>OX244034.2:20140233-29143004 GCA_945859785.2 Tridacna gigas | reverse complement strand
AAAGAGCATAGCTTGCAAGAATAATTGTTCCTTTTCCCACTTTTTTTTCTTGAAGTCAGCTACAGAGGAATGGAAATTTATATCTACACGGTAATGGGAGAGTATTTTTTTTTTACAAGCCTTGCAAAATATTATACAATACTTCTGTAGAGAATGAAAATCAAGCAAACACTGGACAGAATATGCAGTCTGGTCTTGGGCTGGTCAAATTAACCTTCATCCTTTAACAAACTATCCCAAAGTTTTAGGGACCCAGACTTTTGAAAAATATTATGGTAAAACAAGGAAATTCTAAGAGCTAGGATTTTCTCCTTTTGACATGTGTGCAGAGTATTTTTAATTAGGAAAAGGGGTTAAGGACTTATGGGGCAGATACCTGAAAATGAGACAGACAGACAACTCTTTAATAATATGTATACCCCAAATAAATTTTGGGGTAGACATAATTTTACTATATTTAATTAACTGGTACATAGATACATGGGTGATTCAGAAAGAAAAAAAACCACATAACTTTGAGACTTATATCCTTTGTAAGTACCTTTAGATAATCCAGCTCCTGTCGACGTGGCAAAACCTTTCACTTGAGCAATCTCTTTCTGGGCAAACTCCCAGGTTATTTCATTAGGCAAGTCTTCCGAGCCCTCTTTATGTTTGGGGTTCATGAATACATACAGGTGGTTGGACCCTGCCATGAAACATTTTTGTAAATTTTCACTGAAGTTGACAAAGGATATATGTTGAGCATTAAAGGCTGATCTGAACTCGAAAAGATGTCTACTTAACCCCTTATCACAAAATACCAAGTTCAACAACCCTGAGGAAAAAACCTTTTGAAAACATTGTGGGGAAAGGAGAAAATGCTGGTAACCAGCATGTTTTCCTTTTCCCAACATGTTTTCTACCCTATCAAAGACAAAATTCATCTTTTGAGCTACATTTAAAATGTCATCTGCAAATGCTTTCGATTTGGACAACTGTATATTTTGCTTGTGCGGTAAAGAGTTAAACCTTTCAGCGCCATAGGCAAAAACAGGAGCTTTTGTGGACAGCATAGATCAAGATCAGAATGCACAGAATGTGCAATCCGATCTTGGACCTAAAGTGTCTGCTTTTTTTTATCAAACCTATAACATGAAAATCTTTCCGAGTTTCAGTGATGGTATTTTCAACTGTCGACAGAGGTCGAGTTTATATATTTGGTGCTGAAACAGTTAAGCCTATGTAGAAGACAGCTTTTGAAAATATTGTAACAAGATTGGAGGGAATACTTGAATTAGGGTTGTTTTAATTTACAGTGAACTCTTTATCTTCATTAGACAAATCAAAAACACTGCTAGTCTTTAATTGATCGTCAAGCTCTAAAATCCATAGCAATTATCAATTCAACTTGTATATAGTCAGACAAGTAATGTTTTCAACCCTTCCAATGACAAATTAGTTTAAACATATTTATTTTACATTGATTGAGAAACAAGTTCTTACAACTTATGCTAATCTCGCTCGATTCTGCTTCCTGGAAACTACACCAGTACTCGCGCCGAATGTGTGGGCCAATGAACAGTCCCAAAGTTGACATCCGCTCCTGGGTATCGAACTCAGGACCTTATGGTTACGAGGCCGACGCTCTACCTCACAACCGAGGACACCACAAGGACAAATTCCATTATTTGAGCAACATTTGAGTTGTTGTCTGCAAAATGCTCTCACTTTGGCCATGTCTAAAACTTTGCCTTCTGCTAAAGAGTTAACCGTTTACCACACAATGCTGACTTTTAATGACCCTGAGTGAGAAAGCTTTTGAAAACATTATGGGAAAAGGAGAAAATGCTGGTTGCCTGGGAAAAGGAGAAAATGTTGGTTACCAGCATTTTTTTCTTTTCCCATAATGTTTTCTACCTTTCCCGACACAAGTTTCAGTTTTTGAATCACATCTGATTTGTCATCTGCAAATGCTTTCAATTAAGACCAGTCTAGAATTTTGTTGTTTGGTACAGAGTTAACTCTTTACCAAACGACAAAATTTAAGACTGTCCCAAATTGAAAGCATTTGCAGACGACAAAATAAATGTGACTTGAAAAATTTAAATTTGCTTTTGGAAGGGTAGAAAACATTGTGGGAAAAGGAGAAAATGCTGGTTACCAGCATTTTCTCCTTTTCCCACAATGTTTTCAAAAGGCTTCTTTCTTAGGGTCAAGAAAAGTCGGGATTGTGAGGTAAAGAGTTAACTAGGAAGTCAACTCTATGGCCAGAGTAGCTGTATCATTTACTAACCCTTTACCATACAATCCTGTGTGAGAACGACCCGGGGAAAGAAGGCTTTTGAAAACACTGTTTGGAATGGAGAAAGTGCTGGTAAACATTACTTGTCTTACTAGATATAAGTCCAATTAATAAGTACTACAGGTTTTAGATTGTTCCCCACAATATTTTCTAATCTTAAGTTGTCAATTTTATCATCAGAGCCACATTTCAATGGTTGTTTGCAAATGCTATCAATACAGATGAGTCTGTAATTCTGACATCTGGTAAAGGGTTAAGCAATCTCTTCACTAAGGTTCATGAAAATAGAACTAACTACTGGTTCATCTTACCAAAGACCAGTCTGTCCTTGTGTGTGAGTTTTTTCTTCCCTGTCAGTGGTACACCATTGACCTTTGTTTTAGAACCACTCCCAGATAGTGGATCAATCTCCACCACACCTTTATGGCACCTCAGTACAGCATGCTGTTTCTGTATACTGTAAAACAGAAGTTATATTTAGAATTACCAGTAAAGCTTTTGTCTTGATGTACAGTGCTGGATCTTCTACAGTGAAAAAAATCAAAGGCAAGAGACGATGATAAAGACAGCAATACAGTAAAATAACAAGTAATGTTTTATAATTTTAAATGCTGCATAATTTTGCATGAATGACTACTGGTTTTTGTCTTAAACGATACAATAGTTCTATAATAACAATAAATTCAACGCCCGTATTAAATACTGTGACTTAAATAATATTGCCATGTCATAAAATTGTGACCTTGACCTTTGACCCACTGACACCAAAATGAGAATGGATCCTCAACAATTCACTGGAATTATCCAATATAGTAAGAAGAACCCAGGTCCACCACTATCAATTGTTTGTCTAGGCAAGACTTGTGATGTTGAAAGTTACTTTTACCTTCACCTTTGACCTACTGTCCTCAAAATTTCACAGAGCGATATTCCCTTCCTTGTAAATACCCCTATCAAGTTTGTAGAAACTACAAGTATGTCAGTCAGTTTTCTATTTATCATTAAACCAATCCTATGATTTTAGAACTCTGAGTAAGTCTATTAAAACCATTGTGAGAAAAGTATAAAATGCTGATAACCAGACAATGCTCATCATTTGTACCACATTTAATTTAACTTTATCCTCTGCAAATGCTTTCAATGTGGACACGTTGAAAACACTGTTCATTGGTAAAGAGTTTATCCATCAAATTCTCTACCTTAATCCACTCAGACAAATATTTGGAAGTTCCTCAGCATCCTTCCTACCAATTGTGGTCTCTCCCTCCTTTATAAAGTGGAGTATGACACCTGACAGCATTGGATCTTCGTTCAAGTTGATCAAATGGATTTCTTTCTGTTTTCTTTTGGCATCACTTTTGTGTCCTTCATCTAGCTCTTCTGTTTCTCTTTGAGCAGCTGCTAACTGTAATTAAAGACAAGCTTTTAGAAGATAACCTTCCTGGTTTTCAGTGTAATATTCCTATTACAATTTTCTTATCTTATACATGTTTGATATCACAATTGTGTGATGTCATTTTTTATGTAATTTTGTATGTATTTTACAGAAATGAATGTTTTTATATGGATATTACAGCACATGCATCTATAGATGGTTTTGCATCTTCTGACCTACAATTTCTGAAATATTGTTATGTAATAGAGTTGGCTTTTGAGATAAAATGTTATTTAACTTGTCAAGAAAAAAATGTTATTAAGCTCGCCAAAGGCTCGCTTAATAACATTTTTCCTAAACTAGTTCAATAAAATTTTATCTCAAATGCCAACTCATCTCAGATCCTATATTTATCACATAACTTCCTTTGTTTTCAGTGAAACACAGCCATTTCAAATTTTTCTTATCTTACACAAGTTTGAGGTAAGTATTATGTGACATCACATGTGATGTCATTTTTTTAACTCTTTACCAAACGACAAAATTTTAGACTGGTCCAGATTGAAAGCATTTGCAGATGACAAATTAAATGTGGCTCAAATAATGGAATTTGTCTTAGATAGGGTAGAAAACATTGTGGAAAAAGGAGAAAATGCTAGCTACCAGCATTTTCTCCTTTTCCCACAATGTTTTCAAAAGATTTCTTTCTTAGGGTCGTTAAAACCCGGGATTGTGTGGTAAAGGGAACTAATTTCAGAGATATGAGTAAGATTTACTCACAGGAATTCCCATGTGTGCATGGTTTACATACTCTGACCTATAATTTGTGTGATATCTTTATGCAGTAATAGAATTTGAAAATATGCTTGTAAACTAGGTTAGACCCTTTAACACATGATCCTGATTTTTAACCACCCTGAAAGAGAAGGCTTTTGAAAAAAATGTGTAAACAGGAGAAAATGCTGGTAACCAACTTTTTTTTTTTCCTTTTAATATCAAGGACACCAATCATCACTTGATCTACATTTCATTTGTCCTCTGCAAATATTTTCAATTTGGTCCAGTACAAAATGTTATCATGTGGTACAGAGTTGATAAAGGTATACATCCAAAAAGCATTGTAGCAAAGGGACAGTTGGCCCTTAAAGAGTGATTTGTCCTCTTCACTCAATGTTTTCACAGTGGTCTAAAGTAAGGCCAATTAAGAGGTTTGCAAAAGTTGTTGAGTTGATTTGTTTTGAATTATATTTCTAACTCGAAAAATAACTTCAAATTTGTGCATCTAATAATAAATATTGTTTATTGACTTTACAATCACAATTTGTTGGTGTCATACCTTTTGGTCCCAGTTCATGGATTCCTCAGACTCCTTTAACATTTCCTGATTGGCTAAAAGTTGAGCTCTTATCTCTTCCTCCATTTGTTTACGCATCTTTTCAATATCTACAAATGTAAAATAGAGTAAGTCTCAGCAAATATCGTTTGAAGTCCATACTATTTTCACATCATTTAATTTCAATTATATAATTATAATCTTATTTAAAGTTTTTTAAACTGCTGCAAAAGACTGCATTTGTACACATTCGCAGACTATGTATGAGCTAAAAACTAACAATATCACATAAAACTAAACTCTTGGTTAAAATCCATGTTTCATTTGAAACAGTTATCTGCAGAAGATGTATTTTAAATTGTTTTCCATAACTAAAAATAAATCTATACACTGTAAGTCCTACAAAATTCAAGTATAAGTGTGATGAAGAATTAGTTCGAAACAATAACATAAACAAATGAAACAAAAAATCAATCAAAGCTTTAACCCTTAGAGCACTGAATTAATGAAACAGATCTTTTTAACTCTACACCAAACAACAAAATTTTAGGACTGTCCAAACTGAAAGCATTTGCTGATAACAAAATAAACATGGCTCAAAAATTAAATTTTCTTTTTGGTTGGGTAGAAAACAATGTGGGAAAAGGAGAAAATACTGGTTATCTGCATTTTCTCCTTTTCCCACAATGTTTTCAAAAGCTTTCTTTTTCAGGGTCATTAAAGTCAGGACTGTGCGGTAATCAGGACAAACATCAGAAATACTGTTATTTCATTATTGTTTTGGCCAGAATATGTAACAAAATAGCAGACAATGTAGTTCCAATACCAGACTGCAAATTCTGTGCAGTCTGATCTTGATCTATACTGTTCACAAGAACAACTTAAGTCAAGTCCAGCACTTTAAGGGTTTATATGTATTAGAGAGGAAAATATTCAATAAAAGATTTTATTGTTATAATAGTAAATAATTAAGATAGGGTTTCTTGACTGTTTCTTACTGTTAATTCTTTACCAAACTACAAAATTTTATGCTTGTCCAAATTGAAAGAATTTCAGATGAGATATTAAATATGACTTAAATACAGGGATATGTCTTTAGAAGTGTAGGAAAAATTGTGGGAAAAGGATTAAGTGCTGGTTACCAGCCTTTTCTTGTTTTCCCACAACAATTTCAAAAGCAGTCCTCTTCAGGGTCATTCACAAGATTGTTTGGTAAAGGATTGAAAAAAAGAATGGTCTGGTACATGACAATCTTATATTTTAACAAAGAATTATCCCTTTTTTTTTTCCTGTAAATGTGTAAAAATTTCTACCAGTACCAAAATCAAACACATGTTATAACTATCATTTCCCAAAAAATTTGTCATATCCCTACCATAATAAAATGTGCTAATCTAAGGATCACTAGTACAGATTCAGTTATTACCCCACAGCACAAATTTGATGACTTTGAAAACATACTTGTAAAATACTTACAAGTAATCAAAGTGAATAAAGGTATAATACAAAACTACGTATTTAAACATTGTGGCAAAAGGAGAATACCTGGTACTAATTTCATGCAAATAATCCCTTAGCCCAATATTGTTCCCTCTAAAAATTTACCAGTCGAGGACAAAACTTAACTGCCTTAGATAAAATGGTAAGTACTGTGACAAATAAAGAAACAGTTCAATATATATATATATGTATAATTTATATAGTAAGCAATTGCTCTATGTATCACAATCTTCCATAACCTTTTACTACACAATCTAAAGTTTTAACGACCCTGAAGAATGAAGCTTTTGAAAACATTGTGGGAAAAGGAGAAAATGCTGGTAACCAGCCTTTAAAAGGCAACCCTCTCCATTTGAGCAATCTTTAATTTGTCATCTGCAAATGCATGTACCTTGAATTAATACTAGTCTTAAATCTTGTCTTTTGGTAAATGGTTAAAAGGTTCAAGACACCAACATCATTTCATTATTTTTGCATCAAAGTTTTGATGAGCACAAATATGAGAGAACTGATAAAAAATGAAAGATATCACCAGAAAGAGAATTAGTAATTCAAAAAAAAAAAATCAGAGCAAGTCTGTCTTTTCATGCATTGCTTTCAAATGTTATCCTTTGCCTTCTTTTTTCACTCATTACCATCTGAAACAATTAGCAGCAGACAAATTTGCAAAGTCAAAGTGTCAAACACATTCATTTGCAGTAAATTATAACCAACTTCATCTTTAATTTATCAAGCTAGAGCCATTTTGTTGCTACATGCAAAATATTACCTTTGTGGCTGCAAGGTTGCACAGATTACTACTAATAGAAAAGGCATTTCTTTTTTATGCTGAATCCTGCTTATTTAACCATGAATACCCCATGATGCTTATCATGTGACCTTTTACAACCTTCACCTTGCATATTAATGAGGCAAACAAAGAAAATGGGATCCCTACATAGAATGAAGTACTCTACATAGGTAAATTATTGCAACTTTCTCAGTCACAAAGTAAACAGTGAATTGCACAACAAAGTCTGAATTTGATACCAACTGTGCAGTTGAATGTTTTCATAGAGAACAGAAATGAAAATTTAGACTATACGCATAAACATGTAATAATTACATGACAAAGAGCTATCAGAGAAGAGTAAAGAGACATAATCCCAAAAGAAGAAAAGGATGCTATTTATCCTTGTTGTAATCACCATGTTGTAATTACAAGTGGAATTCTCCTTTATCACGGGGGAGGGGGGGGGGGCTAAGCAAATGACGCCAGGTTGAATCTAGCAATAAACTTTTGTAACTTTCCAACATTGTTTTAAAATTTTAACCTGAAACAGTTTTCCCCTATCCAAGACTCATTTCCTATAACAAATCTCTAAAACTTTTTTAATCTGTGTGGCTATAAATATCAGTATTTTTTGTCATTTACACACAAATAGCCAAATCTAATTCTGTAAATTGGGTCATAACTTTATGAAAATGAATATGTTTGACACTTTTATTTCAATAAAAAATATTGATAAGAAACATAAGAGGTTTAACACATGAATATATCTGAAAAGATCATGGCAAAAGGAGATATTGTTCATTGAAAGCAATTTCTCCTTATGTCAACATATTTTGAAAATTAGTCTGCTGCAAGAAGGGCTATTTGATAATTTATAACAGTCCAAGCCATTTCACCATTATTTTCAATTTCATACTAGCTGTTTCTGAAAAAATAATTTATATACAACAAAATAATCAATTTCGGACTTTATAGCCTGCATCAAAACTAACATTCACTGGTAATTTATGCAAAAATTACTTAGAACAATGAAAGAGTTTAAAGTAATATGTATATACACACACATAATTATACACGTATTAAATATATACATATTCTAATACAGCTTTTTACATCCTTGAGGTTGTCATGAGGTTGACTTTTGTTACAAGTAATTGCACCTTTTGCAAAGAAGTCTTCTATACACTTTAATATTTAATAACATATTTCTATTGTTTTACAAAGTCTCTTTTTTCTGTCATTCATGTGTAATTCTAGAAAGTTTGCAATTTGTCCGTGAGAAATAAATACCAATAAAGGCTACAAACTAAACCTAATCTAACCTTTTAAAAATTCTATAGAAATACAAATTACATGTTTCAACCCTTTAACAAACAATCTCATGTTTTAATGACCCTAAGAAAAAAAGACGGCGTTTGAGAATATCATGGGCAAAGAAAAAAATGGTGACAACCAGCATTTAATTTGTCGTCTGCAACAGCTTTCAATTTGGACCAGTCCAAAATTTTGTCGTTTGGTAAAGAGTTAAGTCATTACCACCCTTTCTCCCTTACATTCACCCTATCACCCTTGCATTCTCCCTTTCCCATCTAACTTTTCAAAGACAAAAACCATTACCTGAACCAGATTTAATTTGTTGTCTGCAAATGCTTTCAATTTGGAAATGTCACAAAAATTGTCGTTTGGTAAAGTGTTAAGAATTATGATCCTAATCTGTCCCAGACAGTATCTATATTTTATACGATAATTTGTAACACCTAGTAAAATAAACTAAAATAAAGTTAGGCTGGCAACAATACCTGGAAGTATTAGAAATTGTATTTTTCATAAACTGTATTTTTTTGTGGTGCACAGGGGTGCAAAATTTCAAATATCCATGTGATCTGTTTCATTTAACAGCAAGTATGGACTATTTATTTTTCAAGAAACCTGCTCTATATTTAATTAATAGATAAGTAATTCTAGGACTGAACTTGTCATTTACAGACAAGAAGAAGAAAATAAATTCTGCCATCCCTGATGCATATTAAATACAACAACCACTCACCTTCAGGACTCATCCCAGACTCCTGGGTAATGGCTATACCGCCTGACTCCATTGCTTTCTTAAGCTTCTCATTTTCTGACTGTCAAGAAAAAATAAAACTGTCTATAGAGTACTTAACTCTTTACTACTCAATCCCAAGTTTTAATGACCCTGAGAAAGAGGCCTATTGAAAACATTTTGGAAAAGGAGAAAATGCTGGTAACCAAAAAGAAATGGCATCATTTGGGCCAAATTCAAATTTTCGTCCACAAATCCTTTCAATATGGACCAGTCCAAAATTTTAATGTATGGAAAAGTGATAACACCATCCCTTGTCAATTTGATAGAGAGGATGGGAGACCGAAAATTGAACTATCTTAAAAAATGTCTAGGTTCAGGGAAAGAAAATTCAGACATCTTGCATGTCTAAAATTTTTGCTCATACCTATAAGAAGTTTAATCCTTTACCACACAATCCCAAGTTTTAACAACCCTGAGGAAGAAGGATTTTGAAAACATTATGGGAAGAGGAGAAAATGCTGGTAACCTGCATTTTTCCACAATGTTGTCTATCCTATCGAAGACAAATCATCAATACAAAACAGAAACATTCTTGAGGGAGTTTGCTACCAAAATAAACCATTTTGTTACTTCTACTGCTTATATTGAAATGAAAAAAGAATGGTATGCAATTTTTCTACATCACTGCATCAAGCAAAAGAAGTTTAGGAAGGTAGTACTAGTTTTAGAACTCTTCTGGTATCTATAGTAGTCTTACGAACATGAAAGTTCCCAACAAATGCATAGCTCAAATATAAACCAAAATGGTTGAGATTCGAACCCATGCGGGCAAAGATCCTTGTTTATCGAGGTTTGAAAGATCAATACACTAACCCCTGAGCTAAAGAGAATTCTCCCTAATGCAGTTGTCATGTATTGATTTTATACGGGAAAGCTATGCCATAAGGAAGGAGTGATGTCCCGTAACACACCCCCTCTTAAGAGAAGTCACCATTTTTGATGACTGAAAGCCTTATTAGGCAGGAAGTCTATTAATTAGACAACAAATGGCTCAAAGGCCAATAATGGGCAGACAAATGCCTCAATGGCCAATCCCGGACAAGCCCCCATCTTACGAACATGAAAGTTCACAACAAATGCATAGCTCAAATATAAACCGAAACGGCTGGGATTCGAACCCGTGCGGGCAAATATCCATGTTTATCGAGGTTTGAAAGACCAATACTCTAACCCCTGAGCTAAAGAGAATTCTCCCTAACACAGTTGTCACGTATTGATTTTATACGGGAAAGCAATGCCATAAGAAAGGAGTGATCTCCCGTAACAGAAGACTTTGTTTTGACTTATTATGAAAACTTCTCATTTCTAAATGTTATTTTTACTCCAGTTCAACATGGTTACATTATGGTCAACTTTTTACTACATGACAAAATTTTAGACTGGTCCAAATTGAAAGCATTTGCAAAAGACAACAAAATAAATGTGACTCAAAAATTGAAATTTATTTCGGGAAGGGTAGAAAACATTGTGAGAAAAGGAGAAAATGCTGGTTACCAGCATTTTCTCCTTTTCCCACAATGTTTCAAAAATTCCTCTTTCTTCGGGTCATTAAAAGTCGGGATTGTGTGGTAAAGAGTTAACTTACCTTTAATTCTCGTATTAGTTTATCTATAGGGTTCTCGTTAATTATAGCTTTATTTTGAATTTTCTTGGCCCTGTCAGCATATCGTAGTGTACTCAATGTCTCGTCATAATTGATGTCTGCTGGTGACAGGGCAGCAATCATTATTGTTTTACTGAAATGGAAATAATATTATCACTAGGTTAACTCTTTACCAAACGACAAAATTTTAGGCTAGTCCAAATTGAAAGCATTAATTTTGGAGACGACAAAATATATGTGACCCAAAAATTGAAATTTGTTTTGGAAAGGATAGAAAACATTGTGGGAAAAGAAGAAAATGCTGGTTACCAGCATTTTCTCCTTTTCCCACAATGTTTTCAAAAGGCTTCTTCCTCAGGGTCGTTAAAAGTCGGGATTGTGTGGTAAAGAGTTAAACCTTTATCAAACAACAAAATTTAAGACTCATCCAAAATGGCAGCATTTGCAGACAACAAATTAAATATTACTCAAAATATGAAATTTGTCTTTTGAAGAGCAGAAAACATTGTGGGAAAAGGAGAAAATGCTGGTCACAATGTTTTCAAAAGGCTTCTTCCCCTAAGTTGCTAAAAATCTGTGATTGTATGGTTGAGGGTTTAATGGTTTTTTTCATTTTCACAACAAACTTCAAAATCAAGAGATACAACATTACCTTAAAAACTTACAGCACCCAATGAGGGAAATGGATCTATTTATCCCTGGGGTGCTGAAAAAAATCCCAACAGACATTTTCAGTCTAGAAATCAAAGACCAAAACAAAAGTTGTTTCAAGGTTGCTTTTCTCCAGTGTGTTCAAAGTGGGAAGTATAGATCAAAGATCAGACTGTATGTTTGTTCAGCTAGATCTTAACTCTTCAACAAACGACATAATTCTAGACTGGTCCAAAGTGAAAGATTTTGCAAATGAAAAAACAAAGGTGGATCAAAGAATGAAATTTGAACTTAAAAGAGTAGAAAATATTGTGGGGAAAGGAGAAAATACCACATATTCCATCATTTTAACCACACTTAAGTGGTCTTCTGCATTTGCTTTCAATTTGGACAAGTCTATGTTTTGCTGGTGTGCTAAAAAGTTAACCTGTACAAGTGAATATCAGAAAATTGTATACTGTGTAAAATTGTGCAGACGCTCTGCCTTTTACTTTGCTAGCTTTTTTTTCTGATCACTTGAGAGGAGGAGATAAAAAGACTTTATGAAAAGACTATCTATAAAATGAAAAATGTGAACAATGTGAACAATGTGAGGTCACAAAAAGGGCATGAATTACCTGTTTCCACCAAGTGCATTCTGCAGCAGTTTTGTGAGAATGGAGTCTCGATATGGTACTAGCACTTTCTTTTTACCCATTGATAAATCTGCCAAAGCCTAAAAAGGTGATATAGTTATAATATGTCTAAAGAAAAGACTGAGTACATAGTATTCAATATTATAACTACATTTGCAGATTTTACGAAGTATGTAATCTTCAGAATTTAAATGTATTGAAAATAACTACAGTTGTTATCTATACATTTAGCACCATCATAGACTGCGTACAATCCAGCACTCAACTGCGTTTCGTAAATAAAGCTGGGCCCAGTTTAACATTTAAAAAATTTAAGTCTCTTATTTTACTCAAATCTGCTATCGGACTTTTTTTTCAGACTTGAGTTAGTTATTTCAGACACATTTGACTAACATTAACAGTTATGTAATATTCTCAAATCCTGAGCTGACACAATGTTTCAGATTGAATCAGCAAAATAATGGACTTAAGTCTTTTAACTGAGTTAAGTCTGTTTATTTTGCTCTGTTGAATCTGAAACATTGTCTCAACTCAGGATTTGAGACAATTACTGGTAGTATTATGTGTCTAAGAAAGACAACTCTTTAATCTCTGTTGGTACATTGTAAATAGTATTTAGATTATACCCCTTGTGTCATTTATTCACTATATATTGTTTTATTATATACCTATAAATGATCCAAGTAAAATACGGGCGTTATCTAACTTCACAATACAACCCAATGGAAAACTTTTCCGTATCAGCCTAGCACCGTGTGTACAGCATAAGCGTGTACACGGACTACTTCTGTGTAATAACGTTCGGGACTTTCAACCTTTAACGTTTCACATTCACGGCTAGCATGACAAAGCTGGCATGACAAAGCTCGAAAACCCCATTTATCAGTGCAGAGCTCCAGATAGAGGGAGTGATTTTGATTTCAAAATTGAAAATATTAATCACTCTCCACTAAACCCAATGTTATGGATACTCATTAGAATCGTCTCATCGAGATGATTCTAATGAGTACCCACAACATAGGATTTGGAAGAGAAATAGTGGATTTGGAATACTATCACTCCTTCTTATCTGTAAGTCTGTCAGTGTATTTATAGATACTTCAACTGCTGTTTGTCATCTACTTTTTTCAAAAATCGTTTTTATGCATAACTTGATTTTGTCCAATATTGATCAATGCCTATTACATAAAAATGTCATGTGTTGTTTCAAAAGGGTATTTCCAAATGCTACTGTACAGTACACTCGTGATTTTGGCATCACAATTAATAATCACAAGATTGACTTGAATCCTGCATTGAAACGGCAAAAAAAATGTACTGTTCTTGACAATGACAGTGAATAACAACCACTGACTACCTTTCCATTGTTTAAGAAATAGTTTTTAAACCACAGTTGTTGTTTACTTTCTTGTAACAGCAACCGCCATTTTTAAATGCATCCTGATCTATGCAGACTTACCATTATCTATGTTTATTCATCCGCCATTCATAAATATTGTACACTACAAGCACTACAATAAAATGTAGTTCTCAGATTTTTTGGTTATTTGTAGTGATTTCGTGATGTTTCTTTACAGTTATAGTGCTGAGGTTATATAATAAAAGGAATATTACAACAGTCTGCATTTCTGAGTGGTCGGGTCATGTCTCATTGCATGTGTAAAGGGATGGCCATCGGCTTCAACCTTTGGTCTCATCCGATATGCATCTCTTTACACACACAACGAGACATGACCCGACCACACAGAAATGTGGACTGTTGTAAGATTCCATATGTACACTTTGATACTTATTTTACTCTTGTATAAGCAGTCATTGATTAAACATTAGTTAGAGCACATGCTGTAGTTCTATATTAGATTATCATCCAAAAGCTGATATAATATAACATGGTGTCAGACGTGGGATGCGAACCCACACCCACATACATGGACCAGATGTTAGTGAAATGCATCTTGAATAACAAAGTCAACTTAAGTTTGAACCCGAGACCATTGGTAGATTTGAGTGAAATAAGAGACTTAAATTTTTTCATGAAACCAGGTTCTGGCCTGCTTCCAAAGCTCACTTCAAGCACTTCACTTTAAATACATTATCATGACCTAATATTTACCAGACAGAAGACCTCTCTTCAGAGTTGGCAATGAATAAGGCATTCTAAATTTTGCAAATTTGACAGTGAAATTTTACTTGGTGCTTTAAATACCCAAACCATTAATGTACAAATATGACCAAACAATCAAACTTACAGATATGACATTGCCAAGGGCTGACAAAGACTTATTGATATTAGCACCCTCTTTTAAACGGTCCCCTGTGGCACCAGTACTGTCCGCTCTCTCAGAACCTGCAATAAAAAGTCAAGATTTTACTCTACACAATAAGCTTTTAATTAAAACAATGAAAGAACAAACAACTTGATGATGTAAATGTAGTTTGAACCCAATTTTCAGACTTACCTAAATTTCCAATATTCAGACTTATTCATAGTCAAAGGGAAATAATTTTAACAAGCATATCAACATAAGGTAGCATGACTTAACTCTTTACCAAACGATAAAATTTAAGACCAGTCCAAATTGAAAGCATTTGCAGACGAAAATTTAAATGTGGCTCAAATGCTGGAATTTGTCTTTGATAGGATAGAAAACATTGTGGGAAAAGGAGAAAATGCTGGTTACCAGCATTTTCTCCTTTTCCCACAATGTTTTCAAAAGCCTTATTTTTTAGGATTGTTAAAACTCAGGATTGTGTGGTAAAGAGTTAAAGTTCAATGAAATCTTTACTATTCATGTTCATGTCACTTTTGAAATGCTTTTCCTCTATATTCCTGATGTCCTGGTTATCCTACAAATTCCAAAATTTAATTAGAATTGAAATATACAATGAGAAACTTTTTAGTTTTCCTTTAAAATTTATCAACTGCATTGTTTTGTTATTAGATCTCTATGTGAAGCAAAAGGTAAGCATCTTATTCATAGGAAAATCATGGTAGTAACAATCTTACCAGCTAAATCTACCAAGTTCATTGTACTACTTTTTTTTGTTTCTCCACTCTCATTGCGGATGATCTGGTCAAAGATAATTGTAACAACTGTGTGAGCTCGACTACTGGTGGCATTCATCTGTGTGGATGCCACTGTTCTAGACTGGGTTCCTGCAAAATAACAACATTCATGTAAATGCTCTAGACATAAACAAATTTATTCTACACCTATAAATAATGATTTTCCTAAATACCAACATTATTCAAAACAAATATGCAACAGACCAAAATATGTTTTCTGTATCATGCATGTACTCTGTGTAGGTGTTTCCATATCAAGCGTGTAGTCTGTGTATAACATTATCGTGTTCATGGACCACTTCTTTGTATTCCAATATGGCTCTTTCTGTCAAATTCTAAAAATGCTTGGCTCTTTGAGTTTTTCTGTTATGAATTTACTTTGTGTGTTTTCTTACAGTTATCAAGGGAAGGTATATAACAAAAGGAGAATTACAACAGTCTACATTTCTGTGTGGTTGGATCAGGTCACATGGCATGTGTAAAGAGATTTGCATCTGATATGACCTTCAATCTTAGCCAATAGGCACCTTTTTACAAATGCAACTCAACCTGATCTGACCATTTAGCAATGAAGAATGTTGTAACATTCCATTTTGAGAGATAAAAATTTGAAAACCATTTTGTAAAGAAACCATCAGTCATACTTGCGAACAATCACTTAAATATATCACTAGTGCATTAACAATATACAAGTATGTGGTTTACTATTTTACCTTGATGGAAAGGCATATTTCATAAACTATGAGGCAGAATCAGTCACGCAAAGTAACTTTTTAGCCGACAATAACACGTAAAACCTATCCATATTGAGAGCAATGGTAGATGAAAAATTAAATGTAGCTTAATGATGGAATTTGTCTTTGAAATGATAAAAACATAATAGGAAATAGGAAACTGCTGGCTACCATGATTGTCATCTTTTCCCACAATGTTTTCAAAAGCTATACTTTTCAGGGTAGTAAAAACATGCATTTGTTTGGTGTAAGGTTACCAAACATAGAATTTCAACGGACATTACCTTGTTCCATTCTCTTTTCAATTTCAGCATAGCTTCCAACAGGGACCTTTTTTAACCCTTCAACATAAAACATGCCCAGTTTGGGGTTCTGTCTCACTGTCAGACCCCCCTTGGGATTATCCTTGGAGAGTAAATCTCGCACTTGTTCATTGTAAATTTCCAACATAGAAAAAAGCACTTCATAGCGTCTGTTTGGGTCTGAATTGGATGACATTGTTTTAAAGAGTTCATCACAGGTGATGGGCACAATTCCCCTGCAAACAAAGAAAGACAAGTCAAAAGCTGATAACACTTTTCTCTCCTATAAATTTTGTGGTCCAATATAGGAGGGATTATTAAATTCTAAAAACATTATTTCTTCCCTAAAACCTATGTTGTTAGTACTCATTAGAACTGTCTCATTAAGACAATTCTGATGAATGTCAACAGAGGTTTAAATGCAGAACGAAAAGTAGATCTGTCACTCTTTGAGTGAAAAAATATTTCTTCATAAATGCATGAAGATCATTCTGTAAAACTCTGGATCACTTTTGAAACGCCCGAGACAGATGCAGAAATTACAAAATATGTGCAAAATCCTACTAGGCAATGTCCTTCAACTATTGTTTGCTTTTTTTTTTTTCAATTTTACTTAAAAGAGGACAAAACCTTTTATTTATCAAATGTACCCTTTACCATTGAATCTCAAGTTTTAACGACCCTGGTAATTTAAAATATTGTGAGAAAAGGAGAACATGCTGGTACCTAGCATTTTCTCCTCTTCCAACAGTCTTTTTCAACCCTTCGATGACAAATCCTATTGTTTCAATCATACATGTATTTAATTTGTCATCAACAAATGCTTTCAATTTGAATCAGTTTGTCTTTTAGAAGGTAGAAGGCATTTTGGGAAGAGCAGCAAATGTAATGGGTTTGGGTTTGTGACTTGTTTCCAACATGCGAAAAAGTCATTGGACTACACATATTTGAGGCCAGGCAATTCTTTCATCAAAATAACAAACGAGCATTTCCAATACTACCGATTCAAACTTTTCAGACCTAGATTCAAAGCCTCCTGCTTTCCAACTAAACTAAATTTTCTTGTTGTGGAAACATTTTTTTTTTAGAATAGCTTTCATTTCTTTTTAAATCAAATTGTGTGGGTTTTTTTTTTTTACCAGGGATTGCATTTATATTCTTTGCTTATAAAGAATTTGTGGTACATGTATTTTCAGGAAAGGAAAACACTGCACCAGAGGTTATTTCAACAATGCTATGTTTTCTCAGCTAGTATAACTCTTTACCACACAACAAAAATTTAGACCTGTCAACATTGAAAGCACTTGACGACAACAATTTACATGTGGCTCAAATGATGGAATTCGTTCTTGATAGGGTAGAAAACATTGTAGGAAAAGAAGAAAATGCTGATTACCAGCATTTTCTCCTTTTCCCACAATATTTTCATATGGCTCCTTCCTCAGGGTCGTTAAAACTCCAGACTGTGTGGTAAAGGGTTGAGTTTGCAATAGCAGTAGGTAAAGAGGAAGAAATATTGCAAAGTCAACATTTTTTTAAACTCATAACATATTGAGCAGTGTAGATCCTTGATTAGTCTACACTTTCTTTACAGTCTGATCTTCATCTACACTGTCTATCTGTATAAGACCTAGTATTTACATGTTCTCTAAAACATACTGTGAGCTAAATTTTCAGAACAGGTCAAATTGCAATGCTCTTATTATATCATAGGGTGTGCAACATTTTGTTGAAAACCACATTGGTCAAAAATTAACCCTAGCCCTTACCCTAACCCAGACAAACTGTGGCTCAGATCTTCCTCATAGACAGAGCTTTCCACAAAATAAATCCAGGAATTTAGCAATCTGTACTTTAAAACATGCATGGATTTCGACGAAACACACTTTCGACAATATATCTTGCATCAGTATCATATTATGTATTACTACCATGATCTATCGAGGACAACACTACATAAATTTTAAGAAAGAGAATAGCGCTTAATAATGATATCTATAAATTTGTACTTTCTCAGTCAGAAAATTATTTCTGTATACTGCAAATCAATAGCTGCTTAAATCTAAGTGGTGAAAGCGCTGCTGAGGTTTTATCCTGCTCATTTTAAAATCTAACTGTTGTAACAAATAATAAGCAGGTAGTGCTACTAGAAAGAATTGAGTAAAAGCAAGCAGACATTTAAAGAGATGAGAGGTATCTCTCCCATAAATCTCAAAGCAAACTATCAAATTTATCCTTTTTGTGTGTGTGTGAGGCGAAGAGGGGGTTTAACAGAATGTCAAAATTAAACAATGTGAGCAGTATCATTAAGCAATATCTAGACAAATAAAGCAATCCTCTTCAAAGCAATTAGCACAAGAGTTCTCATGATGCTTCTCAGCTTTCCATGGCACTTGTTGACGCTTCTTGACGCTATTTGGTGGAACTGATACATAAATGCTTATACCTATGCATGCCTCATGGTATCCTGTTCTAACACTCTACATATTTATCATCCAAGTCGTGTAAGTTCCCCTACTGTTAACTTTTTAGTGATGTCTTGATGCCAATGTAAATAAAAGATGCTTTCTTAACCCTTTGCCAAACAAGCCCTGGTTTTCACGTGTCTGCAGTACAAGTCTTTTGAAAACACTGTGGGAAAAGGAGAAATTGCTCGTAACGAGCAATTTCTCCATTTCCCACAGTGTTTTCTACCTTTTCTGAGAACTTCTGCTATTTTCATCAAATTTAAAATTGTCGTCTGCAAACTCTTTCAATTTGGACCAGTCCAAAATTTGTCGTTTGGGAAAGGGTTAATAGTACTACTTTTCCAGGTAATGATTTTGCAATGTTAGGTACCCCGGAATCAAATTTTTCTGGTTCAATTTCCCACATGGTAAATCTGAGCTGGGTTGCTTCACATCCCACCTCAAAAAGGATAGAACTACATTTCATGAATTTACTGCAGAGTGGATCCAAGATAAGACTGCATATTCTGTGAAGTCTGATCTTGATCTAAATTGTCTAAAGAAGAAGTCTTTTGAAAACAATGTGAGAAAAGGAGAAAATGCTGGTGACCAGCATTTTCTCCTTTTCCCACAATGTTTTCTACCCTTTTAAAGCCATGTTTATATTTTTCAGTCACAATCATTTTGTTGTCTGCAAAGGCTTTCAATTTGGGCAAGTCTAAAATTATGTCGTCTGGTAGAGGGTTAAAGTACCAGTACTGTTGACTGAAGTTGTGCTTAGCATTACATGGCCAAAATCTAATTCACGTCACAAGCTATGTGATACTCATTTATAAATGCATCTACAAGATATCAGATACATGGTAGACTATCCAATTTCAATTGAATACAATAAGGCAATCAACACTTTACTAGAAGAAGGCTTTTGAAAAATTACGGCAGTAGGAAAGGAGAAAATGCTGGTACCCTTAAAAACACTGTGGGGGAAAGGAGAAAATCCTGTTCTTGCATTATTTATCACTCCTTCAAAGACATAGTATTGCATTATTTGAGCCACACTGATTTTTTTCATCGACGATTGCTTCTGATTTGGACATGTCTAAAAACTTGTTATTGTTTGGTAAAGAGTTAATGTCCAATTTATTTGCTTTGAGCTCTTAAAAGGTTTACTCTAGTTGTACTGTAATTGCCATCCTTAACTCCTTACCACACGACGAAAATATATACTTATCCAAACTGAAAGAATTTGCAGACAACAATTCAAATTTGGCTCAAATTATGGAATTTGTCTTCGAGATGGAAGAAAACATTGTTGAAAAAGGAGAAAATGCTGGTTACCAGCATTTTCTCCTTTTTCCATAATGTTTTCAAAAGGCTTCTTTCTCAAGGTTGTTAAAATTTGGGATTGTGTGATTAAGGGTGTGTCCCATAACCCTTTACAAAACAATGCCTTGTTGTCAGTGCACTGAAGCAGAAGGCTTTTGAAAATATTATGGGGAAAAGAGAAAATGCTGGTAGCCATTTTTCACCCTTTCAAAGACAAATTGCATTGTTTTAGCCACACTTAATCAAGATTTCAATTTGGACAAGTCTAAAAAAATTGTCTCTTGGTACAGTGTTAATATGCCCATATGCATGGCCAATCTATTTTGTGCACTAAAGATTAACTGTAATTGAACTGTAATTGTCAACCTTCAGTCTATCTTGTAACCCTTTACCAACTGGTCCCTTATTTTCAGTACCCTGAGGCAGAAGGCTTTTGAAAATATTGTAGGAAAAGTAGAAAATGCTGGAAGCCAGCATTTTCTCCTTTCATACAATATCTTCTATCTGTCCTTTCAAAGACAAACCACATTGTTTTAGCTACACTTAATTTTTTCCTCTGTGAATGCTTTCAATTTTGGCAAGTACGAAATTTTGTCTTAAGGTACAGAGTGATAAGATGTATGTCCAATTCATTCATTTCATGCTAAAAAAGTAAACTTAAACAAATGACCAAATTTTTTACTGACTTCCAAATTATAGTTTACCATTTGGAAAAGTCAGTGTTCAACAGTCAGTTGTCTTCAAGGATCAGTTTTGTGTGTTCCTTAGGGTAGCTGCTTAAATCCTTTTACTAAACGGCAAAATTTTAGCCTTGTCCAAACTAAAAGCATTTACAGACAACTAAGTAAATGTCACTCAAAACATGGAAATAGCCATAGGTAGGGTAGAAAACATTCTGTAAAAAGGATAAAATGCTGATTATCATTTCTTTCTTCGTTTTCCGTCAATGTTTTCTCAAGTCTTTTTCCTTCGGGGTTGTTAAAACTTGGGATTGAGTGGTAAAAGGTTAACTATACCAGACAATCCTGTATTCTTATAACCATGTAGAGGAAAAATTTTCAAAACATTGTGAGACAAGGAGAAAATACTAATACCCAGCATTTTCTCCTTTTCCTACAATTCCAAGCAAGCCCCATTAGCTCAGTCAGTAGCATACAGGAATTGAGAACAGGAGGTCACTGGTTCAATCCCTGGCCCGACCAATTTCTTTCTAAGGATTGATGATAGTCATTGCGACAGGATTCATTCCTCTCTCACTGCTGATCATTGTTATGATGATGGTTATGAGGAAAAGCAGCCAGTGGCTTGGAAAGAATACTGTGTGGAGAACTGGTAAAAGAAACTCCAGGAAAGCCATGATAAAACTGAAATAATGATGAAAATGGCATTAAACACCATCCAATCAATCAACCCACACTTCCAAAGACAAATCCCATCAGCAGATCCATATTTAATTACATATTGCTAGCAACATGCTTCAATTTGGACAGGTCTAAAGTTTAGTGTTTTGGTAACCTGTTCAGACAGATTTGACCATACACTTACCTGTTTAATCCATATCCTACCATAGAGTAGGACTTTCCTGATCCTGTCTGACCATAGGCAAACAAGGAACAATTGTAGCCTGAAAAACATAGGATAAAGAAATTACCTGTAACCCTTAACCCTTTCCCAAACGACAAATTTTGGACTGGTCCAAATTGAAAGAGTTTGCAGACGACAATTTTAAATTTGATGAAAATGGCAGAAAGGTCTCAAAAAGGGTAGAAAACACTGTGGGAAAAGGAGAAATTGCTCGTTACGAGCAATTTCTCCTTTTCCCACAGTGTTTTCAAAAGACTTGTACTGCAGACACATGAAAACCAGGGCTTGTTTGGGAAAGGGTTAAAGCGCCTTTCACTACTATAGTAGCCTTTATGGCCAGTGTAGATCAAGATCAGGCAGCCTGATCTTTGATCTACACTGTCCGCTTTACTGATACACTCCAGACAAAAGCAACCATGAAATTGCAATTATTCAGTTTGTATTTCAAACTTCTGTTGGGTTTATTCAGTGTTAACTCTTAACCACACAATCCCAAGTTTTAACAACCCTGAAAGAAGAGGGCTTTGAAAAACATTGTTGGAAAAGGAGAAAATGCTGGTAACCAGCTTTTCTCCTTTTCCCACAATGTTTTCTACCCCTTCTGATACAAATCCCGTTTTTCTGACACAAGTAATTTGTCACCTCCAAGTGCTTTCAATTTGGACCAGTCTAAAATTTTGTCGTTTGTTAAAGAGTTAAAACCATCCCCCTCATATCACCTTCAGAGGATATTTTGCTTCTTGTAGCAGACCATTTTTGCCATATTTTCAATCCTGCTGATATATTTACTCTTTCACAAACATCAATGTTTACTCTCTCTAGTATTAATAAATGAAATTGCTATTATGTGAGCATAGTTTCGAATGGGTTAAAGGTTGAACTGAAAATTGCCTGACACAAATTTGTTTCAAGAGGTATAAAATCTGCCAACCTACATAGAAAAGTTTCCATTTATGAGAAAAAAAAAAGTACAAAGGTCTAATCATATTGACATGGTTCTAGAAAGCAGTATTGACAAAGCAAGTCAGGTGAAAATACATCAAGGATTCCACTGTGCGATTTATGTCACCTAGTCAACAACAATCACAATGAAACACATTGCTGATACAGTGAACATTATTGATTTAACACTTTTCCCTTGATCATTTTGTGAATATTTTGAATATCAATGTAGTTCATATTTCAAAAAGCTAAAATGCATTACATTACCATTACTACTGCTGATCTGGACAATGTGTCTAGTTTTTATGTAAATTTCATACTAAACATTTTATTCCCAGAATTGACTTTTACACTTCATTTGTATATACACAGTGTTAACCGGTTATTGATTCCTCTTCCTGCATGTTCGAATAATGACAGAAAAACTACATTGTAAGGGATAGGAGTTACTATAGTCCTACAATGTGGCTTTTTCTATTATTTATCTGTGAATAAACCTAATCAATCACTGTTCATAAATTAATTCAGAACTTGGGAAAAAGGTTCAAGGGAAAGTTTGATTAGATTTAAATCTAAACAGATAATTTGCCTTTCCATGACTAAGCTAATAAACCTTGATGGCACCCATAAAAACATGTAAAAAGGCAGAATGTCAATCATTGATTTTTACATAAAACCAGATGGAATGCCATTTACAGACACTTTGGTCAATAAAGTACAAGTAGGACTTACTTCAATCAATCATCTTCCTCAATTCATTCACACCATGGCTTATCCATTCACTAAAGATTTCCTTTACTAAACAATCCTTTCTTAACCCTTCACTACACAATCATATACTCTTATGACCCAATAGAAAAGGCTTTTAAAAACACTGATGGAAAAGGTGGAAATGGGGGTAATTTGTAGGGATGTCAACGGTTAACCATAAAACTGGTTAACCCATCGAATGATCAGTTACCCGGTTAGAAAAGCGGCAACCAGTTAGAAAAATAAAAAAGGCAAAAAAAGAACAAAATTATGAAAATGAACAGTAAAAAGTTTTAATTGGCAACTCCTTGTCCGCCGTTCATATTATGCATTATCCACACATCCATATCGCCACTAGCCGACTCGGCAAGGTATGATACACATGTATACGGTTTGACAGGTCTGTGAAACAAACAATAGTGAATGACAGTCGTTTGTCTTTTTTTAATCCGCTTAGTGGGCCCCGATGACAATTAATAAACTATCAACTGTAGGTGTTCTGTTCTAATCAAAGGCATACACTTTTACAGGTTGGACATGATTAGTTTGTTTGCCCACCCTCATTAATTAACACCCACTGGAAACAGACCAATTACGTTAGACTAATTGAAATTTATTATATACGAATTACCGGCCACACACATGTATTGAATATCGATTAACCTTCTTTCATTATCAATCTATCTGTATGACAAGCAGCTTTGAAATTTATTATAGAATATTTGAAATTATAAACAACAGTGCCTCCAGCTACATCAGCTGTTTGGAAATTTTTCAAACGTAACGTCTACGAAAACACTGTGAAATGCGCAGTGCTCATGATTAAATAATCAGAAGTTTGTGTGTGTTTGCAAGAAAGAGAGAACAGTTGTCTGTTTTCGACATGGCGTCTACATCTAATTTACAGCCTTAAACGACCCGTCATATAAATAATCTAACAAACACAAAAGCATGGTGGGAGAAACGATTCCTCATGATTTTATTATCATGTACAAGGGTTTGAGAGAGAGAGAGGTACCAAGACAGTTCCCTGACTGGACAGTTCCCCGACACTTTTGTTCCCGATAGATTTGAAGACAGTTCCCCGACACTTTTGAAGACATTTCCCCGACACTTCTGTTCTATTTCAAACAACCTGTTACTGATAATTATAATTGATAATCGTGACAAATTAGAAATATTTGTGGAGAATTGAGGTATCCAACTTCTCTCATGGGTGAATTCATGATGATTCACAATTATCATGAAAATAAGTGACTTTATAAGAAGACTTCGACAGCATGAAAGTTAAAATCATATGTTTGGGTAGTATTTGTTGTTTCTATATTTCTGTAATGTGTTTTCGAATTACGTTAAAGAGGGAGAGAGATAGAGAGAGAGGGGAGAGGAATTTTTTTTGTTGTTTATCTTGTCGACTTTCTCCATAATCCCATGTTTTTAAATACATGCATATTATATAGATCTATACCATTGGGGAAAACATGGTATATTTTTATATTGTTTGGCGTTTTGAGTCGAAAGGTCATCAAACAGTCCCATCAAACAAAGCTGAGTTATAGAAAATTATAGCCATTCCACAACTGCAATCATAGAAAATTACGGACAACCTCACTGTGGCCAATTACAGGTACAAACATTCCAATCAATCATAATCAATCATTTATCCGTAAAATCACTCATCAACCAATTTTACCATGATTCTTGTCATTTGACACAGAACAAAAGTGTCAGGGAACTGTCTTCAAATGATGTCGGGGAAGTGTCTTCAAATTTGTCGGGGAACTTGCTTGTCGGGGAACTGTCTTGTTCCCAAGAGAAAGAGAATAGGGAGAAAACTTGTCCCTTTATGACACTGCATAAAGTGCCGCGTTCAGTTAATAGTGTGTTTCACGGGTATGTGTATCGTATGCACCACTCTTCCTCCTTCCTGCCGAGAGCAAAACATCTTCCCATATGAAGGTATTTCCAATGATAGATAAATTGACAAAGTTCTTCGTTCGGTTAACCTGTTAACCGGTCGAAAGATTTACCGATTAACCGGATAGTAACTTTACTAACCATTCCATCCCTAGTAATTTGTCCACTGCAGATGCTTTCTATATGAACAAGTGTAAAATTTGTCATATTGTTAAAAAAGTAAAGCCTTACAATGCTGTGAATGATTTAACCCTTTACCAAACAACAAAGTTTTAGACTTGTCCAAATTTAAAGGATTTGCTGACGTCAAGTTCAATATTGCTAAAGTGGTAAAATTTGTTTCTTGACAGGATAGAAAATACTGTGGGAAAAGGATAAAATGCTGGTTACCAGCATTTTATCCTTTTTCCACAATCTTTTCAAAAGCCTTTTTTCTCAAGGTCGTTAAAACTCGAGAATGTGTGGGAAAGGGTTAAGTAGCTTCGGCACAAGGCTAGGTCAAGATCAGACTGTTCAAATGCACTGGTGACAACTCGAGGAAAAGGTGGGGGAAATGTTTCTTTGAAAAATATGGAAAACATTAAAGCAAGTATCTGCTCCTTCTTCAAGAATGTACTCAAAAACTGACAACAGCAGAGGCATTAAAAGATTTACATGTATTATACACCTGAAAATTTTCCAGCTCAAATATGTGCGTCACATGTGGATAAATCAACGCACATGACAGAAAAAACAAATCTGTATCTACACACTGTAAAATACGGTTCCAAATATAGTATGATGATGTACCTCACGCCTGGAATATATATATGTTTGATTCATGATTTGATTGGTCAAACTGTTACTCTATAATATACATCCGCCATTCATAAAAATGAAGTTACTGGCAACTTTACTATTATTTCTTTTATTCCGTTTACCATTATCGTATAAAATGTTTGCAAAATTTTGTCTTGGAAAGCGGAGGGTATATAATAAAGGAGAATATTATGCTGCAGTGTCTTTCCTGGTGCTTGTATTCACTTCTTGGTGTGTAAGAAAATTTTGACATCTGGCTGACCTTTGGTCTAGCACGATATCAAGTTTTCTCACTCGAAATGAATATGTGCAATGGGAAAGTTACGACAATATAATATTCCATATGTATTTGAAAAGACAGGGGTAAAAACAACAGCTTCAGGATTTATTGTTCCTTTTGTTTCATTAATATCTAATGAAGTAAACTGAATGCACAGAATCAGTCTTCCGGAAACATCATAAACTAATCTGATCTGGTATTGGAAAGATACTGCATGAAATATACATACATGTACTAGCTTTTATGCCCTTGCTGCAGTTGCCTTTTTACCAGACGACAAAATTTTAGACTGGTCCAAATTGGAAGCATTTGCAGACGACAAAATAGATGTGAATAAAATTGAAATTTTATTTGGGAAGGATAGAAAACATTGTGGAGAAAGGAGAAAATGCTGGTTACCAGCATTTTCTCCTTTTCCCACAATGTTTTCAAATGGCCTCTTTCTCAGGGTCATTAAAACTCGCGACTGTGTGATAAACGGTTATACTTATCCAAATTCAAAGCCTATGCAGATGGCATTAAATCTGGCTCAAATGATAGAATTTGTCTTTGAAAGTATATCAGCATTTTCTTTTCCCATCTTTTCTGTCCTTTCAAAAGCAAATCCTATCATTTGAGCCATTTTGAATTTGCCATATACCAAACTGCTTTCAGAATTGAACAGTCTAACATTTTGTTGACTGTTACAGTGGTAAAAAAGCACTACTGTCTAAAAATGCTTTGAATTCCATTCTAATGATAACTGGGCCTGTAGTCACCTTCTATTTCTAACCCTTTACCGAATATTCTAAGTTTTTACATCCCTGAGGAAGAAGGCTTCTGAAAAAATTGTTTTCCGAAATGCTTTTTGTACCCTTACAGAGGCAAATTTCACCATTTGAGCTCCTGTTACTTGTCGTCAGCAAAGGCTTTCAATTTGGAGATATCTAAAATATTGTTGTGTGATAAAGAATTAATGACATCCTTATCTAATTCTCAAGAATTTTCTAAATTTCAAAGTAACACAATTTCTGATTGGCTTAACCCTTCACCAGATGACAAAAGTTTAGCCTTGTCAAAATTGAAAGCATTTGCCAATTTAAATGTGGCTCAAATTGTTGAAGTTGTCTTTAATGGGTTAGAAAACATTGTGGGAAAAGAAGAAAATGCTGGATACCAGCATTTTCTCCTTTTCCCACAATTTTTTCACAAGGCTTCTTTCTCAGGGTCATTAAAAGTCCGGATTGTATGGTAAAGAGTTAACCATTTAGTTAAGCCAATCAGAAATCATGTTACTATGTAAATCTAGAATGAGACTAAGAATGCAATTTCGAATGGTTAGTAAATACAGGTTCAGGTTTTGCACTAATGTTCTACATACCTTCAAATGCATTGTTGAGGACGCCCTGGCCCAGATCCTCAAACACAAGTCGCTGACTAGCGTAGTTACTACCTGGCAAGGCTTCCAGCACACCATCTCCCAATGTCTTGAAACCGTCATGCGACCTTAAAAATAAGAATAGTCTTAAAGCCATCATGTGACCTTCTACACATACAGTATTTGACAGTGTTCACCTAAGATCAGACAGTAAATTGTGTAGTACTTCAATGTTGTTTAAACCTGTATTTTCATTTCAGTTTGATTTTGATCTACGCTGTCTAAAAAAGCACCTAATGTTGTCCTCCTTCTTCAAAAAGATAACTCAATTGGTAGTCGTTGAACCAACTTAAAATCTACCTCTCCTGAACTCTTTACCAGACAACAAACTTTTAGACTTGTAAGCATTTGCAAATGACAACTAAGAATTTGACTGAAATGATAGAATTCGCCTGTTAAACTGGAGAAAACAATGTTGGAAAAGGGGATAAATGCTAGGTACATGTGCAAGCAGTTTCTTCATTTCCCTGGATACTTTCTAAAGTCCTTTTTCCCAGGATTGTTTAACCCTTTACCACACAATCCCGAGTTTTAACAACCCTAAGGAAGAAGCCTTTTGAAAATATTGTGGGAAAAGGAGAAAACAATGGTAACCAGCATTTTCTCCTTTAATCACAACGTTTTCTACCCCTCCAAGGACAACTTAAACCATTCAAATGACATTAAATTTGTCATCTGCACATGCCCTCAATTTGGTCCAGTCTAAAACTTTGACGTTTGGTAAAGGGTTAACTCTTTACTACACAATCCTGACTTTTAACGACCCTGAGAAAGAAGCCTTTTGAAAACATTGTGGGAAAAGGAGAAAATGCTGGTAACCAGCATTTTCTCTTCTTCTCCATGTTTTCTACCCTTCCCAAATCAAATTTCAATTTTTCAGTCACATTTATTTTGTCATCTGCAACTGCTTTCAATTGCTCCAGTCTAAAATTTTGTCATTTGGTAAAGCGTTAAACAGGAGATTGTTTGGTAACAGATCAGAGAGAAGGTAAAGTGTAAATTTCAACTTCGTACTTTGGTTTGGGTTTTATGTATTGTATTATTAATGAAACTGCCATTAAATTAAAGGTCATAAACCTGTCAATAATTCATTAACTACCAGTACAAGGGTTTATATGTACAACCAATCAATTATTTATCATCCATGCGTAGAATATGATATTCTTTGACGGTTTTCTTTCAGGTTATACACAAAGAAAAATGGTTCATTCATTGGCACACTGCATCAGAGTTGTTGAACTCTTAGCTATTTACTTTCAGAAGTAGATTTTGTTCTCTTTCTGTGTTCTGTTATTAAAAACCAAAACAACAAAAAGTTTTTATTGACTGCTTAGATCAGGAATAGACTCCACAGAATAAGCAATCTGATCTTTGGTCCACACTTCTGCGCAACCTGTGATATACTTTAGCTAAGAAATAGCATCTCAGCTCTTTAACAAACAATCCCATGTTTAAGTCATTACCAAACGCCAAAATTTCGGACTGGACCTAATTGAAAGAAATTGCAAACAACAAATAAATGGTTTCTTAAATGGTGATTTCTGTATTTTAATAGGGTAGAAAACATTGTGGAAAAACAAGAAAATGCTGTTTACCAGCATTTTCTCCTTTTCCCATTAAGTTTTCAAAAGCTTTCTTTCTCAGGGTTGTTTAAAGTCAGGGTTGTATGGTAAAGAATTAAACAACCCTGAGGAAAGATGCTTTTGACAAACATTGTGGTAAAATAAGAAAATGTCATACACCAGCATTTTCTCCTTTTCCCATAATGTTTTTTCTACCCCATAAGATCAAAATTCTGTCACTTGAGCCACATTTGATTTGTTGTCCACAAATGCTTTCAATATGGATAAATCTAAAACTGTTGTCTGATAAAGACTTAATTCTTTCCCACATAATCCCGAGTTTTAACTCTTTACCACACGATCCCGACCTTAAACTGAATGACCCTGAATAAAGAAGGCTTTTAAAAACAATGTGGAAAAAGGAGAAAATGTTGGTTGCCAGCATTTTCTCCTGTTTCCACAGTGTTTTCTATCCTCCCCAAAACAAATTTCTACTTTTGGGTCACATATATTTCATCATCTGCAAATGCTTTCAATTTGGACTGGTCCAAAATTTTGCTCTGTGGTAAAGAGTTAATGATAATGATGGTAACCAGCATTTTCTACTCTGTAAAGACAAAACTCGCTATTTGATTCACATTTAATTTGTTGTCCACAAATACTTTCATTATGGATAAATCTAAAACTCTGTTGTCTGGTAACGACTTAGGTTGAAAAAGAAGACTGCTCTGGGGAATGATAACAACAAAAGGTTGTTACGAGTAGATAAAATTTCATGTTCTTGATGGTAGATCTACATTATTAAAATCTTTTCCACTGACTTTGTTCAAGACATATTCAAATATATGACCAAGGCAAAAAGCAATAAAAAGCCTAGGATGGGTGTTGAACCAACAACCATTTAATCACATTGTCATGTACATTACCCCATGAGCTACCAGGTACACTCAGTACCCACAATTCATACCTAAAGTGGAGACAAAAAGTACCGGTATGTGAACAGGCTTCCACATCAATATTATTAACATGCTCCATAGTTACTTTTCAACTGTAATTGATCTGTTAATTTAAAACTGTAACTTGAGCACTCTTATAGGTTTATTTGACTCTTTAATGCAGCTGATCTAACGCTTTACCTCTAATTCAAGCCTTTTATGACTTAGCCTTAACCCTTTACCACACAATCCCGACTTTTAACGACCCTGAGAAAGAAGCCTTTTGAAAACATTGTGGGAAAAGGAGAAAATGCTGGTAACCACCATTTTCTCCTTTTCCCACAATGTTTTCTAACCTATCCAAAACAAATTGAAATTTTTTAACCACATTTAAATTGCTGTCTGCAAATGCTTTGAATTTGGACCAGTCTAAAATTTTGTCGTTTGGTAAGGGGTTAATTCTTTACTAAACAACAAAAACTTAGACTGGTCAAAATTGAAAGCATTTGCATGCGATGTATTAAATTTGACTGAAATGATGGTAAGTGTCTGTGAAAGTAGAAAACCATGTGAGAAAAGGAGAAAATGCTGGTTACCAGCAATTTTTCTCCTTTTCCCACAAGGTTTTCAAAAGGCTATTTTCTCTGGGTCATCAAAACTTGGGATTGTGTGGTAAAGAGTTAAAGCCTATTTCACAACTACAGTTGCTTTGCAGCCAGTGTAGATCAAGATCAGACTGCACAAAAATGCAGCCTAATTGTTGATCTACACTGTCTGCTTTACTAAGATATTCTGGACACGAGCTAAGTTGAAATTGCAGCTGTTTGTGCCTTAATCCTGTACCAAAAGCATCTGCTGGGTTTGTTTGGCTTTCAAAGGTTGAACATATTATCAAACAATACTGTACTTTACAGACCCTTTGGAAAGCTTTTAAAAACATTGTGGAAATTGGAGACAATGTTTGATTAAGGACAAAATCCTGCCATTTGAGCCATGTTCAATTTGTCATCTGCAAATGTTTACAGTTTGAAGAAGTCAGTTTGAATTTTGTTTAGTAAAGGGCCACAACTACTTCAGTTGTCGACCAATCATAATGAAAGTTACAGGAACACAAGTACCCACAATTTTCATCAAAGTTTCAGCTGAATGGAATGAAAAATTTAGTAGGAGAAAAGGACACAATATGTGTCTGTGAATAGACCAACAGTCAGATGGATAGACCAACTTTATTCAAGTATATCCTTTCTAAATTTCTAAATTTGAAAGTAACACAACTTCTGATTGGCTAAACTAAATCATGGTTTAGCCAGTCAGAAGTAGTGTTACTTTCTAAATCTAGAATTTAGACTCAGAATGAAATGAAGAATGGTTGGTGAACATGGACCCTAATGACAAAAGAAGCAGACAGTCATACTTACCAATAAGAGTGGTCAAAGGAAAACTTTTTGGGGTCTTCATCTGTAAAAAGAAAAAATAACATGTCTATCAAGCTCTGTTTTCACAACCATTCTTGAGTCTTATCCTCAAGAATTTTCTCAACTTGAAAGTAGCTCAGCTTCTGATTGGCTAAACCAAATCATTAAAATAGCCGATCAGAAGTTTTGTTACTTTTCTAAATCAAAACGAAATAAAGAATGGTTGGTGAATACAGACCCTAATCTTTCTGCTACATAGACATGCATCTGAAATTGTTTGTTTGGTTGTTTATGTCCTTTCCATGTATGTATTTCATGCATGTCACTATGGTTAGTGCACCAGTCCATATCTTCCCCGTGTTTCTTTCACCTGTACAGCACAAAACACTCTTTCAAAATTATTGACTCTGTTCCCATATAAACAGATGCTGATTGATTGTATGGTGTTTAACGCCATTTTCAACATTATTTCAGTTACATCCTGGCAGCCAGTGCACCTATCCATACTTTCCTGGACTTTCTTTTACCAGTACTCCGCATAATATTCTTTCCAAGCCACTGGCAGCTTTCCCACATATCCCACATATCCATTGTCGAAACAACGGTCAGGGGTGAGAGAGGAATTAATTCTGTCGCAATGACTGTCATCAATCTTCAGAAAGAAATTGGCCAAGCCTGGGATCGAACCAGCGACCTGCTGTTCTCAAGTCCTGTACGCTACCGACTGAGCTACGGGGCTTGGCATATAAACAGAGGAACGGTAGTACAAAAATGTCAAAGTATTTGCATGATACAGAAGACGCCAGGGCTATGACAATACCTAGATGGTTTCTTCAAAAACAGCCTAGCTGAAAAACATTCAGGCTAAGCCATAAATAAAAATACAAATCTCACAATGCCAAAGTTCATTTTAGCAGAAAAAAAATTGCATTGTACCTGACTGGGTAGATCCATGATTAGACTGCATGGTCTGTGCCGTCTGATCATGGATCTACATGATAGTAGATCTAGACTGACTATCAGAGCATAATAATGCATGCACAGTGGCCTAATCGTTCATGTTCTGTACAGTCTGATCTTGGATCTACTTTCCATCAGAGCGTACTTAGGCATGCTTCACAGCCTAAATGTTCACACATAACTGTACAATTACAACTTTTTACTACTGCAGCAGGCAAACTTTTAACCCTTAAGCTGCTAAGCGTGACTCACTGACCTTTTGCGGACAGTGTAGATCAAGATCAGACTGCACAGTCTGATCTTTGATCTACACTGTCCTATAAGGAGATATTTTTCTCCAAAACGTAAGTTTGAAATCGCATTATTCTAGTTTTAATAATCAACTTGAGAGTTTCGTTTCAGTTATTTAGCAATATAAGGGTTCACATTATTGTGGGAAAAGGAGGAATTGCTTGTTACAAGCAAAAGAATCAGTATGCAATTTAGAATTAACTCTTTCCCAAACAACAAATTTCGGACTCAATCAAATTGAAAGCATTTGAAGATGACAAAATTAAATGTAGCTAAAATCATGATTTCTGTCTTTGGTAGGGTGGAAAACATTGTGGGAAAAGGAGAAAATGCTGGTTACCTGCATTTTCTTCTTTTCCAACAATGTTTTCAAAAGCCTTCTCTTTCAGATGCATTAAAACTCAGAATGGTGTGGTAAAGGCTTAATCACTGGTTAACCCTTTACCACACAATCCTGACTTTAAACAACCCAAAGGTAGAAGGTTTTTGAAAACATTGTGGGAAAAGAAGAAAATACTGGTAACCAGCATTTCCTCCTTTTCCCACAATGTTTTCTATCCTATTAGAACAAAATTTGTGATTTGGGTCACCTGTAATTTGTCGTCTGCAGAATGCTTTCAATTTGGACAGGTCTAAATTTTTGTCGTTTGGTAAAGAGTTAATAAAACCCCTGAGCATTACAGTCTGTACCACCTGGGTTTCGCAAAGGACATCAGCAGAAAGAACCAAAGAAGTACAACTCAGTTCTAAGTGTCTAAAATTTAGATGTGATAAAATATGAAGCAGAAAAAAAAAACACTTTTCATTGTGATCTTCGTTTCAGTTCGCCTCTTCGTCACAATTTCAAAAGTTGTCAACTGTAAAATGTGATAGTGAGGTAAAAGGTAAGACTGGTCAAAGGACAGTCACTTTTAAAAATTTCAAGAAACCAGCCTTTCATTTCAAAAGATTTAATTAGTTTGTCTGAATAATTAATGCTATGTTAAAACCAAAAATACTCAGCAAAGTCTTACCGTATCTTCAGATGTCTAGATTTAACGTGGATTTTTCTACTTAACCCTAACACTACTAAGCGTGACACAAAGACCTTTTGAAGACAGCCTATATTAAGATCAGACTGCACAGAACATGTAGTCTGATCTTGGATCTATACTGTCAGATAAGGAGATATTTTTCCCGCCAAAAATTAGTTGTCCAAGTGACTCTCAGCAAATATTTTTCAGAATAATTTAATGTGTCCGAACTTTGAGGGTGTCATAATACATTAATTGGCTAATTATGATAGATTAACCCTTTACCACACAATGCCACCTTTTAGCGACACTGGGAAAGAAGCCTTTAGGAAACATTGTGGGAAAAGGAGAAAATGCAGGTAACCAGCATTGTCTCCTTTTCCCACAATGTTTTCTACCCTATCAAAGAAAAATTGCACTATCTGAGCCACATTGAAAGTGTCATCTGCAAATCTTTCAATTTGGACAAGAATACAATTTTGTTGTCTGGTAAAGGGTTAACACATCTTCACAAGCAGACAGTACCTCTTTACCAAACAACCCAGCAGTTGTATGCCCTGAGGAAGGTCTTTGGAAAATAATATGGGAAAAGGGAGGGGGGGGGGTGATGCCAGTAAGCAGCATTTTCTACACTTATCACATTGTTTTCTATTTTTTCTGAAAAAAAAAAAATCATCATTCAAGGCACATTTGATTTTTTATGTCTGCAAATGCTTTCAGGTTGGACAAGTGCAAATGATTGTGGTATGACGAAGAGCTGAATTTGTAGCGGATTAACTCTTTACCAAATGACAAAATTTAGTACTGGACCAAACTGAAAGCATTTGCTGACAACAAATTAAGTGTAGCTCATATTGTGATTTATGTATTGCATATGGTAGAAAACATTGTTGGAAAATGAGAAAATGCTGGTTACCAGCATTTTCTCCTTTTCCCACAATGTTTTCAAAAGCCTCCACTTACAGGGTCGTTAAAACTCCAGATTGTGTGGTAACGAGTTGATACAAAAACAACCTGTAATCTCTATGTTTGTAGTATTCTTCCATTTAATGATTTCAATGAATTGTTATCTAAAAACTATACACAGAGAGATAGGTCCCTGAATATTTTAAGATACATCCTTACAGCCAGAGAGAAAAAACAAATTTAAAATCTGATAGACTGTAGAATAGTTCAGAATTTAGTCAGCTGTGCAAACATAGATAAATTACTTATATATATATATATATGGTGTAAGGGATAAAAACATATATCAGAAGTCTTCGTTTTATAACTAGAAACATCACAACAGTGATTTCTTCGATGGCCATCAGAAAATGTAATGCCTTTTCTATTGGTCATAATCTGTGCAACCTTGCATCTGTCAGGGGCTACATTTGGCATGAAGATACAAGAATGATTATACCAGTAGTTTGATTATACCAGTAGTTTGATAAAATACAGTTGAAATGGGTTAAAAACTGGCTAAAATGGGGTACAGATGTATCTTTAATTGTTTCCCTAATGCCGTCATACTTATGAATAACGACAACTTCTTCAGATTTTGGAAAAAGGTGAAATATGCCAGCGTTAAGCAAGTAATAAATGCCCAAATGATTTTGGATGGTGCCATCTAAGTCAGATAAAACATAAAAAGAGTAATTCCCCTGTGGCCATCGTGTGTTTTGTAAATGTTTCTGCATTTTGCATTTGTTTCTATTAATAACCCATCTTTTTAAGATTTTTTTTCTTTCAGTTACTTGCTTCTTCAAGAAGTAATGAGGAGATCTTAATACCAAACTTACAAACTCACTTTTTGCATGAAAGTCAATAAAATGACACAAAAGCATTAAGAAGCACTTTAACTCATTACCACACAATCCCAACTTTTAACGACCCTGGAAAAGAAAGCTTTTGAAAACATTGTGGGAAAAGGAGAAAATGCTGGTAACCAGCATTTTCTCCTTTTCCCACAATGTTTTCTACCCTTCCCAAAACAAATTTCAATTTTTTCAATCACATTTATTTTGTTGTCTGCAAATGCTTCCAATTTGGACCAATCTAAAATTTTGTCGTTTGGTAAAGAGTTAAGACATGATCAAGAGAAAAATTAATGCCTTCGACCCTTAACCAAACAACATAATTTCTGGCTCATCCAAATTGAAAGAATTTGCAGATAACAAATGCATTGTAGCTCAAAGATAATTTCTGTCTCTGAAATGGTAGCAAACATTGTAGGAAAAGGAGAATATGCTGGTTACCAGCATTTTCTCCTTTTTCCACAATGTTTTCAAAAGCCTCTTTCCCCAGGGTCGTTACAACTATGGGATTGTGTGGTATAGGGTCAACACAATCAAGAGAAAAATAAATGCCCTTAAAGAAAGCTAGTTAAACACACTCGAAACCTATCTAAAACTTCAACAATAAAACTTGGATTAAGGTATATTTATGAGGTCACAATCTTTTGTTATCAACAAGGTTTCAAACACTCTGTGTATCCCTTTGTGACATTTTGCACCTAGATTCTGCCATAACTTTTACCATAAGTTTTTCTTGCTATATCCCTTTGAATTAAAACGGTTGTTAAAACACGGGATGTTGTTAAAACATGGGATTGTTTGGTAAAACCTAAACAGAAGGCACTGGAATTGCAACTTTGTATATATAGCAAACAAGATACATCTTTTAATAAAAGGAAGTTGCATAAGTGGTACTGGAATATGTATATTGAAACACATTTGGGGTTCAAAATGAAGAGAAATAATGAAAAGTAACCCAACCAGCAATTGCCTCTTTTTCCTCATTGTTTTGCATATGGTTAAAAAGAGAAATTTTCAATTAGATACAGACGACATATTTTTCAAGATTACAGGTTAACCCTTTACCAGACAATCCCGAGTTTTAACGACCCTGAGGAAAAAGCCTTTTGAAAACATTGTGGAAAAAGGAGAAAATGCTGGTTCCTAGCATTTTCTCCTTTTCCCACAATGTTTTCTACCCTATCAAAGAAATATCACATTATTTGAGCCACATCTAAATTGTCATCTGCAGATGCTTTCAATTTGGACGAGTCTAACATTTTTTCATGTGGTAAAGGGTTAATCCAAATCGTCATTGGAAAAGGACCAGTTGCCACCAAAATCTAGGTGTCTGAAAACACACGTAGACATAAAGTAATGGGTTATAGAGTACGGATTAAAAAATATCAGCGGTAGCAAAACACATATATATGAGCCATGCTCTGGCAAAAGGGGGCTTAATGCATCTCCGGATGTATTATAACAAGCAAGTCATCACACAGCTATGGATCCACAAAATCCATTGTGTCTAACAACCATCTGAATCATGAGGTGGAATGGTCTTTTGGCATGCAGAAAATTGACAAACAGCAAAAAATTTTGGCCCAGGTCAGCAGACTGCGCAGGCTGACCTGGGTCAATATTTTTTGCAGATGCATTAAGCTCCCTCTTCACAAAGCATGGCTCATATTATTATCATAAATTTGTGAACAAATAGCTACAGGGGCCTGCAGAATGAACATGTCCATCTTTTTGAGAAATTGCAAATAACTATTCATTGATTTGAACATATAAGTACCAAGAAGTAGGTCGAAAGTCGGCGCATTCAGCTATGTCAAAAACATGATGAATGAATGTTACCCAGATGGGGATGCAAAATTAACAGAGGGCCCTGGAATTGTGATTTTTGTCTGTATAGCAAAAAAAATAGCAGTTACAGTCATTGCCTGCAATCAGCTGTTTTATACTTGAGTCTTTCACAGACGACAAAATCTTAGACTAGTTCAAATTGAAAGCATTTGTACACGAAAAATTTGATGTGCCTAAACGATGAAAGGTGTCTTTTTAAAGGGTAGAAAACATAGTAGGAAAACAAGAAAATGCTGCTTACTAACATCTTTTCCTTTTCCATAGTTTTCAAAAGCTATCCTTTTCAGGGTGGTTAAAACACGAGATCATCAATTTTTGGTAAAAGGTTAACTCTTTACCAAGTCCGCCAAACTGAAAGCATTTGCAGTCATCAAATTGAATACACTGCAAATAATGATTTCTGTTTTTGCTAGGGCAGAAAACATGGTGGGAAAAGGAGAAAATGCTGGTTACCAGCATATTCTCCTATTCCCACAACATTTTCAAATGCCTTCTTCTGCAGCCTTTTAACTCTTTACCGCACAATCCCGGGTTTTAACAACCCTGAAGAAGAAGCCTTTTGAAAACATTGTGGGAAAAGGAGAAAATGCCGGTAATTTTTAATTTTTGAGTCACATTTATTTTGTCGTCTGCAAATGCTTTCAATTTGGACAAGTCTAAAATTTTGTCGTTTGGTAAAGGGTTAAAAGATTGAGATTGTGTGGTAAAGTTGTAAGTGACCAAGGATTGATAAGTCTTCCTGTTTCTCTTGGAGCAATGACAAGTTATCAGGCTGTAATCAGTTTTGTATGCACCCCATATAGTGAATTGTTCAAGTAGATTGCTATCATGTTGATTTATTTTTTATTCCTGAATGGTTAATTTCTTTCAAAGAGATATTTGAAACAAAACATCAAAATCTATCCTTGTTCAAGGCAGCATTTCCACTACATCACTTAATTTTGGTCAGTGGATGTTAGTTCTCTTTACTAAATGACAAAAAGTTGGAGTGGTCCAAATTTTTTTCTTATGCAGACAACAGTTCAGCTGTGGCTGGAATTATGAGATTTGCCTATGAAAGAGTAGAAAACAATGTGGGAAAAGGACAAAATGTTGGTTATCAGCATTTTCTCCTTTTCCCACAATGTTTTCCAGTGCTTTCTTTATCAGGTCGTTAAAACTCAGGATTGTGTGGTAAAGGGTTAAGCAATGTTATTTGTAGTGTAAATTTATGTACTTAGATGGGCATTCCTTGACATTCCACATTACAGTTGGAGTCTTTTAACCTTCAACTCTTTACCATACAGTCCCAACTTTTAACAACCCTAAGGAGGAAAGCTTTTGAAAACATTGTGGGAAAAGGAGAAAATGCTGGTTACCAGCATTTTCTCCTTTTCCCACAAAGTTTTCTACCAGTCCTTAAACACATTTCAATTTTTGAGTAACATGTATTTTGTCATCTGCAAATGCTTTCAAGTTCACCTAGTCCAAAATTTTGACGTTTGGTAAAGAGTTAAACTTGGTATTTTCCAGAATTGGTTGAATTAAATGACTCTGTATAGAAGCTCATCAAAGGGGACAACCATATCACAAAAAGATGGCTGGAAAAAGGGATTTAATCCAATCTCCTTGGTGACTTCAGCTTTTCCAGCAATGCAGTTTGGTGTTTAGGTCTCTGTGTCTCCGCTTGCCAAGGGTGACAATCACTATGTTGCTCACAAGCAATGTAGTAACTGTCACCCGTAACTAGTGAAGATGGTGTCCATGTAGAAAATTCAGCAAAGTCTGTTGTGGTCCCTGCCTGGATGGGCAATCCGTGACCATTGCATGATAAGATTGGTTTAAGGGTTCTGTCATGATAAATTTCCGTGAAGCTTGACAAACTTCTAAACCATACAGTGCCTATCACAAACTAAATGACTTTTGCAACATATAGTGAATGAGTCAAGCAAACTTAATGTCAATGTATGGAAAAGAAAAACTGTATTATGTGATAATTTGTCATACACATGTTGAGATTTCTTGCTATAATGAAAACAGATAAATCAAGTGCTCTTTTCCTACCCGATTCCTGTTTAAACATGCACAGCAGTCAACATGATGTGCATGAGTATTGTTTTATATTTAGCCTTTGGTAATATAGGGAGATCTCTGCACAGAGCATACAGAAGACACAGGTGAGAATTGCTGTTGAGGTTCCAAGAATTATGGAAGCCTAGACTGTTGGGATAATGTGACTGGTTCCCGAGTTATTCAAGATAGTCCACAAAACATCAGCATGGAACCTGCAAGCTGCCACAATGATCCCTTACATTATAGTTGTAGAACATGCAGTCTGCTCTTTGATTTAAAGGAAAATATTTTGCAAGATATTCTGACAACAAAACTTTAAACTTGCCATATCTGGGCCCTGTTTAACAGAAAAAACTTAGATCTCTTATTTTGCTCAAACCGGCCTTAGGACTCATTTCCTAGCTGACTTGAGTCAGGTTTGTTATTTGAGTTTACCATATATAACATTAACAGATTTTCAAAAAGTAATCAAACCCATGTTAACACAATGTTTCAGACGTAACTCTGGCAAATAATGGAATTAAGTCTGTTAACTCTTTACCAAATGACAAAATTTTAGACTCATCCAAATTGAAACCATTTGCAGACGACAAAATAAATGTGACTCATACATCGAAATTTATTTTGGGAAGAGTAGAAAACATTGTGGGAAAAGGAGAAAATGCTGGTTACCAGCGTTTTCTCCTTTTCCCACAATGTTTTCAAAAGGCTTCTTCTTCAGGGTCGTTAAAAATCAGGATTGTGTGGTAAAGAGTTAACTGAGTTAGGGCCATTTTTTTTCCTTAGCCAAATCTGAAACATGGTGTCAGCTCAGGATTTGAGAATGTAGGTGAAGTCTATTAATGTTATTGAAATGCGTCTCAAATAACAAACTCAGCTGAAGTCAAGGAATGAGTCTGCTAGCGGAGATTTGAGCAAAATAATAGTTTTAGAGTTTTTCATTGAACTTGGGCCTGTGTCTTGGGTCTTAATTACCACATTAAAATATCTAGCTTTGAATTGATTTAGCATTCTTAAGTTAAGAAGCTCAAAAAATGTTAAGATGACACAAAAATAAAAATTAAGTTTGACCCTTTACCAAACAGTCTGGTGTTGTAAAGGACCCTCAGGTAGAAAGCTTTTGAAAACATTGTGGACAAAATGCTGGTTACCAGCATTTTCTCCTTTTCTACCCCATCAGAGAACTTAAGCTCATTTGTATCAATTTCAAATTTGTCGTCTGCCGATATTTTATTGGTAGCATCTAATATTTGTTGTTTGGGAAAAAATGTTAAGGTCATGTGATGTGGGACTGACCAGTGAAAGACTTGATAATTGATAAAAGTTGTTGACTAAAAAAGACCTACTTGGAGTTTCGGGATTCTGTATCATAGTCATCTGACCCTCCATCCGTATAACACATTTTGCTTGGCGGTCCTTCTCCCTGTTAGATAAAATGTAAAAATTAAGCCTTAATTTTTTACCATATGGCAGAATTTTAGATTTGTCCAAATTAAAAGCATTTACAGACGACAAATTAAATGTGATTTAAAAAGTCAAATTTGTTATGTGAAGTGTGAGGGAAAAGGAGAAAATGCTGGTTACAAGCATTTTGTCCTTTTCCCAAAATGTTTTTTCAAAAGTTTTCTTTCTCAGGGTTGTTAAAAGTCAACATTGTTTGGTAAAGAGTTAAAGGCCCATTAGCAGCCAATAGTAAAAAAAGCGGGTGTTAAAATGCATTTGAATATGAATCATACCTTTTAACTCTTTACCACACAATCCCGACTTTTAACGATCCTGAAAAAGAAGCCTTTTGAAAACATTGTGGGAAAAGGAGAAAATGCTGGTAAACAGCATTTTCTCCTTTTCCCACAATGTTTTTTACCCTTCCCAAAACAAGTTTTACTTTTTCATTTGCATTTATTTTGTCGTCTGCTAATGCTTTCAATTTGGACCAGTCTAAAATTTTGTCGTGTGGTAAAGAGTTAACTCTTTACCAAATGATAAAACTTAATGCTCAAATGATGAATGAAAGGGAAGAAAGCATTGTGGGAAGAGGAGAAAATGCTGGTTATCAGCATTTTCTCCTTTGCTCAACGTTTTCAAGAGCCTTTTTCCTCAAGGGTTATTCAAAACCTGGGATTGTGTGGTACAAGGTTAAGCGATTTAAAAAGTTTGCCCATGAGAATAATAGGTTGTATTCCAGCTACTCTAAGCCCAATCCAGCCAGATAACACTGTTATTGTTACATGCATTAATTCTGTACCAGACGACACAATATTACACTTATCCAAATTGAAAGTATTTGCAGACGACAAGTTAAATATGGCTCAATGATAAACACTGCCCTTGAAAGAATAGAAAACGTGGGAAAAGGAGAAAATGCTGGTTACCCCTTTTCCCAAAATGTTTTCAAAAGGCTTCTTCCTCAGGGTCTTTGAAGCTCAGAACTGTGTGGTAAAGGTTTAAAATCATACACAATAGCACTTGAACAGGGTTTAACTGCTTACCAAACAAGAAAATTTTTGACTTTTCAAAATTGAAAGCATTTTGCAGAAGACAAAGCAAACATGACTCAAAAATTGAAAGTTGTATTTGGAAGGTAGAAAACAGTGTGGGAAAAGAATAAAATTCTTGTTTCCAGCATTGTCTCCTTTTTCCCACAATTTTTTCAAAAGTCATCTTCTTTAGGGTCGTTAAAATTTGTGATTGTGTAGTAAAGTGTAAACCGTTTACGACAATACCATCGACCCATCTGTATTGAAAGCATTAAAGCAAACAATAAATTAAATTTGATTGATTTGTCCATGAAAGGGTAGAAAACTGGGGAAAAGAGCAAATCCTGGTTATCAGCATTTTCTTCTACATCAGCAATGTTTTTAACTCTTTACCACACGACAAATTTTGGACTGGTCCAAATTAAAAGAGTCTGCAGACGACAATTTTGAATTTGATGATAATGGCAGAAAGTTATCAAAAAGGGTAGAAAACACTGTGAGAAAAGGAGAAATTGCTCGTTACGAGCAATTTCTCCTTTTCCCACAGTGTTTTCAAAAGACTTGTACTGCAGACACTTGAAAACCAGGGCTTGTTTGGGAAAGGGTTAAGCGTCTCTGTCATGGGCTGTTCAAACTCGGGATTGTTTTGTAAGGGCAATCACAGAGATTTGATGAGCTATCAACAATGTTATCATTCTTGTCATCAATGCAGTTGGCATGTCTTTGAGCAGTATTGTGCAAAAAATTTTGTCTGATCTTGTTAAAGTCTTTCAACCTTTTACCACGCAATTCTGACTTTTAACGATCCTGAAGAAAAAGGCTTTTGAAAAAATCTTGTAGCTATGAATGTTTTTTTTCCCTTATTCGTTCATATAGTCTTCTTTAACCCTTTCCACATAATCTCAAGTTTTAACAAACCTGGGAAAGAAGCATTGAATAAATTGTGGAACCAGTATTTTCTCTTTTTCCTTAATTTTTTCTACCCTTTTAGAGTCAAATTTCATTAATTGAGCCACATTTAATTTGCCATTTGCAACAGCTTTGAATTGGCATGAGTGTAAAATTTTGTCCTTTGGTAAAGAGTTAAAATGTGCAAATTATCACAAACCTGTTGACTTGGTCTTAACCTTTTACCAGATGACAAAATTTTAGCCATGTCGAAATTAAAAGCATTTGCAAACGACAATTTCAGTGTGGCGCAAATGGTGCAATTTTTCTTTGATAGGGTAGAAAACATTGTAAGAAAAGGAGAAATTTTCTTCTTTTCCCACTATATTTTTAAACGGCCTCTTTCTCAGGGGGAACGTTAAAAGGCGGCATTGTGCAGTAAAGGGTTAACTCAGAGAAACCATGGTGTAAACAACCATGAGACTACAACACTTTTCAAAACAGATCATCAATGAATGGAATTCATTGCCAGATGTAGTTATGGTGGCAAAGCACATGAAAGTGAACAAGATCTACTTCAAGATGCACTAAAGACAAACTCTGGAGCCATGAAGTCATTAGTACTACCAATAAATATGAGCCATGCTCTATCAAAAGGGGGCTTAATGCATCTCCATGATGTGTTATCACTTTACCAAACAACAACATTTTACACTGATTGAAATATAAGCACTTGCAGATGACAAAATAAATGTGACTTTAAAAGTGAATTTTGTTTTGGGATGGGTAGAAAACATTGTGGGAAAAGAAGAAAATGCTGGTTACCAGCATTTTCTGCTTTTCCCAGAATGTTTTCAAAAGGCTCCTATCTCAGGGTCGTTAAAACCCGTGAATGTGTGGTAAAGGATTATACCATGCAAGTCCTCACACAATTATGGATTCATTATATCCATTTTCTCAAGCAAACGACTAAATCATGAGGTAGAATGGTCATTGGACATGAAGAAAACTGACCAAAAGCAAAAAGTTTCGACCCAAGTCAGCTAGCGCGGACTGCGCGGGCTGACCTGGGTCAATACTTTTTGCAGATGCATTAAACCCCCTCTTCACAGAGCATGGCTCATACACCTCAGAATATTCCCTATTTTGTAGAGTATTATTGCTACTGCAAAACTGTGTACCGGTAAATCAAGAATCCAATATGACACGGTGAAACTATTTCAGAAAGAAACCAGGCTTAAAATTGCTGTAACACCTAAACCTACTCGGCCTAATAACATATAGCTAATGTCAAGGCTAAATACTGCTTCATCTTTTTACCAGGGATTTAACTCTTTACCAAACGACAAAATTTTAGACTAGTCCAAATTGAAATCATTTGCAGACGACAAATTAAATGTGACTTAAAAATTTAAATTTGTCATGGGATGGGTAGAAAACATTGTGGGAAAAGGAGAAAATGCTGGTTACCAGCATTTTCTCCTTTTCCCACAATGTTTTCAAAAGGTTTCCTTTTTAGGGTTGTTAAAAGTCGGGATTGTATGGTAAAGAGTTAAGCCCTATTTCAGACTTCCAGCCGGTTCTTCAAATTAGCAACATATCAATTCACCTATGTATGAGACAGGCTCCGTGAAAAGGTGGTTTAATGCATCCGCAAAAAGTGTAAACTCATGTCAACCTGTGCCTGACATGCAGGCTGACCTGGGTCTAAACTTTTTGCCGATGGTAAATTTTTCTACATGTGAAAGGACCATGCTACTTCATGATTCAGCTGGTTCTTAGACAAAATGGATCCTCACCAGGGTCCATATTCACCAACCATTCTTCTGAACATTCTTAGACTTATTCTTCAAGATTTTCCAAGTTTGAAAGTAACACAACTTCTGACTGGCTAAACCAATTGGTTTAGCCAATCTGAAGGTGTGTTACTTTCAAATGTGGAAAATTTCGGAGAACAAGACCAAGAATGTTCTTAAGAATGGTTGGTGAATACTACCTCTGGATGCATATTATGTATGACTTGTTTGGTGAAATGCAAAACCAAGATGCCTTTTGCCAAAAGCGCTGCTCACATGTATGATTAAAACTTACCTTTGATTAAAGGGTCTCACTCGCACAGCTACTTTTACTCTGAAAATAAAAAGATAAAAGGAAATGAAATCAAAAATGTTAACTTCAAAAGTTTAATATTTGAAGCTTACATATTATGTTTTCTTATTATGGTATTAGTTAACCCTTTCCCAAACAACAAAATTTTTGACTGGACCAAACTGAAAGAGTTTGCAGACGACAATTTTAAATTTGATGAAAATGGCAGAAAGGTCTCAAAACGGGTAGAAAACACTGTGAGAAAAGGAGAAATTGCTCGTTGTGAGCAATTTCTCCTTTTCCCACAGTGTTTTCAAAAGACTTGTACTGCAGACACATGAAAACCAGGGCTTGCTTGGAAAAGGGTTAATTGTACTATTTTGTAATATTAGTTTGTGGCAAGATTTTCATTGAACTAACACAAAACAATCTGCAGACTTTTTTCACATAGCATGCAGACCATTTTTGAAAACATGATATCAAAAAAAATTTGAAGAGGAGCAAAATCTCTGTTTACCAAAAAGCTTGGGGACCACAAATATCCATCTGGACTGGACCAAACTGAAAGCATTTGCAGACAACAAATATTGCAAAATGATTATATCTGTCTTTGATAAGGTAGTAAAGATTCTGAGAAAAAGGGGAAAATGCTGGTAACCAGCATTTTTCCTTATGCCACAATGTTTTCAAAGGCTGTCTATTTCAGAGTAGTTTAAAGTCTGGATTGTGTGATATAGGGTTAAAAATTCATACAAGTTACATAATTTTTTCATATCTTTTATGGATTTTCTTAACATTGATGTAGGCTGCAAATCTGTCAAAGTAATCAAACTTAACTAAAATTTTAATTGTAAATCACCATTAAAGAGTCTTTAAATCATTACCAAACAATTCTGAGTTTTAACATCCCTGAAAGAGAAGGCTTTTGAAAACATTGTGGGAAAAAAGTGAAAATGCTGTCAACCAGCATATTCTCCTTTTCTAACAATGTGTTGCACCCTGTCAAAGAACTTCAGTTTATCTCTACCACATACAGATTTGTTGTCTGTAGATGCTTTCAATTTTTAAGAGTTTAAAATTTATCACATGGCAAAGGAATAAAACCATTGATTGTATATATAGATATACACACATTACATTCATGGTCAATATTTATGCTGCATGTTTTAACCCTTTACCACACATCCCGACTTTTAACAACCCTGAAAAAGAAAGCTTTTGAAAACATTGTGGGAAATGGAGAAAATGCTGGTAACCAGCATTTTCTCCTTTTCCCACAATGTTTTCTACCCTTCCTAAAACAAATTTCAATTTTTGAGTAACACTGATTTTGTTGTCTGCAAATGCTTTCGATTTGGACAAGGCTAAAATTTTGTCATGTGATAAAGGGTTAAGTATTTTTTCTCCTTTTACTGCACAGGTCTGTCATAAAAATCAGAGAAACATTATTCTCTGTAGGCTATTTCAATATGTTAAATGCAAAAAAACAACTGTAAACAAATCACTAAGTTAACACTTTACCAAACAACAAAATTTTAGTCTGGTCCACATTCAAAATGCTTGCAGATAACAAACAAATGGTGGCTCCAGTCATAAACTTGGCTTTATTTGAGTAAGAAAACATTGTGGGAAAAGGAGAAAATGCTGGTTGCAAGCATTTTCTCCTTTACCCACAATGTTTTCAAAAGCTTTCTTTGTAATGGGCCGTTAAAACTCAGAGTTGTGTGGTAAAGGGTTAAGAATAATACAGTCAAACTTGAAAAATATCCGACCACCTGCATTAAGCAGTCTTCTGCATATACAGGCCAATATCACCACTCTTTACCAGACTACAAAAAAAAATTAGAGATGTCATTTTTTAAAGCTTGACACATAGCCAAAGACAAATTGACTGAAGCTGAAATAATACAATTTATCCCTGAAAGAATATATAGGAAAATTGTTGAAAAAGAAGCATTTTCCCCCATTTACCACAATGTTTTCCAATTTGATCACAAAAAGCACCTAAGAGTCACAAGTATTCTAAATGTTAATACTCCTGTTAAACTGTAATTGACCTATATATGCTCTAAAAACACCTGTTCATGTATCCTTCTTTCCACCCCCCCATCCCCCCAACCCTGACTACAAAGGCATTTAGCAAATTTTTTTTCTCTTTACAATGTTTTCTGCCGAAAAAGGGCAAAACTGTGTGATAAAAAAGTAGAGAGTAAAAAAAAAATGCCCAGAACGAAGTCGGCACAATTTAAATATTACCGCCATCAAAAAAAAATTGGACAGAATATCTGATCGAACATACGGCTATAAACGATTTAGAATAAATTTTAGTTCTGTTTATAATAAGGTTTAACTCTATAACTCTTAACCAAACAAGAAAATTTTAGCCTTGTCAAAACTGAGGGCATTTTCAGATGACAAAAATTAAAGTAACTCAAAACATAAAAATTGTCTAAGTTAAAAAAAACGTTGTGGGAAAAGGAGACAGTGCTAATTACCAATATTTCATCCTTTTCTCCCATAATGTTTTTAATTTTAATTGGGTGCTTATACCTCAATGAAAAATTTTGATTGTTTCTACTTTTAATGTTCAAAGGGTTAATTCCTTATCCTTTTCCCAAACAAGCCCTGGTTTTCATGTGTCTGCAGTACAAGTCTTTTGAAAACACTGTGGGAAAAGGAGAAATTGCTCGTAACGAGCAATTTCTCCTTTTCCCACAGTGTTTTCCACCCTTTTTGAGAACTTTCTGCAATTTTCATCAAATTTAAAATTGTTGTCTGCAAACTCCTTCAATTTGGACAAGTCCAAAATTTGTTGTTTGGGAAAGGGTTATGTAAATACAGGTTATATATATATATATGTGTGTGTGTGTGTGTGTGTGTGTGTGTGTGTGTGTGATGCTCTGGCAAAAGGGGGTTTAATGCACCTCTACCAAGCAAGTCATCACATAATTATAGATCCCTATATTACATTTTGTCTAACAACTGGCTGAATCCCAAGGTAGAATGGTCCTTGGACATGCAGAAAATTTACTGAAAGCAAAAAGTTTTGACACAAGTCTGCCTGCGCGGACTGCGCAGGCTGACCTGCGTCAAAACTTTTTATGGATAGCGTAGGCTGTCCTGGGTTAATAACTTTTGCAGATCTATGCATTAAATCCCCCTTTCACAGAGCATGACTCATGTTACTAGCACCGACTTAGTATACTATTCTGTGTCAGTTAATCAATATATTGAACATGTATCATTCACCCATGGATTCCTTAACCCTTTACTGCACAATGCCACCTTTTAACGACTCTGTCAGACTTATAACTGTTTCTAATTAGAAGTATTCAAAGCTGCAGTGAAGCCATGTTAACAGACGCATAACACCTACCAGTCGTTGTTGGGATTCTCAAACTCTGTGAAATAAAACATGGCTGTATTATATAGGTCTATGCCATTTTAAGTCAACTCTTGGTATTTTCCATCTAAATCAAGAGTAAGCCATTTTTTAACTAGATCTAGAGCTATAATCAGAGCTCCAGATAAGAGGGAGTGATGGTATTCTAAATCGATTATTTCTCTTCCAAACCCTATGTTGTGGGTACTCATTAGAATCCTGTCGATGAGACGATTCGAATGAGTACCCATAACATAGGGTTTAGAGGAGAATGCATGATATTTTCAATTTTGAAATCAAAATCACTCCCTCTATCTGGAGCTCTGTATAATGTTTTCAAAAGTGGTCTTAAACGTAAAAACAAAAATCACATGTTTGTAAGATATGCTGCTTTACCCTTTGCCACACAATTCCGTGTTTTAACGACCCTGAGGAAGTTCTAAGCCTTTCAAAAAATTGGGGGAAAATGAGGAAAATGCTGGTACCCATTTTCTCCTTATACAACCTTTTTTAACCCGATCTGTGACAAATTCCATCATTTGATCCGCATTTAAATTTTTACCTGCAAATGTTTTCAATTTGGATAGGTGTAAGATTTTATCGTGCAACAGTATACAATGAAGATAAGACTGAACGATGCACGCTTTCTGCAACCTGATCTCTGTCCCATGGGCACCTCCTACGATACCGTGAGTACTTTGATAATATAAAAATCAGCAAAAAGGAACGACAAACAGTGGCATGGTAACAAGATAAATACTTACGATTCTCCCGACATTGTTTTATTCCTAGATAGTACAGAGGTAATTTTTTAATTAATTCCTTTTTGGAAATACTTTCAAAAACACATCTACATTTACAATAGCCATTTCCACAATTTGTAGCGACAACGTGACCGGCACGCGTCTCCGTAACGACTAGATTCTAGTAGTTCTAAAACAGACTCTGGAACACTCTTCTCTGAAACAAAATATCGACTGGTAGATTGTTTATATAGTCGCTTATCGATTATTTTCTTACCTGAGCTTCAAAGCACTGACGGCAGAATTTACCGCAGTGACATACGGTAAAACTGGACTATCAATTTCAATATTTTAGGCGTTCGATCTGCATGATTGTAGTTATCTCCTGTATGCAATTAAACAGTTATCAGAATAAGATTTATACGAACGTGACCTGTAAAGAGCATCAATTATCTATGTTCCATTAACTCTTTACCAGACGACAAAACTTCAGACTTGTCCTAAATGAAAGCATTTGCAGATGACAAATGATGTGACTCATTAATTGATTTTTTATTTTTAAATGGATGAAACATTGTGGGAAATGGAGAAAATGCTGGTTACCAGCAATTTCTTTTTCCACCAATGTTTTCAAGAATAGCCTTCTTCCCCATGGTCATTAAAATTCGGGATAGTGTGGTAAAGGTTTAAGACTTGCCCAAATTCAAAGTATTTGACAAACCAAATGTGATCAAGTATTTGGATTTATCTCCGACGGGTTAACAAACATTGCTGGAAAAGGAGAAAATGCTGGTCACCAGGATTTTCTCCTTTTCCAACAGCGTTTTCTATTTAAACATTCTTTCTCGGGATCGTTAAAACTCGGGTGTGTATGGTAACGGGTTAAACATAAGCAGAGTGCCTAAATCTTAAGTGTATTTGAGCTATGCTCTGGCAAAAGGGGGCTTAAAGCCTCTCTTTAATGCATGATACTAAGCAAGACATCACATGATCACGTTAAAACTCGGGCTATGTATGGTAAAGAGTTAAACATAAGCAGAGTGCCTAGATCACAAGTGTATTTGAGCCATGCTCTGACAAAAGGGGACTTAAATCACCTTTTTAATGCACGATATTCATCAAGACATCACATGATCATGGATCCACAAAATACATTTCGTCTAACAACCGACTGAATCATGAGGTACAGAAAATTGGCCAACAGCAAAAAGTTTCGGCCCAGGTCAGCCTGCAAGGACTGTGCAGGCTGACGTGAATCGATACGTCTGCAGATGCATTAAACCCCTTTTCACAAAGCATGGCTCATTTCATTTTACGGACTCTGTACAACAAGATCCTTCAGTGTGTTTGAAAATAACAATTTTCATACATCTGTTCGGACCTTGAACCAATTACCCCCCGCATCTATCTGTTTTTTTTAATCTTGCAGCAGAACACTTTTCAAAATAATGTGGCAAGAAGAGGAAATTCCTCGAAGCAGGGATCGTAACTGAAATACGATAATTGTTCGAAGCGAGCATTTTCTCCTTCCGCAACTACTTTTTTTTTCCACACGTATCCATGCACTTAACCTTAACCCATGTTGATTATCCCTACATGTACTTTGAAAGAAAAGAATATTACGGGAGCCGTAACCGTAACCCGTGTACTGTATCTATAGGACAGATCCGTAGCTCGAATCCAGTGACGCTTTGGCACGAAATTGTAGAACTACGGAAGTTTCGGGCGCGCGAACTGATTAAGTTCCCAGGCATTGAGAATAATGAATTATAGAACTTGTATTATAAACAGCCAAGGACAGATAGAACTAGAAACACATGGGGCTCTGTGTAAGAATCCCGGCTCGCCAAAAAGCCCGAGTTCATCTAAAAACCAAAGAACGCTCACTCCTCTTTCATGTTTGAAAAATTACATACATTATTAATGCGGGAAAGCAACCCGTGGCTTTCAAGAAAAGAGGTTTGTGCCTATCGGTAGTAATCTTGAATAGACCAGTGAGCTATCAACGCATGGAATCATTTTAATTATGGGTCTTTTTTTAAACTTCAAGACTTACTATCACATTCAAATGACCAGCTACTTTAGGATTAGGACTGAGTTTAGAATGGTCGGTAATATAAGACAAGGACACAGATGTATGGCCAGGACTCTATGGTGTAACAGAAAAACGGATCATACGGCGTAAATCAAAGCACTGGCAGCCCTTGGTGCTGATGGCATTTCAAACTTAAACTTAAAAGCTGACTTAGATCAGTTGTAATAAGTTGAGTGTCCGTTTGATTTTCTTTAAGTTGAATCAAAATAATTTCATTTATGTAATGATGACAATAAACGTTTTTTTTCCGGGTATCACAATAAAGCAGACAGAAAAAAAAGTACACGTACATGTATTACAGACGTAGAAAAAACAAATCTTATTACGTAAAAGTTTCGTTATAAAACAATTGGTGTAAGTAAAGACATGCAAGCATTTTCTCTTTTTCTCACAATGTTTTCTACCTTTTCCAAAACAATTTTCAATTTTACAGTCACGTTTATTTTTGTCGTCTGCAACTACTTTCAATTTGGACTAGTCGTTTTGGTAAAGAATTAAACGCAAAGCCGACTGTGTGCTATACGAGTTGCCTGCTTCGTAAATGTGTACCAAGTTACACATACTTTTAAGAACAATCTTTCCTTGGTGACTTTGATCAATGTCAGTGTTACAACTTTTTTTCTGCGATGTTACACATTCCCTACGTCAGATAGATTTTTAAGATTATCAAACGGCCTCGAAGTTTTTTAATTATTACGAGTACCGTTGAAAATGCAAACGATAAATACTAAAACAATCAATGGTAGATAAAAGCGGGCCTATTAGGCCTACTAGATAACTATCAGTTTTACTTCCTTTGAAAGTTTTAAACATATACATGTACGTTATTTATCTGTATATATACGGTATCGAAACCCTAGGAACCGAAAACTAAGTACGAAGTCCTAGGAAAAACAAGTAGAATCATTAATAAGCCTGTTATACAACACAGATGCCGGATTTTGCGTCACCAGTCTGGTTGGTCCAAAGTAAACGATGTGAGAATTTATTTTCGCAATGCTTTCAAGCACCAACCGGATCGGAGTGACCGAATCTGATGAGATGGGTACTTCGTATCTGATCTCGGCTCGAATAGTTTGCCTACGTTTCTTTAAAAGACTTTAGGCGAAATTTCCTAACCTTTCCAGTGCGAATGGCAACTTTGTTTTCTTGGTGGACTGAATGCACAAAACGCGCACAAAGACGTTTTCTTCATCGTCTGCTGCCAATTTTTTTCTGTAGGTGTAGAAATCACACGCATTTTTTTAACAAACTTCGCCCTCAATAATCTAAATAGGTAAAAGAGGGCGAAGTTTGCCAATGTACAAGTGCCTGTGGTAGAACCCCAAACAAAGGCATTTATTCTTGTTGTATAAGGTGGATAATATCGTGTGGCCTTATCCATAATAAGAGATATTTGGGCATATAATAATGTGTAAAACATTAAGTTTATCGGTACGTTTGGTTTGTAGAAGTTGTGTAAATCTGTATTGTGATCTGCGGTCATTTTAATGAATTTTACAATGTCCTGACAACTCCGTCATCGTAAATCTGAAAAAAGGACTACTTTTTGGAATTGACCTTAACCCTTAACATTCTAAATAAATCAAATCAAACTTACCGGTCGATAGGGATGATCCAAATATTGTTTTTTCAAACTTATGTGTTGGGGAGAAAAAAAAAAACACATTATCAGACAGTGTAAATTCAAGATCAGACTGCATGTTCTGTGCAGTCTGATCTTAATCTACACTGTCCACTTAAGATCACTGAGTCGCGCTTAGCAGCCTATTGGTTAAGAAATATGACTCTTAGGCCGTATCAACCAACCATTCTTAATTCAATCTTACTCTTTATTCCAAGACTACTACTCGTAGCAATCTGATTGGCTGAGCATGATGGTCGATCAGAGCCGATCAGATTGTAGGCCTTGGAATAAAGAATTAAAACAATAACTGTATAGAATTATGTCAGTGAATGTGATCTCTGTTTTCATTTCCCGATTGACATGTGTATAATTAACCCTTTCAGCGCCAAAGGCGAAACCATGGATTTTTTCGAACGACATAGATCAAGATCAGATTACAAAGAATATACAGTTTGATCTTGAACCTATACAGACAGCTACTTTTGTAAAGCCTCGAAGATAAAACAGTTTCTGAGTTTCAGTGAATTGTATTTTCCGCCACCGAAAGATGCGGTGACAGAGTTAATCTGTTTCTTCTAAATTTCAAAAACTACGACGTCTGACCACTTTCGCTCAATAGGTAAAATGAAAATTTCAATCTGATAGTAAGATTTGAAATACTGACGCGGTGATTTCAAAGTTTCTTTCGCCAGAGAAATCTAGCCGTGTGTAGATCCAGTGATTAGATTGCACATTCTGTGCAGACTGGTCTTGATCTGAACTGTCCGCAAAAAAGCTCCTTAATCCTTTACCACACAATCCCGATTTTTTACGACTCTGGAGAAAGACGCCTTTTGAAAACAGTGTGGGAAAAGGATAATGCTAAAACCAGCATATCCTTTTCCAACAATGTTTTCTACTCTTCCAAAAACAATTTTCAATTTTTGAGTCACATTTATTTCGTCTGCAAATGCTTTCAGTTTGGACAAATCTAAAATTTTGTCGTTTGATGAAGGATTAAGTCGCGTTTACAGCCAAAGGGTTAACCTTCGGCTCTTTCCGTTAATATCTACAGGCTTACATGTTTATCCAAATTAACCTTAAGAAATTTCCATCCCGTAGACGACTTTAAAAAAAGTGACACAGGTAGAAATTGCTTGAAAGGAGCACCTTTCAGGTTTGTCCATGCATTGCAAAAGCTTTACTAGAATTGTTATATAAGGATATTTTGAAAGTCGTCGGCCACAAATTCGTAAGTTTGAAGAATTTGTTGTCGTCCAGTCTCATTTCTACTTTACATGAAATACAAGTATGTAGAAGAGCATTGGAAACATTGTGGAAAAAGAAGAAAAAAGTAATTAAGTGGCATTATCTCCTTATCCCAAAAAATTGTTTTCTACATTCATACAGAGATCCCATCAGTTACGCAAGCTTTCGATCTGAACAAGCCTGGAAATGAACCATTGCTTATTGCATCTGCAAAAAGTATCGACCCATTTCAGCCTCCGCAGTTTACACAGATTGACCTGGACCGAAACCTTTTGCTATTTGTTCATTTTTTGCATGCCCAAGGACCACGCTACCTCTTGATTCAGTCAGATATGAAACGAAATGGATTTTCTGGATCTGTAATTATGTGATGAATTGCCTAGTATAGAACGCTACGGAGATGCACTAAACCACCTTTTGCCAGATCATGGCTCAGGTAAAATTTGGTTGTCTGGTAAATACACAGGATATAGATAAACTACAAGTTTGTGTCATGAGCGAATAAAAGCCACTCCTTTCCGGAAATGGCATGACAAATGATATCAGTAGGATACTACATTGTACTTACGTTTCTGTGGTCATTGTTGTGGTCAAATATGTAATTTCTCAAGTGTCGCAGACTTAAGATGTGGCATAGGATCGAAGGGTCTGTCTTTGTTCTTGTCTTTAAGCTTGTTCTAGCGTGTATATCCCATTATGAATCGCATTATCCTCAAGATTTTAGTTCTTATGTAATGTTACAGTTTCTAAATGAAAGTAAAAACCATCCATTAAAATGTGATAATAAGATGAATAGAACATCTAATATAATTATAGTAGATAAACGATATGATAAAATGAATACAATATCAAATGGATTAGAATACTTGAAAATATTGCATTTACACATCCGCTGGTGAAGAATGGGGACAAATTCTAGACTGGACACGGTTTCTCTCGTAAAATCATTTAGACACCATCTTTTCCCCATAACCTACTGCGCTGATGCATACATTGTCCTTTACCACACAATCTCGTTAGAAGTCGGGTTTATCTGTTAAACGAAAACTTGCACGTTCTCTGCAGTCTGATCTTGACTCCATGACCGTCTGCATGAGCAACCAAGCTCGTCTCTGACGCCAAAAGGGTTAACCTTTGACCGTACAATTCCGTGTTTTTTTACGACCTAGAGGGATGCAGCTTCTGAAAACATTATAAAAAAGGAGAAATGCTGGTATACAATATTTTCCCTTTCCCACAGAATAAGCCACATTTGATCTGTCGTTTCCAAATGCTTTCTATAAAGACGGGTCTTAACCCTTAAACGAAAATTTTCACTATATAGTAAAAACGAAAATATTGCGATTTCAATGTTGATTTCAACAAGGGGAAAAAACCGTATCGGACAGTGTAGATCAAAGATCAGACTGCTCGTTCTGTGCAATCTGTTCTTGATCTACACTGTCTGCAAAAGGTCAGTGAGTCACGCATAGAAGCTGAAGGGTTAAAGTCTTGTTGTCTGTTAAAGAGCACACAGTAGCATGCTTTTTTTTTTTCTCAATATGTCATCGGGTTTCATTATTTTTTTAATCACAGAGCACGTGTACATTAAGTAGGTTATTACCTAGTCCTATTTATAAGCCCCTACGTACGTTATTTTTCATTCTGACATTCATCGTGTACGTAGGGTCTTATCGGCTCCTTCATAGTTTCCTTTAGCAAACTCCGACATCGAATTTTGTCGCTGTTTAAACAGCAAATTTGGATACTTTTAACTGAACTTGTTCAATAAAATATACATCAGAAGTAAGACAAATGAATAATTTCTCGACTGAAAAAGGATATTTGTCCAAAACTTGCCTATTTATGAGCTAAATCCATTCCGATTCAACACCACTCTGTTTTGTTATGAATTGCCGTGGAAGAGATACGATTGTTCCGAATGAAGCGTCATGTGCGGGTCAATGCAACTTACAGAATGGTATTATGTCTTTTTTTAAAACGAAATTTTGTTCGCTTCGGTCTTGTTTGATTATTGTAACAGATTTCGTTCATAAACTTAAAGTTAATTCTTATTTGTTATGCAACCGTCTGCATGACTGAAAAACATGGCGGCGACTCTGTCGGCAATCCAACTTGCGAGTGATTTTATTGAATTCTGAATGAATCTGCCCATTATTTATCTATACAGCTGCTGAATATTTTCAAAAAAAGTTCTACCTACAGGTAAATGAAGTTCTCTTTCGTTATAATACTGGTTTTAAAGAAGATCGGATTTGCTACATAGAACTGAATGGGACCCGTTTAGACGTTACATGCAATAAGAAAAATAAAATATGAAATGTCCGATGATAAATGTTGAAAGGTAAATAAGCATGTATACGTCTAAATATTTGGACTAGTTATTACCTTGTAAATTTCTTTTTGAAAGAAAGGTCGATTATGGTATAGTTATGAGAGGAAAAATACAGAAGTACGCCGTGTACAATACATCTATTATCACTTTGTAAAACATATTCGGTATGATACATAAATTATACCATACGAGAACCGTTCCAAAAAATAAACGTAAAAAATTAATCTTTAGGGTGCCGAGCCCCGGTTGCACAGAAGGTAGAGTACAAGTCTTGTGACCAAGGGTTCGCTGGTTCGAATCCCCAGCTTGGGCAATTTCTTTCCGAGAATCGATGATGGTCATTGCGACAGGATTCCTTCCTCTCTCATCACTGATCATTTATTCGACAATGGTTATGTGGGAAACAACCGATGGCTTGGGAAGAATATTGTGCTTGTTAAAAAAATTCCAGGAAAGCATGGATAGGTGCACTGGTCGCTGCGATATAAGTGAAATAATTTTGAAACGGCGCTAACATAAATCAATCAATCTTCAGGTTACAAAAGAAAACAGGAATGGTTAGTATGCTAGAAAAGGGTGTTTTTACACTGTAACGGCCCCGTGTTTTTAAGACCCCGAACGGAAGAGGGCGTTTGAAAAGATTGTGGGAAAAGGAGAAAATGCCGATAACCAGCATTTTCACGTTTTCGCACAATATTTTCTACCATATGAAAGACAAGCCACATCTTCAATTTTGAGCTACGTTTAATTTGTCGTCTGCGAATAGATCTACTTTCAATATGGACGAATTTGAAATTGTATAGAGTTAACTTGCGGTCGCTATGACTGATCATTCGTCAGTCTTTTCTCGGCGACAGCTCACTTATTCAGTTGAAAGTACCAGGCTGAAACTCTGCAGTGCCTTGCTCGAGGAAAGTCCCCCGTGACCATCTCCATCAGCGGGGATTGACCCAGGATTTCCTGAATCCTAAAGCCTTATTGAACTGAGCCATGGGGGATCCATAAATGAAATGATCTATTTTGTCAGTAAAAATCCCTGATGATTTGGAATTTCATCATGAAATCAGTATTAAATCTTTTATATTTAGACCTATCCCACAGAATATCGGACCTTGCAGATTCAAGGTATGGCTTCATGATCTGAGTAGTCTGATCGAGATCTACACTGTTAGGTATAAGTCTTTGCAGCAAAAGTTGACTTCAGGCAATACCATACAATCTCGTATTCTAAAGACCCTGTAGAAGAAAATCTTTTGAAAACATTGTGGGAAAGGTAGAACCTGCTTATACCCATTTCAAAAGCAAACTGAGATTCAGTCTGGTGCCCTTAAAAATCAACCACCTAGTGCTCAGAAATGTGTATAAAACTTCAAACGAAATGCCATTTACTCGTGTCTATAGTTCTTGACCAACAAGGCACGACGTCCGGACGCAAAGTGACTTTTTCTTCATGTCCTACCAACTGTCACAATATCTAACCCTTTACCACACAATCCCAACTATTAGTGACCCTGAGAGGGAAAGCCTTTGAAAACATTGTGGGAGTAGGAGAAAATGCTGGTAACCAGCATTTTCTCCCTTTCCCACGTTGTTTTCTGCTATTATAAAGACAAATTCTATTATTTTAGCTAGATTTAGTCTGCAAAAGTTTTCAATTTGGTCTAGTCTAATTTTGTGTGTGTGTGTCGTAAAGAGATTTAATCAAGTTACTCACTAAAAATTGTTGATTTAATGGAATGATATCACAAAAGCTTGCCAAGTCGAGTTTATTAATGTTGTCAAACAAATGATGAAATGGAATTAAATAACAAGAATATTTGTTGAATGAATACTCATTAGAGTTCACGAAAGAAAAATCACCATTTTTTTTATGTAAGAATTTTATACAAACATAAATAACACAAATAAACACACTTTTAAATATTCCGTGTTTCAAAATATCTTTCTATAACGTAGAGAATGGCGAATTTTTGTCTAAGGTCACTTGTTATTGGAAAAAGTTGATAGCACAAAGATAATTAACCCGTTACTCCATGCACAAGTTTATTGCTCTTTTCAAAATGAATTGTGTACAATCACAAAAATGATACAACACGGATAATTCTACATGTACGCAATGAGAGTGAAAATTAAACGATGGTATGTTGGCGGATCGCTAATTTAGAGCAAGCTCTCCTCTTATCACAATATTTTTGACATTACTGTGACGCATTTTTTGTCAGTGGGGCTGATATTATTCGAGGGGTAAAAGTCAAGCGTAAGTGGAAGAAACAACTGAAAAAAAAAAGATCGACAAAAGCAAACAAAGACTGTAGTAAGATGTGTGACCGCGGCAGGGCAAGATGTGGGTTCTCCAGGGATTATGTTAGAAATGAACTGTATGAGCAATGCTCTGAGAAAGGGAGGGGGGGGGTTAAATGCATTTGCAAAATGTATCGACCCAGGTCGAAGCTTTTTTGCTGTTGGTCAGTTTTCTGCATGTTCAATGACCAGTTTACCGCATGATTAAGCCGGTTGTTAGACAAAATAGATTTTATGGATATAAAATTATGTGACTTGGATCATGGAGATACATTAAACCTCCTTTTGCCAGAGCATGGCTTATTGACATGTACCTGGCGAAAAAATGTTAGACTTACCAGTATTGGAAGCTTTTTGCAAATAACAAGTAAAATTTGTCGCAAATCAACAATGTGTATGCATACAGCCGATTGTACGAAAAAGCCCGGAACTGTGCTTGCCAATCTCAGCTGAGAGCTTCAGTATTGGGGTCACCATGATCGCCATCTCATAGCTTACCCTCCATCAACAAATCAATCAAACTATCGATCAATCAATCAAACAGGCCGAGTCTATTTAACTGTTTACCAAACGACAAAATTTTAGACTAGTCCAAATTGAAAGCATTTGCAGACGACAAAATAAATGTGGCTGAAAAATTGAAATTTGTATTGGGAAGGGTAGAAAACATTGTGGGAAAAGGAGAAAATGCTGGTTACCAGCATTTTCTCCTTTTCCCAAAATGTTTTCAAAAAGCTTTCTCTCCCAGGGTCGTTAAAAGTCGAGATTGTGTGGTAAAAGGTTAAGACGTTTTCGATTCCTTTTTTGCTCTTCAGTATAGCTGGATGAACCTGCAAGTTCGGTATAAGCGGGACATGTTTCGCATAAAAATCTTCACCTTTAGCCTTCTAAATGAATTAACTCTTTACCAAACGACAAAATTTTAGACTGGTCCAAATTGAAAGCATTTGCAGACGACAAAATAGATGTGATTGAAAAATTGAAAGGTGTTTTGGGAAGGGTGGAAAACATTGTGGGAAAAGGAGAAAATGCTGGTTACCAGCATTTTCTCCTTTTCCCACAATGTTTTCAAAAGGCTTCTTCCTCTGGTCGTTAAAACTCGGGATTGTGTGGTTAAGGGTTAAATAAAACTTTCAAGCCGATAGTAAAAACCCGAATAATGTTATTCAAACTTATTCTTTGGAGAAGAATATCTTCTTATCGGACAGTTTAGATCCAAGATCAGACTGCACATTCTGTGCAGTCTGATCTTGACCTACACTCTCCGCAAAAGGTCAGTGAGTCACACTTAGCAGCTTAAGGGTTAAACAGCAATGCTGGACTGTCTCTCTGTGACAGAAACGTGCCATCATCAGATATTTCTGCACAACATGGGCCAGAGTTGCAAACCATTCTTAAATACATTCTAAATAGCTAAATATCAAAAAGTTCTAAATTTCAAAGTAACGCAATTTCCGATTGGCTAAACTACGAGTAAACATGAACCGTGCACTTTTGCAATGACGTACTCTTTGTTTACCTGTTATAAATCTATAACAACAATAAAGAAATATCTATTGTTGAATCCAGACTTGTTTACAATACTATAAAGTTGTTATTCACCCCAAACACACCCTTGTTTCAGTTTGATCTCTCTAACACGGTATGTCTCTTCTTGTTTTCTGCCTATTTTTTTTCTTCGACGGAAAGTTGAACATTTGGACGTGAAATGCAATTGCAGAGAACTTGCAAGGGATTTAAACTGTCCGTTATGTTACAAGACATTTTGAAGAAAAAAAGTCTCCTAATTAATAGAAAAAAGGTGGTCTCTCTTCTTTGACCGGTTGAATATTTACGAGCCATGCTCAGGCAAAAGGGGGCTTTACGAATCTCCTTGAAGCATTGTACCAATCTACTGTATTGTACTACAAATGCTTAACCCTTTCCCAAACAAGCCCTGGTTTTCACATGTCTGCAGTGCAAGTCTTTTGAAAACACTGTGGGAAAAGGAGAAATTGCTCGTAACGAGCAATTTCTCCTTTTCCCACAGTGTTTTCTACCCTTTTCGAGACCTTTCTGCCATTTTCATCAAATTTAATATTGTCGTCTGCAAACTCTTTCAATTTGGACCAGTCCAAAATTTGTTGTTGGGAAAGGGTTAAAGTTTGGACTAGTCTATAATAGTGTTGTCAGTTGAAGAGTACCAATACAAAACTTGTTTGATCTGTGAAAGAGTCAGAATATAAAACTACATGTAGATGTGATACTTTTATCCCTTTTTTATTCTTATTATGGTTGTTCATAAATCAACAGGAAAAACAAAAACATTTTTAGTTATTACATGAACAAGATGTGGCAATAAACATAATCTTTGAACACTTTACCACATAATCAAAAGTTTAAACAACCCCCAAGGTAAAAGGCTTCTGAAAACACTGTGGAAAAAGGAGAAACACTGTGGGAAAAGGAGAAAACACTGGGAAAAGGAGAAAGTGCTGATGACCAGCATTTTCTCCTTTTCCCACAATGGTTTCTTTCTTCCCTTTCAATTGCAAAATTCCTTATTTGTGCAACGTTTAGTTAGCCGTATGCAAATCCTTTCAATTTAGACAATTCCAGAATTTTGTCGTTTGGTAAAGAGCTAAGTCACTACTACCACAAACAAATTTGCAGCAGACTTCTTGATTAAACAAATCCTGAAATTATGGATAATCAACATAAATTCAGGTTTAACACTTTACCACATGATCTGACTTTTAATGACCCTAAGGAAGAAGGCTTCTGAAAACATTGTGAGAAAAGGAGAAGATGCAGGTAACCAGCATTTTTTTCCTTTTCCCACAATATTTTCTACCCTTTCTAGAAGTAAATTTCAGTTTTTGAGTCACATTTATTTTTTTGTCATCTGCAAATGCTTTTGATTAGGTCATGTGACATATAGTAAACAAATTAAAACATGCCTGATAAAAGGAGACACTAATTATTTATGAGTAATTACTCCTTTTGCCACCTTGTTCTTGAAAATGGTCTGCCGCAAGACATAAATATTTGCCCGTAGAATATGCCAGAAACATTTTCAGATTTCTTTAGATCAACATCAACAAAATCTGAATTGGCCTTTTACCAAACAATCCTGAGTTTTAACAACAGCTGAGAAATATAGCTTTTGAAAACATTAAAGGAAAAGGTGAAGATGCTGGTAACCAGCATTTTCTCCTTTTCCCACCATGTTTACCCACCCTTTCATAGACATAGTCCATTATTGTATCCATATTCGAATTGCCATCTGCAGATACTTTCAAACTGCATAAGTCTAAAATATTGTTGTCCGGTAAAGATTTAAATGAATAACAACAACAAACAATACAAAAAAGTTAAACTGTTCACCATACAAGCCTGAGTTTTAGCGACCCTGGGGAAGGGGACTCTTGAAAACATTGTTGGAAAATAAGAAAATGCTGGTAACAAGAATTTTCTTCTTTTCCCATAATGTTTTCTACCCTTTGAAAGACAAATTTTATGTTTTCATAAACTTTTAATTGGTCATCTGCAAATTCTATCAATTTAGACCAGGCTAAAATTTTCTTGTGTGATAAAGAATTAATTTATCATTTATGACTTGTTCACTATTTGTACCTTCTCAAGTGGCAGCCCAACTATGAAGTAAGGGTGGTAAGGGAATAAGTTGGTCAAGCCAACATGGGCCTTTCTTTGTTTATCACTACTCTTTTCCAACAGCATACAAAATGATTACAGCAAGCATTACAAACTTTTATCATACCATAGTTAAGTGATTAATTGTTTGGTGTTTAACACCATTTTCAACATTATTTTAGTTGTATTGCTGTGGCCAGTGCCCCTTTCCATGCTTTCCTCGATTTCTTTTACCAGTACTCTGCACTATATTCTTTGTAAGCCACTGGCTCCTTTCCCACATAACCATCATTGAAACAATGGTCATTGATGAGAGAGGAATGAATCCCTGTCACAATGACTTAACATCAATCCTCGGAAAGAAATTGGCCGAGCCTGGGACCGAGCCATCGACACCCTGTTCTCAAATCAAGGACTCGGCATAATAATTAAGATATAGATGTAAATCTAACTCACTTTCCCCCCATATGACTTTTTTCATCTTGCTGGAGACTTTTCACACTGTTATTGCAAATTGTTTGCAACATGTGATTTCTCCTTTTGCCATAACGTTTTCACTTGAATCTACGTATTGAACCTTAATTCATCAAAATTATCAGTATTTAACCCATTCCCACACAATGACTCCTTTTGACGCATCTGGAAAAGAGGCCTTTTGAAAACATTGTGGAAAAAGGAGAAAATGCCGGTAACCAGCATTTTCTCCTTTTCCTACAATGTTTTCTACTCTATCAAAGACATAAATTATCATTTATGTAACATTTATTTTGTCGTCTGCAATTGCTTTCAATTTGGACACGGTCAAAATTTTGTCATCTGGTAATGGGTTAAAAAGCATGTTTTCAAAGTTTTCTGAAGCAAGTTTGTCTCAAGAGATTATGACATTACTGTATACAAAACAACATTTTAGACTTATCCAAATTGAAAGCATTTGCAGATGACAAATTAAACATGGCTAAAATGATGCATTTTTTCCCTAACAAGGAGGAAAACATTATGGGAAAAGGAGAAAATGCTGTTAACCAGCATTTTCTCATTTTCCCACAAAATGTTTTCAAAGGTATTTTACCTTGGGGTCCTTAAAACCAAGAATTGTTTGGTTAAGGGTTGAAACAATTTCACTGACAACATTTTTGGTGTGAAAAAAAACCACCTGTCTTCAGAGACCAATGATATTTAATGATGATATTTAGTGGCAAATGTGGAATTTTCACGCAAACTGTACAAAACAAAAGAAACTAGTATTACAGTCAGTAAAGAGGACCATAAAATTTCAGACAGTTTTGCCCAGTATTCCATCTCAAAAAATAGTGGACAGTGTAGATCCCAGATCAGTCTGCAGATTCTTGGCACACTGATTATATCTATACTTTCAGAAATGATAACTTAAGTTGTATTTGGACATCTAGTTAATAGTTTAAAAGTTTGATATTACATGTAATGTGGTTTTTTGCAGCGCTTTCTAGACACAAGAGCACCACATTTGGGTGGCAATGCTCAGCTGCAGTTGCTTGGTTTTCTGTGAAAATTTGAAGCCTAAAAAGGGGCATAACTGTATCAAAAATAATTTGATGGTTACTTGCCCTTGATGGTTACTTGTTGTATTGGGTTACCTTTTTGATAGTAAACAACTTGTCCAACTTTGAAGTAAATATCTCTTCAGCAATGTCAATTTTTTTGAAAATGTCAACGTTTTTGCAACACGCAGACGATGCCAGGGCTATGACAATACCCCAATGTTTTCTTCGAAAACCGGCGAGCTAATAATGTAACATAAAAACTGTATATCTGTAAATATTCTGCTGGGTATAAAAACCACTAACAAGATTAAACAAACATGACGGTGGTCATTTTTAGAAGATTTTGGACTTCAAGTCAAAAGCAACTTACACACAAATACATGTAACTATTTTCCAGATTACTACCATAGTCAGATAATGCATCTGCATATACAATAATAACCAAGAAAAATATGAGATGGCAAAAAAAGTGCAGTTCTTTGCAAATCAAAGACCTATCTAAAGGCTTGACCCTTTAACAAAACATATTTTCAGACTAGTCCTAACTGAAAGCATTTGAAAATAACAAACTAAATGGGGCTCCAATTATTGGATATGAAAAAGGGTAGAAAAACATTATGGGACAAGGAGAAAATGCTGGTTCCCAGCATTTTCTCCTTTTCCAAGAATGTTTTTAATAGCCATCTTCTTCAAAGTCTTTAAAATTCGGACTTGTGGTGTAAAGGGTTAACCCTTTACCACACAATCCCGACTTTTAATGACCCTGAGAAAGGAGCCTTTTGAAAACATTGTGGGAAAAGGAGAAAATGCTGGTAACCAGCATTTTCTCCTTTTCCCACAATGTTTTCTACCCTTCCCAAAACAAATTTCAATTTTACAGTCACTTTTATTTTGTTGTCTGCAAATGCTTTCAATTTCAACCAGTCTAAAATTTTGTCCTTTGGTAAAGAGTTAACCCATGAAAATAAGGCTTAGTATAATGCATAACATTACTTCTTAAAATTGTTTAAGTCTCAATTCATGTCTTTAAAAATATTGCACAACAGTAAACTTCAAATGAAACAAATCCAAATGTTTTATTTTGTGTAAACCCATTTGTGCAATAGTGCTACTTTTTACTCCTCTGCAGTTGGCAGGTTTGAAAAATGTTGTAGGAAAAATAATGTTCAATAGTTCCTTTCCTACTATGTCCTATTCATCACATTTTCATCCCTTTTTCTTATGGTGTTTTTCTTTTAATTTTTTACCAAACGACAAAATTTTAGACTGGTCCAAATTGAAAGCATTTGCAGACGACAAAATGAATGTGACCCAAAAATGGAAATTTGTGTTGGGAAGTGTAGAAAACATTGTGGGAAAAGGAGAAAATGGTGGTTACCAGCATTTTCTCCTTTTTCCACAAAGTTTTCAAAAGGCTTCTTTCTCAGGGTTGTCAAAAGTTGGGATTGTGTGGTAAAGGGCTAAATGATAACCCTTGAGTGCCTTTCACTACTATAGTTACCTTTCCGGCACAAAATGTGCAGTTTGATCTTGATCTAGACTGTTCCCTTCATTGAGTCATTGAGACATATGCAGAATTATTTCTGGAATAGCAGTCTTCTCATTTCTTATCTTGCAATGTTTTGTTGCCTGTCACAAGTTACAAATTTCGAACATCTCCATATTGGATGGTGACACAAAAGTTTGTGGTTTTCTTAAGTCTTAGTAGGAAGAAGAATAAAGTACTAACAAAGAAAGTAAACAATTATAAAACCATTTTTTATCTGTATTTTCAGTTAGTGCCACAGAAAATAACTATCATTCCATTTCATCCAGACACTTGAAAGAAATCTCACCTTGACCTATATTACTATCCCACAGCCATTTGTATGTACAGTAAAACCCCTCTATTAAGACCACCCGTGGTACTTTTGAAAACTGGTCTTATTAGCAGGGTGGTCTGATTTCCAGGTTTCACCCACCTAGATTTTGAATCAAACCCAGGCTATGTGTAGACTTATGTGGATTTAAATTATGTTCCAAGTAATGTATACATATTTTAGTCGGGGAAGCCTATGCCCACACATTTAAATGACAACAAGAAAATTTTCATGTTTATTGTAAAGTTAATATGTGCTTGAATTTTTATGAATAAATTCACATGACAGTGAATGCCCATTTATAATTGCCTATTTAAACTCTTACAGCAAGATATGTACATTAATCAAGAATCTGAACTTAAAGACTACATAATTAAATGTTATTGATAAGAACTTGTCATATTCCCTGTTTTAATCTTTTTTTTTTTTTTATCTTGTGTAGTCTCAAGAACTCCTACTCCACATGCTCATTTTCATTTTTAAACAAAGAATTTTGAATATTTTTGAAGAGCCTGACGTTTTTTTTTTTTTCCCCATTTTGATTCGAGTTGAATGTTCGAACAGTCCTAATCGTCGATCGCAAAGTTGAAGTGTTCACCAGTTCAAAAATTGCATATTCTCAACAATATAAGTATGGCTTTAATGTGTAACATAAACCAAAAAATTATCCCATCCCGATCGCTAGATATTAACCCAAGCGTCTCAAATTACAAAAGCTAGATGTACAAAACAAATCGTAATTACCCGGATGTCGACATGTTTTTCACCCGTGTCAGCAATGTGTGATAAACGCCTGATTACCGAATAAAAGCCGAATTAATCATCACCAATTCATTGGTCATCTGATTATATAAGGTAACACCTTGATCACTTAACACGATTGTGTTACTGTAGTCAACAGATAAACAAAAGATCGCTAATTGATTGTCTAGTCCATCGGTCCCAAGAATATTCGTACATGAAGCACGGCCTCCAGTTCGCGATTATGGACGCGTGAAAATTAGCTGGTCATAAAAAAAATGTGAAAATTAGTGGTCGTTTCACGGGGTTAAAATCTATTGGTAATTACTCATTGGTACTGAAAATGGTGGTCGTAATTTCGGAATAGCAGGGTGCCCGTATTTCCGGGGTCGTGGTCATTGATTATGAAGAAGGAAAAATTCCATTCTGAAAAAAATCGTTCAAAATAGCGGGTTGCTCGTATTACCGGGTTGATCGTGAGGAGAGGTTTTACTGTATTTTAAAAGAATCATTGTACTGTAATTTGTCTTGACCTGTGGTGATATGATTTTAAATAATTGCAGTGTCATCTAGGAGATGATCTAAATACATCTTCAAATAAGTTTAAAAAAAAAAAACAATTGCCAGTTATAAAAGATTTTAGAAAGAGGACGAAAGATACCAATAACCGCAATGAAAAATGTAACATTATATTGTAACTAACATAATATGAATATATTATTTTTTTATTTTCTGTTTATGAATGCTTTTGTATGATAATTGTGAAATATTTTACCTTAGAGGTAATGATAAAAACTTCCATGTATTATGTTAAAAAAAAAGATTAGGACTAGATTTAGATGAACAAAATAAAGACAAGGTGATATGCATTAGAAAATTTCATGGTAACTCGTGCAGACTTGACATGATGAGTAAAGTGCATTTTTTAGTTACTACAGTACCAAGTAAATGAGCTGTGGTCTGGGAAAAGGGGGTATAATGCCTCTCCACAATGTTTGATGCTATGCAAGTCATCACATAGTTACGGATCCATTATGTATAACAACTGACTGAATCATGAGGGACAATGGTCCTTTGACATGCAGAAAATTGATCAATGGTAAAAAGTTTCGACCCAGGTCAGCCTGCACAGTCTGCACAGGCTGACTTGGGCCAATGCTTTTTGCAGATGCATGAAAGTCCCTTTTTCAAAGAGCATGGCTCAAATAAAATGAACATTTTGAGTCAGTAAATCTCACAAAATATTAGTTAGATCCAAGATCAGACTGCACATTATAGACTACTATCCCGATCTACATTGCTGAAAAATGCACACGAGATTCAGTTTGGTAATTTTTGGTCTAAAAAAAAGAAACAATTACCAGTTACACAATGTATTTCTCTATAATAGACCCAGATGATTTTGTCCCAAATACCTGATTCTAATATTGAAAAATATTGTAGATTGATTAAATGGAGTCAAAGCAATGGCTCATGTATTTCCTGGGTTTCACGAGCATTTGGAAATTCTAAGAAACACCAGCTGTGTGGGTGAGGATTGAACACATAACTTTAAATCACAAATCCAACAGTAGATAGTTTTTACACTTGGGCTGCTAAGCACGACTCGGATGCCTCTTGCTATATTTGGGTTTTTACCATCGGCTATAAAGTTTCATTTAACTTATTAAGCCGGATAAGGGTTTAAAGAAACTTTGCAGCATTCCAAAGGTATATTCCAAAAAGGAGCTGTAGTCATCGACAGATTAATTCTATATTCCGAAACATGCCATCTGATAGGCCGAGAACAATATTTAGAATCATCTGTGATTACAGCTTTATAACTCTTTACCACACAACAGACTTGTCCAAATTGAAAGCACTTACAGACAACATATTTTATGTGGCTCAAATTATGGGGTTTGTCACTGAAAGGGTTGAAAACATTGTGGGAAAAAGGAGAAAATGCTGGTTACCACCATTTTCTCTATTTCCCACAATGTTTTTAAAAGCTGTCTTCCTTAAGGTTGTTAAAGGAAACAGAAAACAAGTACTCAAACATTACTGTAAACCTTCAGCATCATATGCTTTTTTCCCAACAACTTTTTCAAATGTTACCTCTCTTTACCAGACAACAAAATCTTAAAAAATTTCCAAACGGGAGACATTTGCAGGCGACAAATTACATGTGACCCAAATGGTAAAGTTCTGTCATGGAAAGGGTAAAAAACATTGTGGGAAAAGGAGAAAATGCTGGTTACCAGAATCTCCTTTTCCCATGATGCTTCCAAAAGCCTGCCAGAATTGTTAAAGACAGGACCATTTGGTAAAGGTTTAAGTCAAAACTAGTATCTGTGTGCTGTTGAAATAAAACATTTAGAACTATCCACTGCTACCAGATTCGGGACTAAAAACTGTCACAACCATCCACTGCTACCTAAATGGTGACCACCATTCCCACTCTACATCTTCATAATATGAGGATTTGAAATATGCAAAAGCAGCAGCACTAAAAACTGCTATAAAAGTCCATAATGTCACTTTTAAACAAATATTATGTCCATCAAATGAAAATATTGTAGTAAATCTTCTTTTATTGACCTGGTACTTTTTTCTTCTAGTCACATTGTTTTGTATACGATCTTTGACAAGCCTGAAAGTAAAATGAAATAACTCTTATCATATTTTGTACACTAAACAAATTCAGTACCACAACAAAGTTTTCTAATATATGTTTGCCCTTTGTTGCACAATCCTAACATTTAAAGACCCCGAGGAAGAAACATTTTTAAAAACACTGTGGGAAAAGAAGCAAATGCAGGTACCGGTAACCAGTATTTTCTTTTCACATATATTTTTCTATTCTTTCAAAGACAAATCCTATCATTCGAGTCTCATTTAATTTGTCGTCTGCAAATGCTTTCAATTTGGCAAGTCTAATATTTTGTCTTCTGGTAAAGAGTTAAACAAAGACAAGTAAGATGTAGTGGAAAATGGCAAACATATGAGTACTATTCTAAATTTATGTTTTCAAGATAAACAGCTATGAAATAAAACAGTTCATCAGCAGGATCTAAAGCATTAATCCTATATCCGACGACAAAATTCTGGACTTGTCCATGTTAAAAGCTTTTGCAGACGACAAATTAAATGTTACTCAGATGATGGGATTTTTCACTGAAAGGATAGAAAACGTTGTGGGAAAAGGAGAAAATGCTGGTTACAAGCATTTTCTCCTTTTCCCACAATGTTTTCAAAAGCCTTCCTCTTTAGGGCTATCAAAACTTGGGATTGTGTGATAAAGGGTTAAAATATCAATTCATTTTATGTTCAAAATTAGCTTAACATTACTATATAGGGAGACCATTAAAAAATATGCAAGCCCACTTACTTTTGGGAGCGTTTAAAATGAAGTATGGCATCCTGTGCTAGTTCATCAGGGGCACACCTGTCATACAGTTTGCCCGCCTCCACCATTAACTTCTCGTAGGGAAGATCATCAGGAATTTTAGAAAGCAAGCCGTGTAAGACACACATCTCACACTCACTGGACAAAATTTCATGTTGTCTATAAATAACTATCTGAAATACACCGTGCAAAATAATTGAGCCATGCTCTGGCAAAAGAGGGCTTAATGCATCTCCGTCATGCATGATACCAAGCAAGTCATCACATGATCATGGATCAATAAACTCTTTTTTGTCTAACAACCTACTGAATCATGAGGATAACTGGTCCTTTGACATGCAGAAAATTGACCGATAGCAAAAAGTATCTGCCCAGGTCAGCCTGTGCGAACTGTGCAGGCAGACCTTGGTGGATACTTTTTGCAAATGTATTAAGCCCCCTTTTCACAGAGCATGGCTCATGTATGAAATCATAAACCTATGAATAAACCTGTTACCTCCTGAAATAAATTAGTAGCTGAACAATTTCTAACCATCCTAGCAAACAATGAATAATCAATCAAAAATAACTTGTGTTCATGATTCCATATCTAACAGGAGCGCCACATGTGGGTGCCAACACTCGGCTGAAGTTGCTTGACTTTAGTGAAAATTCCAAGTCAAAAAAGGGGCATAACTGTGTCAAAAGTACTTTGATGGCTACCTGCCCTTATTGTATGGGTTCCCCTTTTGATAGTTAACAACTTATCCAAGTTTGACACAATTATCTTCAGTCATACCAGGGATATTACAAAATGTTGCATGACAACACTGACAATGCAAACAATGCAGACGGCAATGCCATGGCTATGGCAATACCTCAATGTTTTCTTTGAAAACAACTGAGCTAAAAATTGTGGCAAAAGGAGAACTTACTCTGTTTATCTTTGACAAGGTAGAAAACATTGTGGGAAAAGGAGAAAATGCTGGTTACAAGCATTTTCTCCTTTTCCCACAATGTTTACAAAAGTCTTCTTCCTCAAGTGTCATTAAAACTCAGGATTGTATGGTAAAGGGTTAACCTTTAGTCAGCTGAGGTTTTTTTTTTTTTTTGGAAGCCTAGATCAAGATAAGACTACAAAATGAATTTGATCTTGAAGGAAATAGGTTAACAATTGACCAAACAAGCATGTACTTCTACGACCCTGCAAGGGAAATTGTGGGCAAAGAATGAAATGTTGGTAACAATCATTCTCACCCTTTCCATCCATATCTTATACCCTTTCACAGAAATATTCCATCATATCAGCTACAATTAATAGGTTACTTGCAAATGTTTTCAACACTGACAAGTTTGTAATATTTTCCTGTACAAATAAACTGTCCCATCTGAGCGTCTTTTTGCAACAAATTAGGAAATCTTCTCTCTTTTTTTCCAATCAGAACCTTTGAGTTTCAAATAACCACACAATACATATGAGCCATGCTCTGGCAAAAGGGGATTAATGAATCTCTGTAATGCATTTTACCAAGCAAGTCATCATATATAGATCAATACAATCTGTTTTTCTAACAATTGATTGGATCTTGAAATAAAATGGTTCTTTGACATGCAGAAAATTTACCCATGGCAAAAAGTTTCTACCCATGTCAGCCTGCGCAGACTGCAGGTCTGGGTCGAAACTCTTTGCAGATGCATTTAGTCCCCTTTTCATGCAGCATGGCTCATATATGATAGTAAGATAGAGAGTCAATACTTACTGCACCCGCAAAATAAATAGGCATTAATGGATGACAAGCTATGAAGAAATCGTAACATCTGACAATATCCCTGAGATCAGGCAAGACATGACCATACCATGTGATCAACCAACTCAAACTAAATATAGTACCAACTTCCGACCTGTAATCAAAAATGTATTTTGAGCTATGCTCTGGGAAAAAGGGGGGTTAATACATCTTCATAATGCATTATACCAGGCAAGTCATCATAAAATTATGGATCCATGAAATCCATTTTGCATAACAACTGACAGAATTGCCCTTGGGCGTGAACAGAATTTACCAGTAACAAAAAGTTTTGATTCTCGTCAGCCTGCACACACTGTGCAGGCTGACATGAATCAATACTTTTTGCAGATGCATTGAACCCCTTTTCCACAGCGCATGAAGATTATTTAAAATTGTATTTGATGCAGAGAAAAATCAACAAATGGATGGATTTGTAATATGTGAATGAGAAAAATTACCGACTACATGTAAAAAAAGCTTGGAAATCAACAGAACATTTAAATAAATCACTGTTTTTTGGCCTTTTCCACAATATTTTCTATTCTTCCCTTCAAAATCCCTTCATTTGAGCGACATTTAATTCTGTTAATGCTTTAAATTTGGATAAGTCTTAAAATTTTGTCATCTGGTACAGGGTTTGCTCATTACCTCCTTAACCCTTTCAATCTTTACCGAATGACAAAATTTTGGACTAGTCCAAATCAAATAATAAGTAGATGACAAAATAAAATGTGACTGAAAAATTGAAATATGTTTTGAGATGGGTACAAAACATTTATGGAAAAGGAGAAAATTCTGGTTTCCAGCATTTTCTCCTTTTCCCTAAATGTTTTCAACAAGTTTCTTTCTAAGGGTTGTTAAAAGTTGGGATTGTGTTGTTAAGACTTTACAGATGAGAAAAATTTGTGTAAATTGAAAGCATTGGCAGAAGACAAATTAAATATGGTTCAACTGATAAGAGCTGTCTCTAAAATCGTAGAAATCATTGTGGGAAAAGGAGGAAATCTGGTTACCAGCATTTTCTCTTTTGCCTCCTTTCCAAGCAAGGAAGAAGAACTTGTTTTGAATGGGAAATTGTTTGTTCAGAACAATTTCTCTCAACTCTTTACCACACAACAAAATAAAAATTTAAAACTCTTCCATATTGCAGGCATTTGAAGAGGGCAATTTAAATGTGGCCGAGATGAACAGGTTTGTCTTTGAAAGAGTAGAAGTCATTGTGTGAAAGGAGAAAATTTTGCATCTTCTCCTTTTCCCACATTTTTTTCAAAGGCCTTCTTCTTTAACCTTTTACCAAACAATTCTGGGTTTTCACGACCCTGGGAAAGAAGGCTTTGGAAAACATTGTTTTCCCACAGTGTTTTCTGCTTTATCAGAGAGCTTAAGCTCATTTGTACCGAAGCTGAATTTGGCATCTGCCAATGCTTTCAAATTGGGCCAGTCTACAATTTTGTCGTGTGGAAAAAGGGTTAAGGTCTATAAAACCCTGGATTAATAGATGAAGAGTTAACTACTGAGCATAAAGATGAGATAGCAAGGGAGGTAATAACTACCTTTCCATAAATTCTTGTAACTGTGGGTTCACTCTCTCTAATAAAGGATATAAATAGTTCAGCATTCTCTTGGTCCTGTCCATGTTAGAATCCATGAAATCTCTATAAAAATTAATGAACAGTTATAATAAGCATTTTCTCCTTTGCCATAGCAATTTTCACATGTATCATATTTTGATTATCTGTATCTAAACCCTTTACCACACAATCCCATTTTTCAATGACCCTGAGGAATGAGGCTTTAGAAAGCATTGTGGGAAAAGGAGAAAATGCTGGTATCCAGCATTTTCTCCTTTTTCCGTTTTCTTTTCTTATAAAGACAAAATTCATCATTTGATATGCATTTCTTTTGTGGTCTGAAAATGCTTTTAATTTAGACTAGTAAAAAATTTTGTGGTGTGGTAAAGTGTTAAAAGATAATCTCAACATACTTTTTGACTGCTGTTGGGAAAATGCATGGACCTTAACCCTTTACCACACAATCCTGAGTTTTAACGGTCCTGAGGAAACATTTAAAACATTTGAGCCAAGCTCTGTGAAAAGGGGGCTTAATGCATCTTCAAAAAGTATTGGCCCAGGCCTGCACCTGCGCAGACTGATTTAGGCTGAAACTTTTTGCTCTTGGTCAATTTTCTGTATGTTCAAGGACCAGTCTTCTTCTTGATTAAGTAGGTTGTTAAAAAAAAGTGGCGATTATTGACCCATAATTATGTGACTGAGTTACTGATATTATACATCACAGAGATGCATTAACTCTTTACCAAAAGACAAAATTTTAGATTTGTCCAAATTGAAAGCATTTGCAGACGACAAAAAAAATGAGACTTAAAATCGAAATTTGTTTTAGGAAGGGCAGAAAACATTGTGGGAAAAGGAGAAAATGCTGGTTACCAGCATTTTCTCCTTTTCCCACAATGTTTTCAAAAGGCCTCTTTTTCAGGGTCGTTAAAAGTCGGGATTGTGTGGGAAAGAGTTAATCCCCCATTTGCCAGAGCATGGCTCATTTTTTTGTAGACATGCTGGTTGATCACCACAGGGCCAGGCTATCAACCAGCAGTCTTCAAAAAGATACTCCAGCCTTTGCTTCACTCAGAGCCAAAGAAGAGACCAGAGTTGTGGCAGGACAACTTGTGGCTGCTTCACTATGACAAAGGGCCTGCTCATTGTGTGCTGAACATCCGACACTTTCAGGCCGAGACACTGTGTTGATGTAACCTCCCTACTCACCTGACATGGCTCTGTGTGAAGTTTTTCCTCTTTCCGAAGCTCAATGGGTCATCAAGGAGACCCATTTTGAAAACATGGATGATATTAAAAGAGCCATAAAGACAGAGTTGCAGACAGTGCTGGAAGAATCCTTCCAGAGATGCATGCAAACATGGCAGAGAAGGGTGGTAAAGCATGTTAGACTCCAGGGTGATTATTTTTTATTTGTTGTAGTTTGTAGTTTGATTTAGAAATACATGTCAATCTTTTGTGACACCAGTCCTGAAACTTTTCTGACACACCCCACATGTACTGGATTTCATCAGTACTAAGCTAGGACTCTAAAGTGTCTTGCCCAAGGACACTCCCATGAAAAACCTGGTGCTTCCAAAGAGCCTCAATCTGGGGCCTCCAGGTTACAAGTCCTTTACTGACAGTGAGACTGATGAATTATGAGAAGGGAGGAAAATGTCCAGACCCCTCTCCTATACCTAGGTATATTCATAATTTCTGAGTAAATCCCTCTGATTTGGGACAGTTTTAGATTTTTCGCTTTACCTATGAAGGGAGGAAAACAGCTTAGAGGAGGAAAAATCATAACCCTGTACACTTAAGCATGCAAGACCCCCAAATCATGTATAAAGACTTTCACAAATAACTGAAAGTAACACCCCAAATCTACTCTTTTGACTCTTGCAACATAAACATGTACATGGGAAAAGAGATGTTATCAGCATGTTTCTTTTCCCACAAAATTTCCATAAGTCTTCTCCATTGGGGTCACAAAAACATGAGATTATTTAGTACATGGAAACATAGAAGAATGGAGTCAAAAGTAAAAGTAGCTTTTAAAGAAAACGGAGTACCAACCTAAGATGGTTCAAAGATAATTTATCAACAAGAGCAAAGGCTAAGTCCTCTCCAACCACCAACAGGAATGTGACACAGATATCATGGTACCCCTGAAAACAAATACAGTAACACAAAACATTAAAGTGTTACATCCTGGAAACAAATGTTTATCTTTCAGCAAACTTATTTGGTAAACACTGTGGCAAAATGTCAAATTTCATGTAATGAGCATTTTCTTCTTTTGCCACAGCCTTTTGACATGTAGTCATATACTAAAATTTAATTTGGGTTGATTTGATTACCAATACTTTTTAAAGGGGGCTACTTAGTTTTCATGCTGTAAATCAAAAAACTTCCTGTAAAGTAGATACATATATTTTTCCTTGTATTAACACTTGACCACACAACAAAATTTAAGACTTGTCTAAACCTAAAGCACTTGCAGACTAGATGACAAATGTGGCTCATATGATGGAAGTTGTCTTGGATAGGGTAGGTAGAAAACATTGTGGAAAGACGTAAAAATGCTGGTTACCAGCATTTTCTCCTTTTCCTACAATGCTTTTAAAAGCCCTCTTTCACAAGGTCATTCAAAATCACGAATATGTAGCAGAGAGATAAATCATATAAACCTGAAGACTGTTTTCAATAACAAGGTGTAATTTAGGATGTCTAAATAACAGGATGGTTGTTTTGCAATGGGTAGTTCTGTCTATTTCATTTATAGATATGACATCATCATGCTGATTTAAAAACAAATCCTCATAATCTATACATGTTACTGATCATGTGACATTCCAACAACTCTTCGTGAAACTCTGGCATGAAATATAAAAGTACATAAAGAAGCTAAGCAGCCAATTAACTCTTTGCCAAACGGCAAATTTGTAGACTTGTCCAAATTGAAAGCTTTTGCAGACGACAACATATTTGTGACTCAAAAATAGAAATTCACCATCGAAAGGGTAGAAAACATTGTGGGAAAAGGAGAAAATGCTGGTTACCAGCATTTTCTCCTTTTCCCACAATGTTTTTCAAAGGGTCTTTTCATTAGGGTCGTTAAAACTCGGGATTGTCTGGTAAAGGGTTAAGGAAATACCACTGAAAATATTTTTTCGTACTTTTGTCTTCTCTATTGATTTGTCAGCTATCACCTTTCTTAATTCAATGATAAGTCATTTTTCAAGTTTGGTGAGATTTTAAAAATCTGAATAGCTCCTTTTAGAAATTTTCCTTTAAAAACATCGTGAGAAAGAGAAAATGCTGGTAACTGGCATTTTCTCTTTTCCCCAAAATGTTTTCAAAAGCCGTCTTAACAAGGATTGTGTGGTAAAGGGTTAAGGAAAATAATACTGATAAAATATTTTTCCTTACACTTGTCTTTCTTCTTTAATGACAGTTGCCTCCTATTACCTTACTTAATTCAGAAATTAATAACTGTATGAAGTTTGGTTAGAATATAAAAATCTGAATGGTCCTTCAACGGCTAAGTTTATTTCATGCTTTTCTGTAGTTTATCGGGAAATAATGGCGGATTATGGTTTGAATATGGTAATATTTTCACTCATGGCTGTGCCACATGCGAAAATATTACCCATGATGTGCACTTGATGAAATGAAATTTTGACTCTCACCAAAAACCAAATATCCTCTAAATACCTGATAATAATGTAATTCATCATGCCGCACCAGAACTCTCATGATTAAATCTACCAGCTGATCTTGTAATCCCAGTCGTATATTTTCATCCATACCTGTAATATGAATATGTTTTGTATTAAACTTTTTGTAGTAATTCTATACCTGACATTAAAATTGTAGACTTGTCCAATTTGAGGGCATTTGTAGACAACAAATGTGGCTCAAATGAAGGTATCTAGCTTTTGAAATGTAGCCTACATTGTAAGTAAAGGAGAAAATGCTGATGATTATCATTTTCTCCTTCTGTCGGAATGTTTTCAAAAAATGTTTTTCTTCCACAAGGTTGTTAAATCAAAAGAATGTTTGGTACATAGTAAAACTATGTTTCAGAAAGAATTTCAGCTATATCACAGAGTGACTATAGATATAAAATGCTTTCCTGGAGTTTTCTTGAAGCACATAACCCTTTACCAAACAATCCTGAGTTCTAATGACCCCCAGGATAGCCTTTGAAAACACTGTGGGAAAAGGAGAAAATGCTGCTAGCCAGCATATTCTGTCCTTTTCCCACAATATTTTCTATCCTTTGAAAGAGAAGTTTCATGTTTATAAGAACACTGAAGGACATCTAAGACTTTATGGTCTAGTAGAGTTAACTTATTCTTTCTAAGCCACTGGCTGCTTTTTCTTGTAAAAGTAACATTCAGCAGTGACTGAGGACTGATTCTTGTAACAATTACATGGTGACATCTCATTTATTCCATTGTTTCTAGGTTTTTGCCATATTTAGACAGAGCCAAGTGGGGTCCTGCATGAATCAGTGATAAAAAGTAGGATTCACCAACCATTCTTTAGAACGTTCTTACTCTCAATCTGCAGAATTTTCTCAATTAAAAAGTAAACAACTTCCGATTGACTAAAACATTTGGGTTAGCCAATCAGATGTTGTGCTATTTTCAAATTTAGAAAATCTTGATTAATATGACTAAGAATGTTCTTAAGAATGGTTGGTAAATATGGACCCCGAAACCTGGAGGCCACAGGTTAGAGCCTCACTGGAAGCACTGAGGTTTTCATGGGTGTGTATATGGCAACACAAGTCAGAGCCCTAGCATAGTACTAGTGAAACTCAGGACATACATGAATATGTGAGCTGCCACCGTGATACGACTGAAACAATTTTAAAAGCAGCAATAAAACACCATTAAGAAAAAGAGAGGCTCTGTAGTGCTTTGAGGTTTCAGGAAGAAAATAAGCACCTGGTGGGAACCTTTTTAGAGATCTATTCACATCTAGCACAACTTGATTGTAGTCTCTGTGACCTTGTAACACTTCTTGTGCTGCAATGAAAAATACAATACATGACAAATTCTATCAATTGAATGCCCTTAACTTTGTTGTCTGCAAATACATTCCATTTGGACAAGTTTAAATTTTTGTTGTCTGATAACCCTTTACAATACAATCCCAGGTATTAAAGACCCAAAGGAAGAAGGCTTTTGAAAACATTGTAGGACAAGGAGAAAATGCTGGTAACCAGCATTTTCTCCTTTTCCAACAATGTTTTCTAACCTATCAAAAAAAGAAATGATCATTTCAGCAAGACCTGTCATCAGCAAATGCCTTTAATTTGGTCCAGTCCCAAGTTTTGTTGTGTGGTAAAGGGTTAACTTTCGATTTGGATAATTCTAAAATTTTATGTATTAAGAGTTAATCTGCACTAATGTAAGACCTTGGCATGCTTAGTTAAACCTCAGAGCACTGAATATAATTAAAAGTGCCTTTTCATTTGGAACAAGAAGGCCATGATGGCCCTGGATCACTCACCTGAGTCAATAGGCAAAATTTCACTCCAGGGTCATAACGGCTCAATTTAAATCTCATCTGATATATTATTAAGACAAACAGTCTGACCAGTTGTCAGGTCAATTGAGCTGAAAATGTGGCCTCCAGAGTGTCCAAAATGTATTTCTTCAATTTGACCTAATGACCTAGTTTATGACCCTATGTGACAATATTTCGCCCTCATCCGAGATATTATCAAGACAAACACACTGACCTATTTTCAGGGCAATTGAGCAAGAATTGTGGCCACTAGAGCGCCCACAAGATATTTCTTTAAATCTGACCTTGTGACCTAGTTTATGACCCTATGTGACCCAATTTTGAACTCATCCAAGATTTTATCAAGACAAACGTGCTGATCAATTTTCAGGTCAATTGAGTATGAATTGTAGCCTCTTGAGCACCCACAAAAAATTTCTTTTAGTTGACCTAGTTTATGACCCAAGGTGACCAAAATTCAAACTCATCTGAAATTTCATCAAGAAAACATTCTGACCAATTTTTAGGTCAATTCAGCAATAAATGTGGCCTCTAAAGTGCCCACAAGGTAGATCTTTAATTTGACCTTGTGACCTAGTTTATGACCCAAGGTATCCCAAATTCAAACTCATCCAAGATTTTATTTAGACAAAGATTCTGACCAATTTTCAAGACAATTGAGCAATAAATGTGGCCTCTAGACTGCCCACAAGGTATTTCTTTAATTTGACCTAGTGACTTAGATTATGTCCCTAGGTGACCCAATTTTGAAGTTATTCAAGATTTCTCAAGACAAACATTCTGACCAATTTTCGGGTCAATTGAGCAATAAATGTGGCCTCTAGAGTGCCCACAAGGTATTTCTTTAATCTGACCTAGTGACCTAGTTTATGACCCCAACTCGTCCGAGATTTAATCAAGACAAACATTCTGACCAATTTTTGAGTCAATTGAGCAAACAATGTGGCCTCTAGAATGTCCACATGGTATTTCTTTGATTCAACCTAGTGACCTAGTTTATGACCCCACATGACCCAATTTTTTTCGAACTCATCCGAGATTTAATTAAGACAAACATTCTGACCAATTTTCAAGTCAATTGAGCAAAAAATGTAGCCTCTAGAGTGCCCACAAGGTATTACTTTGACCTAGTGACCTAGTTTATGACCCCACATGACCCAATTTCAAAGCCATCTGAGATTTAATTAAGACAAACATTCTGACCAATTTTCAAGCCAATTGAGCAAAAAATGTGGCTTCTAGAGTGCCCACAACGTATTTCTAATATTTGACCTAGTGACCTAGTTTTTGACCCCACATGACCCAATTTCAAAGCCATCTAAGATTTAATTAAGACAAACATTCTGACCAATTTTCAAGTCAATTGAGCGAAAAATGTGGTTTCTAGAGTGCCCACAAGGTATTTCTAAGATTTGACCTAGTGACCTAGTTTTTGACCCCACATGACCCAATTTCAAACTCATACGAGATTTTCTCAAGACAAACATTCTGACCAAGTTTCACAAGCATCTGACATGTGGCCTGTAGAGCTCAAACAAGGTTTTTCTAAGATTTGACCTAGTGACCTAGTTTTTGACCCCACATGACCCAATTTCAAATTCGTACGAGATTTTATCAAGACAAACATTCTGACCAAGTTTTACGAGTATCTGACTGAAAATGTGGCCTCTAGAGTGCACACAAGGTTTTTCTAAGATTTAACCTAGTGACCTAGTTTTTGACCCCACATGACACAATTTCGAACTCGTCCGAGATTTTATCAAGATAAACATTCTGACCAAGTTTCATGAGGATCGGACTGAAAATGTGGCCTCTACAGCGTACACAAGGTTTTTCTAAGATTTGACCTAGTGACCTAGTTTTTGACCCCACATGACCCAATTTCAAACTCATACAAGATTTTATCAAGACAAACATTCTGACCAAGTTTCATGAGGTGGACTGAAAATGTGGCCTCTAGAGTGTACACAAGGTAAAAAGTTGACGACAGACAATGGACGCCGGACACAGCATGATCACAATAACTCACCATGAGCACTTTGTGCTCAGGTAAGCTAAAAAAAACAGCCAAAACATTGCAATTTCAAGATTGTTTTGATCAGAATGTTACACATAAATGATAGTTGTGCACAATGTAGATCAAATATCAGACTGCAGTTTGATCTTGATCTACACCGTCCACAAATGCAACACAAGATGTGCATGTTAATGGTTAACCCTTTACCAGGTTTGGTTTGTTTTGTATTGGAGTTTAACGCCATTTTTACAGCTCAGGTCATATCAAGGCAGTCAGTGACGCTCCCATATGTTTCCTGGCTTTCTCACACCAGTACTGACACAACTTTCTTTCCAAAACCACTGACTACTTTGCTTACATGTGTCAGAGGTTAAAGGTGAAAAATCGCCTGAAAGAAAGTTTGCCTCAACCGGGTATCGACCTTGCAGCCACCAAATCATGAGTCAGATACGCTTACCACTGAGCTACCCGAGCGGGCCCATGGAAAAGGATTTTTTATAAAATTGTGGGAAAAGGAGAAAATAGTGGTAACCAGCATTTTATTCTTTTCCCACAATGTTTTCTACTCTTTAAAAGACAAATTTCATAATCTGGTAACATCTGTCTTCTGCAAATGCTTTCAATTTGGACCAGTGGTATACTTTCCTGTTTGGTAAAGAGTTAATTATGCTTGTAGATTGTGTTTCAAACATAGAAATAATAGATATCAGGAGTGAAGTACCAAAATGAACTATGAGGACAAACTTTTATCCTTAACCCTTTCCCAAACAAGCCCCGGTTTTCACTTGTCTGCAGTACAAGTCTTTTGAAAACACTGTGGGAAAAGGAGAAATTGCTCGTAACAAGCAATTTCTCCTTTTCCCACAGTGTTTTCTACCCTTTTTGAGACATTTCTGCCATTTTCATCAAATGTAAAATTGTCGTCTGCAAACTCTTTCAATTTGGACCAGTCCAAAATTTGTCGTTTGGGAAAGGGTTAAGTGACCAGGGCAATTTATTTAACATCAGTGTGATTGCACCCTTGACCATAAGTAACAACCACTGGTCAGACTAGCTTTTTATCTTTTGGACTAAATATAGGAGATTGAGAAACATTCAAGTTCAAGATCAACAGTTATTTAACTCTTTACCAAATAAAAAAAAAATTACACTGGTCCAAATTGAAAGCATTTGCAGACAAAAAATTAAAGGTGGCCCACATCATGAAATTTGTTCTTGATAGGGTAGAAAACATTGTGGGAAAAGGAGAAAATGCTGGTTACCAGCATGTTCTCCTTTTCCCACAATGTTTTCAAAAGCTTCCTCCTACAGGGTCGTTAAAACTGGGGATTGTTTGGTAAAGGGTTAATTTGTCAACTGCAAATACTTGTACTTTCAATTTGGACAAATCTAAAATTTTGTCATCTGGTAAATATCTTAATCCTTGTAGCAGGGAACCTGGATTTAGTTACTGCCACAGACAGTGTAGATCAAGATCAGACTGCACATAATGTGCAGTCTGATCTTGGAACAATACTGTCTGCTTCTTTGCCACATATTCTGACAAAGATAGTTTTGACAATGTAATATCTGAATCTTTAGTACTGAGAATGTCCATCGAATTATTTAGCACTACAAGAGACAAGACAGCCAATATGCCTTGAACCCTTTAACACACAGTCCCAAGTTTTAACGACCTTGTAGCCTTGTGGGGTAGCTCAGCGGATAGCCTATTTGACTTGCAACCTGGTGGTTGCAAATGTGATACCCGGTTGAGGCAAACTTTCTTTCTGACAATTTTTCACCTCTCACCTCTAATGCATGTCGGGCAAGTAGTCAGTGGTTTGGAAAGAAAGTTGTGTCACTACTAGTGTTTGCACCTCAAATGCATGGATTTTTCTTTGAAATAGTACATTGTGGGAAAGAAGAGAATGCTGGTTACTAGCATTTTCTTCTTTTTCCAAAATGTTTTCAAACTCTTCTGCCCCTGGATCCTTATAACACAGAGTTGCTTTGGTAAAGAGTTAACCTTTTCCTACACGACCTAGTAACAAGCATGTTCTCCTTTTCCAACAATGTTTTCTACCTATCCTTCTACAAGTCTCAACATTATGAGTCACACTAATTTTGTAGTCTTCAAATGCTTTTGATCTGCTCAAGTCTAAAATTCTGTCGTCTGGTAAATAGTTTACCTTTTACCACACAATCCAAACTTTTTGAAAACACCATGGAAATTGGAGAAAATACCAGCATTGTCATTTAGGCAACCTTTATTTTCTTGTCTGCAAATGCTGTCAATTTTGTATTAGGCTAAAAAATTTGTCATATGGTAAAGAGTTAACCCTTTACCAGACTACAAAATTTTATCCTTGTCCAAATTGAAAGCATTTGCAGACGTCAATTTCATTGTGGTTCAAATGGTGCAACTTTTCTTTGATAGGTAGAAAACATTGTGGGAAAAGGAGAAAATGCTGGTTACCAGCATTTTCTCCTTTTCCTACAATGTTTTCAAAAGACTTCTTTCCCTGGGGCGTCAAAAGGTGGCATTGTGCAGTAAAAGGTTAAACAACACCGACATGTGACTAGAAAAGCTGATGTAGACATAATATTTTATCTTCTGCCACATTATCTCAAGTCCAACCTCATGAGTTCACAGAAAAGTTCATCAAATAATTTCCAATATGGTGTCATCAGTGTCAAAGGCATGCAATACCAAGTGTCACAACTGGGTTCAAGACCCAGTTCACACAACTTTCGTCCTGATTTGGTGTCAGAAAAATTTTTATCACCTAATCTGAGTCCTTTCCAAGTTTTCAAGTGACCAAACTTAGAATAGCTACATGATGCATAGCCATTTTAACCCTTTACCACACAATCTCAAGTTTTAATAGTGAAAGAAGGCTTTTGAAAACATTGTGGAAAAAAGAGAAAATGCTGGTAACCAGCATTTTCTCCTTTCCCACAATGTTTTCTACTGTATCAAAGACAGAAGTCATCTTTTGAGCTACATTTACTTTGTTGTCTGCAAAATGCTTTCATTTTGGTCGAGTCCTAAATTTGATTGTTTTGTAAAGAGTTAACACTTCAAATGTGTTTACTCATAACCAAATAACAAAATTCAGGACTTGTGCAATTTGAACACATTTGCAGACAACATAATTATCATATATGGCTAAATGGAAGGGATTTGTTGATTGATTGATGGTGTTTTAGGCCCCTTTCAACATTATTTCAGTAATACCACTGCAATACTCATATATTCCTGTATGTTCTGGGTTTCACCAGTACTAGGCTAGAGTGCTGAGGTGTCTTGCCCAAGGACACTCCCATGAAAAATCAAATTCTTCCAGTTAGGTTCAATCCTCAGGCCTCAAGGTTACCAGTTGTACACTTTTTTAACTGAGCCATCCAGGGCCATGAAAGTGCTGGTAACCAGCATTTTACCCTTTTCCAAAAATGCTGTGCACCCTTTCAAAGACAAATCCTGACATCAGAGCCACACTACCTTTAGTTTGATGTCTGCAAATGCTTTCAATGTGGACCAGTGTAAAATTTTGTTGTTTGGTAGAGAATAAATTCTAAAGGTCAGTACCATCTGAATTTGTCCTTCAATTTGACCATTATAGGATTATTCAGCACCATTTGTACACTTACTGTAACAATGAATGTGTATGATGGTGTTATATTTTTTCAGCTTAGCTGAACGTGCTGGTTTTTATCTACTTCTCAGCATATAGTAAAAGCAAATGAATAAAAAGCAATTTGCCATTGGTAAAAAATTTGCACATGTTTATTCTGCGAGACCCTACTGGCCTATTTGCTCGCACATTAATGACACTATTAATAATATACAAGGGTTGGTATCACGAATCAATACCCTGGAGCCATCACACTAAAGTGAACTTATATGACAGGGGATGATCCTTTTCTTGTAATATTTCGTAATTTAATATTTTTCTATGCACTATGCAATTAACGACCCTGAGAAAGAAAGCCTTTGAAAACATTATGCTGGTTACAAGCATTTTCTCCTTTTCCCACGATGTTTTCTATCCTATCAAAGACAAGATCCATCATTTGAGCCAGCTCAAAATTGCCGTCTGCAAATTTTTTCAATTCAGACAAGTCCACATTTTTGTCGTTTGGTACAGAGTTAAACTGTCTTCTTTAAATGCCTTAATTTTGACAGGTCTATACTTTTGGCATCTGGTAAAGATTTACCAGTAATGATTCCAAAACCTGATTATGCCCTAGTTTCATGAAATAAGTGTAGTTCTCAAAACATGTGACAAAAGGCCATACATATTCCCTGCCACATCTGCACTTAGGTTCACGAGATCACCCTTTTGTCATGGCCTTCTACAGGCCAAAAGAGATAATCAGCCAAGACTTTCATGATACTATCACCTCTAGCCATTTGCCATTACAGTGCTCATTGATAACAGCCACTCTAAGGACAAATTAATTTACATTAAAGATACATCCTTATTGCCAGAGAGAAAAAAAAAAACACTGTAAAAATTTAATAGACTGTCAAATGGTTCAAAGGCAGCTTTGTAAACATAGATAGATTAATATATATTGTAATACAGTATACATTGTATTGTGTAAGGGATATATACATGTATCAGAAATCTTCCATTTAAAACGGATATGCCACAACAGTGGTTTCTTTGATGGCCCCAAGAAAATGAAATGCATTTTCTGTCGGTCATAATCTATGCAATCTTGCAATTGTCAGGGGCAACATTTGGCATGAAGATAAAAGAATGATTATAGTTTGATTAAATGAAGATGAAATGGGTTAAAAACTGACTGAAAACAAGAGTAGAAGAGTGAATCTTTAACCTTTTACCACAAAATCCCATGTTCTACTAACCTTGATGAAAAGGGTTTTTGAAAACTTTGTGGGAAAAGGAGAAAATGTGTGTAATCTTACTAACCAGCATTTTCATCCTTTTCAAAAATGTTTTCTGCTCTTTCAAAGACAAATCTCCTCATCTGAGCCACATTTGTCATATGGAAAAGCTTTCAATATTGGCAAGTCTGTATTTTTATTGTCTGATAAAGAGTCCAACTCTTAACCAGACAGTGATTAAGACTGTCTGATTAACCCTTTACCACACAACAAAATTTTAGACCTGACCAAATTGAAAGTATTTGCAGATGTCAGTTTCAAAGTGGCTCAAATAATGTAGTTTTTTAATGTATTTTTTTTTTGATAGGGTAGCAAACATTGTGGGAAAAGAGAAAATGCTGGTTAGGGTCGTAAAAAGTCTGGATTGTGAGGTAAACAGTTAAGACCTGTCCAACAAATTGAAAGCATTTGCAGAAGACAGATTAAAATTATTGTGACTCAGATGAGGAGATTAGGACAGAAAACATTGTAGGAAAAGGAGAAAATGCTGGTTACCAGCATTTTTTCCTTTTCCAACAATGTTTTTAAAAGCCTCTTCCCCAGGTGTCAATAACACAAGTGATTGTTTGGTATAGGGCTAAGCTGTTACCATAATTTTCCCTGTTTACTGACCCCTTGGAAGATTTGTTTGTTTGCTTGTTTTCAAAACTATTACACTCATACCATGGCATTAGGTCACTTATTTATGCATCTCCTGGGTTTTCAGTACAAGGCTGGGACTGTGAAGTATCTTGCAAATGGCCTTTCCCATCAAAAACCTTGAGCTTCTGTTGAATACATGTATTGAAAACAGAGCCTGTGTTGAATACATGTATTGAAACCGAAACCCTCAGGCCAAATCTTCACCAATAAGATCAGTCAATAACATACGGGGCTTTAAATCAGGGAGTTGGGGGTTCAATTCCCCAGCTCGGCCCTTTTCTTTCCAAGGATTGTAATTGTGAGTGTGACTTTATTCTCACCTGTATCACAGCTGAGCACTGTTTTGCCTATGTTTTTTCTGGGAAAGCACCCAGTGCCTTGGGATGAATATACATGGATCCGTTGCGATGAGATAAACCGACTTCCTTGGTTACCATAACTAAGGGCTCACAAACAAACACAGTAAATACATATACAGTATAGCGGAAAGGCTACTTAAATCTTGCCATCATAACTGTTTCTATCGATTAAATTCCGGAAAAATATTCTTTTTCATATGTTTCTGTCGATGACGGATTCTCGGCAAGAAATATATGGATACTTTAACTTATTTACACAAGGATTTGTACTAAAAGTGTGAATTTCAGGGGCTACGGACAATGTAATACCTGTGCCAGCAAAGTTTTGCACTTCTACAAGAAAGAATGAAACACGTCATAAACCTCAGTTTTGCTCAAAAATAAAAGAATTAAAGATGAATAATATTTTTGTAAAGCTTGTTAGGTTGTCTCAACATCGTATTCGATAATAAATTACACTAAATTACAGGCATTTTGAAATATTTACAGATTGTCTCATTCAACAGAGAGGTGGAAGTCTAAGGAATGGTTAAATTTCAAGTTAAGGGAAAATGGTTGCCTGATGATTTCAAAAAGTGTGCTGTCAATTAACAAACTTGTTAATATTATTGGCGGTAGTTTGTTTTATCTTATGATATACTGAAGACAACGGGTGGTCGAGTGGATTACAGGGGCAATCAAACACACATCCTATCAGTTAACAGCTTACCGACATACCCTTTGAAATGGCAGATGTGCTAATCCACTTAAATATGGCAAAGTCAAAAGCTGATTTAATTAACATACAGTATTAAGTTGCCTTTTCAACTGAACTTCCAAAACTGTACAGAACAGAACTTAGTCTGTTTCGTAATTGAAATCTACATGTACTTTCAGTAAAGAATACACGTAAATGTATTTAATTTAAGTAGCAGATGGTTTGAATCCAAGAATAAACTGCATTTTTTCACTCTGATCTGTATCTACACATTCAGCATTCTTCACGCACCAAGGGTTAATGTTAACATCAAATTGAAAAAGCGATGACATGTGCCCCTTTTTGGATGTGCAGAGGTTATGAAACAAGGTTAGCTATTTTAGTGAATGTACATTCTTTTTATTAGTATTTCATATATTTTACCCTTGTTTTTTTTTTGTTCAGAGAGTTTCAGAGAAATAAAAAATTAACATTAATTAATCTATTGCGTAAGATAGCGTTGATCGAAAGTCCTTCCTCATGTCCCATTGTCAATCAAAATCATAATGCAAACTTGTAATCTCCCCGTATATCTCACGTTAGCCGTACACAATCACAAACCACATCTTTTAAACTTTTTTCCTGAAATGCAAGCCTTGTAAACACACATAATATCACATTTCTCCAACCCTAACAGTCGTTTGTTTGTGAGCTAAAATAGCAGACAGCAAGGCTGCACATCGGGCAAAATAAACGCAATGACCTGATTGGTCAAATATCGATTTCCACGGATCCATGTATTGTGCCACTATTACCATATTGTCTCTTTTTAATGCCTCCGGGGGCATTACATTTCTGATAGGGGAAGTGATTAATAAAGGTAAAAAGACATAGAATTTTCTGAGGATGACAATAACATTACTGTCAGTGATGACTGTGAAGCAATCGCCATTTGAGAGACCGCTGTATTTAATGCAGAATATCAATTTTACTGCTTATCATGATTCAATCGGAATTTAAATTGTATTCACAATTAATTTATGATCTGGTCTTTGATACTTTCACTTTCTTAAAATTTTTCTAAGTTAGTTAACTCTTTGTGTTACCAGAAGTTTAAAATGTTATCGGAAGTGTAAGAATATTCAGGTAGTCAAGTGTTAGTGACATCAATTTGTGAAGTAATTAGGCTTATGTTGATGCCCTAAGTGTATTCCAGCTGATTTTTTTAAAATTCATTGATGGATTGGTTATCAGGTAAGTTTATTTCTGGTTAGAAAAAAACTGGGGAAGCATGAACTGGAGGGGGGACTGATAATTTGGGACAATGAGGTAGTTGAAGACACTCCAGGAAGGCTTCCATAGGTGCCCTTAATTCATATTGAAAACACCTTGGATGGGTAATAAACATTGTAGGACAAGGGAAAAATGTTGGCTATCAGCAATTTCTCCTTTTCCTACAGCATTTCAAAAGCCTTATTCCTCTTGGTCATTAAGTCTTGACTAAAATTTAATGACAAAATTTTACACTTATGCAAACTGGGGGCGTTTGCAGCCGATAAGATAACGTGACTTTAAAAATTTTTTTTTTCCAGGGTACAACTAGAACTGTCGCAAAGTGGACAAATGCCCCACCAACACCTTGTCACTGAATCAGCACAATCAGAGAACGGAAAAGATTTTCAAACCAAAGTTCACATGTGACCTTGACCTTTGACCCCTGTGATCCAAAAACTATAGGGCACCCCTAAGGGTCATGAGCAATACTTGTGTAAAGTTTCAGGGTCCTAGGTCAAATGGCTTTCGAGTTAATACACAGAAACCAGATGATGGACAGATCGACGGACGGAGGGACGGACGGACAGGTGGATGCCCGACAGATATGGTGAAACCAGTCCACCACTCTACTTCGTAGGTGGGAGGGGGTATGAAAGAGCAAATACTTGCTACCTGCATTTTCTCTTTTTTCTTCGGTGCTTTCCAATGCATTTTTCCTCGGGGTCATTAAAAGTCAGGACTGTGTGGTCAGTAAAATAACCATCCCTTTATAGAACTTGAAAATTGGATCTTTCACCAACAAGTTTCTTTAATTTGTTCAGTAAACAATCATTTTGTACTATAGATAGAAATTTAACAAAAAAAATTGAACCATGGCCAAAAACTAAAGTACACTCTGTTGACCTTTGACCATTTAGAAAATCAAGCTGCCATTTTACTGGCAGATGACTAAGACTCAAATATTTAAAGTTCATGGCTGTTTGAACAGAGAAAATCTCAAAGTATCTGATAATGTTGATCAAAGGTCAGAATTCAAGTTCCATGCAGTCTGACCTTGATCTACAATGTCCACAAATGCACTGAGTGATACTCAAAACACGGTGATATAGATAAACCATAGACATTTAATTTTAACTTTTTACCAAAGTTTAACAACAAAACATACTTTCCTCCATATTCAAAGCACTTGCAGACAACAAATCAAACCAGTGACTCAACTGATGGGATTTTTCTTTGAATGGTTAGAAAACATTGTGAGAAAAGGAGAAAATGCTGGTCACCAGCATTTTCTCCTTTTCCCACAATGTTTTCAAAAGCCTTCTTTCTTAAGGTCTTTAAAACTTGTATACTAAAGAGTTTAATAATCTATGTACTTTAACCTTATGTCAAACAATCCCATTTTCTGGTTCATACAGTCTGGGGAACATGTCTGTATGAATCTTTCTCATACAGATTGATTGATTGATTGACTTAGTAGTGTTTTATGCTGCTTTCTACATTATTTTAGTCACATCGCTATGCTACCTCACTTAATCATATATGTCCTGGTTTTCACCAGCACTAGGCTAGGGTTCTGAATCGTCTTACTCAAGGATTACTTGTTTGGTTGTATTGAAGTTTAATGCCATTTTAACAGCTAAGGTCATATCACAGCGGTCAGTGCACTTACACATGTGTTTCATGGATTTCTCACACCAGAACTCACCACTGACTACTTATCCCACACGCATCAGAGGTGAGGAGCTAAAAAATCAACAGAAAGAAAGTTTCTCAACAGGGTATCGAACCTGCAACCACCAGGTCACAAGTCAGATATACTAACCACTTAGCTACCCGGCCCGCCTCATGAAGTTGACTGGTTGTACAGTGTTTTATGCTACTTTCAACATTATTCCAGTCACATCAATGCGACAGCTCACCTATTCATGTATGTCCTGGGTTTCACCAGCACTAGACTAGGGCTCTCAAGTGTCTTGTTCAAGGACACTCAAACAAAAACCCAGTGCTCCCATTGATAATTGAATCAAGGGCCTACAGGTTACGAGTGCAGTATATCTTATCATCCAGCCATGAGGTGAAGTTCTGTATCTTAAACAGTACTTAGTGTAAACAAGAGCAAAGATCACGAAGCACCAAAGGAAGTAAAAAAAATTGAATGATAATTCACTTGAACAGGCACTGTGAAAATCCCTGACCTTTAACTGACAATATCAGTTCTTTATGTAAACTAAGTAGTTTGTCCTTAACTTTTGCCAAATGATAATGGCTTTTTCTCACTGAGGAGAGAGGCTTCTGAAAACATTGCGGGAAATGGAGAAAGTGCTGGTAACCAGCATTTTCTCCTTTTCCCACAATGTTTTCTATCCTTCTGAACTCAAATCCCATAACTCATTCCTCATTTGATTTGTCGTCTGCATATGCTTCCAATGTGGAGAAATTTTGTTGTTTGGTAAAGGGTTAACTTTTGTTACAACATATTACCATAAATGAGGCTCAAATGGTGAATGTCTTTGAACGGTTCGAAAGCATTGTGAATACAGTAGAAAATTCTGTAACTACCACTTTCTCTTTTACCCACAACATATTCAAAAAGCTTTCTCCTTAAGGGTTGTTAAAACTTTGGATTATGTGGTTTGAGTTCCTGCAATTCTTTACCAGATGACAGAGGGTTTACATGACTCAGAGAACAAGAGCTTTTCAAGATATGAAGAAAACAATGAGAAAATTCCTGTGAAAAAAAAAGTTTTCTATTTTTCCCAATACCATATTTCTACCACCTAAAAGACAAATACTGGCACTAACGAACAACAATGGTTCCATGACAACACCCCAGGTTTTCTTCAAAAACAACTCCGCTAAAAATTTGAAGACAACAAATTTGGTACAAACAAGCTTAAGTTCTCTGAAAGGGTGGAAAGCATTTTTGAGAAGGAGAAACAGCTTGTTACAAGCAGTTCCTCCTTTTCCTACAATTTTTTCAAAGGGCTTCCGACCTAAAATTTTGTCTTCTGGTAAAGAGATAAAGGGTTAAGAACATGCAACAGCACTGTTTACCTTTTACAACAAAAACCAGAGTTTTAACAATCTTCAGGAATAAAGCTCTTGAAAACATTGTGGCAAAATGAGAAAATGCTGGTAAGCAGCATTCTCTCCTTTTCTCACAATGTCGTCTATCCGTTTAAAAACAGATTCTTATAATTTCAGCCATTTTGTTTATCGTCTGCAAATGCTTTAAATTTGGACACATCTAAAATTTTGCCATCTTGTAAAGGGTGAATCTCTATTATGTCAGGGATAGCCTTGTACTAAAACCCTAACCAATTTTAAAGACAATAGAAATAGTCGTATGCACCCTTTACCATGCTAAAAACAATTAAAAATCAAAGAAGTCAGTGTGTTGAAGTGATATTCCTAGCCTAAGAGGCTACTTTTGAAAGGAAAAGAATGGAATGGGCGGGTGGGCAGGCAGGCAGGCAGGCAGACAGACAGACACTGATACACCAATTGGGCTTTTTCCACTGACAGAAATCATCCATTTCATTTATCAACCATTACCAGACAACAAAATTTTAGATTGTTCTAATTTGAAAGCATGTGCAAATAAATGTGACTCAAATGGTGGGAAACAATGTTGAAACAAGAGGGCCATGATGGCCCTGTATCGCTCCACTAGCTTATAAATATAAACCATAAATACTAAACATTTCAATTCTGAGCCAAATGGTTTAAAAATGAAGACTTACAAAGTTTTCTCTGTAAAAGCCCATGTGAAAGTTGAGACCTGCAAGGCAAAGCCATTTTTGGTCCCAGAACTATAATTACTTGAACCCTGGTAGAGGTCCACAAGATAAAGCCACATGCCAAAATAATACAAGTCTATGCTGTATGGTTATAAATAAAGTGATTTTCAAGTTTTGTCCATATGAAGCCTCTGTAAAACATAAGACCCCTGATGCAAGGCTAATTTCAAAAAAAAAAAAAAAAAAAAAAAATCAAAACAGGAAGATTTCTTAAGTTGTCACTATGTAAGCCCATGTATAACTTGTGACCCCTGCGGTGGGGCCAATTTTGACCCCAGGGCTAAAATTTTGGCCCGCTTGGTAGAGGCCCACTAGATATAGAAACATGCAAAATTGGGTAGCTCTAGGCCTTATGGCTAGGTACAGGAAGATTTTTAAATTTTTCTCTATATAAGCCTATGTAAAACTTGTGACCCCTGGGGCAGAGCCAATTTTGACCCCAGGGCTATAATTTGAAGAGACTTGATAGAGGTCTACTACATAAAGCGACATGCCAAATTTGGTAGCCCTATGCCTTATGGTTTCAGACAAGAAGATTTTTAAAGATTTCCAATATTTTTCAGTTCTGTTGCCATGGCAACCTGAGTTTTTGAAGGAATCAAATTCTTTCAAGAAATTCTGAAGAGGACCATGGCAGGATCATTTCTGTGAAGTTTCATGAAAATTAGATGGGTAGTTTCAGAAAAGCAGATGTTTGAAATAAAAGTTAACACACAGACGGACGCACGACGGACATCGGGCCATGACATAAGCCCGCTGGCCTTCGGCCAGTGGAGCTAAAAAGGAGAAAATGCTTGTTACCAGCATTTTGTCCTTCTCCTACAATGTTTTCAAAAGCCTTTTGCACCAAGGTCATTAAAACATGATATTGGCTGGTAAAAGGATAAGTAGCTATGAATGAACAAGGCTTGACTTTAATCCTTTACCACATGTCTCTACTAGTAACGACCATGAAGAAAGAAGGCTTTGGGGGACATTGTGGGAACAGGAGAAGATGCTGATCACCAGCATTTATCATTTGCCAACAATATTTTCTACCCTATCAGAGACAGAAATCATTATTTGATCTACATTCGAGCCATGCTCTGGAAAAAAGGGGGCTTAAAGCATCTTTGTTATGCATTGTACTAAACAAGACATCACATACTTATGGATCTGTAAAATCCAATTTGTCTAACAACTGACTGAATCATGGAGTAGATTGGTCTTTTGTCATGCAGAAAATTGACCAACAGCAAAAAATTTTGTTCCAGGTCAGCCTGCATGAACTGCGCAGGCTGACCTGGGTCCATAATTTTTTTAAATTTCATTAAGCCCCCTTTTCACACAGCATGGTTCATTTATACTGTGGTCTGCAGATACAAAATCAATTTGGGTCGACTCTACAATTTTATCGTTTGTTAAAGAATTAAATAATAGGCAATAACTGCATGAAGTGATGTAACATAAAAAGATCTGCTATTAAAATCACAAAGTCCAAAATGTTTTTATGTAATATTATGTTGTTATCATTGTTTCAAAAGGAAATAAAGCCAAGGACAAAAATTGAGTGCTCTATATAAATGACAATAGTACTTTAAATTATTACAAAACTTTGAAATTTCAGCCTGTCCAAATTGAAAGCATGTACATATATTAGTGTAAAAATTCTCTAATCATAGTTTTAAATGGAAATTAACCCAAGGACAGAAACTGAGCACTCTATATAAGGGTAAATATCACTTTGATGATTGCAGATGGGGTGGGGGAGAGGGGAGAGGTTTTAACTGCCATCAGTAAGTCAGTCTGTCGATAATATGTAGTTGGTCCGTATTTACCAACCATCCTTCAGAATGTTCTTAGTCTTATTTTCCAGAATCTTCTGAATATGAAAGCAGCACAACTTCTCATTTCCAGATCCAGTGACAAGGCAGCTGATTGGTGGTGGTGGTGGTGGTGGGGTGTGTGTGTGGGTGTGTGTGTGTGGGGGGGTTGGCATGCTACTACAGTCCAAGTTAATTCTAAAGCTGACCAGCACCAAACACTTGGTAGCTGGTAGCAAAAGGATTCTAGAAAACATAACAGGCATTGAAGCAATTACTTGAATTTGCAATTCCCAAATTTTCCATTTTTCAATATATTTCTGAAAAGCCATTACTTCAGAAACATTAAATGTACCTGCCAAGTAGAAAAGGGCCAAACAACATGGCTAAAAAAGGTGGTTTCACAATAGGGGTCCATATTCACCAACCATTTTTATGAATATTCTTAGTCTTACTCTCAAGAAGTTTCTAAATTTGAAAGGAAAACAAACTCTGATTGGCTAGTTGTGTTACTTTCTGAATCTAAAATTTGACTTAGAGCGAAATTAACTCTTTACCATATGACAAAATTTTGGACTTGACCGAACTAAAAGCATTTGCAGACGCCAAATTAAATGTAGCTCAGGTGATAATTTCCGTCTTTGATTGGGTAGAAAACATTGTGGGAAAAGGAGAAAATGCTGGTTACCAGCATTTTCTCCTTTTCCCACAATGTTTTCAAAAGGACTCTTTCTCAGGGTCATTAAATTCGCAATTGTGCTGTAAAGGGTAAAGATAAACAAGAACCAAAAATTTCTTATATAAGTACATGTACATGTATAAGCAGCAATTCAGAGCTCTTTATGTAAGTACAGGTTCCTGGACAAGGTTCAACATTCAAAATGCACCTACATTCTTTCAACACTGACAAACCTTGACCTTGAGTGCTATTTATAACTCGATCTTTCCCAGTGACAAAAGTTTGGACTTCTCCAACCTGAAAGCAATTGCAGACAACAAATTTGAAGTCTCTCAAAATGATCTTATTTGCCTTTGAAATAGCAGAAAACATTGTAGGAAAAAAAGAAAATGCTGACTACTAGTAATTTCTCCATATCTCTATAGCCCTCTTCCACTGATCCAAAATACTTAGGACTGTATGGTAAAAAGTTTACCTGTTATTAAACAATCCCAAGTTTTAACGAATCTAAGAAAGTGTGCTATTAATAACATTGTAGAGAAATGAGAAAATGCTTGTGACCAGCATTTCTCCATTTCCCACATTGTTTGGTACTTTTTACAAGAAAAATCCAATTACTGTATTTGAGTCATATTTACTTTGCTGTCTGCAAATGCTTTCAAAATTTGTTGTAATAAAAAGTTCAGCATGTTCACAAACATGTTATCTTTTGTTTCAGACACTGAATTCTTTTTTTATTTTTTATCATTCATTGAAAAAAGATCAAAATTCAAGGCCACATGACTGATCCTCACATTAGATCACAGGGTTATTAAGTCAAGGCCAAATTCCTTTCCAAACACAAAAACTTTGGACTTCTCCATATTAAGGCATTTGCAGAGGTTTGTCCATTAAAGAGTAAAAACATTGTAGAGATAGGAGAAAATGCTACCCTTATAAAGGATAGAAAATATTGAGGGAAATGGGGGAAAAAAGCCTGATTACAAGCATTTTCTCCTTTTCATACAGTGTTTTCAGAAAGTCCTCTTCTTTAGGGACGTGAAATCACTGGACGGTTTGCTAAAGGTTTACTCCTTTACAATTTTGAAGGTCAACAAATCTGGAAATGAAGCCTTTTGAAAACACTGTAGGAAAAGGAGAAATGCTAGTACCCTTTTTTCCGTTACCCACAAGGTTTTCTACCCTTCTAGAGAACTTGATTTCATTTGTACCAAATACAAAGCTGTGATCTGCCGATGCTTTCCACTTTGAAGATTCTAAAATTTGTTATTTGGTAAAGGTTTAAAATATGTACAAGTATAATAAACACCATACCTGGTTTTGCTGGAATATTGTCTGGATCAACATTCAGCATTTTCGGCCATGCTCTTCTTCGGAGTTCATCTGTCACAAATCCGCCACTGCTGATAGCAAACTGTCGCAGTTTTGACTCTATGTTTGGTGGGTTCTCATCTAAAACCTTCAAAATCTCTTGTTTCTTTTCTTCAAACATCATTTCTAGAAATGTACAGAGAGTACAGATAAAGTACCGAGTATATAAGATATTCCAGACTTGTTTTAGCAGCCACTTCTATTGGCTGGTTGATTGATTGATTGATTGATTGATTGACTGATTGATTGATTGAATTTATTGATTGACTGATTGAGCGAGTGAGTGATTGATTGAATTTATAAACTGGCTGGCTGGCTTACTGGCTGGTTGGTAGAGTTGGGCTGATTGACTGATTTTAACATTATTTCAGTCATACCACTGCTACAACTAATTTATTCATGTATGTTCTAGTTTTCACCGGTACTAGGCTAGTACTCTGAAGTGTCTCTCCCAAGGAGACTCCCATGAAAAGCCTAGCTCTTCAAGTGCTGATCCAACTTTGGCCTAAGGTTATGAATCCTACACCTTAAAACTGAGGCAGCAGGACCCAAAGCATATCAAGTTCCCAAATAAGGCAAACACATTTTAATGTATCTGTATTAAGCAAGCACCTGTCCTGACCTTTTACCAAACAAAAAAATATAGGTTTGTCCACAATCAGGGCATTTGTAGACAACAATTTAAATGTGATTCAAATTATAAAACTTGTCTCTGATAGGGTAGAAAACATTGTGGGAAAAGGAGTAAATGCTGGTTACCAGCATTTTTCTTCATTTTCTCACAATGTTTTCAAAAGCCTTATTCCTCAGGGTCATTAAGAGTTGGAATTGTGTGGTAAAAAGTTAAGCAAATTTTAATATGGACCCAGGTTGGACTGAATAGTGATAGTTAAAAACAAGATATTATGGCCATAATGGGACTTTTTGACCTACCTCTTTCACAGTGTAGGACTGGAATAATGCATTGTGTTTGACTTTAGATTCTGTACAGTGACAGTCTGTCACTTGGGTGTCAAAACCTGTGTTCAAAAAGTAAGTGAAGCTGGTGCTACTTCAATTATTTTGATAGTTATTGTAAAATTTTCATTTCAGTTATTTGTTTGTTATGTACAGCCTATACTACATCAGAAATACACTGTGATTCTTCCTTAGAGCAATGGGGATGCCTTGATCAGTTGACCACTCTAAAAATACAAATGATTTTGTCCCAAAACAATGTTGTTTTCATTCAATTACTCAGCGTTAAAAACCTGTTTTCTCGACAGAGAACATATAAAAAGTTTCTTTATTCAAATTGTTGTAAAAACATGTCAAGGTTTGGTAATAAAGTTGACAACAATTTTCATTATCCTTCATTTAAAATGGCATGTTGAGAAACTTGCGGTTGTACAGTCGCCTGAGATCTATTATCTGCTTACAAGTGACTGTACAAATTTCTTTTCTCAACATGCTATCTTAAACAAAGGATAAGGATGATTGCTGTTGCCTTTGAATTTGTGTCTAAACATTAGGACCAAGTCTTGTACTCACGATACTTCAACTTATGTCCTCAGTAAAAAAAGCAAAAACCAATGACACAACAAAGGTCATTTTGACATTGTCTGATCAGAAGCACTTCAATCTGCCTTTTTATCTCTGATAACGAATTTAGACTATGAATTTACATAATATCTCTGTATAAAAAAAGAAGTAAAAGCTAAAATCTGTTTAATAATGAGCACAAAAACTTTGGTCGTTATATGGGGAGGGGGAGAAAAGGGGGAAAGGGTGGAGGTAAGGCCTTCTTGTCTTACAATGTTAGCACTGGAATATGTGTTAAAGAAAGTATTAATATTTGTCCAAAGAAAGAAAACCAGAATAAAAAATACCTTTAATGGGTGTGACCTATGTTTTCTCCCTTTTAGACAGTGTTCTAAGCTATGAAAGACAAATCCAGTCACTCGAGCCACATTTGCATTGTTGTCTACAAATGCTCTATGTATGAACGAGTCTAAAATTTTGTATTTGGTAAACAGCTTAAGGATATTTTGTGTCTATTTATTCATAGTGATGAATTGCATACTTGGGCTTCAAGTTAAATTCATCTATCCACTTCATTCCAACATGTCTGTACAAAACTTTTTATTATTGAAGTACTTAAAAATAAAATTGGGTATTTATTTGTTTAATTTCTGTCCAGAAATAAAGAACATGATGTATAAAAAAAATTGCCTTTCTTTCACTCATATCTCTCCATAATAACCAACTAATTTTACCCATGGACATTTCTCTTTGACAATTTGAAATTCCATTCTGACCAGTCCGACGAATCACCGAAATACCAAAATGCCACCGAAACACCCCTATTTTTTTTCAATATTAATTCAGATAACTGATATTAGTTTGCAGTATTTTTCTTTCTTTCTTTTTTCTTTAACTGAAAATGCACTCAATGAAGGTATCAATCATTCATGAGAAGAATGATGTTAATATATTCATCATTAATTCACGTGGAGAAGAATCACTGAAACACTCTCATGTCTGGTCTGTTACACACCGAAATACCCGATCTTGATTACGCCAATCTAGACCCGAAGAATTATCAGTATCATATGATCACATGAATTTATTATTTCTTTGAATGATAAACGCACATACAAAATCATTTGCGGACAAAGTAGACCAATCAGAATGTAGGTCTCTGATCCATCGAAACGCACAAATAGCTCGGTTTTGTTCTGTTCTGTTAAAGTGATGCAATCGTAACTGAAGGCGTTCAGCTGATATGATCAAACTTATTTTGTGTAAGTTTGTCATTGTGATTTTTAAAATGGCATGGTTATTATTAATAATCTTATCGGTGGAATTATAACCACAGATTTAAAACGGCTGCCGGTTTTCCGATTTGGTGATTTTTAATTTTATCTACATAATCAACATAAAAGTGAAAACTATTTTTGCCAGCATAATTATGGATAAAAATCAGACACATCAACCTTGTGCACAAGCACAGCTACTGTAGTTAGATTGCAGGTGTAGAATCCCTGAATTGACAAATTTTACTACGCCGGGCGGGTATTTCGATGAAAATTTACAGTACCGGTAGGATATTCCGGTGCACGTTCTTCACGTCGGGCTTCAATGGCATGTTGTTATTTTGTCATTAGGTTTTAAACTAACCCTCCTTCGTCAGTATAATTACAATTTGTGTCAAACACCACAACTTCAGTTGTTCGAAATCAAAAATAAAAAAAAAATCTGGGGTATTTCGGTGTTTCGGTAGCATTTCGGTATTTCGGTGATTCGTCAGACCCCATTCTGACTCCTGAAAATTTGGACCAAGAGTCAATGACTCTTGGGATTCAGGACCTAGTGAAAACCTACCTTCCGTCTGAAGGGTTGCTCTGATGTTATTTTGTGATTGGGTCTCCACATCCCTTTATATCAGCCATTCTTTGATGGCTTCTGGAAATTTCTAAATCTTACCAGTCATACTTCAGTCAGCATAATATGTCTTAACTCTGCTTGTCAGTTATAAAAATGGACATGAATCAATCGCTAAATGATTTAACTTCACATTGACACCAAGTTTAGTGCAAGGTTGTGATCGATCTTTTTGTAATTTACCTTTCATCTGACATAAATACATCTGGTCAATTTGTAAGCAAACACTCATTATAAATTCAGTTAAATGCGCATGCGCAGTCATTTTTATTTGAAAAATTGACATTGTGTGATTGGCAATTTAAGTGATAATTATGACTCCTTGTAAATGAAATACGTCCAGAATGTTTCAGTTTTCCTTTCAGTGCCCAAGCTGATGAAACAGAAGCCAATAAATTGTGAAAAAAAGAAAAAAAAATACTGAACCGGAAATGATTTTCTGAACATGCGCAGTAAATGTAAAGCCTAATTTCGATTTCCCCAGAAGTAGGTCAATAGATATTTACACTTCAAAAACATGGATATACAAGGCAGTTACAGTTACATTTTTAATAATTTTGGCATTTTTGTAAAGATTAATAATTTGTCTAACAATCCGAGCCCATATTATTGACAGCCAACAAAAATTTTGCCGCATAGAGCCATTAGAAGAGATGCCAGTATGATCAACTTTCATTCCAGAATTGAACTATGAATAGCTGAGCTGAAGGTGAGCAGAGAAACAGTCACAAAAATAACATCGGAGCAAACCTTCAGACTGAAAGTAGTGAGAACCCTGCTCAGTTTGCAAATGATATTCATTTTCAAAGTTTACAATTAAACAGTTTAGACAAGAAAAAACAGTTACTGTGAATATGTAGTTAAAAGGGGTATGTTGGTTACCCGGGTATGTTTTAATGCTATATTATGGAGGGGGGGCCAGATTCAGCCCTGCGTGTAGCGCTGCCAAACTTTCTATAATATTCAATACCTTTCTCTTGATTTCGAACATCTTTAGGAGAACTGTTCTTTTCTTCGTGACAATTATGATTATCTGAATTGTCTTCTTTTGTCATTTCGGTTGGTTGTAGTGGAATCTTTTTCCGTCATTTGGCAACTACAATTAATTTAAGCTAAATTTTATGTTGACACCGTGTAATCTTCTACCTTCTCACCGTTTGCTTCTATCATTGAAAAATAAGTAAGCACAAATTAAAAGTTATTGTTTTATTCTAAACAATGGCAAATACGTTGAAATAAGCCCAGAACATTTTTCATCATTAAAATGGAACGAATCATTTATTGAAATCGTGGCGATATCGTTCATTTTTCGTTTCTTTTTTTTTTCATTTCCTAAGCATCACCAGTGACATTTACACTTCCGGCTTCAGGATGTCCACGAAACCGAGATTACGCCGATCGCAAAGTGTTAATAAAGTTCAGGAACTGAATGATGAAATTAATAAACAAAAGTCTAAGCCACAAGGGAAAGCGTGAGTATTTTCTATGATAGTTATTTTGTAAGAGGACATTTGTGATAATCCTTAAATCGTTACAGTTATTGCCCTTGCTTCCTGTAAATACCCAGACTATTTTTAGAACAAGTTCACGGATCAACCATGCGTGTGACAGTAGGACATGTTATCGTAAACTGGTAGTCTCGTCATAGAATTACCCAGTATCACGTGACCGATCCATGTTCTTTCGATTACATACTCATTCAGCACACATGCTGTGTACTCTCTGATATGCCAAACCACTGTGCAGCTGCTTTATCTTGATATGTGACAGGCACCTTATCGTTGGATATTTATTGATGACTTCCTCCGAAATGTCTCCATTCTGCAAACTGAATTCGGTACATTGCCTTGTGGACTTTTATGCGATTTATATAATTTCTATAAAACAAATATTGTGTCAAACTTTAAGTTATATTTCGAATTCATCTAAGTCAAAATTATGTCACCACATAATCCTCAGAGTTGTAATGCTGAAATAGAAGATACCAGATCTGTAATTTGTGATAAAATGAATAATTGTGAAAATATTGTCAGATATCGAAATTGTGAATCTGCAATGAAGAACAAAGAGACAAAGCAATCAGAGCCAGTGTCTACAGAGACTGATCTGACACAAAGACTTGTATCTAGAAATGGAACAATCAGTGAAATGGGTAAGAAGACAGTTATGTCTGATGGTGACAGACTTAAGTGTGATACTTGTGAAAAATGCAACAAAATCAAACAGCCTCCAACAAAAATGAGACTGTATCAGAAAAGACCAGAGGACAATATACTTCCAAACTCTAGCATACGTACAGCGTTATTTAATTTTTCACCATCATGGATAAAGTCCTTTATTCAAGAGCCAGAATATGTCATGAATGACGCAAAAACAAAATTCAGAACAGAGTAAGTATTTTACTTGATGTACCTTTGCTTAGCATGCATCTCAGAGAATTGCATTTTCTTCGTTACTGCTGAGTATTTTTTTTTTGCTCCAAGAGTTTGTAGAGGTGTAAAACTTGGTCAGATGATGTTGAATTACATCGTAAGCAGGGCTGTTTTTATAATTTTGAATTAGGGTTTCCAGAGTATATGAACATTTACCCCAATAGCACTAATCCTGCTTTCAAATACTTATGTAAATAGTTTAGCTCAAGATCAGACTACACAGACCATTTACTTTCATCTTGGATCTTGCTACTTTGCCAGATATTTTGACAAAAATGGCCTTGGAATTGCAAAAATCTAGGCATGTTAAGTCCTGTCTGTGATAGTCAATTTTATTTATTTAGCACTAGATCTATACCAGTAAACATAACAATACTTGACCTATTACTACACACATTGATTATGGATCAAAAAAAAAAAATAATAAACTGTTTCACTGGAAGAAGTTTATCTTTCTTTTCAGTGTTTTTTAATGATATGAAAAACTAAAAGGGGGTGGAAAAAAAGGGGGAAAGAAACATTTGCTTTAGACAAGTCATGTTTTTTTTCTCTCAGTGAGTTTTCAAATACTGCTATTTAATCCTTTACCACATAGTTTGAATTTCAATGACTCGGGAAAGAAGGCTTATGGAAACAGTGGAAAAAAGGAGAAAATGTTAGTAAGCAGCATTTTCCCCTTTTTCCACATTGTTTTCTACCCAATGAGAGATCACTCTCAAACTTTGAGTCACAATGAAATTGTAGTCTGTAACTGCATTCAATTTGGACAATTCTTAAATTTTTTCATCTGGTAAAGAGTTAACCCTTAAGCTGCTAAGCGCAACTCAATGACCTTTTGCAGGGAGTGTAGATCAAAGTCAGACTACACAGAACTTGCAGTCTGATCTTGGAGCTACACTGTCCGATAAGGAGATATCTTTCCCCCCAAAATTGTTTGAAATCACAGAATTGGGGTTTTTACTGTTGGCTTGAATAGTTTCATGTCACTTATTTAGCATGATAAAGGCAAAAAGTTGTATTCGAGCAATAATGGACTTTCCTGTGGAATGTTGAGGATTTTTACAATGCAATCAGCTACAATTTTGCTTTAGGAGGCAATGAGTCTCTCAAACATGAATTTTTTCTGTATTTCCAACAGTGTCCACAGACAAGCTGATTCTTTATTTAGCACATCCAGTGGTTTCACAAATTACAGGGGATTGCTGAACCTATGTATTATTTTATTGGTGAGTATGCATAATTCATCCATTATTAAATACAGAGGGATTATCATTACCCAGAGTTCCAGATAAGAGGGAGTGATGGTATTCCAAATCCACAATTTCTCTCTCCAAACCCTATGTTGTGGGAACTCATTAGAATCGTCTCAATGAGACGATTCCAATGAGTGCCCAATAACATAGGGTGTAGTGAAGAAAAACTATTATTTTCAATTTTTAACTTAAAATCAATCCCTCTGTCTTGAGTTCTGGTTACCTACATCAGTTATGTATATTGAAGATAACCACGACCCAGTGATGTACTCTTTACTAACAACAAAATTTTAGAATGGTTCAGATTGAATGCATCTACAGACCACTATTTGAATATGGCTCATGTATTGGTATTTGTCTTCTAAAGCATAGAAAACATTATCTCTTACGGAGAAAATGCTTGTTACCAGCATTGTCTGCTTTTCCCAACAGCATTTTCAAACACTTTCCTCAGGACTGGTAAAAAACAGGATTACAAGATATTATTTTCATGCTGGTAACCAGCATTTACTCCTTTTCACACAATGTTTTCTACTTTATCAAAAACAAATCCCAAAGTTTGAGACACACCTATCATCTGCAAATGCTTTTTATTTTGGAGAAGTCCAAAATTTTGTAATTTGGTAAAGAGTTAACCCTTTACTGCACAATGCCGCCTTTTGACGCCCCAGGGAAAGAAGCCTTTTAAAAACATTGTGGGAAAAGGAGAAAATGCTGGTAACCAGCATTTTCTCCTTTTCCCACAATGTTTTCTACCCTATCAAAGAAAAATTGCACCATTTGAGCCACATTGAAATTGTCGTCTGCAAATGCTGTCAATTTGGACAAGGCTAAAATTTTGTCGTCTGGTAAAGGGTTAAGGCATTGGCTTGCAAATCGTCAATCTTCACTGGCAGCACCGTTTGCATGGAACTGTCCTTGGGCAAGCAGGGTTTTCTATTAGTGTTTTAACTCTATACTAGATGACAAAATTTTAGACTCGTTCAATTAAACCTTTACCACACAGTCCATGTTTTAAAAGACCCTAAGGGGGAAGTGTTTTGAAAACAATGTGGGAAAAGAAGGAAATGCATGTAACTAGCATTTTCTTTTTTCCCCACAATGCTTTCTAATCATTCAAAAACAAATTCTGTCATTTTATGTGCTCTCAAAAAGTTGTCAGCATATGCTTTCAGCTTTGACAAATTTTTATTGTTTGGTAAAGAGTTAAAGCATTATGCAGACGTCAAATCAGGATGGATCAAATGATGGGATTTCTCATCAAATGATGGGATTTCTCTTTAAAAGGTAAGAAAACATTGTGAGAAAAGAAGAAAATAGGTTACCAGCTTTCCTCCTTTTCCCACAGTGATTTCAAAATCACTTTTTATCAGGGTCATTAAAACATTGGATTGTGTGGTAAAGGGTTAACCCGTAGAACATCAAAAAACCCAACAGACATTTTCGGATAGTAATAATACGACCCAATCAATTCCAATTTGATGAATGCCTTTGTCTGTAGTGTTTAAGTTGAGTGGACAGTGAAGATCAGTGATCAGACTGCACTTTTTTTGCATTCTGATCTTGATCTACACTGGTCTAAAATGCATCTATAATTGTAAAAGGTTTTGAAGATATTATTTTCAGGTGATATGAAAAACAAATTGCTACATACAGTTGGATATGCTAAGAATATTAATTATGACAATTTACTAGCGGTAGCTTTATTTACACAAATATTTTCAAAAGCTATGAAATGATGGCAGAAATGCATGAATGCACCCTTGTACAGTATATGATAAATTTGAGAGGAAAATGAAATTATATAAACACATTTTAAGTGGCATAAAAGTTGTTTGTCATAAAATAGGATATATCTGGTTTCAAGATCTTAGGATATATCTGGTTTCAAGATCTTACATAAAATCATAATACCATAAGTGGAGTTATATGGCTTGGTTAACCCTATATCAAACAGTCCTGTGTTTAAGGAACAGAAATGTTGTGGAAATTGGAGAAAATGCTGGTTATGAGCATTTTCTCCTTTTTCCACAATGTTTTTGAAAGCCTTAGATATACTCTGTGCAATATTTTGTGAGATACCACGATGAAAAGCAACCTGGAAATTTTGGTCTTTTTCCTGTCAATCTGAAATTTTGCATTCTAAGGGTTATAGACTAAGAATTCATTTGAATACAACTTTTGGCACAAAATGGTTTTGCTACTAGATGACTGTCCTAGACAACAAGATTTTAGACTTTCCATTTTGAAATAATTTGCTGTTGAGAAATTGAATATGGCTCAAATTACTGGATTCATGTAAGAAGTGGTATGAAAGATTATGAAAAAAAAAGGCAAAAAATGCTGAAAACCACCATTTTTTTTTTGTTTTCCCACAATGTTTTCAAAGGCCTCTTTCCTGGGGTTTGCAGAAAAATCTGATTTTTTTTTTCCGAATTTGGATCTTTAAGTAAGGAGTTTATTAGTTTATTTGGTAAAGGGTTAAATGGTCATTTGAAAATAAGGTAAGACAGTTTCATCCCAAAGGTCATGGTCCCTCTTGACCAGAATCTGGACCATTTATTATTTATTACATCAGCAAAATTCAAGGAGTAACTACTCCGGTGTGAATTTTTTTTTTTTAAAAGAAGGTCTACAAGACTTTGATTACAGTGTAGGGTACTACATAATACATTAGGCCCTTTTGCTGTAATCCATACCATACAATGCGGATTTTTAAGGACCCTGAAAAACCAAGTTTTTGAAAACATTGTGCAGAAAGAAAATGCTGGTAAGCACATTTTGTCTTTTTTCCACAATGTTTTCTATCCATCCAGACACAAATTCTAATTTTTGAGTCACATTTATTTTCTTGACTGAAAATACAATTCTCTCAATTTAGACGAGTCTAGAATTATGTCATTTGATAAAGAAATAATACATTACCATATCTAACCCTTTGCCACACAATCCTTTTTTTTAGCCCTTTACCATACAAATCCGATTTTTAACAACCCTGAGATAGAGGCCTTTTGAAACCATTGTAAGAAACGGAGAAAATGCTCTTAATCAGCCTTTCTTCCTTTTCCCTCAATGTTTTCTATCTTATCAAAGACAAATTTCATCATTTGAGGAAGGCTTAAAATGTCGTCTGCAAATGCTTTCAAATTGGACAAGTCTAAAATTTTGTTGGCTTAAGAGTTAAAAGGCTAGACAACTGTCTTTAGGGAAAACTTGTACAAGAGTTCTGACTGATTGATTTTTCTGATTCCAGGTTTTATCTAATGCCAGACTGTTTTTGGAGAATATTATTAAGTATGGCATCCTAATAGAGCCTTTAGTATGGATAAGAATCTTCCTGAATCAGCCTCACAGTTATGCTATCCTGTGTCTGCTTGTAGGTGAGTAACCATGTACCAAACACTAGTTTTAAAGACCCAGAAGAAGAGCCTAATAAATGTAAATGCCTATGAGCTGCTAGAAACTCATCCTTGATGACTGCATTTTGAATCTACAATAACTTCTTTCTCATTGTATTTATCATCTGAAACAAAAGTAGGGCTTTCCCTGTGTCATGCAGAAGCCATCTCTATTAGATATAATAAGAATAAGCTTAAAGGCCCAGTAGCATCCAAAAATAAATACATCTGGCGTCAAAATGCATTTGAATTTATATAGTACCACTTTTTAATGGTATGATTTAAATTTTAATGCATTTTAGCACCTGCAATCTGTACTTTTGGCTGCTAAATAAGTGAAGTGAGTTTATTGCAACCAGTGGCTTGGCAGCCCACATATTGGTCAATATACTTACCACAGTAGCATTTTAGACCCTGATTGGTTAATGTTTGTCTCATTTTTATTGTCACTGATTTGTTTTTCAGGTGCCAATGTCTTCATCCTTGCCATATTCTTCACAGAAAAGGCTCTTTCAAAGGTATGTGATTGCTTAGATTCAGTGCATCTATGGACCCAACCAGTATTTATTACAGGGCTATGGTTACTTAGTTATGTGTTTACAACACAACAATCTTGAGGAAGATATAAGCTTTGAAAACATTTCGGAAAAAGGAGAAAATGCTGGTAACCAGCATTTTCTCTTTTTCCCAAATTGTTTTCTTCCTTATCAAGGACATTACATCATTCAAGCATTGTCTGCAATTCGGAAAAGTCTAAAATTTTGTCGTGTGGTAAAGAGTTAACCATTTACAACACATCCCTGGTTTTAATTACCTTGAAGAAGAATGGCTTTTGAAGACACTGATAAAGGGGGAAATACTGGAAACAAGGTCTTGTCCTTTGCCCACAATGTTTTATGCCCTTTTTGAAATCATCCTCTTCATTTTAGCCAGATTTATTTTGTAATCCACAGCTGCTCTGAATTTGGAAAAGTCTAAAATTGTGTTGTCTGGTAAAGGGTTAACTCTTGTAATGCTAAATAAATGAAATGGTCATTCTCTATCAATAATTAAGATGTCGATGCATGTACATGTATTTCATTTTCAAAGCTTTGATTATCAGAATATCTGGTAAAGAAGCGAAGGGTATAGATCCAAGATCAGACTGCATATACCATGCAGTCTGATCTTGGATCTACAATATCTGCATCGAAATCCAGGTTCAGCACTACAAGACATAAAATGACTTACTTTCCTCTCCATTGAATTTAAATCTGTAACTTTTGAAAAGAAAGATTGTATTAGTCCATTACTGTACCAACATGACCTTTTAATCGCTTTGGAAAATATTATGGGAAAAGGTGCAATTGCTTATTCTGATGTTTTCCAAATTGTTAAAAAACATATACTTTGCTTCCAGTGTTAATCACCAGGAAAGCATGGATAAGTGCACTGGCCACCATGATATAACTGAAAAAACGATAAAAACAGTGTTTATCATACAATCAGTCCTTGAAGTCTGTTCATACCTTATGTGATTTGTTATACTTCTCTTAACTCTTTACCAAACCACAAAATTTTGGACTTAACCAAATTGAAAGGGTTTGCAGACGACAAAATAAACGTGACTCAAAAACTGAAACTTGCTTTTTGAAGGATAGAAAATATTGTGGGAAAAGGAGAAAATGCTGGTTACCAGCATTTTCTCCTTTTCCCACAATGTTTTCAAAAGGCCTCTTTCTCAGGGTCGTTAAAGGTTGGGATTGTGTGGCAAAGGGTTAAAATAGAGCTCCTGCATATTTATAAATAGCCAAGCCTGAAGCTCAGTATGTAATGTACAAGATTTGAAATCAAGGGTGACTGGCTCAATTCCCAGCTAAGCACAATTCTTTCAGGAGATTTATGAGTTATTGCAACAAGACTCAATCCTCTCTCATAGTTGAACATTGTCTGGGTGCTGTTCGTTGTTTGGGAAATTGGCCATTGTCTGGGAAAAAATGTTACGCACTGGTAAATTAATAGAAACAACAGAAAAGCATGGATAGGTGTACTTCACTGTTGCATTATTTCTGGATTAATGTTGAAAATGGTACTAGACACCAAACAAGCATTATTTGTATATACATTCACATGTACATTTTTTACAGAGCCTGGTGTCAGAAAGAATAGCATTTATCTTCCAATCCCTGACACTTATACTGCTGTTAGTTATACCAGCTGGTGTGGTCTTATTTTATCATCCTAACCCAGGTAGGTCACATGGTCATAACTTCAACCATTTCCCAGACAACACAAATTTTAGACTTGCGCAAATTGAAAGCATGTTTAGATGACAAATTAAAAGTGGCTCAGAGGATGGACTTTGTTTAATCAGGAGTAGAAAACTTTGTGGGCAAAAGAGAAAATGCTGGTGACCAGCAATTTCTCCTTTTCCCACAATATTTTCAAAAGGGTTTTTTCTTCAGGGTCTTTTAAATATAGGATTGATTAGTAAAGGGTTAAAGTCCCTATCCTTGTCTGTTACACAACTTGGAGAGGTTCCAGGGTGGAGTCTGGTGATGAGCAAGGTCATTCTTTGAAACTACACACAAGACTGCTTGAGTACTGATTAAGGTTTCCAGGAAGCAATCATTAGAGTCTTTTGTGAGAGCTTATTTCACAATTAACCCATTCCCATACAATGAAATTTAGACTCTTTCAGTTTCAAAACATCAGCAGACAACAAATTCAAAATTGGTACAAATGAGCCTTACGTCTCTGATAGGGTAAAAAACATTGTGGGAAAAGGAGAAAATGCTGGTTAACAGCATATTCTCTTTTTCCCACCATGTTTTCAAAAGCCTTCTTTTCCAAGGTCGTGAAAACCCGGAATTGTTTGGTGAAGGATTAATGTTAAAAAATAGGTTAAAACTAAACTAAGTCAGTGACTGAAGTTGTGATAGATTTTTTTGTCACATTCTCCCTTTCTCAATCCTGTTAGAGTTTTTAGTTCAATAGTGAAATGGGTTGTTTCTCAAATTCTGTTTGATTTTCCTTACTAATGTCATTTACAGAGGAGTAATTGTATATTTCCAACTTGAAACCCAGGGTTCACTAGTTTGATTTCCAACTCATCCAAATTCTTTCTAAGGTTTGATGATTGTCGCTGCAACCAGATTTGTGCCTTTCTTTGCACTGAACATTGCTTCGTCTATCTTTATGCGAAAAAGCAGCCGGTAGCTTGAAAAGTGCAAAGTAATGGTAAAAGAAACTCCAAGAAAGCATAGATAGGTGCTTTGGCCACTGCAAAATGGTCTTAAACATCAACCAAACAAACTTTATCTCTTTTTCATTTTTTATAGTGATATCTACAAGCATACTCGGTATGTACACCATTGCATTTTTGAAACTGGTGTCTTACGCCTCGGTCAATCAGTGGTGTCGTCAAGCACAGTCACCAAGAGCAAGGATTAAACGGTCCAAGTCTATCAGTGTCTCTGATGGATGTAAGTATAGATTATATTTTGAATTGTTTTTACCATTAGGTTTTTTTTGTTTTGTTTTGTTTTTTTTTTCTTCAAGCAGAGTGTGAGGAATTATATTTGATCATATTTAAAATTTTTAGCAGATTTTTAAACCTTAACCAAACAACAAATTCTTTAACTAGTCCAGATATAACCCAAGGATTGGACTTTTGAAAACATTGTGGGAAAAGGAGAAAATGCTAATAACCATCATTTTCTCCTTTTCACACAATGTTTTCTTGCCTATCAAAGAGAGAAATCATCATTTTATCAGCATTTAATAATTATGTCATCTGCAAATGCTTTCAACTTGGTCCAGGCCAAAATTTTGTAGTTCAGTAAAGAGTTAAAACCTTGGCAGACAACAAATGATGTATTGTCCAAATGATGGGATTCATCTTTGACAGGAAAGAAAACATTGTGGAAAAAGGAGAATGCTTCTTCCTCAAGATTGTTGAAAGATGGGATTGTCTTTTAAAGGGTTAATAAAGACTGGTACAATCTGCTTTACTATACAGCAAAATTTTAGACTCATCCAAATTCAAAGCAGTTGCAGAAGACCGATTAAATCTGACTCAGAGGATGAGCTTTGATGAGGAAAGAAAACATAGGAAAAGGAAAAAAATGCTGGTTACTGGTATATTCTCCTTTTCCCACAATGCTTTCAAAGTCTTCTTCCACAGAGTCATAGAAACACTGGTCTGCAAATACTTTCAGTTTAGGTAGATACATCTAAAATTGTGTTGTCATATTACAGATTAAAATAGACTTTTTTCCCAACAACTACAGGTATAATAAAATATGAACACTCTGTTTATCCAACAATAAATTGTCCAAATTGAAGGCATTTGCAGGCAAGAATTTGAATGTGGCTAAAGTAATGGAATTTGTCCTGAAATGATAGAAAACATTGTGGAAAAGGATGCTGGTTAACAGCATTCTTTCCTTTTCCCACAATGTTTTCAAAATCCCTATTTAGGGTTGTTTAAACATGTGATTGTTTGGTAAAGGGTTAATTATGAATTTTTTTCTTATTTTTTTAGCATTGGACACAGCAAATGATGAAGTTATATCCTACCCCAACAACCTGACCTTTTCAGGTATGCATCTAATCTGTATAACAACATAAATAGCATTTTCTCCTTTTCCTACAAGATTTTCCACCCTTTTAACCCTTACAGTGCTGAATTAATGAAATGTTCCTTTTCAGTCCAGAAAAACATCAGAAATATTATTATTTCAAGTTTGTTTTTTGCCAGAATATGAAAGGAAGTAGAGAACAGTGTAGATCCAAGATCAGACTGCACACAAACTGCCCCTAAGTTTATTTAGCAGGATAAGGGTCAGTCGATGAAGCCATGTAAAACTCAAACAGTAGTCTCTTTAAACAGTGGGTTACTCAATAGAGTTGGTCTTTCAGGTAGCTGGTATATGAATTGTGAGGGAAAATACTCTTGTATGGTGTTTCTGGTTAGAAAAAATGGGGATTTAATATAAGTTGTAGCGCTTGTTGTTTCACAGTCAATTTGTATATTAACCTAGAGAGCCAAATGAACTCAAAGGATGCTTTCAGTCTAGAAATAGATTTAGATATTTGCTGTCTTTGAAAAGGTGGAAAACATTGTGGGAAAAGGAGAAAATGCTGGTTACCAGCATTTTCTCCTTTTCCCACAATGTTTTCAAAAGGCTTCTTGTTCAGTGTTGTTAAAACTCGGGATTGTGTGGTATAGGGTTAATATACCAAAGGAAGAACCATGGTGTATGGATATCTGATCCTCTCATCTCTAATTTCAGACTTGTACTACTTCATGTTTGCACCGACCTTGTGCTATGAGCTGAATTTTCCGAGATCCCTTAGAATCAGGAAAAGGTTTCTATTGAAGAGATTAATAGAAATGGTAAGAGTCTTTTGGTTAACAGAATTTTTCCTGATCTTGATACTTATATAGATTTAGTTGTTTTAGCTACGAGAAAAAATAAACACTTTTGAAAGAATCTGATAGTTTCATAGATGACATAGATCATATAAGTGCATTTGTTTGCAAAATGCAAGTCTAGCCCCCAAGTTCAGTCAGTAACATACAGGGCTTTAAACCCAGGGTCGTTGGTTCCATTCCCCAGCATGGCCAAATTCTTTCCAAGGATTGAAATTAAAAAATGAAAAACAAATGTTTTCAGGAATGTAGAAGTCACATTCTAGAAAACAGCATGTTTGTCTGTCAACATTCCTATAGGTATGTGTGCAATACAAACCCCTTCCTCAGTGTTGCTGTCACTGTAGTCAAAGTAAATACAACTCACTATTTGCCAGAAATTTTAAATGTAAAAACTTTGTTTTAGATGTCTGTCCAGGAGTATTGAAGATTCATATCCGTTGACCTTGGCCAATTTTGTGCATAATGAATGAAGGGTTTTGCTTTTATCTAAATTTTCCATATGTTCATTCAATATTTAAATGTTCGCCTACTTTTAGTCGATTGAAGGAATTCAAGTTACTCACATTGGCCAGTCACCATAATTATTAGAAAGTTTTGGTAAAATTTGTGCATTTTAGGCTTGAACTTATGCCTCCTCTATCAAAACTCTTTGTGGAGGTAATTAGTCTTGTTTTGTTTCAGTTCTAGCTACATTTTATTTCCAGTTATTCATCATACAACTGATCCTTGGCTGTGTACAACAGTGGATCCTTCCATTGGTCAATAATTCCTTAAAGCCTCTTGCTGACATGGATGCAATGAGGTGCATGGAACGCTTATTGAAGTTAGCAGTACCAAACCATTTTATCTGGCTGATGTTTTTCTACTGGTTCTTCCATTCCACTCTCAATGTAATTGCTGAGCTTTTAAAGTTTGGAGACCGTGAATTCTACAAGGATTGGTGGTATGTCTTTTGTTTTCATCTTCATTTTTAGAGCTTCAGTTTTTGGGAGTATTTGTGGAGTAAAATTTTTCCAGACAACTATTGGACTTCTCGAAATTGAAAGCATTTCAGAAAAACACTTAAATTTATATCAAATGATGACATTTGTCTTTGGTAGGGAGGGAAACATTTCAAGAGAAGGAGAAAATGCTGGTTACCAACCTTGCCTTTGGTAAGGAAAGAAACATTTCAAGAAAAAAAGAAAATGTGGGTACAGCATTTTCTCACTGTGTTTTCTAAAACTACTTCTTCCAGGCAGTTAAATCACTGGATTGTTTAGTATAGGTTAAAACACAATACAGTCAAGCTTCTGTTGCCCAATCATGGAAAATTTGGAACACCACAAAAAGCTTGAACAACTGTCTCAATCCTGGTTGAATCTCTTTATAAATCTTACTGTTTGACCTTGGAAAATTCTGATACTCTGTAGTGTAAAAGAATTTTTTAACACAGTTATGTCAGACTGCACAATTATTTTGATATATTTCAGGATTTAACCCATTTCTGTTCTGTTATGATTTCAAACCTCCCTGCAGATTACAGATTTGAAAAGATACAAGCAATTGCTTTTTTTCCCCCGGTATTTCCAATAATGTTAAAGCATGTACTCTCCTTCAATTGTTTATCCAAAGTATCATTGTAAGTTATAGTTTTTTGAAAGGTCATCCATTGCTAATTGGTGAAGATGTTGATATTGTTGTCCAAAGCTTTTGGATTTGATCCCAACAAGCATAAGTGTATTTGGACAAGGCACTTCAGAACCTTGATCTAGTTCTGTTGAAAACTGGAAAAACAGCTGACACTGTCTTAAAAATCAGATTACCTTGGGAAGGGATTTAACTCTTTAATAAAAGGCAAAATTTTGCAGACTACGAATGAAATGTGGCTCAAATGATTGAATGTTTTTTCTGAAAGTGCAGAAAATATTGTGGGAAAAGGAGAAAGTGCTGGTAACCAGCATTTTCTCCTATTCCAACTGTGTTTTCTACCCTATAAAAAAATATATGAGCCACACTCTGTGTGAAAAGGGGGCTTAATACATCTGGGAAAAGTATCGACCCAGGTCAGCCTGCGCAGTAGGCGCAGGCTGACGTGGGCCAAAACTTTTCGCTATTGGTCAATTTTCAGCATGTCAAAGGACCAGTGTACCTCATGAATCAGTCAGTTGTTATACAAAATGGATTTTATTGATCCATAAATATGTGACGACTTGCTTGGTATCATGGATCACAGAGATTCATTAGACCCCCTTTTCCCAGAGTGCAGCTTATATTGATATGGATCACATTTGATATGTCCTCTTCAGATGCTTGAAATTTTAGATAAGTCTGAAGTTTTGTTGTGTGGTAAAGGGTTAAAAAATTAGCTCATAATTTGTCCGATGATAAAAATAAGTATAGTATGATTTAACTTGGCCTTTTCCTAATTGCAGGAATAGTGATACTGTAAATCAGTTTTGGCAGAATTGGAATATTCCAGTCCACAGATGGGCCTCAAGGTGAGTGGGTCTTTTTTACCCAGTGTGGTGTTGAGACTGCACTATCCTAAAGGTGTGCAAAGTTCATAGGGTGAAAATGTAACACTTGCAGTTGCTTATAGTAAGAAAATATTGTCACATATGGGGAAATTGTTTGGGGAAAAAAATTGCCTTTTTTGGGGGGGTTGGGGGTTGATAGTCTGTTTCTGTTTGAACCATTTACCTAACAATAGCAAGTTTTAAGGACCCTGAAGGAAAAGGCTTTTGACAAAATTGTGTGAAAAGGAGAAAAATGCTGCTGGTAACCAGCATTTTCTGCTTTTCCCACAATTTTTTGTACCATTTAAGAGACAAAGTCAATCTTTTGAATTAAATGTCGTCTGCAAATGCTTCCAATTCTTGTAGAATATAAAAATTTTTATAACTGGGAAAAATTCAAGAAGACTTATGTCAGTTCATTCTGAAACAAATATGCAGCAGACGTTTTTGGAATCATCCTTGTAAAATGTAGTTTATAAACAGATATTAGCCCTTTACCACACAATCCCGAGTTTTAACGACCCTGGTTTTCTCCCTTTCCCCACAATGTTTTCTACCCTACCAAAGACAGATTCCATCATTTGAGCCACTTTTGAATTGTTATCAGCAAATGCTTCAATTTGGATAAGTCTAAAAAATTTTTGTTTGATAAAGAGTTAAGGTTCAGTATATGATTTGTTTGAAAACACTGCTAGAAAACAATGAGTTTACTTATAAAGAAAAAAAGTTCAATATGGACAAGTTCAGTATTATGCCATCTGGTAAAGGGTTAGGCATTGATAGAAAGAGAAATCTGTGAGTTTTTAAATATGTCTGTTTTCAGACACTTGTACAAACCTTTATTGAAGAGAGGATGCTCAAAGATGACAGGTTCTGTTGCTGTGTTTTTTGTGTCTGCTTTTTTCCATGAGGTAAGATAGGACTTTCTTTGAATTTGTCATTTACCAAAAAATCTTATGTTTTTTATGATGACCCAGAGGAATTAGACTTTTTAAAATATAGTGGGAAAAGATGAAAATGCTGATAACCAGCATTTCCTTCTTTTCCACTATCTTTTCCACACTTTCAGAAATTGATCCCACCTTTTGAGTCCCAATTTATTTATCCTTGACATATCTACATAAATAAGTCTGAAATAAAGAGTTAAACCATTACCTTATAGACTGTTATCAGTTTTATGAAAAATTAGTATAAAGAATACAATGGAGAAAAAGAGTCCTGCAGTGCTCAGTGACAAAGGTTTAGGATTGGTTAATCATGCAGACCAGGGTTTCTCGTGGGAGTGCCTTTGGATAAGACACTTTAGAACCCTGGCCTAGAACTTGTGAAGTTCAGGCCACACTTGAACAAATGAGCTATTGTCATGATACGGTCACATAACAAAACTGACTAGATGTCTTGGTATTTTAGGCCATACCTAGAAGAAATCCTATTTCTCTTTCAAGTAGATTGATTGTTGAGGATTCTCTTCACTCTTTCACTACTAAGGACGACTTGAGGAGCTTTGCGGATGGCGTAGATTAAGATCAGACTGCACATCTTGTGCAGTCTGATCTTATCTACACCGTCCGCTACCCTATTTTTTAAACTATGACAAGAGTTGTTTTCAGTAGCAGTGGAAATCTAATTTTAGAACTGAGGGGGTGGGGGGGGGGAATGAAATTTCCAGAGTTAGTAGTGAAAGAGTTAAATGTTAGTTGAATAATGCTTTATGTAGATATCATATTATTTAGTATATCAAATGACAGCTCACTTATTCTTATTTCTCTGAGGTTTCATCAGTACTGGGCTTGGGCTCTGAATTCCTTGTCCAAGGACACTCTCAGAAAATTAGTGGATTACATCTACTGAGTTGAGCTACAGGAAACGAAATTCAGACATCTCTAGTACTAGAGACATCTGACAAAAGAAAATACAAGATGCATTTTATAGATAAAATTCAGAATTAGTGACAGTCCAGTAGATATTTTTAGAGATTGAGAAACTGCTAAGTGTTTGCAATTTTGTCCTTTCCACAAATTTTTTGTAAAGCCTTCAACAGAAGCCTTTACTACACTTTCACAAGTTTTAATGACCCTTGGGAAGAGGGCTTTTGAAAACATTATGGGAAAAGGAGAAAATGGTGGTAACCAGCATTTTCTCCTTTTCGCACAATGTTTCAACTCTTTCACAGACAATAGCCATAATTCAGTAACATTGATTTTGTCGGCAGCAATTGTTTCAATTTGAACCAGTCCAAATTCTGTCATCCAGTAAAGATTTCAAAGGTGTATGAATGTTGAAAATGGGTCATAACTCTGACATGTAGTGTCACCTCTCCTGATTTGCAGTATATTTTTATACTTTTTAATCTCTCTGTCTTATAGTATTTGTTGAGTGTGCCACTTAGGATGTTTCGTCTCTGGGCTTTTATGGGAATGCTTGGTCAGGTGAGTAACTACTTCATTTTATTTTAACCCATTACTGATTTCAAACACAACTGTAAATGCCCCTGTCCACCTCAGTTAGAAACTTTGGAAAAGTAAGGTGGAATTTGAGCATATGCCTGTGACACAATATATTGAATGTTTGTATGTTTGCAGGTTTATCCTTGTATGAATTGTATAATGTCATTTTCCCTTTGAAATGCATATAATATCACTTAAGTCATAATTAATTTGTTGACTGTAAATTCAATTTGATTTAGTCTTGAAGTATTTTCATTTGCTAAAAGAAATAAGGCTTTGACAGACAACTACATGTTAGACTTGTTCAACTTGAAAGCAGTTGTAGATGACAAATTCAGTATGGCTCAGATGATGGCATTTGTTCTGGAAAAGATGGAAACTATCATGGGAAAATGAGAAAGTGCTGGTTTCTCACAATGTTTTCAAAAGCTTCGGTCCATTCATGGTTGTTAAAACACAGGATTATATGGTGATAAAAGTAAAAAAAAAAATAAAAAGTTATCTCACCTTAACCCTTTACAACACAACCCTGAGTTTTAACAACCCTGATGAAGTAGGCTTTTGAAAACATCATGGGAAAAGGAGAAAATGCTGGTAACCAGCATTTTCTCCTTTTCCCACTATGTTTTATATCCTCACAGTGACAAATCTCTTGATCTTTGCCTCATTTGTTTGTTGTGTGCAAATGCCTTCAATTTGGACTAGTCTAAAATTTTGTCTTTAAGTAAAAAGCTAAGTTGATTTCTTCATTGTTCACTCAAAATTGCCAATTTGTGTAGTGAAGTTCTCTCTCGGGTTTACACTGTCACGCAACTTTGTACAAGTAATAACCAGAAACTGTGACCTACTTTTTAGATAATACTAGTATGGTTTTTTTTTACCTCTTTCCTTTCTTTTGACAACAAAAGGAGCTTTTTTTGAAAGTGTGTATCAAGATCAGACTGCACTGAACTTGCTGTCAGAACTTTGATCTACACTGGTCAGTACTTTATTCTAGTTTATGGCCAAACTGTTTCTTGATAGTGTAGCAGATCTGTATTTGTAGCTGTGGAAAAGTGTACTTTATTTATTTATAGTAGAAAAAGAATCAGTTATTCAGGAATTATCTCCCCTTGAGCTTACATATTTTATGAGTGATGCACAACCTTTATTTCTATCATAACCCTAGATTGTGTATGACATCACCTCTTTCGACACTTTTTGAGTTCTGTTTGTTTATTTTCAACTACATGTATTTGAGCAATGATCTGTGAAAAGGGGGCTTAATGCATCTGCGAAAAGTATCAACCTGGGTCAACCTTTTCCCTCTTGGTCAATTTCTGCATGTCAAAGGACCAGTCTACCTCATGACTAAGTTAATTGTTAAAAAAAAAAAAAGATGGGCATTATTGATCTATAATTATGTGATGGCTTGCTTGGTGTTATGGATCACATATTACAGAGGTGCATTAAACCCCCTTTTGCTGGAGCATGGCTCATTTATTTTTATTACCAAACAGGTTCCACTGGCATTAGTGCAGATGAAATACATCCATGGGAAATTTGGGAACATGGTGGTGTGGCTATCACTGATCCTAGGTCAACCAATTGCAATCCTTGCCTATTTCCATGACTACTATGTGACACAAATAGCTCAGCAGATTCCAGTCAACTATACTGCAAATGCTATATAGCCAGACTACAGAAGATGAACGTTGCAAAAATAAACATTGCACGATCTTTCGAAGATTAACCCTTTACCACACAGTCCAATTTTCAATGACCCTGAGAAAGAAAGGTTTTGAAAACATTGGGGGAAAAGGAGAAAATGTATTATCTCCATTTCACACCATGTTTTCTACCCTTCCAAAGATAAATTTCAATTTCTTAGTCATGTTTTTTTGGAAGTTTTTTTGTCGCCGTCTTCAAATGCTTTCAATATGGACTAGTCTAAAATTCTGTTTTGTGGTAAAGAGTTAAAAGAAGAACCAAAGTCTATAAAGTGTGACTTACCTCGTAAATTTTTACTATTGCCATAATCTATTATGAAATAATGAACAAATTATAGACTGTGATTTTATTAATTGTAAATAAATATTATGTGTACGGTGAAACTTAAAGGGAACAATGAAAAGTGATGTTGGAAGACTACTTGTCTTTAAGTGCAGGTTTATTAAAAATATGACCCTAAAATTGTGGTCTTTTACTCCTGAGAGTATCAAAGAAGGGAAGCAAAAGTCAAATTGTTTCAATTTAAAGACCACAATTACCAGAAAATCTTGAAAATTATCTGGACCTCAATTTTCAAATTATTGGTAGTAAGATTCTTATTATATGTGCAAGAATTTTCTGATTTTTGTAGAGATGCAGTTTCCGAGAGGCTAAACCAAATCTGATTGGCTAAACCAAGTGGATTAGCTAATTTTAAACTGCAGTGCCATTTGATTATCAATCTATACTGTCCAGTATTTTGCAAGATATTCTGACGGAAAAAGTATTGAAAAATGCAGCATCTAGGTCTTTTAAAAGGTCCTGTGTGGTGAAGGTGTGGGACTAGCAACCTAGAGACCTAGGTTTGATTCTCACTTGAGGCTGTGGGCTTTTTGCTGGAATGTCTTTGGACAAAACACTTTAGATCCAATGCATAGTACTATTGAAACCTGGGACACATACAAATAAGCCATGCTTTGGCAAAAGGAGGTTTGATGCATCTCCATGATGCTTTACACCAAGCAGGTCTTCACATATTTACAATGGATCCATAATACCCATTTTGTCTAAAACCCAGCTGATTTATGAGGTAGAAGGTCCATAGACATGCAGAAAATTGACCAAAAGTAAAAGGTTTCGACAGGTTGGCTTGCGTGTACTGCACAGGCTGACTTGACCTGTGAAATTTAATTCATTGAAATCTTTACTGGACAAAAATTCAAGACTTCTGAATCAAAGGCATTTTGAAATGACAAGTCTTCAGTTTGTTGTTTGGTTAGGAGTTGAAACTGGCCGAAATTAGTGAATTAATATTTGGTAGGATAGAAAATATACTGGAAAAAGGAGAAAATGCTAATCATCAGCATATTCTCTTTTTCCCACAATGTTCTGGATAGCGTGTTCCTTGGGGTTGTAAAAAATGAGATTTTATGGTAAAGAGTTAACCCTTTACCACACAATCCCGACTTTTAACGACCCTGAGAAAGAAGCCTTTTGAAAACATTGTGGAAAAAGGAGAAAATGCTGGTAACCAGCATTTTCTCCTTTTCCCACAATGTTTTCTACCCTTCCCAAAACAAATTACAATTTTTCAGCCACATTTAATTTGTTGTCTGCAAATGCTTTCAATTTGGACTAGTCTGAGATTTTGTCGTTTGGTACAGAGTTAAACATGCAGTGATTAAACTGTTTTCTTGAATTATTGATTGGATAGGGATAGCATGTTACAAATTTTTTTGTTTTTAAGAAACATTATTTTATTCACGTTTGCAAAAAGATTAATGACTTAATTCTTTGTCAGACAACAAAATTTTAGACTTTTCCAAAATGTAAGCATTTGCAGATTACAAATTAAATATGACCTAATTGGTGAGATTTTTACTTCAAAAGGGTAGAAAACATCACGGAAAAAGGAGAAAATGGTGGTTTACCACAATTCTCTCCTTTTCCGATGGTATTTTAAAAGTTTTCTTTTTAAAGGTAGTTAAAACTCAAGATTATTTGGAGAGAGGTAGATAAGTTTGTTGACTTAACCTGTCAATGCCTATGAGCCATGCTCTGTGAAAAGGGGGTTTAATGCATCTGCAAACAGTATCGACTCAGTCCGCCCAGGCTGACCTGGGCGGAAAGTTTTTGCTATTGGTCAGTATCCTGCATGTCCAAGGACTGGTTTGCTTGATGGTTCAGTACGATGTTTTACGAAATGGATTTTGTGGATCCATAATTGTGTTTAGACTTACTTGCTATCATGCATCGATGAGATGCATTTAGCCACCTTTTGTCAGAGCATAGCTGATATATATTTAAGTTCTGAATGTCGGTCATAATCCTTTTACTGTAATGCATTACTCTGATTTAGTAAAATTGATCACTTGCTTCTCCTCAGGAATAACTATTTTAGTTCCAAAACAAGTATGATTATTATTTTGAATTCTACTTTTGATGTTTGAATTAATAAAGCTGTTAGAATGTATCAGTCTGGTTGCTACTCAACCCTAGATTAACAAATTGTTTCTGTTTTTAGCTTGGGTGTTTTAAATGGAAAGATTGAGTTGCAAATATTGTCCTAGTTTGTCATCATTAGCTCCACTGGCCGAAGGCCAGCGGGCTTATGTCATGGCCCGGTGTCCGTCATGCGTCCGTCCGTCCGTCCGTGCGTTAACTTTTATTTCAAACATCTTCTTCTCTGAAACTACCCATCCAATTTTCATGAAACTTCACAGAAATGATCCTGCCATGGTCCTCTTCAGAATTCCTTGAAAGAATTTGATTCTTTCAAAAATTCTGGTTGCCATGGCAACAAAACTGAAAAATATTGGAAATCTTTAAAAATCTTCTTGTCTGAAACCATAAGGCATAGGGCTACCAAATTTGGCATGTAGCTTTATGTAGTAGACCTCTATCATGTTTCTTGAAATTATAGCCCTGGGGTCAAAATTGGCTCTGCCCCAGGGGTCACAAGTTTTACATAGGCTTATATAGAGAAAACTTTAAAAATCTTCTTGTCTGAAACCATAAGGCATAGGGCTACCAAATTTGGCATGTAGCTTTATGTAGTAAACCTCTATCATGTTTCTTGAAATTATAGCCCTGGGGTCAAAATTGGCTCTGCCCCAGGGGTCACAAGTTTTACATAGGCTTATATAGAGAAAACTTTAAAAATCTTCCTGTACCTAGCCATAAGGCCTAGAGCTACCAAATTTTGCATTTAGCTTGATCTAGTTGGGGTCTACCAAAAGTGCCCAAATTATAGTCCTGGGGTCAATTTGGCCTCATGCTTTGGGGGGGGGGGGGGGGGGGGGGGTCACAAGATTTACATAGGCTTACATAGGGAAAACTTTTAAATCTTGGTGTACATAGCCATAAGGCTTAGGCTACCAAATTTTGCATAATTATAGCATTATCTAGTGGACAACTACAAAGAGGGCCCAAGTTACAGCCCTAGGATCAAGTTTGGCCCTGCACCAGGGGTCACAAGTTTTACATGGGTTTATGGAGTGAAAAGTTCAGAAACCGTCTTGTTACTAGCCATAAGGCCAAGAACTCCCAAATTTGGCATGTTATTCTTCTAATACACATATTCCCCATTTAGTCCGACTGTAGCCCTGGGGTCAAAGTTTTATAAGGGCTTATATAGTGAAGACTTCTCTTCATGGTTTATATTTATAAGCCAGTGGAGCAATACAGGGCCATCATGGCCCTCTTGTTTTTGTTATGGGAAAACTTTGATATTTTCTGCTGTCTCTGTCCTTAGTAAAAGTATTTACTTTAAACTTGGATCAGGTATAAACCATCAGAAGGGAAACCCATACCTATGCAGGTAATAGCTTTGACACTGCTATGTCCCTTTTTTAAATTGGATTTTCATGTAACCCTTTACCAAACAATCCTGTGTTTTCAGTAAGAGACCTATTGAAAACATTATAGGAAAAGAAGAAAATTCTTGTAGCCTTTTCTCGCAATGATTTCTACCCTGTTAAAGATCTTCAGTTTACTTGTACCACTTTCAAATTTGTCATCTGCAGATAGTCTCAGTTTGGAAGGGTCTAAAATTTATTACTTGGGAAAAGTTTAGAAGGCAATTGCAGCTGAGCATTGACACCAGTATGCTTTAACCCTTTACCACACAATCCTGACTTTTAACGACCCTGAAAGAGAAGGCTTTTGAAAACATTGTGGGAAAAGGAGAAAATGCTGGTAACCAGCATTTTCTCGTTTTCCCACAATGTTTTCTACCCTATCAAAGACAGAGATCATCAGTCTATTTACATTTAATTTGTTGTCTGCAAATGCTTTGAATTTGGTCTAGTTGAAAATTTCGTCGTGAGGTAAAGAGTTAAGGAAGTCTGGTTTTTAAACCAGCATTTTCACCTTTTTCCAACCATGTTTTCAACCTTTTTAGAGACAATTTCCATCGTTTGAGTCACATTACTTTGTCACTTGTATTTTTCTTTCTGTTCAGATGAGTCATAAACTTTGCCATTTGGTAAAAAGTTACATACAGTAGAAAAAAATTCACTTTTAAGGCAATTGTTTGTAAAATACCTCACAAAAAGATTGGACACTGCTGACCAAAGACTATCCATCCATCATCTCTGCAGTTTGATATTTTTCTACCCTTTCTTTAAAAACTCAAGATATTGTCTAAATAGTATTATATTTTGATTTAACCACTGACTCATCCAATTTGATTATTGTTGAATTTTTGTACATACCTTAATTTTTTGCATTCTAAATGAATTATACAAATGAGCTGTGCTCTGGCGAAAAGGGGCTTAATGCATCTCCGTGATCCATGATAACAAGTACATAATTATGGATCAATAAAACCCATCTTGCATAACAACTGACTGATTCATGAGGTACACTGGTCCCTTGACATGCAGAAAATTGACCAATGGGGAAAAGTTTCGGCCCAGGTCAGACTACGCAGGCTGACCAGGGTCAATACTTTTGGCAGATGCATTAAGCCCCCTTTTCACAGAGCATGGCTCAAATATTTGAAGGATGTTGGGGAAAGCAGGCTTTATTGTTTGATAGAATTATTTTCTTGAAGATGACTTAGTCACTGTTAAATATGTCATTACTTCAGTTGTTAATAATCTATATTTTTGGATTGAATGATTTTATGCCATCATTAAAAGATATTGCTGACAAAATATATATATTTTGTTCTCATTTCTTAGCTGTTAAATAAATTAAATGAAACTTTCAATGTGAAAATATAAATTCAAATATTGCTATTTCCAAGTCACTTTGGGTGGAAAAATATCTCCTTATCGGACAGCGTAGATCCAAGATCAGACCATTTACATTAGTTATGGCCCTTCCACCTTTTCCTAATTCACTTAACCCTTTACAAGCACAATACCGCCTTTTAACGCCCCTGAGAAAGAAGCCTTTTGAAAACATTGTGGGAAAAGGAGAAAATGCTGGTAACCAGCATTTTCTCCTTTTCCCACAATGTTTTCTACTCGATCAAAAAAAAATTGCACCATTTGAGCCACACTGAAATTGTCGTCTGCAAATGCTTTCAATTTGAAGAAGACTAAAATTTTGTCGTCTGATAAAGGGTTAACAGGCAGCCAGTATTTTCTCCTATACCTACAATGTTTTCTGCGCTGTCCTAGTCAGAAATCATCATTTGAGCTATATCTAATTTGTCGTCTGCAAATGCTTTCAATTAGGCCTAGTCTAACATTATTTTTTTGTTTTGTAAAGAGTTAAGCAACCTAGGTCATGTGTGGAGCTACAAGGGTAACACTAGTAGACCAAAAAATGCATTAAACCTGTACCAAACGTCAAAATTATAGTCTAGTCCAAATTGAAAACATTTGCAGACGACAAATTAAACGTGACTCAAAACTTGAAATTTGAATTAAGGATAGAATATGTTGTGGGGAAAAAGAAAAAAAATACTGGTTACCAGCATTACCGCAATGTTTTCGAAAGTGTTCTTTCTCAGGGTCGTTAAAAGTCGGGACTGTGTGGTAGAGGGTTAACCCTTTCCCAAACAAGCCCTGGTTTTCACGTGTCTGCAGTACAAGTCTTTTGAAAACACTGTGGGAAAAGGAGAAATTGCTCGTAATGAGCAATTTCTCCTTTTCCCATAGTGTTTTCTACCCTTTTTGAGAACTTCCTGCCATTTTCATCAAATTTCAAATTGTCGTCTGCAAACTCTTTCAATTTGGACCAGTCCAAAATTTGTCGTTTGGGAAAGGGTTAAACCTTTACCAAACGATCCCGTGTTTGATCATACCCGTCCAAATTCAAAGTGTTTAAAACGCTTGGTAAAGGAGAAAATGCCAGCTCCTTTTCTTGCAAATATTTTCAAAGGATTTCACTACTAGGGTCGTCAAAAGATATGGCTATTTGGTAAACGGTTAGCGGACTGATACCAGTCAATGCTTCGTCCGCCAAGAATAAACCTAAACTGGTCTCCCTAGTTCGAACACAAATAACCTGAACATAAATCTAGCTGTATCAGGGGAGGTAACGAATTTAGAAAAAAAAAAAAACCTTAACCCTTTACCGCATAATCCCGAGTTTTAACGACCCCAAAGAAATGGACCAATGAAAACATTGTGGGAAAAGGAGAAAATGCTGGTTTTCTAAACTTTCAAATCAAAAATTCCTAAGTTGTGCAGCATTTATTTTATCGTCTGCAAATGCTTTCAATTTGGACTGGTCTAAAATTTTGTGGTTGGAATAGACAAGGTCTGTTTCACATTTAGGTTCGTATAATTTGCCAAAAGCTCATTGTCAGGGATGATTAAGTGCCCTATCATATTTTTGACAAGATAGCATAACGGGCTATCGTCATGATAATAGACAAAACGGCAGGTGTGTTTGCCATGTTGACCACTGGGCCAGATGTGACCATCTGAAAATCGTGTTAGCCCTTATTCATGAGGGTATTTACGGGCAGTGTAGACTGAGTCCATTCTGCCAGTACGTGCCGCATTTACTTTCCGCTCCTCTGTGAATTGTTTCACCCATTAAATTTCCGTTAAATGCCGTGGATGTCAACGAATTCTTACTGTCTTCTTAGTAAACATCATGGATTCGGTAGGATATGGGTTAACCCATTCCCAAACGACATTTTGGACTGGTCCAAGTTGAAAGAGTTTGCAGACGACAATTTTAAATTTGATGAAAATGGCAGAAAGTTATCAAAAAGGTAAGAAAACACTGCGGGAAAAGGAGAAATTGCTCATTACGAGCAATTTCTCTCTTTCCCACAGTGTTTTCAAAAAACTTGTACTGCAGACAGGTGAAAACCAGGGCTTGTTTGGGAAAGGGTTAAAACTCTTTACCAAACGACAAAGTTTGAGCTAGACCAATTTAAAAGCATTTGCAAAACACCGACATAATAAATGTAGCTTGAATGACGATTTCTGTCTTTGAAAGGATAGGAAATATTGTGGAAAAAGGAGAAAATGCTGGCTACCAGCATTTTCTCCTTTTCCCACAATGTGTTCATAAGGCTTCTTCTTCAGAGTCGTTAAAACACGGGATTATGTGGTAAAACGGTTTAATGAAACGAAGGTCAGTGAATTCTTACTGTCTCTTAGTTAACATCATGAATTCGGCAGGATATGGGTTAACTAGATATTTTACCCTTTGAGTAACAACTGGGATCATTTAATGGACCCCAGTTTACAATTAACTTTTTACTAGACATTACAGATTTGTCCAAATTGAAAACATTTGCAGACGACGAATTCAATATGGCTCAAACGCTGGAATTTGTTTGTGAAAGAGTAGAAAACGTTTTGAGAACAAGGGAAAAAATGCCGATTACTCCTTTATCAACAGTGTTTTCAACTGATGCTGTTTTACCCGGGGTCGTTAAAATTCGGGACTATATTGTCAAGGGTTTTTAACAGACAAATCGACATTTTCGATCAGAGGAAATTACAGTTGAAAGACCGTTATTTATCAGTAAATTTCGACATGGCGGAAAAGTACGTCCAAGCTTTCAACCTAACAAAACTTGCAGTCTGGTCTTAATCCAAACTGGCTCCAGCTGTGTGAACAACGCTAATAATGGCAGGTGCTCGTTGGAAGGCGGGCTTTGACGTTTACCTACCAATGAATGGTATACAGCACTTAAAGCACGTACAGTTTTCTATGCCTAATTCGGTACTTCATTTCCAGTGTCAACGAGAGGTGGTGGGTAAACCGTTTGAATCGTCTTGTTGATCAACTGTTAATACTAATGTCTCACGGAATTAACTGAGAAAGGTCGGTATGTGCCATGTTAAATTATTTAAGCCATGCTCTGGCAAAAAGGGGGCTTAATGTATCTCCGTAATGCATGATACCAAGCAATGACATAGTCGAGGATCCATAAGATTCATTTTGTCTAACAACCGACTGTATCATAAGGTAGTCTGGTCCTTGGACATACGGAAAATTGACCAATAGCGAAAAGTTTCGGCCCAGGTCAGCCTGCGCGTACTGCGCAGGCTGACCTGAGCCAATACTTCTCGCAGATGCATTAAGCCCCCTTTTCACAGAGCATGGCTCGTTTCTTTTTTTTCGGCTTCAATCCCTTGGAATGGAATTAATTTAAAAGTGTTCGAGATGACCACTGATATTGTAGTATTCTTATTTTCAACAAAATAATTCTTGTCGTTTCGATATGAGAGGTTAGAAAACTCTAGACTCCTCAGTTCACTTATTGAACACGGAAGATTGAGGTAATTTGCAGTCTGATCCTGATCTTCAGTCTCCGATATGTTGAGATATTTTTGAAAAAACAAAAATTACAAGATCCATATTTCAATAACTTGGCAAACCCTCCGACGACTCCTTCTTGGCCAACTGAAAAAAAAAAAAAGGATTTTTTTCGATGTCTTAAAGAAGATTTTCAGTTCGGTTGAATATTATTTTCCTTAACCCTTTCCCAAACAAGCCCTGGTTTTCACGTGTCTGCAGTACAAGTCTTTTGAAAATACTGTGGGAAAAGGAGAAATTCCTAGTAACGAGCAATTTCTCCTTTTCCCACAGTGTTTTCTACCCTTTTTGAGAACTTTCTGCCATTTTCATCAAATTTAAAATTGTCGTCTGCAAACTCTTTCAATTTGGACCAGTCCAAAATTTGTCGTTTGGGAAAGGGTTAAAGTTTGATATCAGGTTACGGACAATGTAGAAGATCTATTATCATGCTGCACGTTCTGTGAAGTCTGATCTTGATCTACGTCTGCAAAATCTATTTACCGTAAGTCCCAGTGAAAGAGTCGCTTATTTATGTCTTTGAATTTTGTTTTTTTATGTAATGAGGAAAGGCTAATTTGAGTTGAGCATTTTAAATCATACACATTCACTTTTTTTTTTTCTCAAGTTTTTTTTTTTTTATTTTCTTGATGGCACCAACTGTAAAAGAGTCTGAACGGTGATTGTTAAAACGATCTACCGATGAAACGTGTGTGCAGTCTGGACTTGGATCTACGCTGTTCGCTAAAGCAACATAAGTTGTACTTAGCTACTAAGGGGTTAAGATAGCAGACAATCGTATCAGAACAGGCTCAGATAGAATTGAAAATCGACCCCATATCTTGGGGAGATACGATGTTTAGAATTCGAACGTTTTATCAAGAGAAAGATAGACCTTTTAACGATGTGATAAGGCTGAAAAGAGCAGAAAGCAGCCCATGAATACATTTTTTTTTTGCCACTTCAAGATAGCATTATAAATAGTAAAAATGTGAGCCATTAGTTTAGGCCTGTTTGGTCGTTTGTCTGTTGGCATAATGCCTTTAAAATCCTTAATCACACAATCACGGGTATTTACCGTGATAGGATAGGCTTCTAAACACATTTTTGGATATAGGAGAAAATGCTGGTCACCAGCATTTTCTCCTTTTCTCACAATGTTTTCTACATCTTTAAAAGAGAAACTCAGTCATTTGATCCACATCCATTATCTACAATAATTAGTATCAATTTATATAGTCTGCAATTTTTCTCAATGTGGCCGTGCGTAAAACTTCGTTATCTCGTAAAGAGTTTATATCCGTCGATTCAATATAAGATAAGAGGCGAAAATGTGAAATATCAGGCGGACAAAGAATACTTTTTTAAATAAATTGCTTTTTACGAGCAAGCATCCATTTCCATACAAATCTGTCGTCTGCACGGGGTCTTAACCCTTTACCACACAATCCCGTGTTTTAACAACCCTGGAGAAGAAAACTTTTGAAAACATTGTGGGAAAAGGAGAAAATGCTGGTAACCAGCATTTTCTCCTTTTGCCACAATATTTTCTACCCTTCCCAAACCAATTTCAATTTTTCAATCAAATTTATTTTGTCGTCTGCAAATACTTTCAATTTGGACTATGATGAAATTTTGTCGTTTGATAAAGGGTTAATTCCCATATTTTAATGGGAATGAAATTCGTTTTCTTGTATGTGCATTAGTGACGTCGTCGTTTTTTTTTTTTTTAAACTTGAAATCGGATTAACTGCACAACTGTATGTTAAACGACCCCGCAGCAAAAGATTTTTAAAAACATTGGGGGAAAAAAAGAGTAAATGAGTAAATGCTGGTTTTCAAAGTTTTCTATATGTATACAATTTCAATTAGTTGTCTGAAAATGATTTCGATTTCAACAAGTTTACAGTTTAGAGTTAATCCTGTGCCGAGAAAAAATATGGACATCCCTTGCTTTTTTGTTCATGCGTTGAGATCTCTTTTTCAGGCAGAAGACATGACTGCCTGGATAACATGTATGGTTAAGACTGGATAATGGATTGATCCATGTAATGAAAGGTACATTCACCTCAGGTAAAGATTGGACTTCATAACAAGTTAATACTCTAAGAATTGTGATTTTAAACATCTCTCTCTCTCTCTCTCTCTCTCATTTCTTTTTTTAATTGTATAATTGTATTAAAAGTCCACTTGCAGTGTGAGACCACTTCTCTTTCTTCCTATGGATGGCCTCTGAATACAGGTTCGACTGTTATGCACGAAAATTGGTCTCAAACAATTTCTTTCCAAGATTTGATGATAGTCATTGCGGCACGTTTCATTCCTCTCTCACTGCTGATCATTGTTTCGACGATGGTTATGTGGAAAAGCAGCCATTTACTTTGAAAGAATATTATGCGAAGTACTGGTAAAAATAAACTCCAGGAAAGCATGGACAGGTGAACTGGCCGCCGCGATATAACTGAAATAATGCTGAAAACGGCGTTAAACACCATACCATTAATCAGCAAATTTTAATTTAACCTTTACTTCAAACTTTCAATGCATTATTTTCGTGGACAGATTTTTAAAAAGAAAACATTGTTGGAAAAGAAAGGATTACTTTTTACAAACATTTGCTCCTTTTGCCCAGTGTTCAAATCATTCAAAAAAATGTTACATTCTATTACAAATATTTCACCTTTTTGGTCTCCTGTAATGACTTCCAATATGTGTTAGAATAACCATTTACTGCCAGATCATATTTCAGACTTACTTTAACCCAATACAGTTACATAAAAAAATGAAAATACTTTTATCTAATTTTTATTGAAAACATTGTGGAAGAAAGGAGCAATTGCTTGTTACAAGCGATTGCTCCTTTCTCCCACATTGTTTTCAAAGGTGGTCTCCATCGGGAAAGGTTATTAGTACTAAAATAGGTTTTAAACATGTAACTTCAGGTAAATGCTGGCCATGTCGTGTCGTACACGTATTAAAGGGTAAGTATGTAGAGTAAAAGCTCTTGTCAACGCTGGATCCGACTGTCCTTTAGTTTACGGTGGGTAAACATTTTAACATATAAAACTTTCTCCATTTTCATTCCATGGTTTTAATTTTCAAGAAAAAAAGAAAGAAAAAAAAAAACTTATCAATTCAGTGTTTTTACGGCCTAAAGAAGGAAGATTTCTAAAAAAAAATCGTGGGAAAAGGAGAACAATCTGGTTACCAGCATCTTCTCCTTTTCCAACAATATTTTCTACTCAAGCAAGAACAAATACCATGATTTAAGATAGGATTTTGTCGTCTGCAAATGCTTTCATAATTGGACAAGTCCTACATTTTGTCATCTTCGCAAGCCAAGGATACTAACTCCACTTTGTTCGTTACGTACTACCTTAGTATCCCTGGCCTGTGAAGATGACATTTTGTCGTCTGGTAAAGAGATGATCATTAAATACTATCTTATTTTATTGCTTTGCTTAAGTTGAGTTTAATTTCAAATATCCAGCTAATTCCGCGATGTATACGCGATGTTTTATGCAGATGAAGAGGAGGGAGAGAGCAAGAAGACCTCGCGATAATCCGACAGGAACCATCAAACTACGCATGCGCGAAATACGACTTGAACTATGCATCGCGCCGTCATGTTTAAGCTTATATCCCGTTTGCAACTTTTTTTTTTTATACAAATATGAACTGAGAAAGAGAGAAATAGAGAGAGGGGGAAATGTGAGAGGATAGGCAGTTGACAGAATGTTTCTTTTTATTCATCGAGGTTATTGTACTGATCCTATATATATCTTTAGGTGCACACTTATGTCTTGCATGTTTACTTTTTTCTCCTCTAGGTTAAGTTAAAGACAAGAGACGTATATTCACCTTTTAGATAAGAATAGAAGTATCAAAAAATTTTTCTTCAAACATGAAATAATGACCAACATATACCACGTACTGGAATGAATATTGACCCTTTTACAGTTCTTAAACCCCCACCAAAAAATCTTTGAATAAGGTGCCAGGACTCGTACACACCAGCCAGTTTAACAGCATTCCTATTCTTATTCTCAAGATTATATTAGCTTTCAAAGTAACTCAATTACAGATTTGTTAAACAAAAATAGTTCAGCGAATCAAAAGTTGTGTTTTCTCTTTCTAAATGTAGAATAAGGCTAAGAGTGCAATTTATAACGGTTGGTGAATGTGGGCCCTGGGATCTACATGTAGACATTTATAAACGATCACAGGAGGAACCAGGAAAGTTCAAGGAACAATTATTTCATGGCTGAAGGTCAACATTTAGGGATGGAGGTCAACGTTTAGGATTAAAGTCAACGTGTACACGTCATCATTGGAATCAGCACCCAAATAGTCTTCTTCTGCTGTGGATATATATTTCCTGATATTTATCTCATGATGGACTACTTTCATTCTTTCCCAAATGACAAATGTTATGCTCTTCCAAATCAGAAACATCTGCAGACAATAACCTCAAAATTGATATAAACGAGCTGAGTTCTATGTTAGGTCAGAAAAAAAATTGTAGGAAAAGGAGAAAATGCTGCTTACCAGCATCTTCTCCTTTTCCCATAATGTTTTCAGTAGCCTTATTTGTCAGTGTCGTTAGAACTCAGGAATGTTTGGTAAATTAATGTACTCGCAGTTGTACCATAAACTGAGAAAAAAAACGCAGCAATGTTTTCATAGGTGACCTTCAGTTTAGCTGTAGACGGTGCATAATCATGGGTTAGGGAATGTAATTCCATAAATTCGAAAATGTCAACACGAGAAAACTGGATTAATGATAACATTTGCTTATTTTCTGTTTTCATTTCGATGAAAATTTAATTCGTTATTGCTAAAATCCTGCCAGTTTTCAATGGAGACGGGTACACTTTGTCAGCTTCGTATTTTTTGTCTCATGGCTGTATGAATGACTTCAGATATCAAGATGTTCGACTCTGTCGCGTAATTCCGACAAAATCTTATCAGATGCACATAACTACACTAATTCACCTTTTTCCTGCCATAATTATGAGCCACGCTCTGTGAAAAGGGGGCTTAATGCATCTGCGGAAAGTTTCGATCCAGGTCAGCCTGCGCAGTCCGCGCAGGCTGACCTGGACCGAAACTTTTCGCTATTGGTCAATTTTCTGCATGTCCAAGGACCAGTCTACCTCATGATTATATCGGTTTTTAGACATAATGGCCTTAATGGATCAATGATCATATGATGGCTTGCATCAGGGACGTGCATTAAGCCCCCTTTTGCCAGAGCATGGCTCTTATAATAATTAACCTACTCCTGGATCTAATGACCTTTATGATGAAATTGCGTTGTATTCGACTATTTGCATGTTGAAAAAAAAAAATTGGCAATCGAAAGTAAAAACCATAGGCAGCTAAGGGTATCATATATCCGTCCGTCAAAATCAATAAATGAACTTACGATATGAACTTGTATATGCATTTATCGAAGTCATTCACTACAGAAATGAAAATTTTAACTCTACATCTAACTCACTTACATAGTCTTTTCTTTCAGCCTTCAACAGGATGAATTGCCTTTTACAAAATCTATCTACATGTATTTCCAATTCTTGTTTCTAAAATCAGGATCGTCAACAGTCGTTCCTGCAGCAGAGCGGTCCGACATCGAATGCGCAGATAACTCAATCGACGTATTTATACCGGAAGTGCTGTTACCTCACGTCAACGGAAGAAACGTCACATGGCGGGAAAATTCGTGTGTAATAGAGTTCAACGGTACACATTATGTGGGAAGTTTGCCTTTGTCTCTGTGTGGTACAACAGTAACCATAGATGAAGATAATGTTACCTTTTCAAATGACATTTTTGTACATAAGGCAGACAATGCTGTTCGTAACGTTGTAGCGGAGAAAGATGTAACTTTCGGAGAGGACTACGAAACAGTAATTCCCGTCGAATGTATTTATCCGCGTGAAAATCTTGTATCTTCGAGCTATGTACCCGTGAAACAGCATATTCGATTTTTCGAGAAGAGATATGGCGATTTGGAACTAGAAATACAACAATACGAATCGGAACACTACAGCAAGCCTGTATCACTGAGTCCGGATGGACAAAGACAAGTGCCACTAGACTCTGATGTCTACATTCGAATCGCTTTCAAGTTCGATACCCAGGATCTACGTCTTGTTCCAAAGAAATGTATTGCTACGTCCACCCCATTCCCAGCTGATCCAAAGTGGCATTCTTTGATTAAAGATGGGTAAGCATTCATTAACACTTGCCTTCCGACTTTTATTCAGGGTGGTTAGACTGAGGGATGGATTTTAACTATGAGAGAGAGAGAGGGGTCAATCTCAAAGAAAGTAAATTAAAAACAAGGTGTGAAAATCTTATTCAGATCTATTATTTATTTATTTTCTTTACATGTATTACGTAGATGACACTGTTAATAACACAGGTCTACACTGCAAGATAAATGAAATGGGCATTGTCCTTAAGTATGTCTATAACTAACCCAATAACTACGGCTTCTGGCAGAACACCTCACTTCATGGCGGTAGGTGTATTCCTACATCCAAGACAATTCAGTACTCTGATCTTTAACGTCACGGTCAGTAGAAACAACTTTTTTTTACTGTCTTCAGGATACTCAGAGTTGTTGATTGTAGCATTAGACGGAATAATGCATTGTTTATTTCAGATGTCCCGCTGAAGGTGTTAGACTCATGTCTGGAAATGATTCCCATGACGTCCGGTTCGCTTTCAAAGCTTTTGACTTCCGGTTTGAGTCGACTGGTTTGGTGTACGTTTATTGTGGAGTGTCTGTGTGTCTCTCAAACGACAATGGATGTGTGACCGGATGCCAGTCCAGAAACAAACGATCAGCTATCTACGGCACAAGTAAAGGTTCTCATCTTGTTTCCATGGGTCCCTTTGTGGTGCATCATACGGAGGATTCATCAGTTGGTAAGTTGTAAGCTCTAAAACGAAGACAACATACCTGTGATTCTTATAATGACTTTTTTCTTATATTTTATTGGCCATTTGTTTTGAGACAAAAGCAAAGCAATTGTATCTATAAATCCAGCATATGAGGGTATCGCTACTGCTATGTAAGCTATTAAGACGCAGGGTTGTAGCGTTTTCCTAGTTAAGCTGCTAATATTATGTACATATACAGTGCACAATCATTTACCTAAATTAACACACAAACATTTTTAATTAATCTTTCATGGCTTTTAAATGTCTGCAGTCTTGGTTGACAAGGTATCCATCTTAAAACTATCTTTTTTTTGTAGATTTTACAAAGCCCTATAGCCCATTTGATAACGTACAGTGCTTGTAATCGAGGGGCCATGGGTCCGAATTCAGCGCTGATCTTTTCAAGATCTCATGATAGCCATTGCGACTCATGACATTCGTTCCTCAGCCATCGTTGAACATTTTTAAGCGATCGTTACGTGGGAAAGCAACGAATGGCTTGGAAAAAGTGTTGTGCGAACTCACTGGTAAAATTTCGGTAAATGACGGATAGAAGCAGTGAAATGTACATAATAATGTTTAACGCCGTCAAACACCAGACAAAGCAAAACAAAAATGTACAGATTTTAAGATTTTTTTCTTATGTGTTTACTACAAGTGCAGTCACGGTAGAATATATTATCGTTTTTCTGATTGGTTGTATTCGTTGTCCATTTCAGCCTCGACCCCACCATTCACAACACTATTTGCAGTCACGTGCCTTGTGGTTGCTATGGTAGCAGTAGTCTTTGCTGTCATCGGTTGGACAAGAGGCACCAAAGAAAAACCTGGATTTTTAAACAACTCTATATAGCGTTTTAAATTTATATCTTTCGTTTTCAAATTTTTAGAGGTCCCATTACTTCAAAAAAAAAAAAAAAAAAAGAAAAAACAATTACGACTTTAGAAGTTTAGAAAATTTAAAGAAAATGAAGATTTGATACATTAAGTTAAATTTACCTTTTACCAAACGACAAAACTTTAGGCTGGTCCAAATTGGAAGCATTTGCAGACTACAAGTCAGACGTGGCTCAAATTATAGGATGTGTCTTTGGAAGAGAAGAAAACGCTGTGGGAAGAGGAGAAAATGCTGTTTTCTCCTTTTTCACCCCAGTGTTTTTAAAAACCTCCTTCCCCAGGGTCGTTAAAACTTGTATTGTGTGGTAGAGGATTAAGACTTTGTGGCAACAAGAGAAACCTCTTCGTTTGTCACTTTTTTCTGCAGATGTCGTCTGCTGCGACAGAAAAAAAGACGTCTTCGTGTAGTGATGTGCTATACAATAAAGTTTTGATAACTGAATCCGAAAAGAAGTCAAAACATTCCATTATGAATTAAACCGTTTAGTGTGTATACATGCATAGTATTTTACATATGTAAAAACAGAAAGTTAAGAATATCTATCAAAAGTTTATTTCGGACTGTTTATCAACCCTTTACCTCACAAACCCGAATTTTAAGGACATTGTAATGGAGTGCTTGTGAAAACAGTGTTGAAAAAGGAGATCATGCTGTTAACCAGTATTCTCTCCTTTTCTCACGTTTTCTACCCTTTCAAAGACAAATTCCATTATTTGCATCACATTTGAATTGTTGTCTGCAAATGCTTTCAATATGGATAAGTTTACAATTTTGTCGTTTGGTAAAGAGTTGATAGCTAAGGTGGCCAACGTGTAAGTATTAGGTTATTAAGACTTGCACAATCATTATGAGATGGATTGTTATCGGACACCAGTGAGTAAGCAAGAAGGCAGTTCCGATTGTATGATTTACAAACAGATTTGTGGCATCTATGTTTTCCTAAGAAATGTTCGTTTAACCCTTAACCCTTTACCAAATATTCCCGAGTTTTAACAACCATGGTGAAGAAGCCTTTAGAAAACATTGTGATGCCTTTCCTAAGAAATGATTTAAAAGTCACAATCACCAGAAGTATAGAAGTGGTATGGAATAAAGGACATTAGTATATCCCACTACGCACACACATAACAAAGCTAGAGGGAGGAGGTATACTGGAATCACGTTGTCCGTCCGTCTGTCCGTCCGTTGATACAAATTTTGAGTCTTCTTCTTTTCCTACAGTTTCAGAACAATTTGACTGAATTTTTATGGAAGACGTATGTATGGACATTTGTCGATTGTATGATTGATTGTATGGTGTTTAAAGCCGTTTTCAACATTACTTCAGTTACATCACGGCGGCCAGTTCACCTATCCATGCATTCCTGGAGTTTCTTTTACCAGCACTACGCACAATATCCTTTCCAAGCCACTGGCTGCTTTCCCACATAACCATCATCGAAACAATGGACAGCGGTGAGAGAGAAATAAATCCTGTCGCAGTAACTACATGTATTATCAATCCTCGGACAGAAATTGTGCAAGCCAGGGATCGAACCAGCGACCCCGTGTTCTTCAGTCCTGTACGGTACCGACTTAGCTACCGGGGCATGGCATGGGAACTTGTGAATCTGAAATTTTGCTTATAATTGGTCGACTGTAACAGGAATTATGGCCCTTTGATTTTTTTCCCTGCTTCAGTGACAAGGCAACCGGTTGGGGTATTCGTTAGCCTACGACAGTTCTAATTAATGCTGTCATAAATGAAGGCTACCTTGATCAAAATGTTTAACCCTTAGGCTACCAAGCACGACTCGCTGACCTTTTGCGGACAGTGTAGATCAAGATCAGACTGCACAGAACCTACAGTCTGACCTTCCGGTAAGGAGATATTTTGCTCCAAAAAATCAGTTTGAAATACATGTATCATTATACTGGTTTTTTACTCTCGCCTTGAAAGATTCAATTATTTCAATCACAGTTTAAGGGTTAAATTTCCGGTCATGTACGTAATTGTGACAGAATAAAGGTTTAGAATATAGGAGCATTGTTGTTCTATTATTATCCATAGTAACGAGGGATGTTGCCAGAGTTGTCTGCTGCACACACTTGTTAGGATATTATGAGTAGCAAGTCAGAGTCACCATGTTCCAAGATGTTGACGCAGCACTCTAGATGTAAAAGATTAAGTACAAATAACAAATTAACGGTCAAGTAGGAATAGTATTAGATCTACTTGAAAGAGAACTATTTCAAAAATAAAAAAAAATCGCAAGTGGTACTACTTGTACCCTGTGACCCTTTCACTGCCATAGGCGACAACAGGCAGTGTTTGTTAACCGCGTGTGCACAGAAAGTGCAGTCTGAATCTATACCGTCTGCTTCATGATTCTTAATTACGACAATAAATTATCTTCATCTCTGCAATGAGTTTTTATGCATTTAAAGAAAAGTCGAAGTTAGTTGTTTTGCCTGCAACATAATTGAAAACAGCAACAGATCTTAGTGCTTTAACTTTCAAGCTGGTCACCTGCTTATTTCAATATGAAGGCTGATTTAAACTCATATACGGGTTTGACTTTTGGCGGACATAGTTCATTATTTTTCAATAACCTAGTAATCTCCTTCGGTATCTATACACTTTTGCCAACAATATTTAAGGGCCACAGTGTCACTTTTAAAGAAGTCCTTTTATTGATTGTTCAGAAAGTCTACCACTGCATGCACGAAGTCATCCTCTGACTGCAAGTGGGTACCGGTAATGGCCTTTTTCAATTGATGAAAGTCTGATGGAGCGAGATCAGCAGGCGACTCAAGAGCCTCAATCGTTAATGGCAATGACAGGGACAATGTCCTGGTGGAGCAAAAGTCACTTTACCTTGTTTACTTTGGAGTGAGCTATCGCTTCGACAAAAGCTGACCAAATGACACCGGTGTTCGGATACACAGCCTTATATAGTCTGGGAGTAGAAAGGCTGATAAAGGACACCCCTGCTTAACTCCTTCAATACAAGGCTCACAACTTACCAGTCAGCATTCGCAATGTGGACGTAAAAAGCTTCATTTTTACCTCCGAACCCTTTCGGCGCAATGAGCGAAAACAGATGTTATTTAGACAGCATAGATAAAGATCAGACAGTGCAGTCTAACCTTAGATCTGTATAACTTCCGCTTCTTTGTTGGTCGAGCTTATCAATGATGACAGTCTTTCCAGATTTCATTGGGTTGTATTTTAGTAATTGAAAAAGGCTGAATCCACATATGAGCATACTCTGTGAAAAGGAGGCTTAATGCATCTGCGAAAAGTATCGACCTAGGTCAGCCTGTGCGGACAGCGCAGGCTGACCTGGGCCGAAACCTTTCTGCATGTTCAAATATTTGTCTAACTCATGATTAAGTCGGTTGTTAGAAAAAAGTGGCTGTTTTGGATTCATAATTATGTCATGGCATGATTGGTATCATGCATCACGGCGGTGCATTAAGCCCCCTTTTGCCAGAGCATGGCTCATATCTACCAGCCGTGCACTGGCAAAAGGGGATCCATGAATCTCCGTGATCTATTGTATACCAGACAATTCATCACATCATTGTGGATCCATAAAATCCCTTCTTAAACAACCGACTGAATCATGAGATAGAATTGTCCATTGACACGCAGAAAATTGACAGATAGCAAAAAGTTTCGATTCAGCTCAGCCTGCGCAGAGTGCGCAGGCTGACGTGGTCTATACTTTTTGCAGCGCATTACCCCTTTTCACAGAGCATGGCTCATATACTTTGCGCTGAAAGAATAAAGTCAGTTTTAGCTTTTGTTTAGTTTACTAAAGTCGAGATCGGACTGCACACAACCTTATATCAAATCCTGGGATCGACGGTGTCCGATATGTTTTGAAATTTTGGCCAGACATAGCCTTAACTCTTTACCAGACGACAAAATTTTAGGCCGCATGGTCGCAAGCAGTTGCAGATAAAAAAAAAAATCAAAGTACTGAAAGTACTGACAGACTAGCGAATTTGATTGATTGATAGTATGGTTTCTAACCCTATTTTCAACATTTTTTTAGTTATGTAGCGGTGGCCAGTGCACATATACATGCTTTCCTGGAGTTTCTTTTACCAGTACTCAGCACAATATTCTTTCCAAGGCACTGGCTGCTTTCCCACATAATCATCGTCGAAACTTCTGGGAGGAATGAATCCTGTCGCAATGACCATCATCAATCCTCGGAAAGAAATTGGCCGAGCCGGGGATCGAACCAGCGACCTCCTGTTCTCAAGTTCTGTACGCTACCGACTGAGCTACCGGGGCTATGCATGCTATTGTTAACTATAATTCAGTTTAAACATTTTTTAGAAAAACATTTTGGAGAAAATGTATCCTGTTATCGGATAGTGTAGTTCTAAGAACAGACTGCACATTCTGTGTAGTCTGATCTTAATCCACACTGTCCACTAAAGGTCACTGAGTCGCAGTCTTGCTGGTAAAACAAACTTCAAGAAAGCATGGATAGGTGCACTGGCCTCCATGATATCACCGAAATAATGATGAAAATGGCGTTAAACACCATACAGTCAATAAGTCAATATCCAATAGCGCAAGATGCATTAAACTATTTGACTCTTTACGAAATGAAATTCAAAGCTGTTGCAGACCACAAATTAAACATGGATGAATTGATGAAACCTGATTCCAAAAGGGCATAAAACAGTTTCGGAAAGGAGAAAATGCGGGTTACCGAGGATTTTTCCCCAGTGTCATTAAAAGTCGGGATTGTGTGGTAAAGGGTTAATATTCAAGACGTAAAATGACAGTTTAACGTAACTGTTTAACTCTACACAAAGATCTAAATAATGAATGACTGAAGGAATGACAACGTTCCCTGTCCAGTAAGAGTTAATGTAGCTGGGATTTGCTACAAGTTACATAGGTGTATCTATTTTTAGATTCATTCATAATGTTACAGTGGTGTAGGAACAAGTGATAATAGCCTGCTTTGCATGGGTCACTTAAGGTAGTACCATTCTAATGAAAAACAGCTATTTCCATAATAATATTATCCTAAAAAATGTGCTATGATTAAAAGTGAGTATTATTGTAATACTTTGACCGAGCCACTTTTTCCATTTTTTCCTTCTTAGAATTATCATTTATAAATCTAAAGCCACTCTATTCTCAATACAAAGAGAGATAATAATTACCTCCCTTTTCAGAAAACTAGCAAAAATATCATCAAATAATTTCAAGATAGACAACAAATGAATTTCTGGTCGGTTAGAAATGTTCAAAAATATTATATCAGTATAAATCCTTATTCGTCAACTAATAAGAAATTTTATTCCATGTTGCACTAGAAACGTTAGGATGGTAACACCTTAATTTAAAGATCTTGTACCTCATAAATGATATCTTGTCCAGTTTATTACTTTGTAAGAAGATATGTTTACATTGGAGTGGTAAGATTTAGTGGTTTTTGCCAAAATTGTTATATATAATAGAATTAAGATTCCTAACAGAAAGAAGTATTTTCTGTGAGGCAGTATTTGGCAACTGTGGGTTTTTTTTGTTTACTTTGACTCTAGGTCAGTCATGATGCCTATAGACTAGCTTCGCTAGTCTAAAAACCAGCTCAAATTATTGCGTCTTTTAAAGAGTAAGAAAACATTGTGGGAAAGGAAGAAAATGCAGGTCACCGGGTTTTCCTCCTTTTCCCATAATGTTATTAAAGTCCTTTTACATCTGTGACGTTAAAACTGGGACTGTTTAGAAAAGCAATAACCCTTATCCTGCCATGTATTTTTCTGTTGATCATGATCAGCCAGCAGTTTGACCTTGCTTCACACATTGTTCGCTTCTCTATTATCTCTTTAATTCAATTGCCCTTAATTATTTACCAAACGACAAAATTTTAGGCTGATACAAACTGAAAGCATTTGCAGACGACAAATCAAATGTTGCTCAAAAAAAAAAGAAATTTGTCTTTGAAAGGGTAAAAACATTGTGGGAAAAAGGAGAAAATGCTGGTTACCAGCATTTTCTCCATTTCCCACAAAGTTTTCAAAAGTCTCTTTCTTCAGGGTCGTGAAAACTCAGGATCGTGTGGTAAAGGGTTAAATAGACATCGCCCAATTTCTCAATATTTACCGAATTCGTCAACGTGAATAGGTCTATCCACTCTTCCATCAAGTCGAGCTAATTAGCTCAGTAGTTTACATACAGGACTTGAAACCAAGGGTTTGCAGGTCCGAATTCCCAGCTCGGCTCTTGTCCTTCCAAGGACGGGTGATAGTCATTGCGACCGGATACATTCTTCTCTTATCTCTGATCATTATTTCGATGATGGCTATGTGAGAAAGCAGCAAGTGGCTTGGAAGACTGGTAATTTCTAATAAACCATATAAAGTATCATCAGTGGTATTTTGTTCAACTGTTGGCTCCAAGCCCGGCATGTAGCTCAAACATGCAGGGCTTCAAACCAGGGGGTCCCAGGTCAGAATTCCCACTTCAGTCAATTTCCTTCCAAGGACTGATGATAGTCATTACGAAAGGATAAATTCCTCGCTTACCCTTGATCATTTTTTGGTTTCGATGGCTGTGTGAGAAAGCAGCCAGTGACTTGGAAAGAATATTGCGCACAATACTGGTAAAAGAAACTCCAGGAAAGTATGGACAGGTGCACTGGCCGCCGTGATATAACTGAAATAACGTTGAAAACGGCTTTTAACACCATACAATCAATCATACAATCAACAAGTGCCTAGAGAAATTCCAGGAAAGCATGAGCGATAGGTGCACTAGCCGCCAGGACATCACTGAAATAATGTTGAAAACTGCGTTAAACAGGAAGCAAACAGTTCTCCGCCGCTTCAGAAAATGTTATCCAATATTTGTACTTTATTACTTTATTTTGGTGCAGGGCAATGACGTGTACGCAAAGCAACTATGACAAGTATAGATTTATTAATATTTTGACACTCAAAGTGTTTTCAAGTGGTAACATAAGTGTTAACTTATTGTTGTGGCCAATTATCCGCATTAACCCTTATGCTGCTAAGCGCGACTTGCTGACCTTTTGCGGAAAGTGTAGATCAAGATCAGACTGCACAGAACGTGCAGTCTGATCTTGCATCTACACTGTCCGAGAAGGAGATATCTTTCTTTCAGAAATACCATTGAAGTAGGAAAAGTTGGGAATATACTATCTGTTTGAAAGTTGAATTTCTTTTATATAGCGGGATAAAGCTCAAGCCCTCGACCTTTTCCAAAACGAATGCCCCAGATATTCGGACTTTCGTTTTTGGTTGAACTTTGTGCATGGTGCTTTACGTCATGGAAATACTAGTTCGGTTATATCAAGTTAAAAATTAACGAGCACATTTTGCATTGTAGTATATGAACTGTTATTTTCCCAGTAGTACTATGCAGACAATGGTGGGAAAATCGTTATGCTACCCTGTAAAAGTTTGTTACCATGGATGGAAGTCAATACCACTTTTCTCACGTCTTCACCTGAAAACGAAATTTTAGACTAGTCCTTATTGAAAACAATAGCAGGCGACAAATTTCTTATACCACGCAATCCCGAGTTATAGGGACCCCAAGAAAAAGGGCTTTTGAAAACATGGCGGGATAAGGAGAAAATGCTGGTAACCAGCATTTTCTCCTTTTCCCACATGTTTTCTACCCGCTCACAGAAAAGTCCTATCATTTGAGCCACATTTAGTTGATCGTCTGCAAATGCATTTCACATTGGCGACCCCAAAACTTTGTTGTTTGATGAAGAGTTAAATGTGGCTCAAATGCTGAGTTTTGTCCTTAAAATGGTAGAAAATATAATTGAAACAGGATAAAATGCTTGTAAATGGTGAATGCAGGTGAATGTTGAGTCAAACCATCAAGGCCTAACGCTAGCTGGCTATTCGAATGCTATGCAGTTGATATCTACCGCCAGGCAAGAATCTACATGTATACTAAACTATTATGATGCAAACTTATGCTATGATGAGGATCCAAAGAAAACCAAGTCTAGCCTAACAAGTGACAAGCAGTTCTTTATTTTTCTTATTTTCTCTTAGAGAAAAGTTGTAGTGATTCCTTTCTTAATTCAAAAGAAAAAGTCCTTAACTCTTTACCAACGTTATCCACTTGTCCACAACAAGAAATAAAGTTTGGATAGCTCTGATGAAGGCGTTTGTCTTTCAAAGGCTTGAGAACATATCGGGAAAAGGAGAAAACGGTAGTTAACCAATATTTTTTCTCCCCTCTCAATTTTTTAAAGCCTTCAAACCACAGCATCCCAACAGCAGTGAATTGTTCAGTAAAGGATTAACTCTTTACCAAAAGATCCCTTGTTTTAACAACCCCAAGAAAGGAGCCTTTTTAAAACGAAAAAAAAAAAAAAAAAAAAATGCTGGTTACCTTGCCTCCTTTTGGTCCGATGTGTTCAATCTTTTTCAAAGACAAATTAAAATATTTATGACAAAATTAATTTGTCGTTTGCAAATACTTTAACTTTGAAACTGTCTGAATTTTTTCTGTTGGTAAAGGTTTAAATTGTAAACACATATTTTTTGCATCTAGAACTGTAAAGTTCAACAAATTATAAATAGCACAAGAGAGACATATCTGTATACAAATCCATATTACAACATTGTAACCCTCTCCCAACCAACACATTTCTGAGTTTTATGAAATGAAAATATCTAGATGACAAATTCAAAAATAGTACATATCAATTGAAGTTCTCTTCAAGGGAAGAGAACGTTGTGGGGAAAAAAAAACATTGCTGGTTTCCAGCATATTCTCCTTTTCCAACAATGTTTTCAAAAGATGTCTTCCTTAGCGTCTTGAATATATAGGATTGTTTGGTAAAGGGTAGAGTCAATTTTTTCATCCATCGAGATGCTAACTTCAATTTACGCCTCACAAAAGAATAACCAGCAAGGATACTTTATCTATTATACATGTATGAGCATTGCTCTGTGAAAAGGGGGTTCAATGCATCTACAAAAAGTATCGCCCCTGGTCAGTCTGTGGAGTTCGCTTGGGCTGACCTGGGTCAAAACCTTTCGCCACTGGTCAATTTTATGCATGTCCGAGAACCAGTTCACTTTACAATATAGTTGGTTGTTCACAAAATGAATTTTATGGATCCATAATTATGTCATGATACTACACAATCCAGTTTTAACAACCCGAAGAAAAAGAAAAAGGGCTTTTGAAAACATGGTGGGAAAAGGAGAAAATGCTGGTAACCAGCATTTTCTCCTTTTCCCACAATGTTTTCATAAGCTTTCTTTCTAAGGGTTGTTAAAACTCCGGGTAGTGTGGTAAAGGATTAAGACGAAAAAGGGCTGAGCAGATTTACTTTCTCTATCTTTTCAAAGCACCACAAGCACTGATAATGTTAAACGTTTTATCTAAGATTCTGGTGTCCCATTGGTTTTTTGTGTTGGGTTGTTGTCCTCTGGTTTCATTGCAGGGAATAACAGTACCTCCTGTAAAATGATACAAATAATTTTATTAAAATAATTACCTCAAATTTTCAGGTTTTAATTCATTACTTATGCATATACAAGGATTTTGTAGAGTACAAATACAAATACATGTTAGTAAATAAATGTAGCTGGAAGGTTATTTAAGGTACTGTCTTATTCTAGATTGGGAAACCTATTCAGTAAATTTTGAGGCAAACGGAACAATTTCTGCTTGTTGGACAAACTTTAACTTCAGTACGCAACACAATTTCAGACTTCTCTTCTGGGTATTTTTTGTGATCATTCACTTAATTTAAAAGCTTTCACAAATATCAAATAAAAACTGGCTTACATTCTGGACTTTGTTCATGAAAGTGAAATATGGTGAGACAGAGAAAAAATGCTGATTACCAGTTTTTTCTCCTTTTCCCACAATGTTTACAAAAGCCTTCTAACTAAGGGTCATTTAAAACATCTGATTATTTGGCAAAGGTTTAAAAGAATTTAAAAAAAAAAAGGCTTTCCAACAAAATGTTTCTATTTTCTGTCACATTTTAGCAAACCTACATGGAAGTGGGTTTAACATATTTGTTCCGAGTTTTTGTTTTTAACCTGCACTGAACAATTTCTACTTTGGCCTAAATCACTTTCCTGTATGATGTAAAACATATAGCTGTAAATCTTATTTCCGACTACATGCTCTACACAGTATGATATTAACCCTTTACCACACAATCCCGAGTTTTAAAGACCCTGATGGAAATGACTTGAAAACACTGTGAGAAAAGGAGAAAATGCTGCATTTTTTTTTATTTTTTTCATAATGTTTTCTGCCCTATCAAAGACAAATTTGTAATTAATGCCAGTTATACTTTGTCGTCTGCAAATGCTTTCAATCTGGACTGGTGTAAAATTCTGTCCTTTGGTAAAGAGTTAACCTACTCTGTCAGCTTCATCAACTGAAATTGCATTTGACACTAAAAATTTTAAGATTATCTAAAACTAAAACACCAGAAAATGGGTGTACATGTCGAAAAAGGAATAAATGTATGTGTATTACCTTGATATTATTTGAATCAGTTAAGAACATACAAAGTCGGTCCAGACCCAGACCCCAGCCTGCTGTAGGGGGAAGACCATATTCTAAAGATGTACAAAAGTTATCATCCACAAACATGGCTTCATCATCTCCTGCTGCCTTGTCCTACAAAATGAAATGATGACACATGCAGTTAACCCTTTACCACACAATCCAAAGTTAATGACTCTGAGAAAGAAGTCTTAGAAAATATTGTTGGAAAAGGAGAAAATGCTGGTAACCAGCATTTTCTCCTTTTTCCACAATGTTCTCTACAATATCAAGGACAAATTCCATCATTTCAGCCAAATTTCAGCAGTTGTCTGTAAACCCTTTCAATTTGGAGAAGTCTACATCTTTTTTGTGGGATAGATTTAACCCTTGTGGTACTAAAGAAAGGAAATAGACATTCCCAATCAGTACAAACTATGCAGATTTTGAAATTTCAAGGCTTTTTTTTTTTTCAGAATGTTTGGTACAAAAGCCAACAATGCCAATCCAAAAGTAGACTGCATGTTCTGTGCAGTCTGATCTTATCTACACTGTATCTGTTAGGGACTTAATTCAGGTTCAGCCTGGGGGTTAAAACTGTGTTTTAACCTGAACCAGACTACATGATTTCATTGAAAGCTTCCCATACAATAAATTAAATGCAGAGTTCAATGATGGAATTTGTCTTTGAATGGGTAGAAATATTTTGAAGAACAAGAGACTGCTGGTAACCAGCCAGGATTTTTCTCCTTTTCCCACCACTGTTTCAAAAGCTTCCTTCCTCAGAGTCTTAAACAGCCAGCCAAGGGAACAAACACAAAAAATGGCCAATTAAGAAATGTGGCTGTTTAACACAGAGACTAACACATTCAAGATTAACATTTAGCAACTCTCAATAAGAGGTATTTAATACAGGTGGCTGTATAATGCAAGTAGCCACTAACAGTTTTAACTGTAGATACAAAGAGTCTTTTCATCATCAATTTCATCCTATTTCTAAGGTGTTTTCAGACATACACATATCTACATATATTATTTGAAAGCCAAGGGTGACAATCCACTTTGTTACAATGACTTTATTCTGAGAATAAAATAACAGAGTGGATTGTCACCCTTGGTCTACAACGACACTAACAAGTATCAGAGATTCAAAAGAGAAATAAATATTGAATTTCTTTCTCTTATTTCAAAAAAGAAGTTGGAGATAGAGCAATTGCTTGTACAGAGCAAACGATGTAAGTCCTATGCAGTTGGTGCCGAGTCAGAAACTATCAAAGACAGACTTTGAGTGAGAAATTATTAACAATAAATTTTTGTACAAGGTGAATTACCTATCCAGCCTAGTACAGGGTTGGATAAGTTTTTGCCGTGCAAAGGCAGAATGCCCCTTTCATATAGCACAGCTTAGACTCGTATCAATGTACATCAAATACAAGATACAGGGATCTCACATATGCAGTTTTTCTATCAGAGTAATTAGGTAAAAAATCTCATATACTCTCTGACCCTTTACTAAGCATGTTTTTATGGCCCGGAGGAAGAGTTTTTTTCAAGGAGAAAATGCTGGTAAACATCTTTTTCTCCTTTTTCTACAATGTTTACTATGTTATCAGAGATGAATCATTTAAACCACAATTGATGTGTTATCTGCATATGTTTTCAATAGGATGAGTCTAAAATTTCATGGTTTGCTTATAAAAGAGTTGAGATCACATTTTTAACAATGTGGCTAATAGAGAAATTCCTTTAAATTGTGTAATTTCTTCTTATCCCTTTATCAACTAATTACTAGTTTTAACAAGCATTCTGATAGTATTGCATAGCAATAACCAGTCCCCTACCGGCCGTATGTATCGCTGGCATGTCAGTGAAATTTTTTAAGTCCAAGGCCCGTAAATGCGTCAAAAAGCAGTGGAGTGGGACGAAACTCGAACTTGATGTGTAAGTCATGGTGGTTGATGTACACACCAAAAATCAGCTCTATATGTAGCAGCGTTTAGAAAAAAAGTGCGGAAAAATGTTTTATCAGTGAAATTTTGTAAGTCCAAGGCCCGTAAATGCGTCAAAAAGCAGTGGACCAGGACGAAACTCGAACTTGATGTGTAAGTCATGTTGGTTGATGTACACACCAAAAATCAGCTCTATATGTAGCAGCGTTTAGGAAAAAAGTGCGGAAAAATGTTTTTTTCAGTGAAATTTTGTAAGTCCAAGGCCTGTAAATGCGTGAAAAAGCAGTGGAGCAGGATGAAACTCAAACTTGATCTGTAAGTCATGGTGGTTGACTTACACAGCAAATCTGAGATCAATACCTACCAGCGTTTAGGAAAAAAGTCCGGAAAACTGATTTATCAGTGAAATTTTGTAAGTCCAAGGCCCGTAAATCTGTGAAAAATCAGTGGACCAGAACGAAACTCGAACTTGATCTGTAAGTGATGGTGGGTGACTTACACACCAAAACTCAGCTCAATATGTACCAGCATTTAGAAACAAGAGGACCATGATGGTCCTATATCGCTCACCTGAGTACCAAGCAGTAAAGGTCTACAATGAAGATAAATACCAAATATCGAAGTGCAAGGTCAAAGCTCTAGGTCTTCTTGGTTTAGACAAGAAGATAATCTTTCTTAACCAAACCAGGTTATATAAATATTTGTGAGAAGTTTGAATGATATTTGTCCAATAGTTGTTGAAAAATAGGGAGAACAAGAAATTTCATCAAAGGAAAATAACTTTGTAAAAATTCAATGAACAGTCACCAAAATATAATATGCACATTCTTGCTTGGCACCGAGTCTCTCTAAAATTTGAATGAAATCTGTCCTGTAGTTGTTGAGAACTAGCCCTGACAAGAAAATGCTACAGAAAGACTGATGGATGGATGGATGGATGGACCGACAAGCTGACTCCTATATACCTCCAGAACAGAGTTTTGAAGGAATAATAACAAAGCCCTAGGCCTTTTGGCGTGTGGCAAAAAGTTGCCTGATTTGAACAAACTTAGTAGAGAATGTTTGCCGATTCAAGACTTTCTATACAGGTTAGTATTATAATGTTGTTAAATACACCAACAACTACAGTGGTTGTCCAGGGACATGTTCATGGGTAATTGCTATTGTAAACACATAAACAATGTATTTACACTTGCAATAGTCTTGCACCAACCTTTCAATGCGTCCAGCTTACAAAAATTTGACCTTCAAATGTGACACTGACCTTGGCCCTACCTGAACAGATCTTTCAAATGGTACTTCAATTCATGGTGAAGTATATGCCCAAAAATTATAATGACTTCTAAGATTTACAAGATAAAATCTGTACTACAGAGTTAAATGAATGAACAAAAATGAACTCAAAATACAATGAACACAATGTTCAAAGATACATCCTAACAGCCAGAGAGAAAAATGCTGTCAAAGCCTTTAACCCTTTACCACACGGCAAAATTTTAGATCTGTCCAAATTGAAAGCATTTGCAGACAACATTTTCATATTGGCTCAAGTGACACAATATTTCTTTGACAGGGTAGAAAACTTTGTGGAAAAAAGGAGAAAATGCTGGTTACCAGCATTTTCTCCTCTTCCCACAATGTTTTCAAAAGTTTTCACAGAATGTTTCTCATCATGTGACCTAGCGCATATTGTCAAGGTTCTGCAGTTTATAGCTGCATCATGGAAAAAGGGGTCTTCATGTTATATTTCATTTTTCACCAATATCTCTTTGATTACTGGACATATCTCAACAGATTTGGATGAAATTTTCACACATCAAGTGACCTAGCGCATATTGTCAGGGTTTTGGAATTTATTGCTGTGTCATGGAAAAAGGGTGCTTCATGTCAAATTTAAACTGCATCCGTCCATCCTGAATAGATAAAAGGAAAAAATGATCAGGTGGGAACCAAGACTAGGGGTACACAAGACAGGATGTTTTATCAGACAGTGTAGATAAAGATCAGACTGCAGTTGGATCTTGGATATATATGCCTTATATTCTGCAAGATAGTATTGCCTACAACACAGTCTTGAAATGCATATTACTTGGTCTATCTTTATCTCTTTACCAAACAAAAATTTTAGACTGGTCTATAATTCAAAGCATTTGCAGACAACAAAATAAATTTGTCTCAAAAAATGAACTTAGATCTGGGATGGGTAGAGAACATTGCGGAAAAAGTTAAAAAAATGCTGGTTACCTGAGTGCTTGGCCCAACTGAGATTTAAACTTGACATCCCTGCATAGCTAGCCCTGTAGGTAATGAGCTAACAGGCTTGGCTCAAATCATTAACAAACAACAAAATTTAATCCTTAAACCCAAAGGCCATTTTCATTCCAGAATGAGTCCAAGATGATAACAACTGCGTGGGTGCCTTTTGTCTGCAGTGTTTCAACAAAGCAGACAGTATAGATCAATGATCGGACTGCACATTTTGTGCGGTCTGATCTTGATCTACACTAGACACAAAGGCAACTATAGTAGTGAAAGGCACTTAAAGGGTTAAGACTTGTCCAAATTCAAACCATTTGCTGACAACAAAATAAATGACTCAAAAATTTAAATTTGATTTTGGTCGGGTGGAAAACATTGTGGAAAAAGGAAAACATGCTGGTTACAAGTATTTCCTCTTTTTCCCACAATATTTTCAAGAGCCTTATTTCTCACAGGCGTTAAAACTTGGGATTGTGTGGTAAAGGGTTAAGTAGGACAAGACTTTTAAAGTTCATTCTGTATACCTTTATGTCCTGTTTTGACCCAGGGGCATCATTTGAACAAAATTGGTAGAAGTCTAGAAGTCCACAAGGAAATGCCACATACCAAATATCAAAGCTCTAGGCCTTCTAGTTTCAGACAAAAACATTTTTAAAGTTTGCTCTATATACAATTTTGCCCAAAATTGTGACCCCTGGAGTTAAAGGGTTAATTCAATTCTTTTAACAACTTTGGTAGAACTTCACCCAAGGAATATGCCTGTCAAGTTTCAACATGATTGGTTTAGGAGGAGATGTTTAAAGGAATTGTGGAAAGACGGACGCTGGACAACGACGAATCACAATACCTCACCCAGCACTTCGTGCTCAGGTGAGCTAACATATAGGCCTAACTATTGTCTGTGGCTTGTGATAAACGACATAAAGATGAAGTTTCATAACATTTTGTCCTGTAGTTAAAGAGAAATTAATCCATAATGAAAATATATGTGAACTAATGATATTGGCGGACTATCATAAGGAACACACGAATGAAGTTTCACAAATTTTTGTTCAGGATTTTGAGTTGAAGATACATGTATATTGATCCTTAACAGAAATATACATGAAGCCCCTTTTTCCTATGAGACAGTATTTGATATCAAAAAGGAAAAAAAAAACAATAAATATCAGCGGACATCATTAGGAACACCTGTATGAATTTCTATTAGTTTTTGTCAAGGAATTTAGAAGATATCTGTCCTGAAAGATGGACAAACAGATGGTCATTGGTCAATGACGAAATTAAACATTTAGCCCCCTTTTTTCATGACATGGCGTTTCATGAAATAAAAACAAATAACTATTGTCTGTGGCTTGCAATAAACAATAAAAAGATGAAGTTTCATGACATTTTGTCCTGTAGTTAAAGAGATATTGGTCCACAATGAAAATATATGTCAAGCCCCCTTTTTCCATGACACAGCAATAACTGGCCCTATTAGACCTACAATCAAACTCATTCGAGATCTTACGGTCATATATAATATTGACTAAGTTTGGTGCTGATTGGTTTAAATTTGTAGATGCTAGAGTGTAAACAAAGTCAAATGGAGCAATTTTTTAATTCAAGGGCAAATAACTCCAGTCGTTCTGGTCCGATTAGACACATAATTGAACTCATTCAAGATCTTATGGTCATATATATTTAGACCAAGTTTAGTGCCGATTGGTTAATATTTGTAGATGCTAGAGTGTAAACAAAGTCAAATATAGCAATTTTTCTAATTCAAGGGCAAATAACTCCAGTCGTTCTGGTCCGATTAAACCCATAATCGAACTCATCTGAGATCTTATGGTCATAGACATTTTGACCAAGTTTGGTGCTGATTGGTTAATATTTGTAGATGCTAGAGTGTAAACAAAGTCAAATATAGCAATTTTTCTAATTCAAGGGCAAATAACTCCAGTCGTTCTGGTCCAATTACACCCATAATCTAACTCATCCGAGATCTTATAGTCATATACATTTTGACCAAGTTTGGTGCTGATTGGTTAATATTTGTAGATGCTAGAGTGTAAACAAAGTCAAATGGAGCAATTTTTTAATTCAAGGGCAAATAACTCCAGTCGTTCTGGTCCGATTAGACACATAATTGAACTCATTCAAGATCTTATGGTCATATATATTTAGACCAAGTTTAGTGCCGATTGGTTAATATTTGTAGATGCTAGAGTGTAAACAAAGTCAAATATAGCAATTTTTCTAATTCAAGGGCAAATAACTCGTCGTTCTGGTCCGATTAAACCCATAATCGAACTCATCCGAGATCTTATGGTCATAGACATTTTGACCAAGTTTGGTGCTGATTGGTTAATATTTGTAGATGCTAGAGTGTAAACAAAGTCAAATATAGCAATTTTTCTAATTCAAGGGCAAATAACTCCAGTCGTTCTGGTCCGATTACACCCATAATCGAACTCATCCGAGATCTTATAGTCATATACATTTTGACCAAGTTTGGTGCTGATTGGTTAATATTTGTAGATGCTAGAGTGTAAACAAAGTCAAATATAGCAATTTTTCTAATTCAAGGGCAAATAACTCCAGTCGTTCTGGTCCGATTACACCCATAATCGAACTCATCCGAGATCTTATGGTCATATACATTTTGACCATGGTTGGTGCTGATTGGTTAATATTTGTAGATGCTAGAGTGTAAACTTCGGATGAAGTCAAATACAGCAATTTTTCTAATTCAAGGGCAAATAACTCCAGTCGCTCTGGTCCGATTACACATTTTGTAGTCCGATTACACCCATAATCGAACTCATCCGAGATCTTATGGTCATATACATTTTGACCATGGTTGGTGCTGATTGGTTAATATTTGTAGATGCTAGAGTGTAAACTTCGGATGAAGTCAAATACAGCAATTTTTCTAATTCAAGGGCAAATAACTCCAGTCGCTCTGGTCCGATTACACCCATAATCGAACTCATCCGAGATCTTATAGTCATTTATATTTTGACCAAGTTTGGTGCTGATTGGTCGATATTTGTAGATGCTAGAGTGTAAACAAAAAAATGTGAACGGACAGACGGACGACGGACGCCGACGGACGGTGAGTGATCACAATAGCTCACCCTGAGCACTTCGTGCTCAGGTGAGCTAAAAAAGTATGGAAAACTGAACTGCCGGACTGATGGACTGATGGACAGATGGACGGACGGAGTGCAAACCTAAAGTCCCCTTCGGCTTCGCCGGTAGGGGACTAATAACCCTGCAAAGGCAGGCTTTTGAGAACAATGTGGGAAAAAGAGATGCTGGTTGCAAATTCCATATTTTGAGCCAAATGTAAATTGTTGTCTGCAAATACTTTCAATTTGGTTGGGTCTAAAATTTTGTTGTTTGGTACAAAGTTAAGCTATCAGGTTGTCACATGAACACTTCCAGGTAATGCTTAGCCATTGTATATGCTTAGCCACTGTATATAGGGTTATAAATTTGAGCCATGCTCTGGCTAAAGGAGGCCTAATGCATCTACGTGATCCATGATAATAAGCAAGTCATCACGTAATTGTGGATCCGTAATAGCCACTTTTTTTAACAACCGACTCAATCATGAGCTAGGATTGTCCTTTGACATACAGAAAATTGTCTAATAGCGAAAAGTCTCAGCCCAGGTCAGCCTGCGTGGACTGCACAGGCTGACCAGGGTGGATACTTTCTGCAGATGCATTAAGCCCCATTTTTACAGAGCATGGCTCATTTTGTTTGAATAACACAAACATGGCAAGAATAGCAGCCATGATTTGTTACAAGCAATTGCTGGTTTCCCAACATGGGTGCAAGAGATGTTTTTTGTTGTGGTATAAAAAGTCATATTTTTGCAGAAATGGTTTAACTGATAGTGCCTACTGTGTTGTCCTACCTTGGCTTGTTGTTGGAACCTTTCTCTCTGTACAACTGGATCATTTAATTCTGTATATGCATTACAGATTTCCTTCTTGCATACAAACAGTTCAAACCTCTCTGTCAAACCTGACTTGGATCTGTGCCTATATACAAAGAATTAGTGTACAGTAAGATGAAAAGCACCACAAAGGGTGAATAGGAAACTATTCCATCTGCATTTCTCATTCAAAACTTTATTTCTGTGAAAAGCATTGTTAGATCATTGTGTTTAGATATGTTGTGTTGAATTGTGCGAATGAATTCAACTGATAGCTATTACACGAAAACAAACAATCGAAGCATTAGCAAGTGATCACAGATCATGGCTTCACCGAAGAAGGCAGGGGGGGAAGAGGCAAAATAATTGATTTGCGTCCGCAAAAATAAATTTAAAATTAAACCTTTAAATAAATTTACGATCTGCAATCAAAATTATTGAAATCAGCAGAAACTCTTTTTAAAACAAAAATATTGCTCATCATGAACAATTTTCAAATTCATTTAAAAGTTTTCTTAGGTCTGTTTTTGTAGAAGCCTAAAAATACATTCATACTTTCAGTTTTTCAAGTTCCCGTAGCACCTCCCAATATATTCTCTTCAACCATTCCATACATTTTCAGCTTTCTCCATTTTATCATAATTTTTCCTTCCAAGATGCTCTATTCCATATGCCTAGAAATCATATCAGCTTGAGATTTGCTATTTATTGCAACAGTCTAAACAAACTGGCAACTGCATGGGCCAAAGTTAAACATCCCCATCGATTAAGTTCTAAATCTATATTTCTGAGACAAGCCATTGCACCTTACCATTAATCTCTTATTTCAAGGACTCTAAGGAGTTAAGCTTTTGAAAACATTGTTGTAGGAGAAAATACTAGTAATCATTTTTTTTTCTCCTTTCCCACAATGTTTTTTTACCATTTCAGAGACAGAAATCATCTTTTGGGCCTTACTGAATATGTCAACTGCTTTGAATTTGGACGAGTCTAAAATTTTATTGTGTGGTAAAGTGTTAACTCTTATCCTACTAAATAAGTTAAATAAAACTCTGAACCCAATGGTAAAAACCTGAATAATGTTCTTTCAAACTTATTTTTTGAAGAAAAATATCTCCTTATCGGACTGTAGATCCAAGATCAGACTGCACTCAGTCTGCAAAAGGTCAGTGAGTCACACTTAGCAGGTTAAGGTTTAATGGGCTATTTCAATCAAACAGTGCGAGAATTTGATTGACTGATTGATTGTATGGTGTTTAATGCCATTTCAGTTATATCATCATTTCAGTTATATCACGGCGGCTAGTGCACCTATCCATAATTTCCTGGAGTTTCTGTAACCAGTGCTCCGCACAATATTCTTTCCAAGCCACTGGCTGCTTTCCCACATAACCATCGTCAAAACAATGGACAGCAGTGAGAGATGAATGAATCCTGTCGCGATGACTATCATCAATCCTCAGAAAGAAATTGGCCAAGCTGGGGATCGAACCAGCGACCTCCTGTTCTCAAGTCCTGTACGCTACCGACTGAGCTACCAGAGCTTGGCGCGAGAATTTCGAATTAGAATAATATTTCCAATAGTGAATAAGCACAATGTAACACTCACCATTTAGCTAAGGGGCTCATAACTTGAGGATGATCAATGATGAAAGTAGGACTAATACATTTCTCTTCTATAAAATCACCAACAAGCTGCAAGATAAAAACACAAAAATTATTAATGTCCCCTGGTCATTCTTATAACTGTTTTGAAGTATTTCATGAGTAGTTATATAATCCTTGGGGATGAATTTTTTGTGGTTTCTAATCAGACCCTATTTCCAAAATATCATGAGCTAACTTCTGCTTATGTAATCTACCGGTATACTGACACCGTCATGTTTAATTTAAAAGTAATGTTATAAATTTTGTTGTGTGGTAAAGAGTTAATAAGTTACAGACATCATAGTTAATCTGTTAATAAAAGTTAATCAAACGATTCAACTTGGCTTTGATAGAGTAGTGATCATTTTGGGAATGGAATAAAATGGTTCAGTACAATGTTTTCAATGAAACTTTTTACTCAAGATTGTGGAAACTGAACACTGGCTGATAAATGTCAGGGGTGCTGATTTTAAAGCTAAGAGTTTAATCAACAGAAGCATAAATCTTCTACAAATCAAGATTGACTCATTACCTATTGCAGACCTTTTTGTCTTAGATTACATGACTTTTGAAAACATTACAGCAAAAATAATTTCCGCAAGCAATGTCCCTTTACCCATGATGTTTTCAAATCCACATAACCGTAATTCAAGTTGATAAATAATACTTTTACATGGAGGTTTCCAAGACAACTGCAGCAAACAAAGTAAATTGGTTTCAATTCACATTTGTCCAACAGTGATGTTTCTTTTATGAGACAAAATATGGAACAATGCAGAAGTGAAAGCTTGTAAGAGGGCAAAGATACAAAGTTCTCTTTATAAAACTAACCTTGTCCAACAACCTGGCAGCAGTTCTAGGTGAGGTACACTCTACATTATGCTTTACACACAAATCATCTAAAAACTTTCGTACCTCTACAATAGATACAAAACAAAACAAACAATTAAAATGGGCCATGCTCTATGAAAAAGGGGCTTAATGCAACTGCAAAAAAATACCAACCCAGGTCCCAAAGCTTTTTGCTATTGGCCAATTATCTTTATGTCAAAGGACCAGTGTACCTCATGATTCACTCGGTTGTTTGACAAAATGGATTGTATGGGTCCGTAATTACGTGATTACTTGCCTGGTGTAATGGATCATGGCTGCATTAAACCTCCTTTGGCAAGAGTATGGCTCGAATTAACTTGATAGCCTACGGAAAACTAGCAAATACATCAATTCAGGGTCCGTATTCACCAACCATTCTTAAGAACGTTCTTGGACTTATTCTTCAAGATTTTCCAATTTTGAAAGTAACACACCTTCTGATTGGCTAAACCGTACGGTTTAGCCAATCAGAAGGTGTGTTACTTTCAAATTTGGAAAATTTTGAAGAACAAGACCAAGAATGTTCTTAAGAATGGTTGGTGAATACGGACCCAGGACTTTGGAAGCCTTATCATTGTTAAAAAAACTGGCTCTCCGTCAAGATGATGAAATCTGCCAAATGTATAACTAACCTACTTCTGGGAACTTCATCAACACATTACCATCTGGCATTCCTTCTTGTCTTATAAAAATTTACCACCAAAAGGAGAAAAGCTAGAAATAATCTCCTTAAGTCACAATTTTTATTACATGTTTTCTTGTGTAAAACTGTAAATCTTGTTTATGATTTATATTTTACAAATGTCTACTGCAAATTTGTTTCTGAACTTGATGTGTCTGGAAAAAAAAATAAATGCTGTAACCATAAAATATAGCCTTTAGCAGTAGAAAAAGAAGTAGAAAACCTGCAAAGTGGTTTTCTGATGTAACACTTATGATACTATACTTTCAGTGTGTAACTCTGCAGGATCCGGAAATCTGACGTCTAACTGTTTTTCCAGCTCATCAATCATACTGACACGTCTGAAGGGTGGGGTAAAGTCTGCTTCCAACTCGGGCCCATCTGGTCCCTCAGGATGATAGGTTATTTTGTAACCTCCAGTAATCTCCTTCACCATTCCTACAATGAACACAAAAGAAAAATGGTGAAAACTCTTTTCATGTATTCAATTTTAAATCTATATTCTAAGACAAGCCAACTGATAGGTTGAGACAGAATTTCTCAGCCAATCAGATGACTTGTCTTTGAGATATGTTCGAATCAACTGATAGTATAGTTGTTGAATTTGTTGAAGCTGTGATAAAATGTAGAATTAAGTACAACACCCAAGCCTCTGGCTGCTTTCCAAATTACACAATGTCTAAAAAATGTTAGATGGTGACAAGGGAATGAACTAGAGCTATCACTAAACGTGATCATACCCCCCAACAGCTCCTTGTCACAAAACAGATTAATGTCACAGGAATGCAAAATAAGTGACTGGAGAGTCAATTATACCAGAGTTATCACTGAAGGTGATGAATATCCTGCAATGGCTTCTTGCCAAAGAATTACTCTTTGTTACAGACTGAAGACTTCCGTCATAAAGAGAACGACAAAAAAGGGCTAAGCTCTTGGAAATTTTATTTAATTAACTAAGAACAATTTATGATATGCATATCTTTGCTGAGTGCAAAGTCTATCCATGAAGTTTGAAAGAAATTTGTCCAGAATCATCAAAGGGCCATAACTCCATGAAACCTAAATAAACCATAACCAAAATAGGATATGCACATCTCTGCTTGATACTGAGTCTATTTGTGTAGTTTGAACCAAATCTGTCCAATAGTTGATGAGAAAAAGAGCGGACAAGAAATTTCATGAAAGGGCCATAACTCAGTGAAAAATCAATGAACCATAACCAACATTTCATATGCACATCTCTGCTTGATACTGAGTCTACCTGTGAAGTTTGAATAAAATTCGTCCAATAGTTTATGAGAAATAGAGCGGACAAAAAGCTACAGACCGACTGACGGACAGGGCAGCTGTGTTAAAAGTATTCTATCAAAAGTATAATTTATTTTCATCATTTCAGCAAAGGGCACCGTCATAAAGAGAACGACAAAAAAGGGCTAAGCTCTTGGAAATTTTATTTAATTAACTAAGAACAATTTATGATATGCATATCTTTGCTGAGTGCAAAGTCTATCCATGAAGTTTGAAAGAAATTTGTCCAGAATCATCAAAGGGCCATAACTCCATGAAACCTAAATAAACCATAACCAAAATAGGATATGCACATCTCTGCTTGATACTGAGTCTATTTGTGTAGTTTGAACCAAATCTGTCCAATAGTTGATGAGAAAAAGAGCAGACAAGAAATTTCATGAAAGGGCCATAACTCAGTGAAAAATCAATGAACCATAACAAACATTTCATATGCACATCTCTGCTTGATACTGAGTCTACCCGTGAAGTTTGAATAAAATTCGTCCAGTAGTTTATGAGAAATAGAGCGGACAAAAAGCTACAGACCGACGGACGGACGGACGGACAAGCCGACTCCTATATACCCCCCAAACAGAGTTTTGGGGGGTATAATTATATAGCAATTACTCAAACTTCTGTGAATGCTGGCTAAGTGTTGAATTTGAACTCACTACTTCTGGGTTATTAGAACTGTTTGTCCCCAATGAGCCACCAGGCTTCCACATAAAAAAAGGGACAAAAGGTTGATGGAGTTATGTTGCTCCCTACCGACAGACAATGGAAAAGATAAACAGAACACCATGCTCTATAAAGCTAATCCTATAGAATACCATGCTCTGGCTAGCTAATTTTAATCCCCAAAGTCCCTTTAAATCCAAGATTACCTGATAACATGGTCTCTGTGATAGACATTAGGTCATTGTAGTCAGCATATGCCATATAGAATTCCATTGTGGTGAACTCTGGGTTGTGAGTCATATCTATACTTTCATTTCTAAACTGACGACCTATCTCATAGACTCTATCAAGTCCACCAACAACCAACATCTATAAATAAAACACAGGATAAAATTTAAAACTGTTAGGCAAAGGCCAACGTACAGTGCCTAAAATACAAATCAAATCTATGGTGTACATACAGCATTTTTTGTTACTTCCTTTACAGCATTTGAAGACAAAAAATTAGACCTAATTCAGTTTCGGGATTCGTCTTTCAAAGGATAGAAACATTGTGGAAAACGAAAAAATGCAGGTTACCTGCATTTCCTCATCTTCCTTCAACTTTTTCAAAAGCCTTCTTGTAAAAGCATGTGATCTTTTGGCAGAGTAACATTTACCACACAATCCCAACTTTTAACTAGAACTGTCACAAATACCCCCCACCAGCACCCTGACACTGACGCAGCACAATCAGGGAACAGAAATAATTTTCAAAACAAAAATCACCAGTATCCTTGACTTTTGACCCATGTGACCCAAAACAGCAGGGCACCTCCTTGGGTCATGAGCATCACTTGTATGAAGTTTTAGGTAACTAGTTCAAAAATCTATTGAGTTAGAGCGCAAAAACAGTTTTCAAACAAAAAAGTTCACCAGTGAACTTCACGTTTGACCCATGTGACCCCAAAACAATAGGGCACCTCCTTAGGTCATGAGCAACACTTGTATAAAGTTTCAGGGTCCTTGGTCAAACGTCTTTCTGAGTTAGAGCACCTAAACAATTTTCAAACAAAGTTCAATAAGTTAACCAAAAGCAATAAGGCACCTCCTTGGGTTATGAAGAACACTTGTATAAAGTTTCCAAGTCTAGGTCAAATGGCTTTAGAGTTAGAGCACGGAAACGAAAATGTCTAGAGACGGACTGACTGACAGACATATGGATGGACGTACAGACATGGTGAAACCTGTATACCCCTTCTACTTTGTATGTGTGTGTGTGGGCGGGGGTTATAATGACTCTGAGATGTATGAAAATGTCTTGAAATAACTACAGCATTAATTCAAAATTCATGGTGATAGGAAAGCCAACCTTGAGGTATAACTCTGGAGCAACTCTCATATAAAGATCCATGTTAAGGTCATTGTGATGTGTTATAAACGGTTTGGCTGTGGCCCCTCCAGGAATCATGTTCATCATTGGCGTCTCTACCTGCATTAAACGAAAACAACAAAAGTGACTATAACTTTCAGAAAAATCAAGGACGTGAAATATGAAGTATGAAGTGTTTGCTTAACTTTATACAAGACAACAAAGTTTTAGACTTGTCCAAATTGAAAGCATTTTGCAGAAGACAAATTAACTGTGGCTCAAATACTGGAATGTGTCTTTGAAAGGGTAGAAAACATCTTGGGGGAAAAATTCTGGTTTCCAGCATTTCCTTCTGTTCCCACAATGTTTTGAAAAGCTTTCTCTAGGTCATTCCAACTCAGGGCTGTGTGTTTAAGCATTTAATGTTTGTTTTCTAACAAAATGTTACACCATACATAACTATTTTTCCTTTCCCCACAGTGTTTTCAAAAGTCTTCCTTGTCAGAGTTATTAGAATTTGGGATTGCAGCAAATTTTCTTAACTCTCACTAAACCATTTACATACTACGCTGTATTTAATCATATTGTCTTCAATGTAGAGTCACACATGTCAATGTGCATAGAATGAATGGAAAAGAAACCAAACTCATATCTCAACAAATTTAAAGCTTTCCCCATTCCAATAACTATTAACCCTTTACCAAACGACATAATCTTAGACTGGTTCAAATTTAAAGCATTGGCAGATGACAAAATAAACATTAATGAAAAATAAAAAATTGTGTAGGGAAGGGCAGAAAACATTGTGGGAAAAGGAGAAAATGCTGGTTACCAGCATTTTCTCCTTTTCCCACAATGTTTTCAAAAGGCTTCTCCCTCAGGGTTGTTAAAAGTCGGGATTGTGTGGTAAAGGGTTAAATGAGCCATGCTCTGGGAAAAGGGGGTTTAATGCATCTCCGTGATGCATGTTACCTAGCAAGGCATCACATAATTATGGGTCTGTAAAATCCATTTTGTATAACAACCGACTGAACCATGAGGTAGACTGGTCCTTCGACATGCAGAAAATTTATCAAAAGCAAAAAGTATTGACCCGGGTCAGCTTGAAAGGACTGCGAAGGCCAACCTGAGTCAGTACTTTTTGCAACGCATTAAGCCGGCCTTCTAACAGAGCATGACTCATTCATTATTCATTGAAACTATTCCGTAAACGCATAAAAGCCTTAGTACAACTTTTAAAACTTTATGGATAAAGATCAAACTGAGTAGACCGTGCACTGTGATCTTGGATCTTCATAAACATTGCTATTTATTCTTGCAAAAAAAGCTCTGAAAACTGCAATATACAACACCTTTTTTGATGTTTTGAAATATCCAATTACGTGCAGGTCTAAATGTTATCTCCAGAAATATATGCTTTTTTTTTTCAACTTTAGACAATAACATTGTACAATTCTGGCACTGTAAAAAGTTGTATTGAGATTAAACTTTCTGTATTTACCTCTAAAAATCCCATTTGGTCCATAAACCGTCGTAAATAATTGACTACCTTGGCTCTGACTATAAACTTGCTTCTTGTTGACTCATTGATGATCAGATCTAGATATCTTTGTCTAAACCGGGTTTCCTGTGAATTAACAGTCAACAGACATGTATATGTATTACCTATCTTCGAAAACAGCCAAGCTGAAATAGTCATGTTTTTATGGTCCCATGGTAGATGCCTTTTGCAAGCAATGTGGAAAAAAAGATACAGGTGCTGACATTTTCTCCTTTTTTCAAAGTTTTTCTACTCTTTCAAAAGACAACTTCCATTATTTGAGCCTCATTTCATTTGTCATCTGCCATGAGAAAGGGCTAAAATGTTTGGACTGATACAAATGGAAAGCTGACAACCAATCTGAAGTCTCACAAATTCTTTGTGTTCCACTGGGAAGATAACATTGTGGGAAAAGGAGAAAATGCTGTTTACAAGCATTTTCTCATTCACCCATTCACCCACGATGTTTTCAACAGCCTGACAGTCATTGAAATTTGGGATCATCTGGTAAACAGATCTCAAAAACACTGAAGATTGCGAGGTGGAAAAACTATTTTTTCACTATATCAGGAAATGGCTCCCCTCAAACCTACCTTGTCCTTTACCCCAAAATGTAACGTAGGTAACTGATGCAGGCATGGAGATAACAGAACTGTCTGTACAGGTACAATGCTCAATTCTCCCTTCTTTGTTTTACCTAGAAGCAGAGTACAAATTGTAAGTATATGTTGTTATTCTTTTACAATATCAACACTATGTACGATTCAATCTGTGTTAAGCAAACATCTAGAGGATACTCAATATGAGCTTGCCAAATTCTTTTCCAAACAACAAATTTTAAACTCTTTCAAATTCAAAACATCTGCAGATGACAAATTCAAATTGGTATCAATGAGCTTAAAATCTCTTATAGGGTAGAAAACATTGTGGGAAAAGGAGAAAATGCTGGTTATCAGCATTTCTCCTTTCTCACAATGTTTTCCAAAGCCTTTTTTCCACGAATCATGAAAACCCAGGATTGTTTGTTAAAGGGTTAAGAAAGGTGCTTGCTTAGTGTTGGTACATTTCAAAACAGTATGTGTTCTTAGAGAACACAAAAGAGGCTTGCATAGTACAGTTTGCTTGCTTCATAGATGTGGTTGCTTAGACAGGTTCCACTGAACTTTGAAAAGTGTTTAACTCTTTACCAAATGACAAAATCTTAGACTGGTCCAAATTGAAAGCATTTGCAGACGACAAATCAAAGGTGGCCCAAATGACTAAGTTTGTCCTTGATAGGGAAGAAAACATTGTGGGAAAAGGAGAAAATGCAGGTTATCAGCATTTTCTCCTTTTCCCATAATGTTTTCAAAAGGCTTCTTTTCCAGGGCTGTTAAAACTTGGGATAGTGTGGTAAAGGGTTTATGTACCTTTCTACCATACTTTACTAACATCACACTTGTCACAAAACAAATCTTTAGACTTGTCCACATTGACAGCACTTGAAGATGACAAATTAAACTTGACCAAATGATGCCAAGTTCCCGTAGCTCAGTCGGTAGCGTACACAACTTGAGAACAAGAGGTCGCTGGTTCAATCCCCGGCTTGGCCAATTTCTTTCCGAGGACTGATGATAGTCATTGCCACAGGATTCATTCCTCTCTCACCGTTGACCAATGTTTCGACGATGGTTATGTGGGAAAGCAGCAAGTGGCTTGGAAAGAATATTGTGCGGAATACTGGCAAATGAACCTCCAGGAAAGCATGGATAATTGCACTGGCCGCCGTGATATAACTGAAATAATGTTGAAAACGGCGTTAAACACCAAACAATCAATCAATGCCCAAATGATGGGATTTGTCTCTGAACGGGTAGAAAGCAATGTGGGCAAAAGAGCCAAGGCTTAATACCAGAATGTTCTCCTTCTCACATAATGTGTTCAAAAACTTTGTTCCTTATATCATTAAAAAACAGGATTACTAGTAAAGGCTAAAAGTGAAACAGATATTTTCAGGCAGTTACAAAAGCCACTTGTAGCAAATTCAAGGCTCTTCTGACCAAAATGTCACTCAAAATACATGACAATGTATCACTCTGTGTGGTCTGATCTTGATCTACAGTCTGCTAAAAGTACTTATATCAACAGCATCCTAATAGTTAAAGAATTCACATACCTGGATACCCTTCTACACCCACTATATCACCTCTCTTGACTTTTTCAGCCATCTTTGCATACTCATCCTCTGAGCAATAAAACCTGGAAATGAATTTCATTGATTTAACAATCCCATGTTTCAATGACACTAAAGAGGAAGGTTTATGAAAATATTGTGGGAAAGGGAGAAAATGCTGGTAAAAAGCATTTTCATCCCTTCCAAAGGTTTATTCGAAAACTTACTGCCTTAAGCCAGGAAAACACTGGACTGTATACTTGTACAGGACTAAATGAAAACTCATGCAGTTTGGGCTGATACCAAGGCGATTAACATCATTCTAGCTAAACAATGTTGTCTCAGAAAACGCAAGTCAGCAGGGTATACATGTAGTTTGTACTAAAGAACTCCAACATCACAAGATCAACTACTGAAACATGGGTCCACTTACTTTGCATTTGCCATTATCTGTATCTTGACATCTTCCGCTCTCAAATCATAAAATATGAGTTTAGCCCCGCTCTCTCTCTTTGAATGTATTCTCCCTTGAAATAAAAAGTAAACAGGTTTAAAAGATGCATGCCCTCATTTGCCCCTAGTTTTTGACCCATTTTGCCTTTATCTTATCAAGCTATGATCATTCTTTTATCTTCATGCCAAATGTTGCCCCTGATGGTTGCAAAGTTACATGGATTACAACCCAAAGAAAATGCATTTCATTTTCTGGAAGCCCTGAAAGAAATCACTGTTGTGATGTTTCTGGTTTTAAATCACAGATTTCTGATATATGTATTTATTCCTTCCACCATATTTAGAATCAAAAATAAGAGAACCCCTGTATTTCATCTTGAGGTTATTCTTTATTTTTAACAAAAACATGTAACAGATATTGGGTCAATATCGGGTGTGACCTCCATGTGCAGCAACACCTGCATGAAACCTGGCGGGCATACTGGAAATGATACCGTGTATCATTTCTCTTAGAATCCGCTGGAATATTTTGTGGTAAAGTCAACTTCTCATGTTATGTCAGAAGAAATAAGTAACAGGGTTCTCTTATTTTTGGGGCTACTTATATATTTGTAATTTATTTATGTTTACACAGCTGACTAAATGTGAACCATATTACAGTCTATCAAGTTTTAACAGCGTTTATTCTCTGTGGCAGTAGGGATGTATCTTTAAAACTTATTGGTTTGACTCAATAAGAAGCTACAGTGTTTTTTCTTTTTTTTTAATTTTACGTCAACAAATCCAATTGAATTGTGCAGATTATTATAAAATAACTGCTATCCTAGATAAACAATCCAAACTTAATACATGTATATTCTGACATCAACGACCCTAACCTATAATGCTTGTCACAAAAAAAAAGCAAACTGGACATTTTCAAAATGAAAAAAAAAAAAAAAAAAACACAATTCAATTGCTATTTCAAGGCTGCTTTGGCTAGCCTGTCCTAGCATAGATTTGATTAAGATCAGACTGCACCTTTGTGCCATTTGATCTGTTTTTAGTGGCTAAAAAAACCATCTTTAGTTGTGGTATTAACCTCCATGCTTGAAATACAATATGCCTTTATTACATTGTAATTTTGATTTTTTTTTTAGTAGGACCATACACAGTTCCCACTACGTATACACATGGACAACTCTACTGACAGTATACTGAACGAGGTCTACAAAAAGAATTTGTATTGTTGGTGTCTTAATGTATCACTCACCTGCAACAGATACCTTTTCATTCTCCATAATTGTACCTGGTTCAATTTTATTGTACTTCTCTATAAACTCCACCAAGGACATCCGAACATGAAACTTGTGTGGGTACGGGTTGTCATTGTCCTCCTTCAGCCTTTCTACTGCACGTAGACGTAACTTGAAGTATTCCTAGAATTAAGTGTTAAAAGACTATTATTCCTTTGGCCAAAATAAATTTTTTGCAGGCATGCAGATCAAGATCAGACTGTACATCTGTGCAGTCTGATCTTAGCTCTACACTCTCCGATTTTAGGAAGTTTTGGTTTACTGTTTAGAAGTTTCCAGCCAGGCCTTTTGGGCTGCTTTTTCTGCCTTCTCCTGAACCTTCTTTTAAGGAGAAGACTGCTTGAAATCCAACTTTATTCATGCAGCAGTTTCAGACTTTAAGTTTATATCTTTATTACACTGTTAGCAAACAGGCTATTCAGACATACCTGTAACTGGTGACAAAGAGAAAAATTATTGGAAATACCTTTGTAGAATAATGTTTAACCCCTGTGAGAAGGAGATACTGCATGTATCAACTAATTGCTCCTTTTTTCATGTTTCCACAAGCTCTCTTCTGCAGTAATGTAAGTGTGGAAATCAAGCTATGAAAGTACTCAAACTAAATGAATGAGATTTTTGTGTGGTGAGCGACAGTGGTTTTAATAATTTTTAAGTTTTATTGCAATGGCAAGTGCACCCAACTATGCTTTCCTGGAGTTTCTTTCACCAGTGCTTCAAATGGTATTCTTGTCAAGTCACTGGCTGCTTTCCCACATAAGCAAAGTTACATCATTACAATACTTTTCAGCTGTGAAAGAGGAATAAATCCTGGTTGGAAGAAAGATATTTATCATGTAGACTTGAGTAAGCAATGCAGGTGGTACTGATCCAAAATCAGACAGCACATTCTGTGCTGTCTGATCTTGATCTATGCCCCCTGCAAAAGCCCTGTTTTTGCCGATGGCGCTGAAAGGGTTTTATCTGTAGATGCAATTTAAAATCAATCTGTGTGAGTTCAATTAACCCTTAAAGTGCCTTTGACTTGTTGCCTTTGAGGCAAAAAAGTTCAGCCTGATCTTCAATCTACACTGTCCACTTTGCTGAAACACTGCAGATAAAAGCAACTGTGAAATTGCAATTATTTCAGTCATATTTCTTGGTTGAAAATATCTGATAGGTTTATTCGGCACTCTAAGAGTAAGAAAAGTAAAACTGTCAATACATACATTTGGATCAATGTCTTCATCACTGACTTTGGCTTCTTTTGGCTTAGCATTTTCCTCCTGGGCCTTCTGGGCTGCTTTTTCTGCCTTTTCCTGAAGCTTCTTCTCCTCTCTCAACCTACGCTTCAGCTCACTAAAACAAATCATTTTTTTTTTTTAATGACAACATGGGGGCTAGGGAAAAGGTGTTCTAGTCACTTGTGGAAAAGATATAAAAATTAGTAGACCCAGAATAGCCAGGGTTAAAAGTGACAGCATGGTTATTCTATTTCTGCTTGTTATGGCCTCTACCAAACAACAAAAATGTAGACTTGTCCAAATTGGAAGTATTTGCAGATGCAATTTAGATGTGACTCAAGTGATGTAATCTGTCTTTGATAGGGTAGAAGACATTGTGGGAAAAGGAGAAAATGCTGCTTACAATCATTTTCTCCTTTTCCTACAATGTTTTCGAAAAGCTTCTTTCTCCCAGTTGTTGAAATCAAGGATCATATGGTAAAGGGTTAACCCTTCACTAAAATATCCCGAGTTTTAATGATCCTAACAGAAAAAGCTTTTAACAAGATTGTGGGATAAGGAAACAAGAGCACAGCATATGGGTGCCAATGCTTGGCTGCAGATGGTTGATTTTCAGTGAATAAATAATCAAACAAGAGGCCCTTGAGGGCCTGAATTGCTGTACTGGCATTGATTTTGCTTTTTTTCTAGCATATGTTTTGAATTCATGATGCAAAAAGGAAAATAGCAAACACACAAAAAAAATAACCACGCCATGACATAAGCTCTGCTGGCTAACAGCCAGTAGAGATAAAAAGGGACATAACTCTGTCAAAAAATACTTTGATGGTTACCTACCCTTGTTTTATAGGTTCCCCTTTGATAATTAACAACTTGTCCAAGTTTGAAGCAAACATTTTCAATGATAACAGAGATATTGTAAAATGTCCAAGTTTTCACACAACAACACAGACGACAACAGGGCTACGACAATACCTCCATGTTTTCTTTGACATGAGGGCCATGATGGCCCTGGATCGCTCACCTGAGTCAATAGGCAAAATTTCACTCCTGGGTCATAATTGAAAATACTACATGCCAAATAAATATGATGTTAGGCCCAATTTCAAACTCATCCAATATTTTATCAAGACAAACATTCTGACCAATTTTCATGTCAATTGAGCAAGTCATGTGGCCTCAAAAGTGACCACAAGCTATTTCTTTAATTTGACCTAGTGACCTCGATTATGACCCAGGTGACCCAATTTTAACTCATCCTAGATTTTTTCAAGAGATTTTATGAAGACAAGCATTCTGAACAATCTTCAAGTCAATTCAGCAAAAAATATGGCCTCTAGAGTGCCCACAAGGTATTTCTTTAATTTGACCTAGTGACCTAGTTTATGATCCCAGTTGACCCAAATTTGGAATCATCTGAGATGTTATCAAGACAAACATTCTGACCAATTTTCAAGTCAATTAAGCAAGAAATGTAGCCTCTATAGTGCCCTCAAAGTATTCATTTTATTTGACCTAGTGACCTAGATTATGACCCCAGGTGACCCAATTTTGAACTCATCCTAGATTCCATCAAGACAAACATTTTAACCAATTTCCAAATCAATTGAACAATAAATGTGGCCTCTAGAGTGCACAAAAGGTATTTCTTTAATTTGACCTAGTGACCTAATTTAATATCCCAAATGACCCAAATTTGAACTCATGTGAGATTTTATCAAGACAAACATTCTGACCAAATTTCAGGTCATTTGAGCAATAAATGTGGCCTCTAGAGTGCCCACAAGGTATTACTTTAATTTGACCTAGTGACCTAGTTTATGACCCCAGGTGACCCAATTTCGAACTGACTGAACATGTTGTGTTCAGGTGGGCTAACAAACTTAGAACAGGTTCACTACATACCAAATAACAAAGCTCTATGCCTTCCAGGTTTAGAAAAGAAGAATTTTAAAATTTTCCTTCTTTGTTCCTTTGTTCGAACTTGTGTCCCCCGTGGCAAGGCCAGTTTTGACCCAAGTGGCATCATTTGAACAAATTTGGTAGAGGCTTACTAGGAGATGCTACATACCAAATATCAAAGCTCTACACCTTCCAGTTTAAGAGAAGAAGAATTTTAAAATTTTCCTTCTTTGTTCCTTTGTTAGAACTTGTGAGCCCCGGAGCAGGGCCAGCTTTGACCTAAGGGGCATCGTATGAACAAATATCAAAGCTCTACGCCTTCCAGTTTCAGAGAAGAAGAATTTTAAAGTTTTCCTTCTTTGTTCCTATATTCGAACTAGTGACCTCCCCCCCACCCCCCTGCAGGGCCAGTTTTGATCCCAGGGGGATCATATGAACAAATTTGGTAGAGGTCCACTAGGAGATGCTAGATGCCAAATATCAAAGCTCTACGCCTTCCAGTTTCAGAGAAGAAGAATTTTAAAGTTTTCCTTCTTTGTTCCTATGTTCGAACTTGTGACCCCCCGGGGGGGGGGAGGGGGGCCTGTTTTGACACCTGGGGCATCAAATGAAAAAACTTGGTAGAGGTCCACTAGGAGATGCTAGATGCCAAATATCAAAGCTCCATGCCTTCCAGTTTCAGAGAAGAAGAATTTTAAAGTTTTTCTTCTTTGTTCCTATGTTCGAACTTGTGACCCCCAGGGCAGTGCCAGTTTTGACCCCAGGGGCATCATATGAACAAACTTGGTAGAGGTCCACTAGGAGATGTTAGGTGCCAAATATCAAAGCTCCACGCCTTCCAGTTTCAGAGAAAAAGAATTTTAAAGTTTTCCTTCTTTGTTCCTATGTTCGAAGTTGTGACTCCCAGGGCGGGGCCAGTTTTGACCTCCAGGGGCCTCATATGCACAAACTTGGTAAAGGTCCACTAGGAAATGCTACATACCAAATATCAAAGCTCTGCGCCTTCTAGAATCAGAGAAGAAGATTTTCAAAGATTCTGCTATTTTTTTTTTTCCTTTCTGTTGCCATGGCAACCAGAGTTATGGGTGGAATTCAATCTCTTGAACAACTTTGGTAGAGCTTCACCCAAGGAACATCCCTGCCAAGTTTCATCTAGATTGGCCCTGCGGTTTAGGAGAAGATGTTTAAAGGAATTGTGGACAGACAGAGAGATGGACGCCTGACAACGACCGATCACAATACCTCACCTTAGCACTTCGTGCTCAGGTGAGCTAAAAACCCAGCCAAGCTAAAAATGCTGGTAACCAACATTTTCTCCATTTCTCACAATGTTCTTTACAAATGCTTCCAAATTAGCCCTTCCATTAACCAGGCGATGTGTCCAATATCATCAACAGCAAGCAAAGAGGCTGTACTTGTATAGTACTTGGTTTAATGCTTTTTTACCTCATATTTCTGCTCTTAACCTTTCAAAGCCACAAGCTGAAACACAGGCTTTTGGGGATGGCATAGATTAAGATCAGACTGCGAAGTCTGCAGTCTGATCTTGAATCAATGCTGTCTGCTTCCTTAGTCAAGTATATAAGATGAAAATCTTCCCAAGTTTCAGTGGATTGTATTTTCAGCTGTCAACAAAGAACTTTAGACTTTATGTATTTTGTGCTGAAAGAGTTAAAACTGGTCAACTCCTAGCCACAAAATCCCGACTTTTAACGACCCTTAGAAAGAAAGCTTTCGAAAACATTGTGGGAAAAGGAGAAAATGCTGGTAACCTGCATTTTCTATATTTCCCATAATGTTTTCTACCCTTCCTAAAACAAATTTCAATTTCTGAGTCACATTTATTTTGTCATCTACAATTGCTTTCAATTTGGACTAGTCTACAATTTTGTCCTTTGGTAAAGAGTTAAGCTGGTTTGACAAAACCAAAAGGAGGATAGAGTAAACTATGAAAGCACTGAGCCTATTAATCATTTACCACACAATCCCAAGTTTTAAGGACCCTAAACCGGGGAGGCTGGGGAGACCTTTGAAAACATTGTAGGAAAAGGAGAAAATGCTCGTAACCTGCTGGTAACCAGCATTTTCTCCTTTACCCAAAAATGTTTTCTCCCTTTCTAAAAGACAAATTTCAGTTTTTGAGTCACTTTTGTCACCTGCAAATGCTTCCATATTGGACCAGTCTAAAGTTTCGGTGTTTGGTAAAAGGTAAACCCTTTACCACACAATGCTGACTTTTAACAACATTGAGAAGGAAGCCTTCTGAAAACATTACGGGAAAAGGAGAAAATGCTTTTAACCAGCATTTTCTCTTATACCCACAATGTTGTCTATCCTTCCCCAAACATATTTTGATTTTTCAGTCACATTTATTCTACTGATGCTTTCATTTGGACTAGTCTAAGGTTTTGTTGTTTGGTAAAGAGTTTAAGTAAGGTCATAAACACTGTGTGGTTCTATTAATACTTTTCTTTTTCTACAAAATGACTGTTTTTTGAACTTCATATAATTGTATTACAGTAACGCTTTCAAAGAACCTTGTTACATAATTTACAATCATAATCTAGTATAAGTTCAGATTAAGTATAATTAACCCACTTCAACTGCTATTATACTCTGATGGAAATGTTTTTTACCCTTTACAAAACAATCCTGTGTTTTTTCGCCCTTTAGGAAAAGGCTTTTGGATAAAGAGAGAAAAGGCAAGTATGCTGCTTAGTAACCAGCATTTTTCCTTATTCTAGCATGTATTCTAACCTCTCAGATAAACTTCTCATTTGAGCCAGATATCATTTAACCCCACAATATTTAGGACACCTGAGAACTGGTGTTCAGATGTTTAACCCTTTACCATATTTTAAAAACTCTGAGGAAAGAGGCTTTGGAAAGATAAACTGATTTGTGGGAAAAGGAGACAATACCAGTTGCTAGCATTTTCTCTTCTTCCCACATTGTTTTCTTACCTCTGAGAGACGAATGTCTTGGTTTGATTAACAATTTTCACATGCAAACGCTTTCAATTTGAAATAAGTCTAGAATTTTGGTAAAGAGTAGTAGACAAGTCTATAACAATTCCAGTCATTGTTAAAAAGGTACCAAAGTTTATGATTCAGATCAGATGTCAAGACTACTGCTTTATTCTATAAAGAATAGAGCACATTACTATTTCATTTTTTTAAAGACTTAATCCTTTACCACACAATCCTGTGCTTAAACAACCATGAGGAAAATGGCTTTGGAAAACATAGAGGGACAAAAGACAAAATGCTGGTAACAATTATTTTCTCCTTTACCCACAATGATTTCTATCATTTGAAAGACTAGTTTCAATATTTCAGCAACATTATGTTTGTCGTCTGCATAAACTTTAAATTTCGAAAAATCGAAATGTCTTTTTATCATAAAAGGTATGTTGTGTAAGTATTTGGGTATCTTAACAAGACCAGACAGACAAGGAAGATCCAAGATCATGGTCTACAATAGTTGTTATCTTGAATCATAGGCACCTGGGTTCCATTTCACTAGCAATTCGTAAGATTGTGCTTGAAGATACATCCTTACAGCCAGATAGAAAAAACAATTTTAAAACTTGAAAGTGTGTAGAATGTCTCAGAATTTAGTCAGCTGTGTAAGCATAGATAAATTACCAATATATATGTTGTAAGGGATAGGGAAACTCAAAGGATTTGTCCTCATTTAAAACTGAAAACGACAACAATTTCTTTGAAGGACGCCAAAAATTGAAATGCATTTTCTGTCCATGGTAATCTGTGCAACCATGCAGCCATTAGGGGCAACATTTGGCATGAAGATACAAGAATGATTATAGTTTCATAAAATAAAGATGAAATGGGTTAAGAACTGGCTGAAAACAAGTATAGATGTATCTTGAAGAATTTTCGTGACTTTAAACTTTGTTCAGATTTACGAAATTGTAAATCTTTTTTACTTTACTTGCACAGGTTTGTGAATAAGCTGTCCCATGATGTACTGATCGGCATCAGACCAATTTAAAACCTAGTAAAGGACTTCTTCGATGAGATATCTTTAGGTAAAGTTCAATGATTTTTTTTTTTTTTGCTTACTGACTACATCAGCTCTCTGAAATGAAGGTCAGGAAAAACAGTCATTTCATAATCCAGTTTTCTAAAACATCACGGTAATTGTTTCAAAGTGTTTCACTTTAACAAAATATACATTATACACTGACTAAGAACCACAGAGTATTTACAAACCTTACCCATATTTCTTGGAAGCACAACAAGGCGACGACGAGAATGGCCTGACAGACACAGCAGTCCCTGTGGAGACTTCAGCAAACACTGTAAGTTCCTTAGACCATTGCAAAAAGACAAGTTTGTTTATGAATGCTTTGCCAGCATTTGAAAGCAATCTTGGGCAAATCACATTGATAAACATTGTTCTGATTTCAGACCGATCTTTGTGTCATTTAGTCAATGTTTGAGCTCTGAGGTCCAGTAGCAAGTTAATTAGGTTCATCTTCTGAAAGAAAACACATTTTCTTTTAATCTTTTCTGCTTCCATCTAGAGTACCTAGAGAAAAAAGAGTGTGGTGAAAGTACATCAGCAGATTGGATATTAACTTTATGATCATTAGTCAGTACAGTTTGATATTCAATGCTGGGGTGCACAGAAATACCTGATGGCAATAAAACCAAAAAAGTACCAGAAAGCACTCTTTCCAAGGTCAAGAGCATACCATAAGTCAACACTTAACGATCTCAAGTTAAAAGCAAAATGTATGATATAACTAATGAGGGTAATTTTTTTTAAACTTATTTTTAAGCAGTTATAAACAGTTTTAGTTATAAGACATCTTACTGACAACCCTCCTCTTTCAAAATTATTTCCCCAACTTGCTGATTTGTTTCATACATCAAGAACATAGTTATGCACGGGTCCGACGAATCACCGAAATACTGAAATGCCACCGAAACACCGAAATACCCCAGATTTTTTTTTTTTATTTTTGATTTCAAACAACTGAAGTTGTGGTGTTTGACACAAATTGTAATCATACTAACTACAGCAGCTGTGCTTGTGCACAAGGTTGATGTGTCTGATTTTTATCCATAACTATGTTGGCAAAAATGGTTTTCACTTTTATGTTGGATATAGATGAAATTAAAAATCACCAAATCAGAAAACCGGCAGCCATTTTAAATCTGTGGTTAACACGTTACCAGGCGTAAACTGATAAGACAATTATAATTCCACCGATAAGATTATTAATAATAACAATGCCATTTTAAAAAATCACAATGACAAACTTACACAAAATAAGTTTGATCATATCAGCCGAACGCCTTCAATTACGATTGCATCACTTTAACAGAACAGAACTGAACTATTTGTGCGTTTCGATGGATCAGAGACCTACATTCTGATTTGGGTCTACTTCGTCCACAAATGATTTTGTATGTGTGTTTATCATTCAAAGAAATAATAAATTCATGTGATCATAATGATACTGATAATTCTTCGGGTCTAGATTGGCCTAATCAAGATCGGGTATTTCGGTATGTAAGATACCAGACACGCAAGTGTTTCGGTGATTGTTCTCCACGTAAATTAATGATGAATATATTAACAACATCATTCTTCTCATTAATGACTGATACTTTCATTGAGCGCATTTTCACTTAAAGAAAAAAGAAAGAAAGAAAAATACTGCAAACTAATATCAGTTATCTGAACTTAATATTGAAAAAAAATAGGGGTATTTCAGTGGCATTTCGGTATTTCAGTGATTCGTTGGACCGGTTATGCACCTACACCTTTGCCTTATATTACGTCTAATCTGATGTTAGACCTGGCTTCCATTTGTTTCTTGCGTACAAAGGGGCCCTAAATGGCTCAGAGTTAAAGTGTAAGACTTGCAACCTGGAGTGGAGGCCCAAGGTTCAAGCCTCAATGAAAGCATTGGGTTCTTCCTGAGTGTCCTTCAACTCCTTGGACAAAATACTTCAGAGCCCAATCCTTGTACTTGAGAAACCTAGTACATATTTTAAGAAGCAAGCTGTCACTGTGATATGACTGAAATTACGTTCAAAGCCGCTTAACACACCATTCAATCAATTCTTGTGTATTAAAGGTAGAAAACATTTTTACTAAAAATGCTAAAAAATTCAAGCTTGTCATGAACAAATCTAAACCAGGTATTGGGTGTGAAACATCCTGGCACAAACAACACTTTAATATTATCTTGCTACCTAAACCTCCAAAACAATTTACTATACAAGTCCAATTTACCAAACCTTGTCTGTTACCAAAACTATGACAAATCTCTTACTTGAAACCCACAACCGTTTGTCAGTGCACATAGATTTATTTCTTCAAAGGATGTATTAATTGATAAAACAAAGTTTCATACTTCTTGCTAATACACAGATCTTCCTGATCTTTTCCCTCCATTGATGAATACAGTACTCTTTCTATAAAAACCTATACTGTAATGCTTTTCACTGGAACACAATTTCCCCCCAAGTCCTCTACACAGAGCTCCCTTTCACTGAAAGCCTGAAGAAGCTTAACTGATTCCTGTTTGTGTATAAATTGTCTATAGACGTGTTTAGATATTTAATCTGAAAATAAACAGTGCTCTCTGTAATAGTTACAAATATTGTGAAATTATTGCATCAGATGTCAACTTTCAGTTTCAAGTGGAACAGATCTACTGCTGGTATATTAACTGTTAACCAATTAGATCTGTGTTTGAACATACATCTGTTGTCACGAAAAACACCCAACACGTGTCTTTCAAATGTACTAAAAACTTAACTTTCTTACTTTTTACTAATTTTTTGTTCGCCGGCTTCAACAGTGTCCGCCATTTTAGACCACGTGGGGAAAGGTCTAAAGTTTTCTCACACAACGCTAAAGTTTTATATCCGGACCGCATTGTAGGATCGCTTCAAGCCGGGCCATTAATTAAGTAAAAAACATTTCATTTTCACAGAATGTGCACAGTGTGATCTTTAAGCTTACCAATTCCGTCGTTTTAGGACTATTCTGACCAGAGCTGCATTGAAAATGTATTTCGACTACATCTGTACAGAATGAGGAACGGTCCGGGGGGGGGGGGGGGGAACCCGTTTCATTTGTTTACTCCGCCCTGCCTCCCATCTCCTATAATAAACTACGTTTTTTCAGAAGGACCTTTTAAGGTTTTCTTTTGGGCGAGGGAAGGGGAGGGGCTGCAAATTAAAAATAAAATGTTGAAAACCTATGCCCAAATATACTCTTCTCTGCAAACGTAAAGAAAGTGGTTTGCATTCATAAAAAAAGATGCATACTTAGCGTTTGAATGACGGGTTGGTAGCTTTGTAATAGGCAACTCCGTTAGTCTCAACAGTGAGACGTTTACAGTGCTTCTTTTCCCATTAAATTTGGATGTGATTTGACAGGTGATTCCAACAGAATTTTGAATCTGCTGTAGTTTACGTCGGGTAGACCCACGACCAGTTACCTGGCCAGCCCTGTTGGTAAAGCTGCGGTACTAGTGTTCCGGGGATCGTAAGTTGGAGTCCAGCATCTGGCATACTTTTCTCCCTTCATTTACTTCATTGACGTCGAGGTCATTTGATGAGTGCGTGTAGGCGGCGGCGACGGTCCATGGGGACCGGAGTGGGGAGTTGGCTAGCTCAGTCGGTAAAGTTTCAGCACTAGTGTTCCGGGGGTCGTGAGTTCGAGTCCCGCTTCGGGAACACTTCTTTTCTCCCCTGATTTACTTCGTCTTTCAGGACAGTGGGGGTCGTGGTGGGGGGGGGTCAAATTAAGGGAAGTCACCCTTTATGATACACAGTTTGATGTTGTATGAGTTTTCTCCCTTAGACCATAAAATATTTGAGAGGGAGCGCTCCATGTTGACAAGTGAGAGATCTGTATAAATAATAACTCGGCGAACTTATATCGATAATAAGGTAATTGTCTAGGTATTGGCAATTTGTGAATAAAGTCCATTTCTATTTTTAATGCTAAGAAATGAAAAAGTTAAATGGTGAAGAGATACAAGTTAGGTGTATGGAGAAAAAAAAAACGTCACGGTTGCAAATAACTCGGTATAATTACAATAACCTTATTACAGAAATCCTGATTCGCTTTACTTTATAGAACTTATGTGTTACCGAAACAACCGCAAATTTATAATATGGACAAGTCTAAATTTCGTCGTCTGTTTAAATATTTATTATTACAGTTAGTGTGTTCTACACGATGAACCGTTACGGCTGACATTTAGCGCGGGAAAATTAAAAAATGGCAGAGACTGGTCAACAATTACTAAAGAAAACAATTTTCCGTTTTATTGCGTGCAGTCAGTCGCAAAGTGAAGTTTTCAGCGAAGTTAGCAAATTAAGGCTTTCTCCAGGAGAACTTAGAAATAAGCTCCCAAACGCCATACCCAATTCACCCCTTTGATCTCTTGCAAACAGGAGTTGAACCCCGGCTAGCAAAGTTCAAAAAGCATGCTAATCAACAATTTTCGTCTCGCGGTTCTCATACATTTAGAAACTGTGCTCATTATATACAGCTTCTGGCATAATATCGGGAACTCCCATCTGCTATTTCGCGAAAACTCATGAAAATGAAAATTACGCGTCAAAAAAAGATTTATTTTACTGATTCATTCAGTATATGGCTACATCAAATATCGCCACACAACACATTTTCATACATATGTTTTCGTCCGGCCCCGAAAACGGATAAATAAAGTCTAAATGTGAGATATTTGTGTTTTGCACGTGGCTTTGTTTACACTGGAGATGGTAATGCCGAACTTGTTTCCGAGTCACAATACGGAGATCAGAAAGGCAATAAAAGTTTTCCTAAAGTTCAAAGATGCCATTTTGGTGCAATTTGCATAATACCGTATAATTTTAAAGTATGGATCATAACAGATCATGTGCGCATGAATTAAGTATCAGTGAATGTTTACCATTGCATCTGCTCTAGGAAGTACTAGTCCCAAGATGTGCTTGCACTCAGCTATCAAAGTATACTGTTCATAATGAATAAAGCACTACTTTATGAATACCGTCCTTAGTATTAGCCTTCAATTTTTAGCTAATTTAGAGTTAATTGGTTGTATCTGAAAAGTTTCTTAGGATGCTTTAAACCATTTTACCAACAAATTTCCCTTGTCTGAACAAGAATCATTGAATAAAGATCAGGTGGGTTCATTTGTCTTTCTGCTCCATAGTGTTAGGGTTATTCGAAGGGGTGACACATTCTTGTGTCATATTTTTGATCCCATTACTCACTGCCATTGAGCCATACATTGGCCAAAATCACTGTAAATGTGTTAAATTAGGTTTTCCATGGTTAAATCTTGCTCCAAGAGCTTAGTTTTCTCTAGCTCGATGAAAATGTCTTATTTAGTACTTTGATTTTCTTGAACAGTATAGCTACCATATGTGAACGAATTGTGTATCTCCAGGGCCATCAGATTTTGACCGTTTCTAATATGGCATCTCTCAATGGATCAACACAAGATTAGGTTAATAACTTTTGTTGTTGATATGTTATACAGTGGAATTTCATTAGTTCGCATGTTGCTTGTTTGAAACTATGTGTTGGTTCGTATGCTGTCTCTGGTCCTGATATTTATCCTTCTTTATCATTGTAAAATTCCTCCGAATATTTCGAATGTTGGTGGTCCGTAGTTCGTAGTGTATTTCATGCCCCCATAGCAGTTTTTGAACACAAACTCCTACCTTTAATTGGTATATAATTAATCCACTTGCAAACATGTGAAGGTGTGAAAACCCACGGCCAACCTTGATTTTCACACCTGGTGATGTCGACTGGTATCATTCAGTCGTTAACTTCAAGTGAATGTAATTATAGGTGTTATCTGGTTTGTCACATCAATTTACGGATAAGAGACAATTAATAATTCTGAAATCCCTTAATCATTCAAACCTGAACTTGCGAAGGTGTGAAAACCCGCGACAAACCTTGATTTTTACACCTGATAATGTCGACTGGTATCATTCAGTTGTTAAATTCAAGCAAATTTAATTAAAGTCACATCAATTAATGGATAAGGAGACAAGTAATAATTCCGAAATCCCTGAAAACATCCGACAAGGCGTAAACGGATAATGGTCTGGAGTGGTTACGAGAGAGACTGGAAAACATTTTGTGACCAATAAACGCTGTAAAATATCGGAAAACACCCAAAATATAGCAAAATACATATCGAAAGGGGGAAGGGGTCGAAAGGGTAGGGTTATATGTTAAAAAGGGGTTTGATTTTGATTATATGGTGTTTAACGCAATTTTCAACATTATTTCAGTTATATCGTGGCGGCCAGTGTGCCTATCCATGCTTTCCAGGAGTTTCTGTTACCACTACTCCGCTCAATATTCTTTCCAAGCTACTTGCTGCTTTCCCACATAACCATCGTCGAAACGATGGTCAGCGGTGAGAGAGGAATGAATTCTGTTGCAACGACTATTATCACTCCTCAGAAAGAAATTGGCGGAGCCGGGGATCGAACCAGCAACCTCCTGTTCTCAAGTCTTGTACGCTAGCGACTGAGCTAGGGGGCTCGGCGTTAAAAAGGGGTATTGGCAAAAGAACTTGCCAACCCATACTTGCCGTAAAATACCATTGATAACACCTCATCCTTTTTCCATTTTTATCGCCGAAAATCATCCAGTAGCCCCCAAAAAAATCGGAAAAAAAGCAAACCATATAGGTGGAGGGGTTTTGTTTGGTTACAGTTATCTAGTCATTAGGGATATGGGGGCAGGATATTACCTTTTACTTACCGAAACCACCTAAATATGCCGGAAAACACAGGTTTTTTAGGTCTTTCTGCTGGTGACCCGGCCTGAAGTCCTCTGAATGATTTGATTTCTAGGAGGGGAAATCACTCCAGCAGAATTCAGCAAACACGTAGATAGTGGCTTTTTTTGCGTGTTTATTATGATAAACATGTATTTATAGATGGGTGAAAAATGAAGATAAGTAAACTTTCTTGTTTCTGATGGTCACCTGAGATTACCCCCCCCCCCCCCCCCCCATTTGACAGCTAGCTCAGATGTTTTTTTTTTCTCATGTGTTTTGGGTAGGTCAGGCTGTCAACTGATTCCTATATTTCTATATTTTGGTTCAAAATCCTATATTTTGAAAGACCTCCTATATTTCCTATATTTTCCTATTTTTTGAAAAATATTCCTATATTTTTTAGAAAATTTGTCGCCGATAAATGTAGAGATTGTAAATATTTCTTTGATACTGCTTTTGGCTTCTATATTTTACAGGTTAGAGAATTCGTATCATGTCTTTCACAGCATCACCAGCCATCAGAAAATGCTTCAGTGCATGTCTTCATCACCTGTATTGGCACCTTGCAAGGCAGTACAATAGGATATTGGCCTTTTTGGTAAATCAAAGTCTTGCTGTATTCAGATTTTCTTTCAGGTGCTCCCCAGTGATGTAATAGAGGGCAAGTCTCTGGAATGACATCAACATAACTTCCAAAACCAGTACTAAAGCTGACAGACTGGTACATAAGTACCATGTCTGATTTAAATCATTTATTAATGTTCATTTCAGTTTTACCTAAATTCAAAATATTCATTAAAAAAAATAATTTGCCATCAGGATTTTTCAGAGACTTTCTTATGTACTGAGGGGACCACATGTGCTCTTCAAACTAGGATTGAAGCACATTAGAAGACTGTGTTATCAAAAGCAATGTTTTGGTTTAAAAGCACATATAGTCAGTTAACAAGGTAAGATACATACAACTTCAACATTTGAGCTTTGTCATTGACCAACCAGGGTGGAAGGATCTGATGTCTGTAGACATATTTTACAATTTTCAGAATGCTATGTTTCTGTCGTATATCTAGTCAGTTTCTGTATTCATATTGTTACCTTTCCAATTTTTCAAGTAAATGATTTTATTGTGTTAAGAATCATTGCAGTCTAAGTCATCTTAACCAACACATGAAAATGTTGCTGATTTTCTTTGTACTTATTTTATACATGTATAGTAAGTTTCATACACAGTAGTTTGGGGTCCTGTGAGGCTCAGTGGTAGAGTGTGGGACTTGTAACCTGGAGGTCCTGGGTTTGAGCCCCATCTGATCCGCTGGGTTTTTCGTGGGAGTGTCCTCGGGCAAGATACTTCAGAGCCCTAGCCTAGTACTGGTGAAACCCAGGGAATACATAAGTATGTGAGCTGTTGCCGTGACATGACTGAAATAATGTTGAAAGTGGCGTAAAACACCATTCAATCAATCAACACGGTAGTTTTCATTGGATTCTTGTTTTATGATTTTGTTCTGAATCATCCTACTTCTTTTCAATGCTAATTGATGATATATAAACAGAAGTGGTATGGTCATTATTAAATGGAAGGACAGATGCTCTAGACTAAATGGGTGAATAATGCTGCTAGCTCTTAAGTTTCAATGAAGATTTATCTAAAGTAATGATACCATTTCTTATTCATTTCATATTCTATTCTTGTTAACATTCTGTTATTATGTATTAATTCATTGCTTTTATTTGTGTGAACCTCATTTAAAATGAAAAATACATTCCAGGTGCCCATTCAGATGATGATGATGTGGTATGTAGCAGCTCTCTGCCTGGATTGTGATGCTGTTGAAGTGAATGGTTACTTTAAGGTAGATTTTAATCATTGATTAGAAACAGTAAGTGAAGGCAAAGAAGGTAAGAATTGTTAGTATAAATGCCTTTGTATGAAATGATTTTCGTTTGGAAAACTCCTATATTTTGCCTCAAAACTGGCAAAAAACTCCTATATTTGTTGAAAAAATATTCCTATATTCTTCCTATATTTTGAAGAAGACTTGGTTGACAGCCTGATAGGTGAGCGGAGAAACAATTAGAAAAATAACACCGGATCAAGCCTTCAGGTTAAAGGAACAGGAGATATACATGTATAATTTGTACTAGGTCAGGGTACTGTGAGATAGGCTGCGTAAATCTGATTGGCTATTTCCGTATAATTATGTATGGCACCAAAAGTACCCGAACACAGTTACGCTTTTTGGTTCGTACTATTGTTAATTCAATAGTCCCTTGGGCTATGAACTACTGAGATTTTACTGTATTTTGATTGTTAGAAAACATGCTTCATTAAAGAAATTAATTCAATTTATCTGTTAGGGATGCCGCTTGAACATATCGGTAGATGGACGAAAATAGGTTGTGCCGGGATACATTATTGGTCAACGGAATGAAGCTCGTAATTTCATTAATTTCTTATCGTTTCACACGTAAAACAATGTCACATATATGCATAGAACTGTATAGTGGTGGGGAGTTGCTGGTATTGTGCCCAGCATCTTGTCACTTTGATGCTCTGTTGCATGAAAATTTTATGATAGACATCCAAGATGTGACTGATAAAATGTGCTGCAATTTTTAGGGTGGATGGAAAAACTAAATTTTACTGACAACCAAATTTTACCATAGTTCACTTCCAGATGTCCATATTTCACCTCTTAATGGACATATTTCACATCAAATGATGAGCTCTTCACCCAGGTCTGAGTTTATGAAGTAAACATAGCTAACGTATAGAGAATAGATGGTTGGTGTCTTGGATGGTTAAAGTTTACCAGGCAAGGTGGAGGAATTTATCTGGTGAGCCGAAGGCGAACCGGGTAAATTCCGGAGCCGAGCCCAATAAACTTACACCATCCAAGACACCAACAATCTATTCTATTTATCTTGTCAAGCACTATAAAAGAACAAAACAAAATGAAAAACAAACATTGACATAAAGACAGTACCTTTTATTCAGTATTTTATGGTAGATCTACTGATACCATAAAATTCCGGAGCCGAGCCCGATAAACTTTCCCAGTCCAAGACACTAACCATCTATTCTTCAGCTTTCACAATCCAAGACACTTTTCTATGTGTCCAGATTCTCGTTTACAATTCAAAATCCGACTAGATAGAATATTTAGCTTGAACTTGATGCACAAATTGACACCTTTCTCACTATGACACATGTATACAAACACAAATGGCGAACTGTGTAAAGCACTCTGAATAAGCAGCTGCAAAAATGACGTCATGAATGACATTGACTATGTCATAAACGTGACGTTTACCCTCAGAAGAATGTTGTGGCGAAGAATTCTATTACATCCTAAATGATAAGAAAAATCAATATAGGCATCAAATTTTAAGCGATAATTTTACTGTAAAATACTGTTTTTGTGTGCCGACACCCTGAAAAAGTAGTTCTGGCTGGTCATAAGAGTAACTAGCCTAATAAACCTTGATCACGTGTCCAACTGACATAATAAACCTAGTCACGTGGTCAGGTGAACGTATATCACCAAGTTTATATGACCCCCTGTTATACGACTGGATTTGTAGGAGGTGACAGGATAAAATTTCATACCATTCTCCTGACAAAATAAAAAAAGAACCTTTTTCAAATGGTATTTTTAAGGCTGTAAAATGGAATGTACAAATGGAATGTGCAAATTTCACGATATAGTAACAGGAGCGAAATAAGGTTCTTATCAAAGAAACCCTAACAATTATACTAAGGATTTTTTTTTTTTTTTCAGAAAATAAGCATGAAATTATGCTATCAATAAATCGATCATAATTTTGGTATAAAGTTTTCACTGCAGTCTTTGAATTTCTCTTTTTGAGGTGAAATATGGTGTGTTCGAGATCAAATACGGTGAAATTCAGTCATAGGCGAAATTCAGTTTTTCCATTGATCACAGTTTTTATTTATTATTTTTTTTTTTTTCAATTTGATCGTTTTTAAATTTATGAGGGCACTTACCAATTTTTGTTTTCAGATAGGTTTTATTACAGTTTCATATGCACTTAATCCTTAGACATACCATTCTTGAAGAGAGTTTTCATCCAAGCATTACAGTTGAGCTGAAATTATATTAGAATATAGATCAAAACAGTTAACTCTTTACCACCTGACAAAAATGTAGACTAGTCCAAATTGAAAGCATTTGCAGACGACAAAATGATTGTGACTGAAAAAATGAAATTTGTTCTGGGAAGGATAGAAAACATTGTGGAAAAAGGAGAAAATGCTGGTTACCAGCATTTTCTTCTTTTACCACAATGTTTTCAAAAGGCTTCTTCTCAAGGTCGTTAAAAGTTAGGATTGTGTGGTAAAGGGTTAATGATATTATACCTCTTACTTGATTGATTATAAGTGGTTTCCCTCGGATTGAATTATACATGTAATGACGTATACTGGAAACAGCATGAGTCATGTCAACACGATCCTCTTGTTCAGTTTGAAATGATCTTTAGTATTTACAAAAGCTAAAGTGAACAACTTTGCCATACATCATTCTAACTCTTGGAAACATAGCGGAAAAAGAAAAATATGGTGGTTACCAGGATTTTCTCCTTTTTTGCCAATTTTTTCAAATGCCTTTCCTTAGGATCATTAAAACACAGAATTGTACGGTTAAAGGTTAATCCTTCACCAAACAATCCCAAATCTTAGTACTCCTGATGAAGAAAGCTTTCAAAAAAATGGAGGAAAAGGTAAAAATAGTGGTAGCTATCATTTTCTCTTCTCTCCCCCCCCCTCCCACAATATCTTTTGCTTTTTCAAGGAAATCATATCACTTGAACCACATTTAACTCTTCACTAAACAACAAAATTTTAGACTTGTCCAAATTGAAGGCATTTGCAGATGACAATATAAATGTAACTCAAAAATTGAAATTTGATTTGAAAAGGGTAGAAAACATTGTGGGAAGAGGAGAAAATGCTTGTTATCAGCATTTTCTCCTTTTCTCACAATGTTTTCAAAAGCCTTCCTTTCCAGGGTCATGAAAACCTGGGCTTGTTTCGTAAAGGGTTAATTTGCTGTTCGCAAATGCTTTTAAATTGGACTAGTCATTACATTTTTGTTGTTTGGTATTTTTATATACATGTATATTGTATATTTTATATACATGTATATTGTATATTTGTAGATTATTGCTTTAAAGAACACTTCAGGTGAAAGCTGGCCACAGTTATTGTCAGACATAGCAGGTAGAGTAACTGAACAGTAACTTTTAAAACTCCTTATTTCCCTTTCTAGAACATTCCAAGATAAAAGCACATTTTGACTTACTACAGGGACTGAGTGTAATGAAAAAAATATTGGTATCATACATGAAGTACAATCGAATGAAACCATCAGTACTAATTGGCACATTTTGTTTCAATGCAGTGTCTAATAAGTATACTTAGGCTTTCATTTCTCATTTGTTATTCTTCTTATGGGTTACTTAATGCTTTCTCTATGTTACAGGCACCGTGTATGACCTGCTGTCTCACGATACTTTATCATTTTCTTAACAAGAGTGCCTAAAGAGAGATAGCTCTGTATGACTGGAGATTATAAGTAATAGTGACTTGAGAAAGTTTTAAGACTTTTACTCCATGAATTCGCCAACCCTCAAAGGCCCAGTAGCGGCCAAAATAACAATGCAGGTGTTAAAATGCATTTAAATTTGAAGCATACCATTTAAAAGTATGGAAAATATTGTGAAGACAACAATCTGCTATTATGAGTCGAACCAAGTGTCAGTTGCTGGCAGAAAAATGAATTTTAAATTCAGGGAAAAAGGAAATAGAGGAAAGAGTGACCTGGCAACTTTTAACCTAGTTTTGAAATTAATTTCTCTGCCAACAACTAACACTTGGGCCGACTGCACAATAACAGATTGTTATCTTTGCAATAATTTCCATACTTTTAAATGGTATGATTTAAATTTAAATTCATTTTAACACCTGTTTTGTTTACATTTGGCAGCAACTGTTACTTTAACGAAACAATTTTTTTGTTTTTTTCAAACCTGAGGAAGATGTACTGAAATTATATAGGGGAAAAAAAATGCTGTTAACAGTATTAAGTTGCAGTTTGCAGATGCTCCCAATCTAGATGAGTCTAACATTTTGTTATCTGGCATACAGTTAACCCTTTACCACACAGTTTTAGACTTGGCCAAATTGAAAGCATTTGCAGATGACAATTAAATGTGACTAAATTGATGAGATTTGTCTTCAAGAGGGTAGAAAAATTTTTGGGAAAAGGAGAAAATGCTGGCTATCAGCTTTTTCTCCCTTTCTCACAATGTTTTCAAAAGCCTTCTTTCCCAGAGTTGTGAAAATCCAGGATCATTTGGTAAAAGGCTAATGACTGGCTTAGAGATCAATATAAGTAAAGGTATTTTTATCCTAATTTTATAACTTCTTTACCAACACTCATCTGATAGGTAGGGATTTTAAAAAAAAGTCCTGTAGCAGTATATAATTCAAAGCAGATATTGCATTTTATTTTATACCTAAATATGATCTGACAAAAAATATGAATGTTATCTAAAACAAAATTTTACAACAGACCAGAATATTTTTTCAGTATCATGTACATGTAGGTACTCTCTGTAAGTTTTTCTGTATCACTTATGTTCTCTGTGTAGAACATCATCATGCTCATTCACTATTATGTATCCACTTTGGGCTCTTTCCCTCAAATTCCAATAATGTGTGACTCTAATTTTTAGCTCCATTGGCCAAAGGTCAGCGAGCTTATGTCATTTATTTAATTACATCTTTACCAAATAACAAAATTTTATACAGGTCCAAATAGAAAGATGTGCATTAAAGATGGCCAAAATTTGTCCTTGATAGGTTAGAAAACATTGTGGGAAAAGGAGAAAATTATGGCTAACAGCGTTTTCTCATTTTCCCACAATGTTTTTAAAAGCCTTTTTCCTCAGGGTCCTTAAATGTGGGAATTGTGTGGTAAAGGGTTAATTTATTTTTTGATACTTTTTACAGTTATAAAGGGAAGGTAGGATAATAAAAGAAACAATAGAAGTCTGCATTCCTGTGTGTTCAGATCATGTCTCATTGCATGTGTTAAGAGGGTCATATCAGATTAGACCTTTGGTCTCATCCAATCTACACCTCTTTACACATGCAACTCTAACTGATCCGACCACACAGAAATGCAGACTTGTAATATCCCATTTTTCTGATGTCCCAGAGTGTTTCCTAAGCAGATATGGTGAAATTTTTACGTATATCATTTTCCATCTTGTCAGAATTTGGATATCTTCCTCTGTTGGATCAAAAATCAAGTCATGGATCAAGAAAAAATTATCATGTGGAAGAGTGTCTGAAAAATCTGGTCAATGTATGTAACAGTGGTCAAGGACAAAAGCTGACAGTGAAGCAAAAGGTATTCTTATGATTGACTTTCTTTTTTAGGGTTCTAAATGGAGTTTTATGAATACTTTCTGTAGTATTGCAGGTATATCATGATACATGTAAATGCTAACTTACAAATAAGCTGTGCTCTTGAAAAGGAGGGTTTAATACATTATACCAAGCATGTCATCTCATAATTATGACATCATATAATCCATTTTGTCTAACAACCAACTAAATCTATGAGGTGGACTGGTTGTTTGACATGCAGAAAATTTAAAAGATAGCAAAAAATTTCAACCTATGTCAGTCTGGGTGGACTGCACAAGCTGCCATGGGTTGATACTTTTTGCAGATGCATTAATTCTTTACCACTGATATAGAAGTCTTTTTAAAATTTTGTGGGAAAAGGAGAAAATACTGGTAACCAGACATTCCAAAGACATTCCTGGATAATTCCATCATATGAGCCACATTTAAACTGTCATCTGCAAATGCTTTCATGTTGTAGAAGTGTACATTTTTGTCATTTTGTAAAGATCAGGTCATACCTCCATTTCACCAGGGATTGTATATTTACGGCCCGCATCTGGTGCTCTTGTTTGATCTACAATTGAAGTGTCATCTGCTGATGCTTTTGATTTGGACAAGTCTGAAACTTTGCTGTATGGTTAAGAGCTAATTTTTTGTTTCAGGATGAACTAGACACCCTTATTTACATACTGAAAACTGCTAAGGTCAATGGAGGCTTTCCTTTATCAAGCATCACAGAAACCTTGATAACTGATACTGCTTGTCACCTGGAGGTTTGGATGGCCCTACATAGACATGGAATCATCCCTCTGCAACATTTTGTTCAGTTGTTAGTATTTAATGGCATGTTTAACATAATTTCAATGTTAATACAAAAACATTATGGTGACAACTCTCTTTTCATGTTTGTCTTTAGAGTCACTAGTACTAGCCTGGGCTCAGAAATGTCTTGCCGAAAGACACTCCCACAAGAAAGCCAGCAATATCAAGTGAGGATCAAACCTTTGACCTCCAGGTTACACAAAATTTTCACTTTTTGCCACTAAGCAAAGTAAGACTCATGGGTAACAGACAAAAACAATGATAGGAATCTTTTAGATAGCACAATACTGTCTTTGGTACTAATGTGTGTTGAAAATGAATTACATGCTGGTTTCAGTGTTTGCAATAGCATCCAACAGTATTTCAGTAATATCACAGTGGCCAGTGTTCCATTCCTTGCAATTCTTAGTATTGTATTACTTTGCCAGAGCTATACACATTGCTCTTTTGTTGCCATTCTTTACGAAAAATCAAAACGTAAACCCAACCTAATTGAAACTTTTTGCAGATTCATATAACAAATTAACCCTTCCTATTTGGGAACAAATTTCAGTTTTTTTCCCCCATTAAAACCTATGTTGTTGATACACATTAGAATTGTCTTGAAAAAACGGTTCTAATCATTAAGTGTGAACCTACCACATGGATTTTTAGAAAATTAAAGAGGAAGTACCCTTTGTTATGCACACCGAAATCTTTACCACATAAGAATTGCAGGCTTTTTTGGATTTGAAAGCATTTACAGGTCACCCGTTTAAAGTGGCTCAAAAATTCAAATTTTTCTTTGAAATAAGTAGAAAACATTGTAGGAAAAGGAGAAAATGCTGCTTACCAGCGTGTTTTCTTTTCCTACAATGTTTTCAGAAGCATTCTTCAGGGTTGTAAGACCTCGCAAATGTGTGGTAAAGGGTTAAGGTTTACTGACACTAATTTGTTAACCCTTTACCACACAGTCCCGACTTTTAACGACCCTGAAAAAAGAAGCCTTCTGAAAAAATTGTGGGAAAAGGAGAAAATGCTGGTAACCAGCATTTTCTCCTTTTCCCACGATGTTTTCTTCCCTTCCCAAAACAAATTTCAAATTTTCAGTCACACATATTTTGTTGTCTGCAAATGCTTTGAATTTGGATTAGTCTAAAATTTTGTCATTTGGTAAAGGGTTAACTTACCTGTTTGTTTATGGTTTATTTTCAGGTCTGAGAAGACCCACAATTTTGTTCCAAGCTTTACCAGGCAAATTTTAGATTTAGGAAAGAAAGCAGATGAAACAGTCTTACTGTCAGGTACAATATGCTTATTTATACCTCATCATCGGTAGACCCAGTGACTGGTACAAAAGTTTTGGACTTGTCCAATTCATTGGCTTGAAAGAAAAAGAAGATCAATTTGTGTCTACATGAGTAATTAGTCCTTTACCACACAATTTCAAGTTTTAACAACCCTGAGGAAGAAGCTTGTTGAAAACATTGCGAGAAAGGGAGAAAATGCTGGAAATCAGTATTTTCTCCTATTCCCACAATGCTTTCTACCCTACCATAAAAAAAGTCAGTTTTTTATTTACACTTATCTTGTCATCTGCAAAATGCTTTCAATTTGGACATGTCTAAGATTTTGTTGTTTGGTAAAGAGTTAATGCATGGATCTAGAGATAAGCAAGGAAATATTTTGATAAACTGAGTAATTGATTGAAATGAGCATCTTCTCTGTTTGCCAGTATATTTGCAGAATCTACTTTAGAAGTCTCTGAAGGGACTTACAGATCAGTCAGAAAAGTAATTAACTTTTTGCCAAATGAGAATATTTTCAATACATGTCTACAAATATGATTGAAATAAAAGAACATAATAATTTGTTCCAATTGAAAAATGGTGACTTTTAAACAACAAAATATGTTTTTTCCATGCATTTACTAAAATCTATTTTTTTTTATTTTTTTTCAGTCAGTTGCTAACTTTTGTTCATTTTGTCTGCATATAATTAAAAGAATGACAGACAAACTTACTTGTTTGGAGCAAAGGTTTTCCAAAACTTTAATAAGTATTATTACAGTGTGTGATTTTCCAAATCTTCCTCGTTCTTCCTGCTGTCTAAATGAAAGCATGGTAACTTGTGAAAACTTCCTTTACCCCCCCCTTTCGTTTATTTTTTCTGTGGGACAAGTGAACCAAAATGAAGGATTAGTTAGTTTTTGAATTCACTCTTTCTACAGGATGAGTTAGTATTGAAAAAAAATTCTAGCCTTATTGTTTTATTGATCTATCTTCAGATGTTTTATCTGAGTTGGTCAACATTGGGTATTCAACACACCAGAATGAAGACGATAGTTCAAAAGCCCCTGTACAGACATCTGTTGCTGTCATAGAGAACCTTATCAGGGGTGATTACTCTATTTATACTTTATAAAAGATTTTTTGTTGTTTGAAAAATATAGCAAGTATATGATTACGCACAAATGTTTGAGCCATGCTCCATAAAAAGGGGGCTTAATGTATGTGCAAAAGTATCTACCCATGTCAGTAAGCACAGTCTGCGCAGGCTGACATGGGTCAAAACTTTATACATGTACTATTTGTAAATTTTCTGCATGTCAAAGGACTAGTCTACTTCATGATTCAGTCAGTTGCTAAACAAAATGGTTTTCTAATGGATCTGTGATTATTATGATGACATGCTTGGTGTAATGCATCACAGAGATACATTAAACCCCCTTTTCCAGAGCAAAGCTCCTTTATACAATGATTGTTCATGCCAATGTACTGATTTGGCCTGCCATTTCATTTCTGGACAAAAATGGTTGCAAATATAGATGATCAAAATCTATTCGATATTACCAAAGTTAAAAGTTCTTCATTTTGTCTGTCAATTTAACTAAATGTGTTGGAAAACATATCATGGATTAAAAATACATGCATATGTTAGCTCAGTTTGAAACATACAGGACTCTACAGTCCTTCGAAGAAAGATTAGTTCATTAGAATAGGCACCATTTCATTTTCATGGACAACCATAGTTTAAAGTCCTTACTTTTTGTGCACATTTTTGGCACATTCATACCATAGGTGGTATTGAAACCATTTTGGCTAATAGAGAAATTGCTCAGAATGATTAATTTCTAAATTTACTACAAAGTTTACGATCCTTTCCTCACACCAACATCATAATTACCATCAAATGTTCTTGTCTTCAAACGTCATACAAGTACATGTAGAGAAGTTACTCATTGTACTACCCATAACAATGTGGATAAAAAGGATGGTGTTGGCCAATAGATGACAAGCAAAGCTTGCAGTACTTTGGCTCTTTGTCTTGAGTATGTAACGAAATATCAGACAGTGTAGAGCCAAGATCAGATAGCATGTTTTGTGGATTGAAAGAGATAATACCTTGCATGGCACTGATGTGTTAACCCTTCACCACCCAATCCCAACTTTTAACAACCTGAAGTGAAAGCCTTTTGAAAACACTGTGGAAAAAGGAGAAAATGCTGGTAACCAGCATTTTCTCCATTTCCCACAATGCTTTCTGCCATATCAAAGACAAAAATCATAATTTGCACTACATTTAACCCTTTACCAGATGACAAAACTTGAACCTTGCCCAAATCGAAAGCATTGGCAGACAACAATTTCAGTGTGGCTCAAATGGTGCAATTTTTCTTTGATACAGTAGAAAACATTATGGGAAAAGGAGGAAACGCTGATTACCAGCATTTTCTCATTTTCCCACAATGTTTTTCTAAATGCTTCTTTCCCAGGGTCGTTAAAAGGCGGCATTGTGCTGTAAAGGGTTAATTTGTCGTCTGCAAATGCTTTCAATTTGGTTGAGTCCAAAATTTTGTCTTTTGGTAAAGACTTAAACAAGAGAATGTATTGATAGATTTACTTTTGTCATGAGATAACTTGTGCACCCTCACACAATTAAATCAAGTGTGCTTCAAATTATGTGATGACCTTGAACATTGCTTAAAAATCAAAAGGGAAACAAGTCCTGAGATATTTGTTTATTCTGCTTATTTCTACAGAGGTTTTAGACCAAGTTATAAAGAAAGAATACTCAGATGTAAGACCTGTGGTACATGCCCTGTGTGCACTCTCTGTCTCAACAGACTTACAAAGGTCTTTCTTTGGCCATATGTTCAGTATGATAATGGGGTATAAACCTGAGATGAAAGGTAAGTATATCAGGTTTCTCACCTTCTTTCTTCAGCATCGATTAATATTTCAGAAATTCATTGAAACAGTCCTTCCTTAGTCAACAGAACTAACTCCATTATCTCTTCTAGCATTTCTTTGTTATATGTGGAAACAATGTCAAACTAGAATGACATCTTGATGAATATGGAAGGAACCATTTAGTTGAAATTATTGTTGGAAAAATTCTTATGTATAAGATGGACCCTCATTGAACTGTTCGGAATATCCTTTGGCCAAAATTCACTGGATTTTATATGGGACATTATTGCCGGGAAACCTCAGAGTGCTGGCCTAGTACTGCTTAACTTTTTACCACACAATCCCAAGTTTTAACGACCCTGAGGAAGATGCCTTTTGAAAACATGGGAAAAAGAGAAAATGCTGGTAACCAGCATTTTCTCCTTTTCCCACAATGTTGTCTACCCTATCAAAGACAACTTCAATCATATGAACCACATTTTAATTGTTGTCTGCAAGTGCTTTCAATTTGGACAAGTCTACATTTTTGTCATGTGGTAAAGAGTTAAGCCTTTACCACACAATCACGACTTTCAACGACCCTCTGGAAAAAACCTTTTGAAAACATTGTAAGAAAAGGAGAAAATGCTGGTAACCAGCATTTTCTCCTTTTCCCATAATGTTTTCTATCCTTCCCAAAACAAATTTCAATTTTTGTCATATGTACTTTGTTGTCTGCAAATGCTTTGAATTTGGACTAGTCTAAAATTTTGTGGTTTGGTAAAGAATTAATGCAGATGAATAAGTGAGCTGTCACAGAGATATGAAATAATATCTCAAAGTAAAACAGTATTAAGTAGACAAAGTTCTGTCTGTAACTGAACCATTAGTTTATTTGCATTAGTTTATAACACATGCATGTACCAAATTTTATTTTCTCAATACAACATGACACATGTATATTGACAGTATCAAAAGCTGTGCGGGAACAGAGTCAGTGGGTGTTTGCTAAGATTGGAGAGGAACTGGTTATGCTGTATAAACAAGTAAGATTTTGATACTCATTTCCTCATTCCTTAATGTCTTTAGAGTGCATGAAGATTTCAAAATTTGTTTTCTTTTCCATAACTGTCATGCATTTACCTAATCACTCAAGCTGAGTTGCATTTAAGATATAACAAGTGTAGATCAGGATCAGACTGTGCAAAGATCTATGTCTGATGTCTTCTTGACGAAAATGGACTTGAAGTTCTCATTTCCTTTTCCTGTATTTATTTGCGATTTTAGGGTCAAGGAAGTGTTATAATGAAAACCCAGAGCTCTGGAGACTTGGCTCTTTACCAAATGACAAAATATGGGACTTGTTTGAATAAAAAGCATTTACAGTACAAACAAAAAAATAATTCTGGCTCAAATGATGGTATGTATCTTTGAAAGAGTAGAAAACTTTGCGAGAAAAGGAGAAAATGCTGGTTACCAACATTTTCTCCTTTTCCTGCAATGTTTTCAAGAGCTATCTTCCTCAAGGTTGTTAAAACTAGTGATTCTTTAGTAAAGGATTGAAAGTTATTTTGCTAAACCATGAGGCTTTTGCTGGACCCTAAAACTTGATCATTTACCCCATCACCAAAATATTCAAGATTTTAGTCATTTTTACCACTTTGAATTATTAAATTCATTTGTGTGGCACTCTTACACTTAATTGGTAGAATGTAGAAAATACTGCAAGTTGTTGAACTCAACTGAGCCATCTATATACTTTCTGAAATAGAAAAGAAAGAATTGTAGAGTTCATTGTGGTCTTATTACTAAACCTTTATTTTGCATGTACCAATTTCATTATCTATTTCTTTTACTATATTAAAAAAGCTTTCTTGGGGGCATCTGGAAAGAAAACACTGAGCATTTAGTCACTGACAGGTTGAAATTGAAACAAAATCTAAGTGTTACCCATTTGTATTGATGCTTACATTTCATTTTGGTCCAATGTATTTTTACACCCCTATTATCCTGGTGATATAGAGCTAAAAACGCATTGTGACAAATGTGTAGTTTGCTTGTTGAGTGTAACTTCTCTTTTTTCCAGAGCTATGTTTGTTTGTTGTGTTTTTTGTACTATAATTTCTGTAGAAGTGAGTCTAGATTTAGAGTTTAGCATCATTGTTTCTTCTGTAGAAGATAATTGACTTAATTTTCAATGATCCTTGTCTCTTTCCAGATTCACCTTGTTCTTGACATGACCAAGATACTGAGTTTTATCCAACAGATACTTGTGCAACATGAGGTCAACTGGCAACTGTTTCTGTCGTTTATATCTGTAACAACTGTGGTTATACAGGAATCGCAAAAATATATACTTGGTAATCTTTTGTTTCATATTAAGAAGACATAACAATCCTTCTCTCTGCAACTTTATCGGTAGATTTCTCTAATTTCATTGCCCACAGTCTTGACCCAAAATATCATTGAACCATACTCTGTGAAAAGGGGGTGTCATGCATCTGCAAAAAGTATAGAACCAGGTTGGCCTGCGCTGTATGCACCAGCTGACCTGGATCAAAACTTTTTGCTATCAATCAGTTTATTGCGGCTTGAAGGACCAGATTACCTTATGATTCCATTGGTTGTTAGACAAAATGGATTTTATGGATCGAGAATTGTGTGATGATATGCTTGGTATAATACATCACAGAGATGCTTTAGCCCCCCTTTTGCCAGAGCATGGCTCAACTCTTTGTTCAAGTTATATTTGCATGTTTGTAAGATGTTAGTGACATTTTCAAGAATTTCTCATTTGTAGCACAGTGCATCTATCCGTCAATTCCTGCAGTTCCTTAAGCCAGCTCTACACATAATACTCTGCTTAACCCTTTACTACAATCCAGAGTTTTAATGACCTTGAGGACAAAAGCTTTTGAAAACATTGTGGGAAAATTAGAAAATGCTGGTAACCACTTTCGATTTGGTTAAGCCTAAAATTTTGTTTAGAGGTAAAGAGTTAAGTCAGTGGCCGCTAACCCCTCGTAGACAAAGACAAATGAATCCTGTCATTTTCATCAATCCTCAATCAAAGAGTTTTTGGCCCAGCAAAACCAAGTATTCCTGTGTTTTAACAACCTTAATGAAAAGGGCTTTTGAATACATCTTGGCAACCTTTTATAGATAGGTCCCAGCATTTGAGGCAAAGTAAATTTGTTATCTTGAAATGCCTTTGAAATCAGCATGTCTAAAGTTTTGTTGTCTTGTCAAGAGTTAAAAGGATATAAGATATCAGAATAATATTGGATACTTGAACTGAGTTGACAAGAAATAGAATTGTGACATATGTTTTGGATTTAAAAAATCATTCAGTCTTAGATGTCTTTAGGATGTGTGTTCATAATAAACAACCGACACGCTACCAATTGCAGACCTGTTTTTCTTTGCTTTGCAGCAGACATCTCTTGAAAAACATGGTGGGAAAAAGAGGAATTGGTGGTAACAAGCAGTATTTCAAGCTGCTGCTAAGTTTACACATATACACATGAGCCGTGCTCTGTGAACAGGGGGCTTAATGCATCTCCGAAAAGTTTGACCCAGGTCAGCCTGCAGTCCCTGCAGGCTGAACTTGACCAAAGCTTTTCGCTTTTGGTCAATTTTCTTCATGTCAAAGGACCAGTATAACCCTCTTGAATCAGTTGGTTGTTGTACAACATGGATTTTATGGATCAATAAATATGTGAGGACTTGCTTGGTATCATTGATCATGGAGATGCATTGAGCCCCCTTTTGCCAGAGCACGGCTCACATATATCAACCCTTTATTCATGTTGATTATCGTCATTTTTCAAATCTGTCAGTTGCTAATTTGTTTCAGGAGGTAGTGTAATCAATGAAAAAAACAACTGCTTCTGTTTCAGACTTCACAGATAATCTGTTACATGAGGGACTGGAGGAAGGTAGTTTGGAGACCACCATCACTGGGTTGTTGATAGCTAGACAGGCTTGTTTACAGGGGCCACATATCTTTATGTCATATTCCAACTGGTTTGAGGTAAGCAGCTACTCCATCTTGGATTTATTATCTTTTTTGTCTTTATATTGGAACTTGAGTGTATGTCTACAATCTACAGGTACCTGCAAACAAAATACTTGTTTTAGAGTGCACTAGTTTTTGAAAAACACAGTGGCTAAAGACATATTGCATGTATTGAGCATTTTCTCTTTGTACTGAAATGTTGTCAAAGGATTTTTATTAAAATATTTCCTTTTCCACAATGTTTTAAAAAAGGTTTGCTGCTAGATGACAGGGGATATTGTGTTATCTAAAGTGCATTTTTGTTATGTTCAAATTGTAAAATAGGAATGAATTGAAATGCAGATTCTCAATAAAGGAACAGGAAGAAAGAAAACTTCTAAATCATCATGTTGTTAGAAACGTGTTTTGTCAAGCATATTAGGAATCCTGGCAGTGACTTAATCCTTGTGGAGCTGAATTTATTTAATATTTAAGTCTGTTAAGGCTGGAATATCTCACCTAATGGCAGTATTGTTGATTAAAGGTCATGATTGCATGTTCCGTGCATTCAGATCTTGATCCACACTATTGAAGAACTGAAATGGTGTTTAGAATGTTAGGTGTTAAACATTTACTGATCACATTTTAGCTACTTTTCTTTTTCCACAGAGGACTTTTTCCGATAGTTCAAAGTCTTTTATCAATTCACGGAAAAGTTTCACATTCCTGATGAAGTTACTGACAGATTTAGCCCCCTATGAGACTGCCCAACATATTAAAGTAGGTACATAATAGTACAATTAATTATGGCTCACATTAGCATCAGATAGCTTTAACTCTTTCTCAAACAACAAAATTTTAGATTCAAGGAAATTGAAAGCATTTTCATTCAACAATTTTAATGTGGCTCAAAAGATGATTTCTGTCTTTAAAGTGGTACAAAACATTGTAGGAAAAGGTGAAAATGCTTGTTACCAGCATTTTCACCTTTTCCCACAATGTTCTCAAAAAACCTTCATCTTTACGGTCGATTAAACATGGGATTGTTTGGTATAGGGTTAAACACACATCCTTGTATCAGAAGCATGAGTGCAGCTTTTCTTGTCTTGCAAAAGAAAAAATTGCTTGCAACAAGTAATGAGTCCCTAGCAACAATAGTCAAAATTGACAACTCAGTTGGCTTAACCAAATATCCAAAATAAACAAATTACCAAATATTGCAATTTCAAAGCTATTTTTGCATATATGCATCTCAAGATAACAGACAGTCAAGATCCAAGATCAGTCTGCATATTCTGATCTTAATCTGTTTTGCTCCAATGGTCCTCCTTGGCTCAGTGGTAAAGTGTAGGACTTGTGACCTTGAGGCCCTGGGTTTGAGTCTCACTGGATCCATTGAGTTTTTCGTGGGAGTACCCTTGGGCAAGATACTTCAGAGCCCTAGCCTAGTACTGATGAAACCAAGGGAATACATGAATATGAGAGCTGTCGCTGTGATATGACTGAAGTAATGTTGAAAGCAGCGTAAAACACAATTCAATCAATCAATTAATCTGTTTTGCTTCAAAAGCAACTTAAAAGCTCCAAAGAAACCCAACAGATGTTTTCAGACTAAAAATTGGACCCAAATAATTGTGAGTGTTGCGTTGCTCTTCTTCAGCAGACAGTGTAAATCAATGATCAGGGTGCATGTTTTCTGCAGTCTGATTTTTACCTACACTGGCAAAGACAACTTTGTTGTGAAAGGCACTTTAACTCTATACTACACAACACAATTTTAGCCTTGTCTAATTGAAAGCATTTGCAGACAACAATTTCAGTGTGGCTCAAATGGTGCAATTTTTCTTTGCTAGGGTAGAAAAAATTGTGGGAAAAGGAGAAAATGCTGGTTACCAGCATTTTCTCCTTTTCCCACAAAGTTTTCAAAAGGCCTCTTCCCCAGGGTTGTTAAAAGGCAGCATTGTGTGGTAAAGGGTTAAGGGTTAGTGACTCTTAGTAAGAAGGCTTTTGAAAATATCGTGTGAAGAGGAATGTATACTGGTAACCATTTCATTTGTGTATTGCATAGGTACACATTTTACGTCCTCCATATGTTCCTGGGAAATGTAGGCAGATTCTAACAGACTATATCATGCTGGCTAAAACAAGACTTCAAGATCTGCAGGTTGATTTATTTAATATCTCTGAACTCTTAACCCTTTACCACACAACAAAATTTTACACTTGTCCAAATTGAAAGCATTTGCAAAATGACAAATTAGATATGGCTCATATGGTGGGTGAGATTTGTTTGTAAAAAGACAGAAAACACTATGCAAAAAGAAGAAAGTGCTGGTTACCAGCATTTTCTCCTTTTTCCACAATGTTTTCAAAAGGCCTCTTTCTCAGTGTCGTTAAAACTCGGGATTGTGTGATGTTCAAGCACTAAGTACATGTAAATAAAATGCATTTTCATTAATTTCTAGACTGTTTTGGAGAGATGATACCACAAATAACTGAACAGTTTAGTTCCAAGATCTGAATGCATCTCCTTTGTAGTCTGATCTTGTTATACCTTTAGTGCAAACATTACAATGGATTTCAATAAACTAATTAACCTGGAATTGAATAATTGTGTTTAAACGCCCCATGCAAACAGTGCGGAAGAAGGTGAAAATGCTGGTTTTCTACTTCTTAACAAATTTCAACATTTGAACCACATTTGATTTGTCATCTGCAAATACTTTCAACATAAGCAAGTCAAAAGTTTGGATATTTGGTAAAGAGCAAATTGAAAAATCAGCCTTGTTTTAATTTGACTATATGTCTCCTTTTGTCACAATAGTTTCTTTAACCCTTTATTATACAATCCTGTGTTTTAACAGTCTTGAGGAAAAAGATTTGGGAAAATATTGTGGGAAAAAAGAGAAGTTGGCAATTACTAATTTTCAAGTTACATTAATTATGCTACATTGAATTGGTTGTCTGCAAGTGCTTTGAATTTGAACAATTACAAAATTTTGTCGTTTGGTAAAGAGTTGAATTAAATTTGGGTTTACTGATTGGATCATTTATTCTTCAAAGTCTTAACTCATTATGCACTGAAGCATATTTGTTGTAGAAAATTTTCTCTTTTATTAGTTTAACATATGACACAAATTGTCGTTCAATGAACAACTACGTAGGGAAACATCATGGCACTCTGCATGCAAATAACATTTTTCCATAGAATTGATATATGCAAATTTCAGTTACATGTAACATGTATTTTCTCCCCATAGGAACCTCTGGAAACACAATGCACTGGTGATAATAAAGAACATGGCAGAGTTAGTATGTTCAGATTAGATACTTTCTTTGTTTAGATACTTTCAAGAATTTGTTGCTTATTCTGTTAGCATTTCTAGGCATACCCAATACTGGCTAGTGTACCTACACCTATCTTTCTGTTTTAACAAGCTGAGCCCTGGTAGCTCAGTTGGAAGCAAACAGGACTTGAGAACAGGAAGTTGCTGGTTTGATTCCCGGCTCGGCCGATTCTTTCTGAGGATTGATGATAGTCTTTGTGACAGGATTCATTCCTCTCTCACCACTGATCATTGTTTCGATGATAGTTATGTGAGAAAGCGGCCAGTGGCTTGGAAAGAATATTGTGCTGAGTACTGGTAAAAGAATTTCCAGGAAAGCATGGATAGGTGCACTGGCTGCCACGATGTAACTGAAATAATGTTGAAAATGGCATTAAACACCAAACAATCAATCAACAATCAAGTGTTTTAACCTTTTCCCAAACGACAAATTTTGGACTGGTCCAAATTGAAAGAGTTTGCAGATGACAATTTTAAATTGGATGAAAATGGCAGAAAGTTCTCAAAAGGGGTAGAAAACACTGTGGGAAAAGGAGAAATTGCTCGTTACGAGCAATTTCTCCTTTTCCCACAGTGTAAAAGACTTGTACTGCAGACACGTGAAAACCAGGGCTTGTTTGGGAAAGGGTTAACCAAGGATTCAGTAGCCCAGAGCTTCTGGATTTTGTAATCAGGAAGTCCTGGGTTGATCCCTGCTTATGGTGTTGATGATGTTGGAGTGTTCTTTGGCAAGGCACTGCAGACCCCCAGTCTAGCATTGATGAAACCCAGGAAAAATTGGAAATTGAATGTTTGAGCTTGGTGTGATGATACTATGATGGCACAACTTTTGGATGATGGCATAACTTTTGGGAGTGTGACACTATGCTAGGGAAACAGACGGATCTTTTTTTACTGTTGACCCTTTACCAAACAATTTTAAGTTTTAACGATCTTGATGGAGGAGGCTTTTGAAGATGCTGTGGGAAAAGAAGAAAGTGCTGGTTACCAGCATTTTCTCCTTTCCGCACAATGTTTTCTAAGCTTTCAAATACAAATTTCATCACTTGAACCACATTTAATTTGTTGTCTGCAAGTGCTTTCAATTTTGTGCAAGTCTAAAATTTTTGTCTTGTGGTAAAGAGTAAATGCATTGATAAGTGTTTTGGCAGCTTTGTGAAATATCTGTCAAGGGTAAAAAAAAAGGGCATTTAAGTCTTGACAAACAAAATTCAGAAATAAACACATATATAACAAAAGGTATTGCATCTAAACAAGTTCATAACCAGACAATTTGTAAGATTTTTTCATCTGGTAAAGGATTCAGGAAAAGTAGCAGTCTGACTGCCATTATGAGGAATTAGAATTAGTGCTACTCTGCTTTCTGGGAAAAACAAAAATTGCATACATGCTATCAAAAACATTTTGTTTCAGACCACAGACAGTTTTGAGGAAGAAGTGAACAATGCTGTAGAAGCATTTCAAGCATCGGGCAAGATCCCAACATCTGTACTGGAAGCTAGCATCTTCAGAAAACCATACTATATTGGACAGTTCCTACCAGCACTCCTCAAACCTAGACCAGTATGTTAACTTATATTTCAGATTTTGTTTTATTAACCCTTTACCACACAATCCCGAGTTTTAACGACCCTGAGAAAGAAGCCTTTTGAAAACATTGTGGGAAAAGAAGAAAATGCTGGTAACCAGCATTTTATTCTTTTCCCACAATGTTTTCAACCCTTCCCAAAACAAATTTCAATTTTTCAATCATATTTATTTTGTTCTCTGCAAATGCTTTCAATTTGGACCAGTCTAAATTTTTGTTGTTTGGTAAAGAGTTAACTTTGTCCACAATACAACTCACAATTTTTCAACTTCTTAAAATCTTGTGAAAAAATCATAATGCATTTATCAGGTTTTAAATTTCATTTAACTCTTTACCACACAATCCCGACTTTTAACGACCTGTGAAAGAGGCCTTTTGAAAACATGGTGGGAAAAGGAGAAAATGCTGGTAACCAGCATTTGCTTCTTTCCCCACAATGATTTCTACCCTATCCAATACATAAATCACTATTTAAGCTACATTTAATTTGTTGTCTGCAAATGCTCTCAATTTGGTCCAGTCTAAAATTTTGTCGTTTGGTAAAGAGTTAATCCAGTACAAAAATATATATGTGACTTAACACCCTGAAGAAAAAGCATTTGAAAACATGGTGGGAAAAGAAGGGAAATGCTGGTTACCAGCATTTTCTCTTTTTCCACAATGTTTTCAGCCCTGCCAAAGAAGAAGCACACATTTATTTTGTCATGTGCAAATGTTTCTATATGGACAAGTCGAAAATTTTGTATTCTGGTGAAGAGATGGGCCTTTGAATAATTAAACCTTTGAAAAAGACTTAGGATGCAAGACATCAGTGTGATGAAGGGTTAATCTTTTGAAAGACAACTGCCTTTTTTTTTTTCCTTACACATTTATCACCTCAGTAAATTTTTGCTTTCTTTTTGAAATTTACAGTTACCAGACGTACCTGATTTGAAGATGAAACTGATTGGCGCATTGAAAAAGTAAGCTTGATTTATACTTCTGCAAGGAAACTTGTTTCATAGCAGTTAGCAATTAAATGTAGATCATTTTCCTGTGCCATCAGTTAACCCTTTCCCAAACATCAAATTCTAGACTCTTCCAAATTGAAAGCATTTGCAGACGACAAAATGAATGTGACTCAAAAATTGAAACTTGTATTGGGAAGGGTAGAAAACATTGTGGGAAAAGGAGAAATGCTGGTAACCAGCATTTTCTCCTTTTCCCACAATGTTTTCAAAAGCTTTCTCTCTTGGGGTCGTTAAAAGTTGGGATTGTGTGGTAAAGGGTTAATTTAACATTTTTCATTTCCTTGCAACAGTGACTCCATAGCTCACATGATGAAAAACATAGTTCATATGCTGACAAACACAGCTCATGACTGACATTTCGAGTGTTTTTAAATATTTGTCAAATGTTAAACAAATTGTGTGATGAATCATTTCCCTCAAATTCACTCAGATACCTTATTTAATTAAAATGGTTCATGTGATAAAGCAGCCAGTGGCTTTGAACAATGGCATGATGATTGAAAATCCATGTTTACTTTTTAAGCAAATGAGAAAAAATGGACTTGTCAAAATTGAAAGCATTTGCAGCTAACAAATTAAATGTGACTCAAATAATGGAATTTGTCTGTGATAGGGTAGAAAATATTGTAGGCAAAGGAGAAAATGCTTGTGTCTAGCATTTTCTTTTTTTCTCACATTGTTTTCAAACTGTCTCTCTCATGGTCGTTAAAACTCAGGACTGTGTGGTAAAGGGTTACCCTTTAACACACAGTTGCAAGTTTTAACATTCCTGAGGATGAAACCTTTTAAAAGCATCAAAGGAAAAGGAGAAAATGCTGGTAATCAGCATTTTCTCCTTTTCCCACAATGTTTTCAGCTATTTCAAAGACAGAAATTATCTATTAAGCTACAGTTAATTTGTTGTCTGCAAATGCCTTCAATTTGGATGAGTCTAAAACTTTGAGGGAAGGAGTTAAACAAGCATACATCCATATGCTGATTTGTGATCTGCAGTAAAATCAGCCAGGAAGTTGTTCTTATGCAAAGATGGCAATGAAAAAAAGTCACAATAGAAGATTTTTGAGGTTTTTTTTTTGTAAATTTGATCTGGTGTGGACACCTCAAAAATATCTATTAGTCCTAGATTCAGGCTTAGAAATAATTGTTTTAATCTTTACTCTAGAAATTAGTATACACATGATATTGTGCTGTTTTTCAAGCAGTTACGGTATACAGTCTTAGTGCATATTATTGCAGGGAAGACAAAATTCCAGCAAACATGTATCAGAAATATGAAAAGGAGTGTAAAAAAGAAGCCATGCAATTATTGGATGGTGAGTTAAAGTGAATTTGTTGTATAATGTGAACAAAAAGTAGAAAGCCTTTCAAATGTCAAGGTCTGGGAATGTATTCACCCATTGTTGTAAATTGAGCTTTGATTGTAATTCTCAGGAATTTTCTAAATTTCAAAGGGATGCATTATGCTGCTTCATTGTTCTGCCCAGGATTATTCAGGGAGGGGACAATTGCCCCATAAACTTGCAGAAATACGGGACTCTTTCGAAATTAGTGAGACAAAGACACTCTAGACCAATTTCTCAAATAAATTTGAATGGGACTAAGTCTTCCCTGGATACATTGTGATGGGATGTTTTGTTTTTCAAATTTAACCCATTACCACACAATCCCGAGTTTTAATGACCCTAAAAAAGAAGCTTTTTGAAAACATTGTGGGAAAATGAGAAAATACCGTAACCAGCATTTTCTCCTTTTTCTTCAGTGTTTTCTACCCTTCCAAAATGCAAATTCAGTTTTTGAGTCACATTTAATTTGTCGTCTGCAAATGCTTTCAATTTGGACAAGTCTAAAATTTTGTTGTTTGGTAATGAGTTAAAGGGGATGATGTACCAGAATCTCCCCCTTGGTAGAATACTGCAGATTTCTTGGCTCGTATTTACCAGCCATCCTTAGTTTCATTCTAAGTCTTGTTCTAGATTTACACTTCTGATTGGCTAAACCATTTGGTTTTGAAGTAGAAGTTTGGTCAGATGTTGCATTACTTTCAAATTTAGAAAATTCTTGTGAATAGGACTAAGAGTGTTCTTCAGAATTGTTGGTGAATACAGACCCTGGATAGATTTCAACAAGCCTTGAATTCAAGTGGCAATCTTATTACAGTATTTAACCCTTTACCAAACGACAAATTTTCATGCTTGTCCAAACTGAAAACTTTAGCAGACAACAAAAAATATATGTGACTCAAAAATTGAACTTTATGTTTAAAATGTCAGAAAACATTGTAGGAAAAGGAGAAAATGCTGGTTACCAGCATTTTCTCCTTTCACCTTAATGTTTTCAAAAGTTGCTGGTTACCAGCATTTTCTCCTTTCACCTTAATGTTTTCAAAAGGCTTCTTCCTCAGGGTTGTTAAAAGTCCAGATTGTATTGTAAAGGGTTAATGAATAGTTTTTGGATTTTAAACCGAGGAGCACCTAAACCGATATGGTTGCTTATGCACCTATTGTAGATTCAGACCACAGTGCATAGAACATGCAATCTGATCTTGGATTTAGGTCAATCTGGTATAAAAACAAGTTCTTAAATTGTTATATTTGGACTTTTGTCCCAGACAAAAAAAAAATCTTTTTTGTTTAATCAGTGATCACTGGTAAATAAGAGGACGGCTTGAGTGGCAAAGTTGCTGTGTTCTCTTTATGCAGGGCAGAGGGCCTAATGTTGGATCCTTTGTGAGGTCACACCAAACATCAATCACTAAATTGCTGGAATTTCAATATTGTTTTACACTGAATATCTCTAAAAACATGAGCCATACTCTGTGAAAAAGGGGGTTTAGTGCATCTGCAAAAAGTATCAACCCAGGTCAGCCTGCGCAGACTGCACAGGCTGACCTGGGTTGAAACTTTTTGCTATATTTCAATTTTCTACATATCAAAGAACCATTTAACCTCATGACTCAGTCATTCAGCCAAAATGGATTCTATGGATCCATAACTATGTGAAGACCTGCTTACTATTATATATCAAGGAGATGCATTCAACCCCCTTTTGTCAGAGTGATGCTCATTTCTGAGTTATGGAAACTGGTGCAACACTTTTCTCCGAAGACATTTCCATTTACGCCATTATTTTCAGTCATCAGATAGATTTGATTTATTACACTTTCTTATACATGTACTTTTGGTTTTACTCTGTGTATTTATATCACTTCTTACTATTGTCCAAAAATAGGTGTTTTTGAAGACCTTGACTCTGATGAAGACATGGAGTTATCTCCCTTAGATCAACTCAAAAATAGTTTACAGCATTTGATAACGTTGGTCAGTGCAAAAAAAGTTACTGAGGAGAAACCCAAACATACATGTGAGTTGTTAGACATTCATGTTGACATTCATTTTATACTATTTATATTTTGATATTGTGCTTGAAGTCTTAAACTATTACTTTATTCTTTACTAGACAACAAAATTTTAAGAACTTTCCAAATTGAAAGTATTTTCAGACGACAAATGTGACTCAAATACATGTATTTGATTTTTCTTTAGAAATAGGGAAAACATGGTGAAGAAAGGAGACAGTGCTGGTTACCAGCATTTCCTCTCTATCCCACAATGTTTTAAAAGCCTCTTAGTCAGGGTCCTTAGAATATGGGATTGTATGGTAAAGGATTAACCCTTTACCGCACAATGCCGCCTTTTGACGCCCCAAAGAAAGAAGCCTTTTGAAAACATTGTGGGAAAAGGAGAAGATGCTGGTAACCAGCATTTTCTCCTTTTCCCACAATGTTTTCTACCCTGTCAAAGAAAAAATGCACCATTTGAGCCACATTAGAATTGTCGTCTGCAAATGCTTTCAATTTGGACTAGGCTAAAATTTTGTCGTCTGGTAAAGGGTTAAAGAGATCCTGGGTAGCGAGGTGGTGAAAGTAAAGGAGTTGCAATGGAGAGGGGGCAGATTTAATCCTTTTTTGAGTTGTTAGGTGTTTGGCCCTTTCCTAGTATAGGTGAAACCCAGGACATACCTGAATAAGTGAGCTTATATTTAATCTTTCAATTTTCATTAGGAACACTGAACACCAAGATTCTTAACTATAGTATTGATGATATGGCTTAGAACAAGTTTTGTAGGTTTTAAACATTTTCTGATCTAAAATATGAATTTGATCAATATTGCTGGTTGTCCTTCTCCTTAACATATTACAGATATTTTTTTTATTATTGAAATTCTTTCCTGGCTTTACATAATGTAGGTTGCAGGGTTACTGGTATAATCATTTTTGTACAAGGTTACAGATGTTTGTTTCCTTTTTCCTGTCCAGTGAAAGAAGTTATATCAGTGATAGTCAGTAAAGTAGAGGGATGCCTGTCTGAAGTTCCTGTCATTGATATTGAGCAAATTTCGGTTGTTATCAACAGCAAGGATATTCATATCCAGAAAAGTTATAATCAGGTATTTACATGGTTCTACACTAAGGTAGTAACACTGGATTAACTCTGATGAGAAAATTTTAAACCGGTTGAACCGATTCATAGATGAACATTTAGATGTGTCTAAAATGATTCAATTTGTCTTTTAAAGGTAGAAAACATTTCTCCTTCTCCAACAATGTTTTCAAAAGCATACCACCTCAGGATCATTAAAATCTGGGATCGCTTGCAAAAAGGTTAAATAGTCAACTATGTTTCTGTTCATCAGTTAAACCCAGGCTGTATTTAATCTTACATGTGAATTATCTTAACCATTTACCACACAATCCTGATTTTTAATGAACCGAAAGTAGAAGACTTGAAAACTTGCTAGAAAAAGGAGAAAGTACTGGTAATTAGCCTTTTCTATTTCTCCCACAGGCAGATCCTATAATCTGAGTCACATTTGTCATCAGCAACTGCTTTCACTTTGGATAAGTCTAAAACTTTGTTGTTTGGTAAAGATTTTGGTGAATGAAATGGTTCATTTATGTATCAACAACATGGTTCATTTATGTATCAACATCATTTATGTATCGGGAAAAGAATGCTGGCACTTTTCTGTATCACTGTATTCGTTCTTTATGGGTCTGCACTGTAAGCAAAAAAATCCCCAAAGACAGCCAAAAGCGATACAGAGCAGTTTCATTATGGACTTAGTGTTTGCCCCTTTTGCAGGAATAATTAACACAGAGTAAAGTTAAAGACTTTGAAACATGTGAAAACATGGTGTAAGACAAGTAATTGCTTTTTATGAACTCTTTAGCCAGAATAGTTAGACTCGTCAATATCAAATCCATTTGCAGATGACACATTCATTGCACCTCAGTTGATATGACCTTAAAACATGGGATTGTTTGATGAAGGGTTAACTCTTTAGTCTGTATTCACCAAACATTCTTGGTCTTTATACCTGAGGTTTTCCAAATTTGAAAGTAATACAATGTTTGATTGGCATAACCAAATGGTTTAGCCAATCAGAGGTTGTGCTACTTTCATATTTCAAAAATCATGGAGAATAAGACTAAGAAGGTTCTTAAAAATGGTTGGTGAATATGGGCCCTGTTTATGTATGTTATTATTACAGGTTGTGGACATAATTCTAGACAAAATCAGTACAGCTGTGCAGATTACAGTTGCTACAGGGAATTTCGACTTCACATGGCTGACAAAAATTGTTGAGGCCTTACTCATGTACTTGAAGTTTAGAGAAGCTTTGTTCAAGAGAGTGTTTATTCTTCTTGTTCTTCAGGTATCAATTAAATCTATATCGTCACATCTTGAAATTTTGAACCTTTTCTGAAACAACAGAGAGGGTAGCAGGTAACATTGTGCGCATAGTTGGTACTCTTATCTTGTCAAGGCAATAAAGATATGATTGCAAGAATTGCTCTCAGGCCAGGTAGCTGGGTTGATAATATAAAGGGGTCGTAATCCAAGAGTCGCTGGTTTGATTTCCATTTTGACCAATTCCCTTTTAAGGACTAACAATAGTCATTGCAACAGGATTCATTCCTCTATTATCCCTGAACATTGTTTTGCAAAGAAAGTATGGGAAAGCAGCCAATGGTATGGAAAAAAGGAAGTGCCAGAAATGCATAGATAGGTTCAATGCCTGCTGCAGTTTAAGTGAAATAGTGTTGTTTCCTATCCTATATTAAAATTTTTTTTTACCTGCCATGATCATTGCCCAATTAATCCTTTACCACACAACAAAGCTTTGGACCCTTCCAAATCCAAAGTATTTGCAGACCACAAATCTAATGAGTGCTCAAATGGTAGAATTTATCTTTGATGAGGTAGAAAACATTGTTGGAAAAGGAGAAAATGCTGGCTACTGGCATTTTCTCTTTTTCCCACTAATTTTTTTAAAAGGCCTTCTCTCTGAGGGCCATGAACACTTGGGATTGTGTGATAAAAGGTTAATTCTCTCTACCTTACACTTCAGGGTTCTAACCTTCAATATTACCATATAGACACCCTAGCAGCGCTGTGTGTGGAGATTCACCTGGTTGAGTTGCAGACGCCATCTTGGATACAATGTGAATGCCTCAAGGGGAATAACTCTTTGCTAGAATTCATCTGTCTTCATTTGTCATGTGCATCTGGGGATAAAATGTTAGGAACATTCAGGTAAGCAATAGTAACAATAATAAAGACATGATTAACCTTTTAAGCCCGGTGTTTTCAAAGAAAATGTCCAGGTATTGTGGTACCCTTTGCAGCACTGTCTTCGTCATCATGCAAAAACTTAGACATTTTATAATATCTCTGTTATTACTGATGATATTTGCTTCAAACCTTGGACAAGTTGTTGTTTATCAAAAGGGAAACCATTACAGCAACGGCAGATAACCATCAAAGTATTTTGACAGAGTTATGTCCCTTTTTTTTGACTTAGAATTTTCAGTGAAAATCAAGCATCTGCGGCCGAGCATTGGCACCTGCATGTGGTGTTCTCTTCTTTCTTTTTTTTTTTTTTTTTTTTTTAATTGATATATGAAATTTCAGATACATGCATTTAGTCTTTTATTTAAACCAAAAAAAGACTCTGAAAATATTTTAGTAAGATCCAGGTATATGCGTTAAAGTTTGATGCACTGATACTGTGGCAGAAGAATTTTTTTTATAGCAGACCAAACCTGTACAGATTGTGACAAGAGATTTGTCCATAATGAAAGCATAAGTAGATTACAAAATGAATGTAAACTAAATTCATGGGATTTATCTTTGCAAGAGAGGAAAAAAAACATTGGTAAAAACGAGAAATTGCTGGTTACTAGCATTTTCTTATTTACCCTCCATGTTTTCAAAGCTTTTCTTCTACAGAGTCATAGAAAGTTGGGATCGTTTAGGAAAAGTTTAACCCTTCAAACCAATTTTAGACTTGTCCAAATTAGAAACATTTGAAGACGACAAATCATATGTTCCTCAAATGATGGGATTTGTTTCTGAAAGAGTAGAAAACGTTGTGGAAAAAGGAGAAAATGCTGATTACCAGCATTTTCTCCTCTTCCCAGAATGTTTTTAGAAGCATAATCAGTCAGGATCGTTAAAACTTGGGATTATGTGGTAAAGGGTTAAGATGAATGTCACTGTTAACATCTTTTGTTCTTTTTTTGTTTCAGATTTGTTACTTCCTGTTTAAAATATGTTTACAGCTCTCGACTAGATCAAACAAGGTTTATCAATGTGCCATGTTTGACAAAAAAGGTAAAAAAGAACAGTTTCAGAGGTTCATTATTAACCCTTTATCAAACAATCCAGTATTTTTACCACCCTAAGGAGTTTTGAAAATGTGGTGAAAAAGGGAGAAAGTGCTGGAAAACATTTCTCCTTTTCCTGCAATGTGTTCTACCCTTTTCAAAGGCAAATTTTATCAGTTGAGTCACATTAAATTTGTTGTCAGTAAATGTTTTTAATATGACTGAGTCTAAAACTTTACCTTCTTTGATAAAGAGCTTATCCTTAGATTAACAAAAACAGGAAATGGACATTTCTGTGTAGAGGGACAGCTTAGCTGAAGTGATTTCAGACTGTTTTTGCCAAAATATTTTACAAAATAACAGACGATGTAGATCGAAGATCAGGGTCCGTATTCACCAACCATTCTTTGTTTCTTTCTTGGTCTTAATCTGGATTTAGAAAATAACACAACTCCTGATTAGCTAACCAATTTCTGATTGGCTAAACCATTTAGTTTAGCCAATCAGTGATTGTGTTACTTTCAAATTTAGAAAATTCTTTAGAATAAGACTAAAATTTTTTAAGAAAGGTTGGTGAATATGGACCCAGGAGTTATTGTCTCAGCCAGTCAGATTGCTAGTCATAGGTTTTTGATGTAAAATTTTATTTGCAAAATTAGGTAATTTAGTGATGTATTGTCAGCTGTTAACTTTTTACAAACGACAAATTTTAGACTTGCCTAATATAAAAGCATTTGCAGATGACAAATGTTACTAAATAATGATAATTGTCCGTGAAAGTGTAGAAAAACCTTGTGGGGAAAAGGTCATTTTCTCTGGGTTGTTAAAACTCATGATTGTTTGGTAAAGAGTCGCAAAACAAAAAAAAAAATGTGGAAAAGGATTTTCAAAACAACAGATCAGCACTCCTTATGTTTAACTCTTTATCAAACGACAAGATTTTAGACCGGTCCAGATTTAAAGCAGCTGCAGACAACAATTTAAATGTGGCTAAAATAATGAAAATTGTCTTTGATAGGGTAGAAAACATTGTGGGAAAAGGAGAAAATGCTAGTTACCAGCATTTTCTCCTTTTCCCACAATGTTTTCAAAAGGCTTCTTTCTTAGGGTCGTTAAAACTTCGGATTGTGTGGTAAAGGGTTAATGACCATATTGACTGTCTTTGCACTTTAGATGAGCAATTTCTTGTTTATCATACTTTACCTGAACTCTACCTTGGTGGCAAATTCAATTTTATGTATTATTAGATGGAAAACATTTGGTCATATTTTAGAATCAAGTAGTAGACAGTGTTTATCTAAATAATTTGGCACAATTGTTCTCTTTCATGAGTAGAAATGCCATTTGAAAAAACATAAGGTAGGTCATACTTGAAGGTCAAATGATAAATTTGTCATAAATAGAGCTTGTTAGAGCTATAACGTCTACTTTTGATTTCTAAATAATGTGGGACAGTTTTTAAAAATTTAATAGTAGATTTCAATATAATTTAGCAAAATTGTTCTTCACAAGTAGATGTGCCATGTGAAACATTTGTTTGGATAGGTCAAAGGTCAAGGTCACACTTGAATGTCAACTGATAAGATTTTTGACATTTTTTACTTGAGTGGAAGTGTCTGAGTTATTCACTGCGGTAGTTTCAAGTTCAAGGTCAAATATGAATCAAGTCTCTACTTGTTCATGAACAGGGGATACTCCTATCCTTATGTGAATTTGAAATCAAATGAATTAGGGATAAGATACAAGGGTGATTTGTTACATTTAGCTTTTGATTGGTCTAAAAAAAACTTTCAGTAATGGTTTATGTTCACGTTTGAATACATTCACAGTTTCTTCACTTATCTACAAGGCTGGTACCAGAATGTCGCAATGTTGACATTGCATCAGAACACAGACAAAACAGTGATCAAAAAACAGATGTGGTAACAATGTTGTATCAGTCAGACTTTGTACAGAAGCTGGTGGAAATTACTCAGGTTTGTATATCTAAAATGTCATACATAAAGAACTGAAAAGCAAGAGGTCCGGCCAGATAAGTCTTGACACGTGTTTATTTTTATTTATTTCACATACATACAGTAAGGCCTCCAGCCCATTATACAAATACGTTACATTTAACATATAAATAAACTGACAGTATATTCTTATTCTACAGTCATAATTGTACCTATGAAGAGTGAGTGTTTTTAATCCCATCAGTGACATTGGCGAAAACATGGACTTTTGTGGATAACATAGATGAAGCTCAGACTGCACAGAATGTACCATCCGACTGCTTTGTCAAGGTTGTAAGATAAAAAATCTTTTGAGTTTCATTGGATTGTATTTCCAGCAAGTTAAAGGTGTTTGGGTATAAACATAGGTGCATTTGTGTTGTTAACTCCTTGTTCAGGTTTGCTGTCATTGTCTGGAATCTTTTTTTTGTGTGTCTGTTAGAATTACAAGCTCTCTGTGTTGCCACAGACTTCTAGTGTATGGCTGCTTTTGATTCAGTTTATAACCTTGAAGATCAGAGCCAGATACCCTGACAACTAATGATGATCATGTAATTGGGTTGCTATTGTATTACACTTATTGTGTTGTTCTTGTTCCGACAGTTTAGTCTTCAAGATTGGCTAGAGACAGAGCAGCAGGTTGATGTTACAGATGACATTCTAAATGACTTTGAGAGGCTAGTATCTGATTATCTTATATGCAGTCTTAACTGCAAGATAAAAACGGGTTGAAGGTGAATACTGTACAGTGTAGACAAAAAGATCAAGCATTCTTAAGAACATTCTTTGTCTTATTCTCCAAGATTTTCTAAATTTGAAAGTAACTAACTTCTGATTGGCTAAACCATGGTTTAGCCAATTAAAAGTTGTGTTACTTTCAAATTTAGAAAATTCTTGAGAGCAAGACCAAGAACGTTCTTATGACTGCTTAGTGAATACAGACCGGGGCTGCATGGATCACAGTTTTGTTTAACCTTTACTGAATAACAAAATTTTCGACTTGTCCATATTGAACACATTTGCAGATGAATATTAAAATGTTGCTGAAATGATGAGATCTATCTTTGATAGGGTAGAAAATATTGTGGTTACCAGCATTTTTTCTTTTTCCTACAATGTTTCAAAAGCCCATCTCCCTCGGGGTCTTTAATCCACATGATTATTTGGTAAGGGGTCAATGAAACTTATCATGGAGATAAATCTTGATTTGATTATAAACATAGCTGCATTTTATTGATACAGTGAAAGTTAAGATCTCCATAACTTAAAAAGGAATATAATAATATATAACCTTCACTTACTCAATAATCCAAGAACCAGGTGTATACAATTTTGCATGGTGATAGATATTTTTTTTGCAGATTTTGCAAAACCTTGATTTGATAGCTAAAGAATAGGTCAAGGTCACTTTTACTTAAATTTTTAAAAAAATGGAATCTGCAGTACCTTAAACTATGAGCTATGATTAGTACGATTAGCATTGTGGTAGATCATGAAATGCAGACACTGGATGTACTTTTTTTTTTCCCAGCTTACATTAAGGTCAAGGTTATTGTTGCTTAAAATAGGGCGGAAAAAGTGACACTTTTGCAATTACCACAACAAAATTTAATGATGATACAGGTGATAAATCTTGATATGCAGATTATGAGGAAACAAATTATGGCAACAACAAAGGTCAAGGTCAGCATTATCAAAAATTTAAAGACAAAGAAAAAAAAGCCATGGAAAGAAAATACTGGACATATAACATATTTGTTAACATTTTGAATCATTTGATCAGGTTTGACTACTACCAATGGTTCATCTATCATCATTATATGTGCAAAACAGATGGAAGAGGTAAGAAATACATGGAGGCTGCATCTGTCATGTTAAACACCTTATTGACCAAGGAAGGAAGGTAAGCCAAAACACTCACAGGAAAATCTTGATTTTTTTGCGGCAGTGGATTTTTTACTGTATCCGTTAATTAGAAGTTTGAGACAGAAATAGCGAGCTCTTTGGAAATAGAGCAGCAATGGTTCTGATTGCTCAGTCAAGCAATCAGAACCACCGCACTGTTTCCCAAGGGGAAAAATTATTCATATCTCTTGCTTGTATGATAGCTTTGGACCAAAATATTAAGGGCATTTATTGTTTTTATACATTATAGAATTGCTTGTATTTTTTTTTTTTTTTTTTTTTTTCCAAATTTAGGTAAAAACTTAAGACTTATTTTCCTTATCTTTTTTTAGTGTTTTCATGCGTAATTTTTTATCTTTACTTGAGAAGTGCCGAGCCTTTTTATAAAGAAAACTGAATTTGTTTACAGACTTTGCTGTGTAGGTCAGGATTTGTCTGGAGTAAGAACAGACTGTGTGAAAAAAGGAACAGAAACAGGCTTGATTCAACTATTGATAGTAAGTAAATGCAATCTTTACGAGGGCCATTTGAAAAGCTCTGATAATGGGCACATAACTCTAGGTAGAATTTATTGATTTTTATGACCTGTACCGAAAGCTCAGTTTTTGCCACGCTCGAATGTGCTCAATTTGCATGTGCTACGTGAGACACAATTGTAATTCAGCACTTTGAACTGGATAGAGTTTTACGCATTGGCACATTAAGCAGACGTCGGTGCAAAGATGGCTAAAGAGGAGCAAAGGGTCTATGTGAAAATACGGTCTCTGCTTAACTGTTCGGCACAAGATATCAAAGCAGATTTAGATAAAGTTTATGGAAATGATGCTCTTTTGTATCCTACGGTTGCCAGATAGTCAGCTCATTTTAAAGATGGTAGTCAGTCTGTTGAAGATGACCCTGGGTCGGGACGTCTATTGACGGCATTTTGTGAAAATGATGTCACTGCCGTTAGAAATGCAGTTGAAGAGGATGCTCGTTATAATGTTGAGAGTTAGCTGACATATGTGGCCTGAGTTCGGGGGCAGTTTTTGCAATTTTGAAGGAAAAGTTGAAACTCCGGAAAATATGCTCCAGATGGATCCCCATTTTTTGACGAACCACCAGAAGCAGGAGCGCGTAAGAATAGCCATGGAACTATTTGCAGTGTATGAGAACTGTGATGATAGGTGACTGTTTGACATCGTTATTGGTGATGAAACTTGGGTATCGTTCTTTGAGCCTGATGGAAAAGAAAATAACAAAGTTTGGGTAGGGAAAAATGGAGAAAGGCCCCAGATTGCTAGACATTCTCGAAGTGTCAGGCGCGTTTTGTATGCACTATTTTTTGATGCGCTTGGAATGGTGCTCCAGTTCCCTGTCCCAGAACACACCACGGTTACAGGAAAGATGTACGCTGAAAGTATTTTGCCTGCCGTTGTTAACCATTATTTGGCAGCCTGCCCACGAACCAGAGTGTGAGGACTTAAACTTCTCCATGACAACGCCCCAGCCCACAAGTCAGCCGTCGTTATGGACTACTTACAGACATGTGGACTCCATACTTTGCCACACCCACCTTACAGCCCAGACCTAGCTCCCTGTGATTTCTGGTTGAATCCCCATATCAAACAGTGCCTCAGAGGTCGCAAGTTTGAGCCCCGCACAGCTCTTGGGCGTGCCTTATATCAATGCACTAACACTATCCCTAAATCTGACTATAAAAAAGCGTTTTCTGACTGGATCAGATGTCTGAAAAAAGTGTGTACAAGTCCACGAGGAATACTTCGAGGGACTGGAGTAGACAATTTCCATCAGGTAAAAGTTATATTAGAAGTCCGCACGCATTATCAGAACTTTTCAAGTGGCCCTCGTACGTGCATAAATATCTTTGCTAATAGGTTAATGAATGAGTAGAAATTTTCTTTGAGTTATATGTATCGCTGTTCTAAGTAAAGGAGTTTACACAGGCTTAAGTCTTTACCAAATTGAAAAATGCAGATGACAATTTAAATGTTATTCAAGTGATTAAATTTGCCTTTGATTGGTTAGAAAGCATTGTGGGAAATGGAGCAAATGCTAGTTACCAGTATTTTGTCCTTTTCCCACGTTTTCAAAAGTTTTTTTTTTTTTTTTTTTTTTTTTTTTCAAGGTCGTTAAAACTCAGGATTGTGTGGTTAAAAGGTTAATTTACCTACTGATATAGAAGGTGTATGCAGTCTTCCTTTGCATGTACTGGTATATCATGTTTATAATAGAGTAATAAATAGATTTGTTCTTTTTTAAGCTATTTATATGATTCCGAAAAATTAAAGAAAGTGGGAAAGCTTCACAAATTAATAAGGGGTCCAGTAACAATCTTTTATTTTGTGGTAGGGTTCAAGGTCCCTGTCCTGTCATAACAAAGGCTTTAATCCTTTACCAAACAACATGAAGGTAGAAGGCTTCCCAAAACATTATAGGAAAAGGAGAAAAAGCTGATTCCTAGCATTTTCCCCAATTCCTACAATATTTTCTTCCCTTTCACAAGCTATACCAATTTTTTGATGCACTTTTAATTTGTCACATACTAATGCTCTCAGTATAGATCATTCTAAAACTTAATTGTCCTGTAAAGAGTTAAAAATGATAGATATTCATTATACTGAAGTAAATTAGGAGAAATTACAAGCAGTTCACTGAAACTGTAGTGGCAGACAAATTTTTTAAAGATTTTAAACCAGAGTAGCTTTTCAATTTGAAGTTGGTTGCCTTTGTTGTATTTATAATTTGATAGGATTTTTTGACAAAACAGTGACATGGTCCTCTTATAATTTATTCTTTAACAAATCTGAACATTTCATGCCTTCTCTGATTTTTTTACTAGTGGTGTTTCCAGTATGGAGGTGTTTGAAATTGTATATTTGATCAAGACTCAACTCTGAAGCACAATTGTGAAATCAGATGGTCTACAGCTTATATAAATGAGCCATGCTCTGTGAAAAGGAGGCTTAATGCAGTTAAAAAAAAAAAAAAAAAAAAAATTTGTCAGCCTGTGCAGGCTGACATGGGTCAAAACTTTTTGTTATATGTAATTTTTCTGCATGTCAAAGGACTATTCTACCTGATGATGTAGTTGGTTGATAGACAAAAAATAGATTTGGATTTTTGGATCCACAATTATGTAATGACTTGCTTTATAGTATAATGGGTCACGGAGGTACATTAACCCTTTACCGCACAATGCCGCCTTTTGACGCCCCTCGGAAAGAAGCCTTTTGAAAACAATGTGGGAAAAGGAGAAAATGCTGGTAACCAGCATTTTCTCCTTTTCCCACAATGTTTTCTACCCTATCAGAGAAAAGTTGCACCATTTGAGCCACATGGAAATTGTCGTCTGCAAATGCTTTTAATTTGGACTAGGCTAAACTTTTGACGTCTGGTAAAGGGTTAAGCCCCCTTTTTCCCAAGCATGGTTCAAATTTTTGTGTTCTAGGGTCTTACACAGTTATTCCACAAAGCCAATGCAGCAGCTGACAGAGGATCATGGCTGACCAATCAACTAGCTCAGATTTTAGACACAAGGGACACTGATATAGCTAGACAGAATATGGTGATTAAGTCTACAAGGTGATGCAATATTGTCCTCATGGAATATCCCTTTTCTTTTTTTAGCAGTTTTGCTTTTTATCAGACAACAAAATTTTACACTTGACCAATCTGACAGCATTTGCAGACCACAATGTCAATGAGATATGACTGTATTTTTATTTTTCAGATTGATTGTGAGTCTGCCACCATACCTTTTGTTTTCTGATAGCCCAAGGACCCTGACCCTGAACTCTGGCACTGTTCAAGAGAGTATGGACTTCATCAACTCTGTCTTTGTAAGCTGAAATTTTCATTTCATAAAAACATCATTATGTGCGTAATATGATTCTTTTGTCTTGAAGATTATATTTTGGATTTAGAAGGTGCCTGTTATGAGTGATTTCCTCATGTGCCACATATTTGTAAGTTGTTCATACATGTTTTACAAGGTCCTTTTTGTACTTGACTAAAGCAACTTTGCCTCTGAAGGTGATAGGTAAATTTTTGTTTTATGTTCAAGTGTTAACCCTTGACTTTTAGTGGCCCTGAGGAAGATGTCTTTTAAAAAGATTGTGGGAAAAGGAGAAAATGCTGGTGACCAGCATTTTCTCCTTTTCCCCACATTCTTTTCTGCCCTTTCACAGACATATCCCATAATTTGAGTCTCATCTAATATTTTGTCTGCAAATGCTTCTAATTTGGACAATTCTACATTTTTTTCATGTGGTAAAGAGTTAATTAATCAACTCCTTGCCTCAAAGCAAGATCCTTTCAATGTGATTGCTCTAAATCAGTTTTCAAAGCATTGTGTGGGATGGAGATACTACAACAAATAGGCATTTTATTCATTTGGCAGAAGTTTCCTTGCTTGTCTTTATGTAAAAGTTTAAGTTGTGAAAATACTTCCCTCCTAAGACTCTTTAGAGTAACAAAAAGTGTTTAGTGGACAACTAATTATACCCCCAAACTGCGTCGTAGAGGGGCGTATACTGGTTTCAGCATGTCTGTAGATCCGTACGACCATCAATCTGTCCCATGTTTTCGATTCCCTGCTTTAACTCAAAAGCCGTCTGACCTAGGACCCTGAAACTTTATAGAAGTGTTCCTCATGACCCAAGGAAGTGCCCTATTTTTTGGGGTCATATGGGTCAAAGGTCAAGGTCACAGGTGAACTTTGTTTTCTCCGATTGTGCTGCTTCAGTGACAAGGTGCCAGTGGGAGGGTATTTGTACGCTTTGCAACAGTTCTAGTTATCTCAACAGTGGCAAAGCATCTTAGGCTAATGAAGATTGAAAGATTGAAAATGTTGTGGCAAAATACCACAGTAAATATTCCCCCAGCAAATGCATTAAGATATGCCGTTCATCGAAATGTAAATGAGCTATGCTCTGTGAAAGGGGGTTTTAATGTATCAGCGAAAAGTATCAACTTGAGTTAGCCTGCACAGTCTGTGCAGGCTGACCTTAGCCAAAACTTTGCAATAGGTCAATTTCCTGTATATTCAAGAACCAGTCTTCCTCATAATTAAGTTGGTTGTTGAAAAAAAGGGCTGTTATTCATCTATAAGTATGTGATGACTTTCTTGGTATTATGGATTACAGAGATGCATTAAGCCCCCTTTTGCCAGGGTATGACCCAAATTGTATTAGTTGTACAAATTTGCCCCAGATAATTGATGTTAGTGCCAACTTTGATTTTGATGAAGTACTAATTCTTTCAACTTTTTACCACTCAATCCGGACTTTAAACGACCCTGAGGAAGGAGCCTTTTGAAAACATTGTGGGAAAAGGAGAAAATGCTGGTAATCAGCATTTTCTCCTTTTCCTACAATGTTTTCTATCCTTCAAAAGACAATTTCCCCTATTTCAAGCACTTTTGATTTTTCATCTGCAAATGTTTTCAAGTCCAATTTTTTCATTTGGTAAAGGGCTATGGTAAATATGAACATTGTCTGTATTTACAGGTCACCCATCTTTCTGAGGGACTTATTTTACCGTCTAGTTTTAGTTCCTATCTGGCTCAGGTATGTAGATTTATTGCTAGATTAAAACACAACATTAATTTTACCACATTACCATTCTATATTCTTGTTCAGGGAATCAAAATAATTGGACAAGAGAAGTAGAAACCACATACTGTAAAAGTAGATATTATTGCGGGTCTAAAATTTCATGAATTACCAAATACTGACCTTATGCATGTTTTAATTTCCCGGAAAACTGCAATAGACATTTTTCAATTTAATAAATCTCCATTTTTACTTCAATAAAACATGTTTAATTGGCAGTATTAACTGCCACTAGACCTGTATTCTGGTTGACTAATGAAATAAGGCACTCATTTATGTTGACAAGGGTTCCAGTCGGTTGCTTCCACATGACCCACTGTCTAGGTGAAATATACAGTTATGTAGCTTAAATTTATATCGGTGGAAATCTTTGCGATTTTATCAGTGGGGATCATTAACGAAGGCTTAGCTTAATGGTTGAAAGACAAAGATATTTAGAAATAGATCAAAAGTTTATTTTTACAGGGATTACTTCAAGCTTTAGGATTAAATGAACATAGAGGGGTAATACATTTCATTGTAGAGAAGTGTCCAGCCCTTATAATGGCATTTGTGGTAAGTTATACAGCTATTATTTGTATGTTCCATTTCTTCTAGAAAACTATTCCTTAATCCATTGCCAAATGACAAATTCTATTTGTCACATTACAAGCCTCACAGACAACAGATTCGAAAGCAGTACAAATGAACCAGTGTAGTTTGACAAGATAGCAAACATGGCGGGAAAAGGAGAAAATGTTGGTTACCAGCATTTTCTCCTTTTCCCGCTATGTTTTCAACACCCAATTCCTTCAGGGTCGTTAAAACTCAGGGGTTGTGTGGTAAGGGGCTAATCTATACAAATAAAGCTCCAACTTGTACTATGGGTGACACTAATGTAGAGGTAGAGCATAGGATAACAAAATGTTACACTAGTCCAAAATGAAAGCATTTACAGGTGACAAATTCAGGGTGGCTAAAACGAGGAAATTTGTCCTTGATAGGGCAGAAAACATCATGGGAAAAGGAGAAACTGCTGGTTGCCAACACTTACTTTCTGTACACCTTAACCAGTAATCACTCAATGATAGTGTAGTTCCAGAGGTTGACCCCTATCATCACTCGATTTGGACCCAAAACCTTTGATTTAACCCCTTACTGCACAATCTCCAGTTTTAACCACCTTGATGGACAAGACTGTTGAAAACATAGTCTTGTCCATTTTTCCTTTTTCTGCAGTGTTTTCAAAAGCCTTCTTGGTCAGGGTGTTTAAAATTCAGGATTGTGTAGTGAAGGGTTAATTCTGCTGATTTCTAAAATGTCACTGAACTTCAGAAACTGGTATCTGATGCTGTATATTATGATTAATTTTGTGCAAATTCTTGGGGCAATATTCAAGTCTGATTTAAATTCCAAGAGTAGTGATCAGATTGGCTGAGACAGAATGTGTGAGCCAATCAGATGGCAAGTCTTGGAATCTAGAATTTAGGAACAATATCCAGAATCATTGGCGATAACAAACCATGACATGTGAGTTATTATTGAAGGTTAATTACCAAACTGTACAACCATATTTGGACATGCTAGTAGAAGATGATGAATCGGAGTTACAGAGGTTCTTTTTGAAACTAAGGTGAGACCTTAACTAATTGCTGTAAGGTAACTTTTGTCTTGGTTATTTTCAAATAAAACATTGTGGTATTGTCATAGCCCTATAATCTGCATTGTCATGCAAAAACTTTGAACATTTGCTGCCAAGCATTGCCACTGGCATGCGATGCTCTTGTTAGACTTGCCACATATAACTTACATGGAGGAGAAATGTTTTAGAAGGATGAAAATACTTTTCAGAGTATGGAAAACATTGTAAAAATAGGAGCAATTGCTGTCAAACATGCTATTGCTCCTTTGTTTTGCTCGGCAGTTTTCGAAGAAAACGTCAAGTTATTGTCATTGTCCTGGCGTTGTAGTCATTGTGCAAAAACTTTTATCATGTCTCTGTTATTACTGAAGACATTTACTTCAAACTTGGACTAGTTATTAACCATCCAAAGGGGAACCCATACAACAGAGGCAGGTAACCATTAAAATATTTTTGATGGTTATGCCCCTGTTTTGACTTAGAATTTTCACTAAAAGCAGCTGCAGCGGAGCGTTGGCGCCAGCAGACAATGCCTTGTCACTATTTAAGTGGTCATCTTCTTCAGGGGAGTGCTTTATTTGTTTGGTTATTAGTTAATTCAGTATGTTTGTTCTTTTGAAGAAGTGATATACTGAACTATTCTGACAAATGTTTGAACTGCAATTGGCTTCTATCTTTACAACAAAATTGATGTTGCTTTGAAACATAGCTTTTTTTTTCTTCACACACATGGGGAAAGAAAGGTCTGGTTTTGAACAGTTTTGTCTTTATGATAAACATTGAGATAGAGAATACATGGTTGGTGCCGAGATGGATAAAGTTTATCCGGTGAGGCTTAGAAAACTGAGAGGGTGAGCTTTAGCGAGCCCTATTCAGTTTTCGGGCCGAGCCGGATAAACTTTATCCATCTTGGCACCAACCATATATTCGATTTATCCCGTTTTCTAAAGGAAAAAGCTCATGTTTACTCCTCATTTTTCAAATTATTTGATTTGTTTACAATAGGTCCCCCACGTCCCCTGTGTTCAAGCAGCCTAAGTACGCACTTATTATAATGACCCGAGGAAAGCAATAGTTCCTATTATATCCGACTAGAATACCCATACATCATCAAAAATTAGTCATTTTTCACAATTTCCAGCGTAATGTCAATGTTTTTATTTCGAAATATGTTGAGTTTTGCTATGTATGCTGACCGTCAATGCAGTGTTATATACAGTCTTGTGCCATACTGCACAGAAGGTGAACATCCAGACGGCTCCATTTATGGCCACATTAATAAGGGCAGCAAATAAATAACATCCAACAGGAAGGAAAATTTCAGAGTTATATCCCTTTTTGTATTCAATAATTTTTGGAAATGCATGGTGACGTCACATGACGTAATTTTCTCTGAATTCTACGTAATCACTCGCAGAAATGTTGTAAACAGACACGGGTAGGTAGAAGGAAAGAACTTACCTCTGATACGAAAACGGCTATTGTTTCATTATATTATTCGTGTATTCGACAATAGGAAATATCTCGTAGATTGGACATACCGCGGACTACAATTAATGGGATTATCAAAGGATATCGTATATGAAATAGTGTTGAGAATTTTCAAAGAAACGGCACTTAGTAAAGATAAGTGAACGTGATAGTCGGACACTGAACATTTCGAATTGTAAACAAAACAGGAAACAAACATCGGACATTACGGGAATTTCTAATCAGGCAAGAAACTATAGTTTTTAAACGGACTGTTCAAAGGACATTGTATAGCAAAGGATATATTGGAACAAACAACAGGGTTTTTATTTGGAGAAAGGTAGGTGAAGATTGGTTACCGTGTTGCCTCGCTACTCCACCCACCCCGAGGTTCAGTTTGATGATCTGGCCGGCTGAAAGTCCGGACTTGAATATTATTTAGAACTTATTGCATAGACTTAGAAGACAACTGAAAAATTGACCTGAAATCATTGATACACGAGATAAGCTTGAGAAAGCCATTCATTACGTCTGCACAAACATTCAGGACTATTGATACATCAGGAACTGTTATTCCAGCCTACCAAGGAGGATACAGAATGTAATAAAATCAAAAAGGATATAACAAAAGACTCAGGTACGAAAAATTGGTTCTGAATATTTTAAACAGTTTTGTTTTTCAGGTCTCATTCACAGTTAACATCAATTTTTTTGTTTTTAGACGTTTGAATTTATGGCACAAGTCTGTATCATTAATCTTATAGCGTGTAGGAATACACAACTGCCGGATAAAGCTAAGTTTATTAGGTTACCCCGTTATTAGGTCAGTTTAAATAACGAAAACGGGATAAAAAGATATAATTAGCTTTTATTCACATTTGTTTCCTTTACCCAATGTTCTCTAAAGTTGTTACCTGATTTGTTTGGTAATGGGTTAACCCTTTACCACACAATCCCGACTTTTAACGACCCTGAGGAAGAAGCCTTTTGAAAACATTGTGGGAAAAGGAGAAAATGCTGGTAACCATCATTTTCTCCTTTTCCCACAATGTTTTCTATCCCATCAAAGACAAATTCCATCATTTACGTCACATTTATATTTTCCATCTGCAAATGCTTTCAATTTGGGCAAGTCTAAATTTTTCTGATCTGGTAAAGAGTTAAAATATTCTTTTTCTTATAGAAGAAATGAAGAGCATGTAACAGAGAACTACTGGCTCTCAGCTTGTGCAGTCTTCTCCCAAGTTTTGAACCTATCACACAGGTAATATTGCTGGTCAGCTAGCAGTTATTCATGTTTTACCCTTTGTTTTGTGTTTAATGTTTATGAACTTGACATGGTGTGTCAGGGGAAAAAAAAATCTATTACAACTACCAAGCCATTTTTCCAGAATATTTTACAAAACATATGAGCCTTGCTCTGGGAAAAGGGAGTTTAATGTATCTTCATGTTACGTTATACCAGGCAAGTCATCAAATAACTATAGATAAAAAAAATCAAGTTTGTCAAACAGCCGACTGAGTCATGAGGTAGAATGCTTTGTGGACATGCAGGAAGTTTAAAAATAGCAGAAACCTTCAATTCATGTCAGCCTGCGCGAACTGCACAGGCTGACATTTGTTGATACTTTTTGCAGATGCATTAAAAACAACCTTTTCACAGAGTATTGCTCATATATGACATATGAAAATGCACATCCCAATTCACTATCTTTAATTTGTACTTTGTGATCTTGATCTTCACTTCACTTAACCCTTTACCACACAATCACGGGTTTTAACGACCCTGAACAAAAAGCCTGTTGAAAACATCGTGGGAAAAGGAGAAAATGCTGGTAACCAGCATTTTCTCCTTTTCCCATAATGTTTTCTTACCTTCCAAAAACGAATTTTAATTTTTGAGTCACATTTATTTTGTCGTCTGCAAATGCTTTCAATTTGGACTGGTCTAAAAATTTGTGGTGTGGTAAAGGGTTAAGAAAAAACAAATGAACTTATGAATAGCACTGTAGGGGTTAAAGTGGTTTTTAATTGCAAAAGAATTTTACCTAAAGATAAATGTACCTTTCCAAGTATAGTAATACTTTACACAGTTCTTTACAAGTTGTAAGGTTTTTTTCATTTCCACAAAAACAGTTAATAAATTGTCCATTTATTAGTAAGGAAATTTGAACTTCCACTCTTGCGCTACAAACCCTATCCACTTCCAGCAGAGTTACTTAATGTATCTAAAATGGTGTGTATGTACCCAAGAGGCTAACAGTTTGGGTCTAAAACTTGTCCTTTTGGAAAGATTTAACCCTTTCCCAAAGGTCATATTTTAGACTCTTTCAAATTCAAACCATCTGCAGACAACAAATTCAACATCGAGCTTAAGCTCCCTGGTGGGACAGAAAACATTGTTGGAAAAGGAGAAAATGCTGATAACCAGCATTTTCTCCTTTTCCAACAATGTTTTCAAAAGTCCTCTTTATCAAGGTTGTAAAAACCAGGGATTGTGTGGTAAAGGGTTAAAGGCATATGGTAGAAGCTGTAAGTTTTCAGTCATAATTATATATTTGCCTCCATTGCAGACAAAGTTTACAGCAGTTATTTAATGAAAACAAGTTCAAGGATTCAGCAGGATACCAGAATGTAAGATTTTCAATCCATAAAATATCTGCTGATTGCTTCACCTCTCTGTGTGTCTGTGCTTTGAGCTTTTTGCATTGTTCACCCATTGCTGTTCATACAATTTAAGCTCGACTGTTTCCGAAGGTATTGTCGTAGCTCTGGTTTTGTTGTCTGCATTGTCATGCGAAAACTTTGACATATTATACTATCTCTGTTATTACTGGAGACATTTGCTTCAAACTTGAACAAATTGTCATTTATTCAAAGGAAGACCTATACAACAGGGGTAGATAACCCTCAAAGTATTTTTGACACAGTTATGCACCTTTTTCAACTTGGAATTTTTACTGAAATTAAGCAACTGCAGCCAAATGATGGCACTTGTATGTGGTGCTCTTGTTTCTACTCCAATCTCTACCCCAGCTTCATGGAAAAGGAAATTACTTTGTACTGATAGGTCTTCAAGATAACTATTCAAAGAATTATACATGTGGAATTTCAGACATTGAAATGACAGGTGAGCATTTTTAGGACCATCATACTTACATGTAGTGTAATGAAATTTTTTCTCAAGGAGAGCTATTTATGAATTTGTCACACCTCCTAGGTGTCCAAGAGGTGGAGCTCTTGCCTCAAGAGCTGATAGTAGTGGGATCGAACCCCCAGTGAGCCACGATGTTCTCATAATTCTCCATACCCAGATGTCAGATGTTTATACTGTTTGCTCTTTACCGTAGATGCCCTCTGCTTAGAAAAGTCCATGTGTTTTATTTATTGGTGTATTCCAAAATAGTTTTGTGTTTTGCAGCTGATGTTTCATGCCACTGACATGATGTTTTTACAGCTAACCTACCTGCAACAGTTTTCACATATTAAGGTATGACATTTTAGAAGTCAAATTCTTTACCAGGCAAACAAAATTTAGACTTGCAAAGACTGAAAGCATTTGCAGAGGATGATTTAAATTGCACTAATACACTGGAATTTGTCTCTGAAAGGGTAGAAAACATGAGAGGAGAAAATGCCAGTTACTAGAGTTTTCTCTTTTTCCCACAATGTCTTCAAAAACCTTTTTCTCAGGGTTGTTAAAACAGGAGATCCTGCGTGGCTCAGTGGTAAAGTTCAGGACCCATGACCTGGAGGCCCTGGGTTCCAGCCTCACCGGATCCATTGGGTTTTTCGTGGGAGTGTACTTGGGCAAGATACCTCAGAGCCCTAGCCTAGTCCTAGTGAAACCCAGGAAATACATAAATATATGAGCTGTCACTGTGATATGACTGAAATAATGTTGAAAGTGGCGTAAAACACCATTCAGTCAGTCACAAAAACAGGGAGTTGTTTGGTACAGGGTTAACACATACAAACCTACATGGTAACTTTAATTTGTTTGATTGTTTTATTTACATAGAGGATCTTAGATGAGTGCTTATATATTATCATTTTTATCTAATCGTTTTTTGAATTTTGGCAAAGTTATGAAAATCTGATCAAAATGTCCAAAATTTATACTTTGATGTCTTTTTAATTTTTCATTTTAGAACCAGTTCCATATAGATAGACTACATACAGCCTTGAAACAGATTCTAGAAAGCAACACTGCAGAAGGTTTACTGGACCATGTGTTACTGGAAAAAGTTGATGACAGAACTAGACGGTGTGCCAATGGTCAATTGTTGAAGCTGTATCCACTCACTGTAATAAGGTTGGATTCAGTAGATTATTAGATAATTCTGCTTTAGTGTGCCAAATGTGTAAAATGAAATAACCCTTGACCCTTTACCACACAATCCCGACTTTTAACGACCCTGAGAAGGAAGCCTTTAGAAAACATTGTAGGAAAAAGAGAAAATGCTGGTAACCAGCATTTTCTCCTTTTCCCACAATGTTTTCTATCCTTCCCTAAACAATTTTCAATTTTTGAGTCACATTAATTTTGTTGTCAGCAAATGCCTTCAGATTGGACAAGTCTAAAATTTTGTTGTTTGGTAAAGAGTTAATCAGTACAAAATGCTGAGAATAAGCATTTTCTCCTTTTTACACCATGTTTTCTATCCTTTTAACTCTTTAATAAATGACAAAATTTTAGACTGGTCCAAATAAAAGCAATAAACAGACTTTTCAGATGCTGGATTTAATGTGGTTCCAATTATGGAATTTGTCTGTAAAAGGATAGAATACATTGTGGAAAAAGGAGAAAATGCTGGTTACCAATATTTTCTCCTTTTCCAACAATGTTCAAAAGCCTTCTTCCTCAGGATTGTTACACGTCAGGACTGTGTGGGTTAAAGGAGAAATTCGCACACTGAAGCCATTATTATGTCATCTGCAAATGCTGTCAATTTTGAAGTCTTAAATTTTGTCATCTGGTAATGAATTTCAGACGACTTTATCTCTTTACCAAACTATCCCAGGTCTTGATAACCTCGAGGAAGAAAGCTGAAAAGATTGTGGGAAAAGGAGAAAATGCTGGTTATCAGCATTTTCTCCTTTTCCCACAATCTTTTCAATTGTCTCAAGGACAAATCGTGTCATTGGAGCCACATGTCTTCTCAATGCTTTGAATTTAGGCAAGTCTTAAATTTTATTGTTTGCTAAAGATTCATGTAAACAGCTGCCACAGGATACTGGATATAGGCTACAGGAAAATGGTAGGACTAACTAGAACAATAGCAAGTGTAGATAGAAGCAGAAAATAAGCATTAGTTTCAATTTTGGAAGAAAAGCAGAATATAGGAAAAGCTCAGGCTCTCTTCTTCAGTTGCTTAAGCCCTTCACTTACCACAAATTATAGGTGGAGGATATAGTTTTTGTGTTGTCTGTTTGTCTGTCCATCCAGACAGATATCTTCTAAAATCCATGATGAAAATTGATGAAACTTCATACATGTGTTCCTTTTGACAGTCTGCCAATACTCTCTGTCTGTTTCTTTTATTTAATGCCATGTCATGGAAAAAAGGGGGCTTTTTTCAGTGGGGGATATCATTTCAATGAAATAGCCCATGTTAAATTCAAAATTGATACAAACGAGCTGAAGTTCTCTAATAGAATAGAAAACATTGTGGGAAAAGGAGAAAGTGTGGGTTACCAGCATTTTTCCCCCCACAATGTTTTCAAAGCATTCTACTTCAGTGGCATGAAAACACAGGATTGGTAAAGGGTTAACTTGTTTACTTGTTGTCTTTGTGCAGATTTCTGAGGGATGAAAAAAAGGATACAGTTGGAAAGTACCTGAGTATTGCAGGCTTAAATGGGTTGTTAAGAGCTTATATGTGTATGTGTAAACACTATGAAGAAGAGAATACGATCAACACCAGACAGGTATTTAATGACCTTTTTTATTTCTGATGCTAGGGACAACTTAAGGTGGTTTTGCAAACAGTGCAGATCAATATTGGATTGCATGTTCTTTTCTGTCTGACCTTGCATCTACACTGTCATGTATTTCACGAAATAGTGATACAAATTTTCTCAACTCTTTCCCAGACATGAAAAATTTAGACTCTTCCGAATTGAAACCATTTACAGACAGTAGTTCAACCATGGCTTAAATGATTAGAGGTGTCTTTGAAAGGTCAGAAAACATTTTAGAAAAAGGAGAAAATGCTGGTTACCAGCATTTCTCCCCAATCCAAAATGTTTTCAAAAGCCCTCTTCCTACAGGTCATGGAAACATGGAACTGTGTGGTAAAGGTTAACACCAAACATTTTAAGAATATATTAACCCTTTACCAGACGACAAAATTTCAGACTGGCCCAAATTGAAAGCCTATGCAGACGAAAAAATTGAAGGCGGCCCTAATGAAAAAATGTCCCTAATAGGGAAGAAAACATTGTTGGAAAAAGGAGAAATGGTTACCAGCATTTTATCCTTTTCTCACGATGTTTTCAAAAGCTTTATTCGTCAGGGTCATTAAAAGATGCCACTTTGGTAAAGGGTTATTTGTAAACATTAGTAATCAAAGGGAAAGCAAAGCAAGGTGAGGGTAATAGGAAAAGAAAAAAATCAATATGAATAAATGTTTAAATGTTTGAAAAATGGAATTATGACAACATTGTGGCAAAAAGAGATATTGCTTTTTATGGACATTTTTACCTGCCACAATGTATTTAACACTTTACCACATAATCCCGGGTTTTAACGACCGTGATGAAGAAGAATTTTGAAAACATTGTGGAAAAAGGAGAAAATGCTGGTAAGCAGCATTTTCTCCTTTCCCCACAGTGTTTTCTACCCTATCAAAGAGAGAAATTATCGTTTGAGCTACATTTAAATTGTTGTCTGCACATGCATCAAATTTCGACCAGTCTAAAATTTTGTCGTTTGGTAAAGAGTGAACTCGTTCAGTGCCAGATATATGCAGTGGGTGTCTCTTGACTGCTGTAAATACAATTTACTGATACTAAGAAAGATTTTTATCCTATGGGCTTGACTAAACAAGCAGACATTATAGATCAAAGATCATACTGCACGGTCTGATCTTGATCTATGCCATCTGCAAAAGGTCATGTTTTTTGCCTATGGGGCAGAAAGCTTTAAAACTGGGAGTCCTGGGTGTTTGTGGTAAAGTGTAGGATTTGTTACTTGAGGCCTCAGGTTCAGTCTGCACTCAAAGCACTGGGTTTGTCATTGGAGTTTCCTTGGGCAAGACACTTCAGAGCCCCAGCTTAGTACTGGTGAAACCAAAAATGTACATCAATGAATGAGCTGCCCCAGTGATATGACTGAATCTTGAAAGTGGCATATAACCCCATTCAATCAATCAGTCATAAGTATTTAAAAATGATCAGGTGCAAGATGAAAAATGCAGTCAGAAGGTGGTGGTGTGCAATCATTCCAAGGCCAATAATGTACAAGTTATGCTCTGTGAAAAGGGAGTTTAATGCATCTGCTAACAGTATCGACCTATTTCAGTTGGTGCAGTCCATGCAAGCTGGCCAGGGCCAAAACAGTCTGCATTTTTTTTTATTTATCTGCATGTCAAGGGACCACTCTAATTCATGAATCAGCCCATTTTAGAGATTGTGGACCCATAATATGTGACAACTTGCTTGGTGTATGTAATTTATGTATTGCTACAGCTAGACCAAGATGCAGAGAGATACAAAGGCTAATGTGTAAAATGGAGTTGTGGTTTAAAATGTACAATATTACATACATCAGAGCCAGTTTTTCACCATTTGACCATTAAAAACATTCCTAGTTTAATTCTCAAGAAGTTCCTCAATTTGAAAGTAACACAACTTTTGATTGGCTGGATGGAATTTTTTTGCCAGTCAGAATTTGTGTTACTTTTAAAATATAGAATTAGACTTAGAATGAAATTAACAGTGGTTTGTGGATATGGACCTTGAAATATTTAGTAGTAAATGTTTTGACTTACAATTGACACAGGTGGTTGCCATAGATGAAGTCTCAAACACTTGCAAGTTCATATTTTCTGTCATAGATAGGACTCAAGTGGAAATATTGAAATCAGTTGATAAGGTAAGATTTTACTTTCTGTTGTACATGTATTTCATACATCTATTCACATTAAATTTTGCAGAAATTATGAATAACTTTACCCTTTCAGCCTAAAAGCGAAAAGGCAGGCTTTTTCACAGAATGTGCAGTCTCATCTTGGATCTATACCATTAGTTAACTTAGTCAAGCCTATAAGTTGAAGATCTTTCTGAGATTCAGTGTATTGTATTTACAGGTCAAGTTTATACAGGTAAGCCATGCTCTGTGAAAATTGGGTTTAATGCATTTACAAAACATATCTGCAGGCTGACCTTGGTAGAAACTTTTTGTTATTGGTCGTATCATAGGACTAGTCTACCTCATCATTCAGTGGATTGTTGGACAAAATGGATTTCATGGATCCATAATCATATGATTACTTTTTTGATATAATGCATCACGGAAATGCACTAAAACCCCTTTTGCCAGAGCATGGCTTAGATTTTTTTTTTTTTTTTTTTTTTTTTCTCGGGAATAATGAAATTGCAAGTTAGCCAGGTCAACATACACTCTATTAGACTGCTGGTTAAAGGTGTTTTCTCCTTTTTTCCCTGAATGTTTTCAAAAGCCCTTTTGCTTTGGGTTGTTAACTCTTTACCACACAGTCATGGGTTTTAACGACCCTGAAGAAGCTTTTTGAAAACATTGTGGGAAAAGGAGAAAATGCTGGTAACCAGCATTTTCTCCTTTTCCCACAACGTTTTCTAACCTTCCCAAAACAATTTTCAATTTTTGAGCCACATTTATTTTGTTGTCTGCAAATGTTTTCAATTTGGGCAAGTCTAAAATTTGGTTGTTTGGTAAAGGGTTAAAGCACAGGAATGTTTGGTAAAGAAGTTAAAAAAAATCAATCAACCAAGGCTTTTCATTGTGTTTACTTTTTCAGGATATCCTGATGAAGTGTGGTTCACCTATAACAGATGCTGTTTTACGTAAAATCTAAGAATTAAACAATCCCATGGATGTGAGAAATTTTCAGATGAGATGTACAGTTTCAAATAAAAAATGCTTTTTCAAATGCTTTTGTGTCTCTTTTGAAAGGAAAAGTAGTCGAGAACACAACCTTTTTAGATTAAATTGCTCTGTTTTTCAACATTTTTGAAAAAGAGAGTGATTTAATTCTGTACCAAACAACAAAAATGTAAACTTATCCAAATTCAAAGCATTTGTACACGACAGTTTGAATGTGGCTCAAATTTTAGAATTTGTCTCAAATAGGGTAGAGGCAATGTGGGAAAAGGAGGAAATGCTGGTACCAGCATTTTCTCCTTTTCCTACAATGTTTTCAAAAGGCCTCTTCCTTAGGTCGTGAAAACACAGGGTTAATTCACAGTGTTTACTTGTTCCCAGAAGAATTTACAGAGTCATGGTATCATCTCTTAGATATAATCAAAAAACCAAGAACACACGTGAGTAAGTGAGAAGAGTGGTTTTGGAGATAGTTTTGGAAGGTTTTCAATAGTCCTCAATTTTTTTGCCGTGGCAAACAGAATTCTTAATGGACTCTGATTCTTTAACCCTCAACCAGACAGTCTGGTGTTTTAATGACCCTGAAATAGATATATAGTTTTAGCGACCTTGAAGAAGAAAGCTTTTGAAAACATTGTGCAAAAAGGAGAAAATGCTGGTAACCAGCATCTTCTCCATTACCCATAGTGTTTCCTAAAGAGTAAAAAAACATTTCTATCAGTTCAGTAACATTTAGTGTGACACCTGAAACTGCAGTTCGGACAAGTCTCAAAAATTGCCTCCTGAGAGAGAGGTTAAGGATGCCTCAAGAGGACCATGGCTAGAGCTGGAGACTGGTGCCTGCAGGAATAAATCCTGAAATTTGTCTCGGGACCTCAAGGACTGGTCAATGAGGGTTTCAAGGAATTATCGTTGAAAATGGTCTAGGGACCTCAAGGACTGGTCACTAAGGGTCTCAAGGAATAACAGTAACCTTGAAAATGGTCTAGGGACTTCTAGTGCTGGTCACTGAAGTTCTCCAGGAATTGACCTTGAAAATGGTCTAGGAACCTCAAGGACTGGTCACTGAGGGTCTCAAGGAATAACAGTAACCTTGAAAATGGTCTAGGGACTTCTAGTGCTGGTCAATGGAGTTCTCAAGGAATTGACCTCGAAAATGGTCTAGGACTGGTCACTGAGGGTCTCGAGGCATTAACCTTGAAAATGGTCAAGGGATCTCAAGGACTGGTCACTTAGGGTCTCAAGGAATTAGCCTTGAAAATAGTCAAGGGATCTCTAGTGCTGGTCACTGAGGGTCTCAAGGAATTAACCTTGTAAATTGTCAAGGGACCTCATGCACTGGCCACTGAGGGTCTCAAAGAATTACGGTAACCTTGAAAATGGTCTAGGGACTGCTAGCGCTGGTCACTGAGGGTCTCAAGGAATTAACCTTGCAAATGGTCTAGGGACCTCAAGGACTGGTCATTGAGGGTCTCAAGGCATTAACCTTGAAAAATGGTCTAGGGACCTCAAGGACTTGTCACTTAGGGTCTCAAGGAATTAACCTTGAAAATGGTCTACGGACCTCACGAAATGGTCACTGAGGGTCTCAAGGAATTGACCTAGAAAATGGTCTAGGGACCCCAAAGACTGGTCACTGAGGGTCTCAAAGAATTAACCTTGGTAATTGTCAAGAGATTTCTAGGGCTGGTCGCTGAGGGTCTCAAGGAGTAAGCGTTGAAAATGGTCTACGGACCTCAAGAACTGATCACTGAGGGTCTCAAGGATGGTCTAGGGACCTCAAGGACTGGTTATTGAAGGTGTCGAGGAATTGATCTTGAAAATAGTCAAGAGACCTCTAGCGCTGGTCACCGGTGACCGCAGGAAATTCTCCTTGAAAATGGTTTTGTGGCCTCAGGCCTGGTCAGTGATGGCCTCAGGAAATTTTCCTTGAAAATGGTCCAGGAACCTCTAGCGCTGGTCGTTTGTGGCCTCTGGAAATTCTCTCCCCAAATATAGGGACATCAGGAACTGCTTACTGATGGCCTCGCGGAACTGTCTTTGAAAATCGTCTGATGACCTCTCGGACTGGTCACTGATGGTCTCGAAATGACCTTGAAAATGGTCTAAGGACTTCAAGGTCTGGTTACTGAGGGTATTGAGGAATAACCTTAAAAATTGTCAAGAGACCTAGCGCTGTCATTGGTTGCTGCAGGAAATTCTTCTTGATAATGATATAGGAACCTCAAGGATAAGTCACTGATGGCCTTGAAGAATTTACCTTGAAAATGGACCGGTCACAAAATGGAAATTCTTCTTTAGGTCTAGGGATCTCTAGCACTGGTCACTTGTTGCTTCAAGAAATTCTCCATGAAAAATTGTCTTGGGATTACAAGAACTGGCTACTGATGGCCCCAAAGAATTTTCCTTGAAAACCGTTTTACACAGGTCACTGATGGCCTCGGATAATTTACCTTCAATATGATCCAGCGACCTCTAAGACTGGTAACTGATGTATTCAAGGAATTTACCTTGAAAGTAGTCTAGGGACCTTAAATACTGGTCACTTATGGCCTCAAGAAATTGACCTTTAAAATCGTCGAGGGACCTTCAATACCGGTCACCGATAGCCTCGAGGAATGACTTGAAAATGGTCTTGGTACCTCTAGCACTGGTCACTGATAGCCTCGGAAAATTCACCCTGAAAATGGTCCCGGGAGCTCTAATTCTGTTGACTGATAGCGTCAGGAAATACTCCCTGAAAAATTGTCTAATGACTAAGGACTGATCACTGATAGCCAACCTCGAGGAATTCTCCTCGAAAATAGCCTAGCACTTCCTTGCACTCGTCACTGATGGCATCTTACAATTTTCCTTAGATATGATCTTGCGACTTTGAGGACTGGTCACTGATTGCCTTGGCGAATCCACCTTTAAAATGTGTCGCGGTCTCTTGAACTGGACACTGATGATCTCGGGGAATTCATCTCGGAAAATAGTATGGCGACTTCTAGCACTGGTCACTGAAGACCTCAAGGAATTAACCTTGAAATGGTCTAGATATCTCTCCGGCTGGTCACTGATAGCCCATAGCCCGAAGATTTTTACCTTAAAAATTGTCTATGGTTCTCTTGCACTGGCCACTGATGCCCTTTCGGAATTTAGCTTGATATTAATCAATGGTCTCGGGGAATTCACCTTAAAATGGTCTAGAGACCTCAAGGACTGGTCCATGATAACGTCGAGAAAATTCACATTGAAAATAGTCTAGGACTGATTCCCCGAAGCCATCGGTAATCAGTGCCATTGATCAGTAGATTCTTTTTTAAGTGAATTACGCAAGTCTATGAGTGACTAGTCCTAGATTCCATAGATCAATTTTAACTTAATTTGCCAGGGCAAAAAGTTAGTTTCCTAAAGCATTTTCAAGAGTTATTCCACAAAACCATCAGTGACCAGTTGGAGAGGTCCCCAATATAATTTTAAATGTTTAACATCAGTGACCGGTTCAAGAGGTCCCTAATCCTAGACCATTTTCTAGGTTACGTCTCGGAGGCCAACAGTGACTAATCCTAGAAGTTCTAAGATCATTTTAGGGTGTGTTTACCCAAGATCATAAGCGACCAATCAAAGAAGTCCATCTTCATAGCAAATTCCCCATGGCCATCAGTTGCCAGTCAGAGAGATTCCCAATCCTAGAAGTGCCTAGGTGATTTTAAGGGTAATTCCGATGGCCATTAATACAAATTTCTATAGGTTTCTCGATCATTTTCAAGGTGAATACCCTGCACCATCAGTGACCAGTCGTATTGGTCGCTAAACTTTCATTTCAAGATTAATATTTGCAGAGGCTGTAAGTAACTAGTTAAAGACGTCCACATGTCATTTTCCGATGCCATTAGTGGCCAGTCCTAGAAGAACCTTGATTTTTAATAAAGGTTAATTCTCCAAAGTCATCAGTGTCAGAGAGGTCCCCAGCCTGTTTTCAAGGAGAATTCGAGGTCAATGACCAGTCACACAGGTCAGTGTGTCACTATTAAGGCTATATACGCCAGACCCAGTGACATATCCAGCATGTCCCTATGCCATTTAACGTGAAAGCTCCCGAAGCCACCAGTCCTTTAGGTACCTTTCGGTCATTTTTGACTTGAATTATTTGAGGCCATCAGTGACTAGACTTCGAGGTACCTTGATAATTTTGGGGTTCATTCCTGGGGCTATCACTGACTCGTCCAAGGCGGTTATATCGGTCATTTTCAACTTGAACTGTATGAGGCAATCAGTGACTAGACTAAGAGGTACCTTGGTCATTTTCAGAGTTCATCCTAGGGGCCATTACTGACTTGTCCCAGTCGGTTATGTCGGTCATTTTTAACTTGAATTGTTTGAGGCCATCAGTGACTAGACTTAGAGGTACAGTACCTTGGTCATTTTAGAGGTTCGTTCCCGGATCAATCACTGACTTGTCCCAGTCGGCTATATCGGTCATTTTAAATGGAATAGTTTGGGGCCATCAGTGGCTAGACTTAAAGGTACATTGGTCATTTTCGGGGTTCATTCCCGGGGCCATCACTGACTTGTCCCAGTCGGTTATATCGGTCATTTTTAACTTAAATTGTTTGAGGCCATCAGTGAAAGACATAGAGGTACCTTGGTCATTTTCGGGGTTTATTCCCGGGGCCATCACTGACTCGTCCCAGTCGACTTTACCGGTCATTTTTAACTTGAATTATTGGAGGCCATCAGTGGCTAGACTTAGAAGTACCTTGGTAATTTTCGAAGTTCGTTCCCAGGGCCATCACTGACTTGTCCCAGTCGGTTATATCGGTCATTTTTTAACTTGAGTTGTTTGAGACCATCAGTGGCGAGACCTAGTGTTACCTTGGTCAGTTTCGAGGTTCATTCCTGGGGCCATCACTGACTTGACCCATCTGGTTACATCGGTCTTTTTTAACTTGAATTGTTTGAAGTCATCAGTGACTAGACTAGAGTTACCTTGATCATTTTCGGGGTTCATTTACAGACCATAACTTACTTGTCCCATTTCGTTACATTGGTCATTTTTAACTTGAATTGTTTGAGGCCATCATTGACTAGACTTAGAGGTATATTGATCATTTTCGGGGTTCATTCCGGGACCATCACTGACTTGTCCAAGTTAGTTCTATCGGTCATTTTTAACTTAAATTGTTTGAGGCCATTAGTGACTAGACTCAGAGGTACCTTAGTAATTTTCGAGTTTCATTCCCGGGGCCATCCCAGTCAGATATATAGATGTCGTTTTAAGTTAAATTGTTTGATGCCAACAGTGACTAGTCTTTGAGGTACATCGGTCATATTCGAGGTTCATTCCCGGAGTCATCGCTGACTTGTCCAAGTCGGTTACATTTTGTCATTTTTAACTTGAATTGTTTGAGACCATCAATGACTAGACATAAGAGGTACCTTGGTCATTTTCGGGGTTTATTCCTGGGGCCATCACTGACTTGTCCCAGTCGGCTATAGGTTATTTGTAAAATTTCCCTAGACCGTCTGTGACTAGTCTCAGAGGTCCCTGGACTATTCTTTCGGTGAATGGTCCAACGGTTAATTACTTGAGTGATATGTCCCTATATAGAACTTTCATAAGGATCGGACAGAAAGTACGGTATTCATTTTTACAAGACAAGATTAATTAATAAAATAAAGTTCGCTGGTGGAACAACACTCAATGGCTTCTGGTCAAATCCACATTTTTGACAAATCGCAAATTACTATCTATTCATTCGTGTTTATCAATACTTAGAGGACACAAATGACCACGAACTCACGTACATCGCGATTTGGAGCCTCCGACTTCTATAAACAACTACAACAACAGTTCAGGGGAAGTAACCCCGATAAAAATCATAACCAGGAAGCGCTCTGGAGCTTGAACAGGTGTTCTTTCATACAGGTATTTATAATTGATAGATACAACTGATTCAACTCCGTTTATTATATTTTTAATTATTAATAACCAGTGTACACGGGTACTCGAGGTAACTAAATTTATCAGATGGACTGCTGTAATATAAATAATGTACTCGAGTTTCGACGTGCTGTCATAACCCATTACATGGTGTTAAAATTTACCTGGTCAAAATATAGGACATTTCTGTGACATTAAGTTTTGGTGGATTTTTATTTATTTCACTTAACTTTAGAACATAATGGTCTTGGAAATCACATAAAATTGTGAGATCGCTCTAATAGTTGTTACTTTGAAAAAAAAAAAAAAATCGTCTAGAACAGCACAATATATCTAATTACTGGAGGGGGGGGGGGGGGAGAATAAGATGTACAAACGCGTAGGTTTAACTCTATACTACACAAACCTATGTTTTAACTACCCTGACATGGTAGGCTTCTGAAAATGTTGGGAAAGGCGCAAATGGTGGTAACTATCGGTAGTATTTTCTCCACACAATCTTTTCTACACTTACTATCATAGTCATCATTTCAGTCTAACACACTTCATTTGTCTGCAAATCATCACAACAAAATTTTACATTTTTCCAAACTGAAAACATTGCAGACAAAAAATTAGATATAGCTCCTATATGTAGATAATATTGTGGGAAAAGGAGAAAATGCTGGATACCAGCATTTTCTCCTTTTCCCACATTGCTTTCTAAAGGCCTCTTTGTTAGGGTCGTTAAAACTCGGGATTGTGTGGTGAAGGGTTAATGCTTTCGATTATCATCTGATAAAGAGTTAACCCTTTGTCAAACCATCCCTTATTTTAGCAACCTTGAGAGAGAAAGCTTAAGAAAACATTGAAGGAAAGAGAGAAAATGCTGGGTACCTGCATTTTCTCCGTTTACCACAATATTTTCTAACCTTTCAAAGATATATCCCATCAGTTGAGCCACTTTTTGCCAGGAGTCCAAAATTTTGGCATCTGATAAAGAGTTTATATATCGAATATGATTGATTTTGTCTTGTAGTGGGTGTCTTTTGAAAACTTTTTCGAAAAAAAAAGAGGAGGAAATTACTTATGAGGAATTTCTTTTGACACAATCTTTTCTGGTGTCTTCATGTCTTTATCAACAATATTTCATATCAACCCTTCACTATACAATCCCGACTTTTAACAACCTGAGAAAGAAGCCTTTTGAGAACATTGTGGGAAATGGAGAAAATGCTGGTAACCAGCATTTTCTCCTTTGCCCGCAATGTTTTCTACCCTAACCGAAACAAATTTTAATATTTGAGTCACACTTATTTAATCGCAAATGCTTTCAATTTGAACAACTCTAAAATTTTGTTGTTTGGTAAAGAGTTAACCCTTTACCGCACAATGCCGCCTTTTGAGGCACCCGAGAAAGTAGCCTTTTAAAAACATTGTGGGAAAAGGAGAAAATGCTAGTAACCAGTATTTTCTTCTTTTCCTACAATGTTTTCTACCCTATCAAAGAAAAATTGCACCATTTGATCCACATTGAAATTGTCGTCTGCAAATGCTTTCAATTTGGAAAAGGCAAAAATTTTGTCATCTAGTAAAGGGTAAATCATCCGTATATCATAGGGGAGTAGTCAGGGGGTTCGGAATCATTATGCTCTCTGAATCCAGAGTGCTATTTCACCCTTTTGGCAGCTAAAGGCAATGCTTGAAAATTAAAAATGGCACAGATGTTGGCATTTATCATTGAAAAGGTTTAATATGTTGTGGAAAAAGAGAAAATGCTGGTTACCAGAATTTTTTTTCAACAGTGTATTTAAAAAAACTCCTTCCTCAAGTTCTTTTAAACTGGGGTATACTTGGTAAAGTGTTAAAGATACATCCTTACAGCAAGGGAGAAAAATGCTTTTAAAAATCTTGAAAGTGTATAGAATGGCTCAGAATTTGGTCATTTGTGTAAAGATAGATAAATTACCAACATATTATGGTGTAAGGGATAGAGAAACTCAAGGAATTTATCTTCATTTAAAACCAGAAATGACAACATTGATTTCTTTGAAGGCTACCAAAATTTGAAATGCATTTTCTATGCATCGTAATCTGTACAACCTTGCAGCCACCACGGGTAACATTTGGCATGAAGATACAGGAATGATTACGGTTTCATAAAATGAAATAAAGATGAAATGGGTTAAAAACTGGCTAAAGAACGAGTATAGATGTATCTTTAATGTGTATGTAAAAAAAAAAATTTTGTTTTGTTTAGTTTGACGGAAAACAACAGTACCAATAACAACAACAAAACAAATTCTTTTGTGGGAAAAGTAGAATTTGGAGGATTTTGCTGAAAGGTTGAACTGGTTCGTTCAGATGCCCACAACTTTAACTTTACATGTGATAAATGTGAATACAATCAAAACAAAATGTCTACAACCTCCTCAATAACTTACATGTAAGTATACCAGAATAGCCCTTTAACCCTTTACCACACAGTCCTGAGTTTTAACGACCAAAAGAAAGAACCCTTTCAAAAACATTGCGGGAAAAGGAGAAAATGCTGGGGACCAGCATTTCCTCCTTTTCCCACAATGTTTTCTAACTTTTCATAGATACAGTTCATCATTTGAGCCATATTTAATTTGTCACCTGCAAATACTTTCAGTTTGGACTGGTCTTAAGTTTTATCATGTGGTAAAGGGTCAACCTATTACCCTGTCCTTACCAAAATACAAATTTTTGGACTAGACCAAATTGAAAGCATTTACAGACTACAAATTGAATGTAACTCAATTAATGATTTCTCTCTTTGATAGGGCAGAAAAACATTCTGGGAAAAGGAGCAAATGCTGAGTTTTAACATCCCCAAGAAAAAAAGACTTTTGAAAACATTCTGGGAAATGGAGAAAATGCTGGTAACCAGCATTCTCTCCTTTTACCACAATGTTTTCTACCCTTTTAAACCTTTTAAATTTCATAGCTTTGAATTTCAATTTAGACGATTGTAAAATTTTGTTGTTTGGCACAGAGTTAAACACAGGTTTGTGTGGTTAAGGTTTCTGGGAATCAACGATCAAGAATGATTAACTCTTTACCAAACGGCAAAATTTTAGGCCTGTTCATAGCATTTTACAGGTGATAAAATAAGTGTGACTGAAAAATTGAAATTTGTTTTGGGAAGGGTAGAAAACATTGTGGGCAAAGGTGAAAGTGCTGGTCACCAGCATTTTCTCCTTTACCCATTGTGTTTTCAAGAGGAATCTTCTTTAACGTGGTAAAAGTCAGGATTGTGTGGTAAAGGGTTAAGTTGTAAAACTTGTTTGACATTCAATATAAAATGAACAGGTGTAATAAAAAACTAATGGTAAGTTTGCTTTGCAAAGCTAACAGTGACACATAACAGATAGACCATGGAACAGTTCCATGTTTTTTTAGGACCCCAAGACAGAAAGTTGTTTTAATAATTTCAGATAAGGTCAAATTGCTGGTAACAGCACTTTCTTCTTTTCCCACTATAGTTTTCAAAGACAAAACACACAATTTTAGCTCTGTTTAGTCTTCATCTTGCTGTGAAACTGTATACATAGTCTTTACCTGAACAAGTTATGTTCTACCATTTTCAGGATCATAGGCATTGCCGTATTAGTTAAAATTTCTATATGGTGCTGTGTAATATACAAGAGACAAGAGAGAAGACGACAGCTATTACAAGCACAACAGATCATTGCCAGTGTTCATGTACCCACTCACGGGCAAACGCAGCCTCGTCCAGATATTGCATATGTAAGTCAAACATAATATGCTCTGTGAAAAGGGGGCTTCATGCATCTGCAAAAAGTATCAACCCAGGTCAGCCTGTACAGACTGTGCAGGCTGACCTAGGCCAAAACCTTTTGCCATTGGTCAATTCTCTACATGTTAAAAGGACCAGTTTTCTTCATGATTCAGACGGTTGTTATACAAAATGGAATTTATAGGTCCATAATAACCAGCATTTTCTCCTTTTCCCCCACAAAGTTTTCTACCCTATCATAAACAAATCATGTTATTTGAGCAACCTTGATAGGGTAGAAAACACTGTGAGAAAAGGTGAAAATGCTTTTCCCACAATTTTTTCAAAGCCGTCTTCGTCAAGGTCGTTATAACTTGGGATTGTCTGGTAAAAGGTTAATTGAGGTTACTTGCTACATAGAGGTGGCTGATAGGACAGGTTTTAAAGGCCCAATATTGGCGAAAAAACAATTCAGGTGTTAAAAGTATGGAAAATGTAGTGAAGATGACTGTTATTGTATGGTTGGTCCAAGTGTTAGTCATTGGAAGAAAAATGAATCTTAAAATCAGACGAAAAGTAAACAAAAGACAAGAGTGACTTGGCAACTTTTAACCTCGTTTTGAAACTAAGTTGTCTGTAAGCCACTAACACTTGAACTGACCGTACAATAGCAGACTGTCATCTTCACAATAATTTCCATACTTTTAAATGGTATGATTTAAATTTAACTGCATTTTAACATCTGCTTTGTTTACTTTTGAAAGCTATTGTCACTTTGATGTGATTATTGTTTAAAACCTTTCAGTTGTTGATCATGTTCGTCTTTAATTACAGCCACAACAGTTTGGTGTAGACAATCCAGCAATGGTGGGCCCAAGCCCGCCTGCCTACAACGAAATCTATTCCAACTACAGCGAACCTAAACTACCTTCATACGATGAAGTCGTCAGGGACCCTAATAAATATGCTGAACAACCCAAATCAGACGCAGCAGCCAACCAGCAATGATGACAGAAAATCATCATCGGTTTAACTCTTTACCAAACGACACAATTTTAAACTGGTCCAAATTGAAAACATTTGCAGACGACATATTGACTTTAGCTGAAATGATGACACATGTATTTGTCTGTGAAAGTGTAGAACACCTTGTGGGAAAAGGAGAAAATGCTGGTTACCAGCATTTTCTCCTTTTCCATCAAGGTTTTCAAAAAGCTATTTCTCCTGGGTCGTTAAAACTCAGAACTGTATGGTAAAGAGCTAACTTACAGCATTTAACTCTTTATCAGACGACAAAATTTTAACCTTGTCCAAATTGAAAGCATTTGCAGACGACAATTCCAGTGTGGCTCAGATGGTGCAACTTTTGTTGATAGGGTTGAAAACATTGTGGAAAAAAGAGAAAATGCTGGTTACCAGCATTTTCTCCTTTTTCCACTATGTTTTCAAAAGGCTTCTTTCCCAGGGGCGTCAAAAGGCGGCATTGTGCGGTAAAGGGTTAACTCTTTACCAAACAACAACATTTTAGACTTAAGTATATTGGAAGCAAACACAAGACGACAAAATAATTGTGGCTCAGTTGATTGAAGTTGCTCCTGAATGTGTAGAAAAGAGAAAAGGAGCCTGGGAAAAGGAGAAAATGCTGGTTACCAGAACTTTCTCCTTTTTTTGCAATATTTTTAAAAGTTGTCTTCTTCAGGGTTGTTGAAATACTGGATGGTTTGGTAAAGAGTTTACAGAAGTAAGTGGGGGTATAAGAGGATTCAACGAACAACATTTCTTTAGATCTGATCTGAAACCTATGTTGTGGGTACTCATTAGAATTGTTTCACTTCACTTAGACGTTTCTTCTGAGTACCCACAACATAGGTTTAGAGAAGAAATAATGTTCTGTACAGTTTGATGACCTCAAACTTAACTGAGCTTAGCTGTGTTCATATAAACATGCCATATTATATTACAATAATTGATAAATCCTAAACCATACGTTTCTCTGTGGAGACTCATTCTAAAACTTTGTCCAAATGGAAAGGTTTTGCCAAGGGCATATCAAATGTGACTCAGAAAAAGAAATTTGTTTTTGGAAATTTAGAAAGTATTGCGGGATAAGGAGAAAATGCTGGTTACAAGCACTTTCTACTTTTCCTACAATGTTTAAGAAAAATACCTCTTCTTTAGAGTCATTAAAACCTGTGACTGTGTAGTATAGGATTGTGACAAATGTAACTTTATTTATGTGCAAATAACATTGAACACACTGTCAGAAAGAGCAATTACAAGTAAAGAGCAGTTGCTTCTTTTTCCACAGTGTTTCCTGTATCACAGGAAAACACTGTTTTCTTGGTTTGTTCAAACATTATTTGTGTAACTGTATAATGGAAAAAAAGATAGATTTTACTGATGTGTTCAAGTTTTTGAGTATCAGATATTTTCACTGAAATCCAATTCCACTTGTAGAAATATTTTTGTATCTCCTGTGTGAATGATGAGCTTTCTTGTGTATCTAATTAGATCAAAACCAAATTTCCCCACTTATTTGGTGGCCATTGTGGTATGGCTTCTTGAGAATCAAATAAGTAAAGAAGTATGTTTAAAGTGAAGGAAGAGTTTAAAATTGTTTGTAATTTTGAAAGGGTTTTGGTTGGAAAAAATGCATCATAAAAATGAGCTGTGCTATGGCAAAAGGGAGCTTAATGCATCTCTGTAATGCAGCGAACCAAGCAATCCATCACATGCTTATGGATCGATAATAGTCACTTTTTTAACCCTTTCCCAAACAAGCCCTGGTTTTCACGTGTCTGCAGTACAAGTCTTTTGAAAACACTGTGGGAAAAGGAGAAATTGCTCGTAACGAGCAATTTCTCCTTTTCCCACAGTGTTTTCTACACTTTTTGATAACTTTCTGCCATTTTCATCAAATTTAAAATTGTCGTCTGCAAACTCTTTCAATTTGGACCAGTCCAAAATTTGTCGTTTGGGAAAGGGTTAAACAACCAGTTCAATCATGAGGTAGACTGATCCTTGGACATACAGAAAATTGACCAATAGCAAAAAAGATTCCGTCCAGGTCAGTTTGCGTGGACTGCGCAGGCTGACCTGAGTCAATATGTTTCGCAGATGCATTAAGCCCCCTTTTCACAGAGCATGGCTAAAATTTAAATCCTAAATATTTATCAGACTGCATACTCTACGGAGCCTGATCTTTATATATGCTGAAAAATCAAAACCAAGTTGAATAACTGTCAGCACCAAAAATTTAGATTTGATATTTGTGAATCAGTTATATGTTGGCATGTAGTATAAGTTTTACATCTTTCCCCCTTTCCAGATCTGACACACTTGTATCTCATAGGCTTATCAGAAATATAGGGCCAAGTCTAGTGATGATGCTGTTGATGCATAATTTTGTTGTTTTGAACATTATTTTGACTTATCTCTTGACTAACCAACATTTTAGACTTGTTCAAATCAAAAGCATTAGCAGAAAACAGCGTAAATGTGATTCAACAATTGAAATTTTCCTGTTGAAATCAAGGAAACATTATGGGAAAAGGAAAATATGCTTGTAACCAGCATTTCTTCCTTTTCCCAACAGTTTTCAAAAGGCCCTCTCATTCAAAGTTGGTGGGTTTTTTTATGTAAATTATTGATAAAATAGTTGTACAGTGCTTTTTTGTTTTGTTTTCCTATTCAAAGTTTTAATGACTGTTGGGTGTTTTTAATCATGTAAACTATTATTTGTATATCAGATTTTTTGGTTTCATAGTTCATTTATATTGGACCAATTTCCTACAGTTTTTATTTGATAAACTAGACAATCAGTAAAAAATGAAACTATTTTCACATATTTGAGACTGGTAATAACACCAGTAAGTATACAAACTTACAGAAACACTTAGCTGAAACTTTCTACGAGTCAACAAATTCTGAGCCATGTCCATATTGAAAGCATTTGAAGACGAAAAATGTCGCTCTAATGGTAGTATTCATCTCTGAAAGAACAGAAAATATTGTATATAAAGGGGATAGAAAATGCTGTTCAACAGCAATTCTTCCTTTTCTCGCAATGTTTTCAAAAGACCTTTGCATAATACACGTGAATGTGATTTTATATTGTATCATGACTGTTTATATTATTCAGATGCTTTATAGAATAATTGTACACAATATATAGCATATTAGAGTTCTAGTTAAAGAAGTATTATATACTGCAAAGAAATTTCTCGCATTCCGATAGGATAATATGCTCCAAATATATTGTGCCGTGCACTGGCAGCTCCCAGGGTACTGCAGTTTCCCTGTCAGGAGCGCTGTATATACTTATACACTTCAGCGCAAAATCCAAGATGGCAGCAATGAATTATGTGAAAAAAAGTGCAACGTTAATGGTCATGCATTGTTACATTTAAAAAAATGATGATAAACTAATGGTCATTTGAAGCAATTAATGGTCATTTACTTTTGCCAACAAATCATAAAATGAATAATTACTAACCTTCGAGTTGTTTAAATCCATGTTTAATTAAAGATATGTTGAATATCTATTGTAGTGCCTTCATGAACCAAACTGAACCTTTTACTAAGGTTTCAGTGACATCAGTTTTCTATGATGTCATTTTTCAGTGTGTTTGGGCACTTGGAAGGGAAATTCTGTTTGATAAGCATACCTCAATTTGTGAGATAATAAAACCAAAATTTCACTTAATTCATGTTAGAATGGCAGTATAATAAATTAGTTGTCTGGTCAGGTGGCAGGGCATTTGTTCACTGCTGTGGCGATTCATGTCGCAGCCTTGCCTTCAGCTCAGGGTCCGTATTCACCAACCATTCTTAAGAAAATTCTTGGTCTTGTTCTTCAAAATTTTCCAAATTTGAATGTAACACACCTTCTGATTGGCTAAACCGTATGGTTTAGCCAATCAGAAGTTGTGTTACTTTCAAAATTGGAAAGTCTTGAAGAATAAGTCTAAAAACGTTCTTAAGAATGGTTGGTGAATACGGACCCAGGTTGCTATGATTTGCCACAGCTATGAACAAGTTTCCAGTTACCCTGCTACCTGACTGGACAACTAATATAGTCCAATGTGTATTAAGTGAGAGCCTGAATGACACAAAAAATGTCCTTGCTGAACCCTTTATCACAAACTCCTGCATTTTAGACTCCAACGAAAAAAGCCTTGTGAAAGCATTGTGGTGAAAAGGAGAAAATGCTGGTAAACAACATTTTCTCCTTTTCCCACAACATTTTTCAGCTTTTAAAGATAAATCCTATTATTTAAGCCTTTACGACACAATCCCATGTTTTAAAGACCCTGGGAAAGAAGGCTTTTGAAAACTGGGAAAAGGAGAAAATCCTGGTTACCAGCATTTTTTCCCTTTTCCCACAATGATTTCTACCCTATTACAGACGGAAATCATCACCTGAGCTGCATTTATTATGTCTTCTGCAAACGCTTTCAATTTCGTGGAGATTTTAGTTAACTGTTTACCACACAACAAAAATGTAGACATGTCCAAATTGAAAGCATTTGCAGAAGACATTTTAAATGTTGTTCAAATGATGGAAATGTCTGTGATAGGGTAAAAAAACATTGTTGGAAAAGAAGAAAATGCTGGTTACCAGCATTTTCTTCTTTTCCCACAATGTTTTCACAAGGCTTTTTCCTCAGGGTCATTAAAACTCGGGATTGTGTGGTAAAGAGTTAAGGTAGGAGGTTGCTGAACACAGATACATTTCAACAAACTTGCCTTCTGTGGGAGCTCAATACTTTTGCTTACAGGTTGCTTGTTAGCACTTTACCACATAATATTTATTTGGTGCTCCGAGTATTAAATTCACAGCATCATAATCTGGGTTCAAGATATATGGTATACAAAAAATGCTGCACTCCTTTGACCAGAGGGCTGATCAGAAAGAACGTGATCAAAGATGATCTATTCGATTTTCTAGAAAAAAATCCTGGATCTGCCCCTGGGTCAATACTTGATATATTTGTTTGTATTTTGTTATGTATTTGTTATTCATTTGTGTTAAAGGCTTTTTCTGCTGTACATTGCTTGTTTTTAGATGTATTTTCCTGTTGTTAGTTACGTTGTTTTGTTAAAGAAAAAATTTATCTCAATCCAAAAATATACAACATGCATGGCTGTATCAGGCGATACATTTCGTTTTACTTCAAGTGAAATTTTGTTTATTTGGTATGAATAATCATTATGATTATAATTGTATGGTGTTTAACACCGTTTTTCAACATTATTTCAGTTATATCGCGGCGGCCAGTGCACCTAACCATGCTTTACTGGAGTTTCTTTCACCGGTACTCCACACAATATTCTTTCCAAGCCACTGGCTGCTTCCCACATAACCATGGTCGAGACAATGGTCAGCAGTGGGAGAGGAATGAATCCTGTCGCAATGACTGTCATCAGTCCTCGGAAAGAAATTGGCCGAGCCAGGGATCAAACCAGCAACCTCCTGTTCTCAAGTCTTGTATGCTACCGACTGAGCTACGGGGGCTCGGCAGGTATGAATAATCAAAGTAGTAGAAAGCAGTCAACCCTTAGATTTTCATTAAATTGGGTTACTTGGGCATCTCAAAGCAGTTTTTTCTTTGAAGGTTACTGCTTTTCGAAGCATTATGACATACAGAAGAACTCAACAATAGAGCAGTGTCCTTTGTTTTTTTGTTATGATAGTATATTCACCAAAATTTTGTTTCTACAAATTTGATGTTGTTTTGAGTTGTCTTAACCCTTTACCACACAATCCCGACTTTTAACGACCCTAAGGAAAAATAGCTTTGGAAAACATAGTGGGAAACGGAGAAAATGCTGGTAACCAGCATTTTCTCCTTTTCCCACAATGTTTTCTATTCTTCCCAAAGCAAATTTCAGTTTTTGAGGTATTTATTTTTTCATCTGCAAAAGCTTTCAATTTGGACAAATCTAAGATTCTGTCGTTTGGTAAAGAGTTAAAGTTGCAAATTAGAATAATAGCAAAACCAAAATGGACATTTTCTTTCATGACCTCTTTACCAAACAATCCCTAGTTTAAACAACATACAGAAAGAAGGCTTTTGAAAACACTGTAGAAAAAAGAGAAAATGCTAGTAACCAGCATTTTCACCTTTTCCCTTGATGTTTTTTCACTCCTGTCAAAAACAAAGAGTTAACCCTTTGCCACAAAATCCTGAGAACTAACGACACTGAGAAGAGTCTTTGGAAAACCTTGTGGGAAAAGGAGAAAATGCCGACGTTGTTTGGTAAAGAGTTTAAGATAATCCAAACACAGCAATCAGTCACAAAAATAACATCTGTAATGCTTGAATGATTTCTTCTGATTTATTTAACTCTTTACCAAACGGCAAAATTTTAGACTGGTCCAAATTGAAAGCATTTGCAGACGACAAAATAAATGTGATTGAAAAATTGAAATTTGTTTTGGGAAGGGATAGAAAACATTGTGGGAAAAGGAGAAAATGCTGGTTACCAGCATTTTCTCCTTTTCCCACAATGTTTTCAAAAGGCTTCTTTTACAGGGTCGTTAAAAGTCGGAATTGTGTGGTAAAGAGTTAAAGACTGCTATCAAATGATTAGAGAATGGTGACTTGTGGTAGCTTGTATGTTGTTTCTGAGATCATTGTGACGAGCTAGGCCCTGGAAAATGGGGGTTTGATGCATTTTAATCAGGCAAGTCATCATACAATCATGGATCCATAAAATCCATTGCTCAACAACCGGCTGAAGCCAGTGGTAGAATGGTCCTTGGACATGCAGAAAATATATGAAAAGCATTACCTACATTTTGACCCAGGTCAGCGTGTGCAGACTGCGCAGGCTGACCTGGGTCAATACTGTTTAACAGATGTATTAACCCCCTTTTCACAGAGCATGGCTCAATATTCATTGTTACTATTGTAACTCAGGGATACTGCCTTGGAATCAAAACCAGCTTGTTTTAAAATGCCGGTACTTGTATTTATATTGTGATCTTATGGAATCCAGAGAATATTCTATACAACTTACACTGTCTTTTGCTGATGTCTTTTTACATCTTGATACAGACCATTTTAAAAAACAGTGTGTCAAAGAAAGAATTACTTTTAACAAGAGGGTTCTTATTTTACCACAATGTTTTCTTGCAATTAAGCGCATTAAACCTCAATTCATTTTGATAATCCCCATTATACAAGGAGTGTATCAAAGCCTCTTGCTACAAGATTGTTACAGGGGATTTTAATTCTTTACTATGGTGTCCGTGGTTGTGAGTAAGAGCGCCGACCTTGTAACCAGAAATTCTTGAGTTTGATACCTGGGAGTGGGTGTCAACTTTTGGACTGTTCATTGGCCCACATGTTGGGCCCGAGTACTGGTATAGTTCACAGGAAGCACAATCCAGAGACTAGTATAAGTTGCAAGAACTTGTTTCTCAACTGATGTAAAATAAACAGGTTTAATCTTACTCTTTACCTAACTACACAATTTTGGACCTCAAAAAATCAGAAACATTTGCAGATGAAAAATGGATAAATGATAGAATTTGTGTCAGAAAGCGTAGAAAACATAGTGCAGAAAGGAGAAAATGCTATGAACTAGCATTTTCTCCTTTTCCTGCAATGTTTTCTTAGAGCTTTTTTCTTCAAGGTCCTTAAAGCTTTGGATTGCATGGTAAAGGGTGAGAATTCACTATCTTGATTATTATATTCTTAGCTCTGCATATTTCACTAAATTGTACTGTGCATGGTTTTGTTTGATCCAGGAGTAAAACAAGGTCTGTGCATGGCTGAATATTATGATATTAAAAAAACAACCATGAGTCAAGCTGTATGAAAAGGGGGTTTAATGTAGCTGCAAAAAGTATCAGCCCAAGCCAGCCTGTGCAGTCCGCGCAGGTTAACCCGAGTTGAAACCTTTTGCTATTGGTCGATTTTCTGCATGTCAAAGGACCAACTACCTCAAGATTTAGTCTTTTGTTAGACAAAATGGATTTTAGCTGTTTACCACACAGTCCCGACTTTTAACGACCCTGAGGGGGAAGCCTTTTGAAAACATTGCGGGAAAAGGAGAAAATGCTGGTAACCAGCATTTTCCCCTTTTCCCACAATGTTTTCTACCCTTCCTGAAACAAGTTTCAATGCATGAGTTACATTTATTTTGTCATCTGCAAATACTTTCAATTTGGACCAGTCTAAAATTATGTCGTGTGGTAAAGAGTTAAGGATCAATAATTATGTGATGACTTGCTTGGTATAATCCGTCATCAAGATGCATTAACCCTTTACCACATAATCTCGAGTTTTAACAACCCTTACATACACAGCTTTTGAAAACATTGTGGGAAAAGGAGAAAATGCTGGTTTAAGGAGAAAATGCTGGAAACCAGCATTTTCTCCTTTTCCAACAAAGTTTGCTCCCTTTTAATACACATTCCATCATTTTAGCCACATCCAATATTATTTTGTTTGCATATGCTTTCAAATTTGGACAAGTATAAACATTTTGCCATGTGCTAAAGGGTTGAACCCCCTTTTTGCCAGAGCACTATTCATATCTATTTTGAATTATGGTTATAGAATGTAAATCCACGACAAATACAATTGTGTTCCCTGAACCAAAATTATTGCTGGGCAATAAAGAAGCTTTCTGATATATTGTTCTTTTTTGTAATTCTTGCTTCTATCTTGGTCCTGTTGACTGATTTCAAATCCTTCATTTCATGGACACAGTGGCTTATCCTGCATAGCTTTGAAAACATTGTGTCACATGGAAAACTTGTATAAAATTTCTCAACACACTATTCATGCATGAGACTTTTTCCCTTGTCCATTAGGTAAACCAAATTTTACAGTTTCTTTAACTGTACTTTGCACAATATTCTTCCCAAGCCACTGGCTGTTTTCCCTCATAGCCATTGTTGAAACAATGATCTGCAGTGACAGAGGCATGAATCCTGTCACAACAACCATCACCAAACCTCCAAAAGAAATTTGCTGAGCAGATATGGCATATAAAATATTAATTTTTTTAAAATACAAGTGGCTGGACCTCTATTTTGTAACATAAGTCCAGAGGTATCTTCTTTACACCTTACCTAGGATGGGACAAGTGTGTTATCATTGCCACTATTCACTCTTTACCAAATGACAATATTCTAGAACAGTCCATATTGAAAGCATTTGCAGACGACAAAATAAATGTGGCTCAAAAATCTGAAATTTGTTTTGGGAGGGTAGAAAACATTGTGGGATAAGGAGGAAATGCTAGTTACCAGCATTTTCTCTTTTCATTGTTTTCAAAAGGCTTCTTTCTCAGGGTCGTTAAAAGTCAGGAATGTGTGGATAAGGGTTAAAGTTTTTGTTGCCATTTTACAACAGGCCAGATGCAGATCAAACTAGGCAAATAAGATGTGTGAGCCTTACTAGGGCTCTAAACCCTTTACCAGAAGATAAAATTTTAGCCTTGTCCAAATTGAAAGCATTTGTAGAATGTTTTCTATCCTTCCAAAGGCAAATTTCTAATTTTGAATGACCATCATATTGTCGACTGCAAATGCTTTCAGTTTTGGCAAGTCTAAAACTTTGTCGCTTGGGAAAGGATTAAACAATGCACAAGCACCATGCAGGTTTCCACTTTCCAACTTCACCCATTCCTACAGTCTGGTGATTCAGTCAAGCATTCAGTCTTATATCAATTGCAATTTAACTCTTTACCAAATGACAAAAATTTGGATCTGTCCAAATTGAAACCGTTTCCTGACAACAAAATAAACATGATTAAAAAATTCGAACTTGTTTTCAAAAGGGTACAAAGCATTGTTGGAAAAAAATTCTTTTCTTCTTCCACAGTTTTCCATCCTATCAAAGACAAATCCCATCATTTTAGCATCAGTGAATTTGTCATCTGCAAATGCTTTCAACTTTGACCAGTGTACAATCTTATCTGGTGTAGGGTTAAATACGGTTTCATGATAGTATTTCTTCATATCCAAGGCTATTCTTTATCCAAGGTCATCCAGCTTGGGTTTCTTTGATGCAATCTCTCTTTCCTGAAAACATAAAATATAAGTCTGATTCATGGTATTACCGTATAAGTGTGTATACTTTAAGCCTGCTTAACCCTTTACCAGACGACAAAATTTTAGCCTTGTCCTAACTGAATGCATTTGCAGACGACAATTTCAATGTGGCTCAAATGGTGCAATTTTCTCTTGATAGGGTACAAAACATTGTGGGAAAAGGAGAAAATGCTGGTTACCAGCATTTTCTCCTTTTCCCACAATGTTTTCAAAGGGCTGATTTCCCAGGGTCGTTAAAAGGCGTCAATTTGTGGTATAGGGTTAACACAATGTCACTTGTTGCTTAACTCTTTACCAAACGACAAAATTATGGATTTGTCCAAATTCATGGCATTTGCAGACAACACAATAAATGTAACACACAAACTGAAATTTGTTTCGAGTAGGGTGGAACACATTGTAGAGAAAAGGAGGAAAAATTGGTGACCAGCATTTCCTCCTTTTCCAACAAAGTTTTCAAAAGGCTTTTTCTTCTGGGTCATGAAAACATGACTGTAACTGTGTGGTTAAGAGTTAACCCTTTCCCAAACAAGCCCTGGTTTTCACGTGTCTGCAGTACAAGTCTTTTGAAAACACTGTGGGAAAAGGAGAAATTGCTTGTAATGAGCAATTTCTCCTTTTCCCACAGTGTTTTCTACCCTTTTTGAGATTTTTCTGCCATTTTCATCAAATTTAAAATTGTCGTCTGCAAACTCTTTCAATTTGGACCAGTCCAAAATTTGTTGTCTGGGAAAGGGTTAACAGGATGTCATTTGTTTTGACGGTCAAGATCAGACTGTATATCCAGTATCAGAATGCATGGAAAAAGCTGTATAGTATTGGATCTTCATATTCTATGTCATTCCTTGAGGTGATCAGAACAAAACAGCTGATTTAATAAACATGAAATACGGTATTCAGGTATTTTTTCCAATAATGGAAAAATCAGTCATTTATTTAGTACCCTAATGATTAATGTTTAACACATGACAAAAATTTCCTTATCTAAATTTAAAGCATTTGCAGACGACAATTTAAATGTGGTATTTGTCTTTGATAGGGTGGTAAACATTGTGGAAAAAGAAGAAAAATGCTGGTTACCTGCATTTTTTCCTTTTTCTATAACATTCTCAAAAAGCGTCTTCGTCAGGGCTTTAAAACTCTGGCTCACGTGGTAATGGATTAAAATACTAATCATGCATTGAAGAAAATGAAATATCCTGAAACTCTCACTTATTACCAGAATTTATTGAACGGGCTATTTTCAACACACAAGAATGGGGACCAAGGAACAAGGTGGTAGTGAATTGAAACAAGAAGGCCATGATGGCCCTGTATCACCCCACTGCCTTTTAAACAGATGTAACATGCACCTAATCGGCACTGACACTGAGACATAAATCATAAGAAGTCTGTATGGCTACAAACTTTCATAGAAAAAAAAAAAAGCCTTACCCCCGACACCCCGCTTCCATAAAAAAGTCACATCTTTTTCAAATGTAAAGATTATGTCAGTGACTAAAATCAAGACTAATCAAGTATTATTCATGCCAAATATCAATGAACTCTAGCAAAGAGTGCTCTGACAAGATTTCCAAGACTTAGAAGCAGAAAACATTTTATCAATGACATGTATGGTAAAGTTCTGGAACAAAAAAACCTGAATGACAGAAACCTTACCATATTAAATATTGTCCTCATCTGAGCATAACTATTTACATTAAAATAAATAACTCTTACTGAAAATTGAAGATTTTCTTTCCAAAACACCTGAATACCCAACATCAATCACAATTACAGCTTTCATGAAGAATAGAACAACATAATGGTGTTTAAAATTATTATTCACAAGTATCTATTTATAGGCTTGCTTTTTTTCTATGCCAGGCAAAAACAATAAGAAAGTATGAATAATATGTTATAATAACAATAAACTAAAACTTACAGTGCCAAACTGGTAAAACTCTGGAGCCAGTTCACACAACCAGTCTGGGTTGATGACAGTCACATCTCTCATGTAATCTTTGGTTGTCTGCACAACCTCATTGAACACCACCCTATCAAGCATGGAAGGATGAGTAACCATCAGGTTTGAAAAGCTTTAGGTATCACATCATCTTTACACAAAATATGACATTCTTTTCAGTCTTGAACTGATTAATTGATTGAATGGTGTTTTACACCACTGTCAACAGTATTTCAGTCATATCATGGCAACAACTCGCACATTCATGTATGTCCTGGGTTTCACCAGTGCAAGGCTAGGGCTCTGGAAAAACCCAGTGCCTCCAGTGGGGCTCAAACCTGGGGCCTCCAGGTTATGAGTCACATCCGTTACCACAGATTCACACAGGACCCCTAGATTCTTGACAAATAAAAGGCTGCAGCTATGTAGACTATTGCTATAAGGTACAAGTGATGATTGGTGCCATAACACAGGGCGTACCTTTAACTCTTTACCACATAACAAAATTTTAGACCAGTCCAAATTGAAAGCGTTTGCAGACGACAAATAAAATGGGGCACAAATGACAGTCTTTGAGATCATTGAAAACATAGTTGGAAAAGAAGAAAATGCTGGTAACCAGCATTTTCCTCTTTTCCTCCAATGTTTTCAAAAGCCTTCTTCACTAGAGTCGTTAAAACTCTGGGTTGTGTGGTAAAGAGTTAACAAATAGCAGGGGAAAGGGAAAGAGACAGACGATATTAGTCACTTCTGTGCTCATATTGTTGGATTTACAAATATTACTTGGACATACTTTTTTTGCATGGCATGAATGAAGATCAAGCAGACCAGAACATGCAGCCTGATCTTGGATCTCCAACTCTGATAAAAACACATCTTAATCATAGGCCATCTGGAAAAAGTTGAATCTACTGATCAGGCAACAAAAACTATAAAACAAATTTTTACCATTCAGGTGGTTTCTCTGTAAATAGCACTGATGTTGGATGTATGGACAGCGTGTGGTCATCTCGAATAGTTCTGTATTCCCCTGTGTAGTGAAGGCGGGCTGCATTGGAGAAGAAAGCTGCAGTGATACAGCGACAAAGTGGCTCTATATTATCTGCAATGAAAAGTGAATCTTGTATACACTCTTAGCAAGCTAAGAACATTTTAGAATTGTCCACGTCGAAAGCTCTTGCAGACAACAAGTAAAATGTGGCTGAACTCTTTACCAAACAACAAAATTTTACACTGGTCCGAATTGAAAGCATTTGCAGACCACATACTAAATTAAGTTGAAATGCTGGTACTTGTCTGTGAAATTGTTGTTTACCAGCATTTTCTCCTTTTCCCACAGGGTTTTCAAAAGGCTATTTCCCCAGGGTCAATAAAACTCCAGACTGTGTGGTAAAGAGTTAAATGATTGAATTTGTCTTTGATAAAATAGAAAAAAAAGGAGCAAATGCTAGTTATACCAGTATGCTCTCCTTTCCCCTCAATGTTTGAAAAACATTTTTCTTACGCACTGGATCCCTTAGTCAAGGATTCACTCCAATAGCAGGCCATGCTTAAACTAGCACATGTCCTTTGGATTATGCTTACATGGGCAAGATAACCCTTAATGAAGCAGTTTTGAACAGGTTCCAACATTCTAAAACTGTTGGTCTGACCTTAACAATATCCCCTTTTGAAAATATGCTTAACTCTTTACCAAATGACAAGATTTTAGACCAGTCCAAATTCAAAGCATTTGCAGACGACATTTTAAATGTGGCTGAAATGATGGAATTTGTTTTTGATGGAGTAGAAAACATGGTTACCAGCATTTTCTCTTTTTCCCAATATGTTTTCAAAACCCTTGTTTGTATGGGTCATTAAATCTTAAGATTGTGCAGGAAAGAGTTAATAACTGACAATCATACTCATAATTATCATTTGCCTTGTCTGTCTGATAGGAACGGCTACTCTCCATTTCTGTATCCAATTTTACTGTACCTGGTTATTTCCCCTCTATGTGTGTTTGTTTTTTTTTTCATTCAAAGCTCGCAACTGAGGTTAATCTTTAGAAAGTGTAGATCAAGATCATAGAGACATAAAGAACACGTAGTCTGATCTTATATCTAAACTGTACTCCATTTAGAGGGATATTCTGGCCAAAACAGCCTTGGAATTACAGTAGTTGAGTTCATTTTATAGACTGAAAATTCCCCTATGTCTAACAATCCAAATGAAGTTTAAAGTAGAACATTTTTCTTGAGATGTGACAAAAGTACCACAAAAGTCTTGAATGAGATAAGCTGGTCATGGAATTTCATTGCTTTGCATCTTCATCAAATTAATTTATTTGAGAAAGATGGGTTTTCAAAACATTGTGGGAAAAGGTGAAAATGCTTGTAACAAGCATTTTCTCAATTTCCTATCATATTTTGTACCCTTCAGAAGATAAATCCCACCATTTGAGCTATGTTTTATTTGTTGATGGCAGCTATTTTCTATTTGAGCATGTATAAAATCTTAATATCTGGTAAGGAATAAAGTAACAAGCTCATCAGGATCCATCTTCACCAAGCCCAGCCGGGTAGTTTAGTGGTTAGCTTATCTGACTTGTGACCTGGTGGTTGCGAGATGGATACCTGGTTGAGAAAAAATTTTTCTTTCTGGTGATCTTTCGCCTCTTATCATTGTTGCATGTAAGGAAAGTAGTCAGTGGCTTAGAAAGAAAGTTGTATCAGTACTGGTGTGAGAAAGCCAGGAAACACACCATGCATAGACCACCATGATATGATCTAAGCTTTTGAAATAGCATTAAACTCCAATACAAAACAACAAACAAGAGGGCCATGATGGCCATGTATCGCTCCACTGGCTAAAATGTACAAACCATACACACCAAACATTACAACTTGAGGCTTAAAGGCTTTTTACAAGAAGACTGATAAAGTTTCTAGATGAAAGCCCCTGTGAAAATTGTGTCCCCAGGGCGAGTCCATTTTTTACCTATGATTATGATTCCAAGCTATAATTACGAGCTATAATTAATTGAATCCTGGTTGAGGTCAACAAGATATAACCACATACCAAGTAATATAGGACTGGGCAGTATGGTTATAAACAAGATTTTCAGTTTCCTTAATAAACCATGAGGGGGTTTAATTCAATTTGAACAATGGCTAAATTTTGAACAAATCAGAAGAGATCCACTAGATGAAGTTTTATGCCAAATTTGGTAGCCCTAGGCCTTACAGCTAAGAACAAGAAGATTTTTAAAGTTTTCACTATAAAAGTCCTTGTAAAACTTGTGACCCCAGGGACAGGGCCAATTTTGACCCAAAGGCTGTAATTTGCATAACCTTTGTAGAAGTCGATTAGGTGAAGCTTCATACCAAATTTAGTAGCCCCAGACCATCTATTTTTGAACCAGAGTATTTTCAAAGTTTTCCCTGTATAAGCCCATGTAAAACTTGTGACCCCCGGGGTGGGGCCAATTTTGGCCCCAGGGCTAGAATTTGAAGAATCTAAGTAGAGGTCTATCAGATGGAGCTACATGCCAATTTTGGTAGTCCTAGGCCATATGATTTAGAACCAGAATATTTTCAAAATTTTCCCTGTATAAGACCATGTAAAACTTGTGACCCCCAGGGCAGGGCCAATTTTGGCCCCATGGTTATAATTTGAAGAATCTAAGCATGGGCCCATCAGATGAAATTAGTGCATGCTAATTTTGGTAGCCCTAGGCCATATAGTTTAGAATGAGAAGATTTTTAAATTTTTTCCCCGTATAAGCCCATGTAAAACTTGTGACCCCCCCCCCCCCCCCCAAGCGGGGCCAACTTTGGCTCAGGGCTATAATTTGAAGAAATTAAGTAGAGGTCTATTAGATGAAACTACATGCCAAATTTGGTAGCCCTGGGCCATATGGTTTAGGACAAAAAGATATTTAAAGTTTTCACTATATAAACCTATGTAAATCTTGTGACCCCTGGGGTGGGGCCAATTTTGATCCCCAGGGCTATAATTTGAAGAGTTTTTATAGAGGTCCATTAGATTAAGCTACACACCAAATTTGGTAACCCTAGGCCTCATGCTTTTGGGCAAGAAGATTTCTAAAGATTTTCAGTATTTTTCAGTTTTGTTGCCATGGCAACCAGAGTTTTTATAAGAATCAAATTGTTTGAAGAGTTCTAAAGAGGGACATGGGAGGATCATTTCTGTGAAGTTTCATTAAAATCTGATGGGCAGTTTCAGAGAAGAAGATGTTTGAAATAAAAGTTAACACACACACACAGACGTACGACAAACACAGGGCCATGACATAAGCTTGCTGGCCTTTGGCCAGTGGGGCTAAAAACCATCTTCACTAACCCTTTGAACTTGCACTCTATCAAAATTTAGAAAGTTACAAACTCTCTCATTGGCTAAATCAGATTACATAGCCAATCAGAAATTGTGATACTTTGAGAGTTTTTTTATGTATAAATGTCTGTTTTTTGCAAGCCATGCTCCTGTAATGAGTTAAATGGACTTGAAACAGCTTTGTTCTAATCCAACAATTTATAGCTGTTTTCTTTGTCACTAATGCCTCTCTATGACTTTACAGTCTCTTTTAACCATTTACTTAACTATCTCGAACCTGAGGAAGAAGGCTTTTGAAAACACTGTGGCAAAAGAAGAAAATGCTGTTAACCAGCACTGTCGCCTTTTCCCACACTGTTCTCCATATTTTTAATGATTGGTCTCTATCAAAGAGAAAGCCTGTCACAAACCCTTTCACTACTTTCAAAGTGAAATACTGGTAGATATCTCTTTGCAATAAGAAGAGAAAAGTTGCTTATCGCACTTTTGATTCTTTCACTACCAACGATGACTTGAGTAGCTTTAGCAAACAGCGTAAATCAAGATCAAACTGCACAGAAGATGCAGTCTGATCTTGATCTACACAGTCTGCTACCCTGTTATAGAACTACAACAAAAGTTGTTTTCAACCCAAGTGGAAAGCTAGTTTTAGAACTCGTGGGAAAAAAGTTGAATTTCTGCAGTTTGTAGTGAAAGAACTAAGCTATGATAATTTGTAGAATATCCCGCAACTCATCACAAAAAGACAACCTATCTACATTCTGCTTGTACTGAGAGCAACTGCAGTGAACAAAGCAAATCAAAATGAGGCTCAAATGATGGGGTTTGTGTTTGATAGGATGGAAAGTCATTGTTGGAACTGAATAAAATGCTGTTCAGCAGCATTTCTCCTTTTCTCATGGAGTTTCAACCTCAGGGTTGTAAAACCATGGAAGCTAAAAGTAAATGGTACTAGAAGACTTAAGTCTTGTTGAATCTATAAGGTGTAAATAAGTGCTTTCTCAGTCCAGGAAAAGGACTAACAATTGAAAATAATTTACAGACAGCCTTATCTTAATCTAAAATGTCTGCTTTAACTAACATCATTTTGTGTGTAGTGCTTTAAGATTTGACACGATTTCCATCTGATCTTCTGTAAACATTACATTATCATGGTTTTGATAAAATTCATCCCACGTGCTAATCTGTTGCTATAGAAATTGAGGAGGATACGAACATTTTGGCCTGTTTCAGTTTAACTCTTTACCATACAACAAAATTTTAGACTGGTCAAAATCAAAAGCGTTCGCAGATGACAAAATAAATGTTACCGAAAAATGGAAATTTGCTTTGGGAAGGGTAGAGAACATTGTGGGAAAAGGAGAAAATGCTGGTTACCAGCATTTTCTCCTTTTCCCTTAATGTTTTCAAAAGGCTTCTTTCTCAGGATCATTAAAAGTCAGGATTGTGTGGTAAAGAGTTAAAGATATTTTTTTCACATCAGATGTGAAACAAATTCTTTTAACAATTTACCAAACGACAAAATTTTAGACTTGTCCGAATTGAAAGCTTTTGCAGACAACAAAATAAATGTGACTCAAAAATTGAAATTTAAAAGGTCAGAAAACATTGTGGGAAAAGGAGAAAATGCTAGTTACCAGCATTTTCTCCTTTTCCCACAATGTTTTCAAAAGGCTTCTTCCTCGGGGTCGTTAAAAGTCCGGATTGTGTGGTAAAGGATTAACTTATATTTATCACTCCAAATGAATTTTGATTTCACAAAAATCTTAACCTGCATTCTGTGATGTTAGTAGTTAATATGGAAGAAAGCTCTTGAAAACATTGTGAACAAAGGAGAAAATTCTTATAAATCAGTGTTTTCTCCTCTTCCCATGATGTTTTATGTTTTTAAACCTTTCAACAAATTTCATCATTTGTGCCACATTTTTTCGTGGTCTGCAAATGCTTTCAAAATTATCATAAATGGATGGGGAATAAGTGCCCAGGGAACCAAGCTTGCATGGCATAAAAGAATTCAGTTGCAAGATGTAATTGTATTCTATATATCACGAAATGTACAAGTCATGTATCCCATCATTTGGGCTAGAATTTACTTGTCTGCAAATGCTTTCAGTTGGGACAAGTCTAAAATTTTGTCCACTTATACTAACCTTTTACCAAACAACAAAAATTTAGACTTGTCTAAATTGAAAGCATTTGCAGATGACAATTTAATGTGGGCCAAATGATAGAGTATGTCTTTGATTAGGAAGAAAATATTGTGGGAAAAGGAGAAAATGCTGGTTACCAGCATTTTCTCCTTTTCCTACAATGTTTTCAAATGGCTTCTTTCTCAGGTTTGTTAAAACTCGGGATTGTGTGGTAAAGGGCTAAGCAATTCATAAATGGCTGGTGAATAAGTACCTGGGACCAAGGTTACATGTCATAAAAGAATTTGGTACAAGAAGTCAATCTGTTACAGAAAAGAATTCGCCCCTAATAACCCTCTCTAGGTTGAGGTTTTGTTAAATTGGGCTTATAATGGATGTCATGTTATACCTTATCAAACATAATGAATCCACACGTTTTGTTCATTAACCCTTCCAGTGCTGGAAAACCCATCTGAGTTGCTTTTGTGGACAATGTAGTTCCAAGATCAGACTGCACAGAATGTGCAGTCTGATCTTTGACCCAAACTGCCCACTACTTTATCGAATATTCTTTCCAAAATGACCTTAAAATCTCCATTTTTTGCTTTTTTTTTTTCCAAACTGTAATGGTCCATTTCATTAATTCAGTGCTCCAAGGTTGTTACCTAAGAAGCGTGCTGCTCTATAAGCACTCAGATTATGTGTTTTATGGATTAGGGATTTTAATGTTGACCCTTTACGGTACTTTGATTAATCCATTACATGGGTTTCTAGAGATATTGTATGGACAAATTATTAATTTATTAGTTGAATCCTTTAACAAACAATCCCAAAGTTTTAATGGCCCTGAGAAAGAGGTGTTGAAAACAATGTGGGAAAAGTAAAAAAGATGCTGGTAACCAGCATTTCTCCTTTTCCTACATACTTTTCTTCCCTTTCAAAGCTGAATCCCACTAAGCCTTTACCATATAATCCTAGTTTTAATGACTCTGAAAGAGAGGGCTTTTGAAAACATATTTGGAAAAGGAAAAAAATGCTGGTAACCAGCATTTTTTCCTTTTCCCATAGTGTTTTATACCCTATCAAAGACAAATTCTGTCAAATGAGCAAAAATTGAAATTGTCGTCTGTAAGTGCTTTCATTTGGACATGTCAAAGTTTTTCTTATGTGGTAAAGAGTTAATATGGACACATTTAATTTGTCATCTACAAAAAAATTAATGCTTTCAAACTGGACAACCCTTAAATTTTGTTTACAGCAAGGAGTTAGCAGACATTAATATAAAGAACCCTTATACCTTATAAATCATGACAAAATCATCATATTTTGAAGTTCATTGACATATCTGAAATCATTAGGCCTTAGAGTGCTGAATAAACCAAACAGACCTTTTTCGTCTAGAAGCAAGACCCAAATTATCCCAATCTCAAGACTGGTTTTGTCTAAAGTGCTTCACGTAATGCTAGGTTCCAACTGCCAATCAGATCGACTAAATCAAGCTCAATCAAACAATCCGGGACTGATCTGGCCTGTACAACAGGAAAGGTCCGGGAGGTCTACTTTTGCACAGGTTTCCTACCCAAAAACTTTTGACATGTCAAAAAGATTCAAGTAGAGATCAAGTAGCAAAGCATTGGAGAAGCGATCAGGTATTGATCTAGTAGAGGGTCGAGTTGATCAGAAAACAAGTATGTAGAGATCTAGTTTGGTCAGTATGAAATCATTTAGCTGATCTGTACCCGATCATTTCAACCTCGACTCAAGTAATCCCTGCATTAACCACCACTTCTCCTTTTCCTACAACATTTTCTATCCTTTCAAAGACAAATCCAATTATTTGAGTCACATTTACCTTGTCCTCTGCAAGTTCTTTCAATGTGAAAAGGACTAACACTTGGTCATTTTGTACAGGGTTAAAGGAAAGAAAAAGTTTGGAGCAGGAAAAGTTTAGGAAAAGGAACAAATGCTTGTGACAAAAATCTTCTGCAGGTATGCAGAATGTGTCTGGAAAGTGGGCTAGGATGAGCAAAAATTGATAAATGACAGAAAAGGATCAAACTAGATATTCATCTACATCCATACAGCCAATGATCCCTTCATTAACCCTTTCCCAAACAAGCCCTGGTTTTCATGTGTCTGCAATACAAGTCTTTTGAAAACACTGTGGGAAAAGGAGAAATTGCTCGTAACGAGCAATTTCTCCTTTTCCCACAGTGTTTTATACCCGTTTTGAGACCTTTCTGCCATTTTTCATCAAATTTAAAATTGTCGTCTGCATACTCTTTCAGTTTGGACTAGTCCAAAATTTGTCGTTTGGGAAAGGATCAAGTCATATTGAACTTTGAAAATTTAGTTTATTCATGTTACAATGCTAAATAACAACTGTTACAGTTTTACAAAAACAAAGGTGCAGATCATTGTAATATTTCCTTGGTCCAAGCCTAGATTCACTTATTACCTCCTGAAGAAAAAAAATGAAATATCCTTGTGAAATTTCTACAAATGTAAGTTAAGCTTTAGCATATATAATCAAAGCGTTGAAAACGCTGGTGTGGCATTTGTCAAGGGAGCCATTGTGTGGAATAAATAATTTGAAAAATAAACAACAGAAACAGTTTCAAAATATTCGCTTGAAAGTGAATCTACTGTATAGTCATGTAAAATCCGATAGAGAAGGGTGCAATCTTGTGGGACGAACAAGTCAGGGAGAACAATCCAGGGACGAATATGCCCAGGAACGAACTGGTTTTGGGACGAACAAGCACGGTATGTGTGTGTCATTACGCCACTATAGAAGGCCATAGCGGATCAAGCTATTTTCGATAAAAAGGTCGTATTTCCACGATCGATGGCCTAATCCAATTCATTGTAATACGCCATTTTCAATTTCATATCTGAGTGCAATCGAAATATTTACTTTTCTCAGAAAAATTGATTTTAATTGGGTTTACTTCCTTCGGTTTTGCACAAAATACGATACATGATTTTCAAAATGTCGTATTGAACTCATAGTGGCATTGTCTTCGACAAATGCCACAAAAACGAGAGAAAACAATGTTGCAAAAGGAGTTTAGATCAAAAGGGGAGTTTAGATCAAGGTCAAACAACACAGAACATATAGTGCCTTCATGAATAGTGCCTTCTATACATGAATATTAAATATAATCATTCAAAGCGGTAAATAGCAATTAAAAATGGTGAAAATCATTTAAACTGAAAATTTTGAATCAGTTTAATATACCCTTTTACAGTAATTTTAACACCGTTTAGGCCAAAAATAACTTGCACTGTATAGGACTGGGTAGATCCCAGATCAAACTTGACATTTTGTACAGTGTGATATTAACTCACAGAACTCCGAATGTGTGCCAAATATTTTACTTAGCATTCTAAAGGGCAAAACTTAACAAAGCAAAGGAATCAAATCTTCAAGTATCTCTACAAACCTCTTCAATAAGTTTACACAAATGTTTATATTTTGAAAGATTTAAAGAAATCAAAAACAGACCTAGCATAAACACTATCACTCCTCTGGATCTGTTTTATGTGTCAGCATGGCTGATCCTTTTTGAACTCTTTACCAAACAATCCTGAGTTTTAACGATCCAAAAGAAGAAGGCTTTTAAAAATGTTGTGGGAGAAGGAGAAAATGCTGGTAACCAGCATTTTCTCCTTTTCTCACAATGTTTTCAACCCTTACAAAAATAAGTTTCAAAATTTGGGTCATGTCTATTTTGTCATATACCTCCAAATTGGAGAAGTCTGAAAGTTTGTTGTGTAGTAAAGCATCCAAACTCATTACTTTCTGATACAAATTTTAACCCTTTACCAAACAAAATTCTAGACTGGTCCAAATTGAAAGCATTTGCAGACGACAAAACAAATGTGATTGAAAAATTGAAACTTGTTTTGGGAAGGGTAGAGAACATTGTGGGAAAAGAAGAAAATGCTGGTTACCAGCATTTTCTCCTTTTCCCACAAGGCTTTCAAAAGGTTTCTTTTACAGGGTTGTTAAAAGTTGAGATCGTGTGGTAAAGAGTTAAGCAGACTTTGAAAATATCCTTGTAAAATAAGAATAATCAACATGAATTTAGGCTTACCAGTAACTCTTAAAGCCCAAAGTCTGGCCGGGTAGCTCAGTGTTTAGTTTATCAGACTTGTGACCCTGTGGTCGTGAGTTTGATACCTGACTGAGGCAAACTTTCTTTGCTGCACTTTTTCGCCTCTCACTTCTAATGCATGTGAGAAAAGAAGTCAGTGACTTAGAAAGAAAGTTGTGTCAGTACTGGTATGAGAAATGCCAGGAAAAACATGCCTAGGTGACATGATATGACCTAAGCTGTGAAAATGGCATTAAACTCCAATACAAACAAATTGAGCCCAAAATATAAACTAGAGGCCCTTGAGGGCCTGAATCGCTCCACTAGCAGGATTGTGCTGTTTTTAAAGCATAATTAAGCTATGAATTCATGATGGAAAAAGGGAAAAAAAGCAAACACACAAAAAAATGGGGGAAGGGTTGTTGAAACTGGGCTTGAACCCACTAAGACAGCACAAGTGAGCATGGTGAATTGGACAAAATTAATAGTGAAAAAAAAAACTGAAGTACGATTTCTCAAAACCAATTGTTTGGAATCCAGTCAAATTTGATAGTGATTTAGTACTCTCAGTTTTAAACAATCCCTGCAAGTTTCAAAGAAATGTGACTAATAATATGCACTGTGTTCATTAAACAATACTAAGTCATCAAATGGCTGCTTTTCCTAAACCAACTGATAGATTTTCTTCACTCTTAACCCTTTCCCAAACAAGCCCTGGTTTTCACGTGTCTGCAGTACAAGTCTTTTGAAAACGCTGTGGGAAAAGGAGAAATTGCTTGTAACGAGCAATTTCTCCTTTTACCACAGTGTTTTCTACCGTTTTTGAGACCTTTCTGCCATTTTCATCAAATTTGAAATTGTCGTCTGCAAACTCTTTCAATTTGGACCAGTCCAAAATTCGTCATTTGGGAAAGGGTTAATTGAGTTCAATCCCTTGATGATACAAATAATCTTTGCAAGTTTCAAAAGATTAAGACCGAATAAAAAAATGTGACTTAATTGCATAAACAAGAAATGTAAATTTTCAACTTAAAATGGCTCCTTTTCCCAAACTGATTTTCAAATGTTTTGGCTTTTTTTAAATCCATAGGGTTCAAGCTATTGATAATATAATGCAACTTTGCAAGTTTCATGAGAATTCAACCACAAATGCTGACATTCTTGCGTAAACTAGAATTGTAAATTTTCAAATGTCTACTTTTCTCATACTAACAGTCAAATTTTTTTCAAAATCAATAGGGTTTAAGCTGTTTCTAATGTTTCTATGAGATAATGTTTCTAATGAGATACACAAACTGTGCAAGTTTCACAAAAATCAGACCACAAATGCAGACTAAACTGCATAAACAAGAAATTGAAATTTTGAACTTTAAATGGCTACTTTTCCCTCACTGTTTTTCAGATTTTTTTTCAAAATTGATATGATTCGAGCTTTTGATGAGATAAACAAACTGTGCAAGTTTCACGAAAATCTGACAACAAATGCAGACTTTATCGCATAAACAAGAAATTGAAATTTTGAAATTTAAATAGCTACTTTTCCCACAATGATTGTAAGATTTTTTTTTCAAAATCAATAGGATTCAAGCCATTGATGAGATAAACAAACTGTGCAAGTTTCACGAAAATCCGACAACAAATGCAGACTTTATTGCGTTAAAAATAAATTGAAATTTTGAACTTTAAATGGCTACTTTTCCCACACTGATTGTCAGATTTTTTTTTCAGAATCAAAAGGGTTCAAGCTATTGATGAGTGAGTGGTCTACAGGAGTTAGCTGTCAACCCTGGGAGTGCCAATTAACCTTTTACCACACAATCACGAGTTTTAATGACCCTTACTAGACTTTTGAAAGCATTGTGGGAAAAAGGAAAAATGCTGGTAACCAGTATTTTCTCCTTTTCCCACAATGTTTTCTACCCTATCAAAGACAGATATCATCATTTGGGCTACATCTATTTTGTTGGTTGCACGTGCTTTCAATTTGGTCAAGTCCAAAATGTTGTCGTTTAGTAAAAAGTAAACCTTGTCCCAAAAGCCTGTACAACCCTGGAGGATGGTTTTTGAAAACATTATAGCAATAAAGAGAAAAATGCTGGTAACTAGAATTTTCTCCTTTGCCCACCACATTTTCTAACTTTCAGAGACACTATACCAAATTCTAACTATGTTAAACATGTTGTTTGAAAGTGTTTTCAATTTTGACAGATCTAAAATTTTGTTGCCAGATAGGGAGTATAGAGTGAATTAACCCTTAAGCTGCTAAATATATGAAATGAAACTTTCAAGCTGATTAAAAGTAAAACCCATAAATTTGCTATTTAAATGAATTTTTTTTCTGGTAAAATATCTCCTTATTGGCCGGTGTAGATCCAAGATCAGACTGCACAGAATGTGCAGTCTGATTTTGATCTGCACTGTCCACAATCGGTCTTCGAGTTGTGCTCCGCAGTCTAAGATGTAAAACAAGATCCTCACTCAGTAACAAAGTGCAAGTAATTCACATCCTGGAGGTTGTTGCTACCAGAATATCTGAACGCTGCATGCTCAGTTTTGTCGGATCCTTACCATCTTATTACTTAATAGTGTCAAACTAAAAAAACCTATATGATTCTTGCTGCATTTTCTCCCTTCTCCAAAATATTTTTTTCTTTCATTTACCATCATATGAGTCATATCGAATTGTTCCATTGCAAATACTTTTTCTATAGCAAAATCTCATATTGTCCCCATCTGGTAAATAGTCAAATGTACAAAATCTCATTTTCAAATTTTTAAACCTTAACCACACAATTCCAATTGTTTTAAGGCCCTAATGGAGAAAGTCTTTTGAAAACATAGTAGGAAAATGAGAAAATGCTGGTAACTAGCATTTTCTCTTTTGCCAACAATGTTTTCTAACCTTTCAAAAACAGCCATTGTCTCTTGAGCTACCTGTAATTTGTCACCTGCAAGTGCTGTCAATTTCGTGGAGTCTAAAATTTTCTTGTTTGGTAAAGAGCTAAGTGTTTTGGTGCATAGTCTGACTTTGGTAATTATATACAATGTTTGAGTATTGGCAACTGCATCATTTACGCCAACATTTTTTATAATATGAAATGTCACTAACCCTTAGGGTGCCTGATATACCCAACAGACTTTTTAAGTGTACAATTAACCCTTTACCAAACGACAAATTTTAGCCCCTTCCAAATTGAAAGCATCTGCAGACAACAAATTTGAAAGCGGTACAAATGAAGTTTAGGTTTTTTGACAAGTTAGAAAACATTGTGGGAAAAGGAGAAAATGCTGGTAACCAGCATTTTCTCCTTTTCCCACAATGTTTTCAAAAAGCCTCTTCCTCCATGAAAACACGGGAAAACACAGGTAATTCCAATATTATGGTTGCTTTTGTTTTTGGTGTTTCTACATGGTGTAGATCAAATATCAGACTGCACATTTTGTGCTGTCTGATCTTGATCTACATTGGCTGCAAAAGCAACTATAGTCATGAGAGGTTCTTTAAGGGTTAATAGGCCTTTCTATTTGCAAAATAATAATTATTATCCTAAAAGCATCAAGGTGTATTTTTCGATTTACATATATTTATTGGTATAGAAGTATGTCAAGCACATAATAACATTTTATTCAACTCGAGCTCTTGATGGTTGAGGCAGAAAACAAAATGGCCATCTTCATGGAATCTGAATCTTCATGACATCTTCATAAATATGACCATCTGATTAGTCCTGGGAATAGCTTTTTCTAAACTTATTCCTTCCCAACTGTATGAAGAAAGTATCTGATGCTAGCATTTTATTTCTATCAGCTTTTATCAGTGAAAAGGAAGTTGTAGAAAAGCACCTGCTGATGAAGAATTAAGGTATTTGACAGACACAGGTAAACAGAGCTTGCTAATCATTCCAGATCAGGTAGATTATAATTAGTTTTATGCAACCTGCAGCAAACTCCCAATAAGCCATATGCTTCACACTTTCCTTCATATGCAAAAGTTCAACACTTCCATATGTATTTAAAGCAGCATATAATCAGATTGACAAATTTCTTGCTAAGTGATTTTTCTTTGTCAATAACATAATATTTGAAATATATTTAAAATGAAATAAGTAAATGCCAGAAGAAATATTTCAGGGGGTAAAAAGGCTTTTTCCATCTTTGAGTCAAAGCTGATTATCGAACAAAACTAGATTGAGTCTCCCTTGCCAAGATTTTTTATTGTGACTTGATCAAACATAACAAGGGTCATAAGATATTGTCACATGGTCCTCCAGGTTGACACTGTCATTGTCTTGCACTGTATTGCTAAAATCTTGAAGGCAACAGTGGGTCACCTTGTTTTGGCTCTTTTGGAGGGCAAGTATGTATCAAGACAGCTTTTTAACAAGAAAATTTCCCAAAATTTTGTAGCAGACATACACTCTTCCTTTAACATGAATGGTACTAGGTGGTTTTTGAAAAAAAAAAAAGAAGACAGAATGGCAGAAACCTTACTTTATATTTAAGACATCAGAGCATAAATTTATGCATCAAAATAAATCATTCTGACAGAAAGTGAGCATTTTCTGTCCAGAAAACTCGAATATACAGTGCCAACTATGTTACAGTAACAGGAGATAAATGGTAACAAATACCTGTCACAAAAAAGATGAGGTATTGTTCTAAAATTAATTTATGCAAAAAGGAGTTATTTCCCTTAATCATTATAAGCTTTACTACAGCTTGTTATGAACTATAATTAAGCCAAGCCCACAGCAGCAGTGTTCTTTGATGGTTCAGAGTTATCTCAAGAAATCTGATAAAGGTCTGTTCAAGAATCATTTATTCCATTTTGCAGCCATCTTCAAAGTGAGGTTTTGGGGAAGAAAATTTTTAAAGATTTTCTAGTTTTGTTGCCACCATTTAACTCTGACAAACCATTTTTGATAAGCAGATTTTCAAAAATTTGAAGAAGACAGTAATGTTTATTTGGCACGAACAGTTAAGTTTTCGAACAAAAAATGGAATTACACATACACATAATCATTTAGCATAATCTTAAATATAAGGTAAGCATGAATGAAAATTGATCTTTTTCTACCAAAAAAAACTTGGATATACAATACCAATAATGTAGTTTTCAAAAACTTTAAATGCTTTTCAGTTCTGTCGCCATGGCCAACAGACTTCCACATGGAATCAAATATTTTTTAAAGAAACTATAAATAACATCATTGCAGGATCCTTTGTGTCAAGTTTGGTCAAAATTGGTTGTTTTAAGATGTTTGAAATAAGTTTACACATGCACAGAAACACACATACTTGTAAAACCTCCCAAACGGGGACCTAAGCTCTAAACCTACCAATCGGGGACCTGTATTTCCGATCATCGTGAGCAACTCAGATGAAGAATTTGACGGTTTTAGGGCTGCTTAATTCGTTTCTAGTTGTAAAAAACATCCTAAATTGAAGATTTTCCAACTGAAATTTTTACAAGCAAAACGGGGAACCAAGCTGTGTGAACCAAACGGGGACCTTGTGTATACCAAACGGGGACTTTGTGTATACATACCAAATGGGGACTTTGTGTACACATACCAATCAGGGACTTTGTGTATACCAAACGGGGACTTTGTGTATACATACCAAATGGGGTCTTTGTATACAGGGAAGTGGAAATCGAATATACCAAACGGGTAACATAGCACAGAGTGAAATTTTTGTATGATATTTGATTTTCAGCAGGAAAATGATTAGATCTACCTTCTAAAAACAAACGGATGAGTGATTGTTAAAATCATTTAAGGAAACAACTCCATCACATACAAGAAATTATATGGTGATTGGGAGAATGACAATAGGGATACAATCAATAAAAATAATTACAAAACTTTCAGTTAAATTACAAAGTAGATCTATCAGGATAACACTTTCAAGTAACGTTATATGGGCACTGCCACGTGATACTGTTTTAAAATTTGATATTTTAATTACTTACAGGTTTACTCCATCGGTTGCTTACATTTCCTATCTTCTCTTCTTACTCAAAGGAAATTGCTGTTTACATGTCAATCATCCAGGTCATGCTCAGTCATTGCGATATTCAAATGACATGCAAAAATGGAAAATCATGACAATAACATGAGAACAAGAGGGCCATGATGGCCCTGGATCGCTCACCTGAGTCATTAGGCGAAATTCCACTCCAGGGTCATAATGACCCAATTTGAAACTCATCTGAGATATTATTAAGACAAACATTCTGACCAACTGTCAGGTCAATTGAGCTGAAAAAGTGGCCTCCGGAGTGTCCAAAATGTCTTTCTTCAATTTGACCTAGTGACCTAGTTTATGACCCTATGTGACCATATTTCAAACTCATCCGAGACATCAAAACAACCTTGTTGACCAACTTTCAGGTGAACTGGGCAAGAACTGTCACCTCTAGAGTGCCCACAAGGTATTTCTGTAATTTTACCTAGTGACCTAGATTATGACCCTATGTGACCCAATTTCAAATCCATTTAAGATATCATCAAGTCAAACATGCAGACAAATTTTCAGGTCAGTTGAGCAAAAACTGTGGCTTCTACAGTGCCCACAATACATTTCTTTAATTTGACCCAGTGACCTAGTTTATGACCTATGAGACCCAATTTCTAACTGATCCGAGATATCATCAAGTCAAATATGCAGACCAATTTTCAGGTCAATTTAGCTAGAATTGTGGCCTCTAGAGTGCCCACAAGGTATTTCTTCAATGTGACCCAGTGACCCAATGTTTATGACCCTATGTGACCCAATTTTGTACTCCTCTGAGATATCATCAAGACAAAAAATGTGGCCTCTAGAGTGCCCACAAGGTATTTCTTTAATTTGACCTAGTGACCTACTTTATGACCGCAGATGACCCAATTTCAATCTCATCCAAGATTTAATTTAGCCAAACATTCTGATAAATTTTCAAGTCAATTGAGCAAAATATGTGGCCTCTAGAATGCCCACAAGGTATTGCTTTAATTTAACCCCAGTCACCAGAGCCATGTTTCTTGACGGATCAAAATTTCGTGAACAATTTTTGAAAAGGGTCACCAAAGGAACATCTCTGTGAAATTATTTCAAAATCTGACCAGCCGTTTCACAGAAAAAGAATTTTTAAGAATTTCTTCATTTCCGTATAGTGCAAGTAGCCCCCATTCACCAGAACCATGTTTCTTGACCGATCAAAATTTCGCGAACATTTTTGAAAAGGGTCACCCCAGGAACATCTCTGTGAAATTATTTTAAAATCTGACCAGCGGTTTCAGAGCAGAAGAATTTTTAAGAATTTCTTCATATCCGTATAGTGCAAGTAGCCCCCATTCACCAGAGCCATGTTTTTCAACAGATCAAAATTTTGCGAACAACTTTTGAAAAGAGTCACCAAAGGAACATCTCTGTGAAATTATTTCAAAATCTGACCAGCCATTCCAGAGAAGAAGAATTTTAAAGAATTTCTCCATGGCCGTATAGTGCAAGTAGCCCCCAGTCACCAGAGCCATGTTTCTTGATGGATCAAAATTTCGCGAACAAGTTTTGAAAAGGGTCACCCAAGGAACATCTCTGTGAAATTATTTCAAAATCTGACCAGCCGTTTCAGAAAAGAAGAATTTTTAAAATTTCTTCATTTCTGTATAGTGCAAGTAGCCCCCATTCACCAGAGCCATGTTTCTTGATGGATCAAAATTTCACGAACAGTTTTTGAAAAGGGTCACCCAAGAAATATCTCTGTGAAATTATTTTAAAATCTGACCAGCGGTTTCAGAGAAGAAGAATTTTTTAAGAATTTCTTCATATCCATATAGTGCAAGTAGCCCCCATTCACCAGAGCCATGTTTTTCAACATATCAAAATTTCGCGAACAACTTTTGAAAAGGGTCACCCAAGGAACATTCCTGTGAAATCATTTCAAAATCTGACCAGCGGTTTCAGAGGAGAAGATTTTTAAAGAATTTCTTAGAAAATTCCATTTCGTTGCCATGGCAACCACAGTTTTTGATGGAATCAAATTTTGCAAACAGTTTTTAAAGAGGACCTCCCAAGGAACATTCCTGCCAGGTTTGGTCCAAATTGACCCAGTGGTTTAGGAGGAGATGATGTTTAAAGAGTTGTTGACGACGCACGACGAACGACGCACGACGCACAGACGCACGATGGACGGCGGACACCGGGTGATCCTAATAGCTCCCCTTGAGCACGTTGTGCTCAGGTGAGCTAAAAATGGTTATTCGTTCACTGGGAAAAGACCATACAGAAGACAGAGAATATCAATCAAGTAAAATATCAGTATGATACCAAACACTCGCAATTATGATTACAGACGTTATGACAAGCAGTTTTACCATTTGTTTTATGAATGATCCTTCAGAAAAACTGCAGTAAATTTAGTTTAGATGTCCATAATTATTTTTAAATGAAAAGAAAAGAAAAAGGACAACTGCTGTTTGAAATAATAAAGAATGTAGGTCAATCTACACAACTCAGAAGTTTGGAAAGGCGAGGCTGGAGAATAAGCAGTAACATAAAGACCTCCGGAACATCAAATTTTAATACTAAATGATTACAGAACATGCCCAAACTGTTACGCATACCTACACGGAAAGAAAAGACTTGTGACAGCATGACAAAATCTGCAAATTTGTACCGAAAGATTAAACAAGAGCGACCTTTGAAAAATAAAAAAAAAAGATAGATGGCATAAGAGGAACTCGGAAATTAATATTGAAGCTCTACTGGAGTTCAATATGAAGAGAGATAATTAAGGTAACCACGCCTCTTTTTCCTCGGTTTTTTTTTTGCAAGTTATTGAAATTAAATTTTCAGACAGATATATTTTTCAAAGAAGCTGCTGCTACTTGACTGGTGAGTCTAAGATATGTGTAGGCTGTATAGTAATGAGTAGAATTGTATTGCATCAAAGAAATACATTTATTTTTTTTTTTTACGAATCCATTTGCTAAGGTGTTAGTAAAGCGCCAAGGTAGCTCAACAACTGTATATTGGTGTAAAAAATGGGCACGCGCATAGGCCCGTTTAGGCCAGCTGAATATATGACGCTAACTCTTGCACTTGAAGTAAGCAGGACATAACAAAAATCATAAATCATTATAACCAGTGCTATAGAGAATGACAATATAGGCCTTCAATTCACAGCAGGATCTCCTTCCACAATTTGAACTTCAACTGGTCAGATGAAATTTGGCCTACTGCATTACACACACTTTAAAAAATACATTCCAAGCAGAGTCTAATCGTAAGCAACATGAGATAAATGTCTGAATATCTGCGCACATAAGCAGATGCCTCATGTGAACTGACCAAGAGCTATTCGGTGCATCTGTCTAAAAATTTGTTTCACATACACAATATTGTTCAACAGATGCAGGGCTGGAGAGGTTTTAGAGATGAAAATTGACGTTTTCAAAAAAAAACACACAAAGACATAACTCGAAAAGGCTTCTGTAAATCTTTGTACTTATAGAACAGAAATCACATCATCTGCCAGTGAACTATGCTTGGAATGTACTTTTTGAAGTGTGCATAATACAGTAAACTAAATTTCATCTAACAAACTGAAGTCAAATAGTATGGAAAGAGCTCCCGCTATAGATTGCAGTCTTTATTGTCATTCTCTATAGCATTGCTTCCTAAAATTTGATGATATTTTTGTTATATACTGCTTACTTTCAGCGCTAAAGTCGAATAGGTGTTAATGGCGCTGTTAAACCTGTGTAAGTGTATTAAAAGCATAATGATAAGCTTAAAATTCACTCAGTAAGTCGTATTTTCCTTCTGCTACAGAGTTAAATGTAAGCAGGGCATACAGATGAACACAATAAAATGTTAATTTGTTTTTATTTTCATACATTATTTGCAATTTAAAACAAATTACTTTTTCTTGTTTATCAACCCATTCTCACTTAAATACCGGGTTTCACCTAATTAACGCGTCGGGGGTGCCGTGCACAACGACGACAGGGTGTTGTTATCTCATAGTAGATTTTCCGAAATTTAGCCGTCATATAGTAGAGCAGGTATAATACTTTAGTAATAGCACAAACCAGTTTACACATCATACATATTTATTGATCAGAAGATGTCAGGAATGTTTTAAAATGACGTTGACTACTTTGACAAGACCATAATTCACCGATATATTAGGACAGGGGAAAAATATTATTTGTTCAGTGTCCAAATCTTTAGGAAATTAATTATCATTTGAGAAAAAAGTGTGGTCGTCATAAGTTTTACCTTGTTGTCCGAATGTATGTATGACAGAAGAGGGGTAAAAGACTATCCGACAAATTAAGATCTATTTTGGCACGTTTTCAATTTTAAAATATAAGTGTTTTAAATATCCTACCTATTTGGGTCACCTATTCCGTCTACCTATTCTGTCAACAAGATTTCGTGCTTGTCACGGGTACACAAATGTTTGCAGTAAAATTTGGATTAGAGGTATGATGTAACATGCATTCCAAGCGAGAGGGTCGTAATGCAAGCCTTTGTAGTACATATTTACATTTGCTATGCTCCAAGAAATTCATACCCGGTGACTGCCAGTCCACACAAAATGATTACGCAATAGCCAGTATCATGCCTTCTTTACATTAGCTGATAGTGCCTTTTTGCGTTTAGTAATGGTTGTTTCTAGAACACCTGGGCAGTCGTGTCAATATGTTTTATGTAGTCAGCAGAAAAACAAGTTGGGGTGTTTTCTAATAAAAAAAAAATCCTTGCAGCCAAAATAAAAAAAGAATGCATAGTTTTACATATAAATGGATTACCAATAAATAAAGAAATGATGGTTTAGTATTTATTTATTATTTAACAGATCTGTCTTTTATAGCGGGACAACCATTTCCCACATATTCACAGAAACGACTTTTCTTACTTAAAACTGTATAAGGTAACGTTATGAAAAAAGGAGAAACTGCTGGGAAAGATTCAACCCTTCAAGAACACTTTCAAAACTTCAGTTGCTTTGCGACCTGTGTTGATTCCCTATAGTCGACTGAAGTGCACTTAGGTAATACAAGATAAACCAAAACAACAAACAGCCGATTTTTTGTATGTATATGAAAAGGGTGTTTGTATATAGATTCGGGGGTGTAGGGACGGGATGAAAAGTGGGCAGGGCGGCACACCCTGCTGTTCCGCTCTAGAATAAACACAACACGCCCCTCTTAGTAGCAGAAGCTTCTTGTCCAGTCATAGTTGAATTTAGCTTTTCAATAATACAGAAAACAAAGAGGAAAAAGAGGTACTAATTGGCATGATTACCCTAAAGTAACAATAGCCGTTAAAAGTAAACAAAGAGGATGTTAAAAATGCATTTAAATGTAAATGCCTGATTTTAAAATTTGTTTTCTTCTAGTGACTGATACTTGGACCGACAACACAATAACAGATTACCATCTTCACAGTATTTTCTATTCTTTTGAATGGTATGATTTAAATGTAAATGCATTTTAACATCTGTGTTTACTTTGCCGCTATTGGGCCTTTAACTATCTCTCTTCATATTGAACCCCACAGAGTTTCAATATTCATTTCCGAATACCTCTTATGCTATCTATCTCTTTCTCTTTTTTAAAGGTCTTTCTTGTTTAATCTTTATATCCTCCACTTACAAAGTAGAGGGGGGCATACTGGTTTCACCATGTCTGTCTGTCTGTCCATCCGTCCATCTTTTCGTTTCCGTGCTCTAACTCAAAAGCCATTTGACCTAGGACCTTGAAACTTTATACAAGTGTTGCCCATGACCCAAGAAGGCACCCTATTATATTTGGGTTGCATGAGTCAAAGGTCAAGGTCACGGGTGAACTTTGTTTAAAAATCATTTCCGTGCTCTTACTCTAAAGGCATTTTACCTAGGACCCTGAAACTGTATACAAGTGTTGCTCATGACCCAAGGAGGTGCCCTCTTGTTTTGGGGACACATGGGTTAAAGGTCATGGTCACGGTCATGGGTGAGCTTTGTTTTGATAATATTTTCAGTTCTCTGATTGTGCTGATTCAGTGACAAGGTGCTGGTGTGGGGGCAGTATTTTTCCGCTTCGTGACAGTTCTAGTTCCGTACAAATTTGCAATTTTGTTGTGCTGTCACAATTTTAATCTTTCCATGTAGGTATGCGTATCAGTTTTGGCATGTTCTGCAATCACACAGTGTTAAAATTTGATGTTCGAGGGGTCTTTATGCGACTGCTAATTCTCCAGCCTCGCCTTTCCAAACTTCTGAGTTGTGTTGATTTACCTTCATTCCTTATTTTTTCAAACATGAGTTGTTCTCTCTTCTTTTTTTTTGTTCTTTTCATTTATACAATTCTAAAAATCTAAACTAAATGTTTCTGTAGTTTTTCAACGGATCATTTATAAAACAAACGGTAAAATCGCTTGTCATAATGTCTGTTGTCATTATTACCAGTTTTTGGTATCATATTGATGTTTTATTTGATTCATCGTCTCTATCTCTTGTTTGGTCTTTTTCTTAATGAATGAATGATCATTTTTCCCATGTAATTGTCCAGATTTTTTTTATTGTATCCCTATTGCAAATTTAGATGCAGATTTCTTCCGCAATATTTTTCTTGATATCCAAAAAACTGATAAGTCTTAATGTATCTGCAATTCATCTGATGAAGCATAACTGTTCTTAGAGGGGACGTAGTTGCTGTATCTGTGCCACTGTCCTAATGTAAATTGTGAAAACAAAATAACCGCATGTTTTTATAATTCTATACAAATATCTATGGGATAATTTCAAGATAACGAAATATGAAGATTAATTGAAAAGGAAATGAGTTTCCAAGCTCTAGAACATAAAAAAAAAAAAATGTCTCGCGTCAACCTGCACGAAAAAGAAAGTAGTTGTAATTTTATGTATATAATTATATAACCTCAAGACAGTAAATATTTTCTCGACAAAGTTTCACTAGTTGAAGAAAAAAACAAGAGGGCCATGATGGCCCTGTATCGCTCCACTGGCTTATAAATATAAACCATAAATACTAAACATTTCAATTCTGAGCCAAATGGTTTCGAAATGAAGACTTACAAAGTTTTCTCTGTAAAAGCCCATGTTAAAGTTGAGACCCGCAGGGAAAAGCCATTTTTGATCCCAGAGCGATAATCACTTGAACCCTGGTAGAGGTCCACAAGATAAAGCCACATGCCAAAATAATACAAGTCTATGCTGTATGGTTATAAATACGGTGATTTTCAAGTTTTGTCCATATGAAGCCTCTGTAAAACATAAGACCCCTGATGCAAGGCTAATTTCAAAAAAAAAATCAAAAGTGCTCCAGATTTGGTAGCCCTTGGGTTTGCGGTTAGGAGCAAAAGGATTTTTTGAATTTTCACCCTATAAGCACATGTTTATGACCAAATTTGGGAGTTCTTGCCTTATGGCTAGTAACAAGACGGTTTCTGAAGTTTTCACTCCATAAACCCATGTAAAACTTGTGATCCCTGGTGCAGGGCCAAACTTGATCCTAGGTTGTAACTTGGGCCTTCTTTGTAGTTGTCCACTAGACAGAGCTATAATTATGCTAAATTTGGTAGCCCTAAGCCTTATGGCTATGTACATCAAGATTTAAAAGTTTTCCCTATATAAGCCCATGTTAATCTTGTGCACCTTCACGCCCCCCCCTCCACCCCCCAGGATGAGGCCAAATTGACCCCAGGACTGTAATTTGGGCACTTTTGGTAGACCCCCACCAGATCAAGCTAAATGCAAAATTTGGTAGCTCTAGGCCTTATGGCTAGGTACTGGAAGATTTCTTAAGTTGTCTCACTATGTACGCCAATGTAAAACTTGTTACCCCTGCAGCGGGGCCAATTTTGACCCCAGGGCTAAAATTTTGGCCTGCTTGGTAGAGACCCACTAGATATAGCTACATGCAAAATTTGGTAGCTCTAGGCCTTATGGCTAGGTACAGGAAGATTTATAAAGTTTTCTCTATATAAGCCTATGTAAAACTTGTGACCCCTGGGGCAGAGCCAATTTTGACCCCAGGGCTATAATTTGAAGAAACATGATAGAGGTCTACTACATAAAGCTACATGCCAAATTTGGTAGCCCTACGCCTTATGGTTTCAGACAAGAAGATTTTTAAAGATTTCCAATATTTTTCAGTTTTGTTGCCATGGCAACCAGAGTTTTTGAAGGAATCAAATTCTTTCAAGAAATTCTGAAGAGGACCATGGCAGGATCATTTCTGTGAAGTTTCATGAAAATTGGATGGGTAGTTTCAGAGAAGATGTTTGAAATAAAAGTTAACGCACGGACGGACGCACGGACGGATGCACGGACGGACGGACGGACGCACGACGGACACCGGGCCATGACATAAGCCCGCTGGCCTTCGGCCAATGGAGCTAAAAAACTAAAAGGAGTAATCTAGTTTTTGCGTATACATAGGTTATAATCTTGCAATCGTATTTTCTTCATTTATGCGGTCGATGTTTTTCGCACAATTTTGATCGAAGTCATAAGATAGAAATTGTTAGTTTTCCTGACATGACCTTGTTTGAATATAAAACTACAAAGATTATTCATTTAACTCTTTCAGGGCCATAGGCATTTCCATAGGCGAAAACAGGGGCTTATGCGGACGGCATAGATCAAGATCAGACTGCACAGAATGTGCAGTCTGATCTTTGATCTATGCCGTCCACTTGTTTTGGAAAGCCTACGAGGTAAAACTCTTTCTTAGTTTAAATGGATGGTATTTTAAGCCGTCAGAAGAAGTCATTTTTATATGTTTGGTGCTGAAAGGGTTAAAAATAATAAATGCTTCAGCTTTCTGCATTTTGCTGATCTGCACCAATGTGTGTTCTTGAAATAGCTCAATAGAAATGGCCGCAAAGTGTATGAATTTTTTACGGCACAATCGGGGAACTGTACTTGACAAAGTGTAAAAATTTTTTACCGCACAACTGGGGAACTGGATTCCAACAGATACACAACTCGGATCATACCAGAATATGTGTATAATGTGTGTGTGCTCCTAACCGTCCAATCGGGGAATGCATCAGATTACTAATTTAATTTGACATGTTGATAATTAGGGGGTCTGGAATGCGAATTTGAAAAAAACAACCAAACGGGGACCTCCCCGTTTGGTAGGTGTTCCCCGGTTGGTTGGTGTGTATTCTCACAAAGTTCCCCGTTTGGTCGGTTTTACACACACACACACACACACAACAAACACAGGGGCATAACATAAACTTGCGGGCTTTCATGTAATGGAGCTATAAAGTCTAAAACTTTGAGGGAAAAAGTTCATTTTTCTACTTTTCCAAAACCTTTTCCTAAAGCTATCTGCAAGAGGGGTGGAAATAGTTGTACAGTCATTGTTTTGTATAGTGAATTAGTGACACTTGAAACTTATAGATCTGATAATGATGTCTTCCTGTGATGTAATATGCAGAATATGGGAAAATTTTTCTTTTCTTTTTGGACAGCTGTTGCATGGGGCCAAACAACTATGTAAACAGAATTGTCTGCAGGATTTAGTCAACTCTTTACCAAAAAACAAATCATGGACTGGTCCAAATTAAAAGCATCTTGCAGACATTAAAATAAATGTGACTCAAAAAATTAAATTTGTTTTAGGAAGAGTAGAAAACATTGTTGGAAACGGAGAAAATGATGGATACCAGCATTTTTCCTTCTCCAACAATGTTTTTAAGAGGCTTCTTTATCCAGGTAGTTTAAATTTGGGATTGTTTAGTAAGGGGTTAACTCTTTGCTAGACAACAATATTTTAGACTGATCCATACTAACAGCACTTTCAGACAACAAAATAAATGTGACTGGAATAATGGATTTATCTGTGGAAGGTTAAAAAAACATTCTGGAAAATGCACACAATATTTTCAAAAGTTTTTTTTTCCTCAATATTAAAAATAAACTGAATGTTTAGTTAACAGTTAAACAAAATTTAAAGCTCAATACAAGAAGAGCACTGCAGACGGGTGCCAATGCTTAGCTGTGGTTGCTTGACTTTCAGTTAAAATCAAAAAAAGGGCATAACTGTGTAAAAATTCCTTAATGGTTACCTGCCATTGTTGTATAGGTACCCCTTTTGACAGTTAACAACTTGTCTAAGTTCAAAGAAAATATCTACAGGAATAACAGAGATATCATAAAAGGGCAAAGTTTTCTCACAATGATGCAGATGACAATGACACTAGGGCTTCAACGATACCTGGATGTTTTCTTGGAAAACAGGCGAGCTACGAATATTCAGAGAGAGAAAAAATTATTTTCCAATTAATGTAGTAAATCTATAAACCTACTTAGCATTTGCATTTTAAAGTCTTATGACAAAGACCAGCAAATTTCTGTATTTCCAAAAATGTCTTCTATTCTTACATACCTTGAACCCCATCAATTCAGCTACATTGAATATGTTGCTTGCAAAAGTTTTCAGTCTGGAAGAATCTATGATGTGTTGCCTAGTACAGAATTAAAGCCCAGGGTCCGGTTTCGGAAAAAATTTAATTCTCTTATTTTACTCAGATCTAGTAACAGTCCCAGGTTCTGACTCAAGTCTGTTATTTGAGACACATTTCAGCAAACATTATCAAACTGTAGTAATGTTCTCAAATCCTTAGTTGACACTACATATCAGACTCAACTAAGCAAAATAAATTGACTTTAGTCAACTAACAGACTTAGTTCCGTTATTTTGCTGAGCTCAGTCTGAAACGTGTCAACACAGGACTTGAGAATGTTACCAAAGTCTGTTCATGTTAGTGTCCAGAGTAATACACTAAACTATAGTCAGAAAAATAAGTCTGTTTCCAGATTGGAGTTGAACAACAGAGTTAGGTTTTTTCGCAAAACCAGGCCCTGATGTTGCACCCTTTGGGTGCCTCATACAAGAGATTCTCAGTTAGTATATTTCATTGTCAAAGCATTTTTCTCGTAAAGGTATCACATAAAATAACAGATGATCTAGATCAATGATCGGACTACACATTATCATGAAGTCTTAGCTTGATCTACACTGTCTGCAACAGCATGTTCATTTCTGGAATGCATTCCAACAATTAACCCTTTACCACACAATCTCCAACTTTAACAACCCTGTTGAAAAGGCCTTTTGAAAACACTGTGGGAAAAGGAGAAAATGCTGGTAACAGCATTTTCTCCTTTACGCACCATGTTTTCTTCCTATCAAAGACTAGTTCCATCATTTGACCCTCATTTAAATGCTTTGAATTGGAGCAAGTCTAGATTTTTGCCCATAATGATTGGTAAAGAGTCAAAGTGGGTTGAATTAGTGTCTCCATCACAGTCTTATTAGTTTAATTAGTGTCTCCATCACAGTCTTATTAGTTTGAAACAGTAAATCTGTCAGAGTATAATCTCCTGTGATACGCCCCTGATCAGCCCTAGTTATAGGAATATTGTTTCACTATTACTGAAGATTATGAAAAATGCTGAAATGCTTGTGTAAAGCATAAATCTAACATCCAGTCGAGTGAACTCCTTGTTGGTTAGAGACAGCACCTTTTGTCTCTTTACCAAACAACAAAATTTTAGACTTGTCCCAATTGAAAGAATTAATAGATGACAAATTTATTTTTATTCAAATGATGGGATTTGCTTTTGGAAGGGTGGAAAAATTTTGTGGGAAAAGGAGAAAATAATGGTTACCAGCATTTTCTCCCTTTTCCACAAAGTTTTCAATGCTTTCTTTCTAGGATTGGTTTAAACTGGGGATTGTGTGGATTCAATGATGGAATGGTTCTCTTTTTTTGAAACCTTTACCAGTCAACAAAAGTTTGAACTTGGCCACTTTGAAAGCATCAGCAGAAGACAAATAAGATGTGGCTGAAACAATGAAAATTGTCTTTGAAAGGGTAGGAAACATAGTGGTATAGGATGTATACTGTATCCTATAAATTTATACTTTACCTACAATGTTTTCAAACACTTTTTAGACTAGCGAAGCTAGTCTATAGTCATCATGATTGATCCAGAGTCAAAGTAAACAAAAAAACCCCACAGTTGCCAAATACTGCCTCACAGTAAAATACTTCTTCCTATTAGAAATCCTAATTCTGTTATATATGACAATTTTGACAAAAACCACTAAATCCCTACCACTCCAATTTGAACATGTCTTCTTACAAAGTAATAGACTGAACAAGATGTCATTTATAAGGTACAAGATCTTTGCTTATATGTAAATTAAGTGACCTATGCAGAGCAGGCTATTATCAGTTATTCCTACACCACTGTAACATTATGAATGAATCTATTAATAGATACACCTAAGTAACTTGTAGCAAATCCCAGCTGCATTAACTCTCACTGGGCAGGGAACCCTTATCATTCCTTCAGTCATTCATTATTTAGATCATTGTGTACAGTTAAACTGTTATGTTAAACTGTTATTTTACATCTTGAATATTAACCCTTTACCACACAATCCGGAGTTTTAATGACACTGGGGAAGAATCCCTGGTAACCAGCAATTTCTCCTTTTCCCACATTGTTTTCTGCCCTTTTGGAATCAGGTTTCATCAATTCAGCCACATTTAATTTGTGGACTGTAACAGCTTTGAATTTTGTTTCGTAAAGAGTTAAATAGTTCACTACATCTTGCACTATTGGATATTGACTTATTGATTGTATGGTGTTTAATGCTATTTATAACATTATTATGGTGATATCATGAAGGCCAGTGCACCTATCCATGCTTTCCTGGAGTTTCTTTTACCAGCACCACCGCGACTCCCTGACCTTTTATGGACAGTGTGTATTAAGATCAGACTGCAGCAGAACAGCAGTCTTTTCTTGGATCTACACAGTCTGATAAGAGGATATATTTTCTCCAAAATGTAACTTCGAAATAGCAATATTCAGGTGTTTACCGTTGGCTTGAATGTTTCATTTAATTTTTCTAGCAGGTTAAGGGTTAAACTTAAACTGGATGATAGTCAACCAATAGCATGCATAGCCCCGGTAGCTCAGTTGGTAGCATACATGACATGAGAACAGGAGGTTGCTGGTTTGATCCCTGGCTCGGCCAATTTCTTTTGGAGGATTGATGATAGTCATTGCAAAAGGATTCATTCCTCTCTCAAGTTTCGACGGTGGTTATGTGGGAGAGCAGCCAGTGGCTTGGAAAGAATATTGTGCAGAGTACTGGTAAAAGATACTCCAGGAAAGCATGGATATGTGCACTGGCCACTGTTGTATAACTAAAATAATGTTGAAAATAGGGTTAAACACCATACAATCAGTCAATCAATCAAATTCGCTAGTCTGTCAGTATTTTCAGTACTTTGATTTCCTTTGGCTCTGACACCTGAATGTTTGGCAAGGGGGTAGGAAGGAAGCTTTAATCGCTTAACAAAGTTAGGCATCATTACACCCTTTGTAGCAAACATCATAACAAGAGCAACACCTGTGGATTCCAACAATCAGATGCAGTTGCTTTTCGAGAAAATTCTAACTGGAGAAGGGATGTTACTGTGCCAAAAATATTTTGATAGTTACCTGCCCCTGTTGGATGGGTTGCCACTTCGATTGCTAACAACTTGTCAAAGTTTGAAGTGAGTATCTTTAGTAATGACAGAGATAGAATTATATTTCAAAGTTTACGAAATTGTAAAAATTTTTGCAGAACGACGCAGACGACAACACGGATGGCATCTTGAAGGGCAATGAAAATAATTGATGATTTCTTCAAAACAGCCAAACAGCCAAGTTAACAATGCATTAATGAAATTAGGGTAATGACTTGTAAGAAGGAGCTGTTTTACACAGATGAAGCACATATTTTCAATCTGTAAGACAACAGGTTGTTCACCGAAATATCTCATAAACCAGAGAGCCATGATGGCCCTGTACTGCCCCACCTGAAGGGCACTTCAAAATGAATGTGCAATACATGTAATTGACATAGTCATTAATTGTTAGAGATCTGTATTGCAATAAAATTTAAGAAACTAAAATAAAAAAATGGCGTGATCCCCGAAGCAGGGCAAAATTTAACTCCAGAACTACAATTTGAATGATGTTTGTAGAATTCCACTAAATTTAGCTACATGCAAAATTTGGAAGCCCAGCAATTGCCCTATGGTTAGGAACCAGAAGATTGTACTAGTTTCCTGCTTTTAAGCCATGTTAAAACTTGTAAACCCTTTTGACCCAAGGGCTACAATTGCAACAATTTTGGTAGAGTCCCACTAGATGAAGCTAAATGCAAAATTTGGTAGTTTGAGGCTTATTGGTTAGGATCAAAAAGATTTTTAAAGTTTTACAATAATAAGCCAAAAACTTGTGACCACCAGGGTTGGGCCAGTTTTAACACCTTGGCTATAATTAAAAGAAGTTCAGTAGAGGTCCTTTAGATGAAGCAACATGCCAAATTTGGTAGCTGTAGAATAGACCTTATGATTTGGGACAAGAAGAATTTTAAAGATTTTCAATATACCATAATTATATCAGGTTTTTTTCGCATCCCAAATTTTTGCGAGTTCGGTCAAAATCAATTTTTGACGTTTTTTATTTTCACGAATTCATTGGTATATTTCTATTTTTCGCGAAATCGTAAATATATGATAGCATCAAACCTGACAAAAATACTCATCGGTATGTCTGGTATTACATACCGGATGTATAAATGCACTGGCACTGCAAAATGGGGGGGATGAGGGGGTGGGAAGCTAGAATCACACGATTTACCTTGATAGTTGTGTATTTCAGAATCTCAAAATTACCCCTTTTCCCAGTGATACCCATGGTATATTATATACATGAATAAGAAAAAAGATTTATTCAAATCTTAGACTAAGGAATTTCCTAGTCGGTTTATTTATTCACAATTCATAGTTCTTTCACTTGACTACAAATGGACACTAGGAAACTAAGGGAAACAACTTTGCTCAAACTTCAGTATAATGATTACTGGTATCTAATGACAACTCTCCCTATACATCATATATGGATCGTTGTGTTAAGTCAATTTTTTCATTGTTTCAAGATACCAGCATTTTCAAAGCCATTTCTTACAATGTTGGTCTTTTCCTTTAAATGGTTGTAAAGATCTGTTAGCCACTTTGCACCAAGAGGAACATTATTACTGGTCTATTCAGTTGACTATAAACAAGTATGTCTAAGCGAAGAAATTTTTCTCTTGATGTTTCGTATGAAAGGAAGGATTTTTTGATTGTATGGAATATTTAGCAGATATAATTTTCACAAGAATGTCCCACTCGTGAAAATTTCCTTCCCGCGAAAAAAACCCGACATACAGTATTTAGTTTAGTTACCATACAAACCAGAGTTTTTACAGGAAGTGAAGTCATTAAATAAATTCCAAAAAGGGCCATGGCAGGATCATTTCTGTAAAGTTTTATCAAAATTGGATGGGTAGTTTCAGAGATGTTTGAAATTAGAGTTAGCACATGGACGCATGCACAAGGGACACAGGGCAAGTAATGACAAATAAGCTTGCTTGCCTTTGCCCGGTTCAGCTAAAACTAGACCGTAAGGATCAATGATCATTGATCAGACTGCAGGTTCTGTATAGTCCTATATTGATCTCGTACACTGCCTACAATAGCACCTTATGTTGCTTGTAGCCTGGCAAGATTTAATGTAATTGATAGAAAAAACAAATTTGCTATAAAAAAAAAATAAATTCCTCCAAGAACCCTTTATGACTTTACTTTTCTCTGTGTCCACAGAATGTGTAGTCTGATCTTTGATCTACAGCTGCTGCTTTTCTAAGACTTTCTGGACAAAAAGCAACATTAAAATTGAAACAATTGGGGTCTTATTTCTAAGACTGAAATTTTCTGTTGAATTTGACTGGTGTTCTATGGTTTCACCCTTTACCGCACAACAAAATGTAGAGTCAACCAAATTGAAAGCATTTGCAGACGACAAATTATATGTAGCTCAAATGATGATTTCTGTCCTAGAAAGTGTAGAAAATATTGTAAGAAAAGGAGAAAATGCTTGTCATCAGCATTTTCTCATTTGCCCACAACGTTTTAAAAAGCCTTCTTCTTCACTAAAATTTTATTGTGTGGTAAAGGTTTAAAACAGAAGGAATATCACAGTGCTTTTTATCATTTTTCTGTGAATTTTGTTATCATGTTTTGTTGCTCTTTCACATTTTTATACAACCTATTCAAAATAACTAGGTCATCAAAAAGCTATTCACATAAAATTTTCTAGTCTTTATCAAAAAATCTGTACCCTCTGCTGTACAAAAACAAATTTTTTAACCCTTTACCAAACAATTTTTAACCTTAAGCTGCTATGTGGGACTCACTGGTCTTTGGCAGACAAGGTCGATCAAGATCAGACTGCACAGAATGTGTTGTTTGATCTTGGATCTACACTGTCCAATATGGAGATATTTTTCCCCTGAAAAATAACTTTGAAATAGCAAAAAATGGGTTTTTACAATCAACTTGGAAGTTTGGTTTCATTTATATAGCAGCCTAAGGGTTAACAACCTTGAGGAAGAGGGCTTTTGTAAGCATTGTGGTAAAAAGATAAAATGCCGGTAACCAGCATTTTTCTCCTTTTCCTACAATATTCTCTTCGTTCAAAGACAAAATCATTCTTTCTGAGTCATACTAAATTTGTAATCTGTGGGAAGGTTTTGAATTTGCACAAGTCTAAAATTTTGTTCTTTGGTAAAGAGTTTAATAACCCTGCAACTGACAGATTTGAGAATGTTGTAAAAAAAGGAAAAATTATTCCGGTCTAGCAATAATGTAAAGATTGCAAGAATGCAAGTGCCTTCAGATACCCATAGATGCTTCTGTAGAAATTTTGAAACATCATCATAAACAGAGAAATTGTTTATAATGGATAGCTTTCCCATTAGTTAATATCTTTTTTCAATTTTCAATAGTTAAGATGGCATTAAGTACCCATTATGTTCCATATATCACTAAAAGTTGTGCACTGTAGATACTTTCTCAATTACAAGAAGAAATAAAGGTTAAACAATCTGACTTAACTCTTTATCAAACAACAACATTTTGGACGTTTCGGAATTGAAAGCATTTGCAGATGACAAAATAAATGGGACTCAAAAACTGAAATTGTTTTGGGAAAGGTAGAAAACATTGTGGGAAATGGAGAAAATGCTGGTTACCAGCATTTTCTCCTTTCCCCACAATGTTTTCAAAAGGCTTCTTCCCCAGGGTCGTTAAAAGTCGGGATTGTGTGGTAAAGGGTTAACCCTTTACCACACAATCCAAGTTTTAACCCTTTACCAAACAACAAAATTTTAGACTGGACTAAATCAAAAACATTTGCAGATTACAAAATAAATGTGACTCAAAAAATGGAATTTGTTTTTTGGAAGGGTAGAAAACATTGTGGGAAAAGGAGAAAATACTGGTTACCAGCATTTTCTCCTTTTCCCACAATGTTTTCAGAGGGCTTCTTTCCCAGGGTCGTTATAAAGTCGGGATTGTGTGGTAAAGAGTTAACAATCCTAAGAAAGAAGCCTTTTGAAAACATTGTGGGAAAAGGAGAAAATGTTGGTAACCAGCATTTTCTCTTTTTCCCACTATATTTTCTAGCTTTTAAAAGGAAAATTCCATCATTTAAGGAAGGTTCAATTTGTTGTCTGCTAAAACTTCCAGTTTGGACAAGTCTGAGTTAAGTGACATCTGGTAACTAGTTAAATTGACCTAGTTGTCATAAATTTAAATTTGTTCCAATGGGTGTTGGTGAAATCTTAGCAGATGCATTGGTGATAAGATTATTTTTCTGTAAGTCTCACTCTATCATTTAATATCTGATAAACGGCAAAACAAATCAGTGGTTTACTCTAATTTCTGAAAAATCTTTACCAGACTAAAAAAATCATGACTGGTCCAACTTAACCCTTTACCACACAATTCCAAGTTTTAAAGACCTTACAGATGAAGGCTTTTGAAAACATTGTGGGAAAAGGAAAATGCTAGTAACCAGCATTTTCTCCTTTTCCCACCATGTTTTCTACCTTATGAAAAGGCAGAAATCATCATTTGAACTTCATTTATTTTTTGTCATCTGCAAAATTAATGCTTTCAATTTGGTCGGGTCCAAATTTTGTCACAATTTAATCCTTTACCACACAACCCTGAGTTTTAACCACCCTAAACTAGAAGGCTTTTGAAAACATAGTGGAAAAAGGTGAAAATGCTGGTAACCAGCATTTTCTCCTTTTCCCACAATGTTTTCTGACCTTTCAAATACAATTTTCCCCACTTGAACCATATTAAATTTGTCGTCTGCATGTGGTTTCAATTTGGACCAGTCTAAAACCTTGTCGTTTGGTAAAGAGTTAAAAATGTTTACTTTATTTTCAATATTTCAGCTTATGCCTTTATCAAGACATTAAAAACAAAATTAATGCTGTGTTTAATTCATTTTGTGTTTAATTTCTTAATAAAGGCATATGCCAAAATATTGAAAATACAGTAAACATTTTCAAATTGTGTATTATTCATGCCCTAAGGAATATTAAGTGGATTTTACAAAATTTTGTCTTTTGTAAAGAGCTGAAAAGTATTTTCAGACAATAATTCAAAGAAGGAGAAAAAAGTTCTGTACCAAACAATCAAGTGTTTCATACAATCTTAAGGAAGAGAATTTTTCTAAACACTGTGAAAAAAGAAGAAAATATAGTTTAGAGCATTTTCTTTGATTCCCCTCATGTTTTCTACCCTTTTATATACAAACCCCATCATTCTGAAAATGCCATCTGCATAAACTTTCGGAATAGTTAACTCTTTACCAAACGACAAAATTTCCGGCTGGTCCAAACTTAAAGCATTTGCAGACAACATAATAAATGTTGCACAAAATAGGAATTGTTTTCATTGACAGGGCTGAAAACATTGTGGGAATAGGAGAAAATGCTGGTAACCAGCATTTTCTCCTTTTCCCACAATGTTTTCAAAAGTCCTTTTCCTTGAGGTCATTAAAACTTGGGATTGTGTGGTAAAGAGTTAAGTCAAACATTTTGTTGAAAGGTAGAAATCAGTGTGGGAAAAGGAGAAAAATGTTGGTTACTAGTATTTTGCTTGTTTTCTCATAATGTTTTCAAAAGCTTTCTTCCCCAGGGATATAACACATATGGATCCATAATCATGTGAGTTACCTGATTGATATAATGCAATATGGTGATGCATTAATCCCCCTTTTGCCAGAGCAAGACCCAATTAAAAATTATGGTGATGCATTACCTCTTTACCACACAACAAAAATGTAGACTTGTCCAAATTCAAAGCATTTGCAGACAAGAATTCAAATGTGGCACAAATGATGAAATTTGTCTTTGACAAGTCAGAAAAAATTGTTGGAAAAGGAGAAAATGCTGGTTACCAGCATTTTCTCGTTTCCCTACAATGTTTTCAAAAGGCTTCTTCCTCAGGGTCGTTAAAACTCGGGATTGTGTGGTACAGGGTTAAGCCCCCTTTTGCCAGTGCAAGACCCAATTAAAAAGAAAGAACAATGGAGACATTTTTCAGGATGGCTAAAAAGTCTTTCAAGATTTATTGATGTAGAAAGACAAGAAAAATAATGTAGTTGATGGCAAAGATTAGATCCATTATTGTTCCCTATATTGCAGAAACATTCTAAGCCACAGAAACAGAACTTTCCACTTATATACCTGCAGCTTTATTACTTACACATACTTTGCAAATTGCCACCTACTGACAACTTTTTGCCATCTTGTAGTAGAAAAAATTTGAAAATATTGTGGCAAACAGATAAATTGTGTGTAATGGGTTCTCACATTTTAACTCTTTGACCAAACGAATCCTATACTTTAATGGCTCTAAGGTAGAAGGGTTTGAAAATATGGTTGGAACAGGAGAACATGCTGGTAACCAGCATTCTCCCTTTTCCACCATTATGTTTTTTACCCTTTCTCAGATAAATTCCAACATCTGAGCCGTAATTATTTAACCCTTTACCACACCATCCCGACTTTTAACGAACCTGGGGAAGAAGTCTTTTGAAAACATTGTAGGAAAAGGAGAAAATGCTGGTAACCAGCATTTTCTCCTTTTCCCACAATGTTTTCTTACCTTTCAGGACCAAATCCAGTCATTTGTGTAACATCTAAATTGTCGTCTGCAAATGCTTTCAATTTGGACCAGTCTTAAATAATTGTTGTTTGGTAAAGAGTTAAATTCCTCTGCAAATGCTTTCAGTGTGGCCTTGCTTAACCCTTTACCACACAATGACGCCTTTTGACGCCCCTGGGAAAGAAGCCTTTTGAAAACATTGTGGCAAAAGGAGAAAATGCTGGTAACCAGCATTTTCTCCTTTTCCCACAATGTTTTCTACCCTATCAAAGAAAAATTGCACCATTTTAGCCAAATTGAAATTGTCATCTGCAAATGCTTTCAATTTGGAGAAGGCTAAAATTTTGTCGTCTGGTAAAGGGTTAAACTTTTGTCATTATAGAAAAGAGATAAACCATAATCTATGTTGATAATCCATATTTACCTCTTTACCAAACTACAAAATATTAGACTTGTCCAAATTGAAAGCATTTGCAGACCACAAAATAAATGTGACAGAAAAACTGAAATTTGTTTTGGAAAGAGTAAAAAACATTGTTGAAAAGGAAGAAAATGCTGGTTACCACCATTTTCTCCTTTTCCCACAATGTTTTCAAGAGGCTTCTTTCTAAGGGTTGTTAAAAGTCGGGATTGTGTGGTAACAGGTTAAAATGTGTATTTATTTTCAAATTTTCCAGCTGCAAATCTATTTTCCAAAGTAATCAGTAAATCCTTCGAAACAGCCACAAACAATCCCACGTTGTCACAGCCCTAGAAAAGAAACCTTTTGAAAAAGTTGTGGGAAAAGGAGAAAATGTTGATAAGCAGCACTTTCTCCTTTTCCTACAATATTTTTGACCCTTTCAGAGACAAATTTTATCATTTGAGCCACATTTAATATGTCGTCTGCAACAGCTTTGGAATCGGATCAATGTAAAATTCCGTCTTTTAATGGCAAAGAGTTAACTCCTAAGCAAATGACAAAATTTTAGACTGGTCTAATTGAAAGCATTTGCAGATGACAAATTAAACGTAGGCCAAAATTTAATGACAAAATTTGTTCTTGAAGTAATACAAATCATTGTTGAAAAAGGAGAAAATGCTGGTTACCAGCATTGCCATCATTTTCCCACAATGTTTTTCAAAAGCCTTCTTCCTGTGGGTCAATAAAAGTCAGGATTGTTTGGTGCAGGGTTAACCCACTGCACACAGAGTAAACCGAACAGACAATTTCAATCTTGATTTAACCCTTTACCAGACGACAAAATTTTAGCCTTGTCCAAATTGAAAGCATTTGCAGACAACAATTTCAATGTGGCTCAAATAGTGCAATTTTCCTATGATAGGACAGAAAACATTGTGGGAAAAGGAGAAAATGCTGGTTACCAGCATTTTCTCCTTTTCCCACAATGTTTTCAAAAGGCTTTGTTTCCAGAGGCATTAAAAGGTGTCATTGTGCGGTAAAGGGTTAAGACCCAAATGAATAATTTCTAGGCTACTTTGGTCCAGAATGTCTTGGCAAAGTGGACAGAGTAGATCAATATAATACTGCACTGTCTGATCTTGATCTACACAGGCCTCAAAAGTAACTTACAGGTTTGATCTTTACTGTATCATAAAATTTTAAACTTAACCATACTGAAAGCATATCAAAAGAGGCTCATATCATGGGATTTGTCTATGATTGGGGAGAAGAAATTGTGGGCAGAGGAGAAAATGCTGGTAACTAGCATTTCTGTTTTTCCCCACAATGTTTTCAAAAGCCTTTTTCATCAGTCCCGTTAGAACTCAGGACTGTGGGGTAAAGAGTTAAATTCATGGTTTCAGAAGGAAAGAATGGCAGTGTAAAGCCTGCACAGTAAAGTGCCTGCAGATTTTCAGACATAATTCAATTTTTAGGATCCATTAAGTTGATTAGCGAATATCAGCACCTCTAACATCAGATACTCTACTTTCTTAAATATAAGAGAATACTTATGATATAGCATGAGGAAATTCCATGACCCTTCATGCTGCATTTACATAAACCATGATGATTCTATGATGTCCACAAATTAAAAACATCAAGGAACTGTATGATTTATTACATAAAGTTTGCTACCCCATGCTTTCTTACACTTTCACTATGTTTCAGTACAAGCTTCAGTGATTTATTTCAAAGCTAAAATGATTCTGGTCAAGATATGCCACATTTATTAGCATTACATTCTCTAAAGTTCTGTTATTAAGTTCTCTAACAATTACTACAATCTGCTATCATGTTTTTCTGCTCCATTCAGACCCCTCTGTTAACTTCTGCTACACTTATGTCAATGATTTGATTGAGATTGTCATGTTTTGCCCACGATCTGGGTATAGCTAGATGGCACATGTCATCCATCCATCAGTGGCAATGATAAATAAAAACAAGAGGGCCATGATGGCCCTGTATCGCTCCACTGGCTTATAAATATAAACCACAAAGAAAACTCTTCACTATATAAGCCCTTATAAAACTTTGACCTCATGGCTACAGTCTGACTAAATGGGGAATATTGTATTAGAAGAATAACATACCAAATGTGGGAGTTCTTGGCCTTATGGCTGGTAACAAGATGGTTTCTGAACTTTTCACTCCATAAACCCATGTAAAACTTGTGATCCCTGGTGCAGGGCCAAACTTGATCCTAGAGCTGTAACTTGGGCCCTCTTTGTAACTGTCCACTAAATAATGCTATAATTATATGCAAAATTTGGTAGCCTAAGCCTTATGGCTATGTACACCAAGATTTAAAAGTTTTCCCTATGTAAGCCTATGTAAATCTTGTGAACCCCCCCCTCCAAGTATGAGGCCAAATTGACCCCAGGACTATACTTTGGACACTTTTGGTAGACTCCAACTAGATCAAACTAAATGCCAAATTTGGTAGCTCTAGGCCTTATGGTTTCAGACAAGAAGATATTTAAAGTTTTCTCTATATAAGCCTATGTATAAAACTTGTGACCCCTGGGGAAGAGCCAATTTTGACCCCAGGGCTATAATTTCAAGAAACATGATAGAGGTCTACTACATAAAGCTACATGCCAAATTTGGTAGCCCTATGCCTTATGGTTTCAGACAAGAAGATTTTTAAAGTTTTCTCTATATAAGCCTAAGTAAAACTTGTGACCCCTGGGGAAGAGCCAATTTTGACCCCAGGGCTATAATTTCAAGAAACATGATAGAGGTCTACTACATAAAGCTACATGCCAAATTTGGTAGCCCTATGCCTTATGGTTTCAGACAAGAAGATTTTTAAAGTTTTCTCTATATAAGCCTATGTAAAACTTGTGACCCCTGGGGCAGAGCCAATTTTGACCCCAGGGCTATAATTTGAAGAAACTTGATAGAGGTCTACTACATAAAGCTACATGCCAAATTTGGTAGCCCTATGCCTTATGGTTTCAGACAAGAAGATTTTTAAAGATTTCCAATATTTTTCAGTTTTGTTGCCATGGCAACCAGAGTTTTTGAAGGAATCAAATTCTTTCAAGAAATTCTGAAGAGGACCATGTCAGGATCATTTCTGTGAAGTTTCGTGAAAATCGGATGGGTAGTTTCAGAGAAGAAGATGTTTGAAATAAAAGTTAACGCACGGACGGATGCACGACGGACACCGGGCCATGACATAAGCCTGCTGGCCTTCGGCCAGTGGAGCTAAAAACCCAATCTATCCTCTCATCCCCTCCAGAGATTCAAAAGAGAAACAAGCTATGCATCTAAGAGATGCAGAAGATGCTGAGCTTGCCATTATTTTTCTTTTCTTTAAAATCTTTATTAGAATAGGATAGAAGAGAGCAGAAGCAACAAAAAAAGAGGTGAGACCATGGTGAAGTGTTAATTGAAGGAAGCTATTGTGACATTATTCTCAGCTTCTTAACTCTTTACCACACGACCCTGAAAGAGAAGGCTTTAGAAAACATTGTGAGAAAAGGACAAAATGCTGGTAACCAGCATTTTTTCCTTTAACCACAATGCTTTCTACCAACTGTCAAACACAGAAATCATTATTTGCATGGAATCTGATTTGTTGTTTGCAAATGCTTTGAATTTGGTCCAGTCCAAAATGATGTTGGTTGGTAAAGTGTTAACAAAATACTAATGAGGCACAATGAAGTGAAACTTTCTGAACTGTGTTTGCAAGTTCACCAAGATCACCTACAATGGACCATCAAGGTCTGATGCGCTGTGTTAAGTTCTGTTACTTTGTGCTACCTTCTACCAAGAATTCCCCAATCTATCACATTCTCTCCAGATTAACATTAAATCAGCATAATCGTGGCAAATTTTTTAACATACAAACAGATCTTTGATCATACTGCATATTCTGTGCAGTCTGATCCTAGACCTACCTTGTCCACAAAAGCACCTAAACTTGTGTGAGACACTCTAAGGTTTAACCCTTTACCAGACGACAATTTTACTTTAGTCCAAATTGAATACATTTGCAGATGACAATTTCGTTGTGGCTCAAATGGTGGATTCTTCTTTGATAGGGTAGAAAACATTATGGGAAAAGGAGAAAATGCTGGTTAACAGCATTTTCTCCTTTTCTCACAATGTTTTCAAAAGGCCTTTTTCCCAGGGTTGGTATTGTGCGGTAAAGGATTAAAGTCAAAGAACTTAAAAAAAATGAACGTCTCAGACAGCTTGGTAGGAAAAGCAGTATTTTTTCACCAAAGTCACGTCCGCTTTCTTTGTAATTACCCTCCAAAAATTTATTCTTCTCGAAAACAAGTGAACTCCTATATCTAGATAAGAGGTTTGTCAGTGTGAGCTTCGGAAACAGGAATTATTCTAATACACTTGTTACTATACCTCACTGGTTTTTTTTGTACATCTTTGACAAATCATCTCTTACCTCTTCTGCAATGTTTGCACTGATCCAAAAACCTTCAGGACACCCGGCACAGTTTTACTATTATTTTGAAGGAAATGTAGATCAAGATCAGTACATCTGAAAGTAACACAAGTCCTGATTGGCTAAACCAAATGATTTAGCCAATCAAGAGTTGTGTTACTTTCAAATTTAGAACATTCTGGAATAAGACAAAGAAAGTTCTTAAGAATGGTTGGTGAATATGGACCCAGGGTACATATTCACAAACCGTTCTTAAAGACATTCTTTCTCTTATTCTCAAGAATATTCTGAATTTGAAAGTATTGCAACTTCTGATTGGCCAAACCATAATGGTTTAGAAGTCATGTTACTTTCTAAATCTAAAGTAAGGCTCAGAATGAAATCAAGAATGGTTGGTGAGTATGGACCAAGAACATTCTGTGCAGAACTATCCCCAAAAGGCTTCTGATAAGTGCATGAATGCTACCTGACATTTAAAATGCAATGATTTTTTCCCCACTGACTAAAAGTTAGGCCAGAGTTTTTTAATTTTTTGTTTTACAGATTTTCTTCATGAAAAGTTAGGGACAGAGAACGAAAAAAAAATAAAAATAAAATTCACCACCATTATCACTGTATCACTTTGTCACGTCATTGATATTGCAGCTACAAACAAGGACACATTCAATTGCTTTCTTTTGAACTATTTCTCTTTATCTTTTACCAAAAAATCCGGTTTTTAAGCAACCCCTAGGAAAAGGGCTTTTGAAAACATTGTGGGAAAAGGAGAAAACGCTAAAGACCAGAATTTTCCGCTTTTCTCTCTTTGAAAGACAAGTCCCATCATATGAGTCAGATTGAATTGTGTGCATGCTTGAATTAAATTTTATTGCAAACATGTTCTTCTCTGAAACTACCCATCCAATTTTGATAAAACTTAACAGAATTCTGAATCTCTTAAAATAATTTTGATTCCAATAAAAACTCTGGTTGCCATGGCCACAAAACTGAAAAATATTCAAAATCTTAAAAAATCTTTTTGTCCAAAGCCATTAGGCTTAGGGCTGCCAACTTTGGTATGTAGCTTCATCTAATGGACTTGTACTAGATTTACTAAAGTTATAGCCCTGGGGTCAAAATTGACCCAAAATGTGGGGTGGGGTGGGGAGGTCTCAAGATTACATGGGCATATGTAGTAAAAACTGCAAAAATCTTTCTGTTCCTATCCATAAGGCATAGAGCTACCAAATTTGGCATGTAGTATTATCTATTGGACTCTGATTAAGGTTATTCAAATTATAGCAGTGAGGTTAATATTGACCCTCTCTCCAGGGGTCACAAGTTTTACATGGGTTTATATAGTGAAAACTTTAAGTCTTCTTGTTCTTAACCATGTGGCTAGGGCTACCAAATTTTGCATGCAGGTTCATTGAGTAGACCTCTACCAAGGTTGTCCCAATCATAGCCATTGGGTCAAAGTTGGCCCCACCGCAGGGGTCAAAATTGTTTACATGGGCTTATACACTGAAAACTAAATGAATCTTCTAGTTCCTAACCATAAGATCTAGGTTTATCAAAACTTGCATGTAGCTTCATCTAGTTGGCCATCTTTGCATTTGGGAAAAAATGACGGGGGGAGGGGGAGAGGGCTATTTTCTCTAGGAAAGCTTATTGCCATGCAGACTTGTCATGTTATATGCCTCTGTCAATGCCAGTAAAGCACATGATACATTTCTTTAAAAGTGAGTGGTGCGATACAGTGCTATCATAGCCCTCTTGTTTGAAATGTGGTCACATGGTAGTCTGTGCAGGATGAGCTTGCTCTTTTAACTGTACAGTAGAGCAGCCTTAGCAAGCTCATCACTCATTGTGTTTTGCTAGAAAAACCATGGAAAAAGTCATGATTTACAGTCATGCAAAACATAACTGTGTTGTGAGAGACAGAGAGATAGGCGCAGAGAGAGAGCGAGAGGGGGGCAGTCAATGAACTCGGAAATATTGATTTACAACTTCACTGATCGAAAGAGTCTTTAGCACATACAAATAACGTGAAATTCATTCTCCCACATTTTTTATTTAAGGAAAGTTGGAAAATATTGTGCATTTTGTCATTCAAGGATACAATGAATACATCTGGTTTACTTCTACAATGACTGTGTCATCGCAGAATCGGCGATTGAAAAAACGCGAAAACTAATGACAATTAAAATGGGCTCATGACTGTCTGCATGTGCAAGCAGACAAGTTTTTATCACGATAGGCCTACAGGTTTTTTTTTGTGCCATAATTTCACTCATCAAAGACATTTTGCCCCTAAAGGAGCCCTTCTGTTATTATCTTTAGTTAACCCTTCATATTAATTGCCCGGGAATCGGTAGATCTACTTTGTACTCAATAATTTTCATTAGGCGACAAATGTGCCGTCAGTGCCTTTTCTTATGCGGCATTTACATATTTTTAGCAGTATCTTCGGAAATATAGGAAAAATGAAACACGTAAATATCACCAAAAAGTAATGTTGACTTCTTGTTAAAGACAACTTTTGAGGAAAGCAGACATCTCATCTCGATGTTATCTGTAATTAAGAATTCCGTTCTGTTACTGCAACTAAATTTGCATCTGAATCCTTTTTTCCCGAGAATTACCAAGCAGTCTAAATCTAGATACAGATCTAACAAAATGCGGTGCCGCACCATGCAAGCTTCAAATATTTGCTTCTATTTTATTTATGCGAATAGATTTATTCCGTTCAATAAGTTCTGCGAGTTAAAGAGTTACCGATGAAAAGTTAAAATCATAACCAACAAGAAGATTCCCGACGCTTTTTATAATTACCTCAAATGTTATTTTTTTCAACAATCATGACAAAATTCTGAAGTCTTGCGGTAAGATTGTCGTATGAGTAAATGGTTGGCCTGTACAAGGATTTTATCGTAAGAAAAGGAGTTTTGTTTGATGAGAAATTGTTCTACTGCCACAGGACTTGAAAGCTATTGAAGCGTAGTACATGTCCAAATCAGGGTTTGTTTACTATTGAGCAAGCGCTGCAAGTTCTCGTGAATGTAAAGAAGGCGGGAAGGTAGATCAGAGAAAGACAGTGTCTAAATTTAGCATCGAATTTGATTGGACTGTAAAATTACATACATGTACATTCGTGATAAAAGTTACATGTACAGTACATCGTGTTGTTAGTTAAATACGGTGATTTTGAAGTCATCAGACGCTTAATTTATTTACGTGGGAAAGTAGAATGCAAGTGCAGCCATACATGTGGAGCAATGCAGATAGCTTTAATTTGCCTGCAAATGTTTCTCAAATGATGAAATTTGTTGTTGAAAGAACAGAAAATATTCTTGGAAAAGGAGAATATGCTGGTTGCCAGCATTTCCCACAATGTTTTCGAAGGCCCTCTTCCTCAGGGTCGTTATAAGTAACAACTGTTTGGTAAAAGGTTAAAACAATGATAAAGAAATACATACAGAAAATTTAAGGAATGTCCCACTCATTTATATCTTTTCTCCTGTTACAATTTCTTAATCTGTTTGTCACTGGGTAGTGGATAGTGCCTTAGGAAATATATTTTATACATACTGCACAGATAGTTACGAAACATAAAGTTAGTACAGCGCTGTAGCTTTTCTACCAGAAAATTCATGATGGATATCTATGGAAAGGTGCACAATGTCAAAATATCAGAAGAAAAATCATAAATGTCTCATTATTGAGACTAACCACTTAGCCTGATTAAAAAGAGCTAACCTTTGATAGACTGGGAAAGAAATTTAACAAAAAAAAAATGTGAGGAAATTTGGTATTCCTCATATTTTCTACCTCTATTTCTGCTTAGACGCTTGTATTTACTCTTGACCAAAAAGCAAAATTTCACAAGTAGTCTATGTAACTATATTGAAAGCATTTGCAGACAACAAACTGTATGTTGCTCAAATGATGATTTCTGTCTTTGGTAGGGTAGAAAACATTGAGGAAAAAGGGGAAAATGTTCATTACCTGCTGAGCATTTTCTCCTTTTTCCAACAATGTTTTCAGAAGCCTTTCTTCTTCAGGGTCATTAAAACTTAGGATTGTGTGGTAAAGGGTTAAAGCTGTCTTTGCAGAGGAATAAAAAAAAAAATCTTTTTTTTTTGTAATGATCATTCTTAGATATACATGTAATACAGAACTATATCTGGTTGCATGCCTCCTGAAAGATATATCTTTACAGCCAGAGAAATAAAAAAATGCTGTAAAAATTTGAAACTCACTGTAGAATGGTTCAAAATTTAGTGTAAACATAGATAAATTACTAATATAATATATGGTGTAAGGGATAAATACACTTACTGGAAATCTTAGATTTAAAACCAGGAACGTCACAACAGTGACTTCTTTGATGGTCCCAAGAAAATGAAATGCAACCTATGAAACAGTCAGGGGCAACATTTGGCATGAGGATACAAGAATGATCATAGTTTGATAAAATAAAGATGAAAACAGGCTGAAAATGAGCATAGATGTATCCATGTAAGTAAAACAAAAATATCTCTACTTTTCAAGTGCAGCTGTACTTTAGTTCTTTTTCAGACAACTCTTAAGACAACTTATTTGGTTTCAAGAGTTCAAAAATCCCATAAACCTGTAAAACAATATTGCTATGCCAAAGCCAAAATAAACTGTAATCCAGTCTGCCATCATGGTTGACAAGTCTTGCCAATTTGTAATTGCTAAATGTAATTATTCTTCCTTTATGTAAGAACAAGCTTATTATAGGTGCAGATGCCTTTCACTGTGGTTCAATCCCAAAAGTTTAGGTATCAGGAATATCGTTTGTGGAAACCTCAGAGTTTAAAATGATTAACCCATTACCATACAGGATTTTTAACTCCTTATCACGCTCAGAGTTTTAAATGATTAACCAATTACCATACAGGATTTTTAACTCCTTATCAAACAACAATTAGACCTGTTGCAAGGCGGACAAATAGCCCCCCACCAACACCTTGTCACTGAAGCAACACAATCAGAAAATGGAAATGATTTTCAAAACAAAGACAAGACAAATTTTTGATGCATAGCATCAAAGAAGCCGGCAATTTTTTTGTTACCATCAATGAGGAAGGTGCTTTAGGAATAACTCGCTTATCAGAAGTTGTGTTACTTTTAAATTAAACATTCTGGAGAATAAGACTAAGAATGTTCTTAAGAATGGTTGGTGAATACAGACCCAGAAGAAAATTTTACCGACTGCAACAATTTGGGGGCTAATTAAGATTTTTTTTTTGCTGTGAATCCTATTTTTTGTTTAACTCTTACTTTTAGACTAGTCCAAATTTTGAAAACATTGTGGGAAAAGAAGAAAATGCTGGTTACCAGCATTTTCTCCTTTTCCAACTATGTTTTCAAAAGGCTTCTTCCTCAGGGTCATTAAAAGTCAGGATTATGTGGTAAAGATTTAATCCTTCACTAAACAATTACATGTTCTAGTGACCCTGAAGAAAAAAGCTTCTGCAACCATTCCAAAAAAAGTATAAAATGCTTATCACAAGCATTTCTTCCTTTTCCTACAATGCTTTCTACCATTTTAGAGACAAATCTCATCATTATAGCCAAACTGGATTTGTCGTCTGCAACTGCTTTGAATTTGGACAAGTTCTAAATTCTGTTGTAGGGTACAGAGTTAAGAGGCTAACTAGTCCATTGAAGAAGTACCATAAATTTGTTTTTCCTTTGCTTCTTGCTTTATTTCTTGATTCTTAGTCAGCTATTGCCTTACTAAATTGAGCAATAAAATATTTTCAAGTTTGGTTTGACTAAGAAAATCTGAATAGCCCCTTTACAATGTAATAGTCGAACATGTAAATGAACCATGCTATGGCAAAAGGGGGTTTAATGCATCTCCGTGATCCATGATACCAAGCAAGCCATCACATAATTAAGGATAAACAATACATGTAGCCTCTTTTTTAATACAATCAACTTAATCATCAGGTAGACTGGTCCTTAAATATACAGAAATCATCAGGTAGACTGGTCCTTAAATATACAGAAAATTTAGCAATAGCGAAAAGTTTTAGCCCAGGTCAGCCTGCACAGTCCAAGCGGGCTGACTTGGGTTGATACCTTTCCCAGATTCATTAAGACCCCTTTTTTACAGAGCATGGTTCAAGTGCAATGATGCACAACATCAGTCAAAAGCTGTCAAGGGTCATTTATAACTAGGTGCAAAACCCAAGTTTGGCTGGAGCCCTAAAGCCACAAAAATAAGTGCAATACCTTTCAACGCTACATCAAAAGTTCCATTACATTTCCTTTCCAGCCTTACTTTAGACCTTTGAAAGGGTAGAAAACATTGTATGAAAAGGAGAAAATGATGGTAACCAGCATTTTGTTCTCCTGCAACTACGTTTCAATAGTCTTCTTCCTCAGGGTTATTAAAAAATATGAGACATGCTCCGGCAAAAGGGGACTTAATGTATCTCTGTCATCCATAATTCAAGCAAGTCATCACATATTTATGGATCCATAAAATCCATTTTGTCTAGCAACCAACTGAAACGTGAGGTACACTGGTTTTTGACATGCAGAAAAATTACCAAAGCAAAAAGTGTCGGTCCAAGTTAGCCTGCGCGGACTGCGCAGGCTAACCTGGGCCAATACTTTCTGCAAATGCATCAAGCCCCCTTTTCACAGAGCATGGCTCATAAATAAATGCCCAAGGATTTAGTGTGTCTCAATTGTGCTCTGAGTATACAAGGCTTGTCACAACAAAGATTCATTCTTACAAAAAAGTTATTACAAAAAGTTTCCAATAGTAAACAGATTAATTACACACCTACAAACTTTCCTGCTAAAGTACAATATATTGCACACAGATAAAAATAGACACAGTGGAACAAAAAATCTGAGACATGCTCTGTGAAAGGGGGTTTAATGCATCTGCAAAAAGTATCAACTCATGTCAGCCTGTGCAGTCCCCACTGGCTGACGTGGGTCAATACTTTTAGCTATTTGTACATTTTCTGCATGGCACAGGACCATTTTACCTCCAGATCCAGTCGATTGTTAGACTAAACAAATTTTATGGGTCCATACTAAAGTGATGACTTGCTTGGTATAATACATCAGAGAGATGCATTAAACCCCCTTTTTGCCAGAGCATTGCTCTTCTGTATCTGCAACGTCAAATATGGTCCCAAACATAGTATGCCGATGTCTTGATATGTTATGTCATTGAAAATCTGTATCATAATATTTATCCACCATATTAGCCATTAATAAAAAGAATGTTATGACATATCAGACTAATACAATTTGGTATCTTTTTTAATTAAAATTGTCACTAATTGCAATATTTGAGCCATGCTCTGGCAAAAGGAGGCTTAACGCATCTCTGTGACACATGATACCAAGCATGTCATTACATACTTAAAGATCCATAAAAATCCATTTTGTGCAACAACCGACTGATTCTGGAGGCACACAGGTCCTTGGACATACAGAAAATTGACCAAAATCAAAAAGTTTCGGCCCAGGTCAGCCTGTGCAGACTGCGCAGGCTGACCTGGATCGATACTTTTCGCAGATGCATTAAGCCCCCTTTTCACACAGCATGTCTCATTTTGTTGTTTAAATATGTAGTTATACTATTAAGGGAATACATGTACTATGTTGTATCAACTTTCCTGGTGCTTGTATCTGCTTCTTGCTTCATGGCAAAGTCATGAGATCTCACTTTACCTTTGGTTTTGCGAGATGTACATTTTCCCCGCAGCTCAAAGCATACACAAGCCCCAGGAAAGTTATTACAAAAAGCACAGGATGTATGCAGCCAAATCTTATTGAGCGTTTTTAGAAATTAGAGTTCAAATACAAAATCTGTAGTTTTCATGCTCGGAATTTATGTGAACAGCACAAGGAAAAAAAATGCGTAATATAGCACTAATCTACTTACACGTATAGTAGTATCAGGGGAGGTAACCAGTCTATACTAGTTTTAGAAGAGTTACGCTGCCTGTGGGGTCAATCATTAATCAGTTATTAAATAAATATCTATAAATATGAAATCTTTACTTTTCATGCTCGAAATTCATCTCAATAGTACATACAAAAAAATGCATAATTTTGAGCTTAATAGCAACATACTATTAAAAGTATTTGAGTGAATATGTCGGAAAAGTTGTGCAATGATGTATCCCAAAATTCCCCATGTGCATAAAAAAAGCATTCCTACTGGAAGCCGGCTTCAAGAGCCGGCTTCCAATCATCTGTGACCTTGACCTTTGACCCATATGACACTAAAACAACAGGACAGCTCCTTGGATCATGGGCAACACTTGTATAAAGTTTCATAATCCTAGGTCAAACAGCTATTGAGTAAGAGCATGGAAATGATTTTCAAACAAAGTTCACCTGCGAGCTTTACCTTTGACCCATGTCACCCAAAAACAATAGGGCACCTCCTTGGGTCATGAGCAACACTTGTATAAAGTTTCAGGGTCCTAGGTCAAATGGCTTCTGAGTTAGAGCACAAAAACGAAAAAGTCTACAGGTGGATGGATTGACAGGCATGGTGATACCAGTATACCCTCCTCTTCCCCTCTGCTTCGTAGGTGGGGGGTATAAAAAGTTTAGAATTTTGCAAATCAAGAGCATTTTCAGACATTTTAAAATGGCTGAAATAACTGTGGCTGTATTTAAAAGGGTAGAAAACATCACAGCCTTTTCTTCTTTTCCAACAATGTTTTCAAACTCTGTCTTCAGGGTTATTAAAATCATTTCCATGCTCTTACTCAATAGCTGTTTGACCTAGGATTATGAAACTTTATACAAGTGTTGCCCATGATCCAAGGAGCTGTCCTGTTGTTTTAGTGTCATATGGGTCAAAGGTCAAGGTCACAGATGATTGGAAGCCAGCTCTTGAAGCCTTGCCTTTATGTTCTTTATAATCTGTTAACCCTTTCCCAAACGACAGATTTGGCCTGGTCCAAATTCAAAGAGTTTGCAGACGACAATTTTAAATTTGATGAAAGTGGCAGAAAGTTCTCAAAAAGGGTAGAAAACGCTGTAGGAAAAGGAGAAATTGCTCGTTACGAGCAATTCTCCTTTTCCCACAGTGTTTTCAAAAGACTTGTACTGCAGACACATGAAAACCAGGGCTTGTCTGGGAAAGGGTTAAAGTTCCTAGCTTCATCCAAAATCATGTTTTTCCTAAAACACTGGAAAAAAAATTTTACTATAAAAAAGGCAAAAGCGAAAGAGACTGCAAACCTGACAGTTGAAACAGACAAAAATGTGGTAGTTTGTCAAAAATGCTACATCTATTACAATATTTAGAAAAAGAGGTGCAGATGGACACTTTGAAAGGATCCGGTGTGTAGGTAAAGATTTAATTTTCTAAATTCTTGCCTACCCTCCATCATTTTTCCTACTGATCACATGGTATCTGTCAAAAGAGCAATAATGTTCAGTTACTAATGGATGCTGTAACATGGATGCTGTTTATATCTAACCACAACATCCTTCCTCTCTGATAATAAATGTCAATTGTTTGATTACTGTTATAAACATCAGTCTAATCTTATCTTTTCAGAGTTAACCCCAGAAGTGCCTTCAAGACTGTAGTTGCCTTTACCGTCAGTGTAGATCAAGATCAGACTTCATAAAACATGCAGTCTGATCTGTCATCTACACCGTTTAGCTGAAACACTTGAGACAAAAGCAACTACGAAAATGCATTTATTTGGGCCACATTTCTAGACTAAAAATGTGTGTTGGATTTATTTGGCACTCTTTGGATTTATTCATTTCCAGTAGTCTAACTTTTGCTTCAAAATTCACTGCCATCAAGGGTACAAGTAGCATTTTTTGACCACTTAGATTCAGGATCAGAATATACAGAACATGCACTGATCTTGTATGCACACTGATCCCTGATTTATTCAAAACTACAACCTTTCAACAATTTTAGCCCTAGTTAACTCCTTACCACAAAATCCTGACTTTTAACGACCCTGAGAAAGAAGCCCTTTTAAAACATTGTGGGAATAGGAGAAAATGCTGGTAACCAGCATTTTCTCCTTTTTCCACAATGTTTTCAACCTTTCCCAAAACAAATTTCATTTATTGGGTCACATTTAATTTGTCGTCTGCAATTGCTTTCAATTTGGACCAGTCTAAAATTTTGTCTTTTGGTAAAGAGTTAAAAGACAAAACTTAACTTATACAGTACTAAATAAACACAATGGCCATCTTCCATTAGTGTTCTCAATACTGGTACTTTAGTAAAATACCCCAGCTCAACTTATGAGAATTCTATTGCAAAGAGGGTATCAATGGGTATCAACTTTGGTGGATTGTTTTGTCAGAATCATTGTGGATTCAGGAGCAGACTGGCATATAGCAACTGCCAATAGGCAGCTATCTTCATGATTCTACTAAGTCAAAGAAGGCATACCTATACCACTATGATGGGTACACAAAGATTAGTCTGATTTATTAGGGTTTTCACTTTTTAAGCTCTTTTTAAGACACTATGTTACTTAAGCTTGTGTGAAAACAGATTTACTGGCAGATTACGCCTTTGACAAGAATGTGCAGTCTGATCTTGAATCTATTATTTTGCCATTTTCTGAGATATTCCAAACAAAAAAACCCACAACATTTTAATGTCTTAGTCTTGTTTACTGACTGTATCTGATTTATTAGGCAGAGTTAGAATTAACTTTGTCATCATGAAAGAAAAAACAGCTTTTGAAAGTACACATGTACTTATATAACTGCAATTATAACTCGGACAACACAAAAACTGTTGCAGGTCTGAAAATTACTCCCAACTATTTTCCTTGTTGATGGATCAAGGAAACAAGTGGTCTATGATGGCCCTGTAATGCTCCACTGCCTAATAAATATATGTGCCATACATATAATTGGCATAGGCGGATATTAAACCGTAAGAAATCGATGTTGGAATAGAATTTCATAGAGAAAATATGCCCAGACCCTGAAAACGTCATACCTTTTTCACATGCTAAGAATTAGAGGTCTAATCAAGTTTCATTAATACCAAATATCAATGACCCTGACAAGGAGTGTTTCCACGAGATTTTCAAGAACTGAATAGCAGAAAAACATTTTTTCTATGTTTTCCACCCTGTCAAAGAACTAAAGTCTACTAAAAATGTGCTACTTTCAGATTTGTCGTCTACAGATGCTTTCAATTGAAAGAGTCTAAAATTCATTGTTTGGTAAAGATTTAACTTGTATATTATCTCTCATATGACTGAGGGCTTGAAACTATGAAATACACTGCTTTGGAAGTCAGAGATCGCCAACTTTGATGCTAAGCATATACAGTTTGTTTACTGACTTTACCAAACAGCAAAATTTAGACCAGTTCAAATTGAAAGCATGTACAGACGACAAAATAAATCCGTCTCAAAAATTGAAGTTCATTTTTAGACAGGTAGAAAACATTGTGGGAAAAGGAGAAAATGCTGGTCACCAGCATTTTCTCCTTTTCCCACAATGTTTTCAAAAGCTTTTTTTCTCAGGGCTGTTGAAAGTTGGTATTGTGTGAGATAGGATTAATTCCAGAGGGGTTTAACTCTTTACCCCTTTACCACACAGTCCCGAGTTTTAACGACACTAAGGAAGAAGCCTTTTGAAAACATTGTGGGAAAAGGAAAAAATGTTGGTAACCAGCATTTTCTCCTTTTCCCACAATGTTTTCTACCTTATCAAAGACACGTTTCATTATTTGATTCACATTCAAATTGTCGTCTGCAAATGCTTTGAATTTGGGCAAGCCTACATTTTTTTGTTTGGTAAAGGGTTACTAGATGCCAAAATGTTTGACTTGTCCCTTTTGGAAGCAAACGATGGGAATTGTTTTTAACTCTTTACCAAACGACAAAATTTTGGACTGAACCAAATTGAAAGCATTTGCAGACTACAAATTACATGTTGCTATAATGATGATTTCTGTCATTGATAGGGTAGAAAACATTGTGAGAAAAGGAGAAAATGCTGGTTACCGGCATTTTCTCCTTTTCCCACAATGTTTTCAGAGGGCTGCTCTGTTAGGGTCGTTAATATTCGGGATTGTGTGGTAATGAGTTAAAAGGTTTGAAAGCATGCTGAGAAAAGGAGGAAGTGCTACTTACAGGCATTTTCTCCTTTTTCCCGGAATGTTTTCAGAAGCTTTCTTGTGTAGCTTAAACATATATTTATTTTACATCAACTGTGAAACAAGTTCTTACAACTTACACTAATCTCTCGAGATCCTGCTTCCTGGGAACTACACCTGTACTCACGCTGAATGTGCAGGCCAATGAGAAGTCCCAAAGTTGACACCCGCTCCCGGGGATCCAATTCAGGACCTTGTGAATATGAGACTGACACTCTACCTCACAACCACGGACACCTTGACCATGGTTGTGGAAACATGGGATCATGTGGAAAGCGATTAACCCTTACCTTGCTGAATAAGTTTAACTCTTTACCACATGGCAATATGTTAGACACTTCCAGATTGAAAGCATTTGCAGATGACAAAATAAATATGATTCAAAAAATGAAAATTGTTTTTGGAAGGAAAGAAAGCATTGTGGGAAAAGGAGAAAATGCTGGTTACCAGCATTTTCTCTTTTTCCCACAATGTCTTCAAAAGGCTTCTTTCTAAGGGTCATTAACGGTCGGGATTGTGTGGTAAAGGGTTAAACAAAACTGTCAAGCCCATAGTAAAAACCCTTATAACGTTATTTCAAAGTTATATTTTGGAGAAAAAATATCTTCTCATTCGATGGCATAGATCCAAGTTCAGACTGCACATTCTGTGCAGTCTGATCTTGATCTACACTATCCGCAAAAGGTCACTTAGCACTTTAAGGATTAATGATATTTATGAAGCTATTGACAAACCTATTGAGCATATCCTGTAAATTTATAGGAATTATATGATGGCATATTGACATAGCTCTCCAAAACCTGTCTCTTCCATTAAAATATTGTCCACTAATTAAGGATAGCATGAACAGGTTATATTGACATGCACCACTGTGAGGTAAATATTAATCACACATCTTCATAAACAAGCCCTAACGAAAACAATATATGCTATAAGTCACTGGATTGTATATTAGACCAGTGTTGTCCTGGTCTGCTTATGGTTTTCAATGTTTGTATTTTACAAAATCAAGGCTTGGTAGATCAAAAGTCTGGGGTATTTTTTGGCTTAGCTGATTATGCACTGGCTTTTGACCTAATTCTTGGTACTGATAAAGAATGAATAGAATGGTAATTTGCGATTGGTCAAAAATATGAAAATGTTTATTTGCGGGCAGGGGGGGGGGGGGGGGGGGGGGGAGGGGCAGGGAGGGACCCTGCTGGCATATTTGCTAACACATTTATGAAACCACCTTTTACAAGCATTGCTACCACTAATCAAATTACCCTGGTGCCTTGATTCATACCATAGCAAATCAATGTAATAGAGAATGGTCCTTTTTTTGTTCTACTTGGAAATTTGATATTTCATAAGCATTTCCCAATAACCCAATAAATACTTCTTTTCAACAAAATGAAAAATTGTGCTGAAAAAAAGGCTATTCTTGCAAAATTAATTTTCATTATTTCACTTCCTATTGAGCCAGAGAAGAGTTTCAATATTTATATTCCAGTATCTCTTACACCATCTATTCTTTTAAAAGATATTTCTTGTTTTAAATGAAAGCCCAAAAAATAAGATATGAAATGAGGATTTTTCATTTTCCTTTAATTCATCTCTGAATTATCTGGCAACATTGGCCGAAATAATATGGTAACCATTTTCTATGGCATGGATGGTTATACAACTGACAAAAATGTTTAGGACAACACTTGAAAATTTGCATAGACAAAAAATATCTGTCATGTTTACCAGGAAATCACAGATTATCGCACATGAAAATATACTAGTAACCATTCCTGTATCAGTATTTTTCATCCTTTACTCTTAAAGTGCCGACTAAACCTATCAGACATTTTCATCCTAGAAATAAAACCCAAATAATTGCAATTTCATGGTGCTTTTGTCTACAGTGTTTAAGTACAGAGGACAGTGCAGATCAAAGATCAGACTGCAAGTTTTGTGCAGCCTGATCTTGATCTAAACTGGCTGCAAAGGCAACTAAAGTTGTGAAAGGCGCTTTAAGAGTTAATAAGTTCTCATGGTCAAAATATTCTCAGAAACAAGAGCTTGGTGAAATTCTTTCATGTTATGCAAGAATGGAAACTGGGTAGTGGGCAAGTCTGCCTTCTTTCCCTAGGTAAGTCAACAGGTAAGCAGACAAATAAAGATGTGCTTCTGATTACATCATTTAATTACCTTTTGGACACCTTCACTGTATGACTTGGGCACTTTTTGATATACCCTTGCTTTGAATCATGTGTGTATTTGTTTGCATGTATCATATGGGCTGACTTGAAAACATTGTGGGAAAAGAAGAAAATGCTGGTAAACAGCATTTTCTTCTTTTTCCCATAATGTCTTCTATTCTTCTGAAGACAAACCCTATCATTTGAGCCATATTTGATTTGTTGTTTGTTGTCAAATACTTTTAATACTTAAAAATCTTATTGTGTCGTAATAAGTTAAATTAATTCTAACTGGTAGAAAAAAGACAAAACTACAGGAAATTAAAGGCTGTCTCATCCCAAATATCTCACAAAGTTTTGGCAGTTTAAATCCAAGATCAGATGACATGTCCTGTGGAGTCTCCCCTTCTTCTAAACAGACTGAAAGGCCTAGAAGTGGCCAAAGTAAGCAATGCAGGTTTAAAATACATATATAGATTTAAACAACACCATTTAAAAGTATGGAAATGATTGCGAAGATGACAATCTGCAATTGTATGGTCGGTCCAAGTGTTTGTTGCTGGCAGAAAGATTGATTTTAAACTAGGTAGAAAGTTGCCAAGTCCCTCTTTTTGTTTACTTTCTACCTGCTTTTAAAATTCATTAATTCTCTCTACCAGTAACGTACACTTGGACCAACCATACACATTAATATCTATTGTTCACTTTTGGCTACTACTGGGCCTTTATATTTGCCAAACCCATACCAAGAAGCGATTATTTTCCTACAATGGATGAAGAGGTAATCTTCTGTTCAATTTTGATGAGACTAAAATTTTTAAACCAGTTTAGAGGAAATACTATAGACAATGTCTGTATCTCATGGTTGCCATTGTTTAATTTGAATGACGCAGAAAAGACACAATTACATTTTTGTTGCCTTGGTTACTGTCATATTTTCATAGATCCATCATACATGCTAATTATAAACAAAATCAAAATGATATCTTTATTTCCTTCCAGGAAATCATGCAATTTACTGATTCAAAATAAAATGAGCAGTAGCCATTTGAGTTCCATAAAAGCCTGTATTTTTCAACCCTTTACCACACAATCCAAACTTTTAATGACCATAAAAAAGAAAGCTATTGAAAACATTCTCAGAAAAAGAGAAAATGCTGGAAACCAGCATTTCCCCACAATGTTTTGCTACCCTTCCCAAATCAAATTTCAATTTTTGAGTCACGCTTCTTTTGTCGTCTGCAAATGCTTTCAATTTGGACAAGTCTAAAACTTTGTTGTTGGTACAGGTTTAAGACGTGACATTTGTTTGGTCAAGGCCGCGGCTGCCTCTGTAAAATTCTTGTCAATTACAACACTAATTCTTTACCTATCCAATACATTAACCCTTCAAGCTCTGGATCCTGCTTAAGTTACTTCTGCGGATAGTGTAGATCAAGATCAGACAGCAGAATATACACACTCTGATCTAAGATCTACACTGTCTGCCACTTTGAAATATATTCTGATTAACCCTTTCCCAAACAAGCCCTGGTTTTCACGTGTCTGCAGTACAAGTCTTTTGAAAACACTGTGGGAAAAGGAGGAATTGCTTGTAACGAGCAATTTCTCCTTTTCCCACAGTGTTTTCTACCCTTTTTGAGAACTTTCTGCCATTTTCATCAAATTTAAAATTGTTGTCTGCAAACTCTTTCAATTTGGACCAGTCCAAAATTTGTCGTTTGGGAAAGGGTTAAAAAAAAAAAAATGAAAAAGCAATAGCTTCTATTTTTTCAGACAGAAAGGTCAAATTCAGCTCTCTTAGTAGTAATCCCTATAGTGCTTTTAAAGCCGAACTTTATAAGGGTTTCAGTTTTGGTGCAATTCAATAAGGGAGCATTGATGGACAACCAGCGAATGGGCATAAAACAGTCTTATGGATCATTTAATTTGATGACATTTGCCATTAAGGTCCAGACATCTTATCCCATCAACAAACCTTCAATTAACCTTTTGAGTGCTTGGCACAATCTTCTTACCTTTAATGATCATGTCAATCATGATCAGATGGCACAAAATGTGCAGTCTGATCAAATGTCTGCCATGCAATTATGTATTTTACCATGACCAAAACAGCCATGACCTTTCAATTTTTTTACACCTTTTTTACACAATAAGAATATTTCTAGGTGTAAACTACACATTGTATACCCTCCTATAATGGTTAACCCTTTACCAAACAAAATTTTAGACTGGTCAAAATTGAAAGCATTTGCAGAAGACAAAATAAATGGGACTGAAAATTTGAAATTTGTTATGGGTAGGGTAGAAAACATTGTGGGAAAAGGAGAAAATGCTTGTTACCAGCATTTTTTCCTTTTCCCACAATGTTTTCAATAGGCTTCTTTCACAGGGTCATTAAAAGTCAGGTTGAGGGTTAAAATCTATACCAACCAACAAACTTTTGATAGTAGGGATCCTGTGAGGCTCAATGGTGTAGCAATTCAGAGACCTCCAGTTTGATCCTCACCTTTTTGTGGGCATGTCATTGGGCAAGACACTTCAAGGTTGTAGCCTAGTATTGCTGAAACCCAGAAAACACTGGAATAAGTGAGCTCTTGCTGTGATATGTGTATTTCACAAACATGGGTGTAGCTAGCCAAAAATAAGGGGTGCATAAAAGTATTTGAAGGTGTTACGTGAGGTGCATAGCGCCAAGAGTGGGATTTCCCCAAGAGGGTTTAGGGGGGTTCCCCCCTAAATTCTTTAACTCTTTACCACACAATCCCGAGTTCTTACGACCTTAACAAAGAAGGCTTTTGAAAACATAGTAGGAAAAGGAGAAAATGCCAGTAAAAAGCATTTTCTCCTTTTTCCAATATGTTTTCTACCCTATCAAATACAAATTCCATCATTTAAACCAAATTAAAATTTTCATCTGCGAATTCTTTGAATTTGAACCAGTCTAAAATTTTGCTGTTTGGTAATGGGTTAATTGTGGAAGCTAAGGGTTAAACACCATCATTGTGGGATTTTCTTCTTTTCCCATAATGTTTTCAAAAGCTTTCTTTCTCAGGGTCGTTAAAAGTCTGGATTTTGTGGCAAAGAGTTAAGCCATTACCACATGGCGAAATTTTAGACTTGTCTATACTGAAGGAATTTTCAGACAATTCAATGTATTCAAAATTATAGTATTTGTCCTTGAATAGGTAGAAAACATTGTAGGAAAAGGAGAAAATGCTGTTAACCAGCATTTTCTCCTTTTCCCACAATGTCTTCAAAAGCCTTCTTTTTTAGGGTCATTAAAATTTGGGATAGTGCAGTAAAAGGTTAACATAATTATTTACATCTACATTGTACCTCCTTTTTCAATGGACCATTTCTGAAAAAAACATTGTGGCCAAAGAAGAAATAGCTTGTAATGATTTATCCCTCCTGAGCTCTTTATCAAACATTTTAACAACCCTTCTGAAGAAAGCTTTTCGAAACCATAGTGGGAAAAGGAAAAATTGCTTGTAATGGCCAAGTTCTCCTTCTCCCAGAATGTTGCCTACCTTCTTAGAGAACTTCAGCTCATTTGTACCAATTTCTAATTTTCACCTTTTGGCACTGAGTTTGGAAGAATCTGAAATTTCAGTTTCAGTATTAAAAGAATTAATCCTTTACCACACAGTCCCCAGACTTTTTAACAACCCTCTGGAAAAAGCCTTTTGAAAACATTGTGGGAAAAGGAGAAAATGCTGGTTACCAGCATTTTCTCCTTTTCCCACAATGTTTACTACCCTTCCTAAATCGAATTTTAATTTCAGAGTCATGTTTATTTTGTTGTCTGCATATGCTTTAAATCTGGACTAGACTAAAATTTTGTTGTTTGCCGAAGTGTTATCTCTTGATCAGATGACAAAATTTTAGACTTATCTAAACAGACAGGATCTCAAATGTGGCTCCTATGAAGGGATTTGTCTGGGAAAAAGGCAGAAAAAATTGTTAGAAAAGAAGAAAATGCTGGTTACCCAGCATTTTCTCATTTTCCCACAATATTTTCAACAGGCCTTTTTGGAACTGTGTGGGTTAAAACCCCCATGTTTTCAAATCTATTCCTGTAGTTAACTTTACCCATAATTCAAGTTGATTATCCATTCTTTTGACAAGGATGTTTTCATATGCTGCATTATGTATGTATGCTGCAAATTATATTCAGAAAATAGAATTCAGTAAACCCTGTTCAAAATAATCCCAACTACAATACAAGCTTGAGGAAGAGGTCTTTCAAAAGCATTGTGGGATTCAGAGAAAATGCTGGTAACCAGTGCTTCCCACATTTTCTACTCTATGGTTTCCATATAGGAAAGAGTGAAATTTGTTGTATCTTAAATAGTTTATCTTGATTAATTTGAATTCATTATTTAATGTTTTTAACTCTTAACTACACAATCCAAACTTTTAACGGCCCTGTGAGAGAAAGCTTTTGAAAACATTGTGGGAACGGGAGAAAATGCTGGTAAACAGCATTTTCCCTTTTCCAACACTGTTTTCTACCCTAAACCATCATCTGCAATTGCTTTCAATTTGGTCAAGTCCAAAATTTTGTCATTTGGTAAAGGGTTATACCTTTCCAAGACGATTCCGGGTTTTGACTACTCTGAGGAAGTAAGCGTTGGAGAACAATTTGTAGGAAAAAAAGAAAATGCTCCTAACCAGTATTTTCTCATTTTCTGACAATTTTTTCGACCTTTCAAAGACAAGACCTATCATTAGAGACACATCTAATTTTCTGTCTGCAAACACTTGCAAATTTTGACAGGTACAAAATTTTATATCTCTCCATGTCTCTTTCAGACATCACCAATCAAGACCTGAGTGAAAAGAAATTGTCCTCTGCTCTATCAAACATTCTGTCCAAATGAGCTTGTGCACTGCAATAGTCTGGTATTTGCTGCCTGAAATCCCCTTTGAATTTCAGCCATGCCCTGTGAAAAGGGGGCTTAATGCATATGCAAAAAGTTTCAACATATGTAAGTCTGTGCAGGCTAGCATGGGTCTAAACTTTTTGCTATTGGTCAATTTTCTGCATGTCAGAGGACCAGTCATTCCGTATGATTCATTTGGTTGTTTGACAAAATTGGATCCATAATTATCCCTTTAACAAACAACACAATTTTAGACTAAACCATATTGAAAGCATTTGCAGACGACAAAATAAAAATGACTCAAAAACCAAAATTTGCTCTTGGAAGGATAGAAAACATTGTGGGAAAAGGAGAAAATGCTGGTTACCAGCATTTTCTCCTTTTCCCACAATATTTTTAAAAGGCCTCTTTCTCAGGGTCATTAAAAGTCGGGATTGTGTGGTAGAGGGTTATGTCATGTCTTGCCGACATAGATGCACTGAACCCCCTTCGGCAAGAGCATGGCTCATTTATTTTGACTCTAGATATTAACTTGTACCAAACGGAAAAATTTTATAAGTCTTGTCCACATTCAAAGTATTTGCAGACCTCAAATTTGATGTGTCTAACACAATTGAATTTGTCTATGAAAAGCTAGAAAACACTGTGGGAAAAGGAGAAAATGTCGGTAAAGAGCATTTTCTCCTTTTCTCAGCGTTTTCAGGAGCCTTCTTCTTCATGGTTATGAAAACACAGGATTGTATAAAAAAGGGTTAACAGTGTAAACTCTTTACCATACAATTCCATGTTTGAAGAATTCAGGGGAAGTAGCCTATTGAAAGCATAACCAACATTTTCTCCTTTTCCCACAATGCTCTCTACTCTTTTTAAGACAAATCCTTTTATTTGAGCATACATGTACTTAAATTTGATGGCTGCGTAAGCTTCAGTGTGGACAAATCTAAAATTAAAGTCCCAGAGCAGTCCAAATATTCTGATCTCAGATCTTGACCCATAAAGCACTTCACCTTATCCATACCACGATACAGGTTCACTTGGCTCAATTGTTTGCTGCAAGAAACAACAGGTCATCATTTAATGAAGAAGGTCTAAACATGCAATACCACTTAGCTGACAAGACTTTGTAGTCACAGTTTTGAATCAAGTATTGTGCAATGAAGATACAAGGTCAAACTTTGATCTACACTGTCCAGGAAATCCATATTATATGTCACACATTGTAGTGAAAGGATTAAATCCACTTGGCCTGGCAGTATTCCACCACTATTTGTTTTATTTCTAAGGTAATTATGATATAAAGTTTCATACCAGTCTATGAATATTTCAGACTGGTTTTTCCTTGTTTTTTCATTCTAACATTGTTTGTTTTGGCGTCATCAAATAGCAACATGTTTGGATTAACCCATTACCTCACATAGACTTTTTTGACCAGCAAATAGGCATTTATGAGAACATAGCACAGGATACAAAGAAAAATTCTTTGCAAACATTAGCAGATAATTTCTCTTTGTGTTATGATGTTTTACTTGTATTTATGTATAAACCTTATTTCATGATCTTCATTAAAAAAACAAAATTTTCTTTTATTAAAACAATTTCATAATCCCTTGAACCAAATCTTCGACAGATTGGAAGAATGCACTTATGCAGGGACAGAAAGAGACAGAAATCACTACCATGCTTGAGACTTCAATAAAAAACTCAAAGCATAGTACATTGAAGCAAAGTTTTTTATAAAACATGAAAAAGGAAAGATATGCTCACAGCAATATTTCTCCATCTGTCATAATGACCTCTAGTCTTACTTGATTTTGACTCTTTCTTTGAGCATCACTGGAGGCACTTGGCTTTTTGTTGGATGTCCTTGGGCAAGATCCTTCAGAGCCCTAGCCTAATACTAGTGAAACCCAGGACATACATGAATGAATATATGAGATGTCATAGTGACATGACTGAAATAATGTTAAAAACATTCAGTATTCAACAGTTAGAATGTTGGAAAGTTGAACAAACACAGATAGCATTGCATGTTTTGACCTTTGTGGAAATCTCTTTGTACCTTTCAGAATTCAAGTATAAAGAGAAAACGTATAACAAAATAAACTGAAGGGCTTAAAGAAACCAAGTAAGCAGAAACTCCCAAGCATAAACATATGTTTAATGATTATCTAATCTCACCCTACCTCAAAAAACAAAGATTTCCTAAGCTTCAATGCCAGGATCCAGTAGCCTGGTTGCTAAAAACAGAAAAAAACCCAACCTACTTAAAGGACAAAGAGCAACTAGACAGGCAGACAGTATAGATCAAGATTAGATTACCTTTTAAAGAGAGACTAGATCAAGATCAGACTGCCCAGAATCATTGAATGTACAGTCTGATCTTTGATGTAAACTGTCTGCTATGTTACTGACACTGCGGTGTTTGGGTCCATTTTCTTGTTTGAGATAGTCCATTTAACATACTAAGTGCTTCAAACATTAATATAGGTATTGAGAATACTGTGAGTTCTGATTTGAGCCCATGGCCAATGAGTCTTTTGAGTTTTTTATGAAAGTTGTTGCAATACCTCTTTGTTGTCTCTTGGGACTGTACTCATCAATTCTAGGTACTGCTGTGAAACTAAAGTTTGTCTAAGCACTCTGAGGTTTTACATGGAAGCATAATAATCTGTCAAAATAGCCTATAACTTCAGAGTCTGAATGAATCTGTCATAGAGACAATAGTATGAAATGAAATGGAGACAAAAGCAACAACAGTGATCCAACAAAAAATATAATGCCAAAAAAACACTTGGCCATATCCCAATGTTTCAAAGAGCTGTTATTGGAATTTTTTATTGTTTATCTGTCCATATCTATTCTTTAGATTAAATTTTTTTTCTTCAATTTGAAGTAATCAATCCCACAATGCACTTACTGTTGCGGGAGTGCGCAGATGACCCAGTTTTAAACAAGGTTGGCATGATTTCTAATGACATTACTAAGAACTGATTAAATTCTGTGTACAGCTGCCAGGAAAGGAACATTAGTTCTACAAGATTTATCTTACAAAATCATGGTTCATAGCAAATCAACTGATACCATAATTTGTAAATACAAATGGTGAATGTATTGCACACCTGCCTGAAGGAAACATCTGTGAATCAGACCATTAATTTTGGTATCCCATACCTATTTTGTTCCTGTGACTCAATAAATATGAGCTATGCTCTGGCAAAGGGGGGCTTAATGTATCTCTGTGATGCACTATACCAAGCAAGACATTACAAATTATAGACCCCCAAAAGTCCATTTAACAACCGACTAAATCATAAGATAGACTGGTCCTGTGACATGCAGAAAATTTAAAAGATAGCGAAAAGTTTCGGCCTATGTCAGCCTGTGTGGACTGCGCAGGCTGATATGCGCCGATACCTTTTGCAGATGCATTAAGCTCCCTTTTCACAGAGCATTGCTGATATACATCACAGCATGAGTGGCTTTTTAGGCTTCAGTTAACTCTTTACCAAACGACAAAATTTTGGATGTTTCCAAATTGAAAGCATTTGCAGACGACAAAATAAATGTGACTCAAAAACTGAAATTTGTTTTAGGCAAAGTAGAATACATTGTGGGAAAAGGAGAAAATGATGGTTACCAGCATTTTCTTCTTTTCCCACAATGCTTTCAAAAGGCTTCTTCCCCAGGATCGTTAAAACTCTGGATTGTGTGGTAAAGGGTTAATAGTCTTTCCAGGATCATGCAATTCTGCTGCCTGTCACATATGTTATAATAGGTTCAGATATTTTGTGATTATAGACAATTTAACAAGCCAAAAGCCATATTACAACTACATGTTATTGAAACACTGCAACTTCACCATACAAGAGGGCCATTAGCCATAAAGTGCTCACCTGAGTATAGTCATCTACAGTTAATAAAGCTGAAGAGACCCTGGTTTTAATGATGTAAAACACATGAGTGTAAGTCACCTACTTTTTGAACCAATGTGACTTAATTCAACTTATCCAAGATATCATTAAAACAAACATTCTGATCAAGTTTCATAAGTATCATACTGAAAATTTGACCTAAGATTTGGTCCAGTGACCTACTTTTTGACCAGATGTGACCCAATTCGACACTTGTCCAAGATATCATCAAGGCAAACTTTCTGACCAAGTCTCATGAGAAACAGGCCCAAAATGTGGCCTCTAGATTGCACACAAGGTTTACCTAAGATTTGACCAGGTGACCTACTTTTTGCCCTGACATGACCCACTTCTAAACTTGTCTGAGATATCGACAAGATAAACATTCTGACAAAACCTTTATCAGTATAAGGCTGAAAATGTGGCCTCTATGTGGCACCCAAGGTTTTCCTAAGATTTGGCCAAGTGACCTACTTTTTCAGTCAACATGACCCAATGTCAAACTTGTCTGAGATATCATCAAGACAGACAATCTGATACTTGTAGTATCCGACTACAAGTGTGGCCTCTAGAGTGCACACAAGGTTTTTCTAAGATTTAGCCCAGTGACTTACTTTTTGACTGCACAAAACTTTGAACTTGTCCCAGATATTATCAAGACAAACATTCTACCCAACTTTTCATAAATTGCAGGCTGAAAATGTGGCCTCCAGAGTGCAAACAAGGTTTTTCTAAAATCTCGCCCAGTGACCTACTTTTTGACCCGACATGACCCAATTTCACACTTGTCCAAGATATTATCAAGCAAAACATTCTGATTAAGTTTCATAAGTTTCAGGCTGAAAATATGGCCTGTAGAGTGCACACAGGGTTTTTCTACGATTTGGTCCAGTGACCTACTTTTTGACTCAACATGACCCAGTTTCGAAACTGTCTGAGATATTATCAAGACAAACATTCTGACCAAGTTTCATGAGTATATGACTGAAAATGTAGCCTCTAGAGCGCACACAAGGTAATTGTTGATGCCTGGACGATGCACGCCAGACACAGCACGATCACAAAAGCTCACCTTGAGCTCTTTGTGCTCAGGTGAGCTAAAAATAGTGAAAAACATTAAAATAGTGAAAAACCAAGAAAATGCTGGTTACCAGCATTTGCTCTTCTCCCACAATATTTTCAAAAGGCCTCTTCCTCATAGAACTCCAATACAATACAATGCTTGGTCCATCTGTACTCCAAGTCTTGTCTGGATAATGTCTGGACAGTAGGTCAACAAAAGCAACAAAAGGTGCCTTCAACACTGATGCTACAAATTACCTTTTAATTTGTAACATAATTATATAGATCTTCCTACCAACTATTGGAAGCCAACCATATAGCCAGTGTCTGTATTCATCTACCATTCTTAAGAACATTCTTCGTCTCATCCTCCAAGACTTTCTAAATTTGAAAGTAACGCAACATCCGATTGGCTGAACCATTTGGTTTAGCCAATCAGATGTTGTGTTATTTTCAATTTTAGAATATTCTTGAGAACAAGACAAAAATGTTCTTAAGAATGGTTGGTAAATATAGACCCATAACTCTGCTTATAATAGAAGGTGAGTTTATAGGCACTGCCCAGTTTTTCCTACCCAAAAGTCGTCTGTTGCCGGGGAACATGATATAAAATCATTGACTAAGTTAAACTGGAGACAATGGAGTCTGTAAGAGGATTGTCCAAGTGGCCATTTAAAGCAACAGTTGATAATTTCCTACCTAGTTTCCTGTAATCTGACTTGGTAACAGATTGTTTGTCATGCCTTATCAACCTATCACCTTTTTCTTGTCTGAACTCTTAGGAACTTGTCATATTTTCCAGCATTAACCCTCTACCATACAATCCCGAGTTTAAGCGGATCTAAGAAAAAGGCCTTCTGAAAACATTGTAGGAAAAGGAGAAAATTCTGGTAACCAGCATTTTCTCCTTTTCCCACAATGTTTTCTGTCCTTTTACAGACAAATCTCATCATATTAGCCATATCTAATTTGCCGCCTGCAAATGCTTTCAATTTGGACTAGCGTAAAATTCTGTCATGTGGTAAAGGGTTAACAGCTTTGATCCATCTGTGATTGAATGATTTCTGATAACAATGTGACAAACGTAGAAAATCAGGCTGTAAGAGGTCACTAAGACATGGCATCCCCTCTCGAGTTTGTCTGTGTGTCTGATTTTTGTCCAGCTCATATCTTGCTAACCCATTTGTAGGAATGATATAACTTGACATACATGGAGTGGTGTTCTGGTATAAGGGAATTAAATGCATCTGTGATGTATTATATTTAAGCAAGTCATCATATAATTATGGATCCATAAAACTTATTTTGTCTTACAACCAACTGAATCACAATGTAGAGACTAGTCCTGTCACATGGAGAAAGTTTACAAAAGCAGAAAGTTTTGACCCATGTCAGCCTGCTCCAACTCCACAGGCTGACAAGGGTCAATAATTTTTGCAGATGCATAAACTCCCCTTTTAACAGAGCATGGCTCATGTTGTTCCCATTTTACTTTCATTCTAACTCTCTAACAGTTGACAATTTTTTAGACTTGACCAGACAGATAGCCCTAGGAGACAACAAATTACATCTGGCTTACACGATAGGAATTGTCTTTGAAATGACAGAATACCTTACCAGCATTTTCCTCCTTTTCCCACAGTGTTTTCAGAATCTATCCTCCAAGTATTAGTTGGTTGGTAAAACATGAGATTGTTTTAGGGTTAAGAAAAAGACCCTTTAATCCTGTTTTAACCCTTTACCACACAAAACTTTAGATGTGTCCAATTCCAAAGAATTTGCAGACAACAAATAAAATGTGGCTCAAATTGTGGTAAGTTGTCTTTGAAAGAGTAGAACACATTGTTGGTTACCAGCATTTTCTCCTTTTCCCACAATGTTTTCAAAATTCTTTTTTTTTTTTTCCCCAAGGTCATTAGATTGTGTGGTAAAGGGTTAAGGATTTGCAAACAAAGAAAACTGTTGCAGGTAATTTATTATTTGCTTTGAAAAATATGACTCAGTTTTTCCAGTTGCACACTCAGTTCTATTTACCTTTTCTTGGCATATTTTTTCATCACAATCAAACAAGTCCAGGAACAGTAATTCAAAGCATTTTTAGATGACAAATTAAATGTGACTCAAAAACAGAAATTTCTCTTCGAAAGTGTAGATTATCAGCATTTTCTCCTTTTCCCACAATGTTTTCAAAAGTCTTCTTCCTTCAGGTTGTTAGAAGTCTCTATTGTGCGGTAAAGGGTTAATGAAACTCCAGAATATGGTCGACCTTTGATTCAAACTTTTATATCCTGTCAGGTCGATATGCTGGTAGCTCTGGTTTTGATCCTCACCCAATGTTACAACCAGATTACAACTTTGATTTAATACAAGGATTCACATTCAAATCTCAGCATAATGTCGTATCTGGTGTTCTAAAAATAGATGGATTTATTTATTGCTTACAGATCATCCTTATTTAAACATCAAAAACTGAACCACTTTATTATATATAATTGTCAAGTTTATATAACTGCAAAGAAAATACATGTAGCATCTACTTGTACATGTATTTATAAGTATTTTTCATGGAATTTTGATTTAATGCAAACAACTAAACCCCCCCCCCCTCCCCCCCTAAAGTCATTTGTGGTCAGTCCTAATTTTTGGACTAATTATGTGTAGTTCATTTATTTAGTTCACACTCAGGGTTGGTGCAGCTCAATTAAAACTGTGAAAGAGTGTTGTTTAAATTCTACTTATTGCAGATGGTTACCCTTCATGGGACTGGTGCTCAGTATACAATATTTAGAAAACATCAAGAGGCAATTAACCAGTCAAATCTAGCTACAAAAATAAAAACTCATGTAATTCAATTTGAGATTCACTTGATTAATAAATTATAGAGGCCACTGACAATGGAGCTAACTTCTTTTCCTGTACTTTTAATTTGATGTAAACTTTATTTATTAGATTTTTGGCAATACATCTAAACCCTTTACTGCACAATCCCAAGTTTAAACCACCATAAGAAAGAAGGCTATTGAAAACAAAGTGGTAAAAGGAGAAAATGATGGTTACAAGGAGACAATACTGGTAACCATCATTTTCTCCTTTTCCCACAATGTTTTCTGCCCACACAAATACAAACCCCACAATCTAAGAAACATTTAATCTGCTGTCTGCAAGTTCACCTGCGAAAAATGTTCAAGAACAAGTGGTGAGTTCATGAACATTCAAGAACCTTTCTTGAACCTTAAGAACTGTTCTTGAACCAATAAAAAAGTTCAAGAACTGAGGTTCTAGAACCCAAATAGTTCTTGAATACTGGTTCTAAAAGCAAGAAAGTGAAAGAACATTAATTCTAGAAAACCATCAGTTCTTGAACTGATCTGAAAGTTCATGAACTTTCAAGAATCTTTCTTGAACCTTTAGACCTGTTCTTGAACTAATAAAACAGTTCCTGAACTGAGGTTCTAGAACCCAAATGGTTCTTGAACATTGGTTCTAAATGCACAAAAGTGAAAGAACATTAATTCTAGAACACTACCAGTTCTTGAACTGATCTGAAAGTTCTTGAACAATTGGCTTAGAATACAAATGGTTCCAGAACATTGCTTTTAATACATTGACCAAATTCTACAAACCCTGGTTCTAGAACTGTACCAGATCTTGAACAGTTGGAAATCTAGAATTTGGTAAACTTGTATGTTTTGCTGCAAATTTGTGTAATGGCAAAAATTAGCAAGTTGTCTTTCCTTCAATTTGCATAAAAGTGGTTTCAGATGCTTGTTTATATATTTCAGATGCATACATGTGCTAACTTTCAGAAACATTAGAAGCCATGAGGTCTAGTGTATTTATGCAGGGATCATATGTGTGTACATATATTATCCCCGATTTATGTGAAATGGCAGTAATATAACTGTTGCAGACTCATTTACATTTTTGAAGTCAATCAGATAATTTGAATTTTTTTCTGTCACAATGTTTTGAAAATTGCGACTTCATTTTCCACTTGATCTATGTGGGATTGCATAATATGCTACTGATGATTTACACAATGGCTCTTTATCAACTTTTATCTTGCTGCTAAAATTAAGTTACAAGCAATCTCTGCATTGCCGCAGTCTCTTACATAATGGTAAGTCAAGCCCAAAACTGAATAAGTCCAGTTGGTGAATAAGCAGGACTTTAGCTAGCCTCGGAAATTCAGGAGTAGATGACCCATTGACCCGAAGTTTCAGGGGTCAAATCTAATTTTTCAAGAGTCAAACAAAAAAAAAATCACAAGTTAAAAACGGAAACTTTAAGAGTTTATAGTAACTTTTTGTTGTTGTTGGACTTATTATTAATATTGCAATATAGATGTGAAGTGAACAATAGTGATTATATTCAAGGTGGCTAGGGTTAAAACCTTATTCACCTAAGCAATCAATAAGAAAATTATGGACAATCAATTTCACTCAGAAGTCCTTTGTTAGACTTTGCTGAAATAATGATAAGACTTATTTATTTCTAGTACCATCCAAAAACATGTAAAGTTTTAATGTTCATTGGCCTGGATTTTTGTGTTTCATCGTCACTCCACGATATTATTGCAAACTTTTTTTTCTGGATATTATCATATAAGTATTATTGATTAAAAAAAATTGCAATGAAAAGCAGAAATTGTATGACTTTGCAGGGGAACTCGCACTTGAGGACAAGTTCGGAGAACAAAACCGAAAGTAGATACATCTACCTAAATTATTTACGCCTATTGTTTTCGTTCGTATTAATCTCGTCGTAAATATTAACAGATGGAGATCTACGATGTACTAGTTTACTAACCCTTATTTAATTGTCATGCTGGTTAACAAAATCATAAACTTGCGGTTTTCTGAAAAAGAAGCGTAGAGAATATGGAGGAACATGTTTATGTTTACTTTCATTCAGAAGGGTGCATGGAAACACCGGATTTCACTTCGAACAGCTTGATAACCATATTTCACCTCAGTTTACTATTTGATGTGAAATACGGTCATAAGAGGCTCTTATGACCGTATTTCACATCAAATAGTAAATTCTTCGCCATGGCTATACTCATTCAGCTAATTTATCAGGCAATTATCGCTAACATGTCAAAAAAAAAAAATCTTTTCAAATGGAATTAGAAGAAACCCTGACAAATTATCGTTAGGAAAAGATATTTTCCAGAAAATTTGCATAAAATTATACTATACATAAATATATTTCATTTCAGGTCAAAAGTTATCTCTACGGCAATAAAAATTGTCATTTTTCGGTGAAATACAGTCATCAAGTGTTGAAATCCTGTGGAATTTGGTTTTTTTCATGCACCCGGAAAATCTCGGGTAATCCGTTATTCAACATTACCTTCCGCTATGTGGCATTTTTCACATGACGTGCGCAATCAACGGTAGTCCAATTTAAATCTGTTAGATGCATAGAATATCGGCCGACCTCTTCTTCACTTTTGCGGTTGGATGTCGATTTCTTCTTGTTCGTTTTCATTGGCTAGTTCTGTAAAGCGCAATCAGACCCGGATGATGACTTCAGAGGGAAGAAATATGGACGATGCTTGAATGTCGGGTAAGAATCGTTTGAATTTTCGTGTTTTCTGCGTGTGTCTTCTGCGGAAGCCCGCAGCAGAACAGAAGACTGAAGAACATCAATTTATCGAAAATATCTCTAAGTAGATCTAATCTCTTGATACTTTCCAGTATTTCGTCCACCGTTGTTTTATGTTGCTCCGCCATTGCTCCTTCGTCCCCAAACCAGTTCATCCTGGAGTTTTTTGTGTTTGTGATTCCAGATTGGGTATTTTAACGAAAATTTCAAAATGTCTTGTTTGTACCTAGTACATTTATGCAATCATTTGAATTAGATTTTAATTTCATTAGATCTCGATCTGCATTTTTTTTGAAGTCTGTTTAAAGATCAAAATATAAGATAAAACTATGGGATACTACCACATTGACAGATATGTCACTTCTCACTGACATGTTTTGTTACAATTCTGAAAACAAATTTTGAATGAAAAAAGAGAAAATGGTGCTGGCATTCTTGTTTTTACATATTTGCTCTTCATTCAATGGCAAATCCTATCATTTGAGTGGCGTTTAATTTGATGTCTACAAGTTTTGTAGTATGGATGAGGATAAGATTATTGTCATTTGGTAAAGAGATGACAATAAAAAAATCAATTGTAAATTGTTTGTGTATTGTTTGTTGTCTTGATTGTCCTTTTTTTGTAGCGACTCACTGACCAGAAAAAGATCATAGCAGCTTGAATCTTGAAATGCAGAGTCCATAGTTCCAGATAAGTAGGAGGATACCAAAGTTTTAGTTTTGATCATAAAATTGCTGTTCTAGATAAGTTCTGTAACCCAGCTCTAGAATTGTTCATGAACCTTAAATTATGATTCTAGAATTACAGGTTCAAGAATTTGTTTAATAATGTGTTCAAGAATCTTTTTTTTAAGTTTTTGATTAAGTTCTTGAACATCAGTGTTCTAGAACGGCCATTTAATGTTCATGAACTTCTCAAGAACTAGAGTAAAGAATTGTTCTGGAACTGTTTCTGGAATTCCTCACAGGAAGTTCTTGAATTAGTTCTTGAACATCAGTTCTAGAATTATGGCCATTTAATGTTCATGAACTATTCAAGAACTAGGTTCAAGAACTGTTCTAGAACTGTTTCTTGAATTCCTTGCAGGAGTTCTTGATTTATTTCTTGAACATCAGTTCTAGAATTATGGCCATTTAATGTTCATGAACTATTCAAGAACTAGGTTCAAGACCTTTACTAGAACTGTTTCTTGAATTCCTCGCAGGGGTGCTTTTAATTTGGACAAGTCCAATCTGCTTCAATCTGCAGAAGGATATGATGTTGCATTTACCAAGCAAAGAGTTGGGAGCTTTTGAAGCCAGTGTAGATGGAAATCAGACAATAAAGAATGTGAATCTTCACTACTGGATACTTTCTAGAGGGGGCAAACACTTTTCTATTGCCATCATAAGTGACCCAGGTTCAAATGTAAACAAATACACCCATACACCCACAGTAACTAAATGCTGCCCCATATAAAATAATACTATCTGTTAGAAATTATAATTCTGTTAAAATATGACGATGTTGACCTGAACTGCAAAACCTCTGCAACGCTAATTGGAATGATGTCTACTTACAAAATCATAGACTGAATAAAATAACATACAAAATGTTTGCTTTGTAAACCAAGTTTTATCTTTACCAAGGTCCCTCATTCCACATATTGCTAGTCTGTCAGTACTTTCAGTACTTTGATTGCAACGAAGAAAAGGCTGGTTATCTGCATTTCCTTCTCCAATCTTCATTTTTAGGATGATTAAAACACAGGGTTAGCCCTTTACCAAAACGAATCCTGTGTTTTAACAACCCCAAAGGTGAATGCTTTTAAAAAAACATTGTGAGAAGTGGAGAAAATGCTGAAAACCAGCATGTTTTCTTCTCTTGCAAGAGAACTCTCATCATTTTGTGTCATACATGTATTTTATTTGTCATCTGCAAATGCTTTATGGAAGAATCTAAAAAAAAAACTAGCCAAACTCTGTAGCACAGTCAGTACTGTGCAGGTGGTTGCCGATTCAAATCCAAAATTTCTTTCCTAGAATTAAGGACAGTCATTGGGACTAGATTCATTCCTCTCTCACCACTGATCATTGTCTCAATAATGGTTATGTGAGAAGCTTGGGAAGAATACTGTGCAGAGTAATGGTAAAAGAAACTCCAGGATAGCATAAGACAGGTGCAATGGCAGCCTTGATGTACACGTAACTGAGTACATGTAACTGAAAATTTTGTTAAATACCACACAAACCTGAAACCTACAATTTGGTTGTCTGGCAAAGAGTTACTGCCATTTTCATTGTTGTTTCTCAGCACAGAGTTTATAAATAAATTCTTATTACAATGGGTTTTATTAGATTCCTTGTTTCAGATTATGCTAGATGAGCCAGAATAATACTTCCTTCAGGATATGAGGCCCGCAAATCCTTAAGATCCTACTTAAAACTTAACGCTACCTTCAATCCCAAGTTACATGTATAACAATCCTGAGGACAAAGGCTATAGAAATCATTGCAGAAAAAAGAAGAAAATGCTGGTAACCAGCATTTTCTCCTTTTCCCAAAATGTTTTCTGTACATTCACTGATAACTGATAAATCCCAGAATCTGAGCCACATCTAATTTGTTGTCTGCAAATGCTGTTGCAGACAAGTCCAAAATTTTTACATCTGGTAAGCAGTAACCATGTTATGAATAAAAATAGGTACTTTTGAAGACAGTGTTGATCAAGATTGGGCTGCACAAACCATGCACTCTGATATTGAATCTCAACCTCCTGCTTTAACCCTTTATCACACAATCCCGACTTTTAACGACCCTGAGAAAGAAACCTTTTTGAAAACATTGTTGGAAAAGGAGAAAATGCTGGTTACCAGCATTTTCTCCTTTTTCCATGATATTTTCTACCCTATCAAAGAAAAATTGCACCATTTGAGTCCAATGGAAATTGTCGCCTGCAAGTGCTTTCAATTTGGTCAAGGCTAAAATTTTGTCGCCTGGTAAAGAGTTAACTTAGAATTTCTAGCCAAAATAGTCCTTAGTTGAACTATTTTGGTCTGTCTAATGGACAGAAAATATTCATTTTCTCTACTTAGTATTCTAAGGGATAATACCATATAAGAAAATGTGACTTGACTTTAAGTGACCATCTTAACTTTTTACCACACAATCCCAAGAGTTAAATGACCCTGTGGAAGAAGGCTTTTGAAAATATTTCAGGAAAAAGAGAAAATGCTGGTAACCAGCATTTTCTCCTTTTCCCAAATGTTTTCTACCCTTTCAACAACTAATTCCACAGTTTAACCCTTTCCCAAACGACAAATTTTGGACTGGTCCAAATTGAAAGAGTTTGCAGAAGACAATTTTAAATATGATGAAAATGGCAGGAAGTTCTCAAAAAGGGTAGAAAACACTGTGGGAAAAGGAGAAATTGCTCGTTACGAGCAATTTCTCCTTTTCCCACAGTGTTTTCAAAAGACTTGTACTGCAGACACGTGAAAACCAGGGCTTGTTTGGGAAAGGGTTAAGCCACATTTAATTTTTAGTCTGCAAATGCTTTCAATTTGGACAGGTCCAAAATGTTCTCATTTTGTCAAGATTTAAACCTTTCAGTGTCATCCGCCAAAACACATGCTTTTGAAAATGGCATAGATCAAGGTAAGACTTTACAGACAATGCAGGTTGACATTGGATCTATACCCTCTACTTATTGAGTCAAGGTACAAGATATAAAATTCATATTTCTCAGTTTCTGAGGATTGTATTTCAAGCCATGGAAAGAGGTCCAGTTACTGTATTTGACACTAAAAGAGTCATGCCAATCTTCCCTGGTCACTCACACTTGATCTTAATCATTATGATGTATCATTCTGGCATGCAACCTTACATAAATGCAAAGCTTCTTTACGTGCAACCATAAGGGCAACGACAGCCCTGTATTGCTCTACTGCCTTATAAATGTGAAAAACATGTAACTGACATCGGAAGTCATTTATCTGTAAGAAATCTGTATTGCAATAAAATTTCATAGAGAAAATACGCCTAGTCCCCATAAAAGCCATTATGTTTTTCACATGTAAAGTTGATGCTAATAAATGCAAGGTCTTATCAAGTATCATTCATACCAAATATCAATGAATTCTGACATAGAGTATTTTGATAAGACAATTTCCAATTAGACAGCCAGAGAATTTTCGAAGTTCTCTCTGTAAGGCACACATGAAAGTTATAAATCCCATAGCTGATGCCATTTTTAACCCAAGGTCTACAATTAGATGAATCCGGGTAGAGGTCCTTTAGATGAAACTACATACGAAATAATACAGGTCTAGACCAAATGGTTATAAACAAGAAGATATTCAAAGTTTCCACAAAGCAAAGCCCTTGTAAAAGGTGTGACTCTTGGGGAAGGACCAGTTCTTTTTTGCCCCAGGGCTAAATTTTTAACATACTTGGTAATGATCCACTAAATGAGGCTCTGTGCCAAATTTGGTAGCACCAGGATTTACGATATCTTACTAGGAGGATTTCTTTTAAAGCTCAATAAGCTTATGTAAAACTTGTGAATTAGGAGAGGGCATCATCCAGTAAATATGGATCCATAAAATCCTTTTTTTTCTATCAACTGACTGAATCATGATGTAAAATGCTTCACTTGGACATGCAGGAAATTGATCAATAGCCAAAAGTTTCAACCTAGGTCAGCCTGCTCAGACTTACCTGGGTCGATACATTTTGCAAATTCATTAAACCTTCTTTTGACAGAGTATGGCTCATTCAGGAGAAAAATGTGGTGACCTGACTAGGACTAGAAGTCTGATCCCCCCCATGTAGCATCAGAGCGCTGTCAATTGAGCCATGCCCTGCGCCACTATCGGATGAATCCTTTACTGCTCAATCCCGAGTTTTAACTTCCACTAGAAAAAGGCATTTTAAAAAAATTGCCGGTAAAGAAGAAAAAGTGCTTGTAACCAGCATTTTTTTCTTTTCCCATAATGTTTTCTCTATTTTCAAAAGCCATTTCAATCATTTTAGTGGCATTAAATTAGTCACACGTAAATGCAGTCAATTTACACAAGTATAAAATTTTTGCACTTGGTAAAGAATTAAGTCTATTTGAGGAATTGATAACCCAACTACAAAAATAGTTACCATTAATAAGAATATACAAACCTGTAAATTTTCTAGTGGAGACAGCAATTAATATGTTATTTACAAAAAAAACAAAGCTATCATGACATATTCTCATTTCGTTACTTTCAGTGTCATCAATTAGTGTATCTCTAGGGTATAGCTGTTGCAAATTCTATAATTGAAATTAAAAAGATATATCAGGCAGCGTGAAAAAAAAAATCCATCAACTCTTTTTAAAGTTCCCTGTGTTACACTTCTCTCATTTAATTGAAAGCGAACCAGAAGAAAAAGTTGTAAAAGTTGATCAGAATCTAAATGCAGCAGACAAATTAACTTTTCTGGTGTGACTGTAGCCTTTATTGACATTTTTGTTGCATTCACCCTACTTGCTCCGACATATTTTTCACTCTGTAAGACAAATAACAGGGCTTAATTGGTCATAAACTGAAGGCAGATAAAAGAATGTTTTTGATTATATAGCTGAAAATTTTCCAGCTCAAATATGTGTGTGGCATGCGGATAAAATAACACACACAACAGAAAAAAATCTGCATCTACATACTGCGATATATGGTTGCAAATATGGTATGATGACGTACCTCACATGCCGAAAACATACATATTGATTTGCGATTTGATTGGTAAAAATTTACCCTAAGAAATTTATCCGCCATTCACAAAAATGAGGTTACTAGCTACTACACCATTGTTTGTTTGATTTTGTTCACCAATTTACAAATAAAATGTCAAGAACTGCAAAATACTGTCATTGAAAGTTGTAGGTATATAATAAAAGGAATATTATGTTGTAGTAACTTTTCTGATGCTTGTATTTACTTCTCGCGGCTCGAATTAAATACCAACACCTGGAAAGTTACTACAACATGTTATTTCATGCTTTTTGGTACTTTATTGAGAAATAATGGTGGATTATGGTTCCATATTTCATGGTTATGGCCAGCGAAAAATAGCGATTTAAATCATTTTCTTGCTCTTCAATTGAAGGCAGAAACAGTAGTTCCTGAGTACTTAAGCTACCTGGGTATACAGTATGTGCTATTCAAATAGAGGGAAATATGACGTAATTTATGTGCATTTACCCTATATTTGTCACGCTTTACGCAATATTATGTAATGCATTGTTATGTGAGGAGGGTACGCCACAGGGAGTTACTGAAAACAACTGTACTGGGTTTTGATGAAAGTCCCAACACCAAAGGGGTTAGAAGCATGAAATAAGTAGGATATTTGGGTTTTTTTGCTGAAAGATCGAAATTTATTTCATCTCGTAAACATCATCGGTAACATTTTCACTTGTGGCTCTATATTATTTCCATAATACACAAACATCCCTAAAAGATTTGCGTTTTTCTCCAACATCCTTTTTTCCAAACAGCAGAATTTTGGACTTGTCCAAATTCAGAGCATTTGCAGACATGTGGCTCAAATGAACGATTTTGTGTGTGAAAGGGCAGAAAACACTGCTTAGGGTCGTTAAAGCACAGGGTTGTTTTGTAAAAGCTTTCTCCAGACTACAAAATTGGTTGAGTCCATAGTTTTGTCCTTTGGCAGAGAGTCAACCAAAAGACAGAAGTCATCATTTGTAATACAATTAATTTGTTGTCTGCAAATGCTTTCAATTTGGTGGAGTCCAAAATTTTGTTGATAGGTAAAGGGTTAAATGTGGCTCAATGGAGTTTGTTTTTGAAAGAGTTGAAAACATGGTGCAAAAGGACAAGATGGTTGTCAACTTGAGCACTTTCTCCTTTCCTCAGTATGTTTTCTGAAGACTTTTTCTTCTGAGTCCAAAAAACATGGAATCTTTTGGTACAGATTAAAAGGCTTGAAGCTGAGGTAAGTTGAGGTTAAAGTACATAAATCTGATATTCTGATGTGGTTGCATAAGGCCATAAATCTGCTGTGTCATATATGGTCAGTTTCAATTTACAGTTCACAACAGGACTGACACAGATTGTCACTACAATGTGACAGAAGAACACATGACAGAAATGGTGTTCTTCTAGAATAGTGCCAGATAATATCAAATCGCTTTCAAGTGTTGATGATGGCATTAACTCTTTACCAAACAAAAAAATTTTAGACTCGTCCAAATTCAAAGTAGTTGCAGACAGCATATTAAATGCCACTCAGATAATAAGTTTTGTGTTTGAAAGGGTAGAAAACATTGTAGGAAATGGAGAAAATGTTGGTTACCAGCATTTTCTTTTCTCCTTTTCCTACAATGTTTTCAAAAGCCTCCTTTCCCAGGGTCATTAAAAGTCGGTTTGTTGGTAAAGGGTTTACTCTTTACTAAACAATGCTGTGTTTTAATAACCCTGACAGAGAAGGCTTTTGAAGACATTGTGAGAAAAGAAGAAAATGCTGGTAACCAGCATTTTCTCCTTTTTGAACAATATTTTCTATCTTTTCTTGAGTGAATCCCATTATTTTATTAAAATCTAATTTATCATCTGCAAATGCTTTCAATTTGGACATGTCTAAAATTTTATTGTCTGGTACAGAGCTGATAGATTTAACTATATTTTACTACTAGTTATAAAAACATTGTAAGCAATTTCACAAAATGAAAAAGAAAAGAAAAATGTCTCTTTTTTTCAGATTGTAACAAAGTCTGCTTCAGTGCTTTGAAATTTCATATTTTCCATTTAATCGGGATATTTAGAATCAAGATTCTTCAATTAACACTTAACCACACAATCACGACTTTTAATGACGCTAAGGAAGAAACCTTTTGAAAACATGGTGGGAAAAAGAGAAAATGCTGGTAACCAGCATTTTCTTCTTTTCCTGCAAAGTTTTCTTCAGCTTCTCTATCAAAGAGAGAAATCATCAGTTTAGCAGCTTTTAATTTGTCGTGATGCTCTCAACTTGGTCAAGTCCAAAATGTTATTGTTTGGTAAAGAGTTAACCCTTTACCGCACAATGACGCCTTTTAATGCCCCTGGGAAAGAAGCCTTTTGAAAACATTGTGGGAAAAGGAGAAAATGCTGGTACCCAGCATTTTCTCTGGGAAAAGGAGAAAATGCTGGTACCCAGCATTTTCTCCTTTTACCACAATTTTTTCTATCCTATCAAAGAAAAATTGCACCATTTGAGCCACATTAAAATTGTCGTCTGCAAATGCTTTCAATTTGGACAAGGCTAAAATTTTGTCGTCTGGTAAATGGTTTAAACAGATCTCGGTAGTTGTGTTTGGTGAGGTTATGGGCACACATCACAACAGAACTCCCATTTGTCCATTAGTATTCAATTTACTGCTACATCAAAGTCAATAATATAACCATTAATTTTCTACACTTTATTCTACATTTATTTCAGATGGTTACTATGACATCAAAACGAAAAAGGGGCCCAGTTTTAATAGTCCAGTGTTCAGTGTTAATAGTCTGAACACCAAGATAATGAACAAGATATTCTAAAAGCGATCAAGGTTTTGCAACTTGAAATTATATGTATCACAATATCTCACAGATTACCAAACATCTGTGTGGTCTGGTTTTGATCTAAGCTGTGCACAAAAGTGACTAAAATCATCCATGGTACACACAGAAATCTGGCAAATCTTTGGAAAATCACAAAGTAAAAGTGTTTTCCACTGTTAATCCTTTGTAATGATTTTTATTTTAACAGTTTGAGTATAATGGTATATAATACTACCAGTAGTTTATGTACTAAACTGCTACAAAAATCTGAAAGTTTATGCTTGACATATCTGTAACCTAATACCTGTCATTTCTAATTGTGTTATATGTTTTTTGACTGACTGATTGTATGGAGTTTAACACCGTTTTTATCACGGCAACCAGTGCACTTATCCATGCTTCCCTAGAGTTTCTTTTACCAGTACTCTGCACAATATTCTTTCCAAGCCTCTAGCTGTCTTCCCACATAACTATCACCAAAACAATAGTAAGCGGTGAGAGAGGAATGAATCACATCGCAATGACTATCATCATTCCTCAGAAAGAAATTTGCCAAGGCGGGGATCAAACCTGCGACCTCCTGTTCTCAAGTCCTGTATGGTACTGACTGAGTTACCAGGGCTCGGCATATGTTTTTTGGGAGGGGGGACTCTTTATTATTTCTGATTTCTGCGATCACTCATTTATTTCAGAAGACCCATTTAGCATTTGGTATTAAGGTGTATTGTTTTTTGTCAGTGTGTTTTGTCCATACGCATGCATGTATTTATAATTAATGTGTTTGCCGATGAACCTCATGTCAAGTCCATAGTTACTGTGAATAAAGTTTCTGTTGATAGTTTCCCAATTTATGCCATTATCAGAAAGGTTTGTTTAGGACTTATTACATCTCCATATTGTGCCAAATTGAGAAATTTAGAATTTGCAGCAGATTCTCTATTATTCAGCATCTTTTCAATCCTTTTACCACACAATGCCAAGTTTAACTCTTTTCCCAAATGATAAAGATTTTGGACTGGAACAAATTGAAAGCATTGCAGACAACAAATGTAACTTAAATGGTGATTTTAGCATTTGATAGGGTAGAAAACACCGTGTTTTCAAAAGCTTTCTCTTTCAGGGTCGTTAAAACTCTGGATTGTGTGGTAAAGAGTTACCAACATTCAAAAAGGTTTTTGAAAACATTTTGGGAAAAGGAGAAAATGGACCACATCTGATGTGTAGTCTGGAAATGATATGAGTCTAAAATTTTATTGTTTGGTGAAAACTTATATGTCTTGAAATAAGGAGCATCTAGAGTGACATTTACAATGGAAAGCATTAAGGTCAGGATCTTAAGGAACGGGCTTGAGTATACTTGAAGTTGTCAATTAGTGTTGTTTACAAAGTGTGCCAGACAATTTATGAAACTTGGCTAAGCTAACTAAAGTACATTCATTTATGATTTGTTATACAAAATGGATCCAGTCTGCTATGTTTTGTCAGTTAATGGTGTTTTATCCAGCAGTCAACATCATATCTGTCATATCACAGAGACAGCTTACTCATTCATGTATGTGTCCTGGGTTTTATCAACACTAGGGTAGACCTCTAAAGTGTCTTGCCCAAGGACTATCTCACAAAAAAAAACCAGCATCTCGAGTGAGGATCGAACCTGGAAGGACAAGATTAGAATCCTGCACCTTCACCACTGAGCAATTCAGGTACCAGAATCTTTACATCAATAGAAAGTATACAAATTATTAAATTAACTCTTTACCACACAATCCCGACTTTTAACGACCCTGTGAAAGAACCCTTTTGAAAACATTGTGGGAAAAGGAGGAAATGCTAGTAACCAGCATTTTCTCCTTTTCCAACAATGTTTTCTACCCTTCCCAAAACAAATTTCAACTTTTCAGTTACATTTATATTGTTGTCTGCAAATGCTTTCAATTTGGACCAGCCTAAAATTTTGTCATCTGGTAAAGAGTTAATAGGCGTCAGGGTTCAACACTTACATGGTGACAAAAATTTAAGACTTGTCTGGTTAGAAAACATGTGCAGATGACAAATAAAATGTGTCTCAAATGATGTGTTTTGTTCTTGAAAGTGTAGCAAACATTGTGGGAAAAGCAAAAAATGCTGGTAACCAGGATTTTCTGCTTTACAATGTTTTCTACCTATCTACAGTTAGTGGCCAAAAGTATTCATCAAATTCCAAATTCCCACTGACTTACATGCATTGTTCAGTGTGCAAGCTGTTAATGGAGCTACTTTAACCCTTTCCCAAACAAGCCCTGGTTTTCACGTGTCTGCAGTACAAGTCTTTTGAAAACACTGTGGGAAAAGGAGAAATTGCCCATAACGAGCAATTTCTCCTTTTCCCACAGTGTTTTCTACCCGTTTTGAGACCTTTCTGCCATTTTCATCAAATTTAAAATTGTTGTCTGCAAACTCTTTCAGTTTGGACTAGTCCAAAATTTGTCATTTGGGAAAGGGTTAACTATACCACTAGTGCCCCTAGCCTGACATTAAAGTTGTAACTCTCTAGAGCCAAGTAGTGCTATTTTTCTATTAAATTTTGGTGACATTGCCACTGACGTTAATGTAAAAAAAGTTTTTTTTGAAAAATTTGATCACTTTTTAAATAGGCTAAATTTTCTATCGTATTACATTGTACTCAATCTGAAAAATATACCTCAAAGTATGTTTTATTTTACTTTGTTTTTATATCATTTAGCATAACTTAACAGCTTCTTTTTTTTTTAAGCCACAATAAATTATAAAGTAAAGTTGGATATAGATGTAAGTCAATGAGGATTTGGACTTTGATGAAATATTTATTGCAACTTGTATCTTTTCTATCCAAGATGAATTCTGTTGTTTGAACTGTGTTTACATTAGACTTTGTCCTTGGGTAAAGAGTTAAAGATACATCTATACCAGTTTTCAGCCAGTTTTTAACCCATTTCATCTTTATTTTATGAACTATAATCATTAATGTATCTCTATGCCAAATAAAACAGCTGCAAGGTTGCACAGATTATGACAGACAGAAAATGCTTTGGCAGCCTTCAAAGAAATCACTGGTGTCATTTCCAATTTTAAATGAGGACAATAATGCCTTGAGTTTCTCCATCCCTTACACCATATAATATTGGTAATTTATCTATATTAACTCAGCTGACTAAATTCTGAGCCATTCTGCAGACTTCGAACTTTTAACAGTGTTTTTCTCTCTGGCGCTAAGGATATATGTATCTTTAACCCTGCATCTCAAAGTACTACAAAACTAGGCTTTTCCAGTAGAACTTGAGTGTGACATAATCTAATGAACTTTTAACCTTTAACTCTTTGCCAAACAAGAAAAATGTAGACCAGTCCAAATTCAGAGCATTTGGAGACAACAATATAAATGTGACTCAACTGAGGAATTTTGCTTTTGATTATGGTTGAAAGCACTGTGGGAAAAGGAGGAAATGCTGGTTACCAGCATTTTCTCTTTTTTTCAACAATGTTTTCAAACATTTTCTTCCTCAGGGTTGTTAAAAGTTGGGATTGTGTGGTAAAGAGTTAAAGGATTTTTTTAAAATTTTTTTTAAACACTGATACCAAATATAATCTTCTCTGCAAATGTAAAGAAACTTGATGGTGGTTACATGCAGTAACAGGCTGAAAATTTGGCATTCAAACAATGCATTGATCCTTCAGTAATCAGTAACTCTGTCTATTTTAATGAGATCAAATAATTATAACACTAGCTTATTTGAATATGATACAACATAATTTACATATTTTACTGATCACATACCATTCCCACAAATCTTATTCGAAAATTCTGGTGCGAAATCGAAAATTACGTCAAGAGATTATGTAACCCATTAAAGGAAACAGAACTGAAACATACTTTTCTTATATTTATCTTTGTTCTTCACTGATAGTTGGTCGGCTATTGCCTTAATTCAGTGAGGAATTATTTTGAAGTTTGGTGAAATTAGCTCCCTTTACCACACAATCCCGAGTTTTGATGACCCTGAGGAAGATTTGAAACCTTTTGAGAACACTGTGGGAAAAGGAAACAAGAGCATCATTGGCCCAAAAGCCCTCACCTGAGTAAAGTCATCTACAGTTGATAAAGCTGAAGAGATCATGGTTTTAATGATGTAAAACACATGAGTGGAAGTCACCTACTTTTTGAACCAGTGTAACTAAATTCCAAACCTGTCCAAGATATCATTAAAACAAACATTCTGACCAAGTTTCATGAGTATCAGACTGAAAATGTGGCATCTATGGTGCACACAAGGTTTTTCTAAGATTTGGTCCAGTGACCTCCTTTTGACCAGATGTGACCCACTTTGAAACTTATCCAAGATATCAAGGCAAACTTTCTGACCAAGTTTCATGATAATCAGGCTGAAAATGTGGCCTCTAGAGTGCACACAAGGTTTATCTAAGATTTGACCATGTGATCTACTTTTTGCCCTGACATGACCCACTTTCAAACTTGTCTGAGGTATCAACAAGATAAACATTTTTACCAGTCTTTATCAGTATAAGACTGAAAATGTGGCCGCTATGAAGCACCCAAGGTTTTCCTAAGATTTGGCCCATTGACCTACTTTTTCACCTGACATGACCAAATTTTGAACTCAATGTCCCATATATTATCAAGAGAAACATTCTACCCAACTGCATGAGTTTCAGGCTGAAAATGTGGCCTCTAGAGGTGCACACAAGGTTTTTATAAGATTTAGCCCAGCGACCTACTTTTTGACCCAACATGACCCAATTTCAATTTTGTCCTAGATATCATCAAGACAAACATTCTTACCAACTTTCATGTGTTTCAGGCTGAAAATGTGGCCTCTATAGTGCACACAAGGTTTTCCTAAGATTTGGCCCAGTGACTTACTTTTTGACCCAACATGACCCAATTTTGAAGTTGTCCAAGATATTATCAAGACAAACATTCTGACCATGTTTCATGATAATCTGGCTGAAAATGTTGCCTCTAGAGTGCACAAAAGGTTTTTCTGAGATTTGGCCCAGTGACCTACTTTTTGACACAACATGACCCAATTTCGAACTGTCCAAGATATTATCAAGACAAACACTCTGACCATGATTCAAGTGTGAGGCTGAAAATATGGCCTCTAGAGTGCACACAAGACTTTTTTTTTTTATTTAGCCTAGTGACCTACTTTTTTGACTTGAGATGACCCAATTTCAAACTTGTCCCAAGATATTATCAAGACAAACATTCTGACCAAGTTTCATGAGTATGTGATTGAAAATGTAGCCTCTAGAGTGCATACAAGGTAATTGTTGACGCCTGAACGACGCACGATGCACTCTGGACGCCAGACACAGCCCCATCACAAATGCTCACCTTGAGCAATTCGTGCTCAGGTGAGTTAAAAATGCTGGTAATCAGCATTTTCTGCTTTTCCCACAATGTTTCCTACCCTATCACTGATAAATGCCATCATTTGAGCCAAATTCAAATGGTCACCTGCAAATGCTTTCAATTTGGACAAGTCAAAATTTTTCTTTTGTGGTCAAGAGTCAAAGTGTTAAGAAATGGACATTCTTAGTGAGTACAACAGACTCAGGTATTGCAATTTCAAAGTTGTTTTTGTCAGCATATCTGGCAAAAATGCACACTGTGCAGATCCAGGATCAGACTGCACATTTTTTACAGGCTGACCTTGATCTATATTGTGTATAAATGCAACTAAAGCTGGGTTCAGAGCTTAAAAAGGGTTAACTTTTTACCAAACAGCAAAATCTGAGACTGGTCCAAATTGAGAGATTTTTTAGACAACATATTAAATTTAGCTGAAATGATGGTAATTGTCTGTGAAAGTGTAGAAAACTTGTGGTTAAAGGAGAAAATGCTTGTTTACCAGCATTTTCTCCTTTTTCCACAAGGTTTTCAAAAAGCTATTTCCTCAGGGTCATTAACACTCAGGATTGTATGGTAAAACGTTAAGTAATGGTACTTTCTTTTGTCTACAGAACAGGTAGGAAATCTTTGAAAGTACACTGATGAAGAATTCATGTCAGAGGTATTTAAGTTATGTGTTTTAACTTTGTAACCTGCACTTAACCACACCAAACAATGTGAGAAAGATAAAAAAAAAACCGAGTCCATATTATTTTCATCAAGACCTAATTACCTATTTATATTCACAAAACGTAACAATCCTACTCCAATCCTTTCTCTGGTACTTAAACATGTTCTTTGTTTCTTGTATCAGGTGGCATGCAATGTCAATAAAACCTCTGTTGATGTCTGAGAAATCATAATTTTTGCAAAAACAAGCTATTTCGTTGAAATGATACCCCTGCCAAAAAAAGCCCCCCTTTTCCATGACATGGCAAAAAATAAAAATACAACAAGAAGGCCATGATGGCCCTGAATCGCTCACCTGAGTCAATAGGCAAAATTTCACTCCAGGGTCATAATGACCCAATTTAAAACTCATCAGAGATATTATTAAGAGAAACATTCTGACCAATTGTCAGGTCAATTGAACTGAAAATGTGGCCTCCAGAGTGTCCAAAATGTCTTTCTTCAATTTGACCTAGTGACCTAGTTTATGACCCTATGTGACCATATTTCAAACTCATCCGAGACATCAAAACGAACTTGTTGACCAAGGTTCAGGTGAATTGGGCAAGAATTGCCACCTCTAGAGTGCCCACAAGGTATTTCTGTAATTTGACCTAGTGACCTAGATTATGACCCTATGTGACCCAATTTCAAATTCATTCAAGATATCATCAAGTCAAACATGCTGACAAATTTTCAGGTCAGTTGAGCAAAAACTGTGGCCTCTACAGTGCCCACAATACATTTCTTTAATTTGACCCAGTGACCTAGTTTATGACCATATGAGACTCAATTTCCAATTGATCCGAGATATCATCAAGTCAAATATGTAGACCAATTTTCAGATAAATTTAGCTAGAAATGTGGCCTCTAGAGTGTCCACAAGGTATTTCTTCAATATGACCCAATGACATTGTTTATGACCCTATGTGACCCAATTTTGAACTCATCCGAGATATCATCAAGACAAAAAATGTGGCCTCTAGAGTGCCCACAAATTATTTCTTTAATTTGACCTAGTGAACTACTTTATGACCCCAGATGACCCAATTTCAATCTCATCCGAGATTTGATTAAGGCAAACATTCTGATAAATTTTCAAGTCATTGAGCAAAAAATGTGGCGCCTAGAGTGCCCACAAGGTATTTCTTTAATTTGACCTAGTGATCTAGTTTATGATTCTAGGTGACCCAAATTTGAACTCATCCAAGATTTCATCAAGACAAACATTCTGACCAATTTTCAGGTCAACTGAGTAAGAAATGTGGTCTCTAGAGTGTCCACAAGGTATTTCTTTAATTTGACCTAGTGACCTAGTTTATGATCCCAGGTGGCCAAATTTCAATCTCATTCAAGATTCAATTTAGAAAAACGTTTTGACCAATTTTCAAGTCAATTGCGTGAAAAATGTGGCCTCTAGAGTGTCAACAAGGTATTTCTCTAATTTGTCCTAGTGACCTACTTTATGACCCCCAGGTGACCCAATTTCAAAGTTATCTGAGATTAGATAAAGAAAAACATTCTGACCAATTTTCAAGTCAATTGAACAAAAAATGTGGCCTTTAAAGTGCCCACAAGGTATTTCTTTAATTTAATCTAGTGACCTAGTTTTTGACTCTACATGACCCATTTCAAACTCATTCGATTTTTTATCAAGACAAACATTCTGACCAAGTTTCATGAGTATCAGACTGAAAAGGTGACCTCTAGAGTGCACACAAGGTTTTTCTAAGATTTGACCTAGTGACCTAGTTTTTGACCCTCACATGACCCTATTTCAAACTCGTCCGAGATTTTATCAAGACAAACATTCTGACCAAGTTTCATGAGTATCAGACTGAAAATGTGGCCTCTAGAGTGCACACAAGGTTTTTCTAAGATTTCACCTACTGACCTAGATTTTGACCCCACATGACCCAATTTCAAGCTCGTCCGAGATTTTGTCAAGAAGTTTCACAAGTATCTGATTGAAAATGTGGCTTCTAGAGCGCACACAAGGTTTTTCTAAGATTTGATCTAGTGACCTAGTTTTTGAACCCACATGACCCAATTTCAAGCTCGTCCGAGATTTTATCAAGACAAACATTCTGAACAAGTTTCACAAGTATCTGACTGAAAATGTGGCTTCTAGAGCACACACAAGGTTTTTCTAAGATTTGACCTAGTTTTTGACCCCACATGATCCAATTTTGAACTCGTCCGAGATTTTATCGAGACAAACATTCTACATAAGTTTCACAAGTATCTGACTGAAAATGTGGCCTCTAGCGTGCACACAAGGTTTGTCTAAGATTTGACCTAGTGACCTAGTTTTTGACCCCACATGACCCGATTTCAAACTTGTCTGAGATTTTATCAAGACAAACATTCTGACCAAGTTTAACAAGTATCTGACTGAAAATGTGGCCTCTAGAGCGCAAACAAGGTTTTTCTAAGATTTGACCTGGTGACCTAGATTTTATCAAGACAAACATTCTGACCACGTTTCACAAGTATCTGACTGAAAATGTGACCTCTAGAGTGCACACAAGGTTTTTCTAAGATTTGACCTTATGGCCTAGTTTTTGACCCGACATGACCCAATTTCAAACTTGTCCAGAATTTTATCAAGACAAACATCCTGACCAAGTTTCATGAGGATCGGACTGAAAATGTGGCCTCTAGAGAGCACACAAGGTTTTTCTAAGATTTGACCTAGTGACCTAGTTTTTAACCCCACATGACCCAATTTCAAACTCTTCCGAGATTTTATCAAGACAAACATTCTGACCAAGTTTCAAGAGGATCAGACTGAAAATGTGGTCTCTAGAGCGCACACAAAGTTTTTCTTAGATTTGACCTAGTGACCTAGTTTTTGACCCCACATGACCCAATTTCAAACTTGCCAGATATTTTATCAAGACAAACATTCTGACCAAGTTTCAAGAGGATCAGACTGAAAATGTGGCCTCTAGAGCATACACAAGGTAAAACATTGACGATGGACGACACACGACGCACGACGGATGTTGGATGCAGCACAATCACAATAGCTCACCATGAGCACTTTGTGCTCAGGTGAGCTAAACAAAAGGGGCCATGATGGCCCTGGATCACTCACCCAAGTCAATAGGCGAAATTTCACTCCAGGGTCATAATGACTCAATTTAGACCTCATCTGAGATATTATTAAGAGAAACATTCTGACCAACTGTCAGGTCAATTGAGCTGAAAATGTGGCCTCCGGAGTGTCCAAAATGTATTTCTTCAATTTGACCTAGTGACCTAGTTTCTGACCCTATGTGACAATATTTCAAAATCATCCGAGATATTAAGACAAACACGCTGACCAATTTTCAGGGCAATTGAGCAAGAATTGTGGCCACTAGAGCTCCCACAAGATATTTCTTTAAATCTGTCCTAGTGACCTGGTTTATGACCCTATGTAACCCAATTTTTAACTCATCCAAGATTTTATCAAGACAAACATGCTGATCAATTTTCAGGTCAATTGAAATAGAATTGTAGCCTCTAGAGTGCCCACAAAAAATTTCTTTTAGTTGACCTAGTGACCTAGTTTATGACCCAAGGTAACCAAAATTCAAACTCATCTGAAATTTCATCAAGGAAAACATTCTGACCAATTTTTAAGTCAATTCAGCAATAAATGTGGCCTCTAAAGTGCCCACAAGGTATTTCTTTAATTTGACCTTGTGTCCTAGTTTATGACCCAAGATATCCCAAATTCAAAATCATCCAAAATTTTATTTAGACAAAGATTCTGACCAATTTTCAAAACAATTTAGCGATAAATGTGGCCTCTAGACTGCCCACAAGGTATTTCTTTAATTTGACCTAGTGACTTAGATTATGTCCCCAGGTGACCCAATTTTGAAGTTATCCAAGATTTCATCAAGACAAACATTCTGACCGATTTTCAGAACAATTGAGCAATAAATGTGGCCTCTAGAGTGCCCACAAGGTATTTCTTTAATTTGATTTAGTGACCTAGTTTATGACCCCAACTCGTCTGAGATTTAATTAAGACAAACATTCTGACCAATTTTCAAGTCAATTTAGCAAACAATGTGGCCTCTAGAATGTCCACATGGTATTTCTTTGATTCGACCTAGTGACCTAGTTTATGACCCCAGGTAACCCAATTTCAAACTCATCCGAGATTTAATCAAGACAAACATTCTGACCAATTTTCAAGTCAATTGAGCAATAAATGTGGCCTATAGAGTGCCCACAAGGTATTTCTTTAATTTGACCTAATGACCTACTTTATGACCCCAGATGACCAAATTTCAAAGTCATCTGGGATTTAATTAAGACAAACATTCTGACCAATTTTCAAGTCAACTGAGCGAAAAATGTGGCTTCTAGAGTTCCCACAAGGTATTTCTTTAATTTGACCTAGTGACCTAGTTTTTGACCCCACATGACCCAATTTCAAACTCATCCGAGTTTTTATCAAGACAAACATTCTGACCAAGTTTCATGAGTATCGGACCAAAAATGTATCCTCTAGAGCTCACACATGGTTTTCCTAAGATTTGACCGGTGACCTAGTTTTTGAACTGAGGTGACCCAGTTTCAAACTCTTCCAAGATATCATCAAGACAAAGATTCTGACTTAGTTTCATTAGTATGGGACTGAAAATGTGGCCTATAGAGTGCATACAAGGTTTTTCTAAGATCTGACCTAGTGACCTAGTTCTTGACCCCATATGACCTAATTTCAACCTTGTTCGAGAATTTATCAAGACACATTCTGATCAAGTTTCACAAGTATCTGACTGAAAATGTGGCCTATAGAGCGCACACAAGGTTTTTCTAAGATTTGACCTAGTGACCTAGTTTTCAACCCCACATGACCCAATTTCACGCTTGTCCAAGATTTTATCGAGACAAACATTCTGACCAAGTTTCACAAGTATCTGACTGAAAATGTGGCCTCTAGAGTGTACACAAGGTTTTTCTAAGATTTGACCTAGTGACCTAGTTTTTCACTCCACATGACCCAATTTCAAACTCGTCTGAGATTTTATCAAGACAAACATTCTGAAGAAGTTTCATGAGGATCAGACTGAAAATGTGGCCTATAGAGCGCACACAAGGTTTTTCTAAGATTTGACCTAGTGACCCAGTTTTTGACCCCACATGACCGAATTTCATACTCGTCCGAGATTTTATCAAGACAAACATTCTGACCAAGTTTCACAAGTATCTGACTGAAAATGTGGCCTCTAGAGCGTATACAAGGTTTTCCTGAGATTTGACCTAGTGACCTAGTTTTTGACCCCACATGACCCAATTTCGAACTCGTCCGAGATTTTATCAAGACAAACATTCTGAAGAAGTTTCATGAATATCAGACTGAAAATGTGGCCTCTAGAGCGTATACAAGGTTTTCCTGAGATTTGACCTAGTGACCTAGTTTTTGACCCCACATGACCCAATTTCAAACTCGTCCGAGATTTTATCAAGACAAACATTCTGAAGAAGTTTCATGAATATCAGACTGAAAATGTGGCCTATAGAGCGTACACATGGTTTTTCTAAGATTTGACCTAGTGACCTTGTTTTTGACCCCACATGACCCAATTTCAAACTTGACCAAGATTTTATCAAGACAAACATTCTGACCAAGTTTCACAAGTATCTGACTGAAAATGTGGCCTCTAGAGTGTACACAAGGTTTTTCTAAGATATGACCTAGCGACCTAGTTTTTGACCCCACATGACCCAATTTCGAACTTGTCCAACATTTTATCAAGACAAACATTCTGAAGAAGTTTCATGAGGATCGGACTGAAAATGTGGCCTATAGAGCGCAGACATGGTTTTTCTAAGATTTGACCTAGTGACCTAGTTTTTGACCCCACATGACCCAATTTCAAACTCATCCGAGATTTTATCAAGACAAACATTCTGACCAAGTTTCACAAGTATCTGACTGAAAATGTGGCTTCTAGAGCGTACACAAGGTTTTTCTAAGATTTGACCTAGTGACCTAGTTTTTGACCCCACATGACCCAATTTCAAACTTGACCTAGATTTTATCAAGACAAACATTCTGACCAAGTTTCATGAGGATCGGACTGAAAATGTGGCCTCTAGAGTGTACACAAAGTAAAAAGTTGATGACGGATGACGCACAACGTACTCTGCACGACGGACGCCGGACACAGCACAATCACAATAGCTCACCATGAGCACTTTGTGCTCAGGTGAGCTAAAAACAAGGATATCAGCAGACTATCATAAGAAACACATGTATGAAGTTTCATCAATTTTCGTCAAGGATTTTAGAAGATGTCTATCTAGACGGATGGACGAACGGACAGACGGACAATGCAAAAACTATATCCCTCTGCCTTCAGCGGGGGGGAGGGGGGGAATATTAAATTTTTCCACTATTTCTTTACAACACCTGTGAAAAGTGATCTTGAATTTTGAGGTGATAAATGTTTCCATGACCCAAAAATACTGTCACATACAAAATGATGATGCAGTTTGACCTTATCTACACTGTTACCAGAAGCTCCGTCTGTTGCAGACTAAACATGCACAGCCTTGGACCAACAGACAACTTCAACATCATAAAATCATTTATCTTACGGCCTTTCAATTTCTTGTGTAAAATACAAAGACAAAATTGCATGCACTGTGATATCATTCATTAATTTTTCTAAATTTTGATTTAATGTTGCTTCAAAACTTTACCAGATGACATAATGTTTTAATAGTGTTTGCTTGGTGTTATTTCTGTTATAATGTGGCAGCCAGTGCCCCTATCTATGCTTTACCCGAGTTTCTTTAAGTTTTTACCAAATGCCAACATTTTAGACCAGTCCAAATAGAAAGCATTTGCAGACAATAAAATTTGTCTCAGGAAGAACAGAAAACATTCTGGGAAATGGAGATAATGCTGGTTACCATTTCAAAAGGCCTTAACCAAACGAAAATTTATCAAACCATGTCCTCCCTATAGGGAAGCTTCCCAGAAAGTTCCACTGAATGCTCTCCAGTCTGGTTGCTGAGAAGTAACATAGCATGCTAATGAAATAAATCCTTGGGATTTCCACTTGAAAATGGTATGACTTTTGAGGCAACTGCTGGTTTCTCTACCACTCGGACAGATCCGATCATTTTATAGACACCAACAACGGCTCCAGTGCCAGGCTTGAACTCTGAATTGCCTTACAAAAGGACATTTATACCCAGCCCAGTGCCATGGGTGTAAGTAAGACCCTATCATTTTATAGACACCAGAAATGGCTCCAGTGCTGGGCTTGAACTCTTAAGTGCCTTACCAAAGGACATTCATACCTAGCCCAGGGTCATGGGTGTCAGTAAGACTTTAACCAAATGACAAATTTTTTACACCTACGAATTGAAAGTGTTTGCAGACAACAAGTCAAATCTGACTCAAACAATGAGATAATCTATGGAAGCATAGAAAACATACCAGCATTTTCTCCTTTTCCCACAATGACTTCAAATGCAATCTTCTTCAAGGCCGTTAAAGGTCTGGATTGTGTGGTAATGGTTTAATCAAATGCCTAAATCATGAACCCTTAACCCTTTCCCAAATGACAAATTTTGGACTGGTCCAAATTGAAAGAGTTTGCAGACGACAATTTTAAATTTGATGAAAATGGCAAAAAGTTATAAAAAAAAAATAGAAAACACTACGGGAAAAGGAGAAACTGCTCGTTACGAGCAATTTCTCCTTTTCCCACAGTGTTTTCAAAAGACTTCTACTGCAGACACGTGAAAACCAGGGCTTGTTTGGGAAAGGGTTAAACTGCATTTCACGACTATAGTTGCCTTTGCGGCCAGTGCAGATCAAGATCAGATTGCACAAAACGTGCAGCCTGGATCCATATTCACCAACGACTCTTAAGAACATTCTTTGTCTTATTCTCCACATTTTCCTAAATTTGAAAGTAACACATCTACTGATTGGCTAAACCATTCAGTTTAGCCAATCTAAAATTGTGTTGCTTCCAAATTTAGAAAAGCTTGGAGGATAAGACTAAGAATGCCAATTGTTTTCTTGGAGCTTTACCTCCGGTAGATTTTCTCGCAGTTTGCTTGGTTCTCGCCATCTTGCTGGATAGTGAATGCTCTTGAGACTGGTTGGTGAATATGGGCCCTGATCTCTGATCTATACTGTCCACTTTGCTGAAACACTGTAGACAATTCCATCATTTGAGCTACAGTTAAATTGTCGTCTACAAATGCTTTCAATTTTAGACAAGTCTACATTTTTGTCACGTGGTGAAGAGTTATGAAAGTAGTCCATGACAGAGGCAAGAAAATCTTTATTTGTACAGTAATGGATTGAAATGTAGGAAGTTTGCAATATCTAGCTGATAATCAACTAGCCCTTTACCAAAACAACAAAAATTTTAACCCGTAAAGCTGCTATACAAGTCAAATGAAACTTCCAAGCGGATAGTAATGCCCCAAATAATGCTATTTCAAATTTAATTTTAGTGGAAAATATCTCTTAATTGGACAGTGTAGATCCAAGATCAGACTGAACGTTCTGTGCAATCTGATCTTGATCTACACTATTTGCAACAGGTCTGCTTAGCAGCGTAAGGGTTACCAACCCCTGAGAAAGGCTTCAGAAGCTGGCACCTTCCCAGTAGCTCAGTGGTAAGCATATCTCACTCGTGACCTTGTGTTTGCGAGTTCAATACCTGGTTGAGGCAAACTTTCTTTCCATCAATTTTTCGCCTCTCACCTCTGATGCATGTGAGAAATGTAGTCGGTGGCTTCAGAATGAAAGCTGTGTAAGTACTGGTGTGAGAAAGCCAGGAAACAGATGGGTGCATCACTGACCACCATGATATGACCCGAGTTGTTAAAATGGTGTTAAACTCCAATACAAACCAATGATAAGCTGGCTCTAGAAGCCAGCATTTTTTCTTCTCCATTTCCCCTTATATTTGACCATTAATTTATCCTCATCTAATTTGTCGACTGCAAATACTTCGAATTTGGAAAAGTCTAAAATTTTGTTGTCTGGTAAAGGATTAACTCTTTACCACACAATGCTGCCTTTTAACGACTCTCTGGAAAAAGCCTTTTGAAAACATTGTAGGAAAAGGTAACCAGCATTTTCTCCTTTTCCCACAAAGTTTTCCATCCTATCAAAGACAAAAATAGTCAGTCAGCTAAATTTAATTTGTCGTCGCAAATGCATTCAATTTGGTCCAGTCCAAAATTTTGTTGTTTGGTAAAAGGTTAAGGAACATCTACCGCTGTCTGTTAGGAACTGACAGACATGGGCTCCCGCTCTACAGTATCTGGTTTGATAAGCAAGAAAAACAATGCACTGTTTTCATAATCTACTGACTCTCACATGCTTTTCTTTGAAGGAGATTTGAGACATGCTCTGGCAAAAGGGGGTTTAGTGCTTTTTTGTGATGCATAGTACCAAGCAAGTCAAAACATAATTGTAGATCACCAAAATCCATTTGACATGCAGAAAATTCAAAGATGGCAAAAAGTTTCCTCCATGTCAGCCTGCCCAGACTGCGCACAATCCCAACTTTTAAGCATTTTCTCCTTTTCCAACAATGTTTTCTACCCTTCTTAAAACAAATTTCAGTTTCTGAGTTTAGTTTGTCATCTGCAAATGCTTTGAATTTGGACAGGTCTGAAATTTTGTCATTTGGTAAAGAGTTAAGTACAACCCTATCAGACACTTCCCAGAAAAGTAATCAACAGCAGCCATCTTTTATCATCATACAAAAACCATTTTGCATCAGATTGTTTTTCTTAGATGACACATTTGCAGAACACCGGCACTGCTGTCATCAGGATGATAAAAACAGACAATTGTTTGGTAAATGGTTAACCTTACCACACAATCCCTAGTTTTAACGTCCTGATGGAAGAAGTGTTTTGAAGACATTTCGGGAAAAGGAGAAAATGCTAGTAGCCTGTATTTTCTCCTTTTCCCACATTGTTTTCTATCCTTCCAAAGGTGAATTTCTATTTTTAAAAATGTTGTTATTTGGTAAAGGGTTAAACCATGGGCATAACCAGACAAACTCTTTCAAAAATTCAACAGCAAACAAAATTTATCCTTGTGCATTTTGCATTCTATGTTTTTTTTTTCGGAGATGGCATATTTTAAGACACTGGTATCGGCTATCCTGTCATCAGGATTGCTGAAACACATATTTGTATGGTGAAGGATCAAATGACTACCAATGAACTATGGCATTAGAGGGGCATTAAACCAGATTTCTTTTCACAAATTTTACAGAAAATCTTGCAACAGACAGCTAATTTTTGTCTGTGTGCAAAAATGGCTTTAATTTGAAAACACTGAAGTATATGAGGAAATCGTGAGAATTACCAAATGTTTTGTAGTAAGATATTCTATTCTGTTAGTAACAGCATAGCCATGATTGCATTACAAGAGATGCATACATTTCCAAGACTGTGAAATATCAGTTGGCTCCATAGCTCAGTTGGTAAACTGGCAGAAAGTCATGGGCTGGAGTCCCACCAGAGGTTTTTTTTTTTAGCATTTCTTTTTAGCTCACCTGAGCACAAAGTGCTCATGGTGAGCTATTGTGATCGTGCTGTGTCCGTCGTCCGTCATGCGTTGTGCGTCGTCAACTTTTTACATTGTGTACCCTCTAGAGGCCACATTTTTAGTCCGATCCTCATGAAACTTGGTCAGAATTTTGTCTTGATAAAATCTCAGACGAGTTCGAAATTGGGTCATGTGGGGTCAAAAACTAGGTCACTAGGTCAAATCTTAGAAAAACCTTGTGTACGCTCTAGAAGCCACATTTTCAGTCCGATCCTCGTGAAACTTGGTCAGAATGTTTGTCTTGATTACATCTCAGACGAGTTTCAAATTGGGTCATGTGGGGTCAAAAACTAGGTCACTAGGTCAAATCTTCGGAAAAACCTTGTGTACGTTCTAGAGGCCACATTTTCAGTCAGATACTTGTGAAATTTGGTCAGAATGTTTGTCTTGATAAAATCTAGGACGAGTTTGAAATTGGGTCATGTGGGGTCAAAAACTAGGTCACTAGGTCAAATCTTAAAAAAAAACATTGTGTGCGCTCTAGAGGCCACATTGTCAGTCTGATGCTTGTGAAATTTGGTCAGAATGTTTGTCTTGATAAAATCTTAGACAAGTTCGAAATTGGGTCATGTGGGGTCAAAAACTAGGTCACAAGGTCAAATCTTCGAAAAACCTTGTGTACGCTCTAGAGGCCACATTTTCAGTCAGATACTTATGAAACTTGGTCAGAATGTTTGGCTTGATAAATTCTGGGACAAGTTTGAAATTGGGTCATGTGAGGTCAAAAACTAGGTCATTAGGTCAAATCTTCGAAAAACCTTGTGTACGCTCTACAGGCCACATTTTCAGTCATATACTTGTGAAATGTGGTCAGAATGTTTGTCTTGATAAAATCTGAGACAAGTACGAAATTGGGTCAGGTGGGGTCAAAAACTAGGTCACTAGGTCAAATCTTCGAAAAACCTTGTGTATGCTCTAGAGGCCACATTTTCAGTCCGATTCTCATGAAACTCGGTCAGAATGTTTGTCTTGATAAAATCTAGAACGAGTTCAAAATTGGGTCATGTGGGATCAAAAACTAGGTCACTAGGTCAAATCTTAGAGAAACCTTGTGTATGCTCTAGAGGCCACATTTTTAGTCAGATAGTTGTGAAATTTGGTCAGAAAGTTTTTCTTGATAGAATCTGGGATGAGTTCGAAATTGGGTCATGTGGGGTCAAAAACTAGGTCACTAGGTCAAATCTTAGGAAAACCTTGTGTGTGCTCTAGAGGCCACATTTTTAGTCAGATACTTATGAAACTTAGTCAGAACGTTTGTCTTGGTAAAATCTCTGACGAGTTCAAAATTGGGTCATGTCTGGTCAAAAACTGGGTCATGTCTGGTCAAATCTTAGAAAAACCTTGTGTGCGCTCTAGAGGCCACATTTTCAGTCACATACTTGTGAAATTTGGTCAGAATGTTTGGCTTGATAAAATCTAGGACGAGTTGGAAATTGGGTCATGTGGGGTCAAAAACTAGGTCACTAGGTCAAATCTTCGAAAAACCTTGTGTACGCTCTAGAGGCCACATTTTCAGTCAGATACTTGTGAAATTTGGTCAGAATGTCTGTCTTGATAAAATCTGGGATAAGTTTGAAATTGGGTCATGCCAGGTCAAAAACTAGGTCACTAGGTCAAATCTTAAAAAAAGCTTGTGTGCGCTCTAGAGGTCACATTTTCAGTCAGATACTTGTGAAATTAGGTCAGAATGTTTGTCTTGATAAAATCTTGAACGAGTTCGAAATTGGGTCATGTGGGGTCAAAAACTAGGTCACTAGGTCAAATCTTCGAAAAACCTTGTGTGCGTTCTAGAGGCCACATTTTCAGTCAGATACTTATGAAACATGGTCAGAATGTTTGTCTTGATAAAATCTTGGACGAGTTTGAAATTTTTTGTCTTGATGATATCTCGGATGAGTTCAAAATTGGGTCACATAGGGTCATAAACAATGTCATTAGGTCACATTGAAGAAATACCTTTTGGGCACTCTAGAGGCCACAATTCCAGTAGATTGACCTGAAAATTGGTCTATATATTTGACGTGATGATATCTCGGATCAATTAGAAATTGGATCTCATGGGGTCATAAACTAGGTCACTGGGTCAAATTCAAGAAATGTATTGTAGGCACTGTAGAGGCCACAGTTTTCATTCAACTGACCTGAAAATTTGTCAGCATGTTTGACTTGATGATATTTTGAATGGATTTGAAATTGGACTACACAGGGTCATAATCTAGGTCACTAGGTCAAATTACAGAAACACCTTGTGGGCACTCTAGAGGCGGCAATTCTTACCCAATTCACCTGAACCTTGGTCAACAAGTTTGTTTTGATGTTTCGGATGAGTTTGAAATATGGTCTCATAGGGTCATAAACTAGGTCACTAGGTCAAATTGAAGAAAGACATTTTAGACACTCCGGAGGCCACATTTTCAGCTCAGTGGACCTGACAATTGGTCAGAATAATTGTCTTAATAATATCTTAGATTAGTTTTAAATTGGGTCATTATGACCCTGGAGTGAAATTTTGCCTATTGACTCAGGTGAGCGATCCAGGGCCATCATGGCCCTCTTGTTTGTTTTTCCCTAACTAAGGGTAAAAAGTCATGTCCATATGATTTTTCCTCAAAAAAAATATAAAATTCCCTATCCCCCAAAAAATTCAGGTCAAAATATGTCTCAATGCCCCTTTAACTCTTTACCAAACGACAACATTTTAGCTGATAACCAGCATTTTCTCCTTTTTCCACAATGTTTTCTACACATTCAAAGACAAATTCCATATTTCAAACCACATTTTATTTGTTGTCTGTAATGCTATGACATAAAATGTCTGGAATATAGAGACTTTGAGTGAAATCAGGCAGCTTGGGATAAGCATGGTAAATAGTCATGTCCAAAATTATGATATTTCCTTAGGTTATATCCACTTTCCCAAACAATTCAGGTCAAAATATGGTTTAGTGCCCCTTTAACTCTTTACCAAATGACAAAATTTTAGACAAGTCCAAGTTGAAAGCATTTGCAGACGACAAAAAGAATGTCGCTGAAAAATTTATATTTGTTTTGAGAAGGGTAGAAAACATTGTTGGAAAAGGAGAAAATGCTGGTTACCAGCATTTTCTTTTTTTTCCCACAGTGTCTTCACAAGGCTTTTTCCTGAAGGATGTTAAAAGTTGTGATTGTGTGGTAAGGGGTTATGAGACAAGTCAGAGAAAAGTAATCAACAGCAACAAACTTTATCATCATACATAACCATTTTGCATCCATTTTTTTTTTGACCGAGATGGCACATTTGCAGAACACCGGTACCAGTACAGCCTGCCCTGTCATAAACAGATACTCGGATGATGCATTATCTTATCTCATTTCCATGCAATCTCCTTCAACTGTATCATTTTGCCTGCCATATATCTCAAAAATGCAAAGGGGCATGACCTTATCTATCCAGAATGCTGCAAATGTTTCAATAATTCCATAAAAAAACGCTGATGACATTTTAACCCTTACAGAGCTGAACTAACGAAATGGACCTTTTTCAGTTTGGAAATATTGTCATTTCAAGGTTATTTTGACCAGGATATTTAACAAAGTAGCTGACAGTGTAAATCCAAGATTAGACTGCACATTCTGTGCAGTGTGATCTTGATCTTCACTGTCCGCAAAAATAGTTTAAGTCGGTTCCAGCACTTTAAGGATTAAACCTTGACAGAACAGAAGTGCTTTTTAACCCTTTACCACATAATGATGAGTTTTAATGACCCTCAGGAAGATGCCTTATGAAAACATTGTGTGGAAAGGAGAAATACTGATAACCAGCATTTTCTCCTTTTCCAACAATGTTTCTAACCTATTAAAGACAAATTCCATCATGTTGGTCACATTTATATTCATTTATATTATTAATGCTTACAACTTGGAAAAGTCCACATTTATGTCATATGGTAGAGTTAACCCTATAGAAAATGGCAAAATTTTAGACTCCATATAAAAAGCATAAAATATATGGCCCAACTCATGGGATTTGTCTGTAAAAGAGTAGACAGATCTGTAGAAAAAGGAGAAAATGCTGGTTAGTAGTTTTTCTCATTGCTTTCAAAAGCCAAGTTTGTTATTGTCCAGAACATCTCAGCAAAGTGGACAGTAGGATCAGACTGTATATTTTGTGCAGTCTGATCTTGATCTACACTGGCCACAAAGGCATACAGGTTAATGAATGTCACTGCAACAGGCTTCATCTCTCTCTTGCCACTGATCATATTGGTCAGGAACTTTGTCACAATGCTGTAGCTATGACAACCTTCATTCATAATATTTTGGCTTATTATCCTGAACTAAAGGACTGTTTCATTAACTACAATATCCAGACTTTTTATGACCTTATGAAAGATGTGAAAAACATGGTGGAAAAAAGGAGATAATGCTGGTAACCAGTTTTTCTGCTCATCCCGCAGTTCTTTCAAAGCCTAAATCTTTTTCTCCTCATCCCGCAGTTCTTTCAAAGCCTAAATCTTCTTCAAGGTTGATAAAAACTTGGGATTGTTTGGTCTTCTTCAGGGTCATTAAATCTTGGGATTGTTTGGCAAAGGGTTAAAATAATTAAACCTTTCTTATAGTCATATCTTAACCAAATAATGGCAGTATCTCCATTTCCCTCATGGCCTGAAATGGGGGTATGGAATCTTGCATATTCAAAGTGAAATTTTGAATTTTAATGCTTTTAGCTTTACAAATCTGACAAGTTCATCTGACAAGGTATGTGGTTTGGAAATATCAGCCTTAACCTTTTGCCAAACAACAAATTTTAGGCTCAACCAAACTCAAAACATTGCAGGTGACAAATTTGATATTGGCACAAATGAGCCTTGATTCCCTGACAGAATAGAAAACATTGTGGAAAAAGGAGAAAATGGTGGTTACCTGAGTATTTTCTCCTTTTCCCACAATATTTTCAATAGCATTCTCTGTCGGGGTCGTTAAAACTCGAAATTGCGTGGTAAAGGTTTAACTGCTGATTTACTTTATACTTCTGTATAATTTTGTTCTACAAAAAAAGGTATTTTACTCAGATTAAAAACCTAACATGCAAGCATGCAATAGCAATGACAGATAGGTGACATTTAACACTTTATCACACAATCCCGAGTTTTATCGACCTTGAAAGAGAGGGCTTTTGAAAACATTGTGTGAAAAGGAGAAAATGCTGTTAAACAGCATTTTCCCTTTTTCCAACAATGATTTCTACGTTATCAAAGACAGAAACAATCATTTGAGCTAAATTGAATGGGTCATCTGCAAAGGCTTTCAATTTAGTCCAGTCCAACATTCTGTCGTTTGGTAAAGAGTAAATAAAGCAGACTTGCAGACTATACAGATTGACTAATCCATTATGTAAGTTGCCAGTATTAACTTTACACCAGTCAACAAAATTTTAGACCTGTCCTGATTGAAAGCATTTGCAGATGGTAAATTTAAAGATAGCTCAAATGATGGGATTTATCTCCTAAAGTATAAAAAACATTGTGGGAAAAGGAGAAAATGCTGATTACTAGCATTTCCTCCTTTTCCCACAATGTTTTGAAAAGCTGTTTTCTGCAGGATTCTTAAACTCACAATTGTTTAATAAAGAGTTAGTTACCTACAGTACCTTGGGAATCAAATTTACACTAGTTTAATATGGAAACATCCATAAATAGGTGTAATCAACATAAACTTAAAAAAGATTTACTCTTTATACCACACAATCCCGAGTTTTACAGACCTTAAGGCAAGATGCATTTGAAAACATTACGGAAAATAGAGAATATTGTAGTAACCAGCATATTCTCCTTTTCCAAACAATGTTTTCTACCCTACTAAAGTCAGAAATCATCATTTGAAAAGCATTTAATTCATTGTCTGCAAATGCTTTTAATTTGGTCAAGTCCAAAATTTATCATTTGGTAAAGAGTTAAGTGCTCAATTATCATGCAAAAGATAAAAGCAAAAGGAGAAATCATACAACGTTTTCAAAAACCTTCTTCCTTAGGGTTGTTAAAACTGGGGATTCGTTTGGTAAAGCATCAATCCATTTTCAACATAATTTCAGTTCTATTGCAGAGGCCAATGCACCTATCCATGCTTTCCTGGAGTTTCTTTTACCAGTACTTTTTAAAAATGTGGCAACTGGCTTCTTTCTCACATAACCATTGTCGAAACAATGATTATCAGAGAGAGAGGAATGAATCCTGTTGCAGTGACTATTGTCAATCCTCTGAAAGATTTTATTTGGTTTCCTGGAAGTAAACGCACTAGAAGCACAGTATTAGGGATGTAGAGTTGGAGATTTGCAGGCAAATGAAAATTGGCAGTCTTTGTTAATATTTTCTAAAAATCTTGCAAAACAAAATCTAGTTTCAAGTCCCTTTAATAAATTGTTTTGCACTTTCAGTGCTTTATTATTCACATAAACAATTACAAAGCTACCATTATTTCTGCCATTTCTGGTTCTGCCCATATTTATATATCAAATTCTCTTTCATTTTATGTCAATATTTTTCCCTCACATAAAAAGAGTGATTTAATATATTTGAGATTTGTAGCGAAAATATCTTTAAAAAAAATGAAGTTTTGGCATTCCTGCCACATTTTCTCACAAAGGTATTCCAAATTGAAAATAGTTTTTGTCAGTAATTTCATAGGTGGTTTTGCATTCTATAGTATCATTTGATGATTTGATACAAATCATGACCAAAAAGGAGGGCAGTTTTCCTTATATTTTTCAGAAAAGTTAACCACATGACAAAAATGCACACTTGTCCTAATTGAAAGCATTTGCAGACGATAATCTAAATGTTGCTTAAATAATAGAACTTGTCTTTGAAAGGGTAGAAAATATTGTGGGAAAATGAGAAAATGCTGGCTACCAGCATTTTCTCCTTTTCCCACAATGATTTCAAAAGGCTTCTTCCTCAGAGTGGTTAAAACTCAGGATTGTTTGGTAAAAGGTTAAAGAGTAGAAATACTCATGTCATACAGTATAGGGACACAAACAGTAAGAGATACTGTTGAAAGAGATGCAATGTTCCAATTATTTATTGCAGCAATTTCTAGGGGTGTTTTCTATAACACTGACAGCACTTCCTGTCATTTAAGTTGTATTTCTTTCTTCCCTTTTATCTTCAAATATTTCTATTTTCCAATGTGACATTACCGGTAGCTGAAAAAACTAAACAGTACAGAAAAATCACTTTACTCTTTACCATAAAACAAAATTGTAAACTTGTCCAAATTGAATTCAATGGCTGATGACAAAGTAAATTCTGCTCACATGATGAATTTGAAAGGGTAGGAAACATTGTAGGGAAAGAAGAAAATGTGGTCTCCTTTTCCCACAATCTTTTCAAAAGCCTAACCCCCTCAGGGCAGTGAACACACATGATAGTTTGGTAAAGCCCTAACTTTTTACCACATGACAAAACTCTACAGACTTGTCCACATTGAAAGCATTTGCGGACGATATATCAAATGTGACTCAAACGATGGAATATGTCTTTGAAAGGGTAAAAACATTGTGGGAAAAGGAGAAAATGCTGGTTTGTGTGGTATTAAGCCTTAACTCTTTTCACCAAGCAATTCAAAATTTTAACAATTGAAAGGTTTTTGAAAACATGGTTGGAAAGATCTGAGGCTTAAACTGATAATTAGAATATAATTGGTTCAAAGTCCTTTTCAAAATTCTCCATCAGCGAAATGTTGCAGTCACTAATCCAGAATCAATCTTGTTTAACTCTTGACAAAATGACAAAATTTTGGACTCCACCATATTGAAAGCATTTGCAGATGACAAATTTAATGTTGCTAAAATGATAACATCTGTCTCTGATATGATAGAAAACATTGTGAGAAAAGGAGAAAATGCAGGTTTGCAGCATGTTCTCCTTTTCCCGTAATTTTTTTCAAAGCTTTCTTTCTCAGGATTGTTAAAAGTTGGGATTGTGTGGTAAAGAGATATATACTTACACTTAAAATTGGCATAGACGGTAAGTAATGCTCTGTTTGTACAGTCAAAGAAAAGTCAGGTAGGAAAATACAAGATAACCGTAGATAATTCCAAAATTTAGGAAGATGCTTTTATTGTAGTCGGAAACCATTCTCCAAAGTCATTTTATAATATCTTTTCAAACTTAATTAAAACTGTCTGAAATATTCAATTTTACTTGAAAATCATCTTGAAAGTAATTAATGTTTGAATCCCAAATCCGATTATTAGATTTTCTTACTTTAACCCTTTACCTCATAATCCCAACTTTAAATGACCCTGAACAAGACGGTGGGAAAAGAGGAAAATGCTGGTAACCATCATTTTTTCCCTTTCTCACCATGTTTTCTACCTTATCAAAGACAGACATTATCATTTGAGCTACCTTAGATTTGTTGTTTGCAAAATGCTTTCAATTTGGGCAATTCTACATTTTTCTCGTGTTACAGAGTCAACCCTTATCCTGTTAAATAAGTGAAATGAAAATTTCAAGCCAACAGTGAAAACAAAGATTTTTCTGTTTCAAAGGTAATTTTTAGGGCAGATATCTCCTTATCAGACAGTGTAGATCCAAGATCAGACTGCATGTTCTTGATCTACATTGTCCATATAGGTCCTTGAGTCACACTTAGCAGCCTAAAGGTTAACTCTTTACCAGAAGAACAAATCTTAGATTTGTCCAAATTGAAAGAGATTGCAGACGAAATATGTTTCTCAATCTATAGCACTTTCTCCTTTTCCAACACTGTTTGCATGAAGGCTGTCTTCCTTGGAGTTGTGAAAACAGTGGATTGTTTTGTACAGGGTTAGAGGTAACTCAGATAATAATAATGTGCAAGAGTTGAGTTGATATGATTGCTTCCAGTTGTTGGACAAGGTTCATTTCAGTCTGATCTTCTCTGTACACTTCCTAAACATTATTTTCTAGTCAAAAACAGTTTGAAAAATGTAGAATTTTGCCTTTCTCACTCTTTCAAAAGTGTAAATTTGATTTACTAAAAAGTATAAGGGACAGAAAATCATTTTCTTTTTAAAATATGCTGGTAATCAGAAACGCTGAAATATCAACTAGAAACCTCAGACGTAATCTTCACCATAAATGACCCAATCAAGTTTTAGAACCTGGCTGCAAGATAATGTTCCCAGATAAACATAAAATAATGAGAAATATAGATACAAAATTCAGTAGGGTATGAATTCATCATTAAATTCTTAAAAATATGACAAAATTTTAGGCTCATCCATATTGAATGCATTTGCAGACATTATAGACTTTGTAAACACCATATGAAGCCTCAACTCTTTCCCACACAATCCCGAGATTTAACGACCCTGAATAAAAGGCCTTTTGAAAACCTTGTGGGAAAAGGAGTATTTTCTCCTGTTTCCACAATGTTTTCTATCCTTCCCAAAACAAATTTCAATTTTTGGTTTACATTTATTTTGTCTTCTGCAAATGCTTTCAATTTGGACAAGGCTAAAATTTTGTCATTTGGTAAAGAGTTAAGCTGCTAAGCGCCACTCACAGACCCTTTGCGGACAGTGTAGATCAAGATCAGACTACAAAGAATGTGCAGACTGATCTTGGATCTTTACTATCCAATAAAGAGATATTTTTCTCAAAAAATAAGTTAGAAAAAACATTATTCCTGTTTTTAAGAAAAAACATTATTCCTGTTTTTACTATTGGCTTGAAAGTTTTATTTAACTTTGTTTAGCAGGAAAAGGGTTAACCCTTTATCACACAATCCCGACTTTTAACAACCATGAGAAAGAAGCCTTTTGAAAACATTATGGGAAAAGGAGAAAATGCTGGTAACCAGCATTTTCTCTTTTTCCCACAGTGTTTTCTAACCTTTCAGAAACAAATGCAATCATTTTAGCCTCATTTAATTTGTCGTCTGCAAATGCTTTCAATTTGGACCAGCCCCAAATATTGTCGTTTGGTAAAGAGTTAAATGTAAAATTTGACACTTTTTCACAATGAAAGCACTTGCAGATGACAAGTAAGATTTGGCTAAAATGACAGGATCTGTAGGATCTGTTCACGAAGGAGTTGAAAACTTAGGGGAAGGAGAAAAATGCTGGTTACCAGCAAAACTCCTTTTCCCAGTCTGTTTTCAAAAGACCTTCTTATCAAAGATGTGAAAACATGGGATTGTTTGGTATAATGTTAAATGCAGGCTAAAAATTTAACACTTAAGCTGCTGAATAAACGAAACGCAAATTTCTACTCAATACTAAAAGCCCTAACATTGCGGTTTCAAAGTCGATTTTATCGGAAAGACTGTACCATATCGGACAGTGTAGTCTGTGCAGTCTGATCTTGATCTACGCTGTCCATAAAAGGTCAGTGAGTTGTGATTAGCAGCTTAAGGGTTAAAGTTTATACCTGTCCAACTTGAAAGCATTTGCAGAACAAAAACAAAACGTGGCTTAAGTATTAAATAAAAATTGTCTTTCGATCCTTGTAAATATTGTGGGAGGACAAAAATGCTGGCTATAAGAACAATATTTTCAAAAGCCTACCTTCCCTTGGTTGTCAAAATGTGAAATCACTTGATAAAGGGTCTACCCAACCAAGAGACCAATAAGACCCAGCATCTTGACCTAAATTCCACAATTAAAGACAACCTAGCAAAGTTTTAATGCAAGCTGATATAGGAAACAATGTGGGAAAATGGTAATTACTTGTGACAATCAACTGCTCCTCTTACCACAATGTCTTGCAGGTAATCTACTAACTTTTTGTTGAGGGTAAAAAAAAACCTTAAAAATCTGAAAAACTTGAGCTTAATGTTTGGTATTTGTAAAGGGGTTGTATCAATCTGTAATTGAAATGAGTTAATTAACTTTCTTCATTATCTTGCATTCAAATTAATCAATTACACGATATGCAGCATTTTACCCTTAACCCTTTCCCAAACGACAAATTCTGGACTGGTCCAAATTGAAAGAGTTTGCAGACGACAATTTTAAATTTGATGAAAATGGCAGAAAGTTCTCAAAAAGGGTAGAAAACACTGTGGGAAAAGGAGAAATTGCTCGTTATGAGCAGTTTCTCCTTTTCCCACAGTGTTTCAAAAGACTTGTAGACCAGACACGTGAAAACCAGGGCTTGTTTGGGAAAGGGTTAAAGGGAGCTATTTAGATTTTTATCATTTTTATAATCTCACTAAACTTAAATCAAAGTACTGAAAGTGCTGAGAGACTATCGAATGAGGAGAAAGCCACCCTGGTACAGTGAAAACTTGATTGGTCCATACAAGATTCAAGACAAATGATCCAATCTGGTTATAACTGCACTCATTAAATAAATTGTTTTTTGACTGGTCATGCCATTTTTTGATGAACTACTCTTTGGTTTTTCTAAGTTGTCATATTCTGTCTAATTTTAGATTTCATGCAAGCTCTTAATGTGCTATTTTTAGATTTCCACCGCCTCCTTCCTCAGGGTTGCTAAAAGTTGAGATTTTGTGGTAAAGAGTTGATGGACCTTTTGCAACCATAGTTGCCTCTGTTGCCAATATAGATCAAGAAGAGACTGCACAGCTTTCTGGAGAAGGGCAGTGTTGTTAAACTTTTTACGAACAATCCCATAAGTTAACTCTTTCCAAAACAACAAATTTTTGAGCCCTCCAAATTGAAAGCATCTGTAGATGACAAATGTGAAAGTGGTACAAAAGAGCTCAAGTGTCCTGACAGGGTAGAAAGCATTGTGGGAAATGGAGAAAATGCTGGTTACTGGCATTTTCTCCTTTTCCCACAATGTTTTCAAAAGGCATCTCTCTCAGGGTTGTGAAAACATGGGATTGTTTGGTAAAGAGTTAATGACCCCAAAGGAGAAGGCTTTTAAGAGCATTGTGGGAAAAGAGAAAATGCTGATAACTGGTACTTTCTCCTTTTACTACAATGTTACCTACCTATAATCTGAGCCATTATGTGCCATCCTGAAATGCTTTCAATTTGGGCAAGTCCAAAATTTAGTTGTGTGGTAAAGAGTTAACCCTTAAGCTGCTTATGCTGCCACTAACTGACCTTTAGCAGACAGTTTAGATGAAGATCAGACTGCACAGAATGTGCAGTCTGATCTTGGATCTACACTCTCCGACAAAGAGATATCTTTCCCCAAGTTATACCTTTGAAACAGCAACATTTAGGTTTTTACTATCGGCTTCGAAGTTTCATTTCATTTATTTAGCAGTTTGAGGGTTAAATTTGGGTCTTATTTCTGGATTGCAACTGTCTTTTGGGTTTACTCAGCACACTAAAGCCTAATACAATAGAACCAGACTCTAGACAAGTACAACCATATTTTTCAATCTTTTAATTCCATATTGCCAGACAGTGCCAAACTGTAAGAGAGTTTCTATTTTACTTCACATTTTTATGATCATTTTCTGGCTCTTTAAACAGCGTAACAATGTTCTATTCTGCTGCAGACAGTTAACTCTTAAAGCATCCTTCATGACTATAGTTACCTTTGCGGCCACTGTAGATCAAGGTCAGGCTGCACAACACCTGCAACCTGATCTTTGATCTACACTATTGGTTTTGCTGAAGCACTGTAGACAAACGCTACCACGAAATTGCAATTATTTTGGTCTTAGTTCTAGGAAGAAAATGTCTGATAGGTTTATTCGGCACTCTACAGGTTAAAATTAAGCCTTCTCTCCTTGTAAATACTTCCTAGTGCAACCATAGTACACTCAATGATGCATTCTGTAACATTAGGTTAGTTCATAATTAATGACAAGAGGACCATGATGGTCCTATATCGCTCACCTGAGTACTAAGCAGTACAGGTTAACATGAAGATAAATACCAAATACTGAATTTCAAGGCCAAATGATTATGAAAGAGAGACAACTCACAACTTTAACAGAGGTCTAGGCCTTTGGTTACCCAGAAAATTTTCTTATAATTGCACAAAAGATACCTAAGTATAAACGTCTAAGCCCCGCGGCTGAACCTGTAATGATCCCAGGGGCATCTTGTGTGCAAAATTTCTTGAGGTCCACAAGGTGATGCTTCATGCAAAGTATCATAGCTCTAGGCATTTTGGGTTTAAACATAAAGATTTTTCAGTTTGCATTATATATACATGTAGATGCTACAGAGTAAACCAAGTCAAATACAGCAACTCTAATTGAAGGGCAAATAACTCATGTTGTTTGGGTCTAATAAGACCCATAATCAAAACCCATCCAAGATCTTATGGTCATATAAATTTTTACCAAGTTTGGTACTGATTGGTATATATTTGTAGATGCTAGAGTGTAAACAAAGTCAAATATGGAAATTTTGTCCAATTCAAGGGCAAATAACTCTGGATGTTCAGGTTCAATTTGACCCATAACTCTTACGAGACCTTATGGGAATATATATTTTGACCAAGTTTGGTACTGACTGGTCAATATTTGCAGATGCTAGAGTGTAAACAAAGTCAAATATGGCAAATTTTCTAATTCAAGGGCAGACAACTCAGACAGTTCTGGTCCAATTAGATCCATAATTGAACTAATCTGAGATCTTATGATCACACACACTTTGACAATGTTTGGTGCTGATTGAGTAATATTTGTAGATGCTAGAGTGTAAACAAAGTCAGATTCAGTAATTTTTGCAAATTCAAGGGCAAATAACTCCTGATGTTCTGATTGGATTTGATCCAAAATCGAACTCATCTGAGACCTTATGGGCATATACATTGTGGCCAAGTTTGGTACTGATTGGTCAATATTTGTAGATGCTAGAGTGTAAACAAGAAGATTTTTAAATATTTCCCACTTTATCTCTATGTGAAATCCGAGAACCCACAACATAGGGCCAATTTCAACAACAGCACCATACTTTGAAGTATTTTGGTAGAGGGCTATTAGATGATGCTACATGCCAAATATGAAAGCTCTAACCCTTACGGTTTGGGACAAGAAGATTTTTAAAGTTTTTTTTCTCGGTTGCCATGGCAACCAGAGTTCTTCATGGAATTCAAATCTTTGAAGTATTCTGAAAGTGCATCACCTAAGGATCATTTCTGTCAAGTTTCATTGAAATCTGTTGGGCGGTTTCAGAGGAGAAGATTTTTTAAGTAGACGGACACACGGACGGACGGATGGACGCCGGACAACGATCGATCACAATAGCTCACCCTGAGCACTATGTGCTCAGGTGAGCTAAAAAGCTAAACTAATGATATTGGCGGACTATCATAAGGAACACATGTATGAAGTTTCACAAATTTCTGTCCAGGATTTTGAGTTGAAGATACATGTATATTGATCCTTAACAGAAATATACATGAAGCCCCTTTTTCCTATGAGACAGTATTTGATATCAAAAAGGAAAAAAAAAAACAATAAATATCAGCAGACATCATTAGGAACACCTGCATGAATTTCTATTAATTTTTGTCAAGGATTTTAGAAGATATCTGTCCTGAAAGATGGACAAATAGATGGTCATTGGTCCATGACGAAATTAAACATTTAGCCCCCTTTTTTCATGACATGGCATTTCATGAAATAAAAACAAATAACTATTGTCTGTGGCTTGCAATAAACAATAAGAAGATGAAGTTTCATGACATTTTGTCCTGTAGTTAAAGAGATATTGGTCCACAATGAAAATATATGTCAAGCCCCCTTTTTCCATGACACAGCAATAACTGGTCCTATTAGACCTACAGTCAAACTCATTCGAGATTTTACGGTCATATATATTTAGACAAAGTTTGGTGCTGATTGGTTATTATTTGTAGATGCTAGAGTGTAAACAGTCAAACATAGCAATTTTTCTAATTCAAGGGCAAATAACTCCAGTCGTTCTGGTCCGATTACACCCATAATCGAACTCATCTGAGATCTTATGGTCATATACATTTTGACCAAGTTTGGTGCTGATTGGTTAATATTTGTAGATGCTAGAGTGTAAACAGTCAAACATAGCAATTTTTCTAATTCAAGGGCAAATAACTCCAGTCGTTCTGGTCCGATTACATCCATAATCGAACTCATCCGAGATCTTATGGTCATATACATTTTGACCAAGTTTGGTGCTGATTGGTTATTATTTGTAGATGCTAGAGTGTAAACAAAGTCAAACATAGCAATAATGTGGACGGACGGATGACGGACGGACGGACGACGGACGGACAGACGGACGACGGACGCCGACGGACGGTGAGTGATCACAATAGCTCATCCTGAGCTCAGGTGAGCTAAAAATTTCAATCTTGTAAAGTTTGTTCACTGTTATTCTCTTACATGTCAGCTTTTATAATCCTGTAACTTTGTTGCAGCTTTTACTATGGATTTAATTATAATAAAACAGTCACCAGGATGTAAAATAATGATTAACCCTTTACCAGTCTGGCTTTTGATGACCCTGAGAGAGAAAGCTTTTGAAAACATTTTGGGAAAACAAGAAAATGCTGGTAATCAGCATTTTCTCCTTTTCCCACAATGTTTTTTACTCTCTCAAAAACAAATTCAAATTTTTGAGTCACATTTATTTTGTTGTCTGCAAATGCTTTCAATTTGGATGGGTCAGAATTTTGTCGTCCGGTGAAGAGTTATTTAGCATTCTCTTGGAACTATTCACCTGGATTTAACAATGTAATCAATCAGATATAAATATGCCAAGGCATTCACTTGTAACCATGCTAAATTAATGTAACAAAGGATGTAACCATGCTAAAATTGATGTAACAATGCCAAAGCATTCACTCAAATGAATTGATGCTAAAGCATTCCCATGGATGTAACTAAGCAAAAGCATTTGCTATGATGAAATGTGGCAAACAGTATTTTCACCCTTAGGCTGCTAAGTGTGACTTCCGGTGCTTTTTGCGGACAGTGTGGATCAAGATCAGACTGCACTGTCTGCTAAGGTATTTTTTTCCCTGTTGTAATCAACTTTAAAATCTCAATATTTGGCTACCGAGTGAAAATTTTTGGTTCATTTATCTAGCAACTTAGGGGAACTGTAGCCAGCTTCACACGCATATTCCCCCCCACTAGTTGCTTCTTCACTGGATCAGGAAAAATTTCAAAGGACCAATAATAAAGATTGCAGATTTTGAGTCATATTGTTAGAAAATTGTTGGAGAAGACGACACAAGTTGTTGCCTCGCCACTGGATCAAAAAACATTTCAAAGGACCAATTATAAAAAACTGCAGATTTTCTGTCAAATTGTTAGAAATTTTTTTTGAGAAAAGGCCACAAAATTGTGTCTTCAGACACAGACAGACAGACATACAGACAGACAGTATACCCCAACTTTATGTGGGGATATAACTACATGTATATTACAATGTCAGCCAACCTATTCATGTTTCCTGTATTTTGTCAATGCTATACTTGGGACTCTGATCTTGCATGGTCTCATCTTTTATCTACAAAGTGTAATCATCTATTCTGATTTTGGATTTCTATAGAGCAGCTACTTTGACAGACATTCTGACAAAATCATTTCGTGTACATGTATCTGCAATTTTTAAGCTGTTTGAACGTTATCTTTTTCATTTATTTTGCACTCTTGAGTTAACTTGTACATCAAGCAAAGAAATTGTAGATTCTTCCATATCAAAAGCATTAAATTTTGCAAAATTACATTGACTCCAGTTTGGGGTTTTTCTTTGTAAAGCTTGAAAACAGTGTGTAAAAAAGAGAAAATTCTGGTAACCAGTATTTTCTCCTTTTCCAATGATGTTTGGTAAAGGCCTTACTCCTAAGTCAGTCATAAAACACAGGATTGTTTGGTACAAGGTAAAAGAGAGCCTATAAAGGAAGGTCATTCTTGTTTATTCATTTGGATTCATGAGGTGAGAGGGCAGCTTCTTCATTAAGGAGTAATTAACCTTGTGATGATTTCTATATAATGGGATATCGTGAGGTAGAACTGTTCATTGAAGAACAATTTATAGAAAGCCAATGTTGCTTCAAACTCATGAAAGTGCCCATTTGCATACCTGCATATCATCAACCTTTTACTTAACAATCCTGAGTTTGTACGACCACCTGGGAGAAAGTATTCTTGGAATAGAAAAAAATGCTGGTAACCAGCATTCACTCCATTTCCAACCATATTTTTCAGCCTTGCAAGGAAAAATCTAATCATCTGAGAGATTGTCATCTGCAAATGTTTTCAATTTGGACTTGTCTAAAATTTATTGTTTGGTAAAGAGTTTACCTTTTAGTGGGCCTTTCAGGACTATTTGGCCTTTCCAGACAATGCAGCACCAAGATCATACTGCAGAGAACATCAGTCCAAACTATGATCTACACTGTCCAATACCTTGTGAGATATATTACCAGTCTAACATTGAATTACAAAAACTTTGACCCTGTTTTGAGACTGAAAAAATCCATTTCATTTACTTGGTGCCTGAAGAGATGAACTTCAGTAACAATAACATTCATGGACTAAAATAACCTAGCAATGTTGATGGACCCAATCACATTCCAATGTCATGCATTATGCATCTTTGGACATTTCTGGCAGACATTGTAAAACAAGATCAGTCATGATATACAGCAGTTAAAGTCAATTCTTGGTGTAGTGTCTCCAATTTTTGTATGTTTACAGACTTGGTTCAGATCCCTGTGGCAGGTAGGTTTATCAGACCTCTCTAACAGTGGCGAGTTTAAAAGGCAAACTGCCTCAGAAATGGCTGCCTAACTCCATGCTTTTCTGCGAAATTGTTCTGATACACAGTCTGTTTCGTCATGGTTATATAAATAAACCCAAATCAAAATATGCCGGATTTCAAAAAGGATTTGTTATATTGATTTGATTGCAAATAACCTTTCCAGTAGTTGTAATTTTTCATTAAACAAATAAAGCTACACACACACAAAAAGAATTTCATTAAAAAAGAGAACATCGTGGGAAAAGATCACGCGACTTGAAAACGTGGTAAGAAGGTCACGTGTCTGTCATGTAATGCATAAAAGGTTTCTCCTTTTTACACAGTGGCAATCATATAATGCCTTACTTATTTATTTACATGCATCAAAATATATTGAAATTAAAAGCAATAAGCTATTTGAAAACATTGATGCTGACCTCTCCTGGCTTCTTTTTTAAAGAAGCCAACTTGTTCTAATATGGCTGACTGGTGAGCCAAATGCTCATCAGGTAATGGTCATGGAATGCTTCCCTTTCCCGTGCCCTTGCAGAAATTGTAAGGACTCCAAGAAGCAAATGAGCCAGAAAAAGTTGTTATGAAAGCCAGACATTGGCTGGCCCTTTTAAAAGGGGTACATTAAAATAAAGAAACTTTTTATTTTACTTACAATCCCTACTAAATGCCAACAGACTTAAGGAGATCTTTTTCTGCTATAGTCAACCACTGGTATATTAAATTGCCAGCATATGGGTTTACAGACCAACTCCTGTTATTTTGGTATACTATCACTTTCAAAAAAGAGGATAAAAGTAGATAAATGGACCAAATAATGGACTAAAATTAGATAATGTGGGTAAAGAGGCATTTGAAATGCAAGCATTGTATATGGTAAGTGTTTCTTTTCAACAGAACTTAGAAAGAATATAGTAACAAGAGGGCAATACTGGCCCTGTACGACTCCACTGGCTTTATACGCAAAAGTGTGACAGAGATTTACAGTGGGCTCAGTTCTAAATTAATCCTTTACCACACAATCACAAGTTTTAAAGACCTTAAGACAGAAAGCTTTTGAAAAAATTGTGGGAAAAGAAGAAATGCTGGCAACCATCATTTTCTCCTTTTCCCACAATGTTTTTTGCCCTTCCAAACACAAATACCAATTTTTGGGTCTAATTTATTTTGTGGTCTGAAACTGCTTTCAATATGGACAGGTCTTAAATTTTGTCCTTTGGTAAAGAGTTAATGTGTGCTGTTACCTTGATATGGTTGAAATAAGTACGGCTATCCGCTATGGATAGCAACGGATTATTGTGGAGAATAATCGTGATACTTTGATGACTTTTGAGGGGAATACTCCTAATACTTTGATTGTATTTGCGGGTCGTGCACTCTTACACAAGGTGGTTGACTACAATTTCAGATATACAAGGGGTAATTTTCATTTTTTATCATCATATGACCACAAATGGCACCGAAGCGTAAACCTAGACAGATAACCGGTCAAACCAAGCGGAAGGCTCAGAAGGCAGGGAATAAAAGCGCACAGCCACCAGAGACCGATACGGGAGATGTGGTTAATTTGGGATTAGCAGCTGTTGTGGATGAAACTAATTCTGACAGTGTTGACTCTGGGGTACAAGCTCCAGAAGCTGCATTGAGTTGTTTAGATACAGGTAATGTCATATGTCCTGTGCCTCCAATATCTGCTAAAATTGGGGAACATATATCTGTGTCTGTTAAGAACAAAATCATATCTGGTGCATATGTCGATTTGTCTAATTTGATGCCTATTAATGAAGTAAAGCTCAATTCAAATGCTTCTTTTTTGTCTGTCGCATCTACAGGGCAGCTTGTGTTGCAACAAAAATCTAAGCAAATTTTATCAATGGAAAGTTGGATTGACCTTTTCCTTATATATGCTAGCATGTACTTGTCTGCCCATCCAGATTTAACCCAGAGCTTGTTGAAATACATGCGTATCATCCGCACAGGTCACAAACTTTTCAGTGGAAATGGCTGGCAAATGTATGATGAGCAGTTTCGTTACCGGATGTCGGTTGATCCTGGTCGCAGCTGGGATACAATCGATAATGAACTGTGGCTTCTTTATATGCAGGTACCCCATACAAACGTGCATAGCCAGCAAAATGCATTGAAACAGTTAGGTCGCTGTTATGATTTTAATTTTAAAGGAATGTGTTACAAGAATGCTTGTACTTATGTGCATAAATGCTTAAGATGCTTTGGTGACCATCCACAGTGTTCCTGTCCAGTAAGACCTAAATCAGCTCAGCCATTGAACAACTCCACTGAAATGAAACCCTCTGCTTCCCAGGGCTATCATGGAGCTGCAAACAGCAATTTTCGTCCAAGGTCGTCTGTCAACAGATTTATGGGCCCTCGCCCCTTCCCCAATAAATACTGAGAAGTTACTATTTTACCTTTAATTTTATACAGATAAAAAAGCAGCAGAGCAGCTGTAATTAGGTTTTACAGAAGGTTTTTGCTTGTGCTGCACTGGGTAACGCATTGGCTTTTTCAGTCCGAATTTAAAGTCTGCTGCAGAAAATTGGTAAATTGTAGGAAAGCTTCAAAATGAGATTTCTCTAGGTCGTATTATGGGGCCATTTAAAGAAGCTCCTATGTCAAATTTTCATGTGTCGCCTATAGGTGTCGTACCAAAAAGTGATGGCGGTTGGAGGCTCATTACTCATTTATCATACCCTGCAGGCAGTAGCATTAATGATGGTATTGATGATGAATTATGTTCTGTAGAATACACAAAATATGACAAAGTAGCAGGCATGGTGTTTTCACTGGGACCAGGTGCCCTTATGGCCAAACTGCTTTTCGTCTTCTTCCGATTCATCCGGGAGATTTTCACTTGCTTGGCATTTGTTTTCAAAACGAATTTTACATCGATAAATGTCTGCCAATGGGATGTAAGATCTCGTGTAAACTTTTTGAGGAATTTTCTACCTTTTTAAATTGGCTTGTTATTTTTATCTCCAAGAAGAAAAGTACTGATCATTACTTGGATGACTTTATTTTCTGTGGTCAAGCAAAAAGCAATGACTGCAAGATTCTAGTGTCAACATTTGAAGATATCTGTACCGATTTAGCTATCCCAGTTGCACATGAAAAATCTGTAGGTCCAACAACAAAAATGGTCTTTTTAGGTCTAGTAATTGATTCGAAAGAGATGACTATAAAAATTCCTCAACAAAAGATTGATCTTTTATTGTCTACATTACTAGTTCTAGTTAAACAAAAACGCGTATCCGGTCAAGAACTTCAGTCTTTAATTGGTATGTTGAATTTTTTTTGGAAAGGCTATTAATTTTGTAGTAGCAGAGCTTTTTTGTGCAGATTTTATGATAGATTAATGGGCATTAAAAAACCATTTTATAAGATAAGGATTTCTGCTAGTCTAAGGGAAGACATGTACATGTGGATTTCTTTCCTTGTCAATCACAAAGGGATCGCATACATTTCTGACCAAAAATGGTTAGATAGTGATACCTTACTCCTCTTCACAGACAGTTCTGGGTCTGGGTCCCTGGGTTCTGGGTGTTCTTTTGCAAATGAGTGGGCTTTCTTTCAATGGCCAATGGAATGGTCAGGTGCTGCTCTCTTTAGTGACATGATTTTCCTTGAGATGGTTCCAGTACTTCTTGCTATTATGCCATGGGGTCCAAACTTGCAGGGTGAAAGAGTTTTGCTTAATATTGACAACCAGGCTTTGGTGTCAATTTTAAATAAGCAAACATCCAAATCAAGCTGAGTCATGTTGTTGCTGCGAGAATTTGTCCTGTTTTATATGAGATATAGTATAGTATTTAGAGCTAAGTATATTTGTTCAAAGCCAAATGATATTGCTGATTCTTTTTCACGCAAACAGTGGTCCAGGTTCAGAAAACTAGTTCCACATGCCAATCTACTTCCTCAAGTGATTCCAGAGAATTTTCATTACATAATGTCCAATGTGAGCCAGACAGACTGCTGAATGGTGCTTTTGCACAGAACACCCAAGCTGCTTACAACTGAGGTTTAGAAAAATTTACGTTTTTCAGAAAATTATATGATTTGGGAGACTTGTGGCCACCTTCAGTGCAGGACATTCTTCATTTCATTGCATATTTGTCGCTTCATAAATTTACTGTAAAAACGGCGCAGTTATATGTTGCCAGTGTGAGTTATGCCTGTAAGGTTAGAATGTTTAGTGACCCCACATGTAATTTTTTGGTAAAGAAGGTGTTGGAAGGTTTTAAAAGAAAGAAATTGGGCAAGCTAAATGTCAGGCTTCCTATTACAAATCGCGTCTTGCAGTTAGTAATTTCCAAGTTACCAGTTGTCTGTGATAACTCCTTTGAAGCAAAGTTGTTTAGTGCAGCTTATGTCTTGGCATTCTGTGGTTTTATGCGTGTCGGGGAACTAACTCTAACTTCAGGGCAATCAGTTGAAAATATTTTGTCAGCAACGAACATTTCCATGAATGATGCAGATAACAGTATGTGCATTAATATCTGAGTTTCTAAAACAGATCAAAGTGGTTATGGTTCTAGAATTAAAATCAAAAGCACAAGAGATGGTCTGTGTCCTGTTAGAGTAGTACATGATTATGTAAGAGTGAGACCTAAAGTTCAGGGTCCTCTGCTATTGCATTTTAATAACAAGCCTGTAACCCGCTATCAATTCGGTGCTGTCTTGCATAAAACTTTGAAACTGACTGGTTTGAACCATACTCAATACAAAACCCATCATTTCAGATTGGTGCTGCCACCACAGCTGCAGCTTAGGGTTATTCTGATGCTGAGATCCAGGCTGCAGGTCGTTGGAAATCAGAAGCATTTCGGTCATATATTAGGCCAGAACTCATAGAAGTCCCTAATCTGATGCAAACAATTTAACTGTACAGGTTCGGGTCATCAATTACTGACATATCTTAAAGTCAATTTTAGAGCACGTTCAAGTCCGGTGTGTAGGATCATCTATCATCAGAGATGCATTCATGGTGGCTCGCAGTAGACCAGGAGGTATCCATTTAGGTCTAGACGGATTTAAGGTCGACATATGGTGGCAAGGATATGGAGGACTGGATATAAGAGGTTTACAGCTAAAACTAAAGTACCTCCTGCAATTTAACAACCAGCCGAAATTTCTTCTCCTTCATTGTGGTGGGAATGACATTGGTAAATTACCATTAAAAACTCTGCGTAGTCTATTTGAGACTCTTTTTGAATTCCTCGATTTGCACTTTGCTGGAACTCAAATCATTTGGTCACAAATTCTACCAAGATCTAGCTGGCGTTATTCTGATAATCTGGCAGCTATGAATCGTTGTCGGGGTAGACTAAACAATTTTGCTGCACATGAGCTTGTGTCTGCTGGTGGATGTTTCATAAAGCATCCTGATTTGCAGGTTGTGCAACCAAGGTTGTATAAATCTGATGGTGTACATCTTTCAGCCACAGGGAATGAGATCTTTCTCAACCAAATTGCTGCCGGCTTGGAAGCATTTATTTTACACAGGTCAAATATGATAAATTAGCCCTGGCTGTGGCTTTATGCTCTTTTCGCTGGTGTCATGTTTGGTGGCGGCCTGCCTGTGCATCGGTCAATTGATGCTCTGGCGGGTCGTATGGCGGCCAGCGGTTGTCATGGTTAAAGGGAAATGCTTGCTTGATTGTAAAGGGTTTGGTAATATGAACTGACAAAAGTGCATTGTGTAATTAGGTGTAACTGTTACTGAAAAGGATTGTGATGTCAAAGTGTTTGTTTGATAAACTGACAATATGTTAGGCTCCTTCTGATTCCCAGAGGAGTCTTAAGAAGTTTTGTATCCAAATTTGAATTGCCCTGTTGGGGGCTAAAATGTTTGTATTGCATTGTGAACTTTTGTAGCCCAAGTGGGGCTTTTGGGGGCTTGCTAGTTGTTTTGAGCAGCCTCGTTGAAATTTGATTGTTTGATTTGTATTATGTTGTTTAAGCCACAGCCATATTCGGGCAAACGTAATAAAAGTAAAACTTAATAACTTTCTTTGCTCTTACTAAGTACGATTCTGCAATAATGCTGAAAATAGTCCACCATTCAATTAATCAAAGGATAATAAATGAGAGAAAAGCAGGCAAATGAAAGCATTTGCCAACAACAAAATCAATGATTCTTAAATGATGAAATTTGCCTATGAAAGGGTAAAGGGTTACCAACATTTTCTCCTTTTGCCAAAATGTTTCTGATAGAAATTTCTTCCTGAAGGTCATACAAACACAGGATTGTTTGGTACAGGGATACCAGATACCAAAATGGTTCTGTAATAAGTATACAGCAAACCTAAAGCCTCTGTCCATATGATATCCTGTATCATGTTTTCGTTACACTCTATGAGGTTATTCGATCCTTCAAGACAAACAGACATCATCATATAAGAATTGTTGATTACAAAACTTGATTATACCCTTTAGCAAACAATCCCAAGTTTAACTACTCTGTTGACGAAAGCTTTGGAAACCTTTGTGGGAAAAGGACAAATTGCTGGAAACCAGCATTTTCTCCTTTTCCAATGCTGTTATCTATCAATCGAAACAAAAATCTCATCACTGTTGCAAAATTTTATTTGATATCTGCAAATAACTTCAGTATGGAGCAGCCAAAGACTTTTTGCTATGGTAAAGAGTTTAAGACTGAATGGACATCGTCATAGAAGTATCGTTGTTTGCAGAACCTGATTGAAGTTACTTGTAAAGCTACAAAGAACATAAAAGGTATCTTGTTACTATCACTGACATACAAAATAGTTCCTAAAACTGTTTCCTTGTGTTCTGACTTATGGTAGTCACAGAAAAAACAAAAAGTCCCTGCTTATATTTGAAGATGTCAAAAATATCGTCTCAGACTGCAGGGCTACAAGAAGAAGCCGCAGTAAATGCTATTACAATGGATACAAATGGGGGGAGGTGTAGTTTGAAGAACATACAAAACATATTCATGTCAATTTACAATTCCTGGGTTAATGGGGTGTAGAACAATAGCCCACTGGACAATAGCCCACTAGGACAATAGCCCAATTCCATGCATAATTATGCATTTAATTTAAGAAATTGAGTATGTAATGAGTTCAAGGTATAATTATTATAAGACAGCAGTGTATACTACTTTTTTGTGTGTAACATTTCTATGTTAACAAACAGCAGATCCAGATCTAACAGATATCTTACCAGTTCTACACTTTTTACTCATGTTTTATTTTGAAGACACAGGGTATAAGTGAAGAAAAACACAATGACACTGCCTAATTTAATACGAAAATTAATGTTTTGACTATAGATAGACAATGGATTGGATTTGTATTTAAAATATATGGATGTAAATATTACTTTCTCATAAAAATGCTCAAATTTGACTTTTGAACCCTTGTAGATAAGCAACAGGCTATTGTCCTCTCTGCCAAAATTAGTGGTGGGCTATTGTTCTGGTTGGCTATCGTCCCAGTGGGCAATTGTCCATTCCCCCGGTTTTAAACTGCCTTGTATCTCCCTATTTCCTTTCTAAAATCTACCATTATTTTCAAATCCTTGATGAGACACTACTATATGCAATAACATTGTGTAACAAAACATCAGGATAGGACAGCTGTCATGATATTACTGGAAGGCTGGGAACTTCAAGTAGCATAATCCAAACACTATAGAACAGGCCTGCTATAGAAATATCAACTTTTACATCCCTAAACAATGAAAGAAAAAGAAGCATGAGTTTTAAGAGGTAGCTTCTTTTTTTAAGTTTTCCATACAACTCAGGAATCTCTTTTTCCTTCCAATATTGTCCCATTGTCTCTTGTCCAGGTTTTGATAAGCCTGAAATTATTGTCAACGATGGCATTAAACAACAAACAAACAAACAATATTGATTGTTTGTTACAGAGGTCCTACACTTTCACAATCTTAATGATCTTAGCCCTATGCCACAATCCTGATTTCTAACAATCCTGAACCAGAGAGCTTTGAGAACAAAGTGGGAAAAGGAAAAAATGCTGCTTAACAGTAACCACAATGTTTTCTAACCTTTCCAACAGTAATCTCAAAGTTTGACCCAGATTAAAATTGTTATTTGGAAATGCTGTACAAATAGACTATTCTAAAATTTTGTTAACTGGGGAAGGGCTGGGGAAGGTTCTGCCACATTGCCTTTAACTTCAATCCTCTTCGTTGCAACATAAATGGAATGGATACTTTCAGACAAAGCAAAACAAATTGGATACTGTAATTTCAAGAATGATTGTCAGAATACCTCACAAAACAGAGGACAGTGTAGATCCAAAATCAGTCTCTACAGTATTGTCTAAAGATTTGCACTGTTTGCAAAAAGAGGTTGTCAAGCATTATATTAAACCCTCTAAGAATTATTAAAGTTTCTATTCATTAAAGTTGCAATAGCTGATAGACTGGGGTGAAGTCAGCATACTTTGGCATACTTTAAAAATTACTGTAAGCTGCAGCAAGTCCTTAATCTGCAGAGCTGTGAAGACTGACTGTACCAATGTAATTCAAGATGACATGAGTGTATTCTTCCATCAAAACCTGGTAATGCCCAAAACCTTTGGTACAAACTTTGTAATTTTTTTTTTTACCTGTCAACACACAAGTACAATCAGTATCAGTCAGTAACCGGGCATTTGATTTTGCAAACCCCTTCTGGATCCTTCTTCAGTAAGTGACTGAAAATGTCCATTTCATTCATAAGGTATTGTAAAGGTTAATTTAGCTGGGAAGTTAATTTTCACAATTTTCTTTACCTTCACTGTAAAGCATAAAGCCATACATCAAATGCATAATATTATGTTCATGTTACGAGGGACACTTTTTAAGTTCATAGAGTAAGCCTATAACTTTTTAACGTGATTATGAAGTTGCACGATTTTTTACACAGAACTTGCATAATCATTCCTCTCTCGAACGGTGTCACGGTATGCGGCGCACGAGGTCCATGTGCGCGCTGCGCTGGGTATTTTCAACACGTGGTTTTATACACTATAGTAAAATATAGCATTCAATATGGATGGAAAAATCTCTGAACAGAGGGTATATTGTAAGATTCGAGCACAGCTCGGGTTTCCGCCAACAGAAATTCATGCTGATTTGCAAAAAGTTTATGGGAATGGTGTTTTAAAATATGCTACAGTTTGCAAGTGGGTATGTCGTTTTAATGATGGTCGGGAGTCAATTGAAAATGACCCTCGGGTGGGTAGGCCGGTTTCCGTTTTGACGGAAAAGAACGTTGCTACTGTGAAAACGTTAATTGAGGAAGACGCACGTTATACCATGCAAGAGATAGAAGAATTAAGTGGCATTCATTCGTCAAGTGTTTTGAAGATCTTACGTGAACGACTTGGGCTACGTAAGGTCTGCGCGCGCTGGGTGCCCCATTTGCTCACTGACGAGCAGAAACAAAGTCGGGTTAGACTTGCATCGCAAGTTATAGAAAAATGTGATAAATGTGACCCACGTCGTTTGGAAGAGATAGTTACAGGTGATGAAACCTGGATCTATCATTTTCAACCCGATTCTAAGGCTAAAAATAAGATTTGGGTTTCATCTGAGGGTGACAGACCTGTCATTGTGCGCCGTTGCAAAACATCAAATCGCATGTTGTATGTGATATTCTTTGATTCGAAAGGTCCAGTCCTTCAAATTCCAGTCCCGACAGGTAGTTCTGTCACTGGAAAGTTTTACAGAGAAAATGTTCTTACTCAACTTGTTGATTTCTATCAGAAACGCAGACCACGCACCGGTGTTCGCGGCATCAAATTACTCCATGGTAACGCACCGGCCCATAAATCTGCTACGGTACAGGAATATCTGAAAGAATCTGGGCTCGATGTCTTAGATCATCCCCCATACAGCCCTGACCTGTCCCCCTGTGACTTTTGGTTGTTCCCAAGACTAAAGGAAATGCTGGCAGGGCACCGTTTTGAATCCCGTTGTGGTACAGGCAGTGCGGTCTACCAGTGTCTGCAACATATACCTAAAGAGGACTACCGGGCGGCGTTCCGGAAATGGGTAGATCGGTGTAAAATGTGTGTGGAGGCAGACGGGGCATATTTCGAAGGTCTTAGATAAATAAAATTTTGATATTTCAAGCGGTTTTAAAAAGACCGCCCTACTCTACGAACTTAAAAAGTGTCCCTCGTATTTGTCCTCTAGGATAAACCAACACATCCCCCAAAACACAGACCTGTATTTGAACCCAGGCTATAACAACTTAATAATAATAGCAAATTATCAAACAAACGAAGTCTAAGTACCCAGTGTCATATCATCCTAAACGGAAAAAATATTTTGATATTAAAACAACAGTAGGTTGTTCAAATGAACTGACTTGTGCTGCACTTTATTGTGCCTGTATATTAAATAAGCCTTTCTACATGCAACAAACCATAACCCACCATAACCAACCTGTAACAGTACTTGAACACCTTTGATAGCATAAGGCTGCTGAGCAAATTGATAACACACCTTAGTTACAACAGCATCAGCCAGTGAGTGAGCCTGAGTGGTATTTAAGTTGAATAATTAACAAGGCAAGCCTTTAATAGCTTACTAGCTTTCCTCAAGCACGGTATTGTGTCCAATACTGTACTTATCTAACTGTATTTATCATCCAGTCTTACAGTTGACTTATTGTTCAATGATCTAAATATTTGTGACATTTGAATTACTGGGACTGGATAAGTTCCGAAGAATTTGAAGAAAAAGACAGCAGTATCAGATAAAAGGTAATGAATTCTTTTAGATTTTTTGAAAATGATTTTTATGTAAATCCAATCAGAAAACTTTTCTGAGTGACTTTTACTAAGCCCATAGGATATCAACAGACCTTCAGTTGCAACCTTTGCAGATATTGTAAATTAAGATCAGGCAGAAGGAACTATTTGTGAGAATACATTGCCCAAAGCACTGGCTGTTTCTTGGTGATTAAAAATCACAATTTACCTCAGTCTTACAAAACTTTATCTTTCTTTTTTCTTGTTATATTAATAAAAAAATATTTATGTTTCCTTTTGTCTTACGCCTCATCTTTTTTTTTAAAGGAAACAAGCTTTTTCTGGATTTAGAATTCTAAGATATGTAGAAACATATTAATTAAATACACCTGCCATCCTCTTTCAAACAATGCTTTATTGAATGATTCAGACGTTTTCTTTTATGTCTGTTTTCTGTTTAGAGTGTGTATGAGGCAGAAGGTTTTTTAATTTGCTTTTTTTTTTAAACTCTTTACCAAACGACAAAATTTTAGACCAGTCCAAATTGAAAGCTTTTGCAGACGACAAAATAAAAGTTATTCAAACATTGAAATTTGTTTTGGGAAGAGTAGAAAACATTGTGGGAAAAGGAGAAAATGCTGGTTACCAGCATTTTCTCCTTTTCCCACAATGTTTTCAAAAGGCTTCTTCCTCAGGGTCGTTAAAAGTCGGGATTGTGTGGTAAAAGGTTAAAGAAGCTTTTAAACAGGAAAGTCTGCAATTGAAAGCAGGTTGTTCAAAATGATTTTTTTTATTAGAAATTATATTGCACTACATCAATCATATACTATGTATATTATATTTAAGTCCTCCTTGAATCAGTTTAAGCCATAACAACAACTATGCAATCTTGATGCCCTGGCAGTAGTCACTTTATAAAACAGTGCGGCAAATGGAGCAATTTACTTTTGAAAAGGAACTGCTTCTTTTCCAACAATGTTTTGCTTACAGTTAAAAATAGGCACTTCCCTGATCTACACCTGTTTCACCTTTATGTTTCATGTACTTATAATTATTTCATCTGTCTTAACCCTTTCCCAAACAACGTATTTTAGACTTTCAAATTCAAAACATCTGCAGATGACAAATTCAAAGTTGGTACAAATGAACTTAAAACTCTCTGATAGGGTGGAAAACATTGTAGGAAAAGGAGAAAATGCTGGTTACCAGCATTTTCTCCTTTTCCCACTATGTTTTCAAATGTATTCTTTCCCAAGGTCGTGAAAACCAGAATTGTTTGGTAAAAGGTTAACATTAGCCTTTGTGTCAAGTAATGTTAGTTTCCTTTGCTGTCACCAGGTAATCCTACATTGTAAGTTCATTGAAAATTGCTTTAAAAAGTACGCTTCACAAGATAGATTTGAACGTCAAAGAAAAAAAGCATTTGAAATTCACTATGACATACTAAATGGGCTGGGAAGAACAAGTGGCATAAAATGTATGCGAAAAATGCCATCATATTATTTTATGAAAAAACTGTAGATGCATTTTCTTATTATCATATTTCACTATTCAAGTTTATTGTAATTTTTTAAAACAGTTGTTTCTTTTGAAACAACTTCACCATCTGAAAATAAGTGGTAGCTGAAGCCTATATTTAAAATCAACTTTCTTTAACCCTTTATCAGACAATCCCGTGTTTTCACGTCCCTGAGGAAGAGGCCTTTTGAAAACAGTGTGGGAAAAGGAGAAAATGCTGGTAACCAGCATTTTCTCCTTTTCCCACAATGTTTTCTACCCTGTCAAAAAACCTTAAGTTCATTTGTACCACTTTTAAATTTGTCGTCTGCAGATGCTTTCAATTTGGGAGGGGCTGTGGGAAAAGGAGACATTGCTGGTAACCAGCATTTTTTCCTTTTCCCACAATGTTTTCTACCCTGTCAAAAAACCATAAGTTCATTTGTACCACTTTCAAATTTGTCGTCTGCAGATGCTTTCAATTTGGGAGGGGCTAAAATTTGTCATTTGCGAAAGGGTAAATAATTCAACACTTTACCAAACTATCTCTTGTGTTTCCAACCCTTAGAAAGATGGCTTGTGAAAACATTGTTGGAAAAGGAGAAAATGCTGATAACCAACATTTTCTCCTTATCCCACAATGTTTTCTACTCATTCTTAAATTCCATCATTGGACCCAAATATCATTAAATTTTGTTATCTGTAAATGCTTTGAAAATGGACCATTCTAAAATTTTGTAATTTGGTAGAGTTATTAAAGAAGTATTTTGAGCTCAATTGAAATCATCCAGGTTCTACAAAATTGAATAATTGTTCTTGGGAAAAAAAAAAACACTCTGAATTACAGTGGAGACTCAGGGGTGTGGAAATAGTATGCCCGACTCGTCCGACGCGGGAAAATTCAGCGTCGGGCAAGTGAATTTTTTTCAGTCTAGTTGTCCGTGGACAAATAGAAAATATGAGGAAAATTTTTAAACAAAAATGTGTTGTATATACATATCTAGTGAAATATGTATGCTCTCACTTCGTACAAAAAGACATTTTGAATGATTAACAGTCTCTTGAGATGATCCCTAATTTCTGGAAACCCAAAATACACATTTGGTCTACCTCTGCTTTCACCACATTAGACAAAATCGGTAAAATATGCGGCTGTTGTTGCACATTTTTTTTTTTTTGAAAATGTGTGAACACCTTCCAGAGCATCAGTATGGATTAAAATAATTTTATTGGTATAATTTTAGCACCGATTCAAAGATCTTTGATGACAATGTCGCACATGTGAAAATTTTAGCCTTTAATCTGATGTAAACAGCTTCGGTGCGAAATGGGCCGTGATTTAACACCTCTGCCGGAAGCTGTCTCAATATTCAAAAGTTTTCAATTCAGCAATCAGTTGGTGTGTAAAATTGGAGAAAATGTTGTTTTTTTTTAAATCAAATTTTTGATGCAAACGGAAGAGGGAAGTCTGAGACTCTGAACCATTTGGTGGCTCGTGACAAGAAATATGACAAAAACATTTTTTTCAATGAGGCCTGCTTGAAAGAATTCCCGTGGTTGAATGCAGAAGATTGTAACAATATTTTTTTAATGTTTGTCGAGAGTATCCCCATGTTGCAGACATGTCACTTTATGTGCACCTTTTAATTAAAATCGTTTTGTTTTGGACAAGTGAGCCACACTGGCGGACAAGTAGACTTTTGTAATTTACTTGTCCGCGGACAAGTAGAAATTTCTAAGATTTCCACACCCCTGAGACTGACAAAAGGTTTTAATCCTTTACCAAACAATCTCAAGTTTTAATGACCCTGGGAAAGAAGCCTTTTGAAGGAGAAAATGCTGGTAACCTGCATTTTCTCCTTTTGCCACAATGTTTTCTACCCTTTCAGAGTTAGGTTTCATTGAGTGAGCCACCTTTGATTTGTCATCTGCAATGGCTTTGAATTTGGAGGAGTGTAAAATTTTGTCGTTTGGTAAAGAGTTAGATATCTTATTTCCATGTAAATGAGCCAAGCTCTGTGAAAAGAGGGTTCAATACATATGCAAAAAGTATTGATCTAGATTAGTCTGTGCAGTCTGCGCAGGTTGACCCGAGTTGAAACTTTTTGCTCTTTGTAAATTTTCCCTAGGATTCAGCTGGTTTTAAGACAAAATGGATTTTATGAATCCATAATTATGTGATCACTTGCTTGGTATGATGCATCACAAAGATGCATTAAATCCCCTTTTGCCAGAGCATGGCTCAAATATAACAAGAGAGTCCTGAAAGGCCCATCTTGCTCACCTGATATTCTGTTTGGATGTTCATCTTCAGAGCTGTAGTATGAAAATATCAACTTTCCAGCAGTGTGAAACGATTTGTACCTTACGGTGTACTTTAAAAAATACTTCATTAACTGGGTCACTTTACCAGTGATTTCATTATATACTTAACATAAACTACATGACACTTCGGAAAAAAATAAAAAATTGCTTGTTTTAAAGAAATCAATTTTTCAAACAATTTTTTTCAAAACCAGTGTCAACAGTGGAAACAAAAAAAAAGTAACACATATATTATAATGAGTTAACCCTTTCCCAAACAAGCCCTGGTTTTCACGTGTCTGCAATACAAGTCTTTTGAAAACACTGTGGGAAAAGGAGAAATTGCTCGTAACGAGCAATTTCTCCTTTTCCCAAAGTGTTTTCTACCCTTTTTGAGACCTTTCTGCCATTTTCATCAAATTTAAAATTGTCGTCTGCAGACTCTTTCAATTTGGACCAGTCCAAAATTTGTCGTTTGGGAAAGGGTTAACCCTTTAGCAAATAGTCCCTTTTTTCCAAAACTATAAGGAAGACTGCTTTTGAAAAAATTGTGAGAAATGGAGAAAATGGTGTGAACCACCATTTTTTTTTTCGTTTTCCCATAAGGTTTTCTACCAGTTCTTAGACAATTCAAATAATTTGAGTGAGATATGTAGTCTGCAACTGCTTTCAGTATTTGAGTGGCTAAAATTTTATAATCTGGTATAGGGTTAATTTGACAGTTTCCTTCCCAAGCTCTTCCCATGTCAGTCCCTTCTTGAGTGCTCTTAACTGTTTCTAAAGATGTGTGATAAAAAGACTTAGTTAATTATATATGAGCTATGCTCTTACAAAAGGGGGCTTAATGCATCTGGAGAAAAGTTACCAAACTGGACTGAAACTTTTTGCTATAGGTCTATTTCTGTATGTTCAAGGACCAGTGTACCTCTTGATACTGTCAGTTTTAAAAAACAGTTGCTACTGTGGATCCATAATTATGTGATTGTTTGGTTGGTACAATGCAGCATGGCTTTGCATTAAGCCTTCTTTTGCCAGAGCATAGCTCATATCTGTCTTCCTTAGTTTTTCCCCCCCTGAGCTTCTTTCTCCCATTAGGTCATCACTAAGTTATTCAGGGATTTATACTTGACCAGGAATATAGTGGCCATCTCACATGGTGGACAACCAAAAATGTTCATTATAAGGCCTCCACTTTTTCATTTTTATGGACTTTCAAGCACAGGTGCATTAGTGTATGTTTTAATTTCTTAACCCTTTACTATACAATCATGAGTTTTCACAACCGTTAAGAAAGACAGCTTTTGAAAACATTGTTGGAAAAGTACAAATGCTGGTAACCAGCATTTTCTCCTTTTCCCACAATGTTTTCTACCCCACCTAAAACAAATTCCATCATTTCAGCCACATTTAAATGATTGTCTGCAAATACTTTCAATTTGGACGAGTCTATGTTTTTGTCGTTTGATAAAGAGTTAAAGTATTCTGAGGATGATTGCTTCAAACTGTAGCTTAACTCTTTACCAAACAACAAAATTTTACACTAGTCCAAATTCAAAGCATTTGCAGATGACAAAATAAATGTGACTCATAAACTGAAATTTGTTTTGGGAAGGGTAGAAAACGTTGTGGGAAAAGGAGAAAATGCTGGTGACCAGCAGTTTTTCCTTTTCCCACAGTGTTTTCAAAAGGCTTCTTTCCCAGGGTCATTAAAACTCGGGATTGTGTGGTAGAGAGTTAAAACAGGCCCTCTTAAATGTCATTACTTGTCAAGGACTGTATTTTTTACCCCTCCTCCAAAAATGTTCATCCATTCCTGGTTGAACAGATACTTATAGCCTATTGACAATTTCGTAGAATGGCCTAAGAAGGCCTAATTAAACCTTAATTGGACATTAAGCTGCTCTTACTTTATGTAATCCTTATGATGATAATTGTTCTTAGTAAAAAACACTGTATTTTTCCTAGACTGGTATATGACAATCCCATTAAATAGGAAATTCACTTAGAAAAAAAAAATTTCAAGCAGGAAATTTGAAAGAGAGCAGACTATGTTCTTCCCACCTGATTAAAAGTTGACAGTCAATTAGTAGCTTTAGAAACTGTTAACCCTTATACTGTTTAACCCTTTACCACACAATCCCGACTTTTAATGACCCTGAAGAAAAAGCCTTTTGAAAACATTGTGGGAAAAGGAGAAAATGCTGGTAACCAGCATTTTCTCCTTTTCCCACAATGTTTTTTACCCCATCAAAGCCAGAAATCATCAATTGAGCTACTTTTAATTTGTCATCTGCAAATGCTTTCAATTTGGACAAGTCTAAAATATTGTCGTTTGGTAAAGAGTTAAACTCTTTACTAAGCAGTCCATGTTTCAACAATTCTCAGAGGAGGAAGGCTTTTGAAACTACTGTGGGAGAAGGAGAAAATACTGGTAATCCATATTTTTTCCTGGGTTTTCAAGTCACGTAATTTTTTGCCGCGGTGTTCTTTCTCTTTTTTTTCCGCTCAGATTTATTTGTTTAATGAAAAATTACAACTAGTGGAGAGGTCATTTTGTTCTAAAGATAATGACTACATGTAATTGAAACAATCCTTTGAATGAATAATTGAAACTATCCTTTGAGGTTAAGCAAGAATTAGCTCCCTTAGTTTTAGTGCCTGTTTTTCGAAAAGATACTATGATGGAACAAAAAAATAAAAGAAAAAAATATCGAAAATAATCTTGGTTTTTGTATCGACCGTCGAAACACATTTACAATCAAATCAATCAAAAAATCTTTTTTTGAAACCCATCACATGAAAATAAAACATGTCTATTTCCTATTTCAGTTTTTTGATTGTGGTTTATTTATTAAACCATGATGAAACAGACTGTGTATCAGAACAATTTCGCCAAAAAAGTGGATTTGGATTGAAATTTCTGAGGCAGTCTGCCTTTTAAACTCACAACTGTTGGAGAGGTCTGATGGCCTCTCCAATGACTCATATGGTGAGATTTGTCTAAAAGGAAAAGGAAAAAATGCTGGTTACCAGCATTTTCTCCTTTTCACGCAATTTTTTCAAAAAGCCTCTTTCTCAGGGTCCTTAAAACTCAGGATTGTGTGGTAAAGGGTTAAGTGTGGTTCAAATGATAGAGTATGTGTGCCTTTGAATGGGTTGAAAAAATTGTGGCAAGAGGTGAAAATGGTGGTTACCAGCATTGTCACCTTTTCTCACAATAGGTTCGAATGCCTTCTATTTCAGGGTTTTAAAACCAGGATAATGTACAGTAAAACATTAAACCTTCACCAACCATCGTTTTTTTGCATGGCTCCAAGGAAAGAAGCTTTTGAAAAATTCATAGAAAAATATTGCTGATAACCAGCATTTCATCTTTTTCCCACTGTTTTCTACCTTTTCAATGACAAAGTGCATTATTTGCATCACATTCAATTGGTCATCTGCAAATGATTTAACCCTTAGCCTTGTCAAAATTGAAAGCTTTTGCAGAAGAAAGTTTCAATGTGGATCAAATGGTGCAATTTTTCTTTGATAGGGTAGAAAACATTGTGGGAAAAGGAGAAAATGCTGGTTACCAGCATTTTCTCCTTTTCCCATAGTGTTTTCAAAAGGCTTCTTTCCCAGGGTCGTTAAAAGGCCGCACTGTGCCGTAAAGGGTTAACCCTACCAAATGACAAAATTCTAGATATATCCCAGTTGCTAGCATTTGCAGATGACAAAGTAAATGTGATTAAATGATTTGATTTGCTTTTAACAGTGGGGAAAACATTGTGGGAAAAGAAGAAGATGCTGGTGACCAGCATCTTCTTCTTTTCCTGCAAAGTTTTCAAAAGGTTTCTTCCTCGGGGCCGTTAAAACTTGGGATTGTTTGGTAAAGGATTAGATATGGAAAAGTCAAGAATTTTTTTCTCTGTTAAGGAGTTTACATTCAGGGGTTTTAAAACCCTTTCTGAAACAAACCTGTGTTTTAATGACCCTGAGAAAACAGGCTTTTGAAAACATTGTGAGGAACAATGAAAATGCCAGTAACCAGCATTTTCTTCTTTTCCTACATGGCCTCCTTTTCAAAAACAAATACCATGATATGTGCTTTGTTAATTTGTAGCCTGTAAATTTTGTCATCATATAAAGAGTACAAGGGTTAAAGTGTTTAGTTTGGGTCTTTTACATGCTGGCTTTCTTTTACATACTGGGTTTAACTAGATGGATACAATTTCATGGCAATGACCTGTCTAGGCCATCTTTGTTTGTATTGAGTTTAACACCGTTTCAACAGCTTAAGTCTTATCACAGTGGTCAGTGCACCTATGCATGTGTTTCCTGGCTTTCTTACAACAGTACTGACACAACTTACTTTCCAAGTCACGGACTACTTTTCTCAAATGCAACTGAAGAGGTGAAAGGCAAAAAAAATGCTGGAAAGAAAGTTTACCTTAACCGGGTATCGAACTCGCAACCACCAGGTCACGAGCCAGATACGTAAACCACCGAGCTATCTGGGCCAGGCCCTTTGCCATCTTTGTCAAAACAAGTAAAAATCCAACAGCTGCTTGCTGCTTAGAGTAGTGCCAAAGGGCAATGGTAGAAAACACCAAGCAGTGTTTTGTGCTACTGACTTCTGGACAGAAAGCCATGAAAGGAAATAATTAAAACATAACATTTGCTTGGCAAGATCAAATTTGACAAACATCACACATTTTTATTTGAAAATTATCTTTACAGCTAAACAGTTTTCAAAAAAACTGTGAGGTACTGTCAAAGGTCTGACCTCTATGTCTTCATGGTTCTGCGACAACTTGAACCAGGGATGTGGAAATCTCAGAAATTTCTACTTGTCCACAGACAAGTAAAATACAAAAAACTACTTGTCCACCAGTGTGGCTTACTTTTCTGAAACAAAAAAATTGTAAAGGGCAAATTATGTGACATTTCAGCAATGTATACTCTTGACAAACCTTACAAAAAACCTTCTGTTACGATTGTCCACATTCAACCATGCAAATTCTTTCAACCACGCCTCATTAAGAAAAAAACATTTTGTCATATTTCTTGTTGTGGTCCATTTCAGATTATGTCTGGAATGGTTCTGGTATCTCAGACTTCTCATTTTTCGTTTGCTTCAAAAATTAAATGAAAAACAACTCGTTTTCTCTGATTTTACACATCAGTTGATCCCTTAATAAAAACCTGTTTTGGTTTGAGACGTTTTCCGGCATAGGAGATAACTTCCAAATCAGATAAAAGGCAAAAATTTTTCACATAAAGTTCAGACATTTTTCAAAGCAACTAAATTTGACATGCAAAAACTGTCGCATATGACATACCCATCTTGTCTTATACAGTGAATGGGGAGGTAGACCAAATATGTATTTTGGGTGTCCAGAAATCAGGGATCATCTCAAGCCACTTTTTAATGTTGGCAATGTCATTTTGTACGAAGTGAGAACTCGGAAGATTTGTATTTCACTGGATATGTATGCCACAGATCTTTGTTTCAAAATTTTCCTCATATTTCCTACTTGTCCGCGGATCAACTAGACTGAAAATACTCACTTGTCTGACGCCAAAGTTTCCTGACTGGGACATAGTATTTCCACACCCCTGTGAACATTTTCTAACATCTCTGTCTCTATTGAAGATGTTTACTTCAAACTTGGACAAGTCATTAACCCTTTCCCAAACAAGCCCTGGTTTTCACGTGTCTGCAGTACAAGTCTTTTGAAAACACTGTGGGAAAAGGAGAAATTGCTCGTAATGAGCAATTTCTCCTTTTCCCACAGTGTTTTCTACCCTTTTTGAGACCTTTCTGCCATTTTCATCAAATTTAAAAATGTCGTCTGCAAACTCATTCAATTTGGACCAGTCCAAAATTTGTCGTCTGGGAAAGGGTTAACTATCAAAAAGGGGGCCAATATCAGAAGAGAAGGCAACCTTCCTCAAAATATTTGACATGGTTATGCCCCTTTTTTGCCATGGAATTTTCACTAAAAAAGCAACTGCAGTCGAGAGTCGGCACCTGCAAGCAGACCTCTTGCTTTTTCTTGGAGAGATTTTATCATTAGAGGAAGCCAGGTTGATCAGACATTTAACCCTTTACCACACAATCCCGAGTTTTAACGACCCTGAGAAAAAGACCTTTTGAAAACATTGTGGGAAAAGGAGAAAATGCTGGTAACCAGCATTTTCTCCTTTTCCCACAATGTTTTCTACCCATTCGCAGCTAGAAAGCATAAGTCCAGCCACATATGAGTTGTCGTCTGCAATTGCTTTCAATTTGGACAAGTCCATATTTTTGTTGTTTGGTAAAGAGTTAATTAGTGACACTTGACCTAACAAGCTTTGATGAGAATTCTGTACTGAATTGCAGACTTTTGAATATAACCTGTTTGATTGAAATAGATAATTCCTGCAGGCAATTCCAAATCTAGCAGATTATGAGATCAAAGCTTGAATAATCAATTAACTCTTTACCAAACAACAAAAATTTAGACTGGTCCAAATTCAAACCATTTGCAGATGACAAAATTAAGTACTGATGGGATGGTAACATTAATAAATTTTGTCTATGATGGGATAGAAAACATTGTGGGAAAAGGAGAAAAATGATGGTTATCAGCCTTTTCTCCTTTTCCCACAATGTTTTCAAAAGGCTTCTTCCACAGTGTCATTAAAACTCTAGATTGTGTGGTAAAGAGTTAACTCTTTACATCAGGACAAAATTTTATACTCATCAAAATTGAAATCTGAGACAATAAATTGACCATAGCTCAAATGATGGTACATGTATTTGGGGAGTAAAAAACAATGTGGGAAAAGGAGAAAATGCTCCTTTTCCCACAATGTTTTCAAAAGGATTGTTTGGTAGAGTTAATTGATATTCTGAGAGAGTTGGTCAAAGAAGAATTGAGCCAAGCTCTAGCAAAAGGGGGTTTAATGCATCTCCATGATGCATTGTACTAGGCAAGTCATCACATGATTCTGGAGCATTTCATCTGCTAACCAACTGAATTGGACAAGCAGAAAATTTACCAGAAATAAAAAGTTTTTTGTCACAGGTCAGCCTGCGCTGGCTGATTTGGGTCGATACTTTTTGCAGATGCATTCATCCCTTTTTCACAGGGCATGGATCTTTTAGCTCTTTCACTACTAGCTCAAGAGATTCCACTTTTTTTAAGAGGTCTAAATGAAGATTTCCACTGCTATTGAATATGAATTGCAACATAGTTTAGCATCTGGTAGCAGATGGTGTAGATCTACACCATCCGCAAAAGGTACTAATGTCTTCATCAGTAGTGAAAGAGTTAGTTTACCATTATGTCTTCACACTGCAATCCATGTTGATTCATCTGCAGCAGCAAAACTAAACATTGTAACACATGGAAAAACTTACGATTTGATTAATATTTTCAAGTTTAGTCAAACCTCAGTAGCTCGAACACGGGAATTTTCGAACACTACCGAAAATTCGAACAAGAATCTCAGTCCCGACAGAAAATGCTCTTAATTCAGCGAGTTCGACTTCGGAAAACTCGCACACCGTGAAACTCGAATTCTCGAACACATTTCATGGTCCCAAATGTAAAATCACTTTACTTTTTACCTGGGAAAGGTCGAACAAAAGGTTGACCGATAAATTAGTTGACAAGTGTTGGTGAATTTCACACATGTAGGCTGTTTATCTGTTTATGACACCTTACTGTCCACTGATTGAAACGGTGCGTAATATTAACCCGTTACGTGAAAAATAACTAGCTTTCATTAATTAATGCTGATTAATAATGATTGTATTTTTTTTCTTGATTGGATGTTTGCTCTGCCTTTAATCAATTTTTCACGCCTTTTGCATCAAACTGTGGTGTTCGACGGTATTTAAGAGGAGAATTCTGAATCCCAGTATCATACCGGCCGATATAGCTCAGTAGGTAGAGCGTAGGACTCGTGAACACAATGTCCTACAGATTGTGGGTTCGTATCCCCGGCTGGCCAACTAAAAATTACTAATAGTCTTTTGGATGAGACATTAAACCGAGGTCCCGTGTGACGGTGCTATACGCCGAGCACGTTAAAGAACCAGGCGAAGCTCTCAGTAGTTTCGACCTGTATCCTTGCACTATCCCCCGTAACAACTAACCGTCTTCTGGGGGCGTCGCTCAGATGGGCAACCGGTAGCGACGATAAATAAACAGAAATAACTAACTAACTCCCAGTATCATAACATACATGTAACGTATTAGAAATGTCTCAACCTACGGAAGAAAAGATCTCTGAGCAACTTAGTGAAGCACCCGGTAACGGGGGGATATCTAAGTCAGAGAAAAGAGGAACAAAAAGAATGTAAATAAAAGTTATTTTCCTGAACAACTGCTTTGTTTATAATTTTTCTGTGTGATCATTTAAAATGCTATTGGGCATAGGTAATGTCAGACATAATCTACTGCGGACATAATATATTTCTTGATCGAATCCGGCGATCTGTGAATGATCTTCGGCTCAGTCGAACTTCCGATAACTCGAACAAATCGGCTGGTCCCCTGGGTGTTCGAGCTACCGAAGTTTGACTGTATATTGAAAATATTTTTGCAACATTTTAGCCAAAGGTTGAAGCAGGTTTTTCATCTATTTTGGCTTTTCTAACTGACTGAAAGAATCCAAATCAACCATTTAACCCTTTACCACTCAATCCTGAGTTTTAATGACTATGGAAATGAAAGCTTTTGAAAACAATGTAGGATAAGGAGAAAATGCTGATATCTAGCATTTTTTTCCTTTTCCCACAATGTTTTCTACCCTACCCAAAAGAAGTTTTCATTTTTGAGTCACAGTTACTTTGTCATCTACAAATCCTTTCAAATTGATAATGCTAAAACATTATCGTTTGGTACAGGGTTTAGAGCGTAAGGGTTAACTCTTTACCACACAAAAAATGTTATAGAGTTGTCCAAATTCAAAGCATTTGCAGATGACAAATTAAAAGTAATTCTAATTGTAGGATTTACCTTTGAAAGGGTAGAAAATATTTTTGGAAACAGAGAAAATGATGGTCAGTTGGTTACCATCATTTTCTCCTTTTCTCAAAATGTTTTCAAAAGGGTTCTTCCTTAAGGTTGTTAAAATTTGTTATTGTGTGGTAAAGAGTTCAACTGAATCAATCTAAAGAGCTCATCCTAGGTATTTCCCTAAAGGTAGTTCTGTTTCGGTGATACAAAAGATAATGAGAATTATGCTGAAAAAGCAAACTTTATTTTCTCCCTTTACCAAACAATCCAATGTTTTAATTTCCCTGAAGAAGACAGTTTGTTAAACATTATGGGAAAATGAGAAAATGTTGGTAATAAGCATTTTCTCCTTTTCCCATAGCGTTTTTTCTTTTCCTTTCAAAGACAATTCCCATTAAATGAGACACATTTGTCATCTGCCATTGTTTCCACTGGACCAAACTAAATTTTGTCTGTCGAAGATTTAACTCTTTACCACACAATCCGATGTCTTATCAACACTGAGGTAGATGGCTTTTGATAACCTTTTGGGAAAAGGAGAAAATGCTGATAACCAGTATTTTCCCTTTTTCGCCAAAAAATATTTTTCTATCCTTTCTGAGACAAATTATATTATCTGAACCATGTTCAAATTGTCGTCTGCAAGTGCTTTCAATATGGATGAGTCCAAAATTATGTTGTTTGGTAAAGAGTGAAGTCTCCAAAGAGAATTTAAACTTGTGGTTCGTTTGAGTCAATTTTTATATCTGATACTTCTAACTATTCTTTTAGTATTAATTTTAAAGAAATAATCCCTTCAAGAGCTTTATAAATGAAATGAGCCATGCTCTGGCAAAAGGGGATTTTATGCATCTCTGTGACGCATTATACCAACCAAGTCATCATATAATTGTGGATCCATAAAATCCAACCGACTAACAATCTAACAACCAACTGAATCATCAGGTAAACAGTGGCCCTTTGACATGCATAAAATTTACCAAGAGCAAAAAGTATTGACACAGGTCAGCCTGTGCAGACTGCCAAGGCTGACCTGGGTCAATACTTTTTACAGATGCATTAAATGCACTCTGATTGAACAGAACATGCACTCTTACTGCTGATTTGCTTTAATATTTTTGTGAGATTTTCTTGCAAAAAAAAAAGTGCACATTTTCAAAAAACCTTCCATGGAAGAGCTGAACACAAGAGAACCGTGATGGCCCTGTATTGCTGACCTCAGTATATTTTTGAATATTGGAAAAATACTGCTTTTTTTGAAAATAGAGGCAGAAGCTTTGTAGAACTCATGTTACTACTTAACCATGCCAAGTTTCAATGCAATCTAGTTTTTGAGGAAAAAAGTTTTCAATCATTTGATTAAGTGTTTACCAAACAACAATTTTTTTTGTCTTGTCCACATTTGAAGCATACACAGACTACAAATTAAATATGGCCCTGCAAATGTTCTCAGTTTGGACAAGTCTAATATTTGGCAACTGGTGCAGTGTGTTAAATCATTTGATTGATTGATTGATTGAATGCTGTTTTATGCCACTTTCAACATTATTTCAGTTATATTACAGCAACAGCTAACATTATTACAAGGCTGAGGGCTCTGAAGTGTCTTGCAAAAGGACACTACCACGAAAAACCAAGAGCTTCAAGTCAGGCTCAAGTGCGGGCATCAAGGTTATGAGTAACACTTTACCACTGAGCCACAGGGGACCACCTCCTTATCCCTTTCCCAAACAATCCCTGGTTTTCACGTGTCTGCAGTACCAATCTTTTGAAAACACTGTGGGAAAAGGAGAAATTGCTCGTAACGAGCAATTTCTCCTTTTCCCACAATGTTTTCTACCCTTTTTGAGAACTTTCTGCCATTTTCATCAAATTTAAAATTGTCGTCTGCAAACTCTTTCAATTTGGACCAGTCCAAAATTTGTCATTTGGGAAAGGGTTAACCCTTTCCCGAACGACAAACGACTAGACTCGTCCAAATTAACAGCATTTGCAGACAAAAAAATGATTGTGATTAAAAAATTGAAATTTGTTTTGGAAACAGTAGAAAAACATTGTGGTTACCAGCATTTTCTCCTTTTCCCACAATGTTTTTAAAAGGTCTCCTTCTCAGGGTCATTGAAAGTCAGGATTGTGTGGTAATGGGTTAATCATTTGAAGGCAGATAGATAGCAATTTACAAGCCAATACTAAATAAAGCATAACAGCTTATCCTGAGCACCTCAGACTTCAGTGTGGAAGAAATACTTCCTCATGTAAGGAAAAAATACAGCTAATGTGAGGAGAAAGAAAAATACAGAACAGCATGAAATTATTACTGTACTGCTATTCTGAACTGTTACATACTATAATTTTATTCAACTATTCTGAAGTGTTATATACTATAATTTTATTCAAATATCAAACTTCTCTATTCAATTTATTTCCTGGTGAATGTTAATCACAAAAACAAATAACATCAAAAGTTTCTTATCTCTTTACCAAACAACAAATTCTAGACTGTTCAAAATTGAAAGCATCTGCAAACGACAAATGTGAACATGATACAAATTAACCAAAGTCCTTTGACAGGGTAGAAATGCTGTGTATTAGCACTTCCTCTTTTTCTCACAATGCTTTCAAAAGCCTTCTCTTCCAGGGCTGTTTAAACATGGGATTGTTTGGTAAAGGGTTAATATATGTCATAGATTTAACATGATGAATTACTTCATCTGAATATGATATCACACAATTATAACAATATATTGCATTTGAATGTTCAACTCTTTACCAAACGACATTTTAGACTGGTCCAATATGAAAAGATTTCTAGACAACATATTAAATTTGGCTGACATGATGAGATGTGTCTCTAAAAAAGTAGAAAACATTGTGGAACAAGAGCGGCAAATTGTCGCAAGATACGCCCGTCTTACCCCAAGTTGTAAAGCTGGGGCATAATAATGATAAAGGGGAGGTATAGAAAAATAGTAGTGCAGAATATTTTTTTTACTGTTGATTGAAGATAATGGCAGTGTATTTGTGTTGACGGAACTCTTGTTTATTATTGTATTACTATTAACTCTTTACCACACAGCAAAAGTTTGGACTAGTCCAAATTGAAATCATTTGCAGTTTACAAACTAAATGTAACTCAAAAATTGAAATTTGGTTTGGAAAGGGTAGAAAACATTGTGGGAAAAGGAGAAAATGCTGGTGCATAAAAAATAAGCAATTTATATTTCATGTGCACTGCACTACCCCTTGATGAGATGTATCCAGCCCTAAAATTTCATAACCCGAGGTAGTATAGTTTGAGAGATATGCATCATACAAAATTCAAGTTCGAAAAAAAAACAAGAAAGGGCAATAACTGAAAAATTAAGCAAGCAAGAGTTGAAATTTATATGCACAGCACTTCCCGTTGATGGAATGTATCCACGCATGAAATTTCATATCCTTAGCTAGTATAGTTCTGAAGATATGCACTGGACAAAATTAAAGTTTCAAAATAAAGAAAGAGCAATAAGTCAAAAATTAAGCAAGAGTTATGGTTCATGTGCACTGCACTCCCAGTTGATGAGATCTATCTACGCATGAAATTTCATAGCCATAGGTAGTATAGTTTTGGAGATATGCTCGAGACAAAATTCAAGTATGAAAATAAGTCAAAAATTAAGGAAGGAAGAGTTATGATTCCTGTGCACTGCACTCCCCCTAAATGAGATGTACGCAGGCATGAAATTTCATAACCCTAGGTAGTATAGTTTTGGAGATATTCACCGGAGAAAATGCAAGTATGAAAAAGAAGAAAGGGCAATAACTGAAAAATTGAGGAAGCAAGAGTTATGATTCCTGTGCACTGCACTCCCCCTTGATGAGATCTATCCACTCATGAAATTTCATAACCGTAGGTAGTATAGTATTGGAGATATTCACCGGACAAAATTCAAGTATGAAAAACAACAAAGGGCAATAACTGAAAAATTAGGGAAGCAAGAGTTATGATTCCTGTGCACTGCACTGCCCCTTGATGAGATCTATCCATGCATGAAATTTCATAACCGTAGGTAGTATACTTTTGGAGATATGCTCCGGACAAAATTCAAGTATGAAAAACAACAAAGGGCAATAACTCAAAAATTAAGGAAGCAAGAGTTATGATTCCTGTGCACTGCACTCCCCCTTGATGAGATCTATCCACTCATGAAATTTCATAACCCTAGGTAGTATAGTATTGGAGATATTCACCGGACAAAATTCAAGTATGAAAAACAACAAAGGGCAATAACTCAAAAATTAAGGAAGCAAGAGTTATGATTCCTGCGCACTGCACTCCCCCTTGATGAGATCTATCCACTCATGAAATTTCATAACCCTAGGTAGTATAGTATTGGAGACATTCACCGGACAAAATTCAAGTATGAAAAACAACAAAGGGCAATAACTCAAAAATTAAGGAAGCAAGAGTTATGATTCCTGCGCACTGCACTCCCCCTTGATGAGATCTATCCACTCATGAAATTTCATAACCGTAGGTAGTATAGTATTGGAGATATTCACCGGACAAAATTCAAGTATGAAAAACAAGAAAGGGCAATAACTCAAAAATTAAGGAAGCAAGAGTTATGATTCCTGTGCACTGCACTGCCCCTTGATGAGATCTATCCACTCATGAAATTTCATAACCCTAGGTAGTATAGTATTGGAGATATTCACCGGACAAAATTCAAGTATGAAAAACAACAAAGGGCAATAACTCAAAAATTAAGGAAGCAAGAGTTATGATTCCTGCGCACTGCACTCCCCCTTGATGAGATCTATCCACTCATGAAATTTCATAACCCGAGGTAGTATAGTATTGGAGATATTCACCGGACAAAATTCAAGTATGAAAAACAACAAAGGGCAATAACTCAAAAATTAAGGAAGCAAGAGTTATGATTCCTGTGCACTGCACTGCCCCTTGATGAGATCTATCCACTCATGAAATTTCATAACCCTAGGTAGTATAGTATTGGAGATATTCACCGGACAAAATTCAAGTATGAAAAACAACAAAGGGCAATAACTCAAAAATTAAGGAAGCAAGAGTTATGATTCCTGTGCACTGCACTGCCCCTTGATGAGATCTATCCACTCATGAAATTTCATAACCCTAGGTAGTATAGTATTGGAGATATTCACCGGACAAAATTCAAGTATGAAAAACAACAAAGGGCAATAACTCAAAAATTAAGGAAGCAAGAGTTATGCTTCCTGCGCACTGCACTCCCCCTTGATGAGATCTATCCACTCATGAAATTTCATAACCCTAGGTAGTATAGTAATGGAGATATTCACCGGACAAAATTCAAGTATGAAAAACAACAAAGGGCAATAACTCAAAAATTAAGGAAGCAAGAGTTATGATTCCTGTGCACTGCACTCCCCCTTGATGAGATCTATCCACTCATGAAATTTCATAACCCTAGGTAGTATAGTATTGGAGATATTCACCGGACAAAATTCAAGTATGAAAAACAACAAAGGGCAATAACTCAAAAATTAAGGAAGCAAGAGTTATGATTCCTGCGCACTGCACTCCCCCTTGATGAGATCTATCCACTCATGAAATTTCATAACCCGAGGTAGTATAGTATTGGAGATATTCACCGGACAAAATTCAAGTATGAAAAACAACAAAGGGCAATAACTCAAAAATTAAGGAAGCAAGAGTTATGATTCCTGTGCACTGCACTGCCCCTTGATGAGATCTATCCACTCATGAAATTTCATAACCCTAGGTAGTATAGTATTGGAGATATTCACCGGACAAAATTCAAGTATGAAAAACAACAAAGGGCAATAACTCAAAAATTAAGGAAGCAAGAGTTATGATTCCTGTGCACTGCACTGCCCCTTGATGAGATCTATCCACTCATGAAATTTCATAACCCTAGGTAGTATAGTATTGGAGATATTCACCGGACAAAATTCAAGTATGAAAAACAACAAAGGGCAATAACTCAAAAATTAAGGAAGCAAGAGTTATGATTCCTGCGCACTGCACTCCCCCTTGATGAGATCTATCCACTCATGAAATTTCATAACCCTAGGTAGTATAGTAATGGAGATATTCACCGGACAAAATTCAAGTATGAAAAACAACAAAGGGCAATAACTCAAAAATTAAGGAAGCAAGAGGTATGATTCCTGTGCACTGCACTCCCCCTTGATGAGATCTATCCACACATGAAATTTCATAACCGTAGGTAGTATAGTTTTGGAGATATGCTCCGGACAAAGAACTGGACGCCGCCCGCCCACCCGCCCGCCCAATCGCCCGCCACGGGTGATCCCATAATACGTCCCGTCTTCGACGGGTGTATAAAAAGGAGAAAATGCTGGTCACAATACATCAGTATTTTCTTCAAAAGAGCCGAGCTAAAAATTATCACAAATCATAATAATCATTTCACAGATTCATTTTTTCTGTTCTGGAGTATTTCTTTAGCAAATCGTATTATCCTGACACTTAACCCTTTAACAAACAATCCCATGTAAGGAAGAAGGCATTTGAAAACAATGGAAAAAAGGAGAAATGTTGGTTACCAGCACTTTCTCCTTTTCCTACTGTATGTTGTCTATCCTTTCAAAGACAACTCCCATACTTAGATCCACAAGTGACTTGTGTGCTACAAAAATTAGTACTCCAAAAATAGGCGTCTTTTTAGTTCACCTGAGTACAAAGTGCTCAAGGTGAGCTAGTGTGATTGTGCTGTGTCTGGCGTGTGTTGTGTGTTGTCTGTTGTGCGGTCATCAACATTTACCTTGTGTGCACTCTAAAGGCCACATTTTTAGTCACTCATGAAACATGGTCAGTATGTTTGTCTTGATGAAATCTTGGACAAGTTCAAAATTGGGTCATGTTGGGTCAAAAAGTAGGTCACTAGGCTAAATCTTAGAAAAACCTTGTGTGCACTCTAGAGGCCACATTTTCAGCCTAATACTCTTGAAACTTGGTCAGAATGTTTATCTTGATAATATCTTGAACAAGTTTGAAATTGGGTCATGTCCGGTCAAAAAGTATGTCACTGGGCCAAATCTTAGAAAAAGGTTGTGTGCACTCTAGAGGCCACATTTTCAGCCTGAAACTCATGAAAGATGGTTGGAATGTTCTTCTTGATGATATCTCGGACAAGTGTGAAATTAGGTCATTTTGGGTTAAAAAGTAGGTCCCTGGGCTAAATCTTAGGAAAACGTTGTGTGCATTCTAGAGGCCACATTTTTTTAGCCTGAAATTCATGAAACTTGGTCAGATTGCCTGTCTTGATGATATCTCAGACAAGTTCAAAATTGGGTCATGTTGGGTCAAAAAGTAGGTCACAGGGCTAAATCTTAGGAAAACCTTGTGTGCACTCTAGGCCTCATTTTCAGCCTTATACTGATGAAGATTGATCAGAATGTGTATCTTGTTATCTCAGAGAAGTTTGAAACTGGGTCATGTGGGGTTTTAGGTCATAGTGTAAAAACTTAGAAAAACCTTGTGTGCACTCTAGAGGCCAAATTTTCAGCCTGATACTCTTGAAACTTTGAATATTTGTCTTGATGATATCTTGGACATGATGTAAATTGGGTCATGTCGGGTCAAAAAGTAGGTCACTTGGCCAAGTCTTAGAAAAAGCTTGAGTGCACTCTAGAGGCCACATTTTCAGCCTAAAATACTTGAAACTTGGTTAGAAAGTTTGCCTTGATGAAATCTTGGACAATTTCAAAATTGGATCAAAAAGTACGTCATTGGGCCAAATCTTAGAAAAACCTTGTGTGCACTCTAGAGGCCACATTTTCAGCCTGATACTCATGAAACATGGTCAGAATTTTGTCTTGATGAAATCTTGGACAAGTGTGAAATTAGGTCAGATTGGTTAAAAAAGTAGGTCACTTACAATGATGTGTTTTACATCATTAAAACTAGGATCTCTTCAGCTTTATCAACTGTAGATGACTTTACTCAGGTGAGCGTTTTAGGGCCAATGACCCTCTTGTTTTTTGGTCTGGTGGACCAGTGGATGCATTTAACGTTTCTAAAATACTGTCAAAGGACAGCAATCATATTGGGCAAGGCAGAACATCTCAGCTAGTCAGGCAGCTCTCTTAGGAGTTAGAAGCTATAGATAAAACAGTATTTTAAACTGTTGGTAAATTATGGTATCTACAGGCAGACTTTATTTAACCCTTTACCAAACAATCCTGAGTTTTAACCACCCAGAAGAAGAAGCCTTTAGAAAATATTGCGGGAAAAGGAGAAAATGCTGGTAACCCGATAGAATACAGAAATCATTACCATTTGAGCTACATTTACATCTGCAGATGCTTTTAATTTGGTCCAGTCCAAACTTTTGTCATTTGGTAGAGTTAATCCTTATCGTGCCAAACAAATGAAAAGAACATTCTTAGTCAGAACTAAAGATGCAGATATTTTCATGGCCTTTTTATCTCAGATTATCTGGTAAAGAAGCATACATCATAGGGCCAAAATCAGTGTGCATTCTGATCTTGATCTACACTGTCTGCCTCAGCAATTAAGTCCAGGCTCAGTCCTTTAACACAGGGATTTTTAGCGTTTTTTATGTTTTACGTGTATATATAATACAAGGGATGCAACTGACATTATCGGCAAAGTCTACTTGTCATCACAAAAACACAAGTTACTTCGTCAGTTTTACAGATAATCACGTAAGGTCTACTTTATCTAGCTCATTACACATTTTTCTAGCGAAAAATAACGTGGTTTCATGACTAAATGTTCAATGATTTGTGCTACAGAAGCCGGTTTCTCGACAAATAGGTCGAAATTGTTTGGTCCGACACGGGTTCGTTCAGTGCGCTTGTCAGAGTAAATCTACTATTCTGTACAAGATCATGGCCAAAATACTTATTGGTTTGATAAAACAAGTAAATATCGTTAACCAACCTTCGTTGTTTAATAATAACACGAAGAATACAGCTCCAAATCGTCCGATGTTTGATCGATTCACTCAAATTTCAAGGAAGCAGCCATAATTGTTGTCACATGATCAAAATGTATCGAGGCATTTCATTGGTTGGATTTTTGGTTCCAACCAATGAAATGCCTCGATACATTTTGATCATGTGACAACAATTATGGCTGCTTCCTTGAAATTTGCGTGAATCGATCAAACATCGGACGATTTGGAGCTGTATTCTTCGTGTTATTATTAAACAACGAACGTTGGTTAAAGATATTTACTTGTTTTATCAAACCGATAAGTATTTTGGCCATGATCTTGTACAGAATAGTAGATTTACTCTGACGAGCGCACTGAACGAACCCGTGTCGGACCAAACAATTTCGACCTATTTGTCGAGAAACCGGCTTCTGTAGCACAAATCATTGAACGTTTAGTCATGAAACCACGTTATTTTTCGCTAAAAAAATGTGTAATGAGCTAGATAAAGTAGACCTTATGTGATTATCTGTAATATTGACGAAGTAACTTGTGTTTTTGTGATGACAAGTAGACTTTGCCGATAATGTCAGTTGCACCCCTTGTATTATATATACATGTAAAACATAAAAAACGCAAAAAATCCCTGTGTCCTTTAAGGCATCACATCTTTAGAGGAGGTGACTGACTGCAACATGCAGGCTTCTACATGTCTAGAAATTGCTTTAGATATCGTTTCATTATCTTCTGCTTGGTGGCATTTTTCAAATACATACCTGTCTGATATGAGCATTCCGAGTACAGAACCAGACTACTTTTCAAGGCGGCAATCAATGCAATGAATTTCAAAACAAAATATATGTTTACCCACTAAAACCTTCTTTGTACGATTCATCCAGCTATGGTTAGCTAGTACATAACCTGTGTACCAGCCATTTATAAACACAGCCCATATGAGCTTGGGAAAAAGCCCCGGTATAAACCAAGCAAGGTGAGGACGTTGTTTTTGTTGTCAGTCTTTTGCACAAATCCTGGTTTTCCCCATGTCTATCTTTAGAAACTGTCTATAGAGATTTGCAGTAAACAATTGACCTTTCTGCAAACACGAGTTTGGCACGCCCTCCTTAGTAACGCAGCATTTTGGTCGCTATGTCTGACAAACAAAGCAGAAAATGGCACCGACTACATAGAGAAAGAGTGTTTATTTCCGTTTTATTCTAACTTATGTTTTGCTCTAATTGAAGCACCCAAAGTTTTTTCACGAACTTTCTTATCAATTCGAACTAAATCAGCAACGTAACAAGAAAAAATTCTTTGGATAATGTCACATTTGTAAGAAATCGACAAGTGAAAACAGCGCAAATATGTACGTAATTCCGTGTTCTTTCTCGCAAATGTGAGTAGCCTGCTGTCAGCAACATCTGTAATTAGTAATAGGGAAAGAGGCATAACTTTATAAGACATTCTGTCAGTATATAACATGTCAGTTTGACAGTAAACAATTTAAGAAAAGGACTTACAATTCAACCCTTTACCATACAATCTGGTGCTTTAACGACCTTTAAGGTGGAGACTTGTGAAAACTTTTCTCTTTTTCCCTAGATGTTTTCAACGCTTTTAAGACAAATCTCACCATTGGAGCAACGTTTAACTTGATGACAGTATTTTTTTCAAATTAGATGAATCAAGTGTTATGTTGTCAGGTAAAGCTTTACTTAACACCTCTAACACCTGTTTGAGTAATAATCAATAGGTTTTATTGCAAGTAATCAATTAAGAAAGTGGTTTGTCATGACCTTAACTGATGTATTTTGTAAAAACTTGTAAATTGGGGGTCTTTTTTGTCACTTGAGGTGATAATAAGATTATACAGATTTTGAATGGACATGCATTTATCAGTTATGCGACGATCATGGGGAAAACAAACCAGGCCAAAGTGAAATTAACAGTCACACGTAATTGTCTTAATGAAACAGGAATAAAATATAATTGCTTCCTAAAGTATTAAAACAAAAATCAAAGAACATCTGACGTTTGCAAAGTCAACTTATTTATGAAACAGGATGACAAGTGGCTGTCAATAAAATATACTTCTTCCTGTTGCTTGTTTCCTACAATGATTACGACTGTCTGCAAGTAATGCTTGGAGTTTGAAAGATGTTCATTGAGTTAGATTTCAATAGGCAGTTTAACAATAAAATTTGGCATAATCATTCTTTCTTTCCTGAAAGATTTAAAAAAAAAAAAGTGCTTTTCTGTTGTTTGGTAGAGAGGCTAGTTTTTCTGAATCCAGGTTAAATCTACCTGCAACACTTACATGGATATATAGGTATTTGGAATGGACAGAATTAGTTTTCCATAACAATTATCTTACCACATGATTCTTATCAGAAACTTTAATCCATTCTGAATTAATTAATCTATAATCCAATTTTCTTTGGTTTAAATGAAAAGAAAAAAAATACATTGTCTATCAGTAGTAAAGGCTGTAACTCTGTCAGACCCTTTTGTTTGTATGATGAGCTACACTGTGTTTTGATTGGTTGATATGACCTGTCAATTAAAATCGGCAGAAAGGTCAATTATTGGTATTTTGAAAAATTATTTTCCCTGATTGAAATATTTTTTTTTAAGAAATTTGTAGTGAAAAGCTGGCTTGATTTTTCCACAGACATATTATTTATTGCCATTTTCCACCTGCACTTTTTTAGCAGCATTTTTTGCACTGCATATTAACATTTATCCTGTACAGGATAGTGATGTGTCATAGCAGACAGGTTTATCTTCGAAGAATATGACATGCACAAACAATGGATATCTTTTTCAATTGTATTATATTTTTTGAGAGTGTTTTACACACTATTGTTTTTAACACAGGGTACACAGAGTTCAAAATTTACAACGGAATTGTATAACAGGTTAATTAAAATACATTTAAATCTAGATCAAGTGAAAAATGATGTCAAAATGACAATATCAAAATTGATGAGTCCTTTTATGACTAGTCCTCCTACACCACTAACAGGCCTTAAATGTCTATTTCCTTTGACTCTTTACCATACAGCAAAATTTTAGACCTGCTGAAATTCAAAGCAATTGCTGACGACATTTTAAATGTTGCTCAAATGATCTCATTAGTCTTTGAATGGGTAGAAAACATTGTGGGAAAAGGAGAAAATGCTGGTAACCAGCATTTTCTCCTTTTCTCAAAATGTTTTCCACCTTTCAAAGCAAAGTCTCTCGAATTAGTCCACATTTGTCACCTCCAAACCCTTTCAATTTGGACTTACATGTCATTGTTTGGTAAGGAGTTAACCCTTCACCAAATCTCAGTTTTAACAACCATGAGGAAGTGGGCTTTTGAAAACATTGCCTGCAATGGAGAAACTCCATTTCAGCAATCTTTTCTACCCTTTCAAAAAATAATTCCTTATATAAGCCTCATCTAAGTTGTTGTCTGCAAAGGCTGTTAATTTGGGAAATTCTAATAATTATTGTGTTGTCTGGTAATACCGTTAAGTTTAACTCTGTACCAAACAAGCAATTCAGAGCATTTGCAGACGACAAAATTAAATGTGGCTTAAGTTGTGATTTCTCTATTTAATAGGGTAGAAAACATTGTGGGAAAAGGAGAAAATGCTAGTTACTAGCATTTTCTCTTTTTCCACGATGTTTTCAAAAGCTTTCTCTTTTAAGGTTGTTAAAACTTGGGACTGAGTGGTAAACAGTTCACATGTGGCCTCTAGAAATTCAATTCTCCATTTTAAAAGCATCTGCAGAAGGAAAATTAAATGTGACTAAATGTTGAGAATTGGCATGGAAAGGGTAGAAAACATTGAGGAAAATAATGAAATTGCTGGTTATCAATTTTTCTTTCCTTTTATCACAATGCTTTCAAAAGCCTTTTTCCCCTAGATCCTTAGATTGTTTGCTAAAGGTTTAAAGAAGCCTCAAGTCCAAAGTTTCCCCACTTAATTAATTTGCACGTGGCACAGACATTTAATACCCCTGAAAAAAAGTGACATTGAAAATCAATTAGATACAATATATCTTGCTGTGATAAGTCTCTTTGTCAGAATTAACAGACATGGAAATTCCTGATCTCCCTGCCCCCACTGCAAGCTGACACCTGCTAAACTCCTGTATTCACAATATATCTCTTTTATAACATGAAAAAAAAGAGGACTAAACACATCAAGGGAATCAAGATAATAATGTGTCAAATGGAGAAATTCCTCAGAATGAGCATTATCTCCATTTACCAATCTTTACATAGCCATCTGAAGTAGATTGGCTGAGTCTAGACTTATACTTATTTTCATGGTTCATAATAAGTGACAACAAATCACTGTTAGCCTGATGGGCCAATTTTATTTGAGGACTCAGTCTTCACCAATTACTTTTGCTGTAAATTCCAATCAGTAAGACAGTTTGATTGTTACAAGAGTCTTTTTCTTGATATGATTTTAAAGTCCATAAATGACGATATATTCCTTTCCATCAAATTTTTATCCCCTGTATCACTTGCAAACTAGTGGTTTAAGCCTACATTATGGCAATGGGCTTAACCACTACAGACAAAGCAAGATTGTAACAAGGCATATGACATACAATAGTAAGCCCAGGTATACTGTTGTAAGTATCATTCTTTTTTTACAAAGAAAGAGACTGCAAGAGAGAGAATATGGAAGTATGATAGAAAAAATTTGATTTACTGAAAAACTGCTAGATTTTCTGAAGAGTAGGGTTGTCCCATACACCCTTCGTAAGGCTGCCAGTGACTGCCACAGGGGCAAGAACCTCTGATGCACACCCTTGCCATGCGGCTCACCACTATCGTCACACAAGAAAAGCCCAAATTTCTTTAAGGTAAAGGCAAACATGCTTACAGATTCGATCACATTTGTTTCAAACTGAATCAAAACTGGGGAATGAGGTTTACCGTTGCTAAGGAGAAGAATGGATCACAAAGTGACAAATACAATGTCACTTGTCCATCAAGTCTGAATAATCTGCGTGATAAGTAACAACTAAGGGCAAATACCTCACACCATCTCCCTATAGGTTAAACCTTAACCTGCTAAATAAGTCAACCTTACACCATCTCCCCATAAGTTAATTCTTATCCTGCTAAATGAGTGGACCTTACACCATCTCCCTGTAGGTTAATCCTTATCCTGCTAAATAAGTAGAATGAAATTTTCAAGACGATAGTAAAAACCCAAATTATGCTATTTCAAAGGTATTTTTTTTGGGAAAGCTATGCCCCTATCCAACAGTGTAGACCCAAGATCAGACTGCAGGTTCTGATCTTGATCTGCGCTGTCTGCAAAAGGTCCTTGAGTCAAGCTCAGCGGCCTTAGGATTAACGGTCTCTTTACCAGGGTTCATACAGAATTTCTCAAGGAAAATTTAAGGGTTTTTCAAGTTTTCAAGGGCTTTTTCAGGCTAAATTTGAAATAGAAATTAAGGTCTTTTTGTGGACATGGCTATATTCAATAGCGATCCATATTTTACCATGATTATGTTGGCACATGGGATCTGCTAACCGATTTCTGTTAAATATACATTTCCCCATTTCTCCAACTCGATACAGACAACCTTTTTATAGATGGCTGACGCGTATAATAACAATTGCTGTGAACAGATGCTCTTAGCGATAAGGTGAGAGGAAACCGGTAATGGTACTCGACTTTCGACCAAGATTGAAGTAGAAGGTCAGCCACCAGTCTAAAAACCAAGTGCGATATGACGCAATATCAAATTACGTCATCAAAATATGTGTAGACACTGCTCTTCCTTGTTACCGTATATACTCACTTGTAAGAAGATATGAAGGAATACGGGTTTCTTTGGAAACTTTCTTCGATCATGTCACCTGCATATTTGGTGCATTGTGCCTTACGATTTATTAGATTTAGGGGTTTTTTCAAAGACGTTCTATACTTTTGAAGGGTTTTTTAAGGCTTCTCGTCATTTTCAAGGTTTTTTCAAGACTGAAGTCAAATTTAAGGGTTTTTCATGACCTGTGCGAACCATGTTTACCATACAACAAAAATGTAGAATGTCCAAGTTGACAGAATTTGCAGATGACAATTTAAATGTGGCTCAAATTATGGAATTTGTCTTTGATAGGATAGGAAATATTGTGGTTAAAGGAGAAAATGCTGGTTACCAGCATTTTCTCCTTTTCCCACAATATTTTCAAAAGGCTCCTTTCTCAGGGACATTAAAACTCGGGATTGTGTGGAAGAGTTTACTCATTTCAATACAAATATGACATTTTTTTGCTACTAAATAGATGGTTTTAGGAAACAATATGAGAAAAGGAACAATAATTGCCTGTTACAAGCATCTGCTCCCTTTCCAACAACGTTTTCCATACCATTCAGTAATATCTTCCTCCATGAGCAATTCTCTGGCAAAACAGGGTTTTGATGCATCTCCATACAGCATTATACCAAGCAAGTCATCACATAAATTATGGATCCATAAAATCCATGTAGTCTGTTACAATAGTCTGGATCTGGAGGTAGAATGGTCCTTTGCCCTCTAGAAAATTACAAATAGCAAAAAGTATTAACCATGATGCCTGCCTCAGTGGACTGCTCAGGCTTATATGGGTTGATACTTTCTGCAGATGCATTAAGCCCTGTTTTCACAGAGTATGACTGATATATAAAATTGAGCAATTTGTTTGCATATGGTAGGTCTATTTTGTCTGAAAACCGACTGAATCATGAGTAAGAATGGTCCTTTGACATGCAAAAATTTTACCAATTGCAAAAAGTTCTGACTCCAGTCAGTCTGCACAGACAGCACAGGCTGACAAGGGACTGTGCTTTTTTTCTTGCATTAAACCCCATTTTCACAGAACATGACTTGGTTAGAGATTTACTGGATTTTAAAGGTAACTATTGGTAACTATTTACCAAACTGGACAAGGTATTGGACTTGTCCAAATCGAAGCTTTTGCAGATGACTTCAATGTGTTTAACCCTCTACCACACAATCACACGATGCTGAGAAAGAAGGCTTTTGAAATAACTGTGAAATTAACAGAAGAAAATGCTGGTAACTAGCATTCCTCCTTTTCACATTATGTTTTCTACCCTTCCAAATTAAACTTTCAATTTTTGAGTCACGTTTATTTTGTCATCTGCAAATGCTTTGAATTTGGACAAGTCTAAAATTTTGTTGTTTGATGAACAGTTAAAATGGTTGTGATTGTTTTCAATTCAGAACTGAAAGCATAATGTGGGAAAAGGAGAAAATACTAATTACCAGCATTTTCTCCTTTTCTCACAATATTTTCAGAAGCAATTTCTTTCAGGGCTGTTAAAACTCAGGACTGTGTGGTAAAGGATTAAAAGTTCACAGAGTCTGTAGTCTGTCCGAAGCAATTAAAATTCCATTGATCTTTTACAAATATGATGACCTAAATAGAATCTGTTTTAATGAAGTGCTTTTTCAAAATGTCATGAAAGATAATGGATTACTGTATCAAACAAGAGAAGGAAGTAACAAGTTATTGTTTTTGTTGTACTATCAATCTTTTTCACAATGTAGTGACACCATGATCATCCAGATTTGATATTCAAGCTATAGCCCTTGCCAAACAATATTGTGTTTAAAGGACGCTGAGAAAAGGGCTTTTGAAAACATTGTGGGAAATGGATTTTATTGATTGAAATGGTGTTTTAAGCTGCTTTCAACATTATTTCAGTCATACTGCGGTAATAGTTCATATAATTTTATTCATGTATATCCTGGGTTTAACTCTACCAAATGACAAAATTTTAGCCTGGTCAAAATTCAAACCATTTGCAGACGGCATATTAAATGATACTCAAAACAATAGTTATGTCTTTCAAAGGGTGGAAAACATTGTGGGGTGGTGACCAGCATTTTCTTCTTTTCCCACGATGTTTTCAAAACGCCCCTTCCCCATGGTCGTTAAAACTCAAGATCCTGTGTTAAAGGGTTAATAAGAACTAGGCTCGGGCTCTGAAGTCAGACCTCCAGATAAGAGGGAGTGATAGTATTCCAAATCCATTATTTCTCTCCCAAAACCTATGTTGTGGGTACTCATAAGAAACGTCTCGATGAGACGATTCTAATGAGTACCCATAACATAGGGTTTAGTGCAGAGTGATTAATATTTTCAATTTTGAAATCAAAATCACTCCCTGTATCTGGAGCTCTGCTGAAGTGTCAGACAAACATGAGAATGATTCTTATCTTACAGGAAGCTTTTTTGAACAAATTTGTTTCAAAAGAGAAATTGGTCAAAGACAGCAATTTCTCCTTTTCTAACAGTATTTTAATAAGTATTTGTGACTCAAACTTCCATGTTAGCCACATTTGTTGCTTGCAAATGCTTTCAGTATGGACAAGACTTAAAGATATATCTATACTTGTTTTCACCCAGTTTTAATTCAAAATGGAAACATCACAGCAGTGATTTCTTTCATTGCCCCAAGAAACTGAAATGCATTTTTTATTGGTTGTAAACTATGCAACCCTTGCAACTGGCAGGGGCAACATTTGGTATGAAGATACAAGAATGATTATAGTTTGATAAAATAGGTTAAAAACTGGGTGGAAATGAGTACAGATGTATCTTTAAGTCTTGTCTATATTGAAAGCATTTGCTGGCAACAAGTGTGGCTAAAATTGGCAGTTTGAGTCACAAATACCATAATCATTTTTGTATCTTCATACCAAATGTTGCCCCTGATGGTTGCAAGGTTGCATAGATTACAACCAATAAAAAATGCATTTCAATTTCTTGGGGTCATGAAAGAAATCAGTGCTGTGTCGTTTCTGGTTTTAAATTGGAGATTTCCATGATAGGTATTTATCCCTTACGCCATAAATATTGGTAATTTATCTATGTTTACACAGCTTACCAAATTCTGAATCACTCTACTGTCTATCAAAATTTTACAGCATTTTTTTCTCTCTCGCTGTAAGGATGTATCTTTAAGTTCTGTCATCTGGTAAAGAGTAAACTGATCTTTGTGTATCTTATCATGTATGATTTAATGTCCTTAAATTTTCTACTTTGTGTGCCCATGCATCAAAGTTTTGCAAATGCAAAAGATCACATGTTAGGTCTGTCATATTTATTGTTGCGAGTCCTGGTTCATTTTCATTATTTTGTCATTATTTTTATATATGATTTCTTGTTATTTCCTTTTCAGAGAGAAGGAGACATTTAACTCTTTACCAAACTACAAAATTTTAGACTAGACTAAATCAAAAGCATTTACAGAGGACAAATGGAATGTAGCTCGAATGATAATTTCTGTCTTTGATGTGGGGGGGGGGGGAGTGGAAAACATTGTGGGAAAGGGAGAAAATGCTGGTAACCAGCATTTTCTCCTTTTCCAATGATGTTTTCAAAAGGCTTCTCTTCGGGGTCGTTCAAACCCAGGAAGTGTGGTAAGGCTTAATCCTTTACAAGACAAATTTTTCCACTTGTCCATAATGAAAGTATTTGCTGATGACAAATCAAATGTGTCTAAAATGATTTTGTCTCTGAAATGGTATACATGTATACTTTGTGAAAAGGTGGATATTTATAGAAAAAAGAGGAAATGCTGGTAACCAGTATTTTCTCCTTTTCCCACAATGCTTTCAAAAGTTTCTTTGGCTAATTAAAATGTTGGACCATTTTCAAGAGGGTAAACTGGAGCATCAATTCCCATATTTTCGTGATACAATGGAGAAATCTTTATTGCAAATGAAAAATATCTTAATATTATGGAAAGCATTTGAGGAACAGACAATAATTGCTCATATTCCAACCAAGCTTTCAAGAGCTGCAGGAATGTTAAAAAAAAAGGCCAGTGGAATGGTTAATGGCTTGCATAAATGATGGTGTTTAGTTTTCTAGATTTAATTACTTATTTCTAGCTTTTTACAAAAAAAAAAATTATACTTGTCCATGATGAAAGCACATAAATACACGGAGAACCAAATAGTTACTCACTTTAACGATGGCGTTTTTCTTTGCAAGGGAAAAAAACATTGTGGGAAAAGTCTTCTTCCTCTGGGTCGTTAAAACAGTATCATAGTAATAGCATAGGGCCAAAATCTACAAACAGTAAATGAGGTTATGGAAGAAAGTGTTCTTTTAAACTTAATAAATGTCAATTTGGAAGTTAACTAGTAAAGAAATTGGAATATAATAACCTTTTCATACAGGCAGCATTCCTTGTCTTGAAGCAAACCCATATAAAAACCTCTGAGAAATTCTAATTTATTTCTGCAATGTTTGGCAAGGACAGTACCTTTTTTCTTCTCACTTGATTGTTTGATGGTTTGGTCCGAACCCTTAAAGCGCCTATCACGACTATAGTTGCCTTTGCGGCCGGTGTAGATCAAGATCAGGCTGCACAAAATATGTAGCCTGATCTTTGATCTACACTGTCCACTTGGCTGAAACTCTGTAGACAAAAGCAACCATGAAATTGCAATTATTTGGACCATATTCCTAGGATGAAAATGTCTTACAGGTTTACTCGGCACTCTATTAGGGTTAACATGCCATTTCAAGCAGTATTTCTGTTATTATCCAGGTGGCCTGTGCAACTATTCATGCATTCCTGGTGTTTATTTAATCAACAACACTCTTACAATAAAATATATTTTGAACGTCTGTTAACAGGGGTCACAAAATTGTGCTCAATGTAGCTATCAATGCCTATAGACTTCGTGGCTTCAAAAATGAAGATTTTTGAAATTCTTGAAAAAAAAAAAAACATTGTCAATGTTGGACCATTTTTTACCCTAGGAACATAATATTATACATTTTAACAACCTTTAAGACATTATGGGCTGCTGGATCATGTGTAACATTTAACATGTAAAATATCAAAAACGCTTGGTTTCTTGTTTTAGGCAATAAGCTTTTGGAAAGTTTCATTTAACCCCTATACTGCTACATAATTAAAAAAAAAAAAATTTAAGCTGATAATAAAAACATGAATAATGTTTTTTCAAACTTATTTTTTGGAGAAAAAATATCTCCTTATTGGCCAGTGTAAATCCAAGATCAGACAGCATATTCTATGCAGTATTATCTTGATCAGTATAATGTCCACAAAGGGTCAGTGAGGCACGCTTAGCAGCTAAAGGGTTAAGAATACTTGATATAACTTGTTATTTTAGGGGCAAAACCAGCCTTGGGATGCCATTTGAGCAACTTTGATAAAGGACCACTAGGTGATGCCTGGCATAAAAAATATCAATACTCAAGGAAATATTATGGTTATTGCCAGTATGATATTTTGATTTGTTTTTCCCCATATTGCTCTTTGCAAAACTATTGGACTTCCAAGATTTACGGCCACCTTTGACCCCAAGGACATGGGGAGAAAATTTTCAATAGGTGACCACATAATGATTATATGTACTGAAAAACAATGCACTAGGTCTCATGATTCCAGGCAAGAGTAACTAACCTTTTCTTTCTGTTGGTTGAATCATGTTGTATGCATCTTCAAACATCATTTCAGTCATGTGACAGAAACAAGCTTTCCTTCTATAAACCCATGAAGCACAGTGTATCAAAAATCAGCCTCTCTGAAGGAAGTTCAAAGTTCAATATAATTATGGTCCCTATTTGAATAACATTTAGCGCACATGTACTTTTGATATTATCCATGCCAAATTTCAGTACCATCTGACTTCTCCTTCTTTGGGAGATTTTTTTTCCTAAATAAAGTAATGGTGACCATCTTGCTTTGGTCCATTGGAAAGGTATATCTTTCTTCTCCCCTTGGCCAAAGGAGTCTGGATATGAGAAATAATATGAGCTGATCCACTTATTTATAGAGAGAAATCATTTACATAATTCAGGATGGATGGATGGACAACACTCAGCAATCATGATAGAGCTCTCTCCTCAGCACTTCATGCTTGGGTGAGCAAAAAATGATGGTGTTCACAAAGGTTTTTAAGTGAGGACAAAAACAATTTCAGTCTCATTTCGAGACAAAATAATGACACAGAACTGAAGTAAATAGTTTATCCTTGTTATACCAGCAGGGTATCCATGTATTCAGAATGGCAGAATCCGATGTCAACAAGGGGGCATCTGAAATACCTGAAAATTAGCTCTCAAGTGTAATTACTGAATGTACAGAAAATTACATTTGTAGACCATTCCTCATGTGTTCTTTTTTTTTCCTTTCTAAAAGCCATTAGCAAGCAGTCTTTTTAAACCTTAGAGCGCTGAATAAACTTAACAGACATTTTCATCCTAGAAATATGATCCAAATAACTGCAATTTCATGGTTGCTTTTGTCTACAGTGTTTCAGCAAAGCAGACAGTGTAGATCAAAGATCAGGCTGCACGTTTTGTGCAGCCTGATCTTAATCTACATTGCCCGCAAAGGCAACTACAGTCGTGAAAGGCGCTTAAATCTAAAGGTTAGCTCTTTACCACACAATCCTGAGTTTTAACAACAATGATGGAGATGCTTTTTGAAAACACTGTGGGAAGAGGAGAAAATTCTGGATACCAGCATTTTCTCCTTTGTTCACAATTTTGTCATCCTTAACACAACTAATTCCATCTTTTGAGCCACATCTAAATTGTCATCTGCAAATAGCTTTCAATTTGGACAAGTCTTAAATTTTATCGTCAAGTAACTACTCAGTTAACCACTCTTTCATTCTTTGACTTCTTTAATTTTGCAGCTTTTGTGCAAATCATTCAGCTGTTGGGAAAGTTGAATCTACTCTTTACCAAACAACAAAATTGTAAAATTGTCAAATTTAAAAGATTTTCAGACGAAAAATTAAATTTGCCTAATACTAAACAAATGAAAAAATTCTAGGCTGACCATAATTGAAAGCATTTGCAGATGACAAATCAGTATGTCAAAAATGATGGGATATGTATTAGAGAGTGTAGAAAACATTTGGGAAGAGAAGGATACTGCTGGTTACAAGCATTTTCTCCTTTTTCCACAATGTTTTCTAAAGCCTTCTCCCTGACAGGGTCTTTAAAACTCGGGATTATGTGGTAAAGGGTTAAATGATGGATTTGTCTTTGATAGGGAAGACAGCATTTTCTCCTTTTTTCCCACAATATTTACAAACACTGGATTGTTTGGAATAAGGTTTATATAATTATTATGTTTTCAAAATTGGTATGCCCCCAAGTTGCAGAAGATCGTCTGCAGAAGTTCATGCAGGAATTTATGAGCTAAATCTGCAACAAAATGTAGTGCAGTGGTTGTGCAAAAAAATATCATATTTAGGGCATCTTCTTTTCTGTTGCAGATATTTTGAGAGATACATGTGCTATGGTACGGGTTCCCTTTTAAGGGTGAACAACTAACCTGAGTTTGAAGTAAATATCTTTAGTAATGACACAGATGGCAGAATATGTCAGAGATATAATTATAAACAACACAGCATGTGGGTGCCAAGGCTGGGCTGCAGTTGCTTTCAGATTGATTTTCTGTGAAAATTCAAGTCAGAAAGGGGCTGAGCTGTGTCAAAAGTATTTTGATAGTTACTTGTCCCTGTCATATGGGTTCCCATTTTGACAGTTAATAACTAGTCTGTGTTTGAAGTAAACAGTTTCTTTAATGACAGAGATGTTATAAAATATCTAAGTTTTTGCATGATGACGACACAGATTTTGCATGATGACTGTGCAGACAACTACAGGGCTGTGACAATACCTTGACATTTTCTTCCAAAACAGCCGAGCTAAAGAATGTCAGTTTGTATTATGATGCAAGTAACAACTGGGCTATGACAAAACCTTGATGTTGTTTTCAAAAACACCTGAGCTAAAACAGGTAAACTTTAGTGGTGGTGTCCTTCTACAGATTTTTGCTGTCATCAAACCATGAATGGTTAACTAAAGGTACTCTTGTACGTTATCTCCATATTATCTCTAAGTGTAATTGTTAATAGCTAAAGTCAATCAGATTGGCAGTTAGTTATTTCAATCTGATTGGAAAACTAATTTACAAGGTCAACATAGACCTTTGAAACTGTAAACCTGGGTCTAGATGCTTTTGTGGACAGTTCAGATAAAGATCAGACTGCACAAAACATGCAGTACTGGTAACTTGAGGAAGACATGAGTATGTGAGCTGTTGCTGTGTTTTATGATTAAACTATTTAAATAAATAGGATAACAAATTCATTAGACAAAAATCAAGAGTAAGTTTAATTCTTCTGTTTATTCTACTAGTGGGTAGAGTGAAAAAAAAACAACAACTCAGATTCCAGTATTATACCATCTTTGTAAACTGTGTCTTGTATCTGGTGCACAACATGCTCTAAAACCACAGAAAACAAGCTCAAAACTTGGATAAGGATTTCCCAAACCTGAATTTTCAACACCCAATTAACTAGTAATTGGGCTAATTTATAATGACCATCTGTATCAAAACACCAGTATGAAGTCGGGCAATATGCCTCTATCATACATCAACTCTTGATTTAGAAGACCTGTGAGATCAGAAGAGTACTTTTCTGGTTCAAAGTGTGTTGTCTCCTCGCTAAAACCTGTGTTGTGGGTATTCATTAGAATTATCTCATTGAGATAATTCTAACGAGTACCCACAACATGGGTTTCACTGGTAAAATAATGATTTAAAAATCTGATAACTCCACCTCAAGTCTTATATAGACCACTGCTTTATACCGCACAAGTCTTCTGCCAACAGCAAAGATCTATGACCAGATTGTGCAGAGCATTTTTGTTTATCTTATGTCTAAACTGTCTCATATTTTGTGTGATGAGATTTAGCAAAAAATTTATCTTGAAATTGCAAAATGCAGGTTTCATTTCACTTTGAGAATGCTGTAAAGTGTGCGAATTCAGTGCGCTAAGAGCTAACTCTTTACCATACAATCACGTTTTAGCCACCCTTGGGAAGAAGGCTTTTGAAAAGATTGTTCCAAAAAGGAGATAACGCTGACAACCAGCATTTTCTTCTCCTTTTCCTGCAATTTTTTCTACTTTTTCAAAGACAAATGCTATCATTTGATCCACATTTACTTTGTCATATCTGAATGCTTTAAGTTGGGACAAGCCTATAAATTTGTGGTTTGGCACAGAGTTAACTGCCTTGGTGTAATACCTTAATAAATCTTGTCATGATTTTGTATGAAAATCTTCACCTACTTCTAAAGTGCTCCATCACTCATCACTAATTCATGGGTGTTCTCTAAGGCCTAATAGATGTTCTTGGATTTATAACCATAGTGTACCAAGTTTGATCCCTGTTACAGCTGGTTACACAGATGGCTTGTAATCATAGAGTTAATAGTTACTGAAAAACCATTACAATTTAGATTTGTTCTAATCTAAAGCATTTGCAGACAACAAGAATGTGGCTAAAATGATGGCAATTGTCTTGAAAGGGTAGAAAACTTTGTAGGGAATTGGTTATAGCATTTTTTTTGTTTTCCCACACTGTTTTCAAATGCCTTATTACTGACGGTTGTTAAAACTCTGGATTCTTTGGTAAATGGTTAACTCTGTACCATACAACACAATTTTAGACTCGGCAAAATTCAAAACACTTGCAGACAACATATTGAATATGATTCAAATGATGAAATTTGTCTTTGATTGAGTAGAAAACATAGAGGGAAATGGAGAATATGCTGGTTACCAGCATTTTCTCTTTTTCCCTCAATGGTTTCAGAAGTCTTCCTCCCCAGGGTCATTAAAACTCGAGATTTTGTGGTATATCGTTAAATCAGTGGCTTTAGGTTTCCAATTTTGGATGATGGTTGGATGATATACTGTGTCTCCATATAATTACAGACTACCAAGGGACCAACAATGTCAATTGTGGAACATTAAGAAATATGTCTGCAATAATTGGACAGGCTACCTGACGGTTATTTCTAATAAACCATACAATGATAAAGTATTATCAGTGATACTTTGTGTACCTCTTTGCGCCAAGCCTGGTATATAGCTCAGTTGGTAACGTGCAGTGCTGTGAACCAGGGGGTTGGTTTGAATCCCCAGCTCTGCTAATTTCTTTCCGAAGATTGATGGTAGGCATTACAACAGGATTCATTCCTCTCTAAACCCTGATCATTTTTTCGACGATGGCTATATTGGAAGGCAGACAGTGGCTTTGGAAGAATACTGTGCGAGTACTGGTAAAAAGAAATTCCAGGAAAGCATGGATAGATGAATTGACTGCTGCAATATAACTGAAATAGTGTTGAAAACAGTGTTAAACTAACAAATCTATTCTCTGCAAGATTTTGCATTCATTCACTCTCTGGTATTGTGATAATTTTCTAGTCAAAACAACTCTGGATTGGCGATAAATTGGTCTTTTGTGAGTGATGGAAAATAATCGCTTTAATTACTGGTACTTCAGTCTAAAAGTCAACACTCTTGGCATAATAATCCTTCTTTTATTCAATAGTAGAAGACAATAATTCAGAGGAAGAATTACATCATAAATGTTATAAATAAGTGTTGGTAGGTTTGTCAATGATACAAATTTGGCATTTAAAATCGGGCAAAAAGTAAATAAAAAACTGAGTGACCTGGCAACTTTTAACCTAGTTTTGAAATTAATTTCTCTGCCACGGACTAACATTTCGACCCACTATGCAATCATAGATTGTCACCTTCACAATAATTTCCTTACTTTTAAGTGGCATGATTTAAAATTAAATACATCTTAATGCCCGATTTGTTTACTTTTGGCAGCCATTGTTACTTTAAAGACAAAATTTCATATGATTCTAACCATATTCATACTGATATCTGTTAATCAGCTATGTGAATGCTCATATAGCAGGCTAAAGCCATCAATGATAATATAAATGAGTCATGCTCTGGCAAAAGCGGGCTTTATGTATCTCCGTGATGCATGATACCTGGTGGCAATTCATCACATGATCATGGATCCATAAAGTCCATTTTGTCTAACAACCAACTGAATCATGAGATAAACTGGTCCTTAGGCATACAGAAAATTGACCAAAAGCAAAAAGCTTCGGCCCAGGTCAGCCTGAGTGGACTGCACAGGCTGACCTGGAACGATATTTTTTGCAGATGGATTAAGCTCCCTTTTCACAGAGAGCATGACTCAGATCTATATTACCAGGATTTTGAGTACAACAATCTGTAAAATGGTCAATGATATAAACACATAAGCCACATTTGAATAATCATGTTCCAAGAACTGTCTGTAAGAAAATTGTATAATCATTGTTCCTACATTGTCCACAGGGACTTGTCCATAATTTGACTTTTGTCTCTACAAAGCTAAGTCTGCCCTATAAATCTTCTACCTTTTCTTCCTTTAGCTCTTTACCACACAATCCCGAGTTTTAACGTCCCTGAAGAAGAAGGCTTTTGAAAAGATTATGGGAAAAAGGAGAAAATGTTGGTAACCAACATTTTCTCCTTTTCCCACAATGTTTTCTACCCTATCAGAAACAAGTTTCATCATTCGGGCCACAATTGTCATTTGTAGTCTGCAAATGCTTTTGATCTGGACCAGTCTAAAATTTTGTCATTTGGTAAAGAGTTAACTTTTTAACAGATGACAAAGTTTTAGATTTGTTCAAATTGAATGCATTTGCAGACAACAAGTTAATTCATGGCTGAAATGACTGAGCTTGTTCTGAAAAGGTAAAAATCATTGTGGGAAAAGGGAAAAAATGGTGGTTACCAGCATTTTCTCTGCTTTCCACAATGTTTTCAAAAGTCTTTTTCTTAAGGGCTGTTTAAACTCGGGCTAAAGTTTTGGTTAAAGGTTAACTCCTTACAAGATGTCAAAATTTTAGGCATGTCTAAACTGATAGTATTTGAAGATGACTAATAAAATAAGCCTCAAAAGATGACCATTTATGTCTGAAAGGGTTGAAAATTTGTGAAAGAACTAGTAAATGCTGTTCTAAAATACCAGCATTATTTCCTTTATGCTTAATATTTCTAACCCTTAAAGCGCCAAATAAACCCAAAGGGCATTTTTATTCTAGAACAGGACCCAGATAACTACAATTTCAAGATTGCTTTTTGCCAGTGCTGTTTGGGCAAAGTGGACAGTGTAGATCAAAGATCACACTGCACATTTTGTGCAGTCTGATCTTGATCTACACTGGCCGCAAAGGCAACTATAGTCATGAAAGGCACTGTTAGGGTTAAAAGCTTTCTTTCTTGAGGTCCTAAATACATGAGTTGTTTGGTATAGGTTTAAAATGACAGAACAAAATTTTCAAAAAAAAAGAGACTGCATATTTTTACATGTAAATGGACTAGGCAGTTCTGCAGTAACATCTGAGTCATGCTATTTGAAAAGGGGGCTTAATGCATCTGCAAGAAATATCAACATAGGTCAGTCTGTGCAGTCCGTGCACGCTGACCTAAATTGAAACCTTTTGCTTTTGGTCAGTTTTCTGCACGTCAAGCAACCAGTGTACCTGATTCAGTTGCTTAGTAAACAAAATGGATTTTTATATGATGGATCCATTACCATGTAATGACTTGCTTGGTATCATGGATCACGGAGAAGCATTAAGCCCCCTTTTACCACAGCATGTCTCATTTCTTAGTTTAACCCTTTACCATACAATCCTGTGTTTTACTTACCTGGAGTAAGAAGCCTTTTGAAAACGGATGTGGCAAAAGGAGAAAATGATGGTAACCAGCATCTTCTCTTTTTCCCACAGTGTTTTCTATCCTATCAGAGAACTTGAGCTCTTTAGTATTAATTTTGAATTTGTTGTCTGCAGATTTTTGAATTCTGAGAGTCTAAAATTGGTTGTGTGTGAAAGGGTTAAACTTTTTCATAGTTTCCCATCCCCTTGTAATGTCTAAAGTAAACAACCATGCTCTTGCAAAAGGGGGCTCAATACATCTCCATGATGCATTATACCTAGTCATCATATAATTGTGGATCCATGAAAACCATTTTGGCTAACAACCGACCATATCGTAAGGTAGACTGGTCTTTTGACATACACAAAATTGACCAATAGCGAAAAGTTTGGGCCCAGGCCAGCCTGCGCGAAGTGTGCTGGCTGGCATGAGTCAATACTTTTCGCGGATGCATTAAGCCCACTTTTCACAGAGCATACCTTAAATAATAACATAGCTCTGTGGTTATGACAAGGTATACGTAACTCTTTACTTGACAACAAAATTATAGACTCGTCCATATTGAAATGATAATGAAATAACTTGGAGATTGTTAGAAAAGGATAACTGCTAGTTACCAGCATTTTGTCCTTTTCCAACAATGTTTTCAAAAGCTGTCTACATGATTGTTTGATAAAGGGGTGAAGTAAAACATGCATTCAGAATGTGCTTTGTCCCTGTCTAGCTTGATGAAACGATTTATATCAAATGCATGACTCTTAATTGTATACTGGTACCGATAATTGAAAAAGGTTGGCAACCAGTTGTTTACAGTGAATTATATAAATGAAAATCATCAAAAACAGCTTCCATACAGAAAGCTTCTTCAAAATAATTACAGTCAGTCACAAAAAGATGATAATTTCAAGGTTTTAGTAATTGAAAAATATTAGTCTATTACAGTTTTGACGTAGATTACTTGAGTAGCATTTATTTTCTTTTCTTGGTATCACAAAAATAATGGTTATGTCGGTACCGTTATTTCTGCAAGATGAAGGCACATTTGACTAAAAACTTTGTAAGTATGTTTTGCTTCATGTCGTTTTCAGATTTATTAGGGCAGCCAGTACACTTACCCATGTATCCCTTGATTGTCTTTCTCCTGCTAATATTAGATAACTACTTCAAAGCCAGTGGCTAGTAACTTTCCAGCATAAACACTGAACTGTTTACCAAACAATCCTGACTTTTAATGACCCTTAGGAAGAAGGCTTTGGAATATTTTGTGGGAAAAGTAGATTAAATTTGCTTGCAGAAAACACTGCAGGAGACAATTTTGGTAGTATTTTCTTCTTTTCCTACATTTTTTTTTTGTGCAAAGTTCTGCTCCCTCTGGGTTGTTAACCCTTAGGCTGCTAACTGCAGACAGTGTAGATCAAGATCAGACTACACAAAACATGCTGTCAGATATACACTGTTTGATACGGTATTTTCTTTCTGATGAAATCAACTTTGAAATTCAAATATTTGGGTTTTTACCATTGAGTAGAATTTTTTGTATCATTTATTTTGCAGTTTAAGGGTTAGTATAGAAGTTTGGGTAATAGGTTACAATAACAATAGGGTGCAGGAAATCAGTGCATTCTAATTTCTTCCAAAATATGATAACCAAATACATAGATAGAGTAGGTGTAAGAGGTCAAATGAGGAGAGTGCAGATTACTTTGCGTAAACAATATGCTTAAAAAACACACCTAATGATGATTTATAGATTCTAAACGATCTGTCTACAGTTCAAACAGTGAAGTTTCACCATCTAGGAAACAAATTTTCATCCTAAAACCATGCTACGTAACATATGGTTTTGGTAATTAACAAAGAATGCCGGAATTGCAAAACACACATGGTGGTGATTTTCATAGACCTGGAAAAACAAAGGGAACTTTAACCCTCTACCATACAACAAAAATTTTAGACTGATTTGATTTTAGACTACTTCAAATTTTAAGCATTTGCAGATAACAAATTAGATGTTGCTCAACTGATGAGGTTTATCTTGGAACGGGTACAAAACATTGTGGGGAAAGGAGAAAATGCTGGTTACCAGCATTTTCTCCTTTCTCCACAATGTTTTCAAAAGCCTGTTTTCCTCAGGGTCCTTAGAACACAGGATTGTTTGAAACCAAGATCTTTCTTTATACTAACCCTTGTGATGCTTAATGAATGAAATAGGCATTTTTAGTCTGCACATAAAAGATGCACAGAATATTCTTGCAATTTCAAAGCTATTCTGTCAATATATTTGGTAAAAAAAGACGCAGAGATGATCAAAGGTAAGACTGCATGCTCTGTGCAGTCTGATCTTGATCTAAATTGTCCACATAAGCAAATCATTCATGGTTCAAGCCTAAAGGGGCTTATAAACAGACTCCTAAGAGTTTTGATGTATTGGCCATAAATTATAGTAACCTTTTGACTTTTTACTCCATCTGTAGATCTATACCCCATTTTTCTGTAACTTCAAAACTAACTGCATCACTGGAGATAGGTCTGAATTTAAATGATGGAATTTGTTTTTGAAAGATTATGAAACACTTAGGAAAAGGAATAAATGCTGGTTACCATCATTTTCTCCTTTTTTCATGTTGTTTTCAAAAGCGTCCATGGGACTGTCTTGTGAAGAGTTAAAGAGTAAAAGCTCACAAGAAAATTTGGGAAGAATAAAAAATTAAATTTGGTATTGTGGATGGTGGGTGTATTTTATATACTTGTACTTCCAGTTGTTTATGCCCCAGTGTACAGAAGTGAAGATCATCATTTCTGTAACAAGTGGGTTGGTTCATTAACTGTGCATTAATAATCTAATCTAAAGTCTGACTTGGCTCTGACCCTAGTCCTTTACCAGACAAACAGAAATTTTTAGTCTAGCCTACATTGAAAGAAAGCATTAACTGAAGCTAATACAATAGGATTTTTCTTACAAAGGATAGAAAACATTGTTGGGAAAGTGGAATTGTGATGTTCACCATAATTTTCTTCTTTTCAAATTGTGTTTTCAAAAGCCTTTTTCCACAGGGTCATTTAAACACAGGATTGTTTGGTACTGGGATAAATCAGTTTGGCCATCTGAATGAACTTTGTCATATACGCCAACTCTTATTGACATATTTGCATACCATAAGATGGAGTCTCAGTTTCTTAGAAATAAGCAAATTTTCTATTGCCCTTCTGTAGGTTTTGATTATTCCATATTCTAATTCTAATTTTCTGTATTCCTACTATTCTTCAACCCACACTTCCTCCTTCAATAGCTATACTTTTGGGTGCTGAATTTTTCAGCTCAACAGTTAGAACAAAATTATGTTTATAATTATGACTAATTATTCAACATTTTGCCATTACATGTAAAGGATCCTAAAATTCTAATTCAATATTTTAATGGTCAAACCAGCCACATTTCTTTTCTTTCTAGATATAAACTCAAACAAGAGGACCACAACAGCACTGGATCACTCACCCAAGCCTTTGCACCTTTGAGAGAACAATAATATATTCAGGTATAAGCAAATTACCTAACAAAATAAAACAGTCCGATCAAGTGTCACGAGCATTGGATGGAAACTGAAGCCCCTACAGTGCACAATATTTATGCAGTTACCCACATTTTTACAAAAGGTGATCCATATTCAAACTTGTTTTGATTACAAGAAGTTAGGAATTTTGGATCAAGTTTCACACACATTTGACAAAAAAATGTACCCTGTAGAATTGACCTAATGACCTACTTTCTTATGCAAGATTGTAACTATAAAAACATGCTCAAGAATTCAACATGACGAAATTCTAGCCAAGTTTAATTTGAATAGGATAAACAAATATGCCCTTTTTTTACTAGAGGTGACTCCAAAATGCAAGATATGCTTAAGGAACATATTTTCACTACATGCTTTGAACAATGGGCTAAAATGTTGCCTGTAAAACACATGAAGGGTTTTCTAACATGTGATGTAGTGACCTGCTTTAAGACCCAATTTCAATCAAGTCAAGGATATCAAGACAAATGTTTTGACCAAGTTTCGTAAAATGGACATTAGTTGTTGCCTCTAATGTGTGCTCAAAGTTCCTTGTGACCTACTATTTTATATGAGATGACCCATTTTAAATAAACTGCAGCAAGGTATGATTAAGACAAATGAACTGACCAGTTTCATGCTTTATTGGATTTGTCCGACTCCAGAATGTACATACAGCATTGCAAAGATTTGACCAAATGTATTTTGTTTGACCTGAGGAGACCCATTTTCAAACCCATCCAAGTTATCAAAACAAAGATTTTAAGTTAATTTCATACATATAAGCCAGAAATATTAGCCTTTAAAGAATATATAAACAAGGTTATTTTAAGATTTGACTCAGTTACCAACATTTTCACCCTAGATTACCCTTATTTCAGTTTATTTCATTTATATTTGCACTTAACCTCTGGGACCTATCCATGCCTTTCTGAAGGTTCTTTTTCAAAGTACTTCATGCAATGTTCTTTCCAAGCCCTTGGCTGCTTTCCCACAAAAAGCATCATTGAAACAATGTTTACATGTGAGAGAGGGAGGAATCCTGTTGCACTCTTATCAGTCACTGAAAAGAATTTGGCTGGTCTGGGGATTCAAATCAGTGATCCCTGGGTTTTCAAGTCCTGTGTGGTACCAACTGAGATACTGGTCTCAGCATCTATTTTGCACAGTACACTGATCCAGACAGAAATCTTTAAACCCTATAAAATAACTACATTTACAAGTTTAGAGACCTCTGTTTCTCAATCCAGCATTCTTCAAACATAGAATAAAAAGAGAACAATTAAACTGAGCTATATTTGTATCATTAAAAATGAATGTGTTGTTCCAAATACGGAGCTATAAACTTTGTATAACTGTAGCCAGAGAGCAAAGTTTCAGACTCGTCCATATGTATTTGCAAATGACAAATGCGGCTCAAATGTTTTTCTTTGAAAGGGGTGAAAACACCGTGGGAGAAGGAGAAAATGCAAGAAACCAGCATTTTCTTCTTTACCCACAGTATTTTCAGAAGCTTTCTTCCTTTTGGTCCTGAAAATGTGGGATCTTTGGGTAAAAGATTAAAGCTTTTATTCTTTCACTATCAATGACGACTTTTAGTAGCATTTGCCTAGGAAGCAGAAAAAGATGAGACTGCATAGAATGTGCAGTCTGATCTTGGATATACACCGTCCGATAAGAAGATATCTCTCCCCTGAAAATACCTTTGAAATAGCAAAATTAGAGCTTTTTTCTATCAGTTTGAAAGTTTCATTTCTTTTATTTAGCAGGATAAGAGTTAACCCTGAAAGTGTCTTTCAGGACTTCAGATGCCTCTGTGGACAGTGTGGATCAAGATAAGACTGCACAAAACATGCAGGCTGATCTTTGATCAAACTGTCCACTTTTCTAAAGCACAATAGACAAAAGCAAGCATGAAATTACAATTTTTTTGGCCCTATTTCAGACTGAAAATGTGTTTGTTTTTTCGGCACTTTAAAGGTTAATAGTGTGCCAAAGCAAACAAGTACTTCAAGACATGCAAACCTCATACCAACACCCAGTTCATTGATAAAGCCATTAAATTAGCAATTCATTGCCTCAGTCAATACTGCTACACTACTGGTCTATATTCACGTTCACAAATACTATTGTTTACAAACAACAAACAAGTGGCAAGTTGGTAAAACATACAATTATTGCTTCAGAAAATAGATTTTGACAGGAAAAACAATGTCTGTTCATGAAAATTATGTTTTTGTAAGGAAAAATCTGCAGAATGTGACTGTTTGAAGTCTTAGTGTGGGAAAGACATTAAAATAAAAAGACATTTAATGCCATAGCTGGAATTTGAACCTACCATCTTCAATGCAATTTTCTCACAACTTCACTGACAGGGCTCAGTATCATCATACAGTGTGCCTCCTTAATGTCATGTGTTTATAAAATACTTGTGACTTGTGTTACAAATTAACAATAATCCTTGGGTAAACAAGATGAGAAATTCTACAGAAAAAAAAGAAGTGTAACATGCTGCATGCTTTCAACATGTATGTCTGTCTGTATCTTGGGATTTATGCCATTGCTTTATTAGATTAGAAATTACTTTTCTTCTTTTTCTTAAAGGTTTTGACCAAAGTTTGCAAAAATTAATCTAGTTGTATGCCACTTAAACCCTATACCATACAACCCTGAGTTCAAGGGAGAGGGCTTTTGGGAAACATAGTGAGAAAAGGAGAAAATGCTTGTAACCAATATTTTCTCACAATGTTTTCTAACCTTTTCAAGGCAATTTCTACCATCCAAACCACATTTAATTTGTTGCCTGTAAATGCTTTGGATTTGGAAAAGTTTAAAACCTAGTAATTTTGTAGAGTTAAGAGCACCTGAAAATTACCCACCATTTAATCCTTAAGCTCTTAAGTGCCACTCAGGCACCTTACACAATATAGATCAAGATCAGACTCCCCAGAGTGTGCAGTCTGATCTTTGATCTACAATGTCCAAAATGGAGATGGTTTCCCCTAAAAATAACATTGAATAACAACATTTGGCTTTTGACTATTTACTTTAAAATATCATTTTACTTATTTACCAGGTTAAGGGATAATTGTTCTCATCATTCTACATTTGTACTTTGATGCTAGAAGAGTTTTGGCTGCCATTAGATTTGTCATAAGTGTTCAAATCAATTAGCATGTACTCAGTAAATATAAATAAGCTTGGAACAAGACCGAAAAAATTGCAAAAAAATCTGTTTCCCCATTTCCCCCTTCCACCTCTTTAAACAAAACATGACTCATAAATTTATTAAATACTTTAAATCTTACATTTCTTCAACATTTTTGTGAATCTTGGCTTTGTATTTTCCCTTATCAATGATATTAAATTTTGAAAGCATTCCATTCTTTATGAAGCTTTGAAGTACTGACATAATAAAGTTATAATGAAACTACTCTCTACAGTATTTGTTTCAAAGGTGACTTACAGATGGGAAACTCTTCAAATTATCCATAATTTAAAAAAAAAAAATTCTTTTCCTTTTCCCACAATGTTTTAAAAAGCCTTCTTCCTCCAGGTTGTTAATACAAAGGGCTGTTTTGTATGGAGTTCATTCAGACTTCTTGGGTCTTATTCGAAGTCATCAATTAAAACCTTGTTCAAGGGCACTAAATCGGTGAATGGAACTGACACAAATCCCATACTTAAGGATTAACGAAAACAAATCTTTTTTTTAAAAAAACCCTGAAGAAAAATTCTTTTTAAAACAGTGTGAGAAAAGGAGAACATCCTAATGAACAGCATTTTCTCCTCTTGCTCACAATGTTTTCTACCCTTTGAAAGACAAATCTAATCCTATCAGACACCTGACTAACACATGCTCCCAAACCCAACCAATTTTGTTGTCTGGTAAAGTGTTAACCCATTACCACACAATCCTGACTTTTATCGACCCTGAGAAACAGCCTTTTGAAAACATTGTGGGAGAAGGAGAAAATGCTGGTGACCAGCGTTTTCTCCTTTTCCCACAATGTTTTCTACCCTGTCCCAAACCAGTTTTCAGTTTTTTATACACATTTATTTTGTTGTCTGCAAATGCTTTGAATTTGGACTAGTCTAAAATGGTGAAGTGTTGAACCACAGCTGTTTCCCTAGATTCAATGGAAAACATTTTGAAAAATCCAACATAATCAATTTAATTATGCACAATCTAGTATTTCTGTCAATTAAAACATCTTGTTTCTTTCAAGTTTAAATCTAATTACAGAGAATCCTGTCATTCTAAAACAAAAATCTAACAGAGAAAATCATAACTACAATTACCCATTTTGGAACTTGAAATTGTTGCACTTTTATCTGCAAACATGTTTCAAGTTACTCTTTACCAGACAGCAAAATTTTAACCCTTTACCAAACAATAAAGGGTAACTTCACGACCCTGGAAAGAAAGCCTTTTGAAAACATTGTGGGAAAAGGAGAAAATGCTGGTAACCAGTATTTTCTCCTTTTCCCACAGTGTTTTTCGACCCTATTCGAATCAGGTTTCATCACTTGAGCCACATTTACTTTGTCGTCTGCAACAGCTTTGAATTTGGACGAGCGTAAAATTATATTGTTTGGTAAAGAGTTAAACCACTGGCAGATGACAAATTTACTGTCGCTGATATGATGGGATTTGTCTTTGAAATGGTAGAAAACAACACAGGAAAAGGAGAAAATGTTGGTAACCAGCTTTTTCTCCTCTTCCAATAACGTTATCAAAAACCTTTCTTCCTCAGTCATAATAACACAGGATTGTTTGGTACAAGACCAGGGGCTTCTAAGGATTTTCTTGTTTGTTTTCAAACCTAGTATTTTTGTTTATTTTGCTTGCCAAAGACCGAAACAAAAGTAATAAAAAATAATTTGTAAGCCATCAGAGTCTATAGATTTACATGTATTTTATTTTACAGAGGTTCAGAGGGTTAAAGACATTGCCTGGAAGAAACCGTAAGTTTCACAAACTTTTTTTCATTAACACTTTATCAAACGACAAAATTTTGGGCTGGACGAAATTGAAAGCATTTGCAGGTGAAAAATTTGATACAGCTCAAATGATGAAAATGCCTAGATTACTGCTTTTCTTTGATAGGGTGGAAAATATCATGTGGAAAGGAGAAAATGCTGGTTAACAGCATTTTCTCCTTTCCCACAATATTTTCAAAGGCCCCCTTCAAGTTCAGCATCGTTAGAACTCTGGATTATTTGATAAAAGGTTATAAACAGCCAAGGTAATACAAGGCAGACACATCAAACTGTCTACATAATGCTAAGAGTAACAATAAAGGTGTTAGACGGCACAGAGTTTTGTATTATTGCAGTAATAGCCCATGTTCCTGTACCTGTGAACAAACATCATTGGCCAATTAGGAAGAAATCTGATTCCGATTTCACTAACTGTATTAGTTAAACAGATGTGAACTTATTTCTTTGATATAGGAAGAGTATCTTGACCCATCAAAGTATCCAGTTACACAACAATGATCAGAATGTTTTCAAAACCAATTAGCTCTTTACCACAGTCCCGACTTTTAATGACCCTGTGAAAGAAACCTTTAGAAAACCTTGTGGGAAAAGGAGAAAATGCTGGTAACCAGCATTGTCTCCTTTTCCCACAATGTACAGTCTAAAATTTTGTCGTTTGGTAAAGAGTTAGACTAGGTATTTTGACCTGGTACATACCTTTAGCGTATGGGAATGCCTATGTCAGGGAATGTATTCATCAACTATTCTTATGTTCTATTCAAATGTTCTTTTCCTAATTACCAAATATTTTCTAGATTTGAAAGTAACACAAATTCTGATTGGCTAAACCAAAATTTAATGTTTTAGCCGATCAGAAGTTATGTTACTCTCACATTTAGAAAATTCTTCAGCATAAGACTAGGAGTATTCTTAAGAAGGGTTGGTGAATATGGACCCAGACTAAATGCTGACAATGAAACTCAAGGATCAGACCACACAGTCTGATCTTTAATCAACACATTCAGTTGCTTAAAATATAGTCTGGTCTAAACATTGTCTAACCCTTTACTGCACAATGCCGCCTTTTAATGCCCCTGGCAAAGAAGGCTTTTGAAAACATTGTGGGAAAAGGAGAAAATGCTGGTAACCAGCATTTTCTCCTTTTCCCACAATGTTTTCTACCCTATCAAAGAAAAATTGCACCATTTGAGCCATATTGAAATTCCCGTCTGCGAATGCTTTCAATTTGGACAAGGCTAAAATTTTGTTGTCTGGTAAAGGGTTAAGTTACCCTGTAAGTTAACCCTTTATTAAACAATCTAGAGGTTTAACAACCCCAAGGGTAAAGGCTTTTGAAAATGTTGTAGGAGATGGAGAAAATGCTGGTAACTAGCATTTTCTCCTTCCTGACAATGTTTTTTATTTTTTCAGAAACAAATTTCATCAACAGAGCCACATCTCATTTGTCGTCTGCAACAGCTTTGAATTTGGGTAAACCTTTAATTTTATCGTTTTAAAGAGTCAAGCTGTAAGCTCATCACTAAAATAGAATAATACCATTTTTTGAAGTTTTCATGTATAACTCTTTAAACTTATATGTGCTTTTTATAAAAAGTGTAAATCAAGATCAGACCGTGAGAAAGCTTTGGTTTTCCACTAGGATCTAAACAAATTCTGTTGGGTATTTTGGCCTGGAGTGTCAGCCCATAAGTATTTCACTCATTGTTTTAAGTCCAAGAGTTGAAATCGGGGAAATCAAATTGCGATCAGAAAAAAACATCCATGACAGTCTACTTGTTACAATCATAGACAAGTAAAACAGGTCTAAATTGCTCATTATTCAAAGAATCTAATCCTTTGATTGGTCTAAACTGGGATGCATACTTATCTCATTCGCACAGAGGAAGTGTGCTTTAAAGCCCCTTACAACTGGATTTTCACCATAGAATCATATCCCAAAACATTGTTAGCAGCACCAAATATCAATCAACACATTGACTTCAAAAGCAGGGAGGACCACCCCCTGAATGAGGACTAGGGCTACATCAATAAGGGATTTCAAGACATATTGACTGCCTAGGCATGGATGACCCCCTCTTAAATGAGGACAGTGGCTAATTCAAAAACGGTTATCAAGAACCTCTCACAAATCCAACACATTGACTATGTAGGCATTTAGGACCCACTCCTACATAAGGACAAGGGCTAGATATAATTAAGAATCTCTGACTCAAACATCCAACACATTGACTCCCTAGGCAACAGGTATCCCCTTTTAAATGAGGACACTTTTGGGCTAATTCAATAAAGGTTATCTCATATAAAGAGTCTCTCACAAATCCAACAAATCAGGACAAGAGGGCCATGATGGCCCTGGACGCTCACCTGAGTCAATAGGCGAAATTCACTCAACGTGCATAATTCAATTTCTGACCAATTGTCAGGTCAATTGAGCTTAAAATGTGGCCTCTAGAGCATCCACAAAGAATTTCCGTAAGTTGAACTAGTGACCTAATTTATCACCCCACGTGACCCAATTTAGAACTCATCAAAAAATTTATCAAGACAAACATTCTGAACAGTTTTCAAGTTAATTGAGCAATAAATGTAGCCTCTAGAGTGCCCACAAAGTGTTTCTTAAATTTGACCCAGTAACCCAGTTTATGACCCCAGCTGACCCAATTTCAAACTCACCCAATATTTCATCAAGACAAACATTCTAATTAACTTTCAAGTCAATTGAGCAAGAAATGTGACCTCTAGAGTGCCCTAAAGCTATTTCTTTAATTAGACCTAGTGACCTAGATTATGAGCCCAGGTGACCCAATTTTAAAGTCATCCTAGATTTCATCAAGACAAACATTTTGACCAATTTTCAAATCAATTGAACAATAAATGTGGCCTCTAGAGTGCACACAAGGTATTTCTTTAATTTGACCTAGTGACCTAATTTAAGGCCCCACATGACCCAAATTCGGACTCATGTGAGATTTTATCAAGACAAACATTCTGACCAATTTTCAAGTCAATCGAGCCAAAAATGTGGCCTCTAGAGTGCCCACAAGGTATTACTTTAATTTGAACTAGTGACCTAGTTTATGATCCCAGGCGACCCAAATCCAAACTCATCTAAGATTTTATCGAGACAAACATTCTGACCGAATTTCAGGTCATTTGAGCAATGAATGTGGCCTCTAGAGTGCCCACAAGGTATTTCTTTAATTTGACCTAGTGACCTAGTTTATGACCCCAGGTGACCCAATTTCGAACTGACTAAACATGTGCTCAGGTGGGCTAACAAACTTAGAACAGGTTCACTACATACCAAATAACAAAGCTCTATGCCTTCAAGGTTTGGAAAAGAAGAATTTTAAAGTTTCCCTTCTTTGTTCCTATGTTCGAACTTGTGATCCCCGGGGCAGGGCCAGTTTTGACCCGAGGGGGATCATATGAACAAACTTGGTAGAGGTCCACTAGGAGATGCTAGATGCCAAATATCAAAGCTCCACGCCTTCCAGTTTCAGAGAAGAAGAATTTTAAAGTTTTCCTTCTTTGTTCCTATGTTAGAACTTGTGACCCCTGGGGCGGGGCCAGTTTTGACCCGAGGGGGATCATATGAACAAACTTGGTAGAGGTCCACTAGGAGATGCTAGATGCCAAATATCAAAGCTCCACGCCTTCCAGTTTCAGAGAAGAAGAATTTTAAAGTTTTCCTTCTTTGTTCCTATGTTCGAAACTTGTGATCCCCGGGCAGGGCCAGTTTTGACCCCAGGGGCATCGTATGAACAAAGTAGGTAGAGGTCCGCTAGGACATGCTACATACCAAATATCAAAGCTCTACGCCTTTCAGTTTCAGAGAAGAAGAATTTTAAAGTCTTCCTTCTTTGCTCCTATGTTCGACACTTGTGACCCCCGGGGCAGGGCCAGTTTTGACCTGAGGGGCATCATATGAACCAACTTGGTAGAGGTCCACTAGGAGATGCTAGATGCCAAATATCAAAGCTCCACGCCTTCCAGTTTCAGAGAAGAAGAATTTTAAAGTTTTCCTTCTTTGTTCCTATGTTCGAACTTGTGACCCCCCCGGGGCGGGGCTAGTTTTGACCCCAGGGGCATCATATGAACAAACTTCGTAGAGGTCCACTAGGGGATCCTACATACTAAATCTCTACGCCTTCTAGAATCAGAGAAGAAGATTTTTAAAGTTTTCCTTCTTTGTTCCTATGTTCAAAACTTGTGACCCCCGGGGCGCGGCCAGTTTTGACCCCAGGGGCATCATATGAACAAACTTGATAGAGGTCCACTAGGAGATGCTAGATGCCAAATATCAAAGCTCCATGCCTTCCAGTTTCAGAGAAGAAGAATTTTAAAGTTTTCCTTCTTTGTTCCTATGTTCGAACTTGTGACCCCCGGGGCGGGGCTAGTTTTGACCCCAGGGGCATCATATGAACAAACTTGGTAGAGGTCCACTAGGAAATGCTACATACCAAATATCAAAGCTCTACGCCTTCTAGAATCAGAGAAGAAGATTTTTAAAGTTTTCCTTCTTTGTTCCTATGTTCAAAACTTGTGACCCCCGGGGCAGGGCCAGTTTTGACCTGAGGGGCATCATAGGAACAAACTTGGTAGAGGTCCACTAGGAGATGCTAGATGCCAAATATCAAAGCTCCACGCCTTCCAGTTTCAGAGAAGAAGAATTTTAAAGTTTTCCTTCTTTGTTCCTATGTTCGAACTTGTGACCCCCGGGGCGGGGCTAGTTTTGACCCCAGGGGCATCATATGAACAAACTTGGTAGAGGTCCACTAGGAGATGCTACATACCAAATATCAAAGCTCTATGTGTTCTAGAATCAGAGAAGAAGATTTTTAAAGTTTTCCTTCTTTGTTCCTATGTTCAAAACTTGTGACCCCCGGGGCAGGGCCAGTTTTGACCCGAGGGGCGTCATATGAACAAACTTGGTAGAGGTCCACTAGGAGATGCTAGGTGCCAAATATCAAAGCTCCAAGCCTTCAAGTTTCAGAGAAGAAGAATTTTAAAGTTTTCCTTCTTTGTTCCTATGTTCGAACTTGTGACCCCTGGGGTGGGGCTAGTTTTGACCCTAGGGGCATCATATCAACAAACTTGGTAGAGGTCCACTAGGAGATGCTACATACCAAATATCAAAGCTCTACGCCTTCTAGAATCAGAGAAGAAGATTTTTAAAGTTTTCCTTCTTTGTTCCTATGTTCAAAACTTGTGACCCCCGGGGCAGGGCCAGTTTTGACCTGAGGGGCATCATAGGAACAAACTTGGTAGAGGTCCACTAGGAGATGCTAGATGCCAAATATCAAAGCTCCACGCCTTCCAGTTTCAGAGAAGAAGAATTTCAAAGTTTTCCTTCTTTGTTCCTATGTTCGAACTTGTGACCCCCGGGGCGGGGCTAGTTTTGACCCCAGGGGCATCATATGAACAAACTTGGTAGAGGTCCACTAGGAGATGCTACATACCAAATATCAAAGCTCTATGCGTTCTAGAATCAGAGAAGAAGATTTTTAAAGTTTTCCTTCTTTGTTCCTATGTTCAAAACTTGTGACCCCCGGGGCAGGGCCAGTTTTAACCCGAGGGGCATCATATGAACAAACTTGGTAGAGGTCCACTAGGAGATGCTAGATGCCAAATATCAAAGCTCCACGCCTTCAAGTTTCAGAGAAGAAGAATCTTAAAGTTTTCCTTCTTTGTTCCTATGTTCGAACTTGTGACCCCTGGGGTGGGGCTAGTTTTGACCCTAGGGGCATCATATCAACAAACTTGGTAGAGGTCCACTAGGAGATGCTACATACCAAATATCAAAGCTCTACGCCTTCTAGAATCAGAGAAGAAGATTTTTAAAGTTTTCCTTCTTTGTTCCTATGTTCAAAACTTGTGACCCCCGGGGCGGGGCCAGTTTTGACCCCAGGGGCATCATATGAACAAACTTGGTAGAGGTCCACTAGGAGATGCTAGATGCCAAATATCAAAGCTCCACGCCTTCCAGTTTCAGAGAAGAAGAATTTCAAAGTTTTCCTTCTTTGTTCCTATGTTCAAACTTGTGACCCCCGGGGCGGGGCCAGTTTTGACCCCAGAGGCATCATATGAACAAACTTGGTAGAGGTCCACTAGGAGATGCTACATACCAAATATCAATGCTCTACGCCTTCTAGAATCAGAGAAGAAGATTTTCAAAGATTTTCCTATTTTTTGCCTTTCTGTTGCCATGGCAACCAGAGTTTTGGGTGGAATTCAATCTCTTGAACAACTTTGGTAGAGCTTCACCCAAGGAACATCCCTGCCAAGCTTCATCAAGATTGGCCCAGCGGTTTAGGAGGAGAAGATGTTTAAAGGAATTGTGGACAGAAGGACAGATGGATGCCGGACAACGACCCATCACAATACCTCACCTTAGCACTTCGTGCTCAGGTGAGCTAACAAGGGCTGTATCATTAAAACATACAGCTTAAGTTTCTGTTTATATTCATACCCACACATGTAGTTAGTTACCTGTGTGCACCAGCGACAAAACACTTGGTGCTGAAATTTGAAATAATAGTTTGGAATGTGAAGAATTTCAACAATTACTGATAGGTATATAGAAGAAAGAATGTTATTAGCCCTTTACCAGAAGACAAAATTTTAGACTTGACAAAATTGGAAACTAGCCTTTGCAGATGACAAATTATATGTGGCTAAAAAATTGCAATATGTGTTCGAAAGTAAGGAAACACTGAGGCAGGCAGAATGTTCCCCTTTTCCCACAATGTTTTCTAAAGTCTTTCTTTGTCAGGGTTGTACAAAACTTGTGATTATGGGGTAAAGAGGTAAAAATTATTTCTAAGTAATGGAGCTTTGAGCAGGCTTTGGCGTGAGACTTGCAAAATATCATATCTCAAAGTCCTGGCAAGTCCATGAAGTTTTTGAGTGCAAAACAACTTGTTTGTACAGTTGCAGTATTCTTTCCAAAACCACAAAACTTTGGACTTGACCAAATTGAAAGCACTGGTTGATGCAAAATTAAATGCAGCTCAAATGATGATTTCTGTCTTTGATGCGGTAAGAAAAATAAACATTTCTGTCTTTGATGAGGTAAGAAAAATAAACAATGTGGGAAAAGGAGAAAATGCTGGTGACCAGCATTTTCTCCTTTTCCCACAACATTTTCAAAAGCACTCTTCTTCAGAGTCGTTAAACTCCGGAGTGTGTGGTAAAGGGTCAAATGTAATCAGCATAATAAAATTATCTTCTCTTGTGGAATTTCAGAACAGTTTTTATCTACCTGCTTTGCTTCTAACTTTCATGTCATTCCTTAGTAACAAGTAGCTGGCAGTGCAGTTTCAGATCAGACTGAAAGTAGCATCAAGGGCTTAATCTATCACACAATAGAATGTAACATTAACCCTTTACCATACAATCAGGAGTTAACTACTTCTCTGAAAATGAGTTCTGAAAACCCTGTCCACACAATCGCTTAACTTCATGACCCCAAAAACTATAAATGCTCATCAAGGGATAGGGAGAAAATGCTGGTCACCAGCATTTTGTCCTCTGCCCACATTGTTTCCTGCCCTTTTGAAGGACGATTTCTGTCATTTGAGTCATATAGTTTGTTGTCTGCAAATGCTTCCAATTTGGATAAGTTTATTTTTTTTTTTGGGGGGGGGGGGATAAAAAGTTAATGAGGGCTTTGAAAATTGGTTGTAAATTTAATAGGGTACTTATATCATTGTCTTTATTTATTTTGAAAATTTAGTTTCCATAGAAAAGTCACAGGCAAATGGTGAAAGTTTATGGAGAGATTAATTACAGAGAAACTCTTAAAAACAAATCAAAACTGATGATATCTGAACGGCAAAAAATATTCCGGAATCCCTTCATGTTAAATTACCAGTAATTTTCCTTGAATTACATACCTTTTTGGCTTCCTTTATTTTCTCTGGTGCATTGCATTTTTTTTTTTCTCTTTTCTGTGACCTAACAACAAAGTCACAGAGGACAAAAAGATCTGTAGTAACTGACAGCATAGATCAAGATCCGAAGGCACATTAGATGCTGTCTGGTCCTAGATCTCCAACATCTACTACTGCAGTCTATACTATGACCAACAAGGCTTTGGCGATGCAAGTAGCCTGTGGCTTAGAGAGAATGTTGTGCCAGGTATAGGTTAAAAGGTAATCCAGGAAAGCATGGATAGGTGCACTGGCTAGTCTCAACAATGAAACGTTTACGATGCTTCTTTTCATCTTTGGACTTTTATCGTACGCAGTACCATCTCAAGTCCATTGCGAATAATTCAGGGGAGAAAAGCTACAGTGCTGTACTGACTTTGTGTTTAGCAGGTTTAATCTGTACTGGATGGAAATGCAAATAATTTTTAGTGACACACGTGACCAAGGACAAATTATTTAACATTGCATGGCCTAAAGTAGTCTTAAATTTCATTTAAAACATATAAATCTTGGAGTAAATGACAAAATTTTTCATGTTTGGCAGCCATTTTGTGCCTATTTTGGGAAATGTAAACACAGAGTAAACAATGATTTAATTCTTTTTTATCTCATGTTTAGCATTTAAATTGAAAATATTTGTGTTTGCAACGAAGAATACAGAAGCAACAGGTATGTTCAAATTCAAGTTATTTTGTCAATTTGTGGAAATATGAGAGTTTAAACATGTGCACAAAATCTCTGCGGAGATAATCTCCCATTTTGTTTGCAACCGTCTCTGTACCTGAATGCAATCCATCAAAAACTAAAATCATATTTAGGGTCATTTATCTGTGTAAGTGCACTTGCCACCTCAATGAAACTGAAATAATGTTGAAAATGGCATTAACCATCAAACAAATATTACAGACGTAAGGATTAAATGCCAAGATTGCATCTCCAGTTTATCTCACTGAAATATTAACCTGTGGAGATTTCACAAGTGTCAGACACTGTAGATCAGAGACCAGACAGCAGTCATTCAATTCAGTCTGGTCTTTATCTGTAATGTCTGCAAAAGCAAGCTTTTTGGTGTCACGTGGGGCAGACTTAATCCTTTACCAAACAATCCAGCATATTAACATCCCTGAGGAAGAAAACGTCAGAAAACATTGTGGGAAAAGGAGAAAATGCTGGTAACCATCATTTTCTCGATTTCCCACAGTGTTTTCTACCAAATCAAAGACAAGTCCTGTCATTTGAGTCAGACTTATACTGGCCTGGAAACGCTCTCAAAATGGACCAGTCTGAAATTTTGCCATCAAGTAAGAAAGTATATTGAATTAACTCCAAACCTGCTAAACAACTTAAATGAAACAATACTTTGCTACTTTAAAGTGTGTGTGTGTGTGTGGGGGGGGGAGAGAATTGGTTAGGGAAATATCTCCTTATCGGACAGTGTAGATCCAAGATCAGACTGTGCATACTGTGTACACTGTCTGCTAAAGGTCTGTAAGTCATGCTTAGCAGGCAAAGGGTTAACCTTTTCCTGAGGTGTGCTATAGTTCCAGGGGAATGAGTCTACTTGAAGTTATGGTAATCTTCTTTTCTTTCAAGTATTATGTAAGTAACAGTACTGATAAAAAGTTAAAGTACCTTAGCAGTGGTACCTTTGATGTCAAGAGTATAGACTAATGAATCCTTCCCCCTTCATTCTTTGTTAAGCCTTTACCACACAATCCTGAGTTTTAACGACCTTGACCAACACAGCTTTTCAAAACATTGTGGGAAAAGGAGAAAATGCTGGTAAGCAGCATTTTCTCCTTTTCCCACATGTTTTCTGCCCTATCAAAGAGAATGTTATCTGTTGAGCCACATTTAAATTGTCATCCGCAAATGCTCTCAATTTTAACATGTCTACATTTTTGTAGGAAAGAGTTAGTGCTTCACCACACAACAAAATTCTAGACTTGTCCTAATTAAAAGTATTTGTGCAGACAACAAATTAAATGTGGCTCAAAGGATGCCATTTGTCTTTGAAGGGTAGTAAATGCCATGTGCTTGCATTTTCTCAGTTTTCCCACTTAGCTTCCTACAACCCTTTTCATCAGGGTCGTAAAAAATTAGATTTGCCTGGTAAAGGGTTAACTCCTTCCAAGGGCCAGTATATTTATTTCAGCACACAGTGTAGATCAAGATCATGCCTGACCTTATTTCTGTGCTATTTGAAATGTGTGTCAAAATTAGAGCTAAACTATCCTGACTATTGCCATTACTTTTTCTTTTCTACTGATCCAAAATGTCCACAAAAGTATCTGACTGAACAATTATTCAGCCATTGCAAAAAATAGACAGAAAACTACTTCAAACTCCATTTGGTTGTACATAATAGTTCCAAGGAATTGTCAAACAGTGTAGAAACAGAATCAGATTTAAAAAAGTGTGTAGTCTCTGATTTATCAGACATTCTGGACAAAAGAAACACGAAATTGCATCTATTTCGGTCTTTAATTTCTAGACTGAAATTTCTCCTTCAGGGTTGTTAAAAATGAGTAAATGGTGAATCTCTAACTCTTGAAGCATCTTTCACAAGTTACTGTTCTTGTCAATGCTCCCAGTGTAGATTAAGATCAGACTGCACAAATGTTCAGTCTGATCTTTAATCTACACTGTCCGCTTTTATAAGACATTCTGTGCAAGAGCATTCTTAAAATTGCATTCATTTGGGTCTTATTTCTACTTCCTGAAAATTTCTATTGGGATTTATTTGGCCGCTCTTTGGGTTAACCCTTTGCCACACAATCCCAAGTTTTTAACAATCCTGAAGAAGAAAGCTTTTGAAAATGTTACGTGAAAAAGGGAGAAAATGCTGGTCTCTAGCATTTTCTCCTTTTTCCCCCACAATGTTTTCTACCCTGTCAAAGCCCTTTAATTCATTTGTATCACTTATAATATGATGTTCACTGAATCTTTTAATTTGGAAGAGTCTAGAATTTGTTGTTTGGTAAAGAGTTAACCCAAAAAGTGCCTTTTGCAACTATAGTTGCCTTTGCAGCCTGAGTAGATCAAGATCAGACTGCACAAAAGGTGCAGTCTGATCTCTGATCTACACTTTTAACTTAGCAGCTAATATGCTATGCTTGACAAGAGCAACCTTGATATTGCAATTATTTAGGTCTGATTAAAGACCATAAGGGTTAGTACTCATTCCCCATTCTATCTGCTGTCTTCATCTTTAAATACTGTTTGCAGGTTAACAGCATATTTTTATGTCTAAGAACATTATTTCTGATGATGTGATAGTATGGAAATTATTTCAGAAAATGATTAAGGCCTCCAGCAGTTCTATATGTAAAGTTAATAGGTTTTTTTCTTGTATAATATTGTTGCTGTCAATTAACTGATCTTACATTTTAGCTTGTCATGGTAGCAAAGGATATCTTATGAAACAGTAAGGAAAAATGAGATATTGCATTTTACAAAAAAATGCATCTTGTTTTCATTGACAGACTGACTGACCTCTTTAACGTTAATTCACATATCACATATCATATCACAGTGACAACTTACTTATTCACGTGTCCTGGGTTTCATCAGTACAGGAGCAGGGTTCTTGGGAAAGTCTTGTCAAAGATCACTCACAAGAAAAAAACAGCACATCAAGTGGTCAAACTCAAGGCCTCCGGGTCACTACACCTTCACCACTGAACCAAATAGGACCACAGTAAAACCGCTCAATGTTTTCCATACAGTTCAAGAGGAGCTGTTAGATTAAAAGCTTTTAACCCTTTAGCTACTAAGTGCGACTCGCTGACCTTTTGCGGACAGCCTAGATCAAGATCAGACTGCACAGAACATGCAGTCTGATCTTGAATCTATGCTGTCCAATTCTAAAAAAAAATAAGATTGAAAATACATTACCATCATTCAGGTTTTTACTATAGGCTTGAAGTTTTATTTAAATTATTAAGCAGGATAAGGGTTAAATCAAGCATTGCTAATAAGCCAGCTTTTCCAGTTATATGATTTGGTACTTGTCTGATCATGGAAGTAAGTTTTCTCCTTTCCCCCACTATGTTTTCTACCCTCTCTAAGATAGAAATAATCCTTCGAACCACATCTAATCTGCTGCCTTCAAATGTTTTCAATTTGGATGGTTCTTCCATTTTGTTACTGGGCAAAATTACTGCTCATTATATTTTACTCCTGTGGTAATATAATTATCATTATACACTTGCCTGCAATGAAAATGCACCACCCAGATGATTTGACTTATCTATATTAATGTGAATGTGTTTTTTGAAATTTCACTGTAACAGGATAATTGGTGAGGCATGTTAGCAAATGTACTTGGTAGGAGTAGGACTGATTTTTATCATAAGCCTTACAAGGTAAGACCTTGTGGCGTCTTGCTGTAACATTGTCACATCTTGGTGACATTGGAGGAAGCAGTCATTCCAACTGGCGAAAGAATCTTGTCGCTGTACCACCTTGGTGTTAAAACTCCCAGCCACAACTAGCACTTCAGTCTTATATAGCCAGGATAAACCATCCCATATCATGACACTGCACCTCCCGACAGAGACACCTGTCTTACACAACAATAAACATTGCTATTACTGTTGAGTCACCTCAAATGTCTCTCACACCATGATTGCCTCATTGCTCCTGCATCAAAATGTTGCCCCAATTCGCAGTGTGTGAATGTAAGTCACCTTTCAAAAAGACTTCATCAAACTATATCCCCAAACTTATATGCTGCTGGCCATAACCAAAGTCCTCTCGAGAAGTTTTCGTAACTGTTTGGAACTTATTATGCAGCTGACATAGCACAATTTGTGTCACTCTTTGTTGTCCAGTACGAGGCCTGTCATTGACAGAGCCTGTTTCAATGCATCGTTGGACCAAGGATAGTGGAATGAGCACAGTTTATACTACAAGCCACTTTGCAATATGACAGATCTTCGGCAATCATATCAACGGCTTCATGATGTTGTGTGTCAGATAAAAACCCTATAACTAAGAAGTTTGTATACATTTTTTGTGTATCTTTAATAGGTTAAATGCAGCCTTTCTTTCTACGGTGACAGGGCTCATACAGAATTTCTCAGGGAAAATTTAAGGGTTTTTTAAGGGCTTTTTAAGGCTTTTGAAATAGAAATTAAGGTCTTTTTACGGACATGGTTATACACAACAACAATCCATATTTTACCTTGATTATGTAGGCACAATATGTTGTTTAAAGAATCTATGACTGACTGATGCGTAGGATAAGTAGCAACTGCTTTATTGTCACAATTGGCGGCATGGATGCCAAAATAATGTGTCGCTTACTTTTCGCATGTGAATTCAGTGCGCCATACTCTCCCATTTTTCCGAGATCGACTATCTTGTTGCACAAATAGCACATCGCTGAGTGATTATCCCCTTTAAATTGTCGTACCCCAGTGTTTGTACATGGGATCCGCTGACCAATTTCTGTTAAATATGCATTTTTCCATTACTCCAACTTGATACAGATGACCTTTTTACAAATAGCTGACGCGTATATAACGATCACTGTGAACAGACGCTCTTAGCGATAAGGTGAGAGTAAACCGGTAATGGTACATGACTTTCTACTAAAATTGAAGTAAAAGGTCAGTCACCAGTCTAAAAACCAAGCGCGATATGACGCAATATCTAATTACGTCATCAAAATATGTGTAGACAGTGCTCTTCCCTGTAAGCATATATTCTCGCTCGTAAGAAGGTATGAAGGAATACGGGTTCCTTTGTAAAACTTTCTTCAATCACGTCACCTGGATATTCGGTGCATTGTGCCTCACGATTTATCAGATTTAAGGGTTTTTCAAGGACTTTCTATACTTTTTAAGGGTTTTTTAAGGCTTCTCGTCATTTTCAAGGGTTTTTCAAGACTGAAGTCAAATTTAAGGGTTTTTCAAGACCTGTGCGAACCATGGGTGAATACAAATGAATGCACTTTTGTGACACACTGACAGTAACAAAATAGCAAATTGCACAAGTGGCACATGTCACTGTATAAGTTGGTAACCATACTACAAGTGTGTACATGTTAGTCGTAAGTTTACTTGCATAAGAAAATAAAGTTTGTTGCAAAAGATATTCATATCGAAAGATGGTGCCTTTTCACTGTGTGCAAATATACCTGGTATAGGTTTTTCAGGCCTGTGGCCATTATTTACAATAACTGATTGATTGATTGATTGATTGATGGATGGATGGATGGATCGGTGGGATAATGAAGACTTCTGTTCAAGAGTTAAGTTACCTATATGTTGTCCAAAATCTGGAGTCAAACATGGGGTTGAGATCTCTTGAAGGGAAAGGTACTATTATTGAGAGCACTGTGTTGTCTATAATCCTCTTAAATCCAGCCTACCTGGAGAGCTTGGGGTGGAGCTGTGCTGCAGCCATAAAACACAGAACTGCCACTCAATGGTCACAAGTTCAATTTCTGGCCTGGGCAAGGATTTAAAAAAAACAACAAACCAAGGGGTAGCATTACATGTATCTGTGCTGTGGCCTACACTGGACATGTAAAAAGAACCAAGGGGGCCTATCCAAGGAAGATCTAGGGTATTGTGCCAGGAATAAGAATCTTGTATTCAATGCATTCTCTCCAGATTTGTTGACATGTCAATACAAAGTATACCTACAATACAATGAGGGACCCTACAAATTTATCATCACTTCCTGAAGAGTTTGCTTTTCAAGAAATGTATTCTGGTGCTTGTTTCTTGTTGTCAGAATTAAAATGAAGTGCAATGTGTTGTGTGCTTTGAACCAGCTTTACGAAATTGTTGCAATATCCCCTAATATCCTATACTTTCGAAGACATTCTCAGGTCAGAATCAGCTGTTAAGTTACATTGTGTCATCCTTCTTACTCAGCTGAAATGTCGATATACATGTAAGTTTTTTGACCCCACAAAATTAAAACTTTTAACAACCACTAGGAAAAGAGCCTTTTTAGAAAATTTAGGTACAAAAGGATGATACAGGTTAAACCTTTACTAGATGGCAAAATTTTAGACTCATCCAAATTGAAAGCTGTTGCAGACAACAAATTAGATGCGACTCAAATGTTGAGATTTGTCTTTGAAAGGGGGGAAAACATTGTGGGCAAAGGAGAAAATGCTAGTTACAAGCTAGTTACAATGTTTTCACATGTTTTTCCTCAGGGTAGTTAAACAAAAGGATTGTGTTGTTTAGGTTTTAACAGACAACTTTAGAGTGATTAAAATTAAGCCAGGCTAATTCATCAATGATAATATGATCTACAAGTATGTTCTTTTAAACCCTAAACCAAACAATCCCAGTTTTATCGACCCTCAGGAAGAAGTCTTTTGAAAACAATGTGGGAAAAGGAGAAAATGCTGGTAACCAGCATTTTCTCCTTTTCCCAAAATCTTTTCTACCCTGTCTAAGACAAATTCTGGTTACCAGCATTTTCTCCTTTTCCCACATTGTTTTCAAAAGACTTCTTCCTGAGGGTCGATAAAACTGGGATTGTTTGGTTTAGGGTTTAAAAGAACATACTTGTAGATCATATTATCATTGATGAATTAGCCTGGCTTAATTTTAATCACTCTAAAGTTGTCTGTTAAAACCTAAACAACACAATCCTTTTGTTTAACTACCCTGAGGAAAAACATGTGAAAACATTGTAACTAGCTTGTAACTAGCATTTTCTCCTTTGCCCACAATGTTTTCCCCCCTTTCAAAGACAAATCTCAACATTTGAGTCACATCTAATTTGTTGTCTGCAACAGCTTTCAATTTGGATGAGTCTAAAATTTTGCCATCTAGTAAAGGTTTAACCTGTATCATCCTTTTGTACCTAAATTTTCTAAAAAGGCTCTTTTCCTAGTGGTTGTTAACCACTGGTAACCAGCATTTTCTCCTTTTCCCAAAATCTTTTCTACCCTGTCTAAGACAAATTCCATCATTTGACCCACATTTAAATTATCGGCTCCAAATGCTTTCAATTTGGAAAGATTAACCTTTTTTGTCCTGTGGTACAGAGTTGATAAATTTTACCAAACCACGAAATGTTAGCCTAGTCCATCATGTAAAGCACTTGCAAGCAACAAATGTTTGGGTTTCTTTTTAACAGGGTAGAAAACAGTGAGAAAAGCAGGAAATGCTGGTAACCAGCTTTTCCTCCCATTTCAATGATGTACTAAAGTCTCATCTTTCTCATAGTTGTCAAAGGATGGGATTGTTCGATGATTAACTCTTTACCACACAATCCCAACTTTTAATGACCCTGAACGAGAAGGCTTTTGAAAACATTACGGGAATAGGAGAAAATGGTGGTAACCAGCATTTTCTCCTTTTCCCACAATGTTTTCTTCCAAATTGTGGGCAGAAATCGTCATTTTAGCAATATTTGTCGTCTGCAAATGCTTTGAATTTGGCCCATTCCAAAAAATTGTCATTTGGTAAAGAGTTAAAGGGTTTACCCTCTGTCACCTATATGTATGAAATTGATATTTATAGATTGTAGAAAATATTGCAATTTATAAATCAGTCTTGTCAGGAAAATATGAGACATGTTAGAGACAGGAGTTCTCTGCAGTCTGATCTTGATCAACACTGCCAGCAAAAAAGGAAAAAGAAAAACAAAAAGACTAGTACACTGATACTGCCATGAAACAAGATTAAAGTTAACCCTTTTCCTGCTAAGCAAAAACAAAGGAAACTTTCAAGCTGATAGTAAAAACCAAAATTTTCCTATATCAAAGATATTTTTGAAATAAAGCTATCTCCTTATTGGACAGTGTAGATCCAAGATCAGACTGCACCTTCTGTGCAGCCTGATCTTGATCTACGCTGTCCGCAAAAGGTCAGTGGGTCACGCTAAGCAGCCTAAGGGTTAAGATAAATTTGAAAATGAGAAGTGTCAACAAAGCTGATCCATCTTAAAAACTAAGATGAATTAAGGCAAGAGAACCCCTAAAATACCTTGTTGCTCACCCAGCCGTGTTTTGTCTCTATTACTTTGAAAGATAAGAAAATAATAATACCTAAGACTCCATTCTACAATACAGCTACAGAGGATATCAGTTCAACCCAAGAGTGCAAAATAAACCCAACATGCATTTTCAGTCCAGAAATCAGTCAGCAAAAACTGAGTTGTCTGAATGCATCTATATGCCAAAACAAGAGGGCCATGATGGCCCTGTATCACTCCACTGGCTTATAAATATAAACCATAAATACTAAACATTTCAATTCTGAGCCAAATGGTTTCAAAATGAAGACTTACAAAGTTTTCTCTGTAAAAGCCCATGTGAAAGTTGAGGCCCGCAAGGCAAAGCCATTTTTGATCCCAGAGCTATAATTACTTGAACCCTGGTAGAGGTCCACAAGATAAAGCCACATGCCAAAATAATACAAGACTATGCTGTATGGTTATGAATAAGGTGATTTTCAAGTTTTGTCCATATGAAGCCTCTGCAAAACATAAGACCCCTGATGCAAGGCTAATTTCAAAAAAAAAAAAAAAAAATCAAAACAGGAAGATTTCTTAAGTTGTCACTATGTAAGCCCATGTAAAACTTGTGATCCCTGCAGCGGGGCCAATTTTGACCCCAGGGCTAAAGTTTTGGCCCACTTGGTAGAGGCCCACTAGATATAGCAACATGCAAAATTTGGTAGCTCTAGGCCTTATGGCTAGGTACAGAAAGATTTTTAAAGTTTTCTCTATATAAGCCTATGTAAAACTTGTGACCCCTGGGGCAGAGCCAATTTTGACCCCAGGGCTATAATTTGAAGAAACTTGATAGAGGTCTACTACATAAAGCTACATGCCAAATTTGGTAGCCCTACGCCTTATGGTTTCAGACAAGAAGATTTTTAAAGATTTCCAATATTTTTCAGTTTTGTTGCCATGGCAACCAGAGTTTTTGAAGGAATCAAATTCTTTCAAGAAATTCTGAAGAGGACTATGGCAGGATCATTTCTGTGAAGTTTCATGAAAACTGGATGAGTAGTTTCAGAGAAGAAGATGTTTGAAATAAAAGTTAACGCATGGACGGACGCACGACGGACACCGGGCCATGACATAAGCCTGCTGGCCTTCGGCCAGTGGAGCTAAAAATAACAACTGCTGCACCCTTTAAATATCTCTTACATTTAATACCTGTAGAAGAGAAAACAATGTACATTTAGTTTATGTTATCGGTAGTTTATCCAGGTGGATTATGGTGTGATAATTTCACTGTTTCAACCAGAGAATTTACCAGTTGATAAACTCACTGGTACAGAAATATTGTGAGGTCCCGTGTTCTTTGCAAGTTCCAACAAAAAGGGGGTTAGAAGCATGAAATAAATAGAATATTTTTTTTTCCCACAGAAAGATTGATATTTATTTCATCTGGTGAACATCATATAGAAATATTTTCACTTGTCGCTGCATTACTGATTACTGATGATCTTCGCTCGATGAAATAAATTTCCAACTTTCACAAAAAAAAAAGAATCCTCTATGCACTTGGAATACAAAAATTCTGAGAAAATGTTGTGCATCACACTTGACATTACCATAACTGACGAACTGCAAGTTTAATATTGTCTCAGTCATAAGCAGCAAATGAGACAAATCAGACAAATACAACATAGGTGTCTAGATTGTCTAGATGGGAAACTTAATCCTTCTCCACGCAATCCCAAGTTGTAACAGCCCTCAGAGAAAGAAGCCTGTTTTTAAAACATTGTTAGAAAAGGACAAAATGCTGGTAAGGTGTAAAACATTGTAAAAAAGGAGAAAATGCTGGTTAACAGCATTTTCCCCTTTTTTACAATGTTTTCTACCTTGTCAAAGACAAATTCCAACATTTGAGTCACTTCAAATTTAGACAACATTTTTGTCGTGTGACAAAAAGTTATTGCAGTTAAACAGACTGAGACATCTAGATAAATTCCTTTAGCCTAAGCTTATATATGAATATGTATGCAAGCACCTCAACACTTTGCCTGGCCTCTCTCATCTCCATTCACTAAAGGGAAGTAATTAGCAATAACGCAAGTAATATCAAATTGTTCAGGTGAACAGAAAAATATATATAAATTCTAACTTAAATAAGATTGTGAGGAAGATTTATGCAATGATATAAGTACACACTAGTATTTGCCAGTAGCCTTTTCAATCTACAAAAAGTGCCTAACAGATGTATTCATATATAGTAAAACAGTTTTGATTTCTTTAAAAAGCTTCATTCAAATATTTTATTTCATTTACAGTCATGTTGGACTATCAGGACTTGTTAAAACTGGGACCTTAAAACAGCTCATGCTATTATATTTCAAACTTTGGTGATTAAATATTTATATTGCATTTTAAGGAGCTTTAGTCAGTATTTTAGTAATAATATGTAACAGCTCAGCTACCATCATACTGACCAGGTTGTCACAAGTAACTAACTACGTGAGTACCCTCCATTTCACCTTCAGTCCTGGATAAATGAAAGAACTATATGTGCTGATTAATTAACTCTTTACCGAATGACAAAATATTAGACCAGTCCAAATTGAAAGCAGTTGAAGACGACAATATAAATGTGATTGAACAATTTAAATTTGTTTTGGGAAGGGGAGAAAACATTGTGGTAAAAGGAGAAAATGCTGGTTACCAGCATTTTCTCCTTTTCCCACTATGTTTTCAAAAGGCTTCTTTCTCAGGGTTGTTAAAAGTTGAGATTGTGTGGTAAAGAGTTTATTTTACCATGGGAAAATTAAGTCTTCACTAGTTGACAAAATTTCAGACCAGACCAAATTAAAGGTATTTGCTGATGACAAATTATCTCTTTACCACAAGACAAAAAATTTAGACATGTCCAAATCGAAAGCATTTGCAGATGACAATTTAATTGTGGCTCAAGTGATGGAATTTGTCTTTGATAGGGTAGAAAACATTGTGGGAAAAGGATAAAATGCTGGTTACCAGCATTTTCTCCTTTTCCCACATTGTTTTCAAAAGTTTTTTTTTTCTTGGGGTCGTTAAAACTCGGGATTGTGTGGTAAAGGGTTATAAGTGGCTCATATGTTGGGATTTATGTTGTAGATATTACAAAATATTGTGGGAAATGGAGTCTTCTTTTCCAAAATTGTTTTCAAAAGCCTTCTTCTTTAGGGTCGTTAAAACTCTGGATTGTTTTGTACAGGGTTAAAGTAAAACATTAATTGCATACAAATGCTGCAAAAAATAATACTATCTTTTCTTTAACCCTTAAGCTGCTAATCGAGACCCACTGACCTTTTGTGGACAGTCACTAGATGAAGATCAGACTGCAAAGAACGTGCAGTCTGATCTTTGATCTACACTGTCCAATACGGTATTTTCTTTCTGGTGAAATCAACTTTGAAACTGCAATGTTTGGACTGTTAGTATTGAGTAGAAATTTGCGTTTCATTTATTCAGCAGCTTAAGTGTTAAGAAAAGGATTTATTTTTCCAAGACAAGCAGAATTCATTATTCTATCAAGACACTAGACATGAAACCTTGTCATTAACAGACACCAACAATTGTATCCACAATCTTTCTGCATTCAAATCAGGCGATCAATCAACACCAAGCCACTTGAAAACATTTTAAGCAACAGACAAATTGCTCATTTTGAACAACTTTTTCACTCCTCACTATCTTCTTTTAACCCTTTACCACACAATCCAAAATTTTAAGAACCCAAAGGAAAAGGCCTTTTAAAAACATTGCATGAATAGGAGAAAATGCTGGTATCAGCATTTTCTCCTTTTCCCACAATTTTTTCTTCCCTTCCAATATTGAATTTCTATTTTAGAATCACAGTCATTTTTTCCTAGGTAAAAGCTTTCAATTTGGGCAAATAAAGAATCTGGCAGTTTGGTAAAGAGTTAAGTATTTCTACATCTGTTCTCTTTTACCATGTTTGTCTTTTCCTTCTAGAGTGTAAAGTATGAAATCAAAGTACTGATAGTACTGAAGGCCAGGAAATCTGGTGATCTGTAATCTCAAAAGAACAAAGGATATGAACTCACACGAGACCTTATTTTCTAATTATCACTACCATACAGACAGTCAGGCCAATTCAATTATGCCAGAAGAATTCATTGGTAAAGGGGTACTGTCATGCATAATATGGAATAATACAATAATCAACAGGAAAAATCAAATTAATGTAAAAAAAAGCAGTGCTCAGAAGCCAGATTCTATAATTAAACCGAAGCAAAGTAGTGGATACCAACGCTCAGCTATAGGGTGCATGATGATGGCTTTAAAAATTTCTAAGTCGAAAAGGAGCTTAAATCAAGCAAATTCATTTTTGAGTTTTTTGGCTTATTGGTTAAGGTTGATCTTTATGATAACACACATATATTCCAAGTTTCAAATAAATACCGCCAATGATAAGAAAGATAAGACACAATTTAAAATTGAACACAACGCAAATGCCAACGCTTAATATCGCGAACGCAGGGCAGGGTGATGTCAATACATCGCAGTTTTGTTCTCAAACAGTCGATCTAAATCTATTCTTTTGACTATATCATACAAAGACGCGTCCATTAGCCCTTCTCGTCCCATTAGAGAGAGAGAGAGAGAGAGAGAGAGAGAGATTCCAACAACAGCTTCTGGCGCTTAAAATGAATTTGCACATTCGGGATGTATTTCAAAATAAATATTCTTAAACTTTCATTTCTCATTTTCAAACACTGTTTCGGAAACTACCAGTTATGTGAATAAAACTCTAGGCATGTAAATGTGATGAATAACTGATAAATTAAAGCCCAGTTTTTTAAACACACCTTTTATTTTCAAATTATTTTGTTTGAAAGTTAAAAAATGTCCAAGGATCGCACAACACTTTCATGATTTGTAATCAATCAACAGTCGTCACACACACACAAAAAAAAGAATATAAGCAGATAACATGGTTGATTATCGGAAAATGAAGATAGAACAAAAAATTCTTATTTTTCCATAATGTTTGCTTATTCTTCTGACAAAAAGAGGGATGTTTTAAATCGATTCACACTGAAAAAAGAGAGTATAATTTCTGCATATTTCTTAATTCTATCGACTTTTTTTTTTTTCTCTAAACATATGGAGAAAATCAAGTTCAGTTCTAAATGATTAAAAGAAACTGATAATAAATGCAGTTAATACACCAATAATCTCATTCAACTATCGACATTTCCATGGAAAATCGTATATCTCAATTTTTCACCAGGCAGTCAAAGGAGACGCGGCGCGTGGTTCCCTTTGATCTTTATTTGAAACGTGGACAGTAACTAGCAAGTGACAATGGAAACTAAAAATAGATAACTGGTTCTCGGGTTTTTCCCTCGCGCTAGTACACTAGAAAGTGAAATCAGGGGCACTAATCATGTCTATAATACGAGAGGATTTCAGTATCCAATCACAGTGATGGAAAAGTTATTGACCGTCTGTTGTGTATTCAACAGGGACACAACCCTTAAAACACACACTCGTTAGTTATTAAAGGGGTGTAATACCCTTGCAATTCCATAGCTCTATGCAGATGTCGGCAAGCTTTGAGGAAAGGGAAACCATTCACGCCGTGTGATAAGCAATCTCTGTACTTAGGAAACTAGTTGTTTTGGCGGACTCAGCGAAATAGAGTGGACACACCGTACAACATTTTGTCTGAAAGTAGTCCGGAAAAGAGAGGGATTCCCTGGCCTAAAAATCAAACACTCTAAGAGACAGACAACTTGCTCATTTTTAACATCTTTTCCACATAACTTACCTCTAAATGATGGACTTTGTCTTTGAAAGGGTAGAGAACATTGTGGCAAAAGGAGAAAATGATGGTTAATGGCATCCTCTCCATTTCCCACAGTGTTTTCCAAAGCCTTCTTTCTCAGGGTCTTATAACATGGGATTATTCCTTGAAAGGGTTCATGTCAATTTTGTGCAGAACGTCCCTGCAAAATAGTGTAGATCAAATGATTAGACTGCACATTTTGTGCAGCCTGATCTTGACAGACACTGGTGGCCATGGCAACTAAAGTTGTAAAAAGCGCTTTAATGGTTAAAACAGCAAAGACTTTCAAGGAAATGTGGCCAGATAAAAAAGAGAATATTAATTCTATTTAGAGATGTGATGAACATTTTCTACTATATTTACTAATTACTTCCAACACAAATTTGCAGAATATGACTACATTTCCTTGTTCTTGAAAAACTGGGATAATCAGCATGAGTTTTGATTTGTTGCATATATACATGTATACATATAAAACATTCTAGCAAAAGGAGAAATTGCTTGACATGAGCAGTTTCTTTTACTACAATATTGTCAAAGGTCGTCTGGTGCAAGATAAAAAAAAATGCTTGTAGGTGGTAATCAGTAAATAATTTTACAACCATGTTACGGCTTATTAGCACAGGTAAACAACATTATTGATACATTAGTAGCAGGATCATCCCTGCATTTTGAACTTTTTTATGTTATGTTTTTTTTTCTGAAAGATGTTTTCAGACACTCTTGCTTTTTTAGCGGATTTGTATAGCAAATCCGCTTACTGTGATCATTCTGACCATAACCAAATACATCATGCGTAATGACGCATGCGCGCTTACACTGTACTGTGATATATGTTTGACCTGAACCAAGTTACTTACTACTGCCATTCACGCTTGCCACCATTCAGTTTAGCGGATACACCTCAACCTCGCTTTTGTCACTACTGTATATATGTCCTACATGTGTATACCTATAGTCCGAAATCTGATACCAGCTAAAAACTGTGTAAGAATGACAGATCAAATTACCACTCCTTAAACAGTAATAGAATAACAGTAACTGCGCGGCCAGCTCGGCAGAACAGTTTTGACTTTCCCTGCCTTTGCTAACTCCATTTTAACAAAATGATTGCACATTGTCTTGCATGTGATGTTATTTCCTTAACTCTTTACCACACAATCCCGACTTTTAACGACTCTGAGAAAGAAGCCTTTTGAAAACATAGTGGGGAAATTGAGCAAATGCTGATAACCAGCATTTTCTCCTTTTCCCACAACGTTTTTTGCCCTTCCCAAAACAAACTTCCATTTTTCAGTAACATTTATTTTGTCATCTGCAAATGCTTTCAATTTGGACCAGTCTAAAATTTTGTTGTTTCAGGTAAAGGGTTAACAGCTGTCTCTGGATATGACTAAAATATTGTTGAAAGCAACATTATAAAGCTCCCATTCAAAGCAGTTTAGAAATTCTGAGTACACCCTATGCAAGTGTTTCAGCAAAATAAGAAATGATGAGGTTGAGAAGCCTGAAGATTTTAATTTTAATTTCCATAGTACAAAAAATCTAGCATCAGGAAATTTGAGTCGGTGAAAATAGGAAAAAAAGCAATTCCATAGCACTCCTTTTGCTGAAGTAATCATAGCTGACAGTGTAGAGATCAAGGTTAAGTTGCATATTTTGTGCTGTCCAATCTTGGCCAAAACAATAACTGTTATTGAGTTAGGAAAGCTGCCAGGTCAAAATAATGTATACTAAAATTCTTAAGTTCCTATCACTTAAACACTGTAATGCAAATCCATCTTCCCAGGCCAGACAGATTTCTACATCAATGTTAATAAAACACTTAGAAATTACACCATTATTTACTTAGGACAACTGATTCCAACCACATTTACAATAATTATCCTTCAGACACATTATCATACAAAAAAAATTCTTAGCAGACATTACCTTGATACTGAAACAACCCTCAACTCTTTATCAAACGACGAAATGTAAGACACAACTGAACTGGTAGCTTTTCCAGATGACAAATTAGAATTGCCTAAAATAATGAGATTTGTCCCTGAAAGGGTTGAAAACGCAATGGGAAATGAAGAAAATGCTGGTTACCAGCATTTTCTTCTTTTCCCACAGTGTTTTTAAAGGCTCCTCTCCCTCAGGGTAATTAAAAATGGGATTATTTAGTAAAGGGCTCATCAAACATACCTGTGTTTTAAAGGGGCCATTAAGATTTTTTTAAATTAAACAAAACTTAAAAAATGTTCAACAAAATTAATTCAGGAAGACATTGCTGCTGGCAAACAATCATATAGTTTTAGTAAGAAAAAGAAGTATTAGAAAAAAAAAATCTTTCAAATGTATTCCGCAATGGGATGCATAATCTTTGTTTTTTTCAAATTTCATGCCATAGTTTTTCTCATTGATGGATGATAAAGAAAAATATTGGCAACAAAAAATGTGATAAAACACTATTTTGTCACAATTTTTCCATGATTGGCTTTGTATCCAAGTTCCATTTCAGAAGATTCTGTCCTCATCTTTTATAGTGACATTAAACTAGATTTGTTTTCACAAGTTTTTTTTTTTCAGAAAATCTATTGAAAATACTGCTAATTTTCATATGAGTGCAATGATGGCTTTAAAAGTTGAACATTGTAATTACATGTAGAAAATGCAAGGTTTTGCTGAGTATTTTGCATCTGTACTTTAAAATTTCCTATTCCAATAGTAACAATAACAAGGGATAAATACATCTTTTACGCAAAATATTATCAGCTGGCTTGATAGCTCAGTTGGTAGAGTTGTCAACTACAGTTGTGAAGGTTGTGGTTTTGAGTCCCATAAGCAGCAAATTTGCTTTTAGCATATTTTTCCCACCAGCAAAGGGCAAACAGTTAGGTCGGTATGATTTTTCCTTACATCAAAAAAAACTTTCTCTCTCTCACTCCCCCACCATTTTTGGGTCAAAGTCTGGTTTAATGGCCCTTTAACTCTTTACCAAACGACAAAATTTTGGACTGGACCAAACTGAAAGCATTTGCAGATGACAAATTTAATGATGCTAAAATGATGATTTCTCTTTTTGATTGGGTAGAAAACATTGTGGGAAAAGGAGAAAATGCTGGTTACCAGCATTTTCTCCTTTTCCCACAATGTTTTCAAAAGGCTTCTTTCGCAGGGTAGTTAAAAGTCGGGATTATGTAGTAACGGGTTAAGAGAGCGTCAGAGTATTGAGTTGAGAGATTGTTTAATGAGTAATGGGTTAAAGAAATGCTCACCCCTAGAAAGCATATAATAAATCCACCACCCAAGTGGCACATACTGGACCGAGTCAAATTTGAACTTCATGTTCTGTATGGTAGACTATATGAAAAAGCAACAGAAATTATTGTTTTTTGCCATTTTTAACATCATTTCAGTTATGTTTAAGCAGCCATTGAACCTATACATGCATTGCTGAAGTTCTTTTACCAGTGCCATGCATAATCTTTCCAGAAAAGCAGCCAGGCTGCTTTCCCACATAACTATTGTCCAAAAATAATCAGTGGTGAGAGGGGAATAAATCCTGTCACATTATGACTATCATCAAGCCTCGGAATGAATTTGGCCGTCCTGAGGATTTGAACCAGTAACCCCCTGGTCTCAAGTCCTGTGCACTATCAACTGCACTACTCAGGGCTTGGCTATCAGAAACAGTGCCTGGCACTCTAAGGGAAAATATTTTTGAAAGTGCTTGATCGAACATCCTGTAAATAGCTAGTGATAGCTATACTCTTAATGATGATTGATAACATTGGAAGTATTTGCATAAAATACAACAGCTCGGCATCATTTAACAAAGTCTTAGATTATAATGTAGTTTATCTTTTTCCCTTTGTGCCAACAAATTTCACAGATTTTGCAGAAGTTGAATGCATAGCAGGTAATCAAGGAATACTTGGGTCTTTTTTTTTTTTCATGGCTCAGTCTTAAAGAGTTAACCCTTTAACAAACGACAAAATTTTAGACTGGTCCAAATTGAAAGCATTTGCAGACGACAAAAGAAATGTGACTGAAAAATTGAAATTCATTTTGGAAAGGAAAGAAAACATTGTGGGAAAAGGAGAAAATGCTTGTTACCAGCATTTTTCTTTTTCCCACAATGTTTTCAAAAGGCTTATTTCTCAGGGTTGGGATTGCATGTTAAAGGGTTAATAATTTGTGAGCCTCAGATGTAAGGGTTTGACTTTTGGCAGACACAATAGCATTAATTTCAAACATAATTGTCTTCAGCATCTATTAACTTTGCCAGTGATATTTAAGGGCCTTATTTTTATAGAATTCCTTTTCTTAACTGTTCAGAAAGTCCTCCACTGCATGTATGCCATCATCATCTGACCTAAATTGGGTATTAGAAATGACCTTTTTCAATTTTGAAAATAGATGAAATAGTCCGATAAAGCAAGATAAGGCAAATAAGGTCGATGCTCAATCAATTCAAAGTCACAGTCGTTCAAATGGCAGCCGTGTTAACAACAGAATTTTGAACCGGGGCATTGTCCTGGTGGAACAACACACCTTATGGCGTTTCCTGCGGCACTTGAGTTTGATAACTTCTCTTAACTGAGAGAGTCTGTCCCTTTTGCAGACAATCTACCATCAGCATCCCAGAAAACCGCGACCATAACCTTTCCAGCTGATGGTACAGTCTTACCCTTCTTTGGAGCGGGGAGTGTGAACCTAGATGCTTCCATTATTTAGACTGTAACATTTGGCCTCTGGGGTGAAATGATGGACTCGCGTTTCATCCGTTGTTACAAACCTCTTCAGAAATGTTTGCAGGATTTGCCTCTAAAAGGTTCAGATTAGCATGTAACAAAGTCCATCTGATGTCCTTCCAATCAACTGTCAGAAGTCTTGGTACCAAATGGGCTGAGAGCTTTCTCATTGCAAGATCGTCGGTAAGAATAAAATATACTCTTTCCTTTGAAATCCCAAATGTAGTGGCTATATTAGCTCACTGTAACTTGCCTGTCAGCCGTAACAATATCATGGACTGTATTGACAATTTCTGGGATTGCAATAATGACAGGTGTTCAAGGACAGGCATCATCCTCAAGGTTTTGCCTTCCATGCTTAACCCTTTACCAGACGACAAAATTTTAGCCTTGTCCAAATTGAAACCATTTGCAGACAACAATTTCAATGTGACTCAAAAGGTGCAATTTTTCTTTGATAGGGTAGAAAACATTGTGGGAAAAGGAGAAAATGCTGGTTACCAGCATTTTCTCCTTTTCCCGTAATGTGTACAAAAGGCTTCTTTCCCAGGGGCGTCAAAAGGCATCATTGTGCGGTAAAGAGTTAAATTCTGCCATACAACTTTCAACTGTAGCATATGAAGGGGCATTATTCCCTAGTGTTGCTACCATATTAGTAAGGATATCTTTTGGTGCTAGATCTTATTTATGCCAATATTGAATCACTGCTCTTTCAGCTTGATCCCATGATGTTTTCTGCCTTTAAAATGATGCCATTAAAGCCACAATTATTGTTCTCAAATGCTTTCCTGAATGACTCTTAACATTTTTTCATCTGGGTTATAATGTAGTTAAACTGCAAAGTTAACGTAACTCACTTTACATAGAATGAAAAAGCTATGTCACAAAGAGTATACTTTTTCCGAGGGCTTAATATTGTTCAAAACTTTATAGACATGGGGTAGAAGCAATAAGATGACAACAGATTCAACTTAACCCTTAAAGCGCCTTTCACGACTATAGTTGCCTTTGCGGCCAATGTAGATCAAGATCAGACTGCACAAAATGTGCAGTCTGATCTTTGACCTACACTGTCCGCTTTGCTTAAACACTGTAGACAAAAGCAATCATGAAATTGCTATTACTTGCATCATATTTCTAAGATGAACATTTCTTTTGGTTTTATTCGGCACCCTAAGGGTTAAAAAAGTTTTCCCCCAAGCATACTGATTAATGTTGAAAATATTTCAGTGTTTCCATCACAATGGCTTTCACATCTTTATCAATCTGTATGGTTCATGCAGTCTGTTCTTGATGTACCTTGATTGCCCAGGTATAGCAACTAAAGCATCCTTTCTCAGTCCATTATAACCCAATTTGTAAATCATGAAGGGGCTTTCAACTTCCTCTAACATTTGATGAAGGGATAAGTCGTGAAGGGACTTTGGTCCACCTTGCCTATTTTAGGGGTATGGGATTAGTAGTGGGGGCTTTTGACCGTTTTCCTAAAATACCACAGCAATATTTCTGTGATACTGTCTATTACTGACAGGTTGAGGCTGTCAGTATGCATGTTCCTAATCATGCTTGTCAGTTTACCTCCCAAATGCTTAATTTTCTCTTACATTTTCAGCGATAGTGTGATTGAATTTTGAAGTTAATAGTGTAGATCCAAGATCAATATACATGTTTTGTGTAACCCTTCGGTGGCTTAGACTTTTTGGGATGACAAATCACAATTTCATGTTCCTACAAAAACAAATAGTTCACATACCACTTCTACACATCAAAGAGCGCAGTTGTACCATATCATTTTGAAATCCTTGACAAATGAGGAAATTATGGTCTGGGCACCCACTATGGACACATACAAACACACACTAGTGCACACACAAGCTCATTATCAAAAACACACCAAAGTTGTGATAACTATGCCTCTGTCACAGAAAACAGGCTTGACAAAAAGATCTGATTGTGAAGATCCAAGAACAAACTGCTTGATTTGTGATGTCTGATCTGAACCTACACCGTAGATAAAATTTACCTTTGCTTTAAAATGTTATAAGATTTATTGATGGGTGTTTGCATTAGACTGATTGACCTCATCGAAGTTTCCTGCATATTCTGTCATCAACATCCCTCACTGATTTTTGCAAACCAAATATTTTCACAGCTGCAGCATAAAAGTATAGAATTTAACAGCACATAATCTTGGCAGGATATTTAACTTTTTCAGTGCCAAATTCAGTCTCTTTCATCAGCCAAAAATACAATTCACTAAAGCTCAGATAGAATTTTATGGTACTCGAGCCTGACTAAACATGGGGACAATATAGATCTTCGATCAAATTAATGTACTGTGCAGTCCGATCTTGATCTATGCTGTTTGCAAAATACCCTCTTTTTCAGTTATAGCACTGCAAGAGTTAAATTTTTGAGACTGATCACAGTTGAACAATCACGTTCCTGTAAAAAATTATTAATTCCTCTCAGGCTTTACCACCAATGTCTTGTTTTTACGACCCTGAGAAAAGAGGCTTTAGAAAACAATGCGGTAACCAGCATTTCTCAGTTTCCCACTTTGTTATTCTGCCCTTGGAAACATGTAATTCAAGACTTTCAGCAACATCAATTTGAAGTCTGCAAAAGCTTTTAAAATGGATTTGTCAGAAATCAATGCACAACATTTCATCGAAAGGCTGTTTTGTTGAAATACATGTATATTTTAAAATAACAATTGCTAAATTCCTAGATTTATTTCATGAAAAGCTCTGGGAGGAAGATTTCAGCCTCAATTTGTCTGAGTTTGGGTAAGGGTCAGGGCTAGGGATTGTTTTCGAGGAACATGGTTTTCGATGAAATGTCACGGATCCCTTCAGAATGTAACATGGTACAGAAAAAGGTATGTTTGCTTTATCAAACAAAACGCTTTCAACTCATTCAAGGCATTTGCAGAATGATAACAATTATAACCCTTGGGCTGCTAAGCATGTCTCATTGCACATAATGTGCAGTCTGATCTTGGATTTACTCTGTCCGGTAAGGAGATATTTTACCCCCAAAAAATCTTTGTAATTGCAATGTTGGTGATTTTCACTCTTGGCTGGAAAACTTTATTTAACTGTTTACCACGCAATCCCGACATAAATGACCGCTTGGAGGAAGGCTTTTTAAAAAATTGTGGGAAAAGGAGAAAATGCTGACCTTTTCTCATACTGTTTTCTACCACTTCAAAGGCAAATACCAATTTATTTGTGCCACATCAAATATGTTGTCTGCAAATGCTTTCACCCTGGAATAGTCTAAAATTTTGTCATGTGAAGCAGGGTTAATTTCTTTAGCAGGCTAAGGGTTACTATTACTCAAAGGATGGCATTTTGCCTTTGAATGGGTGAAAAACATTTTGTGAATAGGAGGAGATGCTGGTTACCAGCACTTTCTTCTCCTTTCCCCACACTTTTTTTCAACTGTTTAAACACAAGCTTAAGGGGTAAAGTGCTAACTCACATTATTTTATGAATCAAGCATCTCTGTCTTAAAAGATATATTAATTACCGTACCTTGGCATATCAAATGCAGACAAATCTATTGACAAATTCAAGTTGTTAACCCGTAACTCTTTACCACACGACTTAATTTTTCCCTTGTCCAAATTCAAAGCACTTGCAGACGAAAAATTAAAGTTGGCTCAAATGATGAAACTTACCTGTAATTGAGTAGAAAACATTGTGGGAAAAGGAGAAAATGCTGGTTACCAGCATTTACCCCTTTTCCCACAATGTTTTCAAAAGCTTTCCCTCTCAGGGTCATTAAAACTCGGGATTGTGTGGTAAAGGGTTAAAGTGCCAAATAAATCCAATGATTTTTCATTCTACAGTAAGACCAAGACAACTGCATTTTCGTGGCTGTCTATTGTCTTCACTGAATCACCAAAGCGGACATGTAGATCAAAGATCAGATGTTTTGTTAGCTGCAAAGATAACTACAGTGGTGAAAGGTGCTGAGACTAAGGGTTAACTCTTTACTAAACGACAAAATTTTAGACTGTTCCAAATTGCAGACGACAGATTAAAGTTGGCCCAAATGCAGAAATTTCTCCCTGATAGAGTAGAAAACACTGTGTGAAAAGGAGAAAATGCTGGTTTCCAGCATTTTGTCCTTTTCCCACAATGTTTTCAAAAGGCTTTTTGTTCAGTGTCGTTTAAAGTCGGGATTGTGTGGTAAAGAGTTAAGCACTTCACCGGGTAACAAAATTTGAGGCTTCTTGTAATGACCAGCAGTCGCAACAAAGATGACTGAACTTTTCTGTACTTGGAAAGAAAATGATGAAATTGCAAATAAGCACAACCAAATTTTTGCACGGTTGCATTTTGTGTCTCCTGGGAAATCAGAATCTAGAGTGATATGTTGACATGATGCTTCATCATTCTTTTTTTCTGCATCACAAATTGCAACATATTATAAAAAGCTTCTATTCTTTATTTGCTGACTTTTGAGCATGTTCAAGTTCTCAGCATTGTGTACATAACTCTTTACCAAACAACAATACTGGTGAAAGCCAGGAAATACATGAATATGTGAGCTGTTGCTGTGATATGACTGAAATATTGTTGAAAGCAGCGTAAAACACCATTCAATCAATCAATCAATCAACCAAACAACAAAATTTCAGACTGGCTCAAATTGAAAGCAATTGCAGACGCCAATTTATATGGAGCTGAAATAATGATTTCTGTCTTTGATAGGGTAGAAAACGTTGTGGGAAAAGGAGAAAATGCTGGTTAACAGCATTTTCTCCTTTTCCCACCATGTTTACAAAAGGTTTCTTTCTCAGGGTTGTTAAAACCCGGGATTGTGTGAGAAGGGTTAATAGTAACGCAATCTCAAATACATTCTGAATAATATGATGGAGTAACTTTTCTAGTGCATGTATTTGATTAGAGAAGTGTGAGAAAATTTAATACTGTGCAAGACTAAAGGTCGAGTGATATGCCAAAATTTTCTTATGCGGCTCGAATCAAATACAAGTATCAGAAAAGTTATGACAAGATAATATTCCTTTTATCATATACCTACAACTTTCAATGACAAACTTTTGCAGTTAATGACATTTTATATGTAATTTGGTAAACAAAATAAACAATGGAGTAGTGGCCAGTAGCTTCCTTTTTATGAATGGCTGATAAATATCATAGAATAAATTTTGACTAATCAAATTGCAAATCAGTATGTATGTTTTTGGCACAATCATACCATATTTGGAACCATATTTGGAACCATATTTGAAACTGCGCAGATACAGTTTATTTTTCTTTTGTGTGTGATATTTTTACCACTGTGATGCATGTATAAGAGCCGGAAATTTAGTTGTAATAACTTACCTGATGCTTGTATTTGCTTCAAGCTATATTGGAAAATTTGATATCTCTTGAAATTTTTTAATATGATAGAAAACTCTGTGGGAAAAGAAGCAAACAGGCAATATCTCCTTTGTCCACAATGTTTAGAAGACACTTGCTCAACATATAGGTTAAAACACAGGCTTTTTTGTGAAAGCCCTTTCCCAAACGATCCTTCCAAATTCAAAACACCTGCAGACAGCAATGTAAAATTAGTACAAATGAGCTTAAGTTTTTTATGATAGGGTAGAAAATGGTGTTGGAGGAGGAGAAAATGCTGGTTTCCAGTATTTTCTCCTTTTCCCATAATGTTTTCAAAAGTCCTCTTTCTCAGGGTCGTTAAAACTTGTGATTGTGTGGTAAAGGATTAACTTAGAGCTGAGCTCACTGTAAATCTCTGTCACCAACATTTTCTCCTTTTTCACAATGTTTCAAAAGCCCTTCTTCCCTAGGGTGGTTGAAACTTTGAATTGTTTGGTAAAGTGTTAAAGGGATAAATTACGATAGCTGACATCCTTTGATCACAAATTGTGTCCTTCCTTACTCAAAATAGATTAACGAAGTAAAAGAAGTCATTACAAGCCAACATTTCTAAGCCAAAACTTTTCTTTCATGTGTCCAAAATATAAATGTTAGACTGCTTCCAACTCACTAATAAATGTTTTAATGACGTCTTTACATATAGAATGGAACTCATCTCTGACGTCATTACAATTACATTAATTAACCAGTCTGGCAGAAGCCTGTGGGGGAAGATGTTTCTGCAAATTTAAAGTAGCCTGTATACTCAAAGATAATCCTTTACCATAGAATCATAAGTTTTATTGACCTTCAGGAAGAAGGCTTTTGAAAACATTGTGGTAAAAAGAGAAAATGCTGGTAACCAGTATTTTCTCCTATTGCCGACAATCTTTTCTACCCTTCCAAAGGCTGACCTGGGCTAAAACTATTCGCTTTTGGTCAAATTTCTGCATGTCAAAGGACCAGTCTACCTCGTGATTCAGTAGGATGTCACACAAAACAGATTTTAGGGATGTATAATACAGTGAAGACTTGCTTGGTATCATGCATCAACAGAGATCTATTAAGCCTCCTTTTCACAGAGCATGGCTCAAATGTATATAAACTTGACAACTTTGGATGGCTGAAAAGAGAGTCCACTGGAACTCAGATTCTTGTTCCATAGAATTGACTAAACAAGGAGACCATACAGATCCAAGACCAGGGTCCGTATTCACCAACCATTCTTAAGAACGTTCTTTGTCTTGTTCTCCAGAATTTTCTACATCTGAAATTAACACAACTCCTGATTGGCTAAACCATTTGGTTTAGCCAATCAGGAGTTGTGTTACTTTCAAATGTAGAAAATCTTGGAGAATAAGACAAAGAATATTCCTAAGAATGGTTGGTGAATACCGAACCAGAGTGTTCTATACAGTTGGATCTTGGATCTATGCCATCCACAAAAGCGCCTATTTTACCTATGGCCTGGTAAAGGCTAATGATATTTCTTCTCATAAAATGTTATATCACTTGGAAAAGAAAATCTTCCAGTTTTCTGTTAAGCCATTACCACACAATGCCGACTTTTAATGACCCTGAAAAAGAAGCCTTTTGAAAATACTGTGGGAGAAAATGCTGTTACCCTTCCAAAAGCATATTTCAATTTTTAAGTCACATTTTGTTTTGGTCATCTGCAAATGCTTTCAGTTTGGACTAGTCTAAAATTTTGTCGTGTGGTAAAGAGTTAAATAGGAACAGTGTTGACCTTCCTCCTTGCATTTTTTTTTTGTCAAAGAACTGCTGTGGTTAACCAGTTTACTTCCAGTTACCAAAGAATCCTGTGGTGTTTTAAACTTTTGGGAAGAAGCCTTTTTATGGCATTGCTGGAAAAAGAAGAAAATGCTGGCAACTGGCATTTTCTCCTAAGTTTTCCACTATTTTAATTTGAGCCATATCTAATTTGTTGCCTGAAAATAGTCTTATTTTAGATGAGTCTATTTTTTTTTTGTCTTGAAAAAAATTAAGAATAGGGTCCTACAAAATGAGACAGAAGGGGTCAATTTACAAAGCAGCAGGATCCAGAAGCATGGCAATCTGTACAACCAGGGAAAATGCTTATTATCTATCATTAGAAGACAAAACAAACACATGATAATTTTCCATGAAAACTTGATCCTGGCCTTAATAACTCCGTGACAAATGAAAAAATTTTAGACCTGTCCAAGGCTTTTGCAGACAACTAATAAAATTTTGATGAAATCTGTCTCTGAAAGACTAGAAACCGTAATCGGATAAGAAAATGCTGGTTACCAGTATAATTTTCTCCTTTTCTACCATTGTTTTCAAAAGGCTTCTTCCTCATGCACAAACTGTATCATTTTGTAAAGGATCAAACCTGAAGAGGAAGGCTTTTGAACACATAGTGGGAATAGTAAAAAAAATGCTGGTAGGAGAAAGTGCTGGTTCAACCAGCCTTTTCTCCTACTTCCATTATGTGTTCCATCTAATCAAACACAAATCCTAACATCTGAACTATGTCTAAATCAGTATCTGCAAATGCTTTCTACCAACAAAAGTCTAAAACTTTGTTATTTAGGAAAGGACCAAGTGCCGGGTATTTGACCCATCCAGTTTCCTGTGATTTGGAGAGCTTTATTAGCATTAATTGGCATACACATACACCAAATTTTTACATTTCAAATTTGCAGTAAATAATCTCTTGTTTATGCCAGTTTTTTTGTGTGCAGTTTTCTGAAAGCCACTGTATACCTTAGTTATCCCTTATCCCCACAGAGCAGCGTGAGAAAGGCTTTGAGATATGTCATATTGATTTTTTTTAAACCTTTTACCAAATAATCCCTGGTAATGTTTTAAGTCCTGTTGAAATAGCCTTTGAAAACCACTGTGGGACAAGGAGAAAAATTTTGGTGTACTTTTTCCTCCTGTCACATTGTTTTCCAAAAACTTTTTTCCTAAGCCTCATGAAAAATATTGGATAGGTTGGCTGGTTAACCCTTAGAGTGCCGAATAAACCTTACAGGCATTTTCATGCAAGAAATATGACCCAAATAATTGCATATTCATGGTTGCTTTTGTCTACAGTGATTCAGCAAAGCAGACAGTGTAGATCAAAGATCAGGCTGCACATTTTGTGCAGCCTAATCTTCATCTACATTGGCCGCAAAGGCAACTATAGTCATGAAAGGCGCTTTAAGGGTTAACATTAAAACATCTTTGACACTGCTTTTCTGGGTTTCCTGTTTGTTTCATTTATCTAGAATGACATGACTTTTGTCCTTCTTACTGAATAAAAGCATGTGAGCCATGTTCTGGCAAAAGGAGCTTTAATATTTCTCCATGATGTGTTATACCAAGCAAGTAATCATATGATTATGGAACCATAAAATCTATTTCATCTAACAACCAGCTGAATCATGAGGTGGACTGATCCTTTGACATTCAGAAAATTGACCAATAGCAAACAGTTTGGTATCTTGATCAATACTTTTGGCAGATGTATTGAATCCCCTTTTCACAGAACATGGCTCACATATATTCATCAGCAGTCAGTAGGTGAATAATTTCCTTTATCTTTTCAGATTTATTGAAGTTAGAAACCATCCACAACCATGTGAGACATCCATCTTACGTGCATTAACTGATATATCCCCTGAAGTTCTAAAAGCCCCAAAAAAATCAAACAAGATGACAAACTTGACAACAATTGGATATGACGACCTTAGCAACCTTACCACAATGGCTGATGTTCTCAACATCTCCAATGTGACAACAGCACCACCACCAGCTTTTTTCATGGAAACTGACCACATACAGGTTCGGAAAATTATCTACAATATCCTTGGACCAATTGTTTGTATGTTTGGAATGGTCACGAATGTAGTAAACTTGATAGTTTTGACCCAGAATGAGCTGCCTGAGTCACCATACACCCAGCTGACTGGGCTTGCATGTACAGATTTCACTGCCCTCCTACTCTCCTTTATTTACATGATGTTCTCCAAAGATTCTGTTGCCTATGAATGGAAGTTCTATGATGCCTACATATTTATTGGCTGTGTAAACGTATGTACGACATCCAGTGTATGGATCACTGTACAACTGACAATTGAACGCTTCCTGTTTGTGCGCCACCCATTATGGGCAAAGGACACATGTGATCGTGCCAGTGCTAAAGTCAAAATACTTGTCACTGTTGCCATAGCAGCAGTTCTAAACATCCCAAGATTCCTTGTCTTCAAGCCTGAAGCAAATGCTAAGACTGGGGGCTATATCCTGGAATCTACATCAATTCGAAAGACTGATTTTTTTCTGGCCATGAATTGGATCTACAGCTTGGTTGTTCACTTTATCCCACTGATGATACTCTGCATTGCCAATTTCTATCTTGTATATGCTGTGCATCAGGCTGGAAAGCAGCGCCAGAAGCTTGAAATTCGCAACAATAGAGAAGCAGCATGGCAAAGAGAACAGCGACGTCTCACCATCACCCTGATCAGCATTGTGTTCCTGTTCATTGTCTGCATCATCCCTTCTGCCTTCTCTGATAGGCCAATAGCGTATGCCATGTTTGGTGGCAATAAAACTATGACTCAGTTTGCTGCCTCCAATTTCTACCTTAACTTACAGTATATTGCCAACTTCCTGGTGTGGCTGGAGCTGTCCCTGAATTTCGTCTTGTATCTTGCCTTCAATGGAAAGTTTAGGAAAGTGTTGAGGTTTACAGGTCAGAAGATGGTGAAGAAGTTGCGTGCCCCATTTTGCCGTAAAACATCTCGTATAAAAATGCAGGCAACGTTTCGATCGGGCCAGTCAAGTACACGGAACAGCCTACTGAATACAAACAGCCTTACTCTACATTCAAAGCATGATGGTCAGCAAAATAAAAGTCCTGATGAAGGTTACATAGGTAATGGAGGAATGACAGCATTCCAAGAAGAAAATGTTCACATGTTGGATGACAGAATGATCAAAACGTAACACTTTAGTCCTGTGACAATGTGCAATGTGAATTTCCTACTGTTAAACAAAACTTCACACAGGAACATCTTTTAGCAGCTGTTGATGCATTAGCTCTTTACCACACGATCCTGAGTTTTGACAACCCTGAGGAAGACAGCTTTTGAAAACATTGTGAGAAAATGCTGGTTTTCCCACAATGTTTTCAAAAGCCTTCCTCGGGGTTGTTTAAATATTGGGTTAACTCTGTACCAAACAACACCATTTTGGACTTGCTCAAATCTCAAATTCAAAGCTGATGAACCATGAAAGTAAGGAATTTGCCTTTGACAGAATTAAAAACATTTTGGGAAAAGGTTAATGCTGGTTACCAGCATTTTCTCCTTTTCCTACAGGGTCTTCAAAAATCTATTTCCTCAGGGTCGTTAAAAATTGGAATCGTGTGGAAAATAGTTAAGTGTTGAGTTAAATGAAATGACCGGTGTTTTAGACAATAATTACTGATGGTGCACCTCTAACTTAATTCACTTCGGCCTGATCAAACACAAAAGCAAGAGAAAGAATTTTTTTTAAACGTGAACTAAAACAAGTGATTCAAAAAGACAAGTTAAAAGAGGTGCATTTATTCCTTCTTGTTCAATGTTTCAAGAAGATGTTTGCTGAAGAGACCTGACAAAAGGGTGTTCATGCAAGGCCACAACACCTGCAATGCATGATGCCATATGCTTGAGCATAATGTGAAGATACAGGAATTCATGTGAAGATACAGGAATGTATTGCAATTTCTTTGTATAGAAAAATGTTGTTTTTGTCATGAAATAGCAGTTGTGTTTTGTGGTGCATAACGATTCAAAAACACTGGTTGATGTATGAGCAAGACCAAGGTCACTGCCTTGCAGTCTGTCCATATTACCTGTGACTCAGATTAGAGAAACTTGCTTATTCTTTAGGAAACATAAAAGAGATGTACATAATTGTTGAACATTTTAATTTCTAAAAAACAAACATCTTTAGCTGTGTGATTAGAATTAATGATAACTTGAACAATTTCATCATATTTATATTGCATAAATTTTATCTTACAAGAGATTCTCACAGCGGTAAAGATGAGTTGAGGGTGGGTGGGGTTGTCATTGAAGCCTACATTTTTTTCTTAAAACTGAACTAGAAAACAAAAATTTTAGTCTTTTCCAGTATAAAAGCATTTGCAGATGACCAACTAGACATGGCCCAAATGTTGAAATTTGTTTTTGAAAGGGTAAAAAACATTAGAAAACAAAGAAAATGCTGATAACCACCATTTTCTCTTTTTGAATCATTTCACAAACCTTCTTAATAGTCAGGCTCATGAAAATATGTGATTATTTAATGAAAGGTTAGCCAAGATCGATATTGTGGGTACTCATATGACTTTTCTACTCTAGACAATTCTAATGGGTACCAAACACAGTGTACAATGTTTAACTGTTTACTATACTACAAAATTTTAGACTTGTTCAAATTCAAAGCAAATGCAGATTACAAATCAAATGTGGCTTTAACATTAGTATTGGAAAGGGTATAGAATGCAGTGGGAAAAAGAGAAAATGCTGCCATTTTCTGGTTTTTCCACAATGTTTTCAAAACAATCTCATTCCTAAGGTTGATAAAACTTGTGGTTGGTTGGTAAAGTTTTATGTGAAGAAAAAAAGGGATATAACTCTTTGATCTCTAAAACAGCCCCACCCCTCATCTGTACCATTGTGCCTCAAAAATGTGTTCTGTGAAATCATTTTATCACTTGTCATTCAATAGAGCATTATATAAAATACCTCATTCATTTTTTTGTCCCAAAGTATGGTAATTTGACTTTTTTCAAAATCTTTACCAGATGATAAAATTTAAGACTAAAGTTCAAATAATAAGTATTTTTGTAGATGACAAATATGATTCGGATGCTGGTAACCAGCATTTTCTTCTTTTCCCACATTGTTTTCCACCCTTTTAATAAACTTTTTCCAGAATTTAAGTTACATTTCATATTTTAGCATCTTCAAATCTTTCTTTGTTGACAGTTCTGAACTTTTGTTGTTTGGTAAAGAGTTGAACATTTCAACATCATTTTTTCTACTCTAAAACATAATTATATGGTTGGAATGAGTCACAGTTTTTTTTACAGGTTTTAAGGAAGATCTAAAACATCTAACCTGAAAGTCTGTAAAATTTTAAACTGCACTTCTTATCAGTAACCCTCGTTTAATTTTATCAGTTAACAATATTTCAGAATCATGATCTATACTGAAGGCATTTGCATCTTAGACAAAAGATATGCCTGAATTATTTAATTTGATATTAAATGGGTAGAAAACATTGTGGGAAAAGGAGAAATCATTTGGCATTTTTCCACAATAATCTAAAAAGCATTCTTCCAAATGGTTGCTAACATGTGCGACCTTTTGGCAAAGGGTTAAATCATTACTTTTTGATACATATGTGTAGTAGATGACTTTAAACACAAATTAACAAAAGGTTGAAAACACACGGGGGGCTATCAAAAAGTTGGGTGAACTTAATTGTTTGCTTGTTGGTTTATTTTTTTCATAATATGTGGTGTGTTGCTATTTCTTAATATTAAAAACAAATATCATATTTGTGTTCAAATGCAAAAAGATAGATGCTTACATAGAACAATAAGGAAATCTTACATCATTTTTGAAATTGCATTACAGTCAGGTGGCGCAATTTCACAATGACACATCACTGTCATGATAGAAGGTGTGATGTGACTTGTTAAGCATGCTTTAAGTCTTGTTGTACACTGTTCACTCTGTATTGAAAGATTCTCCAGCTTTATCAATACCCTTTTGCATCCACTTCCACACTGTCTAAAAAATTTTACTGAACTCGGATTTAGTTATGCGAGCTAACATGTTTTGGACCCTACTCAGCAACACTGTCGTATCAGTAAATTTTCTAGCTGTAACTCTTTGAAACTGCCACATGAAAACTGGTATGCACGAAGATACTTCCATCAGCACTATTCATGGTTTCTTAAGCCTTTGTTGGTGTTTATCACTGAAGACAACAAAACTTTATTGCAGACTGGTATCCAATGGGAGTTGCCTTTTTTGATGTTAGAGTGACATTATAAAATGCTCAAATCTTCTCTCTGAAATAAGTAAGTTTGAAATGATGTCTCATCAACTGGCATCCCATTTGCACCAAAATACTGACACTAAAAGATCCTTTGATCGGTGATACCAGGGGTGCTTTATTTTTTTCTTAATTTGAGCTACTCACTTTTATGTCAGCTTGTTTTTTCCGATGTGCCGCATGTCATTCCCATTGTTTCTATGGTAATAAATAAAAAGATTCTTGTTTGAGAAAGATTGTTAAAAAACTGAATTTTATTCAGTAACATCACATATTTTTGCATGAACATTACATTCAAATGATTCAAAGAAAAAAATTAAATTTTTCATCAGGTCAGTACACAAACTTTTTGACAGCCTCTTTTACATAAATGTGAAAACACTAATTTTTCCTTCTATCTCGGCATTTTTTAAAATGGTCTGCTGCATATGCAGAAAAAAATTGTTGGTTTTTGAAATATATTGATTATTGTTCTGTCATAATTGGTTTAACAAAATTAGAAAAAAACAAACAAATCAAAATTACTTGTACTATCAGTTCTTTTACTTCATATTGACATGAGGCATAACTTGAATGTGCATTTGCAGCCCCCAAATTTACTATTGCTTAAAAAATGGGACATGCCTTAGATAAAAGGAAAATATGATGGGAAACGGAAAAAATGCTGGTTGCAATCATTTTCTCTTTTTCCCATAGTCTTTTCTAAAGCCTTGTTCTTCAGGGCTCTAAAAACGGGGGATTGTTTGGTAAAGGGTTACCGTAATAATCTCTTTTTGTCTCGGTGATCACTAAGGGCTTCCTTTGTGTCTTACAAGTACTTCTGCATAGACATTATGACTCGTACTCTGCGAAAAAAGTGGCGTAATGCAGCTGCAAAAAGGATGGACCCATGTCAGCCAGTGCAGGCTGACCTGACAGCTGTTGCAGGCTGACCTGGGTTGGAACCTTTTGTTAATTGTTTGCTTTCTGCATGTCAAAGGACCCTTCTACCTCAAGATTCAACCAAGTCTACACAAAGTGGATCCATAATATGCAACAACTTACATAGTATAATGCTTTACAAAGATGCATTAACTCTTTACTAAACAATTTTATGTTTGAACAACTAGTGGAAGAAAGCTTTTGGAAACATTGAGGGAAGAGGAGAAAATGCTGGTAACCAGCATTTTCTCCTTTTCATGCAATGTTTTCTACCCCTTAAAAACCAGATTACCTGTGTACAACTTCCCCCATCTTCTAATACATTGATCCGTGGCAATGAGATAAACCAACTTTCTTGGTTACCGTCGCAAAGGGCTCACAAACAACCACAGTAAGTACCTATACAGTATAGCAGAAAGGCTACTTAAATTGTGCTGTCATGACTGTTTCTATTGATTTAATTCCTGAAAAATATTCCTTTTCATATGTTTCTGCCCATGATGGATTCTCGGTAAGAAATATATGGATACTTTAACTTATTTACACAAGGATTTGTACACAAAGTGTGAATTTCAGGGGCTAAGGACAATGTAATACCTGTGCCAGCAAAAGTTTGAACCTCTATGAGAAGGAATGAAAAACCTCAGTTTTGCTTAAAATAATAGAATTAAAGATGATTAATATTTTTGTAAGGCTTGTTAGGTTTGTCTCAACATCATATTTGAAAATAACACTGAATTTACAAGCATTTTGAAATATTTATAGACTGTCTCATTCAACTGAGATGTGGAAGTCTAAGAAATGTTTAAATTTTAAGTTATGGGAAAATGGTTGCCTGATGATTTTAAAATGTGTTAAGTGTGCTGTCAATTAACTAACTTGTTAATATCATTGGCGGTAGTTTGTTTTATCTTGTGATATACGGTAGTTTGTTTTATCTTGTGATATAGGGAAGACAACGGGTGGTCGAGTGGATTACAGCGGCAATCAAACACACATCCTATCAGTTAACAGTTTACCGACATACCCTTTGAAATGGCAGATGTGCTAATCCACCTAATTATGGCAGAGTCAAAAGCTGATTTAATTAACAAAAGTTGCCTTTTGAGCTGAACTTCAAAAACTGTTCAAAACAGAACTTAGTCTGTTTCATGATTGAAATCTACATGTACCTTCAGTAAAGAATACATGTAAATGCACTTAATTTAAGTAGCAGATGGTTTGAATCCAAGAGTAAAAAAAAATTGCATTTTTGTTGCACTCTGATCTGTATCTACACATTCAGCATTTTTCACCCACAAAAGGGTTAATGTCAACGTCAAATTGAAACACTGATGACATGTGCCCCTTTTTGGATGTGCAGAGGTTATTAAACAAGGTTAGCTATTTTAGTGAACATACTTTCTTTTTATTAGTATTTCATTCATTTCACCTTTATTTTCCACTGTAAAACAGTTTATGTTTTTTTCAAAGAGTTTCAGAGAAAAAAACTAACATTAATTAATCCATTGCGTAATATAGCGTTGATCGAACCTCTTTGCTGATGTTCCATTGTCAATCATAATCATAATGCAAACTTGTAATCCCTGCATATATCTCACGTAAGCCGTACATGATCGCAAAGCACATCTTTTAAACTTTTTCCTAAAATTCAAATGTTGTAAACACACATAATATCGCACACTTCCAACATTAACAGTTGCTTGTTTGCGAGCCAAAATAGCAGAAAGCAAGGCTGCACATCGGGCCAAATAAATACAATGACCTGATTGGTCAAAATATTGATTTCCACGGATCCATGTATTTGTCATCTGCAAATAATTTCAATTTGAACGAGTCTGAAAAATTGTTGTCTGATAGAGAGTTACACCCAGTTTTCCATGGGTGCTGCTCATATGCCAGTTTCAGAATGTAGCCATTGCTGTTAAACCTTCACCAAACAATCCTGAGTTTTAATGACCCTGAGGAAGAAGCCTTTTGAAAAACTTGTGGAAAAAGAAGAAAATGCTGTTAACCAGCATTTTCTCCTTTTCCCAAAATGTTTTCTTCTCTTTCAGTAAAAAGCCCATCATTTGAACCACATGTTATTTGTCGTCTGCAAATGCTTCTGATTTGGACAAGTGTAAAATTTTTTGTTGGTAATGGGATAAAAGCAAAGTCTCAACTTTCTCTTAGAAGTGATAGAAGACTCTTTAACATTGCAGAATGATGTATAGAAACTGTATAGAATTTATTAACTCTTTACCAAATGACAAAATTTTAGACTAATCTAAATTCAAAGTATTTGCAGATGACGAAATGAATATGATTCAAATGATGAAATTTGTCTTTGACTGAGTAGAAAACATTGTGGGTAAAAGAGGAAATGCTGGTTACCAGCTTTTTCTCCTTTTCCCACACTGTTTGCAAAAGCCTTCCTTTCCAGGGTCATTAAAACTCAGGATTGTGTGGTAAAGGGTTGATAAATTTGGGCCCCTTGTTGATATTGTATGTGTTGTTAAATATTGTACAGTATTAATTCAAATGAAATGTGTCTTCAAATTAGAGTTCTTGTTCTCTCATTTCATAGTTTTTTTTAAAATCTACAGTAAGTGGCCATAAATATTTCATAAAATTCTGAATTCTTATTGACTAACATGTATTTTTCAGTGCACAAGAATATTAATTGTGCAGCTGTTGATCATTGGCCATAAGGAAAACTATACTGGTGGAAAGCCAGGTAACTGGAGCTATTTACATTAACCCTTTACCACACAATCCTGACTTTTAATGACCCTGAAGAAAAAGCCTTTTGAAAACCTTGTGGAAAAAGGAGAAAATGTTGGTAACCAGAATTTTCTCCATTTCTCACAATGTTTTCTACCCTTCTCAAAACAAATTTCAATTTTTGAGCCACATTTGAGTTGTCATCTGCAGATGCTTTCAATTTAGACCTGTCTAAAAGTTTGTCGCTTGGTAAAGAGGTAACTTGTGTTTGCATGAAATACATGTAGTTCAATATCTGGGCCTGTTTTGCTGAATGAAAATGTCCACTTTGTCTATAACTTTTGATGCTTTAAGAGTTCTAATTCAGGTAGCTTTGTAATTTTCAATTTATCTTCTAAGAAGCTCTCTCAACCCTTACCACAACCACAAATTTTGGAATTTTCCAAATTGAAAGCGTCTACAGATGGCAAATTAACTTTTGCTAAAGTAACTGGTTTTGCAAGTTAGAAAGGGTAGAAAAAATGTAGAAAACAGAGAAAATTATGGATAACAACATTTTCTCCTTTTCCACAGAGTTTTCTTCCTGTTCTAATACAAATCATATCATTTGAGCCTTGCTGAATTTGTTGTCTGCAAATTCCTTCAAATTGGATTTGTCTAAAATTTTCTCATCTGGTAAAAGGTTATGCTTCATTAGTAAAAGACTTTCATCTAGCTGCACTACTTATGTTTTCTAGTTCATAAACAAACCTGTTTACTTCTCATCTTTAACCCTTTACCATGCAATCCTGTGCTTTAACGACCCTATAGTAGAAGTCTTTTGAAAACATTGTGAGAAAATGCTGGTAAGCACCATTTTCTCCTTTTCCTACACTGCCTTCTACTCTTTTAAAGTCAAATCTCGTTATTTGGTCAACTTTGATTTGTACATCTGCAAATGCTTTCAAATTTGACCAGTCTACATTTCTGTCCTTTGGTAATGAGTTGACATTTTACAAAATGACAAGATTTTAGACATGTCCAAACTGAAAGCATTTGCAGACGACATGATAAGTGTGACTCAAAAATTGAAATTTACTTTTGGTAGGGTAGAAAACATTTTGGGAAAAGGAGAAAATGCTGGTTACTAACATTTTCTCCTTTTCCCACAATGTTTTCAAAAGTTTTCTTCCTAGGGTCTTTAAAACTCAGGATTTTGTGGTAAAGGGTTAACTCTTTCAGTGCAAAATATATAAACTGCACCTTTTTTGACGCCTGAAAATACAATCCACAGAAACTCAGAAAAACTATTACATTACCGGATTCACTACACAAGCAGACTAGGTAAATCCAATATCAGACAGCTTATTCTGGGCAATCTGATCTTGATCTATGCCATCTGGAAGAGCCACTCTTCCACCTATAGTGCTGAATGGGTTTACAAGCATGTTTACTGCCATGTGAGAATTTATTTAGTTTTGAAAACAACACAGAAAAAATCCCCTACACGGTAAAAAAACAAAAACATCTCTTAATGATTGTAGACACCAAAAGTGGTCAAAACAACAAGTTTTCCTGGTAATTAGGTATAATTTTGAAAAGAACAATACAAACAATAAACAAGTCAAAATTGAGTCCTTTCCTTGTTCCAGGCAACTGCAATCAATAATACCTTTTTTTCAATTTACTGATTGATTGTATGGTGTTTACATCACCATTTACAAAATTATCTGTTATCTCTCAGTGCACCTATCCATGCCTCTCTATACACAACATCCTTTCCAAGCCAGTGGCTGCTATTCAATATAGCCATCACTGAAACAATGGTCAGCAGTGAAAGAGGAATGAATCCTGTCGTAATGACTATCATCAATCCTCGGAAAGAAATTGGCAGAGCTGGGGATCAAACCAGGAACCTCCTGTTCTCAAGTCCTGCACGCTACCAACTGAGCTACCAGGGCTCAGCACCTTCTTTTCGAAGACCTCTACTCAGTCGTATGACGCTGCATTTTAGATCCTTCTCTACTAACTTAACAAGCCAAGCCCCCGTAGCTCAGTCGGTAGCGTACAGGACTTGAGAACAGGAGGTCGCTGGTTCGATCCCCTGCTTGGCCAATTTCTTTCCGAGGATTGATGATAGTCATCGCGACAGGATTCATTCCTCTCTCACCGCTGACCATTGTTTCGATGATGGTTATGTGGGAAAGCAGCCAGTGGCTTGGAAAGAATATTGTGCAGAGTACTGGTAAAAAAAGAAACTCCAGGAAAGCGTGGATAGGTGCACTGGCCGCCGTGATATAACTGAAATAATGTTGAAAACGGCGATAAACACCATACAATTAATTAATTAATTAATTAATTAATTACTAACGTAACAAAATTGTCTTTATTCAATGTCTAAAAGTAGATTTTAAAGTAATAATAGCTGCTAAAAGTAAACAAAGCCGGTGTTAAAATGCATTTAAATTTCAATATTGTCATTTGAAAGTATCAAAATTATTGTGAATATGACAACCAGTTATTTTACAGTTGGCCCAAGTGTTCATTGCTGGCAGAGAAATTAATTTCAAAACAAGAGGGCCATGATGGCCCTGTATCGCTCCACTGGCTAATATGTACAAACCATACACACCAAACATTACAACTCTAGGCCTAAAGGCTTCTAACAAGAAGACTGATAAATTGTGACCCCAGGGTGAGTCCATTGTTTACCTATGATTTACGATTTCATGCTATAATTATGAGCTATAATTAACTGAATCCTGGTTGAGGTAAACAAGATATAACCACATACCAAGTAATATAGGAGTGGGCTGTATGGTTATAAACAAAATTTTCTGTTTCTTTAATAAACCATGAGAGGGTTGAATTCAATGTGAACAATGGCTAAATTTTGAACAAATTCAGAAGAGATCCACTAGATGAAGCTCTATGCCAAATTTGGTAGCCCTAGGCCTTACAGTTAAGAATAAGAAGATTTTTGAAGTTTTCACTATAAAAGTCCTTGTAAATCTTGTGACCCCTGGGAAAGGGCCAATTAATTTTGACCCAAGTGCTATAATTTGTAGAATCTTATTAGAGGTCAATTGGGAGAAACTTCATACCAAATTTAGTAGCCCTAGGCCATATGGTTTAGAACAGGAATATTTTCAAAGCTTTCCCTGAATAAGCCTATGTAAAACTTGTGACTCCTAGGGTGGGGTCAAATTTGGCCCCAGGGCTATAATTTGACGAATCTAAGTAGAGGTCTATTAGATGGAGCTACATGGCAGTTTTGGTAGCCCTTGGCCATATGATTTAGAACCAGAATATTTTCAAGGTTTTCCCTGTATAAGCCCATGTAAAACTTGTGACCCCCAGGGTGGGGCCAATTTTGGCCTGACGCCTAAAATTTGAAGAATGTATGTAAAGGTCCATTAGATGAAGCTACATGCCAAATTTGGTAGCCCTAAGCCATATGGTTTAGAACAAAAAGATATTTAAAGTTTACTTTATATAAACCTTCGTAAATCTTGTGACCCTTGGGGCCAGGCCAATTTTGACCCCGGGGCTATAATTTAAAGAGTGTTTGTAGAGGTCCATTAGATGAAGGTACATGCCAAATTTGGTAACCCTAGGCCTTATGGTTTTGGACAAGAAGATTTTTAAAGATTTCCAATATTTTTCAGTTTTGTTGCCATGGCAACCTCAGTTTTGATAGGAATCAAATTCTTTGAAGAGTTTCTGAAGAGGGCCATGCCAGGATCATTTCTGTGAAGTTTTGTTAAAATCTGATAGGTAGTTCCAGAGAAGAAGATGTTTGAAATAAAAGCTAACGCATACACACACACGCACGCATGTACACATGCACGGACGGCGGACACAAGGCCATAACCGAGGCCCGCTGGCCTTCGGCCAGTGGAGCTAACTAGGTTAAAAGTTGCCAGTTCACTCTAATCATTTGTTTATTTTTTGCCTGATTTTAAAATTAATTTTTCTGCCAGCAACAAATACTTGGACCAACAACACATTAACAGATTGTCATCTTCACAATATTTTCCATACTTTTAAATGGTATAATTTAAATTTGAATGCACTTTAATACCTGCATTGTTTTTTTTGGCTTTTAAGTGTAATTAAAGATGAATTTTGTCATAGTTTACCACCACTGGTAGCAGATGGTAAAGATCGAAGAATTTTTTCAATTGCAAATACCATTCTCAATATTGATTTCACTCATATCATGCTGACCAGTGCACCTACCCATGCATTCCTGGAGTTTCTTTTACCAGCACCTCAAACTTACCTCTTGAGAACTAAGACTTTTGAAAACATTGTGGGAAAATGAGAATGTGCTGGTAACCAGCATTTTCTTCCTTTCCCACAATGTCTTATACTCTAACAAAGACAACTTTCATGATGTGAGCCACATTTAATTTTTCGTCTGCAAATGCATTGGATTGGACATGTCTAAAATTTCGTCATTTGGTAAAGAGCTAATGTAGAAAAACATGATTTTTGAGGCATTGGTCATTTCAACAGATGTCTTCACTCTTTACCACACAACCTCGACTTTTAACGACCCTGAGTAAGAAGCCTTTTGAAAACATTGTGGGAAAAGGAGAAAATGCTGGTAACCAGCATTTTCTCCTTTTCCCACAATGTTTTCTACCCTTCCCAAAACAAACTTTGATTTTTCAGTCACATTTATTTTGTCGTGTGCAAATGCTTTTAATTTAGATGAGTCTAAAATTTTGTTGTTTGGTAAAGAGTTATGGCCTAGCTTATATAGCTAGACAATCGGCAATGTTTTGGCCCCCCCAAATCATTGCCGAGCATATCTCATTTACATTCACTAAAGGGAGGTAATCAATTATGCTATTAGACAATAACGCTTCCCCTCTTACAAGAAGTCAACGTCTGTTTAAGTAAAACTTTTTATGGGATTGGAATAAGAAGTCATTCTTCTCATGATGATATTTCGGCATGAAGTATAAAAATCCAGAACCGTCGCAAAGCGGACAAACTGTAATCCCCCACCAGCACCTTGTCACTGAAGCAGCACAATCAGAGAATGGACATGATTTTCAAAACAAAGATCACCAGTGACCTTGATCTTTGACCCATGTGACCAAAAAAAAAAAGGGCACCCATTTGGGTCATAAGCAACACTTCTATAAAGTTTCAGGGTCCTAGGTCAAACAGCTATTGTGTTAGAGCAAGGAAATGATTTTCAAAATTCATCTGTGACCTTGACCTTTGACCCATTGTGATCCAAAAAACAACAGGGCACCTCCTTGGGTCATTTACAACACTTGTATAAAGTTTCAGGGTCCTAGGTCAAACTGCTTTTGAGTTACAGCATGGAAACGAAAAAGTCTACAGACGGATGGGTTGATGGACGGACAGATGGACCGACTGACATGGTGAAACCAGTATACCGCCCTCTTCTTCAGTTGTCTTCTTTGTAAGTGAGGGGTATAATGAGACTCTAACTCTTTACCAAACAGCAAAATTTTAGACTGGTTAAAATTGAAAGCATTTACAGATGACAATATAAAATTAACGTGACTGAAAATTTAAAATTTGTTTTGGGATGGGTACAAAACATTGTGGGAAAAGGAGAAAATGCCGGTTACCAGCATTTTCTCCTTTTCCCACAAGGTTTTCAAAAGGCTTTTTTCATAGGGTCGTTAAAAGTCGGGATTGTGTGGTAAAGAGTTAATTGAGACCAGTCAGTCAAAGCAAAGGGCGAGTAAGACAAGCCCTCTGATACTCCTCGGTGGGGCACTTAATACAATCAAACAGACTGAGGTAACAGGCACCTCACATTTCCATGAAAATGCTCAAGCTCCAGCTGTTATACCTTGACAAGCACCCAAACACTACCTAGCTGATCTCATTTGCATTCATTTAAGGGAGGTAATTATGTTCACATTAACCCTTTCCCAAACAAGCCCTGGTTTTCACGTGTCTGCAGTACAAGTCCTTTGAAAACACTGGGGGAAAAGGAGAAATTGCTCGTAACGAGCAATTTCTCCTTTTCCCACAGTGTTTTCTACCCTTTTTGATAACTTTCTACCATTTTCATCGAATTTAAAATTGTCATCTGCAAACTCTTTCAATTTGGACCAGTCCAAAATTTGTCGTTTGGGAAAGGGTTAAGAGTCCTCAAAAATGAGCTTGGTTGAGCTGTAGTTCGAACTCTAGACCCTTTGTGGCTTATGGATGACACAAATAAGTCTAAATTTTGACATACAATGCCCAGCATCTTGTGAAGGGGGCTGGCAAAATCAGCCTTGAGCCTGCAAAATAGCAACCTTTCCTACTGATTTATAATGTCCATTTCATAAGCAGTCTTTGGATTACCAGTCCGCATAGCTCAAGTGGTAGAGTGTAGGACTTGTAAACATCAAGTCTCGGGTCACTTGAGGGTGTGGGTTTTGTCAGCCCGACAGCTGGCTATGTAAAATTAGCCAGACAGTCTTTGAGATGAGATGTTAAACGGAAGTCCTGTGTGACAGTGTTACACACCGAACACCTTTAACCCTTTACCGCACAATGCCGCCTTTTGACGCCCCTTGGAAAGAAGCCTTTTCAAAACATTGTTGGAAAAGGAGAAAATGCTGGTAACCAGCATTTTCTCCTTTTCCCACAATGTTTTCTACCCTATTAAAGAAAAGTTGCACCATTTGAGCCACACTGAAATTGTCGTCTGCAAATGCTTTCAATTTGGGCAAGGCTAAAATTTTGTCGTCTGGTAAAGGGTTAAGAACCAGCATAATAAAACTTACAGCCTTCACTGGGTGTTGCTCATATGGGCAACCAGTGGCAACAATAAATGCAAATTCATTCAGATTTCGGATTAAACTTTTCAAAAACATGGATGGTAAAAGTTACATTTGCAAGAATGTTTGTGATTAAAATTCTTTTATCCCTACAAACTGCAAAATATTTCAGTCTCCTAATTGCAAGAATGTTTACATTTGCAAGAATGTTTGTGATTAAAATTCTTTTAACCCTACAAACTGCAAAATATTTCAGTCTCCTAATTGTCAGAGACAGAAAACCTTGATTACATCACTGCTCGACCTATTAATCAAACATCTGAACAATTTTTTCATTCTGAAAGCTAAAATGTAAAATTTTGAAAGAGACCAATTGTCTGCGGCTTAACCCTTATCCTGCTGAATAAGAGAAATGAAACTTTCAAGCCGATAGTATAAACCCAAAACTTTCCTGTTTCAAAGGGATTTTTGGAGGGAAGATATCTCCTTATTGGACAGTGTAGATCAAAGATTAGACTGCACGTTCTGTGCAGTCTGATCTTGATCTATATGTCCATAAAAGGTCAGTGAGTCGCGATAAGCAGCCTAAGGGTTAAAATACAACCATTTACCCATTGCACTGTTTGGCTCCCTGCTCACTTTGAGATGATGAATACAAAAAAAAAAGGAGGTATCAGGGAATCAAGGTGAGCTATTAATTCCCTAATTATCTGAGAAAATGGCATTACTTTTACATAACATAATGTGCAACTCCTCCATAAACAGTCTGATTATATCAAAAGGGCCTTTACCTTCCATATGGGAATTATGTGCCTCTTCAAAAGCCAACAAGAGTAAGGCATATGAATGCCAATAGTTGGGAATTTTAAGTCAAACTAGAAGATTGCCCTGGGGCAAACATGTCAAGCCCACCAGAGGAGACTTAGTAAAGAACCTCATAAGCTGCACTGGGGAAAATTAGTCCTATTTATAAGCCCCTGCCTACGTTATTTTCATTCTGACATTTATCATGTACATAGGGTCTTATTGGTTCCTTCATGGTTTCCTTTAGCTAACTCCAACATCGAATTTTGTCGCTGTTTGAATAGCAAGTTTGGATACTTTCAACTGAGCTTGTTCAATAAAATATACATCAGAAGTAAGATAAATAGATAATTTCTTGACTGAAGAAGGATATTTGTCCAAAACTTGCATATTTATGAGCTTAATCCATTCCGATTCAACACCACTCTGTTTTGTCATGAATTGCCTTGGAAGAGGTATGATTGTTCCGAATGAACCGTCATATGGGGTCAATGCAACTTATGTAATCGTATTATGTCTTTTTCTTAAATGAAATTTTGTTCCCTTCGGTCTTGTTTGATTATTGAAACGGATTTCGTTCATAAACCTAAAGTCAATTCTGGTGTGCTATGTAACTGTCTGCATGACTGAAAAACATGACTGTGACTTTGTCGGCAATACATGGATCCGTGGAAATCGATATTTGACCAATCAGGTCATCGCATTTATTTGGCCCGATATGCAGCCTTGCTGTCTGCTATTTCGGCTCACAAACAAGCGACTGTTAATAATGGAGAAGTGCGATATTATGTGTGTTTACAACACTTGAATTTTAGGAAAAAGTTTAATTTGCAATTGTGTACTGCTTACGTGAGATATACAAAGAGATTATAAGTGTGGATTATGATTATGATTGACAATGGGACATGAGCAAAGAGTTTGATCAACGTTATATTACGCAATGGATTAATTAATGTTAGTTTTTTTCCCTCTGAAACTCTCTTAAAAAAAAATTTAAACTGTCTTACATTGAAAAACAAAGGTAAAATATATGAAATACTAATAAAGAGAAAGTATGTTCACTCAAATAGTTAATCTTGTTTAATAACATCTGCACATCCAATAAGGGGCACATGTCATCAATGTTTCAGTTTGACGTTAACATTAACCCTTAGTGCGTGAAGAATGCTGAATGTGTAGATACAGATCAGAGTGCAAAAAAATGCAGTTTATTCTTGGATTCAAACCATCTGCTACTTAAATTAAGTACATTTACGTGTATTCTTTACTGTAGGTACATGTAGGTTTCAAATATGAAACAGAGTAAGTTCTGTTTTGTACAGTTTTGAAAGTTTAGCTCAAAAGGCAACTTATGTTAATTAAATCAGCTTTTGACTTAGCCATATTTAGGTGGATTAGCACATCTGCCATTTCAAAGGGTATGTCGGTAAACTGTTAACTGATAAGACGTGTGTTTGATTGCTGGTGTAATCCACTCGACCACCCGTTGTCTTCAGTATATCATAAGATAAACTACCGCCAATGATATTAACAAGTTTGTTAATTGACAGCACACTTTACGCTTTTTTTAAAATTGTCAGGCAACCATTTTCCCTTAACTTGAAATGTAAACATTTCTCAGACATCCACCTCTCTGTTGAATGAGACAATCTATAAATATTTCAAGATGCTTGTAATATAGTGTAATTTATTATCGAATACGATGTTGAGACAGCCTAACAAGCCTTACAAAAATTTAATCATCTTTAATTCTATTATTTTTAAGCAAAAGTTAGGATTATGAGTTGTTTCATTCTTTCTGGTAGAAGTTCAAAACTTTGCTGGCACATGTATTACATTGTCCGTAGCCCCTGAAATTCACACTTTTTGTACAAATCCTTGTGTAAATAAGTTCAAGTATCCATATATTTCTTGCCGAGAATCCATCATCGGCAGAAACATATGAAAAGGAATATTTTCCGGAATTTAATTGAAAGAAACAGGCATGACAGCACGATTTAAGTAGCCTTTCTGCTATACTGTATATATATTTACTGCGTTTGTTTGTGAGCCCTTAACGACGGTAACCAAGGAAGTCAGTTTATCTCATTGCCACAGATCCATGTATCCCTCTTGTAAGTGATTTGATTGAATTCTGAATGAATCTGCCCATTATTTATTACGACAGCGGCTGAATATTTTCTAATAAAGTTCATCCTAAAGGTAAATAAAGTTCTCTTTCTTAATAATATCGGTTTTAGAGAGATCGAATTTGCTACATAGAACTGAATGGGACCAGTTTTGACGTTACATGCAATAAGAAAATAAAATGTGAAATGTCCGATGATAAATGTTGAAAGGTAAATAAGCATGTATATGTCTAGATATTTGGACTAAGGGAAAATAAGTAACCAATCACTGAATGCACATCTATCTTATTTCAAATCCCTCTGTTTTTAAATCTGTATGAGGATAGGAGTATGAACAAGCAGAAGCTTAATTCATGACCCTCAAGTATGACCTTGACCTTGAAACAACTGAAGTGAATAATTCAGAGAGGCACTTACTACTCATTAACCCTTTCCCAAATGACAAATTTTGGACTGGTCCAAACTGAAAGAGTTTGCAGACGACAATTTTAAATTTTATGAAAATGGCAGAAAGGTCTCAAATAGGGTAGAAAACACTGTGGGAAAAGGAGAAATCGTTACGAGCAATTTCTCCTTTTCCCACAGTGTTTTCAAAAGACTTGTACTGCAGACACGTGAAAACCAGGGCTTGTTTGGGAAAGGGTTAAGAAGAAAAGTTGATCAAAATTTTTATTAGAACACAACAGAGCAGAAACTTCATTCACAATGAAATTTGTTCCAATTTGAACACATTAGGTTCATCGTCATTTGACCATCAAGTGTGATCTTCACCTTGGACCTACCTGAACAAATTTTTAGAGCTGCACATCTACTCATAAAGGAGAACAATTGTGCAAATTCTTTTTGAAATCCATCCATATGTTTAGAAGTTATAGCTTGGGGAAGATCTATTCATGATAATTTTAGTGTTTGACCTTAAACTGTGACCTCTACCTTGGGCCTAATGATCAAATATTTTAAAAGGCATATCTACTTCTGAAAGAGAATAATTGTGCCAAGTTATTTTGAAATCCATCAAGAATGTAGAATTTATGGCTTGGACATTCCAAATTTATGACAATTTTATCATCAGTGTGACCCTGACCTTGGGCCTAACTGAACAAAGGATTAAAATGGCACTTCTACTGGTAAAGGAGAACACTTCTGTAAAAATTTTTTTTAAATTCATCACTTGTAGAAGTTGTAGCTCAGACAAGCTTTATGTATGACAGTTTTATAATTTGGCCTTTAACTGTGACCTTGACCTTGGACTTGCATGAACAAATAATACACACGACACTTTTACTGGTAATAGAGAAGAATTGAGCCAAATTGTCTTCAAAAGCATCCATAAAAAAAGAAGTTACGGCTTGGAGAAGCTCCATTTATGACACCTTTATCATTTGACCTTCAAATGTGACCTTGACCTACCTGAAAAAAATGTGTCAAATGGCACCTCTTCTCATGAAGGAAAGTAATTGTGCCAAACTGTTTTGAAAATCATTCATAAATGCAGAAGTTCTGGTCTGGACAAATCTGGACACATACTAATGCACACACACACATACACCGGAATGGCATTGTGACAACTATGTCTCACTCAACAAAGGTGGGCTCGACAAAAAGGGGTACAATTGTGTAAAAAAATATTGAAAAGGAACACCTGCCCTTTTAGTATGAATTCCACTTTATCTTAAGTAATGACAGAGATATAAAAACATTGTGGGAAAAGGTGGTAACCACCATTTTCTCCTTTTCCATCTTTGTTCTCAAATAGTTTAGTCGTATTAGGGTCAAAACCACCAAACTGCACAGAATAAACAAACCCTTAGAGCACCACATAAACTCAATAAACATATTCAGTCTAGAAATAAGGCACAAATAATAGCATATAACATTTAAGCTAAACAGACATTGTAGATAAAAAATCGGACTTCACGTTTTGTGCAGTCTGATCTAGATCCACATTGGCTGCAAAAGCAACTATAGTTGTGAAATGCGCTCAAAGGGTTGATAAATTTGAAAGGTGCACTGGGAAAAGGTGGTTAAATGCATCTTCATAATGCATCATAATGCATCATATCCCAAGCAAGTTGTCAATAAGGTAGACCCATTGTCCCTTATAACAGCCTGAATCAGGAGATAGAATGGTCCTTTGAGAGGCAGAAAGTTTACGGTACCAACACTAAAAAGTTTTGGCTTGGGCTGGCCTGCACAGACTGCGGACATGAACTTGCGGGACATGGGTTGATACTTTTTGCAGATGCATTAAACCCCCTTTTTCACAGAGCATTGCTTTGTGAGGTATTCTGAACAAAAAACCCTGAGACACATTACCTGTACCCACCTGGTTTTTTTCAAGAATGTTAATTTTTATATAAGTAGAAGTCTACAGTTAAACCATTTATCAAACAATCCTGTATTTTTTATGCCTCTAAGGAAGAGGGCTCATGACAAAAAAAATTCTGGGAAGGAGAAAATGCTGGTAACCAGTATTTTCTATTTTTCCCTCAATGTTTTCTACTAGTTCAAACATAAATTCAAATATATGAGCCACAATTAAATATTACCTAACAACAAAATTTTGTACTTGACCAAACTGAAAGCATTTGCAGACAACAAAATAAATGTAGCTCAAATGACGACTTCTGTCTTTAGTTGGGTAGGAAACATTGTGGGAAAAGGAGAAAATGCTGGTTACTAGCATCTTCTCCTTTTCCCTCAGTGCTTTCAAAATCCTTCTTCTTCTTCTTCATTTAAACATGGGATTGTGTGGTAAAGGGTTAATTTGCTATTTGCCAATGCTTTCAATATGGGTGATTCTAAAAAATTTTGTCGATGGAAAACAGGTTAAAGGTATCTGCTACAGAAGTGCCAACACGTGCCAGCACTTGGAGACTCCTTAATGGCCTAGTTTTATTGAAACTTATTATGTTTTATGAATCTTCCATTATCAGTGACATAATGCTATTATTTCAAATGTGCAAAAACTCTACATCCATCTAAACACATGCTGTCAATAGATAGTACTATATAACTGGTCTTTTTACAAAAGGGAAAAGTAGAAAAGCTTTTCTAGCATTAGAATTGCATCTTAGCAATTACTTACTTGCGATAGAACTGTAATAATGTTGAAAATGGCATTAAGCACCATGCAATTACTTATTTAATCCTTAATCAAGCAATCCCAAGTTTTAACAACCCCAAGAAAGAGTCCATTTGTGGGAAACAAGGAAATCCTTGTAAACAACATTAATTTTGGTTCATTTCCTATGTTCTCTACCCTTACACAGACAAATTCCATCATTTGAATCACTTGGTTAATACTACTTTTCGCAGCTTGCAGTTATTTCTATAGCCAGTCAGCAAGTTTCACTGACCAATCAGACTCATTTAAACTCACCAAAAAAATTGTTTTTTGAATCTGCTCATGAACTGAAAAACTGTTGATGAACATCCATGAATTGCTAATGAAGGTTTGTGAATATACATTAATATTCATCTGCATGTCCATACAAGTAGTCCATCTGGGTCTGTATTCATCAACCATTCTTAAGAACATTTTCAGTCTTATTCTCAACAATTTTCTAGATTTGAAAGTAACACAACTTCTGATTGGCTAAACCAGTCGGTTTAGACTATCAGAAGTAGTGTTTCTTTCAAATTTAGAAAATCTTGGAGAATAAGACTAAATATGTTCTTGAGAATGGTTGATGAATACAGACCCAGTAGTTCTTGAACCAAAGTCAATGCAAGTTTCATGAACTCTAAAATCGGCCAAATAGTTCATGAATCCAAGGTCATTGTTGTCACAATTTCAAAAGCTTTTTTCTGCAAGTGCATGCAAGATTGTATTTGTATGGCAATGAGTTAAAATTCCGATGATTCAATCATCATTCTGCACCTTATCTTTACAATTCAAAAAGATATTTTTCATGTCCTTTGAATTTTTCTCTTTTCAGTCATTTGATTAGGTTTTGTTTGGTCTATTAAGAGTCATTTACGATGACTAACTCAGTAACAGTTTAATTTTGATTTGAGAGCATGAATAATTTAATGTCACACTGAAATGCATTACATGTGCATAATACCTGTTACTTTGACAATTTTGAAGATTGAAAATGATATCAAAGGCTACTGTAATCATTTAGCACCGTCAAGGTACAATAATGGCTTGGTAATGGCAAAATCCATCATTTTGTTTACTTTTAATCTTGCTCCAACCTAATAAATGACCTAACCCTTTACCGACCAAACCTGTGTTCTTATAATCCCGGAAAAGAAGGCTTTTAAAAACATTGTGAAAAAAAAAAAAGGTCAAAATGCGGGTCACTAACATTTTCTCCATTTCTCACGGTTTTCTATCTTTCAAGAGCCAATTCCCATTCTTTGAACCACAACTAACCAGTTGTCTGCAAATGCCTTTAAAATCAACCAGTCTGTTTGTTTACTTTCGGGTAAAGAGTTGATGCTGCAGGCATTTATTACTAGCATTTTCTGCTCTAGCATTTCATTAAAACAATGAGTAAATATATAATACTGCAATTTGTGTCTGTTCTGCACTGAAGATAGCTTCAATGGCCAAACAGCAATAGGCCTGTATGTCATGGCCTAGTGTCCATTGTGTGTTTGTCAATGCATCTGTCCACTTGTGTTTGAACCTTTTTTTCAAATAATTACAGGATCAATTTGAGAAAAACTGTTCCTAAAATGGTCATCTTCAAAATATCCTTAACCCTTTACAAGACAACAAAATTTTAGCCTTGAAAGCATCTGCAGACAACAATTTCAATGTGGCTCAAATGGTGCAATTTTTCTTTGATAGGGTAGAAAACATTGTGGGAAAAGGAGAAAATTCTAGTAACCAGCATTTTCTCTTTTTTCCACAGTGTTTCCAAAAGGCTTCTTTCTCACGGTCGTTAAAAGGCAGCAATGTACGATAAGGGGTAAAGAATTAAGTTCTACAAACAACTCTGGTTGCCATGGCATTAAAATGGAAAAGCATAAATTAAATCTTTTCTTTGCCAATTGGTGAAAATAATTGTTGGATGAAATTCTTCAATAAACCTCTATAGAATTGCCTGATTTGTTAAAGCATGATTGTCCTTCTTGAGAATGTATTTTTGCTTTTTCTCTTAATCTGCATACTCTAATGACACTTTCTTGTAACAAAAGAAACTGTTGAGGTTCAATGATGTTTGTCTAGCATTAATGATCCTTGGATAGACTTTCAACTTTTTGTACTTTTTTACCAGATGACTCTTACATATTGAAAGTATTTTCAGATAACAACATGTGGCTCAAATGATGGGGTTTGTCATTTAAACGATAGGAAACATCCTGGGGAAAGGAGAAAATGTGTGTTACCAGCATTTTTCCCAGGATGTTTTTTTTAAAAGCTCCTCCTTCAGGATCTTTCACACATGGGGTTCTTATGTAAAAGATTATTCCAGAAAAAAGATGGCTGTTGGGAAGGTGCTGAATTTTCTCATTTTGGCCTCTAGTTTAATCTTTGGAACCTGATTAAAACAAGAGCACCACATGCAGGTGCCAAAACTATGCTGTGGATGCTCAATTTTCAGTGAAAATTCAGTGAAAATTCTAAATGAAAAAGGGGGCACAACTCTGTTAAAAATACTTTGATGGTTACCTGCCCTTGTTGTACAGGTTTCCCTTCTGATAATCAACAAGAGGGCCATGATGGCCCTGTATCGCTCCAGTGGACCAGTTTTGACAGCGGGGCTATAATTGGCATAAGGCCATATGGTTTAGGACAAGAAGACTTTTAAAGTTTTCACTATATAAGCTTATGTAAAACTTGTGACCTGCAGTTTAGGGCCAATTTTGACCACAGTTTTTTGTAGAGGTCCATTAGTTGAAGCTACATGCAGAATTTAGTATTTTGACCACAGGGCTACAATTTGAATGGTTTCTGTAAAGGTTTATTAGGTGAAGCTACATGCCAAATTTGGTATCCCTAGGCCATATGATTTCAGACAAGAAGAATTTTAAAAATTTTCAATATTTTTCAGTCTGAGACCCATGGGGCAGGACCAATTTTGACCCTGAAGCTGTAATATGGAGGATTTTTGTTGAAGCCCATAAGTTGAAGCTACATGCTAAATTTGGTACCTGTGGGCCATATGGTTTAGAACAAGAAGATATTTAAAATTTTCACTATATTAACCCCGGGGCAGGGCCAACTTTGACCCCGGGGCTATAATTTGAGGAGTTTTTGTAGAGGTCCATTAGATGAAGGCACATGAGTAGATGGCAATATTCCCGATCTAGCGCATTTCCATTTTAAACCATTTCCTCGTTAAATCTCCGCAAAATCTCCATCCCCCCCCCATTTTTCTCCGATTTGCGTCTCCAATTTTCTAAAAACCGACGCATTTTACATCTGACCACACATGTGCTTTAACGCATTGCGCCATTCAACGATTATATCAAACTAACCACATTTGTGCTTAAATCCCACTGTTACCCATATGTGTGCTTAAATAATTTTATAACCACACTTATGGTTATAAAATCCGTTTAGCCTTATACATGCTCAAAAATTTTTTTAAAAGAAAAAAATATCTTTCTTAAATTTTTTTCCCAAATTTCAATTTCGTGTCGTTTTTAAAATTTGTGTTTTTAAACCATTTTGTTGGTTAAATTTTGCAATTCTCCATTTTCCCCCTTCCATTTACGAAACTCGCATTTTTTAAAAATAAATTTTTTTTTTAAAAATTTTTTTCTTAATTTTAAAATATTTCTTAGAAATGGAAGGTATCAATCCATTATTTAAATCAAAATTAGAGCGAGTCTTATGGGATAAAATAGCAGTTGCTGCCAAAAGATACTGTAGTAGAGGAGAAATAGCGTTTCCTCCTATAGAAGCTTCTAACGCGTATGAACTAATGAAAATATTAACGCGTATGAACTAATGAAAATATTACGTCCGGCTGTGTATTATGAATATAGTCTTTTAGCTGCATATAACGATGATCCAGCTTACAATTTAATGAATATATTCATACATGGAGTCTGTAATCGTTCTATAATTCGGGATTTCTCTGGTGCTAGTGATAAAGATGTGTGGCAATATTTTTTACAAGACTATGATAGATTAGTAGAAAATAAAATTTCAGAATTAACGGTGTATGGCGATTTATTTTGTTTGAACATCAATTTTCCCGATTATAATTATCCGACTCAAGAAAGATCCCACTCCTTTCAAGAAGGAGATTTTGATTTTATTACCCCATGGACTCGCCCTCCGCACGAGTATTGGCTAAGACGTTCTAATGATCGCCCATATTTTCTTAATAGATTAAACTCTTTCGAAGAAAATTAATTAGAACAATTAGGATATTATGAAGAAGAAGATGAAACCGAACCAGTGTTGTTCTACTATCGCGGCCATATTTGCAAGTTCTGAGTGCAACAAAATTTTTAATGTAAATTTATAACTTTTTTAAGTTATAAATTTTTTGTTTAAGACTCTTCCACTGTCTCCACCACCGTCTTCTCAACTGTTTCCACCACTGTCCTTTTCACTGGCGAATTTAGAATTTGAGCTATATCAGAATCAAACTCGGCAACCCTACCTTTATAATACGTTTCAAAAAAATTTTTACACTCTTTTGTCAAAAAATCGTATAGATCGTTAACACTTTTTTCGTAATATTCCAAAGAAGTTTTACACGAAAGAAAACTTCTGTAACTCATAAGCTGTATGTAACTTGAACTTATCTTATTTAACGTACCTTTAAAAGAATCATCCAAAACATATCTTATTCCCAAAAGATTTTTTACTATTTCTTTTCTTTCTTCCATTTTTAATATAATAAAAAAAAGTATTTAACTTAATATATTTTTTATCGATCTAGTTGTATAAGTATTGACACATAAGAGTTTTTTGCTTCAGGATTGTCAGATCTTGTTATAACGTTTATGACATCGCATTCTTTTAGTTCTAGAGGTCTAGGAAAAACTATGCAACTGCAACCTTCTCCTCTTTTTTTTAATTAAGGAGTAGTCAATTTTTTCGACACTGTTTACGCCTATGTTAATTTTTACCTCTTCTTCTAAAATCCTATTTCCTCTTACGACCATTAAAGAACCTTTTATAATTCTACAAGGAGTTGCCATGCAATAACCACCTAATCCATGCGCTCTTCCAGTGCTACCATTGCCGAAAGAAAACTCATAGTTTCCATTTTCTAAGGGACCTTGTTCTTCAGCATGAACGCTTATTATAGGTTTAATTTGGGCTAAAATCGTTAATATCTGCATGGAGAGAAAGGACCTTGTCACAGGGTCATCCCATGCAGCAGGTTCAGGCAAGTTTTTTATTCTATTTCCTTTCATATCTATTTCTCCATCCATGGAAAAAGAACCGTCTTGGTTTCTCGTTAAAGCCTTTTCACCCGCGGTAGCCACCGCGACGACGGTATCTACGTAAAACTTATTTGCAGCTTGCTGATTATCTAAAGGTGTCCCAACGGCATCGATTCTCCGGCCACCCATGGAGACATCACCACTCGCTATATAACCCCCAGGTCGATAAATAAAAGTTCGATTGGCAAGATCCACATAATTTTTAGTCGCTACATCTTGTGGTTCTGCAGGTTCCAAAACGTTGGTTAACTGATACCCACGCATATTTATATCCGCAACAGCAGAAAAGATGCCATCGTGTTGTTGGACTATTGCTCTACCGCTGTCATCCACATACTTTTTAGTAGCGGCTTCGCTCGGCTCCGTGGGGTCATCTTTTTTTATTTTATTAAATCCCATGTTTAAATATCCTGTTATGTGGTAACCCCCATTTTCATCCAATAACCCCACACAGGAGTCTACATAATCCTTAGTCGCAACATCATGAGGATTTACTGGGTTGCTAACTCTCGTCAGTGTGTTACCATTCATATTTATAGAACCAGAAGCGGGAGTTGTTCCATCTTTTTTTAAAAAATTGTTGTTTATGTAAGCTAATGACGCGCCTTCATCGCTGGAACCCTTATATACACTAGGGTACGTTCTTCCAAATTTATCAACAGGCATCTTTTTTTATATTATTAAAAAAGTTTATTTAAAAGGGTTTGAAATCCATTACCCGAACATAACTCTTTAAGAACGAATAAACACAGATGCCCGCAAAATACTTGTCCGGCTTGTTGTAATTGGTCACTATTGTAATGTATAGGGTTTTTTAAATAATCTATAACTTCAAGAGGCGGTCGTATACCATAACTATCGAAGTAAATTTTTGTTTTACCGTTTTTATACCAAGCGACCCAATGAGTACCGGACCCACTTGTGTCATCAAGGTTTACTATACCACATTCCTTTTTCCTGCACTTTTTCAGTAAAGTGTCTCGTAAAAATATCCCCCTAAAAGAAGGAATTTTTAATTTTCTCGCTGCATCTTCTAGTTCAAAGTTGCTTAACGGTTTGTTCGGTAAAATTACGTTTTCAATCGAGATATCCGTCATTTTTTTATACCGTAATATTTTTAATGTCTTTATTATTATCGTATAGCGGGTAAAAAGAATGAAACCAAAGATGCGTTGTGTCTTCACTGCTGTATATTTTTGTCTTCCGTTTTCTAACGGTTTCTTTACATGTATACAAAAACAAAGTGACGTCGCCGACGTCGTACGATTTCCCGTGTAACGTGCACGGCGGCGCTAAAATTACAGTGATTCACGACATACTGGGGGCCGCAAAAAGTTACTTAAACGAGAAAAAAGTGCACGTATCCTAGTATTAAACACATTTGATATAATCATACTAATCGAATCAAATTAATCAAAAACATTAATATAATGCAATTAAGTCTAAGTTTCTTAATGTAAGAAAAGTTTGCAGTTAATTAAAGTTATAAGTAGATAGGTTATTCTTGCATTAATCAAGTCTCTGCAAGAAAAATCATTATAGTCTCTTTTAATGTCATAATGTTCATGAGAGATTAACAAACTTATCACTGAATAATACCACGAATGTCTCCATAACTAATCACTATTTTCGGCATTGTCTATCACTTCAAGCGGATATAACTTAATAATTGGCCTAGTCGCGATAAGTCCATTTGCAAATTTAATTTTCGTGGTGCGGACTAATCTGTCGTTCCCGTAGATGAGGCTCTCCATCATGGCAAGTTTCAAACGGATCCTGGTGGACTCGTCATGGACCTGTACGACCTCACCAACACGGATGGTCTGGGAGTTGGACCCGGGTTTGTCGCTGCGCTCACAAAGTGCTGTCAAGTATTCCATCTTCCAGCGAGTCCAAAACTGATCAATCAAGCGTGACTGATTCCTCGCTCGCTTCGAGATGTCGTTACGATCCACCAGCACTGCTCCATGATCAATGTCGGCTCTAGCATGAGGCAACAATCGGATTTTACAACCTGATATCAAGTGTGCTCAGGAACCTCAAGGCTCGAAGAAACATACGTCAGCGGGTGGTCGTTCAAGATGGACTCGACTTCCGTTACGACCGTCTAGTGTCTCCAGGTCAACCGAGGCACGGCCAAGGATCTTCTTGAGAGTTCGTTTTGTTATGCCTATTAGTCTCTCCCACCAACCGCCGTACCACGGCGCTCTCTCGGGTATAAACTGCCAGTCTACTCCAGCGTTTGTTAGGTGGTCTCTAACTCTCAGGGATTCGAACATGGACTTCAAATAGGTAGACGCTTTCTGGAAAGTTTTAGCATTGTCTGATACCATCAAAGAAGGTAGAGACTTTCGATTGGCGAATCTCCGGAAGGCTTGTAGAAAATAGTCGACGGACATGCTGGTTACCACCTCTAGATGTACGGCTCTGGTGATGGCACATGTAAACAGGCATACATATGCTTTGGTTTCTGTTCCGGTGGGGTTCTTTATGTGCAGTGCACCTGTGAAATCTACACCGGTCATGGTAAAGGCAGGGGCTTCTTTGACATGAAGTTTCGGCAGTGGCGGTACTTCTGGCAACTTGTACGGGTTTCCTTGGACCGTGCGGCATATGACGCGCTTCTGGATGACTGCATTGACACACTGCCGCATTGCTGGTATCCAAAACTTCTGTCTGATATTTGTAACTGTAGAATTCAAGCCAGAATGTCCATGCAATTCATGAGCTGCTTGAATCATCAACGTCGTAAGTATGTGTTTCTTTGGCAACAGGTAAGAGAATTTTGTGACGTCGTCAACTTCTGCATTGTGGATCCTGCCGCCACATCTGATAGCTCCGGTCGGATCCAGGAACAAACGTAGTTGTCTAATCAACGAGGCCTGTGGCTTGCTGGTCTTCAGCTCCTGTAGTTCTTCTCTGTAGTATGTTGCTTGGCAACCACGTATCCATAGCAACTGAGCTTGCTGTAGTTCACTCGCCAATAGCGGATCAAGGTTCGCATTTGCTTGGCCTGCCTTGCAATTTTTGATGAATCTCAGGATGTATCCTGTAACTCGTAAGAGTTTGTTGAGTCTGCTGAACTTCTGTACGCTCATCACATTTTGTATATTTCCCTCTGGTGTGGAATGAGCTGTCTGGTCAGTGATTAACATCTGTGTACATCCGGGTTCTTCCAGCAGGATCTGCACTTGGTTTTCCGAGAATTCCCACATCGGCCATCGACTTCTGTCACATAACCATTCAGGTCCTGTCATCCAGAGGTCATTCTTCATAAAGTTGTTGGCAGTTATGCCCCTTGTAAGTAAATCTGCTGGGTTGTCTTTCGTAGGGCAATATTTCCACTTGTACTGCCCTGTCAAATCTCGGATCTCTTTCACACGGTTTGCCACAAATTTTGGAAGTACTTTCTGGGTAGCTATCCAGTGTAATACTATCTGGCTGTCTGACCACATAGTCACATTTGTTGCAGGAAATGTCGTTTGCAAATGATCAGCCAGTCGTGCGCCAATCAGGGCTGCCATCAATTCTGGTTTCGGGACTGTCAAAGTCTTGAGAGGGGCAACTCGATTCTTTGCCATAACTAGTCTCGATTCCTCTTTATCACAAATGAAGTCGGCGGCTCCATATGACGCCATACTTGCGTCAACAAATATGTGTAAACGTCTCTTTTCACTCTCTGTGGGATTGCTTAAATATTGTCTCAAAAATGTGATCTGTGTAACTGTGTTTAAATCTTTGGCAATACAGTTCCACACTTTATGTAAATCCTCTGGTAGGGGTATGTCCCAGTCAAGTTTCTGCTTCCACATTTCTTGCATCAGGATCTTGGCACGTACTGAAACAGGGCTTAGTAGTCCAAGGGGATCGTAGATCTGGGATGAATGCTTCAATACGAATCTTTTGGTTACATGGCAGGTAATAGGAATCGTTCTCTGTGCAAATGTCAACACGTCTTTGGACGGGTCCCAGCGTAAACCCAAAACCTTCATGATCTCATCTTTGTCCATGACATTGTCTCTTTCGGCAATTTGAAGCAACTTCTCGCTGTTTGAGCCCCATGACCTCAGATTCATACCAGCGCTTGACATCAGGGCACGGGATTCACTGTAGAACTGGACGCACTCGTTTTCGTCATGGTAACTCGAAATGATGTTATCAACGTAAAGATCTCGCCGTAGAATTTCTGAGGCAGGTACGTCTGGATTGGATTCTAGATGCTTAAGTATGGTGGCATTGAGTATAAATGGCGATGATGTAGCACCAAACAGCACTGCTCTGAAACAGTAAATCACAAATCCACTGTTAGGGTCACGCGGATCTTGTAGCCATAGAAATCTTGTGACGTCACGGTCGTCAGGGTGAAGGTTAACGTTTAAAAACGCTTTCTCTATGTCGGTAGTGACTGCAAATCTATGCTGTCGAAATCTCAATAGAATAGAAGTGAGTTCATTTAGAACCAGGGGTGTTGATTTTAGACAATCATTCAAACTCGCTGACTTTGGAGTCTGTCTGCAACTACAGTCGTAGACGATTCTAATGGGCGTGGTCGACGACTCTTTCTTCACAGGGTGATGAGGAATATAGTGGATCTGCTTGTCGCTGTCGAGGTCTGTGTCCGGTACCTTTTCAATGAAACCTCGTCGCTCCTGCCCGGCAATGATTTCACCGTAGGTTTTCAACATTGCAGGTTCTTTGGCAAGTCTACGCACGGTATTTTCGGTTCTCTTCAGCACTATGTTGTAGTTTGTCGGTAAGTCCGGATGTTTTGGTCTCCATGGTAACCTGGCAGTGTACCTTCCATCATGGTATTCAACCGATGTCTTCTGATACTCTTCAAGCTCTTGTTCTAGCTTACAAGCGGGCTCGTTCTTTATGATCCCGAGACTCTCTAAGTTCCAAAACCTTTGCAATGATTCTTCTTCTCGGATTCTCGACACCATCATGTTCAGAATGTGTTCACTACCCCGGCCCGGTGTAGAACTGTTGAATGGCCCGGAGAGTAGGTAACCAAGTTTAGACTTGACAGCTGTTGGACCGTTACCTCGAATGATTTCATCCTCAATGAAATCCCAATAAAAGTCTGCACCGATTAACAACGAAATTGGGAATTCACGAGCATATGAGATGGAATGGGCTAATTTTAGTCCCTTCAAATAAGATAACTTTGTAATGTCTGATCTGTGACTAATGTCAATTGGCGTAGCTATCGTCGGCACAATTAGAACACGGATAGGAATCTTCTGCTGCTGCTCTGTGACTACGTACACGGTCAAAGTGTCTATGTGCTGATACTTTTCACTGCTACCACCAAAAGCAGATAAACTGACGGCTTCTGTACTCTGCCAAGGTAGCTGTAACTCATTTGCTAATGTTTCTGTAATGAAACTTCTCTGAGCGCCCTCGTCAAAGAGTATTGCTGCTGAACTCATATTGTGTTTATAGCACACATCCGTAATGGCTGTTTTCAGCAAAACGCCTGCGCGTGATTGTCGTGCCGATGTATACAACACGACCGCATCCCTCGTCGTTTGATGATTTCTTGTCGTCTGCGGCTGAGGGTCAGCCGTTCTAGTTGTCTGAGAATTACCTGTGTTCGTCTGGCAAATGGTTGTGTGGTGCTTTCTTCCACAACGTTGACAACAGTTCTTATTTTTACACGAGAACACTGCATGTTTTCGAAAACAGTTAAAGCACAGTTTCTTCTCCTTCACAACTTTCAACTTTGACTGTACATCAGGGTATTTCTTACACTGACTCACAACATGCGAATCTCCGCATAATAGACAGTTTAATGTTTGTTTACTGTCTCTCGGACTCTCTGCTTTACCATCACCACCATGTTTTGCGCCTGCAAACAACAATGCAGCAGACCAGTATGACTCTACTTCCGGCTGGAACACGTTTGATGGCGCACCGGCTTCTTTAATGTTTATTTCCTTGAAAATTGCATGACGTAAGTCACGCAATAACCAGTCATCATCACCTTGCTGACGCGCTAAATGTTCTCTTATATTACCGGGTAATTTGTTGAGTACGATCAGCACGAGCACGTTGCCGTAAGCCTCTTGTGGCTTTCCGAGAGATTCGAGCGCATCGATCTTTGTCTCCATATCGTCATAGAACTTTCTCAAACTGTGTAGAGTGTTACTAGGGGTGGGAAGTTGGATCAATGTCTGCATAGTAGCATGAACGATTTTATGTCTCTGACCATATCTCTCTTTCAACAAGTCAATCGCTCTTGCATAGTTAATATTTGTCAGTGCAAAACCATCAATGGTACGTGCTGCTTCACCTACTAACTGGTTCTTTAGGTACGAGAATTTCTGCACATCTATCAAATTACAGTTCTGATGCACTGTAGACTCGAAAGAGTCCCAAAAAGTTTGCCAAGTTTGGACATCACCATCAAACATTGGGAGAGTTAGCTTCGGTAATCTGTGATAATTAGCAGAAAGTGAGACATTACCTGTAGCGGTCTGCGACCCACTCCCCTGTAAGTTTACCACCTGTTGTGACGTTTGGCTTCCGGCATCAGTACTCGGCCCGATTGCGACGCCACCTCTTGGATCTCCGTCTACACTCACGTCTACCCCGGTCACTTCCGTTTGCACTCTGTCGGCTTCGTCTCGTTCCGTCTCCGTCTCGACACCTCCGTCTGCACAATGTCCGTTCTGAGCGTTATGATTTACGTTCGAGTCTTTAGGACTTAGCTCCCATAGAAACGATCTAAGTCCACTTAATTTCAGCTTAATCCGGAACCTTTCGGCTCTTGTCGTGACGATTTCTTCTTCCGTGTGTTCTGCATCGGTCGCTGGCAATATCTTCTCGTTAAGTTCGCTCAGTGTATTCGCCTCAATTTCCAGCTCCTCAAACACCAGCCTGAATTCGTCTTTGTTCAACTCCATCTTCGCTTTTTCGGCTGTTTCAATTAGCATGGAAATATTTGATCTAATGCCAGCTCTCGTAGCTTGCAGCTTCTGTAGGTTCATCTTAGACATCTTCGTAAAGTGGTCACGGCACCAATATCGTATAGCGGGTAAAAAGAATGAAACCAAATTTGCGTTGTGTCTTCACTGCTGTATATTTTTGTCTTCCGTTTTCTAATGGTTTCTTTACATGTATACAAAAACAAAGCGACGTTGCCGACGTCATACGATTTCCCGCGAAATGTGCACGGCGGCGCTAAAATTACAGTGATTCACGACAATTATCAACCCACGAATTAAACTCGTCAGAATAACCTTTCCATTTTACCAACGATTTATTTTTCCCCTTTTTAATAACCTTTTCTATCCTATACAACTCCTCGGTAGTTTTTTGTAGTTCGGGCTCATAAAAGGTGCCTCGTATTTCTTCCCCGTTAAGATCCACAATTTTATACGTTACGGGTGATGTGTGTTTTACCTCGGAAACTGTAAAAACCTCTTCAGTCCATCTTGTGGTATATCCCTTTTCAAAGGTCTTTTTCTTTTTAGATATCCTTACTTTATCACCAACAGAAAATGTAGGGTCTATATCTCTTACTTCGAGATAATCGGGATAAAGAGTTTTCCAAACTTTGGTTTCATTTACCTTCTTACTAGCATTTACTGGCATCATCTTAATAGAAGAATGTTTCGCGTTATTATATTCTTTAACGAGATCCGGCAACGCGTTAATGTAAACGTTCGTGGAAATAGCGGAAAAATATTTCCATATTTTTTCTTTCATTGTTCTAATCCATCTTTCAACGACGCTAGACTTTTCCTCATTTTCGGTTGAATACAATTCTATCAAGTCTTTAACATCTTTGTTATAAAACTCTTTACCCTTATCCACTCACATTTTTTCCGGCTTTCTCTCCTTAAAAATACTCTTTAATGCTACAGCGACAGATTTTCCAGTTTTATCTTTTAATGGAATCAACCAACCATATTTGGAAAAGATATCAATGACAGCGAGAAGATATTTAATGCCGCGATTAAATTTAGAAAATGCTTGCATGTCCACTAAATCTGCGGCCCATATCCTATCAATACCGTTTACTCTTACTCTCCTTTTCTTAAATTTTCTTTTTACGGGCTTATGTAACTCTTCGGACAAAGATGTCATCTCGAAAATTTTTTTTTATTAACCCCCATTCCAAATCTTTTCTTTGTTCCAATCAGATTACTAACTATGGACCGTTCCATTTTTTCCCTAACTGTCGGATTATAGATTCCCTTTAGCTCCGTTAACATATTCGCGTCGCACACATTGTTTCTAACTTCCGTTGTAGGATTTTTTAAATAGCAAATATCATTATGGTATGCCGCCTTATCAACACGGTTTATTGGTTTACTCCAGTCCTTCGGTGTTAAATCTTGGTTTAGTCTTTTATTTAATTTAGTACCGGGTCCAGTAAAGTTATGACTGGGGAGATGCATTTCAACGGGTAAATTATTTATAACTTTATTTAGTATTGACGCGCCTTTTTTTTTTTTAACAAAGTTTGTTTTAGTTCTTCTGCACTCAACACATTTTCCACGCACCATATTTCTTCCATTTTTAGTAACAACGTATTCTATGTTGGTGGTATCAGTAGCTTTTTTACATTTAACGCAATACATCTTTTTTTTTTATATGTTAAAATTTTTTTAATATATTAAAAATGGATACAATGAATGAAATATACGATTTATCATGGAACGAAGTGGTAACAAAGAGATTTAAAAACCCGCTTTTACCCAAGAGCATTAGAGGGCTAATCGTTGGTAAATTGGGATGTGGAAAGACCACACTTTTAATGAATCTTTTGTTAAGACCGCAATGTCTTGACTACGATAATTTGTACATTTTTGGAAAAAGTCTTTTTCAGCCCGAATATCGAGTGATTAAAAAAGCTTTCGAAGAAAAACTACCGAAAGAGGCAATTTTAAAGTTGTTTTTCACTCGTGATGAAATACAAGATTTAAATGTTTCTCCTTCAGCTTTAATCGAAGAATGGGTTAAAATCCTAAAAAATAAATCGGATATAAAGTGCACTTTCTTGGAAAATGGTGAGGATGTGCCAGATCTGAGAGTTAAAAACGGAAAACAAAAATTTAATGATCTTCGATGATCTACTTTTAGATAAGCAAAATAAGTGTGAGTGTTACTATGTTCGTGGAAGACATAGTAATGTTGACTGCTTTTATCTCTCACAAAACTATTTTAGGTTACCGAGGCAAACTATTAGAGAAAACGCAAATTTTATCTGTCTTTTTCGTCAAGATCTTAAAAACATAAATCATATCTATAATGATCATGTAGGTGATGATATGTCGAAAGAAGAGTTTCGCGAATTTTGTAAAAAGTGTTGGAAAAGCCCTCATGGGTTTGTTGTAATTGATTTAACCAGTAAAAAAGAATAGCGGAAAGTACAGAAAAGGCTTTGATAAATTTTATGTACTGAAATAAGTATAAATTTTTTTTTTAATTTTTTAAAAAATAAAAGAAATTGAAAATATTTTTTAATTAAAAAACTAATAATCGTAAGATGGCTGGTGTTAATAGAATGTGCGGATTTAATAATAATTTAAATGGTTTTACCGCAAATGAGGCTATAGTTGTGATTAAAAATATAGCAGAAAGTGAATTACCTGAAATAATCGAAGGTAGCACAGTAAGATACCTTAAAGAAATATTAAGAACACTAAAACTAAACAATAAGTTTAGTGTTTCTAAAAGAACTCGAGAAGGTATTAGTGAAAAAGAATTATACGTTTCTTTCATAAAAAACCATGTTTCAGAATTACTTTCTAATATGGATAAATGGGGAGAGATATTTAAAAATGAAGAGGAAGATAGAACTAATAGAATCCATAGAAAACATATACAAGAAATGTTAACATATATGAATAAAATAATTACAATACGTGTATTATGTTCTAGTTATTACAAAGTATGTATTAATAGCGCAACTCACCATGCAAAGGGTTAAGACGTGAAGAACTATTCTGCCAAAATGATTATTTTAGAAAAAATGAAAATTAGAAATATATTTTATTTAGTTAAAATATATTTTTATAATAAAAATGGAAGATCTTTTAAAAGAGATAGAAAAAATACGCAACACAAAATGTCGTAACAAATTATAGTAAGTGACAACAAAACACACTTTACAACGGGGTTTAATCCGCCAGTTCGACTGGAAAATGATAGAAAATACGAAATAGCTTTGGTAAACCTTGAAACATACTATTCTTTCCCAAATATTGACGAAACAAACAATACTATCGTCTATTCTCTGGACAATGGTGGAACATGGGTTAAAATGAAAATACCCGAAGGAAGTTACGAAATTGATGATATTAATGACACCATTCACCAAGAAATGAGGAAAAAAGGTCATTATGATGAAAATAATGAAGAGTATTATATTAACATTTCTACAAACACTAATACCCTAAAGTCAGTTCTTACTGTGGAAAATGGTTACCAAGTAGATTTTAATCAACCAAACTCCATTTCCAAAGTATTAGGATTTACGCGTTCTAAATACGAACAAGGATTTCACGAATCGGAGAATTTAGTAAATATTCTTAGTATAAACAGACTGCTCGTTAACATAGACATTATTTCAGCAAGTTATGTTAATGGTTCAACAAAAAATACTATTTACTCTTTTTTCCCAAATGTTGGCCCCGGTTATAAAATAATGGAGACACCGGTTAATTTAGTATATTTACCAATAACAAGGAGTGACATACACGATCTAGAGGTAAAAATCACGGACCAAAATGGAAATTTACTAAATCGTAGAGGTGAAAATCTAACAATTAGATTTCATATTAGAGAGGCGAAAAAAAAAAAATAAAACCTATATAAAATGACAAGCTTCATAAATATTAAAGTTAATAAATCGGAGGGCCAAAAACAAAAACTCCTAACCGTTTTTAAAAAAGGGGGTTGCCAAACGAGTATTCATTTAGGGCGCGAAGATTTAAAAGGTAATGATGTTTTAGCTGTTACCCAATCACAAGCGAAAAAAAAAGCTAAAGCCTTCGAAAATGGTAAAGGCGTAACAATTAGAATGAGTGCTAAGCAACTTAAACATAACACGAAAATAGAGGGAGGTTTTCTCGGAATGTTAGCAGAATTAGCTGCAAGCGCTTTGCCGGCGATAGCCAAAACCGTTTTACCCGCATTAGGTGTTGGTGCTCTTTCAGGATTAGCATCATCGGGTGTACAAAAGGCGATGGGATCGGGTCTTTACCTTAAAAAAGGAGGTTGCGTTTGCTGGGTAGAAACTGATGGAAAAAGTCTTTATTTAAGTCCTTATAAAGGTAAAGGATTAGAATCTGTTGGTGATGGTTTATATTTAAAACAGGGTGGAAAGCTTTCTGATGGAAATGGTCTTATTTTAGGTCCCAATAGTCCTTTTGCTAATATCCCCATTTTAGGAGCTATATTATAAATTAATATTATAATAAAAAAAAGGATGAATGTTCACAAATTTATTGTAAAAAACAAAAAAATTTTTCAACCAAAAACAATTTTTTGGCGTCCACTACAAGGCATAAAACATCCGCCTCGAAAAGTAAATCCGTCAAAGTGGGAAATTTTTAGCCAAGAAAAGATTATAATAAAGCCTAATGAAGTAAAATATATACGATTAGGTTTTGGGTTTATGCTGACTAAAGGAGTTGTTTTTACCTCATTACCATACTCTTTAATATTAAAACGGTGTAGTTTACAAAATTCTTTATATATACTCGAAAGAGTTGATGATATTATAATTACTATTACGAACAACTCTAACAAAAATGTAACGATTGAGGAAAACGAGCCTTTGTGTTCAGTTTATTATACGATCTAAAAAATATTATTATAATAAAAAATGGAGATGAAAGATAATAAATATCCCTTATTGCCCACGGCTCCTCCAGTTGATGAGGGACAGGGTTATCGTTTGCAGAAAATTAACGAGATACAAAACTTTTTAGAAGCTGAGGTAATGAAGAGAGAAGCTTTAAGTAAGAAATATTTTAGAGCCGCGAGAATAGTAGATAATGTAGATACCGTTTTAGTTGCGATTACCTTAGCTGCGGGGGTTGGGGGCGTCAGTTTGTTATCAACAGTAGTTGCGTTACCCGTGGTAATAGCGATAGAAGGTGTTGCAGCTTTTACTGGTTTGTTAAGTTTAGTCGGAAAATATGCCGTTAGAAATTCAACGACTAAAGCGGAAAAACACGAGAAGATTAAAACCATCGCTGATACAAAATTAAATACTATATCTTCTCACGTCTCGAAAGCTTTATCGGACAATCACATTTCGGATGAAGAGTTCCAACTGATTATGGAGGAATTAGAGAAATATAAGAAGATGAAGGAAGAAATTAGGTCAAAATCCAAGAAAACGATAGCGAGTGAAACGGAAGAATCATTAATAGAGAGAGGGAGACAAGAACAGCGCGAGTCCTTTCGGAGGTTGCTTAAAAAACATAATGGTGACCCGTTGTAATATTAAGAAACCTAAAATTAGGTTTTCATGTAGCTTTAGTTACGAAACGGGTTAAAAAACTACAGTAACAAGAGGGCCATGATGGCCCTGTATCGCTCCACTGGCTTATAAATACAAACCATAAATAGTAAACATTTCAATTCTGAGCCAAATGGTTTCAAAATAAAGACTTTTCCTCTGTAAAAGCCCATGTAAAAGTTGAGACCCGCTGGGCAAAGCCTTTTTTGATCCCATAGCTATAATTAGTTGAACCTTGGTAGAGGTCCACAAGATAAAGCCACATGCCAAAATAATACAAGTCTATGCTGTAAATAAAGTGATTTTCAAGTTTTGTCCATATGAAGCCTCTGTAAAACATAAGACCCCTGATGCAAGGCTAATTTCAAAAAAAAAAATCAAAACAGGAGGATTTTTTAAGTTGTCACTATGTAAGCCCATGTAAAACTTGTGAACCCTGCGGCGGTGACAATTTTGACCCCAGGGCTAAAGTTTTGGCCCACTTGGTAGAGGCCCACTACATATAGCTACATGCAAAATTTGGTAGCTCTAGGCCTTATGGCTAGGTACAGGAAGATTTTTAAAGTTTTCTCTATATAAGCCTATGTAAAATTGGTGACCCCTGGGGCAGAGCCAATTTTGACCCCAGGGCTATAATTTGAAGAAACTTGATAGAGGTCTACCACATAAAGCTACATGCCAAATTTGGTAGCCCTATGCCTTATGGTTTCAGACAAGAAGATTTTTAAACATTTCCAATATTTTTCAATTTTGTTGCCATGGCAACCAGAGTTTTTGAAGGAATCAAATTCTTTCAAGAAATTCTGAAGAGGACCATGCCAGGATCATTTCTGTGAAGTTTCATGAAAATTGGATGGGTAGTTTCAGAGAAGAAGATGTTTGAAATAAAAGTTAACGCATGGACGGACGGACGCACGGACGGATGCACGGACGGACCGACGGACGCACACCAGGCCATGACATAAGCCCGCTGGCCTTTGGCCAGTGGAGCTAAAAACTATGTTAAAAACTATGTTAAAAACTGTTTAAAAAATATAAACCTAATAAAAAATGTCTTTTTTAAAAATCACTGATCCGACAAAAAGAGATCAAATAGTAAAAGAATTTCTCGAGGTAAAAAAGAATATTCGTGCTAATGAACTAGCGGAGAAAATGGGAAAAATAGAATTACAAACGGACCTTTCAGAGTTTTTTAAACCTATTACTGAAACGCAAAAAGCTGCAACAAAGGAGATTACGGAGGGTCTTGGACCTATTAAAGAGGGCATCGAACAGTTACCTCAAGCTATTAAGTTCCCAGCCTTTCCTTCTATAAAGGCTTACAAACAAGAAGGATTAACTGATGAGGAGACTGATGAAATTAAGTATTTTATTAAAGAAATGGAATAAGATAAACAACCATTATTTATTGGGCCACTCGCACGGCAGTACCTAAGAAAGTTTGCCACTAAGAATGAAGCTGATACAATGTATGGGCTATATGACAGAAAAGGTATATTTTATATCGGCAACAAACCAGTTGAAATTTTAGAAGATGATATTTTAGTTGATGATAAAATTTATGAAGGTACACCTGGCCTATGGGAACTTATTGTATCTAAAAACCCAGACGAAGATATATATGAAGATGAGGTTTATGATAATTACAAGGAGATAATGATAAAAACCAACACCCTCCATTGTGATAATGATCCAAAAAATAATTTTCCAACAAGAGGACCATGATGGTCCTAAATCGCTCACCTGAAATGCAACTGAGCTCAACACCATAATGCTACATGCCAAATATGAAAGCTCTAGCCCTTATGGTTTGGGACAAGAAGATTTTTATAGATTTCCTTCTTTATCTCTATGTGAAATCCAAGAACCCACAACATAGGGCCAATTTTTAACACCAGGGCCATAATTTGAAGTATTTTGGTAGAGGGCCACTAGATGATGCTACATGCCATATATGAAAGCTCTAGCCCTTACAGTTTGGGACAAGAAGATTTTTAAAGATTTCCTTCTTTATCTCTACGTGAAATCCGAGAACCCACAACATTGGGCCAATTTCCACACTTGGGCCATAATTTGAAGTATTTTGGTAGAGGGCCACTAGATGATACTACATGCCAGATATGAGAGATCTAGCCCTTATGGTTTGGGACAAGAAGATTTTTAAAGATTTCCTTCTTTATCTCTATGTGAAATCTGAGAACCCACAACATAGGGCCATTTTCAAACTAGGGCCATAATTTGAAGTATTTTGGTAGAGGGCCACTAGATGATGCTACATGCCAAATATGAAAGCTCTAGCCCTTACGGTTTGAGACAAGTAGATTTTTAAAGATTTCCTTCTTTATCTCCATGTGAAATCCAAGAACCCACAACATAGGGCCAATTTCCACACTAGGGCCATTATTTGAAGTATTTTGGTAGAGGGCCACTAGCTGATGCTACATGCCATATATGAGAGCTGTAGCCCTTATGGTTTGGGACAAGAAGATTTTTAAAGATTTCCTTTTTTATCTCTATGTGAAATCCGAGAACCCACAACATAGGGCCATTTTCAATACTATGGCCATAATTTGAAGTATTTTGGTAGAGGGCCACTAGATGATGCTACATGCCAAATATGAAAGCTCTAGCCCTTATGGTTTGGGACAAGAAGATTTTTACAGATTTCCTTCTTTATCTCTATGTGAAATCCGAGAACCCACAACATAGGGCCATTTTCCACACTAGGGCCATTATTTGAAGTATTTTGGTAGAGGGTCACTAGATGATACTACATGCCATATATGACAGCTCTAGCCCTTATGGTTTGGGACAAGAAGATTTTTACAGATTTCCTTCTTTATCTCTCTGTGAAATCCGAGAACCCACAACATAGGGCCATTTTAACACTACGGCCATAATTTGAAGTATTTTGGTAGAGGGCCACTAGATGATGCTACATGCCAAATATGAAAGCTCTAGCCCTTACGGTTTGGGACAAGAAGATTTTTACAGATTTCCTTCTTTATCTCTATGTGAAATCCGAGAACCCACAACATAGGGCCAATTTCCACACTAGGGCCATTATTTGAAGTATTTTGGTAGTGGGCCACTAGATGATACTACATGCCATATATGAAAGCTCTAGCCCTTAAGGTTTGGAACAAGACTATTTTTACAGATTTCCTTCTTTATCTATATGTGAAATCCGAGAACCCACAACATAGAGCCATCTTCAATACTAGGGCCATTATTTGAAGTATTTTGGTAGAGGGCCACTAGCTGATGCTACATGCCACATATGAAAGCTCTAGCCCTTATGGTTTGGGACAAGAAGATTTTTAAAGATTTCCTTCTTTATCTCTACGTGAAATCCAAGAACCCACAACATGGGGCCAATTTTCAACACTAGGGCCATAATTTGAAGTATTTTGGTAGAGGGCCACTAGCTGATGCTACATGCCAAATATGAAAGCTCTAGCCCTTACGGTTTGGGACAAGAAGATTTTTACAGATTTCCTTCTTTATCTCTATGTGAAATCCGTGAACCCACAACATAGGGCCATTTTCAACACTACGGCCATAATTTGAAGTATTTTGGTAGAGGGCCACTAGATGATGCTACATGCCAAATATGAAAGCTCTAGCCCTTATGGTTTGGGACAAGAAGATTTTTAAAGATTTCCTTTTTTATCTCTATGTGAAATCTGAGAACCCACAACATAGGGCCAACTTTTAACACCAGGGCCATAATTTGAAGTATTTTGGTAGAGGGCCACTAGCTGATGCTACATGCCATATATGAAAGCTCTAGCCCTTATGGTTTGGGACAAGAAGATTTTTACAGATTTCCTTCTTTATCTCTATGTGAAATCCAAGAACCCACAACATAGGGCCAATTTCCACACTAGGGCCATTATTTGGGGTCTATTGGTAGAGGGCCACTAGATGATACTACATACCATATATGAAAGCTCTAGCCCTTATGGTTTGGAACAAGAAGATTTTTAAAGATTTCCTTCTTTATCTCTATGTGAAATCCGAGAACCCACAACATAGGGCCATTTTCCACACTAGGGCCATTATTTGAAGTATTTTGGTAGAGGGTCACTAGATGATACTACATGCCATATATGACAGCTCTAGCCCTTATGGTTTGGGACAAGAAGATTTTTACAGATTTCCTTCTTTATCTCTCTGTGAAATCCGAGAACCCACAACATAGGGCCATTTTAACACTACGGCCATAATTTGAAGTATTTTGGTAGAGGGCCACTAGATGATGCTACATGCCAAATATGAAAGCTCTAGCCCTTACGGTTTGGGACAAGAAGATTTTTACAGATTTCCTTCTTTATCTCTATGTGAAATCCGAGAACCCACAACATAGGGCCAATTTCCAACTAGGGCCATTATTTGAAGTATTTTGGTAGAGGGCCACTAGATGATGCTACATGCCATATATGAAAGCTCTAGCCCTTACAGTTTGGGACAAGAAGATTTTTAAAGTTTTTTCTTTCGGTTGCCATGGCAACCAGAGTTATTCATGGAATTCAAATCTTTGAAGTATTCTGAAAGTGCATCACCTAAGGATCATTTCTGTGAAGTTTCACTGAAATCTGTTGGGCGATTTCAGAGGAGAAGATTTTTTAAGTAATTGTTGACGGATGGACGGACGGACACACGGACGGACGGATGCCGGACAACGATCGATCACAATAGCTCACCCTGAGCACTATGTGCTCAGGTCAGCTAAAAAGCAGTAAATCATACAAATGGAAAAACATTCTTTCCAACATTTGGAATGATAGTCAAGTCCACGGAAAAGAGTTGTTATCCCCGGTGACCCTAACGCATTACTGGAAAAACTTGACTTGTTGATGGCAAGTAAAGCAGCGGGCAACACGGGCGTGAGAAATGAGCTTGTGGGCGTATGCAATGAATTAAAAAGGCAAGGTATTTTCGATAGTAAAAGCTATAAAAAAATAATGTCCATATTATAAAATAATGATCATCTATAAGAAACGTGGATTTGTAAGAAGAAATAGATAGGGTGGAGCCGGAATTTATGACAGCTTAGCTAACTTTTTTGGGAGACTTTTAGGTAGTAGTGTAGCTAAACAAATTGCAACCTCTGCCGTTGATGTGGGAAAGAGTGTCGCTAAGGAAGGGGCAAAAAAAGTTTTAGAGGCTGGAAAGAGAGCCGCTGTTGATGCGGGGAAAAGGTTAGTTGAAAAGGCTTTGATACCAAAATCTAAGAAAATTTTACAAAAGTATGCCCAGTTACCCACAACAACACCTGTTTCGCAAAACGTAAACACTTTAATAGATGGAAGAGGTAACGACGCAATCGCTATACAAGAATTAGTTAAAAAATAAAATAGTGGGAGTGGCATTAAAACGACGTGAAAATATTATAATAATTTAAAAATTATTATAATATAAAAAAATGAGCATTTTAAACATTACCGAAACGGGTTTTAATGATGATAGTATCGAAGAGTACGAATACTTTGAGTATCTACCAATTGTGGGTGCCGTTAACAATCTTAACAATTCCGGAGGAGATATTACGATTAACATCGAAACTCAAGATATTTTTACGCATCCTAGTGAAAGCTATTTACTTATACAAGGTGAATTAATGAGGTCGGCCGATGGTGCGTGATATGTAAATGCTGACAACGTTACTTTAACGAACAACGGCCTAATGTATCTTTTTAGTAATACTAGATATGACCTTCGGGTAAAGAGATTGAAAGTATATCTCACCCTGGGCGGGCTACCACGATGCTTGGATTGTTAAAATATAGCAATGATTTCTCTAAATCACAAGGGTTAAACCAATTGTGGTATAAGGATACAGCCATAGGAATAGCTAATAATACTGGCTGGGCTATAAGAAAATCACTCATTATTGAAAACCCTGACCCCAAGGGTACATTTAGTTTTAGAGTTCCATTAAAACATATTTTTGGTTTTTGCGAAGATTACGATAAAGTCTTGTACGGAACGAAGCAAACTCTTTACTTGACAAGAACTGGTGATAATGATGCTATTTTTAGAGCCCCATAGCAACGTGATGGTGCTGGCAATGTCACCCGGCATTTTAACGGTAAAGTTACGCTAAATAAAATAGCGTGGTATATGCCTCATGTGTTACCCACGGATAAGTATAAAATGGAACTTTATAAACATATTCAGAATAAAGAAAGTTTTCCAGTTAATTATAGAATGTTACAATGCGATACTGGTACGGTTCCTCAAACAAGATCATTTACCTGGAGGCTCGCTGTTAAAACATCGCCAGAGTTTCCGCGTTACATTATTATCGGTTTTCAGACGGACAAACAAAACCAGCAAGAACAAAATTCTGCCATATTTGATCATGTTGATGTTACTAATATTCACGTTGCGTTAAATTCTTTTAAATATCCTAGAACTGACTACAATCTTTCGTTTCCCGCGCAACAATTTAGTAGAGCATATGGTGATGCCGCTTTATTTAGATCTAAGTTTTTTCTCATGGATGATTTAGCGTCAAATCCTAACTTTACCCCATTAGAGTACAAGGATCTTTATCCATTGTTTTTGTTCGATGTTAGCAAACAGAGTGAAAGGATAAAATATTCCGTAACTGATATTCATGTTAAGGCAAATTTTGGAGATAATATACCTGCAAACACACACGCATATGCTGTTATTATTAGCGATAGGCAAATAAACTTCCAGTCTGATGGAAATAAAATGAGTGTAGTGTATTAAGATTTTTTTTTCTTAATATAAAAAATGATAAACAAATCAGATTTAAAAGATATTCTTAGAGAAAATAATATAAAATTTTACTCTTACTGGGATAAAAAACGATTGGTTAAATTAGCGAAAGAGAATGGGCTGTGGCCAGAGAAGACACCTAACCCAGAAAAACCGAGAGATCCTGGGTTTGATAGATTAAAAGGTATTAGGAGCACCCCGAGGAAAGTTTGTGTAGAGGATATTAAAACGGGAGAAATACATGATTTCCCCTCGATTTTTAAAGCGAGTAAATTTCTTGAGTGTTGCCCTCAAACAATTACTAATTGGAATGGTAGAGTTTGGGAAGATAAATATAAAATAACTATGCCATAATTCTATTATGATAAAAAAAATCATAATAAAATTGATTAGTAACTTAACTTTTTTTTATTATATATAAAATGAACAATGAGTTTAGAGGACTTACAGTAAGAGACCTAAAAGGATTAGCTAAACTTAGAGGAATTAGAGGATACTCTAGGCTTAGTCGAGGACAACTAATTGAACTTTTAAGTAACCCTGGGCCATCAATATTAGATAGAGATATTGGAAATATTGAGGCTCCAATATTAACCCCGACGCCCTTTGTTCCTTTACCTCCTCCACCTACCACCACCTACAGTTGCTGTTGAGGATTTATTAGAAAGTTCAGAAAGAGTAAGAGAAGTTCCAAGAAGTATTTCACCAGAACTAAATGCTCTTAAAAAGAAGATAAACAAATTATATAAAAGAGGAGAAATAGTTTTTGAACAAGGTCCAACTTCTCATGATGGGCAAACTAAACAATATATAGCGAAGGGGATACCCGTTAATACACCGGTTGAGTATTTACAACTTGCGCGTTTCGCCGCGATAAATATTTTAAGAAATAATTGTAATACAAAAGTAAAAATGAAACTCGAATGTCTTATGTATAGGGAAAGTGATGGCCCAGACTTCATGGTGCCTGCTAATTTTTCTTCAAACGTAAATGAGCTAAATTTAAGGGAAAAGGATTTAGATGACTTATATTATAATATGTTTGATAGAATTTTAGAAAATATTGCTACCTTTCAAAGGCAAGGTAGCGGTTGGGTTTTTCATAGCGTAATAAAATTAGTATTACACATAGCCACCTATGACCGTTTAAGAGCTTCAGGTTACATACCTTTACCCGAATGGACTGCGAACACAAAAGTGGTTATCAATATGAAAAATGAGGATAATAAATGCTTTTTATGGTGTATTTTAAGAGCGTTAAACGCAAAAGACAAAGATGAAAATAGAATTGATAAGGCTTTAAGAGCGAGGGAAAGTAGTTTAAATATGAATGGAATAGAATACCCCGTTACAATCAATGCTATAGATAAGTTCGAAAAACAAAATCCAGAAATCAGCGTTAATGTTTTTGAGTATACAACGAGTAAAAAATTAATCGTGTAAGGGCAACCAAAAATTTAAAAAGTAAGCACGTAAACCTGCTTTTTATTGATAATGGGGACAAAACGCACTATGCTCTCATTAAGAATTTTAATGGATTAATGAGAGAACAAGTAATTGGCCGTGGCGGTGTTAAATATTGTATGCTTTGTTTAAATCATTTTGGTAGTGAAAAACTTTTAGAAAAGCATATGCGGTATAGCACTGAGCATGTACCTGTCACCTTAGAAATGCAAAAAAAAGGTAGCGCGATACAGTTTATAAATCATGATAGGAAACTTAAGTTTCCTGTTGCGGTATACGCTGATTTTGAAAGCATATTAGAACCTATAAAAACGTGCCAACCAAGCCCAGAGAATAGTTATACTATAAAACGCCAAAAACACGTACCTTGTAGTTTTTATTACATTATAAAATTTTTTAATGATGATGTTTGCGACCCTATAGAAAGAAAATATACTGGAGAAAATGCTGAGGAAGTTTTTATAAATATGTTAATACAAGATATAAAAGGAATTCATCGAAGCTACTATCAAGACCCAATACCTATTAAAATAACGGAACAAGAAGAAGCGAAACATAAAAAAACACATTGTTGGATTTGTGATGAGGAATTTACTCACGAAAATTATAAAGTAAGAGATCATTGTCATTTCACGGGTAAATACAGAGGCGCCGCGCATACTAAATGTAACCTAAAGGCAACAATTCCCAACTTTACACCTGTTTACTTTCACAATTTAAGTGGTTATGACGCTCATCTTTTTATTAAATGCCTTGGTAAAACTAATAGGAATATTGATTGTATACCGAATAATGAGGAGAAATATATTAGTTTTAGTAAAAACATTGTGGTTGGAAAAAATATATCTCATAAAATTAGGTTTCTTGATAGTTTTAAGTTTATGTCTTCGAGCTTGGATAGTCTTTCAAGCAATTTGAATGAAGAGCTGATTAAAATTTTAACAAAACTTTTTATGAGAGAACATTTACCATTAGTTAAAAGAAAAGGAGTTTTTCCTTACGAATACTTAGACTCTTTCGAAAAACTAAATGAAACCCAATTACCACCTAAAGAAGCATTTTACTCTAATTTAAACAAAAAAAATATTAGCGATGAGGATTATGATCACGCGAGAAATGTTTGGGAAACGTTTTCGTGCCAAACGTTTCAAGATTATTTAGAGCTTTACAATAAAATAGATGTATTGCTTTTAGCCGATGTTTTTGAAAACTTTAGGGATATTTGTCATAAATATTATGAATTAGATCCTTGCTGGTATTATACTGTGCCGGGGTTAGCATTTGATGCTATGTTTAAAAAAACGGGGGTGAAACTTGAACTTTTATCAGATCCTGATATGCTTTTAATGATTGAAAGAGGTATTAGAGGGGGTATTTCCATGTGTAGCAAACAATATTCTGCGGCTAATAATAAATATATAGGTAAAGATTATGACCCGAATAAACCTTCAAAATATTTAATATACATAGACGCAAATAGCCTTTATCCTTTGGCAATGAGCCAACCACTCCCTACTCATGACTTTGAATGGATGAACGAAAAAGAATTAGAAGATTGGAAAAATATCCCCTGTTTTTTAGAGGTTGATTTAGAATACCCTAAAGAGTTACATGATTTACATAATGACTTTCCTTTAGAGCCTGAACGTTTAAAAATAAAAAAGGTAGAAAAACTTATTCCCAACTTAGATGATAAGAAAAATTATGTTCTACATTATGAGGTTTTAAAAACGTATTTAGATTTAGGTTTAAAAATTACGAAGATACGGCATGGCATTAAGTTTAAGGAAGGTCTTCATATTAAAACTTACATCGATTTAAATGTTGAACTAAGAAAAAATGCTAAAAATAAGTTTGAGGAAGAATTTTTTAAATTGATGATGAATTCTGTTTTTGGTAAAACCATTGAAAATTTGCGTAATAGAACAGATATACAATTGGTTAACAATGAAGTTAGTTACCGGTATAAAAAACTTGTTGCAAAACCAAACTACCACCATACTACAATATTCGATGAAAACTTAACTGCAGTTCATATGAGGAAAACTAATATAAAGTATAACAAGCCCGTTTACTTAGGTATGAGCATATTAGATATTAGTAAAATGCATATGCATAAAACTTATTATAATTACTTTAAAGCAAAGTATAACGAAAGGGTAAGATTATATCATAATTATACAGATAGTTTTATTCTTGAGATAGAAACGGATGATTTGTATAAGGATATTGCCCCTGATATAACTACAACATTTGATACGAGTGGTTACCCTAATGGGCATTTTCTAAAAAATAATTGTAATAAAAGAGTAGTTGGGAAGTTTAAAGATGAATTGAGTGGTAAGATTATGACAGAGTTTGTTGGTTTAGGAGCAAAAATGTACGCTTATAAAACTATAGATGGAGAGGAACTAAAAAGATGTAAGGGGATAAAAAAGTCAGTGGTTAACAACGAAATAAATTTTGAGAATTACAAAGAATGTTTGTTTACGGGGGAAGACCAGTATAGAACCATGAGTGTCCTGAGAAGCTGTAATCATAATATATACACAGAGGAGTTAAACAAAAAAGCATTAGGTTCTGATGATGACAAAAGGTATATATTGGAGGATAAGATACACACCTTGGCTTGGGGGCATCATAGGATTTAAAAAAATATAACTTTGTAAAAAAAGTTATATTTTTCGTTTTATATCACATTCTGTTTTACATATTGGGCATTTATCTAAGGAGGCCAAATCATTACATTCACTACATATTGGTATGTGTCCGCAATTACAAAACAATATATCAGGTTTTTCTCCAACACAGATTACACATTCTTCTATCCTAAATGTTTCGTTTTCATTAATACACGTAGGCGGCCTAATCACAACATGCCCATGAGAAGGGAATTGTTCTTCGTCCCCGGAATCTAAAAACATTTCAGGATTTTCTTCTCTTGATGCATAAATGGAATAACCGCCAAACTCCAAATAAAAATAAATAATATAATTTCTTTCCGTGACATCATCATATTCCATTCCTTCAGTTTCCCTTATGAATTCCACGATATTAACACCCTCGGCCTCTATTAATTTTTCGAGAACACTACCTAAAATATCTTGGTGATCACAATTTATACTTACACCAAAATCCGCGTCAGCTTCTGGCAGGTCATGTGTATCAAATTTGCCAAAAACAATATCCATGATACTATACATCAATCTACCATTTTGGTTTCTATTCAATTGGTTTTTACTATATTTGTAATATATAACGGGTTTTGCTTCTAGTAAAACCTTTAGACAGTTTTTAACACTCGCCGTTTTTCCAAATCTTACTATATTTGAATAAGCCCTTCTTAAGAAGGTTGGCTCAAACTTTTTGTTTTTAAAACCTTTTTTAACTTTTTTAAAGAATCATTACTTATTTTGTTCAACACACTCATTTTATATTATATAGAAAATTACATAAGTTAACAATTCAAATTTTACAAAATACTCGCCAGGTCCCTTTTAATATTACATTTTAACTTACAAACTGGGCAATCGTTTAAAGGGCCCATTGTTACACATTCTCCGCATACAGCTATATGACCGCAATTACAAAAAAGTATCGTGGGGGGGGTTTTCTAAACAAATTACGCATTTGTCGATATTAAACACAGTTTCTGCATTAGTCTTTTTAGGACCATCTCAGCCCACCAATCCCCTCATTGTGCCAACTGCACTCCCTGGTCTTCCCATTTCCACCTCTAGATAATAGTTAGATAATTGTGATATTCTATAGTGATATTCTGATATTTCATAGTGATATTCTGATATTTCATAGTGATAATTTCGAATTTCATCAAACTGCCTGATGTCCTCCTCACCCCAAGGATAATCATCTTCATTCCGTAACAATCTCTCACGCGGTGATGTTGAAGGTGGTGGCCTTGAAGGTGGTGGTTGATAGCCTTGCTGGGGTGGATAGTAACTGTTCTGTTGGGGTGGTGGTTGATAGCCCCTTGGAGGCGGTGATGGCAGTGGTGGCGTTCCAAGGCATGGCGCCCGGTGGACGTTTCCCTCTTCTGCTGTGGCAAAAGATCTACCACACATTACACAGCTGTGCGGTGAAGAAGCATCAGCTAGGGGCGGTGTTGGTTGATAGCCTTGTTGGGGTGGGTAGTACCCGTTCTGTTGGGGTGGTGGTTGATAGCCCCTTGGTGGCAGCTGATAGCCTTGCTGGGGAGGATAGTAACTGTTCTGTTGGGGTGGTGGTTGATAGCCCTGCTGGGGTGGGTTGATACGTTCCATATCTAAAAATATTTTTAAAACGAAAAAAAAATTTTTTCAAAAAACTTTTATTTTAAAAAAATGCGGGTTTCGTAAATGGAAGGGGGAAAATGGGGTTAGGCAGTAGTTGTGTGACTAATGGATCTTGAACAAAAAAATTTATAACTTTTTTAAAAACTTTTTTACAAAATAGTCGACAGGTTCCTTTTTATAACACATTTCATTTTACAAGATGGGCAATCCACCAGAGGCTTGTTTATGTCAGAAGCCTTTGTATTACAACTTTCGCATACTGCTACATGACCACAATTACAAAACATTACAGTTGGCTCTGCTTCAAAGCAAATTGTGCAGGTGTCTAGCCTATAAATTTTCCCCTCATTTATTGTTCTAGTTGGTGTAATTTGTTCTTCACTTTTAGCTTCATTAAACAAACGATCGAGTTCGTCATCTTCAGTATTTTCAATGTTAACATTATAAGGTCTATTTTGAAGAAACACCACCATATTACTGCGCTCATCTTCAGGGTCAGCTTCAACAAGAAACCTGGCACTTCCATATGGTATACCTTCAATAAAGACACCCCCATCCCAAGAATGCTTTAGTTCATCATAATTTAAAGTAATTGCACTTTCCCCAAAAAACTGGATTGATTTCCACTTATAAAAGTTATGAAAAGTAATATTTATAAAAAAATTTCGGTCTAAGCCCTCTCCCAGCCACAGAAAATTTATCGATTACAAAATCTTTATAATCAGATAAGCAGATTATGACTTCTTCATCAACCTCATTATTATCATCACGTTTTGTACTTAACTCCGCAATAATAGGGAAATCACAACCGTCGTGATCTTTTTTAATCTTGCTTAACTCATAATAAAAGAATGGTTTTGCTCTAATCATTACATAATAATAGTTTTTAGCTCTAAATGGTGGTAAAACTACTTCATTCGTAGCACGGTAAACTCTTTTTGAAAATAATAATTTATCTTCCATAAGCTCTTCTAATTTTATTACAAAATTCATACTTACTATACCCGATTCAATAACCTGTATATTATAATCCATGATTTTTTTACACATTATGGTGTGTAATGAAATTATAATTTTTTCAAAAACAAAAAAATTTTATTTTTAAAAAACGCGAGTTTCGTAAATGGAAGGGGAAAAATGGAGAATTGCAAAATTTAACCAACAAAATGGTTTAAAAACACAAATTTTAAGACGACACGAAATTGAAATTTGGGAAAAAAATTTAAGAGAGATATTTTTTTCTTTTAAAAAAATTTTTGAGCATGTATAAGGCTAAACAGATTTATAACCATAAGTGCAGTTATAAAATTATTTAAGCACACATATGGGTAACAGTGGGATTTAAGCACAAATGTGGTTAGTTTGATATAATCGTTGAATGGCGCAATGCGTTAAAGCACATGTGTGGTCAGATGTAAAATGCGTCGGTTTTTCAAAAATTGGAGATGCAAATCGGAGAAAAATGGGGGGGGGGGAAATGGAGATTTTGTGGAGATTTAACAAGGAAATGGTTTAAAATGGAAATGCGCTAGATCGGGAATATTGCCATCTACTCACATGCCAAATTTGGTAACCCTAGGCCTTATGGTTTTGGACAAAAAGATTTTTGAAGATTTCCAATATTTTTCAGTTTTGCTGCCGTGGCAACCACAGTTTTGATAGAAATCGAATTCTTTGAAGAGTTTCTGAAGAGGCCATGCCAGGATAATTTCTGTGAAGTTTTGTTAAAATCCAATGGGTAGTTCCTGAGAAGAAGATGTTTGAAATGAAAGTTAACGCACACATGGACGGACGCACGCACTACGGACATTTGGCCAGAACATAAGCCCGCTGGCCTTTGGCCAGTGGAGCTAAAAACTTGTCCAAGTTTGAAGTCAATATCTTCAGTAATAACAGAGATATTATAAAATGTCAAAGTTTTTGCATTAACAACGCAGAGGACGACAGGGCTACGACAATACCTCAACATTTTCTTCAAAAACAGCTGAGCTAAAAAAAAACACTCCTGGTCACAATTTCTAAATATCTAGAATAAATGACAAATCTTTACAATTACTTGATAGAATCTGGATTTGTCCTGACACATGGCAACCCTATTTTCATTTCTAATCTTTGCTATAGTCTTTGAAAACCTCCTTGTCAAAAAAGTTCAACACCTCTAATTCGTCATCATCATCTTTATTACCATTTATATAATCATTATCAGTTGTAATAGAATTGCAAGAAGTATTTGGAATGCATGATTCTCATTCTGACCTCTTTGAAATTACTGATTGTATCTTGATATAAAAGTAGCAATCATGGGCACAGGCTATTGGTCCAAATTGGCCCAAAAGTTGAAATTCCCTGCCAGTTTTGGTGCATCGATTGTAATGGAAGTGGTAGTAGTATTTGGAAAGAATGATTCATAGTCTAACCTCTTTGAAATTACTGACTGTATCTTGATAAAAAATAGCAATCAGGGGCATAGATTATATGGCCAACAGCCCAAAAGTTAAAATTTCATGCCAATTTTGGCTCACTAATTCAGTATTAACACTTTACCGCACAATGCCGCCTTTTGACGCCCATGGGATAGAAGCCTTTTGAAAACATTGTAACATGGTAACCAGCATTTTCTCCTTTTCCCACAATGTTTTCTACCCTATCAAAGAAAATTTGCACCATTTGAACCACACTGAAACTGTTGTCTACAAATGCTTTCAATTTGGACAGGGGTAAAATTTTGTCATCTGGTAAAGGGTTAAGCAAGTGGAGAGTTGCACTCTTGTTCATAAACATCAGAGCATGTTAACACATGGGAACTTAAATGCTTTGATACATATTAACTTTCAAACCAGCCAATCCTCAGTTCTTAAGTCCCCCACAACAGAATCCTTTGAAAACATTGAGGAAAAAGGAGAAAATGCTGGTAACCAGCATTTCCTTCTTTTCCAGAAATGTTTCCTTCACTTTCAAAGAAGTGTTATCACATGATCCACATAGAATTTGATGTCTGCAAATGCTTTCAATTTGGACAAGTCTAGAATTTGATCAACTGGTAAAGAGTAAAAGAAGCAGATCAGGATGGGTGTTGTACTGAATCATGCACAGAGTTTGAAAATTATTTATGAAAGCAACATTATCAGGATGTACTTTTATCATGTTTGTAATTAGGTTTATGGAGCTATATCAAAGGATGTTAATTACAAGAGATAATCGGGTAACTCTACAGCACTAAACACAATATCTAGATGCTCAAAAAGAGCAAAGATTGAGACAAGACGGTACAGAACTTGCAGCCTGACCTTAGGTCTACAGTGCCTGCTATTTTGTGAGACATTCTGGCCAAAAATACTTTATAATTGCAATGTCACCTTGTGATATTTTATTGACTAAAAGTCTTTATTTCTGTTGCTTGGCATTCAAAAGATATACTAACTACTAAATCTCTGTAACTTTTATAAATCTTGAAAAATTGAAAACAATCTAAAAATCAATCTAAACAAGATAAGACAGAATGGCAGATGGAGAAGTTGATCAAAATCAGCAATTTCTGCAGATATCAGAATGCTTTCAACAGTACTGCTGGATACAGCTTGAAAAAAAAATCAAAAGACTGACTGTCCTAAAAAGTGGATTTGTGGGTAATGTTGCTAGCAAAGATATAAAGGGAAATAAGGTTTCTTTACATGTAACACATGTTTATACAATAATTTGACAGAACAAAAAGGAGCGAGGGAAATCGAAGTTGGTCAGCACAGCAAGCTTACTATACTTTTATTACTTATGATCCAGTGGACTGATAACGCAGAACATCAAACTCAGTTTTCTCCTTTTTCCATGACTTTTTCTACCCCTTTAAAGACAAAATTCAATTTTTGAGTCACACTGAATTCGTTGTCTGCAAACGATTTCAATTGGAACAAGTCTAAAATTCTTTCTTGTGGTAAAAGGTTATAAGTGCATACTTACAGAAGCAAAAACAGGGAAGTTGGATTGTATTAGCAAAATCTGAAAGTAACATGTGCACACCCAATACATATCCAGAGTTTTTGGTACTCATCAGAACTATGACAGTAAGCTGATTTCCTAAACAAATTTGCTAGAAACCCATATTGGAGAGAAAGATGAATCCCAAGAGTCCAAAAAGTAAGAACCCAGGTTGACTTGCACTGAAACTTTCTGATATTGGTCAATTTCCTGCATGTCAAAGGACCAGTCTACCACATGATTCATTCAGGTGTTAGACAAAATGGATTTTATCGATGCATAATCATGTTACAACTAGCTTGGTGTAATGCATCACAGAGATGCATTAAATCCCCTTTTGCCAGTGCACCACTCAAACCATACAGATACTTTTCATGCAGTAAAAGGACAGCAGATATTACAATTTCAAGACTTAAATCTTTACCAAATGGCAAAATTTCAGACTCCAAAAATTTGGAACCACTTGCAGATGAATAGATGTGGCACAGTCATGATAAGATTCCATTTACCAGCATTTTTCTCCTTTTCCCACAATACTTTCAAAAAGCCTACTTCCTCAGGCTCATTAAAATGCTGGATTGTGCTATACAGGGTTAAAGTTAGACAATAATGAAGGCATTTGCAGATAACAAATGGAACCTGGCTCAAAAGACGGAGTTTATCTTTGGAAGGGTACAAAACATTGTTGGAAAAGAGGGAAATGTTGATTACCAGCTATCTTTGGTGCTTTAGATTAAAAAGCAAACTTATCCCTCCTCACAGATAGGAATGTGCACTAAATCTAATGTTACCTGTCAACAGATTAACAGAGAAAGTGAATTACAGCTCACTACTTAACCTTTTACCAGACAATCTCAAGTTTTAATGACCCTGAGAAAGACAGCTTTTGAAAACATTGTAGGAAAAGGAGAAAATGCTGGTTACCAGCATTTTCTCCTTTTTCTACAATGTTTTCTACCCTTCAAAAAATTTTTTTTCAGTCACATTTGTTTTGTTGTCTGCAAATGCTTTTAATTTCATCCAGTCTAAAATTTGTCATATGGTAAAGGGTTAATAACAAAATATGAGATACTGAAGAAGACTATCTTTTCTCTTTTTCCCAGACAACAACATTTTTTTGACTGTTCTAAAAATAATGTACTTGCCGTTGACAATTCTAATGTGGCTCAAATAATGGATTTTGCTAAGAAAGGGTAGAAAACATATGAATAAAAAAAGAAGCAATGTCTGTTACCAGCATTTTCTTCTTTCCCCCAATGCTTTCAAAATGTCGCTTTCCTTGGAAAAGGACTAACCCTTTACCAAATTACAACATGTTAGACTGGTCCGAATTGAAAGCATTTGCAGACAACAAAATAAATGCCACTGAAAAAATGAAATTTGTTTTGAGAAGGGTAGAAAACACTGTGAGAAAAAGAGAAAATGCTGTTTACCAGCATTCTCTCCTTTTCCCACAGTGTTTTCAAAAGGGTCCTTTCTCAGGGTTGGTAAAAGTCGGTATTGTGTGATTAAGAGTTAACATTATTAATGTGCACTGTACAAGGATTTTAGACATACCAATAACTATTAGCATTCTGCAACAATGTAGAAATCTGAATCTAAAATGACATGCGAATATTGTATGGTGTTTAACGCCATTTTCAACATTTTTCAGTTATATCACAGCGGCCAGTGCACCTATCCATGCTTTCCTGAAGATTCTTTTACCAGTACTCCGCACAATATTCTTTCCAAGCCACTGGCTGCTTTCCCACACAACCATCGTCGAAACAATGGTCAGTGGTGAGAGAGGAATGAATCCTATGGCGATAACTATCATCAATCCTCGGAAAGAAATTGGCCAAGACAGGGATCGAACCAGGGACCTCCTGTTCTCAAGTCCTGTACACTACCGACTAGCTACGGGGGCTTGGCAAATGACATGAGAAGCAAAACTGGCAAAATGAGAAAAATAGAAACAGTAACAAACAATTGCTCATTTTCCCATAATGTTCTCCAAAGTTGCTACCTGTCGAGGGGTAAAAATTATATAAATAGTAATTGGTAGATGCCTACTAAAAATTCAGAGTCTTGTACTTTAACCTTTAACCAGACAACAAAATTTTATAGTAATCTAACTTAAAAGCATTTGCGGACAAAAAATTTAGTAAGGCTCAAGGTATGGGATTAGTTTGTGAAAAGGTTGAAAACATTGTAGAAACGGGAGAATATGCTGATTACCTGCATTTTCTCCTTTTCTGTGATGTTTTCAATACAGCCCTTTTTCGCCTAGGTCATTAACCCTTTTCCCACACAGCAAATTTTGGACTTGTCCAAATTAAAAGCATCTGCAGACAAAAACTTCAAGCTTAGTACAAACATGGTTAAATTCTCTGATAGGGTAGAAAACACTGCAGGAAAGGGAGAAAATGCAGGTAACCACAATGTTTCTGCTCTTTAAAAAACATTTTCTTTCATTTGACCAAAATTCCATGTTGCCTGTCAATGCTTTAAATTTGGACCAGTCTAAAATGTTGACATCTGGTCTACAACTTCTGCCACAATGTTTTAAATCATAGTCTTCTTAAAGACAAAACCATTTGCAGGAAACAAAGAATTAACCCTTAACCAAAACAATCCAGTTTTAACAACCTACAGGAAGAAGCCCCTTTAAAAAAAAATCTGTGGGAAAAGGAGAAAAATCACATTTATTTTGTCATCTGCAAATGCTTTCAATTTGGATTAGCCCAAAATTTTGTCATCTGGTTAAAAAAAAAAAAGAGTTAAAAAAAAAACGCACCTCTACATCAAAGTTGAAATTATATAAGCCAATGATCAATCATGTGCTGAATGCATGTATTATTCAGAAATTTCAATTTTTAAAAAAAAAAAAAGGAGGATTCCTCTAAATGCAAGACTATTCAAATTCTAAAAAACAATTCCAATATTTATGTCTAATCGTAGCTTTTAAGAATTGTTAAATACCAGCACCCTGAATTTCAAATAACCGTGAACAAGAGGGTCATGATGGCCCTGTATCGTGCTACTTTCTTTTGAATAATGCGCTGTACTTTTAATTGGCATTGATAAAGACATTAAATCATTAAAAAAGTCTGTATGTCAATAAACTTTCATAGAGAAAATAAACAGGTCTACTCAAATATCATTCATGAGGCATATAACAAACAATAAGATTTCCTAACCTTTAGGAGCAGAAAATATTTTTTCTATGACATAAATGGCAAACTTTTTGGAACAGAAAGTAGAATGATGCAAACCTTACTTCATGTTAAATATTCCAGTCATAAGCATAACCATGCATTAACAACAAAATAGAATGTTGTCTTTGAAAACTGAACCTTTTCAATCCAAAAACTTAAAAACAAAATGCCAATCATGTTACAGCCCAGTTTCATAATCAAGGGAGATAAATAGTAACAAACTATCTACTGAAAAAAACAGAAATTTTTTCTTTTGATCAGTAATTAACTTCAATTCTTTCTTGTTATATGTGATATGTAAATACAATTAACCCTTTCCCAAACAACAAAATTATTGACTCTTCCAAATTGATAGCAAAATAATTGTTGTGCAAATGATGAGATTTGCCTTTGAAAGTTAACTCCTCACCAAGCGACAAAATTTTAGGCATGTCCAAATTGAAAGCATTTGCAGACAACAAAATAAACATTTCTCCAATATTGAAATATGTTCTTGGAAGGGTATAAAACACTGTGCTTACCACCATTTTCTCCTTTTTCCCACGATGTTTTCAAAGACCTTCTCAGGGGTCATTAAAAATCAAGATTGTGTGGTAAAGAGTTAAGCCAAACCTACAGACCCCATGTTTTTTTGCCAGATCAAAATCAAATCAATGAATTTGAAAGAGGTACCACCAAAGGATCATTAACTCTTTATTAAACAAAAAAAAATTTGACTGGTCGAAATTCAAAGCTGACAATACAAATTTGACCCCAAACTGAAATTCCTTTAGGGAAGGATAGAAAACAATGTAATTACCATCATTTTCTCCTTTTCCCATAATATTTTCACAACCTTTCTCTCTCAGCGTCATTAAAAATCAGGATTGTGTGGTTAAGTGTTAACTCTTTACCAAACGACAAAATTTTAAACTAGTCCAAACTGAAAAGTTTGGAGAAGATGTTTAAAGATTTCCTACAGAATCAAATTCTTTCAAGAAATTCTGTAAAGGATCATGGCTGAATAATTTCTGTGAAGTTTGGTCAAAACTGGATAAGCAGTTTCAGAAAAGATCTTTGAAATACAAGTCAACTCTTTACCAAATGACCAAATTTTAGAACTGGTCCAACTTGAAAACATTTGCAGACATCAATTTAAATGTGGCTCAAATAATGGAGTTTGTCTTTGATAGGGTAGACAACATCATGGGAAAAGGAGAAAATACTGGTTACCAGCAATTTCTCCTTTTCCCACAGTGTTTTCAAAAGGCTTCTTTCTAAGGGTCGTTAACACTCAGGATTGTGTTGTAAAGGGTTAATGCATGCGAGAATGCACAGATGCACACAAGACAAAGAGCCACGATGCAAGCTTGCTGGACCTTAGCCAGTAGAGCTAAAACTAACAAAAGGTGTTTCAAGACTTGTTATAACATTCCGCTAATTGTTATAGGGACTTCAGCATCAATTAGTTTGTAGAGAATTAAAAAAAAAAATAATGCAAAATATTAGCTATAAATGGTGAATGTTTCCAAGAAAATTCTAATTGATCACTTCAAACTAGCAGTATGATTACCCCTTTACCAATTGACAAAATTTTAGACTCGTCCAAATTGAAAGCATTTGCAGGCAATAAACTACAATGACTTGACTAAATTGTCATCAAAATGGTAAAGAACACAGTGGAAAATGTTATAAGAATTGTTTCCTTTTCAACACCTTTTTTCCTCTGGCTTGGAAAACACAGGATCACTTGGTAAAGGGCTATCAGAGTGATCTGTCTATGAAATGGAATGGGCTTTTTTTAGCTCTTTAACATTTTTAAGATTTTAAACTCGTCTAATTGAAAGCATTTGCAGACAACAAATCTGATATGGCTTAAGAGATGATTTCACCCCCTTGTATGGTAGAAAACGTAGAAAACAAGAAATTACCAGCATTTTCTCCATTTTCCCCCCACAATGATTTAAAAGGTCTTTTTTTTTTGGGGGGGGGGGTTTAATCAAGATCAAATCCCATCATTTAAAGCACATTAAATTTGTCCTCTGCAAAAGCCTTCAGTATTGATCATTCTAAAAATTTGTTGTCTGGTAGAGAGTTACCAAACAATCCTAAGTTTTAATGACCCTGGGAGAGAAGCCTTTTGGAAACATTGTTGGAAAAGAAGAAAGTGCTGGTAAACAGAATTTTCTCCTTTTCCCACATTGTTTTCTACCCTATCAAAGACAACTCCATCATTTGAACCCTATTTAAATAGTCATCTGCAAATACTTTCTGTTCGGACAAGTCTACATTTTAGTTATGAGGTAAAGATTTAATAATGAACAAAACAATGTTCAAAATGAAAGGTTTTAGAAAATCTAGTTGCCAACTTCAGAATGTCACATTTATCTTCAGTTATTAGTTTGCCAAATGGCACAAAAAATGGCACAACAAATGTCAAATTTGAAATACTGAAATATAGATTTCTTCCTCACAGCTGTTGACTTGCACTCACCATACAATACAAACATAATTCATCATCCTCAAAAATTGTTTGAATTTCTGGTTTTTCTTCCTAAATATTGGAACTGTTTTTTTGCACTGATCATTACTGCAAGCTAGGACTGCATAGCATCTGTTTTAACATATGAGTGAAAGAAAGTGTTGTTCTATGGTGCATTGATAGCTAAAGTCATTCAGCTTACATGATGCTGAGCCCCAGTGCTCCTTCAATAGCGTACAGGACTTCAGAACATGAGGTTGCTGGTTTAACCCCCGGCTCAGCCAATTTTTTTCAAGTATTGATGATATTCATTGCAACAGGAATTATTCTTCTCTCACCGCTGACTATTGTTTTGATGATGTTTATGTGGTAAAGCAGCTAGTGGCTGGGAAAAAATATTGTGTGGAGCACTGGTAAAAGAAACTCCAGGAAGCATAGATATGGTGCACTAGCCACCACAATATAACTGAAATAAAGTTGAAAACGGTGTTAAACACCATAGAACCAATCATTAGCTTACATGACAGGTAATGGGGGTGGTAAAAGGATATAATGCATGAAACAATGCCATAGAAGGAATATTCCAGCTGAAAAAGGTTGGAACGAAGCAAACTTAACCCTTTCCCAAACAACAAATTTTAGACCCTTTGAAATTGAAAGCATCTGCAGACAACAAATGAACTGAAGTTTTTTGACAGGGTAGAAAACATTGTGGGAAAAGGAGATAATGCTGGTTACCAGCATTTTCTCCTTTTCCCCACAATGTTTTCAAAAGGCTTCTTCCTCAGGGTCATGAAAACAAGGGATTGTTTGGTAAGGGTTATGAGAAAATGAAAAAAAAATTATCATAAGTAGTCTTTCAATTTGCTGCCTATTATTTTAACACTCAGTTCTTCAAACTTCAAAATTGTCCTGATTGAAAGCATTTTCAGACGACTAAGTAGTGGTTCCTAAAATGACGAAATTCGTTTCTGATGACAGAAAATTGTGGGAAAAGGAGAAAATGCTGGTAACCAGCATTTTCTCCTTTTCCTACAATGTTTTCAAAAGCCTTCCTTAAATTAAGGAATGTGTGGTAAAGGGTTAAGCTACGTAATGTATCAAATGAACATTTTCAGTCAGCTGTTATGACAAAGACTGTGATTTCAAGGCCAGTTTCTCATCATTTAACCCTTTACCACACAATCCCGACTTTTAACGACCCTGAAAAGAAGCCTTTTGAAAACATTTTGCGAAAAGGAGAAAATGCTGGTAACCTGCATTTTCTCCTTTTCCCACAATGTTTTCTACCCTTCCCAAAACAAATTTCAATGTTTTAGTCACATTTATTTTGTCGTCTGCAAATGCTCTCAATTTGGGTCAGTCTAAAATTTTGTCACTTGGTAAAGAGTTAAATCAACACACTCAACACTGTATATCTGAGATCAGACCATGCATATTATGCAGTCTGATCTTGATATACATTGTCCAAAAAATGCTCCAAAGGATCAGTATGTTTGGAGGGTGAGAGGTACCAAAGTTACTCCCGCCACCAAAGCCAGTGTTCAGTTTGGAGGAGAGATTTGTGATTTCAAGGTTATCCCAAGGTCCCTCTTGCCATCTAAGCCTATAGCAGTGGTGAAGTGTAGACTCGTAACCTGGTAACCCGAAGTTTTACTGTCATCGGACACATTGGGCTTTTTCATGGGAGTGTCCTTGGGTAAGACGCGTCAGAATCCTAGGCTAGTACCAGTGAAACCAAGGACATACGTGAAATATGTGAGCTGTCACTGTGATATGAATGAAATAATGTTAGTAGCAGTGTTAAACACTATTCAATCAATCAATCAATCAAGTCTCAACATTCTACTAAAGACAATACAAACTTTTATTCTACCCGAAGCAATTGACCTTTCTGCCAGTTTTGATTGACAGTTCCTATCAGCCAATCAAAATGCAGTATAGCACGACATGTAAACACATGGGTCAGACAAAGTGATAGACTATACTACTGGCAATGCTATTGTTTTCTTTTTGTTTAAACCATAGTTCTAAGACTGGATTAACAATAATTATTTCAAAATGGATTAAAAGTTCACGTAAGAATCATGTGTTAAGGTAATTGTTAAATTATATACCTTGAAAGGAAAACTAAATTTATCCATTCCAAAAGATCCACGTAAAATGTCGCCGGTACATTTAACCAGGATTTCGAAAAACCAGCCACGCTACCAAACGATAGAAAAGCATGTTTTTTTTGTCCCAGTCTTTCAGGAAAGAAAGAACGGTTTTGCCAAACTGCCTTGTTAAACTACCTGTATTGAAATCTAACTGCACATACATCTTTCAAATTCCAAACCAATACTCCTAAGACGGTCGTAATCGTTACATACTAAACGAGCGACAAAAAGGATATTTTATCGACAGCCCCTTGTCACCCTGTTTCAATAAGAAGTTGAAACTGCGAACGTCATCTTATGCTTTTTGTTGTAATTAGTTCAGAGAGCATTCATATTTTATTCTTGCTTCATAAACCCAATTGCATGTGACTGTTAATGTCACTTTTGCCTGGTTCGAACGATTGTTTGTTTTCCCAACGATTGTTGCCTGATTGATAAATGCATGTCCGTTCCAAATCAGTATAATCCTTACAATCACCCAAGTGAGCAAATATACTCCCAATTAAAAAGTTTTTTACAATATATATCTGTTAAAAATATGACAAATCACCTAATTGATTACTCACGATAAACTTCTTGATTTTCACTCAGACTGGTGTTAGAGGTGTTATTATGTCTTAACCTGAAAACAAAAGATTAGATTCGCCTGTTTTGAAAACATATGCTGTCGACAAATTAAATGTTGCTGCAATGATGAGATTTGTCTTTGAAAAAGTAGAAAATATCTAAGGAAAAAGAGAAAGTTTTCAAGGGTTTCCCTCTTCAAGGTTGTTAAAGCATGGGTTTGTGTGGTAAAGGGTTAAATTGTAAATCCTTTTCTCATATTGTTTACTGTCAAACGGACATATCATATACTGACGAAATGTCTTAAAAACCTATGTCCCTATTATAAGTTATGGATAATGCCCACAACAATCTACACACGATGTATTTTTAGTTTAAATGCTCTGACCAAACATGGCATTACGAACATATTTGCACTATTTTCATTTTTAGATTTCTCATAAATATGACATTTTTCAGAGTATTTTTTCCTGTTACTTTGCCGATTTAGTCCAAACTAAAAAGAACATCAGGAAAAAAGCTTTAGGTACTTTAATTACAGCGAAACATAAGCTAGAATAAAACTGAAATAATCTCTCTTTCTCTATGTATTCGACGCCATTTGGTTTGTTTGTCCAGCCTAATGACCGAAATACCACGTTACTATGGTGGGCGTGCCAAACTCGCGTTTGCAGAAAGGTCAATTATGGTTGTACTTTGCTGAGAGTGTTTACCAAAAAAAACCATGCACATACATGCAGTCTGATCTTGGTCTACATCCTTTTCTACTTCATTGATAGTCAGTCATGTAAAGCCCCTGTAAAACGATATCAACCATAATGAAGCCATTGAAAATAAACTGCACTCTGGCAAAAGGGGGTTTAATGCATTATATGTTAAGCAAATCATCACATAATTTTGGAGTCATAAAATGCATTCTGTCAAACAACCAACTAAATCATGAAGTAGACTGGTTCTTTGATATGCAGAAACTTGACCAATAGCAAAAAGGATCGACCCAGGTCAGCATCCTTGGACTGCACAGGCTGATCTGGGTTGATACTTTTTTGCAGATGCATTAAACCCCATTTTCACAGAGCATGACTCAAATGTAATTGTAGTAGGAAATGGGTCAAGGAAGTGCACTGATACAACAGTACAGTTCAGACTATACATGGCAAGTATGTTAACATTATCTCTTTACCACACAACAAAATTTTGGACTTGATCAAATGGAAAGCATGTGCATATGACAAAATAGATATAACTCAAATCATGATTTCTGTCTTTTGCTTGGGTAAAAAACATTGTGGGGAAAGAAGAAAATCCTGGTAATCAGCATTTTTTCCTTTTCCCCACAATGTTTTCGAAAGCCTTATTTCTTCAAGGTCATTTGAACTTGGAAATGTAACTTAGATTGACATTAGGTAAGAATGTGCACCTGTTCATGTTTTTCTGGAGTTTCTTTTACCAGTACTTTGTACAATGTTCTTCCCGAGTCACTGGCTGCTTTCCCACATAAACATTGCTGAAACAGTGATCAGCTGTGAGAGAGGAATGAATCCTGTAGCAATGACTATCATCAATCAATTGGCCGAGCTGGGGATTCGAACATCCCCTGGTCTCAAATCCTGCTAATCACTGAGCTATCAGGGCTCAGCCTGGTTGTTTGGTAAAGTGTTGAAATATTCAAACATCATATAGTTTTATATGGGTGGCTTTTATTTAGAAATTGAAAACCACTCATAATTTCAAGCAATTACTGCACCCTGTAACAAGATTCAAAGTTTGTTCTAGTTTCCAAAACTACACCCATTACCCTACATATATCCCTTTTCATGCCCCTTACCACAGGAGACAGCTGCTGTTGAAAATGTTATGGAAAAAGTAGCAATTCCTCCAGAAATCAAAATCCACAATTCAGATGTGGCTGGAAGTATGAGACGTTGCTTGGAAAGGGTAGAAAGCATTGTGGGTAAAGAGAAAATTCTGGTTACCAGCATTTTCTCTTTTTCCTACAATGCCTTCAAAAGCTTTCTTGCTCTGGGTCAGTTAAAACTTGATATTGTGTGGTAAAGGGTTAAACAAATATGGGCTTAATCTGTAAAAGGGAAGCAAAATCATTATGGGGAAAAGCAGAAAATGCTGGTCAACAGTATTTTCTCTTTTTCTTAGAATGTTTTCAAAAGTCTTCTCCAGCAGGGCCATAAGAACTCAGGGATTTGTAGTAAAGGGTTAAATAGGCTTCCTTTACCAAGAAAAAACATAAAATTTGATAATTGTATCAAGATAAACTACTTAGATGCACCTGTAGTAATTTTACTACAAAGTCTACAAGGCCAAAGCACAACCTTAGTACAAAATGCTCTGCAGACAGTATAAAACAAGATCAGCTATATTATGCCAGGGATCCTGGTGCAGAGTATGCCATTTTTGACTTATGTACATGAGTCTTGTTTGCTTTCAATACCTAGCGGGGGCATAACCAGGGATTCATAATAATAATAATGCACCCTGAATCGAGAGTGCTATTTCACCTTTAGGGCGCTAAGCAAGATGCAGAGCACTTTTGCAGACAGTATAAATCAAGATCAGACTCCAAAGAACATGCTGTCTGATCTTGTTCTACACTCTTTGATAAAGTGAGATTTTCCATAAGAAAGAAGAACATGTCTTTAGGATGATATCACAGTATATGGCCTTTGACTATCAGTTGGAAATTTCCATTCTTTTAGCAATTATAGCCTTGATCGTGAAGATGAAGTTGTTCTATAAATTGTTAAAAGAATGCTACTCCTGGATCCATATTCACCAACCATTCTAAAGAATGTTCTTAGTCTTCTTCTCCAGAATTTTCTAAATTTGAAAGTAACACAACTTCTGATTGGCTAAACCATTTGGTTTAGCCAATCAGAAGCTGTGTTACTTTCAAATTTAGAAAATCTTTGAGAGCAAGACCAAGAATGTTCTTAAGAATGGTTGGTGAATACGGACCCTGATCCTATATTTTCTACATTAGGCACTTGCACATCGTGCATCATGGATGCTACAATCTTGCCTAGAATCATTGTGAGACATTTCCAGCAAGTACACAATCAACTTGAAGGTTTACATCTCTACCAAACAACAAATTTTGGACTGGTCCAAACTGTAGATGACAAAGGCACTTGCACATTGTGCATAATGGACACTACAATCTTGCCTAGAATCCTAGTGAGACATTTCCAGCAAGTACACAATCAACTTAAAGGTTTACATCTCTACCAAACAACAAATTTTGGACTGGTCCAAACTGTAGATGACAAAGGCACTTGCACATTGTGCATAATGGACACTACAATCTTGCCTAGAATCCTAGTGAGACATTTCCAACAAGTACACAATCAACTTAAAGGTTTACATCTCTACCAAACAACAAATTTTGGACTGGTCCAAACTGTAGATGACAAAGGCACTTGCACATTGTGCATAATGGACACTACAATCTTGCCTAGAATCCTAGTGAGACATTTCCAACAAGTACACAATCAACTTAAAGGTTTACATCTCTACCAAACAACAAATTTTAGACTGGTCCAAACTGTAGATGACAAAGGCACAAACAACAAATTTTAGACTGGTCCAAACTGTAGATGACAAAGGCACTTGCACACTGTGCGTAATGGACACTACAATCTTGCCTAGAATCCTAGTGAGACATTTCCAGCAAGTACACAATCAACTTAAAGGTTTACATCTCTACCAAACAACAAATTTTGGACTGGTCCAAACTGTAGATGACAAAGGCACTTGCACATTGTGCATAATGGACACTACAATCTTGCCTAGAATCCTAGTGAGACATTTCCAACAAGTACACAATCAACTTAAAGGTTTACATCTCTACCAAACAACAAATTTTAGACTGGTCCAAACTGTAGATGACAAAGGCACAAACAACAAATTTTAGACTGGTCCAAACTGTAGATGACAAAGGCACTTGCACACTGTGCGTAATGGACACTACAATCTTGCCTAGAATCCTAGTGAGACATTTCCAACAAGTACACAATCAACTTAAAGGTTTACATCTCTACCAAACAACAAATTTTAGACTGGTCCAAACTGTAGATGACAAAGGCACTTGCACATTGTGCATAATGGACACTACAATCTTGCCTAGAATCCTAGTGAGGCATTTCCAACAAGTACACAATCAACTTAAAGGTTTACATCTCTACCAAACAACAAATTTTGGACTGGTCCAAACTGTAGATGACAAAGGCACTTGCACATTGTGCATAATGGACACTACAATCTTGCCTAGAATCCTAGTGAGGCATTTCCAACAAGTACACAATCAACTTAAAGGTTTACATCTCTACCAAACAACAAATTTTAGACTGGTCCAAACTGTAGATGACAAAGGCACTTGCACACTGTGCATAATGGACACTACAATCTTGCCTAGAATCCTAGTGAGGCATTTCCAGCAAGTACACAATCATCGTAAAGGTCTTAATCTATACCAAACAACAAATTTTAGGCTGTTCCAAATTGAGGACAACACAATAAATGAGACTCAAAAGCTGGAAATTGTTTAGGGAATAGAAAACATTGCGGGAAAAGGAGAAAATGCTGGTTACCAGCAATTTCTCCTTCTCCCACAATTTCCTCAAAAGCTTTGTATCTTAGGGTTGTTAAAAGTCCGGATTGTGAATCTATACCAGACAGCAAAATTTTAGATTTGTCCAAATTGAAAGCATTTCCAGACAACAAATCAAATGTGGCTGAAATTATGTGATTTGTCTTTGACAAAGTAGAAAACAATGTGGGCAGTGGAGAAAATACTGGTTACTAGCAGTCATTCCTTTTCCCACAATGTTTTCAAAAGCCTTCATCCTTACAGTCATTAAAGCTGAGGAATATAAGGTAAATGCATTACCCTTTACCACACAATCCCAGGTTTTAATGACCCTGAGAAAGGAAGTATTAGAAAACATTGTAACCAGCACTTTCTCCTTTTCCCACAATGCTTTTGACTCTTCCTCAGCCAAATCTCATAACTCCAGCCACATTTAACCCTTTACCACACAATCCCAACTTTTAACGACCATGAGAAAGAGGCCTTTTGAAAACAATGTGGGGAAAGGAGAAAATGCTGGTGTCCAGCACTTTCTCCTTTTCCCACAATGTTTTCTAACCTTTCAGAAACAAATGCAATCATTTTAGTCATGTTTAATTTGTCATCTGCAAATGCTTTCAATTTGGACCAGTCCAAAATATTGTCATTTGGTAAAGAGTTAAACTGTCATCTGCAAAATGCTTTTATCTTTGACGGCTCCAAATTTTTGTCGTTTGGTAAAGAATTTAATGCAAAAACTTTGTAGACTATAATGATAAACATTTCCCATTTTGTCTCTGGCAACAGATATAATTACCATAGTTAAGAAAATGTCAATTCGAAGTAGAATGACAACAATCAGCTATAATGTCAAATATCAAGGAAAATAATTTTGAATAACACAGACATAAAGATGGTAGTTTGTTTTGATACAAAGTTACAAGTAATTTCAATGAGTGAGCAGTTAAACTGATATTTTCAGGAGTAAATAGGCTGTAAGTTAAACTATGGAATTATCGTGTTCAAAAACAAATTTCATCTCAATCTTATATCAAAAGAAACATTATGTTTCTTACATACTAAAATCCTTTGCTGAAAAACTTTACTTTTGCTGTTACCTAACTCTTTACCACACAACAGTATTTCAGATGGGTCAAAATTGAAGGCATTTGGAGGCTTAAATGACAGGATTTGTCTCTGAAAGATTAGAAAACATTGTGGGATTAGGAGAAAATACTGGTTACTGGCATTTCCTCCTTTTCCTGCAATATTTTCAAAAGTCTGATTTTTCAGGTTTGTTAAAGCTCTGGATTGTGTGGTAACAAGTTAAAAGGTCATACCTGAAGTTTCTATAATCACGAAGTTGCATTAATTCTTTTCCAAAAGATGAAATTTTATACTTGTCTATATTGAAAGCATATGCAGATGAAAACTTGAATGTGGCATTAATGGTGGAATTTTTCCTCAAAACAATGAACAATGTAGAAAATTCTGGTTACCAGCATTTTCTAATTCTCCCACAGAAGTTTTCAAAAGCCTTTTCACTCTTTAACTCCTTACCACACAATCCTAGGTTTTAACGACCCTCAGAAAGAAGGCTTTTGAAAACATTGTGGGGAAGAGGAGAAAATGCTGGTAAGCAGCATTTTCTCCTTTTCCCAAATTGTTTTCTACCATGTCAAATACAAATTTCATCATGTTTGTCATATTTGAATTGAAGTTTCTATAATCACAAAGTTGCATTAATTCTTTTCCAAAAGATGAAATTTTATACTTGTCTATATTGAAAGCATATGCAGATGAAAACTTGAATGTGGCATTAATGGTGGAATTTTTCCTCAAAACAATGGACAATGTAGAAAATTCTGGTTACCAGCATTTTCTAATTCTCCCACAGAAGTTTTCAAAAGCCTTTTCACTCTTTAACTCCTTACCACACAATCCTAGGTTTTAACGACCCTCAGAAAGAAGGCTTTTGAAAACATTGTGGGGAAGAGGAGAAAATGCTGGTAAGCAGCATTTTCTCCTTTTCCCAAATTGTTTTCTACCATGTCAAATACAAATTTCATCATGTTTGTCATATTTGAATTGAAGTTTCTATAATCACGAAGTTGCATTAATTCTTTTCCAAAAGATGAAATTTTATACTTGTCTATATTGAAAGCATATGCAGATGAAAACTTGAATGTGGCATTAATGGTGGAATTTTTCCTCAAAACAATGAACAATGTAGAAAATTCTGGTTACCAGCATTTTCTAATTCTCCCACAGAAGTTTTCAAAAGCCTTTTCACTCTTTAACTCCTTACCACACAATCCCAGGTTTTAACGACCCTCAAAAAGAAGGCTTTTGAAAACATTGTGGGGAAGAGGAGAAAATGCTGGTAAGCAGCATTTTCTCCTTTTCCCAAATTGTTTTCTACCATGTCAAATACAAATTTCATCATGTTTGTCATATTTGAATTGTCATCTACAAATGCTTTCAATTTGGACCAGTCTAAAATTTTAATTGTCATTTAAAATGCAGGATCATTTAGTAAGGGTATATTCAACATTTTGATAGCAGGGAGATTCCTATAACTTCTGTCAGGAACATCTGCCTATCACTAAACATAAAATAAGGAAGTCTGTTGGCCAAATCTAGCCACAGCTGCATGAACTCTTTACCAAATGAGAAAGTTTAAGACATGTCCAAATTAAAAGCATTTTGCAGAACAAAATGAATGTGACTCAAAATTGAAATTTGATTTTGGCTGGTTTCCAGCATTATTTTTTTCTCCCTTTCCCTCAGGGTTTTCAAAAGCCTTTTTTCTCAGGGTTGTTAAAACTTGGGATTATGTGGTAAAGGGTTAAGCACAGTATAAAAAGTTGAAACAGCATTTAATTTAGACATTGAGCGATGTTGTATGAAATGAAAAAGTTGAAATGATTAATCTAAATCTAAATCTTCACTATTTCAAAAGTTTAGTATCGTTTAGAAATCACTTGCAGACTACAAACAAAATAATGAGATTTGTCTTTGAAAGTGTTTAGGAAGAGGAAAACATTCTGACTACCAGCATTTTCTGTTTTCAACAGGTTTTCAAAAGCCCTCTTCTTCAGGGTCTTAACTCTTTCTCTACTATTGACGACATCAGTAGCTTTTGCAGATGGTGTAGATCAAGATCAGACTGCACAGAATGTGCAGTCTGATCTTTGATCTACACTATCCGATACCCGATGCTAGGCTATGACGCACTTCATATTCAGTAGTAGTAGGAATCTTCTTTTAGGCCTCAAAAAAAGGTGGAGTTTCTTGAGTCAGTAATGAAAGAGTTAACTGCTTGCCAAATGACAACATTTAAGACTCGTCAAAATTTAAAACATTTGCAGCCAAGAAAATAAATGTGACTACAAAATTGCATTCTTTTCTGAAAGGGTGGAAAACAGTGTCGGAAAAGGAGAAAATGCTGGTAACCAGCATATTCTCCATTTCCCACTATGTTTTGATAGGCCTTCTGTTTTATGGTCGTAAAAACTCTGGATTGAGTGGTGAAGAGTTAAAAACATTGAGTTATTGGTTCCATTTGAACCACATCTAGAACTGATACTACCCAAATGCTTTACCACAGGCAAAGAAGTATTTTCCACAGGCAAAAAGTTTGCTCATGGATTATTTGCAAAGAGTACAAAAACAAAAAAAAAGGTAAATAAAATATTGGCAAACAAAAACTGTTATCTCCACTATCTGTAATTTTCATGCTTTATGTCTGATAAATTTGAAACAGGATGCCTGTTGGATTTGTATTTTTCTTTTTTCCAAACAGAAATGGTTCAAGTTTTGACAAGCCTTTCTTTCTTATCTTGGCAGATGGCCACCAGAAGAAACGGTTTAAGGTATCGGGAGTTGGCTATTTCAAAATTTCTACCACAATTTAATCTTCATCTGAGCAACAAGATTTGGCTTAAATTTTTTGTGGTCAAACCCATGAGCCATTTGGTCATGTTCAGGGCTTGAAACCCAGGAATAACTAATCTGATTCACAGTTTTGCCAAAATCTTTCCAATCACTGATAATAATAATTGCTACCTGGATTCATTCTGCTCTCACCACAGCATTAATCATACCATGCTTAGGTGACACAGCAGCCAGAGGCTTGAAAAGTCTAATATGCTAAGTTTAGGTAAAAGAAACTCTAAGAAAGCACAGATAGGTGCAATAGCTACTGCAGTGTAACTGAAATAATGTTGAAATGGTATATAATTAAATAACAACCAAATAAACAAATATTTTGTGATTTCGAATCATGTGGTTCAAATATACCCTTTTATCAATAAATATAGCCATTCTAACATCTGTGTCACCAGGTATAGTTTCATCTTCAGTATTTCCAAAAGTAGATGTTAAACCTCAGTATGAACAAGTACTTTTGAATTAATTACCAACTATAACTATAACTCTTTACCAAACGACAAAATTTTGGATTAGTCCAAATTCAAAGCATTTGCAGATGACAAACAAAAGATGACAAACAAACCTAAGCATGGTAGAATTAATGCTGTGGTGAGAGCATGGTCTTTGCTTACATTGCTAGCTAGGTGCCCAGGCCTGGTAACCTATTCCTGTCTCACCACTGATCACTGTTTCAATGATGGATATGCAGAAAAGCATCCAGTGGCTTGGAAAGAATATTGTGCAAAGTACTGTTAAAAAAAAAATTCCTGGAAAGCATGGATAGTTGCACTGGCTGCATACAATCAGTCAGTCCATTGCTACTTATGGCTGTTTACCCTGGAGTGTATAGGATAGATGATTGTACCTTTATTAACCCTACCAAATGAAAACATTTTGGACTCGACCAAATTCAAAGCACTGACAGACAAAAAAATAAATCTAGCTAAAATGATGATTCCTGTCCTTGATAGGGTAAGAAAACATAATGGGAAAAGGAAAAATTGCGGCTACCAGTATTTTCTCCTTTTCCTGCAATGTTTTCATAAGCCCCCCTCTTCTACACTGTTGTTTAAACTTGGGATTTTGTGGAAAAAGATTAAGATTAAGCATTGGTGCTCTTAGTCCTTTATTGCCCAGTATGGCTGTTTTTACTCCCAATTTTGCCCAGAATAGCTATTCTTACATTTAAAATTCTAGGGACTGCTTCATCTACTCCAATATTGCCTGCTATGGCCGCTTTAACTCTTTCGGCGCCAAATAAACTTATTCAGCCTCTTTTGATGGCTGTAAATACAATCCACTGAGTCTCCAGAAGTTTTTTATCATATAAGCTTGACAAAACAAGCGGAGGGCATAGATCAAGATCGGACTGCACGTGCAGTCTGATCTTGATCTATGCTGTCCGCAAAAGTCCCTGTTCTGCCTATGGCGCTGAAAGGGTTAATTCTATACCAAATGACAAAATTTTAGACTTATCCAAACTGAAAGCAATTGTAGAAGACAAAAAATAAGCTCTGGCTGTACTGATGCGATTCATCTTAAAAGAGTAGAAAACAAAGTTGGAAAAGGAGAAAATGCTGATTACCAGCATTTTCTCCGATTCCAACAATGTTTTCAAAGCTTTCTTTAATCAGGTTTGTTCAAACAGGGGATGATTTGTTAAGCCCTACAATGCTAAAATTTACTGATTTAAATCTCATTAAAAGCATAGTAGCGGCCAAAAGTAAACAATGTGGCAGAGTGCAGTTGGGTATTGCTGAACATGCGGATGTTTCCGAACAAATAATTTATAGCATTATTTATGTATAGATCAATCAATTACCTGGAAATATGATGTAATAATAAACGTCTCATAACATACCGGACATTTTGAATTTAAAAGAACATGACTTTGGCCCGAAGATTTCGAATTTTTTCAACAAGCAATATTTTGCTTTCCCTAGGTGAGTAAATAAACGATCTTCCTATTTTTTGTGATGTTTTGCTAAGCTCACAAAATATTCAAATTCCGATATTATTCCGAATTTTGGGGATAATGTAGGAAGCTCAACATGTGTGTGTATGATTTTTAAACCTGACCATACGTTTATATAGATCAGTATCGGTACATGGAGCATTCGGAAATACCCATATATATTTGCATATAATTGGGTGTTTCCAAACAAACCCAGGGGTCTTGTGTGGCTCAGTGGTAAAGTGTAGGACTTGTGACCTGGAGGCCCTAGGTTTGAGCTTCACTAGATCTACAGGGCTTTATGTGGGAGTGTCTTTGGGCAAGACACCATAGAACTCTAGGTAGTTTTTGTATTTAGTATTTTTGTAATGATTGAATGGTGCTTTACAGCACTTTCAACATTATTTCAGTCATATCACGGCAACAGTTCACATATTCATGTATTTCCTGGGTTTTCCCTGAACTAGGCTAGGGCTCTGAGGTGTCTTGCCCAAGGACACTTTTACGAAAAACCCAGTGGATCTAGTGAGGCTCGAAGCCGGGGCCTCCAGTTCAAGAGTCCTATACTTTACCACTGAGCCACACAGGACCCCTGAGTACTGGTGAACCCAGGAAATATATGAATACGTGACCTGTCGCCATATGACTGAAACAATGTTGAAAGCACCGTAAAACACCATTCAATCAACCAAGATTCTATACAAAGATTGTATCAATATAAAAATCCAGATCTAATTACTGGTACTGGTATAAAAGCATGCAATATTATAGAATGTAACATGTAATATAGAGAAAAAAATAGAACTTAGAGAAAAACAGAAAAAAAAGGATGAAAGAGAAAGAAAAAAGTAAGAGAGAGAAAGTAAAAAACTTAAGACAGAAGCAGAAAAGAAAGCTAAGCGACAGCGTAAGCAACAATAGCTGGAGAAGAAAAGGAGGCGGGTAGAGAAGGCACTGACCCAGTCTGACAGCGATGAAGATTCAAAAGAGTCTTTATTACACTTGCAACTTCATCCAATGCACTCGTTGTTTGCGCAGATTTCACATTCAATGTGTTGAAGTAGAACTTGTAGATGATTTGGATTTGAGTGCAAGTTTTGCTGATATGACTGATTAGCACTTCTAGATCTATAAATCTTTCCTTGATTGAATTGCCATGAATCATGAAATTATGTTTAAAGGTGAATAAAAACATATCGTGAATTTTAAAACTATGTTTTAGAGAATAAATTACAAACAATGATTCGAGATGTTTCCTTCAGTTTTCCCGATTGTTTTTGAAAATCTCAAAGTGTTTGGAAATACCCAGAGTACCCGTTCGGTAGAGACAACATGGTCAGTTATAGCCGCATTACCCTCTACACATATACAACTTATTTTAAGCGTATTCAAGGCAAATACACACACATACAGGCGGGAAAGTATATCACATACGTTAGGCTATCGATTTTGGGTGCAATTTCTGAAATAGCTGCGGGTTATTCCAAATTTTCACAGATGAAGCTTAACTGTTCAGATATACCCGACCCCGCTCTAATTAGAATGCATTTAAATTTGAATCAAGCCATTGAAAAGTATGGAAGTTATTAGGAAGATGACAATCTATTATCGTGCAGTCAGTGATCAGGTAAGCGCTAGTTGCTGGCAGAAAAATGCATTTTAAATTAGGTTAAAAACTGCCAGGTCGCTCTATCTTTTGTTTACTTTTTGTCTGGTTTTAAATTTTATTTTTGTGCCAGGGACTAACACTTGGACTGACCATAAAATAACAGAGTGTCATCTTCACAATAATTTCTATCCTTTTAAATGGTATGAAGTATATCTTGATACATTTAAGCACCCATTTTGTTTACTTTCAGCTGCAATGCTAACCATAATTGCTCTGACACCCACATAATTTATTGATAGAAACTGAGTGAAAAAACAAAAGTTCTTGCCATGTAAACATCTTTTTTTCATCATCCGAAAAATCTAATTCTGAGAAAATTACCGTTTTCGAAAGTTATGAATCATTAAAAATGCTGCCAAGGTAAAATGATTTGTTATAATAAGGTCGTTCTAATAACTCCATGGGACATACTTCAACCCTAAAAGCGTCTTTCACTACTATTGTTGCCTTTAAAGCCAGTGTATATCAAGATCACACTGCACAAAACATGCAATCTGATCTTTGATCTACACTGTCCACTTGGCTGAAACAGTTCAGCAAAAAAGCAACCACAAAATATGTTCTGCTTGCCTTCGTTAAGTACGGAAAAAATGAACACTTTCTATTTAGTGTAAATATACCTAAGGCTATTCTGGCCTTGAATCTCACTAAATGTTGGACAGAGTAGATCTAAGGTCAGTCTGCATCTTTTATCTGTGCAGACTGAGCAAAAGATGCAGACTGAGCAACAAAAGCCTCTGAAATGAGTAAATTATACAAAATAGGCTGTACCCATGAAATAAATTTACAGCAGACTTTACCACTTAAGCTGCTAAGTGCAACTCACTGACCTTTTGCCCACAGTGTAGATCAAGATAAGACTGCACAGAACGTGCAGTCTAAACTTGGATTTACACTGTCTGATACAGAGATATTTTTCTCCAAAACATAAGTTTGAAATAACATTATTCGGGTTTTTACTATTGGTTTGAAAGTTTACTTAGCAGGATAAGGGTTAAAAACACCCTTACAAAATGTGGATAATCAACAACATATATCATTTCATACATGAATACATGTTTAAAAAAAAAAAACATTGTGGAAAATATGTACTACAATTCGTTTATCCTTTTGAAATAATGTTTGTAGGGTGGTATGCTGCAAAACAAAAACCTTTGGCTGCAGGTGTTCGGCAAAGTGAAATAAACCAAATGGATATTTTCAGTTTGTTGCACAAAAACTCCAGTTGTTGCAATTCCAAGTCTATTTCACGTTTTACCGCACAATCCAAAGTTTTTACGGCCCTAAGGAAAAGGACTTTTAAAACATTGTGGGAAAAGGAGAAAATGCCGGTAACCAACCTTTTCTCCATTTCTGGTTACCTGCATTTTCTCCTTTTCCTACAGTGCTTTCTATCCTTTCAAAGACAAATTCCATAATTTGTGCCTCATTTCATTTGTCGTCTGCAAAATGCTTCCAGTTTGTTCCAGTCTAAAATTTTGTTGTTTGGTAAAGAGTTAACCTTTAAAGACTATTAACCTTTACCAAAATTCAAGGGTTTTCACGACTCTGAAACAACAAAGCTGTTGGAAACTTTATTAACTTTTGGTAACCAGCATTGTCTCCTTTTCCCACACCATCTTCTGCTCATCCAAAAACAAATTTCAATCTCTGAGTCTTTTTTGTTGTCTTCAGATAGTTTCAGTTTGGAAAAGTTAAAAATTGTCGTGTGGTAAAGAGATAACCCTTTACCAAACAATCTCAATGTTTAAACAACCCTAAAACAGAAGGATTTGAAATATATTTTGAAACAGGGGAAAGTGCTGGTAACTAGTACTGTCTCCCTTTCTGACAATGTTTTCTATTCTTTCATAAAAAATTCTATCATTTCAGCCACATTTAACTTGCCGTATTTAAATGTTTTTAGCATGGATGTGTCTAAAATTTTTTGCCTAGTAAACCAGTCAGACAAAGTTATCTCCAAAGACATCAGAAAGTGTAGATTCCTGATCTGTCTGCATGTTCTACCCATTTTTTGTTTGTTTCAGTTGATTTCTGTGTATATAAAGTAGTTTCAAGTAATTCACAGTTGGAGCAAAGGCAAGAATCGACTACAGAAAACTGGGGCACTAGGAATTTCCGATTTTATTAAGTTTCTTAATCTGCTTATCATTCAAAGAGCTTTTTTACACTTTATTAAATCATAATCAAGTCATAAAGTGAAGATCTCTAATATTATATTATCTTGTACAGTATTCATAGGGGAAATAACAAATACCACAGTCAAAGTACTGCTTTTTGGGAAATGTGCATCACTTGTTTCATAGTTTATACCATCACTTCAAGCCTTATAGGTGCCTATTTAGATTTTGTTCAGTGAAAAATTTTTTTGAAAGACTTAATATATTTATCTTTGCAAGAGCAGAGAAATTGGAAGGTTACATTTGACATTTAAATAATGTGGTTGTCATTAGAAATATGAGATCAGGGTTTCTTATTCACCAACTATTCTTAGTTTCATTCTTAGTCTTATTCTTTATTTAGAAAGTAACACAATTTCTGATTGACTACACAATTTTGTTTAGCCAAGTAGAAGTTGTGTTACTTTGAAAGTTAGAAAAAGACTATAATTGTTCTTAAGAATGGTTAGTAAATATGTTCATATAATCCTGCATTAGGTAATCAATGCCCATCGCTATAGATCCATTATCTTCTGCTGGGTGGCATTTTTCAAATACATCACCTATCTGATAAGGGCATTCTGGGTAGAGAACCAGACTATTTTTTAAGGCGGGAATCAATGCAACAAATTTCAAAAATAAAATATATGTTTACCCTCTAAAACCTAACTTGTACGATTAATGCAGCCATGGTTAGCTAGCATATAACCTATGCACATAAGCTCCTATAAGCTTGGGAAAAAGTCCCGGTATATGCCCAGCAAGATGGGGACGTTATTTTTGTTGTCAGTCTATTGCACAAATCCTGGTTTTTCCCATGGCTATAACTGTTGACAGAGATTTGCAGTAAACAGTTGGTATTATAAAACAATATTTTCCCCGTTTGAAATCATTTCGTCTTCTAAGAAATTTGTAGCAAAAAACTGGCTTCATTTTTCCACAGACATATTATTTATTGCCATTTTCGCCACACTTCTTAAGCGGCAATTTACGCACCGCATATTGATATGCGTCCATTTTTTATCAAGTGATGCATCATAGCAGACAGGTCAATCTTCAGAGAAAATGACATGCGCAGACAATGCTATTGATCATGTGACATCCCCACAATCCTTTGCAAAATTCTGGTGTGAAATCTTAAAATACCTTAACCCTTTCCCAAACAAGCCCTGGTTTCACGTGTCTGCAGTATAAGTCTTTTGAAAACACTGTGGGAAAAGCAGAAATTGCTCGTAATGAGTAATTTCTCCTTTTCCCACAGCGTTTTCTACCCTTTTTGAGACCTTCCTGTCATTTTCATCAAATTCAAAAATTGTCATCTGCAAACTTGAAATCAGTTTGGACCAGTCCAAAATTGGTCGTTTGGGAAAGGGTTAAGAGGCTACTTATCACTTTACAGAAATACCGCAAAGCGTTTATGAGTGTCCATTAAACCAAAGGGAGCTTGACAAAAGGTCCCCCAAACAAAAGGTCTTATACCATTTTTGCGAGGGTGGACGAAAGAGTCCCATCTAAATGCACCAGGGTGGACAAAAGGTCCACATGATCTTGCAAGGGCAAATTTTAGTGATAGTTTACAACAGTTAGCTTTTTAAATTCTGTGAAAAAAAAAAAAATTATCCTGGCACGAGTCTGCAAAATCTGCATAGCACCCCTCTAAGTTACTATCAGTCAGTATGTTCTCGCTGGAAACAGTAGCTAAATGATAATAATTGATTCAATATCCTACAGTGAACAGAAATAAAACCAAGTGAAATTCTACTGCTTTTTTGTTAACCCTTAACCACACAAACCTGAGTTTCCACAAACCTGAAGGGCATGTCTTTTGAAACATTGTGGGAAAAAGAGAAAATGCTGGTAACCAGCATTTTCTCCTTTTCCCACAATTTTTCCTACCCTTTCAAAAGACAAATCTTACAATTTGAACCAAAATTAATTTTTCCTCTGCAAATGTTTGAAATGTAACAAGTCTAAATTTTTGTTGTTTGATAAAGCAATAATACATGAAACCGATTTTCATCTTTTAAACTACTTTGGAAAATATTATGACATTTGTGGTTTGACCATACACTGCACTGGTTATACTTTTTGGTAAACAGCTATTTCAAATTAGATGTATAAGTTACAAATGTTTGAAGCAAAGGAAATATTGTGATTGTATGGTGTTTAACCCTTTACCAGACGACAAAATTATAACCTTGTCCAAATTGAAAGCATTTGCAAATTCCAATTTCAATGTGGCTCAAATGATGTAATTTTTCTTTGATTAGGTAAAAACCATTGCAGGAAAAGGAGAAGATGCTGGTTACCAGCATTTTCTCCTTTTCCCACAATGTTTTCAAAAGGCTTCTTTCCCAGGGTCGTCATTGTGCGGTAAAGGGTTTACACTGTTTTCAACATTACTTCAGGTACATTGCGCTGGGCATTCCTGCATACCCATGCTTTCCTGGAGTTTCTTTTACCAGTACTCTGCACAATATTTTTTCCAAGCCGCTGGTTGCTTTCCTACATAACCATCTTTAAAACAATGGTCAGCCATGAGAAAGAAATGAATCATGCCACAATGACTATCATCAATCATCAGCCAGGATTGAACCAGTGACCTCCTGTTCTCAAGTCCTGTAAGCTACTGAGCTAGCAGGGCTTGGCAAAGGAAATAAGTAATCTTTGATATTCAACACCGTGAGAAAAAACAACAGAAAAATGTACTCTAACGCTGTATCACCCAACATGGATAACTTTTTAATGTTTGAAACTCTTGTGCTGATGTGGAAGTCCCCTTTTGTTGTGGTTAATTAAATTATTCTTTTCAATACAAAATATAACCTTGGGAATAAATGGGGACAGGAAGGCTTTATTTACTCCACTGATTAATGAAAATTGATTTTCCAGCATTACATTCATAGAAATACAAGTTAATGGTTTTACACTTCCAACCCATCCCACGCTTATATCATACTTTAAGTATTTTCATGAAATGTGCTACAGAAAATCATTTACACTTTACCACAAAATCCCAAGTTCAACCCCGAAGAAGAAATAGTGGGAAAACGAGAAAATGCTGGTAACCAGCATTTTCTCATTTTCCCGCAATGTTTTCCTCCCTGCCAAAGATAAATTCAGATTGCATAGTCAAATCTAATTTGTTCTCTGCATGTGCTTTCAATCTGGACAAGTCTAAAATTTTGTTGTTTGGTAAAGAGTTAACCTGACTTTCAAAGAAGTGTATTCTCTGTTAACTCTTTACCAACGACAACATTTTTGACCTGTCAGAATTTAAAGTAGTTGCAGACAACAAATAAAGAGTGGTTCAAATGGTGAAACTGTCTCTCGAAGGGTAAAAAATATTTTGGAAAAAGGAGAAAATGCTGGTAACAAGCATTTTTTTTCCCTTTCTCACAATATTTTCAAAAAATTTGTCCCAAAGGATCGTTAAAACACAGGATGGTGTGATAAATGGTTAACTCTTTACCAGATGACAAAATTTCAGACCCATCCAAATTGAAAACATGAAACTTTACAAACAAAGAAAATAAATCTGGCTGAAGCAATGAGATTTGTCTTTGTAGGGATAAAAAACATTGTGGAAAAGGGAGTTAATGCCAGTTACCGAAATGTAGCAAACTGATCGAAATGTAGCAAAATGATCGGTTTCTTGGTTTATGACTTAGCCTGTGTCTTTCTTTCACATATAACCCTTCTACTTCATCGGACATATTTTTTAACTTCACCTGCTGACCTTGGTGGATATTTTTGCAGGCATATTAACTCTTTACCAAATGACAAAACTTTAGACAAGTCAAAATTGAAGGCATCTGCAGACAACAAAATAAATGTGACTGAAAAATTGAAATTTGTTCTGGCAAGGGTAGAAAAAATTGTGGGAAAAGGAGAGGATGCTGGTAACCAGCATTTTCTCCTTTTCCCACAATGTTTTCAAAAGCCTTCTTTCACAGAGTCGTTAAAAGACACAATTGTGTGGTAAAGGGTTAAACCGCTATTTCACAGAGCATGGCTAATGACTATTAACCCTTTACCGCACAATGCCGCCTTTTGCTGAAAAAGAAGCCTTTTGAAAACATTGTGGGAAATGGAGAAAATGCTGGTAACCAGCATTTTCTCTTTTTCCCACAATGTTTTCTACCCCATCAAAGAAAAACTGCACCATTTGAGCCACATTGAAATTGTCATCTGCAACTGCTTTCAATTTGGACAAGGCTAAAATTTTGTTGTCTAGTAAAGGGTTAACTCTTCACCAAAGACGAAATTTTAAACTTGTCTATATTGAAGGCATTGGCAGACAACAAAATAAATGTGGCTTAAATGATGACATTAGTTTTTCAAAGGATAGAAAAAATTGTGGGAAAAGGAAAAAATGCTGGTTACCAGCATTTTCTTCTTACCCATAATGCATTCTATCCTTTCTAAAACAAATCTAATCATTTTAGACACATTTAACTCTTTCCCACATGACAAAGTTTTAGACTGGTCCAAATTGAAAGCATTTGCCGACAACAAAATAAATGTAGCTCAAGTGATGAAATCTGTGATACAGTAGAAAACATTGTGGGAAAAGGAGAAAATGCTGGCTACCAGCACTGACCTCAAAAGCAACTAAAGTTGAGAAATGCTCTTTAAGTATCCTTTTAAAACTGTCTCTACCATACTGAAGTCATTCACAGTTCTCTCCTTTTCTAGTACTTGCTAATAAAATGCATAGCAAACTGATTGGTTTCTATGTTAAATGACGTAGTTTTTGACATTAAAGAATTTATGTAACCTTTCCATGTATTTTGGCATACTCTTTGGCAGTTGAACTAATTATGGATCCATAAAATCCATTTTGTTTAACAACTGACTGAATCATGAGATAGACTAGTCCTTTGACATTCAGAAAATTGACCATTAGCAGAAAGTTTCAACCAAGGTAAGCCTGCGCTGGGTCGATACTTTTTGCAGATGTGTTAAACCACTTTTTCACGGAGCTTGGCCAATATATATGTCTATTAACTTATCTTTGATGCTGTATGTCACAAAATCAAAATTTCTCAACAAGATGCTCATGTTTCATAGCAGGAAATGGTATTGAAACTAGTCATAGCCTGTGCACTGTACCATAGTCCAATGAAACACCGAAATACCAAAATACATGTATGAAACACTGAAATACCAAAATACATGTATCACTGAAACACCGAAATACCCTTCTTTTATTAATAAGTTCAGATAACTGATATAAGTATGCAGGATTTTTCTTTCCTTTTTTCTTTAAACAGAAAATGCGCTTTGTCAATGTATTAATCATTATTTACAAGAATGATGTTGTTAATATACACTGATCATTGATTTATGTGGAGAACAACCACTGAAACACTCGCTTGTCTGGTCTGTTACACACCAAAATACCCGATCTTGATTACGCCAGTCTAGACTAAGGAACTATCAGTATGACATTATCACTTATATTTATTATTTCTTTGTAAGATTAACAAACACATACACAAAAAAAAAGAGCATTAGCCCACTTCATTTGCGAACGAAGTAGACCCGAATCAGACATCGCATGATGTAGGTCTCTGATTCATCGATACGCACAAGTAACTCTGCAAGTTCTGTTCTATTCTATTAAAGTGAAGCAATCATAGCTGAAAGTGTTTGGCTGATATAATTCAACTTCTTCGATGTGTTAATGTGTCATTTTTATTTTTTGAAAGTGACAAAGTTATTATTGACAATCTTATCAGCAGAATTATAATTTTCTTATCAATTTATGCCTTGTAATGTGATTAGCCAACAGAATCAAAGTGGCTGCCAGTTTTCTAATTTGGTGACTTTTTAATTTCATTTGCCTAATATAAAAATGAAAACTGTTTTTCTTAGCACACTTATGGATAAAGATCGGACACATCAACATTGTACAAACGCTACTGAAGTAAGATTGCAGAGGTAGAATCCTTAATCAACAAATTTTACTACCATTTTACTTTGAGCGGATATTTCAGTGGACATTTATGTAACATTTTGGGCTGGCTATTCCGGTGCACTTCTTCACGGCAGGCCTCATCAGCATAGTTATTTTGTCCTTTGGTTTTAAATTAACTGTCCTTAGTCAAAGCGACTACAACTTGGGTCAAAAAGGATTACTTCATTTATTTGAACTCAATAATTTAAAAAAAAAAAATCAGGATGTTTCAGTGTTTCGGTGGTATTTTGGCGATTCGTCAGATCCCTGTACCATGGCACTGACTGAACATGTTAAAGAATCTAAGTCTCATACAAGCCCCTAACAAGCAATACATGAATTATGTAACTGATCTACACTGACAGCAGAGGCAGCTAAAGTTGAGAAAGGCACTTTAACTCTATACCACACAATCCAGAGTTTTAACAACCCTGAAAAAGAAAGCATTTGAAAACATTGATGGAAAAGGAGAAAATGCTGGTAATCAGCATTTTCTCCTTTTCCCACAATGTTTCCTATCCTTTCATAGACAAATCCCATTATTTTTGCCACACTTACCATTTTGTCTGCAAATGCTTTCAGTTTGGAACAGTCTCAAATTTTGTTGTTTGGTAAAGATTTAAGGTAGAATATCTCAAGTATCCCGTGAAACTGACCCTTTAATACTGAAATTATTCACAGTTCTCTCCATTTCTAGTACTTGCTAATATTGCTATATAAACTGATTGCTCTCTACATTTAACGACATAGTTTTTGACACAAAAGAATTTATGCAACCTTTCTATGTATTCTGGCGTACTGTTTGACATCAGAGCTTATGAAACCATATATATATATTCTCCATTTCTAGTACTTGCTAATATTGCTATATAAACTGATTGGTTTCTACATTTAATGACGTAGTTTTTGACACAAAAGAATTTATGCAACCTTTCTATGTATTCTGGCGTACTGTTTGTCTTCGTGTGTTAACTCTTTACTCAAACAAATTGAAAGCATTTGCAGACGACAAATTGAATGTTGCTCAAATGATGATTTCTGTCTTACGGGTTGAAAACATTGTGGTAAAAAGAGAATATGCTGGTTAACAGCATTTCCTCCTCTTTCCACAATGTTTTCAAAAATAGGATAGAAAACATTGTCGGACAAGGAGGAATGCTGGTTACCAGCATTTTCTCCTTTTCACCCAATGTTTTCAAAAACCTTTTTCCCATAAGCCATTACAGCTGTGGTATATGGTTAAGCCAGAATTAGGTTGACTTCAGATCTGCACAAAAAATGGTGGAAAATATGCTATGAAACAGAAGAGGGGAAAAATTACGTGTTAGTTACGAAGACCATATACAGAGGACTTGTAATGAGTCTTGCAGATAACTGCTTTTGAAGACAACAAATTGCTTCTTTTTCTACAGTACTTTTCATATCACTGAATGAAGACATTTTCCTTTCCTTCAAATATTTCTCCTTTGTGTAACTCATATTACATGTAAGTAATATCTCTTTACCAGACCAGTCCAAACTGAAAGCATTTGCAGACAACAAAGGTGGCCCAAATGATGAAATTTGTCCTTGATAGGGTAGAAAACTTTTTGGGAAAAGGAAATGATGCTGGTTATCAGCATTTTCTCCTTTTCCCAAAATATTTTCAAAAGCCTTCTTCCTGAGGGCCGTTAAAAGTCAGGATTGTGTGGTAAAGGGTTAAAAGTCAGGATTGTGTGGTAAAGGGTTAAAAGTCAGGATTGTGTGGTAAGGGGTTAAAAGTCAGGATTGTGTGTCAAAAGGTTAACTGTTTACCAAATAAACAAATCTTAGACTTAAGCTTAAAAAAAAAAAAAAAAAAATCTTAGACTTGTCCATGTTGAAGGAATTTGCAGATGACAACTTAGGCGTGCCTGAACTGATTGGAATTTTCGTTGGAAGGGCAGAAAACATTGTGGAAAAAGGAGAAAATTCTCCTTTTTTTTCCACAGTGCTTCCAAAAGGTGTAATGGATCAAGGAAAATAACTCTTCTTGAGATCAATTTTACCTTTACATTACAGTAATGGGACTTCGAATCAGTATATAAATCTTGTTTGTTGATTTCTTATTTCCACACCTCTACAGTCCTTTATTATTCATGAAATGCTTTACTGAAAAACGGTCTGGGAGGTGTAATGGATCAAGGGAAATAACTGTTATTGAGATAAATCTTACCCTCACATGACAGTAACGGGACTTTGAATCGGTGCATAAACCTTGTTAACTGTTCTCTTATTTCCACAGCTCTAGAGAGTCCTTTATAGTTCAGGAAATTCTCGTGACACCAACCTACATTTTTTCCATACTGAAACAACACAGTCAAAGCTTTCGACCTTTTTCAAGAGGACAAAATTTTAGACTTGTCCAAACTGAACACATTCAAAATGAAAATGTCACTCACATGATGGAATTTGTGTTTGACTCTCTACCGTAAGACAAATTTTTAGAATTTTCCAAATCCAAATCATTTTACAGGCAAAAACTTAAATGCCACTTAAATGATACAATTTGCGCTTGAAAATGGAGAAAACATTGTGGGAAAAGGCTTCTTTTATCAGAATAATAAAAACTTGGGATTGTTAGGTAAAAGGTTACTTCATTTCAACAAATTGGTGCATCTGCGATAGGTTGTACTCAAAAAATGTGACAAATGGAGAAAATGTTCCGCAACATATTTCACATCCTGACCCCATTTGATGACTGAAAAACACAATCTACTGAACCTCAGAAACACTTTTTTATCTTACAGACTTCACTAAACAAGTAGGCTCTATTGATCAAAGATCAGGCTACATGTCCTGTGCAGTCTGACTTTGATCTGTGCCATCAGGAGAAAACCTGTTTTTCATCTATGGTACTGGATGGATATAGAGGATATTTGTTTTGTTCGGTGAAAGATTGAAATTTATTTCATCGAGTAACATCATCGGTAATATTTTCATGAGTGGCACGCAAAGCCACTCGTGAAAATATTACCGATGATGTTCACTCGATGAAATAAATTTCGATCTTTCACCGAAAAAAAAAAACAAATATTCTATTTCATGTTTTTAATGCCTTTTTTTGTCAAGACTTCCATAAAAATCAGTACAAATCGGTATTCTCACTGGTCGTACCCGTGTAATATCGAAAAATATTTTCACCGCTATTTCTCGATATCCTACCGGAAAGCATGAAATAATTAACCTTAATTCATCATGTTTCTTATCTCTATTTTACAAACATTATCTCGGTGTCAACTGCTGTCAGTTTGTTTCAAAATGCAATAAGTAGCTCAATTTAGAAAGGAGCCCTGCTCAGGCAAAAAGGCAGCTTAATGCATCTCCATGATGCATTATACCAGACAAGTCATCACATAATTATGGATCCATAAAAAAATACATTTGTCCAACAACCAACTGAGTCATGAGATAAAATGGTCCTTCGAGATGCAGAAAATTGACCAGTAGCAAATGGTATCGACCCATGTAAGCTGCGCGGACTGCGCAGGCTGACATGGGTGGATAATTTTTTTCAGATCCATTAAGCCCCCTTCTCACAGAGGATGTCTCAAATGTAAAAGATAAAATAACAAACAACAAATAAACACCTACCTTGAGAAAGGCTCTATAAACATTTACCAGTGATACATGATCACCCTCCTCCACTGAAAACTTCTTTTTTACTCTGTCCTGAAACACCAACCCAATATCAATTTTTATTATATACCTATTATGATCTGTGTAAAACACAGGCATTATCTACCTCACAAATACAACTTCATGTAAAATATTTGCCTATCAGCCTAGTACTGTGTGAAGAGCATAACTGTGTCCACAAACTGGTTCTGTGTAATAATGTTCGGGACTTGTTGCGTGTGTAAAGATGTGTGCATCAGATTCGACTTCCGGTCTCATCCAAAACGCACCTCTTTACACACACAACTTGACATGATCCAACCAATCAGAAATACAGACTGTTGTAATATTCCATATGTAACAGATCAATAAAATAACCTACCCAGAGCAGGGGTCAAACCCACAACCCCCCCACCCCCCATCCATAAGTGAATACATCACCATGTCACTACAAAAGCTAGCTCTACAGCAAGGAGGCATTGAGGTCATGAGGCATTGTAATGCAGCCTTGCAATGCCCACATTGAGTGCAAAGTGAATCAAACCAATAAATAACCTGCCCCTTGCCCAGTGCAGGGATCAAACTTATTACCTCCTGGTCCATAAGCAAACAATCTACCACATTGCTACAAAAGCTAGCTCTATAGCAAAGCAGTTCATGTACAAACTTAGAACACATCTGCACACAAAGTTTTAAATCTTATCTTTTTTCTGCAACAAACCATTTTTGAAAAACATAAGGAAAAAATGCTCATATGAGCAGTTCTCTCTTTGCCACAATGTTTTCAAATGTATTTTATAACAATCTTCAAAGTCCCCTGTTTCAGAAGGTAATGAATTTAACAGAAATGGCACATATATTTTACCTTTACCAAACAATCTCTAGTTTATATGACCTTTAACCCTTTACCAAACAACAAAATCTTAAACTAGTCAAAATTCAAAGCATTTGCTGATGACGAAATATATCTGACTTGAAAACTGAAATTTGTTTTGGGAATAATAGAAAACATCGTGGGAAAAGGAGAAAAGGCTGGTTTCCATGATTTTCTCCTTTTCCCATAACGTTTTCAAAAGGCCCCTTCTACAGGTCTTTAAAACTCGTGGTTGTGAGGTAAAGATTTCAGAAGAATGCTTCTGAAAACATAGTGGGAAAAGGAGAAAATGCTGTTTACAGTGTTTTCCTTCCTTTCATAGACACATATAATTCTTTGAACCACATTTCAATGTTACTCAGATGATATATCTTTTTCTGAAAGAGCAGAAAACATTGCGGGAAAAAGAGAAAATGCTGGTTACCAGCATTTTCTCCTTTTCCCACAATGTTTTCAAATGCCTTCCTTTTTCAGGGTCGTTAAAACTCAGGATTGTCTGGTAAAGAGTTCAGTCTAAAATACTGTCATTTGGTAAGAGTTAGCATTAACCACAAATTAAGATTGTTATGACAGAAAAGAATACCATTTTAGTCAAAGCTGCATATAAAGATCAGCCTGCATTGATTCTTACAAACTTAAGATATGTTTTTTTTATTTTATTCTGAAGATAAAGATTTTGTAGGATTCATTTTCCTCCATACCTAAGCCATATACAAGATAATGAATGCAGGATTCAATGTCAGATCACAGGAATTTTGGGTTTGATATGCTGGTTTCTCCCAATAAATACTCTTGGTTCTTTTCTAAAACACCAATATGCCTGATGCTACTAGGGATTTCTTACCAGTTTATTTTTTGGTCGGGTGGAAAAATACAGTGTCATTGAAAAATCCCTGTTTAGGAGTTGAACCTAGGACCTTCAAATTGTTGTCAAATGTTTTACTACTGCATCATTGCTCCTATCCATCTCTTTGTTCTATATTCAGGATTCTAATAGAACTCCTTGTTTTTAACCCTTTATCACACAATCCAGTGTTTTAACACTGGTACACCAGTAACCAGCATTTTCTCCTTTTCCCACAATGTTTTCAACCTTTTCACAGACAAGTACAAACCATTTGAGCCACATTTAACTCTTTACCACACAATCCCAATTTTTAACAACCCTGAAGAAGAATGCATGGAAAACATTGTGGGAAGAGGAGAAAATGTTGTATACAAATGACCATTTTCTCCTTTTCCCACAATGTTTTCTAACCTATCAAAGACAGAGATCATCATTTCAGCCACATTCAATTTGTCGGCTGCAAATGCTCTCAGTTTGTTTTAGTCCAAAATTTTATCATTTGGTAGAGATAAAGTCTGCAAATGCTTTCAACTGGAACAAATCTGAAGTTTAGTCATCTGGTAACGAGATAAAAAAAGAAAATCCCAAACACTTACGGATGCATGCCTCTGGCCCGACGGTGTCACAAACACGTTCTGTATTTGACACATGGCTGCTATTGTAATAGCCTCCTCTGAACATCCAAAGTCACCTTAAGTTAAAAAAAATATGTCAAAGATTGTGGATGAAAAAAGTATTTCTCTTTCTTTTCATAAAACAGGTTTTCAAAAAACATTATTCTTATCATACACTGATAATAGTGACAAACCAGTCCTGTTAATCCTTTACCAAACAGTCCTGTGCTTTAACAACCCTGAAGAAAGTGGCTTTTGAAAACATTGTGGGGAAAGAAGAAAATGCTGGTAACCATAAATTTGAAACATCTTTTCTCAAGCTAGAGAAAGACACAAACAATACAACTGACAGTTAGATACCATACTGACCTGAGACAAGCAGCATTTTAGCAAACATTGGGGGTAGTGGAAGTTCTGCCATCTGTAGACCGAGAGGTGAAGTTAGATTGCCATTATCGTCTAAAGCTGAAATTACAAATGTAAATCTGTAGAAAAGGTTTCCTTCACCCCAGTGTTTCCCCAAATCAGAAAAGAAAGAGTGAATGTTGCTCTACAGAAATCATTTTGTGATATTGCATAATCAAAATTATTAATCCGACATACCCTCAGTCTTGTGTTTCCTGGATACATTAAATTTCTTGTTTAAATCTGTTTTCAACATTATTTCAGTTAAATAATGGTAGCCAGAGCACCTATCCATGCTTTCCTGGAGTTTCCTCATCAGCACTTTTCAAAAGATTCTTTTTAAGCCACTGGCTGCTTTCTCACATAAATGGCTCAAATAATGGTTTGTATCTTTGAAAGGGTAGAAAACATTAGAAAGAAAGAAAAAAATGCTGGTTTACCCTCATTTCCTCCATTTCCCACAATGTTTTCAAAAGTTTACTTCCTCAGGGCTATATAAACATGGGATCATTCATATAAGTTTTACAGCTGATGATTTAGTTAACAGGTATTGGGTTTCTATTTAAAAAAAAAAAAAATTAATAACACATAAAGTAGATAAACTGCCCTACAATACTAGTCACATCATCACTTTCAAGCAAGACAATGTCAAATGACTTACCACCAAGAGCATATAATAATTCCAAACCTCTAACCATGTTCTGTGCTGGAGGAGGCTGAAATTTACAAGGAGCCAATAATAGAAGGGACCAAGTCTTATACAAAAAGGCAATGTGCTGTGATAATGGGGCTTTATGCTTCTGCAAAGAGTATCGACCCATGTCAGCCTGTGCAGTCCCCGCGGGCTGGCATGGGCCAAAACCTTTTGCTATTGGTCAATTTTCTGTATGTCCAAGGACCATTCTACCTAATGATTAAGGCCATTGTTAGACAAAATATATTTTATGGACCCATAATTATGTGATGTCTTGCTTGGTATAATGCACCACACAGATGCAGTAAACCTCCTTTTCCAAGAGCGTGACTCAGTTTGTAATGAAACATAAAAAGAATGGCCATTTTTCAGTATTTTTGGCAATTTTTCGTTGACAGGACAATTTCGTCAGTGAACAAGGCCAAACATCAATCAAAACAGTAACCGTAATTTGTCGGACTAGTTTAGATCAAAGTATTCTTAACCCTTTAACACTTTGCCACACAGTCCCAAGTTTCAACGACCTTGAAGGAAAAGCCTTTTGAAAACATTGTGGAAAAAGGAGAAAATGCTGGTAACCAGCATTTTCTCCTTTTCCCATAATGTTTTCTACCCTTCTCAAAATGAATTTCAATTATTGCAGATGCTTTCAATTTGGACAAGTCTAAGATTTTGTTGTTTGGTAAAGAGTTAACAAACAGCAACATTTTAGACTGGACCTATTCCAATGCATTTGCAAACAAAAAAATAGATATGGCTTGTATGATGCAAGTTGACATTGAAAGAGTAGAAAATATGGTGAGAAATGAAGAATGTTTTACCGGAAGTGTTTTCAAGGGGCTTCTTCCCTAGGGTCGTAAAAACACAGTACTGGTAGGTAAAAGGTTAATTGTTGATCTTAAATGAAAGCATCATGGAAAAAAAAAGAAAATGCTGGTATACAGCATTTCCACTTTTCCTACAATGTGTTCCACCAACAGAAAGAACAATTCACCCATCTGAGCCATACTTTCGTTATAGCCTGCAAATGCTTTCAATAGTGTAGAGCATGAAACTATGTCTTCTCATTAACTCTTACTAAACGACAAAACTTTAGACCTGTCCAAATTGAAAGCATCTGCGGACGACAAAATGAATTAATTGAAAAATTGAAATTTGTTTTTGGAAGGGTAGAAAACACTGCGTGAAACAGGAGAAAATGGTTACCAGCATTTTCTCCTTTTCCCACAATGTATTCAAAAGGCTTCTTTCTCAAGATCATTAAAATTTGGGATTGTGTGGTAAAGGGTTAAGAATCAATTAGCTGCTCATGACCGATACCTTCTCTAGCAGGTGCAAGACTCATACTTTAAATGAACTGCTTCTCATGTAGCAGTAGTGGCTGAACCAAATACTTAATCACTGTACAGTTTACTTTAAATCTACCAAAAAGTATTAAATTTATACAAAGGACAAACATTTAACTCTTTACCACACAATCCTGACTTTTAACGACCCTGAGGAAAAAGCCGTTTGAAAATATTGTGGGAAAAGGAGAAAATGCTGGTAACCAGCATTTTCTCTTTTTCCCACAATGTTTTCTACCCTTTCCAAATCAAATTTCAATTTTTTAGCCACTTTATTTTATCGTCTGCAAATGCTTTGAATTTGGACAAGTCTGAGATTTTGTCGTGTGGTAAAGAGTTAAAGGATAAGACTATAAAGTTTTTTTACTCCATACAATAGAGAGCGTTATAGGAAAAATACCAAGTGCTTGTTTTAAGCAATATTTCCTTTAACCACACCAGTTCGCAAAGCTGTCCACCCCAGGGTTAATATATCGCAAGCGGTTAAGCCTTTACTGCATGGAAAAATCTTTGTCTAAATTGAAAGCGCTTACACAATACAATCTAAATGTGGCTCAGATGATGGATTTTTTTTCTTAAATAGGGTAGAAAACATTGTGGGAATACGAGAAAATACTGGTTACCAGCATATTCTCCTTTTCCTGCAATGTTTTCAATAGGCTTCTTCCTCAGATTTGTTAAAACTCGAGATTATGTGGTAAAGGGGTAAAGAGATTTCATTCATAACTACTAGGCCATTTTTTCATGAGAGGCATACAATTTTACTTACTGACAAAAAATTAAATCTCAATACGTTAGCAATCCCAAGTGCTTTGAGCTGAAGTATCACTGGTGCCAGGTCAGTTCTCTGCATTTCAGGAACAGATGCTTTGGGTAATTTTTCAAAATCTTCCTCTGTAAAAAAAACCAGCAATTTAGTCAATTCTTGAGCTCAGTGTTCCAGACAAGTTAAACAATAAAAGAGCCTTCATTCTTTACCACACAATCCCGAGTTTAACGACCCTGAGGAAGAAAGCTTTTGAAAACATTGTAAGAAAAGGAGAAAATGCTGGTAACCAGCATTTTCTCCTTTTTCTTACAATGTTTTCTACCCTTCTGTAAAGAAATTTCACTTCTTTAGTCACAATTATTTTGTCGTCTGCAAATACTTTCAATTTGGACAAACCTAAAATTTTGTCCTTTGGTAAAGAGTTTAGGGCCAAATCTTGCTCAATGGGATAAACAGACTGGTGAGCACTAACTGGCATAGGTTGTGACATTTACACATTTATAAGTATGTCATCCATATTACAGTTTACAGAAGAGGTGAAGCACCCACTGACATAATATTTTTACTCAGCAGAACAAGTCTTTACCCCTTAATGGTCTTTTGGATACAAATTTATACATCCACAAGTAACATAATTTAGTTGTTTGTCAGGAAGGTAAACATGACCCAAAATCTAAATGCTCTCTGTCCTGCTTCATGATTGTTACCACACATTACTGAATTTTCAAGACTCTGAGGAAGAGGACTTCTGGAAACATAGTGATAAAAGGAGAAAAAGATGGTAACCAGCACTATTTCCTTTTCCCACAATGTTTTCTACACTAACAAGACAATGTTCAATGTTTGAAAAGCAGTTAATTTATTGTTTGTAAACAATTACCATTTTGACAAGCCTAAAATTTTGTTGTTTGGTAAAGAGCTAAGAGACTAAAACACAAAATAAATGTTTTCCTTTTCAACCTACCTGTATATAACCTGTAGGCTTTTCCAGCTCGGACACGCCCAGCTCTTCCTGCTCTTTGATTGGCCGAGGCCTGTGATACTGGCACTACCACCAGGGACTCTATTGATTAAACAGATAGTTCAAATAAAAATCAGGTAACAATAAAGATTCTTCATCTAAAAATAAAGTATTAACTCTTTTGCTGTCAAATGAATTAATTCTGATCGCTATGCAGGGTTCTAACAGGTACACATTTTCTGTATCTCAAACACAGAAAGAGGGGAAAAATCTTGTCTGTGTCCTTTTCCAGTGATGTCTTCTGTCCTTTCAAAGACAGAAACCTTCATATCAGTCACTTTCAATTTTTCATCTGCAAATACTTTCAACAAGGATGGGGTCTAAAACTTTGTCATCTTGTAAAAGTTTAACTCTTTAAAACTTTTCGAAATAATAAAATTTTGACTAGTCCAAATCAATAGCATTTTCAGATGAAAAAAACATGTGGTTTAAAGGACAGGAATTGGCTTGAAATTGTAGAAAACATTGTGGGAAAACAATGAAATCTGGACTATAAGGCAGGTGTGGCAATCTTTCTATGTTGCAACTGCACAAAGCATCTTGAACAAGTTTAGCCTTATATACTGGTGCATTATCCCAGAGTAAAATATACTCCCTTCTCATGCCATCAGGTTGTTTTTTACAAAAAGCCTTCATCAGATTGGGCTTACCTGGGCATAGTATTCACCATTGACTGTGGTACCTTCTGGAATTATGTGATTTAAAATAATACCATGGCAACTGAAGAACATATTGCAAATTATCCTGTCATTGGTTTAGAAGTGTGCACTTTTACAGCTGAAGAAGAACTTGGGTGCTTCCATGCACTACTTTGTTATCTTTTTGAGCCACTATACAAGCACATGACATCAAAAACAGGATGACATTACCATATAAATTGCCATACAGATTTTACCTTGCTAATTTTACTCAACATGGATTAATCTTGCCCTAGCAAAAATTTTGTAGAGGTTAATGGAAAATTTTTCAAGTTATAAGGCATTTCCGTGTATCTAAGTAGTAATGGATTAACTCATTACCACACAATCCCGAATTTTAACGACCCTGGGAAATTGGACTTTTGATAACATTGTGGGAAAAGGAGAAAATGCTGCTTTTCCCACAATCTTTTCTAACCTTTCAGAAACAAATCCAATCATTTGAACCACATTTAATTTGTCATCTGCAAATGCTTTCAATTTGGAACAGTCTAAAATAATGTCGTGTGGTAAAGGGTTAAACCATATTATTATAAACCTGGTAAGCTCTCTAAAACAATACAAACCTATGCCAGTCTTTGGATGGTAAGCTTTTATTTTAACAAATCCACAATCCACAACTGAAATGTAACATAGAAAACTATTTTCAGTCCTACATCAAAATAGGTTCCTACAAAAATCATATTTCTTTGCCTTACATGTTTGTTTTTTCTTTAATTCTCAGAGCCCTAAATAAATAACATGGATAACAAGAGTCATTACATAATAATCTAGACCACTGCAATTTCAAAGCTACTTTGGACTGATTATACTATAAATATCAATTTAGATCCAAAATCAGAATGTATAATATTTGCAGTGCTCCAAAAAGAAAGCAGGGGACAACTTTAAACTTTAATTTGGATATGTCTGCAATTTTGTTGTACTTTAACCCTTTCCCAAACAAGCCCTGGTTTTCACGTGTCTGCAGTACAAGTCTTTTGAAAACACTGTGGGAAAAGGAGAAATTGCTCATAATGAGCAATTTCTCCTTTTCCCACAGTGTTTTCTACCCTTTTTGAGACCTTTCTGCCATTTTCATCAAATTTAAAATTGTCGTCTGCAAACGCTTTCAATTTGGACCAGTCCAAAATTTGTCGTTTGGGAAAGGGTTAATGAGTTAACCCTGTACCATACAATCCCTGAGGAAAAAGGCTTTTGAAAAAATTTCTGGTTATAGAAGAAAATTCTGGTAACCAACACTTTCTCTTTTTCCTACCATATTTTCTATCCTATCAAAAACAGAAATCATCATTTGAGCTACATTTATTTTGCTGCCTACAATTTGGTCAATGTGAAATTTGGTCATTTGGTAAAGAGTTAAATTTATTGAAGAAGAAAGCACTTTCAAAATAGACACTTACCTCTACTAATTATAACATAAATGCAGAGAAAATCTCTTACATTAGGAACAAAGACTCAAGAAAATGAAAAGATGCAAACTCTTACTGTATACAATTCCATTGATTGTAATGGATGTTTCTGCAATGTTTGTTGCCACAACAATCTTTCTACAGTTATGTGGGGTCCTCTCAAACACTTTCATCTATAAAGAGAGTGCACTAATCAGTCATCCTTTTCCCTTACTTCCTCTGTCTATAGAACCTTATCATACTGGAGACAACCTCTTGTCCTTTTGCAGGTGGATTCAATCAAGATCAGATGGCACAAAACATGCAGTCTGACCAAGGATATACACTAAGAGATACAGTACTTTTGTATATAATGCAAGTCAACCAGACTACATTCTTTGATAAGTAAAAGGGAAGGTTTTTTTTTTGTAATTTAAATGTCAGCCTTTACCTATAAGGGCCAGCCAGTACCTGACCTATGAGGCACCTGCTGTCTTACACATTTACTTTCCAAGTCAAAACCTTTTATGGGAAGGTATTAGGCTGGTTGGCATTTGCTAAACATTATTTAATAACTAGCTTATGGCTTACCAACCAGGCACAACAGAACTACCTCCTGTAATAATAGGACTTGAACCTTAAACACCTTACTCCGTAGATGGATGCCTTAACAACTAGGCCATGTAGACAGTATATTGTGAGATAGGAGATTTCATTTATTTGGCACACTAGAAGATCAACTTTGAATGGCTCCTTCATCAGGTAATTGGTTACAATTTAGCTCTTCACCAAAGTATCCTTCATTTTTTCAGCACTAAGGAAGACAGCTTTTGAAATCATAATGGGACATGGTAAAAAATGCCCTTAAAGGAAAAGGAACCAACGCTGGTAACCAGCATTTTCTCCTCTTCTTACAATGAAATCTATCCTTACAAAGACAAATGTCATTATTTAAGCCATCTTAATGTTTTCTGCACATGCTTTCAATTTGAACAAAACTACAATTTTGTCTTTTGGGTTGACTGACTGATTGCAGTGTTTAAGGCTGTTTTCAATATTATTTCAGTTATATCAGGGAGGCCAGTGCACCTATCCATGCTTTCCCAATGTGTTTTATTCAGTACTTAGCACAATATTTGTCCCTAGCCAGTGGCTGCTTTCTCACATAATCATTGCGGCAAAAACGATCAGCAGTCAGAGAAGAATAAATCGTGTCCCAATGACTTATCATAAATCCTTGGAAAGAAATTTGCCCAGCTGGAGATTAGAACCAGCGATCCCCTATTCTCAAGTCATGTACGCGTCACCTACTGCACAACCAAGGCTTGGCTTGTTATTTGGAATAGAATTAAGAGAGCAGCAAGTGATAATAAGATCAGTCCATGTGGGTACCGATACTTGATCTGCAGTTGCTTTTTCAGTGACAATTCCAAGTCACTGAAGGGGCACAACTGTGTCAAAAAATTAAGGATTTTCTGCCCATATTTTGGTACTTAAAAACTAGCCCAAGTTTGAAGTAAATATCTTCATACATGACAGAAATATGAGAAACTGTCAGAGCTTTCCCACATTAGTGCTGATGCAAAGACAGAACAATGACAGTATTTGAAGTTTTCTTTGAGGCTAGCTGAGCTGAAATCAAAAGTAAAAAAGAATAATTTAACGCTTCAAGCACCTCATAAACCATATAGACATTTTCAGTCTAGAATAAGACCCAGATAATTGCTATTTCATGGTTACTTTTTGTCCTTAGTGTTTCTGCAAAGCAGAGAGTCTAGATCAAAGATCAGACTGCACAGCATGTGCAGTCTGATTTTGATCTACACTGGCTGCAAAAGCAACCATAATTATGAAAGTGGTTTAAGGGTTAAGTATCTACCTGTTCTGCTGCAGGTAAGCTTCCATGCATGGGAACAATTTTCATTTTCATAGCTTCTTTATTCTTAACTAGCTTCTTTGCTTCTTCACTGAAATTATCAAAATAGGGAAGTATTTAGTCCTTTACCAAACAATCCAAAGTTTCAATGATCTTGAGAAAGGAGCCTTTTGAAAACATGGCAGGAATAAAAGAAAATGCTTTTAACCAGCATTTTTTTTGCCCAACATTGTTTTCCACAAAGACAAAATTCCATCATTTGAGCCAGATCTAAATTGTTGTCTACAAACTGTTTCAAACTGTTTCAAATTGGAAAAGTTATTGTTTTTGTAGTGTGGTAGAAAGTTAACCATGGTTTGAAATAAGGAAAACATTGAAAAAAAAAAGCCTCCATCTACCAAACCTATTATTGCATATGAAATCAAGTTTTAATGATCCTGAGAAAGAAATTTTTTAAAGACACTGTGGGAACAGAAGAAAATGCTGGTTACCAAGATTTTCTTCTTTTCCCACAATGTTTTTGATCCTTTAAAAAACAAACTCCATTATTTGAGCCTCAATCAAATTGTCGTTTACAGACATCAATCAAACCCCAATATGGCATAAGTATGCAATCACAAGTTTTAATGATTCTAAAAAACATTTTGAAAACATGGTGCAAACAGAAGAAAATCCTGGTTACCACATTTTCCACTCTTTCAAAGACAAAATTCAAACATTTGAGCCACATTTAAATTGTCATCTGTTGAGAAATCATAGAAATGAAATAAGAAAAAAATAAAAAATGCCTCCATCTATGAAATCCTATCATAATGTGTTAAACTTATATCAAACAGTACTTTTTTCACAACCCTGGGGAAGGCTGCTGTTGAAAACATTGTGGATAAAGAAGAAAATTTTCTTCTTCTACCCCCTCTGTTTCTATATTTTCATAAACAAATCCTGTTAAGCCATTTTTTATTTTTTTGACTGCATTCAGAAAAATCTAAATATTTTGTATTTCGGTAAAGAGTCCACCAAGTATTGCACAAATGTGACTTTAGCATTCCTGTAGTAACCAATTACTGGAAAGGTGGAAGAAAAAAAAGCAAGTGCTTGTAACAAGTAATTGCAACTCTTCCCTCATTTTCTTTCCTAATTATTGATAAAAAAAAAAAAAAAAAAAAACCTCTTTCATTTCAATCAAATACTTTTCTTTATTAGTGTCAGTTCTTAGGTACTTTGGCTAGTCTACCTACAATTTACAGTAATGTGCTTTATTTTATACCTGAAAATTTCCCACCTCAAATACATGCATTAAACGCAGAAAAGATATCAAACACATCAGAAAAATAATCTGTATCTACACAGCATCAAATATGGTTCCAAATATGGTATGACATATCCAGCACACATAACACATACATATTGATTTGTGATTTGATTGGTCAAAACGTTATGCTAAAATATTCATCTGCCAGTCATAAAGACGAAGTTACTACTGGTAAGCCATTATTTGTTATATTTTGTTTACTCTCTCCAAAAAAAATGTCAATAATTGCAATATTTTGTCCTTGAAAGTTGTAGGAGTTCTTCAGTCTTGCGTGATATCAAATTTTCTCACACTGCTCAAATCAAATACAGCACCAGGAAAAGTTACAACAACACAATATTCTGCATAACACTTATGCACTTACATGATATTAACATACTTACATGAGCATGCTGGTGACAGTAGAAACTTCTTCCTAAAACAAAAAAAAAAAATCACTTTTTTTTTTGTCTTGCAACAGGACATTTTAGAAAGCAGTGTAGCACTGTGCAAAACTGCAAAACAATTTTCTTTCATACCTTTACCAGATGACAAAATTTAAGACTTGTCCAAATTGAAAGCATTTGCAAACAAAAATTCAAATGTGACTCAGATTATATTTGCTTGTGAAAGAGTAGAAAATATTGTGGAAAAGGGTACAATACTTGTTACAACAGTGTTTGAGAAAGTCTTTTTTCCCAAGGTTGTTAACCAATAACCAAAAAACAAAACTTTTGATTTGTAAAAATCCATAGCATTTACAGATGACAATTTAAGCATGGCTAAAATAGCTGAAACTGTCTTTGCACAGGTATGAAACATTATGGGAAAAAGAGAAAATGCTGGTTAGTAGCATTTTCTTGTTTTCCAAACAATGTTTACAAAAGCCTTCTTCCTCAAGGACATTAAAATCTGGGATTGTGTGGTAAATGGTTAAAACACAGGGTACTTTGGAAGAGGGTTAACTCAAGCTGATAACACATACAGAGTACTTTACAAGGGTGTTTCCAAAATCACTCACTGTGAGTTTAGTAAACACATTCAAAATCTACAACTACAACAAATTGAAAGCAATTGCAAAGAACCAATTCAACGTGTATTTGAGCTATGGAACTTCAAAAGAATTTCTTCATACACTGCTTAACTATTTACCAAACAACAAATTTGGACTCTTCCACTTTGAAATCAGTTGCAAAAGACAAATTATATGTTGCTCAAATTGTTATATTTGTCTTTTGTACAGTAGAAAAACTGCAGGAATCTCCTTCTCTCATAGTGTTTTCACAAGCCTTCTTTCTTGGGGATTGTTTCATCTGTAGACTATGTCTTAACTCTTTACCCCACAATCCTGACTTTTAACGACCCTGAAAAGGAAGTCTTTTGAAAACATTGTGGGAAAAGGAGAAAATGCTGGTAACCAGCATTTTCTCCTTTTCCCACAATGTTTTCTACCTGTCCCATGACAAATTTCAACTTTTAAGTCACATTTGATATGTCATCTGCAAATGTCTAAATTTTGTTGTATGGCAAAGAGTTTAAGGGTTTATGGAAAAAAATTACATTTTCCAATATAAAAAAAGACTAATATATTGCAAATGCTACACTGTTTTTGTCAGGATAGCTCACAAGGTCTGGTAGGTCAAACAGCAACTTCTCTAGAGTCATAGTTGATTTATGTCGTAACACAAAAACACCAAATATTGCCCGAAGAATGATGAGAGATGAAGAGTTATACATGTTCTCTTGGTATGTTTTACTATGTGTTACGAATATAAGAGTTTATGTAATTTTCAATAATAATTATACTCTGCCTCAAAAATATTTTTTGTTCACCAAAGTTTTCAGGGGATGGCCCAAATGTCCCATGAAATGGAACATCTTTATAAAATATTGTTCAAGTGTTTGTCTTTTGTATACATTGTAATAAATTTTAGGTGTAGGATAGCCTCGATCAGTTATTTGTTTATCTAATAGATTGTATATGTTTACCATGCCAGTTAAAAATGCCAGAACATCCCCTGGCCTCTCATTGTGGTGAATCTTCACAACTGTTTCCACAGTGGCTTTAATGTAGTCAGGAACTGGGCTGTAATTATAAAACATCACATTAAAACCAGACAATTTAATAGTATACACATCAAAATCTAACGCATTTGCAGATGACAAAATAAATCTGGCTAAATAATGGGGTTTGTCTTTGAAAGGCTGGCCAATGTTGTGGAAAAAAAAAGAACATATTGGCCTTTTCCCACTGTGTTTTCAAAAGTCTTCTTCTGCATGGTCTATGTAAATAAAATAAGAGAGAAGAATACTCGGCAAAGGAGAGTCTTTTAACTCTTTAACAAAAGACAAAATTTTAGACTTGTCCGAACTGAAAACATTCGCAGACAACAAAATCAATGTGACCCAAAAATTTAAATCTGTTTTGGGAAGGGTAGAAATTATTATGGGAAAAAAGGAGAAAATGCTGGTTACCAGCATTTTCTCCTTTTCCCACAACATTTTCAAAAGGCTTCTTTCTCAGGGTCCGGAAAATCCGGGATTGCTTTGTATAGAGTTGAAAAAGCTTTGGAAAATACAGAGGGAAAAGTGGTATTTGTTTTGTTTGTAATAACCAATTAATCCTTTTTCCCATCCAAAATAACCATCCCTTGGGACATACCATAAAATCTGATTCCTTTCTCCACAATGTTCTCTACACTTGTCTGCTCTAGAGGAACAAGAATTGTGTAAGTATGAAAATTGTAAACTCTTTACCACACAGCAAAATGTTAGACTAGTCCAAATTGAAAGAATTTGCAGACGACAAACTGAAAGTGACTCAAAAATTGAATTTTGTTTTGGGAAGGACAGAAAACATTGTGGGAAAAGGAAAAAATGCTGGTTACCAGCATTTTCTCCTTTTCCTACAATGTTTTCAAAAGGCTTCTGTCTTAGGGTTGTCAAAACTCGGGTTTGTGTGGTAAAGGGTTAGGCACTTTTTGCTTTCTAATTGTTTGTATCATGCAATTCAGTAGCCGCTGAATCTCCTTGCACTAACAATACCCTGAATACATCTAGTTTTAACATAAAAGTGATTTTTGTGACTTTAATTTCAACCTGGTTATACTAGTATTTAGCGGAATAATATAAATACGAGTTTGTTTTCTTTGCTGTATTCATTCGCTACTCCTTAAAACACCACTGCAACAGAAGACCTCAGAAACATTCTCCTTTTTCCACAATGTTTCATGCATTTCAAAAATAAATCTTATCATTTGAACAACGTCTAATTTGTCATCTGCAAATGCTCTGAAATTGGACAAGTCTAAACTTTTGTCACTGGGTAAAGGGTTCAAATGATAAATGCCTGCTTCAGGAGGTATAGCATTGGATAAAATGCCAGTATGACAACCAATAACCAAGACTTACTTTAACACATAATCCAGTATGACAACCAATAACCAAGACTTACTTTAACACATAATCCAGTATGACAACCAATAACCAAGACTTACTTTAACACATAATCCGTTATGACAACCAATAACCAAGACCTACTTTAACACATAATCCAGTATGACAACCAATAAAGAAGACTTACTTTAACACATAATCCAGTATGACAACCAATAACGAAGACCTACTTTAACACATAATCCAGTATGACAACCAATAACGAAGACCTACTTTAACACATAATCCAGTATGACAACCAATAACGAAGACCTACTTTAACACATAATCCAGTATGACAACCAATAACGAAGACCTACATTAACACATAATCCAGTATGACAACCAATAACCAAGACTTACTTCAACACATAATGTATGTCGACAGGGAAGGCCCGTCCTTCTATGGTCAGAATGCCAGCAGTATCTTTGCTGAAAAAAATAGCTTTCTGATGAAAAACAGTCATACAAATACACAGCAGATATTAACCCTTTACCACACGACAAAATTTTAGACCAGACCAATTTGAAAGCATTTGCAGGCAGCAAATTCAACTTTGATACAAATAAGCTTAAGCTCTCAGAAAGAGTAGAAAACATTGTGGGAAACAGAGAAAATGATGGTTACCAGCATTTTCTCCTTTTCCCACAATGTGTTCAAAAGCCTTCTTTCCCAGGGTCATGAAAACCTGGGATTGTTTGGTAAAGGGTTAAGAATTGATTTGTTTGATTTAACCCTTCACCACACAATCCCGACTTTTAACAACCCTGAGAAAGGAGCCTTTTGAAAATATTGTGGGAAAAGGAGAAAATGCTGGTTACCAGCATTTTCTACCCTTCCAAAAACACATTACAATTTTTCAGTCACATTTAATTTGTCGTCTGCAAATTCTTTCAATTTAGACTAGTCTCAAATTTTGTCGTTTGGTAAGGAGTTAAAGCAATAAATGTTTTAAATTTCAACCCATTAAAAAGAAATTTATTTCAGTAAAAGTATAATTTTTTGCCAATCGGTTCTCTTGCACACATAATGTACATCCATATCATACTTTTTTTCTTTCTGATGCAGGAAATCTTGGAACAAAACTACAAATGAATTAACTCTTTACCACACGACAAATTTTGGACTGGTCCAAATTGAAAGAGTTTGCAGACGACAATTTTAAATTTGATGAAAATGGCAGAAAGGTCTCAAAAAGGGTAGAAAACACTGTGGGAAAAGGAGAAATTGCTCGTTACAAGCAATTTCTCCTTTTCCACAGTGTTTTCAAAAGACTTGTACTGCAGACACATGAAAACCAGGGCTTGTTTGGGAAAGGGTTAAGTCTTTACCAAACAACAAAATTTAAGACTACACCAAATTGAAAGCATTGGCAGACAACAAATTGAATGCAGGTGAAATGATATCTGTCTTCTACAGGGTGAAAAACACGTGTAATCAGCATTTTCTCCTTTTCCCACAATGTTTTCAAAAGCTTTCCTTTTCAGGGTCATTAAAACTTGGGACTGTGTGGTAAAGGGTTTATCAAATTTATCACATAAAACCACCTCCAGCAGTGTAATAAACCCATGACTTATTTTTCATCATACACTAGTGTATTATGGTTTTTTGGGTCCCCATTCTAGTTCATGCATTAATTCTTTACCACACTGCAAAATATTAGACTTGACCAAATTGAAAGCATTGGCACAGACCTCCAGATAAAAGGGCGTGATAGTATTCTAAATTCATTATTTCTCTTCCAGAGAAAATGAGACAATGAGACAATTCTAAAGAGTACCCATAACATGGGGTTTAGTGGACAGTGATTAATATTTTCAAAATCACTCCCACCATCTGAAGCTCTTTTGGCAGAGAACAGTTTGTTGCTAAAATAATGGAATTCGTCTTTGATAGGCTAGAAAATATTGTGGGAAAAGGAGGAAATGCTGGTTACCAGTATTTTCTACTCTTCCTGTGTTTTGTAACTTTTTTTAAAAACAATTCAATCATTTGAGCTGCATTTAAAAGTGTCATCTTAAAATGCCTTCAACATGGTTGATCTAAAATTTTGTTAACCCTAAGAGCACAAAACAAACCAAACAGACATTTTCGTCATAATGATAAGATAATGTAATTCAAAGGATTTTTTCTTGTTCAGAACATCACAGCCAAGCAGACAGTGTAGATCAAAGATTAGACTGCACATTTTGTGCAGTCTGATCTTAAATTTCACTGGTTGCAAAGACAATTTAACTTTTGGTGGGCTCTGACTCAAATATTCCATGTCACGCTGACAAATGCAAAGAATGCCCAAAGCAAATTTAGTTGTGTTTAAGGACAGACCCAATCAAAGTAAAGTATTTAGTCTGATTTTGGCTCTACAATGTCCAATATTTTTTAGGTTGTTTAGGTCAATAAAAAGCCTTATTTTAATGACCCTCATGCAGTAGGCCTGTGTAAATATGATGGAAAAAGGAGAAAACAATGATATCCAGCATTTTCTCTTTTTCCACCAGGTTCTCTACCCTACAATCCAATTATTTGAGCTGCATAGATTTTGTCATGTGCAAATACCTAAAGTTTGATAATGTTGAAAATATTGCATCTTTTGGTCAAAAAGTCAAAGCTGCAATGACAATTTCTTACACACAGAGGGACATGGCTAATTTTTTTCTTTTTTCTTTCAGCAATGTAAAAGTTAATTGCAAACTTTTTACACACCTTTGGTCAGTGGTATCATTCTTGTTAAAAAAGTCTCTCATTTCCTGTAAAAGGACAGACACATGCATATATATGAGCCATGCTCTGTGAAAAGGGGTTAGAATGCATCTCTGCAACGCATTATACCAAGCAAGCCATCTCATAATTATGGATCCACAAAATCCATTTTGTCCAACAATCACCTGAATCTTGAGGTAGAATGGTCCTTTAACATTCAGAAAATCAACCAATAGCAAAAAGTTTTGACCGAGGTCAGCCTGCTTGACTGTGCAGACTGATCTCGGTCAAAACTTTTGCAGATGCATTAAACCCCCTTTTCACAGAGCATCACTCATATATGATTAAAGCAATTTTGTCTCTGGAAGGAAGATCCAGATTTTAAGCCGTACCAAAGTTTTAATCACCCTGACGAAGAAGGCATTTATAAACAGTGTAGGAAAAGGAGAAAATGCTGATAACCAGCATTTTCTTCTTTTCCCACAAGTACTGTATGCTTTCAAAAACAAATACAATTGTTTGAGTTACATTCAATTTGTCATCTACAAATGCTTTCAATTTGGACATGTCTAAAATCTAGTCCTTTGGTAAAGACTAAATCCAGAAACCCGAACTGATAGGTCATTTTGGCCCACTACCAGTCAGAATAAGTGCATAAAGGAAATAAAAAAAATGAAGTGATCAACTTAGACTCAACTTAAAAAATACAAAATTTAACCCTTTACCACACAATCCCAGGTTTTAACAACCCTGAAAAAGAATGATTTTGAAAATGTGGCAAATGGAGAAAATGCTGGTATACAGCATTTTCTCCTTTTCCAACATTTTTTTTCAACCCTTTCCAAGACAAATTTCAATTTATGAATAATTTCTTATGTAAGCCACAAATGCTTTGATTCTGGACTAGTCTAAAATTTTGTTGTTTGGTAAAAAGAGTTTACCCTTTACCATGAAATCCCGACTTTTAAGGACCCTCAAAGAGAAGCCTTTTGAAACACTGTGGGAAAAGGAGAAAATGCTGGTAACTAAAATTTTCTCCTTTTTCCACAATGTTTTCTACCCTATCAATGAAAAATTCAATCTTTTGTGCCAGATTTAAATTGTTGTCTGCAAATGCTTTCAATTTGGACAAGTCTATAATTTTTTCATGTGGTAAAGAGTTAAATCATACCAAGAAGTCAAAGAAGTTTTCTCTATGAACTAATGGCAAAGGAAGCAATGACTTGTTGCTTGTAATTTCATTTTGCAAAATTATGAAAGGTTGTTTGCAGGCAGTAATGTGCTAACTTACATATTAGATTGACTACATGTTTAGATAATACAGATTTTGCTAAAGTTTTCATACCTCTGCATCCAGTGTTGCAGAAGCAATTATCACTCGGAATTCTTTCCTCTTCTGTTGAATCTGAGCCATCATGAAAATATTAAATCACAATGTTTGAAAAATGTTTTTATCACGGTATATGGAAAAGCACGTTAAAATTTCTAATATTTTTTTCCATAATTTTATTTTGGTTCAAACATGATAAAAGATTCATTCCAAAGTAGAGAAATGGAGCAAAATGCAAAAGTACATCAGTTATTATCACTGCCAAAGTGACGTGCAGCAGGCTACATTTGAAAACATTGTGGAAAAAGTAGAAACCTGCCACAAGAAGCAATTTCTCCCTTTGCCACATTTTAACATGATGGTAGGCATTAAACGTCAGTTCAGGTTAATCAACGATAATATTATTCAGATATTTGAAGTCTTTTGCAATTTGCTCCAGGAGTAACAAATACTCTTTATAGGATGACAAAATTTCAGACTGGTCCATATTGGAAGCATTTGCAGACAACTATAGAAAGTGAAGAGGTGGGCAATGCAGAAAATGCTGGTAACCAGCATTGTTTTTTAAGCCCTCTTCCTCAAGGCTGTTATAATACTAGATTTTTTGTGAAATGTAAAATTACCTGTATGTGCAGTACAAACTACCTGGCTATATTTATGTTTAATTACAGTTTGAAGCCACAGTGTTATAATATTCAGTACAAATACCACAGACTAAGTTAATTGATGGTCGACTCATTGTTTCTTAATTTTGTGGTTCACTTATTTCGAAAAAAAGACACCACCAATCTATTAATTGAATGGTGTTTCATGCCACTTTCAACATTATTTCAGTCATGCCAAAGCAACAGCCTACATATTTAAGTATGTCCTGGGTTTATCCAGTTCTAGACTGGGGCTCTGAAGTGTCTTGCCCAAGAATACTCCCATGAAAAACCTAGTGCTTCCAGTGAGGCTCGAACCCAAGGCTTCCAGGTTAAGAGTGTTCCACTTAATTACTGAGCCACACTGGACGCCCACTAATCTATTCCAATGGCATCCTGTTATTTTTCATTTCAAAATTCACCAATTTGTCTAGATTATTGTGCATAGTACATATCAGCAAGATAAAGTAAAGCTCCAATTTTACCTTCCTCACCAGTCCCATAATTATGTCTGTGTATAATGTTCTCTCATGGGCCTCATCAAGTAAAACAACACTGAAATAGAAATTTGAATTTTTTCTTTTTTTTTTTTTTTTTTTTACAAATACAGTCAATTATTTTCCAAGTATTGACAACATGAGCTTCCCTTTCCCAAATCTAGTATAACTTACACATAAATATCTAATAAGTAAATAGTGATGTAAATTGTAAAGTCCCATTGACTCATTGGTAAATACATATATTACATTTTTTTTCACATCTAAGCAAATAGCAACATTCCAACTTCTAAACAAAGGGGTTGTAATCAATTCGTTATCAGATGACAAAGTTTAAGACAAATTCGTATAGAAAGTACTTGCAGACAACAAATTTATAGTGACTAAAAATACTAGATTGGTCTTTTATATATATGGTAAAAGTCACTAAGGGAAAAAGAAAAAATGCTGGTAACAAGAATTTTCTCCTCTCCCCACAATGTTTTCAACAGCTCTCTTCCTTAATGTCATAAAAGCATGATACTATTTAGTAAATGGTTAAATTCTTTACCAAACAATACGGAAGTTTAACAACCCCGTGAAATAAGACCTTTGAAACATTGTGTGGAAAAGGAGAAAATGTTGATAACCAGAATTTTCTCTTTTTCACTCAATGTTTTATAGCCTTCCCATGACAAATCCATTTAGGGCTATTTAGTAAATGGTTAAAGTCTTCATCAAACAATACTGAGTTGTAACAATCCCAAGGAATAAGACATTTGAAACATTATATGGAAAAGGAGAAAATGCTGATAACCAGCATATTATCCTTTTTCCATACAATGTTTTCTAGCCTTCTCATGACAACTCTACTCTTTCCATGACAGATCCTATCATTTGAGCCTCATTTGGTTTGTCCTTTACAAATGCTTTTAATATGGACTTGTCCAAAATTCTGTCATCTGGCAAAGAGTTAACTCTTTACCACATGACAAAATTTTAGACCAGTCCAAATTGTAAGCATTTGCAGTCGACAAATTAAATGCAACTCAAGAATTGAAATTTGTTTTGGAAAGGGTAGAAAAAACTGTGGGAAAAGGAGAAAACGCTGGTTACCAGGCTTCTTTCCCAGGGTCATTAAAAGTTTCAATTGTGTGACAAAGAGTTAAGGGGCTTTGATTCTAAATCTTGGCTTGATCAAAACTCTCACCAAGGACACTTAAAACTCAGTGTAAAAGGATTCATTTCTCTCTGAGGATTAAACATTGTTTCAAACTTGTTTACGTGGGAAAGCAGTCAGAAGCTTCCAAAGAATGTTTGGCATAACTCTTTACCACACAATCCCGACTTTTAACGACCCTGTGAAAGAAGCCTTTTGAAAACCTTGTGAGAAAAGGAGTAAATGCTGGTTACCCACAATGTTTTCAACCCTTCCCAAAACAAGTTTTAATTTTTCATTCACATTTATTTTGTCATCTGCAAACACTTTCAGTTTGGATCAGTCTAAAATTTTGTCGTGTGGTAAAGAGATAATACATGTACTTGTAAAGAAACTTTCTGAACATTCTGGTTATCATTATGTAATCAAAATAATGTTAACCCTTTCCCAAATAATGATTTCTACACTCTTCCAAAGTGAAAGCATCTGCAGAAGACAAATCTGAATGTGGTAAAAATGAACTGAAATTCTATGACAGTGTAGAGAAAATTGAGGGGAAAAAAAAAATGCTGGTTACCTGCATTTTCTAATTTTCCCACAATATTTTTAAAAGATTTTAGCTCAGGGTCTGTAAAACTCGGGATTGTGTGGTAAAGGGTTAACCCTTTCCCAAACGACAAATTTTGGACTTGTCCAAATTGAAAGAGTTTGCAGATGGCAATTTTAAATTTGATGAAAATGGCAGAAAGTTCTCAAAAAGGGTAGAAAACACTGTGGGAAAAGGAGAAATTGCTCGTCACGAGCAATTTCTCCTTTTCCAACAGTGTTTTCAAAAGACTTGTACTGCAGACACATGAAAACCCTATGTTGTGGGTTCCCATTAGAATCGTCTCAATGAGACGATTCTAACGACTACCCATAACATAGGGTTTAGTTGAGAGTGATTAATATTTTCAATTCTGAAATCAAAACCACTCCCTCTATCTGGAGCTCTGATTAAATATGGAAAAATAAAAAAATCCAATAAACCTGTATTTTGAGAGAAGAGGGTCCTGCATGATTTCTCTTATCAACATTCCATCTGTCATAAACTGAAAGATAAAACATAAGATACAGTGACCACCTAACTCCTTTACCACACAATCCCAGGTTTTAATGACCCTACAGAAAAAGCCTTTTGAAAACATTGTGGGAAATGGAGAAAATGCTGGTAACCAGCATTTTCTCCTTTTCCCATGATGATTTTTCTACCCTTTCGGAAACAAATTTCAATTTTTTAGCCACATTTATTTTGTCGTCTGCCAATGCTTTGATTTTGGAAAAGTCTAAAATTTTGTTGTTTGGTAAGGAGTTCACTGCTTACTAAACAACAATATTTAAGACCAGTCCAAATTTTAAGTATTTTCAGACAACAAAATAAAATTTAATGAGACTCAGAAATTGATATTTGGTTTGGGAAGAGTAGAAAACATCTTGGGAAAAGGAGAAAATGCAGGTTACCAGCATTTTCTCCTTTTCCCATAATGTTTTCAAAAGCTTTCTTCCCCACGGTTGTTAAAAGTTTTGATTCTGTGGTGAAGGGTTAAGCCTGTTTCTATATAATAACTACTTCTCATGCCATTTTCAAGTGATACAATACTTTCTGAGAACAAATGGGAAAAGGATCAACTGCCTGTAACAAGCAAATGCTTTTTTCACTTTGATAATTTCAATATGAACCATGTCCTGACAAAAGGAAGCTTAATGCATCTCCATGATGGATTATACCAACCAAACCATCACACAAACGGATCCATAGTAAGCACTTTTTTTAACAGCTGACTGAATCATGTGGTAGACTGGTCCCTGGACATACAAAAAATTTGACCAATAGCAAAAAGTTTCAGCCCAGGTCAGCCTGCGTGGATTGCGCAGGCTGACCTTGGTTGATACTTATCGCAGATGCATTAAGCCTCCTTTTCAGAGCATGGCTCATAGATTATTTGAATAGACACTTCCTCCTTCCTCTACCTACAGTATATCTCTTTTGTATCACTAACGAAAGTTTTTGGTATGTATGTATTGCGTATAAGATAATCGATTAATCAATTTTAAAAAAAAGTACTAAACCATCTTGGCGGGTATTTTAATTTTTCACTGTTCACAGAATACTAATAACTATTTGTTTTTTCCACAATGATATTGCATTAATACTGTCTCACACAGACTGAAATATTATAGTGTAATGATCATTTACAAACTACTCAGTTGAGTCAAAGTGTAAGCTATTTATTAAATTAAACCTTTACTACACAATCTTGAGTTTTAAATACCTTGAGGAGGCTTTTGAAAACTTCATGGGAATATTATAAAATGCTGGTAACCAACATTTTCTACTTTTGCAAAGTTTCCTACCCTCCAAATTTCAATTTTGAGTCCAATTCACTTTTTCATCAGCAATTGCTTTCAATTTGGACAGTTTGGTAAAGAGCTAAGAGTTTTTATGCCCCTGCTCCAAGCTATAAAAAGCTTTGAAAACATTTTGTAAAAAGGAGTAACTGCTTGTTAAAAGCTATTGCTTCTGTTCCAAGATATACTTCAAGATCTAAAAGAAAGACGTTTCCGTCCTTCAAATGTTTCGCCTTTGTTTTCCTTGTTGAGTTTTGGTATTCTTAACCCTTTCCAAAACAACAAATTCTTGACTCTTCCAAATTCCAAACATCTGCAGATGACAATTCTACATTAGTACAACTGAGCCTAAGTTCCAGATTAGGATAGAAAACATCATGGGAAAAGGAGCAAATGCTGGTTACGACAAGCCTTTTTGTGTAGGGCCGTTAAAACTCAGGATTGTGTGGATTAGATAAACCTTAAAAGGCTAACCCATTACATCATAGATGTATCCTTTCACATGCCTGAAGTTGACAGCTTTGAAAAAGTTGTGGAAAATAGACCAGATAATTGTACCAAGGGCCCTGTTTCCAAAAGGTTTTCCATATGATTGAGAAAAAAAAATATCTACTTTTTGTTCAAATTGTTGTCTTTTGTGTAATTTGTCATAATTTTCAGTTAGTTGAAAAAAAAACCTGTGAAGTAAATAGAGAAAGAGTACTTACTTTAATTTTGGTGGAGTTGTCATCAATGCAATTGTCAAATCTTATTAGGTAGCCAACCTCATCCCCCAATAAACATCCTCTCTCTTCTGCAACTCTACTGGCAACCTACAAATTTATACATGTACTTTGAATAATTATTCCTATTTTTTCCAGCAAAATTAGGCCCTTTTTTCTTTATTTGGTGTTTAATCCATTACCCAGATGACAAAATTCTAGACTTGCCTAAATTGAAAGGATATGCAGAAGACAACGAAAGGTGGCTCAAATGATAGAAAATTTGATACGGTAGAAAGCATTGTGGGAAAATGAGAAAATGCTGGTTACAAGTAGTATTTTTACCTTTTTCCACAGGCCTTCTTTCTAGGGGTTGTTAAAATTCGGAATTTGTGGTACATAGTCAATGTAGAAGAGTCTACTAGAGTGTAAAAACTTACTGTAATAGCTGCTACACGCCTTGGCTGTGTCACACCAATTATGTAACCATCTGATGCCCAGCCTGCTTCTAACAAATACTGTGAAATATACAAAAACAAAATCAATGGAGCCATGCTCTGTGAATAGGGGGCTTAATGCATCTGCAAAAGTATCGACCCAGGTCAGCCTGCACAGTCCACACAGGTTAACCTGGGTAGAAAGTTTTTCCTATTGGTCAATTTTCTATGTGCCAAAGGACCAGTCTATGTTATGAAACTGTTGGTTGTGAGCCAAAATGTATTTCATAAATCTATGATCATAAGATAATTTGCAGAATATCGTGGATCACAGAGATGCATCCCCTTTTGCCACAGCCTGACTACATTATTTATCTTTCAAATCAACCCGAGACACCTGCATAGTCTGTGACCATTTTTCATTTGTTTTTCAGTGTTAGGAGGTAAAGCGAACTGCTGCCGGTTTTATCTTAGGAGACTTGCATTGGTAAGCAGTTGTCTTATCCATCCAACTGTTTCAACAGTACTTTCCATGATATAGATCTATCTTGTTTTCAAACACATGCATATCATAGTTATATATATACACAGAGCTCCAGATCAGAGGGAGTGATGGTATTCTAAATCCATTATTTCTCTTCCAAACCCTATGTTGTGGGTACTCATTAGAATCGTCTCAATGAGACGATTCTAATGAGTACCCATAACATAGGGTTTAGTGGAGAATAATCAATATTTTCAATTGTGAAATCAAAATCACTCCCTCTATCTGGAACTCTGTATATGGATACACATGAATACACTCTGACTCACACAGGCAGATATTAACCCTTATCCTGCTAAATTAATAGAATTAAACTTTCAAGCAGATAGTAAAATCCCAAATTTTGCTATTTCAAAGGTATTTTGGGGGGAAAGATATCTCCTTATTGGACAGTGTATATCAAAGATCAAACTGCATGTTCTATGCAATCTGATCTTAATCTACACTGTCCACCAAAGGTCCTTGAGTCATTCTTAACAGCCTATGGTTTAATTTTGTCTCATGTCAATCAGAAAGATTCAAAGGTTAATGACCTTATTCAAATTGCCAGTAAGCATGAATGATCAAAGGGGAATAAATGATTACAACAGTAGGCAATAAAAATCTTAAGTTATTTCCCTTTGAGACGAAAAAACTCAGTGAGACAGAGAACCCACAGCAGCCATGCTCTTTGCCACATTCTCACGAAATTACAGAGAAATCCAACAAATAGATGTCTTTCACCCCCATTTCTCTCCTCTTCCCTCCCTCCACGTCTCTTCCTATGTTTCTGTTTCGTGTCACCTATTGACAATTGAAAGTGAGTAAAAATAGCCTTTATAGCAATGATTAAACCAAGGTTCTATTTACCTGAGGTATCTGAGTACTTTTGCCGCACCCTGTAGATCCAACAATGACAACTGTCTCATATTTCTCCAACATGTACAAAATATGGTTCCTCAGCTGTAGAATGAAATATATCATAGTAGATCTAATCAAAAGTTCCAAGTCAGTTTAATCCTTTACCAAACAAGTATATGCTTTTAAGAGCCTGAGGAAGACGCATTTTTGACAGCATTGTTGGAAAAGGCACTTTCTTAATTTTCCACAATGTTTTGTCTTCTTTCTGAAACTTATTCCTCCATTTCAGCCACAAATTATTTGTTATTTGATAATGCCTTCAATGTGGAAAAGTAAAAAACTTTATTGTCTGGTAGAGAGTCAATTCTTTATTCAACAATCCCAAGTTTTAACAACCCTTAAAAAGAAGGCTTTGAAAACATTCTGGCAAAAGGAGAAAATGCTGGTCACCAGGGTCACTAAAAGTCAGAATTGTGTGGTAAAAAGTTAACTATAAGAGTGCCATCAAAATGGACTGATTACCTTAAACACTGGCAACTTTTGTCGCTGCTGTTCTATCGATATGGAAACATTCGGATTGAATACAGCCGGCTGCTCTCCAGTTTCTTCTTTAGAGCCTCTTTCCTCCTCATGGGGTCTATCAGGGGCAGGGTCCCCTAAATGAGATATATAATAACCATTACCATATATCTAGACATAAAGTAAGTTAAAAATAAGAGATTATTTAATTCTTTATCCAATGACAAAACTTTAGACCTGTCTAAATTCAAAGCATTTGCAGACAACAAATTCTGTGTGGCTTACATAAAAGGACTTGTCTCTTAAAGGTGAAAATCATCATGGGAAAAAAAAAGAGAAATATCGTCAGATGCCCTAGGTGTGCCCCTGTCCTAACTCTGCCACCTTTCTTGTTTCTGTGAATATCTCGCGATGTTTCAGCCTGCGCGAGACTGACTGTGGGAATTTTTTTTAACTACATCATATTAAAAATGTTCCAGTGATTTTCAACCCAAAACGAGATGTAAGCAGACAATAATTATTGGTTCAAGGTTTAATTATGTCTGCTCACTGTTTTTACATATATTTTTGTAATGCATAATTACTTTCTTAAAAACTACCTATAAAACCATAAAATATGAAAGTAAACACATCTGGAATGCCTCATCTGTAAATGTTTACATTTCATAAAAGAAAATCAAATGACCAAAAAATTAACTTTTAAGGCCAAGCTTATTTTATAAACAGGTTTTGGTCCCATGGTCTTTAACTGATAGTTGCTTATTCTATTTTAATTTTAGCCCAACTCACAAAAGATCAGAAGAAGAAATAGACAATATGCCCATAATGTGCTTGTTCATGCTTACCAAGAAATTGTAGAGGAGAAACTGCCAGTAAAGAGGGCTACTGAATTATATAATGTACCTCACACCACTCTCAGAGACAGGTTATCAAGAAAGGTGCATCCTGATACTGTAACAACTGGTAAACCACCTTTATGGACATTTGTGGAGCTAGCTGATCATATAAAAACAAAGGCAAACTATTGCAGTTTTTATTTTAAAACAGTTCAGTGTTGAAGTTAATTTGTTAAAAAACCATTAACACTAATAAGTTTGCCGTAATTTATTTGGACTTGAGAGAATGTGTTATGTCACTCTGGTGGCAGAGTTAGACACATAAAAAAGGTTGCTTTTTGACATGCAGTTAATTTTTATATTGTTTTGGAAGTTAAATGCTAATGCCCACATAAATTTTGACTGAGATTGGTAGAAATATAAGTTATTTGACTTCTATGTGTATTTTCCATGCACACATGAATTTTGACAGGGATTGATGGAAATAGAAATTATTCGACTTTTAAGTGTATTTTTCTTCTTTTATATCATCTATTTGTGGTTCTGTTCCCAGATAAAGCTTAGAGGGACATCCGAGGACATCTGGTAACCAGCATTTTCTCCCTTTTCCACGTTTTCAAGTCTCTTCTTCAGGCTTTTTGAAATACTGGATTGTCCGGTAAAGGGTTAATTCAGGTATTTCAGGATAGATTGTTACTTTAAAAGGCGCACAATTTTTCGAACCCTTTTCAAGCCTGGCATATTATGTACCAGATCAGAAGCAGACACATTCGGTATGCAAATTGCATACGTCATAAAACAATCGCAATATCACTGATCACAACGGAGCAGAAATATTCCGGTAACTAAAATACTCCGGTAGCAGGTTTAACATTTCTCATCGGTTAACGCTCAGAATATATGAATTATGGCAATTGATATTGAACAACTGGGGAAATCGCGAAATCTCATGATAAACTTCATTGAATTCTGCAGCCGTCAATTCACTGCAAACGATTTGAAAAGCTACTGACCAGGCTTCCAAAATCGAACTTTCCCGCTCATTCTTTCTACTTTTTCAGGGGCACAAATAACGTTTCCAGTTTGCTGGAATTGGTATGTTCTGTTGAATTTGACAGGAACGTTAGTCAATCATCCCTCTTTCCCGGCATTTTTACCGGTGCGTTATCTTCTTCTAGGGTAGATTAGTCCAGAATATAGTCAACAAAAATCTTTCTGAAAACATGTCTAAATTGATTGATTTGACGTGGCACACATTGAATCTTGAAATAACGTTTTCAATGAAATGTAAGAGCAGTAAAAACAATGTTTTACTGTCTTTGGAATGTTTTTTTTTTTTTCTTTGATTAATTGACTACAAATCTAATATAGAAAAGTCGTCTGCCCATTAACAAAAATTTCAGATGGTTATATGTAGTTACATTGAAAAATGTGTCTAGCAATATTTAGGCAAATTCCAAATGTCAGTTTATGGATGCTTCAAGCGAGATGTGTAGATTAACTTTGTAATCTTTTCTTACCAAATTCATAATTATAAATCATACAAAATAATTTATTTGCGTATATGTTACCATTCGTGTAAAATAAATCGACGGGTTTTTCGCGAAGCGCATCTGTTCAAAAAAATAGTTCTCTTCTTTGCCTTTCTCAAGTAATGTGAATAAATATATATCGATACTTTTAATTTATTAATAGATTATTGACTTTATTTAAAATCTTTAAATGAATCAAAGATATAAAATTCTAAAATTTTGGTAAATATAGAAATGTGCTCTGCGGACGAATACAATGTTTTGTGGCTCAGTATTAACTTTCAATATATTCGTGCGAACGCAGTGAAGGTACGAAGTGGAAGAGGGAACGTGTATAGATTGAAATATATTTGTGTCATTGTTTAACGTTTTTCTCTCTCAGTTTTAACATTTTGTAAATAAATAAGTTTATTGTCACAAGTCTTTTCGGAATTAGTGAAGATGGATAGTTAGTTAACGGTAGTTTTGTTTAGTGCTGTAAATGAATTAACTCAGTGAGGGGTGTTCTCAAAAGTAGTAAGGATTTTATAGCGTACAATGACAATGGAAAACATGAAAAATCAAAGCGGATATGCAGTCACCACGAACCATGTTTATACTGGAACTGGGGGTATGCCTAAACAAGACTCTAGCACTTTAGACATGCAGGAAACCAAACCGCCAATACCAGTTGGCAGTGGAGGAAATTTACTTCATACTGCCCAGCTTCATCAACAGGCTTTAAAGGTGTTCAATAACAATGTTAGTTCATTAACACATCATTTGTCTGGTCAGAGGCAGATCGTGATCAGTGGTACAAGACATCCAGCACCCAACAACCCAGTTGTTCCCCATCATCCAAGCTATAATGTGACAGGAGGAGGGTTTAATGTTACAATCAATGGAGCTAATATCAATGCTTATTCTAAAGCAGGTTCAGACTATTCAAGCCCTAGATCTAGTGTAGGGAGTGCAGGGGATTCAAAGGGATCTAGTCCAAGGTCGAGTTTGGTACAGCCACAGCCCCCACCACCATATGACCCAAGAACAAGAAGTAGCATTTCAAGTAACATAAGTTACACATCCTTGGAATCGAACTCGTCTCCTAGAACAAGCTTAGCAGGTGGAATTATGTATGACAGATATCCAAGTCCAAGAAATTCCATGGCTTTTCAGACTGACAATCAAGGTGTTTTAAATACTTTCCATATGCACACAGGATTATTTGACAGGTTCAATGAATCTGCCCCACCACCTCAAATGACACATTATACTGATCCACGTCTAAGAACCATAGCGCCACAGAGTCAAGCTAGTATCAATGGACATTTTCTGAATCCAGCAACAACTGTTAACACCACCAGTTTACAAACTTTACACAATGGACATTTTACTCCAATGGTGGCTAGTACAGCAAATATCCAAATCAAACCTCGTAGCATATCACAGATGTCTCCACCCCCAAAACTCCCAGCTAGAGTTCCAATCAAAACACCTCAGACAGAAACTGAACAAAATTTAACACAGCTAACTGAACGATTACAACATGAACTTTCACTATCCATAAGCCCATCATCCTCTGCCCCCCAGTCTCCAACCCATCCTAGAGAACCACCCCCTCCATATCATGGACCTCACAAAACAGAACCCATGCCTGGACCTAGAAATTCCTCCTCCAAGTTATCCGCACCTGCTCAAGGATTACAAACAACCATGTCTAGCATGGGCACACACCTGTCCATGCATCATATTCCGCCAAGGACACCACCGTCTGCTACTGTTCGACCACAGACTCAAATTCCGTACCAAGTTACACCACCAAAGCAAAAGGGACCAACAGAGGCAGAAAAGAAATTGATGGCCTTGACTAAACAACTGGAAGAAGAAATGGAGGCTACTTCCCCAGGAGAATATTTTGGTAAGTTGCTCATTATGGGCCTGTAGGAAGCATTTCAGACAGGAGGAGGGGGATGGGAGGGGATGCTAAAGAAAAGTATGTGGCATCAAAAGCCATTTTGTATATGTTTCATAAAACCCCTCAAACCAACTAAGAAACATGGCAGTATAATTTTAATATTTATTTGGGCTGTTTTTATGACCATTCTAGGAGTTTATAAACCTTCAAACATTTTCTAAATCATAGTGGGGGAGGGGGTGGGAAGAGAGCTAAGCTAAACTTACCTGATCCATATTTTCTCGGTGTACATGTTGAAAGGATGTTTCGAAAGTTGTCTGCTGCAAATTAGTGCCAGGTGGTAATGAGTTAATTGTTTGCCAAATGACAAAATTTTAGACTAGTCCAAGTTGAATGTGAAAGCATTTGCAGACAACAAAATAAATTGAAATATGTTTGGGAAAGGCAGAAAACATTGTAGGAAAAGGGAGTGAATGCTGGTTACCAGCATTTTCTTTTTTTTCCAAGAATGTTTTCAAAACCTTTCATTGTCAGGGTCGTTAAAAGTCAGGATTATGTGGTTGGTAAAGGGTTAAAACTATGATTCAGACACAAAAGAGCTTTGTTGGAAAAAAAAAAGGGACAATGAGTTACTTTGGCCATTTTCTCAATTTCTTGCAATATTTACAAAGGCCTAACTTGGTCTTAACCCTTTACCAAACGACAAAATTTTAGACTGGTCTAAATTGAAAGCATTTGCAGACGACATAATGAAAACGGCCCAAATGATGAAATTTGTCCTTGATAGGTCAGAAAAACATTGTGGGAAAGGAGAAAATGCTGGTTACCAGCATTTTCTCCTTTTCCCACAATATTTTCAAAAGGCTTCTTTCACAGGGTTGTTAAAAGTCGGGATTGTGTGGTAAAGAGTTAAAGGAATGAACAGGCATCTGTTGGCAGGGAAGTTTTTACTCCTTAGTAGCACAAAAATCAGGAAATGGAAACTTGTGTTCTATTTGCGGATAAAGCCAAGCATCAGTACCATTTCAACTTCTTGCCATTTCAGCCAAGACGGTTCTCTACATTATTGCACCATACAGGGCAAAGATCAGATTGCCCTGTCTGTGATGTCTCATCTTGTCTAAAATATCAGCATAAGCTACAGATTTTGTCTTCCATATTTTAAGAGTTTTAAGTTTTAACCCTTTACACCTTGCTGCTTAAATTTAGATTAGTCCAAATTAAAAGCACTTGCAGACCCCAAAGAATTGTGGATCAAACGATGAACTTTGTCATTAAAAGGATAGAAAACACTGTGAGAAAAGGAGAAAATGCTGGTAACCAGCATTTTCTCCTTTTCCCATAATATTTTCAAAAGCCTCATTCCTCAGTATCATTAAAACTCAGGATTGTGTGGTAAAGGGTTAACCCTTTCCTAGGCAATGAAAAATTGGAATTGCCCCAAGTTGAAAGCATTTGCAAGTGTGTGATTTATATAATCTGGCTCAAATCATAGGAATTTGTTTATCAAAGGGTTGCAAACAATGTTTGAAAAAGAGAAAATGCTGGTTTTAGGCATTTCCTCCTTTTCCAACAATGTTTTCAAAGACCTTCCTTGGGGTTATTAGAGTATGGTACTGTTTGGTAGGGGTTAGTTTGGCTTATCTTTTAATATCCTGGCATGTTATTCTTATAATCTAGACAGTTGGCAAGCCTTCAGCTCTTGAAGTAAGGTCAAATACACTGTATAAAGCTACAGATTGGTGTTTTCCAGGCTTGGCCATTCTTACATACTGTATACATGTACTTGGAACTGGGAAATTTTTCTTCCGGTAACTTTTTACCACACAACAAAGTTTTAGCTGGGTCCAAATTGAAGGCATTTTCAGATAACATATTAAATGTTGCTTAAAACAGGAAGTTTATCTATTAAAGGGTAGAAAACATTGTGGAAAAAGGAGAAAATGCTGATAACCAGCATTTTCTCCTTTTCCCACAATGTTTTCAAAAGCCGTCATTAACATTCAGGATTGTGTGGTAAAGGGTTAAGTCTGTAAATATCAAACAATCCCATGTTTGAATGACTCTGAAGAAGAAGGCTTTTAACAACATCAGCAGAAAAAGGGAAAATGATGGTAACAAGCTTTCACCTTCCCACAATGTTTTCTACTCAAAATCTCATATTTAACTCTACCAAACAACAAAATTTAAACTGGTCCAAATTGAAAGGATTTGTAGACGATGAATTAAAGTGGGCCCAAATGAGGAAATTTCTCCCTTATAGAGTAGAAAACGTTTTGGGAAAAGGAGAAAATGCTGTTTACCAGCATTTTCTCCTTTTCCCACAATGTTTTCAAAAGGCTTCTTCTGCAGGGTCGTTAAAAGTCGGGATTGTGTGGTAAGGGGTTAAGCTGCATTCATTTTCAAATTATCATATGCAAATGTTTTCAATTTGGACTGCTCCAAAGTTTTCCTGTTTTGACAGGTCTGCATTTTTGCCGTGTGGAAAAGGGTTAAGCATATAGACTGTACATTATTATTTTTACAGGCTCTTTCTCACATAATTATAGGCTTGGTATATCTGATTGTGACTGTTTTATTACAAGCATAATACTAATTATTGCATCATATTTATTTTGTATTCCTATACATGATTGACAGTTATAAGGATTTGCCTGTCATAAAGTTTCAGTTTCCTGCTCGGGACATGTCCAATTGATTTTTAAGTGTCCTTTAATTAACGGATGACTCTGACTGGATTGTTTGTTAAGTCTCGCCCCAAGGGCTTTTGTTCCACCTTTTAGAGTTCAGGAATTTTGTTCTGTCACGAAAATGGAGGGAAAATAGAGCCAGTGCACCAATGTTCAGTATGTAGGAAAGGGGTTTGACACTCAAATGTTTAAAAACCTTTTAACTCTACACCACATAATCCCGAGTTTTAATGACCCTGAAAGAGAAGACTCTTGAAAACATTGTGGGAAAAGGAGAAAATGCTGATAACCAGCATTTTCTCCTTTTCCCACAATGTTTTCTACCCCTTCAAATACGAAAAATTATCCTTTGAACTACATTTAATTTGTTGTCTGCACATCCTTTCAATTTGGTCCAGTCTAGAATTTTGTCGTTTGGTAAAGAGTTAATTAAAGTTTTATTATTAGTGGTAATGCTGGTTTAGGACAGCTTTTTTTCATTATTTTGGTTTTGACCAGGAAGATACTATTATGAAAAAGGAAAACAACACCTTTTCTCTAACACAAGAATGCTGCTTTTGAAAACTTTGTAGGTAAACTAGAAAATGCTGGTATCCAGCATATTCTCTTTTTCCACAATGTTTTCAATCCTTTGATTGACAAATCCCATCATTTGAGCCACATTAATTTTGTCTTTTGCGAGTGCTTTGAAATTGTTAAAGTCTAAAATTCTTTAGTTTTGTCTAGACTAGTGAATGGTTAGTTTGTTAACTCTATACCAAACAACAGAATTTTACACTAGTCGCAACTGAAAGTATTTACAGATGACAAATTAAAAGAGAAAATTTGTCCTTGATAGGGCAAAAATGATTGTGGGAAAAGCAGGAAATATTGGTTACCAGCATTTTCTCCTTTTTCCCACTATGTTTTCAAAAGGCTTTTTCCTGGGGGTCATTAAAACTCTGGACTGTGTGGTAAAGGGTTAACACTGTTTTTGATATTAAATGTTGTTATATCTGGCAGCAAGTGCACATATCCATGCTTTTTCCTAGAGTTTCTTTTACCAGCACTTCGCATAATATTCTTCTCAAGCCACTGGCTGCTTTCCCAAATAACCATAGTCTGAACAGTGATGGTTTGGTAAGGGGTTTGCAGCCTGTGATACAGGTACTTATCAGTGTAACAGTTTAGGTCTGGCATTTCTAATGAGTACCCACAACAATGGTTTAAATGAAGAACAAACAAATAACTAATGTCAGTGTATAATTATCATGATAAGATATGTTTCTAGAACAGTGGATGATAAAGACAAAGGCTAAACCTTTTTAGCTGACCTGAGCACGAAGTGCTCAAGGTGAGCTTTTGTGATGGTGCTGCGTCCATCATGCATCATGTGTCATGCGTCGTCCAGGCGTCAACAATTTCCTTGTGTGCACTCTAGAGGCTATATTTTCAATCATATACTCATGAAACTTGGTCAGAATGTTTGTCTTGATGATATTTTGGATGAATTCAAAATAAGGTCATGTCAGGTCAAAAAGAAGGACACTGGGCTAAATCTAAGAAAAATTTTTTGTGCTCTCTAAAAGCCATATTTTTCACCTGAAACTCTTGAATTTTAATCAGAATGTTTGTCTTGATAATATCTTGGACAACTTCCAAATTGGGTCATGTCGGGTCAAAAAGTAGTTCACTGGGCAAAAATTTCAGAAAAACCTTGTGTGCACTCTAGAGGCCACATTTTCAGCTTGAAACTTATGAAACTTGGTCAGAATGTTTGTCTTGATAATATCTTGGACAAGTTTGAAATTGGGTCATGTTGGGTGAAAAAGTAGGTCACTGGGCCAAATCTTAGGAAAACCTTGTGTGCACTCTAGAGGCCACATTTTCAGCCTGAAACACATGAAAGTTGGGTAGAATGTTTGTTTTGATGATATCTCAGACAAGTTCGAAATTTGGTCATGTTGGGTCAAAAAGTAGGTCACTGGGCTGAATCTTAGAAAAACCATGTGTGCACTCTACAGGCACCATTTTCAGCCTGAAACTTATGAAAGTTGGTAGAATGTTTGTCTTGATGATATCTGGGAGAAGTTCGTAATCGGGTCATGTCCGGTGAAAAAGTAGGTCACTGGGCTAAATCTTAAAAAAACCTTGTGTGCACTGTAGAGTAGAATGTTTGTCTTGATGATATCTGGGAGAAGTTCAAAATTGGGTCATGTCCGATCAAAAAGTAGGTCACGGGGCTAAATCTTAGAAAAACCTTGTGTGCACACTAGAGGCCACATTTTCAGCCTTATACTGATAAAGATTGGTCAGAATGTTTATCTTGTTGATATCTTTGACAAGTTTGAAAGTAAGTCATGTCAGGGCAAAAAGTAGGTAACATGGTCAAATCTTAGATAAACCTTGTGTGCACTCTAGAGGCCACATTTTCAGCCCGATTCTCATGAAATTTGGTCAGAAAGTTTGCCTTCATGATATCTTGGATAAGTTTCAAAGTAGGTCACATCAGGTCAAAAAGTAGGTCACTGGATCAAATCTTAGAAAAACCTTGTTGCACTGTAGAGGCCACATTTTCAGTCTGATACTCATGAAACTTGGTCAGAATGTTTGTATTAATGATGTCTTAGACAAGTTTGGAATTTACTTACATTGGTTAAACGAGTAGGTCACTTACACTCATGCATTTTACATCATTAAAACTAAGATCTCTTCAGCTGCAGATGACTTTACTCGGATAAGTGCTTTAGGGCCAGTGGCCCTCTTTTTTGTTGAACCTACTAACTTTAAAAATTTTCATCATGGCATAAAGAAGTTATTGTCCATTAATACAAGTGAATTCTTCATTTGAAAGAAATGTTTAGTGCAAGAGGCAAAAAAATGTTGGCTGTGTGTTCAAGTTCAATAGTTTGACTATTAGAGAAGAGCCTGTGTAAGTCTTGTTTATAAACATTCTATCCCATCAGGCTTTATGTACATTATTGTTCCCCAAAGTCAGTATGTATATCCCAGTACTTCTTGGAATAATGTTATCTGTGGCAGTTTCAGGCAGAAGATGAAATATGAAAATATTACAAGTAAAAAGGCACATGTTTATTATCATAGTAACTGTAGCAGTTTACTTCTATTTCCTATGAATGTTTCCTGCATTGTCAGAAAATGACACATGTATCCATGAATACTTATTATTTTTTCCCTTTTTGTGGAGTCAAGAATATTTGAAGCATTTAACTATTGAACAAACAACAAGTTTAGACTTGCCCAAATTGAAAGCATTTGCAGACGACAAAATAATTGTGACTCAAAAAAAAAAATGCTTTTAAGGGGGTGGAAAACATTGTGCTTACCAGCATTTTCTCCTTTTCCCACAAAGTTTTCAAAAGGCTTCTACCTCAGGGTCGTTAGAACTGGGGTTTGTATGGTAAAGGGTTAAAGGTAGGCCTACTTCAAGATGGCAAATTCCTAGTTAATTATCCACTTAGCCAGATCATAATGCAGATATCTACATCTGCCATGTTGTTCAGGTTTTTTTTTCTTAGAAACTCAATGAATGAGGAAACCACCATTAATCAACTGAACAAACTTGTTGGTAGTTACTAGTAACATGCAGGGCTTGAAATCCAGGTATCTCTGGTTACATTCCCCACCTCAGCCAAATTCTTTCTGATGTTTAATAAATTTTTTTAGACTCATTGTGACAGGGTTCATTTGTCTCTTACCACTAAACAAGAACAATATCAATGTAGGAAAAGCAGCCAGTGGCTTTAAACCCTATACTACACCATGACAACTAAGGCTTGAAAAGTTGAAAGCATTTGCAGACAACAATTCAAATGTAACTCAAATGATCAACATTTTTTTCTTTTCCCTCATTGTTTTTGAAAGGCTTCTGTCTCAGGGTAGTTAAAAGTTGGGGGATATTGTGCAAAGGACTGGTTAAAGGAACTCAAGTAAAGCATGGGTAAAGTGCACTGGCTGCCTTGATATTTACCTGCTTTTTCTCACAATGTCTTCTACCCTTTCAAAGACAAATCCCATCATTTGAGCCAAAGGCTGGCCTACCGGCATTTTCTCCTATTCCTATAATGTTTTCAAAAGCATTCTTAAGGGTCATGAGTGATTGAATTGTGTTTTATGCTAGTTTCAAAAATGTTTCAGTCTTATCACATAACAGCTTACTTACCAGTATTCATGGGGGTTTCACTAGTACTAGACCTGGACTATCAAGTATCTTGCCCAAGGACACTGACAAAAAACCCAGAGCAGCAAGAGAGAGTTGAATCTGGAGGTTCCAGATAGTAAATCCTGCACCTCCTATTCTTCCTAACTCTTTATCACACAACAAAATTGTAGACATGTCCAAATTGAAAGCGTGGGGCGACAATTTAAATGTGGCTCAAATGATAGAATTTTGTTGGTTAGGTTAGAAAACATAATGGCAAAAGGAGAAAATGCTGGTTACCAGCATTTTCTCCTTTTCCCAGGATGTTTTCAAAAGGCTTCTTTTTGAAGGTCATTAAAACTTGGGGTTGTACAGTACTGTAAAAGGTTAAGACTTAATGCAGAGCCCCTCATGTTTGTGATAGCTTGGTAAAGGGTTTAAAATAACCCTTTACCAGACAACAAAATTTAAGCCTTGTCCAAATTGAAAGCATTTGCAGACGACATTTTCAATGTGGCTCAAATGGTGCAATTATTCATTTATAGGGAAGAAAACATTGTGGGAAAAGGAGAAAATGCTGGTTACCAGCATTTTCTCCTTTTCCCACAATGCTTTCAAAAGGCTTCTTCCCTAGGGTCGTTCAAAGGCGGCTTTGTCCGGTAAAGGGTTAAACACCCCATCAGCAGAACAAATAGCAGTAATTATTCAGAGAAGACAGCTGTAGGCAATAGGTTTACATAAATTATCATTCAATGTTTTGTTGACTAACATTATTATCTAGATACTGAAGGTTTTCTTTCAGCAGAACGGTGCATGATCTCTGCATAATTATTTTGTTTCTATAGATGTATTCTGACTTGTCTTTGCAGCTATTTCTTTACCCTTTACCACACAATCCCGACTTTGTAACGACCTTTTTGGAAGAAGCCTTTTGAAAACATTGTGGGAAAAGGAGAAAATGCTGGTAACCAGCATTTTCTCTTTTTCCTACAATGTTTTCTACAAAACAAATTTCAGTTTTTGAGTCACAATTTATTTTGTCATCTGAAATTGCTTTCAATTTAGAAATGTCCAAAACAGTGTTGTTGTTTGGTAAAGAGTTAACTCTTTACCAAATGACAATTTTTGTACTCGGCCAAATTGAAAGCATTTGCAGACGACAAAACTAAATGTAGATCTAGTGATGTTTTTTGTCTTTGATAGGGTGGAAAACCTTGTTGGAAAAGGAGAAAATGCTCGTTTCCAGCATTTTCTCATTTCCCACAATGTTTTCAGAGGCTTTCTTTCTTAGGGTTGCTAAATCTTGGGATTCTGTGGTAAATGGTTAAGAGGCTAAAATTTCTGTTTCCAAACATGAAAAGAGGCAATAACTTGAAATAATTTTTTACTGCTCTCATGGATTCATCAAGGTACAAAAGTAGACACTGATCGTCTAAATATTTGTCACATTTACCAGTTTGACGCCAATATAATTGACAACAAAAGGCTGATCCTGTCCCTCAGACACTTGGCGATATTTTGTTAACCTCTGAAAAATGAAAGAAACACCGATAATGTAAAGAAATAATATATGGGGAGTAAATTTTTTATCTGTTTTCAACAGAGTTGGTCAATGAAGTTGGGTCTTAGAAATGATTTATCTTACTTGGTTTTAAGAGTACTTCTGTTGCACTGTTGTTGTTCTGTTGCCTGAAAGGACAACATACAGGTAAGTAATGGGCAGGTCTTGCCTAACCCTTAGATTCCTGGATACATGAAGTTATCTGATCCCTGAAAAGGGCCCAAACATTTTAATTGATAGACAGTTGCCCATGACTGTTGACCAGACCTAATGTTGCAGAGTACAGTCAAATATAAAATTGCTTATTTTGTTCAATCTGATCTTAGCTTAGTGCTTACAGGGGCATTTTAAAGCTGTACTTGTTTCTGTAAGGGTACATAATTGAACAGTGCATGTAATATTAACCCTTTCCCAAACAAGCCCTGGTTTTCACATGTCAGCAGTACAAGTCTTTTGAAAACACTGTGGGAAAAGGAGAAATTGCTCATAACGAGCAATTTCTCCTTTTCCCACAGTGTTTTCTACCCTTTTTGATAACTTTCTGCCATTTTCATCAAATTTAAAATTGTCGTCCGCAAACTCTTTCAATTTGGACCAGTCCAAAATTGGGAAAGGGTTAAGTTGACTTGGTTTTCTTTGTGATCGGTAGATTAAGATCAGGCTAAATGTAATGGGCTTAACCCTTTCCCAAACAAGCCCTGGTTTTCACGTGTCTGCAGTACAAGTCTCTCTCGTAATGAGCAATTTCTCCTTTTCCCACAGTGTTTTCTACCCTTTTTGAGACCTTTCTGCCATTTTCATCAAATTTAAAATTGTCGTCTGCAAACTCTGAATTTGGTCCAGTCCAAAGTTTTGCCGTCTGGTAAAGGGTTAAACTGATTTAACCCTTTAGTAAAGTTTACCAAATTTTTCCCTGAAAATGAAGGCATTTGAAAACAGAATGGTAAAGGAGAAAATGTTGGTAACCAGAATTTCTCTGTTCCCTCATTGTTTTCTACCTTTTGATGGACAAATCCCAATATTTGAACCAGATTTGATTTGTGGTCTGCAAGTGCTTTTGATAATAAGTAAATCCAAAGAAGTGTCATCTGGTAAAGAGTAAAATAGATCCACTGATGTATCTGACTGGTTCTTTATTAGTCAAAATTGAACACAGCCTTATTAGTGGCTGTTAAAAGTTCCTGCTTTGACAACAACAGCAGCCTTTTTGCAGGTGCCATTTTTAGCATGGCTGTTTTTGAAGAAAACATCGAGGTATTGTACTAGCCCTATCATTGTAATCTGAGTGCAAAAACTCTGACATTTTATAATATCCCTGTTATTACTAAAGATATTTATTTCAAACTTGGATAAGTTGTTTATTATCAAAAGGGGAAATCTATACTACCAGGGCAGGTAACCATCAAAGTATTTTTTACATAGTTATGCCCCTTTTTTTACTTAAAATTTTCACTGAAAATCAAGCAAAATTTTCACTGAAAATCAAGCAACCGCAGCCAAGTGTTAGTGCCCACATGGATTGCTCTTGTTAACTTTGCATGATCTTCTTCTAAGCATTAACACTACCACACAACAAAATTTTAGGCTGGTCAAAATTGAAAGCATTTGCTGACCACAAAAGAAATGTGGGTCAAATGAGGAGCTTTGCCTTCAAAAGGTAAGAAACCATTGTCAGAAAAGGAGAATACGCTGGTTACCAGCATTTTCTCCTTTTCCCTCAATGTTTTCAAAAAACCTTGTTCTTTAAGGTTGCTAAAATCTGGAACATGTGGTAAATTTCATAATTATGGAGGAAGAAAATATCTAGAAAAAGAAAAGAAATTTAAGAAGAGGCTACGGTTATATCACTGCAGTTTTTGTCCTTAATGTATCAGAATAGCAAACAGTTTGAATTGAAATCAACACATTGCTTGCAGTCTGATCTTGACCTACGCTGTTCACAACAGTTGTGAAATCTAGCACTGGTTTATAAGTGCTCCCCTACACCTTAACCCTTCAATTGTCTTTCATGTCTTTAGTTGCCTTCGCAGCTGGTGTAGATCAAGATGTGCAGTCTTATCTTTGATCTACACTGTCTACTTTTCTGACACATTGTAGACAAAAGTAACTACAGTATTTCAATTATTTAGGTGTTAGACTTGAAAATTCTGTTGGGTTATCCCGTGCTCTATGTGTTAGCCCTTGTTGCACTGATTTTCATTGCTTATGCAGAAATTGTAGATCAAGGTCAGACTGCTCAGATCATGTAGTCTGATCCTGGATCTTCATTGTCAGCTTCTTTTTCCAGATTATCTGAATAACAGCTTTTTAATCGGGCGGTAGCTTGATTAGAGAGATGGAAAACTTCGGAAACCCGTCTACTCAGGGCAAACTGGTGTAACTGCAACTCTGAACAGCTTTTACTTACAGCGTTTTAATGCTTATACCTGCTGTGATGACCTTATTACAAAAACTACTTTTGACCCAGATAACCGCACTTTTGACCCAGATAAGTGCAGGAATAGTAATTAGCGGTAAACAGGCGTTAAGTAATGCCAAGTAATCCCATAATAACTTTTCAATTATGTAATAAACGGCGGTTACAATTTGTTTAGTAATGAATTATGTCATAATTACAGTACTATCAAAATCTCTGGCCAGCAAAAACTGGAGCAGTTTACTTTAAACACGAGTACAAGAAATATGGTCAGTAATAAGCAGCAACTTTATGAATGAAGCGAATCAAGTGTATTGGGTGATGTGAACACATCTTGTAGTTGTCTGCTGTCCATGTCATTCGGCAAATTTCGAGAGATCTGTTGATAGTTATACTTAGTTACGGGATCGGCCGAGTTGTGACGAGTGCTCTCCGTATATGTAGCAGGTGTTGAAAAGATAATAGGTCATTTTGGTCTTGAGAGGAATAAAATCGCAACAGGAAACATTGCTTGAAAAGAATTTGAAAATTTAGATTGCTCTGCCTAAGAGAAAACTGATGTAAATGCAACTCGTAACAGCCGTAAGTTTAAAATAGTAACCGGCTGGTCGTTTAATGTTAGCGAGGCGAAGCGTGTGAAGCTGTGGGGACAAAGGGTATAGAGTTGTGTAAAGGTTATGGCCCTCGCGGAGAGGCCATTACGTAAACATTTTCAGAATGGACTGGCGATTCATCGCTTGCAACCTTAGTACCCAGACTGTCCATTCGCAATACTGACTGATTACGCATCTTTCAGCGTATGATGTATTAACCCCTAGGCTGCCAAGTGCGACTCACTGACCTATTTTGCGGATAGTATAGATCAAGATCAGACTGCACAGAACGTGCAGTCTGATCTTGGATGAATACTGTCCGATAAGGAGATATTTCTTTTTCCAAAAAAGAATAAGTTTGACATAGAATTATTCGGGTTTTACCACCGGTTTGAAATTTCATTTCAATGTTTTAGCGGGATAAGGGTTGAATTGTTTTCACAGTTCCTTTTCCTCTCCTTCCAGCCATGGCACTACCATTTTACACTCACTTACATGTTTCTTCTTGGTGAGTTTCTACAGACTGGAATCAGTCTGTAAACCCTTGACCAAACAATCCTGTGTGGCTTTGAAAATATAGTTGGAAAAACTGTATGTATTCAGCATGTTCTCTTTTTCCACTGCGTTTTTCACCCATTTAAAAGATTTTCGAAATTTTGTCAGATAGAACATTTTCATCGAGGATAAAAAAAAAACCCTCAGACGGTCACACAAATAAGCTCACTTATTGTTATATTCTCCATATCTGAATCAACGAACCAGGGAAAAAGTCTTTGCAGAGAGTGCAGATTCAGACCAGACTGCTCAGAACATGCAGTCAGATCTTGGATCTGTCATGCCAGTTTTCCGAGTTATTCTACTCAAGACAGCAATGGTCCTGCAAGATTTAGGCTGCTTTTCTAAGCTTAACATGTCTATTTTAACAATTTAGTGCTCTAAGCGTGCAAATGTCAGCAACATGTTTGTCTCATCAGCTATTCCACATTGGTCGATTCTCATCCTTTCCACATTTCAGATAAAGAGATCAAGGCTACCGCAGTTATGCTCTTACTGATTAGAATGACTCAAATACAATTACTTGTGTTGGCTATGGACAAGTAAAGTCGCTTTTGAAGACAATAAAAGCCAAAGATCAGACTGTCCTTTGAACGCAATGCAATTCAGTATCACAGACGTTCATATCTTAGATCTAATTGTCTGTTTATTTGGGATGTATATGGGGGGAAAAAAAAAAACGACCATGAAATTGAAGCCTAATGTTTGATATTGTTTTTCTGACTGTAAAAGGCTAGTCGATTAACTGAGTGTTTTAACTCTTAACCAAACTATCCTTTATTAATGCCCATGAGAAAGAAGTTGAAAACATTGTGAGAAAAGGGGAAAATGCAGGTTACCATTTTCCCCTTTTCCCATGTTTTTTTACCCTTTCAACGATTCAGATCATCATTTGGTCTACATTTAATCGTCATGTGCAGATGCTTTTGATTTGGACAAGTCTAAAATTTTATCATTTGGTAAAGAGTTGACGGTTAGGGAGCTATTGGGTATCTACATTCTTTGAAAGTATAATGTAGGAGAAATTTGCCAGCAGACGTTTGGACTGGGCGATTTGGCCTGCTAGAAAATAAGTAGGACAGTCTGTCAAGATGAATACGATGTCTTGTTCAAAATGGAAAAATGAGAGGCCTACAAGCAGCCAAAAGTAAAGAATTCCAAAGTTATAATGCAGACATATGTTATACGGCTTTTATATGTTACAATACATTTACCAAAGTTGCCAAAGTTACAGAAAAGAATATATGTATTTTTTCACTCTTTTAAAGGGTTGGTAGGTACTGCTGTTCATGATGAGTGATATCTAAAACTTGATAATGGGTATTGCTGATCAGAATTGTCAGATATCTTTTACGTTCTATTGCTGTCGGCTGGCAAACATAACTTATATTTTAACCAATCGTTAAACTACTAATATGTAAAAGACAGTTTAAAAAAGTGGGATCCTACCTAGCTCATTTGTAACGGTGTAGGATATTTTGTCCAATACATAGTTCAAACATCTACCATCTGATTTGTGATTTCAAACCACTGTAATTATTCAGTGTCGACCGATTACAGTGCTTACAGCACTTTGATTAAAATTATAACGATTATCTCCATCTTTCATACTGTCTTAGAAAGGTCATTTCATTTATTTGGTACTACAAGGGAAAAAAGTGTATATGATTATGGAAATATGGAAACTACAGATCATGACAGTTAGTCCCCTGTTTGATTGATTTTGAAATACCGGGTTGTGATCTGCTCTACATAGTTTTTTATACAGTTTTTGTTTACAGGTGCCGAATTCGCTTTGGAATGCTATTGTTGTTCATATCTGACATTTTTCTGCTTGAAAAGTTTTCGATTGTTTGCCACAATGTGTTTTAACATTCCATGTCTCATCAGACGAAACTATGTGAACAAATCAAAATGTATACAACTACTGTATATTGATCAGGTCACTAAATCTTTCCTTCATGAATTCTGTTACTTATTCTTTCGGAATTAAATTATTGGAAATATTAACCTTGTACAAAAAAAGCTCTATCTACATATATTAACAACCACTGCAGAAAAAGAAATTAGAAACCATTGTGGGGGGAGAAAAAGAAAATGCCTGTAATCAGGATTTTTTTCTTTTCCAACATTGTTTTCTAACCTTCAGAGATGCATCCCTTCATTTTTTGGCCACATTTATTGGTTGCCTACAGTTGCTTTCAATTTGGACAATTCTAAAAGCCGGCAAAGGCTTAACCCTTTACCACACAATCCCAACTTTTAACGACCCTGGGGAAGAGGCCTTTTGAAAACATTGTGAGAAAAGGAGAAAATGCAGGTAACCAGCATTTTCTCCTTTTCCAACAATGTTTTCTACCTTTCCCAAAACAAATTTCAGTTTTTGAGCCCATTTATTTTGTCGTCTGCAAATGCTTTCAATTTGGAAACGTCCAAAATGTTGTTGTTTGGTAAAGAGTTAAATCTTTATCTGTTTACCACAGAATCCCGAATTTTAACAACCCTGAGGAAATAGGCTCTCTAAAACCTTGTTGGAAAGGGAAAAAAAGATTGTAACCAGCATTTTCTCCTTTTCTCAGGTTTTCTACACTTTCACAGACATTATTACCTTCAATTCAGCTACATTTAATTTATTGTCTGCAAATGTTTTCAATTTGGACAAGTTAAAAATTTTGTCATTATGTAAGGAGTTAATTCTAACCTGGCTGAGGGCAAGTCATAACGTACTTTTGCAGACAGTGATGCAAGGCCCATGGCCAGTCAGGCTGCCAAATTATACATGGATCCGTGGAAATCGATATTTGACCAATCAGGTCATGGCATTTATTTGGCCCGATGTGCAGCCTTGCTGTCTGCTATATCAGCTCACAAACAAGCGACTGTTAATGATGGAGAAGTGCGATAATATGTGTGTTTACAACGCTTGAATTTTAGGAAAATGTTTAAAAGATGTGTTTTGCGATCGTGTACTGCTTACGTGAGATATACGAAGAGATTTAAAGTTTGGATTATGATTATGATTGACAATGGGACATGAGTAAAGAGTTTAATCAACGCTATATTACTCAATGGATTAATTAATGTTAGTTTTTTTTCCTCTGAAACTCTCCGAAAAAAAAAACTTAAACTGTTTTACAGTGGAAAACAAAGGTAAAATTTATGAAATACTAATAAAGAGAAAGTACGTTCACTCAAATAGCTAATCTTGTTTAATAACCTCTGCACAGCCAAAAAAGGGGCACGTGTCTTCAGTTTTTCAGTTATATGTTAACACTAACCCTTGATGCGTGAAGAATGCTGAATGTGTAGATACATATCAGAGTGAAAAAAAAAACGCATTTTATTCTTGGATTCAAAATATCTGTTAATTAAATTAAGTACATTTACGTGTATTCTTTACTGAAGGTACATGTAGATTTCAATTATGAAACAGACTAAGTTCTGTTTTGTACAGTTTTGGAAGTTCAGCTCTAAAGGCAACTTATTTTAATTAAATCAGCTTTTGACTTAGCCATATTTAGGTGGATTAGCACATCTGCCATTTCAAAGAGTATGTCCGTAAACTGTTAACTGATAAGATGCATGTTTGATTGCCGCTGTAATCCGCTCGACCACCTGTTGTCTTCAGTATATCATAAGATAAACTACCGCCAATGATATTAACAAGTTTGTTAATTGAACGCACACTTTACACTTTTTAAAATCATCAGGGAACCATTTTCCCTTAACTTGAAATTTCAACATTTCTCAGACTTCCACCTCTCTGTTGAATGAGACAATCAATAAATATTTCAAAATGCTTGTAATTTAGTGTAATTTATTATCGATTGCAATGTTGAGACAACCTAACGACCCATACAAAAATATTAATCATCTTTAATTCTATTATTTTTAAGCAAAACTGAGGATTAAGAGTTGTTTCATTCTTTCTCGTAGAAGTTCAAAACTTTGCTGGCACATACATGTATTACATTGTCCGTAGACCCTGAAATTCACACTTTTTGTACAAATCCTTGAGTAAATAAGTTCAGGTATCCATATATTTCTTGCCGAGAATCCATCATCAGCAGAAACATATGAAAAGGAATATTTTTAATCGAAAGAAACAGGCATGACAGCACAATTTAAGTAGCCTTTCTGCTATGCTGTATATGTATTTACTGCATTTGTTTGTGAGCCCTTAATGACGGTAACCAAGGAAGTCGGTTTATCTCATTGCCACGGATCCATGTACTGTGTGTCATTCTGTGAGATTTTTGTCTGAAAACACTGAAATTTTCAACTGATGTGTTTTGTACACTGATTAAAAAGTTACTTTAATTTGTGATTTGTTGTTCTGGTAATGAATTAACCATTTACCACACAATCCATAGTATTAACTCTTTACCGAGCAACAAAATTTAAGACTTGTCCAAATTCAAATCATGTGCAGATGACTATATAACTCAAAAATTGATTTTTAGCTGCACTGGCCGAAGGCCAGCGGGTTTATGTCATGGCCCGGTGTCCGTCAGGCGTGCGTGCGTCCATCCGTGCGTGCGTGCGTCCGTCCGTGCGTTAACTTTTATTTCAAACATCTTCTTCTCTGAAACTACCCATCCAATTTTCATGAAACTTCACAGAAATGATCCTGCCATGGTCCTCTTCAGAATTTCTTGAAAGAATTTGATTCCTTCAAAAACTCTGGTTGCCATGGCAACAAAACTGAAAATATTGGAAATCTTGAAAAATCTTCTTGTCTGAAACCATAAGGCCTAGAGCTACCAAATTTGGCATGTAGCTTTATGTAGTAGACCTCTATCATGTTTCTTGAAATTATAGCCCTGGGGTCAAAATTGGCTTTGCCCCAGGGGTCACAAGTTTTACATAGGCTTATATAGAGAAAACTTTAAAAATCTTCTTGTCTGAAACCATAAGGCAAAGGGGGTAACAAATTTGGCATGTAGCTTTATGTAGTAGATCTCTATCATGTTTCTTGAAATTATAACCCTGGGGTCAAAATTGGCTCTGCCCCAGGGGTCACAAGTTTTACATAGGCTTATATAGAGAAAACTTTAAAAATCTTCCTGTACCTAGCCATAAGGCCTAGAGCTACCAAATTTTGCATTTAGCTTGATCTAGTTGGGGTCTACCAAACGTGCCCAAATTATAGTCCTGGGGTCAATTTGGCCTCATGCTGGGTGGGGGGGGGGGGTTCACAAGATTTACGTCGGCTTACATAAGGCTTAGGCTACCAAATTTTGCATAATTATAGCATTATCTAGTGGACAACTACAAAGAGGGCCCAAGTTACAGCCCTAGGATCAAGTTTGGCCCTGCACCAGGGGTCACAAGTTTTACATGGGTTTATGGAGTGAAAAATTCAGAAATCATCTTGTTACTAGCCATAAGGCCAAGAACTCCCAAATTTGGCATGTTATTCTTCTAATACACATGTTCCCCATTTAGTCCGACTGTAGCCCTGGGGTCAAAGTTTTATAAGGGCTTATATAGTGAAGACTTCTCTTCATGGTTTATAAGCCAGTGGAGCGATACAGGGCCATCATGGCCCTCTTGTTTTTTTTGGAAGACTAGAAGACATCATGGAAAAAGGAGAAAATGCTGGTTACCAGTATTTTTTCCTTTCCCACAATCTTTTCAAAAAGCTTCTTTCTCAGGGTCGTTGAAAGTCGGGATTGTGTGGTAAAGACTTCAAATATTGAAAATATAAACGTTGTACCAAAAAGTTCCATGTACATGTATTAACAAACATTAGAAAACATTGTGGAACAAAAAGAAGATGCTGGTAACCAGAATTTTGTCCATATCCCACAATGTTTTCTATCCTATCCAAAACAAATTTCAATTTTTGAGTCATATTCCTTTGTTGTCTGCAAATATTTTCAATTTGGGTCAGCCTAAAATTTTGATGTTTTATAAAGAGTTACAGATATACCGTTATTTAAAAAAAAGGATTAGTTTGTGTGATACATACTTGAAGGCATATTTGGACTTGACCAATTAATTATTGTCACAATAATTCATGTCATGCTTGGTCTTTTTGAAAACTAAATCCTACTGAAATGATACTGTTGACTGTCTCAAAAATATATTTTTGTTTAGTTTGTTGGCATTTAACCCTTTACCACTTTATCGCAAGTTGTAATGATCTTGAGAAAGAAGGCTTTTGAAAATACTGTGAGAAAAGTTAAGTTATTGTCATGGTAATTACTTAAACCACTAGTGGAGAGGTTTTGAGTACAGATGAGGATGATAATAGTGTTATTATGTAGGCTGATCACACTCTTCACAAACATTGTATTGGATCACTTCTTTCCTTCATAACAAAGATCACTGAATACCCTTTATAAACAATCTGGTGTTTAGACATACCTGAATTAACCCTTTACCAGACGACAAAATTTTAGCCTTGTCCAAATTGAAAGCATTTGCAGATGACAATTTCAATGTGGCTAAAATGCTGCAATTTTTCTTTGATAGGCTAGAAAACATTGTGAGAAAAGGAGAAAATGCTGGCTACCAGCATTTTCTCTTTTTCCCACAATGTTTTCAAAAGGCTTCTTTCTCAGGGGTGTTTAAAGGCGGCATTGTACGGGAAAGGGTTAAAGACTAATATGAAGTATTAAGTCGCAATTTTTAGCTCCACTGGCCGAAGGCCAGCAGGCTTATGTCATGGCCCGGTGTCCGTCGTGCGTCCGTCCGTCCATTAACTTTTATTTCAAACATCTTCTCTGAAACTACCCATCCAATTTTCATGAAACTTCACAGAAATGATCCTGCCATGGTCCTCTTCAGAATTTCTTGAAAGAATTTGATTCCTTCAAAAACTCTGGTTGCCATGGCATAGGGCTACCAAATTTGGCATGTAGCTTTATGTAGTAGACCTCAATCAAGTTTCTTCAAATTATAGCCCTGGGGTCAAAATTGGCTTTGCCCCAGGGGTCACAAGTTTTACATAGGCTTATATAGAGAAAAAACTTTAAAAATCTTCCTGTACCTGGCAATAAGGCCTAGAGCTACCAAATTTTGCATGTAGCTGTATCCAGTGGGCCTCTACCAAGCGGGCCAAAATTTTAGCCCTGGGGTCAAAATTGGCCCCGCTGCAGGGGTCACGAGTTTTACCTGGGCTTACATAGTGACAACTTAAGAAATCTTCCTGTTTTGATTTTTTTTTTTTTTAAATTAGCCTTGCATCAGGGGTCTTATGTTTTGCAGAGGCTTCATATGGACAAAACTTGAAAATCACCTTAGTTATAACCATACAGCATGGACTTGTATTATTTTGGCATGTGGCTTTATCTTGTAGACCTCTACCAGGGTTCAAGTAATTATAGCTCTGGGATCAAAATGGCTTTGCCCTGCGGGTCTCAACTTTCACATGGGCTTTTACAGAGAAAACTTTGTAAGTCTTCATTTTGAAACTATTTGGCTCAGAATTGAATTGTTTAGTATTTACGGTTTATATTTATAAGCCATTGGAGCGATACAGGGCCATCATGGCCCTCTTGTTCCTTTTTCCACAAGGTTTTTATCATTTTATGAGCGTATCCTATCATTAGAGCCACATTCACTCTATTGTGCCGAGCCCTTGGTTGCTCAGAACTTGAGACCAATGAGTCATTGCTTCAAATTCCCACCTCGGCCAATTTCTTTCTGAGGATGATGTGACAAGATTCATTTCTCTCTCACTGCTGGTCATTGTCTTGACTATTGCAGCCAGTGGCTTGGGAAGAATATTGTGCCTAGTACTGGTAAAAGAAACTTTAGGAAAGCATAGATAGGTGCGTTTCCTTCTGTGATATAACTGAAATAATGTTGAAAACCGTGTTAACTCTTTACCAAACGACAAAATTTTAGACTGGTCCAAATTCAAAGCATTTGCAGACAACAAAATAAATGTAGCTCAAAAATTGAAATTTGTTTCGGGAAGGGTAGAAAACATTGTAGGAAAAGGAGAAAATGCTGGTTACCAGCATTTTCTCCTTTTCCCACAATGTTTTCAAACGGCTTCTTTCTCAGGGTCGTTAAAACTCAGGATTGTGTGGTAAAGTGTTAAACACCATACAAAGAAACAAAGAAATCACTCTGTTCTCTGCAGTTAATGTTTTCCATTCAGAAAGGTGTCAAATATTGTCCTCCTCAGGTAAAGATTTAATTTTATTACATGGAAAAACGTTTTTTGTGATGAAATAGATTATTTAGAATGGACTTCTCAAAGGACATGATTGGTTTTATATTCCAGATTTTCACAAAGAAATTTGTTTACATAATCCTGTTGAGTGATGTATAATATTTCATGGAATCCTTTTAACCTTTAACCCTTTCCCAAACAGGCCCTGGTTGTCATGTGTCTGCAGTACAAGTCTTGAAAAAACTGTGGGAAAAGGAGAAATTGCTCGTAATGAGCAATTTCTCCTTTTCCCACAGTGTCTTCTACCTGTTTTGAGACCTTTCTGCTATTTTCATCAAATTTAAAATTGTCGTCTGCAAACTCTTTCAATTTGGACCAGTCCAAAATTTGTCGTTTGGGAAAGGGTTAACTACTAATAATTATTTTGTCATCTGCAAAAGTAATCCTTATCCTGCTCAGTAAGTGAAATGAAACTTTTAAACCGATAGTATGATCTAAATTTTGCTGTTTTAAAGTTTTGTTTTTTTCAATGTTATGTCCATAATGGACAGTGTAGATCCAAGATCAGACAGCACATTTTGAGCAATCTGATTTTGATCTGCTCTGTCCGCATAAGGTCCTTTTAAGTCGCACTTAGCCGCCTAAGGGTTTAAATGTTTTCAATTTGGACTGGTCTAAAACTTTGTCATTTGGTGAGGAGTTAAGCTCCAAATATTTCAATTTCAAAGTTCTTTCTACCATATTGGACAACAAAGATCCAAGATCAAACAGGCCATTCTCTGCATTCCAACCTTGTACTACCTTGTCTGGAATAATGCTTTGAGTTTTACTTTTAAACCGAAGGATGAATTGCTGCAGCGACAGTTAACCCTTTACCACACAGTGCCGACCTTTAATGACCTTGAGGAAGAAGCCTTTTGAAAACATTTTTGGTAACCAGCATTTTCTCCTTTTCCCACAATGTTTTCAACCCTATCAGACAAAAATCACATCATTTGAGCCATGTTGAAATTGTCATCTGCCTATGCTTTAAATTCAGATGGTCATAATTTTTCTCGTGTGGTAAAGAGTTTGTCCTTTAAACAATCCAGACTATTAATGACCTTTGGAAAAGAAGGCTTTTGAAAACAATTTGCTGGAAAAGGAGAAAATCCAGTATTTTTTTTTCTTTCCCCACAATGTTTTTTATCCTGTCAGAGACAAACTCCATTTGCTTAACATTTGATTTGTTGTATGCATATGCTTTCATTTTGGACCAGTCGAAAATTTTGTCATTTGATAAAAAGTCAAAATGGATGAGGATTATATTCTGTTGTCTGTCAAAGAGTTAAGACTGAGTCCTAGGGCAGAATATGAACATTATAATTTTTTAATTTGTAGTTTAAACATTGTTTGAGACATTTGAGAAGAAAGTCATTGGGTACAGAAGGCTTAAATTGGGATATTAATTATGGACCTTAGAATGTCTTAACTTCACCCTTTCATCTCATACTTCCACTTTTTTTTTAACTGATGTATTCTTTTGAATACTTTAAATCCTTCACCTCATAATCCCGAGTTTTAACCACACTTAAGAAGGGGGCTTGGAAAACATTGTGGGAAAAAGAAAATATTCAGGTAACCAGCACAATGTTTATCCACCCTTTCTAAGACAGATTCCTTTGGTTGAGCTACACCTAATTTTTCATTTGTAAATGCTTTGAATTTGGGCAGGTTTAAATTTTTGTCATTCGGTAAATTGTTAAGAGTAACTTAGAGTAACAACTTAGTTTTTGTTTGCTATCCAGATCAAAGTCAGATTGCTAGGAACTTGCAGCATGGGCTTCAAGCTGAAATGTCAAGAATTGGTCGGAAACTGCCATGATATAACAATGATGAGGCGTGTTATTTGCCTGTTGAAAATACGTTTTACATACGTTTTGTTTTCCAAGGTTTACTGATCATGATATAATTTTTTAAATCATTATTGAGACTTATAGATTAATGGTTATGTAGGGTCCTTGATGATGATGAATTAGGAGGTTTTAGGTCCCCTGTGCTCAAGACATGGACAGAATCTGAAGAGAAAAAATCAGATTCAAGAAAGTTGGTTTCAAGACACTGGTGTTTCTTTGATATGAGCCCTTGGTTCCTCTATGAACCCTGAGGGTCCTGCATGACTCATTGGTAAAGTGCAGGACAAACCTGTAGGCCCTGTGTTCAGTCTCACAGGAAGCACTGGGCTTTTCTCAGGGTCTCTTTGAACTCTGGCCTAGTAAAGTGAAACCCAGGACTAACATGAATAAATTGTGAGCTCTGGAGATCCATTTCATCTGTCATCTGCAAATGCTTCCAACTCGGACTAGTCTTTTATTTTGTCATCATGTTAAAGAGTTAAGTAATGAAATTTGTTCTGATTGGGATAGAGTTTCTATGAAAAGAATCCAGGAGGTTAATAAGGTTGAAGGGCAAATGTCAATATTTATTGAAATGTTTCAATCAAAACCCAGGGTGTATCCTATTCAATGGGAATTATTGTGGAAGGAGAAAAAAAGTTGATAGTGTGGTTATATGTGAAATGTTTGTCATCCCTGAACCCTTATCCCTTAGCTCTTTACCATAGGACAAAAATTTTAAACCAGTCCACAGACCTCCAGATAAGAGGGAGTGATAGTATTTTAAATCCATTATTTCTCTTTGAAACCCTATGTTGTGGTTACTTAGAATCGTCTCAATGAGATGATTCTAATGAGTACCCATAATATAGGTTGAGTAGAGAGTAATTAATATTTTCAATTTCGAAATCAAAATCACTCCCCCTATCTGGAGCTCCGAGTTCAAATTGAAAGCATTTGCAAGGTGGTGTGGGATCAGGAGAACAATTTGAATGCTGGTTACCGTCATTCACTTCTCGCACATAGTTTTCAGTAACCTTCTAGTCTTCAAAAGCTTTCTCTGTCAAGAGTTGTAAGAACTTAGATTTCTGCAATACTATTAATTTGGACAAGTCTACAATGTTTTCATTTGGAAAGAATTAAATGCACGTAGAGACTACATATTTCTTGCTATGACATGTTGAACCTGCCTTCTGAAAACCGCACTAATTAACCTGTGAGGTAGTAATGTAATATATTGTACCAAAGATTATCTTTCATCTCGTAGCTTCTAAAGTTGTCATTTCGATCCATTACTGCACAATGTCAAGCTATTTTTAGACTAACCCAAAACTGTTGCAAATAATGAAAATTAACAAATGTTTGAAGGAAAGGAAAGAATAGTTTACTTTGTAACAGTTTTGAAAAAGGAGCATTTGCTTAGTACATGCAATTGCTTAGTTCATGCAATTGCTGATTTTGCAACAATGTTTTCTGGAGCTTTGAACAGCAGGGGCATGAAAAGCCCTCTTTCTCAAAGTCATTATGACTTAAGATTGTTGGTAATGAGCATCCTATAGTTTGACTGATTCATCTTCTTGCAGGCCACTTTGAAAACAGTGTAGCAAAGGAAAAATGTGCTCTTAATGAGAATTTGTTTCAAGCAATTTTTCCTGTTTCTCAAAATGAATTAAATAAAGTAGTTTGTGTACAGGGTAGAAATATTCATTTCTGTAGTAATGAATTATACCGTTGCTATGCAACAAAATTTCAGACTCATGCAAGTTGAAAGCATCATTCTGTAGATGACAAATTTGAAAGTGATGCAAATGAACACAAATTTTTGACCGTGTGGAAAGCATTTGGGGAAAATGAGAAATGCTGGTCTCTGGCTTCAAAGTGTACCGATCGGAGGGTTGTTAAAATCTGGGGTAATGTTTGGTCAAGGGTTACTACATCAGTTCGGATAAAATACATGCAACTTTGATAAAATCTGTGTAAAATAATGATGATCAATCTGATTCAAGATCGAATACATTGAGTGTAAGTGAAAAATTGCTTTGAAATGGAGAAATTACTAGAAACAATAAATTTCTCCTAATGCCACTGTGTTTTCTAAGGTACTCTGCTGCAAAACCTAAACATCTCAGGGAATCCATTCAATGGCATTTGGGTTACATATTTCCCCTAGAAATGCTACAAGTGTTAGGATTTCCTGTATTGGTTTGTCAGTCTCACAGGGCCATTCCATTCATTCATTCATACATTTAATCCTTAACCAAACTGTCCCATGTTGTAGCGATCCCAAAGACTAAATCTTCTGAAAATATTGTGGGAAAAGGAGAAAATGCTGGTAACAGCATTTCTCCTTTTCCCACAATGTCTTCAACCACTTCAGATACAAACTCTATCATTTCAGCCACATTGAAATTGTTGTCTGCAAATGCTTTTGAAATGGACTAGGCTAAGATTTTATTGTCTGGTAAAAGGTAAACTGACTACACAGGATGTTGCAGAACTTACTGTCAGATTATGAACTGCTTGAATAGTTTCCAGGAATCCTGTCTAATAATAGATTTACCAGAAAGGCATTGCCCTTTCTTCCTCACAAAGCAGTAACTTTTGCTTGAATTGTAAATGAAACAAATATGAAACAAATATTTTCAGGCAGGAAAAGGTGTATATCTGCAGCCTAGGAAAAGATATGGCAACCTTTGTAGATAAAAAATCAGACTTGTTCATTCTGTGCAGTCTGATTTATGTCTGCCAAAGCAGCCAGAAAGTTGTCCCTTAATTTTTCTGTGGGTCAACTTTTTACCTAAAGATCCCATGGTTTTAGGACCCTTTAGGAGAATGGTTTTGAAATGTGGGATAAGAAGAAAATGCCGATACCTGCATTCTCTTCATTTCCAATCATCTTTTCTACCCGTTTGAAAAAAAAAAAAACATGGGCTACACTTGATTTGTTGTCTGCCTGCCTAAGCTTTCATTGTGGATGAGTAAAATTTCATAGTAAAATATGGTAAAGTGTTTTAAAAAATTGTTGTGCCCTCAGAGGTCAGTTTTGGTCTGAATACTCTTTCTCATGTGCATGTTCTTATGAGAGACAGAAAGAATTTAGTATAGGTTCCAGTCTGATCATTTTTTGCATTTATATATTCAAACTTTGCTTCAAAAATGATGGCCTGAGAACATAAAAAAAAAACAATTGCAGCAACATATACTTTACCCATTTCATTTTTCACTTTTATATATGAGCCATGCTCAGTGAAAAAGGGGCTTCACACATCTGCAAACAGTATCGTCCCAGGTCATCCTGCATGGACTGCACAGGCTGACCTGGGCCGAATCTTTTCACTATTGGTCACTTTTCTACGTGTCAAGGAACTATTCTATCCCATGATTCAGTTGGTTGTTGAAAAAAGCAGCTGTTATGGATCCATAATTATCTGATATCTTGCTCTGTATCGTGCATCAGAGATGCATTAAGCCCCCTTTTGCAAGAGCATGGCTCATATTCTGAAGTCTCTATAAAGACAATGCTTGTAGCAGCCTCAATTTCCCCATCATACCTCATTATTGACACAGTGATGTCACATGAAAAACAGAATACAGGCATATTTGAAAATCAGGGAACACCCCCTCCAGCGAATGACCCGAAGCATTAATAGGTATGGAACCGATAAACAGTTTTGCCACAGATCTGTACAGGCCATGAAAGAAGAGTCACCACAATAAGATGTGATCAAAACATTTTTAACATATGGACACTGGCTAGAAAAAGTTGTTTGCAGGACCTGTTAGGGTCCCTATTCTCAAGCCAATCTTAAGAACATTCTAAAAGTGTTATTCTCCAAGATTTTCTAAATTTGAAAGCACCGGTAACACAGCTTTTGTTGGTTGAACCAAATGGTTTAGGCTTAGCCAATCAGAAGTTGTGTTACTTCCAAATTTAGCTAATTCTCAAGAATGATACTAAGAATGTTCTTAAGAATGGTTGGTGAATAAGGACCCTGCTGGTATTAACTCACAACCAGGCCACAAAATCACAGACACATCCATAAAGTATTACGTAAAGCAGTTGCTGATGACAAGTTGAAAGTGACTCATTTGATAAGATTTATCTTTGTAGTGATAGAAAAGATTGTTAGAGAAAATGCTGGTTACCAGGAAGTGTCCTTAGGCAAGGCAGTGCAGAGCCTCAGCCTGGCATGAGTGTTTGTGAAATCCAGGAGTGACATGAAACACTGTTTAACTCTTTACCAAAGAACAAAAAATAAGACTAGTCCAAATTGAAAGCATTTGCAGGTGACAATTGAATGTGATTGAAAAATTGGAATTTGTTTTGGGAAGGGTAGAAAACATTGTGGGAGAAGGAGAAAATGCTGGTTACCAGCATTTTCTCCTTTTCCCACAAGGTTTTCAAAAGGCTTCTTTAATAGTGTCGTTCAAAGTCGGGACTGTGTGTAAAGAGTTAACTAAGACTAAATGTCAACAGATATCAGTAAGGAAAAAAAAGGCTTTAGCCACTAGACTGTCAAGCAAACTCAACAGGCATTATTCAGTCTAGAAAATATAAATGAAACCATTGCATTTTCAAGTTAACTTTTGTTCAGAGTAGTATAGATCAGAGATGAAACTGCAATTTCTCTCAAGTCTGATCTTGATTTACACAGGCTGCAAAGGTACATATTATAGGTGTGATAGGAGCTTTAGCAGTGACTAAAAAGGATTTGAATTGTTGGTCTTATCACAGGGTTTTCAAAACCTATGCTGCTAAGGGCTGCAGTGCTCCTACTTTACGTGGAGATAAGATAGCATTGTTACAAAGGCAGAAATTTGCACCACAGGGGCATTTAAGAGCTTCAGCTTGAGGGACAGGGTCAGCCCAGATATATTGATTACAAGTGTGAATTCCAAACATTCCAGCATTGGATAATGACAGATATTATCTTATCAGGCTATTAATGAAGATAGGCCCCACTATCTGATAGGGCCAATACTGGTCTGGCAGGCTGACCACAATAAGTTTATCTGATCATCCCCAGCTGTAAACTAAATTGATTATCAATTTGGTGGAATGGGTAAGTTTTATGGCTGATTTCATTTTGTTGGTTTGTTTGGCCCTGAATTAAACCAATGGTCATAATTTTCTGTATCAAAATGATGATTGCTGTGAAATTTCCAGAAAAAAAAACAGCATTTATTCATCATTCATTAATTCCTTTTTTCTTCTCTCTTTTTTTCTGGTAAACAAATTTTTCAACCATCAGAATTCCACTACATGAAATGCCCAATAGCGGCCAAAAGTAAACAGTAGGGGGTGGAAAATGTATTAAAATTTTAATCATACTATTTAAAAGTACAGCAATTACTGTGAAGAGGACAATCTTTTATTGTGCGATCGGTTCCAAGTATCAGTTGCAGGAAAATGAATTTAAAAACTAGGTCAAAAGTTGCCAGGTCACTCAATTAGACTAGTATAAATTTTATATGTTAACTCTTTACCAAACGACAAAATTTTAAACTGGTCCAAATTGAAAGCATTTGCAGACGACAAAATAAATGTGAATAAAGAACTGAAATTGTTTTGAAAACGGGAGAAAATATTGCGGGAAAAGGAGAAAATGCTGGTTACCAGCATTTTCTCCTTTTCCAACAATGTTTTCAAAAGGCTTCTTTCTCAGGGTCGTTAAAAGTCGGGATTGTGTGGTAAAGGGTTAAAGTGATAAAGGAAAAATTTTCAGCATTTGAGTCACAATTGATTTTTGCTTGGAAATACTCTCAAATTGGACTGGTATACAAACTTGTCGGGTGGTAAGGAGTTAAAATGAATGTCCCTGCTGACTGTTTTTATTCAACTAACTCAACTCAAATAATTTTTATTTTGGTATTCGGCAAATAAGATTTTGCCAATGACCATTTACAAAAATAACAACATGAAATATAGCCTAAACATGTACACAATTTAGAAAAATCAGAAAACGTTTGATTTATCACAAGTTAAGGAGTATCAATAATATCAAATAATTAAAGGAGTTATTCTGTACATGCCCCTTCTTTGTTATCAGTGACCTGTTAAATCTGTGATAGATTATTGACCCTGTGATTCAGTATTGGCCTGAAACTGTAAATATTTGTGTTGTGGTAGTGTCATATTAACCCTTTGCTCAATGTGCTTGTTACCTCCTGAACAAGTGCAGCAAACAACTTTGAAACTGTCCATTTGGAGTTTTGGCAAGAATGCATCTAAGATCACACTGCATACTGTGAAGTCTCATCTAAACCCACACAGTATGCCAACTAGCTTAAACTGTCCTCAACATACGAAAGGGAACATTGTTCCCTGTAATCCTGTGGAAATGCTGTCAGAATAGGTGGTGTATTAGCTATGTTTGTTTCAGGTATTTTGAGAAAACCCCTGCTCTTTCACCACAAAGGTGTGTACTGGTAACATTACTGCTCATTAGGAATTTAATTACTGCTGAAACAGTCTTAGGAACATGATGGTTTTACACTTACTGTGTACTTTAAGTTATTCTGTATTTACTCGTTTGAAACTTTTGTCAAGTTCTCTTGAAAGATATTTCACAATATGCTAGAATATTTTATTCATGAACAGGTATGAAAATGTGTTCAAATTTCTTGCTCATTCACTCTGCCAGAGAGTGAAACAGAACTTATCAGGCCTAACTCTTTACCAAACAACAAAACTTTAGGCTTGTCCAAATTAAAAGCATTTGCAGACGACAACAGAATGCCACAAAATATATAGAAATTACAATGTTTTCAAAAATTTTGAAGTCCATCAGAATACGAACATAAATTATGCCTGCAATTTGAAGGAAAGTGTTGACCCTTTGCCAGACAATCCCATGCTTTACCAGACGACAAAATTTTAGCCTTTTCCAGATTGAAAGCATTTGCAGACGTCAGTTTCAAAGTGGCTCAAATGGTGCATTTTTCTTTGATAGGGTAGAAAACATCATTGGAAAAGGAGAAAATGCTGGTTACCTTCTCCCACAATGTTTTCAAAAGTCTTTCCCAGGGACATTGTGTGGTAAAGAGTTAACAATCCCTGCAAATAAGGGATTTTGAAAACATTGTGGGAATAGGAGAAAATGCTGGTAACCAGGATTTTCCCCTTTTCCAACAATGTTTTCTACCCTTTCACAGGCATATTTCATCATTTGTCGTCTACAAATGTCTTTAATTTGGACGAGTCTTAAATTAAGTTTGTTGCCTGGTTAAGGGTTTAGCCATTAACCCTTTACCACACAATGCTGACTTTTAACAAGCCTGAGAAAGAAGCCTTATGAAAGCATCGTGGGAAAAGGAGAAAATGCAGGTAACCAGTATTTTCTCCTTTTCCCACAATGTTTTATACCCCTCCCAAAAGAATTTTAAATTTTGAGACACATTTTTGTCTTCTGCAAATGCTTTCAATTTGGACTAGTCTAAAATTTTAATGTTTGGTAAAGAGTTAAAATGCAAATTAAATTCTGAGACTTACTAGAATACTGCCAAGCCCCAGTAGCTCAGTCGGTTGTGTACATGACTTGAGAACAGGGGGTTGCTGATTCGATCCCCAGCTCAGCCAATTTCTTTCTGAGGATTGATGATAGCCATTGCAATAGGATTCATTCCTCTCTCACCACTGACCATTGTTTCAACGATGGTTATGTGGGAAAGCAGCCAGTGGCTTGGAATCCGAGAATATAGTGCTTAGTACTGGTAAAAGGAACTCCAGGGAAACATGGATAGGTGCACTGGATGTCACGATATAACTGAAATAATGTTGAAAAAGGTGTTTTACACCATACAATCAATACTAGAATACTGTTCATGTATTGAGGAGGAAAAAGAATCGGAGGTTTTGATATGGAAAAGAACGTTTTTAAGAAATGAACTGTTGATGCTTGTAAGAAGCAGTTGCTTTGTTTTCCACAATGTTTTCTAAACCAAGGGGCATGAAAAGTTGTATTCTATAGTGCTGGATTCACCCATGAGCCAAATAAACAGAGTGCTTTCAGTCGAAAAATTTATACCCAGATATTGCAGTTTCAAACTACTTTTTTCTTTTTATTTACTAGATTACCTAAGCATTTTGGGCGTTCTGATCTTGATCTGTACTATTTGCCAAAGGGAAGGAAGTTAAAATGGCACTTTAACTCTTTACCACACAACCCCGACTTTAAATGAGCCAGCTGCTGAAAGAGAAGGCTTTTGAAAACATTGTGGGAAAAGGAGAAAATGCTGGTAATCAGCATTTTCTCCTGTTCCCACAATTTTTTCTACCCTATCACAAAGAGAAATCATCATTTTAGCAACATTTAATTTTTCATCTGCAAATTCTTTCAATTTGGTCCATTTCAAAATTTTGTCGTTTGGTTAAAAGTTGAGAAAAAACTTGACTGACCTATTGGTAAATATACCTGTATGATTCATGCTTTGTAATTCATAAAGCCTGCATAACTTACCCATGATGTTCATTATAAAAATAGACAACAGGTGAAAAAATTACATCATGATTTATTTGCACTATTTTAATGATTTGTTTTGGGCGGGTTTTTTAGTAAGAGATGTTATATTGGATAAAACACATGAAGATCTGCTAGATTTGATTGTTACATGGGTGTAACATGCTGAATGCATTAATTTCCTTTTAACCTTTTTATAAACCAAACAAGCCCACTGTTTATCAGCCCTTAGAAAATAGACTTTGAAAAACATTGTGGGGGAAAAAAAGAAATGCTGTTAACCAGGATTTTGCCTTTTTCCATGACATGTTTATACCAGCATTTCCTCCTTTTCTCACAAACTTTCTTCCTACCAAAGCCAAATTTCAATGGTTCAGTGGTAGTATTTGTCCTTGAAAAAAAAAAGGTCGCCAAACATTAAGGAAAAAGGAGTAAATGATGGTTACCAGCATCATACGCCTGCACAAGCTTGGTAGGCCAATTGGCTATAGTGTGCCAAGCCCAGTGGCTCAGTTGGTACCATACAGGACTTGAGAACAGGAGGTCACTGGTTCGATTCCCGGCTTGGCCAATTTCTTTCCGGGGATTGATGATAGTCATCACAACAGGATTCATTCCTCCCTCACCGCTGACCAGTGTTTCGACGATGGCTATGTGGGAAAGCAGCCAGTGGCTTGGAAAGAATATTGTGTGGAGAACTGGTAACAGAAACTCCAGGAAAGCATGGATAGGTGCACTGGCCGCCGCGATATAACTGAAATAATGTTGAAAACAGCATTAAACACCATACAATCAATCAGTCATTGATTATAGTGTAAAGGCACCTTCAAGAAGGAGTCCTGTCGACTATCCTGCATAGCTCAGGTGGTAGAGCATAGGATTTGTAAACCTCAGGTCTTGGGTTACTTGAGGGTGTTGGTTCGAGCCCCACGGCTGGCAATCTAGAATTGCCGGAACTAATAGTCTTTCGGATGAGACGTTAAACCAAGGTCCCATGTGATGATGCTATACACCAAGCACATTAAAGAACCATGCGTAACCTAGGATGGGTTTCATCCTGTATCTTGCACTATCCCCAGTAACAAAACTAAGTCTTCAGGGGCTCGCCTAAATGGGCAACTGGTGGCGACAATAAATAAATGCACACAAAGGACTCCTGTCACTTTTGCCAATTCTTTGGATTGAAACTCAAATCCACTGGATCACAAACCAGCTCTTAGTGTCAATAAGTGAACTACAATCACTCAGCCCTTTCAAGCCATAAATTCTGATTTTACAACCCATCTAAATATGCAATTCATCACTATTAATATTAATTACTGATAATTGTGGAAACTTGTAACAAGTTATGCTACATTACACAAACATCATTACTTCAAATTGTGAAGGGAAGGAGAAGGAACAGCAAGAGGGCCATAATGGCCCCAAATTTTTTGCCATACAATATAATCTTACCATCCTGATATTATATGGCCCGCAACATGCGAAATGAGACCTTAGTACATTTGGTAAAGACTCATACCGGATTAGCCTGCCCAGTCCGCGCACGCTAATCGTTGAAGGCACTTTACATTTACATAAGATTTTTTAACACGGAAGACTTTCTTGAAACAGAAAATTGCACAAAAACAGAAACTGTCATCTCAGATTAGTCACAGACTGCACAGGCTGAACCAGGGTTCCCCATGGCCATTTTTTTTCTTGCGCCACCACTTTGGCCAAATGAGAAAAGTTTGCGCCACATTAAAATAATTGGAGCCAGTTGGTGCCATTTTTAAAATGAAAGTACATGGGGTTAGCCAGGATAAAAAATTGGTTAATAAAATATCTTTTCTTTGTTTGTATCATGAGCAATGAAATAAATGAGAAAACATTTTTCCATTTGATTAGTTTTTTAACCCATATCTATATTCATTGCGTGAATATAGTTCGGCGGCAGGTGCTTGATTCTCAGGGAAAATCCCAAGGTGAAAAAGGGGCATGGCTGTGCTTCAAAATGCTTTGATTGTTACGTGCTTGTTGTATAGGTTCACCTTTTGATAGTTACTAACTTGCCCAGCTTTTAAGTAAATATCTTAACTCTTTCCCAAACGACAAAATTTTAGATCAGTTGAAATTGAAAGCACTTGCAGACGAAAAAACAAATGCGACTTTAAGATTGAAATTTGTTTTGGGATGGCTAGAAAACATTGTGGGAAAAGGAGAGAATGCTGGTAACCAGCATTTTCTCCTTTTCCCGCAATGTTTTCAAAAGGCTCCTTTATCAGGGTCGTTAAAAGTCAGGATTGTATGGTAAAGAGTTAAGTAATAATAAAGGTATTCAAAAATTTCAAACTTGTTGCACGACGACGACAGGGCTACGGCAATATAACTCGACGTTGTATTCTTCAAAAACAGCCGAGCTAAATAAAAATGTTGACTTGTCCATATTGAAAGCTCTGACAGACAAGAAATTACTTAGTTATTCATAGATCAAGTGATAAATCTTGTCTTTTGAAAGGTAGAAAACATTAATGGGCAATAAGATCATAATCGTAATCTACCAACCACTGTTTACATAAAAAAAAAAAATAGCGACCGACTTCTTTAACTGAGAAAGGAATAATCAATCGCGAAAATTCCAGTTTGCAAACATAAGTGGTGAGCCGATAAATCAGTTATCCCGAGGTCCAATCTTCTTTCATTGATGTGTTAAATACCGAATTTAATCCACCTAAAAATGGTGTGGTCATTGCTAAATACGAACCATAATGCCCCGCATGTATCATGCATATAACAAAGAATCATTAGGTGTGGCTTAAGAAATTATGGGCGGTGACTAAATCTCGTATGTGATTCCTGATTGGTTCTCAGTACTTCACGTTGTGTAAAAATTCTGTTTTCACACCCTTGAATGCAGATGGGGCATGACGAAATTGACATTTGATTGATTAATAGCATTGCATGGTGTATATGCATGTATTGTGTGTAACTAGACAAATCCCATGTAATACACAGATTGTTATTTAGATCACCTGCCGTGGCGGGGTGTACTGGCGACAATTTATAAACTGCTTATCAAATTTTCGGTTATAGATACGCTTTCACGCATCGAGGTGACGGGGGACCAGTATCAAAATGTACGGCACCCCGATGTGAAAAATATCGGCGCCAGTCATTTTCGCCATTTGGCTTTTTCTTGCGCCACATTACAAAATCTATCGCACATGGCGCCAAATGCGAAGCCCAGCGGGAACCCTGCTGAACTAGGACGACACAGTTTTACACATATGTCTGAAAGCCCCTTTTTGTGTGTTGCACACCGTATCTCTTTACCAACAATCCTATGTTTTTATAACCTTGAAGTGAAAGGTTTTGAAATTACCGTTGGAAAAAGAGAAAATGCTATTTACTCGCATATTCTCTTTTTCCGGCTATGTTTACAAATCCCATCGTTTTAGCCAGATTTAATTTGTTACTTATTATATGAACATGCTTTAACCTTTAACCGAACAACAAAAATTTAGATGAGACAAAATTGAGAAAATAAGGAGAAGACATTTGAACTATAGCCCCAAAAAATTAACTTCTGTTCTTGAAATAATGGAAAACGTAGGAAGGAAAGGGAGAAAATGCTGGTAAATAGCATTTTGTCCTTTTCCCACAATATTTGTAATAGCCTTTATCCCCATGGTCGATGAAAAACAAGATTGCTTGGTAAAAAGGATTAACTCTTTACGAAACAACAAAATTGTTGAATGTGCCAAATTGAAAGCATTTACAGAAGACAATTGTAGCTAAAAATGATGAATTTCTGTCTTGGATAGGATAGAAACATTGTGGGAAAAGGAGACAGTGTTGGTTACAAGCAATTTCTTGAAAAACTTTCTCTCTCAGGGTCAGTAAAACTAGGGACTATTTGGTCAAGTGTAGATAGCCTCCAAAATTCTGATCATCTGCTAAGGAGTTGAACTTCATTTTGATGCTACAATGTAACCGATACTTTTTTTTTTGCCAGATTCAGCATTAACTTCTTTTTGCTATACCACCCAAACCTGGGTTTAAAATGAACCTGAGAAACAACTCTTGAAAATATTTTTGGAAAAGCGGAAAGTAATCATATCCAGCATGTTTTCCTAATCTCCTGGCTATATTTTTTACCCTGTCAAAGATATATTCCACCACTTAAGCCGCAATTAGCCGTATATAACACAGTCCCATGTTTACATGACTCAAAAAAAAGGACTTTTGAAAACATTGTGGAAACAGGAGAAAATGCTGGTAACCTGTATTTTCTCCTTCTCCTGCAATGTTTTCTACCTTTCCAAAGACAAATTTCATAATTTGTGCAACATTTAATTTGTTGTCTGCATATGCTTTGAATTTGGACCAGTCAACAATTTTGTTGTTTGGTAAAGAGTGAAATTGTTTTCCACGAATACTTTCAGTATTTGAACAGGTCAAAGATTATGCTGTGTGGTAAAGAATTAAAGGGAGGGAAATATAGAAAAGTTGTAATTACTTGTTAGATATTAACTCTTTACCAAACAATAAAATTTTAGCCTTGTCCAAATTGAAAGCATTTGCAGATGACAAAATAAATGTGATTCAAAAACTGAAATTTGTTTTGGAAAGGGTAGAAAACATTGTGGGAAAAGGAGAAAATGCTGCTTACCAGCATTTTCTCCTTTTCCCACAATGTTTTCAAAAGGCTTCTTTCTCAGGGTCGTGAAAACCCGGGATTGTTTGGTAAAGGGTTAAAGTCATTTGAAATACTTTGATCTGAGTTAGTGGGCTGTTTCCTAGTCTATTTGTACTTATGATTATTTACCCATAGCAATAGCTGATGCGTCATCTTGGCTTTTCTCTTTCAACTTGTTATTTGCTTTAGCTCTTTAGCTAATGACAGAATTTTAGACTTGTCCAAATTCAAAACATTTGCAGACAACAAATACAATTTGACCTGAGTGATGATTTTAATTTTTTGAAAGGATAGTAAACATAGTTGCAAAAGGAGAAATACTGGTTACCAGCATTTTCTCCTTTTTTCAAGCAGTGTTTTCAAAAGCCTATTGCCTCAGGGTCGTTAAAACATGGGGTTGTTTTGGTGAAGGGTTAAATACACAAATTTACTTATACAAATCATATGAATAATTTTGACAGTGGTTTCCTTCATTAACCCTTTCCCAAACAAGCCCTGGTTTTCACGTGTCTGCAGTACAAGTCTTTTGAAAACACTGTGGGAAAAGGAGAAATTGCTCGTAACGAGCAATTTCTCCTTTTCCCACAGTGTTTTCTACCCTTTTTGAGACGTTTCTGCCATTTTCATCAAATTTAAAATTGTCGTCTGCAAACTCTTTCAATTTGGACCAGTCCAAAATCTGTCGTTTGGGAAAGGGTTATGTCCAAAATCTGTTGTTTGGGAAAGGGTTAAGTTGTTCATTGACTGATATTTTGTTAGGTTTTTGATGATAGAGGTGTAAAAAATGATGTTTGAGGGAAAATACTGACTTTTACAGATAATTTTCCAAAATCGTCTGCTGCTTTATTTTATCCAGGCTGTTACATGAGCTGATATAATTTGATGTCACAAATAATTGGTTAAAAGTAATTTATGTTTGCTCTATTGATCTATGAAAACCATAAATTTTAGTTAACCTTTTATCAAAGCATCTCCTTTAGGAAGAAGGCTTGAAAACATTGTGGAAAAAGAAGAAAATGCTGGTAACCAGCATTTTCTTCTTTTCACACAATGTTTTCTGCTTTGTCAGTGACATAATTCAGGGTTTTCATTTAAAGCCGATTGCTGATCAAAAACATCGGTTGAAATCGGCCTTTAATCGGTTGTTTTTGCTGGATCTTTGAAAAATCGATCACATTGTTTATATCGAAAATATTTCACGCGTTGGTAACTATACTGCGACACCGGTTCAATTTTACCGCGAAACCAGAAACAATTGGTTTATGAATGTTACATGGTCATTCATTGGATACTTGCATCCCATTATCCAATCGTAGGCGACGATACGTTTCTCCGATCTCCATTTGGTAATCATGGACGCCAAAGCCTAGGCGGGCCCCTTGACCCTCGGCCTGTTGTTTTTGTCAATCAATCGGTTGCTTCATTTCCAAATGAAAACCCTGATAATTATTTCCTGATTTAATCCATATTTGAATTTTCGTTTGCAAATGCTTTCAATTGGGGCATGTCTAAAACTTTTGTCATTTGGTAGAGAGTTAATTATCTTTTATTTATGTCAGAGTATATCATCTCTGTTCAATCTATCACATCACAAATCTTGAAATACATTTGAATTGCTTACTTAGGTAATTCTTTTTGATAGCTTAATAACCTTTTTCAGCTGTAAATAGGGCTTAACATGGGAGATTCCTTGGGCAAGCCTCCTCAAAGCCCCAGCAAAAATACAGCAAAAATACAAAATACAATCAAGTGAGTTGTCAGTATGATGTGACTGAAATAATATAAAAAACAGCTTAGTGTGCCATTCAGTTGGTGAACCTCCTTGAAATTTGGTTTGATCCTTGCAAGGTAAGGATTAAATGAACAGTATGAATAGCCTAGCAGGGTAGCTTACTGATTGCGAGTTTGATACCCGGTCGAGGCAAATTTTCCTTCCGTTGCTTTTTCGCCTCTCACAACTGATGAATGGTAGAAAAGTAGTCAGTTGCTTGGAAAGAAAGTTGTGTCAGTACTTGTGTAAGAAAGCCAGGAAACATACATAGGTGCACTGACTGCATGATGAAATGACCTAAGCTGTTAAAAAGGCATTAAAATCCAATACAAACAAATCAGTATGAATAAACTTTAAATTCATTGACACATGTATAATCATGCTTTCTCCTTCAGCCATATTATTAAATTAGTCAGAGTGTTGGGAAATAGTTGTTTGCAGGAAGAACTTATTCAACCCCTTTGCTATGTGACAAAATCCTGAATTTAAAAGACCCAGAGGAAGAAGCCTTTTGAAAACATTGTGGGAAAAGAAGAAAATACTGGTAGCCAACATTTTCTCCTTTTCCCATTATGTTTTCTACTCTTTTGAAGACAGAAATCATCATTTGAGCTACATTTAATTTATCGTCTGCAAATGCTCTCAATTTGGTCCAGTCTAAAATTTTGTTGTTTGGTAAAGAGTTAATATATCTGAAATGACAAGGTACAAAACAGTCCAAACAAGGCCTGTAGTTGATTTATGACAAACAGATTTAAAACTGAAATAGAATTTTAGATCTTATCATTAGTAAAAAAAAAAAGACTGCTTTATCTTCTGGCAGACGACCTTTGTTTACCTGTCCCTTTGTCACAATGCTTAGAAACTCCATGTCTCTGATCTGGGTGTAACTCAATACTGTTCAAGTCTGGCTGCTTCACATTAGATACATATTAGCCATGCTGTCTGTGGAAAGGGGGCTTAATGCATCTGCAAAAAGTATCGACCCAGGTCAGCCTGCGCAGTCTGTGCAGGCTGACCTGAGTGAAAACTGTCTGTTTTGCTATTGGTCAATTTTCTGGATGTCAAAGGACCAGTCTACCTGATTCAGCAGCTATTGGTCAATTTTCTGGATGTCAAAGGACCAGTCTACCTGATTCAGCAGCTTGTTAGACTAAATAAATTTTATGGATGCCTAAAAGTGTAGTGAGTGACACGCCTGGTATACTGCATAAAGGAGATGCATTAAGTCCCCTTTTGCCAGTGTACAGCTCAATTATATTTCTTAACTCTTGACCAGAATTTTAGACTCGACCATTTTGAAAGCATTATGCAGACAATGAATTACTAAAGTGGCTCTTATGATGGGATATACCTTGAAAGTTGACCCTCTCCCAAACGACAAATTTTGGACTGGTCCAAATTGAAAGCATTTGCAGATGACAATTTTAAATTTGATGAAAATGGCAGAAACGTCTCAAAAAGGGTAAAAAACACTGTGGGAAAAGGAGAAATTGCTCGTTACGAGCAATTTCTCCTTTTCCCACAGTGTTTTCAAAAGACTTGTACTGCAGACACGTGAAAACCAGGGCTTGTTTGGGAAAGGCTTAAATGGGAAGAAAACATTGTTGGGTAAGGAGAAAATTCTGCCGTTCAGCATTTTTTCCTTTGCCCACAGTGTTTTCAAAGGGTTTCTCTCTGTGGGTCACAAAAATTGGGATTATTTGGAAAAGGGTTAACAGAAAAGATTTTAAAAATATGGGAAATGAAAAACAAGGATAAGGTGACTGTTACAATACAAGGGCAACATTGGGCACTATTGCAGTGAAAGAAGATTAAGATCAGATTGCACAAGCAATACAGTGTAATCTTGTTTTTACACTTTCAGATAGGTAGAGACGGATCCTGTAAAGTATTTTCATAAGATTTATGTTTCCAGTTGTGAAATTTGAGAATACCTTGTTACCCGTAAACTCAAAAAACATGACAGGGGGATCTGTCATGAGTGTGATGCTTTTCTATTCCTGTCAGAAATTTCGTGGTTTTCAGTATACCTTGGTGCAGAAGAATTTTAGTATAGCATCTGAGCAGTTGTGAGGTTTCAATCAAGGAAGAATGGGCAAATGGAGAAAATGCATCTATTGAGCATTTTTTCTGATTGCAACAATGTTTTTGGATATCAAATCTTAACCCTTTACCACACAATCGTGGTTTAACAACCCTGAAATATAAGCCTTTTGAAAACATTGTGGTAACCAGCATTTTCTCCTTTTCCAACAATGTTTTCAACCCTTCCAAAGGCAAATCGCCTCCTTTGAATATAATTAAATTTCTTGTCTGCAAATGCTTCGAATTTGGACCAGTGTAATATTTTTTTGTTTGTTAAAAAGTTAATGTAAGGTGATGATCTATTTATTACAAGGATGTTTCATGAAAGATTTTAGAATATCATTTGAATATTATGATTTGGACATAACAGACATACAGGTAAACATTATGACAGATAGATAGATTGCTGATTGTGCACTTCATTTTAAAGTTTGTGCCATTGTTTCAAAAATACTTCATCTCTTGATTATGTCACAAGACCGTAGAAAATCGGAAACAGAATTTTTAAGAAAGGTTGTGCTATATTTGAATAGATTTGACCTTCTATTAGAGGAAGTTTGATTTGTTTTTCACCCTGGATTCCTTCAGTCGCGTTTAGCAGTGTACACAATGAATCATCATTGTGGTTTTCGAAAGCCACGCTTTCGTTGCTATGGCCACGGTCTCTTGCCTTTTATTCATCATTTAACCAACAAAACAATTTTAAGTCCTATTTCAATAACACTTTTGGCTGAAGGTACATATTTGAAGAAAAGTGTTCAATTATTGTCAAATGAATCAGATTAGTTGTTACCATGCCTTTCTGATTTAGATTTTTTTTTTCTTAGTCGTAACTATTTACCAAACGACAAAATTTTAGACTTGTCCAGACTAAAAGCATTTGCAGGGGACAAATTCAGTGTGACTTAAAAATTGAAATTTGTTTAGGGAAGGGTAGAAAACATTGTGGAAAAGGAGAAAATGTTGGATACCAGCATTTTCTCCTTTTCCCACAAAGCCTTCTTCTTCAGGGTCGTTATAACTCGGGATTGTGTGGTATAGATTAAACAATTCAGAGTTTTAAGGACCCTGGGAAGGAAAGCTTTTGAAAACATTGTTTAGTAAGGAGAAAATGCTGGAAGAGCATTTTGTCCTTTTTCCACAATGTGCTTACCGTTTGAGAGACAAATCCCATCATCTGAGCCATAGGTCAACCTGAAAGTAGGCTAAAAGGGGGGAGATGAAGGTTAACCCTGAAAGTACTGGACTGGCTTAAATTTGCTTTTGCAGACAGTGTAGATCAAGATCAGATTGCACATAAATTTGATCTACACCATCAGCTACTGTGTTTCATAATCAGCCCAAATAACCTTGAAATAGCAGTATTTTGGCTGTTTATTCCTAACAGAAAAAGTCCATTTTATTCATTCAACACTATATTACACCGGTTAACTCTTAACTCTTTACCACACAATCCCGAGTTTTAACTACCCTGAGAACAAAGCCTTTTGAAAACATTGTTGGAAAAGGAGAAAATGCTGGTGGCCAGCATTTTCTCCTTTTCCCATGATGTTTTCTACCCAAGTGAAGACAAATTCCACCATTTAACTCTTTACCAAAAGACAAAATTTTAGACTGGTCCAAATTGAAAGCAATTGCAGATGACAGATTAAATGTGCTCAAAAATTAAAATTTGTTTTGGGAAAGATAGAAAACATTGTGGGAAAAGGAGAAAATGCTGGTTACCAGCATTTTCTCCTTTTCCCACAATGTTTTCAAAAGGCTTCTTTCTCAGGGTCGTTAAAAGTCGGGATTGTGTGGTAAAGAGTTAAGCAACATTTAATTTTTCATCTGCAAATGCTTTCAATTTGATCAAGTCCAAAATTTTGTCATTTCATAAAGAGTTAACAAATAAATTCTAAAATTTTAGAATTGTCGAAATTAATGCATTTGCAGATGACAAAATATATGTCATTCTTAATATAAAATCTGTGTTTCACAGATAGAAAACGTGGGAAAAGGAGAAAATGCTGGTGACCAGCACTTTCTCCTTTTCCCACAATGTTTTCAAAAGCCTTTTTCCACAAGGTTGTTAAATCTGGGAATCATGTGGTAAAGGGTTAAAGGTGATATTTGTCCTTGATAGAAGTTTGATGCAGTTTAAGATATCTTGACTGAAATAATGTTGAAGAAAATTCAAACAGACTATATGAAGGTGTTATGTTCAGCAATGAGTGAGTTTGTCATTCTACCTGCTTAATTCTCTAGCAGACAACAAAAGTTTGGACTAACCCATACTGAAAGTGCTTGCAGATGACAAATCCAGCATGACTGAAATCATGGGCTTTGTGTCTTACTGGGAAGAAAATTTGTGGGTATCCAGCATTTTCTTCTTTTCCAAGAATGCTTTCAAAAGCCTTTTTCCTCAGAGTGCTTAAAACAAAGGATTGTTTGGTGAAGGTTTAATCATGGAAGGGAAAAACAACTTATCCATTTATCTTTAACTTCAATCAGTAACGTTTTAACACTTCCAAAAAGACACTAACAGTTTGCACTTGTCATTGGTAAAAAGAACCGTAATCATCTGTGGTGAAAAAAATCACACAAAAACTCATGGTTCAGGAATTTTGACACATAATGAGTTGCGACATGAAAGCTGACATGAACTACTCATTTCATTCTTCCTGAAACCTGGATTTGTTGCTCTCGATTTAAAAACATCTTTGTAAGACTTTTGTGGGTTTGGGAAGAAAAATTTCAAAGTACTGAAAGTAGTGAGAGCCAAACCTGTTCCCAGGTGCCCCTTGCCCCATGTGCATTGAGAAAATCAAGGACAATTACCCCTGAGGGACAAAGTTCAACTTACAACCGTACATGATAAACAAGAGAGAAACAAATTAAATATTGTTTTAACCCTTAACCGCACAATGCCGCCTTTTAACGCTCCTTGGAAAGAAGCCTTTTGAAAACATTGTGAGAAAAGGAGAAAATGCTGGTAACCAGCATTTTATCCTTTTCCCACAATGTTTTCTACCCTATCAAAGAAAAATTGCACCATTTGAGCCACATTGAAATTGTCATCTGCAAATGCTTTCAATTTGGACAAGGCTAAAATTTTGTCGTCTGGTAAAGGGTTAAAGGATATGAAATCTATTATGATGGATGTTACACTTGTTAATAGAGACTCTACCACCCCTGCCCCACCCCAGTTAGCCTAAGATCCCATGTGTATACAACCTTGAGGTAAAAGGGTTTTAAAAACATTGCAGGAAAGAGTACACCAGCATTTTCTACTTCTTACACAAGATTTTTATGTTCAAAAGGCAATTCCAAACATTAAATTTTGTGCCACAATTGAATATGTGTTCGGAAATGTATTCGTTTATATTCCAATTTTTTTTTCTTCTGGTAAGCCAATAATGTATGGGTGCAAATTTTTCATTGTTGCAAATTGACCCAAGTAATGAATGGGTTTTGAATAAAAAAGCCTGTGGTGGCCAATGTCCTTGTTCATCATGTGTGCTGAACTGTATCATTCCTTTGGACAAGTCAGTTTGCTTTATTACCAGCTTTCACAGACTACATCCTACTTCTTTGCATGCCAGTGGGCATTAACCTTTTACCGCACAATGCCGTCTTTTCACGCCCCTTGAGAAGAAGCCTTTTGAAAACATTGTGGAAAAAGGAGAAAATGCTGGTAACCAGCATTTTCTCCTTTACCCTCAATGTTTTCTACCGTATCAAAGAAAAATTGCACCATTTGAGCCACATTGAAATTGTCGTCTGCAAATGCGTTCAATTTGGACAAGGCTAAAATTTTGCTGTCTGGTAAAGGGTTAATCCTTTACCAAAAGATACTGTGGCTAAACAATCAGAGGAAGAAGACTTTTGAAATCATTGTGGAAAAGGAAAAAGTGCTTTTAACCAGAATTTTCTCTATTTCCCACAATGATTTCTACTGTTTCGAAGGAAAATTCCATCATTTAACCAGCAGTTATTTGTTGTCTGCAAATGCTTTCAATTTGAACAAGTCTACTATTTTGATGTTGGCTTAAGAGTCAGAAGATGGTTTGAGGACAGTGAAGATCAAGATCAGACCAGATAGCATGTAAGCCCCAGTGGGATAGATTTAACACTGTTAAAAGGAACTATTTTATCAACCTAAAACTTCTATTAGCCACCCAGAAATGGCAATTCCCAGCCCATAAAGTTGGTAAATGGTACAAAGTCAAGCATGGCAATTTCAGTAATCCCTTTGCATTTAAAACCTAATGGTATCAGACAGTGTGGGTCCAAGATCATGCTGCATGACTAGTCTGATCTTGATCTATACTGTCAACTGAAACAAATTGATTTGCACTTACCAGCATAAAGGGTTAGCACAGTAGAGCTAAATCAAGCTCTGTGCTTCACTGATGGATGCTTTAACCTTTTACCACACAATCCTGACTTTTAACAACCCTGTGAAAGAAGCCTTTTGAAAACATTGTGGGAAAAGGAGAAAATGCTGGTAAGCAGCATTTTCTCCTTTTCCCACAATGTTTTCTATCCTTTCCAAAACAAATTTCATTTTTAGTCACATTTATTTTGTTGTTTGCAAATGCTTTGAATTTGGAATAGTCTAAATTTTTGTCCTTTGGTAAAGAGTCAACAAAATCTTGACCATACTTTTTCAACTTTCATTCTTCTCGATCAGGGGACTTTCTCCTATTTTTCTACCCAAATATAAGACTGGTCCAAATTGGAAGCATTTGCAAAGGGCATAATTTAGCTTAAATGATGGTTATAGTCTGTAAAAGTGTAGAAAACCTTATGGAAAAAGGAGAAAAGCTATTTACCAACATTTTCTCCTTTTCCCACAAGGTTTTTAAAAGGCCATTTCCTCAGCATCGTTAAAACTTGGGATTGTGTGGTAAAGAGTTAATCGGTAAGACAAAAAGACAAGCCAAAATGATGTTAGATTACTACCCATCAGTGCAAGATTTGACTACCCAGTGAAAAAAGGCTTTTGAAAACACTGTGGAAAAAGAAGAAAACGTTGGTAACCAGCATTTTCCTCTTTTTCCACACTGTTTTCTACCCTCTCAAAGATAAATCTGTTTTTTGAGCCACATTCAATTTGTCTTCTGCATAAGCGTACAAATTCGACCAGTCAAAAATTTTGTCTCTTGGTGAAGAGTTTTTTTTTTCTTTGTGGAACTTAAGTATATATACACTCATTGTGTAAGTGAAGTACTTTAAACCAAAGAAAGAAGTAATTCATTATTCATTAGCTGTAAACCAATTTTTCCTTCATCACCATATTTTTAGTTTTATAAAACCAATGCAGTTGAACAACTGCACCACCAGCAACTGAACTAAAAGGATGTGATTCATTGACCCCTAAAATACATTTCACAAGTACAGTTGTGTTTACATCCAGCGTAGATCAAGATCAAACCCCTCAAAATGAAAAAAAAATGTGCTGTCTGATATCTGATCTAAAATGTCAGCTTTGCTGTAAACTAAAGCAACATTGACATTGTAGCTGTTTAGTTTTAAATTTCCTGAAAATGTCTGAACATTGGCTTTATGCTCTAAGGATTAAAACCATTTTACTCTTGTGACAAACAGGGAAATTACTCATAATGACTGATTTCTCCGTTTTACCATCATGTTATCAAAACTCATTCATTTCTGGATTTGTCAAAGTGATTTTAATACAAGGGGTAAAAAGGTTAACTCTTTACCAAACAACCAGATTGAATGGTTTTTTTTGCTGACGACAAGTAAGGTATAGCTCAGAAGATGATTTCTGTCTTTGAAATGTTAAAGCATTGTAGGAAAAGGTTACCAGCATTTTCTCCTTTTCCCACAATGTATTCAGAAGCTTTTTTCTGCAGGGTTGTTTAAACATGAGTTTAGGGAAGGGTTACGGAAGAAAAAAGGCTCTGGGATTGTAACATAGTGTAAAAACAAATGTTTGTACTTTAATCATTTATAATCAGTCATCATTAAGTCTCATTAGTGACGGAAGCCCTGCACACGACTAATGTATTACATCATATTTTTTACCACAGGACTATTTTCCCTGATCCATGATTTCTCTTCACTTTCCACTTTTTGAACCTTATTTTTCGCTCACCTGAGCACAAACTACTCAAGGTGAGCTTTTATGAACATGCTGTGTCCATCATCTGTCATGCCTCATCCTTCAGCTTTTGCTTTCTGTGCCCTCTAGAGGGAGGCTACATTTTCTGTCCAATACTCATGAAGCTTGGTCAGAATGTTTGTCATGATAATATCTCAGACAAGGTCAAGGTCAAAAGCTAGGTGACCAGGTCAAATCTTCAAAAAAAAAAACCACCCTTGTGTAGACTTAAAAGGCCACATTGTCTGTGTAAATTTCTCATAAAGGTAAGTCAGAATGATTTTATTGATTATGTTTAGGATTGTTTACAACTAGTTTGAAATAGGTCATGTTGAGTCAAAAAGTAGGTCACTGAGGTAATTCCTAGAAAAAGATTGTGTACACTTTAGCGGCCACATTTTCAGTACAATACTCATGAAAGTTTTTTAGATTGTTTGTCTCTGTATTTTGGAAGAGATTTGAAATGAGTTGTGTTGGGTCAAAAAGGCTCAGGTGAGCAACTTAGGACCATCATGATCCTCTTGTCTGCTCTTTCAGCAATGCTTTCAAAAGCCTTCTTCCACATGATTGTGAAACTTACCTTTGATCTATACTTCTTCACAGTGCAATTGTGTGCTGAAAAATGATAAAAAAAAAAGAATACTAAATTAATATATTTATAATTTTTCTAGACAGAAAACACACACAGATATTGAAGGCCTCCTTTTAGTCATGATGCAGTACCTGGCAGCTTATGGCATAGAGTAGATTCAAAATCATACTGCAAATTCTGTTGGTCTGATCTTAACCTGCATGGTTCACTGGTGAAGGTGTTGGATTTGGGTTACATTTGTTCAATCATTTAGTTTGTCTGATCATGATTTGTAATGTCTATGACAGCAGTATGATGTCTGCTGAAGCAGTATAAGGTATCCAAGTCTCAAAACAGTTGTTGTTAAGAAAGTACTGGAACGAAACAAAATTCAGATATTTTCTAATTTCTTCTTTTGTCATTGTATTTTTAAACATCACAACAATATGCATAATGCTAAATCCTCCATCTTAAGTATTGATCTCATGCTTTACACATTGCCAAACAATCCTGAGTTTTAATGACCCTGACAAAGGAGGCCTTTGAAAAAACTTCATTGGAAAAGGAGAAATGCTGGTAACTAGCAGTTTTCATCTTTTCCGCAAGTGTTTTCTTCCTTTCCAAAGACAACCTTTAAGTTTTAGAGTCACATTTGATTTGTGGTCTACAAAATGCTTTCAATTTGGTTGATTCAGAAATCTGTTGTTTGGTAAAGACTTAAATGACTGATGAACAAGGGTTTTGAAACTTTGTAGGAACAGCAGAAAATCGCGGCTGGTAGCATTTAGTTGGTAGACTTGTAAGGGCATTTTATCACATTTTCAAGTCCCTTCTAAAACCAAAATCAATCATTTAAGTTACAAAACAACAAAATTTTAGACACATCAAAATTGAGAGCATTTGCAAACAGTATACAGTAAAACCTCGATATTTCCAGTCTCGAAAATTTGAGAACCCCACATTATTCGAGGAATTTCCATAGTCCCGGCAAAAACTCCACTATATTGCACCAAAAGCAGATCGGTAATTCCGAGTCTCGATAATCTGAAAATTCGAACATGTGTGTTGGTCCCTGTCATCATTTTGCTTCTTTAAATTGATTTTTAATTTGAACACAATACTTTCTCACCTCTCGAGTAATTGTTTTCACACCTTTTCTGCTCAAAGGATTTGGCGAGTCGGACCATGTAGGGTGTGGTGTAAGTTTTACAATCCATGACAATTACTACAGGGAATTCACATTACTCAATAATTTGGGAAGAAACTGACATTGATTTGATGATGAGAGATTAATGATGACAAGTTGTGACAACCTCCCCATCTCATTTAGGTTGTCTGATATATTTCGTCTTATAAAATTCACAAAAGTATTTTATTCCTGATTAAACAAGTGATTTTATCTCCCGACTACAATTTTCTGTAGTATGTTCGTACATCAACGGTTCAAAGTCATTGTTGACACTAAAAAGACAGTTTGCAGCATTTGTGATCGGACGATGTTTAATTTCTTATCCGTTTTCGTGTCTGTCTATTTATAGCATCAGGGTTTTCCCAAGTTGCTTCGTCACAAAATAAAAAAGTCTGATCACATTTTCCCCCATCTTGTTACGATGACGTCGTGTTTCAAGTTTGTGTGAATACCATTGGTTTATTTACATGTCACAGAAATTTTCCTGACTTTGACACTGACAGGTTAATGTTATTTTTCACGGGTGTGTAGATATCATGGTGCGTTCTTCTTTCATGGACATTGAAAAGCACCGTGGAACACAGAACCGCTTGTAAATGTTTACATATATCGACACCAAAATAACTTTTCCTTACATTCTTGAGTTTTAGCGAGAAGTAAATCGCACATTCTCTCTTTTTTTAAATTTTTTGACATCTTGCCCGCTTTCATTCTACGATCGTTTTCAACTCATTTCTAGTTGCATGTCGCCGTATTCAAATATATTTCAGGGAAACACCAGTGTTGGAGGAAGATATAAGTGTAAATTTTCGAATTTTGATTTTCTAGGATAGTGCAAGCACCATATCAATATTACCTTCTGACGTTTTCTCAGTAAACAAAAGTTTGCATGCTTTCCTGTGGGGTGACAGTTATTGGGGGTGAATGCAACAGGTGAAATTTTACGATTTCGTAAAAACTACAGTACCGACCTTCCGGGAAAAAAGGTGACTTAGAGTGATTAATTTCCAAGAACTCATACAATCAAAACACATGAATTTACAAAAATAATCACTCGATGTGATATTCTTTGAATGTTATGAAAAAAAAGAACAAAAATTGGTGTATTGCTCGTGAAGTATATTTTGATTGCCGATCTTAAACAGAATGCAACTTTGTTTTCACTGATATTTTGGATAATTCGAGAACTTCGATTATTCGAGCATTTTGCTTGTCCCCGTGGGACTTCGAATTATCGAGGTTTTACTGTATTACATTTGACTGAAAGGATAGGAGTTGTCTTTAACCCTTTACCGCACAATGTCGCCTTTTAACGACCCTGGGAAAGAAGCCATTTGAAAACATTGTGGGAAAAGGAGAAAATGCTGGAAACCATCATTTTCTCCTTTCCCCACATGTTTTCTACCCTATCAAAGAAAAATTAAACCATTTTAGCCACATTGAAATTGTCATCTACAAATGCTTCTAATTTCAAGAAGGCTAAAATTTTGTCATCTGGTAAAGGGTTAATTTAAAAGGGTAGAAAACATTATGAGAAAAGGTAAAAATGCTGGCCATCAGCATTTTTTCCTTTCCCCACAATGTTTTTCAAAAGCTTTCTTTCCCAGGGTCATTAAACAGGATCTTTTTGCAAAGGATTAATGCCTGGTAAAGAGTTTATCACTCTGAAAAAGGCTTTAATGAAAATTTCATGGCTACCAGCATTTTCTCTGTTTCCCACAATGTTTCAAAAGCCTTTCTTCCTCTGGGCCATTCAAACTCAGGATGGTAAAGGGTTAATCATCTATTGTCTCTTCCTTGACGCCCACCAGATTGAGTAGCCCAAAAGCTAGATTAGGAAGTAAATGATTGAAATTTATGATATGGCTTGCCACTTTCATGAATGTGCAATTATAAACTCTTCTACCAAATGACAAAATCATGGAAATATCCAAATTTGAAAGCATTTGCAGATGGTTAGTGTGGATCGAATTCTGGAAATAGTATTTGAATGGGTAGAAAATGTAGGAAAAGGAATGCTGTTCACCAGGATTATCTCCTTCCCTATGGTGTGCTCAAAAGCCTCCTTCCTCAAGGCCGTTAAAACTCGGAGTTTTGTTGTAAAGGGTTAACTCTTTACCAAATGACAGAATTTTAGACTTACCCAAATTGAAAATGGGTCCTGTGTGTGGCCCAGTGGTAAAGTGTAGTATTCGTAACCTGGAGTTCCCTGGTTCTATCCTTACTCAAAGCCCTGGGTTCTTTTTCAGGCGTGTCCTTTGGCCTGTTACTGGTGAAACCCAGGACATTCATGAAATTGCAAGCTATCACGGTAGTATGACTGAAATTACATTGAAAGTGATGTACAATAATTAAATCGATCAACCAGATTGAAAGCTATTGCACGTGACAAGCTAAAATTGGCTCAGACGATAGGATTTGCTTATGAAATTATTGCAAATGCTGTGGGAAAGGGACAAGCTGGTTACCAAGATATTTTCACTTTAAGCCTTTCTCAAGGTCTTTAAAGCTCAGGATTGTTTGGTGAAATGGTTAATTGTCACATGATATTGAGAATAAATATTCATCATTGCATCATTAGGAAGTGGTAACCTGTTCCCAAATATTTGTGGTCTGGCATTATAAAGCGGGCTCTTCTTCACCCTCTTAGAAAATCTCCCATGTTTAACCCTTTACCACACTGTCTCGAGTTTTAACAACCCCAATGAAGAAAGCTTTTGAAAACATTGAGGGGGAAGGAGAAAATGCTGGTAATGAGATTTGTCATCTGCAAATGCTTTTAATTTGGACATGTCTAAATGTTGCTTGGTAAAGAGTTCTAGTGGGATTGCATGTCCTTCAAGTGTTTCACATGTTGCCTTTGGCGTGGCCAGATTCTCTGTGAGGCTCAAGATCGTACTTGTGACATTAACCCTTTACTGCACAATGATGCCTTTTGACGACCCTTGGAAAGAAGCCTTTTGAAAACATTGTAGGAAAAGGAAAAAATGCTGATAACCAGCATTTTCTCCTTTTCCCACAATTTTTTCTACCCTGTCAAAGAAAACTTGCAACATTTGAGCAATGAAATTGTCATCTGCAAATGCTTTCAATTTAAAAAAGGCTAAAATTTTGTCATCTGGTAAAGGGTTAATTCATTCCTCAGTCTCATTGCTTAACATTGTTTCGACAGTGATTACGCTGGGCAGCAGTCTGGCTTGAAAATGATGTGCCTTGTATTTGAGACAGATACTCCAGGATAGCTTGGATAAGTATATCTGTCACCGTGATATGACTGAAATAATGTTTAAACAGGCGTTAAACACTGAACAAAGGAAATTGTGTCTCTGGTCTAAGGTTTTAGGTCCTAAGTTAGCCAGTGAAGAATAAGTTTACTCTATACCTTTTGAAACAATGTTTTTGCAAGACAATTTAGATCAAGATCAAACTGCATTTTGCAGAAAGAATTGACCAAGATCAGACTAATTACAAGAAAAAAAAATCGTTCTCGAAAAGAAGGTTTTTGAAAATACTGTGGTGGTAACCAGCATTTTCTTCTTTTCCCACAATGGTTTCTTCCACATTCACTTACAAATATAATCATTTGAGGCACATAAAATTTGTTTCTAGCTCACCTGAGCACATAGTGCTCAGGGTGAGCTATTGTGATCGATCATTGTCCGGCGTCCGTCCGTCCGTGAACAATTGCTTAAAAAATCTTCTCCTCTGAAACCGCCCAACAGATTTCAGTGAAACTTCACAGAAATGATCCTTAGGTGATGCACTTCCAGAATACTTCAAAGATTTGAATTCCATGAAGAACTCTGGTTGCCATGGCAACCAAAAGAAAAAACTTTAAAAATCTTCTTGTCCCAAACTGTAAGGGCTAGAGCTTTCATATATGGCATGTAGCATCATCTAGTGGCCCTCTACCAAAATACTTCAAATTATGGCCCTAGTGTTGAAATTGGCCCTATGTTGTGGGTTCTCGGATTTCACATATAGATAAAGAAGGAAATCTTTAAAAATCTTCTTGTCCCAAACCGTAAGGGCTAGAGCTTTCATATTTGGCATGTAGCATCATCTAGTGGCCCTCTACCAAAATACTTCAAATTATGGCCCTAGTGTTGAAAATGGCCCTATGTTGTGGGTTCTCGGATTTCACATAGAGATAAAGAAGGAAATCTGTAAAAATCTTCTTGTCCCAAACCATAAGGGCTAGAGCTCTCATATATGGCATTTAGTATCATCTAGTGGCCCTCTACCAAAATACTTCAAATTATGGCCCTAGTGTGGAAATTGGCCCTATGTTGTGGGTTCTTGGATTTCACATAGAGATAAAGAAGGAAATCTTTAAAAATCTTCTTGTCCCAAACCGTAAGGGCTAGAGCTTTCATATATGGCATGTAGCATCATCTTGTGACCCTCTACCAAAATACTTCAAATTATGGCCCTGGTGTTTAAAACTGGCCCTATGTTGTGGGTTCTTGGATTTCACATAGAGATAAAGAAGGAAATCTTTAAAAATCTTCTTGTCCCCAACCGTAAGGGCTAGAGCTTTCATATTTGCCTTCTTGTATCTTCCACATTCACATACAAATATAATCATTTGAGGCACATAAAATTTGTTTTTTGCAAATGCTTTCATTTTGGAGTAAAATTTTGCCTTCTTGTAAACACTTGAAGGGGCAGAAAAATCTTGTATTAGTTATGGGCAATTGGGCCATTTAGAAGTGTCATAAGAGTCAATGATCAACCCTCTACCAAACAACATTTTAGACTGGTTCAAATTTAAGGAATTTCCAGATGACAAATGTGGCTCAAATGATTAGATTTATATCTAAAAAGTTAGAAAATAATAGTATGTTGTGACTGCAAACACTTTCAATTTGGTCCCGTCCAAAATTTTGTCATAGGTAAAGACTTTAAGGGGCATAAAATCTTGTATTTGTATAGGCATTTGGGCCATTTAGTAGTGTCACATGAGCCAATGATTCAAACGAGAAGAATTCAATGTTACAGGGTTCACGTTTGTATGACAGGGTCCTAGTTACCAAGCAAGTTGTGGAATTTTAAGAGGTTTTACTGACTTTGTTCCTGTCAAAAGTGAAAACGGCCTGATTTAACCCTTTACCAAACAATGCTGTTTTTATGACCCAGAGAAAGAAGACCTAAAAAATATTGTGGGGAAAAGGAAAGTTCTTTTAGCCAACATTTCCTGCTTTTCTTACAATTTTCTACTCGTTCATTGCCACATTTGATTTGCACTCTGCAAATGCTTTAAATTTCCACAAGTCTATAATTTTGCCCTCTGGTGAAGAGTTAACATAGGTAGATACAAGGAAAGCAAACATTTCTGACCCTTTTAACCCTTTCCCAAACAAGCCCTGGTTTTCACGTGTCTGCAGTACAAGTCTTTTGAAAACACTGGGAAAAGGAGAAATTGCTCGTAATGAGCAATTTCTCCTTTTCTCACAGTGTTTTCTACCCTTTTTGAGACCTTTCTGCCATTTTCGTCAAATTTAAAATTGTCGTCTGCAAACGCTTTCAATTTGGACCAGTCCACAATTTGTCATTTGGGAAAGGGTTAACTCATTTTTACCACACAACAAAATTTTAGGCTTGTATAGGAAAAGGAGCATGATTGTGAAGCAGTTCTTCAACTCTTTACCAAATGAAAGAATTGGGACTCATACAAATTAAAAGCCTTTGCAGACAACAAATCAAGTGTGAGGCTCAAATGAAAGGGTAGGAAAGTTGTGGGAAGAAAACAAAATGCTTTTTCCACAATGTTTTTAAAAGCTCCTTACCTAATGGTCCTTAAAATTCAGGATTCAAAATAATATATAGTGTTTTTACAGCTCTGGGAAAGAAGAGTTTCAGAAAAGCCATGTGGCCATATGAGAAAGAATTGTCATTGAATTGAGAGAAAACATCATGGGAAAAGGAGAAAATGCTGGTAACCAGCATTTTCTCCTTTCCCACAATGTTTTCAAAAGACCATTACCTTAGGGTTATTCAACACAGGATTCTTTGGTGGTGGATTAATTGGATGACCCTTGGAGAGTTGTGCACAAGCTCAGTTGCTGGTGAAGATTGTGTAAATCAATATCAGATTGCATGAAAAATCTCTTAGGTCAAACTGCGCAGACAGTACAATCTAAGTTGTTAGATTCAATCTACATTATAGATTTTTAGGATTTTTTTTCCAGCTCAACAATCTCGTCTTTTAAGGATTTTAAGAGAAAACATTGTGGGAATAGTGGAAAGAGCTGGTAACTTTCCCCACAATGTTTTCTACCCTTTCATGGACAACTCTTGTCACCTGAGTCATAATTTATTCAATTCTGTCATTTGTGTCAAAACTGATCAGCAGATTCTTTCAATATGGAAGAGTATAAAATTTTATTGGCTGGTAAAAAGTTAACAAACTATCAAATCAGTCAGTAGTGATGAAATTTATTGGCATTATTGGCAATTCAAGGCCATGACTTTGTAGTTGTCAGGTTTAAGATCAGATTGTCTTATCCATGCAGTCTGATCTTGATCAATGCTATTGTGCCAATCTACTTTGCGTTGTGCTTGGCCTTCAAGGATTTAATTTCAATTTGCATATTTGCAATGATGGATAGGCAGTAGATGAGACGATACACAGATGTTTGTTTTGTTCAGTGCATAAAAATTATTATCGTTGGGTTTAGAGGTTGACTGTACAGTGTTCTATCAGTTTTAAGTTTCTTTAGTTGTAATGAATATACAGAAATAATTTGAAAGGTTACTGAGACATTCTTTCATCTGTCCCTAATTTTTGTTTAGCGCTTTCCTTAACAATCCCCTGTTTTAACGACCATAAGGAAAAAGCCTTAGGAAAACATTGTGGGAAAAGGAGAAAATGATGGTAACCAGTATTTTCTTCCTTTTCCTTAAATGTTCTTTATTCTAAAGCCTTCCAAAGACAAATCTGGTCTATTGAGTAACATTATGTCACCAGAAAATACTTTCTATAATAACAAGTCTGAAAATATGTCATTTAGTAAAAAGTTAATGGAAAAAAGAATCATCTGATGAGGTCAGCGGCAAAGGACCTTGGAGAAATTTATCCAGTGAATTGTCAATTTATCACCACCCTGTGGTGCATTGTGATGATTGTGCAATCGTTACCCAGAAAATCATGTTGACTCAAAGAGAAATGATTTGATCAACAATGCAGTATTCCAGTTTTCTACCTTGATTGCTTTACATTCTCATCACAGATCAACATTTCTTCCTTATTTCCAATGATTGGCAGCGGGTGAAACCCGCTGTCATAGTCCCCAGGTATGAGTTACTGATTTTCAACGCTTACGATATTTATCTAGGTCGAGAATTCTTGCATCCGGCAGCTTTTTCCTGGATACGCGAGGTAAACAAAACTTGATTCCTACACTTGACTAAATAGTTCCTCCATGAATACACAAACGATCATGTATAAATACGCGCTACTCGCGCAGACGACACCCTTTCAAAACTGCCTTACACCTTACGAGTTCATCCGTAATGTTACTGTAGAATAGAAGCGGAAAGAGGGCGTCGGTATCTACATAGACCGAAAAAGTGCAAAAGAAAATATTTTCAGAGCAAAAGTTTTTATTAGTCGCCGCGCAGAAGCGTGCGACTATATTTTTAATAGTTTTTCGAGTTAGGAAATGGACAATGGGAATTTCTTTTTTATAGGGGTGTTAAGGTTAACAAGGAATCTTTCTACTTCGCCTTAAACTGGCTTTTTAATTCATTCTTAAACTACGAAGTATATACAATACGATACTATTTTTGCTCTGTTAATACTTACAACATCAAAAAATCCGCCCAAGTATTTTCGCTATTCGCGAGAAATGGACTCATCCAAATAAATGCCTTGTTTCCATTGGTCAAGGCTGTACAGGTTTCCAGTCATTTCGTACCTAGTTAATTTCGTACCTAGGTCATTTCGTAGATACGATTTTGGTCATTTCGTACCTACCTATACTTTCTATTTTGGTCATTTCGTATCCAGTTGGTCATTTCGTATCCACTTTCGTCATTTCGTACACAGGTTTAATTATCATTTTGATTATTTAGTACCTAGTTTTTCCTACTATTTGTGTTTTTTGTTGAATGACCACCGCTAAAATTGTACATTGCTGAAATTGTGTTAAATTCCGCCGAAGAACGAGTATGATGGTTATGATTGTATCTAACCATTATTGGTTACTTCTTTCTAAGTTTAGTTTTTAAAACAAAGATTGTTTAGAACCCTTTTGTTTATTTCTCACCAAGTTCTAGATAAATTTACAATGTACTTTGTTGGAAAAAATCTGGAGAGAGACCAGTTTTTCGCTGTGTTGTTCATAAATCGCAATGCAAAACCAATATTCTTTATTAACAGCGTTCACCAAACAGTATAGTTTTAGACTTGTTTAAATGGAAAGCATGCCTTGCAAACTTACGTTCTCTTGAATCATACTATCCTAGGACAGCAACATTTTAGTAACTTGGCCCTGTTTTCAACACTTTCCCAAACAAACGCGGGTTATCACGTGCGCTGTCAAATTCTTTTGGAAAAACATGTTGGATAAGGAGAAATTACTCGTTATAAGCAATTTCTCCTTTAACAAATACTTTTCCCCCCACTACTAGCGAATTTTCTACCATTTTTGCAGCTTTTTAAATTGTCGTCTGTCAACTCTTTGAATTTGGAAGAGTCTGATATTTTTCGTTTGGAAAAGAGTTCAGAGAGCGCTATGCGAGGGTATTAGATACTGTAACAGAAGACAACTTTTGATATAGATTCACAGTCACATCAATTTCATAATGTGTTAAAAAATCTGCTGATGAAAACTGACATTTACTTATTTGCCCTGGCTTTCTTGAAGCATTAAATAAAAAAATTTGCGGAGACTTTGATTCTTTGCATCGACTTTTTCTTGTCGGTGTTTGTTTGCATGATGAATTTTGAGCATAGGGCATCGTAATGGGATTCGTGTAACATTGCCTTTTATCGCCAAAGTCGTACGGATTCGGCAATGACAGGCGATGTTACACGAAAAGTCACCCATTAAGCCTTTGGCAGACGGCAAAATTTCAGCTGTGTTCAAACTGAAAGCATTTGCAGACGACAATTTCATTGTGGCTCAAATGGTACAAGTTTTATTTTATAGGATAGAAAACATTGTGGATAATAGAGAAAATGCTGGTTCCCAGCATTTTCTCCTTTCCCAGACTGTTTTCACAAGGCTTTTTTCTCAAGGTTGTTAGAAGTCGGCATTGAGTGGTAAAGAGTTAAAAGTAGTTATAACTGCAAATTATATTATGCATTTACTTGTACAACACAATCTCAAGTTTTAACGACCCTTAGAACATAACTTTTTACAAACATTGTAGGAATGGGAGAAAATGCTGGTAAGCAGCATTTTCTCCTTTTCCAACAATGTTTTCTACCCTATCAAAGATGTACACTGTTTTTGAGCCATGTTTCAATTTTTGTCTGCAAATGGCTTCTTTCAGTATAATTTATTAGCAGTTAATGAAATTTAAACAGCTTGGGTCATAACAGCTGCCAGTGTACCTATGCATGCGTTTCTTGGCTATTTCCTTAAGGTCATGCACTGAATAACAACATGGCATAAATGATAAGTGGATCAGAAAGAAGACCATGCTGGAAATTTAAACCAGCGGTACCAACTTCAAGTCTTTGAGCTACAAACTCCTTAAAAGGGATCAGCAAAACTTTTATAAAGCACATTATTTGGCCTACAAGGATTTTGAGGTGTAAAACCTCAAAATTATACTAATACTGGTTTTCAGTACTTTAAGATACCTTTCAAGAATTTCATAAATGTTACGGATTGATATAATAGAAAACACTGGTTAGAAGCACTTTCTCCATTTCCACAAATATCTTTAAAGGCCTCTTCCACAGGGTCATAAAAACTTGGGATTGTTTTGGAAAGGATTAATATCATTTATTCAAGTCTTGTTTTCTGCCTGTGCTCATGTACTAGATTTTATCTTTATTTTAGCCACAAACAAATGAGCTGTGCTTTGGCAAAAGGGGGCTTCTTGCATCCTCGTGATGGATTATACCAAGCAAGACATAAATAATTATTGATCCATAGACCGACCCTTCGATGTACTGAAAATGGACCAATAGCGAAAAGTTTCAGCCCAGGTCAGCCTGTGAAGACTGCACAGACTGACTGCCTGCACAGGCTGACCTAAGTCTATACTGTTTGCAGATCGATTAAGGCACCTTTTTACTTCAAGTCAAGTATAAAGGAAACCTGTGCAAAGAAAGTAATAAGATCTGTAGCTGGCACAAACCCGCTGCCTTCAGTGCGTCAGCGCTTTGATTTTTATAATGCTTCCACTTAAAGAGCAAAATTTAGGATGATTTTATATATTTTACAGGTTTCAAAGGCATTCATTTGTGGTAAAATTGTTTCAGAATGGAATAACATAACTCTTCAATAAACAATACATTTCAGGTTTTTAGAAATTGTGTGCATTTGCAGAAGACAAGACAAATGAAAAAATTATGTGAATCCAGTTACCTGCATTTTCTCCCTGTCCAAAAAGTTTTTCAGGGTGATTAAATCACTTGATTATATGTTAACTCTTTACAAGTAGAAAAAATATTCGACTTTACCGAATAGAAAGCAATTGCAAGCTACAAATTCAGTGTAGCTGTAAAGATATATTCTGAAAGAGATAAAATAATGCAAACAATGTGTTAAAAGGAGAAAATGCTGGTTATCAGCATTTTCTGCTTTTCCCACAAAATTTTAAAAAGCCTTTTTAGCTCACTTGAGCACAAGGTGATCTTTTGTGATCATGATCATGAAACTTGGTCAGAATATTTGTCTTGATAATATCTCGGACAAGTTTGAAATTGGGCCATATTGGGTCAAAAAGTAGGTCACCAGGTCAAAATTTAGAAAAACCTTGTGTGCACTCTAGAGGCCACATTTTTAGTCCAATACTCATGAAACTTGGTCAGAATGTTTGTCTTTCTGAAATCACGGATGAGTGTGAAATTGCATCATGCTGGGTCAAAAAGTAGGTCACTGGGCCAAATCTTTTAAAAACCGTGTGTTCACTCTAGAGGCCACATTTTTAGTCAAATACTCATGAAACTTGGTCAGAATACTGTTCTTTATGATATCTCGGACAAGTTTGAAATTGGGTCATGTTAGTCAAAAAGTAGGTCACTGGGACAAATCTCGGAAAAACCTTGTGAGCACTCTAGAGGCCACATTTTCAGCCAAAAACTCACCAAACTTAGTCAAAATTTTTGTCTTGATGATATCTATGACAAGTTTGAAATTGGGTCATATGGGGTCAAAAAGTATGTCACTGTCAAATTTTAGAAAAACCATGTGTGCACTCTAGAGGCCAGACTTTCAGTCAGATACTCATGAAACTTTCTCAGAATGTTTGTCATGATAATTTGTCGGATATTTAAAATTGAGTCATGTCAGGTCAAAAAGTAGGTCACTAGGTCGAATTTTCACAAAAACCTATTGTGTGCTGTTGAGGCCACATTTTCAGTCTAATACTTATGAAACTTGGTCAAATTGTTTGTCTTGATGATATATTGGACAAGTTTGAAACTGGGTCATGTCAGGTCAATATCTCTGACAAATTTGAAATTGGATCATGTAGGGTCAAAAAGCAGGTCACTCTGCCAAATTTTAGGAAAACCTTGTGTGCATTCTATTGGTAAGACTTTCATCCTGGTATCCATGAAACTTGGTCATAATGTTTATCTTGATAAAATCCAGCACAAGGTCAACATAGGGTCATGTCAGGTCAAGAAGTAGGTCATTGGGCCAAATCTTAGAAGGAACTTGTGAGCACCCTGGAGTCTACATTTTCAGATTAGATCTAATGAAAGTTGGTCAGAATGTTTGTCTTGATGATATATTAGACAAGTTCAAATTTGGGTAATGTTGGGTCAAAAAGTAAGTCACTGGGACAAATCTTAGAAAAATCTTGTGTGCAATCTGGAGGCCACATTTACTCCCGAAATATCGTCAGAATGTTTGTCTTGATAATATCTCTGACAAGTTCATAAATAGGCCAAGGAGGTTGAAAAGTAGGTCACAAACACTGATGTGTTTTACATCATTACAACCAGGATCTCTTCAGCTTTATCAATCTTAGATGACTTTACTCAGGTGAGCGCTTTAGGGCCCATGGCCCTCTTGTTTTTTTCAGGGTTATGAAAACATGGGATTGCCCGGTAAAGTATTAACCCTTTACCAAACGACAAAATACTAGGCTAGTCCAAATTGAAAGCATGTACAGATGACAAATCAAACTGAAATGATGATAATTGTCTGGGAAAGTGTAGAACACCTTGGTTACCAGCATTTTCTCCTTTTCTGACAAGGTTTTCAAAAGGCTATTTCCTCAAGGTCAATAAAACTCAGGATTGTGTGGTAAGGATTAAAGGATGAATACCGACAAATACAAATAATAGTTGGCTAATAATTAGATAACAAGCAGATTGTGAAATATCATGTAATATCCGGGTGCTGTACAAAAGCCTCTTGACATAATGAGGAGGAAATTAGTATTAACACAGTACCATACCAGTACATCTATTGACATCCCCCATTGTCAAAAGTTTTTGAAAACCTTACGGAAAAGGAGCCAAAACTCCATTTCTTACGATGTCCCATTATCATTTAAAAGTAACACATTTTTAGCTCCACTGGCCGAAGGCCAGCGGGCTTATGTCATGGCCCGGTGTCCGTCGTGCGTCCGTCCGTCCGTCCGTCCGTTAACTTTTATTTCAAACATCTTCTTCTCTGAAACTACCCATCCGATTTTCACGAAACTTCACAGAAATGATCCTGACATGGTCCTCTTCAGAATTTCTTGAAAGAATTTGATTCCTTCAAAAACTCTGGTTGCCATGGCAACAAAACTGAAAAATATTGGAAATCTTTAAAAATCTTCTTGTCTGAAACCATAAGGCATAGGGCTACCAAATTTGGCATGTAGCCTTATGTAGTAGACCTCTATCAAGTTTCTTCAAATTATAGCCCTGGGGTCAAAATTGGCTCTGCCCCAGGGGTCACAAGTTTTACATAGGCTTATATAGAGAAAACTTTAAAAATCTTCTTGTCTGAAACCATAAGGCATAGGGCTACCAAATTTGGCATGTAGCTTTATGTAGTAGACCTCTATCATGTTTCTTGAAATTATAGCCCTGGGGTCAAAATTGGCTCTTCCCCAGGGGTCACAAGTTTTACATAGGCTTATATAGAGAAAACTTTAAAAATCTTCTTGTCTGAAACCATAAGGCATAGGGCTACCAAATTTGGCATGTAGCTTTATGTAGTAGACCTCTATCATGTTTCTTGAAATTATAGCCCTGGGGTCAAAATTGGCTCTTCCCCAGGGGTCACAAGTTTTATACATAGGCTTATATAGAGAAAACTTTAAATATCTTCTTGTCTGAAACCATAAGGCCTAGAGCTACCAAATTTGGCATTTAGCTTGATCTAGTTGGAGTCTACCAAAAGTGTCCAAAGTATAGTCCTGGGGTCAATTTGGCCTCATACTTGGAGGGGGGGGGTTCACAAGATTTACATAGGCTTACATAGGGAAAACTTTTAAATCTTGGTGTACATAGCCATAAGGCTTAGGCTACCAAATTTTGCATATAATTATAGCATTATTTAGTGGACAGTTAAAAAGAGGGCCCAAGTTACAGCTCTAGGATCAAGTTTGGCCCTGCACCAGGGATCACAAGTTTTACATGGGTTTATGGAGTGAAAAGTTCAGAAACCATCTTGTTACCAGCCATAAGGCCAAGAACTCCCACATTTGGCATGTTATTCTTCTAATACAATATTCCCCATTTAGTCAGACTGTAGCCATGAGGTCAAAGTTTTATAAGGGCTTATATAGTGAAGACTTTTCTTCGTGGTTTATATTTATAAGCCAGTGGAGCGATACAGGGCCATCATGGCCCTCTTGTTCTTTTTAGCTCATCTGAGCACAAAGTGAGCTATTGTGATTATGCTGTGTCCGGCGTGCATCGTCCGTTGTGCAGCGTGCGGCGTCCGCTGTCAACTTTTTCCCTTGTGTAGACTCTGGAGGCCACATTTTCAATCCGATCCTCATGAAACTTGGTCAGAGTGTTTGTCTTGATAAAATCTTGGACGAGTTTGAAATTGGGTCATGTGGGGTTCAAAATTGGGTCACACATGGTCATAAACAATGTCACTGGGTCACATTGAAGAAATACCTTGTGGGCACTCTAGAGGCCACAATTCTAGCTAAATTGACCTGAAAATTGGTCTACATATTTGACTTGATGATATCTCAGATCAGTTGGAAATTGGGTCTCATAGGGTCCTAAACTAGGTCACTGGGCCAGATTAAAGAAATGTATTATGGGCAATGTAGAGGCCACAGTTTTTGCTCAACTGACCTGAAAATTTGTCAGCATGTTTGATTTGATGATATCTTGAATGAATTTGAAATATGGTCACATAGGGTCATAATCTAGGTCACTAGGTCAAATTACAGAAATACCTTGCGGGCACTTTAGAGGCAGCAATTCTTGCCCAGTTCACCTGAACCTTGGTCAACAAGTTTGTTTTGATGTCTCGGATGAGTTTGAAATATGGTCACATAGGGTCATAAACTAGGTCGCTAGGTCAAATTGAAGAAAGACATTTTGGGCATGCCGGAGGCCACATTTTCAGCTCAGTTGAACTGACAATTGTTCAGAATGTTTGTCTTAATAATGATGCCATAATGTTTTCAACCCAATCAAAGACAATTTCCATCATTTTGAACCACATTTAAATTGATGTCTGCGAATGCTTTCTGTTTGGATGAGTCTATACTTTTGTCATGTGGTAAAGAATTAACTTTTCCAGCACCAATTTATATAAACACAACTTCATCATATGGCTGAAATATACAATCCACTGAACAGAAACTCAAGAAAAATTTTAGCCACAGAGGGGCTTAACTAAACAAGCAGACAGCATAGATCATAGGTAAGACTGCACATTCTGTGTAGCCTGATCTTGATCTGTGTTGTTCCCAAAAGCCTGTGTCTACCTATGGTACTTTAAGGGTTAAAGTACAGTAACAATGAACAAATGAGTATTGTTTTAATTAGACTTGTTAACTCTTTACCATAAGAAAAAACTTTGGACTCCACCAAATTCAAAGCATTATGCAGAAAACAAAATAAATGTAGCTCAAATGATGGTTATTATCATTGATAAAATAGAAAACATTGTGGGAAAAGGAGAACATTCTGGTTACCAGCGTTTTCGCCTTTTCCCACTATGTTTCCAAAGGGCTTCTTTCTCAGGGTCGTTAAAAGTCGGGGTTGTGGTGAAGGGTTGATAAAAAATGCATTTCGACACTCCTGCTCCAGTTTACTTCTTAGGAAAAAAAGTAAATGGTATCATCATTTCTGTCGAGACAAATGGAATACAAAATTGTGGGACCCAAAAGGGATTGGTCCCTTTATGGGGGGGGGGGGGGGCGTGCGTGTTGTCTAACTCTGAAGCATCAGTTCATTACTAAAACTTTGTCATTTTTAACTCTTTGCTAAGCAACATTTTGGACTGGAACAAATTCAAAGCATTTTCAGTCAATACATTAAATGTTGCTGAAATGATGATTTCTGTCATTGATGGAATAGAATAGAAAACATTGTGGGAAAAGGAGAAAATGCTGATAACCAGCATTTTCTACTTTTCCCACATTGGTTCCAAAAGCCTTCTCTATCAGGGTTGTTAAAAGTTGGGATTGTGTGGTAAATACTTAATAAGTACCCACAACATACTCATAGGTACAAGTGAAGAACTAGAGATAGCTGCCCATATTTATACCTTACGGCCTCTTTACCACCTACCAAATCTGTACTGTTTGCCTGCATTTTGTATTTGTAGGTCTAAATCTTTTGTAAGCTAAACAGTCTTGTTTTAACTACCCTGTGGAAGAAGGCTTTTTAAACATAAGTCACATTTAGTCTCATGCAAATGCGAATTGGAGGAGTCTGAAGTTTTGCTGTATGGTAAAGGGTTAACCCTATACCACACAATGACAAGTTTTAATGCCCCTAAGAAAGAAGCCTTTTGAAAACAGTGTGGGAAAAGGAGAAAATGTTGGTAACCAGCATTTTCTCCTTTTTCCACAATGTTTTCTACCCTTTCCGTAACAAATTTCAATTTTTGAGTCACAATTATTTTGTTGTCTGCAAATGCTTTCAACTTAGACCAGTCTAACGTTTTGTCGTCTGGTAAAGAGTTAAGTACCAATAGTTGATCCAGAAATATTCAATTGTTAGCCCAGCTGTTTTTAGCTCACCTGAGCACAAAGTGCTCAAGGTGAGCTTTTGTCATCATGCTGTGTCTGGCATCCATCGTGCGTCGTCTGTCGTGTGGTCATCAACATTTACCTTGTGTGCACTCTAGAGGCCACATTTTCAGCCAGATCCTCATGAAACTTAATCAGAATGTTTGTCTGGATAAAATCATGGACAAGTTTGAAATTGGGTCACAAGGGGTGAAAAAGTAGGTCACAGGGCCAGATCTTAGAAAAACCTTGTGTGCACTCTAGAGGCCACATTTTCCAGCTGATACTTATGAAACTTGGTCACAATGTTTGTCTGGATGAAATCTCAGACAAGTTTAAAATTGGGTCACTTGGGGTCAAAAAGTAAGTCACGGGGCCAAATCTTAGAAAAAGCTTGTGTGCACCCTAGAGGCCACATTTTCAGCCTGATATGTATGAAACTTAGTCAGAATGTATGTCTGGATAAAATCTCGGACAAGTTTGAAATTGGGTCATGTCGAATCAAAAAGTAGGTCACATTGCCATATCTTAGAAAAACCTTGTGTGCACTCTAGAGGTTACATTTTCAGCCTCGTATTCATGAAACTTGGTCAGAATGTTTGTCTAGATGAAATCTCAGACAAGTTTGAAATTGGGTCATGTGGGGTCAAAAAGTAGGTCACAGGGTAAAATCTTAGAAAAAGCTTATGAGCGCTCAAGAGGCCACATTTTCAGCCTGGTATGCTTGACACTTGGTCAGAATATTTGTCTGGATAAAATCTCGGACAGGTATGAAGTTGGGTCATGTTGGGTTAAAAAGACTAGGTCGCGTTGGGTCATGTCGGATCAAAAAGTAGGTCACATTGCCAAATCTTAGAAAAAGCTTATGTGCACTCTAGAGGTTACATTTTCAGCCTGATATTCATGAAACTTGGTCAGAATATTTGTCTGGATAAAATCTTGGACAGTTTGAAATCATTTTATGCTCAGTCAAAAAATAGGTCACATGGCCATATCTTAGAAAAAGCTTGTGTGCACTCAAGAAGCCACATTTTCAGCTTGATTTACATGAAACTTGGTCAAAATGTTTGTCTGGATGAAATCTCAGACCAGTTTGAAATTGGGTCATGTCAGGTCAGAAAGTAGCTAACAGGGCCAAATCATGGAATAACCTTCTGTTCACTCCAGAGGCCACATTTTTAGCTTGATGCTCATGAACATGACTCATGAACTTTGGTCAGAATGTTTGTCTGGATAAAATCTCAGGCAAGTTTTAAAATTGGGTCACATCAGGTCAAAAAGTAGGTCACTGGGCCAAATCTTAGAAAAACCTTGTGTGCACTCTAAAGGCTACATTTTCGGCCTGATACTTATGAAACTTGGTCAGAATGTTTGTCTGGATGAAATCTCAGAAAAGAACGATATCAAGTCACTTCAGGTCAAAAAGTTGGTCACAGGCCATATCTTAGAAAAACCTTGTGTGACCCTAGAGGCCACTTTTTTAGCCAGATTAGAAATTCAAAAAATAGGCTGAAGCAGTCAAAAAGTAGATCACTTACACTCATGCATTTTACATCATCACGACCAGGATCTTTTCAGCCTTATCAGTCCTAGATGACCTTACTCAGGTGAGCGCTTTAGGGCCAATGACCCTCTTGTTCAAGAAAGCTTGTTACCTGCATTTGTATTGTAGTCAAGCAAAATACCAGACAATCTCTCATATCTCTGTTATTATTAAGATATTTACTTCAAACTTTGCCTAGTTTTTAACTATTCAAAGTGGAGGATTCTACCCCAGAAGGGTAGGTAACTCTAGAAATGTTTTTCACACGCGCAGGCTGACCAGGATCAAAACTTTTTGCTGTTGATCAAATTTCTGAATGTGAAGGGACCAGTCTACCTTCAGATTCAGTCAGTAGTTAGACAAAATAGATTTTGTGGATCAAGAATTATGTGACAACTTGCTTAGTATAATGGATCATGGGTGTGCATTAACTCTTTACCAAATGACAAAATTTTAGACCAGTCCAAATTGAAAGCTTTTGCAGACGACAAAATAAATGTGAATCAAAAATTGAAATTTGTTTTTGGAAGAGTAGAAAACATTGTGAGAAAAGGAGAAAATGCTGGTTACCAGCATTTTCTCCTTTTCCCCACAATGTTTTCGAAAGCTTTTTCCTTGGGGAAGTTAAAAGTCGGGATTGTGTGGTAAAGAGTTAAACCCCCTTTTCCCAGAGTAACCCAGCGTATAATTTCTGTATTATTCTTCCAGGTCAATGTTTCAAATGTCAAGAGAAAGTTACTGGTGCCAATGAAGCATGTCAAGCAATGGGTAACCTGTACCACACCAAGTGTTTTATATGTTGCTCTTGTGGTAAGTAAAAAATTTGTTAATTTACTCCCACATCAACAATATTTTAGTACAGCTGTCCACATATTCCCCTAGCTTAGCCAGTATTTGGCTGGGGCAGCTGAGCGCACTTAAACTCAGTAGCATGCAGAGCAAATGAAACCTGGGGGTGGTGGATTCATTTCCCCAGCTAGATGAAATTCATTGTTTCCTAGGATATGATGGCATGCATTGTGACAGGATTCATTCCTCTCTTACTGCTGAGCATTGTTTCTAAGATGTTAATATGGGGAAGCAGCCAGTGGCTTGGAAAGAATGTTGTGCCAAGTACTGGTAAAAGAAACTCCAATAAAACCTGCATAGGTGCTCTGGCAACCGTGATATAACTTAAAAATGTTGATAATTTCATACCATATTAGGCAAAACAAAAAAAAATGTAAGAATGAAAGTTTGAAGAATTAATGATATTTAAATAAAGTATTTGATAAAGTGCTCCCTTTTTAAGTTACAATACCCCTTGAACCTAACTTGACTGGGCTTAACTCCTACTTTACATCAAGTCAATATTTGAGATTGAATGTTTTTGAAGAGAAAGATCAGAAAAAGACAATATACACAGTTACAGATTAACTCTTTTCCAAATGACAAAATTCTAGACTTGTCCAGATAAAAAACATTTGCAGATGACAAATTGATTGTGGCTAAAGTTACAGAATTTCATCAGACTTGCAAAGAGGAACTAACATGTGAAAAGGAGAAAATCCTGACATTTTCTCCATTTCCAATGTTTTCTTATCTTTGACAGACAATAATCATTGTTTTAGCTACATTTGATGTGTCATCTGCCAGTGCTTTTGAACACCATCAGTATAAAGTTTTATTGTCAAGTAAAGAGAGCCTTTACCAAACAGTCCTATTTTTCTACCACCTTGAGGTAGAAAGCTCTGGAAAAGGCTGTGGACAAAGGAGAAAATGTTGATAACTCTTCACCAACGACAAAATTTTAGACTGGTCCAAATGGAAAGCATTTGCAGATGGCGGATTAAATGTGGCGCAAAAATTGATATTTGATTTGCGAAGAGTAGAAAACATTGTGGGAAAAAAAGAAAATGCTGGTTACCAGCATTTTCTCCTTTTCCCATGATATTTTCAAAAGGCGTTTTCTTCAGTGTTGTTAAAAGTAGGGACTGTGTGATGAAGGGATAACTGTTATGGTCTCCTTTGCCAAAAATGTTTTCAACAGTTTCAAAGACAAATCCCATCATTTTAGCCACGTTGTCGTCCCTGCAAATGCTTTCGATTAGGAAGCCTTAATTTTGTCATCTGGTGAAAGAGTGCACTGTATAAGATAAGGCAATTAAATTACAAAAAATAGTTTTTATGTTTGAAATAAACTATGGTATGGAATTCCCTACAAATACTTTCACTACTTTTAAAAGATTTTTAACTCTGTTGGCTTGGTTTTTATCTTGACTTTGTTTGAAGAGGAATTTCTTTAGTGTCGCTCATTTCACTGGATTTATTTTATCAACCTGAAGAGTTTTGTGACGCTGTATGGGGGGTTACAGTTTAATGTTGAATTATTGACTTGTGTAAGCGTTTTAATCATTCAAATGGACTTTGAACTGCCATTCCTTGACCCAATGTTTCGAAAATATGTGATACTCACTCTTGCCTCATTACCTTTTGAAACAAATTTGCTGTTGATGATTTTTGAAACATTAGATCTATAAACTCTCTTCGAAACCAGAAAAATTTAGACCTGTCTAAATTAAAAGTACTTGCAGACAACAATTTAAGTATGACTCAGAAAGTGAAGTTTGTTTTGGGAAATGCCTTCAGTTTGAACAAGGGCAAGATTTTGTCGCCTGGTAAAGGGTTAATCTGCCAAATAAGTGAAATGAAACTTTCATGCTAGTGAAAAAACAAATTTTGCCCTTTCAGAGGTATTTTTCAGGGAAAAATATCTCTGTATCAGACAGTGTAGATTCATGATCAGACTGCACATTCTGTGCAGTCTGATCTTGTTGCACATTGTTCACAGAAGGTCCTTGAGTTGCACTCAGCAGCCTAAGGGTTAGTCACATATTATAACTTGTCTGCAAATGCTTTTTAAGTGTGGTCATGTCTAAAAATCCGCCATCTTGGACAAAGTTAAATACAAATTCAAAAGGTCAAAAGAAGAAATGTTTATACCTCAATGTTTTCAAAACTGGTCATCTACAACTACAAAAAATAGCAGAAAAATTTGGAGGAGGTAATGAGAGGATCTTTACCAAATAATCATGAATTTTAATGACCCAGGGAAAGACAAATTTTGGAAACATTATGGGAGTAGGGCTATCTATATTTTCTAAATTTTGAAAGAAAAATTTCATGTTTTGAGTAACATACATGTATCTGTGTCACCTGCAAATATTTTCAATTTGGAAAATCTAAAATTTTGTCATCTGGTTAAGAGTCGAATATGCCGAGGCCTGGTAGCTCAGTAGCCTACAGGTCCTTAGAACAGGGAATCACTGGTTCAATCCCTGGCTCGGTCAATTTCTTTCCGAGGATTGATGATAGTCATTGCAGCAGAATTCATTCCTCTCTCACTGCTCAGCGTTGTTTTGACAATGTTTATGTGGGAAAGCAGCCAGTGGCTTAGAATATTGTGCTTAGTACTGGTAAAAAAAACTCCAGGAAAGCATAGATAGCTGCACTGGCCGCTGTGATATAAGTGAGTAAATGTTGAAAACGGCTTTAAACACCATACAATCAATACAATCAAGATTTGAATGGTAGATAAAAATCAGTTTTGTCATCACTACTGTTTTCAAACCACAGGCTCATGTCGTCCATATTGTTTGTAAACCCCATGCTTGCAGAGTTTAATTCTTTACCACACAGCCATATTTTAGCTCGATTGAAATTGAAAGCAGTTGTAGGTGACAAAATTCACTAACAAAAATGAAGGGATTTGTATAAGAAGGTAGAAAACATTGTGGGAAAAGGAGAAAATGCTGGTTACCAGCATTTTCTCCTTTTCCCACAATATTTTCAAAAGGCTATCTCCTCAGGATTGTGAAAACTTGGGATCATGTGGTAAAGGGCTAAGCATTTCTAACTGTCAATGTCATTGGCCTGGAGAGCCAAAAACGACAGGAAGGTCTGTTGTTACTTTTAGCCTATGGAAGGCAACACCCAAGTGTTCTTTTCTTGGCAGCTTAGACCTGGATTAGACTGCCAAAATTGTGCAACCTGGTCGTTGATCTACCTGTGTTTTGTGAGGGTATCATTAGCAAAACAGGGTTTGATTTTGCAGTGTTTAGGTTTATCCAAATGACAAAAACTACTTTTCATTTCAAACTATTTATCCAGACAACCTGAGTTTTAAAGAATTTTAAATTTTTTAAAATAAAGGCGTTTGAAAATGTTATGGGAGAAGAAGAATGCTGGAAAAATACATTTCCTCCTTTCCCCACTTTCCTTTCAAATACTAATCCCAATGTTAAACTTTATCATACAAATCAATTTTACCCTGGCCCACAAATGAAATGTGGCTTATAGATAATGAATCTGAAAGTGTAGAAAACATTGTGTGTAAGCATTTTCTTCCTTTTCCACAATGTTTCATAAAGGTATTTTACTAGTTAAAATACAATGATAATTGGCTACACAGTTAAGCCGCATTTTATTTTTTTTTTTATGTCAATAAATGGTCTCATTTTGGTCAGGTCATTCTGGTAAAAATTTTAACTGCAACTTTTGGGCAGGAATCATGTCCTCTGAGTTTCTGTAGAAGTTGGGAAAAAAAGGGGGGAAAGCAATGCATAATGGATAATAATTTATTCAGTTGTAAATATTTGAATACATTGAAATGAAATGCATAAAGCATTCTTTCAGTGTCATAAAAGATTGTATGATTTGCTATTTGATAAAGAAAATCAATGCTTTTGTTGAAAAATGACATTCAAGATTTTTACTGAAAGAATTTCACAGATAATGTTTCATAAAGGTTTTGGAATCTTGACTATTGAAAAAATGTTTGTAACCTTTTACTGTATAAATACAAATCTGAATTCCCTTTAGTTAACCAGATTTTTAAAAAGAAAGGGAGAAAGAAAGTACATGTAACTGCTTTTAACAAAATGTTAACTTATATGTCATTTGATAGAGCTCAAAGGTTTAATGCTTTTCCCCTTCTCAAACGACCAAATTTAGACGAATTGAAATTAAAAGAACCTATAGATGTACAATTGTTCAATTAACAAAATAAGCTTAATTTCTGTGATAGTGTAGAAAGCAATAGTGGGGAAAGGATAAATTGCTTGTTAGAAGCATTTTATAATTTTCCCACAATGTTTTTGACTGGCTCTGTAGACAAGATGGCTTGGTAGAACGAAGATGAAGACAGTCAATATCTAGATTTTGCTGCAGACTTACATATTGTTCAATTTTTCCAGTGTAGCTGAATGTGCTTACTTTTGACCTTCTTTTTGGTACTGATCAAAAATGAATAAAAAGAAATTTGTGATTGGTCAAAAATGAAGACATATTTATTTTAAGGACCCCTGCCTATTTAAGGGCAAATTTATGCCGTCTGTCTTATGTAAAGATATTTTTTGTTATTACCCCTGCGAGGAATTCAAGAAACAGTTCTAGAACAGTTCTTGAACCTAGTTCTTGAATAGTTCATGAAAATTAATTGGCCATAATTCTAGAACTGATGTTCAAGAACTCCTGCGAGGAATTCAAGAAACAGTTCTAGAACAGTTCTTGGACCTAGTTCTTGAATAGTTCATGAACATTAAATGACCATAATTCTAGAACTGATGTTCAAGAACTAATTCAAGAACTTCCTGTAGAAAGTTCTAGAACAGTTCTTGAACCTAGTTCTTGAATAATTCATGAACATTAAATGGCCATAATTCTAGAACTGATGTTCAAGAACTAATTCAAGAACTTCCTGTAGAAAGTTCTAGAACAGTTCTTGAACCTAATTCTTGAATAATTCATGAACATTAAATGGCCATAATTCAAGAACTTCCTGTGAGGAATTCAAGAAACAGTTCCAGAACAATTCTTTACTCTAGTTCTTGAAAAGTTCATGAACATTAAATGGCTGTTCTAGAACACTGATGTTCAAGAACTTAATCAAGAACTTAAAAAAAAGATTCTTGAACACATTCTTAAACAAATTCTTGAACCTGTAATTCTAGAAGTATAATTTAAGGTTCATGAACAGTTCTAGAACTTATCTAGAACAGCAATTTTATGATCAAAACTAAAACTTTGGTATCCTCCTACTTATCTGGAGCTATGGTCTCTGCATTTCAAGATTCAAGCTGCTGTGATCTTTTTTCTGGTCAGTGAGTCACTACAAAAAAAAGGACAATCAAGACAACAAGCAATACACAAACAATTTACAATTTATGTTTTTGATTTTCATCTCTTTTCCAAATGACAATAATCTTATCCTCATCCATACTAAAAAACTTGCAGACATCAAATTAAACGCCACTCAAATGAAAGGATTTGCCATTGAACGGAGAGCAAATATGAAAAAACAAGAATGCCAGCACCATTTTCTCTTTTTTTATTCAAAATTTGTTTTCAGAATTGTAACAAAACATGTCCGTGAGAAGTGACATATCTGTCAGTGTGGTAGTATCCCATAATTGTATCTTATATTTTGATCTTTAAACAGACTTCAAAAAAAATGTAGATCGAGATCTAATGAAATTAAAATCTAATTCAAATGATTACATAAATGTGCTAGGTACAAACAAGACATTTTGAAATTTTCGGTAAAATCGCCAATCTGGAATCACAAACACAAAAAACTCCGGGATGAACTGGTTTGGGGATGAAGGAGCAACGGCCAAGCAACATAAAACAACGGTGGACGAAATATTGGAAAGCATAGCGAGATTAGATCTACTTAGAGATATTCTCGATAAACTGACGTTCTTCAGTCTTCTGTTCTGTTGCGGGCTTCCGCAGAAGACACACGCAGAAAACACGAAAATTAAAACGATTCTTACCAGACATTCAAGCGTCATCCATATTTCTTCCCTATGAAGTCATCATCCGGATCTGATTGCGCTTTACAGAACTAGCCAATTAAAATGAACAAGAAGAAATCGACATCCAACCGCAAAAGGGGAGTAGAGCTCGGCCGATATTCTATGCATCTAACAGGTCTAAATTGGACAACCGTTGATTGCACCCGTCATGTGAAAAATGCCACCTAGCGGAAGGTAATGTTGAATAACGGATTACCCGAGATTTTCTGGGTGCATGAAAAAAACCAAATTCCACAGGATTTCAACACTTGATGACCATATTTCACCGAAAAATGACAATTTTTATTGCCGTAGTGATAGCTTTCGATCTGAAATGAAATATATTTATGTATAGTATAATTTTATGCTAATTTTCTGGAAAATATCTTTTTCTAACGATAATTTGTCAGGGTTTCTTCTAATTCCATTTGAAAAGATTTTTTTTGGCATGTTAGCGATAATTACATAATAAATTAGCTGAATGAGTATAGCCATGTCGAAGAATTTACTATTTGACGTGAAATACGGTCATAAGTGGTGAAATATGGTTATCAAGCAGTTCGAAGTGAAATCCGGTGTTTCCATGCACCCTTGCAAATGAAAGTAAACATAAACATGTTCCTCCATGTTCTCTATGCTTCTTTTTCAGAAAACCGCAAGTTTACAATTTTGTTAACCAGCATGACAATTAAATAAGGGTTAGTAAACTAGTACATCATAGATCTCTATCTGTTAATATTTATGACGAGATTAATACGAACGAAAACGATAGGCGTAAATAGTTTAGGTAGATGTATCTACTTTCGGTTTCGTCCTCCGAACTTGTCCTCAAGTGCGAGTTTCCCTGCAAAGTCATACAATTTCTGCTTTTCATTGCATTTTTTTTTTTAATCAATGATACTTATATGATAATATCCAGAAAAAAAAATAAGTTTGCAATAATATCGTAGAGTGACAATGAAACACAAAAATCCAGGCCAATGAACATTAAAACTTTACATGTTTTTGGATGGTACTAGAAATAAATAAGTCTTATCATTATTTCAGCAAAGTTTAACAAAGGACTTCTGAGTGAAATTGATTGTCCATAATTTTCTTATTGATTGCTTAGGTGAATAAGGTTTTAACCCTAGCCACCTTGAACATAATCACTATTTTTCACTTCACATCTATATTGCAATATTAATAATAAGTCCAACAACAACAGAAAGTTACTATAAACTCTTAAAGTTTCCATTTTTAACTCGTGATTGTTTTGTTTGACTCTTGAAAAATTAGATTTGACCCCTGAAACTTTTGGGTCAATGGGTCATCTACTCCTGAATTTCCGAGGCTAACTAAAATCCTGCTTATTCACCAACTGGACTTATTCAGTTTTGGGCTTGACTTACCATTACGTAAGAGACTGCGGCAATGAAGGGATTGCTTGTAACTTAATTTTAGTAGCAAGGTAAAAGTTGATAAAGAGCCATTGTGTAAATCATCAGTAGCATATTATGCAATCTCACGTAGATCAAGTGGAAAATAAAGTCGCAATTTTCAAAACATTGTGACGGAAAAAAATTCAAATTATCTGATTGACTTCAAAAATGTAAATGAGTCAACAGTTATATTACTGCCATTTCACATAAATCAGGGATGATATATGTACACGTGTATGATCCCTGCATAAATACACTAGACCATATGGCTTCTATAATGTTTCTGAAAGTTAGCACATGTATGCATCTGAAATATAAACAAGCATCTGAAACCACTTTTATGCAAATTGAAGGAAAGACAACTTGCTAATTTTTGCCATTACACAAATTTGCAGCAAAACATACAAGTTTATCAAATTCTAGATTTCCAACCGTTCAAGATCTGGTACAGTTCTAGAACCAGGGTTTGTAGAATTTGGTCAATGTATTAAAAGCAATGTTCTGGAACCATTTGTATTATAGATCAACTGTTCAAGAACTTTCAGATCAGTTCAAAAACTGGTAGTGTTCTAGAATTAATGTTCTTTCACTTTTGTGCGTTTAGAACCAATGTTCAAGAACCATTTGGGTTCTAGAACCTCAGTTCAGGAACTGTTTTATTAGTTCAAAAACAGGTCTAAAGATTCAAGAAAGATTCTTGAAAGTTCATGAACTTTCAGATCAGTTCAAGAACTGATGGTTTTCTAGAATTAATGTTCTTTCACTGGCCCCCAGCTGGGTGGGGGGATAGAAATAGCTCAGCTGTCGCACTACAGCAGGGGTAAGACCCCCCCACTGTGCCTGCCCGTTTGCCGTGGGCTGCAACTCGTGTCGTTCGATGACGGGATCCTGGTGGTTGAGTGGATTCAGGGCTCGGCCGTTTGATAGCTCTGTTTTCGCAACACACCACTTTGGCCTTGAATTGAACTAAACGAGAGGTCAGGAAGGCCGGTCCTGATCAATCGGCTGGTCATGCCTTGCCCTAGGGCATCTAATATGTTCTTTCTGTTACACCCTTCTCTCTATTAAAATTACTGTCCTCTCCATATGTAATCCACACTCTTTCCAGATTTCATATTTCTTGTTCTGCCCTAGAAGGCGGTGGCTCATGGGTCAATCGGGTGAAAGTTCTTTGGTATTTGGCTGACATTTGTAACCTCTCAATGATTGTCTAAGCTTGGTAGAACTTTCTGCGAGAATGCATCTGTCCAGTCTAGCCCTTTCATACCGAGTATACCACTGATGTATCCCTGTCATGGTCTGCGAATGGGCTTTCCCCAGACCATGTCCCCTTGTTGGGCTCCATGGCGGGTGGGGAGCATCGGTGATGAAATTTTACACACAAACATGGCATCCCAAAAAAAGGCCAAGCTCAATGAAAGCAAACGCCCTTTATCAGACAGTGAATCCGAAACTGAACCTTCAATTTCTACTTCTTCTTTTCACTCTCCGCGTTTTATCGTTATCCAATCCCAAGATCCTTTAAAACCCATAACAAAACTCTCTCCTTTCGTAATAGAGAAACAAATTACCAGCATCCTTGGAACTCCAAAATCTGTTAAAAAACTCAAAGACCAGACCCTTTTAGTTGAATGTCTTACAAATCAACAAGCTGTGAATCTTTTAAAAAACACAAAATTCTTTGACACAGATGTTAAAATTTTCCCACATCCTTCACTAAATTCTTGCAAAGGAGTAATTAGATGCAAAGAGCTTACTTACTGCAACTCTTTGCAAGAAATTAAAGATAACCTGAAACAACAAGGTGTATCCGATGTCCAACGGATTTCTGTACGCAGAGATGGAGAACAGAGACTCACAAATACATACATTTTAACATTTTCTTCACCTGTTCTTCCAACATCAATCAAGGTAGGCTTTCAAATTGTAAAAGTAGATGTGTATGTGCCAAATCCCTTGCGATGTTTTAAATGCCAGCGGTACGGCCATCACATCAGTAAATGTCCAAACCAAGAAACATGCTCTAAATGTGCTCATCAAGGACCTGACCATGACAGTGCTACATGTTCAAATCCTCCTCTTTGCATTAATTGTAAGTCTCCACACTCTACTTTTTCAAGAGAGTGTCCTGTATGGAGAGAAGAAAAAGAAATACTGTCCATTAAATACAACAATAATGTAAGCTTTCCAGAAGCAAGGAAAATATTTGAACAGCGCAAGAAAACCTCTTCTAGTCCTAGCTATGCAGGTGTTGTTGGCTCGTCAACTGAAAAGGACGACTGCAGCACTTGTAAAATTCTTGCGAAAGTTCTCCTTCAAAAATTTCCTGACGTAGCTACTGAGCTGAAAGAACTTCTCCCTCCGTCCACCTTGTCCAAACTAATTCCTGACTCTCCATCTGCGTCTAAAACAAACAAAACCCCTTCTGCAACCTCAAAACCCACAAACTCTCAAAGTATTTCTACACAAAAACCTTCAAAGCCGTCTACCTCTTTGCAAAATATCTCTTCAAAAAAACCTTCAAAACCATCTCCCCCTTCACAACAGCCTCCAAAGAAACCCCAACCTCCATCTTCACAGTCTACAATAAAATCTAATGTTTCATCTAAAGATAACAAATCCAATCATACACCTCGATCCCCTAAAAGGTCTTCTTCCAAACCTAAACCACAATCTAGAGATTCCCATGAATCTTGTGAAATCACAGTCAGAGTAAATGATCCTGTCCCTACCTCCAACAGATTTTCGGAGCTAGAGGACATGGATGCAGATGCTGAAAATCTTGAAGGTGAGGCTTCAGATTCAGAAGCCTCTATCTGGTCCATTTCTAAAGATACTTGGAACAAGGACACTGACACTTGGCACACGTCCAAACCCGAGACAAGTGTAATGAAGTCTTAATCAACCTATTTTAAAATGCATTGGTTTACAACCTCTTTTTTTACTTTAGCTTTTATACTTTCTTCATGCACAATGGATACCATAATCCAGTGGAATTGTCGAGGTCTGAAGTCAAACTTTGACGAACTTTCCCTTTTAATCAATGATCACAAACCAGTTGCTGTTTGTCTTCAAGAAACCTTCCTTAAACAGGAGGATGATATCTCAATCAAATACCATTCCATTTACAATAAAGTCTTTACCGAAGGCGAGAAAGCTAGAGGTGGTGTTTCTGTTATTGTTAATAACAACATACCTCATAAAGTTATCTCTCTTAACACAAACTTGCAAGCTGTTGCCATCAGATTATCTTTACACAGTGCCGTTACACTATGTTCTTTATATCTCCCCCCGAGCACACCTATTAATGAGACCAATCTGAATGATCTCATTTCCCAATTGCCATCCCCCTATATTCTTGCTGGGGACTTTAATGGTCACAATGTTATGTGGGGTTGTGATGACACTAACCAGAGAGGTTTACAGTTGGAGAGCTTCATTTCGAACAACTCTTTGTCTTTCATGAATGACAACAAATCCAAAACCTACCTACATCCAGCAACTGGATCTTACTCTTCTATTGATTTAACTTTATGCAGCCCAGTTTTACTTCCCAATTTCACTTGGAAAGTGAAAGAGGATTTGTGTGGAAGTGATCACTTCCCTATTATCTTTTCATCTACACAACCATCCAGCAGCAGAAAACCTCAGAAATGGAAGCTCTCTAAAGCCAATTGGAATAGATTTGAAACCCTCTGTGAACAGACCATTACACATGACAAATTTGGAGATTGCGATGATCCCGCAAAACTTTTCACTTCCCTATTAATTGATGCAGCTAAACAGTCTGTCCCTCAGACCTCGACAAATCCAAAACGTCCTGACAAGCCTTGGTACAATGAAGATTGTAAACAGGCTGTCAGAGACAGAAAACAAGTCCTTAGAAAGTTTAACCTCAGACCTACCAAAGAAAATCATGACTTATTCCGTATTTCCAGGGCAAAGGCTCGTCGTACCATTAGAGAAAGTAAGCGCAAGGCTTGGAGACAATATGTCTCTAAATTAAATAGTAGAACCACTACTAAAAAAACCTGGGACATGATCAGAAAGATCAATGGCAAAGGCCAACCCCCTCTTAGTCACCTTGAAGTTAACAATACTTCGTTGGAAACACCCCAGGATATAGCTGATGCTCTTGCCGACACCTTTTGCAAAAAGTCCTCCTCTGCAAACTATTCTGAAAAGTTTCAGAGGAATAAAGCCAGAGAAGAAAAGAAAAAACTTAATTTCAATTCTTCTAATTCAGAGCATTATAATAAACTCTTCACTTTTAAAGAATTAAAATCTGCTCTGAATAAAGCTCACGATTCTTCTCCTGGCCAAGATAAAGTTCATTACCAGTTTTTAAAACACTTACCTTTTACTTCTCTCTCTGTTTTACTTGATATTTTTAATGATATCTGGCAGTCCGGTGATTTTCCTTCGTCCTGGCGAGAGGCACTAGTCATTCCTATCCCAAAACCTGGCAAGGATACTAGTGACCCCGCCAACTATCGTCCAATAGCTCTTACTAGTTGTCTCTGCAAGACTCTTGAACGTATGGTCAACGACAGGCTTGTCTGGTTTCTAGAAAAAAACAACCTCATCGTTGATGTACAGAGTGGATTTCGTCGTCAACGTGGCACCATCGATCATCTTGTCCGCTTTGAAACCTTTGTCAGAGAAGCCTTTATTAATAGACAACATGTAGTATCTGTCTTTTTCGACCTTGAAAGCGCTTATGATACGACTTGGAAATACGGAATTCTTAAAGACTTGCATGACTTTGGTCTTCGAGGCCGTCTTCCTCTTTTTATTTCAGCCTTCTTGGATGAACGTCTTTTCCGTGTCCGAGTTGGCAATACTGTCTCGGGAGCCCGTGAACAGGAGATGGGTGTGCCCCAAGGATGTATTCTCTCTGTTACACTTTTTAGTGTAAAAATAAACAGTATAGTTAAAGCTATCTGTCCTGGTGTAGACTGTTCTCTTTATGTTGATGACTTTGTTATATGCTTCAGATCTCGAAATATGAATATTATTGAGAGACAACTTCAACAGTGTCTCAACAAACTCCAAACGTGGTCTGATGAAAATGGCTTCAAATTTTCAAAGTCCAAAACAAAATGCATGCACCTTTGTAATCTACGTGGTGTTCATCCAGACCCTGAACTGTATTTGGACAAAACTAAAATTGAAGTCGTTTCTGAGTTTAAATTTCTTGGAGTCATCTTTGACAGAAAGCTTTCCTTCCTTCCTCACATCACTGCACCTAAAAAGAAATGCAAGAAGGCTCTTAATCTTTTAAAGGTTGAGGCCCATTCTGAATGGGGAGCAGACCGTAAAGTCCTCTTGCGGCTTTATCGGTCTTTAGTCCGCTCCAAGTTAGACTATGGATCTATTGTATACGGATCAGCCCGTAAATCTTGCCTTAAAATTCTTGATCCTATACACCACGAAGGCCTTCGTCTTGTACTTGGCGCTTTCAGAACTTCTCCCGTCAATAGTCTCTATGTTGAGGCTAATGAACCTTCTCTTTCTTACAGGAGGGAAAAACTATCGCTTCAATATCTTTTAAAACTGAAGTCGAATCGTTTTAACCCAACTCATAAAGTTGTTTTTAAACCTCAGTATAAACGTCTTTTTGAAAGGAAACCAAATGTTATTCCTCCATTTGGTATCCGCATGGAGCCCATTGTAGATAACCTTGGCATAGACACTGAGTCTATTGCCGACTATAAAATCTCTGAAATCCCTCCATGGACACTAAACAGTGCAGAATTCAGATTTGACCTTGCATCCGACAAAAAGTCTGTCACGGATAGAACTGTGTTTCATGCTAGATACAACGAGATAAAGGAGCATTATTTTTCCTTCAAACCAATCTATACAGATGGATCTAAAGAGGGAAATTCTGTAGCAGCTGCCGCTATTTATGGAGAAAGGAGCTTAAAGTGCCGCCTTCCAAACAATTCCTCTATCTTCTCTGCAGAAATTAAAGCTATTGATCTTGCCCTTAATCTAGCTGAACATTCTAATTCCAACCTTTTCATTATCTTTTCGGACTCTTTGTCTACATTACAGGCCCTTTCAAATCAACGACTTGAGAATCCTTTGATCTGTACTTTACTTGAAAGGATCTCACAAATTTCTTCTATGAATAGATTGGTGTTCTGCTGGCTTCCAAGTCATGTAGGCATCAAAGGCAATGAAAATGCCGATAGGTCTGCCAAATCTGCACTTAACCTTCCCATTTCAGATTTTAAAGTTCCACACACTGATTTTAAATCCTCTGTTTTAACACATATCCAATCTTCTTGGCAATCCCAGTGGGATGCTGATGTTTTCAATAAACTACATTCAGTTAAACCTTCCCTTGGTGAATGGTACCCCGTTTACAGGTCTGTTCGTCGAGAAGAAGTGATAATTGCACGACTTCGAATTGGCCATTCACGCATTACACATTCCTGGCTTTTGACCAGAGATGATGCCCCTGAATGTATTCCATGCAATGCATCCTTTTCTATAAAACATATCCTACTAGATTGCATTGACTTTCAACCAATTCGTTCAAAATATTTCAACGTCGATAGTTTAAAAAATCTTTTTGATTCTGTCAGCGTTGAATCTATTATCGCTTTCATAAAGGAGATTGGCATTTACAATAAACTGTGATATTTACTCTTTAGTTTCTTATCCACCTTTTTACATTCTTTACACATCCTTATATAAAATACCTTGTCAGCTGATCCACAATCTTACCTTTTTTAATCTAAAACTTTTGAGTAGGCAGGGAATGCCCAGCCACTCAATATCATATTTTATGCACATTGTCAGTTACACGTAACCTTTCTTCATTTAAAGACTCCTTTATTATCAATTTAAGACTGTTCAAATCTTTTTATCGCAGTCTTAACATCATTATTCAAAACCTTTTTGAGTTAATAAGGAAGCCCTGTTGCTCAATTATATCTTTTATACATACTTAGATCACACATTATCCTTCTTAATTTAACTCTTTTACTGTCAGCACGTCTCAAATCTTTTTAAGAAAAAATCCGCCTTAATCGTTCCTTCAACACAGATATGCGCACTAAATGACCAAAGCTGTCGATGCGCCATAAAACAACATTCATTCATTCATGTTCTTTCACTTTCTTGCTTTTAGAACCAGTATTCAAGAACTATTTAGGTTCTAGAACCTCAGTTCTTGAACTGTTTTATTGGTTCAAGAACAGTTCTTAAGGTTCAAGAAAGGTTCTTGAATGTTCAAGAACTCACCACTTGTTCTTGAACATTTTTTGCAGGGGTGATGTTCTAAGCAAATAAGCTATTAAAATGCATGCTGTAAGTTAATAAACTTGCTACTGGAATACCCACAAGCTTAGAATTTTTTTGTGAGATGAAAATTGGTAACCCTTCATGGCTTTTCACAGCTTTTGTTGGCTGTAAAGTCTGATTTTTATAGACATTCCCACCCTCGTTAACCCAGGTGTGAAGTATTACCATTCATTACCCCTGGGACATTCATTTGCGAAACCTTCATTTCTATGAATATTCATAAGATTGCGAATTATTCCCAATAGCCAATTGAATTGTCAGTGACATAATGATACTCTCTTGTAGTGGAGGATAATCACATTTCTTGTTGTTATGTCAAGGAATATGGCGGCCCCCGGTGGGCTTCCTTCTGTGGCATTTGCCGTACCACAATCCAGGGCAGACATTACAAAACCTTGTATACAAAGGCAAATATTCAGAAATATAGCGTGCTGTTGCATTCCATAGGGGTATGTTGCAGGGGTGACATCATCCTCGCTGACCCAGTTTCGATGTATTCCATAAAATTACATTCATCAATTTGATTGGTTGTATACCAGGTAAAAATAGAAATGATGGCATAAAGTTGATAAAAATAGATTAAATTTTCTCACTGAAAAACTGAGATTAACGATCAAAATGCCTCATGAATAATTCATGAGAATGAGAAAACATACGCGAGATAACCCAGGGGCGATGAATGTGGTTTACGGAATACATTGATACTGGGTCAACGAGGATGAGACATTCCTTGCTTTGCTGAGACATTTTAGACAAAAGCAACCTTCAGATCGCAATGTTTATGGGTCTAATTTATAAACTTAGTGTCCTTTGATTCTGTTTGGTAGTCTAAGGATTAACTCTTTACCAAGTGACAAAATTTTAGACTGGTCCAAATTAAAAGCATTTGCAGACGACAAATTACATGTGGCTTAAATCATTGGATTTGTTTTTGAAAGGTTTGAAAACCTTGTGGGAAAAGGAGAAAATGCTGGTTACCAGCATTTTCTTCTTTTCCCACAATGTTTTCAAAAGCCTTCCTCTTCAAAGTTGTTAAAAGTCGGGATTGTGTGGTTAAGGTTTAAGATAAAATTTAGTTTTATAAAGAAGTAATGGGTATAACTTTTCCGTAAATACTTCAGATATTGATAAAAATGCTTTAATTTCATATAATGAAGGTAATTTTTACCCGAATAAAAAGACTGAATATTTAATACGCAATCAATGTTTTCTGTTCAGCAAGTTTTGTGGTTTTAGAATGCAGTAAATTCTGCACTGATAGGGGTCACTGTACTTGAGGAATTTGAAATAGAGTGATTTATTCTCCTTATATATTGTTACAGTTCAATAACAAGCAATTTTCTCTTTGGTTTGATACAATGCTAATATCATTATTCTTTTGTAATATACAGCATGATCGTTTTTATTTACTGAGTTAGCTCCGATTGATACATACAGAAATTTGTTGTAGTTATACCCTTAGTCAACAAAAGTTAAAGGGGGTTGTACAGTATACTCCTTTCACCCTGCCTGTCTGTTGTTCTGTTTGTCTCTGAATACAGATTAACCTTTTATCAAACAATTCCAGCCTTACAACCATTAGGAAGAAGGCTTTTGAAAACATTGTGGGAAAAGGAGAAAATGCAGGTAACTCTGAATGATGAATTCCATCGTTAGGAGTTCACGTTGTTAAAATTGCCATATACTTTGAGTAAGAATGAATCCAAAATTGTGTCGTCTGGTTAAGGGGTCATACAGTGTAATGGTTCACTGCTGCCTGTCTGTCTGGTCTGTTTGTCTAGGAAGACCAATTTAAGAATTTGGTAGTTTTTTTGCTCAAAAAGTTTGTTTTCCCACAATGATGTCCACAAATTCAAACATCTCACCATTATAGTTAGAATTTGTTGTGTGCTAATATATTCAATGTTGACAAGTCTGAAATTTTGTCCTCTGGTAAAAATTATGTAGCAATGGTTACCTTAGGAAGGATGAACAGACAGTGGGATGGCCTGTTGAGATTATGGGATAATAGCCAGGAAAGAAGAAGAGAAAACAGCCGGCTTGCCCTGGGAACTATTTATCAGAAATCCATTACAGCAGGACTATTAATGCTGCATTCTTTCAGCATATTGACTGACCAGGCTTGGAATTACAAGAATGTATTTGATCTGAGAAAATTGGTATTGCCTTTCTCTTGTCAGTTGTCAATTAATGACAACCTAGAATGTTCTGGAATGTGGCCCCTGATTTTAACAGAATGAGCTTGGTGGTTGTATTTATAACATTATTGTAAATATTTTGTTTTCAAAATTTTTGATACAAGTAGATTGTATGGAGTACCACAATCATATTTTACTCTGCAATGACTGGAAAAATTAAGTGAAATGAAAGATTGGCACTAGAATGATGCTTTTATTTGTATTAACCCTTTACCACACAATGCCGACTTTTAACGACCTTGAAGAATAACCCTTTTGAAAACATGGTGGGAAAAGGAGAAAATGCTGGTAACCAGCATTTTCTCCTTTTCCCACAATGTTTTCTAACCTTTCAGAAACAAATGCAATCATTTTAGCCACATTTAATATTGTCATCTGCAAATGCTTTCAATTTGGACAAGTCCGAAATATTATCGTTTGGTAAAGAGTTAACTCTTCACCTCACAATCCAGTATTTTATTACTGACCCTGGAAAAGAAAGCTTTTGAAAACATAATGGGAAAAGAAGAAAATGATAATAACCAGCATTTTCTGCTTTTCCGATGTTTTCTACTCTTTTGAGGCCAATTCCCTAAGTTTTAACCTAATTTTATCTCGTCTACAAATGCTTCCAATATGGAGAAATCTGAAATAATGTTGTGTGCTAAAGAGTAAAGAGTAACTTATTGCCTCTTGAAACAAATTTGCAGCAAGTTTGATGCATGATTATGAAAACTTTGTAAGAAGACGAGTGCTTATCGTAAGTAGTATTTCCCATACCCACAATGCTCTCAAAAGTAGGTCACACTACCAATTAAAAATGTCTGCTGCATATTGTATAGATAAATAGGGTCAAAGCCATATTAAAGCAAGGCTTTCTCAACTGCAGTTTCCTTTTAGGCAACCACAGATCAAGATGAGACAGCACAAATCATGCTGCCAGATCTTTGATCTACATGTTCAGTTTGCTGATATATTCTGGACAAAAGCAACCTTGAAATAGGAATTGTTTATGTCTAATTTTAGACTGAGCATGTCTGTTGACTTTAATTGACACTGTAAGGGTAAAGTCTTTACCAAATGACATAACTTTAGACTGTCGAAATTGAAAGCATTTAAAGACAGCAAATTAAATGTGGCTCAATTGACAAAAATTATCCTTGATACGATAGAAAACATGGTTTGAAAAGGAGAAAATGCTGCTTACCGGCATTTTCTCATTGTTTTCAAAAGGCTTCTTCCTCATAGTCCTTAAAACTCAGGGATTGTGTGGTAAAGGATTAAATTTGTACAGAAACTACCAATTTTTCTGTCAAAATAATGAATTAACTCTGTACTAAACGACAAAAATGTTGACTTGTCCAAATTGAAAGCATTTGCAGACGACAATTTAAATGTGACTCAAATGATGTAAATTGCAAATGATAGATAGAAAACATTATGAGAAAAGGAGAAAATGCTGGTCACCAGCACTTTCCCCTTTTCTCACAATGTTTTCAAAAGGCTTCTTTCTTAGGGTCGTTAAAAGTGCGGATTGTGTGGTAAAGGGTTAATAGAACAGGGCCCTACAATAGTCAGTAATGCAATTTGAGCTGACCATGAGAAAAATGTGTGGAAATTACCACTGGGAATGTTGACCATTTGGAAATTGCTGTGTGAACTCTTTGACTGCCTAACCCTATACCACACAATCGGGAGTTTATCGACCTGACAGAAAAGACTTTTGAAAACATCATGGGAAAAGGAGAAAATGCTTGTAACCAGCATTTTCTCCTTTTCTCACAATGTTATCTTACCTTTCAGAGTCAAACTCTATTATAGCTAAAATCAATTTCTCGTCTGCAAATGCCTTTTAATTTAGACCAGTCTTAAATTTTTGTCATTTGGTATAGGGTTAACAGCACTGGTATTTTGAACAGGTTAAATTCTTGAATGGACCCACTGGATTTTTCATGGAAATGTCCTTGGGCAAGACACTTCAGAGCACTGAGCCTAGCACTGGAGAAACCCACGAAATACATGAATATGTGTGCTGCCGTGTTGATATGACTGAAATAGGATGAAAGCGGCATGTAAACACCATTCAATAAAATACCATTCAATCCTTGACCAAACAAACTTGTGTGTTAATGGCTCTGAAGAAGAAAGTGTTTGAAGACATTTAATAATTGATAAAAAAGAAAATGCTATTGACCGGCATTTTTCCCTTTTCCCACAATTTATTCAACAGTTACAGAGACTATCTAATTTTTGGCACTGCAGTTTAACCATGCCACATTTCTCTGTTATGGCATAGCTGAAAATAGTGTCATCAGCTAAAGGATGAATTCTTTACTAAATGAAAAAGATTCAGACTTATTCAAATTCAAAGCATTGCAGACAACAAATTAAGTCTTGTGTCAAGTAATGTTTTTTGTCAATGACAGGATATAAAACATGGTGGGAAAAGGAGAAAATGTTGAGCACAGTTGCAACTTTTTCATGGCTGATAATCATTGCAGAGAATATTTTAGTTCATATTCAGTGTAGATGTAAGATCAGACTGCATATTCTGTGTAGTCTGATCTTGTTTTAAAGTGGCTAAGGGGGTACCTTATCTTTTACACAGTTTAGGGTTAATTCTTTACCAGATCTAATGTAAGAATATTTAAATGGATACACATTGAATGCATTTGCAGACAACAAATTGAATATGGCTCAAATGATGGCATATTGTTCCTGAAAAGGTAAAAACAATGCAGGAAAGGGAGAAAATGCTGGTAAACAGCATTTTCTGCTTTTCCCACAATGGTTTCCAAAGGCTTATAACTGTTTACCTCATCTTCCCGACTTAACTACCCTTAGGAAGAACACTTTTGAAATCATTCCGGTAAAAGGAGAAAATGCCGGTAACCAGCATTTTCTACTTTTCCTATAATGTTTTCTATCCTGTGAAAGACAAATCATCATTTTGGCAACATCTAATTTGTCGTCTACAAATGCTTCAATTAGGTCGGGTCCAAAATTCTGTTGCTTGGTAAAGAGTTAATCTAGGGGTTGTTGAAACGCTGGACTATTTGATAAGGGGTTAAGTAAGGATAATATTGGTCAAAGCTGGTGACCTGAACAGGATTTAAGGTCAAGAAAACAGATTATCCAGGTTTTAGAAGATCAAGTTTATCTTCTACCTCAAGCAGGCCTAATGTGACAAAAGTTGTACCACAGGTGGCTGTTGAAACATCCAATAAAGCAAGAATTTGTGGAATACGACGTTTTTCATCAGATTCTAAATCAATGATAAAAGTTATTTACGTGTGCAGTTAGCATTTTGAAACCTTGCAATGGCTCAATGATGATTTTCACAGAACTTACAAGAAAATAGTTGTTAGAAGTTCAATCCCTGTCTTAACTTCACTGTTTACTAAACAGCAAAATATCAAACTTGTCCATGTTGAAAGCATTTGCAGATCTTGTAAAATATGACATTTATGTGGGGATCAGATGATGGGTAGAAAATATTATGGAAAAAGGAGAAAGTGCTAGTTACCTTCAATTTCTCTTCTTCCTTAACTTTTTAAAAGCCATCTTCCTCTAAGTCATCAAAACAGGGGATAGTCTGGTAAAGGGTTAACCTCTTCCCAAACAAATTGTTAATTTTTCCAAACTGGAATTGCGATCAGAAAATTCGTGAAAATGAGCTTTTGTTCTCAGGGTAGAGAACAAGTGACCAGCATTTCCTCCCTTTGCCACAATGTTTTTAGAAGCTAAGTCTGTCTCAGAGACTTCAAGCCAAGCCCAGGTAGCTCAGTCAGGACTTGGGAATATAGGAGCTTGCTGTTTCGGTCCCCAGCTTGGCCAATTTCTTTCCAAGGATTGATGATAGTCATTGCAACAAGGATTTATTCCTCTCACATCGATGACCATCATTTTGACAATGGTTATGTGGGAAAGCAGCCAATGACTTGGAAAGAATATTGTGTGTAATACTGGTAAGGGAAACTCAAGGAAAGCATGGATAGGTGCACTGGCTGCTGCGATTATCTGTAATAATGCTGAAAATGGCATTAAACACCATACAATCAATCAGTCTTCAAAACGGGATTGTTTAGTAAAGGGTTAAGGGTTTGAAATTCAGGAGTACAGGTGTTTTCCAAAACACAAAGGTCTCATGTAACCAAAATCATTTACAGTACATTACATCTGAAAGAGGTGCCATATTTGCATAACTTCAGCTAGGCCGGTAAGGGGATGATTTTATAATTGAAGCTTGAAAAATGATCCCCTCATACGGAATTAATCTTGTCAGACCCTAGGCTCCATCCATAAGGGGTTGTTTATAAATGCTTTATACTGCTTTAATTCTTTACTTTGCAGCAGAATGACTTTGTAAAGTTTGATTTACCCACACAATCCAGACTTTTAACGATCCTGAGGACAAATCCTTTTGAAAACATTGTGGGAAAAGGAGAAAATGCTGGTAACCAGCATTTTCTCCTTTTCCCAAAATGTTTTCTACCCTATCAAAGACAAATTCTATTATTTTAGCCACATTTAAATTGCCATCTGCAAATCTGTCAATTTGGACCAGTCTAAAATTTTGTTGTTTGGTCAAGAGTTAAGCCTTTAAAACACAATGCCGAGTGCAAAGAAGGCATCAAAAACATTTTGGGAAAAGGAGAAAATGCTGGGATAACCAGCTTTTTTTCCTTTTCCCACAGCCAAGTCCCAATAGCTCAGTCAGTAGTGTACAAGACTCGAGAACAGGAGGTGGCTGGTTCGACCCCCGGCTCGGCCAATTTCTTTCCAAGGATTGATGATAGTCATTGCGACAGGATTCATTCCTCTCTCACTGCTGACCATTGTTTAGACGATGGTTATGTGGGAAAGCAGCCAGTGGCTTGAAAAGAATATCGTGTGGAGTACTGGTAAAAGGAACTCGAGGAAAGCATGGATAGGTGCACTGGCCACTGAGATATATCTGAAATAATGTTGAAAATGGTGTTAAACAACATACAGTACAATCAGTCCTTTTCCCACAATGTTTTCTACCCCATACAAGACAAATTGCGTGTTTTGAGCAACATTCATTTTGATGTCTGCAAAATTGCTTTAACATGTTTACCAAACAACAAAATTTTAGACTAGTCCATATTGAGAAAATGCTGGTTACCAGCATTTTCTCCTTTACCCACAATATTTTCAAAAGCTTTCTTTCTAAGGGTTGTAAAAAGTCTGGATTGTGTGGTAAAGCGTTGAGCTAAAATTTTGTTGTGTGGTAAAGAGATAGATCGATCATGGCTTGCACTCACCAACCATTCTTAACTCTTAACCAAAGGACAGGTCCAATTGAAAGCATTTACAGACAAAAAATTAAAAGGTGATCTAAATGGCAAACTTTGTCCTTGATAGGGTAGAAAACAATGTAAGAAAACAAGAAAATGCTGGCAACAGCATTTTCCCCTTTCCTATGATGTTTTCAAAAGCCATCTTCCTCAGCATTGTTTTAATGTTAGGATTGTCTGGTAAAGGGCTATAAACATACTTCATCTAACTCTTCTTTAGAATTTTGTAAATTTGGAAGTAACATAATTTCTGATAGGCTAAACCAAATGCATCAGCCACTAAGAGATTTGAAATTAGAATGTTGAGTGATCACTGCCCCATAAGTGTTTTAGAAACTGCATCGTGATTTAACTTTTTACAACACAATTCTGAGTTATAACGACCCTGAGGAAATGTACTTTTAAAAACCTTGTGGAAAAAAGGAACAAATTAATGCTGGTTATCAGCATTTTCCCCCTCCCCCATGATGTTTTCTGTGCCATCCAAAACAAATTTCGTCATTTTAGCAACCTCTACTTTGTGGTCTGCAAATACTTTCAATTTGGACAAGTCTAAAATTTTGTCGTTTGGTACATCACGACGATTTGAGAGTGTAAGGTTTGTACTTTATGAAAGTTTACAAATCCATGAAATTTACCAGTCGAATACAAGAAAGTGCAACATAGAAAACCGTAATTACCAATCGAATACGGCTAATATTTTCAAGAGGGATCTGCTGCAAAATGGGAAACAAAAATTGTTACATTCATGTTACAAAGTGCCTTAACAACTATAAGATGTTGTTTTACTTGAATTTTTCATGTAGCCCATTGCATCTTGTGGTATGTAACTCTTCAACATACAATATAATCTTAGACTTGTTCAAATTGAAGGCATTTGCAGATGACAAAGTAGGTGTTGTTAAAATGGTGGGATTTGTCTTTGAGTAGGCAGAAACATCTTGGGAAAAGGAGAAAATGCTGGTTAGTAGCATTTTCTCCTTTTTTGACAATGTTTTTCAAAGATTTATTCATTTTGGTTGTAGAAAATTAGGATTGTTTGGTTCAGGATTAAATGACACAGTTGGGATGTTTTGGATAACTCCAGCATATGTCATGTCACAATAAGATGTCAAAACAGTATGTTTAACAGTGCCACCTAGCTGAAAAATTAAACCTTGGACCTTCAATGGATTGGTCTGTCTTTTATTTTATGCATGCTTAACTGTTGATGACTTTTTAGCTTGTCTGGAAGAAAACATCAACGTATTGTCATGGCCCTGTCTGTGACTGCATAAAATGTCATTGATGTGCAAAAACTGACATTTTCTCAAAGATTTTTTTATTACTGAAGATATTTACTTTGAACATGGACTAATACTTTACTGTCAACAGGGGGAACTGATACCAGAAGGGCAGGTAACCCTCAGAAAAAATTTTTGATACAGTTTGATTTTCTAAGAAAATCAATCTAATCAAAAAGCAGCTGCAGTAAAGCGTTGGCACTGGCATGTGGTGCTCTTGTTGCCCTTCATGTTAACCCTTTCCCAAACAAGCCCTGGTTTTCACGTGTCTGCAGTACAAGTCTTTTGAAAACACTGTGGGAAAAGGAGAAATTGCTCGTAATGAGCAATTTCTCCTTTTCCACAGCGTTTTCTACCCTTTTTGATAACTTTCTGCCATTTTCATCAAATTTCAAATTGTCGTCTGCAAACTCTTTCAATTTGGACCAATCTAAAATCTGTCATTTGGGAAAGGGTTAATATTGTCACAAAATCATGTTTATGTATTTAACGGTAATTATAATTCATACCCATTATCTATTATTTACAAGGAGATGTTCAAAGTTGTTGCTGCAAATCTGTTTCTTAACTCTTTACCAAACGACAAAATTTTACACTCATCCAAATTCAAAGCATTTGCAGAAAATAAATGTGACTGAAAAGTTGAAATTTGTTTTGGCAAGGGTAGAAAACATTGTGGGAAAAGGAGAAAATGCTGGTTGCCAACATTTTCTCCTTTTCCTACAATGTTTGTCAGACGACTTCTTCCTCAGGGTCAATCAAAGTCGGGATTGTGTGGTAAAGAGTTAAAGTAAGGCATTAATCTAGTAATGCTTTCGGAAAACAGTCTAGTGTAATAACCCATAAAGCGCCTTTCATAACGAAAGTTATCTTTGTGGCCAGTGTAGATCAAGATTAGACACAGAAGGTGCGGTCTAATCTTTGATCTACACTGGCCCCTTTGCTGAGCTATACTGGACAAAAGCAACTGCAAAATTTCCAGGGTCCGTATTCACCAGCCATTCTAAAGAATGTCCTTAGTCTTATTCTCCACAATTTTCATCCTTTGAGCCCATTAATTCTTTCAATTTGGACAAGTCCCAATTATGTCGTCTGGTAAAGAGCATAAACACATTAGAATTGGTAGATTAACCTTTTTACTGCGATTAGATACGTAAATTATATTTGTATAATGGTAAGATCATGATAAACTTCACAGAAACAAAGTGCATACTAGTATCTAGCATTAACACTTTAAGCACCATTTACAACTATAGTTGCTTTTTCAGCCAGTTTAGATCAAGGTCAGACTGCACATAATGTGCAGTCTGATCTTTGATCTACACTGGCAGCTATGCTGAGTGATCTTGGCCAAAAACAGCCTTGTAACAGCAGTTTCGTTTGATGTCTGTTTTTTTTCCCAGGTTAAAAGTTTTTACTTCAGGTGCTTTAAGGGTCAACATCATTGGCATTTGTATAACAGAAGGTAAAACCTGTTACCAGACAACAAAATTTTAGTCTGATCTAAATTGAAGATAACAAAGTATAGTACAAATGATTAAATTTGACTTTATAAGGATAGAAAATATTTTTAGAAAAGGAAAAAATTCTGCTTCCCAGTACTTTGTCCTTTTCCCCGTCATTTTTTCACAAGCCTTTTTTTTTTCAGAGTTGTGAAAACAATTGGTATAAAAGGGAAACAATTACACTTGGGTAACATTGGATAAACATTAAAGCCCCAGTAGCGGCCAAATGTAAACTAAGCCTGCATTAAAATGTGTAATCAAATTTAAATCATACCATTTAGAATTATGAAAATTATTGTGAAGATGATAGTCTGTTATTGTTTGGTTGGTCCATGTGTTAGTCACTGGCAGAGAAATGATTTGCCAGGTCGCTCTATCTTTTGTTTACTAATTTTACCAGGTTTTAAAATTAATTTTTCTGCCAGTGACTAACACTTGGACCAACCGCACAATAAAAGATTTGTCATCTGTACAATAATTTTCATACTTTTAAATGGTTAGATCTACATTTAACCCTTTCCCAAACAAGCCCTGTTTTCACGTGTCTGCAGTACAAGTCTTTTGAAAACACTGTGGGAAAAGGAGAAATTGCTCGTAACGAGCAATTTCTCCTTTTCCCACAGTGTTTTCTACCCTTTTGGAGAACTTTCTGTCATTCTCATCAAATTTAAAATTGTCGTCTGCAAACTCTTTCAATTTGGACCAGTCTTAAATTTATCGTTTAGGAAAGGGTTAAATGCATTCTAGCACCTGCATTGTTTACTTTTGGCTGCTATAGGGTCTTTAGCGAGTCTTTCTAGTCATACATTTATGTGAATCTGAATTAAGTATGCTGAAAATATGCCCATAATGATATACTCCGTACTAGAATAATTATTAACATTTCAATTCCTATTAACCCTTAGAGTGTGGAATAAATCCAATTGGACACTTCCAATCCAGAAGCCAAGCCCCCGTAGCTCAGTCGGTAGCGTACAGGACTTAAGAACAGGAGGTCACTGGTAAAAGAAACTCCAGGAAAGCATGGATAGGTGCACTGGCCGCCTTGATATAACTGAAATAATGTTGAAAACGGCGTTAAACACCATTCAATCAATCAATCAATCCAATCCAGAAATACGATCTAAAAAATTACAGTTATCAAGACTGCTCTTGTCCAAAATAGACAGTGTATATCAAAGCTCAGACTGCACATTTTGTGCAGTCTGATCTTGATCTACAGTGGGCGCAAATGCAACAATATTTGTAAAAGACACTTTAAGGCTTAAAATTGGCAATTTATCAATTTGTCAGGTCAGAGAGGGATCAAACTGACATTTTGTTTTTCATGCTGAAAAGCCTTTTGAAAGAATTACTGCAAATTTCTGAAGTTCATAGGAAAGGAATTCTTCTGTCATTTCCTCTAGGTAAATATGGTAATTCCCAAACATTTTGGTTCAAACACAAAATATCATTTTGAATTTTCTGAGTATAAACCCATACCTTTTTACCAAGCAACAAACTTGTGAACTCATCCATATGGAAAGTGCTGGCAGATGCAGAATGTTGCTCAAATGATGGGATTTGTTTTTTAAAGGGCAAAAAACATTGTGAGAAAAAGAAAACCACTATTTTATCCTTTTCCCACAATGTCTTTGAAAGCTTTAATCCCCAGGGTTGTTATAAACTTGGGATTGTTTGGTAAAGGGTTAAATATCATGAAATTTTGAAGTTCAAGTGAAGAAAAAAAACTCCTTTGTCGAATTCTATGAAGGTTGATTTTCCATCACAATTTATTTCATACATCATGCCATTTTGAATTTTCCAAGTATCAACCTTAATCCTTTTCCAAACAAGCCTGGATGTTCACAACCCTGAGAAAGAAGTCTTCTGAAAACATTGTGGGGAAGGAGAAAATGCTGGTATCCAGCATTTTCACCTTTTCCCACAATGTTTTCTGCCCCTCTCAAAACGAATTTCAATTTTTTGAGTCAAATTAATTTTGTCGTCTGCAAATGCTTTCAATTTAAACAAGTCCAGAATGTTGTCGTTTGGTAAATAGTTTAAATCCTGTACCAAACAATCTCTGAGAAACCAGAGGAAGAAAGCTTGTTGAAAATTTTGTGGGTAAAGGAGAACATTGAAGCAAAAATATAATTTCATTTTGCCATATTGCTTTTAAAGTGGTTTGGTGAGAGAAAAAAACCTTGTTTGCACAGATTTATAAGTGTAATAGCCCTTTACCAAACAATCCTATGAGGAAGAAAGCTTTTGAAAACATTGACAGAAATAAAAAAAATACTGGTAACTTGCATTTTCTCCTTTTCCAACAATGTTTTCTACCCTTTAAAAGACAAATCCTGTCATTTGAGCTGCTTTTAACATGTGGTTAGAGAACAAACTTGATTTCGACAAGTCTAAAATTTTGTTATCTTGTACAGTTATAGGGCTCCCTCAAAGTGTTCTGATGTATTAAAAAAAGCCTGTTTAATCCAAAACCACTATCTTGAACTCTTAGCGGTCAAATTCCCTATGTGATGCACATTTAGTAATGCATCTTGCCTCAGATTAATTTCAAAACATTGTTGCAAAGTGCAAAAAAATGCTTAGTGTAAAGATTTTCACTTTTTGGCACAATGTTGTCTGGACTTCTTCAATATAATAGTCATTATTAGCCAGTTTCATTTTCCTTGATTTTATGTCTCTGAATGCAGTTTATGAAGGAAAGAGTTTTAAATAAAGCAGGTATGTGATGAGTCATCTCCAAAAGTTTCTAGTAGTTTGTATTGAAAATTTATATTAACCCTTTTCCAAACTACAAAATTTAGACTCCTTCAAAACATCTGCAGACCACGCTCTCAAAATAGATTCATATCAGTTTGAACTCTGTGGTAGAGTAGAAAACATTGTTGGAAAAGGAGAAAATGCTGGTTACCAGCATTTTCTCCTTTTTCCACAATGTTTTCAAAAGCATTCTTTTCCAGGGTCGTAAAAACTAAAGGATTGTTTGGTAAAGGTCAACCCTGATTGTGTCCAGCACAACTGAAGTTGCTTTTTGTGGACAGTTTAGATTCAGATCAGACATGCACAGAATGCACATTCTGATCTGGATCTTCTGTCACTGTCTGATGTCTGACAGAGAACTTACTGCTGCATGGTAGCAAGATTTTACCCCCAATTCAAAATAATCCAAGGTATTATATAGTTTACACTCGCTTCAGAACATTAATTTTTCTTGTAAGGTATTAACCCTTTCCCAAACGATGAATTTTAGACTGGTCCAAATTGAAAGATTTTGCAGACGACAATTTTAAATTTGATGAAAATGGCAGAAAGGTCTCAAAATGGGTAGAAAACACTGTCGGAAAAGGAGAAATTGCTCGTTACGAGCAATTTCTCCTTTTCCCACAGTGTTTTCAAAAGACTTGTACTGCAGACAGGTGAAAACCAGGGCTTGTTAGGGAAAGGGTTAAATTAGCTCTACAATATAACAGTATCTTAGATTCGTCTGATTTGAAGGCATTTGCAGACAAGAAATTGAATGAACATGGTAGGCTTGCTTCCAGAGGCCATCCTCTATAGGTCGTTAAATCTTTACTAAACATTACCGACTTTCAATGACCCCTTTGCAGAATTTTTAAGGCTTTTGAAAACATTGTGGGAAGAGGAGAAATTGCTTGTAACAAGCAAGGATTAAAATTGGTTGATTGATTAAATAGTGTTTTACACTGCTTTCAACATTATTTCATCATACCACTGCAACAGCTCACTCATTCATGCCCTGGGTTTCATGAATACTAGACCAGGGCTTTGGAGTGTCTGGCAAAGGGTTGAAAGATGGTTAGTGTGGTAAAGGGAAAAGGGGGTTGGTTGAAGAATTTTCAGTCACAAATACAAACCTATCAAAGTTATCTCAAACATAGATACTTTAGGAGTGATCTCTTCAAACTACTATTCTGACTGTTGACCCCTTTCACTGATACAGGCATGTTATATCATTGTATTATGTTTACTTTGATATAGTAAACAAACAGACTAAAAAAAATAAATAGTTTAAGTCTTGATATGACAGCAAAAAATATCAATGGCAGTTTGGTATCAAAATGTCATTCTGTTATCTGTTTACCAGACAACAAAATACTAGACTTGTCAAAATTGAAAGCATTGAATAGCTAATGTGATATGGCTCAAATGAAGGAATATGACTTTGGTAGAGGAGAAAACATTCTGGGAAAAGAAGGAAATACTGGTTTCCAGCATTTTCTGTTTTTGTCTTGCAATGTTTTCAAAAGCCTTTCCCCATGAGATGGGTAAAACAGGATTGTTCAGTAGAGGGGTAAAGCAGTGGTTCAGTTTTAGACTTTGGACGATAAAGCTTGTGAGTTCTTTACAGACAACAAATTGAAAGCATTTCCAGATAACAACCTAAATGATCAAGGTCAGACTGCAGACTCACAATGTTTTTTTCTTTCTCTTTAAAAGATTATTCCATCATGTCAAACATATAAAACTCAAATCTGTAAATGCTTTAATTTGGATAAAGTCTAAAATTGCATCCATAGTTATAAAGCATAACAAAGCTAATAAATTCAATGGCTATTGAGATGGTACTATCTTGGATACATGGATTGTACTCTCTTGCTTATAGAGATGGTACTTTCTTGGCAATTGAGATAGTAGTCTCTTGGCTATAGAGATGGTGCTCTCTTGGCTATAGGGATGGTACTCTCTTGCCTACAGAGATGGTACCCTCTTGGCTATAGGGAGGTGCCCACTTGGCTATAGGGATGGTACCCTCTTGGCTATAGGGATGGTACCCTCTTGGCTATAGGTTGCTATTGAGATAGTACATGTAGTCTCTTGGCTATAGAGATGTACTCTCTTGGCCATAGGGATGGTACTCTCTTGGCTACAGAGATGGTACCCTCTTGGCTATAGGGAGGTGCCCACTTGGCTATAGGGATGGTACCCTCTTGGCTATAGGGATAGTACCCCCCTTGGCTATAGGATGCTACCCTCTTTGTTATAGGGAAGGTACCCTCTTGGCTATAGGTTGCTATCCTCTTGGTTATAGGGATGGTACCCTCTTGGCTATAGAGATGGTACCCGCTTGGCTATAGGGATGGTACCCTCTTTGCCATAGGGATGGTACCCTCTTGTCTATAGGGATTATACCCTTTTAGCTATGGGGATGGTACCCTCTTGGCTATAGGTTGCTATCCTCTTGGCTATACAGATGGTACCCTCATGGCTACAGAGATGGTACTCTCTAGGCTATAGGGATGATACTTTCTTTGCTACAGAGATGGTCCTCTCTTGGATATAAGGATGGTACCCTCTTGGCTACAGAGATGGTACTGTCTTGGCTAAAGAGATAGTACTCTCTTTGGTAAAGAGAGAGTGGGTGGTCTTATTGCTACAAAGAGGGTAGTCGCTTGACAAAAGAGACAGTAATCTCTTGGCTACAGAGATCATCCTCTCATAGCTACATAGATAGTACTCTCTTGGCTACAGAGATAGTACTGTTCTTGGCTACTGAGGAACTACTGTCTTGGTTACAGAGATGGTGCTTTCATAGCTTTAGAGATTGTACTCTCTACAATAGTATGTTTGAACTCGGGTTTAACGCATGAAAACATTGTTGCAAGAAAGTCTGCTTAATTGCTTGTCTTGCCATGTTTTCAAAAGAAGTGCAGATGAATGAAGTCATCTGGAATATAGTCTTAAAGTGACAATCTCTTATTGAGATGATATCAGTGCATCATGCTGACTGCCATATCCCTTTACCAAACAATTACAAGCTTTAACAACCCTGAGGAAGAAGCCTTTTGAAAATGCTTGTAACCACAATTTTTGGTTACCAGCAATTCCTTCCTTTCCCACAATGCTTTCTACCCCTTGAAACACAAATTCCATTATTTTTGCCACATTCAATTTTTGATATGCAATGCTTTCAACTTGGACTGATATACAATTTTTGTCATGTGGTGAAGGGGTACTGCAGAGTTATCCAGGTTTGTTTGTATAGTGTTTACCAGTTTTCAACAGTATATCAGTTATATTGCATCAGCAAATGCACATACCCATGCTTTCCAGGAGTTTCTTTTACCAGTACTATGCACAGTACATGTATTCTTCTCAAGCCACTGCTTGCTTTCCCTCACAATGATTGGCGAAATAATGATCAGCTAGGGATTCGAAACCCCATGGTCTCAAGTCGTGTACACTTACTGACTGCTCTAGTACAGCTCAGCAGTTATCATGGGACAACTGTGGTATATTTTATTAGTGAACTTCGCTTTTTACAGTGAAACACATCTACTGTACTTAACTTCCTTAGGCTGCTAAGCACGACTCACTAACCTTTTGCAGACAGTGTAGGTTAAGATCAGACTGCACAGAATGTGCAGTCTGATCTTGAATCTACACTGTCTGGTAAGGAGACATTTTTCTCCAAAAAGTAAGTTTGAGTAGCATTATTTGGGTTTTTATTAGCTCGCCTGAGCACGAAGTGCTCATGGTGAGCTATTGTGATCGTGCTGTGTCCGTCGTGCGTCGTCCGTCGTCAACTTTTTACCTTGTGTACGCTCTAGAGGCCACATTTTCAGTCCGATCTTCATGAAACTTGGTCAGAATGTTTGTCTTGATAAAATCTTGGACGAGTTCGAAATTGGGTCACATGGGGTCAAAAACTAGGTCACTAGGTCAAATCTTAGAAAAACCTTGTGTACGCTCTAGAGGCCACATTTTCAGTCCGATCTTCATGAAACTTGATCAGAATGTTTGTCTTGATGAAATCTCGGACGGGTTCGAAACTGGGTCACGTGGGGTCAAAAACTAGGTCACTAGGTCAAATCTTAGAAAAACCTTTAGTACGCTCTAGAGGCCACATTTTCAGCCAGATACTTGTGAAATGTGGTCAGAATGTTTGTTATGATAAAATCTCAGATGAGTTCGAAATTGGGTCATGTGGGGTCAAAAACTAGGTCACTAGGTCGAATCTTAGAAAAACTTTGTGTACACTCTAGAGGCCACATTTTCAGTCAGATCTTCATGAAACTTAATCAGAATGTTTGTCTTGATGAAATCTCTGACGAGCTCGAAATTGGGTCATGTGGGGTCAAAAACTAGGTCACTAGGTCAAATCTTAGAAAAACCTTGTGTACGCTCTAGAGGCCACATTTTCAGCCAGATACTTGTGAAATTTGGTCAAAATGTTTGTCTTGATAAAATCTCGGATGAGTTTGAAATTGGGTCATGTGGGGTCAAAAACTAGGTCACTAGGTCAAATCATAGAAAAACGTTGTGTATGCTCTAGAGGCACCATTTTCAGCCAGATACTTGTGAAATTTGGTCAAAATGTTTGTCTTGATAAAATCTCGGATGAGTTTGAAATTGGGTCATGTGGGGTCAAAAACTAGGTCACTAGGTCAAATCTTAGAAAAATCTTGTGTACGCTCTAGAGGCCACATTTTCAGTCCGATCCTCATGAAACTTGGTCAGAATGTTTGTCTTGATAAAATCTCGGACAAGCACAAAATTGGGTCATGTTGGGTCAAAAGCTAGGTCACTAGGTCAAATCTTAGAAAAACCTTTAGTACGCTGTAGAGGCCACATTTTCAATCCGATCCTCATGAAACTTGTTCAGAATGTTTGTCTTGATAAAATCTTGGACAAGTTTGAAAATGGGTCATGTGGGGTCAAAAACTAGGTCACTAGGTCAAATCTTAGAAAAACCTTGTGTACGCTCTAGAGGCCACATTTTCAGTCAGATACTTGTGAAACTTGGTCAGAATGTTTGTCTTGATAAAATCTCGCACAAGTTAAAAAATGGGTCATATGGGGTCAAAAACTAGGTCAGTAGGTCAAATCATAGAAAGACCTTGTGTGAGCTCCAGAGGCCTCATTTTCAGTCAGATACTTGTGAAACTTGGTCAGAATGTTTGTCTTGATAAAATTCGGATAAGTTTGAAATTTGATCATGCGGGGTCAAAAACTAGGTCACTATGTCAAATTAAAGAAATGCCTTGTGGGTACTCTAGAGGCCACATTTTTTGCTCAATTGACTTGAAAATTGGTCAGGATGTTTTTCTTAATTAAATCTCAGAAAACTTGAAATTGGGTCACCCAGAGTCATAAAGTAGGTCACTAGGTCAAATTAAAGAAATACCTTGTGGACACTCTAGAGGCCACATTTTTTGCCCAATTGACTTGAAAATTGGTCAAAATATTTGTCTTAATTAAATCTTAGATGAGTTTGAAATTTGGTCACCTGGGGTCATTTTGCCTATTGGCTCAGGTGAGCGATCCAGGGCCATCATGGCCCTCTTGTTGGGTTTAAAGTTTGATTTAACCCTTTCTCAAACAAGCCCTGGTTTTCATGTGTCTGCAGTACAAGTCTTTTGAAAACACTGTGGGAAAAGGAGAAATTGCTCGTAACGGGCAATTTCTCCTTTTCCCACAGTGTTTTCTACACGTTTTGAGACCTGTCTGCCATTTTCATCAAATTTAAAATTGTCGTCTGCAAACTCTTTGTATTTGGACCAGTCCAAAATCTGTCGTTTGGGAAAGGGTTAATTTATTTAGCAGGATAAGGATTAAGTAAGATTTAAAATTAGGAGTAACTGTTTTCGGATGTATGATTTATTTGTTCTATTGGTGTTTGTTTGAACAAAGGTTTTTTTTATCTTTTGCTATTATGTACAATGAATCATCATCTATAGTAATGACTGCTTACTTCCTATTTGTGATATGTAATTTGAAATTGTGTCATGAAACCTGTTCACTGGAATGCAAGATTTCAGACCATTTAGAACTGAATGAGTAAAATGGACCATTTCAACTAGGAAAAAAAACAAAGAAATGACAATCTCAAGGTATTTTAAGCCAAAATTGAAATATACAAAGTTGCAGACAAAATCAGACAGCATGTTCTGTGCAGCCTGGTACTGATCTACAAATGCTTTCAATTTGGACAAGTCTACAGTTTGGTTGTCTGGTAAAGGGTTAATTTGGGCCAGTTTAAAGTTTTTTTGTTTGATACAGAGTAAACTTTACTTTGTGAATTAAGTAAGAAAATTGTTACTATTAGAGTGAATTATCAAACAATTTAGGACAGGTTAAATAACTGAGGTTGGGGAGAAGCTGTTTTAAATTCAAAGTACATCGGGATTGTGTTTGTACCTGAATGTTATTGTCATCCATTTTGTGGTTTACCTTCATGAATTTGAATTGTACAAATGAAAATAATTATCTGTCAGACAGATCAAACCCAAACCATTAGTCAGTGGCTTTAGTCATGTCATTTTGGTATTTGGTGGTCACATTTACCTAGCCGATGCATTTTGACATCCAGCTTGCTCTGTTGACACAGCAAGGTGTATCCTTTTTAATACATTTATGTACTACATTATCTCTGGCAGCCCGTTTGGGTACCACAGTGGTTGGTGATCTGACTTGTGACCTGGTGGTTGCAGATTCGATACCTAGCTGAGGCGATTTTTCGCCTCTCACCTCTGATGCATGTGAAAAAAGAAGTCACTGACTTAAAAAGAAAGTTGTGCCAGTACTGGTGTAAGAAAGCCAGGAAACACATGCGTAGGTGCACTGACCGCCATGATATGACCTAAACCATTATATAGGCATTAAACTTCAAGACAAATAAACAATTTTCTTTGGCAGCAATATTTGAAAAATGTTGTGGCACATCTACAAAGCACTCAAAATGAGCTTTTTGGCATTGATGTCACATGGTATTGACCCTTTAGGACTCAATCCCGAATTTTATGATCCTCGGGATTGTAGACCTTTTTAAAACATTGAAGGAAAAGGAGATAATGCTGGAAACCAGCATTTTCTCCTTTTCCCACAATGTTTTCTACCACTTACAATTAAAAAAATCTAATCATTTGAGCTTCTTTTAACCCTTTACCACACAATCCCGAGTTTTAACAACCTTGAAGAAGAAAGCATTTGAAAATATTGTGGGAAAAGAAGACAATGCTGGTAACCTGCATTTTCTTCTTTTCCCATAGTGTTTTCAACGATCTGAGAGACAGATACTGACGTTTATGCACCATTTTGTTTGTCATCAGCAAATGCTTTCAATTTGGACTGGTCTAAAATTTTGTTGTGTGGTAAAGAGTTAATTTGTGGTCTACAAATGCTTTAGAATTTGGAAAAGTCTCAAATTTTGTTGTCTGGGAAGGAGTTAATCCTGCATTCATCTTGATTATCCCAATTTTACATTGGTTTTCAAAAGGTAATTTGAATGCATCACCACAAAAATGCATTTCCAAAATTTTGACATGTAGGCAGTGCACGGTTTTTGAAAAATCTAAGGCAAGGGAGTCTCGTAATAATGTTCTCTGTCTTCTTTTCCACCCATATTTTTCATACAATTCTACAAATCCAGTAAGGTATTTGTTTCCATCATTCTTGTTCAAGGGCCCATCAAGGTTCAATGTTTAATGTTATTTACCACACAGCATTTTTTCAGATTTCTCCAAATTGAAAGCAGTAAAGGAGGACTAATTGAATTTGATTTAAATAGTGAGATTTGTCTTTAAAAGGGCAGAAAACATTGTGGGAAAAGGAGAAAATGCTGGTTACCAGCATTTTCTCCTTTTCCCACAATACTTTCAAAAGCCTTCTTCCTCAGGGTTGTTAAAATTTGGGATTGAGCGGTAAAGGGTTAACCCTTTCCCAAACAAGCCCTGGTTTTCATGTGTCTGCAGTACAAGTCTTTTGAAAACACTGTGGGAAAAGGAGAAATTGCTCATAACGAGCAATTTCTCCTTTTCCCACAGTGTTTTCTACCCTTTTTGAGAACTTTCTGCCATTTTCATCAAATTTGAAATTGTCGTCTGCAAACTCTTTCAATTTGGACCGGACCAAAATTTGTCGTTTGGGAAAAGGTTAAAGCTTTATGTTCAGGTTTTGAAGGGCTCTGAATTCATGGGCAAGAAAGGCCACCCAAATTCCAAATTTGTCAAAAAAAAAAAAAGACGTTATAAGCGAGTCAGACCTCACATTGGTGTGTCTTTGTTCCGAAAGATGAATGTGACATAGATAATATGTAAATTAGCGACAGATTTATTTGTTACTGGAGTATAAATCGTTAGCATATTGTGACATTATTATGGTCTTGTAGGTGTCACTTTTTAGCAATTAAAGAAAGTTTTACTGTTTGTATCATTGCTTCTGTTTGAAATAGTTGTAGCAGGTAAGGTTAACTCGTAGAGTGCAGAAAAAACACAACAGACACTTTTAGTTTAGAAATAAAACATAATTAATTCTTAAGGAAACGACAAAATTTTAGACCAGTCCAAATTTAAGGCATTTGCAGAGGACACAATTAAGGTGACTTAAAAATTGAAATTTTTTATGGGACTGGTAGAAAAGACTGTGGGAAAAGGAGAAAATGCTGGTTACCAGCATTTTCTCCTTTTCCCACAATGTTTTGAAAAGGCCTCCTTTTTAGGGTCGTTAAAAGTTGGGATTGTGTGGTAAAGGGTTAAGTGCAATTTCGTGGTTGCTTTTCTCTATAGTGTTTTAGCAAAGTGGATAGTGTAGGTCAAAGGTCAGACTGCACGTTTTGTACAGACTGATCTTGATCCACACTGACCACAAAAGCAACTGTACTTGTGAAAGCTCTGTACAGGTTAAAATTCTTGAGGATTTAATCGGTCAGTTTGAGATTTGGGTTCATTTCTGCTTGGTTGTTTACATCCGTGTCGTCATTGTGGTGCAAAAACTTTTGACATTTTTAAAAAAAAACTTTGACATTTGTAATATCTTTGTCATTATTGAAGTTTACATTTGTAATATCTTTGTCATTATTGAAGATATTTACTACAAACTTGGACAAGTTGTTCACTATCAAAAGGGGAACCTATACAATATGGGCAGGTAGCCATCAGAGTATTTTTGGCACAGTTATGCCCCTTTTGACTTTTCATTGAAGATCAAGGAACTGCAGCCAAGGGTTGGCACCCGCATACAGTGCTCTTGTTTGGACTGGTTGTAAATTATGACAAAATTTTCTAAAAAGTTTTTTTTTTATTTTAATTTCAGGTCGCACATTACGGGGTAAAGCATTTTTCAATGTTCATGGGAAAGTGTATTGTGAGGAAGATTATTTAGTAAGTATTAATGAACTTTCTCAATTATTTTTGGTAGTCTGCAGAAATGTCCTTGGGCAAGGCATTCAGAGCCCAAGCGTAGTACTGGTGAAACTTAAAACACACCTTACATGGTAAAGTGTGTTTCAGTGTTCGTGGGAAAATGTATTGTGAGGAAGATTATTTAGTAAGTACTTATGAACTTTCTCAATTATTTCGTGCAGTCTGCACTATGTGAAATTTACAAAATTTGTGAAAATTTGCACCCTTGATCCTTTAGCTTGGTACCATAGATATTTCACATTTTTACACCTCTAGTAGCAAACACTTTTTGGAAAAAATGTGGGAAAAGAGGCTACAAGCAACTGATCCTTTTTTCATAGTGCCAGAAAATTGCATGATGGGCATGTAAAAAAAAAACTCTTGTACTATTGGGTTTATTTTGACTACCAAGCAATCCAGAGTTTTACCGACCTGAGAAGAAGCCTATTGAAAACATTGTGAGAAAGGAGAACATACTGGTAACCAGAATATTCTTCCTTTTCCACAATGTTTTGTGCCCTATCAAAAACAAGTTGTATCATTTGAGTCACATTTAAATTTTTGTCTGCAAATGCTTTCAATTTGGACAGGTCTACATTTTTGTTTTGTGGTAAACAGTTAACCTTTAAAGTGCATTTCACAACTATAGCTGCTTTTGAGGCCAGTGTAGATCAAGATCAGACTGCACAAATTGTGTGATCTGATCTTTGATCTACACTGTCTGTTTACCTTAATACAGACAATAGCAACCATCAAATTGCAATTAATTGGGTCTGATTCCTAGTCTGAATAATTGTCTGCTGGGTTTATTCGAGGCTCTAAGGGTTAAGATATGCAGTAAAGAAGAAAAATTTTAACTTATGTGAAAAGGGAAATTTTGTCTTAACCCTTGAATCCTTTCCTTGACAAAATTATAGACATGACCAAATTGAAAGCACTTGCAGACGACAAAATTAATATAATTTGAAAATTGAAATTTGATTTAGGAAGGGTAGAAAACATTGCAGGAAAATAGGAAACATTTGGTTACCAGCATTTTCTCCTTTTCCCACGATGTTTTCAAACGCTTTCTTCTTTAGGGTTGTTAAAAGTTAGGATTGTATGGTAAAGGGTAAAGGGATTTTCAATTCAAGCAAAATTTTCCATTTTTTTTTTGTGACAAAAGCTGTTACACTTTAAGGGATGCAAAAGAAAAGGTCAATTTAGGGTCATCTAATGGAGACCAATATGCTGTTTGGACTTGGTCATTGTTAACTACATGTATTGACCAGACAACAAAATTTTGGACTTTTCCCAATCTACTGCAAATTAGATTTGGCTCAAGTGGTTGAAATTGTTTTAGAAAGGGAAGAAAACATTTTGGGAAAAGGAGAAAATGCTGGTAAACCAGACAATGTTTTTACTCTTTCAAGGACAACTTCCACAATTTGACCCAAGTTTCATTAAAAATTTTGTCGTCTGCAAATGCTTTGGAATCGGGTAAGTCTAACATTTTGTCAAGCGGTAAAGGGAGCAATTTCTTGATACAAGCAATTGCTACATGTCCCAGATATTTTCTTTGCTTTACCTTTTTCAGAATAAAAAAATTTTTTTTAGTGTTCAAAAAAAATAAAAATAGCAATTTTATGATATCCTTTCTAGTGGTAGATAAATGTCACTGATAGTCTCTGTGAGTACTAAATCTGCAGATATTGCAGTGTCAAAGCTGTGTTTGTCAGAATATCTGGGCACACCCGGGTAGCTCAGTGGTTAGCATATCTGACTCATGACCTGGTGGTTGCAAGTTCAGTAGCCAGTTGAGGCAAACTTTCTTTCGGGCGGATTTTCGCTTCTCATCTCTGATGCATGTTAGAAAAGTAGTCGGTGGCTTTGGAAAGAAAGTTGTGTCAGTACTGGTGTGAGAAAGCCAGTAAACACATGGGTGCATCACTGACCGCCATGATATGACCTGAGCTGTTAAAATGACATTAAACTCCAATACAAACCAACCCAAAACAAACCAAACAGAATATCTGGCAAAGAGGCAGACAGTGTACACCCAAGATCAGACTGCACTTTGTGCTGTCTGATCTTGATCTACACTGTCTGCATAAGTAAGTAAATACAGATTTGGGCCTATGAAGCTCAGTAACAAAAAGTTACACATGCACAAAGATATACAGAATGCACAGAGATATAACACTGTGCCTTTAATGGGGATGAAAGGGGATGTAATTTTTCGAGGCAATTTATATATTATTTGCTTTGTTGATGGCACATTTTTTTTTTAAATGTATTTATTATTAAAGTAAATTTAAATAGAGATCAGTTTGGTGAAAGCATTTAGGAGAAATTGAAATGTACTTTCATTTTTTTCTGTTCTCTAATAGATATTAAATGGCAATATGATATCTTTTGGTATGGTAAAACTTTAATGACATCATATATTATGAAGCTGTTTTCAACTTACCAAATGACAAAATTTCATGTTTGCCCAAATTCAATAAGCTTTGTAGACGACAACTCAAATGTGACTCAAAAGATGAGATCATTCTTGGGAGGGGAGAAAACATTGGGGGGAAAGGAGAAAATGCTGGCTACCAGCATTTTCTCCTTTTCCTACACTGTTTTCAAAAGCTCATTTCTTCAGGGTCGTTAAAATTCGGGATTGTGTGGTAAAGGTTGCTATTCATTTAGCAATTCACTGAGTATGCATATTTAGGATTTTGCAAATATACCGCAGAAAAACTTTGAAAACCAGAAAATCTTTGAAAACGCCATTGTAAAAGGGGTTACCATCAAGAATTTAGGCTCATGTGAGAATAATTTGTTTGCTCAACAGTTAAAGAACAAATTACTTGTTACATGCAGAGTTTTCCTTTGCCACATCGTTTGTTGCTAGATGGAAAAAATAAAAATATGCTGCAGGCAGGAATTTTAGAATTTTGTAAATTATAAGGTTTTGCAGACAGAAAGTTAACCCTTTCCCAAACAAGCCCTGGTTTTCACGTGTCTGCAGTACAAGTCTTTTGAAAACACTGTGGGAAAAGGAGAAATAGCTCGTAAGGAGCAATTTCTCCTTTTCCCACAGTGTTTTCTACCCTTTTGGAGAACTTTCTGTCATTTTCATCAAAGTTAAAATTGTCGTCTGCAAACTCTTTCAATTTGGACCAGTCTGAAATTCATCGTTTGGGAAAGGGTTAAACATGATTGAACATAACTCATTGACAGAATTTGTCTTTGATAGGGTAGAAGACTGTGTGGAAAAAGGAGAAAATGCTGGTTCCCAGCATTTTCTCCATTTCCTACAGTGCTTTTTGATTCCCAAGACATCTGAAAATCTGGGTTTTGTATGATAAGGGTAAACCTTTTAACAAAGAATTCTGTTTCTCAACAATCCATAGGAAAAGGGCTTTTGAAAACAATGTTGGAAAAGAAAATGCTGGTAATCTACATTTTCTCCTTTGCATACAATGTTTTCTATTCTTTTAAAAACAAATTTCATCATTTTGGGTAGATTTAATTTGTTGTCTGCAAATACTTTCAAATTAGACAAGTCTTCAATTGTGTCGTCTGGCAAAGAGTATAGAGTTAGGTAAAGACTGATTTTTACATATCAAATTCTCCCCTCCAAATTTCTTTGTTAACCCTGTACCTACCAACCAAGAATTTTTTACAAGTGTCAAAAGGAAAGCTTTTGAAAACATTAGGGAAAAGGAGGAAATGCTGGTAAAAAGCACTTTCTCTTTTTCCCACAATTTTTTCTAACCACTTTAAAATAGAAAAATCCAATTGCATGAGCTGCATTTTATTTATCGTCTGCTAATGCTTTGAATTTGGACAGGTTGAAATTTTGTCGTTTGGGGAAGGGTTAAAGTAATGTCAAGTGGTAGTTTTGAAATCGATTGATCGATGTAAAGATTAGAATAATCGTGCGGGAAGAAAATCCCTTTTGTAAAGCACAGTTTTGTTGAAATGTATGACATAAAACCCTTTTGTTTGTTATGAGACAGATCATCTTTACCTGTCATCTAACATTTTAGAGTTTTAATGACCCAGTGAAAGGAGCCTTTTGAAAACATTGTGGGAAAAGGAGAAAATGCTTACACTCAGCATTTTCCACTTTTCACACCATGTTTTCTCCCCATCCAAAGATGAATCTAATCATTTGAGCAACATTTAATTTGTCATCTGCAAATGCTCTTGGAGGAGTCCTGCGTGGCTCAGTGACAGGGTGTAGGACAAGACCTAAATTTTTGTCATCTGGTAAAGAGTCAAATACATGTAAAATCTCTGTGGCAAAAGGAGAAATTACCTATTATGACACCTTTCTGCTCTTGCTTCCAAGCCTGGTAGCTGAGGATTTGAAGCCAGAGGTCAGTGGTTTTAATCTCCAGCTCTGCCATTAATTCTTTTCTAGGATTGATGATAGTTATAGAGACGGGATTCATTCTGTTTTCACAACTGATCACTGTTTGGACAATTTGATATGTGAGAAAGCAGGCAGTGGCTTGAATAGGGTAGTGTTTGAGGTAATGGTAAAAGAAACTCCAGGAAAGCATTTGCAGATGACAAATTGGAATTAAATTGTGTTTTGAATAGTGAAACTTGTCTTTGAAAGGCTCTAGCTGCCACTGTATAACTGAAACATGCAGGTGCCAACGCTTGGTTGCAGATGCTTGATTTTCATGTAAAACTTTTAGTTAGAAAAAGTGACATAACTCTGTATTGGTTGTTACCTGCAATTGTGTTGTCTTGGCTCCCCTTTTGATAACAAAGAACTTGTCCAAGTTTGACGCAAACATCTTCAGTAATAACAGAGATATTATAAAATGTCAAAGTTTTCTCACGATGATGCAGACACAGCAAACGCCAGGGCTACAGCAAGACCTTGACATTTTCTTCAAAAACAGCAGAGCGAATAATTTTGAAAGCAACATTATGGGCCATTGCCAAAATGTTTTTAAAAGTAGTCAGCAGTAAGACAAAAATTGTAATCTGAAGAAGGTTATGTGATAAACATGTAAAAAGTATTTTGTTTCCTCTATTTTCAGTATTCAGGTTTTCAGCAGACAGCAGAGAAATGTGTAGTTTGTGGTCATCTTATCATGGATATGGTAGGTTATCCTTTTGATGCTACCCTTATTTCAGATAGCCTTTGACCACACACACAGAGTTTTAACCCTTAGGCTGCTAAGCCCAACCCACTGACCTTTTGCAGACAGTGTAGATTAAGATCAGACTGCACAGAACGTGCAGCCTGATCTTGGATCTACACAATCCGATGGGTAGAAAACATTGTGGGAAAAGGTGAAAATGATGGTTACCAGCATTTTCTCCATTTCTCATGTTTTCAAAAGGCATCTTTTTCAGAGTTAATAAAAGTCGGGATTGTATAGTAAAGGGTTGACAAACCTGAGAGTGAAGACTTTCGAAAACATTGTGAGAAATGGTGACCAGCATTTTCTCCTATTCTCCTTTTCCCCCTTCTTAAAGACAACTTCTGTGCCCATATTTAATCCTTTACAACACAGTCCCGGGTTTTACCGACCCTGACGAAGAAGGCTTTTGAAAACATTGTGGGAAAAGGAGAAAATGCTGGCCACGAGCATTTTCTCCTTTTCCCATAATGTTTTCTACCCTATCAAAGACAAAAATCATAATTTCAACAACATTTAATTTATCGTCTGCAAATGTTTTCAATTCGGTGGATGCCAAAATTTTGTCGTTTGGTAAAGAGTTAATTTGTAATCTGCAGTTGCTTTCAATACGGACAAGTGTTTGCAGGCAACAAAGTAAATGTGGCTCATACGCTGGGATTTGTCTCTAGGAGGGTGGAAAACATTGTGGGAAAAAGAGAAAATGCTGGTCATCTACATTTACTCCTTTTCCCACAATGTTATCAAAAGCTTCATTCCCAGGGGTTGTTAAAACTTGCGATTGATAGGTAAAGGGTTAATGATCACCCACAATCGATTTATTTGACATGTTTTGTAAAAGATGACACTTTAAATCACATTCAATGCTTTATCCGACAACAAAATTTTAGACTCGCCCAAATTGAAAGCATTTGCAGACAACCAACTCAGTTTAGCCCAAATGTTCAGATCATCTTTGAAAGGGTTGAAAATGCTGTGGGAACCGAAGAAAATGCTGCTTACCTTCATTTTCTCCTTTCCCCACAATAAATTTTAAAAGCCTACTTCGTCAGGATGGCAAAGACACAGGATTGTTTAGTGAAGGGTTTAAAGATTTCTTTTCAAGCTTGATGAGTGTTTGAAAGTTACTGCTTTGTAATTTATTTAACCCTTTACCAGACCACAAAATTTTAGCCTTGTCCAAATTGAAAGCATTTGCAGACGACAATTTCAATTTGGCTAAAATTGTTCAATTTTTCTTTGATTGGGTAGAAAACATTGTGGGAAATGGAGAAAATGCTGGTTACCAGCATTTTCTCCTTTTCCCACAATGTTTTCAAAAGGCTTCTTTCCCAGGGGCGTCAAAAGGCGTCATTGTGCGGTAAAGGGTTAATCCTTAAAGCACCTTTCATGATTATATTTGCTTTAGTGGCCAGTGTAGTTCAAGATCAGGCTGCACAAAACATAGTCTGATCTTTGATCTACATTGTCCACATTGCCAAGACATTCTGGACAATAGCAACCTTGATATTGCTCTTACATTGCTCTTTTTCCTCCAGTGGAAATGTTAGTTGGGTTTATTCGGCGCTCTAAGGGTTAACACTTTTCAGTTGAACTCTTTACCAGATGACAAAGTTTTAGAATCATCGGTATCAAACATCTTTGCAGACAAAAAATTAAAAGAGACTTAAAATATAGAATTTGTATATGTAAGGGTAGAAAACATTGTGGGAAAAGCAGAAAATGCTAGTTACCAGCATTTTCTTCTTTTCCCACAATGTTTTCAAAAGCTGTCTCTTTCAGGATGATTAAAACTGAAGATGATGTGGTAATGGGTTCACTCATTACCTCTTGAAACAAATTTGCAGCAGACATCATGGCACATATCTGAAATACAGATCATTGACAGGAAATACCATTTTAACACATTGATTCACTTGAAAATATTGTGACCAAAGGAAAGGAGAAATTGCTGTTAGCTTGTTACCAGCAAATACACCCTTTGCCATATTTCTTTCAGAAATGGCTCCAAGACTAGAAAATGTCTGTTGGAAGGTTATGTGCTATCCCTAGGGGCGCCAAATAAACCCAACAGAAATTTTTATCCTAGAAATATGACCCAAATAATTGCAAGTTCATGGTTGGTTTTGTCTGCAGTGTATCAGCAAAGCGGACAGTGTAGATCAAAGATCAGGCTGCATGTTTTGGGCAGCCTGATCTTGATCCGTTGTCCGTCAACAATTTCTTTAAACATCTTCTTCTCCTAAACCACTGGGCCAATCTTGATGAAACTTGGCAGGGATGTTCCTTGGGTGAAGCTCTACCAAAATTGTTCAAAGAATTGAATTCCACCCACAACTCTGGTTGCCATGGCAACAAAAAGGAAAAAAAAGCAAAATCTTTGAAAATCTTCTCTGAAACTAGAAGGCGCAGAGCTTTGATATTTGGTATGTAGCATCTCCTGGTGGACCTCTACCAAGTTTGTTCATTTGATGCCCCTGGGGTCAAAACTGGCCCCGCCCCAGGGGTCACAAGTTTGAGCATAGTAACAAAGAAGGAAAACTTTAAAAATCTTCTTCTCTGAAACTTGAAGGCGCAGAGCTTTGATATTTGGCATGTAGCATCTCCTAGTGGACCTCTGCTAAGTTTGTTCATATGATGCCCCTGGGGTCAAAACTGGCCCCGCCCAGGGGGTCACAATTTCCAATATAGGAACAAAGAAGGAAAACTTTAAAAATCTTCTTCTGTAAAACTAGAAGGCATAGAGCTTTGATATTTGGCATGAAGCATCTCCTAGTGGACCTCTACCAAATTTGTTCATACGATGTCCTTGGGGTCAAAACTGGCCCTGCCCTGGGGGTCACAAGTTCGAACATAGGAACAAAGAGGGGAAACTTTAAAAATCATCTTCTCTGAAACTGGAAGGCGTAGAGCTTTGATATTTGGTATGTAGCATTGCCTAGTGGACCTCTACCAAGTTTGTTCATATGATGCCCCTGGGGTCAAAACGGGCCCCACCCCAGGGGTCACAAGTTTGGGCATAGTAACAAAGAAGGAAAACTTTAAAAATCTTCTTCTCTGAAACTTGAAGGCGTAGAGCTTTGATATTTGGTATGTAGCATCTCCTAGTAGACCTCTACTAAGTTTGTTCATATGATGCCCTTGGGGTCAAAATTGGCCCTGCCCCGGGGGTCACAATTTCAAACATAGGAACAAAGAAGGAAAACTTTGATTTTTTTTTCTCTTAAATGGGAAGGCATAGAGCTTTGATATTTGGTATGTAGCATCTCCTAGTGGACTTCTACCAAGTTTGTTCCAAGGATGCTGCTTGGGTCAAAACTGGCCCAGCCCCTGGGGTCACAAGTTCGAACATAGGAACAAAGAAGGAAAACTTTAAGATTCTTCTTTTCTGAAACCAAAAGGTGTGGAGCTTTGATATTTGGTATGTTGCATCTCAGAGTGGACCTCTACCAAGTTTGTTCATATGATGCCCCTGGGGTCAAAACTGGCCCCGCCCTAGGGGTCACAAGTTCGAACATAGGAACAAAGAAGGAAAACTTTAAATTTCTGTTTGTCTTAAACGGGAAGGTGTAGAGCTTTGATATTTGGTATGTAGCATTTCCTAGTGGACCTCTACCAAGTTTGTTCATATGATGCCCCTGGGTCAAAACTGGCCCAACCCCGGGGGTCACAAGTTCGAACATAGGAACAAAGAAGGAAAACTTTGAAATTCTTCTTTAAAACTGGAAGGCGTAGAGCTTTGATATTTGGTATGTAGTGATTCTCTTCTAAGTTTGTTTGCCCATCTAAGCGCAACAAGTTCATTGAGTTCAAAATTGGGTCATCTTGGGTCATTAACTAGGTCACTAGGTCAAATTAAAGAAATACCTTGTTGGCACTCTCAAGGCCACATTATTTGCTCAGTTGCCTTGAAAATTAGTTATAAAGTTTGTCTTTATAAAGTCTCATATAAGATTAATTTGGGTCATAAACTACTTCACTGGGTCAAATTAAAGAAATACCTTGTTTGCACTCTGGAGGCCACATTTATTGCTCAAATGACCTGAAATTTGGCCAGAATGTTTGTCTTGATGAAATACCAGATGAGTTTGGATTTGGGTCACCTGGAACCATAAACTAGGTCACTAGGTCAAAATAAAGAAATACCTTGTGGGCACTCTAGAGGCCACATTCTTTGCTTAATTGCCTTGAAAATTGGTCAGAATGTTTGTCTTTGTAAAATCTCACATGAGTCTGAATTTGGGTCAACTGGGGTCATAAACTAGGTCACTTGGTCAAATTAAAGAAATAGCTAGTAGGCACTCTAGAGGCCACATTTATTATTCATTTGATTTGAAAATTGGTTAAAATGTTTCTTTTGACATAGTCAAAGACCAGTTCAAATTTGGGTCACCTGGGGTCATAATCTAGGTCACTAGGTCAAATTAAAGAAATATCTGTAGGGCACTCGAGGCCACATTTTTTGCTCAATTGACTTGATAATTGGTCAGAATGTTTGTCTTCATGAAATACAAGTTTGAAATTGGGTCACCTGCGGTCAAAAACTAGGTCACATGTTCAAATTAAAGAAAAACCTTATAGGCACTCTACTAAGGTGAGCGACCCAGGGCCATCATGGCCGTCTTGTTTTTTTTTTTCGTTTTTCTTCTGTAAATGCTTTCAGTTTGGACTGGTTAGTTTTAGCAGTTTGAAGATTTGGAATTTTTAGACCCCTCTTCCAACAGATTTGTTGTGACTAATAGAGAAATTCTTCTAATACTTTATTTCAATTTGTCACAATGTTTTCTGGATATTCAATATCTTCAAACCACTAGCAGCATTTGCCATGTGGGAATATTCTTGGACAAGGCATTGCAAAGCCCCAGGTTAATGATTTGACTGAAATGGTATTCAAAGTAGCTTAAAATGCCATTTAAATACTCCATTTCTGGGGAATGAAAGAAATACCAGTATATACATGCAATGTTATAATCTTCTTAGACTTTCTATTTCTATGTTGTCTTGTAAAATTATGAATTTCTTTAAGTCTACCAAATACCAAAATTTTACACCAGTCCGAATTGAAAGCATTTGCATACGACAAAGGTTTCAAAAGTGACAAAATTTGTTCTTGATAGTGTGGAAAACATTGTGGGAAAAAGGAGAATATGCTGGTTACCAGCATTTCCTCCTTTCCCCACAATGTTTCCAAAAATCTTATTCGTTAGAGGTGTTAAAACTCAAAATTAAGTGGTAAAAGGTTAACAAGGGCCCTACCCAGAGGACTTAACAATCAGAGACAGACATGATGTAAAGCATGGCAGCTCATCTGTGAAAATTCATGTGTCTGGATGATTAAAAATTCATTGTATTTCTCAGAAAGTTGTTTTCATAAAACATGGCATAGACTGGGGAACTGTGTAGAATTGAGTTATGCCTTGACTGGCTTTAACCTGTTACCAGACAATTCTTTGTCTTAGCAGCTCTGAAAAAATTATGGGGAAAGGAGTCGCACATGCAGCAGTTTTGACTGCCATGAAACTACAGCAGGCTATTTTTTTGACAAAAGAAAAATTGCTTTTGAAGAGCCATTAATTTTCTCATATTGCCTCACTCTTTTCACTTTTTTAACTCTTTACCGTACAATGCCGCCTTTTGACGCCCCTGGGAAAGAAGCCTTTTGAAAGCATTGTGGGAAAAGGAGAAAATGCTGGTAAGCAGCATTTTCTCCTTTTCCCACAATGTTTTCTACCCTATCTAAGAAAAGTTGCACCATTTGAGCCACATCGAAATTGTCATCTGCAAATGCTTTCAATTTGGACAAGGCTAAAATTTTCTCGTCTGGTAAAGGGTTAAACATGTATAGCACCACAACTCGTTTTGGGGGTCCTGTGTGGCTTAATGGTTTAGTGTAGGACTCGTCACATGGAGGCCTGGGGTTCAGGTCTCACTGGACGCATTTGGTTTTTCATGGGAGTGTCCTTGGGCAAGGCACTTTAGAGCCCTAGCCTAGTACTCGTGAAACCAGGGACATCCATGTATATTTGAGTTATTACTGTGATGGAAATTATGTTGAAGGAAGCATAAAACACCATTCTATCAATCAATCATTGACTCATTTTGTCTAACTGTATATTTTTAACTCTTTACCAAACAACAAATTTTTAGACTACACCAAATTGAAAGCATTTGTAGACGACAAAATGGATGTAACTCAAAGATTGAAATTTGTTTTGGGAAGGCTAGAAAACATTGTGGGAAAAGGAGAAAATGTTGATTACCAGCATTTTCTCCTTTTCCCACAACGTTTTCAAAAGGATTCTTTCTCAGGATCGTTAAAAGTCGAGATTGTGTGGTATAGAGGTAAAAGGTGTTTTTTTATAGTTGTCTGCATCCAGCTCCTTTCAGGAGATAAAGAATTCACCCATTTCACCACAGAGACTCCCTTAATCACTGTCATTGACAACTTTGGAAAACATCAGGGGAAATGGAGCAGTCACTTATATATCAAACACATTCCTTTTTGCACAATATTTTCCATAATTTTGAAAAAAAAAACATTTTTCTCACTTTCAAAAATTTAATGTCTAACCCTGTACCAAACATTTACCTCTCCTGGATAAAGATATGATTAAGAAAAAACATTCCAATTTAAAGAAGAAAATGCTGATCAACAGCATTTTCTCCTTTTTCAACAATGTTTTCTAACTTTTCACAGACAAATTTTGATGCTTTGAACAACATTTATAGTCTGCAAATGATTGCAATGTGAACAAGTCTAAACTTTTTTGCCTGGTAAAGATTTAACCTTCGTGTATTACCTACTTCTTTGTACATCTAAAATTAGCCAGTACAGAAATGGGTTTCAGTGCCAGACTGTTTGTCTGTTCCTAAACAATAATGTCAGAAAACACATACAAAATTAGCAGGTAATTCTGATATGGGGGAATGCCAGTGCTATTTTTGATAATGAAGCATGTGCATGATAATTTTATAGCAGGTTGTCTTTCTGATTTAGGGCTTATCAGAGCTGTGTGGAAGCCTCCAATCTATCAAGATTGCCATTATTGTGTTACATTTTCTTTACCCCCACATGGCAAATGTTTTTAAAGATATTATTCCATCGTTGGCCTGTCCATCTGTCTACTAAACTGGCAGCCTGTTATTGATCTTTGTAACAACAACAGGTAATACCCGATGCTTACAAGTCAAGTTTCTGCCCGGTTCGAGATTTTGTGAGGTAACACGAGACTTGGAAATTTAAATTGTGATACCATTTATGCAAGGAGATAGACCTTATCAACAAAAAATAAATTTCTTAGTGATTTTGATAAATTGATCATGGCCAGAAAAAATATTGTCTGTCATGAAAGTCTTAGCCAAAGAAAGAATATTTTTCAGTTATTTTAAAACAGAAATTATGGCATTCTGTTATGGGCTATCTGATTGGTGGATTTTGTACATATAAAAACCAATAGCTGCCCTGGATAAATCGGCTGTTGCCTGTTGTCTATCAGATGGTTACAGGAGATACAACAGGTACCAGTTTATCTGTCTACATGCTAACAAGTATTCTTATTACATCCCCCCCTTGCCGCCCCCCCCCCCACCCGAAGTTGGGATAAATTGGAATATAGGCTCGTATCCAAGTTCCAATCTTGAGAACATTCTTAGTCTTATTCTTCAGGATTTTCTAAATTTGAAAGTAACACAACATCTGATTGGCTAAACCAAATTGTTCTGCCAGGTTTTTGCTAAACCACACAGTCCCGAGTTTTAACAACCCCAAAGTAAAGGCTTTCGAAAGCATTTTGGGAAAAGAAGAAAATGCTGAAACCAGCATTTTCTCCTTTTCCCACAATGCTTTCTACCCGTTCTGATACAAATTCCATCATTTGAGTATTATTTTATTTGCAGTCTGCAGATGCTTTGAATTTGTCTAAAATTTTCTCCTTTGGTAAAGAGTCAAAGTAGATTTGTGGCATCAATTTTTCAGCACATTTCTGAGCAGGTTGTAGTACATTTTCGTTTATCACCTTGAAATTGACAGTAACAAATTTTCATTGCACTTTCTCATTTCAGATACTGCAGGCGTTGGGAAAATCCTATCATCCAGGCTGTTTTCGCTGTTGTATGTGCAATGAATGTCTAGATGGGGTAGAGTTCACTGTAGACTATGAAAACAAAGTATATTGTATAGCAGACTTTCACAGGTTGGTCTCCCAACACAGGTGGCCTGAGAATTAAGGGTTCTGGTTTTTATTTGGTTAACCCATTACGATACAAACTGTCTTAAGATGTACTGACTTGTGCACTTGACTCAAAATTATGGGCCATGATCTGGCAAAAGGGGGTTTAATGCATCTCCGTGATGAATTATACCATGCAAGTCAATGCGTAATTATGGATCCATAAAATCCATTTTATCTAACAGCAGGACTGAATCATCAGGTAGAATGGTCCTTTAATATGCAGGAAATTTGACAAAAGCAAAAAAGTTCAACCCAGGTCAGCCTGTGACAACTGTGCAGGCAGACATGAGTTGATATTTTTTGCAGATGCATTAAACATGCATTACAACCCCTTTTCACAAAGCACAGCTTTTATATACGTGATGGAAAAAAAAAAAAAATCATTGATCACTTGATCTTATTAGCAGTACATCTAAAGATGGCCTGTATGGATGTGGATAGGCCAAGTCCCTGACATTTTTCTTTAACTTTAAAGCAGTGGTTAAGGACAAATAGTGCTCACTGGTAGCTGTTAGGTTTGTTTGACGTGAGGTTTGACAATCTCTCACCTATTTGTACTCTCTTTTTACTCTAACAAACAATATCTTAAGAAAACATGTGTGTAAACTGTCAGTCATATTGATGTACTGATATTGTACTGAAATACACATATACAATGCAGTGGGTCCCAAACAAAAGAGAATGTAAGGGACAGTACTCTGCTTAAGATGTATTTCATATTGAAAGAGGTATTACTTCTTCATAGACATTAAAGTATTGTCTTGTTCATTTTGGTATAGATAACTCTAAGAGGGTAAAACTGTATGTTAAGCCTTTACCAGATCTAGACGAAATTTTAAAATAATCTAAATTAAAAGCATTTGAAGAGGACAAATTCATTGTGACTCATGTGAAGAGATTTGATTTGTCTTCGAAACAACAGAAAACATCATGGGGAAAGGAGAAAATGCTGGTAACCAGCATTTTCTCCTTTTTCCCAAAATGTTCTAAAAAGTCTTTTTCCTCATGGATTGTTTGGTAATAGTTTAACCCTTTACCAGACGACAAAATTTTAGCCTTCTCCAAATTGAAAGCATTTGCAGACGAAAATTTCAGTTTGGCTAAAATGGTGCAATTTTTCTTTGATAGGGTAGAAAACATTGTGGGAAAAGGAGAAAATGCTGGTTACCAGCATTTTCTCCTTTTCCCACAATGTTATCAAAAGGCTTCTTTCCCAAGGGCGTCAAAAGGCATCATTGTGCGGTAAAGGGTTAAGAAGGGGTCAAGCTTTTAGATTCTTTCATGTTGAAAGCATATGAGCTGTGCTGTGGCAAAATGGGGCTTAATGCATCTCCGTAATCCATTATACCCAGCAAGACATCACCTAATTATGGATCCATAAAATCCATTTTGACAAACAACCAACTGAATCGTGAGGTAGAATTATCCTTTGACATGCAGAAAATTTTAAGATAGAGAAAAGTTTCGGCCCATGTCAGCCTGCGCGGACTGCACAGGCTGACATTGGTCGATACTTTTCGCAAATGCATTAAGCCTCCTTTTCACAGAGCATGGCTCATATGTATGTGACAAATTATATTTGAAATTAGAATATGTCTTGGATAGGGTAGTAGATATTAAGAGATCAGGAGGAAATGATGGTAAACTAGCATTTTCTCCTTTTCCCATACTGTTTCAAAAGCCTTCATTTTCAAGGTTGTTGAAGAACAGGATTGTGTGCTGAAGGATCAAACAACTCTTTGAGCATAGTGTTAACCCTTTCCCAAACAAGCCCTGGTTTTCACGTGTCTGCAGTACAAGTCTTTTGAAAACACTGTGGGCAAATCTGAAATTGTTGTCTGCAAACTCTTTCAATTTGGACCAGTCCAAAATTTGTTGTTTTGGAAATGATTTAATGATAACTCTTTACCACACGACAAAAATTAGACTTGCCCAAATTTAAAGCATTTGCAGACGACAATATAAATGTGACTCAAATTGTGGAAGTTGTCTTTGATAGGGTAGAAAACATTGCGGGAAAAGGAGAAAATGCTGGTAACTAGCATTTTCTCCTTTTCCCACAATGTTTTCAAAAGGTATCTCTCTCAGGGTCGTTAAAAGTCGGGATTGTGTGGTAAAGGGTTAACAGGGTGACAAATTTTTACACTCATTCATATGGAGTTTATCTGTGGACGACGAACTGGTATATTTGCTTCAGGTGAATGGATCTGCCTTGGAAAGGGCAGGAGAGGTTGTCAGCAAAGCTGGTAACCAGCATTTTTTTCTTTTTGCACAAAGTTTTCAAAAGCCTTCATTTTCAGGGTTGTTAAATCATAAGATTGTGTGATATAAGGATTAAGACAACCCTTAGATAGTGTTAACTCTTTACAACACAATCCCGGCTTTTACCGACCCCTGAGAAAGAAGCCTTTTGAAAACATTGTGGGAAAAGAGAAGATGCTGGTAACCAGCATTTTCTCCTTTTCCCACAATGTTTTCTACCTTTCTACCTTTCTGCTAAAGTACCTGTTTTCTGACCTAGGGCACTGAAAGGCATAATAGTATAGTATCTAATGTGTTGGGGTGTGTGATTGACATAGCACTGAATAACATTGGTGATTGTTCTAACATTGCAGGGTGTTTGCTCCTAAATGTGCAGCCTGTGGACAGGCAATAACACCAGTAGAGGTAATTAACACTTCATCTTGCTTTTCTGTCACTTACAAGCAAACTTGGCCTCTCAGCCAGTAACATACAGGGCAAGTAATCCAAAGGTTGAGAGCTCGAATCCACACAACTCTTTCATAGGACTGAAGTATGTCTCTGCATCAGTGTTCATTCTGTGATGTTTAAACTTTATTTTGATATCAAGATCATGTTGGGAAGAGTTTTGTGCAAAGTACTAGTGAAAGAAACCCAAGGAAACCATGGATAGGTTTACTGGTTGCTGTGATTTGTCTGACATGATGTTGGTAACAGTCTTAAAAAATGCCAAACAAACAGAAATTTATCACTTAGATCTTTGCAGGTAATGGTCATATGGATTACCACCAATAAAAGTTCTCCATTTTTACTCGGGCTTTTAACTCTGTACCCCACTATCCCAAGCTTTATAGACCCCAAAAGAGATGGCTTTTGAAATATTGTGGGAAAAGAAGAAAATGCTGGTAACTAGCATTTTCACCTTTTCCCACAAAGTTTTCTACCTTATCAAAGACAGAAATCTTTGTTTGAGCAACGTTTTAGCAGCTGCAAATGCTTTCAATTTGGTCTGGTGCAGAATGTTGTCGGTTGGTAAAGGGTTAAAGGTGTGAATCTTCCAGGGTAACTGGATGGCACTACATCAGACCTGATAAGATGTGCAATTGTTTGTAACTGGCAAGTGCTCCTGTTGCAAAATTTTCCCGATCATTCTAAAACTTCAGTAGTTTCAACTAATTTATGATGTGGACAGTTTTGATAAAGATGGGAAAAGGAGCAATGAAATATGACAAAAGACAGGGTTCTTCTTTTAACCCTTTACCACACAATCCCGAGTTTTACCAACCCTGTAGAAGAAGCCTTTTAAAAACATTGTGGGAAAAGGAGAAAATGCTGGTCGCCAGCATTTTCTCCTTTTCCCACAATGTTTTCTACCCTTGCAAAAACAAATGTCATGTTTTGAGTAACATTTAATTTGTCATCTGCAAATGCTTTCAATTTGGATCATTTTAAAAATTTGCTATTTGGTAAAGGGTTAAATCTTCATTAAATAGACACCAAAATTTAAGACTTGTCGGAGTTCTTCAAAGCATTTGCAGATGACAGGTGAAATGTGGCTCAAATGATGGAATTTTCCTTTAGAAGGGTAGAAAAATATTTTTGAAAATGGAGAAAATGCTGGTCACCAGCCTTTTCTTCTTTTCCCACAACGTTTTCAAAAGCAGTCTTTCACAGCGGTCAGTAAAACTCTCAATTATTTGTTAAATGATAACAACAAAGGTTTAGTAAAAAAATTTCTATATTTCGGTACTTGAACAACAGATTGACAGTCACAAATGAGTTATAAAATGTCAGTTTGACAGAGAGAGCAGATCTTTTCATATAGTTTTCTCTATGTTAGAAGTAAAAAATATTCAAAATTATACTAAGTGTTTTTCAATTAACCCTTTACCACAAAATTTCGACTTTTAACGACCCTGAGACAGAAAGCTTTTGAAAACATTGTGGGAAAAGGAGAAAATGCTGGTCGCCAGCATTTTCTCCTTTTCCCACAATGTTTTCTACCCTTGCAAAAACAAATGTCATGTTTTGAGTAACATTTAATTTGTCATCTGCAAAAGCTTTCAGTTTGAACAGGTCTAAAATTTTGTGGTTTGGTAAAGATTTCAAGGTGACTTTCATCTGAGATTTTACTGTAATTTCAGGGCACAGAAGAGACGGTACGAGTTGTCTCAATGGAACAGAACTTTCACATAGACTGTTATCATTGTGAGGTAGGCACTTTTTAGTGTTGAAATCCTCTTTTGGAAAAGGAGTTCTTGTCGTCAAAAACGTGTGCTGTCTGTTCTTGTCTGTTCTATTTGTGTACCAAGTAAGATTTGTCAAAATTCAAAGCATAACACAAATGATAGGATTCATCTTGGAAAGGGTAGGAAAAGTTATGAAAAATTGAGAAATATGAAAAATATATGAGAAAATGTTTTCTTAGTTTCTGTGGGTTGTGTGTTGGAGCCTTTTGGAAGAGATCAAATTTATATACAGTAGAATTGCGTTAGTTCGCACGTCTCTTGTTCGAAACCATGTGTTGGTTCGTATGCTATCTCCGGTCCCGAAATTTTTCCTTCTTTATCATTGTTAAATTCCTGTGAATACTTCGAACATCGGTGGTCCGTAGTTCATAGTGTATTTCATGCCCCAAGAGTAGTTTTTGAACACAAATTCCTACCTTTACTTGGTATACAATTGATCCGCTAGCTAACTTGGGAAGGTGTGAAAACCGGTAACCAACCTTGATTTTCACACCTCTTGATTGACAATATCAACTGGTATCATTCATTTGTTAACAGCAAGCGAATATAATTAAAGGCGTTATTTTATTTGTCATATCAATTAATCAGTTGAAACGACAATAATTCTGAAATTCCTTAAAACATCCGACAAGGCATAAACAGAAGTCTGAAGCAGTTACTAGAAAGACCAGATAATGCTGTATGACCGGAAAATGCAAGAAAACGCCGAAAAACGAAAACACCCAAAATATAGCAAAATACGTATCAAAAGGTGGAGGGGTTCAAAAGGGTAGGCTTATACATATGTATGTAAAATAGGGGTATTGGGGAAAGAAGTTAGCAACCTATACTCGCAGAAAAAATACTATTGATATTTCCTCGTCCTATAACATTTTTATCGCTGAAAATCATCGCGTAGCCCCAAGAATTCGGGAAAAAGAGCAAATCATATACTGTGTTTCGTTTATTAGGGTTATCTGATCAGTAAGGATATGGGGCAGGATATTAGCTTTTATATGTTTTTTTTTAAATGTGTCTTCACTGGGTGAGCAGAGAAACAATCACAAAAATAACATCAGATCAAGCCTTCAAGTTGAAGAAACAGGAGATATACAAGTATAACTGGTACTAGTTCAGGGTACTGCAAGACATACTGCGTAAATCTGATTGTCCATTTCCGTATATATATAAGGCACCGAAAATACCCGAACAGTCATACTCTTTGGTTCGTACTATGCTTAGTTTGAATGAAATACTCCGGTGCCTTGCGCTACGAATTACCGAAATTTTACTGTATTCGGTGCTGAAGAAGTTTAAGAACCAAAAGTCAAGATGTTATCTATGTTACAACCATTTGTGCTGACTTCTAGAAAAGAAAAATGAAAGACATTTAAACATTTCTGGTGTATACTGATCTGTCTTAAGAAATGAAAAAAAAATTAATAGGTGTTTTTCATTCCTTCAAATTTTTATCTGGCTGTACCATTTCACAAACGTGAAGTAATAGACAACTTTGGTATGAATCTGACTTGTTGACATGAGAATAATTTTGCTTGGTATTTTCTAGGATTGCATCAAGTCAGGCTGAATTTGTTTTTCGATTATTTAATTGCCCTATTTGTTATGCAAATTGTCTGGTTTTGATAACAAGTGGATATAATAATGTTGATAGCTAAAGAAATTTATCATGTATACCAATTTGGTCTAGAATAAAACTAGAGCACAACCAATAGTCGCTAAAGAAAGTACATGTATCTGTTTTTTTTTCTGATGAGCAAGCTAATGTTTTGCATATGAGTCATTGAGTCATTGGCCAATAAATGGCTTTGTTTTTAATAATATGATTTTATATCAAGTTAATTATCATAGTTGTATAGTAATCTTTACTATTTCAGCTACCAATTCAAAGATGAGAAACACAAAGTAAGATAAAAAAAAGAAATCTTTGGGTTGGCATGTTTAAATTGACAACTTGCATTGTGATTGGTTGACTATAGCCATAGGTTTCTTGGACTGTCTCTTGTTGGTCTATTTTCCTGACTGGTTCTTGGACTTATTAGTTTATAATTTAGCCCCCCCTTTTTTTAGCTCACCTGAGCACGAAGTGCTTGAGGTGAGCTATTGTAATTGGTCAATGTCAGTCATCCGTCTGTCCATCTGTTCACAATTACAAAAAAAATCTTCTCCTCCTAAACTAACTATCAGATTTCAATCAAACTTCGCAGAAATGATCCTTAGTTGATGCCCTTTCACAATACTTCAAAGATTTGAATTCCATGAAGAACTCTGGTTGCCATGGCAACCGAAAGAAAAAACTTTAAAAATCTTCTTGTCCCAAACTGTAAGGGCTAGAGCTTTCATATATGGCATGTAGCATCATCTAGTGGCCCTCTACCAAAATACTTCAAATTATGGCCCTAGTGTGGAAATTGGCCCTATGTTGTGGGGTCTCGGATTTCACATAGAGATAAAGAGGGAAATCTTTAAAAATCTTCTTGTCCCAAACAGTAAGGGCTAGAGCTTTCATATTTGGCATGTAGCATCATCTAGTGGCCCTCTACCAAAATACTTCAAATAATGGCCCTAGTGTGGAAATTGGCCCTATGTTGTGGGGTCTCTGATTTCACATAGAGATAAAGAAGGAAATCTTTAAAAATCTTCTTGTCCCAAACCGTAAGGGCTAGAGCTTTCATATTTGGCATGTAGCATCATCTAGTGGCCCTCTACCAAAATACTTCAAATTATGACCCTAGTGTTGAAAATGGCCCCATGTTGTGCGTTCTCGGATTTCACATAGAGATAAAGAGGGAAATCTTTACAAATCTTCTTGTCCCAAACCATAAGGGCTAGAGCTCTCATATATGGCATGTAGCATCATCTAGTGACCCTCTACCAAAATACATGTACTTCAAATTATGGCCCTGGTGTTAAAAATTGGCCCTATGTTGTGGGGTCTTGGATTTCACATAGAGATAAAGAAGGAAATCTTTAAAAATCTTCTTGTCCCAAACCGTAAGGGCTAGAGCTTTCATATTTGGCATGTAGCATCATCTAGTGGCCCTCTACCAAAACACTTAAAATTATGGCCCTGGTGTGAAAATTAGCCATATTTCATTGGTCTCGGATTTCACATAGAGATAAAGAGGGAAATCTTTAAAAATCTTCTTGTCCCAAACCGTAAGGGCTAGAGCTTTCATATTTGGCATGTAGCATTATGGTGTTGAGCTGAGTTGCATTTCAGGTGAGCAATTTAGGACCATCATGGTCCTCTTGTTTTTATTTTGTTGCAACTTTCTTCAGGCGAATAGTATAATTAATATTAACTGCATTGTCCTCTACATGGTTCCTTAACATGTAATATATTTCTAAGTCTCTTGGCCCCTGACCCCACCCTACCCAGCAGTCTTTGACATGGAAAAAGGTTTTATCTTTCATCATTGTATATTACACACATCTGGTAAGTCGAAATGTAATAACACTGATTATTTCTGAGATCTATTAATTCTCTGATAGTATAAAAAAAATTAGACCATCCAAGAAAGTTTTTACGTATTAAATCCAAAATATACTCCAACACTTAGTGCTCATGCTAAATGCGGTAAAACTGCTGTATGCCTTGCTGAATGAGTCAGTTATAGAGTTGAAACTAGTCTGTATGGATAACTAACACAGAGCTTGGTGCTTCCATAGATGCATTTGAATGTAGATTTGTGTTTTCTACCAAATTCAGACTGCACCATATTAGTTCCAAATTTATAGTGTGTTTATGTAAAAACCTTTAACATCAGTGAATGGCATGTAAATTATTAGAGAGGCTCTGACAAGTTTGGTCTTAGTACAAAACAAAGAGATTTAGAGTAGGAATGCACTTAAAATAAAACCTATCCTAGGGGCAACCTCTACAGAGCAGCAACACATACTAAGCAAGCATATTTTGAGTTCCTAGAGAAGGCAAATATGCTACAAGGTACAGACTATACCTGTACTAAGCAATCACATGTCTTAAGAACATTTTGAGTATCCTTTAGGTGCAGGCGTAAGCCATTGCCACACAGTCCAAAGTTTAACTAACCCCAAAAGAGAAGGCTTTTGAAAACAATGTGGGACCAGCATTTTCTCCTTTTTCAACAATGTTCTCTTCCCTATCAGAGAAAGAAATTATTATTTGAGTTATCATCAATTTTTCGTCTGCCATTTCTTTCAATTTGGTCAAGTCAAAAATTTATCGAGTGGTAAAGAGTTAACCCTTTACCGCACAATGCGTCCTTTTAACGACCCTGTGGAAAAAGCCTTTTCTCACAATTTTTTATACCCTATCAAAGACGGAAATAATCATTTGAGTCACACTGAATTTGTCGTCTGCAAATGCTTTCAATTTGGTCCAGTCCAAAATTGTGTCGTCTGGTAAAGGGTTCATATAGGTTAGACTGTATATGGAATGGACATGTTAACCCTTTCCCAAAGAAGAAATTTTACACTCCTTCAAATTCTAAACATCTGCAGACGACAAATTCAAAATTGGTGCATATGACCTTCAGCTCTCTGACGGCATAGAAAACATCGTGGAAAAAGGAGAAAATGCTGGGTACCAGTATTTTCTCCTTTTTCCACAATGTTTTCAAAAGCTTTCTTTCCCAGGGTCGTGAAAATCTGGGATTGTTTGGTAAAGGGTTAAGCCAGTAGGCAAAGCTAATTTGTTTGCAAATTCATGGTGGCTTTGTGTTCAAAATCTCTCTAAACGTTGGTGATCTTAGATCAGATTTTCTGTAGTTTGTGCTTGATCTACACTATTAGTAAAGCACCAGTTGAAATAAAGTCTGGCTCAAATTATGGATTTGCCTTTGAAAAGGTAGAAAACATCGCTAGGAAAAGGAGAATGTGTGGGTGTTACTAGCACTGTTTCCTGTTCCCTCAATGTTTTCAAAAGCCTTAATTCTTGGAGACATTTAAACATTGTGGCAAAAGTTTTGGTGTTTTGGGCCATTTTCAACATTATGTCAGACATTTCAGTGCAGCCTGAGTGTCATACTTTTCTGTTATTTCTTTCATAAGAATTTAGCATTACATCATTGAAATAATGTTCAGTAGACACAAAGAAGGAATAGTTGAGAAATAACTTGCTCAAGCATTTTCTGCTTCTACCACAATACTTTCAACAGCAGTCTACTCTTTGAGGGCAAATAAGATTATTTGTAAATGGCATTCCTTTGTAAGTACCATCTTCCTGTTGGTTCAGGTTGGTTTTGTTTTGGAGCTTTGGGAAATTCAGTTAGGGATAGTTATAACACTTCAATTATCCCCCTTGCATAAAAAACCTAAGAAATCAAATCACACATTAACATTCCTGTGGTCTGTATTCCTATCTTTGTAGAGAGGTTATGATAATGACAACTTTTTAAAACAAAGACTTTTTTTAATGACCCTGAGAGAAACATTGAAAACATTTTGGAAAAAAGGAGAAAATGCTGGTAACCAGCACTTTCTCCTCTTACCACAATGTTTTCTACAAAACAAAGAATTTGAGACACCTTTATTGTGCTTTCTGCAAAACGCTTTCCTTTGCACCAGTCTAAGATTTTGTGGTTTGGTAGAGAGTTAAGGAAAAGACAGAAAATGACGTCTTCACATTTTTTTCCTCATATTGTTACTTAGGAAAATGCAGACCTCATGCATGCATGATACATCATTCTTCTTTCTCTGTTGCTTTTCAGTCTTTTTCGTTACTCCGTGCTTTTCTTAACCTTTTTTCCCTCTGTTACGTTTTAACCATTAGAGTGCGAAATAAACCAAACAGACATTTTAACCCTTAGATCACAGAATAAACCCAACAGACATTTTCAGGCAAAAAACAAGACCAAAAACAAAGATTTAGCAAAGCGTACAGTGTAGATCAAAGATCAGACTGCACATTTTGCACAGTCTGATCTTGATCTACACTGGCTGCAAGGGCAACCATAGTAGTGAAAGGTGCTTTAACTCTTTACCAAACGACAAAATTTAAGACTGGTCCAAATTGAAAGTATTTGCAGACGACAAATTAAAGGTGGCCCAATTGAAAATATTTGTCCTTGATATGGTAGAAAACATTGTGGAAAAAGGAGAAAATGCTGGTTTCCCGTATTTTCTCCTTTTCCCTCAATGTTTTCAAAAGCCTTCTTCCTCAAGGTCGTTAAAAGTCGTGATTGTGTGGTGAAGGGTTAAAGGTTAATTGTAGAAAAAAAGACCCAAAATAATGCAATATCAAGGTTGCTTTTGTCAAGAATGTCTCGGACAGGTGGACACTTAGATCAAATATCATACTGCATGTTGTGCAGTCTGATCTAAATCTACACTGGCTGCAGAAGGTAACTATATTTGTGAAAGGCACTGTAACCTTTTACCACACAACCCAGAGTTGGAAGACCTTGGAAAAGGTTTCTTTTGAAAAGGAAAAAATGGTGCTAACCAGCATTTTCTTTTTGACCACAATGTTTTCTGCTCTTTTAAAGTCTTAGTTTTAAAATTTGAGCACGTTTCTTTTGTCTTCTGCAGATGCTTTCAAATCTGACAAGTCTGAAATTTTGTCATTTGATAAAGGGTTAAGGGTAAAAGTTTTTGACAGAGTTATCTGTGGTGAAGAAGAATTATGAAGTTACCCAAAACTAAATCTCATGTATTCAATACAAAGGAGAAATAATTAACCCTTTACCACACAATCCCGAGTTGTAATGACCTGGATCAAGATAGCATCTGAAAACATTGTGGGATAAGGAGAAAATGCTGGTAACCATTGCTTTCTACTCCTTCACAACCAAATAGCATAATTCTGGCCATATTTAAACTGTCGTCTGCTTATGCTCTCAGTTTGGACAACTTTTTTGTTGTTTGGTAAAGAGTTAAAGGAAAGGATAATGTCCAATTAAGAAACATTTAACCCTTTACCACACAATCCCGACTTTTAACGACCCTGAGAAAGAAGCCTTTAGAAAACATTGTGGGAAAAGGAGAAAATGCTGATAACCAGCATTTTCTCCTTTTCCCACAATGTTTTCTACCCATCCCAAAAAAAATTTGGACTTTTCAGGTTCTACTGATTTTGTTGTCTGCAAATGCTATGAATTTGGAAGAGCCTAAAATTTTGTCATTTGGTAAAGAGTTAACCCTTTACCAAACGACAAAATTTTAGACTAGTCCAAATTGAAAGCATTTACAGACAACAAAATAAATGTGACTCTAACATTGAAATTTGCTTTGGGAAGGTTGGAAAACATTTTGGTAACCAGCATTTTCTCCCTTTAACAATGTTTTCCAAAGGCTTTTCTTTCAGGGTGGTGAAAACCCGTGATTGTGTGGTAAAGGTTTAAAGGAAAGTAAGGATTCTCTTTTTAGCCTTTTATCCAACACAAGTGTGTTTTAATGGCCATGAGGAAGAATGCTTTTGAAAACATTATTGGAAAAGGAATGAATGCTGGTAAGACATGTTCAGCTTGTACGTATTTGACTAAACCTTAATCTGTACCACACAATCACAAGTTTTAGCGACCATGAGGAAGAAGACCTTTTGAAAGTATTGTAGGTAAAGTATAAAATGCTGGTAACCAGCATTTTCTCCTTTTCCCACAATGTTTTCTACCTTTTCAAAGAAAATTTTTCAAATCTGTATAGGGTTTAGTTTGTTGTCTGCTAATGCTTCAATTTGGACCAGTCTAAAATTTGGTCATGTGGTTAGGAGTTAATTTGTTGTCTGCATAATGCTGTTCATTTGTACAAGTCTAAATTTTTGTTGGCTAGTAAAGAGTTAAGTGTGATTCAAATGATTGGATTTGTCTTTGATAGGATAGAAAACATTTTGGAAAAAGGAGAGAACATTTTCACCTTTTTCCAACAATGTTTTAAAAAGTCATCTTCTTTAGGTTGTTTAGCTCTTTACCAAACAATACCGAGTCTTAACGACCCCAAGAAAAATACCTTTTGAAAACATTGTGGGAGAAGGAAAAAATGCTGGCCAGCATTTTCTACCCATTCCATGGAGATTTCCATGATTTAGCCCCATTTACTTTGTTGTCTGCTAGTGCTTCCAATTCAGACAGGTCTAAATATTTGTCATCCGTTAAATGGTTGATCATGAGATTGTTTGGTAAAGGGTTAACTGTGATTTTTTCTTTCAGGAATGCCATGTTCAGCTAACAGATGAGCCTGACAAACGCTGCTACCCGTTAGACAACCATCTGTTGTGCTATGCCTGTCACATCAAGAGACTAAGAATGGAGTATCCTGACGAACAGTTCTATCTTGATCCAAACACCTACAACATTCTGAACAGGGTACCAAATGGGAGCCAGCGTAACAGCATTGCTATTACCCCCGCATCCATGTCATCGTATTCACACATTCATTCCAATCAGTCTTCATACCAATCAAACGGGTTTTGTGGGGCCCCGCCTCAGATTCCCCCCAAGATTAAAAGTGAAACTCCTCCCCCTCTGCCGCCTCATCGTAAAATTAATCAGAATGGGGTGGGGGAGTTTGAGACTTCTAGTCACTATGGTAACAATAAACCAGCCCCTCAGGTCCCTCCAGGAAAGCCGAATGGAATGAAATACACCATTACAGACTTGTGAAATTGATGTTTTGTGTTAACTCTTTACCAGGCAACCAGATTTTAGACTCGTCGATATTGAAAGCATTTGCAGATGATGAAATAAATACGCCTCATGATGGAATTTGTCTTAAGAAAAGGTTAAAAATATAGTGGGAAAAGAAGAAAATGCTGAGTACCAGTGTTTTTGTTCTTTTCACATGCTGTTTTAAAAAGTCATTCTACTCAGAGTGGTGAAAACAAGGAATTGTTTGGTCAGGGGTTAAGTTAACCATACCTTTGTTGGAAGAAACTTTGTATGTGATTCATCAGTGCTATTATATGAACTTCAAGAATATGTCAGAGGTCAGTCATGGTTCATGTTTTCACGACCCCGATGATGGCATTTGAACAAATTGTGAGAAATGCAGAAATCCAGCATTTTTCACTTTTCACACATTGTTTCTACTCTTACAGAAACAAATACCATTATTTGAGCCACATTTGATTTTCTATCCTGTAATGAGTTTAGTTTGGGCAGATTTAAAATTTATGTCATTTAGTAAACAGCTAAAGCATTGAAGAAAGTTAGTTTTACTTTTGGAAGGCTGAATACAACTTTGACACTTTACAAGACGACAAAATTTTTGCCTTGTCTAAATTGAAAGCATTTGCAGACAACAATTTTAATGTGGCTCAAAATGTGCAGTTTTTCTTTGGTAGGGAAGAAAATATTGTGGGAACGGAGAAAATGCTGGTTATCAGCATTTTCTCCTTTTCCCACAATGTTTCAAAAAGCTTCTTTCCCAGGGTCGTTAAAAGGCGGCATGGTGCTGTAAAGGGTTAAATCTTTACCAGAATATAAAATTTTTGACTCATCCAAATTGAAAGAAGTACCTGCATTTCTCCTTTTTTTCTTGATGTTTTGTCAAGCCCTCGTCCTCAGGCTTGTTAACTCTTTACTACACAGTCCCGACTTTTAACGACCCTGAGAAAGAAGCCTTTTGAAAACATTGTGGGAAAAGGAGAAAATGCTGATGACCAGCATTTTCTCCTTTTCCCACAATGTTTTTCTACCCTTCCCAAAACAAATTCCAATTTTTCAATTACATTTATATTGTTGTCTGCAAATGCTTTCAATTTGGAGCAATCTAAAATTTTGTCATTTGGTAAAGAGTTAAAACGTATTAAAGGGCTGGAAGCCTTAGAAGTGCTTTAGATAACTATGTCGATCAAGATCTAGGCTATGTGTATTGTTCAGTCTGATTGTAGATCTATACTGTCTCATAGTTATGAGCTATTCTGGCCATAACTATCTTGAAGCTTCAACTTGTTTTTTTTTTTTTAGATTGACAGACAGCACCTGTTACATTTTTTAACTTTTTACAAAACTATAAAACTATAGACTTGTACATATTGAAAGGCTTTGCAGATAAAAAAAAAAAATTTGGCTCAGATGATGACATTTGTCTGTGTATTGGTAGAAAACTTTGTGGGAATAGGAGAATTGTTTTGAAAACATTGTGGGGAAAAAGGGAAAATGCCACAATGGTTAATACCCTTTGGAAGACGAATTCAGTCATTTGAGCCATGTTCAATTTTTTGTCTGCAAATGCTTTCAGATTGCGCAAATCTAATTCTTGTCATTTGGTAAAATACTTAACTACATGTCTTTGTCAACATGGAGAGCAAAAGTAGCTGAATGTATGAGTGATTTTCATGGAGGGCTTGTTATCATGACATAGAACTTATTTTAACTCTTTACCATATAATCCGGCCTTTTAACGACCCTGAAAGAAAAGGCTCTTGAAAACATTGTGGGAAAAGGAAAAAATGCTGGTAACCAGAATTTTCCCCTTTTCCCAGAATGTTTTCTACCCTATCAAAAAGAGAAATCATCAGTTTAGCAACACTTAATTTAATGTCTGCAAATGCTTTCAATTTGGTACAGTCCAGAATTTTGTTTTTTGGTAAAGAGCTAAAGAGATCAACATCTGTATACAGCCAAAAAGCTTTGCCAGATGGAATCCCAGTTGTTAATCAGAGAAAAGGTGCAAATGTTTGTGGGAAAAGGAGCATTTGCTTGTGTGCAGTTATCTTTTTCTGTCAATAGAAATGGTTTAACCCATTGCTAAACGATCTAGTGTTTGATGACCCTGGGCAGTAAACCTGTTGAAAACATTGTGGGGAAAAAAGAGAAAATGCTTGTAGCCAGTGACCCTTTCTACCCTTTCAAAGACAAATTCCATAAATTGAGCCTCATTTACTTTGTCTGCAAATGCCATCAGTTTGGACAAGTCGAAGATTTTCTTGTTTGGTCAGAATTACTGAAGAATGTTGATTTCTTTGCACAAAAGTTTTGTTGCCCATATTTATTAGAATAAACCATTAATTTTTTCAATCACTTGTTTGATTTTCTTACTTATTGGTATAATTACTGTGTTTAACCCTATACTACATAATCCCAAGTTCTAACAGTGCTGAGATAGAAGCATTTTGAAAACAATATGGGAAAAAGAGACTTTGATCGTAACTAGCATTTTCTCCCTCACCCACAATGTTCGCTGCCTTTTAACCCTTTACCACACAATCCCAAGTTTTAATGACCCTGAGAAGGGAGCCTTTTGAAAACATTGTGGGAAAAGGAGAAAATGCTGGTAACCAGCATTTTCTCCTTTTCCCACAATGTTTTCCACCCTTCCCAAAACAAATTTCAGTTTTAAAGTCGCATTTATTTTGTTGTCTGCAAGTGCTTTCAATTTCAACCAGACTAAAATTTTGTCGTTTGGTAAAGAGTTAAAATACAATTTCCATAATTTGCAACAGCTTTTAATTTGGACAAAAAAAAATTTTTTTTTTTTTTGTTTGGTAAAGGGTTTACTCTTAACAAGATGATAAAATTCTAGACTTGTCCAAATTGAAAGCATTTGTAGGGGTCAATTCAGCTTTTGCTTGAAATATTGGATTTGTCTTTGATATGTTAAAAAAACATGCGGGGAAAAAGCAGAAAATGCTGGTTTTCAGCATTTTCTGCTTTCCCATCATTTTCACGAACTTTCTTCTCGTCACAAGATGTCAAAATTTTAGAGAGTTTCGCTAATGATAGATGTAGCTCTAAAAATAAGATTTGTCTTTGAAAGGGTGGAAAACATTGTGGGGAAGGGAAAAAATGCTTCGTCTTCCAAAGCCTTCTTACCCCTGTTTCGGAAAAAATGGGATTGTTTAATGAAAGGTACACCCTTTACAACGAAATCCTGAGTTTTAATGACCCTGAAAGAGAAGGCTTTTGAAAAATTTGTCAGAAAGGAGGAAATGCTGTTTACCAGCATTTTCTCTTTTCCCACCATGTTTTTACACTATCAAAGATAAAAATCATAATTTTAGCAATATTCAGTTTGTCATCTGCAAATGCTCTCAATTTGGTCCAATCAAAAAGTTTCATGGTTTGTTCATGGGTTAATCAATTTAGTTGCAATACTTCAATATTTCACATTCTTTTTTTCAAAAGTCATTAAAGAATACTTGTCTATTTATTGGAAAAAAAGTTTTGTTGATTTCATTACATTAAATTTTATTTTTTCCAGAATCATTTTTTGTGATCATTTAATTTCTATTGCTTCAGACTTAAAGTCTACTGATTATCATGTTTTTTTTTTTTTCAGAACCATTATGAAAATATTGCGACAAAAAGAAAAATTTCCATGATGGGAAATTTCTCCAAATGTCTTCATGTTTCTGTCACGCTGTATACATATTGTTGAAGGCCTATTTTATCATGGGTTTTCTTGAGGTCTAATCAAATTGTAAGTTAGTTGAATTTTTATGGATCAACTCTTTACCAATCAATATGCATTATTAACACCTCACTGGAAGACAGCTTATGAAGATGGTGTCAGAAAAGGAGCAAATGCAGCATTTTCTCCTTTTTCTATAATTATAGTTTCTACTCTTTCAACGACAAATTTCCATCATTCGAATTGATGTCTGCCTAGACTTTAAAGTTGGACAGTCTAGAATTCTTTCATCTGGTAAAAAGTTAACCTTTTACCAAACGAAAAGAAAATGGACTCTCTCAAATTGAAAGCATTTGCAGACTACGAATCATATTTTGCTGAAAGTATGATTCCTGTCTATAAAAGGGAAGAAAACGTTGTAGGGGAAAGGAGAAAATGATGGTAACAAGCATCTTCTATTTTTCCCCACAGTGTTTTTAAAAAGGTATTTTCTTCTGGGTAGTCAAAAGTCGGGATTGAATGGTAAAGGGTTAACTCGTAATCCTACAGGGTATTTTTAGACATACTTCTAACAATTTGGTAAATCAACAACAAACAGAATCCATATACTGTTTGTTATCAGTTGTATTCCCTGTTCCCTTAACATTTTCTAATAGACTTCTGATTAGGGTTGTTCAAATATTGGATCATATGTAAAGGGTAATGGTCGGAAATTCTTTTACATCATTGATAATTAACTCTTTACCAAACGACAAAATTTTAGACTGGCCGAAACTGAAAGCATTTGCAGACGACAAAATAAATGTGATTAAAAAATTGAAATTTGTTCCGGGAAGGGTAGAAAACATTGTGGGAAAAGGAGAAAATGCTGGTTACCAGCATTTTTCTCCTTTTCCCACAGTGTTTTCAAAAGGCTTCCTTTTTAGGGTCATTAAAAGTCGGGATTGTATGGTAAAGAGTTAATTGTCCTTCTTAAAAAAATATATATATTTGAGCTATGCTCTGGAAAAAGGGGGCTTTCCTAATCTCTGTGCTGCATTTTACCAAACAGGTCATCACATAATTATGGATCCATAAAATCCATTTTGTCTAAAACCCAACTGAATCATGAGGTAAACTGGTCCTTGGACATACAGAAAATTGACCAATAGCGAAAAGTTGCAGCCCAGGTCAGCGTGCACAGGCTGACATGGGTCGATACTTTTTGCAGATGCATTAAGCCTCCTTTTTACAGAGCATGACTCATCTTGTTGCATAATTTTCACTACCCAAAGATGTTTAGTTTTGGCATCTACAACATGCTCTGTTTTGGCTACTGCACTACATTTAGATCATGAAATTAGAATCTTTAGTATCGCTTGTATATATTGGTGCATCATCAGACCATGATTTTTGAAAACTTCGATATGAACCATGCTCTGCGAAAAAGCGGTTTAATGAACTCTTTACCACACGACAAAAATGTAGACTAGACCAATTTGAAAGCATTTGCAGACAGCATTTTAAATGTACCTCAAAACATTACATTTGTCTCCTAAAGAGTAGAAAACATTGGTTGCATTTGCAGACGACAAAATAAATGTGACTAAAAAATTGAAATTTGTTCCGGGAAGGGTAGAAAACATTGTGGGAAAAGAAGAAAATGCTGGTTACCAGCATTTTCTTCTTTTCCCACATTGTTTTCAGAAGGCTTCCTTTTTGGGGTCGTTAAAAGTTGGGATTGTGTGGTAAAGATTTAATGAGTATGGAAAAGGTATTTACTCATGTCAAGCTGCACAGTCTTTGCAGGCTGACATGGTTCAAAACTCTTTGCCATTTGTAAATTTTTTACATGTTCAAGGACCATTCTGTTTCATGAGTCAGTCGGTTGCTATAAATGGATTTTTGGGATCTATAATGATGTAATGGCTCGGTTGGTATTCTGCATTACAGACACATTAAGCCCTCTTTTCCCAGAGTGTGGTGTAGATGAATAATTGCTCAGTTGTACACACTAGTTCCTTGAACTGATGTTTATATAGATGCAATTGTCTGTTCAGTAAAATCCCACTGACTGCCATAAGTAAACATTTCAGTAGACTTTTGATATTGTCTGGCCAAATATAGATGATCAATATCAATTAAGGTTTAACCCTGTACCACATTGCAAATATTTAGTCTTGTCCAGATTCAAAGCATATGCAGATGACAAATTAAACATGGCTCATATCTCAGGAGTCATCATTGATAGGGTAGAAAACATTGTTGGAAAAGCAGAAAATGTGCTGGTTATCAGCATTTTCTCCTTTTACGTTTTCATCAGAATTTTTCTCTTAGGGCCATCAATACTCGGGACTATGTGTTAAAGATTCAATCAATGAAAACAAGTGACAACTCTGTGGCAAAAGGGAAAAATTGTCCATTGTAAGCAAAGAGTCTGTTGCCAAAATGTTGTCAAAAGTGCTTGCCCAAAGAGAGGGCAATGTTATGATGTTTAGTGCTGTTGTTCATTTTACCTTGTACTCAACAGGCAATTTTGATGCCCTGCCGCATAATTATTGGAAAAGGAGCTTTATTGAGCATTGGTACCTCTTCAAACAATGTTTTCATTATACTCCTGCAATTCTCCTATTTTTTTTGGTCAAATGTCTTCCACTGACTTTGTTGCTTTCCTTTTCTGGTGATTTATATTACAATCTGTGAGTATGGGATAAACCTCCAGTGCTTTTTTTTCATGACATGAATAAACTGTATTCAGATTTTAGAATGACCTCTTTTTGGCTCTCTCCTTTGCTCTCTCCTTGTGATACCTTGTTAGCTCCACTGGCCAAAGGCCAGTGGGCTTATGACATGGCCTGGTGTCCGTCCGTCCGTGTGTGCGTCCGTCCGTGCGTCCGACCGTTAACTTTTATTTCAAACAACTTCTTCTCTGAAACTACCCATCCAATTTTTATGAAATTTCACAGAAATGATCCTGCCATGGTCCTCTTCAGAATTTCTTGAAAGAATTTGATTCCTTCGAAAACTCAGGTTGCCATGGCAACAAAACTGAAAAATATTGGAAATCTTTAAAAATCTTCTTGTCTGAAACCATAAGGCATAGGGCTACCAAATTTGGCATGTAGCTTTATGTAGTAGACCTCTATCATGTTTTTTCAAATTATAGCCCTGGGGTCAAAATTGGCTCTGCCCCAGGGGTCACAAATTCTACATAGGCTTATATAGAGAAAACTTTAAAAATCTTCCTATACCTAGCCATAGGCCTAGAGCTACCAAATTTTGCATTTAGCTTGATCTAGTGGGGGTCTACCAAAAGTGCCCAAGTACAGTCCTGGGGTCAATTTGGCCTCATGCTGGGGGAGGGGGGTCACAAGATTTACATCGGCTTATATAGTGAAAACTTTTAAATCTTGGTGTACATAGCCATAAGGCTTAGGGCTACCAAATTTTGCATAATTATAGCATTATCTAGTGGACAACTACAAAGAGGGCCCAAGTTACAGCCCTAGGATCAAGTTTGGCCCAGCACCAGGGGTCACAAGTTTTACATGGGTTTATGGAGTGAAAACTTCAGAAACCATCTTGTTACTAGCCATAAAGCCAAGAACTCCCAAATTTGGCATGTTATTCTTCTAATACACATATTCCCCATTTAGTCCGACTGTAGCCTTGGGGTCTATATATATAGTTTTATATAAGGGCTTATATAGTGAAGACTTCTCTTTATGGTTTATAAGCCAGTGGAGCGATACAGGGCCATCATGGCCCTCTCGTGATATATACACACATTTCTTCCTGCAGACTATTTCTTTCTTTTAGGGCAGCAAACCACCCTTAACACATTGTGGTGTACAGAGAAATTGTTCATCACCTGCAATTTTTCCTTTTTTCACAATGTTTTCACATGTACAACATCTTAATTCATGTTGATTATTCATACACGTTGTTTCCTTTCAAAAATGTCTGCAGCTAAATTTTTGTACCATATGACAAAATTTTAGGCCTGTCAAAATTGAAAGCATTTGCATGCAACATATCAGATATGGATGAATTAATGAAATTTGACTCTGACAGGGTTGAAAACATCGTCGGAAAAGAAGAAAATGCTGGTTACTAGCATTTTCTCCGTTTCTCACAATGTTTTCAAATGCCTTCTTTCCTAGGGTCGTTAAAAGTTGGGATTGTGTTGTAAATGGTGAAATGTAAATTTTGTTTTACCTTCAAAAACTGCTTAACTAATTGTTAACCTTTTGCATGCCAAGTTGAGCTTCTTTCGCTTTAGCAGACAGTGTAGATCAAGAGCAGACTGACTGAAAAGATCTTGTGTCCACATGATTCAACACTTACTCAATACTCTAACCAAAATATCCGTGATACTGTAATATCTTTTGTCTTTTTTACTGACTGAAAGGAGAAAAACATGGTGGATAAAGGAGAAAATTCTGGTTACCAGCATTAGAAAATGCTGGTTACCAGCATTTTATGCTTTCCCTACAATGTTTTCAAAAGCTTTGTCAGGGTCATCAAAAACCACAGGATTGTTTTGTAAAGGTTAAAAATTATTTTAAGAATTTTGTGTAGTGTTATAGAAACTGTTCAAGAAGAAAGGTGTACATTTAGATGACAAATACTTCGAAGTCATCATTCATTATTCCTGTGTATTGATGCGTTTTTTGTTGAAACACAAATTTCCGTAAGTCTGTAATACCCTAAAACTTACCAGATAATCTTTTTTTTGTATGACTTTGTGGAAGAAAGCATTTGAAAACATTTTGGGAAATGAAGAAAGTGCTAGTTTCCAGCATTTTCTCCTTTTCCCATAATGTTTTCAAAAGTATTTTATCCTTTTTCTACAATGCTTTCAAAAGCCTTTCCCTCAGGATCATTAAATGTGAGATTATCTGAAATTTTGTTAGGGGGTCCCCATTTATATGCCCTGTTGGAAGAGGTGTGTATATCTTTGATCTGAAAGCCAACAGTTCATTTTCACAACATTTCTACATTTCATGGAAATTTCTATATTTATGAGGAAATTTGTCTCAAAGCCTGTTTATTTACATCAGAACTATTGTACCACTCTTCTTTCTGTACCATACAGATACAAAATTTTAACCCATGTACAGGACAGTACTTGAAAACAGTGGGAGAAGTAGTAACTGCTTTTCAAACAGTGTTTTCTATGTACGTGTACATGAAATTCGAAAACTGCATGTTTCTTTCCTTCAGATTTCTCACATTTTCTGCTACTTTTTGTGGTGGATTTTTTTCCCCCAAAAGATATTGTTACCAGTAACCTTAAAATACCACACAATCCAGTGTTTTAATGACACTGAGGAAGGAAGAAGTCTTTTGAACACTTGTAGGAAAAGAAGAAAATGCTTGTAACCAGCATTTTCTCCTTTTCCCACAATGTTTCCTACCCAACCAAAGACAAATTTCAATTTTTGAGACTCAGTTACTTTATTACATGTATCTGCTAGTGCTTTCAATTTGGACAAGTAAGATTTGTTGTTTGGCAAAAAGTCAAGCCAGATGTGTCCAAAATTTGCATGGGGTGAAGGATAAATAATTTACCCTTTACCAAATGATAAAATTTTAGATGCCTTCAAAGTGAAAGCGTTTGCAAACCACAAATCAAATGCAGTTCAAATGACACAGTTTGTCTGATAGGGTAGAGAACCTTGTGGAAAAGGAGAAAATGCAGTTTGATACGTTTATTTTCTACTTTGCAACAGTGATAAAAATCTTCTTCAGGGCTGTCAAAACAGGATTTCTCTGTACCAGATGACAAAATTTTAAACTCGCTCATTTTGAAAGCATGATGTGAACATTGTAAAAAGCAATTTTTAGCTCCACTGGCCGAAGGCCAGCAGGCTTATGTCATGGCCCGGTGTCCGTCATCTGTCCGTCCGTCCATGCGTGCGTCTGTCCGTCCGTGCATTAACTTTTATTTCAAACATCTTCTTCTCTGAAACTACCCATCCAATTTTCATGAAACTTCACAGAAATGATCCTGCCATGGTCCTCTTCAGAATTTCTTGAAAGAATTTGATTCCTTCAAAAACTCTGGTTGCCATGGTAACAAAACTGAAAAATATTGGAAATCTTTAAAAATCTTCTTGTCTGAAACCATAAGGCATAGGGCTACCAAATTTGGCATGTAGCTTTATGTAGTAGACCTCTATCATGTTTCTTGAAATTATAGCCCTGTGGTCAAAATTGGCTCTGCCCCAGGGGTCACAAGTTTTACATAGGCTTATATAGAGAAAACTTTAAAAATCTTCTTGTCTGAAACCATAAGGCATAGGGCTACCAAATTTGGCATGTAGCTTTATGTAGTAAACCTCTATCATGTTTCTTGAAATTATAGCCCAGGGGTTAAAATTGGCTCTGCCCCAGGGGTCACAAGTTTTACATAGGCTTATATAGAGAAAACTTTAAAAATCTTCCTGTACCTAGCCATAAGCCCTAGAGCTACCAAATTTTGCATTTAGCTTGATCTAGTTGGGGTCTACCAAAAGTGCCCAAATTATAGTCCTGGGGTCAATTTGGCCTCATGCTGGGGGGGGGGGGGGGGGGGTTCACAAGATTTACATAGGCTTACATAGGGAAAACTTTTAAATCTTGGTGTACATAGTCATAAGGCTTAGGCTACCAAATTTTGCATAATTATAGCATTATCTAGTGGACAACTACAAAGAGGGCCCAAGTTACAGCCCTAGGATCAAGTTTGGCCCAGCACCAGGGGTCACAAGTTTTACATGGGTTTATGGAGTGAAAACTTCAGAAACCGTCTTGTTACTAGCCATAAGGCCAAGAACTCCCAACTTTGGCATGTTATTCTTCTAATACACATATTCCCCATTTAGTCCGACTGTAGCCCTGGGGTCAAAGTTTTATAAGGGCTTATATAGTGAAGACGTCTCTCCATGGCTTATATTTATAAGCCAGTGGAGCGATACAGGGCCATCATGGCCCTCTTGTTCCTGTTGCCACAATATTTTCTAAACTAACCAGCTGCTGCAAGATTAGAAAGGCATCTAAATAAAGAAATAGAGGGGTGGGTGGGATGTGATTTTGGGGGGTCGGGGAATGTTATAATTATGACATTGTTAAATTATTGTACTAGTTTGTTCATATTTTTGAGTTCACAATTTTTTTCTTCTTTCTTGTTTTTGCAATGTTTTTGTTAATTCCTATACAGAATTGTGATCAAGGTTTAGATCTGTGGTTCAGGCAAGAGAATGAGGTGTAAATAAAAATGATAAAAACCATATCCTCTGTTGAGTTCTACATGTATCTGGTTTTATACAGAGTGGTGATATGGCCCACAACATGCGAAATGAGACTTTCGAACATTTGCATAAAGTGTCGTCTCGGATTAGCCTGTGCAGTCTGCGCAGGCTAATCTGAGACGGCACTTTACAACTACACAAGATTTTTTTCATACAGTAGATTTTTGTGAACAGAAAATCGCACAAAAACGGGAAGTGTCGTCTTGGATTTGTCACAGACTGCACAGGCTGATCTGGGAATGAATGAATGAATGAATGGATGGAGTTTTGTGGCCCGTCGACAGCAAAGGTCATTTTGGGTGCACTAACAACTAATGCAATGCATTTAATTGGTCAAACTGTAATGTTACAGAAAAAGGTTTAAAATATCAGCTGTGTAAACACTAAAAGGATAAACAAGACTGGTGAAAAAGTCTAAGGATACAGATGGTCAATAGAACCTAAAATTATATCTTTTTATAGAGATTTACCTCTTTCAAAAAATCAAAAATACACTCCAACTTTACAGTATCAAATAAAATGTTCATACAATCAACAAGAAAAAACCTGTCTCTCGTAGGTGCAAGGTCTATACAGTCTACAAGTATATGTTTAACAGTAAGAGATGCATTGAAAGAAATACATTGGGGTGCTTTTCTCCTTTGAGGATGTATGAGTGCATTAATAATGTATGACCATCTGGGACGACACACTTTTACGCATATTTCCGAAGGCCCCTTTTTGTGTGTTGCACGCCATAAATGGCACTTTTAGAAGTTACAAGTCACATAGCATTAACTTGTGTGAGCCATGCTCTGGCAAAAAGGGGTTTAATGCATATCTGAGATGCATAATACCAAGCAAGTCATCACCTAATTATAATCTACTAGTATTTTGTATAACAAACGACTGAATCATGAGGTAACCTGGTCCTTTTACATGCAGAAAATTTACCAAAAGCAAAAAGTATTGGCCTAGAACTGACCTGGGTTGATAAGTTTTGCAGATGCATTAAGCCCCCTTTTCACAAAGCATGCCTCAATTATTTATGTCTTTTGTGAGTTTCACGAATGGTAAGCTTAGGCTCTCCAAGGACATTCCCGTGTGACCAGTGAAGTTTGGGGGTATCAGACCAAGACTTTCTGATAACAAATCCAACACCTTGAACATTGAGCCACAAAGATTTCCCCTAACCCTTTACCAGACAAATCCCAGCCTTTAATGACCCTGAGAAAGAAAGCCTTAGAAACATTGTGAGAAAAGGACAAATGCTGGTAACCAGCATTTTCTTTTCCCTGCAATTTTTTCTACCCTTCCAGTACCAATTTCAATTTTTGATCCACAGTAATATTGTCGTCTGCAAGTGCTTTCTATTTGGACAAGTCTAGATCTAACATGTCTTTTGTGATAGAGACTTAACCTTTACCATTCGTGCCACTGAAAAAGTGTTTTCTACTACTAATAATGTTCCGAAAATCTTCATGTAAAAGCACTCTCTGTTGGGAGTTCATTGAAATATTATATGAGTGATACTTGATTAGGCCTGCTCGTATTTACTGGCATCATCTTTGCATTTAAAAAAGATGTGACTTGTTTGGGTAGCTAGGCTATTTTCTCTATGAAAGTTTATTGCCATGCAGACTTAGTATGACTGAATATCTCTGTCAATGCTAAATAAGTGCATGATGCATTTCTATAGAAGGAAGTGGAGCCATATAGGGCCATCATGGCCCTCTTGTTTCACATTGTCGTCAAAAGGTCCTTTCCTTGGTGTTATTAACACTTGGGATTGTGTGTTAACTCTTTACCAAATGACAAAATTTAAGACTGGCTGAAATTGAAAGCATTTGCAGACAACAAAATAAAAGTGACTTTAAAATTGAAATTCGTTTTGGGAAGGGTAGAAAACATTGTGGAAAACGGAGAAAATGCTGGTTACCAGCATTTCTCCTTTTCCCACAATGTTTTCAAAAGGCTCCTTTCTCAGGGTCGTTAAAAAGTCGTGATTGTGTGGTAAAGGGTTAAGGCTTTACCAGCACTTTGCACAAATCTTTCCAAGCCACTAGCTTCTTTCCAACAAAAAATATACATGTAATTGAAACAATGTTCAGTGGTGAGAGGAATGAATCTTGTTGCAATAACTGTTACCTTGGCAAGTATGGAATCAAATCTGTGATCCCTGGGTTTTGGGCCCTGTTCACTATTCACTGAGCTACCAGGCCTGGCTGTGCTTGTGTACATTTACCTGTAACACATGGCAAAACGACGGTTGGGTGTTATACTTTATGCTACAATTGATTATTGTAAAAACCTTAAGTTGTTGCTTATATTGTATTACTGAAAAAAAATCCTGTTTCCTTTCAATACACAGGTATAAACCTTGCACTGTCTATTCAAGAGTTCATCCTATACCCCATAGGCATTTCTGGACTAGATGTATATGTATTTCAATTCATCCATTACCAACCATCCTGTTTTAATAACCCTGAGGAAGAAATCTGAAAACATTGTGTGAAAAGGAGAAAATGCTGGGAAGCATTTCCTTCTCCTTCCCACAATGCTTTCTACCATATTGCCAACAAATCTTATCATTTCAGCCACATTTGTCATCTTAAAATGCTTTCAATATGAACAAGTCTAAAATTTTGTTGTGTGGTGACAAAAGAATTGCAGACTGGATTATCATAATTTATACCAGTAATTGCTCGAAAAAGGAAATAACATTGTGATAAATGGAAATGTTGATAATTCTGACCAACTTCTTCATTTGTCACACAATTTTCAATACACTGCTACATTTGCCTTACACTGCAGAAGTTTGTGTCTATAGGCACTTGCATGTGCAAAAGGAATACAACTTATACATAAACTCTTTACCATAATAATTATGAAAAATTTTGGCCTCGTCCAAATTGAAAGCAGTTGCTGACAACAAACTGAATATGGCTCAAATGATTAAAATGTGTCTGTGGAAGGGTCGAAAACATTGTGGAAAAAGGAGAAAATGTTGGTTATCAGTATTTTTACCTTTTTCTCACAATGTTTTCAAAGGCTTCTTCCCTGGGTTAATAGAATGACTCAATATTGTTTTATACTACTTTCAACATTGTTTCAGCCATATCACACCTACAGTTAATTTATTCATGCAAGTCCTCAGTTTCACCAGTACTAAGTAAGGGCTCCAAAATGTCTAGCCCTATGACAATCCTGCAATAAACCTCAACCCTTTAGTTGAGGATTAAACAAGTCCTATGAACCCTACACCTCCACTGACCATGCAAAACCCCTCACATGCAAAGCATGTCCTCCACAGGCAACACAGCAAACCTATTGCTCGTGCTTAAACCTGGCTTAACCCTCATCACAGGTTGGGCTGAATCTGAACTAGATTTTTTTTTTCTTTTCTTCTTTTTAGACTTTTTATTTGACTGATCTAATTTATCATCCAAAGAACCCTCTGTACAAATACTGATAACAGCCTGGAGTACTTTTTTAAAGAGTTCATGTAAAGGGGATTTTAGCGCCATTAGTTCTCCGATAAACAGATCTGGTTCTGACCTATAATCAAGATAAGCACAAAGGTTGTATACTGTTGTTCCACTGTACACAAACTCTGGACTAAGCATGGGCACTGGGCATGCTAGTAGTTGATTCAACTGGATAGTATCCATCAAAATGGCCTGAAATCGAGAAAACCCATGAACTTTGTGATAATCCTTGGGCTTTCTATCTTTCTTGTCTGGTTTTCTGGTAAATTTCTCCATTCTGTGAACAAAATGTTCAACCTTAGGCAGGTCAGATTGTTCACAGACTTCTTCAACATCATCTATAATACATGGCTTTCGGGTATTTTCAGTACCAGATTCCAATTTATTTTTATACCAAAGAAAAGCTCTTGCATTCAAATATAAGATTGTGGTCAATAAGCTCATTAAAGCACCTTTAGAGACTTTTGGGTCAGCTCCTTCGACCCACATACACAACATAAAGATGAGAAGGTGGATGGTTGTTGGTTCATCTTGCATGGTATGATCAGTGGAATTTACAGCTGCAAATAAGATCTGAAGTCTACTTTCTCTGTTACTTTCCTGCGGTGTCTTGTATATATCCCATTTGTCTGAAAGACCCTTTATTTCTCTAGCTGGAAGCACATAGAATTTGCCAATGATATTTTGATCACGGTCGTCAGTGATATTTTGATCACGGTCAAATTCAACAATATGTGATTCTCTAGATCTTTCATCAGCCACACCAGAAGTCTGCTGTGATAAAAACAATCCATAGTTAATTTCTCTGATCCTTCTTGAGCATTGGTATGTTGACTGTTTTTCCAGTAATTCTATCTGACAATATTGAATCACTCTGTGTAAAACAATGGCATTTTGTATCTTATGGCTCATCTTGCATCGTCTAATTGCACTTACTATCCATTCCGGAATGGTATTGCCATAAAAGTCTTGCAACTCTGGAAACACAAAAGATTCAAGATTTCTCTCTAGTTTTGGCACATCATAACATTTAAAAAATTCTTCTAAATCAATGGAAGCAAAGTTGTCAATGAAACGGTAATCATCCAGCGATCGGTAAAGCTTTATGCGTACCTCCTGTCTTATATTCTCAGGTATTTTCTCTAGTACACCACCAAAAATATTCTCCTGTGGATGTATTCTATCTAACCAAAGTAGTGACATTACCAAGCAACAACTGTCTCTCTCCAAAATCTTAAACTTTTTTCGTCCACAAGGTACAACAGGATGAGAATAAAATGATTTTAACTGTTTTGCATCTACATAATCATTTCCAAGCAATGATGCAAAAACAGGTAGCACCAAATGACAAACATTTTGTGGATATTTCTGGGTAAATCTGAAATAGCGGTACAGTTTGACAGGGATGTATTGGAACTGATCAATTTTCTCCCCTGTCTTGCTATCACAGGTACAAAGTGTGAGGTTCATATACTCAAGGGGGATAACCCCACCTTCCAAGCTATATACATAGAAATCACTGTCATTACTAAGCACAGGACAGCTCCACCTATTAGCCAGAACAGCAATCTCTCTATCTGCTTCAAACTGACAGGATACATGAGGTATATCAAGTTCTTCTAGCACCTGCTGGAAAGTTTCAATGGCTAATATCGGTAAAACTGATCCATGTCGCCCTGAACAGATCCCTTTTACATGAGAAATTCGATCACGTCTCCGCTCAAACACTGTTGGAAGTTTTCTATCATCTGGATCATATCCTCCATCAAATACAACATATGGCTTTACCTTGCATGCTCTCAAAATACTGAAGAAATATTTACACTCTCTTGCATACTGATCATAGTCTCCACCGAACTCGTAGGTCACTTCATATTTCAAGAAAAGATAGTACATGAGGTTTTTGCCATCAATAATAACTTTACAGTCATGCAGTTTGTGGAGGCTCAGTAACTCATCACAGTTGTTCTTCACAAAGGTAGTCAGTCCCTTCACGCCCATGTTTGTTTGTCTAGCTGATAAAGAGGTTGTACCTTGTAATGTGCTATTGTCTTTCTACTACATGTGGTTCTTTATTGCTGAATCTTTGACTGTTTCTGGCCCTCATCATCCTGAAAAAATGTATGAGCCATGCACTGTGAAAAGGGGGCTTAATGCATCTGCGAAAATTATCGAACCAGGTCAGCCTGCGCAGTCCGCGCAGGCTGACCTGGGCCGAAACTTTTCGCTGTATGTCAATTTTCTATATGCCCAAGGACCAGTCTACCTCATGATTCAGTGGGTTGTTAAAACAAGAGGGCCATGATGGTCCTAAAGTCGCTCACCTGAGTCTTTTGACCAAATTAATCCATTTTCTATTGTACACAAGTTTTTCTAAGATTTGGGAAGTCTGTAGGTTTTCCAATAAGCATCGTCTTAGCGACTTCATTAAGCAGATCATCTTGTAAATCATTCAGCACCCTATCAAGCAAATCATCATGCACAGATGACCCAAAGGTCTTAAAGAGGCAGGCTTTGACCTCCATCTGATTTTCATTTGCGCCCTCCACAGATGGCCTGTCAAAGAAGTCACATCAGGAACACCCCACAATAAATCTGTAGAGCTAATTGTACCTTGACCCCCATCAGCAACACAACTTTCATTGACTTCATTATTACCTATTATACCATTTCATTAATGGCAATGTCTTTTTCTCATCCCTGACACATGCATAACAACATTCCTTTATAGGACAGATTTTCGCTGCAACCTGGGAATTTCTAAATCATGCTCAAAATCAAACATGTCCTAGATCTTCTGTTCAATTCAAATATGGTTATGTTTAATTACAAAATGAAGGAGCTAGAGAGTAAACAAAGTTAAATTAAGCAATTTTTCAAAATTCAAGTGCAAATCACTGCAGACATACTGGTCCAATCATGCTCAAAATGGAAATCATCTGAGATTTTACAATCATGGAAATTCTCTTCAAATATGATTATGTTTGGTGAAAAAGTGAAGGAGCTTGTGAGTAAACAAAATCAAATTAAGCAAATTTTCAAAATTCAAGGGCAATTCACTGCAGACATACTGGTCCAATCATGCTCAAAATGGAACTCATCTGATGATTAGGTTTGGTGAAAAAATGAAGGCGCTAAAGTGTAAACAAAGTCAAACAAGATTCTGTCGTAGACAGTGCAATCCCCCGCCGCTGGCCTTATTTCAAACTAGCATTTATTAAGACATTTGATATCATTAATTGATTAGCATTAGCAGAAAGTTTTGTACAAATGCTTGAAGATTTGTTATAAAATGACCAGGACAGTAGAAAACTGACAGAGTTGGTGTCCAAAAGTAGACTTTATTTGGAATAAATATTCAATCACTGTTAGGATGCTGTGACCTTGACCTTGAAGGTAGGTCACCGAATTATGCACTGTGCAAATCGTCTTATCAAGGTACAAGAGTGTGTTAATCATTTCGTAAATTGGACCAAGGGTTCATGAGATATGAAGCAGTCAAAAAAAATGTATTTGACCTTTCAAGCCCTGCTGTGACCTTGACCTTGAAGGTAGGTCACCGAATCTTGTCTCATCAAGGTACACGAGTGTGTGTGAATTATTTTGTAAATCTGACCAAGGGTTCAGGAGATATGGAGTGGACAAATATGTAAAGTGTGTAAACTCTAGTGTGGTGATGTGACCTTGACCTTGAAGGAAGGTCACCTATCATGCACTCTGCACATGTAAAGTGTGTAAACTCTAGAGTGGTGCTTAGACCTTGACCTTGGAGGAGGGTCACTAAATCATGCGCTCTGCACATCGTCTCATCAAGATACACAAGTGTGTGAAATATTTTGAAAATCAGACCAGGGGTTCAGGAGATATGGAGCGGACAAGAATGTATAGCATTTGACATTTGAACCAGTGTTCTGACCTTGACCTTGAAGAAAGGTCACCGAATCATGCGCTCTGCACATCGTCTCAGTGTGTGAAATATTTTGAAAATCAGACCAGGGGTGCAGGAGATATGGAGTGGATAAGGTATGACTGACAGACAGACAGACTGACAGACAGACAGACAGACAGACTGACAGACAAAGGCCATTCCTAGAATCCCCCTCCTGCTTGGCAGCGGGGATTGATAAAGCACTTTTCAAAATTCAAGGGCAAATAACTCAGGACATACTACCCCAATCCCGCTCAAAAGGAACTCATCTGACATCTTATTGTCATATATATTTTCCGTTAAAATATGACTAGGTTTGGTGTACATTATGTTAAAATGTGATTAGGTTCGAGGAAAAAATGAAGGCTGATTGATTGATTGTTTGGTGTTTAATGCCGTTTTCAACATTATTTCAGTTATATTGCAGTGGCCAGTACACAAACCCATGCTTTCCTGAAGTTTCTTTTTTACCAGTACTTCGCACAATATTCTTTCCAAGCCACTGGCTGCGAAAAAATGAAGGAGCTAGAGTCTAAATGAAGTCAAATTCAGCAATTTTTTAAAATTCATGGGCAAATAACTCTGGACATACTGCTCCAATCACGCTCAAAAGGAACTCATCTGACATCTTATTGTCAAGTATATTCTGTTAAAATATGATTAGGTTTGGTGAAAAAGTACAGGAGCTTAAGTGTAAACACAGCAAATTTAAGCGATTTTTCAAATTCAAAGACAAATAATTCTGGAGGTACAGGAAAATCAAGGATCCCACAACATAGGGCAAACTTCCATCCAACGTCCATAATTCAAGGTATTTTGGTAGATGTCTACTAGACGATGCTAAATGCAAAATATGACAGTTCTAGCCCTTACGGTTCAGGACAAAATGATTTTTTAAGATTTCCTACTTTATCTCTTTATAAAATCCTGAACCCCACGACAGAGAGCCAATTTCATCCCTGGACCAAAATTTGTAGCATTTTGGTACAGATCCACTAGACAAAGCTACAGCCCAAATATGAAAGCTTTAGCCTTTACAGTTTGGGACAAAAAGATTTTTAAAAAATTTCCTTTGTTATCTCTATGTAAAATCTGGGAACCCACAACATAGGGCTCATTATGACATTATGGTTATAATTTGAAGTCTTTTAGAAGGGGTCCACCAGACAATGCTACAAGCCATATATGAGAGCTCTAGCCCTTAACGTTCGGGACAAGAAGATTTTTAAAGATTTCCTTCTTTATCTCTGAAAATCCGTGACCCCACAACAAAGGGCCAATTTTTCACACAAGGGCCATCATTTGAAGTATTTCGGTAGAGGTCCACTAGATGATGCTACATGCCAAATATGAAAGCTGTAGCCCTAAGGATTTAGGACAAGATTTTTAAAGATTTCCTTCTTTATTTCTATGTGAAATCCAAGACCCGACAACGTAGGGCCAATTTCCACACCAGGGTCATAATTTGAAGTAATATGGTAGAGGGTCACTAGATGATGCTACATGCCATATATGAAAGCTCTAGCCCTTACAGTTTGGGACAAGAAGATTTTTAAAGTTTTTTTCTTTCGGCTGCCATGGCAACCAGAGTTCTTCATGGAATTCAAATCTTTGAAGTATTCTGAAAGTGCATCACCTAAGGATCATTTCTGTGAAGTTTCATTGAAATCTGTTTGCCGGTTTCATCAGAGAAGATTTTTTATGAGAGCTCTAGCCCTTAAGGTTCGGGACAAGAAGATTTTTAAAGATTTCCTTCTTTATCTCTATGTAAAATTCGTGACCCCACAACAAAATGCCAATTTCCACACACGGGTCATCATTTGAAGTATTTCGGTAGAAGTCCACTTGATGATGCTACATGCCAAATATGAAAGCTGTAGCCCTTAGGATTTAGGACAAGATTTTTAAAGATTTCCTTCTTGATTTCTATGTGAAATCCCAGACGCCACAACATAGGGCCAATTTCCACACCAGGGCCATAATTTGAAGTATTTTGGTAGAGGGTCACTAGATGATGCTACATGCCATATATGAAAGCTCTAGCCCTTACAGTTTGGGACAAGAAGTTTTTCTAAAGTTTTTTCTTTCGGTTGCCATGGCAACCAAAGTTCTTCATGGAATTCAAATCTTTGAAGTATTCTGAAAGTGCATCACCTAAGGATCATTTCTGTGAAGTTTCACTGAAATCTGTTCATCGGTTTCAAAGGAGAAGATTTTTTAAGTAATTGTTCACGGACAGACGGACGTACAGACAGAGGGACGGACGTACAGACGGTAATCGATCACAATAGCTCACCCTGAGCACTACATGCTCAGGTGTGCTAAAAAGTGGCTATTATACGATAGATCCATCATCATGTGATGACTTGCATGGTAGAATGCATCACGAAGGTGCATTAAGCCCCCTTTTGCCAGAGCATGGCTCATATAATTGAGCCATGTTCTGTGATAAGGGCGCTTAATGCATCTGCAAACAATATCAACGCAGGTAAGCTTGCACTGGTTAATCTAGGTCGAAATATTTGGCCGATTTTCTGGATGTCCAAGGACCATTCTGCCTTACCATTCATTTGGTTGTAAGACAAAATGAATTTTATCGATCCATAATTATGTGAATTTTTTAGTATAATGCATCATGGAAATACATTAAACCCTCTTTTGCCAGAGTAATGCTCTTATATGCTTTACAAGGGGTGCACAAGTTAAAACAAGAAAGGACTCATTCAAAAAAGAAAAAAGTATATTTACATCAACATCTTATCTTATTTATATCCTCTTAAAAACCTATTAACTCTTTACCAAACGACAAAATTTTAGACTGGTCCAAATTGAAAGCATGTTCAGACAACAAAATAAATGTGAGCCTAAAATTCAAATTTGTTTTGGGAAGAGTAGAAAATGTTGTGGGAAAAGGAGAAAATGCTGGTTACCAGCATTTTCTCCTTTTTCCACAATGTTTTCCAAAAGGCTTCTTTTTCAGTGTAGTTAAAAGTTGGGATTGTGTGGTAAAGGGTTAAAAATGGCAGTTGTTACTAAATTTAGCATAAATCTTTACCCTTAGTGTGTGGAGCATAGGTTGAATGTGTACATAAAGATCAGCCTGCAAAGGACATGCAGTTTCATCTTGAATCTACACTATCTTCTACTTAAATTCTACTTAAATTCAAATTCTAATATAGTCTTGAATTTAAAAAAAAAATGTGTATTAGATTTAGGGTAAACTGATCGTGAGTCGGACACCCTTTTAACGTGAGCTTATGCCTACATCGCAATTTTTAGTTTTCAACTTCCAGGCTACACGTGTACCTGCTGGTACCATTTTCCTAACAATTTAAACTAAAATTACAAGAAAATATTGATGCTGAACATCAATGGCTCCGCAAACTAGTTGTTTCTGTAACAGGGCACAATGCATTGGATTATTTCCTAATACGCATCTCTTGCACAATCTTCGTAGAGGTCCAAGTGGTGATACTGTATTTAAACTCTGGGCCATCTGGTTTTTGACAAGATTTTTAAATTTCATATCATTGAAGGCTATTTGCAAACTTCTTATCCATGGACTTGGCCATTTCTTTATCCACAGGACATCTTTTGGACACAATTGGTAGATAGAAATGTTAGAGTTGTTGCCTCTCTGATATTTGATAGAAGATTTTGAAAAGTGTGCAACAAATATGGCTATGCGCAAATTTGTGACATCTGGGTGGAGGGGAGCATATGGCAACTTTTGACCCGAAGGCCACCATTTGAACATACTAGTACTTGGTAGAGGTCATTGTAGCGATACTAAACATGAAATATCAAAACTCTCGACCGTCTGATTTTGAACAGGAAGATTTTTACATTAACGAAAGAAAAGTCTGTTATCGGATTGTGCTGAATCTGACACTCCAACACATATGTCTGGTATCATACAACCCCTCTTTATTATAGATATAATAAAGACTTGAATGAAGTCCTTATATCTATATAGACTAGAGGGGTTGTATGATACCAGTCATGTTAGGCACTCCAACATTGATTTACGGATGTTTCGGTAACAGACGAGTTCGGTAAATTGGACTTATAGAGTAAATTGATTGGATGTTTCGGTAACAAGGCAGTAATATAGTGCCGTGATGTTTTTCACACCCATGGCTTCTGTTTGTGCAAACGTTTTTTCTTTTAATTTGCAATTCTCACTCGTTTTCTGACGTAAATATATTTGTTGTTCTTTCCATGCTGTATAAATAAATACCTGAAATTAGTAAATTTTGATCACCATATCTTATTTTCGTTTTTCACCCATAGCTGATTCATGTAATGAATAATATACGATCCCTGATAAAACCCAGCCCTAAGCTTGTACCCGTATTACTTAATCGTCCTACAGATAACAGACTCCAACTTTAAGCCAGTCCTCAAGTTTTTTAAAAATGTTTTATTAAAAATGACGCTATTCTTGTCAACGTTTTCTGTGTGAAAAATAATTTCTTCCGGAGACAAATTGGTCAACTTCCAAACCAGCCATTTACCCTCAGAACACCTTTCACTCTTGTTGCCCTTGCGACCGATTCAGACAAAGATCAAACTGCAAAGCAAAAAAAAAAAAAAAAAAAAAAAATAGAGTCTGATCGTTGGTTTACGCTGCCAGCTTTTCTAAGACATTATGAGGAAGGACTACTTTGCTTTGAAATAGCTAATATTAGACCAGGGATCGTATATTGTAATATATATATTGTTCTGTTTCTAAAATGAAAATAGCCTTTACTTTTTTCGATGCTCTAAGGGTTAAAATTATGGATAATTAACGTGAATTCAGAAATAAAGATAATACATTTGAAACATTGTGGCAAATGAAGAGAGGGAGTGAGAGATAGAGAGAGAGGCCTTGACAATAATGCTTTCGTGCATACTTCTTGTGATTTTGACCATGAACATTTGTGCCCATCTAAAAGATATCTGTTCTGTGTTGTTCCTCTCCATTTTCCACACAGTTTTCAAATCTGGTCTGGTGCACAAAAATCAGCGTCTACTGGTTTTAAAGTGCATTCATCAATACAACACTGCATAAAACAAGAGGGCCATGATGGCCCTGGGTCGCTCACCTTAGTAGAGTGCCTTTAAGGTTTTTCTTTAATTTGACCATGTGACCTAGTTTTTGACCGCAGGTGACCCAATTTCAAACTCATATTTCATGAAGACAAACATTCTGACCAATTTTCAAGTCAATTGAGCAAAAAATGTGGCCTCGAGTGCCCTAAAAAGATATTTCTTTAATTTGACCTAGTGATCTAGATTATGACCCCAGATGACCCAAATTTGAACTGGTCTTTGACTATATCAAAAGAAACATTTTAACCAATTTTCAAATCAAATGAATAATAAATGTGGCCTCTAGAGTGCCCACTAGCTATTTCTTTAATTTGACCAAGTGACCTAGTTTATGACCCCAGTTGACCCAAATTCAGACTCATGTGAGATTTTACAAAGACAAACATTCTGACCAATTTTCAAGGCAATTAAGCAAAGAATGTGGCCTCTAGAGTGCCCACAAAGTATTTCTTTATTTTGACCTAGTGACCTAGTTTATGGTTCCAGGTGACCCAAATCCACACTCATCTGGTATTTCATCAAGACAAACATTCTGGCCAAATTTCAGGTCATTTGAGCAAAAAATGTGGCCTCCACAGTGCAAACAAGGTATTTCTTTGACCCAGTGAACTAGTTTATGACCCAAGTTGACCCAAATTAATCTTATGTGAAACTTTATAAAGACAAACTTTCTAACTAATTTTCAAGGCAATTGAGCAATTAATGTGGCCTCGAGAGTGCCAACAAGATATTTCTTTAATTTGACCTAGTGACCTAGTTTATGACCCAAGATGACCCAATTTTGAACTCAATGAACTTGTTGCGCTTAGATGGGCAAACAAACTTAGAAGAGAATCACTACATACCAAATATCAAAGCTCTACGCCTTCCAGTTTTAAAGAAGAATTTTAAAGTTTTCCTTCTTTGTTCCTATGTTCGAACTTGTGACCCCCGGGGCGGGGCCAGTTTTGACCCAGGGGCATCATATGAACCAACTTGGTAGAGGTCCACCAGGAAATGCTACATACCAAATATCAAAGCTCTACACCTTCCTGTTTAAGAGAAAAAGAAATTTAAAGTTTTCCTTCTTTGTTCCTATCTTCGAACTTGTGACCCCCGGGGCAGGGCCAGTTTTGACCCAGGGGCATCATATGAACAAACTTGGTAGAGGTCCACTCTGAGATGCAACATACCAAATATCAAAGATCCACACCTTTCGGTTTCAGAAAAGAAGAATTTTAAAGTTTTCCTTCTTTGTTCCTATGTTCGAACTTGTGACCCCAGGGGCGGGGCCAGTTTTGACCCAAGCAACATCCTTGGAACAAACTTGGTAGAAGTCCACTAGGAGATGCTACATACCAAATATCAAAGCTCTATGCCTTCCCATTTAAGAGAAAAAAAAAATCTAATTTTTCCTTCTTTGGTCCTATGTTTGAACTTGTGACCCCCGGGGCAGGGCCAGTTTTGACCCCAAGGGCATCATATGAACAAACTTAGTAGAGGTCTACTAGGCGATGCTACATACCAAATATCAAAGCTCTATGCCTTCTAGTTTTACAGAAGAAGATTTTTAAAGTTTTCCTTCTTTGTTCCTATGTTGGAAATTGTGACCCCCCCAGGGCGGGGCCAGTTTTGACCCCAGGGGCATTATATGAACAAACTTGGTAGAGGTCCACTAGGAGATGCTACATGCCAAATATCAAAGCTCTACGCCTTCAAGTTTCAGAGAAGAAGATTTTTAAAGTTTTCCTTCTTTGTTACTATGCTCAAACTTGTGACCCCCGGGGTGGGGCCAGTTTTGACCCCAGGGGCATCATATGAACAGATTTGGTAGAGGTCCACTAGGCAATGCTACATACCAAATATCAAAGCTCTACGCCTTCCAGTTTCAGAGAAGATGATTTTTAAAGTTTCCCCTCTTTATTCCTATGTTTGAACTTGTGACCCCCGGGGCAGGGCCAGTTTTGACCCCAAGGACATCATATGAACAAACTTGGTAGAGGTCCACTAGGAGATGCTTCATGCCAAATATCAAAGCTCTATGCCTTCTAGTTTTACAGAAGAAGAGTTTTAAAGTTTTCCTTCTTTGTTCCTATGTTGGAAATTGTGACCCCCGGGGCAGGGCCAGTTTTGACCCCAGGGGCATCATATGAACAAACTTGGTAGAGGTCCACTAGGAGATGCTTCATGCCAAATATCAAAGCTCTACACCTTCAAGTTTCAGAGAAGAAGATTTTTAAAGTTTTCCTTCTTTGTTAATATGCTCAAACTTGTGACCCCCGGGTTGGGGCCAGTTTTGACCCCAGGGGCATCAAATGAACAAACTTGGTAGAGTCCACTAGGAGATGCTACATACCAAATATCAAAGCTCTGCGCCTTCTAGTTTCAGAGAAGAAGATTTTCAAAGATTTTGCTTTTTTTTCCTTTTGGTTGCCATGGCAACCAGAGTTGTGGGTGGAATTCAATTCTTTGAACAATTTTGGTAGAGCTTCACCCAAGGAACATCCCTGCCAAGTTTCATCAAGATTGGCCCAGTGGTTTAGGAGAAGAAGATGTTTAAAGAAATTGTTGACGGACGACGGACGCCGGACATAGGGCGATCACAATAGCTCACCTTTAGCACGTTGTGCTAAGGTGAGCTAAAAATCATATGCGTACTATTTGAGAGCGAAGGGAATACTGTACATTGTATATAGACGCGTTTACAGCCTGTTTTCACACGTCCCATTGCCAACAAGATAAAGAAGTTTCCCGTAGATCTTAAAGGTTAACCCCGGTTTATGAAAACCTGAAACACCAATGGACAAGAAGAAACTCGCAGATCAGACTGCATGTAAAAGTTATGGGGATTGGGCATGTTTAGATCACACACTGCTCGTGCAGTTTGAAAAAAGTATTTGTCAAAAAAAGTATTTGCTACTATCTATCTCTCGCGCTCACTCTCTTCTTTTGCCACAATATTTTTACCTGTATTACCTGTGTTTCTGAACTAAATTTAACTATCCATAATTTTAAATCTAAGAGCGTCGAATAAACCCAACGGTCATTTTCATTCTAGATATAAAACCTATTTTTAGCAGTGTCAAGGTTTTCTTGTTCAGAATGTCTTGCAAAATTGACAAATAGAGATCAAAGATCAAACTCCGTGTTTGGTGTACTCTGATCTCGACCTGCACCGGCCGCAATGGCAACAGCAGTAATGACAGACGCTCTAAGGGTTAATGGCTGGTTTGGAAGTCTTTCAGTAAGAAAATATTTTCACATTGAAAGGATCATAAAGCATTGATTTAAAAAGAGATACAACGTGTTTCAAGTTTAGGATTGGGTGTTGTTATTCGTTACCTCAACTTTGATTCGGGTATCATTTTACGTACAGCAAGACAGTAGAAACATAACAAAAATATTATGTCTTAAAGTGTGTGGAAGAAAAAAGAGAAACATTGAACGAATCAGAACCAAGACTTTATTTGGTGTGAAAAACGTCACGGTGCATTACCACTGTATAATTACCTTGTTACCGAAACATCCAATCGATTTACTCTATAAGTCCAATTTACCGAACTCGTCTGTTACCGAAACATCTGTCAACCCCCCCCCCCCCCAACATTGACCTAGTTACAGTTAGCTGGTCTTAAAAACACGATCGCGAAAGGAAAACAATATTTCTACAATCCATACAATACTAGAACAAAAATATAGGTGGAGTCACAAGTACCACATAGGGTGCTCTAGGGTCAAAGAGCTTGAAAATGCCTCTTAACCTTTTCCAGCGTAAGATATTTAAAATGGTGGCTTCGAAAATTTGTGACAGCTAATTTTTGATCACGTGAGTTATTATTCGAAATGCATTTTTTATTTTTCGAAAGGAAAATGTTGATATGTCTACGATCCGTGTTTTTATCCATCTAACAATGAAAGTGCAATATACAAAAACAAAAAAATAAATCCCCACAAATAAATAAAAAAAGTTATAATGGACCCCGATCTGGTAATCAAAGTACAGTAGATATAGGTGGATGTTAAAACAAAGCATGGAACCAGTTCAATATGGCTGCCTCCATAGGCACTTTACAAAACCGAATAAAAATATAGTGCCGCCGCTCATGCGGCGCCACAATTACGATAACTGTCAATACGAGGGACACTTTTTAAGTTCGTAGAGTAGGGCGGTCTTTTTAAAACCGCTTGAAATATCAAAATTTTATTTATCTAAGACCTTTCAAATATGCCCCGTCTGCCTCCACACATATTTTACACCGATCTACCCATTTCCGGAACGCCGCCCGGTAGTCCTCTTTAGGTATATGTTGCAGACACTGGTAGACCGCACTGCCTATACCACAACGGGATTCAAAACGGTGCCCTGCCAGCATTTCCTTTAGTCTTGGGAACAACTAAAAGTCACAGGGGGACAGGTCAGGGCTGTATGGGGGATGATCTAAGATATCGAGCCCAGATTCTTTCAGATATTCCTGTACCGTAGCGGATTTATGGGCCGGTGCGTTATCATGGAGTAATTTGATGCCGCGGACACCGGTGCGCGGTCTGCGTTTCTGATAGAAATCAACAAGTTGAGTAAGAACACTTTCTCTGTAAAACTTTCCAGTGGCAGAACTACCTTTCGGGACTGGAATTTGAAGGACTGGACCTTTCGAATCAAAGAATATCGCATACAACATGCGATTTGATGTTTTGCAACGGCGCGCAATGACAGGTCTGTCGTCCTCAGATGAAACCCAAACCTTATTTTTAGCCTTAGAATGGGGTTGAAAATGATAGATCCAGGTTTCATCACCTGTAACTATCTCTTCCAAACGACGTGGGTCACATTTATCATATTTTTCTATAACTTGCGATGCAAGTCTAACCCGACTTTGTTTCTGCTCGTCAGTGAGCAAATGGGGCACCCAGCGCGCGCAGATCTTACGTAGCCCAAGTAGTTCACGTAAGATCTTCAAAACACTTGACGAATGAATGCCACTTAAATCTTCTATCTCTTGCACGGTATAACGTGCGTCTTCCTCAATTAACGTTTTCACAGTAGCAACGTTCTTTTCCGTCAAAACGGAAACCGGCCTACCCACCCGAGGGTCATTTTCAATTGACTCCCGACCATCATTAAAACGACGTACCCACTTGCAAACTGTAGCATATTTTAAAGCACCATTCCCATAAACTTTTTGCAAATCAGCATGAATTTCTGTTGGCGGAAACCCGAGCTGTACTCGAATCTTACAATATACCCTCTGTTCAGAGATTTTTCCATCCATATTGAACGCTATATTTTACTATAGTGTATAAAACCACGTGTTGAAAATACCCAGCGCAGCGCGCACGTGGACCTCGTGCGCCGCATACCGTGACACCGTTCGAGAGAGGAATGATTACGCAAGTTCTGTGTAAAAAATCGTGCAACTTAATAATTGCGTTAAAAAGTTATAGGCTTACTCTACGAACTTAAAAAGTGTCCCTCGTATGTGGGAAACCAAAGGCTTGAAAACACAAAACCCAACTTTGACCGTGAGTCGGACACATTCGACCGTGAGTCGGATGCACTGATATTGAGTCGGACGGTTCTTTACTTATCTAAACCATCACTCTTTTAATCACAAAATCTTTTAAATTGCCACTTAACCCGTCGCAAAAATTGAAATTTACTGAATAATGCGTTATAAATGGCGATATTAAATTAACAAGGAAGATTCTAGGAATGTGTGACAGATTTATGAAGCAAGGCAGTTCCCCGACACCCGTTTTCGAGACAGTTCCCGGGAAGATTTGTTCCATGTGATATAACCTGTTGTTTAATTTTAATTGATAATCATGTGAAATTGGAAATATTTGTGGATAATGAATGTATTGTGTTTGGATTATTTGTACCTTGTGATGAAGAAATCTGTATACACTGATGAGTACTTATTCTCTGACGGTGAATTCACAGTGATTCACGATTGTCATGAAAATAAGAGACTAAAAAATTCGGTTTGCCAGCATGAAAGTTAATAAAACAATTATGTTTCGGGAGTATTTGGAGTTATTCCTTTAAATTCTTTGGATAATTTTGTTTTAAAGGTATTTCTTTGTTTTTAGAATTACATTAGAGCGAGCTAGAGAGAAAGGCGGCGGTTACCTGAGTGAAATATTTTTTACTTTTACCTTGTACGATCTGCCCATATCATCCTCTCTTTTTTACATATTTTGTATGTACCATTGGAGAATATGTAGGATATTTCGATACTGTTTCGTATTTTGCAGTCGTCAAACTGTCTCGTCAAACAAAGATGACTAATAGAAAATTATAGACGTTTCACATGGCAATCACAGGAAACTACAATCTCATGGTAACCAAATGTACTCGTCAATCACAATCCCAAAACACCATTTATCCATTAAGTCTTTGATCATCCATTTTTAACCAAGATAATTGCCATTTTACATTGAACAAAAGTGTTGGGGAACTATCTTCAAAAGTGTCGGGCAACTATCTCGAAACCTTGTGTCGGGAAACTGTCTTGTCAGAGAACTGTTTTGGTCTCAATCAAACCCTTGATTTTACGGGTCTGCAACAGAAGACTTTAGGAAACACTGTGGAAAAAGATAAATTGCTCTTAACGAGAAATTACTCCCTTTCCCACTATGTAATCAATTGGGGAACTGCAACTGTTACTACTGGATTGTTATTTGTTTACTGACTCTTTCAATATGGACAATATGGACGAGTGTTATCTATATGTAGTTTGGTAACGGGTAGTTCTTCACCACCAGCTAATCAGCAGCAAAATGCTTTTTGGGGTAAATGCCGGACAGAATGTTGGCCGTGATATGATTCGAACTCGGGAGTCCCATGGTTTATATTCCCACGTCGCTGCCGGCTAGCTATGTAGTACATGTATAAAGAACTAGTGGGTCTGCGCAAAAATGGCGAGAGAAACTGAAAAATGATTGAAAATGTACAAAAAACAACTGCAGTCTGGAAGGCAAACATGTGAGAGCACAGGCAGACTCAAAGAAAAGCATTCGCAAAGACAGATTAGGAACACAACTGGTGGACAGACGAAAGACATTTTATAGTGAAAACTCGCTATGTAACCACTTATTTTGGAGACATGATGGTGATTTACCTCTTCGCCAAGTGGAACTATATTTATTCATACTTTAAATGAAATACTGGCTGCATATACAATTTTGTCTAGAGACGAATTTGCAAATGTGGGAACTCTATAAATGTTGACCATCAACTATTTGTGAAAACATTGTTTACCCAGGAGATATACCTCGGTATGAGTAATACCTCATTTTACTTTAATATTTTCGAATATTACCTGTTCGGAAGACACGAGGAATGCATAACACAATAAATGCTGAAAAGTCTTTGTAAACATATTTGCTTGTTCTGCCTTCAGATCTTTGCCCTAAGTGAACAAAATAGTTTCTATGTGTGGTCGCAAAGTGGAGGTTTTACAGTACGATGAAGACATACTACAGAATATTGAAATCGTGAATTTTAGTGTGCATGTATTTGATTTTTGCGTTTTTTTTTTTTTAATTTCTTTCTGCTTTCGTTCTCTCTTTCTGTTCTTGCTGTTGTTCTTCTTGTTTTTTTCTACATCCACTGCTGCTTTGTTTTTGTTGAATACAGCATCAGCTGTGATGACTGAGAAAAAAGCTATCTTAAATAATTTTGGAGGAATTTTTGCTCATCTCTTTTTTTTATATATATATTTCTTTAACAGAGGAAAACATTGATTATTGGCAGATTCTGGCGAAACAGTGTTGTTAGATCTTTTTTTGTATACATTTTCCACGTTTGAAACAATTTGCTGTCCTTTATCCGTTCCACTGAGATAAGCAGCATTGTACCTGTAACATTAACAAGAGTTTGATGGAACTCTACATATATTATTATTAATGTAATGAGCCCAGTAGCATTACAGTACCTAATACGAGTTTTTAAATTAGGTGCCGATTCTGTCACCTCCATTGCTTTTCTGCCGGTGACGACGGACATTTCGCTGGAGCTCAGATCGGTTTCCTCATAACTGACTATATAGACGTTTGGCTGTTGATTTCTATGAGAATGCCCATCTTGTCAACATCAGTATATTGAATTGCCTTTTAAACTAATTTAGATTAGTCGTCTGCTACTTTCCTCAATTTGGGACAATCTCAAAATGGTGTATCATGGAAACTGTTAAGCAGTCACGGTCTAATACTACATGTATTTTACTAGGTTCTACTTAAAGATCAATTTAAGAGGACTGATCATGACTTCCAAGAGTGTCCGACTTAACATCAAATTGGTGATATTTCGCGTCCGACTCTATATCAAATCAGTGGGTGAGGGGAAAGAACACATTTATGACTTCTTTTATGTTTATTTTTGAAATTTAAAGGACGTTTATATTCTTTTATGTTCATTTTATCAACTATAGAAAAATTGGTAGTAAAATCTGTTACAAGCAACGGGGAAATTACATAGACAGAAGAAGGAGCGTGACTTTTTTAAAGAAGAGTGAGGTCGTTTTACTCTCGTTTGGGTTGTTCTTTCGGGGCGATGACTCAAAGACCAGAATTGCGTCATACATTAAAGAACGACATTTTTGAATAGAAGACACTTGAATTTGACAGATGATACACGGTTGTCCGTCAAGAAGATATGAAAAAGTGGTGAAAACAGACTACAAAATCGTCCGACTCTAGATCGTGTCCGACTCAAGATCAGTTTACCCTACATGAATTCCTGATTCAGTATACAAGTATGTCAATTTCAATATAGTGAAACAATCTAGGGGATTTAGTAATTTCAGCTCAAAAAACAAAGTTGGATAATGAATCTAACTTTGGCCTGGATAATAAATCTAACTTTGGCCTGGTCAAATTTAATAAGTTAGCTCATCTGCCATATCAAAGGGTGTGTGAGCAGACTTGCTAATTTCAAGTGACTACCCTTTTTCTCAGTATGTCATAAAACAACATAATAGTAACTGTTGTGTCTTTGAGAAGTGACTAATGCCCAAGAACTTACAACATAACTCCTTCCTGTGAGCTGTGAAAATGCACAATGACTATGAACACAAACCTAACAAACAGTTCTGACCTTGCCATGACCTTGATCATTGACCTACATGCATGATTCTTGCATTAGATACATCTTCTGTCTGTGCACAGGTGGTTGATAGACTTGAATGTAACTCAGGGTGCCCACTCACGCACTGCAGTACGTATTTCACGCATAAATTCTACCCTGCGCGTTCAATTTTTTTGTGCTTACGTGCATGCACACACTGTCAAAAGTATGCACGTACAAAAAGGAAATTAGATACCTTTTCGTATTGCATGCCAAACAGATAAAACGAAAGTAGTTTTCCTCGTAAGTGGGTACCACGCTTTATCCTCCACATAGAGCGGGCTACCAAATATTTTCACTATGTATATTTTGCGGCTCCATCGTCTGTCTACATAATTTTCCCTACGATTCTTTAAGGTATCAAAATCTACCACGTGTACAGCAAATCTGGTAATTAATTTTCAGTGAGAAATTAAAATCATTTAATGAAATTATGATGCGCAGTTATTGTTAGAAACACATTTTTTTGACATATGAAAGTTGAAAAATCGGTTTCCAGTCATTTCGTACCTAGGCCATTTCGTACCTAGGTCATTTCGTACGATTTTGGTCATTTCGTACCCACTTGATTTTTCATTTTGGTCATTTCGTACCCACTTTGGTCAATTCGTACCCACTTTGGTCATTTCGTACCCACTCTGGTTATTTCGCACCTAGTATCTAATTTTTATTTTGGTCATTTCGTACCTAGTTTTAATTCCCATTCGGCCATGCTTTTGTATCTTCAGTGGTCATTTTCCACCGAGTTTTGCCCCTTATTTTGATAAATACGATATTTCTTTTAAAACTAACATTGGATTGCTCATTTAGTTTTTTGGAATTTTCCACTGACATTTCTTTTCAAATGTAGTTCTTCAATCATTGACCAGTACCAAGCTAAGTTGTGAATCGGTATTGATGAAACCGTAGAACTATGTTTCTTTAAAAAAAAAAAGAAAAAAAAAAAAAAAAAAAAAATCTAGGATCAGGGAACGTTTAACGTAGACTTGGCTACCTTTGGAAGGAGGTTCAGAGTTTGAATATTGACTCAGATTTTACTGGTAAATTACATTCTGACAGACATTTTTCCCCCACCATGGCATCCATATGAAAGTAGACAGCGACTACAGGGGATAATTTTCTTGTGCCGGTAAAAAAAGCGATTATTGCACGGCGATATCACGAAAAGTGAACCAAGCAAACAACAGAACTTACTGCCATTTCACCTGTCTATCCATGTAATCATTAAGCAGATTTAAAAAAAATAAATTAGCCATTTATCAGTCGACAAAATAAAAGACTTGTCCATATTGAAAGTCTTTTGCAGACGACAAATTTGCCATGAATCAAAAGATGGGATTGTGGGAAAAGGAGAAATACCATGGTCGCCACCCCATTTCCTTTTTACCAAATTCAAAACGGTTGTATAAAACGATGGTAAAAACTAGAATCGTCTATAAAACCGAATCCTTTATGAGCTATAGAGGACAATGAACGTGCACTGCAGTCTGATCTTGGATCCACACTGTCAGACACAACTTGAATATTACTGGTAAAATGAACTTTGAGATCACACAGTTTGTGTTTTTACATCATGTAAATTGTTTTTCCTTTCACTTTACTTTTAAACTGAATCTTTACACGTCCACAAACTTATATATATGTACTAACTTGCCTACATTGGATGCGTTTGGAAACGAAAAAAGTAACTTGGATCAAAAGACGAGATTGTTCTTGAGAGGCTAGAAAACATTGTCACCAGCAGTTTTTCCTTGTCCAGAAGAAGCTACTAAGGACTGTAAAAATTAAGGTCAGAGTGAAAAGAATATGCAGTCTGATCTTAAACCACAATTCCAGATAGGTAAGGTGACATTTTCCCTGTAAAAGCGCCCTTTCATCACACAGTTTTTGTTTTTAAAAGTTACTGGAAATGTTCATTTAATCACTGCCACTGTCAGTTGGCATATATAGCGTGGAGCAGGCCTTCAGACGGTGGATAGCAGATATTTTACTTTTCCTGTACATGATTCCAGTACTGAAACAAGGTCGTTATCGGCGGTCTGGCAATGGCCGTACCGCATTTTCGGCTGAATATGGTATTGACCGTACCGCTTGCCAGTGACTTAAGATTTAAAAAAAAAATCTCCCCATTTGCTTCCTTCTCTGGCAGCGTCAAAGCTCCTTCTCAACAACTAATGTGGCTTAAATCTTTATGCCCGCGATTCGTTAATTCTTGTTAAAAAATAACTCGCAGACTTACAGGAAAAAAGATCAAATTAAGCGCCAATACCCAATTTGCGTGCAATGGGTGAAAAGCAAGACTACTGCCCAACGGAAATACCATGTAATCGTCCAACGGAAATAAAATACCATATATCACGATCTACGCCGTGTTTAAAGCACTTGGACAAAGTTTAAAATTTGTGGTTAGAAAAACACTGAAAAAAAAAAAACAACATTTTCACAGGGATAATTCAATACTGCCATGAGATAATCCGCATAAAATTACTATGAAGATTCAATGAGAACAAAAATGGAACAAAATGTACCGTAGTGTATGTACATAGCTAAGGTGAAAATGGCAACATACTGTCAACACCTGTGTTAGAAACCATCTTAACACTTTCCGATTTGATGATAAGACGGTGGCACGCACAAAGGGAATCACAATGCTACATGAACTGAGCGATGGATTAAGACTCTAAATACCATGCGTTTGACATCAACATTTCACACCTGTGCATATTTTTTTCTGTATGATCAAATCGGGAAGTGAAAAGTAGGTATAAACATTTCTATGAAAAGCAGGCAAATGAAGTCAACAACATGGAAAACACTACAGGAAGGTAACTGACAGAATTTGCACAAAATAAAGATGAAATATTACACCGGGTGGGGGAGGGGGCTTATATAATAATGATGCCTGGTAATAAAATTAATCAAAGTACTGATAGTACTGAAGGCCAGGAAATCTGGCGATTTGTAATCTCTAAAGAACGAAGGATACGAACTCATACGAGACCTCATTTTCATATTATCACTACCATACAGACAGTCAGGCCAATTCAATTATGCCAAAAGAATTCGTTGGTAAAGGGGTACTGTCACGCATAATATGGAATAATACAATAATCAACATGAAAAATTAAATTAATGCAAAAAAAAAATAATAATAATAAAAGCAGTGCTCAGAAGCCAGATTCTATAATTAAACCGAAGCAAAGTAGTGGATACCAACGCTCGGGTATAGGGTGCATGATAATGGCTTTAAAAATTTCTAAGTCGAAAAGGGGCTTAAATCAAGCAAATTCATTTTTGAGTTATTTGCCTTATTGGTTATGGTTGATCTTAATGATAATGGCTTTAAAAATTTCTAAGTCGAAAAGGGGCTTAAATCAAGCAAATTCATTTTTGAGTTATTTGCCTTACTGGTTAAGGTTGATCTTCATGATAACGCACATATATTCCAAGTCTCAAATAAATACCGTCAATGATAAGAAAGATAAGACACAATTTAAAATTGGACACAACGCAAATACCAACGCTTAATATCGCGAACGCAGGGCAGGGTGATGTTAATACATCGCAGTTTTGTTCTCAAACAGTCGATCTAATCTATTCTTTTGACTATGTCATACAAAGACGTCCATTAACCCTTCTCGTCCCATTAGAGAGAGACAGAGACAGAGAGAGAGAGAGAGAGAGAGAGATTCCAACAACGGCTTCTGGCGCTTAAAATGAATTTGCACATTCGGGATGTATTTCAAAATAAATATTCTTAAACTTTCATTTCTCCTTTTCAAACAATGTTTCGGAAACTACCAGTTATGTGAATGAAACTCTTGGTATGTAAATGTGATGAATAACTGATGAATTAAAGCCTAATTTTTTAAACACACCTTTTATTTTCAAATTATTTTGTTTGAATCAATCAATCAATCAATCAAGTTTATTGTTCAAATCATATATATACATGATATACGAACAAACAGACACAATACAACTAACATACAAATACTGACGGAGTAAAATGGGTTGGAATAGTTGGGGGCCGTAACCTTGGTCAGAACATGAAATAGACTAAAGGTCTTGACATTTTAGTTATAGTGAATGGGCCTTATTTGATTGATGTTCCCAGATTTCATTGTATATTAACAAATTTCGTATATACTGAACATCCATCCGATAGACATAGAACTTATTTGAAATCAGGAAAGGCGTCTGAAAATCATTCTAATAGTTAGATAGTTACACTATTTGTTTATTGTTTCTTTCAGACACACACACACACACATACACACACACGTAACACAAATCGTGAACATTTGTCTGGGCAGAGGAAAATGTGGGTCATGATCAGTTTACACAAACGTGTAGACCCATCAGTATCCACACCATCCTCCAAGTATGATAATATCGTAATAATCAGCTCGTGACTGTAAAAATAACCTAATAGTTCGGAATGCTTGTCTGTAGGGCAGACTAAATGGTAGAGAAAGGGGATACTTGAACATACATGTGTGTCTATAATGGTGAAAAAAATACAATTAATTTAAGCTTGAAAAAGTTAAAAAATGTCCAAGGATCGCACAACACTTTCATGATTTGTAATCAATCAACAGTCGTTACAAAAAAAAAAAAAGGGATATAAGCAGATAACATGGTTGATTATCGGAAAATGTAGATAGAACAAAAAATTCTTATTTTTCCATAATGTTTGCTTATTCTTCTGACAATAAAAGGGATGTTTTAAATCGATTCACACAGAAAAAAGAGAGTATAATTTTTTTTCTAAACATATAGAGAAAATCAAGTTCAGTTCTAAATGATTAAAAGAAACTGGTGATAAATGCAGTTAATACAATAATCTCATTCAACTATCGACATTTCCATGGAAAATCGTATATCTCAATTTTTGGAAGGCAGTCAAAGGAGACGCGGTGCGCGGTTCCCTTTGATCTTGATACGCGGACAGTAACTAGCAAGTGACAACGGAAACTAAAAATAGAAAACTGGTTCTCGGGTTTTTCCCTCGCGCTAGTACACTAAAAAGTGATATCAGGGGCAGTAATCATGTCTATAATACGAGAGGATTTCAGTATCCAATCACAGTGATGGAAAAGTTATTGACCGTCAATTGTGTATTCAACAGGGACATACCTGTTAAAACACACACTCGTTAGTTATTAAAGGGCTGTAATACCCTTGCAATTCCATAGCACTACGCAGACGTCGGAAAGCTTTGAGGAAGGGAAAACATTCACGCCGTGTGATAAGCAATCTCTGTACTTAGGGAACTAGTTGTTTTGGCGGACTCAGCGATATAGAGTGGACACACCGTACAACATTTTGTCTGAAAGTAGTCCGGAAAAGTCAGCTTACGATCGCTATAGGCAAGGGAATCCCTTGAGAGGGATTCCCTGGCCTAAAAAATGTTGCATGTAAAAATCTTATTACTTTGGCCTTGGTTAAATGAACAGGATTTAAGTAAATCAGTAAACTTATTGCGACTAGAGGAAAATTGGAATAAGTTTCAATATAGCAGTAGACGTAAGGGTAGGAAATGCAAAAAGTGTAGACACAACTAGCAAATACATAAAAGTTAGGTACAGCTCAAAAACATAAAAGTTAGGTACAGCTGAGTACCAGATGACCACAGTGGACTCGTAACCATGATAACATATGCTGTGTATAAACAGGTGCACAAAATACCAGGAAACATTTAAAGAAAAATCGGAATTTATCAAAAGCATGACAGGGTACGAAATGACCAGATAAAAGTCATTTCGTACCAATTAGAGAGTTCAAAATAGAGAAATAGTTACTAAGTGACCTGGGTACGAAATGGTTGCCACTAGGTACGAAATGACCAAAGAAGTGGGTACGAAATGACCAAAATCGTACGAAATGATTTAGGTACGAAATGACCTAGGTACGAAATGACCGGTTACCGAAAAATCGAGCCGCAAATTAAACGTGTAGGTTTACACAAGTGATTCTACCATTACACAGTTTGTTTTATTTTGCCCTAACAAGGCATGGCCTTTATTTGACATAGTGTGAGCTTACAATGAGCCAATCTGCCTGCTCCTCTGTCATTTTAAAATAGCCAGATCTACGAACATCATCTTGGACAACGAGCATCAATCTGTCTACGCTTCCTTTTTAAGGCAGTTCTAATGTACTTCGCAACTTTGAAAATGGAATAAGGGTGAAAAATATTCCATAAAGGCGGTCGATTATCAAAACTGATGGCCTTGTTTGGCTTTTAAACCCTGACCGCTGTTGCGATTATATCTAAGTATGTGCATGCCTTGGAGACATATGATGCATCCACATAATCACCAAATGCACAATTTACTAATTTAATGAAGATCCCATCCATTATGGTAAAGGATCTATGGTGTTAAAATTCATTAATAAAACTGAAACAGCCCAAAGTTACTTTGTACCCCCTAATTTTTCTTTGTACCCCCCAATTAAAAACCTAGGGGATACAGTGTACCCCCAATTTTTTCTTTGTACCCCCAATTCAAAACGTGGGGGGTGCATGCATGTACCCCCAAATTGAAAACCAAGTGGGCATGCGGTAATGTTTCCTACTGTATGAATAAAGCATATATGCCATGCATTTTACCATAGTTTGGCAAAACCAAGCACAGAAAACTTATTTACTTTTCTTTTCCAGAGAGTCAGTGTATTCACTGGTGTTTGTCCTGAAACCAAATTCAGATCTGATTTGAGAGCAAGTAATGTTTTGCTTTTGCCCCTACATTTGCAACATTGTGATTCTACTCTTTTATACTCAAAAAGAAACAAAGCATCTGAGTAGCTATATATACGGCATTACATTAATTTGGTTTTGACTTTATTTTAAACACTTTATAAGTGGAGAAGCAGAGGTAACAAGTTGACAACACATTTTGGCACAGTCCAAATATTAAGACATTAGACATATACATGCTTATTTACCTTTCAACATTTATCTATTGCACATTTCACATTTTATTTTTCTTTTCCATGTTACATCTAAAGGCATCCCATTCAGTTCTATGAAGCAAATTTGATCTCTCAAAAACTGGTGTTATTACGAAAAAGAACCTTATTTACCTTTAGGAATGGAATGAATGGAATGAACGTTGTTTTATGGCGCATCGACAGTTTTAAAGCGGAATTTTTGAGCTAAACAAGATTTGAGACATGTTGACAGAAAAGAGTCGAAATAAGACGGATTATGTGTGATCTTAATATGCATAAAAGATATAATTGAGCAACAGGGCAATCCCTATCAACTAAAAGAGTTTTGAATGATTGTGATTGTGATAAAAAGATCTGAACAGTCTTAAAATGATAATAAAAAGTCTTTAAATGATGAAAGGTTATGTGTCACTATTAATGTGCATAAAGTATATTTATATAATATTGAGTGGCTTGGCGTTCCCTGCCTACTCAAAGTTTTAAATGAAAAGGTTAAGACTGTGAATAATAGCTGAAAGGAAATGAGAGCTTAAAATTGAGAAAGTGTGGAGCCTCCAATGGGATCAAAATACTCCCATTAAAGAGGTCCCGTCTCCAATGAGATAAGATGCCCTCAAGAGAGCTAATCCTCCCATTAAGAAGATGCAGACTGGAGATAAAAAGGTTTAAGCGGTAGAAATATGGGTTTACACAATGGGTTAAAAAGGTAATTAAGAAAATATCACAGCTTGTTGTATAGACCAATCTCTTTGATGAAGGTAATAATTGAATCAGTGTTGATTGTTTCAAAGAGATTGTGCATGCTGTCAACATTGTAGTATTTCTCACGAATTGGCTGAAAGTCAATGCAATCTGATAAAATGTTTTATTGTAAGGTGTTCGTTGCACTGAATACATTCTGGTCCATCTTCTCTGGTTAAAAGCCAGGAGTGTGTAAACCGAGAATGTCCGATTCAGAGCCTTGTGATTATCACCTCTTCTCGACGAACATACCTGTAAGAGGGGTACCATTCGCCAAGGGTTGGTTTCACAGAATGAAACATCCCACTGGGATTGCCAAAGAGATTGGATGAAAGGTAAAATAGATGCTTTAAAATCCGTGTAAGGTATTTTAAAATGAGGTATGGGTAGAGGCAATGCCGACTTGGCAAGTTCATCGGCCTTTTCAGAGAGCCTGGAGTGTAGAGAGAGAGTCTGAGAACAGGAGAAAGCGATTAGACCTACTTTCCTCTGCAAGACTCAGAGCAAGATCGATTGCCTTCACTTCAGCAGAAAAGATTGAAGAATTGTCAGGAAGGCGACATTTTTTTCTGTTACTGCCAAATACAGTTGCTGCAGATACAGCGTGTCCATCCTTAGATCCATCTGTATAAATGATTTTATAGGAGTTAGTAGTATGTAAAATGGTCATGTTGGGCACTTTTTCAACCACCCAAGATGGTTGTGTTAAACCCTTTTTTAACCACCCCACCACAGAAATCCTTTAACAACCCCAACCACCAAAAATTTCATCACCAAAATTCGTTATTAAAAATCTCCATCCCAACCACACAAAAAAATTACACCAGATTATAATGTAATTTTTTCTATTGATCTGTGTCGTGCATATACTTGACTTTAAGAAATATTAATCTTAATAAAAATATGGAACAAACAATTAATTTCGTAAAAGCAGAAGGTTTTGATATAGAAAAGATAATTCTTTGTAAAGCAGAAACAAACCAATGTTATAAATATCAAACAATGAAGGTCAAATATGAGTATCCCATTGGAAGAATAGATAACCTACGGATTCGTACTCCTTCCTTGTTTTCTTATGGTGTTAAAGGTTATAATGATAACAAACCAACAGACTACTTTATGAGGTTGTAATGCTGTTACGATCAAGAAAACCCAACCCAAAAAGAAATCAAGTTTAAAGAAACAATAGAAAATATTACAAAATTTTTACAAGAAGAAGCTCCAAAAAAGAAGAAGCGAACTAACTTTAATGAATTAAGAATTCTTGGTGATGACGGTTCTATTCTTTTCCCAAAACTACAAAATACTAAAAATTTTAAGGATGGTAAGCTTGAAAAGTTACCATAGACACTAATTTTTATAGAAAACATAATTCTAAGGACAACCAAAAAAAATATAGATGAGAATGGTCTAGTAAAAATAAATCCTTATTCTTTCGTTAAAAAACTGCGTAAAGTAATTGCTTATGTAGACATAGAGGATATTTTTATTAACTTATCCCTAGTTAAAGTACGAACGAGTCTTTTTGGGGTTATTATAAATAAAAAAGATGCCCAACCTATTAGAAGAAGGGTTGTAAAAACCCAAACCTACTTCTTCTATGGGAGGGTTAGGTTCTGACGATGAAAGCGAAACCGCAAATGAAGAGGAAAATTTATCAGACATTTCAGAAGAAGACAACTAAATAATAACCTTAAACTTTGATATACCTGGCTTAGCTAAATAATGTTGAAAAACGTTAAACTAGCTTAAGAATCACCTTTAACTCCGTTTTCTATACCTTAACATAAAAGAAAGTATAGATGAAGTAAGGTGAGTCATGACACTACCATGATATAAACCATTTTTTCATACCTTCTCATCGAAAACGAAAGAGGAAGTATTATTTAGTACACAACCCTGTAGCTTTCACTTAATACTACCAAAAACCGAAAATCGTAATATATTTTAATATCAACAAACATTTTTACCCTGTTTTTTAAAAAAAATGTTTAACATGTACAATAATTGTATAAAATACTTATTCTGTTTTTAAACAGCAGACTTACAACATTGTGTTTTTTATGTGTAAGAAATGTATTGATACATGTATTAACTTACGGGTTGTTAGACCTCGCCAGAGGTTACCATTTTTGTTAGTGTTTGGTATCAACTTACGGGCTATTAGGCCTCGCCAGAGGCTACCATTTTGTTAGTAATAACATTCTTACAAAATCAAAAATACAACAAGGAAGTAAGACCGCTTTATTATCATAAATAAAAATCATATTTTATACAATTACCGTATACATTTCAATTTTTAGAAAAAAAAAACAAAAAAAAAAAAACAAAGCAAAAAAAAAAAAAAAAAAAAAAATATTAATATCATAATATACTACCATCATCCTCAAAAGTCCAGTCTAAAGTGGTATTATATGAGTATACACATTGTGAAATATTAGGCAAAGTTGTGAAATACTATGTCACGTGGTGAAAACTGATCCTTTTTCAATATTTAACATTTTAAGTGTTAAATACTTTTACAAGTCTAACTCAAGTCTAACTCCTATCAAAATGGATATGTAAGCGTGACGCACGTTAGGGTTGTCTGATCTTGAGATAAAGTTTATGATGTCGCATTGCTTTATTTCGAGTGGTTTAGGAAAAACTACACAGCTACAAGTCTCATCTTTCTTTTTAATAATAGAGTAATCAACCTGCTCTATTCCGTTTACCACAGTATTAATTTTTACCCATTCTGTTGTATTAGGGGTACCTTCAACAACTGTTAACCCTTTCCCAAACGACAAATTTTGCACTGGTCCAAATTGAAAGGGTTTGCAGACGACAATTTAAGATTTGATGAAAATGGCAGAAAGCTATCAAAAAGGGTAGAAAACATTGTGGGAATAGGAGAAATTGCTCGTCACGAGCAATTTCTCCTTTTCCCACAGTGTTTTCAAAAGACTTGTACTGCAGACACGTGAAAACCAGGGCTTGTTTGGGAAAGGGTTAAACTACCTCTAATAGCCCCATGTTGGTGTCAACATAATTTTTAGTTGCAACGTCTAGAGGATTTACTGGATTACTAACCCTCGTTAATGTATTACCAGCCATATTTATAGAACCGGTAACGGTGGTTCCATGTTTACGTAAAAAATTATTACTTAAATAAGCGAGTGATACACCATCACCGCTTGTTTTAACATCATCCATTCTTCCAAATTTATCAACAGGCATTTTTTTATTGCTAAAAAAGTTTATTTAGCACTTTTTGAAATTTATTACCCAACCCAGCTCTTTAAGAATATACAAATATAAATGACCACAAAATACTTGCCCGGCTTGTTGTAATTAATCACTATTGTAATGTATTGGACTTACCATGTACTCTTGAATTTAAATAGGTGGTTGTATACCATAACTGTCAAAGTAAATTTTAGTTTTACCGTTTTTATACCAAGCAACCCAATGTGTACCAAGCCCACTCGTTTCATCAAGGTTTAGTATACCGCATTCCTTTTTTCTACACTTTTTCGAAAGGGTGTTTCATAAAAATACTCCCCTAAAAGAAGGAATCTTTAATCTTTTTGCTGCATCTTCTAGTTCTAGGTTGTTTAACGGTCTGTTTGGTAAAATTATGTTTTCAATTGCAATATCTAGCATTCTTTTATACTGAAATATTTACAATGTCTTTATTATCAATCCATGAATTAAACTCATCAGAATAACCTTTCCACTTTACTAGAGATTTCTTTTTTCCTTTTTTAATAACCTTTTCTATCCTATACAACTCCTGACTAGTTTTTTGTAGCTCAGGTTCATAAAAGGTACCTTGTATTTCTTCTCCATTAAGATCTTTAATTTTATATGTTATAGGCAATGTATGTTTTACCTCAGAAACTGTAAAAACCTCTTCAGTCCATCTTGTGGTATATCCTTTTTCAAAGGTCTTTTTCTTTTTAGCTATCCTTACTTTGTCTCCAACAGAAATCTTAGGCTCTATATCTTTTATTTCAAAATGATCGGGGTAAAGATTTCTCCAAACTTTGGTTTCATTTTCTTTTTTACTAGCATTTACTGGTGTTATCTTAATGGAAGAATGTTTTGTGTTATTATATTCTTTAACGAGATCTGGTAACACGTTAATGTATATGTTTGTAGAGTGAGCAGAAAAATACTTCCACATTTTTTCTTTCTTTGTTCTAATCCATCTCTTAACCACGCTAGATTTTTCCCCATTTCCAGTGGAATACAATTCAATCAAGCCTTTAAGATCTTTGTTATAAAACTCTTTACCCTTATCCACCCACATTTTATCTGGTTTTCTCTCCTTAAAAATACTCTTTAATGCTATAGAAACAGATCTCCTGGTTTTGTCTTTTAATGGTACCAACCAACCGTATTTGGAAAAGATGTCAACGATAGCGAGAAGATATTTTACACTACAATTAAATTTAGAAAATGCTTGCATGTCTACTAAATCTGCAGCCTATATCCTATCAATACCGTTTACTCTAACTCTCCTTTTCTTAAATTTTCTTTTTACAGGTTTGTGTAATTCTTCCGATAAATTTATCATGTTGAATTTTTTTTTTTTAACCCCCATTCCAAATCTCATCTTTGTTCCAATGAGTTTACTAACAATGGACTTATCCATTTTTTCCCTAACCGTTGGATTGTAAATACCCCCTAGTTCTGTTAACATATTTTTATCACACACTTCGTTTCTAACTTTAGTAGTAGGATTTTTTAAATAGCAAACATCATGATGGTAAGCAGCTTTATTAACACGGTTTATTGGTTTGCTCCATTTCTTTGGTGTTAAATCTGGGTTGAGTCTTTTTTTTTAATTTAGTGCCAGGTCCCGTAAAATTATGCCCAGGAAGATGCATTTCAAAAGGTAAATTATTTATAACTTTATTTAGCACTGATCCCCCATTTTTTACATCCTGTGCCTTAACAAACTGTGTTTTAGTTGTTCCACACACCACACATTTTCTACGTTTCATATTTCTTCCATTTTTAGTAACAACATATTCTATGTTGGTTGTATCAGTAGCTTTTTTACATTTAACGCAATACATTTTTTTTTATAAAAATTAAAAAAAACTTATATAAAATGGATATTATGAATTTATCATGGAACGAAGTAGTATCAAAGAGATTTAATCATCCTCTTTTACCAAAAAGTATTAGAGGGTTAATCGTAGGTAAATCAGGATGTGACAAGACCACTCTTTTACTTAAATCTTTTGCTCAGACCAGGTTGGCTTGACTACAACGAGTTGTGTGTTTTCGGAAAAAGTCTTTTTCAACGGGAATATTGTATACTTAAAAAAGCTTTTGAAGAAAGACTACCGAAAGAGGGTATTTTAACGTTGTTTAACATGCGAGATGAGATACAAGATTTAAATGTTTCTTCAACAGCTTTGGTTGAAGAATGGGTAAAAACGATTAAAAACAAATCAGATATAAAGTGTAGTTTCTTTGAAACTGCGAGGGATGTGCCTGATCCGCGAGAGTTGAGCTCAGAAAACAAAAAATTAATGATTTTTGATGATTTACTTTTAGAAAAGCAAAATAAGTGTGAGTGTTACTACATTCGTGGAAGACATAGTAATGTTGACTGCTTTTACCTCTCACAAAACTATTTTAGGTTACCAAGGCAAACTATTAGAGAAAACGCAAATTTTATTTGTCTTTTCCCACAAGACCTAAAAAACATTAATCATATTTTTAATGATCATGTAAGTGAAGATATGCCTAAGGATGAGTTTAGAAGATTTTGTTTTAAGTCGTGGGAAAAACCACATGGTTTTGTTATCATTGATTAACTAGTAAAAAACATGATGGAAAGTACAGAAACGGCTTTGACAACTTTTATATACCTAAGTCAGTATAAAAAAAATTAATTCACACCTAAATAATATTTTTAGTAAATAAAAAAAATGGAAGATCTTTTGAAACAAATTGTAAAAAATACTGACCACAAAACATCCTTTCAAATTATAGTAAGCGATAACAAAACACGCTTTAAAACGAGATTTAATCCACCAATTCAACTGGAAAAGGATAAAAAATATGAAATAGCTTTAGTAAACCTTGAAACTTACTACTCTTTTCCAAACATTGATGCAACAAACAACATCTTTATTTATTCTCCAGACAATGGTGCTTCATGGCTTAAAGCTGAAATACCAGAAGGAAGTTATGACCTTATAGACATTAATGATACCATTCATCAGGAAATGAGAAAAAACAGGCACTATTATGTATCCAATGATGAATATTACATTAACATTTCAGCAAACACTAATACTCTAAAGTCTATTCTTACCCTTGAAAAAGGTCATCAAGTAGATTTAAACCATCCAAACTCCATTTCTAAAGTATTGGGATTTACTCGCGCAAAATATACACAAGGATTTTATGAGTCGGAGAATGTTGTAAACATTCTCAGTATAAACAGTCTGTTCATTAACATTGATATTATCTCAGGAAGCTATGTTAATGATTCAACGCAAAACACGATTTACTCTTTTTTCCCAAATGTTTCTCCTGGATATAAGATAATTGAGTCGCCAGTTAATTTAGTATATTTGCCAATAACAATGGATGAAATACACAACCTAGAGGTAAAAATCACAGACCAAAATGGGACTTTACTAAATCTTAGAGGTGAAAATCTAACAATTAGATTTCATATTAGAGAAGCGTAATAAAAAAAGTATTTAGTGTATATAAAATGACAAGTTACACAAATGTCAAAGTTAATATATCAGAAGCGCAAAAGCAAAAGCTTCAATCTGCTGTTAAAGGAGGGTGCCCAGTAAGTATTCGTTTAGGCCATGAGGATTTAAAAGGTAATGATATTATCGCGATTACTAATTCACAAGCAAATAAAATGGCTAAAGCCTATGAAAATGATAAGGGTATAACAATTAGAATGAGCGCTAAACAACTTGAACATAACATGAAAATAGAGGGAGGTTTTCTTGGAATGTTGACTAGATTGGCTGCGAGTGCTTCGCCAATGCTAGCTAAAACCGTTCTACCAGCGTTAGGTGTTGGTGCTCTTTCTGGATTAGCCTCATCAGAAGTACAAAAAGCAATAGGATCAGGTCTTTACCTTAAAAAACGAGGATGTGTTTGCCAGATAGAAACTGATGGAAAAGGACTTTATTTAGGACCACCTGAAGGTAAAGGATTAGAGTCTGTTGGTGATGGTTTGTATTTAAAACAAGGTGGAAAGTTTTATGAAGGAGAAGGACTTCTTTTAGGACCTAATAGTCCTTTTGCTAATATACCTATTTTAGGGGCTATATTGTAATGTTATAAATAATATTTAAATATTATTTATAAAAAAAATTAGTGTTTATAAATTCGGTGTAAAACCAAAAATTAGTCAACCAAAAACAATCTATTGGCTTCCAGCTTCTAATTTAAAACATCCACCGAGAAAAGTAAATCCAGTAACTTGGGAAAGTTTTAGTCAAGAAGAAATTACATTAAACCCAAAGCAAGTAAAACAAATACTATTAGGTTTTGGTTTTATGATGACTAAAGGAGCTGTTTTAACCTCATTAGCATACTCTTTAAAATTTAAGAGGTGTAGTTTACAAAATGAGGTTAACCTTGAAAACGCTGAGGATATTCTAATTACTATTACAAACAATTCAAAGGATACCGTAAAAATTGTGGAAAACGAGCTTTTATGTCTCGTTTATTATTTTAAATAAATAAATATCATTCTATTTAAAACAAGAGGGCCATGATGGCCCTGTATCGCTCCACTGGCTTATAAATATAAACCATGAAGAGAAGTCTTCACTATATAAGCCCATATAAAACTTTGACCCCAGGGCTACAGTCGGACTAAATGGGAAACATGTGTATTAGAAGAATAACATGCCAAATTTGGGAGTTCTTGGCCTTATGGCTAGTAACAAGACAGTTTCTGAACTTTTCACTCCATAAACCCATGTAAAACTTGTGACCCCTGGTGCAGGGCCAAACTTGATCCTAGGGCTGTAACTTGGGCCCTCTTTGTAGTTGTCCACTAGATAATGCTATAATTATGCAAAATTTGGTAGCCTAAGCCTTGTGGCTACGTACACCAAGATTTAAAAGTTTTCCCTATGTAAGCCTATGATTTAAAAGTTTTCCCTATGTAAGCCTATGTAAATCTTGTGAACCCCCCCCCCCCAGCATGAGGCCAAATTGACCCCAGGACTATAATTTGGGCACTTTTGGTAGACCCCAACCAGATCAAGCTAAATGCAAAATAAGGTAGCTCTAGGCCTTATGGCTAGGTACAGGAAGATTTTTAAAGTTTTCTCTATATAAGCCTATGTAAAACTTGTGACCCCTGGCGCAGAGCCAATTTTGACCCCAGGGCTATAATTTCAAGAAACATGATAGAGGTTTACTACATAAAGCTACATGCCAAATTTAGTAGCCCGATGCCTTATGGTTTCAGACAAGAAGATTTTTAAAGTTTTCTCTATATAAGCCTATGTAAAACTTGTGACCCCTGGGGCAGAGCCAATTTTGACCCCAGGGCTATAATTTCAAGAAACATGATAGAGGTCTACTACATAAAGCTACATGCCAAATTTGGTAGCCCTATGCCTTATGTTTTCAGACAAGAAGATTTTTAAAGATTTCCAATATTTTTCAGTTTTGTTGCCATGGCAACCAGAGTTTTTGAAGGAATCAAATTCTTTCAAGAAATTCTGAAGAGGACCATGGCAGGATCATTTCTGTGAAGTTTCATGAAAATTGGATGGGTAGTTTCAGAGAAGAAGATGTTTGAAATAAAAGTTAACGGACGGACGGACGCACGCACGGACGGACGCACGCACGACGGACACCGGGCCATGACATAAGCCCGCTGGCCTTCAGCCAGTCTAGCTAAAAATGGAGTTAAAAGAAAATATATACCCAAAACAAGAGCGGCAAATTGTCGCAAGATACGCCCGTCTTACCCCAAGTTGTAAAGTTGGGGCATAATAATGATAAAGGGGAGGTATAGAAAAATAGTAGTGCAGAATATTTTTTTTACTGTTGATTGAAGATAATGGCAGTGTATTTGTGTTGACGGAACTCTTGTTTATACACTTTATGTTGATATCCATAGATACGATAGTGTTGAATTTAAGCCTGAAAAATGACTAAGGACAATAAGAAAAAGTTAAGGAAGCAATAGTTATGTTTCTAATAATCTGAGATGTATGCATCACTGAAATTTCATATACATAGGTGGTGTAGTAAGAGAGATATGCTGCTGACAAAATTTAAGTATGAAAAAGAAGAAAGGGCAATTACTCATAAGGAAGGAAGATTTATTCTTTGTGTACACTGCACCCCATATGATTGCAACAAACACAACTGTCAAATTTAAAGTTAATAGGTTTTAAGATGTGTAAGTTATACTACCTGGATGCCTGTACGCCATGGCTGATCCCATAATACATCCTGTCTTGAAAGGGTGCATAAAAAATAAGCAATTTATATTTCATGTGCACTGCACTACCCCTTGATGAGATGTATCCAGCCCTAAAATTTCATAACCCGAGGTAGTATAGTTTGAGAGATATGCATCATACAAAATTCAAGTTCGAAAAAAAAAACAAGAAAGGGCAATAACTGAAAAATTAAGCAAGCAAGAGTTGAAATTTATATGCACAGCACTTCCCGTTGATGGAATGTATCCACGCATGAAATTTCATATCCTTAGCTAGTATAGTTCTGAAGATATGCACTGGACAAAATTAAAGTTTCAAAATAAAGAAAGAGCAATAAGTCAAAAATTAAGCAAGAGTTATGGTTCATGTGCACTGCACTCCCAGTTGATGAGATCTATCTACGCATGAAATTTCATAGCCATAGGTAGTATAGTTTTGGAGATATGCTCGAGACAAAATTCAAGTATGAAAATAAGTCAAAAATTAAGGAAGGAAGAGTTATGATTCCTGTGCACTGCACTCCCCCTTAATGAGATGTATGCAGGCATGAAATTTCATAACCCTAGGTAGTATAGTTTTGGAGATATTCACCGGAGAAAATGCAAGTATGAAAAAGAAGAAAGGGCAATAACTGAAAAATTGAGGAAGCAAGAGTTATGATTCCTGTGCACTGCACTCCCCCTTAATGAGATGTATGCAGACATGAAATTTCATAACCGTAGGTAGTATAATATTGGAGATATTCACCGGACAAAATTCAAGTATGAAAAACAAGAAAGGGCAATAACTCAAAAATTAAGGAAGCAAGAGTTATGATTTCTGTGCACTGCACTCCCCCTTGATGAGATCTATCAACGCATGAAATTTCATAACCGTAGGTAGTATAGTTTTGGAGATATGCTCCGGACAAAATTCAAGTATGAAAAACAACAAAGGGCAATAAGTCAAAAATTAAGGAAGCAAGAGTTATGATTCCTGTGCACTGCACTCCCCCTTGATGAGATCTATCCACTCATAAAATTTCATAACACTAGGTAATATAGTATTGGAGATATTCACCGGACAAAATTCAAGTATGAAAAACAACAAAGGGCAATAAGTCAAAAATTAAGGAAGCAAGAGTTATGATTCCTGTGCACTGCACTTCCCCCTTGATGAGATCTATCCACGCATGAAATTTCATAACACTAGGTAATATAGTATTGGAGATATTCACCGGACAAAATTCAAGTATGAAAAACAACAAAGGGCAATAAGTCAAAAATTAAGGAAGCAAGAGTTATGATTCCTGTGCACTGCACTTCCCCCTTGATGAGATCTATCCACGCATGAAATTTCATAACCGTAGGTAGTATAGTTTTGGAGATATGCTCCGGACAAAGAACTGGACGCCGCCCGCCCGCCCGGACGCCCGCCCGCCCGCCACGGGTGATCCCATAATACGTCCCGTCTTCGACGGGCGTATAATTACTGCCTACAGCTCCCCCAATTGATGAGGGACAGGGTTATAGATTACATAAAATAAATGAAAAACAATTTTTTTTAGAAAGTGAAATACAAAAAAGAGAAGCTTTAAGTAAAAAATATTTTAGAGCAGCAAGAATTGTAGATAATATAGATACTGTTTTGATTACTCTTACAATAGCCTCAGGAGCTGGAGGTATAGAATTGTTATCAACAATAGTCGCGGCCCCCGCAGTAATAGCTTTAGAAGGAGTTGCAGCCTTTACTGGCCTTTTAAGTTTAATTGGAAAATATACTGTTAGAAATTCTACTTCTAAAGCAGAAAAACATGAAAAGATTAAAATCATTGCTGATACTAAATCAAATATACTAGGACGAAAAAGAAACGCAGGGTACCTAAACTAAGCAAATAAAACAATATTGCTTGACCTAAATGGATGAAATTCGGTCAGGTCCAAATATCGGTAAATGCCTGCAATATCAGATGGCTAAAATTAATGAACCTCGTAAAAGTTAACCGTACGCGGGGTAATTGTGAAAAAGCAAAATACCCGTGCACAATTTTGAGGACGAGATATTCAATTGTCAAATTTAGTCAATGAGATGCTTTTGAAGTTGTCACATTGATTTTCTGAGTTTTGAACTGCTTTCAACATCTGCGAAGTATGGTACGCTTAACCGTAGTTCAGAGGGGGCAAGCTATAGCACTACTGTTAGAGGGTCGAACCCAACAACAGGTTGCTGCACAGTTCAATGTGCATATCTCGACCATAGAACGCCTTGTCAGACGCATGCGAGAGACGGGAAGGCTCGAAGACCGACCGCTAACGGGACGTCCACGCGTTACGACGCCACGTCAGGACAGGACTATCCGCCTAGCCCACTTGCGCAATCGCCACCGTACAGCCAGTGAAACCGCTAATAATACACTAGGCAATCATGGTCACTATATTCATGCTGACACTGTACGGAACCGGCTACGTGTCTACGGTCTGCAAGCCCGACACCCTTACATTGGTTTGCCACTTACCGGTCCACGTCGCGCACGTCGTAGGGCGTGGTTAGCGGCACATTCTCCACAAAATTTCTCAATGAGGCAGTGGAGACGGGTTCTCTTTACTGATGAGTCCCGGTTCACTCTGTAGCGTTCTGATGGTCGACGTCGAGTATACCGACGTGGGGAACGCTATACTGACGCTTGCGTTCTTGAGAACGATAGGTTTTGCGGAGGATCGGTCATGGTATGGGGAGGGATTTCTCATGGGTTGAAGTCTCAGTTAATTGTGATTGACGGTAACCTAACCGCCATGCGGTACAGAGATGAAATACTCTTCCCTGTTGCAGTGCCATTGTTACAGAGGCATAACCTCACATTCCAACATGATAACGCCGCATGTTGCCTGCATCTGTCAAAATTTTCTCGCAAACCAGAATATCCAGCCCCTTGATTGGCCAGCCTACAGCCCTGATTTATCCCCTATTGAGCACCTCTGGGACGAACTGGACAGAAGAGTCAGGAGACGCCAGAATCCCCCAACAAATCTGGCCCAGCTGAGGCATGCTCTATTAGAAGAGTGGGAAAACATCCCCATGGCAACAGTTAACCCGCTGATAAACTCCATGCATAGGAGAGTCATAGATGCAACAAATGCTCGAGGAGGCCCTACGAGATATTGAACAAGTTTTGAGTCTCCATATGCAGTCAGTCACTACTTTTTTTTCACTCAGGAGGGGGTACTGTCAATAAGAAGCCATTTTCTCATTTCTTTTTGGCCACACTGAAATGAAATTTCGTCAAAATATTCAAAACTGATCAGTGGTAAACATAAAATCATAATTTAGAATTCTCAATCAAGTTATACACCTCTAAACTACCTTGAAAGGTTACCCTGCGTTTCTTTTTCGTCCTAGTATACTATATCTTCTCATGTCGCAAAAGCTTTATCTGATAATAAAGTTACAGATGAAGAGTCTCAACTAATTATAGATGAATTAGAAAAATATAAAAAGATGAAAGAAGAAGTTAGAATGAAATCGAAGAAAAAGATGTCAAGTGAAGCAGAAGAATCATTAATAGAAAAAGGGAGAAAAGAAGCTCATGAGTCCTTTCGGAAGTTGGTTGAAAAGAATCATGAGGGTTCCTAAGAGTATTAGAAGACCAAAAATAAAGTTTTCATGTAGCTTTAGTTATGAAACGTGTTAAAAACTGCGATAAAAATTTCGATAAAAACTGTGATAAAAACTATAACAAGAGGACCATGATGGTCCTTTATCGCTCACCTGAGTACCAAGCAGTAAAGGTCTACAATGAAGATAAATACCAAATATCGAAGTGCAAGGCCAAAGCTCTAGGTCTTCTTGGTTTAGACAAGAAGATAACCTCTCTTAACCAAACCTGGTTATATAAATATTTGTGAGAAGTTTGAATGATATTTGTCCAATAGTTGTTGAAAAATAGGGAGAACAAGAAATTTCAGCAAAGGAAAAATAACTTTGTAAAAATTCAATGAACCGTCACCAAAATATAATATGCACATTCTTGCTTGGCATCGAGTCTCTCTAAAGTTTGAATGAAATCTGTCCTGTAGTTGTTGAGAACTAGCTCTGACAAGAAAATGCTACAGAAAGACTGATGGATGGATGGATGGACCGACAAGCTGACACCTATATACCTCCAGAACAGAGTTTTGAAGGAATAATAACAAAGCCCTTGGCCTTTTGGTGTGTGGCAAAAAGTTGCCTGATTTGAACAAACTTAGTAGAGAATGTTTGCCGATTCAAGACTTTCTATACAAGTTAGTATTATAATGTTGTTAAATACACCAACAACTACAGTGGTTGTCCAGGGACATGTTCATGGGTAATTGCTATTGTAAACACATAAACAATGTATTTACACTTGCAATAGTCTTGCACCAACCTTTCAATGCGTCCAGCTTACAAAAATTTGACCTTCAAGTGTGACATTGACCTTGGCCCTACCAGAACAGATCTTTCAAATGGTACTTCAATTCATGGTGGAGTATATGCCCAAAATCTATTGGGGGGGGGGGGGTGTCATAAACTTATTTATAAATTAAGACAAACACCACAAACTGAAGAACAAAAATCATAACGACTTCTAGGACTTACAAGATAAAATCTGTACTGCAGAGTTAAATGAATGAACAAAAATGAACTCAAAATACAATGAACACAATGTTCAAAGATACATCCTAACAGCCAGCGAGAAAAATGCTGTCAAAGCCTTTAACCCTTTACCACATTGCAAAATTTTAGATCTGTCCAAATTGAAAGCATTTGCAGACAACATTTTCATATTGGCTCAACTGACACAATATTTCTTTGATAGGGTAGAAAACTTTGTGGGAAAAAGGAGAAAATGCTGGTTACCAGCATTTTCTCCTTTTCCCACAATGTTTTCAAAAGTTTTCACAGAATGTTTCTCATCATGTGACCTAGCGCATATTGTCAAGGTTCTGCAATTTATAGCTGCATCATGGAAAAAGGGGTCTTCATGTTATATTTCATTTTTCACCAATATCTCTTTAATTACTGGACATATCTCAACAGATTTGGATGAAATTTTCACACATCATGTGACCTAGAGCATATTGTCAGGGTTTTGGAATTTATTGCTGTGTCATGAAAAAAGGGGGCTTCATGTCAAATTTAAACTGCATCCGTCCGTTCTGAACAGATAAAAGGAAAACATGATCAGGTGGGAACCAAGGCTATAGGGGTATGCAAGACAGGATGTTTTATCAGACAGTGTAGATAAAGATCAGACTGCACTTGGATCTTGGATATATATGCCTTATATTCTGCAAGATAGTATTGCCTACAACAGTCTTGAAATGCATATTACTTGGTCTATCTTTATCTCTTTACCAAACAAAAATTTTAGACTGGTCTATAATTCAAAGCATTTGCAGACGACAAAATAAAATTGTCTCAAAAAATGATCTTAGATTTGGGATGGGTAGAGAACATTGTGGAAAAAGTTTTAAAAAATCCTGGTTACCCGAGTGCTTGGCCCAACTGAGATTTAAACTTGACATCCCTGCATAGCTAGCCCTGTAGGTAATGAGCTAACAGGCTTGGCTCAAATCATTAACAAACAGCAAAATTTAATCCTTAAACCCAAAGGCCATTTTCATTCCAGAATGAGTCCAAGATGATAACAACTGAGTGGGTGCCTTTTGTCTGCAGTGTTTCAACAAAGCAGACGGTATAGATCAATGATCGGACTGCACATTTCGTGCAGTCTGATCTGGATCTACACTAGACACAAAGGCAACTATAGTAGTGAAAGGCGCTTAAAGGGTTAAGACTTGTCCAAATTCAAACCATTTGCTGAACACAAAATAAATGTGACTCAAAAATTTAAATTTGATTTTGGTTGGGTGGAAAACATTGTGGAAGAAGGAAAACATGCTGGTTACAAGTATTTCCTCTTTTTGCCACAATATTTTCAAGAGCCTTATTTCTCGCAGGCATTAAAACTTGGGGTTGTGTGGTAAAGGGTTGAATAGAACAAGAGTTTAAAAGTTCATTCTGTATACCTTTGTGTCCTGTTTTGACCCAGGGGCATCATTTGAACAAAATTGGTAGAAGTCCACAAGGAAATGCCACATACCAAATATCAAAGCTCTAGGCCTTCTAGCTTCAGACAAAAACACTTTTAAAGTTTGCTCTATATACAATTTTGCCCAAAATTGTGACCCCTGGAGTTAAAGGGTTAATTCAATTCTTTTAACAACTTTGGTAGAACTTCACCCAAGGAATATGCCTGTCAAGTTTCAACATGATTGGTTTAGGAGGAGAAGATGTTTAAAGGAATTGTGGAAAGACAGACGCTGGACAACGACGAATCACAATACCTCACCCAGCACTTCGTGCACAGGTGAGCTAACAAATAGGCCTAACCACTGTCTGTGGTTTGTGATAAACAACATACAGATGAAGTTTCATAACATTTTGTCCTGTAGTTAAAGAGATATTAATCCATAATGAAAATATATGTGAAGCCCCCTTTTTCCATGACATGACATTTAATCAAAAAAGCTAAACTAATTATATTGGCGGACTATCATAAGGAACACATGTATGAAGTTTCACAAATTTTTGTGCAGGATTTTGAGTTGAAGATACATGTATATTGATCCTTAACAGAAATATACATGAAGCCCCTTTTTCCTATGAGAGAGTATTTGATATCAAAAAGGAAAAAAAAAAAACCAATAAATGTCAGCGGACATCATTAGGAACACCTATATGAATTTCTATTAGTTTTTGTCAAGGATTTTGGAAGATATCTGTCCTGAAAGATGGACAAACAGATGGTCATTGGTCCATGACGAAATTAAACATTTAGCCCCCTTTTTTCATGACATGGTGTTTCATGAAATAACAACAAATAACTGTTGTCTGTGGCTTGCAATAAACAATAAAAAGATGAAGTTTCATGACATTTTGTCCTGTAGTTAAAGAGATATTGGTCCACAATGAAAATATACATCAAGCCCCCTTTTTCCATGACACAGCAATAACTGGTCCTATTAGACCTACAATCAAACTCATTCGAGATCTTATGGTCATATATATTTTGACCAAGTTTGGTGCTGATTGGTAATTGGTTTAAATTTGTAGATGCTAGAGTGTAAACAAAGTCAAATGTAGCAATTCTTTTAATGAAAGGGCAAATAACTCCAGTCGTTCTGGTCCGATTAGACACATAATCTAACTCATCCGAGATCTTATGGTCGTATATATTTAGACCAAGTTAAGTGCTGATTGGTTAATATTTGTAGATGCTAGAGTGTAAACAAAGTCAAATATAGCAATTTTTCTAATTCAAGGGCAAATAACTCCAGTCGTTCTAGTCCGATTACACCCATAATCGAACTCATCCGAGATCTTATGGTCATATACATTTTGACCAAGTTTGGTGCTAACTGGTTTATATTTGTAGATGCTAGAGTGTAAACAAAGTCAAATATAGCAATTTTTCTAATTCAAGGGCAAATAATTCCAGTCGTTCTGGTCCGATTACATCCATAATTGAACTCATCCGAGATCTTATGGTCATATACATTCTGACCAAGTTTGGTGCTGATTGGTTGATATTTGTAGATGCTAAACAAAAAAATGTGGACGGACGGACGACGGATGCCGACGGACGGTGAGTGATCACAATAGCTCATCCTGAGCACTTTGTGCTCAGGTGAGCTAATAAAAACTGTGATAAAAAATTATAATAATAATAAACAAGAGGACCATGATGGTCCTATATCGCTCACCTGAGTACTAAGCAGTACAGGTTAACAATGAAGATAAATACCAAATACTGAAGTTCAAGGCCAAATGATTATGAAAGAAAGACAACTCACAACTTTAACAGAGGTCTAGGCCTTTGGTTACCCAGAAAATTTTCTTATAATTGCACGAAAGATACCTAAGTACAAACGTCTAAGCCCCGCGGCTGGACCTGTAATGATCCCAGGGGCATCTTGTGTGCAAAATTTCTTGAGGTCCACAAGGCGATGCTTCATGCAAAGTATCATAGCTCTAGGCATTTTGGGTTTAAACATAAAGATTTTTCAGTTTGCATTATATATACATGTAGATGCTACAGAGTAAACCAAATCAAATACAGCAATTCTAATTGAAGGGCAAATAACTCGTGTTGTTTGGGTCTAATAAGACCCATAATCAAAACCCATCCAAGATCTTATGGTCATATAAATTTTTACCAAGTTTGGTACTGATTGGTATATATTTGTAGATGCTAGAGTGTAAACAAAGTCAAATATGGAAATTTTGTCCAATTCAAGGGCAAATAACTCTGGATGTTCTGGCTCAATTTGACCCATAACTGAACTCTTCCGAGACCTTATGGGAATATATATTTTGACCAAGTTTGGTACTGATTGGTCAATATTTGCAGATGCTAGAGTGTAAACAAAGTCAAATATGGCAAATTTTCTAATTCAAGGGCAGACAACTCAGACAGTTCTGGTCCGATTAGATCCATAATTGAACTAATCTGAGATCTTATGATCACACACACTTTGACAATGTTTGGTGCTGATTGAGTAATATTTGTAGATGCTAGAGTGTAAACAAAGTCAGATTCAGTAATTTTTGCAAATTCAAGGGCAAATAACTCCTGATGTTCTGATTGGATTTGATCCAAAATCGAACTAATCCGAGACCTTATGGGCATATACATTGTGGCCAAGTTTGGTACTGACTGGTCAATATTTGTAGATGCTAGAGTGTAAACAAGAAGATTTTTAAAGATTTCCCTCTTTATCTCTATGTGAAATCCGAGAACCCACAACATAGGGCCAATTTCAACAACAGCGCCATAATTTGAAGTATTTTGGTAGAGGGCTATTAGATGATGCTACATGCCAAATATGAAAGCTCTAGCCCTTACGGTTTGGGACAAGAAGATTTTTAAAGTTTTTTCTCTCGGTTGCCATGGCAACCAGAGTCCTTCATGGAATTCAAATCTTTGAAGTATTCTGAAAGTGCATCACCTAAGGATCATTTCTGTGAAGTTTCATTGAAATCTGTTGGGCGGTTTCAGAGGAGAAGATTTTTTAAGTAATTGTTCACGGACGGACGGACGGACAGACGCCGGACAACGATTGATCACAATAGCTTACCCTGAGCACTATGTGCTCAGGTGAGCTAAAAAATGAAGGTCAAAGGGGGAATAACTCAAAATTCATTCTAGGAAGAGTTAAGGTTCTTGTGCACTGCACTCCGTAATTTTTCAACAATCATGCATACCAAATTTGAAGATGTTCAGGCTAGAGATGAGACATGTTCCGGACAAACAGAAAATTCTGTAAAATGATGATCAAAGGGAAATAACTCATAGACAGTATGAGGTAGAGTTACAATTCTTTCACACTCCACTCTGTACTATTGCAACACACACAAAAGCCAGGTGTCAAGTCAATCTGACTGGAGATGACAAAGTTATGCTCCAGACAAAGAACTATTTTAAAGAACTTTCTAATGCAAGGGCACATAACTGCAGTCATTCTGATCCGATTAGACCCATAATCGAACTCATCCGAGATCTTATGGTTATATATATTTTGACCAAGTTTGGTGCTGATTGGTTAATAATTGTAGATACTAGAGTGTAAACAAAGTTAAATACAGCAATTTTTCTAATTCCAGGGCAGATAACTCCACTTGTTCTGGTCCGATTAGACCCATAATTGAACTCATTCGAGATCTTATGGTCGTAAGTATTTTGACCAAGTTTGGTGCTGATTGGTTGATATTTGTAGATGCTAGAGTGTAAACAAAGTCAAATATAGCAATCTTTCTAATTCAAGGGCAAATAACTGAAGTTGTTCTGGTCCGATTAGACCCATAATCGAACTCATCCGAGATCTCAAAAATTTAAATTTGATTTTGGTTGTTTGGAAAACATTGTGGAAAAAGGAAAACATCCTGGTTACAAGTATTTCCTCTTTTTCCCACAATATTTTCAAGAGCCTTATTTCTCACAGGTGTTAAAACTTGGGATTGTGTGGTAAAGGGTTAAACAGAACAAGACTTTTAAAAGTTCATGCTGTATACCTTTATGTCCTGTTTTGACCCAGGGGCATCATTTGAACAAAATTGGTGATCCACAAGGAAATGCCACATACCAAATATCAAAGCTCTAGGCCTTCTAGTTTCAGACAAAGACATTTTTAAAGTTTGCTCTATGTACAATTTTGCCCAAAATTGTGACCCCTGGAGTTAAAGGGTTAATTCAATTCTTTTAACAACTTTGGTAGAACTTCACACAAGGTATATGCCTGTCAAGTTTCAACATGACTGGTTTAGGAGGAGAAGATGTTTAAAGGAATTGTGGAAAGACAGACGCTGGACAACGACGAATCACAATACCTCACCCAGCACTTCATGCACAGGTGAGCTAACAAATAGGCCTAACCACTGTCTGTGGTTTGTGATAAACAACATACAGATGAAGTTTCATAACATTTTGTCCTGTAGTTAAAGAGATATTAATCCATAATGAAAATATATGTGAAGCCCCCTTTTTCCATGACATGACATTTAATCAAAAAAGCTAAACTAATTATATTGGCGGACTATCATAAGGAACACATGTATGAAGTTTCACAAATTTTTGTGCAGGATTTTGAGTTGAAGATACATGTATATTGATCCTTAACAGAAATATACATGAAGCCCCTTTTTCCTATGAGAGAGTATTTGATATCAAAAAGGAAAAAAAAAAAAAACAATAAATATCAGCAGACATCATTAGGAACACCTGCATGAATTTCTATTAATTTTTGTCAAGGATTTTAGAAGATATCTGTCCTGAAAGATGGACAAACAGATGGTCATTGGTCCATGACGAAATTAAACATTTAGCCCCCTTTTTTCATGACATGGCATTTCATGATATAAAAAAAAAAAAAAAAAACTTGACTGTGGCTTGCAATAAACAATAAGAAGATGAAGTTTCATGACATTTTGTCCTGTAGTTAAAGAGATATTGGTCCACAATGAAAATATACATCAAGCCCCCTTTTTCCATGACACAGCAATAACTGGTCCTATTAGACCTACAATCAAACTCATTCGAGATCTTACGGTCATATATATTTAGATCAAGTTTGGTGCTGATTGGTTATTATTTGTAGATGCTAGAGTAAACAAAGTTAAATATAACAATTTTTTTAATTCAAGGGCAAGTAACTCCAGTCGTTCTGGTCCGATTACACCCATAATGGAACTCATCCGAGATCTTATGGTCATATACATTTTGACCAAGTTTGGTGCTGATTGGTTAATATTTGTAGATGCTAGAGTGTAAACAAAGTCAAACATAGCAATTTTTCTAATTCAAGGGCAAATAACTCCAGTCGTTCTGGTCCGATTACACCCATAATCGAACTCATCCCAGATCTTATGGTCATATACATTTTGATCAAAATTGGTGCTGATTGGTTATTATTTGTAGATGCTAGAGTGTAGACAAAGTCAAACATAGCAATTTTTCTAATTCAAGGGCAAATAACTCCAGTCGTTCTGGTCCGATTACACCCATAATCGAACTCATCCGAGATCTTATGGTCATATACATTTTGACCAAGTTTGGTGCTGATTGGTTATTATTTGTAGATGCTAGAGTGTAAACAAAGTCAAATATAGCAATTTTTCTAATTCAAGGGCAAATAACTCCAGTCGTTCTGGTCCGATTACACCCATAATCGAACTCATCCGAGATCTTATGGTCATATACATTTTGACCAAGTTTGGTGCTGATTGGTTAATATTTGTAGATGCTGGCGCGTAAACAAAAGAATGTGGACGGACGGACGACGGACGGACGACGGACGCCGACGGACGGTGAGTGATCACAATAGCTCATCCTGAGCACTTTGTGCTCAGGTGAGCTAAAAATGTCTTTTTTAAAAATCACTGATCCAGCAAAAAGGGACCTAATTGAAAAAGAGTATCTTGAATGAATGAATGTATGGTGTTTTATGGCGCATCGACAGCTTTGGTCATTTAGCGCGCATATCTGTGTTAAAAGATAATAAAAGTGGAATTGTTTAAACTGAAAAAAGTTTGAATATATTAATAATGATAAAAGAGTTGAATTAAGAAGTATTATGTGTGACTTTAAATGATGAAAGGTTATGTGTAACTTTTTATTTGCATAAAATATAATATTTATATAATATTGAGTGGCTGGGCATTCCCTGCCTACTCAAAGTTTTAAATGAAAAGGTTAAGACTGTGAATAGTAGCTTAAAGGAAATGAGAACTTAACAATGAGAAAAGTGTGTAAAAACATGGGTAAGAAACTCAAAAAGCAAGTATCACAGTTTATTGTAAATGCCAATCTTCTTTATGAAAGCGATAATAGATTCAATGCTGACAGAATCAAAAAGATTTTTTAAACTGTCGACGCTGAAATATTTTGTATGAACTGGCTGAAAGTCAATGCAATCTAGCAGAATGTGTTTTATAGAGAAGGGTGCATTGCATGGAATACATTCAGGGGCATCATCTCTGGTCAAGAGCCAGGAATGTGTGATGCGTGAATGGCCAATTCGAAGTCGTGCAATTATTACTTCTTCTCGACGAACAGACCTGTAAACGGGGTACCATTCACCAAGGGAAGGTTTTACTGAATGCAGTTTATTGAAAATATCAGCATCCCACTGGGATTGCCAAGAAGACTGGATATGTGTTAAAACAGAGGATTTAAAATCAGTGTGTGGAACTTTAAAATCTGAAATGGGAAGGTTAAGTGCAGATTTGGCAGACCTATCGGCATTTTCATTGCCTTTGATGCCTACATGACTTGGAAGCCAGCAGAACACCAATCTATTCATAGAAGAAATTTGTGAGATCCTTTCAAGTAAACTACAGATCAAGGGATTCTCAAGTCGTTGATTTGAAAGGGCCTGTGATGTCGACAAAGAGTCCGAAAAGATAATGAAACGGTTGAAATTAGAATGTTCAGCTAGATTAAGGGCAAGATCAATAGCTTTAATTTCTGCAGAGAAGATAGAGGAATTGTTTGGAAGGCGGCACTTTAAGCTCCTTTCTCCATAAATAGCGGCAGCTGCTACAGAATTTCCCTCTTTAGATCCATCTGTATAGATTGGTTTGAAAGGAAAAATAATGCTCCTTTATCTCGTTGTATCTAGCATGAAACACAGTTCTATCCGTGACTGACTTTTTGTCGGATGCAAGGTCAAATCTGAATTCTGCACTGTTTAGTGTCCATGGAAGGATTTCAGAGATTTTATAGTCGGCAATAGACTCAATGTCTATGCCAAGGTTATCTACAACGGGCTCCATGCGGATACCAAATGGAGGAATAACATTTGGTTTCCTTTCAAAAAGACGTTTATACTGAGGTTTAAAAACAACTTTATGAGTTGGATTAAAACGATTTGATTTCAGTTTTAAAAGATATTGAAGTGAGAGTTTTTCCCTTCTGTAAGACAGAGAAGGTTCATTAGCCTCAACATAGAGACTATTGACGGGAGAAGTTCTGAAAGCTGCAAGTACAAGACGCAGGCCTTCGTGGTGTATAGGATCAAGAATTTTAAGGTAAGATTTACGGGCTGATCCGTATACGATAGATCCATAGTCCAATTCAGAGCGAACTAAAGACCGATAAAGCCGCAAGAGGACTTTACGGTCTGCTCCCCATTCAGAATGGGCCACAACCTTTAGAAGATTAAGAGCCTTCTTGCATTTCTTTTTAAGTGCAGTGATGTGAGGAAGGAAGGAAAGCTTTCTCTGTCAAAGATGACTCCGAGAAATTTAAATTCAGAAACGACTTCAATTTTAGTTTTGTCCAAATACAGTTCAGGGTCTGGATGAACACCACGTAGATTACATAGGTGCATGCACTTAGTTTTGGACTTTGAAAATTTGAAGCCATTTTCATCAGACCACGTTTGGAGTTTGTTGAGACACTGTTGAAGTTGTCTCTCAATAATATTCATATTTCGAGATATGAAGCATATAACAAAGTCATCAACATAAAGAGAACAGTCTACACCAGGACAGATAGCTTTAACTATACTGTTTATTTTTACACTAAAAAGTGTAACAGAGAGAATACATCCTTGGGGCACACCCATCTCCTGTTCGCGGGCTCCCGAGACAGTATTGCCAACTCGGACGCGGAAAAGACGTTCATCCAAGAAAGCTGAGATAAAAAGAGGAAGACGGCCTCGAAGACCAAAGTCATGTAAGTCTTTAAGAATTCCGTATTTCCAAGTAGTATCATAAGCGCTTTCAAGGTCGAAAAAGACAGATACTACATGTTGTCTATTAATAAAGGCTTCTCTGACAAAGGTTTCAAAGCGGACAAGATGATCGATGGTGCCACGTTGACGATGAAACCCACTCTGTACATCAACGATGAGGTTGTTTTTTTCTAAAAACCAGACAAGCCTGTCGTTGACCATACGTTCTAGAGTCTTGCAGAGAGAACTAGTAAGAGCTATTGGACGATAGTTGGCGGGGTCACTAGCATCCTTGCCAGGTTTTGGAATAGGAATGACTAGTGCCTCTCGCCAGGACGAAGGAAAATCACCGGACTGCCAGATATCATTAAAAATATCAAGTAAAACAGAGAGAGAAGTAAAAGGTAAGTGTTTTAAAAACTGGTAATGAACTTTATCTTGGCTTTATTCAGAGACAATTTTAATTCTTTAAAGGTGAAGAGTTTATTATAATGCTCTGAATTAGAAGAAATGAAATTAAGTTTTTTCTTTTCTTCTCTGGCTTTATTCCTCTGAAACTTTTCAGAATAGTTTGCAGAGGAGGACTTTTTGCAAAAGGTGTCGGCAAGAGCATCAGCTATATCCTGGGGTGATTCCAACGAAGTATTGTTAACTTCAAGGTGACTAAGAGGGGGTTGGCCTTTGCCATTGATCTTTCTGATCATGTCCCAGGTTTTTTTAGTATTAGTTCTACTATTTAATTTAGAAACATATTCTCTCCAAGCCTTGCGCTTACTTTCTCTAATGGTACGACGAGCCTTTGCCCTGGAAATACGGAATAGGTTATGATTTTCTTTGGTAGGTCTGAGGTTAAACTTTCTAAGGGCTTGTTTTCTGTCTCTGACAGCCTGTTTACAATCATCATTGTACCAAGGCTTGTCAGGACGTTTTGGATTTGTCGAGGTCTGAGGGACGGACTGTTTAGCTGCATCAATTAATAGGGAAGTGAAAAGTTTTGCGGGATCATCGCAGTCTCCAAACTTGTCATGTGTAATGGTCTGTTCACAGAGGGTTTCAAATCTATTCCAATTGGCTTTGGAGAGCTTCCATTTCTGCGGTTTTATGCTGCTGGATGGTTGTGTAGATGAAAAGATAATAGGGAAGTGATCACTTCCACACAAATCCTCTTTCACTTTCCAACTGAAATTGGGAAGTAAGACTGGGCTGCATAAGGTTAAATCAATAGATGAGTAAGATCCAGTTGCTGGATGTAGGTAGGTTTCGGACTTGTTATCATTCATGAAAGACAAAGAGTTGTTCGAAATGAAGTTCTCCAACTGTAAACCTCTCTGGTTAGTGTCATCGCAACCCCACATAACATTGTGACCATTAAAGTCCCCAGCAAGAATATAGGGGGATGGCAATTGGGAAATGAGATCATTCAGATTGGTCTCATTAATAGGTGTGCTCGGGGGGAGATATAAAGAACATAGTGTAACGGCACTGTGTAAAGATAATCTGATGGCAACGCAAGTTTGTGTTAAGAGAGATAACTTTATGAGGTATGTTGTTATTAACAATAACAGAAACACCACCTCTAGCTTTCTCGCCTTAGGTAAAGACTTTATTGTAAATGGAATGGTATTTGATAGAGATACCATCCTCCCGTTTAAGGAAGGTTTCTTAAGACAAACAGCAACTGGTTTGTGATTATTAATTAAAAGGGAAAGTTCGTCAAAGTTTGACTTCAGACCTCGACAATTCCACTGGATTATGGTATCCATTGTGCATGAAGAAAGTATAAAAGCTAAAGTAAAAAAAGAGGCTGTAAACCAATGCATTTTAAAATAGGTTGATTAAGACTTCATTACAGTTGTCTCGGATTTGGACGAGTGCCAAGTGTCAGTGTCCTTGTTCCAAGTATCTTTAGAAATGGACCAGATAGAGGCTTCCGAATCTGAAGCCTCACCATCCAGATTTTCAGTATCTGCATCCATGTCCTCTAGCTCCGAAAATCTGTTGGAGGTAGGGACAGGATCATTTACTCTGACTGTGATTTCACAAGATTCATGGGCAGCTCTAGATTGTGGTTTAGGTTTGGAAGAAGACCTTTTAGGAGATCGGGGTGCATGATTAGATTTGTTATCTTTAGATAAAACGTTAGATTTAAGTGTAGACTGTGTAGATGGGGGTTGGGGTTTCTTTGGAGGTTGTTGTGAAGGGGGAGATGGTTTTGAAGCTTTTTTCGAAGAGATATTTTGCGAAGGGGTAGATGGCTTTGAAGTTTCTGGTGAAGAAATACTTTGAGAGTTTGTGGGTTTTGAGGTTGCAGAAGAGGTTTTGTTTGTTTTAGGCGCAGATGGAGAGTCAGGAATTAGTTTGGACAAGGTGGATGGAGGGAGAAGTTCTTTCAGCTCAGTAGCTACGAGGGGTTTGGATGGTTGAATGTCAGGGACAAGGCTTTTCAACTCTTTGGCCATTTCTGGAAACTTTTCTAGAAGTTTCTTTGCCAAGAGTTCACAGGTTGAGCAATGTCCTTTTGAAGATATGGGAGATGTGACTTTGGCATAAGAAGTTGCACCAGTCAGCAATGTATCATCATTTCTTCATTTTTCAACCACTTTCCTTGCTTCCAAAAAGCTAATGTTTTCCTTGTATTTGATTGATAGAATTTCCTTCTCATCCTTCCATACCGAGCAGTTTTTGGAGAAGGTTGATTAAGAAGACTTGCAATTAAAACAGAGCATTGGATTATTGCAAGTTTTCGGATCATGGTCGGGGCCCTCGAAAGCACATTTTGGGCAAACAGGGGTGTTTGTGCAGGTGCTTTCATGATGGCCATACCGCTGATATTTATAGCAACGCAGCGGGTTTGGCACATACACATCGACATTCACCGATTGAAATCCTATCTTAATGGAAGTAGGTAAAAAGGGTGTGGAGAATGTTAAAATGTAGGTGTGAGTCTCCCTATGTATTCCATCTCTAAAAACAGATATTCTCCTGACGTCAGACACAGCTTGAGATTGTAAATTAGTCTTAATCTCTTCTATGGAGTCGCAGTATGATAGTTCTTTGCATCGAATGACTCCTTTGCTTGTATTCAAGGATTTATGAGGATAGATTTTAGCATCTACGTTGTAGAACTTTTTACGGCCAAGAAGATTTTTTGCCTGCTGTTGGGTAAAACATTCAACAAGCAGGGTTTCATTTTTCAGTTTCTTTACTGATTCTGGCGTACCTAAGATAGAAGATATTGTTTTTTCTATAACAAAAGGTGAGAGTTTTGTAATTGCTTTTTTTGTGTCATCTGACTCTATGACAATAAACCTAGCAAAAGTAGAGTTACAAGTAGAAGAAATATCTGATTCAGAATCTGAATCCGAAAGTACACGCTTGGCCTTTTTGGGAGTTGCCATGATAGTTATTATAAATTCATTACCGATGCTCCCCACCCGCCTCGGAGCCCAACAATGGGACATGATCTGGGGAAACCAAACACAGATCATGTCAAGGATACATCGGCAATATACTCGAAGTGAAAGGGCTAGACCGGACAAATGTAGGCCCTCAGAATGTCATACCAAGCATAGGCTATCTTTGGGCGGTTACAAGTGTCAATCAAACACCAACTTTCACCTGATTAGCCCATGAGCCACCGCCTTCTAGGGCATTGATTTCTATCTTTGACAGAGAGGAAAAAAGATATGATATTCTTGTGAATTTTTGTGTACGATAAAACGATACACAGTTAAGAGAAATGCCCTAGGGCTAGGCATGACCAGCCGATTGATCAGGACGGGCCCTCCTGACCTCTCGTTTAGTCCAATTCAAGGCCAAAGTGGCGTGTTGTGAAAGCCGAACAATTCAAGGGCCATATCCTGAATCCACTCAACCACCAGGATCCCGTCATCAGACGACACGAGTTGCAGCCCACGGCAAACGGGCAGGCACAGTGGGGGGGGGGGGGGTCTTACCCCTTCTGTAGTGCGACAGCTGGGCTATTTCTATCCCCCCGCCCAGCTGGGGGATAAGAGTATCTTGAGACAAAAAAGAATATTCGGGATAGTCTACTAGCGGAGAAAACAGGTGAGCAAGAATTGCAAACTGGTCTTTCAAAGTTTTTTAAACCTATTACAGAAACACAAAAAGCTACAACAAAGGAGATTACAGAGGGGCTTAAACCTATGAAAGAGGGTATCGAACAGTTACCTCAACAGTTGTCTCAACAAAGAGGATATCTTCCTTTTTCTAGCCCACCTCCTAGTTATAGATCACAACTATCATGAATGAATGAATGAATGTTGTTTTATGGCGCATCAACAGCTTTGGTCATTTAGCGCGCATATCTGTGTTGAAGGAACGATTAAGGCGGATTTTTTAGCTAAAAAGATTTGAGACATGCTGACAGTAAAAGAGTTGAATTAAGAAGGATTATGAGTGATCTTAGTATGCATAAAAGGTATAATTGAGCAACAGGGCAATCCCTATCAACTCAAAAAACTTTTGATTAATAATGTTAAGATTGCGATAAAAAGATTTGAACAGTCTTGAATTGATAATAAAGAAGTCTTTAAATGAAAAAAGGTTATGTGTAACTGATAATGTGCATAAAATATAATATTGAGTGGCTGGGCAATCCCTGCCTACTCAAAGTTTTAGATGAAAAAGTTAAGAATGTAAATAGTAGTTAAAAGGAAATGAGAGCTTAGAATTGAGAAAGGGTGGAGTCTCCAATGGGATCAAAACACTCCCATTAAAGAGGTCCCGTCTCCAATGAGATAAGATGCCCCTAAGATAGCTAAGCCTCCCATTAAGGAGATGCAAACTGGAGACAAGAGGGCCATGATGGCCCTGGGTCGCTCACTTTAGTAGAGTGCCTTAAAGGTTTTTCTTTAATTTGACCATGTGACCTAGTTTTTGACCGCAGGTGACCCAATTTCAAACTCATATTTCATAAAGACAAACATTCTGACCAATTTTCAAGTCAATTGAGCAAAAAATGTGGCCTCGAGTGCCCTAAAGATATTTCTTTAATTTGACCTAGTGACCTAGATTATGACCCCAGGTGACCCAAATTTGAACTGGTCTTTGACTATATCAAAAGAAACATTTTAACCAATTTTCAAATCATATGAATAATAAATGTGGCCTCTAGAGTGCCCACTAGCTATTTCTTTAATTTGACCAAGTGACCTAGTTTATGACCCCAGTTGACCCAAATTCAGACTCCTGTGAGATTTTACAAAGACAAACATTCTGACCAATTTTCAAGGCAATTAAGCAAAGAATGTGGCCTCTAGAGTGCCCACAAGGTATTTCTTTATTTTGACCTAGTGACCTAGTTTATGGTTCCAGGTGACCCAAATCCAAACTCATCTGGTATTTCATCAAGACAAACATTCTGGCCAAATTTCAGGTCATTTGAGCAATAAATGTGGCCTCCAGAGTGCAAACAAGGTATTTCTTTAATTTGACCCAGTGAACTAGTTTATAACCCAAGTTGACCCGAATTAATCTTATGTGAGACTTTATAAAGACAAACTTTCTAACTAATTTTCAAGGCAATTGAGCACATAATGTGGCCTTGAGAGTGCCAACAAGGTACTTCTTTAATTTGACCTAGTGACCTAGTTTATGACCCAAGATGACCCAATTTTGAACTCAATGAACTTGTTGCGCTTAGATGGGCAAACAAACTTAGAAGAGTATCATTACATACCAAATATCAAAGCTCTATGCCTTCCAGTTTTAAAGAAGAATTTTAAAGTTTTCCTTCTTTGTTCCTACATTCAAACTTGTGACCCCCGGGGCTGGGCCAGTTTTGACCCAGGGGCATCATATGAACAAACTTGGTAGAGGTCCACTAGGAAATGCTACATACCAAATATCAAAGCTCTACACCTTCCCGTTTAAGAGAAAAAGGAATTTAAAGTTTTCCTTCTTTGTTCCTATCTTCGAACTTGTGACCCCTAGGGCGGGGCCAGTTTTGACCCAGGGGCATCATGTGAAAAAAAAAATTGGTAGAGGTCCACCCTGAGATGCAACATACCAAATATCAAAGCGCCGCACCTTTCGGTTTCAGAAAAGAAGAATTTTAAAGTTTTCCTTCTTTGTTCCTATGTTCGAACTTGTGACCCCAGAGGATGGGCCAGTTTTGACCCAAGCAGCATCCTTGGAACAAACTTGGTAGAAGTCCACTAGGAGATGCTACATACCAAATATCAAAGCTCTATGCCTTCCCATTTAAGAGAAAAAAAAATTAAAGTTTTCCTTCTTTGTTCCTATTTTCGAACTTGTGACCCCCGGGACAGGGGCAATTTTGACCCCAAGGGAATCATATGAACAAACTTAGTAGAGGTCTACTAGGCGCGATGCTACATACCAAATATCAAAGCTCTATGCCTTCTAGTTTTACAGAAGAAGATTTTTAAATTTTTCCTTCTTTGTTCCTATGTTGGAAATTGTGACCCCCGGGACGGGGCCAGTTTTGACCCCAGGGACATCATATGAACAAACTTGGTAGAGGTCCACTAGGAGATGCTACATGCCAAATATCAAAGCTCTATGCCTTCAAGTTTCAGAGAAGAAGATTTTTAAAGTTTTCCTTCTTTGTTACTATGCTCAAACTTGTGACCCCCGGGGTGGGGCCAGTTTTGACCCCAGGGGCATCAAATGAACAAACTTGGTAGTGGTCTGCTAGGAGATGCTACATACCAAATATCAAAGCTCTACGCCGTCCAGTTTCAGAGAAGAAAAATTTTAAAGTTTTCCTTCTTTGTTCCTATGTTCGAAACTTGTGACCCCCGGGGCAGGGCCAGTTTTGACCCCAAGGGCATCATATGAACAAACTTGGTAGAGGTCCACTAGGAGATGCTTCATGCCATATATCAAAGCTCTATGCCTTCTAGTTTTACAGAAGAAGATTTTTAAATTTTTCCTTCTTTGTTCCTATGTTCGAAACTTGTGACCCCCGGGGCAGGGCCAGTTTTGACCCCAAGGGCATCATATGAACAAACTTGGTAGAGGTCCACTAGGAGATGCTTCATGCCATATATCAAAGCTCTATGCCTTCTAGTTTTACAGAAGAAGATTTTTAAAGTTTTCCTTCTTTGTTCCTATGTTGGAAATTGTGACCCCCGGGGTGGGGCCAGTTTTGACCCCAGGGACATCATATGAACAAACTTGGTAGAGGTCCACTAGGAGATGCTACATGCCAAATATCAAAGCTCTACGCCTTCCAGTTTCAGAGAAGATGATTTTTAAAGTTTCCCCTCTTTGTTCCTATGTTTGAACTTGTGACCCCCGGGGCAGGGCCAGTTTTGACCCCAGGGGCATCATATGAACAAATTTGGTAGAGGTCCACTAGGCAATGCTACATACGAAATATCAAAGCTCTACGCCTTCCAGTTTCAGAGAAGATGATTTTTAAAGTTTCCCCTCTTTGTTCCTATGTTTGAACTTGTGACCCCCGGGGCAGGGCCAGCTTTGACCCCAAAGGCATCATATGAACAAACTTGGTAGAGGTCCACTGGGAGATGCTTCATGCCAAATATCAAAGCTCTATGCCTTCTAGTTTTACAGAAGAAGATTTTTAAAGTTTTCCTTCTTTGTTCCTATATTGGAAATTGTGACCCCCGGGGCGGGGCCAGTTTTGACCCCAGGGGCATCACATGAACAAACTTGGTAGAGGTCCACTAGGAGATGCAACATGCCAAATATCAAAGCTCTATGCCTTCAAGTTTCAGAGAAGAAGATTTTTAAAGTTTTCCTTCTTTGTTACTTTGCTCAAACTTGTGACCCCTGGGGCGGGGCCAGTTTTGACCCCAGGGGCATCAAATGAACAAACTTGGTAGAGGTCCACTAGGAGATGCTACATACCAAATACCAAAGCTCTGCGCCTTCTAGTTTCAGAGAAGAAGATTTTCAAAGATTTTGCTTTTTTTTCCTTTTTGTTGCCATGGCAACCAGAGTTGTGGGTGGAATTTAATTCTTTGAACAATTTTGGTAGAGCTTCACCCAAGGAACATCCCTGCCAAGTTTCATCAAGATTGGCCCAGTGGTTCAGGAGAAGAAGATGTTTAAAGAAATTGTTGACGGACGACGGACGCCGGACATAGGGCGATCACAATAGCTCACCTTTAGCACGTTTTGTTAAGGTGAGCTAATAAAAAGGATTCAGTGTTAGAAATATGGGTTTACAGAACAGGTTAAAAGGTAATTAAGGAAATATCACAGCTTGTTGTATAGACCAATCTCTTTGATGAAGGTGATAACTGAATCAATGTTGACTGTTTCAAAGAGATTGTGCATACTGTCAACATTGTAGTATTTCTCACGAATTGGCTGAAAATCAATGCATTCTAATAAAATATGTTTAATTGTAAGGTGTTCATTACACTGAATACATTCTGGTGCGTCTTGTGTCAATCGAGAATGTCCAGTTCGAAGCCTTGTGATTATCACCTCTTCTCGACGAACGGACCTGTAAGAGGGGTACCATTCGCCAAGAGTTGGTTTCACAGAATGAAGTTTGTTAAAATGATCTGCATCCCACTGGGATTATATGTCAACCAATCAACTTTCGTTTAAAAATAGATTTCCTTCGAGCTTTTGTTTTCAAAATTCCAACTAAATTACCAGCATTAACTGGAAAAACTCCTGTTTTGTCTTTCCAGCTTCGATTTCAATGGGGAAAACGATATAAATATGTTGGCAAAACATTTAAACCAACACCTCTTTTCTTTATATACATTGATCTGCCGTCGTTCTACCAAAATAGGCCTATTCAAACTGTCCTCGACACGAATCTTGAATTGCACCGGTCGCTAAATTCCTCTGAGCAATCCAACTAGAAGTGTTGAACATTTTAGGAGGGACATATTTTTCTTTATAAATCGCAGGTGCGCCAGTTTTGAGCAAGCCAATGATAAAACTATGCCGTCCCTATTCCAAACCGATACCGTTCAAACTCTGTACCGTCACGAGTACGAAACTCCAAAGGGGTAACTTCGATCTTCAAAACAGCGCGGTGTTTGCCCCCTTTTACACCGAACCTGTCTTCTAAAGTGGCGAAGGTATGCGGCGGCATTCATTTTCACGGAATACAAGACAGAGCAAACTCTCTTGAGTCTGGTTCAGACCATACTCAGCAGAGTTTGAGTTTCATGCTCTGGTGAGTACGATCTCAAGCTCAGGATTCTTTATAAGCACAAAATTCTGAGTCGGACTCCGAGTTGAGCAAGAAGCTGCTCCTTGAGCATGAGATCGTGCTCAAGAAAGTTTTATAAGCACGGGGCCTGATGTCATATGGAGGGAAATCTCTTATCCAATGAGCGTAGAGCCGGTCGTATCGGTTGGTGTCTCTGATGTCATATGGAGGGAAATCTCTTATCCAATGAACGTGGAGCTATTCACCAGAGGGAATCCCGAAAAAAATCAAAGTAACTAGAGTATGAGCTGGGGATGCCATTGATTTGAAACAGAGGGAAAATTGAATAAACCAATCAAAATACGCCAAAGAACGAATATACGGATATGATATAAGCGACTGAACGAGTGACCAATGAAATAAAGGCAACAAAGAATACTAGCCAATGATAATTGAGACTGGAACTGTGATGTTACAAGATGGTAGGCAATTATATATTCAGGGTTCAAAGGTCAAATTTTTTTGCAAGCGTAAACAAAGTAATGGAACAATCCATTCTTTGCAAATACGAAATAGACGAATGATAGCGTGGCAAAAGTAGCTCTAAACTGTAGAAATAGACTTAGGTATACGAGTAAAAACTGGAAAATGCAATGACTACTGCTACTTTTGATTTATGTATTGTATAAAGGGTAGAGCGACGAAAAGGGTATTGGACGTCAAGAAGGATAACTCTGAGAGAAGAAAGTTAATGGTTAGTAAAGCAGAGAGTAGCAGACGAACAGCGTAATAAGCTTTCGAACAATAATAGCACTTTCTCTCAAAAATAATGTCCTTTCTCTCAGCAATAACACAAAGTATAAGGTCCTAAAAATGCAAGGGTTTTCAAATACTGTATGATAAAATTGTTTACTTAAAAATAATCCATACTAAATCCTAATTAAATACTTATCACTATGAAAACTAACACTTAACACTGTTTACTAAATAAAGCACAGAAAGTAACTGTTTGTGTACAATAAAGGCCTTTGAAAAAAAGAACTGTAAATCTTGATGGTAATCCCGGGTGTTTGGTGGTGAGATTCGACTGTAGTGTCTCGGAATCACTGGTCCAAAATGACTGTATCCAACACGGTGGGCGCCATTTGTAACCCCCCTTTCTCCCGGACAATGATGTTTATGTCTACAAATTGGGGGATGCGTGGGTTCGTCTTGGGTCCTTACAAATACGTGTGTCACTTTGGGTTCATAGAGTAGAAAGGCTGTGAAAGTGGTTTCTATAGACCCTTTAAGTCTCTGACCACTTCCTGGTAACGAGACCGGAAAACTGCGCATGCGCACTCGTGTAGGGCAAAAAGAGCAAATAAAACAGTGGCAGATTATTGAAAGTGTACACAAAATTGTTAAATTACGAGCGATTATATGAAAAACTTACTCCCAGAGGCAAAGAAACGATAATCAGACTGACTTATTTGCTAAGGGTTCAGTAACGTGGAAGAAAACGATCCGTATTTTAGTGACAATATAAGACGAAGACGTAAAAAAAAAAAAACGTGTCGCTGTTTTGGTTTGACGTTACCATCAAAGGAAATGTTAATCGACTCAGGCAGTAACAGACAAAGCCCGTGAAGCATGGGCTGGAACACTGCGGGAATGGGAAAAATGCATGTTACCAGCATTCTTTACCTTTTGCCGTAGTGTTTCCACAAGCCCATTGATGTAGGGTCGTCAATTAAGACGAGGGAGAGTTAGGTAAAGGGTTTATAAAGGGTAGCCCTCTAATATACCACATGTATACGTGTTAGATTAATCGACAATACAGTGGATATTTTAGTTTAATTTCAATGGCGGAGGGTCAGTCTGTTTGGGTTGAAATCAAATATCGGTCCACAGCCATTCTTCTATGTACAATTTATCGTCCTCCGGGCACACCGGTGGCATTTTGGGAAAATTTAAATATCAATATTGAAAAGGCACTTGAGTGTTGTCCACATATTCTATTACTTGGCGACCTTAACGTGGACCTTCTAAATCCAAACGAACATCACCTAAGTCATATTATCTCTTTAAACGATTTTACTAATGTCATTACAAAACCTACTCGCGTTTCAGAGACTTCTGCAACTCTTCTCGATCCAATTTTAATCTCGAACACTGTTCATGCCCTTCATTCTGATACCTTGGATGTCGACAGTTCCATAAGTGATCACAAAGCAACTCTAGTCTTAATAAATTTCTGTCAACCTCTAAGGCCTTGTTCAAAACGTAAGGTATGGCTCTACGACAGAGCTGACTTTAATCAACTGAATCTGTTGATTGATAATGAGAATTGGGATTTCATAGACAACCTTAACATAAATGATGCATGTAACCGATTTAATTGTATTCTAATGAATTTGATGAACCACTGTATTCCTTCTAGAGAAATTATGATAAGACCTAACGACAGACCGTGGTCCGATTCGGAGATAAGAAGAATAAGTAGACGACGAGACAGACTAAAGACTATAGCTACGAAATCAGAACGTTTAAACGATTGGAACAAATACAAGAAAATGCGCAATAAAGTAAATAATCTAAAGAAATACGCTAAACAACGTTATTTCAGTAATTTTTACGAACGTTTGTCCTCATCACGATTTGAAAATCCAAAACAGTACTGGAAATATCTTCGCAGTTTGGTTAGTAACAATACCAGCACCAATTCGATTCCAGTTTTGAAAACACTGCATGATGACCTAGAAACGTTCCATTACACTGACGAAGATAAAGCTAACTGTCTCAACAATTATTTTACTTCCATATCAACATTAAATGATTTAAATAGCAATTTACCGAACTTTGTTCGGAAAACACTAAATGTTCTTTCAACCATTAATATTTCTGTTGCAGATGTTGAAAGTATTATTAGACATAACTAAAGCAATTGGACCTGATCAAGTGAGTCATAAACTACTTAAGGCTACAAAACACAGTATTTCTAAGCCTTTGTGTAGGATCTTCAATAAATCTCTTGATCAAGAAACTTTTCCCAAATGTTGGAAACAGTCTATTGTCATGCCCCTGTTCAAAAAAGGAGATAAATCTTGCGTAAACAACTACCGTCCCATATCTTTACTAAGTTGTGTTGGTAAACTAATGGAACGGTGTGTCTACAAGTACATGTACAATTTCTTTGTTTCAAATGACATAATATACGAAAAGCAGTCTGGCTTTCTAAAGGGTCATTCTACTGTTCATCAGCTGATTGATATCTATCATCAAGTTGTTTCTTCTTTGGACTCTAACCAGAATACTTGTATGGTTTTCTGTGATATTTCGAAAGCTTTTGATAGAGTATGGCATAAGGGTCTTCTTTTCAAATTGCAACAAAATGGAATTAACGGTTGTTTGCTAAACTGGATTAGATGCTATCTTTCAAACAGACAATTAAATCAGAACCAATGAATGTTAAGGCGGGCTTTCCACAAGGCTCAGTTCTCGGTCCTCTTCTATTTCTAGTCTATGTTAATGATATTTCTGAAAACCTACTTAGCATTTCACGTTTATTTGCTGATGACACATCATTAGCTTGCTCAGCAGCAGCAGTTCAAGATATTCAGGGTATACTTAATCATGATTTACTTATGATTTCTTACTGGGCAAAGCAATGGCTGGTTACATTCAATCCCCAAAAAACTGTAGCAATGATCTTCTCGTCTAAAACCGTTCCCAGCCCTACTTTGGTCTTCGACAATGTCCAAATAAATTTTGTTGAACACCATAAACACTTAAGTTTAACACTTTCTGCGAACGGAAAATGGCGCGAACATATAAGGCTATTGACGGAGTCGGCTTCTAAAATTCTTGGAATGATGAGGGCGGTAAAATTTAAAATAAGCCGAAATTCTTTAAACCAACTTTACATATCATTTTTGCGTCCTATTCTTGAGTATGCTTCAGTTGTCTGGGATAACTGTCCTTGCACTGAAAGGGACTCTCTTGAAAAAATTCAACACGAAGCTGCAAGAATTGTCACAGGACTTACAAGATCTACTTCTCTTAAAAATTTGTATACTGAGATCGGTTGGCTGAGCTTGTCCGACAGACGTAAATACCAGAAGCTTATTCTAACGTTTAAAATCATCGATGGCCTAGTCCCAGACTATTTATGTCAACTGTTTCCATCAACTGTTAGAAACAGTACAATATATTCCCTTCGAAATTCCCAAGATATTGAAACATTGGCCCGCCGTATCGAAATCTTTGCGAAATCGTTCATTCCGTCGGCAATATCTCTATGGAACAATTTGTCGTTGGAAACGAAATCACTACAATCTCTTTCTATGTTTAAGTCAACAATCCTGCGTCAATTTCCAGTGTCCGTAGTTCCAAAATACTTCGGTGTAGGAGATCGCAAATTGTCAGTCTTTCATGCAAGATTAAGAAATAATTGTAGCGACCTGAAATTTGACCAACACAAAAACCATATTTCGGAAAGTAATTTGTGCCACTGTGGCTATTATGTTGAAGATATGGAGCATTTTTTTTTTTTTTTTTTTTCACTGCCCGTCATATAATAATCAGAGATTGATATTATTTCGCAAACTTCGCAAGTACCTCCCTTTAAGTTTAAATCTATTATTGTTTGGATCTGATAACTTAAGCCCTAATGATAATATTGAAATAGTTAATTCTGTTCAAGGATTTATTAAAAAGTCAGGAAGGTTTGAATGACTGCTTATTATACGTGCCTTGAGCCCATCTTAAATGAGTCGCCATTTGATCAGACGTGTCCCATCTCGAATCCCGGCTGACAATCTATCTTTTATCTTTATCACTCTTATGTTAAATAGTAATTTAGTCTTTAGTGTTCAAATGTTTCATCATCTGTTTTTCTTTAATATCCGTTAATTACTGAAATGTTTGAAATTTTCTCAGCTGCCATTAAGACTGTTGTTTCTGTAACATGTAATTGGAGGAGGGGAATGGCCGAATCTAAGTTGTGAGAACTTGTGGCCAGACCCCTTTGCCAATGTACATGTGTCATTCCATGTACTGGAAATTTTGTTTGTGTATTGTTTCTGTAAACATGTACATGTGTATGGCAATAAAATATGTTTAAACTAAACTAATGGCACAGGGTGTGGGTCGAGATTGGCATTGTTCATGCTGTTACCTTTAATAGTTTAAAGAGTGTGTATTGTGATCAATTTCATCATAAAACAAATTTTGGCGCAGACGTACATGTATTTGAAAACATGAATGAATGAATGAGAGAGCGAGCGAGGAGCAAGCGGATGGATGGATGGATGAACTAAAACGCGAGAACAAATAACGAACGAACAACGGTATATTGCCCTGTTGTCGTCTGTGGCTGCGCTTTCCACCAGGGATCGGTTGTAACAAGTAATTTAGAAACATTCCTTTTCAGAAAACAATGTTGGAAGAGGTTGAAATAATGTTTACCAGCATATTCTCCTTTTCTCACAATGTGTGAAAAGTTTTCTTTTCTCTTGGTCGTGAAGACTTGTGATTGTTGGGTAAAGGGTTAAATGGAAATTGTAACAGTAATTAATTGAGCACATTGTATACGGGGAGGCATTTTAGCGTGTCATATACATGATAATGTAGGGAAACAATATGGACCTTCGCCTTAACCCCTAGCCTCCGTTACGTGACGGTGATCTTGAATTTACTTTGCGAAAAGCATAATGAGAGATCTGTTTGCACATGGGGGTAGCGTGGACTTGAAATACACTTTACAAATCCTAAATATGGTTTAAGTAATAGTAATTAAGATTTATGACATAAACTTAACGCGACGGTTTCTGAAGTTTTCACTCCATAAACCCATGTAAAACTTGTGACCCCTGGTGCAGGGCCAAACTTGATCCTAGGGCTGTAACTTGGGCCCTCTTTGTAGTTGTCCACTAGATAATGCTATAATTATGCAAAATTTGGTAGCCTAAGCCTTATGACTATGTACACCAAGATTTAAAAGTTTTCCCTATGTAAGCCTATGTAAATCTTGTGAACCCCCCCCCTCCACCCCCCAGCATGAGGCCAAATTGACCCCAGGACTGTAATTTGGGCACTTTTGGTAGACCCCCACCAGATCAAGCTAAATGCAAAATTTGGTAGCTTTAGGCCTAATGGCTAGGTACTGGAAGATTTCTTAAGTTGTCTCACTATGTACGCCCATGTAAAACTTGTTACCCCTGCAGCGGGGCCAATTTTGATCCCAGGGCTAAAATTTTGGCCTGCTTGGTAGAGGCCCACTAGATATAGTTACATGCAAAATTTGGTAGCTCTAGGCCTTATGGCTAGGTACAGGAAGATTTTTAAAGTTTTCTCTATATAAGCCTATGTAAAACTTGTGACCCCTGGGGCAGAGCCAATTTTGACCCCAGGGCTATAATTTGAAGAAACATGATAGAGGTCTACTACATAAAGCTACATGCCAAATTTGGTAGCCCTACGCCTTATGGTTTCAGACAAGAAGATTTTTAAAGATTTCCAATATTTTTCAGTTTTGTTGCCATGGCAACCAGAGTTTTTGAAGGAATCAAATTCTTTCAAGAAATTCTGAAGAGGACTATGGCAGGATCATTTATGTGAAGTTTCATGAAAATTGGATGGGTAGTTTCAGAGAAGATGTTTGAAATAAAAGTTAACGCACGGGCGGACGGACGCACGGACGGACGGACGCACGACGGACACCGGGCCATGACATAAGCCCGCTGGCCTTCGGCCAGTGGAGCTAACAACAACGCAAAAAAGGCTGATTACTCTTCCGGTCATGTGATCGATTTGACTTTCTAAAAATAGACAAGGTATGGACTAAAACCCTAAACTATGCAGTTACACTACAAAATTTTAAGACTCATTGACTTTGAAAGCATTAATTGCCAATGAAAAATTTAACCCTTTACCACAGAATCCCAAGTTTTAACGATCCTGAGGAAGATTTTTGAAAATACTGTGGGAAAAGGAAAAACAAGAGGACCATGATGACCCTAGATCGCTCACCTGAGTCAATAGTTGAAATTTCACTCCAGGGTCATAATGACCCAATTTAATACTCATCTGAGATATAATTAACCCTTTACCACACAATCATAGGTTTTAACGACCCTGTAGAAGAAGCCTTTTGAAAACATGGTGGGAAAAGGAGAAAATGCTGGTACCCAGCATTTTCTCCTTTTCCCACAATGTTTTCTTCCGTATCCATAACAAATTTCAAATTTTCAGTCCCATTTATTTTGTCTTCTGTAAATGCTTTCAATTTGGACCAGTCTAAAAGTTTGTCGATTGGTAAAGAGTTAAGTCAAACATTCTGACCAATTGTCAGGTCAACTGAGCTGAAAATGTAGCCTCTGGATTGTCAAAAATGTATTTCTTCCATTTGACCTAGTGACCTAGTTTATGGTCATCCGAGATTTAATTAAGGCAAACATTCTGACCAATTTTTAAGTCAATTGAGCAAAAACTGTGGCCTCTAGAGTGCCTAGAAGGTATTTCTTTAATTTGACCTAGTGACCTAGTTTATATGAAGACAAACATTCTGACCAATTTTCAGGTCAATTCAGTAAGGAATGTGCCTTTAGAATGTCCACAAGGTATTTCTTTAATTTGACCTAGTGACCTAGTTTATGACCCAAAGTGACCCAATTTCAGACTCATGCGAGATGTAGTTAAGACAAACGGCCTGACTAATTTTCAAGTCAACTGAGCAAAAAATGTGGCCTCTAGAGTACCCAGGAGGTATTTCTGTAATTTGACCTGGTGACCTAGCTGATGACCCTAGGTGACCCAAATTCAATCTCATTGGAGATTTCATCAAACAAACATTCTGACCAATTTTCAGGTCAATTGAATAAGAAGTGAGGCCTCTAGGTAGCCCACAATGTATTTCTTTAATTTGACGTAGTGACCTAGTTTATGACCCTAGGTCATCCAATTTCAAACTCATGCGAGATTTCATCAAGACGAACATTCTGACCAATTTTCAAGTCAAATGAGTAAGAAATGTGGCCTCTAGAGTGCCCACAAGATATTTCTTTGACCTAGTGACCTAGTTTATGACCCCAGATGACCCAATTTCAAAATCATCCAAGATTTCATCGAGACAAACATTCTGACCAATTTTCAGGTCAACTGAGTAAGAAATGTGGCCTATAGAGTGCCCACAAGGTATTTCTTTAATTTGACCTAGTGACCTAGTTTATGACCTCAGGTGACCCAAATTTGAACTCATCTGAGATTTCATCAAGACAAACATTCTGACCAATTTTCAGGTCAAGTGAGTAAGAAATATTGGATCATGTGTAAAGGGTTATGGTTGGAAATTCTTTTACATCATTGATAAGTAACTGTTCTTCTTTAAAAAATATATTTGAGCCATACTCTGGAAAAAGGAGGCTTTATGAACCTCTGCTACACTGTACCAAACAGGTCATCACATAATCATGGATCCATGTAGTCCATTTTATCTAACAACCTACTGAATCATGAGGTAAACTGGTCCTTGGACATGCAGAAAATTGACCAATAGCGAAAAGTTTCAGCCCAGGTCAGCGTGCACAGGCTGACATGGGTCGATACTTTTTGGAGATGCATAAAGCCTTCTTTTTACAGAGCATGGCTCATTTTGTTGCATAATTTTTATTACCCAAAGATGTTTAGTTTTGGCATCTACAACATGTTCTGTTGTGGCTACTGCATTACATTTAGATCATGAAATTAGAATCCTTAGTATCACTTGTATGAGTATGTTGGTGCACCATCAGACCATGATTTTTGCTCTGCAAAAAAGGGGTTTAATTAACTCTTTACCAAAATTTTAGACTAGTCCAAAGTGAAAGTATTTGTAGACGATAAAGTAAATGTGACTGAAATCTTAAAGTTTATTTTGGGAAGGATAGAAAACATTGTGGGAAAAGGAGAAAATGCTGGTAACCAGCATTTTCTCCTTTTCCCACAATGTTTTCAAAAGGCTTCTTTCTCAGGGTCATTAAAAGTCGGGATTGTGCAGCAAAGAGTTAATTAGTATGCACAAAGTATTTACTCATGTCAACCTGCGCAGTCTTTGCTGGCTGACATGGTTCAAAACTTTTTGCCATTTGTAAATTTTCTGCATGTTCAAGGACCATTCTGCTCCACGAGTCAGTCGGTTGCTATAAAACATGGATTTTTGGGATCTATAATGATGTAATGGCTTGATTGGTTCTCTGCATTACAGAGACATATTAACTCTTTACCACACAATCCTGACTTTTAACAATCCTGAGAAAGAAGCCTTTTGAAAACATTGTGGGAAAAGGAGAAAATGCTGGTAACCAGCATTTTCTTCTTTTCCCACAGTGTTTTCTACCCTTCCCAAAACATATTTCATTTTTTCAGTCACATTTATTTTGTCGTCTGCAAATGCTTTCAATTTGGACAAGTCTAAAATTTTGTTGTTTGGTAGAGTTAAACCCCCTTTTCTCAGAGTGTGGTTTAGATGAATAATTGCTCAGTTATACAAATTAGTTCTTTGAACTGATGTTTATCTAGATGCAATTGTCTGTTCAGTAAAGGCCCACTGACTGCCACAAGTAAACATTTCAATAGTCAAAATACTGGCAAACTTAATTCAGACTATTTGAAAGTCTGGATTTTATTATAAATCTGACATGTTACAGTTAAGTCTGTAAAAGTTAGAGGGGCTGTCAAAAAAAAGAAATTGAAAAAGAAAAGAATTTGACTCGCCAACTTAAATTTTAGTTTTATGATTTTTTTTCTGCCAGTGACCATACTGGGACATGTCAGTCCAGTAATATCCATACTGAAATGGTTTACTTGTGACCATAAGTAGGCCTTAAAGATGTGTTCTATAAAAAATATTTTTCTTTGAAATATGTAAAGAAAAGGATCAGCATAATTTTTACATATAAGGTTAATGACATCCTGAAACCACTTCGCAGCAGAAGACTTTTGAAATTGCCTGGCCAAATATAGATGATCAACAAGGTTTAACCCTTTACCACATTGACAAAATTTTAGCCCTGTCCAAATTGAAAGCATTTGCAGACGACAATTTCTATGTGGCTCAAATGGTATATATTTTCTTTGATAGAGTAGAAAACACTGTGGGAAAAGGAGAAAATGCTGGTTACCAGCATTTTCTCCTTTTCCCACAATGTTTTCAAAAGGCTTCTTTTCCAGGGGCATCAAAAGGCGTCATTGTGCAGTAAAGGGTTAAGGTTTAACCCTTTACCACATTGCAAATATTTAGACTTGTCCAAATTTAAGGCATTTTCAGATGACAAATTAAACATGGCTCATATCTCGGGAGTCATCATTGATAGGGTAGAAAACATTGTTTGGAAAGCAGAAAATGTGCTGGTTACCAGAATTTTCTCCTTTTACGTTTTCAGAAGGCTTTTTCTCTCAGGGCCATCAATACTCGGAACTGTGTGGTAAAGATTCAATCAATGAAAACAAGTGACAACTCTGTGTCAAAAGGGCAATGTTATGCTGTTTAGTGCTCTTGTTCATTTCACCTCGTACTCGACAGGCAATTTTGATGCCCTGCCGCATAATTATTGGAAAAGGAGCTTTATTGAGCATTGGTACCTCTTCAAACAATGTTTTCATTATACTCCTGCAATTCTCCTATCCTTTTTGGTCAAATGTCTTCCACTGAATTTGTTGCTTTCCTTTTCTGGTGATTTATATTACAATCTGTGGGTATGGGATAAACCTCCAGTGCTTTTTTTTCATGACATGAATAACCCGTGTTCAGATTTTAGAATGACCTCTTTTTGACTCTCTCTGTGTGATACATTGTAATATCTACACACCTTTCTTCCTGCAGACTATATCTTTCTTTTGGTGCGCAAACAACCTTTGAACACGTGGCATATAGAGAAATCACTCATCACCTGCTATTTTTCCTTTTCTACACTGTTTTCACACATACATCTAAATTCATGTTGCTTATTCATACACATGATGTTTGTTTTCAAAATTGTCTGCAGCTAGATATTTTTTAGCTCATCTTTACCGAACTACAAAATTTTAGGCTTGTCAAAACTGAAAGCATTTGCAAGCAACATATCAGATATGGATGAAATAATGAAATTTGACTCTGAAAGGGTAGAAAACATTGCTAAAAAGAAAAAAAATGCTGGTTACCAGCATTTTCTCCATTTCGGACAATGTTTTCTAAAGCCTTCTTCAGTAGGGTCGTTGAAAGTCTGGATTGTGCGGTAAAAGGTATAAATGGACATTTTGTTTTACCTTCAAAAACTGCTTAACTAATTGTTAACCTTAAGCATGCTAAATGGAGCTTCTTCTGCTTTAGCAGACAGTGTAGATCAAGATCAGACTAAAAAGATGTTGTGTCCACATGGTTCAACACTTATTTGATACTCTGACCAAAATATCCGTGACATTGTAGTATCTTTTGCCTTTTTTTAACTCACTGAAAGGAGAAAAACATGGTGGAAAAAGGAGAAAATGCTGGTTACCAGCATTAGAAAATGCTGGTTTCCAGCATTTTGTCCTTTTCCCACAATGTTTTCAAAAGCATTTATCCTTTTTCTACAGTGCTTTCAAAAGCCTTTCCCTCAGGGTCATGAAAATGTGGGATTGTCTGAAAATTTTGTTAGAGGGTCCCCATTCATATGCTCTGTTGGAAGAGGTGTGTATATCTTTGATTTGAAAGCCAACAGTTCATTTTCACACTTCATGGAAATTTCTATATTTATGAGGAAATTTGTCTCAAAGCCCGTTTATTTACATCAAAATTATTGTACCACTCTTCTTTCTGTTCCATACAGATACAAAATTTTAGCCCCCGTATAGGACAGTATTTGAAAACACGGTGAGAGAAGTAGTAACTGCTTTTCAAACAATGTTTTCTATGTACATGAAATTCAAAAACTGCATGTTTCTTTCCTTCAGCTTTCTCCTCAGAGATTTAGTAATTCATTACAATGTTTTCTGTTTTTTTTTTGTGGTGGATTTTTTTTTCCTAAAAGATGTTGTTACCAGTAACCTTTAAATACCACACAATCCAGTGTTATAATGACACTGAGGAAGGAAGAAGTCTTTTAAGACATTGTAGGAAAAGGATAAAATGCTTGTAACCAGCATTTTCTCCTTTTCCCACAATGTTTCCTACCCAACCAAAGACAAATTTCAATTTTTGAGACTCAATTACTTCATTATCTGCTAGTGCTTTGAATTTCAACAAGTCTAAAGTTTTGTCGTTTGGCAAACAGTTAAGCCAGATGTGTCCAAAATTTGCATGGGGTGAAGGATTAATCATTTACCCTTTACCAAATGACAGAATTTTAGATGCCTTCAAATTGAAAGCATTTGCACACCAGAAATCAAATACAGTTCAAATGACACAATTTGTCTGATAGGGAAGAGAACCTTGTGGAAAAGGAGAAAATGCCGTTTGATACCCTTATTTTCGACTTTTCCACAGTGATCAAAATCTTCTTCAGGCTGTCAAAACAGGATTTCTCTGTACCAGATGACAAAATTCTTAACTCACTCATTTTGAAAGCATAATGTGAAACATCATCAAAAAAATTTCTCCTATTGCCACAATATTTTCTAAACTGAACAGCTGCTGCAAGATGAGAAAGGCAGGTTTCTAAATAAAGAAATAGAGGGGTGGGTGGGGTGTGACTTGGGGGTTGGGGGCGGGGAATGTGATTACTATGACATTGTTAAATTATTGTACTAGTTTGTTTATATTTTTGAGTTCACAATTTTTTCCTTCTTTCTTGTTTTTGCAATGTTTTTGTTAATTCCTATACAGAATATGTGATCAAGGTTTAGATCTGTGGTTCAGGCAAGAGAATGAGGTGTAAATAAAAATGATTAAAACCATATCCTCTGTTGAGTTCTACATGTATCTGGTTTTATACAGAGTGGTGATATGGCCCACAACATGCGAAATGAGACCTTCGAACATTTGTGTAAAGTGCTGTCTTGGATTAGCCTGCACAGTCCATGCAGGCTAATCTGAGGCAGCACTTTACAACTACATGTATATACCCTTTTTTCATACAGTAGACTTTTGTGAAACAGAAAATCGCACAAAAACGGGAAGTGTCGTCTCGGATTAATCACAGACTGCACAAGCTGATCTGGGACGACACTTTTATGCACATTTCTGAAGGCCCCTTTTCATGTGTTGCATGCCATATATGGCACTTTTAGAAGTTACAAGTCACATAGCAGTCTGTGAGCCATGCTCTGGCAGACTGGCGTTTAATGCATCTCTGTGATGCAGGATACCAAGCAAGTCATCACCTAATTATACAGTGTAATCTATTTTGTATAACAAACGACTGAATCGTAAGATAACCTGGTCCTTTTACTTGCAGAAAATTTACCAAAAGCAAAAAGTGTTGACCTAGAACTGACCTAATTTTTGCAGATGCATTAACCCTTTCCCAAACGACAAATTCTGGACTGGCCCAAATTGAAAGAGTTTGCAGACAACAATTTTAAATTTAATGAAAATGGCAGAAAGTTATCAAAAAGGGTAGAAAACACCATGGGAAAAGGAGAAATTGCTCGTCATGAGCAATTTCTCCTTTTCCCACAGTGTTTTCAAAAGACTTGTTCTGCAGACACATGAAAACCAGGGCTTGTTTGGGAAAGGGTTAAGCCCCCTTTTCACAAAGCATGGCTCAATTATTTATGTCTTTTGTGAGTTTATAAGTGGTAAGCTTAGGCTCTCTAAGGACATTCCTGTGTGACCAGTGAAGTTTGGGGGTATCAGACCAAGACTTTCTGATAACAAATCAAGCATCTTGAACATTGAGCCACAAAGATTTTCATTAACCCTTTACCACACAAATCCCATCCTTTAATGACCCTTAGAAAGAAAGCTTTAGAAACATTGTTGGAAAAGGACAAATGCTGGTATCCAGCATTTTCTTTTCCCCGCAATTTTTTCTACCCTTCCAATACCATTTTCAATTTCTGAGCCACAGTAATTTTGTCTGCAAGTGCTTTCTATTTGGACAAGTCTAAATCTAACATATCTCTTGTGGTAGAGACTTAACCTTTACCATTCGTGCCACTGAAAAAGTGTTTTCTGCTACTAATAATGTTGGGAAAATCTTCATGTAAAAGCACTCTCTGTTAGTTCGCTGATATTTTGTATGAGTGATACTTGATTAGGCCTGCTTGTATTTACCGACATCATCTATGCATTTAAAAAAGATGTGACTTGTTTGGGCAGCTAGGCTATTTTCTTTATGAAAGTTTCTTGCCATGCAGACTTCGTATGACTGAATGTCTTTGTCAATGCTAAATAAGTGCATGATACATTTATAAACAAGAGGGCCATGATGGCCCTGGGTCGCTCACCTTAGTAGAGTGCCTTAAAGGTTTTTCTTTAATTTGACCATGTGACCTAGTTTTTGACCGCAGGTGACCCAATTTCAAACTCATATTTCATGAAGACAAACATTCTGACCAATTTTCAAGTCAATTGAGCAAAAAATGTGGCCTTGAGTGCCCTATAGATATTTCTTTAATTTGACCTAGTGACCTAGATTATGACCCCAGGTGACCCTAATTTGAACTGGTCATTGACTATATCAAAAGAAACATTTTAACCAATTTTCAAATCAAATGAATAATAAATGTGGCCTCTAGAGTGCCCACTAGCTATTTCTTTAATTTGACCAAGTGACCTAGTTTATGACCCCAGTTGACCCAAATTCAGACTCATGTGAGATTTTACAAAGACAAACATTCTGACCAATTTTCAAGGCAATTAAGCAAAGAATGTGGCCTCTAGAGTGCCCACAAGGTATTTCTTTATTTTGACTTAGTGACCTAGTTTATGGTTCCAGGTGACCCAAATCCAAACTCATCTGGTATTTCATCAAGACAAACATTCTGGCCAAATTTCAGGTCATTTGAGCAATAAATGTGGCCTCCAGAGTGCAAACAAGGTATTTCTTTCTCTGACCCAGTGAACTAGTTTATGACCCATGTTGACCCAAATTAATCTTATGTGAGACTTTATAAAGACAAACTTTCTAACTAATTTTCAAGGCAATTGAGCAAATAATGTGGCCTCGAGAGTGCCAACAAGGTATTTCTTTAATTTGACCTAGTGACCTAGTTTGTGACCCAAGATGACCCAATTTTGAACTTGATGTACTTGTTGCGCTTAGATGGGCAAACAAACTTAGAAGGGAATCACTACATACCAAATATCAAAGCTCTACGCCTTCCAGTTTTAAAGAAGAATTTTAAAGTTTTCCTTCTTCGTTCCTATGTTCGAACTTGTGACCCCAGGGGCTGGGCCAGTTTTGACCCAGGAGCATCATATGAACAAACTTGGTAGAGGTCCACTAGGAAATGCTACATACCAAATATCAAAGCTCTACACCTTCCCGTTTAAGAGAAAAAGGAATTTAAAGTTTTCCTTATCTGTTCCTATCTTCGAACTTGTGACCCCCGGGGCGGGGCCAGTTTTGACCTTTCGGTTTCAGAAAAGAAGAATTTTAAAGTTTTCCTTCTTTGTTCCCATGTTCGAACTTGTGGCCCCAGGGGCTGGGCCAGTTTTGACCCAAGCAGCATCCTTGGAACAAACTTGGTAGAAGTCCACTAGGAGATGCTACATACCAAATATCAAAGCTCTATGCCTTCCCATCTAAGAGAAAAAAAAATTAAAGTTTTCCTTCTTTGTTCCTATGTTTGAACTTGTGACCCCCGGGCCAGGGCCAATTTTGACCCCAAGGGCATCATATGAACAAACTTGGTAGAGGTCTACTAGGCGATGCTACATACCAAATATCAAAGCTCTAAGCCTTCCAGTTTCAGAGAAGATGATTCTTACAGTTTTCCTTCTCTGTTCCTATGTTCGAACTTGTGACCCCCAGGGCAGGGCCAACTTTTGCCCCAAGGGCATCATATGCACAAACTTGGTAGAGATCCACTAGAAGATGCTACATACCAAATATCAAAGCTCCATGCCTTCCTGTTTTGGAGAAGAAGATTTTTAAAGTTTTCCTTCTTTGTTCCTATGTTGGAAATTGTGACCCCTGGGGCGGGGCCAGTTTTGACCCCAGGGGCATCATATGAACAAACTTGGTAGAGGTCCACTAAGCGATGCTACATACCAAATATCAAAGCTCTACGCCTTCAAGTTTCAGAGAAGAAGAGTTTTAAAGTTTTCCTTCTTTGTTACTATGCTCAAACTTGTGACCCCCGGGGCGGGGCCAGTTTTGACCCCAGGGGCATCATATGAACAAACTTGGTAGAGGTCCACTAGGCAATGCTACATACCAAATATCAAAGCTCTACGCCTTCCAGTTTCAGAGAAGATGATTTTTAAAATTTCCCCTCTTTGTTCCTATGTTCGAACTTGTGACCCCGGGGCAGGGCCAGTTTTGATCCCAAGGGCATCATATGAACAAACTTGGTAGAGGTCCACTAGGAGATGCTTCATGCTAAATATCAAAGCTCTCTGCCTTCTAGTTTTACAGAAGAAGATTTTTAAAGTTTTCCTTCTTTGTTCCTATGTTGGAAATTGTGACCCCCGGGGCGGGGCCAGTTTTGACCCCAGGGGCATCATATGAACAAACTTGGTAGAGGTCCACTAGGAGATGCTACATGCCAAATATCAAAGCTCTACGCCTTCAAGTTTCAGAGAAGAAGATTTTTAAAGTTTTCCTTCTTTGTTACTATGCTCAAACTTGTGACCCCCGGGGTGGGGCCAGTTTTGACCCCAGGGGCATCATATGAACAAACTTGGTAGAGGTCCACTAGGCAATGCTACATACCAAATATCAAAGCTCTACGCCTTCCAGTTTCAGAGAAGATGATTTTTAAAATTTCCCCTCTTTGTTCCTATGTTCGAACTTGTGACCCCGGGGCAGGGCCAGTTTTGATCCCAAGGGCATCATATGAACAAACTTGGTAGAGGTCCACTAGGAGATGCTTCATGCCAAATATCAAAGCTCTATGCCTTCTAGTTTTACAGAAGAAGATTTTTAAAGTTTTCCTTCTTTGTTCCTATGTTGGAAATTGTGAACCCCGGGGCGGGGCCAGTTTTGACCCCAGGGGCATCATATGAACAAACTTGGTAGAGGTCCACTAGGAGATGCTACATGCCAAATATCAAAGCTCTACGCCTTCAAGTTTTAGAGAAGAAGAGTTTTAAAGTTTTCCTTCTTTGTGACTATGGTCAAACTTGTAACCCCTGGGGCGGGGCCAGTTTTGACCCCAGGGGCATCAAATGAACAAACTTGGTAGAGGTCCACTAGGAGATGCTACATACCAATTATCAAACCTCCGCACCTTCTAGTTTTAGAGAAGAAGATTTTCAAAGATTTTGCCTTTTTTTCCTTTTTGTTGCCATGGCAACCAGAGTTGTGGGTGGAATTCAATTCTTTGAACAATTTTGGTAGAGCTTCACCCAAGGAACATCCCTGCTAAGTTTCATCAAGATTGGCTCAGTGGTTTAGGAGAAGAAGATGTTTAAGGAAATTGTTGACGGACGCCGGACGACGGACGCCGGACATAGGGCGATCACAATAGCTCACCTTTAGCACGTTGTGCTAAGGTGAGCTAAAAAGGAAGTGGAGCCAAATAGGGCCATCATGGCCCTCTTGTTTCACATTGTCGTCAAAAGGTCCTTTCCTTGGTGTTATTAACACTCAGGATTGAGTGTTAACCATTTCCCAAACAAGCCCTGGTTTTCACGTGTCTGCAGTACAAGTCTTTAGAAAACACTGTGGGAAAAGGACAAATTGCTCGTAACGAGCAATTTCTCCTTTTCCCACAATGTTTTCTACCTTTTTGGAGAACTCTCTGTCATTTTCATCAAATTTAAAATTGTCATCTGCAAACTCTTTCAATTTGAATCAGTCTAAAATTTATCGTTTGGGAAAGGGTTAAGGCTTTATTAGCACTTTGCACAAATCTTTCCAAGCCACTCACTTCTTTCCAACAAAAAACATACATGTAATTGAAACAGAGTTCTGAGGTGAGACAGGAATGAATCTTGTTACAATAACTGTTATCTTGGCAAGTTGGGAATCAAATCTGTGATCCCTGGGTTTTGGGCCCTGTTCACCATCCACTGAGCTACCAGGCCCGGCTGTACTCCTGTACATTTATCTGTAATACATGGCAAAACCATGGCTGGGCGTTATATACTTTAAACTACAATGAATTATTGTAAAAACTTTCAAGTTGTTGCTTATATTGTATTACTAACAAAAAACCCTGTTTCCTTTCAATACACAGGTATAAACAATGCACTGTTTATTCAAGAGTTCATCCTATACCCCATAGGAGTTTCTGGACTACATGTATATGTATCTATTTCAATTCATCCATTATCAACCATCCTGTTTTAATAACCCTGAGGAAGAAATCTGAAAACCTTGTGTGAAAAGGAGAAAATGCTGGGACCAGCATATTCCCCTCTTCCCCGTAGTGCTTTCTATCATATCACTGACAAATCATTTCAGCCTTATTTGTCATCTTAAAATGCTTTCAATCTGAACAAGTCTAAAATTTTGCTGTGTGGTGACAAGTTAAAAGAACTGCAGACTGGATTATCATAATTTACACCAGTTATTCCTCGAAAGAGGAAATAACATTGTGATAAATGGAAACTTCTTCATTTGTCACATAATTTTCCAATACACTGCTACATTAGCCTTACACTACACAAGTTTGTGTCTATAGGCACTTGCATGTGCAAAAGGAATACAACTTATACATTTATTCTTTACAATATGACAAAATTTTGGACTCATCCAAATTGAAATCAATTGCTGACAACAAACTGAATATGGCTCAAATGATTAAATGTGTATGTGGAAGGGTGGAAAACATTATTGGAAAAAAAGGAGAAAATGCTGGTTATTGGCATTTTCTCCTTTTCCCACACAATGTTTTCAAAAGGCTTCTTCCCTGTGTTAATAGATTGACTCAATATTGTTTATACTACTTTCAACACTGTTTCAGCCATATCATACCCACAGTTAACTTATTAATGTAAGTCCTGAGTTTCACCAGTACTAAGCAAGGGCTCCAAAATAACTTGTCCATAGACACTCCTGCCAAAAACCCCAATCCCTTAGTTGAAGATGAAACATAAGGCCTATGAATCCTACACCTCCACTGACCTTGCAAAACTCTTCACATGCAACGCATCAGTCCTCCATATTCAGCATAGCAAACCTATTGTCCATGCTTAAATCTGACGTAACCTTGATCACAGGTTGGGCTGGAGTGTCACAATCTGAACCAGAGGCTTGTATGGTCACTGAATCTGAACTAGATTTCTTTTTTCTTTTCTTCTTTTTAGACTTTTTATTTGACTGATCTAATTTAGCATCCAATGGACCCTCTGTACAAATACTGATAACAGCCTGGAGTACTTTTTTAAAGAGTTCATGTAAAGGGGATTTCAGCGCCATTAGTTCTCCGATAAACAGATCTGGTTTTGACCTATAATCAAGGTCAGCCCAAAGGTTGTAAACTGTTGTTCCACTGTACACAAACCCTGGACTAAGCATGGGCACTGGGCATGCTAGTAGTTGATTCAACTGGATAGTATCCATCAAAATGGCCTGAAATTGAGAAAACCCATGAACTTTGCGATAATCCTTGGGCTTTCTATCTTTCTTGTCTGGTTTTCTGGTAAATTTCTCCATTCTGTGAACAAAATGTTCAACCTTAGGCAGGTCAGATTGTTCACAGACTTCTTCAACATCATCTATAATACATGGCTTTCGGGTATTTTCAGTACCAGCTTCCAATTTATTTTTATACCAAAGAAAAGCTCTTGCATTCAAATATAAGATTGTGGTCAATAAGCTCATTAAAGCACCTTTAGAGACTTTTGGGTCAGCTCCTTTGACCCACATACACAACATAAAAATGAGAAGATGGATGGTGTTGCTTACAGTTAGTCCATCTTGCATGGTATGATCAGTGGAATTTACAGCTGCAAATAAGATCTGAAGTCTATTTTCTCTGTTACTTTCCTGCGGTGTCATGTATATATCCCATTTGTCTGAAAGACCTTTTATTTCTCTAGCTGGAAGCACATAGAATTTTTTTATGTTTTTTTGATTACGGTCATATTCAACAATATGTGATTCTCTAGAAGGTCTTTTCTCTGCTACACCAGAAGTCTGCTGTGGTAAAAACAATCCATAGTTAATTTCTCGGATCCTTCTTGAGCATTGGTATGTTGACTGTTTTCTCAGTAATTCTATCTGACAATATTGAATCACTCTGTGTAAAACAATGGCATTTTGTATCTTATGGCTCATCTTGCATCGTCTAAGTGCACTTACTATCCATTCCGGAATGGTTTTGTCATAAAAATCTTGCAACTCTGGAAACACAAAAGATTCAAGATTTCTCTCTAGTTTTGGCACATCATAACATTTAAAAAATTGTTCTAAATCAATAGAAGCAAAGTTGTCAATGAAACAGTAATCATTCAGTGATCTGTCAAGCTTTATGCCTACCTCCTGTCTCATATTCTCAGGTATGTACTCTAGTACACCATCAAAAATATTTTCCTGTGGATGGATTCTATCTAACCAATGTAGTGAGGTTACCATGCGATAACTGTCTTTCTCCAAAATCTTAAACTTTTTTTGTCCACAAGGTATAACAGCATGAGAATAAAATGATCTTAACTGTCTTGCATCCACATAATCATTTCCAAGCAATGATGCAAAAACAGGTAGCACCAAATGACGAACATTTTGTGGATATTTCTGGGTAAATCTGGAATAGTGGTATAGTTTGACAGGAATGTATTTGAACTGATCATCTGAGAGAACATCAGCTGGATCCAAAAGGAGTGTCTCCCCTGTCTTGCTATCACAGGTACAAAGTGTGAGGTTCATATACTCAAGGGGGATAACCCCACCTTCCAAGCTATATACATAGAAATCACTGTCATTACTAAGCACAGGACAGCTCCACCTATAAGCCAGAACAGCAATCTCTCTATCTGCTTCAAACTGACAGGATACATGAGGTATATCAAGTTCTTCTAGCGCCTGTTGGAAAGTTTCAATGGCTAATATCGGTAAAACTGATCCATGTCGCCCTGAACAGATCCAGTCTACATGAAAAATTCGTTCAAGTCTCCGCTCCAACACTGTTGGAAGTTTTCTATCATCTGGATCATACCCTCCATCAAATACAACATAAGGCTCTACATTGCATGCTCTCAAAATATTGAAGAAAAATTTACACTTTCTTGCATACTGATCATAGTCTCCACCAAACTTGAAGGCCACTTTATGTTTCAAGAAAAGATAGTACATAAAGTTGTTGCCATCAATAATAACTTTACAGTCATGCAGTTTGTGGTGGCTCAGTAACTTATGGTTGTTATCCACAAATGTAGACAGTCCCTTCACGCCCATGTTTGTTTGTCTGGCAGATAAAGAGGTTGTAGCTTGTAATTTCCTATTGTCGTTCCAGTATGTATAGTTCTTAACTGCTGAATCTTTGAGTTATTCTGGCCCCCATCATCCTGAAAAAAATATATGACCCATGCGCTGTGAAAAGGGGGCTTAATGCATCTGCGAAAATTATCCAACAAGGTCAGCCTGTGCAGTCCGAACAGGCTGACCTGAGCCGAAACTTTCTGTATGTCCAAGGACAGTCTACCTCATGATTCAGTCAGTCATTAAAAAAAGTGGCTATTACGGATCCATAATCATGTGATGACTCATGGAAGAATGCATCACAGAGATGCATTAAGCCCTTTTTGCCAGAGCATGGCTCATATAAATTGAGCCATGCTTTGTGATAAGGGAGCTTAATGCATCTGCAAAAAAGTATCAACACTGGTAAGCCTGTGCTGGTTAACCTAGGTCGAGACATTTGGTCGATTTTCTGGATGCCCAAGGACCATTCTGCCTTACCATTCATTTGGTTGTAAGACAAAATGAATTTTATCGATCCATAATTATGTGAATTTTTGAGTATAATGCATCATGGAAATACATTAAACCCCCTTTTGCCAGAGCAATGCTCTTATATGCTTTACAAGGGGTGCACAAGTAAAAACAAGAAAGGACTCATTCAAAAAAGAAAAAGTATATTTACATCAATATCTTATCTTGTTTATATCCTCTTCAAAACCATTTAACTCTTTACCAAACGACAAAATTTTAGACTGGTCCAAATTGAAAGCATGTGCAGACAACAAAATTCAAATTTGTTTTGGGAAGAGTAGAAAACATTGTGGGAAAAGGAGAAAATGCTGGTAACCAGCATTTTCTCCTTTTCCCACCAAGTTTTCAAAAGGCTTCTTTTTCAGGATTGTTAAAAGTGGGAATTGTGTGGTACAGCATTAAAAATGGCAGTTGTTACTAAATTAATCTTTACCCTTAATGTGTGAAGCATAGGTTGAATGTGTACATAAAGATCAGCCTGCAAAGGACATGCAGTTTCATCTTGAATCTACACTACCTACTTAAATTCACATTTTGACTAATACAGTCTTGAGTTTAAAAAAAAAAAATGTATTAGGTTTACATGAATTCCCCATTCAGTATACAAGTATGTCAATTTCAATATAGTGAAACAGTCTAGGGGATTTAGTAAGTTCAGCTCAAAAAACAAAGTTGGATAATAAATCTAACTTTGATCTGGCAAATTTGGTCCTGTGACATACTTTTTGACCCAACATGACCCAATTTAAAACTTGTCCGAGATTTCATCCAGACAAAAGTTCTGACCAAGTTTCATGAATATCAAGCTGAAAATGTGGCCTCTAGAGTGCACACAAGGTTTTTCTAAGATTTCGCCCAGTGACCTACTTTTTAACCCAACATGGCCCAATTTCAAAGCTGTCCAAGATTTTGTCCAGACAAACATTCTAAGCTTCATGAATTTCTGGCTGAAAATGTGGCATCTAGAGTGCACACAAGGTTTTTCTAAGATTTGTCCCAGTGACCCACTTTTTGACCCAACATGACCCAGTTTCGAACTTGTCGGAGATATCATCAAGACAAGTATGCTGACCAAGTTTCATAAGTATAACACTAAAAATGTGGCGTCTAGAGTGCACACAAGCACAAGGTTTTTCTAAAATCTGACCTGGCAACCTACTTTTTGACCTGACATGACCCAATTTCGAACTCATTCAAGATATTATCAAGACAAACATTCTGACCAAGTTTCGTGACTATTTGACTGAAAATGTGGCCTCTAGAGTGCACACAAGGTAATTGTCGATGCCTGGATGACGGACGACAGATGATGCACGACGGACACAGCAAGATCACAAAAGCTCACCTTGAATGCAATTCTGTCAGTTGCATTAACTGGCATTACCCAATTTATGGTGATTCATTGATTCGGAGCAAACGAATCTCTTCCATTGGCAATTCATAACAAAACAGAGTGGTATTTAATTGGAATGGATTTATGTTATAAATTGGCAAGTTTTATAGTAATTATACAAATATCCTTTTTCAGTCAAGAAATGATTCATTAATCTTCCTTCTGATGTATATCTTATGGAACAAGTTCAGTTAAAAGTATCCAAATTTGCTGCTCAAACCGTGCCAAAATTCGATGTTGGAGTTTGCTAAAGGAAACTATGAAGGAACTGATAAGAACCTACATACACGATGAACGTTAACATGAAAATTAACGTACGTAGGGGATTACATATATAGGACTAATTTCGGCAAGGATGACAGCCATATAGAAAGATAAACATTCATTCGAAGGTATCAAAACTTCTTTCAATATCAGCGCCAAAAAAGCACCAAACATAGAAATGGTTTAAGACTTTCGTACCCAATTGGCGTTCGCCTTGAGCGAATTGTCAGTGGGACGAATCACACCAAAAGAGACGCGTCACAACCGAAACTCGCTTAAGACGTGCTCTTGTAATGTGTGATTTTCGCATCAAAAAATGTATCCAACGTTAAAAAGAAAACGCTTACTCAGACAAGCGAATCATTTTTCTTATCATTTTGTAAGCAATGTGTTCATTAGGAGCGTATGCACAATTAGCTAGATTATGCTGTGCTCGTTTGGCAATATTTAACGGTTCATATCATTCATTTATTCACAGTAGACTCAAGTGGCCGAATTTTTATCACTTATATATATAAGTTATAGGTTATAAGTTGATAATATAAAAACTATTGTGATGAATTTCCTGATCATTATTTCTAATTCTTCACATATTCACCTTGAATTACTCAAAATGATACACAGAAAAGTTTCGTTCGATTAGGGTTCAAATTACTCTAAATAAAGTGTGCTGCTTGTGAAAGACAAAATTATTTCGCGAAAGGATGGTGTACATCGCGAAAGGAATTCGTTATGACGCAAGGATACATACAACGCTAGCCTTAACAAAACTCTGTACCAGATGGCACAACTTTAGACTTGTCCAAATTGAAAGCATTTGCAGATTTCAGAATATCAACTGAAGTAATAATTTTGGTTGCTAGAGAACTCGTACCCTGGAGAACTCGTACCCCAATCTGAAGGGTACGAGTTCTCTGGAGAACTCGTACCCTGGGTATGAGTTCTCCAGAGAACTCATACCTGGCTCATACTCATGTATTTCAGGATAAATTATTTTCATTTTATTCAGATAAATCATCCTCTTGTGAAATAAATAGGATATCTATTTACACCAAGCACATACTGAATGATAATTTAGGGTATTTGCAGTGAAATATCCGTTTTGTTCAGTTTTGTTAACGAGTGTTTGGTAGATGTAAATGGAAAGGAGGGTAAGGTAAAGAGGTAGTTAGATTTTAGAAACCTGAAATAATGACGTAGATCTACGATATCTGTATATCTTAAATGTTTCGAAGATATGATTGATTGAATGGTGTTTTACGTCGCTTTCAACATTATTTCAGTAATATCACGGCGACAGCTCACAAATTCATGTATTTCCTGGGTTTCACCATTACTAGGCTGGGGCTCTGAAGTGTCTTGCCCAAGGGCACCCCCCACGAAAAGCCCAGCAGATCAGGTGGGGCTCGAACCCGGGATCTCCAGGTTACGAGTCCCACACTCCACCATTGAGCCACGCAGGACCCCTCGAAGATATGATTTTGAAAGACTTCTTAAGATATTGATGATTCTTTAATGGAATGTGTCAATTTATGTGCGTTGTTGGGTACAATAGTCATGTACACGTATCAGGTGTGATAAATCCCACTATATACATATGCATGTGTCATTTACTGATGCCTCCATAAATAGGTATTGTATTATTGCAAGCTCCTTTAACCCTTTACCAAGCAATCACATGTTTTAACGAAGAAGGTTTCTAATGATATTATGTGAAAAGAAGTAACTAATGATAATCGTTTTTTTATGTAACGTTGAAAGAAGAAATTTGTCTTTTCTTTAATATTTATGGATCATTTTTTACCCTATATCAAAGAGTCTCGAGCTTTAGCACCCAGGAAATGCGCCCTTTAACCAAGTGTGAAAATTTGATTATTTTACGTGTTTATTCAATTCCAAACTTATTTCAATTCCATTAAAGGTTACCCAAAGGATTTAATATAGCAATGATTAATACCATACGTTATTGTTTTAGTAGGACACGATTTGATCACACTTTCTTTATGTTCTTCCTTTTCATGTTTACTTTATAGCCAACAAACACTACTTTCTTTTCATTTACATGTATATATGTTATTTCAACACATGTACATTTTTTTTAATTAAATCAAATCTACATTGTTATAACTTCATACACAGTTTGTACAAAACTAAAACAATGTTAGAGTCAAGGCAAAAATAAAACATGAAAACATACGGATCACCTATCTTTATATCTACATGTATTTTTGGGGTATGAGTTCTCCAGAAAACTCATACCCTGGGTACAAGTTATCTGGAGAACTCATACCCTTCAGATCAGGGTACGAGTTCTCCATGGTACAAGTTCTCCTGATATCATAATTTTTGTCTTTGATAGGGTGAAAAACATTATGGGACAGGAAGAAAGTGCTTTTCCCAATTTGTTTTTGAAAGTTTTCCATCAGTGTCAGTGAAAGTACGGATTGTTTGGCAAAAAGTTAACCTCTTACCAAACAATTGCAAGTCTTGACCACCCTGAGGACCCTTCCAAAGACAAGTTTAAAATTCTGAGTACATTTGTCATCTGCAAGTACTTTGAATCTGGATAAATCCACAATTTTGTTGTCTGGTAAAGAGTTTCGGCCCTCCCTCGATTTGCTCTCAGTAAATTCTAGTTAAATCCCGGCTAGCAATGCTGTTGTTTTGGTGTAGTATCCTTTGTCTTGAGTCACTTTGGCCCTTAGATATTTCAGCCTAAGCCGGAGTTTTAGTTGTTTCAGCCTTATTTGGCACTGATTGAAGGAGTCTGAAAATTTTCATCTCAAGCAAAACAAACTTATCATCTCTCCATTCTATTTGAGTCTATTCAGAGTAAAGAATAAGGCAATATTTGTACCCTGTCCAAATCTTCCCATGCCTAGTCTATGCCAAAATGTCCCACCAGAACTGGGCCAGATTGACCCAATCAAGAAATTAGGCAGAAATGAAATAGGTTGAAACAAACTGGCAGAGATGACACATTAACCGTATTAGGCAACCAAGTACAGAGGCGCAGCCTAGTACTGATCAATTCAGGAAAACATATGAACTGTTGCAGTGATACGACTGAACTACATGTACTTTGAAAATGGTCCAACATCCTTTTCAAACAAAATGTTGCTTCATCTGGTGACTGGCAACAGGTTTGATCTATGGAAATACGAAATGTTATCATTGAATCTCATGGTGATTTAACCCTTTACTATACAATCCCGAGTTTTAATCACCCTTGAGAGAGAGACTTTTAAAAGCATTGTGGGAAAAGGAGAAAATGCCATTAGTCAGGTTTCATCGATTGAGCCACATTTATTTTGTCGCCTGCAACAGCTTTGAATTTGGACAAGTGTAAAATTTTGTTGTTTGGTAAAGAATTAACCCTGCATCAGATAACAAAATTTTAGATTCATCCAAACTTGCAAATGCCAAATTAAATGTGGCTCATATGATGAATTTGTCTTAAACGGTATGTAGATGTGATGAGCAGAAATTTCTGGTCCGCAAAAGTTTTTTTGAAAGAACAGGCAAAAGGGAAGTATTGATTACTTTATACAATATTTCAGGAGGAAGACAAGACAAAAGAAATAATATCGGTTTTAACTCTTTAATCAAACTACAAAATTTTAAGACTCATTGACATTGAAAGCATTAATTGCAGATGAAAAATTTAACCCTTTACATCACAGTCCCAAGTTTTAACAATCCTGAGGAAGATTTTTGAAAATATTGTGGGAAAAGAAAAAATGCTGGTACCCTAGCAAACACAGATTCAAACATTTGAGTTACATTTAAATAGTCATCTTCAAATGCTTTTGATTTAGACAAGTCTTCATTTTTGTCGTTTGATAGAGTTAATGTGACTCAAATAATGGAATTGTTTCCGAAAGAGTACAAAACACTGTGGAAAATAGAAAAATGCTGGTTACCAACCGGGTTCACCTTCACTAACCAATGTTTTCAAAACCCTTTTCTGCAGCTTTATCAAAATGTGGGATAGTTAGGTAATAATTTGGTGAAGGGTTAGAGAAAACACGTCTGAAAATACCAATTCATTAAAGAAACACCTGAGTGACAAATGAAATGAAATGGAAAACAATTACCCCAGCAAATTACATACATTTTTTTTTAACATCCAATGTGTGATATGGTCAATGAAATATTAAAGGCAGTAATTTAACTCTTTTACATCAGGTTTAAGGGCATGAATTTTGTCAAAAAATAAAGTGCCACTGCTTTGAAGGCATGCTTTAATTACTAATACATGTATATTATAATACTACCTTTAAATTTTTGTTGGGGGGGGGGGGATTATATATTATCATAGGGCATTTTTCCATATTTCTGTTAAGGCATGGGACTTTTGTCCTATGTGGCTTTTATCCATAGGACTATTCTGCAATGGAGCCATTGTATGATACATGGTTTTCCCCAATGTTTACTATATTGGCAAGAACAAAGAATGAAATTTGACACCATAAGTGTTTTCACACTGCTTGTTTTATTTATTGTTTTTTATTAGAATGAAGAAACAAATTTGAAAATGGACTGATTTATTCCAAATACAATGTATAAAACATTATGAAAAATGAACTACATGTATTTTTTCTAGTCACCCAGCATATCTCATTACCTCTTGAACATGTCTGCAGCAGGTCACTTTGCAGATATCCTTTAAAGAGACACCTATACTCATTTTCTTCCAATTTTTAACCTATTTCATCTTCATTTTATGAAACTATAATCATTCTTGTATCATCATGCCAAATGTTGCCCCTGTGGTTGCAAGGTTGCACAGATTACGACCGATAGAAAATGCATTTCATTTTCTGGAGGCCTTCAAAGAAATCACTGTTGTCGCATCTGATTTTAAATTAGGACAAATCCCTCCAGTTTCTCTATCCCTTACACCATTTATATTGGTAATTTATTTATGTTTAAAAAGCTGACTAAATTCTGAGCCATTATACAAACCATCAATTTTTAACATTGTTTTTTTCTCTCTGGCTGTAAGGATGTATCTTTAAAATATAGGTAATGTATGTAACTTTAACCCTTACCACACCTCTGGGAAAAACAGTTTTTGAAAGCATTGTTGCAAAAGGAGAAAATGCTGGTTACCAGCATTTTCTCTTTTTGCCACAATGCTTTCTTAAATTTTCTTGGTTAGGGTCATCAAAACATGGGACTGTTCGGTGAAGCTTTAAGAGCAATTTCTCCTTGACTATAGTGTTTTCGAAAGTTGTCTGCTGCAAGACGAAACAAGAGCACAGCATGTAGATACCAACTCTCGGCTGCAGTTAACTTGAGAAGTAGACTGATTTTCAGTGAAAATATTAAGTCGAAAATACTTTGAAGGTTACCTGCCCCTCTTGTATCGGTTCCGTTTTTAATAATTAACAACTAGTCTGAGTTTGAGCTAAATATTTTCAGTAATGACAGAGATATTACAAAATGTCACGAAGACACAGACAAAAACAACACCAGGGCTATGACAATACCTCAACATTTTCTTCCAAAAGTGCCAAGCAAAATATCATAGGCAGGTAGTATTTAGCTTTCGGTTTGACCTGAGACATCTGCATAGTCTATGACCTTTTTTTTGTTCATTTTCGGATTCCCAAAATTAGGACCAACCTTCCGCCAACTTGATCTCGGAATCCCTTTATTGGTAAAAGGTCATATTATCCATTTGATCATTTTGCAAGTACTGTACATTCCATTAAATATTTTAATTTCAAAAGCATGCATATCACAGTTATATATGTATTTACACAAACATTATCCAAACTATACATTCAGAAATCAATTTTGTGTCAGGTAGATCTATATCTAAAAGATCTACCAAAGGATATCTTAACCCCTTCCCAAACAAGCCCTGGTTTTCACGTGTCTGCAGTACAAGTCTTTTGAAAACACTGTGGGAAAAGGAGAAATTGCTCGTAATGAGCAATTTCTCCTTTTCCCACAGTGTTTTCTACCCTTTTTGAGAACTTTCTGCCATTTTCATCAAATTTAAAATTGTCGTCTGCTAACTCTTTCAATTTGGACCAGTCCAAAATTTGTCGTTTGGGAAAGGGTTAAAGACTTAAGAGTTGACAAGACACTAAAATTTTAGACTCATTCATATTGAAAGCATAATTTTGCGGACAACAATTTAAATCTTTACCACAAAATCCCGAGTTTTAACGACCCTGTGGAAGAGACCTATTAAATATATTGTGGGAAAATGCTGGTAACCAGCATTTTCTCCTTTTCCCACAATGTTTTCTACCCTATCAAAGACAAATTTCCATATTTGAACCACATTTACATTGTTGTTTGCAAATGCTTTCATTTTGGACAGGTCTACATTTTTGTTGCGTGGTAAAGAGTTAAATGAGGTTCAAATGACTAGATATTTCCTTTACTCTTCACCAAATGATAAAATTTTGGACTCAACCAAATAAAAAGTACATGTATTCACAAGATGACAAATTGAAATTTAATGTAATTCAAATGATATTTTCTTTGATAGTATAGAAAACCTTGTGGGAAAAGGAGAAAATGCTGGTAACCAGCTTTTTCTCCTTATCCCATAAAGCTTTCAAAAGCCCTTTCCTTCAGGGTCATTAAAACTCAGGATTGTGTAATAAAGGATTAAAGGGGTATAAGACGATGGTCCTGAAACTGTGTTGATTATGACTATGTTCATTCAGTAGGAAAATGCTAGAGGTTTAGACAAGCAGTCTTTTGTGTCATATACAAGCTATTTACAAAGCTGATAAAAGGTTTTAAGATTACAACTTCTAGAAACATGAGAAATGATAAAAACACATGTATAAATTATGGTCAAGAAAACTTAATGCCAGCCGGAATAGCTCAACTTGACAAGTGATTAGCATTAGACTTGTAAGCAACAATTCTTAAATTAAGGGTGTGGGTTTGATTCCCATGGGTACCAACTGAAAAAAGGCTTAGAGATGTTAAACCTAGGTCCCCTGTGGCACTATACACTGAGCATGTTGAAGAACCAGGAGTAACTTAGGATGGGTTTCATCCTGTATCTTGCACTATCCCCCATAATAAAACTATTAGCTTTCTGGGGATGTTGCCCATATGGCCAGACGTAATTATTAGCTTTCTGAAGGTGTTGCCCATATGGGCAACCAGTCTTTACAATAAATACATGTAAATGTACATGTAGTCAATCCTTTATTAAGCAAGTAGCTAGGGGATATTTAAGAAGTGCCTGCTTACAGTCAATTCTCGCTTAACACAGGTAAGTGTCTCCATATTTTCCCATTTTAGAATTTTAAAGTTGAACTCTTAAGACATATTGTTTGCTTGGCTCTTTACCACATGACAAAAATGTAGAGTTGTTCAAATTGGTTGCATTTGGTGATGATGTGGCTTAAATGATGAAATTTGTCTTCGATCTTAACCATATGTTAAAATTTCACATGTGCCAAAATTAAAATCATTTACAGACAACAACACAAATGTGACTCAAAAATTTAAATTTGTTTGTGGAATGGTAGAAAACATTGTGGGAAGAGGAGTAAACACTGGTTAACAGCATTTTCTCTTTTTTCCACAATGTTTTCAAAAGGCTTCTTTCATAGGGTCATTGAAACTCACTATCGTGTGGTAAAAGGTTAATTATATCTTAAAAGATGTTTTTAATGTTTTCTCATGCAATGTATTCCTGGGGGTAAAGTTAGAAAAACCACTGAAAGTGTAATAAATTATATGAATGTTTCTCATTGAAATTCATTCTCCGTCCTTCATTGCACTTTTGAACTTGTCGTAGAATCGTCCAAGGACAGCAAAAAGTGTGTCTGATCTTTGATAATGAGGCTCTCCAAAATGCACCTGCAACGAGAAAGGTGTAAATGTAACAATGATTTGATGGTACATGTATTCAAAATTGTTTCCAACGATTTCCCAGTCATTTTGAGAAAGAATGCTCTTGACAGTGCTCCTTGGTGGGGGCTTAATAAAACTGCTCTGCACTTTGAAGACAATGAACTACAGATAGGATTGAACTCTGAACACTTAGGTTACAAATCCCATGCATTACCTCTTTATCATAACACAAAATTTTAGACTTGCTCATGTTAACTCTTTACCAAACGACAAAATCTTGGACTTGTTCAAATTGAAAGAAGTTGCAGACGACAAAATAAATGTGACTGAAAAAATGAAATTTGTTTTAGGAAGGATAGAAAACATTGTGGGAAAAGGCTTCTTTCTTTCTCCTGTGGTAAAGGGTTAAAAGGATTTGTAGGCAACATATAAATTCTGATTTAACCCTTTACCTATTAATCCGGGGTTTTCACAACCTTTGGAACGAAGGCTTTTGAAAACAATGTGGGAAAGGAGAAAATGCTGGTAATCAGCATTTTCTCCTTTTCACACATTGTTTTCTATCCTTTCAAAGATAAATCCCATCATTTTAGAAACAAATGCCAACTACCAGTAAGTGGCACAGAAGGATAATGGCTTGACTCTTTACCAAACCATAAAATTTTGGACTGGACCAAATTGACGGCATTTGCAAACAAGAAATTAAATGTTGTTTAAATGGTGATTTCTGTACATGAGTAGAAAACATTGTGAGAAAAAGAGAAAATGCTGGTAACCAGCATTTTCTCTTTTCTAACAATATTTTCAAAACGCTTCTTTCTCAGGGTTGTTAAAACTCGGGATTATGTAGCAAAGGATTAATTGAAAGAAATATTCAGTTGGCTTATGAAAAAAGAATACAGTACTTACTAAAACTTGTCTGTATTTATGACTCAACTCTGCACATCTTCTGTCCAGTTTTTCCAGCTTCATCTCATATTCCACAGTTAGATTCTGTGAATCACAGAGGTAGAAATACAATCCAGTAAAATCTGGGTTTTGTAACAAGACTTATTGATAAGGAAAAACATAGCAAGTAGCTGATGTGACTTAGTAACCAGCATCAATAGTAAATATCCTGATCTAATCAGATTTTTCATTTTTTACGAAGTTTTATCTCATTTTAACTCTTTGCCACACACAATCCCAAGTTTTAAAGACCCCCCCCCCCCAAGAATGAAGCCTTTTGAAAACATTGTAGGAAAAGGAGAAAATGCTGCTTACCAGCATTTTCTCCTTTTCCCACAATGTTTTCTATCCTCTCAAAGACAGTTACATCATTTAAACCACATTTAAATTGTCATCTGCAAAATGTTTTCAATTTGGACAAGTCTATACATTTCTGTTGTTTGGTAAAGGGTTAACTCTTTACCACACAATCCCGACTTTTAACAACCCTGAAGAAGTAGGCTTTTGAAAACATAGTGGGGAAAATGTTTTCTACCCTATCAATGAAAAAATACAAAATTTATCATTTGAGCCACATTAATTTTGTCGTCTTTAAAGGCTCTCAATTTGGTCTAGTCCATAATTGTGTCCTTTGGTAAAGAGTGAAATAACTGAGAGAGGCTAACTGTACATGAATTTTTAAATTTCTCAAGAGCAAATAAGCGTCTATTGCTGACCAACTTGAGTATCTACTAAGGCTACTGGTGTTTATTATAAAAAAAATAATGCCTGTTATTCAGAATTGCAAATTATAACAGATTCTGCGCGTCTCTACATGTTTCAGCATTTGGCTATTAATGAAAAGTAAGGCAATAGCTGGCTAATCATCGGTAAAAAACAAGGACCAATTTAAGAAAAGAATATTTTTTGGTGGTATTTAACCCTTTTCCAAACAAGCCCTGGTTTTCACGTGTCTGCAGTACAAGTCTTTTGAAAACACTGTGGGAAAAGGAGAAATTGCTCGTAATGAGCAATTTCTCTTTTTCCCACAGTGTTTTCTACCCTTTTTGAGACTTTTCTGCCATTTTCATCAAATTTGAAATTGTCGTCTGCAAACTCTTTCAATTTGGACCAGTCCAAAATTTGTCGTCTGGGAAAGGGTTAATTAACAGGCCACATAGCCTCTTTTTTTTTTAATTTGCACCAGAGTTACACAAAACTTTGTGGGTATTTCACATGATCATATTCAAATAAGTAAGATGAACTCATATTTGATATCATTAAACCAGCTTGAATAACTGATTACAAAGCAGCCAACCCATTATATGAATGCCAAATTTGCTCCTTTTAACTGTGTTTAACCATGCTCTTTCTTTACATTTGCTGAGAAAATCTTATTCCATGATATTTATCAGTATTTAACAAAAAAATTTAATTCACAGCAAAATATTCTAATCCTTTAAGGAGTAACAATTCCAACAAGTCAAACAATCAAAACCTATGTTTCAATTGAAAGCTCTTCAATGAAATAATAGATTTTGTGACTTATATTGAACCAGAAAGATCCTTTTGAAAACAGTGTAGAAAAAAGAAGAAAATGCTGGTAATAAGACCCAAAAAATTGCAATTTTAAGATTACTCTCATTTGCAATGTCTCAGCAAAGCAAACAATGTACATGTATATCACTTTTTGCAGTCTGATCTTGATCTATATCGGCCACAAAGGCAACTACAGCTGTGAAAGGCATTTTAAGGGCTAACCCTTTTCCACACAATCCCAAGTTTTAACGACCCAGGAAAAGAACTTCTAAAAACGTTGTGGGTAAAGGAGAAAATGCTGGTAACCAGCATTTTCTCCTTTCCCCACAATGTTCTCTACCTTTTCAAGGAAAAACTTCATGATTTGTGCAATATCTGTTGTCTGTAAATGCTTCAATTTGGATCAGTCTAAAATTTTGTTGTTTGGTAAAGAGTTAACTCTTTACCAAACGAAAAAATTCTAGACTAGTCCAAACTGAAAGCATTTGCAGACGACAAAATAAATGTGACTCAAAAATTAAAGCTTGTTTTGAGAAGGTAGAAAACATTGTGGGGAAAGGAGAAAATGCTGGTTACCAGCATTTTCTCCTTTTACCACAATGTTTTCAAAAGCTTTCTTTTTCAGGGTCATTAAAAGTCGGGATTGTGTGGTAAAGAGTTAAGACTCTATACATTCAAATACTAGTACCAGTATGGGAAAATGTTTCAAACCTGAACATCTTGCTGAAATTTGTTGTCTTGGCGATTTGGGTTTGATATCTTGGATTTTAGAGTCTTCAAATGCTTCTTCACTTTCAACAAGTCACCTTTGAGCACTGAAAATAGTGATGTAGAAATGTTTTTATTTCAGGTGCATTCTCTCTGTTATTTGTGAAAATAAACTTTTTTCCAGCTCTGGTACTTTTACTATAGTTTTGATCTCATGGAAAAACTTTAGATTCACTGACATGAATTAGAACATTTATCAAATAATCCCCAGTTTTAGCAATTCCGAGGAAGAAGCCTTTTGAAAATCTTGTGGAAAAAGGAGAAATGCTGCTGACTAGGATTTTCTCATAATGTAATAAGTAAGAATTAATCAAGGTCAGTATGCTAAAGGTTCAAGGTGAGTACTGAAAAAGTTCAAGGTCATAAAGTTAACAGACAAAAAAATCCAGGTCAGTATATTTCATGCATCTTCATCAGAAAGAAATTACAAGTAACAGTCATTGTGAAACTTAATTCTCAGCCTAGGCACATCTTGAGTCACTTTTGTTTGTATAGGAGTTTAATGCCATTTTAACAGCTAAGGTCATGTTGCGGCAGTTGGCGCATCTATGCAAGTGTTTCCTGGCTTTCTCACACCAGCACTGACAACTTTCTTTCCAAGTCACTGACTACTTTTACCACATGAATCAGAGGTGAGGGGCGAAAAATTGCCGGAAAGAAAGTTTGCCTCAACCAGGTGTCGAACTCGCAACCACCTGGTCACGAGTCAGATATGCTAACCTCAGAGCTACCTGGGCTGGCAAGGCACTTTTGTGGATATCATTGATCAAAATCAGTTTGTAAAGAATCTTCATTTATTCTGTTATCTAAAAAAGGATTTTTCAGTAATTATCATGCATCAATAGCATTACTTTCTGTATCTTTCTCGTGCAAGGCAGTCAAGTCTTTACTCTCATCAGAAAACAAATACCACCTCAAATCTGAATCTATGCTTCATTCTGATACCTTTTCCTTCTGCATTTTTCAATTAAACCTTAGGCTGCTAAGTGCAACTCACTGACCCTTTGCAGACAGTGTAGATCAAGATCAGACTACACAGAATGTGCAGTCTGATCTTGGATCTACACTGTCTGATGAGAAGATATTTTTCCTCCAAACATATCTTTAAAATAGGAAATTTTTTTTTTTCGTATTGGCTTGACAGTTCCATTTCTTTTATTTAGCAGAATAAGAGTTAATCCAAAACTACCTAACCAAACATGAATCCAGTCCTCTTACCTTCCCCCTCTGCGGCCACTGCTTTCACTGTAACTTGTTCACATTTCTTCACTGTTTGTATCGTTTCTGTCCATTGTAGTAAACCAGGGTCAGAAAACCTTAGCTGCTCTACAAGAAAAGTGACCATAGAGTATCCCCCATCTTTACCTCGGACATCTAGTATCTGAAAACATTAAAGAACATTTTCTTTTATGATATCTCGGGCATCTGAAGTTTCTTTGGTGGAATCTGTTTCTAGAAATAGCATGATTATCAACCAAATGACAAAATTTTAGACTAGTCAAAATTGAAAGCATTTGCAGACAACAAAATAAATGCAACTCAAAAGTTGAAATTTTTTTTTGAAGGGGTACAAAACATCGTGGGAAAAGGAGAATATGCTGGTTACCTTGAATTTCTCCTTTTCCCACAATGTTTTCAAGAGGCTTTTTTGTCAGGGTCATTAAAACTTGTAATTGTGTGGTAAGGGGTTAATTTATAGAGTATCAAATAAACAAAACAGATGTTTTCAGTCCTGACCTAATTTCAAGGTTGCTTTTGTACAGAATGTCTCAGCAAAGGTGACCTTGTGGATCAGGCTGCACATTTTGTACATTCTGCTCTTGATCTTCACTGGCCACATTATCAACTGTAGTTGTTAAAGGTGCTTAATTACTTTACTGAACAACAACAGTTGTGGACTTATCCAAATTCAAAGCATTTGCAGACCACAAATTGAATGTAAATTACATGGTGGAAATTGTCTGTGTAGAAAACAATGTGGGAAAAGAAGAAAATGCTGTTACCAACATTGTCTCCATTTCCCACAATGTTTTCAAAAGCCTTCTTCCTCAAGTTAATTAAAACTCGCAATTGTGTGGCAAAAAGTTAACTCTTTACCACACAATCCCGACTTTTAACGACCCTAAAAAGGAAACCTTTTGAAAACACTGTGGGAAAAGGAGAAAATGCTGGTAACCAGCATTTTCTCCTTTTCCCACAATGTTTTCTACCCGTCCCATAACAAAGTTCAATTTCTAAGTCACATTTAATGTGTCGTCTGCAAATGCTTTCAATTTGGACTAGTCTAACATTTTGTCGTGTGGTAAAGAGTTAAGAGGTTTAGTCCTAAGTTGGTTTTATACCACACTCTAAAACTTTAAAAGTTAACCCTTTACCAAACAATCCTGTGTTTTTATGGCCTTGATAAAGAGCGTCTTGGAAAAAATTCTGGGAAAAGGAGAAAATGCCGGAAACCAGCAATTTCTCCGTTTCTCAAAATTTTTCCTACCCTTTCAGAGACAAATCCCATCACTTTAGCAACATTTAATTTGTCATCTGCAAATGCTTTCAATTTGGACATTTCCAAATTTTGTCGTTTGGTAAAGAATTAAATGGTAAAGAGTTAATTAAGTTGTAAGTTAACCCTTTATCACACAATCCCAACTTTTAACGACCCTAAGAAAGAGGCCTTTTGAAAACATTGTGGGAAAAGGAGAAAATGCTGGTAACCAGCACTTTCTCCTTTTCCTTTTCCCACAATGCTTCCTACCCTATCAGAGAAAAATCATATCATTTAAGCCACACTGAAATCATCGTCTGCAAATGCTTTCAAATTGGACAGGTCTAAAATTTTGTTGTGTGGTAAAGGGTTAAAGAAATCAAAGAAAATATCAGTGGTACCTTATCTAGAGAGGACACCTGGAACCCCTGTGTGACATTGGACTCTGCCCAATTTCTGTTTAGATAGTTACCAATAGCTAGGAGATAATCTAGGACTAGCACAAGCATTTGACTGTTCAGCAGCTCGTCACAGGCACCATGTACTTGTTCTACAAGCTGTAATATAACAGAAATGTCAAATCAAAAAGCTGAAATTACCGAGAACCAGAAGGTTTCCAAAGACTGTTGAGTACCTCATGACAGGCACCATGTACTTGCTTTACAAGCAGTAATTTAGTACAAATGAGAAACAAAAGTACTGAAATTACTAAGAGCCACAGGGTACCCCATGACAAGTATCTGACTGTTGAGTAGCTCGCTTGTTCTGCAACACTCAAAAGAGCAGGAATGTAAATCAGAGTACTGAAATTATTGCTAGCCAGGGGGTAACTCAATTCAGGCAACATCAACTTGTTATATAAGCTGTATAAGAGTAGAAATATGAAATCAAACTGAGGAACATGAAGTACCGCAAAACGATAACAGGCATCTGACTCTTCAGTAGCTCATCGCAGGAACTATTTACTTGTTTTATAAGCTGTAGTACAGCAGAGATTTTGTCATTTCTTAAGAGGTTAAAGATACATCCTTACAGCCACAGATAAAAAAACACTGTTAAACTTGAAAGTGTGTAGAATGGCTCAGCTGGTCAGCTGTGTAAACATAGATAAATTACCAATAGATATGGTATAAGGGATAGAGAAACTTAAGGGGTTTGTCCTCATTTAAAACTGGAAACGACAACAGTGATTTCTTTGAAGGCTGCCAAAAAATAAAATGCATTTTCTATCAATCATAATCTGTGCAACCTTGCAGCAGTAAGGACCAACATTTGGCAAGAAAATGCAAGAAAGATTATAGTTTCATAAAATAAAGATGAAATAGGTTAAAAACTGGCTGAAAATGAGTATGAATGTATCTTTAAGATGTCTGAAATTATAACACAAATGCTCATTCATACAGCATCAAATAAATTGCAGAAGGAATTTTCGCATTTTGTGCAGTCTGATCTTGATCTAGACTAGCTGCAAAGGCAGCTATAGTTGTAAAAGATGCTTTAACCCCTTACCACATGATCCCAACTTTTAACAAACATGAGGAAAGAAGACCTTCAAAAATATTGTGGAAAAGGGAGAAAATGCTGGTAACCAGCATTTTCTCAATTTCCCACACTGTTTTCTCAACTTCCAAAGACAAATTTCAATTGAGTCACATTTATTTTGTAGTCTGCAAATGCTTTCAATTTGGACAAGTCTAAAATGATTTTGTTTGGTAAAGAGTTAAGGGTTTGCGTCAAGATTGTTTAGCAAAGCCTACCTGACAGGTGCTCTCAAATTGCCAGGGAAAGTCCCACAAAGTTAGACAGATATCTATACGGATATTGAGACATGGGATTTCACATAGATCTAACATGAACTGGTCTATAGGATGTAATTCGTGACGTTTATTTGAGTAACCACGATACATGTCTATCTCGTCTTCTGTCGGTTGATACCTGGAAAAATATAAGGAAAGTCTTAATTCTACGAGTCAAAATATATTTTAACAAATATGGAAAGAATGATTGATTGATGGTGTTTGATGCCATTTTCAAAATTATTTCATCTATACTGCGGCAGCCAAAGCACCTATCCATGCTTTCCTGTAGTTTCTTTTACCAGTACTTTGCACAGCATTATTTCCAAGCCACTGGCTGCTTTCTCACTTTATCGTCACTGAAAAAATGGTCAGCAGTGAAAGAGGAATGAATCCTGTCACTATGACTATCATCAATCCTCAAAACTGGCAGTGCTGTGGATTCGAATCAGTGAGCACCTGGTCTCAAGTCCTGTATAGTACCGCCTGCACTACAGGGACTTGGCAAATATGGAAAGAAAATCATGGAAAAGAAAATCTGTATGTTAACAGGGCAACTGTTCCTTGTCACATACTGTCAAAAGCTGTCTTCTGTGGTGCCTTTTTAGTGGTATGTTCAATTACAAATTGAAAGAATTATTAGTCTACTTAAACCCTTTACCACACAATCACCAATTTTAGCCGCACCACGAAGGAAAGCTTTTGAAAACATTGTGGGTAAACGAGAAAATGTTGGAAGCCAGAGTTTCCTCCTTTTGCGACAATGTTTTCTACCTTATCAAAGACAAAACCTGTCATTTGAGACATGCTTTATTTGTCCTCTGCAATTGCTTTCAACTTGGACTAGTGTATATGTTTCTGTCCTTTGGTAAAGACTTAAATCTTTACTAGAGAACAATATGTTAGACTTCAGAAAAAAAATGGAGAGCATTCGCAGACAACAGTTTAAATGGGGCTAAAATGATGTAATTGGACTTAAGAGTAGAAACAATTGTGGGAAAAGTGGTTACCAGATATTATTCTTCTACTAAAATGTTTTCAAAAGTCTTCTTCCTGATCAGCAGTAAGTGCATGGCACACAAAAACAAATATTCATGTATTTGTTACCTGCGTATTGTTGTGAGCTTCTCAGCCGGAAAATCTTCGTCCTCATTTACATTATTAAGGACATCAATCAGTTTTCTTGTTCCCCCGTTCTTCAAACCAGACATGAAAATTCCAAGATTTTGAGCTCTTTTTCCATCTATCAACAGCTGTTTACCACCTGGCCCTGGCAATTTGGGACCTTCAAGATAGAAAATAACACCAAAACATGTTTTGGGCCCCTTAACTCTTTACCAAACGACAAAATTTTAGACTGGTCCGAATTGAAAGCATGTGCAGACAACAAATTAAATGTGGCTCAAATAATGGAATTTGTCTTTGACAGGGTAGAAAAGATTGCGGGAAAAGGAGAAAATGCTGTTTATCATTATTTTCTCCTTTTCCGACAATGTTTTCAAAAGGCTTCTTTCTTAGGGTCGTTAAAACTGGGGATTGTTGGTAAAGGGTTAACTCTTTCCAAGATCTAGATGAAAAACATTTTGGACATGTCCATATTGAAAGTATTTAGAGATGATAAAGTAAATGTGGTGTACTGGGTAAATGATAGGATTAAACTTGTAACCAGTGCTTTCTCTATTTCTTTCGATGTTTTCTACCCTTTCATAGACAAATCCCAATATTTTTGCCTCTTTAGATTTGCCTGTCATAATAATAAAGACAAACATTCTGATCCAACTTTCATGAGTATCAGATGGAAAATGTGGTCTCTAGAGTGCACACAAGGTAACTGTTGAAGACCACATGATGGACACATCAATATCATAAAAGCTCATCTTGAGCACTTTGTGCCAAGGTGAGCTAAACAAAAGAAATCCAGCTATATGAAAAAGGGATCAAGCCATTAAAACAGGAATCCAGCAATAAAGAAGAAAAGTTTTTATACCTGGAAGAGTTGCTGTCTCCCTCTCCTTTAAGGAAAATTGTTCCTCAAGTTTCTTCAGGTTTAATTTTGCAGTCATATCATTGGGTCTTTCCCATATAGACCTTGCTATCTGTAGGAAAAAAATGAGCTCTTAGATTGCCACTAAAGGAAATAAAATCATTTCACACCATACACAAAAAGCCACTTGCAGAACTTTCAAGCCTGTTGTAACCCTTTACTAAATAATCTTGAGTTTCAACAACCCTAAAAAAGAACCCTTTCAAAAAACATTGTGGAAATATGAGAAAATGGTGGAGACCAGTGTTTTATCTTTTTCCCACAATGTGTTCCAAAAACAGATTACAACAATTGGGGGGGCTAGCGGAGGCAGTAACACATTATATATGAGCCCTGCTCTGTGAAAAGAGGTCTTAATGCATCTGCAACAAGTATTGACCTAGGTCAGCCTGCACAGGCTGACAAAGGCCTAAACTTTGGTCAATTTTCTGTATATCCCAGGACCAGTCTTTCACATGATTCCATTGGTTCTTAAAAAAGTGGCTATATATGGATCTATAATTATGTGATGGCTTGATTGGTATCATGCATCACAGCAATGCATTAAGCCCACTTTTACCAGAGCATGGCTCATGTATATGTATCTTCATTGTAGTGCAGGTGGGGGTTAGGGGTAAAAATTCATACATTCCATCAAATAATCATGACTTTACATACAAAAATGTGTCTCCATATTTTTTTTAAATTCATTACAAAGCAAAACACCCTCTCTGGATGTTCCATAAACTTGCAGCAAGTGACCCAAACAAGAGGTGTCTAGACAAATATAGATCTATATGATAAATAATACATGTACTTACAAGAGGTTTTGGTATACGACTCCAATGAACCTGTTTTAACCTTCCTTTTCCTCCTGGTGACTGAATAGGAGGGGGTGGGGCTGGTATGATTGGTACTGGGGGAGGAGGGGCTGGGGCTTTTCTTGGAGGATGATGTGTGGGTGTGGAATCATCATGTGTATGAGGAACTTGGTTGGAATATATTGGCATGTGATCATCTTTACGGGGGGCTGAAGGTGCAGGTGGTGGAAATTTTGAAATCCCACGCGGGCTGATAGGTTTGTTTTCTTTTTCACTAATTTTGTCGTTTTGGTATAAATTTTCCATATTTGCTTGTATTTGCTTCACTGTTAAATGTTCACCATTCGTATGTTCACTGTTTTGTATTGGACTTGTTTTGTCTTTTTCATTTGATTTTTCTGCTGAGTTGACTTTTCTCAATTTAGGCATTTCACTGAATTTAGGCATAACATCCACTGCTCCTGCTGGTTTACTATTGTCATTGGATTTCTTTACTGTGATGTCCTCATTTCTCTGTACAGAATCAGCTTGAATAACTTTTGTGTAGATGCCTGAATCTTGCCTTGATATACCATCATCCAGTGTTGGCAATATTTCCTGTTTATAAACACCAGATGATTGGAATGGCTTATTTCTGAAGTTTGTTATTTGTTGTGGTTTACCAAATCCATGCTTTGCTCTGTCGATTTCAGGTGATGATGGTGGAGAATAATCTGGCTCTGGTATGTCTACATAGACTGGCTCACTTCCTGTGGAGTCTACTGACTTAATACTGCTTTTCAGGTTACCAACAGCTGGGGGTCGGGCCCGATGTTTTGTGGGAGAGAGGAGCACCGGGCTCTCTTTCTGGATAACACTGAGGGCAATCTCCTGACGTCTATTCCTGTAAAATTACTATAAATTCTTCAGCCTATACACACGTTCCTATGTTTTTATGACCTTAAAGATGATTGCTCTTTAAAACATTGTGGGATTTTGAGAAAATGTTGGTAACCATCATTCTCTCTTTTTCCCACAATGTTTTCTACCCTTTCAAAGACAAGCCTCATCATTTGATCCACAACTAATCTGTCATTCTGCAAATCCTCTGGAACAATATTCTTTTAGCTTCCAGCCAGAAGGGTATGAAGACTTGTACAGTCCAACCTGTATTAAGCAAGCACCTGTGCTTGGTTGAGACAGGTTAATTGATTAGTGTAAGTACATTTCAACATATTTGCCTCCTTAAGGAACCTGATTTAAACTATTTGAAGACAACAGATAAAATGTAGCAAAGATATAAAATTTGTTGTGGAAAAGACAGAAAACATTCTGCAAAAAGGAAAAAAATACTGGCTACCAGCATTTTTCCCTTTTCCTACAATGCTCTTCTTCCTGTGTTAAAATGGTTACTAGAGATGGCCACTAAATCAGATTTAACTGTATTCTGTATTTTAATGGGTTAGCAAAAGTAGGGGAAAACCCACAGAAGTATGGAAAAACCCACCTGTCACTAGTTGCATCATTGATCACCTCATCCAGTTCATTGATTGCCTGCAAGTATACAGAATAGATGAATGTGAGATCTACTAAAGTACAGCAAAGCATCTAGGTTTCATCTCTTGCATAATTCAAGCGTTTGGCCCAACACACTTTTAATGTAAGGCATACTTTTTGACTGTCATGCAGACCAATATGTAAAAAACAAAATAAAATGATTAATCTAAATTTCATAAATTTATACAATCATATCTAGTCAGGCAAATTAAAAGCTTTTAACTCTTTACCAAACGACAAAATTTTAAATTAGTCCAAACTGAAAGCATTTGCAGACGACAAAATAAATGTGACTCAAAAATAGGAATTTGATTTGGGAAGGGGAGAAAACGTTGTGGGAAAAGGAGAAAGTGCTGGTTACCAGTATTTTCTCCTTTTCCCAAAATGTTTTCAAAAGCTTTCTTTCTCAGGAGCATTAAAAGTCGGGATTGTGTGGTAAAGGGTTAACCCTTTACTGCACAATGCCGCCTTTTAACGCCCCTGGGACAGAGGCCTTTTGAAAACATTGTGAAAACATTGTGGGAAAAGGAGAAAATGCTGGTAACCAGCATTTTCTCCTTTTCCCACAATGTTTTCTGCTATATCAAAGAAAAATTGCACCATTTGAGCTACATAGAAATTGTCATCTGCAAATGCTTTCAATTCAGACAAGGTTAAAATTTTGTCATCTGGTAAAGGCTTAAAGAAAAGAAGATTCACACTTTAGGTAATGAAAACTGAATGTAAAGATACTGATGTCAAGCTTGTAACAAATGAAGCCAACTTTAATACTCTTTACGTGCAATACATTGTATCACCCTTTCTCTGCATTTTCATAAGCCTAGTGACAACTGCTTGTTGAAAGAAGCTTGCAACTGAAGGAGATAACACAGTGTTACCGAAATGGTTGCCAGCATTTGCTTCTTTTCCAACAATGTTTTCAAAAGCCTTCTTCTTCAGGGTCATTAAAACAAAGGATTGTTTGGAAAAGGGTTAAATCAAAATGCAAACACCATACACAAGCAATCACACAGCACAATCAATCTTGAGTTAATGAATCATCAGCACTCTAAACTAGTCTAATGAACACTTTACAGTCACAATTTTACATACATTTTTTTTCACAATGTTTTCTTGACCATTTCCAGTCTGGCCTTCAACAGTCTGTAATGTAGATCTATTCAAACCATAGATGTAGCAGGTCAAACACTGTTGCAATGTCACAGATTTTGGGAAAAAAAGCACCCCTAACTCCTGTCATTGCCAACCAGTTATCTTACATTCTTATCTAGACCTTTGTCAATCTAAAACAGTATGTGATGTAATTCTATTCAGATTATAACTGTTGCAGGTCAACAAACAGTCCTGACAGTTGCAATGCCATGATAAGGGCAAAAAAGAGACCCTACTTCTGTCATTTCCAACCTGACCAGTCCCAACAACTCAGGTGGTAGAGCAGGAGACTTGAGAACATCAAATCTCTGGCCACTTGAGGATGTAGGTTTGATCCTCATGGCTGGCCAACTAAAATTACTAAAAAGTCTTTCTGATGACATGTTAAACCTAAGTCCTCTCTGATGTGTAATAAACTGAGCATGTTAAAGAACCAGGCATAACTCAGGATGGTTTTCATCATGTATCTTGCACTTTCCTCTATAACATGATTAACATGTTTATGGGGGCACTGCCAATATGGGCAACCAGTGGCAAAGTACAAAAAAAAATCAATCATCTCCAACCAATTATAATGCAAATTGCAACTGCATAAGTTCCATAGGTAAGAAAGCTTCCATTTAGATTCCAGCTTAATTAGCGACAAACTGAAGGAGAAGAGGACACAAAATTGTGTCTATGGATGGACATAATTATGGACAACCTGATTTCAGTATGAACCTCCCCCTCCCACTTTGTTATGGGGGCATGTTAACTCTTTACCAAACGACAAAATTTTAGTCTTGTCCAAATCAAAGGCATTTACAGACAACAAATTCCATGTGACTGAAAAAAATGAAGTTTGTTTTGGGATGGGCAGAGAACATTGTGGGAAAAGGAGAAAATGCTGGTTACCAGCATTTTCTCCTTTTCCCACAAGGTTTTCGGAAGCTTTCTTTCTCAGGGTCGTTAAAAGTCGGGATTGTGTGGTAAAGAGTTAAGCCTTAGAGTGCTGAATAAAGCTACTATACATTTTCATCCTAGAAATACGACCCAAATAATTGCAATATCATGGTTGCATTTGTCTACAGTTTTTCAGCAAAGCGGGCAGAGTAGATCAAAGATCAGGCTGCGCATTTTGTGCAATTTTTCAGAGACCTTTATCCTCAGGTCATTAAAAATGGATTGACTGGTTAAGAGTTAATCATTTACCACACAATCCCAAGTTTAAACCACCCTTAGAAAGAACCCTTTTAACAAGACTATGGAAAAAGGAGAAAATGCAGGTAACTAGCATTTTCTTCTTTTGCCACAATGTTTTCTATAGTTCCACATACAATTTTCAACTTTTCAGTTACATTTGTGTTGTCTGCAAATGCTTTCAATTCTGAAAAGTCCAAAATTTTGTTCTTTGGTACAGAGTTTATCATTAGACTGCTAATGTGGTCTATGATGTAGCTTTTTATTATTATTTCTCTGCCCCCCCCCCACCTTCATTTATAATATCTGGACTAAGCCATACAAAAAGAAGCATGTGCAAACTCTAGCATTACATAAAGACTAAGTATCGAAATGGAAATAATAGTAAAATACATCATGGAAAGTGGGAAAAATGGCAGGCTATGTGCAAGCTCTCAATTTATCACTATGATTTTCAACCTTTTGCAAATCAAATCAAAGATGGCTGAAACCATGAAAATTGTCTTCTTTTGAGTAGAAAACATTGTGTGAAAAGGAGAAAATGCTGGTTCCCAGCATTTTCTTCTTTTCCCACAATGTTTTCAAAAGCCTTCTTTCTCTGGGTCGTGAAAACCCGATATTGTTTGGTAAAGGGTTAAATACCAACCACCATTATTCAACACAAAGCTTTGATTTGGTTTTAGCAAAAGTTATCACAACCTTCTACACCAAACTATATACTAGTATGCCAGACTATTTGTCAGAAAGCACTTCTAGATCACTTGCACTAGGAAAACAAGATTCAAACCTGAATGTCCTCTGTCTAAAATAATACACAATCATACATAATATGAGTGCTACTCTAGCAAGAGGGGGGTTCAACTCTTTACCAAACGGCAAAATCTTAGACTGGACCAAATTGAAAGCATTTGCAGACGACAAATTAAGTGTACCTTAACTCTTTACCACAAAATCCCGACTTTTAACGACCCTGAGAAAGAGGCCTTTTGAAAACACTGTGGGAAAAGGAGATAATGCTGGAAACCAGCATTTTCTCCTTTTCCCACAATGTTTTCTACCCTTCCAAAACATATTTCAATTTTTCAGCCACATTTATTTTGTCGTCTACTGATGCTTTCGATTTGGACTAGTCTAAAATTTTGTCGTTTGGTAAAGAGTTAAATGGTGATTTATGTATTGGATAGGGTAGAAAACATTGTGGGAAAAGGAGAAAATGCTGGTTACAGCATTTTCTCCTCTACCCACAATGTTTTCAAGAGGTTTCTTTCACAGGGTCGTTAAAAGTCAGGATTGTGTGATAAAGGTTTAATGCATCTCCGTGATGCTTGATACCAAGCAAGTCATCACATAATTATGGATCTATAAAATCCATTTTGTTCAGCAATCAACTGAATCATCAGGTAGAATGATCCCTTGACACACAGAAAATTTAAAATAGCAAAATAATTCAAACCATGTCAGCCGGTGTGGACTGCATAGGCTGACATGGGTCAATACTTTAAACCTGCATTAAACCTTTTTGGCAGAGCATGGCTCGTAAGTATGTTTATTTTTAACAGTTTTATGTTAACCCTCTAATATACATGTATGACAAAAATTAAGACTTGTCTGTAATGAAGCACTTTCAGACAACAAATTAAATGCTGCTCTAATCATTGAATTTCATTTTGAAAGTGCAGAAAACAATGTGGGGGAAAAGGAGACAATGCTGGTTACCAGCTTTTTCTCCCTTTCCCAACAATGTTTTGAAAAGTCTCCGCCATCAGAGTCGTAAACTCTGGATTGTGTGCTAAAGAGTTAAACTACTGCCATCTTTGACGACCCTATTATGTTTAACCCTTTCCCAAACAAGCCCTGGTTTTCACGTGTCTGCAGTACAAGTCTTTTGAAAACACTGTGGGAAAAGGAGAAATTGCTTGTAACGAGCAATTTCTCCTTTTCCCACAGTATTTTCTACCCTTTTTGAGACCTTTCTGCCATTTTCATCAAATTTAAAATTGTCGTCTGCAAACTCTTTCAATTTGGACCAGTCCAAAATTTGTCGTTTGGGAAAGGGTTAAATAGAAGCAAAAGACAGAAAGTAAAAATTCTAACAGTAGAAAAGCTAATTTTTCTTTTACATGTATGATAAAAAACCAGTTTAAACTCCCCCAAAAAGTACAAGAATAAATGTAAGTAATCCAGCCTTGATTGTAGATGCTATCAAGAAAACTGCAACTGTAGATGCTATAAAAGAAAACAGTGTTACTGTAGATGCTATCAAGAAAACAGTGTAACTGTAGATGCTATCAAGAAAACAGTGTAACTGTAGATGCTTTCAAGAAAACAGTGTAACTGTAAATGCTATAAAAGAAAACAGTACAACTGTAGATGCTATCAAGAAAACAGTGTAACTGTAAATGCTTTCAAGAAAACAGTGTACCTGTAGATGCTATCAAGAAAACAATGTAACTGTAAATGCTATAAAAGAAAACAGTACAACTGTAGATGCTATCAAGAAAACAGTGTAACTGTAAATGCTATAAAAGAAAACAGTGCAACTGTAGATGCTATCAAGAAAACAGTGTAACTGTAAATGCTTTCAAGAAAACAGTGTAACTGTAAATGCTATAAAAGAAAACAGTGTAACTGTAGATGCTATCAAGAAAACAGTGTAACTGTAGATGCTATAAAAGAAAACAGTACAACTGTAGATGCTATCAAGAAAACAGTGTAACTGTAGATGCTATTATTATGATCCATATTTTTGTATTTTAAAATTTATGCAATTATGCATAATATTGTATCGTATGAATGTTTTGTATCTAACTTCATATTTCTTTCTGTTCATGCAGCTTTGTAATTTAATGTGAAGGAATATGTTTTCACACCTTCCCAACCAAAAGGTATTTCCTTGTTTGCACAACAATGGGCACACATTCCAAGTAATTAGTCTCGGAGCCCTTCTAACAACCCCACAGTTTGGCTTGGGATTAACCTGTCTGTATTAGGCATTAAACAATCAAGCCAAACTTTGTGATGTCTTTTTTTTCAAAATTCCAACAAAAACCTTGACAGGAAATAAGCTATCTGAGAACCTTACTCTAAATTCAACACCTGGAAATAGTGGCCTATATAAACTAGGACCTTGGCTGGCCAACTATGAATCTTGGCTTGACCAGTCTTAACGAATAAAGTGTCTTTGTGTTTATTCGGGCAGTTCTTCTTATTTCCAGGTAAGTTTGTTTTTGACATCTTTTTACTTTTGCCTTTCTGTTTCTCTAATTTTGGTAACTGAATATCAATTTAACTTAGTCTTCATTATTGAACATCAGTAATTGATATTTCTCAAATCCTAGGTCTTTCTTGCACAAACCTGTGTTTGCTAGTGAAAATGACCTATGGCTGAGAAACCTGAAAATTTATCATTCAACTTGGTTTTTTTATTGTGACTTAGCAACATACTTTTCTTGAAATATAAAACAGTTATGTCTCAACATTTTGACTTCAAATAATTGTCTGCAATAAACCTCCATTCCTTCTTTATAGTTTTGCAATTTAAAGATGGATTTGTATTTGTCATCTCACAATTAAGATATTCTTATATGTTAAAATTTGTGTCAAAGTATCATGTTTACATTTCCCTTTCCTTAAATGCAAACTGTACGTGTGTAAGTAACTTGTGACAATAGTCAATGTTGAATCTCTGTGTTCAATGATGTGGTTACCATTTGTGCCTCTCATAGAGCTGATTCCCACTCTCTATTTGAGAGTGTGAAGTTGAGCCACATCATTGCATACAGACTTCACTCTGATTGGTCATGACAAGGTGCATTTTTGTTTTGTATATTTTATGTACCATGAGTCTTGGCTTGACCAGTCTTAACGAATAAAGTGTCTTTGTGTTTATTCGGGCAATTCTTATTTCCAGGCATCTATCATCCCAATACCTATTCCAGAGTTCTGAGGGCTTTTTGTTGCAACCGCAGTAATTCCCCTTTTTCCTTCATAATACTATCATGAAAACAGTGCAACTGTAGATGCTATCGAGAAAACAGTGTAACTGTAGATGCTATCATGAAAACAGTGCAACTGTAGATGCTATCAAGAAAACAGTGCAACTGTAGATGCTATAAAAGAAAACAGTGTAACTGTAGATGCTATCATGAAAAAAGTGTAACTGTAGATGCTATCAAGAAAACCGTGTAACTGTAGATGCTATCACTAAAACCGTGCAACTGTAGATGCTATCAAGAAAACAGTGTAACTGTAAATGCTATCAAGAAAACAGTGTAACTGTAAATGCTTTCAAGAAAACAGTGCAACTGTAGATGCTATCACAAAAACTGTAACTGTAGATGCTATCATGAAAACAGTGCAACTGTAGATGCTATCAAGAAAACAGTGCAACTGTAGATGCTATCACGAAAACAGTACAACTGTAGATGAATCATGAAAACAGTGCAATTTTAGATGCTATCAAGACAACAGATGCTATCAAGAAAACAGTGTAACTTGTTTTCAGCTGTATCCTTATTAGTTTTTTTTGTCACGGTATTTGTAATTTTGGAACAACATTTTCAGAATCAATGAAAATAGCCAGTTTCCTTTCATTTTCTATGCAAGCTAGGGATAAATTCTGAATAAGTACTACGACAAAAAAGGGAACAAGTTACTGTGTTGAACTGATATACTTGCTAAAGGGGACATAGCTGCATACTTTGGACAGAAAAAATATAAAAGATTGGACACATGGACCGAAAGATAGATGGAAGAAAAGATGGATGTCCAGACAGCACCAAACAATATCCCTCCACCTTTTGCTTTTTCATCTTCCACATTAGCTATATGGACCGAAAGGTAGATGGAAGAAAAGATGGATGTCCAGACAGCACCAAACAATATCCCTCCACCTTTTGCTTTTTCATCTTCCACATTAGCTAAACCATTGAGTAATGATGAATTATGAATGCACCAAAACAATTACTGGAAAAGATTTATAAGGAACAAAGGAAATATTTTATCTTTCATGACTAAAATGTTTTTTGTTTTATTTTGACAGAGTTACCATGCTTACTTACTTCCAGTTCATCAAGGAGCTCCTGACTTGAATGACAGGATTCACTAGAAGATGCTATTGACTTGACTGTCTCCTGGTTATAGTAATGAACCTCCTCTTCTGTGCTTGGTAGACTTGGTAACGGTACACCTAAAGTACAGTTTTGTATAATTAACCTTTCACCAAACATTCAAGAATTTTAACGTCCTTGAAGAAGGCTTTTGAAAACACTGTGGGAGAAGGAGAAAATGCTAGTAACCAACACTTTCCAACACACATCCCATCTTTTGTGTGATACTGAATATGTCGTTTGTAAATGCCTTCAATTTGGAAAAAGCTAAAATCTTGTTGCCTGCTTTAGAGTTAATTCTGAACCAGATGACAGGATCATAGACTTGTCCACATTGAGAGCCTTTGCAGACAATTAAAGCATGTCTCCAATGATAAAATTGGATTTAGAAAGGATAGAAAACATTTTAGGAAAAGGAGAAAATGCTGGCTACCATCATTTTCTCTTTTTCATACAATGTTTTTAAGAGGCCTCCTCGTCTGGGTCATTAAAACACAGTAGCTTTTGGTTCTTGCCTAGCAACCAATAAAAAGATATATTCAATTTGTGATTGATATATTAAGATTTACATGATCACTTCTAGCATACTGAAGGTATTTGAGGAAACAGGGTAGATCAAGATCAGACTCTTTGGTTAATAAAGGAAAGAAAAAACACTGCCCACCTTTTCTATTTCCATAATTAGTTTGTTTGGACATTTCTAGCAGAAGGAAAGTAGCTCTTTTTCTTAAGCTTGCCTGCTTAAAAGCCTGCAATAGGAAAATACTCAGAATTTTGGATGAATCTCATAAATGTTGTAACAGACTGTTTTCATTTTTTGTTAGAAGGTTATTAATATGGGAAACTTTATAACAACTTTTACCAACCCATGTTATGTTTTTACAACCAAAAAGTAAAATAAAACCTTTGAAAACATTGCTGAAAAAGGAGAAAATGCTGCCATCAATCAATTACTGCTTTGTCACAAAGTTTTCATTTTTTTTAACTCTTTCCCACACAATCTCGACTTTTAACGACCCTGAAAAAGAAGCCTTTTGAAAACATTGTGGGAAAAGGAGAAAATGCTGGTAACCAGCATTTTCTCCTTTTCCCACAATGTTTTCTACCCTTCCCAAAACAAATTCAAATTTTTGAGTCACATTTATTTTGTTGTCTGCAAATGGTAACCAGCATTTTCTCCTTTTCCCACAATGTTTTCTACCCTTCCCAAAACAAATTCAAATTTTTGAGTCACATTTATTTTGTTGTCTGCAAATGCTTTCAAGTTGGACTAGTTTGAAATTTTGTTGTTTGGTAAAGAGTTAATAAGACATTCTGTCTTCGTTTCAACCATATTTACTTTGTCCTCTTTGCCTATTTTGAATTTGGAAGAGTCTAAATTTGTTGTCTGGAAAAGAGTTATAGATATTACTCACATGCAATAAAGTATAATTTTTTTGGAGAAGAAAATGAAAAATAGTTCAGGCCTGTGTTTACCAACCATTCTTAACCCTTTCCCAAATGATAAAAAGTTGAACTTGTCCAAGTACAAACCATTCCCTCCAAAATGTCTCCTTTTCCCACAATATTTTTAAAGTCTTATTTTGTTCAAGTCATAAAAACACTGGATTCATTGCTGAAGGATTATGGAAATTCAGCAGCCTTTCAATTATACAATGCAGATAAGCCATGCTCTGGCAAAAGGGGGCTTAATGCTTCTCCATGATCCATGATACTAAGCAAGTCATTATATAATTGTGGATCCATAAAGTCCATTTTCTCTAACAACCAACTGAATCTTGAGGTAGAATGGTCCCTAGACATGCAGAAAATTGACTAAAAGCAAAAGTTTCTGCCCAGGTCTGCCAGCGCGGACTGCGCAGGCTGACCTTGGTCGATACTTTTTTGCAGATGCATTAAGCCCCCTTTTCACATAGCGTAGCTCAAATATCTTTCAAAAAAAAAAAAGGAAATAAAAACATTGTACCCTACCTGGACCCACTGGTTCCTTTCCATTTCTTGATTGATGCCCTTTTCGCTTGGAACTCGAAACCTGAAGTAATTTGACAGGTTATTAAACTAAAATTGCTTCATGTCCACAGTAACCTTAACCCTTTACCGCAAAATGCCACCTTTTAATGACCCTGGGAATGATGCCTTTTGAAAACATTGTGGGAAAAGGAGAAAATGCAGGTAACCAGCATTTTCTCCTTTTCCCACGTTTTCAACCCTATCAAAGAAAAATTGCACCATCTGAGCCTCATTGAAACTGTCATCTGCAAATGCTTTCAATTTGGACACAGCTGAAATTTTGTTGTCTGGTAAAGGGTTAAATGGGCCTATTTAGATTTTTTTTGCTGTAGATAAAATTTTTTTGTAAAACAATGATAAAATTAATACTACTCAAAACAATACTGAAATTGGAATATTTAGAATTTCAAGACAAAAACTGTCTGGTAACCTGCATTTTCTCCTTTTCCTATGTTTTCTCCATTTTCAGAAGCAAAGCCCATCATTTGAGCCACCTTTTTTTTTGTCAGTAGTGAATGCTGTGCATTTTTACATGTCTAAAATTTTGTTGTGTGGTAAAGCATACGCTGCAGGAGTACATAAGGGGCCTACCATATTTCACCTAATTAACGTGTCGGGGCACCATGCAAAACACCAACAGGACACTTCTATTTCGTAGCCAATTTCCCAAAATTTAAGTGCTGTCATATAGAGCAAGTATGGTACTTTGATCCTGGTTTTAAGCCATTGCCGAATGCAAAGCAATCATCATTTGATAAACCTGTTGTATCAATGCAGAATATCGATTTTACCACCAATCATGATTCATTTGGATATTAAACAGTATTCACAATTAATATGGGACACAGGTCTTTGATACTTCACTTTCATATAGCTTTTATTAAGTTAGATAACAAATTTTGTGTTACCCCAACTTTATAATGTTATCAAAAGTGTATGTATATTTGTGACTAATGTTCCTAACTGGATGACCGAATACTTACTGATAAGCCCTGTCTCTGACTGAGATTGTAAAACCATTGTGTCCATGACTGTTCACGGAGGTAGAATTCTCCCACAACTGTACAAGGTTCAGTGCAACCTGTAAAACAGTATCAAATAGTAATTTGATCCATCAATCTCTCCTGGTATGGAGAGAGATTTAGGACAGAATGTTCAAATGTAGGACTGTATATTATACAGTAATGACAAAAGAGGTTGGGTGAATCACCTAAAACTGAAAGTGGAATGAGTAGAATACAAGTGTGTAAGGCAAAATTCAGGTCAAACGAATAATGTAGCGCAGATCAGCCATTCAAACTTGACAGTGAGTGGGCATCCATTGTTCCCATTGTTTTGCTAAACTAATCTGCTAAAAAATATCCATGTTTACATGCATCATCACACTGTAAACCAGTACGTTGTTGTTTTCGACAGAATTAACTCCTTACCAAATTTTAGATTAGTCCAAATTCAAAGCATTTGCTGACAACAATTTCAATCTGGCTCAAAAATTGAAATTTGTTTTATGTAGGGTAGAAAACATTGTGGGAAAAGGAGAAAATGCTGGTTACCAGAATTTCCTCTTTTTCCCACAGTGTTTTCAAAAGGTTTCTTCTACAGGGTCGTTAAAACGCGGGATTGTGTGGTAAAGGGTTAACCCTTCAGTAGATTGTCAGAAAAGGAAACAAGAGCACTACATGCGGGTGCAAATTTTAAGCTCTGGTTGCTTGATTTTCATTGAAAATTGTAAGTCAAAAAAGGGGCATAACTGTGTCAAAAATACTTTGATGGTTACCTGCCATTGTTCTATAGGTTCCCCTTTTGATAGTTAATAACTTGTCTAAGTTTGAGTCAATGTCTTCAGTAATAGCAGAGATATCATAAACTGTCAAAGTTTTTGCATGACACAGATGACAATGCAGACACAGATGACAATGACCCAGGGCTACCACAATTTGACGTTTGGTTTGAAAACAGCCAAGCTAAAAATGCTGTAACCCTGTGCATATGACATATCAAATGTAGCTCAAATGATGAAAATTGTCTTTGAAGATGTTATGATAAAAACAAGAAAATAATTATCAAAACATAGGATTGATTGGAAAGGGTTAAAGTCTGCTAGGATGGGAATGATTTGTTTGTATGTTGTTTAACGCCATTTTGAACACTATTTCAGTTACACTGTGGTTGCCAGTGCTCCTATCCATGTTTTCGTAGAGTTTCTATTACCAGTGCTAAGCATAATAGTCTTTCTAGGTACTGGCTGCTTTCCCAGATAACCATTGTAGAAACTATGGTCAGCTGTGAGAGAGGAATGATTCCTGTCATAATGACTATCATCAGTCCTCGGAAAGAAATTGGCCGAGCCGGGAATCAAAGCTGCGACCTCCTGTTCTCAAGTCCTGTGCCCTACAGACTGAGAACTGGAGTTATCAGTGTTGATGATCACTGTATGCATTTTATTTCAACACTTCAGTCTGATCTCTTATCTACACTATCTGATTCTTTGCAGCATATTCTCACAAAAAAAGCATTGCATTTGAAACATCTGCATCTGTAGTTAAGAGTCTCCATTTCACGTATTTAGCATAAAAAAATTAACTCTTTACCAAACGACAAAATTGTAGACTAGTCCAAATTGAAAGCATTTGCAGATGACAACATAAATGTTACTCAGAAATTGAAATTTGTGTTTGGAAGGGTGGAAAACATTGTGGGAAAAGGAGAAAATGCTGGTTGCCAGCATTTTCTCCTTTTCCCACAATGCTTTCAAAAGCCTTCTTCTCTAGGGTAGTTAAAACTCGGGAAAGGATTAACCCTTTGAGCGCCGAATAAACCAAACAGACATTTCCATTCTAGAAAAAGAAAGCATAATAAGAGCAATATCAAGACTGCGGTTGTCCAAAATGTCTCAGCAAAGCGGACCGTGTTAATCAAAGATCAGACTGCATGTTTTGTGCAGTCTGATCTTGATCTAAACTGGCCGCAAATGTAACTATGGTCGTGAAAGGCACTTTTAAGGGTTAAAAAAATATAAGATTATTTGGTAGCATACCTCGTCCCCTGGTTTGTAATAAGAGAATTCTCCAGGACATACTTGTAAACGTCTCCTGCACAAAAAAAGGATAAACAGTGATTGATTTTTCAATTAACCCATTATGTCAGCCTGACTCTAGACTTACTAAAATGTAGTGCATTTTGCAAACAGGAGATACACTGAAGGAAAGAAAACTGTCTTTTTTTACAGAACATTAAACATTGGAGGAAAATATAATTCTTGGCTGTAACAAATCAGTGGTTTTTTCCCACTTTGTTTTCAAAGATGAAAGGATGTCTACCAAGACAAAAAAAAAATCTGTTCCAATCAGGACAGGTAAAGGTTTTGAAGTGGTAACTTTAACCCTTTACTGTTCAATGCCGCCTTTTAACAACCTTGGGAAAGAGGTCATTTGAAAACATTGTGGGAGAGAAGAAAATGCTGGTAACCAGCATTTTCTCCTTTTCCCACAAAATTTTCCACCCTATCAAGAGAAAATTGCACAATTTGACCCACACTGAAATTGTCTTCTGCAAAATGCTGTCAGTGTGGACCAAGCTAAAATTTTGTCGTCTGGTAAAGGGTTAAACCTTATCCATCTAAATAAGTGAAGTGAAACTTTTACCAAACAGCAAATTTTGAGACTTGTCCAAACTGAAATCATTTGCAGATGACAAATTAAACTGTATGCTTTGTTAATACTGCATTTTTCTTCCTGCGGCATGCCATGTTATTTCTCTTTTCCCTCAATATTGCCCAAAGCCCTCTTGGAGTCATAGCAAGAAATATCTTTAAAAAAGATACACGACGTAAGAGATACTGGACAATAAATGCTGAAATGCTTTTGTGGCCCAATATGAAGTGAAACAATGAAAAATAACCTTGCCTCTTTTTCCTGACTGTTTCTCATTTTGTTGAAAAGTAGTATTGGATAATTGGGTGACGCTTATGAAAATATTAAATTTCCAAATAGAACTAAAAAATGATCATTTTCTATTACAGTGATTTGCTATGGTATGAATCAAGGCCTCGGGGTACCAAGTAAAGGTAGCAACACTTGTAAATAGTGGTTTCATAAATGCGCAAGTAAATATGGCGGCAGGGGCCAGCTGAATAAATATGTGCACATTTTTTACCAATCGCAAAAATACCATCTATTCATCTTTATCAGTACCAAAAAGTAGGTCAAAAGCCAGTGCATTCAGTGGCGCCAAAAAAAAAGGATGGTTTGGAAAAATGTTTGGGGTTTTATATATATTCGATACACCAAACCATAACATCAAGCTACCATACATATCTGTCACAAATCTTGGCATGTCAAGATTTCATGGCAAACAGAGAGGCACTTGATTTATTTAACTCTTTACCAAACAACAAAATTTTATACTTATCCAAATTAAAGCATTTGCAGACGACAAAATAAATGTGACTCAAAAATTAACACTTGTTTTAAGAACTGTAGAAAACACTGTGGGAAAAGGAGAAAATGCTGGTTACCAGCATTTTCTCCTTTTCCTACTTTGTTTTCAAAAGCTTTTTTCTCAGGGTCGTTAAAAGTCGGGATTGTGGGTAAACAGTTAAAACACTACTTTAATTGTATTGATTTTAATCTTTTTTCAACCCTTTCTAACTCAAAAGTTTCACTTGGCTTAGCAGCATGCTTTTGAAATGATAATGATTAATATAGATACTATAGCATTTGTTCGGTCTTTTTTATCCACAATATCAAAGACAGCTGCACCATTTGAGCATGATTGTATGAGTATTTTCTGAGCATAAGCTTGGAATTGTTAATCAACCAATGGTTGAAGGACAGTTTGCAACCATGATAGCTTCTTTTGAGCACTGTCTCCAAACATGAGCTGAAAAGCATTACTGATCATGTTTGCCAAGTCAATCTAACATTCAATTAAACACAGGTTGTTGTTACCTTTTCAAGTATAAAGCTCATTTTTGTCAAACACCTTTTTGTCAAAATATATTTCTATACTATTTTTTGCCTTGTACTTCCTGCTCTGTGGTAATTTAATTTCTCTTCCAAATGGCCTAGATACACAACAGTTACTATATCATCAAGCCATAATACCTACTTGTATTACAGGTCACATAAATGAGACATTATGTACTGGAAAGAAGGCTGATGGTTTTTTTTTGAGTACAGTTTAAAACATTGTAGAAGAAGGAGCATTGCTTCTAAAAAACATATGCCCTGATTTTGAACTCTATTTATAGCAAAGAGGTATATACCGGTAGCTATGGTTTAACCATTTACCAGACAACAAAATTGTAGACTTGTCCATATCAAAAACATCTGTAGGTCACAAATGCCACATGAATAATAGAAGAGGCCTAGTGAGGGGAGAAAACATTGTGGGAAAAGAGGATAATGGTTGTTCACAGCATTTCTCCTTCTCTCATTATGTTTTCAGAAGGCCTCTACCACATGGTGGTTAAAATTCAGAACTGTTTGGAAAAGCATTTAGGCAGTCTTGTCATAACTGATCAAACTTTTTGGAAAGTGCACTCAAGAACCGCAAAATAATACAGTTAGCAAATATTCATGCAGCCAAATAACCAACAACTAGTGCAGATAACAAGTGTTTAAACCAATGCAGTAAACTGCTTGTAAAAGCATTGTGGAAAAGGACCAATTGCCCATTATAAGCAGTGTGTCTTTTTTCAAACAGACTGCTCTTTTCACACTTTGTATTACAGTAAAACTCTGATATAGCGAATTTCACGGGACCGTCAGATTTAATCCGCTATAAGCATAATTCGCTTTATTGATAGCACGAACTTCGTTATATTTCGGGACTCAAAAGGTGGACACATGTACATGCAGTCTAACATTTATTTACCAGAAAAATGTTTTTCTAACATACTTCGGCAAATATGTGTTATATTTACAGTATCCAATGACATTTATGACTGGTAGGAAAAACTAGTAGCCGATTTCGTATCTATTTAATCGAGTGAGCGATGTTAATCATTCAAAACACATTTTATACCGGTAGGAATTGAAAGCATTTGCAGACGACAATTTTCTACTTGTGGCAAATTATACCTTACCACGATAATTATCGATCGATAACGCAGTCAGTTTATGTTGTGTAGATCAACGCCTCTAGCGTCAACGTGTTAAATGGGCAAGCGGGAAGGTGTGAATAACTGACTTGGTAATTAAAGACCCTTAGATGCGACTTCAGTGTAACCAAGGTATTTTCAGTTGAAATGGATATCTGCGGACCTGATTTTTGATTCGCAATATGCGAAAATTCGTTATATCCAAATTCGTTTTAACAATTAATTTTTACAAAGGCGAAAGAAGGTTTTTGCCAGGGAATTGATTTCGATTCGTACTAAGCCAAAATTCGCATTATCAGAGTTCGTTATAATTAAGTTTTACTGTATTCTGCTCCAACTTCATTTCACAACAAACTAACAAGCCAATTTTTCATTTTGCCCCAAACTTTCTTTCAACATACACCCAAAGTTTTATCTGTAATTTCATATTTAATTTTTGGAAAAGTCATGTGTAGTAAATAAAGATAATGCTTTGTTAATGGTTGGGCCATGATTGCCCTGGACTTCTCTGACACATGAGTATTTGTACCATTCCAAGACTAGCAACAAGTTCATATTATAATGAAAGCATTCTGACCAAGATTTATGAACATTAGACACAAAAATATAATTTCTTTACACACCAAATCTACTTTTGAGACTTGACAAAGTGATTTACTTCTTGACCCTATGTGACTCATATTTAATATCTTCTAAGCTGCCATCAAGATAAACGTTCTAGCCAACTTTCATGGAAAGAGAGAAGAGATATTGCCACAAGGGTGCACACAAGGTAAACTTTGTTGAAGTCTGATACAGAAGGACAAAGGACAATCATCAATGAAATAAACTTAGCATTTGACTCTTATTTTATAGTGCTCGATGAGCCTCACTTATTATCAGATCACTGTATGGTATTTCAAAGGTTCTTTTTTGTGGAACACAACCTCATAATTTTTCAAAGCTACATATTATGACATACCTGGACCATGTTGGTATTTTTGTGTTGCCTCGCTTCTCTAACACTCCCTCCCTAATCACCTGTTTCTTTGTGCTCAGTGATTGTCTGATACCATTTTGCTGTTGTCCAGCATCTGAAAATATAAAATATACATTAACCCTTTCCCAAACAAGCCCTGGTTTTCATGTGTCTGCAGTACAAGTGTTTTGAAAACGCTGTGGGAAAAGGAGAAATTGCTCGTAACAAGCAGTTTCTCCTTTTTCCACAGTGTTTTCTACCCTTTTTGAGACCTTTCTGCCATTTTCATCAAATTTAAAATTGTCGTATGCAAACTCTTTTAATTTGGACCAGTCCAAAATTTATCGTTTGGGAAAGGGTTAAACCTTACATTTTGTCCATTCGCTATTGCACATTTGCAATTTCAAGTGAAAATTTGATTGTTAACTTATAAATGTTTATAAAGATTTCTTTTAATATCATTACCTCTTTCAAATTATGTAAGTAAAGTCTACCATAGAATAATGCTCTTGTATTATATGGTGTACTACTTTGTTATGTCTTGCATAACATTTTATGTCATGTTTCTGTACCTGCATAACATCTTTGTCATATGTTTTAGTTACAAAGTCCAGAAGACATTTCTTGAATGAATAATAGCGTAACCATCACAAAATTATTAATGTTATTTCTACAAAATGTCAATCTATATCACATCTTTTCAAATTTTGGAATTGTTTCTGACATTATAATAAAATTATGAAGCTAAAGTAGATTTAACATACTATTATTTTCAATTTGTTCATTGCCCAGGATGATCCCAAGCAAACGACATATTGTGTACTTTTCTTCTGCAGTATCAGCATCAAATTCAAGAGTTTTGTTGTTACGGAACCTGATGACGATCAAGAGGTTTTCCTGAAAGAAAGTGAAGTTGAATATCAATAGGTCGATAATTACTTACAAGCTGATGAACCTTTTGCAAAACAATCCCTTGATCTTAGCAGTCAATCAAGAAATTGTTTTTCTATGCAACTTCTATTCGCCATAACTTTTTCATAAGCCATCTTCGGTAAATGCATCAAATTTTTTTACATGAAAATTGATGGGAAAAAAAACATTAAACTGCTTAACCCTATACGAATCGACAAAATTTCAGACTTGTCTAAATTGAAAGTGTTTGCAGACAAAAGGATAAATGTCGGTGAATTATTGGAATTTTTCTCTGATTTGGTAGAAAACATTGTAGGAAAAAGAGAAAATGCTGGTTACCAGCATTTTCTCCTTTTCCCACAATGTTTTCAAAAGCTTTATTTCTCTGGGTCATTAAAAGTCAGGATTGTATTGTAAAGGGTTAAATGAAAGGGTTTGTGGAGATCAAGTGAAATACAGGCAGGCATAATTATCAAAAAAAATGTGAACAAGATTTCAATACATTAGACCTTCCCTCCAGTTAATTGGAAGCTAGAATTTAGATTGTCCTGTACATATGGACCCTTTTCAAAAGGTACATATTTTAAGAAAAAAGCAAATAAATCTGAAAATCTTAAACCTAAACCGGACATCAAAATTTTGGACTTGTCCATATTGACAGCATTTGCAGGCAACAAATCAAATGTGCCTCAAATGATGGGAATCATCTGTAAAAGAATAGAAAACATTGTGTGAAAAGGAGAAAATGCTGGTTACCAGCTTTTTCTTTTTTTCCCAGACTGTTTTCAAAAGCTGTCTTTCCCACGGCAAAGCATAACAAAAAGAAATCTCCATAAAAAACACTTACCTCAGAATCATACTGGTCTATATTTTCAAAATTGTAAGTCTTGTTGATCTTCCCTCGCTCTATCAAACTGATTCTCTTGCAGGAAAAATCAATCTGAAATATTAAGATAGATATCTGGGACTAAGTATTTTCTCCTGTTCCCACCATGTTTCTACCCTTTCAAAGACAAATTTAAATGAGCAATGTTCTGGCAAAAGGGGGCTTAATGCATCTCCCTAATGCATTATATCAAGCAAGACACACCTAATTATGTATCCATAAAATCAATTATGTCAAACAACCAACTGAATCATGGGGTAGAATTATCCTTTGACATGCAGAAAATTTAAAAATAGCAAAAAGTTTCTGCCCATGTCAGCCTGCATACGGTTCGCAAATGCATTAAGCCCCCTTTTCACAGAGCATGGCTCAAATATTTGAATCACATTTCTTTCATTTTCTTGTGCTTGCTTTCAGTTTGGCTTACACTTCTGCCATCCAGTAGAAAACTTAAAGCAATAATAGAAACATTGGAAAATTTCAGTCCTGAATACCGGTACCAATCATCATATATATTCAGGTTTCAGAAAAAAGGTAGTTTTGGCATTTGAGAAAATATTGACATTTGTCAAGAAAAGAACTAAGAAATATTTTTGTATTTAACCCTTTACTGCACAATCCCTACTTTTAACGACCCTGGGAAAGAAGCCTTTTGTAAAACATTGTGGGAAAAGGAGAAAATACTGGTAACCAGCATTTTCTCCTTTTCCCACAATGTTTTCTACCCTTCCTAAAACAAATTTCAGTTTTTGAGCCGCATTTATTTTGTCGTCTGCAAATGCTTTCAATTTGGACTGGTCTAGAATATTGTTGTTTGGTAAAGAGTTAATGCTTTACCAGACAACTTCTAAAACTTGTCCATATTAAAAGCATTAGCAGACTACAATTTAAATGTGGCTCAAGTCATGATATTTGATCCTGAAAGAGAACATTATATCATAGGAGTAGGAAAAATTGACTGGTCACCAGCATCTCCTCTTGTTTCCTGCAGTGTTTTCAAAAGCCTTCTTTATCATTCAGGGTCGATAAAACAGGATTGTGAGGTAGAGACTTATGCATTTTGATACAAATTTATATACTGGTTACTACTGTTTTCCACACACACAAAATTCAAGCAGACACTTTTAAACAAGTGGGCCATGAAAAAGTCGCTCACCTGAGCCCTTTTTTTAACCCAGCGTGACCCTTTTCCAATTGCTTACGAGATATCAAGACAAATTTTCTAATAAACTTTCAGTGGTATTTGACTGAAAGTGTACACAAGCTTTTTCTAAGATTTATCTCAGTGACCTACTTTTTGACCCAACATGACCCATTTTCAAACTCACAGATATCATCAATACCAACATTCTGACCAACTTTCATGAGTATTGGACTGAAAATCTGACCTTTAGAGTAAACACAAGGTTTTTCAAAGATTTGACCTGGTGACCTTATTCTTGACCTGGCTTGACGGATTTTGCAACATCAGGACAAACATTCTGACCATATTTTATGAGTATTGGACAGAAAATATGACCTCCAAAGAGTACAGAAGATTTTTCTCTGATATGACCCGGTGACCTAGTTTTTGACCTGACATGACCCATTATTAAAATCATCCAAAGTACTATGAAGACAAACATTCTGACCAAGCTTCATGAGTATCGGACTGTAATTGTAGCCTCTAGAACGTACTACACAAGGTAAAAGTTGATGATAGACAATAAACGACACACAACGGACACAGCACTATCACAAAAGCTCACTTTGAGCACTTCATGCTCAGGTGAGCTAAAAAGAAGTGTGGGAAAGGACAAAGTGATTGTTCCTTTGCTTGATTGCCTTCCATAACATTCTTAAAAGGTATCTGTTGGTTTGATGTTTAAGACTATTTTCATGATTACATCAGTTTCATTGCATTGGCCAGTGCACCTATCAATGCATTCCTGGACTTTTGTTTTTTACCAGTACTTCGCACAACATTCTTTCTAAACAACTGGCTGCTTTCACACATAAACAGCACTGAAAACAATATTCAGCTGTGAGAGAACAATGAATCCTTTCACACTAACTATCATCAGTCCTAGGAAGGAGTGTACCCAAGCTGGTATTCTAACTGGCGACTCCCTGAGCTACCGGATCCAGCTCTTTTGAAAAAGAAATTCCCCACATATTTCCACTTTATTTCCACTTTATGACTTGTCATAGGTCTAAAAATAGCTAATTTTGTAATGGGTTTACCAAACAATCCCTTCTTTCAAAAACTCTGAGGAAGAAGACCTTGGAAAACATTGTAGGAAAAGGTCGAAATGCTGGAGACCAGCATTTTCTCCTTTTCCCACAGTGTTTCTACCCCTTCAGTGACAACTCCCATAATTTAAACCATGTTTAATTTGTTGTCTGCACATGCTTTCAATATGATTGTCTGAACCCAATTTCAATATGGAGAAGTGTAAGATTTTGTCACCAGACTTAAGGTTTAGTTACAAGATAATAAATGTGCTTGTTTTGTTATGGAGCACTGCTACAAATTTTGACAAGGAAGTAAAGTCACTATCAACATTGCAATCTGATATTATAAACCATGTTTCAACCCATAACCATAAGAATACAACATTATGACTGACGCAGTTGACAAATTTAAGAAAGTTACAGCCAATGGTCCTAAATTTCCCAAAAATTTCTTCTTTATAATTTCAAAAAGTACATGTCTCAAAGTATAAGTTAACCCGTTACCAAACAAAAAAATTCTAGACTGGTCCAGATTTAAAGCATTTCCAGATGACAAAATAAACTGAACTTTGTTTTTGGAAGAATAGAAAACATTGTGGGAAAAGGAGAAAATGCTGGTTACCAGCATTTTCTCCTTTTCCCACAATGTTTTCAAAAGACTTCTTCCCCAGGGTCGTTAAAAGTTGGGATTGTGTGGTAAAGGGTTAAGTGTCTGAATATTATTTTTCACCAGTTTTGATAGGGCCAGCCAATATCAGAGTCCTTTGTCCGGCATTCCATAACTATGGTTTAAGCCTGTACCAAACAATTTCTAACACCTGAGAAAGAAGTCTTTCAAAACCATCATTGGAAAAGGAGAAAATACTGGTGACCAGCATGAAAGACATGTTTCTTGAAATTGAGTGACATTTAAATTGTTGTCTGCAAAATGCCTTCAATTTAAACAAGTTTGAATTTGGTAAAGGTTTAATCATTGAAGTGCTAAATAATGAAATTAATATTTTCAACCAGTACTAAAAGTGTAGATATTGCAATTTCAAGGCTGTATTTGTCAGAATATCTGGCAAAGAGGCAGAGTAGATCAAAGATAAGACTGAAAATTCTGTGCAGTTTGATCATAATCTATACTGTCTGCAGAAGTAATTCAATTCAAGTTCAGTGCTACAATGGTGAGCAGGCCGGCAGCTCACAAACTGGCCATATTAGAACAAACTGCTCTGCCACTGTGTTTCTAGCCATCAACCCTGCTCCGTAGGTAGGATAAATGTTTCTCTTTTAACCCTTTACCTCACAATGCCGCCTTTTGACGCCCCTGGGAAAGAAGCCTTTTGAAAACATTGTGGGAAAAGGAGAAAATGCTGGTAACCAGCATTTTCTCCTTTTCCCACAATGTTTTCTACCATATCAAAGAAAAAACATATCATTTGAGCCGTATTAAAATTGTCGTCTGGAAATGCTTTCAATTTGGGCAAGTCTAAAATTTTGTCGTATGGTAAAGGGTTAACTCTTAGATTGCCAAATAAAATCAAGCAGGTACTTTCAATCTAGAAGTTAGATCCATATTATTGGAGTTTCAATGTTGCTTTTGTTTAGACTCTCAAAGCAAAGCAGACAGTGTAGATCAAAGATCATGTTTTGTGCAGTCTGATCTTGATCTACACTGGCTGCAAATTCAACTATTGTTGTGTTAGGTGCTTTAAGGGTTAAGTCGTACCAGTTTTTACTGGTAAATGATAAGTCTAGATCTACTCTGTTTAGGTCCCATAATTGTGCAGTCTGATCTTATCTATACTGTCTGAGTGCCTTTATAGTTACCTGTACTCTTAACCATATGACAAAATTTAGACATGTCTAAATTGGAAGCAATGGTGGGCAATAATGTGTATTTTGGCAAAAAATATTTGCCTTTAAAAGAGTAGAAAACATCATGGCAAAATGAGATGTTATTTTACTAGTATTTTCTTCTTTTCACACAATGTTCTTAACCCTTTACTGCACATTGCCACCTTTTAATGCCCCTGGGAAAGATGTCTTTTGAAAACATTGTGGGGAAAGGAGAAAATGCTGGCAACCAGCATTTTCTCCTTTTCCCACAATGTTTTCTACCCTATCAAGAGAAAATGGCACCATTTGAGCCACACTGAAATTGTCGTCTGCAAATGCTTTCAGTTTGGACAAGGCTAAAATTTTGTCGTCTGGTAAAGGGTTAAAAGTTTTCTACCTAAGGGTCATCACAATATTTAGGGTTGTTTGGTAAAGGGTTTACATGCAAAGAGCTAATATATCATAATAACAAAACCAAATGAGCCATGCTGTGTGATAAGAAGGTCTAATGCATCTACAAGGAGTTGACCCAGTTCTGCATTAAACCCCTTTTTTCCAGAGCACAACTCAAATTTTGATAAAGGAAAATTCGCACTACCTGTCTCTTCACCAGATATAATAGTTATAGACGCCTTCATATTGTGAACATTTCCAGACACCAATTTTAATGTGGTTCAAAAAAAAAAAATTTGAAAAGGTAGAAAATATTGTTGGAAAAGGAGAAAATGCTGGTTTCAAGCATTTTCTCCTTTTTACACAATGTTTTCCATATCCATTTTCACAAGGGTTGTTAAACACAGGATTGTCTGGTAATGAGTTCATTCACTTACCTGGAATATGGTTCTTTTTCCAGATCTCGTGTAAATCCCAAAATTATGGGCCGAGTCCAAAGTCAAGTTTTCTCCCATAATCCTCAGCAGCAAAAGACATCTACAGTAGTCTTCTCTTATATAAGTCCCTTACATCTTAAAGTTCACACCTGTAAAGGTAGGATAACAAACACATTACCTGATGTTCAGGGTCATTATTCACCAACCATTCTTTATAACATTCTCAGGCTAATTCTCAAGAATTTTCTAGGTTCAAAAGTAACACAATATCCTATTGGGTATACCAAATGGTTTAGCCAATCATAAGTTATGTCACTTTCTAAATCTAGAATTTGAATAAGAATGCAATTTAGAATGGTGTGTGGGACAGTCCTTGATGTTTAATGTCTAGGTTTTTCAAGAAATTGCCAATGACAATCAAGTAATTTTCAGAAACACCAAAATCTAACTGAGACAATACAAAGTAGATAGAAAAATACCTATTTTGACTGATACAAAAATATTGTGAGAAAAGGACCAGTTGTTTTTCTCAAGCAATTGCCCTTTTTTATATGACCTCTAGGCTGCTAAGCGCAACTCACTGACCTTTAACTCTTTACCACACAGCAATATTTTAGACTGGTCCAAATTGAAAGCATTTGCAGACAACAAATAAAATGTTGCTCAAATGATTGGATTAGTTTCTGAAATGCTAGAAAACATTGTGGGAAAAGGAGAAAATGCTGGTTACCAGCATTTTCTCCTTTTCCCACAATAATTTCAAAAGGCCTTCTTTCCAGGGTCGTTGAAACCTGGGATTGTTTGGTAAAAGGTTAATGGACAGCATAGATCAAGATCAGACTGCACAGAACATGCAATCTGATCTTGCATTTACACTGTCTGATAACGGAAAATCTTTCCTCCAAAAAACCTTTGGAATAGGAAAATTTGCATTTATACTGTTAGTTTGAAAGTTTCATTTTTTCTTGTTGTTGGCCGGTTAAGAGTTAATGGTTTCAGTCGAAAGGGTACTGTATGGCTGTGGTGCTAAACTGCCATGGCTTTCAAATTCAGGTAACATTTCTAAATGCAGAGGGCTTCAATATGGAGAGACAGTGTTGCCACGTCCAACCATATTCCTGAAAAAGCTCACAAGCTGGCAATTATGACTTCTTACGCATAGAAAGGCAAATAGTTTATTCTCTTTATTACATAGCCATAGAGGACAGTCTTAGAAAATATACTTTGAAAAGATAGGGGTAAGTTTTGTTATAAAATTCTTTTTGAAAAGGAAAAACTATTGCATATTTGAAGCCGTAATAAATGCATATTGTACAATATATGAGCAGTGTTTCACCCTTTACCACACAATCTTGGTTTTTAACAACCCTGAGAAAGAAAGCTTTAAAAAACATTGTGGGAAAAGGAGAAAATGCTGGTAACCAGCATTTTCTCCTTTTCCCACAAAGTTTTTCTACCCATCCCAAAACAAATTTCATTTCTTGAGTCAGATTTAATTTGTTGTCTGCAAATGCTTTCAGTTTGGACTAGTCTCAAATTTTGTCATTTGGTAAAAAGTTAAATAAGGCATATGCCCTCATTCCTGTCCCAAATAATCATGTGTTTCAGAACGCTAAGAAAGAAAGCTTTAAAAATTATTGTAGGAAAAGGAGGAAAAGCTGATAACCAGCAATTTCTCTTTTTCCCACAATGTTTTCTACTTTTTGATAGACATATTCCATCATGTGGGACATATCTGGGACATATCTGCAAATACTTGCAAGCCTAAAATTTAGTTAACCCTTTACCAAATAGTCCCAAGTTTTAATGACCCTAATGAAGGCTTTGTAAAACCTTACGGGAAAAGGAGAAAATACTGGTAAACAGTATTTTCTCCTTTTCCCATAATGTTTTCTACCCTACTCGAAAACAATTCTATCAGTTCACGCATATTGCAATTGTTGTCTGCGGATCCCTGACATTCCGTCGAAAACCATGTTCATCGAAAATGACATGAAATAAATCTAGGAATTCAGCAACCAGTGTTGTAAAACATAAATGGATTTCAGTGAATCACCCTTTCAACAAAATGTCGTGCACTGGACAGGGGCAAGGCTTCTCCTAGCCTTAACTATTTAACCCTTTACCAGGCAACAAAATTTTAGACTTGTCTAAATTGAAAGCCTTTGCAGATGACAGAATAATTGTTAATCAAAAATATAAATTCATCTTTGGAAGGGAGGAAAACATTGTTGGAAAAGAAGAAAATGCTGGTAACCAGCATTTTCTCCTTTTTCAAACAATGTTTTCAAAAGTATTTTCTTCCAGGTTCGTTAAAACTCAGATGGTGTGGTAAGGAATTAATTTCATTTTCACTCTAAAAATGTTTACCAGCTGGTTACCAGCATCTTCTCCTTTTCCCACAATGTTTTCAAAGGCTTTCTTTCTCTGGGTCGTTAAAACTCAGGATTGTTTGGGAAAAAGTTTATCAAATCCCTGATCTGTAATAAGAAAGTTCACCTTAAAACTAATAGCATGCTAAATTAGGTGACATCCTAATCCAAAAACCATCAATAAATCAAAATGACCTCTCATCTGTCAACAGCCTCATGATATTGGTTTGATAGGTATGTGAACATCTATAAATAGTTTGTGAACATCTGCAACATTGAGTTTGACTGGCAGAGCCATTGTACAGTGGTAAAACACAGGAATACAGAAGTTGCAGTATCCACTCCAAGCCTTGGCATGGAATTTTCAGAGCCTCTTTGTGTTTTCAACTCACAGTGGCATGTGCACCTATCCCTGCTTTCCTGCAGTTTCTTTAACTAATACCTAACACAATATTCTTTCCAAGCCACTGGCCACTTTCCACATAACCATCGTTAGAAACAATGATCAGCGGTGTAATGGGAATGAATCCTATTGCAATGACTATCATCAATCCTCAGAAAGAAATTTACCAAACTGGGGATTCAAACCAGCGATCCACTGGTTTCAAGTCCTGAACCCTACCAACTGCACTAATGGGCTCTGCCCCACCTAGAGTTGAACCAGTAAGATAGCCAGGGGTATAGCCCTGCCTCTATAACGGCTTAAAACTCTTTACCACACAGTCCCAACTTTTAATGACCCTGAAAGAGAGACTTTTGAAAACATTATGGGACAAGGAGAAAATGCTGGTAACCAGCATTTTCTCCTTGTCCCACAATGTTTTCTACCCTATTAACGACAGAAATAATTATTTTAGCAAACATTTGATTTGTTGTCCGCAAATGCTCTCAATTTGGTCCAGTTCAAAATTATATCGTTTGGTAAAGGGTTTAAGAGGGTCTATTTGATTGAACGATTGAATGGTGTTTTACGCCACTTTCAACATTATTTCAGTCATATCATGGCGACAGCTCACATATTCATGTATTTCCTGGGATTTACCGGTACTAGGCTAGGGCTCTGAAGTGTCTTGCCCAAGGACACACCTACGAAAAACCCAGCTGATCAGGTGGGACTCGAACCCGGGGCCTCCAGGTTGCGAGTCCCACACTTTACCACTGAGCCATGCAGGACCCCCGGGTCTATTTGAAGAACATCTAGGATCTTGCACCCAGACTTGGTTGTATCTAATACTTTCTCTCCATCTTACAGTCCATACTAGATATGCCCAGAGCATAGAGGGACCTATGGGAAGTCCAACAAATTCATTGTCATTCCTCATTTGAGCAACAAGTAGATTTAGTCAGGCTTGTCACTGTTTATGGTAAAAGACTTTTGAAAACATTGTGGGGAAAAAGAAAAACAGCAGCTGGTAACCAGGATCTTCTACTTTTTTCCACAAAGTTTTCTACACTTTCTAAAAGGAGTCAAATCAGTTGAGCCATAGTATTTTGTTGTCTGTAAAAGCTTCTTGTCTAGTAAGGAGTTAAAATGCCATTTCATAGTCTTTGTTACAAGCATGTTCTTTTCCAACGTTGGTCTCCGTCTTACTTCTGAATTGACTCTAATCCATCCTTTGGATAGATAACGCATGAAAGACTGGGCACAACCTTTAGTTCCTTGCTGACAGTATAGCATAAGATCAGTCAGCACAATTTGTGCCAAATTGTACAGCCTGATCTTAGATCTACTTTATTTTATCAAACCAAGAAGACCCATTTTATTTACTAAACACTTTAACTCTTACCAAATAGTTCCCTGTTTGAATGACCCTGAAAAAGCCTTTTGGAAACATTGTAGGAATAGAGGAAAATGCTGGTAACCAGCATTTTCTGCTTTTCCCACAATGTTTTCCACCCTTTCACAGACAAGTCCCAAGATCTGAGCCATCTGAGCTAAATGCACATGCTTTGAATTTGAAGGGGTATAAATTTTATCATCTGGTAAAGAGTTAACCCTTTATCACCCAAGCCCAAGTTTTTATTGTCTGAAAGAGACAGCATTTAATACATTGTGGGGAAAAGGAGTAAAATGCTGATAATCAGAATTTTCTCCTTTTCCAAAAATGTTTTCTACTGTTTCAAAAACAAATCTCCTTATTTCAGCCCAATTTAATTTGTCGTCTGCAAATGCTTTCAACTTGGACAAGTCTAAGACTTTGTCATTTGGTTTAGACTAAAGGATGACAGTCCAAATAAAAGACTTATAAAATTTATTATTGCTTGCATTGTCGAATAAACCAGTTGGAAAAATGCCAGCTTTTCACTGAGCTGATCTTGAATTACTCTGTCCAGAAAAGCCAAAAGGCAAAATAAATGAATTTTTTAAAACAGCATAGATCAAGATAAAGCTGTACAAAACCTGCCGTCTGATCTTGGTTCTATTTGGTCCACTTATTTCTTCAAGCCAATAAGATTTAACCCTTTACCACACAATCCTGACTTTTAACGACCCTGAGAAAAAGGCCTTTTGAAAACATTGTGGGAAAAGGAGAAAATGCTGGTAACCACATTTTCTCCTTTTCCCACAATGTTTTCTACCCTTCCCAAATAAAATTTCAATTTTTTATTCACATCTATTTTATCGTCTGCAAATACTTTCAGTTTGGACCTGTCTAAAATTTTGTCGTGTGGTAAAGAGTTAAAAATATTCTCTCTGAGTTTCAGTGGGTAGTGTTTTCAGTCATGGAAAAAGGTCAAGTAATATATTTGCCCCTGAAAGAGATAAAAAGTTGCAACTTTTTGGAACAATCACATAGCATACCAAGTTTGAAAAAATTGTTGCATTACGATGGCAGAGACCCAAGTTTTTCTTTCAAACTGCTTTGTGTATTACACCCAAATTCATATATTGACATCCCTACTTCTTCCAAGAATGATTTCAAAGTCACTGCAAATTAGTTTCTGGATGTAAAATTTTAACCCTTTACCACACAATCCCGACTTTTAACGACCCTGAGGAAGAAGGCTTTTGAAAACATTGTGGGAAAAGGAGAAAATGCTGGTAACCAGCATTTTCTCCTTTTCCCACAATGTTTTCAAATCTATCAAGGGCAGATTTCGTCATTTGGGCCACCTTTAATTTGTCGTCTGCAAATGCTTTCAATTTGAAGCAGTCTAAAATTTTGTCGTTTGGTAAAGGGTTCATGTATGCTAAAAGCTAATACATGTCCTCATATTACCAACCAACTTTGCCCTCATTTCATTTGTTGTCAATTGAAAGAATGCAAAACTTTGCATAAAAGATGAGGGCCCTATAACTGATTTATTGCCTTAATTTTCTCCCAATGCCAAAATTTTGACTCTTCCAAATTAGAAATTCTTTAGAGGACGAATTTGAGATTGGTACAAATGAAGCTAAGTTCTCTGATAGCGTAGAAAAACCTTTTGAGAAAAGGAGAAAATGATGGTTACCAGTATTTTCTCTATTTCCCATAATCTTTTGAAAAATTTAGGATTATTTGGTAAAGGGTTAAAAACACATTAACCCTTTATCACACAATCCCGACTTTTAACGACCCTGAAAGAGAAGGCTTTTGAAAACATTGTGGGAAAAGGAGAAAATGCTGATAACCAGCATTTTCTCCTTTTCCCACAATGTTTTCTGCCCTATCCAGTACATAAATCACCATTTAAGCTACATTTTATTTGTCGTCTGCAAATGCTTTGAAATTGGTCCACTCCAAAATTTTGTCGTTTGATAAAGAGTTAAAACATGTTATCTGTCTTGTGTTGAGTGTTTTGGGTAACTTAACCCTTATCCTGCTAAATAAATGAAATGAAACTTTCAAGCCGACAGTAAAAACCAAGATTTTGCTATTTCAAAGGTATTCTTTGGGGGAAAGATATGTCCTTATCAAGCAATGTAGATCCAAGGTCAGACTGCAAATGCTTTCAATTTGAACAAGCTGAAAATTTTGTTGTTTGGTAAAAGTTAAAGAAAAGGAAAATTTCACTTTTAACTGGTATGGAAAACATTGTGGCAAAGGAGCAATACTTGTTTTTTTACATGCAAACCCCCTTTTTCCACATTGTCTTCAAAGAAAACTGATACATGTAATTGCATGGCAATAACAAAAGCAGTGCACTACATTTCGTCGAAAGAGTGTTTTGTTAAAATCCATGTTTGTTTTGAAATACCGATTGCTAAATTCCTAAATTTATTTCATGAAAAGCTCTGTCTGGAAGGAAGATTTGAGCCACAATTCGCCTGGGTGAGGGTAAGGGTCAGGTCTATGGATTGTTTTCTACGAACGTGGTTTTCGATGGCGCAGATCCTAACAAAAGCATTAGCAAATGGCAAATGAAATGATTCAAAAACAGAAATCTGTCCTCAGAAGGGTGGAATACATTGAGAGAAAAGGAAAGAAAGTTGGTTATCAGCATTTCCTTCTTTTCCCACGATGTTTTCAAAGGTCCTCTTTTCTGATTGTTAAAGGGGTTGTCTGCTGCAAATTTGTTTCAGAGAGGGATCAGTTAACCCTTTACCGCACAATGCCGCCTTTAAACAACCTTGGGAAAGAAGCCTTATGAAAACATTGTTGGAAAAGGAGAAAATGCTGGTAACCAGCATTTTCTCTTTTTCCAGCAATGTTTTCTGTCCTATCAAACCTTGCACCATTTGAGCCACACTGAAATTGTCATCTGCAAATGCTTTCAATTTGGACAAGGCAAAAATTTTGTTGTCTGTTAACCCTTTACCACATGACCCTGAAGAAGAAGGCTTTTGAAAACATTGTGAGAAAAGGAGAAAATGCTGGTAGCCAGCATTTTCTCCTTTTCCCACAAAGTTTTCTACCTTTCCCAAAACATATTTCAATTTTTGAGTCACATTTAATTTGTTGTCTGCAAATGCTTTCAATTTGGACCAGTCTAAAACTGTGTCGTCTGGTAAAGAGTTAAAGGATTAAATAGGCAGTAATAAACTTTGTAAGCAAACAGAATTGGCATATAGTGTGTGTCAGTCTGTTTATTATGTAAACAATATGCAACTTCTGAATTTATGGTGCATTGCAAAGCACAAGTATGACAACAAATATAAAAAATATGCGGTCATATTTTTGTTTGACCTTTAATCCTTTACCTTATGATTCTATATTTAACCCTGTACCACACAAACCTGAGTTTTAACAACCCTGATGAAGAGGCCTTTTGAAAACATTGTAGGAAAAGGAGAAAATGCTGGTAACCAGCATTTTCTCCTTTTCCCACAATGCTTTCTATCCTATCACAGACAAATCTTACCACCCGAACAATAATTAATTTGTGTTGTCTGCAAATGCTTTCAGTTTGGACCAGTCGAAAATTTTGTCATTTGGTAAAGAGTTAATAATCCTTTGGAGGGTTATGTCAAGCTTTAGTTTTTAACTGTTCTTTTTCTAGATTTTTAGCTATAGATGGTTAATTATGATACAAGTGTTTTACAGTTAAAACTTCTTTCAGCAATAAAAAACCATTAACTATAAAGGAGATATCAGTAAGTCTGCTGACAATTTTGTGTTGGTAACCATAAATTTTTCCCTTTTCCAGTGATGTTTTACACCCTTTCAAAGACAAATCCCTTCATTTGAGCCACATTTGTCTTCTGCCAAGCTTTAACCTTGTTGTTTGGTAGAAAGCTTACTAGAAGGACTTACCATTTTGATTTATAGTTGGAACTTGGAAGCTCAAGCCTGAGAGTGCTGCACAAATGCAAAAAGACCTCCTCTACAGCTGGACTTTGATCTACATGTACTTGGTCAGCAATTTTGCTGGAAGTGATTAGATCTATGTTTAGTCAGCATACTCAGACTTAACTCTTTACCAAATGACAAAGTTTCAATTCGTCCAAACAGAAAGCATTTGCAGAGACAAATTAAGCTGATTCAAAAACTGAAATATATCTTTGGAAGGGTTGAAAACACTGAGGGAAAAGGAGAAAGAAGCCGAGAAAAAAGCCTTTTGAAAACATCGTGGGAAAAGGAGAAAATACTGGTCACCAGCATTTACTCCTTTTCCCAAAATGTTTTCTACCCTTCCCAAAACAATTTTCAATTTTTCAGCCATATTTATTTTGTCCTCTGCAAATGCTTTCAATTTGGACTAGTCTAAAACTTTAATAAAGAGTTAAGAGAAAGTTGTAAAATGGAAGGGAAGGAATTTACAACAGTTTTGGGTGGGGTGTCAGTTAAACAGGAAGCAAAGATGTGTCAAATATATTCCACACAAAAAATGCACCGTACATAAATATACTTGTCCTTGAGATTAGGTGGGGTACTAGATAAATCTTATACCAAACAATCCCATGTGTTTTTATACTCAATAGATAGTTTTTTCAAAACATTGAGGGAAAAAGGAGAAAATGCTGGTAACCAGCACTTTCATCTTCTCCCACAATAACTGCTACCCTTTCAACGAGAAATATCGTACCATTTTAAGCAGAACTAAAAAAATTTTGTCGTATGGTTTAGAGTTTAACAGGAAGTTACACAAAAATTGTATTTGAGTAGAAATACTGTTAAATATCAGTATCAGAAGGCACATGTGCAATACAGGATAAAATTGAATGGTTTTGCCTGTTAAAGCAATGTCATTATCTGGCTGTCCACTACATGAACATTGCACAGTAACTAATATTACACAGAGTATATATATGACTGGATTGATTAGAAAAATACAAGGCTGAGCTCTGGTGGACTTTTCAACTGTTTCATGCCAGGTAGACTTAGATCTATCAACCCTTAACCTGCTAAGTAAGTTAAACGTTCAGTGCAGCCTGGTCTTTCTGTCCTCAAAACGTCCGTGAGTCGCGCTTAGCAGCCTACGGGTTAGCTTCTGACAGCAGAAGAAAAAAAGTTGACTCCGGCTTAAAATCAAGTGCAAGCATGGCTAAGAAATCTTATTTTGAGACTTCCACAAATGAATCACTTGGAGTCCTCGTGAGAGTGTATGGTGAGTGGGGAATATGGTTTGTAGTCTGGTACCCCGCCGTACTACAAACAAGAGTACTGACCCGATAACGTACTGATAGGGGCAGGTAATCTAGACTAAATGGTTTGTAGATCTAGATCTACGACAGAAACGAAAAAGCCCCATACCTGTAAAACTTGGAACAAAAAAATCGGGATTAGTACAAAGAAGAATCTTGATGTTGAAGTGCATCAACAGGCCTATGCTGCTTACGATTAACTGCTTCAAGATGAAAATTCTATGGCATACTAAAATGGATAAACGCCTTCATGTTGGAAAAAAGTTTTTACGCGCGCATTATCTTCCGCTAGGTGGATTTTTTCAAATACAAATTTGTGTAATTGGGCATGCTAGGTACTCCCCAAGATGCCGCGAATTTCAAAATAAAATATACGTTTAACCAGAAGAACGGTAACTGGTACGATTCATCAAGCCACGGTTTACCATATTATAACCTATGCACGGATTTTCCCATGTCTATATTTAGGAACTGTAAAAAAAAAAAAAAAAATCCTCTAAACAATATTTTGCTACATTATTTTTTTTCCGTTTACAATTATTATATATTGAATAATTGTGGAATGAAAATCATGTTTGATTTCTCCACAGACGCAGATCTATACTTTATAGCCATTTTCCGCTTGCTACTTTATTAGCTTGGCAGAGTTTTACATTATCTTCCGCTAGGTGGCATTTATAACGTTACGGGTATTCTGGGTACAAAACCGGACTACTTTTGAAAGCGCAGGGTAGCGAATTTCAAAATGAAGTATACGTGCACTCACTAAAACCTACCTCACAAGTACGATTCATCCAGGCACGGTTAGCTAGCATCTTATGCACCAGCCATTTAAAACATAGCCCCTATAAGCTTGAGAAAAGGCCCCGAAATAAGCCAAGCAATGTGAGGACGCTATCAGTCTGTTGCACATATTCCTGTTTTCCCCATGTCTATATTTAGAAACTGTCTACAGAGATTTGCAGTGAAGAATGGTATTTCATAAAATTATTTCCCTGTTTTAAATCATTATATTTTCAAGAAATTTGTAGCGAAAAAACTGGCTTGATTTTTCCACAGGCGTTTTATTTATAGCCATTTTCCGCTTGCTTTTTTGAGTATTAATTTCTGCTGTACAGGATAGTGATGCTTCATAGCAGACAGGTCAAATCTTCGAAGAATATCGACATGCCACTCGTCAGTACTCGGCTGATTCTGTGACTACTTGATCAATGGATCACCCGAGGTTTGCCGAATGGTCATAGCAGCACTCGTCACAACTCGGCCAATTCCGTACTTTCATATAAGCTCGTCCGTACAAAGGAGGCTTCCATTTCGAACTACCAATCACATGATCTTAAACATGGTGGCCTCCCTGTAAATCGGTTAGCAACGACATGAACAACCACGGTGAAGTTATTCACATCTATCGATCTGTCGATGAAAGCTCCCAACGGAACTGATAAACCACGCTAAAAATTGAGTGTACAAACTGTTTGCAGACTGAAATATTCTGAGAGATGACGATGGAAAATTGAGTCATGTTTTCTTTTTTAAAAGGAGCCTTACAATTTCAACAACGGTAAAACGGTGTGCTTCCGGAGACGTGCGAAATATACCGTGTAGGTGCAAATCTGAACTGGTCCCCGTTGTGGATATACATATTACATCTGGCACAGTCTATTGTCTTTGCTTTTCATTGGGCTACATGTATATCACAGAATAGCCAATCAGAGTAGTATACACATTTCTAGTTTGGCTGTAGAGGTAACATTGCAATTTTTTGCACAATTTGAGATTAGTAATCGACACTAAAAAGAATATTAGCAGACATACACATAAAAGGTGATACCAAAAATACAATTCACTTATTCGTGGTCAAAAATATCGGAAAATCTGCTGCTCTGGAAGTGAGAGTGACCTCCCCTGAATCTCTATTAGTCTCGCGTCATGGCTGTTCTAAACATAGATGGGCAGAATTCCGCCCGTTTTTAGTAGCCTGTACCGATCCCTATACGCTTGCTGTATCAGGGGAGGTAACCAATCGAGTACATATCAAGCTACGTGATACAGCCGAAGGATTTGATCACCGGATCACCCGAGGTATGTAGTCTGGATTACCTGCCCCTACCACTACGTTATAGGGTCACACTCTCTTGCACTACGGATCATTCCCATTCACCTCTGTAGTTGGCTCAGAAAGTAGTCCGTCATCAAGTGATATTTTCGTCACATGACCATAACTCAAAATGGCGACACAAACGCCGGTGAAAGAAAGACCAATCGATTGTTTTGTGTGCTTTTCAAACAGCATACGGCCAATCAGACTTAATGGTAGGAAATATGAAAAAGAGGGATTTTCTGAAAAGCTTAAATGTCTTTTAAAGGACGATAACTTGTTTTTTTTTAATTTTGTTTAAATTGTCATCATTCATGGGCGCAGCCATTTTTTTTTTTTTTTTACAATTGGCGTAAGATTCTGATCAGTAAAGAAGCTTGAAAAAGTAGTTCCATTGTATACAGGTAAATTCATCAGTTTGAATGCACCTATAATGTATCCGGAATCATATTTCCTTTGTCTACTTTATTATGTTACACATGAAACAGTTAAACAGTAACAAAACATGTTTTCCTCGGTTTGACAAGATTCTTGTCATTTAGCCCGTTGCAGAGATGTATGGTGAGAGTAACGAACGACAACTCTGCTCGGAGATTGATAGGGTCAGGCAAAGCCCACACTCGTCACAACTCGGCCGATTCCGTACCTACATCTAACCTCGTCTGTTTGTACATTCAATTTTTAGCGTGGTTTATCAATTCCGATGGGAGCTTTCATCGACAGATCGATAGAAGTGAATAACTTCACCGTGGTTGTTCATGTCGTTGCTAAGCGATCTACAGGGGCGCCGCCATGTTTAAGATTTTGTGATTGGTAGTTCAAAATGGAAGACTCCTTTATACAGACGAGGTTAGATGTAGGCACGGAATCGGCCGAGTTGTGACGAGTGTCGAAGAATATGACACGCGCAGACCACGTTCCGCGCGTTAAAAAATGCCCACTCTGTTTCGTCTGCAAAGTTTGACTGTCGGAGGAAATTACCAACGTTACACAAGAATTCCGCTCATAGTGAGTTCTGTATAAAAATAAGAAATAATTAGCAACATGATGATATTAGTCTTGACCTTTGCTGTAAGGATTACACGTCTTTTTTGGTATTGCTAAAATAATCATACATTGCTGTCAAGATGGGGTATTTTGATTTCAACCCGGAAGAAACTTGATACTATGTTAAAAAATATGTAGGCCTATTACCTTTTGTCTCGCGGGTCTAGATTAATTAAAATTTTGCAAAACCTTTATAAGGTTCTTATTAGCAAATTTTAATAAATCTATTATCAGATGTAGTTACATGAATTTATTTCATCCATTTCAAAAATCAAAGATCAATCAGAACTGCCCCATTAGTTTCGTTGGGCATGTTCAAAGTTTCGTTAAGTGTCTTTTGCATCTATGTGACCTCACGGTGACCTTGATCTAGTTTTCAACGGTCAGACGGTCCTTTCAGATACTTCCCTATCACACAGACATTGTGGCGAGACTGTGTGTAACACTTGACATAATAACTGTATTTTCATGTACCATTACTGTTTATTACGTAAGTTACATATTTCAGTACATCTATTTTCGTATTAAATGGTCAACATAGACTACACTGTAACCTTTGTTAGCTGTCACTTGTATCAAGCAGCCACCATTAACTGTTTACCAGAAGTCAGAGTATTAAAATTGTCCAAGACACTGGCAAACGACATATGTATACTAAAACAACAATGAAACTTGTCTTTGGAAGGGTGAAAAGCATTGTTGGAAATGGATCATTTTTTTCCTTTTCCAAAATATTTTTGAAAATACGTCTTTTTGAGGTATTTTTAGTTGGTAAAGCTTTGCCGCCGCCCCCCCCCCCCCCCCTTGGGAACTTTTTGCAAGCTTATGAACAATAAGATGGCCGACCCTTTTTCCCTATAGATTAAAACTTTAAGCATGCAATTGCCAAACACAGTAACTAACATTTAATTGACATACCATGTGAAACCTCTGTGTGTTGTCCTGTCGACTTAGGGCTAGAGATTGAAATTATCTTAAATAAGCAAGTTTATAAAGCAAAATGTCAGTTTCTTAAGTGAAGTCGCTACTGTTCCAAAACTATTACTAGTACTTATTTTACTTAGTGAACGATCATTCAGAGCCCTGGGCCCGGTTTCACGAAAAAAAAAAAAAAAAACTTAAGTCTCTTATCTTACTTAAGTCGACGAACGGACTTATATTCTGACTCAAATTGAGTTTTTTACTTAAGATGCATTTCTCTAACATTTACAGACTTAAATAACGTTCTCAAATCCCGAGCTGACACAACGTTTCATACTTAACTAGTCCATTCGTTTTGCTTAGTTGAGCCTGAAACGTTGTGTCAGCTCGGGGTTTTAGACTGATGTCTGTTAATATTAGTGAAATGCGTCTCAAATAACGCACTCAACTTAAGTTGGAACCTGAGACCATTGGTGGTTTTAAGTAAAATAAGTGACTTAAGTATTGTGAAACCGGGCCCCTAAAAGAATAAACGACTGTTCTCAGCTCAACCATATCTTAGCCAGGACCCAACAATTTATGCTTAGGTCAAAATACATGTAAAAATTGGCGTTGTCCGATTCTTACGAACATTAGACATAGCTGGTATTCCAGTTTTTCCCCGTTAAGTCACAAATAAAATGGACACAGGATGTTTTTCACCCATCGAGTCGGCAAAAAACACATGAGCCATGTTCTGGCAAAAGGGGCTTTAGTGCATCTCCGTGATGCACGATGCCAGGCAAGTCATCATATCATTATGGATCCATAAAACCCATTTTATTCGTCTGAATCATGAGGTACACAGCTCCTTTGACATGTAGAAAATTGACCAATAGCAAAAGGTTTCGACCCAGGTCAGCCTGCGCGGACTGCGCAGGCTGACCTGGTTCGATGCCTTTTGCAGATGCATTGAACCTCTTTTTCACAGAGCATGGCTCACGTGTTTGTCACCCATGGCACCAAAAGGATTAACCGCCAAGCCATGGTGAAGCAAAACGTTGGATGACACACACACACAACGACTGCGCATAATGTTGTACTGGAGGAGGTTGTCGATTTGCATAATGCTTCGTCATGCGAAACATCTGTGGTTCAGGCACGAACAACGGATGTATCCTGTTTCTTCTGGCCAAAACAATATTGAGATAGTAATAGTCTGTTTGTTAGATACCTGAAAAGCTTTATTTCATTATTTCAGAGCTTTAAGGGTTCAAAAGGAAGAAATTTATCATTTTGGAAATTCGAAGTGTCATACACTTTCCCATACCACAACCCCCGCCTCTTTACCACATCTATTAAGGCCAGTTCTATAGCTGTCTGAATAAATACTTTACAGTTTTATTTCTTGGTGATATTCGAATATGCTATCATTTAAGTTTATTGAACCAGAAGGTCATAGACCCATGAGGTATATGAAACATAACAAAACAGTATAATACAATATGGCGAACATATTCCAATATCATAAAGGTAACTCAATTATCCTTTTATGTATTAACCCTTTACCAAATGACAAAATTTTAGACTAGTCAAAACTGAAAGCATTTGCAGACGACAAAATAACTGTGACTTAAAAATTGAAATATGCTTTTAGAAGGATAGAAAACATTGTGCGAAAAGGAGAAAATGCTGGTTACCAGCATTTTCTCCTTTTCCCACAATATTTTCAAAACACTTCTTTCTTAGGGTCGTCAAAAGTCGGGACTGTGTGGTAAAGGGTTAAGAACTACACCCACGTCAGGACAGGGGTCCTGGGTGGCTCAGTGGTAAAGTGTAAGACTCGTAATCTCGAGGCCTCGGGCAGGGAGCACTAGGTTTTTCGTGGGGGTGCTCTTGGGCAAGACATTTCAGAGCTCAAGCCTAGTACTGCTGATTCCCAGGGCATACAAAAACATACGAGCTATTGCTATGATATGAGTGAAATAATGTTGAAAGCAGCGTAAAGCACCAGTCAATCAATCAATCAATAAAGCGTCAGGACAGAAGTTGCTCTTTTAACCTTTTACCGAATATTCTCGAGTTTTTACGACCCTGAGAGAAAAAAAAAAAGGCTATTGAAAACATTGGTAACCAGCATTTTCTCCGTTTCCCACAGTGTTTTCTGCCAAAGACGGAGTCAATCATTTCAGCCACTATATTGTAGGCGAACGCTTTCAAGCTGAACAAGTCTAAAAATTTTTCGTGTGTTAATGGTTTAACTCTTTACCAAACGACAAAATTTTAGACTTGTTCAAATTAGAAGTATTTGCAGACGGCACATTAAATGGGACTCAACTAACAGTATTTCTCAGAGCAGAAAACATAGGTGGGAAACGGAGAAAAGTCTTTAGGGTCGTTAAAACTCGAGATTGTATGGTAAAGGGTTAAGCCCTGTACCTTACCGATTGAGCTACCGGAGTCAGCATATCTTGTACGTGCAATACCTATCTATGGTACATGATATGTACTATTCATCACGTCACATATGGCGTGCAACACACGAAAAGGGGCCTTCGGACATATGCGTAAAAGTGTGTCGTCCCAGATCGGCCTGTGCAGTCTGTGACAAATCCGAGACGACACTGCTTCACGAAAGTCTACTGTATGAAAAAATCTTATGTAGTCGTAAAGTGCTGTCTCGGATTAGCCTGCGCGGACTGCGCAGGCTAATCCGGGACAACACTTTACGCAAATGTCCGAAGGCCCCTTTTCGTGTGTTGCACGCCATATGAAATTTAACCCTTGCCCCTTTACCACACGATCCCGAGTTTTAACGACCCTGAGGAAGAAGGCTTTTGAAAACATTGTAGGAAAAGGAGAAAATGCTGTTTTTTTTTTATCCTATCAAAGACAAAAATTATCATTTTAACTACATTCAGTTTGTCGGCTGCAAATGCTTTGAATTTGGTGGAGTCCAAAATTTTGTCGTTTGGTAAAGAGTTAACAATGCCGTATTTCATGACCCTCAGGACCAAACTTTGGGATAGCATAGTGGGAAAGAAGAAAATACTGGCAATCAGCATTTTTTTTCTTTTCCCACATTTTTTTTTTTTACCTTTTCGAAAACAAATTCCTTTGTTTAAATAATATTCAGTTTGTCGTCTGCACATACTTTGGATACGGATGGGTTTTAAATATTGTCGTTTGGAAAAGATTTTTAATTAACTACATGTAAAAAGTTGCCTTTAGGCGCGAGAACTTGTATAAACTTAATGAGGTATCGCACTATCCCGATTTTAATTACCCCAAGGAAATAGCCTTTTGAAAACCTTGTGGGAAAAGGAGAAAATGCTGGTAAACAGCACTTTCTCCTTTTCCCACAAGGTTTTCTTTCTTCCACAGACAAATACCATCTTTTCAGCTAAGTCTGATTTATCGTCTGCAAATACTTTCAATTTGGACCATTCCAACATTTGGTCGTTTGGTAAAGAGTTAATGAGGTATCACTTGTCAATACATCGGAAAATCGACCCTTTACGAGTACAGTCTAGATTTCTCGGTTTATCCTTGTACTCTTTTGTTTTTAGATGCTTAAAGCGGCGTCCAACCAGAATTCGTTTCGCATTTTTTTTTTTAATGTCTTGGCAAAAACCGGTAAATTTCGTTGTCTAGGTGCATAGGTGGTTTAAAACCAAAAAGAGATAGAAATACATGTAGAAAACACGAAGAATTACTACGCTTTTAGTATTATTTCTGTAAAATTTCCCATTCCGTCAGTAACGGGAAAGCCTTTATTACGTAATAGGGCATATATACAATCTGAACACGGAAGCATAATAGTTTCCCGGATAGCTCATTTGGCATGGTTGTTGAGTCAGGGTTTAGAGGGTCATGTGTTCGAATTCCAGTGAAGGCTAATTATTTTTGTAGGCCCCCCAATCTAAGAGTAAACAGTCACGTCCTCATTCTTCCTACTGAAATATCACCTTTTTTTTATCCCCCTCAAAACGAAAACTCTTGGGTCAATATCTACTTTAATGCTCTTTTAAATGTTACACTCATTTCCTAAAAAAAAAACTAGGTAATTTATTGTGTCTTTTACATGTGTATTCATCTATACGTATCTTAAAGCCATCTTTACACATGATTGAAAATTAGCAGATTTTGATGAGATTTTTTTTTTTTCTAAAAAACTTACGAAACAATATCGGGTTAAGGCCACTATAAATGCAGTATCGTTTTTCGAAAACAGAAATCCGAAAAAGTACTGAAGGTAACCCGCCCAAACAGCGGTAAATGTAAACCGAAGCCTAAACATGGTACAAACACGAGATCAAAGCCTTCAGATCAAAGTGTACCATTTACTAAACAATACCGTATTTTAACGATGCTGTCGAAGAAGGCTTTGGAAAACATTGTGGGACTTTCTCCTTCTCCCACAATGTTTTCTACGCATTTCAACACGAATCCCATGATTGATTAATCACATTTAAGCTTTCGTCTAAAAATGCTTCAATTTAAGCAAGTGTTGTGGTACAGAGTTAATCCTAATGCATTTTCAAGTACATACCCTTGACAGATGTATGGAAAGTATAGACATTGCTCGTTACAAATAATTTTTAGCTCCAATGGCCAAAACAGTGGACATTATACATCCAAGATCATATTACATGCTCTTTGCAGTGTGGTCTTGATCTATACTGTCTTTCAAAGCCACTTGTATTGTCGCCAGCGCTTCAAGGGTTACACTTTGATAAATTATCACGTAAGTCTGTACGTGAGATAAATGATGTTAACTTAGTACCTTATTAGTCGACAAAAATTCGGCTTTAAGCTTTGTCTAAAACGATAGCATTTACAAATGACATAAAGTTTGTCTTTCACATAGCAGAAAATATTGGGGGAAAAGTAAAAAATATTTCCGCAATATTTTCAAAATCCTTCGCTCACAGGGTCGTTAAAAGTCGGGGTTGTTTGGTAAGGACTTAAGCTGCAATATTAAAGGTAAAAATGCATTGACAGTTGTGGTAACCGTCATCGTTTGATTTTATAACCATATAGCTGCAGGGACATGACATGTATACATTTACTTAGCGAATGACAAATAGAGAACGCTTCTCCGCTCTAAATTGATTTTTTGTCATCATTTGGCGAGCATTTAAAAGGCCCGATAGCGGCCAAAAAGACAGTGCAGGTGTTAAAATGCATTTAGATTTAAATAAAACAAATCAAAAGTATAGAAAGTATTGTGAAGATGACAATCTGTTATTGTGTGGTCGGTCCAAGTGTTAGTCGCTAGCAGAAAAATGAAGTGTAAAATCAGGCAAAACGTAAACAGATAGAGCTACCTTGCAACGTTTAGCCTAATTTTAACATTAATTTCCATGCCATCGACTCACACTTAGACCGATTGTACAATAACAGATTGCCATCGTCACAATAATTTCCATACTTTTAGATGATATTATTTAAATTTAAATGCATTTTACACCAGCTTTGTTTACTTTTGGCAGCTATTGTTACTTTAACGGGTCACGTTTCCCTATTGCAAAAACAATGTATCGCATAGGTAACGTAGCAAAAGGTATTTTGCATCCAGACACAGCAGCATCTTATTTGCCCATTGCAAGTAGCAGTTTGTACCTGTACTTGGCGAATGTTATAGAGGGACGACGTATACCTTTGAAGGTAAAAAACTTGAAAACCTAACAGGAACAATGCTAATCCGGTAACAATTAAACTTTGTTTTTTGAACCCTAGTCCGATCGTGAATGCCACTCAGAATATGAAGTTTTATATCTATGCATTGCGAACGTTATAGATACGATGTTTTTAGCTCACCTGTGCTCAAGGTGAGCTTCTGTGATCGTGCTATGTGGATTACGGTGTCCATCATGAAACATCCTTCGTGCGTCGTCCATGCGTCAACAATTACCCTTTGTGCACACTTGAGGCCACAACTTTGGGTCAATACCCACGAGCGTTAATCAGAATGTTTTTCTTGATAATACTGTATATCGGACAAGTTTTGAAATGGGTCATGTTGGGCCAAAAAATAGGTCACTGGGACAAATCTTAGATAAAACTTTGTGTGCAATATAGAAGTCACATTTTCGATACAATACTCATGAAAGTTGGTCAGACTGTTTCTTTTAATAATATCTCGCACAATTTTGAAACTGGGTCACGTCGGTTCAAAAAGTAGGTCATTGGTACAAGTCTTGGAAAAACCTCCTGTGCACTCTAGAGGCCACATTTTCAGTCCAAAACTAATGAGATTTGAACAGAAAGTTTGTGTTGATAATATGTCGGTTGACTTACAAAATTGATCATGTTTGGTCAAAGTGTAGTTCACTGGGACAAGTCTTGGAAAAACCTTGTGAGCACTCAAGAGGCCACATATTCAACTCAGTGCTCATGACAGTTGATCAGAATGTTTGGCACGGTGATATCTCAGATGCATTAGAAAGTGGGTTGTGTCTGGTCAAAAAGTAGGTCACTGGGACAAATCTTTGAAAATCCTCTTTTGAAAACTTGTCTCAGTGTTTGTTTTAATAGTATCCCAGACATGCTCGAAAATCGGTCACATTGTGTTACAAATTGGTTCAATTAAGCAAATCTTACAAAAATATTATTTGCACTATTTGCACTATAGAGGCCATATTTCCTTTTTCAGTAGTGTTGAGAGAATTCGCCAGAATCTTTTTCTTTATATAATCTTGAACGAGATCGAAAATGGGTCAGTTCAGACAAAAAAAACCGGGTCACCGGGACAAATCTTAGAGAAACATTGTGTGCGCTATTGGGGTCTCATTACTCATGAAAATTGGTCAGAATGTTCGTCTTGTTGATATCTTTGATAATGCATAAATGGGTCACATTTTAATAAAAAAAAAAAAGGTAGGTCATTGGGACAAAATTAAGATAAGACGTGTGCACTCTAGAGGCTACATTTTCAATAAAAATTTTTAAGAATCCCACATCACTTTTCTTAGGTGAACGTTTTAGAGCGAACGTGCGCTCTTGTTTAATCCAATGTGCTTTTTTACCAATACATGTACCTTACGAAGGTTTTATAATTATAGCGATGACGTTCTTACACTGCAAGCGAAGTTGTCGAGCGAACATTAAAAGCCTTTCTTGAACTGCATGTTCTTTGTATCTATTACCTAGCTTACGTTAACTAGCTTATAATAAGCAATTGCCCTTTTCCCTACAATGTTTTCACAAGCTGTCTCCTGCAAAAGGCATCACAAGTTGTACTAGTATTTGATAATGTGTTTAGTCTCAATAAGTACCTTTGAATATCATTATATTGCTTGCTATTCGCTCTATAAATTTAACAGTGATATCGTAATCATACTTGTAAACCCTATCCATTTATTTCAAACCATATAAATACAACTTTTTACGCCACTGTAATCGACATATTTTGAAAATATTGTAAGAAAAGGAGCACATCTGGGTTTTTTTCATAGCATTTAAAACGACTGATTTCCTTTCCTTCATTGTTTTAGGAAAGTAAACTACCTCCGTGGGCTGTGGGTAATGAGGTAACTATGCAATAAAATTCTAGACCGGTACAAATCCAAAACATTTGAAAACGATATATTTTTAAATGTGGACGAAATTGGTGGTTTGTTTTAGAACGGGTGGAAAACATTGTGAGGAAAGGGAGAAATGCTGGTTACCAGCATTTTGCCCTTTTTCCACGATGTTTTCAAAAGCCCTCTACCTCAGGTTGGTTAAAACACGGAATTGTGTGGTAAAGGGTAAACTCATCCCCTCAGATGCGAGTTTAGATTCAGCCAAGGGCTCAAATTTGTTAAATATAAATAATAAACCGTTACCGCTTGATCTATTTTCTAGAGCCTTTTCACGGGGATAATCTACAAGTGAGTTTATAAATAACACGGACAAATATCAACGGCTATTAATCAAATGAGATCATGACGTTCATTTACAACTTGATATGAGTCATGCTCTATGAAAAGGGGCTTAATGCATCTGCGAAAAAGTATCGACTAAGGTCAGCATGTACATTCAAATGCAGCACTTTTAGTAAGATGCAGAGACAGAAAAATGCATATTTTAAAGCTTCACCACACAATCCCGAGTTTTAACGACCCTGAGAAAGAAGCCTTTTGAAAACATTGTGGGAAAAGGAGAAAATGCTGGTAACCAGCATTTTCTCCTTTTCCCACAATGTTTTCTACCATTCCTAAATCAAATTTCAATTCTTCTGTCACATTTATTTTGTCATCTGCAAATGCTTTCAATTTGGACCAGTCTGAAATTTTGTCGTTTGGTAAAGAATTAAAGCTGAATTTGCTGGTTTGGATCTCTCTGTCCATGAATCGGACGACAGAGATTGAAGACCTAACTGCATATTGTATATGGTCTGATCTTGATCAATAGTTTCGGCTAAAGTAACTTTGTAAAGTGCACCCATCGCTAAAAGGGTTGAATTAAGTCTTACCAAGATAATCCAGAATTTTAACACGGAGGAAGGAAACGTTTGGTAACATTTGAAAAAGAGAAAATGTTGGTTACCAGAATCGTTTCCATTTTCTACAACGTTTAAACACAGAGGAAGGAAACGGTTGATAACATCGTGGAAAAAAAAAAGAAAATGTTGGTAACCAGAATCGTTCCCATTTCCAACAATGTTTTTCACCCTTTCAAAGACAAATCCCATCGTTTTGAGCCACGTTTAATTTGTCGTCTGAAATTGCTTTGAATTTGGATGAGCCAAAAATTTTGTTGTCTGATGTAGAGTTAAATGTCGTGTGGTTTTGGGATTTTGTTTGATATATTGTTTGTCACTATCAAAGAGGAAATAAAGCCCCTCTTTGTTACCAGTAAAGCGTGTTGTTTATCAAGTACTAAAATATCGCGACGGGTGATATCTAAATGGGTCAAACTATCTCAGTAACACCCTATAAACCCTCTTCCCCACACAGCCCCTAGTATAACCCTGTGCCGCACAATGCCGCCTTTAATGACCCTGGGAAAGAAGCCTTTGGAAAAAATTGTGGCAGTCAGCATCTTCTCCTTTTCCCACAATGTTTTTCACCCTATCAAAGAAAAATTGAAATTGTCGTCTGCATATACTTTAAATTTGGACAAGGCTAAAATTTTGTCGTCTGGTAAAGGGTTAAATCTTAGGCTGCTAAGCGCGACTCAAGGGCCTTTTGCAGACAGTGTAGATCAAGATCAGACTGCACAGAACGTGCAGTCTGATCTTGGATCTACACTGTCCGGTAAGGCCATATTTTTCCTCCCAAAATTATCTTTGAAATAGCAAAATTTCAGTTATTGCAATAAGCTTGAAAGTTTCATTTCACTTATTTTGCAGGTTAAAGGTTAACGACCACAGTGAAAAAAGGCTTTTGAAAACGTGAGAAAATACTAGTAACCATCATTTTCTCCTTGTCTACAATCCCTTCTATCCTTTCAAAGAAATATTCAACCTTTTGAGTCACAATCAATTAGTCGTCTGCGAATGCTTTCAATTCGGTCCAGTCTACCATTTTGTCGTTTGGTAAAGAGTTAATTTACTCGTTATTTCCTGGAACAAATTTGCCGCAGTCGAACAATCTTGGAAATTAAGGATACTGAACATGAATTAAGGTTTATTCCACAAATAAATGTGAAAACGATGTAGAGAATTCCTCCTCGAACCATTTCTCCTCTTTCCACGATGTTTTGAAAAGTGTTACTGCTGCAGGACCAAAAAGATGTGGAAGTACACCAAGAGAGTTAAATCTTTGACAAGCTCAACTTTTTACAAGACGGCAAAATTTTACACGTATCTATATTAACCCTTATCCTGCTAAATAAGTTAAATGAAACTTTTTAGCCGATAATATCAAACTTATTTTGGGGGAGAAAAAAATCTCGTTATCGGACAGTGTAGATCCAAGATCAGACTGCACGTTCTGTGCAGTCTGATCTTGATCTACACTGTCCGCCAAAGGTCAGTAAGTCGCGCTGAGCAGCGTAAGGATTAAAAGCATTTGCAGACGAACAATTGAACGTGACTCAAATGGTGAGATCTTTACTTGAAATGGTTGAAAACATTGTGAGGACAAGAGAAAATGCGATGAAACAGCATTTTCTTCTTTTCCCAAAGTGTTTTCGAAACCATTCTTTCTCGGGTTCGTCAAAACTCAGGTTTGTTTTGGTAAACGGTGAGGCTGTTTAAATGACGCTGTGGATGATGATCAGACTATACAGAAAGTGATCTGATCATGTCTCTATAATTTTCGTAACTTAGTTTGATGCTTTGTTCAAAATGACCTTGAAATTGAAAGATTTGTCGCCTGCGTTTTCAACGAACTTACAAAATGTATCATTGCTATGGCATTTCATGGGGTAAATAAATTTGACTTCATAGTACAGTTACCAAGACCTGCAGTTTGATATAAAGAAAAAAGTTGATAGGATCAAACATCGCGCAAAGTACGGTCTAATTCTGAATCTACATCGTCAAGAAGTCCACATATACCAGTGGTTATCCTTAAAAAAAAACCTGTAAGGGATAATTAAGAAATCTTAAAGTGAGTAATTAAATTAATTACTTCAGATAATGAGAGTAGTAAAGGGAACTAGACCGGGCCAGTTGGCCCGGTCTAGTTACCCTGAGGGAAATTTCTGGCCCAGAGTGCTTCCCCGGGTAGGTACTCCGGGCCAGATTCCGGTCAATTTGGAAAATTTTTGGTCGATTTGGGTAAAAAATGGCACTTTCTGGCATTTTTGCTTCCCCCCCTCCTGGCCCGGTCTAGTTACCCTGAGGGAAAATTTGTCCCCAGAGTGCTTCCCCGGGTAGGTACTCCGGGCCAGATTCCGGTTATTTGGAAAATTTTCGGGTGACAATTTGAAAGATAGATCTTTCATGGTAGATGGTTAGCCCTGAAAAGGGCTGTTTTGTTTGGAGACTGTGTTTTTTCTCTCTACTGACAGCTTTTCTTTGTTCTTCTTGGGATTTTCGGGATTTTGAAGTCATTGAAATTATCAATGTTTTTCCCGTATCTGCCCTGCCCTGCCAGTGTCGGTATGTTTTTCCCGTATTTGCCCTGGCCTGTCAGTGTCGGTGAAGATCTCTTTTGGTCAACATGTCGCTTATGGAGATGGTTAACGTCTTCCTCTGATTTTCGTTTTGTTGTTCTTCTCGGTTGATTTTGTTTTGGTTGTTTTTCTTTCTTCACAACAGTTACGATAGAGTCCACTAACTTGTGAAGATTTGTCTTATCGAAGTCGAACTCCACAGGAATCTTTACTGGAACTGCTGAAATGCTCTGTCTTTGATAGCGTAGTGTCTCAATGTTTTTCCATAACCGTTCGGTGTTTGTGTTTAAAGTTTTAATCTCCTCCAAATGTTTGTTGAATGTTTCCAGTTCTTTCAAGATCCGAGTCAACATAGAGTCTTGTTGCGAATTTAACTGTTTCGTCTCTTCGTAAATGTTATCCAATACAGTCGTCGGAATGATGTTTGCTGAATTCATAGCCGATGAGAGAATGTCTCCATTGTTTTCCACTGGTAGGAAAGCATCTAAGTTGAAATCGTTTAAGTCGAATTCCATATTGATTTTTAACTTCCGAAATGTTCGAAAGCTATGAGTCAAAATGATGAATATATGGGAAAAATCGGTGTTTTTATAGCTTGATAGAGGGATTGACCTACTTTGACTTGGAATTAACAGAATTAACGTTAACCAATCGTTAGTTTCGTTACATTTTTTGGATTTGATACTCTTAGACGTTGTAGATAGATCATATAGTACGTTATATTCTGTCTACATGCTCTCGCCCATGTTCGCGCTTTTAATTCTAACGCAAAGTAGGTCAATCCCCCCTATCATGCTATAAAAGAGACAGCATTTTTTATTCTTTTATTAACTCATTTCACGATGAAGTTTTCGAAATTCTGCTGTGGGTTGTTTGGTGGTAGGAAGAATAAGAAAGAAATGGAGGAGAAATGGGAGCAAGAGCTCATGGAAAAGAAAGAAGACGAAGTAGAAGAAAGAAAGAGAGTAAAGCATAAAGCTCTTCGGGAGTTCTTCGCCAGGAGAGGGTATGAGTTTTATACTCGTACCCCAATCGTTAAGATGGGTAATATTTATCCGGACCTGTCAGAGTTGATACCGCCAACAGAACATCGCGGCTGGCAAAATAAATTAATGAGAATGTATCCTTCATTGAAATGGTAAAGTATACGTTCTCTTTAATTTTAAAACAGCCCTTTTCAGGGCTACCCAATACCAAGAAAGAACTTTTTCAAATTGTCAAAAAACAAACAAAGTCAAGTCCTATATGTTTATTTAAAACTTTTTATTTTATAACTTTTTATTTTAGAACATTTTGTACAATATTCATTACAATGAAACTTTGAACTGTAAAAACAAAATGAATGAAAAAACTTTTTTCTTCGGAATGTCATAGAACTTTGAACTGTAAAAAAAGACAGAATGAATGAAAAAACTTTTTTTCACTTAGGCTGTTTTTCTTTTTTTCTTTGGAATGTCAGATTCACATTTACTCTTACGTTTTTTTCCCCTTTCATTGTTTTTTAATACCATATCTGGACACATTTCATTCCCATGTTTTGTCGATTTGCAAAAGAAACAGTTGTTTTTTTTGCTTTGTCGTTTTTTCTTCTTTTCGTTATTTTGACGTTTTTCCTCGCTTTCGCTGTCACTTTCTTCTTTCAATGGTACAGTTTTTTTCTTTTTTGGTGGAAATGACTCGTCGTCACTGTCGCTTTTTTCTATCAACAGTAAATCTTTTGGTTCTTCCTTCCCGTTTGAACAATCCGTCTCTGCAGAAAATTCGTTTTTTGTGCAATCTATGAGATTTTGTTTGTCCAGATTTTTTCGTAAAGTCTCTAATTTATCTGCTATTTTGCAGATCTCTGAATCCTTGATAGCCGTGTTGTCAGTCTGCATGTCTATGGTCTGAGTTTCAACGGATGATGTACCCTGTGGTGAACTTTTTTTCCATTTATTTTCATCGGCGAATGATTTGCAGAATGAATTTACTACCCCGACGTATTTCATATGTTGGAGCTTGACAACTGTTGGTGAAATTTTGATGTCATGGCTGAGCGGATCCACATAGACAAAAACATTTTCTCCTGTCTGCTTTTCTTTTTCTGGACATTCTCTGGCCCAATGCCCTGTTTTGTTGCACGTAAAACAAATATTTGTTCTCACACCATTCATCCCATAGCGTTTGTCGATCGTTGTTTGATCCAAAACTCTGTAGCTGGTCATACGGTAAACATCTTTTTCTGCAGAATGTTGGTGGGATAAAAATGATCCCACGTAGACACCGTTATGTTTAACTTGATATTGTGGTGGTATATTGCTGATCTCATAATCGTGGGTGTATGGATTAACATACAACGCCATCCTCTTTCTAAGTGGTGATGTATTTTGCAGTTTGAACTCGCTCATTTTCTTTTATCGACTGCTCTGTTTGAGGTTGGTCAGAGAAATAATGAGATTTTCACAGTCGACGTCTCTATTTATACACTACTGCAAGGAAAGAGTCTATAAATTGTTAGATTTTTCTTGCTTGCTTCATTTTGTCTTCTCAACCAGAGCTGAAACGATGGGTAAAAGAAAAAGAATAGTAGTTTATTCAGACAGTGAAAGTGACGATGAGTCATTTCCACCAAAAAAGAAAAAAACTGTACCGTTGAAAGAAGAAAGTGACAGTGACGACGAGTCATTTCCACCAAAAAAGAAAAAAACTGTACCGTTGAAAGAAGAAAGTGACAGTGACGACGAGTCATTTCCACCAAAAAAGAAAAAAACTGTACCATTGAAAGAAGAAAGTGACAGCGAAAGCGATGAAAAATCTTTGAAAGAAGAAAACAGCAGCTCTACTTTGGATATGAAAAGTCTGTATGACTTAATAGAAAGAGGAAAAAAGAAGTCGAGAAAATTTAGAACAGAATCACATGTATTATCAGTGAGTTTTAAGAAATTTGAAGAATTATCACCCCAGAGACTGCTTGGATTATTTGACAATGTTACCCATGAAATCATTCGAAAGTTAGATGCAAACCCGACAGATATGATTAGAATTAGCATCGATCATCCTTCATTGGAGATGGGGATTCATATTCCCTTTTTAGCTACAGAACAGCTGCAAGGTGAAACTATATTGAATGAAATTGAACGAGTTTTACAGTCAAATACAGATTTTGTCTTGAACGACGGTTCCATGACATTTGACATTACACATACAATACCTCCATGTGGTAGCGGAAAAGTGAAATATAATTCGTCGGAATTGGACTCAAAGGTTTTTGCCAAGAAGAAACAATCGGTTATTCAAATTAACAATAGTGACCATCTATGTTTTGCAAGAGCCGTTGTTGTGGGAATTTGCTACCATGAACGTGAAAACAACGAAGTGTGGAATCGGAGATGGAGTAATATTCGTCATTCAGACCACGCTCTTCAAAAGATTGAAGCCGAGAAATTGATGAATGAAGCTGGAGTTTTACCAACACAGTCTGTAGGAATTGATGAATTCAAAAAAATTCAATTGTTTTTGTATGAAAAAGACTATGTCATTAAAGTTCACGACCAGCATTCCAAAACGAGGAAAATATTCGAACATCCAGAAGTGAAAGACAATAGTAAGATCATACATTTATACTTTCATCAAAACCATTATGACTACATCAAATCCATCACAGGTTTTTTTTGTTGTACAAATTATTGTGAGTTCTGTGATGTGGGTTATAACGCTCGGGAAAATCATGCTTGCTCAAAAATCTGCAAAGGTTGTTATCGTGCTGGAAAATGTCCATCAGAATCCAAAGAGTATGTCTGCTCCAAGTGTCATAGGCGATTTTTTAGTGTTTTATGCTTTGAAAATCACAGAAATGTTCAAGGTAAAGAAAAGAAATCCATTTGTGAATTAGTGAAACTCTGTTCAAAATGTGGTGCACAGTATCTTACCAGAAAGAGAAATCATATCTGCAAGGGAAAGAAAAAGTGTCACCTCTGCAAGAAGATAGTTGACTTTTCTCATCGGTGTTATATTCAACCTTACCAAAGTAAGACGAATCATAACAGCGATGATGAGACGAGTTCTTCTCTAGTCAAAAAACCACAGTTCATTTTCTTTGATTTTGAATGCAAACAAGATACAGGGGTGCACATCCCAAATTATTGTATAGCACATAGAGCATGTGATGCTTGTATCGATAAACCACTTGATTTTCATTGTTCTACATGCAGTGAATTTGAAGAGGGTAGGGAAGTTATTTTTCAAGGAGAAGAAACTTTGAGTCAATTTTGCAGCTGGCTCTTTTCAAAACATCACAAAGGAGTCACAGCTATGGCTCATAATCTCAAAGGGTATGATGGACAGTTCATTCTTAACTATATTGTCAAAGTTGGGTTAAAACTTCCAAAATTGATCATGAATGGAAACAATATTATGAAGTTAGAATTGAATGGTGTACGTCTGATCGACTCCTTCAATTTCATGAACTTTGGGTTGGCGAAATTTCCAGCCACATTTGGTCTTCAAGAAATGAAAAAAGGTTACTTTCCTCACTGGGCAAATACAGATGAATTTTGGAGTTATATTGGACCATACTTGGATATGTCTTATTACAAACCCGACTCAATGTCTGAAGAGGCTAGGTCAAAATTCATAGTCTGGTATAATGACAAAGTTCAAAAGGGTGAGGAATTCAATTTTCAAAAAGAGATGGAATCATACTGTAGGTCAGATGTCGATATTCTAAGACGGGGATGTGCTGAATTCAGAAAGCTGTTTATCGAACAGGGTGGTATTTGTCCATTTTTAGAGGCAATTACCATCGCCGATGCCTGTAACAAAGTCTGGCGAAGCAAATATTTACCAAAAGATCAGATAGCCATCATTTCAAGTAAAGATTCGTCCAGACGTCGTTTTTCTATGAAAGCGATACGCTGGATTCAAAGCGTAGCTCGGGAAAAAGGTATTCATATTCGCCATGCAAAAAATGGTGGGGAAGTTCAAATCGGAAGATATACTGTAGATGGTTTTCACCGTCAATCAAACACGGTCTATGAATTCCTTGGGGATTTGTATCATGGTTGTCCTGTATGTTATACAGATCGAAAACAGATCAACCCCATCAATGGGAGACCCATGGGTGAATTGTACGATCATACTTTTAAACGTATAGGAGATATCATAGAAATGGGGTATAATGTAGTGACCATTTGGGAGCACGAATTCGATGCTAAGATGAAGGATAAAGAGTACAAAAAACTTATTGAAAAGTTATATCCACATTTGGATCCCATCGATCCGAGGGAGGGGTTGTCTGGGGGAAGATGTAATGCCATAAAAATTAGCTATGATGTTGATGAAAAAAGCAAGAAGGAAATCAAGTACATTGATATCTGTTCTCTGTACCCTTATGTTTGTAAACATAAATCCTATCCTGTGGGCCAACCAGAAATTTTGACTAGTGAGAATATTGAGATGAACAATATTCGTCAGTATGAGGGCTTAATCAAATGCAAAGTTTTACCTCCAACTGATTTGTTTCACCCCGTTCTTCCAGTTCACTGTAACAATAAAATGATGTTTCCACTCTGTATGAAATGTGCAGAAGAAAGTTCAAACATTTGTATCCACGGTGAAGAAGAGAGGGCTTTGGTCGGAACTTGGGTTACCTTTGAATTATTCAAAGCTCTTGACTGTGGCTATCGGCTAATACAAGTGTATGAAATCTGGCATTTCAACTCTGTTTCGGACCAATTCTTTAAAGGCTATGTGGATAATTTCTTGAAAATTAAGCAAGAAGCCAGTGGTTACCCAAATTGGTGTCAATCAGACTCGGAAAAAGATCAATTCGTTTGTGAATATGAGAAGGCTGAAGGGGTTCGTCTTGATCCAAGTTGTATTCAAAAAAATCCTGGGAGAAGATCGTTTGCTAAGATTATGTTGAACTGTCTTTGGGGAAAATTAGCCCAGCGTGAAAAATTGACTCAGACGGAATACATCAGTGATCCGTCTAAATATTTCGAATTAGTCACCAACCCCAATTTCATTGTAAAGCATGTAGAAATCTTTGACGAGGATTGTCCATTCATCTTGGTTAACTATGAATCAAAATTGGAACATATTGATACCCACGCTACAGCCAACGTGATAGTAGGGTCTTACGTAACAGCTTATGCAAGGTTGGAATTGTACGCCGTTCTTGAAAAGTTAAAAGATAGAGTTCTGTATTTCGATACAGATAGTTGTATGTACATTCATGATCCTGCATTATGGAATCCTCCCATTATTAACAGTAGGTTAGGAAAATGGACTGATGAAGAGCCTGACTGTAAAATTACCCAATTCAGAGGGCTTGGGCCTAAAAATTATGCTTACAAAATGAAAACAAAAGATGGAGAAGAGATAAGTAAATGTAAAGTGAAGGGAATTACTTTGGATTACAATACCAAGCAGGTGGTGAATTTCGATACCTATTTAAAATGCGCTCTGGATCGTACGATAGAAATCAAAATTCAGTATGATTGTAAAATTAAAAGACATAGAGATAGAACAGTGACCAGCGAACCGCAGACAAAAACGTTTCGCTCTGTATACACCAAAAGAGTCATTGTAAACGATACTGATACGGTCCCCTATGGTTATAAAAGTCTGAGAAAATAAATTTCTATAGCGCATTGCTTTGTGGTAAACAGATAAAGTAAGACGTTTTTAAAAACAGTGAAAAATGGCAAGTGAAATGCTGGCTTTACCCATAGAGCTACGTGAAAAAGTTTATGGAGAATTTGTTCGACAACACACGCTCGATGAAGGAACACAGTTTAAGCTTAAATTCAGATGTGTGCAATTTTGGATAGATAAATTGCATAAGGGAGTTGCAAAAGGAGAGACATCCTGCAAAATGTATAGCATGCACGACTTTATTACAATGCTGATAACTGAGTCAAACTTCGATACCCCTATCAAAGGGTATTTAACAGCTTGTTTGTGGAAAAGTGACTATTTCACTAAGCAGTTGCAAGCCACAAGTCGATGGCGATTCATTATCATAGGAAGACCAGAAGAAAGTTATCTGAATCTACTGAAAATGAAATCAGTCCTGTTTAACTTTTACTTACGGTATACAAAATCAAGAGATAATGTAGAAGGAGTGGATATCATGGAAGGGTATCTCCTATTTGGTAGAGATGTCACAGAAAAAATTGTACTTTCAACTCTTTCGTCAAAAGCAGTATTCAAAAACGTCTTTGAAATTAGAGGAACGTGTGAATATAGTGGTTTGGACAGTGTATATAGTTTGTTTTTGGGCAATGAACAATTGCACAAAACTGTTGTGGAACATGAAGACAAGTGGAAAAATCGAGGTATCTGTGAATTTGCATTGTAAAAAATGTTTATTGTAAAAAAATGTTCAATACAAAATGTTTTTTCATTGTAAAAAATGTTCAATACAAAATGTTTTTTCATTGTTCACCTCTGTTCAATAAAATTTGTTCAATAAAAATGCTTTTATTTTCATTGATATTGTCATTTTATCAATAGCCTTTAACGAGAAAAGTAAAAAATATGGATGTACAATCCATATTATTTCAACACCCTTGTAATATTTTCATCACAGGTCCGAGTGGATGCGGAAAAACAGAGTTTGTTCATAAATTAATTGACTATCGAGAAGACTTGTTCAATATCGTTCCTGAAAGAGTTGTTTGGTGTTACAAAGAATGGCAGCATGCTTACAATCTTATGCAAGAAAAGTTCAATTCACAGTTCAAATTGATAAAATTCGTGGAGGGAATTCCTGACGATGAAAACGAAATTGTCAGTGATGTATCTATTCCACATTTAATTGTCTTTGATGATATGTTGGGTGAAAAAGATGAGGAAAAAATTAAACTTTGGTTTACAAGAAAAGGACATCATCGTAATGCAAGTGTGATTTACATCACGCAAAATATGTTTCAGCAATCGAAATCGAGTCGAACCATAAGTCTTAATTCCAGATATATGATTTTATTTCGAAATGAACGAGATAAGAATCAGATTAAAACACTAGCTCACCAAATGCAAGCCCCACATTTGTTACCTGCTTATGAAGATGCCACATCGACGGATCATGGTTATTTAGTCATAGATTTTCATTCACAAACAAAAAAAGAATTAAGACTACGAGCAGATATATTTCATCGTTGGCGTACACAAGGAACTGAAAGAGGACCCATTATTTATTCTCCTGCTTAAAAACTTTATGCAAAATTCTTGCTTAAAAGGGAATCACATTTTGAACATAAATCATTTTTATGATTCACGCCCGTGAGTAAACATGGCATTACCAGCCACATCGAGTTCAGTTTTAGCTGCTTTGCGAAATTTAAGCCAACAAACCGATAGACATGAAAGAGAAGCTGTGTTAAAAGCAGGATTAAAAGAAATTTTAAAATGGTTTACGTTGGCTGCGCAAAACATCATTGAAAATAAAATCAAATTACCAAAACAAACCACAACGTACATGACAAAACATAGAACAGATATTGAACGGTTAGCAGATCCATCCATAGACGAGGAAAGTAAACGTAAAATCATTTTAAAACCTGGAGGGGGAGGCTTTCTAGGCGGTGTTATTATCAGAAGCTTACTGAGATGGGATGGAGTAAAAACCATCAGAAAATTTGGAGTTGAAAGACAAACTCGAAAACGTGTTCCACGAAAACGTGCACCGCAAAAGAAAAAATCTCCAAAAAAGAAAAAATCTCCAAGAAAACGTGCTCCGCAAAAGAAAAAGTCTCCAAAGAAAAAATCTCCAAAGAAAAAATCTCCAAAGAAAAAATCTCAAAAGAAGCATGCTCCAATCACGATTGATGAAAGATTTGTTACTACCCGAAAACGAACCCCTGTAGCAAGTACCATTTCAGAACATCAACAATATCCAAAATCTAGAGAGGAAATACTTGGTGAAAGAATGCGGAATTACCAAAGAAAGTATTCAAGATTTATATTACCAGGCAAAAAAATAGCGTTTCAAAGAATTCCATCCGTCGCTTGGTCTCCAAATACATTGGCTAAACATAAAAAAGGATTAAGAAAATATAGACGGATGATAGAAGATATGCTACGATATAACCTCGGTACAGGAAGATATAAACTTGACGAAAAAAAACAGATGCTTGACCTTGGGAAAGGAAGATCTGTTCCCGTGGATTCGTCCATGGCTAGCGCTGATACATTGGTTGACGCTCTCTATTCACAGTTTTCTTAAAAAGTAATTCTGACTGTAAAAGACAGTATGTTAAAAAAGTTTTCTTTTGAAAAACAGTATGTTAAAAACGGTATGTTAAAAAAACAGTATGTTAAAAACAGTATGTTAAAAACATTAGGTATAAATGATAGTGACATGGACGTTGTATTATCATTTAATCCGATATCGAGTTAAAGTCAACATGAAAAGAAAAACACCTCTGATAAAAAAACATGGTTCAATGGTTATGGCCATGATGCAGGCTACACCAAAAATACGTAAAAAACTTGTAAAAGATTCATCACCCGAAGTATAAGATGCATATCGGAATGTTGTCATAACGTTTTAAAAGGCAATGTACATTTATCATCAGCTCAGAAGAAGAAATTGTATTCAAGCCGACAACATATCAGACGTTTAGCTTCGAAATCGGCTTCTGTAAAAAATAAAAAACAAATATTAAATCAAAAAGGCGGATTTCTTTCATTACTTGCACCTGCATTATTACCATTGTTAGGAAAAGCCGTTATCGGAGGAATAGGAGGGGCACTTAAAGCCTTATAGATAAAATCTTATAGATAAAAAATCTTGTAGATAAAATCTTGTAGATAAAAAATCATGTCTGTTAAAAAAATGGTTATCGTGCCTTATCAGGTTTTAGAAAATATGAATCATTGGAAAGACGAGCAATATCATAAACCTCGTTTACCACCCAATCCGCAAGTTGTGGATGCAGCACATCTTCGGCAGGATATGGGTCATATTTTACAAAGCACTGATTTGTCAGAAACAGAAAAGGCTCAAAGGTATGGTGAAACTTTGTTTAAGTTACAAAATTCGCTTCAAAAAGCAAGACCAACTTTGTTCAACTCACTTTCAACGACAAAAAATGATGATAGTATACAGAAATCAGCATCTGTTACCTTGCATGATCAAATTTTGCAAAGCGTACCAAAAACCATGAAAAGAAAAGCTGAGTTACTTTTGAGTATGATAAAAGATAACAATAATTTAACTTGGGACGAACAAGGCGTCGTGTCATACAAAGGTGTACGCATTCATGGTTCCAATATCATCGATCTTATCAATGATACAATTCGTCAGAGAAAAGGTACTGAACCTAGAGGATGGAAAACTTTTTCAAAGGCATTACACGAAAGCAATATACCGCGAGAAGTTATTGGTAACTCAAATAGATGGAGATGGATGCAAAAAGCTCAAGATAAATCACTGAGTAAATCACTGACTAAATCAGTGAGTGAAGATGAAGAATCCTACGGCGAATCCGATCACTTATTTCACACGCCAAAAAGCGTACAAAAAAGTGCAAGGAAATCGCTTACAAGAAGTGTTAAAAAATCTGCAAAAAGAATAAAAGAATCATCTCCATACATGAAACCTGAAGAAAGAGAAAGACTGAGACAGTTCTATACTAAAGAGTTGTTAACTCCGCCAAAATCTATAAAAAAGACCCCTAGCCGTAAAACGCTTCAGTCATGGGAATCCTGGTAAAGCCTAAACTTGGTTACAAACTTGGTTACAAACTTGATTACGTGTTAAGAAAATTGTTTTATGATCCCAAAAGTACTGTCGCATTTACTGGAATAAAGCAATTGTATCACGCTGCAAAATCTGTTTTGAAAGGAATAAGATACAAAGATGTTCAAGAGTGGTTACGAGGTGAATCCACCTATACCTTACATAAACCAATTCGTCGTCGTTTCAAAAGACGAAAAACTATTGTAAGTGGTATAGACTATCAATGGCAGGCTGATTTAGCTAACATGCAACATTTAGCAAGGCAAAATGATAACAAGAAATATTTACTTTGTATAATTGACGTGTTTTCAAGATTTTCATGGGTTATCCCTATTCCAAATAAGATGGGAAAAACTTTGATTCGAGCATTTCAATCTATTGTTCAGAAATCAAATCGGAAACCTTTATCACTTCAAACAGATAAAGGTTCGGAATTCAAAAACAGACAGTTTCAGCAATACTTGAAAAAGAATCAGATTCATTTCTTTACCACCGAAAATCCAGAGACGAAAGCAAGTATTGTTGAAAGATTTCAACGCACTTTAAAAACGAGAATGTGGAAATACTTTACGTACAAGAAAACAAGACGTTACATTGACGTATTGAATTCTTTAGTTAAGAATTACAATCATACTTTTCACAGAAGTATCAAAACATCTCCTGCAATGGTAACAAAATCAAATGAGGCAGAGATTTCGAAAAATCTGTATCCACGTTTATCGACAATTGCAATGACGAAAAAACCAAAATTCAAAATTGGAGATCGTGTTCGTATCAATAAAACGAAACGTACATTTGATAAAGGTTATTTACCAAATTGGACTCAAGAAATATTTGAAATCACTCATGTTAACAAGACATTTTCGCCTACCACCTATAAAATAAAAGATTTAGAGGGTGAACAAATTTTGGGGACTTATTATGAATACGAACTTCAATTGATAAAAGATGATGAAATTTATGAAATTGATTCAGTTCTTGATAGACGTACAAGACGTGAGGGCAAAAAAATAATCAAAGAAATAAAAGTCAATTGGAAAGGTTATCCAAAAAAATTTCAAAGTTGGATACCAGAATCGCATTTGGTATCTTGATCGGGAAAAATCTTATCTACAAGATTTTTATAAATAAAAAGACAATACAATTATGATAAATTCGCAGTCAAACATTGAGACTGGGACAGAAAGTGTCGATAGTGTTAGTACTAAAAATTACAACTGCTGTGGAAATCGTGTTCCAAAGAATCAGTTTACGTATATTTCACAGATATTAGTCATTTACGCAATTATTGCAACCTCGATAGTACATTTAAGTATTCAAAGTCAAGATCGTGAATTGTGGTTGATACTGTTAAGCAGTTCACTCGGGTATATTCTTCCATCTCCAGGGCTAAAATTCACAAAGTCTGGACAAAAAACAACTAGTGGGACTGATCTCGTTGACAGTAAAAAATACTAAATCAAAAAAAATTTAAAAAATGAATTCGTTTTATCTTACTCTACCTAGCGATAGTTCCATAAACCTTTATCCAAACAACACACAGTGCTGTTTTAAAGTTCATTTACCAAAAACAATTCATATTGACAGGGAAAATTGGGAAGTTGCATTAGTTCATCTTATCACCCCCTCTCAGTTTTTAAACATAACTGAAGAAGAAGCAAAGTTCGAAATTATAACTGCAGATGTTAATTTATACAATGCAGCAGCAGCGGCAGATAGAAGAAGAGATAATATGAAGATAATTCCAATAAAACGAAACGAAAATGAAGCAGTAAAATGGTCAATTGCATTTTATTTTTCACCGGGTAGTTACACTTCAGCAAAACATGTTATAGAGGTAATGGACGACTTGATTCAAAATAACCTAAGTGAAATCTTTCAGAAGCATTCAATCGGGGTATCTATTAGCTATTCAACCTCAAGCAAACGACCGAAATTGGCATTCACAAATATAACAAGAACCGGATTCAAATTTCATCCACAGCTGTTTTTAAAACTGGGAGGATCACCAGAATTCAAAAATGAGATAATTTTTTCGAGTAGAAATATTTTAGAGGTATTTAAATACAGTCCTAACATTGATGCTGGGTACAATCATCTGTTTGTTTATTCAGATGTTGCTGAACACACTATAGTGGGTGATACATTGGCTCCCATACTTCGTGTTCTTCCGTTCAAACCAAACATATCAGATGAAAATAATTATGAAACCCAACATATCAACCATGAAATTACATTACCGCATTACGTCCCCGTTTCGAAATCTGATTTCGATACTATTCACATTCAAATAACAGGGGATTCTGGTATACCGTTTCATTTTATTATTGGTAAGACAATCGTCAAGTTACATTTCAGACAGAAAAATAAAAATATTTGACAAATAAATATCTAAATATCTAAATAAATATTTGACCAAAAAAAATGCTACCAGTTTATCGCGGCGAAAAACATCAGTATGGCTACGGACTAGGTTCTCTATTTAGATCAGCACTTAAAACAGTGACTCCATTGCTTAAACCGTTGGTCAAATCTGGGTTGAATGCTGTAAAAAAAGAAGGAATCAGACAAGGATTAGGGGCGGTAGGAGATATCCTTTTACGTGGTGAAAACCCTAAAAAAGTTGTAATTTCAAGGGGAAAACAAGCTATTCATGATCTAGCACAACAGTTAATACCGGGGATAAATAAAAGAAAATCACAAAAGACACGTCATTCATCTTCTCGATCTCGCAAGGGGAAGATCATTAATAAAAGACAAAGAAATCATTACAGTAGATCAAGGACTCTCGATATATTTGATTAAAATATATTATATATATATTATATAAAAATGATGCAAAACGGATCTTGTGAATGCAGTAAATCAGAACTCAATGTTCTTTCTGTACCACCTACAATGACAACGATGCAAGAAAGTCAATGGGTTGAACATTTTCCAATAGCATCTTTGACAAGTAATTCGCCGATAGAATTCATCATACCACCTCAAACCGAGCATTGGACAGATTTGTCACAATCGTATTTGTATATCAAATTCAAAATCGTTAAAGCTGACGGTACTAATTTAGAAGTCGGTTCAAATGTGGCACCTGTAAACAATTTCCTGCATAGTATGTTTAGCAGCGTTGATTTGTATCTAAATAATAAACTAATCAGCAGTAATTCAGATACCTATCCGTACAGAGCATATATCGAAAATCTTTTGTCCTATAATGCTGACAGCAAAACTACGCATTTGAAAGCTGGTGCACTTTGGATTGAAGACACCAGTGGGCAATTTGAAACACTCAACCATGATGCGGGAAATACTGGACTAGTAAACAGAATCGGTGTAATCGGACTAAGTAGAACTGCAGAGCTTTTCGGACGATTGCATCTTGATCTATTTCAGCAAGAAAAATATTTACCTAATGGAGTTGAAATCAGACTTAGATTAAACAGAGCCTCACCAAACTTTTGCCTTACAGGAGGTACTGCTGCACCAGATGCAAAAATTGTAATGGAAACAGTCAGTCTTCATGTACGAAATATTGAATTGTTGCCTGTTGTTGCAAATGATCTAAATCATCTCATAGCTCAGCAAAACATGAAAATTCCTATCCGTAGGGTAGAAGTAAAGACGTTTACTATCGGTAATGGGCTTCAGTCTAAAATTGAAGATCATTTGTTTCAAGGACAGCTTCCAAAACGTGTTTTCATTGCAATGGTAACAAATGCTGCTTATAATGGGGCTTATGCTAACAATCCATTTTTCTTTCAACACTTTAATCTGTCAAAAATAGATGTATCATGTAATGGACATAGTATTCATAACAGACCCTTTGAGCCTGACTTTGAAAATGGGTTGTATTTGAAATCATATTTGTCTATGTATCAGGCTGTCTCAGCCTTAGGACTCAATAAATCATTTGATATTGCTAAAGAAGACTATGTCGGTGGATACTGTTTGTGGGGGTACGATTTGACAGCTGATCAAGGCAGTGAAGAAGGACAACTTCATCCTATAAAAACTGGAAGTCTTCGCATTGAGCTTCAATTCGCACAAGCCTTGGCAACAGTGATCAACGTTATTGTCTTTGCTGAATTTGACAATCAGATTGAAATCAACAGTTTGAGAGAAATCATCACAGATTATTAATCTTGAAAAATCAACAGAAACTCTCTGATCGAAAAAAGTTAGCTTTCACAAAAAAAAACAGTCCTTATCAGGACTAATCAACTATTGAAAGATAGATCGAAAACAGTCCTTATCAGGACTAATTAACTTTTGAACGACATATCAGAAAAAACAGTCCTTTTCAGGACTATCTACAGGACTAAAGAACTAAAAAAACAATGTCGGGAGTTAGATTTGCTATTTCACTGAGAAAAGAAGCAGAAAAAGTGAAATATTCCACCTCAGAGTGTCTTTCTACTCGGAAAAATGACATTCACAACAGCTTTGAAAAACATATGATTAAAGAACTACAAAATCTAATAGTCAGTGAAGTTCGCAACGAGTGTTACGGATGTCAAGTGGATCATCCCAGTCAAATACAGCATGAACTATGTTTATTCAAGGATAGACAAGAACATACAGATATGTTCATAGAACAAGCCATGAAGGAATTAAATCCATACAGAATCATGAAAAAATGGTATCCTGAGCTCGTAGAAATGAAACTCAATGAAACTGACTATGCGGAAGCCTACAGATTTTGGCGAAATATAAAACAAAACATTCTATCTGATATCACGGAGTCGTTCTTAAAATATTGGTGTGACAAAGTAAAACAAGCCTGGAAAAGTGATTAGAAAAAATGTATACTTCTGAAATTCAATACATATTGGATCATGGAACATGGATAAAAAATCTACAGGCAGAAGTCTGTGCAAAAGATCAGTTGCCTCGACAAAAACCCATTCATGTGAAAGCCTACATTGTGAACACAGAGAAATCAACCGGTTCAGGAGAACACTGGGTGGCCGTGATATTTGATAATAATGGCAATGTGCTATACTTTGATCCCTACGGCCTACCACCACTTGAGCCGGAAATTATTAACTTTTTAGACAATCATTCTTATTCGTGGAGATACAATCGACAAACCCTTCAGAGCCTACAGGGTAAAGTTTGCGGAATTTACTGTATCTTCGCATTGGATGCTGTTGCCAGAGGATATAATATACAGAAATATCTTCAACAGAAATTTCTCTCAACGGAACACCATCGCAACGATCGAAATGTATCATCGTGGTTTAATCAACACTATGGAAATCTATACAAGAAAATTTCAGAGACTTCTCCCCACAAACAGTGAAAAAACATTTTCAAAAAATGATTTTTTTATTGTTAACAGTTCATTGATATTATGTTCATTTTTTGTCTTTTTAAGTTTTATTGTAAATATGTTCATTGTTTCAGTTCATTGTTTCAGTTCATTGTTTCAGTTCTGTTCAATAAAAAAGTTCAAAAAAAAAGCAGTCGAGTTTTTCATTTTTTTCCCAAAAAGACTCCAATCTGCTTACATTTTTCCCCATGCTACGAGTCATAACTTTTTTACTATATTAGCATGAAAACGTAGTTTGGGAAAAAATGTATATGCTTTCCGCCAGGTCCGCGCTCTTATTTTTCAATCCTCCTGCTATCGTATAAAGAAAGGCTGATATTTCCCAATACATTCATCATTCGACTCTCAGCTCTCGACCAGTTCGGAAGTTAAAAATCAATATGGAGCAGAACAATATGGAGGAAATCAACCATCAACTGCGTGAGGCTCTCAAAGACTATCTAGATGTCGGACAACAGATATTACTGCTAAACACTCAACCCGTACAACTACACCGTATATCACAACCGTTCAAAGATCTCGGTGAAAGAATAGTTCAACTATTCTTAAAGACAACACCTGATATTATTTTAGTTGATGTCAAATTTGGGAGAAAGATAACTTTCAATAACGGAGTAATGACGATCACAAAAAGAGTTGGAGTATGCCCCATCTGTCAGGCGAATTTCGGTTGCTGTCATTAGAAGTTGAAAAAAATCACAACCACTAAAAAACAAAACAGTCCTTTTCAGGGCTAACCATGTACCAAGAAAAGAACTTTTTCGAATTTGTCAAATCAAATTGTCAAACAAAAAAAGTCATAGTCAGAAAAACACAAGATAGTCAAACTCTATTTTTCTATCCCGAACAAGAAATTGTAACAAAGCTATGCATTGGTCAACGTTAATTCGGAGTTAAAAACATGAGGTAAGTAGGTCAATCCATGCTGTGAGCTATATAAGCGCGATGTTTTTTTCTCACAAAAACATAAATACTTCAGCATGGTTCAGATTCTTCTCTGTCCTCACTGTGCGAGCAGATGCCAGATAGAGTGTGGAAAATGCTTTACACTCCTGGACTATCTTGGCCAGAAGCATAATTGTCCAGATCCAGACGAAGGATTTTTTGATGATGATGAGGGATCTACAGTTTGCTGTGAATTCTGCGGATGTGAAATCACCCCAGTAATTCAACCAGAAGAATTGTAGGTCTTGACAGTTCATTAAATCTTTCTAAAAAGTCCTTTTCAGGGCTAACCATTTACCATGAAAAGATCTTTCTTTCAAAATTGTCAACTAAAACTCAAAACACTAAAGAAAAATGTAACAAAATATGCATTGGCCAACATTTTACCAAATGTAAACACTAAGAACCCACCCCCCCCCCCCCATTTACTACTCAACTATCGTAGAGATAAGGTGATATTCACAATGTTTGGATTGACAATTATCCTCGCATTCCTATACTGGTTAGAAGAAAGAAAACGTATCAGATGTATCAAACATGAAGTGGACCGTCTGATACAGATCCCATATCCAGCGGGAAATATGGATAGAGAAAAGAGAGGTTAAAAAGTGTATTTTACACAAAAAAACAGCCCTTTTCAGGGCTAACCATGTACCAAGAAAAGAACTTTTTCAAATTGTCAAACAAACAAAAAAGTCATAGTCAGAAAAAACACAAGATAATCAAACTCAAGTTTTTTCTGTCCCGAACAAGAAATTGTAACAAAGCTATGGATTGGTCAACGTTAATTCGGAGTCAAAAAAACATGAAACGCTGAAGCGGGAAAATATAGGAGAAAATGACGTCATGAGATAAGTCAATCCTCCTGAAAAGCTATAAAAGCCGACTCTATTTTATCATTTTCATTTCACGATGGAAGATCTTAGAAAGTCCGTGAAGAACCTGATGAGAGTGACAGAGACCCTCCATCTGAAGTTAGAAAAGATGGATAGGCAGCTGGCGGAGATAGCTAGAGAGAGGAAGGAGTTTGTCATTCCGACAACAGAATGTTGGGATGATGATAACGAGCCGCCGTTCTCGTTGAACTTCGAGTTGGGTGAAAAGCAAATAAGAAGGATTAGAAGACGAGCGGCGAGCAGCTGTCCAGCCTGCAGGAAAGTTGGAGGTTGTGCATAAAAACACAGTCTCCAAACAAAACAGCCCTTTTCAGGGCTAACCATCTACCATGAAAGATCTATCTTTCAAATTGTCACCCGAAAATTTTCCAAATAACCGGAATCTGGCCCGGAGTACCTACCCGGGGAAGCACTCTGGGGACAAATTTTCCCTCAGGGTAACTAGACCGGGCCAGGAGGGGGGGAAGCAAAAATGCCAGAAAGTGCCATTTTTTACCCAAATCGACCAAAAATTTTCCAAATTGACCGGAATCTGGCCCGGAGTACCTACCCGGGGAAGCACTCTGGGCCAGAAATTTCCCTCAGGGTAACTAGACCGGGCCAACTGGCCCGGTCTAGTTCCCTTTACTACTAATGAGTCAATTAAGTCTTTTTCCTTCTTGTTCAATAACAGTTGTCCATACCCTTGGCGGATGCTGTATGGACAAGTCTTGAGACTGAGATAATCATCAAAATACTGAGTATGGGCGATTCCTCTGACGATTGCTTCTTTCCCATTCCCAACCTTTTCCCACCTCCCATACCTAGAATTCTGCTGACCGAACTAAGTAATACATTTGTCTTAAAAATCAAATGCGTGTATACGAAATTTCCGACTTCAACATTCATTTTCTTTACACATTTCGCAGGGGCGTAGGTACCCTTACACGGGTAATAGGCATTTATGTGTTTCGCCCCGGCCCCCCTCCCGACACATGCCGAGAAATTTTGGCGATAAAAAGGTACAGCCTTGGTGTTTTGAATATGTTTTATCTGTTAGTGAAAATCAACAGCTCAAAAAAGCAACAGATAAAACCTTCAACCGGCAAATTGTTGTGTTTTCGTCAGAATCATGTGTTACGTAGTGGCGATCGACGTTTCGAGTTATGCCCCTTGTGACTCTTTCATATGAGCCAATACAACGAAAATTGATTCTTTAACATGCAGAAAATTGACCAATAGCAAAAGGTTTCGACCCAGGGATGCGCAGGCTAACCTGAGTCGAGACTTTATGCAGATGTATTAAAACCATTTTCCGCAGAGCGCAGTAGCCCGAGACTTTGACATGCATATCTTATTTGCATCCATTAAAGGGAGACAATTATGCCAACCATGACTCCGGAGAGGAGATAACTTAGCCTGGTGTTTCTGGATGTCGATCAGCTCTTTGTAGAAACTGCCGAGGTAATTGAACGAATGGGAATGGCCATGTTTCTTGGTCCCCACCAATGGTGTCGCACCATTGCGAGAATCTTTCCGGGTCGTATTATCAAAAGTAGTCGCATGTGAAATTTTGTAGTAACACTTTTGATGTACAGTTTCATGGACCTGAGAGGGCTTGGTGGTATATAATTTAGATTTGCTTCAAATTTAGGCAATGGTGGACCACTTAGATGTGATTTTATCATATATTGATTGGACTGTTTTTTGTTAGTGGAGGAACAAAAAATTGGGTTCATGGCCGTGAACAGCTGTTTTCTAGAGGACAATTTTTGGGGTGCCTGTTTTGATTGGGATTTAGCGAAAACCGCAATCCGTTGACATGTTGTTTTTTTATGCATTTTATGAAGGACTATGACTGTACTTTTGAGAGAAAGAGACGGTAAAGCCGAAGTTTTGCCAGTAAGCGATTTGTGAAGCTTCAAAGATGGTCGATTTCACTCTATTTTCAATGTGGCAAAAAGACAGTGGTGTCACACCCAATCCATAAACAAGACCAAATACTTCAATATTTCGTTTGGTCCAAAGGGCGGATAAGTTGACACGGTCCGTATATAGATGATCCCGACTAGGACACCAACTGCATTGCGTTTTCTTAGACTATATTCAAGAACCATTCTAAGAATTCTGCTCTCATCCTAAATTCGTAGGATAGCCAACTGATTTGTAGAGACGAGACAGAACGTCTCAACGAATCATATGACTAGTCTGGGAATTTAGGATTACAGGTATAATTATTAAAGAATAACTGGTGCAAACGAACCCTTTCTTTGCGTACACGATCGCATTATGTCAGCGATTGTGTCCAATTGGCCTGTGAAGTGGATCAATGTCACATGAAAAGGGTATAAATGTCGAAAACCGTGTATTATTTCCCGAGTTAGTGTCAAAATTCCCTGCATAAATTGATGGTGGTGTTTCGGTACGTTGCTAGTGGTGAAATCAGACCTATAGTATCGTAATACTTTTTTTATTTTTTTTTTTAAAGAAGGATACCACATAATCTAAACGTGTTATTTTCTTCGTCGAAAAAAAAAACCTCCTTGTCAAATAACTTTGTGATTTAAGACCCTGAGTAAGACGGCTTTTGAGTTTCTTTGAACAATTGTACATATCACATAGAGACCTTGGAAGCAAGGTTTACTATCCCCCATTCCCCTTCTTTCGGCTGTAATTCTGAAAGGCGGGGGGGGGGGGGGGGGGGACCCTCTCATCCCACATCTTCCCCACTTTGCCATAAAATAATCTAGATTAAACCCTTACGCTGCTAAGCGCAACTCAAAGACCTTTGGCGGACAGTGTAGATGAAGATCAGTCTGCACAGAAAGCGCAGCCTGATTTTGGATATACACTGTCCGGTAAGGTTATGTTTTCCCCCTCCCCCACTATGAAATAGCAATATTTGGGTGTTACTATCGGCTTTTTAATTTATCTGGCAGGTTAAAGGTTAAGAGAAAATCTCAGTATTTTAACCCCGCCCCCTCCCCCAAAATTGAGAACCTTCGTCCGTACACTGGAACATCGAAAGATGAGCCGGATTTTTTAGGATGCTCATCTACAGCTCTACTTTTGAAAATATATTATTAAACTGAGCTATTCCTGAATTTTCCACCATGTTTTCCATCTTGATTCTTTTTTAGTCTTTTTCTCATCTTAATTCAAGATTCTTAATTCAAAATTCTTCTGTGATTTTATTTCAGTTTGAATAGGTCAAATTTTACATATGAATAAACCAGGTAACACTTAACCAGTCAATTTCCAAGTATTAACGACCTTGAGGGATTAAAAAATTCTGTAAACATCGCGGAAAAAAAAGGAGAAAATGCTGGTGACGTTATTTCCCCACTGTCCCCTCAATGCATCAAATCCTTCCAAGAGCAAAATTTCATAATTAAAACCACATTCATTTTGTCGTCTGCAAATGCTTTCAAAATGGGCGAGACAAACATTTTGTCGCCTTGTGAAGAGTAAACTCTTTACCAAAAGACAAATTTTAGACTTGTCCAAATTGAAGGCATTAGCAGACGACAAATTCAATGTGACTAAAATGATTGGACTTGTCTTTGAAAGGTTAGAAAATATTGTGGAAAAAGGAGAAAATGCTGGTTACCAGCATTTTCTCCTTTCTCCATAATGTTTTCAAAGGGTGGTTTTCAGGGTCGTTAAAAGCAGTGGAGCTAAATGAGATCAAAGAAGAGATAACGCATATACCTTTACCAGGCGTTTGTTGATATAGACTACTCACCTCCTCCTGAAACAAATTTACAGTAAACGACTTTGCAAACATCCTTGTAAAATATAAATCAACATAAATTAATGTCCAGCGCATAGATACAACTGAAAACAACAAGGCAAAAGGAAAAATTACTCGTGACCCGTGTATGCATACAATTGAAAACAAGAAGGCAAAAGGAGCAATTGCTCGTCACGAGCAATTTCTCCTTTCGCCTTCATGTTTTCTTAAATCTTTGCAAGACCTCAAAAATGTAGAGTTGCCCAAATTGAAAGCAATTGCAGATGACAATTCAAGTGTAACCCAAAAGAAAGAACTTGTCTTTAATAAAGTAGAAAACAGTGTGGGAAAATGAGGAAACGCTGGTTACCAGCATTTTTTCTCCTTTTCCCCACAATGTTTTCGAAAAGCCTCTTCCTCTGGGTTGCTAAAACTCGGGACTGTGTGGTAAAGGGTTAAATGGTCTGCTGGAAGGACAAAAATCTCGTCTGCATGAGGTAATAATATTAATTCATAAAAATTCAAAAGGAACGATATACATTTATGGTAACAAGCGTGTTAATGTAGATTATATCTTACCCCAAATCAATAGAAATACCAGCAAAACTTATCCAACGTAGCGTAAACAAGAACAACTTTTATAGTACAGAAATAGCTCACACAAAATTAAACAGAGAGAGGGAAAAAAAAGGTTAAATCTGGTTTAAACACTTAAAACGCGTCCCTAACATCTAAAACGAAAGTCGCTAATGTCATCTGCGTGTTACGACAGTCGGCTGTCAAATTACACCGATCCGGAAGTAAGCCGGGACTTTTTTTTATGTTTACCCTGTCGTACCTTGATTGCTAACCCTTTGCGTGCCGGGAAGAAATTAAGGTGGTTTTCGAGATTTACGGGTAGAGTGGGTCAGGATCGGACCACAAAGAACTTATCTTGGATTGTGCAGTTCAAGGGATATTGGGATTTATGCCGGTCCAAAAGAGCCTGAAATGACATCATTTTAGTCTGTTTGCTGACTTAAATAGGTCCGATCCATTTATTTACGAACCGGAAAGGGTAGATCTAAAACATGTTGCACCCTTTGAAATTCAGATTGCTAGCATACAAATTTAAATTATCATCGAAAAAAGCATCTTTAAGATTACAAAGGTAACAGATCACCACGGAATCAATGTACATGTATTGAGAAAAAAAAAAAGACCTTTTTGTTAACAACCTCTGTATTCGCCACAGTGGTTACAAAGTCCTGTTTGAGTTGTGACTGAAGTTATGTAGGTACTCATGTATCTGTAAGACATAAGACGTTAAGTCTCATGTAATGAGGCATGCTCTGTGAAAAGGTAGTTTAATGCATATTCAAAAAAGTATCGATTCAGGTCAAACTGCGCAGTCCGGGCAAGCTGACCTGGGTCGAAACTTTTTGCTAATGGTCAATTTTCTGCATATCAAAGGACTAGTGTATCTCATGATTTAGTCAGTTGTTATACAAAATGGATTTTATGGATCCATAATTATGCGATGACTTGCTTGGTAACATGCATCACGGAGATGCATTAAGCCCCCTTTTTGCAGCAGTATTTCTCATTTCTAATTCGCACTACCATCTGATCCTGGATTAGATCTGCAGCGTCAAAAATTACATATGAGGTATTCTGAACCAAAACATTGTAGAATGACAAATACACGGATTTTTAAAAAATTCTTGAATATTCTTCTTAGATTATCGATCCTTTATACAAAATAAAGCACCCCAGGGAGTCTTCAGGATGACCAGAAGGCACAAATGAGCAACAATGTCTTCGTTATTTTTTTGGGATGAGGGAAAAGCCCCGACCCTGTGCGAGCTACTATTATGAATCCACATGAAAGTAGGACTAGCTACGCCCCAGGCGTGAAAGCCAGTGTTGTGTTTAGGCCTAAACCCGGTGCAAATATTCTAGAAATAAGGTGGTTTTCGAGATCTATGGGCAGATTGGGTCAGGATCGGACCACAAAGACCTGATCTTGGATGTGCAGTTCAAGGTATATTTGTCTGGGTTTATCTACACTGGCTGCAATGGCACATAATGCACATTATGCACAGAAAACATTTTTATAACAGATCTAACTATGAAAACAAACAGTGAAATATCAAACAAATAAACAAATGAAACTAAAGAGGTTGAAATGGTTGCTCATTAATCAAGGCATTCAAAGCATTTTGTTACTAAATTATCTTTATTGCGCCTTACAATGAAAATATTGAATTAGAGCAACCGGGAAGCATTTTTTTAACCATACAGTTATTTTCCTGTTGACAATGTGTTTCCTCATTTGTTCATTCTCATCATAGTGTGTTTAACCCTTTACAAAACGAAAAAACGTCGGATTTCTCTAAATTCAAAGCAATTGCAGACGACATATTTAATGTGACTTTATGGGGGAAATTGTTGTTGAAAGGGCAGAAAACAATGCAGGAAAAGAAGAAAATGCTGGTTACTATTATTTTCTTCATATCCCACAATGTTTCAAAAGCCTTGCTTCACGACCTTTAAACTCGGGAATGTTTGATAAAGGGTAATCAAATCCAATGAGTCTAGAGTTCGTATTCACCAACCATTTGTAAGAACATTTCTAGTATTATTCTTCAGGATTTTCTAAATTTGAAAGTAACATAACTTCTGATTAGCTAAACCACATGATTTAGCCATTCAGAAGTTTTGTTACTTTCAAATTCAGATAATTCTGGAGAATAAGACTAAGAACGTTCTAAAGAATTGTTGGTGAAAAGTTGAAAACGGACCTAGATCTCATGCCATTATTAGACATGCGATCAAATCGCTAGTCTGTTGCCATCGAGAGTGACCTAGATTCAAGTGTATATAAACAACGACAACAACACAGTCGCTAAATACATTCCCACAGAAAATAATTCTTTCTGTTAGAATTCGTAATTATGTTAGACCTAAATAAGGCACTATCGACATGAACTGCATCTTTTACCACTCCAACTTGACCCGGATGTCTACTTACAAAGTCACAGACTGAACAAGATGTCATTGATAAGGTACAATATGTTTGCTTATATGTAAAGTAAGTCAATGACCATGCAAATCAGACTCATCTTTACTTATCCCGATGCAACCTTTTCAACCCTCCTATTTTCCGCGGGTGTTGAAGGCCTTGTCTAGGTAGGAGATCGTCCAACCGATTAAAAAGTGAACAAACACGAAAGTTCGTCTAGAAGTAGAGTCTAGAAAGTATTTTACAAGTAGGCTAAATAGCTGTGAACGGAGGGTAAATTCACCTGATCGAACTGGGTCGGACTTCACAGCCGGATTAGATCGGGTCGAACCGGAACGGACTTAATAAGTGAATTGGACCATTTTTCTTCAATCTTAAATGGACCAGCAAAGTTTTATCTTTAAATAAGCCACGTATTCCACTTTCGCTAGTCTGTCAGTAATTTGATTACATCTAGCTCATACATGGAAAAATAACCTCTTTTGTAAGGACAAAAAACCGTATTTGACTGACTGACTGACTGACCGACCGATCGATTGATTGATTGAAAAAAGTTCATCCAAATCAGACGCTCGTTGGCATTTTTTTTTTTTTTTTTTTGGGGGGGGGGGGGTGCTTCCTATTTGGTTTACAGTGTTTCTCATAATCAATGTTTTTTTTGTTATACAATAAGCACCTGCACTTGTTCATAGACAAAAATTCACCGTCTATATAACCTAATATATATGATAATGTCTTGTACTATATATCACAGAAGGAGAATTTTAACCCTTAGAGCGCCGAATAAACCAGACAGACATCTTCAGTCTAGAAATACGTATAACCAAAATAATAGCAATTTCAGAGTTGGTTTTGCCCAGAATGTCCTGAAAGCGGACAGTGTAGTTCAAATATCAGACTGCAGTTTTGTGCAGTCTGGTTTTGTCTACACTGGCTGCAATGACACCTGTTGCTGTAAAAGGGGCTTTAAGAGTTAAAAAAAAATAAATGCTTTTGACAACAAGCATTGAACCTTACCAAACGACATAATTTTAGACTGGTCCATATTGAAAACATTTTGCTAATTGAAATATGACTCAAATCATGGGTTTTGTCATAGTACAGGTAGAAAACATAGTGGGAAAAGAAGAAAATGCTGGTTACCAGCCTTTTCGTTTTTTTTTTGCTACAATGTTTTCGAATGCCCGTTTCCTCAGTGCCGAAAAAAAAACTACGGGATTATTTAGTAAAAGTTTGACTTTTCATGTGAAATACGGATGGTCAATACAGTAAAAGGGAATACGAGTGAAAACAGTAAGACAGAAGGAGAAACTACTTTGTACGAGCAATTTCTCCTTTTGTCTCAATATTTACAAAAGCAGCCTGCTGAGAGATGAAAAGAGACGACTGCAGGTGGTAATGGATTAACCCTTTACCACACAGCCCCGTGTTTTAACGATCCCGAGAAACAAGGCTTTTGAAAACATTGTGGAAAAAAGGAGAAAGTGCTGGTAAACCCCCCCCCCCATTTTTTTTCTATCCTTTCATCGACATATCCCATCATTTGAGCTATATTTAATATGTAGTCTGCCAATCTGCAAAAAGACGTTCAATTTGGGCAAGGCTAAAATTTTGTTGTCTGGAAATGCATTTCACTACCAACGACGACTTCACTTTTTGCGGACAGTGTAGATCAAGATCAGACTGCACAGAACGTGCAGTCTGATCTTGGATCTACACCATCCGCTTCCATCTTTTTCAACTATGATAAAAGTGGCTTTCAGTGGCAGTGAAATTCTATTTTTAGAACTGGGGGGGGGGATTTCTGAAGTTGGTAGTGAAAGAGTTACAGAGACATCTGATAAAGTAAACCTTTCTTGAGTCACCATACTAAACTGTCATCAGATTTCTAGTATAACCTGATAGGTGAAGGGGGATTTTTAAACAAAACTCTTTAAGCCTACCCAGACGACAATATTTTAGACTTGTCCAAACTGAAAGCATCTACAGACGACAACTGTAATATGATTTAAATGATGAAATTTGTCTTTGAAATTTGGTTACCAGCATTTTCTTCTTTTCCCACAATGTTTTAAAAGGTCTCTTCCTTACGGTCATTAAAACACGGGATTGTTTAATAACTGGCTGCTCATCACGATCCATTTCTTTCTTGCGGACAATATGGATCAAGATCAGACAGCACAGAGCGTGCAGACCGATCTTGCATTTACCTTGTTCAATAAGGTGAGTTTTTTCCCGGATGAAGAGAGGTTTGAAATCACGATATCTGTGTTTGCAGTATCTGGGTTTTCATTATTTGCAATTTTGGACTTGACCAAGTCGAAAGCATTTGCAGACGATGACTTAAATGTGGCCTAAAATGATCGTTTCTGTCTTTGATTGGATAGAAAACAGTGGGGAAAGGAGAAAATGCAACCTACCAGCATTTTTTCCCTTTTCCCACTGTGTTTTCAAAAGCCTTCTCTTTCAGGGCCGTTAGTACTCGGGATTGTGTGGTGAAGAGGTGACTATTCCATACAAACTATATAGAGTTTGTACATCCTTGCATCGAATAATTTTTTAAATCATTCTGGAAAAAAGTAGCACTCGCTCATCAAAAGCAATTGCTCCTTTTCTCAAAATTTATTCCCCTTTAATAATTAATAATAAGAAGAAGAAGCATTGTCTATCACTTTAGCTAAATATGCTTATAAATGTGGCACTCTGTGTGGATGGTGTTTAACGCCGTTTTCAACACTAAAATGTCATCTACATATCTATCGCGGCGGCCTGTGCACCTATCAATGATTTCATGGAGTTTGTTTCACAAACACCTCTTACAATGCTCTTTCCAAGCCACTGGCTACTCCCCAACATGACCGTAGTAAAAAAAAAAATCAGCCGTGAAAGAGGAATGAATCCTTTCCCATTAACTATCATCAATCCGCTCAAAGAAATTGGCCGAGCCGGAGATCGAACCATCACCCCAATCCCCCAGCCTAGGTTTTAAGCCTCAAGCCATGTATCTTACTGACTGATTTATTCGGGTCGGCTTATTTTGTTTCACTAATAGAAGAGATTTATGAATTAACACTTTACCAAACAATCCCGTTTTTTATTTTGACGGCCCTCAAGACGAAAGCCTTTGAAAATATTGCATTTTGTTGTTGTTGTTGTTGTTTTCTTCTTATAAGAAAAATTAAATGTACTCCTTTCATGTCAGAAAATGAGGTTTAAAAAGACATGCATCCATATATTCTAAATCTTGACAGGCTGGCGAAAGTGAGAATGGTAAAACAATGGTACCTGAAGTAGGTAGGCTGTACTAACCCTTGTCTTACCTCTTTCCCCTTTCCCTCCAAAGAGTAATAATAATAATGATGATAGAAGATTACGTCTGCAAGACCAGCATAATATAAGTGGTTGCAGTCATCTGCCTAAGTTTGTAAGAATTTCTTCTCGAAGTTGCCTTTCTCCAATGGCATTGTCGCCGGCAAGAAATCAGGGGGAAACACTAACCAATTTTCATGCTTTATTCCCGAAAGGATTGCTATTCGTACTGGGCGAGCGATTTAGACGATACATCGAGTTTCTTGTCCACTCTGGAGCAGCGCCCAAACAGTCTCGAATATACAAAATAATATGTAAAGCGACCACCTGTAAGATCAGTAAACTCCAATCGTAACGAATAAGTGGGGCAGCCGATGCAGGTCTTAAATGAACGTAATCTCTGAGAGGAGTTCCAGAGAAAAGGCAAGATAGTTACTAAGTTTTTGGAACGGAAAAACGAAATATACACAAGTTTAGAAACATCCGAAGATAAAATCAAACAAACAGTTCTAAATGAATCCTGAACATTATCAGCCTAGAAAACCTGAAAGTACCCAACATAATGGCTTTATTAATCACGGAAGATAACTGTGTACAAAGTGTCGCACAAGAAAACGATAGTTATTTCCCTTCGACGATTGTATAGCATTATTAAGGTTGATTAAAGTGGGCTTTTTTTTTTAAATATTTAGTCTGGTTGTTGTTCAGTAGTTACCTCGTATTTCTTGTCTTTTGGCACTCTTTATGAATATATTTTTCGAACCAAAGAACAGTTTAAACTACCTGCTAATGGCAATGTGCCGTTTTGTAACGTTTGGCAAGCAGTTCAACACATACCAAATTACCTCCCCTGACATGAACTCTTTACAACACAATCTCGAGTATAAAGACCCTGTGAAAAAGTCCGCGCAGGCTGACCTGGGTGGAAACTCTTCACTATTGATCAATATTCTGTATGTCCAAGGATCATTTTACCTCATGATTTAGTCGGCTGTTAGACAAAATGGACTTTATGGATACATGATCATGTGATCACTTGCTTGGTAACCTGTATCAAGGAGATGCATTAAGCCCCCTTTCACCAGAACATGGCTCAATTACAACTTCAAAGTTGCGCTTGTCCAGAATGTTTAATCGAAGTAGGCAGTGTAGATCAAAGATCAGACCAATTTTAAGCATTCGAACAGTCTGATTTAAATAACATTTTTCTGATCGCAAAGTTGAGTGATTAAAATTGTGAAAAACAGCCCTTGTTATCATGACAAAGTTAAAAAAAAATCCTTTAAACGCTAAAGTTCAAATCACAAGAAGAAATGCCGGTAATCATTATACAAATATTCGCGTTTTCTCCCAAAACAAGTGACTCGCAAATCTGACTCCTGTTCTTTTCCCGATATGAAACTACAGATGGGTGTTCTTTTCCAGTTCTAAGTACAGAAACAGACGTCGCTTGCAGCCAGTTCAATATCATTGACATTGTTTACAACGTAACGCCATAATAATACAGAAGGAAAAAATTATCAGACTGGAACCTTCGCTACGCCTATCGTGTCGATAGATGCAAAAAAAAAGGTGAGATACAGAGGATTTTTTTTTTTTTTTCGGTGAAAGATCGAAATTTATTTCATCGAGTGAACATCATCGATAATATTTTCACTCGTGGCTGCGCCAATCGTGAAAATATTACCGGTAATGTTCACTCGATGAAATAAATTTCGATCTTTCACCAAAAAAAAAAAACCAAATATTCTATTTATTTCATGCTTCTAACGCCTTTTTTTTGTCGAGACTTCCATAAAAAAAAAAAAATGAAATCGGTATTCTCACTGGTCGTACCCGTGTAATATCGAAAAATATTTTCACCGCTATTTCTCGATAACCTACCGGAAAGCATGAAATAATTTCCTTTACGTAACGAGTCTGTTTTTTTTTGCGACCTTGAGAAGAGAGCCATCGTTAACACCGTTGGGACTAGCGTTTTCTCTTTTCCCTACAATCTTTCCCACTCTATCAAATACACTTGCCATCATTGAGCCAAATATCATAGTTTAGTCTGCAAAGGCGGACGAGTTAAGAAGGGAGGCAAATTGTGTGCAATTCCTAAATTTCGGAATCGGAGTTTGCTCCCTTCATGTAAGATAGAAATGTGCCTTTTTTTTTAGCATTCAGTAAGCATTGATCTCGTTAGACTGTGTAATAAAAATACATAACGCTTGCATCGAGCTGCCTTTTTCTATGAGCAAACGGTTAAAGAGATTTTTGTGGGAAAAAAAACCCAGATCTATACAGGAAGTTGAAATATTCGGTGGTTCTCGAATGACAATCACAAAAGGGAACCAAACATTGTACTCAATCGCAGTGTCTTGGTTACATTAACTGTCTATCTTTATTTTTTTTTTTCCAACTAAGTTCATTGCTGATCTAATCACATATGTTTTTGATCTAGACGATTCTATCATAATATCATTTCATTAACAAAAAAAAAATAAGATTTTTGAAAATATTTTTTTTTTTTTTGTAGCTTTGAACCAATCAAAATCCTCGTTACAATCAAAGTTTTGAAAGCGTGTCATGTGCCGAATCTATCCAATAGTAAATGCGTTTAAACCCGCGTAAGTTTAAGCTTTACGTCCTCTGAAGGTGAGTGACCTGACTAAAATGTCATTTTCTTAGAATTGTGTGACAGTTTTGTGTTGGAATTATCAGAACATCCAAGACGGACAATTTACACATCCGTATACATATCCAAAAGAGCTTTAACACCACAGTTAATGCCAGCCTGACACACATCTGAGACGCTGTTGGCACAAAACTCGAGGTATGCAAATGTTGTTAGTTCAGTAAACATGCAGAATTATTTGAACGAAATTTATACATTGTTTTATTACTCATGTCGTTCAGAATCATTTATTACTTAAAAGTAACTATTGTTCCATATTGTTGTCAAATTATTTCTGGTAGATCTATTGCCTGCTGCAAAATTTAAAGGCAACAAATCGTTGTCAGACGTCTGACAACCACGTCTGTCACTAGAGGCCAGGAGTTGACTAGTGTTCTGCCATAACCCTTTCCAAATGATGCTTGTCCAAAGTCGAAGTATTATCAAAAAACAAATTTGGGCCTATTACTGGAAATTGCCTTTGAATGGTAAGGAACATTATTGGAAAACAACCATCATCTTCTACTCTTCCTACTATGAACATTTTCATAGTTTCATGTTTGTTAAAGCCCGGTATATTGTTGTGAAGGGTCAGTGCTTAAAATAGCAAACAAAATGTACATTTACAGAGTGGAGAAAAATGACTTCCAATTTTGATTTGTATTTTTGCCAAAATAATCTTGTTATTGCATAAAATGTAGGTCTGGGTCAGATTGCTTGATTTTTAGTCCAATTTTGGTCTGCATTTTCCATCTATAGAATGTAGTTGTTACAGTTAGTCCAGAGCTAACTTTTTGCCCAACGATAAGAGTTTAGACCCATTCATATTGAAAGCATTTGCAGATACATGTAACAAGTGTAGTTTAGATGACAGTACACATTTTTGAAAAGGTAGATGAAATGGGGCAAAAATGGAGAACATGCTGTTTACCAGCAGTTTTACCTTTACAGGCAATGTTTTCATAAGCCTATCTCTGCAGGGTTGATATTTTTCAAAACATGGCATCATTGAGTAAAGGGTTAACTCTTTACCAAATGAGAAAATTAAAGGCACATCCAAATTGAAGGCATTTGCAGATGTCAAATTAAACCACGCTAAAGTGATGATTTCTATCTTTGATAGGGTAGGAAACATTGTGGAAAAGGGAGAAAATGCTGGTTACCAGCATTTTCTCCTTTCTTACAATGTTTTCAAAAGGCTTCTTTGTCAGGGTCGTTAAAACTCAGGATAGTGAGGTAAAGGGATAAACTGCATCTTCAGAGCCTATTACAGAGTAGCACATAGTAGTTGTACAAAACTTAAAGTCTTTACCAAACAACAAAGTTTTAGAATGGTTCAAATTGAAAGCCACTGCAGACAACAAACTAAATGCTGCACAAATTATAAAATATGTGTTTGAAAGGGTAGAAAACATTTTGGGAAAAGGAGAATATGGTGGTTACCAACATTTTCCACATTTTCCACAATGTTTTCAAAGGTGCTTTTTCTGTGGATCATTAAAACTCAGGATTGTATGGTAACAAGTTCACCATTTACCATACAATCTTGAGTTTTAATGAACCCGAGATATAGGGTTTTTGAAAATATAGAAGAAAAAGAAGAAGATACAAGTGACTAGCATTTTCTCCTTTTACCATGATGTTTTCTACCCCTACAAAGACACATGTCAATTTTTTGTCATATTTGTTGTTTTCAAATGCTTTGGATCTGGACAAGTCTAAAATTTTCTTTTGTGGTAAAGAGTTAACCCTTTACCAGATGACAATTATAGCCTTGTCCAAATTGAAAGCATTTGCAGACAACAATATCAGTGTGGCTCAAATGGTGCAACTTTTGTTGATGGGGTTGAAAACATGGTGGGAAAAGGAGAAAATGCTGGTTACCAGCATTTTCTCCTTTTTCCACAATGTTTTCAAAAGGCTTCTTTCCCAGGGGCGTCAAAAGGCGGCATTGTGTGGTAAAGGGTTAAACCCTGCCAATTGAACTAGCTATTATTTTAAGCTTGACATGACACAAACTTGAATTTTGTGAGCTGGATATTGAAATACAGCTTTTACATTTGTTACAATTTTGACCATGACAGAGCTTTAGAGTATGTTTTCATTAGATAGACGTTGGGAAATTTGGATACATTTCAGCAGCATGTAAATTCAGTGGCTTCTTTTTGTGTTTGTGTAGACTAGATTCGGTTTAGAGAGCAGTAAAATGGCTGGATATATAAAGGAATGTGCTGGTAATCTTCTGAGGGAACATTCTGTGACTTTGTGCTATCAAAGAAGAAAAAATGTCCAATCATTAATGCACTCAGGTTGGATGTTATCCCTTCTTGAATGATTTGATGGTTAACTATCGGGTACATTGTACATTTGCCTCTTATCTTGAAAACAACTTTTATTTCTGCAAGTTCCTTGGACATTTGTCCCCTTTCTGAATCATCTGTGGCAAAACTATGTATTAGTCATTAGCTTCAAAAACAGCTGTGGCAGTCAACTTAGAAAGCATTGTGTATAAAATAAGAACAATTAAGATGAGTGATGGATTGATACATGTAAAACAAAAAGCAGAAATTACCTATTACAGGCAATGTCTTCATTTTGTAGGTAGGTACAGAAAGGGAGCTATTAAGATTTTTAGGGTCCGATGAATCACTGAAATACCGAAATATCACCAAAATACTCCCTTTTTTTATTATTGATTTCAGCCTACTGAAGTCATGGTTTTTGACACAAATTGTAATCATACTGATGAAGGAAGGTTAGTTGAAAATCTAATGACAAAATAACAGCATGCCATTGAAACCGGACGTGAAGAATGTGCACCGGAATAGCCTACCTGTACTGGAAATGTCCTCCGAAATACCCACTCGACGTAGTAAAACTTGTCGATTCAGACATTCTACCCCTGGAATCTCACTACAGTAGCTTTTATACAAGGTTGATTTTTATCCATAAGTATGCTAGAAAAATAGTTTTCATTTTTTATTTTAGGCATATAAAATTAAAAATCACCAAATTAGGAAACCGACAGGGGCCCCAAACTGACAGCCATTTTGAATCTGTGGTTATCACGTTACCAGGCGTAAATTGGCAAGGCAATTTTAACTCGGCCGATAGAATATTAATAATAACAGCGTCCAGGGCTCGAAATTAACACTAGCAAACTCGCAAAATGTGAGTGGAAAATTGATTTTGCGAGTAGATTTTACGACCACTAGCATTTTTTTTGCGAGTACAAATGAAAATTTGTTTGCCGACCATAATGACCCAGTTGTGACTGGTTTGCGTTTTATACCATGCTGACTGGTTTACAATCCTAATCTGAGCTCTTACGGTTCCATTCAGCTATGGAATTTTTTGCAAATCGTAAACCAGTCTATTTTTAGCAGATGACAACAATGTCTAAGCGGACGATTGTTGTCTATACAATCTGAATCAAAGGTCATCGGTAATAGTAAAACATTGTTTTAACCATAAATATTGAAAGATCTTATAGTGTATTTCATACAGTTATTAATAGCTTGGAACACTACAAGTCTCGAGTAGGAAATAATGATGATTCGTACCAATTACAATTCGTACACAGCCTGTTTTCACATTTTTTTTCTTTTTATAAATAACATCATGAGAACCTACTCAGTTAACAGTATTACAGAATATTGAATACAGCATCATCCCACTGGGCACCAACAAATCTTTCTATCTTTTTGACATCCATTTTAATGAATGTTAAAAATTTAGTAAAATTTGCTAGTGAGCGTCAATTTTTGCTAGTAAAAATTTTGTCCACAAGCAAAAATTTGCTAGTGGCAAAAAAAGTTAATTTCGAGCCCTGGCGTAACTTTAAAAATTACAATGACAAACTTATACATCAAATAAATTGGACCATATCGCCAAGCCCCATGGCTCTGTTGGTTGCGGACAGGACTTGAGAACAGGAGGTCGCTGGTTCGATTCCCGGCTTGGCCAATTTCTTTCCAAGGATTGATGATAGTCATCATGACAGGATTCATTCCTCTCTCACCGCTGACCATTGTTTCGACGATGGTTATGTGGGAAAGCAGCCAGTGGCTTGGAAAGAATATTGTGCGGAGAACTGGTAAAAGAAACTCCAGGAAAGTATGGATATGTGCACTGGTCGCTGTGATATAACTGAAATAATGTTGAAAATGGCGTCAAACACCATACAATCAATTGGATCATATCAGCTGAACGCCTTCAATATTATGATTGCTTCACTATTACAGAACCAAAGAGAATGTGCCAAGATTCCAGCAGATTTATTTCAACTTTGTCAATGGATTGGCTGTTTGTAAAGTCCATTTTATGATAGAAGCTGGGGAAGGGTAAGTTGGAAAGGGAGCGTCAATAAGGGATCATAGACTTACATCATGTAATGTCTGATATAGGTCTGCTTCATTTGCAAATGATTTTGTGTGTGTATTTATCATTCAAAGAAATAATAAATACAAGTGATAACGTCATACTGATAATTCTTCAGTCTATATTGGTGTAATCAAGATCACATATTTTGGTATGTAACAGACCAGACATTTGAGTGCTTCGGTGATAGTACTCCACGTAAATCAATGATCAGAATATATTAACAACATCAGTCTTCTCAATAATGAAAAAAACTTTGATTATGCGCTTTTTCTGTTTAAAAAAAAAAAGAGAAAAAATCCTGCATTCTTATCAGTTAACTTATCTCTAATGAAAATATAGGGGTATTTTGGTGTTTTGGTGATTCGTTGGACCGAGATTTTTATAATCTCACAAAATTAAGAAAAAAATAAAAAAAGATTTATCATTGAATTGAGCAAATTATTAGTTATTCTAAGAAATACAAAAGTAAAGAAAAAATGTTTTTCAGTAGTATTTCTGACTTCTTCTTGAATGGGCTGTGTAGCCTCTAAAGGTATCTTTTACATTTTGCGACGGAGTTTTGCATAGACTAGTCACTTGTTAGAATGTCATATGACCAAGAGCGTATGCAGTGTTGGCATTTTTTATTTTCACTGCGTCACATGGACGCAGTACTTATCAGAAAACTTGGGTCCTGTCTAGCTCTCATCGAGTTCCATTCTTCTGCCCACTGTAAGGATTTTAGTGATGATGCTTTGGATTTTTTTTTTTATTTCAACTGCACGGCGATGTCTGTCTGAAGAAGTGTGCCGAGTTAGCGTCGACCTTTGAAAGTCTGTACATTCATCAGTAATCACGTTTTTCGCTCTGATATGTAGGCAAAACGAGCATTTTATAACAGTGTTGCTGTCCGATTTTGTTTCTTTTATTACTCATGGCTTAAATCTGGGCTCTTTCAGCCAGGATTTTTGAGAAGAGCGAGTATATTTTTTCCTTTTCGCCAGGGTAGCCATATTGGACTGCAACAGATGCGGTTGCTATGCGATGAAATTGTAATAACTTGGATAAGAGGTTGCTACTCATGTAACTGGAGCTATTTCAAGAAGCTGGATTTCCAAAAAAAAAAAAAGAAATATATTGCTTTGTGGCTATCTTTTGCAAGCATGGAAACAGAAACATTTTTCGTCAAAACAACCCTTACTTGTATTTGAAACAGCGGTTAAACGGTGCCGATTTTTCGTTTCGTCCTGTGGACGCAATGGCAACTTTTTAGTTTCATCCCAAATCAATTCTGTTGCGTAAAAAGACATGTTTAAGGTGTAAACGCGAACCCTGGTATATTAATAACCAGGATTGATATTCACATATCTGATGAAATAATAAAAAACAGTCACCATTTGCTAAATGATCATTCTGTAATTTAACACCCAAAATGGCATTAATCTACTGCATTTTATATGATTGCCAAGAAAGATGTTTCTAATTGTTTATATCGGTATTTTAGAAGAAATTTTGATTTACGGCATTAAACCGAAATCACCCCTTTAAAAGTTATCTGCTGTAAGACGCTGAAGTTATCAGTATGTTACCAAATACAAATCATATCTCTAGAAGCGTGTTACTTCTTTACTTTCAGCTCTAGAAGCGTGTTACTTCTTTACTTTCAGAATTTTTCTTTTCAGTATGAATTATTTTTAGAACTAAATGTGGAAGCCAGAAATGTTTTCCAGGTGCCATGCCACATGTAAATTTTCTATTTGAAACTGTTTTCTAGCAGAGTTAGCCATTCTTTTTCCAAGGCTGATTTCCACATTTCGTTATTCATTCTTCTTCAAGGACTGTTGTATTATAATCAAGAGAACATCCGGACAAAGGCAGTGTTCTCCTAATGCAGGGACATTGTCCCATTTAATAAAGAAAAGTGTCCCATCATATTGCAAATAGGTGAGACTTTGTCCCTTTCAAATTTATTTGAGAATTAGTCCTATATGCATAATAGCAGCATTTGTCTCTCTTATTTTGGAAATGTCCCCATTACTTCCAGTTCATTGGGCAATTATCCATCTCTCTATAATCCTTGGCAGAACGCTTGAGAGTGAGTAAATGGGTGCCAGTCAGTGGTAAAATAGTTGAATTTGTAACCAATCAGTCCTAGGTGCAATCCTCACCCATGGCTCTGGATTTTTCATCTGAGTATCCTTAACTCTTTACCAAACGACAAAATTTTAGACTGGTCCAAATTGAGAGCATTTGCAGACGACAAAATAAATGTGACTAAAAAGCTGAAATTTGTTTTGGAAAGGGTAGAAAACATTGTGGGAAAAGGAGAAAATGCTGGTTACCAGCATTTTCTCCTTTTCCTACAATGTTTTCAAAAGGCTTCTTTCACAGGGTCGTTAAAAGTTGGGATTGTGTGGTATAGGGTTAAGCTCTAGACACTTTAGAGCCCCTGCCTAGTGTTTGTGCAACCAGGAAAACACACGAGTTAGTGAGCTGTTGCTGTAATACCACTGAAATAATGTTGAAAGTTGAATATACTGGCACCATTCAAACAAACTTAGTGTTTGTCAGATGTTGTAGATCAAATTGTTTTTCCAGATCTTGATTTATTAGTTTGCTCAACTTCCAATATCTGCTTGGTTATCTTGCACCAGTTCCTGGGCCTGCAGAAAACTCATTTTCAAACCCTTTATCTCAGCAACTATGCAAAGCTGGTTTGACTTTTTTTTGAAATTTCTGTTCAGATACTTAAAATTTAGCTTTGCTTGAAAAGTTTGCTTGGGATTAACAGCTCTTTCAGTCTCAAAGCCTGGGTCACTTTCTCAGTTTTTTTTATCAAGGTATTTTAGTTCTTTCACAAATGAAATTTGTTGAAAACTGTGTGAAACACCAAAGAAAGAAAGAAAGCCTAGCCCATTACTACACAATTCCGACTTTTAACGACCCTGTGAAAGAAGCCTTTTGAAAACATAGTGGGTACAGGAGAAAATGCTGGTATAAACCAGCATTTTCTTCTTTTCCCACAATGTGTTCTACCATTTCCAAAACAAATTTCAATTTTTTAGTCACAGATTTTGTCGTCTGCAAATGGTTTGGATTTGGACCAGTCTAAAATTTTGTTGTTTGGTAAAGAGAAAGTCTAAAATGAAATAGAATTTGTTAAGAAAAATATGACTGAATTCTATTTTTGGACTGGATGTTATTTGTCACGGAATAGCAGGCAGTATTGATTTGTTATTTTAGCTGTAATCTGACGAAGTTCTGTTTGCCCATAGCGATTTTTAATGACGTCTCTGAAAAGAATTGCTAAGAATATGGTCAATAATTGTGTAGAGACTTATTTATGGACATTCAAAATGTTGAAATGATGTCACAACTCTTTACCACATAACAAAATTTTAGGTGAAATGGGGCACAAACGTCAGTTTCTGTCTTTGAGATCACTGAAAATATTGAGGGAAAAGGAGAAAATGGTGGTTACAAGCATTTTCTTCTTTTCCCACAACGTTTACAGAAGCTTTCTTCTTCAGGGTCGTTAAAACTGATGATTGTGTGGTAAACAAGTGAAGTCCTTTACCAAATAATGTGTGTTTATGACCATTGGGAGGAAGGCTTTTAAAAGCATTCAAGGAATGGATATGTTGGTATCCAGCACTTTTCTCTTCCCAAAATGTTTTTAACCTTTTCTCTGTGAAACCTCATCAGTTTAGCAAGATTTTATTAATTTGTTGCAGGGAAATGCTCAAGATTTTGATGAGACTGTAATTTTTAATGTCTAGTGAGAGGTTTTGTGGTTATGTGAAAAACCTTGAAACAAATTTGAAGCAGACATCTGATAATCAACCTCAATAAAGGTTCTAATCCAAAGATCTAAATAAGCCTCTACCAAGATTTGATGAATTTCAATGCTGTACCAAACAAGCCCATGTTTTAACGATCCTCAGGAAGAAACCTTTGTTAAAACATTGTAAAGGAGAAACTATTGGTAAGAAGACCGTCACATAATTTAGGCCACATTAATTCTGTCATCTGCAAATGTTTTCAGTATAGATGAATCTTAAGTTTTGTCATTTGGTTAAGGGTTAATACATGTGAACATGAAAGGATTGTGGCAAAAGCATTGGTCGTAATTAGCTGTAGCCTGACAGTAAGATACTAGAAGATTTTCTCTCTGGCATGTAAAAATTCCGAAATTACTAGCCGGACAGGCAATTTCAAGTTTGTCATCTGCAGACACATTCAATTTGAAAGAGTCTAAAATTTGTCATTTGGGAAATGGTTAACTTTGAAGAAACTTTCAGAAAGTATTGAAGAACAGTGTCCCCTATTAATTGGGAATACTATTAATTTATCGTCCAAAACAACCATGATAAGAGTAAAAATGATATAATGCAGTAAAGTGAGTTTCTCACAAGGTGACCGTTTCATCTTTGACACTGACGAAAATCCAAACAGCAATCTTATTATTATCCTCAGAAAATTTCATATGGGGCATTAACATGTGAAAGGCTGGTTTCAAGGTTAAAGAAATTTGTGGGATTTTTGATTATACATGTATACCAGGCTACTTTTCAAGGTAGAAGAAGTATGTCAGAAAGTATTTATCATGCTTTACCAAAGAAAGGAAAGATTAACTTATATAGATGATGGTCACAGCTGCTGTTTGTAGAACTTTCATGAAAAAAACCACATCAGTTTTGTACACTAAAGATTTTGTAAACTTCAAATTAAGATTGATGCTACCAGTTGACTGTGAGATAAAGGTGTATATGCACACATAATTGTCCAAATTTGTATTAACAAGTCAGTTAAAGTTGTATTTAACCTGTTACCAGACAATAAAATATTAGCCATATAAAATAAAATATTGTCCATATTGAAAGCATTTGCAGATGCCAGTTTCACTGTGGCTCAAATGGTGCAATTTTCTCTTGGCAGGGTAGAAAACATTTGTGGGAAAAGGAGAAAATGCTGGTTACCAGCATTTTCTCCTTTTCCCACAATATTTTCTAAAGGCTTCTTTCCCAGGGTTGTTAAAAGGCGTCATCATGAGGTAAAGGGTTAACTCTTTACTACATGACAGTCATAACTTTACACTTATCCAAACTGAAAGCTTTTGCAGATGACAAGATTTAATATTAGATGATTGTGATTCAAATGATGAAATTTTTGTCTTTGATAGGGTAGAAAACATTGTGGTTACTAGCTTTTTCTCGTTTTCCCACAATGTTGTTATAGGCTTCTTTCTCAGAGTTGTTGAAGTGCAGGACTGTGGCAAAGAGTTGACTCTTTACCAAACAACAAAATTTTGGACTCGTCCAAATTGAAAGCATTTGCAGACGACATTTTAAATGTTGCTAAATTGATGGTTTATGTCTTTGATAGGATAGAAAACATTGTGGGAAAAGGAGTAAATGCTTGTTACCAGCATTTTCTCCTTTTCCCACAATGTTTTCAAAAGGCTTCTTCCTCTTGGTCATTAAAAGTCGGGATTGTGGGTCAAAGGGTTAATAGAGCTCAAAATTAGAGGCTCAGAAAGGATAGCATTTTCTCATATTAAAGCTCCCTGTAGTGGCCAAAAGTGAACAATGGGTTGTTAAATTTCATTTATATTTAAATCATATCATTTAACTCTTAACCAAACTTGTCGACAAAATTTATTGTCGATATTGAAAGCATTTGCAGACGACAAAATAAATGTGACTTTAAAATTGAAATTTGTTTTGGGAAGGGTAGAAAACATGGTGGGAAAAGGAGAAAATTTTGGTTACCAGCATTTTCTCCTTTTCCTACATTGTTCAAAACCTGTCTTTCTGAGGGTCATTAAAAGTCAGGATTGTGTGGTAAAGGGTTAAAAGTATGGCAATTATTTTGAAGATGACAAATTTGTTATTATATGGTCAGTCCAAGTTTTAATCACTGGCAGAGAAATGAATTCGAAAAGTAGGTCAAAAGCTGCCAGGTAGCACTATCTGTTGTTTACTTTTTACATGATTTTGAATTTTTAAAATTCATTTTCCTGCTACCTCTTGGACTGACTGTACAATAACAGCTTGTCATCTTCACAATAATTTCCATTCTTTTAAAAGGTATGATTGAAATTCATATACATTTAACACCCATTTTGTTCACTTTTGGCTTCTACTGGGGCTTTAAAATAATAAATTCTTTAGCTTTAAACCAACTTTTGACTGCTGATATAAATTTTGACAATGTATAAGTAGCAACAATAGCATGTTTTTGCAATCAAGATGGACTTGCAGTTTGGAGATTTACAAACTTTCTTTTATGCCTAGTCTGTAATATGACTTTAACCCTTTACCGCACAATGCCGCCTTTTGACGCCCCTGGGAAAGAAGCGTTTTGAAAACATTGTGGGAAAAGGAGAAAATGCTGGTAACCAGCATTTTCTCCTTTTCCCACAATGTTTTCTACCCTATCAAAGAAAAACCACATCATTTGAGCCGCATTAAAATTGTCGTCTGGAAATGCTTTCAATTTGGACAGGTCTAAAATTTTGTCGTGTGGTAAAGGGTTAAATTACAAATGCTGAAGGAAAGGGTGTATAAATTCTTTCTTCTTTTCCAAGCAACAGACTTTTAGACGTGTCCAAATCCAAAGCTTTGCAGACAACAAACTAAATGTAGTTCAGATTTTGAAAATTGTCTCTAGAAAGGTTAGGAAACATTGTGGGAAAACATGAAAATGCTGGTGACCAGCATTTTTTCATTTTATGATTTCAAAAGCCTCCTTCCTTAGGGTGTGTACAACTTGGGATTGTGTTATAAAGGGTTAACTCTTTACCACACGACAAAATTTTAGACTGCTTCAAATTGAAAACAGTTACAGAAGACAAATTAAATGCGACTCGGAAATTGAAATTTGTTTTGGGAAAGGTAGAAAACATTGTGGGAAAAGGAGAAATTACTGGTTACCAGCATTTTCTCCGTTTCTCAAATGTTTTCAAAAGGCTTCTTTCTCAGGGTCATTAAAAGTCGCAGTCATGTGGTAAAGGGTTAAGGACAAAAATGATATAGATTTGTTTTTGTTGAAAGCTTAACTCTTTTCCACACAATCACAGGTTTTAATGACCCTGCACAAAAAGCCTTTTGAAAACATTGTGGGAAAAGGAGAAAATGCTGGTAACCAGCATTTTCTCCTTTTCCCACACAGTTTTCTACCCTTCCCAACACAAATTTCAATTTTTGAGTCAGGTTTATTTTGTGGTCTACAAATGCTTTCAATTTGGACTGATCTGAAATTTTGTTGTGTGGTAAAGGGATATTACCCAGACAACAGACTTGAATATTTTCTCATATGAAAGGATCTTTTGTTGAAAGGGTAGAACATCTTGTGGGTGAAAAAAAAAGCTTGTAATCACTGTTTTCATCTTTTCCCATGATGTTTTCAAAAGCTTTCACCTGTAGCTCTGTACAACACAATGCAGAATTTTTAGGACCCTGAGGAATAAGGTTTTAAAAACAATACAGGAAAAGGATAAAATGCTGGTAATCAGCATTTGTTCTTTCTGTGATCATGTTTTCTACCCTTTCAAAAACCATTTCTTCCATTCTGCATGGTAAAGATATGGTCTGCAAATGCTTTGAATTTAGAAAAGTCCAAAATTTTGTCATTGGTAAAGGGTTAAGGTCATAAAAACATGGGTTGTCTGATAAAGGGTTGATACATGTACATGGCAGTTCAATGAGTCAAGCTGTGCAGCTTTTAGTCATTGATTGATTTTACAGGTGTGGTCATTTTTAAATAGAGAATGCCATTAGCACAAAGTCATTGATAATAGCTCTTGCATTTCATTGTCAGTCGTCTCTAACCCTTAACTCTTTATACACTATCCCGAATTTTAACGACCCTGAAAGAGAAGGGTTTTGAAAACATTGTGGGAAAAGGAGAAAATGCTGGTAACCAGCATTTTCTCCTTTGTTACCAGCATTTTCTCCTTTTCCCACAGTGTTTTCTACTCTGTGCAATACATAAATCACCATTTAAGCTACATTTATTGTGTGGTCTGAAAATGCATTCAATTTGGTCCAGTCCAAAATTTTATGGTTTGGTAAAAAGTTAACCCTATACAATACATGTATTATTAAAGTTTATACAGTCCTGATGGTAGAAAATACAGTTGGTGAAGGGCAGCACTTCTCTTCTTTTCCCACAGTACTGCTGCTGCCTTTTGTGAGATTGTGGTGTGTAGACTTGCGGTACTTTCTTAGCCGTTTACCACATGATCCCAAGTTTTGATAATCCTGAAGAAGAAGGCCCTTGAAAACATGGAAAAAGGAGAAAATGGTGGTAACCAGCATTTCCTCCCTTTCCTGTAATGTTTTCTACACTGTCCAAGACAGAAATCGTCATTTGAATTGCATTTATTTTGTGATTCTGTTACTACTTCCAATTTGGTCAAGCCCAAAATTTTGTCATCTGGTAAAAGAGTTAATATCTGGGTAACAGTAATAGGTTGAAGTTTCCATTTTCAAAGCCCTAAGAATAACATATCACAACTTTAACCATTTTGCAATTAACTCTTTATCAAACGACAACATTTAAGACTAATCCAAATCGAAAGCATTTGCAGATGACAAAATAAATGCGACTTAAGATTTGAAATTTGCTTTGGGAACAGTAGAAAACATCGTGGAAAAAGGAGAAAATGCTGGTTACCAGCATTTTCTCCTTTTCCCACAATGCTGGTTACCAGCATTTTCTCCTTTTCCCACAATGCTGGTTACCAGCATTTTCTCCTTTTCCCACAATGTTTTCAAAAGTCCTCTCTCTCAGGGTCGTTAAAAGTCAAGATTGTGTGGTAAAGGGTTAAAGGTATTTTTAAATAAGTTAGAACAAGTCCTGACATAATTTGTCCCTTTGCCTGTTGAGAACAAGCTTGTTTTCTTTTTTTACCTTGGACACCCCACATACAAAAAGCAATGTTAATTTACTTTTCCCTGCAGTGTAACTCAAGATGAGACTTCCAGTTGTTGCAGTTACTCATGTTTGTTTTATTCGATCTTGGAAAGGAGGGCTTTCAAAAACATTGTTGGAAAAGGAAGAAGTGCCAGTAACCAGCATTTCCTCCTTTCCACAGCATTTCCTACCTTATCTCAAATTTGTTTATTTGAGCCATTTTTTATGTGTAATCTGCAAATACTTTCTGGTTGGACTAGTTCAGTATTTTGTCATGTGGTAAAAAGGTTAACAGGCCCTGAAATTGCATTTTGAATTTGGGTCTTTGATGCTGAAAGTCAGCATTGCGTCCTACAATTTGGCCATCACCCTTTTGCCCTCACTCTTCCGCCCCAAGCAACTTTTGCAATAGGTGACTTGAATACAGGTGAAATCCATGTGACCAAAAAGAGAATGTGTGTGTAAGAAGAAATTTGTTTTATCAATGTTTCAAAAGTGGTTTGATGTTAGAAAATATCAGTAAGACAGGTATTAGTAATGGACAACACTTGCTATTAACAACCTGTTATGTACAGGCCCAGTGTTGCATATTTGCATTGTACCGTATTGCCTCTTTTTAATGCTCCCGGGAGAGGGGGTGTTACATTACATTTTCTTAAAGGAGAGGCACTTAAAAGATTGAAAGGGAGGGAGCTAAATAAAACAATTTAGAATTTTCCTCAGACAATAAAATTGCTGCCAGCATTTAGTTGATGTGGTTTAGTCAGTGCTGATGGTGAAGTGATCCCCATATTATGAGAAACTGCAAACTATTTATTTCACCTCTGATCATGATTTGTTTGGACATTGTATAGCATTCATGATTGATAGGGGACACTAAACTTTTATACTTTCCCTTTCTTAAGGTTCTTCTAAGTTAGTTGAAGTTACCGGAAGATTATAATATTATCTGAAGTATTTGTTACTATATGGGATGTTCGGATAGTCATGTGTATATGACATTGATTTGTTAAGTAATTACGATTATGCTGATGTCATTAGTTGATTCCAGCAGATTTATTTCAACTTTGTCAATGGATTGGCTGTTTCTTAAGTCCATTTTATGGTAGAAGCTGGGGAAGGGTAAGTTGGAAAGGGAGCGTCAATAAGGGATATTTTGGTATGTAAAATTTTGTCTGCCGTTTCCATGTGTATAGCAGTATGCTTGACATAAAGATTTGATTTAGGTGGTTTACTCTTTTTCGGTAGTTTTTTACAGCCAAAAAAAGAAGAGTTTGTGTGAAAGAAGAAAAGAGTTACTATTGTCTAGTTTCTCGAATGTAGGAAAGACTGAATGGTTTTTGTTTACAATTTTGGTTGTCTGTTCACAATCTGGTGTCTCTGCAAAAGCATCTTGAGTAGGCCTTGATGCTTTGCAATGGATATCTTCATCTATATATTTACCAGAGATGTCTTTGAAGCAGTTAGATGCAACTTTGTTGGGGGGGGGGGGGGCGGCGTAATTATCCCTGTACTAAACAATTTAGTGTTTTACTGATCATGAGGAAGCAAAGCATGTTAGTCAGATGCAGACAGGATTTGAGATTAGGGGGTAGCTGGTTCAAATCTCTAGCTAAGCTATGGATTGATGATAGTCATTGCGATGGGATTCATTTCTTTCACACCTGATCATTGTTTCAGCGATGGTTATATAGAGAAGCAGCCACTGGCTTGGGAAGAATACTGTGCAAAGTGATATTGAAAGAAAATAAAGAGAAGAACGAGTAGGTGCACTAGCTGTGTGATACAATTTAATTAATGTTGAAAACAGCATTTAACACCCCAAAATTATTCTCAGGAAACGGTCTTAACCACATTAATTTGTTTTCTGCAAAATTTTAATGCTTTCAGTTTGGCTAAGTCTTTGTCTTCTGGTAAGGGTTTAACTCTTTACCCAACAACAAAACTGTGGACTGAACCAAATTAACCCATTACAACACAGTCCCAAGTTTTAACAACCCTGGGAGATTAGAAAACAATGTAGGAAAAGGAGAAAATGCTGGTAATCAGCTTTTTTTCCTTTTCCCACATAGTTTTCTGACCTTTCAGACTCATATCGAAAAAACTTAAGCTTCTTGTCTGCAAATGCATTCAGTTTTGACCAGCCTTAAAATATTACCGAGTGGTAAAGTGTTAAATGCATTTGGACTTGAGAAAAAATGTTTAGCTCAAATGATGATTTCTGTCTTAAATAAGATGGAAAACAATGTGGAAAAAGGAGAAAATGTTGGTTACCAGCATTATCTCCTTTTCCTACAATGTTTTCTTAGGCCTTCTTTTTCAGGGTCGTTAAAACTAAAGATAGTGTGGTAAAGGGTTAAATGCAAGATCTCTGTAACTTTATTCTCCAATTTTGATGCATTGGTATAAAAATAGTGCATAAATACATTATATGCAGCAAAAGGTTGGGATATGATTATCGTTAGATGCAGTTAAAAAGCTTTGTCCTGCTGAATAAGTTAAATAGTACTTTCAATCCGATAGTAAAAACCCAAAAAATGTTTTGTCAAACTTAGTTTTTGGAGAAAAATATCTCCTTATCGGACAGAGTAGATCCAAGGTCTGACTGCATGTTCTGTGCAATTTGATCTTGATCTACACTATCTGCAAAAGGTCAGTGAGTTGCGCTTAGCAGCTTAAGGGTTAACCCTTTACCAGATGACAAAATTTTAGCCTAGTCCAAATTGAAAGCATTTGTAGACAACAATTTCAATGTGGCTCAAATGGTGCAATTTGTCTTTGATGGGGTAGAAAACATAATGGGAAAAGGAGAAAATACTGGTTACTAGCATTTTCTCCTTTTCCCACAATGCTTTCAAAGGCCCTCTTTCTCAGGGTTGTTAAAAGGCTGCATTGTGCGGTAAAGGGTTAAGGGCTGGGATGTGCACTGCATGAACCAGCTTGTTTTGATATATTACCTGAAAATCATCCCACATACTTTGGTTTTGCTCTTAAGGTAATCATTCCTTGTTGTCAATAAGTTTTTGCACAAGATGTTAGATAGTAAAATTGGGGATTGTCATTTACAGTTAGTTGACATTCAACTATTTTTTACTCTTATTTCAAGTTAAAGACGTCTCAAAAGGGGACTGATACCTGGGCAACAAATTTATTGCAGTAGCAAACGTTCCAGAGTTTTATAAAGGCTTTTTAAAATGTTGTGGTTACCAGTATTTTCTCCTTTTTCCACAGAGTTTTCAACTCTTTGAAAGACATGAAAAGATAATGTTTCTCATATAACTTTCGATTTGTCATCTGAAAATGATTTTGATGTTGGACAAGGCTAAAATTTTGTTGTGTGGTAAAGGGTTAGGGAGAATTATGAGACTAGAAATAGTGTATAAGATATATGTATTAGATAATCTGATAGACTGAGTATAGGGGATCAAGCCTGTTTTATACCTAAAGCCAAAATAATGCAATTAACCCTTTACCACACAATCCAGACTTTTAACGACCCTGTGAAAGAAACCTTTTGAAAACCTTGTGGGAAAAGGAGAAAATGCTGGTAACCAGCATTTTCTCCTTTTCCCACAATGTTTTCTACCCTTCCAAAAACATACTTTAATTTTTCAGTCACATTTATTTTGTCGTTTGCAAATGCTTTCAATTTGGACCAGTCTAAAATTTTGTTGTTTGGTAAAGAGTTACCCTTCATCCACATACTTCATGAAACTGACATTTTCAGTCTGTTGACAGGGCAAAGTAATTGTACCATAAGTGCCTGAATATGTCACAAAATAATGGACTGTGTGTATCTTTGATCAGGATCCAATATGTGTGCTGTCTGATCATGATCTTTACCACCAGCAAAAGCCCAGCTGCTGTACAAATTGAGCAAATGGTTAATATGAAAATATTTAAATAGGATATGGTTAAGCCACAAGTCACATCTTGCTGAATGGCTGAGGAGTTTCCAATCATTAATCCAATTACTGTGTGACTTTCGTTAAACATCCAATGAAACCCATGCAAGGTTTATTTTTCATTTTGTAGAAACTGAAACCAAATTATAGCACACTATGGTTGCAAACCTAGAAACATTGCATAGCTGAACCATTGGTTTAAAATGTGTTATAAAACCTTTCAGGGCACGAACGTGCTGCAAACATGTGAAGCAATAAGGAACAGCCCTTGGAAAGGAAATAATTAAAATGTAGAACAAGCACTAACATAATTATCATCCTTCGTCTCTCGGTATTTTTGGTTGTCATCTAGTGAAGACATTGTATGTGCTTTTAAAATTTTCTTCCATCATGCTATTTACCAGTCAGAAGTGGCAACTGGCAAGCCTCTTCTTATATCCTGTTTCATTATGATTTGACTCTTTCCCAGACAAGCCCTGATGGGTAGCTCAGTGGTTAGCGTATCTGACTTGTGACCTAGTGGTTGCAGGGTTGATACTGATGCATGTGAGATAAACAGTCAGTGCCTTGGATAGAAAGTTGTGTTAGTACTCGTATGAGAAAGCTAGGAAACACATGCACAGCTGCACAGACTGCCATGATAATTATGATCTAACCTGTTAAAACGGTGTTAAACCCAAATGCAAACAAACAGACTTGCCCAGGGAACAGAAATTTGGACTTGTTCAAATTTAAAGCTTTTGCAGATAACACATTACAATTGAAAATTATACATTGTGGAAAAGGGACAGCATTTTCTCCTTTTCTCACATCCATTCAAAAGCTTTCTTTCCAATGATGCTTTAAAAATGGGATTGATTGACAGGGTTATACATTTACCGTGTAATAATGGTACATGTCTATTAAACTTTTTTCGTGTCATTTAGATTCAAACACTACACTCTGCATCATCATAATTATTGAACCTACAAAAAAAAACTTGAATGGTGGTACAAAAGGGAAACAATTGATGAGAAAAGTACTTCCATTGTATTGCATGAGGGACATTGTTCTAAAAGGAGCGCTTGTTACAATTGAAAGGTATCAAGTACATTGGTTGAAAGAGCTTTATCATTGAAATTGGTTAACCCTGTACCACTCATTCCTCATTAGCTCCACTGGCCGAAGGCCAGCGGGCTTATGTCATGGCCCGGTGTCTGTCGTGCGTCCTCTGTCGTGCGTCCGTCCATCCGTCAGTCTGTCCGTCCGTGCGTTAACTTTTATTTCAAACATCTCTGAAACTACCCATCCAATTTTCATGAAACTTCACAGAAATGATCCTGCCATAGTCCTCTTCAGAATTTTTTGAAAGAATTTGATTCCTTAAAAAACTCTGGTTGCCATGGCAACAAAACTGAAAAATATTGGAAATCCTTAAAAATCTTCTTGTCTGAAACCATAAGGCATAGAGCTACCAAATTTTGCATGTAGCTTTATGTAGTAGACCTCTATCATGTTTCTTCAAATTATAGCCCTGGGGTCAAAATTGGCTCTGCCCCAGGGGTCACAATTTTTACATAGGTTTATATAGAGAAAACTTTAAAAATCTTTCTGTACCAAGCCATGAGGCCTAGAGCTACCAAATTTTGCATGTAGCTATATCTAGTGGGCCTCTACCAAGCAGGCCAAAATTTTAGCCCTGGGGTCAAGATTGGCTCTACCCCAGGGGTCACAAGTTTTACATAGGCTTATATAGAGAAAACTTAAAAATCTTCCTGTACCTAGCCATAAGGCCTAGAGCTACCAAATTCTGCATGTAGCTCTATCTAGTGGGCCTCTACCAAGCGGGCCAAAATGTTAGCCCTGGGGTCAAAATTGGCCCCGCCGCAGGTGTCACAAGTTTTACATGGGCTTACATAGTGACAACTTAAGAAATCTTCCTGTACCTAGCCGTAGGGCCTAGAGCTACCAAATTTTGCATTTAGCTTGATCTTGTGGGGGTCTACCAAAAGTGCCCACATTACAGCCCTCATGCCGGGGGGGGGGGGGGGGGTCACAAGATTTACATGGGCTTATATAGGGAAAACTTTTAAATCTTGGTGTACATAGCCATAAGGCTTAGGGCTACCAAATTTTGCATAATTATAGCATTATCTAGTGGACATCTACAAAGAGGGCCTGAGTTGCAGCCCTAGGATCAAGTTTGGCCCTGCACCAGGGGTCACAAGTTTTACATGGGTTTATGGAGTGAAAACTTCAGAAATCATCTTGTTACTAGCCATAAGGCCAAGAACTCCCAAATTTGGCATGTTATTCTTCTAATACACATATTCCCCATTTAGTCCGACTGTAAACCTGGGGTCAAAGTTTTATAAGGGCTTATATAGTGAAGGCTTCTCGACAATCTTCTTGTTTCTAACCATAAAGCATAGGACTAACAAATTTGGCATGTTTTGAGCCTTTGGATCAAAATTTGTCCCACTCCAGGGTTCACAAATTTTAGATAGGCTTACATAGTGAGAACTTAAGATATCTTTTTTTATCCTTACTGTAAGGCCTAGGGCTATAAAAATCTGGCATGCCGATTCATATTGTAGACTTCTACCAAGATTGTTCCATCTTTTTCATTGAAACCACTCTTCCAATTTTGACCAAACTTTACAGAATCTGATATCATCTTGCCATGATGTTCTTCACAATGTCTTCAAAGAATTAAGTTCTGTTAAAAGCTATGGTTGCTATGGCTACAAAACTGAAAACTATTGAAAAACCTTTAAAAATCTTTTCCAAAAGCTTGTATTTACTAACGTCATTGTAGCACATGAAAAAGATACTGCTTTTTAGCTCCACAGGCCTAAGGCCATCAAGCTCATCGTCTCTGAAACTGCTTCACCCAATAAGTCACAAGCTTTACATAGGCTTATATAGTGAGAACTTAAAAGGTCTTCTTGTTCCTTACCTTGAGTTACAGCTGTAATATTGTATGAGTGTAATCTACATAACCTCTTCCACAGTTATTCAAGTTATGTCAAAATTAGTCCTGTCTCATGGGTCATAAACATGTGCTTATAGCGTGAAAATTCAAAAATCTTTTTGCTCCTAACCGCAAACCCAAGGGCTACCAAATCTGGATCACTTTTGATTTTTTTTTTTAAATTAGCCTTGCATCAGGGGTCTTATGTTTTACAGAGGCTTCATATGGACGAAACTTGAAAATCACCTTATTTATAATCATACAGCATAGACTTGTATTATTTTGGCATGTGACTTTATCTTGTGGACCTCTACCAGGGTTCAAGTAATTATAGCTCTGGGATTTAAAAATGGTTTTGCCCTGCGGGTCTCAACTTGCACATGGGCTTTTACAGAGAAAACTTTGTAAGTCTTCATTTTAAAACCATTTGGCTCAGAATTGAAATGTTTAGTATTTATGGTTTATATTTATAAGCCAGTGGAGCGATATAGGGCCATCATGGCCCTCTTGTTTTAATGACCATCCTCCCTCCCCCCCCCCAAAAAAAAATGCTTTTAATTTGGACAAGTTTGAAATTTTTTTGTGTGTTAAAGAGTTCAACATAAAAGGGTTGTCTTAACCCTTTACCACACAGTCCTGAGTTTTAGTGACCCTATGAAAGAAGCCTTTTCCCACAATGTTTTCTACCCTTCCAAAGAGAAATTTCAGTTTTTGAGTCAACTTAATTTTGTCACCTGCAAATGCTTTCAATCTGGACAAGGCTAAAATTCTTTCGTATGGTAAATAGTTAAGTAATTTCATCAAGAGAAAAAATTGAAGACCCATCCATTTTGAAAGTAGTTGCAGACACAAAATTAACCCTTTAGCCCATATTCCCATGGTTAATGACCCTGAGGAAAAAGCCTGTTATTCCCTTACTAAATAATCTGGTGTTTTCACGACCTGGGAGAAAATGCTGGTAACCAGCATTTTCTCCTTTTTCCAATATATTATCTACCATTTCAATAACAAATTCCAACATTTTGTGAAAAATTTGAATTGTAGTCTGCAAATGTCCTCACATGTCCAAAAGTTTGTGCTTTGGTAAAGAGCTAAAAACATTGTTGATAGTAGAGAAAATGCTGATAAACAACATTTCAGTAATAAGTATTTCATTCCTTAACCCTTTACTACACAATCCTGCGTCATCCTTACCAACCCCAAAGAGGAGGGCATTTGAAAAATATAGTGGGAAAAGGGGACAACCCTGGTAACCAGCATTTTCTCCTTTTCCCTCGATGTCCTCTTCTGTAGTCAAATCCCATCATTTTAGCCAAATCTGATATATTGTCTGCTAATGCTTTCAGTTTGGAAAAGTCTAAACTTTCGTCATCTGTTAAAGAGTTAAAACAGGATTACTTGGTGGAGGGTTAATTGCCCTACCAGATTGTTAACTCTTTACCAAACAACAAAATTTTTCACATGTCCAAATTGAGAGCATTTACAGATGACATACTAAATTTTGCTGAAATGAGGGTAACTGTCTGTGAAAGTGTAGAAAAGCTTGTGGGAAAAAGAGAAAATGCTGGTAACCAGCATTTTCTCTTATTCCAACAAGGTTTTCAAAAGGCCATTTTAATACCCCATGGTGGCTGAAAAACTATGAATTGTGTGGTAAAGAGTGCTGTAACCAGATTGTAAGGGTCAAATTTTCTGTTATTGATCTGACAGTCCTTCAGACATGACTGTGTGGAGTCTAATCCATTGTCTTTGATGGAGAATATCGATTTTTGTACTGTTTTACCTGTAAGGCTCCATTGGACAGAAATCCTGTAGAATTAACCCAAATCAAAACAACTGACTTTAACTCTTTACCACACATTCCTGAGTTTTAACGAGCCTGAGGAAATAGGCTTTTGAAAATCTTGTGGGAAAAGGAGAAAATGCTGGTAACCAGCATTTTCATCTTTTCACATAAGGTTTTCTACATTTTCACAGACAAATGCCACCATATCAGCTGAATTTAATATGTTGTCTGCAAATGCTTTCAATTTGGCCTTGTCTAAAATTCTGTCGTTAACTCTTTACCACAATACAAAAATGTAGATTTGTCCAAATTGAAACCATTTGCCGACGACAATTTAACTTATTACCACAAAACACAACTTTGAACTTGTCAAAATCAAAAGCATTGGCGGACAACTTTTTAAATGTGGTTTAAATCGTGGAGTCTGAATCTGAAAGGGTAGAAAACATTGTGGGAACAGGAGAAATAATGGTTACCAGCATTTTCTTTGTTTCCTACTATGTTTTCAAGCTGTTATGTTGTCTAATTAAAAGTAGTAATGATATTAATCCACTTTTGTAGTGTAAAAATTACAGAGTTTGAAGTTACATGCTACCCTAATTGACAAATTTATGTCAAATCATGCAGAAATAATACTCCAAAAGTTAACTGGTATGAAAAAAAGATCACTGCTAAAAACGCGAAAACCAATGACTCAACAAATATCCGATTGACATCGTCCGATTACAGGTATTTCAAACTATCTATTCAGCTTTAATAATGACTTTGACAGGCAAATTTACATAAATCTCTCTATAAAACAATAGCTGAAAGCTAATTAGTGTCTGAAATTGACAGTGATTAGTGAAATGGAAAATTCTACTGGCCATCAGGTTGAAGGTTGTCCCTCTGAACTTGGTCTGTGAGTAAGGAAAAGTTACAAGCAACTTATTTTTTAAATTACCCATATTGTTTTTAACTCTTTGCCTCACAATCCCAAGTTTTAACGACCATGAGGAAGAAAGCTTTTGAAAACACTGTGGGAAAGGGGAAAAAGCTGGTAACCAGCATTTTTTAATTTTCACACAATGTTTTCTACACCTGCCAAAACAAATTGTAATGTTTCAGTTATGTGTATTTTGTCGTTTGCAAAAACTTTCAAATTGGAACAGTCTAAAATTTTGTCGTTTGGTAAAGAGTTAAGAGCAGATGACTGCAGAGCGAGACTCATCAAAACAAATTTCAACACACCAGACCCATACTTTCCTGATTAGTTTAGTTTAGTTTAGTTTAAACATATTTATTTTACATCGATTGAGAAACAAGTTCTTACAACTTACACTAATCTCTCTCGATTCTGCTTCCTGGAAACTACACCAGTACTCGCGCCGAATGTGTGGGCCAATGAACAGTCCCAAAGTTGACATCCGCTCCCGGGTATCGAACTCAAGACCTTTTGATTACGAGGCCGACGCTCTACCTCACAACCACGGACACCACTTGGGTGTCTATGAAAGTTACTATTTGTCTCGTACTTTCCTGATTGAAGCTCTAAAATTGTCATTATTAACCCTTTACCAGATTACAAAATTTTAGCCTTGTCGAAATTGAAAGCATTTGCAGACGACGATTTCAATGTGGTTCAAATGGTGCAAATTTTCTTTGATAGGATAGAAAACATTGTAGGAAAAGGAGAAAATGCTGGTTACCAGCATTTTCTCCTCTTCCCACAATGTTTTCAAAAGGCCTCTTTCCCAGGGGCATCTAAAGGCTGCATTGTGCAGGAAAGGGTTAAGTGCACACCTAGAATTTCTCTTGCACTCCCCAAACTTGTACCCCATGGAGTGCATGCACTTCCCTTAAAAGATGCCAGTCAGGGTTTATTAACCCTTATCCTGCTGAATAAAAGAAATGAAACTTTCAAGCCGATAGTATAGACCCAAAACTTTCCTGTTTCAAAGGGATTTTTGGAGGTAAGAGATCTCCTTATCAGACAGTGTAGATCAAAAATCAGACTGCACGTTCTCTGCAGTCTTATCTTGATCTACGCTGTCCACAAAAGGTCAGTGAGTCGCGATAAGCAGCCTACGGGTTAAATTGATCAGTGTGGTAAGACTACACATTCTGTGCAGCCTGATCTTAATCTTGGGTGTCTATGAAAGTTACTATTTGTCTCGTAACTCTTTACCACACAATCACGAGTTTTAACGACCCTGGAAAGGAAACTTTTGAAAACATTGTGGGAAAAGGAGAAAATGCTGGTTACCAGCATTTTCTCCTTTTCCCACAATGTTTTCAAAAGACTTCTTCTCCAGGGTTGTTAAAAGTCAGGAGTGTGTGATAAAGGATTAAGGCTGTGAAAGTGAACCACTACTTAGTTTTACTGGTTCTAGAGAGAGAGAGAAGGAGGGTTCGCAGTCTTTGATATTTACACAGGTTGAAGGATGTGTAAACTTGAAAATGTTGAGGACCCACACTAATAACATCTGTGTGATACAGCATGTGGTAGCTAGAGGTCAGATAACAAGTAGATTGTTCTCCTTTCCAAATTGAGAAAAATTCTTACCCTTTTCTTTGTAATAAGTTTTTCCGAGTCGGAGAGAGAGAAGGCATGTGTGCAGTTTTGTATATAATGTGTGTAAACTTGAAAATGTGGAGGACCCACACTAACATTCTGTGTGATACATCATGTGGTAGCTAGAGGTCAGATAACAGGAAGATTGTTCTCCTTTCTGAACTGAGAAAAATTCTTACCATTTTCTATGTAAAGTGAAATGTTATCCTTGGACTTGGACCCAAAACAAGTTTACACTTTACCAGACAAAAAAAAAATTAGAATTGTCCCAATTAAAAGCATTTTGTGATGACGAATGCTGCTAAAATGGTTGAATTTGCTTTTGGAAATAGAGAAAAAACATTGTGAGGAAACAAAAAAATGCTGGTTACCAGCACTCTCTGTTTCACAAAGTTTTAAAAAATTCTCTTTCCTAGGTTCACTAAACTTTTGTGTGTTGCATTCGGCATACCTCGGGTGATCCGGTGATCAAATCCCTCGCCTGTATCACGTAGCTTGATATGCACCTACATGGTACATTTCGCACATCTCCGGAAGCACACCGCTTTACCGTTATTGAAATTGTAAGGCTCCTCTTTAGAAAGAACGCATGAGTAAATTTTCTATTGTTATCTTTCTAAGATAATTTCAGTCTGCAAACAGTTTGTACATTCAATTTTTAGCGTAGTTTATCGATTCCGTTAAGAGCTTTCATCGACAGATCGATAGAAGTGAATAACTTCACAGTGGTTGTTCATGTCGTTGCTAAGCGATCTACAGGGGCACCGCCATGTTTAAGATCATGTGATTGGAAGTTCAAAATGGAAGCCTCCCTTATACAGACGAGGTTAGATGTAGGTACGGAATCGGCCGAGTTGTGACGAGTGTTGTGTGTTGGTAAAGTGTTGGAAACATTTGCAGCAGAGAAGATTTGCAGTGAGTGTGGCAAATTGCTTTATCGATTAAGTCCCCACTTGGGCAATTTTTGTTTTCAACCTGAACATCTATGTGAATTTCAGTACATTAGACATTTTTCCGTTCTAAAACTGAAAGCTGCATTACTTACTTGTTGCTTGGTCAGAGGCACAAGTGACTCAGTCACAAAGGAGTTCTAATGCTTGAAGGAAAGAGATCTTTGTATCAAAGAAGAAAACTTTTGAAAACATTGTGGAGAAAGAAGATATTGCTGGTAAGCAGTGTTTTTTCATCTCATAATGTTTTCAAAACTCTCCAAGACATCTAATCATTTGAGCCACACTTAGGTCATGGTCTTTAGACTGATGGTTTCAATATGGACAAGTCTTAAGAAATGTTTGTCAGGTGAAGAGTTTATCAGAAAGAGAATTTGAAGGACAATGACACATAGCCATTTGGGAAATCAACATTACCAATCTTTTTTCATTCAAAGTTTGTTTGAGGGACAAAATATTCTCTCATAATGGGACCTAATTACTGTTCTGGTATTTTGTAACAGAAGATACTTCCACAAAAGAATGAAACACCTCTGCTGCACAGTGAAGAACTCACACAAGACCATACTGAAACCAATTTGCATCTGAAGACTTTGAATTTATTTAAAATTGTGAAGTATGGATGATCAACATGGTGAAGAATAAAGAAGTGTTAACAATGACTCCCTGTTTCTTTGAATTTGGACACCCACATTTTCTAAATGTCTCCCAAAATTCAAAGTCTGCACTACTTTTATTTATTTGACCCTTTTCCAGTTAAAGACTGGTTACTCTACAAAGACAAAAGTTGACAGTAACTGCAGGCAAAAAATTAGAATTTGGTACAAATGTGCTGTAGTTCTCTGATATCTCTGGTTTTCTTCTTTTCCCACAATTTTGTTTTCAAATAACTTTCTCCCAGGGATTGTTAAAAATTGAGACTGTGGTAAAGGAGTAAGGGGGTCAAATGACCTCCATCTAGGGGGGGTGGTAACCTTGTACATACTTAGGTTTATAGTATGCATCAGAAAAAAAATGTTTCTTAACTTTAAAGGAAGCATTGCACAGTTTGGCTAATTTCTCCTTTTAAACAAGTTATTTTTGAAATTGGTTAACTGTAAAAGTGGTAAAAAAAGTCATCTTAAGGTGGTAATCAAAGGACTGAAAAGCAGATTTGTGGAACAGTATTAAGCTATGATAATTATGTTGTAATGAAAAATAAAATTTCCATTATATGTAATGTATGTACATGTAATAAGTTGGTGGAGATAACAAGAGCAAGGAAAGTCAAATTTGTTCTGGCAAGACGTGCAGTAACTATTATTACTCATAATTTAGGAGCAGCAAGTTGATCCATTAATCTGACATGGTTTTTGGATGGTATAAGATTTAAGACTGTATGTACACGTTTAGGACTGATATTCAGTAGTGGAAAAAAAAGAGGTAGGATGTACTAGCTAAAACTGAAAGTAGAATGAGTAGAGGGCAGGAGTGTATGACAGTCTATTTTGTTCAGGTCAAACAGGGTAACATTTTGAGACCAGCCATTCAAAACTGAAAGTGAGCGCGCATGCATCGTTACACATGATGTATTTGGTTATGGGCAATTCGATTACAGGGATTTGCTATAAAAGTAAATAGCTTCAAGGAAAAATTGTTGGAAAGTATGAAGTTTCTTTAACTCTTTACCAAATTCAGATCAGTCCAAATTGAAAGCATTTGCAGACGACAAAATAAATGTGACTGAAAAATTGGAATTTGTTTTGGGAAGGCTAGAAAAAATTGTGGGAAAAGGAAAAAATGCTGGTTACCAGCATTTTCTCCTTTTCCCGCAATGTTTTCAAAAGGCTTCTTTTACAGGGTCGTTAAAAGTCGGGATTGTGTGGTAAAGAGTTAAAGAAAAAAGCACCTTTGTTCCACAGTGTGTCTGGTGTTGTAGATATACAAAATATGTTGATTTTGAGGGAAAAGCCCAGAGGTAAAAAAAGAAGTCACATATCTTTATCTTTTTTTACAGGTAAAAAAAGAAAGGGTTGGTAGACTTTGAAAAGTTTAATTGTCATACACTAAGGTTAATAGTTGAGCTGTTTATGCTTGGTTGACAGCTTTTTGTCACTGTACTTAACTCTTTACCAAATGAAAAAAATTTGGACTCTACCAGATTGAAAGGATTTGCAGATGATAATTTAAATGTAGCTCAAGTAGCCAATATTGTTTGTGAAAGGAAAGAAAACATTGTTTGAAAAGGAGAAAATGCTGGTTACCAGCATTGTCTTGTTTTCCCTCAATGTTTTCAAAGGCCATCTCTTTCAGGTGCATTAAAACTTGGGATTGTACATGGTAAAGAGTTGGAAAAAAGTATGACAAAAGGGCTTGATCATGTATCATCCGTTAACACTTGTGACCCTATTGTCAACTTCATTTGCTATTATGAACAATATAGATCAAGATCAGACTACAGTTTAAATTTCAAACTGTAGTGTTACTGTACAGTATTTTGAGAGATATTTTGGTAAGAATGCCTTCTAATTCTAATGCTTGAAGCTTTCTTCTTCTATTTTGAATGAAACCTTTCCTCTTACTTGGAGCTGAAAGGGTCATCTCTTCACCAGTGTACAAAATTTTAGATCTGCCTGAATTGTAAACATTTACATACAAGGTACATTCTGACTCCAATGAGAGGATTAATTTTGTCCTTGAAAGCATGGAATACAGTGCAGCCAATATAGGAAAATGCTGTTAACCAGTATTTCTCCTTTTCTCACAATGTTTTCAAAAGCCATCTTCCTTAGGGCCATAAAAATATGGGATCATTTGGTTATGGGTGAGAGCATGTTGTGTTCAGACTTGGTCATGGCACAGCAAAATTGGTAATCCAATAGCCTGTTTGCCTACATTTTTTACTGCATAGCTGCAAATTTTCTTTTTGTGTGGAGATATTAGTGCAGATGTGCAAAAAAAATTAGAGTCAAGAGAATGATGAACAGTCAATCATTTCATTAATTTACTCAGTATGAGCTTTCTGAATGTTTATAAACATGCCCTCAAACGCAACCTAAAGAGTGTCTGAATTAAACAAGGCTTACATCTGACTGAATGCAGAGATGTTGACTCAAAAGCAGTTAATTTGTGCATGCTCAAGTGCAGAAAGGTAATAGGCTTTTACTCCAAAGGTAGCAGGTATTGGGTGTTTGCTTCAGGGCAAGAGGTTTTGAGTATTTCCTTGTCAAAGATGAGGTGGTAATGGGTGAGTGCTCCAGTAGAAGGAGGTAATGGGTGCTTGCTTCAAGAGCAGCAGGTGAAGAATGCCTACTTCAAGAGCAGGATGTTATGAGTATCTGCCTCATTTACAGAGGGTAATGAGTGCTTTATTTAACCCTTTACCGCACAGTGCCGCCTTTTAACGACCCTAGGAAAGAAGCCTTTTGAAAACGTGGGAAAAGGAGAAAAAGCTGGTAACCAGCATTTTCTCCTTTTTCCCCACAACATTTTCTACTCTATCAAGAGAAAATTGCACCATTTGAGCCACATTGAAATAGTTATCTGCAAATGCTTTCAATTTGGACAAGGCTAAAATTTCGTCATCTGGTAAAGGGTTAAGATCAGGAAGCAATCGGTGTCTGTCTCAAAAAAAAAATCGAGGTAATTGGTGCTTGCCGCAAGAGTAGTTCTAAGATAATGAATGTCTGCCTCAATAGGAGGAGGTAATGGCTGTCTGCTCCAAGAGCAGAAGGTAATGAGTGTCTGCCTCAACAGCAGGAGGTAATATGGATGCCTGCCTCAATAGCAGGAGGTAATGGGTGCTTGCCTCAATTGCAGGAGGTAATAACTAATAAGTGTCTTCCATAATGGCAGAGGGTAATGTGTGTCTGTCTCAACGGCAGGACGTAATGGGTATCTACCTCAACAGCAAGATGTTATGAGTGGCTGCTCCAGGAGCAGAAGGTAACGTGTGTCCGCTCAGAGAGCAAAAGGTTATGCATGTCTGCATCAATTGCAGGAGGTAATGGGTGTCTGCTCCAAGAACAGAAGGAAATGGGTGTTTTCTTCTAGAGTAGAAGGTAATGGGTGTGTGGATTCTAGCATTTTCTCCCATTCTGTAGTTTTCTACTCTTTCAAAACAAATCCTATGATATGAGCCACATCCGATTTGTCGTCTGCAAATACTTTGAATTTGGGCTAGTTCAAAATTTTGTCATTGGTGTAAGAGTTGAAATGTGTTTCTGAATTTAACAACCCAGTACTGATAATTATTACAATATGCCAGCCTTGAGTTATTTTGACGATCTTCAAGCAAACTTGGTTCACGCCCAAAACAAATATTGCCTCTACATTTTACTCAAAAGGTTTGGTTGGCATGTTTTTCCCACACGTATATTTTTTTTTTCCAACATTTCTGCAAGAGATTTGCTGTAAACTTGTAACCCTTTTTCACTTAAACTCCTTTTACAGGTATGCCTTGGTAGGCTTCTGCATGTGACAAATTTTGAAAATAATGTGGAAAAAGAAACAATTGCTTGTTGTTACCAAGCATTTGCTCCCTGTCCTACATTGGCTTTCATTTCATGAAAAAAAGATTTAACCCCTTCCCATACGACAAATTTTGGACCAAATTGAAAGAGTTTGCAGACAACAATTTTAAATTTGATGAAAATGGCAGAAAGTTCTCAAAAAGGGTAGAAAACACTTTGGGAAAAGGAGAAATCGCTTGTTATGAGCAATTTCTCCTTTTCCCGCAGTGTTTTCAAAAGACTTGTACTGCAGACACATGAAAACCAGGGCTTGTTTTGGAAAGGGTTAAAAAAAAAATTGTATGGTATATTTTATATCTTTTTCATTTTCCGTTCCTCCATGTCACCATTTCCTGTTACTAGGGGCACAAAATAAGTGAAGTGAGTAATATTTATCCTGTCTAAAAGTAAACCCTTTACCAAACAATCCTGTGTTTTAATGATTGAGAAAAGACACTTTTGAAAACATTGTGGAAAAAGAAACTGCTGGTCACCAGCAATTTCTTCTTTTCCCACAATGTTTTTCCACCTTTTCAAAAGACATTCAGTAACCCCATCACTACAGTTGCATGTTTCTCATCATCTGCAAATGCTTGTAATTTAGACAAGTCTAAAATTTTGTCATAATTATATTACATACATTGTTATGTCATAATTATGGTTTAACCCTATACCACACAATCCCGACTTTTAATGAGCAAGAGAAAGAAGACTTTTGAAAACATTGTGGGAAAAGGAGAAAATGCTGGTGACCAGCATTTTCTCCTTTTCCTACAACGTTTTCTACCCTAACAAAGACAACTTCCGGAAATTTGAGCAACATTTAACCCTTTCCCAAACAAGCCCTGGTTTTCACGTGTCTGCAGACAAGTCTTTTGAAAACACTGTTGGAAAAGGAGAAATTTCTCATAATGAGCAATTTCTCCTTTTCCCACAGTGTTTTCTTACCCTTTTGGAGAACTTTCTGTCATTTTCATTAAACCTAAAACTGTCGTCTGCAAACTCTTTCAAATTGGACCAGTCTAAAATTTATCGTTTGGGAAAGGGTTAAATTGTCGTCTGCAAATGCTTTCAATTTGGACAAATCTACATTTTTGTTGTGTGGTAAAGAGTTAAGGATTATGGGTCTGATGGATGGTACAGCAATAATTGCTCTTATTGCCATCTTCATAAAACTTGGTTAAATGATCCACATACAGTACTAATTTTGGTAATTGGAGCAGAGTTAACTCTTTACCCAACAACAAAATTTTTGACTGGTCCGAATTGAAAGCATTTGCCGACGACAGAATAAATGTGACTCAAAAATTGAAATTTGTGATAGGAAGGGTAGAAAACATTGTGGGAAAAGGAGAAAATGCTGATTACTAGCATTTTCTCCTTTTCCCACAATGTTTTCAAAAAGCGTCTTTCCCAGGGTCGTTAAAATTCGGGATTGTGTGGTAAAGGGTTAAATGGTGATTCATGTATAGGATAGGATAGAAAACATTGTGGGAAAAGCTTTTTTTCTCGGGTCGATAAAGTCGTGATTGTGTGGAAAAGGGTTAAGAACTGGAGATTTTTAGGCATGTCATTATCTTTGTAGTACTAGACTGTTTCTTTCTTATGTGCTGGTATACTGTATCTTAGTCCCTAACCAGACCACAAAATTGTAGACTTTGATAAATTGAAAGCAATATCAGATGACTTATTAACTCTTTACCACACAATCCCCGACTTTTAATGACCTTGGGAAAGAAGCCATTTGAAAACATTGTGGGAAAAGAAGAAAATGCTTGCAAACAGCATTTTCACCTTTTCCCACAATGTTTTCTACCCTTCCAAAAACAAATTTCAATTTTTGAGTCAAATTTATTTTGTCATCTGCAAAATTTAATGCTTTCGATTTAGTCCAGTCTAAATTTTATCGTTTGTTAAAGAGTTAAATGTGATTTGAATGATTCGGTTGTCTGTGAGAGAATGAGAAACAATTTGGAGAAAGCAGAAAATGCTTGTAACCAACGTTTTCTCCTTTTTCCTCTGTGTTTTCAGAAGCCTTCTTCCTCAGGGTTGGTAAAGTTTAGTATTGTTTTGTAGAGGGTTAAATTTGCACAGATGGAAGACTGTGTGTCAAAAGGGCATGCATACAGCTAAGTTCAAGGTTGCTTGAATTAGCATACATGTAAAATGCTCCCTCTCCGGGTCACTGGTTATGCATAAACAACATGAATTCTGGGATGCCCAGTTTATGGCAGTTAGCATGCCTTTTGTATCTTTTTTGAATAGAGATGATTTAGATCAGACTGCCAAGATCTTCTGATCAACATTATTTGACCTTGTAAAAGACCTTTGTCTTAACACCACAGACTTGCAGGTTTATTTTACTGATATATATAATTCATCACCGAATTACAGAATTTTATACTGGCCCATATTCAAAGCATTTGCAGACGACAAAACAAATCTGATTAAAGAATTTAAACTTACTTTTGTTTGGGAGGGTGGAACACATTGCATGAAAAAGAGAAAATGCTGGATACCAACATTTCCTCCTTTTTCCAACAATGGTATCAAAAGTCTTCTTTAGGGTTGTTAACCCATAGGCTGCTAAGCGTGACTCACTGACCTTTTGCAGACAGTGTAGATCAAGATCAGACTGCACAGAACATGCAGTATGATCTTGAATCTATGCTGTCCGATAAGGAGAAATATATCCCCCCCAAAAACGCCTTTGCGATAGCAAAATTTGGGTTTTTACTATTGGTTTCATTTCATTTATTTAGCAGGATAAGGGTTAGAACTCAGTATTGTTTGGTAATGGGGCAGGCAAGAGGAAAATGCCAACCTAATGATGGAGTGTGTCTTTAACTCATTACCACTCTTTTAACTGTCCTGGAGAAGAAGGCTTTTGAAAACATTGTGGGAAAAGGAGAAAATGCAGGTTACCAGCATTTTCTCCTTTTCCCACAATCTTTTCTATCCTTTGAAAGAAATTCATGTTTTGAGTAACATTTAATTTGTTGTCTGCAAATGCTTGCAATTTGGACTAAGCTAGATTTTTGTCGTGTGTTAACTCCTTACCACACGACAAAAATTTAGACTAGTCCAAATTGAAAACATTTGCAGGCAACAAAATGAAAGTGACTGTAAAATTGATATTTGTCTTGGGAAGGGTACTAGCATTTTCTCCTTTTCCCACAATGTTTTCAAAAGGCTCCTTTCTCAGGGTCGTTAAAAGTCAGGATTGTGTGGTAAAGGGTTAACAGAGTTTAAATGGTGGAAAGACATCACACATTGTGGGAAAAGGAGTAAAATGCTGCATACCATTCTGTAGGGGAAAATTGATTGTTTGAGGAATAAGTTGATTTGTCATAAAGACAGCAGTAACTGTTATTGGAGATAAAAAACAACAGTCATTTTGGGCAAAATAACATCTGGTTTGATGCATGCGTCAAGATAATAATTATTGTCAAGGCTTTACCAGACAAGAAAATTTTAAATTCATCCAAACTGAAAACATTAAATTTTGCTGACATACAATTTATATATACCTCAGATGAAAGACTTTGGCTTTGATAAGGTAGAAAACATTGTGGAAAAGGGAGAAAATGCTGACAACCAGCATGTTCTCCTTTTCTTTGATTATTTTCAAAGGCCTTCTCCTCCAGGTTCATTAAAATGTAGCATTGTTCAGTAAACTGTAAAGAGTTAAATTTTAAATTGAAAGCATTAAATTTTGCTGACCAACAAAATTAATTACGTGTAGTTCAGGTGAAAGGCCTTGGCTTTGGTAAGGTAGAATAGAGTGTGGAAAAAGCAGAAAATGCTGTTTACCAGCATTTCCTCAATTTCCCTGATTATTTTCAAAGGCTCTCTTCACCAGGATCGTTAAAAGATAGGATTATTCTGTATAGAGTTAACTCTTTTCCACATGACAAAATTGTAGACTTGTCCAAAGAACATGCAGAGAACAAATTCATTTTACTCAGAGCATGAAATATTTCTTTTACATGGTAGAAATAGAAAACATCGTGGAAAAAGGGAGAAAACACTAGTTACCATTCTCGTTTTCATACTGTTTTCAAAGACGTGCTTCATCATGTTCATTAAAACATGGGATGTTCTGTAAAGTGTTAATTACAGGCTTTGTATGGAGAAATTTCTCTCAAGCAATAAGAATTGTTGTGCAGTTGGATGGAATAAAAATAGATAATGATTTCCTTTAGGTAATTAGTAAATAATTTCCTGTTGTTTCTTAAATACAATAAATGTATTTTGAATTTCAAAGAAATCGGGAAAGCAAATAACTAAATCTTTTAACTCTTTACCAAATGGCACAATTGTAGACTAATCCAAATTGAAAGCATTTACAAGCAACAAATTGAATGTAGCTCAAATGATCGTTTCTGTTTTTTAAAACGGCAGAAAACATTGTGGAAAAAGGAGAAAATGCTGATTACCAGCATTTTCTCCTTTTCCCTCAAAGATTTCAAAAGCCTTCCTTCTTAGGATCTTTAAAACTCAGGATTGTCTGGTATAGGGTTAACAAAATGGTTGATCACATTCATGTTGTTGGATTCTTTAGGGGAAGCAAACTTTAGAAAACATGTGGGAAAAGGAGAAAAAAACAGGTGACCAGCATTTTTCCTCATTACACAATGTCTCCTACTCTTTCCAAGACAAATTTCAACATTTGAGTCACATGTAATTTGGTGACTGCAAATGCTTTTAATTCAGAGGAGTCTAAAATTTTGCTGCTGAATAGAGGGTTAAGAGTATATGCCCAGTGAAGGGACACAGTAATACAGGTTTTCCTTTCCCACAGTCAGATAGCAGGCATACAGCATAGTGTATTGAATGTGTTGACCCATATTGATCCAAAAATAAACCCACTGAACAAACAAGCTGCCTTACACAAGATATCAAGTCCTTAATCCTTTACCAAACAGTCCCTATTTTTGTTGACCCTGAACAGAAAGGCTTTTGAAAACATTGTGGGAAAAGAAGAAAATGCTGGTCACCAATATTTTCTCTTTTTTCAGACAATGTTTTGTCATCCAAAAATAAGTTTAATCTATTTGTTTTCTACAAATGCTTGCAATTCGGACCAGTCAGTAAATTTTGTGTCTGGTGGATAGTAAACATTCTGGATACCACGGACATTTTGAACTGCTTTGTAGTAGTTCTGTTGATTTAGATCAGACTTTGCTGAATAAGAAATAAGAGCTTGAATAAGAAACATGAATTTGGATCTACATTATCTGATAAATTGTGATGCGGTAAAGCCAAAAAAGCATTTAAATTGTTACAATGCCCTGAATATGGTTTTTTGCCTCTGCCTGAAGATTTGATTTTAGTAAGTGGCCTAAGGGTTAATCCTTTCTTTTTTTGAAATATGAATAGGGCACACTGTGTCATAGAGAAAGGGGGATTAGCCGTTTTCCAAATAATCCCTTGTTTTTACCATTTACCACACAATCCCGACTTGTAACAACCCTGAGAATGAGGCCTTTTAAAAGCATTGTCAGAAAAGGAGAAAATGCTGGTAACCAGCATTTTTCCTTTTCCCACAATATTTTCTAAACAACCCAAAACTATTTTCAATTTTTGAGTCGCAATCATTCCGTTTTGCAAATGCTATCTGTTCGGACTAGTCTAAATTTTTGTCGTTTGGTAAAGAGTTAACACATCATGTTCTATTTCAACCTAGTTTTGTACCCATTGATTGAAAAGTCTGTATAATAGTTATATGAGCAACATCTCATACTTGTCTGCGAGTATGATACAGAGTTGACCTTTAGAGTGCCTGTCACTTTTTTTTTGTCGACGCTATTAATCAACTTTCTTACCAAATGACAAACTATTAGACTGGTCCACATGGAAGGCAATGGCAGATGATTATTTTAAACTTGACTGAAATGATGGTTTGTGTGAAACTGTAGAAAACCTGATGGGAAAAGGAGAAAATGCTGGTTACCTGTAAGTTTTCTCTTTATCCCACAAGGTTTTCAAAAGGCTTTTTCTTCAGTTTTGTAAAAACTCAGGATTGTGTAGTGAAGAGTTAAGATCAGACTGCAAAGAGCTTTTGAGAGAACTATATTTTGTGAGATTTTCTCTGAAAAAGGAGCCTTCAAGTATCAATAGTGTGGGTGTAATATATTGACCTAAATGTATCTTACATTTAAGCCATGCTCTGTGAAAAGGGGCTTAATGCATATGCGAAAAGTATCGACCCCGGTCAGCCTGCACAGTCTACCTTATGATAAAGTCAGTTGTTGGACAAAATGGATTTTTTAGGATCCATAATTATGTGATGAATTGCTTGGTTTCATGGATTACAGAGATGCATTAAGCCCCCTTTTGCCAGAGCATGGCTCATTTATTCAGGTTTGGATTGACATGAAGGCAAAAGTAGAGGTTCAGACTATGAAATATTTGCCATGATCTTTCATTTTCGGTAGAACTTGGGCTGATGATAACTATTTTGCAATTAAAAAAAAGCAGTATTAAATAGCCTAAGGGGTTATGTACTTTGGGGTGGGGTCCTACATGGCTCAGTGATAAAGTGTGGGACTTGTGACCTGGAGGCCCCGGGTTCCAGCCTCACTGTGTCTGCTGGGTTTTTCATGGGAGTGTCCTTGGGCAAGACACTTCTGAGCCCTAGCCTAGCACTGGTCAAACCCAGTAAATACATTAATGTGTGAGCTGTCGCCATGATATGACTGAAATGATATTGATTGTGGCATAAAACACCATTCAATCAATCAAAAAAAAAGAAAGCTGGGGGGGGGGAGATATTTTTTGTCTGATTACAAAAATCATCAGCTTGGTGACTTTTTCTTGTTGACTACAGTATTTTAAAAAAAGTCTTCACAAAGTTCATTTGTATTTCATAAGTAAATGACTTGAGCCATTGATAAAGATGCATAGAGTGTAGACTAAGATCAGACTATATATATTATGTGCAGTCTGATCATGGTCATTTCTTCTTGTAAAAAGACATTCATAGCCATCGAGCAGCAAGACGAACAATTTAACCCTTTACCACACAATCCTGACTTTTAATGACCCCAAGAAAGAAGCCCTTAGAAAACATTGTGGGAAAAGAAGAAAATGCTGGTAACCAGCATTTTCTTCTTTTCCCACAATGTTTTCTACCCTTTAAGAGACAAAAATTGTATTTTTCACTACATTTAAAATGTCATCTGCAAATGCTTTGAATTTGGACTAGTCTACATTTTTGTTGTGTGGTAAAGAGTTAAGGTTATTGTGGAGTTCATTCTTTAGATTGAGAGCTTTCTCCCTCATTATGTTCCACTGACCATTGTGTCGACGATGGTTATGTGAGAAAGCAGCCAGTGGCTTGGAAAGAACATTGTGCGGAGTACTGGTAAAAGAAACTCCAGGAAAGCATGGATAGGTGCACTGGTCGCCGCGATATAACTGAAATAATGTTGTAAACGGCGTTAAACACCATACAATCAATCAACCCTCATTACGTTAACTTTTGATCTTGCCATGAACCTCTGATCTTGTGGTATTTATATATGAAAGGAAAAATATTTCATTTGTCTGAGAGGGAATGATTTAATACCTTGTTAATACCCTGTTCGATTTTGATCATATCCCTCTACCTCATTTTAACATGTTACTTCCTACAGACAAGTTTTAGCCATGTTGTGCTAAACAACATATGAGAGTGTGGAAAAAAAGCAGATCAGTGCATAGGAGCTTTTTCCTTTTGTGGCATTGTTTTAACACATTCATGTTACATGTATGTGTATGTTATAGATAAGATATTTTCAAAGTTGTCTGCTGCAAAATTTGTTTCATGTGGCAATGAGTGAAACATCTTAAATGCTGATGACTTCAGTAAACATTGTGACAAAAAGGGAACCACTCATCTGTAGCAATGATGTTTGCCACTGTCACAATGTTTGCTGAATATTTTTCACTTGTGTTTATTAATCTAGCATTTGCATCATCATGTTGCACTGTGAATCATATCTAATGGACTATCCCAGTTTAGCGTTTTTTTTTTTCTGTACTTTTATAAACCTTTTACCAAATAATCCCATGTTTTCATGACAATGAGAAATAAGGCTTTTGAAAACACTGTGTAAAAAGGAGAAAATACTAAATGCTGGTAACCAGCAGTTTCTGCTTTACCTGCAATGTTTTCTACCCTATCAGAGACCTTAAGCTCATTTGTACCAATTTTGAATTTTTTGTCTGCAGATGTTTCTAATTTGAATGAGTCTAAAATTTGTTGTTCGGGAAAGGGTTAACCCTTTACAACACAATTCTGTGGTTGGCCCTATAACTCACAATCCCATATTTTAGAAACTTTTAGGGAAAAAGTTCACTGTTTGAGTCACATTACATTTTTTGTCTTGAAAATGTTGTCAATTTTACAAGTCTAAAATTTCTACTTTTCCTAGATTGTTATATTAATGAGGAAAGTATTTTGTATCGTTATAGTAACAAATTTTTCTGAGTCACACTACCTTTTTCATCTGAAAATGCTTTCAATATAAAGAGTCCAAAATTTGTGGACTGTTAAAGATTTAACCCTCTTCCTGATGATTTAATGTTCAGGTGGCCATGATGGAAAGCACTTTCATAAGACCAAATTAATTTTGCTCAAAGGATAGGATTAGGATTTGGATTAGGGTAGAAAAGAGTGTGGAAAAGGAGAAAATGCTTGTTACCAGCATATCCCCCCTTCCCCTCAGATTTTTCAAGTCTCTTTCTTTAGGGTCATTAAAACACGGGATTGTGTGTCAGATAGTTTAGGAACAAATGTGCTCAGAGATTGAATATAAGATCCTCAGCTATCCAAATAGAAGTGAAAACTGATAAAGATAACTGAGAATTTAAAGAATGTTATTTGTACAGATAAATCATAAATCTTTATTTCTAGGATGAATTATGTATTGGCACAAACAAGGTCCTAAATCAAGTTCTTCTAAGAAGAAATCAACAGGTGTAAATTTTTAGATGGGCCGTTTTCGAAGAAAATGTTGAGGTCTTGTCATTGTTGTGTGTGTCAGCTTTGTGCAAAAACACTATGACATTTTCCTGTATCACTGTCATTTTTGAAGATTATCTATGTTTATTAAAAAGGAAACCAACAGAAATAGGGAAGGTTGTACTGGAATGTGGTGCTGTTACTAGTCCTGCAGCAGACCAGGTAACCCTTTACCACACAATCCCAACTTTAACAACTCTGAGGAAGAAGCCTTTTGAAAACAGTGTGGGAAAAGGAGAAAATGCTGGTAACCAGCATTTTCTCCTTTTCCCACAATGTTTTCTAACCTTTCAAATTCAAATTTCAATTTTTGAGTCACCTTTATGTTGTCATCTGCAAAAGCTTTCAGTTTGGACAAGTCTAAAATTTTGTCATTTGGTAAAGAGTTAAGAAGTCACTGTGTCAGTAGGAAAAATGGCTTGTTATTTGGTCTTTTGCCCTTTGTTACAAAATGTATTTCTCTGTACACCACAAACTTTTTCCATGCTGTAATGTTTTTAATGCAAGGGGACGGGGGGTGGGGGCAGGCAATTTAAAGTGGTAAAATGACAGATTTTTTTCCCAGGATGATGATAACATTACTGCCTGAGTTTTAGTCATTTCCCCAATGGCCAATCAAGAATGAGATATGTAGTCAACCTGATGAAACTTTCTATCCAACAGTAGCAAGAAAGCAACGGTAGCAAGAAAGAAGAATTGTAAGTCTCAAAAGTTTATGTCTCTGCACCTCTCCTAATACTTACTGATAGGGCTTCCAAATAAGGCAAGTACCTTTATTTATTGGACCCCTAATAAGACAACTAAAAATTACAGCCCTGGAGTCAAAATTGATCCAGCCCAAGGCGGTCAAGAGTTTGACATGGGCTTATATAGTGAAAACTTCAAAAAGCCTCTTGTTCCAAACTGTAAGACCTAGTGCTATCAAAGCTTTGCATGCGGCTTCATCAAGTACACCTTAGCCTGGGCATTCAGGCCCTGCATTTGAGTCATTCCAATAAACAAGGTACACAACTATAGTAAACCTACAGAAATGTGTGTTGTTACTTGCTCTTTATCTAAATCAGACCTTGAGAACATTATTATATGAGCGTATTAATATTTTGTCTTGCAGTTTTATTTTATAATTTTTTTTTTAAATGAAAATGCTCAATTTAATGGACTGATAGCAGTCTAAGTAGGCCTCCACTAATATTGTCCCAATTATAACCCTGGGGTCAAAAGTAGCCCCATCCCATTGGTCACAAGTTTCACATGGTAGTACAAGAAGTCAATCACTCGTCACAACTCGGTCGATTCCGGACCTACATCTAACCTCGTCTGTATAAGGGAGGCTTCCATTTTGAACTACCAATCACATGATCTTAAACATGGCGGCGCCCCTGTAGATCGCTTAGCAACGACATGAACAACCACTGTGAAGTTATTCACTTCTATCGATCTGTCGATGAAAGCTCCTAACGGAATTGATAAACCACGCTAAAAATTGAATATACAAACTGTTTGCCGACTGAAATACTCTTAGAAAGATAACGATAGAAAATTTACTCATGCGTTCTCTCTAAAGAGGAGCCTTACAATTTCAATAACGGTGAAGGGGCGTGCTTCTAGAGATGTGCGAAATGTACCGTATAGGTGGATATCAAGCTACGTGATACAGCCGAGGGATTTGATCACCGGATCACCTGAGGTATGCCGAATGAGAAGTCAATATGACTTAAGCTTATACATACTGATCAAGGGAAATAACTCTGCTCACTCATAAAGATATAGCTTAGTTTGTTACCATTTACTTCCCTTGATAATCAGACTGCATTATTACATGATTGGTGTTTGGTATTCAAGTTTTTTTGGATAGAAAATGTTAAGTTTTCAGTGAGATTTACTTAACTTTGATGTTAATTGTTATGCTCAGATGAGTGGAATATTCAGATATGAAGAAACCATTCCTGCCATTTAAAAAATGTTTCTGCATTAAAGTTTTGGAAAATATGAACAATAATTGTTTTGACCTGCTTGTATACATTGATATCATCTTTGAATTTGGGGAAAAGAAAGACTTTGGGGGGGGGGGGGGGGGGGCTAGACTATTTTCTGTATGAAAGTTTATTACCAAACAAACTTGGTTTGTTTCATGTCTCAGACGCAATGCCGATGAAGCAATATTTAAATAAAAGCCAGTGGAGCGATACAGGCCTATCATGGCCCTCTTGTTCACATTAGCAGTAACTTAATCCTTTACCACTCAAATCCGTAAGTTTAAAATCTCTTTAAAAAGGTGCTGTTTGAAAATACTGTGGGAACTGGAGGAAATGCTTGTAACTAGCATTTTCTCCTTTTCCCACAATGCTTTCTATCCTTTAACAGACAAATTCCATTGTGTGAGCTATACTTAATTTGTGGTCTGCAAATGCTTTCAGTTTTGGTGAGTCTAAAATTTTGTGATGCGGTAGAGAGTGATTGGGCTTACATTAAGCAATGGGTTGAATTGATGTATGTTTTGACATAATTCATTTTCTCTCTGTCATAAATCATTTTCTTTATGTCAGATTTCTTTTCACCCTTAGAACACTGAATAAACCAAACAGCCTTTTTCATTTGACCTGTTGCTTTTGTCTATAAAGATTTGGCAAAGTGGACAGTCTAGATCAAAGATCAGACTGAAATTTTTGTGCAGTCTGACCTTGATTTATACTGGCCGGAAAGGCAACTATAGTCATGGGATACACTCTAGGGTTAACTATTTATGAGACAAAGAATACTGCACTTGTCCATAATATGAACATTTCCAGATGACAAAATTTAATGTGCTTCAAAAGATGGGATTTATCTTTAATATTATAAGATAGCAAACAGTGTGGTAAAAGGAAAAGTGCTGGTTTTATTTAGCAACATTGCATTTGTCGATTGTACCCTAGCATAATATTTGATTAATTTGCAGTTTGCAGACTGCAAGGAAATCGAGAAAAACATTTTTGTAGCCTAAGATGCGGATCGAAACGGACATTGCATGATTTGAATAATGTAAAAAGAAAGAATGCACATTGTGTTTTCCAGAAGAACATTTAGCAACATTAAGTCTGAACCTTGGAAGAAGTTAAACTAAATCCAGACAACCAGTTGTTAAACTAAATCCAGACAACCAGTTTCTAAGATTATCACAGAACGGTCCCAAGTCTTAACCCTGAATCACACAGTCCTGAGTTTTAATGACCCTGATAAAAAGGGCTCTAGAAAATATTGTGGGGAAAAAGAGAAAATGCAGGTGATCAGCATTTTCTCCTTTTCCCACAATGTTTTCTAACCTTTCAGAGACAAATCTATCCAATCATTTGAGTACTTAACATTTGTTGTCTGCAAATGCTGTGAATTTGGACCTGTCGAAAATATTATCATGTGGTAAAGAGTTAAAACATGGAGCACTGAATTTAAAATGGAAAGGACCTTTTCAACTGGAAAACACAGCTGGAATTTTGCTATTTCAAGATAGTTTTGGCCAATATTATGTAACAAACTAGCAGACAATGAAGATTCATACTACTCAGACTGCACATACTGTGCAGTCTGATCTTGATCTACATTGTTGATAAAAGCAACCTTAGTGGGGCCCAGAGCTGTAAGGATTAAATGCAGTGTTGAAACTTGACCTACACTCTTCAGGGGAATAAATATATCCTTTCAAATTATTTATGGGTTTCCTGTTCTGTACTGACTCAGGATTTATGTACAGTTGAAAACCTTTTGCATAGGGATCTGATCCTTTTCCTGCCATAAGTGTTGGTTTCTCTATGCTGTCATTCTGTCCACTCTTCCTTCCTTTCTGTGTCTGTCTGTCTTACTGTCTGTCCATCTCTCCCTCAATCCATCCCCCTGTCCTTTTAATACAGGTTGAGATGACAGAACTTGTATTTTAAAAAGAATTACCATCATCAATATCAGTCTTTTTGGAGATGAAAGTGGAATACCTTAATTCCATTATGATTCAAAAATTCAAATATTGTTTTTGCCTTTGCTGTAGAAAGTTTCGAAAACATTGCAGAGAAGTTGCAGTTTCTTGCTAGCAATTACTACTTTCCAAAAGGGTTTTCTTTATTTCTCAGTTGAGGTATCTTCTTGTGCTTCAGCTTTAAATCTCCCCAACACGTTCTTTTTCTCTTTCTTATTGGATGATTTGAATAAGCCCCTGAAATTGTAACCTTTTTCCAAACACTACTGAGTTGAAGAAAGCTGCTTAAAACCTTGTGAGGAAAGAAGAAATGGCTTTTAACAAGCAAATTTTCTCTTTCCAAGTGTTCTCTACCCAACCAGAGAGCTTAAGCTCATTGACAATCATTTCATTATTTGACCTGCACAGATACTTTGGATTTCATGGCCTAAAACTAGTTTGTTGACCCTTTACTAATAGACAAAATTTTAGACTATTCCAAAATGAAAGGATTTGCAGACGATAAAAAATTCTTGCTTAACTCTTTACCAAACAACAAAATTTTGGACTAGTCCAAATTGAAATCATTTGCAGATTACAAAATAACTGTGACTCAAAAACTAAAGTTTGTTTCGGGAAGGGTAGGAAACATTGTGGAAAAAGGAGAAAATGCTGGTTACCAGCATTTTCTCCTTTTCCCACAATGTTTTCAGTAGGCTTCTTTCACTGGGTCGTTAAAAGTCGGGATTGTTTGGTAAAGGGTTAAATAGTGAGATTTGTCTATGATAGGATAAAAATGTGGGAAAAGAAGAAAATGATGGTTACTGGCATTTTCCCAGAATATTTTCAAAGGGGTCCTTCTTCAGAGTTGTTCAAACCTAGGATTGTTTGGTAAAGGGTCAAGCTCAGCTGAGCACAAATTGCTGAGGATGAGCTTTTGTGATCCTGGTGTGTCCTTCATCCTTCGTTTATTGTCCATCATCCATGTCATCCATGGTACAATGGTGCACCCTCTAAAGGCCTCATTTTCAGTTCAGTACTCATGAAATTTGGTCAGAATGTTTGTCTTGCTGATATCTTGGACAAGCTTGAAAATGGGTCCTGTCCGGTCAAAAATAGGTCACTGGGACAAATCTTAGAAAAGCCTTGTGTCCAATCTAGGGGGCCACATTTTTAGTCCAATGCTCAGGAAAATTGGTCAGAATGTTTGTCTTGATGGTACCCAGACAATTTCATGATTGGGTTATGTTGAGTCAAAAAGTAGCTCACTGGGACAAATCTGTGAAATAACTTTAGTACAAGCTAGAGGCTGCAGTTTGAGTCCAATACTCATCAAAGAAGGCCATAATGTTTGTCTATATGAGATCGGTATGATTTTTAAATCAGGTCACTTTGGGTCAAAAAGTAGGACACTGGGATAATTCTGAGAAAAATCTTGTGTAAACTCTAGAGGCCACATTTTCATCATGGCCCACATGGCCAGGTAGCTTAGTGGTTAGTGTATCTGACTTGTGACCTGATGGTTGTGGGTTCAATGCCCTGTTGAGGCAGCCTTTCTTTTTGGTGATTTTTCGCCTCTCAACTCTGATGCATGTGAGAAAAATAGGCACTTGAAAAGAAAGTAGTGTTAGTTCTGGTGTGAGAAAGCCAGGAAACACATGCATAGGAGCACAGACAGCTGTGATATGATCGAAGCTGTTAAAATGGCTTTAAACTCCGGTATAAACAAGCATTTGTCATGGCCCTCTTATTTAGGAAGTGAATAAGGATCTTTCTTGATATATTAATTTCCAGAAATAATAGTCAAACTACTGATTTATTTTACACGTCAACTATAAATCTTCTATAACAAGACAGGATACTATCAAATTTCATTTCAAAGTGCATTAACCCTTATCCTACTAAATAAGTTAAACTTTCAAGACAATAGTGAAAATCCGAATAATGTTATCTCAAACTTAGTTTTATTTTTTTGAGAACAATATCTCTTTATCGGACAGTGTAGATCCAAGATCAGACTGCATGTTCTGTGCCGTCTAATCTTGATCTACAATGCAAAAGGTCAGTGAATTGCCCTTAGCAGCTAAACTGCTAAATTAGAATGAACAGGTTCTGTTTCACAGGAGAGACCTATATGATTTTATGTCAAATTCAATGCATTTTTGGCCAGAATACTGCCGAAAAAAATTTTGGACGGTATACATACAAGGTAAGCTGGCAGACTCTCATGTCTGATTTTCTGTGGTCTGATCTTGATCTACACTAATGTCTTGGGTGCATAGTTTAACCCTTTCCCTTACAACCCTCTGTTTTAACGATCTTGAGGAAGAAGGCTTTGGAAAACGTTGTAGGAATGGAAGGAAATTTTAAGTCTTGTAACCAGCATTTTCTCTTTTTCCAACAATGTTTTCTACCCTTTCAAATATAAACTCTATTATATGAGACACAGTAAAATTACCATTGCAAACCCTTACAATTATGTCTCTTCTTAACCCTTTGCCACACAATCCAGATTCTTAACGACACTGAGAAAGTTATTGAAAAAAATGGGGGGGAAACGGGTAACCAGCATATTCCTGTTTTCCCACAATGTTTTCTACCTATCCAAGAACAAATTTCAATTTCTGAGTCACATTTTACTTTGTTATCAGCAGATGCTTTCAATTCGGATTTGTTAAAGAGTTAAATACTTTCAAAACGGACAAAACTATCATTACAGGTAAATAGTTATTCTTTCAGTACTGAAAAAAGAGGTTACATGAAAATCAAATGTGTAATGTGAGGACAAAGCTGTGTGGCAAGCAAGCCATGCATAAATGAAATATTATGAATCAGATTACGGAGACACTTTTGAAATGCCCCATAGAGAAGGGCAAGGTCAACTGATATCTGTGTAGAAAATCACAATTACACCTATTCATAGCCCAACATACTGAAGGTATAAAACCAAAATACCAACTACACACTGAACTACATGCTACAGTAACTTAATCTTAAGCATATTTTTGGTCCATCTGGCCATAGATTTTTAGATTTATGATATTACATTAGCTGTAGACGACCAAGCATGACTGAAATGGCTGATGCTGATAGTTTAGATGAGGATCATACAGCATGGAACATCCATCCTGTGCTGCCACTGGCCACTTGGGGTAGTAACTATTGGGACAGGCAGATCAAGATCAGACTTGCATCTTCTGCCTGATTACTGAACTTGAATAAAAACTGTTTTCAAATCATGAAAAAAAGTTTGGATTAACTTGATGGTGTTGGCAGAGAAAAGATCAGGGCCCATATTCACCAACCATTCGTAAGAACATTCTTGGTCTTATGAAGTTGAAAGTAACTCAACTTCTGATTGGCTGTACTAAATGGTTTAGCCAATCAGAAGTTCTGGTACTTTCTAAATCTATAATTAGACCAAGAATGTTTTCAAGAGTGGCAGAGAAAATATCTGCTTTCAGGGCTGGTTATTCTATTTACCTTTGTTTAACTTGGTAGACTGCTTCCTTTTGTTTTGTTTTTTTGGGAAATCTGCCCAATGGTGCTTCTAACTCTTGCAGTGATTTGGTGTTTTGTTTGCTTAACCCTTTACCACACAGTCCCCGGATTTCACAACCCTGAAAGAGAAGCCCTTTGAATACATTGCGGGAAAAGGAGAAAATGTTGGTAACCAGCATTTTCTCCTTTTCCCTCACGGTTTTCTACCCTTCCAAATGCAAATTTCAATTTTTGAGTCACATCTGTTTTGCCGTCTGCAAATGATTTCTATTTGAAGGAGTCAAGAATGTTGTCATTTAGTAAAGAGATATTTCTTTACCAGACTACCAAATTTTAAAGTTGTCCATATTGAAAGCTTTTGCAGACAAGATAATTATTAGATACGACTCTCATGATAAAATTGGTCTTTAACTTTGTTGTAGACATTGTTGGTGAAGGAGAAATGCTTGAAACTAGCTTTTTCTGCTTTTCCCACAATGATTTCAAAAGCCATGTTCAAGCTAGTCTGGTACCCCGCCATACTTCAAAAGTATGTCAGGCAAAGCGCAGTAATGGTGGCCCCCTTTGGTAATATGCAGAAGTAAGGGATTATTGTTATTTCACTTGATCATATCTGAAAACTGAATCGAAAGTAATGGCAGTTAGCTTTATTTTTAATTGTCGTTCTTATTTAGCAAGAAAAACTACAGATCAGAAATGCTTTAAGTATCCGAAATGTCAATGGATATGTCTGAAAATAGGGCTACTTCTAAAATGATTCATAATCAAATTTATATTTAAACCATACCCCAACAGCACGTTTTAGATTTAGTAATGTATATTATGTACAAAATTGATCTCATTTTATTCAATGATCAAACTGGATCACAGGGAATTGGGAAATACAGGAAAGCAAGCAGGGCTAAGCTTGAGGTTGCCGTGGAGGCCGCCATTACTGAGCTTTGCCTGACCCTGTAACATAGTGGTAGGGGCAGGTAATCCAGACTATGTTCAAGGTCCCGTAAACTCAGTAAAGGGTTAACCCTTTACCACATGGCAGTATTTTAGACATTTCCAAAGGGAAAGCATTTTCAGACAACTAAATAAATATGACTCAGAAATTGAAAAATGTTTTTGGAAAGACAGAAAACATTGTGGGAAAAGGGGAAAATGCTGGGTACCAGCATTTTCTCCTTTTCCCACAATGTTTCCAAAAGCCTTCTTCATCAGGGTTGCTAAAAGGCGGCATTGTGTGGTAAAGAGGTAATTGGTATTTGTCTTGTCTGGATAGATCCTTAGTATGGTAAGTTGTGTGGTGTAAAATGTGTGAAGGAGAAGAATATCTGAGTCTTTTTCAGTTACTTCATCTTGGTCTGGAAAGGTTGAAATAGGTCAGTAAAAATGATTGATTTTGAGGCCCAATCAGGCAGAGGTATTGATTTCTCAGTTGTGTAGTTATAACCTTTGACTGGAGTTTCCTAATGTTTCTGAAACTTCCATTAAAATATCTCTGGTGTAATCAATTAAAATGTGGTTTGATAGTCATGTTGGAGTTGGTTGGAGTCATGTAAACCCTTTGAGCACTGATTTTTATTGGCGTGTAATAGAGTTTCAACACGCTAAATGACTAAAGCTGTTGACATGCCATAAGGCAACATTCATTCATTAGAGTTTCAAATTTGGCTTTTATTTGTTTGTATTGTGTTAAGCCCAATAATTATTCAGCATTTTCAGCTCCACTTTACAAAGAAAACATCAATTGATTATTCCCTGCAGAAGGTGAGGGGATATAGTTTTTGCATTGTCCGTTTGTCCGTCTAAACGGATAGATATCTTCTAAAATACTTATCGAAATTTGATGAAACTTTTTTATCCGCCGCCGAAAGGCGGCGGGGGATATGGTAATAGTCTCCGTCCGTCCTTCCGTCATTCCGTCATTCCGTCCTTCCGTCCCACATTTTTGTCCGGAGCATATCTCCAAAAGTATTTGAGATATCATCTTCAAACTTCACAAGTGGATAGATCTCATTAAGGAGGTGTGCAGTGCACAAGAACCATAACTCTATCTTCAGTATTTTTGGAGTTATTGCCCTTTGTACACTTTTTTTCTGGAATTTTTGTCCGGAGCATATCTCCAAAAGTATAAAAGCTAGGAACTTGAAACTTCACACACATATAGAACTCATTGAGGAGAAGTGCAGTGCACAAGAACCATAACTCTATCTTCAGTATTTTTGGAGTTATTGCCCTTTGTAAATTTTTACTTTGGATTTTTGTCCGGAGCATATCTCCAAAAGTATAAAAGCTAGGAACTTGAAACTTCACACATATATAATACTCATTGAGGAGAAGTGCAGTGCACAAGAACCATAACTCTGTCTTCAGTATTTTTGGAGTTATTGCCCTTTGTAAATTTTAACTTTGGATTTTTGTCCGGAGCATATCTCCAAAGGTATAAAAGCTAGGAACTTGAAACTTCACACACATATAGAACTAATTGAGGAGAAGTGCAGTGCACAACAACCATAACTCTGTCTTCAGTATTTTTGGAGTTATTGCCCTTTGTCAATTTTTACTTTGGATTTTTGTCCGGAGCATATCTCCAAAAGTATTAAAGCTAGGAACTTGAAACTTCACACATATATAGAACTCATTGAGGAGAAGTGCAGTGCACAAGAACCATAACTCTATCTTCAGTATTTTTGGGATTATTGCCCTTTGTAAATTTTTACTTTGGATTTTTGTCCGGAGCATATCTCCAAAAGTATAAAAGCTAGGAACTTGAAACTTAACACACATATAGAACTCATTAAGGAGAAGTGCAGTGCACAAGAACCATAACTCTATCTTCAGTATTTTTGGAGTTATTGCCCTTTGTCAATTTTTACTTTGGATTTTTGTCCGGAGCATATCTCCAAAAGTATAAAAGCTAGGAACTTGAAACTTCACACACATATAGAACTCATTGAGGAGAAGTGCAGTGCTTAAGAACCATAACTCTATCTTCAGTATTTTTGGAGTTATTGCCCTTTGTAAATTTTTACTTAGGATTTTTGTCCGGAGCATATCTCCAAAAGTATAAAAGCTAGGAACTTGAAACTTCACACACATATAGAACTAGTTTAGGAGAAGTGCAGTGCACAAGAACCATAACTCTATCTTCAGTATTTTTGGAGTTATTGCCCTTTGTAAATTTTTACTTTGGATTTTTGTTCGCACATTTCTATTTAGATTCACAGGCTTTTTTTGACTGATTACCCTTTGATGAATTTATCCTGTTCTGGAACAAGTGCTAGTTTATTTTTCATACTTATTATCCCCCTGGTGGTGGGGGGGGGATATGGTAATAGTCTCTGTCAGTCCCTCCTTCCGTCCCCAATTTTTATCCGGAAGATAACTTAACCAGTATTTCAGATACCAACTTCAAACTTCGTAAGTGGATAGATCTCGTTAAGGAGGAGTGCAGTGTACATGAATGACAACTCTGTCCTTCAAATTTTTGGAGTTATTGCCCTTCGTTATTTTTCAGGCTTAATTTTTTTTCTCTAGCACATAACTTGAAAATTGTTTCACATATCAACTTGAAAATTTGTATGTGTCTAGATTTCAATAAGGAGAAGTGCAGTGCAGAAGAATAATAACTCTAATTAACTTCCATAATTTTTGAGTTATTACCCCTTCTTATTTTTCAGGCTTAACTTTTGTCTAGAACATAATTGAAAAACTATTTCAGATATGAACATGTAACTTAATCGGTGGATGGATCTTACTGTGAGGAGTGCAGTGTACAAGAACGATAACTCTGGCAATATGATTTTTGAATTATTGCCCTTTGTTATTTTTCAGGCTCAATTTTTGTCCAGGACATAACTCAAAATTTATTTCAGTTAATGACATATTTCTTTATACGTGGATAGATTTTATTGTGGGGGACTGCATTGTACAAGAATGATAACTCTGCTTTTTATGATTTTTGAGTTATTATGTAATGAAATCCTGTGCCATGGAACAAGGGAGCTTAATGTATAATTTTATCATGGACCAATAACAAAAAGGCCACATGTACATGCAAAACACAATACCTCTTATACGTTTGTATCAAAAAAGGTCTTTTTCAGCGGGGGATATCATTTCAACGAAATTGCTTGTTTTTTTTAATTTAATGCTATGTCATGGAAAAAGTGGGCTTTTTTCGGCAGGGGATACCATTTCAGTGAAATAGCTTGTAGTGGTAGCCCTGGCGTCTGTTTGGTCATCTGCCTCATCCAGCAAAAACTTCGACATTTTATAGTATACCTGTTCTAATTGAAGATATTTAGTTCCAACTTAGACAAGTTGTCAACTATTAAAAGGGGAACTTATACAACAAGTGCAGGTAACCATCAAAGTATTTTTTACACAGCTATGCTCCTTTTTGGCACCCGCATGCAGTGCTATTGTTTGTTTATAGAATATTGAATAGCTTTGGTTTGCATTATCATTTTACAAAGATGCCTCTTTGGCCTCCCTTTTACTTAATGTGGACACATTATGTTGAAAAAAAAAAAGTTGCTTATCATTTTTGACACGATGATCATTGATACATCTGCAGTTGCTAGGCATTTGAATGATTCCAGGTTTTTCAGGTGCTTTATATTCAGTTGATTGAAGCCGAGAGCCAAACTTTTCTTCTGAATCCTATGAAATTTTATATATAGCCGTCAAAGGATTTTCCTGGCGTGACATGACCGCTGTTTAGAATGAAAAGGATTGCATTAATTGTATTCACATGTACACTTTATTTCATTTGTGCAATTTACCCCTGATAGTTTGCACTCACATTTTTTTCTAGTGCTTGAAAATTAAGCTCCATTTTCTGACTCGCATTTTGCCATTAAATATATGGTAATTTTGAACCCTAAAAGAGTGGAAAATACTGTGAGAAAGGTGAAAATGCAGTTCATGAACATTTCTCTTTACCCAGTATTTAATTCCTCCTCAGGGTCAACAGAACGTGATAATTGCATGGTACAGAGTTTATACATCCAACACTATGTACCTAGATGGCATAGATTTAAGTAAAGATTTCATTCGTGCGGTCTAATCTTGATCTACATGTACAAAAGCAGAAGAAAATGTAGATCTATGTTATCTTTTTACTTAACAATTAAGTAAAACAGTCTCAAATCTTCAAGTTCTGCACTCTTTAAAAGCTCGAAGCATTTTGAATCTGGATATGAAATGTAAATCAAATGAGAATTTCAAGGCTGTTTTGGCCAGAACATTTCATGATGTAGCAAACAGGTCAATCTAAGGCAGGCTCAGCTACTTCCTGTTCTGTGCCGTCTGATCTTGAACTTCAATGTCTTCAATGGGGATTCTTTAAGTTTTAAGCTCTAAGGGTAAATGGTCATTTTTGTGCAAAATTGATGGACTAATGTCCCTTGTTGGCCCCAGAAAATCGCATTATAAACATGGACATTTTTCTGTGACATGATTTCTAATGGAATTTTAATGTGAACAGATTCTTACTGTAATTAACCCTTTAACACACAATCCGGCTTTTCACGACCCCGAGAAAGAAAGCTTTCGAAACCTTGTGGGAAAAGGAGAAAATGCTGGTAACCAGCATTTTCTCCTTTTCCAACAAGGTTTTCTACCCTTCCCAAAACAAATTTCAATTTTTGAGTCACATATATTTTGTGATCTGAAGATGGTTTTAATTTGGACTCATCCAAAATTCTGTTGTTTGGCAAAGAGTTCACCCTTTACTAAACAATCCTGTGTTATAGTGACTCTTTGGGTAAGATGGCTTTTGAAAGCACTGGTGGAAAAGGAGAAAATGTTAAACAGCATTTTCTCCTTTCCCAAAACTTCTTTTTATTCTTCCAAAGACAAATATCATTACTTTAGCAGTACATATTTTGTTGTTTGTAGAGGATTTCAGTTAGGGGAATTAAAAATTTTTGTTGTTTTGATAGAGAATTTGAAGCATCTCAGTGGATGTCAAATTTTGATCAGAGCAATAAAGAATTTCATGGGAAAAATTGTGATATGTGGAGAAATCCCCCCTAATGAGCCATTTCTCTACCTTAAATATGTTCTCTCTGTCTATGTTTATTTAGTTCATAGTCTTCGGCTCGCCTAGTAGCTCAGTGGTTAGCATATCTGACTTGTGACCTGGTGGTTTTGAGTTCGATACCTGGTTGAGACAAGCTTTCTTTCCGGCAATTTTTCTCCTCTCATCTCTGATGCATTTGAGAAAAGTAGTCACTGACTTGGATAGAAAGTTGTGTCGGCACTGGTGTGAGAAAGCCAGGAAACATATATGTAGGTACACTGACCGCCATGATGACCTAAGCTTTTAAAACGGTGGTAAACCCCAATGCAAACAATCAATCTATTATAGTCTTCCTGAGAGTGTTTTGTATTTTGACCTTTCCAGTGCTAAATATGGGAAATAAATAATTTCTGGAAGAAAAACAGACCAAGATCTGGCTGGCAATTTCAAGTCTGTTTTTTGGCCAGGATATCTCTTAACTCTTTACCAGACGACAAAATTTTAGACTTGTCCAGATTGAAAGCATTTGCAGACGACAAAATGAATGTGACTTAAAAATTGAAATTAGTTTTGGGAGGGGTATAAAACATTGTGGGAAAAGGAGAAAATGCTGGTTACCAGCATTTTCTCCTTTTCCCACAATGTTTTCAAAAGGCTCCTTTCACAGGGTCATTAAAAGTCAGGATTGTGTGGTAAAGGGTTATAAATATAAGATGTGTTGTTTGCAATTTCAGCTTGACTCCTATACAGAGATTTCTATGGACTTTCTTATGTGGGTGTCATTTGGTCCCCTTCAAATGAATTAGAGAAGGGAAACATTTAAATTTTTGGGGACATTGTGAAAATTTGGAATTCCAACATTCAAGAATCAAGAGGGCCATTGGCCGTAAAGTGCTCACGTAGGTAAAGTCATCTACGATTGATGAAGGTTAAGATATCCTGACTGTGATGATTTAAAACACATGAGTATTAGTGACCAACTTCTTGGTCCAACTTGACTCATTTCAGACTTATTCAAGATGTTATCGAGACAATGTTCTGATCAAGTTTCATGACTCTCAGAATAAAAGTGTAAGCTCTAGAGAGCACATAATGTTTTTCCCAGATTTGTCCCAGTGACATACTTTTTGACCTGACATAACCCAATCTTGAGCATGCCCTAGATATCCAGTGAGTTTTTTACAAGTTTGTAACTGAGTCGTAGGATGCACTAATCTGAAATTTTAGATGTTAGACTTAAGAGTGGGTGTCCAACTTCATCATTTCTACTTTAGTTTTTTATAACCAGAGCGAGACATTCTGGTGATCCAGCCAGACCCACTGTGACAATTCAGACTTATCTGAATTATTATTACAAAACAAATATTCCAACCAAGTTTCATGAGTATCAGACTGAAAATATGGCCTCAAAAATGCATGCAAGCTTTTCAAGATACCATTAAAACAAACATTTCATGAGTATCACTGTCGAGTGAAAAATTGATGTGGTCCAGAGTGCAAACAAGGTTTTTTAGCTCCACTGGCCGAAGGCCAGCGGGCTTATGTCATGGCCCGGTGTCTGTCGTGCGTCCGTCTGTCCATCCGTGCGTTAACTTTTATTTCAAACATCTTCTTCTCTGAAACTACCCATCCAATTTTCATGAAACTGCACAGAAATGATCCTGCCATAGTCCTCTTCAGAATTTCTTGAAAGAATTTGATTCCTTCAAAAACTCTGGTTGCCATGGCAACAAAACTGAAAAATATTGGAAATCTTTAAAAATCTTCTTGTCTGAAACCATAAGGCATAGGGCTACCAAATTTGGCATGTAGCTTTATGTAGTAGACCTCTATCATGTTTCTTCAAATTATAGCCCTGGGGTCAAAATTGGCTCTGCCCCAGGGGTCACAAGTTTTACATAGGCTTATATAGAGAAAACTTTAAAAATCTTCCTGTACCTAGCCATAAGGCCTAGAGCTACCAAATTTTGCATTTAGCTTGATCTAGTGGGGTCTACCAAAAGTGCCCAAATTACAGTCCTGGGGTCAATTTGGCCTCATGTTGGGGGGGGGGGGGGGGGGGGGGGGCGGCAGGTTCACAAGATTTACATGGGCTTATATAGGGAAAACTTTTAAATCTTGGTGTACATAGCCATAAGGCTTAGGGCTACCAAATTTTGCATAATTATAGCATTATCTAGTGGACAACTACAAAGAGGGCCCAAGTTACAGCCCTAGGATCAAGTTTGGCCCTGCACCAGGGGTCACAAGTTTTACATGGGTTTATGGAGTGAAAACTTCAGAAACCATTATGTTACTAGCCATAAGGCCAAGAACTCCCAAATTTGGCATGTCATTCTTCTAATACACATATTTCCCATTTAGTCCGACTGTAGCCCTGGGGTCAAAGTTTTATAAGGGCTTATATAGTGAAGACTTCTCTTCATGGTTTATGTTTATAAGCCAGTGGAGTGATACAGGGCCATCATGGCCCTCTTGTCTAAGATCTGTCCCAATGACCTCTTGTTTGATTTTCCAGTAGTCAGAAATATCAAGACGAACATTCTGACCAAGTTTCACGAATACTGGACTAAAAATGTAGCGTCTAGAGTGCACACAATATTTTTCTAATATCTGTCCCAGTGGCCCACTTTTTGACCCAACATGACCCAATTTTGAACTTATCTGATGTTGTCAAGACAAAGATTCCGACCAAGTTGTATGGGCATTGGACTGAAAGTGTGGCCTCTTAGAGTGCGCACAAAGTATGGTGATTGTTGATACCTGGATGACAGACAACAGACAGCATGATCACAGAAGCCCACCTTTAGCTGTTTGTGCTCAGGTGAGCTAAAAAGGGTCAGGGAAAACCCTGCATAAGTGTGCTTGTTTAATGAAGCAGACCTTCTAAGTTAAGAAAAACAGCCTATATGATGCAACCGTACTGCTTTATGAGCCAGATTGAAATTAATTAGGGGGGGATAGTGTAGATCTATGATCAGACTCCACATTCTGTGCATTCAGATCTTGATCTATATTGTCCTAAAAGCAACACAAGTTGTGTGTAGTAACCTGAGCGTCAAGTATCACTTGGCACCAGATGGGCTAAGGATCCCAAAATTTGCACTGAAGAATTAATTTTAGATGTAATGGAGAGAGGATGATGGCCCTAGAAGAAACACAGTGCAAAGATGTTACAGGAATATCCTTTCACTGAACTTTGATTTTATCCTTTACCACACAATCCTGTATTTTAATGACCCTGAGAAAGAAGCCAATTGAAAACATTGTTGGATATGGAGAAAATGCTTGAAACCAGCATTTTATCCTTTTTCCACGTTTTCTACCCTTTAAAACAGAAATTTCAACATTGGCTTCACATTATATTTGTTGTCTGCAAATGCTTTGAGTTTAGTCAAGTCTAAATTTTTATTGTTTGGTAAAGAGTTAACTCTTGTCAGACAAGAAAGGCAATCAAAGTATTTGCAAAAAGCTACTTATAATTATGTTAATTTTTTTTATTTTTAAACATTGGGGAAACAGGAAAAAATGGCAGTTCACCATGATGTTTCTTCTTTCAAAGGAAGTTTTTGAAAGGTTACTTCCTCAGAGGCGTGATAGCAGGGGATTTGCACTGATCCTTTTGTGAAGTCATAACCCTTAACCCTTTTCAAAACCCTTAACCCTTTTCAAAACAATCACATTCTTTAACTACGTTGGGGAAAAAGCAATAAAGAAAACATGGTGGAAAAAGGAAAATGCCAGTAAAAGCATTTTCTCCTTTTATCCACAATGTTTTCTGCTCTGAATACAGTCATATCATTTGAGCCACATTTACGTGTATTTTACTGTTGGTATATGCTTTCAATTTGGATAAGTTTAAACTTTCGTCACCTGGTAAAAGAGTTAAAGCAGCTTTCACAGCTACACTTGCTATTGTGGCCAGTATAGATCAAGATCATACTGCACAAGACATGCAGTCAGATCTTTGATCTACACTAGCAGCTTTTATGAGACATTCTGGACTGAAGGAACCTGGAAGAAAAAGACCAAGACATTCCATCATTTAAGCCACATTTAAATTGCCCCTTGAAAATGTTTCGGTGTCGACAAGTCTATATTTCTGTGATGTAGTGAGTTGATATCCCTAATTAAAAAAATGATCCTCTAAATTAGATATAATTATGGCCATAGAGCATAATTGAGATAACTCATTGTACATGTATTAACCCTTTACCAGATGACAAAATTTTAGCCTGGTCCAATGTGAAGGCATTTGCAGACAACAATTTCAGTGCGGCTCAAATGGTGCAATTTTTCTTTGACAGGGTAGAAAACATTGTTGGAAAGGGAGAAAATGCTGGTTATCAGCATTTTCTCCTATTCCAACAATGTTTTCAAGAGCCTTCTTTCCCAGGGTTGTGAAAATCCGGGATTGTTTGGTAAAGGGTTAATGATATAATATTATTTTTTCAGATGATTGAAAGCACCACATTTAAAAATGCTGCCGAGGACTGACAAGGAAGTGTGTGTATCCCAGAATTCCATGTTGACAAAGTGGCCAACCAATCAAGCTGCATGCCTTCATTACTTCTCCCGAGGTTTTTACTTTCGGAAATGTCTGACAAGAAATCACCTCCACATAAGGTAAATAAAGATGGTGCTTCCATGCTGCCAAAACAGAAGTGGTGACCTTTTATCTATTTACCACACAGTCCCTAGTTTCAACGATCCTGTCAAAGAAGCCTTTTTAAAGCATCTTTGGTAAAGGGAAAAAAAATGCTGGTAACCAGAACTTTCTCCTTTCCCAAAAGTGTCCTCTACCCTTCAACGAAAAATTCTGTTTGAGCCACATTTAATTTGTCACCTACAAATGCTTTGAATTTGAGCAGTTCTAAAATATTTTCGTTTGGTAAAGTTATCACCACGCAATAAAATTTTTTATATTTCACAAAATTGAAAGCATTTGCAGATGTGATTAAAAGGATTTGACATGTCCTTGAAACTCTTCATCACACAATCCAGAGTTTTAACAACCCTGAAAGAGAAGGCTTTGGAAAACATTGTAGGAAGAGTAGAAAATGTTAGTAACCAGCATTTTCTCACAATGTTTTCTTCCCTATCCAATATATAAATCACCATGTTAGCAACATTTACTTTATTGTCTGCAAATGCTTTCATTTTGGTCCAATTGAAAATTTTGTCGTTTGGTAAAGAGTTAGAGGCCCCGGGTTCTAGTCACGCCCGATTTGCTGGATTTTTTCGTGGGTGTGTCCTTAATCAAGACACTTCAGAGCCCTAGTTTAGTATGGTAAAACCCAGGAAATACATGAATATGTGAGCTGTCACCATGATACGACTGAAATAATGTTAAAAGCAGTGTAAAACACCATTCAATTGGAAACCTAAGTTGTATTGACAGAGGTTTGGGTTTGATAGAGGCAATTTGAACATCCTATTGATTTAGCCATTAACACAATTTGGTGTTGGGAAATGAGATTTGCTTATCCAGCAATTTCTAGTCTCACTTCATCCATTATTTACTTCCAACATACTAGAAAAAGGACTTTCTTGTCATTTGGAGAGCTATTTTAGACTTTCCAAAGTCTGGCAAAAGTGCAAAAGTCTGGCAAAAGTGAAGTAAATATTTTGGTTTTAAATGGTATCTTGCACCAGTGTCAAAGCCTGTGGTAAATTAAGCCAGAAACACTGGATAACATACTAAAGACCTTAGCCACTGAGCTTCTTAGAAACTCAGTGAATGGAGAATTGTTACTGGGTTGCATTCTATTTAAAGTTTGCTCCAAACTGCCTCTCATTGCATTCTATTTAAAGTTTGCTCCAAACTGCCTCTCATTGTTTAGCTTTCTACTAGATGACAACCTTCACTTAACTCTTTACCAAACGACAAAATTTTGGACTCAACCAAACTAAAAGCATATGCAGACAACAAATTATATGTAGCTCAAATGATGATTTCTGTCTTTGATAGGGTAGAAAACCTTGTGGGAAAAGGAGAAAATGCTGGTTACCAGCATTTTCTCCTTTTCCCACGAGGTTTTCAAAAGCCTTCTTTTTCAGGGTCGTGAAAAGTCGGGATTGTGTGGTAAAGAGTTAACCTAGTATCTGTAATTTTACAATTAAAATGTACAGCTACAGGTTAATCCCCAAAACTTAACATGAAATCATTGCTATCAACAAAATAGGACCAGTTTAACTCTACCAAACAACATCAGACTCTTCCAAATTAAAAGGAACTTATTACCAAATGATAAAAAGTTTAACTGGTCCCTATTGAAAACATCTGCAGATGACTAAGTCACTGTGGCTCAAATGATGAATTTTGTCTTTGAAAGGATAGAAAACATATTGGGAAAAGGAGAGAATGCTGGAAACCAGCATTTCGCCTTTGTGCTCAATGTTTCCAAAAACTTTATTTCTTAGAGTTTCTAAAATATGTGGTAGTTTGGCAAACCATTAACCCTCTACCACACAATCCCGACTTTTCACGACCCTATAGAATAAAGCTTTTGAAAACATTATAGGAATAGGAGAAAATGCTGGTAACCAGCATTTTCTCCTTTTCCCACAATGTTTTCCATTTTTAAAAAAAAACTCATCATTTCAGTAATGCTTAGTTTCTCCTCTACAAATGCCTTCAACGTGGATGAATCTAAAATTCTGTTGTGTGGTAAAGGGTTAAAGAAAGGTGCTGGAATTTAGTTTTAAAAAAATGTGTTTTCTTTAGAATTACAGTAACTGTTGCTGATCTATGTTGAGACTTTGTCTTCAGCTTTGAGGTTGAGGGAAAAAATCCCTTGACGTTTCCCACTTTTCGTCTTAGCAACTGAAAGCTTAAGGAGGATATTTTTAGAAGGCGTCTGCAGCTTTTTTGTTCCTCGCCCGATCCTTTATTGTCACTCAATGCTAGGATATTGATTAGTTGGGTTCAATTTATGGATTTATTCAGCTCCTAGTGGCGTTCTAGGTCAGCTTGCTTTATGAATTCTTTCCGTCATAGAAATCTGTTTGGATGTATCTGCAGCAGACGACAGTTATAAAACGCTTGTTATAATGGGAGAAATCGCTTACAATGAGCGAAGCTGCTTCATTGGTTTAAATGTTTGCCTCGCCATCATATTTTTCTGATCATGTCTGTTGTCAATATCTCGGGTTCTTTTAGAATTCCAAAAAAATTTGGTGCCAAAATGTCGTAGGGCTGTTTTTTGAGGTGATGGGTTAACTCTTTCCATTATTCAGATGCATTTTGATTTTTCTGATGAAGATGTCTCAGGAAATTGAGATCGAGAGACTCGCTACCCTTTTGGCCACTCAACCCTTTTCCACACAGCCCGGACTTTTAACAACCCTGAGGAAGAAGGATCTTGAAAACATTGTGGGAAATGGAGAAAATGCTGGTAACCAGCATCTCCTCCTTTATCCCCAGTGTTTTTTGCCCTTTCATGGATAAGTTGTCATTTGGACCGCCTTTAATTTGTCGACTGCAAATGCTTTGAGTTTGGACCAGTCTAAAATTTTGTTGTTTGGTAACGAGTTAATGCTTTTCCAAACAAGCCTGAGTGTAAACGAACCCTAGGAAATAAGACTTTTGAAAATCTTGTAGGAAAAATAGAAGACTTAAGTAACCAGCATGTATTTTTTTTTACCCAATCACAGATAAATCCCATAATTTGATTCTTATTTGACGTCTGCAAGTGCTTCGCATATGGATGGATCTATTATTTGGTCATCTGGGAAAAGGATAACTCGAAGTCAGAGGATAAAACTTTGGACTTGTCCATATTGAAACCAGGGCAGAGAACAAGTTAACCCTTCACCACACAATCCTAAGTTCTAACAACACTGAGGAAGAAACCTTTTGAAAACATTTGAGGGAAAAGGAGGAAATGCTGGTAACCAGCATTTTCTCCTTTTCCCTCAGTGTTTTCTACCTATCAAAGACAAAAATCATTATTTTAGTCACATATGAATTGTGTACAAAATTTATGCTGTCAGTATGGTCTAGTCCGAATTGTTGTCGTTTGGTAAGAGGTTAAATAAAAGCCATTTAGTGGCCAAAAATGAACCATTCTAGGATCAGATTGTGAGCAAATTTGACTCTACCATTTAAAAGTATTATTATACCCCCCCCCCACCCCACCTACGTCTGTCCATCCATCTGTCTGTCAATCTGTCCATCTTTTCATTTCCTTGCTCTAACTCGAGAGACGTTTGACTTAGGACAGGACCCAGAAACTTTATGCAAGTGTTCCTCACGTGACCCAAGGAGTGTCCTATTGTTTTGGGGTCTAAGGTCAAGGTCACAGGTGAACTTTGTTATCTCTGATTGTGCTGCTTCAGTGACAAGGTGCTGGTGGGGGGTATTTGTCTGCTTTGCTACAGTTTTAGTTATGAATCTGACAATGTGTTTACAGTCTGTCAAAATAGTGGGGTCCTGCATGGCTCAGTGGTGAAGTCTAGGACTTGTAACCTAGAGGCACCAGGTTTATGCCTCACAGGAAGCACTTCTTTTTCGTCGGAGTGTCCTTGGGCAAGACCCTTCAGAGCCCTAGCCTGGTGTTGGTGAAACCCAGGACATATATGAATCTGTGGAATGTCGCCATGATATGATTGAAATAATGTTACCAGTGGTATAAAACACAATTCAACCAATCTTTCAAAATTGCATTTCTTGGCAGAAAAATGAATACTAAAACTAGAGGTAAAGCTTGTAGCTCATTTTTATCAGGGTTTTCTCCTTTCCCCACAATGTATTCAAAAGTCTTATTTCTCAAGGTTGCTAAAGGGTTGTTTGGTAAAGGGTTAACCCTTTACTGCACAATGCCGCCTTTTAACCACCCCGAGAAAGAGGCCTTTTGAAAACATTGTGGGAAAAGGAGAACATGCTGGTAAACAGCATTTTCTCCTTTTATCACAAAGTTTCCTACCCTATCAAAGAAAAATTCCACGATTTTAGCCAACTAATCAAGGTGCATGCCTTCATCGTCATCTGTAAATGCTTTCAGTTTGGACGAGGCTAAAATCTTGTTTTCTAGTAAAGGGTTAAGCTTAACGAAATGTTGTCATGACTGCTAGAACTACACTTCCTTCTGTATTGATTATCTGTCTGCTATCAAAAATGGGAGATTTGTAGGATTTTGCCTTGGAATTTTAAACCATTTGACTGCAGCATAAATCTTTCCAAGATATGTAGAAAACATTTTGGGAAAAGGAAAAAAATGCTGGTTACCAGGTACCAGCATTTTCTCCTTTTCTTACTATGTTTTCAAAAACCGTCTTCTTAGGAACATTAAAACACAGGATTGTGTGGTAAGAGGTTAACAAATTAAAAACCTTGAATAATTTTTCAGCATGAAATTCCTACATTTTACCAAGTCTGAACATTGTTGGCCAGACAGTATGGCTTGGGAAGAATATTGTTCATGGTACTGGTATCAGAAACTCCAGGAAAGCATGAATAGGTACACTGGTGGCTGCGATATAAAAATAACATAGAAAATGGCATGAAACATCATAATATTATAGTCAATCAATCTACGTAGAGGGTTAAGCAGGAGTTTTGGCACTTCTGCTGATGGCATAGCGTCAAGATCAGACTAAACAGAATGTGCTGCCAGATCTCGGATCTCTACTATCTGCTATTGTTTTACATGTTCAGGCCAAAATAACACTGAAACTGTATTATTTACATTGTTTTCCCATATCAAAAAGGTTAATTTTTAGCTCAGCTGTTTTCAATGAAAACATCGAGGTATTGTAGCCCTGGTATCAACGTCTGTGTCAACGTGCAAAAACTTTGATATTTCATAACATCTCTATTATTACTGAAGATATTTGCTTTAAACTTGAAAAAAGATGTTGATTATCAAAAGGGGAACCTATACACCAAGGGCAGGTAACACTCAAAGTATTTTTGATACAGTTATGCCCCTTTTTTACACAGAATTGTCACTGACAATCAAGCATCTGCAGCGGGGCATTGTCACTCGCATACAGTGCTCTTGTATTTGTTCTGTATTCTAAGAATGATGTCATTTAACCCTTCATTAAACAATCCCAAGTTTTAACAACCCTGTGAGAAAGAGGCTTTTGAAAACATTGTGGACAAAGGAGAAAGTGCTGGTAACCAACATTTTCTCCATTTCCTACAGTGTTTTTTACCCTTGCAAATAGAAATTCCATCATTTTAGCCATGTTGGATATGCCAACTGCAAATGCTATCAGTTTTGAACAGTCTAAAATTTTTTCCTATGGAAAAGAGTTAAATATTGCTGAATAGTGTTTTTTTTTCCACAGAGTAGGTCACAACCAAACCGCTCATGACATGCTGTATAACTTTGGACCTATGCTGTCCAGTATTTGTCCAATGTAATGGACTAAAACGGTCTTAAATACCAAATTTTGTCTATTTTGAACACATATTGAAAGTGCCATAGGTTTAAGCCATGCTCTGTGAAAAGCGGGCCTTAAAGCATCTCCATGATGCATTATACCAAGCAATCATCATATAATTGTGGATCCATAAAATCCACTTTGTATAACAACCATCTGAATCCTGAGGTACACTGGTCCCTTGACATGCAGAAAATTGACCAATAGTAAAAAGTTGTGACAGACTGTGCAGGCTGACAACTTTTTGCAGATGCATTAAGCCCCCTTTTTCACAGAGAATGGCTCATTTAATTTATTTAGTGCTGTAAGGGTTCACTTGGTTATGGATTTTAGATTTATGTCATCTGAGAGTATTGGTATGTTGTAAAAGTTTTTTTCATGTTTTAACTCATTACCTCCTTAACTTTACCAGACAACAAAATTTCAAACTGGTCCAAATTGAAAGCTTTTGCAGACAACAAATTAAAATGTAGCTCAAAATGATATAAATTGTTTTTAGAAAAGATAGAAATCCTTGTGGGGAAAGGAGAAAAAGCTGAAAATGCTGGTTGCCAGCATTTTCTCCAACAATGTTTGAAAAGGTCCTTTTTCCTAGGGCCTTTAAAACACAGGTTTGTGTGGTAAAGGGTAAAACAAGTTTATTGCAGATGTTTGTGAAAACAGCATCCTTGTAGAATTGGGATTTTTTAATCAACATGAAATAAAGTTAAAAACAAGAATATTTTATGGAAGTACATGTATGCTGACTTAAAGAGAAATTTGTCTAAGCACTTGTTAAGCAATTTCTTCTTTACCTACAATGTTTTCAAACAGTGTTTCTCTGCAGGACAGAATAATTTGTGTGCCAATGTTTCAGGGTAAATCATTTTCTAAACAGTCGCTGGTTTTATGACCCAGAGGAAAAAGGCTTTTCAAAGAGATGTTGGGAAAGGAGGAAATGGTGGTTACAAAAAATTATTTTTTTCATGTAAGAGTTTTTTCCCTGTTGAAAACAAATCTCATTTGTTCATCTTTTATTAGTTGTCTGGAGCTGTCTTCAATGTGGACAAATCTAGAATTTTGGTATGTGGTAAAGAGTTGACATGAAAAAAAAAGGATGTTACAAAGAGAATTGATAAATGTTTAAATTGCCTTTGTTTTCTATGATTACTGGGACTTGCCACATGGGAATACACTTTTTGAATTTCCTGTGTACTGGAAAGTTTTCAATTGAATTTAAAAGCCATATACCGGTAACCATGGTTCTCTCGCTAACCTTCTGAAACAAGTTTTCAGCAGAATATTGAGCAAAAAGTTACTCTGCCGTATTTTTAGCTCACCTGAGCACAAAGTGCTCATGGTGAGCTATTGTGATCGTGCTGTGTCCGTCGTCAACTTTTTACCTTGTGTACGCTCTAGAGGCCACATTTTCAGTGTGATCCTCATGAAACTTGGTCAGAATGTTTGTCTTGATAAAATCTCGGACAAGTTTGAAATTGGGTCATATGGGGTCAAAAACTAGGTCACTAGGTCAAATCTTCGAAAAACCTTGTGTACACTCTAGAGGCCACATTTTAAGTCCAATCCTCATGAAACTTGGTCAGAATGTTTGTCTTGATAAAATCTCGGACGACTTTGAAATTGGGTCATGTGGGGTCAAAAACTAGGTCACAAAGGTCAAATCTTTGAAAAACCTTGTGTACGCTCTGGAGGCCGCATTTTCAGTCAGATACTTGTGAAATTTGGTCAGAAAGTTTGTCTTAATAAAATCTCAGACGAGTTCAAAATTGGGTCATGTGGGATCATAAACTAGGTCACTAGGTCAAATCTTCGAAAACCTTGTGCACGCTCTAGAGGCCACATTTTCAGTCAGATACTCGTGAAACTCGGTCAGAATGTTTGTCTTGATGAAATCTCAGACGAGTTCGAAATTGGGTCATGTGGGGTCAAAAACTAGGTCACCAGGTCAGATCTTCAAAAAACCTTGTGTACGCTGTAGAGGCCACATTTTCAGTTCGATCTTCATGAAACTTGGTCAGAATGTTTGTCTTGATAAAATCTGGGACGAGTTCGAACTTGGGTCATGTGGGGTCAAAAACTAGATCACTAGGTCAAATCTTCGAAAAACGTTGTGTACGGTCTAGAGGCCACATTTTCAGTCAGATACTTGTGAAATTTAGTCAGAATGTTTGTCTTGATAAAATCTTGGACAAATTCGAAATTGGGTCATGTGGGGTCAAAAACTAGGTCACTAGGTCATATCTTCGAAAAACCTTGTGTACGCTCTAGAGGCCACATTTTCAGATACTTGTGAAATTTGGTCAGAATGTTTGTCTTGATAAAATCTCGGATGAGTTCGAAATTGGGTCATGTGGGGTCAAAAACTAGGTCACTAGGTCAGATCTTAGAAAAACCTTGTGTACACTCTAGAGGCCACATTTTCAGTTCGATCTTCATGAAACTTGGTCAGAATGTTTGTCTTAATAAGATCTGGGACGAGTTCGAAATTGGGTCTTGTGGGGTCAAAACCTAGGTCACTAGGTCAAATCTTCGAAAAACGTTGTGTGCGCTCTAGAGGCCACATTTTCAGTCAGATACTTGTCAAATTTGGTCAGAATGTTCGTCTTGATAAAATCTTGGATGAGTTCGAAATTGGGTCATGTGGGGTCAAAAACTAGGTCACTAAGTCAGATCTTGGACAAATATTGTGTATGCTCTAGAGGCCACATTTTCAGTCAAATAGTTATGAAACTTGGTCAGAATGTTTGGCTTGATAAAATCTCACACAAGTTCGAAATTGGGTCATGTGGGGTCAAAAACTAGGTCACTAGGTCAAATCTTCGAAAAACCTTGCGTAAGCTATAGAGGCCAAACCTTGTGTACTCTATAGAGGCCACATTTTCAGTCAGATACTTGTGAAATTTGGTCAGAATGTTTGGCCTATTGACTCAGGTGAGCGATCCAGGGCCACCATGGCCCTCTTGGTAGTAAAACCTGACTTTGTGGCTACCTCTACTAATTCTACAGTTGCAAATCGGGTACTACTGTTAGACGGTGCCTGTTCAATTCTAAATTTGGGGAAATCACATGGTACCAGTCCAGAAGCAGTGGCATCTGAGTGGTGATGGCTGAAAATTTGGTCGTCCGACAGTGCCGGACATAGGTTTATGTGCTAATCATTCAGTCTCAATGGCTGTTTTCCCAGGCTTGGGCCATCTGGCTTGCATGTAGCTTGTACATGTTTGTACTTCCCTGAAAATTAAAGACACTGCGGGAAAAGGAGTAAATGCTGGTCAATCCCATTATTTGATTCCTAATAAATTATCAACATCTCCAATTGCTTTTAATTTGGACAAGTGGAAGATTTTTTGTTTAGTGAAGAGTTAATACTGGATTATAGTGGTGAAACGGTTTACCGATTAACCGATTAACCGCGGTCTATTCAAAGAAAAAAAACGAAACTGGTTCGAATTTTACCGTATCGGTATTTCTGCAATATGTCAACTTCTCTTAATTGCATCAGAAAGTCCGGTTTTCCCAAAAATTCTGTCAGAAATCGATCGTTTTTCAACTTACAGTTCTAAAGATTTCCGAAAGCGAAAGTTGTTTATTTTTTCCACAGACGGTGTCACCGGTGTTTAGGTAAAACTGTGACCACATAAAATTCACGACACGAACTCCAAATAACTGTCGAGCTTTAATGCTTTTGGATCAACGGAGTTTGTATGTTATTCATTTCTTATAACTTTGTTCACACTTATTTTTGCGTTTTCCGGTAGTTAAGCGGCAAAGTATTAGTGTTAGTACAGTAAGCAACTGAGTAAGTTAGTGCATTGCACTGTCTACTCTGTTGAGCTCCCGAAGTTCGGTATAGTAGCGGTGGTTTTTATATAAACAAGTACGCTCTTGAAGAAAAAAAATGGCAGACGAAAATCGTCAAGATAGCGAGTGTGAAAGACTAGTCAATTTCAGTTTGTTTTTATTTGTTCATGCAAAAGAATTGCTTTTTAGTTCATTATCTTAAAAGAATGGAAGGGTTCCAAGCACATGTACTAGTTTTCTTTATCACCTTTTGAGCATATGCTACCCTAACAGTGACTACAAGTGGTCAGATATGCTAAATGTCAGCATATACAGCATATTGCAATACGTATTGCAATACGGGTCAGCCGTATTGCAATATATTGCAATACGCTTTTTACCGTATTGTTTCACCCCTACTGGATTACATGTGAAAATATTGGAAAAGTAGAAAATAAGCAGTTTTTCCTTTTGGCCACAATGTTTTCACTAGTTGTATGATAAAGAAGGGAAAAAGATAGTCCATAAAGATATAATAAAGTATAGTTTGAAGCTATAAAAGTGCTCTATTGTATGATAATGAATGTAGGAGTGACCCTTTACAGAATATTGATAAAAGTATAGAAATAAATATCGGTAGACAATATATTGACCTTTGCAATTATCCTGAGAAGTGAAACATATCTTACTCATATGCTAATGTTATACCCTCCATTTGCCACTATGTTCTCTTGTCTTGTTTTGATTTCATTTCATTCATGTCAGTAATACCCTTCATGTTGGAATTCCAGGAGATTTGAAAAGGGAATCTTTTTTCATGCTTTTATGCAGCTCCTTATAATTTATTAACTGTTTACCAAATGTCATCCTTTTAAAATGGTCCAAACTGAAAGCATTCAAAATTGACAAATGTTGCACAATTGATGTTAATAGTATTTGAAAGGTTAGAAAACATAAGCATAGTTGGAAAAGGATGAAATACTGCTTTGGTGCATTTTCTCCTTTTCCCACAATGTTTTCAAAAGCCTTTTTTCTATTGGTTGTTGAAACATTAGATTATGTAGTAAGGGGTTAACCCTTGTAGTGCTATATAAATAAAATAGATGTTCTCAGTCAGCTCTTAAGAGCCTGGAGGGGAAGCTGAGTGGTTAGTGTATGTGACTCGTGACCTGGTGGTTGTGGGTTCGATACCCAGTTTGAGACAAACTTTCTTTTCAGAGATTTTTTCACCTCTCACCTCTGATGCATGTGGCTTGGAAAGAAAGTTGTGTCAGTACTGGTGTAAGAAAGCCAGAAAACACATTGTGTAGGTGCACTGACTGCCATGATATGACCTAAACTGTTAACCCTTAGGATGCTAAGCGTGACTCACTGGCCTTTTGTGGACAGTGTAGATCAAGATCAGACTGCACAAAATGTGCAGTCTGATCTTTGATCTACACTGTCCGATAGAGAGATATTTTTCTCCAAAAAAAAGCTTGAACTAGCATTATTTGGGTTTGTACTATCAACTTGAAAATTCTATTAGTTATTTAGCAGGATAAGGGTTAAAATGGGGTTAAACTCCAATCATTACAAACAAATCAACTCTTAACTCTTTACCAAACGACAAAATTGTAAACTAGTCCAAACTCAAAGCATTTGCAGACGACAATTTTAATGTGGCTGAAATGATGGAATTTGTTGTTGAAAGGGTAGAAAACATTGTGGGAAGAGGAGAAAATGCTGGTTACCAGCATTTTCTCCTTTTCCCACAATGTTTTCAAAAGGCTTTTTTCTCAGGGTCGTTAAAACTCGGGATGGTGTGGTAAAGAGTTAAGATGCATATACATGTATTGCAATTTCATGATTTCTATGTAAGAATATCTGTTAAAATGTACATCCAAAATCAGACTGAGTTTTATACAGACTGATCTTGATCTATGCTGTTTGCATGCACAACTAAATTTGGGTTTAGTATTTCAAGTCTTTAATCTTACCAAAAAGTCGCCATGTTAACAGCCATAGGAAAATTACACTTTTGAAAATATGGTTGGAAAAGGAGAAAATACTGGGAATTGGCATTTTCTCCTTTTCCCACACTGTTTTCAACCCTTTGAAAGACAAATCCCTTCAATTGGTCCATATTTTAATCTGTTGTCTGCAAATGCTTTCAACTTGAACAAGTTTATAATTGTATCATCTGGGAAAGGGTTTACCCTTTACCACACAATCAGGCCTTTTAACAACCTTGAAACAGGATGCTTTTGAAAGCCTTGTGGAAAAAGGAGAAAATGCTGGTAACCAGTATTTTCTCCTTTTCCCACAATGTTTTCTACCCTGTCAAATACAGAAATAATCATTTGAGCTACATTTAATTTGTTGTCTGCAAATGCTATCGACTTGATCGAGTCCAAAATTTTGTCGTTTGGTAAAGAGTTAATTGCAGAGAACATTGTCTGGAAATGAAACTAATTAGGCTCTTTTTACTGTTTTTCAGGAGAAGCCATTTATTGTCAGAACTCCCCTCCCAGATGAGAAGGGTATGAAGAGAAAGTTACTGTCTCCTGGATCCCCCACTAATGATGATGATGGTAATGTGTTGGTTCCCTTAACTGTTTTCCACACAATCTGGAGTTTTCATGACCAAGGAGAAGGAGGATTTGAAAACATCATGGGAAAAGAAGAAAATGGTGGTAACCAACATTTTCTCCTTTTCCCACGATGTTTTCTACCCATTTAACGACAACTTTCAGAATTTTAGCCCAATTTAATTTCTCGTCTGCAAATGCTTTTAATTTGGACAAGTCTAAACCTTTGTTGTTTGGTAAAGAGTTAACCTTTTACTAAACAACAATATTTTATACTCATCCCTATTAGAAGTATATGTAGAGGAGAGACTCTACTGATGAGATTTGTTTTTCACAGAGTAGAAAACCTGGGATTTTCTCAGTTTCCCACAATGTTTTCAAAAGTTGCTTTCCTCAATATTATTAAAATTCAGGACTGTGTGGTTAAGGGTTAATGGCCCTTGGGAATAAAGCTTTGAAAGTAAAGGCCTTGTCGGTAAAGTTGTTAAAGTCTAAAAGGAAAAAGTCTCTTTCCCCCCCCCCAAAAAAAAAAAACCCAAAACATACTGCTATTTTCAGTTTTTGAAAATAGGTACAAATACCACACTTTCACAGTGAACTTTGCTAGTATATTTCAGATATTTCAGTTTTGGGGACAGTGAAGGTCCATGATATGACTACTTCTTTTTTGTGTCTTCTGATCTTGTTTCAGTGGCGTCTCGAGTTCTGCTTTGGATATTGGGCTTTGACTTTAAAGGGATTACCTCAGTGACGTAAATGTCATAGTTATTTTTCTGTCACAAAACACATTATGTCTGCAAAATCTTTCACCTTCTCTTGTAATGGACAGCATAAGATGCTTCTGTAGATTGCAGATCAAAATCAGACAGCAAAGAAGCCTGATGTTGAATCTACATTCTTGGATAACATGAAAGACATTCTAGTAAAGAAAAGAAAACCCTTTAATTTGTAGTATTGAATTATTTTGGTCTTTTTTACCATTGGATTATGTCCTTTTCATTTTAATTAGCTTTTAAAAGGGTTTATTACTTGATGTTATTGATTTTGGGTACTTTTATAAAAGACCAAGGTCTCTGTGTGTCTGGGTGCTGATGCACCTGGTTGTTCTGGTTCTGTCTTGTGTGTATACAATCTCTGGTACATATGCACTGGCTGAGGATGTTATTTAATCTGTTACTGTATTTATCACGATTTTGTACACTATGGCAATTGACAGCTTTCGAAAACATTGTCGGAGAATCAAGTAATTGCTAGAAACAAGCAATTATTTCTTTTCCCACCATGTTTTCTGTACAGATGAAAAGCTTTTCTTTCATTTTCTCCAAATGATTGGCTTGAATGTAATATGCAGCAGTTTTTTGAAAGGCTAAAACTAGCTTGCAAAAGAAAGAAATCATAATATTGGACAGCTATGTTATGAGTCTGGAAGCTCATTCAGTCATGTACAGGGCTGCTGAAACAGTTGCTAGTTCAAATCTTCTTTCTGCCAATTTTTTTTCTAGGATTGATTTATTCCTCTCTCATGGCTATAAATTGTTTGGATAATGGTTATGGGGGAAAGAAACTAGTTGCTTGGAAATAGTATTGTGCAAAGTATTAAAAAAAGGAACTCCAGGAAAGCTTAGATAGCTGGCCACCACAATGTAACTGAAAAAGTGTTGAGAAATAGTGTTTAATACCACATATACATACCTTTTAACCATGTACCAGACGACAAAATTTTAGACTTGTCCAAATTGAAAGTATCTTCAGGCGACAATGTAACTCAAATGATGGAACTGGTCTTTGATAGGTTAGAAAACATTGTGGGAAAAGGAGAAATGCTGGTTACCACCATTTTCTTATTGTCCCCACAATGTTTTGAAAATGGTCTCTTCCTCAGGGTCGTTAAAACTTGTGATTGTGTAGTAAAGGGTTAAGTAAGTTTTAAAAAGCCTGTACATTTATACATTGATAAGAGAAGTAATTGTTGTTTATTTCAGATCGCAAGACTCCAAGTAAACGTAAACGAGGCAGCATAAGTTTAGAAGGATCGCCTATCATGGGTCATCAGAACATGTCCAAAACGCCAGGAGCAGGATCACGCTCAGTTCCTCTATCTGAAAGACAACAACTAGCGATGATCATGCGAATGGCAGATGAGTCAACACATGGTGTCCTCCCTGTTCCTGAACAAGGTATTCTGTCATGCATCTTTCACCACCTACCTATGTGACTGTATTGTGGTTAAAGTTAAATCCTTACAGTCAAAGAGAAAAAAAAACACTGCTGAAACATTGATAGACTGGGGAATGATTTAGAATTTAGTCAATTGTGTAAACATAGATAAATTACCTTTATATATTATGGTGTAAGGGATATATACGTACCGGTATATGTCTGAAATATTGAATTTGAAATCAGAAATGTCACAAAATTTCTTTGAATGTCTCCAGAAAATGAAATGCATTTTCTGTCATTTGTAACCTATGCAACAATCAAGGGCAATATTTGGCATGAATATACAAGAATGATTATAGTTTGATAAAATAAAGATGAAATGGGTTAAAAAATTGGCCAAAAATGCGTATAGACGCATCTTTAACTGATAAATAGAAATGGCTTGTACAGTCTACTTTGTGTATATGACCACAAGTATTATGAAACCACTTCAAACTGCAGTATTAAAACTTTATCAAACAATCACCTGCTTACAATGCTGAGGAATAAAGCTGTTGAAAACTTAGTGAGAAAAGGAGAAATTGCTGGTCACTAACATTTATTTCTCTTTTTCCCACAATTTTTTTTCCCTTTTACCCATTACCACACAATCCCGAGTTTTAAGGAGCCTGTAAGAGGCTTTTGAAAACATGGTGGAAAAAGGAGAAAATGCTGGTAACCAGCATGTTCACCTTTTCCCACAATGTTTTCTACCATATCCAAAACAGAAATCATTATTTGAGCTTCATTTAAAATGTCATCTGCAAATTCTTTTAATTTGGACCAGTCTAAAATTTTGTCATTTGGTAAAGAGTTAATAGCCATGGGGTCCTGCATGACTCATCAGCAAAGTGTAGGATTCATAAGTTGCCACACTGGGTTTTTGTGGGAGTGTCCTTGGGTAAGACACTTCAGACCCCTAGCCGTGCACTGGTAAAATATGTGAGCTGATATGACTGAAATAATGTTGAAAACTGTGTAAAACACCATTCATTGAATGAACAATAAATGAATCAAAAGAAAAAGTTCATTTTTTTAAACATCGTTTACTTTGTAGACGTTTACAATGGTATGTTCATTTTTCGATGTTCATTATGCATAAGATCAAAAGCATGACAAAAAATTACCATGTTCTACATCTCAAAGTTATCTTGAGTCCATGAATAATTTTCATTTGCATATTTTTTGTTCAATATGGCTACCTCTTTAACAGACAACAGAATTTTAAACAAGTCAGTGTCAAAAGCATATGCAGAAGAGAGATATGGCTCAAATCATGAGGTTTGTCTTTGATAGGATAGAAAACACTCTGAGAAAAGGAGAAAATGCTGGATACCAGCATTTTCTCCTTTTCTCACATTGTTTTCAAAAGCTCTCTCACACAGGGTCTTTTTGTAAAGGGTTAATTCATTACGTCATAAAGACAATATGAAAAAGTCTAAAATTTTGTTATCTGCAGGAGGTAAAGGGTAAATTTCCTTTAACTCTTTACCAAACAACAAAATTTTAGACTCAACCAAATTGATGACAAAATAACTTGCTCAGATGATGATTTTTGTCTTTGACAGGGTAGAAAACATCGTAAGAAAAGAAAAAAATGCTGGTTACCAGCATTTTCTCCTTTTCCAACAATGTTTTCGAAAGCCTTCTTTAGGGTCATTTAAACTTGCGATTTTCTGGTAAAGATGTAACCCTTTACCACACATTAGAATTTTAGACTTGTGTATGTTGAAAGCATTTGCAGAAGACAAAACAAATGTGGCTCAGAAACTGAACTTTGTTTTTGGAATCCTTTTCCCACAATATTTTTATAAGCTGTCTTCCTTAGGGTTGTTAAAAGTAGGGATTGTGTGGGAAAGGGTTAAATAGATGCAACTGCTATTGATTTAGCAGCATGAGTTTAACAAATTGTATACTGTTTTACCACAATATAAGGTTGTTTGCCAAGTTCATTTAACCCTTTACCAAACAATCCCATGTTTTTAGGACCCTGATATAAGAGGTTTTCGCTATCATTACTGGAGTAATTTACTAAAGATGCTTGCTAGCCTTTAACTATGAAAATGGGAACCCATACCAGGAGGGCAGGTAACCATCAAAATGATTTTGATACAGTGATGCCCCTTTTCAACTATTTTGAAAATGGACACTTAAGGGGTTTTATATCTGGCGATATCGGTTTACCAGCATTATCTTCCTGTCCCCACCATGTTTTCTGCCCTTTCAAAGCCAACTCCTATATTTTAGACATTGTATTGTTTGGTTAAGAGTTAAAGGAGCAATTGACCTGTCATAACTGTCAACAATTCAGTCCTTTTCAAACAAAGTTTTCAAAAGTTGTAGACTGCAGGGGCATATAAATTTGTTTTGACATTGTATGGTAATATATTAGATAAAATTAATATGTCTAAATTCATTTATAGACACAACTGCAAAATCACCATCACCGACACCTGTACAGCCTGTCAAGAAAACTCCCCTCGACAAGAAAGTGCATAAGAGGAACGAGAGAGGAGAATTGCCCATTCATTTAGCAGCCATTAAAGGAGATGTAAAGCTTCTTAAAAAGTTAATTAAGGCAGGTGCTGATGTAAATGTGGCAGACTTTGCAGGTGAGATGTGTTTTCTATGATTTACTAGCAAGATAGATAGACTCTGCTATAGCCATCTTTGATTCTGGCATTTAACTCCTCCCTCTGCCACAAAACTTCTTTGTTTTGGTCCTCTCTTACCTGAATTCAGTCTGAAATTGCGATATCTGGTTTGTTGTCTTTCTATGGATTGTCAAAATTTGGGATTATTTGCAAAAGGGTTGAGGAAGCTGGAATTGATAGGTCAGGGTCAGATATTCTATTGCAGTGCCTGGAGTTTTATAACTCTATTGGAAAAAGCCAAGAAAAAAAGAGAATCAATGCAGTTGAAAAAAAAATGCAATTTTCGCTGCTATACCAAGTTAATGTCACATAATCAATAATAGCTTGTCTAGAGGGGGGAAATTTCTGGTACTAAAAATAACCATGGAAATCTAGTTGAGAAGACTTAGTTGAACTTAATGCCCCACTTTGACAACTCTAAACCAGTCGACATATTTTCAGACTGAATCCAGGCTAACTTTTTACCACACAATCCTGACTTTTAACAACCCTGATTACGAAGCCATTTGAAAACATTGTTGGAAAAGGAGAAAATGCTGGTAACCAGCATTTTCTCCTTTTCCAAAAATGTTTTCCATCTTACCAAAGATGGAAATCGTCATTTGAACTACATTTAATGTGTCGTCTGCAAATGCTTTTGATTTGGTCCAGTGCGAAATTTAGTAGTTTGATAAAGTGTTAAAAGAATCTGTAAATGACTGGGTAGATGTGGCTCAAATATTGGTATTTGTTCGTGAAAGGGTGAAAGAAACACTTTGGAAATGGGAGATACTGCTGTTTATTCTGTCACTTGCAGTAATTGCAACTCGATAACAGGGTGCCATATATTTTTATTAGCTCACCTGAGCACGAAGTGCTAAGGTGAGGTATTGTGATCGGTCGTTGTCCGGTGTCCTTCTGTCCATCTGTCCGTTCGTCCGTCTGTCCACAATTCCTTTAAACATCTTCTCCTCCTGAACCGCTGGGCCAATCTTGATGAAACTTGGCAGGGATGTTCCTTTGGTGAAGCTCTACCAAAGTTGTTCAAGAGATTGAATTCCACCCATAACTCTGGTTGCCATGGCAACAGAAAGGAAAAAAATAGCAGAATCTTTGAAAATCTTCTTCCCTGATTCTAGAAGGCGTAGAACTTTGATATTTGGTATGTAGCATCTCCTAGTGGACCTCTACCAAGTTTGTTCATATGATGCCCCTGGGGTCAAAACTGGCCCCGCCTTGGGGGTCACAAGTTCTAACATAGGAACAAAGAAGGAAAACTTAAAAATTCTTCTTCTCTGAAACTGGAAGGCGTGGAGCTTTGATATTTGGCATCTAGCATCTCCTTGTGGACCTCTACCAAGTTTGTTCATATGATGTCCCTGGGGTCAAAACTGGCCCCGCCCTGGGGGTCACAAGTTCGAACATAGGAACAAAGAAGGAAAACTTTAAAATTCTTCTTCTCTGAAACTGGAAGGCATGGAGCTTTGATATTTGGCATCTAGCATCTCCTAGTGGACCTCTACCTAGTTTGTTCATATGATGCCCCTGGTGTCAAAACTGGCCCAGCCCAGGAGTCACAAGTTCGAACATAGGAACAAAGAAGGAAAACTTTAAAATCCTTTTTCTCTGAAACTGGAAGGCGTAGAGCTTTGATATTTGCAGACCTCTACCAAGTTTGTTCATACGATGCCCCTGAGGTCAAAACTGGCCCTGCTCCGGGGGTCACAAGTTCTAACATAGGAACAAAGAAGGAAAACTTTAAAATTCTTCTTCTCTAAAACTGGAAGGCGTAGAGCTTTAATATTTGGCATGTAGCATCTCCTAGTAGACCTCTACCAAATTTGTTCAAATGATGCCACTGGGGTCAAAACTGGCCCTGCTCCAGGGGTCACTAGTTCGAATAAAGGAACAAAGAAGGAAAATTTTAAAATTCTTCTTTTCTAAACCTGGAAGGCATAGAGCTTTGTTATTTGGTATGTAGTGAACCTGTTCTAAATTTGTTAGCCCACCTGAGCACAACATATTCAGTCAGTTCGAAATTGGGTCACCTGGGGTCATAAACTAGGTCAAATTAAAGTAATACCTTGTGGGCACTCTAGAGGCCACATTGATTGCTCAAATGATTGCTGAAATGTGGTCAGAATGTTTGTCTTGATAAAATCTCACATGAGTTCGAATTTGGGTCATTTGGGGTCTTAAAATTAGGTCACTAGGTCAAATTAAAGAAATACCTTGTGTGCACTCTAGAGGCCACATTTATTCTTCAATTGATTTGAAAATTGGTTAAAAAGTTTGTCTTGATGTAATCTAGGATGAGTTCAAAATTGGGTCACCTGGGATCATAATCTAGGTCACTTGGTCAAATTAAAGAAATACTTTGAGGGCACTCTAGAGGCTACATTTCTTGCTTAATTGACTTGAAAATTGGTCAGAATGTTTGTCTTGATAAAATCTCAGATGAGTCTGAATTTGGGTCAACTGGGATCATAAACTAGGTCACTAGGTCAAATTAAAGAAATACCTTGTGGGCACTCTAGAGGCCATATTTTTTGCTCAATTGACTTGAAGATTGTTCAGAATGCTTGTCTTCATAAAATCTCTTGAAAAAATCTAGGATGACTTTAAAATTGGGTCACCTGAGTCGTAATCGACGTCACTAGGTCAAATTAAAGAAATACCTTGTGGTCACTCTTGAGGCCACATGTCTTGCTCAATTGACTTGAAAATTGGTCAGAATGTTTGTCTTGATATAATATTGGATGAGTTTGAAATTGGGCCAAACATCATATTTATTTGGCATGTAGTACTTTCAATTATGACCCTGGAGTGAAATTTTGCCTATTGACTCAGATGAGCAATCCAGGGCCATCATGGCCCTCTTGTTTTATATAACCCGTTACTTGGTTATCTGACCGGGAAAAGTGTGCACCTCCCAACTGGCACTACCGGAACACTTATGTAACCATCTCAGTGTTTGAATAAAAGTATCGTTAGAGGAAATTGTCCATAAATTATCAATATCTGTTAACCCTTTCCCAAACAAGCCCTGGTTTTCACGTGTCTGCAGTACAAGTCTTTTGAAAACACTGGGGGAAAAGGAGAAATTGCTCATAACGAGCAATTTCTCCTTTTTCCACAGTGTTTTCTACCCTTTTTCATAACTTTCTGCCATTTTCATCAAATTTAAAATTGTCGTCTGCAAACTCTTTCAATTTGGACCAGTCCAAAATTTGTCTTTTGGGAGAGGGTTAAGTTTCAACATGTTTCATTTCTTACATGTTAAAACACTATAAACAGAAATTTTGGTCTTGCTTCAAAAGAACTTTTTTCCGTAGGTAAACATCATACTTATGACATAATATCATTTATGATGTTTGCAGACAACTTAGTAAAGTTGGCTCAAAAGCCGATATCTGTCTCTGATTGGGTAGATAACATTGTGGGAAAAGGAGAAAATGCTGGTTATGAGCATTTTTACTTTTTCCTACAATTTTTTCGATAGGCTTCTTTCTCATGGTTTTAAAAGGGCATGATTGTTTGGTAAAGGGTTAACAAAAGGAGGTGTGTGCACTCGGAGGGCTGGTTTCAGATGGAGCACAAATAAAAATGGCATTAAAATTACATGTCAAAACAGATAAGAGAGGAGATTGTTTGCACAGAGTACAAGCTATAAAATACTGCAGAAAGATATATAACCTCTAGTGCATTTTTGATGTTTATTCAAGCTGTTTCTGTAACCTTTAACACTCTATCAAATGACAAAACTTTAAACTCATCCAAAGTCGAAACATTTGCAGACGACACTTGAAATGTCACTCGGACAATCAAATTTGTCTGTGAAGGGTAGAAAACATTATGGGAAAGGGAGAAAATGCTGGTTACCAGCATTTTCTCCTTTTCCTACAATGTTTTCAAAAGCTTTCTTTTCCAGGGTCATTAAAACATGGGATTGCGTGATAAAAAGTTAACACTCTACCACACAATCCTGAGTTTTAATTACCTCGAGGAAGAGGGCTTTTGAAAACGTTGTGAAACAAGGAGAAAATGTTGGTAACCAGCATTTTCTCCTTTTCCCACAATGTTTTCTTTCCTTCTAAAAGCAAATTTCAGTTTTTCAAGTTACCTTTACTTTGTTGTCTGCAAATGCATTCAATTTGGGCAAGTCCACAAGGTGATATTTTTCTGACAAAAAAGAATCTTAGTATCACAATATTGATTGGAAACTGTCATTTAGATAACATCTTACCACATGATAAAATTTTGTGCTCGACCAAATTGAAAAGTATTTGTAGACAAAAACTTAAATGTAGAGCAAAAGATGGTTCCTGTCTTCGAAAGGGTAAAAACATTGTGGTACATGGAGAAAATGGTGGTAACCAGCATTTTCTTCTTTTCCCAAAATGTTTTTAAAAGCCTTCTTTGAGGGACCTTTAAAATTCAGGATTGTGTGATAGAGGGTTAATTTAGCACTTGAGGGGTTAATCTTTTTTTTTGCCTGAAGTAATAGATGGGGATTCTGTTGTGCCCTTTTACAACCTTTACTCATTACCAAGCAACAAAGTTTTTGACTAAGTCTTCTTCAGATTTAAAAAAATTAGCAGATAATGAAATGAACATGCCTCATGTATGGTAGGATTAGTGTTTCTGAGAGAGTGGAAAACACTGGGAAAAGGAGAAAATGCTGGTTACCACTACCTTCTCCTTTTCCAACAATGATTTCAAATGTCCTCTTTTCTAGTATTGGTTTTGTTTGGTAAAGGGTTATCCTGCACCCAAAAATGTCGGTTATTCTAAATACCACATTCATCCAGTTTATCTGTATTTAGCTGGGATCGTATTACTGAAACAATTGAGTTAGAAGAGGAAGTTATGGTCCAAGATCAGATTGTGCATTTGTGCCAGCTGACCTTGGTCTACACTCACCACAAATAACATGACATGGCAGGATTGAGGTTTCTAATTAGCTTAACTTAAACATTTTATCTTCTAATTTCAAGGTTGGACTCCATTGCACGAGGCAAGTAATCGAGGCTGGTTGTATGTTGCCAAGCAGTTACTGAAGGCTGGAGCCAATGTGAATGTACAGGGTCTTGAGAATGATACCCCATTGCATGATGCATCCATCAATGGACACAGAAAGGTATTAGTATGTTGTTTATTGAAGTTCTTGTTCCACTATCGTTTAACCCACTTCTAAATAATTATATGTTTATAGGATCTAGCGGAAGAAAGCCTTTGAAAGCATCATGGTAAATTTATGAAATGCTGATGACCAGCGTTTTCTCCTTTTCCCACGATGATTTTTTACCTTTTCAAAGAGAAATACCATAGTATGAACCACATTTAAGTGGTTGTCTGCAAATGCTTTCAACTTGGATGTGTCTAAAATTTTATTGTGTTGTAAAAAAAGAGTTCAATGTTTTTACCTCCCACTCTTTGATTAGAGTAGAGAAGAGAAGGTCACCATGCCCCAAAGGGCAAAATACATGGGAAATGACATTATGTGGGTAGCTATGCATGTAAAACTTATTATAAATTGATAAAAATAAATACATTTGTCATTCAAATTGATATGTGATAATCAACAGAGGAAGTGATTTTTACATGGCCATAAAATTATTGTATAACAATTATCAGATAATATGCTCCTTTTCATGTCTATATTTGGATATCCAATGCATGTGACTAGATAGATCAATCAAATCTTACTTTGTGTTCTCACTTGTTATGATGGTTTTGTTATTTCATTTTGAGTTATTTTAATCTTTTACCACACAGTTCAACTTCAAAGTTTTAACATGTCTGAGATTGTCTTGTCTGGTGAAGGGTTATTATAATAGCAAAAAATTAATATGCTGTGCAAAACCAGCATCTAGATGTAAAACCATTTGTATATTTAGACCCTGGATAGGAGTGTTACTACCTCCTGAAAGAAATTTGCAGCAGACAATAGAAGATAACCATGCAAAAGAGGATAATCAATATGAATTAAAGTTTTAACCCTTCACCACACAATCCCGAGTATTAACGACCCTAAGGAAGAAGGCTCTGGAAAGCATTGTGGGAAAAGGAGAAAATGCTGGTAACCAGCATTTTCTTCCATTTCCCACAATGTTTTCTAATCTGTCTTAGACTAATCCCATTATTTGAGTCAGAAGTGATTTGTCGTCTGCAAATGCTTTCAATATGGACACATCTAAGATTCTGTCGTTTGGTAAAGAGTTAAAACATGAATATGGTATCTGCTGCAAAACATACTCTTTACCCAACAGCAAAATAAGTGATGGCCCAGTTTATTCCTTAAGCCATTGCAGACCACAAAATAAATGTGGCTTAACCCTTTACCACACAATCCCGACTTTTAACGACCCTGAGAAAGAGGCCTTTTGAAAACATTATGGGAAAAGGAGAAAATGCTGGTAACCAGCATTTTCTCCTTTTTCCCATAATGTTTTCTACCCTTCCAAAAACAAATTTCAGTTTTTGAGTAACATTTATTTTGTTGTCTGCAAACTCTTTCAATTTGGACAAATCTAAAATGTTGTTTGGTAAAGAGTTAAATGATCATATTTGTCATAAGAAGGGTAGAAAACTAGGATCAGCATTTTCCTCATTTCCTACAGTGTTTTCAAAAGCCTTCTTCCCCAGAGTTGTTTAACTCTTTATCAAGTGACAAAATTTTTGACTTGACCAAATTGAAAGCATTTGCAGACAACAAATTAATGTAGTTCAAATGATGATTTCTGTCTTTGATATGGAAGAAAACATTGTAGGAAAAGGAAAAAAATGCTGGTTACCAGCATTTTCTCCATTTCCCACTATTTTTAGCTCACCTTAGCACAACGTGCTAAAGGTGAGCTATTGTGATCGCCCTATGTCCGGCGTCTGTCGTCCGTCGTCCGTCAACAATTTCTTTAAACATCTTCTTCTCCTAAACCACTGGGCCAATCTTGATGAAACTTGGCAGGGATGTTCCTTGGGTGAAGCTCTACCAAAATTGTTCAAAGAATTGAATTCCACCCACAACTCTGGTTGCCATGGCAACAAAAAGGAAAAAAAGGCAAAATCTTTGAAAATCTTCTTCTCTGAAACTAGAAGGCGCAGAGCTTTGATATTTGGTATGTAGCATCTCCTAGTGGACCTCTACCAAGTTTGTTCATTTGATGCCCCTGGGGTCAAAACTGGCCCCGCCCCGGGGGTCACAAGTTTGAGCAAAGTAACAAAGAAGGAAAACTTTAAAAATCTTCTTCTCTGAAACTTGAAGGTGTGGAGCTTTGATATTTGACATGTAGCATCTCCTAGTGGACCTCTACCAAGTTTGTTCATATGATGCCCCTGGGGTCAAAATTGGCCCCGCCCCGGGGGTCACAATTTCCAACATAGTAACAAAGAAGGAAAACTTTAAAAATCTTCTTCTGTAAAAGTAGAAGGCATAGAGCTTTGATATTTGGCATGAAGCATCTCCTAGTGGACCTCTACCAAGTTTGTTCATATGATGCCCTTGGGGTCAAAACTGGCCCTGCCCTGGGGGTCACAAGTTCAAACATAGGAACAAAGAGGGGAAACTTTAAAAATCATCTTCTCTGAAACTGGAAGGCGTAGAGCTTTGATATTTGGTATGTAGCATTGCCTAGTGGACCTCTACCAAGTTTGTTCATATGATGTCCCTGGGGTCAAAACTGGCCCCACCCCGGGGGGTCACAAGTTTGAGCATAGTAACAAAGAAGGAAAACTTTAAAAATCTTCTTCTCTGAAACTTGAAGGCGTAGAGCTTTGATATTTGGCATGTAGCATCTCCTAGTGGACCTCTACCAAGTTTGTTCATATGATGCCCCTGGGGTCAAAACTGGCCCCGCCCCGGGGGTCACAATTTCCAACATAGGAACAAAGAAGGAAAACTTTAAAAATCTTCTTCTGTAAAACTAGAAGGCATAGAGCTTTGATATTTGGCATGAAGCATCTCCTAGTAGACCTCTACCAAGTTTGTTCATATGATGCCCTTGGGGTCAAAACTGGCCCTGCCCTGGGGGTCACAAGTTCAAACATAGGAACAAAGAGGGGAAACTTTAAAAATCATCTTCTCTGAAACTGGAAGGCGTAGAGCTTTGATATTTGGTATGTAGCATTGCCTTGTGGACCTCTACCAAGTTTGTTCATATGATGCCCCTGGGGTCAAAACTGGCCCCACCCCGGGGGTCACAAGTTTGAGCATAGTAACAAAGAAGGAAAACTTTAAAAATCTTCTTCTCTGAAACTTGAAGGCATAGAGCTTTGATATTTGGCATGTAGCATCTCCTAGTGGACCTCTACCAAGTTTGTTCATATGATGCCCCTGGGGTCAAAACTGGCCCGGCCCGGGGGGTCACAATTTCCAACATAGGAACAAAGAAGGAAAACTTTAAAAATCGTCTTCTCTAAAACTAGAAGGCATAGAGCTTTGATATTTGGTATGTAGCATCGCCTAGTAGACCTCTACCAAGTTTGTTCATATGATGCCCTTGGGGTCAAAATTGGCCCTGCCCCGGGGGTCACAAGTTCAAACATAGGAACAAAGAAGGAAAACTTAAATTTTTTTTTCTCTTAAATGGGAAGGCATAGAGCTTTGATATTTGGTATGTAGCATCTCCTAGTGGACTTCTACCAAGTTTGTTCAAAGGATGCTGCTTGGGTCAAAACTGGCCCAGCCCCTGGGGTCACAAGTTCGAACATAGGAACAAAGAAGGAAAACTTTAAAATTCTTCTTTTCTGAAACCAAAAGGTGTGGAGCTTTGATATTTGGTATGTTGCATCTCAGAGTGGACCTCTACCAAGTTTGTTCATATGATGCCCCTGGGTCAAAACTGGCCCCGCCCTGGGGGTCACAAGTTCGAAGGTAGGAACAAAGAAGGAAAACTTTAAATTTCTTTTTCTCTTAAACGGTAAGGTGTAGAGCTTTGATATTTGGTATGTAGCATTTACTAGTGGACCTCTACCAAGTTTGTTCATATGATGCCCCTGGGTCAAAACTGGCCCAGCCCCAGGGGTCACAAGTTCGAACATAGGAACAAGGAAGGAAAACTTTAAAATTCTTCTTTAAAACTGGAAGGCGTAGAGCTTTGATATTTGGTATGTAGTGATTCTCTTTTAAATTTGCTTGCCCATCTAAGCACAACAAGTTCATTGAGTTCAAAATTGGGTCATCTTGGGTCATAAACTAGGTCACTAGGTCAAATTAAAGAAATACCTTGTTGGCACTCGCGAGGCCACATTATTTGCTCAATTGCCTTGAAAATTAGTTAGAAAGTTTGTCTTTATAAAGTCTCACATAAGATTAATTTGGGTCAACTTGGGTCATAAACTAGTTCACTGGGTCAAATTAAAGAAACACCTTGTTTGCACTCTGGAGGCCACATTTATTGCTCAAATGACCTGAAATTTGGCCAGAATGTTTGTCTTGATGAAATACCAGATGAGTTTGGATTTGGGTCACCTGGAACCATAAACTAGGTCACTAGGTCAAAATAAAGAAATACCTTGTGGGCTCTCTAGAGGCCACATTCTTTGCTTAATTGCCTTGAAAATTGGTCAGAATGTTTGTCTTTGTAAAATCTCACATGAGTCTGAATTTGGGTCAACTGGGGTCATAAACTAGTTCACTTGGTCAAATTAAAGAAATGGCTAGTGGGCACTCTAGAGGCCACATTTATTATTCATTTGATTTGAAAATTGGTTAAAATGTTTCTTTTGATATAGTCAAAGACCAGTTCAAATTTGGGTCATCTGGGGTCATAATCTAGATCACTAGATCAAATTAAAGAAATATCTTTAGGGCACTCAAGGCCACATTTTTTGCTCAGTTGACTTGAAAATTGGTCAGAATGTTTGTCTTCATGAAATATGAGTTTGAAATTGGGTCACCTGCAGTCAAAAACTAGGTCACATGGTCAAATTAAAGAAAAACCTTAAAGGCACTCTACTAAGGTGAGCGACCCAGGGCCATCATGGCCCTCTTGTTTAAAAAGGCGTCTTCTTCGGAGTCATTAAAAGTCAGGATTGTGTGGCAAAGCATTAAACTCTAGAATGTGTGGTAAAGGTTTAAAAACACTGTCTGCAGCAGGTAATCTGTAGATTTATTGCCATACACATGCTACTATTTATGCCATTGCAGTTGGTAACTTTTGAAAATATTTATCGGGAAATGGGTAGCTACTCCTTTTTCCCCACAGTGTTTACTGTATGATTTGACATAAAACATTCTTTTCTTCCAAATGTAACTCCTTAAAATAACAATAGCTGCCAAAAGTAAACAAAACAGTTGTTAAAATGTGTTTAAATTTCAATCATAGCATTTAAAAATATGGAAATTATTGGGAAGATGACAATCTGTTATCGGTCCAAGTGTTAGTCACTGGCAGAGAAATTAATTTCAAAACTAGGTTAAATGCTACCAGGTCACTCCATCTTTTGTTTACTTTTTGCCTGATTTTGAAATTCATTTTCTGCCAGCAACTAACACTTGGACCAACCAAACAGTAACAGCTGGTCATCTTTACAATAATTATTTTCTCTACTTTCAAATGGTATGATCTAAATTTAAATGCATTGTAACACCTGCATCCTGTTTTTGGCCACTATTGGGCCTTTAATGTCACTTGAACAACCTAGAGTCTTGCCTTAATTTTAAAGGTTAGATACTGACCAAGAAAGAATACTTTTATTTTTAGATAAGGACATCATAGATACGTAGATGAAACTTGCAAGATATTTATACTAAGGCTGCAAATATTTCTTAAGGAAAAAAAAAAAGTAAGGCATACATATATGAAAGGTTGGGATCAAATGTATAGTGCAGATGCGTTCAACTTTTAAAGAATTGTATCACAAATTTCTGTTGATGTTTAAATGAGAAGTATGACATAATGCTTTATCCCCAAGGAAATGGAATCCCATATTTGATAGAAATTTGTCTTGAATCTATCCTTTATCTTCTTTCCTTAACTGTTTTCTAGCTTGTTGAATTGTTACTAAAGCATGGTGCCAACCCACTGCAAACAAACAGTGAAGGAAAAACACCACTGGATGTTGCTGCATCACCAGAGATGGTGAAGATCCTAAAAAGAGAGATAATATCATCAGGCAGTGACAGTTCTAGTATAGAGGACACAAGGTCCCCAATGTCACAAGATAGTATCAACTCAATGAAGGATGATGACAGGAGCCTGGATATTGATGGTGAGCAATTAGAACGTTGGATTGTTTGTTTGTCTGGTGTTTTACTCAGAACCACACAATAAAGTTTTAGACTAATACAAGTTGAAAGCTATTAGAAAAAATGGTTTGAAAAAAGAGAAAGAGCATTGTTAGCATGGTTGATTTTAGCTCCACTGGCAGAAGGCCAGCAAGCTTACGTCATGGCCATTTGTCAGTTTTGCGTCCGTCTGTCCCTGGGGTAACTTTTATTTCAAACATTTACCTAAGACCACCCTTCTTATTTCAACCAAACTTCAGAGAAATGATCCTGCCATGACCCTTTTCAGAATTACATCAAAACTGAAAAATATTGAAAATCTTCTAGTCTGAAACCATAAAGCCTAGGGCTACCAAATTTAGCATGTAGCTTCATCTAATGACGTCCACCAGGACTGTTCAAATTATAGCCCTGGGATCAAAATTGGCCCAGCTCTGGGCAACAAATTTTACATCGGCCCATAAAGTGAAAATTATAAAAAATCTTCTTGTTCCCAAATGTTAGCCCTAGGGCTACAAAAGTCTGCACATAGCTTTATCTTGTGGACCGCTTCCAAGATTAGTCAGATTATAGCCCTGGGGTCAAATTTGCCCAAAATTTAGTCCTGGAATTGAAATTGGCCCTGCCTCGGGAGTCATGTTTTACAGAAGCTTTATGTCCAGCCGGGTAACTCAGTGGTTAGCGTGTCTGACTCATGACCTGGTGGTTGTGAGTTTGATACCTGGTTGAGGCAAACTCTCTTTACGGAGATTTTTCGTCTATCACCTCTGATGCATGTGAGAAAAGTATTCAGTGACTTGGAAAGAAAGTTGTGTCAGTACTGGTGTGGGAAAGCCAGGAAACACATGTGTAGGTGCACTGACTGCCATGATGTGACCTTAGGTGTTGAAACGGCGTTAAACTTCAATCAATCAATTAACCCTTTACCAAACAATCCTGTGTGTTCACGTCCCTGAGGAAGAGGCCTTTTGAAAACATTGTGGGAAAAGGAGAAAATGCTGGTAACCAGCATTTTCTCCTTTTCCCACAATGTTTTCTACCCTGTCAAAAAACCTTAAGTTCATTTGTATCACTTTCAAATTTGTCGTCTGCAGATGCTTTCAATTTGGAAGGGGCTGAAATTTGTCATTTGGTAAAGGGTTAAAACAGTAGCTTTATATTGAGGATACTTTGAAAGTCTTGTTTGTAACCATAAAGCCTGGACCTGTATTAGACCTAGACCTGCTATGTTACTTTATTTTGTCGACATCTACCAGGATTTAGGTAATTTTAGACCTGTGGTCAAAAATGGCCTGCCCTGGGGATCACAACTTTCATGTGGGTTTTTAAAGAGAAAACTTTGAAAATCCTGTTATTTGAAAAGATTTTGCTTATAATTTTAATCTGTGGTCTGTATAGTATGTATTAGTTAGACAGTGGAGCCATACAGGGCCATCATGGCCTTGTTATTGAGAAAACTCAAGGTATTTTAGTAGTCCTGTTGTCATCATCCCAAAACTTGGACATTTTCTTGTATCTGTGTTGTTTGGTGATTATCACTTCAAATTTGGGCTAGTTATTAACTTTCAAAAAAGGAACCCATACAACAATGGAAGGGAACCCTGAAATATTTTTTACATACTTAAATCTTCCTTAAAAAAGGAACTGCAGTCCATTATTGGCACGTAACAGTTACAGATCGTTCCAGTGTGTTTCATGCATTTATTGTAACCGTATATCTTTGGAAATATTTCAGAAGTGAACAACAAGTCGGAGTCCCATTCAGCTTCGAGCACGACCAACAACAGGCGGATGTCCATGCCAAAATCTCCAGAGAACAAACTAGCCTCACCAAGATTGTGTTTAAAATTCCAGCGTGATAACCATGGGCACATAAACCAAAAGTTTAAGGACTCCAAAGAGCCTCAGTATAAATCATATAGTGTGACTAATGTGTCTGTGGAATCCAATATAGATCCAATGTTCTCTCCTGTTGATAGTCCAGCCTCTAGTGCTGATAGTGATCTATACAACCCTCATCTTGATGGAATAGGGAATCTTGCATTCAACAAAGCAAGAATGGCTATCACAGAGGCAGATACCTCAAAAGGAAGACCACAAGATGAACTGTTAAATGTTAACTCCAGTATGGGGCATAGTAATGCCAGGGAGTTGTTTCCAAATCAAGGAGTTGTTAATGGTCGTCGAAACTTGGATAACCACCAAGGTGTTTTTAGTAGTGTGAAAGAAAATGTGTCAGAACTGGGAAATAATTCTGTAACGTTAAAACATATGGAAACAAAGCCTTTTATTCCTACTGCTCAATGGAGTGATTCACAGAATGATAATATGGAATTAACAAGTTTTACTCCTTCATTATCATCATCATCTAGTTTGCCAACTTCAGGCAGTGCACAAGTGTTAAATTCTGAAAGTGCAGGATGTAATAGTGTGTCATCATCCAGTTCTTTACATAGTGTAAGTCATGGGGAATTAGGTCCTCATATGTCAATGGTGACCTCTACCACAGGGTCGAATAATATTTCTCTAGTAACTAATAGTGTAGAGAAAGACAAAGAAACACCAACATCAGGTTTGTCTAATTCAACCTCCATACATTCAGGTATAGTTAATTCAAATACGGGAACAAATAGTGTAATGAATGTGGCAGAATCATCAACAGTGACGAGTTTGAAATGGGAACTTAGGTCAGCATCTTCTCCAAAATCAGAAGACAATGCTGGTCCTTGTAGTCAACAAAGATCAGACTCTTTTAGTGCAGGATCTCCTTTTAAAACTGACAAGGATAAAGATTCCAAGTCAGACAAAGAATCCCGTCCCTCAACCCCAAAAGTTCCTCCTCTAAAAATCATCATCCCCACAAAATCTCAAGCTTCATCCTCCACAGATTCAAATGAAGGCTTAAAACTTGTTGTGACAAATGTAAAGTCTGCCTTGCCCTATGTGATAAACCCGTACCAGGACCAGGGCAGGGAGGCAGAAGCAATGGAATCAGGTGAAATCATGTCTCAAACGTGGGAGAGTTCAAATAATGTTAGTAAGGGTCAACTTGATGGTCAAGAAAGTGCTAATAAAGGTGTTGTAACGGAAACAAACAAAATACAGGAATTTTCTCAAAGTGATAAAAATGTGGATGTGGAATTAGACTGTGCCATTGCTGATAGTACAAAATCACATGATAGGCTCAATGATAGAGAGGAGAGTAAAAGTGATAAAGAGGATAATAAAAGTGATAGTGATTCCATTAAAAGAGATGACAAGAAAGAGGAACCAACACAGCGAGTGCTGCGTAGTGCTGTTCGATCTCAACAAACTGATTCAGCAAAACCAACCAAACTAAAGTCTGTCGATAAAACAGATAGAAATAGTAAGTATATTTCATCTATCTTTTATGCGCAAAGCTGTTCTTGCTTGCAAGATACATGCAGCACACATTACATACATTTAAACCTCAATCATTGAAACATGCTATAAATTGACTGTTAACAAATAGCTGGCTTCGCATTATTGTAGGTTTTTTTTTTTGAAAACAAGAGAAACATAATCTCCCCCAAAAAGTGGATAAGCCAAGCCATAAACCAAATGTTTCTCCAAAAGTTGGCAGGGATACTGGTATGCATAAAAAACTCATAAAATACATGAGTACAGCTGTACCTCATAAGTACTGCATCATGCTTTAGACCCTTTATTCATGCATCCTTTGATTGCAGTACATGTCCATAATTTGTTGCTCTTTAAAAAGCTTCTAATTTGTATTGTAATACGATAAGGGTTGCCATTGTTAATGATTATAATGATCTATCAACTTAATGCCCTCTCTGCTTTCTTTATAGCTTTAACTCTTTATCACACAGCAATATTCTAGACTGGTCCAAATTCAAAGCATTGGCAGACAACAGATTAAATATGGCTCATATGATTGGAATTGTTTCTGACAAGTTAGAAAACACTGTGGCAAATGGAAAAAATGCTGGTTACCATCATTTTCTCCTGTTCCCACAATGCTTTCAAAAGTCTTACTTCCCAGGAAAACTCGGGACTGCGTGGTAATGGATTAAGCTTCACCCAAAAAAAACTTCTTTTTTTAACTCTTTCCAGAGTTTTAATGGCCTGAAAGAAGAAAACTTTTTGACATATTGTGGGAAAAGGGTGAAACGCTGGTAATAGGCATTTTCACCTCTTCCCACTAAGTTTCTACCTTTTCAAAGACATACCCTATCATTTTGCTATGATTTTCATTTGGCAGTACTTTCAAGTTGAAATTGTGTCATTTGGTAAAGGGATACAATCAAGTGCTTGACTCATAGAGTGCCAAATAATCCTTCATGGTTTTCAAATGTGTTTATCCACAATTTAGTTAGAGCAGTTTTGGCCAGAATTTCTCACTAGTAGTGGACATAAGATCTAGGATCAGAACAGTGTTTCTGCTAGCTCATAAATTTTGGGGGTCATCTGTGACTTGCTGCTTGGAATTTCGGGGGTCATTCAGCTATTTTACACGTCATGATCTAAAACTTTTTTTTTTGTTCACGTGTTGTTTGCCTTTGCCAGTTTGTAGATGTCACAAAATGCTAAGAGTTTTAAATGACAGTGTGGTATTAAAGGTAAAAGTAGAATACAATGACCTAGTAGAAACTGTTGTCTGTCATCCCTGTAACTCCAGCAAGTCGGTGACCATTACCAAAACGCGGACAAAAAGTTTTAGTACAGATTCTATACAGTAATATAGACGAGACGACAGCGATGTCACACGGAATAATGTCGCGTTTTAGACCAATTCAGTGTAAACCAGAAACAAACAGTTCAGTGTTAGAAAGCGGGTCCAACATGATTTTGCAGATACAAACTTGACTATTTTATAAAATATATTCATTGAATCAATCCTTTATGATCCTTTTTTACTCTGATTTATGTTTCGTCAAGTAAGACGTGATGTATTAATTTTGTTGCGTCAGGCTTTCATTTTGCACGTCAAAAACACGGACTTTCTGAAACGCTGTCAGAATCGCTGTCAGAATGCATATTATTAGTAGTCTGATCAAGATTTACCATGTCTGCAAAGGATTTGAAGGTAGGCCAGTGGCTTGAAGGGTTTTGAAGACTAGTCCTTAGTATTGTTGGAAGTAAAAGCCACTTACTTCTGCAGGTCCTATATCTGTCCAATCTAACTCTTTACATGACAACAATAGGTTGGAGTTGACCAAGTTGAAAGTACTTGCAGAGGACACATTAATTAACTCTTTACCAAACCACAAAATTTTGTACTCAATCAACTTGAAAGAATTTGCAGACAGCAAATTAAATGTAGCTCAAATGATGATTCCTGTCGTTGATAGGAGAGAAAACCTTGTTGGAAAAAGAAAAAATGCTTGTTACCGGAATTTTCTCCTTTTCCCACAAGGTTTTCAAAAGCCTTCTTTTTCTGGGTGGTTAAAAGTTGGGATTGTATGGAAAAAGGTTAAATGTGGCTCAAGTAATGGGAATTGTCTTTGAAAGGGTTAAAACCATGGTGGGAAAAGACAAAATGCTGGTTACCAGCATTTTCTCATTTTTCCACATTGTTTTCTAAAGGCATCTTCCTCAGAGTTTTTGAAACTCTGATTCGGTCCGCCGAATCACCAAAATGCCACCGAAACACCGAAATACCCCTTTTTTTTTTTTCAATATTAAGTGCAGATAACTGATATTAGTTTGCAGTATTTTTCTTTCTTTCTTTTTCTTAACTGAAAATGCGCTCAGTCAAAGTATCAATTATTGTTGAGAAGAATGATGTTGTTAATATATTCTGATCATTGATTTACATGGAGAACAATCACCGAAACACTCATGTGTCTGGTCTGTTACACACCGAAATACCCAATCTTGATTATACCTCTCTAGACCCGAAGAATTATCAGTATCATATGATCACATGAATTTATTATTTCTTCGAGTGATAAACACACATACAAAATTATTTGCGGACGAAGTAGACACAAATTAGACATTGCATGATGTAGGTCTATGATCCATCGAAACGCAAAAGTAGCTCGGTTCTGCTCTGTTCTGTTACAGTGATGCAATCGTAATTGAAGGTGTTTGGCTTATGTGATCCAACTTATTTGATGTGTAAGTTGTCATTGCGATTTTTAAAATGACATGGTTATTATTAGTAATCTTATCGGCGGAATTATAATTGTCTTATCAATTTACGCCTAGTAATGTGTTAAGCACAAATTTAAAATGGCTGCTGGTTTTCTGATTTGGTGATTTTTAATTTCATATATATCCAATATAAAAGTGAAACCCATCTTTGTCAGGATAGTTATGGATAAATATTAGACACATCAACCTTGTGCACAAGCACAGCTACTGTAGTAAGATTGCGGATGTAGAATCCCTGAATCGACAAATTTTACTATGCCGGGCGGGTATTTCGGTGAACATTTACAGTACCGGTGGGATATTCCGGTGCACATTCTTCACGTTGGGCTTCAATGGCATGTTGTTATATTGTCATTAGGTTTGAAACTAATCCTCCTTCATCAGTATGGTAACAATTTGTGTCAAACACCACAACTTCAGTTGTTTGAAATCAAAGATAAAAAAAAAAATGGGGGTATTTTGGTGTTTCAGTGGCATTTCGGTGATTCATCGGACCCCCCTGATTTGCTAAGTAAAGGGTAAACCTAGTGCAAACATATTCACACAAATGGAATTTAAGGTTTCTGTACATTTTACCAGATGTAGACATATTGTGACCTGTAATCTTTGAATTTGTGACTGACAGATTGAAATATTTTCCTTGCTTTTGTCCTATAGAGATGTTCCTTTTCATTAGACTTTCTAAAATTTTAGTTTTGTCAAATATAGTAAAGTTTGAGTACTGAGTCGATGATGACTGCAGTGTGGTATTGAGGTTTTTCATTTGTGGTCAGGAAATGCTTATCTTGATCCCCACAGGCAGGACAGGGGGCTTCAGAGCTCCAGACTGGAACTAATGAAACCGCAGGAAAGAAAATTAATAATTCAGTTGTTTCTGTGAAATGTTGCCGTTGTTTTCTCCTTTTCCCACAATCTTTTCTATTCAATCATAGACAGAAATTATTCTGTTGAGCTACATTAAATTTGTTGTCTGCAAATGCTTTCAGTTTGGTCCAGTCCAGAATTTTGTCGTTTGGTACAGAAAGAGCAAGTATAAAACCTCATTTGAAAAGTCACCATGTAGGGCTATATCTCAAAGCCAACAGTATTTTCCCTCTTCACTGAAAGCCTATGTAGCAGATTGTCTTCTGATTGATGTCAGTGGACAATTTATAATTGAGACATGCTCCGTGAAAAGGGAGTTTAATGCATCTGCGAAAAATGTAGACCAAGGTCACCGTGTTCAGTCCGCGCAGGCTGACCTGGGCCAAAACTTTTATCATTGGTAAATTTTTTTGCATGTCCAAGGACCAGTGTACCTTATGATTCAGTCAACTGTTAGATAAAACAGACTTTATGGATCCATAATTACGTGATGATTTGCTTGGTATCATGCATCACAGAGATGCATTTAGCCCAATTTTGCCAGAGGATGGCTCATATTTATAGTACCCACAATATAGACTTTAATGAAGATGTAATGACCTTTGAACAAGGATACTCTAATGATTCTTGAACAAGAATACTCTTACACGTAAAATTTACTGGACCTTTGAATCTGTACTGTACTGTTGCCACTTCAAATACTGGCATCATTAGACTTGAAATATTTACTCTTTAACCGCACAACAAAATTGTAGACTGGTCTATACTCAACACATTTGCAGATGATGATTTGAATATGGTTGAAATAATGGAATTTCTCTTTGGCAGGTAAAATACATTGTCGGAAAAGAAAATGCTGGTCACCAGCATTTTCTCCTTTTCCCGTAATGTTTTAAAAAGTTTACTTCCTCAGGACAAAAACAGTATTGTTTGGTAAAGTGTTGATTCTGGGACTGAAATATTCATTCATTCTTTGGCAAGATGTTGCTATATGATAATGAACGGAATTTTCTCCCACAAACTGTAACAGTTGTGTAATGTGAAGTGGTATGCATAATTCTTTCATTATTGATTCACTCTTTTGGTGCCAAATACTGATTGTACTCAAACACAACTTTTTTTGACAGCTGAAAATGCAATCCTGTGATACTCAGACATACTTATCTGACAGGCCTGTCTTATTAAGCGAACGGCAGAGATTCAAGATCAGACTACACATTCTGCACAGCCTGATCATAATGTAGCCATACACAAAAAGGCTTTTTTTTTCCCTCTAGTGCAGAAGGGTTTAGCATAATAATGGCAATGTAATGTATGCAACTCCTGGCATGACTTTTTTACACTAGACGGTTTCGGTATTTAGCCAAAGGGGAGATTCTAGGACATAGGCCTTTTGAAAAAATTGGTCCATTAGAAAATGCCCATCAAATTTGCACATGGATGATGGGACTTTTTCCTTTTCAAAACTTAGTGCATTCTTCTAATTTTGAAAATGTCCCCTACTTCTACAAGTTTGTAGGACAGTTGTCCCTCCTTAATGATTCTTAGCAGAACACTACATGCTTAGGAACATTTTCTTTTGTTGCGTTACTCAGTGCCATGTGAAACAAAGTCACAAGTTGGGTAGTATCCTTTTTTTGTTCGATTCTTGTAAAACACAGGAGTCATATATCATGGAGGCTTGTGTGCCTATCCATGTGTCCTGGAGTTTCTTTCACTAAAACTTTGCACAACACTCTTTTAACCCTTACCGCACATTTGAGCATTTGGTTGAATGTTTATGTGACATTGCTGAGCCTTGTTGCTCAGTTATTAATATAAAAGGGTTGGAATTGAGGGATCCTAGCTGTTCCAAAGGGATGACGAGTCATTGTGGCAAGATGCATTCCTCTCTCACTGCAGAACATTGTTTCAACAATTTCTATCTAAGATAGCAGCAAGTGGCTTGGAAAGAGGGTTGTAGCAGGTGCTGGCAAAAGAAAAGTCGAGGGAATTACATTTAAAAGCATATAAAACCAAATTATCAAAAAGAATGAGTTAGATTTGAAAACTTGTTTTGAAATAAAATCTTCTCGCCTATTATTTTACACAGGTAATGCAGATTCTTCCTCAGTCACGGATGGAGTCATTACCTCAACAAAACAAACAACCAAGGAAGAGGAGGAAGATGACAGTAATGTTTATCCCCGCAAACGGAAGTTCAAGACAAAGTCGGAAAATAGCACCAGTCAGACGGCCACAGAAAACTTGGGTCCAGAGGCTGTCAGCGTTCAAGTTGAAAAAGTGCCAAATTCATATGACTTGTTTCTAAATCTTCGGAAAAAGGTGAGTAGTCATCATCACAAGCTATGGAATGTTAAAAAAGTATGATAGAAATGAACATTAAATGTTTGCAGTACTTGAAAATTTTAGAAAACTTTGTGACAGGTGGGAAAATAGCTCATGATAATCAATTTCTCAGATTATTACAATGTTTTATAAATTCTTTTTACAGTTATGTCAGTATGGTTGCGGTGGTTAAGTGTAACCTCCCACCCATTCAGTGTGTCCCAGTGTTTTCATAACCATCAGGGTTCGTATTCACCAACCATTCTTAAGATCATTCTCAGTGTTATTCTTCAAGATTTTCTAAATTTGAAAGTAACACAACTTTGATTGGCTAAACCAAATGGTTTAGCCAATCAGAAGCTATGTTACTTTCAAATACAGAAAATTCTGGAGAATAAGACTGAGAACGTTCTCAAGAATGGTTGGTGAATACAGACCCAGAACATTACAGAAAAATCTGAACTTACCAACTTGATCTATCATGGAGGTGCATTCATAGAACATGAGATAATTTCTATTAATAGAAATATAATCAGATAACTTGCCCTTAGAGAGCTAAGCGCAATTTAAGCCATTATCAGACATCCTGAGTTTTAACAACCCTGATAGCAAAGACCTTTGAAAACATTGTGGGGAAAAGGAGAAAATGCTGGTTACCAGCATTTTTGTTCTTCTCCCACAATGTTTTCTACTTCATCAAATACAAATTTGATTATTTGAGCCACATTTTATTTTGTCCTTTGTCCTTAGCAGTTGCTTCCAATTTGAAATGGATGAATGAAGTTTTACGGCCCGTCGACATCAAGGGTCATATTGGGCGTACTAACAACTAATGCAATGCCGTTTAAAATTCCAATTTGGACCAGTATAAAATTTTGTTTTGTGGCAAAGAGTTAGGTTGCTTTTCTTGAATATGAATAAAAAAACCACATAATCACTGAACTGAACATGCTCTCTGATCTTGGATCCACATTTTTTATTGCCAGCATTTTCTCCTTTTCCAATGATGTTTTCTAAAGCCTTCTTCCTGAACGCCAAAGAAAACAGGTTTATAAACGCTCACAATCCTGAGTTTGAAAGACCCTGGCAGAGGTTGCCTCTGAAAACATCTTGTGAAAAGAAGAAAATGTTAGTAACCAGCATTTTCTACTTTACTCACACTGTTTTCTACTCTTAACCCTTTACCACACAATCCTGACTTTTAACGACCCTGAGGAAGAGGCCTTTTGAAAACATTGTGGGAAAAGGAGAAAATGCTGGTAACCAGCATTTTCTCCTTTTCCCACAGTGCTTTTTAACCGATCAATGACAAATTTCATCATTTGGGCCACCTTTAATTTGTCATCTGCAAATGCTTTCAATTTGGACCAGTCTAAAATTTTGTCGATTGCTAAAGAGTTAAGAGACAAATTCCATCATTTGAGCAACATACTTTGTCCTATGCAAATGCTTTCATTTTGGACAAATCAAAAATTTTGTCTTGTGGTAAAGGTATAAAGGATTCAATTAATGTTATTACTTTTTCAAATCTCGAAAAAAATGAGGAAGATGCCCCATATCACACTAAAATACAACTTTGTCAATAAATCAGTAGGCCATATTTGAAGTCTGAAAATATTCCTCCATTCCTTGGCTGAGAATACTTGATTGGTCATAGTATAGAATCAGGTTGGGGTTTGCAAAGATCTATGATCTACCTTGCAAAAAAGTTACAGTAATACCACCTGGTGCACAACATTTCGTCGAAAGTGTGTTTCGTTGAAATCCATGCAAGTTTTAAAATACCAATTGCCAAATTCCTAGATTTATATCATGAAAAGCTCTGTCTGGGAGGAACATTTGAGCCACAATTCACGTGGGTTAGCGTAAGGGTCAGGGCTAGGGATCGTTTTCAACAAAAGTGGTTTTCGAGGAAATGTCGCACACTCATGCCACCACATTCATGTTTTTGAAAGACTTGATGTATGGTTTTGAAAGAGTTGACTGAGTAGGTAACACAAAGGGTACAGAACACAAAGTATGCGTAAATCCTGTATTGTGTTTGCGATGACAAATTTACTCTTTACAGAGTGAGAATAGCGAGATTTCAGAACCCTGTGGAAAAAGAGGTTTTTTGAAAATACTTTGGGAAAAGGAGAAAATGCTGGTAACAAGCATTTTCTCACTTTCGCACAATGTTTCTAAGGTTTCAGGGACAAATCCAATTATTTTAGCCATTTTGATTCTGTTGTCTGCAAATGCTTTCAATTTGGACAAGCGTGCAATTTTGTTGTCTGACAAAGAGCCAGTGACAATCTACAACATGACCTTTATCCCTTTACCACACAATCCTGACTTTTAATGACCATGAGGAAGGAGGCTTTTGAAAACATTGTGGGAAAAGGAGAAAATGCTGGTAACCAGCATTTTTTCCTTTTTCCACAATATTTTCTATCCTATTAAGGACAAAGTTCATCATTTTGGTCACCTTTTATTAGTTGTCTGCAAATGCTTTCAATTTGGATCAGTCTAGAATTTTGTTGTTTAGTAAAGAGTTATCCATGCTAGATTAAACAGATAATGTGTTCTCGTTATATTACATACATGTACAAGAGGGAGAATGTATGACATTTTTGTAAATCTTGGTGATATTGTGGATGACAGATGACAACCTGAAACATGACCCATATCCCATTACTTTATTCATATTAATCCTTTACCACACAATCCCGACTTTTAACAACCCTGTGAAAGAAGCTTTTTGAAAACATTGTGGAAAAAGGAGTAAATGCTGGTAACCAACATTTACTCCTTTTTCCACAATGTTTTCTGCCCTTTCAGTGACAGAAATCATGAATAGAACCACATTTAATTTGTTGTCTTGCAATGCTTTCAATTTGCCCAATTCTAAAATTTTGTCGTTTGGTAAAAGGGTTATGCAGATCCTGGCATCTCAGCATATCATGTAACATTCTATAGCAAAATATAACACTTTGAAACCTGGAAAATGAACTAGACAAATATCAACCCAGATCCATGACCTTATCCATCTACTGGAAATTGTTACAAGATATACGAGATATTTTTTGCATTTGTAGCTGTTGAACACGTAGAGGGAATAGAAAGAGTTGTCTGCCATAAGAAATTTCTCCATTTTCCTAATTTCTTTAATATTCACACGATGAAAATGTCAACAATTAAAATACAATGTTTGTAGTTCTTTTCATGAATTTCTTAATTGCACGTCTTGTTGTGCCAAGTAGAATGTCAGTTCCATTGCTTGACGATGTAGATCAAGATCAGACTGTATACAGAACATGTAATTTGATTTTAGATTTATGCTGTCCAGAAGTTAAAGAGACTTAGACAAACAATATTTTTACAGATCAGACAAGTAGTTTTCATAAGATCAGACAAGTAGTTTTCATATCCAAAAAGCATTATTTCTTCATTACAGCTTAACTCTTTACTACACAATCCCGACTTTTAACAACCCTGAGAAAGAATGCTTTTGAAAACATTGTGGGAAAAGGAGAAAATGCTGGTAACCAGCATTTTCTCCTTTTCCCACAATGTTTTCTACCCTTTCCAAAACAAATTTCAGTTCTTGAGTTGCATTTAATTTGTTGTCTGCAAATGCTTTCAATTTGGACTAGTCTAAAATTTTGTCGTGTGGTAAAGAGTTAAACATACATAACATAATAGACCAAACGTCACTATGTTAGATTTGTCCAAATTCAAAGCTTTTGTAGACAACAAAGTCAGTGTAGCTAAAAGAATGATTACTGTCTTTGAAATGGTAGAAAACATTGTGGGAACAGGAGAAATGCTGGTTACCAGCATTTTCTCCTTTTCCACAATGTTTTCATAAGCTTGCTTCCTTCCTCAGGATCGTTAAAACTTGGATTGTGTGGTAAAGAGTTAAACCATTCCTCCCTGCCTGTAAGCACCAAAGGTGTTTGCAGGGCAATAATGTGATTGCAAAACCAAGAATATTTTCTGTCATTCCCAGCACTAACTGTAACTGAAAATATTCGCATTGTTTCATTGGTATTAGAAGGGTTACAATAACTAAATGTTGGAATTTCCAAAGAAAAAAATGTATTTTATATGTTGGGTTTTTTTTTTTTCTTGGAAAGAGCATAATGCCAGTCAGAAATGCACGTCTGCTTTAGAAAGTTACAAGCAAGTGCATATCAGGCATGAAACATACAAAATGTGTTGCTGGAATTTTCTCAGAAACTGCTGGTATTGAGAGTATGGCCCTGACTCATGAACCTCCTGCCTTGTTTATGACACATTCTTGTATTGATTGTGAAGTAGGCAGCTGCTCTAGCCTGATTCATTGTAAATGTAGTGGAAATCTGGCAAGAACTCATAATAAAATGGTTTATATTGAATTGAGAGATGTCAAACTCAGAGCACTGAATTTACATCACAGATCTATTCAGTGTTAAAATAAAAAAGACACCAAATCTAGAGTGATTTTAAGTTTGAATTTGTCCAGAAAGTATTTCACAGGGGACAGATTTGATGAAAGATCAGACTGCATGTTTTTGATCTACATTAGCTACAAGTTCAGCTACAGTTGTGAAAGATGCTTTCAGAGTAACAGCACTCAAGATTGTAAGATACTCTGTCAGTCTAGACCCTTAGTATAACTATGTCCTAGCATAAATTTTGCTTGCCAGTTAACCTCAAAGAGTTCCAAATGAACGAAATTCATATTTTCATTTGACATAGACAATCCAAATATTGCATTGTGAAGATCACAGAATCAAGGAGACTGATGTGTAGTTGCCGCTGCGTCGGGGGGAGGGGGGGATATAGCTGTAGAAGCCTCTGGAAAATTGAACACATTGGTTTTGCACCTAGTATCTTGATTTTGATACATGTAAACACCCATTACCTTAACCCTTAGGCTGCTTATTGCGGCTCAGTGACCTTTTGCAGACAGCGTAGATCAAGATCAGACTGCACAGAACGTGCAGTCTGATCATTGATCTACACTGTCCGATAAGGAGATATATTTCCTCCAAAAATACCTTTGAAACAGGAGTTTTGGGCTTATACTATCGGTTTGAAAGTTTCATTTCTTTTATTCAGCAGGATAAGGGTAAAAGATGAATTTTGAACCTATCAAAAACTGTTGGAAATGTGACACTACATAGAAACGTTTCAAAGAAATACTCCTCATTAATTTTCTGGAAAACATATGGGAAATGGTCTAAGCCCTTTACCAAACGACGTACTTTTGAACTAGTCAGAATTCAAAGCATTCGCAGATGACAATTTAAATGTGGCTAAAATGATGGAATTTGTTTTCAATTAAAGAAAAACATAGTTGGAAAAAGGAGAAAATGCTGGTTACCAGCATTATCACCTTTTCCTAATATGTTTTCAAAAGCTTTCTTTGTTAGGGTCGTTAAAACTGGGGATTTTTGTGTGGTAAAGAGTTAATGAGCATTTATTTTTCATTACAAACAATTGTTAACCCTTATCCTGCTGAATAAAAGAAATTAAACTTTCAAGCTGATAGTATAACCCAAAAAACTTTCCTGTTCCAAAGGGATTTTCGGAGGGATGATATCTCCTCATCAGACAGTGTAGATCAAAGATCAGATTGCATGTTCTGTGCAGTCTGATCTTGATCTACGCTGTCCACAAAAGGTCAGTGAGTCGCGATAAGCAACCTAAGGGTTAATTTCCCATCAGTGTTTTCAAAAGCTTTTAATCCACTAGCATAGAAAATAGAAACAAATTTTCATATTTTTGGAGTACATGGGACTGAAAAGCATAGATGGACCAATTTGCTTGTTGCAAGCAAAAGTATTGCTTCTATTCCTTAACTTTCTCAATGTTATCAATAGAAAGAAAGTTTTCCCTGTTTTCTGTAACATTATCCATGTTCATCAAGAGAAAGGCATTTTCTTTTCCTCTAGGTATATTTCCTTTGTGTTCTTTGAGCTGTTAAGATGATTACGTCTAAAAATAGTGTATAGGGTAATTAGATAAAACTTTCATATAATGTACAGTCCCATTTAACCCTTCACCAAACGATCGTTTTAATGACCTTGACAGAAAGAGCTTTTGAAAACAATGTGGGAAAAGGAGAAAATGCTGATAACCAGCATTTTCTACTTTTCCCACAATGTTTTTTCACCCTATGAAAGACAGAATTCATTGGAATTACATTTAAATTGTCGTCTGCAAATGCCTTCAATTTAGACTAGTCTAAAATATTGTAATTACGTAAGTAGTTGACAAGAAAATACCAAAATACTGCAAATTCATGGTCACTTTGTCTTGAATAATTAGCCCTTTGTCAGATGACGGAAACTTAAGTGTGATACCAACATAAATCTCCTTTTCTGACAAGGTAATGTTTTCAAAAGCCTTTTTTTCTAATGGTCTTTTTAAACTTGCAATTGTTTTGTCAAGTGTTAAAAGAAATTAAGACAATGTGGATTCTAGATGGAGCTGCATATTCTGAACAGTCTGATCTTGATCCATACTGTCTGCGGAATTCAAGTGCAGCTACTGTGGTTTATGAGGCCAACTAGACATTGTCTTGGCGCATGATGACCTGTGATTGCATTTGTCCAAGTCATTTATTGAATTAGCATTTTACCAAACGACAAAATTTTAGACTTGACCAAATTGAAAGCTTTTGCAGACAACAAAATGAATGTGACTCAGAAGTTGAAATATGTGATGGAAAGGGTAGAAAACATTGTGGGAAAAGGAGAAAATGCTGGTAAAGGGTTAATAAACACTTTGTCAAAAATCCCCTGTTGTAACAATCATGAGAAAGCAGGCATTTCAAAGCATGGTGGGGAAAAGGAGACATTTTGGAAGACAGTGTCCTGGAAAGTTATGGATAATCAACAGAGTTCAGGTTGAATGTGTTAGTTCATGAAAACTTAGTGGCAAAGGAAACATTTCTGAAATTTCTGGTCATGAGTAATTTACCAGTGGTGTTTTCAAAATATGTCTGCTGCAAGATGAAGAGATAAAAGAATGTCTTCAGGTTGTACAGAGACAAGCTTTCTACTGAAAATCTTTTCTTCCAAGAAATGGTTTGAAAAACAAAAAAAAAATATGTGTAAGAAAAGAGGGGAGGGGGGAAGTATGCCTGCTACATCTGGTGATCCTATCAGAAATGACAGGTCTGGTCTCTGAGGGATTGTCTGGAAATGTTCTTCTTTCTGCAGCAATTTAACCCATTACAGCATGCAGGCAACTGTTTCCTGGTTGCAACAGACACTGATGAAAACATAGAAGCTGTTGCTGGTATACAGCAATTGTTTCTTTTTCAGACATATTCCATGTCGGTCAAAAAAAAAAGCTACTAATTCCTGTTCATGGTGTCCCTTTATGGTTTTTGACCCAGGCTGTTTTTTAACAATCTTAACCCATAGAGCACCCAATAAATGAAATGGATTATCTCTTTACCATAAGACAAAAACTTAAGACTTGTCCAAACTTAAAGTATTTGCAGACTACAAATTAAATGTTACTCTAAACATAAAATTTGTCTTTCCAAGGGTAGAAAACATTGTGAAAAAGGAGAAGATACTGGTCACCAGCGTTTTCTCCTTATTCCACATTGTTTTCAAAACCCTTTCTCTTCGGAGTTGTTAAAACTCAGGCATGTGTGGATAAGAGTTATTCAGTCATCAAAAAAGGCCCAACTTTTACAATTTCAAGGCTGGGTTTGCAGGAATAGCGAAGAAAACCATTTAGATCTCTAGGAGTTTGGATCCAAAATCAGACTGTAGGTTCTTCTGTGCAGTTTGCTATTGACCTACATTACTCACAAAAGGAATTCATTTGTGTTCTAGTCTAAGCTCTAAGGGTTAAGAATAGCTTTTATGAAATGGGTTCAGCTCCACATGATACCACTTTCCTCTGTCTATGCCAAGGATATATCCTAGAAATCATGTTTTACCTATTACCGCACAGATATGAATCTTCTCACCCATGTGCATTTCATAGCTTTTAAAAACATTGTTGGTAAAGGAGCAATTGCTTTTTCCAAGAAGCACAGGAGCATGGTGATGTACAGGACTAGAAACCAGGGGGTAGTTGTTTCAAATCTCCCAGCTAAGCCACCTTCTTTCCAAGGATCATTGACAATCATTGCAACAGGATTCATTCCTCTCTCTCTGCTGATCATTGTTGTGCTGATGGTAATGTGGAAAGGCAGCAGGTACCTTGGGAATAATATTGTGTAAAACACTGGGGAAAAAAAACTCCAAGAAAGCATCAGTAGGTGCACTGGTCTCTGTGATATAACTGAAATAATGTTAAAAGAAATTTTAAACACTACACAAACAAACAGACCACAATGTTTTTCAATAGACTTATGAAAATTCTATGTTTTCTTGAATTGTATCCTTTTCAGCTGACTTGAACACAAAGTGCTCAAAGTAAGCTTTTGTGATTGTGCTATGTCTGCTGTCCAGGTCCTCAACATTTACCTTGTGTGCATTCTAGAGGCCACATTTTCGGTCAGATACTCATGAATCTTGGTCAGAATGTTTGTCTTGATAAAATCTTGGACATCTTTGAAATTTGGTCATGTTGGGTCAAAAAGTAGGTCAATGGGCTAAATCTCAGAAAAACCTTCTCTACAAGCCACATTTCATGCCCATTACTCAAGAAACTTGGTCAGAATGTTTGTCTTAATGATATGTTGGACAAGTTCGAAATTGGGTCATGTCACGTCCAAAAGTAGGTCACTACTTAGAAAAACGGCGCTAAACACCATACAATCAATCAGTCGACTTTCTACACTACCCACAAAGGCAACTTAAATTGTTAAAGGCACTTTAAGGTTTAATTGGACTGTGCCAATCAAGATCTACATACACAGAGTGTATTTGGATTCTAGATTATGTTCACTCATGGTATTTTGAGAGCAATTACTTCTTTTCTCACACAGTTTTCAAAAAATCAACTACAAAAGTGTAAAAAGGTTATTTTTGACTAATATATGGGAGGGGTAGAAGTGAAATGAAATGGCTCTTGATTACAGGTCTTCAGTTTGAAATGCTCACCATTCACAAAGGGATGTTAACCCTTACCCTGCTAAATACATGAAATAAACCTGTTAGGCCAATAGTATAAACCTGAATAATGATATTTCTAACTTTCTTTTTGGAGAAAAAATATCTCCTTATTGGACTGTGTAGATCCAAGATGAGACAGCATGTTTTGTGAAAACTTATGTTGACCTACACTGTCCGCAAAAGGTCTGTAAGTCGCGCTTAGCAGCATAAGGGGGGGAGTAAAGTGGGTTGAGTTCAGGATATGAATAAATGTGCACTCTAAAACCACCATTGACCCTTCACCAAATTATCCTGTGTTTCTGATAACCCTTGAGGAAAACCCTTTTGAAAACATTGTGGCAAAAGAAGAAAATACTGATAACCAGCATTTTCTCCTTTCCCACAATGATTTATTTACTTTTAATAAAAACTCATATTCTAATCTAATTTAAAAGTATTGTCTATGCCTGCATTGAATATGAGCAAGTTTGAATTTTTGCTGTCTGGTAAAGAGCTTAGCCTTGGTATGTCATGCTAACCTAAGCAGTTTTTTTGTGGCTACATAGATCAAGATCGCATGGCTTAAAATAGCAGTCTGATCTTGGATTTATGATCCTTTATTTAAGGCAATGTTGTGCCCATTGCAGCATTGAAAGTTGGATGTGAAGGATGTAACTTTTCTTGACTGAAAATGTTCATTTCATTTGTCCTGTTCAAAGGGTGAACATTCTTTACCTGTATAAATGCATGATACAGTCACACTGGGGGTCATGGGAATAAAATTTAGGGGTTTTTTTTAAATCCTGTAACCCTTCTACCATCTGTCTTACATATTATGCTACATAGAAAAAGAAAATGGGACCTGAAAATCACAACAGGGAATGAAAACAAGTTGGAATGCATAGAAGGAAAAGAAGTCATTGCTTGTTATTGGCTAGTTTGTTTTTCCCCGACCTTAAAATGCTTTTAAAAGAAATAATTGAACTTGTCAAGTGAACATTTAAAAATACTGTTGTGAAAACAGTAAAATGAACATCTTGACAAAAGTTTAACCCTTCTTTTCTTGTTTCTTTTAGCTCTTTGGCAAACAACAACAACCCTGCGAAAAAAGGCTTAAGAAAATGTACGAAAAGGGAGAAAGTGCCTGTAATGAGCATTTTCTACAATGTTTTCTACCCTCTATAAGGCAAATCCCATTATTTGAGCCACATTTTATGTTTACTCCTACAAAATGCTTTGAATTTAGACAAGTCTAAAATTTCGCATCTGGTAAAGAGTTAAAAGTGGACATAATATGTTTCAAGGGGCCTCAATGGTGAAACAAAGAACTGTTTGTGTTCTTTATTAGTCTGAAGAGGTTATCCCTTATAGTACGCAGTGAATTAGCGTCTTGGCATTTTTCTTGTGCAATTTCTCCTTTCACTATATTGTTTTCAAATGCATTCATCTGAAAAACCACAGCCCTTTGATTATCCATATTGATGTATCGGAAAGGGATGTTTGCAGCAGCATGGTTTTGGGATCATGTGACTTACTACTAACCCATTGAAGAAATGTTTGACCTGCATAATGTTAACCCTTTACCAAACAATCCAGTGTTTTCACGTCCTTGAGGGAGAGGCCTTTTAAAAACATTGTGGAAAAAGGAGAAAATGCTGGTAACCAGCATTTTCTCCTTTTCCCACAATGTTTTCTACCCTGTCCAAAAACCTTAAGTTCATTTCTACCACTTTCAAATTTGTTGTCTGCAGATGCTTTCAATTTGGGAGGGGCTAAAATTTGTCATTTGGGAAAGGGTTAACTCTTTGCCAAACTACAAAATTTTAGGCTTGTCCAAATTGAAAGCATTTGCAAACGAGAAATTAAGTGTTGCTCAAAAATTGATTTTCTCTTTTGGAAGGATAGAAAACATTGTGGGAAATGGAGAAAATGCCAGTTACCAGCATTTTCTTCTTTTTCCCCGCAATGTTTTCAAAAGGCTTCTTTCTCAGGGTCATTAAAACTCGGGATTGTGTGGTACAGGGTTAAGAACATTTTGCAGACAATGAATTAGATGTGGCTCAAATGATGGGATTTGCCTTTTAGAGGAAGAAAACACTGGGATGAATAGAAAATTCTGGTTATCACTATTTTCTCCTCTTCACACAATGTTTTGAAAAGCGTTCTCCTCTCAGGTCAACAAAACACAGTACTATTTGGTAAAAGGTTAAAGAAGTATAAAGTAAAACCTTGGTTTGTAAACAAATTTACAAACCATCTTGTGTATAAAATGGTTGACTGTTTAACTCTTTACCACACGACAAAATTTTAGACTGGTCCAAATTGAAAGTATTTGCAGACAACAAAATAGATGTGAATAAAAAATTGAAATTTTATTTGGGAAGGATACAAAACATTGTGGGAAAAGGAGAAAATGCTGGTTTCCAGCATTTTCTCCTTTTCCCACAATGTTTTCAAAAGGCTTCTTTTTCAGGGTCGTTAAAAGTCCAGATTGTGTGGTAAAGGGTTAAGAAGTGGGTCATGCAATCACTTATATTTTTTTGGTGACATAACTGTCACGTAGCTGTTTAGCCGCATCGTCAGCAAAGAGGCCCAATGAAACCATTAACCAAAAATTTAATGGTGGAATTGAAGATGAACAGTTTCTTAACTCTTTACCACACGACAAAAGTTTGGACTGGACCAAATTGAAAGCATTTGAAGATGACAAATTGAATGTTGTTGAAATGATTATTTCTCTCTTTGATAGGGTAGAAAACTCTGTGGGAAAGGAGAAAAGGGTTAAACTGCCATTGCAAACACACACACACACACACACACGGCAAAAAAAAGGGGGGGGGATATATGAGAATCCGGTCGTCCTTCCATCTATATAAGCAAGTTTTTGTGTCCTCCTGTCTTTCTGCAGTTTTCAATCAATTTCAATGGAAGCTGTCCTACCACGAAAACTTGTGTATATGCAATTTTCATTATGATGTGTTAACTATCACAGGAATTATGGCCCAGTGATTTTTGGCTCAGCTGTTTTTAGCTCCACTGGCCAAAGGCCAGCGAGCTATTGTCATGGCGTTGTGTCCGTCGTGCGTCCGTCCGTCCGTTCGTCCGTGCGTGCGTCCGTAAACTTTTTCTTTAAAAAACTTCTCCTCAGAAACTATTGACTGGATTTTTACCAAATTTCACAGGAATGTTCCTTTGGTGGTCCTCTTTCAAATTCCTTCAAATAATTGTGTTCCATGAAGAATTCTGGTTGCCATGGCAACCAAAGTAAAAGACCTTTAAAAATCTTCTCCTCCCAAACCGCTATTTGGATAGCATTATTATTTTGCAGGAATGTTCCTTAGATACAGGTTTACAGAATTCCTTTAAAAAAAAATGATCTGTCAAAAAACATGGCTTTTATGGGAGACTGATTTTCCTTTTATGGTATAAAGTAAAATCTTTGAAAAATTTCTTCTCTAAAACTATTCATTGGATTTCATTGTTGTTTTGCAGGTAAGTTCCTATGGTGGTTGTCTGCCAAATTGTTTCTATGGTGGTTGTATACCAAATTCCTTTTAAAAAAATGATACACCTAAAAACACATTTTTTTATAGACAAGGCTTATATTTCAAAAAAAATGTTCTTCTCCAAAACTATTTATTGTGTTAGTTTTATCGACTAACAAAGAAAAAGGAAGAAAATTAGATTGACTTGACGTAGTCAGGGCTGTCCTATTTAAGCCCACACATTTTCCTTGGTATTAAGATCACAATTTACTCCAATGATATGCTATTAGTTAGTACTAGTAATAAAATATCACTGGCCATAAATAAGATAAAAGCTTGAGCACCTTTCACAACTTGAGCTTTTCAATTTTGCCTTATTACTAAGCCTGAGTAACCATGCCAAGATAAAAAAGAAAAAGTATTTTAATAACAAAATCCCCATGTTGTAGGTACTTTATAGTCCTTTTGATATAGAACAAGAGAACCTCTGCACTTTTATTAGTTCTGGTAAAGGTTTGTTGACCTACTAATGAGTAAATGCAGAGTGGACAGAAGGGGTGTAAATCCTGGTGACCTGGTACAAAGTGGGACAGGGCTTTACATTTGTGATAAGGCATTAATGTTATTCAGTCAAACTGATCCCGCAACTTCAGTACACCAGAATTAATCTGTGCCCTGGAGCAGGATATTTGATTTATGTAAATGCATTTGTAGACCATTTTGTGTTGTTTGCCACAGAAGACATTCTAACTGTGACTGTGAAAAGTTGATTATTAGGGATTAGGTGTTCATTGTATGCCAGCATATTTCATTCTATCTGGTGTATTGATGTAAGTTGATCTATATTGCTATAACATTCATTCATTTGCCCTCCTAGCTGTTCTTTTAGATTACCCTTTTACCACACAATCACAATTTTTAACGACCCTGAGAAAGACATATTTTCTATATTTTGATGTTTCCCCACCCAAAATGGTTTGTGAAAGGACCTGTTGCAGACAACATATCTTCAAGTTAGTAAGACATATATAAAAAAGGATAGAAATTATTGTGGGAAACTAAGAAAATGCTGGTTACCATTTTTAGCTCCACTTGCCGAAGGCCAGCGGGCTTATGTCATGGCCCGGTGTCCGTCGTGCGTCCGTCCGTCCGTCCGTTAACTTTTATTTCAAACATCTTCTTCTCTGAAACTACCCATCCGATTTTCACGAAACTTCACAGAAATGATCCTGACATGGTCCTCTTCAGAATTTCTTGAAAGAATTTGATTCCTTCAAAAACTCTGGTTGCCATGGCAACAAAACTGAAAAATATTGGAAATCTTTAAAAATCTTCTTGTCTGAAACCATAAGGCATAGGGCTACCAAATTTGGCATGTAGCTTTATGTAGTAGACCTCTATCAAGTTTTCTTCAAATTATAGCCCTGGGGTCAAAATTGGCTCTGCCCCAGGGGTCACAAGTTTTACATAGGCTTATATAGAGAAAACTTTAAAAATCTTCTTGTCTGAAACCATAAGGCATAGGGCTACCAAATTTGGCATGTAGCTTTATGTAGTAGACCTCTATCATGTTTCTTGAAATTATAGCCCTGGGGTCAAAATTGGCTCTTCCCCAGGGGTCATAAGTTTTACATAGGCTTATATAGAGAAAACTTTAAAAATCTTCTTGTCTGAAACCATAAGGCATAGGGCTACCAAATTTGGCATGTAGCTTTATGTAGTAGACCTCTATCATGTTTCTTGAAATTATAGCCCTGGGGTCAAAATTGGCTCTTCCCCAGGGGTCACAAGTTTTATACATAGGCTTATATAGAGAAAACTTTAAATATCTTCTTGTCTGAAACCATAAGGCCTAGAGCTACCAAATTTGGCATTTAGCTTGATCTAGTTGGAGTCTACCAAAAGTGCCCAAAGTATAGTCCTGGGGTCAATTTGGCCTCATACTTGGAGGGGGGGGGTTCACAAGATTTACATAGGCTTACATAGGGAAAACTTTTAAATCTTGGTGTACATAGCCATAAGGCTTAGGCTACCAAATTTTGCATATAATTATAGCATTATTTAGTGGACAGTTACAAAGAGGGCCCAAGTTACAGCTCTAGGATCAAGTTTGGCCCTGCACCAGGGATCACAAGTTTTACATGGGTTTATGGAGTGAAAAGTTCAGAAACCATCTTGTTACCAGCCATAAGGCCAAGAACTCCCACATTTGGCATGTTATTCTTCTAATACAATATTCCCCATTTAGTCAGACTGTAGCCATGAGGTCAAAGTTTTATAAGGGCTTATATAGTGAAGACTTTTCTTCGTGGTTTATATTTATAAGCCAGTGGAGCGATACAGGGCCATCATGGCCCTCTTGTTTTATTCTTTTCTCACAAGTTTTTTCCATACCTTTTTAGCTCCACTGGCCGAAGGCCAGCGGGCTTATGTCATGGCCCGGTGTCCGTCGTGCGTCCGTCCGTCCGTCCGTCCGTCCGTGCGTTAACTTTTATTTCAAACATCTTCTTCTCTGAAACTACCCATCCGATTTTCACAAAACTTCACAGAAATGATCCTGACATGGTCCTCTTCAGAATTTCTTGAAAGAATTTGATTCCTTCAAAAACTCTGGTTGCCATGGCAACAAAACTGAAAAATATTGGAAATCTTTAAAAATCTTCTTGTCTGAAACCATAAGGCATAGGGCTACCAAATTTGGCATGTAGCTTTATGTAGTAGACCTCTATCAAGTTTCTTCAAATTATAGCCCTGGGGTCAAAATTGGCTCTTCCCCAGGGGTCACAAGTTTTACATAGGCTTATATAGAGAAAACTTTAAAAATCTTCTTGTCTGAAACCATAAGGCATAGGGCTACCAAATTTGGCATGTAGCTTTATGTAGTAGACCTCTATCATGTTTCTTGAAATTATAGCCCTGGGGTCAAAATTGGCTCTTCCCCAGGGGTCACAAGTTTTATACATAGGCTTATATAGAGAAAACTTTAAATATCTTCTTGTCTGAAACCATAAGGCCTAGAGCTACCAAATTTGGCATTTAGCTTGATCTAGTTGGAGTCTACCAAAAGTGCCCAAAGTATAGTCCTGGGGTCAATTTGGCCTCATACTTGGAGGGGGGGGGGGTCACAAGATTTACATAGGCTTACATAGGGAAAACTTTTAAATCTTGGTGTACATAGCCATAAGGCTTAGGCTACCAAATTTTGCATATAATTATAGCATTATTTAGTGGACAGTTACAAAGAGGGCCCAAGTTACAGCTCTAGGATCAAGTTTGGCCCTGCACCAGGGATCACAAGTTTTACATGGGTTTATGGAGTGAAAAGTTCAGAAACCATCTTGTTACCAGCCATAAGGCCAAGAACTCCCACATTTGGCATGTTATTCTTCTAATACAATATTCCCCATTTAGTCAGACTGTAGCCATGAGGTCAAAGTTTTATAAGGGCTTATATAGTGAAGACTTTTCTTCGTGGTTTATATTTATAAGCCAGTGGAGCGATACAGGGCCATCATGGCCCTCTTGTTTCTTCAGTGAGCTAAAATGCAGGATTGAATGGTAATTGTTAAAAACTTCTTTTCGCCATTATAGAAATATCAGGCCTGTGGAGCGATACAGGCGCTCAAGCGCCTCTAGTTGAAAATATCCGGAGATACTGTTGTAGCCCTTTCGTCAGCATTGTCCTGAGATTTCCTCATATCTCAAAAAATGCCCTAATTAACTATGACACTGCATTAAATAAAAAAAAAAGAAATATATTGGCCTACTATCATGAGGAACACATGTATAAAGTTTCATCAAATTTCATCAAGGATTTTGGAAGATATTTTTCCTGACAAACGGACAAAATATGCAAAAGCTATATCCCCTTCTCTTGGCGGGGGATGATAAACCACAAAGACTGAACATGCCTTTACCGTAATGTCCCTTACTGACCCTCCCCTTCTAATTAACGCACCCCCAAGCTTTCTTCTAACTGAAAATGGGCATGCCAGATAGCAATATATCAGCTAGAATAATCTTACGCCATCAAGATAGTCGTAATTACTTAAGAAATCTATGTCATGAACAACTGACTTTTCAAATATACATACACTTCCAATAACATTAGATTTCTAGCACACTAAATTTTTCAACAAACTTCAAAAAACTTTAAGAAAGTGAAATTGTCGAAAATCACTGTTCTATATTAACTGTGAATCCCATTTAACTCTTTCCCACACAATCCTGACTTTTAATGACCCTGGGGAAGAAGGGTTTTGAAAACATGGTGGGAAAAGGAGAAAAAAATGCTGTTAACCAGCATTTTCTCCTTTTCCCACAATGTTTTCTAATCTATCAAGGGCAGGTTTCATCATTTGGGCTAAATTTGTTGTCTGCAAATACTTTCGATTTGGACTAGTTTAAAATTTTGTCATTTTGTAAAGGGTTAATGTCCAAATGAATCATAATCGGCGGTAAAATCGATATTCTGCATTAAATATAGCAGATTTTTCTGGTGGGGTTTCCTTCACTGTAGGCATTGACTAAAACCTGAACGGTAGTGTTATTGTTGTCCTTGGAAAATTCTGTTTTACCACTATTAATTGCCCCCCTTTTGGAAAATGTAATGCCCCCAGGGGTGTTTTAAATTAACCCTTTACTACATGACCCCAACTTTTAACTACTATGAGGAACAAGTCTTTTGAAAACATTGTGGGAAAGGGAGAAAATACTGGTAAACAGCATTTTCTCATTTTCCACCGTGTGTTCTGTCCTTCCCGATCAAATTTCAGTTTTTGAGTCACATTTAATTTATTGTCTGCAAATGCTTTCAGTTTGGACTAGTCTAAATTTTTGCAGTGTGGTATAGGGTTATGAGACAATACGGTTTTAGTGAATAGGTTCTTTTCTCAAGGTCATTAAAATGTGGGTTTGCACTACAAAGGGTTTGATCTCTTTTGACATGAAGTCACCTGTAGTGACAGTTGTACTTGTCCCCAGATAGTTTAACTCTTTACCACACAATCCCGACTTTTAACGACTCTGGAAAAGAAAGCTTTTGAAAACATTGTGGGAAAAGGAGAAAATGCTGGTAACCAGCATTTTCTGCTTTTCCCACGATGTTTTCTTCCCTTCCCAAAACAAATTTCAATTTTTGAGTTACATTTATTTTGTCGTCTGCAAATGCTTTCAATTGGACCAGTCTAAAATTTTGTCGTTTGGTAAAGAGTTAAAGCCATGGTGTTATCATGATGAAGGCACAAACTGGATTGTTATCATTTGAGATGGGGGTGTTTTTGCTTCTCTTTATTAGATGACAAAATTATACACTTGTCCATATTGAAAGCAATTGAGAGAAAAAGGTGTAATATTGGGATTTATCTGTTCAGAGTTGAAAAAAATGTGAGAACAGGCATGCGGGAAACCAGCATTTTCTCCTTTTTTCCACAATTTTTTCAAAGTTGTGTATGTCATGGTCATTGAAACACCGGATTGTGGGGTAAAGGTATAATGCTGTACTGCCTTAACTCTCTACTAAACAACAAAAGTTTAGACTTGCTTAAATTGAAAGCATTTGCAGGCAAATTAAATGTGACTCAAAATACATGTATTAAATTTGTCTTTGAAGGAGTAGAAAACATTGTGGGAAAGGGAGAAAATGCTGTTTACCAGCATTCTCTTGTCTGCCTATATTGTTTTAAAAAGGTTTCTTTCTTGGGGTCGTTAAGGGTTAACCCTTAACCAGACAATCGCAAGTTTTAATGACCCCAAGAAAGTCAGTATCATTATTAGAAATTTAGTTTAACCCTTTCCCAAACGACAAATTTTGGACTGGTCCAAGTTGAATGAGTTTGCAGATGACAATTTTAAATTTTATGAAAATGGCAGAAAGTTCTCCAAAAGGGTAGAAAACACTGTGGGAAAAAGAGAAATTGCTCGTTACGAGCAATTTCTCCTTTTCCCACTGTGTTTTCAAAAGACTAGCACTGCAGACGCGTGAAAACCAGGGCTTGTTTGGGAAAGGGTTAATAGTATGAATGTGTCTCTTTTCAGATATCATCCCGTCGCCAGGGCCTGGTCAGTGTTTGTCCCAAAATTCCTCAGGGTTACAAAGACTATTTGTTGAATACATCAAACTATGTGCTACAAGGAAATACCATTAGTACACTGTCAGTTCCAACAGTAAGTGATATTTTAATAACAGTACCCCACCCCTTACCTCATTATACTGGAATGAGTCGGCCATCTGTCCATTGACACAACTATCTGTCCTCTTCTCCTACAATTTTTTACAAATTTGGCTGAAATATTCGTGAAAGCCCTCTATCAATGATAGCTTGTGTATCTGCAATATTCAGTATTATTCATAAACTGTTAGAGGAGTTGTGGCCCTTCAAATCTTTCCTGTGATCCAGTAACAAGACAATATGGTGGGTGTTGGAGGGCATTTGTCAGCCTGTTCGAAGTCCTATGTAACGCTTTACCAGATGGCAAAACTTTACACTTGTGCAGATTGAAAGCATTTGCAGACAAAAAATTAAATGTGACACAAATGATTGTATTTGTTACGGAAAGGGTAGAAAATATTGCGCAACAAGGAGATGATACTCGTAATCAGCATTTTCTCCTTTCCTCCAAGTTTTTTTTCCCAGGGTTGTTAAAAATTGATACGGTGTGCCTGTGGTAGAGGGTTAAGTTGTGAGTCAGTTTGTTTTACCATGTAGCTTGTCAGCAACTCTTTATCAAAAGACAAAATTTTGGAACTGTTCAGATTTAGGGCATAAAAAGACAGTAAAGTAATTTCGCTGGAGTGATGAGATTTTGTCTTTCATGTGGTAGAAAATGCCATTGCAAAAGGGAAGAATGCCTATTTTTAACAATTTTACCTTCTCCAAAAGTGTTCTTTCTCAGGGTTGTTTAATACTGGATTGTTTGTTAGCAAGTTAACCCATTACCAAACAATCCCAAGTTTCAGTGGGCCTGACAAAGAAAACTTTTAAAATGTGGGAAAAGGAGAAAATACTGTAACCAGCATTTCCCCCCTTTCCCACAATATTTTCTATAAAACAGGGAGACAAATTCATTATTTGAGCCATGTCTTATCTGTTGTCTGCAAATGCTTTCAATTTGGACAAGTGTAAACCTTTGTTGAATGGTAAAGAGTTAACAGAAATTTTTTATACCATAACATCAAGTTGCCATTTCCTGTTACCAGAGAAGTTAACCTTTACATCTCTGCAGTAGACAGATGAGCCCAGTAGTGTAGCTATCAACTCTTTACCAAACCACAAAATTATAGCCTTGTCCAAATTGAAAGCATTTGCAGACGACAATTTCAGTGTGGCTCAAATGGTGCAATTTTTCATTGATGAGGTAAAAAACATTATTGGAGAAGGAGAAAATGCTGGTTACCAGCATTTTCTCCTTTTCCCACAATGTTTTCAAAAGGCTTCTTTTCCAGGGTCGTTGAAAGTTGTCATTGTGTGGTAAAGGGTTAACATGCATGGCTTGAAACATACAGTTTGCTAGTTTGATCCCCAGTGGGGCAGAATTCTCTCCAAGGACTGCTGGTAGTCATTGGGACAGTTCATTCCTATCTCTGCTGAACATTGTTTGGAAGATACTTATGTGGGAAGCAGCCACTGGCTTTGAAAGAATTCTGTGGTTAAGTACTGGTAAAAGAAACTTCAGGAAGGCATGCCTAGGTCCACCAGCTGCTGTGATATAACCAAATTACGTTGAAAACAGCATTAAACATCAAACAGTAAACAAATCTACAGTGGACAGCTTTTGAGAACATTGTTTGGAAAAAAGCTGAATATGAAAGAAATCAGCCAGCTGCCACAGGCTTAGTGATTACCGGTAATCTAATCTACTGATAGTATGTATTGACATACTAATAATAAACTCACACGTCAATCCATCTGGCTAGATGAACCTCCACATCTCCCACATATGATAATCGCTTATCCTTTACCACACAATCCCAAGTTTAACCCTTTCCCAAACAAGCCCTGGTTTTCATGTGTCTACAGTACAAGTCTTTTGAAAACACTGTGGGAAAAGGAGAAATTGCTCGTAACGAGCAATTTCTCCTTTTCTCATGGTGTTTTCTACCCTTTTTGAGAACTTTCTGCCATTTTCATCAAATTTAAAATTGTCGTCTGCAAACTCTTTGAATTTGGACCAGTCCGAAATTTGTCGTTTAGGAAAGGGTTAAATGGCCCTGGAAGAGAAGAGTAAAAAGCATGCAGTGAGATCAGTTTGCTCAATGAAAGACTTAAAAATTTTGAATACAAGTTTTTTTATTTTCAGCTTTCACCACCCAACTCAGTGAAGGACAAAATGAGAGACATGTTTCTTGAGCAGGAGGTTGCCAGATACAAGTTGAGACTGCAACATCTTATTGAAAGGGTATGCAGCTACTAATTTTTTTGTTATACGCCCTTCGAAGACGGGACGTATTATGGGATCACCCGTGGCGGGCGGGCGGGCGGCGTCCAGTTCTTTGTCTGGAGCATATCTCCAAAACTATACTACCTACGGTTATGAAATTTCATGTGTGGATAGATCTCATCAAGTGGGAGTGCAGTGCACAGGAATCATAACTCTTGCTTCCTTAATTTTTGAGTTATTGCCCTTTCTTGTTTTTCATACTTGAATTTTGTCCGGTGAATATCTCCAATACTATACTACCTAGGGTTATGAAATTTCATGACTGGATAGATCTCATCAAGGGGGAGTGCAGTGCACAGGAATCATAACTCTTGCTTCCTTAATTTTTGAGTTATTGCCCTTTGTTGTTTTTCATACTTGAATTTTGTCCGGTGAATATCTCCAATACTATACTACCTAGGGTTATGAAATTTCATGACTGGATAGATCTCATCAAGGGGGAGTGCAGTGCACAGGAATCATAACTCTTGCTTCCTTAATTTTTGAGTTATTGCCCTTTGTTGTTTTTCATACTTGAATTTTGTCCAGTGAATATCTCCAATACTATACTACCTAGGGTTATGAAATTTCATGAGTGGATAGATCTCATCAAGGGGGAGTGCAGTGCACAGGAATCATAACTCTTGCTTCCTTAATTTTTGAGTTATTGCCCTTTGTTGTTTTTCATACTTGAATTTTGTCCGGTGAATATCTCCAATACTATACTACCTAGGGTTATGAAATTTCATGACTGGATAGATCTCATCAAGGGGGAGTGCAGTGCACAGGAATCATAACTCTTGCTTCCTTAATTTTTGAGTTATTGCCCTTTGTTGTTTTTCATACTTGAATTTTGTCCGGAGCATATCTCCAAAACTATACTACCTACGGTTATGAAATTTCATGAGTGGATAGATCTCATCAAGGGGGAGTGCAGTGCACAGGAATCATAACTCTTGCTTCCTTAATTTTTGAGTTATTGCCCTTTGTTGTTTATCATACTTGAATTTTGTCCGGTGAATAATTCCAATACTATACTACCTACGGTTATGAAATTTCATGTCTGCATACATCTCATTAAGGGGGAGTGCAGTGCACAGGAATCATAACTCTTGCTTCCTCAATTTTTCAGTTATTGCCCTTTCTTCTTTTTCATACTTGCATTTTCTCCGGTGAATATCTCCAAAACTATACTACCTAGGGTTATGAAATTTCATGACTGGATAGATCTCATCAAGGGGGAGTGCAGTGCACAGGAATCATAACTCTTGCTTCCTTAATTTTTGAGTTATTGCCCTTTGTTGTTTTTCATACTTGAATTTTGTCCGGTGAATAATTCCAATACTATACTACCTACGGTTATGAAATTTCATGTCTGCATACATCTCATTAAGGGGGAGTGCAGTGCACAGGAATCATAACTCTTCCTTCCTTAATTTTTGACTTATTTTCATACTTGAATTTTGTCTCGAGCATATCTCCAAAACTATACTACCTATGGCTATGAAATTTCATGCGTAGATAGATCTCATCAACTGGGAGTGCAGTACACATGAACCATAACTCTTGCTTAATTTTTGACTTATTGCTCTTTCTTTATTTTGAAACTTTAATTTTGTCCAGTGCATATCTTCAGAACTATACTAGCTAAGGATATGAAATTTCATGCGTGGATACATTCCATCAACAGGAAGTGCTGTGCATATAAATTTCAACTCTTCCTTGCTTAATTTTTCAGTTATTGCCCTTTTTTGTTTTTTTTTTCGAACTTGAATTTTGTATGATGCATATCTCTCAAACTATACTACCTCGGGTTATGAAATTTTAGGGCTGGATACATCTCATCAAGGGGTAGTGCAGTGCACATGAAATATAAATTGCTTATTTTTTATGCACCAGCATTTTCTCCTTTTCCCACAATGTTTTCTTCCCTTTCCAAACCAAATTTCAATTTTTGAGTTACATTTAGTTTGTCAACTGCAAATGATTTCAATTTGGACTAGTCCAAACTTTTGCTGTGTGGTAAAGAGTTAATAGTAATACAATAATAAACAAGAGTTCCGTCAACACAAATACACTGCCATTATCTTCAATCAACAGTAAAAAAAATATTCTGCACTACTATTTTTCTATACCTCCCCTTTATCATTATTATGCCCCAACTTTACAACTTGGGGTAAGACGGGCGTATCTTGCGACAATTTGCCACTCTTGTTTTGTTTAAAAACTAATTTTGTTTTACCCATAGAATACTGACCAGGCCCAACAGACATTTTCAGTAGAGAGATAAGACCTATATAGGTGAAATTTCAAGGTTTCCTTATAGTGTTTCAGCAGAGCAGACAAGATCAGACTGCATGTTTTGTGCAGTCTGATCTTGATAGATACTGTCTGCAGAGGTAACAGTAGTTGTTAAATGGGTCTGTAGAGGTTTGAAAAAGCAGTTTTGAAAAGAAATGGTCATCACCGGCAATCCTTTCAATATTAATGACTGGACAATGACATCATATGGGAGACAGTAAATTTCATTCTTCGTTATGATCTATTTAGAAATCTACCAAATGCTAGATCACAAATTTGATTTAGCCCCTCTGTCTATACATTTTTGCCTTTATTTCCTGTTTGGTCTTTTTCTAGAACTCATGAGTTCATGGAATGATTGTAAATCAGAACTTTGATAAGTTTCTTATAAAATCTTAATTACAATATAAGGTTTTATTCATGGATACTTGCATGAACATAGTAGCAAAAGAACATCAGTGCCCTTGGTTTAAAAAAAAAAAATCATTCGAATGCTATAGCCTTTGCACTATTTTCCATTGTGTTGAGAAGTGCATATTCTCAAGGAAGGGAGGCCACTCTACACAATTAAGAGTTAATTTTGCCTTGCTTGAGTTGTCTCAAACCTACAAATGGTGTCCTAGTACAGCTCAAGATGATTTTTGGTTTCTATTGTATAACTGGTACTGTTGAGTGTTGTCTTTAAAATAGTTTGTTCGTTGTTTTATAAGGCCATTTGAAACATTCTCTGAGTCATGTCACAGTGTTGAATGCACCTATCCATGCATTCCCAGAGTTTCTTTTGCCAGAACTTTTTACAACTCTTTCCTAGCCAAAATGACTGTTGCCAAACCTGAAAAAGGGTTATGCCAAGCTTTGACTTGGTCTCAGGACCCTAGGATAACTAGTCCTGTATACTTTGGAGTCAGCTTGCAGTGTCAGCTTGTTCCAACCCATTACCCCTTTACCAAACGACAAAATTTTGGACTGGACCAAATTGAAAGCATTTGCAGACGACAAATTAAATGTGGCACAAAAGAGAGAAAATGCAGGTTAACAACATTTTCTCTGTTTCCCTGTATGTTGTCAGAAGCTTACTACTTTAGGTTTGTTAAAACTCACCAGCATTTCTTTCTTTTTCCATAATGATCTAAAATTAGAAATTCTTCATGATCTTAACAATAAAGGATTGTGTGGTAAGGAGTTAACCCTTAACATGCTAAATAACTTAATTGAAACCTTTCTGCTGAAAGTAAAACGCAACTATTGCTGTTTCAAAGTCATTTTTGAGGGGAGAAATATCTCCTTATCGAACAGTGTTGATCCAATGTCAGACCTCAAGTTCTTTGCAGTCTGACCTCGAGCTACACTAATTTCAAAAGATCCTTGAGTCGCACTTGGCAGCCTAAAGGTTAATGCAACAAAATTTGTTATATCAACAGGAAAAACTGATACTATCAATAGAACAGGAGATTCTTAGAGAACATGGGAGGGCAGCTAGAGCAATGGCTAACCAAGGTGCACCACTGAGTGCATGTACAATATTGAGGGATCAAGAGATTTATAATGATTTGAATGCAGATCAGGTATGTATCTTACAGAAACCTTTACTTTCTTGTACAATATACCCAGCATCATTTCTATAGAAAATAGAAGTAAATTTTAGTTTGAATGGTATTTTCATTTGGTCAGAAAACATTTGAAACTTCATATGCAATCAGAATTACTGCTATAATTTCCTGGGTTTATGTGCTGTCCAGGGTCATGCATGGCCTATTGGTAAAGTGCAGGACTCGTGACCTGGAGGCCCTGGGTTTGAGCCTCACTGGATCTGCTGGGCTTTTCGTGGGAGTGTCCTTGGCAAGACACTTCAGAGCCCTAGCCTAGTACTGGTGGAATCCAGGAAATACATGAATATGTGAGCTGTCGCAGTGATATGACTGAAATATTGTTGAAAGCAGTGTAAAACACCATTCAATCAATCAATTAATCATGTGCTGCCCAGTGACTGAAGTAGTGGATAAGTAATAAAGGGATCCTGAAAATGTCATGATAAGGTGTTTGCTCACTGTATGAAAATTTGACATTATTGTGACATCATTAAATCATTATCATTAAATTATGCATAGATGGATTAAATTAATCCTGTCCTAAACAAGAAATTTTAGTTCTTTCAAATTAAAAAAATTTGCAGACAAAAATTTTAAAATTGGTACAAATGAGCTGAAAGTCTACTTTAATCCTTCACCAAGTCATCCTAAGTTTTAGAGACTCTGTTGGAAAACGCCTTAAAAAAAAATGTTGGGAAAAGGAGAAATACTCGTATCTAGTAATTTCTTCTTTTCCCACGATGTTTACTACCCTTATTGTCTGCAAGTGCTTTCAGTTTGGACAAGTCTGAAATTTTGTTGTTTGATAAGGAGTTACAGTAGATGTGCCAGGCACTTTTAGGGTTAATATTAAGTCTTCAACAAATGATACATTTTTAGATTTGTCAAAATTGAAAGCAATTGCAGACAACAGATGTAGCTGAAATGATGGTAATTGTCAGTGAAACTGTGGAAAACTTTGTGGGAGAAGGAAAAAATGCTGCTTACCAGCACTGAGTCCTTGTCCCACGATGCTTTCTGAAGCTTTTATTTTTAGGATGGTGAAAATACTGAATCATTTGGAAAAGGATAAAAGAGAGATGATAACTAAAGCTATTGTTTTTTTGTGACAGGAGGAGAAGGAAAAGAAGAACAGAACCAGATATAATGGACGTCAGTTCATTTCTTGGTTACAAGATGTAAATGATAAATATGACAAGATTAAGGTAATTCTTGCATGATACAATATTGTGTTTTTTAACCTAAATCCTACAAGTAAAGGATAAAAACTTTGGACATACTTTTCTTTGTTAAATCCTTGCGGTGTGACATTTCTATCTTAACTCTTTACAACACAATCCTGAGTTTTAACAACCCTGAAGAAGAAGCCTTTTGAAAACATTGTGGGAAAAGGAGAAAATGCTGGTAACCAGCATTTTCTCCTACTCCCACAATGTTTTCTACCTTATCAAAGACAGAAATCCTCATTTGAGGTACATTTATTTTGTCGTCTGCAAATGCTTTCAGTTTGGACAGGTCCAAAATTTTGTCATTTGGTAAAGAGTTTATTTCTTGTCAAGTTGACTCATTTCCTCTTACAGTGGTATTTGCCCATCCATAGTACAGGAGATATATTAAAAAATATGCATGAATGAAACAACCTGATGTCTTTTAGTTACAGTTTTTAAAACATAAATCCAACTGATAAAATACTGTGAGACCTAAATAGCACCTTTTCATGTTTTATTTCTGGCTATTATTTTATTTTGTGTATTGAAATTTGCAGACATACACAATGGGTTTAACTATTTACAACTGCCATTCATGTATGCCATTGCGCAAGAGCCAACTTTTGAAAACCATGGGGGGGGGGGGGGGTTATTTTTTTTTTTTTTTTTTTAACACATTATTTTTGTTACCTGGAAATGTTTTTTTCTTTGTATCTCATTTGAAGTTGTTTTTAGCTCCACTGGCCAAAGGCCAGCGGGCTTATGTCATGGCCCAGTGTCCGTCGTCCGTCCGTCCGTCCGTCCGTCCATCCGTCCGTGCATTAACTTTTATTTCAAACATCTTCTCTGAAACTACCCATCCGATTTTCATGAAACTTCACAGAAATTATCCTGCCATGGTCCTCTTCAGAATTTCTTGAAAGAATTTGATTCCTTCAAAAACTCTGGTTGCCATGGCAACAAAACTGAAAAATATTGGAAATCTTTAAAAATCTTCTTGTCTGAAACCATAAGGCATAGGGCTACCAAATTTGGCATGTAGCTTTATGTAGTAGACCTCTATCAAGTTTCTTCAAATTACAGCCCTGGGGTCAAAATTGGCTCTGCGCCAGGGGTCACAAGTTTTACATAGGCTTATATAGAGTAAACTTTAAAAATCTTCCTGTACCTAGCTATAAGGCCTAGAGCTACCAAATTTTGCATGTAGCTATATCTAGTGGGCCTCTACCAAGCGGGCCAAAATTTTAGCCCTGGGGTCAAAATTGGCCCCGCCGCAGGGGTCACAAGTTTTGCATGGGCTTACATAGTGACAACTTAAGAAATCTTCCTGTTTTGATTTTTTTTTTTAAATTATCCTTGCATCAGGGGTCTTATGTTTTACAGAGGCTTCATATGGACAAAAATTGAAAATCACCTTATTTATAACCATACAGCATAGACTTGTATTATTTTGGCATGTGGCTATATCTTGTGGACCTCTACCAGGGTTCAAGTAATTATAGCTCTGGTATCAAAAATGGCTTTGCCTTGCAGGTCTCAACTTTCACATGGGCTTTTACAGAGAAAACTTTGTAAGTCTTCATTTTGAAACCATTTGGCTCAGAATTGAAATGCTTAGTATTTATGGTTTATATGTATAAGCCAGTGGAGCGATACAGGGCCATCATGGCCCTCTTGTTTGTGTTACTTAACTGAGATTTTCATCTTTTTTCATGTCATGCTGTGAAATTTATTATCCTAAAGTGCTTTCACAATCATATTTTCTTGTGTGCCCAGTGAAGATCAAGATGACACTGCACAAAAAATGCTGTCTGATCAATGATCTACACTTTCCGCTTCACTGAGACACTCTGGAGAAAAGTAACCTTGATATTGCAGCTATTTGGATCATCATTTCTTGAACCCCCATGCCTGTTGGGTTATTTGGCTCTTTAAAGTTTGACTCTTTAATACCAGACAGAATTTTAGACTGATCCAAATTGAAAGCAATTGCAGACAACAAATTAAGGGTGGCTCAAATTACTGGAAATGCATTTGAAAATTGAGAAAACATTTCGGGAAAAGGAGTTGAAAATTGAGAAAACATTTTGGGAAAAGGAGAAAATGCTTGTTACCAGTATTTTCTCCTTTTCCCACGATGTTTTCAAAAGGCGTCTTTCTCAGGGTCATTGAAGTTCTGGGTTTTGTGGTAAAGGGTTAAGTTCAGTTACAGCCAAGGTCGAGTTAAGGGAATTTGCAATAAACTCAACTATAAATACTATAAATTGATTTCATTCAGGAAAATATGATTCATCGCCACAATCATGAAGCGGACTCATTATATGCGATGCAGAAGCTGGAGTGGGAATGGAGACTAAAAGAATTGGGACAATGTGACCAGAATTTGACCCCCGACATTGATGACTTGCATGTACCATTAGTTCAAGTCACAGACAACTTTGATCTTTTACCCACGTAGTAGTGTGTTCCATGGTTTCCTTCTAGAGGAATGGCTTTGCTTCAGTATCAACAATCTTGGGCTGGTTCCCAATACAGATTCCAAGTCGAGAACAGCTCCAAGGGAAACTGTGAAGGTTGTTGCTGTAATTATCTGGTTAAAGACTGCAGATCTCCCTGTTGACATTTTAAGCTGCCAGGCATGGCCCAAGGAGCTTTTTCAGATGGTGTAGGTCAAGATTTGGGCTTTTACAGTTGGCTTGAAATTTTCTTTTGATTTTTCTAGCTTGTAACCTGGAGGCCACTGGTTAATCTCACTGGAAGCACTAGGTTTTTTGTTGGAGTGTCCTTTGGCAAGATACATGCACTTAGAGCCTTTGCCTAATATTGGTGAAACTAGGACATCCATGGATATGTGAGCTTTTGCTGTGATGTGACTGAAATCATGTTGAAGGCACCATTCAATCAATCGGCCATTAACCTTTTTCCAAACAATAAGGGTTGTTAAAACTTGGGATCGTTTGGTAAAAGGTTGATTGTATTGATAATGTACCACTATGAGAGAAAATTTGCACTAGTGTTTGTCTATTGTGAAACAGATAAAATATGAAAATATGTGTATCTACTTCCTAAACTCTCTCTGTCTGTCTGTCTATCTCTCTCTCACAGTGTATTCAAAGGCATTATCTACGAAAGAGATCAAGATTGTAACTTGCAGTCTGATCTTTGATTAACTCCTGACCAAACAACAAAATTTTAGACTAGTTGGAATTGAAAGCACTTGCAGACGTACGAATTAATTGTAGCTCAAATGACAGAATTTGTCTTTGACAGGATAGAAAGCATTGTGGGAAAAGGAGAAAATACTGTTTACCAGCATTTTCTCCTTTTCCCGCAATGTTTTCAAAGGTCTTCTTCCTCCAGGGTCCGTATTCACCAACTATTCTTAAGAATATTCTTAGTCTTATTCTCCAAGATTTTCTTCATGTAAAAGTAACACAACTCCTGATTGGCTCAACCAAATGGTTTAGTCAATCGGGAGTTGTGTTACCTTCAGATGTAGAAAATTCTGGAGAACAAGACAAAGAGCGTTCTTAAAGAAATACAGACCCACATCATTAAAAACTCCAGATTGTGTGGTAAAGGGTTAAAGGATATATTTAATAGGCTAAAAATCTGTTTACTGCATTGTTTTAGATTGAAACTGTATTAGTACATTTTGGGTAGTTGCAAAGAATCTTTGTGACCCCCTTTGGAAGAAGGGGCAGTTTGCTTAGCACATGTTGATTAGTTGGTATTGATAAACATTGTCCTGGGGTTTTTTTAACAAGTTAAATCTGGTCTGACATGTTTTTTCAAACTTTTTTGTGCAGATATTCTCAATTAGATTAACTGTTTACCACACAATAACGACCACGACAGACGGGTTTTTTAAACGTAGTTGGAAAAAGGAGAGAACTGTAGTAACCAGCATTTTCCTTTTCCCACAGTTTTTTTTCTACCTTATCATAGACTTTAATCAGCTCATTTGTACCAATTTGGAATTTGTTGTCTTGTTTTGAATTTAGAAGAGTCTAGAATTTTTTGTTTTGGAAAAGGTCAAGATAGTGTTGGTTTTAAGTTTACTGCGTCAAAGGTCAAGGTCACCCTTATCTTCACCATTTTAACTCGTAACAGGCGACAAAATTTTGTATTCATCCATATGCTAGTTACCAGCATTTCTCCTTATTCCACGGTGTTTGCAAAAGCCTTCTTTCTGTGGGTATTTAAAAAACACATGATTAACCCTTTACCACACAATCCCGACTTTTAACGATCCTGAGGAAGAAGCCTTTTGAAAACATTGTGGAAAAAGGAGAAAATGCTGGTAACCAGCATTTTCTCCTTTTTCCACAATGTTTTCTACTCTATCAAGGACAAATTTTGTCATTTGAGCCACCTTTAATTTGTCGTCTGCAACTGCTTTCAATTTGGACCAGTCTAAATTATTGTCGTTTGGTAAAGAGTTAAAGGTTTTAATCAATTGGAATATATGAGCCGTGACATGTAGATGGTCCTTGTTGATTCTGATGTCAAATGACAAGGTAATATTCCAGGTCATATATCAATGCCACTGAACACTTTACCAAACAATTCAGGGTTTTAAGACCCTGAAGAAAAAGATTTGGAATTCATCATGGGAAATTACTGTAATTAATTATGTTCTGTAAACAGTTGTGTTACATTTCTTGTCTCTTATAATTTCCTTAGTGACTTCTATACAGTCTTTCTCTGTTGTTTTTTTTTTTTTAAAGTCTTCTAAAAAATGTTTTTTCTTTTTGACCTTTATCTAAGTATACACAGTAAAACCTATCCTTTTTGCCACACGTTTTAACTCTTTACCACACAATCCTGAGTCATTAAAACTTGGGATTGTTTGGCAAAGGGTTAACATTTAGGAATGACCAAGTTATTTTGCATAGATACGTAGCTCACAGGCCTTTTTCTGACAGAATGACAAGCTAGCACATGGGACATAGAGGGACAAATGTTTTCTTGCCTTTCATGAACAAATCCCATCATTTGAGCCACATTTGATTTATGTGTAGATGTTTTCAGTTTGGACAAGTCTAAAACTTTGTTGTTTTGTTACAAGTTTGTTGTTCAGTAAAGAGCTGAATGGTTAAAAGTTTGTTGTTTGGTAAAGAGCTAAATGATGAGAAAAACATGGTTGAATAAAGAGAAAATTCCTGTATTAAGTAATTGCTTTCCTTTTCAGTCTTTTTGAAAGATTTCTTCTTCCATAACAGAGGCATCGAGTCATGTTTGTGAAGTGTTGACCCTTTACCACAATCCCGAATTCAACGATCCTGTAAGGCGGCGTTTGAAAACATTGTGGGAAAAGGAGAAAATGCTGGTAACTAGCATTTACTCTTTTTTTCCACCAGGTTTTCTATGCTTTCAAAAAGAATTTTCATTTTTTGAGTCACATTGATTTTTGTTGTCTGCAAATGCTTTCAATTTGGACAGTGTAAGATTTTGTCATTTGGTAAAGAATAAAGAGAGATTTTCTTACATAATGGCACTTCTTTTTTTCTTCTTTCAGTTGTTTGAATATTGTCATGTTCTGTTAGTGTCTTTTTTGTCTACTTCATGTTTTTTTTATTTTTTTTTTTTCCTACCCTAAATGATACTGCATTTTATTTCTTAATATGGAGTCTAATATACATAACTATGAACTGTGTAGCGTTACTTCTTTCTTCTATTCAATAAGTCAGAGATTTATTTATTCTGCGAAGTTTTTCAAATAGATTTATCTTTTTTTCTATATGTGCTGAATGAGTAACAGACTCATTATTTGGGTTGGTTTTAATAGGTGTGTGCGTGTGTGTGTGTGTGTGTGTGTGTGTACTTTTTTAACAGAATCTGAAAGAAATGGAACTGAAGAGAAATACCCTATTATTTACAGTGTTAAGGTATCTAATGTAATCCTGTTAATTATTTTGTTTTTCCAGATACCTTAATCACATTTGCTTTACAGAAATGATAAGGAAGTCATTCAAAATTCTAGACTTGTCCAAATTAGAAGCATTTCTAGACATCAGGTTGAATTTGGCTTAAATGGTGAATTTTGTCTTTGGAAGAATAGAGAAAATATTGTGTGAAAAGGGGGAAAACACTTGTTACCAGCATTTTCTCCTTTTCCAACCATATTTTCAAAAGCCTTCTTCCATGGAAACATTGGATTGTTCCGTAAAGGGTAAATAAATCTAAATGCTATTGGATGCTAGGGGAAGGGTGGGGTTCAAATTAGGGTTTCAGTGCAACTGTAATGAGTATCAAAAACATGCAAGAGTGGATTCATCAAAAAGTCGGGGTTTTCTTCTGAAGGATGATAAGGCTATAGATGTTTTCACTTGTTGTTTATTTTGTTTAGCTCTTCTTTCTATTAATTACAAACTTATCAAATTAACATGTTTCCCTTTTATGTAACTAATTGGAATTGTATGTTGTTGGTATGACTGTTACACTGTTTTAACTGTACTTGTGCTGAATTAATTAAAGATCCAGATAAGTGGGAATATTTTTACTGTAGGAAAGTGACTAAGAGTTTTAAACCTGTGTTGGTAGTACTAGTTGGCATTGGCTCGAGACAAATGCATTGAGTACCCACTACACAGTTTTCATTGAAGAACTTACCAAAAATTACCTTTTCAATCATGAAATATTTGTACCGGGTATTATCGAGCTAGGTAAATGATTATTGATTTCCTCTCAACCAAACAATCCCAAGTTTAAAGGACTCTCCAGAGTTTTAACGACTTTTGAAAACATTGTGGGCAAGGCAGAAAATGCTGGTAACCAGCATTTTCTCCTTATCCCACAATGTTTTCTACCCTTTCAAAGATATTCCATCATATAGGCCATGTTTAATTTGTTGTATGCAAGTGCTCTCAGTTGGGATAAGTCTAAAATCTTATTATCAGGTAAAGAGTCTAGAATATTTTTAAATCCTATAGGGAAGTGCATTGAAAGTGAAAGGTATTTCAAAAGCATTGTGACAATTAAAGACATAGCTCAAATTTAGCAATTTCTTCTTTTGTCACAAAGTTCTCTATCTCATCAACTTATTTTACTTTTTTTTGTTATTGAAGTTTTGTGGTTTTTGAAAGTGTATTTTAACACTACATGAAGTCTAGGGTTAGTTGTAATTTTTGGAGAAATTACTGATCTTTGTTCTTGTGAAAGTTCTCTTTGAAATGTGTTCAAATAAATGTAAATATGAAATCTTATTTTGTGTGTGGATTGTTCAATTCATTCCCACTGATTTAGGCCTTTCTTTACTGTCCACTGAAGTGCTAGATACGTGAAATGTTCTGACTTGAATGGCAGGCTCAGACATCCTTTATTCAACCTTTAATCTGTAGTCCTGGGAAAACCCCGGATTGCATTTTCTCTGCAGTCTTATTTGGGACCACCTTTGCCCACAAAATCATTTTCAAATGACTCTAAATGTAGCTTGCAGAGCCTATGTAGCGCTGTCAGTGGTGGACAAGTTCGCAGGTTTGAATCCCAGGCTCGGTCAATTTCTTTGGTCATATCACGGCGGTCAGTGCACCTACGTATGTGTTTCTTGAAACAGAGCACTTGGGCTATTAATCTGTTGAACAGAAAGTGTTGGATGCATAATTATTAACAAACTGTTCTTACAATGAAAAGTAAATCTTGTTCGCAAATATGAAATAGAACTTAACAAATCAGAGAAGTGCTGTACTTGCCCGATGACACAAACACAACCACTTTCCCATTTAAGGTGTATCGATCCCAAAAATTTTGTTACAAACTGGCTGAGAACATACCATTGCACCGTTTCCTCTATATTGTGTTTTAGCTTTTTTTCCAGCATTTTCTCCTTTTTCAACAATGTCTTCTATCCTTTTCGAGACCAATTCCATCATTTGAGCCACATTTGATTTGTCGTCTGCAAATACTTTCAATTTGGACGTGTCCAAAATTTTTTCGTTTGTTGAGTTAGGTTTACGTCAATCGTTTCTGTTATTTATTTCAAATTCGTGTTAATGCTGCTGAAAATTGGTAGACCCGTACACCGTCATTGGCCACAAATGTAGTTTGTAGGGTCCAGCGTAGATCAACAGCTTCCTTACCTGCAGCGGAGCTGTCTTTCTACCCCGAAAAAAGTAATAAATTCAATTTTGTTGCGCATTGAAGAGAATATGTTTGTGTTGGAGTGTAACGCCATTCTAACACCTTTGGTCATATCACGGCTGTCAGTGCACGTACGCATGTGTTTCTTGGCTTTCTCACGCTAGCACTGACACAGAGCTTTCTTTTCAAGCCACTGACTACTTTTATAACATGCATCAGGGATGAGGGGCGAAAGAAGGTTTGCCGCAACCGGGTATCGAACCCACAACCACCAGGTCACGAGTCAAATAAGCTAACCACTGTGCTACCCGACTGGACCCTTGAAGAGAAAATATGTATACATGAACTTCTTTCAAAAGGAACATCGCCGTAATCCAGTACCACACAATTCTGTGGTTTAAAGACGCTGAGAACGAAACTTTTGAAGACATTGTGGTAGAAGGAGAAAACGTTGGTACCCACCATTTTCTCCTTATTCCACGATTTTTCTACCCTTTCAAAGACAAGTTTCACCATTTAAGGACGCTTTTAATTTGTCGTCTGCAAATGCTTTAAATTTGGACCAGTCTTAAATGTTGTCGTCTGGTAAAGGGTTAAAGCGACGAAGTTATTGCTTTTTAGACTAGCGAAGCTAGTCTATAAGGTATCATGATTGACCCAGAGTCAAAGTAAAGAAAAAACCCCACAGTTGCCAAATACTGCTTCACAGTAAAATACTTCTTTCTGTTAGAAATCCTAATTCTGTTATATATGACAATTCGGACAAAAACCACTAAATTTCTACCACTCCAATTTGAACATGTCTTCTTACAATGTAATAGACTGAACAAGATTTCATTTATAAGGTACACAGATTTTTGCTTATATGTAAATTAAGTGACCTATGCAAAGCAGGGTATTATCAGTTATTCCTACACCACTGTAACATTATGAATGAATCTAAAAATAGATACACCTAGGTAACTTGTAGCAAATCCCAGCTGCATTAACTCTCACTGGACAGGGAACCCTTATCATTCCTTCAGTCATTCATTATTTAGATCATTGTGTACTGTTAAACTGTTATGTTAAACTGTTATTTTACGTCTTGAAAATTAACCCTTTACCACACAATCCGGAGTTTTAGTGACACTGGGGAAGAATCCCTGGTAACCATTATTTTCTCCTTTTCCCACATTGTTTTCTTCCCTTTTGGAATCAGGTTTCATCAATTCAGCCACATTTAATTTGTGGTCTGTAACAGCTTTAAATTTCGTTTCGTAAAGAGTTAGATAGTTCACTACATCTTGCGCTATTGGATAATGACTTATTGATTGTATGGTGTTTAACGCCGTTTTCAACATTATTTCGGTGATATGAAGGCCAGTGCACCTATCCATGCTTTCCTGGAGTTTCTTTTACCAGCACCACCGCGACTCGGTGATCTTTTGTGGACAGTGTGGATTAAGATCAGACTGCACAGAACGTGCAGTCTTTTCTTGGATCTACACTGTCCGAAAAGAGGATATATTTTCTCCAAAATGTAACTTCGAATAGCAATATTCAGGTGCTTACCATTGACTTGAAAGTTTCATTTATTTTTTTCTAGCAGGTTAAGGGTTAAACTTAAAGTGGATTATAGCCAACGAATAGCATGCATAGCCCCGGTAGCTCAGTCGGTAGCATACAGGACATGAGAACAGGAGGTCGCTGGTTCGATCTCGGGCTCGGCCAATTTCTATCCGAGGACTGATAATAGTCATTGCGACAGGATTCATTCCTCTTTCAAGTTTCGACGGTGGTTATGTGGGAAAGCAGCCAGTGGCTTGGAAAGAATACTGTACGGAGTACTGGTAAAAGATACTCCAGGAAAGCATGGATATGTGCACTGGCCGCCGCTATATAACTAAACACCATACAATCAATCAATCAATCAAATTCGCTAGTCTGTCAGTACTCTCAGTACTTTGATTTATGAAAGACAAACTTTGTGGAAAGAGCTTGTGTAGACTGAAGTCACTTGTTCGATTTTGCTGGTATTGTTTTATATTTCACCGTTTTGTTAAATGATACTTTGTTGCCCTTGCTCTTTGAACCCACTTCTCTAATCTTTTTATTACGGAATGGCCAGAAAACCTCACCGCAAGCCCTTGTCAATGGTCCAACACATGAATGCCAGAGCTGACCATTTAGCACACGCAAACCATGACAGCACGTCAGACTGACACTGTTGTGACACGGTGTTAACATCCAAATATGGCAGAATGATGATGCACACGCGAGACATCCATATAGCAACGCCAATGGAAATGCGAATATCATTGACATGAGCCTGTATACTATATTTTTGATGCTGCTGTAACAGTGATGTGCGTTAAGCCACACACAATCGGGCGAGTTAGTCGGGCCGTCAAAACCAGGTTCTCCTACGACATCTTCAAAATGTATCTGAAATAATTTCGAAAACAGAACATTAAATAATGGATAAATATATGAGTTACCAAGGCATGTAATAGAGAATTCCTACAAGGAATTTGGGAAACTTTTTTTTTCAATTGTAGATACTTTTAAAGATTTCAAACAGTATGCACTGTGAGAAAAAAAAAATATTTGCATATCTCGCTCGAAAGAAGTCTGTTTTAATGGATGGCACATGTCATAAAAATTGATTGGGAAGCTCGCAAAAAGATAAATATTTCATCAATTTATCTTTACCAAAAATTCCTATAATATTAACGAGCCTGTCGAAGGTTTTCGGGAAAAAACTGGGGGCGGGCGGCGGGGAGAGAAAATGCTGGGAATCAGATTTTTCTCGTTTCCCCACCCTTATAAAGACAAACATTATCATTTAGTCACATTTAAAATGTCGTCTGCATAATTATGCTGTCAAAGTGGACATGTCTAAACTTCTGTGGTCTTGTAAAGAATTAATCATGTCAATAAGACTCACGTGGATATGTCCATTGATGTTACGTGTGTCTCTGTTGTTTGCAGGATCTCTGGGATCTTTGCCAGACTCATCAGGGGCAACTCTCCGAATTGATCGTGTAAACTTTGCAGAACTTGTAAGGCACATACCTCATACACTTTCAGAAAAAATATCTCTGTCTTTATGTGTGATTTTTTGTATACTTCACAATCGCTTTTGTCAGTTCTTTTTTAATCTGTATCACATTTTCTCTTTATTTGGCACACATTCTGACCGCTGTTTACAAGTAAGTTTTTAACGCTTTAAGTAATGGTTCCAAAATGTCATTTTGACTGAGGGCATTGACACTTTAAGCAAGTATGCTTTCACCCTTTCCCAAACAACAAATGTCAGACTTTCAAATTCAAACTACTTTTAGACAACAAATTCGAAAGTGGTACAAATGGACTGAAGTTCTTTCGCTGAGCAGAAAACATTGCACGGGAAACTAGCCAGCAGCATTCTCTCCTTTTCCAACAGTGTTTCCAAATTCTTCTTCCTGTAGATCGCGAAAACATGGGAATGCGTGGTAAAAGGTTAAGGTATTAGTTCAATATTTAGTAACAAGAAAATAAGAATATGCATAATCTTCGTTGTGAATAACCATTGAAATGCAGTTTAAGTCTTAAAGTGCCAAATTAAGGGCAACGTGGATTTTAAGTACATGTAAGTCAAACGACGGAGATTGTGGAACTTTAAGAATGTTTTAGAAAATACCGACCAGTGTAGATCCAAAATCATACGCATTACACTTTGCATAGACTACGGTAATTTTAATTTACACTGTCCATAAAAGCCACCGAATTTGGCACTCCAAGGGTTTATATTTACAGATTAACAAAATGATTAAGTCAAGGAAAGAATTTACACAATACATGAAAAACGAACACACTGCAATTAAAATTAAGCACGTATCCTTCAATACAAAATTTTGGTCCACTTTGAATACATTCAACATAATACTGAGTGGTATTTGCCGATTTATTGTATAATTTGGCAGGATTAAATCAAAACTGACCTTGTTAATCAGCTATAAAAATATTTTTATCCCCTGTTAACGTTTTTCTCACATGATTCAATTTCTCCAATGATTTCTAATCTTGTATCCAGTATGCCAGCACATAGACTTCATTTACTAGTTTGAATGGGGTTTCCACCGCTATCAACAACATCACATTCAAATTATGGTGACATTTCACTAATATGGCGTGATCACAGACAGAATGGCTCCCGCCTGATATCTTATGCGCATGGTACCACGGTGACTTTTCCAGAATCTGACAGGCTCCGAGCCCGTGCGTTGAATATGTGAATCATGGGACTGTCGCCGTGCGGGAACTGGGCTGTCAACGTAGGAAAGTGGTGGGGAGGGGGAGTAAATCCCCTTCCCCCATGACTCTGGAAGTGCCTGAAAGCTTTTATAAACTTCATGGGTGGACAGCCTTACTACCTTTTAGTCAAAACATGAGTTAATTGATGAATACAAAAACTAATCTGATCTATAGCCCGCCACTTATCCGATCTCAAAATGCGCCCTATGGGCCTGCAAGAAGCATAGGATACTGACCGTCTTCGGAGCAGGGTCCAGGGATTGTTGCTTTGTCCTGCACTGGATGATGCAAGGTGCCCAATTTCCGAATATCTCGCGAAACATCTCCCGTTTCGAGCCATGGTAAGACTAAATAATAATACTCGGGACCCCGCATTTAGCTGTATTGGCCAAGAAAAGTTATCATCTGAAGGTATGACCCCACTAATGAGATTATGAATTAGAGCTAGAACTTTACGAATTACTAAAATATTTGTCTCAATTATGCCCATTCTCTTAATTAGTTCCAGCGTGCCCTCTGTGCTCAGAGCTTTTATGTAATTCTGCTTGTAGGGCTGGTTGCATATGAGTATTCTTGAGCAACTACATGTATTTGCATTTGTAACCATAATGATAATCTAGTAGGAAAAGTATTATAAGCACGCTCTTGTTTGTTGTGATAATTTGGAAATGTTGAAAACGGCGACAAACACCATTTAAAGTGGACAAAAAGATTAACCGTGCCGTATGAAAACAACCGCTGGCATGATGATATTACACGCAGTCTCACAAATAAAAGTTTGTATGTCCCTGCTGTTGATTATGAGTGAGTGCGTGTGTGTGTGTGGGGGGGGAACAACTTTCCAGCTTACTATCATTATTCAGTTGGAACCGATTTTTTATGAAATGGTAAAGCATATGAAAGTGTCATTTATGGTACTTATTGTGTTTAGCTCGAGGTTGGTGGTGGTTAGCCTGTATCCAGGCGGTAATAATTTTTTAATCACTCCTTATCGTGGTCTCTTTTCACAGTCTATACATAGATCTATCATGACAATGAAATGATAAAAAATAATGTCTGAATATGTAAAAGAATAAAAATGATCGGACTGGAACCCAGACTAGGTGGTGATGCACTGCCAGTTTACCAACTTAGCATCAGTTTTGTTTTCGGGGCTATCAGTCCTTTGATATTAATTAACGGTGACTGAAATGGGACAATTTGAAAGAGTATATTTTTACTGTGGAACCGCTTGAATGTGAATCGTCAACGAAACGCTATTCGACAGGGAAACAAAATTGTTCGTTTTTAACTTATTTCAATTGAGACAACATTAATCTATAGTACTGTTATTATTCCATTACACAGGGACTGTTATTCTACCAGGCCAGTGATAGACTTTGTCTTATTTCGGAGATACTTGAACGGACCATAGCAACCTAACGAAAGGGCCATTGCCGTTGTCAAAACACCGTCAAGGAACTGAAAAATGGTATGGAAAATTGACTGATTGATTGTGTGTTGTTTATCGCCGTTTTCAACATTATTTCACTGGGCAGCCAGTGCATCTATCCATGCTTTCCTGGAGTTTCTGTTACCAGTACTACGCACAATATTCTTTCCAAGCCATCGGCTCCTTTTCCACATAACCATCGTCGAAACAGCGGTCAGTGGTGAGAGAGGGATGAACCCTGTCACAATGACTACCATCAATCCTTGAAATGAAATTGGCCGAGCTGGGGATCAAACTACCAACCCTGTGTCCTCAAGTTCTGTATGTTACAGACTGAGCTAGCAGGGCTTGGCAGTACGGAAAGTAATTTATTGAAAACTCAACCAGACAACAAAATTTTATAACTTGACAGCATTTGCAGACAACATATTAAATGTGGCAGATATCTTGGATCTTGTCCTTGAAAGGGTTGAAAACTAGGGGGAAAGAGGAGAAAATGCTAGGTACCATTTACAAGTGGCACAGGCGGTCACAGAGCGTGGTTCATTATTTTGTCCCTGAAAAAGTTAACCCTTTACCAAAAGATCACATGTGTTAATGACCTTAAAGAAGAAGGATTTTGAAAAAAATACAAGACTAAGACAGTCACTTTGATTAACATTTACTTTTAGGACAGGTGTTCTGTAGTACTGTCCCTGAAGGTGATTTTTGTTTTTGACTGGTTGCACAAAAATGTCCAAAGAAGAAAAGCACCATAAACGTCTCATTATCGAGACTAAGGTCTGCTGCTATTATGTACACGATATTGTAGTCACAACATGTAAGTTAGTGGTTTAGTTTAGGAAAATTTGAGACACCAAACTCACAACGATGCTAAATGTCAGGTGTCCCATCCAAAATGTTGGTATCCTTATGATTCTGGGACACTGTCAGTGAAAAGTCATCTGCATTAACCCTTTACCAAAGAATCCCACGTTTTATTAAACTTAGGAAAAAAAAGGCTCTTGAAAACATCATGGAAAAAAGAAAGATGCTGGTAACCATCGTTTTCCCACAATGTTTTCTACACTTTTACAGGAAAAATTCATTATTTTGTAGATCTACAAATGCTTTCAATTTGGACAAGTCTAAAATTTTGTTATGTGGTAAAGAGTTAGTGCAATTTACAGTAGTTTAGGTAACAGATATTCATAAGTTTGGTAAACTGGACTTAGCTAGTAAGTGGATTCTGGGTTTTGGTATCTACCGGGTAAGTAGATCTAATTATAGTGTTATTTGTACCATGACATTTTTCACACCCAATATATGGCTTTGGTTTGTTCATCATTTAACTCTTAAACTTCTGAGCATTTGTAAAACTTTTTAGGATGTAGTTTTATACATGAGAAACAAACTGAAGACAAGGATTAGGTGTGACAATTGTCATGGTGCATTAACAGCTACATAACTATACCTTATTACCCAAATCTCCAATTAGTTTACTTTGTAAGTCCAATTCACCGAACTTGTCTATCACAGAAACATCTGTCACTGTCACCCAATTAATGTGATCATCATTTATTGTTCCAAACGCTCAAAATGTCTTATAAAAGTCTCTTATGTGTAAAAGAGGCACTTGTACAGTACTCAAAAACTTGAATATAAAGTAATGCATGTTATATATATACTCAGCCAAAAAAGAAAGTACCCACTTTTTAAACCTTAATATTTCATTTAATATTGTTTTGTCACAAATATAAATAATAAGCAATGTACAGGTAATCGTTGGAGCACCTGTTGACCCAAGTTTGGTCAGTAGTAAACCATGCCCTTTGGCGAGAGAACTCAATTTAGTGAATTTGCATGTGTGCCTCATGCGGCATGGGTCGATATCCGGTGACAGAAATCTGATCGCACTGATTGGCCGCTAATAAATCACAATTGAATAAAATAATGCAAAAGCAAGTTAAAAGAAATGCCAAGATTATATAATGATCAACGAAACTAAGCTATTGGGATACTGAATGCAGGTACGTCAGTAACTGCAGTATCCCAGCTGTTTGGTTGTACTCGTAAGCCGATAGAGCGTTTATGGAGACGATTCTGGGCTACGGGAAACACCGGCGACTGTCCCCGGAGTGGTCGGACACATGTGACGACTGCTGCCGACGATCGGTACATCATCATGCAACATCTCCACAACCGACGCCTTACTGCAACAGCAACTGGGAGACAGCAGGGTATTCACCTACAGACTGGCAGGAATCTGTTGTGACAGAATGTCCAACCGATCTGCGCGCATCGGCCGTATTTCAGCCAAATTCCCACACACCGCCATCGGACCGCAAGGCGCGACTGGTGCCGCCATCATTTGCACTGGCGGCGTAATGACTGGAGTTATCTTCAGATGAATCTTGGTTTAACATCAGTCATGCCGACGGCCGTGAGAGAGTTTACCGCTGTCGGGGAGAGAGTTCTGCCAGTGTGTGCATCATTGAGAGGGACCGTTTTGGAAGGGGGTCGGTAATAGTCTGGGGTGGAATTATGGATGGAAACAAGACTGGCTTTATTGTGATTAACAGGAATATCAATGCTCAGAATTACATCAATGATGTTCTAACAGTAGAGGTTATCCCTTTCCTTCAGTGCCATGGTCCGAATGTCAGTTTAATGCACGATAACGCCCGCCCCCATATGGCTGCAGCAACTCGGTGGTTTTTGGCGGCTCATAACGTCAACGTCTTAGACTGGCCTGTGAATAGTCCTGATCTAAATCCAAAAGAACACGTGTGGGAGGAGCTAGGACGTGTTCGAACAAATCACGCAATCAACATGGTAAATGACTTTGCAGCAGCATTACAAGTTGAATGGAACAATTTGCCTGCGCCTTTTATACAGCGTTATGTAAACATTATGCACTGCCGAATCACGACATGCATTGGGCAAAATGGTGGACACATGAGATACTGACTCCGAATTCAATATTTAAAACCCATTTTGGGTGCTTACATCCCATTCAAAATGAAATTAAACCTTTCGTGCTGGTGAACTCAGTGTTATCAAAGAAAGTGTTATTTTTGAAATCAACCCTTACATCATTTCGCTCAATATTTTCCATTGAAAGAAATATCGCATCGACTACAAATTTTCACAGAATGTCAGAAAGGAATTGTTCTGTAACCCTTTACCATATGACAAAATTTTTGACTCGTCAGAATGGAAAGCATTGCATACGACAAATGAAATGTGACTTAAAAATTGAAATTTGTTATTGGACAGGAACATTGTGGGAAAAGGAGAAAATGCTGGTTACCAGCATTTTCTCCTTTTCTCACATTGTTTTCAAAAAGGCTTCCCTTTAAGGGTCGTTAAAAGTCGGGATTGTGTGGTAAACAGTTAATACAGATTAAAAAAATAGTCACAATATATGCTAGTTCCTAGTAAATAGATAGAACTATACGATGGGTACTTGCTTTTTTGGCTGAGTATAGTTTGTATGTTGTTTTTTTTTTGTGAAGGGGGTATTTTGTTATTTATGTTTATAGGCAGAAACAGAAGAAATATTCAAAAGAATTTCAGCCCACAAAGGAGTCATTGGCATGATTGTTGTGAATTCTGAAGGTAGGATTTTTACCAGTCATAGTTTTGAGGCTGTTAACCCCTTACTGCACAATCCTGACTTTTAACGACCTTGAGAAAGAAAGCTTTTGAAAACATTGTGAAAAAAGGAGAAAATGCTGGTAACCAGCATTTTCTCCTTTTCGCACAATGTTTTCTACCCTTCCCAAAACAAATTTTGAGTCACATCAGATTTGTCGTCTGCAAATGTTTTCAATTTGGACCAGCTGAAAATTTTGTCGTTTAGTAAGGAATCAGCCCTTTACAAAATGACAAGATTGTGGTTCTGTCCAAATTAAAAGCATAAATTTGCATAAAAATAAAGCTCAAGTGATGGAATTTGCCTTTCAAGGGGAAGAAAACATTGTTGAAAAAGGAGAATAATCATGGTTGTTACCAGCATTTCTCTCATTTTCCCTGAATGTTTTCTGAAGCCTCCTCCACAAAGTCAATAAAACACAGTATTGTTTTAAAAAAAATAGGTCAATACATTACGCTTTTTCAGTTTTCAAGTGATTGACTTTTGAAAATTATTTAGCCAAAGGAAACATGCTTTGAGCAAGCAAATTTTTTTGTGTGTTTTGATTTGCTTCGTGTTCATGTATTTCACGTATTAATCCATAAACCTTTACCAGATGCAAAGACTCTTCAATGTTTGAAGGTATTTGTAAATGAAAAATGTTCATTAAATGAATAGATTTGCCTTTGAAAGGATGGAAAACGTAGTTAGTTAAAAGTTTCCAAATGTACCATATCCATTATTAAGACATAGTTTATGTTAATATGTAGTTAGCTCGCCTGAGCTCAAAGTTGTCAAAGAGAGCTTTTGTGTTCATCAAACATTGTGTTGTCTGTCCTGTGGATGTCAATAATTACCTTCTGTGTACTCTAGTGGCCGCGTTTTGGTCCATTACTCATGAAAGTTGGCCAGAATGTTTGTATATACAATTATACAATGTCTAGTATGAGTTGTAAAATTGGTCATGTCTGGTCAACAAGTGGCTCACTAGGACTAATCTTGGAAAACCATGTGTGGTTGTGTGCACTCTCGAGGCCTCAATTTCAGATAAATTCTCATGAAAGTTGGGGCTGCACCGATTCCCATTATGCACTCTGAATTTATTTTGTATGGGTTCTACATCACCACAACCAGGATCTCTTCAACTTAGATCAAGTTACTCTGGTGAGCAGTTTAGGGCCAATAGCCCTCTTGCTTTATATTCACGAAGATCTACTTCTCATTACTAAATATTGATACCTACCTTTAACCCTGCTTCACACAATCCTGAGTTTTAATGACTCTGAAGAAGAAAGTTTTCAAAAACCTGGGAAAAGGAAAAGGAGAGCATCAGTTTCTACTTTTCTGGTAACGATTTCTGCTCATTTAAAGTCAGATACCATCGTTTGAGCCCCATTTATTTTGTCATCTGCAAATTCTTTCAATTTGGGCAAGTCTAACATGGTGAAGAGTTAGAGCAAGAACAATAGTTTTAGAATTAACTCTTTACCAAACAACAAAATTTTAGACTGTACCAAACTGCAATTGCAGATGACAAATTAAAAGAGTCCAAAATAACAAAATTTATTCTTAATAGGGTAGAAAACATTGAGGGAAAAGAAGAAAATGCTGGTTACCAGCATTTTCTCCTTTCCTCACAATGTTTTCAAAAGTCGTTTTCCTCAGGGTCATTAAAACTGGGGATTGTGTGGTACAGGTGTAAAGAAACCTCTCCCCTCCTACCACCATCACCACCATCCACCTACAAGGTATGGACCTCTGCTGAATCCATCATGTCTATTTCTGACTACAGGAATTCCAATCAGAACAACCCTAGATAACGCAACAACTGTACAGTATGCATGTCTCATCACCCAACTTGCCCAGAAGGCAAGGGGCTTCGTACGTGACCTTGACCAGCAAAATGACCTGACATTCCTGAGGGTGAGGTCAAAGAAAAATGAGATCATGGTTGCCCCAGGTAATGATTATATATTGTTTTCAACTTTCGTACCTTGCTTTTATTACAGACTTGTTTCAATGCTTCTCTGGTAAGTAACCTAACCCTTTCTCTGCAATGGAACATCGAATAGTTTACCAAACAGTTGTGTGTTTTAACCCTTTACAACACAATCCCGACTTTTAACGACCCTGAGAAAGAAGCCTTTTGAAAACATTGTGGGAAAAAGAGAAAGTGCTGGTAACCAGCATTTTCTCCTTTTCCCACAGTGTTTTCTGCCCTTCCCAAAATACATTTTAATTTTTGAGTTACATTGAATTTGTCGTCTGCAAATGCTTTCAATTTGGATGAATCTTAAATTTTGTCGTTTGGTAAAGAGTTAATGACCCTGAGGAAGAATATTTTTCTTTAAATATTGTAGTAAAAGAAGAAAATGCTGGAAACCAGCATTTTTGGCTTTTATCAAAATATTTTCTACCCTTTTAAAGACAAATCTAATCATTTTGATTCACGTTTGATTTGTGATCTGCAAATGCTTTCAATTTTGGATCAGCCCACAAGTACAAAAAAAACCATGTGGAAAGCATGATTTGGCTATCTTAGCTCTTGTTTCTGAAAGGTTAAAAAACACCATGGGAAAAGGAGAAAATTCCGGTTACCAGCATTTTTTCCTTTTCCCAGGATGTTTTCAAAAGTCTACTTCCCCAGAGGCTTTAAAACCGTCATTTGTGGTAAAGAGTTAACATGGCTGAATCCAATTAAATGCTAAACAAAACAATTAAAGGATGACTAAACAAATTTTTTATTTGCAGGGCAAATGCATTTTTGTCTTCTGCAAATATTATTAATAATTTTGTTTATTTGACGCATGATGACACAGGCTAATTTTTAATCTGTAACATTGCTTTGAACTGTCCTATCTCTTTACCACACTACAAAAATGGAGACTTATCCAGATTAAAAGCATTTGCAGATGACAGTTTAAATGTGATTCAAATGGTGAAATTTGTCTTTGGTAGGATAGAAAACAGTGTGGGAAAAGGAGAAAATGCTGGTGACCGCATTGATTTCAAAAGGCTTCTTCCTCAGGGTTTATAAAACTCTGGATTGTGTGGTAAAGGGTTAAATCAAAGAGATTCCAATACATGTATTAGCTATGATTTAACTCTTTATCATATAATCCCGACTTTTAATAACCCTGAGACAGAGGCCTATTGAAAACATTGTGGGAAAAGGAGAAAATGCTCGTAACCAGTATTTTCTCCTTTTCCCACAATGTTTTCTACCCTATCCAAGACCAATTTCATCATTTGACCCACATTTAAATTGTCATCTGCATATACTTTCAATTTGGACAAGTTTACATTTTTGTTGTGTGGTAAAGAGTTAAAAGGTATTTTTACATAAGCAAGACACTTTTCTTGGTATAACTTCCATCTGCAAGGGATGGTAAATGACACAAGCTGTCTGTAATTAACACTATGTTAACTCTTTACCACACAATTCTGACTTTAAATGACCCTGAGGAAAAAGCCTTTTGAAAACATTGTAGGGAAAGGAAAAAATGCTGGTTACTCGCATTTCTCCTTTTCCTACAATGTTTTCTACCCTTTAATAGATAAATCTCATAATTTGTGCAACATTTAATTTGCTTTCAATTTGAACAAGGCTAAAATTTTGTTGTTAGGTAAAGAGATAATATACAATTAAACTTTGAAGAAACAATCATGTGGAACATCCTTGGGGGAAAAAGCTTCTGAAAACATTGTCAGAGAAGGAGAGTATGCTGAGTATGCAGCATTTATTCCTTTTCCTACAATGATTCAACCCTATGAAAGAAATATCAAAGTATTTCAGGCACATTTGATATTTTGTATAAAATTAATTCTTAAGGCGGAAATCTAAATTTTGTCAGCTTGTAAAAAATGAAATCTGACTCATATTCCAGTCTTTTAACTCTTTACCAAACAACAAAGTTTTAGACAGAACCAAATTGAAAGCATTTGCAGACGAGAAAGAAAATGTGACTCAAAAATTGAAATTTGTTTTGGGAAGGTTAGAAAACATTGTGGGAAAAGGAGAAAATGCTGGTTACCAGCTTTTTCTCCTTTTCCCACAATGTTTTCAAAAGGCTTTTTCTTCAGGGTCATTAAAACCCGTGATTGTGTGGTAAAGAGTTAATGAGTCATAGAAAGGAGGCTTTTGAAAACACTGTGAGAAAAGGAGAAAATACTGCTTACCAGCAATTTATCCTTTTTCCCCAGTGTTTTTCTACTATTTCACAGACAACATTGCATCATTTGAGTCACATTTTATTTGTTATGAGCATTATGCTTGCAATTTGAACAAATGCAAAAATGATGTTGTCTTATAAAAAGTTAACTCTTTACCAAACGGCAGAATTTTAGACTGGTCCAAATTGAAAGCATTTACAGACAACAAATCAAAGGTGGCTCAAATGATGAAATTTGGCCAGGATAAAGTAGAAAACATTGTGGTAAAAGGCAAAAATGCTGGTTACCAGCTTTTTCTCCTTTTCCCAAAATGTTTCCAAAAGGCTTCTTCCTCAGGATCAGTAAAAGTCGGGATTGTGTGGTAAAGGGTTAATCAGTATCTTTATGTGCATTTCAGATAAAGATTATCTGATGATTGTGATTCAGAATCCCAGTGAGAATGTATGAAGATCTGCAAGCAGTCCATTAGAAGTGACTGATACTGTATAAAATTTATAAAATATTGTATGGTGTGGCACTGTGCTTTGTTGCTACACTGCGGTAATTGTTGTGTTCTTCAGAGGTATTTAAGTCTTTACCACACCACCCCGAGTTTTAACGACACTGAAAGAGAAGGCTTTTGATTGTGGTAAAAGGAGAAAATGCTGGCAACCAGCATTTTCTCCTTTTCCCGCAATGTTTTCTACCCTATCCAATACATAAATCACCATTTAAGCTACACTTAATTTTTCGTCTGCAAATGCTTTCAATATGGTCCAGTCTAAAACTTTGTTGTTTGGTAAAGAGTTAATGCTATATCAGACAACAAAATTTTAGACTCATCCATAATGAAAGCCTTTGCAGAAGACAAAATGTAGCTTTCAGGACTTGTTTTGAAAGGGTAGAAAACAAAATTGGGAAAAGGAGAAGGCTCTGTTTACCAGGTTTTTTTCCTTTTTCCAGTGTTTTCAGGAGCCTTTTTCACAAAGGTAACTTAAACTTGGGACTCTTTGGCAAAGGCCATGTTTCCTTTTAACTCTTTACCAAACAATAGAATTTTGAGCTTGATCAAAATGAAAGCATTTGCAGACAAGAAAATAAATATACATGTAAATCAAATGACGATTTCTGTCTATGATAGAGTAGAAAACATTGTGGGAGAATGAGAAAATGCAGGTTAGTCGTTACCAGCATTTTTTCCTTTTCCCACAATGTTTTCATAAGCTTTTCTCCTCAGGGTTGTTTAAACAAGGGGTTGTGAGGTAAAGAGTTAATAGGTAGCTTCATTTATTACCCAGTAAATACTAAACTGTTAATAGTTAATTGAAATTCAATGTGAATGCAGTCTTGTCATAATTTAATGTCAACCCTGTGCAAGATGACACAACTTTGGACTCTTCCATGCTGAAAGCATTTGCCTATGACAAATTAAGTGTTGCTCTAATGATAAAATTTGACCATCAAAGAGTTCAAAATACTGGATGAAAAGGAGAAAATGCTGGTAATCAGAAGCTCATTTGTACCAATTTTGAATTTGTCATCTGCAGATGTTTTGAATTTTGAAAGAGTCTAAAATTTGTGGTTTGATGAAAGTCAGTAAGATCTTCATGTAATGTTGTTCCTATAAATATTTTGGAAAATGTGGATTTTTTTTCCATTTGCAACAATTTTTTAAAATGTAAGCCGCTATAGGTGGATCAGACCGTGTTCAATGAAGTGTATTGTTGTATTTACTCTTTTCCAGACAACCCTGTGTTTTAAAGACCCAGAGGAAAACTTCTTTGAAAACATTGTGGAATTAGGAGAAAATGCTGGTACCACCATTTTCTCCTTCTTCAACAGTGTTTTCTTCCATTTCAAAGACATTTATAAATTTTTCAAGCCACTTTAAATTTATTATCTGCAAATGCTTTTCATTTCGATAAGCCAAAACTTTTGTCTTGGTATGGAGTTAAATCTACATGATCTGACAGGGTGCTTTTGTATAGACTGGTCAACTTTGGTGCCATTTTCTGCACAGCCTGTTTTTCTACTCGCAAGAAGAAGCTTCTTTCTTTGATTTCAGTACTACTGCAATGTATGTTGGTTGCCATGAGGTGATTGTATACTTTCTCTGTCGTTCTGTTTTTATTTATATACAGTACTGTATATTTAATGTCATGTATTAAGTATAAAGCTTGGATAAAGTATTATCCCAAATTTTGAGTTTGTCTGTTTTTCTTCTTGCCTAATAAAAGGTCTAGTGAAGATCGATATTATCAAATGTTTAAAATTAAGCCATGTTGCGGGTAAAGGGTAGAATTATCTCAATGACACAATTCTAATGAGTATCAATAACACAGATTTTCAGTGAAGAACTAAGATGTTATACTATGAACCTGGAAATAATCTGTATCTGTCCTTGATACTTTTGTTTTTGCACTCATGTCAAACACTTTGATGGTTATGAGGTTTAGAGAACAAAAGAGCAGGAGTTTTGTGGGTTCAAACTAAGTCCTACGGTATATGTCAAATAATGATAGTACATGTAATGTCTTCCCTTCAAATATCACAGCTTTCAGAGTTCTTCTATATGACTGTCATGAAAGTGTAGAAAAAATGTGCTTGGGTAAAATACAGCCTTGATATAAATAATAGTACTGTACTAATAATCATTTGAAGTGATGCCGTCTGATACTTGAAATAGTCTTGATACAGCTATTGGGTTTCTACCAATATATTGGAAACTACAGGGTGATTCATAGTATCTGCTACACTTTCAAATAGTTATAAATTATGCTACTAAGCTAGATATGAATGCACTAGATATTACTTGAAAGAATACATTACAAAATTTTATCTGTTAACTCTTTACCAAACAACAAAAATTTCGACTTGTACAAATTAAAAGCTTTTGCAGACGACAAAATAAATATGACTCAAAAAATTGAAACTATTATTTGAAAGGTTAGAAAATATTGAGGGAAAAGGAGAAAATGCTGGTTACCAGCATTTTCTCCTTTTCCCACAATGATTTCAAAAGGCTTCTTTCTCAGGGTCATTAGAAGTCGGGCTTGTGTGGTAAAAGGATTAATAGATCGGGAAAGACATTGATGTCATCTGTGACATCATATGTTGATGCTTGTTTTTCAAGTTAGCACTTTCCAAGTGAAAGGCTGCTGAAGGTGTTTAGCTGTATTTTGAAAGCAACTCAATGACTACAACAGTTAGAGTGATGCAGAAACCCTATACAGGTGATGAGAAACTATTCAGATACCAAATACATTGGATAGTAAATCAGTTCAAGCAGACAGGATCTTTAGAGGATGGACGCCATACAAACAGTGGAAGACAAAAAACCAGCAGACATTCAGAAAACATGTCTGAAGTTAGACGCATCATTGAGAAAATCTGTGTCATGTGCAAGATAATGTTACACATACATTGGACCATTCAAGTATCTATAGAATGTTAAAGTTCATTTAAAAGCATTTCCGTATACCATTTCAATTATGCAGGCTCTTTATTGCGACTGGTCCTCAAGTGTAAAGGATAATGTGACTGTTAACCCTTTCCCAAACGACAAATTTTGGACTGGTCCAAATTGAAAGAGTTTGCAGACGACAATTTTAAATTTGATGAAAATGGCAGAAAGGTCTCAAAAAGGGTAGAAAACACTGAGAAAAGGAGAAATTGCTCGTTACGAGCAATTTCTCCTTTTCCCACAGTGTTTTCAAAGACTTGTACTGCAGATACGTGAAAACCAGGGCTTGTTTGGGAAAGGGTTAAAGTAATACATGTAAATGGTTGAACCTTTACCAAGCATCTCAAAGTTCTTTTTTGGCCTTGAGGAGAAAGGCTAATGGAAAAATAGCGGAAAAAGGAGAAAATGATGGTTACCAGCATTTTCTCCTTTTCCAATTGTGTTTTCTACCCTTATGATAAAGAATACCACCATTATGGCTGTCATCTGCACATGCCGTCATTTTTGGGCAAGTCTTAAAATGCATTCATCTGGTAAAGGGTTAAAAGTCCTAATTACAATAGGACAATGTCCTACATATAATTCAACTTTTCTCTTTTTGTTAAAAAATACATTAGAAAATGCCTGCATAGATAATTTCATAACAATGTTGACTTTTCAAGGGAAAATAATGGGAAAAAAAAAGCTAGAGTTACACTTCTTTACCACTGCACATCCCCTCATTGCCCTCTTATGCACTTTAACCCTTTCCCAAACAAGCCCTGGTTTTCACGTGTCTGCAGTACAAGTCTTTTGAAAACACTGTGGGAAAAGGAGAAATTGCTCGTAACGAGCAATTTCTCCTTTTCCCACAGTGTTTTCTACCCGTTTTGAGACCTTTCTGCCATTTTTCATCAAATTTGAAATTGTTGTCTGCAAACTCTTTCAATTTGGACTAGTCCAAAATTTACCGTTTGGGAAAGGGTAAATGAAATACATGTATCCTTTGCTTACTGGCTGTGGTATAAGAGTTATGGCCCAGAAAAAGCACTTGTTCATGCAGACACCAATGGTCACAAAAATAAACTAATGTAGTTTACCTAGTTCTACAAAAAGTCTAGCTTTGAAAGGGATTTTACATAAATATAATGTGGTAACTGATGTATGATGACATAGGAAGACAAATACACAGATGTCCTAATTAACCCTTTACCACACAATCCCGTCTTTTAACAACCCTGGTGAAGAAGCCTTTTGAAAACATTGTGGAAAAAGAAGAAAATGCTGGTAACCCACAATGTTTTCTAATTTATCAAAGGCAGATTTCATCATTTGGGCTACCTTTAATTTGTCGTCTGCAAATGCTTTCAATTTGGACCAGTCTAAAATTTTGTCATTTGGTAAAGGGTTAAATAAATCAACTCTGAAACTTGAAACATTGTTTGTAGTTGACAGTGTTGAAAACATCTTTGTGAAACAGGAATAATGATCATGAATTTTGGTTTAACTCTTTACCACACAATCCCAAGTTTTAATTACCCCGAGAAAGAGGTCTTTTGAAAACATTGTGGGAAAAGGAAGAAAATGCTGGTAACCAGCATTTTCTCCTTTTCCCAAAATGCTTTCTGTCCTTTTACAGACAAATCTCACCACATGAGCCATACCTATTTTGTCGTCTGCAAATACTTTCAATTTGGACAAGTGTAAATTTTGTCATGTAGTAAAGGGTTAACAATGCTTTTAAGATGCTTGCTTTAAGAGTGAAAACAGTTGTTAGGAAATAGTAATGTATTAACTCTTTTCCACACAATCCTGAGTTTTAACAACCCTGAGAAAAGTGGCCTTTTCAAAACGTGGGAAAAGGAGAAAATGCTGGCCATATTTTGTCTTTTGAGGCACCTTTAATTTATCGTCTGCAAATGCTTTCAATTTGGATAAGTCTAAAAGTTTGTCGTTTGGTAAAGGGTTAAGTGAACATTTTATAGACACCTTACTCATTGCTTTAATCTTTGAAACAGTATTAAACCTTTATCAAACAATCCCGTGTAATAATGATCCTATGGAAAAAGTCCTTTGATAACATACTGGGAAAAGGAGAAAAGGCTGGTAACCTGCATTTTCTCCGTTTCCCACCATGTTTTCTACCCTATATTTCCTATCCTTGAAAACAAGAGTAGAAAACAGAGGAATTATCCGTTGAGCCATGTTTAATTTGTCGTCTGCAATTGCTTTCAATTTGGACAAGACTGGAATTTTGTTGTGTGGTAAGGAGTTAAGCAATACAACTAAAATAGCAAAAAAGACAAAAAGTAGAGAAAAAAAAATGTTTATTTTGTAAGTTTTTTTTTTATGGTAGTCACACAGAGATGCATGGCAATCCGTCTACTACAAGTACACTTATTTCAATGGAAATAAGAAATTACAGGAAAGAACAAAACAAGATGAATTAACGACCCTGAAGAAGAAGCCTTATGACAACGTTGTAAGAAAAGGAGAAAATGCTGGTAACCAGCATTTCTTCCTTTTCTCACAATGTTTTCTACCTTATAAAAGATAAATTCCATCATTTGAGCCACTTTTAAATTGTTGTAGGCAGATGCTTTCAACTTGGACAAGTCTGCATTTGTGTTGTGTGGTAAATAGCTGAGGTGTTGATAGAAAACAAAAACAAAAAAATTAAAGAGAAGAACTACTGTGTTGAACAATCTCTTTTAGTTGCCATGTTTTCTTACGCCATTTCTTTGGTTGAAAAGTAAATCATGGGAATGTTATTTGATTGTTACATTTAACCCTTTACCACACAATCCCGACTTTTAACGACCCTGAAAAAGAAGCCTTTTGAAAACATTGTGGGAAAAGGAGAAAATGCTGGTAACCAGCATTTTCTCCTTTTCCCACAATGTTTTCTGTCCTTTCACAGAAAAATTTTGCCATATGAACGATATCTGATTTGTCGCTTGCAAATGCTTTCAATTTGGACAATTGTAAAATTTTCTCGTGTGGTAAAGGATTAAGATAGTGTTAACTCTTTACCAGATGATTGTTAACTCTTTACCAAATGACATTATTTCAGACTGTTCCAAATTGAAAGCACTTGCAGACAACAAACTAAATGTGGTTCAGATTATTTGAATTGTGTCTGAAAGGTTAGAAAACACTGTGGGAAAAGGAGAAAATGCTGGTTACCAGTATTTTCTCCTTTTCCCACATTTTTTTTAAAAGCCCTTTTCATCAGGGTCGTTAAAAGTCGTGATCGAGTGGTAAAAGGTTACTTTAAATAAATAAATAAATAACTTCTTTGATTCTTGTTTGAGATCTTATGACATTAAACATCAAAAAATAACTCTACAATAAGTATTTACTGAACAAAATAACATATTAAATAAATTAAAAAAAATAACCAATAATTCTAGATAGGTACAAATTTTGTTTCAATAAATTAAGTATTTTGTGATGGACCTATTCCTCGCACACAACCCTCTTCACTGTTGAGGTTGTGACCAACTCAACCAAAAAAGGGCCAGGATGGTCCTTTATCATTCACCCGATTCTGTGAGACAAGAGGTCAGCATGTGGGTTCCAACAGCATTCTCCCCCAGGGTCATTAAATTTAATGACTGTTTGGTAAACAGTTAACTCTTTAACAAACGACAATATTTCAGATTGGTCCAAATTGAAAGCATTTGCAGATGACAAATTAAATGTGGCTAGAATGATTGCATTTGTTTCTGAAAGGGTAGAAAACATTGTGGGAAAAGGAGAAAATGCTGGTTATCAGCATTTTCTCCTTTTCCCACAATGTTTTCAAAAGGCTTCTTTTTCAGGGTCGTTAAAAGTCGAGATTGTGTGTTAAGGTTAATGTTAGAAATTTACTAGCACATGATGAAGAATGTTTCTGGACAAAGAGAATACTAGCTGTCCATAGCTTATAATATTTACATGTGACACATAAAACTTTCTTTGGCACTAATAAAGTATAAAGCTCAGGTAACATTTCTTCTATTCATACAACTGTTGATGCCAGTCTAGAAAATATTATGAAAAATCGAGGATTGTATTGATTGATTGTATTGTGTTTAACTCCGTTTTCAACATTATTTCAGTTATATCGCAGTGGCCTGTGCACCTATCCATGCTTTCCTGGAATTTCTTTTACCAGTACTCCGCACAATATTCTTTCCAAGACACTGGCTGCCTTCCCACATAGCCATTGTCGAAACGATGGTCAGCGGTGGGAGAGGAATGAATCCTGTCGCAATGACTATCATCAATCCTCGGAAAGAAATTGGCCGAGCCGAAAAATCAAGGAAGTGCTCAGAATGGTAAGGTTTATGTCATTATGTGTTCCTGATTATCTTTCTGTTAAATCCAAATTAAATTTGAGCATTTGTGATCATGGCTTCAAAAGTTTTCTAGAAGATGAGCAACCTAATACGAGGTCGTTGTTTTTCTGTGCGTGAGTGTTCCATGTAGGATACTAGAATTACTGTTGGTGTGTATAGCCAAACCGCTTGTTTCTGTCGTGAAAACGGTTTCATTGAAACAATTATGTAAAAAAGATCTATCTCCCTCTGCAAAAATTGCTCTAACTACTTGCAACGTCAAAACATGAAAGTCTATGATCTTATTCTAGCTGTACCTTGCTGGAGAAAATCATGCTAAATAAAAATTACAATACATATGCACCATGCTCTGTGAAAAGGGGGCTTAATGCAGGCTGACATGAGTTGACACTTTTTGCTATCTAGAAATTTTCTGCAGGGCACAAGACCAATCTACCTCAAGATCCACTCGATTGTAAGACTAAAAGGATTTTATGTACCTATAATTATATTATACCTTGCTTGATATCATGGATCACGGGGATGCATAAAGCCTTCTTTTGTCAAAACATTGTGGTAACCAGCATTTTCTCCTTTTCCCACAGTGTTTTCAAATGGCTTCTTTCTCAGGGTTGTTAAAAGTCAGGATTGTGTGTAAAGGGTTAAAAAACAATGTCTCCTTTTGCCAGGATGTTTTCAAAAGTGGCCTGCTGCCAAATGCAAAAAGCTGTCTGTTGGTGATGATATCTCTAAAGGAGATTTGTTATCACACTTCTTCCAGTACTTCATCGGTAAGTCCATTGGCCTCACAAATTCTATCAAGGTATTTATGGTAAGCCGTGAGATCCTGCATGAAGAATGGAATTCTAGTATTTTCTACAACTCCCAACAGTTCAAGCTTATCTATGTCCTCATACGAAATCTTCCCAAGTTGCATCAGGAGATGGAAGTCTATACGTTTTCTGTTTTTCAAAAGCTGAAGAGCACCATCTAAATATACTTGATCTTTGCAAAATGCACCTGAAAGAAATAAAGAAATATTAACCCTTAAAGCGTCTTTCACGACTATAGTTGCATTAGCGGCCAGTGTAGATCAAGATCAGGCAGCACAAAATGTGCAGCCTGATCTTTGATCTACACTGTCCGCTTTGCTGAATCACTGTATACAAAAAAAACCAGGAAATTGCAATTATTTGGGTAGTATTTCTAGGATGAAAATTTCAGACAGGTTTATTCGGCGCTCTAAGGGTTAAATGAGCCATGCTCTGTGAAAAAAGGGAGCTGACATGGGTCAAAACTTTTTGCTATAGGTAAATTTTCTGCATGTCTGAGGACCTTTCTACCTCATGATTCAGTCTACTATTGGACAAAATGGAATTTACGGATCCATAATTATGTGATGACGACTCTGGGATGGAAGACTTCTGAAAACATTGCGAAAAAAGGAGTAAAAGCAGGTAACCAGTATTTTCTTCTTTTCCCACAATATTTCTACTCTTCCACATACAATTTCCATCATATGAGTCACATTTAATTTGTCATCGGCAAATGTTTTGAATTTGGAGGACTGTAAAATCTGGTAGAGTTAACTCTTTACCAGAAGCCAAAATTTTGTACTCGACCAAATTCAAATCATTTGCAGAGGAAAAGATAAATGTATTTTAAATGATGAATTTTGCATATGAAAGGGTTGAAAATATTGTGGGAAAAGGAGAAAATGCTGGTAACCAGTATTTTTTTACAATGATTTTTACCTTTCCAAGGAGAATTCCCATTATTTCCATTACATTTGTCGTCTGTAAATGCTTTCAATTTGGAGGAGCCTAAAATTTTGTCATGTAGGAAAAGTGTTAAAATTGGCTTAAAGATGGTAAGGCCAAAGGTCAATGGTTGAAGGCTGTCTACATATCTCCAGAATGCCCAGAAAGAATTTTTTTTCTTGTCTTAAAATTCACAATCCCGTCAGGGACAAAAACAGGCTAAAACTCTAAAACACAATGAGGATTTTTTTTCTTTGAGACACCATATTTGTGGTTTGTTAGCTTGGTAGACAACTCAAAGGTAGAAAAGTCCTGTGCAATTCGTTGGTGATGCGTTAGACAGACTAGCCACAAAAAAATAAAATTATTATGCAAACTCCAATAAAATCAAGCAAATAATGTTACACCCTTTCTCAAACTACAAATTTTGTCTCTTCCAACCCAAATGCTGTTGCATACAACAAATCTGTAACTTAATGCAAATCAGCCTAGGTTCTCAGATATGCTAGAAAAAATTGTGGGAAAAGAAGAAAATGCTGGTTACCAGCATTTTCTCCTTTTCCCACAATGTTTTCAAAGGCTTTCTTTCTCAGGGTTGTTAAAACATGGGATTGTTTGGTAAAGGGTTACTGGCCACCTACCTGGTACTGATGTGTCAGATTGTCCTCTTTTGGCGCGTATACAGTAATCCCATCGCGTACACGGGTCACTCACAAACTGTCCTAAATCCCTGAAAAGTTCCTTGAGCGAAAGAAAAGCAGCCTTGTAGGCAGTATAGTACAACAGTGCTGCACGCCACAGGCATGGATCTTTACGAAATAAAACACTATGAAGAGATGCAAGCCCCTCCTCTGTTGGATTAGCGGGTTTTAAACCCAGGTCCTTGCGGACTCGCCAGTTGTACCATTCTTGATACTTATTGTTCATACTTCGTAGATAGTGGGTTCCTGGAATAGGAATTATAATAGCCAGCATTTTCTCCTTTTCCCACAATGTTTTCTACCCATCCCAAAACAAATTTCAATTTTTCCATTACATTTATTTTGTCGTCTGCAAATGCTTTCAGTTTGGACCAGTCTAAAATTTTGTGTCATTTGGTGAAGAGTAAATGCTGATTTCATCTTTTTTTGTCAAAGAACTGCCTGAGGCTACATCTATCTGAAAGTTAAGTTTCTAGAGATATCAACTTAAAAAAAAAGCAGTTCTGAAGTCAAAAGATTTGTATTTCAGTGAAGACCAAAAAGTCCATCAAATAGATGAACCAAGAAATGATCTTAACCCTTTACCACACAATCCCGTGTTAACGACCCTGGAAAAGAGGCCTTTTGAAAACATTGTGGGAAAAGGAGAAAATGCTGGTAACCAGCATTATCTCCTTTTCCTACACTGTTTTCAAAAGGTTTCTTCCTCAGGGTTGTCGGTATTGTGTGGTAGAGGGTTAATCTATGGCTGCATGGAATATTTTTACAGCTACCAAGACAAAAATTTTGTGCATCAGCACAGAAATATGGAGTAAGAAGGGAGCATACTGCTCCTTTTTTCAACAATATTTCTGTAGCAGCTGTGCACTGCAGGGGCATAAAAAGTTGTATTTCCACTGAAATGGGATAAGTTATTTTGTAATGGACAAAAACCACTAGTTTGTTTGAGTTTGGAGATACTCTGATTTCTTAGAAACTTAAAACTATTCCACAATCAACTTTTACTATATGGGTTTCCACTCACTTAGTAATCCACTGCTCTTTCTATTTTTACACAACGATAAAATATTGGACTCATCCACAATGAAAGCAAAATTTACAGTCAAGAAATATAAATCATAAAATGTGGGATGTAGAAAACACTATTCATTATTCATTAGAATACTTGTTTTCTATAGGATTATGTTTTTTTTTGTACTTATCAAATTCAAGGATTCAAATCCAAATTTTCAAAATTCAGTGGTTTGAGTCTGTAGAATTTTTGGTTTTAGCCCTTTACCAAACAACAAATTCTTAGACTGGTTCAAATTGAAAGCATTTGCAGACAACAAATTAATTAAATGTGGCTCAAATAATGGGAGGTAGAAAACATGGGAAAAGGAGAAAATGCTGGTTACCAGCATTTTCTCCTTTTCCCTCAATGTTTTCAAAACACTTCTCTATCAGGGTTGTTAAAAGTCGGGATTATATGGTACAAGGTTAACTCTTTACCAAACGACATAATTTTAGACCCGTCCAAATTGAAAACATTTGCAGACGACAAAATAAATGTGACTCAAAAATTGAAATTTGTTTGGGAAGAGAAGAAAACATTGTGGGAAAAGGAGAAAATGCTGGTTAGCAGCATTTTCTCATTTTCCCACAATGTTTTCAAAAGGCTTCTTCCTCATAGTCGTTAAAAGTTGGGATTCTGTGGTAAAGGGTTAAGAGGCACGCACATACCTATTTCATGTCGAAGAAGGCCCTCGACCCAATATTCTCTGAGATTCACAACTCGGACATTTAAGGTTGGCTTTCCTTTCACACGAGTCATGGACCCACGTGACAACAAGTCCTCTGACAAATTCACCATTATTTCCCTCTCCATATTCTCACGTTTCAAATATCGTTGAATGAGGGCTAAAATATTGCTTCGTTGTAAAACTTTCCCTCCGGTCTGCTCTTCAAATTTCTCATAACTACCATATCGTTGAATTGCTATCTCCATTATCAGGATGGCCTAGAAGGAAAAATAAGAATTACCAGTATGCTCTGGCAAAAGGGGAGCTTAATGCATCTCTGTGAACCATGATACCTATCAAGCCATCACATAATTATGGATCCATAATAGCCACTTTTTTTAACAACCAACTTAATTGTGAGGCAGACTGATCCTTGGATAAACAGAAAATTGACAAATGGCAAAAATTTTCGGCCCAGGTCAGCCTGCACGGACTGTGCAGGCTGACCTGGGTTGATACTTTTCGCAGATGCATAAACCCCCTTTTCACATAGCATGGCTGATACAAATGAGCCATGCTCTGGCAAAAGGGGGCTTAATGCACCTCTGTAATGCATTATACCAATCAAGCCATCACATAATTATCGATCCATAACAGCCACTTTTTTAGACAACGGACTGAATCATGAGGTAGTCTGGTTCTTGGACATACAGAAAATTGACCGACAGCTAAAATGTTTTTTCAGGTCAGCCTGTGCGGACTGCGCAGGCTGATCCGAGTCGATACTTTTCGCAGATGCATTAAGCACCCTTTTCACAGAGCATGGCTCAATTTTATATATCCTTTGCCAAACAATGACAGAATAGTTACAAACTTTAGGATGATGGCCTTAAAAACATTGGGAAAAAACAAGAAAAATGCTGCTGACCAGCTTTTTCTCCTTTTCCCATAATGTTTGCTTCTTTCACTAAGAGAATACTTGATTAAATAATTCATACCACAATTTTCTCAGTAAACTTTGGTGAAATATAATGATGAATTTTAGCATATCAATATGTGCAGACAACTTTTTGAAACCCTTTTGGCAAGAGAAAAAAAAAATTGTGCATAGCAAATCTCTTAATAACTGACAAATGTATAGAGTAGGTTTGGAGATCAGACTGCACTTTTATAATGTGGAACCTGATCTTTACATTTCCCAATATTTTTGCAACAAGTTCTGACAAACAAAGCATTGACTTTGCAACAGCAGGTCATTTGTATAAACTAAATACATGTCTGTCTGTTACATTTATTGAGTAATTAAACAGCAGTCTGTAATTGATCAAATACTAGTTAATGATAGGTGAATAATAGGATTAGCTTAATAATTAATCTAGGTTAATCTCTCAGGCAGGTTATCAGTGCAGCAGTGTGAACCTACACTGTCCTATTTTGTGAGACATGAAATTTGTGATATTTAGGACTTTCTTAATAAAGTAGAAGTCCCTTTATTTTCTCCTTTTCACACAATGTTTCTACCCTACCATAAAAAGCGTAGTCATTTCTGCCACCTTACTATTATCATTAAATTTTGCGAATGTTTTAATGTTGGATAAGTTTAAAACTGTGTCATTTGGTCCATGCAACATGCTTTGTGTCCAGCACTTGATATCCTAAGCTTATGCACATTACTTTTGGTGTCAGAGGACAGATCTTGGCACCTGCCATACTTCAGATGCTTTACTCTGTGTTCTTTCCCAAATTATATTGAAACAAGTCTCCCAGGTGAGACCACTGGAAAGGAAAATGAGCATTTCAGTGTAACGCACCTAAATCCGGAGCTGGCATTTTCAACAATGCAGTTTGGTACTAGTCCCTTTGGGAAAACAAGAGGGCCATCATGGCCCTGAATGCTCACCCAGTATCAGACTGAAAATGTGGCCTCTGATGTGTACACAAGGTTTTTCAACGATTTGACCTGGTGACCTAGTTTTTGACCCTATGTGACCCATTTTAGATCTTTTTTTAGATATCATTAACAGAAACATGCTGACCAACTTCCCTGAGTATCTGACAAAAAAAGTAGCCTCTAGAGCATACACAAGGTACAAGTTGACACCAGAGGGTGCACACAACACAATAACAATAGTCTGGTACCCCACCAAACTTCAAGAGCACGTCAGGCGAAGCGCAATAATGGCGGCCCCCATTGGCATTATGCAGGGGTAACGGGATATTGTTATTTCACTTAATCAAATCAGATTATAGGCTAATTTCAAAACAAATCGCTTGCAATAAAGTAATTACAGTTACTTTTTTCAACTGTCATTCTTATTTAGAGAGAAAAGCTGCATATCAGAAATGCATTGAGTATCCGAAATGTCAATGGACCTGTATAACGTCTGAAAACAGGGCTACTATTAAAATGATTCATAGTCAAATTTATACTTAAACCATACCCCAACAGCATGTTTTAGATTCAGTAATGTATATTTTGTACAAAATTGATTTCATTCACTGGATCACATGAAATTGGAAAAAACAGGAAAGCATGAAGGGCTACGCTTGAGGACGCCATGGAGGCCGCCATTATTGCGCTTTGCCTGACCCTGTAACGTAGTGGTAGGGGCAGGTAAGCCAGACTAAATAATAAAAGCTCACCTTGATTACTTGATGCTCAGTTGAGTTAATTCAGCAATATGCAATGCCTTTCTAGTGCTTTGATTGGCATTTTAATTAAATTGATGCACTGATACATTTGGTGGCAGAGGTTAGATGATGGCAACTGTTATACATGTATTTGAGTTGCTTTAATCTGTGTTGTTTCCTAAAAAAACCTGTGCATTAAGTGTAATGATTGAGACATCTGGGAAGGGAAAGTAATGCTACACAGAATGATTTTGTAGCAAGCATGTAAATCAAGCCTTGCTTGAGAGCTAGATGTTCCTGCAACACATTTCCGTGTTTAAAGGCCATGTCACACAGCCGTTGACGTAAAAATTTTGCACGATTTACGCATAAAAACTGAAAAATCTGGATTTATACGCAGCGATAATAGAAAAAATGGTGGTTATACGTGAAATTTTGACAGATGAATCATGCAAGAACGATGCAGAAACTACGCATGAAACACGAATAAACTGCGCAAAGAACACGCATATCCACAGAAAAGCCAATTTTCTAGATAATGAAACATGCATAATCACGAAAGAAATTCGTATGATTTACGCATGATTCCCGCAAAGCACGAATGAATAGCGCATGCTCCGCGTACAGATCGCGTATGTATCACGCATGAATCGCGCATGTTTCACGCATGCTCCGCTTCTGTCCATCTGGGCCCTGGTTGTCAATCAGCCTGTTCTGGAGGACGGGGTACCGTGTGCGCATGACGTTGTGAAGGAGGATGCAGGCCCTAACAATGAGCCTCACTGTTTCTACATCATGGCACATGGTGGTGAGAAGCACCTGAAAACGATTGGCAAGAATGCCAAACGCATTTTCAACCACTCTTCTGGCACGAGAGAGCCTGTAATTGAAGATTCTCTCTTCCCTCGTCAGGTTCCTGGCACTGTAAGGCTTCATTAGGTAGGTCCTCAGGGAAAAGGCATCATCACCTACTAGGAAGTAGGGCACATCTTGATTGTCATTGGGGAGTGGATTGGGATGTGGCCAGCCCATGATGTCATCATTCTCCAGCCCATCTTTCAGATCACTGTTGTTGTAGATGTGAAGAGGAAGAACCTTTCCCAGAAACATCTGCCCACACAAACTTGTAATCTGAGGAGACCATGGCGAACAATATGATACTAAAGAACCCTTTGTAGTTGTAGTATTCTGACCCAGAATCAGGTGGAGCCTTGCATGCCACGTGCTTCCCGTCAATGGCCCCGATCGTATGGGGAAAGTTCCAACGCTTGTACCATTCATCAGCCATTTGTCTCCAGCCTTCCTCAGTGGTTGGTAGCATCATATGCTAGTCTAGGTATTCTTCCAAGATGGCCTGACAGACTTCTCGAACCACCAAGCTGATAGTGTTGTGCGGCACCCTCCATGCATACTGCATGTCCTTATACTTGGCACCAGAGGCGAGGTGGTGCAGGGTCAGTGCCACTTCGAGTCCAGGATCAAGGGCTGGTCGCCAGTTGGTGGTCTGTTTCGTTACTCTTGGGGTCAGCCTCTCCACGATCTCGTCGAACATTGCAGGTTGCATCGGCATGAAGTTATGGAAGGATCTTTGATCTTCATTTCTCATCTCCACCATCAATCTGTCGTAGATCCCAAGTTCGAATCTTCTTCCAATCCAAGGCCTTACCCAGGCGACTCTGTATCTTCTCCCACGCCTTCTTCTCCTCCTCTGGTTCAGGATCTGCTGGAGCTGGACCAGTTGGTTGTTGTGCTGCTGAAGGAGGAAGGCAAGAACTTCTCTGCGTTGGGGGCTCATGGTCTCCTCTCTTGGATGTCATACGACAGAGATGTGAACTCATGGACGGCTTGATGGAGACTGATGCAGCGGTCTGAAATCGGTCGGTTTATATACCCTGTCCCCATACGCATTTCTTGCATTAAGCATGCGTGATTCCAGCGTAAATCTAGCGTATTTCATCTGTTTTTATAAGTGATCCATGCGTAATGTAAGTGATACATCTGCGATACATGAGTGTTATATCCGTGAAAGGTTCGTTAAACATATGCGGACATACGTGGAACAGTCGTGAAAATTGTCATCTTTGCGTAACAATCTCGTATGTATCGCGCACATGTGCGTATGAATTACGCACGAACTACTTAAAAACTACGTAAATTACGCATAGATCGCATAAATCCAAACAGTCGCAAAATTTTGTGCAGCTCAAAACCATTTTCGCGTATGTCCACGTATGCTCACCCTGGACTCCACGCACTGCGCACAGAGACGAATGAAATGCGCATGAAAAACATATGAATTACGTATATTGCGCATGTATTGCGTATCTCCACGTATGCCTCAAATTTTATACGTATTTTATGCGTAATTTATGCGTAAGTGCTGTGTGACACGGCCATTTCTCTTTGTACAAGTTACCTAACATGCAATATATGGTAGTGTTTGGATGCATATCCCAAACTCATCCAAATTACATAGTACTATACTTTTGGCCCTGTAACCCCTAGCCAATGACAAAATGATGGACATGTCCAAATTCAAAGCATTGGCAGACAACAAGTCAAATGTGGCTCAAATGCTGGAAATGATCTTTAAATGAGTAAAAAACATTTTGGGAAAAGGAGAAAATGCTGGTGACCAGCATTTTCGTTTCCCACAATGTTTTCAAAAGCCTTCTCCTTCAAGGTCATTAAAACTTGGGTTTGTTTAGCAAAAGGTTCAAATGGGAGTAACCAAACAGACTTTTGATAGGTTGAAACAGATTCCAATCCAGCCATCAAACATTAACGATTTAATGACATCAGAGTTCTGCATATTGCATGTAGTGTTCACTTTGATCTTCCTTGTCTGTACGCATTGAACTTTCTTTTACCCTTTCCATAGACAAACCTGATCCAGATTAAATGTTTTATGATAAACAACAACATTTTTTATTTTTTTTTTATTTCCATTTCAGAACTTGTTACCTTTCTGGTTTACAAAGTATGTATTGTGCGGCCGGGTAGCTCAGTAGTTAGGGATCTGCCTTGTGACCTGATGGTTATGAGTTTTATACTCGGTTCAGGCACTTTCTTTAAGGTAATTTTTTGCCTCTCACCTCTGATGCATTGTGAGAAAAGTAGTCAGTGGCTTGGAAAGAAAATTGTGTCAGTACTGGTGTGGGAAAGCCAGGAAATACATGCGTAGGTGCATGCCATGATATGACCTAAGCTGTTAAGAGGGCTTTAAACGCCAATAGAAACTAAGGCAAACCAAAATACATGTATGTACATGTATAACAAAAACACTCTTGCCACTGCACCATCAGTTCTTTTTTGATAAATTTGATTGAAAGACTGTAATTGTTGTTCAGAATATCTAAAAAGACAAAAAAGGAAGATTTAACTTTTTCCTTGTGTGGGTATCTTATTACATTTCCTGTACATCAATTTTTAAATTGTAGCAAACGATGGACATTTTTACTGTACTCCAAGGTTTCGTTGAATTCTTCTTTAATTTTGTATCCATACATGTACCCCCCTTTTTTAAGTCTGATGATTTTGTAAGTCTTAACTTTTTACCAGATGACAATATTTTAGGCAGGTTAAACTGGAAGCATTTGCAGACACCAAACTGAATAAGGCTCAAATGATGAGATATGTTTGTGAAAGGGAAGGAAATATTGTAGGGAGGAGAAAATAATGGCTACCAAAAGCCCTCTTCCTCCGGGTCATTAACCCATTACCAGACAACAATATATTAGACTGGTCCAAATTGAAAGCATTTGCGGACAACAAAAGTGACTCAAAATTTGAAATTGTGTCTGGAAGGCTAGAAAACATTGTGGGAAAAGGAGAAAATGCTGGTTACAAGCATTTTCTCTTTTTCCCACTTTGTTTTCAAAAGGTTTCTTCCTCAGGTCGTTAAAGGTCAGCATTGTGTGGTAAAGAGTTAAAGAATGGGATTGCTTGGTAAAGGACAAAACACATTGCCATAGTGAGGGGTCTATAAACATGCACCCAACCAGAAACAAGTATGTTTTTAGGGGGAATATTTCAAGGAAAGGATATAGTCTTTTTTTTTACTTGCAAAACGGTTTGGACGATGGAGCAATTGCTTGTAGCAAGCAGTTTGTCCATAGATACTCTACTTTTTTAAACCCTTTCATTAGCTGAACTTGACTTAAATTGTATTGATGGTTACAAATACATTTCCCTGAAACTTAGAAAAGTTTTTATCTCATACTAAAACTTGGCTAAACAAGTGGACAGTGAAGATCCAAGATCAGGTTACATGTTCTGTATAGTCTGATCTTGATATATACTGTAACCAAAAGTCCTTGTTCTGCTGTATGTTGCTGAAAATATTTTAAGTATAAGATCTATCTCTGGTATGTAGTTGTATATGTGTGGTATGACTTAATTTAACCCTTTACCAAACAATCACCAGTTTTAATGACACGGAAGAAGTCAGCCATTGAGAATGTTGTGGAAAAAGGAGAAGATGTTGGTAACCAACATTTTCTCCTTTTCTCACAATGTTTTCTACTTTTCTTTCAAAACAAAATCTGTCATTTGCGCCACATTTTCTTTGTCACCTGGAACTGCTCTCAATTTTGACCAGTCTAAAATCATGTTCTTTGGTAAATAGTTTAGAAAAGTAAAACTAAATATTCATCCTTGAGAAGGATTTTACTGTGTCTAAACATGCAATATAAGATCATTGCGAGACAGCTTTCAGTCCCAGCATCTACTCCATAGACTGTAACTTAACCCTTTACCGTACAATGCCGCCTTTTGATGCCCCTGGGAAAGAAGCCTTTTGAAAACATTGTGGGAAAAGGAGAAAATGCTGGTAACCAGCATTTTCTCCTTTTTCCACAATGTTTTCTACTCTACCTATGAAAAGCTGCACTATTTGAGCCACATTGAAATTGTCGTCTGCAAAGCTTTCAATTTGGACATGGCTAAAACTTTGTCTTCTGGTAAAGGGTTAACCCTGTACCAAAGAACACGATGTTTCCACGACTCTGAGGAATTTGCCTTTTGAAAACTTTGTGAAAAAACAATAAAATGTCCGTCACCAGCACTTTATCCTTTTCCCCACAATGTTTTTCAACCCTTACAAAGACAAGTACCATTATTTGAGCCACATTTGATTTGTCGTCTGTAAATGCGTTGAATTTGGACTAGACTAAAATTATGTCCTCTGGTAGACTTACGGGTTTGCGCTTTGTTTAACTTTCTTTGTAACTACAGAATACCGGGACTTGTGATGGTAGACAGAGACCAAAACAAATGAGTCATGCTCTGTAAAAAGGGGGTCTAATGTGTCAGCAGACAGCATTACCCCAAGTCAGCCTGCTTTTGGTAATTTTCTGCATGTCAAAAGTCTGTTCTAGCTCTGGATTCCGTCGGTTGTTATACAAATTGGATATTATGGATTCATAATTATGTCATGACTTGCTCGGTATAAAGCATCACGGAGGTGCATTAACTCTTTACCAAACGACAAACTTTTAGACTTGTCCAAATTGAAAGCATTTACAGACGAGAAATCAATTGTGGCTAAAATGTTTGCATATGTCTCTGAAAGCTTAGAAAACATTGTGGGAAAAGGAGAAAATGCTGGATTTTCTCCTTTTCCCACAATATTTTCCAAAAGCTTCTTCTTCAGGGTCGTTAAAACTCAGGACTGCATGGTAAAGGGTTAAACCCCCTTTTTCCAGAGCATAGCCCAAATATAAGAGTCATGCTCAGTGAAAAGGTGATTAAAAGCATCTACAAAAGGTATTGACCCATGTCAACCTGCACAGTAGAAATTTTCTGCACGCCATTTTATCTCATGATTCAGCCACTATTTGGACAAAATGGAAGCATATAAGGCAAAAATCTGCTTGGAATAATGCAATACAAAGTTGCTTTTAATTAACGCTTTACCACACAATCCTGACTTTTGATGACCCTGTGTCCCACAATGCTTTCTATCCTATCAACAACAAAAATCATCATTTGAGGTAGATTTAATTTGTTGTCTGCAAATGCTTTCAATTTGGTCGGGTCCAAAATTTTGTCGCTTGGCAATGAGCTAAAATCTCCCTTTTCCAGAGGGTCAATACTGAGAAACATTTGGTGTGAACAGTTTGCCTAACCCTTTACCACACAATCCCGACTTTTAACGACCCTGAGGAAGACGCCTTTTGAAAACATTTTAGGAAAAGGAGAAAATGCTGGTAACCAGCATTTTCTCCTTTTCCCACAATGTTTTCTACTCAATCAAGGACAAATTTTGTCATTTGAGCAACCTTTAATTTATTGTCTGCAACTGCTTTCAATTTGGACCAGTCTAAATTATTGTCGTTTGGTAAAGGGTTAATATATGACATTGATATCCTGTGACAGTTTAAACATGAGTGTCAACAGTTTGCTGGATATTCATCCCTCTGACAGTCTACATTGTTATCATTTCAATATGAAAGATCTTTAGTTCTTTTGAGCTTCAAACTGATGATTCATCAAACAAGTAGAATAAAAGACATACCGGTAATCATTTACCCCATAGATAGTTTTTAAATACATGAAAAAGTCAATCAGAAGAAAAGAATCCACCAATGAATTGTAACAAAATTTATGGTCTTTGCTAGAACATGGCCCAACATATCAAATATTGCACATTTAAGGTCAGAATGCACATCCTGTACAGTCTGATCTTGGTCTACATTGTTAGCAAAACCACCAATTATTATTGTGCTTAGCATCACAAGGATTAAACCCATTACCACATAGTTACTGCATTTTATAAATGAACTTAAAAGTTTAGAGGCCTACAATGAAAGAAATATCAAATAATAATAAAACTTGACCCCCCAGTCTATCAGAAGAACATTGTGACAAAATGGAGAAATTGGTCAAAAATGGCATTTTCACAATTTTGTCATGTTTTCTGCTAAAGGGGCTTCAAAATATATTTTGTCTGAGGGAATCTATTGATAATACCCATTGAAATACACCAAGTCAGTAAAAATCACGCCCATTGATTTTGAATTTAACCCTTTAGCAAACAATACCGTTTTTTACAACCCACAAAATTAAGACATTTGACAACATTGTGGGACAAGGAGATGATGCTGGCAAACAGCATTTTCTTCTTTTCCAACAATTTTTGCTACCTCTTCAAAGATAAACCTCATCACTTGCAACACATTTTATATGTCCTCTGCAAATGCTTCTTATTCGAAGAATTCTAAAATTTTGTCGTCTGCTAAAGAGTTAAAACCTACTATACCCTTTAACTCTTTACCACACAATCCCCACTTTTAACGACCCTGAGAAAGAAGCCTTTTGGAAACACTGTGGGGAAAGGAGAAAATGCTGGTAACCAGCATTTTCTCCATCTCCCACAATGTTTTCTACACTTCCCAAAACAAATTTCAGTTTTTGAGCCACTTTTATTTTGTCGTCTGCAAATGCTTTCAATTTGGACTAGTCTAGAATATTGTCGTTTGGTAAAGAGTTAAAAGATAAGCCATGTTATTATTGCTTTATAAACACAATCTTACATTATTTTTTAACAATTGCTCCTTTGACTCTTAAGCCTTTACCACACAACAAAATGTTAGACTTGTTCAAATTGAGAGCAGTTGCTGACAACAAATGACATGTGGCTCAAATGCTGTAAATGGTCTTTAAAGGAGTAAAAAACATTTTTGGAAAAGGAGAAAATGCTAGTTACCAGCATTTCTCCTTTTCCCTGAATGTTTTCAAAGGTCTTCAGTCTCAGGGACATTAGAACATGGGATTGTGTGGTAAAGGGTTAACCAGGGCCCGTACTCACCAAACATTCTGAAGAACATTCTTAGTCCTATTCTCCAGACTTTTCTAAATTTGAAAGTAACACAACTTTTGATTGGCTAAACCACATGGGATAGTTTGTTAAAGGGTTAAAAGATAAACCATGTTATTATTGCTTTATAACTGCTTTATGAGTTTTTTCATGTATTATTGTTGAATAACTGCTGTTTAATTCTTTACCAGCTGACAGATTTTGCGATTTGGCTACATTAAAAAAATTAGCAGACATAAAATTAAATGTGGTTGAAAAATAGAGATTTTTCCTGTGGGGGAAAAAAAAGTGAGAAAAAGCTATTCAACAGCATTCTTTTTTTCTGAAATGCTTTAAAATCTTGATGCCAATTCATGCCTTTGAGTTAATGATTAAAGATACGTGTCTATACAGTCGTTTTCAGCCAGGTTTTAACCTATTTCATCTGTATTTCATGAAACTATAACCATTTATGTATCTTCATGCCATATGTTGAACCTGATGGCTTCACGGTTGCACAGATTACAACAAATGGAAAATGCATTCCATATTTTGGCAGCCTTCAAAGAAATCGCTGTTGTCATTTCCGGTTCTAAATGAGGACAAATCCCTTAAGTTTCTCTATCCCTTTAACCATATATATAGGTAATCTATCTATGTTTACACAGCTGACCAAATTTTGAGCCATTCTGCACACTTTCAAGTTTTAATAGAGTTTTTTCTCTCTGGCTGTAGAGATGTATGTTTAAGGAAAAATGGGAAAATATATAAAAGACTGAATTAAGTTAATGGTTAGAGATGTCATGTCCCCAAACCAAGTATTGGTAAAAAAAAAAAAATCAGGTGATTTTTCTCAGTCCTCCTTTTTAAAATTCAAAAAATAAAAACTGTTCAAATCACTCTTATTTATTTTTGCTTGTTATAAGCTGACATGAGTTTTGATTAGACTACATGCATTTCTAGATTACATTGGGACTGATATTCTACACTTAGTTGTATTGAAGTATTTGCATACAAGTATTCCTGCTGTTTTTAGGGCATTACATCTTAGCCATGTCATTGCACATATTTCCCAGTTTACTACATTTATGCGTCCAGCACCCCTGGCCCCGAATGAGAAAAGGTAGGGAAATCCAGGTTCGTATTTAACTCTTTACCAAATGACAAACCTTTAGACTTTTTCTAATTGAAAACATTTGCAGACCACAAATTAAATGTTACCCGAAGCACGGCATTTGTCTTTCAAAGAGTAGAAAACATGTGTAAAAATGAGAAAATGCTGGTTACCAGCATTTTCTCCTTTTCCCGCAATTTTTTCAATAGTCTTTTTACTCAGGCTCGTTCAAAGTCAGGATTGTGTGTGGGAATGGGTTAACATGTTAGTAGGGCCAGAAAAAAATTGTTACAATGAGCAAACATGACTGATAACAGACGCTCGCTCACTCCTTTGAAATGGAGAAAATGCTGTTTTTGTCTGGTAAAAAGTGCTTACTGATCATCCATATTTAACAATGATGTACTCAAACTGCTGTTAATTTGTTTCTTGGGTTAACAGCATAAAACATCATTCATATTAAATCATACCACATTAAAGCTTTACCAAACAACAAAATTTCAGACTTGACCAAATTGAAAGCCTCTGCAGACGACAAATTGAATATGGCTCAAATGATGGGGCTTTACTTTGACTGAGGAGAAAACATTATGGGAAAATGACAAAATGCTGGTTGCCATCATTTTCTCCTTTTCCCACAATGTTTTCAAAGCTTTATTCCTAACTGTATTCAAAACACAGGATTGCGATGAGGATCAGTAAAGATTAATGCATGAATTATTTTCAGACTTCTTCTTGCCCATGATCATATATAGCTCATTCTAGATGCCAAAGATGGATTTGATAAAATCATCTCAAAGACAGTAACAGGCTTAATTTTTTCTTTTGAAATACGCAGAACCTTCATCTTGTATCACTCACCTGTTTCAAATACTTGTCAGATGGTGTCCCATGTCTCTCTAGGGTTTCTGAATCAGCTGGAAACCGGTAAATAAAAAAAGGGTTGTAATTATAACTTGCTCTCATGAATCTTTCTTTTTCAGCCTTCTCATTCTCTGGCTTAATTGCAGACAGTATAGGAAGCTTTTTACGTCGCTCATGAGCAGATGGTTGTAAATTACTTGGAAGAGTTACAGGAAGACGACATCCTGATGAAAGCCGTGGTGTGCATGGTGGAGGCATGCTAGACAGATTCGATGTAGAGGGTGTAGGTGTGGGAGACTTCAACGCTGGCAGTTTGGAGTTAGATGCTGTTTCTATAGGCTGTATTCCTGCAGGTTTATACAAGTTATTCAATGTACTGATACTTGAAACTGATCGTTCGCTCAATCTCTGTAAAAATTGTTCGTCCCTCAAAGTAGGTCTGTTACTGTCCTTCTCTAGGTCTGTAACTGATGTCAGAGAGACAAACTGTCTCTTAAATTTTATTTTCTTTACTTTCTTTTTCTTCTTCATACTTTTGTTTTCTTTCTGTGGTCCAACTGTTACAAGCGGTGTATAGTATGTAGACTTGGCTCGAGGAAATGGTTTTTCTTCAGTAAGCACTGGCATTTTATATAAATATTTATCTGCACCATCCAACAAATGGAGAGATGCCTCTTAGCTACAAAATAAATGGTATCCCATGAGACATCTGACAATAACAGTACTAGAAATCTAAAAATACTTTTTCAGATTTACTCTAATCGTGATCGCAAACAGTTTGAACATTCAACGGTCACTTTCCATTCCACTCTACTGCCAGTATATCAGGTTAAAATTTCAAAATTATTCCAATATAACACTTCATATATTTTTATATTTGAACGCTTTTTCTGGTGATCAAACTATCGAAAATGGTTAAAAACGCGAACCCATTCATCTGGTATTCAGTTATACAGCTGTCACTTATAAATACCACAACTTTAACTCGTTATAACGGCTTCTTTTACAGCTCTGCTCAGCCACCCGGGTCCCGCGACCCTGGCAACGCCAAGCTAAAACCCGGAAGATTTGCTTACGGTGTAATGGTAAAATCACCTCGGTCAAAATGTTCCGCACATTTTAATATTTCGCAATGGATTATTGAAAAGCAATATTATACCCTATATTAGTCGGTAAAATTCGCTATAGGGGGACAGTTCGAGATTTGTCGTCTTTAACGTTTTTTTTGTTTGCTTATCAAGCGTGGTGGAATTAGCGTGACATAATTCGAAAAACAAGGAATACGATTTCACAAGAGCAGGTTTATACTTTTCGTAATATCATTTGGATACATGTAGCATGTTTATAGCATACTGTAAATTAATCTACATATGAAATTGATTCTTTTTCTGGAATGAAAGGCAAAGTTTCGCCCTTTGCTCACTTTAACTAACGCTTCTCTCACTCAGTTTGGTTTATCTGCAGAGATCTGATTTTTCGGAAACATTTTGCTCACAATGGTTATGGAATTAGATCTCAAACCCATAACCCTGTACCAGACGACAAAATTTTGGCCTTGTCCAAACTGACAGCATTTGCAGACGACTGTTTCAATGTGGGCCAAATGGTGCATTTTTTCTTTAATAGGGCAGAAAACATTGTGGAAAAAGGAGAAAATGCTAGTTATCAGCATTTTCTCCTTTTCCCACAATGTTTCCAAAAGCTTCTTTCCTTGGGTCGTTAAAACTCGGCATTGTGTGGTAAAGGGTTAAGCATAATCATGTCTTTGTAATTCCATCTTTCCCAAAACTTTTTTTTTTAGATCTAAGAACAGACAAGTAATGTCGGTTACATAGTTCAGACTTTCTACAAGTTACAAACATGGTCACCAAATCGATAATGTATATAGCTTGAAACCCAGGGGTCGCAGATCCGATTCCCAGCTCAGGCAAACTGTTGATAATCATTACGAGAGGACTCATTCCTCTCTCTCCACTGTATGTACTGTGTTTCGATGATAATTTTGCGAGAAGGCAGTCAGTGGCTTGGAAAGAATGTTGTGCTAGGTACTGTTAGAAGGAACTCCAGGAAAGCATGGACAGGTGCCACGGCGATAAAACTGAATTAATGTTATATGTATACGGTGTTACCCACGGCGATATGACTGAAACAATGTTGAAAACGGCGTTAAAACCCATTACGAAAACACCCAAGTGATAATTTAGCCATGCTGTGTGAAAAGGGGATTTAACCCTTTACCAGACGACAAAGTTTTTACCCTTGTCCAAATTGAAAGCATTTGCAGATGGCAATTTCAATGTGGCTCAAATGGTAATATTTTTCTTTGATATGGTGGAAAACAACATTGTGGGAAAATGAGAAAATTCTGGTTACCAGAATTTTCTCCTTTTCCCACAACGTTTTCCTTTCCCAGGGTCGTTAAAAGGCGGCATTGTGCAGTAATGGGTTAATACATCGCAAAAAATATAGACTCGTGTCAGCCTGTGCAGTCCGCTTGTAACGATCATTTTCTCCGTTTCTCCCAGTGTTTCTACCCTTTCAAAGAACCTGAACAGTTCATCTACAGGTACCAATTTCCAGTTTGTCATCTGCAGATGCTTTCAGATTTGACGAGTCTAAATTAAATTTTGTATACACTTGGGAAAGGGTTACTTTTCCCTTACGAAATAACAGTTGCCTCTTGCCAAACGAGCTGACGGTTTCGATAGCCAATGATCGGTTGATAAATTTGAGGAGAGAATTTTTTTTTTTTTTCTTCCGCCTGATCTTTTAACCTTTACGCTGCTAAGTGCGACACATTGACATTTTGCGGACAGTGTCGATCCAAGATCAGACTACAGAACGCACACTATCCGATAAAGAGATATTTTTCTCCAAAAACTAAAATTTGATACAGCATTATTCGGCTATAACTATCGGCTTGAAAGTTTCATGTAACTTGTTTAGCAGGTTTAACCCTGTGCCAAACGATAAAATTCTAGGCTTTTCCAAATTGAAAGGCTTTGCAGACAACAAATTAAGTTTAGCTCAAATAATGGTATTTGTCTTTGAAAAAGTAGAAAACATTCTGGGCAAGGGAGAAAATGATGGTTACCAGCATTTTCTCCTCTTCCCATAATGTTTTCAAAGGGTGTCTTCTATAAGTTCGCTAAAACACGAGATTGCTTGGCAGAGGGTTAAATACATGTATCTATCAAATTTTAACTTGGGTGTAAAGGTATCTAAATTTTTACTCTTTCACGCCAAAATAACTACGAACTCAACTGAAAATACCATCCACTGAATCTCAGACAGACATTTATAGGCTTGACTTTTAAAAAAGCGGACGATACAGATCCAAGATCAGACTGCACGCTTTGTGCAGTCAGATCTTGGATCTGTACTGTCCGGAAAAGCCCATGTTTTCGCCTGTTGTGCTGAAAGGGTGGAAGTGATCTATTTACACATGGATACCCGAGTCGGCCACCCCTTTCACTGTAATTTATAGCGTTCGATATGAAGTATTTCAAAATTAAGCTGAATTATCGAAGTCACGTGTATGCTACATGTAACACAGACGACATCTTTTCGCTCTGCAGCATACCACTTTTTTTAACCCTTTACCAAATGATTATGTAAATAACGACCCTGAGGAGATAGGCTTTTGAGAACAATATGGGAAAAGGAGAAAATGCTGACAACAAGCAGGCTTTTTGCCTTTCAAAAGTAAATATGCAACCATTTTAATAGCAACATTTCATTTGCCGTCTGCGAATGCTCCCATTTTGGACATGTCTAAAATTTTGTGATCTGGTAAAGACTTAAACCATTACGGTAAACGAAACGAGTAATTTCTCTTTTTTCTGCATTTTTTTTTTACATACGTAGTATGTATATATAAACCATAATCAATGTTGATATTTTTACAATAAATACAATGGCAAACTGTCTGCTTCACATTTTTGTCAGGAGGAAGTGGGTAAAACGAAAAATGCTTTATCACAGCGTGTTGTACAATCTTCACAATCCAGTTATTAACTCTCTCAGTGCTAGATATACAAGCCATGCTCTGTGTAAAGGGGGCTTAATGCATTTGCAAAAAGCATCGACTCATGTCAGCCTGTGCAGGCTGACGTCGGTCGAAACTTTTTGCTGACTAAATTTTCTGCATGTCAAAGGACCATACTACCTCGTGAAAGATCCAGTCGATTGATGGACAAAATGTTTTTAACGGATTCATAATCATGTGATGCTCGCTTACTATAATGCATCAGGGAGATGCATTAAGTCCCCTTTTGTTAGAGCGCAGCTCATAATAATCTTAACCTCTTTTGACAGTTGAAAATGCAATCTACTGAGATACAGATGAATTTTCACCCGAGCACGGTAGCGCAGTGGGTTGAGTACAGGACTTGAGACCAGAGGCTCGCTGGTTCGAATCCCCAGCCTGGTCAATTTCTCACTACTGATCGATGATTGCCATTGCGACAGGGTTCATTCCTTTCACACAGCTGATCATTATTTCGACACTGGTTATGTGCGAAAGCAGCCAGTGGCATTTGAAGAATACATGTATTGTGCGAAGTACTGGTGAGAGAAACTTCAGGAAAGCATCGATAGGTCCACTGGCCGCCGCGATATAACTGAAATTATACTGAAAACGGCGCTAAACACCAAACAAATATCATTTTATAGGCTCGACTTAACAAGCGGACGGTATATATCTAAGATCAGATTGCACGTTCTGTGCAGTCTGATCTTGATATATGCCATCCGCAAAAAGCCCCTGTTTTCACCCATGGGGATCAAATGTGAGCCACATGAAATCGAAGCATATTCCAAACTGTCCATACACAGACATCATGTAAGGGTGGACAGTGCTTCAGTACCCTGTGATTTGAGCTGTGTGGAAAGAAGGGTGATGTTATACAGTACCGGGTAAACAAAACTTCACTTGACTGCACACTAAAATTTCATTTACATGTATCTAAATAGCAGACGCTATCAAACTGACTTTTTACCCTTACATATGATGACGAGAACTACTTTCGTGATCGATAGTTGTTGACACTTTACTTAGATTACCATCAAACTGCGGAGTAATTTAAACAGTGTCTGATAATTTGCTGTTAGACTCGATACAAAAACGGCATTGAAATGAATTTTTTCACCGACTCAAAATCCCCATTTGATTTTGTTAGCACTTTGATTTTTTTTAACATTAGTGAAGCTATGATAACAACTGAACTCATACCTTGAGATACGAGCCGTGCTCTGTGAAAAGGTGATTTTACTCTTTACCAAACGACAAAAATTTGGCCTTGTCCAAACTGAAAGCGTTTGCAGAGTGACAAGACAACCTCATTCGACCGCATGGTTCAGTCAGCTCTCAGGAAAAATAGATCCATAATTATACAACAACCTGCTTGGTATGTTGCAATACAAAGCTTTAGTAAAGCCCCTTTTCATATAGCCCTGGTCATATAATATGTCTGACCCAGTCTAAACTATCTTGCTTTCCAGCCGCTTCTCACCGTGACTGCGCTGTTTTTCTGCATGTTAGCGTAATATTCGTATGTGCAACAGTGTGATAGGAACTAAGCAATGATTCAAAATATGTGTCCTTGCTGAGACCTGTCACAGAGTTTGGATGAAATGACGAAATAGTTAGCAGTCTACTCAGGTTCAGAGACTCGGACTATATGACTGAAGAGTAAACTCTTTTACCAAACGACAAAATTTTACACGTGTCGAAATCGAAAGCATTTGCAGACGATAAATCAAATGTGGTTCAAATGGGAAAATGAGAAAGGTAAAACATTTTGGTAAAAGGACAACTGATCTTGTCGGTGTTTCAGGCTTGGTTTCCGGCTGATAATACGGGATAGTTCACGAGTTCCTACACTTGACTTTATTCTGAGACTCATTGTCGGAATGATACGACGAGATTGTTTCTGACTTGGTTTCCGGCATATTACTGATGAGTAAACTTCTAGTTTTGGAAACATGTCGGAATGATTTGTACTAAATGGTTAATGTCTTGATGCAGACTTTGTTTCCAACTGATATTTGGCCCGCAACATGCGAAATGAGACCTTCGAACATTTGCGGAAAGTATCGTCCCGGATTAGCCTGCGCAGTCCGCGCAGGCTGATCCGAGACGGCACTTTACGACTACATAAGATTTTTTTCGTACAGTAGACTTTCGTGAAACAGAAAATCGCACAAAAACGGGAAGTGTCGTCTTGGTTTAGTCACAGACTGCACAGGCTCGTCTGGGAGGACACACTTTCAAGCATATGTCCGAGGGCCCCTTTTCGTGTGTTGCACGCCATTTACTAAAAAGTAAGCATCTACTTGTTCTAGGTGTTGTGTTCGGGACTCAATAGCCTATTTGAGTCTTAGGGTAGATATGAATTATGACGGAATGGTAAAGTTTTTGGCTTGGTTTCAGATGCTTGGGTTTCATACTGTATGGCTGAATAAGTCTCTTTTTCACTGCTTTCTTTGCATTAGTCACTTGATGCTGCGATTGAATAATCAGCTTTCTTACCTGAATTTTTGATTTGGGCCTGCGCCCTAAAACCGTCTACCTTTATAAAACATCCGCCATATTCACCTGAACTGCGTCCTTTTAACCTTTATTACTTCCAAGACCCGAGAAAATGCTTTCTTGAAAGAAATATACATGTAAGTCCATGAGTTCTTTAGGCGGTGCCTCCAATAGATTCCAAAAGAAGAGCATTTATCGCTTTATTAGGGTTTGTGTGAGCATTTATCTGTTTGATTGGGTTTGTGTAAAAAGACTGCAAAATTCCTCTTCGGTAGCAGGTACATACTGTGAAGGTGTGTTATAGATATTTTGACAAAACGTAGCGTTTAAGAAATCCGAGTCCAAATGACACAACTTTTTGCATGATCCTCATAATCTGAATAAATGTGTATGTAAATGATAGCATGGGTTACACTTGAAAAGATTGAAGATCGCTTTGACCTAGAAACTGATATTTGCAAAACATTTATTGTGGAGTTGTTCCTGCTGACAACAAGACAACACATGTGACAAAGTAACAGCTGTTAACAAGATTTTTTTTTTCAATCAATAAATCTAAATTGCTCGTACATAACAATGACAAGCCATTATCTAAATGGGCCATTCCAACCGTCTCATTATAATTGCAAGGGACTAATTAACATTTTTACCGTTTGCAGACGATTTCTCTTCTGGTCTTGTTGCAGATCACGTTAGGAAACATTGTGGTAAAGGAGAAATTGCAAGTAACGAGCAGTATGTTTTCACTTGTATTTATGAATTTATAAAAAAACATATTTTATACAAGTTTGTTTTCATAGTCGTCTGCAACGAATTTGTTTCATGAGGTAAATGTTTGAAATAAGTCCCTGGATGTGTGGTATAGTTAAATTTTCTTTGACAAAACAGGAACTTTATACATGAGTAGCGCTCTGATAAAAGGGGGTTTAATGCATCCCCATGATACATTATACCAAGCAAGTCATCAAATAATTATGGATCCATAAAATCCATTTACATTGTCGTTTGCAAATTCTTTCAAAATAGACTAGTCTGGAATGTCGTTAGGTAGGCCTACAGAGTGAAGTAAGATATTTCCTTTCAGTCAAATGATTCTCATTCGTGTTACGATCACAAGTAAATTGGTCTATACAGTAAAGAGTTTTGTGAGTTCCACGAATGAATTTAGAGATTTACGAAATTTAACATTGACTTCTCATCGCAGTTCTAGGCCTATATTTGTAGGGTAACCGGGGGGGGGGGGGGGGGGGGGTTAACCAGGGATTCAGAATCATTACGTACTCAGAATCGAGAGTGCTATATCACCCTTCGGCTGATAAGCGTGACGCAGTGGGTTTTTTCGGACAGTGCAAATGAAGAACAGACAGCACAGAACGTGCATTCTGATCTTGATCCACTCTGTCCGATACAGTGAGCTTTTTTCAACGAAGAAAACTTATAGGATGAAACTGCAATGTATGGCTTATTATTACCGACTGGAAATTTTCCGGCTTTGAAGATGTCCCAGTTTTTCTCATCCTCGTTAACCCAGTTCCGATGTATTCCGTAAACTACATTCATGATGAATGGTAATACTTCACACCTGGATTAACGAGGGTGAGTTCTTCTATAAAGTGATAAAAGAAAGTTTCAACTGTTTCCATTTCTCCTGCATTACGCACAAGTTTGCTAGCTGTGTGTTATGGACGCTACGCTTTTAATTATGATTTTACTTCCGGTGTCGCATCACAACGGACTGCTTCCGTGACGAAAATCAGTTTTTTTTTTTAGAGAATTGTACGCGAAGTTTTCTGCTGTAATGTTTTATCTGAGAGGATGAATGAATAAGTTTACACGTGTTTCTGCTCTTGATTTTGGTGTTTTAAGAGACTCTGTCAGTCTTGCGATTTCTATTGCTATGAAGAACTATTTTGGTCCCCACGACCACATAAAGAATTTGGCATAGAGCTAACTGTGGTCTTTTTTAAATTATTGTGAAAGGGTAATCGTGTTTGGGAAGAAATGGTGAGATATGGGAAGAAACAGCGAGGGAAAAAAAACCCCGATTTTTAGAGTTGCATTTATGTTATCTTTATGTGGAGGCCATAGTGCATATATGTCGCTGAAGTAAATAGCAAAGCTCTGGCTGGCTTCGTTAGAGAAATAGTAGCAGATAGCCAATGATATTGATTTCCACTCTGTTTTCAATGTAATGAAAAGCCACTGTTGTGAGACACTTGATGGCTTGATATCGTAGCAAGTAACGGATAAGGTCTGTTACATGTATACTGCCCAATGAGTAAAGATAGAACAAGAATATTCATCTATGGAACCATACGATAGTTAGATCTAACGGTGTAAAAATTTATCCGTGTGAAACGAGAAGTTTATTGATCTAGTTACTATAAATATTTGAAAGGCTAATTGAAATCAGCCCACGCTGTATATATGTATAAGTTATGGCCTTGTTCTGAAGGTTCACAAAACCGGTCATTGTGACTTCATACGTCTTGACTTTGTGTGAGTGGGAGGTCCTGCTGGCACAGTGGTAAAGGTGTTTAATTCGAAATCCTAGATGTCCCGGGTTCGATCTTCACTCAAGGCGCTGGGAATTTGGGGCAAGACACTTAGAACCTTAGCCCAGTGCCGGTAAAACCCAGGACATACGTGGTTAAGCGAGCTTTTGCCGTAATATACTTGAACTCTTGACGATAGCGGCTTAAAACACCATTCAATTAACCACCCAGTTGTGCCAGAAGGCGTGGTATTGCCTCCTCGTATAAACTTTGCCTATTACTGTAGCCTATATTCACGTTGATATTGAACAATCCACTTGAATTCATCAGTCAAAACGGCAATATTTGTGCCATGAGTTCTCTAACATTTTGCAGTTTGAAGGCAATTTTACGTTTTGTAGCAGCACGCGTTTGAAACTTGTGGACAGAACAGTTTATCATATTGTCACTATGTTTCCACATTTTTTCCTGCAAAGAATCATATTCACCTCATAAGGGGGCTTAATGCATCTCCGTGATGCATTATATCAAGCAAATCATCACATAATTATGGATCCACAAAATTCATTTTGTCTAACAACTGATTGAATCATGAAGTAGGATCGTCCTTGGACATGCTGAAAATTTACAAATAGCAAACAGTTTTGACTCATGTCGGCCTGCGCGGATTGCGCAGGCTGACATGAGTTGATACTTTTTGCAGATGCATTAAGCCTCCTTTTCACAGAGCAAGGCTCAGTCATAGCTTATAAGGATGTTTTCTAGGTCGTCTGCAGCAACTTTGTTTCAGTAGGTACTGAGTTATTTTAACACTGTTTTGGCCATGTTAAATTCACCAATTTATGAATATCAGACGCTTAATAGACGCAACGTAAAATTGTGTTCTTTGAAGTTGATCTTCGTGTACATAGGCGGGTCTTCCGTGACTTTACGGCTACGACACTGGGTTTGTAATTTGGAAACCCCGGCCCCATCCAGGCTGGCAGTCACGTGGAGTGTCCTTTGGCAAAGCACTTGAGGCACACAGCCTTTTACTGTCTGAGCTCATAAGAGAAATAATGGGACACACATAAATAAGAATAGGTTGCCATGATTGAAATACTGTTGTAATTTATGCAAGCAAAGAAATGTTGATGTGTACACACTGTGCTTAAATGATCCTGGGACCAAATTCACAACTAATCTGAATTCCATTGTTATTTTAAAGGCTAGCCATTGGATTGGCAGGGACTTTCTTCTCAGCCAATCAGATTGCTAGTCCTAGAATTTAATACCAGAGCAATATCTGTTATATTTTATATGGTTCTTGAACACGACATATGACATACTTTACCGAAAATCCCGTCTACATATGTACGACTTTGAGGAGGAGGGCTTCGGAAAATCTAATGGAAAAAGGAGAAAATGCAGGTAACCACCATTTTCTTCATTTCCCACAATATTTACCTGCTTTTGCGAAGTCTCATACCATCATTTGAATCAAATCTGACCTGTCGTCTGCAAATGCTTTCAATTTAGAACTGGTCCAAATTTTGTCGTCTGGTAAAGAGTTGAAATACGCAGAGCTAATTACAATTGCACCTGAAGTAGTACTAAATAGATAAATGTGCTATCTATAGTCATGTCACATGGTAACGTGTCAATATTTTGTCTGAATGTGTTGTGTTTGATTCCTTACTAGATTTCAGAAACCTTTTATGGATTTTTCTTTAATGCATTATTCAAGTTAACCCTTTCCCATACAAGCCCTGGTTTTCACGTGTCTGCAGTACAAGTCTTTTGAAAACACTATGGGAAAAGGAGAAATTGCTCGTAACGAGCAATTTCTCATTTTCCCACAGTGTTTTCTACCCTTTCGGAGAACTTTCTGTTATTTTCATCAAATTTAAAATTGTCGTCTGCAAACTCTTTCAATTTGGACCAGTCTAAAATTCATCATTTGGGAAAGGGTTAAACTAATGACCTTTCTGAACGGTGGTGGGTCAAGTTATAGATTATCGATAGTTGACAGGTCGATTTTTACCCTCTGCATTTTAACCTTAGGCTGCTAAGTGCGACTCAATGATCTTTTGCAAAACGTGCAGTTTGATCTTGGATCTACACTTTCCGATAAGGAGATATCTTTTTCTCAAAAATACCTTTGAAATATCAAAAATTGGGTTTTCACTATCGGCTTTAAAGTTTCATTTCACTAATTTAGCAGGGTAAGGGTTAAAATCTATTTGCACTTGGAAAAGTTTACAGGCACTTGTTTTTTTTCTTACAAATTTTTCCCATCTATAGCCTACTATATGGCGTGCAACACTCGAAAAGGGACCTTCGGACATTTGCGTAAAGTGTTGTCTCGGATTAGCCTGCGCAGGCTAATCCGAGACAACACTTTACGACTACATAAGATTTTTTCATACAGTAGACTTTCGTGAAACAGAAAATCGCACAAAAACGGCAAGTGTCGTCTTGGATTAGTCACAGACTGCACGGGCTGATCTTGGACGACACACTTTTACGCATATGTCCGAAGGCCCCTTTTCGTGTGTTGCACGCCATATAAGGCATACATATGAGTTATACTCTGTGATAAAGGGGTTTAATGCTTCTATGAAAATGTATCGACCCAGGTCAGCCTGCGCAGTCGAAATCGTTTGCTGTTGTGAAATTTTCTGCATGTCAATGGACCAGTGTACCACATGATCAATCGATTGTTAAACAAATTTGATTTTATGGATCCATAATACTATGTTGCCTTGCTTGGTATCATGCCTGTGCCTCAGCCGTTTACCAAACAATCCCGTGTTTAGCTTGGACCTTGAGGGCCTTTGAAAACATTGATGGAACGAAAGAAAATGCTGATAATTAGAGAGCATATTCTACTCTTCCCACAATGTTTTCTACCCTTCCAGAGAACCATGAATTTGTCGTCTGGAGCAACTTTCAATATGGACAAGTCTAAAATTTTGTTGTTTAGTGAAGCTAGTACCATACAAATACGATTCATTGCACCTCTGAGTTAGCTTTGGAAGTACTGTATGAAAAGGAGCAATTGCTTTTTACTAGCAACTGCTCCTTTTTCACACAAAGTTTCCAGTGTGATTCAAACATGACACTTTTCATTACTTTGAATATTTATCGAAATTGTATCACTTGTTCTAGGAAGCGGGATTTTCCAACATACGCGGGAATAGCTTGCTTTAACCCGACCATTTTGCATCACTAAAGACGGGTGCCTATTGTTCAGGAAAAAAAAAAAGTACCTATTGTTCAGGAAAAAAAAAGAATAGTACCTTGCTAAAAAAAAAACTGGTACCATTTATTCAGAAAAAAAAAAAGAACGGTACCTTGTTTTCTGAAGGGGAAAAAAGAGACTAGTAACATTTACTCGGAAACCATTTATTCAAAAAAAAAAAACCCAAACATTATTCAAAAAAACAAAAACTGGTAGATCTACCTACGAGTATCACACACACACACACACAAATGTACCTTGTATTCTGAAGGGAAGCAAGACTGGCACCATTTATTCAAAATAAAAACAGACCGGAACCATTTTTTCAAAAACAAAGAGACTGGTACCATTTAATCGGCAATCTGATCACAATCTTCACCGTTGGCAACAATTCATTTAGCCCCGCTAAGCGGCCAAAGGGGAATTTAAAGAAATTACGTTTTAAGGACATTTAAGGAAATTACCATTGAAAATGTGACAAAAGAATTCGAATCCAAAAAGAGACTGACGAAATATGATTTTGTATAGAAGTTTTGGTCCAACCTGAAACTTTACGGGCGTACTTATAAGAAATTATAGTCGCTTTCCCTGCTCTAGAAGAGTTTCGGGCGAAATTTATTTGAAAACAAAACATAGGCAAAGAAATTTCCAATAATGAACTGTGTCACCGTTTGCCATACTTAATTGTTCCCCTTAATAGATATTAAACTTAACCAAACGCCAATATTTTGAATTTGTCCAAATTGGAAGCATTTGCAGACGACAAAATAAATGTAACTCAAAAATTGAAATTTGTTTTGCGAAGGACAGAGAACATTGTGGGGAAAGGAGAAAATGCTGGTTATCAGCATTTTCTCCTTTTACCACAATGTTTTCAAAAGCTTTCTTTCTCTGGATTGTTAAAAGTCGGGATTGTGTGGTTAAGGGTTTTGGAAAAAAGTATTGATCTCTCCATAGAGAATATTGCTCTGTAGAATTCCACATTGACATTTGGTTTTATCCTTTACCAGACAATCCCGAAATACATCGATCTGATGGAAGAAGGCTTTTAAAAAATGTTCAGTGAGGGAAAAGGAGAAAATGCTGATAACCATCATGTTCTCCTTTTCCCCCATTAAGTATTCTATCCTGTCTAGGACAAATCTGACCATTTTAGTCTCATTTTATTGTCGTCTGCAAATGCTTTGAATTTCGGTAAATCTCAAATTTTGTCGGCGTGATAAATGAGATGACTTGAGCGCCCTACATTTATTCGGTCTGTGAAAATGACCTAGATATCGAAAGTTCTTCTCTGTTGGAATCTTAAAATATAGGACAGTGTATGCAGCCTGATCTTGATCTGCAGGATCCGCTAAAACAACTAAAATTTCCCTCGGTGTCGGAAGGCAACATGCGGGAAGGGTAGATGGGATCAGATTGCACCAAATCCACGATCTGATCTTGGATGTCCACAATCCGTTGTTATTCAAGTTGCACTTTCCACTAACACTCTTGGACCTGTGTGATTTTTTTTTTAAGATATGAAAATTCAGCTTAATATGAAATTCGTTTAAGTGTCTAAAGGTTTTATCTGTTTGCTTTTGTAAATTACACACGTGACAGTTGTTATATGGGACCGTGTTCGATTGGTGTAAAATGATCACGGTCTATTCAGAACACATTTTTTATTCACCTTTTATTCATTGCGTCATTTAGTATGGACATATTTTCGCTTGATATTTGAGTTTCTTTTTTTTTTTAAATACAGTGTAGGATAAGTGTTGTCCTCTATGACGGTTCAGTCGTCAGTGGTATTTTGAAAAGGGTTTGCTTGTCGATCTATAGAGTGCTTGTTCATGGAAAAAAGGAATTCAAGTGTGTCACGTTGTAGAATTGTGGAGATCGAGTTTTTTGTAGTTTACCCTTAGAGCGCCTAATATACCCTAAATAACTTAAATACAACTTTCAAGGCAATAGTAAAAACCCGAATAATGTTATTTCAGTCTTATATTTTTTGGAAAACAATATCTCCTTGACGGACAGTGTAGATCCGAGATCAGACTGCACGTTCTGTGCAGTCTGATCTTGATCTACACTGTCCGCAAAAGGTCACTGAGTCGCACTTAGCAGCTCAAGGGTTAAATCTAGAAATAAGGTCCTTGGAAGTAATAATAAATGCAAGGTTAAGGTTGATTTTGTCTAGAATGTCTCAGCAAAGCGGACAGCGTAAAATGAAAGATCAGACTGCACGTTTTGTACTGTAAAGATACAGTGAGATGTTTTTATCCCGTAGGCTTGACTGAACAACCGGACAGTATAGATGCACGATAGGACTGCCCTTTCTGTGCAGTCTGATCATGATACGTGTATATGCTGCCCACAGAAGCTAATTCTTACGCCAAATGCACCAATAGGGTTAAATTTTTACCATACAATCCCGAAAACTGGAAAGAAAGTTTTTGAAAACTTTGTGGGAAAAAAGGAAAAATGCTGGCACCTAGCATTTCTTTTTGTCCCCACGATGCTTTCTACCTTTCACAAGATTTTTTTTTTTAATTTTCGAGATTTATTTTGGTTTCAACTTGGACAAGTCTAGAATTTCGTATTTTGATAAAGAGCGATTGTAAATCATTCACCGCGAATTAAGGTTCAATGCAGCATTAAAATATGGAAACACGTTGTTTTCCACCGCCAGAACTCTAACCTGTGACATAACCGCTTGAGCTATCCACGCCATATAGCTTATTATCGAGGTTAAGTTTTTTTGTTAATATCAATAATTTTAGCACGATCGGTACTACCTAGCGCACAGGACTTGAGAACAGGAGGTCGCTGGTTCGATCCCCGGCTCAGCCAATTTCTTCAGAGGATTGATGATAATCATTGCGACACATTCCTCTCTCACCGCTGACCATTGTTTCGACGATGGTTATGTGGGAAAGCAGTCAGTGGCTTGGAAAGAAAATTGTGCAATGGTAAAAGGAAGTCCAGGAAAGCATGGATAAGTGCACTGGCCGCTTAACTCTTTACCAAACGACAAAATTTTACACCAGTCCAAATTGAAAGCATTTGCAGACGACAAATTAAAGGTGGCCCAAATGATGAAATCTGTCATTGATAGGTTAGAAAACATTGTGGGAAAAGGAGAAAATGCTGGTTACCAGCCTTTTCTCCTTTTCCCACAATGTCTTCAAAAGGCCTTTTTCTCAGGGTCGTTAAAAATCGGGATTGTGTGGTAAAGGGTTAAAAAACTGGTCAGGATTTATAGATCTAGAGCTCTACTACTTTTTAAACTCAGAAATACATGTTATTGTACTTCTTTTATCTGTACCACTGCCGTCTGTTTGCTTGAGAATATTGAGGGTAACTTATGGTTCTTCTGTGAGAATCAAGCTCAGACTGTACAGAACGTATAGCCTGATCTTAGCCCATTTGTGACTATGTTTGAAGAGAATGGATAATATTGCATTGACCATGTCGGTCGATCGGTCGGTTAGTCGGAAGGTCAACCGGTTGGTCTGTCGGCGTATCAGACCTTGGCAACAAAGTCACTGTTTTGTCTTTGTTTCTGCGAACTTACATATGTTTACCTGGAAATGTTGATGATCCCTTTTCATTTTGCGATCCGTAGATTAACCCTTTACCGCACAATGCCGCCTTTTAACGACCTTGGGAAAGAAGCCTTTTGAAAACATTGTGGGCAAAGGAGAAATTGCTGGTAACCAGCATTTTCTCCTTGTCTCACAATATTTTCTAACCTATCAAAGAAAAATTGCACCATTTGAGCCACATTGAAATTGTTGCTTGCAAATGCTTTCAATTTGGACAAGTCTAAAATTTTGTTGTCTGGTAAAGGATTGAAGGTCAAGATCGCTCTAGGCATTTTATTAGGTCACGGTGTTTATTGCCAGTAAAGGCATTAATTCTTTACCTACAACAAATTTTTAGACTTTCCCAAAACAGGACTTTATATAGTGTCCCTGCCCAAACGGAAATTATTTTCAACGACATATCAAATGCGACTCAAAAGATGGGACTTGTCTTTAAAGGGATAGAAAACAAAGTGGGAAAAGGAGAAAATGGTCTCCTTTCTCCCACAATGTTTTCAAATGACTTCTTTACTCATGGTCCTTTAACTCAGGATTATTTGGTAAGGAATAAAGCCGTGGACTTTATGTTCATTGTAGAAATCTGTAGTCGGCAGTGAAAAGACTAAATTGTGATGGGCTCTGGGACAGATCTAACTAGAAAGGATTATTGAGATTCATTCAGATTTCTATTGATTATACTGCCTGACATAGGATATAAATTGACGGTCTAAATAAATCATGGAGTCTGAAAATAAACAGTAATTTTAACGTGATGGGACAGGCCCTTAGATCCATTGACATACAAATATCTTTGGCTCAACCCTTAAATGAGCCTATTTCGATGTTGTAAATCAAAATTTCTTGTAAAACACTGATTAATACTACAAAATATTATGTATTTCTCTGCAAGCTTAAAAAAAAAAAACCTGGCAGTTACATTCTGTAAAATGATTCAACTTTGGTCTTAACTAACAAGATGGTCTTGATGCAGTCTATTTTCATAAGATCAGATATGACGTCATCATGCTTATTTTGAATATAATCCCGCATAATAAACTCATGCTATTTATTGTGTAAAATTCCTACAGTGCAAAATAATGGCGTTAAATCTAAAAATAACTTAAGAAGCTATGTAACCTATAAAGGAAATACCATTCCTTAAAAAGATTTTTGTCCTTATACGTGTCGTTCTTATTTATTGATGGCTTGCTAGCTTTTATCTTACTAAATTCATTGATGAGACATTTAAAGAAGTTTTGTATAATTGCGAAAATCTGAATAGCTCCCTTTAAAAACTAATAAATAAATGAATAAAATGGAAATTTTCTGCCATCAATAAAAGCCCATTTCACAGTTCTCCCATAATATTTTCCCTAGTGATAAAGAATGAAATTTTTACTTACACTCCAGTGCTTGTCCTGTGGATCATCGTCAACTCCTTCACTACCAAATAAATAACTAAAGCTTTTTCAATAGCCACAAATAGAGTTCCACTGCGAGATGAAGAGACAGCTTGGTAATACCCTAGAATATAGTAGTGAACATTGTAGATCAGAGTGGTGGACATTGTAGATCACTTTCTGTGCAGTCTGATCTTGATCTACACTATCCACAAAAGCTTCTTGTGTCGTCAATGGTAATGAAAGACTTAACAGTTACAGTTGGTCCAAAAAGTGCGCACTTTAACAGGTTAAAGTTACTACTAATCACTTTAACAGTGTCTTGTTTTATTTTTTTCCAGAATCTAGACCGAGAGCCTGATCGGCCAATGCAGTACTGTTGTTGATGGCAGAGAGAGATGAAAAGACGCTGATAGCTGAGCTATATGATGCAGTTAAAGATGAAAAACCACTGGATGATGATCCAGACTTTGTCATTAATGATCAAACGTAAAGCTGAATTTTTTAATTACATGATTGTATCATCCTCTGTACATTCTTAGCTCACTGAGCATGAGCTTAATCACGTACTGCATTACGTAACGATGTTACAACGAAAAAGGGATATCTGTCCAAATGACGGCCTTCGGTTGAAGTTCGCATAGCCCCAGTGACAACATTTTTTACAACTTATTTAGCGAAATTCAGAAAACACTCATGCAGTGTTAATGGTAATATTGAGATGTTGCATATTGCATTAGATTTAGGCTATAGATATGACAGCAATAATTTATGAGCTATGGATGTGGTCAGGAAACCTGGCTTTGTGATAGACCACGATATACAGGTTATGCAAATACATGTACCTTCATTCTGCAGTTTAAAGTAAAGGTCAAGGTTACTGTTTCTAAACTGAAAAAAATAGTTCCGAGCTTGAAATAATCTGAAATAATAATGAACTTATCTTTTACTGTGAAACATTTCAGTGTTGTTTCACAAGGATTTAAATGGTGAGAATATATGAAATTCTTGAAGTTTGAAAAATAAATATTTTCTGTGTTCCCAGGTGAGCAGTAAAGGGCTGTTAATGCCCTCATATTAAAATTGATCCACAGTTGCCTGAAAATGATTCACAAGAGATTTTTGAAAGTACCCCTGTCACAAAATTGATAATTAAGATGAAGATTAAGTTGTAATTCCAATATATGATGACAGATGAAAACATTGTGGCAAAAGTAGAAATAGATCATTACAACCTGTTTTGACTTTGGGTATAATATTTTTAAAAGTGCCAGTTGCAAGATGTAAAAGAGGCATTGCAAAGGTTGATAAGTGAATCATTAGTTAGATTTTAGTTGTCTCAAACTAATTTACAAGTTGACATAAGTCTTGGCATAAGCCTTGTGTAATCCAATGGGGATAGTAATATTGCAAGCTGGAGTTTGTATTCCTAGCCGGAGTTCCTCATCATGATTGATGATTAACCCTGTGCCATGTATCAAAATTTCAAACCTGTCCAAACCCAATCCACTTACAGATGACAAATTATACGTGGCTAAATGATGACAACTGTTATCTTTGATAGGGTAAAAAACATTGTGGGAAAGGGAGAAAATGCTGGTTACCAGCATTTTCTCCTTTTCCCAAAATGTGTCAAATGTTGTCTTTCACAAGGTTGTTAAAAGTCAGGATTGTGTGGCAAAGGTTAAAATTTATTGTGACAAGATTTATTTCTTTAGCCTCTTAGCATTGCTTGGACTTGATTTTATAAGAAAGCAGTAAGTATCTCAGAAAGAACATTGGGCGTGCATAGGTTTTGCAAAGATAAATAATGGACAGTGAAGAAAAATGAATGGATGGGAACACTGTTGGACATGAAAATAGCAAATACGACAGAATATACTACTGAAAATGGAACTGAAACCATCATTACAACCGTTTTTCCTATGCCACAATATTTTACAAAATGGTTTTACGTGAGAAAGAAAACTTGTCTTCAGTGGGTAATAAGGTAAGTAGTGCATTTACATTGTATTTTATATTTTGTTTCACTTTCCAGGTTAAGAAGATACCTTGTGGCACGAAACTGGAATGTGGATCATGCAGCAAGTGCACTGAAGTCAACGATAGAATGGAGGCGGGAAACTAGACCTCAGGATGTCGTCTGCACATACTGCAAATCAAAACCAGGCTATCATGCTATGGTGGGTTTACCAGCGGATATTACCGTGTTCAAATTAGAACTAATTAATTGAAAAATGCAGTTTCAGATTTGCATGTCATAAACTAATTACTTTTAGCCGCAGACCACTCTAGAAAATATTGTAGGAAAGAGCAGAATTGCTTGTGCATAAGGAGAAATTGCTTGTAATGATCAATTTTTCTTTTTACCACTATATTTTCACTTAAATGAATACATGTATTAATTAGCTCTCTAACAAATTGAAAAATTTTAGACTTGTCCAAATTGAAAGCACTTGCATCTCAAATGATGGAATTAGAAAGCTATGAAAATATTGTGGGAGAAAGAGCAAATGCTGTTTACCATCCTTTTCTCCTTTTTCCAAAAATGTTTTTGGAAACCTTATATCCTGAGGATGGTGAGAACACAAGTTTTACTTGATAAAAAGTTAACCCGTTACCACACAATCCTGAGTTTTAAGACCTTGAAAGAGAAGTCATTCGAAAATGTTGTGGAAAAGGAGAAAATGCTGGTCACCAGCATTTTATCCTTTTCCTACAATGTTTTCTACCCTTCCCAAAACGAATTTAAATTTTGAAGTCATGTTTATTTTATCATCTGCAAATGCTTTCAATTTGGACAGGTTTAAATTTTGTCATTTGGTAAAGAGTTAAGACGGTGATAAAAAAATTTTAGCTATTTCTGATTTCTGTTATTTCAAATTGTACTTCTTTCTATTTTCTGAAATGGTCTATGATTTGAATGCTGCATGTTTTCACTAATTGCTTGAATCCCTTAATCCTTTTGCAAACAGTTACATGCTGTAACAACCTGAAGCAAAGAGGCTACAATTTTTTTTGTAGAGCTACATTAGTTCTGAGATACAAATGGTCAGTGACAGTTAACTACATTGGTTAACTGGTTGACTCTATAGTCATAGAAAAGTTTGCACAATATAGCGTAAGAAGAACTCTTTTTTAACACTTACCTATTTTTTTCATGCATAGAAAAGGACATTTCTAGTGTGAATAGTTAAAATATAGTGGAAGAGGGGTGGGGAATTTACAGGGGTTAAAGGCTTGTCCAAATAACATTCCATCCCCACCCACCCCATCTTCTTGTTTGTTCCCAACATTTTCTACCATCTCAAAGATAAATTTCATCATTTGAACCACATTTAATGTGTTGTCTACAAATGTTTTCAGGCTAAAATTTTGTCGTCTGGTAAAAATTAAATTTAAAGCTTTATTTGAATTTCAGCGCCACATAGGATTTGATCAACAGAACCGTCCTGTTTATTACTCCAGTTTTAGTCAGTGTTTAACGTTGAAGAACGGTGTGGAAGATTCACTCCAGCATATGATATTTTTATTAGAGAACGCATCAAGATGTATGGAGAAAGATGTTTATCAGATTGTCTGGGTGTTGGACTGTACTGGTATGTGAGATTAGCTTTTTACATCCTCAGATGACTTTGAATTGTGCAGCAGATCATGTTTAACCCATTACCATACAACAGAAATGTAGACGTCCAAATTGAAAGCATTTGCAGACAACAATTTAAATGTGATTCAAATGATGGAATTTGTCTATAATAGGCAAGAAAACATTGCTGGAAAAGGAGAAAATACTAGTTACCAACATTTTCTCTTTTTCCCACAATGTTTTAAGAAGACCTCTGTCTCAAGGTTGTTAAATGGAGGGATTGTGTTGTGAAGTGTTAATTAACACTTTACTTAACGACAGAATTTTGAACTCAACCAAATTGAAAGCATTTGCAGACGACAAAATAAATGTAGCTTGAGTGATGATTGCTATCTCTGATAGGGTAGAAAACATTGTGGGAAAAGGAGAAAATGCCGGTTACCAGCATTTTCTCCTTTTCCCAGAATGTTTTCAAAAGCTCTCTTCCTCCAGAGTCATTAAAACTTGGGATTGTATGGTAAAGGGTTAAAAATATTTTGGCAAAAGGATAGATTTCATACAAAAAGCAGTGTTTTCCCTAGACTAGATATGGGTGTCATTTGACCGCAGTCAAACAAAAAATAAAAATAAAAGAATGCAAACATTTAGAATTTTAGGGACATTTAGAAAGTTTGGGTGTCGAAATTCCAAGAAACAGGGAAAAAAAATCCCATGAAGCAATCTCTCTAATACAAATATATTATTCATTTGCATTCACTCATTAACTCTAATTAAGATGACAAAATGTTAGATTTTTGCAACCTGTATGCACTGTCAGATGACCAATTTATTGGGATCTATTGAGGGATTTTGTCTTGGAAAGAGTAGAAAACATTATGGGAAAAGAAAGAATGCTGGTTACCAGCATTTTCTCCTTTCCTCACATTATTAAAACACTAGGATTGTTGCTGTTTTAACCATGATTTACAAGGACATAGTACTGTGTTCTGCAGATTATATTGTTTTACTTTCTACTTCACAGTCCAAAATTTTAATGAAAGCTTTTGAAAACATTGTGGGAAAAGAAGAAACTACATTTTCTCCTTTTCCCACAATGTTTCCTATCCTTCCTAAAATAAATTTGAATATTTGAGTCAGGTTTATTCTGTTGTCTGAAAATGCTTACACTTTAGTCAATTATAGTTATTTTGGTAAATTGTTAAACAAGCATTGAGTTGTGGTTTAAAAACATGAGATAAAAGATCTCCTAAAAGATGAGTAAACCATTATTGCAAAGGCCAATTTTGGAAACATGCAAAATTTTTTACATACAGGAGAAAGGTTTGACTATTTACCTAAAGTCAAAATTTTAGACTGGTCCAAAGTGAAAGCATTTGCAGATGACAAATTACTTGTGGCACAGAGGATGGGAGTTTGTCACAAAGAGAAGAAAACATTATGGGAAAAGGAGAAAATGCTGGTTACCAGCATTTTCTCCTTTTCCCAGAATGTTTTCAAAAGACTTCTTTCTCAGGACTGTTAAAACACGGGATTGTTTGGTAAAGGTTCAACCCTTGTTTTAATGACCCTTAGGAGGATAAATTTTGTTAACATTGTCAGAAAAGGTGAAGAAGCTGGTAACCAGCATTTTCTTTACAACAATTGTTTTTACCCTTTCAAAAACAAATCCCAGCGTATGGGCCACAAGTAATTTGTCGTCAGCAAATGCTTTCAGACTGGACAAGTCTGCCTGCAAGTCTGGTTTCTGTATAATAAATGTCTTTTTGGAGTAACCATGGTTTGAGTGTAAGGATGCAAAGTTTTTTTTCCCTTTATTATAAATCAAAGTTGTGATCTATTGAATGTAAACTTTTTGTATTTTTTCTCTTTCAGGAATGAAAGTAACATCATGCAATCCCAAAATGGCTTTAAGCGTGGAGAAGATTCTGTCAAACCACTACCCTGAACGACTCGGGGCTCTTATCTGTATCAATCATAGCGCAATATTCCAAGGTCTCTGGAAAGCCGTAAAATGTTTCATGCAGACTGAAACTGTCAAAAAAGTACATATTGAAATGTCCAAACACAAGATAGAGGAATCTTTTACATCCTTATTTGAGGACGATCTCAAGGAATGGCTGTACGAAGAAATACGACTGAATAAAGTATCACCAATCGCTAAAACACAGAAAGAGTTCTGGAAACCAAATGAAAGCGGACATGATCCAAGAGGTTGTGAAAAATATGTGTCCAGATATTTGGATAACTTTTCATTGGAGGAACACAAAAACAAATGTTATATTTACAGGCCTCATCCAAATACTGTTCAAGACTTGTTAGGGAGTGAAAAATAGTGCTTTATACGATTATATAGATAGAGCATGATTTGAAAATAGACAACCCCACAGAGTGCCAAATTAACCCTTATCCTGCTAAATAAGTGAAATGAAACTTTCAAGCCGATAGTAAAAACCAGAATAATGCTATTTCAAACTTATTGTTTGGAGAAAAATATCTCTTATTGGACAGTGTAGATCCCAGATCAGACGGCACGTTCTGTGCAGTCTGATCTTGATCTACAGTCCGCTAAAGGTTAGCGAGTTGCGCTTACCAGCCTAAGTGTTGAGTCTATAAAAAACTGCAATGAATTGTACTTGACCAAACTGAAAGAATTTGCAGATGACAACTTGAAAGTAGCCCATATGGTTGCTGTCTTTGATAGGGTAGAGAACATGGTGAGAAAAGGAGAAAATGCTGATTACCAGCATTTTCTGCTTTTCCGACAATGTTTTCAAAAGCCGTCTTCTTCAGGTTTGTTAAAACTTGGGATTGGTTGGTACATATTAGTGGTTAACTTACCAAATTCTCTGTCAGTTAAAGCAAATTAAGAATTGCAGTTTCAAAGCAATTTTTGGTCAGCATTTTATAGGAAAACAATGGAACACAAAATATGTCAACTGATCTTGATCTAAACTACCCACAAAAGCAGTGAAGGGCACTCTTTGGGTTAACATAATGAATGTTTCTGTGATAAATGAGTCATGCTCTGTGGAAGGGGGACTTAATGTATCTGTACAAATTATGAGCCCAAGTCAGCCTGTGAACTCTACGCAGGCTGACCTGGGCTAAACTTTTTGTTATTGGTCAATTTTCTGCATGTCAAAGGACCAGTCTATCTCACGATCCAGCTGATTGTTTTACAAAATTTATCTTTTAACTAACTGGATATCCATGCATTTTTTTTGATATACCACGGATAATTATAGAGTTTTGATATACCATGGATATTTATAGAACAGTAATTTCCATTGACTCCACCCCTATCACCATTTATGAATGAAATGCTTTCCAAAAATAGTAACGATTACTACAGGAAGCCCATGAAAAAAGAAACGATGTCATAGCACATGCGCTACTTTCTGATGATTTGCCCACGTAATTCCTGCTCATGACGTCATTTGAATGCTTGTTTACCGCGTCTTCTCAAATAGAATAATCCAAAGCAATCTCAATCACAATTTTCGGATGTTTAATTACTACGATAAAGTACTATATATGTGGGTAATGCAATTTTAAAATGGGAGTATGGATATAAATGAACTTTCAACATGTATTTGTCAACAACATTTTTCACAATTTTTTCACTATGAGTACAAATTAGACGTTAAAAGATAAATAGAAGATGTACATAGTGTTGTCATAGATCAAAAATATCTAACCCGGTTGTGAGAATTGATAATTGTCCCGCCAAAGCTCGACAATTATCAATTCTTCCAACCTCGTCAGATATTTTTGATATATGACAACACTATGTACATATTCTCTATGAATATTATTGATCTGTAATTGTATGATGACCTGCTTGGTATAACGCATCACGGAGATGCATTAAGTCCCCTTGTGTCAGAGTGCAGCTCAAATGTTACTTTGTATATATTATGTATTTTTTACAAATCAAGGTGACTGCTGACTGTGCAGTTTTGTTATATTGTTTGAACACTTAATAATGTCTTTTTCTTTATATTTCTTTTTTTTTTGTAAATTTTATGAAAACTATTAGTTATGTATGTATTAATTAAAGATAATAACAATTTTGAACAATATGCATAGATCTACCTTTGCTTTAGTTTTAACTCGTCAATAAGATGACTATGTGCTTCTTGATCCATGGCAAAATGGTTTAACAATAAAAAGTATTGATGATAAGTAACAGAATTAAGCTTTTCTAGCAACAAGATGGGTAACATTTTATCAGATGGCAAAATTTTTAAACTTTTCTGTATCCAAAGTGTTTGCAGTCACTAAATTAAATGTTGCTCAAAGGACGTGATTTGTCTTTGAAAATGTACAAAACATATGGGTAACCTGTATATTCTTTTATTCCAAGATTTTTGTTAAAAGCATTCTTTTTTAGGGCTTTAAAACAAGATTGCTTTGTAAAGGGTTAACCCTTTACCTCACTATCCCGACTTTAAATGATCCAGAAGAAGAGGCTGTTGAAAACATTGTGGGAAAAGGAGAAAATGCTGGTTACCCACAATGGTTTCTATCCTTCCTAACACAGATTTCAACTTTTGAGTCATATATATTTTGTTGTCTGCCAATGCTTTCATTGTGGACAAGTCTGAAATTTTGTCGTTTGGTAAATGGTTAAATTTCTCTGGTGTGATAGCATGCTGTGATTTTTTATCTGTGTGTATTATTTTTAGTTAACCCTTTACCACACAATCCCGAGTTTTAACGATCCTGAGAAAGAGGCCTTTTGAAAACATTGTGGGAAAAGGAGAAAATGCTGGTAATCAGCATTTTCTCCTTTACCCACAATGTTTTCTACGCTTCCCAAAACAAATTTCAATTTTTGAGCCACACTTATTTTGTCGTCTGCAAATGCTTTGAAGTTGGACTGGTCTAAAATTTTGTCGTTTGGTAAAGAGTTAAAACAGACAATCTTTATGGTGCTTCAAGTCCCAAATGAAGTTATTATTTCTGCTTGTTTTAAAAAAAAGAAGGCATAATTGTTTTAAATGTATTTTTAGATTTTGGATATTATATATTAATTTGATATACACAGTTAGTACCCAAATATGACTGGTTGTTATTATAGCTCGGTTGTTGTTATATTGTATATTATTATCATATCATGGTTGTTAATTGTATCTTGGTTGTTTTATATCTTTGCATGGTAACTTAGCCATGAGTTTTAACCACTCTTAGAGAAGAAAAAAAAAGCATTTGAAACATTGTGGGAAAATAAGAAAATGCTGGTATTCAGCATTTTCTCCTTTTTCCACAATGTTTGCCAGCCTTTTAAAGACAAGTGTGATAATTTCAGCCACATTCAATTTGTCGCCTGCAAATGCTTTGCATTTGGACAAGTCTAAAATTGTGTTGTTTGGTAAAGAAGTAATCCTTTTGGACCTGGGCCTAACTTATAACCACTTGAACCAAGCAGACTTCTTCACTGGATTAAAAAAAAAAAAAGAACCTTGCTCTGGCAAAAGGGTGCTTAATGCATCTCCATGGTGCATGAAACCAAATAAGTCATCTCATGATTTTGGATACATTAAATCCATTTTTTCTAACAAGTGACTTAATACTGAGTTAGAGTGGTCCTTTGGCATGCAGAAAATTGACCTATAGCAAAAAGTTTTGACCCAGGTCAGCTTGCTTGAACTGGGCAAGCTGACTTTGATCGATACTTTTTGCAGATACATTAAGCCGCCTTTACAGGGCATGGCTAAAATGTAAGACTTGTTCATATTGAAAGCCCTTAGCAAACGACTAATCCCATGTTGCTCGATTGATGACATTTGTGATGGATAAGATTAAAAAATGACATGGGAAAAAGAGAAAGTGATTTTTACCGTCATTTTCTACTTTTACCACATCTAATGCCTTTTTTGTCTGCAAATGCTTTCATTTTGGACCAGTCAAGAGTTTTGTCATTTGGTAAAGAGTTAACATGTGGCTGTTCTTATAATCTTGTTAAAAAGGAAGAAATCGTCCATTTACCACAAGGTTTGCAAACATGGTCTGTTGCAAGAAAAAAGATGTTAGTCTGCATGGGACATATAGGATCTGACATCTGAGATAAAATAAAGTTGGCATCTGAGATAAAACTTTATTAATCCTTTACAGCAAAATGCCACCTTTTAACTACCTAGGCAAAGAAGCCTTTTGAAAACATTGTGGGAAAAGGAGAAAATGCTGGTTACCAGCATTTTCTCCTTTTCCCACAATGTTTCTACCCTATCAAAGAAAAATTGCACCATTTGAGCCACACTGAAATTGTCATCTGCAAATGCTTTCGATTTGGACAAGGCGAAAATTTGTCGTCTGTTAATAGGTTAAATGAGTCTAGAAAAAATTTCTTCAAGTGAACCTTTGGCGACTTTGATAAAATTTAACTCAAAAGCTGACAAACGTCAGATTCTTTTCATCACATAATGATATTTCACAAATTACACATTAGAATTTGCAAAAGCATCTATGCACACGTGGTAATTTCCAGAAAAAAAAAAAACACATTCACTTCTCTGAAATAAGCTCAAAATGATGTCACAAATGATGTCACACAGTTTTGATACCAAGGGAGGTTATGTGATGAAATATTACCATAATATGATTGGTTGTTACCAGAACTTGGTTGTTATTGTTATTCTGGTTGTTACTTTATTTTGGTTGTTATCCTAACATTACCCTTATAGGAATAATGCTACACTCTTTGGGTTAACTCCTTACCAAAAGACAAAATTATAGACTTGTCCAAATTGAAAGCATTTGCAGGCAACAAAATAAATGTGGAAAAAGTTGGCTGAAAAGAGACAGGATGGGCTGGGAAACCTGCACTTAGCCAATCTTTTCTTCTAACAAAATAAATGTGACTCAGAAAATTGAAATTTTGTTTTTGGATGGGTAGAAAACATTGCAGGAAAATTTTTTGTGTTAGAGTTTAACACCATTTTAACATCCTAGGTCATATCACGGCTGTCAGTGCACCTACGCATGCATTTACTAGCTTTTCCACACCAGTATATACTGACACAACTTTCTTTCCAAGCCACTGACTACTTTTTTCAATGTGCAGTATCAGCTTTTGTCACAGTAATTTTGAAAGTGGCCTACCTGTGGTAATGCATTGAAATGGTTGACAAGACAGGAAGTAAATCCATTCTGTCTATAGAGATACATGCTCTAGAATTACACTTTCTGTAATTATGTCTCTTGTGTTTTGTCTCGCCCTAAATTAATTTTTGGGACGAATATTGTTTTTGTCAGAGATGTCTGCCCATCTGTCATGTTTTGTGCCTGCTCCTTGTATGCTGCACCCTCTTTGTCTGTGCACCTGGATGAGACAAGATGAACAGCAAAGGTTTCAAATACATGTACCAGATTTCAAGGTCAAGTTTGAAGCCTGGATGTGAAGGTCATGTGAGAGGGGAGACATCTGTTTTTGATAAAAAAAAAAACATTTGAGCCATGCTCTTGCAAAAGGTGGCTGAATGCATCTCTGGGATGCATGATACAAAGCTGGTTATTACATGATCATGGATCCATAAAGTTCAGTTTGTCTAAAAACCGACTGAATCATGAGGAAAACTGGTCCTTGGACTGGCAATAAATTGACCAATAGCAAAGAGTTCGGTCATGGTCAGCCTGTGCAGATTGTGTAGGCTTGACCATGATCAATACTTTTTGCAGATGCATTAAGCCCCCTTTTCACAGAGCATGGCTCCTTCAGTTTAATCTTTTCTTAGTTTTTTAGCTCACCTTAGCACAACGTGCTAAAGGTGAGCTATTGTGATCGCCCTATGTCCGGCGTCCGTCAACAATTTCTTTAAACATCTTCTTCTCCTAAACCACTGGGCCAATCTTGATGAAACTTGGCAGGGATGTTCCTTGGGTGAAGCTCTACCAAAACTGTTCAAAGAATTGAATTCCACCCACAACTCTGGTTGCCATGGCAACAAAAAGGAAAAAAAGGCAAAATCTTTGAAAATCTTCTTCTCTGAAACTAGAAGGCGCAGAGCATTGATATTTGGTATGTAGCATCTCCTAGTGGACCTCTACCAAGTTTGTTCATTTGATGCCCCTGGGGTTCAAAACTGGCCCCGCCCCAGGGGTCACAAGTTTGAGCATAGTCACAAAGAAGGAAAACTTTAAAAATCTTCTTCTCTAAAACTTGAAGGCGTAGAGCTTTGATATTTGGCATGTAGCATCTCCTAGTGGACCTCTACCAAGTTTGTTCATATGATGCCCCTGGGGTCAAAACTGGCCCCGCCATGGGGGTCACAATTTCCAACATAGGAACAAAGAAGGAAAACTTTAAAAATCTTCTTCTGTAAAACTAGAAGGCATAGAGCTTTGATATTTGGCATGAAGCATCTCCTAGTGGACCTCTACCAAGTTTGTCCATATGACGCCCTTGGGGTCAAAACTGGCCCTGCCCTGGGGGTCACAAGTTCGAACATTGGAACAAAGAGGGGAAACTTTAAAAATCATCTTCTCTGAAACTGGAAGGCGTAGAGCTTTGATATTTGGTATTAGCATTGCCTAGTGGACCTCTACCAAGTTTGTTCATATGATGCCCCTGGGGTCAAAACTGGCCCCACCCCGGGGGTCACAAGTTTGAGCATAGTAACAAAGAAGGAAAACTTTAAAAATCTTCTTCTCTGAAATTTGAAGGCGTAGAGCTTTGATATTTGGTATTAGCATTGCCTAGTGGACCTCTACCAAGTTTGTTCATATGATGCCCCTGGGGTCAAAACTGGCCCCACCCCGGGGGTCACAAGTTTGAGCATAGTAACAAAGAAGGAAAACTTTAAAAATCTTCTTCTCTGAAATTTGAAGGCGTAGAGCTTTGATATTTGGCATGTAGCATCTCCTAGGACCTCTACCAAGTTTGTTCATATGATATGAATGCCCTTGGGGTTAAAACTGGCCCTGCCCCGGGGGTCACAATTTCCAACATAGGAACAAAGAGGGGAAACTTTAAAAATCCTCTTCTCTGAAACTGGAAGGCGTAGAGCTTTGATATTTGGTATGTAGCATCGCCTAGTGGACCTCTACCAAATTTGTTCATATGATGCCCCTGGGGTCAAAACTGGCCCCGCCCCGGGGGTCACAATTTCCAACATAGGAACAAAGAAGGAAAAATTTAAAAATCTTCTTCTCTGAAACAGGAAGGCATGGAGCTTTGATATTTGGTATGTAGCATCTTCTAGTGGATCTCTACCAAGTTTGTGCATATTTTGCCCTTGGGGCAAAAGTTGGCCCTGCCCCGGGGGTCACAAGTTCGAACATAGGAACAAAGAAGGAAAACTTTAAGAATCATCTTCTCTGAAACTGGAAGGCTTAGAGCTTTGATATTTGGTATGTAGCATTGCCTAGTAGACCTCTACTAAGTTTGTTCATATGATGCCCTTGGGGTCAAAATTGGCCCTGCCCCTGGGGTCACAAGTTCAAACATAGGAACAAAGAAAGAAAACTTTAATTTTTTTTTTCTCTTAAATGGGAAGGCATAGAACTTTGATATTTGGTATGTAGCATCTCCTAGTGGACTTCTACCAAGTTTGTTCCAAGGATGCTGCTTGGGTGAAAACTGGCCCAGCCCCTGGGGTCACAGGTTCGAACATAGGAACAAAGAAGGAAAACTTTAAAATTCTTCTTTTCTGAAACCGAAAGGTGTGGAGCTTTGATATTTGGTATGTTGCATCTTCTAGTGGACCTCTACCAAGTTTGTTCATATGATGCCCCTGGGGCAAAACTTGCCCTGCCCCGGGGGTCACAAGTTCGACGATAGGAACAAAGAGGGAAAACTTTAAATTTCTTTTTCTCTTAAATGGGAAGGTGTAGAGCTTTGATATTTGGTAATTAGCATTTCCTAGTGGACCTCTACGAAGTTTGTTCATATGATGCCCCGGGGTCAAAACTGGCCCAGCCCCGGGGGTCACAAGTTCGAACATAGGAACAAAGAAGGAAAACTTTAAAATTCTTCTTTAAAACTGGAAGGCGTAGAGCTTTGATATTTGGTATTCTCTTCTAAGTTTGTTTGCCCATCTAAGCGCAACAAGTTCATTGAGTTCAAAATTGGGTCATCTTGGGTCATAAACTAGGTCACTAGGTCAAATTAAAGAAATACCTTGTTGGCACTCTCGAGGCCACATTATTTGCTCACATGCCTTGAAAATTAGTTAGAAAGTTTGTCTTATAAAATCTCACATAAGATTAATTTGGGTCAACTTGGGTCATAAACTAGTTCACTGGGTCAAATTAAAGAAATACCTTGTTTGCACTCTGGAGGCCACTTTTATTGCTCAAATGACCTGAAATTTGGCCAGAATGTTTGTCTTGATGAAATACCAGATGAGTTTGGATTTGGGTCACCTGGAACCATAAACTAGGTCACTAGGTCAAAATAAAGAAATACCTTGTGGGCACTCTAGAGGCCACATCCTTCGCTTAATTGCCTTGAAAATTGGTCAGAATGTTTGTCTTTGTAAAATCTCACATGAGTCTGAATTTGGGTCAACTGGGGTCATAAACTAGGTCACTTGGTCAAATTAAAGAAATAGCTAGTGGGCACTCTAGAGGCCACATTTATTATTCATTTGATTTGAAAATTGGTTAAAATGTTTCTTTTGATATAGTCAATGACCAGTTCAATTTTGGGTCACCTGGGGTCATAATCTAGGTCACTAGGTGAAATTAAAGAAATATCGTTAGGGCACTCGAGGCCACATTTTTTGCTCAAATGACTTGAAAATTCGTCAGAATGTTTTTCTTCATGAAATATGAGTTTGAAATTGGGTCACCTGCGGTCAAAAACTAGGTCACATGGTCAAATTAAAGAAAAACCTTTAAGACACTCTACTAAGGTGAGCGACCCAGGGCCATCATGGCCCTCTTGTTTTTTTTTTTTATGTCTTTTAGAAATTAAGAAACAAAATGCAAATATTTCTGTGATAGGCATTGAAGTGAAACATTCCAGTGTTATTGACACTCCTTTGATTTTTTTGTATTTTAATTTCCCTTTTTTTAAAACTCTTTCCCTCTCAAAAAAAAATTTACAGCAGACAAGGTTGGAAACAATGAACACTGCAAAATAAGTATCATCAACATGTATTTAACCCTTTACTACTCAATCCTGATTTTTAACAATCCTTGGGAAAAAGCCTTTTGAAAACACTGTGAAGAAAAGAGAAAATGCTGGTAACCAGCATTTTCTCCTTTTCCAATGTTTTCTACTCCTTCAAAGGCAAAACCTATCATTTGAGCCACAATGAATTTGTTGTTTGGTTAAGAGTAAATACATTCTTTTGTAATGAGATTGTGGTAAAAGGAGGAATTTCTCACTGCAAGCAATTACTCCTTTTTCCACAATGTTGTCAAAAGTGGTCTAATCAAGGTCACAGCTGGTTTGCTTCACAAAAAGAATAAGTGAAGCATTATGGTCTCTTTACACTCCCTTTAGATATTTTGCAATTTTAATGTCCTTCAGTTCATTGTATTTGAGTTTTTTGTTCTGTAAACTGAAGTTCTGTAAATTGACGATCAATTTACTCTTTACCAAATAACAAATTTACGACTTGTTTAAATTGAGAGCATTTGCAGGTCTGAAATAAAATACATGTATTGCTCAAGTGACTGCATTTTTCTATGAAAGGTTAGATAACATTGTGGGAAAAGGAGAAATGCTTGTTACCAGAATTTTCTCCTTTTTCCATGTTTTCAGTGCCTTTTTGCACAGTGTCAGTATAACATTGTTTGGCAACGTGTTAACCAATAACCCATTATTGGACAAATAAGACTTTTTTATGCCTTTGCTTTTCACGGCTTTGGAAAATATTGTGTGCACAGGAGTAATTACTTGCAGTTGCTTCTTTTCCACCAATTTTTTCATACTGTTGAAAATCGTTTTTCTTTTATTCTTATGTTTGTCCTTCATTGAATTTTCAGTAGTATTTGGCAGATGTAAAAAATGGCTTGAACCCTATAACTAAACTGTTACATATCTTAACAAGCCTGAAAATGAGGGCTTTTGAAAACATTTTCCGGCAGCTAGCAGTTTCTCCTTTTTCCACTTATTTTCCACCCTTTCAAAGTCAAATTCCATCATTTGAGCCATATTTTATTTGGTGTCTGCAAATTCTGTCAATATAATGAAGTCTAAATTTTTTTTTTTGTCTGGAAAAGAGTTAAATATACTTTGAAGTCATTGTGACTTTTGTATTGATTTTTCTTTTTATTTTTTTCTGTAGTTCAAACCTTTGAAAAAAAAAAGAAGCTCAAAAAATTTGTTTTTTGCTTTACCTTGAGAATTATATAAAAATAAAAAGATAGAAAAACGAATGGTTTCCAATTGACGTAAAGTACATGTACTTGGGAAAAGGGTAATATACCTGTAAAAATTGCTTTCCCTTAACTCGTTACCAAACAAAAGAATTTTAGATGAGTCCAAATTGAAAGCATTTGTGGACAACAAATTAAATGCGACTCAAAAATTGAAATTTGTTTTGGAAAGGGTAGAAAACATTATAGGAAAAGGAGAAAATGCTGGTTACCAGCATTTTCTCCTTTTCCCACAGTGTTTTCAAAAGGCTTCTTTCCCAGGGTCGTTAAAAGTCGGGGTTGTGTGGTAAAGGGTTAACTCTTTACCAAACTGTTACAAGTTTTAACAACCCTTAGCAGGGTGGCTTTTGAAAACGTCGTGGAAAAAGGAGAAAATGCTGGTACCCAGCAATTTCTTCTTTTCCCACAATGTTTTCTACCCTGTCAGATACAAATCTCATCATTTGACTATCCTTTTGTCATCTGCAGAAGCTTTGGATTTGGACCAGTTTAAAAGTTTTTGGTTTGGTAATGACTTAAACTGTTACCAAACAATCCAAGCTTTTATTAACTCTCAGTAAGATTGCTTTTGAAAACATTGCAAGAAAGGGAGAAATTGCTGGCAACAGCATTTTATCCTTTTCCCACAATGTTTTCATCTTTTGAACACATATCCAACCATATGAGCCATATTTAACCCTTAGGTTGCTAATCGCGACCCACGGATCTTTTGCGGACAATGTAGATTAAGATCAGACTGCACAGAACATGCAGTCTGATCTTGGATCTACACAGTCCGATAAGGAGATATTTCCCCAACTCCCATAACTTTGAAATACCAACATTTTGGTTTTACCATCGGCTTGAAAGTTTCATTTACATTATTTAGCAGGATAAGAGTTAACTTGTCAACTACAAATACTTTCATTTTGCACAGTAAAATTCTGTCTTTTGGGAAAAGGTAATGTTTTTGACAACTGCCTTCTGCATGTATTTAACCCTTGAATGATCCTCAGAAAGAAAGCTTTTGAAATCTTTATGGGAAAAAGGAAAAAATGCTACCAACCAGCAATGTGTCCTTTTGCCACAATGTATTTTACTCATAATTCAAACCAGATTTGAATTGTCGTCTGCAAATGCTTTTCATTTAGATGACTTCAAATTTGTGTTGTTTGGTAATGAGTTAATCCTTTACCAAATAATCCTGACTTTTAACCATCCGGGGAAAACAGGCTTTGGAAAACATTGTTTGAAAAAGAGAAAATGCTGTTACCACCATTTTCTCCTTTTCCCACAATGTTTTTCTTATTATTTTATCATCTGCGCAATATCTAATTTGTCGTCTGCAAATGCAATTTGGACCAGTCTGTAATTTTGTGGTTTGGTAAAGAGGTGAACACTTGCATTTGTGTGCTTCCACATTCTAGCAATCCTGAGGTAGACATCTTTTGAAAATATAATGGAAAATGGAGAAAATATTGGTCATCATCATTTACTCTCTCTAAATCATTTCTATCATTTTAAAGACAAATACCATCTGACTATGCCACATTCAATTTTGTTGTCTGCAATCGCTCAAAACTTGGACGAGTCCGAAATTTTGGCAATGGGTTAAAATGACTTTTAAGAGCCATTTATTTCTTCACAAGGGTTAGGATTTAAAAGCCATGGTGAATGAGGAATCTGCAAGTGAATCAAATCTACATTAGCATAATTTATGAATATGCAGTAACATATACATGTACTCTGAGACTACTTATTCATTATAATGCACATTATAATTATAGTTGTGATCTGTCATTTATCAAACAATCCCATTATTTAACCCTTTACCACGCAATCCCGACTTTTAACAAACCTGAGAAAGAAGCCTTTTGAAAACATTGTGGGAAAAGGAGAAAATGCTGGTTACCAGCATTTTCTCCTTTTCCAACGATGTTTTCTAGCCTTCCCAAAACAAATTTCAATTTTTTTGTTACATTTATTTTGTGGTCTGCAAAATGCTTTCAATTTGGACTAATCTAAAAAATGGCATTTGGTAACAACTCTAGTGAAGAAGGCCTAGAAATACATTGTGAGAGAAGTAGAAACTGCAGATAACCATAAAGTTTACCTTTACAGGCCAATTTTCACAGCCCAAGCCTCAGTTGTCATCTGCAAATGCTCACTGTTGATTGTAGCATGGGAACTATGCTGGTATATAAATAAGCCATGCTCTGGCAAAAGGGGGCTTAATCCATCTCTGTGATGCATTATACCAAGCAGGTAATTAAGGATCCATAAAATCCATTTTTCTGAAAAGTGACTGCATCACAGGGTACATTGGTCATTTGACATGCAGAAAGCTGGGACTGCACAGGCCGACTCGAGTTGATACTTTTTGCAGATGCATTAAGCCCCCTTTTCACAGACCATGGTTTGAATACTTTATCTACATATCATTAAAACTTTTCATGTGTTTGTTTTTCTTAGATCTGAATACAATGAGACCTGTGTTAAACAACCACTCAAAGGAACAAATAAAACTGCCTCCTTTAGACAAGAGGTTGTTAGACATATTGTATTGAAAACTCTATTTGGAAACTTTAACCCTCAGACCCCTAATTTAATGAAATGGACATTTTTTAATGGGAAAAAAGTCTTAATATTGCTATCTTATTATACCCCCCACCTACGTAGTAAAGGAGGGTATACTGATTTTACCATGTCTGTCTGTCTGTTCGCCTGTCCATCCATCCGTCCTTCAATCTGTCCATCTTTTTGTTTCTGTGCTCAGAAGCAGTTTGACCTAGGACCCTGAAACTGTACGCAAGTGTTCCTCATGACCCAAGGAGGTGCCTTATTGTTTTTGGGTCACATGGGTCAAAGGTCAAGGTCACAGGTGAACTTTGTTTTCACTGATTGTACTGCTTCAGTGACAAGGTGCGGGGGAGGGGTGTGTGTGTGTGTATTTGTCCACTTTGTGACAGTTCTAGTTTTGGCAAGATGTAACGAAGTAGTAGAAGGTATAGATAAAGGTCAGGCAGCACATTCAATGCAGTTGACATGATCTACACTGTCCATAAAGGCAACTTAAGTCAGGTCCAGTGCTTAAACCCTTTGCTACAGAGTTCCGTGTTTTAGTAATCCTAAGAAAGAAGCCTTTTGGAAACTATGTGGGACACATTTGTCATTTGCAAATGCTTTCAATTTGGGCAATTGAAAAATGTTTGCTGTCTTTTACAGAGTTAACCCTTTACCACAATCCTGACTTTTAACGACCCCATGAAAGAAGCCTTTTGAAAACATTGTGGGAAATGGAGAAAATGCTGGTAACCAGCATTTTCTCCTTTTCCCACAATGTTTTCTACCCTTTCCAAAGCAAATTTCAATTTTTCAGTCACATTTATTTTGTCGTCTGCTGTTGCTTTTAATTTGGACCAGTCTAAGAAAGATGTTAAGAGAGATGTTGATCCATCTGCAGCACATGATTTCTACATCGACACCTTTCACCAAACAACAAATTTTAGACTCGACCAAATTAACTCTTTACCAAACAACAACATTTTGAACATTTCAAAATCGAGAGCATTTGCAGACGACAAAATAAATGGGACTCAAAAACTGAACTTTGTTTTGGGAAAGGCAGAAAACATTGCGGGAAAAGGAGAAAATGCTGGTTACCAGCATTTTCTCCTTTTCCCACAATGTTTTCAAAAGGCTTCTTCCCCAGGGTGTTAAAAGTCGGGATTGTGTGGTAAAGGGTTAAGCATTTGCAGATGACAAACTCAGTTAAGTTTAAAAGATTATCTATGTCTTTAAAATGGTAGAAAACATTGTGAAAAAAGGAAAACAAGAGGGCCATGATGGCCCTGGTCGCTCACCTGAGTCAATAGGCGAAATTCACTCAACGTGCATAATCCAATTTCTGACCAATTGTCAGGTCAATTGATGAACAAACTTGGTAGAGGTCCACTAGGAGATGCTACATGCCAAATATCAAAGCTCCACGCCTTCCAGTTTCAGAGAAGAAAAACTTTAAAGTTTTCCTTCTTTGTTCCTATGTTCGAAATTTGTGACCCCCGGGGCGGGGCCAGTTTTGACCCCAGGGACATCATATGAACAAACTTGGTAGAGGTCCACTAGGAGATGCTACATGCCAAATATCAAAGCTCTACGCCTTCCAGTTTCAGAGAAGAAGAATTTTAAAGTTTTCATTCTTTGTTCCTATGTTTGAAACTTGTGACCCCCGGGGCGGGGCCAGTTTTGACCCCAGGGGCGTTATATGAACAAACTTGGTAGAAGTCCACTAGGAGATGCTACATGCCAAATATCAAAGCTCCACGCTTTCCAGTTTCAGAGAAGAAGAATTTTAAAGTTTTCCTTCTTTGTTCCTATGTTCGAAACTTGTGACCCTCGGGGCGGGACCAGTTTTGACCCCAAGGGCGTCATATGAACAAACTTGGTAGAGGTCCACTAGGAGATGCTACATGCCAAATATCAAAGCTCCATGCCTTCCAGTTTCAGAGTAGAAGAATTTTAGAGTTTTCCTTTTTTGTTCCTATGTTTAAAACTTGTGACCCCCGGGGCGGGGCCAGTTTTGACCCCAGGGACATCATATGAACAAACTTGGTAGAGGTCCACTAGGAGATGCTACATGCCAAATATCAAAGCTCCACGCCTTCCAGTTTCAGAGAAGAAGAATTTTGAAGTTTTCCTTCTTTGTTCCTATGTTTGAACTTGTGACCCCCGGGGCGGGGCCAGTTTTGACCCCAGGAACATCACATGAACAAACTTGGTAGAGGTCCACTAGGACATGCTACATACTAAATATCAAAGCTCTACGCCTTCCAGTTTCAGAGAAGAAGAATTTTAAAGTTTTCATTCTTTGTTCCTAAGTTTGAAACTTGTGACCCCCGGGGCGGGGCCAGTTTTGACCCTAGGGGCGTCATATGAACAAACTCGGTAGAGGTCCACTAGTAGATGTTACATGCCAAATATCAAAGCTCCACGCCTTCCAGTCTCAGAGAAGAAGAATTTTAAAGTTTTCCTTCTTTGTTCCTATGTTCGAAACTTGTGACCCCCGGGGCGGGGCCAGTTTTGACCCCAGGGACATCATATGGACAAACTCGGTAGAAGTCCATTAGGAGATACTACATGCCAAATATCAAAGCTCAACGCCTTCCAGTTTCAGAGAAGAAGAATTTTAAAGTTTTCCTTCTTTGTTCCTATGTTTGAAACTTGTGACCCCCGGGGCGGGGCCAGTTTTGACCCCAGGGACATCATATGACCAAACATGGTACAGGTCCGCTAGGAGATGCTACATGCCAAATATCAAAGCTCTACGCCGTCCAGTTTCAGAGAAGAAGAATTTTAAAGTTTTCATTCTTTGTTCCTATGTTTGAACTTGTGACCCCCGGGGCGGGGCCCGTTTTGACCCCAGGGACATCATATGAACAAACTTGGTAGAGGTCCACTAGGAGATGCTACATGCCAAATATCAAAGCTCTACGCCTTCCAGTTTCAGAGAAGAAGAATTTTAAAGTTTTCATTCTTTGTTCCTATGTTTGAAACTTGTGACCCCCGGGGCGGGGCCAGTTTTGACCCCAGGGGCGTTATATGAACAAACTTGGTAGAAGTCCACTAGGAGATGCTACATGCCAAATATCAAAGCTCCACGCCTTCCAGTTTCAGAGAAGAAGAATTTTAAAGTTTTCATTCTTTGTTCCTATGTTCGAAACTTGACCCCCGGGGCGGGGCCAGTTTTGACCCCAAGGGCGTCATATGAACAAACTTGGTAGAGGTCCACTAGGAGATGCTACATGCCAAATATCAAAGCTCTACGCCTTCCAGTTTCAGAGAAGAAGAATTTTAAAGTTTTCATTCTTTGTTCCTATGTTTGAAACTTGTGACCCCCGGGGCGGGGCCAGTTTTGACCCCAGGGGCGTTATATGAACAAACTTGGTAGAAGTCCACTAGGAGATGCTACATGCCAAATATCAAAGCTCCACGCCTTCCAGTTTCAGAGAAGAAGAATTTTAAAGTTTTCATTCTTTGTTCCTATGTTCGAAACTTGACCCCCGGGGCGGGGCCAGTTTTGACCCCAAGGGCGTCATATGAACAAACTTGGTAGAGGTCCACTAGGAGATGCTACATGCCAAATATCAAAGCTCCATGCCTTCCAGTTTCAGAGAAGAAGAATTTCAAAGTTTTCCTTCTTTGTTCCTATGTTCAAAACTTGTGACCCCCGGGGCGGGGCCAGTTTTGACCCCAGGGACATCATACGAACAAACTTGGTAGAGGTCCACTAGGAGATGCTACATGCCAAATATCAAAGCTCCACGCCTTCCAGTTTCAGAGAAGAAGAATTTTAAAGTTTTCCTTCTTTGTTCCTATGTTTGAACTTGTGACCCCCGGGGCGGGGCCAGTTTTGACCCCAGGGACATCACATGAACAAACTTCGTAGAGGTCCACTAGGACAAGCTAAATACTAAATATCAAAGCTCTACGCCTTCCAGTTTCAGAGAAGAAGAATTTTAAAGTTTTCATTCTTTGTTCCTAAGTTTGAAACTTGTGACCCCCAGGGCGGGGCCAGTTTTGACCCTAGGGGCGTCATATGAACAAACTTGGTAGAGGTCCACTAGGAGATGTTACATGCCAAATATCAAAGCTCCACGCCCAACAGTTTCAGAGAAGAAGAATTTTAAAGTTTTCCTTCTTTGTTCCTACAGTGGTGCTTCTAGGATTTTCTTAAGTGGGGCCCTGGGGCCCCCTCATTTCCTAAAAAGGGGCCCTCACTCCCCAAAAAGGGGCCCTCAAATTTATCTTTTCGTCAGTGGCTTGTTTTCCATCGACAAAGTAACTATAGGACTGGCATTATTTTACAACCCTTTCAGACGCCTGTTTTGTTTTTAACATTACTCATTTTGTTAATTTTTGTTGAAGTTTTAAAACCAATGAGAGAAACGAATTAAAGCAAATGCAAAACAACTTTATATCTGTGAATGTCCTATACCTCTTCAACAAGTGTTCCAATTCTAGCATTGTAAGATAAGGTGGCCTAATCCCCACCCTACCGCCCCCGTCTTATTTGTACGTTGTTCAATATTTTCATTTCATACAATCCACCAAATTTTTCCCTCATAATAGGAGGGATATTTTTAGCGCCCAAGTATTGTTTTATACATATGTTTGTGTAGATTTACTGCTTAAAGTCATTATTCAACCTGAACAGGTAGTCTTCGATCGGACAATGTGAAACTGACATTTTGTTGTGTCATGCATTTTCACGTTTTTTTTTTTCTTGCAGTCTATTTTTTATGTCAGGTAATTTTTGGGTGGATTTTTCGGCATAATTTTACATAAATTTTCCAATAATGGTAGCAGGTAACTTCAAAATCTGTCATTTTACTCTAGATAAGCGGATTTACATCACTGTAACTTTTTTTTTAATTAATGACAGGCCAGCTCGTTCAGCTGTGATAACAGCGACGCGTGCGTCCTTCACGCTTGATTCATAGTTTTATTTCGGAGTTTAGATCTTTGAATAATCATTTATAGGCAACGATACTTCTTTTGCATCCTTTTATTTTATTCGGACACAAATGTTATATAAAAAGAGAGTAGCTAATCTTTTCTGACACGATGATCAATGTTTGATTCATCCGCCGTTGCTAGGCAATTACAAGATTTTTTTTTTCAGACTCTTTACATTTAATTGAGTAGAGCCGAGAACCATTTTACAATTATCGTAAATTCCCAGAAAATTCATAGATAGCCGTCGAATGAATTTTCAGTGTGATATTACCGCTGTTTACGACAAAAAGGATTACTCTATTTGTATATTCGCATGTATGATTTATTTCATTTGCATAAATAACCTTCCACAATTCCCCTTTTTCTAGTTTTTACTTGCATATTGAAAGTAAATATACGGGGAATTTCAAACCTGTTACGAAATCAATGAATGTTCGGCTACCAAGCGGAATCAATTTTCTAACCAGTCGCTGCCGTCGACACAGGTCTCACGGAAAAAATGGAGGCTGCACTGCGCTAATAAAATTTATCACACTGCGCGCAACAAACAGCGAAAATTGCGGGACTATCCTTAAGTTTGCGGCACATAGGCCGCAGAGGCATGACATTTTTGCGCCCTGACGTTAATTTTCGCGGGATTCCCGCAATCCCGCATCCTAGAAGCATCTCTGTTCCTATGTTCGAAACTTGTGACCCCCGGGGCGGGGCCAGTTTTGACCCCAGGGACATCATATGAACAAATTCGGTAGAGGTCCACTAGGAGATGCTACATGCCAAATATCAAAGCTCCATGCCTTCCAGTTTCAGAGAAGAAGAATTTTAAAGTTTTCATTCTTTGTTCCTATGTTTGAACTTGTGACCCCTGGGGCGGGGCCAGTTTTGACACCAGGGACATCATATGAACAAACTTGGTAGAGGTCCACTAGGAGATGCTACATGCCAAATATCAAAGCTCCACGCCCTACAGTTTCAGAGAAGAAGAATTTTAAAGTTTTCATTCTTTGTTCCTATGTTTGAACTTGTGACCCCTGGGGCGGGGCCAGTTTTGACACCAGGGACATCATATGAACAAACTTGGTAGAGGTCCACTAGGAGATGCTACATGCAAAATATCAAAGCTCCACGCCTTCCAGTTTCAGAGAAGAAGAATTTTAAAGTTTTCCTTGTTTGTTCCTATGTTCGAAACTTGTGACCCCCGGGGCGGGGCCAGTTTTGACCCCAGGGGCGTCATATGAACAAACTTGGTAGAGATCCACTAGAAGATGCTACATGCCAAATATCAAAGCTCCACGCCTTCCAGTTTCAGAGAAGAAGAATTTTAAAGTTTTCCTTCTTTGTTCCTATGTTCGAAACTTGTGACCCCCGGGGCAGGGCCAGTTTTGACCCCAGCGACATCATATAAACAAACTTGGTAGAGGTCCACTAGGAGATGCTACATGCCAAATATCAAAGCTCCACGCCTTCCAGTTTCAGAGAAGAAGAATTTTAAAGTTTTCCTTCCTTGTTCCTATGTTTGAACTTGTGACCCCCAGGGCGGGGCCAGTTTTGACCCCAGGGACATCATATGAACAAACTTGGTAGAGGTCCACTAGAAGATGCTACATACCAAATATCAAAGCTCTACGCCTTCTAGTTTCAGAGAAGAAGATTTTTAAAGATGTACTTGAGAGGACATTGTGGCAAAGAGAGAAGTTGCAAGTTGTGTAAGACAATTTATTCTTTTGCCACATTGTAAAAACAAAGTCTACTGCTACCAGAAGAAAAAAAATCATGTGCTGATGCTTAAAAAAACCAATATTGGTGTCTCTTGATTTAGCCCTTTACCACACAATTTTAAAGACCTGCAGGAAGACGGCTTTTGAAAACAATGTTGAGAAAGGACAAAGACGCTGGTAACCAGCAATTTCCCCTTTCTCATAATGTTTTGTATCCAGTCCAAGATAAAACTTACACTGTTTGAGCCAAATTTTTATTTAATGTCTGCAAAGGCTGTCAAAATGTGCAAATCTCAAAGTCTGTCATCTGGTATTTTAAAGAGTCAATATTGTTACATTCTGCTGACATCTGTATTATTGACTGTATCATGTTTTCCTATTTGAGCCATGCCTTGTGAGAAGAGGCCATCTGCAAAAAGTATGGATCCATGTCCACCTGCACAGTCTGTGAACCTGACATGGGTCGATACTTTTTGCTATTGGTCTATTTTCTGCATGTCCAAGGAGAAGTCTACCTCATGATTCAGTTGGATGTTATACAAAATAGATTTTATGGATCTATAATTATGCGATGACTTACTTAGTATTATACATACAGAGATGCATTAAACCTGCTTTTGCCAGAGCTTGGCCTATTTATAGTATCACTGTTTGTACTGAAACATCTACTATAAAACCCTTATCACAACAACAAACTAACAACGAAAACTTTATCTAAATGTACCAATTTAATGATCTAATTAAAAAGATTGAACAGGCTGAGAGTCTCATATAACATTAAATTTTATGGCGTTGTAGGTAATGAAAAAAATGAGAAATACATTGAAGCACTGTCAGCACATAATGCAAACTTCACTGCTTTAATCCTTTGCCAGACAACACAACATTTTAGACTTGTCCAAACTGAAAGCGTGTACTGGCAACAACTTAAATGTGCCTTAAATGATGGAATTTGTCTTCAGACCCGAAAAAAGTGGATAAAGAAGAAAATGCTGTTTACCAGTATTGTCTCTTTATCAAATAACGACACAAAGACCTTCTTCCTCAGAGTTATAAAACATAGCATTGGCTGTTAAAAGGATAATGCTCTTTATTTGTACAGTCAAAAGTGTTCTGTATTTTCTGTGCGTCAATCCAAGGTCACTTTAACTCTTTACCACACAATCCTCAGTTTTAATGACCTTAAGAAGGAAGGCTTTTGAAAACATTATGGGAAAAGGAGAAAAAGCTGATGACCCTTTCAAACACAAGCTCTGACATACTTTGTCTACTGCAAATGCTTTAACTTGGATCAGTCCAAAATCTTGATGTTCGATAAAGAATTATCTCTTTACCATAAGGGCTGATTTAAGGCCTGTCAAAAACTAATACAAATCATGTAAAGGAAAAATCATTGGAAGGAAATATAATACAATTAAAATAAAGAATTGCTCCATTTCTCACATTTTTTAAAAAAAACATCTACAGCTTAGAGTATATATTTGTCTGGCAAAGGTTAAAAAGTTACGGTAAGGCATTTTTCCATATGCTTGAAAGCTTAATCACTTTCACTCATTTAGCATTGAATGTTTGAATTGTGTACTACATGGCTTTCCACAGAAGTCCTGATATACCATTGTGACAGCTCACTTATCCATTTGTCCATGACAGATAACTGGGCCAAAATTTATGAACCATTATTAACCCTTTACTACACAATCTCGAGTTTTAACAACCCTGAGGAAGAAGTCTTTAGAAAACATTGTGGGAAAAGGAGAAAATGCTGGTAACCAGCATTTTCTCCTTTTCCTGCAACATTTTCTATCCTTTCAGAGAACTTAAGCTCATGTGTATTAATTTTGAATTTGTCATCTGCTGAAGTTTTGAATTTGAGAGAGTCTAAAATATGGCATGTGGAAAAGGATTAAATTCTAATTCTAAAATCTGAAAGTAGACTTCTTACTGGCAGAGACAGTTTGTGTCTCAATCAATCAGAAAGTCTACTTTTAGCAAAATCTGATTGTATTTCATAAAATTGCTAATTAATAGACAGCCAGATAATTTATTATCATATGATGTGGACATTTTCAACCAGCAAAAACTTAAAAAAAGTCCAGAATATTGCAGCATCCCTGCTGTTTTAGTCGGTAAGTCTGACAGAAGTTTGGACAGTGCAGATTCAAGACCAACCTTAGCAGTCCACAAGGCCAACTAAAAATGTGCTTAGTTCTCTGAATGGTTAACAGTTAATCATGATCTCAGCCAATCAGAAAGTTAATTCTCAAACCCTGAAGTGCATAGAGGTATGGATGGATAAAGGGAACATTTCCAGGTTTAATCCTGTACCAAACACAATCTTAGACTGGCCCAAATTGAAAGCATTTGCAGAAGACAAATTAAATGTGGCTTAAATAATGGCATTTGTCTCTGAAAGGTAAAAAAACATTGTTGGAAAAGGAGAAAATGCTGGTGACCAGCATTTTCTTCTTTTCTCACAATGTTTTCGGAAGTTTTTTCTGTCAGGGTTGTTTAAGATGGGGATTGTGTTGTAAAGATTTAAAGACTAACATCACCTTAGTTCTGTACTAAACCGTATGTTGAGAGTTTTTATCAGAATTGCCGCCATAAGACAATTCCAATGACTACCAACAACATTGGTTTTAGTACAGAAATAATTCTTTTGACTTTGATTACACTCAATTATCTGGATCTCAGAGTACATTCTAGTTCTACAGATTACAAAGTGTTGTAATGAAGTGGTATTGGGCCCCGGACAAAACTTTTTATCACAATACAGTTTATAACTCATAAAAAATCCACCAGAACTCATTGCTTCTTGGATTTCTTCTTCTCTGCCTCTTCCTCCTTTTCTTTCTCTATTTCTGCCATGTATTTATCAACTTCATCAGATTCTACCATCTGTAAGGGAAAGTTTGACAAAATCTAGCACCTACACATCATATCTATCAAAGCACCATCAATATTAGACCTTGCAAATACAATCCATAATAAATCTATAATCCAAGTATGAGAGGTGCATATCATTGATCAACAAATTAGTTGATCCATGCTCTGTGAAAAGGGGGCTTAATGCACCTGCTGAAAGTATCCACCCTGGTCAGCCTGACCTAGGTCAAAACTTTCACTATTCTGATAGTTTCTTACTTGGAACAGGTGCATCAGAAGTTTTGCGAGCTCAAATTAGAAATTAGAATTGCTGCAACATTTTTTTGCTAAAGACCTTTCTGTTCAAGCCAAAGTGATTATCATTTCTGTGTATGAATGGATTCATATGCCTCTTTCCACAGAATATAAATCATATCACACAAATAGTTCACTAATTCATGTTTTTGCTGGGTTTCACCATTACTAGACAGCAATTCCTTGCCCAAGGCTCCCACATGATAAGTGATGCAAGAGGGAATCAAACAAGGTTGTCCTGGTAAATAAACCACTACCTTGACCCCTGCTTCCAATTACCCAACATTAACACATGTTCGAATAACCAAGAATTCTGTTTATAAGGATAAATGTTATGAAGTCTTGAACAGCTTCAACATGATGGCTTACGCAATGTTTTTGTGAAATGATATCCAAGCTTGATTTCACAACTTTGTAAACCAAAGTATTGATCTTATGAAATGGTCTTTAATCCATTCACTGATGCAATCATTTTTTCATTTGTCCTTTGAAAATATATCATGACAAGGGTACAGAATACTGGCAAACAAAATATGAAATATGCCTTGCAACCTGGAAATTCCTGATTTTCTTCTTTTCTCATCTTCATCATTTATCTATCTCATAACTACTGTATGCGTCAAAATTGGTCATAAATATCCCATTCATGAGATAATAGATTTAAAAAACTAAAATATCTGACCTGTGCTCTCAGAAAAGGGGGCTAATGCATCTGCAAAAAGTGTTAACCCTTGTCAGCCTGTGCAGGTTGACATGGGCCAAAGTTTTTGCCATCTTCAAATTTTCTGTATGTCAAAGGACATTCTACCACATGATTCAGTCAGTTGTGAAACAAAATGCATTTTATGGATCCCTAATTATCTGATGACTTGCTTGGCATAATACATCATGGCGATGCATTAACCCTGTACCACACAATGTCGCCTTTTGACACCCCTGGGAAAGAAGCCTTTTGAAAACATTGTGGGAAAAGGAGAAAATGCTGGTAACCAGCATTTTCTCCTTTTCCCACAATGTTTTCCACCCTATCAAAGAAAAATTGCACCATTTGAGCAACATTGAAATTGTCGCCTGCAAATGCTTTCAATTTGGACGAGGCTAAAATTTTGTCATCTGGTAAAGGGTTAAGCCCTCTATTACCAGAGCATAGCCCATCTTCTTTCTCTCTCTGTGTTCCTGTGTATACCTTTAATGCTTCTCCTCTTTTCATTATCGCTAGCTCCACATTTTTGCCTCCAGTTTGAACAACCTCTAGGAGGGCCTTGAGTGCTAGTTTGATACATTCTCTATCATTGTTTGCCACTTCCTCTGTATAGTGTTTCTCTAGAAATTCCCGCACAGTTTTAGCACTTCTTCCAATCGCATTGGCCTGTAAATGTAATATCCCAGAATTAATAATGAGAATCACACCATGTCTTACTTCTTTATCACACAACAAATACATAGACTTGTCCAAATTGAAAGGCTCTGCAGACAGCAAGTAAAATGTGGCTTAAATAACAGAGTTTGTCTTTGATATGGTAAAAAATATTGTGAAAAAAAGGAGAAAATGTTGGTTACAAGCATTTTATCCTTTCCCCATGATGTTTTCAAATGGCTACTTTCTCAGGGTCGTTAAAAGTCAGGATTGTGTGGTAAAGGGTTAAAACGTAAGTACAGGGCTTGAAACCAGGGGTTCGAATCACCAGCTAGGCTTTTTTTGTCCTGAGGATTGATGATAGTCATTGCAATAGGATTCATTCCTCTCTCACCACTGATCATTGTTTCCATGGTATTTAAGAAGGAGGGCAACCAAGGACTTGGGCAGAATAATGTGCAATGTACTGGTAGAAGACACTCCCATAAAGCATGGATAGGTACACTGGTTGCCATGGTATGACTGAAATACTGTTGAAAACCAAACAAACTACAAGACTATTAAGCCATGCCCTGTGAAAAGTGGGTTCTAAGGCATCTGCTGAAAGTATCGACCCAGATCAGCCTGTGCAGTCTGTGCAGAATGACCTGGGTCAATACTTTTTGCACTTGCTCAATTTTCTGCATGTCAAAGGACCAGTCTGCCTCATGACTCAGCCGGTTCAGACATAATGGATTTTATGAATCCATAATTATATGATGACTTGCACGACACCATGCATCATGGTGATGCATTAACCCTTTACCGCACAATACTGCTTTTTGACGACCCTGGGAAAGAGGCCTTTTGAAAACATTGTGGGAATAGGAGAAAATGCTAGTAACCATCATTTTCTCCTTTTCCCATGATGTTTTCTACCCTATCAGAGAAAAACTGCGCCATGTTAGCCACACTGAAATTGTTATCTGCAAATGCTTTTAATTTGCATTAACTCTTTACCAAACGACAAAATTTTGGACTGGTCCAAACTGAGAGCATTTGCAGACGACAATATAAATGTGTCCGAAAATTTTTAACTTGTTTTGGGAAGGGTAGAAAACATTGTGGGAAAAGGAGAAAATGCTGGTTACCAGCATTTTCTCCTTTTCCCACAATGTTTTCAAAAGGCTCCTTTCATAGGGTCGTTAAAAGTCGGGAATGTGTGGTAAAGGGCTAAGGCTAAAATTTTGTCATCTGGTAAAGGGTTAAACCCCTTTTTGCCAGAGCATGGCTCATATACATCTTTCAGTCATGCCACAGCAGTAACTCACATATTCACTTATCTGTCCTAGTGTTTTACCAATACAAGGTTCAAGCCTTTTGTAGCATACTACAAGGATACTATGTGACCAAAGCACCAATGGAGGTCGAACCACTAAGTGACAGTAAAGAATGGAAAGTACATGTAATTTCCTGACACACGAAATGCCATACCTTCCATTCATGATAAGTTCCCGAGGGGTCTGTCTGATATAAATGTGGACCATCATCATAACCTATAATCAACGCTGATAAACCAAATGGTCGGCGTCCATTACTCTGTGTGTATTTCTGAAATAAGATAACAACTAAACAGTTCAAATGAGCTCTCGAATATTTTCTTTTAGATAAGAGATTATCACCTAAATATGACAGGTTTCATTTAGCAGCTGACCATCCTAGAACCACCCTGTCAAAAGGAGAAATTGCTTGAAATGAGCATCTTTTCCCTTTGCCACAATGTTCTCACATGTATATTTATTCTTTACCAAATGAAAAAAAATTTAGTGAAAGGAATTGCAGTCTAAAAATCAAATTTAACTCAAAACATGAACTTTGTCTTTCATAGAGTAGAAAACATTGTTGGAAAAGGAGAAAATGCTGGTTATCACAATGTTTTTAAAAGCCTTCTTCCTCAGGGTCATTTAAATGTCGGGATTGTATGGTATAGGGTTAAACTACAGTTATGTAGTTTATCCATGCTTATTTTATTCATTTCTAAATGCAAAGCAATAATTTTATGTAGTGGATGCTAAAAACATGCAATGACAAGGCTTTTTTTAACCCTTTACCACACAATGCTGCCTTTTAACGACCCTGGTGAAGAAGGCTTTTAAAAATATTGTGGGAAAAGGAGAAAATGCTGGTAACCAGCATTTTCTTCCTTTCCCACAATGTTTTCTATTCTTCCTAAAACAAATATAAATTTTTGACTCATACAGTATTTATTTTTTCATCTGCCAATGCTTTCAATTTGGAATTGTCTACAAAATTGCCATGTGGTAAAGGGTTACTTTTAACCCATAACAACACAGGTTAATTCTAGACCTTTCAGAAGCTAATACACATGACACAAATAAGAGACATTTGAAGACGAGACAGATTGTTCGAGGACACATGGTGCTGACCTTGCTGTGTGCTTTAGTGAAAACTATATTTTAAGACTAACCCTTTCCCTGATATTCTATTGTTAGACAATTACCAATTCAATAGCATTCAAAGAAAAGACCAGATCTACTCATGACAATGTTATCATTTCACCTTCAATTGTGACCTTCAGCTCCGATGTATCTGAACAAAAGTTTTCAATGGCGCATAATGTACTCGCAGAGGAAAAACAATTGTGCAAAATTATTTTGAAATCCATACACAAATGTTGAAGTTATTGATCGGACAAGCTGAATTTGTGACAATTCTATCATTTGACCTTCCACTGTGACCTTGGCCCTAGCAGGACAAATGTTTTAAATGACACTTCTACCAGTGAAGGAGAGCATTTACATTCCCCTCCCCCACTCTGATTTTCCTGCTTTTTTGGGTAGAATGATATGTTTAACACTGCTGGTGAGAAAGGACAGATTGACTGAACTGTATTCTGTGCTGCTTTTAACATTATTTCAGCCATACCAGGGTGACAGCTCAACCATTCTTGCATGTTCAAGGGCACAAAAGAACAATCACTTATTCCCTCTCCCATAATTACTGTAATCAATCAGTGTTTCATTAGGTTTCCCCGAACTCACCTATTTACTACAAGTTACAGTCATCCTAGATGGACAAAGTGTTAACTTAACTCTTCCCAACAATATAGAAATGTGGACTTGTCCAAAATGAAAGCATTTGCAGATGGCAATTTAAATGTGGCTTAAATGATAGAATTTATCTTTGACAGAGTAGAAAACAATGTGGAAAAAGGAGAAAATACTGGTTTCCAGCATTTTCTCCTTTTCCCACAACATTTTCAAATGTCCAATTTTCCAGGGTCATTAAAACTCTGGATTGTGTGGTAAAGAGTTGAAAAAATATGTTACTGTTTGCAGAATGAAAAAGATATCAAACCTGTTTTAACTGTGCAATGTAGCGGGTGATATACTCAACAGTTACTGGGTCTTCAACGGTGAGTTTATGACTCTGACATTCAACTCTAGCTCTGTTTATTAAAATACGGGCATCAGCTGTTAAACCTAGAACAATAAAACAAGTACTGTATACACCATAATCAGTCCCATCAAATAATAAATAGGAATGTGAGTAATGAAATAAGAGAGGGCTGGGAAATGCCCTAACCCTTCTCACATATGTACTTAACCTTTTACCAGATGACAAAATTCTAGCCTTGTCGAAATTGAAAGCATTTGCAGATGACCTTTTCAGTGTACCTCAAATGGTGGAATTTTTCTCTAATAGGGTTGAAAACATTGTGGGAAAAGGAGAAAATGCTGGTTACCAGCATTTTCTCCTTTTCCCACAATGTTTTCAAAAGGTTTCTTGCTAAATGGTCGTTGAAAGGCGGCATTGTGCGGTAAATGGTTAAGTAAACACATCATTTCTAAGCAGATCCTTCTTAGCCAGGATAAGTTTGAATTTTCAGGTTTCGTGCGAAAAAAGTCTAACCACTGTGCAAAGCTACCAACCTAGTTACAAACCTAGACGACAAGAAGTAATGGATTGATCTCTAAAGTGATGGTTTTCCACTGATCCTGTCAACGCAAGTCAAACCATAAATCAAAGGGGGAAACTCTCCAAAAGGAGGAAAATGACATACCCTAATAAAGCCATCAAAATATCAGAGCCTCAGGTCTCTACGTTTGGTATTAGGACAAAAGATTGACTGTTTAACCCTTTATCACACGATCTCCACTTTTATCGACCCTGAGTAAGAAAGTTTTTGAAAACATTGTGGGAAAAGGAGAATTTTCCCACCATGTTTTCTACCCTTTCCAAATCAAATTTCAATTTTTGAGTCACATTGATTTTGCTGCCTGAAAATGCTTTCAATTTGGACTGGTCTTAAATTTTGTTGTTTAGTAAAGAGTTAACTTTGCCTGAAGGAACAAGAACATTTTTGCCCAATCCTATACTTTGCAAGACCATTTTTAATTGTAAGACTACACTTTGCAAGATCTTTTTGACCCCATGACCAATCATGGTGAATGTCCATAGAGAAACTTCTGCATATCAACTACTATAGCTCTTTCTAGGCCTCATGGTCCCTGATTGCAAAATCTGTTAACCCATAAGCTGCCAAGTGCAACTCACTGACCTTTTGCAGAGAGTGTAGATCAAGATCAGACTGCACAGAATGTGCAGTCTGATCTTGGATCTACACTATCTAATAAGGAGATACTGCTCTGCAAAAAATAACCTTGAACTAACACTGTTCCGGTTTTCTCATTGTCTTGAAGGTTGTATTCAACTTATTTAGCAGGATAGGGGTTAAGTTTTTTTCCATACATCTCTATGCCAAAATTGTGACACCTGGAGGCCAGAAAAATTCAATAAGAATCCTAATGTATGCTTTTCAAGTTATATCTCTATTTTTTCAAGTAACGTCTTTATTTTTTCAAGAAATATCTTAACCCTAAGAGAGCTGAATAAACGCAATAGACATTTCAGACCAGGAATAAATACCCAATTAATTGCAGTTTATTTGCTTTTGTCTATAGTGTTTCAGCTAAGTGTACTGTACTGTGCAGATCAAAGATCAGACTGCACATATTTTGCAGTCTGATCTTGATCTACACTGGTCGCAAAAACAACTACAGTTGTAAAAGGCACTTTGAGGGTTAATTCCTACAACCTCTTTGCAAGTTAACCAATAAATAAATCTTTAGAATTAAGTACTGCAGAATGAGTTACAGGCATTCTGAGTAAATTACTTACCTGCAAATGCCAGTGCCACATGGTCATCCAATAAAGCTATTTTTCTAACTGTTCTATCTTCTTGTAACTTAGCAACTGCTTTCTTTTCAACACCAAGAACTACAATGTCCTTGCCCCTGACACCAACCTATAGTAGGAAGTTTTAAAACAAGAGGGCCATAATGGCTCCAAGTCGCTCACCAAAACCTTTTTGACCCAAAACTGCCCATTTCTAATCCCCTCCAAGATAATAAAGACAAACATTCTAACAAACTTTCATGAGTACTGAACAGAAAATGTGGCCTCTAGAGTGTATAAAAGCTTTTTCTAAGATTTGTCTATGTGATCTACTTTCTGACCTACCATGACCCATTTTCAAAATTACTGTAGATATCATCAAGACAAACATTCTGACCAACTTTCATGAGTTTTAGAATGAAAATAAGGCCTCAAGAGTGACTGTGTACACAAGGTTTTGTTAAAATTTGTCCCTTACGTACTTTCTGACCAGATGCAACCCATTTTCAGACCTGTTTGAGATATCATCAAAACAAACATTCTGACCAATTCTTACTTGTATTAGACAGAAAATATGGCCTCTAGAGTGTGCATAAACTTTTTCTAGGATTTGTTCCTGTGACCTACTCATTGAACTAACATGATCCATTCTGAAACACATCCCAGAGCTCCAGATAAGAGGGAGTGATGGTACTCTAAATCAAATTTTATTTCTCTTCCAAACCCTATGTTGTGGGTACTCATTAGAATCATCTCGATGAGACGATTCTAATGAGTGCCCATAACATAGGGTTTAGTGGAAAATTATTAATATTTTCAGTTTTGAAATCAAAATCACTCCCTCTATCTGGAGCTCTGATGTCAACCTAAATTTTATCAAGACAAACATTCTGACAAACTTTCAAGAGTACTGGACTGAAAATGTTGCCTCTAGAGTGTACACAAGGTTTGACCTGGTGACTTGGCTTTTCACCTGACTTGACCCATTTTTTAACTTGTTCAAAGTATCATCAATACAAACATTCTGACCAAATTTCATGAGTAATGGACTGAAAATTAGGGTTTTAGAGTGTACACAAGGTTTTTCAGGGTTTTTAAAAATTTTGACCTGGTGACCTAATATTTAACCTGGTTTTTGACCTGATGTGACCCATTTTTAATCTTGTTCAAAACATCATCAAGACAAATATTCTAAGTTTCATGAGTATTGGACTGAAAATACAGCCTCTTGAAACAAGGTAAATTTGACAATGCATGATGGACACAGCATGATCACAAAAGCTCACCTTGGGCACTTCATGCACAGGTGAGCTACAAAGGTGAAAAATGAAATATTTCACTGTTATCAGTAAATTCTCTTAAGTCAGCAATTACCTCCTGAAGCAAATTTCGTTGACTATGTACTAAATTTACATTGTGACAGAATGTACTTTTTAGTGACCCAACTGCCAGAGCATGCACCATAGTCTTAGTGCCATGTTCTGATTTTCATATGCATAGGTTAACTCACAAAAATAAAACTGCAGAAAGATAACAAAATATTTACTTGGGTTTTTATTTGATGATTAAAAATCAAGGTATCCATCAATGACTTTATATACCTGCTTAGCCTACTTTCTTTGATGTATACAATCATCATGGGCGATACCAGCTCGATTCAATTTCTACTGAGAAAACTTCTAATATTGATTAACCCTTTACCACACAATCCCGACTTTTGACGACCCTGAAAAATAAAGCTTTTGAAAACATTGTGGGAAAAGGAGAAAATGCTGGTAACCACTATGTTTTCTGCCCTATCAAAGACAGAAATAAAAATTTTAGCAACAATGCTTTCAATTTGGTCATGTCCAAAATTTTGTCGTTTGGTAAAGAGTTATACATCCAGGTGGCAAGACCATTTTGTGGCGTAAACCAATTAGTGTACAGAAGCATTTATGGTTGCGATAAATTCACAATAAATATGAGCCAAGCTCTGTGAAAGGGGTCTTAATACATTTGCGAAAAGTATCGATCCAGGTCAGCCTGCGCAGTCCGCACAGGCTGACCTGGGTTAAAACTTTTCGCTATTGGTCAATTTTCTGTACGTCAAAGGACCAATCTACCTCAGAGTTCTATCGGTTGTCAGACAAAATGGACTTTATGAATCCATAATTATGAAATGACTTGCTTGGTATCATGCATTAAGCCCCCTTTTCCCAGAGCATGGTTCATATAAAAGAAGCTATATAGCTCTAATTCCCCAAAATACTTGTAGCAAAGACCCTACTGCTGCCAAATGTAAACAATGAGGTGTTACAATGCATTTAACCCTTTACCACATAATCTTGAGTTTTAACGATTCTGAGGAAGAAGCCTTTAGAAAACATTGTGGGCAAAGGAGAAAATGCTGGTAACCAGCATTTACTCCTTTTCCAACAATGTTTTCTATCCTTTCAAAGAGAAAGTACATCATCTGAGCCATGTTTAAACTGTCATCTGCAAAAGCTTTGAATTTGGACAAGTCTACAGTTTTATTGTGTGGTAAAGAGTTAAATCATATCACTTAAGTATGTGAATTTTTGTGAAGATGACAATCTGTTAATGCACAGTTGGTCAATGCATTGGTCGCTGGCAGATAAACTAAAACTAAAACTGTGTTAAAAGTTGCCAGGCTGCCCTTTTTTTGCTTTTTACCCGATTTGAAAATTCATTTTTCTGCCAGCTACTAACACTTAACCCTTTACCACACAATCCTGACTTTTAACGACGCTGAGGAAGAAGCCTTTTGAAAACATTGTGGGAAAAGAAGAAAATAACCTTTCAAATTTAAATTTCAATTTTTGAGTCACATTTATTTTTCGTCTGCAAATGCTTTCAATTTGGACCAGTCTAAAATTTTGTCATTTGGTAAAGAGTTAAAGCGACTGTACAATAACAGATTGTCATCTCCACATTATCTTCCATACATATAAACCGTATGATTTAAATCTAAATGCATTTTACCACCTGCACGGCACCATTTACTTTCGGCAGCTATAGGGCCTTTAACATTATTATCTGTTTTGCATTTGAAATAGAAATATTGGAATTGTATGCAGACTGAACTAGGTGGGGTCCATGAGAAAACATTTAATCGAATTTCACCATATCTCACCTCAAAAAGGCCTCATTTCATCTCAAAACAAGATTTCTTCTGCCTTGTTGATAACAGTTTAGCTGATTTTATAATATAAGTAGATTAACAGTTTAGCTGATTTTATAATATAAGTAGATTATAAAATGACAGAATTTAATGGCAGTCTTGCAGGGAAAAAAACCCATTAATTTTCAGATTTCTCTTTTTAGATCAGAACCATATATCACTATAGATAACAACGTATAAGATACAATACCATAAAATGTACATACCAAATTTCATTTGCAATATACATATTATTCCGTTTAAAAACTGTATACAAGTATTCACTTTTAACAACTAAACTGTCTTTTTTTTTGGGGGGGGGGGGGGGCGGGGCGGTGGGTGGTGGGGTACAAGAACCATATTTAATTTTAAGTGATTCCTTAAGAGTTTCAATACCATGAAGCATACACACCAATTTTCACTTTAGAAAGTTTTTTCCAAAAAAAACGTAAGTATACTCCATTTTTGCTACAAAAGTATATATTTTCGCAAACTTTTTCAGAGATTTGTTCACTTATTCTGTTCTCTGCTTTATAGAAGATCACCAACAACTGTGAACATCATTGGACTGAGGAAGGCTATGGCAAATCAAGCAATGTTCAAACTCTTTCGTTGCTTTGATGGCCCAAAGCTATGCTCTTCTCTGACATAATTCATATGGCACAATCCAACCTTAGATGGCTCTGCAATAGTCTGAAAATATAATAATTAGCAGAGAAACAAGTCTCTTTGTTATTTGGCAGCACCTTTGAGCACAATCTATTTCTTCAACAGGATAAACAGGTAAAATGAGATCTACCAAATAATGAAAATATATCCCTTTGTTCTAAGCTTTCTGAAGATGCAAATAGTCAAGATCTATTAACAACAATTTTCCCCAGCTTTTTTTTCCCCTCTGATTACAAAGTTGGGCAAACTTATTTTTTCCGGGTAAACCGACACATAAACAAAACACAAGAGATCATAGGTCATACCTATAATTACATTATTTGGTCTTAAGTGAAATAGTTTTTCCATGGACCCTTGTGGGTAGGTAGTCCAATTATTTACCTTTCAACATTCATCCATCAGACATTTCACATTTTATTTTGCTTATTGCATGTAACATCTAAACAGGTCCCATTCAGTCTGATATAGCAAATCGGATTTCTCTAAAATCAGCATTAATATCAAAGAGAACATTATTTACCTTTCGGAAGAACTTCATTTGAAAATATTCAGCCGCTGTCTTAATAGATAATGGGCAGATTCATTCAGAATTCAATCAAATCACTTGCATGTCGAATTGCAGTTGGAGTGGCCACCATGTTTTTCAGTCATGCAGACAGTTGCATAACAAAACAGAATTGACTTTAGATTTATAAACTAAGTCTGTTTCAATAATCAAACAAGACCATGGCAAACAAAGTTTTGTTTTAAAAAAAAAGACATAACATGATTCTGTAAGTTGCATTACCCCATTTATGGTGGTTCATTCGGAACAATTGTATCTCTTTCACAGCAATTCATAAAAAACAGAGCAACTGTTTACTATGTTATTAGCATCAGAAAGCAAACAATTTAGTAAATCTAACGAAAATTGTATCATATCAAGACCACAGGTGAACGGCGAGTGACAGTGTAAATCCTGTATTACACACTAATATACTGAAAGGTAAACAACTTGTGATGTATTTTCAATAACCCAGTCACGAATTCCATGCTGTTTACAAGTCATTTCGGTACCAATATTAACATCCATAGTACCAATGGATAGCGGAAACATTATTCTACAAGAAAATCATGTTGCAATTTGAGCCATTTCAAGTTGCTTAGAAAAATCTAGCTCGAAACTGTCAAACAACCCAACTCGGAAGAGATCTGATTGCATTGAATCACGAAAATTTTCAAGAGATAAAACCCATTTTCAACGCGAAAAATGTCCGTTCTTATGCAAGGTGCATTTGAAGCCTACAAATTTAAAAGTATATCTGCACTGAAAATAGAACTTCAATATGTTTTTGTGTTGTACGAAGCTTTTTTTATTTGAAAATGTCCGGCCGTGTAAACTGTCATCCTTTATGGCTTACTAAGCATGCTTTTGTATCGCGTTTTCTCATTGGCCGGGTCCAGACACACCTTCATCGATAACCAATGAGAAAACGTTTTGAAAAACAAACCGAGCATGCGCAGTACGTCAAAATAGTAGGCAGCTGAGCGCTGGACAGATTTACCGATGAAAATAAGGATCGTACAGCCTATTCACATCAAATAGTTTAATGTTTCAGGTTTATACGCCTTATTATTGCTGGACCCGAAATGATTCCTGTCAAATATTCAACGGCTTTCATGTTGAAAATGGGTTTTATCTCTTGAAAATTTTCGCGATTCAATGCAATCAGATCTCTTCCGAGTAGGGCTGTTTGACAGTTTCGAGATAGATATTTCTTAGCAACTTGAAATGACTTAAATTGTGACATGATTTTCTTGTAGAATAATGTTTCCGCTATCAATTGGTACTACGGATGTTAATATTGGTTGTAAAATGACTTGTAAATAGCATGGAATTCATGACAGGGGTATCTAAAATACATCACGAGTTGTTTACCTTTCAGTATATTGGTGTGTAATATAGGATTTACATTGTCGTCGCCGTTCACCTGTGATCAAGACTCTCAAGTACTGATTCTTGACTTTTACATAGTATAAAATATCTTCGGCATTGACCAAAATTTAATGGCGACTTTTGACTGCGTTTTAAATGAAGCCTGTCATTTTCCACAGTCAGTTTCAAGGTTTATTGTAGGATTGAATTCGCTATTATCCTGGTACTGAAACATTTGACTGTGTGTAGAGAAATAAGTGGCTTGCCTGCTATTTTTCTGTTGCAAAAAACATGCAATGATACCTCATGTATATTTCTATGATAACTGGTTTTCTGTTAACGATTTTAAATCAAGGCAAAGCAGGGGACAGCATTGACCAACTTTCAAAAAAGCTTACTTCCAGTATTATTGTGGCATTGAGATGAGGCCATGGAAGATTTACATGCTCACCCTATTTATATGTTCAACACTTTGACAAATGAAAATTAAGTTACTTTCAAAGTGCTGCGATGATTTTATCAAGAACTTTGAGCAACATATATAAATAAATTCTCCCTGTCATTTTGTAAGCAAGGTTTTACTTTGGGCACCTGTAAAAATGCAGGGAAAAACGACGTCTACAGATCTTTTATTAAAATAGCATCAAAAACCCCATTTTGGACCTCGTTTGTGGATAAAAAAAGTGAATAAATTTATAATTTCTAGAGTGTTCTTTCATTTGAATAGATTAGGAAACACAAGTCAAAAAAAAAAATGCAATTCTCTGAGAAGATTTTTATAATTGGCAAGTCAAAAATTTTCTCAGGGCCTCTAATTTTCATTCCCATATTTGGAAAGCGGTTATGTCATCATTTAATGGTCGTCTGATATTTACTTTCCAGTTTGATAACCTTCAGTGACAAGAAAACAAATTTTACAGAACTGTAATACTGATATTGATTTTGTTACGCTGTTAAGATCACCAGCTTCATCTAGGGGATAGAGTGATTTTGCAAAGAGCCAAGTTTTCTTACTATTCGGATGAAAATTTGATTTTACCTACCATTTCCAGAAAATTTGCCAAGGTAATGAGGGCATGTTTTCCCATGCGTCGATTCAGCTTCCGGCAAAAGTTTGAAGGGTGAAATATGTTCTTGTTGTTGAATATGCATGATTCAGGCAGAATTTAGGTTTTTATATGCATTTAAATTTGACTTTTTTGTTTATAAAATGTTTTTTGTAATCAGTTCTTCATTTAGATATGCGTGAGCATAAATTGTCAATTTAGTCCCAAGAAAATAGGTAAGACCACCATACGTAGGGGCTTATAAATAGGACTCCTGTAGTGGGTGGGGAAACAAGATTCAGCGAAACTGAAGTTGGAAACCAAGAGAGCTACTAAGTTGACACACAATGAAAATAAATACCTACCGCAGTAGAACCCTTTTTCACTGCTTCTTGGGCATATTCTACTTGAAACAGGTGCCCATCAGGCGAAAAAACTGTAATAGCACGATCGTATCTCGATGACATGATGATTCTGTACAAAAGCCGGTTGCTTTGGATTATTTCCCCTTAATTAGTAAACTTCCGGTATTTTCGACAAATTCCGTCCAAAAGATGTTCCCATTCGGCAAAGCTCGGGTATTCCCTTGATCAGAATCTTTCTATACGCATTTCCGTCTACAAATAGTTGATACATTTATTTTTTGACTTCCTCTATCAATTCCGTAGGCATTTTTTACCGTCAGGTTGCTTTTCAGCGTGGCTGTTGCCGCGGTATTTCAAAATGGAACCCCCATGATACAGACAAGGTTAGATGTAGTTACGGAATCGGCCGAGTTGTAACGAGTGGCCCAGGAGAATATGCCGCCATGCTGAATGTTCACCCTGTTTGGATATCGATACTTCACATTTATTGAAGTGGTGATATTGTGATGTCTACTCTGTACTGTACATAATCATGCATCAGCAAGAATGTAAGAATATACAGACGCGGGCTTAGAACAACAATATTGATTCCTTTACATACTCTTCTTTGTTTTACATATCCTCTTTGCCAGCCAGAAAAGGACAAAATTTCTCCACAGTCCAGGGCATAACCAATGTTATGAATAGGCCCTGGAAATACTAAACTTCGTTTTCCACTATTTCTTCTGATATTTTTCAAAAGATTGATTTCTCAAATGCAAATATTTTGCTTTATTTGGAATTTAAAGTTGCATTTATAGCAACCCTAAAAAAAAAAACCCGTAATGTAGAAGCAAAATGAACTGTGAGAGGAGCTCACGCTAAAACATCTTGCAGACGACACATTACATTCTGCAGGACGACTGTTGACCCCTTTTGACAGCATTGTTGTTAAAAAAAGAAACAGATCAAGATCTAGCTTATTTAAGAGTAACTTCTGCAGATGAAATGCTTTTCATATTTCACAAAGCTTAACACATGTTGATTGTCAATTTAACAAGGATGTTTTCCAAGTCGTCTGCTTCAAATTCGTAAGGAGATTTAGTGAGTTAATTAAGGATACAAGAAGACTTTCGTCCAAAACATCTAGATCTAATGTGATAGATCTGCATATTAGTGTCTTCAACACCAGATATTTAACCTTTTACCACACAACCCTGAGTTTTAACAACCCTGAGGGAGGAGGCTTTGGAAAACATTGTGAGACAATGAGAAGAATATGGTAACCAGCATTTTCTCCTCCTCCCACAATTTTTTCTATTATACTATAGACAAATTTGATCTTTTTGAGTTACAAATGCTTTCAGTTTGGTAATTAGACAAGTCTACAATTTTGGTGATTGGTAAAGAGTTCAATTGGCACCAATTGTTATCTAGATCCTGTTATTAGATCCTGTACTGGAAGTTGATCAAACATGTCGGGACCAGTCTTTGAAAGACTTGCTTAATGATAGAAAATTTGCTGAGAAAAAAATATGGTAGTCTATTACATGTACAGGTATTTAGATCTAAAATGTCTTTCTGTAGTGTTTTATGTAGAGGGTAGATCTACATGTAAAAACTTATGGTAAAATATATGCCATGTTTTTGGCTTGATATTCTTTTCAGAGTAACACCTTTATTTGTGAACTGAGAGCTATTAAAATTATCATTTTTTTCTTATTTAAAATAAGACCATCATGCTATGAATCTTCATAGATAGACCTTATATATTTTTTATCTGTAGATGCAGAAGAAGATATTCACATCTGTGGATTGTGCAAAACCACCTTTACTGATGTTGAACTGTTTCTCCAACACAAAAAGTACAGCTGCCCAGTACGGTTGGCTCGACAAAGAGAAGAGGTACCTCTTTAAATTATTATTTTACCAAAGACAACTTTGAAAATGTTTCTGTTAACCCTCTACCACACCATTTTTAGTTTTGAAGACCTTTAGGCAGACGGCTTTTGTAAGACAAAAATCAAAGGACTCAAAGTCCTACAAAGTGTACAAGTAATATTCAGTGATGGTAAAGAGGAATGAAAAATAAAGTATTGATCATTACATGTTATACATGTGTGTGAAACTACTATATCTAGATGAAAAAAGCAGGTGCAAAGAAAATCAGAGTTGGCCAGAAAGGCAGGATAACTGTAGATCCACTAGTACATGTATTAGATAATGAATTGTATACATGTGCAGAGATCCAGATAGAGGGAGTGATTTTGATTTCAAAATCAAAAATATTAATCACTCTCCACTTAACCCTATGTTATGGGTACTCATTAGAATTGTCTCATTGAGATGATTCTAATGAGTACACACAACATAGGGTTTGGAAGAGAAATAATGGATTTAGAATACTATCACTCCCATTTATCTAGAGGTCTGCATGTGGGTAGTCCCTGTATAAACTGTGGTGATCTTGTTGAGGTTGAGATTTAATGACTTAAACTGAAAATATAAGGCATAAAACATACAGATCTGAGCTATGCTTTCTGAAAATGTGAAAAGGGGGCTTAATGCATCTGAAAAAAATATCGACCCAGGTCAGCCTGCACTGAATGAATTACATAAATGGATCCATAGCTATGTGATGACCTGCAGCGTATAATGGATAATAAAGATGCATTTACCCCCCCCCCCCCCCTTTCCAGAGCATGGCACAAGCCTTCTTCCACAGGCAGCATATTCTCCTGGGCCACTCATCATGGCCTTTACCACACAATCCAGAGTTTTAACAACACTGAGAAAGAGGCCTTTTGAAAACATAGTGGGAAAAGGAGATAATGCTGGTACCTTTTCTCACAATGTTTTCTGTCCTTTTACAGACAAATCTCACCATATGAGCCATATCTAATTTGTTGTCTGCAAATACTTTCAATTTGGACAAGTTAAAATTTTGTTTTGTGGTAAAGGGTAAGCAGTAACTAGTACAGGAATTTTCCAGGCACAGAGAGCAGCAGAACCTGTGAAAGACATTATATCTGTTTCATGTGAAAACAATACAGTTGAGCTGACAGACAAAATGGTGGTTGCACATAATGCTGGTTCTCTACCAGTCAAAAATATTCAGGTAATACATTTCATTTTCTACTAAGACTGAAATTATTTTTATGTACACTTTTTAGCTTACCTGAGCATAGAGTGCTCAAGGTGAGCTTTTGTGATTGTGCTGCCTCCATCATGCGTCGTCCATTGTTTTGTCATTAACAATTACCTGGTGTGCACTCTAGAGGCCACCTGGTGTGCACTCTAGAAGCCACCTATTCCATTAGATATTCATGACAATTGGGTGGAATGTTTGTCTTGATAATATCTCAGACAAGTTTCAAATTGGATGATGCAGGATCAAAAAGTAGGTACCGTAATCAGAACAAATCTTAGAGAAAACTGGTGTGCACTCTAGTGGACATATTATCAGTTGGATACTAATGAAAATTGGTCAGAATGTTTGTCTTGATGGTATCTCAGATCACTTTGAAAATGGGTCACATCAAGTCAAAAAGTAGGTTACTGGGACATATCTAAAAAACATTGTAATATGACCATAACCACTATCAAGATTTGAAACACAAATACACATGTGTCAGACCTCCAGATGAAAGGGAGTAATAGTGTTCTAAATCCATTATTTCTCTTCCAAACCCTATGCTGTGGGTACTCATTAGAATCGTCTCAATGAGATGATTCTAATGAGTACCCATAACATAGGGTTTAGTGGAGAGTGACTGATATTTTCAATTTTGAAATCAAAATCACTCCCTCTATCTGGAGCTCTGTGTGTGTAGAAGGATTGTGGCAAAAGGATGATGTGTCCTTTACTATCAAATCTTTGGACACACTTCAATCAAAGGCGTTGTGGTACTGGATGAAAAACGATTTTTTGCAAAAGCTAATGAGTTCAGGTTATGATAAAGAAAGGAAATCTTGCCTTCTATCCGTTTCCTATCTTTTTGCTAGAGTGGCACTCAACAAGTACTTGCTCCTTTTCTTTCAATGCTTTAGATACTGCCTGAGAAAGTACATTGTGTGTATATGCATGTCATTCAAATAATTGTCCATGTCCTTCTTTTTGTCTGAAATTAGCTTGCAGAAAAATAAATTGTGTTGACTACTTAATCACTCCAAATTGCTGGGCATGTTTTCTTTTTCCATTTCAGCTCCCTTGTACAGGTCCAGATTTAATAAGACCAGTGGAACTGTACCTCAATAAAAATGCACAAGGACTTCAGTCCATAGCTATGAAGAATACAGGCTCAGAAGCAAATGGCTCATCTATTGAAGTGTTGCATGAAAGGCAGTCCAGCTACAACACAGAAGAATGTACTTTTAAATCATTACTTATACAATTGATTTTTTTTTATCTGGCAATATTTGAAACATTAGTATGAAAGGAGAAATTGCTTATTCATTTTAGCAGACATTATTGAAGGTTTGAATGCTGATTGTGTAAGCTTATGTGTTGTTTTACCCCCCACAGGTCTACAAACCTAAGGGGGTGGACTTACTTTGTCTCTTTATTTTGTCCATCGGTAGACAAAATAGTTTCTGCATGCTGTTGACTTAGGGAAGAAATAATTCACACATGTACATGTATTGGATATGGTCCATCAAAAGAAGATGTATTGCATGTCTACTGGATCAAACGTAAAGGATGATATCTTAGGTTATGTAATGCTCTACAGAGGCTTTTTCACTCGAAACAGTGTACTTCGTAATTTGCCAAATATAATATGTATGCCCGAAAGATGATATTAATTATTCCTTTCACAGGGTCAGAGGTCAAGGTGTTGATTTCTTAATCAGGGTTTTTGTTTGTCCTCAAGGACTGTTTTTGGTTTTATTCTCAACCCTTTAACACACAATCACAACTTTTAACAACCCTGAGAAAGAAGACTTGTGAAAACATTGTGGGAAGAGGAGAAAATGGTGGTAACCAACATTTTCTCCTTTTCCCACAAGGTTTTCTAACCCTCTTAATATAAATTTCAATTTTTGAGTCACGTTTATTTTGTTGTCTGCAGATGCTTTCAATTTGGACAAGTCTAAAATTTCATCTTGTGGTAAAGAGTTAAGGATCTTGTTCTTGTAACTGAACCATTTGCTACAAGGTCATTTTTTATAGTTATCCCTGGTACAAGTGAAAAGGAACAGAAATTTTTCAAGAAATGGAAAACTTTCTTTCTTGAGTTTCAGACTGTCTCTTTTACATGAAATATGATGTTACACACATTAAATACTAGCTTTTACTCTTTACATAAGGACAAATATTTAGACTGGTCCAAATTGAAAGTACTTGCAGACAACAAATATAAAGTGGCTGCAAAGATGGAACTTGTCTGTAAAAGAAAAGAAAACATTGTGGAAAAAGGAGAAAATGCTGGTTACTAGCATTTTCTCCTTTTCCCACAATGTTTTCAAAAGGCTTCTTTCTCAGGTTTCTTGAAACTCTAGATTGCTTGGTCAAGGGTTAAAGGAAAATGTAAACTGTCAAATATATTTGTTCATTTCCAGACCAAACAAACTGTGAACCACATGTCACTCTACACACCACAGATGGGCATGAATATGTCTTCATTACAAACGGACAAGATATTAACCACTATGATAACCACAGCCACCCACCTGCAGCAATCAAAAAACATGATGCTGGCCAGACAAGCTACCTACTAGAATCACATGATGTACAGAAAGAATCCCAGACAACACCTGTGTTACAGGAAGTAAAGCAAGGTGTCTACTTACAGAATAAAGGGCATGTGTTACAGAATCTTTCATCACAGACAAGCCAGTTACCGGTCTTTATATCAAGGGAGATCACTCAAAATGACCAACTTATTCAGAGTGCTTCTGAGGATACTTTGTCCCTTCAAATACAGCGGAGACTTGAGAACAGCCTTAACAATAGCGAGGGTATAAAGTATAGCTTAACGCTCGAGAACAATGGTCAGTCCACCAGCCAGAGTGTCTCAACATCAAACGTTTCCAATGTGCTCATCAGCCCCAAAGTAAACACTCATCAGAAGACAATGAAAGAATCACTTGGAAAACGAACTCCGCCTAAGGCCCAAGATAAACCTAAGCTAGGTAAAATTTGCAATGTGGTCTAGATTTGGTCAAGTTAGTTGGTTTCTGTGCCATATCATGCCAAGCCCTGAAGATCTGAAAGATAGTAATTTCTGAACAGACACTTACTTTTCACGAACATTAATTTTAAACTCAGTACCAATAGATTACGTTAGCTGCTTTGTGTAGGCAAGTTTTGTACTTTTAGAAAGGAATACATACCTCAGTAAAATTTATGTCATTAACTCCTGCAAGCAATCCCAGTACACCAGTTCACACCTTTTATGTATCTATATTTAGAAATTAAGGTGATCATGTGACTGGGTTAACCACTGAAATTTTGAGTCACATTTTTAGCTCACCTTAGCATGAAGTGCTGAAGGTGAGCCTTTGTGATTGTGCTGTGTCTGTCTTCCGTTGTGGGTGTGCATCGTGCATTGTCCGGGTCGTCAACGTTTACCTTGTGTGCACTCTAGAGGCCACATTTTCAGTCAGATAGTCATGAAACTTGGTCAGAATGTTTATCTTGATAAAATCTAGACAAGTTTGAAATTGGGTCATGTCGGGTCAAAAAGTAAGTCAGTGGCTAAATCTTGGAAAAACCTTGCGTGCACTCTAGAGGCCACATTTTCAGCCTGATATTCATGAAACTAGGTCAGATTATTTGTCTATATAATATCTTGTATGAGTTTGAAGTTGGGTCATGTCAGGTTAAAAAGTAGGTCACTGGGCAAAATCTTAGAAAAACATTGTGTGCACTCTAGAGGCGACATTTTTAACCTGATACTCATGAAACTAGATTAGATCATTTGTCTTGATTATATTTTTTAGACAAGTTTGAATTTTGGTCATGTCAGGTCAAAAAGTAGGTCACTGAGCCAAATCTAAGAAAAACCTTGTGTACACTGTAGAGCTACCATCTCAGTCTGATACTAATGAAACTTGGTCAGAATGTTTAACGTGATGATATCTTGGACAAGTCTGAAATTGGGTTACATCAGGTCAAAAAATAGGTCACTGGGCTAAATCGTAGAAAAACCTTATGTGCAATGTAGAAGTCACATTTTCAGCCTGATACTCTTGAAACTTGATCAGAATGTTTGACTTGATGATATCTTGGGTAAGTTCGAAATGGGTTACATTGGGTCAAAAAGCACAGTAGAGGCCTGATACTCATGAAACTTGGTCAGAATGTTTGTCTCAATGATATCTTGGACAAGTTTGAAATTTTGTCATGTCAGGTCCAATAGTGGGTCACTTACACTCATGTGTTTGACATCATTAGAACCAGGATCTCTTCAGCTTTATCAACTATAGATGACTTTACTCAGGTGAGCACTTTAGGGCCAGTGGCCTTCTTGCTTCCATTCTAATGGTGATTTTTCTATTTAGTGTCATTGATCATTTAGGTTGCAGCAGGAAAATCATGTCATTATCTCTTCAGCAGACAATGAAATTTTGGACTTTCCAAAATCGAAAGCATTTGCAGGCAACAAATTTAATGCAGCGCAAATGGTGGGATTTATCTTTGAAATGGTAGAAAAAAAAATGTTGGAAAAGGAGCAAATGCTGGTTCTCCCTTTTCCCACTGTTTTCAAAAGCCTTCTTTCTCAGGGTCATTAAAACACAGGACTGTGTCAAAAAGGTTTATAGTAGCATCTAAAAATATCGCAGTTCCTATAAATAGATGCTAGTTATGATCATAGAAATTTAGATGAACTCTAAATTTCCTTGCAGATACCATGACTGGGGAGACAAAGACCAAGAGAACTTTGGAAAAGAAATTTGCATGCCAGCAGTGCCCCTATAAATCAGGTAAGAATATAATTTCAAACTGAACAGTCTTATATATCTGCTAACTTTTTACCATACAATACTTCAAGAAAAGGCCAAATTTGAAAGAGTTGGCAGACGACAATTTAAAGATGGGTCTAATGTTTGGCTTTTTCCTTGAAAGGGTAAAAAACATTGTCGGAGAAGAAGGAAGTGGTGGATGTTTTGGAAGCCTTCTTCCTCAGGGTCATTAAAAACATGAGGGTTTGGTTAAGGGTTCACCCTTTACCAAATGACAGACTTCTGACTTGCCCACATTGAAAGCTTTTGCAGATGACAACAGACGCTAGAATAGAAAATAATCTTTGGAAGGGTAGAGAACATTGTGTGAAAAGGAGAAAATGCTCGTTTCCAGCATTTTCTCCTTTTCCCACAATGTTTTCAAAAGGCCTTTTCCTTAGGGTTGTTAAACTCAGGATTGTGTGGTAAAGGGTTGATTCATTAACACCTGAAACAGGTTTGCTGTAGATGACTTTGAACACATCGATATGAAATAGGGATATTTCACATAATTTAGGCCATAAAACATGTATATGGATGTATACAGGAAAACATAGTAGAAAAAGGAGAGGCAGTTCCTGGTCATGATGAAATAAGTTATTTAGAAGAGTAAGCTGAAAGTATTTGTTGGAATAGACAGCATCAGTGAAGAGTGCAGCAGCAGTGCTGTCAAATGGGGAATCAGAATTGCTGCCACTCTGTTTGTTAAAAATGAACAAGCATTCACATTTCAATAAGGACTTAAGTCATCTTAAGGGCTTGTATTTATTCTTGATATGCTTGAAAAAGGTTCAAGAGAATATTTAACTCTTTACCAAACAACAATATTTTACACTCTGCCAAATTGAAAGCATTTGCACACGACAAATTAATTGTGAACTTCGTATGAGAAAGGGTAGAAGACATTGTGTGAAAAGGAGAAAATGCTGGTCACCAGCATTTTCTGGATTTTAATCTCCTTTTCCCACAATATTTTCAAAAGCCTCCGTTTTTCAGGTTTGTTTAAACTTGGGATTGTGGAGTAAAAGGAGATCACTCTTTACCAAATGACGAAATTTTGGACTCGTGCACTGCAAAGGCGTTTGCAGACAATAAATCAAATGTGATTATAATTTTGAAAATAGCCTCCAAAGGGGTAAAAAACATGTTGGTAAAGAAGAAAATGCAGAGTACCGACCCTGGGTTAATTTTACCAACCCTGGGTTAATTTTACCTCTTGAAACAATTTGACAGCTGATGATTTTGTAAACATTCTTGTAAAATATTGACAGTCAGCATAAATTAAACAGTAACATGAATTACACGTAATAGACTAGAGGAATAAATATACAGGAAACACTGGTTGTGTTTCGTGCTATAGAATACTTGTAATGTTTTCAAGTCTTTTTCATTGGAGTTGTAAAATCATTGAATTGTTTGGTCAAGTATTAGACACGTGCATGCTAAATGACCAAGGCTGTTGATGCGATATAAATGTTTGTTTTGTATTTAACACCGTTTTAACAGCTTATGTCATACCATGGCAGTCAGTGCACCTATGCATGTGTTTCCTGGCTTTCACAACCGAGATGAGAGGCAAAAAATCACCAGATATCAAGTTTGCCTCGACCGGGAATCGAACCCGCAACCAACAGGTCACAAGTCGGATACACTAACCACTGAGCTACATTCATTTATTCATTGTTCGGTAAAGGTTTATCTAAAAGGTTTATCTTTCCCACACAATCCCAAGATTTAGATACCCTTTGAAAGAAGGCTATAGTAAACATTGTGGAAAAGGGAGACAATGCTGGTAACCAACATTTTCTGCCCTCCCAAAAACAGATTTCAGTTTTTGAGTCACGTTATTTCTTCGTCGGCAAAATTAATGTTTTCAGTTTGGACTTAATCAAGACTTGATTTTTTTTTTTCTTTAAAGCCTACCTGAAAGATCTGGAGCGGCACACCAGGATTCACACCGGGGAGAGACCATTTAAGTGTACTCAGTGTGTGAAGACGTTTAACCGAAGTGACAAGTTGGCTCTACACATGAAGTACCATCAAGATGAAAGGGCGTTTAAATGTGATTTATGTAAGTACATGTATCCGGGGTTAGTATTCACCTACCATTCTCAAGAATTTTCTAAATGTGAAAGTAAAATAACTTCCGATTGGCTAAACCAAGTGGTTTAGCCAATCAAAAGTGGTGTTACTTTCAACTTTAGATAATCTCAAATATAAAGACTAAGAATGTTCTTGAGAATGGTTGTGAATATGGCCCAAAGTTTTTCCTAGATTCTGAACCCTTATATTGCAATACTTGACCCTGGAGGTAATTTTGTGGAGAACGTAGACCAAGATGAACCTGCACATGTGTGTAGTCTGATTTGGGTTTGAATTCTCTTCTCTGTTAGTTTTCTGTGTGATTTACTCTCCATAAATCCTTTACCTCATGATCCTGAGTTTAACTCTGTATAAACGACAAAATTTTGGACTGGACCAAATTGAAAGAATTTGCAGACAACAAATTGATTGTTGCTAAATTGCTCAATTCTGTGTTTGATAGGGTAGAAAACATTGTGGAAAAATGAGAAAATGCTGGTTACCAGGATTTTCTCCTTTTCCTACAATGTTTTCAAAAGTCCTCATTTTCAGGTTTGTTAAAAGTTGGGATTGTGTGGTAAAGGGTTAAACAACCCTTAGAATGAAGGCTTTTGAAAACTTTGTCGGAATAGAAGAAAATGCTGTTAAATAGCATTGTCTTCTTTTCTCACAATGATTTCTAGCCTTTTGCAGGCAAATATCATAATCTGAGCCACATTTAATTTGTCATTTGCAAGTACATGTAATTTCAATATAGATGAGTCTAACATATTGTCATCTGGGAAAGGATTAACTCTTTACCAGACGGCAAAAATATGGGCTTGTCTAAATTGAAAGCATTTGCAGATGACAATCTAAATGTGGCTCAAACGATGCAATTTGTCTTTGATATGGTTAAAACAAAGTGGGAAAAGGAGAAAATGCTGGTTACTAACATTTTCTCCTTTTCTCACTGTTTTCAAAGGGCTTCTTTCTCAGGGTCGTTAAAACTCGGGATTGTGTGGTAAATGGTTACCTGCAAATACATTTAACCCTTTACCGCTGAATGCCAACTTTTAAAGCCCTTGAGAAAGAAGGCTTTTGAAAACATTATCGGAAAAGGAGAAAATGTCAGTAACCAGCATTTTCACTTTTTCCCACAATGTTTCCTACCCTATGAAAGACAAATTGTATGTTTTGAGTAACATTTGTCGTCTGCTAATGCTTTCAATTTCGGCTGAAATTTTGGTGTCTGGTTAAGAGTTAAGAGAATAAGATTGTGGTAGTCAACAATAATCATAAGGAAGGATAGGGCATAAAGAAGTGATCAAGATAAGAAGGAATCTCCTTATTCTTTGAGCTATATTTACTCTTTACCTCTTTACCAAATGACAAAACTTCAGACTCGACTAAATTCAAAGCATTTGCATACAACAGATGTAGCTCAAAGGTTGATCTCTGTCTTTGATAGGATAGAAAACATTGTGGTAAAAGGTGCAAATGCTGGTTACTAGCATTTTTCCACAATGTTTTCAAAAGTATTCTTTTTAAGGTCATTAAAACACATGATTGTTTGATAAAGGGTTAACTCTTTATCAAACGACAAAGTTTTAGACTTGCCCAGATTGAATCCACTGCAGACGAAAAAATAAACTGTGACTCAAGTGATAGAATTTGTGTCTGAAAGGGTAAAGAAGATTATGAGAAAAGGAGAAAATGCTGGTAACCAACATTTTCCTCTTTTCTCACGATGGTTTCTAAAGTCGTTTTCCTCAAGGTCATCAAAACCTGGGATTGAGTGGTGAAGGATTAAGTCTTTAAAATTGATTTTGTGGGAAGTCTATGGAATTGTCATGAAACAAGAAATTTTAGAGTACCCACGATATACTTTAACTCTTTACCATACAATCCCAACTTTTAACGACCCTGAGAAAGAAGCCTTTTGAAAACATTGTGGGAAAAGGAGAAAATACTGGTAACCAGCATTTTCTCCTTTTCCCAGAATGTTTTCTACCCTTCCCAAAACAAACTTCAATTTTTTGGTAACATTTATTTTGTGGTCTGCAAATGCTTTCTATTTGGACCAGTCTAAAATTTATTTTATTGTTTGGTAAAGGGTTAAGTGAAGCCAGTGACCACATAGGCTGCATCAGAGTAAGAGATCTTTGGAACATGAACAGTATGAGAATGCAATATTTGCTTGATTCTCATGTTGGCTTGTTTTCTGAAGACAGAGCTTTTAGAAATGTGAACCATGACAGTACTGTGTGCTGGACTACAGCAGAGATGCCATAAATGTGAACCCTGTTAGATCTAGTATGTAGTATTTGGTGGTTTGTTATGACAGTTCCTGAATAAAGGAGTAAAAGTGACTAGGTGATGTTTGCTGAAATTTAAAAATTGTGTACTACAGGTATATAGAGATGGCTAGATTCCAAAAGTAGATTTAAATTCAAACTGTGAGTAAAGCCTCTTTCACAATTGAAGTGTGACTAATTGCAACAATTTGGTCTTATGCACAGTTTCCTTGAATTTCTTTTACCAGTATTTCACGTAAGATTTTCCTTTTCTCATCCACTCACAACTTTCCCACATAAACATTATCAAAATAATGTACATCTTGGTCCCTGCAGCCTGATCTTGATCTATTTTATGTACAGAAGCATCAACATTTGCTTAGAGCCAAATAGACCGACACAGATATATTTAGATGTACACAGTGTAATGAATTTGTAGCTCTGGGAATGATGGGAAAACTTGTCCAGTAATCAGTGGACTTCTTGTATTGAAGGTGAATACAGTGCAGTAGAGAAAAGCAGCCTGAAGAAACACATGAAGACTCATTTAGATGAGAGGCCATATGGGTAAGTAACAACATATCTGTCTTAGGAAAATCCAGCATTTCATGAACACTAGGAAGCACAATTGTAACATTGTTGGAAAAGACAAAATGCTGGGAATCAGATAGAGATGTAAATAGGACTGCATTTACTCTTAAAGCGTCAAATAAACCCGATGGGCATTTTCATTCTAAAATTAGATGCAGATACATATTATTGTAATTTCGTGGTTGCCTTTTGTCTGTACTGCATTAATTTAGATTCATACTTATAACCCTTAACTTTTTACCAAACAACAAAATTTTAGACTGGTTCAAATTCAAAGCATTTGCAGACAACCAATAATAATACTCAAATGATGGGATTTGTGCAAGAAAGGGTAGAAAACATTGTGGGAAAGGAGAAAATGTTGGCAACCAGCATTTTCCCCTTTTCCCACAATGTTTTCAAACACCTTTTACATCTGGGTCATTAAAACTTGGGACTGTTTGGTAAAAAGGATAAGCTTTGAAGCTATCAACAAGGATTTTGATATTTGATATTGAAATGTTTTGTAATTATGAACCTTTTCAGTTCTATAGGTGGAAACGGGGGCTTTTGTTGACGGCAAAGATCAAGATCAGAATATACGAAAATTGTATGCAATCCACTTGTTAACCCTTTTACCGCCCAATCCTGACTTTTAACAACCCTTAAGAAGCAGCCTTTTAAAAACATTTTGGGCAAAGGAGAAAATGCTGGTAACCAGCATTTTCTCCTTTTCCCACAATTTTTTTCTACTCTTTCAAAAAACAAATTTCAATTTTTGATTAACATTTATTTTGTTGTCTGCAAAAGTTTTTAATTTTGACTGGCCTGAGATTTTGTTGTTTGGTAAGAGTGAAGCAAATTCTACAGAAATCTAGAAAGTCTTTCTGAGTTTCAGTGGATTGTATTTCCAGCTGTCAAAAGAGCGCTGAAAAAGTGAAAATAAAACCCAAAGCTGAAAAATAATTCAACTTCGTACCCCCTTCACCCTTTACAACACAATCCTGGGTGTTTACAACCCTGAAAGAGAAGGCTTTTGAAAATATTGTGGAAAAAGAAAATGCTGGTTACCAGCATTTCTTCTATTCCCACAATGTTTTCTACCCTATCAAAGACAGACATCATCATTTGAGCTTCATTTAACCAGTTGTCTGCAAATGCTTTCAATTTGGTTCAGTACAGAATTTTGCCTTTTAAAAAAGAGTTAAAAAATACAGTATATGACTATTAGAGAACCTTTTAACTCTTTACCTAACAACAAATTTTAGACTTGTCCTAATTGAAAGCGTTTGCAGACGGCAAAGTAAATGTGACTCAAAAATTGAAATTTATTTTGGGAAGGGTAGAAAACATTGTGGGAAAAGGAGAAAATGCTGGTTACCAGCATTTTCTCCTTTTCCCACAATGTTTTCAAAAGGTCTCTATCTCGGGGTCATTAAGGTCTGGATTGTGTGGTAAAGGGTTAAAACATGGATATTCATCATGACGCGCAGTTAAATAAATATGAATACAAATAAAATTTGTTTGGCAAATGGATAAATTAATTGTAGAGGAATTTCTTCCTCTACTGCAACGTTTTGAAAAGTGACCTGTTTTAAAGACGAAAATGTCATCTGCAAGAGGAATAATTGATGCATGATTATTTCAGATGTCAGGTTTGCCCGTATAAAGCCAGATCTTCAAGCCAATTGCAAGTTCATCTGAGAGTCCATACAGGCGATACTCCCTACCAGTGTAAAAAATGTGGGCATTATTTTAAAGTGAAATCCGACCTCAAAAGACACTTGAGAACACATACTGGTGAAAAGCCTTACAGTTGCCAGGAACCAGACTGTACTTATAGATGTTCAATTAAAAGTATGGAGCTTTGATTATATTATGTTTTACTCATTATTTAACTCTTTAACACACAATGAAATTATAGACTTGTCCGAATTGAAAGCATTTGCACAAATTAACCCTTTACCAAACAACAGAATTGTAGACTAATCCAAATTGAAAGCTTTTGCAGACGACAAAATAAATGTGACTCAAAAATTGAAATTTGTTTTGGGAAGGTTAGAAAACATTGTGGGAAAAGGAGAAAATGCTGGTTACCAGCATTTTCTCCTTTTTCCATAATGTTTTAAAAAGGCTTTTTCTCCAGGGTTGTTAAAACCCGTGACTGTGTGGTAAAGAGTTAGAGATTACTCTAATGATGAAATTTGTCCTTGGTAGGGTTGAAAACATTGTGGGAAAAGGAGAAAATAGTGGTTACCAGCATTTCCTTCTTTTCCACACAATGTCTTCAAAAGTTTTTTTCCTCAGGGTTGTTAAAATACAGGATTGTTATTAATAAGTCGTTTTTAGCTCCACTGGCCGAAGGCCAGCGGGCTTATGTCATGGCCTGGTGTCCGTCGTGCATCCGTCCATGCGTCCGTCCGTCTGTCTGTGCGTTAACTTTTATTTCAAACATCTTCTTCTCTGAAACTACCCATCCAATTTTCATGAAACTTCACAGAAATGATCCTGCCATGGTCCTCTTCAGAATTTCTTGAAAGAATTTGGTTCCTTCAAAAACTCTGGTTGCCATGGCAACAAAACTGAAAAATATTGGAAATCTTTAAAAATCTTCTTGTCTGAAACCATAAGGCATAGGGCTACCAAATTTGGCATGTAGCTTTATGTAGTAGACCTCTATCAAGTTTCTTCAAATTATAGCCCTGGGGTCAAAATTGGCTCTGCCCCAGGGGTCACAAGTTTTATATGGGCTTATATAGAGAAAACTTTAAAAATCTTCCTGTACCTAGCCATAAGGCCTAGAGCTACAAAATTGTGCATGTAGCTATATCTAGTGGGCCTCTACCAAGCGGGCCAAAATTTTAGCCCTGGGGTCAAAATTAGCCCCGCTGCAGGGGTCACAAGTTTTACATGGGCTTACATAGTGACAACTTAACAAATCTTCCTGTTTTGATTTTTTTTTTGAAATTAGCCTTGCATCAGGGGTCTTATGTTTTACAGAGGCTTCATATGGACAAAACTTGAAAATCACCTTATTTATAACCATACAGCATAGACTTGTATTATTTTGGCATGTGGCTTTATCTTGCGGACCTCTACCAGGGTTCAAGTAATTATAGCTCTGGGATCAAAAATGGCTTTGCCCTGCGGGTCTCAACTTTCACATGGGCTTTTACAGAGAAAACTTTGTAAGTCTTCATTTTGAAACCATTTGGCTCAGAATTGAAATGTTTAGTATTTATGGTTTATATTTATAAGCCAGTGGAGCGATACAGGGCCATCATGGCCCTCTTGTTTTACCAAATGACATCTTAGACTTGCCCAATTCGAAAGCATATGCAGACTACAAATTAAAAAAATTTAAATATGGCTCAAGTATCTTTGCAGATAGTGTAGACCATGGTCAGATTGCACAAAACAAGCAGTCTGATTCTAGTGCTAGGATCCTCTACTTTTTGATTCTACACTGACAAGATGTAACACATAAGTTCAAATTACCCTTTTTCTTATTTTTAGGTCAATGGCCTGTTTCAAGAACATAAAGCATATGATACCCAAGTATAAGTCTATGTTGTTTGCCATATTTGTACACAGTACAAAGACATAATGTCATAATCTTGTTTGTAGCCTTTCTGTTCCCACAGGTGTATAAGACTAGGGTCAGTTGACAGCAAGAACCTTCAGTGTTACATCCAGTCGGAACCAAACGTTCTCTTCCATTTGCAGACTTAAAAATAACTCAATAACCTAGGAATTTATTTATTTATATTTGACAGTAAAAGGAATGACCCATCACTGTACAAATACAAATGAGCCATGGTCTGTGAATAATGGTTTAACTCTTTATGAAATGACAACATTTTGGACGTTTCCAAATTGAAAGCATTTGCAGATGACAAAATAAATGTGACTCAAACACTGAAATTTGTTTTGGGAAAGGTAGAAAACATTGTGGGAAAAGGAGAAAATGCTGGTTACCAGCATTTTCTCCTTTTCCCACCGTGTTTTTAAAAGGCTTCTTCCCCAGGGTCATTAAAAGTCGGGATTGTGTGGTAAAGGGTTAATGAATCTGCAAGTTATTGACCCATTTCAGCCTGAATGGTCCAAGCAGGCTGACCTGGGTCAAACCTTTTGCTGCTGGAAAAATTTCTACGTGTCAAACAAAACAGTTTGTGTCTCAAAATGGTTCTGCCACAGTGACTTTCAACATCACAAAAGGACCATTCTACCTCACGATTCAGCCGTTTCATATGCAAAATGTAATCAAGTTATGTGACAGCTTGCTTGGAGTAGTGCACCACTAAGATGCATTACAACCTGTTTTCCCACAGTGCTACTCAAATTTTTGAGGTGGGGTGTGAAGCATCCCAGCTCAGATTTACCATATAGGTAACTGAACCTAAAAAATCTCATTCCGGGGTACCTAACATTGCAAAATCAATACCTGGAAAAATAGTACTATTAGGAAAGCATTTTATTCACTCTGGCATCAAGGCATCACTAAAATGTTAACAGTAAGGGAGCTTAAACGACTTGGATGATAAATATGTGAACAAATACACCATTATCATAACACAATTTAAAGAAAAAAACAGAGTGTTAGAACAGACTACCATGAGTCATGTGTCAGTATACGCATTTAGGTATCAGTTCTACTAAATAGTGTCAAGAAGCGTCAACAAGTGCCATGGAAAGCTTAGAAGCATCATGAGACCACTTGTGGCAAGTGGCAATTTCTTTGAATAGGATGGCTTTATTTGTCTAGATATTGCTTAATAATACTGCTCATGTTTCATTTTGACATTCTGTTGAAACCCCCCCCCCATACCCTCACACACAAAAAAGAGAAACTTGTTAGTTTTCTCTGAGATTTATAGGAGAGATAGCTGGTAACCAGCATTTTCTCTGTTTTTTTCACAATGTTTTTTACTCTTTGAAAGACAAATCCCATTATTTGAGTGACATTTGATATGTTGCCTACAAATGCTTTAAATATCATGTTATAATCTAGCGGTAAAACAGCCTGTGCAGTGATAGATCAATTTGAGATGAGAGGCTATAATTATATGTAATTTATTTGCAGGTAATTTAAGAAGTCACATGAAAACTAATCATAGAGTAGATGTCCAGCTGTCCTGTGATATATGTGAATACACAACTTCCAGTAAAAGAGCATTATTTGAACACAAAAAAATCCATGAGGTGAACACAGATCTCACATGTTCAGTGTGTGCCTACCAGTGTTCAAATCGAAGTGCATTGAGAAATCACATGAGAAGACATCGAGGGGAGCGCACCAAGTGTAATTACTGTTCATATACATCTTTTCAGAATGGAAATGTGCAGGCCCATATGAAGCGAAGACACAATATCAAAATTGGGAAAGTCAAAAAAGCAAGAATAGGTGACGATGACTTGAAAATGTCTAAGCTAGAAAATTTGAATGAAGAAAATGTGGGAGGATCAGGGAGGTCTAGTATTCGCACAAAATGTCTACAAAATTTTAAATGTGATCAGTGTGACGCTGCCTTTGTACGAGAGGATTCTTTACGATGTCATCTGAAAGAACATTCAGACTCTCCGCTATCTACTGCCTATGCGGTCCTAAAGCTCCAAAATCCAGTGATTAACACATCAACATCAACGAATTTGAAAGAGTCAGTTCAGCCTGTAACAGAGCAAGTAAAGAGCCAGTCACAGTTGTCACAGTCAGAAAAAAGACATAAAAATCCAGTCACAGAAAAAGACAGTTCACCAGTGATTTTACATCCAGATCATGTTATCCAAAATCAAGCTTCAACGTTAGGCATCAACAATATTTTAGCAGCAGCCCGTCTCTCTGGACTGACTTCATGTGGAAATTCTCCTACATTAAAGAAACCATTAGAACAGTTTGTGTATCAAGATGGTTCTGACACTGCTTCCTCTTTAACTACCGTAACTTCAACATCACATAAGAGAGATGATCAGATTATCACTCTATCTCAACATCAGCAGCCAGATTTATCAACAGTGCAGATGATGCAAGATGTTTCACTTCCATACATGCGGCTTCCAAACGGGCAGATTTTGATACTGACTGGTCAGAATTCTGTGTCTTCAGTCATACAACACTCAAACACAATTACACCTGAAGAAACACCAACTAATCATGCAGCTGCCTTTCAAACACAAATCATTGCTCAACAGCCAACCACAGAGCAACAACAGATTATTCAAATTCCTGAAAACTCTAACTCAAGCTCTGTACCTACAATATCATCACCACAAAGTGGGGCTATTCCGATACAAATCATTTTACCTAATGATTCCCAGCAGGCAATTCCTCTTGTTTCCCAGCTTCTTAATAGTGTCATCAATAGGGGAACCAGTGAAGCTGTTGGTGGTGGGGTATTAGGTCAGACAACAACAGCTGGCAACATAAACTCCGATGAACAGATAAGTGAAGGAACACAGAAATTTGTTGTACAGATACCCGCTCAATCTGGGACTATGATTGATCCATCAGCAGGAATAGCAGAGAGCCAAAGCTTTGTATTACAAATTCCTGGCACAGAAAATTTTACTTAGCCTGACCCTTCATTGGACAATTCACTGATTTTACAACTCTTGGGAAGATGGCTTTTGAAAACATTGCGGGAAATGAAATTCAAGTCAACAGTACATGTATTTACTGTTTGTTGTCTACCCTGTAAAAGACATCCTTTATTTATGAGCCATGCTCAGTGAAAATGCATCAATGCATATATGCAAAAAGTACCAAACCATGTCAGCCTGCATAGTCCATGCAAGCAGTCAAGGGCGAAACGTTTTGCTACTTGTAAATTTTCTGCATGGCATAGGACCATTCTACCCCAAGATCCAGTCTACTGTCAGACAAAATGGATTTTATGGATCCATGATAATGTGATGACTTGCTTGGGATAATGCATCTAAGAGATATATTGAACCTCTTTTGCCAGAGCATGGCTCATTTGTTTTACCTGTGAGTAATTTGTAATCTCTCCTTTTTCTACAATGCTTTCATTTGTACATGTATTTCTGTATTAATCCTTTACCCTACAATCCCCATTTTTAACCACCCTAAGAAAGAAGGCTTTGGAAAACATTGTGGGAAAAGGAGAAAATGCTGATAACCAGCATTTTCTCCTTTTCCCACAATCTTTTAATCCTATCAAAGACAAAAATGATTATGAGCTGAAAATAATTTGTCTTCTCCAAACGCTATCAAATTAGTGGAGTCCAAAATTTCGTTGTTTGGTAAAGAGTTAGAGGCAGTAGAACCAGATTTTGACCCAAAATTGTTTTTGGAGATAAAGTTAACATTTTGTATGGAAAAATCAGAAACATGACAGTCTACCAAACATCTTAGTTTGGTGAAAAAAAAATGCTAAAAAACTGCCTTTGGTGGGAATCAAACCCAAGACCTTCAAAACCATAGCCAGTGACTCTACCAACTGTGCTATGGTGTCAGCTGAGTATTTATCTATTTATGCCTGCCATTACTAATGGAATGTGAAATTTTAAAGTAAAGTATAAAAATGATATTAGTGATTTCTCGTATTTTCCACATGCATTTCTCTCAAAATTTTTATCTTTAACTCTTTACCAAACATTTTGTTTTTTTATCTTCAACTCTTTACCAAACGTTTCATGGGAGTGTCCTTGGGCAAGACACTTCAGAATCCTAGCCTAGTACTGGTGAGACCTTGGAAACACATGAATATGTGAACTGTCGCCATGATGTGACTGTAATAAAGTTGAAAGCGGCATAAAACATCATTCAATCAATCAATCTTTACCAAACAACAAAATTTCGGACCTTTCTAGATTAAAAGCATTTGCAGATGGCAAATTAAATGTGGTTCAAATGGCGTAAGTTGTTTTTCTAAAGGGCACACAATTTTGTGGGAAAAGGAAATTTGATTTAATGCCCCTTTAACTGTTTACCACTAAATCCCCAGTTTTAATGACCCTGAAGAAGGCAGCTATTGAATACATAGTGAGGAAAGAAGAAAATGCTTCTTTTCCCACAATGTTTTCAAAGATCTCAAAGACAGATACCGTCATTTGTGTCCCATTTTATTTGTCGTCTGCAGACTCTTTCTATTTGGACTGGTATAAAATTTTGTTGTGTGGTTAAATGTTTACCACACAACAAAATTTTAGCTTAAATCGAAAGCATAAGCAGACGACAGTTTTAATGTGGCTCAAATGGTGCAATTTTTCTGTGATGGGTAGAAAAAGTTGTGGGAAAAGGAGAAAATGCTGGTTACCAGCATTTTCTCCATTTCCCACAATGTTTTCAAAAGGTATCTTCCCCAGGGTCATTAAAACTCAGGATTGTGTGGTATAGAGTTAAGAGATAATTCATGCTGAAAATGCGAATAAGACAGGATTGTTTTTCATCCTGTATCCATTACAATTTTTCTTTCAGGATATACTTCAGCAAACCTGAACACCTCACCACACAATCATGAGTTTTAATGACCCTGATTTAGACAGCTTTTGAATCATTGTTGGAAAAGGAGACTATACTGGTAACCAGCATTTCCTCTTTTTAACCCTTTACCAAATGACAGAATTTTAGACCAGTCCAAACTGAAAGCAGTTGCAGATGACAAACGTGAATAAAAAATTGAAATTTGCTTTGGGAAGATAAGAAAACATTGTGGGAAAAGGAGAAAATGCTTGTTACCAGCATTTTCTTATCCCACAATGTTTTCAAAAGCCGCCTTCTTCAGGGTCGTTAAACTCGGTATTGTGTGGTGAAGAGTTAGACAAGGATTTATAACCTTTCCAAGAGAAATTCAGTCATTTGAGTCATACTATTTTTATCATCCACAAATGCTGTCAATTTGAAAAACTCTAGTATTTTGTTGTCTAGTGAAAATTTAACCTGTTAAATATTCTCTGCTTTCTCATGTTGTTATGAACCAGTTTTGAACCTCCACTGAACAGCTTTCAGCATCCCTTTTGAAAACATTGTTATCAGAAAATTCTCATTTTGTCACAATGTTTTCACTTATATTTTTGTATTAACCCTTTATTGCATGATGCTGCCTTTTCACGACCCTGGGAAAGAAGTCTTTTGAAAACATTGTGGGAAAAGGAGAAAATGCTGGTAACCAGCATTTTCTTCTTTTCCCCACAATGTTTTCTACCCTGTCAAAAGAAAATTGCACCATTTGAGCCACACTGAAATTGTTGTCTGCAAATGCTTTCAATTTGGACGTGGCTAAAATTTTGTCATATAGTAAAGGGTTAAAACTTAATTGATTATCCATATCAAAAAAGGATTTTTTTTCTAAATTATCTGCTATAAGATGGTTTGTTAAACACTGAATTTTACAATTGGTGCAATTTTCTGCTTTCTCATTTTGTTTTGAACCAACTTTTATGTTTTCGATTTTATTTATTTTTTTTTTACAGGAATAAAAAACTGAAACATCTGATCTTGCTTAGTCTGTTTTTCATGCTCAAAGTCTTTACCAAATAATCCAAAATTTTAGCAATCTTGATGAAAAGGGCTTTTGAAAACATTGTAAGAAAAAGAGAAATTGCTGGTAACCAGCAGCATTTTCACCCTTTCCCACATTGTACTACCCTTTCAAAAGCAAACCCCACCATTCGAGTCACATCTGCTAGTACTTTGGATAACCCATTACCACACAATCCCGACTTTTAACAACATTAAGAAAGAAGCCTTTTGAAAACATTGTGGGAAAAGGAGATAAAGCATTTTCTCCTTTTCCCACAATGTTTTTTGCCCATTCCAAGACAAATTTCAAACTGTAGAGTCACATTTATTTTATTGTCTGCAAATTCTCTCACTTTGAACCAGTCTGAATTTTTTTCGTTTGGTAAAGAGATAAGGACAAGTCCAATACTTTGTCACCTGGTAAAGGGCTAATAAATGGATTCCTGTGTACGATATGAGCCATGCTCTGTGAAAAGGGGGCTTAATGTATCTGCGCAAAGTATCAAACCAGGTCTGGGCTGAAACTTTTCGCTATTGATCAATTTTCTGTATGCCCAAGGACCAGTCTTCTTCATGATTCCAACGGTAGTTACAAAAAGTGGCTATTATTGATCCCCAAGTATGTGATGGCTTGCCTTGTACAATGAATCAGAGATGCATTAACCCTTTACAACACAATCCAGACTTGGCCCTGAGAAAAAAAAGCTTTAGAAAACATTGTGGGAAAAGGAGAAAATGCTGGTAATAATTGGAATTGCGTTTCAAAGGGCAGAAAACATTGTCAACAGCATTTTCTTTTTTTCATATCCCTTCAAAAGCCTTCTCCTGCATAAAAATGTGGGATTTTTTTAGTAGACAGTTTGTACTTGGCCCGGCCAGGACATATACACATAAGAATAGAACATGTAGCAACACTTCTGACAGTTAACCCTTTACCACACAATCCCAACTTTAACGACCCTGAGAAAGAATCCTTTTGAAAACATTGTAGGAAAAGGAGAAAATGCTGGTAACCAGCATTTTCTCCATTTCCCACAATGTTTTCCACCCTTCCCAAAACAAATCTTTACTTTTCAGTCACCTTTATTTTGTTGTCTGCAATTGTTTTGAATTTGGACTAGTCTAAACTTTGTCGTTTGGTAAAGAGTTAATGTGAGCAATAAGAACTGTTGCTGTTGCAATGTTTCCAAAACATAAAACAAAACATAACAACATCTTTTTACAAGGATGTTTTTCAAGTCCTCTAATTACTATGAATAACAGCTACACAAAAAGTTTACAAATGAAGTGTATAATGCAAATTGTAGACACTGCCTGTTCAGAGTGTAATTCTCTCACTTGACATACTATATCCAGAAATCTAACGGATCACATATTTTTCTTAGCTCTTTAACAATCAAGTTTGAATTGTCTGTACTGAAAGCACTTGGAAAAAAAAATTTAGGTCAAAAGATGGAATTCGTCTAAGATGGGATAGAAAATGACATAAGAAAAAGAGGCAATACTAATTACCAGCATTTTTTTCCTTTACCCACAATTTTTTCAAAAGCCTTCTTCCTTTAGAGTCATAATAATACAGGACAATTTGATAAAGAGTTCACTCAAGACCTCCGGGCACAAATTCATTCCAAGACGTCCCTAGTTAAACTCTTTACCCAACGACAAAATTTCAGACTGGTCCAAATTGAAAGCATTTGCAGATGACAAGATAAATTTGATTGAAAAATTGAAATTTGTTTTGGAAAGGGTAGAAAACATTGTGGGAAAACGAGAAAATGCTGGCTACCAGCATTTTCTCCTTTTCCCACAAGGTTTTCAAAAGGTCTCTTTCACACGGTCATTAAAAGTCGGGATTGTGTGGTAAAGAGTTAACAGACTGCCACATTACAAGCCTTTGGGGCAAAACTGAGAACAACTTTTATGCAAGAAAATTTCCAAATATTAATCAGACATTGCTTTATTAATGTTCATATTTTTACAAAATTAATCCCTTTCTCAAATCTTTAACTTCAAAACAGCAGTAATTCTATACACACCTCACTTTGTATACAACTTTTTGGGACTACCACAATTTGAAAAGATCTGACAAACAAGAGGGCCATGATGGCCCTGTATTGCTCCATTGACTTATAAGCACAAACCATATATATCGAACATCACAATTCTAGGCCAAATTGTTTTGAACAAGAAAACAAAGTTTTCTCCATAAAAGCCTATGTGAGAGCTTTAACCCCAAGACAAGGCCATTTTTAACCACAGATTACTTTAATCCTGGTAGAAGTCCACAAGATAAAGTGACAACCAACTAATACTGGTCTAACCCATATGGTTATAAGCAAGAAGATTTTCAAAGTTTTCCTCAACATAATAAGGCCCTTACAAATCATGAGACACATGAGAGAGGTCTAATTTCAATATGGTAACCCTAGGATTTATGGTTAGCAGCAAGATGACTTGGGATTTTCAGTCTATAAGCACATGTTAAAATTATGACCTGTGGAGTGTGGCAAAATTTGATATCAGGGCTTTAATTTGAAAAATTTTGGAAGAGGCCCACTAGATGATTAAAAAACAATATATATATATACATATTACACAGGTAGCTCAAGGTCAGGAACAAGATCTTAAGATTTCACGGTGTAAAACTTGTGACTGCACGGCAGGGCCAAATTTGACCCCAGGGCTATAATTTGAAGTTTCTCTGTAGAGGTCCACTAGATGAAGCTACATGAAAAATTTGGTAGTCCTTGGCTTTAAGCTTGGGTACGACAAGATTTTAAAGTTTTCACTGTATAAGCCAATGTAAAACTTGTAACACCCTTGGAAGGACTAATTATGGCCCCATGGCTATAATTTGAAGAATCTTAGTAGAGATCCATTACATGAAGCTACATGCCAAATTTGGTAGGCCTAGGCCATGTGGTTTAGAACCAGAGGATTCTTTAAGTTTTCACTACATAAGCCCATGTAAAACTTGTGACCCCCGGGGCGGGACAAATTTTGACCCCAAGGCTATAATTTGAAGAATCTTGGTAGAGGTCCATTAGATGAAGCTATGTGCACATACACACACACACACACACACACACAACGGACACAGGGCCATGACATAAGCTCGCTGGTCTTCGGCCAGTGGCGCTAAAAACAGTGGAAATACTGACAAACAATTTTCAGTAGTTAAGAACACTGTTAAAATTTTAATGTTACCATAGTAATTGATGAAGAAATCAACCCTTAACTACACATTACTGTGTTTTAATGACCTTGAGGAGAAGGGCTTTCAAAAACAATTTGAGGGAAGGAGAAAATGCTGGTGACCTTTTTCTCTTTTTCCCCACAATGTTTCCCACCCTGTTATTGACAAATTCCATCATTTGAGCCACATTTAAACGAATGCTTTCAATTTTGTTAAGTCTATACAATTTTGTTGTTGAGTAAAGGGTTAAGCAATTTCTCCATTTGTTCCTGTATCTCAACAGTCCTGAAAGGCAGATGTGTATCAAAATGCCAATATACATTAACCCTTTACCAAACAATCCTGAGTTTAAACGAACTGGATAGAGAGAGCTACTGAAAACTTTCTGGGAAAAGGAGAAAATGCTGGTAACCAGCATTTTCTCTTTTTCCCACAATGTTTCCTATTCATTTGCAGACGAATCTCCTAATTTGAGTCACATACGATTTACCAGGCGCTAGTGCTTTCAACACAACCCTTTACCACACAATCCCGAGTTTTAACATTCCTGAGGAAGAAGGCTTTTGAAAACATTTGGTAACCAGCATTTTCTCCTTTTCCCACCATATTTTCCATACTTCTAAAGAGAAATTTCAATTTTTGACCCACATTTAACCCTTTACCACACAATGACGCCTTTTGACGCCCCTGGGAAAGAAGCCTTTTGAAAACATTGTGGGAAAAGGAGAAAATGCTGGTAACCAGCATTTTCTCCTTTTCCCACAATGTTTTCTACCCTATCAAAGAAAAATTGCACCATTTGAGCCACACTGAAATTGTTGTCTGCAAATGCTTTCAATTTGGACAAGGCTAAAATTTTGTCGTCTGGTATAGGGTTAATTTGTTGTCTACAAATGCTTACAATTTAGACTAGTCTAAAATTTTACCATTTGGTAAAGGGTTAAGTGTAGTTTCATCATTTGGTGAAGGATTAAGAGGGGCGTAATTACTAATATGATATCTTAGCTACCAAGCAGTTCATTTCAAACTGCTTATTCCTATTTTACTTTAGCAATGTGTCCACTTTTTAAATGATGAAGAGAGGCTTGTAAAGCCTGCAAGGTGTAAACAGATAAGCAGCTAAAGGAATGCATGGATAGGCTGCACTGGTTGCCATGGCATCACTAAAATACCTTTGAAAACAACAAACGCACACACAAACAAATTTTTTTCGGATGGCTCCTACATGTAACCTCCATAAGCTCGGCTTGAAACATTATGTTTGATTCTGTACCAGACGACAAAATTTTAGTCTTGTGTTTATTGAAAACAATTGCAGATGCCCTCTGGGTCGTAAAAGCCTGGGATTGTCTGGTAAGTTACATCAGACAAATGAGAGTCAATTACAGAAAAGAAAATTGGCACTTAACTCTTTACCATGCAACAAAATTCTAGACTATTCCAAATTTCCAAATTGAAAGCATTTACAGACAACAATTTCAAATGTGGCTCATATGATGGAACTTGTCTTTGACAGGGTAGAAAACATTGTGGGGAAAGGAGAAAATGCTGGTTACCAGCATTTCCTCCTTCTTCCACAAAATTTTCAAAAGGTTCCTTTCCCAGGGTCGCTAAAACTTGGGATTGTGTGGTAAAGAGTTCAATAATTTGATATACATGTACAACAAGATCACTGCATGCGGTTGCCAACACTCGGCTACTGGTGCTTTTTCTGTAAAAAAAAAAAAAAAAAAAGTAGAAAAAGGGGCATCACTGTATCAGAAATATGTTAAGAGTTACCTGCCCTTCTGGTACCAGATTTCCTCCTGATATATAGCAATTAATCCAGGTTTGATGTAATTATTTTCAATGAGATATGAGAAATAGTGAAAGTTATTGCAGTTGATGACCAGGCTATAACAATACCTCCACATTATCTGTGAAAACATCATAGCTAATGATGTGGGGAAAAGAAACTCAAACTTGTCTTAGTTGGAAAAGGAGAAAATGTTGGTTACTAGCATTTTCTCCTTTTGCCACAATGTTTTTGAAATTTTCTACCTCCAAGGTCATTAAATTTCATATCCTTCCATAAAGGGTTTAGCATCAGTCATAATGTAACAGGAGAGAAGATAAGTCAGCAAGTGTGTCTGGATTCTGTGCACAAAATTGGTTTGCCCACTTGTTCTACAGTCAGACATGTCCATACAAGTGTAAAATCCATGACATATCCCCATGATAACATCAGAAGTGACAGACCTCAGTTATTATGTAGTACAAGTCGGAAAACGTGATTACATACCATCCATGCACCATCTATTAATTTAATCACAAAAACTTGGAAAAATCCAATAGGGTTAGCTTGATCTTTATCCTGTAAAGCAATGAAAGCAAAATTCTAACACTTTACCAAACAATCACAAATTTTAACACCCCTGAGAAAGAAGTTTTTTGAAAAAGTTGTAGGAAAAGGAGAAAATGCTGGCAACCAGCATTTTCTCCTTTTCCCACACTTTCATTTACTATCTTAACCCTTTACCAAACAACAAAATTTTGGATTTGTCCAAATTTAAAGCCTTTGCAGATGACAAATTCAACATTGCTGAAATGGAGTGCTTGGTCTTTGAAAGGGCAGAAAGCATTGTGGGAAAAGGGGAAAATGGTGGTTACCAGCATTTTCTCCTTTTCCCACAATTTTTTCAAAAGCCTCTTCCCTCAGGGTCGTTAAATGTCGGGATTGTGTGGTACATGTAAATGGTTAAAGAAAAATTTTATGTTTGGAGTCATATTTCATTTGTCGTCTGCAAATACAGCAATTCAGTAGGACAAGTCTAAAACTTTGTGATCTGGTAAAGATTAAAAACAACACAGAAATCTTTTTTAACCCTTTACCACACAATACAGACTTTTAATGTCCCTGAGAAAGAAAGCTTTTGAAAACATAGTGGGAAAAGGAGAAAATGCTGGTAATCAGCATTTTCTCCTCTTCCCACAATGTTTTCTACTCTTTCCAAAACAAATCTCAAGTCTTCAGTCAAATTTATTTTGTTGTCTGCAAATGCTTTCAATTTGGACTGGTCTGAAATTCTGTCATTTGGTAAAGGGTTAAGTAGCCACAGCTACTGGTATCATTAACTTCTTAACTCTTTACCAAACGACAAAAATGTAGACTTGTCCAAATTGAAAGCATTTGCAGACAAAAATCTAAATGTGGCTCAAATTGTTGAAGTTGTTTTTGATGGGGTAGAAAACATTGTGGGAAAAGGAGAAAATGCTGGTTACCAGTATTTTCTCCTTTTGCCACAATGTTTTCAAGAGGCTTCTTTCTAAGGGTCTTTAAAAGTCGGGATTGTGTGGTAAAGGGTTAACTCTTTACCAGACAACAAGATTTTGAACTCATAAGAATTCAAAGCTTTTGCCAATGACAAATGTAGCTAAAATGATAGGACTGTCTTCAAAAAGTAAGAGTACATGGTATGAAAACAGAGTACAAGTATTTACTCTTTTGCCCATTATATTTTTGAAAGCTTTCTCCTTCCAGGTTATGTGGTAAGGGTTGACTCTTTACCAAACAATCCTGTGTTCACTACCCTGCAAAAGAGACTTTTAGAAAACAGTATGGTAAAAGGAAAACAAGACAGCCATTAGACCTAAAGCGCTCACCTCAGTAAAGTGATTTTTGATTTATAAAGCTGAAAAGATCTTGGTGGTGCAAAACAAAACAATATATGAGCTGCACTCTGTGAAAAGGAGGCTTAATGCATCTGCAAAAAGTATCAACCCTGCCTGCGCAGTCTGACCTTGGCCGAAACTTTTCGCTATTTGTCAATCTTCTATGGTCCAAAGGAACAGTGTACCTCATGACGAAGTTGGTTGTTATACAAAATGAATCCTATGGATCCATCATACTGTGATGACTTGCTTGGTATCATGCATCACAGATATGCATTAAGCCCTCTTTTGCCAGAGCATGGCCCATATTCAGTGTGCAGAATGGAAATAAATTTTTCTCTCAATACAACAGTAAAGTGTATTACATTAGTTGATTTGAGAGCGGCCCCAGGTTTCATCAGAATTTGACTCAATATGAAACCTTATGGTTAACACAAGGTTTTCTAAGATTTGTCCCAGTGACATACTTTTTGACCCTATGTGACCCATTTTCAAACTGAACCAAGAAATTAAAAAGACAAACATTCTGACTCATGAGAATTGGAGAGAAAATGTTGCATTGAGAGAGAGTGCAACGTTTTTCCAAGATAGGAACCAGTTATCTTTTTTGCTTTAACCCTTTACCAAATGACAATAATTTAGATTGGTCCCAACTGATAGCATTTGCAGACGACAAATTAAATGTGACTCAAATTATTAAATTTGTTTCTGAAAGGTAAGAAAACATTGTGGAAAAAGGAGAAAATGCTGGTCACCAGCATTTTCTCCTTTTCCCACAATGTTTTCAAAAGGCCTCTTTCTTAGGGTTGTTAAAAGTCGGGATTGTATGGTAAAGAGTTAACTAAACTCGAAGAATTTTCAGACTTCTTTGAGATATCATGATAAACATTCTTACCAATTTTCATCAGTATCAGATTGAAAATCTTGCCTCTAAAGTAAACACAGGGTTATTTGTAAAGTTTGTCCCAAATACCTACTTTTTGATCCAACTTGACCCATTCTGAAACTCATCCTACTTTTTGACCCGACATGACCAAATTTTTAAGGTGTCCAAGATATCATCAAGACAAACATTCTGCCCACCTTTCATGGGCATGGGACTGACAATATGGCTTCTCAAAGTGCACACTTGGTTTTTCTGATATTTTTCCAAGTGACCTGCTCTTTGATCAGATGTGACCTAATTTCAAACCTGTCCGAGATGTTATCAAGACAAACATTCTGATAAATTTTCATGAGTATCAGACTCAAAAAGTGGCCTCTGAAGAAGTGTGCACAAGGTAATTGTTGATGTCTGCACAACAGGCTACAGATGATGCAAGCCAGAAACAGAACGATCACAAAAGCTGGCTTGGAGCACTTTGTGCTTTGGTGAGCTAAAAATCTGACAGAAAATGCTGGTAGCCAGCCTTTTTCTCTTTTTCCTAAAATGTCTTCTACTATTTTGGAGACAAATCCTTTCATTTGATCCAAAATTAGTTGCCTGTTGATCTTTTCTTTATGGGCTCTATGGTCTTATAAAGAGATACACAAGAGGGCCATAATGGCCTTGTATCACTCCACTGCCTAATAAATTAAATGTGCCCTACATGTAAAGTGGCATCAACAATCATTAAACTGTAAGAAATCTGTAATGGAATAACTTTTTCTTCTTTTCCCACAATGTTTTCTACCCTTCAAAAAAAAAAAAAAAAAAACAAATTTCAAATTTTGAGTCACTTTTACTTGTCTGCAATTTGGACAAGTCTAAAATTTTGTTGTTTGGCAGAGAGTTAAAAATGGTTTGGTACATTAGGAAATGAGCCATGCTTTGTGAAAAGGGGGCTTAATGCATCTGTTAAAAAGTATCGACCCAGGCTGACCTGGGCCGAAACTCTTCGCTAATGGTCAATTTTCTGTATGTCAAAGGACCATTTTACCTCATGATTCAGTCGGTTGTCAAAAAAAGTGGTCATTATGGATTCCTAATTATGTGATGGCTTGATTGGTACAATGCATCACAGAGATGCATTAATCCCCCTTTTGCAAGAGCATGACAAATATTTATTCATACCTTTAGCTGACCCAAAGCAGTAATAACTAGGCTGCTATCTGGTGTTGGTAGTGCATCAACAGTAGTTACCTGAAAATCTACACCTGAAAATGCTTCCTGTAAAAGAATGAAAGAAACAAACCCTTCAGCACAAAATCTCAAGTTTTGAAAGAGATTGATTTATTGTATGGTGTTTAACGCTGTTTTCAACATGATTTCCATTTTCAACATTATTTCAGTTATATTGCAGTGGCCATAGCATCGCAGTGGCCATTGCACCTATCCATGCTTTTCTGGAATTTGCTTAACCAGTACTCAGCACAATATTTTTTCCAAGCCACTGGCTACTTTTCCACATAATCATCGTCGCAACACTGGTCAGCGGTGAGAGAGGGATGAATCCTGTCACAATGACTATCATTAGTCCTCGGAAAGAAATTGTCCAAGCCGGGGATCGAACCAGCAACCTCCTGTTCTCAAGTCCTGTATGCTACTGGCTAAGCTACTGGGACTCAGAAAGTTTTGAAAGAGAGAAGGCTGCTGAAAACATTGTGGGGAAAAAAAAATGTTTTACAGAAAAATCCCACAATTCTAGCCAATTTTAGCCACATTTAACCCGTTACCAGTCATCTTGTGTTTTAACGACCCTGAAGAGGAAGCCTTATGAAAACATCTTGGGAAAGGAGAAAATGCTAGTAACCAGCATTTTCTCCTTTTTCCACAATGTTTTCTATTTTTACAATTTAAAGACAAATAGCATCATTTGAGCCACATTTCATTTGTCATCTGCAAATTTAATGCATTTTATTTGGACCAGCCAAAATTTTATCATGTGGTAATGGGTTTATTTGTCATGTGCAACAGTTACTGCTTTCAATTTGGACTTGTCAAAACTTTTGTTGTGTGGTAAAGAATTGAAAAGATAAACCTTTAAGTGGTATCCAACTAGATTTTAGCTCACCAATTTTTGTAAAAAAAAAAAAAAAAAAACACAAGTGGGCCATGATGGCCCTGTATTGCTCCACTGGACCTGTAGGGCAGGGCCAAGTTTGACCTCGGGGCTGTAGTATGAAGAGTTCTTGTAAAGATTTATTAGATAAAGCTGCATGCCAAATTTGATAGCCCTAGGCCAAATGGTTTATGACTACAAGACTTAAAAGTTTCCACCATAGAAGCCTATGTAAAACTTGTGGCTCCAGAGGTGGGGCCAATTTTGACCGTAGGGCTATAAGTTGATGAGTTTTTGTAGAAGTCCATTAGATGTACAGTAGCTACATGCCAAATTTGGTAGCCATAGGCTATATGGTTTCGGACAAGAAGATATTTAAAGTTTTCACCAAATAAACCTAAGTAAAACTTGTGACCCTCAGGGCGGGGCCAAATTTGACCCCGGGGCTATAATTTGATGAGTTTTTGTAGAGGTCTAATAGATGAAGCTACATGCCAAATTTGATAGCCTTAGGCCATATTGTTCAGGACAAGAAGGTATTTAAAGTTTTCACTATATAAATCTATGTAAAGCTTGTGACCCCCGGGGCGGGGCCATTTTTGATGGCAGGGCTATAATCTGAAGAGTTTTTGTAGAGGTCCATTAGATGAAGCTACACACCAGATTTGGTAACCCTAGGCCTTTGGTTTCGGACAAGAAGATTTTTAAAGATTTTCAATATTTTTCAGCTTTGTTGCCATGGCAACCAGAGTTTTTATAGGAATCAAATTCTTTGAAGACTTTCTTAAGAGGGCCATGGGACGATCATTTCTGTGAAGTTTTGTTAAAATCTGATTGGCAGTTTCAGATAAGATGTTTGAAATAAGTTAATGCATGCACACACGCATGCACAGATGCATGATGGACACAGGGCCATAACATAAGCCCGCTAACATCTTCAGAATAATTTCCACACTTTAACCTTTTACCACACAATCCTGACTTTTCACAACCCTGAGAAAGAAAGCTTCTGAAAACATTGTGGGAAATGGAGAAAATGCTAGTAACCAGCATTTTCTCCTTTTCCGCAATGTTTTCTTCCGTTTCCAGAACAAATTTCAATTTTTGAGTCCCATTTATTTCAGTCCTTTGCAAATACTTTCAGTTTGGATAAGTCTAAAATTTTGTCTAAAATTTTTTTGTTTGGCAAAGATATAAGAGGTATGATTTAAATTTGGATGCATTTTAACACCTATTTTGTTTACTTTTGGCAGCTATTGTTACTTTAATGGATACAAGCATGTCTAATACAGTATCATTCATACCAAATATCAATTAACTCTGACATGTAGTATTCTGACTTCATAATTTCTGACAAGAAGTCCAGAAGATTTTCTAAGTTTTCTCTTTTAACTCTTTACCAAACAACAAAATTTTAGACCGGTCCAAATTGAAAGCATTTGCAGACGACAAAACAAATGTAACTGAAAAATTGAAATTTGTTTTGGGAAGGGTAGAAAACATTGTGGAAAAAGGAGAAAATGCTGGTTACCAGCATTTTCTCCTTTTCCCACAATGTTTTCAAAAGGCTCCTTTCTCAGGGTCGTTGAAAGTCGGGATTGTATGGTAAAGGATTAAAGCATTATGAAAGTTGTAACTTCCAGGAAGGGGCCATTTTTGATCCAGCATCTATAATTGATTGAATCCAGGTAGAGGCCCACCACATAAAATTAATGTAATAGCAATACAGGTCTGGGCCACCTGGTTATAAGCAAGTTATTTTGTTGAAATGATATCCCTGCCGAAAAAGACCTTTTTTAAAGAAACATGTAGGTATTGTGTTTTGCATGTATATGTGACCTTTTTGTGATTGGTCTGTAATAAAATTAAACAGTAAGCCCCCTTCTTCCACAACATGACATTTCATTAAATAAAAACAAATAATGATTGTCTGTGGCTTGTGATAAACAACATAAATATGAAGTTTCATAAAATTTTGTCCAACAGTTAGCGATATGGGTCCATAACGGAAATATACATCAAACCCCCTTTTTCTATGACATGGTATTTAATGAAAAAGATGGGGGGGGGGGGGGGGAATATCTGCGGACTATCATAAAGAACACATATGTGAAGTTTAATCAATTCTCATAGAGGATTTTAGAAGATATCTGTCCAGATGGATGGACAGACTGTTATTGGTCCACAATGAAATTATACATAAAGCCCCCTTTTTCTGTGGTTAAATAAAAACAACTAATAATTGTCTGTGGCTTATGATAAACAATATTTCCATGACACAGCATTAAAAAAAAAAAAGAAAATTATATCAGTGGCATATCATAAGAAACAGTTTCATCACATTTTGTTAAGGACTTTTAGAAGATATCTGTCAGGATAAACAGACAGACTGACGGACAAACAATGCAAAAACTAAAACTTGTGATCCTCTGGGCAGGGCAAATCTTTACCCAGGGACTATAATTTGAGCAACCTTGGTTCAAGGATGCTAGATGAAGCTACATGTATAAGCCAAATTTGGTAGCCCTATGCCTTATGGTTAGCAACCAGAAAATTGCCTTAGTTTTCAGTTTATTGGCTATTGTAAAACTTGTGACCCCTGGACTATAATCAAGACAACCTTGGAAGAGGTCCACCAGATAAAGCTACATGCATACATTTATATTGTCGTCTGCAAGTGCTTTCAATTTGGTAGGGTACAAAAAAAAAAAATGTCATTTGGTAGAGTTAACTCTACCACACAATTTCGAGTTTTAACGACCATGAAGAAGAAAGCTTTTGAAAACATTGTGGGAAAAGAAGAAAATGCTGGTAACCAGCATTTTCTTCTTTTCCCACAATGTTTTCAACAATCTCAAAGACAAATACTGTTGTTTGTGCTGCATTTTATTTGTTGTCTGCAAATGCTTTCAATTTTGACTGGTCCTAAATTCTGTTGTGTGGTAGAGTTAATCCGCTGGAGGCAATTACCGACGGTACTTACACATAGCTTTGTACAAATTTCTGACGGACCTTGGTATTTCTTCCCCTCAAACAACAGCATTGATGGTTCCTATGGGAAAAAAAGGAGAAATGTGCTGAAGTCCTTTTCTGTCCTCTTTATTAATCCTGAAAGCGCCTAATAAAGCGGATGGGCATTTTCATTCTAGAACAAGATGTAGATGATTGTAATCTTGTGGCTCCCTTTTGTCTGTACTGTTCTAGCATAGCAGACAGTGACAGTGTAGATCAAAGATCATACTGCACATTTTGTGCAGTCTGATCTTGATCTACACTGGCCCCAAAGGCAAGTTTAGTTGTGAAAGGCGTTTTAAGTTAAAACTATACAAAACAAAAGGACCATGATGGCCATGTAACACTCACCTCAGCAGGGGCATGTTGCTCACTACACACAGTATTCATGTGCATATAAAAAAACTTATGCCTATGCTCAGTTAACTTGACCTAGATTTTTACATGGTAGGAGACAAGTGCCTTTCCTGATACAAGCTGAGATCCTTTTTTCTTGCTATTTAGTTACAGAGACTTTCACTTTAACCTTGGCTATACATACATGTAGATACATGTACTGGTACATTACCATGCAGCAAAGTCTCAGAAATCTACCTAAAAATTGATAAAGCTATTGCATGTAATATGGTATTTCCTTTCTTTCTATTTTTAGTAACAGTGACATTGAGTTTTACTTTTGAAAGCCCTAAAATAAAGGTTTTTGCCTAATTTGTGCATCAAATTCTACTACCATGCTGTTTCAAGATCCTGGCTAAAACATAGCTGACAATACTACACATTCCATGTTTCCTATCTTTTGTCACAATGATGTGACCTTTAATTTAGCTGTATAATGAAGGTACATTTACCTTGCACAAAGATTGCTGAACTTATCAAAAAGTCCATCACAAAGTTTTATAAGCCTAGAAATGCTAGAATAACTGCAGGTTTCTGTATGATGCACGTTATTTTATTGGGAGTGTCTCCTGTTCTCATTCCGAACACCTAGCCTCCTGGAGACTCCATGGATAGAGATATGATATCATACCTTAGACAACCCTGGCAGAATCAGCTCCAGGTACAGCAAAAATGAGTTATCAAGTCCTTGTATTATTATTCTGTCTAACTTTCAGCAAATCTATTGTCTGTACAATCTTCTGTATCTCAATTTCCCCATTTTATCAAGGGAAATTACTCTTTGGGTAAATAATAAAGGTATAGATCAAAATTAATGGTAAAATGGAAAGGCATAGATTGGAATCAGATATATGATTTTTGAGCAGAACAGATAAAAAGCAAGATAATTTTCTTGTTAAGTAGTGGTCTACTTTTGCAAACTGTGGCAAAGGGGGAGATTGGTGGCTTGGGCAACCTCTCTATGACAATGTTTTCTCAAGTACCTATGTATCATTTACTCAATTTATGTTGACTATCAGTGTGAAAGAAGTGAAACTGTGTGAGAAAGGGAGAAAAATTTTGGGAACCAGCATTTTTTCCTTTTCTCACAATGTTTGCTACCCTTCCAAAGTTCAATTTTTTTAGTCACATTTGTCATCTGCAAAAGGTTTTGGGGTGATCTGGTGATCAAATCCCTTGGCTGATATGCACCTACATGGTACATTTCATCCCCGGAAGTACACAGTCTTACCAATATTGAAATTGTAAGGCTCCTTTTAAAAAAGAAAACATGAGTCATAATTTGCCTTCGATATCTTTCGAAGAATATTTCCGTCCACAAACAGTTTGTACATTAAATTTTTAGCGTGGTTTATCAATTCCGTTGGGAACTTTCATCGACAGATCGATAGATATGAATAACTTCACCATGGTTGTTCATGTAGTTGCTTAGTGATTTACGGGGGCACTGCCATGTTTAAGATCATGTGACTGATAGTTCAAAATGGAAGCCTCCTTCATACAGACGAGGTAAGATGTACGTACAGAATCAGTCGAGTTGTGATGAGTGGCATCAGCATCGATAATTGGAAAACAGTCTATCGGCACAGGCTATCACAAACCGTCTGTCAATGTTCTTTATATTAGTACAAACTTAACTACTAAGCATAATTTTTTTTCACGCCTTTTCTGTCCCCCTTTTTTTTTTTCATAATTGGTTGTCAAGGAGATTGGATTTACAAAACCTGATAATGTAAGTTGACAAAGGGTGTGCTTCAAACTGTTGGGTATTGGAGTCAATAGTTATAGCCGCACTAATACCGAATGTTTAAATCCATGATTTTGTGACTCATAACATATGACTTCCCTAAGTTTCTGAGTATGAATTTGCTGACATTTGTAAAATTCAGGATATATGAAAAACGTCCAGCCATGTTTCTTCGGACGTTTTGGGGATTTTTCAGGACATATTTTTCAGGACATAACATAATTTTACGTCTCATCAAGGACCAATAGGCATACATCAGATGTCCCTGGTTTTTTTTTTTTTAGAGTCTATTTTTTGGGGAAAAAAAAAGGGGGAAAAAATCATACTTTTTTAAATTGGAAATGGGGCCAAATTTTGGCCCTGCAGGAAAGGTAGAAAATCCCCTGAGAATTGTGTAGTAAAGAGTTAAGTGTTAACGATGACGGATAGAGATAACTGCAGAATGGGGTTTATCACACCTTCACCTGGCTTCGTAGCAAACAACTGTTCTCTGTCTATAGAGAAAAACAAATTAATGAGAGCCTTAACGATCAGAGGTCGAAAAATTTTCCAAAATCCCCTCGTCCTGCATAGTGAGTGAGTTAGAAAGTTACTCGTCCTTCTTCCAGTATCACTTGTCCTGCTTTTTGGTCAAGATAGCAAATATGCAAAATATTATGAAATACAGTACTTGAGAATCTGGCCTTCAGCAGATAACATATTTGTATACATGTTTTCGATAAACAATGGGTCTGTTCATTTTGCTTTTCCTCCGGGCATTTCCTTGTCGATGAATAATCTATTTCAAATTCGTATTCATTACATATAATGCAAGAGAAAAACAAAACCAAGATGGATCCTTATATTGACAATATTCAACTACATGTATATATTAAAATTTGTTTACTATACTTTTACTCCATGGGAAAGTTAAGATTTTCTTATTCGCATTATAGCAATGTTTTTTCCAGCCTGCGTTTTTGCGATTTTTTAGCACAGTAAAATTACAAATGGCACACTAGAATGCGCAGTTGGGGCCTTTTGGGGATGCAGTTAACCCTTTCCCAAATGATAAATTTTAAACTGGTCCAAATTGAAAGAGTTTGCAGACAACAATTTTAAATTTGATGAAATTGGCAGAAAGTTCTCAAAAAGGGTAGGAAACACTGTGGGAAAAGGACAAATTGCTCGTTACGAGCAATTTCTCCTTTTCCCACAGTCTTTTCAAAAGACTTGTACTGCAGACACGTGAAAACCAGGGCTTGTTTGGGAAAGGGTTAAATGCCTCACCTGAGATCACAAGAGCCGCACCAGGAAATTCCTGGGGAAGCCGATTTTTAATTTTGACCTTTAAGTACGAAATTGAGACTCGTTTTAGTCTAGGAGTTTTACACATTATTACATGTGTACAATTACGCATAACTACAACACATCCCTTCCAATCTACAAAATCAAGGCTGGGTTATTCAGGTCCTTATTAATTTCTATGCACATTTGAAAGCCCCTAGAAGATATGGGCTGGGACAGCATAAAAAAGTTATACTTTGAGCTCAGAAAAGGTAAGTCGAGTAGGATAATTACTTTCTGGTAAAATATTTGACAATAATACATCTGATAATATATAAAATCTTATTGCGGCCCACTATATGAAAGGGAAAGTGATGCCTAACAGCAAAATTGGTACATTTTCAATCGCAAACCTAGGCGAAGAGTTCACTGCACACACAGCATTTTAGACATTGACCATATTGATTTGGGCATATTATTCGTCGTCTGCATTGGATGTAAAAATGAAAAGAATCCATAAATATTTTCAGGAATCCCAGTTCTAGTAAGTTTAAGTGGGATGTAGTCTTCTTATGTGGTATTCCTCCATAACATCCATTTTTTGAGTGGCCCAGATTTCATAAAGGGCCCACTAATTTGTTTGGGTGGGCCCTTTAGGACCCATTCTAGACAAAAGCTGGAGAAAGCACTGACTAAAGCTAGATAGGAATCTTTTCTCCGACTTTGAACATTGAGTGTTACATACATTATGGACATCACACATCGGCAGTGTAAAAAGTCATTTCCGTTTTTGTTTTTTCACTGCTGCAGACAAATAAACAAGGTTAGCAAATAGCCGGTCAATATGAGTATTGACCGGGCCGGCAGTTATAACCGGTCAATACTGGTCAGAAGTGGTCGATTGGTGGTTGATTGAAGTGGTTGATTGGGTTGATTAACTCTTTACCAAACTACAAAATTTTGGACTTTTCCAAATTGAACGCATTTGCAGACGACAAAATAAATGTGACTCAAAAACTGAAATTTGTTTTGGGAAAGGTAGAAAACATTGTGGGAAAAGGAGAAAATGCTGGTTACCAGCATTTTCTCCTTTTGACACAATGTTTTAAAAGGCTTCTTCCCCAGGATCGTTAAAAGTCGGGATTGTGTTGTAAAGGGTTAAATCACTAGCTTACATGTCCCTGTCCTGTTTCTAAGTTGGTCTCAAAAGCTCTTCACCTACATCCTGTACATGAAAGTACACATATATTAAATATTATCATCAACATCATAGTTTTTATATAAGGTAGTTTTTTATCATAATTCAAAAGACACTATTGCTGGTCAACTAAAGAGGTTTTTTTTTTTTTTTATTGGACTGCCTGTCCTATTTGAACTTATATATAGGTCTGTTCTTTTGAACCAAATAATTTTATCTATCATCATTCTTTTTAAGTTGAATAATTGTAGTTCTTCATGTGGGATATGAATAAGGTAAAATTATAAGGATTTATAAGTTTATTTTTTGTTCGAAAGATATTTTTATCAGATTGTAACACATACATCTCTCTCTAAGATATTTCTTATCAGATTGTACCACATATAACATCTCTCTCTCCCTCTCACTCTCTCTCTCTCTCCACGAACACACTTAGATTTTAGAAACATAAATTATCTTAACAAAGTCTTTAATCATAAAAGTTCAAAGGTAGCATAAAAAAGCAGCTAACATATAAATTTCAAGTAAAATTGTAGAAAAACTGTCACACACAGGTAAACATGTGAAATAACCTGTCATATATTGAGGTACACATGTAGAAGGCTGTAACTGATCAACCAAATAATGATTGAGGACACATTAATGTCTAAAGTATATTCAAGTGTTTACCAACACCTTTGAATTGCTGTCAAAACTCATTAACAGGTGTAAAAGTTGCCCCTTTCTACCCCAGTGGGTGTGGCTTCGATCTAATTGCCAAAGTCACCAATCATGTGTCCCTATCTTGGGTACTATATTTGACACCAGGCTTTATTCCCAAAGTGTGAAATATTGACTTATATGCAATCTAGATAATATCTTATCATCAAGCAATTACTTAAGGTATCAAAAATGAAACATATTGACCCTATTTGGAATTTCTACAGTTTTGGAAGATAACAACAAAACAAGTGCTAAGTGCAAAGACTGTAACGTTGAAGTTAGTGCTATGATCTTGAGACTGAAGAGTCATAGACAAAAATGCCATGGACTAAAAAAGCCAGAAACTTTTGCCAAGAGGCCGCTTGAAGAAATAGTATCATCCACTAAAAAGCATAACCGTCCTCTTTAAACTCATCTTTGCATTAAAATTTCCAAATGACCATTAAAAAAATTTCAATTGACCACTTCTAGAGTATTGACCAGGGTGGCTTTAACTGGTTAAAACCGCCTCTGGTTTAAGTCGACCAACCTTGCGAATAAATGATCAGTATTTTGTTGTTTTGTACAATTAACGGTCTTGAGGTTTCACCAATATTTTACGGGAATTCCCTTTCAATGGTTTTGCCTGACCTAATCATAAAAAAGCTTCTCGTCCTGTCTGACAGTTGCTTAGAAAATGTTACCCAGACCCATTCTACTCATCAATATGAGCGGACAAGAGGATTTTTCGATTTCTGACAAAGTCAATACTACTTTAAAAGTTTGCGGAAAAAAAGAAAAATGGGTACATTTCATATGAAATAAAAAATAATAATAATAAAAAAAAAATGATAAAGGTGTATCAAAAAGCAAATGTTATGTTTATGGTTATTGCTTTTATTTTACTGAAACCTCTAATTCATTTAACATTCTTCACAAAAGTGGGATAAAATTTCACAACTTCAGCAACTCAGCTGATAATGAATGGCGATAAAAGAACGCGCCAATGATAATTAGGTCCTGCAAAACTTCTATAAAACTTTTAAAGATAAATATTATCATGACATTTTGAAGGGAAACTCTATAACTCGCTTAAAATACGATAAAATAAGGTGGTCCGAATTTTCTGAACTTTGTGGCCTAATCTTCTCAAAAATTGCTAGTGTGTAAAGCCGAATCTACTTGGGTCCTAATCTTTGACATCCTACTTACAAGATACAGTGGAGCGAGTTGTTGTGGATCACTTCTACAAGCGGTTACAAATTGTAGTATAAATTGATTCGCTAACTCTTTGTATTGTTCATCGGCATTTGCCATCTCGACAACTGTGGGGGAAGATTCGAACTATATATCACTTGTTTTAACTCTGGGATTGGTATTACTTGACTGAGTGACCGCCGGAATAACGAGAGCATCCAAGGCGCACAACTCATTTGGCTTTCGTAAAATTCGTCGTACTACAAGTTCGTGTAACTCATGAATAGGATCGTGTAAAGTTCGTGTGAAAGAACATAATATATCTTGTATAGATATTCTGACACGTGTGCTTTGTAGAAATAAATGCTCTCAATATCCATGTCTATGCTAAAAAGTTACATATATAAATGTTCCATGCTCTGGCTAAAGGGGGGTTAATGCATCCCCGTGACGCATGATTGCTTGTTATTCAACATTATTTCAGTCATAATCACGGCGGCCAGCGCACCTATCTATGCTTTCCTATAGTTTCTTTTTACCAGTACTCTGCACAATATTTTTTCCAAGCCACTGGCTGCTTTCCCACATAACCATCGTCGAAACAGTGGTCAGCGGAGAGAGAGAGAGAGGAATGAATCCTGTCGCGATGACTATCATCAATCCTCAGAAAGAAATTGGCCAGGCCGGGGATCGAACCAGCGACTTGCTGTTCCCAAGTCCTAAACGCTACCGACTGAGCTACGGGGGCTTGGCCCTGTGATGCATGATATCAAGCAAATCATCAAAAGATCCATAGCGTCCATTTTGTCTAAAATCATGAGGTAGAATGATCCTTTGACATACAGAAACTTGACCAATAACGAAAAGTTCAGATCCATGTCAGCCTGTGCGGATTGCGCAGGCTGACCTGAATCGATCCATTAAACCCCCTTTCACAGAGCATGGCTCCAATGATGATATTTCGCGTAGATCTGTCATCTAAGTAGGGATCGTCAGTTATATTCGATCCCTGATCTGATGAAGTTGGTGGTCTCGTGTACAATATCAGTCAGGAAATTCTCTGAACCAACGCCTGATTGAAGATGAAAGTGGGGGGCGGGGGGGGGGGGGGGGGGGCAAAACAGTTCCCCAGCGAGACAGTTGATTTCTCCTGACGCCGCTTTAGAGACAGTTCCCCGACGCAAGTTTTAGAGACAGTTTCCCAACACTTTTAGTCTGTGTCATATAACAATTACCAAGGATAATAATGGCTAATCAAAGATTTTTCGATTGTTTCTGAGATTGTTTCTGATCGTCTATGATTGCCAGTTCCCCAGCGAGACAGTTGATTTCTCCTGACGCCGTTTTAGAGACAGTTCCCCGACGCAAGTTTTAGAGACAGTTTCCCAACACTTTTAGTCTGTGTCATATAACAATTACCAAGGATAATAATGGCTAATCAAAGATTTTTCGATTGTTTCTGAGATTGTTTCTGATCGTCTATGATTGCCACGCGAATCCTCTATAATTTTTCAATAACACAGCTTAGTTTTGTCGGGCCACTTCGACGACATTTTCTTGCCGAACACCAGAAAACAGAACACATCACAATACATTTTATTTCTTTCATGGTACAATGTGAATCTCTCTCTCGATAATGTAAACCTAATTGAGCCATGCTCTGTGAAAAGGAGGCTTAATGCATCTTAAAAAAAGAAAGGAAAAAAAAAAAAAAAAAAGTTCAGAATGAACAAGATGTCATCGATGAGGTACAAGATATTTGCTTACGGTATATGTAAATTAAGTCAGTGACTTATGGGCAAATCAGACTCATCTTTACATATTCCAACACCACTGTAACATTATGAATGAATCTAACCGGCCAGGGAATCCTCCTTCAGTCATTCATTATGAGGATCATAATATGTTACTGTTATGTTTAACTGTTATTTTACATCTAGAATGTTAATCTTTCGCCACACAATTCCGAGTTTTACTGAACAACACAGAGGAAGAAACCTTTTGAAAACATTGCTGGAAAAGGATAACCAGCATTTTTCCTTTTCCCACAATGTCTTCTGCCCTTTTAGAGTCAGGTTTCATCAATTGAGCCACTCTAAATTTGTGGTCTGCAGCAGCTTCGAATTCGGACGAGTGAAAAATCTTTCGTTTAGTAAAGAGTTAAATAGTTATCACATCTTTTGCTTTTGTTTGAGTATAACCCAGTTTAAGTTTAATAGAACTCTGCATATTCAGTTATAAATGAATTCTTAAAATGGAAGGTATTTAACCTCCATGTACAAATTGGGACGACAGTTAATCTTCCAGAGCAAGTAGAATCATTTATTAGGTCTTGTTAACTTATTTTTACTGGACCTCTAAACAGGGATCGTAAAACATATCACATACGAACACTGTTCTAAATGAAGATGAGGAACAAGAAAAAGTGTCTTGATTAGTTCTTACTATGAACTGGTGACAAACTGGACGGGACACTTGGACAGACATGTCTGATGTTGAAAATAAACGACTGGACACATCTTATGCTCAATTCCGTAATTATGTGCGACCAACAATGAACCAGATATTTGCAAGATATTAATTCTACAGCAAAATCCAACAAGAAGAAACAATTGACTCATTCGTCACACGCCTAGAACTAAAGGCAAAAGTTTGCAATTTTGCCAATGGGGATGAAATGATACGTGATACAAAGTTCATTTAAAAGTGCACTCTAAAAGGTATTCAAACTGCCAAATCATCAGATTGATATGTTCCGTATTTGCTTCCCCCTCTTTTTTTTTTAAATTGATGATCAACAATCAGAAAAATTTCGTGGTATTTCCTATTTTGAAAAGTAAAAGGCAAATAGCGGTGGGTAAAGTCAATGGATTGTACAACTGAATCATACTTAAGAACCGGATTGGATTGGACCGGACTAACCCAAACTGGATTTAATAACCGGAATGGACCGGTCGAACTGGAACGCACTTAATAACCGAATTTGGCCGTTTTTCTTCGATCTTCATTTCTTGTATCGACCAAGTTTTATCTTTACCATGGCCACTTATTTCAAATTTGCTAGTCTGTCAGTACTTTCAGTACTTTGATTTCTACAATTAAGCACCTGCTGTACGTAATTGACGCTACGCCCTTGGCAAAAAATTGAAATCTGGTTAAGGAGAAATTGCTTGCAGTATAATTCCCCTTTTCCGACTTAATTATAGTCTGTGGCAATTTTAATCTATAACTACAGTCATTCTTTTAACGGTTGATACTTTTAGCAGATTTTGTTTTAAGACTACAATCAGCATCCAAAACATCAAATCCCGTTGTGCCAATGAGGGTACGTGGTGGAGCCAAATCTAGCAAGACAGCGTCCAAAGTTGCTTTCATGAAGATGAAAAAGCATGCAGGGGGAGCGGGTGTGTGTGTGTGTGTGTGAAAGTTGTCCTCATGTAGAAAGGGTCTATCTAAATGTGTGTTTACCACTCAGATGTGAAATGGGTGCTTCGCCCATGTTCTTTTCTAAGGTAACACCAATTTCATTTTTAGCTCTACAGGCCAATGGGTAGCAAGCATAATATTACCATTATTATCATGGCCCTGTGTTTGTGTGGATTAATATTTCAAAGATCTTTGCTGCATCTAGCCATCTACAGAATCAATTTTCACCAAACATCACAGAAATGATTATGCCATGGGTCCTTTCCAGAATGTATAAAAGGAATTTGAGTATGTTAAGAACTGTGGTTGCCATGGCAACAAAAACGGAAAAATGTTGAAAATCTTTCAAATCTTTTTCTTGAAAACCACAGGTAAATATGGTCTCATTCTTCTTGTCACAATGTTGACTTTTTTTTGCGTATGTGGACATAGTAATTAACCCATTACCAAACTATCCTGAGTTTCAACCATTACGAAAAATGTTTTTGAAAACATAGAAAAGGAGAAAAAGCTGGTAACCTGCTTTTTCTCTTCTTACCACAAGGATTTCTACCCTCCCAAAGTCATATCCAATCATTTGAGACACATCTAATTTGTCATCTGCAAATCCCTTCATTTCGGACAGGTGTAAAATTTTGTCTGTTGATAAATGGTTAATTTCTTGATTTACCAGTACATGTATTTGAAGCTGTACGAGGATTTTTCCATACGCATAAAAATTGTCTTTTTGTGACGCACTTTCAAGGCTTTGTACTGTACCAAAGATCATGTTTTTACCACCCTCAGGAAGGCCTCTTGCAAACATTGAAAGAAAGGATAAAAAGCTGGTAACCAGCATTTCTCTTTTTCCCACAATATATTTTACACTGTGATTTGTAGTCTGCAATTACTTTTATTATGCAGGATTCTAGATTTTTTCATCTGTGAAAGATAAATGAGTTTACTTCAAACAACTCTGGAAAGTATGACACATAGTCTGGTTGGTAGCTTTGGTTCCCATTATGCTTTAACCCTTTACCTGACGACAAAATTTTAGCCTTGTCCAAATTGAAAGCATATGCAGACGACAATTTCAGTGTGGCTAAAATGGCACATTTTTACTTTGATGGGGTAGAAATCATTGTGGTTACCAGCATTTTCTCCTTTTCTCACAATGTTTTCAAAAGGTTTCTCTCTCGGGCGTGTTAAAAGCCGGCAGTGTGGTAAAGGGTTAAAGGTCCAGAAGCGACCAAAAGTAAACAATAGGGGTGTAAAAATGTATTTGAAGATGACAGTCTGTCATTGTACAGTTGGTCCATGTGTAAGTTACTGGCGGAAAAATGAATTTCAAAACTAGGTAAACAAGAGATGTTTGTAAAACATGTATGCCCCCCTAATGGCATCCAATTCTACATATAACATGTGATTATAAACTGTTAAGTTCAAAGTGTAAAAACGAACAAAGGGTAATTACTCAAAAATTATTAATGATAAATTAACAATTCTTGGGCACTGCACTTCCCATTTATGTGAACTATCAACTTATAAGGTTTCATGATTTTACCTCACATACTTTTTGAGTTATGCTCCGGAAAAAAATTAAGAACGAAAATCAACAAAGGGCAATAACTGCAAAAATATAATGGGCAGAGTTATGGTTCTTGTGCAGTGCACTTCTCCTGAATAAGATCTATCCACATGTAAAGTTTCAAGATGATACCTGAAATACTTTTAGAGTTATGCTCCGGACAAAAATTAAGTATGAAAATCAACAAAGGGCAATAACTCCAAAAATATGATGGGCAGAGTTATGGTTCTTGTGCACTGCACTTCTCCTTAATAAGATTAATCCACCTATGAGGTTTCAAGGTGATATCTGAAATACTTTTTGAGTTATGCTCCGGACAAAAATTAAGTATGAAAATCAACAAAGGGCAATAACTCCAAAAATATGATGGGCAGAGTTATGGTACTTGTGCACTGCACTTCTCCTTAATGAGATCTATCCACCTATGAGGTTTCAAGATGATACCTGAAATACTTTTAGAGTTATGCTCCGGACAAAAATTAAGTATGAAAATCAACAAAGGGCAATAACTCCATAAATATGATGGGCAGAGTTATGATTCTTGTGCACTGCACTTCTCCTTAATGAGATCTATCCACCTATGTAGTTTCAAGATGATACCTGAAATACTTTTTGAGTTATGCTCCAGACAAAAATGTGGTCTACGGACTGACCGACGGACGGACCGACGGACGGACCGACAAGTGCAAAGCAATATACCCCCGCTTCTTCGAAGGGCGGCATAAAAATAAGCATACTATGGTGCCACCTGGCAACTTTTTACCTATCTTTAAAATTAATTTTTCTGCCTACCATGAACACTTGGATGGACCATACAATAACAGTTTGTCATCTTCACAGTAATTTCCATACTTTTAAATAATATGATTTAAATTTAAGAGCATTTTAACACCAGCATTGTTTACTTCTGGTCCTTTAAGCTGGGCTGTTTTCAAAGAAAATGTCAGGTGTTGTCATAGCCCCGTTATCGCCTGCTTGGCCATTATGAAAAAACTTAAGCATTTTTTTACGTCCCTGTCTTGCTGGGCTTATTCTGGGGCTTTTTTTCCCAAGCTTATATGGGCTAATGTTTATAAATGACTGGTGTATAGGTTATATGCTTGCTAACCATGGCTGGATGAATCATACAAGGTAGATTTTAGAGTGTAAACATATATTTCATTTTGAAATTTGTTGCATTGATTCCCGCCTTGAAAAATAGTCCGGTTCTGTACCTAAACTGGTAGCCATCCGATCTGCACCAGCCGCAGTGGCAACAAAAGTAATGACAAACGCTCTAAGGGTTGATGGCTGGTTCAATAAAGCTAAGGGACTCATAAATTTTTAAGAGGACTCATAAAATTTATTGCTAGCGAGTCCAAGGACTCACATTTACAAATTTGTAAAAAAAAATCACTGTCATTATATTCTTGACATGCCAATGCCACTTTTTCAACTTAAAATTTTCACAGGAATTATTGATAATAGTAATAATAATTATATTTTTTTTACCCCTTCAGAGACATTTCTTGTCATTTAACCCTTTCCCAAACGACAAATTTTGGACTGGTCCAAATTGAAAGAGTTTGCAGACGACAATTTTAAATTTGATGAAAATGGCAGAAAGTTATTAAAAAGGGTAGAAAATACTGTGGGAAAAGGAGAAATTGCTCGTTACAAGCAATTTCTCCTTTTCCCACAGTGTTTTCAAAAGACTTGTACTGCAGACACGTGAAAACCAGGGCTTGTTTGGGAAAGGGTTAAGTCACATTTTACTTGCCAACTGCAAAAGCTTTGAGTTTGGAGAAGAATAAGATTTTGTTGTTTAGTATAAATTGTTTTATCCCCTTTAACCACACAGTCCCGACTTATAACGACCCAGAGAAAGGAGCTTTTTGAAAACATTGTGGGAAAAAGAGAAATTGCTGGTAACCAGCATTTTCTCCTTTCCCACATTTTTTTCTACCCTATCGAAGATAGAAATCATCACTTGAGCTGCATTCATTTTATCGTCTGCAAGTGCTTTCAATTTGGTGGAGTACAAAAAAATTGTATTTGTCGTGTGCAAATGCTTTAATTTCAACCAGTCTAAAATTTTCTCGTAGAACAGAGTTATTTAATGATCCCATATTTTTAGAACCCATTCCATCCTGTTTTAAGGCTGGGGAGGAAAGTTTTTGAAAACATAGTGGGAAAAGGAGAAAATGATTGAAACCAGCATTTTCTATCTTTCCCCATAATGTTTTTTACCCTTGTAACTCTTTACCACACAACAAAATTCTAGACCCGTCCAAATTGAAAGCATATCCAGACGACAATTTCAGTGTGGCTCAAATGATGCGATTTTTCTTTGATAGGGTAGAAAACATTGTGGGAAAAGGAGAAAATGCTGGTTACCAGCATTTTCTCCTTTTCACACAATGTTTTCAAAAGCCTTCTTTATCAGCGGCATTAAAAGTCCGCATTGTGCGGTAAAGGGTTAATGATGAACCCCATTATTGTAGCCATAAATTTTGTTGTTTGCAATTCTTTTGTGTGGTAAAAAGTTAACAATGATATTAACAGCTCATGACTAGTTACAAGCATTGCATTTGAATTACAGGTAAATGTGAACAGCAATCTGTTTATCTCGCCTCATTTTCCTCTTCATGATCCGTTTCAGAAATTACGATGATTTTCAATAGATAACGGTGCAATGTTTCAGACAGAGGAAACCTTAGAGACCAACTTGAATCAGGAGTGGATATTCATCAGTCATTCTAGAATATGTGAATAATGATTGTTTTCAGTTAGAAGACATAACTTGTTATAAAATATCTTGACAGCGAAATAAATATTAATAAACACAGGGCAGATTTTTTGTTTGTTTGTTTTATTGCTAGTGCAAAGTACATTGTTTCACGTTTACATTAAGCCTTACCCACACAATCCCAACTTTTCATGACCTTGAGGAAGAGGGTTTTTTAAAACATTGAGGGAGAAGGAGAAAATATAGTTTTTCTCCATTTCCCATTGTTTTGTACCCTTCACATGACAAATCCTATCATTTGAGCCACAACTGACATGTTGCCTGCAAAATGCTTTGAATTTCGACAAGTCTAACCTTTTGTTGTCTGATAAAAAGTTCATCAACTTTTAGTTTCATGATCACAAACTATGCTGTATTTACCACAGATGGCTTTTCAAAACATTGCTGCTCACAGAGATATTGCTATTTAGTAGATCAAAACCATTTCATGTACAAAATATAACATGCAAAATGCAGGAATACTCCCTTGCTCTATATCAAGCCATTTTCTATGTGTAGAATTTTGCAGATACAGTACAAACTATTAATCCTTTACCAAACAACAAACTTTTAGACTTGTCCAAATTGAAAGCTTTTGCAGACAACAAAATAACTGTGACTCAAAAATTGAAATTTGTTTTGGGAAGGTTCGAAAACGTTGTGGGAAAGGGAGAAATGCTGCTTACCAGCATTTTCTCCTTTTCCCACATTGTTTTCAAAAGGCTTCTTCTTCAGGGTCATTAAAACCGTAAAAGAGTTGACCCTTTACCACACAATCCTGTGTTTTATAACCCTAGGGATGGAGACTTGAAAACATTATGGAAAAAGGAGAAAATGCTGGCTGCCAGCAATTTCTCATGTTTTCTAAAGCCATTTTCCTCTTGGTGGTCAAAAAATGGGACTGAGTGCTAAAGAGTTGTGAGGAACTTATAATTTTCCTGCACTCTCTATTGAGTCATATGGCTTCTTAATAAAACTTTGAACAGCATGGTGACTTGATATTTAATACCTCGGTAGCAGTAAATGCAAACCAGTCTGAACGAGGATGATGACAAATAAAAGTACATGTATTGTGAGTATTCTTGTATACTGTGATAAATACCCTTTGAAATACAGTCCAACCTGTATTAGGCAACCCCCTACAAGGTACTTAAAACCTGCTTGCTTATGACAGGTGCTTGCTTAATACATTTCAACATGTTGACCAGATCTGGGTCCAAGACTTAGTTGCTGACAGAAAAATGAATTTTAAAAGTTAATCAAAAGTTGCAAAATTGCTTCCTTTTTACCTGGTTTCAAAATTCATTTTTCTGCCAGTGACTAATTCTCAGACCAACTGTACAATAGCAGGTTGTCATATTCACAATTATTCCCATACTTTTAAAAGATATGATTTCAATTCAATTGCATTTCAACATCTGCATTGTATACTTGGACACTATTGGGGCTTCAAGACAGGATTTACTGTATTTCTTTTTTTTTTTTTACTCTTAAAGTCAGCTGCTTCAGACCTTCATCCTTGAACGCAGGTAGTCTTTACTTTCTGCTACCTCAGGAAACTTGAGCACAGTTTTTTCTTTCCCACTTTGTCCTCATTTTTTAAGAGATCCATGAGACTCTTGTTTAAACTCTGGCCGATCCGCTTGCCAGTCTGAAATAAATGGAATACATGGTTAGCTCTGCATGAAACGGCAAAATTATGGATTTGTGCAAATCTAAAGCACATGCAGACAACAAATTAATTATAGCTAGGACGGTAGAAATTGCTGGTTGCCAGCATTTTTTCCTATACAACAATGTTTTCAAAAGCTTTTATTTTCTCAGGGTTGTTAAAAGTCAAGACTGCGTGGTAGAAGGATATATTTAACCCTTTCCCAAACAGGCCCTGGTTTTCACGTGTCTGCAGTACAAGTCTTTTGAAAACACTGTGGGAAAAGGAGAAATTGCTCATAACGAGCAATTTCTCCTTTTCCCACAGTGTTTTCTACCCTTTTTGACAACTTTCTGCCATTTTCATCAAATTTAAAATTGTCGTCTGCAAACTCTTTCAATTTGGACCTGTCCAAAATTTGTCGTTTGGGAAAGGGTTAATGAAATGTCGATTTCATTATCAAGCCTGGTTCTGATATACACTCCCAGGTTAAATGGAATAATTATCCCTTAAGGAGCTAAGTGTGACTCACTGACATTTTGCAGACAGTGTAGATCAAGATCAGACTGCACAAAATGTGCAGTCTGATCTTTGATCTATGCTGTCCAATAAGGAGATATTGTTCTCCAAGAAAATAAGTTTGAAATATCACTATTCAAGTTTCTACTATCGTTTTTAAAGTTCTTCTTAAGTTATTTAGCAGGATAGGGGTTAAAAGTATGAAATCTTTAATATGTAATTCAGTATTTTAATGAAACTGGAAAAAAATGCCTTTTCCGCTATGTAATCTACCCCTTCAAACAATTTCAATCTGCAAGAGCCTAAAGTTTTGTCATCCAGTATGGTCTTAATGCATCTATAAATAGTAATGATTCACCTTAACCTGTGCAGTCATAGCCTTTTGTGCTTGGTAAATTTTTTGCATGTTTAAAAACTATTCTACCTCAATATTCAGTCACTTTTAGACAAAATAGATCCATAGGATGAACTGACTTGCTTGGCATAATGTGTGATGAAGATGCATTAAAGCCCCTTTTCCAAGATTGCCACTCATATGTATGTGTCTAGCTAGCATTTTGATAATCCTGATATCAAATTTAACCATTACCATACAATCCCAATTTTTAATGGCCCTCAAGAAAAATGCATTTGAAAAAATTGTGGGAAAAAGAGAAATGCTGGTAACCAGCATTTTCTCCTTTTCCCACAATGTTTTCTAACCTTTCAAAGAAAAATACAATCATTTGAGTCACAACGAATTTGTCGTTTGCAAATGCTCTCGGTTTGGACATGTCTGAAATTTTGTCATTTGGTAAAGAGTTACACCCTCTTTTCCCAGAGTGCTGCTCATATGTATATATGATAGTCTTTTGATAGTCTTTTTATCAAGTTTATTACACAATCTACAATATTACTACAATAAAATGTATCTTGAAATTTTGGGAAACAGTGAAATCTGGCGAGGGAATTTTTGAGGCATGAATATGTCTTGCAGACATTTCCCATTGAGGCAAATAGCGAAATTTTATCAATACCTCTAACATCTCTTCCACGCTTGATGTGTCCAGACTGCCAGAACCTTCTTTCTTCATGGCTGTAACAGTTCCATTTTCTGTAACACCTAACATCAGTCTGTAGAAATATAAACAATAATGCAGACAACTTTGTGAATTTTCTGTTACCCTTGACATCAACATGCAGAAAAATAAACATGACATGCAAACAAATTTATGAAGTCACTTAACTCTTTACCAAACGACAAAATTTTTGACTGGTTGAAACTGAAAGCATTTGCAGACGACAAAATAAATGTGACTTTATAACTGAAATGTGTTTTTGGAAGGGAAGAAAACATTGTGGAAAAAGGAGAAAATGCTGGTTACCAGCATTTTCTCCTTTTCCCACAATGTTTTCAAACGGCTCCTTTCTCAGGGTTGTGGAAAGTTAGGATTGTGTGGTAAAGGATTAACTCTCTAGCACACCATCCCTGGTTACCAGCATTATCTTCTTTTCCCACAATGTTTTCTACCACTTCAAAGACAGAATCATCTTTTAAGCTACACTGAATTTGCTGTCTGCAAATGCTTTCAATTTGGATAAGTCAGAATTTTGTTGTCTGGTAGAGTTAATGTACTATGCCCTACGTGTTTATTTTAAATTCATTGAGAAACAAGTTCTTGCAACTTATGTTAATGTCTCTTGATTCTGCTTCCTGGAATCCACTCCAGTACTTACACCGAATGCGTGGGCCAACGAACAGTCCCAAAGTTGACACCTGCTCCCCAAAATCGAACTGGGGACCTTATGGTTGTGATGCGTGCGCTCTACCTCATGACCACAGACACCCCTCATGTTGATTATCGCTAGTCTATCGGAACATTTCCAAAGTCGTCTGCAGCAAATTTGTCTCAAGAGACGCAGTGTACATATAGCACCAAACACAAAATTTTCTTTACATTCTAGTCCTATAAAAGACCAAAATATTTAAATTTTTCACTGAATGAGACTCAGATCACAGGAATTGTTCTACATAGGCTGAAAACATTGTGGGAAAAGGAGAAAATGCTGTTTACCACGATGTTTTCTACCCTCCCTACCCATTTAAAGACAGAAATCATCTTAATTTTTCCCGACAATTTTTTTTTAAAAATCCCTTTTTCTATGGGTCACAAAACCTTCCAATCAATCACAAGTTTTAATGACTGAGTTTGGAGGCCTTTAAAAATTTTTGTGGAAATGGAGTAAATGCTGGCAACCAGCATTTTATTTTTTTTCCACAATGTTTTTAACCCTTTCATAGACAAATCAATCATTTTAGACAAATTTAATCTGCAAATGCTTTCAATTTGGATAAGCTTAAAATTTTATCATTTGGTAACACGGGACTGTGGTGAAGGGTTAACAGCAAACCTTAGGCAGTTTAACTCTTTACGAAATTTTAGACCCGTCCAAATTGAAAGCATTTGCAGCCAACAGATTAAAGGTGGCCTAAATGACAAAATTTGTCCTTGACAGGTTAGAAAACATTGTGGGAAAAGGAGAAAATGCTGGTAACCAGCATTTTCTCCTTTTCCCCACAATGTTTTCAAAAGCTTTCTTCCTTAGGGTCATTAAAAGTCAAGATTGTGTGGTAAATAGTCTTACAAACATAAAAGTTTGTAACAAATGCATAACTCAAATATAAACTGCCCCGGCTAGGATTCGAACCCGTGCGGCAAATATCCTCATTTGTCGAGGTTTAAAAGACCAATACACTAACCCCTAAGCCAAAGAGAATTCCCCCCAACGCAGTTGACAGGTATTGATTTTTTACGGAAAGAAGCTATGCTGTAAGGTAGGAGTGATCTCCGTAACAAGAGTTAAAGCTACTCTATACAAGAAGAGTAGTCATTTACTAGCTTAAAGAGCTTTAGTAGTAGAGCATGAAGCTTGTAAGCGACAAATCTCAGGCCATGTAAATATGCGTTTTTGATTCCCATGGCTTGCCATCTAAAATTAGGAATAGTTTCTTGGATAAGTAGTTAAACCAAGATCACATGTGACGGTGCTATACACCAAGCAAGGTACAGAATAGGGTGCTACTTCAGATGCATTTCACCCTGTATCTTGCACTATCCCCCACAAAATAACTAACAAACTAACAGCCCAATGAGAGACATCCCCCATACAGCCACCCAGTACTGAAGATAGATAACCAATCAATTGTAGTACCGTAATTTGATTATACTTGACTTACCTTGCAAGGCAGCACCCCTCCTCTTTTTGTGATGCATCCACAATATGGGAGTGCCCTAACTGTAAAACAGAGGAAGTGTGAGAGAAGAAAATAGGTTCATTTTAAATATTTAACTCTTTACCATAAAACAAAATTTTAGAATGGTCCAAATTGAAAGCATTTGCAGACAACAAATTACATGTGGCTTAGATTATTGAAATTGTTTCTGAAAGGTTAGAAAACATTGTGGGAAAAAGAGAAAATGTTGGTTACCAGCATTTTCTCCTTTTCCCACAATGTTTTCAAGTCTTACCCTTGAAAGTCATTAAAAGTCAGGATTGTGTGGTAAAGGGTTAAGAAGCTATCCTGTGTTTAAGAAGGCTTTTGAATTAACTGATTGAATGGTCTTTAGCGTCACTTTCAAAATTGTTTTAGTCATTAGGGTGACAGCTCGCTTATTCATCTATGTCCTAGGGTTCTCCAGGACTCAGCTAAGGCTCTGATGTGTCTTGCCCAAGGACACTCCCATGAAACACCCAGTGAGCCTCAAACCAGGGGCCATCAGGTTACAAGTACTACACTTTACCAAAGAGTCATGCAGGATTCCTATGACAGCTTTTGAAAACATTATGAGGAGTAGAAAATGCTGGTAACCAACATTTTTCTCCTTTTTCTACAATGTTTTCCACCCTATCACCCTGTAACTTGAGCCATATTTGATATATTGCCTGCAGATGCTTTCATTTTGGACAAGTCTAAAATTCTGTCACATTGTAAAGAGTCAACCAGAAAATTTTAATCATTAGAACAACATGTATAGAGAATAGATGGTTGGTGGCTTGGATTGGGCAAGTTTATCGAGCAAGGAGTAGGAATTTTATCCAGTGTGCCAAAGGCAAATCAAATAAAATTCCTGAGCCAAGCCCTATAAACTTTTCCAACCCAAGACACCAACCATCTATTTATCCTGCTTCTCATTTAGTATAATCTAGGGATGTCAACGGTGAACTGGTTAACCGGTTAATCGATCAAAAGATCGGTTACCCTGTTAGAAAATTGGTAACCAATTAGAAAAATAAAAGAAGGCAAAAAAAGAACAAAATTGCGAAAATGAACACTCAAAGGTTTTAAAAATTGGCGACTCCTCGTACGCTGTTTATATTATGCATTAGCCACACATCCATATCGCCACAAGCCGACTCGGCGGAGGTGTGATACACATGTATACGGTTTGACAGGTCTGTGAAACAAACAATGGAGAATGACAGTCTTTTGTCTTTTTCTAATCTGACAATTAATAAACTATCAGCTGCAGGTATTCTGCTGTAATCAAAGGCATATACTTTTACAGTTTTGTCGTGATTAGTTTTTTTGCCCACCCTCATTAATCAACACTCAATGGAAACGGACCAATCACATTTGACTAATTGAAATTTATTATGTACGAATTATCAACCACATGCATGTGTATATCGATTAACCTTCTTTCATTATCAATCTATCTGTACAACAAGCAGCATCGAAATTTATTATAGAATATTTGAAATTATAAACAACAATGTCCACAGCTACATCAGCTGTTTGGAAGTTTTCCAAATGTAAGGTCGACGAGAACACCGTGAAATGCACTGTGCTCATGATTAAATAATCAGAAGTTTGTGTGTGCTTGCGAGAAAGAGAGAAAACTTGTCCATTTATGACATGGCGTCCAGATCTATGGTACAGCCTTAAACGACCCGTCATATAAATAATCTAACAAACACGAAAGCATTGTCATGATTTTGTTATCATGTACAAGGGTGTGAGAAAGAGAGGTTTCAAGACAGTTCACCGACAAGACAGTTCCCCGACACAAGTTTTTGAGACAGTTCCCCCACAAATTTGATGACAGTTCCCCGACATTTTTGAAGACAGTTCCCCAACACTTTTGTTCCATTCCAAACAACCTGTTACTGATAATTATAATTGATAATCATCACAAATTAGAAATATTTGTGGAGAATTGATGTATTGAACTTCTCCCATGGGTGAATTCACGATCATCATGAAAAAAGTTACTTTTTAAGAAGAGTTCGCCGGCATGAAAGCTAAAACCATATGTTTGGGTAGTATTTGTAGTTTCTATATTTCTATAGCGTGTTTTCGAATTATGTTAAAGAGATAGAGAGAGAGAGAGAGAGAGGGGGGGAGGAGGGATTCACCTGAGTGTATTTTTTTTGTTTACCTTGTAGACTCTCTCCATAATCCCATGTTTTTAAATACATGCATATTATATAGATCTATATTATATTTTGATATTGTTTGGCGTTTGCGTCGAAAGGTCGTCAAAATTTCCCGTCAAACTGTCCCGTCAAACAAAGCTGAGTTATAAAAAATTACGGCCATTCCACAAATGCAATCATAGAAAATTACCGACAATATCATGGTGGCCAAATGTACTCGTCAATTACAGGTACAAATGTTCCAATCAATCACAATAAATCATTTATCCATAAAATCACTCATCAACCAATTTTACCACGATTCTGGTCATTTGACATAGAACAAAAGTGTCGGGGAACTGTCTTCAAATGTGTCGGGGAAGCATCCTCAGATTTGTCGGGGAACTGCCTTGTCAGGAACTGTCTTGTTCCAGAGAGAGAGAGAATAGGGAGAAAACTTGCCCGTCTATGACATTGCGTAAAGTGCCTTGTTCAGCTTATTGTGTATTTCACGGGTATGTGTATCGTATGTACCACTCTTTCTCCTTCCTGCCCAGTGCAAAACATCGTCCCATACGAAGGTATTTCCAATGATAGATATGTTGACAAAGTTCTTCTTTCGGTTGACCGGTTGAAAGATTTACCGATTAACCTGTTAGTAACTCTACTAACCATTACCATCCCTGGTACAATCCATATCCAACTAAATTGGATATTTCACTCAAAATATTACACATATCAACCTTTTTTTTTCATTATGAGGAAAACTGAAGAACTGTGTAAAGCGTTACTTTTCCTGGATATACAGCAGCAATAATGATGTCATTAATGATATTGATTACTTAATGAATGTCATGTTTAACTGCCAAAAACATTGTGGCAAAGATGACAAGTGTTTCTGTTGTTTTAATGTTTTTACTTGACAGGAAATGGAAAAATGCATGTTCATAATGTTGAAATAATTTACAAATATTTAACATTCAGTGACAATTTTCACCAACAATACTTTCATTCACTATTTGAGACGCTTTTTTAAAAGTAATCCCAGTTTGCATGCGCAATTCTATGGTCACATGACTAACTGACAGATAAGATGAATAATAGTATGGAACCTTATTATTGGGTCGCAATTAATGCAAGTGACAGGATGAAAATGGATACTGGTCCTTTCATGGATCTGACCTTTTTTTCCACATCTCTTTAACCCTTTCCCAAACAAGCCCTGGTTTTTACATGTCTGCAGTACAAGTCTTTTGAAAACACTGTGGGAAAAGGAGAAATTGCTCGTAATGAGCAATTTCTCCTTTTCCCCCTTTTTGAGACCTTTCTGCCATTTTCATCAAATTTAAAATTGTCACCTGCAAACTCTTGCAATTTGGACTGGTCCAAAATTTGTCGTTTGGGAAACGGTTTAAAAAACAAAAATTCCTAAAACAGCAGATGTCAATTCTGTTGTGGCTCAAATGGTGATATTGTCTCTGAAAGGGTAAAAAAATTGTGGGAAATGTCATAATGTGTTCAAAAGCCTTCTCCCTCAGGGTTGTTAAAACACAGGATTGTTTGGTAAAGGGTTAAAGATGCTTTCAACAATATCTAATTCTCAAGAATCTTCTAAATTTCGAAGTATCAAAATTTCTGTTTGGCTACATCAAATCAGGAATTGTATTACTTTCAAACTTTATATTTAGTATAAGACTTAAGTATAAGACTAAGAATACAACTGAGAATGGTTGGTGAATACAGCCAAAAATTCTTGCATTTCTTAAGAGTAACTCTATTACCTATGAATCACCTGAGACAGGCTTACCTTACTTAAGGTGACAATACAAGGAGCAGTCTGGACATCCACTCTGTCAACGTCGTAAGGATCATCAGAAAGCTCCAGCTCTACATGTCCTTCATCTTGGCTGACCTCCAACTTCGGAATGCTGGGAAATTTCGTAAAAAGGATAAAACCAAGTTTCTTGACTGCTGAGGAGATTTTGTGTCTTATTTAACTCTTTACCACACAATCCTGACTGAGAGAATGCTTTTGAAAACATTGTGGGATAATGAGAAAATGCTGGTAATCAGCATTTTCTCCTTTTCCCACAATGTTTTCTACCCGTCCTTACCCTTATTTCAATTTTTGAGTCAAATTTATTTTGCCCTCTTTAAATGCTTTCAATTTGGACTAGTCTAAGATTTTGTCATTTGGTAAAGAGTTAAGGACCCTGGGGTTGGTAAAGAGTTAAGGACCATAGGGTCATTAAAATCAGAATTGTTTGGTAAAGGTTTAACTCTTTACCAAATGGCAAAATTTTAGACTGGTCCAAATTGAAAGCATTTGCAGACGACAAAGTAAATTTGACAGAAAACATGAAAATTGTTTTTGGAAGGTTAGAAAACATTGTGGGAAAAGGAGAAAATGCTGGTTACCAGCATTTACACCTTTTCCCACAATGTTTTCAAAATGCTTCTTTCTCAGGGTTGTTAAAAGTCGGGATTGTGTGGTAAAGGGTTAAACTCTTCCAAAGTGAGCTGTTGTTTTGTTTGCAAACTATGTAGATCAAAACCAGAATGCATAGAATCAGAACACATGTTTATTGAACAGCACAGACAATATTTTTGGAAAAGGCACACTTGCTTGGTACAAGGCATTGTTTAATTTGGCACAACTTTTTCCCAAAACTTACAAACTTCAACAGGCTTGAATCAAAGTTACAGATTTGTCCAAATTAACTCTTTACAAAATGACAAAATTTTAGACTTGTCCAAATTGAAGTGTTTGCAGACGACAAAATAAATGCCACTAAAAAATTTAAAAAATGTTTTTAAGAGGGCAGAAACCATTGTACCCACAATGTTTTCAAAGGGCTTCTTTTTTAGGGTCATTAAAAGTCAGGATTGTGTGGTAAAGGGTTGAAGGCATTTGCAGGCAACATATTCAATATGACTCAAATGATGGATTTTGTCTCTGAAAGGATAGAAAACATTGTGGGAAAAGGAGAAAATGCTGGTCACCAGTAAATTCGAACAAGTCTACAACTTTGTTGGCAATGAGTTACCTGTAAAAAATATCCTGTACGTACCATGTATTGAACAGTGCCGCTTTTACAGCAACTGATGCTGCATCAAAAAGGTTCCCCCCACATTCTAACAGCTTGAGAGGTCATGTAGAGAAAAAAATATGTCAGGTGTTACAACAGTTTCAAAATTGTCTTTATTTGAGCCATGCTCAGTGAAAAGGAGGCTTAATGCATCTGCAAAAAGTATCTTCGCATGTCAGCCTGTGCAGTCCATGCAGGCTGACAATGGCAAAACCTTTTGCTATATTTTGATTTTCTGCATGTCAAAGGACAATTCTACCCCATGATTTAGATGGTTGTTGGACAAAATGAATTTTATGAATCCATAATTATATGATGACTTGGTTGATGGAATGTACTCGCCATAAAAAAAGTAGCCACTTCTTAATTTTGAAATATTAACAATTTTCATGCTCGATTATACATTTTAACAATGTTGCATTAATGTTAGAGCACTGACAGGGATATTTCTATTTATATTGAGTTCAACAACCTAACTATTGTTATTTCAAGATTGTTTCGGCCAGTAAATGAAACAAAGTAGCAGACTGTAGATCCAAGATCAGACTGCATGTTCTGTGCAGTTTGATCTTGATCTATACTGTCTGCCTGTCTGCAAAAGTAACTTAACCTTTTATCACTCAGTCCCAAGTTTTATCGACCCTGAAGAAAAATGTTTTCCACCCTATCAAAGACAGAAATCATCAGATGAGCTGCAATTATTTTGTCTTCTGCAAATGCTTTCAATTTGAGTCCAAAATTTTGTCGATTGGTTAACCCTTTACTGCACAATGATGCCTTTTAACGCCCCTGGGAAGGAAGCCTTTTGAATACATTGTGGGAAAAGGAGGAAATGCTGGTAACCAGCATTTTCTCCTTTTTCCCACAATGTTTTCTATCCTATCAAAGAAACATTGCACCATTTGAGCCACATTGAAATTGTCATCTGCAAATGCTTTCAATTTGGACAAGGCTAAAATTTTGCTGTCTGGTAAAGAGTTGAGAGTTCAGGTTGTTTTTGCCATGAAATGGAATGAAACTAGGGAACGATGTAGATCCAAAACCAGACCTTAATCTACACAATCTGCAAAAAATGACTGAATCCAGTTCCAGGGTGTTAGGAGTTAAATCATAACAATATTATAAGTAATACTTTACCAGTGTATCTATATAAAGCACCCAACACTGTTTTCCTGGAACCACACACAGTTTTTGTAAATCTAAACAACTTGGACAATCATAGGCCCTGGTCAACATACTGGAAATCTCGGTAGCTAAATCTTCTCCTCCTCTGCCTTCAAACTGGGGAGTTGCATTGGCAGAACTAAAACAAATGAAGTGACAACAGAAAGAAAGAAAGACGGAAAGTGAAAAAATAAAGAAAGAAAGTGACAAATAAATGAAAGTGACAAAAGAAAGAAAGTGACAAATAAATGAAAGTGACAAAAGAAAGAAAGAAAGTGACAAATACATGTAAATGAAAGTGACAAAAGAAAGAAAGAAAGTGACAAATAAATGAAAGTGACAAAAGAAAGAAAGAAAGTGACAAATACATGTAAATGAAAGTGACAAAAGAAAGAAAGAAAGTGACAAATAAATGAAAGTGACAAAAGAAGGAAGGAAATGCATACTTCTTTCCTTCCATAATGATGCATAGCCGTAGATTGTATTTAACCCTGACAAAATAGTCGAATTGTCCAAATTCAAAGCATTTGCAAACGACAAATCCAATGTGTTCCATATAATGGGATTCATCTTTGAAAAGAGTACAAAATAAAGTTGAGCAAGAAAAGGAAAAATTGATTTCTTACCAGTAACTTCTGCCTTCCCTACAATGTTTTCTACACTTTCAAAGACAAATCCCATCAACTGAACCATATTTAACTAGTCCTCAGCAAGATGCTTTCAATTTGAACAAGGAATAAAATTTTGTCATCTGGTACAAGTGTAAGTCTAACAAAAGCAAATATGTTTCCTGAAAAGTACATTTTACATGTACACAAAATTATCGTAACTCTTTACGAAACAACAAAATCAAAGACTGGCCCAAACTGAAAGTACTTGCAGACAACAACATAAATGTGACCCATGAATTGAAGTATGTTCGTGAAAGGGCAGAAAACTTTGTGGGAAAAGAAGAAAATGCTGGTTATCACCATTTTCTTCTTTTCCCACAATGTTTTCAAAAGGTTTCTTTATAAGGGTCTTTAAAACTCGGGATTGTATCGTAAAGGGTAAATATATGTACATGTAGTTTACCACACAACTAAATTTTAGACACATCTAATTGCACACTACAAGTTCAATACACATATGCCTCAAATAATGAGATTGTCTTTGAAATGGTATTCTTCTTTGAAAGTTACAGTCATTAAGTCTTTACCACACGACAAAATTTTAGACTTGGCCAGATTGGAAGCATTTGCAGGCGGCAAATTTAATGTGAATCAAAAACAAAAATTTGTATTTGGAAGGGTAGAAAACATTGTGGGAAAAGGAGAAAAAGCTGGTTACCAGCATTTTCTCCTTTTCCCACAATGTTTTCAAAAGCTATTTTTCACTGGGTCCTTAAAACTCAGGGTTGTGGGTTACCAGCATATTGTCCTTTTCCCACCATGTTTTCAAAAGCTTATTTTTGCAGGGTGCTTAGCATTGTGAAGTACAGGGTTAAACCAATGGATTTTGTTTGGTAAAGGGCTAAGCAGGAAGTCTTTTTCCAAAGAAGAAAGAAATATACCAGTCTACGAAGAACTCTAGTCTTCCTTTGTCTGGTTTTCCTGGTGAAGGCTCCCCCAGTTCTGCTTTAACACCCACCAGGATCTCTGTATTAGCCTAATGAATAGACAAGCAAAATACTGACAGTACAGATAGTAACAATTTGAATTTTATCAAATAGCAAAACTAAAATGTAAGCAAAAATGCTGGTATCACACCGTCTCCAAATTAAAACAAGATCGACAGTAATACAGATATCACATTTCATGCAAATTTATACACATACTTTAACTCTTAACGCTTTACCAAACAACAAAAATTCAGAGTCGTCTAAATTGAAAGTACATGTATTTGCAGATGACAATTTAAGCATGGCTTGAATTATGAGATTTGGCTGTGAGAAGAAAATGCTGGTTAATAGCATTTTCTTCTTTTCCTACAATGTTTTCAAAGGCTTTCTTTCTCAGGGTCGTTAAAACTTAAACGGCATCTGCAGACGCCAAATTAAATGTGGCTCCAGTAATGGTACATGTAGTTGTCCTTGAAACATTGTGGGAAAAGGAGAAAATGTTGATTGCCAGCATGTTCCCTATGTCCACAATATTTTCAAAAACTTTTCTTTATCAGAGTCTTTAAAACATCAGAATTAGGCAATAAAGGGTTTAAAAAAATGTCTGTTTATAGTTCTGACGAGACTTGATTCCTATTCATGTATCAAACAAACCAGTGTTTGTACCACCCTGGAGAAAGTTTTTGGAAACATCACCAGGAAAAAATCCAGTAATCGACATTTTCTCCTTTTTAAGCAACATTTTCTACTCTTTCATAGCCATATCCCATCATGAGCCATCTTTGAATGGCAACTTCAGTGCGAAGCTATTTTTTGATAAATTAGTCCTTAAATGAAAACAATCTTAAAATTGAAAACCTCATTTCGATGTCTTTCGTAAAAGAGAGTTATAAGCATAAATGTGGTTTGCACACCCTATCATATGCCGAGTACCGAGCTTCTGCACTGTCTCAAGCCAGACGATGCCTATTTATTCGTCGGTCTGTCTGTCTGTAGAAACCGAATCAAGTGGCATAATATTACTATTAATCCTAAACCTGCTAAATAAGTTGCATAAAAATTGTAAAACCTGGAGTTTTAGTTTTTGGAGATAAACATCTCCTTACTGGATAGTGTAGATCCAAGATCAGATTGCACATTCTGTGCAGTCTGACCTTGATATTCTCTGTTTGCATAAGGCCACTGAGTCTTGCTTAGCAAGCGGGAGGGAGGGAGAGAGAGAGAGAGAGAGAGAGAGAGAGAGAGAGAGAGAGACGGAGAGAGAGGGGGAGAGAGAGAGAGAGATAGAGAGGGGGAGAGAGACAGAGGGGGGGAGAGAGAGAGATGGGGGTTTAGTCAGTATACACTTACCAGCCTGATTTTGGCTGATCCACTAGTGTTTGACACAACATCTGTGTCAAGTTCCATATGTCTGTAGTCTTCACAACTTCTACCGTCTTCTCGCAAATTGTCCTGTGGAATAACAAAAATACATACCATCAAGTGCAATACTTTCATATGAGTTATACTCTGGCAAAAGGGGGCTTAATGCATCAGCGTGATGCATTGTACCGAGCAGACATCACATTGTTAGAGGTCCATAAAATCAACTTTTTTTAAGAACTGACTGAATCATAAGGTAGGCTGGTCCTTGGACATACAGAAAACTGACCAATAGTGAAAAGTTTTGGCCCAGGTCAGCTTGAGTGTGGCTCATATGTTTACAGTTCTGTCAAAATACAGTAGATTGATTGATTGATTGGTTGTATGGTGTTTAACGCCGTTTTCCAAAATACAGTAGATAGTGGCTACTTACTATTATGATCTGGTAGGTTATGCTCTGTGAAAAGGTGGTTTAAAATATCTGCAAAAGGTATCGATCCATACCAGTATCAATCCATATCAGCCTGCGCAGTCTGCACAGGCTAGCATCAATCAAAACTTTTTGCTATTAAATTTGGTAAATTTTATACATGTCCAAGGACCATTCTACCTCATGATTCAGTTCATTGTAAGGCACAATGGACTTTATGGACCCATAAAATGATATAACTTACTTGGTATCATTTATCATGGAGATGCATTACAGCCCTTTTTGCCATAGCACAGCTTTTTTCATTCTGAAACCATGTTTAACTTATCCTATGTTGAACCTAACTGGGAAAACACTATGAATGTCCCTTAAATAAAAGGTTCTTAATATGCTAAAATCCAGTAAACCATTGATGAATACTATAAAATACAGTACTGTACATGTGAACCATGGTCTTTTAAAAGGGGGTTTAATGCTTCTGCATAAAGTATTGACCCAGGTCAGCCTGCGAAATCTGACCGGTCTTGAATTTTTTCGCTATTGGTAAATATTCTTGATGTCTAAGAACCATTCTGCCTCATGATTCTGTCAGTTGTTAAACGAAATGGATTTTATGGATCCATAATGATATGATGACTTGAATCAATTTTCGAAAATGAGAGCAAAACCATTCGTGATTCTTGTCATGTGGGTACTTTCGCTAAATCGCAATATCTCGCACTCAGAAATTTTTACTTGGTGATAAACTTAGTGTGTACACATATAATCGGACACTGCATGTAATCAGACACTGTCAGCGTCATATTTTTTCAGTAAAGTTCTGTTGGATTTCTCGGGCAATTGTGATAAAGATTTCTAAAACCTTTTTCCAGTTATGAATACTATCACTTTCGAAGAGACAAAAAAGAAATGTCATATTATCAATATCACGGTATAGCCTACAGAAAGAGGAGTCATATACAAGTTTAAGACAAGCCCTGTCTCCTGTTGGGCGGTATGATAAAAGTTTTCGTGTGCAGACTACATTATTGAGTCAAAATGAAGCATCCAGATAGAAGCACAAAACATCACGGCATACTGCCTTGGTTGTACAGGGCAAGAATTGAGAAAAATATTGAAACCCAGTTATCCATACCTTTGCATTTGAAAGAAAAAAGTGTTCGGACAAAAAAAAAAAAAAAGAAATGCATCTTTAACTTTCGGGTCAGAAATTAAAATGGACTTACCCTCAGTAACAGATTTTAATAATTCCAGATCCTACATTTGCAAATGATCATAATTCGATTGAACAGGATAGAAACTTTACCATGACAAGTGTGTATTAATCTGCCCCTAGCAAGTACATCACAGAGCTTCTACATGTCGCCCACTTTGGCAGTGAAATACCGAGATCAAAAGAACACTCGGCTAACCCTTTATCAGCTTTTCAACGAAAACAACTATAGCAGATATTTCCCGACTCAAAATGAAGCTGAAATTACGTTTTTTGGAGGATGAAAGGAAGGTTTTTAATTTGACCCAACCTTCATTTTTTTTTTACGATCGTCATCTTAAGGTAGTTTAAACAGGAACGTGACAAAAAAGATATTTTTTGGGTCGGGATTTTCTCAACAATATGATGCTAAAGTTTTTTATTTTTTTTTTGTAAATGGACTGTCCGTCTTTTTGCAGACACTGACATTTTTAATAAAAAAAATTTATCATATTGATAGCTTTATATAGGCCTAAATAAATTGAACCAACAATCCCATGGTATCAAGACCTACAGGTGCGTTACCGACTTAGCTACCAGGTTCGCCCTTTTTTCACAACATTGGACCTTCATAAGTTAAACAGTAAAAGTGAGAGCTTATTCAATTAAAACCTTTTACCAAATGGCCAAATTAGGACTCATCCAAATCCAAAGAATGTTAAGCCGACAGATTAAATGTGGGTGAAATGGAGGAAATTGTCTTTGAAAAAGTAGAAAGTACTGTGGGAAAAGGTAAAAACTCTAGTTACAAACATTTCCTCTTTTTCCAATATTTTTTAACACCTTCTTTCTTAGGGTCATTAAAACTCGGGACTGTTTAGCTTCTCAACTAAACTTACAGCACTATATGCATATTAAAACAATTTCCACCATTTCACCCACATTTTTTGGATATGGACGAGTCCTAATTTGGCCTTTAAGAAAATTCCGATCTAAAAAAAAAAAGAACCTTCTTTGTTGCAACTGTAGTCATGTTCCTACAGACGAATAGCTGTAATAGAGTCTAGATCATGAACATAAGAAAAGAAGCCTGAGCTCAAATTTTAAACCTTCCATTCCAAGATATTTATATTCTATCTATATTTTTCAGAAACATGTATAAAGGAAACATGTGTCATATTATTTTTCATGAAAATTGGATGAAGGGTTAACTCGGTGCTCCTTTGATCTCGGTATCGCACAGCTGGGTGGCAGACCTTACAGCTGTAATGTGGTTGACTGATTCACACAATTTAACGCACACGTGTCACTTTAAATTGTTACTTCTTATCAGTTCTTGATCTTAATTCACCCTTATGTTGATTATTTGTGGATAGGATTTGGAATTTTACACAAGTCACTGAGGTATGTTCGTTCTTATTCTCCGTAGATCTACCAAATTCAGTGTCGATCTATTTGATTATGACCCGCTAAAATGATTCTCGGAAATGCTCGGATGCCCGACGTTGCTCTTGTAATAATTTCTATGGTTTTGTCTTTGATATAAATCTGAAGTAGTTTAGAGAAATATCAATGAAACCTTTGATTATTCAGAGGGTAGACAATAGAGTAAGTCCGAGTTATTCATTAAAAATCATCAAATTCAATTACACCGCGCTTGAACTACATCCGGAAGACAGCCATGATAATCGTACATCATGTTCAAATAAAATTTTGCTGCGCAAATAACGATTTGCTGTCGAATGCAGCTTCTTTTTTTACAGTAGCAAATTGTCCATTTCGGGTAGCGTCCACCGAGTTACGTGTTGCTAAGGCGTTACTAAGCAGAAATAGAATCCGTGGTATTCCGAATTCGCCGGATATGAGGAGGGCAAGAATCACGAATTGGACAAAGCAATAGTAAACGCATGTTTTTCCTTGGTGGCACGCATCTAAATACACAATCCATTTTTAGCCTTGCAGCATATTTTTTCAGTCAGAGACGGCCATTATGACTCTTTATAATCAATCATTTCAATGATTTTTTAAACAAAATAGAAATTCTGATGATGGTTTCTGTCTTTGACAGGGTAGGAAACTTTGTGGGAAAAGGAGAAAATGCTGGTTACCTGGCAGTCTGTGGCAGTGTAATCTAAATCTTTTTTTTTCTCACTAATTTTCTTTACTAAATAGGCAATTAATCTACCTGTACACCATGAATAATGAACGTCTTCTCAGCGTCGCTAAGCTGAATGTCAACCATCTTGCAGTACTTTAATTGGGATAGATCTACTTAAATTTTTGCGAACAGTAAAAAAATTTCGAAACTGAAAGTAACCGGAAACGTGTTTCCGTCAGATTCTGAGGTCTGGCCTAAAACCACGACGACTCATTTAAACATCTAGGGAATAAGAGAAAGTTTACACAAGTCTCCTCCTTCAAGGTCGTTAAAGCACCGGATTGTGTGTTACAGCGTTAAATTGTAAGTCCTTTTCTTATATTGTTTACTGTCAAACTGACATGTTAAATACTGACAAAATGTCTTTTAAAACCTATGCCCCTTTTCCCTATTACTAATTATAGATGTTGCCGAAAGCAATCTACTCACATTTGACAGAACACGGAATTACGAACATATTTGTCCTGTTCTAACTTCTCGATTTCTTATAAATATGAAATTATTCAAACTATTTTTTTCTTGCTACGTTGCTGATTTAGTTCGAGTTGATAAGAAAGTTGGTTAGAAAACTTTGGGTGCTTTAATTAGAGAGAAACACAAGTTCTTTCTCTATGTAGTCGACTCCATTTTCTGGTTTGTTTTTCGGGCATAGCGACCAAAATACCGCGTTACTAAGGTGGGCGTGCCAAACTCGCATTTGCAGAAAGGCCAATTAATTTGACCATTCTGCCGATTTTGACTGACAGGTCATATCAGCCAATCAAAACGCAGTATTGCGTGTCATATAAACAAAAGGGTCAGATAAAATTACGCCTTTACTATTGACAATGTAATTTTTCTCTTTTCGTTTAAACCAAAGAAGATTGGATTATAGATTAATTATTTTAAAATGAATTAAAATTGCAGATAATAATCACGTGGTAAGGTAATTGTTACATTCTATACCCTGAACGGAAACCTTAACTTATCCATACCAAAAACCTACATCCACGTAAATGTCGTCGGTAGATATAACCAGGATTCCGAAAAACCAGCCTCTTTACCAAACAACAGAAAAGCAGTTTCTTTTTAATCTTACGGGAAAGAAAGAATGATTATGCCAGTTTATTGTTAAACTACCTATTGAAATCTAACTCAACGAACATCTTTCAGATTCCAAGCATTACTCGTAGACAGTCGTAATCGTTGTACGAAACGAGCAACAGGAAGAAGTATACTTTATTGACAGCCACACGGCATCCTGTTTCCTAAATAACTTGACATTGTGAACATCAGATATTCTTTGATTCTTGTTGTAACACTTTAGGGGGCATTCATATTTTATTTCTGTTTCATTAAGACGATTACATGTGACTGTTAATTGCACTTCGGCCTGGTTCGACCGATCGTTTGTTTTCCCCAAGATTGTTGCATAACTGATAATCATTCAAAATCAGCATAATCCTTATAATCACCTCAATTGACCAAACATTCCCCCAATTTGAAAGGTTTTACAACATACATGTACATCTGTTAAAATTACGACAAACCACTTTCTTAATTGATTACTTACAATAAAACCCATTGATTTTCACCCAAACAGGTGTTAGAGGTGTTAAGTAAATCTTTACCTGACAGCATAACATTTGATTCCTCTAATTTGAAAAAACAAAATGCTGTCGACAAATTGAACGTTGCTCCAATGATAAGATTTGTCTAAAAGGGTAGAAAACATATAGGGAATAAGAGAAAAGTTTTTAAACGTCTCCTCCTTCAAGGTTGTTATTTAAAGCACCGGATTGTGGGGTAAAGGGTTAAATTGTAGTCCTTTTCTTATTTTGTTTAATGTCAAACTGACATGTTATATACTCACAAAATGTATTAAAAACTTATGGCCCTTTCCCCTATTATTAATTATAAATGTTGCTGACAGCAATCTATTCACATTTGTGAGACCGAACACGGAATTACGAACATATTGCGCTATTTTTTACTTCTCGATTTCTTTTAAATATGACATTATTCAAATTATTTTCTTGTTACGTTACTAATTTAGTTCGAATTGATAAGAAAGTTGGGAAAAAAACTTTGAGTGCTTCACACAGAGCGAAACAAAAGCTAGAATAAAACTGAAATAAACGCTCTTTCTCTATGTAATCGACGCCATTTTCTGGTTTGTCGGGCATAACGACCAAAATACTACGTTACTAAGGTGGGCGTGACATATATACAATTTAAAATTTTGTCACAGGGCTACAAGTGTATTTTACGTGACGCTATAATTGTTTAAGCAGAATCGGTGACAGGAAAGCGAGTCTGATATATTTTACTGGCCATTTTTTTGTTTTAGATATAAACCTATGTATATCGATAAATTATGCAACCAATATTATAGGTTATTGCACTTGTAGGGGAATGTATTGTGTTGAACGAGTTCTTTTGGCAGAGTTGCCCGAGCTTGCGAGGGCAACTACGCCAAAAGAACTCGTTCAACACAATATTTTCCTATGCAAGTGCAATAACAAATGGCGCATTTTTAAAATAGTTCCGTACCTAGCGTCAGGTGAAAAAGCTCTGAAGTATGCAATATGAAAGTATGTATGTAATATGAAAAAATATTGCATACTTTCATCCAGTGCAAATACATAGAGACAATTATCAAAGTATATAATAATAGTCCTTTACTACAGCATTCAAATATGTCTGTCGCAGTGACTTCATACACCAAACTGCACGTTTTACCAAGGTTTCAATGACGTCATTCTCAGTGACGTCGGTTTTCAATGTTTTAGGGCACTCAGACGGAAAATTAGATTTCGTCAGCGTTCTCAATTCGTGAACCATAAAACGGGGAAATTTTGCTGAATACACGTTGGAATGGTAAAATTTTGCAATATAATAAATTCCTTGTGCGATCAGGTGGCAGGGGGCTTAGAACTTGTTCACAGCTGTGGCGAATCATGTCGCCACTTCGCCTTCGGCTAGAGGCGACATGATTCGCCACAGCTGTGAACAAGTTTCCAAGTCCCCTGCCACCTGACCGTACACCTAGGCCTAATGCTGTTCTGTTATGTTATTGAAAACGAAACAATACAAAGATGAACTATATCAATTTATTTTGTATATCCAAACTAGAAATACATGTAGCTCTACGTTTTTTTTAACTCTTTATTTATTGCAGAAGGCTTATTGTTGGCTTCATTGGTCAGCTTTAAAAGCATTGTGGGAAAAAGAAGAGGATCAGATTCGTAAACAGACCAGAAGTCATGTTGATTTTCCATGATTAACCTGTTACCAAACAACAAAATTGTAGACTTGTCCAAACTGAAAACATTTGCAGACGACATATAAATGTGACTAAAAATTTGAAGTATTTTTTCCCAAGAGAAGAAAACATTGTAGAAAAAGGGGAAAATGCGGGTTACCAGCGTTTTCTCCTTTTCCCACAACATTTTCAAAAAGTATCTTCTTCAAGGTAGTTAAAACTCGAGATTACATGGAAAAAGATTACCAAGGATTTTCTCAGTCATCTACTGCAAATGGGGGTGGGTGGGTGGCGGTCAGTGGGTGAACACCATTGACAGCACTTCAGAGGGATACAATTTTAACTATCACCTAATTTCCACCCCTCCATTAATTCCTTGTTTACGTCGTTCAAAAAGCTAAACGTTTCCTGATCTGTCTTTTTTCTATCATCTGTACCGGTGTCGCAATCCGGGACACACGCATATCTCGTTGTTCTCACAAGGCCCACCACGGCGAATACCACCAGTACGGTCACGAACAAATGTCTTCTTTTCATTTCTTTTCTGAAAGAAAAATAATAATTAAAAAATGTAATCATTTGATATTTATCTATTAATTCTAATGACTGAATCACCAATTGCATATTGTGGTGAAAGGAGATATTGTTTGTCAGGAATTCTTATTTGTTTGTCTGGTGTAATTGAATTTGTATTAACCCTTAAGCTGCTAATCGCGACTCACTGACCTTTTGCGGACAATGCAGATTAAGATCAGACTGCACAGAACGTGCAGTCTGACCTTTGATCTACACTGTCCGATCCAATACTTTCTTTGCGGTGAAATCAACTTTGAAACCGCAATGTTTCGGCTTTTAGTATTGAGTAGAAATCTGCGGTTCATTTATTCAACAGCTTAACCCTTTACCTCACAATCTCGACTTTTAACGACCCTGAGAAAAAAAGCCTTTTGAAAACATTGTGGGAAAAGGAGAAAATGCTGGTAACCAGCATTTTCTCCTTGAATTCTCTTCCATCGAATTACATGGCGGATTCGTAAATGAAAAGGTCGAAAAGTACAGTTTTCGAACGCAGCGATATTCCTGGACTATAAGATAAGATTCAAAGTCAACCTAAAAAAAGACTCCACTGCTTCATGTATACATAAGGCTTTCGTCACTTTGATTTTTTCATATCACGAAAATATATGAGAACGAAAGGAGACGCCACCTGTCAAAAAAGAGGCGACTTCGCTCCATCAGTTCGTTTGACTAAATTCCGTCAGTGTAACACACCACTAAATTGTCAAGAAGGAAAAAAAAAACAAAAAAACTTGAAACGATATTGTACCCGAAGAGATCAGTTTTTAGCCGTAGTAAAGACCCATATAATGCGGCGGTCTGGAACAGGGGCCTGAATTCATCTTTGTAATGCAAGTCGTCGCAAAAAATGTGTATGTTTAGCCTAAAACTTCCTGGATCATGTGGCAGCTTGGTCCTTTAACATGCAGAAATTTTAGCCAAGAAATTTAGAAATGTTACTAATTTATAGCAAAATGTTTCGATCCATGTCAGCCTGCGTAGACGTTACTTTTTGTAGATGTATTAATTAAACTATCTTTTCACAGAGCATGACACATTATATTTCTGTACATGCAAACAGATGCCCTTTGTCGTCTGTTCGTCTGTTAGCAGTTTCGTCAGTTTCGTGTCCGATCCAATAATATACTTTTTGTCAAGTAGGGAATTCTCAGACCTTGTCCCATGGGGGCGGGGGAAATCATAATGCATACAGGTGCACACAGTTGGGACTATGCCACTTTCACCTATATTCGAGAAGAAGTCTTGAGAACCTTTCACGGTCTCACCTACTTTGAAAGTGTCCCCTATTTCTGGAAGTTCAGGAGACAGTTGTCCCTTCTCTCAATAATTCTCGGCTGAACACTGCGTAGATCTGTATGTCTTCAACCTATTTTCCGATTTTATAAATACTTTACACACGTGTCCACCATGACGAGACGACCTGCAGAGAGGAAGATTCACATATTTATATCCAAGGTCAAGGTCACAACAGCGGCAGAGGGTAAGAGGACATGTGAAATTATGTCTGCTTATTCCTAGAGGCCTTTGCCTTTATTTGAAAATATTTTATACACGCAGGCATCTTGATTAGGCGATGTGCAGATTTTAGGTTAAGGTCAAGGTCATACGCATGGAGTCAAAATTCACATTGTGTTAAAGTGTGTCTGCTACATATCTTGATTGCCTGGTTTGTGTTTGAAAATATTTCACAAATAATGAGATGGTGCCAGAGAAAATGTTTTTTACTCCTGAAAGTCACTTTGAAACTGAGATGACCCATGAACTAATTGACCGATAGCCCGAATGGCCCCTTGACACATCAAGCACCTTGCAGCTAATTCTCTTCAAAATGATGCACTGGCAATTTGGAGTGTCTGATTGGATTACTTCGGTGAATTTAATTTGAATTAGACCCATGTACCGGTCGTTAAATCTGCTAATCGACTTGGGCTAGGTCCAATAATTTTGCTTAGTTGAGCTTGAAAAGTGGTGTCAACTCAGGATTTGAGAACATTACTACAGTCTGTTAATGTAACTGAAAAGCGTCTCAAATAACAAACTCAAATTAGGTCAGAACCTGGAACTATTAGGCGAGTTGAGTAAAATAAGAGACCTCAGTTTTTTTCGTGAAACCGGGCCCAGTGTCATATGTCTTAAGTTTACTCAGTTCAGGTTAAATTCTCTGAGGCAGTCAATTACCAGCCCTACATGCCCATATGTTGTTTGAAAGTTAATTTCCGAGAGATAATCCGTGACTTGTCCCAAATGTACCATGTCATTACAAAAGAAAAGTCCTCGTGGATCATCAGCCATCAGTCAACTTTTTCATCTGTCATTTAAAAGTTGAAGTACCCGAAACCATCAATGACCTGTTCCACAGGTTCCTGTGTCCTTTTCAACTTAATTTCTTCAAGGTGACTAGTCCCACTCGTCCCCAGGTCATTTTCAAGTTACATTATTCTTGGCCATTATTCAGTGACCATGCCCTAATGATTCTTCCCGTCCTTCCCAGGCCAGTTTGAAGCACGTGCATATTTTCCAAGACCGTAAAAGACATGTCCGACGGTCCCTAGATCATTTCTTCAAGCCATCGGTGAATTGTCCCGCCCATTCAAGACGGCACAATCATAGAAGATTAAAAGAAGTTCGGCTATTTTCGACAGACAGACAGGCAGACAGATAGGACAGCAGACAGAAATAGAGGATAGACAGACAGACATATAGATAGGAAAACAAATAAACCAGGCAGACAGACGGACAAAGACAGACAAGCAGACAGACAGACCAATCTGGCAGACAAACAAACAGGCAGAGAGACAACAAGACAAATGGACTGAAGGATGAATGGACAGGTCTAACAGGCAGGCATGCCTAACAGATAGTGCAGATAACTGTCCCTGAAGGCGTTAAAAAATAGTTTTTGATAGGTCGCCTCAAGGTACTGAGATCGTGAAAAAATATGTTGAAATCTGCACACAGATTTTGTGCGCTCTTTGAAACTCTCATATTTTCACAAATAGGGGACAAAACTACAATTTTAACATACCCGTTGCTTAAGTATTCAATAATCCTTCATTTCAAATACAAATATTTTCAATTTAAACACAAAACATTTGAAAAAAGTTTAATTCATCTGTTACTCGAGGTATTTAACGTTCTCCAAAATGCACACAAAATTGCAGCTAAACGCGATAAATTTCTTTAGTTCTTTTTCGCGATTTACATATAAAAGATTTCCAAGGGCGCTTTAGGTAATGAAACGTTTAATAATTTGTCCTTGGTCATGTGTGTCACTAAAAATTAATTGTAATTCGCTGCAATACAGATTAAACCGACGAAACAGAAAGTCAGTACAGCGCTGTAGCGTTGCTACCGGAAATTTCACAATGGACTTGAGACGGTGCGGTGTACAGTAAATGTCCAAATAAGAAAAGAAGCACCGTAAACGTCTCATTATTGAGACTAGTCTAATAGACAGACAGGCAGGCAGGAAACAAGCAGACAAAGAGAAATAATGGGGAAGAGACAGAAAGAAAAAAAGACAGACAAAAAGAAACAGACAGATGGATGGATCGACCGACGGACATGTAGACAGTTTGATAGAACTTTCACAAGAATCGGATAAAAAAAAAATCATTTTTTACGACACAAGTTTTAGGGGTGTCGTACTAAAATAATGTCCACTGCGGACTTTCACTGATGGCTATTAGTTAAATCCCCATCAAAATGGCTGCCCACGAGACCCTACGATTGTAAGACTTTGAATTTATGTTTCACCGTGTGTTTTCAGTTGATGGTACCATATTTGTTGTTGATAGAACATTAATTTGAAATAGTACTGCAGATAATTCATCAGTTCTTCTCTGAAGATGGTATATAAGGTCCTTTCGCCCAGATTACTGGTTCACCCGTGACTCTTTCGCCCGTTGAAATTAGGACTTGAATTTTTTTCTCAGACCAACTCGTCCTGTGGGACGAATTAATTGATAATCTTATTCATCCTTCATTTGGGTTTACTCGTCCTAGCGAACAACACGGGCCACAGATTTTTATCCCCACAAGTTAGCGATACAGTGAATTAGTTTTGGCAGTGACTGGGTGAGAAGAATAACGAAGAGTTGGGGAACCAGCATGCCCACTGGGTTTTCCATTTGGGGGTACATGCACCGTCCAGGTTTGGAATTGGGGGTACAAAGAAAGAATGGGGGTAGGGTGTACCTCCAAGGTTTTGAATTGGGGTTACATTTAGAAGAAATAGGGGGTACAGTGTCACCTTGGGCTGTTTCAGTTTTATCATTGAATTGTAACGCCCTAGTTTCTTTACCATAATGAATGGTTTCTTAACTGAATTATTAAATAATGCATTTGGTGATTGTAAATGGACGCATCGTGTGTCTCTGAGGCATGCTGTTACTTAGATATAATCACAATGGCGGTCAAAGGTTAAAAACTAAACAAAAACAAGGCCATGATTTTTAGCTCCACTGTTCAAAGGCCAGTGGGCTTATGTCATGGCCCTGTGTCTATCGTGCATCCATCCATGCACCTGTGCGTCCGTCTGTGCGTTAACTTTTATTTCAAACATCATCTTCTTTGAAACTGCCCATCGGATTTTAACAAAACTTCACAGAAATGATCCTCCCATGGCCCTCTTCAGAAACTCTTCAAAGAATTTGATTCCTATAAAAACTCTGGTTGCCATGGCAACAAAACTGAAAAATATTGAAAATCTTTAAAAATCTTCTTGTCCGAAACCATAAGGCTTAGGGTTACCAAATTTGGTGTGTAGCTTCATTTAATGGACCTGCACAAACCTTTTCAAATTATAGCCCTGCCACGCCATGGGGGTCACAAGTTTTACATACAGTGAAAACTTTAAATATCTTCTTGTCCTAAACCATATGGCCTAGGGCTACCAAATGTGGCATGAAGCTTCATCTAATAGACCTTTACAAAAGCTCTTCAAATTATAGCCCCAGGGTCAAAATAGGCCCCACCCTGAGGGTCACAAGTTTTACATAGGTTTATATAGTGAAAACTGTAAATATCTTTTTGTCCTAAACCATATGGCCTATGGCTATGGCTATCACATTTGGCATGTAGCTTCATCTGATAGACCTCTACAAAAACACTTCAAATTATAGCCTCGGGGTCAAAATTGGCCCGGCCCTGAGGGTCACAAGTTTTACATAGGTTTATACAGTGAAAACTTTAAATATCTTCTTGTCCTAAACCATATGGCCAAGGGCTATCAAATTTGGCATGTAGTTTCATCTAATAGACCTCTACAGAAAACTCATCAAATTATAGCCTTGGGGTCAAACTTGGCCCTGCCCCCATGGTCACAAGTTTTACTTACATTTATAAACTGAAAACTTTAAATATCTTCTTGTCCTAAACCATATTGCCTAGGGCAACCAAATTTGGCATGTAGCTTCATCTAATAAACTTCTACAAAAAACTCATCAACTTATAGCCCTATGGTCAAAATTGGGCCCACCTGTGGGGCCACAAGTTTTACATAGGCTTCTGTGGTGGAAACTTTTAAGTCCTCTAGTCCTACACCATATGGCCTGGGGCTATTAAATTTGGCATGTACCGTAGCTTTATCTAATAAACCTTTACAAGAACTCTTCATACTATAGCTCCGAGGTCAAAATTTGCCCTCCCCCATGGGTCCAGTGGAGCGATACAGGGCCATCATGGCCCTCTTGTTGATAATTGACAGCTTTTACAAAAGGATCTTCAGCATTATTCCTTTCTCAAAGTTGCGAAGTACATTAGGGCTGCTTTAAAATGGAAGCGTAGACAGATTGAAGCTCGTTGTCAAAAATGATGCGCGTAGATCTTGGCTTTAAATCTTTGGAAATTGTCCAGTTTCTGTGCGTTTGGAGGGAAAGGTATATTTTGTAGTATTTATCAGTGTTTGATAAAATCTTGGCAGGAAAAGAATCCATAAAGGTGCTTTTAAAAGCTATCTTCCTCGGGGTGATAAAAACACTGGATAGTTTGGTAAATCCTTAAAAAACAGTGATTTTTAGCTTCACTGGCCAGAGGCCAGCGGGCTTATGTTATGGCCTTGTGTCCGTTGTGCATCTGTCCATCCGTGCATTAACTTTTATTTCAAACATCTTCTTCTCTGGAACTACCCATCGGATTTTAATGAAACTTCACAGAAATAATCCTGGCATGGCCCTCTTCAGAAACACTTCAAAGAATTTGATTCCTACCAAAAGTGTGGTTACCATGGCAACAAAACTGAAAAATATTGGAAACCTTTAAAAATCTTCTTGTCCAAAACCAGAAGGCCTAGGGTTACCAAATTTGGTGTGTAGTTTCATTTAATGGACCTGCACAAAAAGTTTTCAAATTATAGCCCTGGGGTCAAAATTGGCCCTGTCCTGAGGGTAAAAAGTTTTAAATGGGTTTATATAATGAAAACTTTAAACATCTTTTTGTTCTAAACCATATGGCCCAGAGCTACCAAATTTGGCATGTAGCTTCATCTAATGGACTTTAACAAAAATCCTTCATATTATAGCTTCAGGGTCAAAATTGGCCTCGCCTCATGGGTCAAAGACTGAAAAATATTGAAAATTTTTAAAATTCTTCTTGTCTGAAATCATAAGGCCTAGGGATACCAAATTTGGCATGCAGCTTCACCTAATAGACCTTTACAACAACCATTCAAATTATAGCCATATGGTCAAAATTGGCCCTGCCCCAGGGGTCACAAGTTTTACATAGGTTTCTTTAGTGAAAACTTTAAAATACCTTCTTGTTTAAACCATATGGCCTAGGGATATTACATTTTGCATGTAGCTTCATCTAATGGACTTCTTAAAATTGGCCCAGCCAGAGGGATCACAAGTTTTATATAGGTTTATATTGTGAAAGCTTCAAATATTGTCTTGTCCTAAACCATTTGACCTAAAGCTACCAAATTTGGCATATAGCTTTGTCTAATAGTTCGCTACAAAAACTCTTTTAAATTATAGCCCGGAGGTCAGAATTTGCCCCGCCACAGAAGTCACAAGTTTTATATAGGTTTATATAGTGAACATTTTTTATATCTTCATGTCATAAACCATATGGCCTAGGGCTACTGAATTCTGCATGTAGCTTCAACTAATGGACCTCTACAAAAAGCTGTGGTCAAAATTGGCCCTAAACTACAGGTCACAAGTTTTACATAAGCTTATATAGTGAAAACTTTAGAAGTCTTCTTGTCCTAAACCATATGGCCTTTTACCAATTATAGACCTGGTGTCAAAACTGGTCCAGTGGAGCGATACAGGGCCATCATGGCCCTCTTGTTTTTTTTTCTTTTTAATATTGTTTCTTTATTTGCAGGCATTTAACAACGGACAAGTTTTACTTTGAGCCATTGGACACAGGTGAAAATGAACTACTCGTAATTGATAGACTAAGTCAGGACATTTCACTTCAAGGTAAAGTGTTTAAACACAGACCTACTGTCCTGGGGGGACAACTCATGTGGAATTGTATTGCATATTGTCCTTTGGCAGGACAGTTTTCAGTATATGTCACACTGGTGAATGATCATGGAAATATCGTGAAGTGTAACAATAATGTGACGGAAATTATGCTGTTGAAGATGGTACATGTACATATATATACCATCATCACCTGAGTCATGCTCTGTGAAAAGGGGATTTAACTCTTTTACCAAATGACAAAATTTTAGACCAGTCCAAGTTGAAAGCATTTGCAGATGACAAGGTTAATGTGACACAAGAATTCATTTTGGGAAGAGTAGAAAACATTGTGGGAAAAGAGGAAAATGCTGGTTACCAGCATTTTCTTCCTTTTCCACAATATTTTCTAAAGCTTTTATTTTTCAGGGTCTTGGCTTTTGGAAACACTGTGGGAAAAGGAGAAAATGATGGTAGCGGTCACTTTCTCCTTTTCCCAAAATGTTTTCTACCCTACCTAAGACAGTAATCACTATTTAAGCTACATTTTATTTGTCCTCCGCAAATGCTTTCAATTTGGGTAGTCCTAAATTTTGTCGTCTGGGAGAGAGGTAACTCTGCAGACAACAAAACAAATATGACCCAAATGATAGGATATGTCTTTGATCAGGTAGAAAATACTTTTGGAAAAGGAAGAAATGCTGGTTACCAGGTTTTTCTCTTTTTCCCACCATGTTTTCAAAGATCTTTCTCCTCAGGGTTATTAAAACAGGGGATTGTATTTTTAAGAGTTAACTTTTCACCACATGGCAGAATTTGGACTGGCTGAAGTTCAAAGCATTTGCAGACAACATATTAAATATTGCTCACGTGGTCAGATTTGGCTGTTATGGGATAGTATTGGGAGAATAGGAGAAAATGCTGGTGAGACATCTCACTAACTAGTGCCACCAGCCAGTGGAAAATGTTGTTTCACAACAATTTGGAAACATTTTCATACATAAATGAGCCATGCTCTGTGAAAAGAGGGCTTAATGCATCTGCAACCCAGGTCAGTCTGAGCAGGCTGACCTGGGCTGAAACTTTTCGCTAGTGTCAGTTTTCTGTATGTCAAAGGACCAGTCTACAACATGATTCAGACAGTGCTAGACAAAATGAATTTTATAGATCTGTAATACTGTGATGACATGCATTATGGAGATGTATTTAACCCCCTTTTACTAGAGAATGGCTAAAATAATCTAGTTCTTGAGGTTACAATTGCTCTTTTTCTCATCTATGGTTCCAAATATTGCCAAGTAAAGGGGCACAGGAAGTTGTACAAATACATGTAAACTCATATTAAAAGTTATGTTTCAAAGTGCTTATTTCTTCTCTTACTTGCAGCTAATGAAGGACAAATACCATCCACTGCTACAACAAAATCAATATGTGGCATTATGGGAATTATACGTCTGATTTCCGGTAAGAAAGAAGTTTAGAAAATTAAGCTGATTGAAGGTCTAAATTACCTTTTAATTGATTTTTGTACTATGAATTGTGCATCTGAGCTGTGGTTTCCAATTTGCTTGTCTTAACTCTTTACCAAACAACAAAATTTTAGATGTATCCAGATTGAAAGCATTTGCAGACGACAAATGAAATGTGGCTCAAATGACAAAATTTTTCCTCGATAGGATAGAAAACATCGTGGGAAAAGGAGAAAATGCTGGTTATCAGCATTTTCTCCTTTTCCAATAATGTTTTCTAAAGCCTTCTTCCACAGGGTCCTTAAAAGTTGGGACTGTGTGGGAAAAGGTCAACTCTTTACCAGATGACAAATATTTGGACTTGTACGTATTAAAAGCACTTGCAGGTGACAAATTGATTGAGGCTGGGGTAAGGCAGAGAACTACGGGAGAAAAGGAGAAACTGTTGGTTACCAGCATTTTCTCCTTTTTTTCACAGTGTTTTTTTAAAAAGCCTTCCCCATCGGAATCTACAAAAGACTTAGTGGAGATTGTGTAGTAAAGAGTTATAGATGAGCAATTATAGCCCAAGACAAGTGCTTTTGTTCTGTTGATCGCTTTACCCTTTACCACACAATGCCGAGTTTTAGCGACCTTGAGGTGGAAGGCTTTTGGAAACATTGTGGGAAAAGGCTGGCAAACAGCATTTTCTCCTTTCCCTGCAGTGTTTTCTACCATATCAAGGACAAATTTCATCATTTGAGCCAGATTTAATTTGTTGTCTGCAAATGCTTTCATTTTGTATCAGTCTAAAATTTTGTATGTCAAGTTCACTTAAATTCCAAAGGGAATGAATTAAACACACTTTTAAAAGTAAGCATTTTAAAAGTGTGTAAAGTTTTATAGCTTTGTAAAGGGTTAACTTGGTACCACACAATGAAACTTTTAACAACCCTGGTGAAGGAGGTTTTTGAAAACATTGTGGGAAAAGGAGAAAATGCTGGTAACCAGAAATCGTCAATTTAAAAAACATTTAATTTGTTACCTGCAAATGCTTTCAAATTGGACTAGTCTAGAGAATTGTTGTATAATAAAGAGTTGAGCAGACCACTTTTATGCCAGAAGCTTTAACCTTTTACCGCTGAATGCCGCCTTTTAATGACCCTGGGAAAGAAGCCTTTTGAAAACATTGTGGGAAAAGGAGAAAATGCTGGTAACCAGCATTTTCTCCTTTTCCCACAATGTTTTCTGCCCTATCAAAGATGATAGAAATCATAATTTTAGTAACTTTTAATTTGTTGTCTGCAAATGCTTTCAGTTTGGTCTAATACAAAATTTTGTCGTGTGGTAATGAGTTAAAAGCCTCTCTGAAGAAGAGCCAGTTGCCGCCTATAAGCATGTCTTCAATTTGAGGCACTGCTTTCATTACATTTCTCCTGAAATAATGAAATTTGTTCCTTCACAAAGCAATCCTGTGTTGAAATGACCCTGGGAAAAAAGTCTTTGAAAACAGTGGGAAAAGGAGAAAAAATTAATGCTGTTAACCAGTATTTTCGCCTTTTCTCACATTCTTTATAATCTTTCAAAGACAATTTCCATCATTTGAGCCACATTGTCGTCTTCATGCAGAAACTTTGACTTTTTGTGATATCTCTGTTATCACTGAAGATATTTACTCCAAACTCGGACTAGCTGTTAACCCTTTCCCAAACGACAAATTTTGGACTGGTCCAAATTCAAAGAGTTTGCAGACGACAATTTTAAATTTGATGAAAATGGCAGAAAGTTGTCAAAAAGGGTAGAAAACACTGTGGGAAAAGGAGAAATTGCTCGTCATGAGCAATTTCTCCTTTTTCCACAGTGTTTTCAAAAGACTTGTACTGCAGACATGTGAAAACAAGGGCTTGTTTGGGAAAGGGTTAACTGTCCATAAAAAGGAAACCCTAACAGCAGGGGAGATAACCATCAAAATGTTTTTGACACACTTATGCCCCCTTTTTAACCTAAAATTTTCACTGAAAATCAAGCCACTTTAGCAGAATGTTGGCACTAGCATGCTGTGCTATTGTTTTTACATATGTATCTGGTAAAGAGTTAAATTGCTAAACAGATTAAATAGCAATTTCCATTCTGTAGAAAAAAAAGCAAGTGTTGTGATCTTTAAATTCTTTTTTTTTCCAGCAAAAATCTCAATGTATTAGACAGTGCAGGCAGAAGAAAAAACTGGGGGTTGAGATTTAATTGAAACCAACCCTTTACCACACAATCCAGAGTATTAAAGTTCCTTCTGTAAATGACTTTTGAAAACAATGTGGGAAAGAGAAAATGCTGGTAACCAGCATTTTCTCCTTTTCCCACAATGTTTTTTACCCTTTCAGAAACGAATCCCATCATTTGAGCCACATTTAATCTGACCAGACCTGTCCTGTCACAAAGTATGAAATTTGAGCTAGGTTTAACCCTATACCACACAGTCCTGAGTGTTAACATTCCTTCTTAAAATGACTTTTGAAAACAATGTGGAAAAGGGAGAAAATGCTGGTAACCAGCATTTCCTTCTTTTCCCACAATGTTTTCTACCCTTTCAGTAACAAATCCCATCATTTGAGCCACATTTAATATGACCAAACCTGTCCTGTTACAAAGTATGAAGCACAAGTGAGATTTAACCCTTTACCACACAATCCAGACTTTTAATGACCCTGAGGAAAAAGCCTTTTAGAAACATTAACCAGCATTTTCTCCTTTTCCCACAATGTTTTCTATCCTATTATGGACAAATTCCATCATTTGAGCCACATTTAAATCGTTGTCTTGCAAATACTTTCAATTTGGATCAGTCTAAAATTTTGTTGTTTCGTAAAGAGTTAATTTTATTTGAGAGACAGTGGTTTTTGATTTTGCAGGACCTTACCTCATTGTTATCACAAAGAAGGAGAAGGTGGGACAGATTCAAGGTCACAGTATATGGAAGGTCACTGGCACAGAGATCCATTCATATAAGCGAACAACATTACACCTTACAGAGAAACAGGTTTTTGTGTGCTTATTGTTTGATCACATGTTTAACTCTTTACCAAACGACAAAATGTTAGACTGGCCCAAATTGAAAGCATTTGCAGACGACAAAATAAATTTGACTCAAGATGTGGAATTTGTTATTGGAAGGGTAGAAAACATTGTGGGAAAAGGAGAAAATGCTGGTTACCAGCATTTTTTCCTTTTCCCACAATGTTTTCAAAAGGCTTCTTTCTAGGGGTCATTAAAAGTCGAGATTGTGTGGTAAAGGGTTAGTGGGGTCACCTGTCTTAAAAGACAAATATTTATGTAGAGGTTGGGCAGTATGTTTTAGGGCTAAAGCATAAGAATATGGTGAACAGTACATGTGCACTGCTGGAATCTTTAAACACGAGTTCTTTTGTGAATTGCTGGTGATGAATAATTTCTTTAGCACCATGCCTCTTTTGTATAAAGCTTAACTCTTTACCAAATCACAAAATTTTAGACATTTCCGAATGGAAACCATTTGTAGAAAACAACAAGAGAAAGAGAGAAAATGCTGGTTTCCAGCACTTTTCTCTTTCCCCACAATGTTTTCAAAAGCTGTCTTCCTCAGGTTCATTATACCCCCACCTATGAGGTAGAGGGGGTATACGGTACTGGTTTCACCATGTCTGTTTGTCTGTCTGTCTGTCTGTCTGTCTGTCCATCCGTCTGTCAATCCGTCCATCTTTTCGTTTCTGTGCCTAACTCAAAAGCCGTTTGACCTAGGACCTTGAAACCTCATACATACAAGTGTTGCTCATGACCCAAGGAGGTGCCCATTGGTTTTGGTGTCAAATGGGTCAAAGGTCAAGGTCATGGGTTAACTTAGTTTGAAAATGATTCCCGTGCTCTTAACTCAAAAGCTGCTTGACCTAGGACCCTGAATCTTTATACAAGTGTTGTTCATGACCAAAGGAGGTGCCTTATTGTTTTTGGGTCATATTGGTCAAAGGTCAGAGTCATAGGTGAACATTGGTTTGAAAATCATTTCCATTCTGTCATTGTGTTGATTCAGTGACAAAGTGCTGGTGGGGGGTATTTGTCCGCTTTGCGACAGTTCTAGTTTGATATTATGATTGTACAGTAAAGCGTTCATTTAGATTGATTATTTGTATTTTTTCAAAAGTGTTCTGCAACAGTTTTGTTCCACTTGGCATATTCATTCTAGAAATAGGACCTTAATAAAGGCAAAGTCAAGGTTGCCCTTGTCCATAATGTCATAGTAAAGTGGACAGCCTAGGTCAAAGATTGGTTGCATGTTTTATGCAGTTTGATCTCCATCTACACTGGCCAGAAATGCATGTAAGATAGTGAAAGTTGCTTTAAGGTTCAACAAGGTAATGGAATTTGGAAATGAAGATAAATGTTGACATATATAGCTAACATCCCTTAAATGTACCATGAAAAAGGGGAGAAGTATGGATTGATTATTTTGTATGAGCAACATATAAATGACTGATAGTTTTTGTTCCAGGTAACTGATGGATTATTGTATAAGATGGTATTGGGTATTAACCCTTTACCAAACAATCCCGACTTTTAATGACCCTGAGGAAGATGGCTTTTGAAAACATTGTGAGAAAAGGAGAAAATGCTGGTAACCAGCATTTTCTCCTTTTCCCACAATGTTTTCTACCCTATCATTGACCAATATTGTCATCTGAGCTACCTTTAATTTATGGTCTGCAAATGCTTTCAATTTGGACCAATCTAAAAGTAAGTAGTTATGGGGTTTAAGATTATCAGTGGCAGATGGTAACTATTGATTTTTTATTACAGATAAGGGATAATTCTACCTATGTTGCCATGTTGGAGAATGTGCTCAAGACAGAAAGTTATTACTTCAGTACAACATATGATTTAACACATACATTACAGAGGCTTTACAACACTAGTCCTGAATTTCTATCTATACCGTTACATGAAAGGGTAAGTATGTACCATTTATCCCTTTACCACACAATCCCAACTTTTAACCCTTTTCCAAACGATAAATTTTTAGACTGGTCCAAATTGAAAGAGTTTGCAGATGACAATTTTGAATTTGATGAAAATGGCAGAAAGTTCTCAAAAAGGGTAGAAAACATTGTGGGAAAAGGAGAAATTGCTCGTTTCTCCTTTTCCCACAGTGTTTTCAAAAGCCTTGTACTGCAGACACATGAAAACCAGGGCTTGTTTGGGAAAGGGTTAACCACCCTGAAGAAAATGCCGTTTGAAAACATTGTAGGAAAAGGAGAAAATGCTGGTAACCAGCATTTTCTCCTTTCCCACAATGTTTTCTACCTTCCCAAATCAAATTTCAGTTTTTGAGCAACATTTCATTTGTCGTCTGCTAATGCTTTCAATTTGGACCAATCTAAAATTTTGTCGTTTGGTAAAGGGTTAACACCTTTTGCAGATGAAAAGTATTGATTTGCATCTTTTTTGATAAGTAATTTGTTCATTAGGAGTGTCCTATTTGTTAATTTTTTTTTTATGTCCTGTATATCAGAGTATGAGGAACTATTTAACCCTTCACCAAACTATTCCATGTTTGAACAACCATTAGGAAGAAGGCTTTTGAAAACAATGTTGAAAACGAAGAAAATGTTGGTAGCCAGCATTTTTTTCCTTTCCCACAATGTTTCTACTCTGTCAAAGACATGTCCTGTTACTTTGGCCACATTTGATTTGTTGTCAGCAAATGTTTTGCAATTGGAAAAGTCTAAAATTTTGTTGTCTGATGAAGGGTTAAGGATGATCACCTGTTCATTTGTGTCTACTATAGGGGAGACTTTCCACAGGATGATATATTTTGGTGTACTTAACAATTAATGTTGAATAGTGGTATTTAGGAGTTTGTTGCAAAACTCATTGTCTATATTCTAGAAACTGAAAATAAGGGGAGATTTTTCCCCCTTCCATTTAAAAAAAAAAAGAAAATAGCAGGACAATTTTCAAACACTACCCTGAAAAGTGGGCTGTTGTGGTAAAGTGGGCCATTTTGGACCATGCCAATTTGGAATTGGGCTTTTTTGATGGACATAATGTTGCAAAAACAGCTTTGGTAATGATGCCATGTTATTCAAAACAGCAATATTTACTTTGAAGCAAGAGTAAATTCTTTGCTTTGGGACTTTTCCAGTGTTTATTTTTAACATGTGACATATACTGGATCTGAAAAAAATTGGCATGAGAATAAACAGTGAAACTTTTTAAATATATAACGACTCATGTTATTGCATTGCGTTAGTTTCTGTTGCATACCCATGATCAAAACTGAGATGGTATTTTGTTATCTATTTACAGGCAGATCAGAGATTTTTATGGAATGGCTATGTGCTACAGGAACTTGCCCAACAATCAGAACTGGGACGCTACTGCTTGCCCGTTATGTTAGGATGTATCCTTGTTTCTGTAGAGCTTTGTGGGTGTTTCTATCAGAAAGTTCAACTTGGGTTAACCTTTTACCACACAATCCCCAACTTGGGGAAACAGCCTTTTGAAAAGGGGCCAACTTAGATATGAGCCATGCTCTGTGAAAAGGTTGCTTAATGCATCTGCGAAAAGTATCGACCCAGGTCAGCCTGCACAGTCCGTGCAGGCTGATCTGGGTGGAAACTTTTCGCCATTAGTCAATTTTCTGTATGTCAAAGGACCAGTTTACCTCATGCTTACATCGATTATTTGAAAAAAAAGTAGCTTTTATGGATCCATAATAATGTGATTACTTGATTGGTATTTAGCATCATTGAGATGCATTCAGCCCCCTTTTGCCAGAACATGACTCATATTTTTGCTGTGAATTAATTTCATTTGTTAAACACTGATAAGGACTACAAAGTATACTTTTCCCCTACAATTATTAGGATACAGTATTATCGATGGGTGTCAATGATCAGGTGAAACTCCCACACAAACCTATTGGAAAGTCAGGTGTGAAGTCAGAACATATTTAAAAAACATACCCCAATACCACTGGAAATTTTTTTTCTTAACCCTATACCACACAATCCCAAGTTTAAATGACCTTGAGAAGGGAGGTTTTTGGAAACATTGAGGAAAAAGGGGAAAATGTGTTTTCTCCTTTTCCCACAATGCTTTCTACCTCTTAGAAGACAAATCCCATCATTTGAGCCACAGTGATTTTTTCTTCTGTAAATGCTTTCAATTTGGATAAGTCTAAAATTTTGTTGTGTAATATTTTTTTTAATGATAGTTTGCAAGCTATAGCCTTCCTTAATTCTGTGTTAAATTATTTTTGAAATTTGATGAGATTATAAATCTCAATGACCATCTGAAAGGCCATGATCATTATTTAATGATTGATGGATTACCTTAAGGTTGCTTCAAATAATTCTGGTTAATGGCATTTGTCCTTAATATGGTTCCCAGTTATGACAATAAAATCTACATTAATAAACAATAAACCAATAGATTACATCGTGATCTCTCGACGATGTGTGTACAGGGCAGGGACAAGATTTAATGTCCGAGGTTTGGACAACGAAGGTCAAGTGGCTAATTTCGTAGAAACAGAACAAATTTTGCAGTATGAAGGAAACACATGTTCGTTTGTTCAGGTGAGAAGATAAAAATCACTTGTGTGTCATATATCATAGATTATCATTTTGTTTGAAAAATGTGTTTTTTCCAGTGTCTTTTTTTATGGACTTTCTTTTAATAACAATTTTGTCATTGACCCAAATGAGCTATGCTGTATGAAAAGGGGGCTTAATGCATCAAAAAAAAAAAAAAAAAAAAAAAGCATCGACCCATGTCAGCCTTTGCAGGCTGCACAGGCTGACATGGGTTGAAACTTTTTGCTATTTGTAAATTTTCTGCATGGTAAAAGAGTCAGTAGATGATTAACCCTTAAAATTGCCCAAAATGTTGTTTTAGAGCTGTATTTGCCTGGAATATCTCAACATAATGGACAGTGAAGATTCAAGATTGGACTACAGGATCTGTGCTGTCTGATCTTTATCTACATTGTCCACAAAGACAGTTCTAGTCTTGGCATTCTGTGAATATGGAAAGATTTTACTTCATCTCCTGTTATTTGTTTCACATGGTTTAATCTTCCAGACCCGAGGATCCATACCTCTCTACTGGTCACAGAGACCCAATTTGAAATACATGCCACAAGCTCAGCTGCATACTGCAAACCATGTAAGTGATTTGTTTTGATGATGTAATACAAATTTTTCAGTAAGTTATAGTCAGGTAACGGCAATAGTTTCCTTGGTTTTACCAGTGCTGGGTTTTGATTATGCAGTGCCTTGCCAGTAACAAAATTCGGGATTTTTCCTTTCCCTATTTTCACATTCACACAGTTAGTCGCTTTTGCGGATGCAGATTTTGTAGTTTGATCACGAATATACACTGTGTGGGTCTTGGTCCTGACCAAAACATCTGTTATTACATTTTATATTTTTAGCTCACCTTAGCACAACGTGCTAAAGGTGAGCTATTGTGATCGCCCTATGTCCGGCGTCCGGCGTCCATCGTCCGTCGTCCGTCAACAATTTCTTTAAACATCTTCTTCTCCTAAACCACTGGGCCAATCTTGATGAAACTTGGCAGGGATGTTCCTTGGGTGAAGCTCTACAAAAATTGTTCAAAGAATTGAATTCCACCCACAACTCTGGTTGCCATGGCAACAAAAAGGGAAAAAAAGCAAAATCTTTGAAAATCTTCTTCTCTGAAACTAGAAGGCGCAGAGCTTTGATATTTGGTATGTAGCATCTCCTAGTGGACCTCTACCAAGTGTGTTCATTTGATGCCCCTGGGATCAAAACTGGCCCCGCCCCGGGGGTCACAAGTTCGAGCATAGTAACAAAGAAGGAAAACTTTAAAAATCTTCTTCTCTGAAACTTGAAGGTGTAGAGCTTTGATATTTGGCATGTAGCATCTCCTAGTGGACCTCTACCAAGTTTGTTCATATGATGCCCCTGGGGTCAGAACTGGCCCAGCCCCGGGGGTCACAATTTCCAACATAGGAACAAAGAAGGAAAACTTTAAAAATCTTCTTCTGTAAAACCAGAAGGCATAGAGCTTTGATATTTGGCATGAAGCATCTCCTAGTGGACCTCTACCAAGTTTGTTCATATGATGCCCTTGGGGTCAAAACTGGCCCTGCCCCGGGGGTCACAAGTTCAAACATAGGAACAAAGAGGGGAAACTTTAAAAATCATCTTCTCTGAAACTGGAAGGCGTAGAGCTTTGATATTTGGTATGTAGCAAATATCTAGGGTTAGATAGGCCCTGCCCCGGGGGTCACAATTTCCAACATAGGAACAAAGAAGGAAAACTTTAAAAATCTTCTTCTGTAAAACTAGAAGGCATAGAGCTTTGATATTTGGTATGTAGCATCGCCTAGTAGACCTCTACTAAGTTTGTTCATATGATGCCCTTGGGGTCAAAATTTGCCCTGCCCAGGGGGTCACAAGTTCAAACACAGGAACAAAGAAGGAAAACTTAATTTTTTTTTTCTCTTAAATGGGAAGGCATAGAGCTTTGATATTTGGTATGTAGCATCTCCTAGTGGACTTCTACCAAGTTAGTTCCAAGGATGCTGCTTGGGTCAAAACTGGCCCAGCCCCTTGGGTCACAAGTTCGAACATAGGAACAAAGAAGGAAAACTTTAAAATTCTTCTTTTCTGAAACCAAAAGGTGTGGAGCTTTGATATTTGGTATGTTGCATCTCAGAGTGGAACTCTACCAAGTTTGTTCATATGATGCCCCTGGGTCAAAACTGGCCCCGCCCCGGGGGTCACAAGTTCAAAGGTAGGAACAAAGAAGGAAAACTTCAAATTTCTTTTTCTCTTAAACGGGAAGGTGTAGAGCTTTAATATTTGGTATGTAGCATTTCCTAGTGGACCTCTACCAAGTTTGTTCATATGATGCCCCTGGGTCAAAACTGGCCCAGCCCCGGGGGTCACAAGTTCGAACATAGGAACAAAGAAGGAAAACTTTAAAATTATTCTTTAAAACTGGAAGCCTTGATATTTGGTTTGTAGTGATTCTCTTCTAAGTTTGTTTGCCCATCTAAGCGCAACAAGTTCATTGAGTTCAAAATTGGGTCATCTTGGGTCATAAACTAGGTCACTAGGTCAAATTAAAGAAATACCTTGTTGGCACTCTCGAGACCACATTATTTGCTCAATTGCCTTGAAAATTACTTAGAAAGTTTATCTTTATAAAGTCTCACATAAGATTAATTTGGGTCAACTTGGGTCATAAACTAGTTCACTGGGTCAAATTAAAGATATACCTTGTTTGCACTCTGGAGGCCACATTTATTGCTCAAATGACCTGAAATTTGGCCAGAATGTTTGTCTTGATGAAATACCAGATGAGTTTGGATTTGGGTCACCTGGAACCATAAACTAGGTCACTAGGTCAAAATAAAGAAATACCATGTGGGCTCTCTAGAGGCCACATTCTTTGCTTAATTGCCTTGAAAATTGGTCAGAATGTTTGTCTTTGTAAAATCTCACATGAGTCTGAATTTGGATCAACTGGGGTCATAAACTAGGTCACTCGGTCAAATTAAAGAAATAGCTAGTGGGCACTCTAGAGGCCACATTTATTATTCATTTGATTTGAAAATTGGTTAAAATGTTTCTTTTGATATAGTCAAAGACCAGTTCAAATTTGGGTTATCTGGGGTCATAATCTAGATCACTAGGTCAAATTAAAGAAATATCTTTAGGGCACTCGAGGCCACATTTTTTGCTCAGTTGACTTGAAAATTGGTAAGAATGTTTGTCTTCATGAAATATGAGTTTGAAATCGGGTCACCTGCGGTCAAAAACTAGGTCACATGGTCAAATTAAAGAAAAACCTTAAAGGCACTCTACTAAGGTGAGCGACCCAGGGCCATCATGGCCCTCTTGTTTTAAAAAGCTGTATTTTTTTGAAAGCAGATGACTGAAACTTTAGATTGTTAAGTGTTGCTCAATGTCTCCAAATATGAACTTTTTTGCACGTTTAACCCTTTACCACACAATCCCAAGCTTTGACAATCCTGAGTTACAAGGCTTTTGAAAACTTTGTGGGAATAGGAGAAAATGCTGGTAACCAGATTTTTCTCCTTTTCCCTCAATGTTTTCTATCCTGTTGGAGACAAATCTCATTATTTTAGCCTTGTTTAATTGGCTGCAAATACTTTCAATTTGGTTGAGTCTAACCTTCTGTTGTTTGGTAAAGATTTAAAAAGCACTTCAGTATTTTGTGAAATTTCATTAAAGAAAATTACATGAACCTTGCTCTTTGAAAAGGAGGTTAAATGCATTTGTAAAATGTATTGACCCTGGTCAGCTTGTGCAGTCCATGCAGGCTGACATTGATTGAAACTTTTGCCCATTTATAAATTTTCTACATGTCCAAGGACCATTCTGTCGCAAGGTTCATGTAATTATTGTTAGACAAAATGGATTTTATGTATCCCTTATTATGTGATGACTTCTTTGGTATCATGCTCTGCCAAGATGCATTAAATTCCATTTTCACAGGGCTTGACATGTATTTACATTATCTGTCTCAGAGTAAGATGTTATTTTGGTTTTCTGCGATCAATTTCATTTCAGAATTAAATGTAAGACAATTTATTATATACGTACCTGTAATTTTGCCGGCTAAAACAAATGCGTCAACCAAGCATGAAATAATATGATTAACAGAAAAAAGAATCCGTATCTACACAGTGTCAAATACATTTCCAAATGTGGTATGGTGAAATATCTCGCATGTGGAATACGTGCGTAGTGATTTGTGACTTGATTGGTCAAAAGTGTTACACAAAGATATTCATCTGGCATTCATAAAAACAAACTTATTAACAGTAAATCATTATTTTTTTTTATTGTTGTTGACTGCTTTCGAATAAAATTTCAATAACTGCAAAACTTTGGATGTTGAAAGTTATTGGTATATAATAAAAGGAGTTTAAAGGACTGTTATGCCATAGTAACTGTCCTGGTACTTGTATTTACATGTACTTCTTGCTGCGTAAGAAAATTTTGACATATCACTTGACCTCCAGTTTCAGGCCATGTCAAATTTTCTCACACTGCTCAAATCAAATACATGCAGAGGGAAAGTTACTACAATATAATATTCAATATGTATTGGCTGGATAAGGATTTTTTTCCCATCTATGTTCTTTACCAATTATCTCTTTACCAAACGATAAAATTTTAGATATGCTCAAATGTAGAGTCTTTTCAGACAACAATTAAATGTTGCTGACATGATGTGATTTGTCTGTCATAGAGCAGAAAACATTATAGGAAATAGAGAAAATTCTGGTAACCAGCATTTTCTCCTTTTCCCACGATGTTTTCTATGCCATTATTTTATTATTAATATTCTTTTTTTTTTTTTTTTTTTGTAAAGAGTAAAACAATTTTGATATGTTGTCCAGGTTGATGGCCTAAAACGGCATTTTGACGATCAGGTGTATAACTATGGGGACCAAGTCATTGTAAATCTTGTGAGTTTGATCGTTTTAAAACTTTCTTTTTTAAATGCTGTCTTCAGTAGACTCTGTATTATGTTGCCTTTTTAAATAAACAATTTAAATTAAGTTTAGTACATGAATACTCGTTAAGACATTGTGAGTAAAGGAGAAACTGCTCCATACAAGTAATGTCTACTTTTGTCTCAAATTTTTCAAAAGGATGTCATTGAAACTGAACCAAAAATTACTATGAATACTTTGTGATCAAATTGATCAAAGTCTGATAATCAATTAAATATTGGCTGATACAGTTTGTTACTTTTACTATTCTTGTGCAGAATTCTAGACTGTAGATATCTACTCATACAAGCTAAGGTTATCCTATACAGAACAGTACCTTTTTTAGAACCACCCTGAAGGAGGAGGCTTTTAAAAAACATTGTGGAAAAATGAGAAAATGCTTAAAAACAACTTCTGCTAATATTGAACCATCAAAAATTTTGTTTCGTAAAGAGTTGACTCTTTACCAAATGACAAAAGTTTAGACTTGTCCAAATTGAAAGCATTTGTAGACAACATATTAAATGTGGCTGAAAAATTAAAATTTGTTTTAGGAAGGGTAGAAAACATTGTGGGAAAAGGAGAAAATGCTGGTAACCAGCATTTTCTCCTTCTCCCACAATGTTTTCAAAAGGCATCTTTCTCAGGGTCGTTAAAAGTCGGGATCGTGTGGTAAAAGGTTCAATATATTTTTGTTTCATTGCAGGTCAACAAAAAGGGGCATGAAGGTGCCCTTGAAAAAGCTTTGTCTGATAACATAACATCTTTACAAAACGAGAGAGTCATGTAAGCCTCTTAGGTTTGAGCCATGCTCTGGCAAAAGGGGGCTTAATGCATCACCATGCTGCATGATACCAAGCAAGTCATTACATGAACATGGATCCACTTTGTCTATTAACTGACTGAATCATTAGGTAAACTGGTCCTTGGATTGCAGAAAACTGAGCAGTAGCAAAAACGTTTCAGCCTAGGTCAGCCTGTGCAGGCTGACGTTGGTTGATACTTTTTGCAGATGCATTAAGCCCCCTTTTCACAGAGCATGAATCCTTTATCTTTAACTCATTTCCAGGTAACGAATCTTTGGACCTGCCTGAATTAAAAGTTTTTACAGATTATATATTAGCTCTTTACCAAACAACACAATTTTAGACTTGTCCAAATTGAGAGCTTTTGCAGATGACAAATTATATGAGGCTCAAATTGTGAAATTTATCTCTGAAAGGATGAAAAACATTGTGGAAAAAGGAGAAAATGCTGGTTGCCAGCATTTTCTCCTTTTCCTACAATGTTTTTAGAAGGCTTCTTCCTCAAGGTCGTTAAAATTCTGGATTGTGTGGTAAAGGGTTAAACATGGCGATTTGTTATTGGAAGGCCAGAAAACATCTTCAAAGTAGGAGAAAATGCTGCACACGTTGATAAATCATGTTAAACCAGTTCACCGTAGATCATGTAAAATACAGCATGTGAAATAAAGCTATTAAATGTTTAAAACACAATGCCGACTTTTAACAACCCTGAGAAAGAAGTCTTTTGAAAACATTCTGCGAAAGGGGGAAAATGCCGGTAACCATCATTTTCTCCTTTTCCCACAATGTTTTCTACCCTTCCCCGAAACGAATTTTAGTTTTTCAGTCACACTTATTTTGTCAACTGCAACTGTTTTCAATTTGGACTAGTCTAAAATTTTGTTTGGTAAAGAGTTAAGGTTTGATATGTGTAAACATGATTATTATTGGATAGAAAAGCATATGAAATGTTTTTGTAAACAGGAGAAATTGCTTGTTACAAACAATTTCTTTTTTCACAATATTTTTCAAAACTGAAGTAATGAAGGACAAAAGAAAACACCTTTATGCAAGAGTCTGATAGTTTAGCTCTGTACCACACAACAAAATTTTAGACCAATCAAATTTGGAAAGCATTTGAAGACCCCAAAGTAAATGAGATTCAAAAATTGAAATTTGTTGTTAGAAAGGTAGAAAATATTGTAGGAAATGAGAAAATGCTAGTTACCTGCATTTTTTGCTTTTTAGCCCACCTAAGCACATAGTGCTCGAGGTGAGCAATTGTGATGGGTCAATGTCCATCGTCTGTCTGTCCGTCCGTCCGTTCACAATTACAAAAAAAATCTTCTCCTCCTAAACTAACTATCAGGTTTCAATCAAACTTCACAGAAATGATCCTTAGGTCATGCTCTTTCAAAATACTTCAAAGAATTGAAATCAGTGAAGAACTCTGGTTGCCATGGCAACTGAAAGAAAAAACTTTAAAAATCTTCTTGTCCCAAACTGTAAGGGCTAGAGCTTTCATATATGGCATGTAGCATCATCTAGTGGCCCTCTACCAAAATACTTCAAATTATGGCCCTAGTGTGGAAATTGGCCCTATGTTGTGGGTTCTCGGATTTCACATAGAGATAAAGAAGGAAATCTTTAAAAATCTTCTTGTCCCAAACCATAAGGGCTAGAGCTTTCATTTATGGCATGTAGCATCATCTAGTGACCCTCTATCAAAATACTTCAAATTATGGCCCTGGTGTTAAAAATTGGCCCTATGTTGTGGGGTCTCGGATTTCACATAGAGATAAAGAAGGAAATCTTTAAAAATCTTCTTGTCCCAAACCGTAAGGGCTAGAGCTTTCATATTTGGCATGTAGCATCATCTAGTGGCCTTCTACCAAAACACTTAAAATTATGGCCCTAGTTTGAAAATTAGCCATATTTTGTTGGTCTCGGATTTCACATAGAGATAAAGAAGGAAATCTTTAAAAATCTTCTTGTCCCAAACTGTAAGGGCTAGAGCTTTCATATTTGGCATGTAGCATTATGGTGTTGAGTCTTCTTGCAAGTGGTTGTGGGAAAGAGGTTGATCACTATTATATCTTGAAAAGAGTCAACTCAATACTGATCTGCTAAAATATTAATTTCTTGAGCATCTCTGCAACAATTACAGTAAACTTTGCTTATTACTATATTGCTTAATACGATATATTGCTTATAATGACGTTAATCCCTTGGTCCCAACAGGGTCTCTTTTTATAAGAATATACATCAGTTAAAACGATATTCAGATAAAACGATATGATTTCTTTGGTCCCCTGAGTATCGTTATAAGTGGAACCCTATTTTGGGCTGTCGCAGCATGGACTGGTGGATAGTTATGCTCCCGTAAGGGCGAGCATATAGTCGCCACTTCGTCTGTCTGTCCGTCCGAAGCGATTTCTCAACAACCACTTGATGGCTCTTGTTTGCTAATAGCATTTACCAAATTTCTTCCTTGGAATCATAAAAAGTCTTTTGTAGTCACAATGTGGGATCAAATATGTAAAGAATGTATTCTTGGAATCCTCCTGTTCCATATTGCATGGCCCACAACATACATTTGGCATGTGATTCTGTCTGAAAACCCATTATCAGCTCACCTGAGCATAACATACTCATGGTTAGCTTTTATGTATCCTTGAATATGCGTCGCCAAAATTCCACTGTTTATTATATAAGTACATGTATCATAATTCGAGCATAATCTTGATCCATCGGCCAGAATGTTTGTAAGGTTGTGAACATGAACATGAACACACCCAGCAACCACAATTCTGGCTCAGTCATACTCAAAATTTTCCTGGATGGTCATAATGACCTAAGGACAAATCTGATCAAAATGGGGACAAACTAAAAGCATCAAAATAGGGGATCTTGATGACAATTCCATTGTTTACACTCTAGGGCCTATAATTTCGACTGTCATTTTCTTACCTGCTCTGATTGTTGGTATTGTCATATGGATGAATCATTTTCAAAACTAAAACATTCCAGCAAAAAACAAGAGGCAAGTGGCCATAACAATGACAGCTGAGTTGCATTTCAGGTGAGTGATTTAGGACCATCATGGTCCTCTTGTCTCATTTTGTTTTTAAAAGTTTTCTTTCCCAGGGTTTTAAAACTGGGGATTGTGTGGTAAAGGGTTAATTGTCATATATGACATGTACAGTATTACTGTTATTGTGTTTTAGGTATGAGTATTTTGATTTTCACCATGAATGTGGACAAATGAGATGGGACAGATTATCTATACTGATCAACAAACTACAAGACAGAAGACACAAGTTTGGGTAAGAGATTTTGATCCCTCACAGACATGTTTCATTTTATCGCAGTGAGAGTTTAACTCTTTACCAAAAGACATTTTTTTGTACTCCACCAAATTGAAAGCACTGGCAGACGACAAAATAAATGTAGCTCAAGTGATGATTTCTGTCTTTGATAGGGCAGAAAACATGTGGGAAAAGGAGAAAATGCTGGTCACCAGCATTTTCTCCTTTTCCCACAATGTTTTAAAAATACCTTTTTTTACGGGGTTGTTAAAAGTAGGGATTGTGTGGTAATGGGTTAAATATGGTACAAGTAACTGAGGCCCTCATGTAGAGAATTTTTTCCCTCTGTGGCAGACTACTTGTGAAAGAATTGTGGTCAGTGGAGAAATTGCAAACTATGAGCTAGATTAACTCATTAGCTCCTGAAAATGAGTTTTTGCAACTGGCAAGTGTCTGCTTTTGATTACATTTTAGTAAAAAGGCAGATTGCTAAGCAAATACATCTGTTGTTACATTTTAAAATGTACTCAGGTTTATTCATGTTGTAAAGTACAGAAGATCAATATGAAAATATTAGACCTGTCTAAATTCAAAGTATTTGCAGATTATATATTGAGTTTAGGGCTTAGATGTTGGGAAATTTTTCATGACAGGATAGAAAATATTGTGGAAAAAGGACAAAATGCTGGTTTGTCCTTTTTCAACAATGTTTCTAAAAAACTTCCTACACAGAGATCATTAAAACACAGAGTTGTTCAGGGATAGGTTAAGTTTTTGCTCTTAACCCTTTACCACACAGTGCCGGCTTTTAACGACCCTGAGACAGAAAGCTTTTGAAAACCTTGTGAGAAAAGTAGAAAATGTTGGTAACCAGCATTTTCTCCTTTTCCCACAATGTTTTCTACTTTTCCCTAAACAAATTTCAGTTTTTGAGTCATGTTTGTCGTCTGCAAATGCTTTCAAATTGATTGGTCTAAAATTTTGTCGTTTGGTAAAGAGTTAATTCAATTTGAATTAACCCTTTACTTCATAATCCCAACATTTAACAACCCAGAGGATGAAGCCCTCTGAAAACATTGCAGGAAAAGGAGAAAATGCTGGTAACGAGCATTTTCTCTTTTTCCCACATTGTTTTCTACCCTATCAAATACCTAAATTACCATTTACCAACAGTTAATATGTCGCTTGCAAATGCTTTCAATTTGATCCAGTCCAAACTTTTGTTGTATGGTAAAGAGTTAAGTTGATTTCACTAAAATGTCAATATGAAAACACTTGTTGGCTCCACTGGCCGAAGGCCAGTGAGCTTATGTCATGGCCCGGTGTCCGTTGTGCGTCCGTCCGTGCGTGCGTTAACTTTTATTTCAAACATCTTCTTCTCTGAAACTACCCATCCAATTTCATGAAACTTCACAGAAATGATCCTGCCATGGTCCTCTTCAGAATTTCTTGAAAGAATTTGATTCCTTCAAAAACTCTGGTTGCCATGGCAACAAAACTGAAAAATATTGGAAATCTTTAAAAATCGTCTTGTCTGAAACCATAAGGCATAGGGCTACCAAATTTGGCATGTAGCTTTATGTAGTAGACCTCTATCAAGTTTCTTCAAATTATAGCCCTGGGGTCAAAATTGGCTCTGCCTCAGGAGTCACAAGTTTTACATAGGCTTATATAGAGAAAACTTTAAAAATCTTCCTGTACCTAGCCATAAGGCCTAGAGCTACCAAATTTTGCATGTAGCTATATCTAGTGGGTCTCTACCAAGTGGGCCAAAATTTTAGCCCTGGGGTCAAAATTGGCCCCACGGCAGGGGTCACAAGTTTTACATGGGCTTACATAGTGACAACTTAAGAAATCATCCTGTTTTGATTTTTTTTTTGAAATTAGCCTTGCATCAGGGGTCTTATGTTTTACAGAGGCTTCATATGGACAAAACTTGAAAATCACCTTATTTATAACCATACAGCATAGACTTGTATTATTTTGGCATGTGGCTTTATCTTGTGGACCTGTACCAGGGTTCAAGTAATTATAGCTCTGGGATCAAAAATGGCTTTGCCGTGCAGGTCTCAACTTTCACATGGGCTTTTACAGAGAAAACTTTGTAAGTCTTCATTTTGAAACCATTTGGCTCAGAATTGACATGTTTAGTATTTATGGTTTATATTTATAAGCCAGTGGAGCGATACAGGGCCATCATGGCCCTCTTGTTTTACTTTTTATTTTGTTGCTAGATATTTCATGGTGAGCAAAGATGGAGGTATCTTATGTCAACAGGATGGAGTATTTAGAACAAATTGTATGGACTGTTTGGACAGAACCAATGTTGTACAGGGAATGTTAGCCAAGATTACTCTAGAGGAACAACTAAAGGTGAGGGTTGAGCATTAGCCCAAAGGATAAGGAGGACAGTTGTAGGTGTAACTCCACATTCTGTGCTATTTCATCTTTGTAATCAATTTCATGATATGTTGTAAATGAAACAGCTTGGAATAAGTTAGCCTTTTTTGACTATCAGGCTGAAAAAAAAATAATATCTGAGCCATGCTCTGTGAAAAGTGGGCTTAATGCATCTGCAAACACTATCGACCCATGTCAGTCTGTGCAGTATGCGCAGGCTGACATGGGTCAAAATTTTTTGATGATGGTCAATTTTGTGCATGTCCAAGGACTGTAGTACCTCATGATCCAGTCATTGTTAGAGAAAATGGATTTTATGGTTCCATAATTGGCATGCAACACACAAAAAGAGGCCTTTGGACATATGCGTAAAAGTTTGTCATCCCAGATCAGCCTGTGCAGTCTGCAACTAATCCAAGACGACACTAACAGTTTTTGTGCGATTTTCTGTTTCACGAAAGTCAACCGTATGAAAAAATCTTGAATAGTCGTAAAGTGCCGTCTTGGATTAGCCTGTGCGGACTGCGCAGGCTAATCCGGGACGACATTTTACGCAAATGTCTGAAGGTCTCATTTCGCATGTTGCGGGCCAATTATTTGATGACTTGCGTGGTATAATGCATAATGGAGATGCATTATGTTCCCTATTGCTTATGTTATAGTTTATGATTATGTTCAATTCTTACGTTGTCAACAAAGTTTGCCTTTCCTTGTGTGTATGCCTTGTAATTCTTGATGCATCTGTATCTTTTACCATGTACCATGTGGTAAGTATTACATTTTCAGTATGTTCCTATTTGCATGGAAACAAATGGATAGATGTACTGGCTGGCTGGAGATGATGGAGTAAAACTCTGTGTGACAAAAATCTGTATTTTTTTTTTCAGAGACTGGGTGTTATTAATCAGCAACAAACAGTAGACAACTTTACACAATTCCAAGGACTTTTTAACAATCGTGAGTCGTTTATGTAGTAAAGAGACATACTTTCAGAGATGAATTTCATGGTAGTGGTCTTGAGACATTTCCTACATCTTTACCAAAGGACAAAATTTTGGATGAGACCAAATTAGATACATATGCAGACAACAAATTAAATATGCCTGAAATGATGATTTCTGTCTATCACAGGGTAGAAAATATTTTGGGAAAAGGAGGTAATGCTGGTCATCAATATTTTCTCCTTTTTTCTGTAATGTTTTCAAAAGCCTTCTTCTTCAGGGTTGTTAAAATTTGGGATTATGTGGTACAGAATTAAAGACTGTTTGTAGCTTTGAATGTTAAATGGGAGGAGTCTTCCATTGCCCCCCCTCAGTCTATGCTTAATCGTATACATCGTGGGCATGTAAATTTTGTAAGTTTGGAACGGTATACAACCTGTGTTAGCTGTCTCAGCATATTATATAACAATTCCTAGATAATACACACCTTTTTGTGTTTGTATTATGATATTTAGCTTAGTTCATATTGAAATGGATTGTTCAAAATCCCAGCAAAGCCAATTTCTTTCTGCGGATTGATGATAGTCATTGTGACATGATTCATTTCTCTTTTGCTGCTGATTATTGTTTCAATGATGGTTATGTGGAAAAGTAGCAATTGGCCTGAGAAATACATTCTGCGGAGTACTGGTGAAATATGTGCTTTGGCTGCCATGATACAACTGAGATATTGTTGAAAACGATGTTTAACACGATACAGTACCATACTATGGGAAATTCAGCTAATTTTACTAGGTTAACCAATAGAATTTATATCAGATATTTCTCTAGTTATGGTGACATGAATTAAAGTTCATACAATATTGCATATTTAAACCTTGTGGCAAAGGAAAAATTGCTTGTAAACAGTTTCTCCTATCACAGCAAGATTTTCAAAGTCTCGCCATGAGAAGCTGTCTGCAGCAGGTAAGTTATAAGTTAAGGGTATTGGTGTTTCTATTCTAGTGTGGGCAGATAACGCAGATACTATATCCAAACAGTATGCTGGCACTGGGGCTCTGAAAACAGACTTCACCAGGTAAGTTTAGGTTATAATAGGCATTTCTTTGTCAAGCATCAACAATGAAGGACAAAATAGAATGTATCAAACAACATGATACTGATACGAACTCAAGTCCTGATTATTTTGTTTGTATATTATGAACTTTGTTTTCAACAATTTTTAGCTCTGCAGTTATGAGAGAAAACTTAATTTATTGTAATAGACAACTTTTTGGAATTTCGTCATTTGAGCCACATTCATATTTTCATTGCCTAATATTTTCAGTTTAGCATGTCTAAAATTCTGTAGTGTGGTAAAGGGTTAAGGGTGTGTTACTGGTTTTCCTGCTATTGAAATATCACATGTAACTTGAGCATTTCTGAATTAGATATAGATTTATAGATTAACTCTTTACCACATAATACAATTTTAGACGGGTCCAAATCGAAAGATTAACTCTTTACCACATAATAAAATTTTAGACGGGTCCAAATCAAAAGTATTTGCATGCGACAAATTAAAGGTAGCTGAAATGACGGTAATTGTCTTCAAAAGTGTAGAAAAAATTGTGGGAAAAGGAAAAAATGCTGGCTACCAGCATTTTCTCCTTTTCCCACAAGGTTTTCAAAAGGCCATTTTATCAATGTCGTTAAGACTTGCGATTGTGTGGTAAAGAGTTAAAAGCAAAACATTTTTGAAAAAAATCACTAATCATGAGGAATATCTTTATATTTTAAAACTTTTTATCCCTTTGATAGAACTGGAAAAAGGACCAGGATAGGTATGCTGTACGATGGTGTAAATTCCCTGACACGCTACTTCAAAAATAATTTCGGAGATGGGTTCCGGCAGGACTCCATTGACTTGTTTCTGGGCCACTACAGGGTGGAGGAGAATGAGGGCATTGCCAAACCTTCCCCATTACAACCTGATAGAGACTGGAAATTTTATGCTGTAAGAGATTCAGTATCAAAGTATACAATTCTACTGCGAGAATTTCTTGCATTTGTGGACAGATTAATTGAGCCATGCTTTCTGAAAAGGGGGCTCAGTGCATCTGCAAAAAAATTATCGACCCACGTCAGCCTGTGCAGTCCACACAGGCTGACCTGGGCCGAAACTTTTGGCTATTGGTCAATTTTCCGCATGTCCAAGGGCCAGTCTACCTCTTGATTTAGTCAGTTGTTAAACAAAATGGATTTTATGGACCCATGATTATGTGATGACTTGCTTGGTATCATGCATCACAGAGATTTGTTAAGCATGCTTTTGCCGGTGCAAGGCTCAACTATTTTATGTTTTAGATCAGATGGTAAGGGGATGAGGGTTATTTTAAATAGTAACTCATACCTGATAAAATCTTTACTATAGACAGCTTTATTGAATACAGATACTCAACATGTTGTGCCAAAAGGGAGGGGGTCTGTTGTTTATAAATGAGTCATGCTTTGTAAACAGGTGGTTTAATGCATCTACAGAAAGTATTGACCCATTTCAGCCTGTGCAGTCGGTGCAGGCTGACCAGGTTTGAAACATTTTGGTATCGGCAGTTTGTCTACTTATCAAAAGACTATATACCTCATAATTTAGACAGTTTTAAACAAAATATATGCATACTATCGAACAATTTGCTTGGTCTAATGCATTATGAGGATGCAAGAAACCCCCTTTTCCCAGAGTGCCACCCAAATGTATAAAATGGCCAGCTTTTTCGTCCAGATTGAAAACTCTTTGTTTACTGCAAAACACAGTCTGACCTTCTCTGTAGTACTTTGCCAGCAATAGAGACTTGCCTGCAGCAGGAGGTAGATTCATTAGCAGTACAGTGAAGGAATGCATTGTTCAGTTTTCAAAATATGGTATAGTTTAGAATTTTGCATGCAAACTCCTTGTAACTCTATTGGAAAAGTCCATCAAAATGATATTTCTAGAGATAATCAATGAGGTGTGTACAGAATTGATTTCTTCAAGTTACCTGGTATTTGCACCTTATTGATGCCACTCTATTTCAGATTCCTGTGATATTCATAATTGCCATGGCCATGTTATTTATCAGCATTCTTTTACCAGATGGTAAGTTCAGACAATTAAGTCTTTACACACACAAAAAAAATGAAATTTTAGACCCACCTTAACTCTTTACCACACGACAAAAATGTAGACCAGTCCAAATTGAAAGCATTTGCAGTCGACACTTTAAATGTAACTCAGAACGTAAAATTTTTTTTTTAGAGGGTAGAAAACATTGTGGTAAAAGAAGAAAATGCTGGTTACCAGCGTTTTCTTCTTTTCCCACAATGTTTTCAAAAGGCTTCTTTCTTGGGGTCTTTAAAAGTCGGGATTGTGTGGTAAAGGGTTAATTGAAAGCATTTGAAGACAGCAAGTTAAATGTGGCTAAATGATGGGACCTTTCTCTGAAAGGATAGAAAACATTGTAGGAAAAGAAGAAGATGCTGGTCACCCAGTTTTGACAAGATACTGAAAATCAGACTGTACTTTTCATGGAGTATGATGTTGACGTGATATTTCCAGTTTTGTAGGGTCAAAAACTTGTATTAGGTGATGGATAAAAATTAACTTAATACCATAGAACAAATTTGTAGCAGACTAATTTTTTAAAAAATCCTTATGAAATATAAACTGTTAATTTAAATTCATAATTGATACATAAATACATGTGAGATCATTATGACAAAAGAAGAAATTGCTTGTTACAAGAGACATCCTTTTGAGCCAAATATTTTCAAAGCAGACAGTCTTAAGACATAAAAGTCACCTGCAGGCGGTTGTGTTAACTCTTTACCAAAGGATGAAATTTTGGATTCGACCAAATTGAAAGCATTTGCAGAAGACAAATTAAATGTAGCTCAAATTATGATTTCTGTCTTTGATAGGATAGAAAACAATGTGGGAAAAGGAGAAAATGCTTGTTAACAGCATTTTCTCCTTTTACCACAGTATTTTCAGAAGCCTTCTCTTTCGGGGTTGTTAAAACTAGCCGCTGGTTAAGGGTTAAAGCAGAGACATTACACAATATGCAAATCTCTCTCTCTCTCTTCAAATGAAGGCACTCCTCGTTGTGCACGATTATATGAACCATGGTATGTGAAATGGGAGCTTAATGCATCAGCAAAATGTATCGACCCAAGTCAGCCTGCGCAATCCGTGCAGGCTGATCTGGACCATAACTTTTGGGTTTTGGTCAATTTTCTGCATTTCAAAGGTCTGTTCTACCTCATGATTCACTCCATTGTTAGACAACATGGATTTAATGGATCCATAATTATGTGATGACTTGCATGGTATCATGGATCATGGAGATGCATTAAGCCCCTTTTGCCAGAGCATGGCTCATATTTTTAATGCACAGACCTTGTGCCCAATAGGATTGGATGTTTTATTCCATTTTGTTTTGGATTGCCTACTTAACCCTTAAACTGCTTAGTAAATAAAACAAAATTTTCCACACAGTAGTAAAAACCCAAATGTTGTGGATTTCAAAATTGATTTCACCAGAAAGAACATACTGTATTGCATAGTAGAGATAAAAGATCAGACTGTATGTTTTGTGCATGAGTTGCGCTTACCAGCCTAAGGGTTAATAAGACTACACCATTGTTATCTGCCTGAATTTTTTATGATTAAAATACCTGGTAAATAAGTTGTTGTGCTGAACTGACATCCCTCATGGCATGAAACAGACAGACAACACCAATGTAATATTCCTATGTCTTACAGCAAGGGATCATAGGAAAATTGACTGTCAGTGGTGAAACACTAGTATCAAACTTCTTTCTTTTATGTTTCAGAGAACATAACAGAACAGGTGATGTATGTGCTGTTTTGGGCAGCTGCCAGCACAGTTTCATTGGCTGTTATTTATAGATATGGAACAGAATTTGTTGACTACCCAAGGCTTGTTCAGACAAAACTGAAAGCAGACTAGCTATATGAACGGGACAATGTTTTCATAGTTTAGAAATCTAGAAGAACGATACAGTCACCTGGTGCAATGTTTTTTGTCATTTTTTTCCTCATAATTATACATTTGACTGATCAGCAGCAGAATTGTTATTGGAAATGAAGTCTACCTTGAAGATTTTGCCTAACAGACAACAAAATTTTTAGACGAACATTCAGAGTGAAAGCATTTGCAGATAATAAATTAGATATGACTCAAAAGGTGGTATTGGTTTTGAAAATGGAAGAAAACATTGTGGGAGAAGGAGAAAATGCTTGTCACCAGCATTTTCTCCTTCTCCCTCAATGTTTTTAAAAGGCGTCTTCTTCATGGTTGCTAAGACACAGGATTGTGTGGTAAAAAGTTGAAATAAAGGAAAAAAATAAATTTGGGCAGACATTTGTCAGTATTTATAGTCATATTGTTCTCACATTGCATGGATTTCTTTTTCTCTATTAGTCTCTCTGTATCTATCAGCATCTTATTAAACAGGCTATTCTGGACATACTATTTAATAGTGCAAGGAAAATGGGTTTTTTCTGAGCTACTCAGAAAACATAACTATGTGTATTTTTATGTTATTCGAATAGATATCATATGTGATGCAAAATTGGACTGTAACAGTTAAAAGAGCAATGTGTTTTTAATTTACTGAATCATCTGATATGTCACCCCAGGCACATGTGTCTGTTGCTCACCTGTGCATCAAGCTTACTGTAGTAGAGCCACTGATTTTCAAACATCATATTTCTTGTTTAGCTTAGCATTGTGATTGAATACTAGTACAGCATTTTCATCGAATACTAGCTCTTTAGGTTTCTGCTGTGAAAGAGAGAGCAAAAGGCTCTGTTGGTTTCTTATCATTTTCAGTGGCATTATCAACAAGTTCAGAAAAAATTGTTATTACATGTATATGAATATACAATAATAATACATTTATTTTTTACTGCTTGCACACAGTCTCTTTGTCTTGCAGCAGACCCCTTAAATCCTTATCACACAATCCCTACTTTCTACGACCCTGAGAAAGAAGCCTTCTAAAAATTCTGAAAACATTTTGGGAAATGGAGAAAATGCTGGTAACCAGCATTTTCTCCTTTTCCCACAATGTTTTCTAACCTTTCCAAACAAATTTTGAGTTTTTCAGTCACATTTATTTTGTTCTCTGCAACTGCTTTCAATCTGGACTAGCCTCAAGTTTTGTCGTCTTGTGAAGGGTTAAAGAAAATTTAGGCAGAAGGAGAAAGACAATCTTTATTCACATCGATTATCCACATGTTAGGATATTTTTAAATTCATCTTCAAATTTGTTTCAGCAAGTTGTAAGTTCAGGGTCAGCTGAAATGTATTTAGACTGGAGAAAAAAGTGTAGCAGTAATAGTTATTGGACATTAGGGCATTCAAAACTGCTGCTGTTGTGTTTGGCAAGTGAAAAAAAATCCCTCTGATGGAGTCATAAAAGTTGGTGAGGGGTTTATGCAATCCATTTGAGTCTGCGTGAGTTCCAAAGACATCTTGTTTTTGTTCCACTCCTATTTGAATAACAAAAGGATTGTTTTACACTAAAAGCTATTATTTATGATTACATCGATATAGTCACATATTAATGCGTCTTTAACTCTTTACCAGACAGCAAAATTTTGGACTGGTTCATATCAAAAGCAGCATAACAAATTAAGGAGCTGCTTTCAAAAAGAAATTTTGAAATTTATTAGAAATGCTTTTAGCATTTTCTCAACATTAAGGTTTTGTTTATTCATACAGTTATATATTTATTCTTTATCATCTGGTGCTTTCCTGCTTGTCAAAGAGTGAGTAGAAGTGATATTGAGTTGTTTATATTGTGCCAAATAAATTGACAATTTTAGCTCGGCTGTTTTCGAAGAAAAAATTAACTTATTGTTATAGCCCTGTTGTCTCCGAAAACTTTGACATTGTACAATACCTCATTATAAGTAAAGATATGTTTTTTTTCAAACTTGCACAAGTTCTTAACTATCAAAAGAGGAACACATAGAGCAAGGGCAGGTAACCATTAAAGTATTTTTTGACACAGTTATGCAGCCGAGCATTGGCACCCGCATGTGGTGCTCTTGTAAGATTAAAAAAAAAAGATCCAGATAAAGCTGGCATAACTGACCTGCCCTGGTGTTCACCAACCATTCTTAAGAATATTCTTGGTCTTGTTCTGCAAAATTTTCCAAATTTGAAAGTAACACACCTCCTGATTGGCTAAACCATTTGGTTTAGCCAATCAGAAGTTGTGTTACTTTCAAACTTGGAAAATCTTGAAGAATAAGTCTAAGAACGTTCGTAAGAATGGTTGGTGAATTACGGACCCTGGTGTTCACCAACCATTCTTAAGAACGTTCTTAGTCTTATTCTCCAGAATTTTCCAAATTTGAAAGTGATGCAACTTCTGCGTTACTTTCAAATTTAGAAATTCTGGTGTATGAGACTGAGAATGTTTTTCAGAATGGTTGGGGAATACAGATCCTGAACTCACAAGTAATGGAGTCTGTAGTTCAGGATCAGACTGAAAGTTCTTTGAAGTACTTGTTCATTGAAGCACCTGAAGTTGTTATGTGTAAAATGCTGAAAGTCATTGAAGGAATTTTCTTGTATATAAAATTACATAACTCATTTTGCTATGAGAAATGATTCTGCAGGGAAATACCAGTAACCCATTACCACCCAATCCAAATTTTTTTTTAGACTCTTGAAAACACTGGGGGAAGGAAAAAAATGCTGGTAGTCTGGCAACGTTTTGTAACCTTTCAGAAATAAATCCAAAAATATGAGCCACATGTAATTTGTTGCCTACAAATGCTTTCAATTTGGACCAGTGTGAAATTTTGTCATTTGGTAAAGAGTTTAAGTAGAATATTTCACATAGAGTAAAACTTTTTTTTTTTTTTTTCATTATTTTAGCCAACGGCCTTTATCAAGGAAGAAGAATGTATTTCTATCTTGATAAAAACCATTGGACTAAATACTGAAAAAGTGTTGTACTTTATTAGCTTCAGTGGCAGAAGGCCAGCAGGCTTATATCATGGCCCTGTGTCCGTCGTCCGTGCATGCTTGCATTAATTTTCATTTCAAACATTTTCTTCTCTGAAACTGCATATTGGATTTTAACGAAACTTCACAGAAATGATCCCTCCCATGCCCCTCCCCAGAAACTCTTCAAAGAATTTTTGATTCCTGTAAAATGTCTGGTTGCCATGGCAACAAAACTGAAAAATATTGAAAATCTTTAAAAATCTTCTTGTCCGAAACCATAAGGCCTCTGGTTACTAAATTTGGTGTGTAGCTTCATCTAGTGGACCTCTACAAAAGCCTTCAAATTATAGCCCTGCGGTAAAAAATGCTCTGCCCCAGGTGTCACAAGTTTTACATAGATTTATGTACTAAAAACTTAAAATATCTTCTTGTCCTAAACCATATGGCCTAGGGCCACCAAATTTGGCATGTAGCTTCATCTAACAGACCTCTACAAAACCTCTTCAAATTATAGCCCTGGGGTCAAAATTGGCCGCACCCCAGGGGTCACAAGTTTTACATAGGTTTATAGATTGAAAACTTTTCCTAAAACATATGGCCTAGGGGTATCAAATCTGGCATGTAGCCTCATCTAATAGACCTCTACAAAAACTCATCAAAGTATAGCCCTGGGGTCACATTTGGCCCCGCCCCACAGGTCCAGTGGAGCGATACAGGGCCATCATGGCCCTCTTGTGTGATAACACACTTTGATAAGCCAATATTTCATGTTGGCCATATAGTGTAGGTAGTATTACATGCATAACATTTATTTGTCTGTGATCATCAACCTTTTGCTTGTACATGTAATCTTTTACCAAACAAAAGACCCAAGGGAAGTAAACAATGTGGGAAAAGAAGAAAATGTTCACCCACATTTTCTCCATTTCACGGAAGGTTTTCCACCCTTTCAAAAACAAAGCCAGTCATTTTAGTTACACTGATTTGTTGTCAGCAAATACTTCATAAAAGGACAATCCGAAAACTTTTTCTATTGTTAATAGTCATTTCTTACTCTCTTGATAAAGGAAAAGGAACCCAAATACTCTAATTTTGACATCATTTTGTAGTATTTGTTACACAGTATTAGTTGGTTTAGACCTCAAATCAGACTTCTTGTTTGTCCAGTCTGATCTTGATGTACATTACAGAAAAACATACCAAGGTATCTCAGCTGCATGAAAAAGACTACTTTTAAATCTCTGTCTCGTATAAAATTGTTTTGATGAAAAGTTCGTCATGGAAGAGCAGTATCACTTATAGTTTTAAAATCAATCCTTCTAATTGTCCCGCGACATGCGAAATGAGACCTTCGGACGTTTGTGTCAAGTATCATCATGTATTAGTCTGCGCAGGCTAATCCAAGGCAGCACTTTATGACTACATAAGATTTTTTTCATACAGTAGACTTTCGTGAAACAGAAAATTGCACAAAAACGGGAAGTGTCATTTTGGATTGGTCACAGACTGCACAGGCTGATCTGGGACGACACACTTTTACACACATGTCCGAAGGCCCCTTTTCGTGTGTTGCATGCCACATGTAGAGATAACCTATCTTATGTAACAAAGTTTCAGCCAACAACTCTGAACACATCTTTCTGCAGTCTCTCAAACAATACACTCCAGTATATGAGAAAAATACAATAGGATGTTTGAATATAGAAAACTACATACCTCCTCTTAAGCCTACCGATATTTACGTTTTCAAGGTATTCTAACCCTTTACCACACAATTTGCAGATAAGAAGAAGACTGTTACTGACATGATAGGGTTTGTCGTTTTAATAGGGAAGAAAACAGTTTGGAAAATGGAGAAAATGCTGGTTGCAGCATTTTTTCTTTTTCCACAGTGTTTTCAAAAGCCATCCACTTCAGGGTCATTGAAACAGGGAATTGTGTGGTAAACGGTTGATGTTTACAGATATATATTTGAAGAGAGATAGAATAATGTATGGACTTGTTTTGCTGTTTACTGTGACATTAGATATTCGCTTTGGTTACAATGAGAGAAGTGTTCATAATTTTAATGCTACCCTCAGAAGCTGTAACTGGCAATGTAGATAAAGTTAACAACCAACAGAAGGTGCAGTCTGATCTTTAACCCTTTACCGCATAATGCGGCCTTTTAACGACCCTGGGGAGGAAGCCTTTTGAAAACATTGTGGGAAAAGGGAAATGCTGGTAACCAGCATTTTCTCCTTTTCCCACAATGTTTCCTACATTATCAAAGAAAAACTGCACCATTTGAGCCACATTGATATTGTCGTCTGCAAATGCTTTCAATTTAGACAAGGCTAAAATCTTGTTGTCTGGTAAAGGGTTACTGCTTACCATCAGCAACTTGCAGTGGAAGCAACTATGGCTTTAAACAGATTCAAAGGTCATTTTAGAACCTGGGAGTGTCTTGCTGCATGTTTAGATGTGAACTTCATTAAACATCCCCTGACTTTAAATGACCCTGTGAAAATATTGAGGGAAAAGGAGAAAATGTTGGTGATTAGCATTGTCTTCTTTTTTGTCTTTGTTTTCTATCCTACCACAGAACTTAAGCTCATTTTTACCAATTTTGAATTTGTCGTCTCCAAATGTTTTGAATATGGAAGAGTCTAGAATTTGTTGTATGAGAAAGGGTTAAATTGCTACTTTTTCTCACACAAAAGTCTTTTTATGAAAATGATACATAAGATTTTTTTTACTGAACCAACAAATTGTTTTAGATGTCTTGAAGCACATTTGCACTGTCAGTGGAAAAATTTTCTAGATTAGTTCAGAATACAGTAGTCAATAGTATAGATCAAAGATAAGACTGAATATTGTGTGCAGTCAGATCTTAATCTACAAGATCAGCAAGGGCTTTAAACATTTAACTCTGACACTGAAACATTACAAAAATGCCAACAAAAGTAGACAAATTCTAACACTTAAAACTCTTCTTTTGCATAAATGTTTACAAAACGACAAAATTTTAGAATACCAGTAGTCTAAGTTAAAAGTATTTGCAGACAACAAAATCAGTGTGACTCAAAAATTGAAAATTGTTTTGGGAAGGGTAGAAAACATTGTTGGAAAAGGAGAAAATGCTAGTTACCAGCATTTTCTCCTTTTTTCACAATGTTTTCAAAAGGCTTCTTTCTCTGGGTCGTTAAAAACTGGGATTGTGTGGTAAAGAGTTAATCATAAGTTAATCTTTATCGATTCATTAGTGTGTGTGTATGCTTGTTTTAATCTGTGCTTTCTAGTCTGTCTTCATGTGGGAGAATTGGCATATCAGGAAGGGGTCTACTTTATCAATGCTTATCAATCTCCTGTAGAAATTATAGATAGTGAAATGTTACCCAATTATCCAAATTTTTAATGTTTTATGAGTATATAGAAAGATCATGTAATGTACAAAAAGTATACATTGTGCTTGTATAATATCACATTACACATGCAGTATCGATCAGAAAATAAAGAAATTTATGTCGAACTTGTGTTGTACTTGTTATACCAGTAAATCCCTGATTTATAGAAATATGGACTTTTTTTTTTTTAACTCATGCTATAACAAGGGGCATAAACTTGTGCTTTAACCCTCTACCAAACAGTCTCCAGTTTTCATGACTCTGAGAAAGAAAGCCTTTGAAAACTCTGTGGGAAAAGAGAATATGCTGGCTGTCAGTCCTATTAAGTGAGGTACACTGAACATTTCCTTCACATTTGCTTTCAATAAGGACAAGCCTAAGATTTTGTTGTCTGGTCAAAACACAATGTTGTCTAACTATTGTAAAGTAAGCTGGCCATCGATCAATAATCCTTTGCCACACAATCACAAGTTTTAACAACGCTGAGAAAGAAAGCTTTTGAAAACATTGTGGGAACAGAGAAAATGCTGGTTGCCAGCATTTTCTCCCATTTCCACAATGTTTTCTACCCTTCCCAAAATAAATTCCAATTTCTCAGTCACATTTATATTGTAGTCTGCAAATGCTTCCAATTTGGACTAGTCTAAAATTTTGTCGTTTGGTAAAGAGTTACACAAATTCCTTCAAATTTTGCCTTTTTTTATTTAAAAACTTAAAATATTTCAAAACAGTAGTTGTTCTTAATAGTTCAGATGAGTAGCCACATAGAGCCATTGTGGTTCTCGTGCTTGGCTGCCTTTAGTGGATATTTGGCGTAATCAATGTTGACCTTTAGCACAAGAGCATTGCATACATGTTCCAATACTCAACTGAAATTGCTGTTTCAATGAAAATTCCAAATTGAAAAAGGGTCACAACTGTGTCAGAAATACTGAGGGTTCCTTATACCTTTGGTATTGGTTCCCCATTGTCCTGAATCTGCTCTATTGGGTCTCCTGGCCAAACGGACAGTTTCTTCTTTTGCCATGGTGGTTATGCATAAATTCATGTATAAAACTTAAATTAACATGGGTCCAATTTTACAAGGATGCCTTCAAAGAAATCTAGCACAAATTTGTTTCTGGAGGTAATGAGTTCAGATCATTATACAAGGCTAATTTACCACATGCCAATATTTTAGACTCATCCATATTGAAGGCATTTGCAGACAAGTAAATGAGGCTCCAATAATTTGTTGCCAGAAATTTTCAAAAGCTTTCTTACAGGTTGTTAAAACTCGGGATTGTTGGGTAAAGGGGCCAACTCTTTATCAAACAACTCCATATTTTAACAACTCTTGACAAAAAGACTTGAAAACATGGAAAAGGAAAAATACTGACAACCAGCATTTGCTCTTTTTCCAATAGTGTCTTCTGACCTTTCAAAGACAAATGGTATTGTTTGAACCACATTTGGTTTATCGTCTGCAAAAGGTAATATTTTGGATTTGAATGCCCATAGTCCTAAATTTTGTGGTCTGGTAAAGAATTTAAACCATTACTATTGTATGTGCAATTTTTAGAGCTTCTAAAAACATGAGTCTTGCTCTGTGAACATGTGTGTTAACTCTTTACCACACAATCCCGACTTTTAACGACCCTGAGAAAGAAAACTTTTGAAAACATTGTGGGAAAAGGAGAAAATGCTGGTAACCAGCATTTTCTTCTTTTCCCACAATGTTTTCTACCTTTCCCAAATCAAATTTTAATTTTTGAGTCACCTTTATTTTGTCGTCTGCAAATGCTTTCAATTTGGACCAGTTTAAAATGTTGTTTGGTAAAGAGTTAATGCATCTGCTAAAAGTATCAACTCAGGTCAGCCTGGGCATTCCTGGTCAAACTTTTTGCCAATGGTAAATTTTCTGTTGTCAAAGGACTGTTCTGTCTCATGATTTTAGTCAGCTTTCAGGCAAAATGGTTCCTTATCATGTCATGATAATGCAGTATGAAGATGCATGTAAACAATTATTCCCAAAGAACTGCTCATACATACACATAGGACAAACATTTATCCCTTTACCACACAATCCTGACTTTTAACGACCCTAAGAAAGAAGCCTTTTGAAAACATTGTGGGCCAAGGAGAAAATGCTGGTAACCAGCATTTTCTCCTTTTCCCACAATGTTTTCTACCCTATCCAATACATAAATCACCATTTAAGCTACACTTAATTTGTCATCTGCAAATGCTTTCAATTTGGTCCACTCTAAAATTTTGCTGTTTGGTAAAGAGTTAACCCTTAGAGCTCCAAATAAACCTATCACACATTTTCATCCTAGAAATACAACCAAAATAACTGCAATTTCATGGTTGCTTTTGTCTGCAGTGTTTTAGCAAAGCAGACAGTGTAGATCAAAGATCAGAGTGCACGTTTTGTGTAGCCTGATCTTGATCTGCACTGGAAACAAAAGGCAACTATAGTCATGAAAGGCTCTTTAAGAGTTAACTATTTACCAGATGACAAAATTTTAGACTTGTCCATATTGAAAGCAATTACAGATTAAACATGTCACAAATTCTGGGAGGACTTTCAAAACAGGGGATTGTTTAGTAAAAGGTTTTAAGGAAAGAACAATATTATGATTTAAAAATACAGTATAGATAACATTTTGAGAAAAGGAGCAATTGCTTTTTAAAAGTGTTTGCTCATTTGTCCAAAAGTGAGGACTTTTTGACAAAGAACTGATAAATTGTGTACATATTGAGTCTACTCACAAGGTGTCTGATGAATGTTGGCCAACTAGGTCAAAGGTCGTGAGAACTATGTAAGGTTACTTAACTCTTTACCACACAATCCCAAGTTTTAACGACCCTGAGGAAGAAGCCTTTTGAAAACATTATGGGAAAAGGAGGAAATGCTGGTAACCAGCATTTTTCCCTTTTCCTACAATGTTTTCTACCCTATCAAAGACAACTTCAGTCATTTGAACCACATTTTAATTGTTGTCTGCAAATGATTTCAATTTGGACAAGTCTACATTTTTGTCGTATGGTAAAGAGTTAAAGCATGGCATTCAGGCCATGTGTATGAGGCATTCTAATTAACAAGGTACACAACTATAATAAACCTATGGAAATATGTATTGTCATATGCCCTTTTTCTGAAATAAAGAGCCTTGTAAAAAGCAACTAGTCCTGCTCCCTTTGCCTCAATGTTTTCCAAGCTAGTGAAAAAAAGTATTTCCCTTTCTTTCAAATCTTTGTTCTTTGTTTGTGATAGTTTTTAGCAGATCTAAAATTGGCCTGTGCAGTAAAGGGTAAAGGTCTATTTGAAAATTTGGTCATGATAGTCGAAGGTAAAGGTCACTGCACAAGGATAACAATATATTGCTGTTTTCTCATGGACAATTCTTTTCTAATTCATCCGTTTGATTTTTCCCCAACTACTGGAATATAATCACTTAACCCTTTACCACACAATCCCGACTTTTAATGACCCTGAGACAGAAGTTTGTTTAAAACATTGTGGGAAAAGGAGAAAATGCTGGTAACCAGCATTTTCTCCTTTTCCCACAATGTTTTCTATCCTATCAAAGACCAATTCCATCATTTCACCTACATTTAAATGGTCATCTTCAAGTGCTTTCAATTTAGATAAGTCTACATTTTTGCTGTGTGGTAAAGATGCTAAGTATACAAGTGCATAAGGACAGAGGCAGAAGGAAAAATACTTTAATTTATTTGACATCACGTCAAATTTACATAATGTACACTTAATTATACAAAATTACAATTTACAAATAAAAGCATGAGTTTTCATGCACATTTACTGTTACAATATTCTCATACTGTAAGTAGCCTTGAATCTATAGGATTATTTCAACTCTCTATGAATAGAGACTCTTCTCCTACAAAGAATCTCTTGAAATTACAAAAACTTGATACTAGCCAATTTTTAAGATATTACAAAAAAAACTCTCTGTTGTGACAGATCCGAAGTCAATGTACAAATTGCAAATTTGCTTATCATGAAAAGTTATGAATTTGTCTTATTCTCAATACTAAATCAACAACAGATATACAAAAATACTAATATTAATGAGCTCTTCGCTTTTAAAGAAATAGTCATACAAAGATGACACAAAACCCCAAACTTTTATAGTATATAAATGGACGGAATTAAATCGATATGTTTTTCCAAATAAATAGGAAAGAAATTCTGAACATTTTTATGAAAAGGAATGAATATGCAAAATTAAATCTTACTTACAAATGACATTCACAAAAAGAGCACAAGTCAAACATTATCAGATGTCAGTTGTTCTTGTTCATCTACAAACATTTAACGACCACTCCTTACAAAAAATATAGAAGATCTTCTATCTGTAGTGTCAAATATTTTGTGAGATATCTTTGCCAAACAAGTAAGAAAATTCCAAAAGCCTTTTTTGCTTCCCAGAGACTGCAAGGATCCATTTCCATGATATAAGATTCTTAACCAAGTGCCAGATATTCTTGTGTCTTAATGATAATACAGAAGAAAGCTTTAGAAAGCACTGTTTCTTCATTTTCACAATGCTGTTGAGATACCTACACTGTAAATAGTTGGATGTAAAAAGCATGGTTCTAAAAGATCTGGGTCTGTATTCATTATCCACTCTTGAAAAAATTCTAAGTCTTATTCTCATGAACTTTCTAAATTTGAAACTAACACAACTTCTGATTGGATACTGCAGCTGATTTAGCCAATCAGAAGTTGTGTTACTTTTTAAACCTAGAATTAGACCAAGAATGTTCTTAAGAATGGTCCCAGATCTAAACAGAAATACTGGTTTTCATAACATCAACTTAACTTTTGACGGGTGGTCACCTACTTTTTTTAGTTCAAATTCTACATTCTGACACCTACAACTCTAAATTCCAAAACAATTCACATTTTAATAGCCTGTATACTAATTTCTCAAACGCTAAAATATTGAACCATGACTTATGTTAGACCTTTACTTCCGATTGGGAGTTTAATACAGTAAAAAAAAAAAAAACATATTTCATCATTTTTTGACCCATCCATACTGAAAAACAATTGCAGACAACAAACTGAAAACAACTCAATGGATTTGCCTTTGACAGAAAAGAAAAGAAAAATTTAAAAGGGAGAAAATGCTGGTAACCAGGATTTTTCCCCTTCATCACAATGTTTTCAAAAGCCTTTTTTCTCTAGGTTGTAAATACACAAGATTTTTTGGTAAAGGATCAATTGTGACAATTCAATAAGCTACATATACTATCTATCCCTTTACCACAAAACCTAAAGCTTTAACGACCCGGAGGAAGAATCCTTTTGAAAACATTGTGGGAAATGGAGAAAATGCTGGTAACCAGCATTTTCTCCTATTCCCACAATGTTTTTTACCCTATCAATGACAAATTCCATCATTTGAGCCACATTTAAATTTTTGTCTGCAAATGCTATAAATTTGAACAAGCTTAAAATTTTGTCGTTTGGTAAAGAGCTGTATAATCAAAAACTCTATTTTCACTCATTATCCTTGTAACTCTATTTGCTTCGAGGCAGACAGGCCACTTTTGAAAACATTATTGAAAATACAGAAACCACTTGTAACAATTTAAGTCTCCACTTGCCAAAATACTTCCAGTCAAATTCAGGTATCAACTCTTCACAAAACTTTAAACTGGTCAATATTGAAAGAATTTGCAGATGACAAATGTTGCTAAACTGATACAATTTTTCTTCCATAGGGGGTAGAAAACAGATGAGGGAAAAGGAGGAAATGCTGGTTACTTATCATTACTTTTTCTTGCAATATTTTCCAAGAGCTTTCTATCTAAGGGTCATTGAAGCAGCAGGTTTTTTAACCCTTTACCATACAATGCCGCATTTGACGCCCCTGGTAAAGAAGCCTTTTGAAAACATTGTGGGAAAAGGAGAAAATGCTGGTAACCAGCATTTTTCCTTTTCCCACAATGTTTTCTACCCTATCTAAGAAAAGTTGCACCATTTGAGCCACAAGCCACACAGAAATTGTCATCTGCAAATGCTTTCAATTTGGTCAAGGCTAAAATTTTGTCATCTGGTAAAGGGTTAAGAAAGGTTTAAACCATAGTTTATGTTGATCACCTCTATTTAACCATGATATTAACCCTTTACCATATAATGTCGACTTTTAACAACCCCTGAGGAAGAAGACTTCAAAACATTGTGGGGGAAAAAAAGGAGAAAATGTTGACAACCAGCATTTTCTCCTTTTCCCACTATGTTTTCAACCCTATAAAAGATAAACTTTATTTTTTAACCCTTTCCCAAACAAGCCCTGGTTTTCACGTGTCTGCAGTATAAGTCTTTTGAAAACACTGTGGGAAAAGGAGAAATTGCTCATAACAAGCAATTTCTCCTTTTCCCAGTGTTTTCTACCCTTTTTGATAACTTTCTGCCATTTTCATCAAATTTAAAATTGTCATCAGCAAACTCTTTCAATTTGGACCAGTCCAAAATTTGTCGTTTGGGAAAGGGTTAAGTAAGATTTAATTTGTTGTCTGCACATGCTTTCAATTTGGGCAAGGTTAAAATTTTGTCATCTGGTAAAGAGTTAAGGCCATCTGCTATAAGTTTGTTTCACATGATAATTAGTTCAAGTGATTAAACTGTTTACCATACAATCACAAGCTTTACTGAACCCCTAGAAAGAAGCATTTTCATCATGCCCCACATACTTTCTAACTTCTAACATATCGAAGCGTTTGAGGCACATGTTATTTGTTGTCTGCAAATCCCTACAAGGCAGACATGTAAAATTTTGTCGTATGTTTAAAGGCTAAACAATTAATTATTGAATTTTATCATTCTTCCATGCCTTATCTACCATAGTCTTCACAATCTGGTTTTGGAATATAAATATCTTAATTCTGTCAAACACAAACAGGAACAGTAACAACACTGACACATACTGGACCCAGCCCCACTTAATGAGGTACCAAAATCCAGGCCTGTAGGTGAACTCTTGTTCAGGATACGAGATGTTTGCTGAGAGAATGAAGGGTTTGCCGGCGGCTCTTCCTGTACTCCAAACTGAGTATGGTGCATGAAGGAAGGTGGAGATGTTTCTAGACACATACTTGGTAAAGATGTTTGAAAATAAATAATCCTCTGCATAGATACTGGTACTGTCTATGATCGATACCTATAATAGAGGATGAAAGGAAACACACTATGATATAAAGACAATGGCATAAAAAATAGACATGTTATTAATATAATACAAAAGATTCTCTTAGCAGCAAAATGATTGTGAAAATGTCAAATTCTAATGGGAAGAATGTACCATGCATTTACCAATTTAACCCTTTACCACACAATCCCAACTTTTAATGACCCTGTAGAAGAACGCATTTGAAAACATTGTGTGAAAAGGAGAAAATGCTGGTAGCCAGCATTTTCTCCTTTTCACACAATGTTTTCTACCCTGTCAAAGATAGAAGTCATGATTTGAATATTTTGTCATCTGCAAATGCTTTCAATTTGGTCGGGGGCCAAAATTTTGTTGTTCGGTAAAGAGTTAAGGAACTGTTAACAAATTTTGGGTAAAAAAAAACCTTTTCTGGTTCAGATGTTAGTTAATCAGAAAACAAGGTTTCTTGCAGATAGATCTACATTTGAAAATATCCTTTATTAACAACAGAAAATCAACATGACTTACATTTCCATGCACAAATACTTGTCAAAACATTGTGACAAAATTTTGTTTTTGCTTCACAAGATAATTAATTATACCGATGGATGAATATACTGAATGTAGTATATTCATAAAAATAGCAACGTTTTTCATTACAGGTTTTGCACTGTATCATTTAATACAGTAAAAACTCTACTTATCTGTATAGCTACCCTCTTAACTCTTTACCAAACAACAAATTCTTGGACTGGACCAAATTCAAAGCATTTGCAGATGACAAATTAAATGTTACTAAAATGATTATTTCTATCATGGCTACCACCATTTTCTCCTTTTCCCACAATGTTTTTTTCCAATAGCCTTCTCTTTTAAAGTCGTTAAAAGTCAGGACAGTGTGGTAAAGAGTGAAAGGCTAAATAACAGCCAAAAACACAATGCAGTTGTAAAAATGAATTTCAATGTAAATCATACCATTTGAAAGTATAGAAAATAAATACTGTGTAGATGACAATCTGTTATTGTTTGGTTGGCCCAAGTGTTACTCGCTGGCAGAAAAATTACTTTCAAAATCAGGTAAAAAGTAAACAAAAGATAGAGTGACCTGGCCTAGTTTTGAAATTAATTTCTCTGCCAGTGACTAAAACTTGGACCGACTGTACAATAACAGATTGTCATCTTCACAATAATTTCCATACTTTTAAATGGTATGATTAAGATTTAAATACATTTTAACACCTGCTTCATTTACTTTTGGCAGCTATTGTTACTTTAACCCTTTACCACACAACAAAATTACAGACTTGTCCAGATTGAAACCATTTACAGACGACAAAATATATGTGACTCAAAAACTGAAATCTGTGTTGGAAAGGGTAGAAAACATTGTGGGAAAAGGAGAAAATGCTGGTTACCAGCATTTTCTTCTTTTCCCACAATGTTTTCAAAATGCTTTTTGTTCAGGGTCGTTAAAACCCGTGATTGTGTGGTAAAGAGTTAACGATAAAATCCCTTTATTCAAGCAAATTCTGAGTTGTCTGAATCTTTATTTTTTGTCTAACGTAGCTTTTGTTATGTGATAAAGAGTGAATTGTTATTCAACTTTTTTATCCATATGTTACACTGATGCATTCCAAGTCCTCTGAAGCAAATTGTGCTCTGCAGGTAGTATGTCAGGAGTCCAATATTGTATCAAATTAAACTTTTGCCACATGATGCCGCCTTTTAACAACCCTGAGGAAGAAAGCTTTTGAAAACATTGTGGGAAAAGGAGAAAATGCTAATAACCAGTATTTTCTCCTTTTTCCACAATGTTTTCACAATGTTTTCTGTCCTTTCAAAAACAATTTTCAATTTTTGAGTCATACTTTTTATGTTGTCAGCAATACTTCAATTCGGAAATGTCTAAGATATTGCAATGTGGTAAAGAGTTAACCCTTTCCCAAACAAGCCCTGGTTTTCATGTGTCTGCAGTACAAGTCTTTTGAAAACACTATGGGAAAAGGAGAAATTGCTCGTAACGAGCAATTTCTCCTTTTCCCACAGTGTTTTCTACCCTTTTTGAGAACTTTCTGCCATTTTCATCAAATTTAAAATTGTCGTCTGCAAACTCTTTCAATTTGGACCAGTCCAAAATTTGTCGTTTGGGAAACGGTTAAACAATCACGTGTTTTAACTCTTAGAGGGCTGAACATACCCTGTGGACTTTTGAAAAATAAGACTAAAATAAGTGTAATTTCAAGGTCAATCAAGATCCATATTCTTTAAGCAAAGGGGCAGGTGTGTATCAAAGATCAGACTGCACGTTTTGTGCAGTCTGTCTTTGATCTACACTGGCATCAAAAGAAACTATAGTTGTGAGCTTTAAGGGTTAAAACCATGAGAAAGAGGACATTTGAACACAATTTGGGAAAATGAGAAAAATTTGGTAAAAAGCATTTCTCCCCTTTTCCAACAATGCTTTTTACCCTTCCAAAGTCATAATTAATTCAGTTTTTGAGTCACATCCAATTTGTTATCTGCAATTACTTTCAACTTGAACAAGTCTAAAATTTTGTTGTCTGGTACAGGATTATTCTATTCCTATGAAACCTCAGTTATACATACATTATATCTGTTATCTGTCCCTCTGTGAGACAGGGGCTCTTTCTGACTAAACAGAAGGTCTCCTATAACTGTAAATGTGGCTCCAGGTTTTGGACTGTCATAGTTGATATAGGCCATACTTTCCATCGTCAAGGTGGAAAATTGCTGAAAAAGGATTATCAATTTATTAACCTTTACACTGATGTATAACCCTTTTTAACAACCCTGAAAAAGAAGGTTTTTGAAACATCGTGGGAAAAGGAGAAAATGCTGGTAAACAGCATTTTTCCCCTTTCCCACAATGTTTTTCACAATTTGAAAGACAAATTTCATGTTTTAAGCAACATCTTTTCCCTGCAAAATGCCCCCAATCAGGACAAGTCTAAAATCTTATCGTCTGGTAAAGGGTTAACCAAACACCTTCGGCAGATAATTGTTGACTACTTTTGAAATATTGTGACTGAAGGAGACACTGCTAGTCACATGCAATGTCTCTAGACAGAAGCAAAAATGATTCTTGTATTCATGTAATGGACCTTTATTCATATTTATTATTCATACATGTATATTTTACAAGGATTACTATGAAAAACAAAACTATTGTTCAATGTTTTAGCTAGTGGCTTTTCACGAGTTTTAAAAACACTTTTTCCCTGTATCACATTTTTAAGCACATATTTCTCCAACCAAAATGTTTTACAAGTCCTTTTACAAATTTTGTTTTACAAATCTTGTAAAACATTATGGTTTGAGTAATACATGCTTAAAAATATTCTAGAGGGATAAAACGTTTCAAAATTCTTGAAAAAGGCAATAGCTAAAATATTTAAAAATAGAGTTTCTGTAGGTTTTTTTTTTCACAGTGTTTCACTCATTCCCTAAAGAATTCATAGAGAGATTGTTTTACATGGATGTTTGCAAAGTCATTAAAAAAAAAAAAAACATTCAAACCAAGCAGACTTCTACTCTCAGTGGAACGCTTTTTATACTTGTTAGCCATTGTTTATCAGAAATCTTACCCTTATCTTATACTTTTTCAAATTATTTCATAGTGACAACTCACATCCTTATATTTTCTGGATGACATTGAACCAGAACCTACCAGTGCGCGTCTCTGACAGTGGAAAACTGTAGTGCTAATTCTGTAACCCTGGATGACAAGACAAGCATTACATTGATCTTTCAGGTAAACTTTATGTAAACCAATGTTTTGGGTCAACTGTTTCTCAATTACAAGCTATAAAAATTGTTTTGTAATGATAAACGTAATACAATGTACTTACATATAGCCTAAAGTCAAATATAAGTATAGCCCTGATGCCGAGTACTTTTTCTGCGTCTAACAGAGGCAGTTCTATATCTAACAATAAATAATCCGGTCTCCCATCTCTGTTTACATCTTCTTCCCTTGACTGAAAGATTATTCATTAACTCTTTACCAAACGACAAAATATTACCACTTGTCCAAATTAAAAGCACTGGCAGACAACAAAATAAATTTGCCTCAAAAACTGAAATTTCTCTTTGGAAGTGCAGAAAACATTGTGGAAAAAGGAGAAAATGCTGGTTACCAGCATTTTCTTCTTTTCCCACAATGTTTTCAAAAGGCTTCTTTCACAGGGTTGTTAAAAGTCGGGATTGTGTGGTAAAGGGTTAACTTACATTTCATTTCAATATACACAGAGAAACATAAATTAAAACAATCTTATTTCCTGCTTTTCGCTAATTTATCAGGAAATAATGGTGGATTATGGTTTGATAATTTTTCCATTTCGACCAGTGTATTTACCGATCAATAAACTCATTGTAATATTTTCACATGGGGCTGCACTGCTCATAAAAATATTATCAATGATGTTCGCTCAATGAAATAAATTTCCATCGTTCACATAAAAAAGAACAAATATCCTCTATATCTGAATTCAAAAGCACAGCTTGAGGTAAAGAGAAAAGGAGTACATGTATTGTGAGGTTTAGAGGGTAATACTTTACAAAAGTAGTCATGATCAGAAATGTCTTAACTCTTTACCAAACGACAAAATTTTAGATCGGTCCAAATTGAAAGCAGTTGCAGATGACAACATAAATGTGACTTAAAAATTGAAATTTGATTTGGAAAGAATAGAAAACTTTGTGGGAAAAGGAGAAAATGCTGGTTACCAGCATTTTCTCCTTTTTCCTCAATGTTTTCAAAAGGATTCTTTCTCAGGGTTGTTAAAACTCGGGATTGTGTGGTAAAGGGTTAATGTGGCTATAGTTCTGAAAAGTTAACTTTATAATTTCCTCTTATCTGGACAGTCATAACTAAAAGATAAAATTCAAATGGTTCACTTTCAAATGGAGTAACAGCCTGGCTTATTTAAAATTTGATTTTGGGGACAATATACGCAGAGATTCTAGCACAATGAAATTGAAAAATCACATTCTTTGGGTTTTAGCTATTGGTTGAAAATTTCCATAAAATTTCTTAACTCTTTACCATTAACAACCTTGATGGAAATGGCCCTTGAAATCATTTCTTCTTTTCCAACAATGTTTTCTACCCTGTCTTAGACAAATGTCATCACCTGAGCAAAATTTTATTTGTAGTCTACTAGTGCTTTGAATTTGGATCAGTCTAAAACTTGTCTGATATAGAGTCTTATGGTTTAAGTTACCGTTATTAAAGGGACTCTGAGATTTGCTTGTTGCAGATTGTTGTAGTTTTGAAAGGTGCTGTAAGTAAGGTAGTTCCCCTCAGCTTCTAATTCGGCAACCATCAGCAATTCATTTTTAAAGTGAATGTCTGGGTATTCCAGGTAAGTGTCAGTTTTCCGCCAAAACCCTGAAACAGTATTTAACTACAGTGTCATTTACCTGGTTTCTAGATTAAACATTTTAATTTTTTACCACACAGCAAAATTTTAGACTTGTCCATTCCATACTGAGGGGATTTATAGACAACAATTCAAAGGTTTTTCAAATGACAGTATGTGTCTTTGAATAGATAGAAAGCACTGTCGGAAAAGGAGAAAATGCTGGTTACCAGCATTTTCTACTTTTCCCACAATGTTTTCAAAAGGCTTCTTTCTCAGGGTCATTAAAAGTCAGGATTGTGTGGTAAAGGGTTTTAAAAAAAAGCAACAGTTGGTTTTACCATATCTGTCCAGTTATATCTAACTCTTTACCAGGTGATGATGTTTTATACTTATCTTAATTAAAATGATTTGCAGTTCTAAGGAAAATTTACCGTCACTATAATGATACAGTTTTTCTTTGAAAGGATAAGTAAACATTGTGCATCAGGGAGAAAATGATGGTTAATAGCATTTTCTCCTTTTCACAACTTCTTTCAAAAGCCCTGTTTCTCACAGTTGTAAATATACAGGTCATTTAGTAAAGGTATAAAATGCCAAATAGATAAAACAAACTTTTTGTCAGAGAGAGATGACCCTACTGATGCAACTTGAAGGCTTGATTTATACTACCCACAACATAATTTATCAGCTGGTAAACTTTGATAATATGTGATGCTAGATATACCAGAATATTTCTTTAAATAGCCTGTATGGTAATGGGACAAAGGAGAAACAAAAAGTATGTTTAAAAATGACAGAAGGCATAAATTTGCTTGCAAAAAGGCCTGTAGGGGCCCGAAGAATAAACATGTCCACATTTTTTACCAATTTAAAATTTCTGTTTATTCGTTTGAACATAAAAACACAAAGAAGTAAGCCAAAAGCAAGCATATTCATGGATTCTGTTTACGACGTAAAAGTATCTATATATGCAAGAAAATCAGCTTGGACGCAAATTATCAAAGCTGATCGCATCCCTTGGACCCAGTCAAAAATGAGTCGAAACCATGATTTAACTAGATCTACATCAGTAATGAAAACAGTACAAAATACCGGGACAAAGATTTAACATTTCTTGTACAAACTGACTATTGGAATTCCAAAGTGTCTGTAAATACATAAAATAGCTATTGAAAATGTACAAAGAAGAGCAACAAAAATGATACCAACTTTAAAAAATTTAACTTATACCGAGAGATTGCGCAATCTTGGATTACCATTCCTTGAGTATAGGCGTGAACATGCGGACATGATCCAAGTATTTAGGATATTGAATAAAATTGACCAAATAAGTAGACCTACGATTACCTTGTCAGAAAATAATCGAACAAGAGGAAACAACTACAAATTGTATAAAAAAAGATAAAACACAGAGCTACGGAAAAATTTTTTCAGCAAGAGAGTCATAGACACATGGAATTCTCTGAGTAATGATGTAGTAACTGCAGCAAGTATTAACTCATTTAAAAGCAGACTTAACAAACAGTGGAAAAACCACCCATTGAAATTCACACCGAGCTGCTACAGCCCTTCCACAAACAAACAAAGAAATCAAACAGAAGGATCTTTAGAAGCCGAAGGCTTACCTACGATCCTAGGAACGTAAGTCAAAAAGATCTTGGGCCAAGATATAACTGAGAAAGATGAAAAAATAGATCTTTTTCGTTGACTTCGACTGTTTACCCGCATTCTGTTTACCCGCATTGTGTTCATATTGTCTTTTCCAGCAAACTGATCGTTGGAAAACAGCTGTTGTTTTCATTTCTTTCCTGAAGATGGCTTCCCGGACCAAAAAGAAAAAGCATTCGCAATCTTCACAAGACCAATTACTGAAAGATTCTGCCATCCAAGATTAGCTGCTAAGAGAAATTCATCTATATCCCTACATTCGTGTAAATGTGTTTGTTATGAAAATAAGCAGAAATAAGGTTTTCACATTAGGTTGCATGGACTTTAAAGAAGTTCCATCATTGTTGGTGTCGTAAGATTCATACTATTTTGCGCGACAGTCACTAGCATGCACAGCACATTAAATCTGCGAAAGGTTCCATAAAGAAGTCATTTGAAATAGCTTATCCTTTTTATCCACTAACGAAATTTGGCCTAAATAAACAGACGATTTATGCAAGCAAAAATGGAACTCGGAGGGAACGCAATAAGACTCAACTTTTGCAGTTGCACTGGGTCCCATGGACTCAGTAATGTTTTATTCAAATGGACACACTGGTATTCAGCAATGCTGAAAAAAGTTCACTCAATGTCTTTTGGTCAGACAGTGGAATAATAGCACAATCCCCGGAAACAATTCCCCCCACTCCTCACGTAGATCTTGCATGGAATTTTTGGGGAATAATGTAAGAAATGTACGGAATGAATGTTGAAATGGTGAATGTCCAGGGACTTGCGTTATTTCCCAAATAAACAATGCAATGCAAAGTCCCCACCGGGAGATTTTCCGGCATTACGCCACAATAATTTGACCCTCCACGGTTCAGATTGTTCTTCGTCTCAAAAGTCAGTCTAAAGGCAGGAAAACTCAATCATTTTGCCACCTAGCTATGTTAGGTCAAGATTCAACATGTCGAGCAGTGATGTACAGATACTTTAAACAAACTAAACGTATGTACATACCATAACTCCTATAAACAACAAATAGAGGCGGAATGAACGTTAAACCTAAGATAATCAAAATAAGCAAACTCGCTTTCGAACAAACGTGTGTTCTATATCTTCTGAGTTCGGGATGAGAAAATACTTCATACACCGCCATTTTCAAACAAACCAAGAGAGACCGGTGTAATATTAGTTTCGTATTTCATATTTCAGTTATTCATTGCTAGAAAAAGTTCTCAACAGCCTAAAAGGCTTAAGATAAGGCAAAATAAATATTTTGTAAGGTTCAAAGCAGTCATTAAATATGCGTCAGCGTTTATTTCAACTAAATTTAGAAAATTTTCGAATTTGCCAGCCTTAGAATTTTCTATACCGTTTTCGATCAGATAAATTTGTAAGTTCGAATCGCCATATACATTTCGAACAGAGCATGTACAGCTTCGCAGATCCTTTCATGCATCTGCCTCAGTGCAGGGATCGGTATAATAAAGAAAATAGACAAAGCCTATGCTCGAGCGAAAGAGACTTTTTTCTCAAACCTATTCAAATATAATCGATGCAATAACCGATAAGTGCAGATGTGATTAGGTGGCATTGCCCTGGGGTTGTTAGCCCAGCAAATAGCAGCGCCCCTTTTGCACGTGAAGAATTTATATACATGTACTCTGAATTATTAGGGATCGCTGGTTCGAATCCCCAGCTAGGCCAATTTTATTCCGAGGATAGAAAATAGACATTGCGACAGGACTCATTCCCCTGGCAACGCTTATCATTGTTTGGATGATGGCTATGTTGGAAAGCAGCCCGTGGCTAGGGAAAAAATCTGTGCGAAGTTCTGATAAAAAAGGAGTTTTTGAGTTTTTCACATTTAGACAAAACTATGTTTATGATTCTCTACAAATGTCTAGTTAGACCCCATTTAGAATATGGTAGTCCAGCCTGGCAATAAAATTTAAAAAAGACTTTTGAAAAGTCAAACTTTGAAAACATTCAACGAAGAGCTACAAAATTATTCCAGTAGAATTTAAAGATCTGCCCTACCACAATCGCTTAAGGATCCTTGGTTTACCTACATTAGAATACAGAAGGAAAAGAACATACATCATTGAAGTCTACAAGATTCACCAAGGATTTGATAAAATTGACATAGATAAGTTGTTTCCAAAGAATGAGAACCAAACCTATAACATCAGGGGACACGACCAAAGGATTTTCAAACAGTATTGCCGCACAAATTTGAGGAAAAAAAAAGATCATTTCTTCAAAGAATTGTTAAAGACTGGAAAAGTCTGCCTGAGGATCTAATCTCTTGCGAAACTGTAAAAAGTTTTAAGCGCAAATTAAATGATTTTTGGAAAAGACTAATGGTACCAGTCAAGTTTGAAGCTGAGTGTTATGGACCGGAACCACGGTCGGTAAAAGAAGAAGTATATACAAACGGATCCAAGGGGCTAACGCCGCGGGCTATCTAGATCTCGAAAACAACGTAAACAAAGTAAAGGCACTCCACAAAACCATGAATATGTGCACTGGCCCCTGTGATATAGCTGAAAATATGTTGAAAGTGGTTTTTAACACAAAAAATACAAATTCCCGCGGTCCCTTGAAAGACCGAAAAAACACCTAATGGCCGGAAAAAGCAGGAAAACGCCGGAAAACGCCAAAACTATACCAAAATACAAATCGAATGGGGGAGGGGATATAAATGGTGGTATTATGTGTTAACTACAAAAGGGGTATTGAAGAAAGAAGTTGTCAACCTGTACCTCGCCGAAAACTACTTTAATTCCCCGAAAAATAACATCAATGTTACCTCATCCTTTTCCAATTTTATCGCCGAAAACCATCCCACAGCACCAAAACTGCACTAAAAAACCCACCAAATGGGCGGATGAATGTCATTTGGCAAGGGTTATCTGGTCATTAGGAGTATGGGGTAGCATGTTACCCCTTTCTCGCCTAAAGCCACCTAAATATGCCAGGGAAAAAAACCACTGATGATACACCATCTGCTCTAGTAATCGTTTCGCCCAAAACTACTTTTGTACGCCGAAAAACACCATGTATTGATGATACATATAGTTCTAATGACCGCATCTCCCAAAAATATCTAAATGCAAGATTGTCCGGCATAAACCGGGTAAATTCTGGGTGGAAAAGTAGGGTGGGGAGAGAGAGAGAGAGAATGCGGGTTTGGAAACCTATAATCCTATTCACAAAAAAAGAACCTTGTATAGATCTACAAGTTGAACAAGGAACATCTGTAAACATGGACGGCGTATTGAAATGAATCAACTCTACCTAACGACGAAGTTTCACACTCCATCAAACTGAAAGCATATGAGCCATGATCTGTGGACAGGGGAGCTGATGCATTTGCAACGAGTATCGACCCAGTCGGCACAGTCGGCGTAGGCTGATCTGGACCGGAACTTTTTGCTTTGGGTCAGTTGCCCGCATATCAAAGGACCAGGGGCCATATTCACCAACCATTCTTAAGAACATTCTTAGTCTTATTCTAAAAGATTTTCTAAATTTGAAAGTAACACAACTCTGATTGGCTAAGCCATTAAGAATGGTTGGTGAATACGAGGAGCCTCGTGTTGAAATATGAATCCATCTAAGCACCTAAACTTTGATTCTTCACAGGTTTCACTGAAATTTTTATTTTGTTCCCTCAAAGTATTCACATCCAACAGATATACAAAATTCTAGTCTCTGGATCCAATATTTGAATGCATTTTCATAGTCTTTTTGGGTATACTATGAAGACAATGGAATATTGCAGAACCGAGGTGTTTGCGCCGAACAAACTTTCGACCAGAAAGTAATTTTTTTTAGCTTTGGAAACAAAAACAAGTCACAAGGGACAAGGTCAGGTTAATACGGAGGATGGGGGAGCACAACGACGTTTTTTCCTGCTCCAGAAAACCTTGCACCTCGTACAAGAGACGATGACTGAAACTGATAGTTTACACACCTTGAAATAGAGTTGACAGAAAATGAATTCTGGTGTCGTATTTGAACACTCCTCGTAGGGACCCAGGGTACCTCATGATTCAGTAGGTTGTTATACAAAACGGATTTTAGGGATGTATAATATTGTGATGAATCGCTAGGCATGATGCATCACAAAGGTGCATTAAGCCCCCTTTTGCTAGAGCATGACTCATCTGTAGACGACAAAATAAGTGTGGCTAAAAAGATGTTTTTTGTCTTTGAAAAGGTAGAAGACATTTTTGAAAATGGAGAAAATGCTTTTTACATGGGATTGTCTGCGAATGAGTTAATGAAGTAAACGGTTATCCATGTACAAGTTTCATAAGGATGTTGTCAAAGAAATCTGTTCGGCTAATTGGCTGCAGGTGGGTATTGGGCTAAGCGCGACTTAACCGGTTTCTGCCACTCTACAAAACTTTAGACCGGTCTACATTAAATGCGTTTGCAGACTACAAACTAAATGTGGCTCAAATGATTATTTCTGTTTTTGATAGGGTAGAAAACATTGTGAGAAAAGGAGAAAATGTTGGTTACCAGCATTTTCTCCCTTTCCCACAATGTTTTTAAAAGCCTTATTCCTCAGGGTCGTGAAAACTCGGAATTGTGTGGTAAGGGATAAAGCGCTCTTACGTAATGGTGTAGATCAAGACCAAACTGCATGGGGATTCACAATCTGATTTTTGGTCTACAATATCTGATACCATGACGGTTTTAAGAACTTTAAAATTGCAGTTCTTATGGTTTTTACCTCATAGAGCGCCGAATAAATCTATCAGATATTTTCATTCTAGAAATACGACCCAAATAATTGCAATTTCATGGTTGTTTTTTGTCTACAATGTTTCTGCAAAGCGGACAGTGTAGACCAAAGATGATGCTGCACGTTTTGTGCAGCCTGATCTTGATCTACACTGACCGCAAATGCAACTATAGTCGTGAAAGGCGCTTTAAGGGTTACCTTACGCTGGAAATTTTCATTCAGTATCTCTGTCAGTCTAACCCTTTACCGAACAATCCCGTTTTTAAAGACCCTGACGTTGAAAGCTTTAAGAAACATGGTTGAAATGGAGAAAATGATGTTTAACAGCATTTCCTCCTTTTCTTAAGAAGTTTTCTTCCCATTCAAAGACAAATTTTACAATTTAAGACACAGTAAGTTTTTCGTCTGCAACTGTTTTCAATTTTGACAACGACTTATGTCGTCTGCATATGATTTCAATTTCGACAACGAATTTTGTCGTCTAGAAGGAGTTAAGTGCTACACCGCACAGGTAAACTGATAATATTCGGCAAGTAATACGGGATGGTGCGCACGCATCTTGTTCACAGCATGTTATGCCAGGAATCTCTCGCAGACTATAGAGGCGAGGTTATTTATATGTTGGATTGAACACAGAACGCAGGTAAAGTGGCGTTTCTTTGTGTTATCTCTGTAGACTTGAAATTCACGTCAGCTCTTTCTATTATTGATTATCCAATGATGGGATTTGACTATGATACGATAGAAAACCTTGTGGGAAAAGGGGAAAATGCTGGTTACCAGCATTTTCTCCTTTTCCCACAATGTTTTCAAAGGGCTTCTTACCAAGCGTTGGTAAAACCAGTGATTGTTTGGTAAAAGATTGAGAAAGTTTTCGAAAACGTTTTAGGAAAAGCAGCAATTTCTTTGTTACAAGCTACAGCAGTGGCGTCTTTTTATTTTTTCCATTTTGTTTTTCATATCATCAAGATTATATCGTTTTCTTTTTTTTTCAAACATTTTGACTTTCAGTCAGCTTGTTCTGTGCAGTCTGATCTTTGATCTACACTGTCCGCAATAACGGATTAGGTCGTGATTAGCAGCCATAGGGTTAACCCTTAAAGTGCCGTTCGCTAATATTGTTGCCTTTGCGGCAGTGTAGATCAAGATCAGACTGCACAAAACGTGCAGTCTGATCTTGGATCTACCCTTTCCGCTTTGCTTTAACACTACTGACAAAAGGAACCCAGGAATTTGCAATCATCTTGGGCTTATTCTATAAAGAAAATGTCCATCGGGTATATTCGGCGCTTTAAGGGTTAAAACCCTTTACCACACAATCCCGATTTTTAACGACCCTAAGAAAGAAGCCTTTTGAAAACACTGTGGGAAAAGGAGAAAATGCTGGTAACCAGCATTTTCTCCTTTTCCCACAATGTTTTCTGCCCTTCCAAAAGCATATTTCAATTTTTAAGTCACACTTATTTTGTCGTCTGCAAATGCTTTCATTCGACGATGGTTATGTAGGAAAACAGCCAGTGGCTTGGAAAGAATATTGTGCGGAGTACTAGTAAAAAGAAACTCCAGGAAAGCAGGGATAGGTGCACTGGCCGCCGCGATATAGTTGAAATAATGTTGAAACCATACAATCAATCAATCAAGCAAATTCTTTCAATTTGGACTAGCCTAAAAATTTGTCGTTTGGTAAAGGGTTAAGAAATCTTTCCACGCAGTCAGCGTCACAATGCCGATTTTCGAGATAACTCATTTACCAAACAATCACGAGTTCTAACGACCCCAAGGAAGAAGCCTTTGGAAAACATTGCGGAAATACTGAAAATACTGGTAACAAGCATTTTCTCATTTTCCCACAATATTTTCTGTCCTTTTCTGGGCAAAATCGATCATTCGAGCCACATATTAATGAATAATTTTGTCGTCTGCAAATGCTTTCAATATGGACTAGTCAGGGAAAATTTTAGGTAACCAGCATTTCACATTTTTCCACAATGTTGTCTCTCCTTTTATTGACAAAAACCAATCATTTGAGCCACACATTTAATTTTGTGGTTTGCGAATGCCTTCAATAGGGACTAGGGTACAATTTTAGGTAATTAGCATATTCCTTTTTTCCACAATGTTTTCTGTCGTTTTCCAGACAAAATCCATCTATTCAGCCATATATCTAATTGTTATCTACAAATGCTTTCAATATGGACTATTGTAAAATTTTAGGCAGCCAGCAGTTTCCCCCTGTTTTCCACAATGTTTTCAGTCTTATTTTTTTTGGAGACAGATCTCATCGTTTGAACCAAATTTAATTTGTCGTCTGTAAGTGCTTTCGATATAGACCAGAGTAAATTATTTTAATTTTGTTGTCTGTATTGGATAATCCATTCGCCTGTTCATCAATGCATAATTATTACGGTAACCTGTGGAAATGTGGCTTTTATGACGAACTGAATAGTACCACATGTATTCTTAGAATAACATAATTACATGAAATGGAAAACATATGTTTACTCTCTCTTGACTCTAAGAGCCGTTACCATGGAAACAAGCAGCATCTTCAACGATAAACATATTATATGTTGTATACCTCGAAGGTGACCTCAGTACTAAGCATGGCGTTATCTGTTACATCATACAATCTGCTTAACTCATTCGTTACCTCCCGAAAGTATCGATAATTATCATGATTTAAGTCTCTACCAAACGACATAATTTTAGACCCTTCCAAATTGAAAGCATTAGCAGACGACAAAGCAGAAAGCGATACAAATGAACCGAAGTTCTTTGACTGGGTAGAAAACACTGGGGAAAGGAGAAAATGCTGGTTACCAGTATTTTCTCCTTTTCCCACAATGTTTTTGAAAGCCTTCTCCTGAGGAGCCGATAAAATTCGGGATTGTGTGGTAAAGAGTGAAGGTAAAACCCTTAACCAAACAAGCCTGTGGGTTTTCTTTTTCGCCTCGAGAATGAAGACTTTCGAAAAAAAGAAAGGGTGGGAAAAGGAGAAAGTGCTGGTAACCTTTTCCCACATTTTTTTTTTCTATCCTTTCAGAGACAAATCCAATTATTTCAGCCACGTTTTTATTTTGTTGTATGCAATTGCTATCACTTTGGACAATTTTGTCGTCTTCATGGTAAACACTTAATACATGAATACACAATAAAATATTCTGTGCTCAGAATACGATGGGTCAATCAGCAAATTTTTCCTAAATTTGAGCATACGACTCCTCTTGTCATAGAATAATCTTGCATATGAACTGCTCTCTGACAAAACGGGATTTAATGCATCTGCGCGATGCATTATACCATTCAAGTCACCATGGATAGATAAAATTCATTTTATCCAAAAATCGATTGGATATGGAGGTAGGCTGGTCCTTTGAAATGCAGAAAATTAACTAATAGCAAAAAGTTTCGGCTCATGTCAGCCTGCGCAGTCCGCGCAGGCTGACATGAGTCGATACTTTTTGCAGATGCATTATCCCCCTTTTTACAGAGCATCGCTCAATTTTACACTATTACTCAGACGTTTTCAACATTATTCCAGTTATATAACGGCGGCCTGTGCACATATCCGGTACGTCGCATAATATTCTTTCTCAAACCATAGGCTGCTTTCCCACATAAACAGCGTCGAAAACAAAGTTCTGTGGTGAGAGAGAGATTTCTGCCGCAACGGGCATCGATCACATGAAAGAAATTGACCAAGCTGGGGAATCAAACCCCGTTTTCAAGCCCCTTTCATTTTTACAGACTGAGCCACCAAGCTTGGCAAGCACCAGCACACCAGTAGTCTTGACTTCATGTACCTACTTTGTTGTGTCGTCCGGCAACTTATATCGTATATGACTCACATTGTTTTTCTAGCCACGGGGGTGGGGGAACACAGATGTCTCTGAAAATTTTTCTGCTAGACTGGGAGTCGAATCTAGGACCTTTGTATAGTGTAAATCATGCGTGTTACCACTCCATCGCCGCTTCAATCCATTTGTATTAATTACAATTGAAAGCAGCAATTTACCCGGCTGAATAGATCACTTGAACGCAGCTGCAGATATTATGGTGTTTTACGTATATTGAAAAATGACGTATGACGTTCGTTCCCATGGCAATGATAATAAAATGTTCTATCATTAACTCTTAGACTGCTTGATATAATAAATAAAGATTTCCTGACGGCAAAAAAAACAAACAAATATGCATACTTTTATCAGTTTCAAGGTTATTTTGGGACAGAATATATCGCGTTGTAAAACGAGTAGTGTAGATTCGAGATCAACCTGCACGTTCAGTGTCATATTCTAGCATAAAGTAGTATAGATAGTATAGATCCAAGATCAGACTGCACGAAAGAGCTTCTTTCGACGTCTCTACCACACGACAAAATTTTAGACCCTTCGAAACTGAAAGCGTTTGCAGACCACAATTTCAATGTGGCTCAAATGATGTGATTTTTCTATGATAGGGAAGAAAACATTGTGGGAAAAGGAGAAAATGCTGGTTACCAGCATTTTCTCCTTTTCCCACATCGTTTTCAAAAGGCTTCATCCTAAGTGTCGCTAAAAATCGGCATTATGTGGTAAAGGTTTAATTAAAGTAATGACAATCGTCTTGGACCAAGCCACCTTGAATCAAGCTGCAGCACATGATATACGTGAAAACAGCGCGGCAAACATAGTACTGCATGACGCTTTCAAATCAACTTCTACTTGGGCCATCTATAGATAGTGAGAAAGGATGGGCTCCTGTAGTCTGGTACCCCACCTTACTTCAAAAGTAGTGTTAGGGGCAGGTAATTCAGACTAGGGCTCCTTATTACTCCACTTTGCTGACATACCACGAGGAATTGTTTGTCAAAGTCTGGGGACGAGACTTGTTCTTGAAACCGTTTGCATGCTGCTACACTGCTGCACTCTGTTACCGAATGCAAACATCTAGTTTCTTTAACCCTTTACCAGACGACAAAGTTTTACCCTTGTCCACAATGAAAGCATTTGCAGACGACAATTTCAGTGTGCCTCAAATGGTGCAACTTTTCTTTGATGGGGTAGAAAACATTGTTGGAAAAGGAGAAAATGCTGGTTACCAGCATTTTCTCCTTTTCCCACAATGTTTTCAAAAGGCTTCTTTCCCAGGGGCGTCAAAAGGCGGCATTGTGTGGTAAACGGTTAAGCTTGTAAAGAGAAAAATTGTGAGTATTCATAATTTATCAGTTTTTATACGAAGTTCTGATTTACGGCGAAAATCAGAAGAAGGCCATTGTAAGTACACGGCCACGGGTACAGCAGTAAGCAGGACTTGTGTATAGCGTTGTTACCGAATGCGACAACAAACCGCAAATAAACTAATTGAAGATGCGGTTCCATGAGGAAGACGAATTTTGAAAACACTGTCGGAGAAGGAAGGGTCAAAATTTTGTCATCTGTTCAAGAATTGAGGAAATTTCGGGACTTTCCCTTGCGGATGTAAGTAAATAAATAGTTAGAAGCCAAAGTGACAATGCTCACTAAATTCATACTTATTGTTATTTTTACAGAATTGTCTCACTGTACCAGATACCATGATGACCAACAGAACGGACATGGACAATCGACTGGTCAGTATTTGTGAAAAGATCGAAAATGGACAGAAAAATTCCGAGCTGTATGTGGAACGAGGCGAGATTTTTATGGCTAAAAATCTCTACATACAAGCTCTTCAGGACGCCAAGACTGCCATTGATATAGATAAAACTAACACGCGTGCTTACATTCTGGCAGGCCGTTCTTGTATCAAGATGAAAAAATTTACGGAATGTTACGAATTTTACAAGGAGGGTTTGGTGACAGATCCGAAAAATGAAGAGATAACGGAGAACCTAAAAATACTGCAGAATATAATTATAGAGGAGTACGATAAGTCAGGAGAAGCTTCTACTGAGACTGGATACAACGCTGTTACACTTAGTTCTCAAAATATCTACCCAGGTGACGATGAACTGTTCAAATTGGAAAGTGAGATTTTGAGTAAGAAATACAATATGAAAATTATGGATAACAAAAAAGAATTACGCGTGGATCTTGTTAAAAGAAAGGAGGCGGCCACGATTGGCGTCACAGCTCACAACTGTCACATTACCGGTCAGCTCCAGGAAGCTCTCCATTATTGTACAAAAGCTCTTGCAAAAGACGAGACCAACTTCCGATTACGTCACATGAGAGCGGAAGTGTACAGAGACATGGGGGACATAAGAAAAGCGATGCAAGATTTATTGGATATACCAAAACCATATCGATCTCCTGAAGTCTGGAAAATGGGAGGTAAAGTTTCAATAACATAAAACTTGGAAAGTTACCTCTAAGTTTTTCGAAAGCAAGATTTTAACCTGTAACCTGCTAAATTAGTGAAATGAAACTTTCAAGCCAATAGTACAACCCAAATTTTGTTATTTCAAAGGTATGTTATCGGACAGTGTAGATCCAAGATCACCCTGCACGTTCTGTACACTCTGATCTTGGTTTACACTGTCCGCAAAAGTCCTTGAGTGGCGCTTAGCAACTTAAGGTTTAATACAAATCCATTAGAAGCACGAGAAGCAATATTTTGGTGAAAAACTCAAACCATGTAATTGAATAATAGTCTACGTTCTGTACGATTCAGAGATGGGACTTTGACGTCAAAACTACATTCACTTTACGTGTTTAGGTTTACCCCGATTTATTTTCATGTTAATGTAGGTTGTTTCAGTGGCCGTTTCAAATTCCTAACCCTTTACCAAACGACAAAATTTTAGACTGGTCTAAATTGAAAGCATTTGCAGACGACAAAATAAAGGTGACTCAAAAATTAAAATTTGATTTGGGAAGGGTAGAAAACATTGTGGGAAAAGGAGAAAATGCTGGTTACCAGCATTTTCTCCTTTTCCCACAATGTTTTCAAAGTTTTCTCTCTGAGGATCGTTTAAAGTCGGGATTGTGCGGTAAAGAGTTAATAAGAACAATGCGCCATGCAAAGTTAAGAAACAGAACTCTATTTGGATTGCGATTATTTCACACGAGAAAGAATCCAAATTATAAATGAGTCATAGCAAACAAAGCCTCATGAACTTTTTCATATGGTAAGGTTTATTTTAAGCACGAGATACATGTAAACAGTATCGTTTAAGATTTCTCTAGCATACATAGAAATTGAAAGTAACCCACATAGAGGTCAAAAGACAGCATTTGTATGTCAGTAAATAATGGGCACATTTGTTCTATAAATTGTTTCAGACAGATAGATAAAATCAGGAAAAAAAGAACGTAACTAATATATGAAAAAAAAAAAGTTGGAAAAAAAAAGGCGACTAAACCTAAATGAATTCATATAATAATAATAATAAGATGAAGAAGAAGAAGAAGAAAAAAGTTTAACCCTTTACCGCACAATACCGCCTTTTGACGCCCCTAAGAAAAAGCCTTTTGAAAACATTGTGGGAAAAGGAAAAAATGCTGGTAACCAGCATTTTCTCCTTTTCCCACAATGTTTTCTACCATATCAAAGAAAAAATGCACCATTTGCACCACATTAGAATTGTCGTCTGCAAATGCTTTCAATTAGGACTAGGCTAAAATTTTGTCGTCTGGTAAAGGGTTAAGCCTGTTTATTTTACATTGATTGTGAAACAAGTCCTTACAACTTGTAGTGGTTACTCTTGGCTGCTTCCTGGAAACACTGATCAGTGGTCCAAAAGGTTTTCTCCGCATATTGCGGGATTCCAATCTAGAACCTTTGATGTGGAAGGCCACCGCTTTACTCCAACGTCACTTTATCCATAAATAAACTTAACTGTGAGCCATGCCGTGTAAAAAAAAAAGGGGGGGGGGATTAATGCATTTGCGAAAAGTATCGACCCCAGGCCAGCCTGCGCATTTCGCGCAGGCTGACCTGAGCCGAAACTTTTCGCTATTGGTCAATTTTCTATATGTCAAAGGACCAGTACACCTTATGACATTGTCGGTTATTTGACATAATAGATTTTACGGATCCATAATTATGTGATATCTTGGTTTAAATAATGGATCACGGATTTGCATCAAGGCCCCTTTTGGCAGAGCATGGCTCATTTACCTGTAAACATGAGCCATGCTCTGGGAAAGGGGGACAAGATGGATTTTATGGATCCTTGATTATACGATTACTTGCTCGATATACCTCTATTGCATCACGGAGATGCATTAAACCGCCTTTTGCTAGAGCGCAGTTCACATCTTTCTTTCAGGGATTATATTAAATTCGTTTGAGTTACCAGTAATGGCAGAATTTTGGTTGCGCAAAGCTACAACACTCGCACCTGGCGGGAAGGATGTGGATGCCGCAACTCTGTTCCAGAAAGTCAGGGTCAAACGAACGTATGGTCCGCTGACAGAAGATTATGCCGTCAAGGTCGACTTCACAGAATACGGACGAGCAGTGTTTGCAACGGAACTGCTTGAGGAAGGTAGGACATACCTCATCTTTCAGCCAGCGGCGTACGTTTTTTTTTTTTATTCATTGCCTGTCACAGACAACACTTTGTGTCTTCCAACAGACTCATTGTTGAAAAAGTTTCAGCAGAAGGAGAAAGCGGCTAGTTTACATTTTTGCCACTGTGTTTCCGATGTAACCTATTCGTGTATAAAACCTTATTTTTAGTTGCTTATTTACATTTAAAAGTGTGCCTTTCACGTCAGATTTGTTTATCAGGATATGAACGACCCATAGCATTTGTAATTTGGAGCAGTTATTTCAGATAGCTCATTTCTTTGGTGTCTGTCGCATTTTTCTAAAACATTTTAGTTAAAACCGTCGTCTTCAATGCACTGATACGTTTATTCCTGGTAGACAGTATTTATATATTAGTATTAAGTATACCTAGGCTATTTGAAGTCTATAGCTTTCGAAGCCACTGGGTGATTTTTCTTACTTTAAAAATAGGCCTAATTAGTCAAATTGTGCAGCTGTAATTATTAACTTCTGTCGGAATTACTAGCTATTATTAAGTCCTGAAATACTAGTTTGAACAGCCACGTGCGTGTCTAAGCTAGATTTACTGTGGTACAGATAAGTGTCCCCGTATGCGATTTTAGATTTTGACTGGTCGCATCCGAGTACAGAGACGATTGCACAAAGAAAAAATGGTTGAAATCTCTGCAAAGATTTTGTGCGCACGTGTAATCTACAAAACTACAATTTGAACACACCTGTTGCTTGCATATTCAACAATCCTTCGTTTCAAATACAAGTACAATTTTCAATTTAAACGCTAAACAAGAAGAAAACAGTTTGATTCATTTTCTTATCAAGATCTTTACGTTTTCCAAAATAGACACAAAATGGCTGCCAAACACGACAATTTTCTTTCTCGAGATTTACAAATTATGAAAAATTTAAATAGCGCTTTAGGGTTTGAAATGTTTGATAATTTGTCACTAAACATTAATTGCATTTCGCTACAATACAGATTAAGTCGACGAAACAAAAAGTCACTGCAGAGATGTAGCTTTTCTACCAGAAAATTCAACATGAATTTAAGACTGTACGGTGCACAATAAATTTCCAAATATGAAAAGAAGCATTGTAAATGTCTCATTATTGAGACCAGGGTCCGTATTCACCAACCATTCTAAAAAATGTCATTGTCTTATTCTCCAAGATTTTCCAAATTTGAAAGTAACACAACTTCTGATTGGCTAAACCATTTGGTGTGGCTAATCAGAAGGTGTGTTATTTTCCAATATGGAAAATCTTGCAGAATAAGACTAGGAACGATCTTAAAAATGGTTAGTGAATACAGACCTATATCCACTGGTGCTCAGTTACTAGAAATCAGCGAGACACCTGTATTGATAATGCTCTTCTTCCACTTCAGGTGAGAATGCCTTCGATGACGCTCCGGTGGTAATTGGTCAGATATTGAACTGTATTCACCTGGCCACTTGTGGGCACTGTGGGGTGTCATTAATCTCCAATAGAGATTTCTTCGGCAAAGACTATGACGCTTTCCCTGACGACCTCAAATCTTTTACAGACAAACATTGGCCAGATGTTAGCGGTGTGCCATGTGAAAAATGTGATTTTGAGAAATACTGCAGTGTATCGTGTCGCGACGACGCATGGGATAAATATCATCAAATCATTTGTCCTTCCAGGAATCCGGCATCATTGGAACTGTATGATCTTATAAATAACAAAGGCTATGTGAAAAACGAAAAGGATCAGTGGGATGAAATTTGGCCAGGTCAATATTCGCCGATGATTTTGGCCAAAATGTGGGGAATGATCATCACAGAAGCGAAACGTCTCATGAAAAGTAAGGGAGAGAGTCAGCCAACCATTGAACATTGGGCAATAGCCAAGATGCCATTTCGGAAGTAAGTACCTTGGGCCGTTAGTCACCAACCATTCTAAATCTCCATTGTTCTGGTTTTAAATTTCGATGTAAACCATCTGATAGGCCGAGAAAGAAGGTGTCAGCCAATCAGGTTGTTGGTCTTAGAAAATCAAGTATTTACAATCAGAACAAATAAATTGTAGAATTTATATTATTTAAAACCAGATATGCCTCAAAATATTCAATAATAATCTCAACATGAAATTTTCGGGTTTAAATTAGGTTTTTGTGACAACATTTTTACGAAAAGAAATCCTATTGGTTTTTAAATTCATGACTGGGAATAGTTCAAAGGCGATGCTTTTTTATCTTTTCGAAACTTAATCTCTTATATATGAGTCATACTCTGTGAAAAGGGGGATTAATGCATCTGCGAAAAGTATCGACTCAGGTCAGCCTGCGCGACCTGTGCCGAAACATTTCGCTATTGGTCAATTTTCTGTATGTCAGAGGACCATATTACCTCATGATTAAGTCAGTTGTTAAAAAGTGACTATTATGGACCCACAATTATGTAATGGCTTGATAGGTATCACTCACCACGGTGATACATTAAGCCTCCTTTTACTAGAGCATGGCTAATGTATAATATATATTTCCATACCAGGATAAGGGTGTCTGCAGAATTTTTATAACACAGGTCAAGGGGTTAATGAGACTTATCAGCTACTGAAAAAAGGTTAATCATTTTTAACTTTAAAAAAGATAGCCCGCAATACTTGATGTACTCGTTAGATAAAGCACGACGTGTAGTCATCCTTTGGAATTGTACGGATCATTTGTCCAGACAAAAAAAGGCCAGATAAGCGATATCAAACCCGATAATCTGAAATCGCCGTAAAGTTATATTACAATGATTTCAGCGTACTCCATTGACAAATTGTTTCTTAGATGGGTTAATATAGGTCTGTGGATACTATATAAAAGAGATTATTATATACTTGTAAATTTTCCAATACAAATACATGCATCAAACGTGGATAAAATATGACACAAGACAGAAAAGGGATTTTCCCAGTGTCAAATACAGAACCTAAAATAACGTATCCCGCGTGTAAAATACGTATACCTACATATTGATTTGCGATTTGATTGGTCAAGATGTTGCGTAATAATATTCACCTGCCATTCATGAAAACGAAGGCACTACCCACTAAACCAGTTTTATTTTGTTTACCGTTTTCGAATAAAATTGTCAATAATTAAATCATTACAATATTTTGACGTTGAAAGTTTATAACTAAAAGGAATGTTACTTTTTAATAACTTTACTTGTTACTTTTTAATATTTACGACATTCCAGTTTCCGGAAACTTTCCGAACGCCCCCGAAGAGAGCATTCGTAGTCTAATACACCGCATTAGTGACTGAAAATTTCAAGATACTACAAAATAATTTTCATAATTCCAGGTTTATAGCATACAGCAATAGTTCAGCTGTCAAAAAACTTCCCAGGGTGTTCGATCTCATGAAGAGACTGTTCCAGGACTGTGGTGATGGTGTTACATATCCTATAACCGAATCCGAGTTCGATGCCCGGTATTACCAAGCAACGTGCAATCTTCAGGCTTTCTCTGGGTCCATCACGCCCAAAAATGTTTTCATGGACAATTTGTCAAAGACAGAGGACATGCGGTCGTTAAATATGCTGAAATATTTGGATAAAAAAGCACCTACGGTATCCCTTGCTGGCATGTTTCCTCTTCATGCTTGTTTAAACCACGCTTGTGATAATAATGTAGAGGTAATGGACGGCTTTGTGAACGGTAAGCCGGGAGTCCACATTCGGGTGCGACGTAAAATCAAACCTGGAGAGGAACTGTTCACTACATACATCGATACAGCAATGCCCAGAAAACTAAGAAGAGCTTGGTTATATAAATCTTTTAATTTCTGGTGCTTCTGTAAGAGATGTCAGTTCGAAGGGGACGACAACACTATTTGCACTACCTGCAAGAAAACGACGACGGACGGAAAAAAGTTTCCCGCGTGTGGACGTTGCAAGAGAGCTTGGTACTGTTCGACCAGCTGTCAGAAAGAAGCTTGGGTCAAAGGTCACAAATCTATTTGCCACATGCTGCATTCGGACGTCCATGCTCACATTACTGATGAGTGATTGTTCTCCTTTTAGTTATGTTTTGGGCAATTTCAGGTTGCGTATGAGGTAGATAGCATTGGACTATTGGTAAGCCATCGTTGTCATGAACAAAATGTCCTATGGTAAAGACAGTGTAATGGCAACTAGAATTTTCTCCCTTTCCTCGTGTTTTCTACCCTTTCAATGACAATTTCAAATTTGTCGTCTGCTATTGCTTTGGATTTTGACAAGTCCATAGTTTTGTTAGTTGGAAGAGTTCATAACTATTAACTATTCTGATCCTGCCCTACACCCTTTGCTTCTCTATTTACATGTAAGATGTACAACTCTCAGTCCTTACCTGCTGACAAAATTTTAGACCTGTCCAAGTTGATTTCTGTCTTTCAAATTGCAGAAAACATTTCAGAAAATGGGGAAAAGGCTGTTACCAGCATTTTCTCCGTTTTCTACAATGTTTTCAAAAACTTTCTTTGTAATGGGTCTTTGAAACTTGGGACTGTTAACCCTTTACCACACGTCAAAATTTTAGGTTCTTCCAAATTGAAAACATTTGCAGAAGACAAATAAAAAATGTCTCAAATGATGAAATTTATGTGGAATATGACAGAAAACATTGTGGGAAAAGGAGAAAATGCTGGTTACCAGCATTTTCTCCTTTTCCCACAATGTCTTAAAAAACTTTCTTTCTCGGGGTCGTTAAAAGTCAGGAGTGGGTGGTAAAGGCTTATAGGTTTAAAAAAGAATATACTGCATGAAATCCATCCTTGAAATGGCAAACATTACAAATTTGGCAGGGTAGGAGATAAAATATTAACCCTTTACCACACAATCCCAAGCTTTAACAACCCTGATAACGGAGGCCTTTTGAAAACATTGCATGTAAAGGAGAAAATGCTGGTAACCAGCATTTTCTTCTTTTCACTCAATGTTTTCTACCTATTCAAGGACAAATACTCTCCTTTGAAAAAAACATTTAAATTAACTTCTGTAAATTCCTTCAATATGGACAATTCTAAAATTTTGCCATGTGATATAGGATTAACTCATTACCAAATGGCAACATTTTTGGCTGATCCAAATTGAAAGCATTTGCAGACGACAAATCGGATTTGACTCAAAATTCGAAATTTGTTTTGGGAAGGGAAGAAAACATTTTGGGAAAAGGAGAAAATGCTGGTTACCAGCATTCAAAAGCCTTCTTCTTCAGGGTCATTAAAAGTCGGGATTGTGTGGTAAAGGGTTAAAAAGACAGGAATCTGACAAAGAGGGGAAATACTGTACAAAATAATTTTGTATGGAACTATCATAGACAACAAACACTCTCAACAAATATTCTTCCTATTTTTAATTACATTATTTTGATGACTTTGTGATTCATTATTTCTATCAAGTAAATCTATGTCCATAGAAAAAATAAACTGATCTATGCAACAATATACATGTACGTAAATGCAAAGGTATCATTTTCATTTCTTTACATAAGTCCTTTTAAGTCTGAATTCCTAAGTAAAGGATACATATTTTCAGTAAATGAACCAAACCCACGTACAGTGATTTAAAGACTGTCTTGACCAGAGATCTCAAAATATGACAGTGGAGATCAATGAAAAAGAATGCATGATCAGTGCAGTCTGATCTTGATCTATAATGGCAACAATTGCACCTTATGTTGCCTTTTCAGTTCAGTACATGTGTCATATCTCCATTGGATGTTCACGTTCCAACCAGCTGCTTTGATGATTAATTGAATGGATGTCCAGGGTTTCACCAGTACCAGGCTTAGGCTCTGAAGTGTCTTGCCCGAGGAAACTCCTACCAGCTGCTTTAACCCTTTACCACATGACAGTATTTTAGACTGGTCCAAATTCAAGGCATTTGCAGATAACATATTAAATGTAGTTCAGATGGTTGGATTTGTTTCTGAAAGGTTAGAAAACACTGAGGGAAAAGGAGAAAATGCTGATTACCAGCATTTTCTCCTTTTCTCACAATGTTTTTGAAAGTCTTATTTCCCAGGGTCATTAAAACTCAGGATTGTGTGGTAATGAGTTAAGCCTTTTCCACACAATCCCGACTTTTAACGACCCTGAGGAAAAAGCCTTTTGAAAACATTGTGGGAAAAGGAGAAAATGCTGTTAACCATTTTGTCGTCTGCTAAAGCTTTCAATTTGGACTGGTCTAAGATTTTGTCGTTTGGTAAAGAGTTAAACTTTGGTATAACAACTTAGATTTGAAAGATGTCAAAATTTTAGACTGGTCCAAAACGGAAGTATTAGCAGATAACAATTTCACTGTGATTCAACTGCTACTATGTGTCAATGAAAGGGTTCAAGTGGGAAAAGGAGAAAATGCCAGTAACAAGTATTTTTCCCTTTTCCCACAATGTGTTTGACTCTACCAAATGACAAAATTTTAAACTGGTCCAAATTGAAAGCATTTGCAGTTGACAAGATAAATGTGACTAAAATATTGAAATCTGTTCAGGAGGGGTAGAAAACACTATGGGAAACAGAGAAAATGCTGGTTACCAGCATTTTCTCCTTTTCCCTCAATGTTTTCAAAAGCTTTCTTTTTCAGGATCCTTCAAAGACGGGACTGTGTGGTAAAGAGTTAAAAGCCTGTTCACCTAGGGTCATTTAAACACCAATTGTTACATCCCTGTGGTATACAGCTTTTAGAAAAAATTATGGTAAAATAAGATATTGCTTTTTGCAAGCTACTGCTCCTTTTCCAGCAAATATTTCCTTATCGAAAAAGTTCCCATTCCTTTTGTCATTTCTGCTTTCTGTTATTCTTCTAATAAGTGGTAGGTCTCAAAATGCCTGAATGGTAGAGAGTTTAAAAATTTTCAAAAACCAGACCTCCAAAAATCAACCATTCTTGCTTGCCAAATTCTTTCGTTTTGTCAAGTCTATAACCATAATTGTAGAACATTTACAACAACCTCAGTTTGATCTGTATTAATATACACTGACATCAGACTTTATTACTCAGTTCATAAGCACTTCAATCTGTACAAGTCTAGCATATGTATCGCCTGGTAACCTGTATGGCAACATCCCGGCAAACATAATCAATGCCTTGGCCTGACTTCGTATGTAATTCAAAACCTGAAAATATAAGATTTATATTAGGACATCCTGGACATAATTCACCCTTTACCAAACTATCCCATTCTTCAATGGCCTTAAGGAAAAAGACCTTTGAAAACATCGTAGAACAAGAGGGCCATGATGGCCCTGGGTCGCTCACCTGAGTCAATAGGTGAAATTCACTCAACGTGCATAATCCAATTTCTGACCAAGTGTCAGGTCAATTGAGCTTAAAATGTGGCCTCTAGAGCGTCCACAAAGAATTTCCGTAAGTTGACCTAGTGACCTAATTTATCACCCCACGTGACCCAATTTAGAACTCATCAAAAAATTGATCAAGACAAACATTCTGAACAGTTTTCAAGTTAATTGAGCAATAAATGTGGCCTCTAGAATGCTCACAAAGTGTTTCTTAAATTTGACCCAGTAACCTAGTTTATGACCCCAGCTGACCCAATTTCAAACTCACCCAATATTTCATCAAGACAAACAGTCTGACCAACTTTCAAGTCAATTGTGCATGAAATGTGACCTCTAGAGTGCCCTAAAGGTATTTCTTTAATTAGACCTAGTGACCTAGATTATGAGCCCAGGTGACCCAATTTTGAACTCATCCTAGATTTCATCAAGACAAACATTTTAAGCAATTTTCAAATCAATTGAACAATAAATGTGGCCTCTAGAGTACCCACAAGGTATTTCTTTAATTTGACCTAGTGACCTAGTTTATGACTCCACATGACCCAATTTAAAACAGTTTTAACTGATCTGAAAATTTATCAAAACAAACATTCTGACCAATTTTCAAGTCATTTGAGCACAAAATGTGGCCTCTAGAGTGCCCAAAAGGTATTTCTTTAATTTGACCTAGTGACCTAATTTATGATCCCAGTTGACCAAAATTCAGATTCATGTGAGATTTCATCAAGACAAACATTCTGACCAATTTTCAAGTCAATTGAGCAAAACATGTGGCCTCTAGATAGCCTTAAAGGTATTTCTTTAATTTGACCTAGTGACCTAAATTATGACCCCAGGTGACCCAATTTTGAACTAATCCTAGATTTCATCAAGAGAAACATTTTAACCAATTTTCAAATCAATTGAACGATAAATGTGGCCTCTAAAGTGCCCACAAGGTATTTCTTTAATTTGACCTAGTGACCCAATTTAAGACCCCACATGACCCAAATTCTGACTCATGTAGGGATTATCAAGACAAACATTTAGACCAATTTTTAAATCAATTGAGAAATAAATGTGGCCTCTAGAGTGCCCACAAGGTTTTCCTTTATTTTGACCAAGTGACCTAGTTTATGACCCCAGGTGACCCAATTTCAAACTCATTCGATATTTCATCAAGACAAACATTCTGACCAATTTTCAAGTCAGTTGAGCAAGATATGTGGCCTCAAGAGTGACTACACGGTATTTCTTTAATTTGACCTAGTTACCTAGATTATGACCAGGTGATCCAATTTTAAACTCATCCTAGATTTTTTCAAGAGATTTTATCAAGACAAGCATTCTGAACAATTTTCAAGTCAATTGAGCAATAAATGTAGCCTCTAGAGTGTCCAAAAGGTATTTCTTTAATTTGACCCAATGACCTAGTTTATGATCCAAGTTGACCCAAATTTGGACTCATGCGAGATTTTATCAAGACAAACATTCTGACGAATGTTCAAGTCAATTCAGCAAAAAATTTGGCCTCTAGGGTGCCCACAAGGTATTTCTTTAATTTGACCTAGTGACCTAGTTTATGATCCCAGGTGACCCAAATCCAAACCGTTTTGAGATTTTATCAAGACAAACATTCTTACCAAATTTCAGGTCAATTGAGCAAAAAATGTGACCTCTAGAGTGTCCGCAAGGTATTTCTATAATTTGACCTAGTGACCTAGTTTATGACCCCAGGTGACCCAAATCCAAACATTTTCGAGATTTAATCAAGACAAAAATTCTGACCAAATTTCAGGTCATTTGAGCAATAAATGTGGCCTCTAGAGTGCCTACAAGGTATTTCTTTAATTTGACAAAATGACCTACTTTATGATCCCAGGTGATCCAATATCAAACTCATCAGATATTTCATCAAGACAAACATTCTGACCAACTTTCAAGTCAATTGAGCAAGAAATGTAGCCTCTAGTGTGCCCTCAAGGTATTTCTTTAATTTGACCTTATGACCTAGATTATGACCCCAGTTGATGCACTTTTGAACTCATCATAGATTTCCTCAAGAGAAACATTTTAACCAATTTTCAAATCAATTGAACGATAAATGCGGCCTCTAGAGTGCACACAAGGTATTTCTTTAATTTGATCTAGTGACCTAATTTAAGACCCCACATGACCCAAATTCAGACTCATGTGAGATTTTTTTAAGACAAACATTCTGACCAATTTTCAAGTCAATTGAGCAAAAAATGTGGCCTCTAGAGTGCCCACAAGCAATTACTTTAATTTGAACTAGTGACCTAGTTTATGATCCCAGGTGACCCAAATCCAAACTCATCCGAGATTTTATCAAGACAAACATTCTGACCAAAGTTCAGGTCATTTGAGCAATAAATGTGGCCTCTAGAGTGCCCACAAGGTATTAATTTAATTTGACCTAGTGACCTAGTTTATGACCCCAGGTGACCCAATTTCGAACTGACTGAACATGTTGTGCTCAGGTGGGCTAACAAACTTAGAACAGGTTCACTACATATCAAATAAGAAAGCTCTATGCCTTCAAGGTTTAGAAGAGAATAATTTTAAAGTTTTCCTTCTTTGTTCCTATGTTAGAACTTGTGACCCCTGGGGTTGGGCCAGTTTTGACCCAAGGAGCATTGTATGAACAAAATTGGTAGAGGTCCGCTAGGAGATGCTACATGCCAAATATCAAAGCTCTACGCCTACCAGTTTCAGAGAAGAAGAATTTTAAAGTTTTCCTTCTTTGTTCCTATGTTCGAACTTGTGACCCCCGGGGCTGGGCCAGTTTTAAACCCAGGGACATCATATGAACAAACTTGGAAGAGGTCCACTAGGAGATGCTACATGCCAAACATCAAAGCTCCACGCCTTCCAGTTTCAGAGAAGAAGAATTTTAAAGTTTCCTTTCTTTGTTCCTATGTTCGAACTTGTGACCCCCGGGGCGGGGCCAGTTTTGACCCCGAGGACATCATAAGAACAAATTTGTTAGAGGTCCACTAGGAGATGCTACATGCCAAATATCAAAGCTCTACGCCTTCCAGTTTCAGAGAAGAAGAATTCTAAAGTTTTCCTCCTTAGTTCCTATGTTCGAAACTTGTGACCCCCGGGGCGGGGCCAGTTTTGACCCCAGGGACATCATATGAACCAACTTGGAAGAGGTCCACTAGGAGATGCTACATGCCAAATATCAAAGCTCCATGCCTTCCAGTTTCAGAGAAGAAGAATTCTAAAGTTTTCCTTCTTTGTTCCTGTGTTTGAACTTGTGATCCCTGGGGCGGGGCCAGTTTTCATCCCAGGGGCATTATATGAACAAACTTGGTAGAGGTCCACTAGGAGATGCTACATGCCAAATATCAAAGCTCCACACCTTCCAGTTTCAGAGAAGAAAAATTTAAAATTTTCCTTCTTTGTACCTATGTTCGAAACTTGTGACCCCCGGGGAGGGGCCAGTTTTGACCCTAGGGGCGCCATATGAACAAATTTGGTAGAGGTCCACTGGGAGATGCTACATGCCAAATATCAAAGCTCCACGCCTTCCAGTTTCAGAGAAGAAGAATTTTAAATTTTTCCTTCTTTATTCCTATGTTCGAAACTTGTGACCCCCGGGGCTGGGCCAATTTTGACCCCAGGGACATCATATGAACAAATTTGGTAGAGGTCCACTAGGAGATGCTACATGCCAAATATCAAAGCTCCACGCCTACCAGTTTCAGAGAAGAAGAATTTTAAAGTTTTCCTTCTTTGTTCCTATGTTTGAAACTTGTGATCCCCGGGGTGGGGCCAGTTTTGACCCCAGGGGCGTCATATGAACAAACTTGGTAGAGGTCCACTAGGAGATGCTACATGCCAAATATCAAAGCTCCACGCCTTCCAGTTTCAGAGAAGAAGAATTTTAAAGTTTTCCTTCTTTGTTCCTATGTTCGAAACTTGTGACCCCCGGGGCGGGGCCAGTTTTGACCCCAGGGGCGCCATATGAACAAATTTGGTAGAGGTCCACTAGGAGATGCTACATGCCAAATATCAAAGCTCCACGCCTTCCAATTTCAGAGAAGAAGAATTTTAAAGTTTTCCTTCTTTGTTCCTATGTTCGAAACTTGTGACACCCGGGGCGGGGCCAATTTTGACCCCAGGGACATCTTATGAACAAACTTGGTAGAGGTCCACTAGGAGATGCTACATGCCAAATATCAAAGCTCCACGCCTTCCAGTTTCAGAGAAGAAGAATTTTAAAGTTTTCCTTCTTTGTTCCTATGTTTGAACTTGTGATCCCCTGGGCGGGGCCAGTTTTGACCCCAGGGGCGTCATATGAACAAACTTGGTAGAGGTCCACTAGGAGATGCTACATGCCAAATATCAAAGCTCCACGCCTTCCAGTTTCAGAGAAGAAGAATTTTAAGGTTTTCTTTCTTTGTTCCTATTTTCTAAACTTGTGACCCCCGGGGCGGGGCCAGTTTTGACCCCAGGGACATCATATGAACAAACTTGGTAGAGGTCCACTAGGAGATGCTACATGCCAAATATCAAAGCTTCACGCCTTCCAGTTTCAGAGAAGAAGAATTTTAAAGTTTTCCTTCTTTGTTCCTATGTTTGAACTTGTGACCCCCGGGGCGGGGCCAGTTTTGACCCCAGGGACATCATATGAACAAACTTGGTAGAGGTCCACTAGGAGATGCTACATACCAAATATCAAAGCTCTGCGCCTTCTAGTTTCAGAGAAGAAGATTTTCAAAGATTTTGCTATTTTTTTCCTTTTGGTTGCCATGGCAACCAGAGTTACGGGTGGAATTCAATCTCTTGAACAACTTTGGTAGAGCTTCACCTGAGGAACATCCCTGCCAAGTTTCATCAAGATTGGCCCAGTGGTTTAGGAGGAGAAGATGTTTAAAGAAATTGTGGACGACGGACATTGGGCGATCACAAAAGCTCACCTTGAGCACTTCGTGCTCAGGTGAGCTGAAAAGGAGAAAATGCTGGTAATCAGCATTTTCTCCTTTTTCATCAATACTTTCTATCCTTTCAAAGACCTTGATTACATTTCAGCCATGCTCTAGCAAAAGGAGACTTAATGTATCCCCGTGATGCATGATACCAACCAAGTCATTACATAATCGTTGGTCTATAAAGTCCATTTTGTCTAACAACCAACTAAATCATGAAACACACTGGTCCCTTGATATACAGAAACTTGACCAATAGCGAAAAGTTTTGGCCCAAGTCAGCCTACGCGGACAGCGCAGGCTGACCTGGGTCAATACTGTTAACAGACGCATTAAGCCCCCTTTTCACATAGCATGGCTCATTTGTCGTCTGCTTTCAATTTGGACTCGTTCAAAAATTTTTGGTGTTTGATGAATGATCAAATCCACACAGATTTTACAGTAACACTGAATCGAAAGCTTGTGTCTATGGTGTAATGGATTTTTCAACATTATTTCAGTCATTTCATAGAGGTTGATGCAACTACCCCTGACTTTCTAGAGTGACTTTTTTTCCGGACTTCACACAGCACTCTCTGCAAGCAACCGCCTGCTGAATCAGATGTAATAATGCTATAAATCATTTGCTGTTCATGTTGAATTCAAGTGTTAAAGTAGTGGACTACACCTATTTTATTTTATAAAATTTAGAGATAAAATATTTTATCTTACAAAATTTAGAGATAAAATATCTTATTTTACAAAATTTGGAGATAAACTGCTGACAGCTATTAACCCTTTACCACACAATGCCGACTTTTGACAACCCTGAGAAATAAGGCTTTTGAAAACATTGTGGGAAAAGGAGAAAATGCTGGTCACCAGCATTTTCTCCTTTTCCCACAAAGTTTTCTACCCTATCAAAGACAATTTCCACAATTTTAGCCAGAATTAATTTGGCATCTGCATATACTTTGGATCTGGACAGGTCCAAGGTTTGTCGTGTAGTAAAGGGTAAAAAGAAAGCTGACTGTTACATGGCTGAAGAGCCAATTTCTTTTTTCCTGCATTTGGATACAAAAGACAAAAAGAGCAACAGAAGAATAGTCTTCATTCTCTATGTGACCATATTAACACTCAACCACATGACAAAGTTTGGACTTCTTCAAATTAAAAGTATTTCAAGATGACAATGTAAACATTGCTCCAAAACTGATCATTGTCATTTGAAGGGGAGTAAACATTGTGAGAAAAGGAGAAAATGCTGGTTACCTGCATTTTCTTGTCCTCACACAGTGTTTTCAAAAGCCTCCTTCTCCAAGGTCATTACAAGTCCTAACTGTGTGGTAACAGGTTAAGAGATAACCATGAAGGATATCAGGTTTAAACATTTTGACCAAATAATTTTTGCAAGAACTTGCAACCTGTTTGAGATAATTTGATCTGAAAACAAGTCAAAATACATGTACACAAAATTGGGAATCAAGGAAAATTAAGTGTATCAGAAAATCAAATAAGGTAAGTGTTACAAAAACACTTGAGCCATGCTCTGGCAAATGGGGACTTACTGCATCTCCGTAATGCATTATTCAAAGCAGGACATCGCGTAATTATGGATCCATAAAAATCCATTTAGACCAACGATTGCCTGGATACAGGGGTAGAATGGTTCTTGGACCCGCATGAAAATTTACAAATAGCAAGAAAGTTTCGACCCACGTCAGCCTGTGCATGCGAGATGGGTTCATACTTTTTGCAGATGGATTAAGCCCCCCTATTCACAGAGCATGGCTCAATTGTTTCTATGTTTATACAAATGAGCTGAGCACAATGCATTAAGAGCTTAATTAGCCATTATCTATGTCCCTTCAGGTGATGGAAATTGGCTTTGCTACAAATCCCTAATACAGCACAAACTTTTCAACTCTTTACCACACAATCCCAACTTTTAACGACAATGAAAAAGAAAGCTTTTGAAGACACTGTGGGAAAAGGAGATAATGCTGGTGACCAGCATTTTCTCCTTTTCCCACCATGTTTTCTACCCTATCCAAAACAAATTTCTGTTTTTGAGTTACATTCATTTAGTGGTCTGCAAATGCTTTCAATTTGGACTAGTCTAAAATTTTGTCATTTGGTAAAGAGATAAGGAGATTTACAACTCATTTACTTACAGTTTCCTTTCCTCCATCTGCTATTCCACCACCAACTGATAAGGGACTGTGTGGGGCCGTGTTCCTTTAAAAGAAAATAAAATCAAGACATCCCTAACCCTTTACCACACAATGCCGCTTTTTCACGCCCCTGGGAAAGAGGCCTTTTGAAAACATTGTTGGAAAAGGAGAAAATGCTGGTAGCCAGCATTTTCTCCTTTTCCCACAATGTTTACTACCCCATCAAAAAAAATTGCATCATTTGAGCCACATTAAATTTGTCGTCTGCAAATGCTAAAAGGCTAAAATTTTGTCGTCTGGTAAAGGGTTAACACTGAAAATGTTGTCCAAAATGAAATGTTCATGGCATGGAACAAGCAAGAGCTCCTTCATCCTAAATGTTCCTATTTTTTAACCCTTCATCTAACAGCCCTATTTTACACTTGGACAAATTGAAAACATTTGCAAATGACAAATCTAATATGTCTCAAATGATTTGACTTGTCTTCGAAAGCAAAAAAACAAATTTGTAGTAATAGGAGACAATACTGATCTGTAGGATTTTCTCCTTTTCCACAATATTTTCAAAAGCCTCTTTTATCAGTATTGTCAAAACATGTTGTTTGGTAAAGGGTTAGAAGTTGTCTCCTTCTAAGATGTAGAAAGTTATATTTGAGCCATGCTCTGGCAAAAGGGGCTTAATGTATCTCCGTAATCCATAGTAACAAGTAAGCCATCACACACTTATGGATCCATAAAAGCCACTTTTTTTTTTAACAACCGACTTAATCATGAGGTAGATTGGTCCTTGGAAAAACAGGAATTTGACCAATAGCGAAAAGTTTCGGCCCAGGTCAGCCTGCGCGGACTGCGCAGGCTGACCTGAATCTATACTTTTCGCAGATGCATTAAGCCCCCTTTTCACAGAGCATGGCTCTTATATTTGTGTATCGATTCAGGTTTGTCAAGAGAAATAATTACCGGTACTATGTGCCTGTAGATCTTTAGCAATACTAATGACTACAAGTAAGCATACATTGCATTATCTGACCTTTTTCCTGTCGGTCAAAATTTCCATTTCACCTCCTCATTTGTCAATAAAATCTTACAGAAAGAACAATTTGACAGTTAAATACCTGGACTGTTTGTATTGATGGTGTAAAGCATTCATTGTGGCCAACAAAACATCTGGTATACATCTTCTCACCTGCAGATTTTAAGAAAAAAATAATTCAATCCAATCAAATATAATCATGGCATGCATTCAAATTACAGTCAAACCTGGTGATCCGTCCACCTCCATTCAGCGTGAACCTCCACTTAACGGCCAGTTCAATGTCCCCGCAACTACTTTTACTCTATATGAACCTTTATTCAACACGCACCCTTAAAACGCACGCATCGGCCGCCGAAATCGTGTCCCATTTTTCAAAACAACCTGGTATGTAGCGGCCAGTACCCAACGTAAGTCGGATTGCTAACTTATACTTCACACTTAGTGTACTTCTCACATCCGACCGTTTTCGGATTAACAACTAGAGTGTCAAAATCGAACAATCATATACACATGTCGCCAATCAACAGGTGTATGCATATAACCTGATATCCTCTAGAACGGGTTATTTTGATGCAATTGATGATTTCGTAAGCTATCATTCCCGATTTGTCAAAAATTTTGAAGTTAGAAATCAAATGTAAATTACCCGAGTCAGACTACCAAAAATTTTTTTCTGCTTTCGATTTAATCTGAAATTACGTAACGTACGTGTAGCTGCCTCGACATCTTGTTTGTCTGCTTACTTCTAAAAGGTGAGAAAAGATTAAAGAAAACTGTCCTAACAACCGATTGCACCCAAATTAGTATAGGTTATTACCTATGCCGGTGTGTTTAAGAAATTGTCTTTGATGACATTAATTTTAATTGACGATTACACCTGTGTCACATTTTAATTGACCAGTAAACCTACGACTGTTTGATCTTTATGCCCAATGAACATGCACATGTGTACTTACATTTGTCTTGGGTATGTATGCACATGTTCATGTATATGGACATGTACCCCAGCCCTTTATAAATGTTTAGGAAAAGATAACTCCGAGAACATCTTGCGTGATCGACCTCTTTTAAGCAAGCACCTGTCTTAAGCAAGCGATTTTGGAAGGGCCCTTGACCGCTTGCTTAAGACAGGTTTGACTGTACAAAAAAAGATGTGAATGAATACTATGAAAATAAAGCACATATACTCAAAAAGTTATCTAATAAATCATGAAAAAAAGAGTTGGTTTTTAGCCCCCCTTTTTAGCGACGAAAATGGCAAGGTATTGTCGTAGCCCTATTATGTTGTTGCATGCAAAAACTTTAACATTTACAAAAACCTTAACATTCTGTAATATCTCTCATTACTGAAGATATCTACTTCAAACTTGGACAAGTTGTTCACCATCAAAAGGGAAACCATACAGCTAGGGTAGGTTACCATTAAAGTATTTTTTTACACAATTATACCCCTTTTTCAATTTGAATTTTCACTGAAAATCAAGCAATTGCAGCCAAGTGTTGGCACTTGCATGCAGTACTCTTGTTTTATAAGCTACACATTCTTTCAAAACTTACTTACTAACATATCAGTTGCTACAGATTTCACCATAGTTCATGTTGTTTGACAAGAGTCTACAAAAAGCATATTCAAAAGTTTAGCCAACAATTAAAGTTCAGATGAATGAAAGCATTGATATTGTGGAAAAGAATCTTGATAGAGAAGTGAGCTTTCAAAAGAATGTCATAAATTTACCTCCTCTGTATAATTTCTGAATGTGTTCACCTTGTTTTCTACAGCATCTGTTGACAGGGGCAGCAACTGCAGGTGACCAATGGTCTAAAAGTACAAATAATGTCAAACCTAGAGATAAGTTCCATAACACAGGTTTTAACCCAAGGCAGGAGTCAATCTATCAAAAAAACAAGTATGACCTTTTTGCTTCCATAGAATACACAGCTGTTTGAAATCACTGAGGAAAAAGGAGCAAATGTTTGTTTCAAAAGCAATTTCTTTTCTAATAATCCTTTCCATTCAAAAGTTCAATACTTGGTAAAAAGAGATATTACTCATAATGCTGACAATGTTTTCATGTGTATTTGTACATATTAGGTCATTTTAACCATCCATATTTAACAAGGATTTACAAAACAATCCATTTTCAAGACCTTAACTCTTTACCAGATGACAAAATTTTAGACTGGTCCAAATTCAAAGTATTTGCAGATGATAACTTAAATGTGACTCAAATGATTGGATCTGTTTCTGAGAGGTTAGAAAACATCGTGGGGAAAGTAGAAAATGCTGGTTACTAGCATTTTCCCCTTTTCCCATGATGTTCTTCAAAAGTCTTATTTCCAAGAGGCAGTAAATTCTCTTTATTGTATGGTACAGACTGAAAAAAAAAAAGCAGGCTTTTCAAAAGATTGTGGAAATGAGTAAATGCTGGTAAAAGCAACTTCTTTTTTTTTCTTAAATTGTTGCCTTCTAATTAAAAAAGAAATCCCATAATTTGAGCCACATATAAATTGTCATCTGCAAAAGCTTCTGGTATGAACAAGTCTAGAATTCATTTGTATGGTAAGGAGATAAAAAAAAATCTCTACAGAAAATTCATTTCAGAAGGTAATTTTGTCTGAAAAAAAAGCAGAATCTGGGTTGGAAGGTTTTGTCCAGTAAGATTTCTAGGCATCAGGGTGATTTTATGAGCATACTAAAATTGCTTCCCAAAATAGAATTAATGTGTACAGTAGCAAATTTGCTGGTCACATAATCACCATCTCCGCCCCTCCCCTCATATAAAACTACTTACCGTGAGTGCCTCCTGCATTTGACCAGCATGGTAAAGGTCAAAGAAATAAATGAGATCAAGTATCAGATAAAAACTGCTAGTGCTGGCCCTGGAACTGTCCGCCACTGTATTGGCCCTGTACCTGTAATAAACAAGAGTGTCACATGTGGGTGCCAAGGCTTGGCTGCAGTTGCTTAATTTTCAATGAAATTCAGTCAAAAAAGGGGAATAATTGTCAAAAATACTTTGATGGTTACCTGTCCTTGCTGTGTGGGTTCTTCTTTTAACCCTTTCCCAAACGACAAATTTTGGACTGGTCCAAATTGAAAGAGTTTACAGACGACAATTTTAAATTTGATGAAAATGGCAGAAAGTTATCAAAAAGGGTAGAAAACACTATGGTAAAAGGAGAAATTGCTCGTTACGAGCAATTTCTCCTTTTCCCACAGTGTTTTCAAAAGACTTGTACTGCAGACACGTGAAAACCAGGGCTTGTTTGGGAAAGGGTTAATAGTGAACAACTTGTTTTCCAGTTTTAAGTAAATATCTTTGGTAATGACAGAGATATCACAAAATGTAAAAGTTTTGAAAATGTCTAAGTTTTTGCATGATGACACAGATAACACCAGGGCTATGACAATACCTCAATGTTTTCTTAGAAAACAGCCAAGCTAATAAAATCATATTGTACACTTCCTGCTCTCTAGATTTTTGACTCATCTACATATATCAACCTCTGATATCCTCTGTTAAGACTGTTAACAAAGATCCTCAAACACATCCATGTCTGATCTAAATCTACACTCTTCAATGCCCAATGAATTGTTCAAGCTTTTCTATATTTGTATATCCACTTTAAGCAAGCAGAAAAGACTACTTTAAAAAATACTTTTTATCATCAGGTTAAAGCTGAGTTATATCAAGGGACAAAATTACGACATACTTAAAGCCTGAACAGGGATATGTTGACCCTCACCACATTTATTGACAGAACATAATGAAGAGAAGTTAAACTGTCCGCCTTACCTTTTTTCCAAAACGATAGGGTTCTGGATAAGTTGTGTGTGTGTGTGTGTTTAGCAAAAAACCTCCTACAGAAGACTACTTTTGTCCTCTTGCAGAAAACCTATGTTTGAAAACATTGTGGCAGCAAAAGAAGTTGCTTGTTAGAAACAATTTGTCATTTTGCCACAATATTTTTACACATATTCAAATATATTAACCAAAATTCATGTACATTATAATTATGTATATTTCATGATGATCTTTCCATAGTCATCTGGAGTAAATGTGTTTTCTTTTGTGGTAGTGAATTGATGTTTTGACATTTTGCAAGGTACCTTTTTGTATGACATTCAAAGCATTGTTAAACCAACCTTTCAGCAACACTAATAGCCAATGTTTTAAGTCTATCTCTGGTAGATTGGGGTCCTCCAGTCTGAGACACCACTTGGCTTAACAGCTTATTCAACAACTCCAACACTTTGTCTGTTTTCTGAAATATGGAAATTGCAGTGTTTCATCTAGAATGACCTTAGAGAGAGGGCAACCCCCTATCATAGAATCAAAATCGGTAGAGTAGAAAAGTGTGAGCGTGCTGCAGATAAACTTATCTCAATAACCTTAATTTAGCATTCCTTTTAAAAAAAGAAGTGTTTTAAACATATCGATAGATCTAAATACTCACATTAACAGTTTTGAAATAAATGTCTTAAGTCTTTCTTACTTTATCACAATGCAACTGCCTCTTCAAAGTCAAATCGGATGCTGAATTTGCCCACCCTCAATTTGAATAAGCATTTATAAGTTGGTTTGCAGGACTAAATGCCCCCCATATTTAAAATTCAATCCGCAATACAAATTTAACAGGTTAACAGAGCTTGACAGACTTCCTCACCAATACACACATGTTGAAATTACACCCGAGGCATTCCACAATAACATTTATCCCCCTTGGGCCAACGACGTCATGGTCTCTTATAGTCACACAGGTATTTCCACTGCTATATTTACAAGTGCACCACTATTTTTAGTGAAGGAAGCTATTTATTTTCCATGGTTTTAATAGCACAATTGGAGCATTCACAGTATTCTAATTGTCAAATTGTAATTTTACTGTGCACAGGCTATTGTTGAGTGGGAGATTCTTTTTGTTTCCATGTCAGTTGTCACCCAAGAAAATTAAAAATTGCAGAATTGATGGTGTAAGCAGCAAGATTTGTGCAACTGTGCACCCTGGATGCAACACTGAATTGTGATGACTGAATTGTTTCAGTTAATGATTACTACTAACTTTTGTAATTGGGTGTTTAAAATATGATTAATATCCCTGAAATTAGTCAAACAATCCATTTATTAGTATATGGGCCCTTTTGAAAGGAACACCACTAACCAGTAACAAGTGACAAAAAGTGGAAATATCTGAAGAGGAAGAAAAAGTTGCATCTTTCGAAATACACAGAAAACAAAGGGAAAGTAGTAAATACAACCAGCAATCACTCTCTTCTCAACCAAATATATTTTCAAATGTTGTCTCCCAGATACAAATGTGAAAATTCCTCTATGTTAGTAACAGGTTAACTCTTTACCATACCACAAAATCTTAGATTTTTCTCTTGTAAGCAATAGCAGTCAATAAATTGAATGCTGCTCAAATGATGGGTCTGGGTTTGAGTTATAGAAAAGTTTGCAAGAAGAAAGAAAATACTGGTTACAAATGTTGTAAGAAACCTTCTCCCTGAAGGTCCTAGATTCACTTAGTGAAGGGTTAAAAAATTAGCATAACATCTCTTGAATCTGCAAACAAAATGCTGTTGATTTTGACTGCATTTTTCTGCTATTCATTGCTTCAGCGATGGTTATGTGGGAAAGCAGCAAGTGACTTGGAAAGAATATTGTGCAAAGTACTGGCTACAGAAATTCCCGGAAAGCATGGAAAGGTGCACCGGCTGCTGCGATATAACTGAAACAATGTTGAAAATGGTGTTAAACACCATATAATCAATCAATCAATCAATCAATTGACTGCATTTTTCAAGGATCAAAATAAAAACAAAATAACAGGTATACAAGCATTACCTTGGCTAAGTCATACAGTCTAACAGCATCCTCAAACGCACCTTTACTCTCTGTGTCCCTGGCCACAACCTCGATAATTCTTTGTGTGTCAACTTCAAATTTGTCAATGGCTCCATGCTGTACAAATAAAATATACGAGTCATGCTTTGTGAAAAAAGTGGTTTAAAGCATCTGTTAAAAAAGGTATTGACCTATTTCAGCCTGCATAGGCTGATATGAGTCAACACTTTTTTCTATTGGTAAATTTTCTATACGTTAAAGGACCTTTCTCCCTGATAATTCAGTTGATTTCAGACAAAATGGATCAGTATTGTGTGACAACATGATTGGTATAATGGACTTCAAAGATACATTTGAGCCCATTTTCCAAGAGTAATGCTCAATTTTGTAAAAGAACTTTGATGAAAATAATTCTGGTATGTGTAACACCATTTTTCAACAGAATTCAAGTCATATCTTGGCAACAATGTACTAAGTGTTGTCTATAAATGTTTCCTGTGTTGTCTATAAATGCTTCTGGGAGAATGTCTAAGTCATAAAAAGCAATTTCTTCTTTTGTCACACTGTTTTTAAATGTATATATGTATCAAACCTCAATTCATTCAGGGTATCCATACTTTTCAAGGATGTTTTCAATGTTGTCTATTTTCAGAAATAATAAGTTATTTTAACATTGTTTCATTTACATAATAGCAACAGTTCCCATATTCATTTTTTTCTTTTTCTCTGACTATTTTCCAACAGTACATGACAGTCACATTATCCAGGCAGATCAGCTGTAATGCTGTAATCTAAATTGTCATTGCTAAAGAGGAGGTTATTACTACAATAGTTTTAGAGTATTTGTTTGTTTCTTGGAAAACTGAAGTATGGAAATAAAGGCTGAATAGATATTTTCTTTACCATTGACCCATTTTTGTAAAAATGTAATTTTCTCACATCCACGCAATTGACAATGTTGGAAAATAGATGTATTGTGGTAAAATTTAGCAACTTCTTTAAGAAAACGATTGCTTGTTTTAAAGCGTTTGCTCCTTTTCCAACAATTTTTTCATCATTTTTTGAAAAATGACCTTTCATTTCTTCAAAGATTTTTCATTTGTGAAATTTGTAGCAGATTTTTATCTGTCTCCAAATAGCCTGTTCAGTAGTTGTTTAACTATTTACCACATGATCCCAAATTCTTACAAATCTAAGAAACCTTTTGAAAACATTGTGGGAAAAGAAGAAAATGCTGGTAACAAGCATTTTCTCCTTATCCAGAATCTTTTTTACTCTATCAAAGACAAATTCATTTATTTAACAACATTTAAACTGTCATCTGCAAATGCTTTCAATTTGGACAAGTCCTACATTTTTGTGGTTTGGTAAAGCGTTAAAAACTGAATGCATGTAATTTGAAGCTGAATGGAAATAACTTGGGATGTATCTTTATGATCATCTTTGTAGTAAGCATCTAATTATAGTGGCAAATTAACTCTTTACCACACAATCCTGACTTTTAACAACTCTGAGGAAGAAGGATTTTGAAAACATTGTGGAAAAAGGAGAAAATGCTAGTAACCAGCATTTTCTCCTTTTCCCACAATGTTTTCTACCCTTTCTAACACAAATTTCAATTTTTCAGTCACATTTATTTTGTTGTCTGCAAATACTTTCAATTTGGACCAGTCTAAAATTTTGTTGTTTGATAAAGGGTTAAGCAATGTAAAGTTTCTTACCTTTCTGGTACCATCTTTTTGCAATTTTCCAAGAAGCATTTCATACTGTCACAAGGGGAGAGAAAAATGGAAAAAAAAAAAAAAAAAAAAAGAAAAAAATCATCAAAGACTGATTTTAAGTTTATCATAACTACACAGGATCTTGCATGATTTGTTTGCAGTATAACAAACTTTTTAATACTTTTTCAGTCTTATCATGGTGGCCAGAGCACCTATCCATGGGTTTCAATTCATTTTATCAGTGCATTGCACACTATTCTCTCTTAAGCCAATGACTGCTTCCACAAATAAACATCATCATAACAACATGGTTTTTGTTCTGATACACTGCATGCATTAATGGTAGAATTTGGATGGCATGCCAAGAGAAATTGCTTTTGCTGTCTTTTGAGCATATTTTTTTTTTCATTTATCTTTGCTTCATACCGTATTCCAGAGAAATTATGTGCTGATTAACAATCCCTCATTGGTGTAAGAGAAATTCATTTTCTTTACAAGCATCTTGCCTTGAAATTTTAAGACACAGTGTCAAAGGCAAAACCCTTATTACAGGGTGTTTAAGAAATGGTAAAATATGCATAATATATATAACATTTGAAAACATTATGACAAAATAGAAAATTAGGAATAATGCAATTTCTCCACCTGTCTATTCAGATTTTATAAACTTTATTCCAGTCTCACCTAACAACCTTTCAAATTACTCAAATAAGTCAAAAACTGGTTTTAAGCCTTACCTCTTTTGTCTCTCTAACTAACTCTGATACACATGTCATAAACAGATTCTCATTCTGGGCAGTCTTTAAATCTCTATAAACAACACATAAGTAAAACAATTATAAAGTAGAATACTTTTCAATATCAAATTAAATTTGTCAACTTTGCCACAAACCAGGTACTGTTTCCATGTGTTTTAACAATTCTTTCCTCAAGCTGACAACTTTTTTCTTTTTATTGCTGATAGTAACTTCTTAGCTCTTTACCAAACAACAAAAATTTAGACTTGTCCAAACTGAAATCATTTGCAGACGACAATTTAAATGTTACCCAAACGATGGAAATTGTCATTGATGGGGTAGAAAATGTTGTGGGAAAAGGAAAAAATGCTGGTTAGCAGCATTTTCTCCTTTTCCCACAATGTTTTCCAAAGGCCTCTTTCTCAAGGTCGCTAAAAGTCAGAATTGTCTGGTAAAGAGTTAAAACACTTTGGAATAAGGAAAAACGCGTAAGGCATTTGTTAAAACTTAATTCATGTCAAGTGATCTGTTGCAAATTCAGGAGTTTCAGGAGGTATAGAGTTAATGAGGGATGGAGTTAGCTATAATCTTTTACCATACAATGTCAAGTTTTAATGATGTTGAAGAAGAAGGCTTTTGAAATTATTGTGAGATAAAAGGAAAAAGATGGTAACCAGCATTTTCTCCTTCTCCCCCCACAATGTTTTCAACCTTTTCAAAGACAAGTCAGATCAGTTGACCATTGCTTAACTCTTTACCAAACGACAAAATTTAAGACTTGTCCAAATTGAAAGCATTTGCAGACGACAAAATAAATGTGACTCAAAAATTGAAATTTGTTTTAGGAAGGGTTGAAAACTTTGTGGGAAAAGGAGAAAATGCTGGTTACCAGCATTTTCTCCTTATCCCACAATGTTTTCAAAAGGCTACTTTCTGAGGGTCGTTAAAACTTGGGATTGTGTGGTTAAGGGTTAATTCGCCTTCTGCGGGTAAATTTAGAGGTAGATGGAGAAAGTAAGACAGTCATCTCACCGTAAAAAGTAGAAATACTGGAGAGCTTCTCTGGGATCAGTTTCCTCAAATTTTCGTGTGTACATCATTACCAGTCTGGCAAAATTTAATCTTCTCATTGGTGAGGGATCTGAGGTGTTTTTACTCACTGCAATATGGATCATACAGGGAAGTATTTGTTATTTGACCCTATACCAAATGATGCTGCATTTCTATGGCCCAAAGATTAATAGCCTTTGAAAAAATTGTCATATTCAGTGCTTTACATTTTTACCAGTTAATCTCTTAATCTCTTAACAATCCTGATGAGCATTCTTATGAAATCATTGTAGGAAAAGGAGAAAATTTTAATTATCAGCATTTTCTCCTTGTCCTACAATGATTTCTATCCTCACAAATGGGCTTATCCCAATATCCCCCCATTTGTTTTGCCGAAGTATAAAAAATGTCAAATATGACCTTGCATCACACTGTTCCGTATGTATCTAGATATTCAGCAGCACAAACAGTTTCTAATTCATAATATAGCAGGAGCAACACATATGGGTGCAACCGCTTGGCTGCATTTGCTTGATTTTCAGCGAAAATTGTAAGTCAAACAAGGGGCATAACTGTCAAAAATACTTGGATGGTTACCTGCCCTTGTTGCATAGGTTCCCCCTTTTAATAATGAACAATTTGTCCAAGTTTGAAGCAAAAATCTCAAGTAATTACAGAGATATCATTAATTGTCAAAGTTTTCGCATGACGACGCAGGCATTGCTGCCGACACCAGAGCTATGACAATACCTCGATGTTTTGTTCAAAACAGCAGGGCTAATAAAAATATTTTATTTCATTTGAGCAAACTATCGTAGTCTAGATTTACAGGACTTTTAATCAGGGATTCATTTCAATGGAAGTCCATGTTGCATACAAAGCACACATTACAATACTCTAGTGTTTTTCGACAAACGTACACAACTGTGTGTAGAAATCGAATACATGGTATTGCAATATGCAGTTCATTGTTTATTTCATCCTTTCCCAAATAACCAAGACTTTTTATGACCCCCAAAAGAAAGTTTCCAACTCACTGTTGAAAAAGAAAAAAAATTCAAAAATAGCATTCACACCTTTTCCTGAATTTGTCTGCTCAGCTCCATAAAAAACAAGAGGGCCATGATGGCCCTGGGTCGCTCACCTTAGTAGAGTGCCTTAAAGGTTTTTCTTTAATTTGACCATGTGACCTAGTCTTTGACCGCAGGTGACCCAATTTCAAACTCATATTTCACGAAGACAAACATTTTGACCAATTTTCAAGTCAATTGAGCAAAAAATGTGGCCTCGAGTGCCTTAAAGATATTTCTTTAATTTGACCTAGTGACCTAGATTATGACCCCTGGTGACCCAAATTTGAACTGGTCATTGACTATATCAAAAGAAACATTTTACCCAATTTTCAGATCAATGAATAATAAATGTGGCCTCTAGAGTGCCCACTAGCTATTTCTTTAATTTGACCAAGTGACCTAGTTTATGACCCCAGTTGACCCAAATTCAGACTCATGTGAGATTTTACAAAGACAAACATTCTGACCAATTTTCAAGGCAATTAAGCAAAGAATGTGGCCTCGAGAGTGCCCACAAGGTATTTCTTTATTTTGACCTAGTGACCTAGTTTATGGTTCCAGGTGACCCAAATCCAAACTCATCTGGTATTTCATCAAGACAAACATTCTGGCCAAATTTCAGGTCACTTGAGCGATAAATGTGGCCTCCAGAGTGCAAACAAGGTATTTCTTTAATTTGACCCAGTGAACTAGTTTATGACCCAAGTAGACCCAAATTAATCTTATGTGAGACTTTATAAAGACAAACTTTTTAACTAATTTTCAAGGCAATTGAGCAAATAATGTGGCCTCGAGAGTGCCAACAAGGTATTTCTTTAATTTGACCTAATGACCTAGTTTATGACCCAAGATGACCCAATTTTGAACTCAATGAACTTGTTGCGCTTAGATGGGCAAACAAACTTAGAAGAGAATACCAAATATCAAAGCTCTACACCTTCCAGTTTTAAAGAAGAATTTAAAAGTTTTCCTTCTTTGTTCCTATGTTCGAACTTGTGACCCCACGGGCTGGGCCAGTTTTGACCCAGGGGCATCATATGAACAAACTTGGTAGAGGTCCACTAGGAAATGCTACATACCAAATATCAAAGCTCTACACCTTCCCGTTTAAGAGAAAAAGAAATTTAAAGTTTTCCTTCTTTGTTCCTATCTTCAAACTTGTGACCCCCTGGGCCAGGCCAGTTTTGACCCAGGGGCACCATATGAGCAAACTTCGTAGAGGTCCACTAGGAGATGCAACATACCACATATCAAAGCTCCACACCTTTCGGTTTCAGAAAAGAAGAATTTTAAAGTTTTCCTTCTTTGTTCCTATGTTCGAACTTGTGACCCCAGGGGCTGGGCCAGTTTTGACCCAAGCAGCATTCTTGGAACAAACTTGGTACAAGTCCACTAGGAGATGCTACATACCAAATATCAAAGCTCTATGCCTTCCCATTCAAGAGAAAAAAAAAATTAAAGGTTTCCTTCTTTGTTCTTATGTTTGAACTTGTGACCCCAAGGGCGGGCCCAGTTTTGACCCCAGGGACATCATATGAACAAACTTGGTAGAGGTCCACTAGGCGATGCTACATACCAAATATCAAAGCTCTACATCTTCAAGTTTAAGAGAAGAAGATTTTTAAAGTTTTCCTTCTTTGTTACTATGCTCAAACTTGTGACCCCCGGGGCGGGGCCAGTTTTGACCCCAGGGGCATCATATGAACAAATTTGGTAGAGGTCCACTAAGCAATGCTACATACCAAATATCAAAGCTCTACGCCTTCCAGTTTCAGAGAAGATGATTTTTAAAGTTTTCCCTCTTTGTTCCTATGTTCGAACTTGTGACCCCCAGGGAAGGGCCAGTTTTGACCCCAAGGGCATCATATGAACAAACTTGGTAGAGGTCCACTAGGAGATGCTTCATGCCAAATATCAAAGCTCTATGCCTTCTAGTTTTAGAGAAGAAGATTTTTAAAGTTTTCCCTCTTTGTTCCTATGTTGGAAATTGTGACCCCCGGGGCGGGGCCAGTTTTGACCCCAGGGGCATCATATGAACAAACTTGGTAGAGGTCCACTAGGAGATGCTACATGCCAAATATCAAAGCTCTACACCTTCAAGTTTTAGAGAAGAAGATTTTTAAAGTTTTTCTTCTTTGTGACTATGCTCAAACTTGTGACCCCTGGGGCGGGGCCAGTTTTGACCCCAGGGGCATCAAATGAACACACTTGGTAGAGGTCCACTAGGAGATGCTACATACCAAATATCAAAGCTCTGCGCCTTCTAGTTTCAGAGAAGAAGATTTTCAAAGATTTTGCCTTTTTTTCCTTTTTGTTGCCATGGCAACCAGAGTTGTGGGTGGAATTCAATTCTTTGAACAATTTTGGTAGAGCTTCACCCAAGGAACATCCCTGCCAAGTTTCATCAAGATTGGCCCAGTGGTTTAGGAGAAGAAGATGTTTAAAGAAATTGTTGACGGACGACGGACGACAGACGACGGACGCCGGACATAGGGCGATCACAATAGCTCACCTTTTAGCACGTTGTGCTAAGGTGAGCTAAAAAACAGACAATAAAACAATTTAAGACGAGACAGTTTCTTACACAGCTGCGCCTGAGTAGACTGAGAGCACAAAAGTAACTTTAACTGATATAGGACCAAGGCAAAATGAACAGCGTGACATCGCAACTTCTCAATCCGAGACATAAACTCTATAGCTGCCTCAAACTGGCCCGTCAACACCAACACTTGGAAATACAGGAATGGCTGCTGGTAACCATTAAAATGGCTTTCACCTAAAATATCAATGAAATGTTTTAAAAACAACCTTTTCATCTGTATCTTCCTGGCATTTTGTGGAAATAAAACATTGTGGTGGAAAAATAGCCAGGTAACCAGCATTTTCTCTTTTTCCCCAAAAGCCATCTACTTCAGGGCTGTGAAAACGTGATAGTTTGGTAAAAGGTTAAAGGACTGGTCAACCCTTTACAAGACAATCCCATGTTTTCAAAACCCTCAATAAGCATGCTTCTGGTGACAATGTAGGAATAGGAGAAAATGCTGGTTACTAGCATTTTCTCCTTTACACAGTATTTTCTAAGCCACCAAAAACAAATAACATCATTTGAGACAGACCTAATTTGTCATCTGCAAATGAGCCATGCTCTGGCAAAAGGGGGTTTAATGCATCTCCGGGATGCATCATACCAAGCAAGACATCACATAATTAGAGATCCATACAATTCTTTCTGTCTAACAACCAACTGCATCATAAGGTAGACTGGTCCTTTGAAAGACAGACAATTTACCAACAGCGAAAAGGTTCTGCCCACGTCAGCCTGCGTGGACTGCATTGGCTGACCTTGGTTGATATGTTTCTCAGATGCATTAAAACCCCTTTTCACAGAGTATGGCTCAAATGAATTTAATTTGGATGAATCTAAAATTTCATCACCTGGTAAAAGATACAGAAAAAAAAAGAAAGAAACTAAAAAGCACTGACTTACCATATTCTTCATACAGGAGAGTCTGAAACTTCTGCAAGGTCAAATGATCTTGACCTTCATCTTCATCTGATCGAATCTGACAGAGTTTTATCCACAGATACTCCTCAATTTTATCTGTAATGTCCGAATGGCTCTCCATATAGTCACACTGACCTACCACACAGTAGACTGCCCTGTAATCAGAAAAATAATGAACACATTCAGTTTCTGAGTTTTATCCACAGATACTCCTTAATTTTATCTGTAATGTACGAATGGCTCTTAATATAGTCACACTGACCTATCACACAGTAGACTTCCCTGTAAACAGAAAAATAATGAACACATTAAGTTTCTGATTTTTATCCAGATACTCTTCAATTTTATCTATGATGTGTGAATGACTCTCCATATAGTAACACTGACCTATCACACAGTAGATTGCCCTGTAAATGGAACAATAATGAACACATAAATTTGTACCCACAGATACTCCCAAATTCTATGTCATGTCTGAAAGGCTCCCTACGTAATCATACTGACCAAGTACATGACTCACTGCCCTGTAAGCAGATTGATAATTGACAAGAGCTGTTAGAGATGGGTGATGCTTCCTGAATGTGTTCTTTTTTTTGTCAGAAAAAAAAAAAAAAAACACCAAAAAACAGCAGTTGAAGTAGGATGTCCTCTCTTCACATGGGTTACCATTCAACCACTGATTTATCAACAACATGCTGAAAATATGTACATGTCCTCCCTACAGGGAAGCTTCCCATGAAGTGCCATTGAATTTCACCACATGGCTGCTGAGATACAGCAGAGAAACCATATCATGCACTTAAAATTCAAGAAGCAAAAACTGTTTTTCAATAGTTTGTTTCTTCAGAGCTGTTAAAATATGGAATTCTACGGCAAATGGTTCATGATAAAAGTTTCAATGGAATTATCTTTCAACAGAGGAAAGTGAACATTTCTAGCTATAGTAATTTCTACATTCAATGTATTTTGTGTCACAAAAGTTACAAAAATCAAGATTGCACCATGTCCTAGCTCTTTAAAAGACATTCTTATTTTAGAACTGTACACAAGTTGACAGCATTTGCAGATGTAAAATCAAAACTGCCTCAAATTTTGTGATTTCTCTTTGAGAGGGTAGTCAACACTGTGGGAAGGAGAAAATACTTGTTAACAAATTTTCTCCTTTTCCAAAATGTTTTCAGAGGTCTTTTTCCTCAAGGTCAACTAAACTTGGGATTGCATGGTAAAGGGTCAATCAGCTCAAATTTTGATCCCATTAGAATATTTTGTTGCAAAGGAATCGAGACTTAAAGATTGAAATGGTTCCTGGATTACCTTTTGTAAGGATCTGAGCACTGTTTGACTACACGCCTGTAATGTAGGTATATCTTTGTCTCACTCCCTGGACTTAACCTGTAAAATAAATAAACCAGTTTCTGTTCATCCGTTTCATTGCTTCATAAAATTAATTTTGAAATTAATGTATGCTTGACTCTTCACCATAATACAGAATTTTTTAATCTACCAAACTGCAAATAATGTGAACTAAGTCCGTCACTTAGATTGGAAAATATGCGCTCTTAAAAAATTTAAATCTAAAATTTTGATGTAAAATATAAAAGTCTAAGACCTTGACCTTAAGATCATGGACATGTGTGTCAGTATTACTGAAAGAACCTTTGGACCTACATCTATTATCATACCAAATGTGAATCAAATCCATGATATGGGCTGGAAAACGTAAGCTCTTAAAAATATTTTACATAAAACTTTGATGTGAAATAACGAAGTCTACAACCTTGACCTTAAGTTCATGAATTGCTGAAATAAACTTTGGACCTATATCTGTCATCAAACCAAATATGAACCAAATCCATCATATGGTTTGGAAAATGTGAGCTCTTGAAAAACTTTAATGTAAATGTGGACGCCGACTCTATCGCCAAAACTACTGCCAACCCTGGGGGTAGTGCAGTAGCTCTTGTTGGACTTCATACAGACAAGCTACAAAGTACTGGATTAAGTCTAACAGATAAGCTCTATATTCAACCGTTCATCTAACAACAAATAGTATAACCTGTGATCTGGATTGCTGATGTATTCTTGTAAAAATGTAGGAAAATCCTCAAGCTGATGCCTGAAATAATCACAGAAAGAAAATTGTAAAAATCTGTGCTGAAAACATCAGCCATGTTCTGGCAAAAGGAGGCTTAATGCATCTCCATGATACCGAGCACATCGTCACATAGCTATGGATCCATAAAATCCATTTTGTCTAACAACTGACTGAATCATGAGGTACACAGGTCCTTCAACATGCAGAAAATTTACCAAAAGCAAAAAGTTTTGGCACAGGTCAGCCTGCACACTGCGCAGGTTGACATGGGTCAATATTTCTTTTCAGATGTATTACACCCCCTTTTCACAGAACATGGCTCATATGTTTAGTTTAGACTATCACAAGTATGCTTTATCCCCATTAAGCTGTGGATCTGAACTTTTGTGTTGCTTCCTTTGCTTCAAGCCAGTAAAAAGTAATTACAACAATACATAAAAAGTCAGATGAGTTTTTGTGTTATATTAACCCTTTACCACACAATGCTGCCTTTTAACGACCCTGATGAAGAAGGCTTTTGAAAACATTGTGGGAAAAGGAGAAAATGCTGGTAACCAGCATTTTCTCCTTTTCCAACAATGTTTTCTATCTTTCCAAATACAATTTTCAATTTTTGAGTCCTATTTATTTTGTCACCTGCAAATGCTTTCATTTTGGGAATGTCTAAAAATGCTGCTGTGTGGTGAAGGGTAAAAACGGTTTGGATGAAGTCAAACCAGAATTATCATCAAATCAATCATTCTTTTTATTAACCCTTTACCAGATGACGAAATTTTAGCCTTGTGCAAATTGAAAGCATTTGCAGACGACGATTTCAGTGTGGCTCAAACGGTGCAATTTTCTCTTGATAGGGTAGAAAACATTGTGGGAAAAGGAGAAAATGCTGGCTACCAGCATTTTCTCTATTTCCCACAATGTTTTAGAAAGGCATCTTTCCCAGGGGCGTTAAAAGGTGGCATTGTGCGGTAAAGGGTTAATACTGGTATTTGGTCAGCCATTCTACAAAAATTAAGTTATGCAAGAGTGTAATGAAACATTTTATGTAGAAACTGGGCATCTGTACTAATGAAAACACCAGACATGTTCCCAGAACTGTACTTACCCTGCTTTTTTAACAACAGTTTGAGCTGCAGCAAGATCTCCGCAGCGTAAACAATAATAAATCATGGCCCATGTAGGATGTCCGTCTATCATTCCATCCTATTGAAACATAAAAAATTCAGTATTTCTCATATCTTTCAACTTTATTTAAACTCTTCTGATCCTTTCCGAAACAATCCCGAGTTTAACAACCCATAAGTAGACAGCTTTGAAAACATTGTTTGAAACCAGCATTTTCTCCTTTTCCCACAGTGTTTTCTACCTTTTCAAAAACAAATCCTATCATTTGAGCCACATTCACCTTAAGGTCTTTAAATGCTGTAAATATGGACAGGTTTAAAACTTTGTTGTGTAGTAAAGGGTTAATAATCAATACTATATAGAATTATAATTCATAACCACACAGACTACTATCAGAATTCCAGATCAGAAGGAGTGGAGGGAGGTACTAATTCTGAAAACATTTGTTCTTCTATAAAACCCATGTTGTGTGTACTCATTAGCAAAGTCCTGATGATCCAATTCTGATTAGTGTCAACAACAAAGGTTCTCAATAGGGGCTACATTTCTTTTGTCCATAATGAAGGAATTTGCATACAACAATTTAAAATGTGACTGCAAATTGCATGTGTATTTTTTTAAACCCTTCACCAAACAATCTCAAGTTTTAACCCTTTCCCAAACGACAAATTTTGGACTGGTCCAAATTGAAAGAGTTTGCAGACGACAATTTTAACTTTGATGAAAATGGCAGAAAGTTCTCAAAAAGGGTAGAAAACACTGTGGGAAAAGGAGAAATTGCTCGTTATGAGCAATTTCTCCTTTTCCCACAGTGTTTTCGAAAGACTTGTACTGCAGACACGTGAAAACCAGGGCTTGTTTGGGAAAGGGTTAATGACCATTAGGAATAATTCTTCTGAATACTCTGTGGAAAATGGAAAAAGTGCTGGTAACCAGCATTTATTCACTTTCCTACAATGTTTTTAAACCGTTACCATACAATATCGACTTTTAACAGCCCTGAGGAAAAAGCCTTTTGAAATCATTGTGGGAAAAGGACACAATGCTGGTAATCAGCATTTTCTCCTTTTCCCACACTGTTTTCTACTATTCCCAGAACAAATTTCAATTTTTGAGTAACATTTATTTGGTCGTCTGCTAAAGCTTTCAATTTGGACTGGTCTACAATTTTGTTGTGTGGTAAAGAATATGTTTTATTCGTAATCTGCAAGTGCTTTCACAATGGACAAATTAAATACTAGTAAGAGTTAATGCAGGACCTGATCGTAGATTATACTTCATCAAGTATTAACAAACCATTCTCAAAACTGAATAAAGATGAGTTGGATATATACAACCCCTGGTTTTATCTTACCTCCAGCCCTCTAGGTAGAGTGGCTTGTCTAATGTTGAGATAGCTGCGTACAAGGTTATATGTCCCTGGTATTCCACCAAGCTGTGCTTGCTGGAGGTTCCCTGAGATCTGACTGAGGATGAATTTCTTGTATCTGAAAACGGGTCAAATATTCACCCATTATAAATAAAGTCTGTTTTTGTCTTGTGGACTAAAATCATGAAAAACCAACAATTTCATTGAAATAATAACCCCTGCTGAAAAAAGCCCCATTTTTCTGACACACCATGTAATAAAAAAATAAAAAACAAAAGAAGTGTATCGGCGGACTATCTTAAGGACCACATGTATGTTTCATCAAATTTCGTCAAGGATTTTAGAAGATATTTGTCCTGACCGATGGATGAATGAATGGACGGACAACACAAAAACCATATCCCCCATCACCTTTAGTGTGGAATAAGTTCAAACAAGAGCACCGAATGCGAGTGCCAATGCTTGACTGTTGTTGCATGATTTTCGGTGAAAATTCTAAATTGAAAAAGGGACATAACTATGTTGGTTATCTGCCAGTGTGGTATAGGTTCCATTTTTTGATACCAAACAACTTGTTCAAGTTTGAAGCAAAAATCTTCTGCAGACGAAGCCAGTGCTATGCCAGTGCTCGACTGTTGTTGCATGATTTTCGGTGAAAATTCTAAATTGAAAAAGGGACATAACTATGTCAGTTATCTGCCATTGTGGTATAGGTTCCATTTTTTGATACCAAACAACTTGTCCAAGTTTGAAGCAAAAATCTTCTGCAAACGAAGCCAGTGCTATGACAACACCTCGATGTTTTCTTTGACAACAGCCAAACCAACAAGCCAGAATATCGCACTTCAAAGGTTTTGTCTAAATCTTGAAGCCGTCATTTAACCCTTTACCAAATGACAACATTTATTACGAGACCAGATTGAAAGATTTTACTGACAACAAATAAGTGGCTAAAATGAAGGGATCTTTCTTTGAAGTAGGAGAAACCGTTATGAAAAAAGGAGAAAAAAAAAAATGTTGATTTCCAGCATTTCCTCCCTTTCCAAAATGTTTCAAAAATTCTGCTTCCTAAAGGTTGTTAAATATGGGCTTGTTTGGTAAAGGGTTAAATCAGAGACTGACTGACATTATCAGTAGGTAGAAAGGAAAATCTATTTAATCAATACATACGACTGTTCCAGATTTGTTCTAGCATTTCTGATAAAAGCTTTTTGTGTGTTTTTATTCAGCCGTGAACTCTGACCACCTGTAGAGGGCGGGACATCCACCATACACTGTATCATCTCCCACATAGACTGTACTTCCTGGAAAACACCATGAAGTCTTAAAGTCCCAGTACCAGTAAAAGTAAACCATGTGGGTATTAAAATGCATTTGAATTTAAATCCTGCCTATCAAAAGTATGGAAATTACTGTGAAGATGACAATCTGTTATTGCACAGTTTGCGCAAGAGTTATTTGCTGGCAGAAAAAATGAACTTTAAAACCATGTAAAAAGTAAACAAAAGATAGAGCTACCTCGCAACTTTTGACCTACGTTAAAAATTCATTTTTCTGCCGGCGACTTACACTTGAACCATCTGTACTGCATGAGATTGTCATCCTCAGATTAATAGCCATACTTTTAACTCTTTACCAAATGACAAAATTTAAGAGTCATCCAAACTGAAAGCATTTGCAGTCAACAAATTCAATGTTACTCAAAAATTGAAATGTGTGTTGGGAAGGGTAGAAAACATTGTTGGAAAAGGAAAAATGCTGGTAACCAGCATTTTCTCCTTTTCCCACAATGTTTTCAAAAGGCTTCTTTCTCAGGGCCATTAAAAGTCGGGATTGTGTGGTAAAGAGTTAAATGGTATAATTTAAATTCGAATGCATTTTAACAACTGCACTGTTTATTTTTGGCTGCCATTGCGGCTTTAAATAAGAAACTCTTTACCAAAAAATGATTTAATGACCCTAAAGATAACAATGGTGTGAAAAGGAGACAATGCTAATTACAAGCATTTTCTCCTTTTCCCACAATGTTTTCCACCTTTTCCATGTCAAATCCCATAAATTCTGCCTTGTTTAATCTGTCCTATGCAAATTCTTTCAATATGGACGAGTCTAAAATTTTCTCTTATGATAGAGAGTTAAATATTAAGTTTGAATTTATTTGGTTAGAAATATCTCTTAAAATAAACAGTACAATTTTACTGTCACACACATTTTTTATTCTAGTTTACTCTATTTCTCTATTCTATTTTCACTTAATTGAACAAAATTGTTTCAAAGGAAATTTGTGCTTTGGGGAACAATCACTCTTATAATATCAAAACAAAATCAATATCCCATTGTGATCTTTTTGAATATCATAGGGCTTTTCCATAGGCATGTATTAAATTCACAGAAATTTTGTCTAATTTTACTTCAGACCTTGCCATTTGCTAAAAAACCATTGCGTAATTTTGTGGCAGTTTTGTCCTTCTTTCAGCCCTTTTTTTCACTTTGGGATTTCAATGTTATTCTCTTATGCTTTCAAGCTCCTCAAGAGTGTCATCATTTTTTGCAAATACCTAACACAAATAAAGAATAAACAGTTGAACAACACTATTTTGTTGTGACCTGTTGCTTCCACCTCTTTTATCTTGGTCCACTTTCAAATACAGGTACCATTCTTTGAGCCTTATAGCATTAGTTGCCTGCGAAGTCTTTTAGCATAGATAAATCTAGAATATTCTTCTCTGGTATAAAATAACTGTCCACAATGTTTTTACTCCCTTCAGGGTCAACTCCTTTCATCTGAGCAGTATTTAATTTTTTTCATCATAAATGCTTTCAATGGACAAATCTAGTATTTTGTTGTCTGGTAAAGAACTAAATAAGTCAATACCTTGTTATCAAATGTATCAGCAATATCTACAAACATGTCCACAAGACTGGGTTGAACACTTCCTTGTATTGTCTGTTCATTATACACAAATACCTGTAAGACAGGGGAATAGAAATGACAACACTCATACTGTATCATCTTTTATTATTAAACAGCCATAAAAAATGCAATTATATATTTTCTCTTTGTACATTTGTGGCACCCCAAGGTGCCCGGGGGTGCCCGAATTGTAAACACTCCAACTATATTGTGCATTAGTTTATGTAAGTTTTCCACCATTGTATGAAGAGCTTTTTATAGTTAAGAACTTTAATACTTGTATCCTCTAATTATATGGATTTCACTGCCAAAGTACATGTCACCTCCTACTTTACAGACTTCAATTCCAGAGTACCTCTCACCTACCACTTTCAATGCCAAAGTACATATATAAAATTGAAATTTTCCCATTACAAATGCTACAGCTGGAGAGATTAATTCTTTTCTGTTTTGGGCCTTATCAAATCATTTTACAATGTTCCAAATATTCATTTTTTGTACCAGTACTTTACCAGTTATATTTCCAGAAAAATCAACACTGAAAAACATCCTTTTTTTTAACGAATTATGTCAATATGAATCTTGGTTTCATTTCCAAATACAATGCCAATATAAATTATTAAAGTAAAATTGCCCAAAATGAGCGTTTTCTTCTTTTGTCATAATGTCGTTTAACCCTTTACCACACAATCCAGGCTTTTGAAAACATTGTGGGAAAAAGAGAAAATAGTGGGAAAAACAGAAAATACTGGTAACCAGCATTTTCTCTTATCCCCACAATGTTTTCAACCCCTCCAAAGATGTCTTTACCCTTTGAACCAGATCTATTTTTCTGTCTGAAACTGCTTTGGATTTAGAGAAGTCCAAAACATTGTTGTGTGGGTAAGAGTTTAAAAAAGACCTGGTGCGAGACAAAAATCTATAGAGGTCACAGGCTGGCCATGTCACATGAGTAACCTTCCATGATGAATAATAGTACCTGTCTTGCATATGCCATTTCCACGTTGTCTAGAGCACTTCTACCCTGCATAGACACAGTGTCTGTCAGGAAACTCTAGAATAAAAAAGAAAAACAAAAGTATCCACTTCAGACCATTAGAACACACCAGCAGTCGTATGATACAGGCCCATATTTTCTGAAAGTCCAAGACATCATCAAATATTCATGCTATCATATTCAACGATATGTGTTTTGTAAACATCAACTAATAATATCATTTCTTTTACTACCACACTTAAGAGGCTCACAGCATAAAATAAATCATGCTGTTTGTTTGGCAATTGAAATAGTCTCTACACAAATATGATACAAGGCTGCAAATGGGCTTGGCCAAAGGAATGCAAACCTAAAAAAGTTGACTGAAGTAATCAACACTTTACTTTCTGTATTTCACAAAACTAGTTTTTGTTGCTGTTTAAACTCATTCCTATTTAGGATTTCTTCGGACCTTCAGTAAATACTTCAAGTCTAACATAAAGACAAAATAAAAGGACCACATGAGGGTGCCACACTTGGCTGCAAGTGCCTGATTTTCGGCAACAACTCTTGAGTCAAAAAAAGTGCGTAACTGGGTCAAAAATATTTTGATGGTTACTTGCCTGTTGTACAGGTTCCCCTTTTGATAGTTAACAACTAGTCCGAGTTTGAAGTAAGTATCGTTGGTAATTACAGAGATACAAATAAAATGTCAAAGTACAATTCCAAGTTGAAAAAGGGGCATAACTGTCAAAAGTACTTTGATGGTTACCTGCTCCTATTGTATGGGTTCCCCTTTCAACAGTTGACAAATTGTCCAAGTTTAAAATATATGTCTTCAGAACTAACAGAGATATTACAAAATGTCAAAGTTTTTGCACCATGATGACGGCTGGTCTATGACAATAACTTGTCGTTTTCTTCATCTCCTGCCTGGTTGTTAAAAATTGTACATGTATTTGTACAGTAATTTGTTGAGTCAGTCTTGGAGGATTGATGACAGTCATTGCAATAGGATTCCTTTCTCTCCAATTTCTGAACATTGTTCTAAAAATGATACATGTAATGTGGGAAAACAGCCAGTGTTGTGTGATTTACTAATAAAACAAAGTCAAGGCATGCATAGATAGGTGCAAAGGCTGCCATGCTATAACCAAAATTATATTGAAAATGGGGTTAAAGACAAAACAAATATGTGATTAAGTTAACACTTTACCAAACAACAAAATTTTAGACTGGCCCATACTGAAAGCATTTGCAGATGACATTAAATTTAGCTAAAAATGATAGTAATTGTCTGTGAAAGTGAAGAAAACCTTGTGGGAAAAGGAGAAAATGCTGGTTACCAATATTTTCTCCTTTTTCCACAAGGTTTTCAAAAGGCTGTTTCCTCAGGGTTATAAAAACTCAGGATTATGTGGTAAAGACTTGAACTGCAAAAAAAAAAAAAAAAAAAAAAAAAAAAAAAAAAAAAAAAAAAAAAAAAAAGACGAAAATCAGTAAAAACAAGATCTGGACTCCAAGTTAAATTTCAAGGCTGCTTGATCAAAAAAATCTCATTAAAATGTCAGACAGTGTATATCCAAGTTCAGACTGGTGCTCTGTAATTTGCCATTGTGAATAAGAGACAAAGTTTCAGTTGCATTTCTAATGTCGCAAAGCAGGAATTAATCTGATTTAATCTCTCTGATGAGGGAGTATCCAAACATGTTTACCTCAGTTTCAGGTTGAAAGTCGATAGTCTCTTGTCCAGATCCTAACAGAGAATTCAAGATTTTTTGTTTCTCCCTCTCCCACTCATTCTCCAGGCATTCCCAATGTCTTCTCTCTGTTTCTGCAAATGTCTGAAAATCAATTCAACTTTAATCCTTTACCAGACGACAATGTTTCAGACCTATCTGAACTGAAAGCATTTGAAGATGACAAACTGGGTGTGGTTCAAATGATGGGAAGGGTTTTTGAAAGGAAAGACAACATTGTAGGAAAAGGAGAAAATACTGGTTATCAGCATTTTCTCCTTTTCCCACAATGTTTTCAAAAGCCGTTTTCCTCAGGGCTGATTAAACAAAGGATTGTATGGTAAAGGGTTAACCATCAAGTACTGCTTTCAGATTACAATTATAGCTTAGTGGCCATCTCCATTTACCTTTTACCAAACAATCCAGTTTTAATGACCCTGAAGGAAAAAGCTTCAGAAAACATTGTGGGAAAAGGAGGAATGCTGATAATCAGCATTTCCTCCATTTCCCACAATGTTTTCTACACATCTAAAGACAAATCCAACCATTTGAGACAGTTCTAATTTGTTGTCTGCAAATCCCTTTAATTTGGGCAAGTCTAAAATTTTTGTATTTGGTAAAAGCAAGCAGCATGTACTAATTGACCAAATATCAAGTACCAAAAGATCACAAATTACATTAAATTTACCTGTACCAAATACACACCTGTCTAACACAAGCACACTTAACCCTTCATCACACAATCATAAATTTTAATGACCCTGAGTAAGAAAGCTTTTGAAAACATTATTGGAAAAGAAGAAAATGCTGGTGACTAGCATTTCTGTCTTTTCCTACAATGTTTTCTGCCCTTTCAAAGACAAATTCCTTCGTATCAGTCATAATTTAATTGTCATCTGCAAATGCTCTCAACTTGGACAAGTTTAACATTTTGACATCTGGTAAAGAGTTAGGTATCCCTGTAAGGTGCTTGCTTGATGCAGGTGGGACTGTATTATGTTCTTGTCTTTGATTATGTAAATTTACTCTTTTTGCAGCATTTACAAACTTAGGCAATACCATGGTGCAGTTTACTCGAACTCAACAACATTTTAGTTACTTTACAGCAGACATTTATTACCTCTGATGCCTTTTCTAAGAACAATCAACCAATAAAAATTCTCTCTTATTAAAGTTCAAACAGCCAACCTCATGTCCCATTATAGAATTCCAAGTACATGTATAGCAGACTTGGGAGCTTCTTATTCCCTTTTCATGAAATTTCAACAAAAGAGGCATATTTTTTTTTAAACAAAATTTCAGGAAATTTTGATTATTTTCTATCATCTATTATGCTTAATGTGCAAAAAAAAGAATAAGAGACAAACAATTCTTAAATGTTTCAAGGGTTTGAACGAGGCCAGGACAGGGTTCAGAGCTCCAGACTGAGGGAGTGATTTTGATTTCAAATTCGAAAATATTAAGTACTCTCTAATAAACCCTATGTTATGGGTACTCATTAGAATCATCTCATCGAGATGATTTTAATGAGTACCCACAACATAGGGTTTGGAAGAGAAATAATGGATTTAGAATACCATCAATCCCTCTTATCTGGAGCTCTGGGGTTGGCACTGTTTGGTAAAGGGTTTACACTAGTATAACCTACATTTTGTCGTGTCTGTTCAATGACTGCTAGCAATGCATTTTCCCTTTCATTCTTAAGAAATCCCTGGAAAAAAAGAGAATTGCATAAATAAATAAAAAAAAAAAAATTATTCCTACCACAAAAATTTTGCAAAGGTGGAGCGAGATGTAAAAATTTTCTTACGCTGCGTGAAGCAAATACATGGACCAGAAAAGTCACTACAACATAATATTCCTTTTATTATATACCTTCAAGGACAAAATATTGCAATTATTGTCATTTTATTTGAAAACGGTAAACAAAATAAAACAAGTAATGGATTAGTCGGTAATAACTGTTTTTATTAATGGCAAGTGAATATCTTATCGTAACAATTGACAAATCAAATTGGAAATCAATGCATGTGTATTCTGTGCACAAGATATCTGGTCATGCCATATTTGGAACTGTATTTGACACAGTGTAGAAACAGATTTTTTTTTCTGTCATGTGTGTTATTTTATCCTTGTGTGACAGTAGAATTTTTAGCCGGAAAAATTACAGGTATATAATAAATGATTTTTTTTAAATTGTATATATGGTAATGGGTCTGATATGTAATAAAGACTATACAAACAGCAGCACATAATGTTACACATACCTGTATATCTGTATCCCTGACTGGTTCTAGGGGCTCAAATGTTTTAGCAGCACTCAGCCCTTCTAGTTTTTGTGATATCTTAGGAACATCATAACCTTTGGAACCGAGCAAAATAGAGCTGTAAATTTACAACAGAATAAATCAATACATAAAAAGCATGGTGAATACTGCAGTGGGAATTCATGATGAGAATTTTTTCTCTCGTAACTTTTACTTTTGAATTGTTATATATTTTTTTTTCCGGCATAAAATGATATTCAGGGCAAAAAAAAAAGCTAACTAATAAACTTGGGACTCTGTATAAAATTCTTAAAAAAAAATTGTGGAATGTTATATACATGTTTGTTTACATTAGTTTGACAGCTAAGGTAGTTCCTGCACAATGTGATTTTTTTTTTCATGGAGCTATGAAAAAATTTTTTCAGCCAATCAGAACTCGCCAAAATTCATGAAAAGAATTGATATTAAACTATTCGGAGATGACAAATTAATTATATGTGGCTCAAATGGTGAAACTTTTCATTGAAAGCGTAGAAAACATTGTTGGACAGAGAAAGAATGCTTGTTACCAGCATTTTCACAAGCATTTTCTTCTCTTGCAACAATTATTTTCAAAACTGTTCTTCCCCGGAGTTGTTGAAACTTGAGAATGTGAAGTAAAATGTTAATTTATTAGGTATTTTCCTACCTTTCCTACCTTTTCAACCAGAGGCCTGGGGACCCTTGAAATTGGATGGACATGCAAATCTCTCAAATTAGGAAAACAACACAATGCCATTTTTAACCTTAACCCTTTATCTAACAAAGCCATGTTGTAATAACCCTGAGAAAGAAGCCTTTTAAAAACAATGCGGCAAAAGGAGAAAATGCTGGGAAAGACAGAAATCATCTTTTACCTACATCTGATTTGTCGTCTGCAAATACCTTGAATTTGGTCGAGTCTAAAATTCTGTCATTTGGTATAGAGTTAAGACAAAAAGTAGTGTGCTCCAGAAATAGGTCAAAACTTCTTTCGAGACAATAGGCTTTGATTCATGCAGGTCTTTATTTCCTACAGTATATAAAGATTTACTTACTTTCACACATGACAAATTTGCGAATCTTTCATATTGAACCTTACTACAGACAATGTATTCGAAGTATGTACAATTTCACAGAAAGTCTCTGATAGGGTAGGAAACATTGGGAAAGAAAAAGTGCTCATTACAAGTAATTTCTCCTTTTCCTTCAGGGTTTTCACAAAAATCTCCTATGCCATTGCATTAAAGGACAGAATTGTTGGCTGAAGCATTACCCAAAGGTTGTACATAATGTCAATTCCAAAATGTGAAACATAATTTGCCATGTTTTTGTTTGGAGTTTGGTTTGGCAAGTGAAGAGTTGTCATCACTTACTACACAGAAAGTATCTCAAAACTACCTACGCTTTAACATCAGTTGAATCCTGACTGACAGGCCCTATCTTAGCCAACAGTCTCTGTCCTGCCTCAAGGATCTGACTTAAGTTTCTGTCGACTCGAGGTAGATCTGTTCCAGTGTCCATGTCAGCTGTAAGCTGTATGGCATCTTGTTGGAGGTCTGAGAAGTCATTCAGCTGTCCAACCTCCATTTTGATCTAGAAATACAAAAGTTACAAAGGTGTTGCTTTTTTAAAGGTTTCTGTATGTTTTTGAGTAATTTCTTCTAACTTTTTACCAAACAAAATTTTAGAATCAGCAATTTGCAGCTGACAATTAAAATGTTGCTTTAATGATGGAATCTTTCTAACTTGTGGGAAAAGGAGTAAATACTGAATACCAGCAGGCCGGATACCAGCATTTTCTGCTTTTCTCGTCTTTTCAATAGCATACTTTCACAATGTTGTTAAACATGGTATCACATGGTAATATGTAAAAATTTTCCTTGGGTTAAGGTAATCATAAAACTTATTTTTTGAAATCAAATGACATGTCAAGTACAGAGCAAATAGGAATAAATAGGATTCATGTCATCCCTTCAATTCCTTAATTCTTTTTCTACCTTTCATGACCATGGATTTTTTTGTGCTGTCTTATCTTGCCTTATACTCTGCACTGCTTTATCAGTGGTTATGATCATATCAACCAAGGTCAATCATCAATGCCAATAAACTGATCTGAATCTATTTGAATAATTGTCAAGAGTGTTCCCAAGATCTGCTTTGATTATCAATGTTAAAGATACATCCTTAGAGCCAGAGAAAAAAAAAAAAAACAGTACCTCAGAATTTAGTCACTGTCAGCCGTGTAAACATAGAGAAATGACTAATAAATATGGTGTAAAGGATAGAGAAACTCAAGATATTTGTCCATTCTAAAACACTGATTTCGGCAGAAACAGTGATTTCTTTGAAGGCCTCCAGAAAGCAAAATGTATATCCTATCTGTCATAATCTGTGCAACCTTGCAACTGTCAGGGGCAACATTTGGCATGGAGATACAGGTTATAGTTTCATAAAAAATAAAGATGAAATAGGTTAAAAACTTCTTTCAACACCCAAAAGAATTTTTTTGCAAAAAAAAAAATGGTTGTTTCGACACCCGTTGATTCCCCCCCTCCCCCAAAATTAAGAAAAAAACAGGTAATTTTTTGCGCAGTATGTTGTAAGATGCACTGATTTTAAAATTGTGGTGTATTTTTGCAGTATATAGCAAAAGTCGCCTCTTTTACGATCTTTGTGTTTACTACTTTTGTTATTCTATTGCAGATGGGCAACTATCTTGATTGATACAACAGTGGAATTCTATATGAGGAGATTGTTAAAAGCAGAAGACAGATAACGTGTTATTTGTTAGTAATAATTGAATATCTATATCTACTTTTATGTTCTGTCCTGCTTTCATAAATGATAATTATGCAACAAACTGTTAGTGAAGTTGGATTAATTGTTTTGTTTGATTTAATTGAGTGTGTTGAATGTTTTTCACAAATTATACCCCCTCATTGCTGTTTAACTTTAAATTAAATGTTGTAGTCAATATTTTGTTAACGAAATGTCTTTAATGTAATTGGTTATTAAAAGATAAAAAGTAACATCAAATTTGTGACGTTGTTTTGTGTTTGTTTACTATTGAAGTTTTGTAAATAAACGTAAGTTTGTAAAGATGGTGGTTTATTGTTTTATTGTTCTGCAACGGCAGATAACTGTTTAAAGTGTAGTCTGGAGGAGACAACAGGCAAAGCCAGACTACTTTTTTGGTCATTTATGCTATTGGCCCCACCCCTCTTTTTGTCTTTTCAGCCGATTGTTCTTTCGTGCTTATCTATGATTTTATTGATTCGCACCATTAACAGTGCCGAAAGTCATTGATGACATTATCAACATCGGTAGGTGTGCGTGCCATCAGTAGACCTGGCCAAGGTGTGGAAACCACTGGTCACACACTGCGCAAAACAATGCAAATATTCCAATGACACCTGCTTGATAAATTTCGTAATCGTTAAAGGAGACTTGATAAACTCTTAGATATGACAGATGCGAGCTGAGAACGGACTGCATGAAGGTGCGGTCTATCTAGATTCTGCACAACCTTCAAAAAGCAGCATTATGATTTTCTTCTTTGTCAGATTTGATTTAACATACGTGACTCTCTGTTACAGATTTTACAACCATATTTTGCGGGCAGTGTGGGCCGAGATCGCCCTGCAGAAAACTGTAGCCCTATCTTGACTCAACACTGTTCCATGTGTTTAATTTTGCAGACTAAAATAAGCTTTGCAAGGCAATTATTTATTATGACACCTATTTCGATGGAAAATTTCATATTATTGTACATGTAGTTATTGCCGGCGTAAATCAGGATCGGACTGCAACTTAGCTGAGGATTACGCGTGATTTTCCTCATGTATCGAAATACATGTAAAAGAAACTACACCAAAGCATGCATAGATGCAATGGTTGCCACAAAATAATCGAAAGAATGTTGAAACGGCATTTAACTGGTGTATCATTCCATCAAGTCTTTGCGAGACTTTGACAACGGTGAATTATATCTATGAATCATATGCTTGGAGAGAGTTATGTGCGGAGTACTGTTAATAGAAAGGCAGGCTGGGTAGCTCAGTGGTTAGCATATCTGACTTGGACCTGGTGGTTGTGAGTTCGGTACCTGGTTGAGGCAAACTTTATTTCGGGCGATTTTATGCCTCTCACCTCTGATGCATGCGAGAAAAGTAGCCAGTGACTTGAAAAGAAACTTGTGTCAGTACTGGTGTGAGAAAGCTAGGAAACACGTGTGTAGGTGCACTGACCGCCGTGATATGACCTAAGCTGTTAAAACGGCATTAAACTCCAATTCAACAACAGCAATAACTGTTGAAAGAAACTCAAGGAAAGTGTGGATAGGTGCAGTGGTCGGCTCGTAATAACTCTTTACCAAAAGACAAAATTTTAACCTTGCCCAGATTGTGTGTTGAACTGATCGGATGTTGAAATGACCAGGTGTCGAAATGACTGTCATTCTCATTTACTAACTGATGCATCATTGATGTGCTGTACATGATGCAATATTGAATGCTAGTTAAAGCAAAATTATGGATGAAAAGGTGGAGAGATGGAAGCATTATACAAGTACAATACTTGTACCAGACTTATACCAATTCCTAATTAACCCTTTACAACATAATTAAATCTTAGACTTGTCCAAATTCGTCTGAACAGGAATATTTATATAAATGTGCAATAGTAAGATAAAATCAACCACAATTAAAACTTGGTTTTATTTGAAGGTGCATTTCTATGTAACAATAAGTGAAAATAATATCAACCACATGAACATAATCTACAATTGGGGATAAATCTTCTTCTTAATTTAGCCGAATCTTCTATGATAGCCGAATCTTCTTGGGTCCGAATCTTCTATCCTATCGCGAAAACCCATTTAAGTCAAATTTAAGCGTAAAAAAATGCAGTTCTCTAACGGATTCATCCCGTACACATCACTTACAATATTGACCAATGGATTAAAGCAAAAGAATTCATTAATCTCTCAATCATATCACTATTCCACAGAACTGTATCTTGGATGCAGTGGAGGGGATTTGCCGGTATAAAGCCGTAAATTAATGATTTAGCCTATTTTTCTACTTTTTATCAAAGAGTTTTTTTTCTGGGTAATGGCTATTCAGCAAGGCAACTCATTTACCTTGGTTTATCGTTTTAAGTATCTTTAATCGTTTTGCAGTTTCTTTTTCATGTGTTTTCGCTACCGATTCAATATTACACCCGCCAATGCGCGAAGGGGCAATAACAAATCGTTCCAAATGAGTATTCTGTTATTGCCAAAAATAAATCCTCATCGCAAAAAGGAATATATTTTGTCGGAAAGGATGATTCGATTGGCAGCATTTTGTTGGATTTGGGGTAAAATCAACCAGTTAGGCAAAGGGAATGATGGCCCGTTTCCGACTTCTTATTTTGCCGGAACATGAACGAAATGTCGTCTGCGAGAGAAATGAATGGACAATGATGCCAAATTTGATCATATTCGCAAAGCCCTTTCAACTCTTTAGGAGGCCTACGAAACGACAAGATATCAGAAATGTGTTAGCTGAAAGCATTTGCAGACGACAGACTACATTTGACTCAAAACATGGAATTTGTGTTTGAAACGACAGAAGACGTTGTTGGAATGTTGGAAAATGCTGGTTCTCCAACAATATTCAATAGCCTTCTTCAAAAGGTGCAATTTCGGCATGTGCCGAAAGTAAACATCGCAGGTGTTAAAATGCATTTAAAAGTCATACCATTTAAAAGTGAGGGAATTATGAAGAGTACAATCTGTTATTGCACGGTCTGTCAGTGTTATTCACTGGCAGAAAAATGAACTTTAGAACAAAGTAAAAAGTTACCAAGTCGCATAAATAAATGAGCCATGCTCTGGAAAAAGGGGGCTTAATGCTTCTCCGTGATGGATGATACCAAGCAAGTCGTCGTGTTATTATGGATCCATGAAATCCAATTTGTCGAATAACTCTCTAAATCATGAAAATTGACAAATAGCGAAAAGTTTCAGTACAGGTCAGCCTGCGCGGACTGCGCAGGCTGACCTAAATCGATAATTTTCGAAGATGCATTAAGCTCCCTTTTCACAGGGCACGGCTCAAATATAGATAGTTCCCCTCCCCCACTTTCATTGTCATCACAAGCAACTAAAACTGTGCTGATAAAAAGTACTCAGAGGGTGGATCTCTCTGTTCCACTTAGAAGAAAATGAGACAATCATTTACGCGGTAGTTGTAACCGGCGTGAAAATGAGGCACTTGTAATTTGACCGGTGTCAAGGTCGACCTTCTCCAGTTTTTCTCACTTTATTTTTGTTATGTCTTTGACTATGACCTTCATAAATATAGTAGCAGATGTCAGTGGAATGATACAGTATTAACCCTTAACCTGCTAAATAACTTAAATGGAACTTTCAAGCTGATTGTTAAACACCTGAATAATGCAATTTCAAACTTATTTCTTTGAGAAAAATATCTCCTTATCGGACGGTGTAGATCCAAGATCAGACTGCACGTTCTGTGCAGTCTGATCTTGATCTACGCGGTCCGCATAAGGCTTGTGAGTCGCGCCAAGCAGCCTAGGGTTAACAGCTTAGTTCTTCACTAAAAAAAACAAAACAACAACAACAACAAAAATACACTTGTCTAAATTGAAGGCATTTGCAGACGACAAATCAGGTATAACTCAGGCAATAGGATTTGGTTTTGAAATGTTAGAAAACACTGTGGGAAAAGGAGAAAATGCTGGTTACCAGCTTACTGTGGGAAAAGGAGAAAATGCTGGTTGCCGGCATTTTCTTTTTTTCCCATAGTGTTTTCAAAGACCTCCTCAGGGTCCGTTTAAAACTCTCAGGTTTGCTTTTTTTACGCAGGTACACTATATACATTTTAATCCTTTAGGTTGATTGAATGGTGTTTTACGCCGCTTTCAACAATATTTCAGGTATATCACGGCGACAGTTCACATATTCATGTATTTCCTGGATTCCACCAGTGCTAGGCTAGGGCTATGAAGTGTCTTGCCAAAGGACATTCCCACGAAAAACACAGTGGATCCAGTGAGGCTCGAACCCGGGGCCTCCAGGTCACGAGTCCTGCACTTTACCATTAGGCCACGCGGGACCCCTCTAATCCTTTTAGGCGCAATAGGCGAAAATAAGAGAGTTTGCAGATTGTATAGATCAAGATCAGACTGCACAGAAAGTGCAGTCTGATCTTGTATCTGTACCATCCGATTGTTAAGTCAAGCCTACAAGATAAGCGTAGTCTTTCTGAACTGTAGTAGATAGTATTTTCAGACTGCGAAAAGGTCGCGTTTCTATATTTGGTGCTTGAAGGCTTAAAAGAATGTGGGGAAAGAAAAAGCTCCTCACGGAATTTTTCCTTTTCCAACAATGTTTTTTATACCAATCACAGAAGTCCGTTCCCTCTATTTCACTACTTCTCCTTTATGCAACTTGTAGTTAAAAAAAAACAACTGTCACGTGACAACAATAGAATATGGTTTACAAGGACAGTGTTTTATTTCGAAACAAGATTTTTGAGCTATCTTAAGTTTTAACTCCTTGAACCTAGGTGATCTCTTATTTTGTTATTGGAGAAAACTAAGATGGCGTCAAAACTCAGGTAATTTTTGAAAACTTTTAAGAATGCCATTGGTTGGCGTAGACAAATCTTAGCCAATCAGATAGCAAGACTTTCAATCTGAATTCAGACTGATGTTTATAGAATAATTAGTAAATATCAGCAGAAGCTTTCTATGTAAATCTTTATACGATTATATTTGGCAATTCGTCTCGACAGAAAAAAGTGCGAAAGTGCAGAACTTTGCACATCTGAATCTGAATATTTGTATGCGCTATCGTAACTCCTGCTACATAGTTTTCCCATGAACTGTTGTGGCGATCAGTTCGAGTTCGCCGTTATATTTGGTTACAACAGGGATCGTATACAGTCTATATGCAATGAATTCCAGAAGAAATACCAGCAAGAATTTTGGCCTCAAGTTTCCACAAATTAGATGAATGCTATTCCCCAGTCATATTTGAGCCTTAAAGATGCATTTCAGTCCAGAATAGCTTTGAAATGTTCGACTAATATGCATTGTTTTAAAAGATTATTTGCTCAAAAGTGGAAATGATGACTATGAATCTTTAAAAAAAAATCTCTTTTAGCACTAAGTATATAACCGCGACCTCTTTCAGCGCCAAATATATAACCGCGACCTCTTTCAGCGCCAAATATATAACCGCGATCTCTTTCAGCGCCAAATATATAACCGCGACCTCTTTCAGCGCAAAATATATAACCGCAAACTCTTCCAGTGCAAAATATATAACTGCAACCTCTTTTCTATAAACGCAACCTCTTTCAGCACCAAAAATATAATTGCGACCTCTTTCAGCGCAAAATATATAACAGCGACCTCTTTCAGTGCAAAATATATAACTGCAACCTCTTTCAACACCAAATATATAACTGCAACCTCTTTCAGCACCAAATATATAAGCACGACCTCTTTCAGCACAAAATATATAACCGCAACCTCTTTCAGCACCAAATATGTAACTGCGACCTCTTTCAGCGCCAAATATATAACCGCGACCTCTTTCAGCGCAAAATATAGAACCGCAACCTCTTTCAGCGCCAAAAAATGTAACTGCAACCTCTTTCAGTGCCAAATAAATAACCGCGACCTCTTTCAGCACCAAGTATAAAACCATAACCTTTTTTTAAAGCTTTATTTGCCACGTCAATCAGTATGTGAGGGCCGTGTCCATCCCCCAACATACCTTACAAATCAATGTTAGTAAATATTTTATTAGTAGTACATATTCACAATATCATTATGTTTCATTATGTTAACAAATTTCAAGGTCTTTTCTTTTACAAGTTTACCATTTCAAATTTAACCAATTTTTCTTATTAAGTGATAAGCCAAACTAATGATCAAAAGGTGACAATAAAGCTTTTTTTGCGATGAAAAAGTGTGTGTGTGTGTGTGTATGTGTTTGCGCGCTAAAATTGACAAAAAAAAAAAAAAGTTTTTTGTCTTTAATTCTACTTTTTACTCATTGATTGTGTTTGGTTTTGTCTTCAATTATTCACTATCTTAATCGGCTCATGAGAGGTTTTGTATGATGTGTTCTACAAATGTCATGATACTTTCTTCCTTTTCAAACATCTTAGTATTTTTGTAAATGTGTAAATTAGTGATAAGATGGTTACCTAATCCGCCTATTGAAGGTTTATTTAATTTATTTCTGCAATAATAGATATACTTTTTGATTTCCAAAAGAAGTATGTCTAATTTAATATTTGGTGCACTTGAGCCCAAAAGTAAAATAGAGCTGTTGATTTACACAGTTTGATAAAAATTGGTTATTATTCCTGTGATTATATTTATCAAAGGTCTCGTGTATCTACATTCGTAGAATAAATGTATAATTGTTTCAGCATCTGTGCCACAGAATGTACATGTACATAAATTTGTATCTATCAGCTTCATTTTAAAAAGTAAGGAGTTTGTTGCAATAATACGATGCACTATTCTTGTTTGTGACCATTGGGTGTAAGTATCTCGTGTGTATTTGAAAACGTTTCCGTGAATTTGTTTCCAATCAAAGTTTAAACCATTATATAATGTATACCATTTGTTTCTACTTGTTGGTGTTTCATTGTTTTTTATAGGAGCGTTGTTAACGTGTTTGTTTATGTCTTTTTTAGTTATTATATGAAAAAAAAAAAAAAAAAAAAACTGTTAATTGAAGGATTATGGCACTCGTTCAAAATTGTAAGTGTAACTGGAAATATTCTGCTGTAAAAAGAAAGCTTTAATTGAATTTACAATACTATAATAGTTTGAAAAATTTATTCCGTTCTTGGTAATGGTTTTGATATCATTAAAATTTCTCAAACATCCGTTGTCGCTCAACATGTCTTTAACATATCTTACACTACATTTGTATAGGTTGGCGTTGTAGATATATTTAGAATCTGTCGTAAAGTTTTCATTACAAAACAGAGGCATTGTCATTATTTTCGACCATTTTGTAAATTTGTATGTAGAGCTGAATACCATGAATGATTTTAAAACATCTATCCAGAATACATTCTTTATTGTGCCTAGAATTTATTTAGCAGTATAAAGTTCCAAAATTAAAAATTCGCTCTGGAGCAAATATGTTACTTATAAATTTGTAACAATCATTTTTACCATTAGCAGCTATTTTCTTCATCCATTTTAATCTCATGGTGGTATTAAAACTGTATATCTATCATCCTTAACCCCCCGTCCACATAATCTTTGGTCATCACTTTATGTTTTATTTTAGCTGGGCCATCCCATACAAATTTATAAAGAATGTCATGCACTCTTTTTAAATATTCATTGGTTGGTGATGGTAAAGAGATAAACAAATGTGTGAGAATTGGCACAAAGAGACTTTTGACCACAGTTATTTTACCAATAGGAGTTAATTTTCTTTTTTTCCCAGTATGAAATGCTATTACTTATACTTCGTAATTTGGGCTCATAGTTCAAGTTTAACATTTTTTCCAAATCAACATGGAATAAGATTCCAAGTAATTTAAATTGCGTTTCCCCCCCCATGCTAATTCCATTTCGTTTTAACTGCTCGAATGTTATATTTCCTGGAACCAATCCATATTAATTTGGTTTTATCAAAATTGACTTTCAGACCAGAAAAGTGTGAAAAGTGTTCAAGCAGCTCCAAAGCACTGTTGAGCGTTTTTTCAGACCCGTCTAAAAAAAGGGTTGTGTCATCTGCGAATTGCGATATTATGTATTCTTGGTTTTTTATCTGTATTCCTGTGATATTCTTATCATTTTTTTATTTTAATATTTAGTATCTCTGTGCAAAGAATGAAAATGTATGCAGATATTGGGTCCCCTTGACGACAGCCCCTCCTTATAGTAAAGCACTCTGATAAAAATCCATTTGAATGAACAGAAACTTCAGTATTATACAAAAATAATTTAATCCATTTCTTGAATGTTTCCCCAAAATTAAAATAGGTTAATGCGTTTTCAATGAAGTTAAAAGATAAAGCATCAAAAGCTTTTTCGAAGTCAATTAACATCAACAATCCAGGAATACGATGTTCTTCGCAGAGTTGCATAATATCATAGACTAGTCTTGTATTTTCGCCTATAAATCTGTCTTGTAAAAAACCGGTTTGATCTCCTGATATGACGTGATTTAAAACATTTTTAATTCGTTTAGCTATACTACCAGATGCAAGTTTATATAAAACATTTAAAAGTGTAATCGGCCTCCAGTTTTTAGCTCACCTGAGCACGAAGTGCTTAGGATGAGCTATTGTGATCACTCACCGTCCGTCGTCGTCCGTCGTCCGTCCGGCGTCCGTCCGTCGTTCGTCCGTCCGTCGTCCGTCTGTTCACATTTTTTTGTTTACACTCTAGCATCTACAAATATTAACCAATCAGCACCAAACTTGGTCAAAATGTATATGGCCATAAGATCTCGAATGAGTTCGATTATGGGTCTAATCGGACCAGAACGACAGGAGTTATTTGCGCTTGAATTAGAAAAATTGCTATATTTGACTTTGTTTACTCTCTAGCATCTACAAATATTAACCAATCAGCACCAAACTTAGTCAAAATTTATATGACCATAAGATCTCGGATGAGTTCGATTATGGGTCTAATCGGACCAGAACAACTGGAGTTATTTGCCCTTGAATTAGAAAAATTGCTATATTTGACTTTGTTTACACTCTAGCATCTACAAATATTAACCAGTCAGCACTAAACTTGGTCTAAATATATATGATCATAAGATCTCGGATGAGTTCGATTATTTGTCTAAACGGACCAGAACGACTGGAGTTATTTGCCCTTGAATAAAAAAAAAAAAAAAAAAAATGCTACATTTGACTTTGTTTACACTCTAGCATCTACAAATTTAAACCAATCGGCACCAAACTTGGCCAAAATATATATGACCGTAAGATCTCGAATGAGTTTGATTGTAGGTCTACATGTAATAGGACCAGTTATTGCTGTGTCATGGAAAAAGGGGGCTTGACATATATTTTCATTGTGGACCAATATCTCTTTAACTATAGGACAAAATGTCATGAAACTTCATCTTTTTATTGTTTATTGCAAGCCACAGACAATAGTTATTTGTTTTTATTTCATGAAACGCCATGTCATGAAAAAATGGGGCTAAATGTTTAATTTCGTCATGGACCAATGACCATTTGTTTGTCCATCTTTCAGGACAGATATCTTCTAAAATCCTTGACAAAAACTAATAGAAATTCATACAGGTGTTCCTAATGATGTCCGCTGATATTTATTTATTTATTTTTCCTTTTTGAAATCAAATACTGTCTCATAGGAAAAAGGGGCTTCATGTATATTTCTGTTAAGGATCAATATACATGTATCTTCAACTCAAAATCCTGGACAAAAATTTGTGAAACTTCATACGTGTGTTCCTTATGATAGTCCGCCAATATCATTAGTTTAGCTTTTTTGATTAAATGTCGTGTCATGGAAAAAGGGGGCTTCACATATATTTTCATTATGGATTAATATCTCTTTAACTACAGAACAAAATGTTATGAAACTTCATCTTTATGTTGTTTATCACAAGCCACAGACAATGTTAGGCCTCTTTGTTAGCTCACCTGAGCACGAAGTGCTGGGTGAGGTATTGTGATTCGTCGTTATCCAGCGTCCGTCTTTCCACAATTCCTTTAAACATCTTCTCCTCCTAAACCAATCATGTTGAAACATGACAGGCATATTCTTAGGGTGAAGTTCTACCAAAGTTGTTACAAGAATTGAATTAACCCTTTAACTCCAGGGGTCACAATTTTGGGCAAAATTGTATATAGAGCAAACTTTAAAAATGTTTTTGTCTGAAACTAGAAGGCCTAGAGCTTTGATATTTGGTATGTAGCATTTCCTTGTGGACTTATACCAATTTTGTTCAAATGATGCTCCTGGGTCAAAACAGGGCATAAAGGTATACAGAATGAACTTTAAAAGTCTTGTTCTATTTAACCCTTTACCACACAATCCCAAGTTTTAACGCCTGTGAGAAATAAGGCTCTTGAAATTATTGTGAGAAAAAGAGGAAATACTTGTAACCAGCATGTTTTCCTGTTTTCACAATGTTTTCCACCCAACCAAAATCAAATTGAAATTTTTGAGTCACATTTATTTTGTTGTCATGAATTTGGACAAGTCTTAACCCTTTAAGCGCCTTTCACTACTATAGTTGCCTTTGTGTCTTGTGTAGATCAAGATCAGACTGCACGAAATGTGCAGTCCGATCATTGATCTATACTGTCTGCTTTGTTGAAACACTGCAGACAAAAGGCACCCACGCAGTTGTTATCATCTTGGACTCATTCTGGAATGAAAATGGCCTTTGGGTTTAAGGATTAAATTATGTTGTTTGTTAATGATTTGAGCCAAGCCTGTTAGCTCATTACCTACAGGGCTAGCTATGCAGGGATGTCAAGTTTAAATCTCAGTTGGGCCAAGCACCCAGGTAACCAGCATTTTTTTTTTAAACTTTTTCCACAATGTTCTCTACCCGTCCCAAATCTAAGTTCATTTTTTGAGACAAATTTATTTTGTTGTCTGCAAATGCTTTGAATTATAGACCAGTCTAAAATTGTTGTTTGGTAAAGAGATAAAGATGGACCAAGTAATATGCATTTCAAGACCGTGTTGTAGGCAATACTATCTTGCAGAATATAAGGCATATATATCCAAGATCCAACTGCAGTCTGATCTTTATCCACACTGTCTGATAAAACATCCTGTCTTGCGTACCCCTAGCCTTGGTTCCCACCGGATCATTTTACCTTTTATCTATTCAGGACGGACGGATGCAGTTTAAACTTGACATGAAGCCCCCTTTTTCCATGACACAGCAATAAATTCCAAAACCCTGACAATATGCGCTAGGTCACTTGATGTGTGAAAATTTCATCCAAATCTGTTAAGATATGTCCAGTAATTAAAGAGATATTGGTGAAAATTAAATATAACATGAAGACCCCTTTTTCCATGATGTAGCTATAAATTGCAGAACCTTGACAATATGCCCTAGGTCACATGATGACAAACATTCTGTGAAAACTTTTGAAAACATTGTGGGAAAAGGAAAAAATGCTGGTAACCAGCATTTTCTCCTTTTTCCCACAAAGTTTTCTACCCTATCAAAGAAATATTGTGTCACTTGAGCCAATATGAAAATGTTGTCTGCAAATGCTTTCAATTTGGACAGATCTAAAATTTTGCCGTGTGGTAAAGGGTTAAAGGCTTTGACAGCATTTTTCTCCCTGGCTGTTAGGATGTATCTTTGAACATTGTGTTCATTGTATTTTGAGTTCATTTTTGTTTATTCATTTAACTCTGTAGTACAGATTTTATCTTGTAAATCTTAGAAGTCATTATAATTTTTGTTCTTCACTTTGTGGTGTTTGTCTTAATTTATAAATAAGTTTATGAAACCCCGCCCCCCCCCCCCCTCCCCGCGGATGGATTTTGGGCATATACTCCACCATGAAATGAAATACCATTTGAAAGATCTGTTCAGGAAGGGCCAAGGTCAATGTCACACTTGAAGATCAAATTTTTGTAAGCTGGACGCATTGAAAGGTTGGTGCAAGACTATTGCAAGTGTAAATACATTGTTGATGTGTTTACAATAGCAATTACCCATGAACATGTCCCTGGACAACCACAGTAGTTGTTGGTGTATTTAACAAAATTATAATACTAACTTGTATAGAAAGTCTTGAATCGGCAAACATTCTCTACTAAGTTTGTTCAAATCAGGCAACTTTTTGCCACACACCAAAAGGCCTAGGGCTTTGTTATTATTCCTTCAAAACTCAGTTCTGGAGGTATATAGGAGTCAGCTTGTCGATCGATCAATCCATCCATCCACCCATCAGTCTTTCTGTAGCATTTTCTTGTCAGAGCTAGTTCTCAACAACTAAAGGACAGATTTCATTCAAACTTTAGAGAGACTCGGTGCCAAGCAAGAATGTGCATATTATATTTTGGTGACGGTTCATTGAATTTTTACAAAGTTATTTTTCTTTGATGAAATTTCTTGTTCTCCCTATTTTTCAACAACTATTGGACAAATATCATTCAAACTTCTCACAAATATCTATATAACCGGGTTTGGTTAAGAAAGATTATCTTCTTGTCTAAACCAAGAAGACCTAGAGCTTTGGTCTTGCACTTCGATATTTGGTATTTATCTTCATTGTAAACCTTTACTGCTTGGTACTCAGGTGAGCGATATAGGACCATCATGGTCCTCTTGTTTAGAAATTGTCTAGGTTTATCTTCTTTTGGAATTAGTGTAATAATCCCTGACCTAATATTTTTTGAAAAAGAATTAGTCATAAATGCATAATTTAAGGCTTTTACTACAAAGTGGCCAATCTTTTTCCAAAACACTTTGTAAAAGTTTGTAGTAAAACCATCTATACCAGGGCTTTTGTCATTTTTCATACTTCTTAATGTTTCTGTTACCTCACTGTATTGTAAAAGTCCTTCGACTGCATTTTTATGTTTTTTATCTAATTTATTCGCTGCACAATGTTTCATGTAAACTTCAAAGTTTATGTCTCTATTAGAGCTTTTTTCACTAAATAATTTTTCAAAATAATTTTTTGCTTCCACTAAAATTTCATTTTGATCAAAAGTATGACTTCCATCGTTTTTTACTAGGAAAGGGATATTTTTCGAAGCTATATGTTGTTTTTCCAAGTTACAAAAATATTTTGTTGCTCTTTCGCCATTTTCAATCCAATTTGCTCTAGCTCTGGTGAAATAACCACTATCTATCTTCCTATTTGTACAATCCATATAGTCTTTAACTTCCAAAATCCTTTCCATGATTTTGTTCAGAAAGTTGAAGTTCAAGAACAATGATTGAATGGTCAGATTTATAACTTATGTCTTTATCACAATTTCTGAGAAAGGGAACTAAGGTAAGAGTCATTAAAAAGAAATCAAGTCTCCCTCTCTGTAAGGGCGATAAACGTTTCCATGTGTATTTTCTAGTTTTTCCATGCGATTGTCTGAAAGAATCAATCAGATCTCTATCATTCATTTTATTCAATAAAAATTTTCTTGATCTTGCATTATGATTTAAGTATTTGTAGTTTTCATAATCAATCGAAGTGTCTAAAACAAGATTAAAATCACCAATTAGAGTTCGAATTACCATGGCTGAAAAAGCAGTTTCCTTCCCATTGATGATAAATTTTGGTTGCAATTTCCGCAAATATAAAACCATAACCTCTTTAAGCATCAAATACATAAACGGGACCTCTTTCAGCACCAAATATATAACCGCGACCTCTTCAGCACCAAGTGTATAACCTCGACCTCTTTCAGCGCCAAATATATAACCGCGATCTCTTTCAGCACAAAGTATATAACCGTGACCTCTTTCAGCGCCAAATATATAACCGCGATCTCTTTCAGCACAAAGTGTATAACTGCGACCCTCTTTCAGCACCAAATAAATAACTGCGACCTCTTTCAGAACCAAATATATATCCGCAACCTCTTTCAGCGCCAAATATAAAACCACGACCTCTTTCAGCACCAAATATATAACTGTGACCTCTTTCAGCGCCGAATATATAACAGCAACCTCTTTCAGCACCAAATATATAACCCCGACCTTTTTTAGCGCTAAAAAACATATATATATAGTCACGACCTTTCTCAGCGCCAAATATATAAACGCAAACGCTTTCAGCACCAAGTATATAACAGCGACCTCTTTCAGAACCAAATATATAACCGCGACCTCTTTCAGCGCCAAATATATAATTGCGACCTCTTTCAGCACCAAATATATATACGCGACCTCTTTCAGCGCAAAGTATATAATCGCGACCTCTTTCAGCACCAATTACATAAACACAACCTCTTTCAGCATCAAATGTATAACAGTGATCTCTTTCAGCACCAAATATATTAATCGCAAACCTCTTTCAGCACCAAATATATAACCGTAACCTCTTTCAGCACCAAATATATAACTGCGACCTCTTTCAGCACAAAATACATTAATGCGACCTCTTTCAGCACCAAATAATATAACCGCAACCTCTTTCAGCACCAAATATATAACCGCGACCTCTTTCAGAACAAAATACATTAGCACGACCATATATATAAACGCAACCTCTTTCAGTGCCAAATATATAACCGCGACCTCTTTCAGCACCAAATATATAACCGCAACCTCTTTCAGCACCAAATATATAACCGCGACCTCTTTCAGAACAAAATACATTAGCACGACCTCTTTCAGCACCAAATATATAACAGCGACTTCCTTCAGCACCAAATATATAACCGCGACCTCTTTCAGCACAAAATACATAAATGGACCTCTTTCAGCACCAAATATATAACCGCAACCTCTTTCAGCATCATATATATAAACGCAATCTCTTTCAGCGCCAAATACAATACCGCAACCTCTTTCAGCACCAAATATATAAACGGGACCTCTTTCAGCACCAAATATATAACCACAATTCTTTTCAGCGCCAAATATATTATCGCGGCCTCTTTCAGCGCCAAATATATAACCCCGACCTCTTTCAGTGCTAAATACATAAACACGACCTCTTTACCTCTTTCAGCACTAAATTTGTAACCGCGACCTCTTTCAGCACCAAATATATAACCGCAACCTCTTTCAGCATCAAATTTATAACCATGATCTCTTTCAGCGCCAAATACATAAACACAACCTCTTTCAGTGCCAGATATATAACTGCGACCTCTTTCAGCACCAAAAATATAATTGCGACCTCTTTCAGCGCCAAATATATAAAAGTAACCTCTTTCAGCACCATATATAACACCACGATCTCTTTCAGCACCAAATTCATAAAAGCAATCTCTTTCAGCACCAAATATATAACTGCAACCTCTTTTAGCGCAAAATACATAAACGCGACCTCTTTCGGCGCCGATATATTAACGCAACCTCTTTCAGCGCCAAATTTATAGGCCTAAACGTGAAGTCTTTAGACGTCTAAAGATGCAATCCTGTGTAATCCCCTTTTTTCACCTTATAAGCTAAGTAATCGATCAGAAGGTGTGGATCCAAAATTAGACTGCATGATAGCAATATCAGAGTGCAGCCCGATCTTGATCTATGCCGCCTGCAAAAGCCCATGTTTTCGCCCGTGGAGCTTAAAGTGTCAATAGAATCTCTGTTCCCAATCAAAATGTACTTAACCCTTATGCTGCTAAGCGTGACTCACTAACTTTTTGCAGAAAGTGTAGATCAAGATCAGACTGCACAAAGGTGCAGTCTCATCTCGGACCTACTCTGTCTGATAAGGAGATATCTTTCCTCCGAAAATTTCTTTAAAACAGCAAAATTTTGGTTTTTACTATCGACTTGAAAGTTTCGTTTCTTTTATTTAGCAGGATAGGGTTTAAATATCCAGCTAGCGCAGTCTCGACATACATAAATTTTGAACTCCTTTTTTGTGTTTGTATTCATTAACCAAGATCACGTGACCAATGACCAATAAAAAATTGTATCAGATTGTTTTTTGTACGTGTTTTTAAATTAGGCCATTGCATTTGAGTGGCGCTCTGGCATAAGGGGATGTAATGCATCTCCGTGATGCATTATACCAAGCGAGACATCACATAACTTGGATTTTTTATCATATTCAACGGTATTGAGAGGTTAACTGTATTTAACAACATACTGACATTTAAATTGTACAAAGCAATTGCACTGTTTCACTTTGACAGTAATTGATTGGTTGTTTTTCTTCAAGGCGCCGTTCACTTGGGCTGCATAAGCCAGTTTACCCGTCCATGCATTTCTGGTATTTCTGTAACATCTGACTGGCACAACTATCTTTTGAAACTACTTCGTGTTTACCCACACATTACAAACTGAACGCCGAAAAAAAAAAAAATTCACAACAGTTTCTGTAGGAACTGGACTTGTGTTCACATTATTAAGTATCGTTCTATAGCTAAATTGTAAGATAAACCGTCTGACCGGCTCTGTTGTAGCTAATCAGATTGCAAGCCGTGGAATTAAGAAATGAACCATGCTCTGGCAAAAAGGGGCTTAATGCATCTCCGTGATGCATGATACCAATCATGTGGTAAACTGGTCCAGAAAATTTATCAAAAGCAAAAAAGTGTGCCCGCAGGCTGACCTAGGTCGATACTTTTTGTAAATGCAGTAAGCCCCCTTTTTACAGAGCATGGCTCAGATACATCTGACTTTACATATAATGGTTGCTGATTATAGCTTTGTGTTCAGGACAGAAATTTTAAGCTTTAATTGATGCGGTCAGCTTAAAGGGGTTAGTAATCTGAGATTTGATGTACATTTTTAACGTGGTCATATTCTTACCGGTACTGTGATTTATGATGAACAGATATGAGCTATGCTCTGGCAAAAGGGGGCTTAATGCATCTCCGTGATGCATTATACCAAGCTAGTCATCACGTAATTATGGATCCACAAAATCCATTTAGCCTAACAATCGACTGGATCTAGAGGTAGAATGGTCTTTTAACATGCAGAAAATTGACAAATAGCGGACAGCACAGACTGACATGGGTCGATATATATGTGTGTGTGTGTGTGTGTGTGTGTGTGTGTGTGTGTGTGAGCCATGCTCTGACAAAAGGGGGGTTAATGCATCTCCGCGATGCATGATACCACGCAAGCCATCACATAACTATGGATCCATAATAGCAACTGTTTTCAACAACTGATTTAATCATGAGATAAACTGGTCCTTGGACAACTTGGACATACAAAAAAATTAACCAACAGCGAAAAGTTTCTGCCCAGGTCAGCCTGCGCGGACTGCGCCGGCTGACCTGGGTCGATACTTTTAGCAGATGCATGAAACCCCCTTTTCATAGAGCATGGCTCATATTTTCCACATACTCATGTCGCGACCGCTAGATCCTGTATCGTGACCTCGAAGGAAAATATTTATGAGCCATGTTCATGTTCTTTCAAACCGATAGTATAAACTCAAACGTTCCTATTTCAAAGGTATTTTTGGAGGAAAGATATCTTCCCATCGGAGAGTGTAGATCAAAGCTCAGACAGCAGGTTTTGTGCCTTCTGGTCTTAGTCTACGCTGTCCGCACAAGGTCAATGAGTCGCGCTTAGCAGCTTAGCAGACTAAGGGTTAAAAATGGTGAATACGTGCCCAGGAGGCATCGAGTTTTTTGCGTCTTCACACGCTTTGTCATTAGATAATGGCAAAACACATACATATTTCAGATTCGGATGCTGGTTCAGGTTTCACAAATGGATAGTGTTTCTGTCCGCCTTGCTGGTTTACAGCCATATTATCAGGTTCTACTACGCTCTGGGCGCTCTGTTTCCCACCATCATGGACAAGTTTGGCGTTACCAGAGCTAAAGCATCGCTCATACAGTCCGTGTACGCAGCCAGTATATACGGAGGAGGTTTGGTCTTTGTAGCTTCTTTGTTAGCCCTTTACCAGACAATCCCATCTTTTAACGGCCCTGACGAACAGGCTTTCCTAAAACACTGTGGGAAAAAGAGAAAATACTGGCAACCAGCAGTTTCTCGTTTTCCCACAACGTTTTCTACCCTTTCAAAGACAATGACCATAATTTGATCACACTGAATTTGTCGTCTACAAGTGCTCACAGCATGGACAAGTCTAAATTTTTCGTCGTCTGGTACAGCGCTAATTGACGCCCTAGCTCTCTTTCCAGTGTTTCCACGATCTGGGTAAATTAACACTTGGACACATGTGTGTTCTGCAAAATCTTAAGGTATAAAAACACTGTTGCAAATCCGTTGTAAAAGACAAACTTAGAGGGCAAAACTTTTTTGATTGCAGCGTAATTCAGTTAAAAAGCCAACACTTGTTAACTGCTGATCATTGCAGTTTGTTCAATATCAAGGTCATTGCGCTTTTTGCGTGTCACAGACACAAAACAGGACAGAAACTTGATTCATGATCACGACTTGAATTGATTAGTTTCATTATCGAGCGCACTGATAGTAAGTACATACATGGATATACCCATGGTGGAAAACATGAACTTAAATACTTCATGGGTATCCTAACATGAACGAATGAATCAGCGAAGCCATGAATGCGGACATAATAAAGTTGGGCTAAAAATATACATCAATATAACATAACTGATTATACAAATGACAACGGCTTCAGGGAAAGGGATGTTATTTTAATAGGATATAAATCAGTTTGGTTAAAGGAGCATCCCCTGATAAAGACAAAAACTAAACTGCAAAAGACTTAGTTATAGGCTGTAAGAATGGACCTGGCAGGGCATGGCTAACTTTTGACATCAGTCGACCAGTTTATTTTTCATTTCAGTGACCTCGGGACAGTTCGGAATTATTCGTCGTAAATCTACGTAAACACAGGCATCGTAACAGTACTTTATCGGTCCCTTACGGCTGCTTACGATGATTTCCGAACAACCTATCTCACCTTAATCTAAAATGTGGTAATGTGGTGAACTGAGACATAGCTCCGCCCTGCCAGGTTAACTCTCACAGCCTATAACATTACGTCTGTCGTGTTACGCGCGTGTTACCTAGCATACTGACAGACAAATTCGTCCCCAAATGAAAAAGATTGTAAGCGCTAAATTAAAACAAACATCGGCCAGTTGAAGCAACTAGAGCTTCAAAGTCCTCATGGATCCTTTGTTTCACTATGTAATTATTGTTTTACAGGTGTTAACACGACGTACTGACGGACAAACTCGGTATGTAACGATGATACGACTGTAAAAGCTAGTAGAGCGATTCAGGGCCTCGTAGGCCGCTTGTTGCTCTATGCTTGTTATTTTACAGGTGTTTTACACGGCACACTAACGGACAAACTCGGTCCCAAGTGGACAGGCCTGCTGGGTGCTATTTTAACAAGTATAGGTCTATTTTTGTCGTTTTGGTCCACTTCACTGGCTTTCCTTGTCGTATGTCTGGGCGCCGTTAAAGGTTAGTTTTTTACGTCGCTTTCAACAGTACTTCATTCATATCGCTGAAAGTTCTCACTTAGTTATGTGAGTTAAGCTCTGGCAAAAGAGGGTTTAAAGCAATACCAAGCAATTCATCACATTGATATGGATCCATAAAATCCATTTGGTATAATAACCAACTGAATCACGAGGCACGCTGGTCATGTGACACGCAGAAAATTTACCAAAAGCAAAACGTATCGACCCAGTTCAGCCTGCGCAGCCTGCCGTGGGTCGATACTTTTTGCAGATGCTTTAAACTCTCTTTTTCACAGAGTAGACTCATAGACTTTGATTATGTGATACGCTTGAGCCATGCTCTGTGAAAAGGGGGCTTAATGCATCTCCGGGATCCATAATACCAAGTTAGTCATCATATAATTATGGATCCATAAAAATCCAATTTGTCTAACAACCGATTGGATCATAAGGTAGACTGGTCCTTTGACATACAGAAAATTGACCAACAGTGAAAAGTTTCGGCCAAGGTCAGCCTGCGCGGACTGCGCAGGCTGACCTGGGTCGATACTTTTCGCAGATGCATTAAGCCCCCTTTTCACAGAGCATGGATCACTTGATTTTTCATTTCATACACATCTTTTATTGTTATTGCCATGAAATAAAGTTTACATGTTTATCGTTTAATTACAAAGAAATCTACAAATGAGCCATGCTCTGTGAAAAGGGGGCTTAATGCAACTGCGAAAAGTATCGCCTCAGGTCAGCCTGCGCAGGCTGATCTGGGCCTTAACTTTTCGCTACTGGTCAACTTTCTGTACGCCCAAGGACCAGTCTATCTCATGATTAAGTCAGCTATTTAAATATAGTGGCTATAATGGATCAATAATCACATGATGGCTTGATTGGTATCATGCATCACGGAGATGCATTAAGTCCCCTTTTGCTAGAGCATGGCTCAAATGCATTAGAAAGACGCTCGGTCGTCAAAATCCGCAGAGGCAACTTGAGGTTGAGCATAGTATTTAAAATGGAATCTTGTGCTTAACTGACAGGCAGTGGAGCAGGAATGTGTATGGTGTCAACATCTTTGGCCGTTAGACAACATTTTACTGGAAAACTGCGTGGTTGTTCTCTCTGTGCTTGTTTCCGGTTCCGGTGTAGGTGGAATGGAGCTCATCTATCTCATCAGATATTTAAGGTAAAATATTATGTTGTCAGTTTCTGTTTGATAAGCATCAAAGTCACATTAGAATGCTATCAAATGATCCACCGCTAGACTGCATCATGCCTACAATGTTTGTTGAAAGATATATTCTTCAAAGTATTGGATCTATTTCTCATATCAAAGTTCTGAATGTAGGGGCAAAACTGAAATAGTCCGTTTCTTTGGAGGTCCAAATTCAATGAACCTGGCTGGCTGCCGAGGCAAAAACCCGTCGAAAAAATAACCAGCATTTTCTGCTTTTCTAACAATGATTATCATCTTCTGAAAGACAATTAACCCTTTACCCCACAAACCCGACTTTTAACTGTCCTGAGGAATATTGCTTTTGAAAACATAGTGGAAAATCGAGAAAATGTTGGTAACCAGCATTTTCTCCTTTTTTCGCAGTGTTTTCTATACATCCGAAGACAAAAACCATCATTTTATTCACTTTCATTTTGTCGTCTGCAAAGCTTTCAAGTTAGGCAAGTCTAATATTTTGTCGCCTGGTAAAGAGTTACCATAAATCATATGATCAAAATTGAACTTCTTGTCAGCAAAATTTTGAAATCAGATGAATCTTAGATTTCGTTTTCTGGTAAAGAGTGACGCTTTAGCACATAACCCAACCCCAAATCTTGAGGAAAAATGCTTTTGAAAACGGATCACACTAAAATACGCCACAACATAAATGAATTGGAAAACATTTCGGAAAAAAAAAAAAACAAAAACAGCTAGTTAGGAGCATTTTCTCCGTTTCTCACAATGAAGAGATAATGCAGAAAACGGTAACAGAGTACAAATACCAATTCGAAATATCTTCATTTCAAGGAAAAAACAAAATACCTCATGCTGAAGTTTCTTTTTGGAAATGGCTCTCGCGGAGAGTCTGGGTTTTTCCTCTCTCCGATCTGGAGTTTCGAATAATGTTAGCACAGCGTCAGGTTTCAATCGTAGCCTAAAATTGCTATAACCAACTGTCTTTGCTAGATTTGGACATATTAAAAACTGACTGATCTCAAAGTGTTTCAGACACAGTTTAGAATTATTCGTCGGCACGAAATGCGTCTTTATTGTCCGACCCCGTTTTAAACGTTGAATCCATAGCTTTCTCCTTTTTAATTCTCTTGGAAATTTGAACATACTAATTCTATGAATTCCCGAATCGACGTTGCAGCCGTAGGCTGCACAAATTGTCTTTTTTTTTTCGGCGTAAATTCCCGTTTCACACTTAGATAAACGCGTCCGAATATCAGCATCCCTATTAGTCTGGATTACCTGCCCCTACCACTACGTTATAAGGTCAGGCAAAGCGCAATAATGGCGGCCTCCATGGCGACCCCAAGCTTAGCACTAAATGCTTTCCCGCTTTTCTTAATTTCAGGTGATCCAGTTTGACCAGTGAATAAAATGAGATCAATTTTGTACAGAATATACATTACCGAATCTAAAACGTGCTTTTGGTATATGGTTTAAATATAAATTTGACCATGAATCATTTTAAAAGTAGCCCTGTTATCGGACGTTATATCGGTCCATTGAAATTTCGGATACTTAAAGCATTTCTGATACGTAGTTTTTCTCGCTAAATGAGAACGACAATTAAAAAAACTAACCGCCACTAATTATCTGCAACCGATCTGTTTTCAATTCAGACGCTAGTAGGATTTGATCAAGTGAAATAATAATCCGTTACTTCTGCATATTACAATCCGGGGCCGCCATTATTGCGATTTGCCTGACGTACTTTTGTAGTACGGCGGGGCACCAGACTACATCCCTATGTAAAGAAAAAAGACCAAGTGCCGCTATGACGTCACACAAGGCCGGGAGATAAGCAAATCAGGGGAAGTAAGCGATGCACCATTTTCGGGCCGTAAATCATCGGGATAATTGAACCGTGGTTTATGGTATGTTACCGGGTAGTAATTGCGGAAAAAGACGCACAGATGTTTTACTGACATCATTTACAGATGATTGAAGGGGGAAAAAAGCTAAGTCAAAAAATCTTTGGATTTGCCCTTTAAGCAGCCGAAAGATTGGAACTACTTTTTCATTCAATCGGGTTTCAGGTAGTTCCTGTTTCGATGATCGGAAGAAATTTGTATCATGTGTGTGTGCTACTCGCAATGTACGCAATGCATGATCAGACCGCCACATAAAAAGGGAGTGATAGTATTCTAAATCCATTATTTCTCTTCCAAACCCTATGTTGTGGGTACTCATTAGAATCGTCTCGATGAGACGATTCTAATGAGTACCCATAACATAGGGTTTAGTGGAGAGTAATTAATATTTTCAATTTTGAAATCAAAATCACTCCCTCTATCTGGAGCTCTGAATGATGCATATGCACATGACACATGAGCGTATTTATTTCTTTTTACCGAGCCCCGGTAGCAAGGCCGATAGCGTACAGGCTTGAGGACAGGGAGTCACAGGTTCGAATTCCCAGCTCAACTATTTTTTTCAGAGATTTGATGATAGCTATTGCGACAAGACTACTTCTTCTCTCACCCATCTGATCATTGTTTCGACGATGATTGTGTGGGAAAGCAGGCATTGGCTTAGGAAGAATATTGTGTTAAGCACTGGTAGCAAAAACTCCAGGAAAGCATGGATTGGTGCGCTGGTGGCCGCGATATAACTGAAATAATGTTGGAAACAGCGTTGAACACCATACATCAGTCATAGGCCACTGAAATTCCATTGGTCTATCACGGAAGTGACGGGATGACAAAAATTCCTGAGCGGACACCGTTACTATAAATAGCACATTGGCGACTGCCTCTATATCGTATATAGAAGGACAAGGTGTGCAACGAAATCGAAGAAAATTTTTACCCCTGTCCCTTTTCAGAGATAATATTTAACCGAAAACGGAAAACTAAACCTACTTACCGTTGCAGATGGGTTCACAAATGATTTTTCTTGTGCACCCTGGACTTCAAAAGTTCCAAGCGGCTCTTGCAATCAAGCAATAGCTCTTATCTAAAACATTTTAAAAAGCTTCCACATTTTCCGGATCGCCATGCGCCGACGTCACACAATTTATCATTCCGCAGCAGACTAAAACTAAAATATTTTTTTCAAACAAAGATCTAAAATTATTTTGTTGATATATTGATGAAATTATTGAAATAATATTTCGTCTGTTATATTCTATCTTGTCATCTAATCCAGTATCACTATTTTCATCTTCCATTTCTCATATTTTCAAACGGGTATTTACCGTTTATTGGTCAAAAACTTTGGCGCGTCTTTTCACGTGAGTTATAATTCACTGCGTCATAATGAATTGTATGACGTCAGCGCATGGCGATCCGGAAAATGTAAAATATTTTTAATTTTTTTTTGAGATCAGAGCTATTGCTTGATCGCAACTTGGAACTTTCGAAGGTCAGGGTACACGAGAAAAATCATTTGTGAAGTCATCTGCAATGGTAACTACGTTTATTTTTCCGTTTGCAGTTAAATAATATAATTATAGGTGCTACCTATAAGCGGGAAAAGCATAAAACCATTAACCAATTACATACTAGCTGTTGATTATCCAAAAAGTTAACCATTTGTTGTGAATGAAAAAGCTTTTTACCCTGAAATAAAAACTTTTCCTTACTTTGTATTCAAAGGTAAACTAGTGAAGATCTACCTGCTTCTTCAGAACGCTCAGGAAAAAGGATTTTTTAACCATTTGCTAGATCTCTGTCAACCTCGATAAAAGAATAAAATGTTCTCTAAGGTGCGGCCAAATAGTGAAGAGATGTGTTTGTATGCTACTTGTTACTGTACATGTATATTCTGTAATATCGCAGACCGCAGAGCCTTTTTCGATTCTGCCAGATGTATTATATCAGAGAAAAAGACAGCTTTGGGCCATCAGACCACTGTCCTATTTGGCATAGCCTACCCTTGGTACTCTATACCGATGATATGATTATTTACAACTGTTGGCGATCTACAGTAAGACAGGAGAACAAAGCAAGTGAATGAATCTCTGAAAGGGTTACAGATACATATATTTTCATGGCAAAAACAGTGGATGAATATACTATCACATTTTCTTTTCTATCACCCATTTTAGCTTATTAGTAAATGAGAAAAAGATCTAATGTCAAAGTCATTTGTTGAAAGGACTAGGCGCAAGAATACATTGTACAGAAAATATTCAAGGCTGAGGCAACAGACATCATTTGTAAAACTGGATGAAATTTACTTTTTAAATAATTGCTGAATCCACATAGTTTAGAACTTTTATATATTCAGAATACATGCTTTACAATAAAGTTCAGTCATATGCATTGGAAGTAACCTGCTATTGGGTTTGACAATTTGTTATTTTCAAAAGTTTTTATCATTGTTTCAGAATGAATTATCAGACATTTTAACTAGATATCTACATATTCTTAATTTTCTTGTAATTTCTATGTAGACAGAAAGAATGAAACTCCTTTGAAATCTAGATCACTGTGTTGTTAAAAGCTTGCCCATAGCAATCGAAGCTATTTTGCAAACTTTTTTCTTGTTAAAAAAAAAAAACAACGGCAAATGATTAACCTAGAGACAGACCGATCGCTGTGATTAGATCTGTCAATACGATTTCCCAATACAGATTCGTTTTTCACTGTTCAACTGCCCTATTCTCAAGTAGATTTGCACCTCTCTTATATGTAAACTTCCCTTCGATCTAATGTTCGGATAGAGCTACCTGTTGAGTGTCAACAGTCAATCGTCAAACAATTTTATTTCTTGAGCAAAATTTTGAAAGAGAGAAAGTACCATTCCTATAAGCTACACTATATAGCTGACATTTCGAACTACCGTATATAATAATATGTCACATATTAAGTTCTTACCCATTTAAAAAGATGTTGATATATATGCATGTACCATCTAGGATGTATTGACCTTGATTATCAAATACACAAAATTTGAGCCATGCTTTGGCAAAAGGGGCTTAATGCATCTCCGTGATCCACTGTACCAAGCAAGTCGTCACATAATCATGGATGGTAAAAATTCATTTAGTCTAACAGCCAGCTCAATCAGGAGGTAGGCTTGTCCCATGGCATGCAGGAATTTACCAAAAACAAAAAGTTTTAACCCAGGTCAGGCTGCGTGAACTGGCTCATTTATTAGTTAGCCACGCTCCGGCAGAATGGAGCTTATAAAATGCATCTCCGTGATGCATTATACCAAGCATATTATTACATAATTGTGGGTACATACATCCATTTTGGCTTACAATCTACTGAAGCTAGATGTAGAATGGTCCTTGAAAACACAGGTTTACAAATAGCAAAAAGTGTGGATATGTGTCAGCCTGCGTGGACTGCGCAGGCTGACATGGGTCGATGTTTACAGATGCATTAAGCCCTCTTTTCACAGAGCACGGCTCAAGTACATGTACAACTGTTTAGAAAATCACAGATAAGCAAATACTGGATATGCATATCCCATAACATTTTCCACATCTTGATTTACATACATGTATTTGTCCAAATGGTATTCCATTTTCAGATCAAGCCTAGAACCTGTGAAACATTGGTAATTTGCGACTAATGAATTAGCTCTATGATGTTAATAAAGTACTGTTGAAAGCAGGATAAAACCATGCAAGCACACAGAATGCTGATTAAGACTATTACATGACAGGAAAGTTCTTTAAAACCTTTAGAAAAGGAGCCCGACCTGGTTTCGAGACCCTTTATAGACAGTTTATGAAGCGTAGGCCTACCTTTGAAATCTTACCCCCCGGTCTCACAGACCCCGATTTAATCCCGATTTCGAAAATTTCAAAATCGGCGCGAAATCGGCTAGCTTCGGGAGAGTCGTAGTGCCTCCTGACTCAAATCGGCATCAATTTGGGATCAAAAATAAATCGGGACAAAAATTTCAACATGCGCAAATTTTTCTCCCGATTTCGAAAATCGTGCCGAAATCGGCGCACCTCGGTGTACCTCGTACTAAGTCGTCGTTGTTCGTAGTAAGCAAATCGGCGTTATTCGGCGACAGAATCGGTCCTATTTCGGCGTACCTACCTCGGCGATGAACCCCGAATAACGCCGATGCACTACGAGTAACTCCCGATTCTCGCCGATGAACTACGACGAGATACGCGACTAGCATCCCGAGCTACACCGACCTACACCGAATAACTACGAACTGCTAAGATATCATCCCGTAGTACTACGAAGTACCCCGAATTCCGAGGAGTATAAAAAGGCGAATCAACTTTGAAAACAATTCATTCAGTTCCAAACCTTTGAACGAGACGCTTCCCTATACTTCGATACAATGGGACCAAAATGGGGACGTTCGAAGAAAAAGCAGTCAGCTACAACAGATATGCCTCCTCCATAGAGCACCCAAGCTCCACCATTAAGCACAGAGAACCAACCTGACCCTGATGTTATGCCGGATCAGCCAGTTGTCCTGCACAATGAGTTTGAGGATGACGTCGACACTCAGCCCCCCCTGTCATTAAGAAAAAGAAGCCGTTCAAACACGGCGACCTGACAGAGGATGAAAAGGACACGATCCTCGAATTTCTCAGATCTAATCCGATCATCTACAATAAACAACTGTCAGGTTACAGAGATACTGAGAAGAAGAGTGAGCTATGGAGACGGCTTGCGTTTGATCTCGGTCGCACCATAGAAGAAGTAACCACGTTTTACCAAACAGCACGCACGGCTTCAAGTCGTTGCAAGAGGAAATTTAAATCTGGTATGTCTTCTGATGCCTTCTCGGTGACTGATAGGGGATACTGGGACAGAATGCAGTTTCTCCTCCCCTTTATCTACGAGGTGAAAAGCCGCACTGTCGTCAGCTTTAATGCAGCAACAGCTAGACCAGAAGAACCACCTTGTCCGGCACCAATCCGACCACTACCAGAGCTTCCTGAAGCCGACCAGTCTGATATCGACTCCAATATAGCCTCCGTGTCAACAGCTGGGTCCACTGAAATGACGTCCCTGGCAAAAACTGTAGGATCTGACAAGTCAGTCATCGGTGAGTATGCCTTTTTTAGTGCACGATAAGTTAACTTTCAGACTATAATTACTATTATAATTATTTGCACGAGTTGAAAACTTTGCGAATTATTCGGTGTTAGACACTTCGCATGCGGTAAACTTTGCGAATTCTAAATTATACACTGTAATATGGAATGTTATAGCAGGTAAAATACGTTCGCAGAAAATCAAAATCCAGACTATAAAATTTATCACATTCTGTTTAGATGATAATGTTAGTTTCATCAAGTTTTTTTATAGACTGATATGCGAAAGCTCTTTCAGCCATCTTTATTAGTAGCCAATAGATCTTTAATAGTATTTTGTGCTGAAATATATCATGATTAAATTATCAAATAACATTATTAACATCTATTTTTGGACTCTCGACAGTTTGATTTGACACAAGGTTATCGTTATATGTTTATTTTTCAGAGTCTGTCCTAGTGGATTTTATTAAGTCCAAGCAAGCCAACATATCATCTTTCGCGTTGTACATGGATGAGAGGTTGCAGGCTCTTGATCCCATTTTCCGTAGAAAAGCACAGAGGCGATTGAGTGAAGTGCTGGACCATGTCGAGATGCAGCAGGAACAAGCCCGATCATTGCCACCCTTCTCGGACCCTGGGCCTCAGCGTTGGCATCAGCAGGAAGGTGAACCACAGCCTGGTCCATCCTGGATGTCACAGGGAAATCATAGCTCTTGGCAAGGCTGGCAGCCACCTCCATCCCAGTGGAAAAAACCAACAGGAAATCCACCAAACGTATGGGCGTCACAGAGCTCACAATGGGTCGAGTCACAGTACCCAGGATTTAGAAACCAGTCGGATGTTGCTAGTAAAGATGTTCCCACTGAGGGTGGACAAACTAGTCTTTCTAGACTAACATCTACTACGGCTACTGATTCCGGTGAGAATTACACCATTCTTCAAATAGGGGAAAACGAAAGCGCAGAGCAACAGGACTCCTCATGGCGTATGGGTGACAAAACTTTCAGAAAGTTCATAGATGGACTTGCAGATGCCAACCAATCTTCTCCTAACTAAAGGAATAACAATCCTCTAAATGTTTGACGTTGCTTTCTTGTTCATTCAATTGTACTCTTAAGTTTGAGCGTGCTCGTAAAACGCTTAGTGTTCACCTATTAGTGAAATTGTGTTAAAAAACATTATAAAACGCTAGATGTTTATTTTCATGTTGAAGTCAAAATAGATCTATAAGACAAATAAAAACTGTTTAAAGTCAATTCCGTTTTTATCTGAGTTTTACTTGAACAGATTCGATAAAGTATGTCGCTCGCTTAATTGACGGATCATCTCTGTCAAAGAAAAATCGATTGACCAATCAAATAGTTCATTTAGATCGGAAGTGCAATGTTGATCTCCGACTTTATTTCAAACATTTTCGTTGGTGGGTGACTTAAATGCCGAAACTACAGCTTATTCAAACTGTTGTTACGATGTTTAGGTCTTCTACAAACGATTTGCTTTTTTGTTTTATGTCCCCAGGGGTACGTGCCAGCGATCGGCAAACATGTCTGTAATTTGCTTACAGTCAGCTGGACAGACAGGAAGCTTGAAAGTCTCGTCTTTGTACGCCTCTACAATAGCCCTGCAAACCTCTGGGATAAGGTTTGTGATGGTCGTCTTACCACAACGAAAGTTGTAAGACAGCGACGGATAACTATCACCAGTAGCAAGATGGCGTAATGTTATCGCCACCTTGAGACCCGGTGGAAGAGGATCTCGCCAGTTTGTCTTCTTTCGTTCAATGATCGGGGTGATCTTCTCCACGATTTCGTTGAAAAGCTCCAATGGCATTCGCAAGTAGTTCATCAATGATTGGTGGTCATGGGCAGGTAGTTCACGCTGCAATAGCTGATGAAATTGTCCAGTGTTTTGCCTCCTCTCGTTGGTAAGCCAAGACCGCACCTACCATCGCCTTTGTTTCTTATGCTTAGGCTGTATCTGGCGTTGTTCATACTCAAGCTCTTCAAGACTCTGTTCAGCTGGAGCATTTTCCCTTTCCTTAAGTTGAATATAGAGGTAACACAAGATTGCAATTATAACGTCGTCTGTTGTTGTTGGCATGTTGTCACTCTAATATCCATATGATAACTGAATTTTTTTGCTGTTAAATCACGGAATTTATATACCCAGTGTACGAAATCGGGGCATAATCCTGAAAAACGATTTGAAACTCGTAGTCGATCTGGATCTGTCGGCGTATGTCGCAGTAAATCTTTGTGCATCGTAGTCCATCGTAGTAAGAAATCGGGACAGTCGGTCTAGATCGTACTGTTTCGTAGTAACTCGGCTCCTAAACTCGGGGTACTTCGGAACAAAATCGGGGCAAAAGCGTAGTAAATCGTATCGCATCGTAGTTTTTTGCAGCCCGTCGGGAACACACCGCATGTATGTCTAAAAATACGCCCCGTCCAAGGATGATCGGAGAAAAACGGCTCGAATTCGTGGTAAATCGGAGAAAATGCGCTCTCCCGAAGCACTACGATTATTTTGGAAATCGGGGTCTGTGAGACCGGGGTGTTAATGTTTTAACATCGACATTCGTTGGAAATTTCCTGCCAATATTGAAATATTATAGATCTACCTAAATATTGCATTTCAAACGATTATTTCTTTACAAAAATTATCATCATGTTTGTAGTGTAGTCCTCCGACAACAATGAGTGTTCTATGCAGTCCGATTGTGCTCTACACTGTGGCACTCCGAAGCCCATAGATTGACACAAAGAAATTCGGCAAATGTACACCCCAGAAAATAATTTTACTGTAGCTTTTTATGTATCTATCGTTTTATTTATTCATTTTTCTGCTTGCTATCAAATTCCACCATTTCTATTTTCATTACAATAAATTTTGATAAACAATGAGGTGAAAGCTTTTTAGTTTTCGAGCAGTTTAAAAAAAAAGAAAACTATGTCAAACCAAACGTCATAATTTAAAAGAGTTATCATTCTTTGAATGTTGTATGACGTCAGGATGACGTCAAAGTTCGCAAGGAGTATGATTTTTCCCGCTAGGTAATTTTTATACAATCTATCTATTCTGACGGAAACACCGGATCAATTCTAACGATAACACCGCTATGGTAACCCGTTTTCAATTCAAACGATTAACCTGAATGACTTGAAAAGGGTACCATCGCCGGAAGTATACAAAAATCCAAGATGGCTCCATGAAATGGGAACTGAGATTTGACTTTCACGGCTATATATTCACTTATATTTTTCGCGTTACCTAAAAGCGGGAAAACCCGTAAAACGGCTTTTCCCGTATTATTTCTAAAAGGGGACAGGGGTAAAAATTTTCTTCGATTTCATTGCACACCTTGTCTTATTATATACAATATAAAGGGGGTCGCCAATGTGCTATTTATAGTAACAGTGTAAAGAAAATTTGAGTAATCCGTGATATACGGGCGATGCACCAATCTTCAATGATTGACCGAGGAAAATTTTGGTGTTCAGTGATAGACAAATAGAGTTTCAAAGGCCTGTGCAACAGTCAGTCAACCACTTCTTATTTATGACCATTATTGTGAAAAATTGATACGGCTCTCCCTTGCCAATATCGTATCTGCGTTATTGACGACATTTTGGGGAAAGGAGCAACTGCTTTACAAAACCACATTGTTTTCCATGCTTTCCTTGCGTTTAAATGTTTCTTATAGTTATCAGTTTTCATAGTCAAGAAAACAATGTATTAAGGCATTCGCTTGGTTGGAGTTTAACGCTGTTTTCAACAGTATTTCAGTTATATCCAGTGACCCAGTGCATCTATCAGCTGCACGCATCTCTACTTCCGAGGAAATGGCTGCTTAACAGAGTCAAAAGTATGGACAGCAGAGAGAGAAATGAATGTTTTCAGCGGATCATTTTTGAACACGACGGGACAAAAGAAGAAATTGATCATAACGAGCAAACTTCTGCTTTTACCACAATGTTCTCACATGTATCAAAACGTTAACCTGAAATTTGTGTTGACTATTCTTATTCTTATAAGAATGCTTTCCTAGACATCTTCCAAACATTCGTTCCGGGGGTTTATGAGTTGCTGAGTTCGACCCAGTTGCTTTTGTGCACAATGTAGATCAAGATCACACTGCATCTAACGTTAAGTATGATCTTTGATTCATAAAGCCCGGTAAAGTAAGCCGGTTTTTTCCTGGCAAGTCCAAGTTTGAAATTGAAACATTTCAGTCCGGTTATACAAAATTGTACAATCCCTAATATCCTAAAATCCCCTATATGTTATATATTCTTCATATAGTGATACATATGGCTTAAATGGAACACTACTGATACTTACTGGGTTAGACATGAACTGTGCTGTGTTAGCACTGTTATGGAAACCACCAGTGGACCAACAATCAGCAGGCGAGATCAATGACAAAGGTATAAACAATACTGATATGCAACGGGAATCTGATGGTATTAATAGCAATATAATCATCAATACTAAAAATGAACATGACTCTACGAATGATCTAGACAACCTGAGGCACCGCTCAGCATCAAGACACAAAGATGTTTTGAAGAAATATAACCAATTTGAAGAAGGCAGAATTGAATATGGAGTAACTAGGGGGCAGAGCTCCTGTCACTTCACAGAAACTGACAGAGAAGTAGCTGGTGAAATCAAAATATACGACAAAGTTACTCACCACTCATATATGAATAAAACATTTGTAAGCGAAATTGATGACGTCTTCAACGATGATTCTGCGCATGAAAATACGTTGTCTGAGAACACGACGGCTAATCCGAATAGTGACAACTCAGGTACAGTGGATATATTGTTTAAATCTCGGAGTGAAGAGAGCACATATGCCAGACATTTGTTCAATGAGAATTTAAAACCGGACACAAATAACTTAGAAAACAGTAATCAATTATCAACATCACAACATAATGAAGAATGCAAAGATTTGGCAAGATCTAATGCAGACTCTAGAAATGCATCTCTTACCTTCAAACAGAAAATGAAGAACATGCTATCTGTAAAGAGTTTTGTGTTCATTCTGATTGGCCTAGCATTGTCATTGAATGTGTCGCTGATGTTTATTGTATTTATCGTGGATATAATTATGGACAGAGGATACACAGAGGATCAGGGAACAGTCGGACTGACCATACTTACAATTGCTAATGTATTAGGTCGCCTTACACATGGCACTTTGCTCCCGTGTCCTTTCGATACCACTTTTATATTACCCATAATAGCAACAGGGTTATCGTCTTTGGCAATGGTGGTATTAGCTCTTGCGGACAACCTGGCAGTATACTACGTGTTGTGTTGTGTCCTGGGTAACGGTTTAGGGGTACAAGTATCGGTAATTGTGGTGACTACATCACAGATTCTGGAAGTTCAATACCTGCCTTATGCCATCGGAACGCTCATCACCGTTACTGGTCTACCAAACTTGGCAGTCGGTCCTATTGCAGGTTGTAATTTGTATTTTAAATTACTGTTGAATGATCTTGAAGATCTTCCTCGTTTAGTTCAATGTTTGACTTGAAGACAGATTTTGCATACTCTCCCAAATAGAAAGCATTCGCGGACGGCAAATTAAATGTGACTCAGATTGTTGGTATTGGCTGTGAGAGGTTAGAAAAGATTGTGAGAAAAGGAGAAAAAGCTGGTTACCAGCATTTTCTTCTTTTCCCACAGTTTTTTCGAATTGATTTTCCCCCGAGGGTCGTTAAAACACGTTCTTTAATAACAATAAACACGCTGTATAATTTACGTCAGTCACGCTAGATAATTGCTTCTTTGTTAGCTAGCCAGGACTCGCACATATTTTAAATTGTTCGAAAGGTTGATCCCGCTCACCACAGGATTCGGACCCGGGATCTCTGACGCTATATACCTTTCTACTACTGTCTCCCATACATCTTTGTTAATTACGAGTCGATTTTTATCAATTCTTATTTCTCTTTTTTTAAACTCCAAAATACAGCTACTATCGGCTCCTCTCTGTAAGATAACACTAGTTACAGAGGTCCTTTTACACTGATAACATTTAGTTGTTTCTGAAAGATGTTCTATATAAGCATTAATTTGCAATCGTCCTGCATAACACCAGTTTAAACAATTCAAATCATATCTTAACCCATAGGCTGCTAAGCGCAACTCACTGACCTTTTTGCGGACAGTGTAGATCAAGATCAGACTGCACAAAACGTGCAGTCTGATCTTGGATCTACACTTTCCGGTAAGGAGATATTTTTCTCCATAAAAATAAGTTTGAAATAGAACTATTCCGGTGTTTACTATCGGCTTGAAAGTTTCATTTAAGTTTAATGGGACATTAAACCAGATTTTCACCTGAAACATCTTTCGGGCAGAAAGTAAATATTTTGCAATGAAAAATCTTAAACACGTAACAGTGTATCCTTTGTTGGGCAAAAAACAAAAGGAAACTGTCGAAAAAAAAATATTCAGTGGACCTTCAAACCGTAGCCCTTGCCTCTACCACGCGAACTATATATCGCGGTAATTCCTCGTGTTTCCGACAGGTATTACTATCTATGAATAAAATCTAAAGCCATGTTTTGCATGCAAATAAAGATTAGCAGTCTTTGATAAAATGCTTGCGAAACGAAACCTGGTTTTAAAGCTTACATTTTAAGTATTCTCCATCCTTGAATTTAGATTTGCCAGTACGGCACCAGGTCGCGATATGTGATATCTGCAGTTTACTTCTCTCTCGTTATCTCTGCCATCATCAACACGAAAAGCAAGGTTAGGACAGTTTTAATTTTCACAAAGTAATGGTAGAACACGTATACTCATCACAAAGCACAACCCGTTCACAGTCACGAAAGTCTAGTATATATTTGTGTACTTTGAAGGATTTCAAACCGTCATATCTTATTTCAGTAAACCCTTTACAACACAATCTCCAGTTTTAACCCTTAGAGCGCTGAATTTATGAAATACACCTTTTCAGTGAAGAAAATCATCCGAAATATTGTCATTTCAAGGTTGTTTTAGCCAGACGGTGTACTGAAGTGGCTGACAGTGTAGTTCAAAGATCAGACTGCACGTTCTGTGCAGTCTGATCTTGATCTACACTGTCAGCAAAAACAAGTTAAGTTGGTTCCAGCGCTTTAAGGGTTAACGACCCTGAAGATAAGGGTTTTGAAAACATTGTGGGTAAAGGAGAAAATACTGGTTACCAGCATTTTCTCCTTTTTCCACAATGTTTTCTACCCCGTCAAATCATCAATGGAGGTACATTCAATTTGTCGCCTACAAATGATTTCAATTTGGTCGAGCCCAAACTCTTGTGGTTTGATAAAGACTTTAAAGGTATTCAGTTTCGTTGCTATTTCTTTCAGGAGCTATCCGAGACGTCATGGGCACCTATACGATGTCAGTTCTAATCGCCGCCGGAGTTAATACCTTGGGAATGGTCATGTTTATACTCGCTCAACGCTTTCATACAAAGAAAAACTATATTTAGTAAAACGCTAAAACTCAAAAACTATATTCAGAAATCTGTTGTTTCTTTAATCCATCTTATTTCTCTCTTTTTTATTTTTCCCTGGGCAAGCTATTTAATTAAACTTTTACCAAGCGTTATCGTGTTGACAATTAATGGTCCTTCTAAAGGCAGAAAGGCCTTTCAAACGCTGTGGGTAATACAAAAATACTGGTTACCAGCATTTTCTCCAATACCCATTATGTTTTCTCGCCTTTCATAGACAAATTCCATCATTTTTCATAGCCACATATGTGTTGCTTGCAAATGATGTCAATATGTACGAGTCTAAAATTTTGTCGTCTGCAAAATCTAGAGTCAAGGTCTTGGTTCCACAAACGCGACCGATTCAGACTGAATTCACACGAGCCATGCTCTGTGAAAAGGGGCCTTTATGTAACACTAAAAAAGTATTAAAAAAAAAAGCATCAATCCAGGTCAGCCTGCGCTGTCTGCGCAGGCTGACCTGAGTCGAAACTTTTTGCTCGTGGTCAGTTTCGGCATGTGAAAGGACCCGGAATTCTGGATAGATTGTAAGACTTGTATAACATACCTACAATAGAGAAGCCCGCCCGGTTAGCTCAGTGGTTAGCGTATCTGACTCGTGACCTTGTGGTTGCGAGTTCGATACCCGGTTGGAGCAAACTTTCTTTCCGGCGATTTTTCGACTCTCACCTCTGATGCATGTGAGAAAAGTAGTCAGTGGCTTTGGAAAGAAAGTTGTGTCAGTACTAGTGTGAGAAAGCCAGGAAACACATGGGTGCGTCACTGACCTCCATGACATGACTTGAGCTGTTAAAATGGCGTTAAACTCCAATACAAACAAACAAACAAACAATAGAGAAACCTCAATATGCTAGATCTATATCATCAATATAATTTTACAAATAGAAGTTTCGGCGCCTATTACTTTTTTGTACTGACTGAATTAGCGGGCATGACCGGTGATAAGGTTATCGAAGTTGTGTAACAGGACGGTCATTTAAATTTGTGTAGGTATCGGAATTCATTTAGATGAATTGTTTTCGTGATAATTCACTCGCCAATGATTTCTTGTACAAAATTTCATCCTTTTTCTGAACCATTGTAATTGTCCTAATCACGCAGGGGAGAAATCCCGAATTCAACTGAAACAGAGGGTAAACATGAGAGAAAAAAATCTCGTGGCCACGTGCGAGGTTATAACGATCTAAATCTATAGTGCAAGACAAAATTTAACCCTTTCAGCGCCATAGGCGAAAACAGGGACTTTTGCGGACGGCATAGATCAAGATCAGACTGCACAGAACGTGCAGTCTGATCTTTGATCTATGCCCTCCGCTTGTTTGGTTAAGCCTATAGGATATAAATCTTCCGGAGACTCAGTGGATTGTATTTACAGCCATCAAAAGAAGCAAAGTTTGCTTATTTGGCCCGAAAGAGTTAAAACTTGTCCAAATTGAAAGCATTTGCAGTTGACAAGTTAAGTATGACTTTAACGATGAAATTTGTCTATCACGGGTTGAAAACATTGTGGGAAAAGGAGAAAATGCTGGTTACTAGAATTTTCTCTTTTTCCAACAATGTTTTCAAAACGCTTCTTCCTCATGTCGTTAAAACTCCAGACTGTGTGGTAAAGTGTTAAATATCTCATGCCACGAACTAATAACTCATTGCCACGACTTGATATGTCGTTGTCACAACGCAGTTATCCAATGAGAAGTTCATGGGGTGTCTGAGACTTACTTACATTGTAGAATTATCCAGCGGCCAAGAAATGATACTAGTATCTTGTGGCCACGAGTTAGTTCAGTCGTGTCAACGAAGTATTAAGTCTTGGCGACTAGATATTTTTTTCTTTTCTTGCATGTCCCCTCCTGCTTCTCTATAGTTTGGATTAATCCTGTACCAAGCAATCCCAAGTTTTAGCCTTGAGGAAAAAAGCCTTTGAAAACGTTATGGGAAAAGGAGAAAATGCTGGTAACTAGTATTTTCTCCTTTCCCCTCATGTTTTCTAACCTTCCAAAGGCAAATTTAAGATTTGCGGCGCACTTAATTTGTCGTCTGCAAATGCTTTCATTTTGGACTATTATGAACTTTTGTCGTTTGGTAAAGAGTTAAACTCATTGCCTCCGGAACACATAAGACGAATGACTTCAAAATCTTCAGGTAATATATGCATAATCAACATGAATAAGCCTGAATATATTCAACTATAATAAAACATTAAAGCATCGGGAGAAATTGCTTGTTACGATTTCTTCTTCATTTGCTTTGATGTGTTCAAAGGTGGTCTGCCGCAAGATAAAAAAAAAGACGTGTCATTGAGCAGTGACTGATGTCCCCGAAAATAGTAACCTTTTCCTGTGAGCTGTGAACATACATGTAACATTGACTGTTGTCACAACACTTACAAACACTTCTGACCTTGCCTTGACCTTGACTTTTGACCTATTTTATATGTGGTTGATAATTCTGCAAAGTTGTACTGAAATTCATTCATAATTAAAAAAAAAGTAACAGGCCGGACACAAACACTACCCCCAAAAAACATATTTGACCTTGCTGTGATCTTGACCTTTAACCTGTGGACATGACTTGAGCATGACACATTGTCTTGATGTGGTTTACATTTGGGAAAAGTTGTTTTAATATTAAGTCACAGGGAAAAGAATTATGGTCCGAATACGAAAACAGGCATTTGACCTTGCTATGACCTTGACTTTTGATCTACGTTCTTGCGCGCAACACATTGTCTTTATGTGGTTGACCATTCTGAACAATTACATTAAAATTCATTCATACATGTAATTAAAAAAAGTAACGGTCCGGACACAAACATAACTCCCGAAAATTTCTCTTTTTAATAATGATATTTTTCCTTGCCGTAACCTCGAGCTTTGACCAACTGACACGGTTCTTAGGCGCGACACATTGTTTATATGAGATTGACAATTCTACGAAATTCATTCATAATTAGAAAAATAAATTACAGGCCGGACACGAACACTACTCCTAAAAACACATTTGACATTGCTATGACCTTGACCTTTAACCTACTGACACGACACATGTGTATGACACATTATTTTGATGTGGTTAACATTAAGTGCAAAGTAATTCTAAAATAAAGCAATTGGGAAAAAGGTTATGGGCCGGGTACGAAACCGGAAATTTGATATCCTGCAATAACCTTGACCTTTGACTAATATACATGATTCTTCCGCACAACACATTGCCTTTATGTGGTTGACAATTTTACACAGTTGTATTAAAATTCATAATAAAAACACCATCATAACTGTCCAAAAGTTCGCTATTTAAATATATTTGTCCTTGCCGTGACCTTGAACTTTGACCTACGGACATGCTTATTGACACGTCGTCTTTATGTGGTTAACGAATTTGCAACGCTGAACTGAAATTCACCCATAATTGAAAAAGTTGCAGGCCGGACACATACATGATCTTTCGCCCCGATCCCACCCCTCCAAAATCATTGGACCTTGCTGTGACCTTGACCTTTAACAGGACATGACTCTTGGGCATCGCACATCATCTTGATGTGGTTAACGTTTGCGCAAAATTTAAGAAACAGGGAAAAAGTTATAGTCCGGACACGAAAACGGACAGACGGGCGGACAGACGGACGGACCAAACTAAACCTTTTTTTTTTCGGGGCCATAAAATCGTCTGTAGAAGGCTGTATTACCAAGGTTTATCATAACTGAGATACTTTTACTTTTAATCCTTTACCAAACAGTCCAAGATTCAAACGACCACAGAAAGATAGGTTTTTGAAAACATGGTGAGATAAGGAGAATATGGTGTTAGCCACTTTGTCTCCTTTCTCCACAGTTACTTTTACCCTATCAAGGACAAATGTCTTCATTTTAGCCACTTTGATTTGTTGTCTGCAAATACTTTTAATTTTTGCACAGTTCTTAAATTTCGTCGTCTGGTACAGAGTGATTTTAAACACGCAAATTACTCGTAGTCAAATTATTATAATTATTCAGTTACATAAAAAAAATCATTTTTCTCCGCCACAGTGTCTCTAATAATAAGTAGAAAATAAAGTGTAGATCTATCCAAAATCAGACTACACATTCTGTTCAACCTGATTATGATCTAATGTGACCACAGAAGTAACTTGAATTGTCTCTTGCTCCGAAGAGTCAAATTACTTTTTACTCTTCTCAGTATCTATTTTAATCTCATTGAAGCCACACGCTAAAAACTGTGACTTTGCAGAATTCAAATAATATTTTGAGGATAAAAAAGCAGGAATACAGAAGACATATGAAGGCAAAACACGGGTATTGGTGATTTCATAAATATGGATTTTTGCTTGTTTTGTATTTAAAGTCGTTTTCAATAGCATACGTATGTTATTGCATATAAGGTACTTTTTTTTTTAAGTAAACGATACAATTTCTTTTTCTTATACAAACATTGTATATTACAGAAACATAACAGTGACAAGTAATTAAATGCATCCCCGAAAAGAGAGGCAAATGATGATAATAAATAAATAAATAATAATATACAATTTGAGTTTCTCTTCGATATGGTATACCACAATGCATTCTTTAACTCTTTTAAAAACAAATCTCGTGAGAAAGAGGGCTTTTGGAAATATTGAGAGAAAGGGAGAAAAATGCTGGTAACCAGAATTTTCTTTTATTCCCACCATGTTATCAACACGTCCATTTACAAATCTCTTAATTTCGGAGGAATTATTTAACGCTTTGTAAAATGTTTTCTATTTGGACAAATTTAAAATTTACTGTCTTGTAGAGAGTCAAGACATGTATACCACTGGCTGATTTCAACATGAAGTCGACGCCAAGTTTAAAGGTGTGAGAGGTTTATATTCTGTCACAAACGTTCTTATTTTACATCGATTGTGAAGTTCTTGTAAATTAAATGAACTTCACTCTATAATTGCTTCCTTGAATCTCTAACCAGTACTAGCGCTGTGTTGTGGGTAGTTCCGAACGTTAATCATCGCTCATCACGGAATGCGAACCCGGAAACTTCGAAGTGACAGATCGACGGTCTACTCTACACCACTGTCTCCCACCATTATTGAGCCATGCACTGTAAAAAGGGAGCTTTGATGCATCTGAAAAAATCATCGACCCAGGTCAGCCTGTGCTGTCCGGGCAAGCTGACCTGGGTCGAAACCTTTTCGCTATTTGTCAATTTTCTGCATGTCCAAGGACCAGTCTACCTCATAATTGTGTCGGTTGTAAGACAAAACGATTTTTTTCATCCATAATTAGTTTAAACATATTTTATTCAACAGTATAATATACGATTTTACATAAGACCATACAATACAATCATATGACAAATATACTAAGGAAAAGGATAAGAACGAAAGCTTGGCTTATAAAGTTCTTCTCCAAGTTACAGGAAACGGTCAGTACATTATCATATCATTATTAATTTAAGAAAACGTAAGTCAATTTAGAAAAAAAAAAAAAAAAAGGTAGGGGAAAAATAACAAAAGAAAAGAGCGGTGTGGAGTGTTATTGGTGAAAATTTCAATTGAAAGTGGCTAAGGAACCTTCCAACTTAACCATCACAATTGATTAAACTAGTGGTTGTTTGCACTAAAAAAACATTAATGGTATTTTTATGTTAGCATACCGGGCTTGAAGGGTCCAAACCGTCAGTAAAATTTAAAAAAGAAATGGGTGGAATAGAATGATTTGATACAGATTCAGCTATAACCAAGATGACATGGGAATTAGGCATTAGTTAATAAATCTACTTTCACGAATATATGTACGCACGGCAGCAAATATTCTTTGGTTATCAAACAGATTAAGATTTTCATCTCCAAATAGAATGATTTGGAGTGTAAGTCTTGTTATACCGTTAACAAATAGGCTTAGACTAATTCTCTGGTTATTATAAAAAGTACATTCCAAAAAGTAGTGTTGGGTCGAATTAAAAGTCACATGCGTTTCCTCCTCCATTTTATCTTGACTTTAGGTTTTCGTTTGTGCTTTAATTTTCTAGTTTGCCTCCATTTTATCTTTATCGAATGCATTTTATCTCATTTTTTTCCTGTCTCGAATGCATTTTATCTTGATTTAAGATTTCGTTTGTCCTTTTATTTTCTGCTTTGCCCCTATTCTATCTTGAGTTTAGTTTTTTTTTTTTCAATTTTCCTGCCTTGAATCCACTTTATCTTGATTTTCAGTATCCTTTGCGCTTTGAGTTTTTCTGCTTTGCCTCCATTTTTATCTTTATTTAAGGGAAGTTTGTGCTTTTCTTTCCTGCTTTGCCTCCATTTTATCTTGAGATTAGGTTTCGTTTGCGCTTTTATTTTTCTGGTTTACCTTCATTTTGTGTTGATTTCAGGTTTCGTTTGTGCTTTTTTTCCTCTGCCTCGCATTCATTTTACCTCGATTTTAGGTTTTCGTTAGAGCTTTTAATTTTCTTCTTTGCCAGTTTTTGCAGCGATTTCATGTTACCTCGAGTTTAGGCGTTTGTGCTTTTTTTGGTTTTTTGCTTCGTCTCCATTTTATTGCAATTTTCGGTATCTTTTGTGCCTTTATTTTTCTGCTTTGCCGCCGTTTTATTTCAATTTTAAGTTTCATTTGTGTCTTATTTTCTGCTTTGCCTCCATTTTTACATAATTTTAGGTTTCGTTTCCACAAGTGGCTCGTTTTACTGTCCGCGTATCTGGTTTACTGTCACATAATTGGCTCGTCATTTGCGCTTGGCTCCCTGTTTCCAACGATTATGGAAAAGTTTGGCGTCACAAGGGCCAAAGCGTCGCTCCTACAATCAGTGTACATTGCAGGAACATTGGGTGGAGGTAAGCATATTTGTATTTTGGCAAATTCTAAAAAAAAAAAAAAAAAAAATCGCTACCCGCATATAAGAACATTTGAAACTCTCACTGTTTAAGAATTAGACATTTTCTCTTTGAGAAAGTCAATGTCTGTCTGTCTGTCTGTCTCCTCATAAACCCACCCACCCTTACATCTACCTCTCTATCTCTGTCAGTCTGTCTGATTATCGATCGATCGATCGAGTTGTAATTGTTAAACATGATCTGCCGCACTTCGAAACATTTGGTAAATCAATACAAATCACTTTTTTTTATGAAATGAACTGAAGTTTGTTAAACACAAAGACGACTCAAAATGCCTCTTACGAAATACTGTAAAACCATTCAAGGAAAAGGAGAACTCATAAGGTTGAAGACGAAGATGTTCCGAAACCGTATCTATTTATAGATACCGCGAATGTCAATTGTGGCCACGAATGAAAAAAAAAAAGGAAAATCTCGCAATAAAAGTGACAATTATCGCGATATAAAATTATCATGAAACTTTTTATTACCATTAAATTTTGTTTTATTGCAATAATTTTCTTAAATTATCACAATAGTTATTTCGTATCTCGTGGCAGAAAATACCGCCATACCTTTGTTATCCAGAAAATGTGTAACTGATCAGTAAATATTTCAACGCTAAATTTCTCGTTCGTGCACGAAGCTGACATTCGAGATAAAATTGTCGCGATAGTTCTACCTGTTTCTGGATATCTGTAAATAGAAAAGTCACCATTTGGATGAACTCGGTAGTTTTTTACTGTACAAGATGGCGGTAAGTTAATAGGCATTATTCTGGGTATATGTTGTTCGAAGATCTTTAACTTAATCTGTTTATCATTATTAAAACTCATAAATACCATGTTTGGTTTTGTTTGTTTGTATTGGAGTTTAAGGCCATTTTGACAGCTCAAGTCATATCATGGCGGTCAGTGACGCACCCATGTGTTTCCTGGCTTTCTCACACCAGTACTGATACAACTTTCTTTCCAAAGCCACTGATAACTTTTCTCACATGCATCAGAGGTGAGAGGCGAAAAATCGCCGGAAAGAAAGTTTGCCCAACCGGGTAGGCCTATCGAACTCGCAACCACCAGGTCACGAGTCAGATACGCCTACCACTGAGCTACCCGGGCGGGCTACCATGTTTGGTTATGTTACATGCTGTCTAGTGAAGCCATTTCACACGATTCAAATACCATCAACTCGTACTATGAGCATAAGGTTCGAGACGAAGGTGTTCCGAAACACTATCTATTTATAGATACCTTGATTTCAGTTGTGGGCACGAACGCACAAAATCGTGATAAAAGTGAGAATTATTGCGATATTTCTATCGTGAAAAATTTTATTATCTAGATGTTTTTTCCAGGAAAGTTGGTTTTATCGTGATAGTTTTCTTGCATTATCACAATAGTTATCTCGTATCTCGTGGCAGAAATATGATTCGCGATTTGATTGGTCAAAATGTTACTCTATTGTAGGCTATTAATCCGCCATTCATAAAAAGAAAGTTACAGGCTTCTATACTTTTGCTTCTTTACTATTATTTCTTTTATTCCGTTTACCGTAATGGCTACTTTACTTTTACTTCTTTTATTCCGTTTAACGTTATCGAATAAAATGTCAATAACTGCACATTTTTGTCTTTGATTGATTGATTGTATGGTGTTTAACGCCGTTTTCAACATTATTTCAGTTATATCACGGCGGCCAGTGCACCTATCCATGCTTTCCTGGAGTTTCATTTACCAGTACTCCACACAATATTCTTTCCAAGCCACTGGCTGCTTTCCCACATAACCATCGTCGAAACAATGGTCAGCGGTGAGAGAGGAATGAATCCTGTCGCGATGACTATCATCAATCCTCGGAAAGAAATTGGCCAAGCCGGGGAGCGAACCAGCGACCTCCTGTTCTCAAGTCCTGTACGCTACCGACTGAGCTACGGGGGCATGGCATTTGTCTTTGAAAGTGGCAAGTATATAATAAAAGGAATATCATGTAGTAATAACTTTCTATTCCTGGGCCTTGTATTTACTTCTCGCTCCGCAAGAAAATTTTGACATCTCGCTCGGCCTTCGGTCTCGCGCGATATCAAATTTTCTCACGCTGCTCGAACTAAATACAAGTACCAGGAAAGTTACTACAACATAATATTCCGCATATAAGCTATTTCCAGGTGTTTTGTACGGTACACTAACGGATAAATATGGTCCCAAATGGATCGGGCTTCTCGGGGCCAGTTTAACAAGTGCAGGTCTGTTCCTATCGTTTTGGGCCAGTTCATTGACCTATCTTGTTATATGTATTGGAGTAATAAAAGGTAACTTCTTTAGCTCAAAGTATTAACTTTTTACCAGACAACAAAATTATGAACTTGTTCAAACTGAAAGCATTAACAGACGACAAAGTAAATGTGACTGAAATGGCTGATCCTTTTTTGTAAAGAAAGAAAACTTTGTGGAAGAAGTAGAAAATGCTGGTTACCAGCATTTTCTCCTTTTCCCATAATGTTTTCAAAGGCCTTCTTACTCAAGGGAAAGGGTTTAAGTAATTAAACGTTAATACAAAAACAAAAGACATAATTGTAGCGGGGAGTTCTGCGTGGTTTAGTGAAAAAGATGAAGGATTTGAAACCTTGAGGTCCCGGGTTCGATCGTAACTCAAGGTATGAAGGTTTTTAAGGGAATGTCCTTTGACAACACTTCAAAGGCCTAGTCTGGTAACGGTGAAACCCAGGACAATCGTGAGTAAGTGAGCTGTCTGAAACAATGCTGAAAGCTGAGTAAAATATGAAATCAATCAACCGACATTTTGAAGTGTCAAGACTGTTATATCCGATATACCTTCTATCTAACGACCACTTGTTTGATGTGTTTGTATAGTGTTTAAATCCGTTTCCAACATTATTTCATTTATATCGTGGCGGCAAATGCACAGGTCTATCCATGCTTTACTGAGGTTTCTCTTACTAGTACCTCACATAATATTATCCTCAAGCCACTGGTTGCTTTCCTACATAACCATCGGACGACTACTTGTGTAAACAAATCGCCGACAGTATGGCGACATCATTAGTGACTGATCGGTACTAGTTAGCATTGCCCAAAACTTTGTAACTACAATCATTCTCGACGCATCGTAGTCGCAAGCTATGTGGAATCAATTTGTTACAGGATCTGCAGGATCTGACCATGCACAGAGAATTGTATCACTGTTATTTAGTCCCAATAATGAGATGTTTGTAAACCATGATTCTTTTCATATTTGGACATTTATTGTGCACCGTGCAATCGGGAAAACAAAGTCGGATCAAAGACAAAATGGTATTCGTCGATAGTTATATGTACTATACTGTTATTATTCTTCGAAGCACTCTTTACCAAACAGTACCATGTTTTACGGACTTTGGGGGGAAAAGTTTTTTGAAAATCTTGTCGGAAAAGAATAAAATGCTGGTATTTTGTCCTTTTTCCACAACATTTTCTTCCCTTCTCGGATAAATTCCATCATTTCAAGTACTTTCCTTTTGTCGTCCGCAATTATGCTTTGAATTTGGATCAGTCTATAGTTTTCGTCTTGAGGTAAATTTGTTAAATGAATGGCACCTTAACTAGGATGTGGGGCAGGAATGTGCATGGTGACAACTTCAGTGGCCGTTCGTCAACATTTTACCGGGAAGTTGTGTGTCCTTGCCCTCTCGATAATGGTGTCCAGCTCTGGGGTCGGGGGAATGGCTCTCATCTATCTCATTAGATACCTAAGGTAGGGTGTTTAATATTTTATTCTATCGGAGAAAGAAATCGCTGAAACCCTGATGTAGTGACATCTATGATTAATTCAAGACGAGCAATTTATACTCACAGTCGAAACAAGTTCTGATCAACGCAGTGTGTTCTGCGAAATGACTTTCATTGACATTTGTGTACAAACTTTGTGACATCTGTATTAATGTTTCTTCTAGAAACACATACACACAGAAGTTTAGATTAAGAAAATACAAAATGTTATCGAAGATAATGACAACTTTTTTATGTACTTTCTTCTTTTTCAATTTATTTCTGTCCTAGTGACACCTATGGGTTGAATGGGACGCTTTTGATACTATGTGGAATGGACATGAATTGTGCTATCCTGACGTTACTATGGGCACCATCGAGAACAAGAAGTCCCCTTAAAACACTTGGTGGATCTGAATCAGAGAACACAGAACTTGGACCAGAGAATACTGAACAACAATCAAAGTTCACCGCACTTGACCGCACTGGCCATAACAAAGTTGGCACAGAATCTGGCACTAAAGAATGTAATCAAGCTCAAACCGGACAAATAAACAGTGGTTTTGATGAAGAACAAGTCCCAGTGCCTGTAGAAAGAGCTGGTCAACATTCTATCGCAGAAAATGGCAGCTCCACATCAGGTCATGCATTGAGTTGTAGTGCAAATATAGCAGGCAAAACCAAGAGTGTTGAAGCAACATTAATCAATAACAGCAAACCATTAATAATTTCCAACAAGGAGCGCGAAACTGGCCTGTTTCAATACGCAATGACTTTAGAATGTACAGACGTGAATTATCAACCGTCAACTGTTGACCCCGCTAATTCATTTCATGTAGCAGGACCAGATATGAAGTCGCAGGCCAGGGTGGTTCAATTTGATGAAAGTGTCGATACTGATCATGAAAATGTTCCAGGAGCCAACAAGAATGGCGACATCATAATGCTGGCAGATGTAAAGCCAAATACCGAGACAAAGACAGAAGGTCTCAAAGACAAACTGAAGTACGTAATGAGAACCAAGAGTTTTGCTTTCACCCTGATAGGTCTGACATTCTCCCTAAATTGTTCTTTGCTACTTGCGTTGTTCATCGTTGACATAATTATGGATAGTGGATACACAGAAACGGAAGGGGCTCTTGGCCTCACCATTCTGACCGTCACCAGCATACTGGGTCGGATTGCGCATGGCACGCTACTCCCTTGTCCTTTTGACACCACTTTTGTCTTACCAATAACTGCCACAGCTTTATCTATTATTGCAATGATTCTAATGGCTTTTAATGAAAACCTGGTTGTCTACTATATTCTGTGTTGCTTCTTGGGGAACGGTTTTGGTGTCCATATATCGATAATAGCAGTGACGTCAGCCCAGATTCTTGATGTCCAGTACCTACCGTACGCCATGGGATTATTGATCACTGTGACAGGACTTCCAAACTTGGCCGTCGGCCCTATCGCAGGTAGATAGGCATTTCATTATGCATTTTTGTTAGTTTCTTTTATCACTAGCCATGTCCTATCGATTTCGAAGGCAATAGATTCCCCACCCCCGTTTTTTTTTTCTTGGGGGTGGTGGAGGAAGGATGGTCACGTCATGATACTGTAGATCTTCAAACAACCACAGATGTTCTAATTTCATACATCAGTACTAACTACACGATTAGTTCTTGTTGGGTTTGAATTAAAAAAATATTTAATGTAAATGATCAAAAGTACTGAAAGCATTTGTATATAAGCCATGCTATGTCCAAAGGGGGTTTAATGCATCTGCAAAAAGTACTGATCCAGATCAGCCTGTGCAGTCGGACTTGAGTTGAAGCTTTTCGCTACTGGGTCTATTTCTTCCTTGTAAATGGACCAGGCTAGCTCCAGATTTAGTTGATTAGACAAAGTGGATTATATGGATCCATACTTATGTGATGACTTGCTTGGTTTGGTGAGTTTAATCTTTTTCCCGCCATTTTTCAGGTGCCATACGAGACGTTACAGGAGCCTATACCATACCTATACTTATTACAGCAGCCATGGATGGAGTCGGGCTTATTATGTTTATTCTAGCAAACTGCTTCCATACAAAGAAAACAAATACATAGACAAAAAAGAAAAATAAGATTTCATTATAACCAGGTCATTGTAAATAAGTAGTTTTTGTGGTTTGTTTAAGCTGGATCCTTAATTTATCGATGATAAAAAACTAATATTACTTCATTATCTTCATTTAGTTTCTTAGGAAGCTGAACAGTTCTCTAACAATACAACGCAACATAATAAAATAACTACGAAACAATATACCTTGTGACCGTGTGTGTGTGTGTCCAAATGTAAAAGGCCAAATAGCAGCCAAAAATAAACAGTGGGTTAGTAAAATGTACCATGTATTTAATTCTAAATCATGAAATTTAAAAGTATGAAAACTGTTGTGAAGATGGCATCCTGTTATTGTACGGTCCCTTCAAGTGTTAGTTGCTGGTCGAAAAATTAATTTTCAAGTCAGGTAAAAAGTAAACAAAAGAAAGAGTGACCTAGCAACTTTTAACCTAGTTTTAGGTTTCATTTTTCTGCTAGCAACTAAGAAGTGGACACAAGAACAGATTGTCATCTTGTCAATAATTTACTAACATGTACTGTTAAATGGTAAGATTTAAATCTAAATGCATTTTAACACCCATGTTGTTAGCTTTTGGCAGCTACAGGGGCCTTTGAATCATAAAAAAGGATGCATAGCAGGCTCTGCGAAGTGTCTGTCAATTCTTTACCAGAAGACAAAAATTTACATTCTTCCAAGATTTATAGCATTTGCAGATGACATATCAAATATGGCTTTTATCACAGAATTTGGCTGTGGAAGGCTGGAAAAAAAAAAAAATTGTGGGAAAAGGAGAAAATACCAGCATTCCCTTTTTCCCACAATGCTTAAGTTTCAAAAGGCTTCTTTTTCAGGGTCTTTAACTCTTTACCACACAACAATATTTTAGACTTATCCATATTAAAAGCATTACATGTTTAAAAACGATGGAATTTTCTGTTGAAAATGGAGACAACATTGTGGGAAAATGAGAAAATGCTAGTTACTAGCATTTTCTTATTTTGCCACAATGTTGTTTCCATTTACTCATAATGTTTTCAGAAGTTTTTTCCCCAGGGATGTTAAAACTCAGGAATGTGACGTCTAGGGTTAAAACATGGGATCATTTGGTACAAGGTTAACCTTTAGGTGCCTTACAAAATTGCACTTTTCTATAGCAATGCCATAAACCACTGCAGTCTGATCTTGGATCTACACTGTCTGACCTTTTGTGAGATATGCCTGGCCAAGGCCTTCTATTTGCATTTGAAAATGTCCTTTTGATTTTTTGGCCCTCACAGGGAAAATAAAAATAGTAAATTTACAGAATAAAACTGCAGTGCTATCTCAGGTAGATGGAAGTCAAGTTTTTTTGGGAAAAGAAAAGTTCTTGGATACAGCAGTCTAGCTAAAGTTTGGTCTTTGCCAACCAATGTAGACACATGTCAGTTGTATACTTAAAAAACAATATGGTTGGTTCTTTATTGCTCTATCATCGTACAGATAAGAATATATAAAATTCTGTTTAATAGTGCATAGAAAGATATCTGCACAAGTATAGAGGTATAGAAGTTACATGTGTGATACAGGCTGGTTCAGTATATATTTTCTCTACACCTTAAAACATTAGATCTACTTGTGAAAACAAACTGGCAATAAAACACAGGGTATGTAACACACAAAATTTCTCCTTTTGCAAATATTTCTTCACATACATTTGAGCCATGTACTGTGAAAGGGGGGCTTGATGCATCTGCAAAAAGTATCAACCCAGGTCATTCATGTGCAGGCAGACCTGGGTCAAATTTTTTTGACATCGGTCAATTTTCCGCATGTCAAAGGACCAGTGTGCCTCATGATTCAGTCATTTGTTAGACAAAATTGATTTTATGAATTCATAACTATGTGATGACTTGCTTTGTACAGTGGATCATGGAGAGACATTAAACCCCCTTTTGCCAGAGCATGGCTCATTTCTATATTACACTTAAATTTAAAGTCATGTGCTACAGAAAAACAAATCTTTTTCATTAAATATAAAAATAATACTGTTTTAGTTCTTTGAATGACCCACTGACTAGAGCTAAAAGATGAAAGATGAATCAAAATCAAAAAATTCCTCACTCACAATGTGGGTGCTCAACCAACCTATCAGATCAAATCCTACCCTGCACCGTTAACTATTTAAAACTTTATTTTTGATGGAGTAGTGACTGGGGCAGGACTCAGACCCTGGGTCCCTTGCTCACAAAGCCAGTGCACTACCAATCTTGCTTTCAGACCATGTCAGGCCCTGCTATTTATTTTAAATCTATTTCAGGACTGACCCTGCTACAGGACTAACCCTGCTACACAAATATAATATTTTAGTTCTAAGCCAGCAATGTTTTTCGCCAAGCAGTGATGGTTTCATTTCTTTATGAGAATTCCACCGAATTATAGTTGCTTTTTATCTACTTTGATAAAAGCTGACTTCAGGCTGTCACATGACTTGGTATTTGACATAAAATTATATAAAATGAATCTAAAAAAATTATAAAGTAAGCCTTTGGCAAGCTTAGAAACATTTTTTGTCAATTAGTTTGACGAAGTTTTACAGCAGATGTCAACATTTGTCAGATTCTTTTCATCACATAACAATATCTCAAGAGCTATAGTTTGTGAATTGTTAAAACATACATTTAAATGTGTACTGAAATTTACATGAAGCCTATTTGCTTCTATGAACGTTTGTACATCACAGACAAAAAAGAATAGTTCCACAGAAACTTACATATGATGATTTTGCTTTAGATCTAAAGATGATCAGATTTGTAGCTTTGTCACTATCATCAATCCTGACAATTAATTTCACTAAGAAGTCTTGGTCAGCAATGTTTTAAACAAACCAAGTCTGAATTAATACAACTTAAAGCCGATTGAAGTTCTGGCTGATGTTAGCTCTTTTAACAAAATGCAATGCAGCCATTGCAAATTAGAAATATTTGCAGAAAAAGTTTGAATCATAAAGAAAAAGGGAATATGGAGCTTCTGATAATTACTAACTTTTATTTCATGCCTTTCGGTAGTTTATCGAGAAATAATAGTGGATTATGGTTTGATATTTCATGGTTACGACCAGTGAAAATATTCTGATTTCATATTTTCAAAAGCTTCAATTGAAGGTCGACAACAGTAGTTCCTGCGCACTGGTTACCTAGGTAAAACTTGGCAAACAGCGAGTGTCATTCAACCAGAAGGAAATATAATGTAATTTACGCGCATTTACCCCATATTTCAACCGCTTTACGTAATGTTGCTATGCGTTATGGGGGGGGGGGGGGGGTACGCCACAGGGAATTAGCAAAAACAACAGAACTAGATTTGATGAAAGTCCCAACAATTTTCCACGAAAGATCGAAATTTATTTCATCTCAATATCATCGGTAATATTTCCAATCGTATCTGCGCCACTTGTGAAAATATTACCGATGATGTTCACTGGATGAAATAAATTTCATTCTTTCTCTGAAAAAAACCCAAAATTCTCTATTTCTTTCAAAGTCCTCCAAAGTTTTCTGTATATACCTGCACTCATTTGGCGGGTGACAAGTTCCACAATGTCTATAAATGCCATCAGCTACAGCCTACAGGATCATAAACAGTCAAGTTTGTATGGCAACAGCTTAACCCATAACCATTTACATGTACCTGACGATTACAGCAATTAAGACGAATTCTAAATGTATTGAAATCATTGTTGGCGAAGGAGAAAATGATGATAACTAGCATTTTCTCCTTTTTTTTCCAGAATGTTGTCTATCCTTACAAAGACACCTATCAATAGAGCTACTTTCGACTCCTCACCACACAACAAAATTTTACTCGGTCCAATTTGAAAGCATTTGCAGATTATAAAATAAATGTGATTCAAAAAATCGAAATTTGTTTGGGAAGGATAGAAAACATTTTGGGAAAAGGAGGAAATGCTGGTTACCAGCGTTTTCTCATTTTCCCACAATGTTTTCCAAAGGCTTCTTTTTCAGGGTCGTCCAAAGTCGAGACTGTGTGGTAAAGAGTTAATTAGTCGTCTTCAAATGCTTTCAAAGTGACCCTTTTACTACTTTTGTTGCCTTTGCGACCAGAGTAGATCAAGATTTGACTGCACATATGCAGTCTGATTTTATATCAACACTGTCTGCTTAAATGAAAGACTGTTGACAGCAAAAACCTAGATGTTGCATTTATAAGGTTGATTGATTGATTGTATGGTTTTTAACGCCGTTTTCAACATTATTTCAGTTATGTCGCGGCGGCCAGTCTTTACATGATAACAAAATTTTAGACTTGTCCCAATTAAATACATTTGCAGACAATAAATACCCTGTTGTTGAAATGGTGGTATTGTGCTTTTAAGTGATGGAACATAGCTAGAAAAACAAGAAAATACTGATTTCCAGCATTTTCTCCTTTTTCCCGCAATGTTTTCAAAACCCTCTTTTCCGTAAGTCATAAAAACGCAGGATTAATAACAGTAACATTGATTTTCTAATTCGATGATAATATTCAGTAAAATAAATGTAATTTTGGCACGTGCATAACACAGAAATCTTCATGATTTTTGTGCATAGAATAGGAAACTCATACCCAGAGACTGGTATTTTCTGGATAGTATTCAACCTTGATTTATCAAGTTTCATTTTTCAGCTATTGAAAACATTGTGAGAAGCGGGAATAAGTGTTTTTTCACAGTTCTTCCTTTCGTAAGAAACACAACATTAAAAATGCTGCAACTGACGGGTTTTAAAGCTTTTAAAAACATCTTGGTACATGCATTTGTTCCCTCCAAATACATTTTTCTTTTGACATGTTTATTTCCTTTCTTTTTTTCATTTCTAAAAAACCCTTTTGGACAACATTGTGGGAAAAGGAGATACAGCTTGTAACAAGATTTTGTTCCTTTACTTACAATCTACACTTAGTGATCTGAAGACATTATTTTTTTCTTTCAATTATTCCTCATGTGGGCCATTTGGAAAAAACTAGTGAGTAGATGTAAAAATAGCCCACACTGTCAAGATTATCCCTTTGCCAAACACTCTCTTGTCTAAAGAATCTAAGGAAAATAGCTACACAAAAAACTGTGTGAAAAGGAGACTATGCTGGGAACCAGCATTTCCACCATTTGCCACAATGTTTTTACCCTTTTAAATACAATATCACATCATTTGAGCCACAGTTTATTTGTTGTCTGCATGTACTTTCAATTTGGACAATTCTAAAGTTTTGTCATGTGGTAAAGGGTTAAACATTTTTATATGTGACCTGTATCGAGACAAATAGAATTCAAGGCAACAACATGCGAGGCAATATTTATCACATAAACTTCAAAGAAAATCGATTTTTTTTTATTTACATGTATTTTCCTGTAGGAGTACCAAAATATATAGTTCGTTTCCCACACATTATTGTACAAATTGAATGCTACACCCTTAACAGATGGCAGTGGAGTTAAAGGTAAGGGTAATGCTGACACAAAGTTGTCCTCTGTAAGAATGTTGACTACAGCTGAATCAGGAGAGATAACTGATAAACCATGAAGTTTCTCGTCTACATAGTACACTCCCCTGTTTATTGCTGAAAAAGAATAAACGGGGTAAACATCGACCTTCTTTGGCATTACCTATAAGGCATGTTAACGCTTTACAACTTTACACAACCTTTCCACAATCCTGACTTTTAACAACATTGAGGCAGAACCCTTTTGAAAATACTATGAGGAAATGGAAAAAGTGCTGGTAACCAGCATTTTCTCCTTTTTCCATAATGTTTCTTACCCTATCAAGGACGAATTTCAGGATTTGAGCCATCCTGAAACTTTTCACTGTCAGTCAATTTTATGTATGTCCAAGGACCAGTGTACCTCATTATTAAGTCGGTTGTTGAAAAAAGTGGCTATTATGGACCCATAATTATATAATTTCCATTTTTGAATTGTTACCACACTATCCTGAATTTAACTAAATTGATCATGGTACTTAGTTACCCAAAGTAGGTAAATTTGCCATTTTTCAACCGCAAAAAAAGAAAAATTCACTTAGAAACATTTTCTCTTGTTAGCTTGATTAATCAAGCAGGCGATAAAGATGAAAGATCAGGCTGGATATTTTTCCTATATATGTATTGTTATCATGTTGTACGACTAGAACCTGTACAAGCTTCCGTAAAAAAAAAAAAAATGTCTTGTCTTCATATTTTGTGAAGTCCGGTCTTGGCCTAGTTTCGCCTATCGCACAGGAAGGATTTATGTCTCTCTCTCTCTCTTTTTTTTCCAATGAAATACAGTTTTTCTTTTTTTTTTGTGCAAAGCAGAAGAAGGATGGCGCATTACAGATCCCTGGCTGTTCTTGACAAATGTTTCATAATTATAAGAAATGATCTGATCTTTTTTAGCAATTCAGTCTTCTGTCCTTAATCCTTACTTGTTATTGATATCTCAATAAGCTAGTCTATCGCAAAATACCATCCATTTTATATGTCTTCTTTCCACTTTATCTTTCTGTTTGCTCTGAAAGTAGAAAAAAATAGGGTAAGGAGCTAACTAAATCTCCATGCGGGTCAAATTTATCGGCAGCTGCTTACATGTACTTAATCAACGAAATATTAGTTAAAAATAACATTTTCACATGCTGACATATTATGTACTGTTTTATGTACACTTCATACCCTGAACCAGACAAGCCTGTTTATTCAGCACAGTGTGGCCGCTCAATGGAATGACTTTTAAAAAGCAATGGACAAAAGCGGTAAAAACTTTGATACTCTTATTTTAGGGTAAAATGATTTTGATGTTAACTAAGTTTAGCACTTTTAAAACCTTCATAGAGGGACCTCACTTTTGGAGGTTAAATCCAGTGGATAAAAGCAGGTAAAAACTCCGAGTACTTTTATTTAGGATTACTAGATTTTGATTCTGGCTAGGTTTTGCCATTTTAAGATTAGAAAATATGAGGACTTTTTTTTTTTAAGAATAACTGTTTTTGATTGAAGGACCTCTCTGGTAAAGATTAAAAGCAATCGATAAAAGTGGTGAAAATCTAAGTAACTTTTCCTTTAAGTAAAATATTTTGATTTTTAATATGTTTGGCTGTGTTAATACCTTTGTGTCCAAACCTTTATCTTTTTGAACCTCCATTGAGTATGTTAAAAGCAATGGATAAAAGCTGTAAAAATCCGAGGACGTTTTTTGTTTGTGTGTAGAAACATTTTGATCCTGGCTAGGGTCGGCTATTTTTAGAACCTTTACTGAGGGACCTTCACGGTGACTTAAAAAACAGCCCTTGATCAAAGCGGCAAGAACTCCAAGTGCTCTTTAATTCGGGTGAAATGGTTTGATCTTAGTTATGTTTACTTATTTAAAGACTTTTAACAATGTACTTCGCTAAGGATTATTAACCAATAGATAAAATCAGTAAAAACTTTGAATACTGTTATTTTAGGGTATAACAATAATTATTTTGTTGCAAACTAAGTTTGATCATTTTAGATATTCATAAAGGGACCTAAGTTGGGGGTATCTTAACCAATCGATAAAAAGGGTAAAATCCAAGTACTCTTTTTTTAGCGTGAAATATTGTGATCCCAGCTCGGCTCTGCCATTTTTAAATTGTTGTCATGGGATCTGCTTGATAAAAATTAAAACCAACGATTAAAATATGTTAAAAACCCTGAAGACTCTTTAGAAAAAATATTTCAATGCAAGCCAAGTTTGGCCATTTTAAAACATTCATCAAGGGATCTCCATTTTGAGCATAAAAACCAATGAATAAGAAATGCAGGGAAAAACTCCGAGTACTTTTTTACGGTAAGATGTTTTGATCCGGACAAGGTTTTACCATTTTAAAAATTTCAACAAGGTAATTCCTGGGTAAGTATAGTGACACCAATGGATAAAAGCGGGAAAAACTTTGAGTGCTCTTCATTAAGTTACATATTTTTTTTTCTGCCAAGGTTCCTACATTTTAATATCTATTTTAGCCCTGATTACTGTTAAAAGCAACGGATAAAAATAGCGGTAAAAATCCAAGACCTCTTTTTTTTTGTTTGCATGTAAAATATTTTGATCCTTGCTAGGTTCGACCGTTTTAAAACTATTGAGGAACATCCCTGGTGACTGTGAAAAACCAACGGATAAAAGTGATAAAAAGTCTGAGTATTCTTTTCTGTGGGTCTGATATTTTGATCCCGTTTAAGTTCAGCAATTTTAGAACCTTTAAAAAGGGACCTCCCTTGTCAGTGTTATAACTAGCGGATGAAAGTAGTAAAACTTTGAAAACTCTTAATTTAGTATAAAACATTTTGATGCCATACATATTTGGCTATTTCAAAAAAGGTTTTATTGAGAGATCTCACTGGTGGGTATTAAAACAGATGTTTAAACTCGGGCAATACCTCCGAGTTATGTCAGCTGTTCAAGACTTTAATCAAGGGACCTCTCTGGTGGGTGTTAAAAGCAATCGATAAAAGCGGTTATAACTATGGACTCTTTTATTTTTAGGGTTAATTTAGAGTAAAATATTTTGATGCCAGCTAAGTTTGGCCTTTTAAACCCTCCATCAATGTACCTCACTGGTGAGTATGAAAACCAATGGATAGAAAAAACGGTAAAAGCTCCAAGTACTCTTTTTTATGGGTAAGATATTTTCATTCTAGCAAGGTTCTGCCAGGTAAACACTGATATCGTAGGGCCTGCTTAGTGAGTATCAAAACCAATAAGCAAAAGCGGTTACTCCGAGTACTCTTTTATTAGGGTAAAATATTTTACATCCTTGTTTTGTAAGAGCTATTTAAAAAATCTCGATGGACCACCCTTGTAAATGTTAAAACCAATGGATAAAAGCGGTAGAAACTCCGAGTACTCTTTTATTATCGTAAAATATCCTTGTTTTGTGCAGCTACTAAAATACAAATTTATAAACCTTTCTCAAGTAACGTTACTTCCCTGTTGAGTGTTAAAACTAATTGATAAAAATGGTAAAAACTCCGAGTGCTCTTTTAACAGGGTTAAATGTTTTTACCCTCCTTTTGCTCAGCTATTTAAAAAAAAATTCTCAAGTAGCCTCCCTGGTGAGTATTAAAACCAATGGATAGCAGTGCTAAAAATCCGAGCACTCTTTTATTATTACAAAATATTTTCATCCTTGTTTTGTTCAGCTATTTAAAAAAAAAAGTTAATCTAAAGACCGCCCCCGCTAGTGTTGAAACCAATGGATAAAAGCGGTAAAAAAACCTCCGATTTTATTTTTTATCAGAGTCTAATGTTTTTACCCTAGTTTTCTTCAGCTATTTAAAAAGAAAATTCTCTCAAATGGCCTCCTGTCGGGGTTAAAACAAATGCATAGCAGCGTAAAATCTCCGAGTACTTTTTTATTATGGTACAGTATTTTTATCCTTGTTTTGTACAGCTATTTAAAAAAATCTCGAGGGACCGCCCTTGTAAGTGTTAAAACCAATGGATAAAAGCGGTAAAAACTTGGGTACTCTTTTATTTTCGTAAAAAACCCTTGCTTTGTTCAGCTATTTTCAAAAAAAAAAGAAAAAAAAAAAAACCCTTTCTCAAGCTACTTCCCTTTTGAGTGTTAAAAGCAATGGATTAAAGTGGTAAAAACTCCGAGTGCTCTTATATTAGTTTAAAATATGACAAAACAAGAATATTTTACGATAGTATTTAAATTTTCCGATAATATCTAAACAAAAAAGAGGGACCTTTGGATAAAAGTGGTATAAACTCCGAGTACTTTTTTTAAATCCTAAAACATTTTCATCATTGTTTTGTTCAGCTATTAAAAAAAAAAAAAAAAAAAAAAAAAAAAAAATTCTCAAGGGACCTCCCTTGTGAGTGTTGTTAAAACCAATGGATAAAAGCGGTAAGAAATATTCCGGGTGCTCTTATATTAGGATAAAATATTTTTTTTCATTGTTATATTCAGCTATTCTAGAACCTTTATCGGGGAACTTACCTGCTTACTGTTAAAACCAATGGATAAAAACCGTAAAAAGCTCCGAGTGCTCTTTTATTAGGGTAAAATATTTCTATCCTAGTTTTGTTTAGCTATTTTAAAAGGTCTAAATACTCTAATTTTAGGGAAAGATATATTGATAACAGCTAGGTTTGGCCACTTCTAAACGTTCAACGAGGGATCTCACAGGAGGGTACTAAAACCAATAGATAAAAGAGGGTAAAAACTTAGAATGCTCTTTTATCAGGGTAAAATATTTTTACCCCTGTTTTGCTCAGCTACTTAAAAAAGAAACTCTCACAAGCGACCTCCCTGGTCAGTGTTAAAACCAATGCATAGTGGCGGTAAAAATTCCGAGTATTCTTTTATGAGGGTAAAATATTCTTATCCTTGTTTTGTAGAGCTATTTAAAAAAATCTTGAGGAACCTCCCTGGTGAGTGTTAAAACCAATGGATAAAAGTGGTAAAACTCCAAGTACTCTTTTATTACCGTGAAATATTTTTATCCTTGTTCTATTCAGCTATTGAAAAAAATCATGAGGGACCTCCCTGATGAGAGTTAAAACCAAAGGATAAAAATGCTAAAAAGCCAAAGTACTCTTTTATTAGGGTAAAATATTCTTATCCTTTTTTTGTAGAGCCTTTAAAAAGAAAGTTAAGGGATCTCCCTGGTGAGAGCTAAAACCAATAGATAAAAGTGGTAAAAGGTCCAAGTACTCTTTTATTATCATAAGATATTTTCATCCATGCTTTGTTCAGCCATTAAAAAAAAAAGAAATAACACGTTTATCAAGGGACCTCCTTCGTGAGAGTTTAAACCAATGGATACAAGCGGTAAAAACCTCCGAATAATCTTTTATCAGAAAATCCTGAAAATCGTATTTTCACAGTAAAATATATCTATCACGCCAAGGTTTGGCTATTTCAAAATCTTAAACAAAGGCCCTCCCCGGTAAAGCGGTAAAATCTTTGTGTACCTATTCTTAGCCAAATATTTTCATCATGGCAAGGTTCCTACATTCAAAACCTAATTAGGAGGGACCTCACTCTGGTGAGTATTAAAAGCATTGGTTAACAGCGGTAAAATCCAAGTACAAGTTTTGTTTGTGTGTAAAAAAAATGATGATCCTGGCTAGGTTTGGCCGTTTAAAACCTTTATAGAGTGACCGGTTTGGTGAATCTTAAAACCCATGGATGAATGCGGTAAAAACTCCGAGTACTTTTTATTAGGCTAAACTATTTTAATCCTTGTTTTGTTCAGCTAATTTAAAAAGACTTTCTCAAGGGACTAATGGATAATCAAAGGAATGATAGTCATGAGAGTCGCCTGGAGGGTAATGGGTTAGAAGTTTTCACCAGGTTGACCCTTTAGTTCAAATCTATTAAAGGCATTAAAGATACAAAATAACTTGACCATAAGACAGTATTATATGCAAGCATATTTCTAAGTTGTCATCCTAAAAATCAATTAAATTTATAATGTGTAAGAATTAAGATATACATGTAAGTTACATTAAATTTAATTCAATTAATATTAAAATTTACACGAAAAAAAAAAAAAGAAAAAAATGTGGTGAGAATTAAAATTTTGGCAACACAAACAGGTTTACAAAGTTCAAAGTCTCTTACCCCGGGTAACTTCATTTAAAAATGGTTTACAAAAGGTACAATCAATACAAAACAAGGCATGTTATTGAAATGATATCCACGGCCGAAAAAAAAAAATTCTTTTTTTTTTTCTTTATAGAAACGTAATTACAAGAGGTATTGTGTTTTGCACGTAAGCGTGGCCTTTTTTTGTAATTGGTTGAAATATACATTAAGTCCCCTTTTTCCATGACGGCATTTCATTAAATAAAAACAAATACTGATTGTGTGTGGCTTATGATAAACAATATAAATATGAAGTTTCATAAAATTTTGTCCAGTAGTAAAAGAGATATTGATTCAGAATGGAAATATACATCAAACCCCCTTTTTCCATGACACCGCATTAAAAACAAAAACAAAATAAAACGAAATAAGCAAACCGGACGACATCAAGTCTCCTTGTTCCATGACAATGCATTAAATTGAAAACAAAAAGTATATCGGAGGAACACATGTATGAAGTTTCATTAACTTTCGTCAACGATTTAGAATATATCTGTCAGGATAGACGGAAGATCGAATGGACAAACTGACTGACGGACAGACAACATGAAAACTATATCTCCCCCTCCCCCCACCCCGGAATTCGGTGGGGCATAATAATTGTCGAAGTTCCATCAATATTTACAGTTCCTCCCTAGCTTAATAATACCTGTAAAGAATGTGAACAAAAATTAGGCTTCTAGGTTGATAAAAATGTTTTTCTAGCGCAGAATCTGGGTGACTTAACTTACATGTATATCTGAATTCTTACACATATTGCTAAAACAATCATTTTAAATAATTTCAGTAGAATAGGGCATACATTTTCTCTCCAGATTTAGAACAAGTTGTTTTTGCATGACACAAATTTTCTAAAACTGGACTATGTGGTTATACTTATATCGTTTAATTTGAATAGTGCCCTTTCCAAATACAGGATGCTAGGTATGAAATTGCGGTATAATTACTTATACAGTTTCAGAGGCGGTGATTTTGAAATGTAATTACTCAGTTCTGAAGCGTCTGTGAAGTTTATAAAAACAGAGCAGAACCACTTGAGCAATTTTACAAGAGGACCATTTGTCAACATTAGTATGTAACTCAATTGAACTTTGTCTTCTGGTACAGGATCTAGTGGCATACCTTTAGACCAAAAAATGCCCTTTTGCAACTCACCCATATCTAATCTAAGCAGTCGGACAAAGTTCCGTGAGTACTAGACTGAACATAAATGGATTCTAAAGCACTAGATATATTACGGTTTCGTCTGATTTGACCTAGTGACAATCTTTTTCTTTTAACCCCCGGTGACCTACGTTCACTTTTGTCAAAAATATTATTGAGACAAACAGCTGGGCAATTTTATGATCATTGGACTGAAATGTAGCCTCTGGAGCATACACAAATATTTGACTCAATAATCTACATGTCCTTTGGAAATAATTTGTTTTTGTTGTTGTCCGGGTTCAAGTTTTGTTTACAGTGGACTCTAAGAATGTGGCTGCTACAGTTCAAGAAAAACAATATAACCCAACAGTATGATCCTCAGCCTTTTACTTTGTCTGCGTTTTATAACGTCCCAGGAATTAGTACTGCTTCCACACTAATTGAAAAATTGTAGAGATCTACATGTATATTGCTTTGGTGTAAACTAAATGTTTGCGATTCGGTCTATTACCCTTCACAACAACCCTTTACAAGATTACAAACACTCCAATAAAGAACCTGTTGTTCGAGTGGGTTAATGATTGATCTGTTCTATTTGAAATCTAGTGGAGTAAAAACGTCAAGTTCTCAGATTGCTGGTTGTTAGAACTGCGTAGTTTCAAGTCGAATTCCCGTGTGAATTCAGATTTTGACGGTTACGAAAGCACCTTGCGTTCTGACACCGCACTAATAAATTGTTGTTTCATAAATACTAGATCTTGATTACTCGCACATTAAAAAGAGCAAGAGCAGACTTTGAGAAATTCACCTCTTTAAAAACGAAAAACAATTAATCAAACCCAGTATACTGTAAAACACTCTCTCTGCATAGATCGGTGAAGCGCTAAATCGGTGTGCCCTGAAAATAAAGGCCGGTTTAGCGACTGATTCATAATATGTAAATTTATAAAGAATTCCGTGGTGCAAATGACGTCATACGTCACGTGATTATAAGATCTATATTTGTCGCACAGCTACATTCCAGAAAGCACCTGCTAAGCGATGACTTGGTACAGCCTAGAACCGTGCGCATTACATACGCTATGTACGATCTCTGCTTGTGCACCTAGAACATGGATGTGCAAAGTATTTAAACTCTAGAATTTAAGCTCTAAAGAAGCAACGTGCAAGAATGCCTAAGAAGACAACGCAACCATTCCAAGTCGTTATAAATTTGTTTTAAAAAAGTAGCCTACTGTTGGGAAAAATCTCCATTGAAAGCTTCCGTGTTAACGCAGTATCGCCTTTCTCTTTCCGATCATAGGTTGAGTGTTGAATTGAAATATGACTTACAATTAAGCACAGGGATTTTTAGCGTTTTTTATGTTTTACATGTATATATAATACAAGGGATGCAACTGACATTGTTCGGAACCAAAAATCCGACCAATGAAATGCCTTGATACATTTTGATAACGTGACAACAATTATGGCTGCTTCTTTGAAATTTGAGTGAATCGATCAAACATCGGACGATTTGGAGCTGTATTCTTCGTGTTATTATTAAACAACGAAGGTTGGTTAACGATATTTACTTGTTTTATCAAACCGATAAGTATTTTGGCCATGATCTTGTACAGAATAGTAGATTTACTCTGACAAGCGCACTGAACGAACCCGTGTCGGACCAAACAATTTCGACCTATTTGTCGAGAAACCGGCTTCTGTAGCACAAATCATTGAACGTTTAGTCATGAAACCACGTTTTTTTTTTTCGCTAGAGAAATGTGTAATGAGCTGGATAAAGTAGACCTTATGTGATTATCTGTAAAACTGACGAAGAAACTTGTGTTTTTGTGATGACAAGTAGACTTTGCCGATAATGTCAGTTGCATCCCTTGTATTATATATACATGTAAAACATAAAAAACGCTAAAAATCCCTGTGCAATTAAGGACAGATTGTAAGATTTAGAGTGTACTTCTAATGCGTAATTACCGAACCCTTTCGACTGAAAATTGTCCACAAATAGAAGCGTGCCGTTTTAAATACGTTTGTCGTCGAAGAGTATTTTTTCAGCGTGTCCGTAAACTTGTTTAGTTCACGACGGCTATTTTGAGATGCATACATAATGTGCTATTTTTAGAGATGATGTCTGTGTAAGCGATAGGCTATCGTGTACCCTTGTGGACGAAATGATTGCTTCAAAGGTTTGAACCGTTAAATAGCTCAGTCTTTACAGACATATTTCATTATCACAAAGGCACAATTGCAAGTTATTTACAACAGAAACTGGGTTGTTTACCGAATAATTAAAAAACTGTGTTTTATCTCGTAAACCGGAACTTGGGACAAGAAGCAGTACAAGGCCGGAGGTATGCTTACGTCACCCCATGGATCAGGATGATAACAATAACAGCCTGGTTGCTACGCAACTAGGCGACTCAAAAAGGGTTACAACTTTGGAGCCTTTTATTTTAGGGTAAAATATTTTCATGCCAGCTAAGTTTGGCCATTTTAAAACCTTACATTGAAAGACCTCACTGGTGAGTATTGAAACCAATGGATCAAAAACGGTAAAAAAGCAAAGTAATCGTTTCTAAAGGTAAGATAAGGGATCTCCCCGGTGGGTGTTAAAATTGATGATAAAAGCGGTAAAAACTCTTTTTAAACATTTTCATCCCACCTAGGTTCTTACATTTTAAAAACTTTAACTATGGTAAAATATTTTTAGCTTTGTTATATTCAACTGTCTTAAAACCTTTCTCAAGGGACTTCCCTGGTGAGTGTTAAAACCAATGGATAAAAGTAGTAAAAACTTCAAATGCTCTTTTATCAGGGTAAAATATTTTTACCCTTGTTTTGTTCAGCTATTTAAAAAGGAAACTCTCTCAGGTGACCTGGCTGGTCAGTGTTAAAACCAATGCATAGTGGCACATACTCCCACATAACCACCGTCGAAACTTGAGAGAGAAATGGAATCCTGTCGCAATGACTATCATCAATCCTCGGAAAGAAATTGGCCGAGCCGGAGATCGAACCAGCGGCCTCCTGTTCTCATGTCCTGTATGCTACCGACTAAGCTACCGGGACTATGCATGCTATTGGTTGACTATCATCCAGTTTAAGTTTAACCCTTAACCTGCTAGAAAAATCAAATGAAACTTTCAGGTCAATGGTAAACACCTGAATATTGCTATTTCGAAGTTACATTTTGGAGAAAATATATCCTCTTATCGGACAGTGTAGATCCAAGAAACGACTGCTATTCTCTGTAGTATGATCTTAATACACACTGTCTACAAACGGTCACTGAGTCGCAGTGGTTCTGATAAAAGAAACTCCAGGAAAGCATGGATAGGTGCACTGGCCTTCATGATACCACCGAAATAATGTTGAAAACTGCGTTAAACACCATACAATCAATAAGTCAATATCCAATAGTGCAAGATGTAATGAACTATTTAACTCTTTACGAAACCAAATTCAAAGTTGTTACGGACCACAAATTAAATGTGGCTGAACTGATGAAACCTGATTCCAAAAGGGCAGAAAACAATGTGGGAAAAGGAGAAAATACTGGTTACCAAGGATTCTTCCCCAGTGTCAATAAAACTCCGGATTGTGTGGTAAAGTGTTATTATTCTAAACGTAAAACAACAGTTTAACATAACAGTTTAACTGTACACAATGATCTAAATAATGAATGATTGAAGGAATGATAAGGGTTCCCTGTCCAGTGAAAGTTAATGCAGCTGGGATTTGCTACAAGTTACCCAGGTATGTCTATTTTTAGATTCATTCATAATGTTTCAGTGGTGTAAGAATAACTGGTAATAGTCTGTCTTGCATAGGTCACTTAATTTACATATAAGCAAAGATCTTGTACATTATAAATGACATCTTGTTCAGTCTGTTACTTTGTAAGAGGACATGTTCAAATTTGAGTGGTAGAGATTTAGTGGTTTTTGTCAAAATTGTCATATATAACAGAATTAGGATTTCTAATAGAAAGAAGTATTTTACTGTGAGACAGTATTTGGCAACTGTGGGGTTTTCTGTTTACTTTGACTCTGGGTCAGTCATGATGCCTATAGACTAGCTTCGCTAGTCTAAAAACGGTAAAAACTCCAAGTGCTCTTTTAATATGGTTAAATGTTTTTACCCTTCTTTTGTTCAGCTGTTTAAAAAAAAAATATCAAGTGACCTCCCTGGTGAGAGTTAAAACCAACGGATAGTAGTGCTAAAAATCCCGAGTACTCTTTTATTATTACAAAATATTTTTATCTTTGTTTTGTTCAGCTATTAAAAAAAAAAACGTTTATCCAGGACCCCCCTCGTTAGTGTTGAAACCAATGGATAAAAACGTTAAAAAAATCCAAATTTTTTTATCAAGGTAAAATATTTTGACCCTAGTTTTCTTCAGCTATTTAAAAAAAAACTCTCTCGAGTGGCCTCCCTGGTCAGTGTTAAAACATGCATAGCAGCGGTAAAAACTCGGAGTAGGCTACTCTTTCATTATGGTATTACTCGAACATATTAGCATGAAGTGAATGACCTCTATTATCGTATATTACACGCTTGAATTACTGTCAAAACTTAGCTTCGGCTGATGTTGTCTGAATTTGCAAGTATGTGAACGATCTTCAGCTCTTTATGTAGCTAAAAGATTTATCGTCTCTTTGAAGAATAGTAAAAATATCTTGAATAGACATGACTTTGTTGGTTCAACTTGGTAATACATGGCGGATTACACTGATCTAAGATGGACTGTCTGTGCAGTCTGATCTTGATCTATTTCACCTCCCTGTTCAGTGTTAAAACCAATTCTTGTTTTGTACAACTATTAAAAAATGTCTCGAGGGACCTCCCTTGTGAGTGTTAAAAACAATGGATAAAAGCGGTAAAAAACCCGAGTACATTTCTATTATCGTAAAAAAAACAAACTCATTTTGTTTAGCTATTAAAAAGAAAAAACTTCAACAACCTTTCTCAAGGTTCTTCGCTGTTGAGTGTTAAAACCAATGGATAAAGTGGTAAAATCTCCGAGTGCTCTTTATAAGGGCATTTTTTTTTCTTCTTTTTGTTCAGCGATTTCTAAAAAACAAAAAAAAAAAAAAATTCTCAAGTGACCTCCCTAGTGAGTGTTAAAACCAATGGATAGTAGTGCTAAAGATTCCGAGTACTCTTCTACAAGGGAAAATAATTTTTATTCGTGTGTTGTAGAGCTATTTAAAAAAAAAAAAAAATCTCGAGGGACCTCCCTGATGAGTGTTAAAACAAATGGATAAAAGTGGTAAAAACTTCGAGTACTCTTTTTAAGTATTTTCATCCCAGCTAGGTTCCTACATCTTAAAACCTTTAATATATTTTTAGTCTTATTATATTCAACTATCTTAAAACCTTTCTCAAGGGACTTCCCTGTGGAGTGTTAAAACAAATAGACAAAAGCGGTAAAAACTTCCAATGCTCTTGTGACCTCCCTGGTCAGTGTTAAAACCAATGCATACTGACGGTAAAAACTCCGAGTACTCTTTTATGAGGGTAAAATATTCTATATCCTTGTTTTGTACAGCTATTTAAAAAATCTCGTAGGACCTCCCTGGTAAGTGTTAAAACCAATGGATAAAAGCGGTAAATGCTCCGAGTACACTTTTATTATCGTAAAATATCCTTGTTTTGTTCAGCTATAAAAAAAGACTTCAAAAAACTCTCTCAAGGTACTTTCCTGTTGAGTGTTAAAATCAATGGATAAAAGCGGTAAAAACTCCGAGTGCTCTTTTAATAGGGTTAAATGTTGTTACCCTTCTTTTGTTCAGCTATTAAAAACAAATCTCAAGCGACCTCCCTGGTGAGTGTTAAACCAGTAGATAGTAGTGCTAAAAAATCCGAGTACTCTTTCATTAGGGTAAAATATTCTTATCCTTGTTTTGTGGAGCTATTTAAAAAAATCTTGAGCCACCTCCCTGGTAAATGTTAAAACCAATGGATAAAAGTGGTAAAAACCCCGAGTACTCTTTCATTATTGTAAAATATTTTCATCCTTGTTTTGTTCAGCTTTTTAAAAAAAGTCTTGAGGGACACTTCTGGTGAGTGTTAAAACAAATGGATAAAAGTCCTAAAACCTCCGAGCACTCTTTTATTAGGGTAAAATATTCTTATCCTTGTTTTGTTCAGCTATTTAAAAAAGCTTAAGGGACCTCCCTGGTGTGTGTTAAAACCAATGGAAAAAAGTGGTAAAAAGTTCGAGCACCTTTTTATCTTTTATCGTAAAATATTTTCATACTTGTTTTGTTTAGCTATTTAAAAAAGAGAGAGAAAAAAAAAAAAAGCTTTTATCAAGGAACCTCCCTCGTGAGTGTTAAAACCAATGGATAAAAGCGATAAAAAACTCTGAATGCTCTTTTATCCGGGTAATATATTTTCACCCTAGTTTTCTTCAGCTATTTAACAAAAGAAAAACTCTCTCAGGTTACCTTCCTGGTCAGGGTTAAAACAAATGCACAGTAGCGGTAAAATCTCCGAGTACTCCCTTATTGTGGTAAAATATTTTTATCCTTGTTTTGTACAGGGACCTCCGTCCTGGGACATCCCTTGTAAGTGTTAAAACCAATGGATAAAAGCGGTAAAAACTCCGAGTACTCTTTTATTATCGTAAAATACCCTTGTTTTGTTCAGCTATTAAAAAAAAAAAAAAAAAAAAACTTAACCTTTCTCAAGGTTCTTTCCTGTTGAGTGTTAAAACAAATGTGGTAAAAACTCTGAATAATGCTCTTTTATAAAGGTTTAATGTTTTTACCCTTGTTTTGTTCAGCTATTTCTGAAAAAAACTTTCTCAAGTGACCCCCCTGGTGAGAGTTAAAACCAATGGATAGTAGTGCTAAAGATTCTGAGTACTCTTTTATACGGGTAAAATATTTTCATCCATGTCTCGTACAGCTATTTTCAAAATAAGTCTCCAGGGACCTCCCTGATGAGTGTTAAAACAATAGATTAAAGTGTTAAAAACTTCGAGTACTATTTTATTATCGTAAAATATTTTCATCCTTGTTTTGTTCAGCTATTAAAAAAAAAAAAAAACTTTCTCAAGGGACCTCCCTTGTGAGTATTAAAAGCAATGGATAAAAGAGGTGAGAAAAATTCCGGATGCTTTTTTATTAGGGTAAAATATTTTTATCATTGTTATATTCAGCTACTCTAGAACCTTTATCAAGGGACCTCCCTGTTGACTGTTAAAACCAATGGATAAAACCTTTAAAAACTCCGAGTTCTCTTTTATTACGGTAAAACATTTCTACCCTGGTTTTGTTCAGCTTTTTTAAAACCCTTTCTCAAGGGACCTCCCTGGTGAGTGAGGTCCTTGGTGAGTGTTAAAACCAATGGATAAATGCGGTAAAAACTCCGAGTACTCTTTTAATAAGGTTAACTTTTTTAACCTGTTTTCTTCAGTTAATTATCGCATATTTCAGAGGCCATGTCAGGTTCTAAAAATGGCGAAATCAACATCTTTGAAAACATTTAACAATACGAAAGTGTTCAATGAGTTCTATACTGGATACCTATAAGATTGATAGAATAAATCAAAGTGTCTTGTCCCCGTAATCAAGTAAACAGGTAAAAAAAATCACTTCAAGCAAAATACATTTTACTCGTGCAAATATAGCCACCATGGAGTTTTTACAAATGGGTGCCACAAATCCATGATGTCATGAATAAAAATTATGTCAGAAGTGACTAAACCTTTCACACCCACTCTTTTGGTAACCTAAATGGTAACGTAAGCATCAGTAACGTAGGTAACGCCGGATCACCCCCTCCTAAGAAAGCCCGAGTATGCAAGAGTGGAGGTAAATACATGTTTGTGATGTTTGCCGATATGCAGGGGGTGATTCTGCAGCACGTAGTTCCGAAAGGCGCTACAGTGAACGCTGACTATTTTGGCAAGGTGTTTCGCCTCATCCCGCACTACAGGGGCCACAGATCTGGAATTGGCTTTACTTGAACTTGAGACCGTGTCCCATCCGCCTTACCCTCCCGATTTGGCACCATTTGACTTTGCCATTTTTCCAACCATAAAGGCACAACCAAAGGGTGAGAAGTTTCAGTCCCCTCAAGAACTGCGTGTTGCAACACGTTCAATTACGGAGCAGTACAAGTCCGAGTGGTACAGGATTGTGTACAACCAGTGGGTACAACGTCACCGACGATGCATAGAGCATAGGGGCGAGTACTTCGAAAAAGAATAGGTAACGTTGCCTGATGACTCTCCGACGACGCTGATGACGTCGTACATTGTAGCGTTTTGTGCGCCGGTTCGTAGTACCTGTGTATGTTTGATTGCGTGTAAAATCCATATCTATTGTTCATCTGTTTCAATTTTTTGCACTTTTGTACGTGCTGAATGTCGTTTTATGACGCGTGGACTTTTGTCGCATTACGATAACTCATTGAAAATTTATTGGCTTAATCCGGATAATAATTATTTGAACGACCCTCGTATTTCCATTCTATACGAAGGCTGTTCGATAAATTCGTTGAATTTTGTTGTTAAACCTACATTTCTTGATATTTCAAGCTAAAAATTTGCCTATAATGGGATGAACATATTTCGAACTTGAGAGAAATTTTGCAGTTTTAAAACATTTGAATGCAAAATATGTGTAACCATAGTAACCCATATAATGTGCATTGCCGGGCTTAAATTTTCTCCCGATTCGAAACATGAAATTGTATGTAAAAATGAACATTTAGAAAAGTGTAAAAATGCCGCCAATTGTGCCAACGGCCAAATAGCATCATAACAGCATTTCTGTAAAATATTATCGCTGTGGCAATTTCGGTTACTGCAGTAACATAGTTTTTATCTCTACAGTGCTAGGTAATTTTTGACGCAATTACATTTTTATTGATGTTGATTTTCGCACATTGATAAAGTTTTGTATTGGTCTCGGCAAAAAGCCAAAACAGATGATAGAATTGAGTTAGGAGTCGACATTTTCAAGTTCCTGCAGTATTTTGTTTGTCTATAAGTGGCATGAGCACTTCAGGAATGATTCAGAACATCGCTGTTCAAAAGGTGATCCTCGTGAAAGCCGTCCGGCTAGCGTAACGGCGTTGTTTTCACCTACTGTGTGTGACAATGTGAAAACCGGCCGGCGGGTTACAGTGCGTATCATATCGGACGATTTGGGTGTGTCTTGTTCCACAGTACAAGTTTTTCCTTATACAGGACCTAGATATGTCTAAATAGAGCGAGCGCTGGTTGTTCGAGGGGATTATTTAGAAAAAGTACGTCTATCCCTTGACTTGTAATAACGTTGACGTTGACGTTATTTTTTTCTAATCCGGCGCCCGGCAATGTTCGTTCATATGTATTTTGTAATACTCTGTTGAAAATGTATGCTTTTATGAATTTGTAAGAAATTTGGCGGCTGTTTCGATATATATGCTAAAAGTGATATACATCAGTCGCCTAGTTTTACAACAAATTAATAGTTCATGAATTTATCGAATAGCTCTAGTATTTTATCTGTTTATTCATAGGATGTAGTATTTGTTCAAAATCTATTTTACTCAATAGTGACCTAGATACGAGGGTTTGAAAGTAGTCCATTTAACAGACGAATGTGTAAGCCGATAAATGCTATATGGTAAGTCACGTATATATTGCTAATTTTTATAACTCTTCTCCTTGATACAGATAGACACTGCGCGATTGAAATGTACTCGAAGGATATGGTTTTAAATCCATTTATCATCAAAGTCTGTGTTCACGGATGTTTAAACAGTGAAAAAAAGAATATCTGATTATCTATTACATAATATATAGTAAGATTTCTGGCAGCGTAACGTAGGCACGCTGAATCTGGGACAGAACATAAATGCAAAGGTGTTCTGCTCTGTGCTATTTTTTCATTGGCATGGGTCTGTGAAATAATACATACTGATACCGCTGACGAATTAAGAACAATAGTGTCCGTATTTGCAACACATCTAGTAATGAATTTGCCCCTAAAAATGGCAAACCTGGCTTTGCAACAGGTAACATAGGCATCATTTTGTGTCTTTGAACTCGCACCTTATGCAGCATTACGGTAGGAGTTTGTAAGTGTCTATATTTAACTCTCCCTGTTGCATTATTATTAGTCATTACCAATTAATTACTGTTTATACTCAATGTAGAGGGCTGCGACATAGTTTATTCTAAAATGTTCCCTATCGCTGAGAATGGGCGTGCTACATATACGGGCAGTACTCGTCACAACTCGGCCGATCCCGTAACTACGTATAACGATCAACGGATCACTCGAAGTTTGTCGAATAATATGGACAGCAGGATGTGTTTAGGCGGCGAAATACAGTTCTACACTGTTTTCGTCTCGGCCAACAACACCCAACACAGGAATTCTGTTCTCAAAGGTCTAAAAATCAGTCTGAAATGACAAAAAGCATTTAAATGCAACAACATAGTCAAAACTGTCAATTTTTAACAATAAATCATGTTCCACTTGTAAAACAGTGAAATCACTGACTTTATCCGATAAATGGTATAGTCCGAAAAATTCGACAAAATTGGCTGTTTCTGTCTATCTTCCATAATTCACACAATCCAAACCCAGGGCACTAGCCTAAAATGCCAAGCGAAATTGAAACTCGACACAACCGATCATCTTTGGTATGAAATAAAAAATAGCACGTTACCATGCTGGCTTTTCGCAATCATTCGTGTCTTCACCCGACCATTATTTTTGCGGCAAAATATAGCCACTAGCTCCATGACCTCTGAGTTTTGTAAATGGATTCAAAACTATAGAACAAAGAAAGAAAGGTCATGACGCCCTGTTTCGAAGACAAACTAGATGCTTATTTTCAATAATCTAACACAATTAATGGGTCTGATGTCTACTCTTTTTATCAAAATTGCACTGAAAACCAACCTTTATCCATTATTCTAATTTTGACCATGGCCAATTCAAACGAACTGCTTAAGTGCCGTAAGTCGCCCAATACACTTGATTCGCACTCGTTTCATTCATAAAGTTGCTGCATATCACTGACCCTATTTTTTCTCATCGTGTTCATGGTAAACTGCTACAAAATGTCCAGTTTTTGCTGGCCAGAGATTTTGATAATACTGGTATTATGACACAATTCAACGCTAAACAAATTGGAACCGCCATTTATTACATAATTGAAAAGATAGTTAATGGGATAACTTGACATTACTTGACGCATGACTACTGCTAATTACTGTTTTTGCGCTTATCTGGGTTAAAAGTAGGTTTCGTAATAAGGTCACCACAGCAGGTATAAGCGTAACGCTGTAAGTAAAAGGTCTTACGAGTTGCAGTTACATCACTTCGCTCTCAGCGGACGGGTTTCCGAAATTATTGGTCTCCGTAATTGGTCTACCGACCGATTCTAAATTCATGTTTTTTTTTTTCTGAGCCCTCGTAGTTCCTCTGATTAAACAGGAGAGAGACCCTAAATTCTATGGAAAGACAGAGAGAACATGCGGAAAATAAATATTGCGTCCTCCACACTAGATCAGGAACTCGTAGCCACGACATGGTTAAATATGTTGTAGAAACGACAATATTCTAAACTAGTCCAAATTGAAAGCATTTGCAAACAACAAAATAAATGTGGCTCAAAAACTGAAATTTGTTTCAGGAAGTGTTGAAAACATTGTGGGAAAAGGAGAAAATGCTGGTTACCAGCATTTTATCCTTTTCCCACACTGTTTCCAAAAGCCTTCTTTCAGGATCGTTAAAAGTCGGGATTGTGCGGTAAAGGGTTAAATCTGTTGTAGAAACGACTTCTCTATCTCATGGACACTAATTAATATCTCATCGCTACGAGTTAACCCTTTACCACATTCCGAGTTTTAAATTCTGAAAAGAAAAGCTTTTGAAAACATTGACGGAAAAAGAGAAAACGCTGGTAACCAGCATTTTCTCATTTCTGCACAGTATCTTCTACCCAATCTTTACAAAAACAGAACTCATCATTTGAGTAAAATTCATCTTTTACCTCAGAATCCTGATCATTATCAATCCTAAAATTCATTTAGCATAACCTGCTCGAAAGGTTCAAACCGTGAGTCAAATTTAAGAAAAAAAAAAAACTGGTTTGAATAGATACAATGGATTGGGTATAGATTCAACTATTACCATGAAAACAGTAATTAGATATTGCTGTGTAAATCTTCTGCTTTACGAATCGGATATGTAGAGGTGCACGGTCGCAAATATTTACTGGTTATCAGACTGCGCGTTCTAAATTGGTCTAGCTTTGACCTAGATTGACAGCAAAAGCAACTAGGATTGCGTTTTGCACAAAAAGGTTGAATTACTTTTCCGTATCCTCATATTCTGCTTGAACCTCAGTGAAGTCGCCCGACTTTATCACTTCAGTGAATTCGAATTAACTATTGGGAAAAAAGAGCAGGAATATAACGATAGACTTATGGATGCAAAACACGGGTATTGGGGATTTCATTTCTTGCGGATTTTCGCTTATTTTGTTTTTTACCATGGACGTTTTCAACTGCGAATGTATTTTAGTTACACGACATTGTCTGACATTTGGCATTTTTTATAAGAGAAAACTACACAGTTACTTATCTCTTTACTACACGACAATATTTCAGACAGGTCCAGATCTAACGCACTTTCAGAGGACAAAAATTGATGTTGCTCGGATGATTGGATTCGTTTTGATTATCAGCATTTTCTCCTTTTCCCACATTTTTTTTTTTTTTCAAAAGTCTGATTTTCCAGGATCATTAAAACTCGGGACTGTGTGATAATGGGATTAAACAAGCATACATACACCACAAAGACTTGACAAACAGGTCCAAGTAAATAGGCAGAACTTTGGTTACTTTACATCGATTGTGAAACCAGGTGCTTTGGTATATAAAACTTATTTCATGCTCAACTCAGCTGAACATAAATTTTTAAAATGATACAGAACTGATTTGATTATACTAACACATCAACTTTTTGACTGTTCAAACTTCCCTTTCCTTAGTTTCTTTAAATGAAAGTCTTTATTTCTCATTGTTGTATTTGCAGAAGCATTGATGGAATTGAACGTTTGAGCACAAACTCCGTTTACTCCAAATATTTAGACATATACATGCTTGTTTACCTTTCAACATTTATCCATCGGGCATTTCACATTTTATTTTTCTTTTGCATGTAACGTCTGAACGGGTCCCATGTTCTATGTAGAAAATTCGATCTCTCTGAAACCGGTATTATTACGCAAAAATACTTGATTTACATGTAGGAACAATTTCATCTGAAAATATTCACTCGCTGTCTTAACTGATAATAGGCAGATTCATTCAGAATTTGATCAAATCACTTTCATGAGGGACTGGCGACAGAGTCGCCGCCATGTTTTTCAGTCATGCAGACGGTTGCATAACAAACCAGAATTCACTATAGATTTTTAACTAATTCTATTTCAATAATCAAACAAGACTATGCCGAATGAAATTTCAAAAAAAGACATAATACGATTCTGTAAGTTGAATTACCTCATTTATGGTGGTTCATTCGGAATGATCGCATCTCTTCCACGGCAATTCATTAGAAAAATAGAGTGTTGTTGAATCGTATTGGATTTAGCTCATAAATAGGCAAGTTTTGTACAAATATCCTTTTTAAATCGAGAAATTATTCATTAATCTTACTTTTGATGTATATTTTATTGAACAAGTTCAGTTTCTTTTTTCTAAAAGTATTAAAATTTGCTGGTCAGAGACGAAAATTCGATGTCGAAACAACGAAGGAACCGATACACGATGAATGTCAAAATGAAACAAAACAAACGTAGCCCCGAGGCTTAAGAATAGGAATAAAACTCAGCTGAGTATATCTCAAGTTTCATAAGCGCAGGCCCAGTTCTTACAATCCCTTTACCAATGTCTGCCATGGTTTTATTGATGCACTGCAGGGTTACCTTAACTAAATTGCGCTGATTTACGCAAATTATTTGGGATTGTATATACATGTACACACATAGGCTTACGTTCCTCGCTATATCCGAAGGTACGAGCCTGAAATAAATTAAGTAAATATTTACTCAAACCGTAAAGTTAAGCAGTAAAAACTGTTTAATGACTTGTTTTCAGACTTATGCTAATTCCGTGCGTTTGCAGTTTAGTGAAAGGCAGCACTGTAGTGTAGAGAATGGTTGTTTTTTTTTTCATCGAAAATACACAGTGATAATACATGAAGTTATTGCAGCCATTTGAAACAAATGCGTATTAAGTAGCCTACTTGCTTGGCATGAGGACGAAAGGTTAACATGACTATATGGGTAAACATAGTATAGGAAGAGAAATGGTTGTAAAGAGTAACGATGTTGGCACGAGTGGATTGCTAGACTGTCATCAGTTTGCACTTGGATTCCTGTTTCAAACGATTATCTAAAAGCTCACAAGGGCCAAAACATGCATGAATAAACTGTCCTGTTGAAAAAAGAAAATGGCAAACAAAAAACTTCTCGAATCGAACACTTCTTGTTTTGCAGTACGATTTCAAAATCGGTTTGCTGCAAACGGCAAAAAACACGTCTGCAAATGTTAGCTCTTTATTCATACGACAAAATTTTAGACTGGTCTAAACTGGAAACAGAATTTCTTACAGACGACAAATGTGGCTCAAATGATAGGATTTGTCTTTGAACGAGTAGAAAACATTGTGGGAAAAGGAGAAAATGCTGGTTTCACCATTTTCCAACATTTTTTAAAAGCCCTTTTAGTGGGGCGGTTAAAACACGGATTCGATCGTTTTGAAAAGAGAAAAACAACAAATAAATATGCCCTCGTTTTTCTGCCTCTCCTGTGTTTTTTCTTGATCATAAGGTTTCGTTTGTGCCCTTTTTGTTGCCTCGCAACTTTTTTTTCTTGATTTAGGTTTCGTTTGTGCCTTAGTTTTTCTGCTGTGCCTCCATTTTATCTTGATTTTCGTTTGTGTCTTTACTTTTCTGCCTCGCCTCCGTTTTATCTTGATCTTAGGCTTTCGTTTGTGTCTTATTTTGCTGTCTCGCGTGCGTTTTACTTGATCTTAGGTTTCGTTTCTGCCTTTTCTTCTGCCTCGCCTCCGTTGTTTCTTCAGCTTAGCTTTGTGTTTGTTTCCGTTTTTGCTGCCTCATCTATTTTTTTTTTTTCTTGATTTTAGGTTTTGTTTGTGCCTTTACTTTCCGTCTCATTTCCATTTTATGTCGAGTTTAGCCTTTCGTTTGTGCCTTTATTTTTCTGAGTTGTCTCCATTTACTCTCTGTTTTTGGATTTTGTTTGTGACTAATTTTGCTGTGCCACCATTTTATCTTTATTTTAGGTTTCGTTTCCACAAATGGCTTGTTTTGCTGTCCACGTACGTGGTTTACTGTGTCGTAATTGGATTTTCGTTTGCATCTGGCTCCCTGTTTCCAACGATTATGGAAAAGTTTTGCGTCGCCAGGGCAAAAGCGTCGCTCATACAATCAGTGTATTCTACGGTAGCTCTCAGTGGAGGTACGCATATTTTATATCGGCAAACTCTCAAAGAAATCACAATCTGATAATGAGAACATTCGAAACTGCTTGAGAATCTGTCAATCTAGTAATCCATCGAGATGTAATCATTAAATACGTTTGATCTGCCATATGTCTAAACAATTGATAATTCAAGACAAATTACTTTTTTGGCAAGGAAATTACTGCCGAACAAATAATTCTTAATTTCCAATGTCGAAGTACCGGTACGAGGAACAATATTTCATACAATTATGAGCCTTGCTCATTATCTTTACTTTATTCTTCTTTTGTCGCTGATCATTGTTTCGACGATGATAATGTGTGAAAGCAGCCAGTGGCTTGAAAATAATAGACTGGTAACAGAAATCGTCAAGGAAAGCACAGATAGGTGCACTGGCCGCCGCGATGCAACCGAAACAATGTTGAAAACGGCGTTTAACTCCATACAACCAATCCTTACAATCTATAATTATCTTTTTACCAAACGACAAAATGTTCAACTCATTAAATTTGATAGAATTTGCAGTCGACAAATTAAATGTGGAAAACTTGGTGGGATTTGTCTGTTAAACGTGGGAAAACAATTTTTAAATACGTATTTGTTTTTAAGATATCATCAAAAAATCTATCGCTTCCTATCTAAAACATTGTCGCAAAAACGCATTTTCATGTTTCTATTCACATAATGTCACCTTTAAGTCCCTTTCTTACAATAATTCATTCATATTTAAAACCATCTCGTTTCTTGATACTGTTCTAGCATTCTCATCCATGTGAAATAGCAAATTGAGAAAGAGTTAATCACCGATGCATTTACTAAAACAATGTCTGCGACATTGCTTTATTTCCGTGCTGGCAGAGTTTAGCCTCTGTAGTAATAAAGCGCTTTACATTTTTCTTAATGCAATAAAGCAAAGATAGCATAGTCAGGGGCGCTTCCCTTCTTGACCCAGGACAGTTAGTCGCAAGAAATTAAATGAAATGAAAATTGAACGGCCCTATCACTCCATAGCAGAATCATTAGAATCGATTTTGAGACAATCTGTCCTGGGCTCGATCCAAAGGCAGGTCGGCCACAATTGTGTGCTCTATGACACCGCACGTTTTTCTAGCTTTGATTCATCTTGTAAAAAACATGCATTGTAGCACGACCCTAGTTACAGTAGCTGCTGTGATATAATTGCATACTACTGATGACTAACCTACGACCCTATGTAACTAGATGAATTAGCTTCGCGCTCTCGGTGTTACGTGAAGCTCGTGCCCAGGTCTTTCTTACACGGGAAGACCTCGTACTCGGTCGATATCCGACTTAAACACCGGCCACCATACATATCGAATTTTCTCACGATGCTCGAATCAAATACAAGCACCAGGAAAGTTACTACAAAAATATACTCTCATGTTTCTCTATATGCTATTTCTAGGTGTTCTATACGGTGTACTAACAGACAAATATGGCCCAAAATGGATCGGGCTTCTCGGGGCCAGTTTAGCTAGTGCAGGTCTGTTCCTATCTTTTTGGGCCAATTCACTGACGTATCTTGTTATATGTATTGGAGCAATAAAAGGTAACATCTTCTTTCGCTCAAAGTGTTAACTTTTTATGGGACGACAAAATATACATACACTTGTCCAAACTGAAACCATTAGCAGGCGGTAATGTAAATGTGATTTTATTTTTCATAGAAAGAAAACACTGTGGGAAGAGGAGGAAATGATGGTTGCCAGCATTTTCTTCCTTTCCTGCAATGTTTTCAAAACCCTTTTTTCCCAAGGTAAAAGTATTTAAAAGTAATACAAACGACATAATTATTGCGGAGAGTTCTGCGTGGCTTAGTGGAAAAAATGAAGTTGATATATTGAGGTCCCGGGTTCGATCGTAACTCGAGGTATTATTTTAAGGGGATGTGGTTTGGTAAGTGGTGAAACCAAGGATAAGCGTGATTACGTGAGCTGTCTGATACGGCTGAAAAGATGTTAAAAGCCAAGTAAAATACCATTAAAAAAACATTCAATCAATCAACCAGTATTTTGGAGTCTCGAGACTGTTATATCTGAAATATCTTAGCGACCAGTTGTCTGTTTGTACGAGCTGTGTTTAAAGTTGTTTCAAACATTATTTTAGTTATATCGCAGCGGCAAATGCGCATATCCATGCTTTCCTGTGGTTTCTTTTACCAGTACCTCGCACAATATTATTCCCAAGCCACTGGCTGCTTTCCTACACATCCATCGAACGACTCTACTCGTGCAAACAAATCGCCGGTATGGTAGTTCGGTGCTAGTTGGAATTGCCCAAAACGTTGCAATAAATTCAATCGCGGAGCGGTTGCAAAGTCGCGAGCTCTGTAGAATCAAGTGATATCTTACAAACCTGCTAGATCTTACCGTTCACGGAGAATTGTTTTTATTCTCCGAAGCAACTCCTGTATCCCTTTACCAAACAATCCTATGTTTAATCACAGGTTTAAACACAAGCTCCATTGGTCTATCAGAGAACACCAAAATTTTCCTTGCTCGATCATCGAACACTTATTCAGTAGATAGCACATTGGTGCATCGTCTTTATACCACGGAATACAAATACTGCCAGAGATCGCCATGCGCTTGTCACGTAAAACTCATGTGAATTTACTATCAGAAGACGTGCCAAAGATTTCGACCAATAATTGATTGATTGTATGGTGTTTAACGCCGTTTTCAACATTATTTCAGTTATATCACGGAGGCCAGTGCACTTATCCATGCTTTCCTGGAGTTTCTTTTGCCAGTACTCCGCACAATATTCTTTCCAAGCCACTGGCTGCTTTCCCACACAACCATCATCGAAACAATGGTCAGCGGTGAGAGAGGAATGAATTCTGTCGCGATGACTATTATCAATCCTCTGAAAGAAATTGGCCAAGCCGGGGATCGAACCAGCGACCTCCTGTTCTCAAGTCCTGTACGCTACCGACTGGGCTTGGCTTTCGACCAATAAACGGCTAGTTTATACGCATTGAAAAGATGCGAAATAGAAGATGAAATTCGTGACACTGGATTAGATCCGAAGATGAAGATGAAATATTAATTTAAAAATTTAACTGATAGGCCTACATCAACAAATTTTTAGATCTTTGTTTGGGAGAGAAAAAAAAAAAAAAAAAAAAAAGGGGGGGGGGGGAAATTATAATTCGCTGCGGGTTTATAAACTGTTTAACGTCAGCGCATGCATGGTAATCCGGAAAATGTGGAAGTTTTTCAAAAGAAATTTAAATCAGCACTATTGCTTCATCGCAAGAGCAGTTTGGAACTTTCGAGGGTCAAGATTCACAACAAATACAGGATCTTACATGAGCGTTTATGTATTAAATATCAAAGAAGTTGACATACATTTTAGTCAATGAGTTTGATAATGCATAAACACGAATGTGAGATTCTATTTATCACATAAAACGAATGGCAGACAAATAGTATCCTGCATCATGACCTTAGCCTATATATCGTTCACGGGTCCATGTTTACAGATCTTAACAGTTCGTTTTGAAATGTGGACATACACAAGAAGATCGTTCCAAGACATTTACATGTACATCGAAAGTAGAATAAAACAGTTTTTTTAAGGAAGTATATCGAAGGATTCCTCAAATTTGTTTACTTTAAAAAAAAATACGCTTCATTTCTTGTTGTTATCAAAGATGAAAATCAAACATTTTCTACATGTGTACGTCTGAGCAACAACGACGTCATTTTCCCGCGAAGTGGCGAAGTTTGACAAATTCCGGCATGTGTTATGGTTTTTTTCGTCGACTTCACGCGCTCATGACGACAAACATGACCAGAACCGGGACCCAAATGACGACAATACATTAGTTTATTATATACCTGTAAATGATCTGAATAAAATACGGGCGATATCTAATTTCACAATACAACTCGACGGAACATTTTTCCGCATTGATCAGCCTATTACCGTGTGTAGAGCGTTATTTAACGTTCGGGACTTTCATCCATATCCTTATTTACGTTCAGCTAGCATGACAAGGCACGAAAACCCCATTTAAGTGCATTTATAGATACTTCGACTGGTATTTGTCATCTCCTTTTTTCAAAAATCGTTTTTATGCAGAACTTGATTTTGTCCGGTATTAATGCCCATTACATTTATAGCGAACAGCGCACAAGAGGCGTCGCGTAAGCGATAACTTGTTGGTAGATATGGTGTCAAAAATGTACATACCTGTTGACTTCGAAAAAGTGGTGGACCGGAAGTAGATATTTACAAAATCAAATATGGCGGACGGAAGTGATGTAAAAGACTGGTACCAAGAGCGTTTCTACCCTATGATTTCTGATAACGTTGACAATCACGTGATTTGAAACAGCGTTCTAGTCTACAAACGAGACCCTCGCGAGATCTGTTCAAATACGAAGGAATTCGGGGTTTTCAGTATTTGTCCGAGGTACTGATATTTCCAAATACATAAATAAACGTGACCACGGCGGGGAATCACGTGACACAACAACAACAACAATGGCGGATATTTGAAGAAATTCCCCCGCTTCAGGTAAGAAAATCTTCAATAATTCTGTCAATATGTGACCGATTTGAATTTGGTTTGAAGCAGAGAAGGCGGAAAAACGCCAGGGATTTGCTGGGTGTGGTAGATCTTTTAAACAACACCTGATAAAAAAGTTATTGACGAGCAAACAAATTTTTACCCTGGATAACGTTCACGTCGAAAATAAATAAAACACACAAAACAGGAAACATTTCTTCTTTTAGTGCATTTATTGTGTTCCCGTATGCATAAAATGTGGAGAGCATGATTAAAAAAGTCTTGTCACTATCAATACTTTTTTATTTGAATACGATTTTCTAGGTAAACAACGTTATTTTCTAAAATGATATAGTTCATGCAGGAAATTTTTATGATAACGTTCACGTCATAAGTAGAATATAGAATATACATATTTCATCATCTTAGTTGCGTCATGTTGTCTTGAATATCATGTTAATGCATACTTAAAATTACGAAATTGTCTTGATTTTAGCCATATTTAAATGTGTTACGTGTCGTATGTAGCTGTTTAAAGCATGTACAAAAAGTATTCTTATTTAGTACTGATTACGCGCTGTTCGATGTGTGAAAGAGCTTTTATTCAGTTAACAGATGAAGAAATATGCTCTTTTTTATTATATATTTTGTTGCATGGTATTTAAATTGTTTGTTTTAAACACATTTGTTCAGTGTAATTTCAACAAAGTTAGCCTATTCGTATATATCCTTGTTATCAAGAATACAAGGCTTGGGCTCTGAAATGACACATTCAATGACATTCCTGGCGTTGAACGTGGAATAAGAATTTTTTAGCGCAGACATCTTTTATGACACAAGTCCGGCACCTATACCACCCATGTTGTGTTCTTTTAATTTATCATTGACAGCAGGTGTAAGTTCAAGCATATGCTGAAGTATTAAATCTTCTGATGGTTTATCTGTCTTTTGTTCAGCTTCAGACGTCTTACACAATTGAAGACTTTGTTGACTTTGATCCGACATATTGTGACACCCATTTGTGGATTCAGGGAGAAGTGACTTATCTGCAGCTTCGAGATCTGTAAAGAAACCATCATGGCTTTGGTCAGTTTCTTCAAGAATAGGAGTACATGTTAAAATATCTGAATCATCAGAGCCAAATAAAGACCTCGTAGAGTTTTTCTTGCTCCTTTTCTTTACAGATGAGTGTCGATATATAGGCGACATTTTGACTGTGACTTTAGTCAAAGGGGATTATAAAGGTGACCACTTCCGCTTTTTGGATGTTTCGACCTTTACTCTGGTCAACGGGGATCTTAACGGTGAACGGTTCCGTTTTTTTGCAGTAAATGGCGATACAGGAAATGGTGATTTAGTAACAACAATTAAGTTGTTTTGCGATGTCGTTTCGTTTGGTTTGAAGTGTATTCTGTTTATGACGTCTGTAGATACAAAGCCTTTTCTTTTTCTCTTTCGCCATTTTATTCTGTTAAGAGTCAAACTGAATTTTTTCTTGTACCTCATGATGTATCTGAAATTGGTGAGGAAAAACCGATAAAATCTCATTTCACAATCAAAAGAAAGCTTTCGTGGATATGCTAACCATAATGAGCTACCCGATCCGACTTTTCAAGACAAAGCTCACCATTTAAACACATTTAACACTTTACCAAATCACAAAATTTTAGACTCTTCCAAATTCCAAGCATTTGCAGATGACAAAGTAAATGTGACTCAAAAACTGAAATTTGTTGGCAAGGGTAAAAAACATTGTGGGAAAAGGAAAAAATCATGATTTAGATAACCAGATATAAATTAATATGCATTTATTAACTATTATATATAGAAATAAAGCCGACACGTTTCTGTTTCGATTAGTCTCTATGGAAAATCCCCTGACCTTAATCAGTTAAGAAATTGATTAATGAGTATATATATTTAGTGAAATTTTGATTATGCACGGTTTTTTCCAAATATATTTGCTTCCAGATAATGGCACGTATTTTAGTCAAGCGTTCATTCCAGCTGTAAAGGATTTAAATTTTTTTGTGGTGGAGAAAGCTAAGATTGGTCCACATTGGAAAGATTTGTGTACGACAATGAAAAAATATCATGTTCTTAAAGGATGGTGAGAAAGCTTTATTCGAACATGAGAAAATGCTTGATGGATTGTTTTTTTTTTTTTTTTTTTCGAAAGCTTTCTTTTGATTGTAAAATGAGATTTTATCGGTTTTTCCTCACCAATTTCAGATACATTATGAGGTACAAGAAAAAATCCAGTTTGACTCTTAACAGAATAAAATGGCGAAAGAGAAAAAGAAAAGGCTTTGTATCTACAGACGCCATAAACAGAATACACTTCAAACCAAAAGAAACGACATCGCAAAACAACTTAATTGTTGTTACTAAATCACCATTTCCTATATCGCCATTTACTGCAAAGAAACGGAACCGTTCACCGTTAAGATCCCCGTTGACAAGAGTAAAGGTCGAAACATCCAAAAAGCGGAAATGGTCACCTTTAAAATCCCCTTTGACTAAAGTCACAGTCAAAATGTCGCCTATATATCGACACTCACCTTTAAAGAAAAGGAGCAAGAAAAACTCTACGAGGTCTTTATTTGGCTCTGATGATTCAGATATTTTAACATGTACTCCTATTCTTGAAGAAACTGACCAAAGCCATGATGGTATTTTTTACAGATCTCGAAGCTGCAGATAACTTACTTCTCCCTGAATCCACAAATGGGTGTCACAATATGTCGGATCAAAGTCAACAAAGTCTTCAATTGTGTAAGACGTCTGAAGCTGAACAAAAGACAGATAAACCATCAGAAGATTTAATACTTCAGCATATGCTTGAACTTACACCTGCTGTCATTGATAAATTAAAAGAACACAACATGGGTGGTATAGGTGCCGAACTTGTGTCGTAAAAGATGTCTGCGCTAAAAAATTCTTATTCCACGTTCAACGCCAGGAATGTCATTGAATGTGTCATTTCAGAGCCCAAGCCTTGTATTCTTGATAACAAGGATATATACGAATAGGCTAACTTTGTTGTAATTACACTGAACAAATGTGTTTAAAACAAACAATTTAAATACCATGCAACAAACTACATAATAAAAAAGAGCATATTTCCTCATCTGTTAACTGAATAAAAGCTCTTTCACACATCGAACAGCGCGTAATCAGTACTAAATAAGAATACATTTTTTACATGCTTTAAACAGCTACATACGACACGTAACACATTTAAATTTGGCTAAAATCAAGATAATTTCATACTTTTTAGTATGCATTATCATGATATTCAAGACAACATGACGCAACTAAGATGATGAAATATGTATATTCTATATTCTACTTATGATATGAACGTTATCATAAAAATTTCCTGCATGAACTACATCATTTTAGAAAATAACGTTATTTACCTAGAAAATCGTATTCAAATAAAAGAAGTATTGATAGTGACAAGACTTTTTATTCATGCTCTCCACATTTTGTGCATACGGGAATACAATACATGCACTAAAAGAAGAAATGTGGCCTGTTTGTGTGTTTTATTTATTTTCGACGTGAACGTTATCCAGGGTAAAAATTTGTTTGCTCGTCAATAACTTTTTTTATCAGGTGTTGTTTAAAAGATCTACCACACCCAGCAAATCCCTGGCGTTTTTCCGCCTTCTCTGCTTCAAACCAAATTCAAATCGGCCACGTATTGACAGAATTATTGAAGATTTCCTTACCTGAAGCAGGGGAATTTCTTCAAATGTCCGTCATTGTTGTTGTTGTTGTGTCACGTGATTCCCCGCCGTGGTTACGGGAATTAATAAGCAGTTGAACCATCTCGGTAGAGCCAATCGATCTTTTCCTAAAAGTTTTTTTCGCGCTCTTGCCAATGAATACTTTGTTCATGTTTCATTAGTACGCATTCCCTAATTTTTAAGATCTATAGATCTATGTATCTATCTATCTTCTTCAATAAAGTAGCGAAACAACTCGGTCAGTATTGAACTCGTCCCCAGGTCAACTCGGCCCGAGCAAATTCTTAAGTTTGATTATCTACGTAGATATTGACGGATTGATTAGCTTGTCTTTTATTCTGAACAGAAATTAACAGAATTCGATTCTCATCGAGATCTAAATCTGCTTTAGGGTTAGAATGACTGCCTCTAGAGAATGCCTTCATTGACTGAACTAATCTTTATCATCTATGGTATCTGTCATGCATGTTTAAATGTACTTAACTTAACTTACGTTTGACTTACGTTCCCTGGACCGCAGGTAAGCCACTGGCTTCTAGAGGTCCTTCTGGTTGTTGGTACACACAACTGTTTGTTGGAGTGCTATAGCATCTTGGACTAAATTTAAGGGGGTGGTTTTTCCACTGGTTGTTTAATCTACTTTTAAAAGAGTTAACACTGGGTGCTGTTACTACATGATTATCGAGCGCATTCCATTTGTTGATAACACGGTTACTGAAAGAATTTCTCCTCTGTTCTGTTCTTGACCAATGTTTGAAGAGTTTGAAGTTGTTGCCTCTTGTTCTGTTGTTGTCCGATAATGTAAACATCTTGTAGTTAGATTTTTCATAATTATGTAAAATTTTAAACACTTGGATCATCTCAGTTCTCTCTCTGCGATATTCCAGTGATGGTAGTCCTAAATATATGAGTCTCTCTGTATATGTACTATTTCTAATGTTTGGGACAAGTTTGGTTGCCCTTCTTTGCATGTTCTCAATAGCAATTTTGTGTTTCTTTAAATATGGCGACCATACTGGACTTGCGTATTCAAGATGTGGCCTTACTAGAGATTTGTAGAGTTGTAAGAACATAGTTTTTTCCATGTATCTGAAACTTCTGCGAATTATTCCTAAATTTTGATTTGCTTTTGAAATTTTGGAATTGATATGGGAATCAAATTGTAATTCTCTATCTATGATTACTCCAAGATCTTTCTCCTCTTTTACGTTGGTAATAGCAGCTCTGTTATTGGCAGTTCTCATATAATAATCAACATTAATGATCTTCTTTCCTATATTTAATCTTTTACATTTTGCTGAGTTGAAGTCTAAACCCCATGTCTCTGACCATTTACAAAAAGCATCAGTTGTTAGTTGTATTCTTGTATGATCTGTTTGGTCTTGTATGGATCTGTAGATTTTAGTGTCGTCAGCAAATAATTTGACATTTGTTACAGCTACATCTGGGAGATCGTTGATGAAAATTAAAAAAAGGGTCGGGCCCAACACACTACCTTGTGGAACTCCACTAATTACTTTTTGACTATCAGAATAGTCATTATTTATTACAACCACTTGGTACCTATCTTTCAGAAAATCTTCTATCCACTTGTATACCTAGTCATTTATTCCATAAGATTTTAATTTTAGAAGTAATTTATTGTGTGATAGAGTATCAAAAACTTTCCTAAAATCATAGAAGATAACATCTGTTTCCAAGTGATTGTCCAATGCAGTTGACCAGTCTTCTGTTGATTCTAGAAGTTGAAGCTGACATGATTTCCCTTTCATAAATCCATACTGTTCGTTTGAGAAAAGATTGTTTGACTTCATGTGTTCTAAAATATGTTCATTAACTATTCTCTGTAATAAATTTGAGGAAACAGGATTGATACTTATAGGTCTGTAATTCTCTGGTTTATGTTTATCACCTGATTTGAAGATTGGTGTTACATTAGATTTTTTCCATTGATATGGTAGTCTTGAACTATTCAATGGTTCTTTGAAGATCCTAGTTAGTGGATAACACAATTCCTCTTTGCATTCAATTAATAATTTTGGATGAATGTTATCAGGTCCAACAGATTTGCTGGGGTTTAGATTGTTTAATGTTTTCATAACATCTTCCTTCTTAATTATAATGTTGTTCAAAGATTCTTTTGTTCTTGTTTCAAAGTCTGGTATGTTTGGATTTTCTTCTTTTTTGAACACTCTTGCAAAATATTTATTAAAAATATTGGCTTTCTCAGTATCTGATTCAATATTGTGTCCATCCTGGTCTTGGATATTGTATGAGGATGAAATAGTCTTGCTCCTTGATCTTACATATTTCCAAAATAATTTACTGTTTGAGTTAATTTGAGTTGCTAATTCTTTTTCATAATTAAATTTTGCTTCTTTAATGGCGGCTGTTGCTATATTACAAGATTGCCTATATTTTTCATAGTTAGATGGGTTATTACAATACAGATACATTTTCCATGTGCTATGCTTATGTCTCAGTTTTTTCTTGGTCTCCGAGTTGATGAATGGAAGCTGGCAATTGAATTTCGGATTGTCCCTGTACACTGGTATGTAATCTTCAATTAATTTATTCAATATATCGACAAAGACTGTCCACAATTCATTTACATCACCATTTTCAAATTCGGCATCCAAGTCTATTTTCTTCAATTTTTCTCGTATAGTTTGGTAATCTCCTCTAAAGTAGTTTTTTCTCATGCTTGATTTCTTTCCCACCCGAAATGTGTAACATTGAAAGTCAGTTTCTAGCACTTCATGGTCGCTTTTCCCCAGACTAGGTAGATGTTGAATTTTGTCGATCATATGTTCTTCATTAGTTATTACAAGATCAAGTAAAGTAGGTATTTGTCCTTCTCGATAACGAGTTGATTTCTTAATATGTTGAAAAAGAAAGTTGTCATGAATAGCCTCAAGTAAAATCTTAGCAGGATGATTCTCGCTTACATGTGTTTTGTTTTCTTGCCAATCTATCTCCTTCAGGTTAAAATCACCTAATATACATATATGAGAACAAGCACTGGAAGCTGCACTTTGTATTATACTGTGGTTAATTCATTAGAACTTTCTGGGGTTGAATTTGGGCTTCGATACACACAGCCTATTAATAGATAGTCTTTATTACTTAATTTAATTTTAGTCCAAACTGATTCGATTTCTCTACTCTGAAATTCCAGTTTGCGGTGAATTAGATTTTGTTTAACATATAATATCACACCTCTTTTGTCCTTATTGGAATTCACATAATGAGTGTAGCCTTGTATTGCATATATAGTATCTATCATTTCCAAAAATTTATTTTTAGGGTAGATTTCAGTAATTGCTATTAAGTCCGGTTGTTTAATTTGTATTAGGTTTTTTAATTCATCTATTTTATTTGCCAAGGAATCTGCGTTGGTATAAATTATCTTCAGCTGGTGACTGTGGCTGTAATCATCTGACATTAGTTTCTAAAACAACTTTATTTACAGGTTTAAAAAGTAAACTGTCTCCCTATTCATGTTGATTGTTTCTTGAATCCTCTAAAGTTTGTCTCCCACCGGGTAGTGTCATTTCCTGGTCTATAATTGTTGTATTCATTGTGTCATTGTTACTGCTAATAGGACTTATATCTCTCACTTGTTTTCTTGGTATTGACAGAGTTTTTGGCTTTCCTACATATTTTTCAGCCGGAATGATGACTTTACCATCACGAATTTTTGCCAGTTTATTTGTTAGTCTGGCAGTTTCAAGTTCTTTCAGTAATGCCTTTCTTTCTATTCGTTGACTTGGGGTAAGATCACTTGTGACAATAACATTCTTTAAGTTTGGAGGTGCTTTATGTTTTATGTTTTTTGCCTCTCTTAGAAGATCACGTCTTGATTTTTTACTGTTGAAAACTAATTTAAGTGGTCGAATTTTATCTTGCTGTCTACTTCCAATTCTGAAAGAGTGTTGTATTTCAACCTCAATATCTAAGGTTTTTGCAAGATATTTCATATTCTCTTGGTCTTCATTTTTTCTCGTATTCGAGTCATCGCTCTCAGACTCAACCAGATTATAGACCATAAGGTTAGAACTTCGTTGTCTTCTATCATCGTGTTCTTTTATTCTTGCATCAATTTTCTCGTTTAAATCTATTATGACCGAACTTGTAACTTCCTCTGTCAAGTTTTTAACTTTTTCTGTTGTGAGTTCATCTATTTTATCTTCCATTCTAATGTCCATCTCTGCCATGTCTAGTTCTAGTTTTGATAGCCTCTCGTCGCTATTTTTCTTAATATCAGACATTGTTTGGTCTAATCTTCTAAGTGTGGGCAATGTAAATCTGCAGGTAGGACACGTCCATGAAAGATTTAATTCTGGGGTTTTAATTAAACAAAATTGCTCTTTGCTAATTTTTATACAGTTTATACAGAAATTTAACCCACAATGAATACAAATTAAATAGTCATTATCATCTTTGATTTGTTTCTCACAACTGGGACAAACATCACTGTCGGATCCTTGTCTAAATCGTTTCTTGCTGTTTTCCCCTTTACTAGGCATTGGAGTACTTGTAGTTGAACCATTGAAGAAATATTTGCTACCCATTTCAAAATTGTTTGCGGCAATTTCTTTTTTTTTTTTTTTTTTTCCTTCCGTTTCTCTTTTTGATGAAATTTAAAGGAAGAAGTAAGATAAGGCATCCGTTTTCCAATTCATGTTATCTTTCCTTTAGCACTGTGATAAGATCAATAAAAGTAATTTACAAATTACTAGTAATGAACAGGGCTTCCCTATCCCCCAAAATAACTATAAATCTTTCACATGAACATCCTCAAGAACAGGGCTTCCCTATTCTTAGAGTATTAAAAAGATTGAATACTGAACTGATGTGATTTTCCCAAATTCCGTTGTCAAAGCACTTATAAAAAAAAAAAAAAAATCCAGAGGTATACCAATGTCTCACACGGCTTCTCTATCCACAATTAACTTTAAGTCATTCGTTTATATCCTCAAGAACTACCCTGGTTAAAACATTTTCAAAAAATGGAATATTCCTTCAGGTATTTTCTCTAGAAATGATATTTAAATTTAACCCTTTACCACTCAATCATGAGTTTTAAGAAACCTGTAGGAGAAAGCTTTGAAAACATTGAGGGAAAAGGGGAAAATGCTGGTGACCAGCATTTTCTCCCTTTTCCACAATGTTTTCTATCCTATCAGAGAACTTAAGTATGTTTGCACCAATTCTAAATTTGTCATTTGCAGATGTTTTGAATTTGGACACGTCCAAAATTTGTTGTTTGGTAAAGAGTTATAGGCCTCTTTTTGTTGAATGATATTGCTTATCAATTTGGAAAAGATTTTTTTTTTATCTTCTCAAAACAGAATCTGGTGTTATGCTTTTTAACACGCCTGGTTTAAATCCACTTTCAACAAATTTATTTTATCACGGCAAATCTATTAGCTGCATTTAGCTGTATAGTCATAAAAAACATACCAGTATGATCGACGAATTGATTATTAAGAGTAGACCTGTGGCAAAGTAATGGCAAGGACTTGAGAGCTGCTGAAATATTTTTTTCTGCAGATTTGTTTTTGTGGGTGACTGTATTGTGTCCATAGGGTGATCTGCAGACTGCAGCTATTTGGTCCAGGCAAAGGGTTTTGTTGTCTGGAAATCCTGTTTCAACCCCTGGTTGCACTTAGAGTCATGTAGGACTATCCTTGAGCAAGGCACACCATAGCCACAGGCTAGCACCGGTTAAAACATTACTAAGAAAGATGTTAATGACAATAACTAAGCTAAGTTGCTGTGGAAAGCAACATAAAACGCTATACAAATATTTACAAAGATTGAGATCTACAAACTGAAATCTCTGAAAATTCTCAGTCTTTACTTTCTTCCTACAGATCCATGCAAGTAAAACATTTGTTGTTCATAACTTTAATTAAGAAATAGAAATACTCTTTTGTCAAAGCAGTGACTAAATAGAAATTAATTCAATTTGAATACCAATGTCAGATAATAATTAAAAAAAAAGGACCATGATTTTTAACTAGCCTCTTTTGGCCTTATCCATTTTGATACTAGGATCAGTTGGTGTTTTACTCTCCTTTCAAAATTATTTCAGTCGTATCAGGCTGACAGCTCACTCTTTATTGTAGTTTCCTTGGCTTTACACATAGTCCATGCTTGCAATGTACCTTGCTTTGCCCACAGACACTCCCACAAAACTAAAACTTTATCTTGGATGAGGATCAAACCCAAGGCCTTAAGATTACTAATTCAACACCTTAAGTACCGAGCCACTCAAAACTCTTTGGATGGTGTCATTTTGACCCGGATCCTACAAACTCTTAAAAAACTTTTAAGTTCTTCTCTGGTTTTGTTTACCTTGTTTATCCCTGATGGTAAAAAAAAAAAAATGAAACTGTTTTGATGAACTGTTTGTTTTAATAATTAAAGATTGCAACAAGATAGCCCAAGATATCAACATCCCTGACAGCAGAAAGATGAAAATCTTTTGATGAACTGTTTATTTTAAAAATCAAAGATTACAACAAATTCATGGCCCAAGATATCAACAAGGCAACATTGCTTCAAGTACAGATAATTCTGCCCATCCATTGGTCAGTCTGTTTGTCTGTCCATCCATTCTCTCAAACAGGTCTAATGATAAATTAAGTCTTTTCCAAATGGCAAAATTTCAGACCTGTCGAAATTCAAAGCATTTGCAGATGATAAATCTATTTCACATGATAGTTTTTGTCTTTGGAAGGATAGAAATGTTGGACACCAACATTTTCTTTTTTCTCACAATGGTTTCAAATGCTCTCTTCCTCAGGGTCGTTAAAACTTTGGATTGTGTGGTAAAGGGGGAAAATGGTGGCTGTTGGAACATGTTACTGCTAGCTAACAGGGCACTGTTGTACATACTTGAAGGCAACAAAGCTGGTATAACAACTCCTAGTTTCTGTTTGTTATATCCCCTCATTAGGCCTAAAAAAAATATCTGTGTTTAGGGTTTCAGTTCGAGATTCTGTAGGTAGGGTAGGTAGGGATTTTTTTTTTCTTTTTTAAAGAAACTTTTTACATGGACCATATAAGATTTTTTGGAATGAAATTATAGTCCTTTAACCCTTAACTAGGTAAGCTGTTTCTAAGCCCTAAGGTAGAAGGCGTTTGAAAACATTGCTGGTAAAGGAGAAAATGCTCATAATAAGCATTTTCTACTTTTCCAACAATGTTTTTACCTTTCTAGAGACAATCCCATCATTTGAGCTCCTGATAAAAATGTTATCTGCAAATGCTTTCAATTTAGACTAGACCAAATTTTGTCATCTCGTAAAGAGTTACCATATTTGTTAGAGATCAACTAGTTGATGCAGTATTTCGATGTCTTTGTTTCTGAAAATTAAAAAAAAAAAAAAAAAAATAAAAAAATGTGTGTTTATCTTTTATGTATCCACTCAATAGCAGCATAAAATTCCTTCAGATAATTTAAGAAATACAGGTTGAAAATCATACTTTAAATAAATGTGATTGAGCTCAGGGCAATGCGAAAGATGAATGGAGACATTAATTAACTCTTTTCAAGCCATCTTCGGATGCGTGCAGTTTTCACTGTCAACAAGACCTGTGTGCAAAAATGATAAGGAACAAAGTCTGAGGTAAACTGGTCTCCTGCTGTAAGCCTCTATCAGGGTTCTCACAAAGTCTTGAATCTCCAGTCAGTCATTGACTCTTGGGCCCATATTTTCAAGGGTCCGTATGAAAAAATTAAACAAGAAACTACCTTTTGACATCAAGTATGTACAGACTTGCTGGAATGAAGTGGTTGGATGTATTTTAACTTGCAGCCCTAGCATACAGTTGATCACTGTGGACACAAACTTTAGACTGTTTACTAATTTTAGAATCATCCATATTTAAAGCATTTGCAAACGATAATTCAAATGTGGCTCAAATACCTTGATTTGCCTTTCGTAGCTTAGAACATCGTGGAAAAGGGAGAAAATACAGGTCACACTCTTTAAAGTATTTTTATTCTTTTCATCTTTCTTTGTATAAATGTCCAATACCTTGTTCTTTAACACTTGTTCCAGTGCTAACACTGTAAGACATGAAGGCACATCCTCCACTCTCCCTGGCCTAAGCAGTAGATCTAGGTTGTTATATACCTACCCATATTTTCATTGCATAAAACAACCAAAGTTATTTTCCTCATCATTGAACAGAGATTTTATCGTCCACTTATTGTTTTATACCGATATTTATGTAAATTCACTGTTTAAATTAATATTGAAGATGAAAAGACAGTTTTAAGTGTCTCTGATCTGACGATGCTAAAATGACCTTGGTTGTGTCATGCGTTTTCGCTTTTTTTCCCCGGCGATCTTCTGTGAATGTCAATTATTTATTGGAGAAGTACCGCATGATTTATCATGAATTTATCAATTATCGTAGCAGGTAACATTCAAACCTTCCATTTTACACTAGATTAGTGGATCAACGCCTTTGTCACGTTTTCAGCCGATAAACTCGTGCGCCAGACTGACGCTAAGAAAGATATTTTTTGAGCGTCAAAAACGGTAATTTCAAATTTCCAAACGTCAATACCTAGAATCACGGGTCATATGGGAACTCTTCTCTATCGCTACTCTCTTGTAGCTGTTGACAAGAGACAAGTTTCAGTCCGAGGTAAAAGACACTTTGCAACCATGCGGACTGAATGTTGTCGATTTTTTCCTGTTAACTGGTCCTACATTGAGACATCAGGTATTAAAGACCCGGTTCCCTGTCTGTTTTTTTTTTAGTCCCCTACCGGCGAAGCCGAAGGGGACCTTAGGTTTGCACTCCGTCCGTCCGTCTGTCCATCTGTCCGTCTGTCCTTCTGTCCGTCTGGCCGTCAGTCCGGCAATTCAGTTTTCCGGACTTTTTTTCTAAACGCTGGTACATATTGAGCTGAGTTTTAATGTGTAAGTCACCCACCATCACTTACAGATCAAGTTCGACTTTCGTTCCGGTCCACTGGTTTTTCACGGATTTACGGGCCTTGGACTTACAAAATTTCACTGATAAATCAGTTTTCCGGACTTTTTTCCTGAACGCTTGTAGGTATTGATCTCAGATTTGCTGTGTAACTCAACCACCATGACTTACAGATCAAGTTTGACTTTCGTTCCGGTCTACTGGTTTTTCACGGATTTACGGGCCTTGGACTTACAAAATTTCACTGATAAATCAGTTTTCCGGACTTTTTTCCTAAACGCTGGTAGGTATTGATCTCAGATTTGCTGTGTAACTCAACCACCATGACTTACAGATCAAGTTTGACTTTCGTTCCGGTCCACTGTTTTTTCACGGATTTACGGGCCTTGGACTTACAAAATTTCACTGTTAAATCAGTTTTCCGGACATTTTTTTAAATGCTGGTAGATATTCACCTGACTTTTGCTGTGTAAGTCAACCACCGTTACTTATAGATCAAGTTCGAGTTTCGTCCCGCTCCACTGCTTTTTCAAGGATTTACGGGCCTTGGACTTACAAAATTTCACTGATAAATCAGTTTTCCAGACTTTTTTTTTCTAAATGCTGATAGATATTCACCTGACTTTTGCTGTGTCAGTCAACCACCATTACTTACAGATCAAGTTCGAGTTTCGTCCCGCTCCACTGCTTTTTCACGCATTTACGGGCCTTGGACTTACAAAATTTTACTGATAAAACATTTTTCCGCACTTTTTTTCTAAACGCTGCTACATACATGTATAGTGCTGATTTTTGGTGTATACATCAACCACCATGACTTGCACATCAAGTTCGAGTTTCGTACCGCTCCACTGCTTTTTGACGCATTTACGGGCCTTGGACTTTAAAAATTTCACTGACATGCCAGTGATACATACGGCCAGTAGGGGACTGTGTATTGCTATGCAATACTATCAGAATGTTTTTTTTTTTTTTGTAAATTGGTTACCTCGCCGGATAGCTATCACATATTCTATTATTTAAACAACGAGAACCTTTTCAGTTTTTTCGATGCTAAACTGGCCGCCTGTTCGTTAAATACACACCACAATATTTTCATAGATCCGTGACAGGATGATCACCATATAACGAAGAATCAAGGCGTGACTCAGAAATTATGGGCGGTGACTAAATCTTGTACGTGATTCGTGATTGGTTCGCAGTAGATATTGTGCCACCTTTGAATGCAGATGGGGCGTGGCGAAATGGACATTTTATTGATTAGCATTGTGTGGTGTGTATGCATTTATGGTGTGTAATAGACAAAACCCAGACCGATATGTTAACTCTTTCGGACGGCTACGGGAGATACAACGGGAAGCAGTTTATTTCGATGCAGACGAGTGAGAAAGAGCGAAACTGAAACAGCCAAAAACTACCGAGATGTACCGAAATTGTGCCCCACGGATTTTTTTTTTTTTTATCGTAGATCTAGCGAGAAAAAAGTTTAGGGTCGGCAGCATTTTTCTAGGTAGGGTCGGGAAACCCGAAACACAGATATTTTTTTTCAGGCCTTAAGAACGCCTGCCAACATACGCAAATTACGCTTGTCAACAATGTAATGAGAATCCACAGGAAATTGTTACCCTAGAAATGATTCCAACACAAACCCCTGCTCTACCTGAGCCTATGATGTAGGTCTGCCAACTGAGCAACCTATATGATCAGTGCTTTTAAAAGATTTTTGGTGTTAAAGGGGCTTTTTTAGAGCTTAGATCTTCAAAGTATTTTTTTTTTGTTAAGCACAGATGAATACCACTACAGACACTGGACGGTTAAATGCAATAAAAAGGTGCAAATTTGGAATTCAAATAATGAATATACTTGGCACTATGCTACTCTGTCTACTGTTACGCTATCAAATATTACAGCATCATACTTATATGCGTAATTGTTGCATGAAACCTGCCCGGCCAAGTAGCTCAGTGGTTAGTGTGTCTGACTCATTACCTGGTGGTTGCGGGTTCAATACCCCGTTGGGGCAAACTTTCTTGCAGGTGATTTTTCATCTCTCACCTCTGATGCATTAGAAAAGAGTGGTCGGTAGCTTGGAAAGGAAGTTGTATCAGTACTCATGTAAGAAAGCCAGGAAACACGTGTAGGTGCAATGACTGCCTTGATATGACCAAAGCCGTTAAAAGGACGTTAAATTCCAATACAAACAAATGGCACGAAACCTAAAAATATCTTAAGAGGGCTATCTAGTCCATTAAGGAAATACTCGTTTTTCTTTTTCAGGAGAGTGGAGTGGGGTGACTTACTGTATGCATTTGTCTAGGCCTATATACTTTACTTGTGGTGTGCTTTGCTTAATTCTGCTCAAGATGAATTACATTTGAACTTTAGATTATATAAAAATCAGAAATAGATCTAGATCTACCCCCTACAATTTGTAGGCATTTGATTGGGAAATTTACTTCCATCAAAGTAGCGCTTCTCGTCTTTAAGCTTTGCCTATACAGGCGAACCTGGTTTAAGAGACCACCCAAGGGAAATCTAAAAAGCGGTCTCTTACAGCAGGTAGTCTCTTATTGCAGGGTTGAACTTTTCAACTTGTACTTGAATTTTTTTAAGATCATTTTAAGACCATCCTTAATATGCCTGTGGAGGATATTAAAATATTGAATGACATAATACATACGCTGGAAATAAGTCTATAACAAAAAATATAACATCTGTCACATTAATCTGCATGTGCAATTTATTCTTTATGAATTATAAAACATGTTTTATTGTTTCATTTGAACCCTCTTTCTCTCCCCCCCCCCCCCCCACACACACACACACATAAACAAATTCTCTGTCTTTTATTTAACCAGTTCTTTTATGTTGACCAACAATCACAGTTAATATGTCATAATTTTGACATCCAGACATGAAAATTGGCACATCACCAATTTACTTATAGCACGTTGACAATTTTAGAAATTTTCTATTATGCAGACCCTTTCTATCAATGATCAAACAAACAATCTAAATTGGGATTTGAGCTGAAAAATAAACAAAAACTCTATAATTAATGTATGGTTATGCAAATCCAAATGGACTTTATTTTTACCTGCACTCGCTATCAGGATAGCATTACAAGGGTTCATACAGTTGAATTAGACATAAACTTTACACCTCGCAGTTAGTTATTGATTTTCTGGTTTAGTGCACTATAGATCTATGGAATACACCTGGGTTATTTATAGCACAACAACCAATCAAAACGCATACTGCTTGCCCTGCCATATGCAAGTAAAGTTGTACACAGGAAATTTATGAACTCCTCTTGTAGATTAATGAAGAAGATATTTTGAATTTGGATGGTCATCCAGATAATTTTCTGAGGATTGCACTCAAATAATAGTTGCTGATTTGAAGAGAAAGATGGAAAAATATTGAAATTCTTGTCATTTTTGATCTCATCTTGGAGTAATATGACAGAAACTGTATGACTTGCGTAGTCACTGGCGCAAATATACGAACAGTCTGGCATTGTTTTATTATGGTTTGTATGAAATTTAATGGTCGCATATTGGGGTATAATGGTCCAAAAAGTCAAAATTTGCATGGTCGCTGGTCGGAGACACCAGGGGGTCGCTTATTGGTCATTTACAGGGTAAAATTTGTTGGGAGGAATTTCGTGCGGTCGTTTACAGCAGAGGATCGTTTATTGCAGGTGGTCGTTGGGGCAGGTTCGACTGTATTCATATTAAACATGTGTTGTTTCGAAATGGTATTTCCAAATGCTACTCGTGAACTTCAGCATCGCAATTCATAATCACAAGCTTGACTCGCCTCCTGCATTGAAACAAAAAAAAAAAATGTACTCTTCTTGACAATGACAGTGAATAACTACCACTGACTACCTTTTCAGTGTTTAAGAAATATTTTTAAGCCACATTTGTTGTTTATGTTCTTTAGCGGCTAGAGAACAGCAACTGCCATTTTTAAATGCATATAGATCTATACAGACTTACCGTAATCTGTATATATTTATCCGCCATTCATAAATATTGTACATATATGTACAATAAAATGTAGTTCTCTAGTTTTTTTGGTTATTCGTGTTGATATTGTTATGTTTCTTAAATGTTATGGTGGTGAGGTATATAATAAAAGGAAGAGTACAACAGTCTGCATCTCTACATTTCCGGACGACAAAAAGAGAGTAAATACATTTAAAATGATGGAATTTATCTGTTAAGGGAAGAAAATACTGTGGGGAAAAGGACAAAATGCTACGTTAACAGTCTCATCCGATACGCATCTCTTTACACACGAAACTCGACATGATCCGGCCAAGCAGAAATGCAGACTGTTGTACATAATATTCCATTTGTATTATCAAAAATAAGTCGTGGGTTTAATACACTGCTGGAAGTGGTTTTATGTGATTAAAATCATTTGTGAACCCATCTGCAACAGTAACTAGGTTTATTTTTCCGTTTGCGGTTGAATATTTTCTCAGAAAGGGGACAGGGGTAAATTTTTCTTCGATTTCGTTCCACACCTTGTCTTATTATACGATATAAGGACAGTCGCTAGTATTTATGGTAACATTGTCCGATAATGAAAATTTCGGTATCCTGTAAAAGACCAATGGAGTTTCAGTGGCCAATGGTTTTATCGACTTTGGAAGAAATGGATTTTGAAAAGTTTGTGGGGAAAGAAGAAAATTCTGTCAACGTAGCATTTTGTCCTTTTCCCCACAATATTTTCTTCCTTTAACAGATAAATTCCATTCTTTAAAATGTATTTACACTCGTTTTGTCGTCCGGAAATGCTGTGAATTTGGACCAGTCTATAGTTTTGTCGTTTTGATGAAGAGGTATATTTGTTAAATGAATCGTACCATAACTAGGATGTGGGGCTGGAATGTGCGTGGTGACAACTTCAGTGGCCGTTCGTCAACATTTTACCGGGAAGTTGTGTGTCCTTGCCCTCTCGATAATGATGTCCAGCTCGGGGGTCGGGGGAATGGGTCTCATCTATCTCATTAGATACCTAAGGTAGAGTGTTTAATATTTTATTCCACCTGAGAAGGAAATTACTGAAACCCTGATGTAGTGACATCTGTTGATTAATTCAAGACGAGCAATTCATACCAGCAATCGAAACAAGTTCTAGTCAATACGGTGTGTTCTGCGAAATGACTTTCATTAACATGTGTATACAAACTAAATGACGTCTATATTAATGTTTCTTCTAGAGACACACGTAAACACACTGAAGTTTCGATTAAGAGAATACAAAATGTTATCGGAGATAATGACAACTTTTTTATGTACTTTCTTCTCTTTCAATTTATTTCTGCCCTAGTGACACCTATGGGTTGAATGGGACGCTGTTGATACTATGTGGAATGGACATGAATTGTGCTATCCTGACGTTACTATGGGCTACATCGAGAACAAGAAGTACCCTTAAATCACTTGGTGAATCTGAATCAGAGAACACAGAACTTGGACCAGAGAATACTGAACAACAATCAAAGTTCACCGCACTTAACCGCACTGGCCATAACAAAGTTGGTACAGAATCTGGCATTAAAGAATGTGATCAAGCTCAAACTGGTCAAATAAACAGTGGTTTTGATGAAGAACAAGTCCCAGTGCCTGTAGAAACAGCTGGTCAACTTTCTTTTGCAGAAAATGGCAGCTCCACATCAGGTCATGTATTGAGTTATAGTGCAAATGTAGCAGGCAAAACCAAGAATGTTGAAGCAACATTTAACAATAGCAGCAAACCATTAATAATTGCCAACGAGGAGCGCGAAACTGGCCTATTTCAATGCGCAATGACTTTAGAATGTACAGACGTGGATTACCAACCGTCAACTGTTGACCCCGCAAATTCATTTCGTGTAGCAGGACCAGATATGAAGTCGCATGCAAGAGTGGTTCAATTTGATGCAAATTTTGATATTGATTATGAAAATGTTCCAGAAGCCAACATGAATGGCGACATCATAATGCAGGCAGATGTAAAGCCAAATACCGAGGCAATGCCAGGTCTCAAAGACAAACTGAAGCACATAATGAGAACCAAGAGTTTTGCTTTCACCCTGATAGGTCTGACATTCTCCCTGAATTGTTCTTTGCTACTTGCGTTGTTCATCGTTGACATAATTATGGATAGTGGATACACAGAAACGGAAGGGGCTGTTGGCCTCACCATTCTGACTGTCACCAGCATACTGGGTCGGATTGCGCATGGCACGCTACTCCCTTGTCCTTTTGACACCACTTTTGTCTTGCCAATAACTGCCACAGCTCTATCTATTATTGCAATGATTTTAATGGCTTTGAATGAAAACCTGGTCATCTACTATATTCTGTGTTGCTTCTTGGGGAACGGCACTGGTGTCCATATATCGATAATAGCAGTGACGTCGGCCCAGATTCTTGATGTCCAGTACCTACCATACGCCATAGGATTATTGATCACTGTGACAGGACTTCCAAACTTGGCCATCGGCCCTATCGCAGGTAGATAGGCATTTCATTATGCATTTTTGTTAGTTTCTTTTATCACTAGTCATGTCCTATCGATTTCATAGGCAATAGATTCCCCCCCTTTTTTTTTGGGGGGGGGGGGGGGGGGGGGGGAGAAGGATGGTCACATCATGATACTGTAGATCTTCAAACAACTACAGATGTTATTTCATACAGCAATACTAATTACATGATTAGTTCTTGTTGGGTTTGAATCCAAAAATATTCAGTGTATATGATCGAAAGTACTGAAGAATTTGTATATGAGCCATGCTATGTTGAAAGGGGGTTTAAGGCATGCTATTGGGTCAGTTTTCTGCATGTCAGTGGACCAGTCTAGCTCAAGATTTAGTTGATCAGACAAAATGGATTATATGGATCCATACTTATTTGATGAATTGCTTGGTTTGGTGAGTTTAATCTATTTCCTGCCATTTTTCAGGTGCCATACGAGATGTTACAGGAGCCTATACCATACCTATACTTATTACGGCTGCCATGAATGGAGTAGGGCTCATGATGTTTATAATAGCAAACTACTTTCATACAAAGAAAATAAATACATAGACAAAATAGGAAAATAAGAATTCATTATAACGAGGTCATTATAAATACTGGTATGTACCGGTAGTTTTTCTTGTTTGTTTAAGCTGGATCCTCAATTTTTCAATGATAAAAAACTACTATTACTTCATTATCTTCATTTAGTTTCTTTGGAAGCTGAACAGTTCTCTAACAGAACAACGCAACATAATAAAAACTAGAAACAATATACCTTGTGACTGTGGGTGTGTGTGTGTGTCCAAATGTTAAATGCCAAATAGCTGCTAAAAATAAACAATGGGATAGTAAAATGTACAATGTATTTAATTTTAAATCATACCATTTAAAAGTATGAAAACTATTGTGAAGATGGCGTTCTGTTATTGTACGGTCCGTCCAAGTGTTAGCTGCTGGCCGAAAAATTAATTTTCAAGTCGGGTAAAAAGTAAACAAAAGAAAGAGTGACCTAGCAACTTTTAACCTAGTTTTAGGTTTCATTTTTCTGCCAGTAACTAAAAAGTGCACCAACCACACAAGAACAGATTGTCATCTTGACAATAATTTACTAATATGTACTGTTAAATGGTATGATTTGAATTCAAATGCATTTTAACACCCATGTTGTTACATTTTGGCAGCTACAGGGCCTTCAAATCGTTCAGAATATATTGGCCATGCTCTCTGAAATGCTTAATGCATCTGGAAAAATTAACGACCCAGGTCAGCCTGCGCAGTCTGCACAGGCTGACCTGGGCCAAAACTTTTCGCTATTGGTCAGTTTTCGGTATGTCAAAGGACTAGTTTACCTCATGATTCTGTCGGTTTATAGCATGGATTTTATGGATCCGTGATCATGTGATGAGCGACTTGGTATCATCTATCACGGAGATGTATTAAGCCCCCCAGAGCATGGCTCATATTTTCTCTACACCTTAAGACGTTAGATCTACTATCTACAGATGCCTTCTTTTGTCTTGCAGTAGACCGCTTCTGAAACAAATTGCCAATAAAACAAATCGTTTGTAACACACAAAATTTCTCCTTTTGCAAGTGTTTCTTCACATACATTTAAGCCATGCTCAGTAAAAAGGGGGCTAATGCATCTGCAAAAAGTATCAACTCAGGTCAGCCTGCACATTCCTTGCAGGCTGACCTGGGTCAAAACTTTTTGCTATTGGTCAATTTTCTGCATGTCAAAGGAGCAGTGTAACTCGCGATTCAGTGGGTTGCTAGACAAAATTGATTTTATGGATTCATAGTTATGTGATGCCTTCCTTGATATAAAGGATCATGGAGATGCATTAAACCCCTTTTTGCCAGAGCATGGATCATTTCTACATTACACTTATATTATGTTGATTGTCTCTACTTTAACCATCACATTTCTACAGTTGTCTGCTGCAGGAGGTTAACTCTTTACCCGAGTTTCAATGACCCTGAGAAAGAGGCCTTTTGAAAACATTGTGGGAAAAGGAGAAAATGCTGGTAACCAGCATTTTCTCCTTTTCCCACAATGTTTTCTATCCTTCCCAACACAAATTTCAATTTTTGAGTCACATTTGATATGTTGTCTGCAAAAGCTTTGAATTTGGACTCATCTAAAATTTTGTCATTTGGTAAAGAGTTAAGAGGATAAGTCATGTGCTACTAACACACAAATCGTTTTTTATCAAATATAAAAATACATGCAATACTGTTGTAGTTCTTTCAATAACACACTGACGTGAGTTAACTCTTTACAAAACGAAAACATTTTGGGTCAGTCCAAGTTGAAAGCATTTGCAGATAACAAAGTAAATGTGACTCAAATATCGAATTTTGTGTTTGGGAGGGTAGAAGATGTTGTGGAAAAAGGAGAAAATGCTGGCTTTTTCCTCAGGGTTGTTAAAACTCAGGATTGTGTGATAAAGGGTTAAAAGATTAAAGAAAAGTCAAAATCTATGGATTCCTTGCTCACCATAAGGTGCTCAACCAATCTAACTATCAGACCATGTCCTACCCAGCATTATTGACTATTTTAAGGTTATTTGTAATAGCGTAGTGACTGGAGCAGGACTCGGACTCTGGGTCCCTTGCTCACAGTGCCACTGCACTACCAACTTTCAGGCCATGTCAGACCCTGCTATTGGTTTTAAATCTATTTATAAATGGTCAATAAACCAAGTCTAAACTGATAAAACTGTAACCACAAACCCATTGCAGTTTGGGCTGATGTTAGCTTGTTTAACATCAAAGCGCTGAAGGCACTGAAGGCCTGGGCATCAGAACGGGTGAAGAGGTAGGAAAAAGCGGTCCAGAAGCTCAAAGTTGCCATCACATTTGTACAGGCTTAAAACTGCTATCACATTTGTACAGATTAATAACAAAACACACACACACACACACACACACACACACACACACATATATATCACACTGACAGTCTGTGGAGTTGACAACAGAATGGAAAAACATTAATTTGTAAAGGCCAATATAATGAGTATTTTTGTATAGCCTTGGTCTCATGGTCTTTATGGATTGAAAGGAGATAATTTTCAAAGGATTTTCTGCTTCCTATTTTCTTCCTTTACGTTGCTTTGGCAACAAATGGTAACAAACAAAAATGAGCAGCGTGCAACAGCAGGGAATATTTCTCGAAAGTGCGAAAATCCACAATGGCCAAGCAATGAATCGTGTTTTTCTTTCATTTTACCACACTCAGTCTATAGGTTGAAATAGTTACCATGTCCTTTGAGCAATGACAAGGAAAAACACAAAGTCTTTAAAGGCTAATATCACAGAGCACGATTTGGTGTCTGAGAAGACAATCTTTTACGCATTTCTTTTTAAGTTTTGGTTTCTATGGCAACAAATAAAAAGACGTCTGCATTCGGGGGCCAATGCTCTGTTGATTTTCAGTGAAAACACAGTTATAAAAGGGGCATAACTTAATAGTTATTTACCCTTATTGTTTATGTTTCCCTTTTGATAGCTAACAACTTGTCCAAGTTTTAAGTAAACATTTTCAGTAATAACAAAGATATTGTAAAATGTCAAATATTTTGCATGACGATGATACAAATAATGAAGATGATGACACTAGGGCTATGAAAATACCATGTCTCTAAAATCAGTTGAGCTAAAAGTTCTCAGTCAAAAAAGGGGCATAACTAATTACTTTGCCAAAAATATTTTGGTGGCTACCTGCCTCTGTTGTACTGATATAAATTCCCCTTTTAATAGTTAACGAAAAGTTCAAGGCTGAAGTATCTTCATTAATGACGGATATGGTAAAATGTCAAAGGTTCTGAAAATTTATTAATGGATCCATAAAATCCATTTTGTGGGGCAACCGAATCATGAGATACACTGGTCCTTTGACAAGCAGAAAATTTGCCCAAAGCAAAAAGTTTCGACCCAGGTCAGCCTAAATACCTATGGAGATCAAGATCAGATTGTATTGAATGTCAAGTCTGATCTTCAGTATAAAACGCCCACCAGTTACTTAACTCTTGACCACACATTCTCGAGTTTTAAGGACTCGAAGGATATAGCCTCATTTTGGAAAAAAAAAAAGAAAATGCTCTTTTTTTTTCCTACAAGGTTTTCTGCACTTTCACAGCCAATAACCAATATTTCAGCTGAATCTAACTTGCAGTTTGCAAATGTTTTCAGTTTAGGCAAGTGTAAAATTTCATTGTTTTTTAAAGATGAACTGGTTTTCAATGGCTCATGTTACAAACTTTAATACATATTTGGTATTGTATGCTCCACGTTTGCTATGGGTCGAAATAGTTATGGGCCGAGATGTCATATCTGGACAATTCTGACAGGAAGAAATAAGGCATATATACCAATCAAATACATACTTATAACTTCAGACACGAGGTGCACAGTAATTTTACGAAAATTAAAATCTTGCCGAGGTTCTGAGACACCTTCTTCAGAGAAAGAGCACATCGTCTGTGTAAAATACGCTATCATTATTTGTCATTCACATGGTGTGTAGAAAAAGGATAAAAGAACGATCCTGATTAGTGCTCGGCAACAGCACTCGTCACAACTCGGTCGGTTGCGTACCTACATCAAAACATTTGATCAACAATCACCCGAGGTTTGCCAATTTGTTTCCGTCACTGTTAAGCGCACAAATTTGCAGTTATGAATAACCTCATGAGAGTCCCAAATTCTCAGTCAACGCTTTTGTACGATTAAAATCACACATCTATCAAAGTTTGTTGTAAAATTAAACCTTACTGTGATGTTCACATCAAAATATTTTATGATTTAAAGGGGTCGTTTCCTTCAGCGCAGTGAGATGGATTGTAGGCGGTACTTTTCACTTTTACTCGGGTTTTTCCGTAAATGCTTGACTCAGGTTTTTCTGTAAATGCTTGAACCGGGTTGAAATTGTGGTATACAATTCCTATGGCATTTGGCTTGGCAAGCCAAGCCCAGGCCAAAAAAGGAATGCAGCCATTGCAAATTAGAGATATTTACAGAAAAAGCTTGAATCATAAAGAAAATACTGAGGAATAAGGAGCAACTGATAATTATAGACAACTTTTCTTTCTTAGCTCTCAGAACTTTTCTGTATAAACCTGAACTTGTCTGATAGGTGACAAGTACCACCATGTCTATAAATGCCTTCAGGTACAGCCTAACGGATCATTAACAGTCAAATTTGTATGCAATTGCTTAACCCATAACCTTTCACAAAACGATAAAGAGTACATGGATTAACAGCCTGAAGAAAAGTTCTATTGAAAACATAGAGGGCACAGGAGAAAATGATGGTAACCAGGATTTTCTCCTTTTTTCCAGAATGCTCTCTGCCTTTACAAAGGCGCAGCCTATCAATTGAGCCATTTTTGATTTGTTGTCTGCAAATGTTTCAAAATGACCCTTTAACCCTTTCCCAAACAAGCCCTGGTTTTCATGTGTCTGCAGTACAAGTCTTTTGCTTGTAACGAGCAATTTCTCCTTTTCCCACAGTGTTTTCTACCCTTTTGGAGATCTTTCTGTCATTTTCATCAAATTTAAAATTGTCGTCTGCAAACTCTTTGAATTTGGACCAGTCTAAAATTTGTCATTTGGTAAAGGGTTAACTACCTTTTTTGCCTTTGAGGCCAGAGTAGATCAAGATTAGACTGCATGTGTGCGGTCTGATTTTAGATCTACACTGCCTGTTTAGTTGAAAGATTATGGACAAAAACAACCTAAATGTTGCACTTTCTAGGATGCAAATTCTAGACAAACTATGGGGGCTGGGTTTATTATGTGCTTTATGTCTTTAACAGACCAAAAAAAAAATATAGATTTGTCCACACCTAACTGTTTACCACACAATTCCAACTTTTAACAGCCCTGTGAAAGAAACCTTTTGAAAACTTTGTGGGAAAAGGAGAAAATACTTGTAACCAACATTTTCTCCTTTTCCCACAAGGTTTTCTACTCATACCAAAACAAATTTCAATGTTTCAATCACACTGATATTGTCGTCTGAAAATGCTCTCAATTTGGACCAGTCTAAAATTCTGTCGTTTGGTTAAAGAGTTAATGCATTTGCAGACAACAAATTCAATGTTGTTCAAATGATGGGGTTGTGCTTTGAAGTGATAGAACGCAGCGAGAAAAAAGGAGAAAATACTGGTTTCCAGCATTTTCCTTTGTTTCCCACAATGTTTTCAAAACCTTCTTTTTTGTAGGTCATTAAAACACAGAATTAATAACAGTAACATTGATTCTTTTTATTAGATGAAAACAGTCAGTAAAATAAATTTAATTTTGGCACATGCACAACACAGAAATCTTTCTGACTGTGCATAGAATAGGAGACTCATAAATAAGACCAGTATTTTCTGGAAAGTATTCAACCTTGCTTAATCAAGTTTCATTTTTCAGCTTTTGAAAACATTGTGAGAAGTGGGAACAACTGGTTTTTCACAGTTTTTCCTTTTCTAACAAATACAACATCGAAGACTGCAGCCAATGGCTTTTGAAAACATTTTGGTACATGCAATTTCCCCACCCCCTGCATTTTTCCTTTAAAATACATGAGCCATGCTTTGGGAAAAGGGGGCTTAAAGCATCTCCGTGATCCATGATACCAAGCAAGTCATCACAAATTTATGATCAATAAAATCCATTCTGTATAACAACCGACTGATTCATGGGGTAGACTGATCCTTTGACATGCAGAAAATTGACCAACAGCGAAAAGTTTTGGTCCAGGTCAGCCTGCGTGGACTGTGCAGGCTGACCTAGGTCGATACTTTTTGCAGATGCATTAAGCCCCTTTTCACAGAGTGCAGCTCATATATTTTATTTTTCTTCTGTTTTTCCCCCCTAAATGTTTGTCTTTTTTACAAAATTGTGGGAAAAGGAGAAACAGCTTGTGACAAGATTTTGTTTCTTTACTGACAATGCTTTCTTTGTGATCTGAAGACAATATTTTTCTTCCCTTCAGTTATTTCTCTTATGGGTGATTTGAAAAGGCTAGTAGTATATGCCTGAAAATAACCTACACAGCAAAGATTACCCTTTGCAAGAAAGTCTCTAGTTTCAAAGACTAAAGAAAATGCCTACAGAAAAGATTGTGTGAAAAGGAGGCAATGCTTGTAACCAGCATTGTCACCTTTTTCCACAATGTTTCTACCCTTCCGAACACAATTCCCATCATTTGAGCCGTACTTTATTTGTCATCTACATGTGCTTTCAATTTGGACAATTCCAAAGTTTTGTCATCTGGTAAAGGATTAAACATTTTTATATCTGATCTGCATTTCAGAGACCATGAAATTCAAGGCAAGGAAAGATAAGGCATTATCACGTAAACTTCAAAGAAAATCTAAATTTTTGATTGATATCCATTTTCCTGTAGGGGTACCAAAATATATAGTTTGTTTCCCACACATTATTGTACAAATTGAATGCCACACCCTTAACAGATGGCAGTGGAGTTAAAGGTAAGGGTAATGCTGACACAAAGTTGTCCTCTGTAAGAATGTTGGCGACAGCTGAATCAGGAGAGATAACTGATAAACCATGAAGTTTGTCGTCAACATAGTACACTCCCCTGTTTATAGCTGAAAAAGAAAATGAAACCGAGTGAACATCTACCTTATTTGGCATTACCTACAAGGCATGTTAACCCTTTACCACTTTACACATTCCTGACTTTTAACAACCCTGAGGAAGAACCCTTTTGAAAAAATTATTGGGAAAGGGAAAGAGTGCTGGTAACCAGCATTTTCTCCTTTTCCAACAATGTTTTCTACCCTATCAAGGACAAATTTCGGCATTTGAGCCACCTTGAATATGTCATCTGCAAATGCTTTCAATTTGGACTAGTCTAAAATTTTGTTGGATGCTAAACAGGTAATCCCTTTTGAGATATATCACATACAAATTACTAATATATATATATATGGAAAGAAAATGTCCTGTTGAACTAATTTGAAAACGAGGGAAACCAAGCAACTCCTGGAACCAACTGATAAATTGTTCCTCTCCCACAATGTTTCAAAAGCTGCTGAATGGACGTAACAAGTTGGGGAACAGGGTTCAGTCACTAGCATCAATCAAACCTTTACCCTAAACCCCGCTTCAATTGCTTTTGCGGACAGTGTAGATTAAGATCAGACAGCAGAGCTTTCCTAGATAAAGAGATAAGAACAGCTTTGGCATTGCAATGTCTGCATCTTTTCTAGTACTTGAGACTTGTCTATTACATTTATTTAGCACCATAAGGGTTATCCCTCTATCAAACGACAAAATTTTAGACCAGTCCAAATTGGAAGTACCGGTATTTGCAGATGATAAATTAAGTGTGGCTCAAATAATGGAATTTGTCAATGAAAGGTAAGAAAACATTGTGGGAAAAGGAGAAAATGCTGGTTACAGCATTTTCTCCTTTTCTCACAGTGTTTTCAAAAGTCTTTTCTGTCAGAGTCATTAAAACTCGGGATTATGTGGTAAGGAGTTACACAGGAATGTTTCAATACAAAGTCATGTTCCGTCACATTCGCAAACATTTTCAAACTGTTACCACACTATCCTGAATTTTAACTACGTTGATGTAAAGAGCTTTTGAAAACACTGTTGGAAAAGGAGAAAATGCTGGTAACCAGCATTTTCACCTTTTCCCACAATGCTTTCTATACTTTTAGAGAAAACTCTTTTCATTTGAACCACATCTGATTAAGCATTGCAAATACATGTACTGCAAATTCCCACAATGTTTTCTACCTAATACCAAAGACCAATCACATCATTTGTGCCACATTTTATTTGTCATCTGCAAACACTTTAAATTTCGACTGGTCTAAAATTCCAATGTTCTGTAAAAAGTTGAACACAACAGGTTCAAGAGAGACAGCATCATCTGAGGAACAACAAAAAGCCTTACCATGTAATCTTTGGCTCCCATTTACTACCACATTTAAAGGGTCAATCATCTCGTTAATTTTGTTCAAATACCATTTTCCTTGTGGGTAATCTTTTGGCATAAATACAAAATTGAGTCCTTCTGGCATCCTTGTGGGTCGTTTCCCAATCCATTGTACTGATATATCAATATCTGTCCAAAGAATATACTAACTCTTTACCAGACAACCAAATTTTACACTTAGCCTAACTGCCAAACGGAAGGAATTTGCAGACAACAAATTCATCATTGCTCGTACAGACGAATTCAATATATGCTGGTTACCAGTATTTCTCCTTTTTCCATATTATTTCCAAAAGCCTTGTTTCTTAGGGGTGTTAAAACTTGTGACTGTGTGGTAATATGCTAAAGTTACAATAAATAAAGCTCATTACATTCACCAAATGTTGTAGTTTAATGGGAGATAATGCTTGAACAAGTACAGTCAGACATCAGTACATGTACAGATGTTAACACTTAAAGTGCCTTTCAGAAATATAGTTGCCTTTGTCGCCAGAGTAGATCAAGATCAGGCTGCACAAAACGTATTGCCTGATATTTGATCTACACTGTCTGGTTTGCTGAAACACTGTATAAAAATGCAACCATGAAAGTGTTATTCTTTTGGTCATATTTCTAGGATGAAAATGTCTGATAGGTTTATTCAACACTCTATGGGTTAAAAGAGGTATACAATGACACCAAAGCTGGGTGTGGAGTTAGTGACAAAAAATATCTGCCTTCAAAAAACTTACTTTTTCATTCTATTATCACACAGTTTCAGCCTTTTACCAGACAAATGTATGTTCCAACAAACATAAGAAAGCAGACCCTTTGATAACATTGTAGGAAAAGGAAACAAAAATCTGCTAACCAGCATCTTTTTTTGCTTTTCTACAGTGTTTTCTATGCTTTCCAAGGCAAATCCCATCATTTGAGCCATATTTGTCACCTGCAAATGCTTTCAATTTGGACAAGTTTAATTTTACATATCTGGTGAAGAGTTACAACCTCTCTTCAGAACTGTCAAAAACTGAGATCATTAAAGTTTGTTTCATGTATAATGACCCCAAATGAAATTTCAAAGTTGATTTGGTCAGAGTATTTCACAATATAGTGGTCAGTATATGTCTAAGACCAGACTGCAAATTCTTTGTTTTCATAAATTAGACTTTTTGTCCTAAAAAGGAATTAAAATTCAGATAATCACTAGTAGGGTGAAATTAAACTTACTTGACTTAGACTGACACTGATATTGAATGATAACTTTGAGTGGAGCACCATAATACTTTAACGTGGCCGTATCTGCTAGTGAAACTATTGCAATAGCACTTGTAGACTCTGAAATAGATATTTCAACTTACTCAAATTAATCGCATACATACACAACACATTTACTTTTGTATTTAGACAAAAAATGATTATATATACCTGCAGAGATGCCCTATAAACTAAAAGTATCACAATAAATAGATGTTGCAAATAAAAAAAAGGTTATCCAATTGTGTGTGTGTGTGTGTGTGTGTGTGTGTGTGTGTGCGTGTGTGTACGTGTGTGTGTGTGCGCGAGAATTGTCTTACCCCGAGAGTAATGAGACTGAGTCTTTCCCATGACAAGCTATAGATATACTTCAAAAACTACACTAACTGCCAGACAGTGTAATGACTTAGTTGGTTATAGCACTGACTTTTAATTCCAAAGCAGGATTTAACCAAAGCTTCCATTAGACAAAATTTAATATGCGGTACTAACTCTTTACAAAGTGACAAAATTTTAGACATGTCCTAACTGAAAGCATTTACAGACATCAAATTGGATGTTACCCCAACACAGAAATCTGTCTTGGATAGGGTAAAAAATATTGTAGAAAAAGGAGAAAATTGCTGTTTACCAGCATCTCCTTTTTTCAAAATGTTTTCAAAAGCTTTCTTTGTCAGGGTTATTAAAACTTGGAATCGTGTGGTATAGGTTTAATATGTGGTATTAAGATAAACTCATTAGAATATGTCAGTGTAATCAGATGAACAGAAAAAAAAGGTACCGTAGAGCTAACTACATTTGCCATTAGCTAGTTTTTAGGTTATGACCCTTAAAAACCATATGCGGGTATCTCTAGCAATTGAGCCTACTCAGGATGATTACTGTTAAATCACTGCAGATGGATTCAAAATTTACCATACAAAAATAACTCCTGTGTTTATCTTACAATTAGAATGACATCAAACATGCATCAGCACAGCAGATTCCAGTTGCTTACTTGGACAACAAAGATTGGTAGTATATATCACAGTGAGCTTTGACTAAACCTTGCTGAATGGTTATTGGAAACTGGTTACAGACACAAAAAACATAAGGACACCCTACATGAAAGACGCAAAACAATATCCCTTTCTCTTTAGCTTGGTAATAATAATTGTACTACAACATGAATAACCTTATCTATGTCATTGTACTACAACATGAATAAACTCATCTATATCATTGTACTACAACATGAATAAACTCATCTATATTATTGTACTACAGCATGAATAAACTTATCTATTACTGGTACATCATTGTACTACAACATGAATAAACTTTTCTATATCATTGTACTACATCATGAATAAACTTATCTATATCATTGTACTACAACATGAATAAACTTATCTATATCTAAAATAACTACAGGTACCTTGGTTTATAAACAATTGCTCCACTTTGTTTTCCCAGTATTGGCTGGATGGTGAAGCATTCTTCGTTATATTTGGTTTTCCTATACCAAGAAAAAAGTGTGTGCTATATGGAAGGTATGCTGCATCTAATTTGTCAAAATCTGATTGGTTGTAAGTCTGGTAAACAAACAGTCCCATTGGATGATCTTCATCTGCCCAGTCCTATGATGGGGAAAAAAAAGCAAACAATTACATTTTCAACCCATACCAGACAACAAAATGGTGGCTACCAGCATTTTGGCCTTTACCCTCATTTTTTTCCATGTCCCTCGGGGTTATTTAAAAACAAGAGGGCCATGATGGCCCTGTATCGCTCCACTGGCTTATAAATATAAACCACGAAGAAAAGTCTTCACTATATAAGCCCTTATAAAACTTTGACCTCATGGCTACAGTCTGACTAAATGGGGAATATTGTATTAGAAGAATAACATGCCAAATGTGGGAGTTCTTGGCCTTATGGCTGGTAACAAGATGGTTTCTGAACTTTTCACTCCATAAACCCATGTAAAACTTGTGATCCCTGGTGCAGGGCCAAACTTGATCCTAGAGCTGTAACTTGGGCCCTCTTTGTAACTGTCCACTAAATAATGCTATAATTATATGCAAAATTTGGTAGCCTAAGCCTTATGGATGTGTACACCAAGATTTAAAAGTTTTCCCTATGTAAGCCTATGTAAGTCTTGTGAACCCCCCCCTCCAAGTATGAGGCCAAATTGACCCCAGGACTATACTTTGGACACTTTTGGTAGACTCCAACTAGATCAAGCTAAATGCCAAATTTGGTAGCTCTAGGCCTTATGGTTTCAGACAAGAAGATATTTAAAGTTTTCTCTATATAAGCTTATGTATAAAACTTGTGACCCCTGGGGAAGAGCCAATTTTGACCCCAGGGCTATAATTTCAAGAAACATGATAGAGGTCTACTACATAAAGCTACATGCCAAATTTGGTAGCCCTATGCCTTATGGTTTCAGACAAGAAGATTTTTAAAGTTTTCTCTATATAAGCCTATGTAAAACTTGTGACCCCTGGGGCAGAGCCAATTTTGACCCCAGGGCTATAATTTGAAGAAACTTGATAGAGGTCTACTACATAAAGCTACATGCCAAATTTGGTAGCCCTATGCCTTATGGTTTCAGACAAGAAGATTTTTAAAGTTTTCTCTATATAAGCCTATGTAAAACTTGTGACCCCTGGGGCAGAGCCAATTTTGGCCCATAATTTGAAGAAACTTGATAAAGGTCTACTACATAAAGCTACATGCCAAATTTGGTAGCCCTATGCCTTATGGTTTCAGACAAGAAGATTTTTAAAGATTTCCAATATTTTTCAGTTTTGTTGCCATGGCAACCAGAGTTTTTGAAGGAATCAAATTCTTTCAAGAAATTCTGAAGAGGACCATGTCAGGATCATTTCTGTGAAGTTTCGTGAAAATCGGATGGGTAGTTTCAGAGAAGAAGATGTTTGAAATAAAAGTTAACGCACGAACGGACGGACTGACGGACGGACGGACGGACGGACGACCGGACGGACGGACGGACGCACGACGGACACCGGGCCATGACATAAGCCCGCTGGCCTTCGGCCAGTGGAGCTAACCAGATAATTTGGTTAAGGGTTAGACTTTATAAAGCTGTTAAAAAAAGAATCAAAATATATGAGCCGCAATCTGTGAAAAGGGGGCTTAGTGCATCTGTGAAAAGTATCGACCCAGGTCAGTATCTCATGTATCAGTCGGTTATCATACAAAATGGATTTTATCGATCTACTAATTTGTATTGACTTGCTTGGTATCATGGATCACGGAGGTACATTAAGCCCCTTTTGCCAGAGCATGGCTCATATTCAATTGACAATCTTCAATGCCATGCTTTTGTCTCCTAACTTCAAAGAAACTCAGAAAATGTAACAAAAAAGCCATGGTGGTCCTGAATCGCTCACCTGAGCCCATGTACCTCTGAGAACATAATACGAGGACTTGTCAATCTTTTTATCTGATATGACCTGATGACCTAGTTTTTGACTGGATATGATCCATTTTCAAACTAAAATTGAGATATCATCAAGACAAATATCCTTACCTTTTTCATGGGTATTTTGACTCAAAATGTGGCCTCTAAAGTGTACACAAGGTTTCAACAATCTCACCTGGAGACCTGGTTTTTACCTGATGTGACCCATTTTCAATTTTAAGATTTTATTTCAGACAAACATTCTGACTAATTATCATCACTATTGGACATAAGATTTGACGTCATGACCTAATATTTGAGCCAACATGACCCTTTTTCAAACTCATTCTGAGATATTATTAAGACAACCATTCTGACCATTCTCTTCTGTTGACTGAATGATATTATACACCACTTTTAACGTAAAATTAAATCACATCACAGCGACAGCTCACTTATCCATGTATGTCCTGGGTTTCGACAGTACTAGGCTAAGGCTCTCAAGTGTCTTGCCCTGGGACACTCCCACAATGGACCAAGTGCTACAAGTAAGGATCAAGGCCAGAGCCTCCAATCCTACATCTCACAGAAGGACCTCTGCTTCTCCACTATATAGATTTCTTCATATCTTTTTTAAGTCTATGATGTTGTAAGCAGTACTGACTCAAGTGCCTCAATGCTAAACAGGGACTTACTCTGCTTTCAGAATCTCTTAACTTTACCAAAGCCCCATGGGAATCAAACTTCAGTATCATCTGCCCACATGTAATGTCAGAGCCCACTGTCACAGTTTTGAAACCTATAAATGAAATTGAATGATTGACTGTATGGTGTTTAATGCCGCTTTCAATATTATTCCAGTTGTATTACAGAGTCCAGTGCACCTATACATGCTGTTTTGGAGTTTCTTTTACTGGTACTACACACAATATTCTTTCAAAACAACTGGCTGCTTTCCCACATAACTATTGTCAAAGCAATGATCAGTGGTGAGAGAGGAATGTACCTGTCACAATGACTATCATCAATCCTTGGAAAGAAATTGGTCGAGCCAGGGATCAAACCAGTGACCCCTAGTTCTCAGTCCTGTATGCTATCAACTGAGCGACCTGGGCTTGGCTGTAAATGAAAACTCTCACTCAATTCCCAATAATTATAAAGTATTTGCACTCATGGGAAAAAAAAAAAGAGCCATGCTCTGTGAAAAGGGGGCTTAATGCATCAGCAAACAATATCGAACCAGGTCAGCCTGCGCAATCCACACAGGCTGACCTAGGCTGAAACATTTTGCTTTTGGTAAATTTTCTGCATGTCCAAGGACAAATGTACCTCATTACTCAGTGGGTTATTAGACAAAATTGATTTTATGGATCCATAATTATGTGATGAATTGCTCGGTATCATGCATCACAGAGATGCATTAAGTCCCCTTTTGCCAGAGCCTTGCTCATATTTATAATTGCATGTGGGACTAATACAGGATGTAGACAAAACAATGTCAGTCTGACTGATTACAAAAAACGTCAGAGGAAATGACTTTGAAAATGTACAGGTTAATGATGGATGAACAAAAATAATTAAGTTCCATTACATCATCACATGAAAACATTGTTTCAATAGAGAAATTGCTTATATGAGTACTTCCTCCTTTTTCAGCAAGGTTTACAAAAGCACTTTGCTGCTGGAGGGAAAAATTACCTACATTCTGTCAATGGTACAGTAATTCTTTCATTCCATCTCACTCTTTAACAGACAACAAAATTTTAAACATACCCAATACTGACAGCATCTGCTGACAAAAAATTAAATGTGACTCATGTGATGAGATTGTTCTGCGAAAGGGTAAAAAAACATTGTGGAAAAAGTATAGAATAATGGTAACCTAGATTTTCTCCTATTCCAACAAAGCTTTTGGGAGCCCTTTTCCTCTGGTTCATTAGACCATTTGATTGTTTGGTAAAGGATTTACCAGTTACCCGACAGTCATGTGTTTAACTCTTTACCAAACGACAAAATTTTAGACTGGTTCAAATTGAAAGCATCTGCAGAAGACAAATCAAATATGGCTCGAGAATTCAAATTTGATTTGGGAAGGGTAGAAAACATTGTGGGAAAAGGAGAAAATGCTGGTTACCAGCATTTTCTCCTTTTCCCACAATGTTTTCTAAAGGCTTTTTGTTCAGGATTGTCGGAAAAGTCGGGATTGTGTGGTAAAGGGTTAAGTGACCCGGAGTGGGAAGCCTTTTAAAAACAATATGGAAATTCTGTTTTCCACAATGTTTTCTTTATTGTCTGCAAATTCTTTTAACAATGCCAAGTTTAAAAATTTCATCTTTTGATAAAGAGTTTAACTCTTCATTACACAATAAAATCTTGGACTTGTCCAAATTGAAAGCATTTGCAGACGACAATTTCAGTGTGGCTCAAATGATGGATTCTGTCTTTTATAGGTTAGAAAATATTGTGGGAAAAGGAGAAAATGCTGGTTACCAGCATTTTCTCCTTTTTCCCACATTTTTTTCAAAGGGCTTCTTCCTCATGGTTGTTAAAACTCGGGATTGAGTGGTACAGGGTTAAACAACTGAAATTCCATTGTAGCACTTTTGAGACCTTAAAAAGTTTCCCCTGTACTTACCATCTAACCGAGGTACTTCTGGTTCAAATTTGGAAAACTCATCAAATATCATTTTTGTGAGAGGATATTCTGATCCCAAAGCTTCAATGGCCAAACTCACAAACTCTCGCTGTTCCTCCCAGTAGGTCGTTGCATTCCAGTATCTTCCATCTGATATTAATAGACAAAGGTATAGACAAGTGGAGCATTTGGTCATTTTAGGAGTAATATATACAGAAGATATTACTTTTTTTTTTGGTGAAAGATCGAAATTTATTTCATCAAGTGAACATCATCGGCAATACCTTTATACAGGGTGTTTCATAATATCTGCCACCATTACAAAGTTTTATATCTTTTTAGTTAATTAGGATAAAACAATGATATGTACACCCTTTGAAAGCTTATATATTAAAATTTTATTTGACTAATAAAGTATGGGAAAACATCAATGTCATAACGTCATTTATGACGTCATTTCCTGTGGTCAGTTTTCCAAGATGGCGCCAACTAAGGATCACTGCAAAGAAATTGTTATATTATATTATGAAACTAAATCACCTATTACAGTGATTAGAACTATGCAGAAAAGGTATCCAGATGTAGGTAAACTTGATAAAAAACAGATACATAGAATTGTAAAGCGATTTGAAGTTATGGGCTCAATTGAAGATGGGAGACACAATAATCTGGGTCGCCCTAAGTCCGTGCGGAATGAAGCGACAATTGAACAGGTTAAAGCGGTGATCACAGAAACACCAAGAAAATCTGTTAGAATGGTATTTGGAGATATTACTAACATTGCCAGCCATTCAAGTGTTTACAGAATGCTAAAATATGATTTAAAACTGACTCCATATAAAATTTCTATTATGCAACACCTCAAACCAACAGATATCGAAAGCAGGTTGTCATTTGCAAGATGGGTAAAGGAAAATGATGATATCGTGGGACAGATATGGTTCTCGGATGAAGCCCACTTTTATCTAAATGCACAAGTGAATAAGAAGAATTCCATATTTTGGGGAACTGAAAAGCCAGAATTTTATATTGAAAAACCTCTCCACTCTGAGAAGGTTACAGTGTGGGCGGCATTAAGTTCTGAGGGCATAATTGGCCCTTTTTTTTTTGAGGATGAGGATGGAACTGTGGAGACTGTAAATCAAGACCGCTATTTAAATATTCTTAAAAACAAATTTCTACCAGCTTTGAGACGTAAGGGAATTGATATAAACACCACATGGTTCCAGCAGGATGGTGCAACTCCTCATACAGCTAGAAATGTGATTGACTGGATACAAAAGACCTTTGGTGATAACTTCATTTCATTGAAAACAGATATTGAGTGGCCACCACACTCCCCGGATTTAAGCCCACTTGATTTTTTCCTCTGGGGATACCTTAAAGACAGGGTCTATAAGCACTCCCCACAGACCACAACTGAACTTAAAACTGCAATCAAGAGAGAAATGTAGATCATAAGCAGTGAGACATGTGCATGTGTAATCCGAAATTTCCGGCACAGAGTCGACGTCGTTATTGGCCAGAATGGACGTCATTTAGAACACATTCTATAAAATTGACATTTTAAAGAATTTTGAAACTGCGTGTATTTACAAGGGTAATACCTACATGTTATATATCAAATAAAACTTTATTCTATGTACAATAACATGGTTAAATGTAAAAACACAATTTCTTTTTTATGTTAAAGTTTTTGATGTATAAAATGGTGGCAGATATTATGAAACACCCTGTATCATTATATGCAACTGGATATAAAATATACCCGACTGCCTAACAAACTAAACTCAAATTTTCATTGCCTTATTTCCTGCTGAAATAAATTTAACCCTTTACCAAATGAAAAAATTTTGGACTTGAAAGTATTTGCAGACAATAAATTAAATGTAGCTCAAAATGATGATTTCTATCTTTGATAGGGTAGAAAACATTGTGGAAAAAGGAGAAAATGCTGGTTACTGGCATTTTCTCCTTTTCCAACAATGCTTCTTTAAACTGCTTCTTCCCATGGGTCATAAAATCCCAGGATTGGGTGGCAAAGGGTTAAAAACTGTCTTGTTACAATAAGGACAGCCATCAGGAAAATAGGTAGGGTATATGAAAGCTTGTGAAAAGATTTTACTTGTTACAAGCAATCCCTGCTATTGCCATATTATTTTTTAAAGTGGTCTTCTACACAATTCATTATGACACAGCGAATAATCGGAATTATAACTCACATGAATGTACGATCAAAAGATGCACCAAAGTTTTTTATTAATAAACGGTAATTACACATTTGAAAATATGAAAAATAGAAGATGAAAATCTTGATACTGGATTAGATAAAAAGATGAATTATAACAGACAAAATATTAATTTTATAATTTCATCAATATATCAACAAAAAAATCTTAAATCCTTGTTTGAAAAAAATATTTTAGCTATAATTCACTGCCGGATAATAAACTTCGTGACATTATAATTCACTGGGGGTCAATAAATTTTGTGGCGGTCTGGAAAATGTGGAAGCTTTTAAAATTTTTTCAGATCGAGCTACTGCTTGATTGCAAGAGCCGTTTGGAACTTTCAAAGGTCATGGTACACAAGAAAAATCATTTGTGAACCCATCTGCAATGGTAACTAGTTTATTTTTCTGCATTCAGTTATATATTATCTCTGAAAGGGGACAGGGATAAAAAATTTCTTCCCTTTCGTTGCACACCTTGTCCTACTATATACAATATAGAGGCAGTCAGCAATGTGCTAATTATAGTAACGGTGTCCAATAAGGAAGATTTCCATATTCCAGGGAGTTTCAGTGGCCTATGGTGAGTTTCAGTGGCCTGCAGTTATACGACAGGATAAAAATTCACTCACTGCTTACCTGGTATGTTAATGAGTTTGTCAAACTGGTCATTTGCCCAGTTAATATTGTCAACAGAATTTCCCGCTGATCCCCATGTGTGTTCTGCTAACTTCAACATGAATCTGCTGGCATTTCGCAGATTGTGATCGGTCACTGAACATATACCTGAAAATCAAGTATGGCAGGATACCAATCATCTCTTTCCAAACAGTCATGACTTTTAACAACCATGACAAAGAAACCTTTTGAAACAATTGTGGGAAAAGGAGAAAATGCTGGTAATCAGCATTTTTTTTCCTTTCCAGCGATGTTTTCCACCCTGTCAGGGTACTTCAGTTCATTTTTACAAATTATGAATTTGTTGTTTGTAAATGCTTTTGGAAGAGTCTAAAGTTTGCCATTTAGGTAAAGATTATTCCACCATAATGCCGTTTGTATATCTTTAGTTAAACCACCATTGTTCACGCAAGTTTCAGACCTTTCACTCAAATAAATTGACATGAAATAAATGACCTTTATTACCATAAATTACATGCTTGAATTACTGTCAAAACATAGCTATGGCTATTGTCAAGTGAATGCGGAACTATATGAACAATTTTCAACTCTTTATGAGGCTAATAAATTTATCTTGTCTTTAAAGAATACTTTAAATACCTGAAATAAACATGATTTTGTTGGTTTGAAATGGTAATACATGGCGGATGACATTGATCTAAGATGCACTTTTTGTGCAGTCTGATCTTGATCCATGTCATCCACAAAAGCGTCTTATTTTGACCATGGCAATGAAAGAGCCAAACCTGACATTTACCATTAAAAGAATTTCTGTACAGTCCAATTATACCCGATGATAAAAATATTCATGGTCAAATTATTCTTTGCATAGAGGTCAATTTCAGTTCAATTTGTTCCAGTAATACCACTGATTAGTACAAGAGATAACAGGAACAGAATATTAAAGGGAGGAAACTGTCTTTTTCAAATGAATGGAATTTATTCTGGGGCTTTTGTGGTCAGTGTAGATCAAGATCTGACTGCACAGAATGTGCAGTCTGATCTTGGATCTACAATTTCCTATAAGGAAATGTTTTTCCCCAATTAATAACTTTGAAATTGCAATATTTGGGTTTTTTACTACAGGCCTAAAAGTTTCAATAAACTTATTTAGCAAGTTAATGGTTAAAGTTGTCCCCTGCAAATGCTGGATCAGTTTCTCTCATCATGTTACCAGAAAATGTATGTTCATTATTAAACTAGGTAAACAACGCATGCCATTCAAATAGAGGGAAATATGACATAATTTATGCTATATTTCTCGCACTTTATGAAATATCGTAACACGTTGTTAAAGGAGGGGGGTACACCACGGGGAATCACTGAACACAACTGTATTTTGATGAAAGTACCAACAAAAAAGGGGTTAGAAGCATGAAATAAACAGAATATTTTGGTTTTTTTTTTTCTGTGAAAGATCGAAATTTATTTCATTGAATGAACAGCATGGGTAACATTTTCACAAGTGGTGCAGTGAAAATCATTGGTAATATTTTCACGAGTGGCATAGTGAACATCACTGGTAATATTTTCATGAGTGGTGCAGCCACTCATGAAAATATTACTGATGTTGTTCACTCGATGAAATAAATTTCGATCTGTCACTGAAAAAAACAAATATTCTATCTATTTTATGCTTGTAACCCCATTTTTGTTGGGACTTTTAATCAAAATACAGTTGATCTTTCACTGAAAAAAAAAACAAACCCCAAATATCCTCTATATCCCTGTTCTCTAATCCACAACAATATGTACCTTCTTTCAGAAAATAAAAGTTCTGACCTTGTTTAAGACATTCAGTCCTGACCCTGTACATGGCCCTCATCTGGGCTGTTTTTCTGGGGTCAGACCCTCCCCCTTGTATCCAGACATCGCCCATTTCCTGTGTAAATACTGGGAGTTTTGACTCCACTGTCTTCAGCTGCGCTGTGAAGGTTTCGAACGTTGATGCTTGAACAAGGGCATTCTTAAACTGGGATCTCACGATCTCAAATACATTCAGGACCTCCTATAAACATATAGACATTTATTAACAATAAGACACCAATTGCATGTTTTTTTGCAAAGCTGTATTAGCTAGCTCTTGACCTACATCTAAACTCCAAATGAATAAATAGCAACTTTTGATTTGGTTAAAAAAAAGTAGACATGTTTATTTTCTGTGAGCCTCTGCCAGTCTAGTTGCAAGCCAACCAATATATACATAAATGGGTTGCTACTGTTAAACCTTAGGTTGCTAGCCCCAACACAAGGAACTTTTGTGGACAGTGTAGATCAAGATCAGACAGCACAATCTGATCTTAGATGTACACTGTCCAATAATAAGATGTTTTTACCCCCCAAAAATAACTTAAAAATAACAACATATGGGTTTTTACTATGGGGTTAACCCTTTACCACACAATCCCGACTTTTAACAACCCTGTTAGAGAAGCCTTTTGAAAACATTGTGCAAACAGGAGAAAATTCTGGTAACCAGCATTTTCTCCTTTTCCCACAATGTTCTCTATTGCATGAAAGACAAATTTTATGTTGAGTTACATTTAAAATTGTTGTCTGCAAATGCTTTCAATTTGGACCAAGTTTAAAAATTTTGTCGTTTGGTAAGGAGTTAATAGATATCCTACCATTTATTCACACCTTAGCAAATTGATATGGTACCTTAGCAAATTGATATGGTATGATAAGCCATCTAATGGTACTCTTGTTTTAGGTGGTAGTGATTTAATCTTTAACCATGTTTTAACTCTTTACCACAAAACAAAAATGTAGACTAATCCAAATTGAAAGCATATTTGCAGACAACATTTTCAATGTAGCTCAAAACATAATATTTGTCTCTTACAGGGTATAAAACATTGAAGGAAAACAAGAAAATGCGGGTTACCAGCATTTTCTTCATTTCCCACAATGTTTTTAAAAGGCCTCTTTCTGTGGGTCATTAAAAGTTGTGATTTTGTGGTAAAGGGTTAATGACTCAGGAGAGGGAGGCTTTCACAAACATTATTGGAAAAGGAGAAAAAATTTTGGCTACAAACATTTTCTCCTTTTTCTGCAATGTTATTCTATCATTTCAAGGTCAAATACTATCATTTCAACCAGGTTAACTATGCTGTCTGCAATATGTCTTCAATATCCATGTGTCTAAAATTCTGTTGTCTTGCAAAGAACTAAAACTTACTACAATCCATGTTTTAACCCTTTACAAGACAACAAAATTTTAGCCACGTCCAAATTGAAAGCATATGCAGGCGACAATTTCAGTGTGGCTCAAACAGTGCTATTTTTCTTTGATAGGGTAGAAAACATTGTGGGAAAAGGAGAAAATGCTGGTTACCAGCATTTTCTCCTTTTCCCACAATGTTTTCAAAAGGCTTCTTTCTCAGGGTTGTTAATAGGCGGCAATGTGTATAAAGGGTTAACCAACCTAAGGAACAAGGCTTTCAAAAAACAAGTTCCCCTTCTTTCACAATGATATCTTCCCTTTTAGAGACAAATCTCATCGACTGAGACACATCTACCTGGTCATCTGCAAATGCTTTCAATTTGGACAAGTCTAAAATTTCATGAACTAGAAATGTGTTAACCTTGTAATCACTTGGAGGTCCTTGGTTATCACTCCTAAAGGCAAAACAAAGTGCTTGATCCAGTCCAGGAACGATGGCGCAGTCTTTACGTGACAGCCCTCCAGGTATCATTGGGCTTGGTCCATATCCATTTGGGTATCCACCTGCGTAACAGAGAAAGAGTGTAGAAATAGGTGAAAGATAAGAGTCTTCATGAAATTATGGCATCAAATGTTAACTTGCTATTATCGCACCACAGAATGTCCTTCATTTACTAATTGGTAGAGTTGGTTGATTGAGAGATTAACTGACTTGATTTACAGATCTGAGAGCTTGGTTGACAGAGAGATTAACCCTTTACCACACAATCCCTATTTTTAACGACCCTGAGAAAGAAGCTTTTTGAAAACATTGTGGGAAAAGGAGAAAATGCTGGTAACCAGCATTTTCTCCTTTTCCCATAATGTTTTCTACCCTTCCCAAAACAAATTTCATTTTTTGTGTCACATTCATTTTGTTGTCTGCAAGTGCTTTCAATTTGGACCAGTCTAAAATTTTGTCCTTTGGTAAAAGAGTTTTTCACTGACTGATTGATAGACTGATTGTTTCACTCATTCAAATTTTCATTTCTTTGAATTTCCATTATTTTTTTTTTGTTTGTTATGATTAAATTTTCCTCCTGCCTCAATCACCTCAAGAGTGATCTGATGCAAGAGGGCAAATAATTGTCTGCAGATGGAAGTGTTAACTCTTTACCAGATGACAAAATTTTAGCCTTGTCTGAATTGAAAGCATTTGCAGACGACAAATTAAGTGTTACTCAAAACATAAAATTTGTCTTTCATAGGGTGGAAAACATTGTGGGACAAGGAGAAAATGTTGATTGCCAGCATTTTCTTCTTTTCGGACGATGTTTTCAAAAGCATTCTTTCTGGGGGTCATTACAAATCGGCACTGTGCTTTACCTAGTGTTACTCATAACATAAAATTCATCTTTTATAGGGTGGAAAACATTGTGGGAAAAGGAAGAAATGCTGGTTACCAGCATTTTCTTCTTTTCCCACAATGTTTCAAAAAGCATTCTTATTGATGGTCATGAAAAATCAGCATTGTGTGGTTAAGGCTTTAAACGCGGAAATAAATGTACATGCACCTACCTGGATGGTATAAGGTAATCATGGAGGTGTTCTGGAACTGCCATCTAAACACAGGTGGCACTGCAGCAGGGACAGTGGCCCCATTTACACCAATAGACAGTGCTTCTATACCCATCTTCTTAAGGATTGGTAATATGGCAGCTGTTGTACCTGACACCATTTTGGAAAAACGTAAATTAGGTTTATTTTATGAACAGTATAGAACAAGATCTTACAACAGAAAAGATGCAGAGTACTGTTGTACTGAGCAACCTGTGGTTTTGCATGACTTTTTCACACTTTACCAAACAATTCCCTCTTTTAAGTCTTACCAAATGACAAAATTTTTGACCAGTCAAAACTGAAACATTTGCAGACGACAAAATAAATATTACTCACAACTTGAAATTTGTTTTAGGAAGGGTAAAAAACATTGTGGGAAATAGAGAAAATGCTGGTAACCAGCATTTTCTCCTTTTCCCACGATGTTTTCAAAAGCTTTCTCCTTCAGGGTGAGGAATTGTGTGGTAAAGAATTAAAGACCTCATGGAATATGGCAAACTGATAACACTGTGGGAAAAGGAGGAAATACTGGTTACCAGCATTTTCTCCTTTTCCTGCAATGTTTAATGCCTGTTCAAAGACAAATCCCATCGCTTGAGCCATATTAAAATTGTATGAAAATGCTTTTAAGAAAAGTTTCCCAAGTTGTTGTCACCTGGAAAAGGGCAAAAATGAACACCATTGTTAGCTATTGTGCACGAAGATTGTCAAGAAAGTGCAGAGAGGACTTCAGTGCACTCTTATGGCCAACCAAAAAAAAATTTACATATTACATTAACATCAAATTTTTTTTTAAGGAAAGTAAAATCATTCTTCATACTGTATGAAAAACATTTTGGGTAATATGAGCAATTGCATGATAGAGGCAATTCCTGCTTTTTTGCAACACTGCTTAAAGCAGGGGCAGAATTTGGTAACTGAAATGCTCTAGCTTGGCCAATGTTTTTGCACTGACCCTTTTCTAAGAAATCCCATGTATGAGTACACTTCTTTTCCCACAGCATCAATCCTGCCAGAACAAATCCGAGCATTTGAAAATATTCACTCTTTTGTCTGCACATGTTTTTGATTTTGACATGTTTAAAATTTCTTGTTTGGTAAAGTGTTAACCCTTTACCACACAATGGGAAAAAAAAAAGAAAAGAAAATGCAGGTCACCAGCATCTTTTTCCTCCAGAATATATCCTATTTCAGCTAAGTTCAATTTGTTGTCTGCAAATGCTTTCGTTTTGGACAAGTCTAAAATTGTTGTCTAGTAATCAATATTGTTATATTAATATTATAATTATTAATTATATTATTATAATATTAATATTATACTAGTGCAATCATCCAGACCATAGGTAAAAATAAATTTTGCTCTGTGAAAAGGGGGCTTAATGCATGGGCAAAAAAGCACAGACTCACCTGGGCTGATACTTTTTGCTTTTGGTGAATTTTCTGCATGTCAAAGAACCAGTGTACCTCATGATTTAGTCGACTGTTGGACAAAATGGACTTTATGGATGCATAATTATGTGACAACTTGCTTGGTGTCATGGATCACAGAGATTCATTAACTCTTTACCAAATGACAAATTTTAAGACTAGTCCAAATTGATGGCATTTGCAGACAACAAAATAAGTGTAACTGAAAAATCCAAATTTGTTTTGGGATGGGTATAAGACACTGTGGGAAAAAGGGAAAATGCTGGTTACCAGCATTTTCTCCATTTCAAACAATGTTTTCAAAAGGCTGCTTTCTCATGGTCCTTAAAAGTCAGGATTGTGTGGTAAAGTGTTAAGCCTCTTTTTGCCAGAGCATGTTGCATTTAATTTTTTCAAACAATGTTTACCCAAAGCTGTCAACTACAAGGACATAAAAAATACAAGAGGACCATGATGGTCCTAAATCGCTCACCTGAAATGCAACTCAGCTGTCATTGTTATGGCCACTTGCCTCTTGTTTTTTGCTGGAATGTTTTAGTTTTGAAAATGATTCATCCATATGACAATACCAACAATCAGAGCAGGTAAGAAAATGATAGTCGAAATTATAGGCCCTAGAGTGTAAACAATGGAATTGTCATCAAGATCCCCTATTTTGATGCTTTTAGCTTGTCCCCATTTTGATCAGATTTGTCCTTAGGTCATTATGAACATTCAGGGAAATTTTGAGTACGACTGAGCCAGAATTGTGGTTGCTGAGTGTGGTCATGTTCATGTTCACAACCTTACAAACATTCTGGGCAATGGATCAAGATTATGCTCAAATTACGATACTTATATAATGAACAGTGGAATTTTGGCGACGCATATTCAAGGATACATAAAAGCTAACCATGAGTATGTTATGCTCAGGTGAGCTGATAATGGGTTTTCAGACAGAATCACATGCCAAATGTATGTTGTGGGCCATACAATATGGAACAGGAGGATTCCAAGAATACACTCTTTACATATTTGATCCCACATTGTGACTACAAAGGACTTTTTGTGATTCCAAGGAAGAAATTTGGTAAATGCTATTAGCAAACAAGAGCCGTCAAGTGGTTGTTGAGAAATTGCTTCGGACGGACAGACAGACAGACAAAGTGGCGACTATATGCTCGCTCTTACGGGAGCATAACTATCCACCAGTCCATGCTGAATATGAAAGTTCTAGGGTTAATGCTTGGATGAAAGAAGATTTTAAAAGATCTTTTATTTGGATGTGGAAACTGGGATCCAACAACAAAGCACTTATTTTTTTTTCCTATGGTCACAATTCGATGTACTTTGGTAGAGTGCTAATGTTGCCAATTAAGTTGTAGGCTTTGTGGTTTTTTTTTTTTTTTCAGCAGTTGACATGGAAACCAGAGTTGTTCATGAATTCCAATTTGTCAAAGGGCAATACAGTTGATCTTGCTTAGGTAAGCGACTACGTGTATTAAGCCAACACTTTTATTAAGCGATAGGAATTCCAATGTCTCTGTTGAAATATATAAGACTAGCTGGAATTGAATGCCCCATGGATTAAAGCCTTTATGCTGAGCTAAATCCTATGTTGTTAGTACTTATTACAATCGTCTTAGTGAGAGTATTGTAATGAGTATTGCCAACAAAGGCTTTTCTAGAAAGTAAGGTATTATTTGAGTGCAAGAAATGTTGCCACTCCATGTAATCTGAATAAGTTTTTGTTGCATTAAGAGACCATTTTCTAAAGTGACCAATTTTGGCAGTCCCTTGAGTGGTCGCTTAATAGATGTTTTACCCATACAAAAACCCAAATCCAACACTATTGGTGTATATAAATTGTAAATTATCAAAATGTGTTTGTGAAATTTAAATGCATATAATCCATCATTCACAGATATGGCCTTGATATTCAGTCTTAATATTGTGATTATACCTTTTTTATGAGTAGGTCCAAAAATAAATTAACCCTTTCCCAAACAAGCCCTGGTTTTCACGTGTCTGTTGTACAAGTCTTTTGAAAACACTGTGGGAAAAGGAGAAATTGCTCGTAACGAGCAATTTCTCCTTTTCCCACAGTGTTTTATACCCTTTTTGAGAACTTCCTGCCATTTTCATCAAATTTAAAATTGCCGTCTGCAAACTCTTTCAATTTGGACCAGTCCAAAATTTGTCGTTTGGGAAAGGGTTAAATATGCAATGACCTTTTGATAGACAGGCAAATGAAAAGTTGACAACAATTAGACAATAATTGCAGAAAGCAGTTAAAAGACTCAGTGTTTCCCAATAGTGGCACATACCTGGTACGGGTTGACATCTGCGACAGCCCAAAATATGGTTCCACTTATAATGATACTCAGGGGACCAAAGAAATCATATCGTTTTATCTGAGTATCGTTTTAACTGATGTATATTCTTATAAAAAGAGACCCTGTTGGGACCAAGGGATTAACGTCATTATAAGCAATATATCGTATTAAGCAATATAGTAATAAGCAAAGTTTACTGTAATTGTTGCAGAGATGTTCAAGAAATTAATTAATATTTTAGCAGATCAGTATTGAGTTGACTCTTTTCAAGATATAATGGTGATCAACCTTTTTCCCACAACCACTTGCAAGAAGACTCAACACCATAATGCTACATGCCAAATATGAAAGCTCTAGCCCTTACGGTTTGGGACAAGAAGACTTTTAAAGATTTCCCTCTTTATCTCTATATGAAATCCGAGACCAACAAAATATGGCTAATTTTCACACCAGGGCCATAATTTTAAGTGTTTTGGTAGAGGGCCACTAGATGATGCTACATGCCAAATATGAAAGCTCTAGCCCTTACGGTTTGGGACAAGAAGATTTTTAAAGATTTCCCTCTTTATCTCTATGTGAAATCCGAGACCGCACAACATAGGTCCAATTTTTAACACCAGGGCCATAATTTGAAATGTTTTGGTAGAGAGTCACTAGATGATGTTACATACTATATATGAAAGCTCTAGCCCTTACGGTTTGGGACAAGAAGATTTTTGAAGATTTCCTTCTTTATCTCTTTGTGAAATCTGAGAACCCACAACATAGGGCCAATTTCCACACTAGGGCCATTATTTGAAGTATTTTGGTAGAGGGCCACTAGATGATACCACATGCCATATATGAGAGCTCTAGCCCTTACGGTTTGGGACAAGAAGATTTTTAAAGATTTCCTTCTTTATCTCTATGTGAAATCCGAGAACCCACAACATAGGGCCGTTTTCAACACTAGGGCCATAATTTGAAGTATTTTGGTAGAGGGCCACTAGATGATGCTACATGCCAAATATGAAAGCTCTAGCCCTTATGGTTTGGGACAAGAAGATTTTTAAAGATTTCCTTCTTTATCTCTATGTGAAATCTGAGACCCCACAACATAGGGCCAATTTTTAACACCAGGGCCATAATTTGAAGTATTTTGGTAGAGGGCCACTAGATGTTGCTACATTCCATATATGAAAGCTCTAGCCCTTACAGTTTGGGACAAGAAGATTTTTAAAGTTTTTTCTTTTGGTTGCCATGGCAACCAGAATTCTTCACTGATTTCAATTCTTTGAAGTATTTTGAAAGAGCATGACCTAAGGATGATTTCTGTGAAGTTTGATTGAAATCTGATAGTTAGTTTAGGAGGAGAAGATTTTTTTTGTAATTGTGAACGGACAGACGGACGACGGACATTGACCGATCACAATAGCTCACCTCGAGCACTTTGTGCTCAGGTGAGCTAAAAAGTTAACACACACATGGATGCATGGACACATGCATGATGGACACCTGGCCATGACATAAGTCGAGCTAAAAACCAAAATTAGGTTAATATTGTTTACCTGGTACATCACGCTGACTGACTGTTCTATACTTTCTGGTAATATTAAACTGCACATCGAGATCTATGGACAGCTGTATGGAGAATTCCATCATTGATTCATCCATCATTTCAAACTCCATGTTCATTGGCCCCGCATGCCAAGTTATTGCTCCAATATTTATAGCTTGAATGAAGGAATTCCTGTCTTCGGAACTGGGGCACTAAAAAGAGACTATCAAAGCTCAATGCCTCTAGATTTTGTTTCTTTGTAAGGTGTTTAACCCTGTTTTCAGCATTTCTTCAGTTACATTGTGGTGGCCAGTGCAATAGATTAAAAGTTTGTTTGTAAAGTGTTTAACCCTGTTTTAAGCATTTCTTCAGTTACACTGTGGTGGCTAGTGCAGCAACTCATGCTTTCCTTGAATTTATTTCACCGGTACTTTGCACAATAGTCTTCCCAAGCCACTGGCTGCTTTCCCACATAACCATTTTTCTAACATCAGCAATGTCTAGGTAAAATATTCCTTAATGTAGCTAAAATTTATGCTGGCATTTATCTTTGCAATTTTTATCAATACACGAAAATCATGAAGATTTTCACAAGACAAACATTTCCAGCTTTACAGCACTCCTACTACACCACATCAGCACTCTAAATCAAGTAAAACCAAACCAACAAAACACTCCCGAGATAAATCAAGTTAGAGGAAAATTTAAACGCTGCTGACAATGGTTGCAATATACTGTGGCTGCAGCTCTAATAATGAACAATAGCAGCCCTTAACCCATTACCGCACAATGCCGCCTTTTAACGACCCTGGTAAAGAAGCCTTTTGAAAACGTGGGAAAAGGAGAAAATGCTGGTAACCAGCATTTTCTCCTTTTCCCACAATGTTTTCTACCCTATCAAAGAAACATTGCACCATTTCAGCCACACTGAAACTGTTGTCTGCAATGCTTTCAATTTAGACAAGGCTAAAATTTTGTTGTCTGGTAAGGGGTTAACCCACAATAAAAGAATAAAAGATTGCAATCAAAAGTCACATACAATTATTTCAAAAATCAGCTTGCACTACACACAAAGACTTCGATGTCAAAAAGACATGATTTGCACTCTTTGGATGTGAACAAAATTTGCCAATCGACAATGTTTTTTATGAGCATGTCATGTGGCTGCTCAAACTGCATCGCCTCAAACGATCGAGTACCCCAGTTATCTTTGACTATAAAGCTGCATGCTCTGGGTAAAGTGAGTGCTTAAATCAGCTTAACTCTTTTTACCACACAACAAAAATGCAGATTTGTCCAAATTGAAAGCATTTGCAGACGACAATTTAAATGTGGCTTAAATGATGGAATTTCTCTTTGAAAGGCTAAAAAACATTGTGCGAAAGGGAGAAAATGCTGGTTACCAGCATTTTCTCCTTTTCCCACAATGTTTTCAAAAGGCTTTTTGTTCAGGGTCGTTAAAACCCGTGACTGTGTGGTAAAGAGTTAATAAAGTCCACCAAAGGTAGAAATTCAGTTCAATCACATTCAAAAAGCAGCCAGAATGGCTGACTCAGTTACAGTAGGAATGTCAATCTGTTGTTTTACAGGTAAAGAAACAGGTCTTTGGTAAACAGAAAATCAACAGAAGCACTGATTACCTTTAACTGTATACCTGACAACACAAGATTTGGAGGACAATCGAGGTAAAGACTGACAAGCCAGGGGTGTGTCGTGTAGATAAATCTCTCTTTATAACCAAGGGCCAGCAGCTGAAAGGCCGTTTGAATGGCTCTAGGGAAATACTCTGTGAAATATGCATTCAGTACATCCACCAAATGACCCGGCTCATTGTTAAACGAGTAACCAACATCTGAAAGGAAACAGAAAATAGGTAGTCCTCAGCTGAGCACTGGAAAGGCTTTAACCCTTTACCAAACAATGAAATTTGAGACTTGTCCAAATTCAAAGTATTTGCAGACAGCAAATTAAAGGTGGCTAAAATGATGTCAATAATACTTGTCAATAATAGCGTAGAAAACAGTCCTCAGGTGAGCGCTAGAAAGGCTTTAACCCGTAACCTGTTAAATAACTTAACTCTTTACCACACAATCCTGACTTTTAACGACCCTGAGAAAGAAGCCTTTTGAAAACTTTGTGGGAAAAGGAGAAAATGCTGGTAACCAGCATTTTCTCCTTTTCCCACAATGTTTTCTAGCCTTCCCAAAACAAATTTCAATTTTTGAGTTACCTTTATTTTGTCGTCTGCAAGCGCTTTGAATTTGGACTAGTCTAAAAACTTGTTGTTTGGTAAAGAGTTAAAAAGAAACTTTCAAGCTAATATTAAAAACCTGAATTTGGCTCTTTCAAAGATATTTTTCGGGGCAAAATTATTGGGCAGTATAAATCCAACATCAGACTGCACATTCTGTGCAACCTGATCTTGATCTACACAGTCTAAAGGTTCACACTTTACCACATAATGAAATCTGAGACTTGTCCATCTTTTGCATCTGCAAAAAGTATTGACCCAGGTCAGCCTGCACAGTCAGACCTTGGCTGAAACTTTTTGCTTTGGGCAAATTTTCTCCGTGTCAAAGGACCTGTCTACCTCCTGATACAGTCTGTTGTTAGACAAAGTGGATTTTATGGATCCCTATATGTGTGATATCTTGCTTGGTACAATGCATTACGGAGATGCATTGAGTCCCTTTATACCAGAGCATGGCTCATATAAAACTCAGAAAGAGAATGAATTATTATGTTCTATACTTTATCCTTACCAAGATGGTTCATGAATATGACATGAACAAGTTTGATTGGGTCATCTTCCTTGTCAGCTGTATCAGCATGTACCACAGCACCAAAACAGCATAGCAAAAGGATCTGCAATTACAAGGAAAAAAAAAATTCTACTAGCATACAAATTATTACCTTCAGCATTATGTAAGAATACACTAGAAAATTATGTATAATTATCATTCTTCCCAACTTTTTTAACTCTTAACTCTTTACCAAACGACAAAATTTTACACCAGTCAAAATTGAAAGCTTTTGCAGACGACAAAATAAATGTGACTAAAAAATTTTAAAATTTGTTTTGGGAAGAGTAGAAAACATTGTGGGAAAAGGAGAAAATGCTGGTTACCAGCATTTTCTCCTTTTCTCACAATGTTTTCAAAAGGTTCCTTCCTCAGGGTCATTAAAAGTCTGGATTGTGTGGTACAGAGTTGAGCAAACGATAAAAATGTAGATTTGCGCAAACTGAAAGCATTTGCAGACAACAGTTTGAATATGGCTCAAATGATGAAACTTGTCTGTTACAGAGTAGAAAACATTGTTGGAAAAAGAGTAAAAGCTGGTAACCACAATGTCTTCAGCTGTGTTAAAATTCAAGATTGTGTGTTAACCCTTTACCACACAATCCCGACTTTTAACAACCCTGGGGAAAAAGCCTTTCCAAAACATTGGGGGAAAAGGAGAAAATGCTGGTAACCAGCACTTTCTCCTTTCCCACAATGTTTTCTACCTTTCCTAAAACAAATTTCAGTTTTTGAGTCCCATTTATTTTGTCGTCTGCAAATACTTTCAATTTGGAAATGTCCAAATTATTGTTGTTTGGTACAGAATTAAAAGGTTTAAAGCTATAAAAAAAAAAATATGCTTTTAATAATTACCCTCTTCAGGTGTCATTTTTCATCTTGCAGCTGAACAGTTTTGTATCACAAAGCAGCTTGACAGAAGGAGACATTGTTTCAATGAGCAATTTCTCAATTTTGTTCTCACATGTTTTCTATATACCAACTACATACCACATGACAAAACTATAGGACTTCTTCACATTGAAAACATTTGCAGCTGACAAGTCAAATGTGGCTCAGACAATATGACTTGCCTTTAAAAGTTCAGAAAACATTGTGGGAGTAAGTGCTGCTTACCTGCTATGTTTTCAAAAAGCCTTCTTTCTCAGTGTTTATAAAGGACAGCATTGTGTGGTAAAGGATTTAGTCCTATACCAAACAATCCCATGTTTTTTAATCCTTTACCACACAATCCCGACTTTTAATGACCCTGTAAAAGAAGCCTTCTGTAAACATTGTGGGAAAAATAGAAAATGCTGGTAACCAGCCTTTTCTTTTCCCACAATGTTTTCTACCATTATAACAACAAATTTCCATTTTTTAGTCCCATTTATTTTGTCGTCTGCAAATGCTTTCAATTTGGACCAGTCTAAAATTCTGTCGTTTGGTAAAGAGTAAACTACCCTGTGGGAATTTCATTTTTTGTAAAAGTTGTGGGAAAAGAAAAAAATGCTGGACACTAGCTTTGTCTCCTTTTTTCATACTGTTTTCTAGCCTTTAATACAGGACAAAACTGATCATCTGGGCCACATTTCACCGGTTATTTGCAATTTCCCTCGATAGGTGTAAAATTTTGTCCTCTGGTATACAGTTAACCCTTTACCAGGCGATACAATTTTAGCCTTGTCCAAAGTGGAAGCATTTGCAGACAACAATTTCAGTGTGGCTCAAATGGTGCAATTTTCTATTGATAGGGTAGAAAACATTGTGGGAAAAGGAGAAAATGCTGGTTACCATCATTTTCTCCTTTTCCCACAATGTTTTCAAAATGCTTCTTTCCCAGCGTCGTTAAAAGGCAGCATAGTGCGGCAAAGGGTTAAATATTCACCACTTTAGCCTGCTTTATCTTTTTAATTCATACATCCTGCATAATCAAAGGAGTGGCACTCTGGGAAAAGGAGGTGTAATGCATCTCCATGAGATATTACAAGCAAGTCATAACAAAATAATGGATCCATAAAATCTGTTTTATCTAATAACCCTTTACCACACAATCCCGACTTTTAACAACCCTAAGAAAGGAACCTCTTGAAAACGTTGTGGGAAAAGGAGAAAATGCTGGTAACCAGCATTTTCTCCTTTTCCCACAATGTTTTCAACCCTTCCCAAAACAAATTTCAATAGTTAAGTCACATTCATTTTGTCGTCTGCAAATGCTTTCAATTTGGACAAGTCTTAAATTTTGTCGTTTGGTAAAGAGTTAACTCTCTACCACTCGTCCGTATTGAAGGAATTTACAGACAAGAATTTAGGTGTTTTTCAAACGATAATATTTGTCCTTGAATACATAGAAAACATTGCGGGAAAAGGAGAAAGTGCTGGTTACTAGCATTTTCTCCTTTTCCCACCATGTTTTCAAAAGGCTTTTTACCTCAGGGTCGTTAGAACTCTGGATTATGTGGTAAAGGGTTAACTGACTGAATCATGAGTTAGACAGGTCCTTTGACTTGCAAAAAACTGACCAATAGCAAAATGTTTTGACCAAGGTAAGCCTTCTCAGACTACGCAGGATGACCTGGGTTGATACTCTTTGGAAATGCATAAAATTTCCTTTTCACAGAGCATGAATCAAATGTATTGTGGAAATACACATTTGGAAAGGAAGTGTCCAATTTGACTGTTAGAATAGGGAGAAACTAATTGTTTCTTCCGTCAATTAGTATCTTGTGAAGTATTCTGGCCCAAACATTGTATAGTAGTTTAGTTTAGTTTAAACATATTTATTTTCCCTCAAGTTTACATGGAAATGGGGTTGGGTCACAAGTTATAACAACTTAGAGATCGACCCTCCCCCTATAATGTAAATATAGTGTTCACACAACTAATTACAATGCACGCGAGAGAGAGAGAGACAGACAGACAGACAGAGAGAGAGAGAGAGAGAGAGAGAGAGAGAGAGAGAGAATTTGTCCATTTACTCCTGCATAATAGAAAAGAAACATCAGATTGTTCCAAAATATATCAAGCAAATCGGCCAGTTTGTTGAATATACTCCTGGACTGATACAAATAATTCCGAATTTTCTTTTTCTGTAAAGGATGGTTTACCAAAAAGTAGATCATTTGTGTTTAATGGATTAAGATGCTGAATAGAACTGAACAAGTGTAGTCTCTGTCTAACAAAAAGATTGCATCTGAAAAAATAGTGTTCAGCATCTTCAGGTTCTACTAAGCACATGCAGAGCTGACTATTATGAAGGTAGTTATGAAACAAATCACAATTTAGTCCACTGCATTTATTCCTAATCCAGGCATGCAAAACTGATAAAAAAACGATTGCCTTTAAGGTAATAGGCGGGAACAGCTGGTAATGGGAACCTACTTGAAATTACCTTTTTAAAAGTTGAAAACGAATTAACATTCTTCAAGCTATCATTTAAATATTGTATAGTACAATATATATCATTGTATAGTACAGTCATGTAATTTCTTGAATCATACCACGCTAATTTGAGGGCTCAGCAGGCTATGCACAAAAATTGTGTACATAGTGAAGAAAAAAACCAAAACTTTCTCTTACTTAGTTTAAAATAAAAGCATGCATTCCAAAAAGGATGGTTTTCATTTTTCTTCATGATCTTTTTCCCAAACCTAGCAGTGCATCAGAATTACTAGTACCTCTTTACCTAGCCTGGGTTCCTGTCATCATTTTTTCTGTTTTATGTATTGAGACTTTACTTTGCCAAAATTATGGAACCAATCAACAGTTTTTTCATAGATACATGTATATATAAAGACCATGAAAAATGGCTGCAATAAGGAGTGATCTAAAGATTATCACAGCTTGGACCCCAGGTACTCTCTCCAGAACAGCCCAGTGTTTAAATCAAAGTACTGAAAGTACTGATAGACTAGTGAATTTGATTGATTGATTGTTTGTATGGTGTTTAACACTGTTTTCAACATTATTTCAGTTATGTAGCAGTGGACAGTCCACATATCCATGTTTTCCTGGAGTTTCTTTCACCAGTACTCCGCACAATATTCTTTCCAAGCCACTGGCTGCTTTCCCACATTTATATTATAACCATCATCAAAACGTGACAGAGAAATGAATCCTGTCACAATGACTATCATCAATCCTCAGAACGAAATTTGATTTGCCGAGTCGAGGATCGAACCTGCGACCTCCTGTTCCCAAGTCCTGTACAATACCGACTGAGCTGCTGGGGCTATGCGTGCTATTGGTTAACTGTAATCCAGTATAAGTTTAACCCTTAACCTGCTAAAAATGTTAAACGAAACTTTCAAGCCGATGATAAACACCTGAATATTGCTATTTCAAAGTTACATTTTGGAGAAAATAATATATCCTCTTATCGGACAGTGTAGATCCAAGGTCAGACTGCATGCTCTGCGCAGTCTGATCTTAATCCACAATGTCCGCAAAGCGTCACTGAGTCGCAGTAGTGCTGGTAAAAGAAACTCCAGGAAAGCATGGTTAGGTGCTCTGGCCACCGAAATATCACTGAAATAATGTTGAAAATGGCATTAAACACCATGCAATCGATTAGTCAACATCCAATAGCACAAGATGTAGTTAACTATTTAACTCTCTTCACAAAACAAGAAATTTTACGCCAGTCCAAATTCAAAGCTGTTGCAGACCACAAATTAAAAGTGGCTGAACTGATGAAACCTCATTCCAAAAGGGTAGAAAACAATGTGGGAAAAGGAGAAAATGATGGTTACCAGCATTTTCTCCTTTTCCCGCAATGTTTTCAAAGGGATTTTCCCAAGTATCGTTAAAACTTGGGATTGTCTGGTAAAGGGTTAATATTCAAGTCTAGAATAACTGTTTGAAATAAGAGTTTAACTGTACACAATGATCTAAATAATGAATGACTGAAGGAATGACAAGGGTTCCCTGTCCAGTGAAGGTTATTGGGATTTGCTACAAGTTACCTAGGTGTATCTATTAATAGCTTCATTCATAATGATACAGTGGTGTAGGAAAAAGTGATTCTCTGCTTTGCATAGGTCACTTAATTTACATATAAGCCAAGATCTTGTACCTTATAAATGACATCTTGTTCAGTTTATTACTTTGTAAGACAACATGTTTAAATTGGAGTAGTAGAGATTTAGTGGTTTTTGTCAAAATTGTCATATATAGCAGAATTAAGATTTATAACAGAAAGAAGTATTTTTCTGTGAGGCAGTATTTGGCAACTGTGGGGATTTTTCTTTACTTTGACTCTAGGTCAGTCTTGATGCCTATAGGCTAGTTTCGCTAGTCTAACAATCCCACTGAAACAAGCTTCTGAAATCATAGTAGATAAAGAAGAAAATGATGGTGACTACCATTTTCTCATTTATCAACAATGTTTTCTGTCCTTTCACCCACAGTGCTGCCTTTTAACGACCCTGGAAAAGAAGCCCTTTGAAAACATTGTGGGAAAAGGAGAAAATGCTGGTAACCAACATTTTCCCCGTTTCCCACAATGTTTTCTACCCTATCAAAGAAAAATTGCAACATTTGGGTCACATTGAAATTGTCGTCTGCAAATGCTTTCAATCTGGATGAGGCTAAAATTTTGTCGTCTGGTAAAGGGATAAGAGACAGACTCTATCTATAATATTATTGAACCACAGTGAATTTGTCATACTGGAAATGCTTTTAATTTGGACATGTCTAAATCTCTGTCATGTGGTTGAGGTTAATGAACATTGCTCACTAGGAGCTGCCAAATGGTGTCTGCATTTGTGGCCATTCCCTCCTCCCCCCCACCCGTCATTTGGTGCTTTGCATCTATGGCATTTCTTAAATTTAAGTTTTGCTACTTTTGCCCCTGTACATGAAAGTTCATTTGTGAGTTACAAGGGTAGATCTAGATGATACACTATTTTACAACAAACTGTAACACATAGAGATCACTGATGCTTAGAGATCAAGATTCTTGGTGGTCACCAATATCTATAACATTACCAGTATTTCTTCCCTAAATTTTAGGCTGTGGGTACTCATTCAAGTTATCTCACAGAATACCGAAAACATACTTTTAAAAGGAAATGAAAATAAGCAACATGCACAACACTGATAGAGTACAACTGTCAACAACAACGAGAAATGTCCTTCTTGAATAACATAGAAAACATTGTGAAAAAAGGAGCAACCGTTCCTTTTTTCTCAGTGTTTTCAAAAGCTAATTCAGGTGTTTAAAAAGTATCTGTTACGTAATAGGTTAAAGCTTAACCCTTTCCCAAACGACAAATTTTGGACTGGTCCAAGTGGAAAGAGTTTGCAGACGACAATTTTAAATTTGATGAAAATGGTCGAAAGTTCTCAAAAAGGGTAGAAAACACTGTGGGAAAAGGAGAAATTGCTCATTATGAGCAATTTCTCCTTTTCCCACAGTGTTTTCAAAAGACTTGCACTGCAGACACGTGAAAACCAGGGCTTGTTTGGGAAAGGGTTAACGTACAACAAGCACCTAACATTGCCCTAGCATGAAAACTTTTCACCAAACAGAGAAATAGATCTTTGAAAACATTGTGAAAAGAGGAGGAAATGCTAGTAACAAGCATAATTCTTTTTTTTTTCCACAATGTTTTCTATCTTTTCAAAAACGAATCCCATCATTTTTGATACAATTGATAAATATCTGCAAAATTCATGCTGTCAATTTGGACAAGTCTAAAATTTTGCCTTTTGGTTAAGAATTAACTCTTTACCAAACAACAATATTTAGACTTGTCCAAATTGAAAGCATCTGCAGGTGAGTATTTAAATGTTAATCGAAATATGAAATTTATCTCTGAAAGAGTGGAAAACAATAGGGGAACAAGATAAAATCCTGGTTACCAGCATTTTCCCCATTTCCCATTATGTTTTCGAAAGCCTTCTCTCATAGGCTTACTTAAAACTCAAGGTTGATTGGTCATGGGTTAAGAGCTGAAAGTATTGTGTAACCACTTGACTGATATGCAAAGTCTGATAGTCACATTGTGTCCACCCTTTACCAAACAATCCTGTCTTTTAATGATCCAACCGAAGAAGACTTTTGTAAACATTGTGAGAAAAGGAGTAAATGCAGGTAACCAGCATTTTCTCAATTTCCCACCATAATTTGTACTCTAACGAAGCGAAGTCTCATAACTTCAGCCACACTTAATTTGTGCATCTGCAACTATTTCCAATTTGGAAAACTCTGTAATTTTGTCTTTTGATAATGAAATGACAAATTTTTGGACTGGACTAAACTGAAAGCATTTGGAGACAAAAAAATAAATGTAGCTTAAATGATGATTTCTGTCTTTGATAGGGAAGAACACATTGTGGGAAAAAAGGAGAAAATCTGATCACAAGTATTTTCTCCTTTTCCCACAATGTTTTCAAAAGCCTTCCTCTTCAAGGCCGTTAAAACGCAGAACTGTGTGGTAAAGAGTTAAGACAGATCTCTGAACCAGCATTTTGAACTATGGTCTTAAAGTCCCAATAAAGTCCAAAATTTGAATTTTTTTATGCTTGAAAAAAGGCATGAATCTGTTAGATTTACTCTTATTTTGTCGCCAAGGGGATAGGGGCGTTCATAGCAGCATCGGTTCATGTCACAGAACCATACAAAAAATCCTATTTTTTTTTATCAATTCTCCCAAGTGACGTTGCCACGCACTATTCGGAATCATTCTGGTGTCCTATTTGTAGACACCATGTGACCGATGACGTATTACACAAACGATGTGCTTTCTCTCCTTGGAAAACGTTGCGAAACTTCGGTAAGTCTTTAATTTTCGTTAAATTACCTGCGCTCATCGTATCTAATTTATTTGTATGCATTTGATTGGTAAATCGGAGTTGTGTTATATTTATTTCGATCATGATATGCCTATTTCTTCTTGTCAAGAGTCGTCCAAACATCGAATGACATCTCGGCCTATACAGTAACACTTTCGGCCTATTACAATTTCGACTAGTAAGAAATTCGGCGCATACAAAATCGAATGTCTACACAAGGTATAAAGGTTTGTAATATGAGCCATGGGGAATAAGTTAAACAAAATGCGGACGTTTTATAACGAAGATCAGACTTTATATTATGTGCGATCTGATCTTGATCTTCTAGGTAATGAAAAAGTTAAGAATTTTGTGGGTTTTTTTTTTTCGGGTCTGTAATTACTAGCGAATTTTGACCTGAGTTTAGCATCAGGTGGTGGACGTTTTATATCAAAGGTCAGACTTCTTACTAGGTGCAATCTGATCTCGATCTATGCTGTCAACAAAGGATATTTCTCAACTTTCAAGAGTTTAGTAAAACACATTGCTTATTGATATTTTTACTGCTAGTTTTTGAAGACAGAGTTGATGTTACTTCATCAATCAAGTTATTGCATGCAGATGAACCATACTTTTAAAAATTATAGATACATATTCCAAAGCTGATAAATACATGTACTTCAAGTTGTTGGAGTGCAAGACAATTGAAGACAAAAGTAGAAGTTTACTAGTAGACTACTCAAGTAATATTTATCTACCACATTGTGATTAAGAAAAATAATTTTTTATGTCATTTTTTACTGATCTCTTTTCTTTCCAACCTAAAAACAGTGTATTTTTTTAGGGTGTGATACAGAGAGACCAAGATGTTTGTTAACCGCCAAATAGATATCCCAGTCTGGTGTTATATCTCTGCTGTACGACCATTTTTTTTTTCACAGATTTTAGCACAGTCCATGTCAACAGGTATTTGAATGATATTTAGATCTACATCTATTACACATTAATGTTAGAACTTTGAAGTCTATATTATATTTCAAGCTTAGAAAGGATCAGCTTCTGAAGGGATAATTGATCAAATACAACTTTTTTACACCCTTGCCATAAATTTTTGAAAGGAGCAATTGTTTGCTACAAGCAACTGCTCCTTTCTCACATTCCTCCATTTAGTTGATTTTTTGTGTGTGTGTGTGAACATTCCCCAGTTGTCGGTTGTTTAACACCATTTTCAACATTATTTCAGTTTTATCACGGCAGCCAGTGCACCTGTCCATGCTTATCAAGAGTTTCTGTTTCTAGTACTTTGCATAATTTCCCACTGGCTGCTTTTCCACGTAATCATTGTCAATACAATGATTAGCATTGAGAGAGGAATGTATCCTGTTGCAATGACTATCATCAGTCCTGGGAAAGAAATTGGCTGAGCTAGGGATTTGAAGCAGCAATCCCCCAATCTCAAGCCCTGTATGCGACTAGCTGCACCACTAGGGCTTTGCAGTAGTATTTCGTAAAAGTAATGTACTCTTGAGAGAGAAAAAGGCATGCCTTGGGGCTAAAACAAATTAAAGTCCAACTTTTAGTAAGCAAGCACAAAAGGTACACTCAAAAGCTGCTTTGTATTAAGCCAGCACCAAAGAGACTCAAATTGTGGGGTTTTTTTTACCTTGAAAAAGAAGGCTTTTGAAACATAATGAAAAAAGGTGAAAACCAACATTTTCTATTTCCAAAAGTGATTTTAGCTTTTTAAATAAGTTCGGTCATTTGAGCCACGTTCAATTTGTTGTCTACAAATGCTTTCAATTTGGACAAGTTAGAAATTTTATCAGCTTGAAAAGAATTAGTATAAAGGTGGCCACAAGGGCAGGGTTTACTGTATAAAGAAATGAGCATATCTTGTAAAATAGTTCTAGAGATACAATCTGAGACTAGTAGATTAAAAATACATGTGTTTTTCAATCTAAATTTACTTGATTGATTGAATGGTGTTTAATGCGGCATTCAACATTATATCAGTCATTTCATTGCCTCAGTTTGCTTATTCATGTATACCCTGGGTTTTAATATATGGCTCTGTAGTGTCATGCCCAAGAACACTCTTATGAAAAACCCATTGCTTCCAGTGAGGCTCAAAGCTCGGACCTCCAGGTTATGAGTGCTACACTTTACCACTGAGCCAGGGAGACCTTAAATAAATTTGTATTTCAGACTCAAAATGCGAATGCAGTCTCAATGGCAGTGTAAGATACAAGGACATAGTTGTTAAATGGCCTCTTTAGGATTTCATTTAACTCTGCCAAACAACAAAGTTTTGGACTAGTCCAAATTCAAAGTATTTGCAGCCAAAAATTTAACTGTGGCTCAAATGATGGAATTTGTATTTAATAGGGAAGAAAACATAGTGTGGAATCAAGAAAATGCTGGTTACCTGCATTTTCTCCTTTTCTCATAATGTTTTCAAAACACCTGGAGATGCATTAAGCCCCCTTTTGCCAGAGTGTGGCCCATACATACTTTGCATTATTTAACTCTTTACCAAACGACAAAATTTTAGATTGAACCAAATTGAAAGCATTAATTTTGCAGACGACAAATTAAGTGTTGCTAAATTGATGATTTCTCTTTTTGATAGGGTAGTAAACATTGTGGGAAAAGGAGAAAATGCTGGTTACCAGCATTTTCTCCTTTTCCACAATGTTTTCAAAAGCCTTTTCTTTCAGGGTTGTTAAAAATCGGGATTGTGTGGTAAAGAGTTAAAAAGAAATTTATATTCTTGTCATTTCAGTGTCTCATTTTGAACAGAGTGACGTGACATTTGAACAGTGTGGACAGGGAAAAAATCACTCTCAGTTTATAGACAGATATGGACAATATTAGTGCATCTACTAACTTAACAGTATACCAGTAACATCGGAATGGACTTCTGCATTGATTGGTGATCGTAATATTAGAAATTTTGGATCAAAATTGTGGATTTTGGAGGTTTCTTTTGGAGCTCAGTCAAGGACTTGAGAACAGGGGGTCAGTGGTTTGATTCCTGGCTTTTCCAATTTCTTAGAATTGATGATATTCATTGTGACATGTGGGAAAACAGCCAGTGGCTTGGAAAGATTATTGTGTGAGGTACTTTAAAAAGGGTTTTTGTCGGTTTAACCCTTTACTAAACAATCTTGAGTTTTCACGACCCTAGAGATGAAGACTTTCGAAAACATTGTTGAAATTCTCTGGTTACCAGCACTTTTTTTCATTTTCCCGTATTTTCTACCCTTCCAAAAACAAATTTCAATACTTGGGTCCCATTTATCATCTGCAAATACTTTCAAGTCTAAAATTTTGTTGTTTGTCAAGAGTTAAAAACTATGTGCAGAAATGGGTTAACCGTTTACCAGATGACAGATTTTGGACAAGTCCAAATTGGAAGTGTTTTTTGACAACTACTGTAATTCAGTGTGGCGTAAAGGATTAGATTTGTCTTTGAAATGGTAGAAATCATTGAGGGAATAGAAGAAAATGCTGGTTACTAACATTTTCTCCTTCACCCACGAAGTTTCTAAAGCTATCTCCCTGGGGGTCATTAAAAGACGAGATTGTTTGCTAAAGGACCATTGTATACTTGATTTAAAAGCTTGAAAATATGTAGATAGTGAAAACAATTGCAGTTTGCTCAAATGTACTTTTTATTGGTCTCGAACTTTGTAAGATATGGTTTTGTTTTAAAATTCATAAACATAAATTAAAACTGTAACCCTTTACCAAATGACAAAATTTTATGCTAGTCCATATTGAAAGCATTTGCAGTTGACAAAATAATTGTGACTCAAAAGTTAAGATTCTATTTGGGAAGGGAAGAAAACACTGTGGGAAAAGGAGAAAATGCTGGTTACCAGCATTTTCTCCTTTTCCTACAATGTTTTCAAAGGGCTTCTCTCTCAGGGCTGTTAAAAGCCGTGAGTGTGTGGTAAAGGCTTAAACTGGAAATAGAGTTTAGTATCTTTCAATAATTTTCCTTTTAGTAATAAAAAACGATGGTCACAAAAATATCACACTCAACTCTTTACCACACAATCCCTGGTTTTAATGACCCCTGAAGAAGAGGGCTTTTGAAAACATTGTGGGAAAAGGAGAAAATGCTGGTAACCAGCATTTTCTCCTTTTCCCACAATGTTTTCTATCCTTCCCAAAACAAATTTCAATTTTTCAATCATATTTATTTTGTCATCTGCAAGTGCCTTCAATTTGGACCAGTCTAAAATTTTGTCGTTTGGTAAAGAGTTAATCATATTGGTAATCTCAATTCAATATTCTTCATGACTGTTGTAAAAACTTAATACTGGCTATCTGTATCTTGGGTAAAAATACTGTTCACGTAAAACTTTGCATCATAGAGCACCTAAGGTAGGAAGAGAAACAGAAACAAGTAAATGTATTTGACTGATATATGTCACAATGCAATAAATCTATTTTCAACAGCATTTCAACTGTATAGCAGTAGCTGTACACTTACTCATGTTCACTGGGTCAATAACTGATATCCCTTTACCACACAGTCCCGACTTTTAACGACCCTGAGAAAGAAGCCTTTTGAAAACATTGTGGGAAAAGGAGGAAATGGTGGTAACCAGCATTTTCTCCTTTTCCCACAGTGTTTTCTACCCTTCCCAAAACAAATTTCAATTTTTCAGTCACATTTATTTTGTTGTCTGCAACTGCTTTCAATTTTGACCAGTCTGTTTTGTTGTTTGGTAAAGAGATATTACTGGCACTAAAGCTGGGGGAGGTTACTTTTTGTAGGAAACTACCTATCAAGCTCCAGCTACAGTTGAATTATGAACACATGTTTTACAAATCATATCAACCAAAAGGCCATGGTGGGCTTGCAAGCATCTTCACATCCTTGTTTATTAACCCTTAACCACACAATTCCGGGTTTAAACGAACCTATGGAAGATGCCTTCTGAAAACATTCCGGGAAAAGGAGAAAATGCTCGTTACCAGCATTTTCTCCTTTTCCCACTGTCTTTTCTACCCTACCAGAAACAAATTTAAATTTTGAGTCACATTTATTTTGTTGTCTGTAAATGCTTTTAATTTGGACCAATCTAAAATAGTGCTGTGTGGTAAAGAGTTAAGTGTCATTGCAACTGGATTTGATCCTGTCAAACTCCTGAACATGATTTGGGTTTGCTCATGGGGGAAACAGCCAGTGAATTTTAGAGAATTTGCTGAGAATTACTAGTATATGAAATAGAGGTAAAAGGCACATTATTAAATTTAAACCTTTTTCAAACAATCCAAGTTTTAACAACTCTTAGTAAGACAGCCTCTCCAAATATTGTGGGATAAAGAGAAAATTTTGGTACAATATAGCCTGTAGAAAAAGCAGAAAATATTGGTAGCCTGCATTTTTTTCTTTTTTCCCCCCACACTGTTTTCTACCCTTCCAGAGAGACATTTATTGTGTTGAGTTATATGTACTTTTTCATCTGCAAATAGTTTCAATTTAGACGAGACTAAAATGTTCTTCTCTTGTAAAGATTGGGTGTTTATTTGTTGGAGCATTTTGCACCACTTTAAACATTATTTCAGATTTTTATTCATGTCAGTGTGACAACTCATTACTGTCTTTTCTGTATTTCACCAGCACAAAGCTGGGGCTCTGCAATGTCTTGCCTAAGGACATTCCTTAACCCTTAAAGCCCTGGATTGATTGATTCTATGGTGTTTAATGCCATTTTCAACATTATTTCAGTTATATCGTGGCAGCCAGTGCACCTATCCATGCTTTCCTAGCGTTTCTTTTAGCAGTGCTTCGCACAGTATTCTTTCCAAGCCACTGGCTGCTTTTCCCACATAGCCATTGTCAAAACAATGGTCAGCATTGAGAGAGGAAAGAAATTGGCCGAGCCAGGGTTTGAACCAGCGACCTCCTGTTCTCAAGTCCCTTACGCTACAGACTGAGCTACAGGGTGCAGCTTAAAGCCCTGGAACCAACTTAAGTTGTTTTTGCAGACAAAAGTTGTTTTTGCAGACAGTGTAGATAAAGATCAGACTGCACATAATATGTAGTCTGATTTTAAATCTATACTGTCTGCTACCATGAAACAAGTTTTGTCAAAATAAAGCAAGACGACTTACTTTCCAACCCTTTACCAGTTGGTAAAATTTTAGTTCAATTGTTCAAACTGGAAACAATTGCAGATGAAAAATTGGACGTATTAGCTCAAATGAAAAGATTTGCTTCAAGAAGAATAGTATTATGGAGGAAAAAATACCGGTAACCAGCAATTCTGCTATTTCCATAATGTTTCAAAAGTATTTTTCTTTGTTAAAGTGATTAAATAGTGTGTTACATAATAACTTGGATGTTTTGGTTAACCCTTTACCTGACAATCCCAACTTTTAAAGACCCTGGGAAAGAAGCCTTTTCAAAACATTGTGGGAAAAGGAGAAAATGCTGGTAACCAGCATTTTCTCCCTTTCCCACAATGTTTTCTACCTTTCCCAAAACAAATTTCTGCAAATGCTTTCATTTTGGAAATGTCCAAAATATTGTTGTTTGGTAAAGAGTTAAGGGTTGAGGGAAAGCAGTAGCTTCTAACATTGCTCTGTATGTATGAATATATTTTTTTATTTTTTGTCCACAAATTCTTCTTGTAAGACTGTTGTGATGTACATGTATTTAAAATAATAAAATAATATTACATTATATTGCCTTGATTGTTGCATAAAACATATCTGTCTTTGTAAGAGCTGTGATCTGAACCAGCCAGTTTTATATCATAGTACTGAAGGCCAAGTATTCACATGCTACATATTCTTCAGCAACACCACAGAATTTGTCTTTGGAAATCTGATTATTCTGCTGTATATCTGAAAAATAAAAAAAAGACGTATTCTCTTTTTTAATTTATCTAAATCTGAAACTAAAAAAAACAAAGACAGCAGTATAGTAATAGGTGTAGGTTTACTCCAACTTCATTCCATTTGAGAACAGAATTGATTGCAGCATTTGTCCAGCATGTGGTTGAACTTAAATAATGTTGAAAACTGTACATGTATGAAGTCATAACTTTACAAATACAGCTTTTAACAAACCTGTTTCGAAACAGCATTGGTAATTACTTATCATTTGTAGGGAAGAAAACATGTGTTCCATCTTCCACAATGTTACTTTTCCATATGGATCAAAATTGACTGCTGCTGCATTTCCAACCTTTCACTAATTTTCTTCACATGTTCTTTACTCTAGTATGGCATATGTCTCAAAGCCCAAATAGTAGCAAAAAATACACAAAAAGTAGGTCAGCAGTTGCTATGCTGCTCTATCTTTTGTTAACTTTTTACTTGATTTCAATTTTTTTTTTTTTGCCATTGACTTACACTTGGATCGACTGTACAACAACAGATTATCATCTTCCCAACAATTTCGTACTTTCAAAAGGTATGACTAAAATCAAAATGCATTTTAACACCCACTTTGTTTACTTTTGGTGGCTGCTGGGCCTTTAAACAGTAGCACATACAATCATGGGTATGGGCTATACATCAAACAAATGAATGTAGTTTTTAGCCTTTCAATTTCTGACAATCATTCTGTTTACATGTACGATACATGTAAATTCTAGAACAGTGTAATGCAGTATCTTTTACTCAATAATCAGCACTTTTGCAAATGAAGCCCAGTTTGATTGACTGAGTGATACATACATGTAGCTTTCAACATTATATCAGTCATACCATTTTGATAGATCGTTAATTCATATGTTTCCTGAGTTTTAACAATATCTGAAGTAACTTGCCCATGGACATCCCAACAAAACCCAGTGAGAATTGAATCTGAGTCATGGATTACTTATATTATGCATTTACCACTGAGACATGAAATAATCCTTGAGCCCTTTACATCTGTTCAGTTGAATAAAACTTGTGGCATTACTAGTATCACAAGGGTCAGCTCAAGTAATAGAGGAGAACTGTGAAGCCCTAAGTGACAAAACAAAATTCAGTCGCATAAGCACAGTAGTAGCTTAATCAGCGGTCTACCGGTATTTTGTCCAACAGCATATTTTCAAGAATTCTGCTCCATTTTCATCCTGGCCTATAATAAGGGTTTCATTCAAGATCTAGCAAAATGAGACAGCAAAAACTTCTTGCAGTATACCAGTAATCTTGAATCTACACTGCTTCTTTAAAGGTATAGCCCATGTGGTGGGTTGAGGTGAATCCCTGAAACTGCAATACATTGTTTTGAATTTTCATTACTTTACCAGTCATGTAAATTTTGTGAATTTAGCTATTGAAAATAAAATTTGTTTTATCTGATTGAGACACATGTACCTGAAAAGTGGTCGCCAAATTCTGAATCTACTGGAATGGAATCACAATCATGACAGAGTTAGAAACCAAGGCTCATCTGCATCTGCATCTGCATAGTCAGTATAATTCAGTATGTGTATCATCATGTAGGAGGATCCATTCACATTGGCCAGAGATGTGTAAAGTAATTATCTCCATACTCTGGAATATCATTTACATATCATTTAACATTCTGTGCTAGAAATTTAATGGTGTTTTACTCCCTTTCAACAGTATTTCAGTCATATCATGGCAGCATCACACAAATTCATGTATTTCCTGGGATTCACCAGTACTAGGCTAGGGCTCTGAAGTGTCTTGCCCAAAGACACTCCCATGAAAAAACCAGCAGATCGAACCCCAGACCTAATAATCTGCAAATTCATCTTTTACTCTTTACCAAACGACAAAAATTTAGACTTGTCAAAATTGAAAGCATTTGCAGACGACAATTTAATGTGGGCCAAACGATAGAATATGTCTTTGATAGGGGAGAAAATATTGTGGGAAAAGGTGAAAATGCTGGTTACCAACATTTTCTCCTTTTCCTACAGTGTTTTCAAAAGGCTTATTTCTCAGGGTCGTAAAATCTCGAGATTGTGTAGTAAAGGGTTAACATACAATCCAGTGCTGTAATGACCCAGAGGCATAAACCTTTTCAGAACATTGTAGGAAAAGGAGAAAATGCTGCTGGTGACTAGTATTTACCTTTAATTCAACAATTGTTTCTCCTGTTTCAAATACAGATCATGTAGATCCAATACAAGCTATGTCGTCTGCAAATGGCTTCAATCTAGACAAGTCCAAAATTTTGTCATCTGCTAAAAAAAAAAAAAACACCAAGATTCCATTGATATGTGCACTGACCAGATTAGGGAAAGATAATTGGGTTCTACGTTCAAATTTGTGTCACCCAAGAAATTCAGCCAATTTTTTAAAAAAAATGGTGCAGATTTAATTCAACACATTGAGTTTCAATTGCATTTCTAAAGTGTTATACACCCCCCCCCCCCCTCCAAATACTTAGCCTTGTCCAACACTAAGGCATTTGCGGAAAAACAAATATTTCTCAAATAATGAAATTTGTCTGTGATACAAGAAAAATATTGTGGAAATAGGAGAAAATGTCGGCTACCAACTTTTTCTCATATTTCTACCATGTTTTCAAAAGCATTTTTTCAACATCGTAAAAACTAGGGATTGCTAGGTAAATGGCCAATCTCCGAATAAATATGCGTCGCGTATATCCGAGGTTCAGATTACATTCATGCAAATTTAATCATTATCTGCATTCTCTGCGAAGAAAATGGGTCAATCGGGTGCTGCGCAAAAATGAAAGATCACTTTCATCTCACAGGTGCCCGGCGAGCGACAGTATAATTCATGTATTACACACTAAGTAATAGCAAATTAGTGTGTAATATATGAATCATACTGTCGCTCGCCGTTCACCTGTGTTTCATCTTACTAGCCGATATTCATTAATCAGAAAGTACTTACGTATCCTGATCCAACAGTAAATGCGGAAATCAATACAGATATAGCGATAAATCTGTTTTTAACACAATAAATATAAGATGAACGTAAGGCGACTTACTGATTCGAGAATGCGAACTGAAATCCGCATCAGTTTTCAGACAGTTCGCTCATTCTGTATGTTTACACGAGCTTCTTGTTCAAAACAAAAGAAACAAATCCTAAAATACACGCCCGTTTGTTCTTTCTGTGTCGCTCTTCGGCAAATTCGGTAAACGAACTTGGTTTTCTGTCGAATATGATTCTCACGACCGTCACACCGTCCTCCATTTTGTTTTTCGTTTACCTTAGCTCCAAGGTATCACGTGGTGTAACTACGTCATCGTTATTGATGTAAACAAAAGTTAGAGATACCTGGTAGTATTTCTTGTAGTTTTGAAAGTAATTCTTTTGCCAGCGAATGGAACTTTGACCAATCGCACATTTGGAGAGTGTCATCGTTATATTAATTTACATAGTTTTAAATGGTATGATTAAAATTTAACTTCATTTTTTACCCCGCATTGTTTACATTTGGACTTTATTGGGACTTTAAACTCTTTATCACATGACAATATGTTAGATCCCTCCAAAAGTGAAAGCATCTCCAGACGACAATTTTAATGGGGCTCAAATGATGCAATTTTTCTTTGATAGCGAAGAAAACATTGTGGGAAAAGGGGAAAATGCTGGTTACCAGCATTTTCTCCTTTTCCCACAATGTTTTCAAAAGGCTTTTCCTCATGGTTGTTAGGCATTGTGTGGTAAAGGGTTAACTAACATTAAGAGCATCAACAGAGATATTTCAACCCTTAATCACAAAACAATCTTATGATTGTACAGCCATGAGGAAAAAGGTTGATTGATTGAATAATGTATTACGCAACTTTCAACATTATTTCAGTCGTATCACGGTGACAGCTCACATATGAATTCCCTTGGTTTCACCAGCACTAGGCTAGGGCTCTAAAGTGTCTTGCCTAAGGACACTCCAATGAAAAACCCAATGGATCCAGTGAGTCCCAAACCCAGGACCTCTAGGGTCCATATTAACAAACCATTTTTAAGAACATTCTTGGTCTAATTATGGATGTTGAATGTAACACTACTTCTGATTGGTTAAAAGGTTTGGTTTAGCCTATAAAAAGATGTGTTAGTTTCAAATTTAGAAAATTCTTGAGAAAAGGGCCAAGAATGTTCCTAAGAATGGTTGGTGAATGCAACTGAGTCCTATGCTTTACCACTAAGCCACGCAGGACCCCTCAGGAAAAAGGCTCCTAAAAATAGTGTTGGGATAAGAAGAAAATGCTGGAAGCCTGTATCAAAACATTTGATAACTAAGATTTGTCACCCATTACTCCTTTCGATAAATTTTCGTGGTCTCATAAAGAATTCACCCTTCACCACATAATGCAAAAATTTTAACAAACCTAATGTAGAAGGCTTTTGCAAACATCATGGGATAAGGAGACAAAAGGCCATGATAGCCCTGGATCGCTCACCTGAGTCGATAGGCAAAATTTCACTCTAGGGTCATAATGACCCAATTTAAAACTCATATGAGATATTATCAAGACAAACATTCTGACCAACTGTCAGGTCAATCGAGCTGAAAATGTGGCCAAAACGTATTTCTTCAATTTGACCTAGTGACCTAGTTTATGAACCTATGTGACCATATTTCAAACTCATCCGAGATACATGTATCATCAAGACAACTACACTGACCAATTTTCAGGGCAATTGAGCAAGAATTGTGGCCAGTAGGGCGCCCACAAGATATTTCTTTAAATCTGACCTAGCGACCTAGTTTATGACCCTATGTGACCCAATTTTGAACTCACCCATGATTTTATCAAGACAAACATGCTGATCAATTTTCAGGTCAATTGAGTAAGAATTGTAGCCTCCAGAGCGCCCACAAGAAATTTCTTTTAGTTGACCTAGTGACCTAGTTTATCACCCACGGTGACCAAAATTCAAACTCATCTGAAATTTCATTAAGAAAAACATTCTGACCAATTTTTAAGTCAATTCAGCAATAACTGTAGCCTCTAAAGGACCCACAAGGTATTTCTTTAATTTGACCTTGTGACCTAGTTTATGACCCAAGGTATCCCAAATTCAAACTCATCTGAGATTTTATCTTGACAAAAATTCTGACCAATTTTCAAGACAATTGAGCAATAAATGTGGCCTCTAGACTGCCCACAAGGTATTTCTTTAATTTGACCTAGTGACTTAGATTATGTTCCCAGGTAACCCAATTTTGAAGTTATCCAAGATTTCATCAAGACAAACATTCGGACCGATTTTCGGGTCAATTGAGCAATAAATGTGGCCTCTAGAGTTCCCACAAGGTATTACTTTAATTTGACATAGTGACCTGGTTTATGACCCCAACTCATCTGAGATTTAATTAAGACAAACATTCTGACCAATTTTCAAGTCAATTGAGCAAATAATGTGGCCTCTAGAGTGTCCACATGGTATTTCTTTGATTTGACCTAGTGACCTAGTTTTTGACCCCAGGTGACCCAATTTCAAAGTCATCCGAGATTTAATTAAGACAAACATTCTGACCAATTTTCAAGTCAATTGAGCAAAAAGTGTGGCCTTTAGACAGCCCACAAGGTATTTCTTTAATTTGACCTAGTGACCTACTTTATGACCCCAGATGACCCAATTTCAAAGTCATCTGAGATTTAATTAAGACAAACATTCTGACCAATTTTCAAATCAATTGAGCAAAAAATGTGGCCAGCCTCTAGACTGCCCACAACATATTTCTTTAATTTGACCTAGTGACCTAGTTTTTGACCCCACATGACCCAATTTCGAACTCATGTGAGTTTTTATCAAAACATACATTCTGACCAAGTTTCATGATCATCAGACTGAAAATGTATCCTCTAGAGCGCACACAAGGTTTTTCTAAGATTTGACCTGGTGACCTAGTTTTGAAACTGAGGTGACCCAGTTTCAAACTCTTCCAAGATATTATCAAGACAAACATTCTGACCAAGTTTCACAAGTATCTGACTGAGAATGTGGCCTCTAAAGCGCACACAAGGTTTTTCTAAGATTTGACCTAGTGACCTAGTTTTTGACCCCACATGACCCAATTTCAAACTTGTCCGAGATTTTATCAAGACAAACATTCTGACAAAATTTCATGGGGATGGACTGAAAATGTATCCTCTAAAGCACGTACAATGTTTTTCTAAGATTTGACCTAGTGACCTAGTTTTTGACCCCACATGACCCAATTTCAAACTCGTCAGAGATTTCATTAAGACAAACATTCTAACCAAGTTCACAAGTATCTGACTGAAAATGTGGCCTATAGAGCGCACACAAGGTTTTTCTCAGATTTGACCTAGTGACCTAGTTTTTGACCCCACATGACCCACTTTCAAACTCATCCGAGATTTTATCAAGACAGACATTCTGACCAAGTTTCACAAGTATCTGACTAAAAATGTGGCCCATAGAGCACACACAAGGTTTTTCTAAGATTTGACCTGGTGACCTAGTTTTTGACCCCACATGATCCAATTTTGAATTTGTACGAGATTTTATCAAGACAAACATTCTGACAAAGTTTCATGAGGATCGGACTGAAAATTTGGCCTCTAGAGCGCACACAAGCTAAAAGTTGATGACGAATGACAGATGACAGACACAGCACGATCGCAAAAGCTCCCCTTGAGTACTTCATACTCAGGCAAGCTAAAAATGCTGGAAACCAGCATTTTCTCCTTTTCCCATAATGTTTTCTTCCCTCATTCCCTCCATCATTTGAGCTACATTTGATTTGTTGTATGAACAACTTTAAAACTTTGTCTTCTGGTTCAGTGTTGGCTTTGAGAAAATGAGCTGTCAATGCTAATTTAGCTGGAATACCACAATGGAATGGACAGTGTAGATCAAAGATCATACTGCATGTTCGCAAAGGTAATTTAAGTGTTGAGAAAGGCTTAAGGGATTAACTCCTTACCAAATGACAAAATTTTCAAATTCAAAGCATTTTGCAGACAGAAAATTCAGTGTAGCTTAGATGATGATTTCTGCATTTGAGAAGTAGAAAACATTGCAGGATAAGAAGAAAATATCAGTACCCAGCATTTTTTCCATTGTTTTCAAAAGCCTTCTGTTTCACAATAATTAAATAATGGGATTGTTTGATAAAGGGTAACTGCCTGTTTGGACAGAACTGATAACTCTAAGTGATACAACAATGTTAAATCATCAGTGATACAAGGGAACTTTCATAAGTGATAACTTTGTAACTTCTTTCCCTGACACTTGTATACCCTTTCACCCTTGGACCACTAATTGATTGATTGACTGATTGATTGATTGATTGATGGATTGGATTGGATTGGATTGGATTGGATTGGATTGGATTGGATTGGATTTGATGGATGGATGGATGGATGGATGGATGGATGGATGGATGGATTGTGATTGGTTGATTGATTGACTGATTGGTTCATTAAATGGTGTTTTATTCCGCTTTCAACATTATTTAAGTCATCATATCATAGCGACAGCTCACATATTCAGGTATTTGCTTGGTTTCACAAGTACTAGGCTAGGGTTCTGAAGTGTCTTGCAAAGGAACGCTCCCACGAAAAACCCTGTGGATCCAGTGAGGGACCAACTCAGGGCCTCAAGGTCATGAATCCTAGACTTTACAATTGATCCATGCAGGACCCCTTGGAGCACTGAATAAACCTGGGACTGAGTTTCAGTCTACAATAAAAACCCTAATAAGGTTACTTTGAAGTTTGTCCAGAATGCCATAGTAAAGCAGGCAGTACAGATCAATAATCACACTGCATATTCACTGCTGTCTGATCTTGATCTATATGTCTTCAAGCTTTTTTAAAAACATTGTGGTGTATGACAAATTCTTATACAGATCTTTTTTACAATATGTGCAGCCTGATCTTGAACTTACCCTTTCCACCATTTTGTAAGATTCTGTGACAAAAACAGCTTTGAAAACGCTATATGAAGGCTTTGGACTATTTCAGACAGCAATCACTGTACTCATCATAGTTAGAAGCATTTGCACGTAACAAATTACAAGTGCACATAGCTCAAATGATGATATTTATTTTAAAATGGATAGGAAAACATTGTGGAAAAAGGAGTAAATAGCTGAAACCACTGTTTACTCCTTTTCTCACAATCTTTTCAATAGCCTTCTTCCTCATGGTCATTAACACAGGGAATTGTTTGATAAACGGTTATTTATTGATATACATGTAATTGGGGACCTGTAGACACCTTACAAGAGAAAACTGACATTTACCACCCACAGAAAAAATACTCTCATTGTATTTCTTGAGAACTTTTTTACCAGAATGAGTCAAAGTATTATTATCTCACAATGTAGATACACAACCTGACTAAATGTTCTGTGCTGTCTTGTCTTAATCTACGCTGTGAGAAAAAGCACTGATAGTTTTCTTTGAATGCAAGGAGCTAAAATAAACCCTTTCCCATACAATCCCACGATTAAACAACCCTGAAAGCTCTAGGTAGATTTGAAACTTTGTGGGAAAAGGAGAAAATGCTGGTACCCACAGATAAAGTAATTGCTTCACCCTTTACCAGGCAGAAACATTTTGAATTAAGAGCATCTCCAAATGGAATGCAAATCAATATGAAGGGATTTGTATTTGAGAGTGTAGAAATGACAAAAATCAATTTTCACCTAGAAATTATCACCAAAACCAACACAATACACAAACCGTGGAAGAAATGCCTGTTATGAAAAGGTACCCACCTCGAAAATTCAGCCAACATTTTAACATTATTTTTAAACCCCATCCATGTATCATATCCAAAAAATAATTGAGACATGCTCTGTGAAAAGGGGGCTTAATGCATCTGCGCAACGTATCGGTCCAGGTCAGCCTGCACAGTCCGCGCACGCTGACCTGGGCCAAAACTTTTCGCAACTAATCAATTTTCTGTATGTCCAAGGACCAGTCTACCTTATGATTCAGTGGGTAGTTAGACAAAATGATCTTTATGGATCTGTCATTATGTGATGACTTGCTTGGTATCATGCATCACAGAGATGCATTCAGCCCCCCATTAGCCAGAGCATGGCTCAGTTGAATTGGTGTTGAGATATGGGTAAGTCGAAACTGAATTTTCATCATGACCACCAAAAATGAAGGCCTTTTTGTCAAAATCGATAGTTCTCTTCCAATTTTCTTTCAAGGATACATCTGTACTTGTTTTTGGCAGTTTTCAGCAAGTTTTTTTTAACCCATTTCATGCCTATTTTTAGTGACCCTATTGAAGATTTTCTCCTCTACTTTTCCTAAAAGAATTTTTACTTTAATCTGCAGCATTTATTTTGCTTTCAATTTGGACCAGTCTAAAATTTTGCTGTTTCATTTAGAAATATTTACCAAAAAATACCAATCACTTCCAGAATGATCTGAAGTTCAAGAAATTGTGTTCAGTCAGACACTTTATAACATTATTACTCTGAAGACTGAAGAACAAGGCTGCTGGCTGCAACTCTTACATAATCTAACAAGCTAATATCAATATAAATCCAGGAACTGTTTCACTTTCAGTGTTTGTAATTTTACATAGAGCGTATAAAAGGAAATTTCCACTGACCTTCAAATCGATCGAATGCATAATTCTTAAATAAAGTATATAGTAAGATCACTTCTTTATTATCTCGTTGTTCACTGATCGAACTAAAAAGATGTTCTGTTAAATGAGTTAGATCTACGACTCAATATCCTTAATGTTGTTGTTGTTTACTTCTTCATCGGTGTAAAAGTAGACTATTCCTCGTTTACTTGATACTCTATCCGGTATGAAGGAAGGTTTGGGCACTATGTGCAACAACAGTCAACACTAATCTTTGACATATTTTTTTTCTGTGAAAACGTTGCTGTTTTATTTTGTTACAGTGATAAACCGTTAATATCCGCCTTAAAGCATGAAGATCACTCGAAGATAATTAGTTTAGAGTGGGATATATATGATTTTTATCTGCAAACGGTCAACACTTATTCGACACTCGGTCAATTAGACCCTATGCAACAGTTGAAAGTGTTTTCCAGGGTAAAATACGGTACTGAACTTATCGAACTCATAGTTTTAAGCAAATTATAGTCCGTATGATTTATCTTATACATGCTTGTTTTGTAGTTTGTTTCAGAGAAAGGCTAGAGATTTTTTTTTTTCAAATTAAACTTTGCATTAGCAAAGTGATGATAAAGCCACACAAAAAAAATAGAGAAAAATACCAGTGTGTCAGGTGACCGACCCATCCGACTCTATCCAATGGCTGCCGACACATTAACTTTGGTTTTATGTGCCAAATTTTGGCCAATAGCTTCAACCCGAGCTGTTTTGTTCCATTTCAGTAAGTATAGCGTGGCCACTGCCGATGTATTTCAGATGGAAGGCTTTAAATGGCATTGGAAATTTTTCGCTCAACCATCAATTTCACTCAACCATGATGAATTCTATTTCGACAAATGATTTCCTTTCATCCTTTCGAAGAAAAAATTCCAAAACATAGTTTAGGCCTACCCTTTTTCAGACAATTGAAATCGGTGTCTGTGTGATTGTTGACTTCCTTGGAAATGGCAACCACCATTCTCTCAGTCAATATTAAAAGAAAATGTCCCAACTTTTTTGTTTGGGGGGGGGGGGTAGCTCAGTTGGTAACATACAGGACTAGTGAACAGGGGTTAGCTGGTTAGATCCCTGGCTTGGCCAATTTCTTTTCAAGGATTGAAAATTTATTTCAAGGATTGATGATAATTATTGCCACCGGATTCATTCCTCTCTCACAGTACACTTCTGACCATTGTTTCAATGATAGTTATGTTGGAAAGCAGCCAGTGGCTTGGAAAGATTGCTTTGCGGAGTACTGGTAAAAGAAATTCCAGGAAAGCTTGAATAGGTGCACAGGCTGCTGGGATATAACTGAAATAATGTTGAAAATGGCGTTAAACACCATACACTCAATCAATCAATCATTTCCAGGGCATTTACAAGCCCATGTGCAGTATTTGTCTGTAGTACCACTCACCACCAGGGAAGTTTGAGTTTGCTGCAGTCAAAGAAATGAGACAAGAGAAAGAAGACAAGGTAGAAATATCAAGGCTGTTGTCGGCTGTCCAGCCGGTCCGGCCATGGCTGGATCACTTTTTCAGCCAAATATGGTCTTGGCCAAACTTTTTTTCATTCTTCCTTCTTTGCATTTATCTTTTTAATATGGTGATTAAAGGTCAATTAATAAGTGGTAACTAATGCATGCCATGGTAAGTAATGAGTCTGCCAAAGGTTTGAAATCTTCAGTCACATTATGAAAATATGATTATGAAATTGACACCTGATTTAATGACAATAAGCATTATTAAAGAATTAACGTACAAAGTGTGGGTGTATCAAAGAGTCCTTTAAATTAAGTAATATTAATGATAATGTCATAATTAGACCACTTTAGAGGGATCTCAGACGACTCAGAAAACATAAAACAATGATGTATTTCACTGCTTAAAATTATATAAAATTTTTATTCATATTTTGATTTCACCCATAAAACTCAAACCAATTGCATGATGGCTATCTCAGTTCTCAGCATTTTGGTAGTTTCTTGTTTCTTATGTATTATATTTATAGAATCTGTGTAAAAAGAAAAAAAGGGGGGAGGGGGAAGAAAAAAAAAAGAAAATCAGAAATGATTAAAAAAATGAATAAGTTAATGAATAAGATAAATAATAAATAACGCATATGAAACAAAAAATAAATTTTCAGGAGGGGGCATTTGAAATACATAAAAAAAAAAAAAAAAAGAGTTAACTGAGCTTTGGAAGAAAAATGGTCTCAAAATGCATTAGAATTGCTTCTAGAGACATCTTGAATTAAAAAGTGTTCTCAGGGAGGCCCCAGAACCCCGCTTACGAGAGTGGGATACCCCCCCCCCCCCATGCTCTCCCTCCACTCATACCTTTGGCACTCAGCTGTACCACTTTTAACTAGCTAATGACGGCCCTGAATTTCTAGATGTCACATGGAATTTGTAACCAAATCATCCAATGTTGTTTGTTCCAGGAGGAGTGGCTCCAAAATGTATGGTCATTTTGCAGTTGTTATACTGGTACATGGTATATTTATAACAGAGAGGAAATAGCTGGTATTCTTTTATATTAAATTTATTTAAAAGGAAAAAAAGAAACCAGACCTAGTAACCCTATTTTTTCTTTTTTCAAGGGTCACCTGAAACACAGGTATTTTTTTCTCGCCTAACTATGTGAAAAATTCATATGATTTATTGGGCATATTGCTACAATGTGACTACATCATAACCAGAGCTCCAGATAGGGAGAGTGATTTTGACTTCAAAATTGAAAATATTAATAACTCTCCACTAAACCCTATGTTATGGGTACTCATTAGAATCGTCTCATCGAGACGATTCTGATGAGTACCCACAACATAGGGTTTGGAAGAGAAATAATGGATTTAGAATGCCATCACTCCCTCTTATCTGGAGCTATGATAACTATACTGACCTAGGGGTTGGTGATGTCCAATACCCTGAAATCCAGCTTTTACAGACAAAGTAGATCTACATCTGCACTGAATGTGCTATCTAATCCTGGTTAGAACTACAATTTTTATGCAATTTGTAATATATTCTAGCCAAAACAGCTTTTCATTACCAGTTTTGGAAAAAAAGATTTTTTTCCTTTTTCTGGAATGTTTTTCACCACATCAAATACATATAGCTTGATTTGATATGTTGTCTGTAGATGCTTTCAGTTTGGACAGGTCTAAAATTTTGTCATGTGGTAAAGGGTAAATTGAAAAGGTCCATCATAAATTATTAATGAAGTGCCTTAACTCTCTACTAAACAATCTTGAGTTTTAACGACACAAAGTGTGAAGCTATTTGAAAACATTGTGGGAAAAGGAGAAAATGCTGATAACCAGCATTTTCTCCTTTTCCCGCAACATTTTCTAACCTATCAAAGAAAAATTCCATCATTTGAGCATATTTAAATTGCTGTCCTCAAATGCTTTTTAGTTTGGACATTTCTACATTTTTTTTTGTGTGATACAGAGTTGAAAGTAAAACATTGGTAATTACATGTATTTTCTAATTTCAGAAGTAACAGCTGCTGTGAAGATTATTGAAAATCTTCAGTTTTAAACTTGATAAAAACATCAGAAGGACTTAACATGCTGTAGTTTGATCTTCAGGTAAGAGAACCTCCACCTTTTTTTATAACCTTTTTCCAAAGGACCCATTAATCCATAACACTCATTATGTAGGCTGCTGAAAATAGTGTGGGCAAAGAAGAAAATACTGGTTACCAGCATTTCCTCTTCACACATTGTTTTCTACCCTTGATAGACAAATCCCACCATGAGAGTCAGGTTTGTCATCTGCAATAAATGCTTTTCACATGTACAAGTCTAAAACTTTCCCGTATGGTGAAAAGAGAAATTGTATTTAACTAATAACCACACAACAAAGTTTTAGACTCAACCAAATTGAAAGCCTTTGCAGACAACAAATTAACTCTTTACCACACAATCCCGAGTTTTAACGACCCTGAAGAAGAGGCCTATTGAAACCATTGTGGCAAAAGGAGAAAATGCTGGTAACCAGCATTTTCTCCTTTTCCCACAATGTTTTTTATCTTACCAGGGAGAAATTTCCTCATTTTAGCCAACTTTAATCTGCCCTCTGCAAATGCTTTCAATTTGGACCAGTCTAAAATTTGTCATTTGGTAAAGAGTTAAGTGTGGCTCAAATGATGGAAGTTATCTGTCAGAGGTAAGAAAACATTGTGAAAAAAGGAGAAAATGCTAGTTACCAGCATTTTGTCCTTCCCCCACAATGTTTTCAAAATTCTTCTTTCTAAGAGTTGTTAAAACTTGGGATTGTGTGGCAAAGGGTTAACTTATTACCACACACTGCTGAGTTATAATAACTCTGAGAGAGGAAACCTTTTAAAAACATTGTGAGAAAAGGAGATAATTTTCTTCTTTTTCTATCCTTTCAATGACAACTGCCACAATTTGAGTCATACTAATTTATCTGTCAATGCTTTGAATTTGGACAAATATTTGTAATGTGGTAAAGTTTGAGAAATTTTGCAGGACAAAAAATGAGAATCTCTTGTTGATAAACACTTCAGTTAATTAACAGTCTACCATACAATTTAATTATCTTGAAGAGGCAGGCTTTTGAAAACGTAGGGTATGGACAAAAGCCCACCAGGTGAAAAAACCCACTAGGTGAAAAGCCCACCAGACAAAAGCCCACTAGGTAAAAAGCCCACTAGGTGAAAAGCCCACTCCTATATGAAATGATGGTTTTATATTAAAACATTTCTTAGACAGAAAACAAACTACATGTATAGGACTTTTATTATAAAATATTGTGGGAAAAGGGGAATTGCTAGTAAGTGGCTTTTCACCTTTGATCACAATATTTCCAAACCTTATTTCAACTTTTGTGGCAATGTTTCTAAACCTTATTTCTCAGGGTCTTAAAGACCTATGTAAAGCAGGGGAAACTTGTATTAGAAATTATTGTAGGAAAAGAAGTAATTAGTTTTAATTAGCATTTTCTCCTTTTATCACAATGTTTTCAAAACTTATTTTTCAGGTTGTCAAGGAGAGGAAACTTGTATTAGAAATTATTGTAGCAAAAGGAGGAGTAACTGAAAAGTAGCACTTTGTTCTTTGTCAAAGCTTATTTCTCATCATCCTTAAAAGACCTGTGTAAAGTAGCAGATACTTGTATCAGAAATCATTGTAGGTAAAAGGAGGAATTACTTGTAATTAGCATTTCCTCCTTTTATCACAATGTTTCCAAACCTTATTTCTCAGGGTCCTGAAAATTGCAAGCAATTAGTAATTTACTCCTGGTGAGAAACCTTTGAATTATGGTTGTCAAAGACAATTATACCTTTTACCCTTAACCCTTTCCCAAACAAGCCGTGCTTTTCACTTGTCTGCAGTACAAGTCTTTTGAAAACACTGTGGGAAAAGGAGAAATTGCTCGTTACGAGCAATTTCTCCTTTTCCCACAGTGTTTTCTACCCTGTTTGAGAACTTTCTGCCATTTTCATCAAATTTAAAATTGTCATCTGCAAACTCTTTGAATTTGGACCAGTCCAAAATTTGTCGTTTGGGAAAGGGTTAAATTGCCTTTAATTGGTTTAGATTCTACAAATGTGGAGGTAATCGTCATGGTTTGCAGACTATTAAGTTGGATACATGCAACATGAAAGACAGAAACAAAGCTATGCTTACTTATTACACAATAATTGACTTTAATTGGTGCATTCTTCAGCCTTAAGATCTTCATTTTCTTTCATTTTCAATGTATTGTATTTTAATTTTCATCATGATCAATAAAAAATGCAAATTGCACACAAAGCAAAAAGTCATATTTCCAAAAAAAAGGAAAACAAACATATATTCTTATGGTTAAAACAAATAGCAGACCCTTTTAATATTAAATACCGGTATATTAGTTTTTGAATACAATTAATAATAAAATTTATAAATTGTATTCACTTACAAAAATGTTTCATAAAGTCAATATTTCAAAATCATGTATGTTTACTCACAATATTGCATGACCAAAACAGATACTACATTTACAAATTCATTAAAACATAAGATATATTAATTTTGTAGTACTGGTGGGCTTTTGTCCACCTTTCATTTAGGGGTGGTGGGCTTTTTACCGATGGGCTTTTGTCTGGTGGACTTTTTACCTACTGGGCTTTTCACCTAGTGGGCTTTTTACCTACACTCGAAAACATTGAGGGTTTATAAAGGAGAAAATGCTGCTGACCAGTTGTGCTTAGATAGTTAGTTTTTAGTTGACCCATTGCCACACAATCCTGAATTTTAATGACCCCGAGGTATGAACTTTTGAAAACAATGTAGGAAAAGGAAAAAATGCCACTAACCAGCATTTTCTCCATTTCCCACACTGTTTTCTAACCTCTCAGAAGCAAATCCAATCATTTGTAAATTGAGCCACAATTAGTTTGTCGTCTGCAAATGCTTTGAATTTGAACCAGTCTAAAATTTTGTCCATTGGTAAAGGGTTAACTCTTGTCAGGCTGACCCTGGATATCACTACTTATGCAGACAGAGTAGATCAAGATCAGATTACACAGAATGTGCAGCTTGACCTGTGATCTATCTCGCCTGCTTCTTTGCCAAATATTGTGACAAAAACAGCCTTGAAATCCAATATTTTCATTTTTAGTACTAGTTGAGAATGTCCATTTCATGCTCTGTGAAAAGGGAGTTTAATGCATCTTCAAAAAGTATCGTCCATGCCAGCCTGCACAGTCTGCGCAGGCTGGCTTTAGTGGAAATTTTTGCTATTGGTCAATTTTTCACATGTCCAAGGATCATTCTAGCTCATGATTCAGACACCTATTATACCAAATGGATTGTATGAATCCATAGTTCGGGCTCATTTATTTTCAGATGTGGAGATCATTGAAATCCAGAGTATGAGGGTGATTGTCTAGTTGATGTGAAGTAGGGGTTGTACTAAATTTTCAGGTATAAGATATATCTTTTGTGTGTGTGTTGTTTAACCCTTTACCACACAGTGCCGACTTTTAACGACCCTGAGAAAGAAAGCTTTTGAAAACATTGTGGGAAAAGGAGAAAATGGTGGTAACCAGCATTTTTCTCCTTTTCCCACAATGTTCTTAACCCCTCCCAACTCAAATTTCAATTGTTGAATCACATTTACTTTGTTGTCTGCTAATGCTTTCAGTTTGAACAAGTCTAAAATTTTGTCGTTTGGTAAAGAGTTAACCATTTATGACATGGCAAAAATTTAGACTAATCCAAAGTGAAAGCAGTTGCCTACGATCATTTAAATATAGTTCAAATGATGGTATCTTTTTCTGAAAGAGCACAAAACATTGTGGGAAAAGGAGAAAATGTTGGTTACCTTTTCTGCATTGTTTTCAATGAGTTCCTTTCTCAGCGTTGTGAAAATACAGGCTTGTTTGGCAAAGGGTTAATTTTTTTTCAGCATTATTTTACTCATACATGTGGTCTTTGTCGCAGGTTTCAGCCCGCTTGGTTAGCTCAGTGGTTAGCATATCTGACTTGTTATCTGGTGGATGCGAGTTTGATACCTGGTTGAGGCAAACTTTCTTTCTGGCGATTTTTCGCCTCTCATCTCTGTTGCATGTGAAAAAAGTAGTCAGTGGCTTTAGAAAGAAAGTTGTGTCAGTACCGGGTTTGGAAAGCCAGGAAACATATGGGTGCATCACTGACTGCCATGATATGACCTGAGCTATTAAAATGGCGTTAAACTCCAATACAAACCAAACCAAACCAATCACAGGTTTTAGAGATTCTTTTACAACTGCTTTGCACAACTCTCTTCCTAAGCTACTAACTGCTTTGCCAAATAGATGTCACCAAAATTATTTCCTGTGGCGAGAGCCATGCCCCAGTCGCACAGTCGGTAGTGCACAGGACTTGAGAACAAGGAGTTACCGGTTCAAATCTCCAACTTGGCCAATTTCTTTCCAAGGATTGATGAAAGCCATTGCGACAGGATTCATTTCTCTCTCACTACTTCCCATTGTTTTGACGATTGTTATGTAGGAAAGCAGCCAGCTGTTTGGGAAGAATATTGTTGGAAGTACTGGTAATAGAAACTCTGCAAAAGTATGGAAAGGTGCACTGACTGCTGCGATATGACCATAATAATGATGAAAATGGCGTTAAACACCATACAATCAATCAATCAACCCAGAGGTGAGAGAGGAGTGAAACCTGTTGCAATAAATACAATCAAATTTGAAAAAGCATTGGACTGAGCTTAGTTGCGATCACTAGCCATGTATGTTACTGACTCAGCTGGTGAGACTGGCACCATGTCCTTGCACAAGAGACATGAAGGAGATATTTACTTTTTCATTCATATTTAACTTTTTACCAAACGACAAAATTTTAGACATGTCCAAATTGAAAGTATTTGCAGACGACAAAATGACTGTGACTTAAAAATTTGTTTTGGGAAGGATAGAAAATATTGTGGGAAAAGAAGAAAATGCTGGTTACCAGCATTTTCTCCTTTTCCTACAACGTTTTCAAAAGGCTTCTTTCTCAGGGTCAATAAAAGTCAGGACTGTGTGGTAAAGGATGAAACTCTGAACTTAATGACAAAATTCAAGACTGGTCCATATTGAAAGATTGGGCAGAGGACAAATTAAACTTTGCTCAGATGATAAATTTTATATTTAGAAGTGTAAAAACATTGTGGGAGAAGGAGAAAATGCAGGTTACCAGCATTTTCTCCTTTTGTCACAGTGTTTTCAAAGGCCTTCTCAGGGTTGTTAAAATACAGAATAAGGGTCAAGTCATTTACAATAAGTAATTGATCCTCTTCCCAAAATGTTTTAAAAGCTGCCTTCAGCTATCCATGTTAACTGAGGTGCACTTTATTTTGTTAACTGTACTCATTTATGATAAATGAAGTTTAGCATTATGTTTTCACCTGCATTACTGAAAGATATTTTCACGGCAGGCTTTTTAGCTCACCTGAGCATGTAGTGCTCAGGGTGAACTATTGTGATCGATCACCGTCTGGCGTCCGTCCGTCTGTCCATCCGTCTGTCCGTGAACAATTACTTAAAAATCTTCTCCTCTGAAACCGGCAAACAGATTTCAATGAAACTTCACAGAAATGATCCTTAGGTGATGCACTTTCAGAATACTTCAAAGATTTGAATTCCATGAAGAACTCTGGTTGCCATGGCAACTGAAAGAAAAAACTTTAAAAATCTTCTTGTCCCAAACTGTAAGGGCTAGAGCTTTCATATATGGCATGTAGCATCATCTAGTGACCCTCTACCAAAATACTTCAAATTATGGTCCTGGTGTGGAAAATGGCCGTATGTTGTGGGGTCTCAGATTTCACATAGAGATAAAGAAGGAAATACTTAAAAATCTTCTTGTCCTAAATCCTTAGGGCTACAGCTTTCATATATGGCTTGTAGCATCATCTAGTGGACCTCTACCGAAATACTTCAAATGATGGCCCTTGTGTGGAAATTGGCCCTTTGTTCTGTGGTCACGGATTTTACATAGAGATAAAGAAGGAAATCTTTAAAAATCTTCTTGTCCGGAACCTTAAGGGCTAGAGCTCTCATAAAAAATCTTCTCCTCTGAAACCGGCAAACAGATTTCAATGAAACTTCACAGAAATGATCCTTAGATGATGCACTCTCAGAATCTTTCAAAGATTTGAATTCCATGAAGAACTCTGGTTGCCATGGCAACCAAAAGAAAAAACTTTAAAAATCTTCTTGTCCCAAACCGTAAGGGCTAGAGCTTTCATGTATGGCATGTAGCATCATCTAGTGACCCTCTACCAAAATACTTCTAATTATTTGCCCTGGTGTGGAAATTGGCCCTATGTTGTGGGGTCTCGGATTTCACATAGAGATAAAGAATGAAATCTTTAAAAATCTTCTTGTCCTTAATCCTCAGGGCTACAGCTTTCATATTTGGCTTGTAGCATCATCTAGTGGACCTCTACCGAAATACTTCAAATGATGGCCCTTGTGTGGAAATTGGCCCTTTGTTCTGTGGTCACGGATTTTCATAGAGATAAAGAAGGAAATCTTTAAAAATCTTCTGGTCCTGAACCTTAAGGGCTACAGCTCTCATATATGGCATGTACAAAGATTATTCTGCCGTAGTTCTGTTCAGATTTTTTTTCAAAGAGTCTCAATTCAGTAAAATCTCTGCTTGCCATGGCAACAAAACTGAAAAAAACTCTTGAAAATTGGTGAGAATGTTTGTCTTAGTGGTACCTCAGACCAATACAATAATTAGTCATGTTGGGTTAAAAACTAAGTCAAAAGGTCAATTCTTAGAAAAACTTGTGTACAATAGAAAATGGATTAATTTGGTCAAAAGACTCAGGTGAGTGACTTTAGGGCCATCATGGCCCTCTTGTAATCCTTATCCTGCTAAATGCGTTAAATGATACCCTCAAGTCGATAGTAAAAACCCAAATGTTGCCACTTCAAAATTACTTTTGGGGGAGAAATATCTCTTTATCGGACAGTGTAGATCCAAGATCACACTGCATGCTCTGTGCAGTCTGATCTTGATCTACACTGTCAGCAAAAGGTCAGTGAGTTGCCCTTAGCAGCTTAAGGGTTAAAAGCTTGTATTTGTTTAACTCTTTACCAAACAACAAAATGTTAGGCTCATCCAAATTGAAAGCATTTGCAGATGACAAAATAAATTGGACTCGAAAATTGAAATTTGTTTTGGGAAGGGTAGAAAACATTGTGGGAAAAGGAGAAAAAGCTGGTTACCAGCATATTCTCCTTTTCCCACAATATTTTCAAAAGGCTTCTTTCTCAGGGTTGTGAAAACCCGGGATTGTTTGGTAAAGGGTTAAATATGGTTTTTACATGAAAATAAAAAACTTCCTGATTGAAAATCACTATTTGCATTCTTTAAAAACACTGAGTGCTATGTTAAAATTAGCCTGTATGGCTTTGAGGTAATATTCATTATAAATTATTTTCAGATTGGTGATTTCAAATATGGACACCAGTGTACCTGACAAGGTACCTTACTTAGAGAACTTTGCCTCAACAAAAGACGTTGCTGACAACAATCCCGATGAAATGGCAGACTGCTCTGATGAAATACCTTGCTCAAGTCAGACCTTGGATAACCTTCATTTGAACATCACTGGTACAAGAAACAAAGATGTAAACCCTGTGTCTGTAACAGGTACCCTGTTTGAAAATATTTCTCAAGATACTGGGAGAAGAACGGAAGAGGCGAATGAGGATGTTGAAGACACAGATAGAGGGCATAAGGAAATAAAGATAGAGGAGGTATTTCAAAGTTTCCCTTTAGCAATAGATAACACTCCTGAAAATCTGCAGGTAACAAATATCTATACCTGTACACAAGATAGAAACATTGGTCTTTTGAATCCTTTAGCAACCATAGATGGTTACAGGAATGTTTTACCGGAAGAAATTCAGGCTGAATTAACAGCCCATGCTCAATACCATCATCTGAAATCCACAACAGAACAGAATTTGTCTCATCAAGGGCAGCTTGTGATTCTTGAAAGAAATCCAGATAGTCAATCCGGAAATCCAGATCCTGGTAGTGAAAGCCATAGAAATATAAAACATGAACCAAATGAGCAATATGCAGACAGTTACTCTGACAATGTTTGCAATGGAAACTATTACGGAAGTGAATCATCTGTATGCTATATATCTAGTGCTTCATCAGTCCAGCATAAGTTACCTAGAGGTCTTGTTCCTCAAGAGCCTGTTACACCAATAGAAAAGAGGGACAGTGAAGATCAGGTCTATCTGCATTACCAGATTCCTGCCACCAAGAAAAGCTGTAAGAAAAACAATGCATCACATAGTAATAACATTGCCACATATGATTCTACAAGCATTTTGAAAACCAAAACTCACTTGAGTAAGAATCATTCTCACTCAAGGCCACAAGCTAATGTTTCAAAGGTACCCAAAAAAAGAGGAAGGCCTAAGAAAATTCAATCAGAGAAAACAAGCCAGCAAAGTGAACACTGTACTTCTTATCTTAATGGTAGTAAATGGAAATCTAATGAGGATATACAATTACAGCATTTGCCAGATTTGGAAGAAATACTGAAATTTAAGCTATCTCCATGTAGTGTGAGATTGTCAAGGCTAGAAGATACAGAAAACAACTCAAGTACAAATGGAATATGTGAACAGACGTCAGTAAGAATAAGCAATAAAAAGACGAACAAGCAGTTATCAGTGCCCAGAAGGAAAAAAGTTTGTAAACAAGAAGCTCTAGAGGAGAGTGATATACTAAGCAAAATCTCACTGAAACATATAGAAGACTATTCCCTGAACGATAAAAAGAGTGCAGACATTTTCAAAGAAAAGAAGCCTGGTAAAATTAGTAAAAAAAGACAGAAAATAGAAAAAGTAGTGCAAGATATTACATTTAATGATGACATTGAAAGTGATGATACATATGGTCCTGTAGAGATATCTGATGATGAATATACACCTAAAAATAACCATAGTTTACATAAAGCATTTTTGAAATCTTCCAAGGTTTACAAGATAAATAATGATTCAAGTGCCTCTGGGGTAAAAAGTAAAATCAAGTTTTCAAAGGGTGAAGGAAAGCAGATAAAGGAGGAAACATTTAATGAGCAAAAGAGTTCAATGGGAACCAGAAAAACACAAGCTCTTGGCCGTTTTCTGTGCAAAAAATGTGGCTTCAGAGCAGACAAAAAAAAATTTTTGCAGCAACACTACAAGGAGGAACACTCACAACCCTGGATCACATGTCATTTTTGTGAGAAAAAGTTTAAATCGCCAGACTGCCTACTTGAACATGAGGCAAAGTTACACACAAAAGAAAAGCCTTTCAGATGTCATGTTGATGGCTGTGGGTATGCTTCTAGTAATAGAACAGACTTGTCACGACACCAAGTAAAACATAGCACGGAGAAGAAACATGCATGCCCTCTATGTGGATGGACTACAAAATGGTTTAGAAACGTCAGAGTGCATTACCTGATGAAACACACAGAGGAAAAGAGGTTTAAATGCAATCTCTGTAAATATACATGTAAACGTAACACTGAACTACGGCAGCACATGTTTCGTCATACTGATGATAAACCTATCCAATGTGTGGTCTGTGGATTTTCTGTAAAGACAAGTTGGGAACTGAAAAGCCATATGTTATCTCACAGTGATGAGAAACCATTTAAATGCAATATTCCTGGATGTAAGTTCGCAGCAAAAACAAATGCTGATAGATTAAAACATATGAGACTGGTGCATACTGTTGACAGAAAACATGTTTGTTCAGTATGTGGTAAAGGTTTCAAGACCATACCAACTCTCAATAGACACTACAGTTACACACATGTGGATACTCGGGCTTTCAAATGTGACATATGTAGTAAGGCATTTAAACTAAAATCAGCTTTGAAAAATCATGTCCGTAGACATACAGGGTACAAACCACATGTATGCACAGTATGCAACCATGCATTTGGTAATTCTAGTAATTTGAAAACCCATATGAAAACCCATGATTTTACTGCACGGCCCTACAGATGTCCCCTCTGCCCCCATGGAGCCAAGAAGAAAGAGCACCTGTTTGCACACATTGCTACATGTCATGCAGATACTTCCTGTTACTGTTGTGAACTATGCAAAAAACCCTTCCAAAGCTATGCTAAACTTCAAGTTCATTACAAGAAAATGCATAAACATGAATTGTCCAAATTCAACAATGAAGATCATATTGATTTAGCTCTTTTGAAGATGGAAATGGACCTAGAGGAAGAAAAATACAGTAGAAGGAAAAATAAGGCTAAAAGAAAAACAAATAAAATTGACTTGCTGGAAGAAGCAACAGTTCAAATAAAGGAAGAACCACTGGATGATGGATATGAAAATGTTGGTACTGAAACCATAGCCAAGTGTGAGAATAATAATACTACAGAAGCCACTGCCAAGACTGACAGGGTTTATACAATTCAGCCTGTACTAAAGATGTGTGATACAAGCAGAGATGATGCTTTGCAAAATGGAAGTGAAACCGTTACAAGTGCAGGTGATGAATTATCACAGCTCCTGTCCGATGGTAATGATGAAGTGAACTTTTCTGTCTCTGGGAATGATGCAATGATTAAGGATAATGAAAGAGTCCAAAATGAATCAGAAAAGCAAAAGGAAAAAGCAACTGGTGTTTCATATAACCTAGAAAATGGCAGCCTGAGGGATGGAAGTAATCCTTTTGTTACCAATGAAATCAAAGCATCAGATTCTCTGGCTAGTAAAAATTGTTTCACACTTGCTATCTATAACGGTTTAAGATTACCACTGGCTACAAGAGGCTTTGAATTCAATTATGAAAAATCTGGACAGAAGCCAAAGGCTTGGTTTATGGATGTTGATGTAATGAATAAGCGAGATGCTGAAAAACAAAAGGCATACCTCAGAAGAATTGGCCAGCTCCCTACCTTAAGAGGAAGGTACAAAAGAAAAGTTTCAGGACAATGTTTAAAGCAGCGCAAAAAGAAAAACCGTATAGCTGATCCTAAATCAAGAATGACACAATCGGTTCAATCGGAACAGGATGTAGAATCAACTCAATTAAAGAATTTAGAAAAGTCAAATACTGATGAAGATCAAAAAATCAAGTCTGAAGATCTGAACTTTAAGAATACACATCAGTCTGTAGACAAGGAATCTGAAAAGTTATCCAATGAACAAACTTTGCCACCCTGTATTTATGAAAGTGCAGGAACAGAAGTAAGAAAGGGAGAAAAAAGGAAGAGACAATTGAGACAGTGCAAAGTTAATTCATCCATTGGCAAAGGAAGCATTAAGAAATTTAAAGCTACAAAACCAATGGTTGAAAAAGAAAAATCAGAATGTAGGAGAACTGGTAAGAAAGGAAAGCGAAGAAAAACACGGATCAAAGAAAGCCATTTACCTACAACTGAGACAGATACCACCAGCTTACATAAGACTTCATCAGAAATATGTGATAAGACTTTAACAGAAATATGTGATACTAACATCGGAGATAACATCAACACAGAAAAGTATGCAGCATCTACTGATCGTGAACAGATTGCAGCCAATGTTGAACATCCACTTAAAACTAATTTTGTGACCAAACAAGTCGAGGAATCCAACAAATCTTGTGGGTCTTTCAACCTCTCTGATGTTAATAACTTCTGTGATGATGTAGTTGTGATGAAGGAATATGAACAGCTATACACTGTTCTAGGGGATGCCATTACAATTAGCTCAGAGATGTCAGTTTCTTCAGAAGACGGTGGAAATTCTAGTCAAGTACTTTAATAAGACCATTGTGTGGTTATGTATTGCCCTATACCAAATGATCCCATGGTTTTAACTCTTTACCTAACGACAAACTTTTAGACCAGTCAAAATTGAAAGCTTTTGCAGACAACAAAATAAATGTGAATCAAAAATTGAAATTTGTTTTTGAAAGAGAAGAAAACATTGTGGGAAAAGGAGAAAATGCTAGTTACCAGCATTTTCTCCTTTTCCCACAGTGTTTTCAAAAGCCTTCTTCCTTAGGGTTGTAAAAAGTTGGGATTGTGTGGTAAAGGGTAAACCAATCTGAGGAGACTGACTTTTGAAAATATTGTGACAGAAGGAGAAATTGTTGGCTATCTGCATTTTCTCTCTTCCCTGTAGTGTTTTCTGCCCTTTCAAAGTGAAATCTGTCCTCTAGAGCGAAATTATATGAGCCATGCTCTGGCAAAGGGGGGCTTAATGCACCTCCGTGAAACATTATACAAATCAAACCATTACATAATTATCGATTGGTAAAAGCCAGTTTTTAAAACATCGGACTGAATCATTAGGTATACTGGTCCTTGGAAATACAGAAAATTTACCAGTAGCGAAAAGTTTCGGCCCAGGTCAGCCTGCGTGGATTGCGCAGGCTGACCTGGGTCGAAACTTTTTGCAGATGCATTAAGCCCCCTTTTCACAGAGCATGGCTCATATTTGTTACCAGCATTTTCTCCTTTTCCCACAGTGTTTTCAAAAGCCTTCTTCCTTAGGGTTGTAAAAAGTTGGGATTGTGTGGTAAAGGGTAAACCAATCTGAGGAGACTGACTTTTGAAAATATTGTGACAGAAGGAGAAATTGTTGGCTATCTGCATTTTCTCTCTTCCCTGTAGTGTTTTCTGCCCTTTCAAAGTGAAATCTGTCCTCTAGAGCGAAATTATATGAGCCATGCTCTGGCAAAGGGGGGCTTAATGCACCTCCGTGAAACATTATACAAATCAAACCATTACATAATTATCGATTGGTAAAAGCCAGTTTTTAAAACATCGGACTGAATCATTAGGTATACTGGTCCTTGGAAATACAGAAAATTTACCAGTAGCGAAAAGTTTCGGCCCAGGTCAGCCTGCGTGGATTGCGCAGGCTGACCTGGGTTGAAACTTTTTGCAGATGCATTAAGCCCCCTTTTCACAGAGCATGGCTCATATTTGTTGTCTACCAATTGCTTAGATTTGGACAGGTTAAAAGTTTTGTCATCTCTTATAGATTTATTTAATCCTTTTCCAAATAATCCAGTGTTTTAAGAACCCCGAAGAGGAAGAAGGCTTTGGAAAATATTGTGAGAAAAAGAGAAAATGGTAACAAGCAGTTTTAGCTCCACTGGCAGTGAGCTTACCGGTATGTCATGGCCCTCGCCTGTGTCTGTTGTGCGTCCATCCATCTGTGCATTACTTTTTATTTCAGGTATCTCCTCTCTGAAAATACCAATCTCAATTTTGACTCAACTTTGTAGAAATGATCCTGCCATGGTCCTGTTCAGAATTTTCTTTTTTTAAGGAATTTGATTCCTGTAAAAACTGGTTTTCATGGTAAAAAAAAATACTGAAAATCTTGTCCGAATTCATATGGCTCAGGGCTACCAAATTTGGCATGTAGCTGCATCACATAGACTTTTATCAAGTTTGTTTAAATTATAGATCTGGGGTCAAAATTGGTCAAAAGGATAGAAGTGGGATAAAGAGAAAGTAATGGTCACCAGCATTTTATTATTTTCTCCCAATGCTCTCAAATGACTTCTGCCTTTTATGTTGTGAAATGTAAATATATTTGAGCCATATGGTGTGAAAAGGGGGCTTAATGCATCTGAAAAAAGTATCGACACAGGTCAGCCTGCGCAGTCTGTGCAGGCTGACCTGGGCTGAAACTTTTTGCTTTTAGTAAATTTTCAGTATTGTCAAAGGATTAGTGTACCTCATGAATCGGTCGTTTTTCAGACAAAATGGATTTTATTGATCCATCATTTTGTGATGACTTGCTTGGTATCATGAATCACGGGTTTGCATTAAGCCCCCTTTTGCCAGAGCATGGCTCATATATATTATAAACAATGTACAGGATCTGGTACCTGAGACCGCAATAAATGTGCAAAAAGGATATGGAGCTGAATCAAACCGCATTGACCATTTACCGAACGACAAAAATTTGGAGTCATGCACATGCACACAAAACTATGTGGATGAAATTGTGAGATTTTGGCTGTGAAAGAACAGAAAAAATTGTGGGAAAAGGAGAAAATGCTGGTTACCAGCATTTTCTCCTTTTCCTAGAATGTTTTTTTTTAAAACTCTCTTTCTCAGGGTTGTTAAAACTTGGGATTGTGTGGTATAAGGTAAAGTTTACAGCAAATGAAAAAAAAAAAAAAAAAAATGCAAGAAAAGGAGTAATGGCTCGTTACAAGTAAATGCTGCTTTTCAATTAGTGTTCATGATGAAATGATGGTCATTCCTGTAAATCAAATTATTTCCCTTGCCAGGTAAAGACTAAAGGTAACCAAATAAGAGATTGGTTCTTTTATCTGAGTTCCTTTGTTTTTATCCTGGATTTCCTTGGGGATGTTGTGATAAAAATAATTTGATTTATGATTATATGTAAGGTCCCCATGTAATTTTAAAGCAAATCATGTTCTCAATAATCAGAGAAATGTGTATATATATTGAGTTGTAAAACAATCTAACCAGATTTAACTTAGATATGATCTCAAGAACATATTTGTGTAGTGTAAGAAAATTAAGGATAAAGTCAAGGTAATTTCCTAATCAGGACCAATGTAGTACTGTAGACAAATCAAGGAAATAACTGAGGAATCCTCCTTCCCCCCCCCCATTGAGGACTGTTGTTTTCTTTTCTGTTGACCCTGTACCAAACAAAATCACGTTTTGACAATCATTAGGAGGACCAGATTTGAAAACATTGCAGGAACATGCTGATAACCAGCATTTTTCCCTTTTCCCACTATGTTTTCAGCCCTGTCAAATACAGATTTTGTCATTGTGGCCACCTTTACATTGCTATCTGCAAATGCTTTCAATTTACACAGGTCTCAAATCTTGTCGTATGGTAAAGAGATAACTGCCTCTCCATTGTGTCACTTAGACTGGTAAATTATTGTTCTTAACTCTTTACCACATGGGGAAATTTTGGACCTCTCCAAACTGAAAGCATTTACAGATGACAAATTTAATATGGCTGAACAGATAGGATTTGACCTTAAAAGTGTAGAAAACATTGTGGAAAAAGGAGAAAATGCTGGTTTCCACCATTTTCTCTTTTTCTCACAATGTTTCCAAAAGCATTTTTCCACAAGGTCATTTCAAACTGGTTAGTGTATAGTAAAGAGTGATATATCTTGTGTTGTTGATCTATATATATTTTGAAAGATTTTATTGCCTTTTACATAAAAAAAATTTACATTTTTGTACTAAACAGGCACTAAAGTTTTGTTTAAACCCTTTACCAAACAATCCAGTGTTGTAATGACCCTTGGGGAGAGGGCTTTTAAAAACAGTGTCATCAAGGTCATTAAAATTTGGAATTGTATGGTAAAGGGTTTTAGAGCTAGGCAACAACAGTGTATGTCCAATTGTTGAAAAAGCCTGTTGAAACTACAGAGGCCAATGTTATTCTCCAATCATCATGAAACTTAGTCATGATGTCTTTGCATGTAGTATCCATGGAGTTTGACAGTTTGGTCATGTAGGCAGAAACAAGGCACAAGGTAAAATTTCAGAAGATTCTAGTTACAGACTAAAGAACACATTTTGAATCCATCTTTATAGCACTTTGTCTTTGTGTCTGTCTCTACAATACAAAGTCCAAGCTCAAAGCTGGGTCATCTGCAGTCGCAAACTGGGTCTCAGTTATATAAAAAACTTTTTGAACCCTTTATATGCTGGATGAATTATCTACAATTTCTGGCAAATAGTAAAAACTCAAAGACTGCAATTTCGAAGTTGTTTTTGTCAGAAAAATCCCATAGGGACAGTGCTGATCAAAGATCAGACTGCAGATTCTCCACAAAGATGTTTTGAGCGGTGCTTAGCTGCCTAAAGCTAAAGAGAATGCACCAACCTATAAAAGCTAGTCATGATGTGTTTTTTTAATGATTTCTGTTGTGATTTTTTTTTTTTTAATTTTTCAACATTGTAGGTCAAACAATGGCATATTGTAGATCTATTAACAAAACAAAAATTTCTCAGGTGAGCAATATAGGAGTCCTGGTCGTCCTCTTGTTTTATCTTTGTTTTAGTCCAGAAAAAATATTATTTTATTGTCTGGTATTGCATATATGAGTGATTATAGTATTTATTGTAAAATTGAAACTGGAGTAAAACTTTAATATTACCTCGGTACATTTTAATTCTGTTAATCTTTAACTCTTTGCCAAATAGTCCCAAGTTCCAACAATATTGTGCAAGAGGGCTTTTAAAAGCATTGTGAGAAAAGAAGAAAATGCTGATAACCGACATTTTCTTCTTTCCCCAAAATGTTTTCTATCTTATCAAGTACAAATTACATGAGCCATGCTCAGTGAAAAGGGGGCTCAATACATCTGCGAAAAGTATCGACCCGGGTCAGCCTGCGCAGTTTGCGATGCTGACCTGGGCCGTTACTTTTCGCTACTGGTCAATTTTCTGTATGGCAAAGGACAGTCTTTCTCACGATTCAGTCACTTGTTAGACAAAATTGATTGTATGAATCCATAATCATGAGATGACTTATTTGGTATCATGCATCACGGAGGTGCATTAAGCCCCCATTTGCCAGAGCATGGCTCATTATGTTAACCATTTTAATAACTTAATTTTGTCATCTGCAAAATTTAATGCCATGGACATGTGTAAAAGTCTGTTTTATTGTACAGAGTGAACAAGAAGCCAGGAGAGGTCAGCATCAATGTTTTCAAGTAGTTTATTGGCTTTAAATTTCGACAGACACGTGACCTTCCTGCATTTTTAGCTCACCTGAGCACAACATGCTCAAGGGGAGCTATTAGGATCACCCGGTGTCCGTCGTTCGACGTGCGTCTATGCGTCGTTCGTCGTGCGTCGTCAACAATTCTTTAAACATCATCTCCTCCTAAACCACTGGGCCAATTTGGACCAAACTTGGCAGGAATGTTCCTTGGGAGGTCCTCTTAAAAAATTTTATTCCATCAAAAACTCTGGTTGCCATGGCAACGAAATGGAATTTTCTAAGAAATTCTTTAAAAATCTTGTCCTCTGAAACCGCTGGTCAGATTTTGAAATAATTTCACAGGAATGTTCCTATGGTGACCCTTTTCAAAAACTGTTCGCGAAATTTTGATATGTCGAAAAACATGGTTCTGGTGAATGGGGCTACTTGCACTATACGGATATGAAGAAATTCTTAAAAATTCTTCTTCTCTGAAACCGCTGGTCAGATTTTGAAATAATTTAACAGAGATATTTCTTGGGTGACCCTTTTCAAAAATTGTTCGCGAAATTTTGATCCGACAAGAAACATGGCTCTGGTGAATGGGGGCTACTTGCACTATACGGAAATGAAGAAATTCTTAAAAATTCTTCTTCTCTGAAACGGCTGGTCAGATTTTGAAATAATTTCACAGAGATGTTCCTTGGGTGACTCTCTCAAAACTTGTTCGTGAAATTTTGATCTGTCAAGAAACATGGCTCTGGTGACTGGGGGCTACTTGCACTATACGGATATGAAGAAATTCTTAAAAATTCTTCTTCTCTGAAACCACTGGTCAGATTTTTAGCTCCACTGGCCGAAGGCCAGCGGGCTTATGTCATGGCCCGGTGTCCGTCATGCGTGCGTGCGTGCGTGCGTCCGTCCGTCCGTCCGTGCGTTAACTTTTATTTCAAACATCTTCTTCTCTGAAACTACCCATCCGATTTTCACGAAACTTCACAGAAATGATCCTGACATGGTCCTCTTCAGAATTTCTTGAAAGAATTTGATTCCTTCAAAAACTCTGGTTGCCATGGCAACAAAACTGAAAAATATTGGAAATCTTTAAAAATCTTCTTGTCTGAAACCATAAGGCATAGGGCTACCAAATTTGGCATGTAGCTTTATGTAGTAGACCTCTATCAAGTTTCTTCAAATTATAGCCCTGGGGTCAAAATTGGCTCTGCCTCAGGGGTCACAAGTTTTACATAGGCTTATATAGAGAAAACTTTAAAAATCTTCTTGTCTGAAACCATAAGGCATAGGGCTACCAAATTTGGCATGTAGCTTTATGTAGTAGACCTCTATCAAGTTTCTTCAAATTATAGCCCTGGGGTCAAAATTGGCTCTTCCCCAGGGGTCACAAGTTTTACATAGGCTTATATAGAGAAAACTTTAAAAATCTTCTTGTCTGAAACCATAAGGCATAGGGCTACCAAATTTGGCATGTAGCTTTATGTAGTAGACCTCTATCATGTTTCTTGAAATTATAGCCCTGGGGTCAAAATTGGCTCTTCCCCAGGGGTCACAAGTTTTATACATAGGCTTATATAGAGAAAACTTTAAATATCTTCTTGTCTGAAACCATAAGGCCTAGAGCTACCAAATTTGGCATTTAGCTTGATCTAGTTGGAGTCTACCAAAAGTGTCCAAAGTATAGTCCTGGGGTCAATTTGGCCTCATACTTGGAGGGGGGGGGGGTTCACAAGATTTACATAGGCTTACATAGGGAAAACTTTTAAATCTTGGTGTACACAGCCATAAGGCTTAGGCTACCAAATTTTGCATATAATTATAGCATTATTTAGTGGACAGTTACAAAGAGGGCCCAAGTTACAGCTCTAGGATCAAGTTTGGCCCTGCACCAGGGATCACAAGTTTTACATGGGTTTATGGAGTGAAAAGTTCAGAAACCATCTTGTTACCAGCCATAAGGCCAAGAATTCCCACATTTGGCATGTTATTCTTCTAATACAATATTCCCCATTTAGTCAGACTGTAGCCATGAGGTCAAAGTTTTATAAGGGCTTATATAGTGAAGACTTTTCTTCGTGGTTTATATTTATAAGCCAGTGGAGCGATACAGGGCCATCATGGCCCTCTTGTTAAATAATTTCACAGAGATGTTCCTTTGGTGACCCTTTTCAAAAACTGTTCGCGAAATTTTGATCCGTCAAGAAACATGGCTCTGGTGACTGGGGTTAAATTAAAGCAATACCTTGTGGGCATTCTAGAGGCCACATAGTTTGCTCAATTGACTTGAAAATTTATCAGAATGTTTGCCTAAATTAAATCTTGGATGAGATTGAAATTGGGTCATCTGGGGTCATAAAGTAGGTCACTAGGTCAAATTAAAGAAATACCTTGTGGGCACTCTTAGAGGCCACATTTTTTGTCTTGATGATATCTCAGAGGAGTTCAGAATTGGGTCACATAGGGTCATAAACAATGTCACTGGGTCACATTGAAGAAATACCTTGTGGGCACTCTAGAGGCCACAGTTCTAGCTAAATTGACCTGAAAATTGGTCTGCATATTTGACTTGATGATATCTCGGATCAATTAGAAATTGGGTCTCATAGGGTCATAAACTAGGTCACTGGGTCAAATTAAAGAAATGTATTGTGGGCACTGTAGAGGCCACAGTTTTTGCTCAACTGACCTGAAAATTTGTCAGCATGTTTGACTTGATGATATCTTAAATGGATTTGAAATTGGGTCACATAGTGTCATAATCTAGGTCACTAGGTCAAATTACAGAAATACCTTGTGGGCACTCTAGAGGTGACAGTTCTCGTCCAATTCACCTGAACCTTGGTCAACAAGTTTGTTTTGATGTCTCGGATGAGTTTGAAATATGGTCACATTGGGTCATAAACTAGGTCACTAGGTCAAATTGAAGAAAGACATTTTGGAGACTCCAGAGGCCACATTTTCAGCTCAATTGACCTGACAATTGGTCAGAATGTTTGTCTTAATAATATCTCAGATGAGTTTTAAATTGGGTCATTATGACCCTGGAGTGGAATTTCGCCCAATGACTCAGGTGAGCAATTCAAGGCCATCATGGCCCTCTTGTTTAAGTCATGTGATGTTTTCAACTGGTGTTCTTTCTCTTTTTTTACGAAATTCTTTTTTTTCCGCTTAGATTTATTTGTTTAATGAAAAATTAAAACTATTGGAGAGGTCATTTTGTTCTGACGATAATGACTGTAATTGAAACTACCCTTTGAACAGAAATAATGAATAATTGAAACCATCCTTCGAGGTTAAGTAAGAATTAGCTCCCTTAGTTTTAGGTTCCCGTTTTCGAACAGATGAATGATGGAACAGAAAATAAAAAAGAAAATTTCGAAAATAATCTTGGTTTTTGTATCGACTGTCGAAGTACATCTGCAATCAAATCAATACAAAAATCTTTTTTTGAAATCCGTCACATAAAACCATGACGAAACAGACTGTGTATCAGAACAATGTCGCAAAAAGGGTGGCTCTGAGGCAGTCTGCCTATTAAACTCGCCACTGTTCCTGATGCCCTCTCCAATAACATCATGACATGAAAAGAAAAACACCTTTTTTACCACCCCGCCTTGCAGTAGATAGCTTTTGGAAGTATTATGGAAAGAGGATCGATTACTTATTAAAAGCAATGTCTTTTTTTTTTTCCATACAAAGGTATCAGTATTAACCAGGCCCCCCCCCCCCCCACACACACACACACATACACTAAAGTATAAGGGCGCTGAAGGCATGGTTGGTTACCTGGAACAAAAATAGTTTTATGTCGTCAGCTAAACAATAACAATGAACAAGTGGCAAGCTGCTCAGATGTCAATAATTACAGTTTAGCAGTTGTAAGAAATAATGCATGCAAATAAGCAGGTCAAGGACCAGGAGGGTGCTGGATCGCTCAACCGAGACTACTTGACTAAAGTTCTTTCAAGTTTTCACAATATATGCGTACGCAAGCTTTTGGACGAACTTCAAAACATTTGGTAGAGGTCCATTTTATGATGATGCTACATCAAATATTTTATAGGCCCTCAGATCTCGAAGACTTTAGTTGAACAGAGTCGGTAACGGTTTTTTAGCTCCACTGGCCGAAGGCCAGCGGGCTTATGTCATGGCCCGGTGTCCGTCGTGTGTCCGTCCGTCCGTCCGTCCGTGCGTTAACTTTTATTTCAAACATCTTCTTCTCTGAAACTACCCATCCAATTTTCATGAAACTTCACAGAAATGATCCTGCCATGATCCTCTTCAGAATTTCTTGAAAGAATTTGATTCCTTCAAAAACTCTGGTTGCCATGGCAACAAAACTGAAAAATATTGGAAATCTTTAAAAATCTTCTTTTCTGAAACCATACGGCATAGGGCTACCAAATTTGGCATGTAGCTTTATGTAGTAGACCTCTGTCATGTTTCTTCAAATTATAGCCCTGGGGTCAAAATTGGCTCTGCCCCAGGGGTCACAAGTTTTACATAGGCTTATATAGAGAAAACTTTAAAAATCTTCCTGTACCTAGCCATAAGGCCTACAGCTACCAAATTTTGCATATCTAGTGGGTCTCTACCAAGGAGGCCAAAATTTTAGCCCTGGGGTCAAAATTGGCCCCGCTGCAGGGGTCACAAAGTTTACATGGGCTTACATAGTGGCAACTTAAGAAATCTTCCAGTACCTAGCCATAAGGCCTAGATGTATTTTGCATTTAGCTTGATCTAGAGGGGGTCTACCAAAAGTGCCCAAATTACAGTCCTGGGGTCAATTTGGCCTCATGCTGGGGGGTTCACAAAATTTACATGGGCTTATATAGGGAAAACTTTTAAATCTTGGTGTACATAGCCATAAGGCTTAGGGCTACCAAATTTTGCATAATTATAGCATTATCTAGTGGACAACTACAAAGAGTTGCAGAGGAGGCTTCATATGGACGAAACTTGAAAATCACCTTATTTATGACCATACAGCATAGACTTGTATTATTTTGGCATGTGGCGTTGTCTTGTGGACCTCTACCAGGGTTCAAGTAATTATAGCTCTGGGATCAAAAATGGCTTTGCCCTGCGGGTCTCAACTTTCACAAGGGCTTTTACAGAGAAAACTTTGTAAGTCTTCATTCTGAAACCATTTGGCTCAGAATTAAAATGTTTAGTATTTATGGTTTATATTTATAAGCCAGTGGAGCGATACAGGGCCATCATGGCCCTCTAGTTTAGGACAATGTACACTCCAAATACCACAGACCTGAAAACTTTTTGGTTAACTCTACCACACGACAAAAATGTAGACTAGGCCAACTTGAAAGCATTTGCAGACGACAACTTAAATGTGATTCAAATGATGGACTTTGTCTTTGATAGGATAGAAATTGTAGAAAAAAAATGTGGGGAAAGGAGACAATGCTGGTTTCCAGCATTTCCACCTTTTCCCACAATGTTTTCAAAAGGCGTCTCATTCAGGGTAGTTTATACTCAGGACGTCTACAGAACTTACGACTCCAAGGGCCAGATTTAAAAAAAAAAAAGTATAAGTTCTTTGGACGATGATACACCCCACATGTCACAGCTCTACGTCTCTTGCTGTTTACATCTGTTACATGTTTCCTTAGACGAGCCAACATAAAACTTGTGACTCTAAGAACGTAACCAAGTTGGATCCCTACATGGCTTGTCGTCCGGCATCCTGAGTTCAAATCTAAGCCGAGCCAAATTCTTGTCGTGGATTGATCACAGACATTGCGACAGGATTCTTTACTCAATCACTACTTAATATTGTTTCGACGACGTTTATCCGGGAGAAAGAAGCGAGTGGCTTGGAATGAAATTGTGCAAAGGCCATGAAATTTACGCCGATCTTCGAGGTAAATGTCCCGGAAGCGAGGAAAGTAACTCTTGCTGCCATTATAAACAAACCAAACATTTTCGAGGTCTAAACGTGCAGTTCTACAGTAAATAAAGATAAAAGGTCCCAGTTAAACATACGGTAGCGAATGTTCTGTGCAGTTTGATCTGAATCTACGTTGTCTGCAGAGCTACTTGAGTCGCTATCAGCAGTGAAAGAGTTAACCCTGTATCACACGGCAAAAATTTAGCCTCTTGCATATTGAAGCAATTAACAGACAATTCATTTTTTTTAAAAATGACAGTATTTGTCCTTGAACAGGTAGAAAATATTGTAGGAAAAGGAGAAATCATGCTAACCAGTATTTTCTCCTTTTCCCATAATGTTTTCTAAAGCTTTCTTTCTAAGGACAGAATGACAGTATTTGTCCTTGAACAGATAGAAAATATTGTAGGAAAAGGAGAAATCCTGCTAACCGGTATTTTCTCCTTTTCCCATAATGTTTTCTAAAGCTTTCTTTCTAAGGACAGAATGACAGTACTTGTCCTAGAACAGATAGAAAATATAGGAAAAGGAGAAATCCTGCTAACCGGTATTTTCCCCTTTTCCCATAATGTTTTCTAAAGCTTTCTTTCTAAGGACAGAATGACAGTATTTGTCCTTGAACAGATAGAAAATATTGTAGGAAAAGGAGAAATCCTGCTAACCAGTCTCCTTTTCCGATAATGTTTTCTAAAGCTTTATTTCTAAGGGTCGTTAAAACTGGAGATTGTGTGCTTAAGGTTAAAACACAAGATAAACCCGTTACCAAACAAACCCGGGTTTTTACAACCCTGGGTAAGAAGCCTTTTGAAAACATTGTGGGAAAAGGAGAAAATGCTGGTAACCAGCATTTTCTCCTCTTCCCACAATGTTTTCTACCCCTTTAGAGACCTTAAGCTCATTTGTACCAATTTTGAATATGTCGTCTGCAGATGTTTTGAATTTGAAAGAGTCTAAAATTTGTCGTTTTGTGAAGGGTTAAACGGATCTGCGAGACTTGAGAGGTTACTAATTGGTGTCAACACAAGCGTGGACACCTAAGACCCTTGTAGTGTTTTAGTATAATTGAAAAAAATAATCACATTCCCAGGTAGAAATATTTTGAACCATGCTCTCTGAAAAGGGTGTTTAATGCATTTGCAAAAAAGTATTGACCCATGTCTGGCTGGCATCGCTCGATTTCTTTTTTCTGTTATTTGTACATTTTCTGAAAGTCAAGTTAGATAACATAGATAGGCCTATTCTATTTCAGCCATGCTCTGTAAATAAGGGGTTTAAAGCGGCTGTTTTTAAAAAAGAAAAAAAAACGTATCCAATCATATGGAGTCGAAACTCTTTGCTCTTTTTTTTTTTTTTAATATTCTGCATGTCCTAGGACCATTTTACCTCATAATTCAGTCGATGTTTTCAAGACAAATTGGATTTTATGGATCCATAATTATGTGATGACTTGTTTGTTATAATGCATCACGGAGATGTACCAAATTACCTTTTCCCAGAGCTTCACTCACATGTAAATGAATACAAGTGAAAGCATTGCGCCAAGAGAAGAATATTTGCTCGTTTCTCTTGCTAAAATGTTTTTCTTGAAAACGTCATGCCATACGACAGTTCGTTCGTTTGGTAGAACTTTATAAATTTATATCGCGATGGTCAAATTTACCTATACATAAGTTGCTGGTGTTTTAAAGTCCCAATAAAGTCCAAAATTTGAATTTTTTTATGCTTGAAAAAAGGCATGAATCTGTTAGATTTACTCTTATTTTGTCGCCAAGGGGATAGGGGCGTTCATAGCAGCATCGGTTCATGTCACAGAACCATACAAAAAATCCTATTTTTTTTTATCAATTCTCCCAAGTGACGTTGCCACGCACTATTCGGAATCATTCTGGTGTCCTATTTGTAGACACCATGTGACCGATGACGTATTACACAAACGATGTGCTTTCTCTCCTTGGAAAACGTTGCGAAACTTCGGTAAGTCTTTAATTTTCGTTAAATTACCTGCGCTCATCGTATCTAATTTATTTGTATGCATTTGATTGGTAAATCGGAGTTGTGTTATATTTATTTCGATCATGATATGCCTATTTCTTCTTGTCAAGAGTCGTCCAAACATCGAATGACATCTCGGCCTATACAGTAACACTTTCGGCCTATTACAATTTCGACTAGTAAGAAATTCGGCGCATACAAAATCGAATGTCTACACAAGGTATAAAGGTTTGTAATATGAGCCATGGGGAATAAGTTAAACAAAATGCGGACGTTTTATAACGAAGATCAGACTTTATATTATGTGCGATCTGATCTTGATCTTCTAGGTAATGAAAAAGTTAAGAATTTTGTGGGTTTTTTTTTTTCGGGTCTGTAATTACTAGCGAATTTTGACCTGAGTTTAGCATCAGGTGGTGGACGTTTTATATCAAAGGTCAGACTTCTTACTAGGTGCAATCTGATCTCGATCTATGCTGTCAACAAAGGATATTTCTCAACTTTCAAGAGTTTAGTAAAACACATTGCTTATTGATATTTTTACTGCTAGTTTTTGAAGACAGAGTTGATGTTACTTCATCAATCAAGTTATTGCATGCAGATGAACCATACTTTTAAAAATTATAGATACATATTCCAAAGCTGATAAATACATGTACTTCAAGTTGTTGGAGTGCAAGACAATTGAAGACAAAAGTAGAAGTTTACTAGTAGACTACTCAAGTAATATTTATCTACCACATTGTGATTAAGAAAAATAATTTTTTATGTCATTTTTTACTGATCTCTTTTCTTTCCAACCTAAAAACAGTGTATTTTTTTAGGGTGTGATACAGAGAGACCAAGATGTTTGTTAACCGCCAAATAGATATCCCAGTCTGGTGTTATATCTCTGCTGTACGACCATTTTTTTTTTCACAGATTTTAGCACAGTCCATGTCAACAGGTATTTGAATGATATTTAGATCTACATCTATTACACATTAATGTTAGAACTTTGAAGTCTATATTATATTTCAAGCTTAGAAAGGATCAGCTTCTGAAGGGATAATTGATCAAATACAACTTTTTTACACCCTTGCCATAAATTTTTGAAAGGAGCAATTGTTTGCTACAAGCAACTGCTCCTTTCTCACATTCCTCCATTTAGTTGATTTTTTGTGTGTGTGTGTGAACATTCCCCAGTTGTCGGTTGTTTAACACCATTTTCAACATTATTTCAGTTTTATCACGGCAGCCAGTGCACCTGTCCATGCTTATCAAGAGTTTCTGTTTCTAGTACTTTGCATAATTTCCCACTGGCTGCTTTTCCACGTAATCATTGTCAATACAATGATTAGCATTGAGAGAGGAATGTATCCTGTTGCAATGACTATCATCAGTCCTGGGAAAGAAATTGGCTGAGCTAGGGATTTGAAGCAGCAATCCCCCAATCTCAAGCCCTGTATGCGACTAGCTGCACCACTAGGGCTTTGCAGTAGTATTTCGTAAAAGTAATGTACTCTTGAGAGAGAAAAAGGCATGCCTTGGGGCTAAAACAAATTAAAGTCCAACTTTTAGTAAGCAAGCACAAAAGGTACACTCAAAAGCTGCTTTGTATTAAGCCAGCACCAAAGAGACTCAAATTGTGGGGTTTTTTTTACCTTGAAAAAGAAGGCTTTTGAAACATAATGAAAAAAGGTGAAAACCAACATTTTCTATTTCCAAAAGTGATTTTAGCTTTTTAAATAAGTTCGGTCATTTGAGCCACGTTCAATTTGTTGTCTACAAATGCTTTCAATTTGGACAAGTTAGAAATTTTATCAGCTTGAAAAGAATTAGTATAAAGGTGGCCACAAGGGCAGGGTTTACTGTATAAAGAAATGAGCATATCTTGTAAAATAGTTCTAGAGATACAATCTGAGACTAGTAGATTAAAAATACATGTGTTTTTCAATCTAAATTTACTTGATTGATTGAATGGTGTTTAATGCGGCATTCAACATTATATCAGTCATTTCATTGCCTCAGTTTGCTTATTCATGTATACCCTGGGTTTTAATATATGGCTCTGTAGTGTCATGCCCAAGAACACTCTTATGAAAAACCCATTGCTTCCAGTGAGGCTCAAAGCTCGGACCTCCAGGTTATGAGTGCTACACTTTACCACTGAGCCAGGGAGACCTTAAATAAATTTGTATTTCAGACTCAAAATGCGAATGCAGTCTCAATGGCAGTGTAAGATACAAGGACATAGTTGTTAAATGGCCTCTTTAGGATTTCATTTAACTCTGCCAAACAACAAAGTTTTGGACTAGTCCAAATTCAAAGTATTTGCAGCCAAAAATTTAACTGTGGCTCAAATGATGGAATTTGTATTTAATAGGGAAGAAAACATAGTGTGGAATCAAGAAAATGCTGGTTACCTGCATTTTCTCCTTTTCTCATAATGTTTTCAAAACACCTGGAGATGCATTAAGCCCCCTTTTGCCAGAGTGTGGCCCATACATACTTTGCATTATTTAACTCTTTACCAAACGACAAAATTTTAGATTGAACCAAATTGAAAGCATTAATTTTGCAGACGACAAATTAAGTGTTGCTAAATTGATGATTTCTCTTTTTGATAGGGTAGTAAACATTGTGGGAAAAGGAGAAAATGCTGGTTACCAGCATTTTCTCCTTTTCCACAATGTTTTCAAAAGCCTTTTCTTTCAGGGTTGTTAAAAATCGGGATTGTGTGGTAAAGAGTTAAAAAGAAATTTATATTCTTGTCATTTCAGTGTCTCATTTTGAACAGAGTGACGTGACATTTGAACAGTGTGGACAGGGAAAAAATCACTCTCAGTTTATAGACAGATATGGACAATATTAGTGCATCTACTAACTTAACAGTATACCAGTAACATCGGAATGGACTTCTGCATTGATTGGTGATCGTAATATTAGAAATTTTGGATCAAAATTGTGGATTTTGGAGGTTTCTTTTGGAGCTCAGTCAAGGACTTGAGAACAGGGGGTCAGTGGTTTGATTCCTGGCTTTTCCAATTTCTTAGAATTGATGATATTCATTGTGACATGTGGGAAAACAGCCAGTGGCTTGGAAAGATTATTGTGTGAGGTACTTTAAAAAGGGTTTTTGTCGGTTTAACCCTTTACTAAACAATCTTGAGTTTTCACGACCCTAGAGATGAAGACTTTCGAAAACATTGTTGAAATTCTCTGGTTACCAGCACTTTTTTTCATTTTCCCGTATTTTCTACCCTTCCAAAAACAAATTTCAATACTTGGGTCCCATTTATCATCTGCAAATACTTTCAAGTCTAAAATTTTGTTGTTTGTCAAGAGTTAAAAACTATGTGCAGAAATGGGTTAACCGTTTACCAGATGACAGATTTTGGACAAGTCCAAATTGGAAGTGTTTTTTGACAACTACTGTAATTCAGTGTGGCGTAAAGGATTAGATTTGTCTTTGAAATGGTAGAAATCATTGAGGGAATAGAAGAAAATGCTGGTTACTAACATTTTCTCCTTCACCCACGAAGTTTCTAAAGCTATCTCCCTGGGGGTCATTAAAAGACGAGATTGTTTGCTAAAGGACCATTGTATACTTGATTTAAAAGCTTGAAAATATGTAGATAGTGAAAACAATTGCAGTTTGCTCAAATGTACTTTTTATTGGTCTCGAACTTTGTAAGATATGGTTTTGTTTTAAAATTCATAAACATAAATTAAAACTGTAACCCTTTACCAAATGACAAAATTTTATGCTAGTCCATATTGAAAGCATTTGCAGTTGACAAAATAATTGTGACTCAAAAGTTAAGATTCTATTTGGGAAGGGAAGAAAACACTGTGGGAAAAGGAGAAAATGCTGGTTACCAGCATTTTCTCCTTTTCCTACAATGTTTTCAAAGGGCTTCTCTCTCAGGGCTGTTAAAAGCCGTGAGTGTGTGGTAAAGGCTTAAACTGGAAATAGAGTTTAGTATCTTTCAATAATTTTCCTTTTAGTAATAAAAAACGATGGTCACAAAAATATCACACTCAACTCTTTACCACACAATCCCTGGTTTTAATGACCCCTGAAGAAGAGGGCTTTTGAAAACATTGTGGGAAAAGGAGAAAATGCTGGTAACCAGCATTTTCTCCTTTTCCCACAATGTTTTCTATCCTTCCCAAAACAAATTTCAATTTTTCAATCATATTTATTTTGTCATCTGCAAGTGCCTTCAATTTGGACCAGTCTAAAATTTTGTCGTTTGGTAAAGAGTTAATCATATTGGTAATCTCAATTCAATATTCTTCATGACTGTTGTAAAAACTTAATACTGGCTATCTGTATCTTGGGTAAAAATACTGTTCACGTAAAACTTTGCATCATAGAGCACCTAAGGTAGGAAGAGAAACAGAAACAAGTAAATGTATTTGACTGATATATGTCACAATGCAATAAATCTATTTTCAACAGCATTTCAACTGTATAGCAGTAGCTGTACACTTACTCATGTTCACTGGGTCAATAACTGATATCCCTTTACCACACAGTCCCGACTTTTAACGACCCTGAGAAAGAAGCCTTTTGAAAACATTGTGGGAAAAGGAGGAAATGGTGGTAACCAGCATTTTCTCCTTTTCCCACAGTGTTTTCTACCCTTCCCAAAACAAATTTCAATTTTTCAGTCACATTTATTTTGTTGTCTGCAACTGCTTTCAATTTTGACCAGTCTGTTTTGTTGTTTGGTAAAGAGATATTACTGGCACTAAAGCTGGGGGAGGTTACTTTTTGTAGGAAACTACCTATCAAGCTCCAGCTACAGTTGAATTATGAACACATGTTTTACAAATCATATCAACCAAAAGGCCATGGTGGGCTTGCAAGCATCTTCACATCCTTGTTTATTAACCCTTAACCACACAATTCCGGGTTTAAACGAACCTATGGAAGATGCCTTCTGAAAACATTCCGGGAAAAGGAGAAAATGCTCGTTACCAGCATTTTCTCCTTTTCCCACTGTCTTTTCTACCCTACCAGAAACAAATTTAAATTTTGAGTCACATTTATTTTGTTGTCTGTAAATGCTTTTAATTTGGACCAATCTAAAATAGTGCTGTGTGGTAAAGAGTTAAGTGTCATTGCAACTGGATTTGATCCTGTCAAACTCCTGAACATGATTTGGGTTTGCTCATGGGGGAAACAGCCAGTGAATTTTAGAGAATTTGCTGAGAATTACTAGTATATGAAATAGAGGTAAAAGGCACATTATTAAATTTAAACCTTTTTCAAACAATCCAAGTTTTAACAACTCTTAGTAAGACAGCCTCTCCAAATATTGTGGGATAAAGAGAAAATTTTGGTACAATATAGCCTGTAGAAAAAGCAGAAAATATTGGTAGCCTGCATTTTTTTCTTTTTTCCCCCCACACTGTTTTCTACCCTTCCAGAGAGACATTTATTGTGTTGAGTTATATGTACTTTTTCATCTGCAAATAGTTTCAATTTAGACGAGACTAAAATGTTCTTCTCTTGTAAAGATTGGGTGTTTATTTGTTGGAGCATTTTGCACCACTTTAAACATTATTTCAGATTTTTATTCATGTCAGTGTGACAACTCATTACTGTCTTTTCTGTATTTCACCAGCACAAAGCTGGGGCTCTGCAATGTCTTGCCTAAGGACATTCCTTAACCCTTAAAGCCCTGGATTGATTGATTCTATGGTGTTTAATGCCATTTTCAACATTATTTCAGTTATATCGTGGCAGCCAGTGCACCTATCCATGCTTTCCTAGCGTTTCTTTTAGCAGTGCTTCGCACAGTATTCTTTCCAAGCCACTGGCTGCTTTTCCCACATAGCCATTGTCAAAACAATGGTCAGCATTGAGAGAGGAAAGAAATTGGCCGAGCCAGGGTTTGAACCAGCGACCTCCTGTTCTCAAGTCCCTTACGCTACAGACTGAGCTACAGGGTGCAGCTTAAAGCCCTGGAACCAACTTAAGTTGTTTTTGCAGACAAAAGTTGTTTTTGCAGACAGTGTAGATAAAGATCAGACTGCACATAATATGTAGTCTGATTTTAAATCTATACTGTCTGCTACCATGAAACAAGTTTTGTCAAAATAAAGCAAGACGACTTACTTTCCAACCCTTTACCAGTTGGTAAAATTTTAGTTCAATTGTTCAAACTGGAAACAATTGCAGATGAAAAATTGGACGTATTAGCTCAAATGAAAAGATTTGCTTCAAGAAGAATAGTATTATGGAGGAAAAAATACCGGTAACCAGCAATTCTGCTATTTCCATAATGTTTCAAAAGTATTTTTCTTTGTTAAAGTGATTAAATAGTGTGTTACATAATAACTTGGATGTTTTGGTTAACCCTTTACCTGACAATCCCAACTTTTAAAGACCCTGGGAAAGAAGCCTTTTCAAAACATTGTGGGAAAAGGAGAAAATGCTGGTAACCAGCATTTTCTCCCTTTCCCACAATGTTTTCTACCTTTCCCAAAACAAATTTCTGCAAATGCTTTCATTTTGGAAATGTCCAAAATATTGTTGTTTGGTAAAGAGTTAAGGGTTGAGGGAAAGCAGTAGCTTCTAACATTGCTCTGTATGTATGAATATATTTTTTTATTTTTTGTCCACAAATTCTTCTTGTAAGACTGTTGTGATGTACATGTATTTAAAATAATAAAATAATATTACATTATATTGCCTTGATTGTTGCATAAAACATATCTGTCTTTGTAAGAGCTGTGATCTGAACCAGCCAGTTTTATATCATAGTACTGAAGGCCAAGTATTCACATGCTACATATTCTTCAGCAACACCACAGAATTTGTCTTTGGAAATCTGATTATTCTGCTGTATATCTGAAAAATAAAAAAAAGACGTATTCTCTTTTTTAATTTATCTAAATCTGAAACTAAAAAAAACAAAGACAGCAGTATAGTAATAGGTGTAGGTTTACTCCAACTTCATTCCATTTGAGAACAGAATTGATTGCAGCATTTGTCCAGCATGTGGTTGAACTTAAATAATGTTGAAAACTGTACATGTATGAAGTCATAACTTTACAAATACAGCTTTTAACAAACCTGTTTCGAAACAGCATTGGTAATTACTTATCATTTGTAGGGAAGAAAACATGTGTTCCATCTTCCACAATGTTACTTTTCCATATGGATCAAAATTGACTGCTGCTGCATTTCCAACCTTTCACTAATTTTCTTCACATGTTCTTTACTCTAGTATGGCATATGTCTCAAAGCCCAAATAGTAGCAAAAAATACACAAAAAGTAGGTCAGCAGTTGCTATGCTGCTCTATCTTTTGTTAACTTTTTACTTGATTTCAATTTTTTTTTTTTTGCCATTGACTTACACTTGGATCGACTGTACAACAACAGATTATCATCTTCCCAACAATTTCGTACTTTCAAAAGGTATGACTAAAATCAAAATGCATTTTAACACCCACTTTGTTTACTTTTGGTGGCTGCTGGGCCTTTAAACAGTAGCACATACAATCATGGGTATGGGCTATACATCAAACAAATGAATGTAGTTTTTAGCCTTTCAATTTCTGACAATCATTCTGTTTACATGTACGATACATGTAAATTCTAGAACAGTGTAATGCAGTATCTTTTACTCAATAATCAGCACTTTTGCAAATGAAGCCCAGTTTGATTGACTGAGTGATACATACATGTAGCTTTCAACATTATATCAGTCATACCATTTTGATAGATCGTTAATTCATATGTTTCCTGAGTTTTAACAATATCTGAAGTAACTTGCCCATGGACATCCCAACAAAACCCAGTGAGAATTGAATCTGAGTCATGGATTACTTATATTATGCATTTACCACTGAGACATGAAATAATCCTTGAGCCCTTTACATCTGTTCAGTTGAATAAAACTTGTGGCATTACTAGTATCACAAGGGTCAGCTCAAGTAATAGAGGAGAACTGTGAAGCCCTAAGTGACAAAACAAAATTCAGTCGCATAAGCACAGTAGTAGCTTAATCAGCGGTCTACCGGTATTTTGTCCAACAGCATATTTTCAAGAATTCTGCTCCATTTTCATCCTGGCCTATAATAAGGGTTTCATTCAAGATCTAGCAAAATGAGACAGCAAAAACTTCTTGCAGTATACCAGTAATCTTGAATCTACACTGCTTCTTTAAAGGTATAGCCCATGTGGTGGGTTGAGGTGAATCCCTGAAACTGCAATACATTGTTTTGAATTTTCATTACTTTACCAGTCATGTAAATTTTGTGAATTTAGCTATTGAAAATAAAATTTGTTTTATCTGATTGAGACACATGTACCTGAAAAGTGGTCGCCAAATTCTGAATCTACTGGAATGGAATCACAATCATGACAGAGTTAGAAACCAAGGCTCATCTGCATCTGCATCTGCATAGTCAGTATAATTCAGTATGTGTATCATCATGTAGGAGGATCCATTCACATTGGCCAGAGATGTGTAAAGTAATTATCTCCATACTCTGGAATATCATTTACATATCATTTAACATTCTGTGCTAGAAATTTAATGGTGTTTTACTCCCTTTCAACAGTATTTCAGTCATATCATGGCAGCATCACACAAATTCATGTATTTCCTGGGATTCACCAGTACTAGGCTAGGGCTCTGAAGTGTCTTGCCCAAAGACACTCCCATGAAAAAACCAGCAGATCGAACCCCAGACCTAATAATCTGCAAATTCATCTTTTACTCTTTACCAAACGACAAAAATTTAGACTTGTCAAAATTGAAAGCATTTGCAGACGACAATTTAATGTGGGCCAAACGATAGAATATGTCTTTGATAGGGGAGAAAATATTGTGGGAAAAGGTGAAAATGCTGGTTACCAACATTTTCTCCTTTTCCTACAGTGTTTTCAAAAGGCTTATTTCTCAGGGTCGTAAAATCTCGAGATTGTGTAGTAAAGGGTTAACATACAATCCAGTGCTGTAATGACCCAGAGGCATAAACCTTTTCAGAACATTGTAGGAAAAGGAGAAAATGCTGCTGGTGACTAGTATTTACCTTTAATTCAACAATTGTTTCTCCTGTTTCAAATACAGATCATGTAGATCCAATACAAGCTATGTCGTCTGCAAATGGCTTCAATCTAGACAAGTCCAAAATTTTGTCATCTGCTAAAAAAAAAAAAACACCAAGATTCCATTGATATGTGCACTGACCAGATTAGGGAAAGATAATTGGGTTCTACGTTCAAATTTGTGTCACCCAAGAAATTCAGCCAATTTTTTAAAAAAAATGGTGCAGATTTAATTCAACACATTGAGTTTCAATTGCATTTCTAAAGTGTTATACACCCCCCCCCCCCCTCCAAATACTTAGCCTTGTCCAACACTAAGGCATTTGCGGAAAAACAAATATTTCTCAAATAATGAAATTTGTCTGTGATACAAGAAAAATATTGTGGAAATAGGAGAAAATGTCGGCTACCAACTTTTTCTCATATTTCTACCATGTTTTCAAAAGCATTTTTTCAACATCGTAAAAACTAGGGATTGCTAGGTAAATGGCCAATCTCCGAATAAATATGCGTCGCGTATATCCGAGGTTCAGATTACATTCATGCAAATTTAATCATTATCTGCATTCTCTGCGAAGAAAATGGGTCAATCGGGTGCTGCGCAAAAATGAAAGATCACTTTCATCTCACAGGTGCCCGGCGAGCGACAGTATAATTCATGTATTACACACTAAGTAATAGCAAATTAGTGTGTAATATATGAATCATACTGTCGCTCGCCGTTCACCTGTGTTTCATCTTACTAGCCGATATTCATTAATCAGAAAGTACTTACGTATCCTGATCCAACAGTAAATGCGGAAATCAATACAGATATAGCGATAAATCTGTTTTTAACACAATAAATATAAGATGAACGTAAGGCGACTTACTGATTCGAGAATGCGAACTGAAATCCGCATCAGTTTTCAGACAGTTCGCTCATTCTGTATGTTTACACGAGCTTCTTGTTCAAAACAAAAGAAACAAATCCTAAAATACACGCCCGTTTGTTCTTTCTGTGTCGCTCTTCGGCAAATTCGGTAAACGAACTTGGTTTTCTGTCGAATATGATTCTCACGACCGTCACACCGTCCTCCATTTTGTTTTTCGTTTACCTTAGCTCCAAGGTATCACGTGGTGTAACTACGTCATCGTTATTGATGTAAACAAAAGTTAGAGATACCTGGTAGTATTTCTTGTAGTTTTGAAAGTAATTCTTTTGCCAGCGAATGGAACTTTGACCAATCGCACATTTGGAGAGTGTCATCGTTATATTAATTTACATAGTTTTAAATGGTATGATTAAAATTTAACTTCATTTTTTACCCCGCATTGTTTACATTTGGACTTTATTGGGACTTTAAGTCTTTACCACTCAATCACGGGTTTTAACGACCCTGAAAGAAAAAAAAAAAATCCCTTTGAAAACAATGTGGGAAAAGGAGCAAATGCTTGTAACCAGCATTTGCTCCCTTTCCCACAATGTTTTCTAACATTCGCAAGACAAATTTCAATTTTTGAGTCACATTTATTTTGTCTTCTGCAAATGCTTTCAAAGTGGACCAGTCTAACATTTTGTTGTTTGGTAAAGGGTTAAATTACCAGCACTACATACAGAGGCTGTGGTTAGGCTAGGCCTATTTCCGAACACTTTTAAGAACGCGAAAAAACCTGACTGTTCGTTATACACCCATTGTACAGTTTTTCCCCAAAACAAGCCAAGCCCCCGTAGCTCAGTCGGTAGCGCACAGGACTTGAGAACAGGAGGTCGCTGGTTCGATGCCCGGCTTGGCCAATTTCTTTCAGAGGATTGATGATAAGTCATCGCGACAGGATTCATTCCTCTCTCACCACTGATCATTGTTTCGACGATGGTTATGTGGGAAAGCAGCCAGTGGCTTGGAAAGAATATTGTGCGAAGTACTGGTAAAAGAAACTCCAGGAAAACATGGATAGGTGCACTGGCCGCTGCGAAATAACTGAAATAATGTTGAAAACGGCGTTAAACACCATCAATCAAATCAAATCCCAAAAACAAACTCGAACAATGTTCAGCTGTGAGAGAAATTATTCGAGATGCATGCTGGTGGGGTGTTAATGAGCAATTCAGGAAGGACAACATCTGTCGCATTCTTGATACCGATTCACTATATTCGAACCGTTGACAAAACTACTGAAATCTTGCCTAATACAAGGTAAATTCAGATTACATTCATACACATATATATAGCTGCCCAAAATTATTCGAAATCGCGAAAAAAGAGAAAAATCTGTCGAGTGTACAGTTTTTCGATAAATTTGTTGCTCAGAATGCTTCTAGAACTGTTGAAAACCATGACTTGAATAAAGTACATCATCTGTCCCAGAACGTCCAGATTTCAGTTTTCACCATCATTTTCAAATTTTGTCGCACCCCTTTATAAAGCAACTACTTATGAACCCACATGAATTAGTGGCTAGGGCCAGCTGTCGATGAAATTAGCGTCATGATTTTGCAAGAACTAACAATTACGACGAGTGGGGTGTGATACCCATGGGTATGCAATACCGCCCACACCAAAACTGACCCCTGCCCCCATAAAGATCGCGTCGCAGTACGCAACAGTCGGATATATATACGTTTATTCCTGACGTCCGGAACAATTGTACTCTGCCATCAGCTCGAGACAAACCTAAACTCATCAGTAAAAAATAATAAAACTTTTTTACAAAAGATAGACGGCATAATCTCTATTTAAACTCTGTTAATGTGGCTCAAAATGAAGAAAAATCGTAAAAAATAACCTCGACAGCAATTACCTCTTTTCCATCATAGTTTTTCATTTTGTTGACAAGAGAATATTTTAGCGAGGAAGATCTATAGGCCATATTTTAAGATTTACACCTTAATCCAAAACATCTTTGAAAAAGATACCCTAGATCACGATCTGGTCACCCATCGAAGCACTAACCTCGGTGTGCAGCGCTTGTTCTGATAAAATATTTTAGATTAATGAAATCTTCAGAAATGCAATTGAGTAATTTCAACGGGTAGATCTAAAACTGATCGTAATGCATATATAATACACCAGATGCACCAGTAATGCACCAGATCGCATCGTTCGTTTCAATATTTTCGGGAGGGATGAAACTCCAAACCCCTTCTAGTACAAGGTATCATGAAACGGCGCGAATAGAGGGCTAGCTACGCCACTGATATTTTTTACCGCTGAATTGAATATATTAGGGCAGAATTTACGCGGTTAGCGTGTAATCCTCTATGATACACGCTGCATACAGTATTTACAATATGTTGAGCAAGTGAATGTGGACTATTCCAATACACTAGTTGTGTGTATCGGTTAGCTAATCAAAGTAACAAAATGGTGACTAAAGGCCAACTTTTAGGTTTTGGTGGATGTATTTTCTGTCTAGCGTTTGTCTTGTTCCTCGGATTGTATTCTCGTGATAACGTTTTGAGACGCGTATGTGGTAAGGCTGTTTTGTGTTTATTCATGAATATAGTAGTTGGAGACAAGAGCAATTCTACTTTAAGTATATTTTGTGTGACATTAACACAGATTTTTTAAAGTCTAGGTCTACCTTCCCGACGTCTTTCATGTTTTGTAACGGACTAGAATAAAAAAAAAAGTAGGTTAAGGTTCCAACACTTTATGCCTTTTCTATAGATCTAGATCTAGTCTGATATTTTCAGAGTCGAGTTGATTTATGGATGATATCCATATTTTGCTAAAAATGTTTTGAATTCGTCTGCTACAAAATTTGATTCAGGGGTGGACAAGATTTAACGAGTAAGTGATCGGGCTGGACCAAAATGTCTGTTTAGAATTACAACTGTGATCAGACAGATCTTCATGATCTATTTGATGATTGTCCTCTTAACTCTTTACCAAACGACAAAATTCTAGACTGGTCCAAATTGAAAGCCTATGCAGACGACAAATTATTTGTTGCTCAAATGATGATTTCTGTCAGTGATAGGATAGAAAACATCGTGGGAAAAGGAGAAAATGCTGGTTACCAGCATTTTCTCCTTTTCCACTATGGTTTCAAAAGCCCTTTTTGTCACGGTCGTTAAAATCCGGGATTGTGTGGTAAAGAGTTAAGTAGCATAAAACCCTACTTAAGAGACTCTGAGGAGGAAGGCATTTCAAAACATTGTGGGAAAAGGAGGAAATGTTTGTATTCTTGTAACTAACATTTTCCCCATTTTACACATCTTTTATGTATGAAAGACAAATCGCGTCAAGTGAGCCACGTAGATCTTGTGTAATCGTCTACAAGTAAACATGTGTACTTTTAATTTGGATTAATCAAAAGTTGTCTTCAGGCAAGTAGTAAATGGAGACATTGATCTGTAATATCCGAACAGAACGACTGCTGCACTATGTTTTCGGGGGCAGGGGGAAGAGGGGAGGAAACCCTCATTTAGTTGTGTGATGGTCAATGCAAGATTTCCTCGCTAGATTCATGGATGAGGCCTATAGAGCTATAGCTACTCTACATGTTCAATCTTGGTTAGATCTATGTATTCACCAACCATTCTTAATTTCATTCTTAGTCTTATTCTGGATTTAGAAAGAAACACAACTTCTGATTGGCTAAACCAAATGGTTTAGCCAATCAGACCTTGTGTTACTTTCAAATTTAGAAAATTCTTGACACTTAATTAGACTAAGAATAGTGTTAAGAATAGTTGGCGAATACAGGTTGTTCTCTATAGGAATGGTATCCATGAATGGTGGAGATGAGGATCGACACCACCCTATAGATCTTGACAGCTGGTGACGCGCTCATCCCTATCATTCATGTTAACCCTTAAACTGCTAAATAAATGAAACGAAAATTTCCACGCAATAGTGAAAAAGTCAAATATCGCGATTTTAAGGCTGATTTCACCGGAAAGAAAACACCGTATCGGGCAGTGTAGATCAAAGAACAGACTGCACGTTCTGTGCAGTCTGATCTTGATCTGCACTGTCCGCAAAAGGTCAGTTAGTCGCGCTTAGCAGCTTAAAGGTTAATACGAACAGCCTTCTCTCGTATACCCATTGTCACGTATCCCAATGCCAATTAATGCATTATAACAGTGTTTTCCTCCCGTATCTATGTTATAGATTTGAGAATAAAAGTGACACATGCTCAGTGGAAAGGGGGCTTAAAGCATGTTAAAACGTATCGCCATGTGCCAGCGTGCGCACTCCGTGCAGGCTTACATGGGTCGAAACATTTTGCCATTGGTCAATTTTCTGCATGTCAAAGGACCTTTCTGCCCCCAGGTCCAGTCGACTGATAGAGAAAAATGAATTTTATGAATCCATATTTATGTGATGACTTACTTGGCATAATGCAGCAAGAACATGCATTAAACCCCCTTTTGCCAGAGCTTGGTTCAAGTATTTGTAGACTTGTCAGCCCTGTATCTAGATGAAGGTACGGGTGGTCTACTAGACTAAGCCAGCAAGATTAGAAATACTAAGTCTATGGAGAGCACTATTTACCGTCTATCGCATTTTATCCAGGATAATTTTGAACACAGGGAACATGGTGTGATCCTACTGGGAGTGCATGATGCTTTGACATTATCTCAACAGAAATGACTTAGATTTCAGTTTGTGGCCGAATTTCCACATGCAGCAGTTGTTTGCTTTCGTCTTGCAGACTACATACGAAAACATATGGTCTATACTCTGGCAAAAGGGGTTGATAGATCTCCGTGAGGCATTATATCATGTTAAGTCACATAATAATGGATCCATTAAATCCATTTTGTCTAACAACCGACTGAATCAAGAGGTACGATGGCTCTTGAGCATGCAGAAAATTTACCAAAAGCAAAAACTTTCGATCTGTGACTTGATACTTTTTGCAGATGCATTAAGCTCCCTATTCACAGAGCATGACTCATATAGGAGACAGGAGAAACTGCTAGTGACAGGCTGTCTCTGAAATTGCCGCATGTTTTCATACATCAAACTTCAGTAAAAGTATATAGGCTGTAAGAATGGATCTGGCAGGGCGTGGCTAACCTTTGACATAAGACGACCAGTTTATTTTTCATTTTAGCGGCCTCGAGCCCGTTCGGAATTACTCGTCGTAAGTCCACGTTTACAAACACATACATTATACTAACAGTAGGTTATCGAACCTTTAGGGCAATTAACGATGATGTCTGAATAACGTATCTTACCACAATCTAAAATGCAGTGAACTGTAACATAAGTCTGCAAGGACGTTAATTCAACCGATACTAAATGTGTAATGCAACTAATAAATACACCAGTATTTCAATAAATTTGCATGTACGTAGAATCTACATGCTCACACTCTATCCGTAAGAACGGGTTCATGTTATTGTAAAGATTCTCTTATTTGTTGACCTATATACTATATAGATACCGGTCTAGTAAAGAGTTTTAAAAGCTAGTTTGGTTTTAATATAATGACTAAGAAAATTTAGTTGAGCACTACTCGTGATTTTGCGGTGTAGGCGAAGATCAGGCGACTTAGACCATCGATCTGATCTAAAGTACATGGTCAAATACTTTGTGAATCATTCTATCCAAAACAATCTTATAGTGCTATAATTTTTTTGTTTAACTGTTTACCACACAATCACAGGATTTAACGACCCTGAAGAAAAAGCCTTTTGAAAACATTGTGGGAATAGGAGAAAATGCTGGTAACCAGCATTTTCTCCTTTTCCCACAATGTTTTCTAACCTTCCCAAAACAACTTTCAATTTTTGAGTCTCGTTTATTATGTCGTCTGCAAATGCTTTCGTTTGGTAAAGGGTTAAAATAAATAATACTGTAGGGGTTAACTGGTTAGCTTCCTCCGTCTCCGCAGACGATTTTCTCTGTTCTGCAGCAAACGACTGTATGAACTTTTGTGTGGCAAAATCTGCTTTTTTTTTTCGCAATTTTTATACTCCCTTGCGCTTTTTAATCTTTACCATGCTACGAAATTTTATACTTGTCCAAATATTTAACAGGTAAGTTTATCATCCTGTTTATTTGTGTATTCTTAATCTTTGAAATTCGAAAAAAAGGAGAATGTCATGGAATACTTTGGGTACGTATTCACCAACCATTCTTAAGAATATTCTTTGTCTCATTCTCCAAGATTTTCTACATTTGAAAGTAACACAACTCCTGATTGGCTAAATCAAATGGTTTAGCCAGTCAGGAGTTGTATTACTTTCAAATGTAGAAAATTCTGGCGAACAAGACAAAGAATGTTCTTAAGAATGGTTGGTGAATACGTACCCTCATCTTCGCAAGCCAAGGATACTAAGGTAGTACCCTTGGCCGCTCGCCTCTTTAAAAATCGAAACGCCCGCTGTGCGATTTCATTGGATGCGATCAAAACCCATCGCGTCCAATCAAACCATCCGTAATAAGATTTTCCGCGAAACAGAAAACAATAATGGCGGCGCCCATCGAAAACGAAAGTTGTCGTGTTTGTGACGAAAATTTGCCAAAAAAGAGTAGACGATCGATATTTAATGAGTTTTTATAGTTCATGATCAAATATGTGAAATATTAGGACGGGTTCCACAGCCAAATGATTGCGAATCATCGTATGTCTGATTAATTTCAGAAATTTGTGATGAATCCGAAAGCGCAGCCATATTTGATGCATAGCCTAACAAATTTTATTACGAGCATTTTGATTGGTCAGAAATAACATCAGCAAAGGTTACGCAACTCGTGATATTCGATGGGTGGCGCAGCGGGAGTTTCGATTTTTAAAGAGGCGAGCGGCCAAGGGTACGTAACGAACAAAGTGGAGTTAGTATCCTTGGCTTGCGAAGATGACGTACCCTGGTCTTTCAACGTGTTTTCTAGACCACGGAAAGTTATAGTATGTATACAATATTGTCAGAATCATTTGTGCCGTGGTTGACCGTAGCCGAAATAATACGTCAAGAACCTGATTTTAGGCTGATATTGCCATTGTATTAGCAAATTAGAGTGTATTCTGGCCTAAAAGTGTGAAGTATTGTCTTGAGCTTTTTTGGCATTGGCTGCTAGCAAAGAATCGAAAAGAAAATGAATAATATAAAATTGATATGAATAAACAAAAGCTCCGATTATGTGACCGACTCTGAACATGTCGGTGTGCAGCATTGGACAAGGGCTTCCTTTGAAAAATTCAGTTGTCGGTAATTTACTTAACTCTTTACCACACAATCCCGACTTTTAACGACCCTGAGAAAAAGGCCTTTTGAAAACATAGTGGAAAAAGGAGAAAATGCTGGTAACCAGCATTTTCTCCTTTTCCCACAATGTTTTCCGTCCTTCCTAAAACAAACTTCCATTTTTCGGTAACATTTATTATGTCGTCTGTAAATGCTTTCAATTTGGACCAGTCTAAAATTTTGTCGTTTTGCAAAGAGTTACGAAATAAGCTCTGTTTTCCAGTTAGTACCTTTCACTCCAAAAGTTAAATCATCCTTTTATTCGATGAAATTTGGCTTAATGTCTGAAAATACAAAGGGTTAGTATTGTGACAATTAAAAAAATGCTGACTAACATTAATACTGTTGTGTAGTTTTTGATCAGCCGAATGGTCAATAATTATGTTACATTTGTAATGCTTACGCCATTACAGCAATCCACACATTAACACGTAATGAAAAACATTTAGCATCTTTAGAACGCAATTGGTCCTTGAAGTAGTGTTCATGTGTAGACTGCATTTAAAACGTAAGCATTACAAATGTAACATATAGCCCATTCAGCTAATCAAAAGTTACACAACAGCACACTCGATAAAACTTCTGTAGTTCCCCATAGACCTTTTTTTTTTTAATCACCGTCCAGAAGAGAGACGCCGGCCTCATTTGGTTTGATTTTTTTTTTTCAGAAAATTGATCAGTGTAAAAACATATCTAAGCATAAGTCTGAAAAGAATTTGTTGACTTGTTCTCGTTATAGAAACTTATTTAATATCCATTTACGAGTCAACATTGAAATGACTGAAAAATCAAATTCTTGAAAACTTAATGCTCGTTTTCTCCGATTATATGTTTATGCAGAAAATAATTTTCATGTTTTTACTTACTGCTGACAAAATTTCAGTAATTTAAGCTTCTGTTTTTAACATGCGCAACCGTTGTGCTTTCCCTCTTCTTAAAAAGGCGTGCCCTTTGTTGGTAGAATCGAGAATCTTTTCACTACAATACCATGGCTAACGACAAGATACATGTTAAAATTTGTTTCCATTTACCTGTCTATTAATTGATCAGATTTGTAGGAGAAACAAAAGTTCCAGTTTAGAAGTTATGCTGATTGTATTTTCAAAATTTAGATCTATTAAATTTTCGAAAGGAAGCCCTCTCTATCGGTGCAGACTGACATGTTCAGAGCCGGTCCACATAATCGGAGCCTTTGTTTAGTTATGTTAATTTTATGTAATTTTACGTCATTTCTTTTTAATTCTTTGCAAGCAGCGAATGGAAAAGTTCAAAACAATAACTCACGGTTTCAGGGCAGAAAACTCTCTAATTTGTTAATTTAATGGCAATATCAGCCCGAAATTAGGTACTTGATGTATTATTTCGCCGCTGTACAGTCAACCCACGGCACAAATGATCCTGGCAATACTGTATGTACATGCTACAACTTCCCATAGTGTAGAAAACACATTGAAAGACCAGGGTCCATATTCACCAACCATTCTTAAGAACGGTCTTAGACTAATTCTCCAAGATTTTCTAAATTTGAAAGTAACACAACTTCTGATTGGCTAAACCAAATGGTTTAGCCAATCAGAAGTTGTGTTACTTTCAAATTTAGAAAAATCTTGAATACTAAGACGAAGAATATTCTCAAGAATGGATGGTGAATAAGGACCCAGAGCATTGCATGCAATTCTCCCTTTTACGAATTTCAAAGACATAGCGAACACATAAGTAGAAGGAATGACAAGCTCACCTGTTTCTTGAATTGTATATTTTCGGCGCCGGAGGAACAACACAAAATTTTCTTACAAGAGCCATCGTTTCCGAACATGGAGTTTCCTACTAGTGTACAATGGCGATGGGTTGAACCAAAACGGTAATCTATGTTTGGGTAGATAAATTATGTCTCGAACACTTTTGTCTGAAAATTGTTGTAAACAAACGCGTTTTCAAATCATGGAGTCACCAGCTGCTTCTTTGTTTATTGAAATATACCCCTTCATTCACGGGAGCGTTTAATTGTAAGAATTCGTGATTAGTTTGAGTTTTGTATTATTTACATGTATTTAAATCGCAATGTTTTTAATTCGGCCTACCAAAAAAAAAAAGGTCAAGTTGCGTCCTCTTGCCTATCTTTTTAACGCGGACTGATTATAATACCAGTAGATGGTGTGGTCGAAGATTCTTCATAATTCCCCGAACTATGAACGTTCAGACTATAATTTTCCTCCTAAGGACAACAGATAGATGCTTTGGCATATGCATACAATGTAGATCAAGATCAAACAGCGATGACAGACTTTACAGAATATGCGACTTGATCATTGATCAACATCGTTCCGATATCGTGAGAGACATTTTGGCTAGAATAGGCTTGGAATTATTACACGTTGGTTTTGTATTTTTACTCTTAGTTACTCATCGGTCAAATATACTTGTCAAAGTTCTCTAGGTACCAAATATTTCACAGCGTCGTTCCAGAAGAATGTCGCTAAGCCTTACTTTAATGGTCATTCTATTGAAATTCAAAGAAAGAGAGAAACTTGTTTACAAAGAACAGGAAAAAATGTGAACACCTTTTCTGCATTATGAGTTAGATCACTCCTTGTAATGTATATAAAAAGTAACATCGTTAACCCGTAGGCTGCTAAGAGCGGCTCACTAGCCTTCTTGCGGACAGTGTAGATCAAGATCAGACTGCACAGAACGTGTAGTCTGATCTTGGCTCTACACAGTCCTGTAGGATATTTTTTCCAAAACATTAGTTTAACTCTTTACCAAACGACAAAATTTTAGACTGGTCCAAATTCAAAGCATTTGCAGACGACAAAATAGATGTGGCTCAAAAATTGAAATTTGTTTCGGGAAGGGTAGAAAACATTGCGGGAAAAGGAGAAAATGCTGGTTACCAGCATTTTCTCCTTTTCCCACAATGTTTTCAAAAGGCTTCTTTCTCAGGGTCGTTAAAACTCGGGATTGTGTGGTAAAGGGTTAAAATAGTATTAGTCGGGGTTTTACTATCGGTTTGAAAGTTCCATTTAACTTATTTAGCAGGATACGGGTTAAGGTACCGGTAGATCTATTGCAACTCGATAGACCTACGAGTATATTACAAACTCGATCTACGTGTAGGCCTACTTGAATGTGCTTGATGCCAATCAAACTTGTGCTTGGTGCTAAGCAAACTTTGAGTAGTATACTTATAAATGAGCCATGCTGTGTGAAAAGAGGACTTAATGCACCTGCAAAAGATTCGACCCAGGTCAGCAGCCTGCACAGTCCGCTATTTTTGTTATTGGTCACTTTTCTGCAAGTCAAAGGACCAGTGTACCTCATGATTCAGTCGATTGTTGGACAAAATGGATCCATGATCATATGATGACTTGCTTGGTATTATGCCTCACGGAGATGCATTTTAGCCCCCTTTTGCCAATATATGGTTCAAACACACCTGCATTATCGAGCTGTATACACGTAACCATTGATAGTCTAAAGTTTAGATGTCTCTCGAGCTAATATTATATACCTGAATTGTAGTTTTGTGATCCTGATAGGCCTTTAGAACAGTCATATTTCAGATTATAAATGGAGGATAGCGAGTGTAAATATGGAATCGTTTGAATGTTGGGGTTCAAAAATGAATCACATATAGATCTAGGTCTAACTTGCCTCTGTCTTATCTAGATCAACGTCTATGCTAGAATTATCTTATCACACTCACTGAAAAAAATAAACTTTTGTTATCGATCAAAATCCTGAACATCGATCACAAAGAAATCAAACAAACTGTTTTAGGTCTGCAATTAATTTCTACAACCAAAGGCTTTTAATAGATGCAAGAGAAGCAGTGATCACTTTCAAAGTGATTTTTTTTTTTTTATGTCACATGAGAATTCTTTGAACCCTTAACAATCCCTTGTTCTAATTCTACTCTTGGGAAAAAAAAAACCTCTATTTGAAACTCTAAGTTAAAAGGGGCTTTAAACTAAAAGGACTTAATTGGCAACGCCAGTTTGATCCATGTATGGTAGGTGAGTGACGTAAGTTTAACGAAATTGCTACTTTTACAGTTACAAGTCTAGACTTATGTGTTGTCGGGAAATCATAAAAAATGACGTCATTTCCGACGTCATTTCCATTGATGAGATTGGATTTGTAGAAAGCAATTCCGGTATTTTGTGATCTAAAACTACCTGACTTTGGTCCCACAAGCAAGGATGAGAAGAAACTTTTCAAGAAAGCCACAATGTGTTATTCTAACAGCAGGATTAAGCGGTGTAGTCTGGATCGTATTATATATATTTGTCATCCATTACAGTCTTTTAGATGGCAAACGGTTTCGTAAGTTTATTTTATATTGCAAAATCACTTGTAGCAGCCAATGGCGGTCTTAAAATTATCAAACTCTACAGTAGGCCCATTGAATTTCGTTATCCCGTAAGAGTAGATCTATGTGAAAAGTAGCAGATCTTTGTGAAAAGTAGTATATATATACATCAGTGAATTCTAAGATCAACTTCTTCTATATTATAACTTTCTTGGCAATTTAAAAGCGTCTAATATGACATGCATGCGTTAATTTTTATTTTATGCATCACCACTGAAACTAACCATCCAATTTTAATGACTTGCTTACTCCAAAAATGTCCGTCCATCACTTTCCATCCCTCGAAAACTTTGACAGAACGTGAAGAACATGGTGGACCTTGATAGAAATGTGGGAGGGCTGACCAGAACTTAACGGGCCGTCATGGAACGTACACGCATCCGTGGTAGAACGCAGGCCGAACCGTAGTAGGTTTTTGGACACCGTAGAACTGAACATCCCCCTTCCCTCCACGGCTTGTTACGGTTATCGCGAGGTACCTTGAAGAAACCTTGCTAGACCTAACTGAACTTGGTAAATGGGGAAAAAAAAAAACTACCATAATTTTACGACACACTACGTTTCGGATAACACGGGGTTGCCTTGTTCGCAGGCAAGATGGTGTAAACGTGGCATTTAGATCCGTATGTACTTGTCTAGAACTAAGCGCGGTGTGTAGGCCATGAGCCTGAATAATTTTAGCCAAGGGCACATTGGTATAGTTTCGCGTTGTTCGCTCTTTCATTTCAGTCGTTTTGACCGCCCGTACACTGTTTTTTTTAATTAAAGATCGCCGACTTGCGGCATTTTTTGGATTTTGAAAACAAGCAAACGGCTAAAAACAGGGATTTTTTCCCCATCTGTTTTGAGCTATTTCACCAGCAACTTGCTGGAATATTGTGGAACTTAATAGATGTCGGAAATCCCGTAATGTGCTGATTCTTTTCACTTTGTTCCTCAAATTCGAGTAAAGATGACAGATGACCATTTTGAATTTCTGCTTTTTCGTTTTTTTTTCGAGCTATTTCTCCATCATTATTTGCAGGAATATAGCAAAGTTTCATAGCTATAACTTTTACCCAAGTAATCTGCTGATTGATCTCATTTTTTAAAGACTGAATTCAATATGGCCGACATGCGGCCATTTCATTTTAGAGTTATTTCACAACTGGTGTATGCACCCTTGCTATGAACTGATGAAGATCCATTTTTTTTTTTTTTCAGATACACAACTGATGTATGTACTCCTGTTATGTACTGATTAAGTTTTTTTTTTCAGATACACAACTGATTTATGCACTCTTGTTATGTACCGTTTAAGATCGTTTTTTATTCAGATTCACAATTGATATATGCACTCTTGTTATGTACTGTTTAAGATAATTTTCTATTTAGATACACAACTGATGTATGCACTTTTCTTATGTACTGATAAACCCTTCAACTGCTGAATAAATTAAAGATTTCCTGCCAATAGTGCAAGCCAAAAGTTTACGATTTAAAAATGCTGCTCTTCGGAGAAATCTTACCATGTTGGACAGTATAGGTCCAAGATCAGACTGCACATTCCGTGCAGTGTGAACTCGATGTTCACAGTCCACAAAAACCACAAAGTCGCGCTTTGCAGCCTAAGTCTATAGATCATTTTTTTTAAAATTCAGATTGGATCCAAGATAGCTGACTGGCGGCCATATTTAAATTAGAATTTATTAGATTTTATCATTTGTATCACACCTGGATTTGTAGATTAAGGTCATACTGCATATTAGTTGCAGTTTGATCTTGAATCTACACTGTCCATTTTTTTTTATTTATTTATTTTTTTTTGAGAAACCCAGATCCCAGTCTTTAAAGTTTAATACATCGGGGTTTTTGTATGGACCGAACATGTCTAGATGATATTTTTTTTTGTTTTTTTTTTGTTTTTCTAGTTTCAGAGAAAGTCCATGAGAATGCAGCCAAATCTACTCTTACTACTGTGATATATCGAAATATTTCTTCTACAGACATACAGGTAACCATCGTCTCTGTTGCTTTTTACGTATAGTGACCTAACATGCAATTGTTTTGGGAAAAAACTCAATTTAAACATCTCAGATGACAAATTCCAGTCTTAAGCCTTAAGGTCTCAGATAAATGATGAAAATTGAAAAACAGGGGAGCTATTCTGCCCTTGGTTGCTCACCTGGTGTAATTAGTGTCAATCTTCGGTTAATGGTTTAGCCAATCAGAAATTGCATTTCTTTTGATTTAGAAAATTCTTTAGTATCAAACCAGTAATCTTATTAACCCTTTACCAAACGACAAAATTTAAGACTTGTCCAAATTGAAAGCATTTGCAGACGACAAAATAAATGTGACTGAAAAATTAAAAATTGCTTTGGCAAGGGTAGAAAACATTGTAGGGAAAGGAGAAAATGCTGGTTACCAGCATTTTCTCCTTTTCCCACAATGTTTTCCAAAGGCTTCTTTTTTAGGATCGTGAAAAGTTGGGATTGTGTGGTAAAGAGTTAATCCTTTACCACACAATCCCGAGTTTTCAACGACCCTTAGCAAGAAAGCTTTTCCCACAGTGTTTTCTGTCCTTTTACAAACAGATCTTGCCCTATGAGCCATACCTAATTTGTCATCTGCAAATGCCTTTAATTCGGACAAGTTTAATTTTTCGTTTGCTAAAGAGTTAAGTATGGTTGGTGATCACAGACTCAGTTCTTCATTGATGCCTTTTTTATCTGTTTTCAGTTTAAGAAAAAGGGTATTGTGTATGACTGCCTGTCTCAAAGAACAATGCGCACTTATGATGCAGATGATATAATGAAGAATTCCAAGCCAATACAAACGACACTAAATGCAGGCGAAGACCCAAGAGCTCGTAAATCCTCTTTTATCAAAATCTTCAATGAGCAGACTTGGGGAGGCCGTGAAAGTGGTGTATATGACAAAATGAGTGAGAATTATAAGGCTTCTGGCCCAGGCTCAGACATACATCGGACGATCGTAAGACCTTTTCGTTTTTGTAGTTGTTTTCCTCAATAATTAGGCTCTGGTGTACTTTGAAGACAAGATTTAAATGATATTAGCATCTGCATAACATGCAGTCAGATCTTAGATCTAAACTATCTGCTACTTTGATACTTATTATGGCCAACACAACCTTGGGATGTGTGTAGTAATCTTTGGTTTTTTACCTAATTGAAAAGGTCCATCTTATTGGCCTACCCCTGGTAAAAAGGGGTTTATGCTTATTCGTGATGCAGCATGCCATGGAAGTCATAAAAATAAATATGGATCGGTAACATCCATTTTATATAACAACCAACTAAATCATGAGGTAGACTGGTCCTTTGACATGCAGAAAATTGACCATCATGGGTCGATACTTTTTGCAGATCCATTAAGTCCCCTTTTCGCAGAGCATGACTCATTTGATTAATTCAGTGAACCAAGGGTTAACTCTTTATCACTCTACAAAATTTTAGAGGTGTCCAGTTTTAAAATATTTTTAGACAGCAAATTAGATGCAGCTGAAATGATGAGACTTGTCTCTAAGAGGGTAGAAAACATTGTGAGAAAAGGAGAAAATGCTGGTTACCAGCATTTTCTCCTTTTCCCACAATGTTTTCTAAAAGCCTTCATTCTTAGGGTCGTTGAACTCAATTGCTATTGTTTATTTTTGACACAGGGTTGCATGGCACTGTTACATACCATCATAGAAAAACTCAAAATACATCTGAAGAAAGATGTGATCAGCTTTGGGGACATACCCTGTGGAGATCTACAATGGATGTCATATTTTTTGAACACTCGCTCTGATGTCAAGTATACTGGGATAGATATCGTACCAGCATTAATAGAAAGACATAAGAAAAAATACAGAAATAATCCCAATGTAAACTTCATCAATGCTGACGTTGTTCAGTCTCCATTGAACGTGTCCTTTGACTTTATTTTTAGCCGTCAAATGATGCAGCATTTTAAGAATAGTGATATCAATCGAGTCTTGAAGCACATTTCAGACAGTGGAACAAAGTACATGATTGCAACGACATATACTGATCTGAAATACAATACAGAATTATACTCGACAAATAGTTATAGATTTAGACAAATGAACTTAGAATTGCCGCCCTATAACTTGGTCCCCCCTATTTGTTCGTATCAAGAGCCAGAGAGTAAAGTGGATTATCTTGCTCTGTGGGAATTGCCGTTGTGGACACAACAGTCTTGATATCTTTTAGCATAATTTTTCTTCATTGGTATTTTGACCCTTTACCAAATGATCACATGTATATGTTTTAATGACCCTGAAGGAAGATGGCTTTTTAAAACATTGTGGAAAAAGGGATATATGGACAAGGTTAAAATTTTGTTGTTTGGAAAGGAGACCTCCTTACCACACGATCCCAAATTTTTATAACTCGAGAGAAAAGAGGCTCTTGAAAACATACATGTAATAGGAAAAAGAGAAAATGCTGGTAACCAGAATTTTCTCATTTTCCTACAATGTTTTTTTTTCGTTTCAAAGACAAATTCCATGATTTGAGCCAGATTTAATGTTTTAGCTGCAAATGCTTTGAATTTGGACAAGTCTAAAGTCTATCGTTTGGTAAAGAGTTAACTACTGTAACTCACTACCTCCGGAACACACATTTGCAGACAACTATTCACCAGATGACAAAAATTTAGAATTTCCAACATTGAAAGCATTTGCAGACGACATATTAGATGCGACTCTAATTAACCCTACACCACACAATCCTGACTTTTAACGATCCTGAAAAAGAAGCCTCTTGAAAACATTGTGGGAAAAACAGAGAAACTGGGTATCAAAAGTCTTTTTTCTTGGAATCAATAACACATGGCATTGTTTGGTAAAGGATTAAAAAGATTCTTGTAAAATCTGGATGATTTACATGGATTAAGGGTTAATCCTTTACCTTTAATTCTGTGTTTTAACAGCCGTAAGAAAATAGGCTGTTGAAAACATTATGGGACAAGACAAAAATGTTGGTAACCAGCATTTTCTCTTTTCTTCACAATGTTTTCTACCTTTTAAATAGCAAATTCCATTATTTGCGCCCTATTTATCATGTTCAAATGCCCAATCAGGGGGAAGTCTAAAATTTTGTTGTCTGGTAAAGTGGCAGTGTGTGAATTTATGTGAATATTTTGTGGCAAAAGGAGAAACAGCCTGTTGTGAACAGTTTCTCCCTTTCCTGCTCTAGTTTCCATACTGGTCTGCTGTAAGATTGACAGTAAATAATTTCATAAAGCATCTGCAGGAAGTATTAAGTTATATACATGTGAGCCATTCTCTGGCAAAAGGGGGCTTACTGCATCCCCGTGATTTATTATACCAAGCAAGACATCACATAATCATGGATCCATAAAATCCATTTTGTGTAAAAACCAATTGAATCATGAGGTAGATTGGTCTTTGGACATACAGAAACTTGACCTGTCACGAAAAATTTAGGCTGACCTGAATCAATACTTTTTTGCAGATGCATAAAGCCCTCTTTTCACAGAGCATGGCTGTATCAGTTTACTCCATCCCCTGTCAGGTTTAATTCATAGTTTGCCAAATATAGCATAAGTTGCCTTTTTTAAGACTGTTATTAAATCCTTTTACCAAATCATCCATTTTTTCCCAAAGTATCCTTAGAAATAAAGCTCTGGGAAACATTGGGGGAAAAGGAGAAAAGGCTGGTAACCAGCATTTTCTCCTTTTTCTACAATGGCTTTTACCCTTCTAAAGAAAAATTCTGTCATTTGAGGCACAGGATTGTCTTAATTTGTTTTCTGCAAATGCTTCTAATTTAGACAAGTCTGGAATTTCTGATGTGGTAAAGAGATAAATATCGATTGCATAGAATTTGTGGTTTGATTTACTCTATCAGTTAGTCTGCAACATACATGTACATGTATATTTGTAGCACAATATTTGCAATAACTTCGCACTTTCAATACTGAATGAAATGTTTCAACAGGGTAAGGGCAAACACAGAGAATGTGTATTTTGAATTAAATGTACATGAACTCTTTGAGAACAAATAATTATTTATTTCAACCCTTTACGAAACAATTCTAAGTTTAAAAAGAGGACTTTTGAAAACTTTGTGGAAAAAGGAGAAAATGCTGGTAACCAGCATTTTCTTTTCCCACAATGTTTTCTTAACTTCTAAAAACAAATTTCAATTTTTGGGTCCAATTTTTTTTTTTTTTGGTCATCTGCAAATGCTTTTCATGTGGACGAGTGTAAAATTTTTTCACGCAGTAAAGAGAAAACCTATTTACTGGCAAATTTTAGACTTGTCCACAGTAACAGTGTTTGAGAATGACAAGTATGACTCATGTGAAAGTATTTATCTTTGATAGGTTAGAAATAGTGGGAAAAGGATAAAACCTTGGTTACCTGGAATTTTTTGGAAATGGGTGAAATTACTAGAAGAATATACCATTAAGTTATTTTGTGGTACAAATTACTATTAGAATTGAAAGACTGATATTTTTACAAAATACCCCATGACTGTATGGTAGTCCCGTAAAATAATATTATTCTATTATTGCTATGAGGGACATTCATTTAATTGTGTCACTGGGTGTTTATTAAATTAAATGCACATATTTTGTTCGTTTCATCCCATCAAAATATTCTCCATCGACAGAAATACATTTTTCAAGTCCGCAAATCCAGTCTGTGAATGCTGCAAAATAGGTTTTCCTGGGAATACCCTGCAGACACTGAAAAATGGCACTTCTCAGGACACTTTTAGGGTTATATCGACACCCAGAGTTGAGTTTTTCTTTCAATAAAGGAAAGAGAAAAAAGTTACATGGGCTGAGGTCAGGAGAATAGGGCAGGTGGGGAAGCTGTACCACCTTTTCTGTTTCCAGGAAATTCTAAACAATTGCAGATTTGTGAGCAGCTGAATTGTCATGAATAAGGCACAGGCCTCTTAATCTGGTTTCAGTAATATAGCCAGTGTATATGACTGCACCTTCTTTTACTTTCAATAACTTTTGAAAGAATGAACCTATTACAACAAATTTCTTGCCAGTATTCAGAACAACTTCCTTCTGAAAATACCACTATTTCCTTCTGATACATATCTTCATGCAGTATGGAGGCCAATTGGTGACACAGTTAAATGAATGACCCTCGTAAGTTAAAGTGTCTACAGTTGTATGGTGCGATGTAGTGTTTGTGATTTGCACGATACGTGAAAGCTTTTTCCTTTTTGCCTGTGTTTCTCTGTTTACGGCCTTTACCAGTTTGGCCTATTTGAAGCAATGATCATATAAATGTTTGTTATCCCTGTTTAACTCTTTATCACACAGTCTCGACTTTTAACGACCCTGAGAAAGAAGCCTTTTGAAAACATTGTGGGAAAAGGAGAAAATGCTGGTAACCAGCATTTTCTCCTTTTCCCACAATGTTTTCTGCTCTTCCCAAAACAAACTTTACTTTTTTGGTAACATTTATTTTGTCGTCTGCAAATGCTTTCAATTTGGACCAGTCTAAAATTTTGTCATTTGGTAAAGGGTTAAAGTTTGCTTTTTCAGATATATGTAGTATCTTGTATAAGTTGGCTTTTGAGATTTATAGGATCTGGCATAAGTTGGCATTTGAGATAAAATTTTATTAACCCTTTACTGACAATGCAGCCTTGTAACAACCCTGGGAAAGAAGCCTTTTGAAAACATTGTGGGAAAAGGAGAAAATGCTGGTAATCATCATTTTTTTCCTTTTCCCACAATGTTTTCTACCCTATCAAAGAAAAATTGCACTTCTTGAGCCACATCACCAGGGCAGTTTAAACATCGGCATGTGTGGCAAAGGACTGTCCTTGAATACTTTTTGTCAGTACATGTATGCCCTGTATTACGCAATTAACTCAATGGTTACTAAAGGACAAAATTTTAGATTCATCCAAATTGGAAGCATTGGCAGACGATGTATTTAGTTGAAATGATCGTAATTGCCTCTGAAAGTCCTGAAAACCCAGTGGGAAAAGGTTACCAGCATTTTCTCCTTTTCGCACAAGGTTTTTAAAAGGCTAGTTCCTCAGTGTTGTTATAACCAGGGATTGTTTGGTAAAGGGTTTAGTGAAAATTTTCTCTATTCATGTAATGAAAAAGAGAAATAAAACTCTGGATAATCCAAACTTTACTTGTTTCTTATTTTGGTTTTGAATTCCCCATCGGTATTGTTTCTATCCATCATCAGTTTTGTTAGCTCTACTGGCCTTTAAGTCAAGTCCAAAATTATTTATCATCTGGTTAAGCACTGACCCACAAAGCACCAGGGTTTTTTCCTGGACTTTCTCAAAGGGGCTGCTGGACTTTCTCAAAGGGGCGGGGGGGTTAATTGGCTAGAGAGGAGATGACACGTAACAGACAAGCATGTGATATATCTGGTCAGAAGATGGGCACATAAAAATAAAGCACAATAGGCTTCCAGCATGAAATTGATTCATTCATGAAAGAAGACAAATATAAAAAAGACACAGTTCTCATCCATTTTCTATTATCATTATTTTATCAGATATCAGATAAAAGAGCAAAAAATTTTATTTCTTTTCAAAATGTAAGCCATATTTCACATTCCAAGTTTGAAATTCACTTCATTGTTAGTTTCTGTACCAAATGTTAATGTCCATTTGAAATTTCAAACACTGCTTTCCTATTCATCACTTTGTAAAAGATCGTTGATGTCTGTTTGGATCACTCCTGCCTCCCCGAAATGATCCGATCCCTCCACCTTGAAACCTGTAGGACAAGAAAATTCAGAATCTTGACAATTATCTCTTTTACATACAATCCTGACTTTTAACAACCTTGAGAAAGAAACCTTTTGAAAAAAATGTGGGAAAAGGAGAACATGCTGCTTACAAGCATTTTCTCCTTTTCCCACAATCTTTTCTACCTTTCCCAAAACAAATTTTAAATTTTTGAGTCACAATAATTTTGTCGTCTGCAAATCCTTTAAATTTGAACAAGTTTAAAATTTTGTCCTTCGCTTAAAAGTTGATGCAATGTAAGGACCATTACTCTTAGGAGGTTATTACAATATAGGTTGATTTTGTAATGTAACTTTACCCTTTACAAAACATTCCCATGTTTTAATCAGGAGGAGAAGGGCTTCTGAAAACATTGTGTGAAAAGGAGAAAATGCTGGTAACTAGTTTTTTCACCTTTTTCCACAAGGTTGCCCACTCTTTTTGAGTCAATGTCCATCATTTGAGCCATGCTAAGATTTGTTGTCTGCAAATCGTTTCAGTTTGGACGAGTCTAACATCGTGATGTCTGGTAAAGGGTTAAAGTCACATAGGCCAGAGCATGGGCCCTTACACGATCTCTAGTTATTCTGACAAAAAGCCCCCAAAAGTGCAATAATTGGGCAAACACAGTCTAACATAAAGACCCATTCCAAAAGAAGTAAAATTACACTTTTAAAACAGACATAATTTTATCTGTATAATCTTTATAGTTATAGTAAAATTTGATTAAATCAATTTTCAGCAGAGCTATGTGTAAATTTTACACTTAGAACATGTTCTACAGGAAAATTGGTCCTTGTGATAGTGTAGACTGCAGAAAAAGTGCAGTCTCATCTTGGATGTACAGTGTACACCATTTTCTATAATATTCTGACAAAAAAACCATGGAATGCTTTCGACTGATTTCATGAGTGTTAAAGTCCATTTCCTCATTTTTAGGCTGTATGCATTAACCCTATACCACACAATCCTGTGTTTCAATGACCCTGAGGAGGGAGGCTTTTGAAAACACTGTGGGAAAAGAAAAAAATGCTGATAACCAACATTATCTTCCTTTTCCCACAATGTTTTCTAGCCTTTGAAAGACAAATGCCACCATATTTGCCACATGTTATTTTTTTGCAAATGCTTTTATTTTGGACTGGTTTAAAACTTTTGTATTTGGTAAAGAGTCAAAAAAACAAAATACCTATCATCTTTAAATCTGCTACCAGCCCAGCTGCCCCTCCAGGGACTTCGACCCCGGTGTTCAAACCTCCCACCTCGGTCTCTTCTCTCTGAGGACATCTGTCTTTCATGTCTGAATCAGAAAATATTTAGTACGCCACTTACTGCACAAAATATACTTTGTTAACTAATGACTGTGGAGACATTAGATGTGATTCTTCATTATATACCTTAGAATTTTCCGACACAAATACAGGCGTCTCACACAGATAAAATACTAGTAACACACACAACAGAAAAAGAATATGTATCTACACACTGTGAAATACCGTTCCAATCATGGTCTGATGATGTACATTTACCCGTGGAATACGTATGTATTGATTCGCGATTTGATTGGTCAAAATGCTACCCTGTATTATTCATCCGCCATTCATAAAAACAAAGTTGCAGGATATGTCACCATTATTTCTTTTATTCCGTTTACCATTCTCAAATAAAATGTCAATTATTGCAATATTTTGTGTTTAAAAGTTGCATGTATATAATAAAAGGAATATTGTAGTAAATGTCCTGGTGCTTGTATTTACTTCTTGCTGTGTAAGTAAACTTTGACATCTCACTTGATCTTCAGTCTCGTGCAATATCAAATTTTCTCATGCTGCACAAATTAAATACAAGAGGGCCATGATGGCCCTGGATCGCTCACCTGAGTAGAGTGCCTTAAAGGTATTTCTTTAATTTGACCAAGTGACCTAGTTTATGACCCCAGGTGACCCAATTTCAAACTCATATTTCACGAAGACAAACATTCTGACCAATTTTCAAGTCAACTGAGCAAAAAATGTGGCCTCTAGAGTGACCTAAAGGTATTTCTTTAATTTGACCTAGTAACCTAGATTATGACCCCAGGTGACCCAAATTTGAACTGGTCTTTGACTTTATCAAAAAAAACATTTTAACCAATTTTCAAATCAACTGAATAATAAATGTGGCCTCTAGAGTGCCCACTAGGTATTTCTTTAATTTGACCAAGTGACCTAGTTTATGACCCCAGTTGACCCAAAGTGACTCATGTGAGATTTTATAAAGACAAACAATCTGACCAATTTTCAAGGCAATTGAGCAAATAATGTGGCTACAAGGTATTTCTTTAATTTGACCTAGTGACCTAGTTTATGGTTCCAGGTGACCCAAATCCAAACTCATCTGATATTTCATCAAGACAAACATTCTGGCCAAATTTCAGGTCATTTGAGCAACAAATGTGGCCTCCAGAGTGCAAACAGGGTATTTCTTTAATTTGACCCAGTGACCTAGTTTATGACCCCAGTTGACCCAAATTCAGACTTATGTGAGATTTTATAAAGACAAACTTTCTGACCAATTTTCAAGGCAATTGAGCAAATAATGTGGCCTCGAGAGTGCCAACAAGGTATTTCTTTAATTTGACCTAGTGACCTAGTTTATGACCCAAGATGACCCAAATTTGAACTCAATGAACTCATTGTGCTTAGATGGGCAAACAAATTTGGAAGAGAATCACTACATACAAAATATCAAAGCTCTAAGCCTTCCTGTTTTAAAGAAGAATTTTAAAGTTTTCCTTCTTTGTTCCTATGTTCAAACTTGCGACCCCCGGGGCTGGGCCAGTTTTGACCAAAGCAGCATCCTTGGAACAAACTTGGTAGAGGTCCACTAGGAGATGCTACATACCAAATATCAAAGCTCTACACCTTCCCATTTAAGAGAAAAAGAAATTTAAAGTTTTCCTTCTTTGTTCCTATGTTCGAACTTGTGACCCCTGGGGCGGGGCCAGTTTTGACCCCAGGGACACCATATGAACAAACTTGGTAGAGGTCCACTCTGAGATGCAACATACCAAATATCAAAGCTCCACGCCTTTCGGTTTCAGAAAAGAAGAATTTTAAAGTTTTCCTTCTTTGTTCCTACGTTAGAACTTGTGACCCCCGGGGCAGGGCCAGTTTTGACCCCAAGGGCATCATATGAACAAACTTGGTAGAGGCCCACTAGGAGATGCTACATACCAAATATCAAAGCTCTACACCTTCCAATTTCAGAGAAGAAGATTTTTAAAGTTTTCCTTCTCTGTTTCTATGTTTGAACTTGTGACCCCTGTGGCAGGGCCAGTTTTTACCCCAAGGGCATCATATGAACAAACTTGGTAGAGGTCCACTAGAAGATGCTACATACCAAATATCAAAGCTCCATGCCTTTCCTGTTTCAGAGAAGAAGATTTTCAAAGATTTTGCATTTTTTTCCTTTTTGTTGCCATGGCAACCAGAGTTAAGGGTGGAATTCAATTCTTTGAACTTCTTTGTTCCTGTGTTCGAGCTTGTGACCCCCTTGGACAGGGCCAGTTTTGACCCCAAGGGCATCATATGAACTAACTTGGTAGAGGTCCACTAGGAGATGCTACATGCCAAATATCAAAGCTCTATGCCTTCTAGTTTCAGAGAAGATGATTTTTAAAGTTTTCCCTCTTTGTTCCTATGTTCGAACTTGCGACCCCCGGGGTGGGGCCAGATTTGACCCCAGGGGCATCATATGAACAAACTTGGTAGAGGTCCACTAGGAGATGCTACATACCAAATATCAAAGCTCTGTGCCTTCTAGTTTCAGAGAAGAAGATTTTCAAAGATTTTGCATTTTTTCCGTTTTGTTGCCATGGCAACCAGAGTTAAGGGTGGAATTCAATTCTTTGAACAACTTTGGTAGAGCCTCATCCAAGGAACATCCCTGCCAAGTTTCATCAAGATTGGCCCAGTGGTTTAGGAGTAGAAGATGTTTAAAGAAATTGTTGACGGACGCCGAACGCCTGACATAGGGCGATCACACGTTGTGCTCACGGTGAGCTAACAAGCAACAGGAAAGTTACTACAACATAAAATTCCATATTTATCAAACAACCCTGTATATAAACAACCTAGAGGAATAAAGCTATCAAAAATATTGTGGAAAAAGAAAAATGTTAGTGACCAACATTTTCTCATTTTCCCACAATGTTTTCTATCCTCTTACAGACAAATCCAATAAAATTGAATATTTCTCTTTACCTTTATATTAAATGTATCTCTTTTGTTTAGTTGTGTTCATTTATTGTGTTTGTTTATTGGTGATTCTTAAAACAGCATGTATTGTAGTCATTAAAGGAACAGTAGTGGCCAAATGTAAACAATGCAGGTATTAATATGCATTTACTGAACTCGTACTATTTCAAAGTATGGAAATAATTGTGAAGATGACAATCTGTTTTTGTACAGTCTGTGTAAGTATTAGCCGCAGGAGGAGAAATGAATTTCAAAACTAGGTTAAGAGTTGCCAGGTGAATCTATCTTATATTTACTTTTTACCCGATTTTAAGATCCACTTTTTCTGACAGCGAATAATACATGGACTGACCACAAGATAACAAATTGTCATCTTCACAGTATTTTTCCTACTTTTAATAGGCATGATTCAAATTTAAATGAGCCATGCTCTTTGAAAAGGAGGCTTAACACATCTGAGAAAAGTATCAACCCAAGTCAGCCTGCGCAGTCAGCGCAGGCTTACCTGGGCCGAAACTTTTCGCTATTGTTCTATTTTCTGTATGTCCAAGGACCAGTCTATCTCACAATTAAGTTGGTTGTTAAAAAAAGTGGCTATCATGGATTCATAAATTATGTGATGGCTTGATTATTATCATAGATCATGAAAATGCTATAAGTCCCCTTTTGAAAGAGCATGGCTCAATTTAATGCATTTTAACACCTGCTGCTAGTGGGGCTTAAAGGTTGTGATTAACCTTTAAACCTATGGCTATAAATAACCAACCATCCTTCCTGGCACAAGCTGTTTCAGGCAAAAATGCCTCTTTAACTCTTTACCAGATGACAAAATTTTGGATTAGTCCAAATTGAAAGCATTTGCAGATGACAAAATACATGTGACTGAAAAATTAAGATTTGTTTCAGGAAGGGAATAGAAAACATTGTGGGAAAAGGTGAAAATGCTGTTTAACAGCATTTTCACCTTTTCCCACAATGTTTTCAAAAGGCTTTCTCAGGGTCGTTAAAGGTCAGGATTGTGTGAAAGGGTTAACTCTTTACCAAACAAAACAGCGTTTAAGCCACCCTAAAAAAAAGGCTTTTGAAAACATTGCGGGAAAATGTTGGTAACCTTTTTTTTTCCCTTAATTCATAATTTTTTCTACCCTACAAAAAACGAATTTCGGTTTTAGAGTGTCATTCATTTTGTCGTCTGCAAATGATTTCAATTCGGACTAGACAAAATTCTGTTGTTTGCTAAGTTAACCCTTTCCCAAACAAGCCCTGGTTTTCATGTGTCTGCAGTACAAGTCTTTTGAAAACACTGTGGGAAAAGGAGAAATTGCTCGTAACGAGCAATTTCTCCTTTTACCACAGTGTTTTCTATCCATTTTGAGACCTTTCTCCCATTGTCATCAATTTAAAATTGTCTTCTGCAAACTCTTTCAATTTGGACCAGTCCAAAATTTGTCGTTTGGGAAAGGGTTAATTTGAGATGGTGGCCTTGAAATGTTACAGTGTTGCTTCTAGGATTTTCTAAAGTGGGGCCCTGGGGCCCCCTCACTTCCAAAAAAGGGGCCATCACTCCCAAAAAAGGGGCCCTCAAATTTATATTTTTGTCAGTGGCTTGTTTTTCCCACTGACAAAGTAACTATGAGACTGGCATTATTTTAGAACCCTTTCAGGTGCATGTTTTGTTCTTGACGTTACGCACTTTAATTTTTTATGAAGTTTTAAAACCAATGAGAGAAATGAATTACAACAAGTACAAGACAGCTTAATATCTGTGAATGTCCTATACCTCTTCAACACGTGTTCCAGTGCTAGCATTGTAACACAAAGTGGCCTAATCCCCGCCCTACCGCCCTACAAACTTATTTGTAAGTTTTTCAATATTTTCATTTCATAAAATCCCCCATTTTTTTTTTTTTTTTTTTCTCACAACAAGAGGGAGATTTTTAGTACCCACATATTGTTTTATACATATATTTGTGTAAATTTAATGCTTAAAGTCATTATTAAACCTGAAAAGATTGTCTAAAATGCCTCTGATCGGACAATGTAAAACTGACATTATATTATGTCATGTGTTTTCGCGGGTTTTTAGGCCCATCATTTTACTGTAGATAAGCGGATTTACATCACTGTAACGTTTTTCATTCATGAATAACTCGTTCAGCCGTGATAACAGCGACGCGTGCGTCCTTCACGCTTGATTCGTACTGTTTTATTTCAGAGTTTAGATCTTCGAATAATCATTTATAGGCAACGATACTTCTTTGGCATACTTTTATTTTATGCGGACACAAATGTTATATTAAAAGAGAGTGGCCAATCTTTTCTGACACGATGATCAATGTTTGATTCATCCGCCGTTGCTAGGCGATTGCAAGATTCTTTTTTTTTTTTCAGACTCTTTACATTTAAATGAGTAGAGCCGAGAACCATTTTACAGTTCTCGAAAATTCCCAGAAAATTTATAAATACCCGTCGAAGGAATTTTCAATGTGATACCGCTGTTTAATACGAAAAGGATTACTTTATTTGTATATTTGCATGTACAATTTATTTCAATTGCATAACTGACCTTCCACAATTTGCATTTTTGTTTCGAGTACTTGAAAATTCAGTTCGCATTTTCTAATTTTACTCGCATATTGCAAGTGCGGGATACTGCATATACGGGAATTTCAAACCTGTAACGAAATCAACGAATGTTCGGCTACCAAGCAGAATCAATTTTCTAACCAGTCGCTGCAACACAAGGTCTCACGGATACAACGGAAGCTGCACTCCACTAATAAAATATATTACATTGGGCGCAACAAACAGCAAAAATTGCGGGACTCTCCTGAAGTTTGCGGTACATAGGGCGCAGAGGCATGACATTTTTGCGCCCCGACGTTAATTTTCGCGGGATTCCCTTAATCCCGCATCCTAGAAGCAACTCTGATGTTACAACATGAGTTTGCAGCGGCTGACTGAACACACCCTTATAAATCTTGGACAATCAGCATGGATCAAAGTTTCATATCATGAATATATCAGAAAACATTCTGCCATAGGGAGAAATTAATCATTTTAAGTTTATTTATTTGCCTTTTGCCACCATCTTTGTTAAAAGATCTGTTGCAAGATAAAGCAAGTGCACCGCATGTGGGTGCCAATGCTTGGCTGTGGTTGCTTGACTTTCAGTGGCATATCTGTGTCAAAAATACCTTGATGGTTACCTGCCCTTGTTGTATTATGTTCCCCTTTTGGTATTTAACTTGTCCAAGTTTGAAGCAAATATCTTCAGTAATTACAAAGATATTACAAAATGTCAACGTTTTCGCATGAAAATGCATGATGCAGACACTGCCGCCAGGGCTACCGCAATACTTCAATGATTTCTTCGAAAACAGCCGAACTAAAAACGTTGTCGGATACAGATTTGTTTCAATAGGTAATTAGAAAGTGTAGAATTTGGTAATGGCAGAAAAAGATGCATAAACCTGAGGACCAGGTGATCTTACTGTACATGTATCACATTCATTAGGTTCAGATGGATTTAGGAGCTTGAATTGGGATTGTATGCCTCTTTCAACAGTAATTCAGACATAACATTAACTCTTTACCAAATGGCAAAATTTTTTACTTTACCAAATTGACACCTTTTGCAGACAACAAAATAAGTTTACCTGAAAAGGTCATTTCTGTCTTTGACAGAGTAGAAAACATTGTGAGAAAAGAAGAAAATGCTGGTTACCAGCATTTTCTCCTTTTCCTGCAATGTTTTCTACCCTGTTTTCAAAAGCCTTTTTCTTCAGGCCCGTTAAAACATGGGATTGTGTTGTAAAGGGTTAACAGAGCAACAGCTCACTCACTCATGCCTTTCTTCTTGCATTTCACATTACTTGGCTGGAGCTCTGCTTTGCCTTGCCTGAGAAGACATCAAGGTGACCAGCACTGCCAGAGGCAAATGATTAAAAATTTCCTGATGATGACAAATATGGATCTCATACAAAGAGAAAGCAAACAACTCATACCTGGTACTATAAATTGCAGTCTCTCCCTCTCTGCTGCCATGGCCACCAACTAGAACAAAAGATGTTAACAATGTTAATTGGATTTTTATCATCAAAGTAAACTATATTTGGGAGACCTCATGTTGCAAAGAATGAAAAATAATGTAGTGTGAGGACATAATTGTCAGATTTTCAACGTGATAAGTATCTACCAGTGCTTTTACAAGTTTTGTATATTTGATATTTAGCATGACTGCTTACACTTACTGTGCAGTAAACTTGTAGCCAGTTTTGCAGACAAGACCAGCATTGTGCAAACAATGTAGATTAAGATCAGACAACACAGAACATGCAGTCTGATCTGAGATCTACACTGTCTGCTATTCACTTAAATGTTTGGGTGTTTCCCTTTCATTAGCACTTAACCCTTTACAATATGACAAAATTTTAGACTCGTCAATATTGAAAGAATTGACAGACAACAATTCAAAATGTTTTCCAAACGATAGTATCTTTCCTTGAATAGGTAGAAAACGTGGGAAAATGAGAAAATGTTGGTTATCAGCATTTTCTCCTTTTCCCCGAAAGATTTAAAAGCCTTCTTTCTAAGAACTGTCAAAACTAGAGATTGTGTGGTAAAGAGTTCACTAGAAGGCAAAATTCCAGACTTTGGTATTGAAAGCATTCGCAGGCAAGAAAATGTGGCTTAACCGATGGTTTTTTGAAAGGAAGAAGACATGGTGGGCAAATGAAAAAATGCTGATTATAATGCTATCCAGCATTTTGTCATTTTCCTACAATGTTTCAAGCACCTTTCCAAAGACAAGTTGCATCATTTGTGCCACATTTATTTTGAGGTATGCAAATGCTTTCAAAATAGATCAGTGTTAGTTTTGTCATTTTGTATAGAGTTAATTACTATTCCATCAGGGCAGTCCGACAATTACTGAAATAGTAGGAGTATCTGATTTTCTCAAATATCCCTTATCAAACAAATCTCATTTGTTCACAAAATCTTCATGTATAGTGCCAAAAGGAAGGAAGTGCCCAGCAACTTCAAGCTTACCTTCTCTTCTAAATGAAGTGGGTGGGGTAAAGAATCTGGGACCCCTACCTCGGTCAAAACCTCTCCCTCTATCAAAACCACGTCCCCTTCCTCTAGGAAAGTCCTTCAGTTAAAAATAAAGTAATGCAAATTATCTTCAGACTGCTTAATGAGTGAAGTGGAGTCCAGCCAGGTTACCATATCTGACTTGTGACTTCTTGGTTGCCAGTTTGATACCTGGTTGAGGCTAACTTTCTCTCAGGTGATTTTTTGCCTCTCACTTCTGATGCATGTGAGAAGAGCAGTCAATGGCTTGGAAAGGAAGTTGTTTCAGTGAGGAGGCAGGAAAAACAGCTGCACTGACCACCATGATATGACATAGCTGTTAAAACTGTAAATTTCAATACAAATAACCAACATATAAAATGTTACAAATAGTCATTTTCTCTAGTTCAATGATACCATGATCACAGTTCTTTGCACCTTTCCATTCCTTCTTCCTTGAGTCACATTGCAGAGCTTTTGATTTGTGCAAAATAAATGAGCCATGCTCTGGGAAGAGGGGACTTAATGCATCTGCAAAAAGTATCAGCCAGGTCAGCCTGCGCAGTCCGTGCAGGCTGACCTGGTCCGAGACCTTTTGCTATTGGTCAATCTTCTGTATGTCAAAGGACCAGTCTGCCTTTCGATTCAGTCTTGTTAAACAAAATTGAGTTTATGGATATATAATTATGTGATGTCGTGCTTGGTAACATGGATCATGGAGAGGCATTAAGCCCCCTTTCGCCAGAGCATGACTCAAATCTATATGGTCATCAAGTAAACTCTTTGTAAGTTAACAAAATTGTAGACCTATCCATATTGAAACGATAATGCAGACAACGAATCAAAGAATTGAATCAATGTGATTTGACTTTAATAGGGTATTGACATTTTAGGAAAAAATGCTTATCACAAGCTTTTTTCTTTTCCCCATGATGTTTTCAAAGCTCTTTTCTCAAGGTTCTACAAATACAAGACTGGTCGTTAATGGTTAAATAAATTGATTGTCAAATGTGTTCCAGTTTTTGGTCTGTAATAACCAAATACTGTTGAAATAAGCTTAAATTCTTTTCCAGACAACCAAATTTCAAACTTGCACATGTTAAAAGCATTTGCAGACAACAAATTCAATAAGGCTAAAATGATGGTACAAGACTTTGACCGGAACGAAAACATTGTGGGAAAAGGAGGAAATGCTGGTAACTGGCATTATCTCATTTTCCCACAATGTTTTCAAAAGCCTTCTTTCAGAGGGTCAAAACAAGATAGGATTCATTGATAAAGGGGTAAACACAAACAAACAATATTGATCTTTAGCATACAAATCTACAACTTACATCTCGCCTGACAGGGGAGTTTTCATCCGGAGAGTCTCGGTGCTGCTCACTTTTTTGTTCCAACTTCATAAAGTCATCCACATGCATTGATGGAGGTCGACTTGTATTTGGGGGTCGTGACCTGAATGGGTCATGTCTGTTGGCCTGGGCAGCTAATCCTCTAGCAATACCTCTACCTCTCATAGGAGCCACTGTAAATTACATACAGGTTCAGTTTTAACCCTTTACTGCAAAATCCAGTGTTTTAACAACCCTGAGGAAAAAAGCCTTTCCATAACATTGCAGGAAATGGAGAAAATGTTCGTAACCAGCATTTTCTCCTTTTCCTACAATTTTGCTACCCTCTCAAAGACAAATCAATTTGTCTGCAAATGCTTTCAATTCAGACAAGTCTAAAATTGTGTTGTCCATTAAATATTTAAGCAAGAATTTGTGACAGATCAAAATGCTTAAACAGCACCAAATAAGTGAAATGGCCATTCTACAGAAGTTTAAGGAAACCAGGCTATGGCAAATTTTGAGGCTAGTTTTGTTAGGATATCTCACAAAATACTGAGAAGTGTAGATCCAAAGATCAAACTGCACATTGTGTATAGGGTGATCTAGATCTATATTATACCATAATGCAATTGAGTTTTGCATAGCATTCTAAAGCAAGTTTTATGACAGATATTCTAGCAAACACATGTCAGTATTTGACCATAAATATTGCAGTTTACATTTAATTACAATGAGGATTTTTTTACATGGTAAACTAAGATTATTTTTTCTTGACTTAGATTGTCCTTCTGAGGTTCTTTTCTAGCAGGAAATTGGTAACATATTCCCAAGATACTTTAAATCATTTCCTAAGAAACCTGCTTTTAAAACTGTACATCACAAAACGTTGAAAACATTCTTTGACGATTTTGACAGATACATGTACACACAATCAAGGTTTTGACATACCAAAAGGACGCCTCATCCCCCTTCCTCTCCATGTCACAAACTCTTGGGATTTTCTTCTATCTCTGCAAAACAAATTTTGTATGTAAGATTTCATATTTCCATATTCTAATCATGGTGTTACACAACAGGAAGAATAACTGTGTTCATTATTCCAACAGGTGACTTTTTGAACCTTGCAGCTTACCATTTCAAGGCATTTTCGCGGGTGTAGGATTAGCCTTCGGTCATTCTATTTTTGCATGTATCTGAGCCATTCTCTGTGAAAAGGGGACTTACCATATCTGCAAAAAGTACTGACTCATATCAGCCTGTGCAGTCTGTGCAGGCTGACATGGGTCAAAACATTTGTCAATCGCCAATTTTCAGCATGTCAAAGGACCATTCTACCTCAAGATCCAGATGATTGTTTAACTCTTTACCACATGACAAAGTTTTAGACTGGTCCAAATTGAAAGCATTTGCAGACGACAAAATAGATGTGAATAAAAATAGAAATTTTATTTGGGAAGGGTAGAAAACCTTGTGGGAAAAGGAGAAAATGCTGGTTACCAGCATTTTCTCCTTTTCCCACAATGTTTTCAAAAGGCCTCTTTCTCAGGGTTGTTAAAACTCGGGATTGTGTGGTAAACGGTTAAAATAAAACGATTTTATGGATTGTTAAAATATGTGATGACTTGCTTGGTAAAATGTATCACCAAGATGCATTAAGCCCCCTTTTGCAAGAGCTTGGCTCATTTATTATACATGTATGAAACCACAATTCAAATAGACTATCACTATTTCACAAGGATACTGTCAAAGGTGTCTGAAGCAATTTTGTTTCACACGGTAATGAATAAAACCCATATTGATAGTTTCATGAGTGACCATGAGAAAAAATATTGAATTCCCAATAAAAGAAAAAAAAAAGTTGTCTTTTGTCAATAGACAACCTTTTTCATAACAAGCATACTAGAACAGTTTCCACTGAAGCTTTTTTTTCCCTTTGACTCAATGATTTTTCAAAATGGAATAAGGCCATGTTGATGACATTAATACTGTGCTATCTGCACAGCCTGTCGTAAAAAAGCAAGAAAATACACTTCAATAATCTGGAACCCACTTTAACGCATCAAATGGAATTTTTTTTTTCTTAACCTTCATGTCATCCCCTGTTCAAACGACCCTGAGGAAGAGGGCTTTTGAAAGAATGGTCGACAAACAATGTTTTCTATCTTTTTACAAATAAATTCCGCCATTTGAGCAACATTTTTTTGTTGTACTCAAAATCTTTCAATTTGGACAAGATTAAAATTTTGTCATCTGAGAAAGATTTGATATGAAAAAAAAAAAAACATTATGGTTCAGCACTAACTTCAGTTTCTTTGGTTTTGTTCTCTCTTCCTCTGTACTGAGGCCAATGTCTTTCTTCAACTCCTCTTCCACATTGAGGTCATTACAATATTTACGACAGACTTCATCCAGGTCGGACTGCACAAGGTCTGGTTCATCTGGCTCAAATGTTGTTTGCCAGAAAGTGGAGCTCAATCTTTCATCCTCCCCATCAGTGACGGTATATATGGATCGTATGTTGAATAGATTTGCTAGGGACTGTGGCTCTGGGAGAGTGGGTGGGGTAATGACTGTAAAATCAGAAGACAAAGGTTTGCATCATAATTTTCTATTACCATTCATCGATTCGTTCGTTTGTATTGGAGTTTAACGCCATTTTAACAGCTTAGGTCATATCATGGCGGTCAGCGACGCACCTATGTGTTTCCTGGCTTTCTCACACCAGTACTGACACAACTTTCTTTCCAAAGCCACTGACTACTTTCCTCACATGCATCAGAGGTGAGAGGCGAAAATTCGCCGGAAAGAAAGTTTGCCTCAACCGGGTATCGAACTCGCAACTACCAGGTCACGAGTGCGACACGCTAACCACTCAGCTACCCGGGTGGGCTACCATTCATCGAACAATCCAATGTTTTGAGGATCCTAACAAAGAAGACTCTTGGCAACATTATCAGGGATGGAGAAAGTGCTAGTAATATGCATTTTCTCACTTTCCCATAACTTTGTCTACCCTGCCAAGACAAATCACATCATCCGAGACATTTGAATTAGTTGTCTGTGAATGCTTTTAATTAGGTCTAGTAACATTTTTTCCACTGGTAATGAGTTACTTATAACCACAATCTATATTTAGATATACCACTTAATAGTTTAAGTGACTTAGAAAAGGGATTTGAAGGAATTTCTGATTTACATATTTAGGGCAACATTTTGGGAAAGAAAAAATCGCTTGCCATAAGAAATCTTTTCCCCTTCCAAGCAATGAACTCAACTTCTCACAACATTCTTTCCAAGCTACTGGCTGCTTCTCCACATAAACATCAGCAAAACAATGTTCAAAGATGAGAGGAATAAACCCTATCACAATAACTATCATTAATCCTTGGAAAGAACTGGCTGAGCTGGGAATCAAACTAGAGCAATTTCTCTATTTGGATCAATGTCCTAAAAGGATTCAAATTAAAGAGGCATCCTATTAAAAAGATCATGCATGCAACAAAATGGTAAAGAAATCTCATACCAGGTCTAGGTTTGAATGGTGATTCCTTTTTCAGCATTGTTAGTAGACTAGTCACACTTTCTAAGAGACTCTCCAGTGTCTCCTCCTCCTTAACACCATCCTGTGATAAACAGCCATCTCATCCTTACTTTTATATATTAACAGTAACACCATACTGTGGTAAACTAGAACTGTTGTAGGCTAACAAATACCCCACCCCATTGCCTAATCAATGAATAAGGAAAAAATCTAATCCTTTACCAAACAATCACAAGTTTTAACGACGCTGAAAAAGAGGGCTTTTGGATACAATGTGGGAAAAGGAGAAAATACTGGTAACCAGCATTTTCTCATTTCCCGCAATGTTTTCCACCTATTCACAACCAAGTCCTCTAATTTGAAAAATACTTGAATTGGCATTTGTAAATTCCCTCAATATGGACAAATCTAAAATTTTGCTGTGTGTAAATGGTTAAATGGCCATAACTCCATTAACGGTACACCAAGTATAACGAAAATTGTTCATACACAAGTTCCCATGGTGGGAAGGCTTCCATTAAAATTTCAATAAGTTTGGTTCAAAACTGCACAGGGAGAAGAGGACACAAAATGGTCTCTACAGATGGACAGGCAGACAGACAACATAATTCCAATATATTGCCCCCCTTTGTTGCTGGGGGATTATCGGACATAAAACGGGAGTGTCCCTTGGCAAGGCACTTTTAGCTGTATCTTGGTACTGGTGAAACTCAGGAAAGACAAGAATATGTGAACTGTTACCATAATAGGACTGAAGGACTCTAAGATGAAAGCAGTGTAAAATCCTATTCAAGCAACTTTGTTTTATGGTTAACAGTTAACATCTGATGAGTTTGACCCTTTACCATACAATCCCAAACTTTAATGACCCTCAGAAAGACAAAGGCTTTTGAAAACATTGTGGGAAAGGGAGAAAATGCTGGTAACCAGCATTTTCTTCTTTTCTCATGTTTTCTACCCTTTCAAAGGCAAATCTCAGCATCTGAGCAAAATTTAATTTGTAGTATGCAAATACTTTCAATTTGAACCAGTCTAAAATTTTGTCCTCTGGTAAAGAGTTAGAATTCAATATAAGGGCATCTGCTTCCCATTTTAATGTATTCTAATAGTAAATACAACAGATTTAATCAGCTTTACCTCTATCAATTTCTGCAGGTCAACAAGTGGATGATTTGTGAAGTTTTGTGACCAAGCAACCACTTCCCTTAACTCCTGATTACTCAGAGTTATTGTTCTTGTTAGTGGTATATCCTCATCGGTGGGTTCAGTTGATACAAGAAGTCGTAAGAACTCCAAAGTTGTGGAAAATGTAGATAGGCAGTCAGAACTGTCCTTGCTAAACTTAAACTTGATCCTTTGTAACAGTCGATACATGGCAAGCTTGTGTTTGTCAAATGCTCTGAAAAAGAGAAATTCTGCAAAACTGATGAAAAACGCATGACAAAGAATGTAAAATAATGAGTAGCTAGAAATATCACAGACAGTGACCTCATACTCCACAAAGGACTTGATAGTATGGATGTTTTTCTGTATGGTGTTAAGTGCTATTTTCAACATTATTTCAGTAATATTGCTGCTGCCAGTGCACCTATCCATGCTTTCCTGCAGTCTACAAAATAGCTGCTTTACCACAAAAACATCATTCAAATATCGAAACAATTTGGGACGGAAATGAAACCTGTCACAATGACTATCATCAATCCTTAAAAAGAAGTTGGCTGAGGTAGGAAATCAGACCAGTAAGCCCTTGGTTTTCAGCCCTGTACATTTGTTACTTGCTGAACTACCAGGCTCTACTTAGCCCTATACCATACAATCCCAAGTTTTAATGACCCTACCGAAGAGGCCTTTTGAAAACATCGTGGGAAAAGGAGAAAATGCTGGTAACCAACATTTTCTCCTTTTCCCATGATGTTTTTACCCTTCCAATGGTGAATTTCTATTTTTGAGTCACAATTATTTTGACATTTGCAAAAGCTTTCAATTTAGGCAAATCTAAAATTACGTCGTGTTGAAAAGGGTTGATAGCATAGACAGTTTGGTGTTGGAGCCAAACTTTAGAATATATTGCGAGATATTTTAAACTAACAGCCCTAAAACTTAACTCAATATCAAACATGGCCATGGTTTTACAAACATGAAGAAAGAGGCTTTTGAAAACATTGTGGTAAAAAGGAGAAAAATCTGGTTACCAGCACTTTCTCCATTTCCCATATTGTTTTCTACCTTTTCAGACACTCATGTTTTCAGCCAGATTTCATTTGTTCACAGCAAATGCTATCACTATCCCTAAGTCAAAAAGAAAATTGTGTTCTGGTACATATTTAAAATATCTGTGTCTCTGTTACTAATTGAAATAATTCTTTTAATCAGTTTGGCAGTTTAAGCTAAATAATCATATTACACTCTTTGAAAGTGGCTAGACATGTTACATTACTTGAACATGGCTAGACAAACCACTAAATTGACTATCTTGTTTGTAATTTCAACCAAAAAGCACCAATAACAAGACACTTACACACGTAGAAGATAGAAGCTGTAATCATGTTCTGTAAGCATGACTAGTGCCCGTATACATGGTAGCACAGTGTCGTATTTATGATTAGGGTGGGCGATGTGCTCAAGAAGGGCCTCTATGATTAGAGTCATCTGATCTTTAGAAGGAAGAGCATTGGATACCTGTAGGAAAAAATTGATTATCAACTGTAAAAGAACAAAATATTTACCTTTCAACAGTTCACTACACTGCTCATAAAACGAAATATAAGTTTTCCCTGCAAGCAGTGTTGAAATTTGACAACAGGTTTTTGGCAGGAATATCTCAGCTTATTGTATTGTACAGATCAAACATAAATTTTGTTTAAACCTACATGTCCATGTATTTGAGCCATGCTCTGTGAAAAGGGGGCTGACTTGGGCTGAAACTTTTCACTATTGGTCAATTTTTTGTATGTCCAAGGACCAGTCTACCTCACAATTCAGCCAGTTGTTAAACAAAATGGACTTTATGGATTTATGATCATGTGATGAGTTGCTTGATATCATGAATCACAGAGATGCATTAAGCCCCCATTAGCCAGAGCATGGCTCATTTATCTTACATCGAGTTTTAAAGAAGTTTTACAAATTGTATTAATTACTCTCCATGACTGCTTCTTGGAAACTTTAATCTGTGCTTGCGCTGTGATGTGGGCAGATTGAAAGGTTGACCCTACAAATCATAGGATTCAAACATAGAACCTCTAATGTAAGAGGCCCACATTTTACCTCTACATCACTGTCTCCCATCATTAGGGGCCAAATTCACCAACAACTCTAGCTATCAATCTAATACTAAGTTCCATGAGAATGAAAACTGTTTAAAAGCACTGAAAACACAGCCATGGATCCTATTTCATTGTTATTTATAAAACCTTTGAAGTCATCAAAACAGACATTGGTCAGAACAATAATATCACTTTAATTACGACTTGTATAGCAACACATGCAAAACCAAACCTGACACACATCAGCTGATGAAAGAGTGAAATGAAACTTTGACAAAGATTAAGGCAGACTCTAATAATGAGCTCTAATAATGATGACACATAAAATGACTTACTTGTTCCTGAAGGGACAGGCTTGTTTCTCCTCCAGTCATAGTGACTTCCATGTCACATAAGCTTTGTAGTATAGACTACAAAATAAAATGTATATCAAAACAAAATTATTATTACTGTGCAAATACAGTTCTATCAGCTTTACATCCTTTGAATCTATTTCTACATATTTTCTGCAAACTTTCTACAAATCATGTTTTGTCCATTACAAAAACACTGTATATAATGTACAAGGGCATGTTTCTAACTTCATTTTGCAATAGATATCAAATATCTTTAACCTTTACCAAACAAACAATTCTATGTTTGATTAACCCAGAAGGGGAGGAGGTATGGGGGCACCGAAGAGCAGAAAGCTTTTGAAAACATTATGTGAAATGAATAAAGTGCTATGATCCAGCATCATCTCTTCCCAAAAATTTACTACTATTTCAAACCCCACCTTTTGAACCACTCTTTACTAGATGTCTGTAAACACTTTATATTTGGACCAGTCTGATATTTGTCATCAGGTAAAAAGTTCATATGACCTTAGATATTCTGCCTAGTGTTTAAAGAGATACTTTGAAACTGAAACTGAAATGGGTGGTCTTTTTTTTATACAGTCTGAATGAAAGTATTTTTCAATCATCAGCAGTCCAGGGTTTATTCTATAAAGCTCCTGGTAAAAATTATAAAAAATAATATTTAACAATGAAATATCAACCCTTTACCAAACAATTGTATTTTTACATCCCTGAGGACAAAAGCATTGTTGGTAAAGGACAAAATGCTGGTTACCATCATTTCCTCTTTTCCATATTATTTTATATCCCTTGAATCAATCATTTGAGCCTATTTTACTAGCCATCTGCAAATGTGTTCAATTTGGACAGTTGTACAATTTTGTCGTCAGGTACAGAGCTAAAGAAAGGAGCTGCACTTGTGAGCTGACAACAATCAGCATATTGACAGCTTCATTACATTCAGCCTCTTAATCACTCTATAATACTTCTAATATGTGCTGAGGAGGTTACGTGGCTACGTCATGAATGATAAATACATACTGTCTGTTATTTGTAAACTAGCTATCTTTACATACCACAACACACTCCTGATCTTGTACATGTTCTGGTCTGTCTGACACAAGGTTTAGTATTTCCAGCATCTTTCTAAGTACACACTGATACTTCTCTTCTCCTTCTGGCCTGTGTTACATACACAAAAAAAATATGGCAACTAAGACATATAAATAAGGGGAGTACTTTTGGCTTCATAGAGCAATAAACTTGATGAGACAATTCTAATCAGTATCAGGAGCAAAAAAACAAGAGATGTTTGTAAAACATGTATGCCCCCCTAATGGCATCCAATTCTACATATAACATGTGATTATAAACTGTTAAGTTCAAAGTGTAAAAACGAACAAAGGGTAATTACTCAAAAATTATTAATGATAAATTAACAATTCTTGGGCACTGCACTTCCCATTTATGTGAACTATCAACTTATAAGGTTTCATGATTTTATCTCACATACTTTTTGAGTTATGCTCTGGAAAAAAATTAAGTACGAAAATCAACAAAGGGCAATAACTGCAAAAATATAATGGGCAGAGTTATGGTTCTTGTGCAATGCACTTCTCCTGAATAAGATCTATCCACATGTAAAGTTTCAAGATGATATCTGAAAAACCTTTTGAGTTATGCTCCGGACAAAAATTAAGTATGAAAATCAACAAAGGGCAATAACTCCAAAAATATGATGGGCAGAGTTATGGTTCTTGTGCACTGCACTTCTCCTTAATAAGATTAATCCACCTATGAGGTTTCAAGGTGATATCTGAAATACTTTTTGAGTTATGCTCCGGACAAAAATTAAGTATGAAAATCAACAAAGGGCAATAACTCCAAAAATATGATGGGCAGAGTTATGGTACTTGTGCACTGCACTTCTCCTTAATGAGATCTATCCACCTATGAGGTTTCAAGATGATACCTGAAATACTTTTAGAGTTATGCTCCGGACAAAAATTAAGTATGAAAATCAACAAAGGGCAATAACTCCATAAATCTGATGGGCAGAGTTATGATTCTTGTGCACTGCACTTCTCCTTAATGAGATCTATCCACCTATGTAGTTTCAAGATGATACCTGAAATACTTTTTGAGTTATGCTCCGGACAAAAATGTGGTCTACGGACCGACCGACCGACGGACGGACCAACTGACGGACCAACGGACCAACCGACAAGTGCAAAGCAATATACCCCCGCTTCTTCGAAGGGGGGCATAATAAATTTTGGATACTTCCAATTTCAAAACATATGCAGATGGCAAAGTTGAAATGTTACAAATGAGCTTAAGTTTTCTGATAGGTAGATATGCTTACTTCAAAATGGCTAGATGTCACACTTAGCAGGCTAAGGGAGAAGCTGCTAAGTAAATGAGACATATCAGTCCATTGACAAATATTTCCTGTAGAAACTTCAAAGGTAATTTGTAACACATGCTTTTCCATATATTAGTGTGTATACATCACTGATTAGGATGGGTGTACTGTGCAGTCCCAAACGACAAATTTTGGACTGGTCCAAATTCAAAGAGTTTCCAAACGACAATTTTAAATTTGATGAAAATGGCAGAAAGTTGTCAAAAAGGGTAGAAAACACTGTGGGAAAAGAAGAAATTGCTCGTTACGAGCAATTTCTCCTTTTCCCACAGTGTTTTTGAAAGACTTGTACTGCAGACATGTGAAAACCAGGGCTTGTTTGGGAAAGGGTTAATTTATACTGTCCACAAGATGCACCATTACTGAGATTACCTCTGAGAGCTAAGATATGAAACAAACTATATCAGTTACTTGAAGCAGAACAATAATAAAAGGTAACTTGCCTAGAGCTTTCATTGAGAGGACAGATGTTCCCTGTTATCTATGTTGTGTGTACTCATTAAAATTGACAATCTTTACCCACAAGATTGGTTCTAGTGAAGAAATATTATTTTCAGGTCTTGAAAACAATAGCCCTATTTATCTAAACAATTGTACATTTCACAGCAAGTAAGAATTCCTCACCCAATTAACCTTAACATTGTACACTTAATGGCAGGCTGAGACAAAAGATAGGCTAGCAGATTTAGAAAGCGCCCTCTGGTGGCCAGGGCTACTTTCACTTCGTCTGTGTCTGGTATGGCTTTCCCTTCACCTGCTGTCTCCATGTGATCTAGCAGAATATCCATCAAGCATCTGGAAGACAATGTAAAAGACCTTTGTAAGCTTCATGAGATTAACCCTTTACCAGACGACAAAATTTTAGTCTTGATCAAATTAAAAGCATTTGCAGACGACAATTTCAATGTGGCTCAAATAGTGCAATTTTCTATGATAGGGTAGAAAAATTGAGCGAAAAGGAGAAAATGCTGGTTACCAGCATTTTCTCCTTTTCCCACAATGTTTTCAAAAGGCTTCTTTCTTAGAGGCGTCAAAAGGCGGCATTGTGCGGTAAAGGGTTAAAACAGAAAATATGTGCTTATTTACAAATACAAGAAATTTGCTACTTATTCATTACAAAAATTCTCAATAACAAAATATGCCTTTCCCATATACCTAAATTTGATAGTTGTTCATTTTCAATAGAACTATACTCTGATAAATCAAACTCTTTGGAAATTACAAAAAGATTAAAAATGAGTAGTATGCCTGCACATAAAAATCAAGACTTTATTCTACACATGTGTAAATTCTACAAAGTATCTGTGCAAATTTCAAAGAAATCAGACAAATGGACTTACTTGCATTTACAAGAAATTCTCAGAATATTTAAAACAGCTACTGTTCCACAGTTTATCATGTAATAAGAAAAAATTTCAATGTGGAGATAAGATTATGGACAAATGCAAACAAAGGCCTGAGCTTGCTGGCCTTTTTCTAGTAGATATAAAAATCATATTCCTAATCATGGGGAAGCTGATACTATCTACAATGGCAGCAGAAGCAAAGAAACTTTCCCTAAAAATCACCAAAGATGCTTTCTTGTGTCTATATCTCTTACTTACTGTGTAATCATGGTGGCTGTCACCGCGGCCAGGTCTGACATCTGTACACAAATTTTACGCAGTATTTGTTGTAACTGTTGACAGCTGGTGACAGACAGGACCCTGATGATATTTTGTAATGCTCCATGTAACGGGAGTAGATGTGCACTCCATAACTTTCTTGTATTAATGGCCTTTGCTTCTTCGTCTTTTGACAGTGGCTATAACAAAATACATGTCTGAATTGATGTTTCTGAGCTGTTTGCTTCTTTAAAAAACAATAAATGCCAAACCTGCTTAAGTGATCACTTGCATTCTCAGTCAGCTGCAATAGGCATTTACAATTTTGGGGCCAAAACTCTGAGTTTTAATAGTAAGTCGTTGTGTTAAACAACCAACTGCCTTAACCCTTTACCACACAATCCGGACTTTTAAGGACCCTGAAGAAGAAGCCTTTTGAAAACATTGTGGGAAAAGGAGAAAATGCCGGTAACCAGCATTTTCTCCTTTTCCCACAATGTTTTCTACTCTTCCAAAAACAAATTTCAATTTTTGATTCACGTTTATTTTGTCGTCTGCAAAAGCTTTCAATTTAGACTGGTCTAAAATTTTGTATTTTGGTAAAGAGTTAAGAGGCCAAGTTTGACTGTTCCATTAACTGGTTACTTGAGACAGGTTTGACTCCGCAGCTTGCATCACGGAAAATAAGCCAATTAAAAGCGACTACGATAACAAACAATTGCTGCTGGTCTTTCATGCTTTCACATATTTCTTTTTTCATTTTTGTTGCTTGTATAAGTCTGTATCAGTTTGTCAATGTTTGTTTGGCAATGACTGAACTCTTTACCAGACAACATTGTAGGTTCTTCCACAGTAAAATCCCTTTATTAACCCTTTACCTGACGACAAAATTTTAGCCCTGTCCAAATTGAAAGCATTCGCAGAAAACAATTTCAATGTGGCTCAAATGGTGGAAGTTTTCTTTGATAGGGTAGAAAACATTGTGGGAAAAGGAGAAAATGCTGGTTACCAGCATTTTCTCTTTTCCCACAGTGTTGTCAAAAGGCCTCTTTCCCAGGGTTGTTTAAAGGCGGCATTGTGCAGTAAAGGGTTAAGACCATACGTGGTACTTTTGATTATCTATTCCTTTGGAACCAAGAATAATTGTACATGTAGCACAGCCTATAGTTTGCAATAACAGACTTGTAAAAATTGGCTGATCTTAAAGAAGTGAAAATTTGGCGGTCTTTTCACAAGTTTAAATCTACAGGTTATTTCGCATAGGTACTGAAAATAGTGGTAATTATTTCAGAATGGTGGGCTGCTCATAGTTCCGGGTTTGTAATCACTGATCATTAAGAAAAAATTCCATTTCAACAAAAACTGCTCATCATGGCGGGTTGCACCTATTCTCAGGGTGGTCATGAGGTAAGTTTCACTGTAAATTGAAAGCATATCCAAACAGTAATTTAAATGTTGCTAAAAAGATGGGATTTCTCATGGAAAGGGTAGAAACCATTGTGGGAGGAAGAGAAAATGCTGGTTATCAACATTTTCTTCTTTTCTCTTGATGTCCTCAAAAACCTATTCAGGCTTTTTCTGCTTGTTTCATTAAGGGGTAAGGATATTATCAATTTATTTATACCACTTTCGGCTGACAGTGCCTGTTATCAATATTTCTTTAGTCCATACCAGAAAATGGCACTGAATATTTGCCTTGCCATAGACACTCAAACTCTTTCTCCCTTACGTTAACCTCAAACAATTTCCACATTTGACTATATGTATTATGTATCTCTAAAAAGCCTTGGCTAATAGTTAAAACATCTTACTTAATGGGGTTTAGCATCAACTGAATATTTCTTCTTTTCAAATTTCATTTCGAAGATGGCAATACAAAGATCCATGATTTATCACTGGACAAATGATAAATTCATTACCTCCTAAAACATATCTCCGCTATGCTCTGCAAACAGGGCATTTTAAGCATTTGCAAAAAGTATTGACCCATGTCAGCCTGCGCAGGCTGACATGGGTCGAAAAACTTTTTGCTGTCTGCAAATTTTCTGCAAGTCAAAGGACAACATGTCCTCATGATCTAGTTGACTGTTAGACAAAATGGTTTTTATGGATCTATAACTCTATGACAACTTGCTTTGTATGATGCATCAGAGGGATGCATTAAACCCCTTTTGCCAGAGCATGGCTAATGTGAATCAGACTAATAATGAAATTATCATTCTTGTGAAATACAGACAATCAACATGAGTAAAGGGTGAAACCATGAATACAGCATATCAACAGTATTCATATGTCAAACCAAATATTCATGTTCATAATCACTATTTACGAGGATATTTTTAACGCTGTTTGCAGCAAATTTTTTTCATGAGTAAATGAATAACTCAAGACGTACCTCTCTGGTCTGTAAGGGTAAGGGCAGGGGAAGTAACTCTGACAACATCTGTAAACCACTCAGGTAAGTGTAGGGTGCCTTCATAGTATATTTGAGTAAGTCACGGACAGTCAGCGTCCACAGGCTTTGACTTATTTCTGGAAATAAAATCAGAGACATCACAGAATAATCATAGCTTTCTTACAAGCTATAAATACATCTCTCACCTTAATCCAAATCCTGCCAAATTTCAATTACCAACTTCCACAAAATAACTTTTGTTTCTTATATCATATCAGCATGTATAGGAGCATATATGACTTGACGTATTTATAAAGAGTCGTAAAGTATACAAAGAGATTAGCCTTCATATGTGAGCAGATGGATCTTGGTGTACACTTTCCATTAAAATCATAGTTGGGGAAGTCTAAATACCCTTTTGAAGACTATAACTGAGGATATCTTGATTCCCTTTTAAGCCTTTACCACAGAATTATGACTTTTAACGACCCTGAGAAAGAGAGCTTTTGAAAACATTGTGGGAAAAGGAGAAAATGCTAGGAAACCCTTCCAAAATCATATTTCAATTTTTGAGTCCCATTTGTCATATGCAAATGCTTTCAATTTGGACAAGTCTAAAATTTTGTCATTTTGAAAAGAGTTAAACACACTTCCATCATTTAAGCCAAATTGCTATTATCATATACAGATGAACCTAATTCGGAAGAGTCTAAAATTTTGTCATCTAGTACAGTTATCATATGGACTGCTAATTCAATGTAAAAACATTTTTTTAAAAAGCAAAAAGAGCTGAAATATGGCAATTTCAAGATCTTTTTGGCTAAAGTATGTTATAGAGTAGCAATATGCCATACAGTAGTAGATCAAAGTTCAGACTACATTTTCTGTGAAGTCTGATCTGGATATACACTCACTGCATAAGCAACATAAGTTGTGCTTTACCCTGAAAAGTTTTATCTATTTACTTTCTGAATTGAATGCTCGTTGAGTCAAAATAACATGTGAAAATGTTGGGACTTACTTTCCCCCGAATCATCTGTCAGCTGAAACAGTGGCTGTGTGTAGGCTGCTATAGTATCTATGATGTCCCTCTGTAACTGTAATATATACAGCAGTATGTACAATCTAATCTGTTTCAACTCTTTATCACATGTCAAAACTTTAGACTGGTCCAAATTGCACATTTGCTGAGAACAAAACAAAAGGGTCTCATAAACTGAAATGTGTTTTCTGAAGGCTAGAAAACAATGTGGAAAAGGAGAAACTATTGGTTACCAGCATTTCCTCCTTTTTCCACAATGTTTTTTAAAAGTCCTCTTTTGAAGGTTAATAAAAATCAGGATTGTTTGGTAATGGGTTAAACAAGCGCCGTAGCTAAAGTGATTATGTGTTTCCATGGTTTCATAGGTACTAGGCAGGATCAATGCAGGTCTTTGCCAAATAATATGCTCACATGACTGTCTGCAGCATGTCAAAGGACCAGTCTAACTCAAGGGTGAGTCAATCCTTACACAACATGGATGCTATGGATCCATAATTAACACTTAAACTGTTGAATAAATGAAACGCCAATTTCTGCTCTATCCTAAAAACCCAAACATTGGGGTTTCAAAGTTGATTTCACCGGAAAGAAAATACCGTATCGGACTGTGTAGATCAAAGATCAGACTGCACATTCTGTGCAGTCTGATCTTGATCTGCACTGTCCGCAAAAGGTCAGTGGGTCACGATCAGCAGTTTAAGGGTTAAGTGATGACTTGCATAGTATAATGCATCATGGAGATGCATTAAACCCCCTTTTGCCAGAGTGTAACTCATTTTTTCTTTTTAAAATTGTTAATTAACTCTTTACCACATGACAAAAATGTAGACTTGTCCAAATTGAAAGCATTTGCAGACGACAATTTAAATGTGGCTCTAGTGGTGGAATTTGTCTTTGACAGGTTAGAAAACATTGTGGGAAAAGGAGAAAATGCTGGTTACCAGCATTTTCTCCTTTTCCCACAATGTTTTCAAAAGGCTTCTTCCTCAGGGTCGTTAAAACTCAGGATTGTGCAATAAAGAGTTAAAACCCTCTTTTGCCAGAGTGTAACTCATTTTTTTTTAATTGTAGAAGACCAAAACTTGCAAATAATTACCCTTTAATACTGAAATCAATAACATATTCTAGAACCCATGTCTACAAACAAGAACTTAAAACACTTACTGAGGCAATCTCCGACACAAACAAACTTGAGGCAGGCACAGAACACAACACTGTGTGTAGCTCAAACAAAACTGGAAGTGTTGTTAAGTCTCTGAACTGAAAGAAAATTGATACTCTAACCCTTTACCGAACAATTCCGTGTTTTCACGTCACTGAGGAAGAGGCCTTTTCAAAACATTGTGGGAAAAGGAGGAAATGCTGGTAACCAGCATTTTCTCCTTTTCCCACAATGTTTTCTACCCTAAAATTTTGTCATTTGGTAAAGAGTTAACACTTTATGGAACAACAAATTAACTCTTTCGGCGCCAAATAAATAAACTCAACTTCTTTCGGTGGCTGTAAATGCAATCCACAGAGATCCAGAAAGATTTTTATCGTAGGGGCTTGACTAATTAAGCGGACAGTATGTATCAAAGATCAGACTGCACGTTCTGTGCAGTCTGATCTTGATCTGTGCCGTCCGTAAAAGTCCGTTCTCGCCTATGGCACTCAAAGGGTTAAAGACTTGTACAAACGGAAAGCATTTCCAGACAAAAAAAATTGGTAACAGTAATGGGATTTGTATAAAATTTGAAGAGATTGAAAAAAAAAAAAATCTTGTGGTTGAGGAAGAAAATACTAGATTGCTTTTTTTTTTCTCCATTTCCCACAATATTTTCAACAGCCTTTGTCCTCGAGGTCAATAAAACACAAGATGTTTTGGTAATAAAAATAAGAATTTATGTTACAGTTTTGAGGAATTTATCAACTGTACAAAGTGACAATATAATTATCGTACAGGTTTTATATTAAGTTTCAGTTTGACCCAATACTACACAAAAACACCTTTGATGTTACAATAATTTAGTCTGAAAGAAAAAAGGAAATTTTTAAACTACAGGAAAAATTTACTAGCACTATGTCACATAATATGGAAAATATTGCAGGAAATGTTTTCAAAGGCTGTTGTATCCAGGGGTTAAAAAGTAATATTTGGGGGACAGTATCCTATCAAACACACCAATGATAGTGCTTTACGGCACATGCATATGTTGTAGCTTTCCGAAAAAGAACTTCTGAGGGACCTAAAATTGTTTGTCTCTAGTTGAACAGAGTTTTCAATGCTATTTCAGTCATATCAAGGCAACAAACGCACCTATCAATGTTTTCCTCCAGCTGATTTTACAAGTACTTCACATAACATTCCTTCCAAGCCATTGGCTGCTTTCCACATAAACATTCAATGATTACCAAAACAATGCTGTGGTAAGAGAGGTATAAATCCTGTGACAATGACTATCATCTGTCCTCAGAAAAAGCTTGGAAATCAAACTCGCAACAAAAGGGTTAAAATTCCTGTATAGTATCACCTGAGCTTTTGGGTTCTACTACAATTCCAGTTTCATTTTTAAAAAGTCAGGGAACAAGCCAACCTAATATAGGGTTAATTCATGTTTTTGAGGTCATTAACATTTGAAGAGGCCTGAAAAATGGTTTAATGCCCGTGTGCAAAGCAAGAGGGTGTTTAACCATTTTGAGAGCCTCTGCGAATGTAAATGACAGAAAAAATGTGAATTAACGCTATTATTGCATAAAATAAAAGTATTTTAGCAATAATTTGCAATGAAAGCAAAAAATATTTCCATAGAAATGCACAGAAACGGACTTGAAATGTACCTGATTTGTACCAATCAAAACTGGAATTCAATGAAATTTTTGTTCCGCGTAGTGAAAGGCCATATAGTCCTGTGCCACTGTTTTGGACTCTCGCTGTAAAATCACTTCTAATGATATTAAATGCATGGCGACTTTAGTGGGATTAACTTGCACATTTTTTGGACCTATTACAACTAGGATAAATGAGTGGAAATGAAATTTCTGTAACTGAAAGACGTCAAAGGGATATATCAAGCGAAGAAATTGCCGACCACACTAGGAAAGTGGGTGGGATGTAGAGTACATTACGATTGATTTTTTGCTCAGATCTCGATAATACTGAGATACTGGGTAAGATTTTGTTTGTGGTGTACTAAAATCATAAAAGACAAGCCATAATAAGGATCTAATATGGTAAAAGTTCCTACAGCTTAGTTGGTTGGAGTCTGGGATGTATGACAAGAACAAACGTTCAGCGTACATTGTTTACAAGGTAGGCTCTGATCGAGGATATTGAAAGTTCAAAGCCAGGCGTTAATGGCGCATGATTTTACTGATTAATACAAGTTTTCTCCCGTTAGTGCCCTGTTTTTCCCCATTAATACATGCTTATAACGGCCTGGAAACATACATTTTATGCAATAATATGGGGTAGCACATGGGCTGGTAAAGTATCCTTCTAATGTTGACCACAAGAGCACATAATTTATTATCTCATCGAACAAATTTGAGTCCTTTGACTATTTAACTCCTTACCATACAATCCTGATTTTAACAACCCTGGAAAAAAGACTTTTGAAAACATTGTGGGAAAAGGAGAAAATGCTGGTAACCAGCATTTTCTCCTTTTTAAAATGTTTTCTATCCCATCAGAGATAAAATGTCACAATATGAGCAATATTTAATTTGTTGTCGGGAAACACTTTCATTTTGAACCAGGCTAAAATTTTGTTGTGTGGTAAAGAGTTAAACAAATCTTGTTGAATAGGGGCCTCTTACCTCAGAACCCCTGGACAATATTAGATACTGAGTGGTAGTCTTGATGATCTCCAGGCATGGCTTGATGATCGATATATAGTAGGACAAGTATTCACTGCTTCTCGGGATTCCCTTCTGCCATGGTCTCAGCATGATGTCACTGATTTTCTGAACAGATTATAAACAATATCTTCAATATGAAGTTTTGATATTATTTGTATGTCATGAGAAAAACTTATCTTACACTGACTTACTGACATAGATCTTTTTTCTGCTGTGTAATTACATATGAGCCATGCTCTGGCAAAAGAAGGCTTAATGCATCTCTGTGATGCAGGATACCAAGCAAGCTATCACATAATTATGGATCCATAATAGCCACTTTTTTTAACAACAAACCAAATCATGCTATAGAATGGTCCTTTGACACGTAAAAAATTGACTAATAGCGAAAAGTTTCGACCCAGGTCAGCCTGCGCAGACTCGCAGATGCATTAAGTCCCCTTTTCACAGAGCATGGCTTGTATATTTTCAGGCCGTAAACAAAACCCGTGTATGGGAATCTGATAGCTGCTTGAACCAGAATATCTCTCAAATTATTACACAGTGCAAATGAATGAACAGACTCCACATCCTACATGGTCTGATCTTAATCTACAATAGACCAGTGCCACAATCAAGGATTGAACTAGGACTTTTACATTAAAGACCCATGCCATGGCCATTAAACCATGGAGGATTTCAATTAGTCTTTTACATCATACTGAAGTTTTAGAAAGATTTTATGTAATATGTAAACAAAAACACTCTGAAAAAAATTACATGTCTCACACTTAAATTATCTGAACTTTAGTGTGAAGAAATGGATTCAATAAACCTATTTTACCTGTAGTATAGTAATCAACATGGCAAAACAGTCAGCACTGAACAATTCAATTAATATGAACTTGTATTTCATTTCATCGTTCTTGTCTGTAATAGAAATAATGAGATTGTTTATCTGATGTATGATCAAGATAGCATTTGATTGCTGTCTAAAGCAGTTAAACACTTAACTCTTTACCAAACGACGAAATTGAAAGCAGTTACAGACGACAAAATTAATGTGACTCAAAAATTGAAATTTGTTTTTGGAAGTGTAGACGACATTGTGGGAAAATGAGAAAATGCTGGTTAACAGCATTTTCTCCTTTTCCCACAATGTTTTCAAAAGGCTTCTTTCTCAGGGTTGTGAAAACCTGGGATTGTGTGGTAAAGGGTTCACTTATTACCAGCAACAAAAATTTCAGACTTTTCCATACTTACAGAATTTGCAGGCAACAATTTACATATAGCTAAAATAATGGGATTTGTCCTTGAAAAAGGTAGAAAACATTGTGGGAGAGGAGAACCAGCATTTTATCCTTCTCCCACAATGTTCCAAATAGTCTTCTTACTCAAGCACATAAAAATATGGGAATAATTGGTAAAGGGTTAAACACTAAACTTAACATAGACTTTGGCAACATTATTTTTCCTTTTGAGGTGGAATCTTCACAGTTTTTAGCCATTTAAAAAAAAAAAAATCCAACTTGTTAAGTAGAGAATAAGTTAAATTTGTTCGATTCGCAACTAAAAATTATTCTCTGCAATCAACCTTTTTGAAATTGAAATGAGGTTCAGATAAGTATTAAAACAAAATGTGCAATGCTTTTCTGGAAAAAAATCTACCAAAAAACCAATTCAAGTCTTGAGCAACATCAAGCAAACATGAAAATTATAATTATGTAAGGTCAACCACTGTGCCATACAAAAGAGCAAAGCATGGTGGGCCACCACTCTGTGAAAACTCTACTTTGAAAAAGGGGCCAAAGATATTTCAGGGTAACCTGTCCTTGTTGAATTGGTTCCCGTTTAGACAGTTGACAACTAGCTAAGTTTGAAGTAAAAATCTTCAGTAATGACAGAGTAATGAGAAAATGTCAGTTTTTGCAGGACAACAACAGTTATAACACAAACAAGGACAGGGCTGTGATAAAACCTATGGTTTTCTTCAAACACAGCCTGGCTAAAAATGAAGAAAAAAGTTATTCCAGTCATACCATCTGGAAAATCATTTGGTGGTTCTACAGCCAGATATTTAAGAACTCGTAACACTGTAATAAGACCACGGGGTAACTTTGACACTTCATCTTTGTAGGACTTCAGTTGCTCCACAAGCACTGGTAGGCCTTCTTGAGAATATGATGTTAGATTCTTCAACGGCATCAACCAGTCTTTGAGTTTTGACACCTTACTGCTGAATTCTATAAAGAAAATATTTGTTTGTTGGAATGGAGTTTAAACCATTTACCAAACAGCCAGTTTTCAGAACCCTTAGAAAAAGATTTTTGACGACATTGTGGGACATGTCCTGCAATGTTTTCTTCCCTTTTAGAAACATTTTGGTTTGTTTTTTTAATGGTAGGAAAACATTGTGGGAATAGGAGAAAATGCTCTTATTATTCTGAATCATCTAAGATTATCTAAGAACAATTTATGCTCAGAGATATTAACATGAATTTACAATAAAAAAAAAAAAAAAAAAAAAAAATATATAGAGATATATATATATTTTTTTCCCCTGAGCCATGCTCTGGCAAAAGGAGGCTTAATGCATCTCTGCCGTAATCCATTATACCAAGCAACACATCACCTAAGTATGGATCCATAAAATCCATATCTTCAAACAACCGACTTAATCATGAGGTAGACTAGTCCTTCGACAAACAGAAAATTGACCAATAGCGTAAAGTTTTGGCCCAGGTCAGCCTGCGCAGACTGGGCAGGCTGACCTGGGTCGATACTTTTGCCAGATGCATTAAGCCTCCTTTTCACAGAGCATGGCTCATTTTCATTTTTAACACTTGAAAAAACTGCACTACCCATCATATTCTCAGTTACATGTATTTCATTTGCTCTCTATCTGTAATTCTGAATCCTGTCACTGTCTTACTTTCTCATTCCTACTCCGAGAGGAACACTTAAAAATCTTTTCTTGATGTAAATAGATTGAATCTGGAAAGGCATGAAATATGACTAATTTTCTCTTAAAATATAACTACCCACAGACAACTATTTCTGCTATGGCAGACCACTATTGCAGACATTGTAATATAGCGAAGGAATTTCTTGTAACAAGCAATTTGTGCTATTGCCAAGTTTTTACATTTTTTTTTACATATCTCCAAGTACTATACATAAATTCATGTTGGTTGTCCTAATCTTACAGTAATGTTTTATACCATTTGTTTTGGAGGTAAAAGAACTGATCCACTGACCTGATTCTCCCAGAGCTAACAGTTTGCCACCATGTTTTTTCAGGAACTCCACATTATCACTGTAGTGTAATACAGTGTTCAACAGTTCAGAACTGTAACTTACACAGACAGACTTCTTCAGTTTGGCATCATCTTTATCAACACCTTGATAAATAAAAATGTAACGTACATGTTGAAGAATGAACTATTTCCATCCACAATATCAAAAATATTAATGATACCCTCAAAATAAATACATTCTATCAATCCCAAAGCAATAACGTTGACCGTTTACCAAAGTAACCAAAATTTAGTGGATATTATCAAAGTCATATACATTACACCTGTGAAACTGCTTAGCTGTGAGATAAAAAAGCCTTTCAATTATGACTCTGTGAAGTGACTTGGGGTAACCTTTATTACTGAAATTGACCTTTGACCCATCTGATCGACATTCAAAGCATTCTTCCTTGAATCAGTGTTTCACCCTTTACCACACAATCACGGCTTTTAATGACCCAGAAGAAGATGGCTTTTGAAAACATGGTGAGAAAAGAAGAAAATGCTGGTAACCAGCATTTTCTTCTTTTCCCACCATGTTTTCTACACTTTGAAAGACAAATTTCATATCTTAATTTGTCATCTGCAAATGCTTTCAATTTGCACAAGGCTAAAATTTTGTCGTGTGGGAAAGAGTTAAAGAATCATCATCCTTGGTCAGATAGCTTCAGAAATGAATAGTTGGAACCACTTTGTGTAAAGGCAATACAGACATACAGGCAGATGATGAAGAAAAAAAAGGCCTCTCTGAACGTGTCTAGCACAGGTGTTGGCAAGTTTGGTTGTATTGTCAAAATAAAAGTCCATGTACATACCTGTGAGTGTAAAGAAAGGTAACAGACAGGTAATGTTGTCATTCATTGTAAGCACCTGTATCACTGTATTTCTACCAAGTGGACTAAATGTCATAGTGTACAGTGTGTGTAGTAAGGTGACTGGTTCTTGATCCTCAAGTATGTTTCTTTCTGAAACAAGATATCAGCAAAATACAAATATGCCATGCTCTGTGCAAAAGGGGCTTAAGGCATCTGCAAAAATAATCAGTCCAGGTAAGCCCGCGAAGACTACCTGGCTCGAAAATTTTTGCTTTTGGTAAATTTTCTCCATGTCAAAGGACCAGTATATCTTATGATTCAGTGGGTTGTTAGACAAAATGGATTTTACAGATCCCTACTACTGTGATGACTTGCTTGGTATCAAGTATCACCAAAATACATTAAACCCCCATTTGCCAGAGAATGGCTCAAATGTAGTTTTTTTATCCTTATGGAGAAAAATTGGTGAAATGTAAATTTAAGTTTCTGCAATAAGCTTATTTGTTAATGTATCACGGCTGTTTTGGCTACAATAATTCACAAAATACTAAACATTGTAGATCAGTGAGAGAGAAAAGCCAACTGATAGAATAGTGTTTTATGCTGCTTTCAAAATGCATCACGTAACTGTGACAGTTCACTTATTATATAAGGAAATTTTCAGTTAACATGACATTTTCACAATCAGCAAGTTTGTTTCATTAGCCATGAGATTCCAAAAGAGGTCTGTTTCATGTCAAAAAGTCATCAGAAGACAGCAATTTCTTAATAGAAGTGAAAAATCTTCCCTTACCTGGCCTGTTGTTATATTTAAACAATTTATCAACAAATAATAGAGTCTGTAAGTGATAGATCAATTCCATTCCGAGCTGTTGGGCTGCATTATCATCTGATACTTCATCTCTACTGTAATCCTACCAAGAAAATTTAACAAAATTTTTCTTAAAGTATGGCAAATAACATTTCTTTTTGCCTTGCAGTATATTGTTTTAGAAAACATTGTGGCAAAAGAAGACATTACTCCAAATGACCAATTTCTTCCTTTGCCACAATGTTTTCAAATGTATTAGTATACAGAATCTAAATTCATGTTGACTATCCATATCTTACACAGATGATTTCAAAATAATCTGCTGTGAATTAGTTTCAGGAGGTGATGAGTTAAACTAGGTACCTTTTTCTGCATACAATAAGATTTTTCTGCAATTTTCTACAACCATAAGAAAGTTGGCTATTAAAACATTGATGAAATAGGAGAAAATGCTGGGTTTCAATTTTAGAAGAGGCAAAAAACCATAAATGGTGCTATATTTATACAGTGCTACAGGTAGGAATGGTATTCTTATTCTAAAATATATGAGCCACACTCTGGAAAAAGGGGGCATCTGCATGATAAATTATACCAAGCAAGTCATCATAATTATATGATCATGGATTCATACAATCCATTTTGTCTAAAAACTGACTCAATTATGGGGTAGAATGGTCTGTTGACATGCAGAAAATTTACTACATGTAGTAGCAAAAAGTTTTAACTTATATCAGCCTGTGCTGGCTGACATGGGTCGATATTTTTTTGCAGATACATTAAGTCCCCTTTTCACAGAGCATGACTCATATAACCTTAGCACAAATCCTTGTTGAGTATTCTCAAATGAATTTAGATATCAGAATGAGACTATTCTTGTGTCTGTTTGTATGGCTGATAAATGCTGTTTACTAAAGAGTATCAAATACCCTTGAATTTTTTGAAGATTATAAGTACTATTGCCTTTCAAGCCCATTAAAACTCCCTTAATGTGCAACCAGTTTTGATGATAAATCAAAAGTCTCTTAAATGACAGAATTTGTCTTCAAAATGGCACACATTGTGGGAAATGGAGAAAATGCTGGTTACTAGCATTTTCTCCTATTCCCACAATGTTTTCAAAACCCTTTTTCCTTAGGTTTATAAAGACCCAGGAATTTTTTGTAAAGGGTTAAAGATTCCAACTCACGCTTATCTGTATCAAAGCCTGAACAAACTTGTTGACAATTTCGGACCTAGAACTCAGGTAGATAAGTCCATAATGTGTGGTAAACATTGTCTGTACCAGACCTCTGACAGCTCCAAACAGTGTAGGAATACATGATGTGGATGGACATGAGACCAGGAAGAACAGGGATTCAATCAATCGGCTGAAAAATGTCAAAAAGAGAAAGAGTAGAGGTAAACCTGTCGGACAATTGCTTAGGAAATGTTACTTGTCCACACAATTTTTACTTGTCAATACAAGGGAAAGAGTGGATTTTTGGAACTCTGAAACTCATATAAGGATTGTGCAGGAACTTCAAACAACTTATTTTGTTGCTTTTGGAAATCTTAACCGGTGAAACTGTGGGCAGCTAAAAAGGTCTGACCTGGTCTATCATGTGGCATGATGTTTTCAACTACATTAATGTATTAAATTTTAAAAATTCTGGTTGCTCATCCATAATTTAACTTTTTACCAAAATTTTAGACTAATACAAATTGAAAGCATCTGAGGAAGGCAAAATAATTTAGACTCATAAAATTGAAATTTGATTTGGGAAAACATTGTGGGAAAAGAAAACCTATGAGAGATTTATTCCTTTTCTCTTTGAAAATACATGTACATGGACAGGAATTGTGACTGATACTTAGCATAAAGGACCAAGTGGCCAAATATGACAATACTGCATACTGCATAGCTTAACTCTTAACTTGCAATTCTGTATTTTAACCACCTATAGAAAATGCTTTTGAAACCATCATGGGAACAGCAGAAGATGCTGGTAACCTTTTTATCTTTTTCTCAAATCAAGTATTTTAGCCGTATTTGATTTGTTGTCTGTAAATGTTTTCAATTTTGGGAAGTCTAAGTTTTTTCTAAAGCACTGTAGACATCAGGTCTAGGAATCAACAATTCATAACAAATGCTTCAACCCTAATTGTTTATCCTTATACAGATAATCCTACACTTTGAGCAGATCAATATCACACTGAGGCTGGAATGTGGCCTGTAGAAACTGTTACACTAAAATATGATCTATATACTTACCAGGAGTTGGCCATGTGGTACAGACATGGATATGGGTCTACTGTTCCAGGTTTGATCTCAAACATTTTCTTTCCTGGTAAAGTCCTGCTTGGCTGAGCCTGTGGAAATTTTAGAACACATTATTAATTAATATGCTATTCAACTCATTGCATAACAACTATTTTCAAACAAATTACATACTGGTACCAGGGTCTGTATTCTTAAGAATGTTTTCAGTCTAATTACAGATACAGTAAATGATACAACTTCTGATTGTTTAACCAAACCAAATGGTTTAGCCAATCGGAAGTTGTGTTTCTTTCAAATTTAGAAAATTCTTCAGAATAAGACTAAGAATGTTCTTGCGAATGGTTGATGAATATGTACCTAGATTAATAATTAAATTCAAAGGATAAACATTTGAAGGAAAGCTGTTTGATAAAGACAACACATTATAAAGAGCAATAGCTTTTTTTCTCACAATGTTTCTAAAAGTTTCGTACTTCTAGAGTTTAAAAATTCACATCTTTAGTATACGGGATCAAGCTTTAACTTTTTCTTTAAGAAACAAATAATGCAATATAAAATGCCTAGAACATTTCCATCAAAAACATGAAATAAATGGCAAATCTACTCTTACCTTGTAACTGCTAGCGGTGAAGTAAGTAGCTTTTTTGGACACTGAAGGTCAAGATCAGACTGAACAAAATATGCAAGCTGATCTTAAACTCTTTACCTGACAAAAACTTGTTTGACTTGTCCAACTTGAAAGCATTTGCAGACCACAAATTAAATGTGGCTCAAAATATGGAATTTGTTTTGACAGGATAAAAAGCATTGTGGAATGGAGAAAATGCTGGCAACCAATGTTTTCAATAGCTTTCTTCTTCAGGGTCCTTAAAACTTAGCACTGTGTGGTATAGGATTAATTAACATAGTTCATCAGTGTATTCTAAACTTTTAACATCAACTGTCTCTCTTTGAAGTGGAAATTCTACACTTGGACCTCGATAAGAAGAAAAGTTTATTTTTCAGCCCCAAGAAACTACCCTGGACTGTTTAAGCAATGAAATATGCAATTTTTAGCCTTTTATTTGTTACAGCACAAAAATGAAAAACTGCAGCTTAAGTAAAAATAAAAAAATCATGCTGGTAAATGGAGATATTGCTCTGAATAGTTATTAAAGTTTCAAGATGTGTACCTAAATATTTCAATCAAAATAGATCAAGTAAAGTGAACTTACAACTAAAGTAGGTGCAAGAGAGAAAACCTTTGTAATTTCTTCAACACATGCAGTTATGGCATCCAGATCGTTTTCACCCAAAGCCACAGCCATGGGATCTAACTCAGATTCCAGACCTGGCTCTTCAGTAGGCTTGGCACTGGCCTCTGGTAGATCTTGCAAGGTTTCCATGATTCTAAATGAATTATAGAAGTTAAGCAGATAAACAATGTTCCTGTTCTGGTACATAAAACCTAGATCTGTGACTAAAGGTGACTTAATATCCAAGCAGGTAAGTGCTTTAACCCTTTACCAAATGACATTATTTAGACTGGTCCAAACTGAAAGCATTTGCAGACGAAAAATCCACTGCAACTCAAATGACATAATTTGTCCCTGAAGGGTCAGAAAACATTGTGGGATAAGTAGAATTTGCTGGTTACCAGCATTTTCTCCTTTACCTACAATGTTTTCGAAAGGCTGTTTCTGCAGGATTGTTAAAATCCAGGAATGTTTGGTAAAGGGTTTATAGAGAAGACAAAGGTTCTTAACTTACATGTATTACAGATAGAGATATCCAAGATTCAGGGAAGAGAATTCTTTGATATTTAAGCACATACATCCCAAATTTTTACCTTTCACATCTTTAGTTTCTGGTTTATAAAGTGCATTGTTTCAATACAATAACAGGAAAACTAAGGAAGGACTTTACCATGTTGTATCACTGTGTTAACTCTTTACCAAATGACAAAATACTAGAATGGACCAAATTGAAAGCATTTGCAGACGACAATTTAAATGAAGCATAAATGGTGATTTATGCATTGGAAAGGGTAGAAAACATTGTGGGAAAAGGAGAAAATGCTGGTTACCAGCATTTTCTCCTTTTCCCACAATGGTTTCAATAGGCTACGCCCCTAGTGTCATTAAAAGTCGGGATTGTGTGGTAACGGGTTAAGATATATGATGCCTTCTTTTACAAATCAATACATTTTTCTTCTTGCTGAATTCACCACTAGTTTTGAATTCAACTTTCATTCTGAATTCCAAGAATAGCAATCTTGGCTGAGACAGATAAGTTAGCCCTTGTAGCCAAAGGATTGATACTAATTTTACACTTATATTAACTCTTTAACAAAAGACCAGACTTTAAGCTTGCCGATACTGACAGCTTTTGCATACAACAAACTAAATGTGGATCAAATGATGGCACCTATCTTTGAAAGCAAAGAAAACATTGTCAGAAAAGGAGCAAATTTTGTATTTTCTCCTTTTCCCACAATGTTTCAAAATCCTTATTCCCCAGAGTGGTTAAAACACAGGATTGTTTGATAAAAGGGTTAAAAACAGCTATTCATTAAAAGTTGCTTACCTATCTAACTGTTCTGCCAGTTTGTTCATTATTTCAAAGGTATGAACTTTCTTTATGAGGGCGGTCATTGCTACCACCACCCTGACTACTTGCTTTCTTAACAAACACTGTACAGCCCTCTGATAACAGGTAAAGTCTCCATTGCCTTGGCTGGTTTTTCTCTTGATCACCGTGGACTGTAGTTTGTGGACACCAAGAAACCATTCTAAGCCATCCTGGGTGAAATTAACACAAAAATGAATGAAATGATATTAAACAGTTCAACTGAAAATTTAAGGCAAGCATAAATACAACTCTGGTGTATCATGAACTGTAGATTTCTGACTGGTCATACATCTTCTCAGTCAGTCAATTTAACTCTTTACCAAACGACAAAATTTTAGACCAGTCCAAATTGGAAGCTTTAGCAGATGAGAAAATAAATGTTATTCAAAAATTGAAATTTGTTTTGGGAAGAGTAGAAAACATTGTGGGAAAAGGAGAAAATGCCGGTCACCAGCATTTTCTCCTTTTCCCACAATGCTTTCAAAAGGCTTTTTCCTCAGGGTCGTTAAAACTTGGGATTGTGAGGTAAAGGGTTAAGCCTTTACTAAACAATCCTGTGTTTAAAAGGTCCTACAAATTTTTTCATTGAATGGCACTTTACACAACTCTGAAGTGTCTTGCCCAAGGAAACTAAAGAAAAAAAAAAAAAAAACCCTAGTGCTTCCTTAGAGGATCAAACCTCTAGTTTCCCTGCTTAGAAATCCTTCACCTTACCACTGAGCCATCCAGGATGCCAAATCCTCAGGAAGAGCTAATGAAGGTATTGTGAGAAAAGGAGAAAATGCTGCACCTTTTTTTTCTCCCACATTTTTTCTAAGCTTTCTAGGACCATCTTTTTTGTGCCATAATATGCCATATGTGAAAGAGCCATGCTCTAGCAAAAGGAGGCTTATCACATCTCCGCGATTCATTATACCAAGCAAGTCATTACATAATTGTGGATCCATAAAAACCATCTTGTAGAAAACCCAGCTGAATCATGAGATACATTGGTCCACTGACATGTGGAAAATTGATCAACAGCAAAAAGATTTGGCCAATGTCAGCCTGCAGACTGTGCAGGCTGACATGGGTCAATACTTTTTGCAGATGCATTAAGCTCCCTTTTCACATAGCATGGCTCAAATGCTTTTAACTCTTTACCACACAACAAAATTTTGGACTGGACCAGATCGAAAGGATTTGAAGACAACAAATTAAATGTAATTCAAATGATGATATTTGTACTTGATAGGGTAGAAAACATTGTGGGAAAAGGAGAAAATGCTGGTTACCAGCATTTTCTCCTTTTCCCACAAGGTTTTCAAAAGGCTTCCATCTTAGAGTTGTTAAAAGTCGGGATTGTGTGGTAAAGGGTTAACAAGGACAAGTCTGAAATTCTGTCAGCTTTTAAAGATTTTATTCAAGCCGGATGATGATCCATTACTATACAAATTTACAAACAGCATAAAGTTTTGACCCATGTCAGCCTGTGTGGCCTCCACAGGGTGATACAGGTTGATACTTTTTGCAGATGTATCAAGACCACTTTTCACATGACTCATATACAAAGATCTATTGCACAGTGTGAAAAGGAGATGCCTGACAGGGAAATACCTTTTTTATGTATTTTTGTGTATGATGAAATATTGACAGAAAAGGAGAAATTTCTTTTCAAGCAAATTTTCTGACTGCTACATAAATTAACTCCTTTTTACAAGTTTTCAAAGGCTGTCTACAGAAGTGTTACAGATAGTCATAATTGCTATGAATTAACCTGTTTTCAGGTTTTCAAAGTAAATTCAAACTACCTGTTAAAAACTTATCATCTATTGCATACCTGAAACCTTGTGGTCTGATCAAGAGCTGAAAGGATCTGAAGCTTTAGAGAAAAAGACATAAACCTGGACTGGAAGTTATCTAACAGTCGGTTCTGAACGTCTTGTTGCTGAAATACAAAAACAAGCATTATATTTCTCAAAGTCCTGAGGCTGTATTTACCAACTGTTTCAGGTTCCTTTCTCATTCTCAATTCTTACACTAACGACTTGTTTGGCCAAGGCATAATATCTTAGCCAATCAAATGAGCCAAACTCTGGCAAAACAAAGCTCAATGCATCTCTGTGATGCATTATAACATGCAAGTCATCACATAGTTATGGATCCCCTAAGATTCATTTTGTCTCAACCAATTGAGTCATGAAGTAGACTGGTCCTTTGACATGCAGAAAACATAAAGATGGCAAAAAATTTCGGCCCATGTCAGCCTGTGTGGACTGCGCAGGCTGACATGGGTTGATACTTTTTGAAGATGCATTAAACCCCCTTTTCACAAGCCATTGCTCAAATATTTGAAAGTTGTTTGTGAAGGTATTTCAATTATTGTAAGGTGGCAACTACACCTATCTTTGTGTTTCTGAAATTTTTTACTGGTACTGACAAACCAGAAAATGGCGTCAAATACATAGAGAAAGAGAGATTATTTCAGTTTTATTCTAGCTTATAATTTCGCAATTATTATAGTACCCAAAGCCTTTTTCCCAAAATATGTTTTATTCTAGCTTATATTTCGCTATTATTAAAGTACCTAAATCTTTTTTCCCAAAGTTCTTTTCAGTTAGGACTAAATCTGCAAAGTAACAAGTAAAAGTACAATGAAAAATGTCATATTTATGAGAAATTCAAAAATGAAAATAGTGCAAATATGTTCGTAATTCCATGTTTGGTCACAGCATTTAAATTAAAAATACATTGAAGGTATTTTGCTGTCAGCATTATCCATAAGTTATAATGGGGGCATAAGTTTTTAAGACATTTCATCAGTATATAACATGTCCATTTGACAAGAGAGAATTGAGAGAACATCAAATTTAAGAAAAAAACCACTTACCATCACTTTTATTGTTATACTGGGGTCACATGTGCACAATGCTCCAGCAAGCTTAAATCCCATCTTTAAATGTCGAACCTTGTAAGCAGACTCTGGCTGGGCCATGGCTTTTGATTCATCTAGTCCTTCAACAGCCCAATCCAGTAAGGTGCAGAGAACTTCTGTGTTGTCCTCTTCATAGATTAAATACGAGAGTCCTTTGGGCAGGAGGTTAGGAACACTCTCCACAGCTTCCACCCAGCTGTAAATATCAACTTCATTATTAACCTGTAGAGTGTTGGAAAAATTTAATCCTTTTCCACACAACAACCCTACTGTAAAGGCCTTTTGACAACATTGTTGGAAAAGAAAAAAAAGTTGGTAACCAGCATTTTCTCCTTTTCCCACAATGCTTTTTACCCTTCCTAATGTAAATCTCTATTTCTGAATCAAAATCATTTTGTCATCTGCAACAGCTTTGAATTTTGGCAAGTCTAAACTATTGTCACTTTGTAAAGGGTTAAAGGACATTTTTAGTCTAGAAATAAGACCAAAACAAGAGCATTTTGCAGGTTGCTCTTGTGCAAATTGTATTAGCAAGGTGGACAGCATAGGACACAGATTAGAAAACATGCTTTGTACAGTCTGATCTTAATCTAGACTGGCCACAAAGGTAAAAAAGATGATGAAAAGAGCTTTACGTCTTTACCAGAAAAATAAAGAGTAGGCACCAAACATGCCCCACATGTTTGCGCCAATTGCTTATTAGATGCATAATTTTACCAAATCCTGTGCCCTAGATTCAATTCTGTTTCCATCATTTTAGCCACATCTGAGTCATGCTCTGGCAAAAAGGGGCTGAATGCATCTCCATGATCCATGATGTGAAGCAAGTCATCGTATGATCATGGATCCATAAAATCTATTTTGTCCAACAACCGCCTGAACCAGGAGGTAAAATGGTAAACTGTCCTTGGATATGCAGAAAATTGACCAATAGCAAAATGTTTTGGCCCAGGTCTGCGCAGGCTGACTAGGGTTAATACTGTTTGCAGATGCACTAAGCCCCTTTTCCACAGAGCATGGTATCTGCTACTGCTTTACATTTGAACAAAGCTAAACCTTTGCTGTCTGGTATAGAGAATTGACACTTTGTATGTCTGTATTTGACTTAAATGCCCTTTTAACATCTTAGGTCATATCCTAATTGTTTATCTTCATACAAATACTCCTATGCCTGTGTTTCCTGGCTTTCTCATACCAGTATTGGCAATGCATTCAATTTACACAAGTCTATATTATTCTCATATGGTAAAGTGTTTCAAAAAAATCTAGAATAGCTCAACACAAAACCAACAACAACTGGTGCAGTTCTTCTGTACCTTCCATGATGTTCAGCCATCTTGAATTTTTTCACCAGGTCAATTAACTGTTGGGCTTCTTTGGGTTGTTGGTGGGGGCCCTTGTAGTCTGGGTCAAAGAATTTGGCTTTTTCTTCTTCAAATGGTGTGAGGGTGATATCCTTAAATGTCTATAATGTATAAAGTGATTCAGTAACTTTACCCTTTTGCAGTAAAATACACATTTTGGAATAATCTGAATTTGTGACACATACACATAGACAAACAGACAGTGTTACAGAGTGACACAAAAGTGAGGTTAGGCTTGGGAGTAGGGTAGGAGGGGGGTATGGAAGGGAGGGAAAGGGTGGAGAGAGAGAGAGAGAGAGAGAGAGAGAGAGAGAGGTTTACATTTGTAAAGATAAAATTTGGAAGATAACCACCAACACAATCAACAATGACATAGGTTTTATTTTTGCCATGCTCCCAAATGAAATACTGTTGACCAAAACCCACAGGTAAGCTAAAACTGAGGATTGCAAATTTATTTGTTGTACAGGTGAGCTAACATTGAGGACTGCAAATTTGTTTGTTGTTCAGGTAGGCCAATGTTTGCTGCCTTTTCAGAGACATATCGTATAAATTAAACAATAGTTAATTGTTATTTGTTACTAATTTCATCTTACACTACTCCTAAGATTTTGTTGTTTTGTAACAAGTTTAATAACGGCTGCTTTCCATATACCCCTGTGGTTTTTTTTTTTTTTTTTGATTTAATATTATTTCTTTATGTTCATACTTACAGATAAGGGTGTCATCTCAAATTGGTAAGGGTTGAATGGAGCTGTAATGTAACTGAATGCATCCTCATCCAAGTCGTAGTCAATCCCCTGAAATAAGAGAGAGAAAAGTAAAACACTAGTCCTTATAACTGAGCCATGCTCTCAAGAAAATGGGGTTTAATGCATCTCTGTGGTGCACTATACCAAGCACGTGATCACATAATCATTACATTCTTTTTGTGGAAAAGCTGACTGAAGCACGAATTAGAATGGCCCTTCTCTTTGGACATGCAGAAAACTGACTAATAGCAAAAACTATCGACCCATGTCAGCCTGCGCAGACTGCGCAGGCTGACATGGGATGATACTTTTTGCAGATGCCCTAAACCCCCTTTCCACAGAGCATGATACAATGGCTATTGTTTTTTATCTTCATCGTATTTTCAGTGTTGATTAGTTTGATAAGTAATTATCTCAAACAGTCAAGTATACTTCAGTGTTGCTCCTGAACTTTTGAAAAGCATGGTGGAAACAAGATGAAATTGCTCAAAACAAGAAATATCTTAATTTCCCACAATGTTTTCACATCTATTTATGATGAGAACCTGACATTATACTGATTTTCATTATTTGAATGATTCTAGTTCATTTTGTGTATCCACATCTAATTTTTCACATCTGACAAAATTTTAGATTCCTCCATATTGAAAATGTTGAAGACAAGTTGAATGGAGCTCTGTTTTAAAGAGAGGAAAAAAAAAACGGTAAGTTGCTGGTTACCAGCTTTGTCTTTTCTTTCATTGCCCCTTTAAGACATAAAGTGGCATTTCAGAAGCCCCCTTTATCAGGGTAGTTAACCTTTATCCTAGTAAATATATGGAATGAAACTTTCAAGCCAATAGTAAAATACAGAATAACGCTATTTAAAACTTTTTTTCTGAGAAAAATATCTCCTTATCGGACGGACAGTGTAGATGAAAGATCAGACAGCACATTCTGTGCAGTCTGATCTTGATCTACATTGTCCGCAAAAGGTCGGTAAGTCACGCATAGCAGCTTAACCCTTTACCACACAATCCCGACTTTTAACAACCTTGCAAGAGAAGGCCTTTGAAAACATTGTGGGAAAAGGAGAAAATGCTGGTAACCAGCATGGGATGATAGTTTGATGTGTAACCTGGTAACCAGCATTTTCTCCTTTTCCCACAATCTTTTCTCCCCTATCAAGAACTAATTTTTTCATTTGAGCCACCGTTAATTTGTCGTCTGCAAATGCTTTCGGTTTGGACCAGTCTAAAATTTTGTCGTTTGGTAAAGAGTTAAGGGTTAAAACACTGCATTGTTCAGTAAAGTGTTGGCAAGGTTGCTTCCAAAGATGGCTGATACAAGTCTGTTTGAGTTGGTAAAGAATTATACACAAAGTTTTTCAACTTTGTAGAACAGACTGCATCAGCACACTGAGGAAAATGGAGCATCATTTTATTTGAAGGCAAATGTAAGCTTTCCTTTTTAACTCTTAACTCTTCACCAAACGACAAAATTTTAGACTGGTCCAAATTGAAAGCATTTGCAGACGACAAAATAAATGTGACTGAAAAATTGAAATGTGTTGTGGAAAAGGCAGAAAACATTGTGGGAAAAGGAGAAAATGCTGGTTACTGGCATTTTCTCCTTTTCCCACAATGTTTTCAAAAGGCTTCTTTCTCAGGGTTGTTAAAAGTCCGGAATGTGTGGTAAAGAGTTAAACCACATAATAAAATCAATAAAAAATTTCAGCCAATAGCACAAACACAAATATGTGAGCAAAGCTCTGGCAAAAGGGGGCTTAATGCATCTGCAAAAAGTACCAACTCAGATCAGCCTGCGCAGTCCACGCAGGCTGACTTGGATTGAAACTTTTTGCTTTTGGCCAATTTTCTGCACGTCAAAGGACCCTTGTACCTCATGATTCAGTCAGTGGTAAGAGAAAATGGATTTTATGGATCCACAATTATGTGATAACCTGCTTGGTATCATGGATCATGGAGATGCATTAAGCCTACTTTTGCCACAGCATGGGTCATGTCTATGTCAAGTTAAAAGATCTGCACAGTACAGATCCAAGATCATACTACATGTTTTGTGCAGTCTAATCTGAATAAAAATTGTTGACATAAGTGCAGAGTTTTATCTCATTCCTTATTTCATACATTTTGTATCCTTTTTATGAAGCATGTACCAGCTACGGTCATGACAACATTCTACATGGTATTTGGTCAAATAAGGTCTGGTCTACTACTGACAAAGATGACTTAAGTATGCACAGTTTACTTGCCGGAGAAACATGTAACCGTCCCTCATAAAAACAACAACACAAGATGCAAGTATGATACAGACTGTTAAAAACATTTGTAAACACGATAAAAATATGCAACCACTTATCAATCATACATGGAACATAAGACAAACTGTATTTTGTTTTCCATGATTGTTAACCCTTAGGCTGCTTAATGCGACTCACTGACCTTTTGTGGACAGGGTAGATCAAGATCAGAAAGCACAAAACCTGCAGTCTGATCTTTGATCTACACTGTCCAATAAGGAGATATCTTTCCTCCTAAAATACCTTTGAAACTGAAAAATTTTGGGCTTATACTATCGGCTTGAAAGTTTCATTTCTTTTATTCAGCAGGATAAGGGTTAAAATATTTCAGAAAAAGAGGATCACAAAGTTATTTTCCACAGGGACAACATTACAAAAAAAAATAAATCTGAACAGTTTACCAGATGACAAGCTTTCAGAATAGGTTGGATGCATTTGTAGACAACAAATCTAATGTGGCTAAAATGATAGAATTTGTCTCAAAAAGGGTGGAAAATATGCTCCTTTTGCATAAAGCCTCCTTCCTCAACTGAGCCATCCCCTGGCAAAAAAGGGGCTTAATGCATCTCTATAATGCATGATACCAATCAAGCTGTCACATAATTATGGATCCATAATAGACACTTTTTTTAACAACTGACTTAATCATGAAGTAGACTGGTTGTTCTTGGACATACAGAAATTTGACCAATAGCGGAAAGTTTCGGCCCAGGTCAGCCTGCACGGACTGCGCAGACTGATCTGGGTCGACACTTTTCGCAGATGCTTTAACCCCCTTTTCACAGAGCATGGCTCAGTTAAATGTATCTTTCATGAATAAATATTTCAAACTAATGATCTTCTATTGGGGGTTGGGAAGTGGGGGAAGGTCTTTCCATCTAAGGAAAAAAGCAAGCATGGATATATAATCATTATGTAAATTGAAGCCGGAATGTTTCTTTATAAACAAACGCTATAAATCCCACAGCATTTAACCCTTTAACAAACAATCCGTGTTACCACCCTGAAGAAAATAAACTTTTGAAAACATTGTGACCAACATTTCCTCCTTTTCCAACAATGCTTTTTATCCCTTTAAAATATATGTTCCTTCATTTCATCCACTTCTATTTTGTCATCTGCATATTTCAATATGGAAAAGTCTAAATCTAGTAATCTGTAAGAGAGTTAATGGCGAAGTCAATTCATGTTTAGATTATTTTCTAAAAAAATCTCACTGTTTCATCATTTAAAACAGAAATATTTTCATATCAAACAGTTGGAACAAAATTAAAACATCACTTTTACAACAGAAAAGTTCAATCCAAACTAACCAACAATAAAGTGGCATTTTTTCACCAAGTGTGTGTTTTCAGGACTTTTTATTAATATTGTTTAAACTCACCATGTATCTGGATTTCCAAGGCTTTTTTTTCATTCATTGAAAAATAAAATTTCATTACACAAATTTTATGACAAAAAAAAACCCACACTTTTTAAATCATGAAATATATATGCATTTTTTCTCTAGTTCTGATTTTATTTTCAAAAAACTTCTATGATACATGGGTTTAGAGTTTTGCAAAAGAAGTACTTAGCAAGTTCCAAAAGCTCCTGAATTGAAGTTTAATTTAATTTTTCGTTCCCCCTTTTCATTAAATCACATGCATGTTAGACAACCAAAGGAACAGAAAAGGAAGTAAATGAAATGCTTGTTGTCAAATACCAGAAATGGACATTCCGAAACAATGAACAACAGCCAATCCATTGCAACTTCAAGGCTGCTTTTGTTTGAATATTTTATGAAATACCAGATAGTACAGATAAAGATCACACTGCATAGTTTGTGGTCTAACCTTAGGCTACGCGATCAGCAATCACAGTTGATTTTGTGACTGGTATCTTAAGAGTTAACAATTTTTTAAAATTTCTTACACAAATTACTTTCGAAAGAGACATATTATTACACCCATACACCGAACATATTTCACACGAAATGTCATTACACCCTATGCCATGAGTACAATGATTCTTGATATAAGAATGTATTTCGAAAGCATACTCTGATCTTTTATCAAGCATTTTTGTATTACTATAGATGAGGAGGCAATGTTTAGCAAGAGATAAACATAGCTAAGGAGAACAAACTTTAAAGGGTGTGGTATCAATGTAAAACTGTCATGTATATCTACCCAATATTCTTAATTTCCATGTGTTTTTAGCACTATTGAGCAAGATTCATATTTTGAACAGCCCTCATAAATTTCATACGAACTTCTTCTGCATATGCTTTTTGATAATTCTATAAAACAAGATTTAAAAAGGAGCAATAGCTTGTCACAAGTTATGGTTCCTTGTTTATTCTCCCAAAGTTTTTGCTGCCTTTCAAGACTTCTCCTTTATTTCATTTTAAGCTAATTTTTTATTTGAACAAAATAATAGCCAGTGCAGCGGAAGTTTGAGCCCAATTCCACTCAGAAAATTGTTATTATATCTAAAACCCTTTACCAAACAATTGTTTATTAATGACTATATTGTGGAAAAGGGCTTACGAAAACATTGTATGAAAGAGAAAAAATCCTGGTGACCAGCATTTCATCCTTTTCCCGCCATGTTTTCTACCCTTTCTAAGTCAATTCCAAATACTAAAGCCACATCTAAATTCTCAGTCTGCAAATCCTTACAATTTGGACAAGTCTAATACTTTGTTGCCTAGTAAAACATAAATAGTTAACTGTTCTTGAAAGTGGGGTAGAAAAAGGAGAAACACCATATTAAATGCATGTACTCCACCCCAACTATTTTTTAAACCATGTAACAATACAGCCATGCTCTTGCAAAAGGGGGCTTAATGCATCTCCATGATGCATTATACAAAGCAAGACATCACATAATTATGGATCCATGAAATCCACTTTGTCTAACAATCAATGAAATCATGAGGTAGACTGGTCCATTGACATGCATAAAATTGAACAATAGCAAAATGTTTCGGCTCAGGTAAGGCTGACCTGGGTTGATACTTTTTTGCAGATGCATTAAGCCCCTTTTTCACAGAGCATGACTCAATTTTATTGTTCACATCAGTGTTTCTTTCTTGTTTGCCTCTTACTTTACTTTGCCGAAAAAAAAAAAAAAATCTGTGTGGATTTGGGTCAACTTGCAGGGAACCAAACAAATAAAGCACTCACAGATCCGGGTTTACATTGTGATGCTAGTTTCAAACTCAAAATCTGTTAACAGCCAACATACAAAGAGTAAGCTAATGTTACGACTAAAAACTACATACAAACACTGCCTCTTCCCATGTGATTAACCCTTTACTAAAGAATCCTGTAATTTAACCCTTTACCAAACAATCCTCAGAAAGAAAGCTTTTGGAAACATTGTGGGAAAAGGAGAAAATGCTGGTTACCAGCATTTTTCCTTTCCCACATTTTTTTTTCTACCCTATCAAAGACAAATTCCATAATTTGAGTCACATTGAAAATGCTGTCTGCAAATGCTTTTGATTTTGACAATTCTACAATTTCGTCGTGTGGTAAAGAGTTTATAACCCTGGAAATCATTAGAAAATATTGTGGAAAAGGCAGAAAATGCCTGTTAACTACCTTTTCTCTTTTTCCCACCATGTTTTCCACCCTTATACGAGCAAACATCAGTGTTAAGCGTCAAATCTATTTTGTTAAAAATATTGTGGGAAAAGAAGAAAATGCTGGTAACCAGCATTTCTCCTTTTCCCACAATGTTTTCTACCCTTATAAGAGCAAATTTAAATGTTAGAGTCAAATTTATTCTGTTACATTCTAACACTTAACTGGGATACTTCTAAATTTTTGTCGTTTGGCGAAGAGTTATATTGTCATTTGGCGAAGAGTTATATTGTGAGAAACAAAAGCGAAGCTCTGCTAGTGAATGAAAAAGTTAAAGGTGCATTTTACAGAGTTCAAAATATGTGGAACACCATGAACCTAGTGAGTTTTGGCCTCATGAACCACACAATGCCGCCTTTTAACAACCCTGGGAAAGAAGCCTTTTGAAAACATTGTGGGAAAAGGAGAAAATGCTGGTAACCAGCATTTTCTCCCTTTTCCCACAATGTTTTCTACCCTATCAAGAGAAAATTGCACCATTTGAGCAATTCTGAAAGTGTCATCTGCAAATGTTTCGGTTTTGACAAGGCTAAAATTTTGTCGTCTGGTAAAGGATTAATTGAAATATATTTTATTCTAAACAACAGAATGTATTTGTTACGACTGATGAAAAAAAAAAAAGAAAAACTCATGCAAAGACATGTACTGTAGAACTTTGAAGGAGAGGCAAATCAGGGCAATATTCTAACAATAAAAGAACTTGTTAATTCCAAGTAGATTTTTGATAAGCCGCTGTGAGATTGCAAAGCCATCAAAAGTCTCTGAAAATAAAAAATTCCTACAATCTACTGAAAGTTCCAAGGCAAAGAAAATAAGAAGCTTCTTGCATATTTCACGAAACATTAAATGTACTGACAAATCTTACCAAATCTTCTTCTATGTCAATAAATTCATCTTCCGAAGAAATGGCCTCATACTCCCCATCTGACATGTAACCTGGATCCATGGGGCTGCCTACTACATCGGGGGACAAAGGGTCAAGGCCACCAGGAGGTATACCGCCCTCAACTACACCTTAAATACAAAATTACTAACTCTTGACCACAAAACAGAATTTAAGACTTGTCCAAACTGAAAGGAGTAACAGCAGCACACGACAAGTAATTTTTGTTCAAATGGTGAAAATTGTCCTCGATTAGAAAACATTGTGGAAAAAGGAGAAAGTGTTGGTTACCAGCATTTCCTCCTTTTCGAACAATATTTTCAAAAGGCTTCTTCCTCAGAAACATCGGATTGTTTGGTAAAGGGTTCATACAAGCATGTCCTTATACAGTCTTAGTGAGATACCCAGCTCATTACCTTCCACAGATAGCTTTTAATGTCTTTCGAAAAAGTTGTGGCAGAGGGAAAAATTGTTCTTAACAAGAAATTTCTAACAATGAATACATAGACAATGATGAGTAAAAATTGCACATAGCACTTCAACTCATTACCTCCTTTTCAACAAAATTTTGGTAGATGACTAAAACATCCTTGCAAATATGGCTAATCAACATTAATTATCCCTTTACCAAACAATCCAATGTTTCATTGATCTGTATTGATTGACTGATTGTTTGGTGTTTAACACCATTTTCAACACTATTTCAGTTATATAATGGCAGCCAGTGCTTTCCTAGAGTTTCTTTTACAAGTACTATGCACAATATTCTTCCCAAGCAACAGGCTGCTTTTCCATTTAACCATTTTCAAAATAATGATCAGCAGTGAGAGAGGAATGAATCCTGTTGAAATGATTATAAGACGGACATTGGCACAGCTAAGTATTTGAAGCAGCGATCCCTGTTCTTAAGTTGTGTCGTGAACCAGCGATCCCTGTTCTTAAGTCATGTCCACTACCGACTGCGCTACTGGGGCTAGGCTTATTAACCTGTAAGAAGTACCTGGTGGGTAGTCATCATCAACATTGGGAGACAAGGGCTCTGATGGTAGACTGTCTTTCACTTTCATGACATCTCGTCCCATGGGAGAGTCCATTCGTCTTGGTCTTCCATCTCTACAATGCAATAATACAAATGACAAGATAGAGGCATTATCATCCTAATTATCCTATAAGGATACAATATTATACTTGTTACATCCCTTCAACAGATAGCTTTTAACTCTTTACCAAACAACAAAAAGTTTAGATCAGTCCAAATAGAAAGCATAATGGGACACCAAAATAAATAAGACTCAAAAAAGGGAAGTTTTACTTTAAAACAATGCACTCCAGATTGTCTTTTTATCATATAATTGTATCTCAAGAATTATAATTCATGATATATTAAAAACATTGGCCTACATTATATACTGAAATTTACATGAACCATTTTTGCTTCTTTGACAGGTGTGTACATCAATAACAAAAAATAGTTTAAAAGAAACTTGCATAAAATGACTTTCTATTAGTCCAAAGATGACAAAATTTGAAGCTTTGTCACAAATCATCAATCTTGACATTTGCTGTATAACATTAAAAAGAAGGGTAGTTATGTAATAAAACAAGACAAACTGGTAAAAAATTCACAATCTTTATAAGGGTTCCTATGCAAAATGAAGGGTTAAAAAATTCAAACCTTGGTTGAACTTTTTCAACAGGCCCTCTTCCAGGTGATCTTGACCAAGACCTTCTTTTTGGTGATGGAGAACCTGACCTTGAACTTGGTCTATCTGGACTAAATGACCTTGACCTTGATCTAGATGGGCTTCTGGGAGCTTCTGTCTCCATATAGACAGGGGCTCTGTCTTTATCCCTGTAGTCCTCTCTGGTTCTATCTCTGAAACCTCTGGCATCTCGGGCTCTGTCTATATCTCTACCTCGGTCTTTCTCCAAATCTCTGTCCCTACCTCTATCTCCTTCCCAATCTCTACCCCTATCCATATCCCTGTCAGGGCCTCTATCCATGTCCCTACCTTCTCTACCCCTATCTTGATCCCTATATCCCTCTCTGTCCCTAGCACCATCTCTACTTCTCCTGTCAAAATCCCTATCTCTTTCCCTGTCATAATCCCTTCCCCTGTCCCTCTCTCTGTCGATATCCATGTCCCTGTCATAGCGTCTATCCTGATCCAGATCCCTTTCTCTTTTCCCTTCAAACATGGCCTCTCTATCATCATAACCCCGACCCCTATCCTTGTCATCATAATCTCTCGACCTGTCATCATAGCCTCTCTCTTTAGTATCCCTCGTTTCCCTTATTCTTTCACCTTCAGGCCTCTCCCTACTGCCCCTCTTATCTCTTTCTTTGTCCCTTATTTTATCTCGGTCCCAGTCCCTGTCATCCTTATCTCTGTCTCTATAGTCACGTCTCTCTCTGTCCATGTCTCTGTAGTCTCTGTCACGAGAATCCCGATTGTCTCGATCACGAGAACCTTCCCTGCAAGAGAAAAACAAAGCACAGTCCATCTTGTCTGAGGTGCTACCTGATCAACCAACCCACTGCATAAAGAGACCACTCCTTGATGATATGTCTCTTCCTAAATCAAATCATTGAACTTGCATTGGAAGACTACCTGCAGAAAGAGACCCTTTTCTCTACTTTTCTTGGGTGGCTTCTGGACACAGGTTTGACTGTCGGGTGAAATTTTACAATTTTTGAAAATTCAATGTTTGAAAAAAGACAGTTAAACTGACAAGCTCGAACAAGAAGTCACCAGCATATAACTTTGCAAATATCCTCATAAAACACCAATAACCATCATAAATTAGGGTTCAATGCATAAATATGTGTGAAAACATTGATGCAAAAGGAGAAATAGCTTATATGTCTTATTTTCTCCCTTTACCATGATGTTTTCAATACAGATGTCTGCTGACATATGAAAAGAAGCCATCTACAGCAGGTAAAGGTTTAACTTTTACACCACTGTGAAAATGGAATATACATTTCCATTCTGACAGTCAACAAAAACCATTTTGTAGAAAAGTCAGGCCTTTTTCAACCCAAATGTTAGTAAGTGTACATTAGTTATCAGTCTCCACATTCTGTGCAGTCTGGTCTTGATCTGATGAATATGAATTACCATTAGATCAACAAGAGCTGTCGGAATGAGAGCAATGCCCCCCGAAAGCCCTATTTCCAGAAACTGTGACCTTAAACCTGTTGTTGGGATCAGATGACCCTGATTATTGTAATTTCAAAATGGTCTCCAGCTGGCCACCTTGTATCCAATCCAAGGAAAAAAGAGATGTTTGTAAAACATGTATGCCCCCCTAATGGCATCCAATTCTAAATATAACATGTGATTATAAACTGTTAAGTTCAAAGTGTAAAAACGAACAAAGGGTAATTACTCAAAAATTATTAATGATAAATTAACAATTCTTGGGCACTGCACTTCCCATTTATGTGAACTATCAACTTTTAAAGTTTCATGATTTTACCTCACATACTTTTTGAGTTATACTCCGGAAAAAAATTAAGTACGAAAATCAACAAAGGGCAATAACTGCAAAAATATAATGGGCAGATTTATGGTTCTTGTGCAGTGCACTTCTCCTGAATAAGATCTATCCACATGTAAAGTTTCAAGATGATATCTGAAAAACCTTTTGAGTTATGCTCCAGACAAAAATTAAGTATGAAAATCAACAAAGGGCAATAACTCCAAAAATATGATTGGCAGAGTTATGGTTCTTGTGCAATGCACTTCTCCTTAATAAGATTAATCCACCTATGAGGTTTCAAGGTGATATCTGAAATACTTTTTGAGTTATGCTCCGGACAAAAATTAAGTATGAAAATCAACAAAGGGCAATAACTCCAAAAATATGATGGGCAGAGTTATGGTACTTATGCACTGCACTTCTCCTTAATGAGATCTATCCACCTATGAGGTTTCAAGATGATACCTGAAATACTTTTAGAGTTATGCTCCGGACAAAAATTAAGTATGAAAATCAACAAAGGGCAATAACTCCATAAATCTGATGGGCAGAGTTATGATTCTTGTGCACTGCACTTCTCCTTAATGAGATCTATCCACCTATGTAGTTTCAAGATGATACCTGAAATACTTTTTGAGTTATGCTCCGGACAAAAATGTGGTCTACGGACTGACCGACGGACCGACGGACCGACAAGTGCAAAGCAATATACCCCCGCTTCTTCGAAGGGGGGCATAATTAATTTGAAAACCCAAAATATCCACAACATGGGATCTGTTGAAGATGTAAGACACACCCAGGTAAAGCCCAGAGCTCAGGATGAGGATCCAACCTAGTACATCCACGTTATGACTCCTAAATCTTCTCCACTGGCCCAATCACACTAACTCCAGGTCCAGGAAAATCTTGACAGTCTGGGTTAAATGAAGCAATGTTGCTACTTTACCTTGAGGTAGGATAATCTCTGCTGTCTTGTAATCTTTCACGAGAGCCTCTGTGATCTCGCCCACCATCATGGTAGGGCCAGGATTCATGTGACCGCCCATCTTCAAACATGTCACGGTTGTCATAGTGATCCTTGGGCTCAGCCTTTATATCCCCATGCATGTCTCGACTTGATGGCCTTGGAACTAAAGAATTAAAATAGAGAGTAAACTCTTGACAACTAGAATGCTACAAAATGAACTGATATCCCCCATTAAAGGGCACATACTGTTGGACAGACAAAACAGAAGGACTGACAGATAATTCCATCCCTCTGCTTTCCAGTGCCAAGATAAGCAGGACCCAAAAAACAATCTGAATTACAATAATACTGGGATTGTCCAAAAACTATCCTAGCCTTTTACCAAACAATCTGATGTTCTACAACCTTGAAGAGGATGGAATTTCAAAACGTAAAAATTGTTCATATCCAGCATTTCCTCCTTTTCCCACAATGTTTTCTTTCCTCTTTAAGATCGATTCGACAATTTGAGCCACATTTAAATTCTCTTTTTTAAATGCCTGAAATATGGATTATTAACCCTTATTCTGCTGAAAGAGCAACATGAAACTTTCAAGCAGACAGCAAAACCCCAAATTCTGCAATTTCGATTTTTTTTTTTTTTTTTTTTTTTTTGGGGGGGGGGGGGGAATTATTTCAGAATTGCAGATCCAAGATCCAACTGAGAGTTCTGTGCAGTCTGATCTTCATCTACAGTGTCTGCAAAAGGTCCTTGAATCACACTTTGCAGCCTCAGAAATTATGTGTTTTGGTAAAGAGTAAAATTTCAAACTATCTGGACATATGTTTTCTGGATTTCACCTTTCTTTGGCTGGATTTCTGCAGTTAAATTATGTAGTATCTTGACCCTTTACCACACAATCCTGACTTTTAATGACCCTAAAGAAGATGACTTTTGAAAAAACTGTAGGATAAGGAAAAAATGCTAATAACCAGCATGTTCTCCTTTGCCCGTAATGTTTTACACCCTATCTAAGACAGAAATCATCAACTGAGTTTCATTTAATATGTCGTCTGCAAATGCTTCCAATTTGGTTGAGTCCAAAATTTTGTTGTTTGGTAGAGAGTTAAGCCTACAAAACTGACGATAATTCTGAACCAAGCCTTTATTTTGAAGCCTGACAGGAAAACATGTTTGTCAAAGGAAAATTTTCTCACCCATCCTGTTGACTATTTTTGTAAAGATGGGTGATGTAATGCAAAATTGTCATTATTACTAAAAGTTTACAAACACGAAGAATCACAGCCTACCTGGAGAAAATGCGTCTTTCTCTGTTGGGTGTCTACCAAAGTCCTCTTGAAGGTATTCTTGTTTGATTTGGAGAGGAGGTGGGATGCCCATGGGCATCTGACCTGGAGGGGGAATCTGGCCAGGTATAGGCATGGGCTGAGGAACCATGGCTATGGGATGTGGTTGCATAGCTGCTGCAACAGTGTGGGTGGATGACTGGTCAATGAAAGAGAAAGAAGCAGTAAGTAAGCAGAACCTACAAGTACAGGATGGCCACTAAATGTGGCACCTAATTATGATGATGACAAAATAAATGACTTTTTTCACCTGGATCAGTAAGTGACTTGTGTTGTATCTTTACAATTATCATTTTAAACCTTTACAGTTATAAATTACCCCTTTACCAGACGACTGATTGATTGATTGATTGACTGATTGATTAAATGGTGTTTTATTGCGCTTTCAACATTATTTCAGTCATATCACGGCGACAGCTCTCTCAAATATTTATGTGTTTCCTGGGTTTCACCAGTGCAAGGCTAGGGTTCTGAAGTGTCTTGCCCAAGGACACTCCCACCAAAAACCCAGTGTTTACCAAATGACAAAAAAGTGGACACACTAAAATTGAAAAGCATTTGCAGACAACAATTCATCTGTAGCTCAAAGGATTATTGCTATCTATATAGATGGCAAAGTTCATCGCAAAACGAACGCCTGTGGCCCTGAGGCCTGGTTTCAACACCCATTGTGATACCAACTGAGCTATTGGACTTGGCAAGTAGGCTTTTTATAAGATTCTGAATAATAAAAGTGTAGTCTAAAATTTTTGTTGTCTGTTAATTTGGTTAACTCTTTACCAAACGACAGATTTTTGGACTAGACCAAATTCAAAGCATTTGCAGATGACAAATGAAATGTTGCTAAAATGATGATTTCTGTCTTTGATAGGGTAGAAAACATTGTGGCAAAAGGAGAAAATGCTGGTTACCAGCATTTTCTCCTTTTCCAACAATGTTTTTGAAAATGCCTCTTCCCGAGAGTCGTTGAACCCGGGATTGTTTTGTAAAGAGTAAAAGATCTAATCAAATATGACAAATCTTGAATTCATTTGCAAAAGACAAAAAAAAAAAAAAAATGGCTAGGTTTCTGTCCTTTGATATATTCATGTCATCAAGTGGGGTTATTTGAAAATATATATGTACATTTCATAAGAACATTCAAATAAAATATGTTTAAACTAAAAGGGGTTCTTTCAGGCAGCTGGAAACTATTTTTTGTTCCTGTAGTAAATGTCCTGTCATCTTCACAATGAGCAAGAGCTGTTGACAGTTCTATGAAACAATCAAAGGACTCAAAGTCCTGGAAAGCAGATTTGTGGAGTAGCATAAAGCTGTAATGTGTTATAATAAAAAAAATAACATCACATGCAACACATGTGCAATCATTCTAAACTGGATTTAGCAAGGGAAGAGAGAGTCAAAGTTGTTCTGTCGAGCGGGCCGTGCTGTAACTGTTATTCTATTACTGTTTAAGGATTGATTAATTCGATCCATCAATCTTATGCAGTTTTTTGCTGGTATTAGATTTCAGAGGAAATATGGATACATGTGTAGGACAGTATATACAGTAGTGACAAAACCGAGGTTGAGATGTATTAGTTAAAACTGAAAGTAGAATTGGTAGAGCGCGAGCGTGAATGACAAACTGATATTATAGTACTGTGTGAATGCGCATGCGTCGTTATGCTTGATGTATTTGGTTCCGGTCAGAACGATCACAGTAAGCAGATTTGCTATACTAATCCGCTAAAAAAGATACTGTTTGGTCTCAGCCATCAGTTACCTATTGTGAACTTGGAAAAAGTCGATCTGTTAGTGACTAGGATAGCTATTATTACCTGTATATTAGCCTGTTGAAGTTGCTGCTGTATATAATCCAGAGGGTGCTGCGTGGTATGCGGCGTGGCCATCTGTGGAGGCGGTTCCCAATCTTTATGTTCTGTTCTAGAATCCCTCGGAGGAATGGCAGCTGGTTGTGCTGCATGCTGGGTAACAGCCTGCACTGTTGAAGCTGAAAGTTATATTGAAAGTATTTAGGCTCTACATTTCTTGTACAATCTAAACTACCGGTATTCTACCACTCACAGCTTAACTCTTTACCACACCATCACGACTTCTAACAACCTGAAGAAAAAGCGTTTTGAAAACATTGCAGGAAAAAGAGAAAATGCTGAAAAAAAAAAAAAAAAAAAAAAAACAGCATTTTCTCCTTTCCCACAAAGTTTTCTACCCTTCCCAAAACAAATTTTACTTTCTGAGTCACATTTATATTGTCTTCAGCAAATGCTCTCAGTTTGGAAAAGTCTGATATTTTGTCATCTGGTAAAGGGTTAATGTCAACCTTCTCCCAATATGCATATATTGGCAGCTGTGCGTGTGTAATTATGAACATTTAGGCAAGAACATATTACTGGATGAAACTGATATGTAACTGAGTGAACAATCCCATTAAAGAGTCTACCTAGTATCAGATAATATATCATTCACAATTCAAACACATATCCACAATAAGGGTTGACTGATGAAGTTTACTCCACAGTCACTACCATTTTAGTCATATCAGAGTAACAGCTCACTTACTCATGTGTGTCCTTGTTTTCACTAGTGCTAGGCTAGGCTCTGAAGTGTACTGCCTAAAGACACTCCCACAAAACACTCAGTGCCTAGAGTGAGGATCAAACACAAGACCTCTGGATTTGAAATCCTACACCTTCACTATTGAGCCACACAGAAACCCACCCCCTCCCCGCCCCCAACAAAAGGAATTCATGAAATAACACTCTTTGAAATTTGTTACTTTCCCTCCAATCTGGAGATCTGCTGAAGAAATGGGTTCGTATTCACTAACCATTTATAAGAACATTCTTATTCTTGTTCCCTAGGATTCTCTAGTTATGAAAGTAACACAACTTCTGATTGGCTAAACCACTTTGGTTTAGCCAATCAGAAAGTGTGTTACTTTCAAATTTAGAAAATTCTTCAGAGTAAGACTAAAAATGTTTTCAAGAAGGGTTGGTGAACATGGACCCTGATGAGACTGCTATCCACCTACCTTGTTTCCTGGGTTGTGGGGGTGGAGGTGGGGGCAGTGATTCTGGTTCTACAGTGACACTAGTTAAACCTCCATATATGGCAATGGTGAGTGTATTGTACCATCCCTTTAGAATCAGACCATCTGTTGGTATCTACAATATCATTTTAGAAGCAGTAATTTAGCAGAAGCAGCAATGAATTCAATACACATCAAATCAATCTTACAATAACACCTCTGCACAAACTAAACCTCATCATACATCCCTATGTAAGGTTCTAGCATGAACTTATCATAATCAAAAATTGAAAGACACAGAATCTATTTGATACTACTCCACAAAGTGAGATGGCTTGCAAGTTACAAAAAGGCTCTTAAATGCTGAACACTGAAAAGAACATACAGTGTAAGTTTTGCAAGCTTGTTCCACACCTCCTTAGAAAGTACACGACTCTGTATAATGAGAAAAAAAAGTTTGGACCAGCCCAAGTATATTTGGGGAACTCATGTTACAGCTTATAAGGGCCAAAGGTCCCGGACCAAGTCACTTTTCACATTGCTATTTTTTTCAGCCCTGACTAGCTAACTAATTAGCAGTGATATGGCTGGTTTTCAAATTTTTGAATTAGACTAATATTTAACCCTTTACCACACAATCCCAACTTTTAATGACCCTGTGAAAGAAGTCTTTTGAAAACATTGTGGAAAAAGGAGAAAATGCTGGTAACCAGCATTTTCTCCTTTTCCCACAATGTTTTCTACCCTTTCCAAAACAAATTCTAATTTTTCAGTCACATTTATTTTGTTGTCTGCAAATGCTTTCAAATTGGACGAGTCTAAAATATTTTCGTGTGGTAAAGAGTTAACCCTTTACCACACAATCCCAAATTTTAACGACCATAATAGAAGAAGCCTTTGAAAACTTTGTGGGAAAAGGAAAAAACACTGGTTACAAGCATTTTCTCCTTTTTCCAAATTGTTTTCTACTCTTTCAGAGACATGTCTCTTTATTTGAGCCATATCTATTCATCGTCTGCATTTTCTCCTTTACCTACAAAGTTTTCACAGGCTTTTTCGGTTATGGTTGTTAAAATTTGGGACTGTGTGTCCATCAATAATATGTACAAGTCAAGAGTTTTCAGTTGCATGACAAAGGATTAAAGTAAATATAGATCATGTTTCACTAATACTGACCTTCACATCAATGTTCATCTGAATGTCATCATTAGCTTTATAATCTAGGCTGAAATTTGCACAAAAAGAGACAAATGATAAATTCAAAAATTATACCACTTCAAACAAACTTGTGGAAGTCGACTTTGAAAACATCCTTGTAAAACATGGATAATCAATCTGAATTACCACGGGCAGAATCAGTCTGTCACCTCGTCCAAATAGATAGACTGGTTCTGCAGTGTACTCATCCATTAGAATTCAGTATCGTACCAAAGCATATTAAATAACTTCATATTACCCTTTACCAGATGATAAAACTTTGGGTGGTTCCTTAATGAAAGCATCTGCAGACGACCAAATGAATATGAGCTACATGATTGAACTCTTTGAAATGCTAGAAAACATTGTAGGGTAAAGCTTTCAATGGCTTTTCTCCTTAAGAAAATTAAAATGAAGAATTATTTGGTAAAGAATTAATTATACTTACATGCCAAGTATTTCAAAAGTTGAGGCATTTGGCTTGCTGAGATTGTTGACAAATAGTTCCAGTTTGAAATTAGAAGGATTTGTAGCTCTGAAAATAATAAAAACCCAAATGTTGCTTCTTCAAAGTTATGGGGGGGGGGGTTAATATCTCCTTAATGGACAGTGTAGATCCAAGATCAGACTGCACATCTGTGTGCAGTCTGATCTTCATCTAGACTGTCCACAAAAGGTCCTCAAGTCGCAAATAGCAACCTAAGAGTTAGTACATCTTTGAAATTCGCAAATAACTTGTGCACCTGAAGAAAAGGAGAAATATTAGAAAGAAAGAAATTGATATCAATAAATGCCATAGAAATTGAAGAACATTCTGGGAAATGGAGATTATGGTTTGTAACAAGCAACATGTTTCTCTAAAGAAGTCAACTCTATACCAAACAGTCTTGTGTAGTAATAACCCTGAGACAGGCTGTTAAAAACACCATGGGAAAATTTAAAAAAAAAAAATGCTAGTTACCTAGAATTTTCTCCTTTTAACACATTGTGACAATGTTTTACACTCCTCAAATGTTTTTAATGTAAGCAAGACAGGCAACAGAAATATAATGCAGAAAAAACTAAAATCATTGAAACAACAAAGATTCAGAGTTACACACCCAAGTCTCACACCTCCTGGAACATCAGCTTGTACCCTGGTTTGAAGTGGAATGACTCGAATCTCTCCTATAACCACAGGTCTCGGAAACTGAACTAAATCCAAATTTAACTCCTGGGAAGTAAAATATCGTAGAAAATACCGTAAATATTATCCCCAATTGAGAGGGCTATCTCTCAAAATAAACTATATGGCGTGCAACACACAAAAAAAGGGCTTTCAGACATTTGCGTAAAGTGTCATCTTGGATTAGCCTGCGCAGTCTGCGCAGGCTAATCCGAGACGGCACTTTACGACTACATAGGGTTTTTTCATACTCTTTACTTTCGTGAAACAAAAAATCACACAAAAACGGGAAGTGTCATCTTGGGATTATTCACAGATTGCACTGGCTGATCTGGGATGACACACTTTTATGCATATGTCCGAAGGCCCCTTTTCGTGTGTTGCACGCCATATAACCCTTCACATAACAATCCTGAATTTTTTGAAACTCTGTAGAAAAGAGTTTTGAACACACAGTGAGAAAAGGAGAAAGGCTTATAAACAACACTTTCTCCTTTTTCCCGCAAAGTTTTCTGGCATGAGTGTGGGAACTCCCACATGGATTTTGCCAAACATTTTTGGAGGATGATGCAAGAAATGTACAAAATTAATGTTGAAATGGTGAATGAACAGGGACTTAACTATTCACCATTTCAACATTCATTCCATAAATTTCTTGCATTATTCCCCCAAATGCAAGTCCCCCAGAAAGGGGAGGTGGTAAAGAGAGAGAGAGAAATGAGGTTTTCTACTTTTACAAAGAAAGAACTCAATGTTTGAGCTACAGTAAATCTGTTGGCTGCAACTGCTTTCAATTGTGCCCTTTTCTCATGATCTTTGTAAACCTAACCAGCACTTTCATGCCATTGAAGAGACAAACACTGCACAGATTTATTGAGGCATATCAATATACAAGGAAATAGTAAGAATCCATTTTTGGACAAGGAAATGTACAGTTAACCTGTTTTTAATAAGCATACTTGTCTTGGAGATACATTTAATCACCACCATGAACCAACCAGATGCTTTCCCATTTGTTCATGAAGCATGGAGAAAAAAAAAACAGAGTAATTCCAATTTTTTTTTTTTCAAAATGTTGTCAAATGGCATCATACAAGGGATATTCCTATAGGTCACTGCCTTTATATTTATCAAAGATGGATTTTCTGTATCATACTTTAAATTCAAGGAGAAGTTAGTTAAATTAATATTGTGTTGAACCTATAGAGAACTGAGACAAAATGTGACTTTTTTCAGTGTAATTCTGTTTTCACACATTTCTATGGAAAAAGAGCCTCTTTGGAATGTTTAAATATCTGTACAAGTTTGACAAGAGGTACAAAAACAGTGTGTGCACCACAATATTGGTAACAAATACAGATTCACCAAGATATGAGAATTCACAGCATAATGGAAATTGACTTTGGTGGACCAACCAGTTTTTGAGAGACTTATTTGAAAATTTTACTTTACACATTTAAATGAAGAACTGATTACCAAAAACATTTTATAATAAAAAAACTCAATTTTAAAAGCCTTTATAATCATGAATTCTCCATGAATTGTATATGTTCAGCAGCAATAACATATTTCACCCTTCAATTTTGTGCTGGAAACTGTATTGGCACAAAGAAAAACTTGACCTTATTTCAAGGCTTCCAGTATCTACATGTATAAAGCAGTTTACAAATACAGAACAGAAATGTATCATGTACACCAACACTCAACTAACATGCTTACTATCACAAGAAGAAACTGTCTTGAACGATATAAATGAACAGATTTCAGTAAATTCTTTCAGTTTTTGAAGTCTGATGAAATGGACAGATGAGTGTTATGGCAGCTAATGGCTCTCTTCGGACAGCAGCACTAGAATACCAGAGCGGCAAAAATTAAAGCAATTTGGTCCCTTTTATCAATTTATATGCACCTACAAGGAACGACTAGGGATTGTATTAAACACAATTTTATAATAAACATCTGACAATATTGAGTGTCTTAACAAAAAGGATTGGAAACATTTTCTTTCAGTAGCAGCAAATTTTCTGGAAATATCTTCAGTCATAAGTGTCATGGAGAGAGGTTAGATATATAAGCACTTCAAACCTGCCTCGCTGTTGAGCTAGCTTTTACAGCGATGCGGTTTGGTGTATTTCTCTCTGTGATAGTTAAGCAACGTGCATTAGGTTAGTGCCTGGATGGGTGAACAGGTTGTTGCACGTTACATTTGGTGGCAGAGGTGGGATAATGACAACTGCCGGACTGGAGTTGTCTTACCCATGTATATTCCACTGGTTTATTTGTAGGTACATGCTTGTATATAAGTCTCGGGGTCGAGACCTCTCGTAGGGGAGAGTAATGTGACGGAGAGAGGTTAGATATATAAGCACTTCAAAACTGCCTCACTGTTGAGCTAGCTTTTACAGCGATGCGGTTTGGTGTATTTCTCTCCATGACAGTTAAGCAACATGCATTAGGTTAGTGCCTGGATGGGTGACTAGGTCGTTGCATGTTACATAAGTGACTTAACCCTTTCCCAAACGACAAATTTTGGACTGGTCCAAATTGAAAGAGTTTGCAGACGACAATTTAAATTTGATGAAAATGGCAGAAAGGTCTCAAAAGGGGTAGAAAACACTGTGGGAAAAGGAGAAATTGCTCATTACGAGCAATTTCTCCTTTTCCCACAGTGTTTTCAAAAGACTTGTACTGCAGACACGTGAAAACCAGGGCTTGTTTGGGAAAGGGTTAAAGAAATGGGTTAAGAAACTCTCTCAAATCAGTGACTAAAGTAGTAAATCACAATATCAAATACATGGATTGATTTTTCGGTAGATTTTTGAGTCTTTTCAAACTAAATAGATGGGTTAAATTGATGGACTGATAACTATGGAATTCCTCTGTTTACAATAAATGCCACCCTCCCACCTAACCCTCCCACTCCCCAACCTATCTACACTTCTTGCCTCACTTCAGTCCTATGTAACATATATGAAACTTTCTGGGATTAAAATTAAATGTTAGCCTAATAGGAGAATCTAAATTAGGCTCATGCTAGGTTGAAAAAGGTAATAAGAAATTTGTAATTGAAAACAGTCTTTCCTTTATAAACATGCATACTGTCTTTTTTACCATATTTCCTAAATGAAGCAGTGACACCATTGTTTACATTTAACAGGGTTCCCATTCACGCACGTATGTGCATGATTCACGTGCTGAATTGAAGAATCACGCACAAAAATATGAAGTGAAACATGCATGCACGCACAGGTTTCAGGGCTCCCATTGTCGATCACCAGTGGCACCAATTGGGACAAGTTATCAAGTGTGAAAGTCACTGTTTATCACCGCTAATCAAACTTGGTATCAATCCGCTTTTCTAGTGTAAAATTAAAGGTTCTAAGTTACATTCTATTCTTATTGACAAATCTATGTCAAATCATGCGGAAATACTACTCCAAAACTTAACGGGCATGAAAAAAAAGATCGCTGCAAGAAACGCAAAAACCGATGACACAACAAAAATTGGTTTGACATCATCCGATCATAGGCATTTCAAACTGTCTATTTAGCTTTATCAATGACTTTTAACAGTAAATTTACATAAATATCTCTCTAAAACAATGAATGAAAGCTAATTAGTGTCTGAAATTGACAGTGAAATGAAAAATTCTACTAGCCGTCAGGCTGTAAGTTGGTCCTGTGAGCAAGGAAGTTATAACAAGCATCTTCTTTGTTTAAATTACCCATATTGTTTTCAAGAGCAGCCAACTGCAGAGTTAGACTCATCAAGACAAATTTTCAATACAACAGACCCTTACTGTCCTCCATAGATGCTCTATAATTGTCAATATTAAGTGCACTCCTAGAATTTCTCTTGCACTCCCAAACTTGTATTCCAGGGAGTGCATGCACTCCCAAAAAGAGATGTGAGTGGGAACACAGATTTAAATAAGCAGTTCACGCAAAATGGTTAGGAAGTGTCTAGGGGTACGGATCCGTATCTCTAGTCTCGGAGGCTAGAGATACGGATCCGTACCCCTAGCCTATCAGGCTTGGGGTATGGATCCGTATCTCTAGCATTTCCGATTGAGCCAGGCTAGAGGTACGGTGATATCAAGGTTTGACAGAATCTTGATTTAATGATCCTGATTACTGTTAATAAATATGAAACAGAAATTATTGTTATACAAAATTTAGGTTTGTCATGTATTCCACACGATTTGCACAGTGGAATATAGTTCTTCCAAGGAAAGTAGCCACTATGGGGAATACAAATTCTGATAGATAGGAAAGGGCAGCATTGTGTTACTTGATTAATATATTAGTCAAGCTGTGGCAAAAGGGGCTTTAATCTATCTCCGTAATGCATCGTGACAAGGTAATTATGCAGTATTCATGCACTTGACAATTTTTACACCAAATACCTCTTTCACTTGCGTCTCTATTTGAACGGTAATTCCAGCCTTATTTTTGTAATTGTTTCTCTGCAGTGGAGACACAATCACAAAAATGACATCAGAGCTACCCCCTGTGTGAACCACAAAGCAGCTTGCATTAGTAACCTCCCCTAATGTCATTAAAAAATGGGCTAAAGTAAATAACTTTCGAACTAAGATATCCGATTCAAAGATAAGATTTATTTTCCTGTTTGTTAGGGTCTCCTTATTTTCAGAAGTTTTAACATCATTTTGTTGCATATACTGTAAGTAGACATTATTCACAAATTTCATGTTAAATAAAGCTGTCGATCAAAGCTTATATGTTATGTTTGTTAAAAACTGGTGAAAAGTTCGGTAGTGTCTGTGGTCTTGTGATCAAGACTTTTTATGTTTGATTATAAGCGGCCATCAACCCATGCAATTTTCTTTGAGCCAAACATTCAACAGTATTATCAATGTTAGTGTATTTGACAAATTGTTTTCACACGATGAATATTTTCATCTTCATAGTAAAATGATTCATCAGTTTACTCTCGTTAGTCTCGGAAGGAAATATCTGGCATATAGCTGAAACCCGCGAGTTTAACCCTTAGAGCGCCGAATAAACCCAGCGAACATTTTCAGTCTTGAAATAAGACCTAAATAATGGCAGTTTCATTGTTACGTACAAGTGCAGAATGTCTCAGCAAGGGAACAATGTACATCAAAGATCAGATTGCAAGTTTTGTGCAGTTCGATCTTGATCTAAGCTGGCCGTAAAATGTTAGTGTATCATCCAATTCCATATTCGTATGACCAAAAGACGCATTTTTGTTGTAGGTAAACCTTTGCCAGAATACAAAATTTAAGACTGGTCCATTTCGGAAACATTTGCTGACTAACAATCAAATTTTCTACAAAATGATGGGTTTTGTCTTTGATAGGGTAGAAAACAATGCAGGAAAAAGAAAATCAGTGCATGCTACCAGCACGTAAAATACCCCTTACCATAATACGCATTTCCCTAAGCTATGTAAACTCATTAGGACTCGAGATAGTTTGGTAAAATTATTGGTTTTGTCTTTGATAGGGTAGGAAAATTCTTGTTACTAGCAATTTTACCTTTTATTACAATGTTTCCACAAGACCCAATAGATGTAGGGTTGTTAATTCAGACGGTCGTAAAGGGTTGATACAGGATAGCTATCTGATACACATACTTGCAAGTTTTATGGACAATAGCAGTCATTTTAGTTAACTTCAATAGCAGGAGTGTGGATTGAGATTGGCATAACTTGCTGTTACCTCTAAGAGTTAAGAGGAGAATGTATTGTGATCAATTTTAACCAAGTTTGCAGCAGACGTATTTGAAAAAAAGAAATCTGTATGAACGAATGAATGAAAGAACAAACAAACGAAGGAACAAATTGTACTTTAAATTTGTCATCTGTGGTCGCTGTTTTCTATAACCGTTTCTTTTCGGGAAACATTGTGTGAAAGGTTGAAATGCTGGTTACCAGCATTATCTCCTTTTATCACAATGCTTTTGAAATCTTTCTTTCTCTTGGTCACTAAGATTTGGGGTTGATGGGGTTAAATGAAAATTTAAGCAGTAGATAGTGTGAATATTGTACTACACAGGGAGGCATTTGAGCGATCAAATAAATGATCAAGTAGGGCAACAATATGGACCTTAACCCTTTACTTGTACTACGCGATCTTGAATCTACTTAGCGGAAAGAGGGATAAAAGCCAAGTATTTCGTGTAAAATAAAGTGCTTGAATACTGCATAATTACCTTGTTACAATGCATTATGCAGTGCTCCAGATAAGGTGCGTATTCACGTAATTTACAAATGACGATCTGATTGTTACGCATCTTTTTTTACAAAATTCCGTACTCGATACGGAACGTTTTTCCAGGTACGTAAAATATAGGGTACGAATCCGTACACAATGAAAGGGAGCTTACTCTTTCTCTGACAAACATTCAGATATCTTCGGGATTGCCAAGCGATTTTCCAATTTTTTCCCGTTAAATAAAAAGGGAAAATCGGCTCGGACTGGAATTAGACCCTGCATCTCGGCTTTAGTCAAGTTTTTATCGATTATGGCGTGGGACCAGCAGATAGTCGTACTATGTACATGTATGTTCCGAATGAATAGTTTGCGCTCTGAAAAAGTCGGGGAATACACAGAAACGTCTGGCTAGGTTATTTCATCCATCTCCAGAACCAAATTATCCTAACAAAACTGAGAAGCGTTGAAAGATAAAATCAGACTGGCCAAGACTTAAGCACTGTTCCCATTTATGTATAAATGTGCAATAATTCACGCTCTAAATTGAATAATCACGCACAAAAAATATGAAGCAAAAAGTGCATGCACCCAGATGGGCTCTCTGTTGATTGCCAGTGGCGCCAATTTGGGCCAAGTTAGAAAAAAATGTCTCCAAAACTGAAGCACTGGTGAATTCAAAAGTATTTATGATATCTGCTTTTCTAGCATAAAATTGCAGGTTTTGAAGTTATTTGCGACCCTATTTGACAAATTTATGTCAAATCCTGCACAAATATTTCTCCAAAATTAAATAGCTTGAAAAAAAGATCGCTTCAAAAAAAGATTATGACTTGCATATTTGTTTCTACAAACCTGCTTTACACTTTGTACAGTAAACATCATACTGTTACTAGGTAAAATGTTATGTAGTTTTACAGTAATGCTTATATAAAAGCAAACGCAAGAAAACCAATTTTGACTTTAATCAGTCTCGTTAACCAAATGTTGGTACTGATCCCCATATGCTGGTACTGATTAATCTTGATTTTCATGAGTACTGTACTGATGTCATTGAAAATTATCTGGAGCACTGATTACAGATATGGATTAAAACCCCTTTTGCCACCGCTTGACTCGCATATTAATCAAGTAACATAATGCTGTCCTTTCCCATCTATCAGAATTCGAATTCCCTTTAGTGCCTACTTTCCTTGATACAGTTAAATTCCACTTTGCAGATCGCGTGGAATACATGACAGGCCTAAATTTTGTACAACAATAATTTCTGTATCATATTTATAAACAATAATTGGGGTGATTAAATCAAGATTCTGTCAAACCTTGCTATAACTGTACCTCTAGCCTGGCTCAATCGGAAATGCTAGAGATACGGATCTGTACCCCAAGCCTAATAGACTAGGGGTACGGATCTGTATCTCTAGCCTGCGAGGCTAGAGATACGGATCCGTACCCCTAGACACTTCCAAACAGTTAAGTCATTCACTTCTAGTCCTATTTATAAGCCCCTACGTATGTTATTTTTCATTCTGACATTCATCGTGTACGTAGGGTCTTATCGGCTCCTTCATAGTTTCCTTTAGCGAACTCTGACATGGAATTTTGTCGCTGTTTGAACAGCAAATTTGGATACTTCCAAGTGAACTCGTTCAATAAAATATATATCAGAAGTAAGATAAATGAATAATTTCTCGATTGAAAAAGGACATTTGTCCAAAACTTGCCTATTTATGAGCTAAATCCATCCCGATTCAACACCACTCTGTTTTGTTATGAATTGCCGTGGAAGAGATATGATTGTTCCGAATGAACCGTCATGTGCGGGTCAATGCAACTTACAGAATGGTATTATGTCTTTTTTTAAAACGAAATTTTGTTCGCTTCGGTCTTGTTTGATTATTGGAACAGATTTCGTTTATAAACTTAAAGTAAATTCTTACTTGTTATGCAACCGTCTGCATGACTGAAAAACATGGCGGCGACTCTGTCGGCAATCCCACTTGCGAGTGATTTTATTGAATTCTGAATGAATTTGCCCATTATTTATCAAGACAGCGGCTGAATATTTTCAAAAAAAGTTCATCCTACAGGTAAATGAAGTTCTCTTTTGTTATAATACTGGTTTTAGACAGATCAGATTTGCTACATAGAACTGAATGGGACCCGTTTAGACGTTACATGCAATAAGAAAAATCAAATGTGAAATGTCCGATAATAAATGTTGAAAGGTAAATAAGCATGTATACGTCTAAATATTTGGACTAATTCACTTCATGTTTCGCAAGAAAACTCGGATGTCATTTCTGGTTCGAAAACAGGTATCCTACCAAAACAGGTAAAAAATTTTGCCATCTGGTTGAGTTAGCATGACAGGATATACTCTTTAACAGTAAAAGTCAAGTTGCTCAGTGTATTAGATGGTTATCCTAGAATTTAAGTAAAGGGTTTGTGAAAGCGATTTCTGTACCGGACACCTTTCAAAACCTGTCTTTTTAAGCGGGTTTGCAATATCAAATATTGGATCTGAAAAGAGTAGACATTATCTTTTTTTTTTTCTGAACAGTAAACAAACGGAACCGTACTTCGGCGCTGTCGTGTGTAAAAGTGTCGAAGAACAGTAGTTCCGATTCTTGCGGCCGGCTGTCCGCCATCTTGGAATTATCTCCCCTGCTTTTCAGACCTAGACAAAACCTCCAAAAAAATTGGTACCGGAATCTATTTCAAACATGTTAAAAGGCTCTTCATTTTGCTCTCCAACCGCCACACTTATATTTTAAGTTGAAAGATTGAGAGTAAGATTTTCTTTTTTTTTTTTTGTCAAATTTTTGCCCCCACTTCTTCGCCATGTATTTTTCATTACGTTCATCTTCTTGAATTGAAACGACCCAGATGGAACCGACCATTTCAAATTGATTTTAAGACTATGTCTGATGGACGTTGGAATCATAATAATAATTGAGTAATAATTCAACCAGCCTTTATCTTTTATCATATTTTAAAGACGCATAAGAAAAGAGCATTTTGAAAACATTGTGAAGAAAAGGAGAAAAATTTAATGCTGGTGTCAAGCATTAATCCTTTTTTCCCACCATGTTTTAACTACAAATCTCGTCATTAGAACTGCGTTTAATTTATTGCCCGCAAATGCTTTAAATTTGAAGTCTAGAATTTGGGCTTCTAGTGAAGAGGTTCAGCATCTAGCAGGGATACATATTTAGTGTTGATACACGATCCCTAATCGAAAAGAGTAGACAAAGATAAAACTGCACAGAGATCCAGGCTGATCTTTGTCTGCTTCGCAAAGGTCAGCAGAGACCGTCCCCAACCTAAGCATTTATTATTTTAAAGCTGCCCATTTATTCAGATCAACTTCAGGGTCAGCGATTTTAAGCCTTTAAAAGCTGGTAATATTTCGGTGAATTTTTACATTTCTTGTTCGGATAGAACACTGCATTTAAAAGATTGCGCACCTTTTTAAAAATGCACAAAAAAGGCCTATTGGTTTCAAGGCTATATTTGTCCGATTACTTATGGCGGACTGGATAGATCTATCAATGTCACGGACAGTCTGATGTGCACTGCCCAAAAAAATCAACGATTCTGTTATTGGCGCTCTACGAAAGTTTCTCTGACTTGGGCTCGCTGGAACGGAATACTTCCGGGTCGTAGTAGTAGAGGTCGTAGTAATATTAGAAGTCGCACTCGTCACAACTCGGCCGATTCCGTACCTACATTTAACCTCGTCCGTGGCCGAATCGCCCAGACCGTCAACGGTGGCCTTGTCTGTAAAACTCTAAAGATCTAAACCCAATTCTCTGATTTATCCCCAGATAATTGTATACAGTAGTTCCCGTTTTACAAAAACAAGGCATGAGCCATGCTCTGGCAGAAGGGTGCTTAATACATCTCCGTGATGCATTATACAAGCAAGTCAGCACATAATTATGGATTCATAGAATCCATAAATATGCTGTATCGAGCCTTAAAAATATATTTCAACGTCAAATTTATTTTGTTATATTTTCGCATAAGTTTCATAAATACCGGTCTAGCTCCATGTTTTAAGCCACAATAAATCAAAAGGTCGGAAATACAACGTAAGTCAATGGGGATTCGGGTTTTGATAAAATATTTATGGCCATTAACTGTACAGTTTACAAGTACGTTTTCAAAATCACCTTCTATAAATTTCATAGGGGATAAATCAGTCAAAAAGTTAAATGCTCGCAAATGTCATTATACTTGCATGTATATCATTTTTATTTTCGTTGTTTTCTATGATTAAAAAAGTGTGTGGGGGAGGGGGGGGGGGGGGGGGCTCACGCATATGCAGTAAGAACTGCCAGTGCACAATATTTTTTTCGAGAAGCGACTATAATTTTACTAGAGTTCGAGCGTAACTGTGTGTGTGTGTGGGGGGGGGGGGGGGAGGCTTTTTGTCCTGTCCCAATTATTTCACGTTCTTTCTGATTTCCTCTATTGTTTTAATCCCATCGAAAATATGTCTCGCAGGAAATATACCCCAAACATATTTCAAGGTTTCGACGAAATCGGCTTCCACTTCCTTGTCAAGAGCTATCGCCGTTGGAAATGTGTTGTGATAAATTGTAATTGATCAGAAAAGCAGAGAGAGAGAGAGAGAGAGAGACACACACACACACACACACAGGCAGACAGAAAGACAGACAAACAGAGAGTCTCGTCATACCTTCAATCAGTTGATAAAAGAATTGAAATACTAAGTAGACTACCATGACTTCATCCTGTATAATTTAAAACACGCAGCTTAATTTGAAATGAATCCATGTACACGAGTTTTAATGATATTTAACTCGTGTTTATTTCAATATCAGAGCATGAATAATATCAAAGTGAATATACAGTGTATCCTAGACACAGTCGCATTTTTAGATGAAAGACTTAAAAAAACTGCGCCATATGCAAGGCTGGTGCTAACCAGTTGCAATTTGCATTACTAAGTCGCATAGCGCAAACATTTAAAAATGCATATTCACACAAACGTATTTTTTTCTTATCAAAATAGACAATATCAAGTCGTGTATACATGCAAATAGGTCTGCTATATAAAAATCTGCCAACTAGTTCAGCTGGTAAACTTTGAAAGTGTCCGAGTTATATGACGAGACGATAAATTGGGGTTTCCCATGGAGAAATGTGGTACACTGAGGATGTTTTATTCCTTCCTGCTTTGTTCCAACTACAGAGGATTCTTCAAAGATGCCAAGCGTTCTAATTTCCAACACATCAGTCATAAAATGGCAAACGAGCAAGTTCCCAACATCATCAAACGCCATGCCACGGGGACCGGAATCTTCTACATAGAGTAATTTCCGGTACACACCATTGGTGTCAGCTTGAACAATTAGGCTTTTGTTCCTATCTGATATATAAATTTCATGGGTTTTATCATGAACCACAACGTACCAGGGCCATGCAAACAAAGGCTCTCCATTCGTGGCAGAATTCAGCGTCCACTTTTCTCTACCGTTCATGTCCACCATCTTAACACATTTGTCAGGCACGCACGTAACAATTAAATGGGAAGCAAAGGTTGCGACACCGTAACACTCGAAACCCAGGTTGATAGAAGATTTGTGTTCAATGCACTTTCGACCTTTAACATCGAACAAATATATTTCACCTGTCTCGGGTGATGTTACGGCTACTTCAGAGTCGGTACACTGTGCCACGTCGAAAGGGGGATGATTCAGCCTGACTGTATCCAAGATGTTGTACTCCGGAGATATAAGTTTAATGCAGTTATTGCTGTTGTCACACATGATAATGAAATTATCCAGAAATGTTTGTAGGCCAGTAATACAACACTTTCCATCGTCTGAACCTCTGATAATGAACTCCCCTTGTAGCGTAATATTTGAGTCCTTGCTCATATGAACAGACTTTGGTTTCAGCTTTGATTTTACTTGACATTCAGATCGAGGTAGCAAGTCATAGGGTTGTTTGTCCAACAGCAGTTCTCCAACAGTCAGATTTGTTACTTTTATGTCACTTTTGTTCAGTTTTAGCGATACTTTATGAGCCGAGTTGTGAATATCTGTTAATGCAAGCTTCACGTCGGTGTGCTGTTCCCTAGCAGCTTGGATTGCAATGAACAGTGGCAGATCTGCAGATACAGCTTTGGCTATCTCAATGTCTGCAAGTTTGTCTTCCAGATCTCTGACCATCTTTGTTATGTCTGAAAGGTTTGACTGTACTTTTTCCTGCTCTTTTTGATAAATTCTTTCAACATCATTGATGATTCTACTGACAAGCGTGTCCAGTTTTGCAACGATAGCTTTGCGATAGCTCTCTACATAATGTTTTATGTCGGCTTTGTTAGTTTTTAGCTCCTGTTCGTCAATGCGCCTTTCTTTGGCTACTGTCGTACACTGAGACAGTAACTTTTTCAGGATCTTTCCCCATTCTGAAGCAGCATCTGTTTGTGAGAAGTTAGTCGCCGCTTCACCCGCCGGAAGTACATTGCTGCAACTGAAATTATAGGAATAAGAAAAAAGTTAAGAATATACCGATAACCAGCAGTTGGTGTGTATTTCTAAGGACATTTTTAGTCTTATTCTCCAAGATTTTCTAAATCTGAAAGTAACACAACTTCTGATTAACTAAACCAAGTTTAGGATGACTAAGAACGTCCTCAAGAATGATTGGTGAATACGAACCTAAAGTTATCACTATCCTCTTTATTTTTTACTTAACAGCAAAACCTAAGCTGTTATACTTGATAAATAAGAGATTGGAACAATCATACTCTTTCATACACAGGTTTGACGACTACTTCGGAAATATAGGTATATGAGAGTTGGAACATACCTGGTGACACAGAAGTCAAAATGGCTGTATTTAGTAATACATGTATTAGGTTGGATTTAAAATGTGATTGGACCCCCTCCCCCATAAAAAAGTTTGTTTTATATGTGTTTAACGCCATTTTGAACATTATTTCAGTTATATTGCGGTGGCCAGTAAATCCATCAATGCGTTCCTGTAAACCAGTACTGCACACAACATTCTTTTCATTCGTTCGAAACCATTGGGGCTGCTTTCATCAGAAGCATGGTGGAGACAATGTTAAGCGGTGCAAGCGGAATTAATCCTGTTGCAATGACTATCATTGACTATGGGAAATAGTTTAGCCAAGCTGAGAAACGAGACAGTGACCCTTGAGCAAAGGAGGCTTAATGCATCTCCGTGATACATTATATCAAGCAAGTCATCACATAATTATGGATCAATAAAATAATTTGTCAAAAACTTGATTGGATCTGAAGGTAGAATGGTCCTTTGACATGCAGAAAAATGACCAATGGCAAAAAGTTTTGACCCATGTCAGCCTGCGCGGACCGCACCGGCTGACATGGGTTGATACTTCTTGCAAATGCATTAATCCCCTTTTTCACAGAGCATGGCTCAGCCCTACAGGTTGCGAGCAACCATATCTTTGAGTCTCAACCTCCTGGTTTGGTTTTAGACTTGTGCTTATATCACGGCGGAACCTCACAAAAGAACAGTGCGGTTTATTTCAAATCCTTACCTTCTGTGTTGGTCTTCCAAGCAGGTCACACAAATCAAACTCTTATGGTCGACACAGAAAAGCTCCCGTTTATTCAGTCTGTGGACGGCACACACATCCTGCTTAATGGTTCCCTTGGAACTGACCGATTTCCCGCTCTTTTTACTCTGTCGTGGGGCCAATGTGGTCCGTGTAAGTGCGCTTCCCTTCGACATATTCTGGCTGGATATGCAGTCTGTTAATTTTACAAATAAGACTGTCGATATTCTATACAATTAAACGTAGTCTTTCAAATACTTTTTATTCTAGTCAATTGAACCGTTTAAAAACAAAAAACTGTATCGTGTATGTCAAAATTGGAAGGGGGGGGGGTATGTAATAACGTATAAGTTTTATTATTTCGCAAATTTATGTTGTGCGTGCAAACTCGCATTGCTCTTTGAGAATATTGTGATGCTTTAACATTTTCAGCGCCCTAGGCCAAAACAGGAACTTTTGCGGGCGGCATAGATCAAGATCAGACTGCACAGAACGTGCAGTCTGATCTTTGATCTATACCGTCCGCTTGTTTAGTCAAGCCTATACGATGAGATTGTTTCTGAAACTCGGTGGATTGTATCTGACAGCCATTGAAAGAGGTCGAGGTTATATATAACGTATTTGGCGCCAAAGAGTCAGTTGGAACACAAAATGAAGATGTTAGAGAATGAAAAATGTTTTGATAGAATAGGTCTATTCTCATCGGCTTGGATCTCCGATATATGTCCAAAGGATAAGTCTACTTGTAATGATAGGGAATTGGAATTATTTCTTCCTTTCTAACAAATATGGTTGGTAAAAAAAAGGAAACGTTTTTTTTTTATGACTGGTTGAAATTCCTCTTTTGCCAAATGTTTTCAAAAATAGTGTGCTGCAACACTGCTTTCGGCTTTTTATCGCAACACTATCTCAAAATGGAAGTAGATCAAAGATCAGACTGCACGTATAATGCAGTAGATTTTGATCAACACTGTCCATAATAGTCACTAAAGCTCTGCTAAACACTGTTAGGGTTAAATTTCAGTTTGATAAAAGTCTATAAAACCACCTTTTATAGCTCTGCAACAGATGGCCTATATTTAGACTCGTCCAAATTCACGACTTTTGCACACTACAAATCAAATGTGGCTCAAAAATGGAGTTTATCTTTGAAAGAGTCTAAAACATTGTTGGAAAAGGAGAAAATATTGGTTACCAGCATTTTCTCCTTTCCCCACAATATTTTCAAAAGCATTTCAGATCGTTAACACCCGGGATAGTTTGATGAAAGGTAAAATACGTAATCTATAGATTAAATCAAAGGACTGATAGTCCTGAGAGTCGCCTGTTGCTTAGTTGTTTGAAAGTTTAAGGGGCATTAAACCAGATTTTGACACCCCCCCTTTTTCGGAGGAGGGGGTTGAATTTCTTAACATATAAAAATCAAAAGGACGTGGCTTTTTACTCTTAGTGGCGAAAAAAATGCAAAAATAAAATGCCTCCTGTGACCTTCAACCATAGTTAGCTATTATACCAACTGTATAAGATCATGTGACAAGGAGTATTTCAGTTTGGAAATCCCTTTCTTACAGACGAGGTTAGATGTAGGTTACTAGGTACGGAATCGGCTGAGTTGTGACGAGTGCGTGGAAAGGTGGAATAAACATAGAACTTTCCCTGACAAGCCAGTTCCTGGACGACAATTTTTTTTAGAGGCAGTTCCCAAACACTTTTGTTCTAAGTCAAACTACATGTACCTATTACTTACTATCATTAACAGTTATTGTTGGTAATCACTGAAAATTAAGGATATTTATTGATAACACATGTTTTGTGATTGGATAATTTTTACCTGTTATTCTATATATCTTATAAACATTTGGCAACAAAATCATCTGGTTGGCGTCCGCACCGTCCGTAGATGGCAGTCTTATCCTAAACTACATCAGGCAAACACACACAAAACCGTTAAAATATAATGATTCGAGCTTCTGGAAATACGTGACATTTCAGAGCTATAATAACATGTTAATCTATCAATGAAATATGAAATACTGCAAATTAAAGAGTTGTCAGAAATCAAGTAAAAAGGAAACAGAAAGAAATAATTATACCCCATCATAAAAGTACTATCTAAGGTTCCTCAAAATATAATCAAAATCGATGAGTGTCAGAAGATCAGGCTGTACATTGCATACAGTGTGATCCGAGTTTACACCACCTGCAGTTCAAGAGAAATTGCATATGTATACATGCCATGATAGCTGTCTGAAATTGTCGGGAAACAGTGTACAGATGTGTCAGGGAATTATCTTGTCGGGGAACTGTGTTGTTCCCGCGAAGGTGAAGGTTGTTGCTATAAATAGACACCGGTAATATGAAACTCAGCACATCTTGAACGGCGTATAAAGATGTTTTGGCTTGAAAATACTTTGAGAAAAAAGACAACCTTATCTATTGTATACTTAATATATTTTGGGTCAAGTTTTGTTGGTTAAATCTTCCTAGGAGAGTAAACTCTCACAGTTGAACAAGTTAGCCTACGACGCAATTTCCCGCTATGACCGAGCACCAATGCCGTTCGACATTGCCTTTTCCTTCTGTCATTGACTGATTTTAAATCAGAAAAGGGTATGAGGGCTGGAACCAAATTAATGCACTTTAAGTGGGTAATTTGGCCAATGAAAAAAGAATAGTTTTATTAATAACTGTTGCCGTATATATAGCGGGGCTTCCAAAGCACACGCCAGACGACATCCAGATATGCAAATTATTCTCGGGTGCATGGAAAAACCGAAATACACTTCGAACCGCATTTCACCGAAATTCATTTCTTGATAACCGTATTTCATCTCGCATGACCATATTTCACATCAAATAATGAATTCTTCGCCATGGTGATTTCTCATTTAGCTAATTTATTATGTAATATAGCTTATCCACATGTCAAAAAAATCTTTTCAAAAGGAGTTACATGTTGTTCTAAAAAACCCTAAAAAATTATTGTTAGAATAAGATATTTTCCAGAAAATTAGCATACAATTATGCTGTTCATAAATATATTTCATTTCAGATCAAAAGTTATCACTATGGCAATAAATAAAATTTGTCATACTTGGGTTAAATGCGGTCATCAAGAGGTGAAATTTGGTGAAATCCGGTTCGAAGGGAAATCCGGTTTTCCACAGACCGATTATTCTCGATGCCAATGTGAAAGTTCAGTGTTCGCGTATCCTAGAGCAGGAGACAATTATTTCAAATATTTACGCATTTGAATACTCGAGCTGTAAGGGACGTCTTCGATATATCTGAAAATTTAGCAACTGAAAATTATGTACGATAGAAGCATTGAGGATAATGCAACATTACAAATGAACTACGCAACGTCTCACAAACCGGAAGTCAGTACAAGGCCGGAGGCACGCTTACGTCACCCCATGAATCAGGATGATAACAATGAGAGCCTGGTTGTTACGCAACCAGGCCACTCAAAAAATCTAAATAGATCTATAGCATTTCTCATTTCTTTTTATATCAGACGATAACGATCAAGATCAGACCACATTTTGCCAGCTAGATCTTGATCTATAGAAAAAGGATTCAAATTTCATAAAACCACCCCATTTTGACCACGCCAAAAGAACTTTGTGGACCATCCCCCACAGGGAATAAATTTATTTGTTTTGCTTGATACTAGATTAATGAAGTAAAACAAATTAATTTATTCCCTGCGTACCCTCATTGTTGGACCGTGAGGAACCGGGTCAATTTATCAAAACGCCAACTGTAGAGAAAAATTTGTTTAATATACGGGTCAACTAATGAAGAAAATAAAAAGCATGTACAAACCAAACCTAAATGTCGCAGAGAGACCCAAACCAAAAATGACGAAAATGAAGGCAATGCAACTAACCACGAGATTTCTGTTCCCGCCAAAGTTAAGATCGTCGTTACAAACCGCTTCTCTTAAATTTCGTCTTTCGCGTCTGTTGAGAAGTTCTTTTCGGTTTGCAGTCTGCAATTCGTTCACTGACGATGAAACAAAAGTCTTTACCAGAAGCAGCAATATGTAACTTTGTAAAGTGAATTTAGGTACGTGTAATTTACGCTTTTCAACATGGCGTTCGATAATGTCGTCTGCATTTAATGACGGAAATGAACTTTAAATGGCGAAAAGGATATCTATTCAAAGAAGTAAATTACCAAATTACACTTATTGGTAGCAATTGCAGTTGTCCACAACACTTAACAATAAGAAGGGAAACAATCAGAAATTTCTTAAACGGAACCCAGAAATAATAAAACAAAACAAAAAAAAAAAAAAAAAAAGATATACTTGGTAAAATGTTAAAAAAAAAAAAAAAGTCTAAGTAAGTGTGTGGAGGGGAGGGGCAATGTTCATATTCATAAAAATATACTCCAAGTCCTTAACAAATCACTTCGTTGGCAGTTGTATGGTACCATTTTTTTTCTCCCTAAAGAGGTATCTTCTTTTCATGTACGAGTACTGTCCGTTGGAGGTTGAAACTGTATTTTTGCAGTCCACAAAAAGTCTCCTTGCTGACAGACGGAATGTATTTTGAGTCCCTAAAAGCGTTGTCTGCGCATGTCATATTCTTCGAAGATGATGTATTTGAAAAATGCCACCCAGCGGGAGATAACGCCCTAAAAGTCCCTTCGTTTGCAGTAGAGATGTATTTTCAGATTTTATGTACAATGTCCCTTCTTTTACCATGGAAGTGTATTTTTATTCCTGAGGAAGTCGCATTGTTGGCAGTGGAAATGTATGTTGAGTCTCAGGAGATCATTTAGTCTGCAGTCCACGTAAGGTCTCCAACTCAGCGCTAGAAATGTATTTCGGTCCTCAAGTAGTCTCTTCTTTAGATTTAACCCTTTACGAATGCTGGTGATCAGCATTTTCTACTTTCTTACATTGTCTTTTAAGTTTTCAAAGACGAAATCCTCATTTTTAGGCTCATTTAATTTGTCCTCTGCAGCTGCTTGCATATTGGATGACCCTAAAATTTTCAAGCGCGGTAAAGAGTCAATTAAATCGCATTGTGTGTCTCTAAAATACCTCTCTATATGGGAAGCAGGTCTATTTCGAGTCCAAAAAATTGCTTCGCCGTTCGAATGGAAAATGTATTTTCTTCAGTCTTAAAAAAACGTCTTTTCCTTTGCATTGGAAATGTGTAGGCCCTGTTTTCAGACACCAAAAAGTTTTTTTTTTTTTTACTAGAATTGTATTTTTAACATTAATCAAAAAGTAGTTTCATTAGCTATGGACACGCATTTTTTCAGCCCATCTGTAGCTTAGTCTCTGTATTGGCACTCGCGGTATATTTCCCCTCTCCGCCGCCCCCCCTCCCATAAAAAATCACGAACTGCTTCATTTGGCCATGAGAGTGCTAATTCAATCCAGCGTTTTTACCATTCTTAATTTTATGAATTTCGATGTTATTTACATATTTTACCTTCCTTTTACCTTTATCAGACAATGCGTTTGAAAACAAAAGTGCCAAATTAAGAGACTTCTTGTAGATCTAATCAGCATTTGGTCCTTTTCCACCATTATTTTTTTTCCGGTTAAACTAAATCCAAAAATTTGATCCACGAATGAGTTGTTGTCTGCAAATGCTTTGAATATAGACGAGTCTATTTATTTTTATCTTGTCTGAAAATGAGTTGATTAATATGGCGGCAAAATGATCTGAGGGCAGGGATCCACGAATGAGTTGTTGTCTGCAAATGCTTTGAATATAGACGAGTCTATTTATTTTTATCGTGTCTGAAAATGAGTTGATTAATATGGCGGCAAAATGATCTGAGGACAGGGACGGAGCAGAATCCAAGCCTACAACTGATAGAACTATCAGAAAAGTAAAATGTTGCCCTGATAACATCTAAAATACTATTGAAAACGGGAAAAATCTCAAAGGTACAAGGAACCCCCCCCCACCCCACCCCCCTCCCCCCTAAAAAAAAAAAAAAAAAAATGTCTGCAATTCTTTCAGCACCATAGAGAAACTTTCGCCTACGAAATAGATTAAGATAAGACTGCACAGAACGTATGTTCTGATCGTAGATATAGACCTTCCGCTTGTTTATTCAAGACTATGTGCTAAAATTCGTTCAGATATTCAGTAGATTGCTCTTTGAGGTCCAGATTATTATATAATAACCACGGCGCTGAAAGAGTTATAGTTCGTTCAGACTTTGTTACGAAACATCCGGAAGCAATTGTCATACCAATGTCAAACCTTATGTCCATTGAGTCTTATTGACATTTCTTGGACAGGAAGTTCGGAGTTTTTATCTTTGTCCAATACTGGCCAGGGAGAAATTTGGCAGAAACAGATTTAGGATATAAATAATTTTCTCGGATTTTCAACTCTTCCAAAATCCCGCAGAAACCTATAGAATTGAACGCGACGTCATTTTGTCCCTGACCCCTGCGTTAAAATCTTTACCCGACGACAAAAGTTTGGAAGCGTCCAAATTCAAAGCATTTGCAGACGGCGAATAAAATGTACCTAAAATTATAAGATTTGGCTTTGAAAGGTTTAAAATATTGTGGGAAAAGGAGAAAACGCAGGGTACAAGGCGCACTGTGCACAGTGCCCCGGCAGGGTAGAACTAGTACTGGTGAAACCCAGCAAAGACATGAATACGAGTGACCGTCATGTAAGTGTATACTGTTGAAAGGGGCGTAACACACCACCTAAATTATTCATCTAAACTATTAATCCAAAAAGCGCTGGAACCGACTTAAGTTGTTGTTTGCGGACAGTATAGATCAAGATTAGACTGCACAGAACGTGCAGTCTGACCTTGGATCTACATTGTTCGCTTCTTTGTCACATATTGTTGCTAAAACATCTCTGAAATGATAATATTTTGGACGTTTTTCCTAACTGAAAGTGTCCATTTAATTAATTCATTCTAGAAATAAGACCTAAATGGTTGCAATTTTGAGCCTTACTACCCAGAATATCTGCGCAAGCGGACAGTGTAGATCCGAGATCAGACTGCAATTTTATGCAGTCTGATCTCGACCTATTCCGGCCGCATTGGCAACTATAATTGTCACGGTGCCTAAGGGCCAATCGTTGCGCCTGTTTCCGACTGGTCACTTGGATTTTGGGCTGACCCCTATCACGTGACTCCTAATCCACCCAGGTGATTGTTACTCAGTGTGGACTCGGTCAACAATTACTCGGGCAAAATAGAGGTTCAAACAAAGAGCCAAGCAGGTTGATCCGGGAAAAAAAATGAAGTAAGTTTCATTTTCTTTCGTAATCTTTGTATTTTTTTCCACGAATAAGTAAAGTACATGTATGTATATTTAGATCTGGCAATGTAGTTGAAATTTGTGATTGTTTTCGTATAATTTTCCCTCGCATTTGTAAAACGCCGGCGTCTTTGTGCCTATGTTTGCGCCCGCCTCCCGATTTCCTTCTTAAAATGTCGCTCTAATATGCATATCTTTTTGAAATTTGTTTTGAAACAAAGTTTTCCTTGACTAACTAGTAGATCGCAGACATCTTAGAAATTAAAAAAAAAAAGAAGAAAAGATGGGAACACTGGTGTGAGCGGGAATCGTAGCCTTTCGCACAAGGAGCATAAAAATGTGCATCTTGTTGTAATGGGTTCATTCTTTAGTGCATGGAGATAGAGTTTTATACATCCGGCATTTACTACTTAGGGGAACATTGTGGAAAGTAGAAAAATTGCTTAGTGTAGGGATCATAGACATGTCTACATACTGTATGATCCTTGCTTAGAGAAAGCAATATCGTTAATCCATTAAGATCAGAATTTCTTATCGAATGTTTATCCTTAAGCTGCTAAATAAATAAAGGAGAAATTTCCTGTTGATAGCAAAAGAAAAATCCAACAGATTTATTGTGATTTCAAGTTTCTCTTTGCCAGAAAAATCTTCCTATGTTGGACTGTTTTGATCCAAAATCAGACTGTGTGTTTGTTGTATGCAGTCCGATCTTGATCTGTACACTCCAAGTCAGGATTGTGTGATAAAAGGTAAAGAGGCCTTCTTAAGTTGTTTTTGCTGAAAATTATTTATTTCTTGTTTTGTTTAACACTGATAAGTACCACAAAATACTCTTTTCTACATAGCCTATCAAGGAATAGATAGAAAAATGTTTTTTCTTACATACATCCTTTTTTAACCCTTTCCCAAACAAGCCCTGGTTTTCACGTGTCTGCAGTACAAGTCTTTTGAAAACACCGTGGGAAAAGGGGAAATTGCTCGTAAGGAGCAATTTCTCCTTTTCCCACAGTGTTTTCTACCCTTTTTGATAACTTTCTGCCATTTTCATCAAATCTAAAAATGTCGTCTGCAAACCCTTTCAGTTTGGACCAGTCCAAAATTTGTCGTTTGGGAAAGGGTTAACTGATGGTTTGCCAGCTATTGCATTGGTTAATTTAGAGATGTAGTGTTTTTTTTAAGTTTGTTGAGATTATTAAAAATCTGAATAGTTCCCCTTAAGAACTAAGGACAGCTTTACATGTCTTGGCAAAAAGTTTCATTCACTATCAGACTACAGAACATGCAGTGTGATCTTAACGCTTTATCACACAATCCCGACTTTTAACAACCTTGAGAAAGAAGCCTTTTGAAAACATTGTGGGAAAAGGAAAAAATGCTGGTAACCAGCATTTTCTCCTTTTCCAGCAATGTTTTCTACCCTCCCAAAACAAACTTCAATTTTTTGGTAACATTTATTTCGTCATCTGCAAATGCTTTCAATTTGGACCAGTCTAAAATGTTGTCCTTTGGTAAAGGATTAAATGTTTTATCAAGGTAGGTATTCTGCGATAATGTCCCATCATAAGGCACACAGATTGGCATTTCTCCCTCTCTTCATTTCAGAATAAGTATTGATTGCATTTGTCTAGCTTATTTAAAAACAAAAACATGTATTTGCTCTAGTTCATAGGACCTTATTTCCCTCTCTAAACCCTGTACCACACTTGAGTTTTAATGACCCTTTGGAAGAAGCCTTTTGAAAACATTGTGCGAAAAGGAGAAAATGCTGATAACCAGCATTTTCTGCTTTTCCCACAATGTTTTCTATCATTCCAAAAACAGTTTTCAATTTTTGTGTCCCGTTTATTATGTCATGTGCGAAATGCTTTCAGTATAGTTGAAGTCCAAAAGATTGTCGTTTGGTAAGGAGTTAAACATCTTTGGCAATACATGATCTTGGATTTAACCCTTTACCATACAATCCCAAGTTTTAATGACCCTAATAAAGAAGCCTGAAGTGTAGTGAAAAGGAGAAAATGTTGATTACCAGCGTTTTATTCCTTGTTCCACAAGGTTTTCTACCACTTTTATTATTAACCACTCAATCCAGACTATTATCGACCCTGAAGAAAAACCCTTTTGAAAACATTGTGGGAAAAGGAGAAAATGCTGGTATCTAGCATTTTCTCCTTTTCCCACAATGTTTTCTATCCTTTACAAAAAAAAAAAATTTTTTTGAGCTGCATTTGATTTGTCATCTGCAATGCTTTTAATTTGGACCAGTCGTTTGGTAAAGAGTTTAAGATAAATTACATTATTTAAGCCACATTTAGTTTGTAGTTTTCCAAACACTTTCAATTTAGGCATGTCGAAAATTTTTTTATCCAATAATGATTTGAACCACTTGCTATTCTGTGAAATATTTTTTAAAAGAAGCCTTGAATACAGCATTTAGGTCTCTTTTTTTTCTAATTGAAAATATTAGTCATTATAAGATAAAAATCTAAAGACAGTCTTGGTCAGGATGTATTGCAAAATATAGTGCACACATTGTAAATCTCAGATCAGACTACATATTGGGTATAGTCTAAACCCAATACATCTTTACTTGTTTTCAACCAGATTTTTACTCATTTCAGTTTTTCACTCTACTGGCTAAAAGCCAGCAGAGCCTATGTCATAGCGAGGTTTCCGTCGTCCATCACTCTGTCTGTTCATCTTTTTCTTGTTTACATGATAAATTCTGCATTTTTGTCGGATTTTCGTGAAACTTGCAAAGTTTGTTTATCTAATAAATAGCTTGAACCCTATTGATTTTGAAAAAAATCTGACAATCAGGAAGAGAAAAGTAGCCATTTAAAGTTGAAAATTTACATATCGTGTTTACTGGATAAAAATCAACATTCTTTTTTATCCAACTCTTTTGTATTATCAAGGGATTGAACCATAAAAAAAAAAAAAAAAAATGAAGAAAATCCAGAAACCAAGAACTTACATTATGACTGAAAACCTAACATACCTTAACCTCTTTGGGTGAAATTTGTGGCAGAGGATTTTAAAAATGTCCTCTTGAAATATGGATGATAATGTTTGAGACATAAATACAAGTGGAAATATTGTGGCAAAATGCAATATAATTCGGTCATTCCCAACAATTTCTCCTTTGCCACATTATTTTTTTATTGTTGTATACAGCAAGGCCAAAGTCAACTGTGGGTGATTATGCTTTAATTCTTTACCAGACAATAAAACTTTGAACCTGTCTAAATTGAAACTATTTGCACACGACAAATTGTGATTGGAATAGTGGTATTCATCTTTTGTAAGGTAGAAAATGTTGTGGGAAATGGAGTTTTTTCTTGTTTTTATCCAACAATGTTTTCAATATCCATCCTACTCAAGGTCATATAAGCATTGGAATGTTTCTGGGAATTTCTTGGGCCTATGTTCAGCGCAGAATTAAATATTTTAGGGTAGGAAAACACCTGTAGGCCATTACAGCATACTGAGGCAAGCCAAAGAGTATAATTATAATAAGTGTTTTAATCACCCTATACCAGACCACAAAACTTTTTACTGGTCCAAATTGCAAGCCTTTGCAGACAACAAATTGAATGTGACTTGTATGATGTAATTTGTTAAGGAATAGAAAAAATTGTGGGAAAAGGAGAAAATAGTGGTTACCAGCATTTTCTCCTTTTTCCAACAATGTTTTCAAATGACTTTTTCCTTAGGGTCATTAAAAGTTGGGATGGTGTGGTAACACTATTAACCCTTTCCCAAATGACAAATTTTGGACTAGTCCAAATTGAAAGAGTTTGCAGACGACAATTTTAAATTTGATGAAAATGGCAGAAAGTTCTCACAAAGGGTAGAAAACACTGTGGGAAAAGGAGAAATTGCTCGTTACGAGCAATTTCTCCTTTTCCCTCAGTGTTTTCAAAAGACTTGTACTGTAGACACGTGAAAACCAGGGCTTGTTTGGGAAAGGGTTAAATATACACATTTATTTAGAAATAATTTTTTTCACCTGGAACAACTTGGTGCTTATGTTACTTGTTAATAATTCTACATAAACTTATCTTTATCTTTGTAGATTTATAGTATGACCAGATTTGGACTTTGTTAAGGTAAGAGTCACTTAACATCGGGTAATCAAGGGTTAAAATAAGTGCATGATAAATTATACAAAGTCTGTCAGATTAATGATGGGCAAGTTTATAAAAATTTGTAAAAAAATGTGATATGTATATTACAAAACATGGAGGTTTAAATTTGATGTTTTTTTACCTGCCTAAAAGTCATATTTCAAATATAACATGGTAGAAACTGATCGTCTGCCATGAAGTCAAAGGTGTAAGACAATAATATTATGGTTGGGATAAAGTGTTGAAAGGTAGCAAACTGAGAAAGTTTGTATGTAATTTCAAAATATGAACCACACACAAATGAAGCCATTTTACTAAGATGGCACACACTGCCCTCAAAGTACAGCATTCTGCCTCATTTTATGAGGCTCAGCCCTGGAATCAGCTATATAGGTCCAAAGTTTGACAGAAACATAAGCTAGTATGGATATTAGTATGAAGTTTGCATTGATAAAAAAAGGGCATAGTGTCATGAATGTTAAACTTACATTGTTGCCAGACCCATGTGTTTTATTTCTTAAAGTAATTTCAAATATACCAAATAAATCAATACAGACCAATCCCATGTACTAAAGAACCAAATTTACCAACAAATAATGCCTTACTAAACCTTCAGACTGCTGAGTTGAAACATGTGATACATTATCAGTCTCCAAGACAAACCATCTACAAGCAGTTCCAAATATATTCTGACCCCAATGACATCAGTTTATGCATATCTTTACATAATGCCTCTGATATCCGGTAACATCTCTTGTGGTTTTAAGACTATAAAGTGAAAACTTGGTAATGCTCCTTGACTAACCCCTTCTTGGTACACCCCAGTCATCAACAAAACACACTGCATACTTTATTGTTATCATTATTATGTCAATATGACCGGTACTATTTTGCAATGATGCTTTGATAGAATACCATATTTCACCTAATTAACGCTCCCTCCCTAATAGTAGCACCCCCCCCACATACACAACCTTAACCTTAAAATCGACAACTGGGGTGACTAACTTCCAAACGCAAGATAACTTCACTAAAACTTTTCAAACACAGACTGATGAAAATGACTAATGACCAATTATTTATAAACAAAACTTACAGGTACGGCGTCGACATAATCCTAATTACTTTAGCAATCAATGTCATTAACAGCTGACTGTCTGAATACACATACACTTCCAATAACATTATAAACTTCCCGTAAAACAGAATTTGTCAACTAACTTGGAAGAACATTAAAAAGCTGAAGTATTGAATTTCAGTGTCCCATACTAATCATGAATGCTATTAAATGTCTAAATGAATCACGATCGGCGGTAAAATCAATATTCCGCATTACTGCATTACAGGAAGTCTTTCAAAATGGCAGTCACTTTGCACTTGGCTCTGACTAAATCTCGGATCAAAGTACCATACTTACTGTAAATGATGGCAGTGAAAATTTCGGGAAATTGGCTATGGACTAAGAGTGCCCTGTTGGTGTTTTGAATGGTGCCCCAGCGCATTAATTAGTTGAAGTACGGTAGGAACAATAACTTTCAATAAGTCAATCAATAATGTCTTTTATGCAAATACGGAATACACATAATCTTTCTTAATTTAACACTTTTTCCTACTAGTTTTATCTTTTTAAGCACAAAAATTGCATTTTATTATCTTTTATTACATACATGTGGGCTAAATTACCTGAGCTGTCATCGTGCCATAAAATGACAATTATTAATTCATTCACTTTTCAATAATCTAACATTATCAGGGATCAATCACTTTACATTGATCTTGTAGGTCGGTGTTGGTCATCATTCATTTATAGGTCACACTATTTTTCACAAAATAACTCAAAAGTGGCTTGCTATAGGTTTAATGTATTTGTTCTTACACATTGTATATGTCTAAGAATTCATCTTAAAGTGGTGCTATGTGGATGGGACAGTCGAAATAATTGAGCATACTCTTTATATCACACATGATACAATAACTACATCACTTATGATTTTAAACGGTTATTGAGGCTGAAATTTGTCTTAATTTTTTTTAATCACATAATAATTTATTGTCACTTTACAAAATATTTGAATTAGACCGATCATAGACCAGTCAGGTAAACACTTAAATATAACTTTGATTTCCTGCTAGTAACAGATCAGTAAAGAACATGTTTGTTGCCCCAATGCTAGTCTGCATCATATAAAGTATGAGTTACATAGTTGTTGTCTTTAAATAAATAAAAAAACATCAGAAACAACAACAAATTTCATTCAGTGTTTGACACCTACATTACAAGGGGTCCAGTATGTCAAAAATTTGCATAGGGTATTACTCTTGAAATTGTAATTCTGACTAGCTCTTAATTGGATTTGACTTCCGAAAATTTTTGCTCAAAGGCTTCAGTTTCAGAGTACAGCAGAAAAAAAGCCTTATAGGAGTTTCTTAAGTTTTAGTTTTGTGGCCTGTGTATTCAAAGTATTTCAGTACTTGAGAAGTACAGAATGGCATAACATTAACAATGGATGAATCCTTTAAATCAGCACCATGTCTATCAAATTGGTAGGTATGATACATATTGAAGTATCCTTACATGGTGTGTGTCTATCAGACACACATTAACTTAAACATGTTTGAGGGTTTGTAAACCAAAGGGACTTGTAATAGCCACTAAAGTATTGTCAGCATACCTTATGTGATGTTGAGAATCTTAAATCCTATATGTATATCAGATAAAAAATGAAAGTGGATGTAATTTCTTATTATTTAAGTATATTTTTCTGTTCTGTTATTAAAAATTCTATTTGCCTTATTTAGCCCTTTACCAAATGATCCTGCATTGTAGCAACACTGAGGAAAAAGGCCTTTAAAAAATTGTGGGAAAAAGACAGTCAGCATTTTCTTATATTCCCACAATGTTTTCCTTCTACAAAGACAATTTGCACCATTAATTGAGCCACATGTAATGTGTCATCTGCAAATATTTCCAAATTGGACAAATCCAAATTTGTTGCTTGGTAAAGAGTTAATTTTCAGGGTTCATTTCAGTTTTTTAACCCTTTCACTGAAATAGTTGCCTTTGCAGCCAGTGTAGATCAAGATCAGGCTGCACAAAACATGCAGCCTGATCTTTGATCTACATTGTCCGCTATGTTAAAACAAGCAAAAGGTAGCCATGAATTTGCAATTATATTGGTTTATTCTAGAATGAAAATGACAATTGGGTTTATTTGGCGCTTTAAGGGTTACTTTCTTGTTGCACTGTTATGAAAGCATCTTTTTTTGTACACAAATTCAATCTGAAATGAACCCTGCAGTTCTTTTTAAACCAAAACCTATGCAATTATTATGGTGTTAAGGACCTTTGATCCAAAAGTAAGAAAGAAAATAATTTATTATCTCATGCAACGTTTGATGTTAAGGATCTTAAATCCAAAAGTAAAGAAGAAATAGTTTATTATCTCATTGTAATGTTTGATGTTAAGGATCTTACATTCAAAAAAAAAAAAAAAAAAAAGGAATTCTCTCATGCACTATTTGATGTTAAGGATCTTAAATCCAAAAGAAAACAAAAACTCATGCAATGTTTGATGTTAAGGATCTTAAATCCAAAAGTAATTAAAATAAAAAATGAAAAAAACTAATTTTCTCATGCAAATGATAAGAGTGATCTTAAATAAAGCAGAATTTGAATTATGGTTAGATTAGTAAGTTAAATCTGTTCATATAAATTTTGAAAATGGCTTGAATGAAGTAAACTAATTACTTTGGCAAAGATATAGGTGGAAAATATTGCATTTATGAAACAAAATTATTTTTATAATTCATTGCTCAGAGAGGTTATCCATGCATTGGACTGGTTAGTATCCAGGAAACACAGAAAGATACATGTAGACAGAGTTGATTACTGGGTGGGATCCAGGAAAGATTTGTCTTTTGTTCAAAAGTTTTAAATCATGAACAAACAAAAAATATAGAGATTAAACTGTTACCAATGACGGATCAAGGCAAACCAGAAAGGTTTGTCGGTCTATTCAGGGGCAGCAACTGTGTTTCATCTGCAAAGTTAACCTCGTCTGAGCATTTTTGTCAAAACCCAAGTACATGTAACTGAAAAATAATTAATCGGTTCCTAAGACCATTTTCAAAAGTTATGTGAATGCATTTATCTTACCTTTTTATTTGTGAAATGTACTGTTTTTTTGTCCACTCAAAAAAGACTTAGCTTTTTACCAAACAACAAAGTTTTATAGTCAAAGATGAAAGCATTTTCAGGCAACATACCAAATATGGCACAAAGATAGGATTTGCCCTTGAAAGGTAGGAAAACATTGAGGAAAAAAGGAGAAAATGCTGGTAACCAGCATTTTCTCCTTTTTCCACAATGTTTGCAAAAGCCTCCCTTCCAGAGGTTGTTAAAATAAAAATCAGGATTGTTTGGTAATGGGTTAAGACCACACAACAGTTTTTTTGTGTGTCAATCTCTGCAAGGTTCATGAGAAAGATCTTAGCCTGCAAAGCACCTTAACAACAATAGTTTTTTTTTTTTTTTTTTTTTTCTGGCTAGTGCAGATCAAGATCAGACTGCACAATGCAGCCTGCTCTTAGATCTACACAGCATACTATGGATAGACATGGCTTGCAAAATTCAGTCTCATAATGACATTTTATCTGGTCCCTGTTCACTTTGTTTGGCACTTTAAGGGTTTTATCCAATAGATATGTAGGTATTTATGTAGTTATTGCAACATGTGTATGCATATTTTTTTTTTTTTTTTGCTTTTATTTTTAGATTTTCTTTGTTCAAATGTTTTTAATTTTAATTTTGACTTTTTCATTGAAAACTTTTTGAGTAGGCAGGGACTGCCCAGCCACTCAGTAATGTCTTTTATGCATAATGAAGTCTTACTTCATTTAATTTTTTTGCCATGAATTCATCATTTTGTTCAAATCTTCTTAAGTGCAACCATTCTACTTTATCATCTCTTAATACAGACATGCACACTTAATTACCAAAGCCGTCAATTGATGCATCATAAAACAACATTCATTCATTCATTCATTCATTCATTCATTTTGATTTATAATAACAAGTTTGCTATTTCTCAGTATGGAAGCTTTTGCTTTTGTGTGATCTGACTCTATTAATGAATCCTGTGAAGGCAAGTGCTCCGATTGAATAGGATCATTGACTGTAAAACAGCTTTGGGGCAATTTTAAGTTTAAAATTAAATCCAGTGCTGATAGAAGAGTGGACCCTGTTCTTTTTTTCCACTCACGTAAGACTTCAGATCACACTCTACAATTAGGTATGCCTCATATTCCATTTAAGTTGCTGACAGCCTTGCACGATGTTGTAGGCTAAGGATGTTATTTCCACAAGCAAAAATAGATATTCATTTATTATTAACTCGGCTGTTTAAAAAAAAAAGTCGAGTTATTGTCATAGCCCTGTCGCCGTCTGCAATGTCGTGCAAAAACTTTGACATTTTATAATATCTCTGATATTACTGAAGATATTTACTTCAAACTTGAACAAATTGTTGACTATGAAAAGGGGAACCCATAGAACTAGGGCAGGTAATCACTAGAATATTTTGACACAGGTATGCCCTTTTTGCGACTTCGAACTTTCACTGAAAATCAAGCAACTTCAGCCGAGCATTGCCACCCGCATGCCATGCACATGTTGTTTTTATATAAGGAGGTACACAATTTTAGAAATGATGTACCTTTTAATATAGAATGTTTATCATAGTTAGGTTGTATTCTGTATTTCATGATGAGAAGTAGACATTTTTTTCCCACATGAACGTAATCCCTGTTGGTTTAAAAAAAATCTCAAAGAAGTGGTCTGTGAAAAGACTTTAGATTTAATTGGAGAGACAATATCAAACAGATATTGAGGAAATCCAAGACTTTGTGCTTTTAAAAGATTCATCTGTTGGCTCTCTATTTATATATTGACACTGTTTGATTTCAACTCAGGAACGCATGCAAATCCACATATGGAATACTTTCGAATACTGGAACCAGCTACAAAGCCAAAACAACAAATGATTTGAATGATGTTTTAATTATATTATTCCTGTTAAATCAGAACAGAAAGATATCTTGTTTAAAAATACAGGAATTCAGATAAAAAATGTATGCCTGATCTCAAATACTTCAGCAGAGCCCTGATATTTATATTTGTGGTTAAATCTGACAATTACTATCATATTCATAAGCTTGGTCTTTACACTTTCATCTACAGAAGTTGTTTTATGAAGTTGTTTGGTATTTGCAAGGAATTTAAGTATTTTTGCTGTTGTTTGTTTGATATAGGGGAAGAGGGTTGAACTGCATTGAACACAATGTCACCTTTACTATTTAAGTATCTATGAGCATTGAAGGAATGTCTGAGAAAGAAGAATTTCCTCATTAAATGCTTAGGTTTTTAGTAGAAATACTGATCAAAATCAAGATGCTAATTATTTACACTAAAGTATACATAGTGCAACCTTTCAAGATCATCCCCATGATCTTTAATCAATAATACTTTCATCAGTTTACCAGCATGGTCCAAGTTTGTATATTACAGGCTTAATTGTTTGAGGAAACTTGTCACATACATGTATTGTTTTTTCCTGTGATGTGTCAAATTGTCATTTAGAAAACAAAGACATCACAATTTTTAAGTGTTGCTTGATTATTTCAAAGTTCAAGTGCTATTTCAAAGTTCAAATGCAAATGTGAGGATAAATGACAACTGTCTTGGTTTCTACAATTTTGGCAAGCCTAGAAACATTTGTTAACCCTAGAAACATTAGCTTATTTCACATGAACTCATAGCCTGGATGACTCCAGTACACTACACATTAAATTGTGTCAGTAACATTAAAAAAACAGCATAATTCAAGCACTTTTCAATAAATATCTCCTAAATTCCATCTTCATTTTTGCAACACTTTTTCAAAATCAACTTTGTAATGGGTAATCAGGGGTAGTTATTTCTAATCATCCTTTGGAGTTTTTGTGAGAAGCATTTGGTGGAGTATAGGTCATAGTAGATCAAGGGCACTGATAATATATCTCTTTACAAGCATACTTTGGAAATAGCAAAAGCACACAACATGAAACAGAGCTGTCTCAGCTTTGAGTAACCTGGTTCCCATCCAATTTATCTTGGCTTATAGTATTCTATAATATACTAGGGACATTTACACAAGTATACTGAGACTGTGACATAAAATCTTGACAGTGGGGACAGATTGGAAAGCAAATTCTGACATGAAATCTTGACAGTGGGGACAGATTGGAAAGCAAATTCTCTTTTTAAAGCAGATACCATATCTTACCAAACAATTTACTAAACCAATCCCCAAGACATGAATTTGTTACTTCTGTAAAGGGTGATTTTTATTTTTAGCTGGGTTGTTCATGAATATGTTTTATTCCTTAAAATGTTACACACATGGTTATATTTCACCAGGGTAGTACATGAAAAGGATCAAAACACACAAAAAAATGGTCCTACTCTGTTTAATGCAATTGGACAAATCTTGAAACAAAAGACAGGAAACAAAATAAATTGATCAAAGCAAAAACCAAAAAGAATCTTATTGATAGAAAGTTGGGGAAAAAAAGGAAATGGAAAATTCAGGAAAAAAAAAAAAAAAAAAAAAAAAAAAAAAAAAAAAACTTACAGATAAAAACTTGTAAAAAATGAAAAAAAAAATTTTTTTTTTTTTTGGGAGGGGAACACACAAATTGAAAAAAAAAAGATAAAACAACAACAACAACAACAAAAAAAAAAACTTACAGATAAAAACTTGTAAAAAATGAAAAAAAAAATTTTTTTTTTTTTGGGAGGGGAACACACAAATTGAAAAAAAAAAGATAAAACAACAACAACAACAACAGAAAAAAGGAAAAACAATTAGAATATGATAATAATAAACAAAGATGATTTAAACACATGTCAAAAAAAAGAAAGAAACAGTCTGTAAAACAAACATGTTAAAAAACAACTGAAAATGGCAAAATTTAGAATAATAAATTATGAAAAGAATTTTTAAAAAATGAAGAAAAGCAACATCAACAGAAAAAGGGGAGAAAACTTTAATAACCAAAACCTAAAAGGATCAAAAAACAAATGTAAAAAAAGTAAACAGTTTTTTTTTTTTTAAAAATGTATAAAAAATGAAAAAGGCAAAAGATTAGAACAAAAGAATAAAGACCGAAAGAAAGAAGAAATAAGAAAATACTAGAAAAGAAAGAAAATATAACGAAATGATAAAAGAACTGAAAAAAATCTTATAAAAAAAATGAAAAACTTTAAAAAGAATAAAAAGAAATAACATAAGAAAAATAAAGAAAACTTTAAAGAATATGAGAAAAAATTACAAAGAGAAATAAAGTTATAACAAAAATGATGAAAAAAAGAAAAAAAATGTTACTAAAAGATGAAAAACTTTAAAAAGGAATAAAATAAGATAACATGAAAAGAAAAATAAAACCCATAAAAAGAGAAATAAAAATGAAAAACAGAAAAAGAAGCATGAAAAGAATGAAGGAAAAAAATAACTAAACCCAAAAATTAAAGAATTTAAAATGAAAACAATAAAACTGAAGAAATAGAAAATAAAAAGAATGAAAAACAACATCAACAGAAAAAAAACTCGGGAAAATATATAACAGTAAATAAAATTATAATATAATAAACAAAAATGATTAAAAAGAAAAAATAAGAAACTATAAAAAAAGAAAAGAAAGAAAATTCTAACAATATAATAAAAAGAATAAAAATTGTATAAAAAAATAACAAAACAAAAAATAAACAAATGTAAAAAAAAGTAAACAGTTTTTTAAAAAAAAACTGTGTAAAAAATGAAAAAGACAAAAGATTAAAACAAAAGAATAAAGACCAAAAGAAAGAAGAAATAAGAAAATACTTGAAAAGAAAGAAAATTATAACGAAATGATAAAAGAACGGAAAAAAATCTTATCAAAAGAATGAAAAACTGTAAAAAGAATAAAAAGAAATAACATGATAAGAAAAATAAAGAAAACTTTAAAGAATATGAGAAAAAATTACAAAGAGAAATAAAGTTATAACAAAAATGATGAAAAAAAGAAAAAAAAAAAATGTTACTAAAAGAATGAAAAACTTGAAAAAGGAATAAAATAAGATAACATGAAAAGAAAAATAAAACCCATAAAAAGAGAAATAAAAATGAAAAACATGAAAAAGAAGCATGAAAAGAATGAAGGAAAAAAATAACTAAACAAAAAAGTTAAAGGATTTAAAATGAAAGCAATAAAACTGGAGAAATAGAAAATAAAAAGAATGAAAAACAACATCAACAGAAAAAAACCATGGGAAAATATATAACAGTAAACGAAAATATAATATAGTAAACAAAAATGATTAAAAAGAAAAAGAAAAACTAAGAAACTATTTAAAAAAAAAAAAAAAAAAAAAAAAGAAAAAAATCTAACAATATAATAAAAAGAATAAAAATTGTATAAAAAAAAAAAATAACAAAACAAAAACAAAAAATAAATAAATAAATAAATAAACAGAAACAACCTGAAAGAAATCTTAATAAAAGAATTGATAAATTGAAAAAGAATAAAAAGAAATAACATGAAAAGAAAAATATTGTCATAAAAAGAGAAATTGAAATCAAAAACAGAAAATGAAGTATTAAAGGATTAAGAAAAAATGTAGGGAATTTCAGTTGGGATATGTTTGTTTCTGATACCCCCTGTCCCTGGCAAAAATATTGCAATAAGTATCAGACACTAGCATTTTCCATTAAATCTTAATTTTAAGAGTAATGGAAGGAATTTGCACAACAATTTTCACAAGGAACTAAAACAACAAATTTGCAAAGTGCAAAGGAATCTTCAAAAAATTACCTTAGATACAAACTTAGATTCTAAAACATTTAAACTGTAAATCAACAGTCATGAAACTGCATATGGAGTATAAACTAAAACATTCCAGTACTTTGAGAATGAAAAAAAAAAAAAAAAAAAAAAAAAAATCTGTGATTGAAAATGAAAAAAATAACATAAAAGAACTAAACTCTACTTTAAATTTACTTGAAAGGCAAAGTTATGTAGCAAAGGTGTAATTGACAAGTTAGATATACACACAGCTTTCTGTAGCAGCAGGTCATTCTCACTCCCAAACACATGTATTAGCAAGAAACATTTGTGGAATGTATAAAATGAAACTGACACATTGAAAATACATACAGTCAGCTTTCCACAGCAACATAATGAGATAATAAAAAAAAACACACACACACACACACACAAAATTGAAAAACAGACATGTAAAAAAAGGTGAACAATGTAACATGTGAATTTTTCTTGGAAAAAGTGTTCCTTCCCTACAATTAGCTGTTTCCCCCCCCCCCCTCCCCCAATCCCACCCCACACACACACAAAAAAAAAAAGGTTTTCCTTTTTTGTTGTTTTTTTTCAATTTAAGATACCATGGCTTTGAAGTGATAGTACTTGGAAAAGACGATGACAGACACTTTGCCCAAAGCAGTTATGTGAACAATCAACAACAAGTCAGCATGGTAAGTTTAACATGGATTAGGTATATTTATATCCCTTTCACTTATTCACTTATTTAGTATCTGATTATATACCAATTGGAAATGTAAGTAGTAAAATGAAGAAATCATGTGACTAAATGCATGAATTTAAACGATGTTCTGTTCTGATTAAGATCAGGCTGTACAGAATGTGCAATCTGATCTTAAATCTACACTGTGATTTTTTTCTCCGATGTAATACCATTATATAAAAATGCAATATCTGGAAAGTCTTTTGACTACCAAACATTTATTCTTAAGCTTGTCCAAATTATTAGCATATGCAGACAACTTATTTACATATGGCTCAAAAAATGGATTTGTCTTTGAAAGGGTAGAAAACATTTGGGGAAAAGAAGAAAATGCTGGTTACAAACATTTTATTCTATTCACACAATATTTGCAAAATCATTTTTCTCATTAAAACTTGAGATTGTGTGGTAAAGGGTTAATTCTTTACAAAATGACAAAATTTTGGAGTGGTCCAAGTTGAAAGCATTTCCAGATGACAAATGTTGCTACAATAATGATTTTGTCTTTGATACAGTAGAAAACATTGTAGGGAAAGTAGAAAATGCTGCTTACCAGCATTTTCTCCTTCTTCTACAATGTTTTCCTATAGCCTTCTCTTACAGGGTGGTTAAAATTTGGGATGTGTGGTAAAGGGATAAACTAACTTAAAATATCCACCGTGTTTATTAAGCAAACTCCTGAAACAAATTTGCTGCAGGTACATATGAGAATATTTTTGTAAAATAGGCATTACTGGCATTTATTTAGGTCGAATGGAATTTGGCTAAATAAGGAATACACCTTTAGCCACAATATTTTCCAAAGAACATGATTGTATTTTGCAGAAAACCCAAAAATATTTCATCAGGAATTGGAAGTCCCTGAAAGCTTGCTTAACACTCTTCATTGTGACCAGCATTTTCTCCTTTTCCAACAAAGTTTTCTTCTCTCTCACAAGCAAATTTCAGATTTTGGTTATGTACATTGTCTGCATGTATATTCAGTACCAACAGTTCTGAAATTTTGTAGCCTAGCCCTGGTAGCTCAGTCGGTAGCATACAAGACTTGGGAACAGGGGGTCACTAGTTTGATCCCCAGCTCGGCCAATTTCTTCCGGGGATTAATGATAGTCATTGTGACAGGATTTATTCCTCTCTCACCATTGACCATTGTTTCTGCAATGGTTATGTGGGAAAGCAGCCAGTGGCTCAGAAAGAATATAATGCATAGTACCAGTAAAAGGAACTCCATTAAAGCATGGATAGCTGCTGGGATATAACTGTAATAATGTTGAAAATGGCGTTAAAGACCATACAATTAATCAATCTAAAATTTTTAATTTGGTAAAGAGTTAACTCTTTACCAGGCAACAAAGTTTTAGGCCTGTCCAAAATTTTGAAAGTACTTGCTGACAACAAAACAAATGTTGCTCTAATGACGAGGTTTATGTTGTAAACAATATTGTGGAAAAAGAAAATTCTGGTTACCGTTTTCCCCATTTCCCCAAAAGGTTTTTATAACGCCCATGGGAGGTAAGAACACAACATGGGTCCAAACTTTTTACAGATGCATTAAGCTTCCTTTTCATAGAGCATGGGTCATATGTAGACCTCCCTTTACAACGTTTATTTTTTCTTAAGTTTTTCATCCTTTTGTTTTAAATTTCCAGTTCACGTGGGGTCCTGCATGACTCAGTGGTAAAGTATAGGTCTCATAACCTGGAGGCCCCAGGTTTGATCCTCGCAGATAGCACTGGGTTGTTTGTCAGAGTTTACTTGGCAAGACACGTCATAGGCCTAGCCTAGTACTAGTGAAACCTTAGGACTTACACGAATATGTGAGATATAACAATCATATGACTGAAATGATGTTGAAACAGTGAAAAACACCATTTAATCAATTAATCATTAAATCTGTTCATAGGTATTAGAATACCGTAGCTGCCAATACACTATGAAACACCATTCATTCATTCATTCATTCATTGTGGTACATGTCTTTAAAGTAGGTGTTGAATTTTGTGGATCATATAATTTGTATATGTAGATGATGAACAGTTTTATTTTCAGTGTTTTAATGTTCCTTTTAAATTTCTTTCAGGGAGGAAATTAGCTAGCTGAAAAGGACACTTTGGCATAGTCATGGACTGGAGGTAGGTCAAAGTTGTCAGTTTTCAATATTTTTTTCTAAATTCATATTACTTTGGCTCAATAGAACTTTCCATCAGTAGAGCTAGAGAAGGTTATAGTGTATTTCTTATTTCATCATTTTGTGCATAAAATCCTTGTCTGCAATGCACTTCATTTTGGCAGTGCTGATGCAATAGTAAGAGTACTGGGTGCAAGACATTTATATTCGTCTTCATTGTACAAAGTTCCGCAAGTTTTTATTTTCTGTGTTATATTTTTGTGTAGCTTTGCATCCATCAGTTACCTGAATAACTGTGAAAGATTATAGGCTAACCCTTTACCACAAAATCCTGAGCTTTAACTAAAGCTGGCTTTTGAAAACATGGTGGGAAAAGGAGAAAATGATGGTAAGCAGCATTTTCTCCTTTTCCTTCTGTGTTTTCTATCATATCAAAAACCATTATTTGATGCAGATTTGATTTGTCATCTGAAAATGCTTTCATTCTGGACATGTCTACAATTTTGTTCTTTGGGAAAGGCTAAAACGATAAGAAAAACGTTGAACTTTTTCACAGTATAGAAGCTTTTCAATAACCATAAAGAGAATGTTTGCAATGATTTGTATCTAAAAGCTTTTGCACATGTATTTTTAAATTACACACCAAAGATTCTTTCCAGTCAACTTATAATAAAATGTTTTACCCATATAAAGTAGACATGTGAGATTCATTTAACTGATGGTAGGAATTATAAAGCACAAATGCAAGTTTAAACTACCAGGTTGCTAGCAATACTTTAACTGTAAACAGGTAAAATATATCTCAAGTAGCCAATAAAATGTTCTTTCATTACGGAATTTAGCTCTGGACTAAATACAGGCTGCAAAATCTAGCTCCTGAAAATATCCTCTTTGAATTATATAAACTGTTAGGTTAAATACAAATCCTAGCAAGTTTGGTCAACATTTGAGTCTGGTTCTAAAAAAACCATTTATAACATATAAATATTTAAACTGCTAGGTTATATATAAATCAAAGGATTAATTTTAAAAGTTCTTACATAGAACATAAAGCATTAAGGTTGTATAGACATGTGGTTATCGGCAGACTGACAGTTGGAATTTCCATTACCAGTTAATACATTGTGGCCTGGGACAGGGGCTCTATAGAACAAAATGAAAGTTTCAACTATCAGGTTGCTTGCAATACCACTTTCAAATCATACATAATACATCAAATATACATTAAGTATGAAACCATAAAGTTCTTTTCAGTCACTTTATTAAACCTTTGCACTATCATTAAATGCCCCTAAGAAGGCAAGCTTAAGTTAACTGAGAGACAGAATTTTCACTGACAAATGTTTATACAGGGGCCAGGTACAACACATCATCAAAAAAGAGATCACTTAAGCAACTTCTGTACATAAGTTAAATTACTATTAAAAGGTGAGGTTCAGTTAACTAACAGCTGGAATTTCCTTCATATTCTTTGTGACCAGGGACAGGGGTTTTACAACTAAGAAGGCAATTTCAGCTATTAGTTTGCTGGCAATACCTTTTGTCAACTATTTTTGTAAACAGGTGAAATGCATATCATAGTGCCAAGTAAAAAAAAAACTAACCGGTAGATATCATAGCGTTAGGTTTAACCCATAACTGCACAACTCCGAGTTTTAGCAATGCTGAGAAAGATGCCTTTTGAAAACATTGTAGGGAAAGGAGAAAATGCTTGTTACCAGCATTTTCTCCTTTTCGCACAATGTTTTTTTATGTAGTTAAGGACAAATACCATCATATGAAAAACATTTGAATGTTACTCTGTAAATACCTTCAACATGATCGAGTCTAAAATTTTGCCATGTGCTAAAGGTTAAAGTTCTTTGATAAAACTCATACTTACAGAAATTTCCTTTAAACAGCTGAATTCATTAGACTAACAGTTATTTGTTTTTTCTAACAATATTTTTTTTTTACGAAAATTCCCATGGTCTAAACTACATTTGATTTGCCATCTGCAAATGCTTTCACTACAGATGAGTCTGAAAGTAAAGAATTAATGCCTTTGTCAAAATTAAACTTTGTACACTTCAAGCCAACACTGTGAATGTCTTACATCTTTCTTAATTTTGCATCTGGACTGTTGTCTGGTCATGCTATGCTATGTCAAAATAAATGAAATAAAACATACCAGAAAACCTCTATATAACAAACTCTAATAATTTTCTAAATTCAAAATTGTTTTTGTTTGTACATTTTTTCACGCTTATTTCAAACTTCTGCAGAGGTTTTGTGAACAGTGCTATCACCACATTGATAACCTAGGTACCGGCCTGCAAAAATGTACCTGATATGGCCAATGTACAGAAAGGATATAGGGCCTTATGCTTTTTCTGTTACAAAGTATTTTGTAGGTTAAGATGGTACTGTCATGGAGTGTGTTGGCAACCCTGGTGCGGAGATCATCTATAGAGACTATAGGATCTCTGCCAAGTCTGATTCAAAACCTCATCCCAAATATTTACTTCTTCAAAACAGGCCCATGTGTCTTTCATATAAAGACTGTCAGGCCAAGGCATGTCCGAAAGCATCATAATCGTGACCCCAAAGTGACAGCAAGATGGCCATTACCATGCTGACACCCAAATTGTATTGAGCATATAAGAAACTGGCCATTGACATGCCTAGAGAAAATGCTCCTCCCTATGTTGGCCACACCATGCTAGGTGGACAGTCTTGTCTGATGTCTGGAGTGTATAAAATAAACATTAGATATTATGTCAGCATATTTGTTAGGTAATGGGTTCTACTTATTACCATACAGACTATTTGTTTTTGATCTATGAGAAAAGAAACACAGCTGAGAAACATTTGAAAGTAATGTCTTTTTAGCCCTTTACCAAACACGCCTGTGTTTAAATGAACCTGAGGAAAAACCTTTTGAAAACAATGTGGGAAAAGAAGAAAATGCCAACTAACAGCATTTCCTTCTTTCCCCACAGTGTTTTCTACCTTTCCATTGAAAAAACGTTTCATTTGAGCCTATGAAAATATGACATCTGCTAATGTGTTTAAATTGGACCAGTCTAGAATTTTGTCATTTGGTAAAGAGTTAACAAACAGGAAAACTTTTAAGGAGAGAGGGAATAATTTTTTGAAATATGCAAATACTACTTTTCCAAAGAAAGATCTTCTTCAGGGGCTTAACAAGTAAAGTCTGTATGGTAGTGAGTTAATACTTTTGATAAAAGACTGTTAGGCCAGGGCATGTCTGAAAACATCTGATCGTGATCCAAAAATGAGAGAAGAATGGTCATTGCAAGGCCGACACCAAAATGAGCATCATTTTAAAAATGACCATGAACATGCCCATAATACATTCCCTAAAATATTGGCCACACCGTGCTAGGTGAACAGTCTTGTCTGGTTGTATGTTTGGTGTATGATATTGAAGACGAAGTATAAAAAATTATGTAGGTCAAAACGAAGTGCTTATAGAAAACAGAAGATGGGTGAAATAGAAAAACTAAAATTTTCTAAACCGAAGGAATTTTGGAGATACTTTAAAAAACATGAGCGCTCTAATAATAGCATTCACATAGATAAATTTGCCAAGCATTTTGCAGACATAAGCAATGAAACCTTTCATTTTCAAAACGAGGAAGCCGAATTATTTTGCAACAGCAGTTTTATTCAAGATTCTTCATCTACAGACGATAATTTGAATAGACCAATCACGGTGCAGGAAATTACTGACGCGTGCAAATCGCTTAAGCGTGGGAAAGCTTACGGTCGTGATCGGATACTGAATGAATACTTAATCGAAAGTTGTGATATCCTCTCTTCACATTTATGTGACATGTTTAATCATATTTTAGATTCAGGTATTTTCCCAGAAAAATGGGCAGAGGGCATTATTGTCCCTTTACACAAAAAGGGGAATGTTCAAGATGTAAATAATTATCGAGGTATTACTCTGTTGAGTTGTTTAGCAAAACTTTTCACTTCCATTTTGAATAAACGTATTCTGGATTTTTGTAACGAAAATCATATTATTTCAGATGCTCAATTTGGGTTTAAAAAAGGACAATCTACAGTAGATGCCCTTTTCGTCTTGACAAATGTGGTGCAAAAATTCCTGAATGAAAATAAAAGACTTTACTGCGCCTTTATCGATCTTAAAAAATGTTTCGATACAATTTACCGTAATGGCTTATGGTTCAAGATGCATAAATATAATATTAGAGGTAAAATACTCCAGATTTGTCGTAGTATGTATGACAAAGTAAAATCATGTGTTCGAAGTGGTGACAAATACTCCGATTTCTTCGAATATGCGGTTGGACTTCGTCAAGGGGAGATAACCTCGCCAATCTTAGTGTCGTTGTTTTTAGAAGACATTGAGTTGTCCTTACAATCATGTATTGACACCGGCATTAACATTGAAGATTTATGTTTAGTTATTTTACTATTTGCCGATGACATGGTTATATTTGGTAAGACGCCACAAGAGTTACAAAATAAACTTGATTGTTTGTATGATTATTGTTCGCACTGGGGTCTACAGGTAAACATATTAAAAACTAAAATAGTAGTATTTCGCAAACGTGGCATACTGAAACCATGCGAATCTTGGACATACAACAATGAAAATATAGAAGTTGTCAATGATTTTAATTATCTTGGGGTTGTTATAAATTTTACTGGTAAATTTTCCCTTCACTTTATATACGTTAGCGGTAAAGCCACTAGAGCACTTAATTTTTTGTTATATAAATGCAAAAAGTTTAACTTTAAAACTAGTTGTTTAATGCAGCTCTTTGATGCATTTGTTGGTTCAGTTCTGTCATATGCAAATGAAATTTGGGGATTTACCAAAAATAAAGAGCTTGAACGAATTCATTTGAATTTTTGCAAAAGAATGTTAAACGTAAGAAATTCTACAAGCTCGTCGGCAGTTTACGGAGAGTTGGGTAGATATCCCTTATATGTATTAAGATATATTAGTATTATCAAATATTGGTTTAAAGTAATTCATTCAGACAACATTATCGTCCAATATGTATACCGCAGCAGTTGTATTGATGCAGAAAAGGGTTTAGTTAACTGGGTGTCAAATATAAAAGTGCTTTTATGCGATTACGGTTTTAATTATGTTTGGAATAATCCAAATAATATAGATTCAAGATTGTTTTTGCCACTGTTTGCGAAAACAGTAAAAGATAATTTTATACAAATATGGCTAAATGGTATTGAGTTATCAACATCACTGAAATTGTATAGCTATGTTAAAACAAGTTTTTATTGTGAAGATTACTTGAATTGTATTCCCAAATCATTGAGATATCACTTATCTAGAATTCGAATGTCTGCACATGATTTGAGAATACAATCGGGTCGTTATTCGAGAAATAGAGTAAGACGCGAAGAAAGATACTGTCTTTGCTGCAATTCTTTGGATATTGAGGATGAATATCATTTTATTCTAATTTGTCCTTGTTTTAACGAAATACGAAAGAAATATATTATCAATTTTTACACAAAACGTCCAAGTGTTTTTAAATTCATAAGTTTATTATCTAAAAGGGACAGGAGTACACTATACAATCTTGCTAAGTATATACAAGAAGCATCAGCTGAAAGGAAATTGTTACTCAGGAGATCTTGATCCTCCATTTAATTTCATTTCGTCTTTAAAGGTTCGTCAAGTTACAATTTGTATCTGGATATAACTTTTTATGTCCTTTTTGAATAAGCGTTTGGGCGCTGAATATTTTTGGTGCCTCAAACGTTAAGATCTATACATGTACTTGTGTGTATTATTTTTTGGAAATTTATTTCCTTCTGTTTCAATGCTTTTCATGTTTTATCCCCCTTCAGAGTTGGGGAGCTATATGGGCTACGACGGTATTTTAGATTGAAAGGTTCAACCTTATCTATTTTGTGCATTACAAAAGGGCTTCTAAGTATAAGTTTGGTACTGTCAAGTAAAGTCAAATTATATGAGACGTGTTTTATGACTTTGCTGGGGAGTACTAAAAATGTATATATGTCAGTCTCGCCGTCATGCTCGCCCAAGATCTAGTGATTTTCATGTTAATATATCTTTTCTGTATGACTCTGTACAACCGTGTACTTGTCGTAAAATAAAATGTTCTGTTCTGTTCTGTTCTGATACAGAATGCAATATTCTGTCGGCTTAAAGGGAAAGGAATCCAATAATTTTCACATAAATAGATTTTCGTATCTGTCTTCAAAATTCGTAATTCTTTGACAGCAATAGGCTAAATCAAATGATAACTTTGACCTACCTAAGGATGTGGTTGTTGTTCCTTACCTCTATTTCTGTTTCAATTTTAGGTAAAGTACAGAAGTAGAACAACACAGAGAGAATATGGAAGGCAAAGCCGAGATGATTTTTGTAAATTGAACCAATGGATGATGTACATTATACTAGCGTTAAAAGTACAGATCCAGCAACCACCATAACACTCTTCACATCACTGCTCTAGACATTTTTTTAAATATGGCAAAAGCAGTGTTTTCTTCACAATGATGATGTGTGTTTAGCTACTCTGATGATATCACAAGAACAAAACTGGCCAGTTAACTTTGTACCTGACAACAAAATTTCAGACTTATCCAATTTGAAAGCAGCTGTTGGTGACATATTAAATGTGACTCAAACATTGATATTTTGTCTTAGAGGGTGTAGAAAACATTATAGAAAAGGAAGAAAATATTTTCTCCTTTTTCCACAATTTGTCCGAAAGCCCTCTTCCTCAATGTTGTTAAAACGGCTATTTATCACAAGATTTCCAAAAGGAGGCTGTCTTATGATAACAGATCAGTTAGATTTTTCATCCAGAGTTATGTTGTTTAATCAAATTGAGCAATATTTTGTGTCCAACAATACATACTTGATTTTACTTGTTTAGTAAACAACCAATGAGTTCCAAGAGGGAATGCACATACTGTACAGCAAAAGGGTACACTACCGAACTATCTTTAAATTTTCTGCATGTCTAAATTTCATTGAAATCAGATAAACTTAAACCGAGATAAAATCTCTTAAATCTTTAACAAAAGACAAAATCTTAAAGTCCTCCAAATTGAAAGCACTTTCAGACAAGAGATAATTCTTGATGCAAACAAAAGCATTTTTCTTTTAAAGGATTGAAACATGGATCAAAAAGAGAAGATGCTGGTTATCAGCACTATCCTCTTTTTTCCCACAATGTTTTCAAAAGTCTTATTTCCAAGGTCCTTGAAACATGGCATTCCTCAGTAAAAGATAGTCTTTTCCAAAAGACAAAATTTTATACTTGCCTAAATCCAAAGCACTTGCAGAAGACAATGTAACCCTTACGCTGCTAAACACCACTCAATGACTTTGCGGACAGTGTAGATCAAGATCAAGATCAGACTGCAGAGAACATGTCTCCGATCAGGAGACATCTTTCAACAAAAAATACCTTTGAAATAGCAAAGTGTGGGTTTTTACTCTTGGCTTGAAAGTTTCATTTCACTTACTTAGCAGGATAAGGGTTAATGTGGTTCAAAAAGAATAAAATATCTTTGAAAGGGTGGAAAACATTGTGGGAAGAGGAGAAAATGCAAGTTACCAAACACTATCAATCAAGTTGAATAAACATTAACCTGTAAGCTGCCAAGCACAACTCGGGGTGCTTTTGTGGACAGTGTAGATCAAGATCAGACTGCACAAAACATGCAGTCTGGTTGTTGATCTACTCATCCGATATGATATTTTCTTTCCGGTGAAATCAACTTTGAAACAGCAAGATTTGGGTTTGTATTATTGAAAACATTGGCAAACAACAAAATAACGTGCCATGACTCAAAATTTGAAATTTCTGTTTGGTAGGGTACAAAACATTGTGGAAAAAGGAGAAAACTCTGATACCTGCAAAGATTCAACCGCTTTCCTCTAGCACTGGGACTAAATGATGTGATTTGCCTTTAAATTGTTTAGCATGGGGCACAAACTAAGAGCACTAAGAACATTTGATGATGCCTTTGGACAATAGTATAGACAAAGATCAGGCTGGTCAGAACTTTCAGTACATGCCTGAACCCTTTTAACAAACAACAAAATTTTAGAATTGTCAAAATTGAAAGCTTTTACAGGCGACAAATTATCTGTCGCTGAGACTGCGGCATTTGTCTTTGAAAGGCTAGAAAACATTGTGGGCAATGGAGAAAATGCTGGTTACCAATCTTTATCCTCTTGTTGACACGCGGCATCGCTGATGAGGCATGGCCGTAAAAGTTGGCTATGATGATTCTACACGCGTTTCTTCTAATACTGAACCTCAGGGCTAGCCATATGATAGCCTGAGATATTTGTCACAGCTAATCATGTTACTAGCTTTGAAATTCAGAATTTCCTAGAACAGAATTAGCCTAGTCCTAATACCAGATATTTATCAATCGTAATGCTAGATTGTTTAACCCCTATGCTGCTACAGGCAACTCACTGACCTTTTGCGGACAGTGTAGATTAAGATCAAACTGCAGTCTGATCTTGGATCTACACTGTTTGATAGAGAGATATCTTTTCTCCAGAAATAGGACAATTTGGGGTTTTACTGTTGGCTTGAAAGTTTCATTTCTTTTATGTAGCAGGATAAGGGTTAAATAACACAACCGCTTAAAACTGACTTCTAAATTATAATTCATGCAGCAGCCAACTTTTAAAGTCTCGGTAAATGCTAGGTTGTTTAAATAACATACCTCTTTAACCCGTTACCAGACGACAAAATTTTAGCCTTGTCCAAATTGAACGCATTTGCAGACAACAATTTCAGTGTGGCTCAAATGGTGCAATTTTCCCCACATAGGGCAGAAAACATCGTGGGAAAGGAGAAAATGCTGGATACCAGCATTTTCTCCTTTCCTACAATTTTTTCAAAAGGCTTCTTCCTCTGGGTTGTTCAGCTTGTAAATTTAATTCATCCAGCACCTAACTTCTTCAGTCTCCAGTAAAGGAATCAAAGGACTGATAGTCCTGAGAGTTGCCTGGAGGGTAATGGGTCAGAAGTTTTCACCCTTTCTTGTTCAAATCTGTTAAAAGCATTCAAGATACAAAATAACTTAACCATAAGACACTATTATATGCAAGCATATTTCTAAGTTGTCATCCTAAAATTACAAACATCAATATTAAAATTTACATGAAAAAAATATGTGGTACATGCAATTTAGGCACCAGAAACAGGTTTAAAAAGTTCAAAGTCTCTTACCCCGGTTGACTTCATTTAAAAACTGGTTTTCAAAAGGTACAATCAATATAAAAACAAGGCATTTCATTGAAATGATATCCACCACCGAAAAAAAAAGAACTTTTTTTTTTTGAAGAAACGTAATTATGAGAGGTATTGTGTTTTGCATGTAAACGTGGCCTTTTTTTGTAATTGGTAAAAATATACATTAAGCCCCCTTTTTCCATGACACGGCATTTCACTAAATTAAAAACAAATACTGATTGTCTGTAGCTTGTGATAAACAATATAAAAATGAAGTTTCATAAAATTTTGTCCAGTAGTTAAAGAGATATTGGTCCAGAATGGAAATATACATCAAGCCCCCTTTTTCCATGACACAGCATTAAAACAAAAAAACAAAAAAAAAATAAATAAATAAAATAAACACACAAAAAAAAACAACAAAGCAGACCGGAAGACACCAAGCCTCCTTTTTCCATGACAATGCATTACATTTAAAAAAAAGTATATCGGAGGAACACATGTATAAAGTTTCATTAACTTTCGTTAACGATTTTAGAATATATCTGGATGGACGGAAGATCGGACGGACGAACGGAATGCCGGACAGTCAACATGAAAACTATATCCCCCACCACCCGAAATTCGGCGGGGCATAATATCTGTCTAAGTTCCATCAATATTTACAGTTCCTCCCTAGCTTAATAATGCCTGTAAAGAATGTGTACAAAAATTAGGCTTCTAGGTTGATAAAAATGTTTTTCTAGCGCAGAATCTGGGCGACTTAACTTACATGTATATCTTAATTCTTACCCATATTGCTAAAACAAACATTCTAAATAATTTCAGTAGGATAGGATGTACATTTTCTCCCCCGATTTAGAACACGTTGTTTTTGCATGACACAAATCTTCTAGAATTGGACCATGTGGTTATACATATATCGGTTAATTTGAATAATTGTCCTTTCCAAATACAGGATGCTAGATATGAAATTTGGGTATAATTGCTTATACAGTTTCAGAGGCGGTAATTTTGAAATGTTACTAGTCAGTTCTAAAGCTTCTGTGAAGTTTACAAAAACAGTGCAGAACCACTTGAACAATTTTACAAGAGGACCATTTAGACAACATTAGTATGGAACTCAATTGAACTTTGTCTTCTGGTATATGATCTACTGACATACTTTTAAACCAAAAATGCCCTTTTGCAACTCACCCATATCTAATCTAAGCAGTCTGACAAAGTTCCGTGAGTATCGGACTGAACATAAATGGATTCTAAAGCACTAGATCTATTACGGTTTCGTCTGATTTGACCTAGTGACAACCTTTTTCTCTTAACCCCCGGTGACCTACATTCAGCTTTGTCAAAAATATTATTGAGACAAACAGCCGGGCAATTTTATGATCATTGGACTGAAATGTAGCCTCTGGATCACACACAAATATTTGACTCAGTAATCTACATGTACCTGTCCCTTGGAAATATTTTGTTGTTGTTGTTGTCCGGGTTCAAGTTTTCTCTACAGTAGACTGTAAGAATGTGGCTGGTACAGCTCAAGAAAAACAATATAACCCAATAGCATGATCATCAGCCTTTTAACTTTGTCTGCATTTTATAACGTCCCAGGAACTAGTACTGCTTCCACACCAATTGCAAATTGTAGAGATCTACATATATATTGCTTTGGTGTAAACTAAATGTTTGTGATTCGCTCTATTACCCTTTACAACAACCCTTTACAAGAGTACAAACACTCCAATAAAGAACTTGTTGTTCGAGTGGGTTAACATTGATCTGTTCCATTATATCTGAAATATAGTGGAGTAAAAAGTCAAGTTCTCAGATTGCTGGTTGTTAGGACCGCGTCGTTTCAAGTCGAATTCCTGTGTGAATTAAGATTTTGGCAGTTACGAAAGCACCTTGCGTTCTGACACCCGCACTAATAAATTGTTGTTTCATATATACCAGACCTAGGTTAATCGAACATTAAGAAAAAAACAACAGCAGACTTTGACAAATTCGCCTCTTTAAAAAAAAAAAAACGAAAACAATTAATCAAACACAGTGTAATTTAAAACACTCTCTTTGCATGGATCGGTGAAGCGCTAGGTCGGTGTACGCTGAAAATAAAGGCCCGTCCGGTGGCTGATTCATAAATTTATAGAGAATTCCGTGGTGCAAATGACGTTATACGTCACGTGTTTATAAGATCTATATTTGTCGCACAGCTACATTCCAGAAAGCACTTGTTAAACGATTACTTGGTACAGCCTAGATTCGTGCGCACTGCATACTGCATGTACGATGTCTGCTTGTGCACCTAGAATACGGGTGTGCAAAGTATTTAAAGTATAGAATAAAAAGCTCTGAAGAAGCAACATGTAAGAATGTCTAAGAAGGCAACGCAACCGTTCCAAGCCGTTATAAATTAAAAAAAAAAAAATCCTACTGTTGAGAAAAATCTCCATTGAAACCTTCCATGTTAACTCGGTATCGCCTTTCTCTTTCCGATCATAGGTTGAGTGTTGAATTGAAATAAGACTTACAATTAGGGACAGATTTTAAGATTAAGACTGTACTTCAAATGGGTAATTATCATTTTCACTGAGAATTGGCAACAAATAGAAGCGTGCCGTTGTAAAGACGCTGTCGTCGAAGAGTATGTTTTCAGCGTGTCCCTTAACTTGTTTAGTTCACGACAGCTATTTTTAGATACATACATAATGCGCTATTTTTAGAGATGATATCTGTGTAAGCGATAGGCTATGGCGTACCCTTGTGGACGAAATGGATGTTTCAAAGGTTTGAACAGTTAAATAGCTCAGTCTTTATAGACATATTCATTATCACAAAGGCACAGCTGCAAGTTATTTACAACAGAAACTGGGTTGTTTACCGAATAATTAGAAAACTGTGTTTTATCTCGTAAACCGGAACTTGGGACAGGAAGCAGTACAAGGCCGGAGGTATGCTTACGCCACCCCATAGATCAGGATGATAACAATGAGAGCCTGGTAGCAACCAGGCGACTCAAAAACTCTTCATTTCATAATTCACCGATACTCTAAACTGGTATCAGTCCGTTAAATAGAGCATTTTCATTTGAATAAAATCATAAAATAAAACAGCAAAACAAATACACTCATATAATTTTCTCATGGTCTGATTTAACGTGTATTTCAGATAAAGAGCGAGTAAAAACATATTTATGAGTCTATAATAGTTATGTACCTTGTTTATTAGAATGACTCCGATGCAGGGCCTGAATGCCAGGCTAACCGATACTCATGCGACCTTGCGCGTGAGAAATACAGACGGCTGAGTTACACCAGTGTTCTACGACTTTATTTCATTTATGTAAGTCCATCATTTTAAAAGTCAAAATGTTTCCTGACATTCAAATCTTATTTGTGTTTTACTGCAGGGCGAGGTCAGCAATCAACTATCAACTTGCGTTAGAAGTGTCCATAGGCTAAACTTATTTATTTTACATCGATTGTGAAACAAAGTTCTTACAAGTTATATTAATCACTATCGATGATTGTTTCCTGGAAACCTAAACGAGGGACTTTATTCACCAACCATTCTTAGTTTCATTCTTCGTCTTATTCTAGATTTAGAAAGTAACACTACTTCTGATTGGCTAAGCCATTTGGTTTAGTCAGTCGGATGTTTTGTTTCTTTAAAATTTAGAAAATGATTGAGAATAAGCCTAGGAATACTTTTAAGAATGGTCGGTGAAAACGGATCCTGCAGGTACGCGTACCGTGATGCAGATATTACAAGGGTTGACCCCGCTTATCAAGGTATTTGAACTCAGAACCTTTGCCGTGAGAGGCCGGCGCTCTACCACTACACCAGAGATGTCCTGTTGACTGATATGTATTTTTACCACATGGAGTCGTTTCAAAATTAAATCTTATGCTTTCAAAGAGTTTTTTTTTTTTTTTTCAAATGAGATACAGAAAGGAGAAGTCAGCTCTGACACTGTTGTGTGTACTGATTCTGACAGTTACATCGGCATAGGAATCTAAGTAATATGGTAGGAAGAAATGTCAAAAGAGCATTTTATTTCCCCAGAAAAATTTAGAGGGCGGCACCCCGGATGTGTGATTCATGCTTCCACCTTCTTCTGATATATCTGTTTCGCTGCCAACTAAATTAACTTTTCGTTGAGGTCCAGATGTAGAAATCCTCTGCAACTGTATATGTTACTGGTCAGAGTTTAGTATCAGGTAGTGGACGGCGTATATCTAGGTTCCATATTTACTAACCATTCTTCAAGAATATTCTCAGTCCTATTCTCAAGAATGGTTCAGCCAATTAGTAGTTGCGTTACTTTCTAAATCTAAATTTAGATTAAGAATGCTATTAAGAGTGGTTAATGAATGTGGCTCAAGATCGGACTGCACGTTCTTTAACAAACGACAAAGTCCAGATTAGTCTAAACTGAAAGCATTTGCAGACGACAGTTGTTGTCTAAAATGATGTCGGGTTTGCTCGTGGCAGGGTTGAAAACTGGTAACCAGCCTTTTATTCTTTTTTGTCGATGTTTTTCAAAGTGCTTCTCCAGAGTCATTAAAACACGATCTCGCTTGGTAAGAAATTAAATCACCTGCTGTTAGTCGTCGTATGCTCTGTACAGTCTGATCCTGATCAAAGTTGCCCCCACCCTCATCTTCTCCTTCTTTTTCACATTTTTTTCTACCTTGTCAGAGACAAATCCTATCATTCGCGCCATTTTTAATTTATCGTCTGCCTATGCTTTCAATTTAGACGAGTATAGCATTTTGTTCTCCGGTAAAAAGTTACACTTCATACCAGCAGTAAAAACAGCCCAAAATATCTCAGTTTCATTGTTTTTCTTTTTAATGGGCTGGACCGGGCCCAGCGGGAAGGTCGATAATGTACGAGGACTTGTCAGCTAGGGGTCGCTTGTTCGACTGTCATCTCGGCCAATTTATTTCCGAGGATTGACAATAGTCATTGCGCCTGAATTCATCGTTCCGACTCTTTTGATGTGGGAAAGCAGTCAGTTGCTTGAAAAGATTACTGTGAAAAGTACCTGTGAAATAGTTTAAGGAAAGCATGAATGGAGACAGTAGCCGTCACTGCATTGATCTGACTGCACGTTCAGTGCAGCTTGATCTTGATCTAAACGGTCCGCAATGGGTCGCATTAGCAGCCTTAGAGTTAAAGCCTCAGATGTGAATCACAGCTCGTTTTGTACAGTCTGATCACTATCTAAGTTGCCCCCCCCCCCCCCCCACCCACACACACCTTAACCCTTTCTGCTGCATAGGCGAAAACGGAGGATTTCGCATACGGCATAGATCCAAGACCAGACTGCACAGAACGAGCAGTCTGATACTGTCTACATACCGTCCGCTGTTTTAGTCACGCTCATTTCCTAGTTTCAGTGGATTGTACTTAACCCTTATCCTGCTAAATAAGTTAAATGATACTTTCAAGCCGATAGCAAACACCCAAATGTTGCTTTCTCAACGTTAATTTTTTTGGGAGAAATATCTCCTTATCGGACAGTGTAGATCTAGGATCAGACTGCACGTTCTGTGCAGTCTGATCTTGATCTATACTGTCCGCTAAAGGTCTGTGAGTCGCGCTTAGCAGCCTAAGGGTTAAAATACGGTCAAAAGAGGTCGTGTTTAAATACCTGACGTTGAAAGAGTTAACCCTTATCCTGCTAAATAAAAGAGGGACAGATTTCTCCTTATCGGACAGTGTAGATCCAAGATCAGGCTGCACGTTCCGTGCAGTCTGATCTTAGTCTACGCTCTCCGCAATCTTAGCAGCCTGAGGGTTAAATAAAAGGGGGGCAGATTTCTCCTTATCGGACAGTGTAGATCCAAGATCAGACTGCACGTTCCGTGCAGTCTGATCTTAATCTACGCTGTCCGCAATCTTAGCAGCCTGAAGGTTAATGTAAACGGAGTCGATAATTTCTTTCAATCGTACACTAAGTTATTTTCGAAGGACACATTTTCTTTTCTCCATTTTGCAAAACAAAAATGAAATGAACATAAATGAACTAAATGTCCTCTCCATACCCAAATTTAAACACAAATAGATTTATCTTATATTAGATCTACTACCGTTTTTAATTATATATAATGATGATGTACTATTTATAACTTCTTGTTCACGTTTCATAATTTCATAAAAGAACCCATCAAACCCACGGGGTCTGCCCTACATGAACCCATCATGATACCTACATGTTCCCCTACAACAATCAGCTTTTGGATTGATTGACTGATTGATTGACTGTATGGTGTTTAACGCCGTTTTCAACATTATTTCAGTTATATCGCGGCGGCCAGTGCACCTATCCATGCTTTCCTGGAGTCTCTGTTACCAGTACTCCGCACAATATTCTTTCCAAGCCACTGGCTGCTTTCCCACATAACCATCGTCGAAACAATGGTCAGCGGTGAGAGAGGAATGAATCCTGTCGCAATGACTATCATCAATCCTCGGAAAGAAATTGGCCGAGCCGTGGATCGAACCAGCGACCTCCTGTTCTCAAGTCTTGTACGCTACCGACTGAGCTACGGGGCTCGGCATCAGCTTTTGGGGAAAAAAATGTTGGTAAAGTAGTAGTTTTTTTTTTGCTTTTTACCAGAAATCCCGTCACTTTTTCGCAGAGATTTTTATTCTTACTATTTTTCATGAGAAATATTATAATTGTGATTGTTTTGCTGCTTCTTATTATCATCATTTCCATCGTCATCATCATGATCATCGTCATCATCATCAACATCATCATTATTACCATCATTATTATTATAACTGGTTTATCATTACAAATGTTTTACTTTTGTGTGGCTAGTTTGTAATTTTAAATTTAATCAGTGCAGCCGGAGGCTTAACACATTAACTTCCTGGTTTCCAATATTTTATCATTTTCCGACAATGAGTTCAAAAGCCTGTTCCCACAGGGGCGTTAAACTCGGGATTATATGGAAGATGAATTTACATAACCCGACCGTTGTCATCTCAGGTAACCCTTGACCTATAAATCTCAAAGTACTTACAGTTACGCACTTACAGCAACGACTGAAAGGCCCCCCTCTCTCTCTCTCTGCAACCTGTGTTAAGCAATCACCTAAGGAATACAGATATGTCTTTGCTTAAGACAGGTGCTTGCTTATCACAGGTATATTTCAACATACTTGCCTTCTCTGAGGACTCAAGGGCTTGCTTAACACAGATTGTCTGCTTAATAGAATTGACCACTAGGACGGGTTTTTACTCTATTTCCAGATAACTTGACGAACGTCGCTTGTCAAGTTTTTCTTTAGATTCGATAGCACTCGTCACAACTCGGCCGATTCCGTACCTACATCTAACCTCGTCTGTATAAGGGAGGCTTCCATTTTGAACTACCAATCACATGATCTTAAACATGGCGGCGCCCCTGTAGATCGCTTAGCAACGACATGAACAACCACTGTGAAGTTATTCACTTCTATCGATCTGTCGATGAAAGCTCCTAACGGAATTGATAAACCACGCTAAAAATTGAATGTACAAACTGTTTGCCGACTGAAATACTCTTAGAAAGATAACGATAGAAAATTTAGTTATGCGTTCTTTCTAAAGAGGAGCCTTACAATTTCAATAACGGTAAAGCGGTGTGCTTCCGGAGATGTGCGAAATGTACCGTGTAGGTGCATATCAAGCTACGTGATACAGCCGAGGGATTTGATCACCGGATCACCCGAGGTATGCCGAATGATTCGATAGATGAAGGAAGTCTTGAAAGCAGTTTAATTTCATTTATTCGTATTTTCTTGTCTTAGTTACACTGTCTACATTGGAGCACATAGAACTGCTTGTATTGCATTGATTGTATTGATTAAAATACAAGCAAATGCTCCTTTCCCATCCCCAGTCCCATGTCATTAAAATACATATTTTTTTCTGTCCACCATTTTGTTCCGCCTGCACGTAATTAAGCTAAGGTTGGTTTAGAATAAGTGTGTAGAATAATGTAATGTAATTGTAATATGAACCAGAAATCGTATATAGGTAAATGTAAGACTCCTGCCTGAATGTTAATGAGATATTTAAACCCACTGAACCTGTTGAACGAAAACAACCTCTGTAGAACAGTTCTCTCGGTACAGCATCACCGAGTACAAAATAATTATGTTAACTCTATTGCCAAACGACTTCACAAGTCCAAATTGAAAGCATTTGCAGACGACAAATTAAATGTGGTTGAAAAGATGAAATTTTTGTATGATAGGGTAGAAAACATTATGGGAAAAGGACAAAATGCTGGTTACCAGCATTTTGTCCTTCTCTCATAATGTTTTTAATAGCCTATACTCTCAGCGTCGTTCTAACGCGGAATTGTTTTGTTTAGTAAAGTTTCAAGGAACTCTATATCAAACAATACCGAATTTTAACGACCCTGCTGAGGAAAAAGCTCATTGAAAACATCGTGGGGAAAGGACTGAATGGCTAAAATGGTTCAATTTTTCTTTGATAAGGTAGAAAACATTGTGGGAAAAGGAGAAAATGCTGGTTACCAGCATTTTCTCCTTTTCCCACAATGTTTTCAAAAGGCTTCTTTTCCAGGGGCGTCAAAAACCGTCATTGTGCAGTAAAGGGTTAAATGAATTTTGAAAGCACAGGATTTCGTCAAGAACCAGGTGGCTATAAAAAGATTCCGTACTCTGCACTTAACAGTCCGTGACCATACAAAATGTTTGAATTAAGATCTGAGCTATGAACCCTTCGCCCTGCGTATCGTTTTACTTTATTTCGTACCTTTATCAGACGACAAAATCTTTGACTGACCCAAATTGAAAAAAAACTTCTGCCGACGGCAAATCAAATGTTACACAAATAATGAAATTTGTTTTTGAAAGGGAAGAAAACATTTTAGGAAAGGTGAAGATGCTTGTTACCAGCGTTTTCTCCTTTTCCTACTATGTTTTCAACATTCATTTTCCTTGGGGGTCTTTAAAACTCCGGTTTGTATGGTAAAGGGTTAGGATTTAAACGGCTCAATACACATGAAAGGTATATTTGCAGTTTCTTTGAAAATATTGCAGTCGTTCATTTTACAAAAAATAAATCCTGTTCTTGCAGTTCGTGACAGCTCAATACACATGAACTGTATATTCGAAGTCTCTGGAAAAATGTGACGAACGATATCAGTTGTTTTTGAAAGGATAGAAAACATTGTGGGAGAAGGAGAAGATGTTGGTCTCCAGCATTTTCTTTTTTTCCTCATCATGTTTCAAAAAATTTCTCAGGGTCGGTAAAACACGGTATTATTGTTGGGGGAGGGTTAAAGTTGCGTTAGAATTTAACCCGGAAAGCGCCTTTCACGACTATAGTTGCATTTGCAGCCAGTGTAGATCAAGATCAGGCTGCACAAAACATGCAGCCTGATCTTTGATCTACACTGTCCGCTATGTTAAGACACTACAGGCGAAAGGTACCAATGAATTTGCAATTATCTTTGTCTTATTCTAAAATGAAAATGTCCAATGGGTTTAACTGCCGCTTTAAGGGTTAAGACCCTTGGTCACCAACCATGCTTAAAAAAAAAACATTCTTAGTCTTATTCCTTAATTTGAAATTAACACGACTTCTGATTAGCTAAGCCAAATGTTATAGCCAGTCAGGAGTTGCGTTACATTCAAATTTAGAAAATTCTGCAGAATAAGCCTAAGAGTGTTCTTAAGAATGGCTGGTGAATACGGACACCCGTATTCTCTACGTACAGATCCCGTATTCTCTAACCTTAATTAACAAAATTAACCCTTTCAGGACCATAGGCGAATTCAGGGACCTTTAGGTACGCCATGGATCAAGATCAGACTGCACAGAACTCGCAGTCTGATCTTTGATCTCAACCGTCCCATTGTTCAGCCATGCTTATAAGATAAAAATCTCTGACTTTCGGTGAATTGCATTTTCAGACGTCGAAAGAGGTCCAGTTTAACCCTTAAGCTGCTACGTGCGACTAACTGACCTTTCGCGGACAGTGTAGATCAAGATCAGACTGCACAGAACGTACAGTCTGATCTTGGATCTACTCTATCCGATAAGGAGATATTTTTCTCCAACAAAATGAGTTTGAAATTACATTATTCGGGTTTTACTATCGGCTTGAAAGTTTTATTTAACTTATTTAGCAGGATAAAGTTTACCCTTTCCCAAACAAGCCCTGGTTTTCACGTGTCTGCAGTACATGTCTTTTGAAAACACTGTGGGAAAAGGAGAAATTGCTCGTAACGAGCAATTTCTCCTTTTCCCACAGTGTTTTCTACCCTTTTTGAGACCTTTCTGCCATTTTCATGAAATTTAAAATTGTCGTCTGCAAACTCTTTCAGTTTAGACTAGTCCAAAATTTGTCGTTTGGGAAAGGGTTAATATATAAGTCGCTGACAGACTTAGGTATATATTCTAATACTCAATATCTAATACGCCCATCTAAAACACATCAACAAAATATGCGCATGAATACAACTAAAGCCATTACTTTCATAATTATATTATAAATGCACAAGAAATGCATGCCACTGCATGTCTGCAGTCGTGCATTAATATTCCAGTCATCTGATGCATCTTTAACAATAATCTGACTATTTAACCCTTTCCCAAACAACAAATTTTGGACTGGTCCAAATTGAAAGAGTTTGCAGACGACAATTTTAGATTTGATGAAAGTGGTAGAAAGTTATCAAAAAGGGTAGAAAACACTGTGGAAAAAGGAGAAATTGCTCGTTACGAGCAATTTCTCCTTTTCCCACAGTGTTTTCAAAAGACTTCTACTGCAGACCCGTGAAAACCAGGGCTTGTTTGGGAAAGGGTTAAGAAAACAAGAGCACCGCATGGGGGTGCCAACGCTCGGCTGCAGTTGCTTGATTTCAATGCAATTTCACAGTCGACAAAGGGGCATAACTGTGTCAAAATACTTTGATGGTTACCTGCCCTTCTTGTACTGGTTCCCTTCTGATAGTGAACAGCTTGTCCAGGTTTGAAGTAAATATCTCCAGTAATGACAGAGACATTATAGAATGACAATGGTTTTGAAAATCTCAAAGCTTTTGCACGACGCAGACGCCGACGACGACGTCAGGGCTACGACAATACCTCGATGCACTCGTCACAACTCGGCCGATTCCGTACCTACATCTAACCTCGTCCCATTCGGCATACCCCGGGTTTGATCGCCGGATCACCCGAGGTATGCCGAATGTACCTCCACGTTTTCACTGAAAAAAAGATCGCCAAATATTAAATTAGTAAAAAGATGGTGTTGCCTATCAGCATACACTTATCATATTTGAACACAATGACATTCGAGTTGACTCTGATACGGGCCTAAACTAGACGCGCTTTTGCGGCCATTGAATGTCACGATCAAGCGACACAGATCTTAGAGCTACACAGTCCGAATGTTAACGTTTAACGCACCTTTCATGAATATAGTTGCCTCTGCGGCCAGTGCAGATCAAGATCAGGCTGCACAAAAAGTGCATCCTGATCTTTGATCTACCCTGTCCGCTTTGCCGAAATGAGTAGACAAAAAACAACGATGAAATTGAAATGAGCCTTGCTCTGGCAAAACGGGGTTTAATGATGTATCTCCGTGATGAAGTATACCAGTCAAGCCATCACATAGTTATGGATCCATAGTGCATGTATATTTAGCCACTTTTTTTTAAAAACCGACCGAATCATGAGGTAGACTGGTCCTTGGACATACAGAAAATTGACCAGTGCGAAAAGTGTCGGCCCAGGTCAGCCTGCACGGACTGCGCAGGCTGACCTGGGTGACCTGGCAGATGCAATAAGCCCCCTTTTGACAGAGCATGGCTCAAATTATTTGGGTCGTAATTCTAGGATGAAAATGTCTTGATAGGTTTATTCGGTGCTCTATGGGTAAAATGATTCTCTGATGTATAGAGCTTTTAAAACCCTTTACTAAATCGCCTGTTTTTACGAACTTGAGAAAAGACGTGGGTTTTTTTGTGTGTGTGTGGAAAAAAGGAGAAATTTCTGGTAGCAAATATTTTCTCTTTTTTTTTTGAAATGGTTTTCTCACCTTGAGGAGACTAAAATCTCTTCATTTGAGCCACATTCGAGTGATTTTTCGTCTGCACCTTTTTTGAATTTGGAGAAGTCGCAAAATTGTGTTGCATGGTAAAAAGACTTAACCTATATTTGGGTTTCTTTCACCCATCGAGATCAATTATTTCATTTAACCCATAATCACTCATTTCCGATTTCTAACGATCCCGAGAAAGAGACCTTTTGAAAACATTGTGGGAAAAGGAGAGAGTGCTAGTAACCAGCATTTTACTCCTTTCCCCACAATGTTTTCTACCCTTCCCGAAACAAATTTCAATTTTTCAGTCCCATGTTTTTATTTCGTTTGCATATTTCGTTTGCAAAAGCTTTCAAATTGGACTAGTCTAAAATGTTGTCTTTTGGTAAAGAGTTAATTACCGCCTAAGGTCAATCACGAACGGCGGCAATGATGAGGCTTGATTGATTGTTTGGTGTTTAACGCCGTTTTCAACATTATTTCAGTTATATAACGGCGACCAGTGCACCTATCCATGCTTTCCTGAAATTTCTGTTACCAGTACTCCGCACAATATTCTTTCCAAGCCACTGGCTGCTTTCCCACATAGCCATTGTCGAAACAATGGTCAGCGGTGGGAGAGGAATGAATCCTGTCGCAATGACTATCATCAATCCTCGGAAAGAAATTGGCCAAGTCGGGGATCGAACCAGCGACCTCCTGTTCTCAAGTCCTGTACGCTACCGACTGAGCTACGGGGCTCGGCAGTGATTAGGCTACACAGAACATAATTGCAAGAAGCAACGATCGATATCAGCCCGCAGCCTTGGTTAGATGTATCAGATGTGATATATATCGGAACAAAAGAATAGCAAGACATGAGCTGTCTGTCTTTTTTACAATTAACATAGATTCATGACTTAACCCTTTACCACACAATCCCGAGTTTAAACGACCCTGAAAGAGAAGGCTTTTGAAAACATTGTGGGAAAAGGAGAAAATGCTGGTAACCAGCATTTTCTCCTTTTCCCGCAATGTTTTCTACCAAATAAAAGACAAATTGCTTGATTTTAAATACTTGTGATTTGTCGTCTGCAAATGCTTTCAATTCGGATGAATCTAAAAAATTGTCGTTTGGTAAAGAGTTCATATATGTAGTACAGACCGCCGGTGAAATTCATTAGTAACGCAACAAAGCTGTACACGAGTGGGCCCTTTCTTCCCTAAATCATGGCATACCAGAGATTTCCGAGTGCAAAGGAAATACAATCTCAAATAGCACATTATGACAGATTTGAGTTGTGTATTACTTGTTGATGCGGAACATAGCCTGCTGTGTGGAGTATATAGGCTCTATGTGAATGAACCTGTACATAAATATGCGATTTTTTTTTTGTCGATACTATAGTTAGTGTTATGACGAAGGTTGTCAAATATCTAGTTGGTGTCAAAACAACGGTAGATTTATAGTTTTATTGTCAATGCTTACTAAGGACAATTTGTTTACAAAGCTAGTATGGAATTAATACTTCTAATGTGTATGTAGTTTTACGCCACTCTAGACAATTTTTCGATGAAAGCAATATTAATGGTGTAATATAATAAACTGTCTATTTTGATGAACATCGAAAGTTGATCAGCATAAACAACAAAAAGTGAAGGGACTGTATAAGTTTAAATGATGGATACAAGGCCAGGGAATCCAGCAGACGTACCAAGTCAGTCCACTTCCTGGTCTACAGGTAATGTTACAACAGCTATCGTGTTTGTTACTACATTTCTATTGATATACTACAATACAAGACGAAGGTCGGGAGTTCCACCTGGACCACCTTTAATACCAGTAGTAGGCAACCTCTTCAGTCTGGCAGGAGGAGATGTTTTGAAGACGATCCTACAAATGAGACGAAAACATGGTGACGTATTTTCTCTGTACATCGGAACGGAACTGACTGTGTTTCTAAACGGCCATGACGTGATTTACGATGCCCTGGTAAAGAAAGGCAGCATGTTTGTTCTCCGTCCATATTCAAGTTTCCACAAATTGGTGGTCAGAAATCCAGGAGTAATATATCTAAATGGTAAGCCATGGAAAGGTCAAAGGACGCTGATATTCAAAGCGTTTAATCAGTTAGTTTTCAGAAACAGTGGTCAATATTTTAATCATATCTTGGAACACGAAGTTGCAAAACTAATTCATGCACTAGATAAGCGTGCGGATGATAAAATAGCATTTAACATTGCAGACAATCTACTTGTTTCCGTTTCAAACGTTATCTCTGAACTGTTATTTAAACGTAATTTTGATGTGGACGATCAATTCTTTCTTCAGACTATAAAGAAAATCGGTTATCTAGCTGAAAAGATGGGAAAAATGCTAGTGCTTTGCAACTGCTTTCCAATTCTTGCAAAATTCCCTGGCGATGTATTAAAGGCTGATTTTGCAAATGAAACATATCATAGTGTTATCGGCAGCATAAGACCTTTTATAGAAGAGGCTAAAGACGATCTAAATACTGTCGTTGGGCTTTATTGCGAAGAAATCACAAAGATGGAGGCGAAAGACGATCGCGAGGTCGAGGACATGAAACACCTCGAACCGACGATTTACGAACTATTCGGCGCCGGAAGTGAGACTACCTCGACAACTTTGCTCTGGATTATCTTGTACTTAATTAATAATCCGTCCATACAGGAAACGATATATGAGGAGATTTCTAAGTTTAAAGGCGAAGAACGAATTCTCTCATTAAGTGATGCCAAGCAGCTACCATACTCTAATGCAGTGATTTATGAAGGCATGCGAATTTCATTGGTGGCACCATTAGGACTTCCGCGCACAGTTCCACATGACTACAACTTCCGGGGATACGTCATCCCGGAGAACTGTACAATTGTAACAAATCTTCACTCAGCCCTTATGGACCCGGCAGTCTGGGCTGACCCAGAAGTTTTTCGACCAGAAAGATTTCTCAACGAAACTAGAACCGAAGTGGTTGTTCCAAAAGAATTTATACCTTTCTCAATCGGTCAAAGGTCATGTCTAGGAGAGTCTATAGCCAGGATGGAACTATTCATGTTTTTGTCATCCATGGTTTCCAATTTCAAATTTGGGCCAGCAGACGATAAGGTACCTTGTGACCTAAATGGTGTTCTTGGACTAACTTGGCACCCGAAACCATTTCAATTAAGAGTCTATAAGCGCAAACAGTGATTGCCTGAGGCATAGATAAAGGGGAAGTAATTTTGGGGTTCAATAAGTAACAAATATGAGCCATGCGCCGGCAAAGGCAGACTTAATGCATCTTCGTGATACACTACACCAAGCAAGTCATCAGATAATTATCGGTCCATAAAATACATTTTGTCAAACGATTACCTGAATTTTGAGGAAGAGTGGCCCTTAGACATGCAGAAAATTGACAAATAGCAAAAAGTATCGATTCATGTCAGCCTGCGCGGACTGCGCAGGCTGACATGAATCGATACTTTTTGCAAATGTATTATGCTCCCTTTTCAGAGAGCATAACTCATATCAAGGATCTTGTCTTAAAAACATTTGTAGACAATCATTAGAATTGTCTCATCTAATTCTAATGAGTACCCAAAAGATCTAATTCTGACCCAAACATTTCTCAAAAGATTACCTAAGCGTTCTAAAAGTTGCTACTTTTTTTTTTTTTTTTTGTGGGGGGGGTATAGTATGAACTGTGCTCTGTAAAAAAGGTGGTTTAATGCATGCAAATAGCATCGACCCACGTCAGCGTGCGCAGTCCGCAAAATCTTGCCTCGGTCGAAATTATTGGCAAAAATCCTGCATGTCAAAGGACAATCTTACCTCATGATACAGACATTTTTGAGACAAGGTGGATCCATACTATATAACAAATTGCTTGGTGTAGTGCATTAGAAAGATCCATTAACCCTTTACCACACAATCCCGACTTTTAACGACCCTGAGGAAGAGGCCTTTTGAAAACATTGTGGGAAAAGGAGAAAATGCTGGTAACCAGCATTTTCTCCTTTTCCCACAATGTTTTCTACCCTATCAAAGAAAAGTTGCACCATTTAAGCCACATTGAAATTGACGTCTGCAAATGCTTTCAATTTGGACGAGGCTAGAATTTTGTCATCTGGTAAAGGGTTAAATCCCCACTTTTCCTAGAGTGCTGGGCTGCTCAATGACTTGAGATGAGGCGTTTCGTAGTAAACTGTCACTTATTACATTAATGAGCCATGCATCTGTGAAAAAGGGGGCTTAATGCATCTGCACAAAGTATCGACCCAGGCTGACCTGGGCCGAAAACTTTTGTTTGTAGTCAATTTTCTGTATGTCTAGGGACCAGTGTATCCCATGATTCAGTCGGTTATTAGATAAAATGCATTTAACACTTAAGCTGCTGAATAAATGAAACGCAAATTTCTATTCAATACTAAAAGCCCAAACATTGCGGTTTCAAACTAAATTTCATCGGAAAGAAAAATACCGCATCGGATAGTGTAAATCAAGGATCAGACTGCACGTTCTGTGCAGTCTGATCTTGATTTACACTGTCCGCAAAAGGTCAGTTGGTCGCGATTAGCAGCTTAAGGGTTAATAGATCTATAATACTGTGATGACTTGCTTGGTATCATAGATCTCGGAGATGCATTAAGCCCCTCTTTTCAGAGAGCATGGCTTATTTATAAATGAAGGTAATGGTTAGAATGTACTAGATAACAACATGTCCACATAGAAAGCTTTTGCGGACGACATAATGACATGTTACACGTAGCCAAAATGGCAAAATCTGTCTTTGAAAAAGACAGAAACTACTGACAGCAATAGAGAAAAAGGGCAATAATTACGGGATCTGTCTTTGAAAAAGGTAGAAAGCATTGTAGGGGAAAAAAAAGAAAATGAGCCATGATCTGGCAGAAGAGGGCTTAATGCATCTCCGAGGTGCATTCTACCAACCAAGTCATCACATGATCATGGATCCATAAAGTTCATTTTGTCTAACCCCCGACTGAATCATGAATTAATCTGGTCCTTGGACTTGCAGAAAATTGACCAATAGCAAAAAGATTCGGCACAGATCAGCCTGAGCGGACTGCGCAGGCTGGCCTGGACCGATACTTTTTGCAGATGCGTTAAGCCCCCTTTTTCGAGGGCATGATTCAAATGTTGGTTACCATCATTTTCTTCTACGCCCAGAATGTTTGTCATAGCACTCGTCTTTAGGGTCGTGAAACAGGAGACCTTTTGGTTAAGGGGATTAGTCCGTAGATGGTGTTGTTTGTTGGACAAATTAGCCATGCTCTGTGAAAAGGGGGCTTGGGGGCTTCATGCATTTGCAAAAAGTATCAACCCATGTGAGCCTGCGCAGTCCGCGCAGGCTCACACGGGTCGAAACTTTTTGCTCTTTGTAAATTTTCTGTAGGGGAAAAAACACGATTCTACCTCCAGATCCAGTCGATTGCAAGACTAAATGGATTATGTGATGACTTGCTCGGTAGAGTGGATCATAGAGATGTATGAAGGCCCCCTTTTTCCTTTTGCAAGAGCACAGCTCAAATATTTTTTATAAAAATTGTCTTATTTCCGTTTACCCACTCTTGTAATAAATCGTGAATGTTAATTAATTCAACGTGTTTACTGTTGCAGAAATGTTTCTAGAAGAAAAAGCACAATGGAATCTCAGATTGCCAACTCAACTGCAGCACTCACATGGGAGGCTTTTGAAAACTTGGTGAGAAAAAAAGAAAATGCTGCTTTCTAGTATAATGACAATGTCAAATTTCGTGGGTACGCAGTTTAGTGAATCGTTCATGGTCTGAGACAGAGGATATCGTCGCCTCGTGACTGACCAATTATTAACCCTTAACCTGCTAAATAACTTAACTCTTTACCAAACGACAAAAATGTACACTGGTCCAAATTGAAAACATTTGCAGACGACATTTGAAATGTGAATCAAATGATGTAAATTGTCTTTGATAGGATAGAAAACATTGCGGGAAAAGGAGAAAATGCTGGTTACCAGCATTTTCTCCTTTTCCCACAATGTTTTCAAGAGGCTTCTTCCTCAGGGTCGTTAAAAGTCGGGATTGTGTGGTAAAGAGTTAAATGAAACTTTCAAGCCAATAGTAAAAACCCAAATTTTGCTATTTCAACGGTTTTTTTTTTTTTGGGGGGGGGACATACGAGGGACACTTTTTAAGTTCGTAGAGTAAGCCTATAACTTTTTAACGCGATTATGAAGTTGCACAATTTTTTACACAGAGCTTGCGTAATCATTCCTCTCTCGAATGGTGTTACGGTATGCGATCTACCCATTTCCGGAACGCCGCCCGGTAGTCCTCTTTAGGTATATGTTGCAGACACTGGTAGACCGCACTGCCTATACCACAACGGGCTTCAAAACGGTGCCCTGCCAGCATTTCCTTTAGTCTTGGGAACAACCAAAAGTCACAGGGGGACAGGTCAGGGCTGTATGGGGGATGATCTAAGACATCGAGCCCAGATTCTTTCTGATATTCCTGTACCGTAGCGGATTTATGGGCTGGTGCGTTATCATGGAGTAATTTGATGCCGCGGACACCGGTGCGCGGTCTGCGTTTCTGATAGAAATTAACAAGTTGAGTAAGAACACTTTCTCTGTAAAACTTTCCAGTGACAGAACTACCTTTCGGGACTGGAATGTGAAGGACTGGACCTTTCGAATCAAAGAATATCGCATACAGTATGCGATTTGATGTTTTGCAACGGCCCGCAATGACAGGTCTGTCGCCCTCAGATGAAACCCAAACCTTATTTTTAGCCTTAAAATCGGGTTGAAAATGATAGATCCAGGTTTCATCACCTGTAACTATCTTTTCCAAACGACATGGGTCACATTTATCATATTTTCTATAACTTGCGATGAAAGTCTAACCCGACTTTGTTTCTGCTCGTCAGTGAGCAAATGGGGCACCCAACGCGCACAGATCTTACGTAGCCCAAGTCGTTCACGTAAGATCTTCAAAACACTTGACGAATGAATGCCACTTAATTCTTCTATCTCTTGCACGGTATAACGTGCGTCTTCCTCAATTAACGTTTTCACAGTAGCAACGTTCTATTCCGTCAAAACGGAAACCGGCCTACCCACCCGAGAGTCATTTTCAATTGACTCCCGACCATCATTAAAACGACGTACCCACTTGCAAACTGTAGCATATTTTAAAGCACCATTCCCATAAACTTTCTGCAAATCAGCATGAATTTCTGTTGGCGGAAACCCGAGCTGTGCTCGAATCTTACAATATGCCCTCTGTTCACAGATTTTTACATCCATATTGAACGCTATATTTTACTACAGTGTATAAAACCACGTGTTGAAAATACCCAGCGCAACGCGCACGTGGACCTCGTACACCGCATACCGTGGCACCGTTCGAGAGAGGAATGATTACTCAAGTTCTGTGTAAAAAATCATGCAATTTCATAATTGCGTTAAAAAGTTATAGGCTTACTCTACGAACTTAAAAAGTGTCCCTCGTACCTTCTTATCGGACTGTGTAGATCCAAGATCAGACTGCACGTTTTGTGCAGTCTGATCTTGATCTGCACTGTCTTCAAAAAGGTCATTGAGCTGCGCCTAGCAGCCCAAGGGTTCAAAGCAGAACAGAAATTTTCGAGTATTGATGATGTTTCCACATGTATTCATAATGAATATCCGCTTTCTAATGGGATGTTTTAAGATTAGCCCGCATCATATTTGGTTATGGAGGGAAAACGTTACGCCTCTAACCCAGCGTCTTGACCGGTCACTGCGATGACAATTGACAATATGGTTCTCGTACCTTTTCACCTCTTGCACTGCTGAACAGATGATACATACAAATTCTCCGCCGAATTACAACCTATTCCTATTTTTAATGTATTTGAGTCATGATTTGGCGATATGGGGCTTATTGCATGATCTATGATACTAAGCAACATGGATACATAAAATCCATTTTGTAGCAACCGAATGAATTATGAGGTACATATATACTGGTCATTTGCCGTGCAGAAAATTTTACCAACAGCAAAACGTTTCGGCCCATGTCAGCCTGCGCGGACGGCGCAGGCAGACATGGTTCGATATTTGCTTGAAGATGCATTAAGCCAGCTTTTCACAGAGCGTGGCTCATTTACTAAAATTGCCTCTGGAACACGTTGTCGGGGGGAGAAGAATTGTGTGCATTAAGCAAATTCTTCATTTCACTCAATGATTTACTAGTATACCGTATCAAAAGGACTCGGTTGAATTTTACCGAATTCAAATTCATCCTCTCAGATGCGTTCAGTTTAGAAAAGTCCAAAGATAGTCGAAAGGATTGACTCATGTTTACGTGCGTAAAAGGATACGTTAATGTAGAAGAAAATGAAAAAAAAAAATCAAATATGGGGGTGGGGAGACCGCCTCTAGCTACACAGAAAATATTTGAGCCACGCTCTGGCAAAAGGAGGCTTAATGCATCTCCGTGGTGCATTTTAACAAGGAAATGATCACATAATTATCTCTTTTTTTCCACGAAATCCTTTTTTTTTAAACGATCGATTGCATCTGAAGGTAGCATGGTCCTTTGACATGCAGAAAATTCACCTATTGCAAATAGTTTCGATTCATGTCAGTCTGCGCGGACTGCGCAGGCTGACATTGGTCGATACTTTTTGCAGGTGCATTAAGCCCCGATTCACAGAGTTTGGCTCATTTAAATTGTGGGGGAAGGGGAGGGGGACTCGACCCCTACTACCCCACCCTCTGCTCCGCTATGCACATGTTTGGGTGTGAAAATAACGAGCCCATTATAACTGGCTCGCAATATAACAGTGTAAATCCAAGAGCAGACCGTATGCGATTTTTTTTTCAAGCGTGGATGAAGTGATACAATGCTATTGTTGTGTGAGGAGTGCTACTCTTGTTTGCGCACATGAACTTACGTCGAACTTCGGTCAGACTGCTGGCTACGGCGCCGTGGATCGAGCATGTGTCCCCGGTGTAACGAGAGCCCTATAACCCAACTGCACGCTTCTACAACTTAAGAGAAAATGAGAGAGAGAGAGAGAGAGAAAGAAAGAAAGAAAGAAAGAGAGAGATGATGATGATGATGATGACCTACGATCCTGCAAGAAGCATTTGCTTCGTTCCCACCAGATTTTTTACCGTTTTTCCATAGCGTTTGAACCCATTTTCCCTACGTTGTTCATCTGCTTGTCTCCAGTGCGTGCACTGAAATAGTCTGTAAAAGCTACAAACAAACCCTTGTATAGAGTGTTGGGTTTAACCCGACTTGTGCGTTATTCGTCATAACTGCCTCGTCAAATGAAATGCGTACCCACCACAAAGGGCACATAATTATGGCTCTACAATACGAATACCCAAAATTACCCAAATCATTGTCGCATACACGGCCGAGCAGCTGTCATTAATTATTACATTTCACAAACAAGAGGGCCTTTGGCCCTAAAGTGCCCACCTGTAATACAGGACCAGTGACCAACTTTTTATTAAAAATCTTCTTGACCCAATTTTCAACCCAAGACATTGTTCAGACAATCTGAGCGATTCGATGAGTATCAGACGAAATATGTGGCCTCTAGAGTGTACACATGGTCTCTCTAAGATCTGTACCGGTGATTTACATTTTGATTCGACGTGATCCAATATCAAACATGTCCGAGATATTACCAAGACAAACATTCTGACCAATTTTCATGAGACTAGGACTGAAAATTTTGCCTCTAGAGAGCTAACATTTGATGAAGCTCGCACGACGGACGGCGCCCGACGGACACAACACGATCTTTAAAGCTCACCTTCAGCACTTTGTACTAAGGTGATCTTAAAAACAGATTTTAACCTTGTTTCACAATATGAAATATACATGTATCATACAGACATAAAAAATGCATAGTATGGCATGGCAACATAAAATCTTACCATTTTGAGTACTGATACAATTTGGTAAAAGCCTAAACAGTCTAAAAAACGACATGCAGTAACTTCGGTAACCAAAAGTGTGACACCTGCAACCATGATGGTGTAGGTGCAACTCTCTGTGTGAAACCTTGCATTAACCTGCAATCATGATGAATGTACATGTACATACATTGTACCTCTAAACAAACTGCAGCCTTATCTTTGAGATATACGGCAACCTCCATCGTGAGGAATATAGTACACTACACAGGCTGCACCTGGGTTACCGACGAGGTCCGGAACACCTTTCCTGTTATATCATCGCTTCAACTCTTTGGTAGACGATAAAATCTCAGACTTGTCAATATTGAAAGCATTTGCAGTCGACAATTCTAATGCCACTCAGATATGTGAATATCCTTTCGAAAATAGAGAAAACGTTGGTGGAAAAGGAGAAAATGCTGGTTACCAGCATTTTCTCTTTTTCCAACAACGTTTTCAAAAGGGCCTCTTTCCAATGGCCGTTGAAAATCTGGATTGTGTGGTAAAGGGTTAACAGATGACGAGGTCTTAAATCATAGGTCGCAAAGTGCAGTAAAAGGGCTAACAATATATAGCACGTGCTAGCGAATCTTGCGCTTTGCAGCAGACCACGTAGGCACCTATAGTTGTAAAAAGAGGATTTTTTGGGGGGACCAATCAGTTTCCTTTTCCTTTGCAAAAATTTTGTTACAACTGCAGTCAACCCTGTCTTTGTGGATACCCCTACTATACAAGTAACCTGTTTATGTGACCATAAATTGTGTTCAAGCAGAGCTCCAGATAGAGCTCCAAAATCACTCCAGGGAGTGGTTTAGATTTCAAATTTGAAAATATCAACCACTTTCCACTAAACCCTATGTTAGGGGTACTCATTAGAATCGTCTCATCGAGACGATTATAATGAGTACCCACAACATAGGGTTTGGAAGAGAAATAATGGATATAGAATGCCATCACTCCCTCTTACCTGGAGCTCTGTTCAAGAAAAGGAAAACATAACCTACTTAAACATTCCTGTACAAAGCAAGCTGCTGTCATAAGGTAGACACATTTTGAGTTCTCTTGCGTGCTTGATTAAATCGGTTGGACGCCAATTTATGTTGAAAATAACTAGTGCACAAGGTTGGATTTAAAGTCGTCTGCAGCATATGAGTCATACTCTGTGAAAAGGAAGCTTATTGCATTTGCGACTAATGTCAGCCAGCGCAGTCCGCGCAGGCTGACATGGGCTGAAACTTTGCGCAATCTTTAAAATTTTCTGCATATCAGGGGATGATTCTACCTCATGATTCAGTCGGTTGTTTGACAAAATGGATTTTATGGATCCATAGTTTGGTCATGTCTTGCTTGGTATAATACATTGCGGAGATGCAATTGAGTCCCTTTTGCCAGAGCATGGCTAATATTTCATTGAGACGGTACCCGGTAAGGACACGTGGGAAGACATTAAGAAAAGTGCATTAGTAATTACATAGACTTGGATGTGGCATGTGCACTTAGTTGTTCTAGTTCTGGAAGTTTATCGATATGTGATAAATGACGGTTTTCAACGATGACGTCAAAGTCATAAGGCTTAAGGGTCAGACCATATTTGCTTTCCAAAGAAGGAGATTCTCCTGGCACTTTCTTAAATTTGCATTTTTGCATCAAAACTGCAAAAAATAAGAAAAGTTCCATTTTACCCAGCTGTTCGCCAGGACATTTTCTCTTCCCAGCTCCGAAAGGTAAAAACAATGCCGACTTCGACCGATCTAGTTCGCCTGTTTCCGTCAAGAATCGGTATGGGTTAAATACCTCTGGCTCTGTAAATACTTCCGGGTCATGACCGATTGACCAAAGGTTTGTAAAAACGAGGGTTTTTGCTGGGATGAAATGCCCGTTGATTTCAGTGTCTGTTGTTGTGCTGTGAGGAAGTGCAAATGGAAATATGCAGGAGTGACGCTGGATTTCTAACAACGTGGCCTCGGTGAAAGGTAATTCAGACATGTCATTAACGTCCGGATCTTTATCCAGTCCGTACTTCCGCTTGATTTCCTCGTGCACCTTTTCTTGATATTCAGGATGCATCATCATGAATAATATGGACCATTGAAGCGTGCAGGCAACTGTATCGAACCCAGCACCTGCAATCACAAATGAATCAATGATTAAACAAATTTACTTCACAATTGATTCCTATATCGAAGGTAATATGTTCTTAATGAGGTAACCAATGACGATGGGCATCTTGTCATAAAGCGCTGTAATAAACTTATTATTGGGTACAGCTTCGGACAGGGTGCACACAGGCACCTGTGCAAGGGGACTATCTTTGCATTAAATGGGTAATATCTTTTCAATTCACGACAAACATCTTTGTTGCGGACGATTGTAAAACAGTCTCTGCAAGACCATTTTACTGAGTACCGACAGCTTAGGTTTATTTGGAACCAGAATACAAGTATTCTTAAGGAATAACTGATAAGGTGAATGCATCACAGGATTGAGTTTAAAATCAATAAATTCTACCGGTACGAAAATCTTCCCCGAATCATTAATGTCAGTCAAGAAGCAATGAAATGCATAGAAATAAATTTGAAATCTTCAATTCAGTAAGGTTCGTATTCATCAGCCTTTCATAACAGTACTCCAGGCGGGCAGCGAGGTGGAAGCCCGCGGTTCAACAGTAACCATCAAAACATCAAATAAACTAAACACACTTTTTCAATCACTTCAATCAGGACAAGAGACCAGATCATCTCAATTTAAAAATTGTTGTTTGCCACAAAGTAACAATAAATAGCAGACAATGTAGATGAAAGATCAGACTGCACGTTCTGTGCAGTCTGATCCTAATTTACATTGTCCGCACAATGTAGTCTGATCCTGAGATACATTGTCTAAACTTTTGACAAAGTTGAGCACCTTGGCTCTTCTAGATGAAAAACGACGAAAGAAAGAGAGCACAAAAAAGTGAGAGGAAAATTTAGAATAAACTGGGCTTCATCTTTACTACACTTCTTGCTACACGTCACGTCGAATTCTAAACTAGCCATGCTCTGGCAAAAGGGGGCTTAATGCATCTCCGTGATGCATTATACCTATCAAGGCATCACATTATTATGGATCCATAATCGCCACTTTTTTCAACAACCAAATTAATCATGAGGTAGAATGGTCCTTGGACCCACAGAAAATTGACCAAGAGCGAAAAGTTTCTGCCCAGGTCAGCCTGCGCACACTGCACAGGCTGATCTGGCTCGATACTTTTCACAGATGCATTAAGCCCCCTTTTTCACCGAGCATGGCTCAAATGTATAGAGCATCACGATTTCCAATGGCTATATCATCTAGGTCAGGCAATTAGAAATTTTGTACCTTTTAAAGTAAGAAATTTTTTGAGAAGCATGAGACTATTATTCAGAATCGAGTATACTGCCAATGGATGGCGTTTTCATATACGTAGAAGCAAGGGAGTTAATCCTACATTCATGCGCGTATTAAATCGGCCTACATTTATTTCGCCTGTAAATCTAAACCATACAATTCTCGTTCTTTAACCAGTATGTTATTACTACACATGTGAATTATTTCATCAAGATAAGTTGAGTGAAAACCCGCTTTGATTTGATACCTTGGATGACGAAACCTGTAGCCGACAAAATTTTGGACACATCCATATTGGAAGCATTTGCAGACGACTTTTGAAATGAGGCTGAAATTATGAGATTTGTATGTGAAAGAGTAGAAAACCTTAAGACAATAGGATAAAATGCTGGTTACCAGCATTTTCTCCTTCTACTATGTTTTCAAAAGCCTTCTCAGTTTCGTTAAAAATCGGGAAAGTGTGGTAAAGGGTTAATTACCGGTATTAACCTGCGATATTTACCTATCAATTCTTGAAGTGTTATCATAATGTGTTCGTTAGTTAACCCTACGGACGCTTTCTCCTCTTCCGTAGTCTCATGTGTGGCCTTGATCAAAGCGTCTGTGATATCCCGAACGTATGACGGGTCATATGTGTCTAAATGCTCTTTCTGTTTCTTCAAACAGAGCGTGTCCATAGTGTTGAGGATACTCAAAAACTTCTTGAAGGACCTCTTTGTGAAATGTCTCAACCAGGGCATCAGATCGACCGGGTTACCTAGAATATCAAAGGTTATTAGCTCTACTAGCCGAAGACTGGCCTCGGTTCATGTCGTATCAATTTTTCCATTTACATTTCCTACCATTTCTCTGTCAAAAATAATCACAGCACAGATTAAAAGATTGCATATCTATATCGACCGTTATGAGACGACTGCGGAGTGCTTAACAAACAATTGCCGACTGGACCAAGGCTATCTGAATGCCAAATGAGCTAATGTGACGGTGTGGTTTCAGTAGGTCGTCTGATCGTCTGTTAAATAGCTTACCCGTTGAAGTCAACATTTCTAGTCCGAATCTTCTGAAACTAAAACAATATCGTTATGGTGTAAGACTCGTAACCTGGAGGTTCCAGGTTCGTGCCTCACTGGAAGCACGGAGTTTTAGTAGGGAGTGTCCATGGACCAGCCATTTCAGGGCCCTGTTGAAGTACTGGTAGAAACCCATGACATATGGAGCTGTCGCCGTGGTATGACTGAAACAAGAGGGCCATGATGGCCCTGTATCGCTCCACTGGCTTATAAATATAAACCATAAATACTAAACATTTCAATTCTGAGCCAAGTGGTTTTAAAATGAAGACTTACAAAGTTTTCTCTGTAAAAGCCCATGTGAAAGTTGAGACCTGCAAGGCAAAGCCATTTTTGATCCCAGAGCTATAATTACTTGAACCCTGGTAGAGGTCCGCAAGATAAAGCTACATGCCAAAATAATACAGGTCTATGCTGTATGGTTATAAATAAGGTGATTTTCAAGTTTTGTCCATATGAAGCCTCTGTAAAACAATAAGACCCCTGATGCAAGGCTAATTTCAAAAAAAAAAAAAAAAAAAATCAAAACAGGAAGATTTCTTAAGTTGTCACTATGTAAGCCCATGTAAAACTTGTGACCCCTGCAGTGGGGCCAATTTCGACCCCAGGGCTAAAATTTTGGCCCGCTTGGTAGAGGCCCACTAGATATAGCAACATGCAAAATTTGGTAGCTCTATGCCTTATGGCTAGGTACAGAAAGATTTTTTAAAGTTTTCTCTGTATAAGCCTATGTAAAACTTGTGACCCCTGGGGCAGAGCCAATTTTGACCCCAGGGCTATAATTTGAAGAAACTTGATAGAGGTCTACTACATAAAGCTACATGCCAAATTTGGTAGCCCTATGCCTTATGGTTTCAGACAAGAAGATTTTTAAAGATTTCCAATATTTTTCAGTTTTGTTGCCATGGCAACCAGAGTTTTTGAAGGAATCAAATTCTTTCAAGAAATTCTGAAGAGGACCATGGCAGGATAATTTCTGTGAAGTTTCATGAAAATTGGATGGGTAGTTTCAGAGAAGAAGATGTTTGAAATAAAAGTTAACGCACGGACGGACGGATGCACGGACGGACGCACGGACGGACGCACGGACGCACGACGGACACCGGGCCATGACATAAGCCCGCTGGCCTTCGGCCAGTGGAGCTAAAAATTATTGAAAGCGGCACAAATACCTTTCCTTCACTCAGTCATTATATCAGCGAAAGCTTGAACAATTTTTAAAATGCAGGATATTTGACATACAATGTGGGAAAACGACAATTTATATACCCAAGTAAAATCCAGTGAAAATGTAAACGCAGATGCTTTTAGGTCATTGTCTTTCTTTCAATATATGAGTTATACTCTATAAAAGGGGGCCTAGTGCATCTGCAAAAAGTATCGACCCAGGTCAGCCTGCGCAGTCCGCGCAGGCTGACCTGGGCCGAAACTTCTTGCTATTGGTCAATTTTCTGCATATCAAAGAATATTCTACCTCAGGCTCCAGTCAATTGTCAGACAAAACGAATTTCATGGATCCACAGATATGGATCCTTAATGATGTTATGACATACTTCGTATAATGCATCACGGAGGTGCATTAAACCCCCTTTGCCAGAGCATGGCTCATATATAAACCTAATTACGTGCATGATGCAGAAGTCGGAAAAGAGTGGTACTTGTCGCAATTACAATCAATTACCCTCTCAAAGAATCTCAGCCGAGTAAGGAGTTTGACTCGGTTTTACTCAACTCGCGGCTCTCAGTAACCCAATGGCAGGACTCGATATTACTCAAGTCGCGGCTCTCAGTAACCCAATGGCAGGACTCGATATAGTGAAGAAGAGAAAGAGGGCCTCGGACTATTGAAGGAAAGACGAAGGGACTCGGAGGAAGAAGAGAGAGTGAGACAGAGAGAGAGAGACGGAGAAAAAAAGGAAGAGACTCGGACGAGGAGCGAGAGACAGACAGAGACAGACTGAGAGAGAGAGACAGAGATGAGACATACCTGCACCAATAAACGCCATGAAATCGTCATTATTCTTCACCAGTTGACAGAAGTCGGGATCGTCACGGCGATAACGCTTACCGAAACACAAAGCACAGATTATGTTACCGACCGACAGATATATCTCTGTGTGCGGATCAACTGGTTTGCCGTCGGCTTTCAACAGATTTTGGGCCAAAAAGTTGGCCTCCGTAGTTATCGCCTCTTCAATCGGGTTGTACTTCTTGTTGGCGCACTGTGACAGGGCATTCTGGGCTATACGTCTGTGCATCTTCCATTTCGCCCCGTAGTCACTGAACCCCATACTCTTGCCATTGGCGATAAAATTGAAAGAAAAGAAATCCGGTCGACCGGCAAAGTCTTCTGCTTGCTTCACAAGCGCTTGTTTCACAGTTTTGATGCCATTTAACACCACGGTAGGATACGAGCCCATCCGTATCTGATAGACGTCGCCGTACCGTTTTCTCCATTCCGTCATCTTTAGCTGAGGTGCTGTACCCAGTAGTGGTAGATGTCCCAGCACCGGAAATCCCATCGGACCAGGCGCAGTTGAGGTCTTAGATGGTTTCAAGTATCGAACAAGCAACCCGAACACTAACAGTATCAATAGGAAAACTTCTATCATGGTCAATATTTTAAATGTTTGCCTTGTTATAAATTTATCTTCAAAAACAGTTCGTTTTAGTATTAAGCAGTTTATTTAATATTTGTTTACAATTTATCAATATTACTATTGCTGATTGGACTATTCAGAAAATATTTCAAACTCAAGTGAATATTTACTATATAGTTTAAAGCTAAAACGAGCGGTTTCTACCAATTCGCACTATCAACAAGCTACATTCAATATTTAACTAAGTGTGATGCAGACGCGATTTTGTGTCTATTTCCTTCGAGGAAAGTCACATTGCAATGCTGTCTACAACGTGCTGCAGTTTATTTATAGCTTAGATGCGAGTTCAATGTCAAGGTCGGGAGAGCGTTATGAAACCTTCAGTTATAAAACGCAATTCATATTTACTATTTTGGCTCGATAACTGTAACTATGCACCGCGATCTGCGGTTCCTACACAACTGTAGAGCGCCTGGGCCCATTCACAGACAAGTCTAAATTCTTTATCTATGCTTACATAAAAATCTTTAATATGAAGGTAACACAATGTCTGATTGGCTTAGCCATTTTGCTAAGCCAATCAGAACCTCTGTTACTTCCTTACTAAAGAATCAGCCTGAGATTGCCGTCTAGAATGGCTGGTGATTGTGGGCTAGGATCAGACGCGATCAACTGCTCGTATGTGGAATGTCAGAGAAAAGCCTGTTACTTTCAAACAGGATCACATGCTTATTATACTAGAGCCGCGCTCAGGATAAAAGGTATCTTGTACATCTTCTTGATCCATCATACCAAACAAGTCGGCATATAATTAGACATCCATAAAATCTATTAATTTTGTCTAAAAACCGGCTGAATCCTGAGGTTAAATGGTGCTTGGACATGCAAAAAATATATCAATAGCAAACACTTCCGACCCAAGTCAGCCTGGGCGGACTGAGCAGGATGACATAGGTCGATACTTTTGCAGATGCATTAACCCCCTTTTCACAGAGCATGGCTCATTATAATAGAGAGGCTTCTATGGGGCAGAATGAAAACTGACACCCCTCAGCACCTGAAAGGTTACTACTTGTGAACTCTAAACCAGCGCACAGATTACAGGCATATTTCTGCAAGCGACAAATGACTCTAAGTGGCTCAAATGATGGCATTTGTCTTCGAAAGGGTATAAAATATTGTAGAGGAAAAAAAGAGAAAATGCTGGTTACCAGTCTTTTCTTCTTTTTCCCCTCAGTGTTTTCAAAAGGGGTCTCCCCAAGGGTCGTTAGATCCCAGGATTATTTGTTGAAGGGTTAAATGTGTATAGGGTTAACGACACAATGACCATCGGCCGCGGACAATGGCTGTTAGCGTCACTCGAAATGGTATTTATCAACCCAATTAGGGCTGGAAAAAAATGCCGGCAACAGCGTTTTTTTTTTCTTTCGAATGTAATTGAGCCATGCTCTGTGAAAAGGGAGCTTATTGCATCTGCGAAAACTATCGACCCAGGTCAGCCTGCGCAGTCCGCGCAGGCTGACCTTGGCCGAAAATTTTCGCGATTGGTCAATTTTCTATATGTCGAAGGACCAATCTACCTTATGATACAGTTGGTTGTTAGACAGAATGAATTTAATGGATCCCTCATTATGTGATGTCTTGCTTGGTATGATGCAACTCGAAGATGCATTAAGCCCCCTTTTGCCAAAACATGGCTCAATTGTATTACCGCCTGCACTTTGTAAGTGGCAATTTACGCGCCGCGTAGTAATATTTGTCCTTCTTTTGTCCAGTGATGTGTCATAGCAGACAGGTCAAATTTTCGAAGAATAAGACATGCGCAGATAACGGCTACAACATGCACGCACGAAAATGTCAAGTATAGTTCAGAAGAAAATGAAAATCGTTCGAATATTGGTACGACAAAATAGACCTGCTCAAGCCAATAGTATTGCAGGTTGCATGACCCTTGCTGGCCCCTCTCCTACCTGATGAATGCCTTTGAATATGGCGTTTGTCTGCTTGTAGGATGTCTAACACCGTTTTCAATATTATTTCTGTTATATCGCAAAAGCCAGTGCACATATCCATGCTTACCGGGCGTTTGTTTTATAAGCACCTCGCACAATGTTCTACCCAAAGTACTGGTTACTTTTCCGAGCAACCATCGTCGATACAATGATCAGTGGTAAGAGAGGAATTGAATCCTGTCGCGATGACTATCGACAACCTTTGGAGAGAAATTCGTCGAGCTGGGGGTTCAAACCAACGATCCCCTGGTTTCAGGCCCTGCACGTCACCGACTGAGCAAGCGGGCCCGGCGCACGGCCGTACCTGACTGACCAATTATTTGAACCATACTCTGGCAAAAAGGGGCTTAATGCATCTTCGAGATCCATGATATCTAGCAAGTCATTACATGATCAAGGATCCGCAAAATCCATTTTGTCTAACAAGCGACTGAATCATGATGTAAATTAGTCATTGGACATACAGAAAATGGACCAATAGCGAAAAGTTTCGGCCCAGGTCAGCCTGCGCTGACCTGGGTCGATACTTTGTTTGGAAATGCATTAAGCCCCCTTTTGCCAGAGCATGGTTCATTGTGTTTGACCTTTACAGCACCGGGCAAACCACGTTGACCTCTTGATCGTCATGACCTTGTCTATTGTTCCAGACTCACATAAATCTGAAATTGACGAGACGTGGAAAAAGGTCTCACAATGTCAAATCTATTTACTTATATAGCTTTTAATGTCCCAGCAGTAGATTGCGTTTGAAAGTTTTGTGTGACATGGCGTGGCTAGAGGAAGCTGCAACTCCTGTTCTCTACTTGAATGTTGTAACCTGTCGGCCACAATGTCGTTGTGGACATAAGGCTTGGCATATAGCAGTCCTCATATCTTGACCGAGTTTAGTCTCAACCCTTGACCTGCTAAATAAGTGAAATGAAACTTTTAAGCCGATGATAAGAACCCAAATTTTGCTGTTTTATGGGTATTTTTGCAAGAAAAGCCTAAGGGTTAACCAGAGGATGAAATTATATACTTTTCCACCCCAAAAAGCATCTGCAGATGGCAGATCAAATGTGGCTCAAATGATGAAGTATATCTTAAACAGGGTAAAAAAAAATGTTGGGAAAGTATTTAGTCGCTGGTTCGGTGTTGCATAGCTCGGTGGTGAAGTGCAGGACTTGTAATCATCTGGACGCCCCGAGTTCGATCCTCATTTGAAGCACTGAACTTTCGTGGGAATGTCGTTGTGTATGAAACCTCAGAGCCCTAACCTACTTCTCGTGAAACCTAGGACATATATCAATATGTAAGCTGTCACCGGATAAGCCTCAAATTATGTTAAAAGCGGCGTAAAACATCAGTCAATCAGTCAGTCAGTCAGTCGCCAGTCAATGAATGAATGAATGAATGAAGCTATCAATCAATCAGTCAGTCAGTCAGTCAGTCAATCAATTTGACTGCGCTTGGCAGGCCGGAGATACAAGCCAATGTACCCGAAACCCCTAGAAGGTCAACCGGTAAGTTGTTTCTTTGATTGGATGTACATGTACCGGTTTACCTTGATTAAATCTGGGTCAGTCGATCAGTCAAGTGAATCGATCAACAAACAAACTTTAGACAAACAATATCCGTCTTTTAACAGGCTTACGAAGGAAGCCTATAACACATTGTGAGAAAAGGAGAATTGCTTGTAATAAGCAACTTCTCCTTTTCCCCCGCGATGTTTTTACTCTAATTGTAGCGCATTTCGGCTTATCTGCACCAATTTCAAATTTGTCGTCTGGAGATACATTTTACTTGAAAGGGTCTATAGATTGTCATTACTCTGTTACATAAATACTATAGGCAATCGAGTTGACTCATCGAAATGCTTTCGGTACTGTTTGCGTACAATGGATAACCTGTAAGGGCGAATGAACTATTTGTACTAGTTAAAACACATCAACACTTGTCAGGGACGTACGCAAGCAAACGCCGGTATGCTCGAGCATCCTTTTAATTTTTTTTTAGCTAAGAGAGAGAGAGAGAGAATGGGGTTAGAGGTGGGCGTTCTTACTTTGCAGACTAGTCTAAGTCGAGTATTCATTTGGGAACTTGTGGACCCTTCCTTCCCCCGCCCCCCCAGCGATTTCTTTGTTGGCTACAATGTTTTCAAAAGTGGTCTTGTATTAGAAAACAAAAAAATGTCTTTCAAAGAGATAGATAAATTTCCCCTCCAATAGGTCTGCAGGGGCCCGCAGAATAAACATGTCCTTATTTTTGACCAATCGCGAATTTCTGTTTATTCATTCGAATATCATACCAAAAGTTGTTCAAAAGCCAGTGCATTCAGCTACGCCTAAAACATAAACTCGTCTGCAACAGATAGGTTTATACTTAACTGTTTCCTTTCTCTCATTTTGTATCAGGAGAGGTTATGTTAGCCAATCATGACTGAAAGATATACCCCTAACCTGCTAAATAAAATAAATCAAAATTTCTAACAAATACATGTAGCAAAATGTTGAATGATATGACATTAATGCTTTAAAGGCTGCTAAGCGCGACTCGAAGACCTTTTGCTGACAGTTGTAGATCAAGATCAGACTGCCCAGAATATGCAGTCTGATCATGGATCTACACTGTCCGATAGGGAGATAAACACCCCCCCCCCCCCCCGAAAAAAAAAGATTGAAATAGCAAAATTTGGGTTTTTAGTATCGGCTTGAAAGTTTCATTTCAAAGCTCGCTCGCAACAGGTCAGTGTATCGGACGGCGTAAATCAACGATAAGACTCTGTATCGCCCTGCCCTTTTCTGTCCCACCTTGATTCACGCTGTTAGCACAAGTGCCTTAAGTCGCACTTAGCAGTGTGATGGTTCACTTGTATAGAGAACTGGGGGTATTAGGTCAAACAAAGTCAAAACTAAAGTAATCAAAGTGCTGAATAATTTCAGGGGTTTGAAATCGCAAATCAAATGGTACATGTAGTTGTTTGAACTACGTGTTGGATAAAAATTCCTACACATTACAAATGAGCCACGTAGGATCCCCCTTTTTTTAACCGTCTTTTACAAATTAGTAGTTTAATGGAATGGTTAAAATATATGTTTACCAGCCGACAGCAATATAACGTAAAAGATATGTGACAATTCTGATCAGCAATACCCATTATCAAGCTTTAGATATCACTCATCATGAATAGCAGTACCTACCAACCCTTTAAAAGAGTGAAAAAATACATATATTCTTTTCTGTAACTTTGGAAACTTTGGTAACTGTACTGTAACATATAAAAGTCGTATAAAATATGCCTGCATTATGACTTTGGAATTGTTTACTTTTGACTGCTTGTGGGCCTTTCATTTTTCCATTTTTAACAAGCCATCGTATTTATCTAGACAAATTGTCCTACCTAATTTGTTTGGCGGGCTAAATCGTCCTGGCCCAACTCCAGTCCAAACCGTCTGCAGGCAAATTTCTCCTACATTACTTTCAAAGAATGTAGATACCCTACTGGGTGCTTTGGGGTGCTTTTGGCTACTTGGGGCCTTTCATTTTTCTATTTTTAACAAGCCATCGTATTAATCTAGACAAATTAACCCTCATCCTTTTACCAAATGCATAAATTTTAGACTTGTCTAAATCGAAAGCATCTGCACGTGTACGAATTAAATGTAGACCAAATAATGATTTGAATCGTTGAAAGGGTTTAAAAAACATTATACATAAAGGAGAAAATGATGCTTACCTACATTTTTCTCTTTTCCCACAATGTTTTCAACAGCCTTCCACCTTATGGACATTACAAAAGGGATAGTTTGGTTAAGAGTTAAAACACTCGGTTAATCTAATTGCCTCTTACAGTCAGAAAAACAATTAGTCTGGATTACCTGCCCCTACCACTACGTTATCGTGTCAGGCATCCATCCATCCACCCATCCATCCATTTCCCAAATGACCCAACCACCACGAAAACAATCGATCAAGTTCCCTCTCTCTCTCTGTCCCTAACTCTCCTAAAATATCTTTCCTCCAATCCTCCACGTGTGGTATCGAACTAAATATCCCTCGCCCTCGTGTCAGCTTTCTCAAAATGAACAATATTGACGATTTTATTTTCATTAATAAAATAATCACTTGAAACATAAGTTTTTCATTAGCCTCGTGAACAACGGTGAAAGAGCATAGGATGTGAATAAGAAACCAGAACGAACGTGAAATAAGGCGATCTGCAAAAGGACGAACAGGATCAAGGCCGAACACCAGAAAGTGACGTCAAAGCAAGCTTTCCGTATACTGGGTACTTCATGCATCATTTATACATTCGGCATACCTCGGGTGATCCGGTGATCAAATCCCTCGGCTGTCACTCGTCACAACTCGGCCGATTCCGTACCTACATCTAACCTCGTCTGTATAAGGGAGGCTTCCATTTTGAACTACCAATCACATGATCTTAAACATGGCGCCGCCCCTGTAGATCGCTTAGCAACGACATGAACAACCACTGTGAAGTTTTTCACTTCTATCGATCTGTCAATGAAAGCTCCTAACGGAATTGATAAACCACGCTAAAAATTGAATGTACAAACTGTTTGCCGACTGAAATACTCTTAGGAAGATAACGATAGAAAATTTACTCATGCGTTCTTTCTAAAGAGGAGCCTTACAATTTCAACAACGGTAAAGCGGTGTGCTTCCGGAGATGTGCGAAATGTACCGTGTAGGTGCATATCAAGCTACGTGATACAGCCGAGGGATTTGATCACCGGATCACCCGAGGTATACCGAATGCCTCGGCTGTATCACGTAGCATGCACAAAGTTAAGAGACGGCAAGGGTAATGTGTTGACGAGTAGGGTAATGTGCTTTGACGGCTAGGGTAATGTGCTTTGACGGCAAGGGTAATGCGCGTTCACTTCTAGGGTAATGTGCCTCCAGAAAAGCAGGAATGTATCGATAAGTTCCTATTCCGGGATGCCGGATATTTGTAGCTTAGGTATGACAAGGGAGATCAGCGTGTTAGAATTTTTGGAAAAATAAAGGAACGATTTATCGTTATTTATAACGTAGGTTTAGTTAACACTAAAAGCAATACCGTATCCACTAATGAATCGAAATTCAGTTCTTCTTCCCAATTCCAAGGCTAGTTATTTCATTGGCCTAGACAGAACTTCTCCACCAAACAGATTGCTAGACTTGGTCTACAGAACAGTATTTCGAAATGCAGATGAATACGGTTCCATAAAATTCAACCCTTTACTATACAATTCCAAGCTTTAGCGACTCTTACGAAGAAAGTGTGTGGAAAAAGGAGAAATGCATCGAGTAAACATCAAATTTCTCTACGCATTCTAATACACATACCATCATTTTAGTCACATTTTACGTGCAAACACTTACCAATTGGACAGGACTCGGGCTGAAATAGTATCGTCCTCCAGTAAAGGCTGGGTCCGTATTCACAAACCTTTCTTAACCCCTAGGCTGCTAAACGCGGCTCAATGATCTTTTGCAGACTCTGTAGATCAAGATCAGACTGCACAGAACATGCAGTCTGATCTTGGATCTACACTGTCCAATAAGGAGACATTTCGAACCCCCAGATAACTTTTAATTTCGGTTTTAACAATCGACTTGAAATTTTCATTTAAGTTATTCAGCAGGATAAGGTTTAAGAACGCTCTGTCTTGTTCTCCAGAATTTTCTACATTTGAAAGAAACACAACTCCTGATTGGCTAAACCATTTGGTTTAGCCAATCAGGAGTTGTGTTACTTTCAAATGTAGAAAATCTTTGAGAATAAGACTAAGAATATTCTTGAGAATGATTGGTGAATACGTACCCTGGTGTCTCTATTCAGGTTGAAGTCGTACCATTATTACCTCTGTTATATCACACGTTTCGGTTTGACACTCCTGTTATTCTTCAGGCCACGTTTTTTTCTTTTTCAGCAAATAATTCCATTCACATTCTAGCTATTTTTCCCGTCGAACATTTTAGCTCTTTGTTGATATGAAGAACTTTTGTACATGGTATATGCCATTGTTAGTACGTCGAACGATCGATCGATCGGTCCGTGATTGATTGATTGATTGACTGATTGATTGATTGACGTCTTACGCGGCTTTCAACATTATTTTGAACAGTCATATCACGGTGACAGCTCACATCTTCATGCATGTCCTCGATCTCGCTAGTGCTAGGCTAGGCCTCTGAAGTGTCCTGCACAAGGACAGCCCCACGAAAGACCCAAGACTTCCAGTGAGGCGTTAGGAAGTGTAACATAGGTGACTATTCTAAGTTGATAAAAGTTGTGCTCAAACTCCATTTCAGCTAAGAAATAAACCATAGTTCAACCTTTACCAAACAATCCTGTGTTTTAACGACCCTGGGGAATAACGATTTTTAAAACATAAGAGAAAGGGGAAATGCTGGTTAACAGCATTTTTCCTTTTAAATCGATGTCTTTTTTTTCCCCTAGCAAACCGGTAACATAAAGGGTATGAAACACACACGTGTCACTGTGTGGTGTTAAGCTGAGCCAATTTGTCTGTAAATGTTTCCTTTTGTTCTAGTTATTGTACGTCCTATATTGTTTCTACAGTTTATAAAAAAAAAACAGCATAGGGTGGGAAGTGCTTTCTCTCGTTATCTTTATATTACCGCTACAAATGAACTATACATGTATGTGAGTCATGCTCTGTGAAAAGGGGGCTTAGTGCATCTGCAAAAAAAGTATCGATCCAGATCAGCCTGCGCAGACTGCGCAGGCTGATCCGGGCCGAAACGTTTTGCTATTGATCAGTTTTCTGCATGCCAGAGGATCATTCTACCTCCAGATCCAGTTGATTGTTAGAAAAGACGCATTTTATGACCCAAAATCATGTGATGACTTGCTTGGTACAAATGCATCACAACGATGCATTAAGCCCCCTTTTGCCAGAGCGGATTCATATACATCTAGTTAAACTCAATATACATGTATACTGCAGACAACGTTATTTAGTTGAGTAGCAGACGACTTTGAAAGCATTGCTGCAAAAGGAGAAATGAAGCAATTTCTCCTTTTTGTCGCAGTGCTTTCACGCCATTTACTTAAATCATTATCCTGAAATTATATCAATTTTTTTTTTATATTTTACGAGGGTAATTTGCAATGTCGTTTTTTAATGGTACATTATATACTCGTTTTCAGCCAGTTTTTAACCCTTTTCATCATTATAATCATTCTTGTATCTTCATGCCAAATGTTGCCCCTGACGGTTGCAAGGTTGCACAAATTACGTCGGATAGAAAATGGGTTTCATTTTTGGCAGCCTTCAAAGAAACCATTGTTGTTCTTTCCGGTTCTAATAGATGACAAATCCCTCGAGTTTCTCTATCCCTAGCGCCACGTACATTGGTTTACACAGCTGACCAAAGTCTGAGGCATTCTACACTCTTTCAAGTTAACAGCGTTTGTTTCTCTCTGGCTGTAAGGATGTATCTTAAAAGCCTGTACCAAACAATGCCGAGGAAGAGTGCTTTTAAAACCGTCGTGAGAAAATACTGGTAACCCGCATTTTCTACTTCTCCGACAATGTTATCTGCCCTTTGAAAGACAATTTTCATATTTTGAGGAGCATTTAATTTGTCGTCTGCAAATGCTTTCAATTCCGACAAGGCTAGAAATTCATCGTATGGTAAACAGTTAAAGGAGATAATGAATTACAACGCTTTAACTCTTTACCAAACGACAAAATTTTAGCCTTGTCCAAATTGAAAGCATTTGCAGACGACAAAATAAATGTGACCCAAAAATTGAAATTTGTTTTGGGAAGGATAGAAAACGTTGTGGGAAAAGGAGAAAATGCTGAAAAGGGGAAAATGCTGGTTACCAGCATTTTCTCCTTTTCCCCACAATGTTTTCAAAAGGCCTTTTTCTCAGGATCGTTAAAACTCGGGATTGTGTGGTAAAGGGTTAAAATGATACTTGTGGTAAAACAATGCACTGTATAAGCGCTGTATGCCTACGTTCTCTTTGATTTGTAATGTACATGGACTATCTATAATCTGATATATAAAAAAAAAAAAATGTTTGTATCATGTGATTATAAATTGCATATTATGAGAGTATGTGTAAACTGAAGGCTGTATTTTTTTTCTAAAACGAGAAAAGTATGGACTTTGATTCGTAATGTACAAGGACTATTTATAATCTACTGTAACAAAAAAAAAATTGTCGTTTTTATCTTGTGATCGAAGATAGCAATATGGAGTATATATAAACAGACGGCTTTAATTCTATCATGCTAATAAAACGAGAACAGTTTAAACTTGTCCAAACTGAACGCGTTAGCAGAAAACAAATTAAATGTGGCTTATAAGATGTAATTTGTCTTAGAAAGAGTAGGAAACATTGTGGGAAAAGGAGAAAATGCTGGTTACCAGCATTTTCTCCTTTTCCCACGATGTTTTCAAAAGCCTCAGTACCCATGTTCGTTTAATTACGGCATTGTTTGGTTAAGGATTGAATACGATAAAACAACGGTATATATGTGAATCAACATGGATACTGTACACACAGGTAAAATTTCATGCGTTGCTTACATTTGATTTGAAAATTTTAACTGCATATCTTATCTTTAAGGCCCCCAGCCACAAACACACATTTACTTAAGTAAGTAAAACTTACGTACGTCAGTAAACATACTCTTCGGGTGTTATATGAACGTATTTACTTATAATACTTCATTGGTGTAAATTTTTTGTATGTGATTTGTTTGTAACGCAGTTTTCAACACTGGTTCAGAAATATGGCGGCGGCCAGTGCACCTATCCATGCTTTCCAGGAGTTTCTTTTACCAGTACTTCGCACACTATTCTTCCCAAGCCAATGGCTGCTTTCCCACATAACCATCGTCGACACAATGATCAGAGGTGAGAGAGGAATCCAATCCTGTCGCAATAACTAACATCCAACGGAAAGAGGCTGGCCGAGCTGGAGGTTAGAACCAGCGACCCCCTGGTTTTAAGTCCTGTTCGCTACCGATTGCGCCACTGGGCATGGCTTTGTGTATATTAATGGAGCCTAAGATGCTGATAAAAAAAAAAAACCTATAATATCATGTGGTTTTGCAAACAGGTTTGATCTGTGATCAGATAAGTCAAGACTATTTGTTTGTTTGTTTAATTGTTTGTTTGCTGTTTAAACTGTGTTTGCGTCTATGTCAATAATGTTTCAGTCACTCATTCGTGACTTTACAAAGATTTATTGGTCCTAGCCCGGGGATCTGCAGTATCTTTGCTAAAGGACACTTCCATGAGACAAAAGCTACAAGGAGTGTCAGTGACGAAGTCGGTGTGTAATAAGACACTGAATCATGGATAACCCTTAAAGGCCATTTACCTCTTTACCACACAACGGAAACTTGTATAGACTTGTCCAAATTGAAAGTATTTGCAATCAAGAAATTCAGTAAAGCTTCAACATGAATTCTGTCTTGTAAAAGTAGAAAACATTGCTGGAAAAGGAGAAAATGCTGGTTACCAGCATTTTCTCCTTTTCCCACAACATTTTCAAAGGCTTTCTCTGTCAGGGCAGTTAAAACCCGGGATTGTTTGGTAAAGAGTTAACTTTGTGGCTGCGAACAAGACGAATGAGACTTTTTTCACGACTTTAAATAGACGGGGCAATTTGATTGTTCTTTACGAACAAACGCAAACTTTGTATATTACAGATCAGACTGCATGCTTCTGTGGAATATGATCTTGATCTTTACTGTCAAGAAAGAGCCTTGAGTCGCACTTAACAGCAGAAGGATTTATTGTATTATAAACCGCACGAAAGACAAACATTGGATGGAAACACTGAAGGAAAGGAGATTACTGATTTTCAGAAGTACAGAAAACATAGTGCTGGAAATTGTAGCAGTTGCATGTAAGAAGCAGTCGCTCCTTTTCATAAAAAGTTTTCCAAACCTGTCGAATTCAGGTGGTGGGGCGGGGGTAAAAACGTCATATTCAAAATCTAATATGGAGGAAGTGAAATTCTGAACGAAAAAAAATAAGTCGAATATGGTGGCATATGTCTGCCAAGAAATACGAGATAACTAGCGGGATAATTTTAGAAAACTTTCACTATAAACCAAAGTTTCCTGAAAATTTTATCTAGACAGTGAAAAGTTTTCTGAAAAATATATCACAATAAACTTTGTTGTCTAGAAAATTTTACATTGATCAATAAATACTTTAATGCAAAATTTCTCATTCGTGCTGACGTTCAAGACAAAATCGTCGGGATAGCTCTACCCGTTTATCGGTATCTATAAATAGAAATTGGATGAACTCGACAGTTTTTGACTGTACACGATGGCAAAGATGTTCCGAAACAGTATCTTTTTAGATACCGTGATTCTCAGTTGTGGCAATGAACGCAAAAAAAAAAACAATCGTGATAAAAGTGAGAATTATTGCGATATTTTTATCGTGAAACTTTTTATTATCGATATAATATTTCCAGGAAAGTTTGTTTTATCGCAATAGTGGCAATAATTATCTCGTATCTCGTGGCAGAAAATGCCCCAGTAGTCGAACACTCCGTTTCAACTTTGTTTTTGTTATTGCACCAGAGACAGAGAATGAAAATGATATGGTAAAAGATGGGGATGACTCGGCCATCGACCACACAGTTATCGCCAGCTTGCCGGAGGAAACGGAGCTTCAACATCTACAAACAGACGATGACAATACACACGGATGCACAAACATAAGAGAGAATGACCACGACATATCTTTAAAACGGATATGGTTCAATCTCATTGTATACAGCTTGTCGTTTTTGTTACTGTTCTCCGCTTTTGTATCGTTTTCAAATTTACAAAGTACGGTAAATCAGGCCGAAGGCCTTGGCACTGTTGGAATTTCGGTGATTTACCTGACTATGATTGTGACATCTCTCTTTCTTCCGCCGTTTATATTGTCTAGATTCAGCTTAAAGTGGATTTCTGTGGTTTCCATGGTGATGTATCTTGGTTACCTGGCAACTGGTTATTATTCATCGTGGGCAACAATTTTACCTGCTTCGGTGCTAATTGGACTTGGTAGGAAAATCAATTTTTAAATCCTTTACCAAAGCGATTGAGTGCTTTACAACCCTGAGAGAGTGTATTTGAAAACATTGTGGAAAAAAGATCGGATTGTAATGAGATCGGTCACGATAAGAACAGTAAACTGAATCTATGCATTGCTCTGTCCTTCTTTTGAAATTATTCAGAAGATATGAGCTATGCTCTGTGAAAAGGGGATACTTAATGCATCTGCGAAAAGTATCGACCACGGTCAGCCTGCGCAGTCCGCGCAGGCTGACCTGGGTCGAAACTTTTCACTATAGGTCAATTTTCTGCACGTCAAAGGACCAGTCTACCCCATGATTCAGGCGGTTGTTATAATAGACAAAATGGACTTTATGGATCCATGATCATGGGATGACTTGCCTGGTAGCGTGCATCGTGGAGATGCATTAAGCTTCCTTTTGCCAGAGCATGGCTCATGTATACTTACAAGTACTCTATGAACTACTGTAACAACGATCTACTCGTATAATGTCGAACGCGATTAGTAAACGTCTTTGCACTTTTACTGAGATCTGGCTGCGTCATGTGTCAACTTTATGAAGCATTATGTCTGACTTCAGGCACCAGACCTCGGCTTTGGTATGGTTTTACCCTGGCCAATAATCACCTGCAAAAAGAAAAAAAAACACGTGACCTGTCCCTTTTCTGGATAAACTGGTCACAGTAGTACATATAAATATCAGCCACGCTCTGGCAAAAGGAGGCTTAATACATCTCCGTGATGCATGATACCAAGCAAGACATCACATGATCATGGATTCATAAAGTCCATTTTGTCTAACAACCTACTGAATCATGAGGTAAAGTGGTTCTTTGACATACAGAAAATTTACCAGTAGCGAAAAGTTTCGGCCCAAGTCGGCCTGCGCGGACGATACTTTTCGCAGACGCATTAAGCCCCCTTTTCACAGAGCATGACTTAAATATACCTTGCTGTACCAGGGAGGTAACCAATCTATTTTCTGGAAAGGGCGTGCAGCTTGAAAGAAATAGCCCGTTTAAAAAATTCGTTGAGTGTAGAACCAACGATAATCTTTAAACGGTTGGACACAATTTATTGTGTGTGTGAGTGTGTGTGTGTGTGTGTGTCAGTATCTCTAACGGAATCCTGTTGCAGTCACCAAGTTTTGACATAAACACATCGATAGAATTTTAAAAGTTTTAGCGATGTGTCAATGTGAACAACTTGATGGCGGTCATAACCTAGATTCCGTATCACATGTAAACAGGGGCTGCTCACCTATGGACTGCGAATCCGGCTTACCTCCTTCAGCTAGCCAAGATGTATGCTGCTAAGACAAAGAAGGATCCCGCCAAGGTCATCGGACATTTTAACGGCGTCTTCTTCTTCATGTTTTGTTCAAGTAAGTCATTTAAGCAATTTCTTTATGGGCTCATAGTGACTCGAAGGTTGAAGGACTGGGCTTGTAAGGTCCTCGAAATCCATGCTCGATCTTTCCTGGCAGTGTTCGTACAAGTCAATTGATTTGGGCAAGACACTTATTAAGAGCTAAAACTTAATACTTAAGACACCCAGGAAACAAAGGAGTGTGAAATATTTTGACTCAGTAAAGACGAAATACTGTCGATGATAGTCCTTGCTCCATGATTTATTTATCTCTCACCGCTAACTTTGTTTAATCTTGCTGATATGGGAAAGCAGCCACTTTCTTGGGTAGTATATTGTGCGAAGAACTGGTAAAAACAAACTTGATGAAAACATTGATAGGTGCACTGGCTTCCGCGCCATATACCTTGAAATGTTTAAAACGACGTTAAATGTCGAAGGAAAAAAAAGCACACTCAGCCACCCCTCATACACACCCTTCCACACCCCGACATCTTAACTCACATTCATTTATTCAATTCAAAAACGAATATAGAACCGTATTTTATTGTTTCGTTTTGTAGACAAAGTTTTCTACTTCAACACTGCCAAATAGTTTATAATCAAGTGCCGGACCCTCTGGAACCACGATCAGTTAAGCTTTTTAGACACGCACAAAAAGAAGCTCATATTTCCGATACAGGGAGAGTGGCTCCTTGGCTAGAATGCCTTAGCATAGCATAGCATATACTGTAGACCAAATTAGACTGGACGTTCTTAGCAACCTGGGTGCGTATTCACCAACCATTCTTAAGAACATTCTTAGTCTTATTTTCCAAGATTTCCTAAAGTTGAAAATAACACAACTTCTGATTGGCTAAATGAAATGGTTTAGCCAATCAGAAGTTGTGTTACTTTCGATTTTGTAAGATTCTGGAAGCAATACTAAGAACTTCCTATGAATGGTCGGACCCTGGTCTTAATCTACAATGGCTGCAAAAGCGACAAGATTTGTGGTAGACACTTTCAGCGTTAATATTTGTATACCATTCGTATTTCAGCTCATTTTTGGGGAAATCTGTATTCCTCTTTAGTCCTACATGTTGATAGGTCAAACTCGTCCCACGTGGGTGATGACGACAGAAAATGTGGTGTTGACTTCTGTTCATACGAGGAGACTAATAGCACAGTCATTGAAAAACCACTAACAGATCAGGTATGCGGCTTTGGTAGTACCCAGCGTCTAAACATAGAGAATTTCTGGATCCTGGATTAACTCTTTCCCAAACAAGCCCTGGTTTTCACGTGTCTGCAGTACAAGTCTTTTGAAAACACTGTGGGAAAAGGAGAAATTGCTCGTAACGAGCAATTTCTCCTTTTCCCACAGTGTTTTCTACCCTATTTGAGAACTTTCTGCCATTTTCATCAAATTTAAAATTGTCGTCTGCAAACTCTTTCAATTTGGACCAGTCCAAAATTTGTCGTTTGGGAAAGGGTTAACTTTTTATCAGACGACAACATTTTATACTTGGCCAAATTGAAAGCATTTGCAGACAAAAATTATTGTAGCTGAAATCCTGGGATTTTTGTTTGAACGGGTTATGGGAAATGAGCGCTGATAACCAGCATTTTCTCTTTACCCAATAACTTTTTCAAGAAGCTCTTTTTTCTGGGGATCGTTAAAACACGGGATTATGTTGTAAGGGATTTTAAGATAATGAAACTTTTGCTATGATGTACATGTAAACAACTGACCAATGAAATTACATTCTAATCACCACGTGGTATGTGAAAACTTTGATACGGGATTTGGTTGATCAACCAGATTACGTGAAACATCATGAATCAGAAATTTGCACAGTCACTTGTTAGCGGTTAACTCTTTACCAAACGGCAAAATTTAAGACGTGTCCAAATTGAAAGCATTTGCAGACGACAAAATAAATGTGACTCAAAAATTGAAATTTGTTTAGGGAAGAGTAGAAAACATTGTGGGAAAAGGAGAAAATGCTGGTTACCAGCATTTTCTCCTTTTCCCACATTTTTTTTCAAAAGGCTTCTTCTTCAGGGTCGTTAAAACTCGGGATTGAGTGGTAAACTGTTAACAGATCTCAGGCGACCGTGCAACCGCTTACAAGTGACTGTACACATTTCTTTTCTCAACGTGCCAACTTAAACGAAGGATGAGGAAGATTGTACATAGTCAACTTTGTTACTAAACCTTGACATGACATTTTCCGTTGAGAAAATATATTTATAACACTAAGTAATCGAATAAAAACGGCATTCTTTTGAGACAAAATCAATTGTATTTTTAGCAACGTTAAATGATCAAGGCAACCCCATTGCTCTAAGTAAGGTTAACAGCGCACGCACGTGTTCCTGATATGGTTCCTGATATGATCTATACATAACAAACAAATAGCTGGATATGAATGTTTTATATATACATAATATTGAAATAAATGACAAAGCATCAGATTGAATTACCTTGTGAACAGAAGTTTTAACATTCAAGAGACAGACCGTCACCGTACAGCATCCCAAGTCACATACAATCCCAAATACTGTACACTTCCGGTCCTACACTGTGTTTTTGCCTTTTTGTTGTTGTTGTTGTTCCGAGATCCCATGGTCATTGGAGAGGTCATCAGACCTCTCCAACAGTGGTGAGTTTAAAATGCAGACTGCCACAGAATTCGCTGTCTAAATCCATTTTTCTTGCGAAATTAGTATGGTACACAGTCTGTTTCGTCATGGTTTTGTAAATAAAGCGAAATCAAAAAACCGAAATAAGAAATAGACGTGGTTCTATTTTTAGGAATGACAGACAACTCGCCCCAAAGACAACTCGCCCAAAGACAACTCGCCCCACAAAAAAATCGTCGTGTAGTTTTATAAATACGTTCAGGTGATAGTAATAAGAGCGGGGCGAGTTGTCTTATATGTGGGGCGAGTTGTCTCATAACTTGGGGCTAGTTGTCTTCTGAAGGTGAGTTGAGTTGCCTTGTGGCGAGTTTTTTGGGGGGCGAGTTGCCTTGGGGCGAGTTATCTTTGGGGCTAGTTGTCCTGCACCCACTTTTAGATATGACGAATTTCAGAAAAGATTTGTTACATTAATTTGCCATGATTACAAATGACCTCTCAAATAACTTTAATTCTTCATTAAGCAAATAAATCTGAGCAGAAGAAAAAGTATGAAGAATTTTGTTAAAAAAGAGAAAGAAGACCGCTGGACAAGATCATGCGACTTAAGAAGGCGGAAAGAAGATCAAATGACGGTCATGTAAAGCAAAAGAGGTTGAAATTAAAGGTCAATAAACTATTTGAAAACACTGACGCTGACCTCTCCTGGCTTCTTTTTGAAAGAAGCCAACTTGTTGCGTTCAACATACAACTTCGTTTAACACAGTACATGCGCACTTATCATTCTATGATTTCCTTGTCTCTTTTTGTCCCATAAAGTAATTAGTACTACTTTCTTCATACATATATATTCATCCGATGAAAAACGTGTTTTCAATTCCTCCATAACATTGTTACATCCTGTCTCATTCAAGCTCAAATCTGCCTTTCATGATTTAACTCTTTACCAAACGACAAAATTTTAGCCTTGACACAATTGAAGCATTTGCAGACGACAAATTAAATGCCACTCCGTAGGGTTGAAAACATTGTGGGAAAAGGAGAAAATGCTGGTTACTAGTATTTTCTCCTTTTCCCACAATGTTTTCATGTGATTTTTTTCTTCTTGGGACGTTAAAAGTCAGGATTGTGCGGTTAAAGGGTCGCGGTCCTTTGATTTCAGATGTATACGTTCACCTCCATTTGTATGGTACTTGGTGTAGTGGCAGCATTGTTTGTTGCACTGTTCATAAAAAATGATGCCCCCAACAGAAACCAAGAGATTGTCCCTCTATCACACCGTTTGAAGGAAGTACTGTCCCATCTTTTTACAGACAGGAAACAACAACTTCTTGTCTTTACGACTGTATACCGCGGTGTAACACAAGGTTTTATAGCGGGTGACTTTACGATTGTAAGTAACGTTTTTTGCTTTTCTCATTACTAAAGCGTGAAAATTTTTAATAAAAACGCACTACTATTTTCTCCTTTTCTGAAAACAGTTCTCAAAAGCCTTCTTTGGGGTCGTAAAAAAGACGGACTTACGCCCTAAGGGTTAAAGATACGTCTATACTTGTTTTCAGCCAGTTTTTAATCCATTTCATCTTTATTTTATGAAACTATAATCTTTCTTGTATCTTCATGTCAAATGTTGCCCCTGATGGTTGGAAGGTTGCACAGATTATGACAGTTAGAAAATGAATTTCATTTTCTTGAGGCCTTTAAAGAAACAAGTGGTGTCGTTCCCGGTTTTTTTTTTTTGACGACAAATCCCTAGAGTTTTTTTTTTTTTTGAATCCCTTACACCATATATATTAGTAATTTATCTGTGTTTACATAGATCTGTCACCCCGGTAGATTACATTATATGGATAGCGAAGTTCGTCACAAAACGAACGCCTGTGATTTAAAGTTATACAGTTCATATGACAAATTAGATATAAGGCTTTACACACCAATAAGATTTAACACCGTTTTTTTTTTTTTTGGGGGGGGGGGGGGCTGTAAGGAGTATCTTCAAATAGGAAATGTAATACCTCAACAATCCTTAATGCTTTGAACGGACTGGTTATTTAGAACCTAGCGTTCCATTCTTCTCTCTGGGCAGAGACAGGGAAAGGTTTCAAGTTATGCAAATAATTTAAACCGATACAGTTTTGTCTTATTCTGATGTTGGTAAAAGTTGACAACGATGCATCTTTGTATGAAATGTCGGAAGTCCAAGCCTGTTATCTGGACTCGGAGTTCGAGCATTGTCAGGGGCGTAACCAGAACTTTAGAATCATACATACTCCGAATCGTGAATGTTATTTCACCTATAGGCTGCTGTGCGCGACGCAGTGCCCTTTTGCTGACAGTGTAAATTAAGATTAGACTTCACAGAACGTGCTGTCTGATCTTCATCTACACTATCCGATACAGTGAGATTTTTTCATCGAAAAGAAATAAGATGAAATCGCAATATTGACTTGTTACTATCTGTTGGAAAGTTTCATTTTATTTTAGCCGTTTTAGTATTAATCATGAAGATGGTGTAGTCTCAATAATAATACATTTGCGGTGCTTCTTTTCTTATTTGGACATTTACTGTGCACCGCACAGTCCATCGTGAATTTTCTACAGAGCTGTACTGACTGTTTCGTCGGTTTCATCTGTATCGCAGCGAATTACAATTAATTCTTAGTGATACACATGACAGAGGAAAAATTATTAAACGTTTCATCACCTAAAGCACTCGTAGATGTTTTTTATAACACGTAAATCTCGAAAAGAGCGAACGAAACTTATCGTGTTCGGCGGCCATTTTGTGTGTATTTTTGCGAACGTAAACACCTCAAGTAACAGACGAATTAAACTTTTTTTCATATGTTTAGCGTTTAAATCGAAAATATTTGTATTTGAAACAAAGGATTAGTGAATACTTAAGCAATAGGTATGTTCAAATTGTAGTTTTGTCCTCTATGTGGAAAATAAGAGAGTTTCAAAGTGCGCACAAAATCTGTGCGCAGATTTCAACTGTTTTTTCACGATCGTCTCTGTACCCGGAGGCGACCAATCAGAAACTGAAATCGCCTTCGGGCACTGTTATCTTTACTAGAAGATGGTGTTGTTCTCTAAAGTGATCAGCGGAAAAATGCAGCTGTTTAAACTTTGATGCATTTGAATATAAAGCATACCGTTTAAAAGTATCGAAAGAAATTGTGAAGATGACAATCTATCACTGTGTGGAGAGCCTAGACGATTCTGTCCGTTCCGGAATATCTTATTAGATATTTAGTCCTGACCCTACTTTCACTTTAGTATTCAAACTTCCGGTCAGCTGAAAAGATAATTCAACTCGTCCAATACATGGATCCGTGGCGGTGAGATAAACCGACTTCCTTGGTTACCGTCGTTAAGGGCTCACAAACAAACGCAGGAAATACATATACAGTATAGCAGAAAGGCTACTTAAATCGTGCTGTCATGCCTGTTTCTTTCGATTAAATGCCGGAAAAAATAATCTTTTTCATAAGTTTCTGCCGATGATGGATTCTCGGCAAGAAATATATGGATACTTGAACTTATTTACACAAGGATTTGTACAAAAAGTGTGAATTTCAGGGGCTACGGACAATGTAATACATGTGCCAGTAAAGTTTTGAACTTCTACGAGAAAGAATGAAACAACTCATAATCCTCTGCAGTTTTACTTAAAAATAATAGAATTAAAGATGATTAATATTTTTGTAAGGCTTGTTAGGTTGTCTCAACATCGTATTCGATAATGAATTACACTATATTACAAGCATTTTGAAATATTTATAGATTGTCTCATTCAACATAGAGGTGGAAGTCTGAGAAATGTTTAAATTTCAAGTTAAGGGAAAATGGTTGCCTTACGATTTTAGAAAAGTGTAAAGTGTGCTGTCAATTAACAAATTTGTTAATATCATTGGCGGTAGTTTGTTTTATCTTATGATATACTGAAGACAACGGGTGGTCGAGTGGATTACAGCGGCAATCAAACACACATCTTATCAGTTAACAGTTTACCGACATACCCTTTGAAATGGCAGATGTGCTAATCCACCTAAATATGGCTAAGGCAAAAGCTGATTTAATTAACATAAGTTGCCTTTTGAGCTAAACTTCCAAAACTGTACACAACAGAACTTACTCTGTTTCATAAATGAAATCTACATGTACCTTCAGTAAGAATACACGTAAATGTACTTAATTTAAGTAGCAGATGGTTTGAATCCAAGAATAAACTGCATTTTTTTTTTGCACTCCGATCTGTATCTACATATTCAGCATTCTTCACGCACCATGGGTTAATGTTAACGTCAAACTTAAACATTGATGACACGTGCCCCTTTTTGCATGTGCAGATGTTATTAAACAAGATTAACTATTTGAGTGAACATACTTTCTCTTTATTAGTATTTCATATATTTTACCTTTGTTTTCCACTGTAAAACAGTTTAAGTTTTTTTCGGAGAGTTTCAGGGAGGAAAGAAAACTAACATTAATTAATCCATTGCGTAATATAGCGATGATCAAACTCTTTGCTCATGCCCCATTGTCAATCATAATCATAATCCAAACTTATAATCTCTTCGTATATTTCACGTAAGCAGTACACGTACACGATCGCAAAGCACATCTTTTAAACTTTTTCATAAGATTCAAGCGTTGTAAACACACATAATATCGCACTTCTCCATCATTAACAGTCGCTTGTTTGTGAGCCGAAATAGCAGAAAGCAAGGCTGCACATCGGGCCAAATAAATGCGATTACCTGATTGGTCGAATATCGATTTCTACGGATCCATGTATTCTAAAAAGATTTAACGCTGTAATACAATGTAAGTATCTCGGTTCGTTGCCTACCCTCGTTTACGCTGTATTTGTAATCAACCTGTTGAATTTAGAAGAATACAAATGATGGTAAAATCAAATAATTTGGATTACACAAAATTTTAACAAAGTTAAACAAGTACATAAATTAATTAATTTTGACTTAAAGGATCAGTTTATCCAAGAATGGCATAATAACTTACTAAAATCCAGTAAAGCAAGGAATTACAGTCTTTATAAAAAGGAACCATGCTTAGAAACTTACCTAACACAGCTTCCATTGTCATTGGCAATCAGTACTTTTTTATTTCGAACTGGAAACCATAAACTGCCTGTCGAGACTGATAGATGGAATGGTACAGCCTACAATGAAAGAATTTGTCAGTTGTGCAACACAGGAAGCGTAGGTGACGAAATGCATTATCTATTGTCCTGCCCTGCCTTAGTCAACCAAAGACAACCTTTTCTAGCTGGAGCGCAAGTGACAAATACTACATTCTGTTACGATAAAATTATGTCATTCTCATCAGGTGCTGATCCAGTGAAAATTAGTAAATTCCTAATATTGATTATGAAAGAAGCTAAAATGATATCGAGGTAAAAAGAACGCATCCCACAATAGCTGAAACATAAACAAAAACAAATAGTTGTAACTTACCTTACAAACGATAGGTATTTTCATTGACCAGGCGTCCTTTTCAACATATACTGTAAAAACACGATTAATATTCCGCACTGTGATTGGTCACTTCTTCAACTACACAGCCGTGTTGAGATTACGAACTAAACAACCCGGATAAACTCGGTATCCATCGGTTCTTTTTATCCCTACTTTGTCAAATGCAATGCGTACTCGACGCACGCTATTAATTAAGAAACTTTTATCTTTACATTTACCTTTTTATAAGTTCCAAAATTCATAGTAATCTCAATGCTTATATACTAAGAAAAATAACATGGTGAAGGATTGGGGGGACAGGAGCATACGCCCGTTATTACTGAATAACCCCCCCCCCCCCACCCGTGCCCCGATTACGTCCCAGAAGGTTTGCTTCTCCATTGCAAACAACTATCATTATATATTTTTAGCTTTATCTGATATATGTCGTCTGCAATATTGCTTCAAGTTTGACAAGTCTAAAATGTTACTATTTGGTAAAAGAGTTAAACTCAAGCTATAAGTGTGTATGAGTGCTCTTTTTTTTTTCCCAGCAGGTGATGTAGATTGTGATCAGACTGTCACAGAGAAACGGTCTGATCACAATTATCATCGCTATCTTCTTCGAATCTTTTCCTTATTAGTATTTATTTTACTTTTTACTTATTTGACACTTACAATTGCGTATTACCATGCTAATGTAGACTAGATTCTATGTTTTTATTTTCGATTTCATGTACATCTAGCTATCACAAGTGCCAAACATTATCTATATAGTGTCTTTGAGAGAAATGCAAATTTCAGTTTACCAATTGTGCACATTGTGAACACTAGCCAGCCAGTGCGGGGTGTGCAGTGTGAGCCTGAGCCTGCACTCTGCATTGAAGTTGGTGCAGATCAGGATCGGACTGCACATGCGCATTGATTGACTGGCAATGGACTTATAGTACGTGATTTTTTAGACCTTTATCCGAGAAATGATCCTCGTATTATTGCTGTTCCTTTTATTTTCCCTCTGACTGAGAAGTCCATTCATTTAGCGCATATATGTATCACACATAAAAGGAAATCTTCAAAATTGTTCTCTGATTACTTTAAAAAAAAAAAAGTCAATAACTATTGCAGGTGTTCTATTTAACGACAAATCTGAAAATTAGCTGCAGTTTTTTCCAAACCATAACTTTTTTTTTTTTTCTCCTTTCTACGTTCTGGTAAATATGCAAGAGCGTTTGTTTTATGTCTACAGTATATGTCTGTGTATATGCCTGTCTGCGTGTATTTTGTGCTAGTTTCTTTATTCTATTTCTTTTCATTATTTGTTTGAAATCCGCTCGTTTTTGACCATATCTAGTTTGTTGCCATGTAAATTCCATGCTGTATGACTTTTGCATACCTGGAAGAGAATAAAGTGTTGTATTGTATTGTATTAAATAATCCGTAGAGTTATGGTTCAGTGGAACGCTGGTTTACTGCGCATGCGCGTAGTTCTGAAGGGTGTATAAAGCGAGTTTCGCCGTTGAATGTTCAGTTTTCTGTTTTCTCACAGTGCAGTGCACATCGAAAAATATTATTAGACAATTCTCCTTAGTAAAATAATTATTGGGCTTTGGTCAAAGAGTTTTATTTAGAACATACATGCATGTAACCCGGATTCATGTATTTGCAAACCGGGATCAGCTGTATCGTTCAGGAGTAAAACTATAGTACCGAGTCGCATTATTATTAGACGAAAACCACTGCATAGGATTGAGTCAGGCCGACCGACGTCTAATAGGAATCAGTCCAAATTTTAGACTGGCTACAGGCACACTCGTTTTGTGTTATATAGGCTGGATCCGTAGGGACCCTAGTATTGATCAGTGCTTGATAGAATTGCATTTCCCTAATGAACCGTGTACCAAGCAGTACAGACTGATTTTCGTTTTATCATTTGTGATTGTTGATTCTACCCATTCCTAATTAACCATATTCATTGTCGAGTAGACAATAGTGATTCAATCATTGTTTCAATTATATCAGTTGCTGTATGTATATTTGAGGAAATATTCCGACCGCTTCATTTATTTTGTATCTAATCAATCTAAAGCAGGAAGCTTGAGAAAATTTTACTGTATAAATCCGCTCGACTCGTTACAACTGTGGGGTCGATCCAAGTGTTAGTCGCTGGCAGAAAATGAATTTTAAAATGAGACAAAAAGTAAACAAAGGATAGAGTGACCTGACACCTTTTAACCTAGTTTTTAAATTAATTTCTCTACTAGGGACTAACATTTGAACCCACCTTAAAATAACAGATTGTCATCTTCACAATAATTTTTAAATACTTTTAAATGATATGATTTGAATTAGGTGAGGCATGCTCTGTGAAAAGGGGGCTTAAGACATCTGCGAAAAGTAGCCCGCGCAGGCTGACTTGGGCCGAAACTGTTCGCTACTGGTCAATTTTCTGCATGTCCAAGGACCATTCTACCTCATGAATCAATTGGTTGTTAGACAAAATGGACTATATGGATCCATAATTATGAGATGATTTGCTTGGTATCATGCATCACGGAGATGCATTAAGTCCTTTTTGCCAGAGCGTGGCTCAAAGGCATTTTAACACCCCCTTTGTTTATTTTTGGCAGCTATTGTTACTTTTAGCTGGAGGACAAAATCGTGGAATCTACCAGAATGAAAGCATTCGCAGACGACACATTAAATAAGGATCAAATGATGGGAATTGCCTTTGGGCGTGAAGAAGGCACTGTGGTTGGGTGTAGCCGCCGACGTGAAATATTGTTGAAAACGGCGTCAAGCACCAGACAGACTAATATACAAAACCAGTTGAACCATACTCTGTGAAAAGGGGGGCTTAATGCATCTGCAAAAAGTATCGACTCATGTCAGCCTGCGCAGTCCGCGCAGGCTGACCTGGGACGAGACTTTTTGCTATTGGTTAATTTTCTCCATGTCAAAGGATCAGTTCGCCTCATGATTCAGTCTTTCATCAGAAAAAAATAGATTTTATGGATCCATCATTATGTGATGACTTGCTTGGTATCACACATCAAGGAAATGCATTAAGCCACCTCCTGCCAGAGCATGGCTCACTTTATTTTATTTCTTTTTTTTTTTTTTTTTTCAGGCCTTTGTTAGCTGCCCTCTTGGCGTGGAGAACGTGGGCTTTGTTATGATGACCTACGGACTTACGAGCGCTTTATGCTCCTACGTGTTTGGTAAAGCCAGTACTTATACAGGGCTTTATTCCCTGTTCTGCTTAGGTTTGTACTTAAGTCTAAGGCATTAGTTACATGTTTTTGTTTTTTTTAATTATCATCATTCATTTTTTTTTTGCGTAGACATACCTAGAAATTTGAGCCATACTCTGGCAAAAGGGGGCTTAATACATCTCCATTGTCCATGATACCAAGCAAGTCATCACATGATCATGGATCCATAAGTCCAATTTGTCTAACAACCAACTGAATCATGAGGTAGACTGGTCCCTTGACATACAGAAAATTGACCGATAGCGAAAAGTTTCAGCCCAGATCAGCCTGCGCAGTCCGCGATACTTGTCGCAGGTGCATTAAGCCCCATTTTCACAGAGGATGGCTCATTTACAATTAACTCAACAGGACAGACTGGTTACCAACATTCTCCTTTTCCCGCATTGTTTTCAGAAACCTTTGTTTTCTGACAGTGTCATTAAAAACTCGGAATTGATCTATAAAGGGTTCGGCTACTGCACAACTACTACGATGACTCGTGCACCTTCACTACCTCTACGTATGAGCCATGCTCTGGCAAAAGGGGGCTTAATGATTCTCCGTGATGTATCACACCAAGCAAGTCATCACATAATTATGAATCCATATAATACATTCTGTCTAACACACGACTGAATCATGGGATAGAATGGTCCTTTCACATGCAGAAATTTGACCGGTAGCAAAACGTTTCCACCCAGGTCAGCCTGCGCGGAATGCGCAGGCTGACCTGGGTAGATACTTTTTGTGTATGCATCAAGCCCCCTTTTAACAGAGCATGACTCAATTATGCAACATTAGTAACTACTGTTTCTAAAACCACCGACAATCTATGCAGAAAATGCACCAAATGAGTGTGCGCATATATCTCCTGTAACAAATTTGAAGCAGGCAGCTTTGCAAACATCCTTTTGAGTTATGGATTATAAACGATATGGGGTGGGGGTGACATCAGAATACGTGTGAAAATCAAAGCGTTGAAAGAACTGGTGTGGCATTTGTAAAGAAAGCCATTGTGTTGAATCAATAATTTGAAAATAAACAACAGAAATACATGTAGTTTAAAAATATTTCCTTGAAGTCAACCTACTATATAGTCATGCACAATCCAATAGAGTCGGTGCAATCTTGTGGGACGAACAAGCCATGGCGAACAAGCCCAGGGACGAATAAGCCTGGGAACGAATTGGTTTTGGGAGGAACAAGCACGGAATCGATTTGTCAGGAGACAAAGATCGTGTGTATCATTACGCCAATAGTAGGCCACAACGAATAAAGCTATTTTCGATAAAAAGAAGTGTTTCCACGATCAATGGTTTAATTCATTTTAATACGCCACTTTCAATTTTATATCTGAGTGCAATTGAAACACTTATTTGTCTGAGAAAAATTGAGTGTAATTAGGTTTACTTCCTTCGGTTTTGCACAAATTACGATACATAATTTTTAAAATGCCGTATTGAACTCATAGCGGCATTGTCTTTGACAAATGCCACAACAATGGTGGAAAAAAGAAGAAATTTAGAGTTTGGGTTTTTCTCTCCTGTTATCAGATTAAACGATCTTGGTTCGAATCTTGCGATGAGTGGGAACAATCTTAAAAACTTTCTATACATAGCAGGAGGATTTCTAAAATAGTCTCATAATCGATATGAGCCATGTTCTGTCAAAAGGAGGCTTAATGCATCTCCGTGATGTGTTGTACAATCAAGCCAACACATATTTATAGATTTATAATTGCCACTTTTTTAAACAACCAACTGAATCATGAGGTAGACTGGTTCTTGGACATACAGAAAATTGACCTGTAGCGAAAAGTTTCGGCCCAGGTTAGCCTGCGCGGATTGCGCAGGCTGACCTGAATCGATACTTTTCGCAAATGCATTAAGCCTCCTTTTCACAGAGCATGGCTTATATACATTGAACATTTTTTTTTTCTTTTTAAGATCTGCGAGCAGATTTCTATTATACCTACAATTGATTTTGGTCATAGTAATTTTTTGGGCCATAGTATGGTATCAGGAAGCGGTGGGAGTATATCTAAAATCAGATTGAACGTCTTGTGCATTTTTTTAATCCTGTATTACGCCGCGCATAAAGTTTTTTTTTTTAAGTCGCTATTGTCAGCGGAATAGTTAAATTAAATTATATTTTTTTGCTTTTATATCTGACAGCTTTCCTTGTACACACTAGCGTTTGCATCACCATGTTGTTATGGCTACCCCACACGTCACAATCGTCAGTTATCTACGTCATTGCAGGACTATGGTCGATTGGAGACTCCATATATTTATCTATTGTTACAGGTATGCCCTTTGCCACCTTTATCCAAGGTTAGAGTAAATAATCAGCAGAATATGGCTTAACCCTTTACCACACCATCACGAGATTTGACGTCCATGAGAAAGGGAGGCGTTTGAAACAATTGTAGAAAAAGTAGAAAATGCAGGTAACCAACACGTTCTCCTTTTTTCACAACGTTTTCTACTCTTTCTAAGATAAATACAACCATTTGCATCCCACTTAATTTGTCGTCTGCAAAGACATTTAATTTTGACAAGACAAAAATTTTGTTGTTGATTGGTAGATCTAGAGGGTTAACCAGACGACAAAATAATTATTATACTCGACCATATTGAAAGCATATGCAGACGACAAATTAAATGTGGCTCAAATGATTGTATATTTCTTTTAAAGGGTAGGAAACATTGAGGAATAAGGAGAAAATGATGGTCATTAGCATTTTCTCCTTCGCCCACAATGTTGAGCCTCACCTCAAGACCCTAAAGACAGGAGATTGTTTTGTAAAGGGTTAATACTTAGCAGGAGCAAATCATTGTTTATGATCTCCTGATCGATTTGAAATGGGTTGAACTCTTAACGACAGAATGCCGAGCATTTTCTCCTTTTCCCACAATGTTTTCTATTCAATTCAAAGCAAGTTTTATCATTTGAGCCACCCTTGATTTGTCGTCTGCATATGCTTGAATTTGGACATGCATATGTCTAAAATTTGGTCGTGTGGGAAAGAGTTAAAGCAGCATAAAACTAGATTTTAACAGAAATGCTTTTTGACGAAAGTTGACAATTTGTATGGTAAAGTCATGGGGACATTACTGTTTACTTATACTTGGGGGATAATAACATAAAATCACCATTGATTATTTGCCACTACTAAAACATGCACGTTCAAAACGTCAGTCCAGCCACTCTACTGACTGAGCAAGTTAAAAATACTGAAAATAGCATCATTTCATCATCCTCTTCTGCTTATGATCAGCAGTTCTTAGAGCGCTTCAGGCCCACATCGACCTCGTGCTGTGTTTTCTTTTTTAATCATTAACAACACGCTTTTACTTGGTTTCAGTTAATTAAGTTATCTACATTCTATATTTCAATAGGAAACCTGAGGCAGCACAGTATCTTTTATTTCATGCTTTTCGGTAGTTTATCGGGAAATAATGGTGGATTATGGTTTGATAATTTCACCATGTCGACCAGTGAATTTACCGATTAATAAACTCACTGGTGCGGAAAGATAGAGAACTCCTCTGTACTTCGCAAGTCCCAACAAAAAAGGGGCTAGAAGCATGAAATAAACAGAACGGTTTTTTTTTTTCTTTCCGATGAAATTATTTTCGTGAACATCAGACGGTAATATTTTCACGAGTGGCCACTCGTGAAAATATTACCACTGATGTTCACTCGATAAAATAAATTTAAATACTTTTTTTTTCTTTTTTTTTCCAGTTATCTACAGTGTATATTTCAAGAAGAAACCTGAGGCAGCGCTATCTTGTTTCCGTCTACTCGACTCCCTCGGGTTGGGTCTCGCCTTTAGTCACAGTGCATTTCTATGTACACGCTATAAGATATACATCGTACAAACTATTCATCTACTTTCACAAATATCTATCACTGTATTCTTTGTCGTTGTCAATAAAAGCAAATGTCTCAGATGATAAGACCCGTACATTTGTTTTAATTTCTTGAGTTTGCTGGCAGTTTTTTTTTTAATCTGAAACCACATAGAATTTCACTTATACAATGAAAAAGACTTGCTAAGTGCATGCACATACATAATAGGATCTGGTATGAATTGGTGTTTTATATATATATATATAAAACACAGAAAATAGTTTTAATTTTGATCACATGTAGATTTACATATTGAAGTTTGCTTAATCTCAGGCTTATAGAATCACAATAACACGCCACTCACTGAACTTCATTATATTGATACTACAAGGAATCAAAGCGTTGAAAGCACTGGTGTGGCATTTGTTAAGGGAGCCATTGTGTGGAATTAATAATTTGAAAAATAAACCATAGAAATAGTTTCAAAATATTCGCTTGAAAGTCAACCTACTATATAGTCATGCACATTCCAATAGAGTATGATGCAATCTTGTGGGACGAACAAGTCCTGGCGAACAAGCCCAGGGACGAATAAGCCCATGAACAAACTGGTTTGGGACGATCAAGCACGGAATCGGGCGGTCAGGAAACAAAGATTGTGTGTATCATTACACCAATAGAAGACCATAGCGAATCAACCTATTTTCGATAAAAAAAAAAGTATTTGCATGACCGATGGCATGATCCAGTTTATGTTAATACGCCATTTTCATATCTGAGTGCAATCGAAACTCTTATTTGTCTTAGAAAATTTGAGTTTCATTGGGTTTACTTCCTTCGGTTTTGCACAAACTACGATACATCATTTTCAAAATGTCGTATTGAACTCATAGTGGCATTGTCTTAGACGAATGCCACAAAAAACGAGGAAAAAAAAATGTTATATGCACTCCCAGTAGATCCATCGTACCAGGGACACATGGCGTGCACAGTTGTTTGGCATTTCCTGTCCCTACTGCAGTTACAAGGGACCTGCATTATGCGGTGTGCAAATTATATAGGGCGTTTTCTAGCCTTCGTGTCGTAACCAGTGATCTGCATTATATGGTGTGCACATTATTTAGAGCGCTTTCTGTTTCTAATGTCGTAACCAGTGACCTGCATTCTATGGTGTGCACATTATTCAGGGCGGCTTCTCTCCTTAATTTGGTAACCAGGATCTGCATTCTATGGTGTGCACTTTCGTTTGGCGTTTTCTGACCCCACTGCAGTTACAAGCAACTTGCATTATAAGGTGTGCACACTACCTGAGTCCTTTCTCTCATTACTTCCATAAACGTGGCCTGTATTGTATGGGGTGCACATTATTTTTGCCTTTTCCTGTCCCTGATGAAATCGTACTCTGGAGAAATCAATCCCAATCCTAAATTAAATGGGGACAATTTCTCAAAAAAAGGAAAAAAAGTCAGATATAGGGTATGTATAGAAAAATTTTTCCCAACTGCATTCAGTTTGCTGGAGAAATGCCCCCACGTGATATTCACAAGCAATACGCTACGCTTAAACATGTATGTGAAAGAAGTATGATTTTTTATTTCTTTGTTTTAGTAAGCAGCACATGGACATACATGTATAGAGGCATGATCTGGCAAAAGGGTGTTTAATGCATCTCTGTGATGCATGATACCGGTACCAACCAAGTCATTATATGATCATGGATCAGTACAGTCCATTTTGTCTAACAACCGACTGAATCCTGAGGTAAACTGATCTTTGGATGTGCAGAAAATTGACCAATAGCAAATGTTTCGGCCCAGGTCTGACTGTGCAGGCTGACTCGGGTCGATATTGTTTGCAGATGCATTAAGCCCCTTTTCAGAGAGCATGGCTCATATAGGTTTTGCCGGATTACATTAAACTGAATTTGATAGTACAGTAATTACCTACTCAACGAGTGTCACATAAACCGGATGTTGTTTACATATTTCCCGAGACAGATAATGCCTATTCAGTTAGATTATTGCCGAGCCCTGGTAGCTCAGTTGGTAGTGTACAGGAATTGAGAACAGGGAGGTCGCTGGTTTGATCCCTGCCTCGGCCAATTTCTTTCCAAGGATTGATGATATTCATTGCGACAGGATTCATTTCTCTCTCACCGCTGACTATTAGTTTGATGATGGTTATGTGGGAAAGCAGCCAGTGGCTTGGAAAGAATATTGTGCGGAGTACTGGTGAAAGAAACTCCACGAAAGCATGGATAAGTGCATTTGCTGCCGCGATATAATTGAAATAATAATGGTTGAAAACGGCGTTAACCATCATTTAATCAATCATTAAATGTGTTCATGTGCGGTTTTAGATGAACTTCTACATTCTATAATCTGTTTAATAATGGTTTTGGTTTTGCAAATTTCTCTCTGTCCCCTAAGCATATTGGATATGTATATTGTATAACATGGGGATAATAAAATGTATTTGAGTTTTTTCCCAAGAGATCATGTCTGTTAGGGACTATTTTTCCAGAGAACTCGCCTTGTTAAATTTAAGGACGATTTCCTCGGGGGAAGATTTCCCCTGCAGTCGTTCTACGTGGTTTAAATCGGTCAGAATGATATGGGTTAAATATCAAAAGCCTATCCAGCTAAACGATATTTTTTTTAATAGGTGAGGGCTCAAGACTTAAAAATCAAAAAAGAAAAAAATGAAAATGTATGGGGACGTTCAGCGGGGACGATTTAACCATTTCTTGGAGATAAGCCTATAGGCTACGTTTGATTTTAACATTTTACACTTCGTCAAATATAGACTAGTCAGTATTGAAAACATTTGTAGTCGACAAATTACATATTAAAGATGACTTTAAAAATGGATTAGTCTTTAAAATAGTAGAAAACATTGTGGAAAAAGGAGAAAATTCTGGTTACCAGCTTTTTCTTCTTTTCCCAGAATGTTTTCAAAAACCCTCTTCCTCAGGATCGTTAAACTCGGGACTGGCTTGAATACCCTATACAGACATTGTCGTATCGTATAAACACTAGGATCTTGAGCTTCTGTCATATCTTTGAATGGCCAACTGATTGTAAATGTACAGGTCTGAAATAAACTGAGCCACGCTCTTGCAAAAGCGGGCTAAATGCATCTCCGTGATGCATGATATCAAGCAGGCCATCACATGATCATGGATCCATAAAGTCCATTTTGTCCAAAAACCGACTGAATTAGGACGAAGACTGGTCCCTTCACATGCTTAAAATTGACCAAAAGCAGGTCAGCCTGCGCGGATCTTGGTCGATACTCTTTGTAAATCCATTAAGCCCCCTTAAGCATGGCTCTATGGAATACGCTTGTCGTGATCGTATCCTATATCAAACATGGAGCTGTGCAAGCTAAGGACAGTCCTTTGATGATTTCAATCTCACCTTTCACCTTTTCACGTGCATTGGCTGCTTCTAGTTGTCACGTGTGTCATATTTCAACCAATGAAAACGGACAAGACAAAAGCGGGAAGGCGAGCTGCGGGAAATAGGGGGAAGCCATGTTGACTCGGTGGAAAAAAAAATAGGTAAGTCTCTGTATTTCTTGTAGTATTTTAATTCCTTGTGGGATTGGACTCCTGAATGATCTACAGTTGCATGGCATTTGCTAATTATCATTGACTATTTTGCTGTCTTCCTCGAAAAGTCAAACTGCTTTGTGTTGACGAATACGGATCGGTCTTTTTCGTTCCCGAGCTTGTTCGTCCGGGGATAATCGTCCCAACCGGTTTTTTGCATCAACGAAATTACAGTGATTGTGCCAGCCTACCAATTTTTCATCAAACTTCAAACATATTGAACATGTTAAAGGGGCTATTGACTATTTTGATTCTCATATTACACAACTTAAAAAATGTTTTGCCTCTAACCCTACACTAAACATTAAATTTTTGACCTATTCAAATTGAATTATTTACAGACAGCACATAGAATGTGTCTCAGATGTTGGAATTTATCTTTGTAAGGGAAGAAAACATTGTTGGTACAGTAGAAATTGTTTGTTGCCAGCATTGTATTATTCTCCCACAATGTTTTTAATGGTCTTCTTCCTTGGGATTGTTGCTAAAGGGTTAAGATTAGCAGTAGTTTGCAAACCATCGATTGATTTGAGAGAGATAGAGAAGCATAAATAAAAACATTTTTATTTGTGTTGAGTTAACCCTTCACACAACTCCAAGTTTAAACAATTCTGATGGAGAAGGCTTTTCAAAACATTGTGGGAAAAGGAGAAAATGCTGGCTACCTTTTTATCAAGATTCATGTGCTGTCCAAGTTTCTTGAGTTCCATTACCCAAAGTAATGGAAATGATTCTCAGTACAAGTTAAATTAAGAAAAAAATTTTGTTATATTATAAGTTTCAATAATTATTTGAGTTAAGTATCCAATTTACTGAAAACCTGAAATAGTATATCTTTCGAAATCAATCATCATTAACTTCCAGGGTTTTCCCTTGGCAACAAAAATAGGGGGTCATTGTGACCCCCTAGTCATAAGTAATGGGGGGTCATTCTGGACTTTGAGGGGGTCACAAAAAATGTAATTAGGTTAAACATTAAAGACTACTATGTATGAAAGAGTGAGTGTTTTTGTGTTTCTTATTCATCCCAAAGCTTTAAATTTATACTTATTTATGAATCATTAAATGATGTAAGATGTAAGGGATTCTCTGTATAAAGGGGCTTTCAGTCTAGATGACGTCTTTTTCATAGAGTGTCTTGAGTATGCTTTATTAAAAGCCTGGTCTTTGAAGGCAAAAATGCTCTAGCTGCAGACAAGCTGTCATTTATTTACGTAATTTCAATCTTTCAATGGTATCAATGTGACCACAGTGTTTTGGTGATGCACATTTATGCAGCCACTCTCTGTGGTAAACTGGTTATTGTGTTTTGTTTTTGTCACAGGAATTAACCGTTTACTTGATACAAGTAGCTTGTTGTCGGGCGGATTTGATAACCTCTTTTTTGTGTGTGTGTGTGTGTGTGTGTGTTTTTTTTTTTAAATAGAGAGTATCCATCCGACAACAAACTATTTTCACCAATCAAACGTCCGATTCCTTTGTTTTGATACGCCGCCGTTTTCGACAAATAATTAAGCATTTGTCTTTAGCCAATTTTCAGTAAACCCTTGGGGCCTTGAAATGTTTTTCTCCTTACTCGAACCAGGCGATCATCATCCGATCATTGTTCAAGGTCTCTTTTCCTTGCAGACGGCAAGAATGACGCCAGTTTCGACTGAGCCATATTGTTTTCATTAGAGATGGACTGGTTTAGTTTAGACGAGTTTAAAGACTGACAGTATTCTCGTAAAATCGATACACAGTCTAGTGTTTCGTCCCATTTTCTTCTCGTACTTAAGCTTTCTTCTGTACTGGCGATGCAACATTGTCGGTAATAAAGACGATCGTAAGTAACCTTTATAGTTTTTGTGCGTCCACGGTGATGCACTATTGAAAAAAATACGGGTCATTTTTCTTAAAAATGCGTCAAAACGCACAAAATCGTGCGTCAAGGAAAACCCTGAACTTTTGGTTGGCCGTGAAAAAGATTGACAGATTCCTCATTCTAAAGTCGCTGGAAAATTCCAGCTTGTTTTTAATCACCTGCAAATGCTTCCAATTAGGTAGACCCTGGACATAAGGCTTTCGAAAGTGGTTCATGTCAGGTCTAAAAGTAGGTCACTGGCTTCATCTTTTGAAAAATCTTACGCAGGGTTTCCGTTTACGACGTAAAAGTATTTATATACGCACGAAAATCAGCTCAGGCACAAAATATCAAAGCTGATTGCGTCTCTCAGCGCCCCAGATAAGCTGCGTATTTGCTTATTTTACGATATTTGGAACAGCAAATACGCAACAAAACTTAATTTAAAGCGTAACAAATACGCACATATTTCTCAAGATACGCAATTTGACTGATTTTCATTTCGTATTTTGTTGACAACCGAGATCGTCATCTTGACTGGCTGTGTAGTCACTGAAATGCTTGCATATCATTCTCTGAATGAATTGCAAGCTTCTTAGATCAGCTGATTATACCACTCATCACAACTCGGCCGATCCTGTACCTACATCTATTTTGAATAACGGATCACCCGAGGTTTGCCGAATGCTGATTATACGTGTACTTGGTTTGGCATTCGGCAAACTTCGGGTCATCTTTTGATAAAATTTTCTTGGCTGTATCATGTAGATTGATATGCACCCACACAGTACATTTCTTGTAAAAAAATACACCACTTTACCGTTCTATAATACTCCACTTAGAAAAAGAAAACACTCGTCACAATTTTCTCTTAGAATCTTTCTTAATACATTTCCGTTGAAAAAAAGTTTGTACAACAATTTTCTAACTCGGTCTATCAGTTCTCATTGACGCTTGTAAATTTGAAATAACCCGAGTTTTTTATGCTAAAAAATAATCTGCCAAAGGGTCAATCTGACACATGAGATCATCGGCTAAAGCTTCATATAAATTAGCTTGCAGGCATGTACCCGGCAGATATATGGGCTTTATTAAGTTACAAAATTAGTGTCAAATGTGAAGTACGCACACGGCTCTGTTTATCACAGCTAATTAAACTGGCATTTTTTGAAAACGTGATAAAAGTTTTCATCCTTTTATCCAGTGTAAAATGACAGGTTTTAGTAATACCTGCTACCCTAATTGAAAAATTCATATCAAATGATGCAGAAATATTTCTCCAAAAAATTAGCTGACATGGAAAATCGGACGCTGAAAAAAAACACGAAAACCCATGACACAACAAAAGTCAGTTTGAGATCAGAGGCTTTTTAATCTGTCTTATAGTCTTTAATAATGAATTTAAAGAGGGAATTTACACAAATCTCTCTATAAATCAAGAAGTGGAAGCCAAAATATCTGTTTTGTAGTGAGTAAACACCATTGGTTGCATTATGAAATAAAACTAAATGTATATGACAACCTACAAATTAGACAGGGGAGGGTGGAAGTTAGACCCTCTTGTTTTACAATGTTAGCACTGGGACAAGTGTTAAAGAAGGTATTAGTCACTCATAGGTGACCTTTCTTTTCTCCCTTTTCCACTATATTCTAGTATGCTATATGAAAGACAAATCCAGTCATTCAAGCTACATTTGATTTGTCGTCTGCTACTGCTCTAAATACGAAAGAGTCTAAAATTATGTTGTTTGGAAAACTGTTAAAACCTCGTCTGTGTCCATTTATTCATAATGACGACTTGCATGCTTGGGCTGCAAGTTAAATTTCATCTCTCCATCTTTCTGATGATCAAGTGCTTGGAAATACTGAACAGTTGTAACCAAGGTATCCATATTTTAGCAACACATTTTCTTTTCATACCATGCTCAGCATATAACAGATAAAAAGAATAAAATAAAATTGCCAGATTTTTCAATCAATCTTATTAGCTGCACACTATAATTATAAAATAAAAAAAAAAGTTAACTTTATGGGATTGAAACATACTATGTTCAATTATTGGGTAAAACTCGGATTTTTACGCTACCATTAGAATTTTCTTGCTTAAAAATTTGCTGTGTAAGCAAAGTCATTTCATTTTACCCCTGCCTTTAAAAAAATGATGCTTAAATACCCCTTGGCTCAAAAAATTATCTGGGGCTTTGGTCTCTTGGACTGCAACTTCTTTATGGAACCTTTCGCAGATTTAATTTGATGTGCAAGCCTGAGACTGTCGCTCAAAATGTATGAATCTTACGTCACGATAGAACTTCTTTGAAAGTCCATGCAACCTGTTGTAAAAACCTTATTTCTGCTTAGTTTCATAACAAATCAAACACATTTACACGAACAGAAGAATATAGATAAATTGCTCTTAGCATCTAATCTTGGAAGGCAGGATCTTTCAGCCATTTGTCTTGGAAAGATCGTGAATGCTTTTTCTTTTTGGCCCGGGAAGCCATCTTCAGGAAAGAAATGCAAAACGACAGCTGTTTTCTATGATCAATTCGCTGGAAAAGACAATATGGACACAACGCAAGTAACCAGTCGAAGTAGACGACAAAGAGATCTATTTTTATCTTTCTCTGTTACATGTTGGCATACCAAGATCTATTTATAGACACTTTGGAATTCTGATGGTCAGTTTGTACAGAAAATGTTAAATCTTCCTACCGGTATTTTGCATTGTTTTCGTTATTGATGTAGATCTAGTTTAATCATGGTTTTGACTCACTTTAGACTGCGTCCTAGGTCACTTTCTCAGATCATAGAGAAACTGTGAATGTACTCTAGAGGCCATATTTCTTTCCCGATACCAATGAAACTTGACCAGAATGTTTGTCTCGGTGTAATCTAGAATAAGTTTAAAATTGGTTCATGTCAGGTAAAAGAGTAAGTCATTGGGACAAATCTTAGAAAAATCTTGTGTGCACTCTAGAGGCTCCATTTTTGGACCAATACTTGTAAAAATAGGTCAGAATGTTTGTCATGATGATATACGAGAAAAGCTTAAAATTGGGTCATGTCGGGTCAAAAAGTAAGTCACTGGGACAAATCTTAGAAAATCTTATGTCTAGTCTAGAGCACAGGTGAACGGCGAGCGACAGTCTCTATTACACAATAATATACAGAAAGGTAAACAACTCGTAATGTATTTTCAATACCCCAGTCACGAATTCCATGCTGTTTACAAGTTATTTTACTACCACTATTAACATCCATAGTACCAATCGATAGCGGAAACATTATTCTACAAGAAAATCATATCAATAGTTTAGAAATTTGAAGTTGCTAAGAAATATCTAGCTCAAAACTGTCAACCCAACTCGGAAGAGATCTGATTGCATTGATTCGCGAAAATTTTCAAGAGATAAAACCCATTTTCAACGCAAAAAATGTCCGTTCTTGTGCAAGGTGCATTTGAAGCCTACAAGTTTCAAAGTATATCTGCACTGAAAATAGAACATATCTTTTTGTGTTATAAGAACCTTTTTTTATCTGAAAATGTCCAGCCGTGTAAAATGTCATCCTTCATGGCCTACTAAGCATGCTTTTGTATGGCGTTTTCTCATTGGCTGGGTCCAGACACACCTTCATCGATAACCAATGAGAACACGTTTTGAAAAACAAACGGAGCATGCGTAGAACGTCAAAATGGCAGGCAGCTGAGCGCCGGACAGATTTACCGATGGAAATAAAGATTGTACAGCCTATTCACATCAAATAGTTTAATGTTTCAGGTTTATATGCCTTAATATTGCTAGACCCGAAACGATACTTGTCAAATATTCAACAGCTTTCGTGTTGAAAATGGGTTTTATCTCTTGAAAATTTTCGCGAATCAATGCGATCAGATCTCTTCCGAGTTGGGTTGTTTGACAGTTTCGAGATAGATATTTCTTAACAACTTGAAATGGCTCAAATTGTGAGATAATTATCTTGTAGAATAATGTTTCCGCTATCGATTGGTACTATGGATGTTAATATTGGTAGTAAAATAACTTGTAAACAGCATGGAATTCATGACTGGGGTATTAAAAATACATTACGAGTTGTTTTCCTTTCAGTATATTAGTGTGTAATATAGGATTTACATTGTTGCTCGCTGTTCACCTGTGGTCTAGAGACCAAATTTTTTGTCTGGTACTCACATAACATTGTCAGAATGTTTGTTTTGATGACATCTCTGACAATTTAAAAAATAGATCAAGTCTATCAAAAAGTAGGTCACTAGCACTCGTGTGTTTAACATCATTACAACTAGGATCTCTTCAGCTTTATCAATCCTAAATGACTTTAATCAGGTGAGCTCTTTGGGGACAGTGGCCCTGTTCTGACTTTGAATTTTCACTAAAAATCAAGAATCCACTGCCAAGTGTTGGCACCCACATGTGGTGCTCTTGTTTTTACAACCCTGAGGAAGTAGGGTTTTTGAAATATGTTTTGAAAGAGAAAATGTTCACATTTTCTTACAATATTTTAGTCCTTTCCAAGACAAACTATATTCTTTGACTAGTATATTTTGTTGGCTGCAAAATTAATGCTTTCAATAAGGATGAGTTAAAGACGTTCTTATATAGAAAAGAGATCAAGTACTGTAGATAAATCAAATCAGTAGCTAACACACAGGCTGGCCATTTCAAAAAGCTAGTTTCTTGGGCTACAGGTATTGGAACGAACCATTTCATGTCCAACTCCAGAAATTTTATTTTGTCAAGGTTTTCACTGCTATTGGAGATGACTGGTCATAGTGTACATTCAGATAGCAGACAGTGTAGATCATAGATCAACCTGCACATTCTGTGCATGTGCAGTCTGATCTATGTGTTCTACAAAAACTACTTTAGTGGCCATTGGTAAGAAGAGGGCTATTCGAGATTTTGTCTGTATTTAAATAATACAATTTTCTATTTCCAGTGTACCTCACACCAAAGAAACCAGGGATTTCTTGCCTCTAGCCAACAGCAATAATGCCCATGCTCCTGTAAACCCAGACACATGCAGAGCATGAACCTCCGACCATATCATTGGGACCAAAGCGCCATTCACACCCCTATTGACAACTGTAACAAAGGGGAAACTACCCCATTAAAAGAACCTCCAGCATGTATTGAATGCCAGTGCAAAGATTGTGATATAGAACTGAAAAATAACAAAATTAGGGACCATATTCGTACCTGTCATGTTAATCCCCAGAAAAAGAATGAGACGGTAGTGTGTTTGTTGGAGGAATGTAAAGTATATAATGAATTGTCATATTTGAAATCCTGGTGAGAGAGACACATCTTAACTCACAGTAGGGACAAACCTTTTCGCTGTATTGTGGAAGGCTGCGGGGCTCGCTTCACACCTCTGGGAGGTCTTGAGCAGCACATCGATAGTCTTATTAATGCTGAAGAACAGTCACCCAGTCAGAAACACTCAAAGCAGAGCAGGCGCCCACTAAGCTGTTGAAACGCAAACGATTTAAACAAATCCGAGGAATACAGGGAGGTAAGACAGAATTTTGAAATATAACTTGACCCATTGTAATTATGTCACAAGCATTTTAATACCCTGTATCAGTCAATTTAACCCTTTGCCAAATAATCCCGAGTTTTAACGACCCTGTTGGAGAAAGCTTTTGAAAAACATTGTGGGGGAAGGAGAAATCCTGGTAACCAGCATTTTCTATTTTTCCTACAATGTTTTCTATCCCAGCAGGGATATTAACTCATTTGTTTCAGTTTTGAGTTTGTTGTTTGGAGATGTTTTGAATTCAGAAGAGTATGAAATCTTTTGTGTAGGAAAGGCTTAAAAACCCTCAAGCATAAGAAAGTCCTCATTACTCTCAGGTTGACCTTTTGCCACAATGTTTTCCAAGGAGGTTCTATATAAAGACATTTACCCTCAGGATTAATTAGTAATTCCTGATACTACCATTGGCAACATGGATAGATATACTGGATGATGTAGATCAAGGTCAGACTGCACAACACAGCAATTGGAGACACATTTTGGTTAGTTTAGTACCTAGTAAGTTGCAAACAGGCAGGTCCAAGATAAGGCTGCATAGTACCTACTTGTAGACAGGTAGATCCAAGATAAGACTGCAGAGAACTTGCAGTCTACACTGGCTGCTACTTGACATTAAACAAAAGCAAAAGTGTTTGAGTGGAACTACTTCTACACCTCCATAAACTATACTACTTTAACTCTACCACACAACAAAATTTTAGACTGGCCCAAATTTAAAGCATTTGCAGACTACAAATTAAATGTGGGTCAAATGATAGGATTTATCTCTGAAAGGTTAGAAAACATCGTGGGAAAAGGAGAAAATGCTGGTTGCCAAAATCGAATTTCTCAGAGGCATTAAAACTCATCATCGTGTGGTAAAAAGTTAGGAATTATTATGTCTTAAGGTTTGACAAAAAATACTTTTACCCTGCTCTTTCAAAAAGGTGCTTAATGCATTTGCGAAAAGTATTGACCCAGGTCAGCCTTTGCAGTCCGCACAGATTGACCTGGGCTGAACCTTTTCGCTATTGGTCAATTTTCTGTATGACAAACAGGGTTCCCATTCACGCACATAATTATGTGCGTGATTCATGCCCAGGATTGAATAATCACGCACAAAAATATGAAGTGAAACATTCATGCACGCACAGGTTTCAGGGCTCCCGTTGTCGATCACCAGTGGTGCCAGTTGGGACAAGTTATCAAGTGTGAAATCACTGTTTATCAGTGCTAATCAAACTTGGTGTCAATCCGCTTTTCTAGTGAAAAATTAAAGGTTTTGAAGTTACATGCTATTCTTATTGACAAATCTATGTCAAATCAGGCGGAAATACTACTCCAAAACTTAACAGGCATTAAAAAACTGTAAGAAATGTGAAAACCCATGACACAACAAAATTGGTTCTAAATCGTCCGATCATAGGCATTTCAAACTGTCTATTCAGCTTTATCAATGACTTCGAACAGTAAATTTACATAAATATCTCTATAAAACAATTAGTTAAGCAAATTAGTGTCTGAAATTGACAGTGAAATGGAAAATTCTACTGGCCGTCAAGCTGTAAGTTGTCCCTCTGAAACTGGTCCCTTGAGTAAGGAAATTATAACAAGCATCTTCCTTTTTTAAATTACCCATATCATTTTTAGGAGCAGCTAACTGCAGAGTTAGACTCATCAAAACAAATTTTCAGTACAACAGACCCATACTGTCCTCCATAGATGCTCTATAATTGTCAATATTAAGTGCACTCCTAGAATTTCTCTTGCACTCCCAAACTTGTATTCCAGGGAGCGCATGCATTCCCAAAAAGAGATGTGAGTGGGAACACTGACAAAGGACCAGTCTACCTCATGATTCAGTCAGATGTTAGACAAAATAGACATTATGGATCCATGATCATGTGATGACTTGCCTGGTATCATGCATTAATTAGATGCATTGAGTCCCTTTTTTACAGAGCATGGCTCATATTCATCGTTTTACCAAACAACAAAATTTAGCTGAAATGATAGTAATTGTCTGTGAAAGTTCCTCCTTTTCCCACAAGGTTTTCTAAAGGCTGTACACAGGATTGTTAAACCTCAGAATTGTGTGATAACAATCTAAAGACATGTCCATGTAAGTCATAAACTGAGGTTGTTAAGTTTGACTTTGAAATTATATTGCTGTCAGCATTTTTCCAGGAAAAAAGAGTAGAAAATCTGTTCTTTTTAAAAATAGACATGAAAAGTTCCAGGTTAAAATTTATGGTGACTATTGTGTAAATATTTGAGTAACAGTGTCACTTTTGCCTATTAACCCATCGAGCTAAAAAAACCAAAAATCAAACATTTTCAGTCTAGAAATAAAACCCAGATAATTGCAGTTCCAAGGCTACTGCCACCCGGAATGTCTCAGCAAAGCAGACAGTGGAGATCAAAGATCAGACTGCAAATTTTTTGCTGTCTGATCTTGATGTACACTGGCCACAAAGGCAACAATAGATGTGAAAGGGGCTGTAAGGGGTAAAACTGTTAGCTACCCTGGTAATTTTGATGTTTGTTGTGTAAAACCATTCTCAACATTATTGGAATTATATGGCGGCTTCCACTGCAACCATCCATGCTTTTCCTGGATTTTTGTGTACCAGTAATATGCAGAATATTCTTCCAAAGCTGCTGGCTGCTTTCCCAAATAACTGTTGTCAAAAAAAATTGACCAGTGATGAGAAAGGAATGAATGTTGTCCCAGTGACTATCATCAATCCTCAGAAAGAAATTTGTAAATTTGGAGATTTGAACCAGTGACCCCCTGGTTTCGAGTCCTGTATGCTACAGACTGTGCTACCTGGCTTGGATTTTGAAAGGTCTGCTTCAAAGTAAATTAAGAAACAATCAATTGTGGATTGCTTATTGACTGTGTGGCATTTTTATGCTCTCACATTGTTTTAGTCACACAAGAGAGACAGATCATTTATTCAAGTATGTCCTCAGTCTTACCAGTACTTGGTTGGGGCTCTGAAGCATCTTGTCAAAGGACAATCTCATTTCATGTCTGTGTGACTTGCTTTATATTTCAGGAAAATGTTGGGAGTGGGATGAGGGTCTCTTTCTACCACACAATAGAAATTGTTTCTAAAATTTTCATACTTGTATTTATTTATTTACAGATGTACGAAGTTGAACTTGCGACCTCTCTGTGTTTGCACATTCTTGATGATGACGATGCAGTGCTGCGCTCCTAAGATTGCATGATGTAATTGATAGACAAGGCTACAGTTTCAGGTTAGTCTTTTTTGCCTACCTCTGAAAAATATTTGCAGACAACACAAAAGTTGGAACAAATGTTAAGACATTGTTGCAAAATGAGAAACTGTTTCTAACTATGAATTTCACTTTTACCCTTTCCCACAATGTTTTCCAAATATGTCAGGAGTAATTATGGATCCATAAAATCCAAGTTATTTAACAAACAACTGAATTTTTGAGAAAATTGACCAATAGCAAAAGTTTTCAACCCGTATCATCCTGCACAATCCACAGGAGCTCGTCCGGGTAGCTCAGTGGTTAGCATGTCTGACTTGTGACCTGGTGGTTGCTAGTTAGATACTTGTTTGAGACAGATTTTGTTTTTGGCAATTTTTCGCTTCTCACCTTTGATGCATGTGAGAAAAGTAGTCAGTAACTTGGAAAGAAAGTCGTGTCAGTACTGGGGTGAAATAATCAGGAAGCACATGTGTAGGTGCACTGACCGAAGCTGTTAAACAAACAATCCACAGGAGAAATGGGTCAAAACTTATTGCAGTAGCATTAAGCCCTCTTTTCACAGAGCATGGTTCATAAGCTGTATTGAGGACAATAGGGCAACAGGAGAAATTGCTCATGATTAGCGATATCTCTTGTTACCACATTGTTTTCAACACTGTTCTGCTGCAAGAACAAAAAAGTTATCTAAATGAGAAAACGTATTGGATCAGAGACTTCAAAGCCCCACTGTATTATGACATCTGTTTTTATTACATGATGAGATATATTCAAATCCACATTAATAACTGGCAGTTATTTTTAACCTTTATCCTGCCACTGCCAACCTTTAACCCTTTCCCAAACAACAAGTTATAGGCTTGACCATATTGAAAGCATTTGCAGACGACAAATTGAATGTAGGGCAAATGATGAATTTTTTCTTTGATAGGATAGAAAACATTGTGGGGAAAAGGAAAAATGCCGGTACCCAGCATTTTCTCCTTTTCTTGCAATCGTTTCAAAAGGCTTTTTCCTCAGTGTTGATGAAAATCGAGATTGTGTGGTAAATGGTGAACCTTTTGACAAACAATAAATTTTAGACTCATCTAAATTTATAAGTATCTGCTGGTTACCAGCATTTTCTCCTTTGCCCACAATGTTTTCTTAGACCTTTATCCTCAAGTTTGTTAAAGCAAGGGACTGTATTGTGAAGGTTTAATTTTTTACAAGATAGCAAAAATTTAGACTGCCATTTACAGTGATTCCTCCATAGTGCGTTTTTTGCATCTTTGACATGTTTTGTACTCACTTGTCCTGCGGAAATTGTATAGTCGCCTCTTTTCTGACGTGCTTAGATTGAAGTCCATTTTCCAAGTATATGAATGAAAAATATAGGAGACAAATCTGAATGAAAAATGTCTCTGGTTCCGGAATGCAGTCTCCACTATGCTCTACTTTCTAAGTGGGGGACCAATTGTATTGGTATCTGATTCAAAACGCAAATGCTGTTCCAGAGCTGATAAACAAGGAACCAACTGAGTCTCACTTCAAGCATCGAAGAAACCTTGACTATTGGCTAAAAAAGTCAGCACCAAAGAAAAAGCAACTTTTGACGACGTTATTAGCACCAAAAAGCAAATAAGTTGATCACAATAGTAAATCTATCGAAAATCGTATCATGTCAAGATTCCCAAGTACTGATTCTTGACTTTTACATGGCATAAAAATGTCTTCCACACGACCAGTCAGCAACTTTTAACTGCGTGTGAACATAATTGATATTTGGTGATGTCAATGAAACACAAACAAAAGAATATCGAGAACTTGTTTATTCATCATTTATTTGAAAATGACACAAAGGAATTAGACTCCTAGTTTTGACTTTTGATCAACAAATTTCTGGATAGGGGGTCAAAATGATCCACGAAAATTTTACACCTGAAGAAAACACTGCGTTTATAAAAACATCTGCGGACAACAAGTTAAATTTGGCTCATGTTATGAAATATGCCTGAAAGATTAGATAATATTGTGGAAAAAGGAAAAAATGCTGGTTAGCAGCATTTTCTCCTTTTTTTGACAATGTTTTCAAAATCCTCTGTCAATTATGGATTCAGTGGCAAAGGGTTAATGTTTTTTTGATTGGTTATTACATTGAGAACTGAAGCCCTGCTACATTTAGCACAAATCTTTTGAGAAAAGAATTTGACAAAGTTTTGAGAAATTACATTCTGATAACTTTTCAGTCTGTATAGTTCAATCTGAATGGATCATCATGTAACTTCTTATGCTGTTTTTAGCTCACCTGAGCATGAAGTGCTCAAGGTGAGCTTTTGTGATCGTGTTGTGTCTGTCGTGTGTCGTCTGTCATGCATCATCCGTCGTCCAGGCGTCAACAATCGCCTTGTGTTCACTCTAGAGGCTACATTTTCAGTCATATACTTATGAAATTTGGTCAAAATATTTGTCTTGACAATATCTCGGACAAGTTTGAAATTGGGTTGTCGGGTCAAAAAGTAGGTCTGCAGGTCAAAATATAGAAAAACATTGTGTGCACTCTAGAGGCCATATTTTTAGTCTAATACTTATGAAACTTGGTCAGAATACTTTTCTTGATGATGTCTCAGACAAGTTTGAAAATGGGTCATGTTGGGTTCAAAAGTAGGTCACTGGAAAAAATCTTAGAAAAACCTTGTGAGCTCTCTAGAGGCCACATTTTCAGCCAGAAACTCATGAAACTTAGTCAAAATGTTTGTCTTGATGATATCTCTGACAAGGTTGAAATTGGGTCATGTCAGGTCAAAAAGTAGGTCACTGCCAAATTTTAGAAAAACCTTGTGTGCACACAATTGATATATTTAATGAAAATTAAAGAACAATATATACAAAAATGAAAAATAACTCCAATAAAGAATGAGAAAGAAAAAAAATGTGTACATTTAAAATATGTAGATATGTGGTGACTAGAGAATAGTAAAAAGTATAAAGAATATAATGATGGGGGGAAAAAGCATAAGAAATGGGGATCAAATGGAAAAGAAATTTAAATACTTTATAAAAAATAGAAAAAGAAAGAAGAAATAGAAAAAAAAAAATAAATAAAAAAAGAAAAACAAAAAAAGATTAAAATGTTTTATTTATAACAAAAAATAATAAAGACAATGATTTTAAGAAAAAATAAAAAAGCAAATAAAGATTGATATTTTTTATGACAATATGAAAATATTGAAAAAAAAAAAAAGAAATGTGTATATTTAAGAAGTGTGTGTGTGGTGATTAGAGAATAAAATTATCTTGATTTTAACAAAAAATTGTGCACATCCATAGTGTGGGAGATTTCAGTCCTTTACTTCCAAATCTGAAGCAGTTATGTTTAAGATCTGGGACAAAAATGTAAAAATGTAAAATTGTAAAAAAAAAGAAATCATCATCATTTTATGCAAAGTCAAATGTTCAGGATCTTTATTTCAAAAATATACAAGTGAAACACTCACTGAGATACTTTACTAGATTGTTAACAAAGTAAATTTCAGTTTTCAATATCCATGTCTAACATAATGATTTATGATTGAAATTGTTAATCCAGACACAACAAAAATATGTGATGTTTTATGCAATGTTGGCTGTTGTGGATATTAGATACAAAAGTAAATAAGTGAAAATGTTGCTTAAAGACTTGTGCTGATGTTATTTGTTTTGTCTGCCAACAAAAATTAAGACTAAGAAGAATTTTCAGACAGTAAATCAAATCGAAATCAAATGTTAGGATTTCTCTTTGAAATGAAAGCAATTTCAGAGTTAGAAAGTTTGATTGTCAACAGTAGGTATACTTCACAACAGAAATAGTTGAAATCAAATACAAGTAAATCTGGCATGTGGAGCATAGCCAGGAAATAGCTGTAGCAAATGAAACAAACAAGAATCACAGAAACCTCTTGGGTCAAAATTGGCCCAGTTTGGTGGGTCATAAGTTGCTCATTGACTCATATAGTGAAAACTTTAGAACGCATCTTGTTGAGACCATTATGTCTAGAACTTGTAATATTTAGGATGTAGTATCATTTTATGACCCTCTCTACCAGGATTGTTAAAGAAATACCTGTTGGGTCAAAAGTGACCCTGCTACAAGATTGTTTCAATTGTAGCCCTTAGTCAAACATGGCCAAACGTTAAAAAAGCACTGATTTAACCCTTTCCCAAACAAGCCCTGGTTTTCACGTGTCTGCAGTACAAGTCTTTTGAAAACACTGTGGGAAAAGGAGAAATTGCTCGTAACGAGCAATTTCTTCTTTTCCCACAGTGTTTTCTACCCTCTTTGAGAACTTTCTGCCATTTTCATCAAATTTAAAATTGTTGTCTGCAAACTCTTTCAATTTGGACCAATCCAAAATTTGTCGTTTGGGAAAGGGTTAACATTTTCCTTTCATAAAGGCATTTGAAACTTTTAAGAAACCATTAAGCATTTACAACACAATCCACTCTATTGACAACTCTTGGGAAGGAGACTTTTAAAAAAAAAATGGTTTTTACCATTTCCGTGAGAAATCTCATTATTTTGCCCAGACTTGATTTGTTCATCTAAAAATGCTTTAAATTTGGGCAAGTCCACAGTTTTATCATTGGGTAAGGAGGGAATCCTAGGTCTACCACATTTGGAATGATTTGTCATTTTGTGGGCTACCCAATGTTTATTGCATGTCGCATTTTACGTGAAGTCTGTCTGTCTGTTGGGGTCCTGTGTGGCTCAGTGGTTGGGTGTGGGACTCGTAACCTGGAGGTCCCAGGTTTGAGCCCCACCTGGTCTGCTGGGTTTTTTGTGGGAGTGTCCTTGGGCAAGACACTTCAGAGCCGTAGCCTAGTACTGATGAAACCCAGGAAATACAAGAATATGTGAGCTGTTGCCTTGATATAACTGAAATAATGTTGAAAGCGGCCTAAAACACCATTCAGTCAATGAAAAACTGTCTGTCTCTTTGTCTGGACTCATAAGTTTAGATCCTTCAAAAATAAAAAGAAACATGAAGGTTTCTTGATGATCGACAGTAAGAAGATGCTGCACATTCTGTCAGATTTACTGGACTCTTTTATTTGATGTATAATGAACTTTGTGACTTCCTTCCAAGTTTAAACCCATAGTTGTCACTATTCTTGACACTCCTGTATATATTCCCTAGTTCCCCCAACATACATATTTAACTTTTAAGAAGAGACAATTGCAACCTATCAGTGTTCAATATAGATTTGAAAAAAGTGGGGGATTTGTTCCCATGCTTTTAAAAAATGTTGGGGATGTTCAAAAGCTGTAGGGTCCATAAGGTAATGTACACCAAATTTGCTAATTGATTAGACATTCTTTTTCTTATGCAAATGTTCAAAGACAAGCGCAGACATGATAGAGGGCTACTTGTCCATCTAATTAGAATCAATGAAATGGATAATTTTGATCAAAGCTTCATCAGCTTTCTGGGAAGAGGATGCGTTAGATGAAGTGAATTAGTCATGTTGTGTTTCAACATTGCTGGATTGCAGAACAATTTAAAAGTTAAGAAATTTATAGGAGACACAGGAGACGGAAATGTTGTTGTCATACCGTCACTATGGGCAACTGAAAAGGCATGCTTATATTTCAGCTTTGATAGGACATTAACCCTTAGAGCACTGAATAAACCTACCAGATATCTTCATCCTAGAAGTAAGATCCAAATAATTGCAATTTCATGATTGCTTTTGTCTGCAGTGATTAAGCAAAGCGGACAGTGTAGATCAAAGATCAGGCTGCATGTTTTGTGCAGCCTGATCTTGATCTACGCTGGCCGCAAATACAACTATAGTTGTGAAAGGTGCTTTAAGGGTTAACTAATCTGTCATATGTCAAAAAGGCTTAAAAAAGCACAGAGCACAAATATTGATATAGTTCTGCATAAATTATCTATTTCAAGTCGAAATTTATCTTCAAACGATACTTGATGCGACATTTGTATTTTAATAAAAATCTGGTTGAGGTATTCACAATTTGAAGACCACATTTCCAATATGTTGCTTATAACTGTTCTGGTTCTCAAATTGATTCTGAAGCAGAGAACCAGTCATTTGTGGAAGAACGATATTCTTCAGTGTCCCACACTGTGTTAGAAAATAAGCATAAAGTAATCAAAGTACTGTGGGTAACCTATGATGTGAATTCTAAATGTGGGTGCCTTGTCTCACACAGTGTCAGATAATGTGTGTGTGTGTTTTGGGGGGGTATTTACAAAAATGTGTGATTCCTCCAATCCTGCAGCCTAGTTAAAACACTGGTCTACTAGGTCAAGGATAGTTTATTGGACACCATAATCTTCTTATTATGCTGCAGTCGTAGAACTGTATCACTGTTTTTAGCAAAAGCCACTTCTTTCAAAATAAAACAGATAATAATGCTAAAGTAGTTCTTTGGCCGACAGTTCATTGTTCTGGATTCTTTTTTCTTGTTGTTACTTGTAGATTATTCTAAGCTCTTCTATATCTGTAGTACTTAATTATAGCAAAGACATCATGATCACAATTGTGGAACCCTAGTCATGATTTCTAAGCCTGAGTTGGTTTTTAGCTCCACTGGCCGAAGGCCAGCGGGCTTATGTCATGGCCCGGTGTCCGTCGTGCGTCCGTCCGTCCGTCAGTCCGTGCGTGCGTCCGTCCGTCTGTCCGTCCGTCCGTCCATGCGTTAACTTTTATTTCAAACATCTTCTTCTCTGAAACTACCCATCCAATTTTCATGAAACTTCACAGAAATGATCCTGCCATGGTCCTCTTCAGAATTTCTTGAAAGAATTTGATTCCTTCAAAAACTCTGGTTGCCATGGCAACAAAACTGAAAAATATTGGAAATCTTTAAAAATCTTCTTCTCTGAAACCATAAGGCATAGGGCTACCAAATTTGGCATGTAGCTTTATGTAGTAGACCTCTATCATGTATCTTGAAATTATAGCCCTGGGGTCAAAATTGGCTCTGCCCCAGGGGTCACAAGTTTTACATAGGCTTATATAGAGGAAACTTTAAAAATCTTCTTGTCTGAAACCATAAGGCATAGGGCTACCAAATTTGGCATGTAGCTTTATGTAGTAAACCTCTATCATGTTTCTTGAAATTTAGCCCTGGGGTCAAAATTGGCTCTGCCCCAGGGGTCACAAGTTTTACATAGGCTTATATAGAGAAAACTTTAAAAATCTTCCTGTACCTAGCCATAAGGCCTAGAGCTACCAAATTTTGCATTTAGCTTGATCTAATTGGGGTCTACCAAAAGTGCCCAAATTATAGTCCTGGGGTCAATTTGGCCTCATGCTGGGGGGTGGGGGGGTCACAAGATTTACATAGGCTTACATAGGGAAAACTTTTAAATCTTGGTGTACATAGCCATAAGGCTTAGGCTACCAAATTTTGCATAATTATAGCATTATCTAGTGGACAACTACAAAGAGGGCCCAAGTTACAGCCCTGGGATCAAGTTTGGCCCTGCACCAGGGGTCACAAGTTTTACATGGGTTTATGGAGTGAAAAGTTCAGAAACCGTCTTGTTACTAGCCATAAGGCCAAGAACTCCCAAATTTGGCATGTTATTCTTCTAATACACATATTCCCCATTTAGTCCGACTGTAGCTTTGGGGTCAAAGTTTTATAAGGGCTTATATAGTGAAGACTTCTCTTCATGGTTTATATTTATAAGCCAGTGGAGCGATACAGGGCCATCATGGCCCTCTTGTTTTTTTTATTGAATCTAAGAATACTGGAACCACATGCCATTTTACTAAATCTGTCTGTTTCTTAATTTTTAAATTTACTTTTTTTTACTATCAAATTTTTCTGTAGTTATTTGGGAGGGAAATTATTCTTGGGCTAGATGGATTGGTTAAAGGTGTGGTGGTATTGGAATGAAAGGATATATCTGGATGGGTGGATAATTGGTTGTGGGTTGGGTTAGGGGAGGGGTGGGGGTGGGTTAGGGGAGGGGTGGGGGTGGGTTAGGGGAGGGGTGGGGTGGATGGGTTTAGGGTAGGGAGGGGTAGTATGTAGGTAGTTAATGTACTTAGGTTTATTCAAGGTAGTTTTGGTAGAGTGGATAAGTAGAATAGAAGTAGATGGGTAGGTAGGTAGGAAAGGTAGGTGGAGTAGTCTTAATAGGTAGGTTGAGTAGGGTAAGTAGTTCGGTTAACTCTTTACCACACAATCCCGACTTTTAACGACCCTGAGAAAGAAGCCTTTTGAAAACATTGTGGGAAAAGGAGAATATGCTGGTAACCAGCATTTTTTCCTATTCCCACAATGTTTTCTACTCTTCCGAAAACAAATTTCAATTTTTTAGTCACATTTATTTTGTCATCTGCAACTGCTTTCAATTTGGACCAGTCTAAAATTTTGTAACTTGGTAAAGAGTAAAGTAGGTAGGTAGAGTAGTTTAATAGGTAAGTTAGGTAGGTTGATTAGAGTAGGTTGGATAGTAAATTGCATTGGTTAATTAGGTAGGTAAGACATATATTGTAGGTAATGAAGGTTGGTAATGAATAACAGGCGAGGAGGGTAAATGAAGTAGGGTGGTAATGTAAGTAGAGAAGTAGAGAGGTAGATAGGTCAGTAGGGTTGTAGAGAAGTAGTATAGGCAGTAGAATATGTATCTAAGTAGAATAGGTATGTAAGGCATTTAAGTAGGTTTCATATGAAGGTCAGTAGTGTATTGTTCAATTGTTCATAGGATGGAAGATTCTGGTAATGTTTGAAGGTTAGTTTAAGCTAGAAGGGAGAAAAGGGGAAGGAAGGAGGAGAGAGTGAAATGGTGAGAAGAGGTGGAAGATGGAGAGGAAGGAAGGAGAAGAGAAGAAGAATAGGAAGGAAGAAAGAAGAGAGAAGAGGAAGGAAGGGGAGGAAATAAGGAAGGAAAGGGAGAGTGAATGAAGGAAGGAGGAGAGGAAGAAAGGGAGAGAGTAGCGGAAGGAAGGGGAGAGAGAGGCAGAGTAGGAAGATTAGAGTTGTTAGATAATGTAGGATAAGGAGGGACGGGGAAGGGAGGGTAAGGTTGGAAAGGTGGAGGAAGGAGAGGAGGAAGAAAGGAGGGGAGGGGGGAGGGAGAAGTGGAGGAAGGAGAGGAGGAAGGAAGGAGGGGAGGGGGGTGGGAGAGGAAGAGGAGGGAATGGGAGGGCATAAGATAAAAGTAGGCATAATGGAGGGGATAGGGAGGGAAGAAGTCTAAAAGGAAGGGATCAGTGGAGTTCTTTAGGGCTGAAATTGAAGAGGAAGGAATTTTACATAAATTTTTGGTCATGTGGTTCCAGACAAGTTGAGTTCAAATTGCTTCCCCTTTTATACAATATTAAAACTTCATGTGTAAAATACATTGTATTCCATATACAAATGATGATGATCGTCAATTTTATACAAATCTTCGAAGTCTAAAATGATTTGTGCAGTGTTCTCTTATAAATTATGGTGTCTGTTCTTCAACATTTGGTTTCAATTTTATTTTCGGCATGGCTTCATGTTTTATACCACTTCTCTTGAGATACATTTATGTGTTCGAAACCATCTGACACTTAGACTCGAAGGTCTTTCAGGGTTTGTTTTGAGTTTTGTTTTGAATTGTTTTTCGCGATGATTTCGCCCAATAATACCAGTACCTGGATTGGATTTTGGCCACAATCATAGGGTGATAATCATACAGACACTGTGTCCCTTGGACCCTAAAAAATCATCTACAAGAATACTTTAGGGCTTGTTTATGGGACTTAACTAGTTCATACAATTCACCTTTCTTCATTTTATTGTAAAGTATGCTGTACCACATGATATGAGCCAGAGTTTGACTGGGTTTTCAGAAAACATGTATGCTTGGACATGGAAAAAAAAACAAAGTGAAAACATGTGCATGCAAGTCTCTGATATTGAATCATTGAAACGAAACCCAAATAAAAAACGATATAAGAGCCTGAAAACTTCAATTTTTGCTGTTCAAACAATAAACAAGCAGAGTTACTGTACTTGCATGAACAGGTAAACCCTTTACTCGGAATAGCCTTCAACCCTCCCACCGTTTTTAAGCTGTTTTGTTCATACATTTTAACATTGAATTGAATGCAAAAAAGTCAAACTAAGTTATCAAAACTTATGAAAATTTCACCCAGAGTTGGTTAAGGTAATGTTATCGGTTATGCAAATTTTCAGTACAGTAGCCATCACATTTTTAAGATATTGCAAAATTTCATAATTTGAACCTCAAACTACCTATACCCAACATGGACAATTACTTCTGAGAGAAGAATTATTGGTTGTGATGAATGCATATATACTGTACATATTTTTTGGGAAAGCAGGAAAAGCACGGATACATGCACAGTATTTTTGTCTTGATACTATCTAGGACATGTTTGATGATGTATTGCCTTCAGTCAAAAGGAAAGTCACTAGGTCATACTTTAGAAAGACAGTGGGTGCACTCTGGAGGTTAAGGAAAACATTGTAAGGTGTACTGGCTGCCGAGATATATCTTACATGTTACTTACAAAGAATGAAAATGATAGAAGTTTTCATCAATATTGAATAGCCCAAAAATGGCAGTTGAAATGAGACAATTTGGTAAAGGAAGTAAGAGTTACTTTGCAATATTTTTTTAAAAATTATATAGAAAGAATTGAAATTAATATGAGTTTTATGACAAAACTTTGAAACAAAACTAGTACTGTATTTATTTTAAACTATAAAAAAAGAAAATATGTCTTTAATCAAATGCAGTGGAAACTCTCCACATGAACACCTGGACAATACAAGCAATTCACTTCTTTGAACGTTTTTTGTCAGAATGGAAATTTCTCGTCTTAATGATCAGTGGTCACGAACCATAAATATGAACATACTTCATTCTCATTACCAGTGATAAATTACCTATAGATACTGAACCAGTGAAATGACCTATTTTCACAACTTCTTTACAACAGCTAATTTTTCACATCTGTAATGGCAAACTGTAGGCAGTGCTACATGTATGAATATTCTTGGGTCTGATGGAATCGACAAATCATAATTGTCATTCTTAAAAAGATTTCTTAGTAAAATAACTGTAAAGAATGAGAATGAAAAAGGTCTAAATTCAAAAAATGTAGGTATATGGTGACTAGAGAAAAGTAAAAAAGTATTAAGAATATTATGATTAAAAGAAAAGGAAAAGAAAAAAAAAAAAAAAAACAAGAAATAGGGATGAAATGAAAAATAAATTGAAATATTTTATAAAGATTAAAAAATAAAATAAAAATAAAAAGTAATTTTATATAGGCTATTTTTTCAAAGTAATCGAAGTACCGTAGGTAACACCAAGATGGTTTATTGGACACCATAGTCTTCTTACTAAGCCATATTGCAAAGGCATTATGCTGCAGTTGTAGATTGTTGTCACTGTTTTTTAGCCATAGCCACTTCTTTCAAAATCAAACAGATAATAGTGCTTAAGTCAGTTCTTTGGCCAACATGTTGTTGTTCTGGATACTTTTGTTTTTGTTGTTACTTTTAGATTATTCTATGCTCTTCTATATCTCTAGTACTTTATTATAGCAAAGACATTATGCTCACTGTTGTGGAACTCTGGTCATGATTTCTGAGCCTGAGCTTTTTCTATTGAATCTAAGAAAACTGGAGCCACATGCCAATTTTGTAAATTCGTCTGTGTTTCTTAATTTTAAAATATATTTTTTTCTATCAAATAGTTGCTTGGTAGGGATATTATTCTTAGGGGTAGGTGGGTTGGTTAAAGGTGTAGTTGTCTTGGAATGGGAGGATATATTTCTGAGGGGTGGGTTATGGGTTGGGTTTATGGGGAGGGGAGTAGGTGGGTTAGTGGAGGGGTTGGAGTGGATGGGTTTAGGGTAGGGAAGGGTAGTATGTAGGTAGTTAGTGTACTTAAGTTTATGAGACAGTTTTGATAGAGTGGATAGGTAGAATAGAAGTTGTAGATATGTAGGTAGGTAAGGTAGATAGAGTAGTCTTCAAAGGTAGGTTGAGTAGGGTAAGTAGTTTGGTTAAGTAGGTAGGTAGAGTAGTTTAATAGATCAGTTAGGTAGGTTGAGTAGAGTAGGGTGGATAGTAAATTTGGTAGGTTAATTAGGTAGGTAAGACAGATATTGTAGGTATTGAAGGTTGGTAATGAATAACAGGTGAGGAGGGTAAATGAAGTAGGGTCGTAATGTAAGTAGAGGTATATAGGTCGGGTTGTAGAGAAGTAGTATAGGTAGGCAGTAGAATAGGTATGTAGGATTAGCAGAAAGGTAGAGTGGATTAGGTAGAGCAGTTTGGTAGAGTAGGTAGGATGTAGAGCATGTATTTTAGTAGGTTACGTAGGTAGGTAGGGTCTGCATGTAGGAAGAGTAGGCAGGCCAAGGTAGAAAAGGCAGTTAAGTAGGTTTCATATGAAGGTCAGTAGTGTATTTATAGGATGGAAGATTCTGGTAATGTTTGAAGGTTAGTTTAAACTAGAAGGGAGAGAAGGGGAAGAAAGGGAGAGTGAGATGGTGAGAAGAGAGGGAAGATGGAGAGGAAGGAAGGAGAAGAGAAGAATAGGAAAGAAGAAAGAGGAGAGAAGAGGAAGGAAGGGGAGGAAAAAGGGAAGGAAAGGGAAGAGAGAATGAAAGAAGGAGGAGAGGAAGAAAGGGAGAGAGTAGTGGAAGGAAGGGGAGAGAGAGGCAGAGTAGGAAGATTAGAGTTGTTAGATAAGGTAGGATAAGGAGGGATGGGGAAGGGAGGGTAAGGTTGGAAAAGTGGAGGAAGGAGAGGAGGGAGGAAGGAAGGAGGGGAGGGGGGAGGGAGAAGTGGAGGAAGGAGAGGAGGAAGGAAGGAGGGGAGGGGGTGGGAGAGGGAGAGGAGGGGATGGGAGGGCATAAGATAAGAGTAGGCATAATGGAGGGGATAGGGAGGGAAGAAGTCTAAAAGGAAGGGATTAGTGGAGTTCTTTAGGGCTGAAATTGAAGAGGAAGGAATTTTACATGAATTTTTGGTCATGTGGTTCCAGACAAGTTGAGTTCAAATTGCTTCCCCTTTTATACAATATTAAAGCTTCATATGTAAAATACATTGTATTCCAGTTACAAATGTAAATGATACAGACGTGAAAGAGATCTAAATGGTTTTAGGAAAATCAGATGTAGACAGCAGGGAAAAAAAAGATAAGACATACCAAGGAAGTAGATGCATGGATATCCAACATTATGACACACCGACTTCTGAGAAAAGAATCATTGGTCGTGATGAATGCATATGTACTATACATAATATTTTTTTGTCTTTTTTTTGCCCGGTTGAGGCAAACTTTCATGGTGTCCAATATGGCTCTATCCTGATGGGTCACTAGTTTTGTTTACTCACTTAGTCTTGAAAACAAGTTCTTCGAAAAGCTTTAGTCGTAGGTCTACCAAATCCGCAATGCACTGTCATCTTTGATTAATATACATCCAGTCACATACATAAAATTATATTTTGTCTCTTTGCATAGACGTTTGGAGCTGAGCCCTGATAGAACAGCCAGTAGCATGCAGGACTTACTGGTTTGAATCCCTAGCATAGCAATGTTTTTCAAAAGTTTTTTTAGGATAGTCATTACAACAGGATTCATTGCTCTCTCTCCCCTTACTTTAATTTTAGAATGGTTATGTGGGAAAGCAGCCAGGGGACTGGGAAGAATATTGTGGGAAGTACTGACAAAATGAACTGCTGGAAAGCACGTATGAATGCACAGTATTTTTGTCTTAATACAATCTAGGACATGTTTGATGATGTATTGCCTTCAGTCAAAAGGAAAGTCACTAGGTCATACCTTAGGAAAACAGAGGGTGCACTCTAGTGGTTCAGGAAAACATTATTAGATGTACTGGCTGCTGTGATATATCTGACATTTTGCTCTACAAAGAAAGAAAATGATAGAAATAGAAGTTTTCACCAATATGAATAGCCAAAAACTGCAGTTGCAATGAGACAATTTGGTAGAGGAAGTAACGGTTACTTTCCAGTATTTGTTAAAAATTATATAGACGGCATTGAAATTACATTGTAATTGTAGGTTCATGACAAAACTGTGAAACAAATGTCAAAAAAGAAAATATGTCTTTAATTAAAAACAGTAAAAACTCTCCACACGACCACCCTGACAATACAAGCAATTCATTATTATGAACCATTCATGTCAAAATGGAATTTTTCCTTTTTAATGATCAATGGTCATGAACTGTAAATATGAGCACCCTGGCATTCCAAAATTACAACCACCATTCTCAGTACCAATGATAAATTACCTATTGATTATGAACCCGTGAAACGACCAATTTTCACAACTTCTTTACAAATTAGCTAATTTTCACACATCCGTAATTGCAAACTGTAGGCAGTGCTATTTTTATGAATATTCTTTGGTCCGATGGGATCAACAATCAATTGTCATTATACAAAAGATTTCTTTGAAAAGTAAATCTGATAAAGAATGAGAAAGATTCATGAAATCCAGATATGTGGTGACTCAAGAAATGTAAAAAAGTATCAACAATATTATAATAAAAAAAAAATGTAAGAAATGGGGATGAAATGGAAAAGATATTGAAATATTGGAAGAAGGAAATAAAAATATAAATAAATAAATGAAAAAAACGAAATTGAAATATTTTATATATAACAAAAAAAAAAAAAAAAAAAAATTAATGATTTTAAGGAAAAATAAAAAAGAAATAAGAATTGATATAGTTCATGAAAATGTAAAAAGACATAAATAAATAGACAAAAAATAATAATGAAATAAAATATATCGCCAGACTCTTCTAACGTGAAATGTGATTCATATTATTTTTAATCACTGTTTACATGCTATAGGCTAGTTTTTGTAATAATCAAAGTACCGTGGTTAACGTATGATGTGATTTTTAAATGCGGGGCCTTGTCCCACACCGTGTTACAAAATGAGCGTAAAATGATCAAAGTACCATGGGTAACCTATGATGTGATTTTTAAATGTGGGAGGCTTGTCCAACAGAGTGTCATATAATGTGGGGGATATTTTACAAAAAAGTGCGGGATTTCTGCAATCCTGCAGCCTAGATAAAACACTGGTCTGTGATAGTTTATTGGACACCTTAGTCTTCTTACTAAGCCATATTGCAAGGGCATTGTGCTGCAGTCATAGCACCATAGTCACTGTTTCTTAGCCAAAGCCACTTCTTTCAAAATCAAACAGATAATAATGCTAAGGGCAGTTCATTGCCCACAGGTCATTGTTCTACATTCTTTCCTTTTTCTCATTGTTACTTGTAGATTATTCAGTGCTCTTCTAATATTCTAAGTCTAGTACTTGTTTATAGCAAATACATTATTCTAGCATTTTTTTTTTTTGTAGAACCCTAGTCATGATTTCTGAGCCTGAGTTTTTTCTGCTGATTCTAAGTATACTGGAACCACATGCCATTTTACTAAATCCCTCTGTGTTTCTTAATTTTTAAATGTAATCTTTTTTGCTATCAAATTATTCTAGTTAGTTATTTGGGAGGGAAATATTCTTGAGCTAGTTGGATTGGTTAAAGGTGTGGTGGTATTGGAACAGAATGATATATTTTTGATGGGCGGATAATTGGTTGTGGGTTGGGTTTGTGGAGAAGGTGGTAGGCGGGTAACTGGAGGGGTGGGGGTGGATGGGTTTAGGGGAGGGGTGGGGATGGATGGGTTTAGGGGAGGGGTGGGGGTGGATGGGTTTAGGGTAGGGAGGGTTAGTATGTAGGTAGTTAGTGTACTTAAGTTTGTGAGGTAGTTTTTTGTAGAGTGGGTAAGTAGAATAGAAGTGGTAGATAAGTAGGTAGGTAAGGTAGGTAGAGTAGTCTAAGAATGTAGGTTGAGTAGGGTAAGTAGTTAGATTAAGTAGGTAGGTAGGTTGGATAGTAAATTGGGTAGGTTAATTATGTAGGTAAGACAGGATGTTGTTGGTAATGAAGGTTGGTAATGAGTAACAGTTAGGCAGGGATAGAGTAGGATGGTGGAGGTAAATAGATGGGAAGAGTAGAGAGGTAGATAGGTCAGAAGGGTTGTAGAATGTAGGTAGGCAGTAGAGTAGGTAGCTAAGTAGAATAGGTAGAAATAGTAGGAAGGTAGAGTGGATTAGGTAGGTAGAGTAGGTAGGTGGGTAGAATAGGTAGGATGTCAAGCATGCATTTTGGTAATTTATGTAGGTAGGTAAAGTCTGTCGGTAGAGTAAGCAGGCAGGTAGGTAGGTACATTAGTAGAGTCAGAAGGTAGGTTGGTAGAGTAGGTAGGGTGTAGTATGTTGGTAGTGTATGTAGGTATAAAGGTTCAGTAGGTAGGAAAAGTAGGCAGGTAGGCAGCCATTTTGGTAGATAAAGTAGAGTATGTATGTTGGTACTGTATGAAGGAATAAAGAGTAGATAGGTAGGTACGTGGATAGGAGGGTAGAGTCGGTAGGTGGGTCAGTAGAATGAGTAGGATGTAGAGTATGCTGGTAGTGTACACAGTGAGTAGTAGGAAAAGTAGAGTGGCAGCAGGTAGGTATGTTAGTAGGTCAGTAGGTTGGTAGGTATTTGGTAGGTACTTGGTCACGATGTGTAGGTTAGGTAGCTATGTAGTCTGGTAGTAGAGTAGGTTGGTTGGTAGGCATGTTTGTAGTTTGCTAGGTTAATAGAGTAGGAAAGTTTGAGTAGGAAATTTTGAAGCTGGAGTAATTTTAAATGTAGAAATGGTAGGTAAGTAGGTTTCATATGAAGTCATTAGTGTATTGTTTATAGAAAGGGAGATTTGGGTAATGTTTTAAGGTTAGGTTAAGTTAATAGGGAGAGAAGAGGAAGGAAGGGAGAGGGAGATGGTGACAAGAGGAGGAAGAGATGGAGGGGAAGGTAGGAGAAGAGAAGGAGAATATGAAGAAAGAGAGAAGAGAAGGAAGAAAGGGGAGGAAAAAAGGAAGGAGGAGAGGAAGAAAGGGAGAGAGTGCTGAAAGTAAGGGGACAGAGAGGGTGAGTAGGAATATTAAAGTTGTTAGATAAAGTAGAGTAAGGAGGGATGGGGAAGGGAGGGTAAGTTGGGAGTAGTGGAGGAAGGAGAGGAGGAAGGAAGGAGGGGAGGGGGAGGAGTGGAGGAAGGAAAGGAGGAAGGAAGGAGGGGAGGGGGTGGGAGATGGAGGGGAGGGGAGGGGTTGGAGAGGTAGGGACAGTGTGGTTGGGCATATGATCAAAGAAGGCATAATGGAGGTGATAGGGAGGAAGCAAAGCAGGAAGGAAGGGATCAGTGGAGTTGTTTAGGGCTGAAATTTTAGAGGAAGACATTTTAGATGTATTTTTGGTCATGTGGTTCCAGACAAGTTGAGTTCTAATTGCTTCCCCTTTTACACAATATTAAGGCTACATATTCAAAGTACATAGTTTGTATTCCATTTACAAATGTAAATGATTCACATATGAAAAAGATCCTAACCGTTGTAAGAAATTCAGATGTAGATGGCAGAAAAAAAAAAAACAAAAACAAACAATAAAGACATGCCAAGGAAATGGATGCATGGATACTTAACTTTATCACACAGTGACTTCTGAGAAGAGAATTACTGGTTGTGATGAATGCATATATACTGTACATAATATTTTTTGGATATGCAGGAAAGCACGGACAGATGCACAGTGTTTTTGTCTTGATACTATCTAGGACATGTTTAATGATGTACTGCCTTCAGTCAAAAGGAAAGTCACTAGTTTATGCCTTAGAAAAACAGTGCACTCTAGAGGTTCAGGAAAACATTGTTAGGTGTACTGGCTGCTGTGATATATCTGACATGTTTCTTTTGACAAAAGAAAATGATAGAAGTTTTCATCAATATTAAATAGCCCAAAATTGGCAGTTGCTATGAGATAATTTGGTAGAGGAAGTAAGAGATACTTTAAAGCATTTGTTAAAAATTATATAGAAAGAAATTAATTGGAGTGTTATGGCAAAACAAAACTAGTACTGTTTTTATTTGAAACTATAAAAAAAAAAGAAAGTATGTCTTTTATAAAATACAGTAAAAACTCTCCTCACAAGCCCTCCGACAGTATGAGTAATTCAGTATTTTGAACGATTTTTTCATCATGGAATTTTTCAATCGTAATGATCAATGGCCACAAACTGTAAATATGAGCACCCTGGTATTCCAAAATTATGACCACCATTCTCAGTACCAATGATAAATTACATTTTGAATTTGAACCCGTGAAACAATAAATTTTCACAATTTCTTTACAAGGTAATTTTCACACGTCCGTAATTGCAAACTGTAGGTAGTGCTACATGTATAATATTCTTGGGTCCAATGGAATTGAGAAATAATTGTCATTTTTTAAAAGATTTCTTTGTAAGAATAACTCTAAAGAATAAGAAAGAAAAAAGAGTGTGTATATTAAGATAATGGTGTGTAGTGAATGGAGAATAGAAAAAAAGTATCAAGAATATTATGATTGAAAAGAAAAAAAAAAAAAAATAAACTGTAAGAAATGTTGATAGAATGGAAAAGAAACTGAAATATTTTATAAAATTCGAAAAATAAAATTCAAGTAAAAAAAACAATAGATAAATAAAAGAAAACAACAAAAAAAGAAATGAAATATTCTTTTTATAACGAAAAATAATAATGACAATAATTTTGAGAAAAAGTAAAAGATAAAAATTGATATATGAAAATGTGAAAGAAAAAAAGACGCTGACTTTTCTAATATGAAATACAATTCATATTATTTTTAACCGGTGTTTACATGGTATACACTAGTTTTTGGAGGTAATCAAAGTACTGTGGGTAACCTATGATGTGATTGTTAAATGTTCGGCCTTGTGCTACACTATGTTAGAAAATAAGCGTAAAATGAAGTACCATGGGTAACCTATGATGTGATTGTTAAATGTGGGAGCCTTGTCCCACACTTTGCCAGATTATGTTGGAGATTATGACAAAATAATGTGAGATTTCTGCAATCCTGAAGCCTAGATGAAACACTGGTCTAGGATAGTTCATTGAACACTGTAGTCTTCTTACTAAGCCATATTGCAAAGTAATTATGCTGCAGTCATAGAACTGTAGTAACTGTTTCTTAGCCAAAGCCACTTCTTTCGAAATCAAACAGATAATAATGCAAAAGGCAGTTCATTGGCCCACAGGTCATTGTTCTGGATTTTCTAGTTTTTCTTGTTGCTACTTTTAGATTATTCTATGCTCTTCTATATTCAAACTCTAGTACTTGTTTATACTACTTGTTTATAATACTTGTTTATAATACTTGTTTATAGCTAAGAAACTATGCTCGCAATGTAGGATCCTAGTCATGATTTCTGAGCCAGAGCTTTTTCTGTTGAATCTAAGAATACTGGAACCACATGCCATTTTACTAAACCCCTCTGTGTTTGTTAATTTAAATGTAATTTTTTTTTTGCTATCAAATTATTCTGTAGATATTTGGAAGGGAAATTATTCTTGGGCTAGATGGATTGGTTAAAGGTGTAGTGGTATTGGAATGGTAGGATATATTTTGGATGGGTGGATAATAAGTTTTGGGTTTGGTTTGTGGGGAAGGTGGGTTAGGGGTGGGGAAGGTGGGTTAGGGGAGGGGAGGGGAGGGGAGGGGTTGGATGGGGTAGGGAGGGAGGGGTTGGATGGGGTAGGGAGGGAGGGGTTGGATGGGGTAGGTAGGGAGGGAGGGGTTGGATGGGGTAGGGAGGGAGGGGTTGGATGGGGTAGGGAGGGAGGGGTTGGATGGGGTAGGGAGGGAGGGGTAGGGGTGGAAGGGTTTAGGGTAGGGAGGGGTAGTATGTAGGCAGTTAGTGTAAGTTTGTGAGGTAGTTTTAGGAGAGTGCATAAGTAGAATAGAAGTGGTAGATAGATAGGTAAAGTAGTCTAAGTAGGTGGGTTGAGTAGGGTAAGTAGCTAGGTTAAGTTGGTAGGTAGAGTAATTAAACAGATAAGTTAGGTAGGTAGGATGGGAAGAGTAGAGAGGTAGGTAAGTCAGTAGGGTTGTAGAGAAGTATTGTAGGTAGGCAGTACAGTAGGTATGTAGGAAAAGTAGGAAGGTAGGGTGGATTAGGTAGGTAGAGTAAGTAGGTGGGTAGAGTAAGTAGGATGTAGAACATGTATTTTGGTAGTTTAGGTATGTGGGTAGAGCCTGTAGGTAGGAAGATTAGGCAGGCAGGTAGGTACGTAAGTAGAGTCAGTAGGTAGGTCGAAAGAGTGGGTAGGATGAAGATATGTATATTTTTTAGTGTATGTTGGTGGTATAAAGAGTCAGTAGGTAAAGTAGGCAGGTATTTAGGTAGGCAGACATTTCAGTAGATTGGTAGGTAGAGTATGTATTTTGACAGTGTATCTAGTAAGGAAGAGTAGGCAGGTAGGTAAATAGATAGGAGGTTTGATTTAATAAGTAGGTGGGTAGAATGAGTAGGATGTAGAGTATGCTTGTAGTGAATGTAGATTCAGTAGGGAGATGCGGGTAATGTTTTATGGTTAGTTTAAGTTAGAAGGGAGAGAAAGGGAAGAAAGGAAGGGAGAGGGAGATGGTGAGAAGAGAAGAGATGGAGGGAAAGGTAGAAGAGAAAGAGAATATGAAGGAACAGAGAAGAGGAAGGAAGAAATGGGAGGAGGAAAAGGAAGGAAGGGAAGAGAGAAGGAAGGAAAGGAAGGAGGAGAGGAATAAAGAGAGAGAGTGATGGAAGAAAGGGGAGAGAGAAAAAGCAGGCAGTTTAGAGTTGTTAGATAAGGTAGAGTAAGGAGGGAGTGGGAAGGGAGGGTAAGGTTGGAGAAGTGGAGGAAGGAGTGGAGGAAGGAAGGAGGGGAGGGGGGAGGGAGAAGTGGAGGAAGGAGAGAAGGAAGGAAGGAGGGGAGGGGAGGTGGGTTGGAGAGGTAGGGACAGTGTGGTTGGGCATAATGATAAAAGAAGGCATAATGGAGGAGATAGGGAGGAAGCAAAGCAGGAAGGAAGGGATCAATGGAGTTGTTTAGGACTGAAATTTTAGAGAAAGACATTTAAGATAAAAGTTGTCATAATGGAGGGGATATGGATGTAGGAAGGCAGGAAGAAAGGGATCAATGGAGTTGTGTAGGGCTGAAATTAGAGAGGAAGGAATTTTAGATATATTTTGTGTCATGTGGTTCCAGTTATCTTGACTTCAAATTTATTCCCTTTTATACAATTTTAAAGCTACATGTACATAATATTTTGTTTGTATTTTATTTACAATTGCAAATGATACAAATGTTAAAGATATCTTAATTGTTTTAAGAAATTCAGATGTAGATAGCAGAAAAAAAAAAAACAGTAAAAACATGCTAAGGAAATAGACGTTTGGATACCCAACTGTATGACACAATGACGTCTGAGAGAAGAATTATTGGTTGTGATGAATGCATATATACCGTACATAATATTTTTTGGATAAGCAGGAAAGCATGAATAGATGCACAGTGTTTTAGTCTTGATACTATTTAGGACATGTTTGATGATGTATTGCCTTCAGTCAAAAGGAAAGTCACTAGGTCATACCTTAGAAAATCGGTGGGTGCATTCTAGAGGTTCAGGAAAACATTGTTAGGTGTACTGGCTGCTGTGATTTATCTGACATGTTTCTAAGAATGAAAGAAAATGATAGAGAGGTTTTCATCAATATGAATAGCCACAAAACTGCAGTTGCCATGAGATAATTTGGTATAGGAAGTCAGAGTTACTTTGCAGTATTTGTTAAATATTATATCGAAACAATTGAAATTAATTGTAGTTTTATGACAAAACTTTGAAACACAACTAGTACTGTTTTTATCTTGAATTATAAAAAGAAAATTAAATACAGTAAAACTCTCCTCATGACCATCCAGACAATATGAGCAACTTGCTATTATGAACAATTTTTTCAGAAGAGAAACTTTCCTTCTTGATGATCAATGGTCAAGAACAGTAAGTACAAGCACCCCGGTATTCTGCGGTAATGACCACCATTCTCAGTACCAATGATAAATTACCTATAGATTTTTAACGTGTGAATCGACCAATTTTCACAACTTCTTTACAGCTAGCTAATTTTCACACATCCATAATTGCAAACTGTAGGCAGTGCTACATGTATGAGTATTCTTGGATGTGATGGAATCAATAATCATTTGTCATTCTATAAGAAAATTCTTTCAAAAATAAGTTTAAAGAATGAGAAAAAAAATGTGTTTATATTAAAAAATGTGGGTATGTGGTATCAAGAATATTATGATTAAATAGGGAAAAAAAAAGTTACGAAATGGGGATGAAATGGAAAAGAAATTGAAATATTTTATAAAATGAAATTGAAATATATATTATTTATAATGAATGATAAAAATGATTTTAAGAAAAAAATAAAAATTGATATGTTTTAAGAAAATTTCAAAAAAAAAAATTGCCCGACTTTTCTAATATAAAACACAGTATTATTTTTATCCAGTGTTTACATGCTGTAGGCTAGTTTTTCAAAGTAATCAAAGTATTGTGGGTAACCTATGATGTGATTTTTTGTGGCATTTTTCAAAAAAGAAAAGCCACTATGAGTGGCATTTTGAAAATCATGTATCGTAGTTTGTGCAAAGCTGAAGGAAGTAAACCCAATTAAACTCAATTTTTCTTAGACAAATAACTTTCGACTGCACTCAGATATAAATTTGAAAATGGAGTATTAAAATAAATTGGATCTGGCCATGGGTCGTAATTGAAAGTAGCAGTACCCACTATGGCATTTTATTGGTACAATGATACACACAATCTTTGTCTCATGACTGCCTGGTTCCGTGCTTGTTTGTCCCAAAACTATTTCGTCCCATGGCCTGTTCGTCCCTGGGCTTGTTTGCCTGGGCTTGTTCATCCCACCTGAAAGCAAGCTACTCTATTGCATATATATCATTTTGACTTCAGGCAAATATTTGGAAACTGTTTCTATTGTTCATTTTTCAAATTATTAATTCCATACAGTGGCTCCCTTGACAAATGCCACACCAGTGCTTTCAACACTTTGATTGAATGTGGGGGCCTTGTCCCACACTGTCTTAAAAAAAGAGCATAAAATAATAAAAGTAGCGTGGGTAACCAATGATGTGATTGTTCAATGTGGGGCCCTTGTCCCACACTGTGTCAGAAATTATTTACAAAAATGCGGTATTCCTGCAATCTTGCAGCCTTGATGAAACACTGGTGAAGTTTATTGGACACCGTAGTCTTCTTACTAAGCCATATTGCAAAGGAATTACACTGCAGTTGTAGAACTGTAGTCTCTGTTTCTTAGCCAAAGCCACTTCTTTCGAAATCAAACAGATAATAATGCTAAAGGCAGTTCATTGGCCCATAGGTCATTGTTCTGGATTATTTTTCTTATCATTACTTGTGGATGATTCTATGCTCTTCTATATTCTAAGTCTAGTACTTGTTTATAGCAAATATATTCTGCTCGCAATTGTAGAAACCTAGTCCCCCGCACGGGTAGCTCAGTGGTAGTGTATCCGACTCATGACCTGGTGGTTGCGAGTTTGATACCCGGTTGAGGTAAACTTTCTTTTCGGGAACATTTCGCCTCTCACCTCTGATGCACATGAGAAAAGTAGTTAGTGGTTGTGGAAAGAAAGTTTTGTTAGTACTCGTGTGAGAAAGCCAGGAAACCTATGGGTGCGCCACTTACCGCCATGATATGACCTAAGCTGTTAAAAAGTGTTAAACTCCAATACAAACCAAACCATAAACCTAGTCATGATTTCTGAGCCTGATTTCTGAGCCTGAACTTTTTCTTTTGAATCTAAGAATACTGGAACCACATTCCATTTTACTAAATCCCGCTGCGTTTCTTAATTTTCCAATGTAATTGCTATCAAATTATTCTATTTAGTTATTTGGGAGGGAAATCATTCTTGTGGTAGGTGGGTTGGTTGTAGGTGTGATGGTATTGCAATGGAAGGATATCATTTGGAAGGAGGGGGATAATTGGTTGTGAGTTGTATTTGTGGGGAGGGGGGTATGTGGGTTAGGGGAGGGGTGGGGATGGGTGGGTTAGGGGAGGGGTGGGGATGGGTGGGTTAGGGGAGGGGTGGGGGTGGGTTAGGGGAGGGGGTGGGGGTGGGTGGGGTTTGGGTAGGGGGGGTAGTGTGTAGGTAGTTAATGTACTTAAGTTTGTGAGGTAGTTTTGGCAGAGTGGGTAAGTAGAAAAGATGTGGTAGATACGTAGGTAGGTTAGGTAGGTAGAGTAGTCTACATAGGTAGGTTGAGTAGGGTAAGCAGTTTAGTAAGGTTAAGTGGATAGGTAGAATAGTTAAATAGTTAAGTTAGGTAGATTGAGTAGAGGAGGTATGTTGGATAGTAAACTGGGTAGGCTAATTAGGTAGTTAAGACAGATATGCTAGGTAATGAGGGTTGGTAATAAATAACAGTTAGACAAGGAGAGTAGATGAAGTAGGACAGTAGAGGTAAGCAGATGGGAAGAGTAGAGAGGTAGATAGGTCAGTAGGGTTGTAGATAAGTATTGTAGATAGGCAGTAGAGTTGGTAGCTAAGTAGTATGGGTATGTAGGTTTAGTAGGAAGGTATGGTGGATTAGGTAGAGTAGGTAGGTGGGTAGAGTAGGTAGGATGTAGAGGATGTATTTTGGTAGTTTATGTAGGTAGGTAGAGCCTGTAGGTAGGAAGAGTTGGCAGGCAGATAGGTAAGTACAAAAGTAGTGCCAGTAGGTAGGTCGGTAGAGTATGAAGGATGTAGATATGTATGTTGGTAGTGTGTGTAGGTATAAAGAATCAGTGGGTAGGAAAAATAGGCAGGTAGGTAGATAGATAGGTAGAGTATGTATGTTGGTATTGTATGTAGGAAGAAAAAGTAGACAGGTAGGTAGGTAGATATGAGGGAAGAGTCAATAGGTGAGTTGGTAGACTGAGTAGGATGTAGAGTATGCTGGTAGTGTATATAGAGTCAGTAGGTAGGAAGAGTAGGCTGACAAGGAGGTAGGTAAGTAGGTCGGTGGATACTTAGGTAGGTAGGTAGGTACTTAGTAGATACTTGAGTTGCTATGTAGGTTAGGTAGCTATGTAGTCAGGTAGTAGAGAAGGTTGGTTGGTAGCCAGGTTTGTAGTTTGCTAAGTTAGTAGAGTAGGAAAGTTAAGTAGGGAGTTTTGAAGATAGGGTAACTTTAAAGGTAGAAGACGTAGTTAAGTAGGTTTCATATGAAGGTTAGTAGTGTATTTTGTTATAGGAGGGAAGATTTGAGGAGGAAGAGATGAAGGGGAAGGTGGGAGAAGAGAAGGAGAACAGGAAGGAAGGAAGAAGAGAGAAGATGAAGGAAGAAGGGGAAGAAGAAGAGGAAGGAAAGAGGGAAGGAGGAGAGGAAGAAAGGGAGAGAGTGGTGGAAGGAAGGGGAGAGAGAGGGGGAGAAGGGAGGAAGAAATGGGAGGAGGAAAAGGGAGGAAGGGAAGGGAGTAGGAAGAAAAGGAAGGAGGAGAGGAATAAAGAGAGAGAGTGATGGAAGAAAGGGGAGAGAGAGAAAAAGCAGGCAGTTTAGAGTTGTTAGATAAGGTAGAGTAAGGAGGGACGGGGAAGGGAGGGTAAGGTTGGAGAAGTGGAGGACGGAGAGGAGGAAGGAAGGACGGGAGGGGGGAGGGAGAAGTGGAGGAAGGAGAGGAGGAAGGAAGGAGGGGAGGGGGGTGGGAGAGGGAGGGACGGGGAGGTGGGGCATAAGATAAAAGAAGGCATAACGGAGGCAATAGGGAGAGAGGAAGGCAGGAAGGAAGAGATCAATGGAATTGTTTAGGGCTGAAATTGGAGAGGAAAGAATTTTAGATGTATTTTTGGTCATGTGGTTCCAGTAGTTGAGTTCAAATTGCATCCCCTTTTATACATTATCAAAGCTACATTATGACAAATAAATTGTTTGTATTCCATTTACAAATGTAAATGATACAGATGTGAAAGGGATCAAATTGGTTTTAGGAAATTGAGATGTAGATAGCGGGGGAAAAAAGAAAAACAGTAAGGACATGCCAGTGAAAAAGATGCATGAATATACAACATTATGACACAATGACTTCTGAGAAAATTATTGATGGTAATGAATGCATAAAGTATTTAATTTTTTTGCCTGAATTTTTCCCAGTTGAGGAAAACTTTCTTTCTGGCAATTTTTCATCTCTCACTTCTGCTGCATGTGGAAAGTAGTCAGTGGCTTAGAAAGGAAGTTGTGTTAGTACTGGTGTGAGGAAGCCAGGAAACACATGCATAGGTGCACTGGCCTCCATGAAACGATTCCATTGATTTAAGTTGTTAAAACAATGTTGAACTCCAAGCAAGTTGTCTTTTTTTCTTCAGTTTAGAAATGAATCTGGCTGAGTTTCTGATTCAAGACAAAAGAAATGATTAGCTGATGCGCATCATTTATACCAGCTGTGAAGTGAAAAAGATGGAACCATCTTGTAAATAGCAAAATTGACCACCTTATAGTCCTTTGGTAAAATTGAAAAACTTCAGTGTCACACATTATATTTTGGCTCATGTAATGACATCTCAAATAATTTTCAATCAAACTCACACATCAAGATGTAAGAAAAAATCTGCTAGTAGACATCTGCCTTTTATAGACGTGTTGTCCAATATGGCTCTATCCAGATGGGTCACTAGTTTTCTGTACTCATTTAGTCAGTCTTGAACACAAGTTCTTCAAAAAGCTTTAGGCCTAGGTCTACCAAATCTGAAATGCAGCGTCATTTTTTATTAATGTACATCCAGTCTCATTCATATATTTCATCCCTTTGCACAGATGTTTTTAGCCCGATAGAACAGCTGGTAGCATACAGAACTTGAGACCAGTGGGTTGCTGGTTTGAATCCCCAGCAAGACAACTTTTTTCCGAAGATTGATAATAGGCATTGCAACAGGATTCATTCCTCTTACCCCAGACTTTGTTTTGAGAATGGTTATGTTGGAAAGCAGCCAGGGGATTGGGAAGAATATTCCGTGAAATACTGAAATACTGACAAAAATGAACTGCAGAAAAGAACAGATAGATTCACAATCTTTTTGTCTTAATACAATCTAGGACATGTTTGATGATGTATTGACTTCAGTCAAAAGGAAAGTCACAAGGTCATATCTTAGAAAAACAGTGGGTGCACTCTAGAGGTTCAGGAAAACATTGTTAGGTGCACTGGCTGCTGTGATATATCTGACATAATGCTTACAAAGAAAGAAAGGAATAGAAATAGAAGTTTTTATCAATATTGAATAGCCCCCAAAACTGCAGTTGCTAGGAGACAAGTTGGTAGAGGAAGTAAGTGTTACTTTGCAGTATTTGTTAAAAATTATGTAGAAAGAATTGAAATTAATATGAGTTTTATGACAAAACTTTGAAATAAAACTAGCACTGTTTTCATCTTAAATTATGAAAAAAGGAAATAGGTCTTTAATTAAATACAGTAAAAACTCTCCTCATGACCATCCTGACAATACAAGCAACTTGCTATTATGAACGATTTTTGTGAAAATGAAATTTTCCTTTTTGAAGATCAATGGTCATGAATGAGTAAATACCAGCACCCCGGTATTCTGAAATTATGCCCACCATTCTCAGTACCAATGATAAATTAATTACCTATAGATTTTTAACCTGTCAAACGACCAATTTTCACAACTTCTTTACAGCCAGCTAATTTTCACACGTTGGTAATCGCAAATTGTAGGCAGTGCTACGAATATGAGCACCCCGGTATTCCCAAATTATGCCCACCATTCTCAGTACCAGTGATAAATTAATTACCTGTAGATTTTTAACCCGTGAAAGTTCTTCACAGCCAGCTATTTTTCATACGTCGGTAATTGCAAACTGTAGGCAGTGCTATATGTATGAATATTCTTGGGTCTGATGGAATAAACAGTCAGTTGTCTTTCTATGAAAAATTTCTTCGAAAAATAACTCTCAAAAAAAATGAGAAAGAAAACCTGTGTATATGCAAAAGTCATGGACATGTGGCAACTACAGAATAATTAAAATAATATTACGATTAAAAAAAAAATAATGATAAAATTTAAAAAAATAATGTAAGAAATGGGGATGAAATGGAAAAAAAAATTGAAATATTTTATATATATCAAAAAAAAGAAAAATTAGAAACCATAAAAAAAAAAAATCAAAATATTTGTAATGAAAAATAATAATGACTTTAAGGAAAAATAAAAGGGAAAAAAAAACTGATATATTTTATGAAAATATGGGAAGAAAAAAAATGAATTAAAAAAAAAAAAAATAGTAAAAAAGTATCAAGAATATTATGATTAAAAAGAAAAAAAAATAAGAAATAAAAATAAAAACCGTAAGAAATGGGGATAAAATGGAAAAGAAATTGAAATATTTTATAAAGATTGAAAAAAAAAAAAAAAAAAAATCAAAACATTTATAATGAAAAATGATAATGATTTTAAGTAAAAATAACACAAAAAAAAAAAAAAAAAAACTGATATATTTTATGAAAATATGGAAAAAGAAATAAATGAATTAAAAAAATAAAGAATAGTAAAAAAGTATGAAAAATACTATGATTAAAAAGAAAAGCAATAAAAAGATAAAAATAAAAACCATAATGAATGGGGATAAAATGGAAAAGAAATTGAAATATTTTATTAAAAAAAAAAAAAAAAAAAAAAAAAAAAAAAATTCTGAAAAAATAAAAAAAGAAATGAAAACTGATATATTTTATGAAAATATGGAAAAAATAAATGAATTAAAAAAATGAAGAATAGTATAAGTTATCAAAAATATTATGATTTAACCCTTTCCCAGACAAGCCCGGGTTTTCACGTGTCTACCTTATCTGGACAAACCCGGGTTTTCACGTGTCTATCTTATCCGTTCAGACCCGTGTTTTAACGTGTCTACCGTATCTGAACAAACCCGGGTTTTCACGTGTGTCCTATTCAACGTAAAAAAAATCGGCAATTTACATTACCAAAACTATCTACGATGTATGAAACAGTAAGTATAAGATATCGTCGTTATTTTGACAGAAAAAAACTGGTATGGTTGTTCTTCGAAAAAAAGAGTTATTTGAAGTCAAACAGGACTGGGGTCCAGAAATATAACCGTGTACATGTGTAAATGGCTTACGTGATAAACAGCGTCGTCTGTTTCGATGGAAAGTACTGGAAAAATAACCGTGACGTCGTCACGTAGTCAAAATTACACCTTCAACAATGTTGCATATATACTAATCACATTTGAACAAAAGTTTAAATCACATATTTCTTAGCAGTCGGAGGTGTTAATCCATCTCTTATTTATGCGTAAACTGACCCGAGAAAAATCACAAAATATTCAGTAGGTCTGATTTTCTGTTTACTTTACTCAGACGTGAATGAATAAAATGAGCCACAATGAAATAACTGTCACAACACGATTAAATTGTGACTTACGAAATATTAGGAAAATGGAAATTTCTTTTTCTGACGAATATTTCCTTTATCAGATAAACAAATAATGAGGGAAGAACAAGAGACCAGAACTTGTGTACTGTACAGCCCTAAATTCAACAAAAGTTGATTAGATTTTATTACCCTCCCGATTGAAGTTTTTTTTTTTTCGGAAGCGTTGTGATATACACTTTATGGCCTTTAATTATCAATTTTTACTGTTTCTGTCTCGTGGCCAGCTGCACCGTTACATAATATTACGTAATGACACAGCGGTCATCTACGGATTATGAATGGGCGGTATAGATCTACCATGCGATCACAAGGTTGGTGAAAAAAAAATGAACGGGTAAGCCAATTAAATTTCACATTCAAATTAATCAATTCAATTAGCCAATGAAATTTGAGTGATTCAATCCCCAAACTATCTATTTTCTTGCAGTTGGTTTGAGAATATGAGCTAATAAGCACCAAAATTTCCTCCTTAGATTTTCGAAAATAACGGTAGCATTTGAAATCGTACACTATGGTTCAGAATTCAGGGTCTGAATTTAATTTTGACACTGATATTTTGGATTTCTCTGGGTTATCGGCTGAGGAATCCTGATGAGATAGATGAGGCACTGGAGGCCGATCTCGAATGGCAGTTTGCACATCCGACAGTGTGTTTTAATTACTTATTCTGGGGTTTTTCATATAGTTGAAAGCATCTACTTGAAAATTACATTATGCCATCGTTCAGTTTTTACACAAAGTTTAAGATACACGTGATTTGGCATTTATATTTCCAAACAGAAAATTAATATCGTTGGGCGTTCTTTTCTTCTTAGACGAATGCGTACATGAGTAATAACGAAAAATATCGCTACGAATCTTATCCTTAAAAGCCGCAACATCTCGGAGTATGGACTTTTGAATAAGATGGAGTATTCCAAACATGACGTTGTCAAGGGCGACTGAAAAACAGCAACTACATTTTAAGCTTGAATTATGATCTTTTAGGCCAAAAAAATGGCAATTTACATGTTTATCAACATTTGCATGATGTTTAATCGAAAATTACATCTTCTTAACCTTGTCCATGTTACCGATAATTTTAAACAGGGCTTTTTTTCCCCCTCGATCTGCTTCAATGAAATCTTATGTCGATCTACTAGCGACATGTTTTTCTGTTGCAGGTTGAAACAGAAGCCCTCTTTCTTTGGGTTGTAAAATCTCTGATTTCTTTGTTTAAGGGCTAACCCCTTATGAAACAACAGATTTTAGATTTTCCATATTTAAAGAGCCTGCAGACAGCAAATCAAAACCTGTTCCTTCTGAATGTCAGCTCTCCAATTGGGTAGAAAACATTGCAGGAAGGAAAAAAAATCTTGTTTCCCACAAAAAGCTGACATCTGTCATGGATTTATTTATTAAAGGAGTCACTCACTAGTTCAGCATTTATTATGTTCTCTTTATTAAAAAAAAAAAGAAAAGATTTCATAGATTTTTGTATTGGTAACCTACAGGAAATATGATTACTGAAACATTAAAACAATCTCTTTAGACTTTTAAACCCATTACAAAGTGAAATTTGCATTTTGACTGCATAAAAAGAGTATACAATGTGAAAGATAATCTAATTTTCCAAAGACCTTCCTATAATAAGATTTGTTCAATTATTTAACATAATTATAAATCACCATTTTCATGACCCTAATGCATGAAAATAAAGGAAAAAAATTGTTAAAGAAATGAGAAAAAAAAACAAACACTAACTTTATTCTCATTTTGCTGCATAATTTGCATTAAAACTTTTAAAAAAATTATACCATGAAAAAGAGCAGCCTTTTCTCTAAAAACTTTTTATATACCAAAATAGTGTGAAATAAGAAATAATAGCTCTATTTTAACATTTTTTAGGACATGTGTGAAAAATTGTCAAGAAATTAACAAAATCCAATATTCCCTGTTCAGATAGGACCATAAAATGTCTTATCTCCATATGTGGTATAGGTTATTGATTTTTCCAGGTCACTGTTCAATAGAGGTAACAGTTTTGGCTACCTCTCCATCTGGGAAAGGGTTAAAAAAAAAAAAAAAATTCATAAGAAATGGGGATAAAATTGAAAAGAAATTGAAACATTTTGTAAAAATTCGACAAGATAACAAAAAAAAAAAAAAAAATAAAGGTAAACAAAAAATATTGAAATATTTTATTTATAACGAAAATTAATAATGACAATGATTTAACTCTTTACCAAACGACAAAATTTTAGACTGGTCCAAATTTAAAGCATTTGCAGATGACAAAATAAATATGGCTAAAAAATTGAAATTTGTCTTGGGAAGGGTAGAAAACATTGTGGAAAAAAAGGAGAAAATGCTGGTTACCAGCATTTTCTCCTTTTCCCACAATGTTTTCAAAAGACTTCTTTCACAGGGTCGTTAAAAGTCGGGATTGTGTGGTAAAGGGTTAAGGGGAAAAATGATTTTAGGAAAACATGAAAAAAGAAATAAAAATTGATATATTTTATGAAATATGAAAAGGACAAAAAAAAAAAAAATGTGTGTATATTTAAGATGTGTGTGTCTGTGCTGATTAGAGAATAAAATTATCTTGATTTTAACAAAAGACTGTGCTCATCCATAGTGCAGGAGATTTCAGTCATTTACTTCCAAATCTCAAGCACTTGCGTTTAAGGCCTGGGACTGAAATGTAAAGTGTAAAAAAAAACCCACCATCTTATGCAAAGTCAGATGTTCAAGTTAAATACTCAATGAGATACTTTCCCAGATTGTTAACCCTTTCCCAGACGACAAATTTTGGACTGGTCCAAATTGAATGAGTTTGCAGAAGACAATTTTAAATTTGATGAAAATGGCAGAAAGGTCTCAAAAAGGGTAGAAAACACTGTGGAAAAAGGAGAAATTGCTCATTACAAGCAATTTCTCCTTTTCCCACAGTGTTTTCAAAAGACTTGTACTGCAGACACGTGAAAACCAGGGCTTGTTTGGGAAAGGGTTAAAGAAGTAAACTTCTTGTTTCAATATTCATGTCTAACATGATGATTTATGATCGAAATCATTAATCCAGAAACAACACAAATGACATGATGTTTAGGCAGTGTTGGGTGTTGAGGATATTAAATACAAAAGTAAATACAGTGTAAGTGAAAATATTGCTGAAAGATTGTGCTGATGTTATTTGTTTGTCTGCCAACAAAATTAAGACTATAAGAAGCATTTTCAGACAATAAATCATATTGAGATCAAATGTTAGGATTTCTCAGTAAAATGATTGAAAACATTCTCTGAGCAAGTTTGATTGTCAAAAATAGGTATACTTCATATCAGAAAGAGTTGAAATCAAATACAAGTAAATCTGGTATGTTTAAGTATGGCCAATGAATAGCTGTAGCAAATGAAACAAACAATAATAACAGAAACCTCTTGGGTCAAAATATGGCCTGTTTGATGGGTTATAAGTTGTTCATTGGCTTATATGGTGAAAACTTCAGAGAATTCCTTTTGTTGGAGACCATTATGCCTGGAACTAGTAATATTTGGGATGTAGTATCATTTTATGATCCTATCTTACAAGATTGTTCAAAAAATACCTGTTGGGTCAAAAGCAACCATGCTCCAAGGCATTTAAAACTTTTCAGAAACTATTAAGCATTTACAACACAATTCACATCGGACATAAAGATCTACTATGATTGTGCTTTTCATCCCGTTACGACAATGTGGGAAAGCAGGCAGTGGCTTTGGAAGAATATTTTACGAAGCACTGGTCACAGAACCTCCAGGAAAGGCATGAGTAGGTACACCGGCTGCAATGACACAACTAATTAATGTTAAAATCAATAAACACTTTATCACACAACCCAAACTTTAAACAACCCTGTGGGAGACAGTTTTTGAAAACATTGTGGAAAAGGAAAAAAATACTGGTAACCAGCATTTTCTGCTCTTCCAATTGTGTTTCTTACCCTTTGAATGACAAATTTCATGATTCAAGTAACATTTAATTTTTGCCTGCAAATGCAGGATGTTCCCCGTCAAGGAAAAAGTCAGGGAAAAACATTTAAGCAAAAAGTCTGGGAATTTTGAAATAACAAGTCTATGAATGATAAAAACATCAAGAATAAAGACAGTTTCTTCTTGTAATAAACAAAATCAAAGAAAAACACTTGAAAAACAAAAATACAAAGAATAATACAATGACAAGGAGGCCAACAGATTTGCCTGTATTAAAATAGGCATTCACTTTCAGCACTCATCCAACACTATAAATGACTTTTGAAAATACATGTACATTATGTATGTATGTAGAAAAAGAAAAATAGAAAATATATGAATCATGCTTGGTGAAAATGGGGCTTAATGCATCTGGGAAAAGTATCGACCCAGGTCAAGCCTGCGCAGTCAGCGTAGGCTGACCTGGACCAAAACTTTTTGTTATAGGTCAATTTTCTGTATGTTGAAGTACCAATCTACCTCTTGATTAAACCTTTATCACACAGTCCCAACCTTTAACGATCCTAGTATTGAAGCCTTTTGAAAACATTGTGGGAAAAGGAGAAAATGCTGGTAACCAGCATTTTCTCCTTTGCCACAATATTTTCTACCCTGTCAAAGACAAATCGCATCATTTAGAGTCACATTGAAATTGTGGTCTGCAAATGTTTTCAATTTGGATGGGTCTAAAACTTTGTCGTGTGGTAAAGAGTTAAGTCAGTTTCTAAAAATAGTGGTTATTATGGACCCATAACTTTGTGATGACTTGCATGGTATCATGGCTTCCGGAGATGCATTAAGCCCCCTTTTGCCAGAGCATGGCTCAAATTCTAAGAAGAAAAAAAAAAAAAAAAAAAAAGTAAATTACATGTGTAAAGAGTAATAAAATTGTATTTGGTAAGGTAAAAGGTGGAAAGGGTTGGCTGTGGGACAGGAGGAGGCCAACCGATATCAGAACTTTACATGCACAAAATACAAAAACATCAGTTAGGGAAAAGTCAGGGAAACTTGCTGTACGTAAATTGTGGACACACTGAAATGCTGGTTATAGCCCCAGGGACCAATATGGCTCCATCCTAGGGGCCACTAGTTTCACATACTCATTGAGTCAGCCTTCTAAATAGAGAAATAGTGTAATCCAAGCAGTGGACTTTTCTGTTGATATGTATGATTGTGTTGTTTAACGTCTGTAGTTGTGATTCTGCTATTGAACCTAGTCAGTTCCGTAAGAAGCATTTTTAGATGAAAGTTAAGGACTGTAGAAAAATACCCGTCTCAGTATCAATCACGTGTGTTTTGTAAAAATCCTGACTCAGAACTATGTTTAGGATGATTTACTTTTTGTATTTATTTACTGTTTATTTAAGTAACTGGGCAGTGCTAAGTCTCCCCCGTCTCCTCCCCCCCCCCCCCATGTCCCTGCTCCTATGGCCCAACTAGTCAAAAAGATTTTTTTTTCTTTTCCACTATAAATGGACTATGGTCTCAGGTGAGCTATTGAGGACCAATATGGTCTCCTTATGTAGAAACCAGCACTCCTCCTGCAAAACATCTCTATCTTTTTCATAAAAGTTCAAGAATTATATAAAGGAATAAAATGCCTAAATGTATTCTAGAGAAAAGTAACAAGAAACTTGTGTCAGTTCTGGGGTGAGAAAGCTAGATAACACATGCATAGGTGTACTGATGGTCGTCATTTAAATTAGGCTGTTAAAACGGCGTTAAACTCCAATACAGAGTACTCTAGAATTGTCCAAAAAATTAACCAGATTGATTAACCCTTGCCACACAATTTTGAGTTAATAACCCTGTCAAAGAGGGCTTTGGAAAACATTGTGGAGAAAGGAGAAAATGCTGTCACTGGTCTGGCAGCACAAGAGATTTTTTGTCATTGTGACAGGTTTCACACTTGTTTTCTTGCAGTTGAACATGTTTATCACCCAACATGCCTTCTATTTTCTTAGCCTGATCAGACAAGGAGAGAATTCAGTGTGGTTTAATCAGTTAGCTGGCTTATTGTACATGAGTTGTCATGTATTATTATAACTAAAGTTTAAAAAGGAAAAGGTGTGGCAAATTTTTTTATGCCTGTTTTTATCATTTTTTGATTATCTTCGAGCATCACTAGTCAGCAAACATTAGAGGTCTTTATTATATACAGTCTAACCTGTCTTAAGCAAGCGGTCAAGGAAACTTCCAAAATCGCTTGCTTAAGACAGGTGCTTGCTTAAAAGAGGTCAACGGGTATTTGATAGACAAAGTTACCTTTTCCTACTAGGCTCATATAAGTGTCCCTATACATGAACATGTACATACATGCACAGAAAATGTAGGTACATGTGCATGATAATGTACATGTACATAGACCAAGAGGGGAAATCATAAACAGTTCACTCAAATAACATATTTTCATTCACTATGTTTTTCTTTCTTTTTTTTTAAAGAAGTTACATGATGTACATGTACATGATAGACATATATTTCATATTAAAACATTATTTACACTAATAAAACAGCTACATGTGTCATTGCATGGCATACAAGTGAACATGTCTTATCTAGGCTTTAATAACAACTGTTCCCATTTGTTTTAACCTTTCTCATTCTACTATGACAGTGATCACCAAGATCAGGCTGCACAGATGTGCAGTCTAATCATAGTCAACAGTCCCATATTGTCACTGAACCTGAATACAGCCTCTTATAAGATTACTTTCTGCACATTGTGTGTGTGATACATGAAATGAAAATATCTTTAGAATGATCACCAATCGAAAAAGTTGAAGGGATGAAAGATGATTGAACAATTCTGAATGCTCTTAAGAAAAGTGGTGTAAATACATACCTAGACTTCTACTTGCCTTCAATACTTTCTTCCTCCCTCAATTTAAAGAAACTAGCCTGAACAGTTTATGCAAAAAATTATATGGTAATATTGGTAAACATCTGCATTATGCTATATACAAATTTATGTGGGAGTACCCTTGGGCAAGACACTTCAGAGCCGAAGCTTAGTACTGGTGGAGTCTAGGAAACGCATAAAATAATGTTGAAAGTGGTGTAAAACACCGTTCACTCAATCAATAAAGCTACATACGAAGGGGAAGGGGCCAGCACTCATTACTGCATTTATTTGCCCAGCACCTTCAGCTTCAGTTGCCAGGAAGCCCACCTGGGTGGCTCAGTGGTGAGCGTGTCGGACTCATGACCTGGTGGTTGTGAGTTCGATACCCGGTTGAGGCGAACTTTCTTTCCGGCGTATTTTCGCCTCTCACCTCTGCTGAAGCATGTGAGAAAAGTAGTCGGTGGCTTTGGAAAGAAAGTTGTGTTAGTACTGGTGTGAGAAAGCCAGGAAACACATGTGCGTCACCGACCGCCATGATATGACCTTAGCTGTTAAAGTGGCGTTAAACCCCAATACAACCAACCAATCAGTTGCCAGGAGTATGGCAGAAATTAAATGCATGTTGAAAAGAATTGTTTGAGTGCCAGTGCCTTTTGCGCTTTCTTTTGCATTTTTATCCTTGAAAAGGGAAATTTCCCGACATTTTTCTACCATTTAGTGAAGCAGACCATTTAAAGGGGGCTGTTCAGATTACTATAATCTCACCTAACTTTAAAAATGATATGTCACAGAATTTAGTCAGGCAATAGCTGGCAAAGCGTCAGTAAAGAAGAAATACAAAAAAAAAGAGAAATAATTTACAACTGAATTTTTAACGGGTTACATAGCCTCTGAAAGTTTTGTTGCAATGGAAGATATTGCTCATTTTAACTCCTTACTACAGAACAAATTTTTAGACCAGTCCAAATTGAAAGCATGAAAAATGAATAAAAAACATTAGACATGAAATTAAAACATACAAAAAAAAAAAAACAGAGTTAAGACAAAAAAAAAAGGGACAAGTAAAGTTTGGAGTCATAAGACTTCCATAGCAGTTTCCAAAAACACTTTGAAAGCCTATGAGATTGTTTGTGTTGTTGCTGTAATACTTTACATTGTTCAGGCTTTGTAGATGTTGGCTAGTTGGTGCACAGTCTGACCAAGTCTACATTGCTTGTGCAATTCAGTAAAACTGCAACATAATTTTCATGATGGACAATATTTAGCCAAATTTTTTGATGGACAAAATTTAGCCGAATTTATCTTCTGGTAAACATCAGTTAGGGTTTTAAGCTAAACGAATTAAATCAATAAGGTTAGGGAGACTTTATTAATATATTGAGATCAAATTTGAATTTCACTGCATGACAAAGTTAGTGGTAGGGAAAGACCTGACTTCTAGTTATCTTTTTTTCTGTGTGTAATTGCTGCGAGTTTTGATTATGCACAATTTCATAAAAGACTTAAAAGACTTGAACTAGTCCTGAGGGTTCTAATGTAAAATCCATCACGCATGTAAAATTTCACATGGGTTTTGGAAACAAAACTTCACTTGCTGTTTGCGGAGTGCACAGACCGGACATCTTTTTTCTCGTAGCGTTTGAGATTATCAGCAAAGGAGGAGGTAATTATATGTCTAATGCATAGTATTATTTTGTATTTTATGCGATGGAATTGTGCAAATTAACTGAAATTTCTGTGTTTGAGGTTAGGTAACTTAATGGTCTTTCTCTTCTCTCATCTTGAAGTTGTCATGAACATACTCCCATACAAATGTTGCTACAACTAATAAAGACATTACTATGGCATCTTCAGTTGTGCTTCTTCGTAATTCTAATCCTACCTTCTGTCCACAATGGTTTGGTAAAGCTTTCAGTAAAGAAGAATCCACAAAGTGTTGCTACATTATAGGCAAAGACAGTAGCTTGTTTACCAAAATAAATTTGCACATTGATCTTTCTCTAATTACCATGTTAATCCAATTTAAAGCTTCAGCACATTTTCAATAGTTTGTGTAAACAAAGGGGCAACATTCAACCAACACAGCTTCCGAAATGAGCTTACTGCAATATCTCCCTTAACTCTTTCATTACTAACTCCGGAAATTCCACTTTTTTTCCCGAGCTCTAAAAATAGATTTCCACTTCTATTGAAAACGACTTTGTCATAGTTTAAAAAAAAGAGTAGCGGACAGTGTAGATCAAGATCCGATCTGTGCAGTCTGATCTTGATCTACGCTGTCCGCAAAAGGTAATCAAGTCGTCATTAGTAGTGAAAGAGTTAAGATGTGAGCAGCTTATGCATCAAATTTTACAAGCATGGCTCCTGAATGATTTTTATATGGGCCAACCAAATTGTTTATAGTTATTAAATAATTGATGGAAACTGAAGTATGACCCCAACATGGAAAAACAGTAGCAGTTAAAGTTAGTGATGTGTCAATATGGTCAGTTTGTAAGAAGGAAACAAAAACATGTATGCAAATAAGTAAAGAGCCCTTATCATCTTACCAGAGATGTTGAATTTCCTCTAATTATAGATATTTACATTTTTTTTTTTCTTTGCTTTTCATTGATGAATTAAATCATTTGATCACCTGCTTCCCAGGGTTCCTTTGATTTTCATTAGTGAATAAAATCATGTGTTCATATTAATTCCTTTGCCAAGTTGAAAATGGTAATCACATGACTTGCTGTATATAATACGAGTAATGTACCATCAGGCTGACTAGTTCACCCAAATAGGATTGCCTATTATTATGCAAGGGTAACTAAAAGTGGGTGGTTCAGGAATACTATTTCCTTGGACCAGATCAAGTGATTATTGACATGAAGTTGTGTGAACTGGCATTTGTAAAGCTCCTGTAGTAGCTAAATAAAGTGTTCACAAACAGCAGATCAAAGATGGGTCAAATCCTGCGATTTTTCTTTAACCTTATTCTGCTAAATAAGTTAACTCTTTACCAAGTGACAAAATTTTGGACAAGTCCAAATTGAAAGCATTTGCAGATTACAAAATAAACGTGACTCAAAAACTGAAATTTGTGTTGGGAAGGATAGAAAACATAGTGGGAAAAGGAGAAAATGCTGGTTACCAGCATTTTCTCCTTTTCCCACAATGTTTTCAAAAGGCTTTTTGTTCAGAGTCGTGAAAACTCGTGATTGTGTGGTAAGGAGTTAAATTAAACTTTCAAGCCACCAGTAAAAACCAGAATTATGCTATTTCAAACTTATTATCAAAAGAAAAATCCTGGATAGCGGATTTGTAGAGTAGCATAAAGCTGTAATATGTTGTAATAAAAAAATAACATCACATGCAATACATGTGCAATCATTTTGAAATGGAGTTAGCAAGGGCAGGGAAAGTCGAAATTGTTCTACAGAGCAGGCCACGCAGTAACTGTTACCCTATTACTGTTTAAGGAGTGGTAATTTGTTCCGTCACTCTTACGCAGTTTTTTGTGGCTATTAGATTTCAGACTATAGGTATACACATGTAGGACAGTATTATACGGTAGTGACAAAAGCAAGGTTGAGGTGTATTAGCCAGAACTGAAAGTAGAATGGGTGCAAGCGTGAATGACAGTATAGTTGGTTCAGGTAAAACAGATATTATAGTACAATGTGAGCGCGCATGGGTCATTAAGCATGGTGTGTTTGGTTCCGGTCAGAACGATTACAGTATGCCTATTTGCGATACAAATTTGCTAAGAAGGGGAAAGTAAGTGATTACCAGTGAGGTTTATCAGAATTGGAACTGAATGCTTGAAAAAAATTGCAAGTAAGTGTAGCTGGTTAGGTCAGCCTGTTCCCTTTTTATTTAATTTTAGTACACGAGTTAAATTTAATGAACAAGTGGTTTCCATTTCATTTAATTCTTCACCAAACAATCCCAGGTTTTTACAACTCTGGAAATAAGCTTTTTTAAAACATTGTTTGAAAAGGAGAAAATGCTTGTAACCAACATTTTCTACCTTTCCCACAATGTTATCTATCCTTCCAAAACAAACTTGAATGTTTGAGTCACATTTATATTATAGTATGCAAAATGCTTTCAGTTTGGATGCATCTAATATTTTGTTGTTTGGTAAAATGTTGAAGGGGCAATTCAGGTTTTTCTTATCTCACCAAACTTCAAAAAATTTTTATCACTGAATTACATAAAGCAATAGCAGGCAGTAATGCAGAAGAGAAGAAAAAATGTCTTTCAGTGGTCTTTTACTATGGATGGGAACAAGTACAAATACTGGTATTCGAATATTCGGTTTGTAGTATTTGAATACATTGGAATATTCAATTATAGAATTCTAGAATTGCTTTATGGTCCGGTGTCTGAAATTTGAATGTCCGTCTTAAATTTTGTTTTGTCAAGAGTTAACTCTTTACCACACAATCCCGACTTTTAACGACCGTGGGAAAGAGGCCTTTTGAAAACAATGTGAGAAAAGGAGAAAATGCTGGTAGCCAGCATTTTCTCCTTTTCCTACATTGCTTTCTATCCTTTCAAAGATAAATCCCGTTAAGTGAGCCACATTTGATTTTTGTCCTTAAACGCCATTGATTTGGGCAAATCCAAAATTTTGTTGTGTGGTAAAGAGTGGTTATGTAGCCTCTTTTTGAATTTCTAGACTTTGTACCAGAATTTTGTAAAGTTTTGTAGGAATATCATGTGATTGATCATGTGCTTCTATTATGTGGGAGTGTATTCAAATAAGAACAATTTTATTGTAGTTGATTTCAGGAAATGGACAAACTACTGAAAAAGCTTTCTTTCTCAGTCATTTAAAACTCTGGATTGTGTAGTGTAGGGTTAAAAGTTGTGTTGTGTGGGAAAAGCCCACATTTTATTCATGCATAATTGAAATATTGTGAAGGTAATAACATTCCATGATTATAAGTGATATGAAGGATCTGAGATAAAGGTGTGTTTAAGATAGAATTTGATTTAACACGTCTAGAAAAATGATATCAAGCAAGCCTCTAGCAAACTTCATATATTTATCATGACATCACCCAATATCTAGATTAAACATGTGTAAGGTAAGAAAATTTGTAATAGGTATGTTGCCCAGCCGGGTACCTTGGTGGTAAACATATGTGGCTCTGATGGTTGCGCGTTTTATACCCGCTTGAGGCAAACTTTCTTTCCGGCTTATTTTCGCCTCTCACCTCTAATGCATTTGAGAAAAGTAGACAGTGGCTTGGAAAGAAAGTTGTGTCAGCACTGATGTGAGAAAGTCAGGAAACACATGCATAGTTGCAATGATAGCTGCAATAGGGCCTGAGCTGTTAAAACGGCATCAAACTCCAATACAAACAAAGTAATGGGTATATTACACTGAAAAACAAGGGGAGGGGAATATGTGATAAGGCTGAAATTTTCATCTGCTGTTCTGAGTCTAAGATTCAAGGCCACACTGTCCCTTGAATTATTTGGCCACCAACTTTACGGCTTGTCAAATGACAGGAAATAGCACTGTTGGCTATGCTACCACTAGTCTGGCAGTGCAAGAGATTTCCTGTTACTGTGTCAAGTTTCATCTTCATTACCTTTCATGTGAAGAGTTTTATCACTCCAACATTTCTACTATTTTCATAGCCTGGTCAGACAAGGAAAGACATCAATTTTGTCTTGATTTTGTACATAAGTTGTCTTATATTGTTAACTAAAGATTTAAGCAGAATGGATGATGTAAGACCTCCTTACTTGTCACATGACAGGAAATAGTACTGTCAGCTATGCGACCACTAGCTTGGTAGTACAAGAGATTTCCTGTTACTGTGAAGGTTTTCATTCTGTTAACCTTTCATGTGAACACTTTTTCATCACATAACCTCCCCCGTTTTACGGCATAATATACCCATTACAAATTTATTATCTTATATACACATTTGATATCATATTTGCTTGATGTCATTTGTGATGCCACACTGTACATACATCAGAGAAGTGAATGGGTAATATTTAATGGAAATTACTGTGTGTGCATAGATGGTTTTGCATGTTCTGATCTATAATTTGTGAAATACCGTTATGTGATGAAAAGAATCTGATATTTGTTGGCTTTTTAGAGGTAAAATTTTATTAAATTCATCTTAAAAAAAGTCAAAAAGCTTGCCATAGACTCGTTTAATAACACTTATCAGGACTCGTTTAAAAAAGTTCAATCTCAAATGCCAACTTTTGTCAGATCCTGTATATCATCCCGATATTTCCACCATTTTTAGAATCTGATCAAAAAAGGGCAGACTTCTGTGTGGTTTCATCATTTGTCTTGCTTTTTGTATGTAAGTTGTCTTATTTTATGAAACTTAAGGCTAGGCTGCTAAGCGCAACTCATAGACCTTTTGCAGACAGTGTAGATCAAGATCATAGTGAACAGAACATCCAGTCTGATCTTGGATCTACACTGTCTGATAAGGAGATATTTCCCCAAGCCCCATAACTTTGAAATACCAACATTTTGGTTTTTACCATCGGCTGAAAAAAATTTTTTTCTAGAAGCATTTCCTTAATGGGCTTTGTAGCCTTTAGCCTTTAACATACAATCCAACTTTTAATGACCCTGAGAAAAAAGCTTTCGAAAGCATTGTCGGAAATGGAAAAAATCCTGGTAGCCAGCATTTTCTCCTTTCCCCACAAAGTTTTCTACCCTTCCCAAAAAAATTTTTAATTTTTGAGTCAAATTGATCTTGTCGTCTGCAAATGCTTTAAATTGGAACAGGTCTAAAATTTTGTCATTTGTAAAGAGTTCATGTATATTTAGATTTCGCTGCAGAGTTTTGTGGGAATATGATGTAATCGATAACATGTGCGTATAATGTGGGATCATATTCAAAGAGGTACAATTACATCATTATTTGCTTAAACAGTTACCAATTGAAGTGCAACCAACCAGCCAATTGAATGTCATATTTGCACCTTTGTACTGAATGTAACCACCAGTTTCTTTACATTTGCATCATTATATAAAGATTAAAAAGTTGCCAATTGAAGTGCATCCAACAGGCCATTTGAATGTCATATTTGCACCTTTGTACTGAATGTAGCCAACAGTTTCTTTACATTTGCATTTAAAAGTATATGTTGTACTATTTATCAGTGTTAAACTACAATTTTTAAGTTTCAGGGAAAAAATCTAAAAGGCACTTTTAACTCTTTACCACACAATTTCATATTTTAACAGCCCAGATAAAGAAGGCTTTTGAAAATATTGTGGGAAAAGGAAAAAATGCTAGTACCCACCATGTTTTCCACCCTTTCAAGTTTTCATCATTTTAGCCACATTTAAATTATCATCTGCAAATGCTTTAAATGAGAACAAGTCTACATTCTAGTTGTGTGGTAGAGGTGAAAAGGACCTATATTGAGTCTGAACAAGGCAGCAGTTTGGCGAAATCAAGTACACTGCCTTACTGTATTTCATTTTGATGTTAGCCAGGCTTAAGCATGATGGCCAAGTATTTCTGCAGAAACTGGCCCAAACCGTCCATATTCATCAACTGATATGGAAATAATGGCATTAGAATGCATTCTCTTTTGTGATACAGAAAAAGTGAGAGAGGCTTGCACTCAGTACTGCATATATTCGACCAGCTCTGTACCTTCCAGGTTTATGCTAATTCTTGAAAAAAAATGATAATTAACTGTCTTGGTAAAGGATGGTGATTTGAGATTCAAAGTGTTTCTAGCCAGGAAAATCTCACCTTCTCAGACAGTGTAGATCAAAGATGTTCAGTCTGAATTAGATCTACTTTGTCTGCAAAAGCAGATGGAGTTAATCTTGGGTGTGTAAGGGTTTAGGATCTTTACCCTTTACCAAACAATCTCAATTTTTAATGACTCTTGGAAACAAGCCTTTTGAAAACATTGTGGGAAAAGGAAAAAAATGCTAGTTACCAGCATTTTCTGCCTTTCCCACATTGTTTTCTACTCTTTGAAAGAGAGCTTTCAGTTTTGAGTAACATTTGATTTATCGTCAGCAAAATGCTTTCAGTTTGGACAAGTCAAAGATTTTGTCAGCTGGTAAAGAGTTAAAGGGGATTTTTCAGATTTTGTTAATCTCACCAAACTTCAAAATTTTTTATATCACTGAATTAAGTAAGGCGATAGCTGGCAAACCACCAGTAAAGAAAAAAGGCAAATGTAACAATTTTTTCAGTGATAATTTCGTAATGGGCTATGTAGCTTCTTGTATATGTTTAGATTTCACTCCACAATTATTATGCAAAGGTTTGTGAGTTTGTCATGTCACCGACAACACAAGCCGCTTGAGGTATTTTTAGATTTCTCACCCAAAGTATACAAAGGTTTGTCTGAATGTCATGTAATCAGCCACACCAGTAGATTATGTGGGATCGTATTCAAATGTACGAAGATGTCATATTTGATATCAAAAAAATAATTGCAAAGCAACTGACTCATTATTTGAATGTCAAAATTTCACCTTTTTACCCCAAATGTAAAGGGGATATCATTTCCCAACATTCAAGTCTCAACACCAAAGCTGCAAAAAATAATATTGAAAACCACTTTGTCAAAATTTATTTTGTCCATTATCCATTTTTCCAAAGTGACATTTTGCGGAAAATTACCAAAATTTGATCCCAAAAGTTATTTATGTCTGTCAACTGTTTTATTTTTTCCCCTGAACCATTAGAGACTGTTCACTATGTTTATTTTTATTGATTGTGTGCATTTATCGGTGTATCCTCTATCAAGCGATGAAATATTGAAGGGGGATTGCTCATAACATTTGTAACTAGATGGAAGAAAAAATCTGTAATTTTTCACGTAGAACAGATGAATGATCAGAGCTAGATTATTTATTGTTTAATGGACTATCGGCATAATATACATGAATTTATACATGTGGCTTCATCCTTTTGCCAATTCTACACAGTTTGATCAAATTAAAATGTTACATCGATAGATTTACGTTTTTTTTATACAGAATAAGATCTTGTCTATACTTTCAGACATAGTTTTACTGTAGTTGAAATTTGACAATTTGACTATGTTCGGCAGTGTGTTCCTTCAATGAAATGTTGTATTTGGCAAAATAGCAAGATGGGTCTTCGACGAAAACGTTTGATGATGGAATGGTTTTCGATGAAATGTCATGGATCCATGCAACAGATACTTCCATACTTAACATCCAAGTCTCATGCAATTATGTGTGCCAAGGATCATGGATCCTTAAGTAAAGAAGATATGTTTGAGAAACACTCTGCCCAAAGACAGTAGCAAAGATAGGTTTTAGACAGCTAGACTATGCCCAAGAGCAGTGAAGTAAGATGGAATATGTTTATAAAAGATTTCCTTTAAGTCTCTCAAACCAGTCAGCATGACAATGGCAGATAATGTTCAGACATGGTTTTTGAACTGTTATCATTATGGTACATATACATATGAGTCATGCACTGTGAAAAGGGGGTTTTATGCAAAAAGTATTGACCAATTTTTGCCAGCACAGTTTATAAACTTTCTGCTTGTCCAAGGACCATTCTACCTCTTCATTCAGTTGGTTTTTATATAAAATGGATTTTATGGATTTATAATTATGTGATGACTTGATTTGTCAACCCTTTACAGCACAATCTTGTGTTTTTTACTACCCTAAGAAAGGAAGTATTTGAAAAAAAAAAAATGTTTTCTCCCCTTTATGGGGCAAAATGAATGGAGTAATTTCACCTAACACCTACACCCCCCATATATCGACACCCTTAATGTTTTAGTCAAATAAATACTTACTTTATCCCACTGATGTAAAAATATCTTTATCGGTGATTACATCAATATTTTGTGTAATTTTTGGTGTGGAATTGAGCATCCTTTTTCAGATTTGACTGACTCAATGTTTACATGGGTTGGGTTGAACCTCTAAGTGAAGGCTGATGGAATAAATACATGACCATTAAATTTATTTGTGTGGGATTACTGTCGGGCAGATTGTTAAAATCGTGCATTTCAAAGGTTAAATTTAAGTAAAAATTATGTTTCAGCTGAAGGCTTCAATCTATATTAGCAAAAAAGGCAGTCTCTAAAATGTACAAGGGTGAACTATAGGCTCCCTAATACTGACACCTCCCTTTTGTTGTAATTTTCCAACATGTACAAGAGTGAGAACACTGTCACATATCTAGTTCTATAAGGCATTTCTATAGCAGTTAGCATCTAAAGACATAAGAAACATCATCCATGTGAAATAAACAGGTTTCTTTCCAGGTAAAAAATTGGCTCAAAATGTAGGGTCAGCTAAAAGCAAAGAAAAGAGTGAAATACGCTCCTGAGCAAATGGCACATGCGAATTATGCAGTAAGATAGGGTTATTTGAGTAAGATGGCAGCTGCAAAGGCTTCAGACATTTCACACACAGGTAGCTGGCATGTAGAGTACCTGAACCTGCCACTCCGTATGGCTCAATATCCTATGCTTACCTGTGCTGAGGATGCCATTTTTGTGCCAAGGCAAAGTTAGTGTATGATTTAGGCTGCTCTGTGCTTAAGCATGAAACTCTAACAGAAGTTAAACATGTCCTCCACATTGATGGTCGGAAAACTCCCTTTAAGAACAAGTAACTTGTTCATCATTGGTTAGTTCTGTAAACACAACCTTTAAATGTCTATGCACACCCCAACGAGAGTTAAGACAACAATGAACCAAAATAAATGCTATTCATGTTTTTTGGTTGGTTTGATGGAGTTATGGCCTTCAGTATTTTGTAAAGGATGTTCCTGATCTTGATTGTCTGGTAAAGAAAACTTGGTGCACACAACACTGATGAGTCCAGTTTTCTGTTGTGTGCAAAGTCTAGTGGGAGTTTGAAAATACATGTATACATGGTGGTTACAAAAACCAAACATTTTCTGTGCTCATTGGCAATTATTTGCACCCTTTAATCTTTTTCCCAGGTGAACAGCTTGGAGACATTAGTTCTGGTGGATTCCAGGAGGTCAGATACCCTTATAGGTATATATACAACAAAACCATGTTAGGAAGATGAATTCAAAAGCATTTCTTTTCTGGAAGTATCCCATGAAATTGTTAAAGGCCAGAAAATCAAGTGCCAAGCTCCCGTAGCTCAGTTGGTAGCGTACAGGACTTGAGAACAGGAGGTCGCTGGTTCGATCCCCGGCTTGGCCAATTTCTTTCCAAGGATTGATGATAGTCATCGCGACAGGATTTATTCCTCTCTCACCGCTGACCATTTTTTCGACGATGGTTATGTGGGAAAGCAGCCAGTGGCTTGGAAAGAATATTGTGCGGAGTACTGGTAAAAGAAACTCCAGGAAAGCATGGATAGGTGCAGTGGCCGCTGCGATATAACTGAAATAATGTTGAAAACGGTATTAAATGCCATACAATCAATCAATCAACCAGAAAATCAAGTCTAAATCTTTGCCAGTGGATTCAGTTCAAGCAATAAATGTATAATTAATGAAATATCTAATAATAGATACAGACATTTGTTGCTGTGGTTTTTTTTTGGGGGGGGGGGGTAGGTAGATTATTCATTGACAAGGAAATAAGGATATGCTCTGAGCAAAATCTAAAAGGAAGGGACCATAGCTCATCAAAAATGTTTATACATATCGAGGGGTGAATACGAAACTATTCTATCTGCGTTTCGAACAATTTTACAGGAGAGGGAAAAACACTTCTCATTTATGTGAAAAGAATAGTTAGATCATCTTGTTTAGATATGTTGTGTTGAGCTGAGAGCATAAATTCAGAACAACATAATTAAACAAGACGATCTAACAATGTTTTTCACGGAATTGAGTTTTTTTTTTCCTCTCTCCTGTAATATTTTCCAAAATGCAGATGGAATAGTTTCGCATTCACCCCTCGATATATGGTGACTGCAAAAGGACAGATCCTCAAGTATTTTATTTGGTAATATCTGTGTTTATTTGCTATCTTGACTAAAATGTAGCATGAGTAATACTAGAAGGACAAGTAATTTTTCTAATTCACTCTCCTTTCAGGATGCGTGGGTTTTGGAAAAAAACTACCCTTAACAAGAAATACCTTCTTTTTCCCTTTTTAACCCTATTGCACTGATGCACCAATAACTGATAAGCCTCTATCTCATTATCCAATATTGGGTTTATGACTTGCCTGTCCTCATGCTATTTTTACCCAAAATCAGTTCACTGTGGGGTATGTGTCTTTAAAAGGTCATATCTCGATTAATAATCATCAGATTTTAATAATTTTTTTTTTATTTTGCAGGTAGATTAATTTCCTGTCGAACAGTGAAGCTGTCTGTTTATGATATTTCCAGTGTGTTGCTTATGAATTAAAAAAGTTAAAGAAAAATAAAAAAAATGTTGGTTTGTCTTAGTTTAATTCCCAAATTATTTACTTTTAACACTAAAATCACCAATCAAAAGCTTTTATCTGAAAGAATAATCATTTAGCTATAAAATAAAACAATAACTAAACAATTCCTGCAAATATAGCAGGAGTAGTTACAAAAAGAAATGACGACCCCTATTTGGGAAAATTTACCCAAAGTTAACACTGTAATTCTTTACCACACAATCCCTAATTTTAACGACCCTAAGAAAGAAGCCTTTTGAAAACATTGTGGGAAAAAAGAAAATGCTGGTAACCAGCATTTTCTTCTTTTCCCACAGTGTTTTCAGCCCTTTGAAAGACATTTTATGTTTTGAGTGACATGTAATATGTTGTCTGCAATTGCTTTCAATTTGGACTAGTCTAAAATTTTGTCGTTTGGTAAAGGGTTAAGTACCTGCAATGTTAGTAATAAATGTTAAAAACAAAGTTAAAACACAAACAGAACAGAACATTTGTTAATAGTTAGATTAACAACATATACTTGCGTAAATCTATTCTTCATGAAATACATCCAATCACTATTATATAGAACCACTATTATATCCAACAAGAAGATATCGAATCACAATTATATCCAAACACTGAATTTTTTAATAGAATGATATTTTTACGTATCACACTACAATGATTGAAAGACACTTTTTTGAAACCTTTTATTTCTTATGAAATGATAACAAAAATAACACATATGCACTGATACACTTGAGCAAAACACAAAGAACCATTTGATTTTTCACTAGCACTTACATGCAAACACATTTTGCTCTAATATTAGCACTGAAATTGATTAGCAAAAAAAAAAAGCACGCTTTGGTATTGGCACATTATATTAGCACATTATATTTTCAACATTACGCGGCACTTATAGAGAACAAACACTAAAAAAAAATCACACTTTATTTTACTGAAGATAAACACTGGTATAACGCACATATTCACACTTTTTATAAAACACTGATTATATACACACTGATTATTTAGCTTTAAAAACACCGGTTTGATCACTGCAGCAAATTCTCTGTGTGGTATCTGTTGAAGCATCCTCTTCCTTGGCTGTGGCATAGGGCGACGTCACACTCCTGGCACTTCCAGACTGTCTCCGGCTTCCTGTTCTGTGGTGTCCGCACTCCATCCGCTTGACACTTGACACATATCTTCTTCCTTCCTTCGACTCTGACCTCGGCATGGTTCATGATGTTCTGTAATCGCATGAGTGGCTGGGCTGTCTTCACGTTGGCCTTCGATCCAGCTGGTCTCTTCCTTGATGAAAATCCTCCCCGTAGTCCTTCTGCTATCTGTAGTCTAAATGCAAGATGTGTGTACTTCCTTGATGACTTCGGCATGGGCTGGTTTGAGGCGACAAAGAGTTGGTAGGCATTCACAATTGCAACGTCTAAGCAGTTAATTCACAATGTATTTCCACCATTTCTTGTGTTCCCGTCCAGTTGAATAGTAGGCTCTGTGTTGGTCGGCTAGATCCATAAACTTGTTGTAGTTGGTCACGGCGTCTGGTTTGTTGATTGGTGCTCCTCTTCTTGGCTGGTGCATGCTGTCTGTCAGTTGTTGGTTGGTCGAAATGATGGCAACTTGTCGTTTGTCCCTCCATACAATCACAAGTAAATCTCCCTTCTGTTGTTTCAGCGTATCTCCAGGGCGCCTCAGCTTGGCATTCTTCAGGGCTGGTGGTAATCCTCTTCTGTTGAGTCGTAAGGTTCCGCATCCATAGGTCTGGTGTCTGGTCAGGTCTTCCATAAGTGGTATAGAGCTAAAGAAGTTGTCGAAGTATACATGGTAGTTCCGTCTCAGTAGTGGCTGTAGTAGGTCCATCACAACTCTGTGTCCTAGGGCTCTGTGGTCTTGGTTGGCTTCTCTTCTTCCGGTGTAGACTTGAAACTGTGAAGTGTATCCTGTTGTTGATTTGCATAGCTGCCAAACTTTCATCCCCCATTTGGTTGGTTTTCCTGGCATGTACTGTTTCAGCAGTGATTTCCCCTTGAATCCTATCATCGCTTCGTTAACGCTCAGTTCTCTTCCTGGTGTGTAGTGTCGTAGAAAATTTCTGTTCAGCATGTCTAAAAGTGGTCGTACTTTGAATAGTGGGTCGTAGTCTGGGCTGTCTCTGGCTGGCTGCTGTTGGTTGTTGGTAAGGTGAATGTACTGGTTCAGCTTCTCGTATCTGGCCTTTGGCATCACTTCTGATACACCACGGACATTCAGATTCCTGTCGTCGGCCCAGTAGTGGCTGTATTCCGGTAGTCTGTGAATCCCCATGATGATCTGTAGGCAGAAGAAGGCCCGTACTTCATCTATCGTCGTGGCTATCCATCTGGTGTCTCTTCCATTCATCTGTTGTTGTTGTTCTGCATACAAGTTAGTCTGGTCAGCAATCGTCTGGAAAAAGTCGTCCTCAAACATCAAATTAAAAAAGTGGATAGGCTTGGCTCCCGTATCTAGGTCATGGACTGGTCCAACTGCCTCAGTAAATGGGCGTATGTTGACTGGGTGGAGTGTGTCTGTCCATTCCTCGTCGCTCTGGTCTTCCTCGTCGCTGGTTATGTCGTTCTGGTATCCAAGATCCGCTGAAGATACGCTTGAAACGCTGGAAATCTCCCAATCAGAAATGTCTGAAATGTCGCTGTCATCAAAATTTCTCCTTCTTTCCTCTGCTGTCTGTAGGGTCTCCTCGTCGAATCCGCTGTTGAAACTGCTGTCCAAATCCGAGTTCCTTTCGTCGGTAACAAACTCCATTTTTGGTCCTTCGTAGTGTAACTCCAAATCCTTAAAATTTCGTCGAAATTTTTTCTAATAAAGTTCACTGGAAATAAGTAAAAGTTCGCTGGAAATAAGTAATTATTAAAATTTAAAGGCAAGTATTATATTTCAATTATATATATGTAGTTTTTTTTGTGTCGTCGATGTGACTTTCGTGAAATATTGTTATGAAATGGGTAGGTGACGCTTAGTCAATGCGCAGACAGTTATACGCGCATAAATTACCCAAGACTTCCGAGAAAAACTGGAAGAAACCGGATTTTAAGAGTGAAATATGGCGTCATTTTGAAAGTTGCATAACAAAGGGGGAAAAAATGGCGAGTCATAAATCACCGATAATTTGGTTATAATATCTGTTATTAATGTATATTAGGTAGAATTTTCAAGTTTCAAAATGTGGAGAAGTTTATTAATTCAGAATTTTGAGCTTTAAAATGAAAGATTTTGGTGAAAAAAGGAAATTAAATGGATTTTACCCAGGCGAGGACACGAGGAAAAAATTTTAGCAAGTCATAATTGGCCTTCGTTTTCAGTTAAATATCTACGACAAAACAACATGTACTTTGGTAATTCTTGTAGAAAAATAGGGAGAAATATACATTTTAATGATTTGTGTTGTGAAACGGTAGTTTTTGGTGTAAATAAAGGAATACAAAAGGATGTAATGTACCCAGTATAATCGGGCGGCCGCGGGCGGTTTGAGGATGGATTGGAAGGGCGGTATCGGGCGTTCTGAGGAGATAAAGGTAAGGCGGTATCGGCCGGTCTGAGTGCGATAGGGTTCAGGATCAACATTATGTTTTGCCCTGACCCACGGTTGAAATTTAAATGGATGGGCTTGAAGAGTGTGTTTTACATATTTGATGTGCACGTCTGCACAGTTGCACATCACTTGAAATATATCTTACAATTCCAGAAATTCTATAGAAACAAGTTATACCTGTTGCAAACACTTTTTTCCTCTGCCTGGTTTCACAGCTAATTAAACACTGCAAAGAGAGGAATCCATACAATGAATTTCTTTGAGCAACAAATCTTTAAAAGCTAGATCTTGCAACTATTGGTACTGGAATGACTGAATGTTTTTTTCTTTTTTTGTTGCATCTTCTAAATTATATCCTAGCACACTAACAGGCCAAGATCTTATTTTAGACATTTTGGGATTCTGATGATTGGTTTCTTTAGTAAGAGTAAAAAGCTCCATTTATTGTTTTTGATATTGATATTGTGAATGTTGACTTGCTCAGTTTTGTATTTGAGGCTTTGATATTTTGTGGCTAAGCAATTTCCATGCGTATATTGATACTTTTACGTCGTAAAATGAAACCCTATTTGACATGTGTATAATATTTCAGCCTAGGAAAGAGTGTATTTGAGAAAGAAATAGCAAGAAGTGTCTATTAAAAAACAATGATATATCATTACTTGAACTTGAGCGTGATAGAGTCTTACACTTGCTGGTAGATGATATTTTCAAACTTTAAACCATAAGCAGAAAAAGATTTCACTTGACACTTTAGAATGCCATGAAATAGAATGTTTGGCTCAGATCCTTGATAAAGATTTTGCTTATTGGTGAAGAAAACAATGTGAATTTAAAAAATATTGAACTTCATCTCATAAGATGTTTACTTGCATCAGAACCCTCTGGCAATACATTGGTATAAAGCCACAATGAAACTGTAAATATACTGATAAATATTGAAGTTGTTTGACAGAAAACAAAGAAGTTTCTAGTGTTTAGAATATCAAAGTACCATAACTCCCCAAAGCAGTAATGGAGTTTAACTTTAATCAAACTCAACTGTCATTGCATTGATATGAGGATCCCTTTTCAATTTTGATGGCATCTGACTAAAATTGGAGTTAGCTAATGGAACCAGTTACATAAGTTACAAACTTACAGACAAACGAATAGACACACAAATGGAATAAAAACAGTATGCCCTTGATGTATGATCTCAGAAGGGGGGATAATTAACCATTACATTTTCTTTCAAACCTAAAGCTGTTTTTGTAGCCAGTGTAGATCAAGATCAGACTGCACAAAACATGCAGTCTGATCTTTGATCTACACTGTCCGCTTAGCTTAAATACCATAGACAAAAGCAACCATCAAATTACAGTTAATTAGATCTTGTTCCTAGTCTAAATTCATATATATCTGTTGGGTTTATTTGGCACTTTAAGGATAAAAAAAATCTCTAAAAAGAATCAATGTCTCATGCAGTGTTGGATGTTAAAGATCTTAAATCCAAATGTGTATCAGTGAAAACTTACGAGACTTGGATTGATACGTAAAGCCTGTTGTGTATAAATGTCATTTTTTTCGGAAAATCATTAAAGTTTGATTGGTAACTTAAATCTGTTGATGGAAATCCTTAAAATGGTTTGAGTAAAATGAAATTTCTGCTATATGTATTGGCAATATACTTAGGTGAAGTAAAACTGAATTAGCTTTTTTCACCATCAGAGTGGAAATATTGGGTGGTTTCTTGGAAAAATGGATGTCTTTTGACCAAAATGTTGGATGTTCTAATTATGAAAAGACTCAAAAATTGAGATAAACTGTCACCAATGACGGATTAAGGCAATCCAGAAAGGTTGTTGATCCATTCAGGGGCAGATACTTGTAATAAAATTCATTCCCTCAGGGATTCGAAACACTACAGCTCCCTATCACAAATAGGCTGAAATCCACACCCAGTTATATGCACATTCTAGGAAAACTTGCCGTAACTGAGCAAGCATAACTACCAACTGAAAAAAATAGTCTAGAATTGAGTGTTTTAGGTTATTAGAACAAATAAAAGAGACTTAACTATTTTTGACAAACTGTTCCAGAACTAATAGCAGGTTCATTATAAAAGCACTTATATGCAAATAGGGAGCTGATACAGTCACCAATGACGGACCGAAGTGAGCTCATCGGTCTATTCAGGGACAGCTATGTTTCATTTGCAGAGTCAACCCTTCACATCTGAGCTTTTTGGTCAAAAGCAAGTAACTGAAAAACAAATTATTGCAAGTACAGCACATCGAAAACAGACCGTTTTGAAAAGCTGCATTAATAGATTTATTTTACCTTTCATTTACCAAGGAGATTTATCAAAATTTTATAGATGGCATAGATAAAGATCAGACTAATATACAACTGATTTTTGGACCCCGGACAGGCCAACAGCTTTGGTACATACACATGTGGAGTGAAACAGATCTTAATCCCTAGAGTACCTACCATGGTTGATGTTTAGGTAGGCCAGTGTAGATCAAGATCAGACAGAGCATGCAGTCTGATCTTGGATCTACATTGTCCACTATGTCAAGACATTCCAGCTGAATTCAGTCATGAAATGATGATAATTATGGTGTTTTTATATCCCTGGGATCACAGATGGGGATGCATATTGTTTTGGTCTGTCTGTCTGTTTGTCTGCATAACTTGGTTCCCATTAAATAAGGCCTTGGGAAAAGAAAAACATTAGGGTTGTATGGCTTAGTTTTAATAATACACCACATGAATTGACCATTGGTAACATCTGTTGACATTTACCAGAGTTGCAGGACTTAGACAAACTAGAAATTTCTTGTATCTGTCAAATAACTATTACCACTATGAAAAATGGTTAAATAACACAGATTTGGTAAATAAATATGTGTGAAAAACTGTGTGAGAAAAGATATTGCTCATTATGAGCTGATTTTGTAAGGCCTTGTATTGCTGAAAACACACATTGATGATACTATATGGCATTATAAATACTGTGAGGATAATATTCCAGAATTATTCATATCAATTGATTTTGTGAAGGCATGTGCTTCTCTTTGTCCTTTATTCCACTTCTGAGTAAAAGGGTTCAAGGCAACACTGTCTCTTTGTTTGATTTTGCATCATCCATCATCTTTTTGGCTTGTCACATGACAGGAAATAGTACTGTCAGTTATGCTTCCACTAGTCAGGCAGTACCTAAGATTTCCTGTTATAGTGGCAGTTAGCTGCCTATGATGAGAGAAGTTTATCAGCCCAATATTTCCTCTATTCTTGTTGCCAGAAATTGTAGTTGCAGAAAACACACATTTAATATAACATCATGAAATGCTATTAGGATAAGTATATTCCAGGACTATGAATGTTAATTGATTTTGAGAAGTTGTTCGATTATTTTTGCTCCTTCTTCCATTTCTGAGTGAAAGGGATCAAGGCCACACTGTCCCCTGATTTGTCTGGCCCATCATCATCTGCCATTTTTGTGGCTTGTCACATGACAGGAAATAGTATTGTCAGCTACGCTACCACTAGTATGGCAAAACGAGAGATTTTCTGTGTATGTGTATTGTGACAGGTTTCATTTTTGTTACTTGTCATATGACGACTCATATCATACCAACATTTCTACCATTTTCGTAGCCTGGTCAGACAAGGAGAGGCTTCAGTGTGGTTTCAAATGCACAGTCTGAGCAGGATTTCCATTTTATGTAGTAAAAGTATCTATATAGGCACTAAAATTTACTTTGGCGCAAAATATCAAAGCTCATTGTACCCCTTGGATGCAGACTAAAATGAGTCATAACATTAAGTTAATCTAATACATCTGTAATGAAAACGATAAAAAATAAAAAGTTTTTATTGCTACATAAAATTGACCATCCAAATTACGAATTGTCTACAAGTACATCTCCGCCTGCATGTGTACCATGATATCTGAGATGATGCAATTGTACTTTTCGAAGGGCTACTTACTGCAGAATAAAACTGTCATTTTCAGCATATTGATCACAGATACTGTTTCTTAGTGTTAGTCAAGCTGCAGGTGGCTTCCAAAAATTTCTTGTTAAATAAGCTTTGTGTTTTTTTTTTTTTTTTTTGTCACTCTTTTTTGAGATACATAACTTATGATTTTTGCATGCAAAAGGGACTTAACGTTTTTTTGGATACTTGGTCCAATGGACTCATGAGATCTTAGGCAAATGGAAACTCTGATCCTGGTATTTGGAAACAGTAAAACTGACCCTTTACCATAATACTGAGTCTTAAAGATCCTGACAAAGAACCTTTTGCAAACATTGTAGGAAAAGGAGAAAATACTAGTAACCAGCATTTTCTCCTTTTCCAAAAAATTTTCAACCTATTCAAGGACAGCTTGAATTGTTGTCCGTAAGTTCCTTCAACAGTGGAGAGTCTAAAATTCTATGTGGCAAAGGGTAATTATAGTTTTATATCAAGTCAGTCTTTCTCCCCCCCCCCCCCCCCCCACACACACACACACACACACACACAGAGTTGCATAGTTTTTTAGCAAGGCATCCCAAATTCATTGAATTCATAGGTATTGTTATTCTGGACATACCTTTCAAGGAAAGTGAATTGGTGAACCACAGTACTGTTGTCTACTCCTTGTTGGAAGATTGCATCATACTCCAGCATAGAGCTGGAACAGACAATTCTAGTCCTTGTTATCTAGATATATGCTACCCCCTGTTGAAAGATAGGATCATACACTAGCATACAGCTGGAACACGCAATTCTTGTCCTTGTTATATATAGGCTACCTCCTGTTGGAAGATAGGATCATACACTAGAATACAGATGGAACAGGCAATTCTAGTCCTTGTTATCTACAGGCTTCCATGCTCTTCCAAACAGTCAGTATTCACATTAACCCGTTTTCCTCACAACAAAATTTTACACCTATCCAAATTGTTTAGCCCTTTATGATGGCTTTTTTTTTTGTTGCTCTAAAGATAATTTCTCTCTTTGAAATGAAAGAAAATGTTGTGGAAAAAGGAGAAAATGTTTGCTTACATAATTTGTAAAACTTCTAACCCACCAATCAGCAGTGGTTAAAAAATCCTGTATTCTTTTGTACATAATCGCACATTTGAACATGACATAACAGATCTTTCTTCCTGAATTGGGATGCTGAACATTGGCATCCCACTGCTGCACCTTCTTCGCTGTTGCACAAAATTATTTGAGCAGTGCTTGGGCAAAAGAGGGTTTAATGCATTTCCGTGATGTAGTATACCAAGCAAGTCATCATATAACAACCGATCCATAAAATCCATTTTGTGTAACAACTGATTGGATCATGACGTACACTGGTCCTTTGACATAAAAACTTAATAGCAAAAAGTTTAAACTGCTCAGGCTGACCCTTTTTGCAGATGCATTAAAACCCCTTTTCATAGAGGTTGGCTCATTTATTCATCACATTTTCTGAGTTGTCTTCAAATTATCATTGCAAGGTTTGTGTCGCAATTCATTATAAAATGGTCTGTATTCACAAAAAGGTTGACCTGTCGTCATACCGTCTTTACTGAAAAAAAATGACCCTCTTTCTGACAGACACCACAAGAGAAGTTTGAGCAAATCTGAAGCAGGGTCACACTGGTAACATTACTCTCAAGTTACTTCACAGTCCATGTGCAGCAGTAGGAGAACTAGTTGCCCGTAGGTCTTTCATTCTGCATGTACAAGTAATTCTGCTATCTCATTATATCGCGAACACTCATTATATTAGCCTTTTACGATTTTTTTTTCATTGCACTCAAGAGGCCACATTTTTAGTCCATTACTCATAAACTTGTTATGTTTCACTTAATAATAGTTCGGACAAGTTTGAAATTGGGTCACCTCAGGTCAAAGAGTAGTTCACTGGGAAAAATCTGAGAGAAACCTTGTGTGCACTCTAGAAGCCACATTTTGTTATATACTCTGAAAACTGGTCACAAATTTTATCCTTGTGATGTCTCGGTCACCTTCGAAATGAACTTACAATGGATGAAAAAGTAGGTCACTAGGTCAAATATTACAAAAACCTTGTGTGCACTCTAGGGGCTAGATTTCAGCCTGATACTAATAAAACTTGCTCAGAATTTTTGTCTGGATGAAATTGGGTCGCTTTTGGTTAAAAATTAGGTTTTTGGAACAAATCTTAGAAAAACCTTGTGTGCATTCTAGAGACCATATTTTCAGTCTGAGGCCCATGAGCTTTGATCAGAATGTTTGTCTTGATAATATCTTGAACAATATCTTGAACAAGGTCTAAGATGGATAAAGTTGGGTAAAAAGGTGAGTCACTAAGAATCACAACCAGGATGTCTTCAACTTATCAATTCTAAATGACTTTGCTCAGATGAGTGGTGAGCACTTTAGGGCCAATGGCCCTTATGTTATATCCAATATGACATTATCATACTGATTTGAATAAGAATCCTTGTAATCAAAGCGTGTTATTGATTATTTGATATTCCCACAAGTATTCACAGAAATCTGAGTATGAGATCTTAAAATACCTCAAGTAGCTACACAGCCCATTAAGGAAATACCATTGAATTTTTTTTCTTACTTTTTGCCTTTCCCTTTTACTGATGATTTGCCAGCTATCTTTTAACTTAATCCAATGATAAATCATTTTTAAGTTTGATGAGAGTATATAAATCTGAATATCCCCCTTATACTCTTTACCAAATGACAAAAATGTAGGCTTGTCCAAATTGAAAGCATTTCCACAACAATTTAACTGTGGCTCAAATGTCTTTGATAGGGTAGAAAACAATGTGGGAAAAGCAGAAAATGATGGTTACCAGCATTTTTCTCCTTTACCCACAATGTTTTCTAAAACTTGTCTGTCTCAAAAATGTTTTCTAAAGCCTGTTTTCGCTTGGTCATTAAAAGTCGGGATTACGTGGTAAAGGGTTTACAGGTCAATGGAAAGAATCATTGTAGACCACTGGCACTGATAGCACAAAGGTGTATCATATGAGCTTGATTCTTCCATGTTTCATGGAACAAGGTTGCTGAAACTTAATGTAGGTTTATCTGATCATTTGCCCCAGCTACCAGCCACAATAGCTCAGGTTGTAGAGCATGAATGTCAAATCTCTGGCCACTTTAGGGTGTGGGTTTGATCCCCATGGCTGGCCACCTAAAATGACTAAAGCGTCTTTTTGGATGAGATATAAAACCTAGGTCCCCTGTGATGGTGCTATTCACTGAGCATGCTAAAGAGACCAGACATAACTTAGGATGGGTTTCTTCTTGTATCTTGCACTATCCCCGTAACATAACTAACAGTCTTCTTGGTGCGTCGCCCATATGTGCAACCGATGGCAAGATAAATATACAATATTCAATCAATCCTTTGCTCTACTTTTGTTTAGTAATAGTTTTAGTTTAACTCTCTTCCTGGCAACAAATTTTAGACTTATCAAAATTGAAAGCATTTGCAGACAAAAAATTAAATTTGACCCAAATGTTGACATATGTCTTGGAAAAGGTAGAAATCCGTGTGGAAGAAGAAGAAAATCCTTCAGTGTTTTCTCCGTTTATTACAATGTTTTCCAAAACCTAATTGATCAGGGTCTTTTAAGCTCAGGATTGTGTTGTAAAGGGGCTGACAAAGAATTTTTTTTTACAAAAGAGGATATTGCTCACTGTGATCAATTTCTTGTTTGCCGAAATAATTTTCCAAGGTGTCTGTTACATGATGAAAGGCATTTGCAGGCGCTTATGTGCCAACCTTTTACCAAACAACAATAATTTAGACTCAACCAAATTGAGAGTATAACATGAATAACAAGTTCAGGGTAATTGAAAAGATCAGTTCCATCTTTGAAAGGGTAGAAAATACTGTGTGAAAAGGGGGATTAGCATGTTCTCCTTTACCCACAATGTTTTTTAAAGACTTCTTCCTTATGGTTGTTAATACATGGGATTGTTGGTTGAAGATTCCTATTTAGTTCTTGAGTGGTAAATCATAATTTCTTGTAAAACACTGATAAACACAACTAGATATGTTTTATCATTGCAAATGTATAGAATCTGTATGGTTACATTCAGTGAAAAGGTGCAGTTTTGGGTGTTTGTATATATGGATGTATATTTGGATGGTCGTTTTGCAAGTAGTAACTCTGATTGTTTTTGTTACATCAGATATGATATCATGATGCTGATTTGAACATGAATCCTCATAATTGGCCAGAGATATTGGTCATATGACATTCCCACAAGTTATTGAAAGTTGAAAAATATTAGATATGTAAGAAAGCAAAAGTATTAAAAAAAGAAAAATGAAAGAAATAAAAAGGATAAAACTAGAAAAATCAATTTTGACAGAAAATACAAATGAGCCTTGCTCTGGCAAAAGGGGGTTTAAGGCATCTTCGTAAAGTGTTGTGCCAAGCAAGTGATCTCTTTATTTCCCAGCCGGGTAGCTCAATGGTTAGCAAATTAGACTCTAAACGTCGTGGTTGTGAATTTGATACCCGGTTGAGGCAAACTTTCTTTCTGGGGACTTTCCATCTCTCACCTGATGCATGTGAGAAAGTAGTCAGTGACTCTGAAAGAAATTTGTGTCAGTACTTGTGTGAGAAAGCCAGGAAACACATGCGTAGGTGCACTGACCAATGTGATATTGACCTAAGCTGTTAAAACTGTTTTAAACTCCAATTCAATCAATCATTACATTATCATGGATCCATAAAATCCATTTTGTCTAATGATTGACTGAATCTGGAGGAAGAGTGCTTCTTGAACATGCAGACAATTGACCATTAGCAAAAAGTTTGATCCATGTCAGCCTGCACAGCCTGCACAGACTGCACAGGCTGATAAGGGTTGATACTTGTTGCAGATGTATTAAGCTCCCTTTTCACAGTGCATGGCTCAAATGAAATAGAACAAAACTATAAAATAGAAAAAAAAAATATTGAAGTCACATTTGTCCTGGGACTTTCATAGCAGTTTCCAAGAAAAATTGTTATTTAAAGCCTTTTTCCTCCTGATCTAGCCTGGCATTCAGGCCCTGCATTTGAGTCATTCTGATAAACAAGGTACACAACTACTGTAGACTCAGAAATGTATGTTGTTACTTGCTCTTTATCTAAAATACAGACCTTGAGAACATTATGTGAGTGCACTTATTTTGCTGTTTCATTTTATGATTATTTTTAATAAAAATGCTCTATTTAACGGACTGATTGATACCAGTCTACTCCTGATCGTGTAAACATTGGATTGTAAGGTAAAGCTTTAATAAAATAAGATTTCAGTTTTTAATGATTTTCAATAATCTGTGTTCAGGCCTTAAAAAAAACCAGGGGGTTACTGGTTCAAATATTCAGCTTGGCATATCTCATTCTGAGGATTGTTGATAGTAATTGTGAGAGTATTCATTCTTTTCTCAATTGAAGGTAACTGTTTCGATGAATGTTATTGTCAGAAAGTTTTCGAGAGAGTGTCCTTGCGCAAGAGGCTTTGAAACATACTTGGAGATGTGATCTTTCGTAGTGATATGACTGAAATAATGTTGAAAGTGGCATAAACACCATTCAATATGTGGGAAAGCAGTCAGTGACTTTGGAAAAGTACTGTGTGAAGTACTGGTAGAAGAAACTTCAGGAAAGAATGGATAGATGCACTGACCATTGTGATATAACTGAAATGGTGTTAAAAATGGCATCAAACACCATGCAAGCAAAGAGTCAATAATCTGTAGAGTTGGGCAAGGCAAGTCTAACACAGCTAGCTTATATGGCCTGCAACATGCGAAATGAGACCTTTGGACATTTGCGTAAAGTGTTGTCTCGGATTAGCCTGTGCATTCCGCACAGGCTAATCCGAGACGGCACGTTACAACTACATAAGATTTTTTCATACAGTAGACTTTCCTGGAACAGAAAATCACACAAAAACAGGAAGTGTCATCTCAGATTAGTCACAGACTGCACAGGCTGATCTGGAACGACACACTTTTACGCATATGCCCAAAGGCCCCTTTTCGTGTGTTGCACACCATATATGAGCTTACAAAGATCGGTATGCCTATAATCACATAATATTGTAGAGGAACATCAAAAAGGGCCATTACTGTAGATCTATTGCTGCAACAGATTGCAAGTTTTTCTAGTTTCTCATGGGCAAGTTCTAATTCTTGTATAGAAATAATACGGTGTTTTATGGGTGGGGTCCTGCGTGGCTCATTGGTAAAGTATACGACTTGTAACCAGGAGGCATGGGGTTTAAGCTCCTCTGGAAGCACTGGGTTTTTCATGGGTGTGTCGTTGGGCAAGACACTTCAAAGCCCTAGCCTAGTACTGGTGAAACCCAGGACATGCAAGAATGTAAACCTTCGCACTGATATAACTGAAATACCGTATTATGCTTAAATTTTGGGACACCCAAAAAATGGGGACACCATCAAAAAACGTGAAAATAATTATTTTCCACGACCCAAAGATTTGGGCCATACTAAAAATTGCAAAATAAGACAGTATTTTTTTGTACCAAAGAATTGGGACAGTGAAAAACAAATCTTTAATCCGCTTGATAACCTTGTTTACAAGCATTTGCTTCGCGCAGTTTCATTTCTGCACGTAAGCATTGCTTCCAAAACCCTCTCGATATCATCAGGAATCTCCCGTTTCAAGGCAAATAAATCCGATCACCCCGACAGACAATTAAAGAACCCATTTGTAAAAAAAAGAACCTAATTAAGGGTAAAAAGGGTGTGATTAACTTGTACCAAAGGGCAAAGGTACATGTCATGTGTATACGTACATCCGAAGTCGACAAGTAGTGTGTGTTTGTTTCACGGTCAATCGGGTTCGTTGCATGAAAATAGGAATCAAGATATCCTATATTCTAACTTGAGTTTATCGATCAAAGATTGTCATCCAATCAAATTTGAGAATGGGCCGAGCAGGTACTTTTCAGAACGGAAATCAAATCGTTGTTTACCTCACGTTAACAGGTAAAATACGTTGTTAAAGTATTTATAAAAGCGCAAAACACCAGTGCTGATTGCTTTCCCGGGATGCATACAAAAATGACTGAAAACATTTAGTTTATTAGTAACGAAAACAATGAAAAAATACGAAGTTTTAAATTCCTACTACACGAATCGACTACAGGAATTCCAATTTGTCTAAAAATAGACAGATCAGCATGTGATCGTGGTTTTATTGAAATCGCAGTGCTAATATTCAATGGGTAAGTGGTCAGTGACAAACAGTTTGACAGCTTGTCTTGTTTGACCCAGGGATCGTATATTATGTGTAATATATACGATCCCCATTTGACCATAAGTTTTGGGACACCACGGAAAATAATTATATTTCGTCGACCTAAATACTGGGACATCTAAAAAATTAATTATTTTTTACTGACCCAAAACTTATGCAATTTACGGTAATGACGAAAGTGGCATAAAACACTATTCAATCAATCAATCAGTCATGTTTGGGGTATTAATGCGATTAACCATACATTTCCTAAGTCTTTACCAAATCATAAAATTTTCAACCTGTCCAAATTCAAAGCTTTGGCAGATGACAAATTAAAAATGACTTTTTTTAATGGAATTTATCCTTGACAGATAGGAAACATTGCGAGTAAAAGAGAAAATGCTAGTTACTACCAGCATATAAAATTTATCCTTTTCTCACAATGTTTTCAGAAGCCTTCCCCATCAGGTTATTAAAACCAGGAAATAGTTCGGTAAAGAGTTTTACCTTAAAGTGTCTTTAACAACTATTTTTGCTTTTGCAGCCAGTGCAGATCAAGATCAGACTTCACAAAACATGCAGTCTGATCTTTGATGCCACTCGGGTAGCTCAGTGGTTAGCATAACTGACTCGTGACTTGGTGGTGCGAGTTGGATACCAGGTTGAGGCAAACTTCCTTTCTGGCAATTATTCGTCTCTAACCTGATTCAGGTGAGAAAAGTAGTCAGTGGCTTTGGAAAGAGAGTTGTGTCAGTTCTGGTGTGAGAGAAAGCCAGGAAACTCATGGGTGCGTCACTGACTGCCATGACATGACCTCAGCTGTTAAAATGGCATTAAATTCCAATACAAACCAAACCAAATCTGATCTTTGATCTACACTGTAGATTCTTTAAAATCAATCACATCTGCAGACTACAAAAAATGTGTTTTGAATGATATGAATTGTCAGTGAAGGGTAAAAAACATTGTGGAAGAGGGAGAAAATGTTGGTAACCAGCATTTTTTCTCTTTCTTACAATGTTTTCGAAAAGTCTCTCCCTTAGGGTTGTTAAAACTCATTTTACTAAAGGGTTACATGAGATCTGATAAAGTAACTATACGGTTTAAATGGTTTAGTCAAGGAAAATCCTAAAATCCTAGAAAATGAAAGCACAGGTTGTATGTTACAAGTGCCAAATCAGATTTTGGTTGTGAATAAGTTTTTGAGAGTGCTGACAGATACTGTAAAATACTGTCTTTGCAAGTATAAAGAAAAAGATGCAATTTTACCTTTTACCAGCGTTCCCTCCACCTCCCTTCCAGGTTTTCAAAACCTTGTCATCAGGGCAATGGTATTTCATTTCCTAGCATCCCAGGCACACATTTATGTAAAGGAATCTTCACTCCAAAAGTAAATACTGATAGTTATGACAGCAGCCTAGGGTGCTGTTGAATAGTTAATTTATGATGTATGATAATGAGGTTTTAACTTTGGTCTGTAATGATCATTGTTGGTTTTTATCATTTATTCTTCTATTCAGAACAACAATTTTTAACTTCAATGCCACATATGAAATTGGCTCAAGACTTTTTCCTAATGGACATTTAAATGCCTATCTAATCTTTAATAGAAGTGACTTATATACAAACTTATTGAAAGTTACGCAATTTTCAATAGAGTTATGATTTCAATTACGTTTAATGGAATAGGTTTTCTTGAGGGTTGCTTTATTTAGTAAGCAATCATGGCTGATTATCTCATTACTCGTAACTTCCTTTCAACTTTATTTCTATCTAGTATTATATTTATCTAACATATTATGCTGAATGTAAACAACTTTGATACATATGGAAAATATGTTTGTATATTATGTAGAAAATAGAAATAAAGTTGATAAAAAAAGTTTCAATAATTTCAGTGTCAAAAATTAAGTAACTAGGATGGTCAGATTTTATGGAAAGGGCGAAGTTTGACTGGCATTTCTTTGATGTCGACATCTAAGAAGAATTGTGCACACAACGTCTGTGTGATGTACTGTAGAAATTCATGCTGGCAGGTCGTGTACACTTAACACCCTTTCTTCCCCGATTTCATCAATTAGTGCATTCTGATGTAAATTTTTTACTCTTAATTTCACTCTCTACAGCATAATCCCGAATTTTAACACCCCTGGCGAAGAAGCCTTTTGAAAACATTGTGAAGAAGGGAGAAAATGATAGTAACCTGCATGTCCTCCTTGTCCCACAATGTCTTCTATCCTATCAAAGACAAATTTAAGTTGTCGCCTGAATATACTTTCAGTTTGGACAAGTCTACATTTTTGTGCATTTGTAAGGAATTAAAGAGTATGTGCAAATATATCAGTATGTAAAAATTACAAGTTGTTTAGAAGTGATCATTACATTTTTTGTTGAACAAGGGATGACACAAGTATTTGAATATATTGACACACACACACACACACAAATGACGATTTTAGTTTTTTCAGAAAGTCGGAATATGCAATTTTACTTCTTGTTAATTATTAATCATTACAAGAAAGGATAAAAAACACACACTGACATACACACCCAAATAGACAGAGAGATTGACAGGCTTAAAGATGTTTAAACGCCAGTACATGTATATATATTTCAACCCTTTACCAAACAATCCCGACTTTTAACGAACCTCAGATAGAAGGCCTATGAAAACATTGTGAAAAGTAGAACATGCTGGGAACCAACATTTTCTTTTTTTTTCCTCCACAATTTTTCTACCTTTGAAAGACAAATTGTATGTGAGTAAGATTCAAAATGTCATCTGCAAATGTTTTTTTTTTTAATTTTGACAGGTCATAAATTTTATCGTCTGGTAAAGAGTTAAAGAATAATGAACATCACTTGTAACTGTTGAAGAGTGTTTGCCTAAGTCAGGAAAGAACATTGAGAGTATGTATTGTGCAGCTCTGTGGTGTACCGTACCTTCAACAATTCCACGTGTCAAGAGATTCCTCACTTGGAATATTTCAATTAAAATGATTGTTATAATAATGGTTTAAGATTATGCTTGCGAACTGCTTTCTGAATAGAAAGCAAACATGTACATATATTGTTGCATTTACTTAACAATAAACTCTCTTCGATAAGGAAAAAAAAATTGGGGCTGAACCAAATTTGCAGGCAACAAATTAAATGTGGCTCAAATTGTGAATTCGTGTGTGGCAGGGTGGATAAACAGTGTGATTAAAGGAGAAAATGCTGTTTACCAACATTTTCTCTGTTTCCTACATTGTTTTAAAAAACATTGTTCTTCACAGCACTGAAAACTCGGAATGTGTGGTAAAAGGTTTAAGTGTTTTGATTTGTATAACAAATTAAATAAAGGCCCATTTAATAATTCGTTCGGCAATGATAGCTACTTATCATCTGTTGTTTGCTTTATTCAAAAAGTAAAATGGAGCGTAATTTCGATTAACTCAAGAGTCGTCTACTAACCTGATAAAAAATCACCTGTGTGATTGCAGCGCAAATGTTATGATTGTGTAACCAGACCATCGTGGTCCGCCAGGGATCACCGTGTGGCATGGTGGTCCTTGTTCATCCTTGTTCACCTTAGTTCTAAAATCACCACATTTGATCCATGCCAAGTCTACTGTGGAGTGCGAAATTAGAAAAAGAAAAACGTGTGGACTGTGCTGTAGATTTTTAAAATTCCCATGTCTTTCAATGTTAAGTCACATGATCACTTGTTATTCTACAAGTCCTTTCTTTTCAATGATGAATGAAGTCATGTGATCACATAATTTCCTGCACTAAGTCAAAAAGGAAATCACATGATTTGCTGCATACGCAATGTACAATTGGACCGACTCATATAATTGACTTACATAATTTTGCAAGGACAAATAAAAACGTTCAGGAATACTATAACTTCAACAAGAACTAGCTATTATTTTACATGAATTGTGACTTTTTTTGTATAAATAATTTGACCCTAAAACAAAAATGATGAATAGCTGTTGTGCAGAAACACATTAGTATAATTCCCAAGGAAATCAAAATATATAGTGACGTCTCGTGTGGTTACACAAAGACAAATCGTGTACAAACACAAGACAAATTATGAAGCCACACTGAAATCGCTTCTTATCTGACCAGGCTGTGAAAATGGTAGAAATGTTGGGGGAATAATGTTCAAATGAAAGGTAATGCAAATGAAACCTGTCACAATAAGAGGAAATCTCTTGTGCTGCCAGACTAGTGGTATGTAGTCTGGTACCCTGTCATACTTCAAAAGTACTTCAGGCGAAGCGCAATAATGGCGGCCCCCTTTGGTAACATGCAGAAGTAATGTATTATTGCTATTTCACTTGATCAAATCCGACTATAGACTGAATTGAAAACGGATCGATTGCAAAAAAGTAATGGCAGTTAGTTTTTGAGTCGCCTGGTTGCATAGCAACCAGGCTCTCATTGTTATCATCCTGATCTATGGGGTGACGTAAGCATACCTCTGGCCTTGTACTGCTACCTGTCCCAAGTTCGGTTTACGAGATAAAACATAGTTTTCTTATTATTCGGTAAACAACACAGTTTTTTTCTGTTGTAAATAACTTGTAAACAATTGTGCCTTTCTGATAATTAATATGCCTATAAAGAATTAGCTATTTAATGTTTCAAACATTTGAAGCAATCATTTTGTCCATGAGGGTACACGATAGCCTATCGCTTACACAGACATCATCTCTAAAAATAGCGCATTATGTATGTATCTAAAATAGCCATCGTGACCTAAACAAGTTTGTGGACATGCTGAGAAATACTCTTGGACGATAAGCATCTTTACTACGGCACGCTTCATGGACAATTCTTAGTGGAAATGGTTTGATAATTACCCATTAGAGGTACACTCTAAATCTTACAACCTGTCCTTAATTGTAAGTATTATTTCAATTCAACACTCAACTTATGATTGAGTAGACAAAGGCAATACCGAGTTGACATGGAAGCTTTCAATGGCGATTTTCCCAACAATAGGCTAATTTTTTTAAACAAATCTATAACGACTTGGAATGGCTGCGTTGCCTTCATAGCCATTCTTACACATTGCTTCTTCAGAGCTTTTTATTCTGGACTTTAAATACTTGGCACACCCATATTCTAGGTGCACAAGCAGAGGTTGTTCGTAGTGTATGTAATGCGCACAATTCTAGGCTGTACCAAGTCATCGCCTGGCAGGTGCTTTCTGGAATGTAGCTGTGCGACAAATATAGATCTTATAATCATGTGACTTATAATGTCATTTTCGCCACGGAATCCTTTATAAAGTAACATATTACGAATCAGTCGCTGAACCAGCCTGTATTTTCACCAAACCATGTAGAGAAAGTGTTCTAAAGTTTACCGTGTTTAATTAATTGTTTTTCGTTTTTAAAGAGGTGAATTTGTCAAAGTCTGCAGTTGTTGTTGTTTTTCTTCAATGTGCGATTAACCAAGATCTAGTATTTATGAAACAACAATTTATTAGTGCGGGTGTTAGAAAGCAAGGTGCTTTCGTAACTGCCAAATTCTGAATTCGCACAGGAATTCGACTTGACACTATGCAGTTCTAACAACCAGCAATCTGAGAACTTGACTTTTTACTCCACTATATTTCAAATATAATAGAACAGATCAATGTTAACCCACTCACACAACAAGTTCTTTATTGGAATGTTTGTTATATTGTTTTTCTTGAGCTGTAGCAGCCACATTCTTGGAGTCCACTGTGGACAAAACTTGAAACTGGACAACAACACAAACAAATTATTTCCAAAGGACAGGTACATGTAGATTACTGAGTCAAATATTTGTGTGTGGTCCAGAGGCTACATTTCAGTCCAATGATTATGAAATTGCCCAGCTGTTTGTCTCAATAATATTTTTGACAAAACTGAATGTAGGTCACCTGGGGTTAAAAGAAAAAGGTTGTCACTTGGTCAAATCAAACGAAACCGTAAAAGATCTAGTGCTGTAGAATCCATTTATGTTCAGTCCAATACTCACGGAACTTTTCCAGACTGCTTAGATTAGATATTGGTGAGTTGCAAAAGGGCATTTTTTGTCTAAAAGTTTGTCACTAGATCCCATACCAGAAGACAAAGTTCAATTGAGTTCCATACTAATGTTGCCTAAATGGTCCTCTTGTAAAAATGTTCAAGTGGTTCTGCTCTGTTTCTATAAACTCCAAGGAAGCTTCAGAACTGAGTAGTAACATTTCAAAATCACAGCCTCTGAAACTGTATAAGCAATTATACCAGACTTTCATATCTAGCATCCTGTATTTGGAAAGGACAATTATTTAAATTAACTGATATATGTATAACCACGTGGTCCAATTTTAGAAAATTTGTGTCATACAAAAACAACTTGTTCTAAATCTGGAAAGAAAATGTATGCCGTTCTACTGAAATTGTTTAGAATGTTTTTTTTTCTAGCAATGTGTGTAAGAATAAAAAAAAAAAAGCTATACAAGTAAGTTAAGTCACCCAGATTCTGCACTAGAAAAACATTTTTATCAACCTAGAAGCCCAATTTTTGTCCACACTCTTTACAGGCATTATTAAGCTAGGAACTGTAAATATTGATGGAATTTCGACAGTCATTATGCCTCGCTGAATTTCGGAGTGGGGAGATATAGTTTTCCTACTGTCTGTCCGTCTTTCTGTTCGTCCGTTCGATCCTCCGTCCACCCAGACATATTCTCAAATGTTGACGAAAGTTAATGAAACTTCATACATGTGTTCCTCATGATAGTCTGCCGATATACTTTTTTTTATCGTAATGCCTTGTCATGGAAAAAGGGGGCTTAATGTATATTTTCACAAAAAACAAAAAATGCCATTTACATGCAAAACAAAATACCTCTAATAATTATGTTTCTATAAAAAAAAGTTTTTTTCGGCGGTAGATATCATCTCAGCGAAATGACTTGTTTTACATTTATTGTAACTTTTGGAAACCATTTGTTAAATGAAGTCAGCCAGGGTATTGTGACTTGTGGTTATTTTGTATCTTGAATGCTTATAATAAATTTGAACAAAAAAGGGTGAAAACTTCTAACCCATTACCCACCAGGCGACTCTCAGGACTATCAGTCCTTTGATTTTAATTGTCATTCTTATTTAGCAAGAAAAACTACATATCACAATGCTTTAAGTATTCGAAATATCAATGGACCGATATAACGTCCGAAAATAGGGCTACTTTTAAAATGATTCATAGTAAAATTTATATTTAAACTATATACCCCAACAGCACGTTTTAGATTTTGCAATGTATATTTTGAACAAAATTAGTGAATATGAGCGTTCACAGTTTGCCCTATTTTCTAAACCAATCAAAAGGCCGGATTTTATTCGAAACTGCTGGATACAGACTCAATATCTCGAAATATACTACCACTTAATTATTAAATGGTTGACCTATATACAAACATTTCTGGCCTGAAGCTCCGCCCACAGTATTTTGTCGTTGTACAAGTAAAAAAATATGACAATAATGTGTCCACTGTCGTGAAAGAGGCGGGGACTATTGCAACTTTTGGAATCCTGAAAAGTTAACAAAACAAAAATGCGTACGAATGAGTTACCTTTATATATCTCTAAGAAATATCAAAAGAAATCCAAACACTTTCATCCAGTATTCACAAAACACTGTGATTTTTTTGCCTTTTACGAAGATGTAGTACTGGCAAAATCTTTAAAATTGAAAGCATTTTGAAATTAATGAATTTGAAATTATGAACTTGTAAATGTGGCAAATGAAGGGACAGACAACTTAGTCGACTATCAGACAGCACATACTAGTATGTGCAGACACCATTTTATCTTCGGTGCTTGCATACGCGGGTCCAGTTTCCAAGTGATCAACAGAACAAGGGTTATTGTACTGGTCTATAAAGAAAACAATATGATTAAACATAGAAAGTTCTACACTGTTTTGAAATAAGTAAATTGAATAAGTTTTTTGATAAATTCTTTGTAAAATTATTCGTCGTCAACTAGCCCAAAGGATGTCTCCATAGCTAAATTAAGCGCTTGAGTGAATATGTGTGTATATCAAGTTTAGTGCCACAGACAGTTGTCCTAGATCAGGTTCAGTGCCAAATTAAAGGTGACATAATACGACTGAGTGCACATGTTAGTGCCTCCGTCAACCACAATAGGCGTGGCGACCACGTTCTCTGTCCGACTTGTATGGCTCTTTCCTCCGAGAAGCTGACTGTCAATTACTTAGAAAGTAGGGCAAACTGTTAGTCAGTTATTGATCATATATTTCATTTTTAGGGAATTAAATCTTCGGCCCACTTCACTTTCCTCTGATTTAATTCCCTAAAAATGAAATATATGATCAATAACTTATGCTTATTACCCTAACATTTCACTATGCTCTCTCTATAAGATGATTGTAAGAGAACATTTAGTCATTTTCTAAAGAATATAGGGTTGTAAAGGTTCCATAAACAAATGGCACATGTACTGTTAACTCTTTACTAGATGACAGAATCTTTGCCATATCCAAATTGATAACATTTGCAGATGACGGACTAAATGTACGAGTAATTCAAACAATGAAATTTTTCTTTCCAGTGGCAGAAAACAATGCTGGAAAAGGAGAAACTGCTGATAACCAGCACATTTTCTTCTCCCACACCGATTTCCAAAGCTTACTATCTTGGGGCCCTTAAAACTTGGAATTATTTGGTAAAGGGTTAATGATACAAGGATAACCTGCGTTTGTATGTATTGCCAAATTTGGTGGTTTGGTAGAAGATAAGCTTTCACCCTTAACCCGTACAGCATGAAATAATTGGAGCTAATAGATGTTGTCTGTGAAGAAGACAAAGATTATGAACTTTATAATATTGTTTTGATTTAACATGTCTAAGAATATCAGAGAGGATCTAAAATCGGACAGCATGTTGTCTGATCTTGATCTGCACTAAGCTTTGTGCTCTAAGCATTGATTATTTACCAGTCAGGACAAACTTCTAAGTTCATCAATAATTTGCAATGAGATTTGCCATTTAGGAAAAAAAAAAAAACTTTTGTTGGAAATATAGAAATTGCTTGCCACCTGCATTTTTCTCCTTTTCCCTCGATGTTTTCAAAAGCCGAATAGTATTGGTTGGTAAACGGTAAAGATGGCGAGTGCAACTTCAATTCTTCAGTCACATTTACAGACCATGTAGATCAAGATCAGACTACATGTTTAATGCAATCTTCTACTAATGTATACACTCTGTGAGATATTCAAGCCGAGACAACCTTTAAAAGATTGGTAATTCTTGGATCTTTGATTATCAGAATTACGTGTATTTTTATAGCCCTTTTAAGCCCCCTTCACAATTGGAGTGCAACTAATTGCGACAATTTGATTGCACAATCGACTTAGAAAAGTTACTCTCGCAATGAATGGCAAAAAGTTTTCACAAATGCAATAGAAGTCATTCAACAAAGTGAGTGGAAACAACCGGTGCAAGAAAGAGGACATATACTCGTGCAAGTTTACCTGTGAGTGTTGCTCAAGTATTGCAGCGATTGGTGTGATGTTACTCATACAACTGATTACACTGTTGTACGATTTGTTTCAACATCGTGTGATTGGTCGAGTGTTTGGATGCGACCAGTTGCACAATCATGAGATTATTAGTACGAGTGGTCATGAAACAATTCGGAAATCTATACCGACCCAAATATGGATCTCATCAGATCAATACTGAGTTCTGAAGAACAAACGAAATGTTGTCAAAAAAGGCCACAAACACCAAGCAAACAACAGAACATAGGCAGCTTGCTTCAAAAAGACTGGAGACCATTTTAGTCGTTGACTGATTTTTCTCTTTAAGATAGTCTCACAATCTCTTAAAGTCGTTCAACAGTAGTGCACTGTTGCATGAGGTGATATGAATTGTCTAATAACACTCTAATTGTCGCATTCAGAACACAACCTAAACATGACAGGTAGCCAGAGACCTCTTACACATGAACAAGTGTTGTACGACGTCTGAACAATCAAAACAGTATCCAAGTCATGCAGGCTCGTGCATTTAATTGTGCAACAGTGTGCAATGTTGTGCAACACTTGCATGACTGTTCATGCGACTACTTTGATCGCATGGAGTCGTGGCAGAATTTTGAACATTTTGAAAAGTCTAATATGGTCATTTGCAACCGCTTGTGGCTCTGCAATGACTATGACAACTCATAAGACACCATGGGAGTGGTCGTGCAACACTGCTAAAAAAGTGTTGCAGATGGTCGTAAAGTGGTCGTAAGCCAGTTTTGAAAGGGGCTTTAGGTACCAACAGTCCCCGGTTTAACCTTTTACAACACAATCCCGACTTTTAACGACCCTGAGGAAGAAGCCTTTTGAAAACATGGGAAAAGGAGAATATGCTGGCAACCAGCATTTTCTCCTTTTCCCACAATCTTTTCTACCCTTCCTACAACAAATTTCAATTTTTGAGTCGTATTTATTTTGTCGTCTGCAAAAGTGTTCAATTTGGACTGGTCTAATATTTTTCGTTTGGTAAAGAGTTAAAAGAGCCAGATTGAAAAGGTTGGAAAACATCATGGGAAAATGAGAAATGCTATTAAGTAGCATATTATCTTGTCCCAAAATGTTTTCTACCTTTTCAAAGAGAACCCAATCATTTAAGACACATTTGATTTGTTGTCTGCAAATGCATACAAAATGAACAAGTCTAGAAATATTGATCGTCATGTTCAGATTTAGGATGTAGATAGCATAGGCTCTGTGGCATAGTTTGATTGTTTGCATGGTGTTTAACACTATTTTCAACATTATTTCAGTTATATCGCAGCAGCCAGTGCACCTTTTTAAGCTTTCCTGTAATTTCTTTAGCCAGTACTCCGCACAATATTCTTTCGGTATACGGTTAAAACTTCCCACAGTAAAAACGTCCCACAGTCAAAACGTCCCCCATTTGGTTAAAACGTCCCCATTTCCATTCCGAATTGGTTAAAACGTCCCCCTCAAACGTCCCCTAAAACGTTGCCCTAAAACGTCCCGTTTATTTTGTTAATATTATTATTTTGATCTTGTTTGATTATTTTATAGATCGTGTACTAACAAAACGCGATAATTGTGGCCTTTGTTTACAAACATTGGGTCAGTTCAAAACATTCAAATAGGGAATACAAGGGACGCGGCAGTTACTTATTGGTAAATGTACAGGTAAAAAGTACAATTGGCGCTGTGGTGTAGTGGTCATATCGACTCTCTTCACACACCCGCACGGATCGAGTTCGAATCAGCTGGTTATTTTTTTGCCAAGAAATTCTTTTTTCACGTAAGTCACTGGTTGCATGATTTTCTTGTGATATTATAGTGAATATAATTTTGTACATGTAATTATTGGCCGTCTTCATATCGAATTGATATCAGACGAGATTGCACACTGGTCCTTTTGAAATTTTGAGAAAATGAACAAAGACATTTCTTGTAATGAAATCGATGCTAGAAATAGCATTGTTAAAAATATTATAAAGGTTATTATGACATATTGTTTGGGATTTCTAAGATGACTAAAACTACAAACTTCTTACCACTATTTTTATGATAAAACATGTTTTTTTTTTTGTTTTAAAGGGGCTCTGATGAGAGACTGTCTACTCACTTTTCCTTAGCCATATCGAACTGATATAGTTGTTGCAAGGATCAACTTCCTACGGAAAATCAAAGAGTTCAGAGAGTCTGGTAGGCCCATTGTCTATACTGACGAAACTTTTGTCCATTCCACACACAGTGCAAGAAAATGCTGGCAATCGGACGATGTAACCTTTTCAGTACCATTTACCCATGGAGAATGCCTTATAGTTGTTCATGCAGGATCCTCGGAGGGATTTCTAAACGGTGCCGGTCTTGTTTTCAAGGCAAAATCCTCAACTGGCGACTGCCACTCGGAGATGAACAGCCAAAACTTCACAAAGTGGCTGAACGAGAAACTGATCCCAAATTTGCCAACGAACGCAGTTTTGGTGGTAGACAACGCACCATACCATAATATCCAGTATGACAAATGTCCCACGTGTTGCACCAAGAAAACAGACATACAGGCTTGGCTGGAAAGGCATCACATCCCTTTTACAAAAAATATGTTAAAGCCAGAACTCCTGGAACTTTGCAAAAGACACGCGCCTGCTCCAAGGTAGAAGCATGACACTACTTTGGAACGGTTTGGCCACACCTGTCTTCGTCTACCCCAATATCATGCGGAACTGAACGCAATTGAAATGGTCTGGGGAATCTCGAAACGTCGGATAGCTGCTTCCAACCTAACGTTCAAAATGAAGGATGTCATGACTGACCCTGGAGGCAATTGATAGTGTGACTTCATCTGAGTGGGAGAGTTGCTGTAGACATGTGGTTGAAGTAGAAGAAAGATTCAGAAAAACAGACATTGCAGTTGAAGAAGCCTTTGAGCGTTTGTAGACGATGTAAATGATGATGTTTCCCCGGAGACTGCGTGGTCCAATGATGGACTTGCCTGTACGGGTGTTGTTGGTGCTAATGGTGTGTGTACAATGTTGGAAGTGTTTTGGGACCTTGTGCAATTATTGCATGAGAAATCTATATCAGAGCCTGTTCGAACTGTGTGTCGGTACACATCTATGCTTACCCCTGAAAATATCAGAGATTGCTTTTTATATATGAGCCATGCCCTCTGAAAAAAAGGGGATTCATGCATCTGCGAAAACTATTGACCCAGGTCAGCCTGCGCATGCTGACCTGGGCCGAAACTTTACTCATTTAGTCAATTTTCGGTATGTCAAAGAACCATTGTACTTTATGATACAGTTAGTTGTTTGACAAATGTTTTTTTTTTTTTTTTTTTTTTTTTTACGGATCCATTATTATGTGATTACGTGTTTGGTATAATGAATCATGGAGTTGCATTAAGCCCCCTTTTACCAGAGTATGGCTCACACACACACACACACACACACACACACACACACACTATTTTTTTTTTTTTTTTTTTAGAAGATTGAATAATAAGAGATAGTGTAACATTTTGGATATTCTAACTTGATTGGTTGAAGGTTAAATCAAATACTGACATTCTTAAATCAAAATTTAGAATATACTGTGTTTGTTGCTTTAATTTTAGAACAATCCTTGCACATTCATAGGTCCCATCTGAAAATATGGTGGCTTTGGTAACGGATATTTCACTCAAACATAAAATTCCTACAAAGGCATGCACTCGTGCCATTTATTGCATTTCCATACACAAAATGCGATTGAAATAAAAGAACAATAACATATGCCATTTGATAGTGTAATTAAGTAGTATTTCAGTATGGATATCCCCGTATATTCCTTGAATATCAAGTGTTCACTCAAATAACGTAAGTTTATTGCCGATTTTTATAAACTTTAAATCACCCCATATAAGCATAAACCCAGTCACTTATTGGTATCGGCATACCTTTCTTACATAGAGTGAAATCAATTGTATGATTGATTGTATGGTGTTTAATGCCGTTTTCAACATTATTTCAGTTATGTCACGGCGGCCAGTGCACCTATCCATGCTTTCCTGGAGTTTTTTTTACCAATACTCCGCACAATATTGTTTCCAAGCCACTGGCTGCTTTCGCTCATAACCATCGTCGAAACAATGATCAGTGGTGAGGGAGGAATGAATCCTGTCGCGATGACTATCATCAATCCTCGGAAAGAAATTGGCCAAGCCGGAGATCGAACCAGCGACCTCCTGTTCTCAAGTCATGTACGCTGCCGACTGAGCTACGGGGGCTTGGCAGCGCAATCAATAAACAAACCGCAGTGTTGGGTATTAGCCCTTGATTTTCGCCCCATTTTGTTACTGAAAAAATGAAAATTTCCTTAGCAAAGCTAGTTTCTATTACCGAAATGGAATGCAACCCATTTGGCAGTCCAAATTCTAATTTCAATACAAAATACTGATTACATAACAGCTTTTTTTTTACTTGATCGTTGAAAAGAACGTTAAAGTGCACTTCCAGTAGTTTTATTTTGGAATGTGAGGACCTGTGAACAAGGGATGCTTATCATTCTTGCCTCAGTATGGAAAAGACGTTTTGCTGTTCAGCCTTTTACATAAAAACCACTTTCTTTTTGCATAGGTATAGCGACTTATCATATTCTGCCATTAACACCCAAAAACTTGGCCTCAAATACAAGAAAATACAAATCCCGTGAAATTTGTTTCATTATGTGCTTGAAAACAAAAAATTAATGGTCTTTGTACCTACAAGTATTTTGGCTTTTTAATTATACTATTTTTCTAAGTTTGTAAACGATATCTACAGAACTAAAATATCCTGTCGATATTAAGTAGTTATAGAGTGACATCACACAGAGATATAATGTAAAGTCTATCTCCAAAGCAGAGAATAACGGATTTTGATAATGGAAATTTTACTTTTATCACAAATGCCGATATTGGCAACAAGGAAATGCACACACAATTTTAAATTGCTGGAATGCTCATTTTTTAAGCATTACGTATTAAACTAACGGTAACGGAAATTTTAAGTCTGCATAGCAAATTTACAATCCTTCATCGTTGATAGTTGATATCGTTCACAGGTCTACGTCTCTCAGAATTATTTCTTTAAGTCACATGTAAGAAAATTTATTTTTGTGTACTCTGATGTACCCAACATATAATGTGGTACCGGAAAATTATCAGATATAAAATAATCTGACGACAACCTAGTGCAGATCCAGAGGGGGGACCGGACTAGACGAAGATCCACTAGACGAAACTATTATTATCCAATTTGATAGCACCAGGCCATTTGGTAAGTGATATGCAGATTTTCAGAAAAAAGAACATCTAAGCTTTTTTTGTCATGCAATCAGAGTTGTGAATGGGATTAAATCGTTTGAACAATCGTGTAATAACTTTATTTCCCTCTACACTTATGTGAAAAATGACCAAGAAGTTTAGGAGAAGCAGATGTATAAAATAACTCCTACTAATGAGAAGAAGGAAACAAGAGTTATACATGTGGAGGGCTACTCGTGGCTAGAACGGGAAAGTTAAACCAGACTGTATGATTATCATCTTCAAAAATTACATCAAATTATTTACTAGTACTGTTTAGATAATGATTGTATTGTTAGCTCCACTGGCCAAAGGCCAGCGGGCTTATGTCATGGCCTGGTGTCCGTCGTGCATTCGTGCGTCCGTCCGTCCGTGCGTCCGTCCGTCCGTCCGTCCGTGCGTTAACTTTTTTTTCAAACATCTTCTTCTCTGAAACTACCCATCCAATTTTCATGAAACTTCACAGAAATGATCCTGCCATGGTCCTCTTCAGAATTTCTTGAAAGAATTTGATTCCTTCAAAAACTCTGGTTGCCATGGCAACAAAACTGAAAAATATTGGAAATCTTTAAAAATCTTCTTGTCTGAAACCATAAGGCAGAGGGCTACCAAATTCGGCATGTAGCTTTATGTAGTAGACCTCTATCAAGTTTCTTCAAATTATAGCCCTGGGGTCAAAATTGGCTCTGCCCCAGGGGTCACAAGTTTTACATAGGCTTATATAGAGAAAACTTTAAAAATATTCCTCTACCTAGCCATAAGGCCTAGAGCTACCAAATTTTGCATGTTGCTATATCTAGTGGGCCTCTACCAAGCAGGCCAAAATTTTAGCCCTGGGGTCAAAATTGGCTCTGCCCCAGGGGTCACAAGTTTTACATAGGCTTATATAGAGAAAACTTTAAAAATCTTCCTCTACCTAGCCATAAGGCCTAGAGCTACCAAATTTTGCATGTTGCTATATCTAGTGGGCCTCTAAACAAGCAGGCCAAATTTTTAGCCCTGGGGTCAAAATTGGCTCTGCCCCAGGGGTCACAAGTTTTACATTGGCTTATATAGAGAAAACTTTAAAAATCTTCCTCTACCTAGCCATAAGGCCTAGAGCTACCAAATTTTGCATGTTGCTATATCTAGTGGGCCTCTACCAAGCAGGCCAAAATTTTAGCCCTGGGGTCAAAATTGGCCCCGCCACTGGGGTCACAAGTTTTACATGGGCTTTCATAGTGACAAGTTAAGAAATCTTGCTGTTTTGATTTTTTTTTTTCTGAAATTAGCCTTGCATCAGGGGTCTTATGTTTTGCAGAGGCTTCATATGGACAAAACTTGAAAATCACCATATTTATAACCATACAGCATAGACTTGTATTATTTTGGCATGTGGCTTTATCTTGTGGACCTCTACCAGGGTTCAAGTAATTATAGCTCTTGGATCAAAAATGGCTTTGCCTTGCGGGTCTCAACTTTCACATGGGCTTTTACAGAGAAAACTTTGTAAGTCTTCATTTCGAAACCATTTGGCTCCGAATTGAAATGTTTAGTATTTATGGTTTATATTTATAAGCCAGTGGAGCGATACAGGGCCATCATGGCCCTCTTGTTTTTAATACTGCTTTAAATAGTAACTTTTAAGTCATATTGCGGCGCCCGATGCACCTAACCATGTAGGCATACTCTTCTCATTTCTCGCACCGGTACAGACACAATCAGACCCACCATCTGGTCATCCCAACTGATACAAGTATACAAGTTGGCTTCTTTAAAAAGAAGCCAGGAGAGGTCGGCATCAGTGTTTTCAAATAGTTTATTGGCTTTTGATTTCAATATATTTTGGTAGATGTAAACAAGCAAGTTAGTCATTAAATGAATGAGAAAAAAACATTTTTTTTTTTTTCAATTTTGCTGGTGTAAAGGCACTAAACAGTACATGTTCCACATTGTTATAATATTCTAGGAACAAGAGGCCTATAAGGACTAAAACAGCTCTACTGGTACATGTATTTAAATACACGCTTGGGTTTTTACAAAGAGTTGTGGAGGTATAATGAATATGAGAGCTGATATGAGCAAAGCTATTCATTTTCATGCGTCGTCAACAATTCTTTAAACATCAACTCCTCCTAAACCGCTGGGCCAATTTGGACCAAACTTGGCTGGAATGTTCCTTGGGAGGGCCTCTTTAAAAATTGTTAGCAGAATTTGATTCCGTCAAAAACTCTGGTTGCCATGGCAACAAAATGGAATTTTTTAGGAAATTTATTAAAAATCTTCTTCTCTGAAACCGCTGGCCAGATTTTAAAATAATTTCACAGAGATGTTCCTTGGGTGACCCTTTTCAAAAATTGTTCGCGAAATTTTGATCCGTCAAGAAACATGGCTCTGGTGAATGGGGGCTTCTTGCACTATACAGAAATGAAGGAATTCTTAAAAATTCTTCTTCTCTGAAACCGCTGGTCAGATTTTGAAATAATTTCACAGGGATGTTCTTTGGTTGACCCTTTTCAAAAATTGTTCGTGATATTTTGATCCGTCAAGAAACATGGCTCTGGTGAATGGGGGCTACTTGCGCTATAGGGAAATGAAGAAATTCTTAAAAATTCTTCTTCTCTGAAACCGCTGGCCAGATTTTAAAATAATTTCACAGAGATGTTCCTTGGGTGACCCTTTTCAAAAAGTGTTCATGAAATTTTGATCCGTCAAGAAACATGGCTCTGGTGAATGGGGGCTACTTGCACTATACAGAAATGAAGAAATTATTGAAGATTCCTCTTCTCTGAAAACACTGATCAGATTTTGAAATAATTTCTTAGGGATGTTCTTTGGGCGACCCTTTTAAAAAATTGTTCATGAAATTTTGATATGTCAAGAAACATGGCTCTGGTGAATGGGGGCTACTTGCACTATACAGAAATGAAGGAATTCTTGAAAATTCTTCTTCTCTGAAACGGCTGTTCAGATTTTAAAATAATTTCACAGAGATATTCCTTGGGTGACCCTTTTCAAGAATTGTTCGTGAAATTTTGATCCGTCTAGAAACATGGCTCTGGTGAATGGGGGCTATTTGCACTATATGGAAATGAAGGAATTCTTGAAAATTCATCTTCTCTGAAACCGCTGGTCAGATTTCAGAATAATTTCACAGCAATGTTCCTTGAATGACCCTTTTCAAAATTTGTTCGCGAATTGTGTGTAAAATTTTGATTCATAAAAAAACATGGCTGTAATGGGCGGATCTTATTTTCACTATGGGTGCTAGAAGAAATCCGTTGAAAATCTTTTCTGAAAACACTGGAGTAATTTCAATCAAATTTAGGTGGATTGATTTCTGGGTGGCCCTCTTGAAAAATTAGTAGACTCTAGTGAAATTTTGATTTTGTCAAAAAACATGGCACAACTGGGCGTGATGTATTTCCACTATGTGTTCACATTATGTTGTACAACACCAGTGAATATGCTTTAAATCAAATTAATCAGTTTCTGTTTCAATTTAGAAAAAATTCTTTAAGAATTTTCTTCTTTGAAACAAAATCCAACCAAACTTGACTGGATTGATCCCTGGCCATTTTTGGGGGACTTCTTTTGTCCCTGCAAACTTGAAGAAGTTCTTTAACCCATTACCACACAATCCCGACTTAACGACCCTGAAAGAAAAGCCTATTGAAAACATCAAGGGAAAAGGAGAAAATCCTTTTCCCACAATGTTTCTATCCAAACTAAAAACAAATTTCAATTTTTGAGTTACCTTTATCTTGTCGTCTGAAAGTGCTTTCAATTTGGACCAATCTAAAATTTTGTCGTTTGGTTAAAGAGTTAAAAGTCTTTTTCTCACAAACCATTGAGCTGATTTTGAAATAATGGAATTCACTGGAATACTATTTTTTTCTCATCAGCAAAGATGGGTAGGGGGGCTTATTATACCCTGGTAAAACGAATATTTTCAGGGCTATACTGGGATGAGCCTGTTTGTCCATTTGTCTGTCTGTGTGTACATGTGCTTGTCTGTGTACAAATAATTGCCTGTTTCTTTCAAACTGCTGGTGGGGGTATTAAGTCACTTTCAGAGACAGTTTTAATTTCCATTATTTTGATATAAATCATGATTGTTTATTTCCTGTCAGATGTGGTGAAATGTCTCAGAGGAAAATAGATCCAATGAATGCAACAAGTTATTCCTGTCTGATCTTCAATTGGCCAAGATTTTTGTGTACCATTTGTGCACATTCACGAATTAAAGTTTTAACCCATATTTGCTCTTCAGAAAGTAATTTTCAGAAGAAGATTATGTATTTTGAAAGTAAGGGCTATTGCAGGCGTCAGCCAGTACCAGGTAAGTGCCTGGTGAAACTTGCAAATTTCCATGAAAAGCTGTATTCTTAATGTAAATGGTCTCTACATATTCCAAGGGATGATAGAAATTGTTTCTGTTGGAATATATTCACTTTACTTTCACCAGTTATGAATAGGGTCTCTTTCTTGGTTTTAACCGCCTAGTTGGTCAGTCTTGTACTTACTTTAATTATTCTTTTGTATAAGCAAAATTTACTTTACTTTTCCGACATTAAAGCAAATGCATATTATCTCTTTTTCTTTATTTTAATTGATTTAAGTGCTGTGTTCCAATACAAAGCAATTTTTTATCTGTTCTTGTCTTACATATATATTCATATAAGAAGATAAATTTTAGAATGAAGTTTAACTCTTTACCAAACAATCCTTGGGTTTCAAGAGTCTCTTGAAAACATTGGGAAAACGAGAAAATGGTGGTAACCAGCTTTTTCTCCTTTCCCACAATGTTCTCTACCCTGCTGGAAACAAAGTTCAATTCTTGTGTTACATATATTTTGTTAAGAGAAAGTGCTCTTAAATTGGACGAGTGTGAAATTTTGTCATTTGGTAAAGGGTTAATGATAATGGACTAAACAAAAAGAAAAAGTAAAACTTATTCAGGTGAGCGCTTCAGGGCCATTTTGGCCCTCTTGTTTAAATTTAAGGGCAAGGAATTTCTGACCCTATAATCCGACTGTTTGCAAAAGAATCCACCTCCCATAAATATCTATAAAATGTGTGGGTTTTGTTAAGATTGAAAGTAAAATGAAGGCTGTAAGCTGTTCACAAGCTAAAAAATATATATATTTTTTAAATTCAAGAGCATGTAATTTGTGACTCCATGACCCCATTTTGCTCAATTTTAAAAGGAACCAAGCTCTCATAAATATCCAACAACGTGAGTTTGGTAAAGATTTGAAGAAATTGTAGGCCATATGCTATTAACATGCTCAGAAATGCATATTTTTTTTAAAAAATTCAAGGACACAAAACTGAAGATGATGATCCAATTTGGCTCATTTTCAAAAGGAACAAACCTCTAATGAATGTTTGTAATGTATGCTCAGATAAGCCAAAATATTTTTGGAAAGAAGAAATCTTTCAATTAAAATTTGATACAATATGCTTATTCCACTGAATAGGTAAGAATTTTACCTGATGACAATAAATAAAGGTGGCATATACATAATACTAGTACCAGGCATGTTAAAAAAGAAATTTTTTAATCTTTTAACAAACAGTAATATTTGGACTGTCCCAAACAGAAAATTCAAACTTTGATAATTAATGTGAAAGATGGTGCTTTGATGTGATAGAACCATTGTGACAAAAGGAGAAATTGTAGTGACTAGCAGCTTCTCCTCTTCCCACAATATTTTGAAAAGTTGTCTGCTGCAGACATGTAAAATGAAGAGATTGTTTGTCTAAACGTTAAAAATTTAAGAAAGTAGATAAATGAGCCATGCTCTGAGAAAAAGGCACTTAATGCATCTGCAAAAAGTATCGACCATGTCAGCCTGCGCAATCTGCCCAAAACAAGAGACCAGGGACTCTTTTGAGGTGTGCGGTACGTAGGGCGAAGAAGCACGACTTTCTTTGCGCTCATAAGTTGATTTTCGCGGGATTCTTGCAATCTCGCATAGTAGAAGCAACACAGTGTGTTATTTCATCAAATCTATATCATTATAGATCCATAGAATTTTTGTATAAAACTGACAAAAATGCTAGAGTCTAGTCAGTTTTGAAAAATAAAACTTGAAAACATACTGATCAACCTATTTACATCTATTTTTGGGGGACGAATTCTCCAGAGAACTCGTGCTCTCGAGATTAGGGTACGAGTTATCCAGGGTGCGAATTCTCCAGATGGTATCAAGTCACGTGATCTTTCCCGCGGCATTGTTTCTCTTTTTTTAACGAATTTTTTTTCTTTTTACTTAGATTTATTTGTTTAATGAAAAATTGCAATTATTGGAGAGATCATTTACAATCAATATGGTATAATAAATCTTTTTGGAAATCCGTCATATAAAAAAAACATGTTTATTTCCTATTTCAGTTTTTTGATTTCGGTTTATTTATAAAACCATGACGAAATAGACTGTGTATCAGAACAATTTCTCAAAAACAAATGGATTTAGACAGCGATTTCTCTGGCAGTCTGCCTTTTAAACTCACCACTGTTGGAGAGGTCTAATGACCTCTCCAATGAGTTATGCTCTGTGAAAAGAGGGTAAAATTCATCTGCAAAACGTATTGATCCATGCCAGTGAACGCAATCCATACAAGCTGAATTGGGGTCCAAAATTTTTGCTTTTAGTAAATTTTCTGCATGTCAAAGGACCATTCTACCTCAGGATTTGGTCGGTTTTCAGACAAAATTGATTTAAGGGATCCATAATTATGTGATGTCCTGCTTGGTCAAATGCATTACGGAGACACATTAAACTCCATTTTGCCGGAGCATGCCTCACATCTACTTACTACTTACTTGCCACAAAAAGGAAGCTTGACATTTGTATTGACTAGTCAGATGTTGGAAAGTATTTTAGGAGGGTCAGGGATCAAACTTACGTTCCAAGGGTTACAAGCCAAGATGTTATTGATTAATCTATCGGGCTCGGCTAATCTATCGGGCTCGGCTCATTTACTGTTTAGATATATATGACCTATGCTATGTGAAAAGGGGCTATTATGCATCTGCTAAAAGTATTGACTCATGTCAGCCTGCACATGGTAAATTTTCTTCGTGTCCAAGGACTATACCACCTCATGATTCATTCGATTTTTAGAGATAATGAATTTTGTGGATCCATAATTAGGGGATGACTTGCTATGTAAATGCATCAGTTTAAACCCCTTTTGTCAGAGCATGGCCCATATCTACTTATCATTCGCCCTTTGATGACAGGCTTTTCATCTGACTTTCAAATGTTTGAAAGGATGGATGGTGGGCCAGGGATCAAACTCACAGGGTTACAAGCCACGAAGTTACTGACTTAAGTATCGGAACTCGGCTCATCTATTGTTTAGATATAAGCCATGCTCTGTGAATATGAGGTGTAATGCATTTGCAAAAAGTATTCAATGAGGTTAGCTTGCGAAGTCCGTGCAGGCTGACCTCGGTCGAAACCTTTTGCCATCAATCAATGTTCTGCATGTCAAAGGACCAGTCCACCTCCTGATTCATTTTGTTTGTTTAAAAAATAAAATAGAATAAAAAAAATAATAATTATATGCTTCCATAATTATGCAACGACTTACTTGCTTAGTTTGGTACATGTATAATGCATCACGGAGAAGCATTAAGCCCCCTTTTCACAGAGGATGATTCATGAATAAATGAATGTAATGTTTGTCATGGTAGAGGGTTTTGTCGGCCCACCCCTGAAAGAATTGGCTGGATCCGCGTATGGACAACTGTTCCGTCGAAAGAATATTTACAATCGTTGGTTTCTTTGAGTGTTAGTCGCCCATTACTCTAAGTCGACACATCAATGATTTGCATTATTTTCGATGGTTAGGATGTGATCTTACTTTCAGAAAATGTTTTAAAAAAGTAACTTTTACGGCGGCGACAGTAACGGAAATCTGATTGATTGATTGATTGTATGGTGTTGAATGCCGTTTTCAACATTATTTCAGTTATATCACGGCGGCGAGTGCACCTATCCATGCCGTCCTGGGGTTTCTTTTACCATGACTCCACACAATATTTTTTCCAAGCCACTGGCTGCTTTCCCACATAACCATCGTCGACATAATCGTCGAAACAATGGTCAGCGGTGAGAGAGGAATGAATTCTGTCGCAATGACTATCATCAATCATCGGGAAGAAATTGGCCAAGCCGGGGATCGAACCAGCGACCTCCTGTTCTCAAGTCCTGTATGCTACCGACTAAGCCACGGGGGCTTGACAACAGAAATTTGAATTATTGAGTATATAGGTATAAGACCTAAATAGTGTTTGGGCGCACCCTGTCCCTGCTGCACCCTCAAGAGACCTTCGTTGTATGGTGTAAACATTATTTACAGCAAATCCTGACCATAGTGTTCATAATCTTTATTCTGCTAAAAAAAAGGAAATAAAACTTTCAAGGTCGATTCTTTTTGCGGGAATGTCCTTGGGCAAGATACGCCAGAGCCCCAGTCTAGTACTAGTGAAACCAAAGACATACATGAATATGTGAGCTGTTGCCGTGATATGACTGAAATAATGCTGAAAGCGGCGTAAAACACAATTAAATGAATCAACCTCGATTGCATTGACAAGGGACCTGCATTGTATGGATGCACATCAATTAGAGCTTTTTCTGACCATTCTGTTCATCAAGGGGACTTGCACTCTTTGGCGTGTACAGTTTTTCCGCATTTTCAGTACGTACTGCAGTAACAAGGGACCTGCATTTTATGGTGTGCACATTATGCAGGGCATTTTCTCTCCTTATTGCAGTAACCCTGAACCTGCATTATATGGTGTGCACATTACTTAAGGTATTTTCTATTCTTACTGCAGTTACAAGGGTTCTGAATTATATGGTGTGCACATTAGTTAGGGCATTTTTTATCCTTACTGTCGTAACCGGACCTGCATATTATGATGTGCACATTACTTGGCGTTTTCTATTCTTACTGCAGTTACAAAGGACCTGCATTACATGGTGTGCGCATTATTTAGGGCATTTTCTATCCTTGTTGCCGTAACCCTTGACCTGCATTATATGGTGTGCACATTATTTAGGGCGTTTTCTATCCTGACTGTCATAATCCGAGACCTGCATTATATGGTGTGCACATTATTTAGAGCATTTCTGTCTCTACTGACATAACCAGGGATCTACATGTGTTCTATAATGTGCACAAGTTTTTTGCCTTTTCCTGTCCCAACTGCACTTCTTTCAAGAGACCTGCTGCATTGTTAAGAGTGTTAAAAATATTAAGAGCATTTTCTGTCCTTACTGTTCTTGACTCTTTACCACCAGGCCCCTGTATGCTTAGGACTTGAGAACAGGAGTTTGCTGGTTCGATTCCCTGCTTGGCCATTTTTTTCCGAGGATTGATGATAGTCATTACGACAGGATTCATTCCTCTCTCACCGCTGACCATTGTTTCAAAGATGGTTATGCAGGAAAGCAGCCAGTGGCTTGGAAAGAATATTGTGCGGAGTACTGGTAAACGAAGCTCCAGGAAAGCATGGATAGGTGCACTGGCCGTCGCAATATGACTGAAATAATGTTGAAAATGACGTTAAACACCAATCAGTCTTAATGCTTTACCACACGACGAAAATACAGACTTGTCCAAATTCAAAGCTTTGCAGACGACAAAGTAAATGTGACTCAAAAACCAAATTTTCTCTTCGGAAGTGTAGAAAAACTTGTGAAAAAAGGAGAAGATGCTGGTTACCAGCATTTTCTCATTTTCCTACAATGTTTTCAAAAGCCTTCTTCCTTACGGTAGTTTAAACTCGGGATTGTATGGTAAAGAGTTAAAAACGATCTGCATTGTATGGTATGCACATTATACAGAGCATTATCCGTCTCTTCTGACATTACCAGGGACCTGCATTCTATGGTGTGCAGTCTTATGGCGTGTTCTGTCCATATTGCATTTAGAAGGGACCTGCATTATATGGTGTCACGTTATACAGAGCATTTTCTGTCTCTTCTGACATTACCAGGGACCTGCATTCTATGGTGTACACAGTCTTTTGGCATGTTCTGTCCATGCTGCATTTACAAAGGACCTGTATTGTATGGTGTGCACATTATACAGAGCATTATCCGTCTCTTCTGACATTACCAGGGACCTGCATTCTATGGTGTACATAGTGTTTTGGTGTATTCTGTCCATATTGCATTTAGAAGGGACCTGCATTATGGTGTCACGTTATAGAGAGCATTTTCTGTCGCTTCTGACATTACCAGGGACCTGCATTCTATGGTGCGCACAGTCTTTTGGCGTGTTCTGTCCATACTGCATTTACAAAGGACCTGTATTGTATGGTGTGCACATTATATAGTGCAATGCCTGTCCCTACTGCAGATACAAAGAACCCCCATTAGATGCTGTGCACATAATTTAGAGGTTTTTTTTCCTTAGTGCAGTTACAAGCGAACTACTTTCTATAGTGTGCACATTCTTTGGGGTATTTTCCGTTTGTACCGCATAACCTAGACCTGTATTCTATGGTGTGCACATTAAAAAATTGCAAATCAAATGGTAGTTGTTTGAACTATGCATAGGATAAGAAATCCTATACCTTAGAAATGAGCTATGTAGGACGCCCCTTTTTCAACTGCCTTTTACAAATTAGTAGTTTAACGGAATGGTTAAAATAAATGGTTGTCAGCCGACAGCAATAGAACGTAAAAGATATGTGATAATTCTGATCAGCAATACCCATTATCAACCTTTAGATATCACTCATCATGAATAAAAGTACCTACCAACCTTTTAAAAGAGTAGTAAAATACAAATATTCTTTTCTGTAACTTTGGCAACTCTGGTATCTGTACTGGAACAACTAAAAGTCCTATAAAATGGATTATGACTTTGGTATTGTTTACTTTTGGCTGCTTGTGGGCCTTTCACATTTCCATTTTAACGAGCCATCGTATTTATCTGGACATATCTGCGACCAAAGTTGTAAGTCAAAATGTCATATACGTGTTTTAATTTTTCTCTAGATCTGCGCGCCTTTTCAAACTAAACAGATGGGTTAAATTGATGCACTGATGACAAGGAATTCCTCAGTGCTTTACAATAAATGCCACCCTCCCGCTCCCTTCTTCATCGGCACTTCATGAGTTTTCTGTGCGTATAAATATTGTAATCCTGGCTACGCCTATGTAAAATTCGCACTTTGTCCAATATTCCTACTTCACGCAGGAGCAATTCTAGAATGGTACTACGCAAAGTGAGAATTTTCAGTTTGAAATTATAAATGTGGCTTAAACCTTTGCCACACAATCCCGAGTTTTAACAACCCGGAGGGAGAAGTCTTTTGAAAACATTGTGGGAAAAGGAGAAAATGCTGGTAACCAGCATTTTCTCCTTTTCCCACAATGTTTTCTACTCTTCTGAAAACAAATTTCAATTTTTGATTCACATTTATTTTGTCGTCTGCAAAAGCTCTCAGTTTGGACAAGGCTTAAATTTTGTCATCTGGTAAAGGCTTAACTCTTTACTAAATGACTCTATACCAATGTTTTCAAAAGGTTTCTTTTTCAGGGGCGTTAAAAGTCTGGATTGTGTGGTAAGGGGTTAACTCTTTACCACACAATCTGGACTTTTAACGATATTGAGAAAGAAAGCTTTTGAAAACATTGTGTTAAAAGGAGAAAATGCTGCTGATAACCAGCATTTTCTCCCTTTCTTATCTTTTCTACCCTTGCTATGGAAAATTTTGATTTTTGAGTCTCATTTATTTCGTCGTCTGCTAATGCTTTCAATTCGGACAAGTCAAGAAATTTGTTGTTTCAGAGCTCCAGATAAGAGGGCGTGATGGTATTCTAAATCCATTATTTCTCTTCCAAATCCAATGTTGTGTGTACTCATTAGAATTGTCTCTGTGAGACGATTCTAATGAGCACCCATAACATAGAGTGTAGTGGAGAATAAGTAATATTTTCAACTTTGAAATCAAAATCACACACTCTATCTGGAACTCTGTCGTTTAGTAAAAGAGTTAATATATGATGGGAGTTGTCTTTGAAAGGGTAGAAAATATGGCAGGAAAGGGTAAATTTTGATAGTTAGCAGCCTATCTCCTTTCCAGCAATGTTTTCAAAAGCCTCCTTCCTCAGAAAATGGGATTGTTTGGTTAACTCTTTACCAAATGAAAACATTTTACTCTCGTTCAAAGTGAAAGTTGTTGCAGATGACACTTTCATTGTGGCTCAATTGATGAAACCAGTGAGACCCTTACAGGGTAGAAAACATTGTGGGAAAAGGAGAAAATGTTGGTTAACCAACATTTTCTCCTTTTCCCACTATGTTTTCAAAAGGCTTCTTCCCCAGGCTTGTTAAAAGGGTTAAGAGTTTACTTAAGTTACCTGTGGTATCACATTCTGACGTGGCTTTCTGATAAGCGATGACTAATTTTGACATTTTACCTTGTAATTGTGCAAAATCTGAACTCAGTGAAATTTAAGAAGTTCAGGTGTCTATTCTAAGCCTATACTGAATTTTTGTTCTGTTTAGAGAAAAAGCAGTGAAACACTGGGGAGAAAGAAGCCAGTTTTTGAGTTGACTCTTCATAAGTAACAAATTAACTGTTTACCACATAATCCCGACTTTTAACAACCTTCAGAAAAACGGCTTCTAAAAACATTGTGGGAAAAGGAGATATTGCTAGTAACCAGCATTTTCTCCTTTTCCCATAATGTTTTCTACCCATCCAAAACAAGTTTCACTTTTTCAGTCACATTTATTTGGTTGTCTGCAAGTGCTTTCAATTTGGACTAGTCTAAACTTTTAGACTTGTCTAAATTGAAAGTTTTTGCAAATGACAAAATAAATGTGACTAAAAAATTGAAATTTAAGTTTGAAATGTTAGAAAACATTGTGGAAAAGGAGGAAATGCTGGTTACCAGCATTTTCTTCTTTTCCCACAGTGTTTTCAAAAGGTTTCTTCCTCACGGTCGTTAAAAGTCGGGATTGTGTGGTAAAGGGTTAACAGATTCCACATGGTTGATCGATTGTATGGTGTTTAATGCCATTTTCAACATTATTTCAGTTATATCATGGCAGCCAGTGCACCAATTCATGCTTTCCTGGAGTTTCATTTACCAGTACTCCACACAATATTCTTTCCTAGCTACTGGCTGCTTTCCCACATAGCCATTGTCGAAACAATGGTCAGTGTTGAGAGAGGAATTAATCCTGTTGCGATGCCTATCATCAGTCCTCAGAAAGAAATTGGCCAAGCTGGGGATCGAACCAGCGACCTCCTGTTCTCAAGTCCTGTACACTACCAACTGAGCTACGGGTGCTTGGCAGATTCCACATGAGTCCAGATTGAAAGCATCATGCAGGTGGCTGATTAGATATGGCTCAGATGATAGGATTTGTCGTTTAACTCTTTACCAAGCAACAAAATTTTAAACCAGTCCAAATTGAAAGCATTTGCAGATGACAAAACAAATGTTATTCAAAAATTGAAATTTGTTTTAGGAAGGGTAGAAAACATTGTGGGAAAAGGATAAAATGCCGGTTTTCTCCTTTTCCCACAATGTTTTCAAAAGCTTTCCCTGTCAGGGTCGTTAAAAGTTGGGACTGTGTGGTAAAGAGTTAAAAGTCTAGAAAACATTGTGGCTAAAGGAGAAAATGGTGGTTACCATAATGTTTTAACCCTATACCATAATCTACCTGTTCTACCCTTCAAAAGAGTTTTGAAAACATTGGGAGAAAAGGAGAAAATGCTGGTAACAACCATTTTTGCTGTTTTATACCTTTTGAAAGACAATTTTTTTTTTTATTTTTAAGCAACATTTCATTAGTCACCTGCAAATGCTTAACCCTTTACCACATAATCCCAGTTTTAACGACCCTGAGTAAGAAAGCTTTTGAAAACATGGTGGGAAAAGAAGAACAAGTTTGTCAAAGACAAATTCTTTCATTTTAGCCACCTTTTATTTGTTGACTGCAAACCCTTTCTGGATGGACAAGTGTAAAATTTTGTCCTTAGATAAGGAGTTAATTAGCTATTTACGAAAGGACAAAATTTTAGTCTTGTCCAAATTGGAAGCATTTGCAGATGACAAATTGAATGTGGCTGCAATGATTGAATTTGTCTTTGATAGGGTAGAAAACATTGTAGGAGAAGGAGAACGTGCTGGTTACCAGCATTTTTTCCTTTTCCCACAACGTTTTGAAAAGGCTTCTTCCTCAGTGTCATTAAAACTCGGGATTGTGCAGTAAAGGGTTAATTACCTCCTGAAACAGATTTGCAGGTGAAAACCTCGTAAAATATTGATAAGGAACCTGCATTAAGATTTATTACATTAATACATACCAAAAGATTGCAACAGAAGTAGAAATAACTGATTATGAGCAATATTTCTGTTGCTATAATGTTTTCAAGCCATCTGCAACTATTAAAAAGTTTATAAGTAGTATGATGGTGAAATGTTTCAGTAGTAACTTTTTTCATTCCAGAGCTTCATGACGCCATGTCCATGAGACTGGTGTCATCTGGTAGTTACAATCTTCAGGCCTCCGTAATGGCCCACTATCCGCCAGATCACCAACCAAAAGTGATCCCATGTATTGTGCATTTCCTGGACAGCAGCCACTAAACGTTTGAAGTTGATGTAAGTTGTTTTACTTTTGCATGAGATGACCAAACTTTCAGATTGTCCAATTTAAAACTTTCACCACCAATGACAAGTAGCTTTTGCAGACAGCTTAGATCAAGATCAGACTGCACAGAACATAGTCTGATCTTGGATCTTCAAAGTCCATGATGTGATACTTATACATGATAATAGTCATCTTCAAAAGCGGTAGAAATCTACTTTTGCAACCAGGAAAAAAGTGGAATTTCTGGAAACAGTAGTGAAAGAGTTACTTACAGTAGCACAGGACAACTTAGATACGACTCCCATGATAGGATTTTTCTTACAAAAGGGTAGAGATCATTGTGGAAAAAGTAGAGAAGGCAGGATGCCAGAATTTTCTCCTTGTCCTACAGTGGTTTCAAAAGCCTTCAATCTAAGAGTCATAAAAGAAAAAGATAATGTATATTATAGGGTTACTTTTACTATTTCAGGCCAGAAAAAAACCCTGTGGCGGCCTAAAAAACTTTTTTTTTTTACTTTTGCCAATTTTGCACCATGTGCTTCAACCCGAGCCGTTTTGAAACTTTAGTACATGACAAAGTTTTTGACCCAACTGTATTGAAAGCACTTGTAGACGACAAACTCACTTTGACCCAAATGATGGGAAATGTCATAAAAGAAAGAAAACACTCCTGGAAATGGAGAAAATGCTGCAATTTCTCCTTTTCCCCCTCAAAATTTTCCAAAGCCTTAAATCCTCAGGATTGTTTACTCTTTACCACACAATGATGAGTTTTAACGCCTCCGGGTAATTAGACTTTTAAAAACATTGTGGGAAATGGAGAAAATGATGGTAACCAGCATTTTCTCCCTTTTCCATGATGTTTTCTAACCTTTCAGAAACAAATCCAATCAGTTTAGCCACATATAATTTGTCGTCTGCAAATGCTTTGAATTTTGGCCAGTCTAAAATTTTGACATCTGGTAAAGGCTTAACATGAGACTATGTGGTTCTCGGCTAACTCTTTGCCAGATAGCAAAATGTTTAACCCTTTACCACACAATCCCAACTTTTAACGACCCTGAGATAAAGGCCTTTTGAAAACAATGTGGGAAAAGGAGACAATGCTGGTAACCAGCATTTTCTCCTTTTCCCACAATGTTTTCTAACCTTTCAGAAACAAATGCAATAATTTTAGCCACATTTAATTTGTCATCTGCAAATGCTTTCAATTTGGACCAGTCCGAAATATTGTCGATTGGTAGAGTTAAACACCCATATTAAAAGCACTTGCAGATAACATATTCACTGTTACTCAATTAATGGGATATGTCATATGTATGGTCAAAAAACATTGTGGGGAAAACAGGAGAAATTGCTGCCAAACAGCAGTTTGTCCTTTTAAGAGAATTTTTTAAAGTTTTTCTTCCTCAGTGTTGTAAAAGCATAGGCCACACTCTTTGAAAAAAAAAGTTTGATGCATTTTTTCAACACCGTACAATCAAGCAACTTGTGGCTTAGGATAGACTCATTATGCATAAAAACTGTCTGAACCATGATATAAAATGAGGTAGAATGGTCCTTTGAAATGCAGAAAATTAACCAATAGCAAAATGTTTTGTTCAGTATGTTTTGCAGATGCATTAAACCCCCTTTTCACAGAGCATGATTCACATGACACAGTTTTGTAAAGGGCAATCGAATGTGCCCAGTTTGCTTTATTTGGTGCTGAAAGGGCAAGGTATCATCATTTTTAGGTCTGAAAATAGCAGCAAAACACAAAGGTCTTCTTTCGGAATTAACCTCTGTGTTAGATGGAAAATCAGTATAACAAAAAATATTTCCTCCAAGAACGGCTTCCATCCTTCTACCTACACTAGGGAACAATAGTATCATTGACCTCTTTATTATTACTCAGTTCTGCATGGCTCAATGATAGGGATGTAGGATTTGCAATCCAGGGGAGGGCGGAGGGGTCTTTGTTTGATTCTCTTGCAAGGAATTGCTCTTCTTTTTTGGCATTTTTCCATTTCCCAACCCTTTCATAGACAAATTTTTGACATTTATTCTGAGAAAAAGCTGTTTGAATAATTAATCTGGTATCAGTTTTCTGTTTTGTGCAATCTGATCTTGATCTTTTCTGCCAGCAAAGGCAGCAATAGTTTTGAAAGGCACTTTAACTCTTTACCAGATGAGAAAAAATGAAAGGCAATTAATTAGAGAATGATTACAAATGTGGCTGTAGATTTTGCCATTGAAAGGGTAGAAAACCCAGCCATTTTTAGGTCAACTGCACATGAAATGCTCAAGGTGAGCTTTTGTGATAGTGCTGTGTCTGTTGTCAAAAGTTACCTTGTGTGCACTCTGAAGGCCACACTTTCAGTCAAATACTCTTGAAAAAAGGTCAGAATGTTTTTCTTGATATCTCAGACAAGTTCGAATATTGGGTCATGTCATGTCAAAAAGTAGGTCAACAGGTCAAAATTTAGAAAAACCTTGTGTGTACTTTAGAGGCCACAGTTTTAGTCCAATACTCATGAAACATGGTCAGAATGTTTGTCTTGATGAAATCTCGGACAAGTTTCAAATTGGGTCTCATCGTGTCAAAAAGTAGGTCACCAGATCAAATTTTAGAAAAACCTTGTGTACACTCTAGAGTCTAAATTTTTCATCTAATGCTTATGAAACTGGTTTTGATGATGTCTTGCACAAGTTTGAAACTGGGTCATATCTGGTCAAAAAGTAAGTCACTGGGACAAATCATAGAAAAACCTTGTGTGCACTGTAAAGGCCATATTTTCAGCTGGAAACTCATGAAACTTAGAATGTTTGTCTTGATAATATCTCTGACAAGTTCGAAATTGGGTCATGTCAGGTCAAAAAGTAGGTCACTGCCAAATTTAGAAGGACCTTATGTGCACCCTAGAGGCCAAATTTTCAACCTGATTCCCATGAACCTGGTCAGAATGTTTTTCTTGATAAAATCTAGCACAGGTTCAACATTGAGTCATGTCAGGTCAAAAAGGGGGTCATTGGGCCAAATCGTAAAAAAAAAAAAAAAAAAAAAAAAACTTGAGCGCACTCCAGAGGCCACATTTGCAGACCAGTGGTAATGAAAATTAGTTAGAATGTTTGTCTTGATGATAATTAGATAGGTTCAAATACTCATGAAACATGGTCAGAATGTTTGTCTTGATGAAATCTCGGACAGTTGGGTCATGTCAAGTCAAAAAGTAGGTCACTGGCCAAATCTTAGAAAAATCTTATGTGCATTCAGGATGCCACATTTTCCGTTTGATATTTATGAAATATTGTCAGAATGTTTTACTTGACGATATCTCTGGCAAGTTCAAACATAGGTCAAGTAGGTCATGAATACTCACTTGTTTTACATAAAATTACAACCAGGATCTCTTCAGCTTTATATCAATCCTAGATGACTTTACTCAGGTGAGCGCTTTAGGGCCAATGGCCATCTTGTTCTTGTAAATGACTAGACAAATAGGATAAACTTAAGTGGAGGTACATGGTATTATACTGCAGATCTTTTACGATTGCTGCTAATTCCTAGCAAGCATGCCTTTCAAAACAGGAACATTGTTTACAAAAGCTATCCCCTGATTTCTAAGGGCATTTCTTACTGCCATGTACAATTCCTTGAAATTGGTTTTGGTAGCTTCAAATCCATTTCATTGAATTAGGCCCAACATTCCATGGCACTAGGCATTGACAAATGGGCACAGGTTTCTGGAGTTTTTTTTTTATTTTATTTTTTTCTGTTCGAGTCGGCCATAAAAAAAGTAATAAATGTAATGAATAATACTTATTTGTTCAAAAATACTGTTGAAAGGTCCAGGAACCGCCATTTAATCATTGATATTATGATTTATTACATACAGTGATGTATAGAAGATGTATATTGAACAAAGTCATTTGTTGTACGTATTCATGTAGCCCATGTAGTTGAGAATATAGTGAAACCGCCTTAAAATGTCATTTAATGAATATTCCGTCTTTTTACATGAACTATTTATAGATCTAGAATAAATTTATGATTTTATAGGATGGGATGTTTACTTTCGGATTGTGTATCCTGGTAATCTACCTCTACACCATGGGCACGGCAGTTAGAACGGGGAAAATATCAGAGATCTGAGCATGGTCACGGAAACAAAGTAGTGTCCAGTTAAAGCGGTTTCACTATACTAACATCTCTGTGTACGTAACAAAGGTTGTTCTTGTTGTTTAAGATGACATATAGGAAGAAAGATTTAGTTCTTTAACTGTTAACCAAACAAAATTTTAGACTAGTCCATATTGAAAACGTTTGTAGACAAGACATCAAACGTGGAGGGGAGGTTAGAAAACAGTGGGAAAAGGATAAAATGTTGATATCCTTCCTTTTTATACTTTTTCAGAGTATTTTCTACACTTTCAAGGATATAACTTATCATTAGAGCTACGTTTTAGTTGTTGTCTGTAAATACCTTCAGTATGGTCAAGTCTAAAATACAATAGCCTTAAATCCTTTCTCACACAATTTGGGCCCCCAGCTGGGTGGGGGGATAGAAATAGCTCAGCTGTCGCACTACAGCAGGGGTAAGACCCCCCCAATGTGCCTGCCCGTTTGCCGTGGGCTGCAACTCGTGTCGTTCGATGACGGGATCCTGGTGGTTTAGTGGATTCAGGGCTCGGCCGTTTGATAGCTCTGTTTTCGCAACACACCACTTTGGCCTTGAATTGAACTAAACGAGAGGTCAGGAAGGCCCGTCCTGATCAATCGGCTGGTCATGCCTTGCCCTAGGACATCTAATATGTTCTTTCTCTTTTACCCTTCTCTCTATTAAAATTACTGTCCTCTCCATATGTAATCCACACTCTTTCCAGATTTCATATTTCTTGTTCTGCCCTAGAAGGCGGTGGCTCATGGGTCAATCGGGTGAAAGTTCTTTGGTATTTGGCTGACATTTGTAATCTCTCAATGATTGTCTAAGCTTGGTAGAACTTTCTGCGAGAATGCATCTGTCCAGTCTAGCCCTTTCATACCGAGTATACCACTGATGTATCCCTGTCATGGTCTGCGAATGGGCTTTCCCCAGACCATGTCCCCTTGTTGGGCTCCATGGCGGGTGGGGAGCATCGGTGATGAAATTTTACACACAAACATGGCATCCCAAAAAAAGGCCAAGCTCAATGAAAGCAAACGCCCTTTATCAGACAGCGAATCCGAAACTGAAACTTCAATTTCTACTTCTTCTTTTCACTCTCCGCGTTTTATCGTTATTCAGTCCCAAGATCCTTCAAAACCCATAACCAAACTATCTCCTTTCGTAATAGAAAAACAAATTACCAGCATCCTTGGAACTCCAAAATCTGTTAAAAAACTCAAAGACCAGACCCTTTTAGTTGAATGTCTTACAAATCAACAAGCTGTGAATCTTTTAAAAAACACAAAATTCTTTGACACAGATGTTAGAATTTTCCCACATCCTTCACTAAATTCTTGCAAAGGAGTAATTAGATGCAAAGAGCTTACTTACTGCAACTCTTTGCAAGAAATTAAAGATAACCTGAAACAACAAGGTGTATCCGATGTCCAACGGATTTCTGTACGCAGAGATGGAGAACAGAGACTCACAAATACATACATCTTAACATTTTCTTCACCTGTTCTTCCAACATCAATCAAGGTAGGCTTTCAAATTGTAAAAGTAGATGTGTATGTGCCAAATCCCTTGCGATGTTTTAAATGCCAGCGGTACGGCCATCACATCAGTAAATGTCCAAACCAAGAAACATGCTCTAAATGTGCTCATCAAGGACCTGACCATGACAGTAGTACATGTTCAAATCCTCCTCGTTGCATTAATTGTAAGTCTCCACACTCTACTTTTTCAAGAGAGTGTCCTGTATGGAGAGAAGAAAAAGAAATACTGTCCATTAAATACAACAATAATGTAAGCTTTCCAGAAGCAAGGAAAATATTTGAACAGCGCAAAAAAACCTCTTCTAGTCCTAGCTATGCAGGTGTTGTTGGCTCGTCAACTGAAAAGGATGACTGCAGCACTTGTAAAATTCTTGCGAAAGTTCTCCTTCAAAAATTTCCTGACGTAGCTACTGAGCTGAAAGAACTTCTCCCTCCATCCACCTTGTCCAAACTAATTCCTGACTCTCCATCTGCGTCTAAAACAAACAAAACCCCTTCTGCAACCTCAAAACCCACAGACTCTCAAAGTATTTCTACACAAAAACCTTCAAAGCCGTCTACCTCTTCGCAAAATATCTCTTCAAAAAAACCTTCAAAACCATCTCCCCCTTCACAACAGCTTCCAAAGAAACCCCAACCTCCATCTTCACAGTCTACAATAAAATCTAATGTTTCATCTAAAGATAACAAATCTAATCACACACCTCGATCCCCTAAAAGGACTTCTTCCAAACCTAAACCACAATCTAGAGATTCCCATGAATCTTGTGAAATCAAAGTCAGAGTAAATGATCTTGTCCCTACCTCCAACAGATTTTCGGAGCTAGAGGACATGGATGCAGATGCTGAAAATCTTGAAGGTGAGGCTTCAGATTCAGAAGCCTCTATCTGGTCCATTTCCAAAGATACTTGGAACAAGGACACTGACACTTGGCACACGTCCAAACCCGAGACAAGTGTAATGAAGTCTTAATCAACCTATTTTAAAATGCATTGGTTTACAACCTCTTTTTTTACTTTAGCTTTTATACTTTCTTCATGCACAATGGATACCATAATCCAGTGGAATTGTCGAGGTCTGAAGTCAAACTTTGACGAACTTTCCCTTTTAATTAGTGATCACAAACCAGTTGCTGTTTGTCTTCAAGAAACCTTCCTTAAACGGGAGGATGATATCTCAATCAAATACCATTCTATTTACAATAAAGTCTTTACCGAAGGCGAGAAAGCTAGAGGTGGTGTTTCTGTTATTGTTAATAACAACATACCTCATAAAGTTATCTCTCTTAACACAAACTTGCAAGCTGTTGCCATCAGATTATCTTTACACAGTGCCGTTACACTATGTTCTTTATATCTCCCCCCAAGCACACCTGTTAATTAGACCAATCTGAATGATCTCATTTCCCAATTGCCATCCCCCTATATTCTTGCTGGGGACTTTAATGGTCACAATGTTATGTGGGGTTGTAATGACACTAACCAGAGAGGTTTACAGTTGGAGAACTTCATTTCGAACAACTCTTTGTCTTTCATGAATGATAACAAGTCCAAAACCTACCTACATCCAGCAACTGGATCTTACTCATCTATAGATTTAACCTTATGCAGCCCAGTCTTACTTCCCAATTTCAGTTGGAAAGTGAAAGAGGATTTGTGTGGAAGTGATCACTTCCCTATTATCTTTTCATCTACACAACCATCCAGCAGCATAAAACCACAGAAATGGAAGCTCTCCAAAGCCAATTGGAACAGATTTGAAACCGTCTGTGAACAGACCATTACACATGACAAATTTGGAGATTGCGATGATCCCGCAAAACTTTTCACTTCCCTATTAATTGATGCAGCTAAACAGTCCGTCCCCCAGACCTCGACAAATCCAAAACGTCCTGACAAACCTTGGTACAATGATGATTGTAAACAGGCTGTCAGAGACAGAAAACAAGCCCTTAGAAAGTTTAACCTCAGACCTACCAAAGAAAATCATAACCTATTCCGTATTTCCAGGGCAAAGGCTTGTCGTACCATTAGAGAAAGTAAGCGCAAGGCTTGGAGACAATATGTTTCTAAATTAAATAGTAGAACTACTACTAAAAAAACCTGGGACATGATCAGAAAGATCAATGGCAAAGGCCAACCCCCTCTCAGTCACCTTGAAGTTAACAATACTTCGTTGGAAACCCCCCAGGATATAACTGATGCTCTTGCTGACACCTTTTGTAAAAAGTCTTCCTCTGCAAACTATTCTGAAAAGTTCAGAGGAATAAAGCCAGAGAAGAAGAGAAAAAACTTAATTTCAATTCTTCTAATTCAGAGCACTATAATAAACTCTTAACTTTTAAAGAATTAAAATCTGCTCTGAATAAAGCTCACGATTCTTCTCCTGGCCAAGATAAAGTTCATTACCAGTTTTTAAAACACTTACCTTTTACTTCTCTCTCTGTTTTACTTGATATTTTTAATGATATCTGGCAGTCCGGTGATTTTCCTTCGTCCTGGCGAGAGGCACTAGTCATTCCTATCCCAAAACCTGGCAAGGATGCTAGTGACCCGGCTAACTATCGTCCAATAGCTCTAACTAGTTGTTTCTGCAAGATTCTAGAACGTATGGTCAACGACAGGCTTGTCTGGTTTTTAGAAAAAAACAACCTCATCGTTGATGTACAGAGTGGATTTCGTCGTCAACGTGGCACCATCGATCATCTTGTCCGCTTTGAAACCTTTGTCAGAGAAGCCTTTATTAATAGACAACATGTAGTATCTGTCTTTTTCGACCTTGAAAGCGCTTATGATACGACTTGGAAATACGGAATTCTTAAAGACTTGCATGACTTTGGTCTTCGAGGCCGTCTTCCTCTTTTTATCTCAGCCTTCTTGGATGAACGTCTTTTCCGTGTCCGAGTTGGCAATACTGTCTCGGGAGCCCGTCAACAGGAGATGGGTGTGCCCCAAGGATGTATTCTCTCTGTTACACTTTTTAGTATAAAAATAAACAGTATAGTTAAAGCTATCTGTCCTGGTGTAGACTGTTCTCTTTATGTTGATGACTTTGTTATATGCTTCAGATCTCGAAATATGAATATTATTGAGAGACAACTTCAACAGTGTCTCAACAAACTCCAAACGTGGTCTGAAGAAAATGGCTTCAAATTTTCTAAGTCCAAAACAAAATGCATGCACCTTTGTAATTTACGTGGTATTCATCCAGACCCTGAACTGTATTTGGACAAAACTAAAATTGAAGTCGTTTCTGAGTTTAAATTTCTCGGAGTCATCTTTGACAGAAAGCTTTCCTTCCTTCCTCACATCACAGCACTTAAAAAGAAATGCAAGAAGGCTCTTAATCTTCTAAAGGTTGTGGCCCATTCTGAATGGGGAGCAGACCGTAAAGTCCTCTTGCGGCTTTATCGGTCTTTAGTTCGCTCCAAATTAGACTATGGATCTATCGTATACGGATCAGCCCGTAAATCTTGTCTTAAAATTCTTGATCCTATACACCACGAAGGCCTGCGTCTTGTACTTGGCGCTTTCAGAACTTCTCCCGTCAATAGTCTCTATGTTGAGGCTAATGAACCTTCTCTTTCTTACAGGAGGGAAAAACTATCGCTTCAATATCTTTTAAAACTGAAATCAAATCGTTTTAATCCAACTCATAAAGTTGTTTTTAAACCTCAGTATAAACGTCTTTTTGAAAGGAAACCAAATGTTATTCCTCCATTTGGTATCCGCATGGAGCCCATTGTAGATAACCTTGGCATAGACATTGAGTCTATTGCCGACTATAAAATCTCTGAAATCCCTCCATGGACACTAAACAGTGCAGAATTCAGATTTGACCTTGCATCCGACAAAAAGTCAGTCACGGATAGAACTGTGTTTCATGCTAGATACAACGAGATAAAGGAGCATTATTTTTCCTTCAAACCAATCTATACAGATGGATCTAAAGAGGAAAATTCTGTAGCAGCTGCCGCTATTTATGGAGAAAGGAGCTTAAAGTGCCGCCTTCCAAACAATTCCTCTATCTTCTCTGCAGAAATTAAAGCTATTGATCTTGCCCTTAATCTAGCTGAACATTCTAATTCCAACCGTTTCATTATCTTTTCGGACTCTTTGTCTACATTACAGGCCCTTTCAAATCAACGACTTGAGAATCCTTTGATCTGTACTTTACTTGAAAGGATCTCACAAATTTCTTCTATGAATAGATTGGTGTTCTGCTGGCTTCCAAGTCATGTAGGCATCAAAGGCAATGAAAATGCCGATAGGTCTGCCAAATCTGCACTTAACCTTCCCATTTCAGATTTTAAAGTTCCACACACTGATTTTAAATCCTCTGTTTTAACACATATCCAATCTTCTTGGCAATCCCAGTGGGATGCTGATGTTTTCAATAAACTACATTTAGTCAAACCTTCCCTTGGTGAATGGTACCCCGTTTACAGGTCTGTTCGTCGAGAAGAAGTGATAATTGCGCGACTTCGAATTGGCCATTCACGCATTACACATTCCTGGCTTTTGACCAGAGATGATGCCCCTGAATGTATTCCATGCAATGCATCCTTTTCTATAAAACATATCCTACTAGATTGCATTGACTTTCAACCAATTCGTTCAAAATATTTCAACGTCGATAGTTTAAAAAATCTTTTTGATTCTGTCAGCGTTGAATCTATTATCGCTTTCATAAAGGAGATTGGCATTTACAATAAACTGTGATATTTACTCTTTAGTTTCTTATCCACCTTTTTACATTCTTTACTTTGAGTAGGCAGGGATTGCCCAGCCACTCAATATTATATTTTATGCACATTATCAGTTACACATAACCTTTCATCATTTAAAGACTTTTTCTTATCATTTTAAGACTGTTCAAATTTTTTATCACAATCTTAAGTTTGCATCTCCTTAATGGGAGGATTACCTCTTTTGAGGGCATCTTATCTCATTGGAGACATTCATTCTTCATTTAAAGACTCCTTTATTATCAATTTAAAACTGTTCAAATCTTTTTATCGCAGTCTTAACATCATTATTCAAAACCTTTTTGAGTTAATAGGGAAGCCCTGTTGCTCAATTATATCTTTTATACATACTTAGATCACACATGATCCTTCTTAATTTAATTCTTTTACTGTCAGCATGTCTCAAATCTTTTTAGAAAAAATCCGCCTTAATCTTTCCTTCAACACAGATATGCGCGCTAAATGACCAAAGCTGTCGATGCGCCATAAAACAACATTCATTCATTCACACAATTTGGAGTTTTTACGACCCTGAAGAAGAAGCCATAGAAGACATTGTGGGAAAAGGAGAAAATGCTGAGAAGAGCACTTTCTCCTTTTCCCACAATGTTTGCTATGCTTTCAGAAACAAATTCTATCATTCAAACGTCGTGTGGTAAAGAGTTAAATGATCTGTGCGTGACTGTATTTATAGGCCCTTCCTGATAACATTTTGTAAGCATTGTGTCCACATAGGCCCTTCCAGACAACAATTTGTAGGCATTGTGTCCACATAGTTAGGCCCTTCTTGATAAAATTTTATGAGTAATCTGTCCACATACTTGGGCCCTCTTAAGATAATATTTTGTTAGCATTGTATCCAGACAGTTAGGCACTTCCTGATAAAATTTTGTCAGCATTGTGTCCACATAGATAGGCCCTTCTTGATAACATATTGTTAGCATTGTGTCCACACAGTAAGGCCCTTCCTGATGCATTTTGTAAGCATTGTGTCCACATAGTTAGGTCTTAATTTGTTTTACTCTCATTATTACCTTAGTTGTAAGCAGGCCTTAGAATCTCAGTCATTCAATTCTTCATCATGGTTGTTCTAAAGTTTCTGAAAAATATGATTGAGAAAGTGTGAAGTTATTGATCTTGGTCACAAAAAGTTTTTTTCACTGTTATGCCAATGGCCAAATTACTGTTTAGATACAACAGGGATGTAAATTACTGTCCAAAATAGATCATGGTTGAAAACCTAAATAATTGCTTATCCTATACATTACAGTGTATGAAAGTCAAGTATAGCTTCAAATCATATGGGTAAATATTTTCTAAAGTTTGAGGTGTGTGACATGTGTAAGCGTTTGAGATACTTCATTTGCTGAGAGGAAGAGAATGGTAAACAATACCAAAATACCAATACTAGTCAGTTGAGTCTTTTAAAAGATCACCATAACTACAAAATCGATAGGTATGATACTTACTGGTGTATCTAAAGATGAGTGTTTTATGCATACCTATGTGCTTTTACAAGTTTGAGGGCTTGTAAATCCAAGGGATTTGTAATAGATGATATGATAAGAGTTATAGTTGTCTTTTACTGCATTTAATTGTTTCATATCCGTCCATTAACTCTTTACCACACAACAAAATGTAGACATGTCGAAATTGAAAGCATTTGGAGAAAATTTACATTGGGACATATGTTGGAATTTGTCTTTGTTAGGGTAGAAAACATTGTCAGGAAAGAAAATGCTGGTTACCAGCATTTTCTCCTTTTTCCCACAATGTTTTGTAAAGGCTTCTTCCTCAATGTCATTAAAACTCAGAATTGTGGTAATGGGTTGACTGTTGCTTATCTCCAATAAGTAGGCTTCGTTTTCTCATATAACTCTGGCATCCTTTTCGAAGTACTAGTGTTTACTAGGAAACAAACGGGTGCTAGGGAAAGGTAGGGATGGACACTGAAAGCAGACAGACCAGAAGCTGCATGCAGGTTTTTGAAATGCCTTTGTAGTAAGGTTTAAGTGTAAGTTCTGTAAGGCATTAGGGACCGGCATGGATGGAATCTGTCTGCAGCTAGACCAGAAGCATCACACAGTTTTTGACAAGACAGACTGCTTTGTTCACAGTTTTTGAGAAGACGCACAGCTTTGTGAATTTTTTTAGGAGATGGACTGCTTTGTTCACAGTTTTTGACCAGACAGGGTGCTTGTGCACAGTTTTTGACAAGACAGACTGCTTTGTTAACAGTTTTTGACCAGACAGACTGTCTGGCTACAACTTTTGATGAGGCAGACTGCTTTGTTCAGCTTTTACGAGACAGACTGCTCTGTCCACAGCTTTTGACAAGAGAGACTGCTATGCTCCAAATATTTGGCGAGACAAACTGCTTTGTTCACAGTGTTGGACAAGAAAGACTGTTTTTTTTTCTAAATTCCAAATATATGAAATGTAAATAATCCCTTTGCTTTACAAACTTCTCAAAGATGTTTTATATGGCAAGGTGTTTCTCTAGAGTATACACCTGATTTAGTATCAAAAAGATGGGCTTTTACGACTTGGTGCCTTTAAAAGATTCATTGGCTTGGTCTGTGTGCATTGCTTGTATCTGATATCACCTTGATACTACCTCAGTCAGCTCTTGAAATAATTTTGGATGCTAACCTGAGTCCATTTCTCCTAAACCCAAGGAAAGATTTGCCTTATACTTGGAACAAATGTTCACCTTGCAGACAGTGAACACAGCTTAAATTAGGATTCCACCTTGTTTACTGCAAGATTGTTGGTATTGTATACTTAGATTTTAAGCTAGGCTGTTTTCAAAGAAAATGTCGAGTTATTGACGTAGCCCTGTCGTCTTCTGCCATTATACTGTCGATTTGCAAAAACTTTGACTTTTTAGACTCTTTTATTACTGAAGATACTTACTTCAAACTTGGACAAGTTTTTGCTATCATTAGGGGAACTCATACCAGGGCAGATAACCATCAAAGTATTTTCGACACAGTAATGCTCCTTTTTTGACTCAGAAATTTCACTTAAAATCAAGCACCTGCAGCAAAGCCAAGCGTTTGCACCCGCATGTGGTGCTCTTGGATTTCTGACAAGATTGTATCCAGTTTTCCAGTTTTCAACCTTTGATGTATTTTGACGTTTTAAGTTATAGTTAGATGCGCTAAATATTATACATTTATACATTTAGCAACCTTTGTTTTGTACTAATTTTTCTAAACTGTACCATTTATTTCTTAGATTTTTTTTCAAAACTAGGCCTACTTATCATTAGGCGGTGGAGTGACACCTGAAGACCATCAGAAAAAGTAAGTTAAATTTTTCCCAAATGACTAATTTTAGACTCTCTCAAATTCAAAACATCAGCAGGCAACAAATTCAAATTTACTACAAAAGAGCTATTGTTCTTTGACAGAATAGAGAAGATTGTGGGAAAAGGAGAAACTGGCTGCCAGCATTTTACTTTTTCCACAATGTTTTCAAAAGGCTTTTTTCTCACGGTTGTTAAAATATGGAATTGTTTGCTATATGGGTTAAATTATGCCAGAAACTGATGACGTTTTTTTTTCTGAAGTCCAAATTCATTTCATTGAATGAGGCCCAACATTCCATGGCACTAGACATTGACAAATGGGCACACGTTTTCAGAGTTTTTTTCTATTGTTAGTTTTTATCTCTGGGTTTTGCGGGGCGAGTCAGCCATAGAATGAGTAATAAATGTTTGGAATGATACTCATATGGTCAAAAATACAGTTGAAAGGTCCAGGAACCTCCATTTAATCATTGCCATTATGATGTATTACATACAGTGATGTATAGTACATACTGGACTGAGCTGTATATTGAACAAAGTCATTTGTTGTATGTATTCATGTAGCCCATATAGTTGAGAATATAGTGAAACAGCCTTAAGATGTCATTTAATGAATATTCCGTCTTTTTACATGAACTTTTTATAGATCTAGAATAATTTATGATTTTTATAGGATGGGATGTTTACTTTTGGATCGTGTAGTCAGGTAATCTACCTCTACACCATTGGCACAGCAATTAGAACGGGGCAAATATCAGAAATCTGAGCATGGTCACGGAAACAAAGTAGTGTCCAGTTAAAGCGGTTTCACTATACTAACATCTCTGTGTACATAACAAAGGTTGTTGTTGTTGTTTTAAGATGACATATAGGAAGAAAGATTTAGTTCTTTAACTGTTAACCATACAAAATTTTAGACTAGTCCAAATTGAAAACGTTTGTAGACAAGACATCAAACGTGGAGGGGAGGTTAGAAAACAGTGGGAAAAGGATAAAATGTTGGTAACCTTCCTTTTTATACTTTTTCAGAGTATTTTCTTCTCTTTCAAGGATATAACTTATCATTACAGCTCCGTTTTAGTTTTGTCTGTAAATACCTTCAGTATGGTCAAGTCTAAAATACAATAGCCTTAAATCTTTTACCACACAATTTGGAGTTTTTACAACCCTGAAGAAGGAGCCATAGAAGACATTGTTGGAAAAGGAGAAAATGCTGAGAAGAGCATTTTCTCCTTTTCCCACAATGTTTGCTATGCTTTCAGAAACAAATTCTATCATTTAAACGTGTGGTAAAGAGTTAAATGATCTGTGCGTGACTGTATTTATGGGCCCTCCCTGATAACATTTTGTAAGCATTGTGTCCAGGAAGGCCCTTACAGATAACATTTTGTAGGCATTGTGTCCACATAGTTAGGCCCTTCTTGATGAAATTTTGTAAGCAATCTGTCCACATACTTGGGCCCTTCCAAGATACTATTTTGTTAGCATTGTGTCCAGTCAGTTAGGCACTTCCTGATAACATTTTGTCAGCATTGTGTCCACATAGATAGGCCCTTCTTGATAACATATTGTTAGCATTGTGTCCACACAGTAAGGCCCTTCCTGATGCATTTTGTAAGCATTGTGTCCACAAAGTTAGGTCTTAATTTGTTTTACTCTCATTATTACCCTAGTTGTAAGCAGGCCTTAGAATCTCAGTCATTCAATTCTTCATCATGGTTGTTCTAAAGTTTCTGAAAAATATGATTGAGAAAGTGTGAAGTTATTGATCTTGGTCAAGAAAAGTTTTTTTCCACTGTTATGCCAATGACGAAATTACTGTTCAGATACAACAGGGATGTAAATTACTGTCCAAAATAGATCATGGTTGAAAACCTAAATAATTGTTTGTCCTATACATTACAGTGTTTGAAAAATAAGTATACCTTCAAATCATATGGGTAAATATTTTCTAAAGGTTGAGGTGTGAGACATGTGTAAGCGTTTGAGATACTTCATTAGCTGAGAGGAAGAGAATGATAAAAAATACCAATACTAGTCAGTTGAGTCTTTTAAAAGATCACCATAACTACAAAATCGATAGGTATGATACTTATTGATGTTTCTAAAGATGACTGTTTTATGCATACTCATGTGCTTATACATGTTTGAGGGCTTGTAAATCCAAGGGATTTGTAATAGTCAGATGACATGGTAGAGTTAGGGTTGTCTTTTACTGCATTTAAGTTTTTCATATCCGTCCATTAACTCTTTACCACAAAACAAAATGTAGACATGTCGAAATTGAAAGCATTTGGAGAAAATTTACATTGGGCTATATGTTGGAATTTGTCTTTGTTAGGGTAGAAAACATTGTCAGGAAAGAAAATGCTGGTTACCAGCATTTTCTCCTTTTCCCACAATGTTTTGTAAAGGCTTCTTTCTCAATGTCATTAAAGCTCAGAATTGTGATAATGGGTTGACTGTTGCTTATCTCCAATAAGTAGGCTTCGTTTTCTCATATAACTCTGGCATCCTTTTCGAAGTACTAGTGTTTACTAGGAAACAAACGGGTGCTAGGGAAAGGTAGGGATGGACACTGAAAGCAGACAGACCAGAAGCTGCATGCAGGTTTTTGAAATGCCTTTGTAGTAAGGTGTAAGTGTAAGTTCTGTAAGGCATTAGGGACCGGCATGGATGGAATCTGTCTGCAGCTAGACCAGAAGCATCACACAGTGTTTGACAAGACAAACTGCTTTGTTCACAGTTTTTGAGAAGACGCACTGCTTTGTTAAATTTTTTAGGAGACGGACTGCCTTCTTCACAGTTTTTGACCAGACAGACTGTTCGGCTACAATTTTTAGCTCCACTGGCCGAAGGCCAGCGGGCTTATGTCATGGCCCGGCGTCCGTCGTGCGTCCGTCCGTGCGTGCGTGCGTCCGTGCGTCCGTCCGTGCGTTAACTTTTATTTCAAACATCTTCTTCTCTTAAACTACCAATCCAATTTTCATGAAACTTCACAGAAATGATCCTGCCATGGTCCTCTTCAGAATTTCTTGAAAGAATTTGATTCCTTCAAAAACTCTGGTTGCCATGGCAACAAAACTGAAAAATATTGGAAATCTTTAAAAATCTTCTTGTCTGAAACCATAAGGCGTAGGCCTACCAAATTTGGCATGTAGCTTTATGTAGTAGACCTCTATGAAGTTTCTTCAAATTATAGCCCTGGGGTCAAAATTGGCTCTGCCCCAGGGGTCACAAGTTTTACATAGGCTTATATAGAGAAAACTTTAAAATTCTTCCTGTACCTAGCCATAAGGCCTAGAGCTACCAAATTTTGCATGTAGCTATATCTAGTGGGTCTCTACCAAGGAGGCCAAAATTTTAGCCCTGGGGTCAAAATTGGCCCCGCTGCAGGGGTCACAAGTTTTACATGGGCGTACATAGTGACAACTTAAGAAATCTTCCAGTACCTAGCCATAAAGCCTAGAGCTACCAAATTTTGCATTTAGCTTGATCTAGTGGGGGTCTACCAAAAGTGCCCAAATTACAGTCCTAGGGTCAATTTGGCCTCATGCTGGGGGGATGGGGGTGCGGGGGGGGGGGAGGTTCACAAGATTTACATGGGCTTATATAGGGAAAACTTTTAAATCTTGGTGTACATAGACATAAGGCTTAGGGCTACCAAATTTTGCATAATTATAGCACTATCTAGTGGACAACTACAAAGAGGGCCCAAGTTACAACCCTAGGATCAAGTTTGGCCCTGCACCAGGGGTCACAAGTTTTACATGGGTTTATGGAGTGAAAACTTCAGAAACCGTCTTGTTACTAGCCATAAGGCCAAAAACTCCTAAATTTGGTCATAAACATGTGCTTATAGGGTGAAAATTAAAAAAATCCTTTTGCTCCTAACCGCAAACCCAAGGGCTACCAAATCTGGATCACTTTTTTTTTTTTTTTTGAAATTAGCCTTGCATCAGGGGTCTTATGTTTTACAGAGGCTTCATATGGACGAAACTTGAAAATCACCTTATTTATAACCATACAGCATAGACTTGTATTATTTTGGCATGTGGCTTTATCTTGTGGACCTCTACCAGGGTTCAAGTAATTATAGCTCTGGGATCAAAAATGGTTTTGCCCTGCGGGTCTCAACTTTCGCATGGGCTTTTACAGAGAAAACTTTTTAAATCTTCATTTTGAAACCATTTGGCTCAGAATTGAAATGTTTAGTATTTATGGTTTATATTTATAAGCCAGTGGAGCGATACAGGGCCATCATGGCCCTCTTGTTCATGAGGCAGACTGCTTTGTTCAGCTTTTACGAGACAGACTTCTCTGTCTACAGCTTTTGACAAGAGAGACTGCTATGCTCCAAATATTTGGCAAGACAAACTGCTTTGTTCACAGTGTTAGACAAGAAAAACTTTTTTTTTTAATTCCAAATATATGAAATGTAAATAATCCCTTTGCTTTACAAACTTCTCAAAGATGTTTTATATGGCAAGGTGTTTCTCTGGTGTATACATTTGATTTAGTATCAAAAAGATGGGCTTTTAGGACTTGAGTCTCCCTTTATGAGAAGATCAAAACAAAGGAGCTCTGACAAAAATGTGAAAAAAACATTATTTCAAGATCATGTGATGAGCTGGAATTTGGACAATCACTAAAAGTAAGGTTGATGCAAACATACGCTCTGTTGAAATGTGTTTTTGATGCCGATATAGTCCTATATTGAGATTGAAAAAAAAAAGAACCAAGTGAGATCATTCTTTTTTTAAAGTATACTACTCAAAAAAGTAATGGCGGAACAACCAAAATCTGAAGAAGAGTTAAAGAGGAAAAGGGATGCCTTCTCCAGTACAAGTGAATTAGAGACAAGTATTAGTAAGGAACATGACTCAGCGAGTACTTCAAAACAGAAGAAAAAGAGCAAGCAAAAAAACAGTGATGAGCGCAACCAAGAAAATGGGAACACAATAACTGAAAGTACAGAAAAGTCTATGACAATGAAATTAATCAGTCAGATGAATCAAATTAATGCAAAACTTCAGACCGTAGATAACTGTATATGTATGATAAACAAGAAATTAGAAAACGTTATGGAGAAGGGAGACATATCCATCAAATCAATGATTAATGAAATGGTTGACAGAATGAAAGAAAGCATTCTTGATTCACTTGTCAAAAACATAGAGGTAATAGAAAGCAAACTCTTCGATAGAGAACAAAGCTGTGACAAGATGGCAGAGAAAGTAAGGTCTTTAGAAAGGAAGATAGATGAACAGCGCCAAGTGAATGACGAGCTAGAAAGAAAGTTGATCAGAATGAAAGATGACAGAATAAAATATGAAAACGAAGCAGAACAGTACAGTCGAAGAAACAACATAAAAATCACAGGCTTAGAAGACACAAAAAAGAATGAAACAGCACTTGAAACAGCACAAAAAGTAATCACAATACTGAAAGAGAATGACATGTGCGATTTGTCAATTCAAGATATTGATATGGCTCATAGGCTCCCAAACGGAACAGGTACAAATAGGAAAGTAATAGTGAAATTTGTTTCAAGATACGTTAAAACCAAAGTGATGAAAAACAAAAGGAAGCTGTCAAGCATGGGTGTTTATATAAATGATGATCTCACTAAAATAAACCAAGAGGTGTTAATGTCTGTGAAAAAAAAGCTAAGGGAAGAGGTAAAGGAGGCATGGTATCACAATGGAAAAATTTTCCGGAAAGATCAAATGGATCACGTACACACTAAAATATGAGGACTATATGAACTGGTTAGAAATGCCCTGGCCCAAAAAAGTATAAAAGTGAGGATAGTAATATAAAATTTACCAATGTCGCCTAAACAACTTTGAACAGTATAAAAGAAATATTTGAAATGTTGTTTTAGTGACATGAGTGAGGAAAAGTAAGAGAACCCTTTACCCAATACCTATCCTAACTTATACCCATTGATGAGGATTGTAGTTTTACAAGAGTAATAACAGACGATAAGTTTTTAATCCTTTGCCAAACAATCCCTGGGGTTTTTTTTATGGAACTGAGATAGAAGGCTTTTGAAGGCATTGCGGGCATTGCAAGAAAGGGAGAAAATGCTAGTAACCAGTTTTTTTTTTTCTCTCCTTTTCCTTGGATGTTTTCTACCTTGTTTGAAACAAAATTTTAATTTTGGAGTTAAGTTTGATTGTTGTCTGCAAGTGCTTTCAACTTGGACCAGTCAATTTTTTTTTAGTTTGGTAAAGGGTTAAAACATTTGATCTGACAGGAATGTTTAAACCGTTACTCCCTAGATACTCTTTTTTTGACACACCTGTTGTATAAAGGTTTTGGAAGTGTTGTACGTTTTGTATACAGTGTTTGTAAGCGTTGTGACGAAGGGTGGAATTGCTTGTGGTGAGCATTTTCACCCTTTGTCACAATATATTTTTCTCCAAACATTCGAGGTGGCTTTTATATTATCTAAAAAGACATCATGGTTTCATTAACCATCATGATGGTGATGGATTGAGTTATTAAAACAAAATTATAAACTTATTTAGTGATAATGATTAACCCATAGGCTGCTAGGCGCGACCCATGAACCTTTGCGGACAGCGTAGATCAGGATCGGACTGCGCATTACGTGCGGTCTGATCTTTGACACACAATGGCCAATAAGGAAATAATTTTTCTCCAAAAATACTTCTCAATATGTGGTTTTGTATTATCTGCTTGAAAGAAAAGTTTCTTTTATCTAGCAGGATGAGGGCTGAAGTTAAATGACATGTTTTTTCTTTTTAACGTAAACAGGAAATGACTATGGGGCAGTAATGTGTTACATGAGAGTATTTTTTAACATCGACAGGAATGCAGTATAAGGGGACGGAAGGTTACTCCTTTCGGTAGCTTGTTCTCTTCCCTTTCTTACCTTTTTCTACAGTTGAACGTCACATAAGGAAGACCCCCTCTTTGTCTTTATAACTGCTACGCAGAAGCAGACACATTTAGGAAGGGATGTGACATTATATTCTCCTTTAGTTCAGTTTGGAGAAGAGAAATTGTACTCCAGGCTCTCTATGTGAGCATTTTCATAAGAACATGTTTTTTTTTCTATAGCTTACTGAAACTCTTTGTATGCTAAGTAGATACTGATGTGACACCATGTTTTGTTTTGTTAAGTTTGGAGAAGAGAATTTTTACTCAAAGTTCTCTATGTCAGCACGTCCATAACAAAATGTTTTCTAGCTGACAGATTGTTCGATGGAGTTTGTAAATTTCAATTACAGACACATAGTGGGCAGCGTGGATCTGGGATCAGACTGCAAATTATGTGCGGTCTGATCTTGATACACACTGCCAACAAAGGCAACGTTATTCGCCGATTGCTTTTAAAGAGATTAAAAATGGCGTATTTAATTTTTTAACTCTTTATAAAGTATAGACGATGCAAGAGCCTTTTGAGAGGGGTGTGGATCAAGATTGGAATGCACAGAACGTGCAGTCTGGTCTCTGATCTACACTGTCCACTGTTATAGTTTAGATTATTACCGACCCGTCTCTTGATCTTGCAGAGGAAATATCCTTTTTAGCCATGGAGAAAATGCAATTTAATTATTCAGCAGTAACAGTGTTAACCCCTTCACTAACAGACCAGAATCTACTATGTTATGGAGGTACGTCGACACGTTTTTGAAAACATTGTATAGGCAATTCATACTCATATGAATACTCTGGTCAACTTCTTAAAAGGTTTTTTTTTTGTAGGCATTTAACAGTTGTAGTTATAGTAGATGTACATAGATTTGTATTAGCTCAGTGCGATTCATAGGTATATAATTTTGGATATAAAATTGTAATTTTTTGTATTGAAAAGTTGTGTTTGCATTAGCTCATGGCTAAAAGTGTTATTTATGGGTATATAATTTTGGATATATAATTGTAATTTTTATATTGAATAGTTATAGGAGGAAGCGATAAACTGATCATGAAAAGGCATCCTCCTTTTCTCTCAAATGTTTGTTTTTGTTTCCTTAGTGTGTCAAACTGTAGCCCTAACATGTATGACATGTATGCAAATTATGCCTTAACCCTTTCAGCGCCACAGGCGGGAATAAGGACTTTTGCGGACGGCATGGATCAAGATCGGACTGCACAGAACATCCAGTCTGATGTTTGATCCATACCATTTGCTTGTTTTTAATCAAGTCAAATCGTTTTTGTGGGTATCAGTGTATTGTATTCGCAATCGTCAAAAAAGTGAAATTTATTTATTTGGCACCGAAAGAGTTTAAAACTTTTGGAAGAAGTTCCATGATTTATGGATAAATCGCTTTTCAATCTTTGAATGTATTGTGGAGAAAGGAGAATAGTCTAAAGCTTTAACAATTTTTTTTTCCCAAAATGTTTTTATTGTAGACAGTTTAAGAATTGTACTCTACAAGAAAGTCTTTGCAGACATCGACCAACAAGAACACAAATTCTGGCCCCTTCTTCGTCCTCCTGTGATAGTTCTCTTCCTGAACTTTTTTAATCACATGTTGCGGATACATGGAGAGCAGCTTCTTGATTACATTGTGGTAAAGTTGATCTTTTGATCCTTTACAATTAGACTTCATTTCCTACTCATAACCTACGCTTTGTTTTGGCAAATGTTAATTTTTCAGAACAGTTTACAAATAATGGTACTTATCGGTGTCGTTTCAAAACCTACTCACGAAAAATTCTACTTCATCACATGAAAAACTTGATGCAATTATATAAGCATTAATCATGTTCTTCCAGAACCATTTCTTTTGTACTTATCAAAATACTTCATCCTGGACTGTGACTATTAAGGATATCTTCTTTTTTTACATAGAAATGAGTATAACATTATGTACCTTTAATGTAAAAGGCTTGCAAAAAAAAGAAAAGAGAATTCAGATCTTTCAGTGGTTAGAAGACAATAACGTTTCTATATGTTTGCTGCAAGAAACTCATGTTGCATACCCATTAAATAAATACTGGAAAAAAGAATGGAATGGGAAATGTTTTTTCAGTGGGACCAAAACAAATAAAGAAGGCGTAGCCATTCTTGTTAATGATAAGTCGAATGTTAAAATTAAAGAATGTAAGGAAATTATTGTAGGGCGTTTGGTGACCATGGACATAACTATCCAGGAAAAAGAATTCGTAATAATAAATGTTTATGGACCAAATCATGATAATGATAATGTCGTTTTTGAAAAACTTAATGAAATAATTGATATTGATAAAAATACTATTATTGGGGGAGACTTTAACACAGTTTTAAACACAAATATCGATAAGAGAAATGGTAGGGACGATAAAAATAAAAAATGCAGAAATAAAATAAATAAAATTATTGAAAATTATAACCTCGTAGATATTTGGAGAATTAAAAATCCACAAACAAGACAATATACTTGGCATTCAAATACAAAACCAATAATATTCAGCAGGCTTGATTATTTTTTGACTTCAAATTATTTGAATAATGTTGTGAAAGGTTGTAAAATAAAACCAGGATACAAATCGGATCATTCCATTGTTTTATTAGATATTAATTGCAACATGCCCACTAAAGGACCTGGTTATTTTAAATTTAATAATTCCTTACTACTCGACGAAACATTTGTTGGAAAAATAAAAGATTGTATTAATGAAACACTAAACAATAACAATTGTAACCCAAACACATTATGGGAAGTTATGAAAGGTAATATCAGAAATGAATCAATCAAATACTCTACACAAAAGAAAAAACACACAACAGAAAGGGAAATCTTTTTACTTAAAGAAATCGAAAAAGTTGAAAATATTATAAATACAACTTCAGATGATTTAGATGTTAAAATGAATAATTTAAATCTCTTAAAGCAAGAACTTGAATGCATAATAGACAGAAAGATAAATGGTCACATCATCAGAGCAAAGGCAACGCAAATTGAATATAGCGAAAAAAATTCCAAATATTTTGCCAATTTAGAGACGAGACATATAGAACAAAAAACTATCCATAAACTTTTAATTGATAATGTAGAAGTCACAAACACAAAAGATATAATAGAAGAACAAAAGAGATTTTATGGTAATTTATATAAAAAACAAAATATATCTGCTCCAAACAATGATAATTCTATTCTTGATTTTGAATTAAAACAATTGACAGAAGACGAAAAAAATATTTGCGAAGGTATATTAACTGAAGATGAATGTAAAGAGGCTTTACTCTCTATGAAAAATTCCAGAAGCCCGGGATCTGATGGATTGACTGGAGAATTTTATAAAGCATTTTGGAGCTATTTAAGTCCTTACTTTATTAAGTCGATGAATTACTCTTTTAAAACAGGTTCTTTAACAACATTGCAAAAGCAAGGTTTAATAACCTTAATTCCAAAAGAGGGAAAAGAATTGGATACACTTACTAACTGGCGGCCAATAACTTTGTTAAATACTGATTATAAGATCGCAACAAAGTCAATAGCAAACAGAATTAAAAAAATAATATCTTCAATCTTAAACTCTTCACAAACAGGTTTTATCCAAGGTAGATATATCGGGGGAAATATAAGAACTATACAAGAATGTATTGAATACCTCAACAAAGTAAATGAACCAGGACTTATATTCTTTGCCGATTTTGAAAAAGCATACGATAGTATAGATCATGGCTTTATGTACAAATGCCTGGAAACATTAAACTTCGGTGAGGATCTTATAAAATGGGTTAAATTGTTTTATAACGATATAAATAGTATAATTATAAATAATGGTAATATGTCGGAAAGCTTTTTAATTGAACGTGGAGTACGCCAAGGCTGCCCATTATCATGCTCATTATTCATATGTTGTTTGGAAATAATAGCAAGTAAAATAAAGAAATAAAGCAAACTATGTTCGCTGATGATGCTACATTCCTTACGGACGGATCAAAAAATTCTTTTGAATCATTAATCAACGTTTTAACAGAGTTTGGTAAATTTTCTGGTTTGAAACTCAATACAAAGAAATCAACCATTCTAAGAGTAGGTAGCCTGAAGGATACGCATTTACAGTTCTGCAATGGTAAAAGATTCATCTGGACATCAGATTCAGCAAAAACATTAGGAATTGTATTCTCAAACTATGCAGATGTCATCATAGAGGAAAATATCATTCCAAAAGTTCAAGATTTCAAAAATGTTTTTAAAGCAGTGGCAACACAGAAAACTTACACTATTGGGAAAAGTTACAGTTATAAAAACCTTTGCACTATCCAAGATCATCTACCCCCTAACCGTACTACAAAATCCACCAGAAAACGTATTGCATGATATAAATTAAAGTATTTTTCACTTCTTATGGGACAATAAACCGGATAAGCTAAAACGATCAATAGTAACACTTTCAGTTGAAAATGGTGGAATAGCAGTTCCAGATATATATGCACTAGTTAAATCACTGAAAGCAAATTGGATTAAAAGATATTTGGATGAAAACAACACAGGACAATGGAAAATATTCTTCTCTAAATCCCTAAAGCTTTTTGGAGGTGATTTAATTTTTGAATGTAATTTAAAGGAAACGGATATAAAAAAAGATCTGCTCCAACCATGGTTTTCTTACAGATGTTTTAAAAGCATGGAATAAAATTAAAAACAATACAGCCAACAATAATGTTAAGAAAGAAATACTTTGGAATAATACAAATATAAAATGTAATGGCGAAACATTCTTTTACAACAAATGGTATGATAGAGGAATAAAATTTTTAGAACAATTGTTTGATTTCCGAAGAAAAACATTTTATGACTTTGAAACAGTTAAATATCTTTATGATATTAAACCGGAAGACTTTTTAAAATATTACAACTTGATTGGAAGCATACCCATTAGAATGAAAAATGAAATAAAACAACAACTACCGGTAAACGTAGAAAATAAGCAATTGCTTAGTAAAATTAGGGGGATAAACAAAGCAAACAAACTGTTATATAAAATCCAGTTAAAAGGAAATAATTCAATAACAAAATCCGGAGAAAAGTGGGAAAAATTACATGGTCAGAAAGTCAATTGGAAAAATGCATACACAATACCTTATCAAATAACGTTAGATACAACTTTACGATGTTTCCAATACAAACTTTTGAAAAGAATCCTTCCAACAAACAAACTGCTATTCAGACAAAAGATTGAATCTTCCAATTTATGTAATTTTTGCGCAAGTAATGTGGAAACTATAGAACATTTACTTTGGGAGTGTATGCATGCGCAAACGATTTGGAATAGTGTTACTAATTTTCTTACAAGTAAACAAATAAAGGTGAAATTTCAGTTAAAAGATATAATTCTTGGAATTGCAGGTACTACAGTAAATCATTTTATCTTGAACTATATAATTATACTTGTTAAATACTTCATATTTAAAATGAAAATAACAAACCAGTTACCAAACTGTCATATGTTTATCAATTACTTTTACAAATATCTCAAAATAGAACAGGCAGTAGCATTATCAAAAGACCAATTAAGCCATTTTAACAATAAATGGGCAAATGTTTTGTAACTTACAATTTTTCTCTGCCTTAAAGTCAGTGAACCTTTTAGTCACAGTTCAGGATCTCTCTCTCTCTCTCCTCTCTCTCTCCCCCCTCTCTCTCTGTTTCCACCCCCTTTTTTAACCTTAATTTTCCTTCCTTTTCAGTTAAAAAAAATAGCATGTATATAAATATTGTACACTGATACAACCTATCCTTTTAAAATGAATTGTAATGAAAAAAATAATAATATACGAATGTTTTTTAATGTTGTATTGCAGTATGCACTATGTCTGTATTTTGTGGAAAATTAAAAAAAAAAAAAAAGGTTGAGGAAGGTCACCACCAGTGGGAGGGATGTCCGTCTTTGGTAATTGGCCAACTGCCGCCAAGTCTCTCACCGGCCCGAGAACATTACACTGTCCACCAATGTCACGAGTCAATATTGCTCAGGGTTCTCGTTCAGGGCTGAAATGCAGACGACCCGGCTCATTTAGCAAACTATCCTAATGTTGTATTTCAAGCGCAGGAGTTTAACAACCTGACGAACCAAAGGTTCAATAACGGCTGCGCGGTAGTACGTCAGCAGAGCGGGAACGTCTACAAAACAGGGACGGGGAACTCGTGCATGAAAAAAAAAATGAGGCCCTTATTTACATAGTGCTGGAATGAGGCCCTGGAAGGCGAAATGGGATGAAACAAAAATGACATTAATGTGATATATGACAAATACAAACACAACGACATGACGACACATTACATTTCACTCATCCTGTGACATTAAATGTAAATAATCCCTTTGCTTTACAAACTTTCCAAAGAAATCTGAGCATGGTCACGGAAACAAAGTAGTGTCCAGTTAAAGCAGTTTCACTATACTAACATCTCTGTGTACATAACAAAGGTTGTTGTTGTTGTTGTTTAAGATGACACATAGGAAGAAAGATTTAGTTCTTTAACTGTTAACCAAACAAAATGTTAGACTAGTCCATATTGAAAACGTTTGTAGACAAGACATCAAACATGGAGGGGAGGTTAGAAAACAGTGGGAAAAGGATAAAATGTTGGTAACCTTCCTTTTTATACTTTTTCAGAGTATTTTCGTCACTTTCAAGGATATAACTTATCATTACAGCTACGTTTTAGTTGTCTGTAAATACCTTCAGTATGGTCAAGTCTAAAATACCATAGCCTTAAATCTTTTACCACACAATTTGGAGTTTTTACGACCCTGAAGAAGGAGCCATAGAAGACATTGTGGGAAAAGGAGAAAATGCTGAGAAGAGCATTTTCTCCTTTTCCCACAATGTTTTCTATGCTTTCAGAAACAAATTCTATCATTTAAACGTGTGGTAAAGAGTTAAATGATCTGTGCGTGACTGTATTTGTAGGCCCTTCCTGATAACATTTTGTAAGCATTGTGTCCAGGTAGGCCCTTACAGATAATATTTTGTAGGCATTGTGTCCACATAGTTAGGCCCTTCTTGATGAAATTTTGTAAGCAATCTGTCCACATACTTGGGCCCTTCCAAGATACTATTTTGTTAGCATTGTGTCCAGTCAGTTAGGCACTTCCTGATAACATTTTGTCAGCATTGTGTCCACATAGATAGGCCCTTCTTGATAACATATTGTTAGCATTGTGTCCACACAGTAGGGCCCTTCCTGATGCATTTTGTAAGCATTGTGTCCACATAGTTAGGTTATTAATTTGTTTTACTCTCATTATTACCCTAGTTGTAAGCAGGCCTTAGAATCTCAGTCATTCAATTCTTCATCATGGTTGTTCTAAAGTTTCTGAAAAATATGACTGAGAAAGTGTCAAGTTATTGATCTTGGTCAAGAAAAGTTTTTTTTTCACTGTTATGCCAGTGGCGAAATTACTGTTTAGATACAACAGGGATGTAAATTACTGTCCAAAATAGATCATGGTTGAAAACCTAAATAATTGCTTGTCCTATACATTACAGTGTATGAAAATCAAGTATAGCTTCAAATCATATGGGTAAATATTTTCTAAAGTTTGAGATGTGAGACATGTGTAAGCGTTTGAGATACTTCATTAGCTGAGAGGAAGAGAATGGTAAACAATACCAATACTAGTCAGTTGAGTCTTTTAAAAGATCACTATAACTACAAAATCGATAGTTATGATACTTATTGATGTATCTAAAGATGAGTGTTTTTTGCATACTCATGTGCTTTTACATGTTTGATGGCTTGTAAATCCAAGGGATTTGTAATAGTCAGATGACATGGTAGAGTTAGGGTTGTCTTTTACTGCATTTAAGTTTTTCATATCCGTCCATTAACTCTTTACCACACAACAAAATGTAGACATGTCGAAATTGAAAGCATTTGGAGAAAATTTACATTGGGCTATATGTTGGAATTTGTCTTTGTTAGGGTAGAAAACATTGTCAGGAAAGAAAATGCTGGTTACCAACATTTTCTCCTTTTCCCACAATGTTTTGTAAAGGCTTCTTCCTCAATGTCATTAAAACTCAGAATTGTGGTAATGGGTTGACTGTTGCTTATCCCCAATAAGTAGGTTTCGTTTTCTCATATAACTCTGGCATCCTTTTAGAAGTACTAGTGTTTACTAGGAAACAAACGGGTGCTAGGGAAAGGTAGGGATCGAAACTGACAGCAGACAGACCAGAAGCTGCATGCAGGTTTTTGAAATGCCTTTGTAGTAAGGTTTAAGTGTAAGTTCTGTAAGGCATTAGGGACCGGCATGGATGGAATCTGTCTGCAGCTAGACCAGGAGCATCACACAGTTTTTGACAAGACAGACTGCTTTGTTCACAGTTTTTGAGAAGGCGCACTGCTTTGTTAAATTTTTGAGGAGACGGACTGCTTTGTTAACAGTTTTTGACCGGACAGGATGCTTGTGCACAGTTTTTGACAAGACAGACTGCTTTGTTAACAGTTTTTGACCAGACAGACTGTTTACCTACAATTTTTGATGAGGCAGACTGCTTTGTTTAGCTTTTACGAGACAGACTGCTCTGTCCACAGCTTTTGACAAGAGAGACTGCTTTGCTTCAAATATTTGGGGAGACAAACTGCTTTGTTCACAGTGTTGGACAAGAAAAATTGTTTTATTTTTTTTTAATTCCAAATATATGAAATGTAAATAATCTCTTTGCTTTACAAACTTCTCAAACATGTTTTATATGGCAAGGTGTTTCTCTGGTGTATACATTTGATTCAGTATCAAAAAGATGGGCTTTTAGGACTTGGTGCCTTTAAAAGATTCATTGGCTTGGTCTATGTGCATTGCTTGTATCTGACATCACCTTGATACTACCTCAGTCAGCTCTTGAAATAATTTTGGATGCTAACCTGAGTCCATTTTTCCTAAACCCAAGGAAAGATTTGCCTTATACTTGGAATAAATGTTCACCTTGCAGACAGTGAACACAGCTTAAATTAGGATTCCATCTTGTTTACTGCAAGATTGTTGGTATTGTATACTTAGATTTTAAGCTAGGCTGTTTTCAAAGAAAATGTCGAGTTATTGACGTAGGCCTGTCGTCTTCTGCCGTTATACTGTCGATTTACAGAAACTTTGACTTTTTAGACTATCTTTTTTGTTACTGAAGATTCTTACTTCAAACTTGGACAAGTTTTTGCTATCAATAGGGGAACCCATACAAGGGCAGATAACTATCAAAGTATTTTCGACACAGTAATTCTCCTTTTTTGAATCAGAAATTTCACTTAAAACCAAGCACCTGCAGCAAAGCCGAGCGTTTGCACCCGCATGTGGTGCTCTTGGATTTCTGACAAGATTGTATCCAGTTTTCAACCTTTGATGTATTTTGATGTTTTAAGTTATAGTTAGATGCGCTAAATATTATACATTAAGCAACCTTTGTTTTGTACTAATTTTTCTAAACTGTACCATTTATTTCTTAGACTTTTTTTTAAACTAGGCCTACTTATCATTAGGCAGTGGAGTGACACCTGAAGACCATCAGAAAAAGCAAGTTAAACTTTTCCCAAAAGACTAACTTTAGACTCTCCCAAATTCAAAACATCAGCAGGCAACAAATTCAAATTTACTACAAAAGAGCTATTTTCTCTGACAGAATAGAGAAGATTGTGGGAAAAGGAGAAACTGGTTACCAGCATTTTCCTTTTTCCACAATGTTTTCAAAAGGCTTCTTTCTCACGGTTTCTCACATAACAAAGGTTGTTATTGTTGTTTAAGATGACATATAGGAAGAAATATTTAGTTCTTTAACTGTTAAGCAAACAAAATTTTAGATTAGTCCATACTGAAAACGTTTGTAGACAAGACATGAAACGTGGAGGGGAGGTTAGAAAACAGTGGGAAAAAGATAAAATGTTGGTAACCTTCCTTTTTATACTTTTTCAGAGTATTTTCTTCACTTTCAAGGATATAACTTATCATTAGAGCTACGTTTTAGTTGTTGTCTGTAAATACCTTCAGTATGGTCAAGTCTAAAATACAATAGTCTTAAATCCTTTACCACACAATTTGGATTTTTTACGACCCTGAAGAAGGAGCCATAGAAGACATTGTGGGAAAAGGAGAAAATGCTGAGAAGGGCATTTTCTCCTTTTCCCACAATGTTTTCTATGCTTTCAGAAACAAATTCTATCATTTAAACGTCGTATGGTAAAGAGTTAAATGATCTGTGCGTGACTGTATTTATAGGCCCTTCCTGATAACATTTTGTAAGCATTGTGTCCAGGTAGGCCCTTACAGATAATATTTTGTAGGCGTTGTGTCCACATAGTTAGGCCCTTCTTGATAAAATTTTGTAAGCAATCTGTCCACATACATGGGCCCTTCCAAGATAATATTTTGTTAGCATTGTGTCCAGACCGTTAGGCACTTCCTGATAACATTTTGTTATCATTGTGTCCACACAGTAAGGCCCTTCCTGATGCATTTTGTAAGCATTGTGTCCACATAGTTAGGTTATTAATTTGTTTTACTCTCATTATTACCCTAGTTGTAAGCAGGCCTTAGAATCTCAGTCATTCAATTCTTCATCATGGTCGTTCTAAAGTTTCTGAAAAATATGATTGAGAAAGTGTCAAGTTATTGATCTTGGTCAAGAAAAGTTTTTTTTTTCACTGTTATGCCAATGGCGAAATTACTGTTTAGATACAACAGGGATGTAAATTACTGTCCAAAATAGATCATGGTTGAAAACCTAAATAATTGCTTGTCCTATACATTACAGTGTATGAAAATCAAGTATAGCTTCAAATCATATGGGTAAATATTTTCTAAAGTTTGAGATGTGAGACATGTGTAAGCGTTTGAGATACTTCATTAGCTGAGAGGAAGAGAATGGTAAACAATACCAATACTAGTCAGTTGAGTCTTTTAAAATATCACTATAACTACAAAATCGATAGTTATGATACTTATTGATGTATCTAAAAATGAGTGTTTTTTGCATACTCATGTGCTTTTACATGTTTGATGGCTTGTAAATCCAAGGGATTTGTAATAGTCAGATGACATGGTAGAGTTAGGGTTGTCTTTTACTGCATTTAAGTTTTTCATATCCGTCCATTAACTCTTTACCACACAACAAAATGTAGACATGTCGAAATTGAAAGCATTTGGAGAAAATTTACATTGGGCTATATGTTGGAATTTGTCTTTGTTAGGGTAGAAAACATTGTCAGGAAAGAAAATGCTGGTTACCAACATTTTCTCCTTTTCCCACAATGTTTTGTAAGGGCTTCTTCTTCCATGTCATTAAAACTCAGAATTGTGGTAATGGGTTGACTGTTGCTTATCCCCAATAAGTAGGTTTTGTTTTCTCATATAACTCTGGCATCCTGTTAGAAGTACTAGTGTTTACTAGGAAACAAACGGGTGCTAGGGAAAGGTAGGGATCGAAACTGACAGCAGACAGACCAGAAGCTGCATGCAGGTTTTTGAAATGCCTTTGTAGTAAGGTTTAAGTGTAAGTTCTGTAAGGCATTAGGGACCGGCATGGATGGAATCTGTCTGCAGCTAGACCAGGAGCATCACACAGTTTTTGACAAGACAGACTGCTTTGTTCACAGTTTTTGAGAGGGCGCACTGCTTTGTTAAATTTTTGAGGAGACGGACTGCTTTGTTCACAGTTTTTGACCAGACAGGGTGCTTGTGCACAGTTTTTGACAAGACAGACTGCTTTGTTAACAGTTTTTGACCAGACAGACTGTTTGGCTACAATTTTTGATGAGGCAGACTGCTTTGTTCAGCTTTTACGAGACAGACTGCTCTGTCCACAGCTTTTGACAAGAGAGACTGCTTTGCTTCAAATATTTGGGGAGACAAACTGCTTTGTTCACAGTGCTGGACAAGAAAAATTTTTTTTTTTTTTTTTTTTTTTTTTATTCCAAATATATGAAATGTAAATAATCCCTTTGCTTTACAAACTTCTCAAAGATGTTTTATATGGGAAGGTGTTTCTCTGGTGTATTGATTCAGTATCAAAAAGATGGGCTTTTAGGACTTGGTGCATTTAAAAGATTCATTGGCTTGGTCTATGTGCATTGCTTGTATCTGACATCACCTTGATACTACCTCAGTCAGCTCTTGAAATAATTTTGGATGCTAACCTGAGTCCATTTTTCCTAAACCCAAGGAAAGATTTGCCTTAAACTTGGAATAAATGTTGACCTTGCAGACAGTGAACACAGCTTGAATTAGGATTCCACTTTGTTTACTGCAAGATTGTTGGTATTGTATACTTAGATTTTAAGCTAGGCTGTTTTCAAAGAAAATGTCGAGTTATTGACGTAGGCCTGTCGTCTTCTGCCATTATACTGTCGATTTACAGAAACTTTGACTTTTTAGACTATCTCTTTTATTACTGAAGATACTTACTTCAAACTTGGACAAGTTTTTGCTATCAATAGGGGAACCCATACAAGGGCAGATAACCATCAAAGTATTTTCGACACAGTAATTCTCCTTTTTTGAATCAGAAATTTCACTTCAAACCAAGCACCTGCCGCAAAACAGAGCGTTTGCACCCGCATGTGGTGCTCTTGGATTTCTGACAAGATTATAGTCGTATGTTTTAACTTATAGCTAGATGCGCTAAACATTATACATTTAGCAACCTTTGTTTTGTTCTAATTTTTCTAACCTGTACCATTTATTTCTTAGATTTTTTTTCCAACTGTCATTAGGCAGTGGAGTGATACCTGAGGACCATCAGAAAAAGCAAGTTAAACTTTTCCTTCATGACTAATTTTAGACTCTCCCAAATTCAAAACATCAGCAGGCGACAAATTCAAATTTACTACAAAAGAACTAGTGTTCTCTGACAGAATTGAGAAGATTGTGGGAAAAGGAGAAGCTTGTTACCAGCATTTTCTCCTTTTCCTACAATGTTTATTAGAGGCTTCTTCTTCAGGGTTGTTATAATATTGAACTGTCTGGTAGGGGTTAAATTATGCCAGAAGGTGATGACATTTTTTGTTGCATGTTTTTTTTTTCTGAAGTCAAAATTCATATTATTGAATGAGGCCCAACATTCCATGGCACTAGACATTGAAAAATGGGAACAGGTTTCCAGAGTTTCTTTCTACTCGTAGTTTTTATCTCTGGTTTTTCCTGGGCGAGTCGGCCATAGAATTAGTAATAAGTGTAATGAATGACACTCATATGGTTAAAAATACAGTTGAAAGGTCCAGGAACCTCCATTTAATCATTGATATAATGATTTATTACATACAGTGATGTATAGTACACACTGGACTGAGCTGTATATTGAACAAAGTCATTTGTTGTATGTATTCATGTAGCCATGACAAGACATCAAACGTGGAGAGAAGGGTAGAAAACATAGTGGAAAAATTATAAAATGTTGGTAACCTTCCTTTTTTTAATACTTTTTCAGAGTGTTTTCTTCACGTTCAAGAATATAACTTATCATTAGAGCTACGTTTTAGTTGTTGTCTGTAAATACCTTCAGTATGGTCAAGTCTAAAATACAACAGCCTTAAATCCTTTACCAGCATTTTCTCCTTTTCCCACAATTTCTTCTATGCTTTCAGAAACAAATTCTATCACTTAAATGTCGTGTGGTAAAGCGTTGAATGGTTGTATTTATAGGCCCTTCCTGAGAACATTTTGTAAGCATTGTGTCCAGATAGATCCTCCCAGATAACATTTCGTAAGCATTGTGCTCACGTAGTTAGGCTCTTCTTGATAAAGTTTTGTAAGCAATCTGTCTACATACTAGGCCCGACCAGGTAACATTTTGTTATCATTGTGTCCACACAGTTAGGCTTTCCAGATATCATTTTGTTAGCATTGTGTCCACACAGTTAGGCCCTTCCTGATGCATTTTGTAAGCATTGTGTCCACATAGTTAGGCCTTAATTTGTTTTATTGTCATTATTACTCTAGTTGTGAGCAGGCCTTAGAATCTCAGTCATTCAATTCTTCATCATGGTTGTTCTAAAGTTTCTGAAAAATATGATCGAGAATTATTGATCTTGGTCAAGAAAAGTTTTTTTCACTGTTATGCCAATGGCCAAATTACTCAATTCAATTCAGTTCTTTAATCTGTACATATTAGGCCTAGCCCATTATACAATCAATTCAAAAGTTCAAAACACTCTTGAGTGTTGTCATATCTACCAAATGTACGAAATAAAACACAAAAAACAACAATTTGGGGAGCCTTTCGCGCACGAACTAAGCATTGGGAGCATTAACATAAGTTCTTCGTTTTCCGTTTGCTAAATATAAAACATTTGACAGTTTATGTATTACACGAGGCTCGTTGCTGGACATCATAGCTATAAAATACTTTATGTTTTATGGTTTATGGTTTGAGATTAAGTCTCCAAAAATATTTCTCCTTAACTCCTTATATGCCTCGCACTCAACCAGGAAATGGAATTCTATTTCTACATTGTGAAGATCAATGGACAGACAATAGATGCAAAATCTATAGTTACGATCAATTCCTATGTGACGGCCTTTTTCTATCATAAGATCATGTGTTGATGATCTAAATCTTGCAAGTGCATGTTTAAATCGAAAAGGTACATGTAGATCGATATTAAGATATTTATCAGGGTTGAGAAGCGATTTATAGCATTTGTAAGACTCTGCCCTGCTAGTTTCATGTAATGTTTGATTCCATTTTTGTATATAGATATCAACTGTTTGCTGTTTAAATGCTGAAATAAACTGAATGCTGTCTCCCACATCTTGGGCTTGCCATACATTACCAAAGTCAAATGAAAATAGAAGATGTTTAATATTACTAGCCCATATTACTATATTTATATTACTAGCCCATGTTTTCCTACCAGCATCGTCCAGCTGTTTTAACATTTTGTAGCACTGGTACGGGTAGCGGTGAGTATCTATATGCAGAAGTTTAATCCAATACTTTACAGATTGGGTCATATAATAGATACAAAGAGGTAGTCGGCCACATTCGCCGTAGACGAAAACATTAGAAGTTTATTGTGGAAGAGAACAGTAGCGTTTACAAATGTTGAGGTGCACTGATTCAACTTTTTCATTATACTGGTAGCCCCACACTTGGGCCCCGTAGCATAAGATTGGTCTGACCATACTATCAAATAACTTGAAAATTTCGTTTGGTCTGAAAAAGCCAAAAGACATTTGAAAATTAAAGGTACATGCAATAGCTTTGTTTCCTTGCTTAATTGAACATTCATGAGTTTTAGTCCATGATACACTCCAAGATACTTGTAAAAGGAAACGCTTTCTAGTGGGACATTTTTATAATACCATTTCTCGTATTTTCTTAGGGGTCCCCCGTTTCTAAAAACAACTACTTTCGTTTTATCTATGTTAACTTGCATTTTTATCCCCCAGCTGGGCGGGGGGATAGAAATTGCCCAGCTGTCACACTACAGAAGGGGTAAGACCCCCCCCCCCACTGTGCCTGCCCGTTTGCCGTGGGCTGCAACTCGTGTCGTTCGATGACGGGATCCTGGTGGTTGAGTGGATTCGGGGCTCGGCCTCTTGATAGCTCTGTTTTCGCAACACACCACTTTGGCCCTGAACTGAACTAAACGAGAGGTCAGGAAGGCCCGTCCTGATCAATCGGCTGGTCATGCCTTGCCCTAGGGCATCTAATATGTTCTTTCTTTTGCAGCCTTCTCTCAATTAAAATTACTGTCTTCTCCATATTTAGTCCACACTCTTTTCAGATTTCTTGTTCTGCCCTAGAAGGCGGTGGCTCATGGGTCAATCGGGTGAAAGTTTTTTGGTGTTTGGCTGACATTTGTAACCTCTTAATGATCGTCTAAGCTTGGTAGGACTTTCTGCGAGAATGCATCTTTCCAGTCTAGCCCTTTCATACCGAGTATACCACTGATGTATCCCTGCCATGGTCTGCGAATGGGCTTTCCCCAGACCATGACCCCTTGTTGGGCTCCGTGGCGGGTGGGGAGCATCGGTGGTGAATTTTATACACAAACATGGTGTCCCAAAAAAAGGCCAAGCTCACTGAAAGCAAACGCCTTCTTTCAGATAGTGAATCTGAAACGGAAGCTTCAATTTCTACTTCTTCTTTTCACTCTCCGCGTTTTATCGTTATCCAGTCCCAAGATCCTTCAAAACCCATAACAAAACTATCTCCTTTCATAATAGAAAAACAAATTACCAGCATCCTTGGAAACCCAAAATCTGTCAAAAAACTTAAAGACCAGACCCTTCTAATTGAATGTCTCACTAATCAACAAGCACTGAATCTTTTAAAACACACAAAATTCTTAGACACAGACGTTAAAATTTTCCCACATCCTTCACTCACTTCTTGCAAAGGAGTAATTAGATGCAAAGAGCTTACGTACTGCAACTCTTTGCAAGAAATTAAAGACAACTTGAAACAACAACGTGTATCCGATGTTCAGCGGATTTCTGTACGCAGAGATGGAGAACAGAGACTCACAAACACATACATTTTAACATTTTCTTCTCCTGTTCTTCCAACATCTATCAAGATAGGCTTCCAAATTGTAAAAGTAGATGTGTATGTGCCAAACCCCTTGCGATGTTTTAAATGCCAGCGGTACGGCTATCACATCAGTAAATGTCAAAACCAAGAAACATGCTCTAAATGTGCTCATCAAGGACCTGACCATGACAGTACTACATGTTTCAATCCTCCTGTCTGCATTGATTGTAAGTCTCCACACTCTACCTTTTCTAGAGAGTGTCCTGTATGGAGAGAAGAAAAAGAAGTCCTGTCCATTAAATACAATAGTAATGTTAGCTTTTCAGAAGCAAGGAAAATATTTGAACAACGAAAGAAAACCTCTTCTAGTCCTAGCTATGCAGGTGTTGTTTGCTCGTCAACTGAAAAGGATGACTGCAGCACTTGTAAGATTCTTGCGAAAATTCTCCTTCAAAAATTTCCTGATGTAGCTACTGAGCTGAAAGAACTTCTCCCTCCATCCACCTTGTCCAAACTAATTCCCGACTCTCCATCTGCGTCTAAAACAAACAAAACCTCTTCTGCAACCTCAAAACCCACAAACTCTCAAAGTATTTCTTCACCAGAAACTTCAAAGCCATCTACCCCTTCGCAAAATATCTCTTCGAAAAAAGCTTCAAAACCATCTCCCCCTTCACAACAGCCTCCAAAGAAACCCCAACCCCCATCTACACAGTCTACAATTAAATCTAACGTTTCATCTAAAGATAACAAATCTAATCATGCACCCCGATCTCCTAAAAGTTCTTCTTCCAAACCTAAACAACAATCTAGAGCTGCCTATGAATCTTGTGAAATCACAGTCAGAGTAAATGATCCTGTCCCTACCTCCAACAGATTTTCGGAGCTAGAGGACATGGATGCAGATGCTGAAAATCTGGAAGGTGAGGCTTCAGATTCAGAAGCCTCTATCTGGTCCATTTCTAAAGATACTTGGAACAAGGACACTGACACTTGGCACTCATCCAAACCCGAGACAACTGTAATGAAGTCTTAATCAACCTATTTTAAAATGCATTGGTTTACAGCCTCTTTTTTTACTTTAGCTTTTATACTTTCTTCATGCACAATGGATACCATAATCCAGTGGAATTGTCGAGGTCTGAAGTCAAACTTTGACAAACTTTCCCTTTTAATTAGTGATCACAAACCAGTTGCTGTTTGTCTTCAAGAAACCTTCCTTAAACGGGAGGATGATATCTCTATCAAATACCATTCCATTTACAATAAAGTCTTTACCGAAGGCGAAAAAGCTAGAGGTGGTGTTTCTGTTATTGTTAATAACAACATACCTCATAAAGTTATCTCTCTTAACACAAACTTGCAAGCTGTTGCCATCAGGTTATCATTACACAGTGCCGTTACACTATGTTCTTTATATCTCCCCCCGAGCACACCTATTAATGAGACCAATCTGAATGATCTCATTTCCCAATTGCCATCCCCCTATATTCTTGCTGGGGACTTTAATGGTCACAATGTTATGTGGGGTTGCGATGACACTAACCAGAGAGGTTTACAGTTGGAGAGCTTCATTTCAAACAACTCTTTGTCTTTCATGAATGATAACAAGTCCAAAACCTACCTACATCCAGCAACTGGATCTTACTCATCTATTGATTTAACCTTATGCAGCCCAGTCTTACTTCCCGATTTCACTTGGAAAGTGAAAGAGGATTTGTGTGGAAGTGATCACTTCCCTATTATCTTCTCATCTACACAACCATCCAGCAGCGTAAAACCGCAGAAATGGAAGCTCTCCAAAGCCAATTGGAACAGATTTGAAACCCTCTGTGAACAGACCATTACACATGACAAATTTGGAGATTGCGATGATCCCACAAAACTTTTCACTTCCCTATTAATTGATACAGCTAAACAGTCCGTCCCTCAGACCTCGACAAATCCAAAACGTCCTGACAAGCCTTGGTACAATGAAGATTGTAAACAGGCTGTCAGAGACAGAAAACAAGCCCTTAGAAAGTTTAACCTCAGGCCTACTAAAGAAAATCATGACTTATTCCGTATTTCTAGGGCAAAGGCTCGTCGTACCATTAGAGAAAGTAAGCGCAAGGCTTGGAGACAGTATGTCTCTAAATTAAATAGTAGAACCACTACTAAAAAAACCTGGGACATGACCAGAAAGATCAATGGCAAAGGCCAACCCCCTCTTAGTCACCTTGAAGTTAACAATACGTCGTTGGAATCACCCAAGGATATAGCTGATGCTCTTGCCGACACCTTTTGCAAAAAGTCTTCCCCTGAAAACTATTCTGAAAAGTTTCAGAGGAATAAAGCCAGAGAAGAAAGGAAAAAACTTAATTTCAATTCTTCTAATTCAGAGCATTATAATAAACTCTTCACCTTTAAAGAATTAAAATCTGCTCTGAATAAAGCTCACGATTCTTCTCCCGGCCAAGATAAAGTTCATTACCAGTTTTTAAAACACTTACCTTTTACTTCTCTCTCCGTTTTACTTGATATTTTCAATGATATCTGGCAGTCAGGTGATTTTCCTTCGACCTGGCGAGAGGCACTAGTCATTCCTATCCCAAAACCTGGCAAAGATGCTAGTGACCCAGCCAACTATCGTCCAATAGCTCTTACTAGTTGTCTCTGCAAGACCCTAGAACGTATGGTCAATGACAGGCTTGTCTGGTTTTTAGAGAAAAACAACCTTGTCGTTGATGTACAGAGTGGATTTCGTCGCCAGCGTGGTACCATCGATCATCTTGTCCGCTTTGAAACCTTTGTCAGAGAAGCCTTTATTAATAGACAACACTTAGTATCTGTCTTTTTCGACCTTGAAAGTGCTTACGATACGACTTGGAAATATGGAATTCTTAAAGACTTACATGACGTTGGTCTTCGAGGCCGTCTTCCGCTTTTTATTTCAGCCTTCTTGGATGAACGGCTTTTCCGCGTCTGAGTTGTTAATACTCTCTCGGGAACCCGTGAACAGGAGATGGGTGTACCCCAAGGATATATTCTCTCTGTTACACTTTTCAGTGTAAAAACAAACAATATAGTTAAAGCTATCTGTCCTGGTGTAGACTGTTCTCTTTATGTTGATGACTTTGTTATATGCTTCAGATCTCGAAATATCAATATTATTGAGAGACAACTTCAACAGTGTCTCAACAAACTCCAAACGTGGTCTGATGAAAATGGCTTCAAATTTTCAAACTCCAAAACTAAGTGCATGCACCTTTGTAATTTACGTGGTGTTCATCCAGACCCTGAACTGTATTTGGACAAAACTAAAATTGAAGTCGTTTCTGAGTTGAAATTTCTTGGAGGCATCTTTGACAGAAAGCTTTCCTTCCTTCCTCACATCACTGCACTTAAAAAGAAGTGCAAGAAGGTTCTTAATCTTCTAAAGGTTGTGGCCCATTCTGAATGGGGAGCAGACCGTAAAGTCCTCTTGCGGCTTTATCGGTCTTTAGTTCGCTCCAAATTAGACTATGGATCTATTGTATACGGATCAGCCCGTAAATCTTACCTTAAAATTCTCGATCCTATACACCACGAAGGTCTGCGTCTTGTACTTGGAGCTTTCAGAACTTCTCCCGTCAATAGTCTCTATGTTGAGGCTAATAAACCTTCTCTTTCTTAAAGGAGGGAAAAACTCTCGCTTCAGTATCTTTTAAAACTGAAGTCAAATCGTTTTAATCCAACTCATAAAGTTGTTTTTAAACCTCAGTATAAACGTCTTTTTGAAAGGAAACCAAATGTTACTCCTCCATTTGGTATCCGCATGGAGCCCATTGTAGATAACCTTGGCATAGACACTGAGTCTATTGCCGACTATAAATTATCTGAAATCCCTCCATGGACACTAAACAGTGCAGAATTCAGATTTGACCTTGCATCTGACAAAAAGTCTGTCACGGATAGAACACCGTGTTTCATGCTAGATACAACGAGATAAAGGAGCATTTTTTTTTCCTTCAAACCAATCTATACAGATGGATCTAAAGAGGGAAATTCTGTAGCAGCTGCCGCTGTTTATGGAGAAAGGAGCTTAAAGTGCCGCCTTCCAAACAACTCCTCTATCTTCACTGCTGAAATCAAAGCTATTGATCTTACCCTTAATCTAGCTGAACGTTCTATTTCCAACCGTTTCATTATCTTTTCGGACTCCTTGTCAACATTACAGGCCCTTTCAAATCAACGACTTGAGAATCCCTTAATCTGTAGTTTACTTGAAAGGATCTCACAAATTTCGTCTATGAATAGATTGGTGTTCTGCTGGCTTCCAAGTCATGTAGGCATCAAAGGCAATGAAAATGCTGATAGGTCTGCCAAATCTGCACTTAACCTTCCCATTTCAGATTTTAAAGTTCCACACACTGATTTTAAATCCTCTATTTTAACACATATCCAATCTTCTTGGCAATCCCAGTGGGATGCTGATGTTTTCAATAAACTGCATTCAGTTAAACCTTCCCTTGGTGAATGGTAACCCGTTTACAGGTCTGTTCGTCGAGAAGAAGTGATAATTGCACGACTTCGAATTGGCCATTCACGCATTACACATTCCTGGCTCTTGACCAGAGATGATGCCCCTGAATGTATTCCATGCAGTGCATCCTTTTCTGTAAAACATATCCTACAAGATTGCATTGACTTTCAGCCAATTCGTTCAAAGTATTTCAGCGTCGATAGTTTAAAAAATCTTTTTGACTCTGTTGACGTTGAATCTATTATCGCTTTTATAAAGGAAATTGGCATTTACAGTAAACTGTGATATTTGCTCTTTAGTTTCTTACCCATCTTTTTACATTCTTTACACACTTTTCTCAATGTTAAGCTCTCATTTCCTTTAAGCTACTATTCAAAGTCTTAATCTTTTCATTTAAAACTTTGAGTAGGCAGGGAATTCCCAGCCACTCAATATTATATAAATATTATATTTTATGCAAATTAAAAGTTACACATAACCTTTTATCATTTAAAGTCACACATAATACTTCTTAATTCAACTCTTTTATCATTATTAATGTATTCAAATTTTTTCAGTTTAGACAATTCCACTTTTATTATCTTTTAGCACAGATATGCGCGCTAAATGACCAAAGCTGTCGATGCGCCATAAAACAACATTCATTCATTATAACTTGCATTTTTACTTTATCACAAAATCTGCAATACAATTTATTTGTCTTTGTAGTTGTATACTATTGTCACTCATGCTAGATACATCGTCTGCATATATAAGTGTATATAGGTCATATATATTTTCTGATATAAAAATACCTTTGTTGAATGTATTTTTTAAATGGTCAATTAAATCGTTAATCACAAGACAAAAAAATAGAGGACTTGACCCACAGCCTTGTCGGGTACCAACCGTGCAAAGAAAATAGATAACCCCTGTTCAGTTCTAACACATAATTTAAGTTTTGCATATAGCAATTGTAAAACGGTCAAAAACGTCCATTAATACTCGTATTTCGCAGACAATTCCAGAAGATTTGATGTTGAATAGAGTCAAAGGCTTTTGAGAAATCTATGAAAACACAGTATAATCTGCCCCTGGATTTAGACAAATATTTTTGGACAACCGATAACAGAGTGAAAATATGGTCTGTTGATGAATAACTGCATCTGAAGCCTGCCTGAGATTCATCAATGACTCTGTTTTCTTCACGCCATTGGTAAAGCCGGTTATTTAAACACACATAAAAACTTTTGATATAGCATTTATAAGAGAAATTCCCCTGTAGTTGTTAGGGTCTGATCTTGATCTTTTTTTATGAATTGGGACGAATATGCTTTCACCCCATGAATCGGGGACTACGCCAGTTGCGAAGATTTCGTTGAACAATTTTATTAGATATGGTGTGATGGCCACAGATATATATTTTAATAAGTCAGAGCTTATACCGTCTGGACCCGGGGATTTTTTATTATGTAGGTTTGACAGGGCCTGGGTTATCTCCCTTTCAGTAATGTCAGAGTTCAAAGAATCACTTTCAATTTCATAACTGGGACTGGTCATTTCCAAAACATTCTAGGATTCTTGAGTTGAGAAGTCTTTGTCGTTTATCTTTATCAAAGGATGAATTTGCTTGCTTACAAATGATTCTAAAGTGATTCCTAGCTGCGTGGAAAAGATTCAGATCAGACGAATGATTCGTTGTTCTAAAGCGCCTTAAACATGTAATTCTTAGCTCGTGCGCAATCATCGTTCCACCATGAAGGTTGTAAGGAGCGTTGAAAATGGTTTCGTCGACGTTTGTTATTTGTCATGCAGGAAGATTTAAAAACATTTTGAAACCACGAAAGCATTTCAACTGCTGTGGATGTACTTAATTGTTCATAAAAGGTGCTTATCAATTCAGAAAAAGTGTGGTCAAATCTCTCAGTATCTTATGCATTCCAACAGAGTCTAGTATATTCATTTGTGTTGATATCAGTCCTATTTTCTGTGCGTACACCCGTTTGACGAACAGAGAGGGTACAAACGAGAGGGCAATGCACTGAAAATATACAATTATCAACTTTAAAGAAGTCAACATATTTAAAAATGGATGAAGAAGAGAGCATGTAATCTACGACGCTTGCCCCTCGTTTGCAAAGCATGTAAACTCGCCATTCTTGTCATCGCACAATCTTCCGTTAAATACATGTAAGTTATATGAGCAGCAAAGATCGATTAGAGATAACCCAAACTTATTACAGACTTTATCTTTTGACTTCCTTGGGATTTCGAAATTGTCGGACGGATATGCTACATCGTCATCAAATACGCAACATACGTTATCATTTGGAATGTAATCTAGCAAATCCCTAATGCGACTGTTCAAATCTCCCGCTATAAACAATGCAGTATCGTTATAAATATTTGAGATGTGTGCAATTTTCTCTCTGAAAATGTCAATTCCATTATTGGAGTGAATGTCATAGATTGGCGACTTTTCTGGCGAGATGTAGACAAAAATAAATATAATATCTGTACCATAACTCAAAATAGACGCATTGAAGAAAAGGACTACACACTCTTCTATTTTATAAAAAACTCGTTTAATTAGACCATTTTGTATCAGCTCGTTTTTAACAAGAACCGTAACTCCGCCTGAATTTCGTTTGGCATGCAAGGATCGTTTCCTCACAAAATCGAAATGAGAATAGTCTGGGAAAACATCATCGAAGTCCTTTTCTTCAACGGCCCAAGTTTCACACATACCAAATATATCGAAATTTCTACCATATTCATGAAAAAAAGAATCGTGTTTATATTTCATGAACCCTTCTATATTAACACATGAAATTGAAATATGAAGGTACGACGTATCATGACAACTTGAAAAATTGTAAGTTGTTTCAGGTATGTTGTGAGAGTTACTAGTATTGGCATTATTGATACTTCTTTTTTTCGAACCTCGGCCTGTTCCCTAGTCACTAGCCTGAACTGGACATTTTGCTTCGAAGTCATAAGCGTATGTAACCCCGTCGACCACAAGTTTATCATAGCGGTAAGAAGCAGATTTATTTTCACTTATACTTTTCTTAAGTAAGGGATAAAGGGCAGTCCTTTGTTTCGTAAACGAGGTGGAAAATCCTCTACAGTTCGAATACTACTATGCTCTTCTGTAGGTCCGGTATTCTTGCGGTGTGTGCGGTATGTAGTGAGCACGGTATCCCGATCTTTAAAGAAAGAGAATTTCACTACTATAGGTTTAGGTGACGGGCCACCAGGTAGCCTATGCGCTCTTTCGATTGAAACGGAAGATTCGTCTAATCCGAGTCGTGAAATCTCGCATCGAACTTTATTCTCAGTATCTGCCCACGTTTCATTTCTCTCATCCTCAACACCGTAGAATTTCAAATTATCGCACCTGGATTGCGCTTCTAACCGCTCACTTCGCCTCTCAGACTCAAAAGCTACTTTCCTAACCTCATCGATGAAATTTGACAAATGTTCAACTTTTTGTGAAAGCTTTCTATTCTCCTCTTTTAACAGAATGTTTTCTGATTTAAGAGTGGCCACTGATTTCTCAAGATTGTCGAACTTTGCGTTCATATTCTTTACGTCGCTACGGATTTCTAGTAATAAGGCATTTGTATGTAGCCTAGACGGATCTTTTGATAAATTAAGGTCTGTGGGGTTATTTGACATACCAAGATCAAGTATAGTAGAAGTGTCAGAGAGTGCACTGTCATCAGGATGTTTTGACTGGTTCACTGTATTCAATGAAGATTTGGAATCAGGAACTGATGCCTCATGTGTATCTTTCAACCAGTGATTGAGATCCGCCTGCCTTTGTGATGATCTTGTGTTTGGTGGTGAATTAACGACATTTGCTCTTGCATATGTATCGTCTGCAAAAATGTGTAGTCGTAGTCTATTGCAATAACCAACCGAATTACGTGTCTGTCGACGATCTTGGGTCTGTCCTGCATTACCACCCCTAATCGAACCCCTACCGCTTGGTTGACCCTTACCCGACGCACCTCTATCCGCAGGACCCGGATTCGATTCAATGCATTCGGCGAATAGGAGGAAAAACAGTAAGAATCTAATACATGACGGTATTCTGGTAAAGTTCAGACTCGAGGTTTTAAGGTGGGATCTGGATTTCCATGGTTGATAGAAACGACCGATTCTTAGCCTGTACGTCGTCAGATCAACTCCCATGTTTACAGTGGTTTACTGTGGGCGTTAAAACTGGTTTTTCCACTTCGACAAAGCTATTTATAGACTACCCTAACGCGCAAATACACAAAGTCCAAATAAACCCTTCAAAAACAATCTTCACAAATTTGTCAGTATTACTTGATACATGTACTTCATATCGTTTGCCAACTCCATGCTAAGTTTTGTCTTGCTCAGGCCTCTTTAACTTCAGAAATTGATGATTTTTACCTCTTTATGGGCTCGCTAAAATTTTGTGTTGTTTACCAAGGGCGACCACTCCAATATTTATGCCCCCCTTCGAAGAAGCGGGGGTATATTGCTTTGCACTTGTCGGTCGGTCCGTCGGTCCGTCGGTCGGTCGGTCGGTCCGTCGGTCCGTAGACCACATTTTTGTCCAGAGCATAACTCAAAAAGTATTTCAGGTATCATCTTGAAACTACATAGGTGGATAGATCTTATTAAGGAGAAGTGCAGTGCACAAGAATCATAACTCTGCCCATCATATTTATGGAGTTATTGCCCTTTGTTGATTTTCATACTTAATTTTTGTCCGGAGCATAACTCTAAAAGTATTTCAGGTATCATCTTGAAACCTCATAGGTGGATAGATCTCATTAAGGAGAAGTGCATTGCACAAGTACCATAACTCTGCCCATCATATTTTTGGAGTTATTGCCCTTTGTTGATTTTCATACTTAATTTTTGTCCGGAGCATAACTCAAAAAGTATTTCAGATATCACCTTGAAACCTCATAGGTGGATTAATCTTATTAAGGAGAAGTGCAGTGCACAAGAACCATAACTCTGCCCATCATATTTTTGGAGTTATTGCCCTTTGTTGATTTTCATACTTAATTTTTGTCCGGAGCATAACTCAAAAGGTTTTTCAGATATCATCTTGAAACTTTACATGTGGATAGATCTTATTCAGGAGAAGTGCACTGCACAAGAACCATAACTCTGCCCATTATATTTTTGCAGTTATTGCCCTTTGTTGATTTTCGTACTTAATTTTTTTCCGGAGCATAACTCAAAAAGTATGTGAGGTAAAATCATGAAACCTTATAAGTTGATAGTTCACATAAATGGGAAGTGCAGTGCCCAAGAATTGGTAATTTATCATTAATAATTTTTGAGTAATTACCCTTTGTTCGTTTTTACACATTGAACTTAACAGTTTATAATCACATGTTATATTTAGAATTGGATGCCATTAGGGGGGCATACATGTTTTACAAACATCTCTTTTTATGCCCCCCTTCGAAGAAGCAGGGGTATATTGCTTTGCACTTGTCCGTCGGTCGGTCGGTCGGTCGGTCGGTCGGTCCGTAGACCACATTTTTGTCCGGAGCATAACTCAAAAAGTATTTCAGGTATCATCTTGAAACTACATAGGTGGATAGATCTTATTAAGGAGAAGTGCAGTGCACAAGAATCATAACTCTGCCTATCATATTTATGGAGTTATTGCCCTTTGTTGATTTTCATACTTAATTTTTGTCCGGAGCATAACTCTAAAAGTATTTCAGGTATCATCTTGAAACCTCATAGGTAGATAGATCTTATTAAGGAAAAGTGCATTGCACAAGTACCATAACTCTGCCCATCATATTTTTGGAGTTATTGCCCTTTGTTGATTTTCATACTTAATTTTTGTCCGGAGCATAACTCAAAAAGTATTTCAGATATCACCTTGAAACCTCATAGGTGGATTAATCTTATTAAGGAGAAGTGCAGTGCACAAGAACCATAACTCTACCCATCATATTTTTGGAGTTATTGCCCTTTGTTGATTTTCGTACTTAATTTTTGTCCGGAGCATAACTCAAAAGGTTTTTCAGATATCATCTTGAAACTTTACATGTGGATAGATCTTATTCAGGAGAAGTGCACTGCACAAGAACCATAACTCTGCCCATTATATTTTTGCAGTTATTGCCCTTTGTTGATTTTCGTACTTAATTTTTTTCCGGAGCATAACTCAAAAAGTATGTGAGGTAAAATCATGAAACCTTATAAGTTGATAGTTCACATAAATGGGAAGTGCAGTGCCCAAGAATTGTTAATTTATCATTAATAATTTTTGAGTAATTACCCTTTGTTCGTTTTTACACTTTGAACTTAACAGTTTATAATCACGTTATATTTAGAATTGGATGCCATTAGGGGGGCATACATGTTTTACAAACATCTCTTGTTACTGTTTAAATACAACAAGGATGTAAATTGCTGTCCAAAATAGATCATTATTGAAGATCCAAATAATTGCTTGTCCTATACACTACAGTGTATGATAATTGAAAATCAAGTATAGCTTCAGTCATATGGGTAAATATTTTCTAAAGTTTGAGATGTGTGACATGTGTAAGCGTTCGAGATACTTCATTAGCTGAGAGGAAGGGAATGGTAAGAAATACCAATACTAGTCAGTTGAGTTTTTTAAAAGATTACCATATCCACAAAATCGATAGGTATGATACTTATAGATGTATCTAAAGATGAGTGTTTTATGCACACTCATGTGCTTTTACATGTTTGAGGGCTTGTAAATCCAAGGGATTTGTAATAGTCAGATGACATGGTAGAGTTAGGGTTGTCTTTTACTGCATTTAAGTTTTTCATATCCGTCCATTAACACTTTACCACACAAAATGTGTAGACATGTCCAAATTGAATGCATTTGGAGAAGAATTTACATTCGGCTAAATGATGGAATTTGTCTTTGTTAGGGTAGAAAAGATTGTCAGGAAAAAAATGCTGGTTAGCAGCATTTTCTCCTTTTCCCACAATGTTTTCTAAAGGTTTCTTCCTCAGTGTCATTAAAATTCAGAATTGTGTGGTAAAGGGTTGAATGTTGCTTATCCCCAATAAGTAAGCTTCGTTGTCTCATATAACTCTGGCATTCCTTTTGAAGTACTAGTGTTTACTAGGAAACAAACGGGTGCTAGAAAAAGGTAGGGATGGACAGACCAGAAGCTGCATGCAGGTTTGTGAAATGCCTTTGTAGTATGTAGTAGTGTAAGGTGTAAGTGTAGTTCTGTAAGGCATTAGGGACCGGCATGGATGGAATCTGTCTGCAGCTAGACCAGGAGCATCATACAGTTTTTGACAAGACAGACTGCTTTGTTCACAGTTTTTGACAAGACGGACCGCTTTGTTAAATTTTTGATGAGACAGGTGCTTTTGTCACAGTTTTTGACTAGACAGACTGTTTGTTTACAGTTTTTGATGAGACAGACTGCTTTGTTCAGCTCTAACGAGACAGACTGCTCTGTCCACAACTTTTGACAAGACAGACTGCTTTGCTCCAAATTTTTTGACGTAACGAACTGCTTTGTTCACAGTGTTTGACAAGAAAGACTTCTTTGTAATTCCAATTATTTAAAAAAAAAAAAAAAAAAAAATCCTTATGCTTTACAAACTTCTCAAAGGTGTTTCTCTAGGTATACATTTGATTCTGTATCAAAAAGATGGGTAACAGTAACATCGATTTCATGGTATTTTCGTACTGTCTATTTATTTTCGAAGTTAAACAGAACAATAAATAAATAAATTGCTTAATCAATTTCATCCTGTCTAGAAATAAGAATTTAGGGATGTTTTTGATATAATAGTATTATGTAAAACAATGTTTTCTATATTTTCGATGACATGTTCAATTATTTGCGTCCAGTTTAATTTGCTGTCTACAAACATTTTCAATTTGGACCAGTGTAAAATTTTGCCGTTTGGTAAAGATTTAAAGCCCAGTTCTTTGTATGCCATAAAATGTTTTATGGTCTGTGGAAATGACGATCAGCCGGTACATTTTACGTGGTTAATTTTGGTCATTACTGTCCATTTTTGTATAACACAAATAAAGTCCCATTTTGGGAAAACAAATTGTGAGGAGCAAAATGGACATCATAATGTGGTGAAACAACCCCATTTATTTATCTGTTTTATCTAGCAATTTGTTCATCCTGTCAAGGTTTCGGTATTCTACAAACACTTTGCTTTCGCTCTACTCTAAACAGATTTTCATAAAAGCTGTTTGTGGCACAAATTCGAAGCAGGTTGAGAACTGCGAACGACTAAATGGTCAAAGATAGAAAACTCATACTTTGCCATTTTCTTTCATGCAGGGTCACCTCCCTTAAACGTTAAATAGATCGATTATATTGGAATTTAACACCGTTTTAACAGCTTAGGTCATATCACGGCGGTCAATGCACCAAACCATATGTGTCCTTGCATTCTGACACCAGTACCGACACAACTTTCTTTCCAAGTCAATGATTACTTTTCTCATATGCAACTGAGGTGAGAGGCAAAAATTCTCCGAAGTTTAAATTCTGGTGATTGCCGAGTTTGAAAACATGATGAAACACAAGGGAGAAAACCGCCTCAGATGACGGCAAACGGGTTAAGTAAAGCACAAATAATTTGCTTAACACCTTTCGCGCCTGCCAAGTGCTTCATTGTTCTTAGTTTAAAAAAAATAGATCTTGACATAGCAAAACAATAAGGCCTTATAAAGTCCGTGTACATATGCAAGAGCATTGTGGGCCGAGTCCGAAACATTAAAGCATAACCTGAGGGTCTAAGTTTGGCAAAAATACTTTGGAAACCACGAACATACAGTGAATATATTATATACACAATATTGACAGCACTCACTTGTCCGGCCCTGTATTTCGACCCTTTCTTGTTTTTAACTCTCAACTTGCTAAATAAGTTAAGTGATTTTTTTTTTTTTTTTTTTAAATCGATTGTAAAAACCCAAATCTTGCTATTTCAACCATTTTTTGGAGAAAGATATTTCCTTGTCGGAGAGTGTAGATCCAAGATCAGACTGCGCGTTCTGTGTCCGCAAAGATAACTTTGCATTGTAAGAGACATTTGACGTTGTGGTAAAAGAAACAAAAGTAATGTTGAAATATGGGAGCACAAGCTCAAACTTCTGTCTTGGTTTCAAACGGTCTTGGCGAGAATGCCACTCTAATTTTTATGTATTGGAGAGTGAATATCGTAGCAACCAGTTTTGCAATAAAAACGAAAATTGCAATAAATTATTGCAAAACTCGTTGCGATGACAGAAAATTTATTACATTTCACTTCACAACCAGTTTTGCAATAAAAACAAGAACTGCAACAAAATCATTATATATATCATATTCGTTTTCCAATCAAAACCTAATTAGAGTGCAATTTAATGTTAAATTGGATTATGTAAGACCTAAATTAAGTTACAGAAAGTGCGCTTCAAAGACTAATGAGAACATTTCAGGCTAAACACTATTGAGGCTTAAATCTTTGGAAACTGTCATAAAGTCGATTAAATACAGTAAACAACATTGAATTTTGACTGTTTCAGAAACAGTATGTCTAAAACCAGTATTGCAATGATTTATTGCAAAACTCGTTTCGATGACAGAAAATCTATTACATTTCACTTCACAACCAGTTTTGCAATAAAAACGAAAATTGCAATAAAATGATTTTATATATCATATTCGATCGTTTTCCATTCAAAACGAAGTAAGTGTGCACTTTAATATTTAAATTGGATTATGTAAGACCTAAACAAAGTTATACAAAGTCATTGTTTGAGTGGATAGGAGCCAAGTCTAAAATTCCATTTTTTATCTGCCGTACTCTATGCAATCTTGCAAGCACCAGGGCTAATATTTGTCATGAAGCCACACGAACGTCTATAATTTGATATAATATCAACAAAATGGGTTATGTTTGGCTTAAAATGGGCAGATTAGACCTTTTAAGACATTTATCAGTAGGGTAAAAAGAAACGTTATGTGAGTCATTTATAAAAGTTTTATGCGCACTACAATTCGAGCTGGAGTCGGGGGTCCTGCGTGGCTCAGTGGTAAAGTGTATTACTCACAACCTGGAAACCCCAGGTTCGAGCCGCACTGGATCCTCTGTGGTTTTCTGTGGGAGTATCCTTGGACAAGACACTTCAGAGCCCCAGCCTAGTACTGGTGAAACCCAGGAAATACATGAATATATGAACTGTCGCTGTGATATGACTGAAATAATGTTGAAAGCGGCGTAAAACACCATTCAATTTATCAATTAATCAGGCTGGAGTCTTTGACTCCCTCTTACATTTACATTACACTTATATGCGAGAAAAAACCTAAATCGGCTCGTTTACGAGCTTTATTGGGACAAAGAATTGTTATGTGAAAGTCATTTATGAGATTAGGCGAGCACTTCACTTCAAACAAAATCATTAGACGCACTTTACATCTCAGCAGCATGCGTCGTTGGTCATTAGCATATTAAGAAAATAAGTGAAGAAGGTGGTTTCGCACGAATTGCAATAAATTATCGCAAAACCCGTAGCATTGACTGAAAACTTATAACAGTTTGCTGCTCAACAATTTTTAGCTATAAATCGAGGATAGCAAAACAAATTTGGTTTCTTTTGAAAATCGATTTTATTTATTTTTCAAACTTTGAGCAAATCAGCCATAGTAAAATCTTCGAAATTCCCCCGTGTTGAAATCATCTCTCTATATAATTGCATGTTCAATGGGTAAACCTCTATCAGATTGTTTAAAGAATATAAAGTGAATAAAATAAATTTTGTTCAGTAAAAAATCACCGAACTTGTAAACGGCCACTGCGTATTACTCCTTTTATATCATATTTAAGTCTCAGACACAAAACCGAGGAAGAGAATAACCCCCTTTTCAAAAGTCACATAAATTTAAGACAAATTTCAAAATCTCAGTCCAATAAATCCACGAAAAATGTTTTTTTAACCGATTTATTGGTAAGCTTAATCGTGCTAGAATTCAATCTATTGAACGGTAAGGATTTGTTTTGGTAAGGTATCTCACAATTGCCCAATAAGTAAAGTATACCCCACCACCAATGTTTATTTTGAGATCAGGGATGTTGACGGACTCGTGTCATTTAAATTGTGTTCCTCGGGATTTTTTTCTCGTAGGTTTTTCTTGAAACGGATATTACTTGGGTATTGAATAAATACCCGTTTGAATCGGAATGAAAAGTAGGGAAAAGCGCGTGTCATAAACAACGGCAAATGAGGTCGTTAATGTTGTACAGGAAGATCTCTGAAACAGGTAGTTCGATTTTTATTGTTATTCGGCAGAAATTTTCGATACCGAAAGAAGTAGTCATCTTATGCTGACGTGCACAGAAAAAAATGTCGATGCTTAAAAAGATTATATATTTTTAGTCAAAACGAAATTCCTAAAAGCGAATGATCATCACCCGAAGGCTCTTAATATGAAAAAGTCAAAGCCTCAAAAAGATTAGTTTAGACAAAGATCGGCCTTCATACACATCAAGTTTGATCTTTACCCACAATTTGAAACGGTGGTTGTTTTTCAAAGACCATACGCCAACTGAAAAATTTTTTAAAAAATGGCTCGTCAGACTCATTTAAGGCTTTAAACAATCATTGCTTTATCGAAATTATTTGCACTGTGAACCGTTACGCCAAGAGAACCTTATAGGAAATCCGTAAATTAAAGAAATTGGATCAGAGATCGAACTCAGTGCAGGCCGATGGGGGGGTTTATATTTGAAAAGTGGTTGTAAGGTAAGGTAGAATGACCATTTATCTACAGAAATTGTACTGAAGGTGAAATGTGTTGACCCTGGTCAGCCTGTGCATTTCGCGCAGACTGACCAGGGTCGATCAAGTTGCAGAAAGGGCGTGAAATTGTCATAGAGCTTAAATTTGTGACGTTATTTACTTAAAACAAGAGCTGTCGTAGACGGATTAAGCTCCCTGAAAAGGTCTCTGTTTAGGAAAATGAAGGTTGTCGGTAAATGGTTGGTCACGGGAGAGGAGGGTGGGGATGAAACAGGCTACTTAAGACTGGAAGAGTACTATGTTGAAATCCTGTAAGAAATCTATGTTCTCCTTGTAGAACCATAAAAACACATTTTCAAATAATTAAATAACGAAGTGGCATAACTCTTGGAACAGTGGAGTAAAACTTCCTGTCAATGTGAACAATCTGTAAATCAAACACAAATATTACAGTACAGTACTGGCAAAATTGTCTGAAAAAAAAATCACATTGAACATTTATAAACTTCGGGCTTGAGTTCGTCATTAAGTCCTTTTTTTCTATAACACAGCTTAGAATAAATAGGAAAGAATGAAATCATGGTATGGGGCTTTTGATCAGCAACATATATCTTGAATAGTCTTGAAGAAACTAGGACATGTTTAATTTCAGAGTCCAAAATAACTAAATCTAACCTAAACCTAAACTTTTAATAAACAATATAAATGTGATGTTTCATGAAATTTTGACGAAAACTGAAGGAGATACTAGTAAACATTGGAATTTTACAAGAAACCCCCTTTTTTCATGACACAGCCTCAAATTGGAAAACCGGGAAAGTGCATCGGCGCAATATCCTAAGGAGTTCAAATATGAAGTTTCATCCAATTTCGTCCAGGGGTTGAGGAGAAATGACTTTGAACGGACGGACGGACAGAAGGACGAACAGTCGGACGGACGAAGCGGCGACTATATGCTCGCCCTTCGGGAAGCATAAAAATGACGACCCGATTGTTGTGATAAAGTTTTTCCCAGAGAAATAGTTCGCATGTAATTCCAAAGCGATAATGAAGGCACATTAATATTGTATACATGAATTCATCTCCGTGTAAATTCTTGAAATCAGCCTGTCCGACTTTTTGCTCTGGTTTATTGATTATAAACCAGAACTTATTCCACTGATTTTGGGCTATGTTGGGAATGGACTAAAACAAGCAAAGTCGGATTATATATATATACCATATATAAGATCCTTAATCGTTTCTTGCTTCTCAAGTCACGATCTACGATCATTATTAATATTCCAGGTGGTAAAAAAGATTTCATCTTAAACCATCAGGCTAATCTCAATGAAACTTTGCATGAAGCGCTACCAAAGTTGTTCAAAAAGTCTCGTTCCATGCAGAATTCTGGTTGCACTGGCATCACATTAGAAAAGGGGAAATTGATAAAATCTTTGATTTATTTAAAATCTTGTGCCAAACCGTCAGGCCTGGAGCTTTCATATTTAGTACATGTATAGGCCTATTAAGCATCATCTACAGACTCTGTACCAGGTAAGGTCAAATAATGCCCCAGTGGTCACAAGGTCGCACCTATCCTTAGATGGGGTAAACTTTCAAATCTTCTTGTCTCAAACCAGAGGACGTAGAGCTTTCCTACTCGGCAGTATCACCTGTTGAACCATTATATAGTTTGTCAAAATCCTCCGGGGTCAACAATAGCGCTTATCAATGGGTTACAACGTCGTGCATAGGTTACATTTGTATAATATGCTCCAATTTTTTGTCAGTTATACCTGAGTCGCTCTCTTAGAAAAGGGGGTTCAATGCATATGCAAAATGTATCGGCCCATGTCAGCCTGCACATTAGATTTTCAAGTTTGAATTATAATTTATAATCCCAACGTGAAAATCTAATCATCCCAAACCAGAGGGCCTAGAGGTATGATACTGGGTATGCAGCATTAACTCATTGACCTTTACAAAGCTTGTATAAAGCTCTATATGTCAAAAATGGCTCTGCCCAAATGTCAGACAGTTTACATAAATGGCTTGGATCTCGGTTTCATGAGCGCCCAAAGACCAATTTTTATCTTGTTTGAATGAAACATAGGGTCACGAAACCAAATCATTACGATTTGAGGACCTCCGACGACGTAGAGCCCGACTTAACCCTTTCCCAAACGACAAATTCAAATCCGAAACATCTGCAGACGACAAATTCAACGTTGGTAAAATTGAGCTACAGTTCTCTGATAGGGCAGAAAACATTGTTGGAAAAGGAGAAAATGTTAGTTACCAGCAATTTCTGCTTTTTCCACATGGTCTCTAAAAATCCTCCTTCCCGGGGTCGTGAAAACCAGGGATTGTTTGGTAAAGAGTTAAGTAAAAAAGAAGAACAAATTTGCATTAATTTATTGCAATACTGGTTTAAGACAAACTGTTTCTGAAATGGTGAAAATTCAATGTTGTTTACGGTATTTAATCGACTTCATGAAAGTTTTCAAAGATTTAAGCCATAATAGTGTTTAGCCTGAAATGTTCTTATTGGTCTTTGAAGCGCACTTTCTGTAACTTAATTTAGGTCTTACATAATCCAATTTAATATTAAATTGCACTCTAATTTGGTTTTGATTGGAAAACGATCGAATATTATATATACAATCATTTTATTGCAATTCTCGTTTTTATTGCAAAACTGGTTGTGAAGTGAAATGTAATAAATTTTCTGTCATCGCAACGAGTTTTGCAATAATTTATTGCAATACTGGTTTAAGACAAACTGTTTCTGAAACAGTGAAAATTCAATGTTGTTTACGGTATTTAATCGACTTTATGAAAGTTTTCAAAGATTTAAGCCTTAATAGTGTTTAGCCTGAAATATTCTTATTGGTCTTTGAAGAGCACTTTCTGTAACCTAATTTAGGTCTTACATAATCCAATTTAATATTAAATTGCACTCTAATTTGGTTTTGATTGGAAAACGATCGAATATTATATATACAATCATTTTATTGCAATTCTCGTTTTTATTGCAAAACTGGTTGTGAAGTGAAATGTAATAAATTTTCTGTCATCGCAACGAGTTTTGCAATAATTTATTGCAATACTGGTTTAAGACAAACTGTTTCTGAAACAGTGAAAATTCAATGTTGTTTACGGTATTTAATCGACTTTATGAAAGTTTTCAAAGATTTAAGCCTTAATAGTGTTTAGCCTGAAATATTCTTATTGGTCTTTGAAGAGCACTTTCTGTAACCTAATTTAGGTCTTACATAATCCAATTTAATATTAAATTGCACTCCAATTTGGTTTTGATTGGAAAACGATCGAATATGGTATATATAATCATTTTATTGCAATTCTCGTTTTTATTGCAAAACTGGTTGTGAAGTGAAATGTAATAAATTTTCTGTCATCGCAACGAGTTTTGCAATAATTTATTGCAATTCTCGGTTTTATTGCAAAACTAGTTGCTACAGAGCACAAGCTCAAACTTCTGTCTCAGTTTCAAACGGTCTTGGCGAGAATGCCACTCTAATTTCTATGTATTGGAGAGTGAATATCTTTAATCAGACTGCACTCTTTTCAAAGTTAAATCATCTTTACTTAAACTCTTTCTGCAGAGCAATGCCTTCTTTTCCCAAAAAATTTTGTAAAATAAAATTACACAAACTACTATTTTTCACATCTATCGATCTGTCAACGAAAGCTCCCAACGGAATTGACAAAACATGCTAAGAATTGAATGTAAAAACTGTTTGCAGACGGAAAAATCTTTGAAAGATATCGATAGAAATTTGTGACTCATGTTTTCTTTTTATAAAGGAGCCCTACAATTTCAATAACAGTAAAACGGTGTACTTTCGGCGAAGAAATGTACCTTGTAGGTACACATCAGGCTACGCGATACAGCCAAGGAACTTGATCGCCGGATCACCTGAGGTTTACCGAATGATTTTGGCCCATGTCAGCCTGCGTAAATAGGGTCGATAGTTTTTGCAGGTGCGCTAAGCCTCATTTTCCACTCGGTATAGCTGAATCAGGGGAGGTAAAACATTCTATGCCTGACTTGGTTAAAAGGTACACAGAGTAAAGAATAGTCTCCCTTTGAAAGTAACGCTTTATTTATTCCCGTTATTAATTGATTGATTGCATGCTGTTTAACACCGTTTTCAACATTTTTTCCGTTATATCGTGGCGGTCAGTGCACCTATCCATGCTTTCGTGGAGTTTCTTTTACCAGTACTAAGCACAATATTTTTTTCAAGCTACTACCTGCTTTCCCACATAATCATTGTCGAAACAATGGTCAGCGGTGAGAGAGGAATGAATTATGTCGCTGTGACTATCATCAGTCCTCAGAAATTGGCCGAGCTGGGGATCGAACCAGCGACCTCCTGTTCTCAAGTCCTGTGCGCTACCGACTGAGCCACTGGGGGCTCGGCTATTCCTGTTATTATTTTGGCGACTATTTTCAACTAACCTCTTCCAGAAGAATTTTGATCGTGCAATTTCAAACTGCTTTGTTTTACAAGCTCCGTGTGTTAGTTGGGCAAATTTCATTTCAGCAGGAAAAGTTTATTTCACGTTTAAAAAGTTCATTGTGGGAAAAGGAAGAAATGCTGGTAACCAGCATTTAATAGTTTTTCCACAATGCAATTTTTTTCTACCATTCCAAAGTAGAATTTCCATATTTTAGCCAGGATTATTATGTTGTCTACAAAAGGTTTCAATATGGCCAAGTATAAAGTTTTATCCTTTGGTAAAGGGTTTTATGCTCTTCTGCATATTTCATACCACGGTTAATTCATGTTGATGTTCATGTAGTGTATGTCTGAGAGATAAGAAAATATACCTGCTTCTCTCAATTCATAAAACTGTTGACATTCGTTCTTGATATGCTGCATAATTTCACAAATTTTTCCTGGGTTTCCTGGTCAATTTATTGCCTGTGACACGTTCAATGTCATTTGAAATAATAGCAATCATGTTTCTACTGATTAAAGTAAAACTTTGCAGAATTTTCCTTACAGCAGCATAAAGCAAAATTCTAACTGTTCTTCTTTTGTAATGACAGTAGCTCATAGTTTCGACGATGGTCATGTGGAAACGCAGCCAGTACCTTAGGAAGATTATGATGTAAAGTACTGGTAATAGAAACACAAGGAAAGCATTGGAAGGAGCACTGACGGTTGCAATATTACCGAAATAATTTTGAAAATGCCGTTCAACACAATATACGAGATAAAGAATACTTTGTTCAAGTACCAATGTATCATCTTTGAACAATAACATCGAAAATGTAAGGATGCAACTCAAGACATGTAGATCTACATTTTTTTTTTTTTTTTTATGTAATATTTCTGTTGCAATACAACATTGCTTTTTGACAGAGAGGCCAATTCCATGTCAATAGGCTTATCGTATTTATGTCAGAAATATAGTAACCATAGAATGTAAATAGTGTCAATAGTTTTTGTAATAGGATTTCTACTTATAGTTTAGGTATTAAATTGATATCTTCTAGTTGCATGTGTGACTTTGTTTGTGGCATGCATCTGACTCTGCTATGTTGTCGGAAGATCATATAATATTCTTTATCAATTTTACTTGTTTACAAGTTGCCAGTAAAAATTTCAGAAGGGATAGACGTTCCAGGAATGACACAAATAAGTGGGCTGTAAGTGTCAATTGACTGAAATATAATGTAGAAAACCACCTAAAACACAATTAACTTGGTAAAAAACAACTTATGTATATGTATGTGCTGATTGTTTCCTCAATCTGTGAAACAGAGATGAAACAAACAGTGCAATGGACACATTTATGAAACTTCTTATGTGATTACCGTACTATGTTATGCCCAGGAGTATGACTTTTCCCTGTTTAATTTCTTTCCCTTTGAAGCTCCTAAGAATATGCTCAGAAATTTCATATTTTCTGTAGTATGTAAGGGTGGAACTGTTTCCTCCCCTCTCATATGAATTCATTCATCGCACCCTCGTCATTCATCTGTCTGTCCGTCTGTTGGCTATTTCATGTCTGCTTTATATGTCTTAAACCCACTGTCTGGTTTTGAAAATATACACACATATGTGCACCTTGATAAAACGACAAGCAGGTCCAAGGTCAAGGTCACAGCAGGGGCCAAAAGTGAAAAGTGTGCTCATAAATCATGTCTGCTGTTTTCTGATGTCACTATTTCTTTCATTTTCAATCTAAGACTAAAACAACATTTACTAAAAACAGACTTAAATGAACTCGGCATATATATACTTAGCAAAACTTGTAAATTAACCGCTACTTTACAAAATATGATTTCTCGGTAATAGCTCAAACAACTCTGAGAAGTCACACCACATCTTTATCAAATACTTAATCCTAAAGTGTAGGTTTGGGTTTGTTTTCTAATAGTCTGTTCACCTTCTGTTGTGCACAAACTACTAATGTGGAAAACGACAGCTCTAGACATTGTAGAAAGGATACATCACTGTGCATGTCTCCATAAATTCGAGGAGGAGACCATCTCGCTTGATTCACATGATCAAAGTTCATATTATTAGTAAATTTCATAAAACTAAATTACACGTAGTTATTTTGTAAAATTTACTGTGTGATCCAAGTGACGGTTAAGAACTTCAATGGTTTTTAATCAATGACAAAAAAGTGGACCCTTTTGGTAATGTGTTATGCTGTGTTTTCAGCTTTTACAAATGATAAATCAGAAGAACCACCAGAAAGGACCACTTTGTGAGTTCTGTTGGTCAGATAATCCTGTAAAAATGATAGAACCTTGCCATCTATACCTGCAGCCTGTAATTTAAAGATAAGACCCTTATGCCACACCTTGTCAAATGCTTTACTTATGTCGAAAAAAACCATCCTTATTTCAAAGCCATTGTCTAAAGCACTACAAATTTTATTGTACAAGTATGTCAATTGGTTAATAGTGGAGTCCCCTGGCAGGAAACCAGACTGATGTGGTGTGAAGAAATTTGTTTGTTTAAGGTGATTAAAAATATGCTTGTAAATTATTTTCTCTAGAACCTTTTCCATCGTGTTTAAGAGTGAAACAGGTCTATAATTAGATGGAATAGATGGATCACCGCTTTTAAAAATAGGACAAACCAGGGATGTTTTCCATGCGGTAGGAATGACACACTTATCGAGGCAAAGATTAAATAATCGACAAAGAGGAGGTGAAATCTGATATGTTGATTCTACCAAGATTTTGTTATTGATACCGTCTGGACCAGATGCTTTTCCTAAGAGTTTGTAATACATCGGAAACCTCTGCAGGCGTGATGACAATACGATTTAACTTTTCTCCTACATGTTGCTGATAATCACATGGAAGAGAATTTGAAGAATCGTCTATCATAGACTGACTAGAGAAAAAAGAATTCAAGACATTTGCCTTTTCATAGTCATCTACTGCAAATCTGTCAAAAGTAGAGTCAAAAATAGGCAGAAGTGTTGACGCTGAAGTTGAAGTTGGACAAATAAAAGACTTGAGAATTTTCCACCAATCACGTGGATTTAAATTGCCAGATTTTAGTTTAAGTGCCATTTGATCAAAGTAATCGTTTTTCGCATGTCGAATACTGGAAATCACTTCATTTCTTAACCGTTTAAACTTTATCCAGTGCTGATCGAGGTTAGTCCTCTTTGCTCTTTGATAATATCTTTTTCATTTACGGATTTTTCTTTTTATCTCTGATGTTATCCAAGGCGGGTCGTGGGGATTTATAGTAACAGTTTTATTCGGAATTGACTGGGAGGCTTTTTCAATTAAGATATTTGAAATATTCTGTGTGTAGATGTCTTCATCATCGTTATAAACTGTATCCCAGTCTACCTCGGACAAAATTCTCCTAAACTGACAATAATCACCGTCATTATATTTCCAAATTCTGCGTTTAAACGACTTATATTATGGTTTTAAAAAATTGAAAACACCAAAAATGGGACAATGATAACGAACATTCAAGTCAAGACATGGTTCCCCTACTCCTGAAGTTAGAATAGATTCTCTATTTTTCACAAAAAGAAAATCAATGACTGACATTGAGTTTTCAGTGAAATGAGTAGGTTCCTCAATGCACTGCGTAAGATTGAACTGTTTACAGATCGAATCTGTTTTTCTAAAATGAGTCTGATCCATAGTGTTTAGATTGAAATCACCCATTATAATAATGTCATTGATATTCGTATCTATTGCAAGACCGATAGAGTCTTCAATAAGGGAAGTATACATCGCGTCTGAATTAGGTGGTCTATAAAATACACCATATAGAACATTCCTACTGTTACTCAATTTCAGCTCAATCCAAATGCATTCTAATCTATTAAGTTCTAGGTCAAGTCTACGCTTGTATACAATTGTATCTTTCACGTATAAAATCACACCACCGTACCTATCCCCGGTTCTGTCGTTGCGTTCTGGCGGGTGAAAAGTAGGGAAAAGGAAATCGTTAGTTGCGTAGTTACTATGTAACCACGTTTCTGTAAAGGACAGCACGTCAGAATAAGAGAATTCCGAGATCAGAATATCCACCTTATTTGAAATACTCTGTACATTGTAATGAACAATGGACAGATGATTTGGGAGACTCAGGAAATTGTATAAGTCGTTGGTGCAAAATGAGGTCGATGAAGTATCTGAGTTAGGGCCAGGATTCAGTTGAATGTCACCGCAAAGAAGCAACAAAGACATTGACACAATTAAAATATATGCAATATCGAAAAATACAAAATTCAAAAGGGAAAGAGAAAATATAACATTTTGAGTATGTTTCTGGCTGAGAAGTATTCTCCTTTTATCATGATTTTCAATTGACCTGAACATGGTGGATGAATGCCTGAAATTCCAGTGCACAGAAAAGAGATGCAGGGGAGACAACTGTACTGCACACAATAGTACCATAGTTATGCTGAGGCAAAACGGAAAGTTCGGACGGTATGTCGGCTTTGCAACATCTAAGAAATTCTTAGTCAAGTGATTCCACTAAGCAAATAAAGAAACGTGTGAAAGCACGACATACGCCCAAAACATTTCAGCATATTAATCAAGTATACATTGACTACGCTACACAGACACACATATCTGACCCTTACAAGATGGCACTCTGCACAATCACGAAAAGAAAAGGTAACAGTAAGACAAAAAATAAGTAATGGAAAATGTGAAAAAAACTGCATATAAACAAGTACTATAATAATAGCGTCATTGAACTGTTATACGTATTTTCAAAATTTGAATGAGATGTTTAATCGCTTGAAAGCAAAACAAGACAAAAGCAATGATCGATAACTAATTACCACAATAAATTTGAAAATTATATATGATGCTGAGAGATACTGGTAACGAACACAACTTGGTGAATAAACTAGAAACTAGCATAATATCACAAATTAACAGAGATAGGGAGAGGGAGAGATAGAGAAAAAGGGAAGAGAGAGAGAGAGAGTGAGTTTGTAGGCGTAGAATACTAATGAAATATATATATGGGTGCACAATGAACCAAATGAAATGCTGGTTATAAGACAAAAGCAATGACCGATTACTTATTACCACAGTAAGTGTGAAAATTATATATGATGCTGACAGATACTGGTCACGAACACAACTTGATGAATAAACTAGAAACTAGTATAATATCACAAATTAACAAAGATAGAGAGAGGGAGAGATAGAGATAAAGGGAAGAAAGAGAGAGAGAGTGGGTGTGTGGGCGTAGAATACTAATGAAATATATATATGGGTGCACAATGAACCAAATGAAATACTGGTTATAAACAAAACTTGATGGACTGACCAGAAACTAGCATAATATCACTAATTAACAGAACGAGAGAGAGAGAGAGAGAGGGGTATACTATTGAAATAGATAAATGCATGTACAACATGTATATATAAGATATTGAATAGTGGTCAAAAATATAACTACATGCTAAGCGAATGATCAAAGGAAAAGAATAAAAACACACAAATACCGATGGGATGTTGCATGCACATAAGTAGATCTTTAAAATAGTAACATATCAAGGCAACATGTGATCAAGTGAGAGACAGACAGTGAGAGACAGAGAGAGAGACTATGATAGTGAATAGGATGCATAAAAATGTTGCTTAAATGTCAAAATCATATTAATAAACTACGAGTAAATGATCAATAAGTGTAAACTTCTCAGCAGAGAGAGAGAGAGAGAAAAAGAGAGAGAGAAAGAAAAAGAGAGGGAGTAGTTAACACACCACTTTATGACTCCAACTGTGATCAAGATTAAATATTAAATAACAACACAGGCTCATAAAAAATGCTCAACAGCGGAAATTATAGAATATATAAATGTTACTGATAATAATTATAATAATAACAGTTATGATAAATATATACTCTAATCAATACTCAATCATGCATCTAAGTTTCATAGATGATCGATTATCATATTTTAATTCTTTACAGTCAAGATTCTTAGGTTGCTAAGATTGGCTCAATGCCTTCTTCCCCCAGTACAAAGCAAGATCGAACCGCGTAAGACGGGCAGTCCGATCTCGCATTCACACTGACCGACATAGGCAGATTTTGTGTTGCAAAAGATCTCTGAAACTGCCATCCCGAATCAACCAGTGGGAGATGTTTTTATGCATTTACTTATTACAATTAGAAAATTAATTAAGAGACAGATGATTACAGAAACAATATGTTTAACCCTTTACCACACAATCCCGCCTTTAAACGATCAATAAGAAAGAGGTCTTTGAAAACATTCCAGCAGAAGGAGAAAACCCTGGTAACCAACACTTTCTTCCCCTTCATACAATGCTTCATACACTTTCAAAGACAACTTTCAAAATTTGAGCTATGTATAAATTGTCATATACAAATACTTTCAATTTAGAACAGTCTAAAATTTTGATGTATGGTAAAGAGCTTGAACAACATTGAGTTAATATCTTGCATCACCATTTAGACAAACAGACAGACAGACAGAGAGACAGGCAGGAAGGCAGACGGACAGACAGACAAACAGACAGGCAGGCAGGGAGACAGACAGACAGACAGACACACATACGAACAGACTATTCATTATAAATAGCGCGCGAGAGAGAGAGAGTCAGACTCTTTTAAGATATACGACTGACAAGCATCATTCAACATTTTAGGTCATTTAAAAGTTCATCAGATTGGAAAATTGAATAAACAAGAAGGTTCGAGCCCTAAATATCCTGACGGACACAATGAACTACACGATCATCTTAAAGTTGAAAATACCGTGGTCCTACTTGACAGTGTTCATTCCAGCGAAATTGAGAAACTCTTTGGAACCGGAGATGCGAACGATCGTGAACATGGTCTTAGTGATCCTGAGGATGCCGCCAACTCTGTGAATGGTGCTAGTACAGAGAGAGGTGACGCTGAAATGTACAAGATGTCAAAATCCCAGACAATTTCAAATTTGATCATCTTGAGTGTCTCCTTCATGGTGATGTTCTCCGCGGTCAACACTTTCTCTAATGTACAAAGTACTTTAAACAAAGAGAAGGCGCTTGGAACTATTGGTCTTACAGTGTTGTATACCTCTGCTGTTGCCACAAATGTTTTTCTACCAGTAACATTGTCAAACTTCGGGTCGAAGACGATCATGATGGTGTCTATGGTAGCGTATGTTGGATACTTGGCGTCCGGTTTTCATTCATCCTGGTTTACGGTTGTTCCTGGAGCTGTACTAATTGGAATAGGTATGTCACGTTTGTTACAACAGTCAAGCACCCGTAGCTCAGTCGGTAGCGTACAGGACTTGAGAACAGGAGGTCACTGGTTCGATCCCCGGCTTGGCAAATTTCTTTCCGAGGATTGATGATAGTCATTGCGACAGGACTCATTCCTCTCTCACCGCTGACCATTGTTTCGACGATAGTTAAGTGGGAAAGCAGCGAGTGGCTTGGAAAGAATATTGTGCGGAGTACTGGTAAAAGAAACTCCAGGAAAGCATGGATAGGTGCACTGGCCGCTGTGATATAACTGAAATAATGTTGAAAACGGGGTTAAACACCATACAATCAATCAATCATTGGTTATAACAGATAATGTAACAGAAAATGATAGGAAAATAAAGCCGGCTCGGGTAGCTCAGTGGTTAGCGTATCTGACTCGTCACCTGGTGGTTGCAGGTTCGATACCCGGTTGAGGCAAACTTCTTTCCGGCTATTTTTCGCCTCTCAGCTCTCATGCATGTGAAAAGAGTCGTTAGTGACTTGGAAAGAAAGTTGTGTCAGTACTGGTGCGAGAAAGCTGGGAAACACGTACATAGGCGCACTGACCGCAGTGAATATGTCCTACGCTGTGAATGCTATGAACTAATAGACCTTTGCAACAATAAACTGAAAATTATTATAATTATTCTAAAGTACCTTGCTGACAACATTTTGTATCAGGTTGAAGGTCAGCTGGCCATGAAGTGCTCAAAATCATACGTTACGGTCACTGAAACCTAACAGCCTAAATTTCTGATTTGGGGCGTATAGCATCATCTGCTGAAACTTTATCAAAATTGTTCAAAATGTGCCTCTGGGATCAAAGCTGGCCCACCTTACGTGAAGAGGATCTTTATTGAGTTCTACAGGAAATTTTTTAAAGGGGGCTATTCATATTTCATAGTCTCAGGAAACTTAAAAAATGATTCATCACTGAAAGGCCCAATAGGGGCCAAAAATAAACAATGCAGTGTTAAATGCATTTAAATATACATGGTACCCTTTTATGTATGGAAATTGTTCTGAAGATAATAATCTGTTATTGTACGGTCAGTCCAAGTGTTAGTCGCTGGCAGGAAAAAAATGAAATTCAAAAGTTGCTGGCAATAAAAAAAAAAAAAAAAATGACATTTAAATCCAGGTAAAATGGAAACAAAAGGTACAGCGATCTGACAAGTTTTAAGTAAGTTTTAAGATTCATTATTCTGCCAGTATCCAAAACGGCCTGCACAACACATGTCGTGAAGTCTTGTTTTCATCAATGTTGTCATTTGCTAACGGCCGACGCCCTTCTGTTATTTGTTACAGGTGCGACTCACCTCTGGGTTGCCAGTCAAGGCTACATCACAGATCTTGTAACGTACAGTGAGACCTCAGTCAGAAAGTCCATATCAGAGACCACGACTCTGTTTTTCGGTGTTTTCTTTGCAATATTTAACAGTTGTAAGTGCTTTTCTTCTATCTAGTTTTGAAAGGGGGCGGGATGGGCAGAGGCTATAGTAGTGTTGGCATACTGATAAATCTCACAGAAATAAAAAAAAAAGAAATATCTTTAAAAAAGATAGACGGCGTAAATTTGCCCGCAAATAGGCTGGGACGCTTAACATAAACAGTGTACATTTTTTTACCAATCACAAATTATCATTTATGCATTTGGTATCGGAACTAAAAAGTAGGTCAAAAGCCAGCACATTCAGCTATGCCGAAAAAAGAATGAAAAAAGCCAGATCGAAGCATGTTGGGGAAAATGCAACAAATAACTTCCATGGTATACGGATTATTTTCTGCAGACACCTTTTTGGGTACGGTGGAAGGCCATTTTTTAACCCTTGAACTGCTAAGCGCGACTCTCTGACCTTTTGCGGACAGCGTAGATCAAGATCAGACTGCACAGAACGTGCAGTCTGATCTTTGATCTACATTGTCCGATAAAGACATACTTTTCTCCGAAAATACCTTTGAAATAGGAAAAGTTTGGTTTATACTATTGCTTTGAAAGCTTTATTTATTTTATTTGGCTGGATAAGGGTTAACACATTGTAGCATAAAGAATGAAAGGTAATTTCTCCGTTTGTCCCAATATTTGTATATACGTGTCCTCATTTTTAATTATTTATAATTAAGCCTTGCTCTGTGATAGGATCAGATAGGGGTTGTAATGCATCTGCAAAAAGTATCGATCCAGGTCAGCCGGTACAATCCGCGCAGGCTGACCTGGGTCAGAAGATTTTGGTATTTGTAAATTTTCTGCATGTCCAAAGACCGTTCTACCTCACGCTTCAGTTGGCTGTTAGACAAAATGGATTTTATGAGTACGTGATGGCTTGCTTGGTACAAATACATCACGGAGATGCATTAAACTCCCTTTGGCCAGAGCACCGCTTAAAAGTAATGGGTTGGGGTTTGACTCGTTACCAAGCCATCCTATGTTTTTACAACCCCAAGTTGGGAGGGGGGGCATAAAAATGATTGTGAAAAAAGGAGAAATTGTTTTCGGCAATGTTTTATATTTTTCATAACAATCGACTGAATCATAAGGTACACTGGTCCTTTGACATGCGGAAAATTGACAAAAGCAAAAAGTTTCGGCCCAGGTCAGCCTGCGCGGACTGCGTTGATATTTTTTGCTTTTGTCAATTTTCCGCATGTCGATACTGGGTCGATAGTTTTTGCCAATGCATTAAGCTCCCTTTTCACAGAGCAAGGCTCATATAAACTCAACCTCTTTCGACGGTTGAAAATACCGTCAGCTGAGACCCTGAAAGATTTTTATCATATAGGCTTGAATAAACAAGTGGACGGTATAGATCAGAGATCAGACTGTTCTGTGCAGTGTGATCTTGGTCTGTGCCATCCACAGAAAAAAAAAATCTGTTTTCACCTATGATGCTAAAATAGTTGAATACAAGCGAATGTGAGAGAATCTGGTAGAGTAGCAATGTGTCGGCTATTCACATTAGAGGTTCTAGGTTGAAATCCCGTGGTGAGCAGGATCAGCCTTTGAAAGTACCCACATCATGGCGCAAGCACTGGTCAGGCGTCTAGGAAGCGATAATCCACTCCAGTCGTTAATATTTGTTGTAGCACCTGCTTCGGCATATTTATCAAAATAGAAACTTAAATTAAGGGGAAAATATCATAGACGAAAAGAAAAACAAAAGATGCTAATTTATGTAGACTGTTCACTTGCTCGTCGAGTTTCTACAAATGTGGAATTCTTTCTTTCTGAATTTCTTTTTTCCTGAATTTCTTTCTAAATTTCTTTTCCGTTTTTTTTTTTTTTTCTCCCTTCTGTTTAGTATAAGCATCATCATTCTATCCCATTATCCATTCAGCGCAGGTATGGGGTAACTTGTATTCATCACTGGTGTTTCGGGATACTGGGGATTCTAACATCACACTGCAGACACATGATATGCAACTATGTGGTTCGATGTACTGCCCGCGTGAAACCACCAATAATACTAACTTAAACCCACCTTCAAGAGACAAGGTTACAATTTATTTACTGTTCTTCTTGTTTTAAAATCCAAAGTTCGTATACGGAGCCTACCATTTCTGTCTTGATATTTTATTTAATTCTTTACCAGAAGCCAGAACTGTAGACTTGTCCACACTCAAAGCATTTGCAGGTATGAATCTATCCATTACCAAACAATCTTTTGAGGAAAAAGCCTTTAGAAAATATTGACAAAAATCCTAAAATTCTAGCTACACTTAATTTGTCGTCTGCAAATGGAGGCTTAATATATCTCCGTGGTGCATTATACTAAGTAAGTCATCACTTGCAACGCTTTGAATTTGGACGAGTCTAAAATTTTGTCGTTTGGTAAAAACTTAAAAGTGGATCGACTGGTGATAATAATAAAATAGAGAAAATGACGGTTACCTGAGAACTGGTCAGTACTTCAATGTGTCGCAAAATTATGCAGATTAGGGGCTAATAAAATCAGCGTGCTGTTGAATTTATTTTGCAAGCATTAAAAATTGTGTTCGTCTTCGCTAGGTATGAGCGATGATATCCCAGTATGTTCCACTATTCATTTTTCCTGCGTAACATACATGTACTTGTACATCAGCCTGGTCACCCATCCAAGAATTTAACACATAGTTTACTCGTAAGTTCCAAGGAGAAACGGGCACCAAACCGCAGTGCTGTTGAATCTGGCTCTTAAGCAACATAGATTTTATATGATTTATACAGAACTGCTCTAAATAACATTTCTTTCCCCTTCGACGGGGCAAAACTCAGGATGTAGTCGTCTTAATCTGGAAATGAGCAGTATGAAAGGAAAGGCGACTTCAGTGGGAGAGGTATCATGGAGCCACCTCCGCCACCAAAGGTGATATGCATTGGCTTAGTCATCCATCCACGCACTAATCACATAGAAAATGGTGAAATTCCATCAAGGCTCGATGTAAGTGCTTTATACAGACCAAACTGCACTTTGTTACATTTCATTCCCTTTCAAATCTTTAGTTCAAGCTGTTAGCACAAAGCTGTGTACACAGCTTAACTTTCATTGATAGACAAGAAATCTAGCTCTTCAGAAAAAAAAAAAACAATCGTGAGGAAGAAGCTTTCGACAACATTAGGTGAAAAGGAGGAAATGCTGATAAACACATTTTTTTTCTTTTTCTCACAATGTTTACTTCTCTTTGAGAGACAGTTCACGTCATTTGAGCCGTATCTAATTGGCCGTCTGCAAATGGTTTCAATTTGGATTATTCCAATATTTTGTCGTCTGGTAAAGACTATAGGAACTCTATAGGGTATACCGACCTGCTCTCCTTGGTCACACATGATGGAAAAAAATGTGGAAATGCAGATGTCATTTCTTTTGCATTTACAGATGAATATATACACCTCTATTTGTATTGGCTGTGCGGGCGTCGCCATTCTTGGAACATTATTTGTCAGAAACCTACCGTTCATTCCAAGGTGTCGTCTTTCGATCTGTGGACGATTATCTCAGGTTTTCAAACACATGTTTATGTCGAAAACACAAAGGTATTTAATACCGGTGACGTTGTATCGAGGTATCAGTAGAGTGTTTGCTGTCGGAGATTATACAGTGGTGAGTTTTCTGCATTGTAACAGGTCCATGGTGTAATACTGGAACTCAACGCTTTCTGTTCGCTTTCTGGATCATAGTTGGATATTTAACAATTACATGTAGTCCAGTCCCCCAGCTGGGCGGGGGGATAGAAATTGCCCAGCTGTCGCACTACAGAAGGGGTAAGACCCCCCCACTGTGCCTGCCCGTTTGCCGTGGGCTGCAACTCGTGTCGTCTGATGACGGGATCCTGGTGGTTGAGTGGATTCAGGATATGGCCCTTGAATTGTTCTGCTTTCACAACACACCACTTTGGCCTTGAATTGGACTAAACGAGAGGTCAGGAGGGCCCGTCCTGATCAATCGGCTGGTCATGCCTAGCCCTAGGGCATTTCTCTTACCTTGTATCCATTATACACAAAATCTTTACAGAAAAAAAATCATCCATCCCTCTCTGTTATAGATATAAATAAATGCCCTAGAAGGCGGTGGCTCATGGGCTAATCGGGTGAAAGTTGGTATTTGATTGACACTTGTAACCGCCCAAAGACAGTCTATGCTTGGTGTGACATTCTGAGGGCCTACATTTGTCCGGTCTAGCCCTTTCACTTCGAGTATATTGCCGATGTATCCTTGTCATGATCTGTGTTTGGTTTCCCCAGATCATGTCCCCTTGTTGGGCTCCGAGGCGGGTGGGGAGCATCGGTAATGAATTAATTACAACTATCATGGCAACTCCAAAAAAGGCCAAGCGTTTACTTTCCGATTCAGATTCTGAATCAGATACTTCTTTTACTTCGAACACTACTTTTGCTAGGTTTATTGTCATAGAGTCAGCTGACACATCAAAAAGAATCACAAAATTATCACCTTTCATCATTGAAAAAACAATCTCTTCTATTTTAGGCACTCCAAAATCTGTAAAAAAATTAAAAAATGAAACCCTGCTAGTTGAATGTTTTACCCAACAGCAGGCAAAAAATCTTTTAAACCACAAAAAATTCTTCAACCTGGATGTTAAGATATATCCCCATAAAACCTTAAACACAAGTAAAGGAGTCATCAGATGCAAAGAACTTTCCTACTGTGACTCCATAGAAGAGATTAAAACAAATTTACAACCTCAGGCTGTGTCTGACGTAAGGAGAATCTCTGTCTTTAGAGATGGGGTACGTAGAGATACCCATACATACATTTTAACGTTCTCAACTCCCTCCTTACCTGCTTCCATTAAGATAGGATTTCAGTCGGTGAATGTCGATGTGTATGTGCCAAACCCGCTGCGCTGCTATAAATGCCAGCGGTATGGACATCACGAAAGCAATTGCACAAACACCCCTGTTTGCCCAAAATGTGCTTTTGAGGGCCCCGACCATGATCCAAAAACTTGCGACAACCCAGTTCTGTGTTATAATTGCAAGTCTTCTCATCCAACCTTCTCCAAAAACTGCTCAGTATGGAAGGATGAGAAGGAAATCCTATCCATCAAATTTAAAGAAAACATCAGTTTCTTGGAAGCTAGGAAAATAGTAGAAAAACGCAAAAATGATGTGACCTTATTGACTAGTGCAACATCTTATGCCAAAGTCACATCTCCCACATCTCCACAGGGACATTGCTCAACCTGTGAACTCTTGGCAAAAAAACTCCTAGAAAAGTTTCCAGAAATGGCCAACGAGTTGAAAAGCCTTGTCCCTGACATTCAACCATCCAAACCCCTCAAACAGACACAACCTACACCCAAACCCACTACTGCATCCTCTTCTCAAAAAGCACCATCTACCTCCTCCCAAAACAAAAAGAAAATCATTTCACAAGAAACAAACTCGTCATCTGACTCCCTTAAACTCAAATCAACACCCCCAGAGCCCTCTTCCTCTTCACAAAATATTTCTTCAAAAAAACCTTCAAAGCCATCTGCCCCTTCAAAACAGCCTCCTAAGAAACCCCAACCTCCATCTTCACAGTCTACAAATAAACCTAGCGCTCCACCTAAAGATAACAAATCGTATCATGTACCCCGATCACCAAAAAGATCTTCCTCAAAATCTAAACCACAGTCTAGAGATAACCATGAATCCTGTGAAATAGCGGTCACAGTAGATGATCCGGTCCCTACCTCCAACAGATTTTCGGAGTTAGAGGACATGGATGCAGATACTGAAAATCTGGAAGGTGAGGCTTCAGATTCAGAAGCCTCTATCTGGTCCAGTTCTAAAGATCTTTGGAACAAGGACACTGATACTTGGCACACGTCCAAACCCGAGACAACTGTAATTAAATCTTAATCTATTTTAAAATGTATTGGTTTACGGCCTCTTTTTTTACTTTAGCTTTTATACTCTCTTCATGCACTATGGATACCATAATCCAGTGGAATTGTCGAGGTCTAAAGTCAAACTTTGACGAACTTTCCCTTTTAATCAATGATCACAAACCAGTTGCTGTTTGTCTGCAAGAAACCTTCCTTAAGCGGGAGGATGATATTTCTATCAAATATCATTCCATTTACAATAAAGTCTTTACCGAAGGCGAGAAAGCTAGAGGTGGTGTTTCTATTATAGTCAATAACAACATTCCTCATAAAGTTGTGTCTCTTAATACAAACTTGCAAGCTGTTGCCATCAGGTTATCTTTACACAGTGCTGTTACACTGTGTTCTTTATATCTCCCCCCAAGCACACCTATCAATGAGAACAATCTGAATGATCTCATTTCCCAATTGCCATCCCCCTATATTCTTGCTGGGGACTTTAATGGTCACAATGTTATGTGGGGTTGCAATGACACTAACCAGAGAGGTTTACAGTTGGAGAACTTCATTTCGAATAAGTCTTTATCTTTCATGAATGATAACAAATCCAAAACCTACTTGCATCCAGCAACTGGATCTTACTCTTCTATTGATTTAACCTTATGCAGCCCAGTCTTACTTCCCGATTTCACCTGGAAAGTGACTGAGGATTTGTGTGGAAGTGATCACTTCCCTATTATCTTTTCATCTACACAACCATCCAGCAGCATAAAACCACAGAAATGGAAGCTCTCCAAAGCCAATTGGAACAGATTTGAAACCGTCTGTGAACACACCATTACACATGACAAATTTGGAGATTGCGATGATCCCGCGAAACTTTTCACTTCCCTATTAATTGATGCAGCTAAACAGTCCGTCCCCCAGACCTCGACAAATCCAAAACGTCCTGACAAACCTTGGTACAATGATGATTGTAAACAGGCTGTCAGAGACAGAAAACAAGCCCTTAGAAAGTTTAACCTCAGACCTACCAAAGAAAATCATAACCTATTCCGTATTTCCAGGGCAAAGGCCCGTCGTACCATTAGAGAAAGTAAGCGCAAGGCTTGGAGACAATATGTTTCTAAATTAAATAGTAGAACTACTACTAAAAAAACCTGGGACATGATTAGAAAGATCAATGGCAAAGGCCAACCCCCTCTCAGTCACCTGAATGTTAACAATACTTCGTTGGAATCACCCCAGGATATAGCTGATGCTCTTGCCGACACCTTTTGCAAAAAGTCTTCCTCTGCAAACTATTCTGAAAAGTTTCAGAGGAATAAAGCCACAAAAGAAAAGAAAAAACTTAATTTCAATTCTTCTAATTCAGAGCACTATAATAAACTATTCACCTTTAAAGAATTAAAATCTGCTCTGAATAAAGCTCACGATTCTTCTCCTGGCCAAGATAAAGTTCATTACCAGTTTTTAAAACACTTACCTGTTACTTCTCTCTCTGTTTTACTTGATATTTTTAATGATATCTGGCAGTCCGGTGATTTTCCTTCGTCCTGGCGAGAGGCACTAGTCATTCCTATCCCAAAACCTGGCAAGGATGCTAGTGACCCAGCCAACTATCGTCCCATAGCTCTTACTAGTTGTCTCTGCAAGACCCTAGAACGTATGGTCAATGACAGGCTTGTCTGGTTTTTAGAGAAAAACAACCTTATCGTTGATGTACAGAGTGGATTTCGCCGCCAGCGTGGTACCATCGATCATCTTGTCCGCTTTGAAACCTTTGTCAGAGAAGCCTTTATTAATAGACAACATGTAGTATCTGTCTTTTTCGACCTTGAAAGCGCTTATGATACGACTTGGAAATACGGAATTCTTAAAGACTTACATGACTTTGGTCTTCGAGGCCGTCTTCCTCTTTTTATCTCAGCCTTCTTGGATGAACGTCTTTTCCGCGTCCGAGTTGGTAATACTGTCTCGGGAGCCCGTGAACAGGAGATGGGTGTGCCCCAAGGATGTATTCTCTCTGTTACACTTTTTAGTGTAAAAATAAACAGTATAGTTAAAGCTATCTGTCCTGGTGTAGACTGTTCTCTCTATGTTGATGACTTTGTTATATGCTTCAGATCTCGAAATATGAATATTATTGAGAGACAACTTCAACAGTGTCTCAACAAACTCCAAACGTGGTCTGAAGAAAATGGCTTCAAATTTTCCAAGTCCAAAACAAAATGCATGCACCTTTGTAATCTACGTGGTGTTCATCCAGACCCTGAAGTGTATTTGGACAAAACCAAAATTGAAGTCGTTTCTGAATTTAAATTTCTCGGAGTCATCTTTGACAGAAAGCTTTCCTTCCTTCCTCACATCACTGCACTTAAAAAGAAATGCAAGAAGGCTCTTAATCTTCTAAAGGTTGTGGCCCATTCTGAATGGGGAGCAGACCGTAAAGTCCTCTTGCGGCTTTATCGGTCTTTAGTTCGCTCCAAATTAGACTATGGATCTATCGTATACGGATCAGCCCGTAAATCTTGCCTTAAAATTCTTGATCCTATACACCACGAAGGCCTGCGTCTTGTACTCGGCGCTTTCAGAACTTCTCCCGTCAATAGTCTCTATGTTGAGGCTAATGAACCTTCTCTTTCTTACAGGAGGGAAAAACTATCGCTTCAATATCTTTTAAAACTGAAGTCGAATCGTTTTAACCCAACTCATAAAGTTGTTTTTAAACCTCAATATAAACATCTTTTTGCAAGGAAACCAAATGTTATTCCTCCATTTGGTATCCGCATGGAGCCCATAGTAGATAACCTTGGCATAGACACTGAATCTATTGCCGACTATAAAATCTCTGAAATCCCTCCATGGACTCTAAACAGTGCAGAATTCAGATTTGACCTTGCATCCGACAAAAAGTCAGTCACGGATAGAACTGTGTTTCATGCTAGATACAACGAGATAAAGGAGCATTATTTTTCCTTCAAACCAATCTATACAGATGGATCTAAAGAGGGAAATTCTGTAGCAGCTGCCGCTATTTATGGAGAAAGGAGCTTAAAGTGCCGCCTTCCAAACAATTCCTCTATCTTCTCTGCAGAAATTAAAGCTATTGATCTTGCCCTTAATCTAGCTGAACATTCTAATTCCAACCGTTTCATTATCTTTTCTGACTCTTTGTCTACATTACAGGCCCTTTCAAATCAACGACTTGAGAATCCTTTGATCTGTACTTTACTTGAAAGGATCTCACAAATTTCTTCTATGAATAGATTGGTGTTCTGCTGGCTTCCAAGTCATGTAGGCATCAAAGGCAATGAAAATGCCGATAGGTCTGCCAAATCTGCACTTAACCTTCCCATTTCAGATTTTAAAGTTCCACACACTGATTTTAAATCCTCTGTTTTAACACATATCCAATCTTCTTGGCAATCCCAGTGGGATGCTGATGTTTTCAATAAACTACATTCAGTTAAACCTTCCCTTGGTGAATGGTACCCCGTTTACAGGTCTGTTCGTCGAGAAGAAGTGATAATTACACGACTTCGAATTGGCCATTCACGCATTACACATTCCTGACTCTTGACCAGAGATGATGCCCCTGAATGTATTCCATGCAATGCATCCTTTACTATAAAACATATCCTACTAGATTGCATTGACTTTCAACCAATTCGTTCAAAATATTTCAACGTCGATAGTTTAAAAAATCTTTTTGATTCTGTCAGCGTTGAATCTATTATCGCTTTCATAAAGGAGATTGGCATTTACAATAAACTGTGATATTTACTCTTTAGTTTCTTATCCACCTTTTTACATTCTTTACTTTGAGTAGGCAGGGATTGCCCAGCCACTCAAATATTATATTTTATGCACATTATCAGTTACACATAACCTTTCATCATTTAAAGACTTTTTCTTATCATTTTAAGACTGTTCAAATTTTTTATCACAATCTTAAGTTTGCATCTCCTTAATGGGAGGATTACCTCTTTTGAGGGCATCTTATCTCATTGGAGACATTCATTCTTCATTTAAAGACTCCTTTATTATTAATTTAAGACTGTTCATATCTTTTTATCACGGTCTTAACATCATTATTCCAAACCTTTTTGAGTTAATAGGGAAGCCCTGTTGCTCAATTATATCTTTTATACATACTGAGATCACACATGATCCTTCTTAATTTAACTCTTTTACTGTCAGCATGTCTCAAATCTTTAAAAAAAAAAAAAAAAAAAAAAAAAATCCGCCTTAATCGTTCCTTCAACACAGATATGCGCGCTAAATGACCAAAGCTGTCGATGCGCCATAAAACAACATTCATTCATTCATTCATTACATGTAGTCCAATTAATCAAAGCGTTGAAAGCACTGGCGTGGCATTTGTCAAGGGAGCAATTCTGTGGAAATTAATAATTTGAAAAATAAATAAACAATAATGTGAGACGAACAAGCCCGGACGAACAAGTCAAGGAACGAACAAGCTCAGGGATGAACTGGTTTTTGGACGAACACGGTCAGGAGACAAAGGTTGTGTGTATCATTGCGCCAATAGAAGGCCATTGCGGGTATAGATATTTTCAATTAAAAAAGAAGTATTCCCTTTATCGATGGCCTAATTCAGTTTATTTTAATACGCCGTTGTTAATTATATATCTGAGTGCTATCGAAACACTTATTTGTCTTAGAAAAAAGTGATTTTAATTAGGTTTACTTCCTTCGGTTTTACACAAACTACGATACGTGATTTTCAAAATACCTGATTGAACACATTGTGGCATTGTCTTCGACAAATGCCACAAAAAAATGTAACATCAAGCCATTCTGCTGCATTGCGTTTTTAGATATCTATGATGGAAGGACAGTCGTATTACCTGTTTCTGTTGTTGGTTTGATGATTTATTGAAAGCCGAGTGTAATTTCTTGATTTCTGTGGAACCATTTGGTGCCTTCGGACTAACATAGAAACATTATTTATATAGCCAGTTAGGGTTTTTCTTCTTTGGGATTTTCAATGGTAGTTGGGAAAGTGAAACAGTACGTCGCTTATAATGCCTTTATCCATGTATACCTCTTCATTAAGGACATTGGACGTATATTTCATAGAAAAAACATAATTCTTACTTTGTTATGAAAAGAGAAGCACCGAATCAAAGAAGGTTATTTAACACTTTTCTAACTGTATCAGAGAGTTTCCGGTATGACATCATACATGTAATTATGTCATGTATAACAGCTATTTGGTCTTTTATATCGTACTTAAAACAGCCCATTTACTTAATTTTTTACTTTACCAGATGACTCTTTTTTTTTGTGTTCCTCAGGGAATCACTTTTGCTGGATTTTTTTGGTGTATTCGTGCATGAAATCTAAGTTTCTGAGCTGCCCTCGCTATACTGCGTATGCGTAAACAGTTTAGATAAGCAAGCATCAAGTCTGAAAACAAGTTTCACCACACTCAATGACTTATCGCAATTTTGGGGGGATTGAAACACGATCCCTGTTTTACCCAAAGGTATGAGCTGACGTAAGGTTACGCAAATATTTACTCAAATCGTTGTTATGCAGTTCAGTAAAACTTGTTTTCAGACTTGGCGCTTGCTTACCTAAACTGCGTACGCAAATTTCGTGTGTACGCAGTTTAGAGAAAGGTACCCCTGCAGTAAACTGTGAGTATAGGACTCAGAACTGGCAGATTAAAAAATCAGTTGGTATAAAACTGAGATCAGACAGCATTAAACATACAGTCAGATCATGAATATACATGGTGCCATATTCTGACTAAAACAGCATTAAAGGTCACAATATTTTCGCCATACTGAAAATGTAGAGCAGTAAAGTGATGTGTATGCCATGATGAATAAAGAAAAAGAAAGTGATGTCCTGCGTGCGTTGCTCAGTGGTTAAGTTGGTGATTTTGTAATCTAAAGATTTTGGTCTGACTGTCAGCAGTGATGCTAGTTTAGCGTTTGACTGTCCTTGGGCAAGGCACTGCAAAGCCTAATCCTGGTACAAGTGACACAAAAGTTCCATGTGTATGAATGAGATATCGCAGTGTGGCATTTTACCTTGTCTTTGCAGGCATTTGTGAGTTGTACGATGGGCGTCGGAAGTGTTGGCTTTGTGATGATTGCTTATGGTGCCGTCACTGCGGTAGTGTCGTTTGTGGCAGGGAGGCTGTGTAAATACACAGGGGAACTCCCTCTTTTGACTGCAGGTATTGTTGTGTTATACCAGGTATGAATGTACCTAACAAGCTATTGAATGGCTGACTGAAACAGAATTCTTTGGTACATACTCCATTTGTGTATTTGGAATGGTTGCATTGCCTAAGAGATACATGGCAGCCATTTCTGTAGACCTACGGGTATACAATGGTTTCTCTGCAAACAGTGAATGACCACATACAGAACTTTTTATCTGTGTTGCATGAACACTCGCATCGCGCTTTGCGAGGTATGGCAGGCACTGCAGAGCTTTTTAAAAGCGGTCAGTGCATGTCTCGTCAGATTCTTATATATCTTCAAATTTCTGAACCAATCATAATAAAAGAACAAACTTGTGGCCCAAGGTTGCACTATCAATAAAATACAGCAAAAGTTGTAAATGATATCATCTGCGGAATTCATATTTGAAGTACAGATATATCAGCATCTAACATTTTTAAATATCTCTAGTGCAGGTTTCGCAGTGCAAATATCTGTGTGTGTGACCATGCTCCTATGGGAACCAAGCGGTCAGCAAGCCGACCCTATATATCTTATTGCTGCCCTCTGGGGATTAGGAGATGCAGTGTATGGCCCTACAATTACAGGTAGGCATGACTCCCTACAAGATGTGCTAAGTCTTTACCAAACAGCAAATTTTTGGACTGGACCAAATTAGAAGCATTTGCAGATGATCAATTAAATGTGACTAAAAATTGAAAACTGTTCTGGAGAACAAAAAACAACGAGGGAAAAAGAGTTACCAGTATTTTCTCCTCTTCCCACAATGTTTTCAAAAGCTGTTTTTAAAAGTCGGGATTGTGTGGTAAAGGGTTAAGGCCTTAATAAGTACGTGTGTAGGCCCTGGGTGGGGGTGGAAGTGCAGGTGTTTTGAAACCTCTGCTATACAATTTCCCACTAAAATGACAAATTCATTGGAGCAGTGCTCTGAGAAAAGGGCGTTTGAGGCATTATACCAAGAAAATAGTCATATAATATGGATCCATTTTTTTTTTCTAAAAACAGCTGAATTATGATGTAGAATGTTCCTTTGACATGCAGTGGTAAATTACACCCATAGTAAAAAGTTTCAACCAAGGTCAGCCTGCATGGATTGTGCACACTGACATAGGTTGGTAGTTTTTTGCAGATGCACAAATCCTCCTTTTAACCCTTTAGCACACAATCCCTTGTTTTAACAACCTTAAACAAAAGGCCTTTTGTAAACATTGCTGGAAAAAGAAAAAATGCTGGTAACCAGCATGATTTCTCCTTTTTCCACAATATTTTCTACCCTTTCCAAGACAAACTTCATTGTTTGAGTCACATTCAAAAGTTTGTTTCAAATTGAAACCTTTCGAAGACAAATGAATTAAATGTTCCTCAAATGATGGAACTTATCTATGAATGAATAGACAAGACTGTGGAAAAGGGAAAATATGGTGGTTCTCAGTACTTTCTCCTTTTCAAACAATGTTTTCAAAAGTCTTCTTCCGCAGGGTTGTAACACACTGGATCGTACAAAGATGAAAGTCAACTTTTTGTGAGTGTATTTACAGCCGTTACAACCTTGAAATTGCTGCATTTCACCATATTTGGTAAATGTCCATTTACCTGTATCTGGCACTTCAGGGTTAACCCTTAGGCTGATAAGCACAACCAATGGGGCTTTTGAAGACAGTATAGATCAAGATCAGACTGTACAAAATGTGCAGTCTGATCTTTGATCTATACTGTCCAATTCAGTAATATTTCCTTTCCAATGAAATCAACTTTGAAATCACACTATTTTGTTTTTAACTATTGAATGGAAATTTTTGTTTCATTTATTCAGCAGTTTAAGGATTTAGCTCTTTACCAAATGACAAAATTTTAGACCTGTCTAAATTAAAAGCAGTTGCAGACGGCGAAATAAATGTGACTCAAAAATTGAAATTTGTTCTGGGAAGGTTAGAAAACATTTTGGGAAAAGGAGAAAATGCTGTTTTCCAGCACTTTCTCCTCTTCCCACAATGTTTTCAAAGGCTTTTTTCTCAGGGTCATTAAAAGTCGAGGTTTTGTGGTAGAGGGTTGATATTTTATTGTTACATTACAGCATTATACAGTCTGTTCTTTACCAAACATAGAGACGAGGCCTTCACTTCATTCAGATTTCTGGATTCCCTAGGATTTGCAATGGCCTTCGCTTACAGTGGATTTATCTGTACCGACACAAAGATTTATATTATTGTGGTCTTCAGCGTGATTTCACTTTCTTGTTTGATTGTTTTGTTACGCAATAAGAAGAAACATTTTCAGTAATTGCTTGGCTATAAGAATTCTAGGTTTTAACAGTCCCAAAGGAAAAGGCTTTTGAAACGTTGTGGGAAAAGGACAAAATACTGGTAACCAGCATTTTCACCTTTTTTCCCACATTATTTTCTACACTTTCAAAAAGAAATCTTCTCATTTGTGACATATTTGAGCCATGCTCTGAGAAAAGTGGATTTAACTCTTTACCACACAACAAATTTTCAGACTAGTCCAAATTGAAAGCATTTGCAGATGACAAAATAAATGTGACTGAAAAATTGAAATTTATTTCAGGAAGGGTAGAAAACATTGTGGAAAAAGGAGAAAATGCTGGTTACCAGCATTTTCTCCTTTTTCCACAATGTTTTCAAAAGGCTTCTTTTTCAGGGTCGTTAAAAGTCGGGATCGTGTGGTAAAGGGTTAATGCACCTCCGTGACGCACTATATCATGCAAATCTTCACATAATTATGGATCCATAAAATCCTTTCTGTCTAACAGCTGACTGAATCATGAGATATATATATATATATAGTAAAATTAGTGTTGCACCCCCTGTGTTTTTTACCGGGTTTGATTTTCTGGCGTGAATGAGATAAAATTGAGTCGAAATTAGAATTCGGCTGCTGCATACACCAACAGACTCGTCTTTTGCCCATAAAATGAAGTGAACTGAGGTATCCCTTGACCTCATGGTAAGTGGGAATCTTTTGCCTAGATGTTGCTTTCAAATTTAAGAAAAACGAGAAGCGTTTAAGTTTGGTTAAAACGGGGAATTTAATGTCGAAACAAAACTTATGACAGGTTGAAAGTGACCTGCAGAGAATGGACACACAAAATCAGGCAATATTGCGTACTTCGCCCGGAGAATGAAAAACAGCTTGCAGTCTTTGTCTCACACCTCTCACGAGAGGTTGAAACAGCTCGATCAGTAGCTGCTGCCATGAGGTTAAGGGATACCTCAGTTCATTCCATTTCAGAGACAACAGACTTGTTTGTTCTTGTATACAGCAGCCAGATTCTAATTTCCAACCCATTTCATATCATTCATGCCAGAAAATTAAACACATTAAAAACACAGGGGGTGCAACACTAATTTTACTATGCATAGAAAGGTCCTTGGATGTGCAGAAAATTGACCAACTGCAAAGAGTTTCGGCCCATGTCACCCTGTGTGGACTGCGCAGGCTGACATTGGTTGAAACTCTTTGCAGATGCATTTAAACCCCTTTTCACAGAGCAGGGCTCATTTAATTTTTTCATTGGCAAATACTTTCAAAATGGACAAGCCTAAACTTTTGTGGTCTGGTAGAGTTAACCAATCATCCTCTTATGTTTGCAATCTTTATTGGTAAAAGCTATTTGAGCCATAGTCTGTGAAAAGGGGGCTTAACCCTTTACTGCACAGTGCCGCCTTTTCACTCCCCTGGGAAAGAAGCCTTTTGAAAACATTGTGGGAAAAGGAGAAAATGCTAGTAACCAGCATTTTCTCCTTTTCCCACAATGTTTTCTACCCTATCAAAGAAAAACTGCACCATTTGAGCCACATTGAAATTGTTGTCTGCAAATGCTTTCAATTTGGACAAGGCTAAAATTTTGTCGTCTGGTAAAGGGTTAATGTATCTGCAAAAAGTATCCACCCAGGTCAACCTGTGCAGGCTGACCTGGGCTGAAACTTTTTGCTGTAGTAAGTTTTCTGTATGTCGAATGACCAGTCTGTCTCATGATGCAGTCAGTTGTTAGACAAAATGCACATTATGGATCCATGATCATGTGGGGACTTGCATTAAGCCCCCCTTTGCCAGAGCATTGCTCATTTTAATGATGAAATAGGCAGTGTTTCCATTCTCTTATGACTAATGACTTTTTCTACAGTTACAGCTTATTTTGTCTTCTTTGTAACTCTCCCTGTTCAAGGCATCCAAAACTATTCAGAACAGGAAATGAAATACAAAAATAGATTAAAATAAATACACCAAGAGGAAAACAAGTTTTCAGTTTAAATATTTATTTATATGAAAGTACATGTACACTATTTTATCTTTGCATCTGCCATTTTTTTTTTCTTTTCGGACAGTTGAATATTCAGTAAAGTGATATTAAGTAGAAAAATGGTAAAGCCAAAAGCAGATCTGATTTGAAAATGAAACAGTGATGGACAAGTTCCCTCCCTCACTCTTTTGATGTAAAAATAGTAAATATAAAATCTTAAAGTATAAAATATGAAAATATTTCCTTAAAGCAAATTAAAATGATAATTATTGCAGTCTGTATATAAAAGAAAAATAGGATTAAAGCAAAACAAAACAAAACAAAAAATTCATGCAAATTTAAGCCTGATGAAATAATATAATACTGATATAAAAAAGAACATATTTAAATCTTTACTGAACAATCCTGACTTTTAACAATGCTGTGGAAGGAAGCTTTAAAAACATTGTTGGAAAAGGAGAAAATGCTTGTCACCAGCATTTTCTCCTTTTCCCACAATATTTTCTATCCCTTCTATGATAAATTTCACATTTTGAGTAACATTTAATTTGTTGTCTGCAAATGCTTTCAATATAGACAAGTTTAAAATTTTGTTGTCCGGTAAAGAGTTGCGAAAACTTCACATAAAACTGAGCAAAATTAAATGTGGTCTCAACACAATTCTAATAGTTGAAGACAAGCACATAATAGTGAATAATATAAGCCTTATCAAGTCACTTTCTGGTTTGCAGATGTGCTGGTGTACAAATGTGGCCTTAACAAAGCATATACTGGTTAAGAAAATTAACATTGACAAAACACATAATAGTGAACAAATGTGGCCGTAACAAAACACATCCTTGTGCACAAATGCGACTTTAACAAAACACATCCTTGTGTACAATTGTGGCCTTGAAAAAACACATAACAGTGAAAAAATGTGGCCTTAACAAAACACATCCTTCAGTACAAATGTGGCCTTAACAAAACACATCCTTCGGTACAAATGTGGCCTTAACAAAACACATCCTTCAGTACAAATGTGACCTTAACAAAACACATCCTTCGGTACAAATGTGGCCTTAAAAAAATGCATAATGGTGAACAAAAAATGCCAAAACAAAGCATATGTACTGGTTTACAGAACTGGCATTGACAAAGCACATAATGATGTGTAGATGTGGCATGAATACAGCATAGATAAATGACAAGAGATGAATCAATGATGTCTAAAACAATACATATATACAGAAAAGCTCAAACACTGTATTAACCCTTTACCAGACAATCATGGGTTTTTACAACCCTGGTAAAGAAGGCTCTTGAAAACATTGTGGGAAAAGGAGAAAATGCTGGTAACCAGCATTTTCTCCTTTTCCCACAATGTCTCCTACCCTATCAGAGACCTTAAGCTCATTTGTACCAATTTTGAATTTGTCATCTGCAGATGTTTTGAATTTGGAAGAGTCTACAATTTGTCGTTTGGGAAAGGGTTAACAAAAATCAACAACAACAACATTTAGAAATACCCTTTTACCATGCCACAGTTTTAATGTTGGTCTCAAAGTACATATCAAAGAAAAGTAGCCCACTCTTTAATGAGCAAATCAATAGACAGAAATTTCATCAATGATAAAAAAAGTAAAAAAAAAAAGTTGAGACATCATATACTGTTGATTAGTCTGCTTATAGGATTTTATTTTTTTCTAAAAAAATATTCTGAATAAATAAACATTATCACTGGTAAGAGTCAGTGAAAAAGGGCCATATCTAAATACAAAAAAAAAAACCACACAAGAAGAAAATTGCCAACAGTATGTACAGTCAGACTCATTCTGGCCACCACATGAAATTCAGGGTAGATGACTGATTGACATTTCAATGAATCTGAAGCAATCCATAGTTTGACATTTGATGCAGGAGCAAACAAACAGGCCTGAAACGTTCATGAAATTGTGGTCTAAGTGTAACACAAGATTCTACAATCAAAACATCATGCCTGTTCCTTTGCATACCATCCCAGCAACCTGGGGTGGACTTTTTGATTTGATTTTATTAGAGTGCTCCGACTGCACTGGAGCAGCACGTTAAATCAAGTGAAATTGAGCAAACGGCATACTCCCAAGATAAATCAAGTGAGAGGAAAAATTAAAGATGGCTGACAATGATCGCAATGTTGTTGTTACAGCTCTATTTCAATTAATGACTTGTAAATTACCAGTTTGCAATACACATGGATGCCCTCCGAAGACTTCCATATCAAAAAACCATCACGTGCAATTTTTACGTTTGAAAATTAATCTCCTTCCCACGATTTTTTGAGGGGATTAGGTCACACGACTGCTCTGCTCTTGACTGCACCACCTCGGACGATGGAGTACTCCGGAGTGCGCTGGCACAGCTACTCAGTTACACTTGATTACGAATCTGCATGCTCAGAGTAGAAAGAGTGCTTAGATCAGCTAAATCAAGTCCACCCCTTGTAATTGATTGATTGTATGGTGTTTAACGCCGTTTTCAACATTATTTCAGTTATATCACGATGGCCAATGCACTTCCCTGGAGTTTCTTTTACCAGTACTCTGCACAATATTCTTTCCAAGCCACTGGCTGCTTTCCCACATAACCATCATCGAAACAATGATCAGCGGTGAGAGAGGAATGAATCCTGTCATGATGACTATCATCAGTCCTCGGAAAGAAATTGGCCAAGCCAGGGATCGAACCAGCGACCTCCTGTTCTCAAGTCCTGTACGCTACCGACTGAGCTACGGGGCTTGGCCACCACCCCTTGTAAGGTATTGTGACCTGAATTAGGACAGGTCATGGGAATGCCACATAATCAGTCACATGTGAAACGAGGGATTCTTCGGTAAAGGGTGAGAGGGATTATTCTTTTTGAAACGATGCTTTTAAAGTAGTCTACAGACAGAACTGCAGGCAGAATTGTGTGAACAAATAAAGAGTTGAACCCACAAGAAATTGCCACATACATACAGACAAGAAAGGTAATAACTTATAATCATGACCTGTAACAGCTGACCTGAAATTGCACTAACAACAAATGGTAAATGTAGGGATGGGACCAAATAGTTGAATATTCTGAAAAAAAAAAGCCTTATATTTGAATATGAAATTCATAACTGAAAGCATTTGCAGATGACAATTAAAATGTGTCGAAAAATTTGAGATTTGGCTGTGAAAGAGTAGAAAACATTGTGGGAAAAGGAGAAAATGCTGGTTACCAGCATTTTCTCCTCCCAAAATGTTTTTAAAAGTCTTTTTTCTCAGATCGTTAAAAATTGGGATTGTTTGGTAAAGGGTAAAATCTTTAATAATACTGTTGATTCCCTGATTTTTTTTAAAATCACACTATATGTATTAACCCTATGACCACTTATCATAGCTCAAGTTGTATTTGCAGATGGTGTGGATCATGATCAGACAGCAGACAGAATGTGCAGTCTGATCTTTGACCTGTGCTATCCACAATCATTCAGACAAAACTAGCCTTGAAACTGCTAATGATGGTCTTGGTGTTGGACTACAATTGTTTAGTCTTCATTTAGTGTTGGTGCTAAGGGTTAAACTGCATAGTTAACAAGATTCCTTGAGAGAAATTTGAGCCATGGTCTGTGAAAAGGGGGCTTATTGCATCTGGAGAAAGTATCAAACCATGTCAGCCTGCGCAGTCCATGCAGGATGACATGGGTCGAAACTTTTGGCTATTGGTCAACTCTCTGCATGGCAAGGGACCATTATACCTGCCTCATGATCCTGTTGGTTGTTAACCCTTTACCACACAATCCCAACTTTTAACGACCCTGAAAGAGTAGGCTTTTGAAAACATTGTGGAAAAAGGAGAAAATGCTGGTAACCAGCATTTTCTCCTTTTTCCACAATGTTTTCAACCCTATCATAGAGAAAACTCATTATTTGATATATGTTCAATTTGTTGTCTGCAAATGCTTTCAATTTGGTGGAGTCCGAAATTTTATCGTTTGGTAAAGAGTTAAGATGAAATGCATATTATGGTGTCATGCATCACAGAGATACATTAAGCCCCCCTTTGCCAGAGTGCAGCTCATTTACATTCATTGCAAATGGTATTTTCTTAGCCTTTGCCACTCAACATTTAAGACTTGTCCTTACTGAAAGCATTTTCAGAAAAATTACAATAACCATGGTTTCTGGCATGAACAAAGCAATGGACCATCAGTCTGATGCATAGTTTCCAGTCTGGTTTTGGTGCATAGACTGACAATATCATACATAATGCAAGATTTGTCTTTTAAACAGATAATGTTGTAGGAAAATGAGAAAATACAGGTTACCTACATTTTCTCTTTTTGCACATTGGTTTCAAAAGCCTTTTTACTTAGATTCATAAAAATGTGCAATCTTTTGGTAAACAGTTACAGAATGTTCATTCTACTCTGGTCCTTTTTAGTGTTGAATGTAGGCCACCCTTCATTCCTTCTTATATTCAAATTACCAGTGATTCTGAAAAGAAAGGTAGAAAAAAAGTGAGCTAATGAAACTCAAACCTTTACCTCATAATTTATATTGCATAAAATAGGGTACTATTAAAATACATGTAATACATAAACAGGCTGAATTATAGCTTTCAAGGTGCTATAATGTGAAACACAAAATTGAGTGTTCTTGGCCTTAAGAAGCACACATCAGTGCAACATCATTGCACCTTAACATATCACATATCAGTGCAAAGTCATGGCACCTTAATATAGCACACATCAGTGCAAAGTCATTGCACTTTGACAAAGAACACATCAGTGCAAAGTCATCACACTTTGACAAAGCACACATCAGTGCAACATCATAGCACTTTAATATAGCACACATCAGTGTAAAGTCGTGGCACCTTTATATAGTACACATCAGTGCAAAGTCATGGCACCTTAATATAGCACACTTTAATGCAAAGTCATGGCACCTTAATATAGCACACATCAGTGCAAAGTCATCGCACTTTGACAAAGAACACATCAGTGCAAAGTCATTGCACTTTGACAAAGCACACATCAGTGCAACATCATAGCACTTTAATATAGCACACATCAGTGCAAAGTCATTGCACTTTGACAGCACACATCAGTGCAACATCATAGCACTTTAATATAGCACACATCAGTGTAAAGTCATGGCACCTTAATATAGCACACATCAGTGCAGTCATGGCACCTTAATATAGCACACTTTAGTGCAGTCATGGCACCTGAATAAAGCACACATCAGTGCAAAGTCATGGCACCTTAAAATAGCACACATCAGTGCAGTCATGGCTGTATCAAAATGGATCAGCGCAAGGTTGTAGCAACTTAACAAAGAACAAGTCAAAGATAATCATGGCCTCAAATGGTACACATACAAGCAAAATCATGACCCTAGCAAATGCTTGAGGGACAACATCTTTGCAAATAATACACCTTCACTACCGGGCCACACAAGATTGCCACAAAGAGAGAAGTTTATGACACAAAATACAGTCAAACCTGGTTTAACCCTTTCCCAAACGACAAATTTTAGACCCTTCAAGATTGAAAGCATCTGCAGACAACAAATTTGAAAGTAGTTAAAATGAACAAAAGTTTTTTGACACGGCAAAAAACATTGTCAAATAAGGAGAAAATGCTGGTTACCGGCATTTCGTCCTTTTTCCACAATGTTTTCAAAAGGGCTCTTCCTCAAAGACGTGAAAACAAGGGATTGTTTGGTAAAGGTTTAAGAGACCACCCAAGATAAATCTAAAAAGACGTCTTGAAACAAGAATATTGCATTCAGGTACCAGTGCACAGCTGCTGCAGTTTCTTTTCTCAGTCAAAATTCTCAATCCAAATATGGGGCATACTGTGCTGTAACTATTTTAAGGGTTACAACCTGCCCTTCATGTACGGGTTCCCCTTTTGTTAGTTATCAACTAGGCCAAGTTTGAAGTAAATATTTGCAGTAATGACATAGATATCAGAAAACATCAAACTTGATGCACATCAACAATGACTCTCCAAACAAAGATGCAGATGACGACAGAGCCATGCCAATACCTGGATGTTATCTTTGCAAACAGCTGAGCTAAAAATATTGAGTACTTTAGGCACAAAAATGAGAAGGCTCAAGGGAACAAAATCTATCAGCACTTTAGTCTGACATCCTAAGTTTTTGCATTGTACATCAATTATTTCTTGTTAATCCTTAGGCACTTTGCATAACTAGACTCAAGATAAGAATGCAAAAGACAAATGCAGTTGGATTTTCAGTATGCACACTCCTGGGACATGCTCGACAAAAACGACCTTGAAATTGAAATAATTTGAGTCATGCTCTGGCAAAATTGGGGTTTAACTCTTTACCAAATGACAAAATTTTAGACCAGCCCAAATTGAAAGCTTTTGCAGACAACAAAATAAATGTGACTCAAACATTGAAATTTGATTTGGGAAGAGTAGAAAACATTGTGGGAAAGGGAGAAAATGCTGGTTACCAGCATTTTCTCCTTTTCCCACAATGTTTTCAAAAGGCTTCTTCCTCAGGGTCGTTAAAAGTCAAGATTGTAGGGTAAAAGGTTAATGCATCTCATTGATGCATTAACTCTTTACCAAACGACAAAATTTTAGACTGGTCCAAATTCAAACCATTTGTAGACGACAAAATAAACGTGACTGAAAAATTGAAATTTGTTTTGGAAAGGTTTGAAAATATTGTGGCAAAAGGAGAAAATGCTGGTTACCAGCATTTTCTTCTTTTCCCACAATGTTTTCAAAAGCCTTCTTCCTCAGGGTCGTTAAAAGTCGGGATTGTGTGGTAAAGGGTAGAAGCAGATAAGCCATCACATAATCATGGAGTCATAATAGCCATTTTTTAACCCTTTCCCAAACAAGCCCTGGTATTCACGTGTCTCAGTACAAGTCTTTTGAAAACACTGTGGGAAAAGGAGAAATTGCTCGTAACGAGCAATTTCTCCTTTTCCCACAGTGTTTTCTACCCTTTTTGGGAACTTTCTGCCATTTTCATCAAATTTAAAATTGTCATCTGCAAATTCTTTCAATTTGGACCAGTCCAAAATTTGTCATTTGGGAAAGGGTTAAAGAACTGACTTAATCATGAGGTGAAATTGGTCCTTGGACATACAGAAAATTGACCAGTGGCAAAAAGTTTTGGCCCAGGTCTATAGACTGTGCAGGCTGACCTGGGTTGATACTTTTTGCAGATACATGAAGCCCCCTTTTCACAGAGCATTAGCACAGAGGGTAACTAGATGTACAATTTCAGTGCAGTGACAGCAACACTGAGAGAGGTGGCTGCAATACAGTGCCTATGCATATACACACAGAAAGGCTAATTCATGTTGTACAAGTATACTTGAGCTATGCTCTGGCAAAAGGGGGCTTAATGCTTCGCCATAATGCCAACTAGATCATGAGGTAGACTGTTCCTTTGGCATACAGAAAACTGACCAATCACGGAAAGTTTCTGCCCAGGTCAGCCTGTGCAGACTGCCCAGGCTGACCTGGGTTGATACTTTTTGCGGATGCATTAAGCCCTCTTTTCACAGAGCATGTCTCATTTGTATTTTGCGGGATATTTCCATGTACGAAGGCTATAAAGATGCAATGAGAATATCTGTAACTTGTTGACTGCTACTTTGTACTTTGTCTGAAATATGGATCCGTCAAACTGCCGATATTTCTGAAAAAAATACCTAGTCCCAAAGGTGTTCTGGCTACCGAGATTCGACTGTATACCTCCAAAAACATTGTCTTGAAGGGTTATAAAAAGTCTTATACAGTTGAAAATAAAAACAGGTATTTCCTGTCAAATAAAATGACCCAAAACATTGCAGCCTCAAGGCTGTTTTCAGCAGAACATCTAGCAAAACTGTCAATGATTTGGATTCAAGATCAGAGGTACATTTTGTATGGTCTGACCTTAGCCCTTTATGACACAATCCCAAGTTTAAATGACCCTGAAAAAGAAGCCTTTTGAAATCATTGCAGGAGAAGGAGAAAATGCTGGTAACCACTATTTTCTATTTTTGCCGTAATATTTTCAACCATATCAGAGACAAATTCCATCATTTGAGCCATATTAGAATGGGTATCTGCAATTGCTTTCAATTTGGACAAGTCTAAGTTTTGTTGTTTGGTAAACCGTTCATCCATACTAATGCATAGTCCATACCAAAAGCAAGTAAATATCTATATGTTATTAGCACTTCAAAGCTTAAGATGGTATACAGAATCACTTAACCAAACCAAGCACATTGACCCTTAAAGCCCCGAATAAACCCAAGGGTCATTTTCAATCTAGATATAAGACCAAAAGGATGCAATTTCAAGGTTGCTTTGGTCCATATTGTCTATACAAACTAGACTGTATGGATTGCTGGCTGCTGAAGCATTTGAAATTGTGAAAGGTGCTTAACTCTTTACCAAATGACAAAATTTTAGACCAGTCTAAATTGAAAGCTTTTGCAGATGACAAAATATATGTGACTCAAAAATTAAAATTAGTTTTTGGGAGAGTAGAAAACATTGTAGGAAAAGGAGAAAATGCTGGTTACCAGCATTTTCTCCTTTTCCCTCAATGTTTTCAAAAGGCTTCTTCCTCAGGGTCGTTAAAAGTCTGGATTGTGTAGTAAAGGGTTAAAGATACATCTATACTCGTTTTCAGCCAGCTTTTAACCTATTTCATCTTTATCTTATCAAACTATAATCATTCTTGTATCTTCATGCCAAATGTTTATCCTGACTATTGCAAGGTTGCATAGAAAACATACCAATAAAAAGGGCATTTCATTTTCTTGGGGCCATCAAAGAAATCATTGTTGTGAGGTTTCTGCTTTTAAATAGAAGATTTTACAAGTATGTATTTATTCCTAACAAATCGGTAATTTATCAATGTTTACACAGCTGACTAAACTTTGAGCCATTCTACAGTATATCGAACTTTCAGTGTTTTTCTCTATGGCTGTAAGGATGTATCCTTAACCCTTTAACATACAATCCTGAGTTTTAGGAAAACTGAGGAAGAAGGCTTTTGACCACCATTTTTTCCTTTTGTTACTATATTTTCCATTGTTTCAAAGACAATTTCCAGTGAGTTAGCCAGTGGCAGAAACTGTCGCAAAAGGAGAAATTGCAGGCAAAAAAGAAAAAAAAAAATTGCTTATAATTAGCCATTTCTCTTTTTCACTTTGTTTTCAGGAAATAATCATGTTCCAGGCCATATTTTATGTAAATTACAGATTTTACAAGGAAATGTTTGTTTTCAGAAAATTTATCTCTGGTGGTAGAGGGTAAACCCTTTACCACACAATCTTGACTTTCAATGACCCCAAAGAAAATGTCATTTGAAAGCATTGGGGGAAAAAAAGAACAAGAGGGCCATTGGCCCTAAAAGCGCTCACCTGAGTAAAGTCATATACAGTTGATAAAGCTGAGGAGATCCTGGTTTTAACTATGAAAAACACACGAGTGTAAGTGACCACCTTTTTTGAATCAATGTGACTAAATTCCAAACTTGTCCAAGATATCATTAAAACAAACATTCTGACCAAGTTTCATGAGTATCAGACCGAAAATGTGGCCTCTACGGTGCACACAAGGTTTTTCTAAGATTCGGTCCAGTGACCTACTTTTTGACCAGATGTGACCCACTTTGAAACTTGTCCAAGATATCATCAAGGCAAACTTTCTGACCAAGTTTCATGAGAATCAGGCTGAAAATGTGGCCTCTAGAGTGCACACAAGGTTTATCTATGACTTGACCATGTGACCTACTTTTTGCCCCGACATGACCCACTTTCAAACTTGTCTGAGATATCAACAAGATAAACATTCTGACCAATCTTTATAAGTATAAGACTGAAAATGTGGCCTCTATGGAGCACCCAAGGTTTTCCTAAGATTTGGCCCAGTGACCTACTTTTTCACCCGACATGACCCAATTTCAAACTTGTTTAAAACATTATCAATCTGACCTATTTTCATGAGTATCCAACTACAAATGTGGCCTCTAGAATGCACACAAGGTTTTTCTAAGATTTAGCCCAGTGACCTACTTTTGACTGGACATGACCCAATTTCAAACTTGTCCCAGATATTATCAAGACAAACATTCTACCCAACTTTCATGAGTTTCAGGCTGAAAATGTGGCCTCTAGGGGGCACACAAAGTTTTTCTAAGATTTGGCTCAGTGACCTACTTTTTGACTGGACATGACCCAATTTTAAACTTGTCAAAGATATCATTATGAAAAACATTCTGACCAAGTTTCAGAAGTATGAGACTCAAAATGTGGCCTCTAGAGTGCACATAAGGTTTTTCTAAGATTTATGCCCGACATGACCCAATTTCAAATGTATCCGAGATATCATGAAGACAAATATTCTGACCAAGTTTCATAACTTTCGGACTGAAAATGTGGCCTCTAGGGTGCACACAAGGTTTTATTAAGATTTGCCCCAGTGACCTACTTTTTGACCAGACATGACCCAATTTCGAAATTGTGCGAGATATTTTCAAGACAAATATTCTGACCAAGTTTCATAAGTTTCAGGCTGAAAATGTGGCCCCTAGAGTGCACACAAAGTTTTATTAAGATTTGGCCCAGTGACCGTCTTTTTGACCCGACATGACCCACTTTCAAACTTGTCCAGGATGTTATAAAGACAAACATTCTGACCAAGTTTCATGAGTTTCAGGCTGAAAATTTGGCCTCTAGAGTGCACACAAGGTTTTTCTAAGATTTGGCCCAGTGACCTACTTTTGACCAGACATGACCCAATTTCAATTTTGTCCAAGATATTATCAAAACAAACATTCTGACTAAGTTTCATGAGTGTATGACTGAAAATGTAGCCTCTAGAGTGTACAAAAGGTAATTATTGATGCTTGGATGACAGACAACACATATTGCACATCACACGATGGACAGCACGATCACAAAAGCTCACCTTGAGCACTTCGTGCCCCGGTGAGCTAATAAAACCAGCATTTTCTCCTTTTCCCTCAATGTTTTCTAATCTTTCAAAGACAAATTTCATAATCTGAGCTAGATTAAATTTGTTGCCTGGCTTGCCAGCCAATGCTTTGTTTTCCATCAGATCCACAATTTGGTTGTGTGGTAGAGGGTTAAGACTAAATGGTGTCAAAAATACAACAAGTACTGATAATATCTATTCACTTTATTCAGTGTAAATTTACAACAGTTTGGTTCAAGGTCTTTGACAATGCAACCGAAAACAATCATCATACATACGATTTCAAAATCTCAAGACTAAACAGACTATTGTAAATACCTTCTATTAAGCACAGAACAAGGCATAAAAAAAGGTTATTCAGTATCTAAGCAAATACCACTTGGTAAGTTTAGGGTATTTCAGTCAAAATATCGTTAAAATTTGAGTGCAAAATTACTCTTAACCAAGCAATCCTATTTTAAAGGCCACAGGGAAAGAGGCTTTCGAAAACATTGTGGCAAAAGCAAAAAAATACTGGTCACCACTATTTTCTTTTTGTTCACAAGTTTTTGTATCCTTTTGCAACCCAAACCATTGTATGTGTCACATTTACTTTTTTGTCTGCGAATGGTCTCAATGCGGACAAGTCTAAAATTCCATTGTCTGGTAAAAAGTGAAAACAAAAAAGACATTTCTAGTCAGGACTGAAAGACTTAAAAAAGCTCTAAATGTGAATGCCTTTTTTAAACATATCTTTTTTTAAACATTAAGTTTTTTAAAGTAATGTACTGGAAAATAATACAAGCACATATTTTGAAACATACTGAAAAGGGGATGTGTGACTGGTAACCAGCATTTTCTGTTATTTTCCTGTAATGTTTTCAGCCGTTTCAATGACAAATCTGATCACTTTGGCCACATATTATGTGCCATCTGTGAATACTTTCAAGTTAAATGAGCCTAAGTTTTTGTCATCTGGTGGAGATTTAACCCTTTAGCACACAATCCTGTGTTTTCACAACCCTAAGAAGGACTGCTTAAAAAAAAAAAAAAAAAAGCATTTGGGAAAAGGAGAAAATGCGAGTGCTCAGCATTTTCTCCCTTTCCCACATTTTAAAGACAACTCTTATGATTAGAGCAACATCTAATTTGTATTCTGCTAATATTTTCAATTGGAAAGGTCAAAATTTCTGTCATAGGGTCAAGGGGTAGCAGGTACTTCTAACTAATTTCTTACAGCTAATTATATGTGCCATTTGTTTTGACTGATACTGTTGTATTAAAGTTCAGTACTTGTTGTATTTTTCAAGTTTCTGGTTATTTATGGCTTTTCATGAATATTTCTCATTAACTCTTTACCAAATGACAGAATTTTAGAGTAGCCCAAATTGAAAGCATCTGCAGACGACAATTTAAATGCGACTGAAATGATGGAAATTCTCTTTTATAGGGCAGTAAAACATTGTGGGAAAAGGTTACCAGCATTTTCTCCTTTTTCCACATTCTTTTCAAAAGGTTTCTTCCTAAGGGTCGTTAAAACTCGGTTTTGTGTGGTAAAGGGCTAAATAACCATTATAGCTCTTACCACAACCTTGGCTCCTTTTGCAGATAGTGCTAATCAAGATCAGACCGAACAGAATGTACATGGTAACCAGCATTTACTCCTTATCTCACACTTTCTACCCTTTTCAGGGCTATTCTCATCCTTTCACTCCTAGTCTTTTTGTTGTCTCCAAATCTAGACAAAGCTTAAAATTTTGTCAAGTGGAAAAGAGTCACACAACAAACTGAAATAATGTGAACAATTTTGAAACAGGAACACCCAAAGATCATTTGTTCGAAGCCAGAGCACTTAAAACAAGAGCACTGCATACAATTGCAGACACTTGGCTGTGGTTGCTTGATTTTCAGTAAAAATTCTGATTTTGAGTAAAAATTACAACTCAAAAATGGGGCATAACTGTGTCAAAAAACTGGTTACCTACCCTTATTGTATAGGTTCTCCTATTGATTATTAACAACATGTCCAAGTCTGAAGTAAATGTCTTCAGTAATAACAGAGACATTATAAAATGTCAAAGTTTTTGCACGACAGTAAAGACAACGAGGCCAAGGCTACAACAATAACTTGACATTCTCTTCGAAACTGTGCTTGCAAAGGAGCCAGTTTTTGCACAGAGATAAATTGTTCATTTGCATTATCAAGGCCTAGGGCCCATCGGTAAGTCTACCAATACCATGCTAATATCATTATGTAGAATCAAAATTACTTTTCATTCAAGAGGTGCAGGGGTGCAGATAAAAGAACTGTTTCCCATATCAAAGAATTATATTTTTTTTGTCACTAAATCCTGCATCATTACTTCACATCAGAAATGTTCCAAAGATACAATTCTGATGTGTACCCATAACAGACATTTTAGGAAAAAAAAAATGTCTCTAAAAATTGATAATCTCCTATGATCTGAACCTCTGATATTACAATGCTCTCTGTCATTTACACCAAAAAAAAAAATGAGCCATGCTCTGTGAAAAGGGGGCTTAATGTGTCTGCCAAAAGTATCGACCCAGGTCAGCCTGTGCAATCCGCGCAGGCTGACCTGGGCTGAAACTTTTCGGTACTGGTCAATTTTCTGTATGTCAAAGGACCAGTCTACCTCATGTTTCACTTGTTTGTTACACAAAATTGATTTTACTGATCCATAGTTATGTGATAACTGGCTTGGTATCATGCATCAAGGAGATGCATTATGCCCCCTTTTGCCACAGCATGGCTCAAATGTATTGACATATAAAAGATAAAAACTTGTACACTACATATGAGCAGGGCAATGGCAATAGGCTGTTTAATGAATCCCTGTGATGCACTATACTAAGCAAGTATCATATTAACTATGGATCTATAAAATCCATTTTATCTGACAACTGACTGAATCATAAGGTAGAATGGTCCATACACATGCAGAAAATTTACATCTAGCATAGAGTTTAGACCCATGGCAGCCTCTGCAGTCCATGCAGGCTAACATGGGTTGATATTTCTTTTTATATGTATTAAACTTCCTTTTCACAGTGCATGACTCATATATCAATGCAATAAATGCAATTAGATTACAGCATTGTATCATCAAGATTAATTTTCCCTTACACTTATGACAAAAACTGACCAATGGTGCAAAAATATATCAGTTAAGTTGTTTTTGCACACTATACATATCAAGATCAAGCTACACAGAATATGCAGTATGATCCCAGATCCAAACAATCTGCTATCAAAACAGGTTCAGATTTTTAATATTTGGGTCTGTTTAACTCATTACCATCTCATACAATATGCAGCCAACATCTTTGAATCCTTGTAAAATAGGTATAATTAACCAGAATCACAGATTATCACATGATTACATGTGAAAATATTGCAGTAGGGGAAATAATTAGAAGTGAATTTCCTTTTTGTCACAATGTTTTTGTGGGGTGGTCTGCAGCAAGACAGATAACTGTCTGAAAATGTCACTTGAATTTGTTGCTGAGGTTCTTCGGACGTAAAAATACAAACACAAAGACAGACAGACATACATACAACCAATACCCTTGTGTCCCTTTCTCCACATAGTTAAGGGAAAGAGGGCTAATCTAAGGTTAGGTATACAGGACATTTCATTACATGCCCTACGATTACAAATCATTCAAAGCAATCTTTATCAATGCTAACTATGGAAGTAGATGAAAATGGCAAGACACTGTTTTTTAAAGTGCTTAGCTGCCAATTGTTACTTATGTAGCTGTTTTGGATGGCATAGATCAAGATGAGACTGCAGTGTATGTGCAGATCTACACCTCCTGCTACTTGATGCTAAATTACATTACCAGAAACCATCTACAGTTGAAGAGGGAATCCACCTGTAAACTTCAAAAATAGTCAAATGTATAAAGCTGGCAGTGAAAGAGTTCATCTGTGTCTGCTAAAAGAACACTGCCATTAAGATTTTTGCATCGAAGTTCCCAAAATTATTTAAAAAAGAAATGAAACTCCTGTACACCTGTTCATGAATCATTTTGTTAGAACACAAATGGTTTTATAGGTCCAGATAATGTAATAATGATACATGAATATAAATGAGGATTAATATATTTCAATCATACTGGGATGAATAAATTCAAAATCAAGACATTTTCTAAGAGCTGCATCCTTTCTTTTTACAGCCCTGAGAAGAAAGACTTTTTAAAACATTGTGGATAAAGGTAACCAGTATTTTCTCCTATTTCAATGTTTTCTACCAAATCAAAGACAAAACCCATCATTTAACTCTTTCCCAAACACGCCCTGGTTTTCACGTGTCTGCAGTGTAAGTCTTTTGAAAACACTGTGGGAAAAGGAGAAATTGCTCGTAACGAGCAATTTCTCCTTTTCCCACAGTGTTTTCTACCCTTTTTGATAACTTTCTGCCATTTTCATCAAATTCAAAATTGTCGTCTGCAAACTCTTTCATTTTCCAAGTCCAAACTTTGTCGTTTGGAAAAGGGTTAACTCTTTACAAAATAATAAAATATTAGGGTGGACAAAACTGATAGCATTTGCAAACGACAATGGTAGCTAAGATGATGGTAATTGTTAGTGAAAGGGAACAAAGAAGAAAATACTGGTTACCAGCATTTTCTCTTTTTCTGACAAGGTTTTCGAAAGGATATTTCCTCAGGGTTGTTAATACTTTGAATTGTGTGGCAAAGGGTTAAGACATCTACAATAAGTATTCCACAAATGCTTTTAATATCTATGAGTATAAGTTTCTGTTGCCTGGTAAAAAGTTATAATATATATTGTAAAAAAGTGATATAAACACTAAGAGCAAAGATTTATCACAATTTGACAAGTTTTTCTTTTTGAGTATTTTTCTCCATTTGTTACTTTATTTTTTAACCATATGTTCAACAGTCTTCTTCTGCAGAGGCATAAACTTTCATCTTCATAAAGGAATGGGCCAAGGCAACATTGATTCAAAGTAAAAATTCAAAAGAATCTTCATCCGACTGAATTGATTGCATAAATGGAATAACACCAAATTTTAGGTTCCATCTTTTGCAAATAACACTTTCCCAGACACAAAATTTCAGACTCATCCATACTGAGACCATTTGCAGACAACAAACTAAATGTGGCTCAAATGGCTTTTAACCCTTTACCACACAATCACAACTTTTAACAATCCTAAGAAAACAGGCTTTTGAAAACATAGTGGGGATAGGAGAAAATGCTGGTAACCAGCATTTTCTCCTTTTCCACCATGCTTTCTAGCCTATCACAGACAGAATTCATCATTTGAACCATGTTTAATGGGTCGTCTGCAAATGCTTTCTATTTGTTCAAGTCCAAAACTTTGTCTTCTGATAAAGAGTTAAAGGGCAAAAAACATTATGGGCAAAAAGAAAAACTGCTGGTTTCCGATATTTTTTTCCTCCCTTAATAATGCCTTAAAATTAATTCTTTACCAGATAACAAATAGGCCATAACAAGGGCATTTGCAGAGCACAAACTGACTGAGACTTGAATAATGGAATTGGTCTTTTTTAAGGGGTGGAACACAACATGAAAAAGATGTGGAGAAGAGAAAAAAATGCTTGTAAGAGTTTTTTCTCTTCTTTTCCTTTTCAAATGCATTTTTCTTTTTGCATTGTGAAAATACCCATTGGTTATGGTGTCACAACCATCAATTAGGTACGAAAAGAGAACAAGAGGGCCATGATGGCCCTGTATCGCTCCACTGGCTTATAAATATAAACCACGAAGAAAAGTCTTCACTATATAAGCCCTTATAAAACTTTGACCTCATGGCTACAGTCTGACTAAATGGGGAATATTGTATTAGAAGAATAACATGCCAAATGTGGGAGTTCTTGGCCTTATGGCTGGTAACAAGATGGTTTCTGAACTTTTCACTCCATAAACCCATGTAAAACTTGTGATCCCTGGTGCAGGGCCAAACTTGATCCTAGAGCTGTAACTTGGGCCCTCTTTGTAACTGTCCACTAAATAATGCTATAATTATATGCAAAATTTGGTAGCCTAAGCCTTATGGCTATGTACACCAAGATTTAAAAGTTTTCCCTATGTAAGCCTATGTAAATCTTGTGAACCCCCCCCTCCAAGTATGAGGCCAAATTGACCCCAGGACTATACTTTGGACACTTTTGGTAGACTCCAACTAGATCAAGCTAAATGCCAAATTTGGTAGCTCTAGGCCTTATGGTTTCAGACAAGAAGATATTTAAAGTTTTCTCTATATAAGCCTATGTATAAAACTTGTGACCCCTGGGGAAGAGCCAATTTTGACCCCAGGGCTATAATTTCAAGAAACATGATAGAGGTCTACTACATAAAGCTACATGCCAAATTTGGTAGCCCTATGCCTTATGGTTTCAGACAAGAAGATTTTTAAAGTTTTCTCTATATAAGCCTATGTAAAACTTGTGACCCCTGGGGAAGAGCCAATTTTGACCCCAGGGCTATAATTTCAAGAAACATGATAGAGGTCTACTACATAAAGCTACATGCCAAATTTGGTAGCCCTATGCCTTATGGTTTCAGACAAGAAGATTTTTAAAGTTTTCTCTATATAAGCCTATGTAAAACTTGTGACCCCTGGGGCAGAGCCAATTTTGACCCCAGGGCTATAATTTGAAGAAACTTGATAGAGGTCTACTACATAAAGCTACATGCCAAATTTGGTAGCCCTATGCCTTATGGTTTCAGACAAGAAGATTTTTAAAGATTTCCAATATTTTTCAGTTTTGTTGCCATGGCAACCAGAGTTTTTGAAGGAATCAAATTCTTTCAAGAAATTCTGAAGAGGACCATGTCAGGATCATTTCTGTGAAGTTTCGTGAAAATCGGATGGGTAGTTTCAGAGAAGAAGATGTTTGAAATAAAAGTTAACGCACGGACGGACGGACGGACGGACGCACGGACGGACGGACGGACGCACGACGGACACCGGGCCATGACATAAGCCCGCTGGCCTTCGGCCAGTGGAGCTAAAAACTGAATCAGGCCGCAAGAAAGAGTAGATCTATCCTGGTCCATGTTGAGAGGGAAGGATATGAAATTCATAAAGAAAACAGGTATGTGATATAAGCCATATAAAAAGCCACATTTACCACCCTATCCCAAGTTCTAATTACCCCGAGGGAGAAGCATTTAAAACATATTGTGGGAAACAGAGAAAATGCTGGTAACTAGCATTTTCTCTGTTTCCCACAATGTTTTCTACCCCATCGAATACAAATTCCATGGTTTGAGTCACATTTAAATAGTGACTTGCCAGCACTCTCAATTTGGACAAGTCTACTTGTTTGTCATGCCGTAAAGAGTTAACAAATTATCTAACAAAGCTAACAAATTTTATTTGTTTTCTTATGCAACCATAACAGACTATGATAGAAAAATACTATGGATAATGCAAAACAAGAGGGCCATGATGGCCCTGTATCACTCCACTGGCTTATAAATATAAACCATGAAGAGAAGACTTCACTATATAAGCCCTTATAAAACTTTGACCCCAAAGCTACAGTCGGACTAAATGGGGAATATGTGTATTAGAAGAATAACATGCCAAATTTGGGAGTTCTTGGCCTTATGGCTAGTAACAAGACGGTTTCTGAACTTTTCATTCCATAAACCCATGTAAAACTTGTGACCCCTGGTGCAGGGCCAAACTTGATCCTAGGGCTGTAACTTGGGCCCTCTTTGTAGTTGTCCACTAGATAATGCTATAATTATGCAAAATTTGGTAGCCTAAGCCTTATGGCTATGTACAACAAGATTTAAAGGTTTTCCCTATGTAAGCCTATGTAAATCTTGTGACACCCCCCCCCCCCCCCCCCAGCATGAGGCCAAATTGACCCCAGGACTATAATTTGGGCACTTTTGGTAGACCCCAACTAGATCAAGCTAAATGCAAAATTTGGTAGCTCTAGGCCTTATGGCTAGGTACAGGAAGATTTTTAAAGTTTTCTCTATATAAGCCTTTGTAAAACTTGTGACCCCTGGGGCAGAGCCAATTTTGACCCCAGGGCTGTAATTTCAAGAAACATGATAGAGGTTTACTACATAAAGCTACATGCCAAATTTGGTAGCCCTATGCCTTATGGTTTCAGACAAGAAGATTTTTAAAGTTTTCTCTATATAAGCCTATGTAAAACTTGTGACCTCTGGGGAAGAGCCAATTTTGACCCCAGGGCTATAATTTCAAGAAACATGATAGAGGTCTACTACATAAAGCTACATGCCAAATTTGGTAGCCCTATGCCTTATGGTTTCAGACAAGAAGATTTTTAAAGATTTCCAATATTTTTCAGTTTTGTTGCCATGGCAACCAGAGTTTTTGAAGGAATCAAATTCTTTCAAGAAATTCTGAAGAGGATCATGGCAGGATCATTTCTGTGAAGTTTCATGAAAATTGGATGGGTAGTTTCAGAGAAGAAGATGTTTGAAATAAAAGTTAACGCACGGACGGACGGACGGACGGACGGACGCACGACGGACACCGGGCCATGACATAAGCCCGCTGGCCTTTGGCCAGTGGAGCTAAAAATTACCATAAAGAAAAAAAAATTAATGTTCATGAAGAAATTTGTGTGAGTTGAAATTCAACTCAATGATCTCAGATTATGCATGTAACAATCTAGCAATAGTTCATTCCCACTGAGAGCAATTAGACCAACTTTTTCCATCTTCACCATGACATGAGATAGACATTTATACACATACTTCATCCATCTTCATTAATCTACAATTCTTTCATGGCAGTGTGAGCTACTCTTACTAGCAAGCATCAAACATGCTGATAATGATCGACATTACTCTTTACAAGTTATATAATCCATGTTGAGTTCAATGCCATGCTGCAAAGTTTTGTTTATGATGGACAGGTGAAACACGAAAGTACCTGACGTTGGACTGTAATTTATTTAAATCTCTATTGGCTGATGCATTGTTTACTTGACTGCGTGGCTCTATCTCACCCTGTGTTCCATCCCCTTTCTTTACTGCAATACACTTCCAGTTATCTATGTAATTTGCTGAAAAAGAGTTCAGAGATATTCTTGACCTATTACCATAGAATCTCATGTTTTAGATATCCTTGAGGAGAAAGCCTTTGAAAACTTTTCGGGAAAAGGAAAAAATGCTGGTAACCAGTTCAAGAACAAATTCTGCAATTTTAGGCAGATCAATTTTTAAATGTTTTTGGTACATCTTAAAAATTCATAAATGGGTCAAACATTCTCTGGTGGTTAGATGAAAGATTCAGGTAGAAACTACAAACTGTAAATACTGTAAAATCTAAAAATAAAAAAATACTAATAAAAGGCAGCCACAAGTGTATAGGTGCCTTCTCTCAAATGCATTCAATTATTTTTGCTGATTACAATTATTGCACAAAGTTGAAAACAGTGCTGTACTATTGCAAAAAAATCTCTCAATTCTGTCTATATTAACCTTTTACCAGACGACAAAATTTAAGCCTTATCCAAATTGAAAGCATTTGCAGATGACAATTTCAATGTTGCTCAAATGGTGCAATTTTTGTTTGATAGGGTAGAAAACATTGTTGGAAAAGGAGAAAATGCTGGTTACCAGCATTTTCTCCTTTTTCCACAGTGTTTTCAAAAGGCTTCTTTCCCAAAGTCATTAAAAGGCAGCATTGTACGATAATGGGTTAAAGAAATTAAATCAAGAAAAAAAAAAGGTTTTAGACAGAACAACTCCATGAGACACAAACAAATAATTTTTTGTGAAGCCAAAGTCAATTTGTTGATTTTGTCAGTTTTTCTGTCTACATATATTTTGGCAACTTGAGGTAATAAATGACAGAAAATAAACAAAAAAGTCAAATAAGCATTACTAATGGATAAAGTATGTGAGCCAGATTATACTGACAGCATACACCACTTCTTCTCAAGAAATTCCTGTCCTTCACAAAACACTATTTGGTAAAGGAATCATGAAAGAAGTTGTTGCTCTACGTACTTCATGGCTTAAACCTCAACTTCTTAGTTCAGAGGTCACCTCATCCTGCTCTCTCCTTATCTTATTACCTCTTAACACAAACTTGCAGGAAATAACTTTCAAAACCTCCTTGTAACATAGGTATAATCAATATGAAAATAACAGTTTAGCACATGAGTATGATACATCATGTGAAAACAATGGCTTATGGTGAAATTGCCGGTTACAAATAATATTTGCTACAATATTTTCAAAAACATACGCTGCAAAATGAAAAAAAACTTGTCTTAAAAGGAATGATTGATTGAAAGGTGTTTTACGGCATTTTCAATGATAGTTCAGTCAAATCAAATCATCATTTCAACAGCTCACTTATTCATTTTTTCTGGGTTTTACTAGTACTTGGCTAGGGCTCCGAGGTATCTTCCCAAAAAGGATTAAACCTGGGGCCTCCAGTTTTACACCTTCAATGCTGAGCTATAGAGGACCCCTGCAAGAGGGTAACTAATTAAACACACAAAAAAAGAAAGTTTTACTTGACCTACCTTTCCACAATCTTACGCAATTATCGTCACCTGAAGAGACTAGTACTGTGCCAATAACATTCCAACATACCCGCCACACCTGCAGAAGGATCACAGACCTCCAGATAAGAGGGAGTGATGGTATTCTAAATCCATTATTTCTCTTCCAAACCCTATGTTGTGGGTACTCATTAGAATCGTCTTGATGAGACGATTCTAATGAGTACCCATAACATAGGGTTTAGTGGAGAGTGACTGATATTTTCAGTTTTGAAATCAAAATCAATCCCCCTATCTGGAGCTCTGGGATCATATATGCATATCCATGTACTCATATAACCCCTTATCATGGGAATCTGTGTTTCTACATTCCTGCAATTTACGATCATATAGATAGCTTTTGAAAGTACCGTGGGAAAAGGAGAAAATGCTTGTGACCAGCATCTTTTAACTTTTACCACAATACTTTTGACCCTTACAAAGACAAACCATTTCGGGAGCATTTTCATTTTGTCATCTAAAAATTTAATGCTTTCAAAACACACTAGTTTTAAAATTCATCATTTGGCAAAGAGAAAACCCTCTAGAAATTATTTGGTGTATTTGCAACCTGAAGGAAGACGCTTTTGAAAACATTGTAGGAACAGGAAAATATGCTGCTGACCAGAATTTTTTATTTTACCCAACCATGATTTTTATCTTTTCATAGACAAATCAACTTATTTTAGCAACATTCTTATTTTGATGTCACCAAATGCTTTCATTATGTTTAAGTCTAAAATTTTACATGGCCATTCAAGATTTAGATTTATTCTAAATGGAAAAAAGCTATCTCCTTTTTTCACAATGTTTTCTACACTTTTAGAGACAAATATTAATTTAGCCACATTAAATTTGTCATTCCAAAATGTTTTCAATATCAACTTGTCTAAGTGTTTTGAAATGATTAGCTCGCTTCGGGTCAGCGATTTTAACGAATTTTCGGATCACGCATTATTACAATTTGAGATAGCGGTGAATAAAAACATAGGTGTGAATCATGATTACAATCAAATAAGACAAGGTAGTAAAATAGAGTGGAAGGAGGATAAAATCCATGAATTCAGGAGAGGCATTATTGCAGACTTACCACAGTTTAATGAGCTTTTGTTGAATGATGAACAAGAATCTATAGACAGAGAAAATATCGACAATTTTGTGGAGAAGTTTGTGAATCTTATAAATAAATCGTCACACCCTTTGTTCAAAAAAGACACATATACTAGAAAGAAGACAGGCAGAATCACGAGGTCAGCTTTTATTCAGTCCGAATGGTTCGATGAAGATTGTCGCGTTAAAAAAGGAGAGTACATAGAGTGCTTAAAACAATTCAATCAATGTAAAAGTACCGAGAATCGAACGAAACTTTGTGAAAAAAAAACGAGAGTACAAAAGTGTAATTAATATGAAGAAAAGGCGGTATAAGGTTATGAAGAGCAAGGAAATTGAAAGTCTCAAGTCGAAAAGTCCGCGGGATTTCTGGAATTTTTTTTCCAAAAGAAAGCAACAGTGCGGAGAAAACATCACAACTGAGCAATTTTATAACTATTTTAAAGACATATCAGAACAATTCGATTCGGCGCCAAAGCCGAGAGCAGACAACTTCAATACGCGCGACATGTCGCAGGATATCCCGGCTTTTGAGGAGTTAGACAGTTACATAACGGTACAGGAGGTCCTCAGGGCAATTAAAAACTTGAAGCGAAACAAAGCGTATTCAACTGATGAAATGATTTATGAATACTTTATCTCGACAAGTGATATACTAGCAGGCCATTTAGCTGATCTTTTCAATAAAATTTTTATGTCCGGAATTTTTCCATCTAGTTGGATGGAAGGTATCGTCGTCCCATTATACAAAAAGGGTGAAAAGGGTGATGTTAACAATTATCGCGGAATTATGCTGACAAGTTGTTTATCAAAAATATATACTGGAATTTTGAATAAGAGATTAAGTTGTTGGAGTGCAGAGAATGACGTAATATCCGATGCCCAGTTTGGTTTTAAGAAGGGGTTTTCCACAACGGATGCTATTTTTAGCCTGCACTGTCTCATAGAACATATGATAAGTAATGGCAAATGGTTGTACTGTGCTTTTATAGACATGAAGAAATGCTTTGACAGTGTCAATAGAAATGCTCTGTGGTACAAACTTTTTCATTTAGGCGTTAGAGGAAGGATGCTGCGAACGTTGCAATCTATTTATGAAAGCGTTAAATGCAGGGTTAAACACTGTAATACATTATCTCAATTCTATGAAATAGCGGTCGGCTTAAAACAGGGAGAGTTGTGCTCACCGATATTATATTCTTTTTTCGTGAATGACTTAGAACTGTTTTTGTCCACGAACGGAAGCAATGGGATAAGTATCTACGAATTATCATTGGTACTTTACCTTTATGCAGACGATATGGTCATTTTTGGTGAGACAGTGACAGACTTACAGAATAGTTTAAACAATCTTAAAGTATACTGTGACACATGGGGTTTAACAGTTAATACCTTAAAGACAAAGGTAATGGTATTTAGAAAGCGAGGGCGATCGCGACCTAACGAGCAATGGACATATGGTGATGAAAATATTGAACTCGTAGATGAATTTAGTTATCTAGGTGTCCTTTTAAGATATAACGGGTCGTTTAAGCAACATCAACAGCTAGTTTGTGGTAAAGCGCTGAAAGCCATGGGTGCTCTGTTTAACAATACAAATGAATTTCATTTCAAACCAAAGGTTATGTGTCAACTGTTTGATGCCTTTGTGGGTTCTACGCTGAACTATGGTTCCGAAATAGCAGGTTTTTGTTCTCAGAAAGAGGTTGAACGTTTACACCTAAGATTCTGCAAAAGAATCTTAGGAGTTAAACTTTCAACCAGTAATTTAGCAGTCTATGGTGAGTTGGGTCGGTTTCCCCTTAGTATAAGCAAATATATTAGGATTTTGAAGTACTGGTTCAAAATCCTAAATACTGAAAACTGCATAATCAAAGGTGTATACACGTGCTTAATGGACGATTTAGATAACGGTAAAATGAATTGGGCTGGAAATGTGCGAACAATGCTCTGTGAAAATGGTTTCCAGTATGTGTGGGAGAATCCATTATGTGTCCAGGAGAAATATTTTGTTAACTTATTTAGACAGAGATTAATAGACAGTTTTGTGCAGAAATGGAACAGTGAATTGCGAGAAAGTAGAGTATTAACTGTGTATAGAGCTATAAAGTCAAATCTCTATTATGAAAAATATTTAGATTTAGTAGAAAATAGGTATGATAGGCTCGTTTTAAGTCAGATCAGACTGTCGGCACATTGTCTACATATACAAACCGGTTGCTACAGTGGAAACCGGGTAGATAGAAATTTGAGACTTTGTAATATATGTCAAAACGGAGATAGAGAAGACGAGTTTCATTTTATTTTTATTTGTTGTAAATATGAATTCATAAGAAAGCGATATATTGATACCTTTTATAGAATAAGACCAAATATGCAAAAACTTTGTCAACTGCTTTCATCAAATAATAAAAGGACCCTCCAAAATCTTATTTACTATTTAAAATGTGCCTTTACCATCAGAAAAAATGAATTATTCGGATAATCAATCTCACATATTATACTCTCAATATATGTGTTTATTTAACACATATAACATTGCGTATGATCACTTTCCCTATTTATTATTTATTAATTACTAATTTCTAATATTTATGAATTTATTTATACAGACCTTTGAGAAATGTTATAATAATCTTGTATGGATGAGAAACATTTATGTTTAAATCCAATAAAATATTTGTTCTGTCCTGTTCTGTTCTAAAATACAGTCGTTTGATCTGACCTTACACATAAACAAACCCATCCAGTCTCTACCTGGTGACCACACTGCAGACTTGTCTATACTTCAGTCTTTACCAGACGACAAAGTTTTAGACTGGTTCAAACCGAAAGCATTTGCAGACAACAAATTAAATATGGCTAAAATGATAGAATTTGTGTCCAAAAGAGTAGAAAACATTGTGGGAAAAGGAGAAATTGCTGGTTACCAGCACTTTCTCCTTTTCCCATAATGTTTTCAAAAGCCTTCTTTCTACAGTGTTGTTCAAAGGCGGGATTGTGTGGTAAAGGGTTAAAGAATTTGTTAATGACAAAATAGATGTGACTCATATGATAATACTTGTATTTGAAAGGACAGAAAACATTGAGCGCAAAATTAGCATTTTCTCCCTATGTATTCAAAAGTCTTTTTCCTCCAGGTCATTTAATTGTGAGATTGTTTGACAAAGACATATTCTTCCAAAGTTGACTGGGGTCTTTAGAATTTAATACTCAATACCAATACAAGACAAAACACAGTAGCAAAATGACATACATGTAGTCATAATCTGGCAAAAGGGGGCTTTATGCATCTCTGTGATGCACTATACCAAGCAATTTATCACATTTTTATGGATCGTTAAAATCCGTTTTTTCTAACAATCAACTAGATCTGGAGTTAGGTTGGCCCTTTGCCATGCAGAAAATTGACCAATGGCAAACAGTTTCGAACCATGTCAGCATGCGTGGACTACCCAGACTGACATGGCCAATACTTTTTAACAGATGTATAAGGCCCCCTTTTGACAGAGCATGACTCATATTTCTCATTACAAGCAATTTGTCTTTCTGTCACAATTTTGTCAAAATCACAAAATAATCATAGCAAAATTCTAACTGTTGGTAAAAGGAAATGCCCCTACATGTTAAAAAATTGTAATATATTTTTATTTCTTCTCAGTTCAACAAAATTTAAGCAGTGTACGACTAATTTTGACTATGTTTACCTGTGATTCATGGTCATTAAAATCAGCAACTTGTTTCAATTCAAACTTTGTCAGCCCAGTTGGTCCACTCAGTGTTGCATCTCTCCTACAAAAAAAAAATTCAGACAGTCATTAACTCTTTACCAAATGACAAAAATATAGACTTGTCCAAATTGAAAGAATTTGCAGAAGACAATTGAAATGTGGCTTAACTGATGGAATTCCTCTTTGATAGGAAAGAAAACATTGTGGGAAAAGGAAAAACGCTGATCACCAGCATTTTTCCCTTTTCTCATAATGTTTTCAAATGGCTTCTTCCTCAGGGTCGTTAAAACTCGGGATTGTGTGGTAAAGGGTTAACTTTTCAGCTCATAATTTTTTAGACCTGTTGTATCAAAGCCTGTGCAGTCGACAAATTAAGTGTGGCTCAAATGATGGGTTTTATTTCAGGGAGAAAACAGAAAGCTTAGTGAAAGGTGAAAAGGCTTGATAAAATGATTTTCTCCCTTTCTCACTGTATTTTCAAAAGCCTTCTTATGTATCTAAAGCAAGAGACTATAATGTTTAGCCCTCTGACTCAATATGATCAAATTTGGTATTTCTAAACTTGAAGAAGAACTAGTACAAGTAAAACAATAGTGATACATTGGGAGGAAAGGGCTATTTTCTATTTGAGCATATGCAATAAAAAAAATAATACCTTTTCCCACAATAATTTCAAAAACTGTCAAGTGCAGATGCACAAAACCTTTTATTTTGTGAGACAAAGTGTTGAAGAGCTACAATACGGGAACTACAAAACATTGTGGGCAAAGGAGAAAAGCTGGTTACCAGAATGTTTTCAAAAGCCTTTTCCCTAAGGGTTGTTTAAATGCTGGAGAGCCTCACAATACTTTCCTTAACTTGTATAATTATGGTCCAAAACAAAAGTACATGTTGATATTAACCCTTACCTGCTAAATAAGTGAAATAAACTTAAAAGCCAATAGTAAGAACCCAAGTTTTTTGGGGGGAAAAATATATCCTTATAAGACACTGTAGATCCAAGATCAGACTGCACATTCTGTGCAGTCTGATCTTGATCTACACTGTCTGCAAAAGGTCTTGAGTCACACTTAAAAACAGCCTAAGGGTTAAAAGAAATGCACGATGACTTACCTTAATGGATCTATTGATATAATTTTCAGTGTTTTAGAAGCTATTGCCAGGAGATGATAGGATTTTCCAATGTTTGGGGCAAATGATACGTCATGCACAGCATCTGACACCGTGGCTATTGTTTCTACTTTGTTCCATTTCCTGCAGCAACAAAAATAATACATTACAGTTTTATTTATAACATATCTAGATAACTGTAAAGATAATTATTCAAAATGGCAAAAGAATTTTTCAGCATGTCTCTGGATGTTTCTGTTTGAGCACTTCTGCAAATAAGATGAATGTGTACCTTTCTTGCCTATCAGACAACAAAATTTTGTACATGTCCATGTTGTAAACATGTGCAGACAACAAATAAAATTTGGCTCATAAAATATTGTAGGAAAGCGAGACCATTTTAGTTACCATCATTTTCTCTTTTTCTGATTATGGTTTAAGCAAAGCTACTGGCCCTAAATAAATAAATAAATAAATAAATGAATAAATAAATAAATAAAGCACTTGCATTTTTGCTCATTTTCAACAGATGAGTTTTTCTAAAACTCATTTGTATCAACCAATGAATGTTTCTAGAATTCATTTTAAATATTCATTCTAATGTGTTTTTGTAAATTTTCTCTGAAGGTAGGTAAATTTTTCTTGCTGTTGTAATGAAAAAAGAAGTGTTCATTTTCATTCAACTGTGACTAGGTTAAGTTTAGGGAGCTCTCGGTATTTCCATATCAGTGAGTTTATCAATCTGTCAATTCACTGGTTGAAACGGTGAAATTATCAAACCATAATCCACAAGCATTTCCCAATAAACCACCATAAAGCATGGAATTAAACATGCTCTTGCATGAGATAAGGTAACATACATAGCTGTAATATGCAATAGCTGTAAATCTGACTCACCTGATTCCATCATTATATTCATAAATTTGCACTTTTCCCCCGGCTGATGTGTTGGGGTCATCACTGCCTACAGCTAACATAGGTGGATAGCGTCTGGACAAACAATAAAGAACTCTGAATTAACTACATGAACAACAGAGCTATTTTACTTCTTAGTACAAGAATTCCCAAATACATGTATTGCTATATTCTGTTCCGATCACAATATTTCACAACTTAGATCCAAGCTTAGACTGCATGTTTCAGGCCAGGGTGCAGGTGGAAAAGTTAACTGTCTTTATTATCTGTTATGATGAGATCAGGCTGCAAGTTCTGGGTCAGGCTGGCAAAATATGTGAAGTCTATTAGGTACCACAGACAAATTGGCTATGTAAATCTGCATGAAAACTCCATTTCTTCTATCTTTTCCTTCACAGACAGCTTAAAGCTTTACCACACAATCCCGATTTTAACGACCCTGAAGAAAAGGGCTTTTGAAAACATTGTGCGAAAAGGAGAGAATGCTGTAACCAGCACTTTCTCCTTTTTCCACAATGTTTTCCACCCTATCAAAGACAGATCATCATTTGAGCTACATTCAATTTGTTGTCTGCAAACGCTTTCAATTTGGACCAGTCTAAAATTTTGCTGTTTGGCAAAGAGTTAATCACTATCAATTTCAAACTGAATCTGCAATCAATGTCGTGCAGTGTAATCTTGATCTACTCTTTTTACAAGGGCAAAAACATCTGTACATAAACCATCCCTAGTAATTTTGAAATTTAGTCCAACTGGCAGGGTGGTTTGATTCTTGGGTTTTCCCTGTTTAGACTGAATCAAACCCTTACTTTGTGTTGACTTGTGTAAATTCAAGTTATGTGGAAAGTGAATACATTTTATTTTGGGAAGCCTGTGCCTACACATAAGAATGACAATAAGAAAATTTTCATATTCATTGAAAGAGTAATATGTTCCATGACACTGAATGGTGTTTTATGCTGCTTTCAACATTATTTCAGTGATATCGGGGCAACAGCTCACATATTCATGTATGTCCTAGGTTTCACCAGCACTAAGCAAGGGCTCCAAAGTGTCTTGCCAAAGGACTCCAATGAAAAGCCCATTGCTTCCAACAAGGCTGGAACCTGGGGCCTCCAGGTTACAAGTTTTACACTTTACCACTGAGCCACACAGGACCCCTTACATGTTTCTTGAGGCCAGCCCCTGCAGCTCAGTTAGCAGCATACAGGACTTGAGAACAGGAGGTTGCTGGTTCGATCCCCGGCTTGGCCAATTTCTTTCCAAGGCCTGATGATAGTCATTGCGACAGGATTTGTTCCTCTCTCACCACTGACCATTGTTTCGGCGATGGCTATGTGGGAAAGCAGCCAGTGGCTTGGGAAGAATATTGTGCGCAGTACTGGTAAAAGAAACTCCAGGAAAGCATGGACAGATGCACTGGCCACTGTGATATAACTGAAATAATGTTGAAAATCGCATTAAACACCACAGAATCAATCAATCATTATAATTATGTTTCTTGAATTTCACGAATTTCCATATGGTCCAGTCTAAATATTTTTTTTTCCATCAAGTAAAGTGTTGCTCAAATGACTATCAAAAAAAGAAAACCCCACATTTTTTGTTAAAAGATGTACGACAGAAAATCAGACTTCACAAGGTTTGTTTGTTGATCTTACCGAGATGGGTTCCATGATAAACAACTGCACTTTAATTTGCTGGAGATTTCATGCTGTAGTGACCACTGACTTAAGTTCATTACATCTGGAGCTTCATAAATTCTGACGATACCATCTACTGAACATGTTGCCTATTAAACACAATAATTAAGTCCATATAGGTGAGTGTTGTGTTATACCTTTACCAAGCAACTCTGTATTTTGACAACCAAAACAGTGACCAGTATTTTCTCCTTTTTCCAACATTATTTTCACCCTTTCAAAGACAAACCAACCATTTCAGTCACATTCAATTTGTAATTCCCACATCCAGTCCTTTAACCCTTTCCCACACAATTCAGACTTTCAACAACCCTGGGAAATTAGACTTTTGAAAACATTGTGGGAAAAGGAGACAATGCTGGTTACCAGCATTTTCTCCTTTTCCCACAATGTTTTCAACCCTTTAAGAACAAATCCAATCATTTGAGCCACATTTCATTGGTTGTCTGCAAATCCTTTCAATTTGGACCAGTCTAAAATACTGTTGTTTGGTAAAGAGTTAAATATGGATATGTCTCAAGTTGTTGATAGTTAAATGGTTCGATCCACGGTGTATGCATTGTATGCCTTTGTAATTTGCAAACGAGATCTCAGTGCTTCCAAAGTGTTGCAGTATTTCAATATACATGAAAGATGGGGTTTGTATATCAATTTAAACAACAGGATGCCTGGGTCTATATTCCAGATCAGCTGGGTGTCTGAAATTATTGCGACCTTTGGTTACAAGAGGGGGTTTGTAAGTGATGAAGGGGTTTGTAAGTGATGAACAGATTTTAAATATTTCTGCCCAAAAGTAGTCCTAGTTTTATGTCATCAAAGGATGATGGCATATTTATGACTTTTTAGTACCTTACATAACTAGGCTCCAACTTCATCAATGATGAGAACTGTTACATGTACCTCATAAAACAAATTTACAGCAAGCGACTTTGAAAATGTGAACAATCAGTATGGTTTTGCTACATGCACATACAGTGTGTATGAAAACATACGTCCATGTTTTCAAAGAGGTAAGCAGCAAGACTGACTGATTGGTCTTTTACGCCTCTTGCAACATCATTTCATTCATATCACAGAGACAGCTCACATATTTACGTATGTCCTAGGTTTTACCAGTTCTAGGCTACTCCTCTGAAGTGTTTTGCATAAGGACACTCCCACAAAAAAAAGCTGAGTGCTTCCAGTTTGACTTCCAGGTTACGAGTCCTACACTTTACCACTGAGCCATGTAGGACCCAAGCAAGATGAAAAAAATATCTACAAGAGGTCATGACTTAACACTAGGTAACAGACAAACTAAACAACTATCTCTACACCCTCTCAAAAGTAATCAGTCAGCAACTATCAGTGAACACTTTAAACCTTTACCAAACAGTCCAATGTTTAACAACCCTGATGTAGCGAGCATTTGAAAACATTGTGGGAAAAGGAGAAAATGCTGATTAGTAATTACCAATTTTTTCTCTAGCCTTTCAAAGACAGATACTAGTACTATCAGTTTAACCCTTACCACACAATCTCAGTTTTTTGACAGAAAAGACTTTTACAAAAATTGTGGGAATTAAGAAACTGTTAGTTACCAGTATTTTCTCCATTTCCCGCAATGTTTTCTCCCATTTCATAGACAGAAATCATCTACTGGAATACACTGAATTTGTCATCTTCAAATGCTTCTAATTTGGACAAGTCCAAAATTTAGTTGTGTGGTGAAGGGTTAACAATGCAGGAAATGCATTGAAATGAACGAGTCTGTAAATGCTTTGTGTGGTATGGGGTTAAACAGTAGTCTGAAATAACTTCTGTAAAACTAACCAGCTGTAATCCCTGATGTTTTGGAGCAAATTTCACATCTGTGACCGACGTCCGACTATCAACAAGACTGGCTCTTTTCACCCAAGATCTGTGTCTTCCTTCAGTTCTCATTTCTCCAATCATTTCCTCCCACACTGCTGCTGTTCTGTCAAATGAACATGTTGCAAGAACTTGTCCGAATTCCGGGTGAGCCCAGGTCACTCTCCACACTGACCCACTGTGAGTCTAAAAACAACAGACATAATTATCAGTTCAACTGACAGAATATTTAGGATATGGCCTTGGTTGGTTTTTGAAATAAAGTTTTATGAAACAAGTCTAATAGTATTCATCAGCCAGTCTTTCCCCAGCTAAACATTTTTCTGGCATGAGTTTGATGGCATTTAATCATAACACTGAATGATAAATTCTTAACCACATTTGTAAGTTCTGTATCTCAAGAAGTATAGTTCATAATATGCAAAAAGATAATAATGATATAACAATGGAAATTTCTATAAATGAAAATTGGCTCACTTCCTAGATTGGAGTATTCATTCGGGACAAGACATGGTACTAAATAAGCTTAGTATACATAAGAAAAATCTTTGCTCTGCCATGATCATCAATGGACAGCTGAAGTGACACAGAAGAACTGGTCAACAATATCTTGAAAACAAGTCTGTGAGAATGATGATCTCAAATTTGAGCCATGCTCTGTGAAAAGGGGGCTTAATGTATCTGCGAAAAGTATCGACCCAGGTCAGCCTGCACAGGCTGACCTGGGCCGAAACTTTTTGCTAATTTTCAATTTTATGTATGCCAAAGGATCAGTCTACCTCATGATTAAGTCGGTTTTTAAAAAAAGTGACTATTATCGATCCATAATTATGTGGTGGCTTGATTGGTATCATATCCATTGTGGAGATGCATTAAGCCCCCTTTTGCCAGAGCATTAATATGAGCCATGTTGTGGGAAAAGAGGAAGCAAATGCATCTGCAAAAAGTATCAACCCATGTCAGCCTGTGCAGTCATCACAGGCTGACATAGGCCAAAACTTTTTTCCTATTGAAAACGACCATTCTACCTCATCTGGGTTTTTATTTATTTATTTTTTTTGGGGGGGAGGGGGGTAGGTTTGAATGGCTTAAGATATGCTGTGTGGTAATAGATGATGTAGTTTGATTTGTTCCACTTAAGCAATCAGAACTGTTTCTTACATTCTCCATCATGCTATATGCTGAGAATAACTAATGTGATACTTATGTACAATGTACCTATTGAATCTGCAGAAATCTCAGTGAATAGATTGTGGCAAAAGGATAACTTTCTCCCTATAGGCAATTGCTATCCTTGCCATTTTGTATTAAAATGTTGACTTGTAAGCTGTATGCTGAAATACAAATCTTCTGCATGTGTTGCATGTTTACCCTTTCCTTAACTCTTTACCAAACGACAAAATTTTAGACCAGTCCAAAGTGAAAGCATTTGCAGATGACAAAATAAATGTGACCCAAAAATTAATATTTGTGTTGGATCAGGTAGAAAACATTGTGGGAAAAGGAGAAAATGCTGGTTACCAGCATTTTTTCCTTTTCCCACCAGTGTTTTCAAAAGGTTTCTTTCTCGGGGTTGTTAAAAGTCGGGATAGTGTGGTAAAGGGATAACAAATTCTGTGTTTTAATGACTCTGCAGAAGAAGGCCTCGGAAAACATTGTCGGGTAAAGGAGAAAATACTGGTACATATTATAACACAAATTTTTTCATTTTGCATTTTCCTGCAATGCTTATAAAAAAGAAAACCCAGCCCTCCAGTGGCACTTAGTCCTCTGCAAGTGCTTTCACTTTGGTTGAGTCTAAAATTTTCTCATCAGGTGAAGAGTTAACTCTTTACCAGACGACAAAATTTTAGACTGGCCAAATTTCAAAGCATTTGCAGATGACAAATTAAATGTGGTTCAAATGATATGATTTGTCTCTGAAAGGTTAGAAAGCAATGTGGGATAAGGAGAAAATGCTGGTTAGCAGCATTTTCTCCTTTTCTCACGATGTTTTCAAAAGTCTAATTTCCAAGAGACGTTAAAACTCATTGTGTGGTAAAGAGTTAAGACAACATGTTCTTTACAGCAAACACATATGATAATTGCCTGTTGGAACAACCAGATTTTTACTTAACATTTCAAAATTACCTTCCAGTCAGCTGTTAATGTCCATTCTCCATCTTCTTTTAAATCCCAAACCTGTTGTTGAACATGACAATTAAAATGATAAGACATTTTGATAGTTAACTCTTCACCAAAAAACAAAATTTAGACTCTTCCAAAGTTAGAGTATTTGCAGATGACAAACTATATGTGTGATGCAAATGACTGAATTTGTCTGTAATTGGGTAGAAAGCATTGTGGGGAAAAGAGAAAGTGCTGGTTACCATCATTTTCTTCTTTTCCCACAATGCCTTTAAATAGCTTCTTTCTCAGAGTAATTAAAACTCAGGATTGTGCGGTATAGAGTTGGACAACTAACCTCAACTCCAATGGAAAAGTGAATGGGGTAATTTCACAACTTGCAGTTTTCAGTCTATCATTTTTCACGTACCTGACCATAGAAAAGAGAAACTCGAACATGTGACATAGAACTTGAAAAAAACTTATGTGAACACTAAAACTAGCTACTAAATATTTACCAAGGTCTACATATCATGTTTATTGAAAAAAGCATAATTATATGATGCATATACAACTTATTCCCAATCTGTTTCAAGATACAGTAAACATACTTGACAAAATATTTCCTCATGAAGCTTCTGCTTGAAAGGAAAGGTGTACAAGTAAACACAGAACCTATATTGGGACCAGTACTCATTGTGTATTAATATGGGCTCATCCAATTGTAAACTCAAGAAAACTGTCAAAACCACAATTCAGTAAACATACCTGACTTCCACGTTCTTGACTGCATTTATCATTATTCATTTTCTGTAACATATATACCAAGTCTGTGAAACGCTGATGTTATTTTAAACAGGAACCAGGTAGATAGAGATGGCAACGAAACCTTGTGTCTTGACATTTAAAAATAGTTGGGCATGTTTTCCTAGGCAGAATGTTTCATGTACTTGTCAATTGTTAATTTCCTACTTCTGCATATCATGCTTACTCTAAAGCATGTTTCAGGGGTGCGGAATTCCTATGCCGGACTTGTCCAACTCCCTACTCTTCATCGGCGGACAAGTAGATTTTCCCAGAGCGTTTGTGTATGGGCATGTGAATTTTGGAGCCAATTCAAATAAAGAAATGCCATATTTATGTCAATGACGATTCTCAAACGCTCTATTTATTCCAAGTTTTGCATAATAAAGTACAAACTACATGTACTGAACCAGTGTCAGGCCTCTTGCTACAGGCAGTTGCTATTGGAAAGATAAGCTCAGCTGTATCAAGGCAAATATACGGTGTTGTAGTAAACAAGATGCCCAGTAAAATAGTCACATTGTAAACCCGTTTTGGTGCATGAAATGGACGAATTTGTTGCAAGATCAGGTGGTTCAAACTAAAAGCCTCCTGAAATATCCCACAAACCTGAAAAGCGTAAATCTAATGGAAATAACATTTGGGGATATAATCTTCCAAAATCAGATACCACCTAAGCATTAAAAAATGACAAAGTTTGGGTTTACTTGTCAAATTTATCTTGTGCAAAATGGTCAAGTTTTCCCAATTTTTCCCAATCCACTTTCAACATGTAAGTTTTGACTGTTTTCCAGTCAGGGTTCCCCCCTGGCCATTTTTTTTCTTGCGCCACCACTTTCGCCAAATGAGAAAAGTTTGCGCCACATTAAAATAATTGGAGCCAGTTGGTGCTATTTTTAAAATGGAAGTACATGGGGTCGGCCAGGATAAAAAATTGGTTAATAAAATATCTTTTCTTTGTTTATATCGTGGGCAATGAAATAAATGGGAAAACATTTTTCCATTTGATTAGTTTTTTAACCCATATCTATATTCATTGCATGAATATAGTTCGGCAGAAGGTGCTTGATTTTCAGGGAAAATCCCAAGGTGAAAAAGGGGCATGGCTGTGCTTCAAAACGCTTTGATTGTTACCTGCTTGTTGTATAGGTTCCCCTTTTGATAGTTACTAACTTGCCCAGGTTTAAAGTAAATATCTTAACTCTTTCCCAAGCAACAAAATTTTAGATCAGTTGAAATTGAAAGCACTTGCAGACGAAATAAATGCGACTTTAAGATTGAAATTTGTTTCAGGAGGGGTAGAAAACATTGTGGGAAAAGGAGAGAATGCTGGTAACCAGCATTTTCTCCTTTTCCCACAACGTTTTCAAAAGGCTCCTTTCTCAGGGTCGTTAAAAGTCAGGATTGTATGGTAAAGAGTTAAGTAATAACAGAGGTATTCAAAAATTTCAAACTTGTTGCACGACGACGACAGGGCTACGGCAATCTAACTCGACTTTGTATTCTTCAAAAACAGCCAAGCTAAAAATGTTGACTTGTCCGTATTAAAAGCTCTGGCAGACAAGAAATTACTGAGTAATAAATCTTGTCTTTTGAAAGGTAGAAAACATTAATGGGCAATAAGATCATAATCGTAATCTACCGATCACTGTTTACATAAAAAAATAGCGACCGACTTGTTTAATTGAGAAAGGAATAATCGATCGCGAAAATTCCAGTTTGCAAACATAGATGGCGAGCCGATAAACCAGTTATCCCGAGGTCCAATCTTCTTTCGTTTATGTGTTAATTACCGAATTTAATCCACCTAAAAATGGTGTGGTCGTCGCTGAATACGAACCATAATGCCCCGCATGTAGCATGCGTAACACAGAATCAAGGCGTGGCTTTAGAAATTATGGGCGGCGACTAAATCTCATATCTGATTCCTAATTGGTTCGCAGTACTTCACGTTGTGTAAAAATTCTGTTTTCACACCGTAGGATGCAGATGGGGCGTGGCGAAATTGACATTTGATTGATTATTAGCATTGCATGGTGTATATGCGTGTATTGTGTGTAACTAAACGAATCCCATGTAATATACAGACTGTTATTTAGATCACCTGCCGTGACGGGGTGTATTGGTGACAATTTACAAACTGCTTATTGATTTTTCGGTTAGAGATATGCTTTCACGCATTGAGGTGACGGGGACCAGTATCAAAACGTACGGCACCCCGATGTGAAAAATATCGGCGCCAGCCATTTTCGCCATTTGGCTTTTTCTTGCGCCACATTACAAAATCTATCGCAAATGGCGCCAAATGCGAAGCCCAGCGGGAACCCTGCCAGTGATCATCTGTATCCTCTTCACCTCAGTTATCGTGCATGTAAGGAGACTGGAGTCCAGTATATTTCAGAATCCAACTTTTTATATGATGTCATATATTTTATAAATTGGACAGACCTTGATTTAAGTTTGAATGAAATTTAGTCCAGATCCCATTGTTCATTTCTCCAGAAATATGGCCATTTTGACCTTTGTAAAATTTTGGATTACTTCTTCTATTATCGAGCATGCAATCAAAGGTTACACTTGTCAACAAAAAGAGCTGCAAAATCAATCATTTGTAACATGGTATTTAATGAGGTTCACCTATTTTAAATGTAAAAATAAAAACCCTTAATTTTGCAGAAAACCCTTATTCATTCATAACATTTAAGATAGAAAAAAAAGTGATTGTTTGTAAAGATTTAGCTTATTTTGCAGCTGTTTTGCTCACAAGTGTAAATTTTGCATTGTCATGCAAGTCATGCGACCTATTTAGACACTGTAACCAAAACATTCGGTAAAAAATTACCTGTTTTAATACCTGTTTTGAATGCATTTCATTGCACAATAACTGAGGTATGCATGATAACTGAGAGTTGTCAATATTTTGTGACCATCCAAGTACATCTTCCCATTCAGATGAAATAAGGCTGTTGTTTGGTAACATTTGATTAAAAATCATAGCCTTTTCGAAAGAAGACCCAGAAAAACAACTGCGGCAAGGAAAAAACGAAAATGCCAAATATGATTAGCCAAGTCTCTCAAGTGAAAGTTACCTTTACTGTCTGGTCACTAGAACAAGTGGCCATTCTTGTTCCGTGAAAGTCGTAAGAAACATCGTGGATAAGATCTTTATGTTCTGTCGGTATGCTTTTTGTTGCAAGCATGGTTTAATTATTTTAAGTTACAAGTGTTAAGTTGTTGTGCTCATCGACTGTCTTTCGGTTTCACGTTGTGGTAAATTTGTAAGATAGAAAGATATTGGCTAAAAATAATATTTCCATCCAATGAAATCTCGTAATTTAAACTTTGCTCCTGGTATTTGGCTCACGCTGCAAAAATATAATTGAACGCTCAGAAAAAGAAATTCAGAACATCTTACTTCCGCTTTGTTTGATTAAATATAAGATGAGAAATGGGAAAGAAATTTAAAGAAAAAAGGTTGTTATATGTCCCTTTTTTCCATGTAAATGACTTTTTATATATCAAAAAAAAAATAAATAAACATATAAAAGTATTTTATTTCCAAATGATGTGCGACCCTGAACTTGTTTTCATTTCATTGTCAAACACTCTGAACATTATTCAGATGTGTATTGAATCGCTAATTCTTACACCAAACCAACACATCATTATTGGACGTCTCAACCGTAAGAACGGTCCAAAGAAGCTGCGACAGACTAAGCAAGCAAAATATGTCCACTACAGTCATTTATGGAGTCTGAATTATACCAATTACTCATGCTGTATATTCCAAGATCTAAACTAACTTGAATGGCTTGGAGTAGATTGCATAGCTGGGAGGAAAAATTGGTGTGTTTTAATTTGAAGTCTGAATCTTCTGCTCTTGAAGCTTTCTGCAAGTGCAAGTGATGAACTTCATTGTGGTATAGCTTGCATGATTTTTAGTGCCAAAATTTCTTTTAGTATCACAAAATTAAAATAATGTAAATACATACAGACATTATATAGCTGTCTAAATGCTGCATAAATTGCATTTATAATTGAATCGTTAACCCTCAGGCTGTGAAGTGTGACTCGAGAACCTTGAGTTGACAATCAGTGTAGATCAAGATCAGATTGCACAGACCCTGCACTTTAATCTTAGATCAACACTGTCCATTACATGGATAATTTTCTTACCAAAATGGTAACAAGCTCCTATTCCCGTCATGTTTTCTGCCGTTCTCAAAACAAGTTTCAATTTCCAAGTCCCATTATTTTGTCATCCGCAGATGCATTCAATGTGGATGGGGCTAGAATTTTGTTGTTTTATTAAAGAGTAAATGGTTAAAAAACTTTACCAACAGAGAAATTTATGACTTGTTCAAGTTCAAGCAGTTGCACACAAGTAATATCTGGCTCACACAAAGGGATTTGTCTTTAAAGGGTAGAAAACATTGATGGTCACCAGCATTTTCTCCATTCGCCACAGTGTTCTTAATAGTCTCTTTCTTCAGGGTTGTTTAACTCTTTCCCAAACGACAAAAATTTAGACTGGTTCAAATTGAAAGCATTTGCAGAAGACAAAATAAATGTGATTGAAAAATTAATTTGTTTTGGGAAGGGTAGAAAACATTGTGGGGAAAAGGAGAAAATGCTGGTTACCAACAATGTTTTCAGAAGGCTTCTTTCTCAGGGTCGTTAAAAGTCGGGATTGTGTGGTAAAGAGTTAAACAGGGAATTGTTCGTCTTCTCCCTGCGTAGGAAAATTTTGGCATCATGCTCGACCTTCAGTCTTAAGAGATATCAAATTTTATCATATACCTGAAAAATTTCAGGCTGAAATACATGCATCGTAAATTGATAAAATATTGCACACAATGAAAAGAAAAATCCCTATCTACACAATGTCAAATATGGTTCCAAAAATGGTATGATGACCATCACGCATTACACATCTGCCATTCATAAAAACAAATTTATTACTAATTCATTATTTGTTTGGTTTCGTTTATCATTTTCGAATAAAATGAGAATAATTGCAATACTTTGTCGCTGGTAATTGTAGGTATGTAATAAAGGGGATATTATGCTGTATTAATTTCCTGGTGCTTGTATTTGCTTCTTGCAGCATAAGAAAAGCTTGACAACTTGCTCGACCTTTGGTCTCGTGCAATATCAAATTTTCTCATGCTGCTAAAATCAAATACAAGAAGGAAAGTTACTACAACATAAAATTCTCTATTAACCACACAAAGCAAATAAAAGCACCAGGAAAGTTACTAAAGCATAATATTCGGCATTTTATTTTAGAAACCAGACCAGAATGCCTGTGACCAGGTTCCACCCTTATCATGGACAAAATATTTGTCTTGATGGCGATGATCAAGTTGCTGTTAGAACCACAAGTTTTGCACATGCCTTGACATTCAGTGAAAAACCCTTAAAACCAGGAGAAATCTTTCTAGTAGAAATCGAGAAAAATGAAAGGGGATGGAGTGGACATTTGCGTATTGGTTTGACACAGTTTGATCCCAATGAAAAGTTTGAGTTACCCCAATATGCACTTCCTGATTTGACCAACATGGGGAAATCTTGGATTTCAGCTATAACAAAATCTTATAACAGAATGTATGCACAGAGTCATGAACAAGAGAATGGTGAAAGTTATAAATCTGTTCTAGGAGACTCTGAAATAATCCACACACCACAAGGGGCATTTAATCGTAGTTTGTTGTTACCGTTAAATAGGTTAAACTGTATATATTCTAATTTACGGCATAAAGACAATATTCTACCAACGGATATAGGAAGCAGAATAGGAATTATGTACCACATAGCGGACAATTCTGCAGATATGCATTTTATAATCAATGGGGAAGATCAAGGACCATGTTTTAAAGGAATTCCACATCAGTCTGGACCATTACATGCGGTCGTGGATGTCTATGGTACAACTAAACAAGTTAGAATTATACAATTATATGGTGGTAAGTAGTTCATCTGGGTCGGTATTCACCAACCATTCTTAAGAACATTCTTAGTCTTATTCTCCAACATTTTCTGAATTTGAAAGTAACACAACTTTGATTGGCTAAACCAAATGGTTTAGCCAATCATAAGTTGTGTTACTTTCAAATTTGGACAATCTTGGAGAATAAGACTAAGAATGTTCTTAAGAATGGTTGGTGAATACGGACCCTGGTCCCATGTTCATCAATTGTTCTGTATACCATTCAGTCTTATTTGCTAGAATTTTCTTAACTTTAATTCAAGTTATACAATTTTGATTGGCTAAATTTTCAATAAGAACTCTTGCTTCTTTCTAAACTTGTGTAGAATATATATGTAACTTATGAATGCAATCTAGAATGGGAGAATAGGGGCCTTGTTCCATCCCGTGATAAATAAGTCCTGTGGCCATGTTCTATTCAATTACAATTTCAAAACCACAAGACCAGTGATTTGATTGTTAGGGGCAGATTGTCTCGACACTCATCAGTCAGTGAAAATGCAATATTAGGTTCAGTACTATAGATTCAAAATATCCATTCAATCTAAGTACAGTAGCACTTCACTCTTTACCAATGACAAATTTCCCGAGTTCAGGACTTCTACAGATTGGAAGTATTTGCAGACGAGAAACCAGATTCAGCTAAAACAATAAGAGTTGTCTTTAAGCATTTACCAAACGACAAAATGTTAGACTGGCCCAAATTGAAAGCAGTTGCAGACGATAATTCTAATGTGACTCAAATGGAGCAAATTGTCTTAGAGAGAGTAGAAAACATTGTGTGAAAAGAAGAAAATGCAGGTTACCAGCATTTTCTCCTCTTCCCACAATGTTTTCAAAAGGCTTTCATTTTCAGGTCATTAAAACTCGGGATTGTGTGGTAAAGAGTTAAAAGAGTAGGAAACGTTTTGGGAAAATGAGGATTTTTTTCCTTTTCCCACCATGTTTTCAAATTGAAAAGCTGTCTTTTTTTGAAGTTGCTAACCCATAAAGAGCTGAAACTGATTTAAGTTGTTTTTGTGGTTACTGTAGATCAAGATCAGACTGCACAAAATGTGCAGTCTGATCTTGATCTACACTGTCCACTACTTTGTTACATATTCTGTCCAAAACAACCTTGAAGTGAAGATATTTCACATGTTTTGTTGAATTGTGAAGGCCCTTTTCATTTATTCAGTGCTCTAAAGGTTAAGACTCCAGATTGTTTGAAAACTAAAAGGTAAAATAACTCTACAGGCACAGGATAGGTAATGCCAAAGAAACCTGTAAATGCAGCCAAATCTGCTTCTGTCCAAGACCACTGTATTAGTCATGTGTACTGATAGCCTTTATCAGAGAAAAGCAAAATTTATAATTGATATTGAAAGCTTATTTTCATTAGAACTACGTTTTTTGCAACACAAGGGGCTTTTAGAAGAAAGAGTAGATCAAGATCAGATCTGCTCAGGGTTTTGCCCCCTTTCTTGAATTTAGATTCCCCCTCCCCCCCCCCCCCTGTTTTTCCTATATATACCTCAAATTTAACTGCTGGCCTTCTTCTAATCGTTTGAAAAGGGTCAAATGATCCCAGTGTGAGAAGGTCTGTGGAAAACTCTGTAATATGCAGTTATACAAAATGTAGCAGTATTAAGCATGTAATTTTGTTTTTGTTTGTTTCAGTTTCATCATTACAGAATGTGTGTCGAGACATGATATTGCAACGGATAAGAAAGAACCATATAGGACATTTACCCTTGCCTAATAAGATCAAGCAATATCTGAGATACGAAGTGTAACTGATGTTTGTGACGCTATTCTGTTACTTTTTTGTGATCATTTGTTTCTTATACCAGATGATACCATGCTTCATCAAGATTTTGCATCGATTGATTGTTTCCCAAACCTTTTCCAAATTACACCATGGCTCTGTCAACTCCTAGGAAGAGGGCTTTTGACAAAATTGTGGAAAACGAAATTTCTGGTTACCAGTTTGGATATTGCTGTGGAATTGGTAACCAGCATTTTCTCCTTTTTCAAAGTGCTCAATATTTATCATGAAAATACCAGAATGTTTGGTCAAAGGTTTAAACAGCTTGGATTTATGTTCTATAGTTTTATGTTAAGTTTCCAATGTTACAACTGGTTAACTCTTTACCACACAATTACCAGTTTCAACAGCCTTGAGAAAGAGGCTTTTTGAAAACATTGTGGAAAAGGAGAACGTGCTTGTAACTTGCATTTTCTTCTTTTCCCACGATGTTTTCTGTCCTTTTACAAATTTCACCATTTGAGCCATATCTTATTTGTTGTCAGCAAATGCTTTCAATTTGAACAAATAATAAATTTTGTCATGTGGTAAAGGGTTAAGGTAAATCATGTTCATTATCTAATATGAAACAGTCTAGCACATTTAATAAAGAGTGATGATTTGTGAGAAAATAAACTGTCGGTGTTAAGCTCACCTGAGAAGAATGTGCTCCAGGTGAGCTTTTGTGATCGTACCGTGTCCGTCTTGCTGTCATCAACAGTGACCTTGTGTGCATTTCCAGTCTGAGACTAGATTGGATTAGATTATTTGTCTTGATAATATCATGAACAAGTTTGAAACTGGGTCACATTGGATAAAAATGTAGATCACTGAAACTCAAGTGTTTTCATCATCACAACCAGGATGTGTTCACCTTAATCAATCCTTGGTGACTTTACTCAAGTGAGTGCTTTCGGGCCATTCTTGTATGCTAGCAGCTGCACAACCAGGACTCGGCTTGTCTCAGCAAAGGGCAGCATAGAGCAAAGATAAAACTGTCTTTGTGTCCCTTTACCACACAGTCCCTAGTTTTAACGACCCAGAAAAAAGAAGGCTTTTGAAAACATTATCAGGAAAGGAGAAAATGCTGGTAATCAGCATTTTCTCCTTTTCGCACAATGTTTTCTACTCTTCCCAAAACAAATTCCAATTTTTAAGTCACATTCATTTTGTGGTCTCCTAAATTTTTCAATCTGGATTGCTCTAAAATTTAGTCATTTGGTTAGGAGATAATCAATGCTAGCCTCCAGGGCAACTTCAGTTGTGAAAGGTGCTTGAAGGGTTCACAATATCTATAACAAACAGTTAGGATGTGTGGGTAAGTCTAGAACTTCACTTGTTTACAACAAAGTCAGGAAAGCGTAAAGAACATCAAAACTGTCATCTACTTTGACTTTATTCAGAATAACAAGGCACGAAGAGTAACAAAAATTACACTTGATAGAAAAATAATTAATCATATAAAAGGTATGGGTCATTACCCTTACAGTGTTAAATAAATAACAAACACATTCTAAGTCAGTAAAAATGATGCTAAATTTGCTATTCCAAGGCTCTTTTAGTCAGAATATCGAAAAAAGCAGTGGACAGAGAAGATTTAAGATCAGACTGCATGTTCTGAACAGTCTGATTTTTCATCTACAATGCAGATAAGAAAACGGCCAGGTTCAGCAGTTTAAGGGTAAACCAATAGGCACAATGTGAGTTAGGGTCAGTATAGATCACAGCAAACTGAAGATCAAAATAAAAACAAACATGAAGTGCATTATTTTCTGCACTGCCTTCTAGTTTCGGAAGTATTTGCAAAAGTAGCCATAAAAATTACAATATACAGGCCTTTTTTCTCCCACTTACAATCCTGGGTTTGAACTTGTTCTATTTGAAAACATTTTGGAAAAAAGAGAAAATGCTGGCATTTTTTCCTTTTCTCACATGTTTTCTACCCCTTCAAAGAAACCCTTTTTCATTTGAGACACATTTGATTTCATTTGTTGTCTGCAAATTGTGTTCAATATGGACTTTTCTGAAATTCTGTCTTTTGGTATGCGCATATCAATATTTTCTGCATAAGCTCCTCCGATTGGAATGAAAAGATTGCTGAAAGCATATAAATAACCCTAAACCATGTAATTTAAATACACCTGCATACCAATTTACATACACCTGGAGTAGTACATAACAATAATATACAATAAATGAAGAAAAGAAAGTTTTGCATAGAAGGTTAGTTATACTCTATATCACTCCCCTGAAGCATGTGTTGTAAATTTGAGCATATTATGTACAATATACCACACAAACGGTATTTATTATATACCTGTAATTGATTGGTTCTCTTGTAAAATGGGATTTAATGCATCTTCATGATGCATTATCTCTTTACCACACAATCCCGACTTCTAACGACCCTGAGAAAAAAAGCTTTTGAAAACATTGTGAGAAAATGCTGGTAACCAGCATTTTCTCCTTTTCCCACAATGTTTTCTACCCTTCTCAAAACAAGTTTTAATTTTTGAGTCGCATTTACAGGGCGTTTCATAATATCTGCCACCATTTTATACATCAAAAACTTTAACATAAAAAAGAAATTGTGTTTTTACATTTAACCATGTTATTGTACATAGAATAAAGTTTTATTTGATATATAACATGTAGGTATTACCCTTGTAAATACACGCAGTTTCAAAATTCTTTAAAATGTCAATTTTATAGAATGTGTTCTAAATGACGTCCATTCTGGCCAATAACGACGTCGACTCTGTGCCGGAAATTTCGGATTACACATACACATGTCTCACTGCTTATGATCTTCATTTCTCTCTTGATTGCAGTTTTAAGTTCAGTTGTGGTCTGTGGGGAGTGCTTATAGACCCTGTCTTTAAGGTATCCCCATAGGAAAAAATCAAGTGGGCTTAAATCCGGGGAGTGTGGTGGCCACTCAATATCTGTTTTCAATGAAATGAAGTTATCACCAAAGGTCTTTTGTATCCAGTCAATCACATTTCTAGCTGTATGAGGAGTTGCACCATCCTGCTGGAACCATGTGGTGTTTATATCAATTCCCTTACGTCTCAAAGCTGGTAGAAATTTGTTTTTAAGAATATTTAAATAGCGGTCTTGATTTACAGTCTCCACAGTTCCATCCTCATCCTCAAAAAAAAAAGGGCCAATTATGCCCTCAGAACTTAATGCCGCCCACACTGTAACCTTCTCAGAGTGGAGAGGTTTTTCAATATAAAATTCTGGCTTTTCAGTTCCCCAAAATATGGAATTCTTCTTATTCACTTGTGCATTTAGATAAAAGTGGGCTTCATCCGAGAACCATATCTGTGCCACGATATCATCATTTTCCTTTACCCATCTTGCAAATGACAACCTGCTTTCGATATCTGTTGGTTTGAGGTGTTGCATAATAGAAATTTTATATGGAGTCAGTTTTAAATCATATTTTAGCATTCTGTAAACACTTGAATGGCTGGCAATGTTAGTAATATCTCCAAATACCATTCTAACAGATTTTCTTGGTGTTTCTGTGATCACCGCTTTAACCTGTTCAATTGTCGCTTCATTCCGCACGGACTTAGGGCGACCCAGATTATTGTGTCTCCCATCTTCAATTGAGCCCATAACTTCAAATCGCTTTACAATTCTATGTATCTGTTTTTTATCAAGTTTACCTACATCTGGATACCTTTTCTGCATAGTTCTAATCACTGTAATAGGTGATTTAGTTTCATAATATAATTTAACAATTTCTTTGCAGTGATCCTTAGTTGGCGCCATCTTGGAAAACTGACCACAGGAAATGACGTCATAAATGACATTATGACATTGATGTTTTCCCATACTTTATTAGTCAAATAAAATTTTAATATATAAGCTTTCAAAGGGTGTACATATCATTGTTTTATCCTAATTAACTAAAAAGATATAAAACTTTGTAATGGTGGCAGATATTATGAAACACCCTGTATTTTGTCGTCTGCAAATGCTTTCAATTTGAACTAGTCTAAAAATTTTGTCGTTTGGAAAAGAGTTATACAAAGCAAGACACCTCATAATTAGGGATCCACAAAATTAATCTAGTGTAACAATTAACTAAATCTGGAGGTAGAATGGTTCTTCAGCATGCATGAAATGTACAAATGGCAAAAGCTTTCACCTATACCAGCCTGCACAGGCTGACGTGGGTTGATACTTTCTGCAGATGCATTAAACCCCCTTTTCACAAAGCAAGACTCAAATTTTCTGGCTCATAATACAAGTATTACATGTGAATAATGAGGATAAGATCGGACATAAGAGAGGAAACCTGTATAGATAGATACACAGTGTTATATACAATCCCAAATGTGGAATGATGATGTAACCAGCCTGTGGAATACATTCAGATTGGTTTAGTCAAAATGTTACACTCCTGATTCCTTCTGATTTGATTGGTCAAAAGGCTATGCAATAATAATTATCTGCCATTCATTAAAAGAAGTTATTACCAACTAAAACAGTAATCATTTTAGTTTTGACCATTATGGAATAAAAATGTCACTAATTGCAATACTGTATTTTCTTGTTGAAATTTGTAGACATATAATAAAAGGAATGTTGTAGTGAATTCCTAGTGCTTGTAGCAGCTTCCTGCTGTGTTGGGGAATTTTGACATCTCGCTCAACCTTTGGCCCTGCACAATATAAAATTTTCTCATGTAGCTTGAGGCAAATACAAGCACCAGGAAAGTTACTACAACAAATTTCATATGTATGTATTGACAAAAAAACCCATATCAATACACAAAAAAATATCTGAAATCAAAAAATGTAACAAATATTTTAAAATTGGATTCGCTGCTCTTACGAAAGAAAATGATTAATCTGTAGATCACCTATAGTTGGTTTTGCAGACAGTGTATATCAAAATCAGACTGCACAAAATGTGCTTTCTGATCTTTGATATAGACTGTCCCATTTGTTGAGATATTCTAGCCAAAATATACGAGTCATGCTCTGTGAAAAGGAGGTTTAATGCATCTGTTAAAAAGTTTCAAACATGGTCAGCCTGTGCAGTCCACCAAGGCCGACCTGGATCGAAACTTTTTGATATTGGTCAATTTTCCACATGTCAAAGGACCAGTCTAAGTAATAATTCGGAGAGTTGTTAGACAAAATAGATTTTTTGCATCCATAATTATGTAATGACTTGCTTCGTATAATGAATCACAGAGATGCATTAAGCCCTCTTCTGCCAGAGCATGGTTCGTATATGGCACTGCATGATCGGGACTATCAATTCTCAACTAAAAATGTTCTCTTTTTCCATGGAACTTACTGTAAAGGCATTGCAGACCACTTTTTGTCTGGGACACGCTACCTTTGACAACATGTTGGCAGAAGGGAAAAGATGCTGATGACAAGTAAAATGCCATTTTTTATGGTTAACTCTTTATCACACAATCCCATATGTAACGACTCTTTGGGAAAAACCTTTTGAAAACATTGTGGGAAAAGGAGAAAATGCTGGTAACCAGCATTTTTCTCCTTTTCCCACAATGTTTTCTACCCTGTCAGAGACACATCTCATGGATTCAGCAACTTTTAATTTGTAATCAGCAAATGCCCCCAATTTGGACAAAGCTAAAATTGTGTTGTGTGGTGTTGAATGTTTGCACATGTATTCATAAAATAAACCTTAGTCCATGTTGATTATTCAAATATAACAAGAGTATGTTTGAAATTTTCTGCTATAAACTGCTTCAACAGGTAAAAAATATATACAGACCCTGCCCTGATTTTGCTAATTATATAATATATAATCACAACATACAATCCCTGAACAATACAAGACCACATTATGCAGGCACAAACACTCACTTGCAGCTGCTTTATCAATGAAAATTCGAAGTTGAAAAAATGGGACATAACCATGTCAAAAGTATTTTGAGGTTTACCTGCTCATCCTATATGCACCTTTAGATAGAAAATGGATAACCATAGTTTGAGGCAAACATCTTCATTACTGAAGGGATATAAGAAAATGTCAGAGTTTATTGCATGACGATGATAATATATGTACCTCAATGTTTTCTGTGAAACAACAGCACACACATGTACAATGTATTTACCTGACTTGATACATACCCCCCTCAAACTTTTTGCACAGTGGAAACATTTGTGGAAAAAAAAAAAAACATTAAAGGCAGATAATGATTACCAAGATGACAATAATACACAAGCTAGTGTTAGACACACCCAAAGCTGTATCAGTGTTAAACCCGTTACAAGACCTAAAAATTGTAGACTCGTCCAATTTAACTTCTTATCAAACAGTCCCAAGATTTAACAACCCTGAAGTAGTGAAATAAGGAGAAAATGCTGGTAAACCAGCATTTTCTCCATTTCCCACCATATTTTCTACCCTTTCAAAACCAAATCCCACATTTGATTTGTTGTCTTCAAATGCTTTCTACATGTATCAGGACAAGTCGAAAAATTTTGTCATCTGGCAAAGGGTTAAAAGCATTTGTAGGACAACATGATACATTGCTCAAATAGTTGACTTTGTCTCTGAAATGGTAGAAAACATGGTGGAAAAGCAATAAAATGCTTGTCGATTGTATTTTATCCTTTTCTGACCATGTTTTCAGAGATATTCTTCTGCAGGGTTGTTAGAACTCTGGACTGTTTGGGAAAGGTTTAATGCTGTTTCAGTAAAATTGCAAAGACCAGTCCATTTGTTCCTGTGCTTTTTTACCAGTACTTCACACAACTCTTTTAAGGTCACTGGCTCCTTTTCCACTTAAACAAGTTCAAATCAATGCTCAGTGGAGAGTGAAGAATGAATCTCTCCTCAATGACGATCATCCAACCTTGAAACAAATTCAGCCAAGTTGGCATCCAAACTGTGGATGCCTCAACTACAAGAATTGCTCTTAACCACACAACAAAACTTTAGACTGGTCCAAATTCTAAGCAACTACAGACGACAAATGCAGCTCAAATGATTGGACTGTTTCTGAAAGGTAAGAAAATATTGTAAGAAAAGGAGAAAATGCTGGTTACCAACATTTTCTCCTTTTCCCACAATGTTTTCAACAGTCTAATTACCCAGGGGCGTTAAAATTCGTCATTGTGTGGTAATGGGCTAATGGACTGAGCCGATAGGCTCAGCAAAACTGTTACATCTTACACAAAGAGAAACCTTTTAAGAATATGAAAATGTCCTCTTTGAATATGGAAAACACTGTGGAAAAATGAACAATTGCTAGTTACAAGCAGCTGCTATTTTTCTCACAACCTTTTCAGAAGCTTTCTATGAGAGGGACTTGAAAAAACTGACTTGTACCATAAAATTTCAGCCTTTATCAACCTGTTTTGATGACCCTAAAGGATTGATTAATTGATTGTATGCTGTTTAACCCTATTTTCAACATTATTTCAGTTATATTATGACAACCAGTGCACCTATCCATGCTTTCCTGGAATTTTTTACTAGTACTTTGCACAACATTCTTCCAAAGCCACTGACTGCTTCCCACATAATCATCTTCAAAATACTTAGACCATACAGGAAAATGCTCTTGAAAAAAATGTTGGAAAATGAGAAAAGCTGGTAGCCAGCATTGCCCCTTTTCAAAAATGCTTTCTAACCTTTCACAGAAAAATGCAATCATTTGAGCCAAATTAAATATGTCACTTGCAAATGCTTCCAATTTGCACAAGTCTAAAATTTTGGTGGCTGGTAAAGAGATAAAGCAATCAGACAAACTACCAATCTTAACTTTGCCTTGTACATTTTATGCATTTGTCACAATAGCTTCTTTTTTGTTTCTCCTTTATCATTCTTCAACTTTTGTTTCTTACTTGCAAGACTTTGGATTGACAAAAAATGTAAAGAACAGAATGACTATGTCTAGCAACCATATTTGTCATTCTTATTTCAACTGTCATGATACTTTCAACCAAAAAAGTGGTAACCCTTGGGATCCTATACATGTATAAATCAAAAGGACTTTTTCCAGACTTTCAAAGAAGACCAAACCACTGCAATTTCTCCAGTATTTTGCCTGGGTATTTCACAAAATAGCAGATAGTGTAATTTCAATATCATACTACAGATTCTGTGAAGCTTGATCTTGGACCTATTCAGTCCACAGAAGGGAGTCTGGTCTTGATCTAATCTTGATCTGTATTGTCTGAAAACAACTAAAGCTGTGATTACTGCCCTGAGGATTAACTCTTTACCACACAGGAAAAATATGTACTTGTCCGAAATGAAAGCATTTGCAGACAAAAATTTCAATATGGAATGTGTCTTTGATAAGGTAGAAAACATTGTGGGAAAAGGAGAAAATGCTGGTTACCAGCATTTTCTCCTTTTACCACAATGTTTTCAACAGGCTTCTGCCTCAGGGTCATTTTAAACTCAAGATTGTGTGGTAAGGGGTTAATGAGGAAACAAGACCTTCTCCTCCATTTCACGTCTTCAAAAATGTAGAATGGGTGGATAATTAAAATTATAATGTGTCGGACAATTAGACTGGTGCACATAAAAACTTGAACTGGAATGTTGCATGTATTGCAGGGGACCATCTGATTCAATGGCAAAGTTCTCGTTGTCAGCTTGGTATCTCTTGCTTCCAAGCTTAACCTTGTCTGGGTCACATGGCATCGGCTTGAACTGTTTGTCGAGGCAGATATCGATCTGTTCAATAACATGATAACCTGTGCCATTTTCCTGTAAAAAAAAAAATACACATGTTCATCTTTAGATGAGCCATGCTCTGTGAAAAGGGGGCTTAATGCATCTGCCAAGAGTATCGACCCAGGTCAGCCTGCGCAGTCCGTGCAGGCTGACCTGGGCCAAGAATTTTCGCTATTGGTCAATTTTCTGTATGTTGTTAAAATAATATAAATTATTTTACTATTAAAATAATTTCTTTTATTTCAATTGAGAATGTGTCGTCTGCTAGTAGAGTATTTCCCATAGCATATTGCAATGTTAAACGCTCACGTAAGTCACACATGATTGCTTTGGTTTCCCGCCAGCTCGGGATTATATAAATGCAGATTTTCATGTGCATCGCTCTCTTCCTAAACTTTGGGCGACCACATCACACTGTTTTTTAAGAAGAAAAAGAAAGACCCACCTGCCTCTGCCATTGTCTTTGCAAGCGATGTCACTGGTTAAGATAAATATCCTTACTATTCAAAGTATTAATTATCATCAGATAAAGGCAGAATACCACCAGTGAAGCTTTTGAAAAGGGTCACTTCATTGTATATGAATATCATAGCCTGCTTTCAATTTTTTTTTTTTTAAACAACTAAATCGCAAACAGCTATACTGGTCGTGTTCTGTTCAAGCCAGGCTTTACTGAGATAAATTTTGCCAGTTAATCTTCTTTACAGAACAAGTAATCAGTCAATAATAGAGGAAACACACAAGAGATGCATCAAAAGTACAGAGGATAAGTTCAACAAAAGAACAGTAGGCAACTAGTTCAATCCAGCAAGGCAAAGCTGTTTGATAGCTATATTAACATTAGGACTGTCGCTCTAGTGGCAAGTGAAGTTCCTTCTTGCATAGGGCGTTTCAGTAAACTTTGTTATGTGAGTGTATCGTTAATTCTGTTTCATGAAACTTAAATAATCTGCCAAGGGGTCGCTATCCATGGTCGGGCACCCACTTCGGGTGGAACGTCTTGGCAGGTCAATTTTGAATCAAACCTAAAAATCCACCCCTTTATAACGATAGGAATGTGTATTTGCTGTTACAAAGGTTTTGCCCTAGTACTTGGTGATTCCTTTCTTGCTAGTGTTTTGCTCTTGCTATTTGCTGTGTGTAATGAGTTGTATGTAAGTTTTGTTTACTCTCCTGCTGTGTGCAATTATTGAAGTTCTGATGTTGCTATTACTGTGGCAATCTATGTACAATTGCGTTGCAGTATCAAATTGGCTGATTGCTCAATAGCACTTGTATATGTTCTAGATGGGAAAAGAAAAACCCATTTTGCGGTTGAAAAGTATCAGAATTTGAATATAAGTTGAGCAGGGTACCAGTTAGCTTGTGTTGTGGTTTTGGTTTACACATTTTCACATGGCTGTTTTGTATGGTGGCATATTTCTGCCGCGAGATACGAGATAGCCATCGTGATAATTTTAGAAAACTTTCACGATAATTTGAAGTTTCCTGGAAATTTTATCAAGATAGTGAAAAGTTTTCTGAAAAAAATATCACGATAAACTTTGTTATCTTGAAAATTTTATGTTGATTATTTCTCATTCGTGCATGAAGCTGACATCGAGGTAAAATTATCACGATAGTTCTACCTGTTTCTCGATATCTATAAATAGAAAAATCACCATTTGGATGAACTTGGAAATTTTTTACTGTACAGGAGACAAAGATGATCCGAAACCATATCTAATTATAGATACCATTTAGTTTAGTTTAAACATATTTTATTGCCATTTTTGTACAAAATCATATTTATAATATACAAACACAGAAATATTTGGCAAAGGGGTCTGGCCACAAGTTCTAACAACTTAGGTTCGGCCGTTCCCTTATGGTTTCATACACATGTTAATACTTTCTAGATAGTGCTTATATTCAGTCATGGATCAAAAAGTTTCATTTTTAGGTATAGAAGGTATTGATTTTCCGGTCAAGAGATACTTTTTACGAAATGGCATCTAATAAAAACTATAGAAAGCAATACTACATGTATATTGTCATCAGTCTGATGTCAAAGTAAAAACCGCTGTTCCTCGGGCATACCAGCCCTGAAAATCGAACGAAAATGAATGAGTGCAGCGAGACATTACTTAAACCTATCTGACTCTTTTAGTCTCTTATCATGGTGAGGTCCTTGTTAAGGAAAACGCGTTCAAATCCTTTCAATTTCAACTTTCTTTTGTTAAGAAGAAGTTTCTGTCGCGATCTATAACTCACAAATTTGATTATGATATCACATGGTCTTGCTGTCTCCCTTTTATTCTTTGGCTTTCCCAACCGATGAGCCCTGTCTATTTCTTCCAGAGTCAGTTCAGCATTTATTGCATCGGCTACATGCATAATCTTGTCTTCAACCGATTCTCCTTCTTCTTCTTTTATGCCAGAAAGACGAATACAATTCCTCCTACTGTACTGCTCCGCCTTGTCTGCTTTAACTTCCAAGTCGGAGATCCTTTGCCTCAGTTTGTTATTATCCTCTTCAAGACTGGAGATTTTGGCAGTTAATCCATCCAATACACCGTCTACTATGCTTTTCACCATAACTGCCATTTCAGTTCTGATGGAATCTGCAACGACGGCCGTCATCTGAAGTAATTGATCCTCAGTTAGTGTAATGACTGAGGCGGGGTGTACTGGCAGCGTATCTGATTGCATGGACTGTGCCATCTTAGTTTCTTCAACGTTTGCTTGTTCTTTACCGATCGCTTCGTCTACTGGTTTGCTCTTTTTTAAAATAAGTAAATCGGTTGGTGAAGATAATGGTCTCTTTTTACTGTCTTTATCGATATCCTGACTTGGTACAGGGGTAGAACAAACGCTCCTGCCTTTTTAATTTCGGACAGTATACTTCTTATATCATTGAACAGGACAGGTATACTGGTGAACAATGTTTCCCTTTACTCAACGTTAGTAAGTGTAATCAACCGTTACATACAATAACAATAGCGATCACTCTGTTGTCTGCAAATAAGTCCGAAAATGATGAACTAATTCCAAAAGTTCTGATACGTATAAATGAGATATATAATGTTCCAGTTCTCTGCCAATTTTCAACACGATTTACGTAGTATAATTTACAAAACTGCCTTTTTTACCTCAGATCAAAATATCAACCTTCTCATAACCGGAAACGGAAGTAAAGCTGATATAGATACCATGAATGTCAGTTGTGGGCACGAGCGTAAAAAAAATCCTGATAACAGTTAGAAATTTCGCGATATTTCTATCGTGAAACTTTTTGTTATCTAGATAATATTTCCAGGAAGGTTTGTTTTATCGCGATAGTTCTCTAAAATTATCATGATAGCTATCTCGTATCTCGTGGCAGAAACATGCCACCATAGTTTTGCTTTGGTTCCCTTTTGGCTTTTTAACTAGCTGGAAAGGGGCGGCAAAAATCAGTCGTATGTAGAGCAATAACCAGCTCACTTCCTGGGTACCCAGTAGTGACTGAATCTTGCTTCTACAAATGAAAGTTTTACTTGCATAATAGCTCTTTGTTGCGCTTTTTGGATGTCTTATTTTCAACGGAATCTTCACAATTTCAGCATGTTACATAGGTAATCCGGTATCGTCCTTCAGAGTGGCCAACTCATTCCACGCCTATATTTATATTCTCTGTTTTTTCTGGTGATGTAAGTGTTTAACTCTTATTAAACTGTGTTGTTACCAAGTCCGCCTTGTTTCATTTATTCGAGTATGAAATAAGTGGCTATTATAGATCCATTACTATGTGATGGCTTGACTGGTATCATGGATCATGAAGATGCATTATGCCCCCTTTTGCCAGAGCATGGCTCATATATATTTTTAAATACTAATCAAAATATGAATTTAGCAATAGCCTTTTCATGTTTTACGATGAATCAATAAAATTTCTACCTTTTCACTCTTTTTTAATTAACTCTTTGCCAAGCGACAATATTTATGACTGGTCCAACATGAAAGTATTTGCATTTTAAACATGACTCACAAACTGAAATTTGCCTTTGGAAGGTTAGAAAACATTTTGGGAAAAGGGGAAAATGTTTAAAAGCCACAAAACTTTCAAAAGCTTCTTTCCCAGTGTCATTTAAACAACAGATTGTATGGTAAAGAGTTAACTATTTAAATAACATTCTATACAAATACATCTTTTTACATAACTGCAGTCTACGGCTTTGAAATGTAGATGTATTACAGAAAAAGAAGCAAAGTGCCTTTTACAAGCAACTGTTCTTCTTTTCACAACATTTATTAGACCTAAAAATAGTCTGTACAATGGGTTAGCTCTTTACAAGACAATTAAATTCTAGATTTGTCCAAATTGAAAGAATTTGCAGACAACAAATTAAATGCAAGTCAAAACATGATTTTTTTTTTTTTTTTTGGGGGGTGGGGGTAGAAAATGTGGGAAATGAAGAAAGTGCTAGCTACCAGCATTTTCTCATTTCTTACATTCACGTAAGAGTTTTTAGCTCCACTGGCCGAAGGCCAGCTGGCTTATGTCATGGCCCGGTGTCCGTCGTGCGTCCGTCCGTCCGTCCGTCCGTCCGTCAGTCAGTCCGTCCGTCCGTGCGTTAACTTTTATTTCAAACATCTTCTTCTCTGAAACTACCCATCCGATTTTCACGAAACTTCACAGAAATGATCCTGACATGGTCCTCTTCAGAATTTCTTGAAAGAATTTGATTCCTTCAAAAACTCTGGTTGCCATGGCAACAAAACTGAAAAATATTGGAAATCTTTAAAAATCTTCTTGTCTGAAACCATAAGGCATAGGGCTACCAAATTTGGCATGTAGCTTTATGTAGTAGACCTTTATCAAGTTTCTTCAAATTATAGCCCTGGGGTCAAAATTGGCTCTGCCCCAGGGGTCACAAGTTTTACATAGGCTTATATAGAGAAAACTTTAAAAATCTTCTTGTCTGAAACCATAAGGCATAGGGCTACCAAATTTGGCATGTAGCTTTATGTAGTAGACCTCTATCAAGTTTCTTCAAATTATAGCCCTGGGGTCAAAATTGGCTCTTCCCCAGGGGTCACAAGTTTTACATAGGCTTATATAGAGAAAACTTTAAAAATCTTCTTGTCTGAAACCATAAGGCATAGGGCTACCAAATTTGGCATGTAGCTTTATGTAGTAGACCTCTATCATGTTTCTTGAAATTATAGCCCTGGGGTCAAAATTGGCTCTTCCCCAGGGGTCACAAGTTTTATACATAGGCTTATATAGAGAAAACTTTAAATATCTTCTTGTCTGAAACCATAAGGCCTAGAGCTACCAAATTTGGCATTTAGCTTGATCTAGTTGGAGTCTACCAAAAGTGTCCAAAGTATAGTCCTGGGGTCAATTTGGCCTCATACTTGGAGGGGGGGGTTCACAAGATTTACATAGGCTTACATAGGGAAAACTTTTAAATCTTGGTGTACACAGCCATAAGGCTTAGGCTACCAAATTTTGCATATAATTATAGCATTATTTAGTGGACAGTTACAAAGAGGGCCCAAGTTACAGCTCTAGGATCAAGTTTGGCCCTGCACCAGGGATCACAAGTTTTACATGGGTTTATGGAGTGAAAAGTTCAGAAACCATCTTGTTACCAGCCATAAAGCCAAGAACTCCCACATTTGGCATGTTATTCTTCTAATACAATATTCCCCATTTAGTCAGACTGTAGCCATGAGGTCAAAGTTTTATAAGGGCTTATATAGTGAAGACTTTTCTTCGTGGTTTATATTTATAAGCCAGTGGAGCGATACAGGGCCATCATGGCCCTCTTGTTTTTTTAATCAGGGCCCAGTACTTTCCAAAACACTCTTCCCAAGCCACTGCCTGCTTTCCCACCAAAAAAAATGGTGTTTAAAGACTTGTGAAATATTGATAATCAAGAAAAAATAACCCCCTATCAATCGATCCCCTGTATTAACTCCTTACCACACAATCACGGGTTTTAACGACCCTGAAGAAAAAGCCTTTTGAAAACATTGTGGGAAAAGGAGAAAATGCTGGTAACCAGCATTTTCTCCTTTTCCCACAATGTTTTCTACCTTTCTCAGAACAAATTTCAGTTTTTGAGTCACATTTATTTTGTCGTCTGCAAATGCTTTCAATTTGGAAACGTCCAAAATGTGGTTTGGTAAAGGGTTAATGGCCCTAGCAAAATGGGGCTAGTGACAGCATTTTCTCCTTTTTACACAATATTTTCAACCTTATAAAAGACAAATCCCCTTGATTTAAGCAACCTCTGATACATCCTCTAAACATGCTTCAATTTGGACTTGTCCTAAACTTTTTTGTCTCGTAAAAAAATTAACTTATAACTCTTTACCACACATTCCCAAGTTTTAACGACCCTGAAGGAGAAAGTTTTTGAAAACATTGAGGGAAAAAAAGAACCAGCATCTTCTTCTTTTCCCACAATGTTTCAAAGGTCTCTAAGACTGACACTGTCTTTTGTACCCCATTTTATTTGTTGCCTGCAAACACTTTCAATTTGGTCTGGTCTAAAATTTTCAATGTGTGGTAAAGAGTTAACACATTTTTGAGATCTGAAAAGGCTGGGGCTAAAGAAGAAATTGCTTGAAATGAGCAGCTTTTCCTTTTGTCACAGTATCTTCAAACAGGATCTTGTGCAATATAACAACAGTCCTCTACCTGGGGGGGGATGAGTAAGTAACTGTACTTACAAGTTTGGTGTATGCACATTCAATAACTGGTTCAAACCCAGTAGAGTTCTTGATAGCATTGACAAAGTCCTCATACTGAAAAAGTAGCAAAATGTAGCATAACTTAGACTATGATGATTAGGAACATTTGTTTTTTTACCTGCATTTTGACCTGAGGTTACTTATTTTCGAAGTTTTCTGAGATATTACAATGCCAAATATTCTGACCAATTCTAATAAGCATTGGACTGAAAAGACAGTGCCTATGGTACACACAAATCATTGGTTATATTTTCACAAGTGGCGGAGCCACATGTGAGAATACTGTATGATGTTCACACAATGAAATAAATTTCGATCTTTCACAAAAAAAAAAATCTATTTATTTCATGCTTCAAACCCATTTTTTCATTTGGACTCGCAAAGTATAGGGGAGCCCTTGGTATTTCTGTGTCAGTGGTTCATCAAAAGGTAAAATTCAACAGTCGAAACAGTGAAATTATCAAACCATAATTCACCATTATTTGCCAATAAACTAGGCCAAAGCATGAAATATGAGGGTTTAAAAAAGTTGAGCCATCAAAAGTTTTTTTCCGCCCACATTGTAGCTTGATCCGTTGACACCTCCCATTCATGCTAGTAGCAAAAAGGGCAGAAAACAACATACATGTTGTTGTCAACAGTATGAAAAATCTATCTAGAAACAAAAACAGTAACATGGAAAAAGTAAATGCTCAAACTGTTTTCTATAGCCCTCTACAGCAGAGGCTTACAAAGTTTTATTTGTACAATAATGGGTTATATGTTTAAACCTACTTACACTGTATTGCACTGTGGGACTGGGAACAATCTTACTCTCTAACAGCATGCTGTAAATAGATGCAGTTTGGAAGTTTAACACTTTCCCAAACGACAAATTTTGGACTGGTCCAAATTGAAAGAGTTTTAAGACGACAATTTTAAATTTGATGAAAATGGCAGAAAGTTCTCAAAAAGGGTAAAAACACTGTGGGAAAAGGAGAAATTGCTCGTTACGAGCAATTTATCCTTTTCCCACAGTGTTTTCAAAAGACTTGTACTGCAGACACGTGAAAACCAGGGCTTGTTTGGGAAAGGGTTAATCCTTTGTAAATCAATCCAATGTTTTAACAGTCCTAAGGATGAATAATTTTTCAAAAAACTGTGGGAACAGGAGAATTATGTTGCTAGTTACCAACATGTTCTCTTACATCCACATTTGTTATTTTGCTTTTTAACTCTTTACCAGACGACAAAAAAGTAGACTTGCCCAGACTGACAGCATAAGCAGATGACAATTTAAATGTGGCTCAACTGATGGAATATGTCTTTGACAGGATAGAAAACATTGTGGGAAAAGGAGAAAATGCTGGTTACCAGCATTTTCTCCTATTCCCACAATGTTTTCAATAGGCTTCTTTCTCTGGGTCAAATAACTCTGATTCTGTGGTAAAGAGTTAATCCTTTCAAAGACAACTATCATTTGAGCGACATCTAATTTGTTCTCTGCAAAACTGACAAAAACAATTTTCGAAAACTTTGTTAACCATTCGGAATTCTTAAATTCCAAATAGGGACTAAACTCTATACCAAATGAAAAATTCTTAGACTTGGCCAAATTGACAGCATATGCAGACGACAACTTAAATGAAGCTCAAAGGATAATTTCAGTCTTTGCAAGGGTAGAAAACATTATGTGGAAAGGAGAAAATGCTGGCTACCAGCATTTTCTGTTTTTCTCGCAATTTTTAGAAGTCAGGATTGTGTGGTAAATGGTAACTGTGTCAAAAATATATTTGGGGTTACCTGCCCTTAACCCTTTACCACACAACAAAATTTCAGACTCGTCCATACTGAAATAATTATAAAAACAAAAATTCAAATGATTTTCAAATGATGGTATATGTACTTGAATAGGTAGAAAACATTGTGGGAAAAGAAGAAAATGTTGGTTACCAGAAACGTTGCAACGATAACTGTGTGGAAATTACAATATTTGAGTCTATTTCCTACTTCAAGCTCTTCATTTTGTTTATTCTTTGCTGCAAGGGTTAACCCATTACTCTGGAGACAAAGTGGCTTCAAGCAATTTTGAAATTGTTTTTAAAACTAGGATAATGAATATTAAAGATATATGGATGCATTGAAAAAATACAGAGTTTCCATGTGATGATTTCTCTTTTTACAACAATATTTTCAAAAGTGGTCTTCTGCAGGACAATAGAAGTGTTAGGCTGGAGACATGATCTCAACAGACCTTGTAATGTTATAAATTTGATTCAACTTCAGTCCTTCACTAAAATAATCCAGCTCCGAGGCAGTGGCTGGCAAGTCTAAACTACAAGTTCCATGTTTGGCCCACTCATGCGACCTGTAAAAAGAGAAAAATCAATATAAATTGCAGATGATACATGAACATGTGAACACATTGTGACAAAAGAAAACAAGAGGGCCATGATGGCCCTATATTGCTCCACTAGACCACTTTTGACATCTGGGCTATAACTGGTTAAAGGCCATATGGTTTAGGACAAGAAGACTTTTAAAGTTTTCACTATATAAGCTTATGTAAAACTTGTGACCTGCAGCTTAGGGCTAATTTTGATAACAGTTTTTTGTAGAGGTCCATTAGTTGAAACTACATGCAGAATTTAGCAGCCCTAGGCCACACGGTTTACGACAAGAAGATATAAAAAATTTTCACTATGTAAACCTGTATAAAACTTGTGACCTCTGGGGCAAAGCAAATTCTGATCTCTGGGCTATAATTTGAAGAGTTTTTGTAGAGAACTATTAGACAAAGCTACATGCCAAATTTGGTAGCTTTAGGTCAAATGGTTTAGGACAAAAAGATATTTGAAGCTTTCACTAAATAAACCTATGTAAAACTTGTGATCCCTCTGGCTGGGCCAATTTTTAGAAGTCCATTAGATGAAGCTACATGCAAAATTTAATAGCGATAGGCCACACGGATTTAGGACAAGAAGATATTTTAAAGTTTTCACAATAGAAACCTACGTAAAACTTGTGATCCCCGGGGCAGGGCCAATTTTGACCATGGGGTTACAATTTGAATGCTTTTTGTAAAAGTCTATTGGGTGAAGCTACATGCCAAATTTGGAATCCCTAGGCCTTATGATTTCAGACAAGAAGAATTTTCAAAATTCTCAATATTTTTCAGTCTTTGACCCATGAGGCGGGACCAATTTTGACCCTGAAGCTATAATATGATGGATTTTTGTTAAAGTCCATTAGATGAAGCTACATGCTAAATTTGGTAGCTCTGGGCCATATGGTTTAGAGCAAGAAGATATTTAAAATTTTCACTATATAAACCTACGTAAAACTTGTGACCCCCGGGGCAGGGCCAATTTTGACCCCAGGGCTATCATATAAAGAGTTTTTGTAAAGGCCCGTTAGATGAAGGTACATGCCAAATTTGGTAACCCTAGGCTTTATGGTTTTGGACAAGAAGATTTTCAAAGATTTCTAATATTTCTCATTTTGTTGCCATGGCAACCACAGTTTTGATAGGAATCAAATTCTTTGAAGAGTTTCTGAAGAGGGCCATGTCAGGATCATTTCTGTGATGTTTCGTTAAAATCTGATGAGTAGTTCCAGAGAAGAAGATGTTTGAAATAAAAGTTAACACACGCACGCACGGATGCACGACAGACACAAGGCCATAACATAAGCCCGCTGCCTTCGGCCAGTGGAGCTAAGAGTGCTAGCTACTTCTCCTTTATTTCTATCTAGGGTCTGGACATTGTTTTCACTTGCAGGAAAAGCAGCCAGTAGTTGTATTTTTTCAAACAAAAGGGCCATGATGGCCCTTAATAGTTCACCAAGCCTGTGTACTTTACAAACACAAATTACAGTGTAATCAATGTTCTTCTGATATGATCTAGTAACCAAGTTTTATACCAGGCTGACCCATTTTCAAAATTCTTTGTGACATCATCAAGACAAACATTATGACCCAGTTTGATGAGCATCAGAGTGAAAATGTAGCCTCTACAGATTTGTCCCAGTGTCCTACTTTTTTGACTCAGTGTACCTTAATTTGTAACTTGTCCAAGATATTATCAAAAAAATCATGCTGATAGGCTGAAAATGTGGCCTCTAGAAGGTTCAAAAGATTCTTAAAAGATTTGTCTCAGTGACATATTTTTTTACCTGATGTTACCAAGCTTGGAAATGCTTTAATTATCATGAAAACAAGACATTCTGATCAATTTCCACAAGCACTGGGATAAAAATGTATCCTCTAGAGTGTACAAGAATTTTGAAAGATTTGTCACAGTGACCTACTTTTTGACCCAATATAACAGTTTTGGAACTTGTCTGAGAAAACATCAAGACAAACATTCTGACTAAATTCTTTTAGCTTGATGTGACCAATTTTCAATCTCAATTGTGATTTTCAGAGATTTAACCCAGTGACCTACTGTTTGACCTGACATGACACATTTTCAAACTTATCCAAGAAATCATCAAGATCCTCATTCTGACCAACTTTTATGTCTAATGGATTGAAATGTGGCCTCTAGAGTGTAGACAAAGTTTTTTAAAAATTTGGCCTGGTGACATACTTTTTGACCAACACAATATTTACTGGAAACTGACAACAATATCATCAAACCTGCAAACCAGAAAACCCACTGATGAACCATTTCACCCTTCTATGGATCAATGAGGGCTAAGACACTGAAGTGTCTCACCTGGTGACACTCCCACAAAAAACTCAGTGCTTCCAGGGAGGCTCGAATCCAGGGCCTCCAATATAGATCGTAATCACCTAAGACAGCACAATGAAACAAACTCATGATTGCCGCCTAAAAGCAGTCTCAGTCATTTAAAAATTCAACTAACTGATCATCTGTAGTTGTTATCTAATACCTTGATAAATAAACATGCTAGTGTAAAGATTGGTGACAGATAAACAAATGACAGATTGTCAGTGCCTTTGGACCCAAGAATAATCATACATGTAGTACAGCATAAAGTTTGCGATTACAGACATGTAAAAATCAGGTGGTCATAAAGGAATTGTGAAAATTTTGAGTGGTCTTTTCATGGGATTAAAATCAATAGGAAATTTTATATTGGTACCAAAACAGCAGTTGTAATTTCAAGATACCGGGATGCTTATGTTTCCAGGTTTGTTGATTACTGAAATATAGAAGGAAAAATTCCGTTCTGACCAATATTGTTGATAAGGGTAAGGTGCTTTTATTCTAAGGACGGTTGTGAGGTGAGATTCTATTGTATTCTATCAACCGGTTAACCCTTTACCATACAACCCCGAGTTTTAACAACCCGAGAACAAGGTCTTTTGAAAACATTGTGGGAAAAGGAGAAAATGCTGGTAACCAGTATTTTCTCCTTTTTCCAAAATGTTTTCTACCTTATCAAGAGAAAATTGCACCATTTGAGCCACAATAAAATTGTTGTCTGCAAATGCTTTCAATTTGGACTAGGCTGAAATTTTGTCGTCTGGTAAAGAGTTAAAGAAATAAGATTACCAAAAGCTTTCATGGCTTGTATCATTGTAAAGGTTGGGCCAGAATGTTTCCATCTTGTCTCGGACTGTCTGGAAAAAAAAAAGAGCACCACATGCAGATGCCACCACTCGGCTGCACTTGCTTTTCAGTGAAAATCAGCTGCACTTGCTTTTCAATGAAAATTTCTAAGTTGAAAAAGGGGCATAGCTCTAGAAAAATACTTTGACGATTACCTGCCTTTGTTGTATGGCTTCCCCGTTTGATAGTGAACAAGTTTGAAGTAAATATCTTCAGTAATTAGAGAGGTATTATAAAACTTCAATTTTTTTTGCATAATGACAACACAGACCACGACAGAGCTATGACAATACCGGTAACTCAACTTTTTATTTGAAAGAGCCAAAAATCAGCAATTATTGAAAGAAGTATACCATTTAACCTTTTAGCACAAAATGCCGCCTTTTAACGACCCTGATGAAGAAGGCTTATGAAAACATTGTGGGAAAAGGAGAAAATGCTGGTGACCAGCATTTTCTCCTTTTCCCACAATGTTTTCTACCCTATCACAGACAAACTACGTCATTTGAGTAACAATTAAATTGTTGTCTGCAGATGCTTGCAGTCTGGACAAGTCAACAGTTTCGTCGTTAAAGAGTTAAAAACGACTATTTTAGTTGCAGGTAAGCCATGATTATCTTTTATAATGTCATACACACTATGGTACAGAGAACAACACCAGTAGCCGACCAGTATGCCTCATTACCCAATACCACACAATCCCAATTTTTTACGACCCTGAGGGAAGAAGCCTTTTTAAAACATTGTTGAAAAGGAGAAAATGCAGGCAACCAGCATTTTCTCCTTTTACCACAATGTTTTCCATCATTTTAGAGTCAGGGGTTTCACCAAATGAGCCATATTTAACTTGTCGTCTGCAATTAATTTGAATTTTGATAAGTGTAAAATTTTGTCGTTTTGCTAAGAGTTAACCAGATTAAAGAATCTTAGGCTTGCCAAACTCAAAAGCATGTGCAGTATACAAATAAAATGTGGCTCAAACGATGGTATTCATCCTATAAACAGTAGAAAACTTTGCGGTAAGGGAGAAACTGATGGCTACCAGCATTTTCTCCTTTTTCCACAATGTTTTCAAAAAGCTGCCTCTCTGATTCAGAACTCTTTGGTAAAGGGTTAAACATATATCTAAAGCATCCAACATCCTTTCTCCCCCTAAAGCGAAGGATTTTAGAAAACATCATGGAAAAAGGAATGCATTTCACTTGTATGGATAAAATGTACAGTAAATAACTTCCATCTGTGACAGTTTTGGCAGATAGCTTTGACAACATCTCTGTTTAAGTAATTTTCTCATTTCTTCACTTATTGTAACGCTTTACCAAACAAGAAAATTTTAGACTTGCCCAAATGGGAAGCACTTAAAAATAATAAATACAATGTTTCTTAACCCCTTAGCAAACAATCCAATGTTTCAACTACTCTGAGGAAGAACCCTTTTGAAAACATTGTGGAAAAAGAGGAAAATTCTGGCAATGCTCCCACAATGTTTTCTTGCCAATCAAAGTCTTCAAAGACAAATCTCCTCATTTGAGTGAAGCTTAATTTGTTGTCTGCAACTGTTTTCAGTTTTAACCAGCCTAAAATTTTGTTGTTTGGTAAAGAGCTAAGTGATGTAATTTGATTTAGTACTGGGTGGGAAAAATGATGGGAAAAGTAAAAAATGCTGGTTACCACCATTTCTTTTCCCAGTTTGTTTTCAAGAGCCTTTTAACTCTTTACCATACAATCCTGACTTTTAACGACCTTAGGAAAGAAACCTTTTGAAAACATTGTGGGAAAAGGAGAAAATGCTGGTAACCAGCATTTTCTCCTTTTCTCACTATTGTTTTCTACCCTTTCCTAAACAAATTTCAATTCTTACGTTGCATTTAATTTGTTGTCTGCAAATGCTTTCAATTTGGACTGGTCTAAAATTTTGTTGTGTGGTAAAGAGTTAACTCAGTTAAAACCCTGGTAGAGGGTTTAACTCAGATAGCAGAAGAAAAATTGTGTTGTAACTTGAAACAGAGAAATAAAGAATTGATACAGCAAAATGTAGATGATGGGTACCAGCCTACTTGGATACTTACAGTTAGTTTGTCAACATCAAATGGCATTTTTGTATCACAGTTAAAGGGCCCCTTTTCTTTATACCGTGATGGCCTGTAAATGCATACCAAAACCTCTATAAAACACCATGATATACCCATGAGAATCTGAATAGAATTTCAAATAATGAACACATGGAGAGCTCAGGGTCCATATTTACCAACCATTCTTAAGAACATTCTTGGTCTTATTCTCCTGAATGTTCTAAATTTGAAAGTAAAACAATTTCTGATTGGCTAAATCTTTTGGTTCAGCCAATCAGAAGTTGTGTTATTTTCAAATTTAGAAAATCTTGAAGAGTAAGACTAAGAATATTATTAAGAATGGTTGGTGAATATGGACCCAGGACAACTGGTGCTGTTTTTATAGACATTTGTTCTGTATGTTTGTATGATGTTTAACACTGCTTTCAACATTATTTCAGTTGTATCGGTGGCCAGTGCACCTATCCATGCTTTCCTACAGTTAATTTACCTTTACCAGTACTCCCCACAATATTCTTCCTGCGAGAAGAACAACTATCATCAATCCACAGAAAGATATTGGCTGAGCAAAGGGATTTGAACTGGCAACCCCCGGGTATTAGGTCCTGTATGTTACTGACTGAACTAATGGGCATGGCTTGTTCTGTTTTTGAGTACAATATTGATTAAGATGAAACTCCAGTCTGAAAATTTCGTAGAGTAAGATTGGACTACAGAAAATGTATGTGTGGATCTCATATCTGCACAGTCCAGTCATGGCCAAATTAATGTCTTCTTTTGCAACTGAAATAATTTGAAATTGAAATAAAAACCTATGTTTACCCAACAATCCTTGGTTTTAACATATGTGAAGTTTTTTGAAAACAATGTGAAAGAACAAAAAATTCTGGCAAGTCATTTACATGAGGTAATGAGTAACTTCATAAATCCAAAATTTTGCATCCATTACAATATTTTTTTCTAATCTCAGCATCTACATTCCATTTGCAACTAGACTTATTTTATGTTTTTATAAAAAATAAAAATGAAAGACGAGATACAAATGAGCCATGCTCTGTGAAAAGGGGGCTTAATGCATCTGCGAAAAATTTGGGCCCAGGTCAGCCTGCGCAATCTGCGCAGGCTGACCTGGGCCAAAACCTTTCGCTACTGGTCAATTTTCTATATATCAAAGGACCTGTCTACCTCATACCGGTAATTAAGTTGGTTGTTAAAAAAAAAAGTGGATATTATAGATCCGTAAGTATGTGATGGCTTTCTTAGTGCCACGGATCACGGAGATGCATTAAGCCCCCTTTTGCCATAGCACAGCTCATTAGTGAATACCGACCATAAGCCATGTATGACCCATGTCTTGACTTGTTTTGGTATCGCACATGTGTGCCTCTGTGGAAAGAAAATGATGTTTTGTTTGGTAACAGGTTAACTATTTACCAAATGACAAAATTTTGGACTGGTCCAAACTGAAAGCATATTCAGAGGACGAATTAAATGCAGCACAAGTGATTTGATTCGCCTTTGAAAGAGTAGAAAACATTACATAAGGAACCTTTTTAATGCTGGTTACTAGCATTTTCTCCTTTTCCCACAATGTTTTCAAAAGACTTCTTCCTAAGAGTCGTTAATACTCTGGATTGAGTGGTAGAGGATAAAATATCAGTTCAGGTCAAAGTACATAATAATCTTTAACCCTCAATAGAGCACCAAATAAAGCTATCAGACATTTTCATCGTAGAATTACGACTGAAAATTATTGCAATTTCATGGTTGCCCTTGTCTATGGTTTTTCAGCAAAGCAGACAGTGTAGATCAAAGATCAGGCTGCATGTTTTGTGCAACCTGATCTTGATCTAAAGTGGCTGCAAAAGCAACTATAGTTGTGAGAAGCCCTATAAGGGTTAAAACCCTAGTAACGCCCTTGACATTAATGTCTAACACTAACAGTGTTATCTATAGAGGTTGGGAGAATTCATCATGGCACAGCTTGCCCAGTCATGATTTTTTTCTGCCTTTCCAGTTAGATAACATTTATGTTCTATTTATTTTGCAAGTTGTTCTGTTTTAACCCATTATCACACTATGCTGACTTTTAATGACCAAGAGAAACAAGGCTTCTGAAAGCATTGTGGGAAAATGGATGTTGTTTTATGGTGCACTGACAGCTTTGGTCTTATGGGAAAAGGAGAAAATGCCAGTAACCAGCATTTTTTTCTCTTCCCACAATGGTTTCTACCCTATCAAAGACAAGTTCCACAATTTTAGCCACATCTAATTTGGTGTCTGCATATGCCTTGGGTTGGGACAGGTCCAAAATTTTGTCATGTGATAAAGGGTGGATAGAATTCAAAATTTAAACCAATATTCATGCTTTGTATGTCGCTAAGGAATCCTTATACATGTATAATATTAACTTTCCTCTACAGAAAGAATGTTTTGGTCAAAATGTTGTCTTATTCACCTTTAACTCTTTACCAAACAGTCCCATACTTTAAAAATCCTGAGGAAGAAACTTTTGAGAACATTATTGAAAGAGGAGAAAATGCTGATAATGAGCCTTTTCTTTACTTCAAACACTGTTTTCTATCCTTTCTAACACAATTTCCATCATTTGATTCATATTTAATTTAAGGGGTTTTGAACTTGGGCAAGTCTGAAATTTTATCTTTTGGTAACAAGTTTAGATCCTTACCTCAAAAATGGCAGCCACACAGGTGCCAGGGGGCCAGGTCTGTGAGAAGGTGAAATAATCCCATTCTGTCTCAGTCCTGGAAAAGAAAACAGGACCATTGCTGACTCAAATCATATATCATTTAAGCCAGGCTGATACTAGCACAAACTTTGTTCCCAAAATGCTGAGCATTGAGGACATGCCAATAATTAACTGTTTATCACACAATCCCAAGTTACAACGACCCTGAGAAAGAGGCCTTTTGAAAACATTGTTGGAAAAGGAGAAAATGCTGGTAACCAGCATTTTCTCCTTTTCCCACAATGTTTTCTGCCCAATTAAAGACAAATTCCATCATTTGAGCTACATTTAAATTGTTGTCTGCAGATGCTTTCACTTCATTTTTGTTGTTTGGTAAAGAGTAAAACATATAGGAAGGGCATCTGCTGATTATGTAAGATAGGTACGACTGCAAGAATGTTGTCTTTTATTTTGATGTAACTATAGCTCAAAAGACTAGCCCTCTGAATGCTCCCATTAGCAGATACAAAATATTTCAGCCAACCAAAAGGCCTCTTAAATCTATGCCAAACAAAAAAACTTTAGACCAGTCCAAACTGAAAGAGTTCGCAAACAAAATATTAAAATGTGACTTAAATACATGTTATGGACTTGGTTTTTGAAATGGTAGAAAAAATAAAGGGAAAAGGAGAAAAAGCTGGTTACCAGCATTTTCTCCTTGCCTTTCAGTGTTTTCAAAAACCTCATGTCCCATAAAACTTGGAATTGTGAGATAGAGTTAGATAATAAACATCAGCAGACTTGATCTAGAGTATCTTCTGACACTGAAAAGCATTTTCACTTTTTCAAATGATATTTTCAAAATCCCTTTTCCTGAGGGTCATAAAAAATGAAATTGTTTGATATAAGGTTAAAAAAATGCTACCTTTTATTTCATGCTTTTCGGTAGTTTATCGAGAAATAATGGTGGATTATGGTTTGTTATTTCATGGTTACCACCAGTGAAAATACCAATTTCATATTTTCTAACTCTTCAATTGAAGGCAAAAACAGTAGTTCCCGCCCACTAGTTACCAAGGTAAATGGCGCTATAGCCACTTGTGAAAATATTACTGATGATGTTCACATGATGAAATTAATTTTTATCTTTCACCGAAAAATAACAAATATCCTCTATTTATATCCTAAACAAATGAATCCAACAGGGGAAAAAAAAACCAACTGTTCAAAATGTGTTACAATTCTTTTTTGAAACAGATAATAATATTTTCTATAAAAGTACAACTGTTAATTATCCCGATATCTTTTTCTATACACACTAGCAAGAAAAACTCCAGCATCATATATCAATGATATCCCTAATTATGGGGGCAGAGTGAAAAAAAAAAAGTAAAAAGAATTGTCAAGGATTGGACGTGCTTGGCATTTAACCCTTTACCACACAATCCCAACTTTTAACGACCCTGACAGGGAAGTCTTTTAAAAACATTGTGAGAAAAGGAGAAAATGCTGGTAACCAGCATTTTCTCCTTTGCACACAATGTTTTCTATCCTAGAAAAGGCAGAAGTCATCATTTTAGCAATATATAATTTGTCGTATGCAAATGATTTCAATTTGCTTCAATCCAAAATTTTGCCGTATGGTAAAAGAGATAAATCTAAAGAGATGTAATTATAGCTCATGTGTATCTCTCTAACCTCCTACCAAACAATCCTCTGTTTTCAGGGCCTTGAGGAAAAAGGCTGTTGAAAACATTGTGGCAATAGGAGAAATTGCAGGTAACCAGCATTTTCGCCTTTTTGCAGAATGTTTTCAACCCTTTCCAGAACAGACTTTAATTTTTGAGTAACATTTATTTTGTCATCTGCAAATGTTTTCAACTTGGACAAGTCTCCGTTTTTTGTCATGAGGTTAAGAGTTAACACATTACCACCTTTAGCCACATATTTTTGGCTTCTAGACAATGACTTATGAAAACAATGCAGCCCAATCTTTAACCCTTTCCCAAACAAGCCCTGGTTTTCACGTGTCTGCTGTACAATTCTTTTGAAAACACTCTGGGAAAAGGAGAAATTGCTCGTAACGAGCAATTTCTCCTTTTCCCACAGTGTTTTCTACCCTTTTTGAGAACTTTCTGCCATTTTCATCAAATTTAAAATTGTTGTCTGAAAATTTTCAATTTGGACCAGTCCAAAATTTGTCGTTTGGGAAAGGGTTAACTACACACACAAAAAAAAAATCACTCCACCATGTCATACTTTTGACAAAATTTGATGTAAACTATGGAGTTTAAGTAATATATAAATCTGTGAATGGGCAATATATTCTTATTCAGTAGACATGTAATTTTTACAATGTCATGGGCATTTAGGCTTGCAAGATTATCTAAAACTATTGGAGAGAGTGTATCAAGGATCAGACTGCATATTCTGTGCAATCTGATATTGCCTACACTGTCAGCAAAAGCAACTTAAGTTGCTCTCAGTGTGAAAAGAGTTTGGAGGTACTTACAGGAATCCATTTGTAAGACAGATTAGTGATAGAATTGTCAGTGCAACAACTTGTTTCATCCTTTCAGTACTTTGATGTGTCTGACCCACAATTCTGGAAAAAGAAAATATATAACTACAGAATAGCTCATTATGACATTAACTCTTTACCAGACAATCCCATATTTTAACCCTTTCCCAAACAAGCCCTGGTTTTCACGTGTCTGCAGTACAAGTCTTTTGAAAACACTGTGGGAAAAGGAGAAATTGCTCGTAACGAGCAATTTCTCCTTTTCCCACAGTGTTTTCTACCCTTTTTTGATAACTTTCTGCCATTTTCATCAAATTTAAAATTGTCGTCTGCAAACTCTTTCAATTTGGACCAGTCCAAAATTTGTTGTTTGGGAAAGCATTAAGAACTCTGAGGACAAAGGCTTTAGCAAACAATGTGGAAAATGCGAAATGCTGGTAACCAGCATTTTCTCCTTTTTCCACAATGTTTTCTACCCTTTTAAATGCAAATCCTTTCCAGTCAGACAAATAATGATTCGGCGTCTACAAATGCATTCAATTTGGACAACTTGGACAAGTCTCAAATTTTGTCATCTGGTAAAGAATTAATACTTGAACCCTTTACCACACAATCCCAACTTTTTACGACCCTGAGAAAGAGGCCTTCTGAAAACATTGTGGGAAAAGGAGAAAATGCTGGTAACCAGCATTTTGTCCTTTTCCCACAATGTTTTCTATCCTTCTCAAAACAGATTTCAATTTTTCAGTCACATTTCTTCTGTCGTCTGCAAATGCTTTCAATATGGACAAGTCTAGAATTTTGTCATTTGGTAAAGAATTAACCCTTTACCACACAATCCCGACTTTTAACGACCCTGAAGAAAAAGCCTTTTCAAAACATTGTGGGAAAAGGAGAAAATACTGGTAACCAGCATTTTCTCCTTTTCCCACAATGTTTTAACCCTTCCCAAAACAAACCTCATTTTTTGAGCCACATTTAATTTGTCGTCTGCAGATGCTTTCAATTTGGACCAGTCCAAAATTTTGTCATTTGGTAAAGAGTTAACTCTTCAACAAATGACAAAATGTTGGACTTGTCCAAATTGACAGCAACTGCAGAAAGCAAATTGAATGTGGTTAAAATGATTGGATTTTTCTCAGAAAGGGTAGAAAATGTTGAGGAAAAAGGTAAAAATGCTGGAACCAGCATTTTCTTTTTTCCACATAGTTTTCATAAACCTTCTTCCACAGGGTCTTGAAAATACTGAATTGTTCCATCAAGGGTTATCTCTTTACCAAACAATCCAGAGGTTTGTCAACTCTGCAGAAGAAGTCTATTAAAAACATTGAGGACAGACGGGAAAAGGCTATGAAGCAGCATCGTCTCCTTGTCGGACTGTTTCCTACCATTTTGAGGACAAAATTAACTTTTGGGCAATGTTTAACTAGTGATCTGCAAACACTTTCCATTTGGTTGAGTCTTTATTGTTGCCATTTGCTTAACTTTCTACCAAACAACAACATTTTGGACTTTTACAAATTCAAGGTATTTGCAGACGACAAAATAAAGGCGACTCAAAAACTGAAATTTGTTTTGGCAAGGGTAGAAAACATTGTGGGGAAAAAGGAGAAAATGCTGGTTACCAGTATTTTCTCTTTTTCCCACAATGTTTTCCAAAGGCTCCTTTGCCAGGGTTGTTAAAATGTCGGGATCATGTGGTAAAGGGTTTAGAGCTTATTTACTCTACATCAAAAGAGCAACCAAATTCAAAAGCTTATATATGGTGTGCAACACACGAAAAGGGGCCTACAGACAATTGCGTAAAGTATTGTCCCAGATAAGCCTGCGCAGTGTGCGCAGGCTAATCTGGGACAGCACTTTACAACTACATAAGATTTTTTTATACAGTAGACTTTCGTGAAACAGAAAATCGCACAAAAACGGGAAGTGTCGTCTCAGATTAGTCACAGACTGCACAGGCTGCTCTGGGACGACTATCAAATACAGAAATTTAAGCAACATTTAATTCATCGTCTGCAAATGCCCTCAATTTGGTCCAGTCCAAAATTTTGGCATGTGGTATGGGATTACAGCACTTGCTGATGAAACATTAAATTTGGCTCAAATCATGGGGTTTGTTTTCGAAAGAGATCGAAAACATTGTGGGAAAAGGAGAAAATGCTGGTTTCCAGCATTTTCTCCTTTTCCAACGATGTTTTTTAGGGCCTTCTCTATCATGGTTCCTAAAACATGGGGTTGTTTGGTAAAGGGTTAATAGTGATTTAATGCTTGAATATAATGATGTGCGGAGTCAACCATTGGAACTACCCATATCATGGTGTGAGTCCTGGGTCTGTATTCACCAACCATTCTGAAGGATATTCTAAGTCTCATTCTAGATTTAGAAAGTAACACAACTTCTGATTGGCTAGACTATTTGGTTTAGCCAATCAGAAGTTGTTAGCCAATCAGAAGTTGTGTTATTTTCAAATTTAGAAAATTCTTAAGAATAATTCTAAGAATGTTCTTAAGAATGGCTGGTGAATACGAACCCTAATCGAGGTTTTCAGGAAGCAATCATGGAGGGTGATTAACCCTTTCCCAAACAACAAATTTTGGACTGGTCCAAATTGAAAGAGTTTGCAGACGACAATTTTAAATTTGATAAAAATGGCAGAAAGTTATCAAAAAGGGTAGAAAACACTGTGGGAAAAGGAGAAATTGCTCGTTACGAGCAATTTCTCCTTTTTCCACAGTGTTTTCAAAAGACTTGTACTGCAGACACATGGAAACCAGGGCTTGTTTGGGAAAGGGTTAATATAAAAAGTAAGAACTTGTTTCACAATCAACATAATGCTTGAGCCATGCTCTGTGAAAAGGGGTCTTAATGCAAAAGGTATCGACTAATGTCAGCTTACCCAGTCATACTTCATTACCAAACACAAAGGGTAGAAAACACTGTGGGAAAAGGAGAAAATGCTGGTTACTAGCATTTTCTCCTTTTTCCCACAATGTTTTTACAAGCCTTCTTCCCCATTAAAAGTCAGGATTGTGTGGTAAAGGGTGAATGTCAAAATGATAAATCAATGAACTAAATGTACAACAATTTAGGAAGAAGGAAAAATTCTCATCACCCTGTACCACACAATCCAGAGTTTTAACAACCCTGAAAAAAAGCTTTGAAAATATTCTGGGAGAAGGACAAAATGCTGACTATCAGCATTTTATTTTTTCAGAATGCTTTCTACCTGTTCACAGACAAATTCCATTACTTGTGCGACATTTTATTTGTCGTCTGCATATGTTTCCAATTTAGACAGGTTTAAAATTTTGTTGTTTGGTAGAGAAGTAAAACCTTTTTCAAGTTCAAAACTAAGTCTTGTATAACCCTTAACCACAAAATCCCGACTTTTAATGACCCTGAAAGAGAGGGCTCTTGAAAAAATTGTGGGAAAAGGAGAAAATGCTGGTAACCAGCATTTTCTCCTTTTCCAACAATGTTTTCTACATTGTCAAAGACAGAAATCATTTTAGCAATATTTCATTTGTCGTCTGCAAATGCTTTGAATTTGGGCGAGTCCAAAAATTTGTCGTTTGGTAAACAGTTAATGAATTTAACAGACAACAAAAATTTTAGACTTCACTTTCATTATTCACACTCTTATAAAGAGCCTTCTTCAACAGCCTTTTTGCCAAGTCCAATAGCTCAGTTGGTATCACAATGGGTGTTGAAACCAGGCCTCTGTGCCCAGTTTCATGAAAAACCTTACATCTCCTATTTTGCTTGAATCAGCTGACAGACTCATCTTCCAACTTAAGTTTTTTTTAACTCTTTACCACACAATCCAGACTTTTAACAACCCTGGGAAAGAAGCCTTTTGAAAACATTGTGGGAAAAGGAGAAAATGCTGGTAGACAGCATTTTCTCCTTTTCCCACTATGTTTTCTACCCTTCCCAAAACAAATTTAAATTTTTCAGTCACATTTATTTTGTCGTCTGCACCTGCTTTCAATTTGGACCAGTCTAAAATTTTGTCATTTGATAACGAGTTTTCACTAATATTAACAGGTAGCATTCTCAAAGTTGAGTTGACAAAACCTTTAAGACTCAACTCAACAAAATAAACAGACTTAAGTCTGCTAACTGAGTTGAGTCTGTTTATTTTGCTGAGTTGAGTCCAATACATTGTGTCAACTCAGGATTTGAAAATATTACTAAAGCCCTGGTTTTCACGTGCCTACAGTACAAGTCTTTTGAAAACACTGTGGGGAAAAAGGAGAAATTGCTCGTAATGAGCAATTTCTCCTTTTCCAACAGTGTTTTCTACCCTTTTTGAGAATCTTCTGCCATTTTCATCAAATTCAAAATTGTCGTCTGCAAACTCTTTCAATTTGGACCAGTCTAAAATTTGTCGTTTGGGAAAGGGTTAATGTTAGTGAAATGTGTCTCAAATAACATACTCAACTTAAGTCAGAAAATGAGTCTGTTTGAGCAAAATACGAGACTACAGTTTTTTTCATGAAACCTGGCCCTGGCCTGGTTTCACTATAAACTTAAGTCTCTTATTTTACTCAAATCTTATAACCATCCCACGTTCTGACGCAAGTTGAGCTTGTTATTTTAGACACATTTTGGCACATTATTGGCCTGTAGTAACATTCTCCAATCCTGAATTGACACTACCTTTCAGACTCAACTAAGCAAAATAAATCAACTTAAGTCAATTGACAGACTTAAGTCCATTATTCTGCTGAGTTAAGTCTGAAACGTTGTGTCAACACAGGACTTGAAAATGTTACACAAGTCTCTTAATGTTAGTGAAATCCGTCTAGAATAACAGACTCAAATCAGAAAACAAGTAAGGCATGCTCTGGCAAAAGGGGGCTTATTGAATCTCCAAGATCCATGATACCAAGCAAGTCATTACATGATCATAGATCCTTAAAATCCATTTTAACTAATGACTGACTGAATCGTGAGGTAGACTGGTCCTTTGACATAGTGGAAATTGACCAATATCGAAAAGTTTTGGTCCAGGTTAGCCTGCGCGGTGTGCGCAGGCTGACCTAGGTTGATACTTTACTGAAATGCATTAAGCCCCCTTTTCACAGAGCATGACTCTAGTATATTTGGAGATTTGAGTAAAATAACAGACTTAAGTTTTTGCATGAAACCGGGCCCCGGCTCCTTTCCCCAGCACAGCAAATTTCCGATCTATGATCATAAGTTCTACAGGATTCATTCCTCTCTCAGCACTGTTCATTGTTTCAACGATAGTTATGTAGGAAAGAAGGTGGCAGCTTAGTGAGAATATTGTGCAGGTATTTTACTGATCGTAGAAACTCAAGAAAAATGTGGATAAGTGCCCTGGCCACAACTAGATCTATATAACTGAAACAAAGATGAAAATAGATTTAACTCTTTCCCAAACGACAAGATATTAGACTAGTCTAAATTTCAAGCATTTGCAGATGACAAATTAAATGTGACTGAAAAATTGAAATTTGCTTTAGGAAAAGGTAGAAAACATTGTGTGAAAAGGAGAAAATGCTGGTTACCAGCATCTTCTCCTATTCCCACAATGTTTTCAAAAGGCTTCTTGTTAAGGTCATTAAAAGTCAGGATTGTGTGGTAAAGGGTTAAACACTAAACAAGTTGACATCTTCACTGTAAGAGATAAAGCTTACCTCCGATGTAAAAACAACACCAATCATGCACATGCTTACACTGTAACTGTCAAGTCTGTTTGTCAATTTTGACATACAAGTGCATTTAACCCTGTAAGTTACCAGACAACAAAATTTACACTCGTCCAAATCGAAAGCATTTTGCACACAACAGTTCAAATCTGGCTCAAATTACTGGATTGGCCTTTGATATGCGAGAAAACTTTGTGAAAAAAGGAGAAAAATGCTGGTTAACAATATTTTTGTCCCTTTCCTACAATGTTTTCAAAAGCCTTCTTCTTCAGGTTTGTTAAAAATGTTTGCTGTGAGCTAATGGTTTAGTACATTCCCTCCTGCAGCTGTCTTTTTGTTGTCTTTGCTGCAGACCACATTTAACCCTTTATCAGACGACAAAATTTTAGCTATGTCCATATTGAAAGCATTAGCAGATGACAGTTTCAATGTGACTCAAATGGGGAAATTTTTCTTTGAGAGAGTAGAAAACATTGTGGGAAAAGGAGGAAATGCTGGTTATCAGCATTTTCTCCTTTTCCCACAATGTTTTCAAATGGCCTCTTTCCCAGGGTCATTAAAAGGCAGCATTGTGCAGTAAAGGGTTAAAAACTTGGTGGCAAAATGATAAATTGTTGTTTTGCATTTGCAGACGACAAAGTAAACATGACTTAAAAAATGAAACATGTCTTTAAAAGAGTAGAAAACACTGTGGGAAAAGGAGAAAATGCTGGTTTCCAGCATTTTCTCCTTTTCCCATGATGTTTTCAATAGCTTTCTTCTCAAGGTTGTTAAAACTTTGGATTGAGTGGTAAAGGATTAATGAGCAATCACTACTTTTGACACAATCTTCTTTAAATGTATTCATGCCCCTATTGCTGCCAAAAGTAAATAAAGCTGGTATTCAAATGCATTCAACCCTTTGCCACACAATCCCGACTTTTAACGACCCTGAAGAAAAAAACTTTTGAAAACATTGTGGGAAATGGAGAAAATGCTGGTAACCAGCATTTTCTCTTTTCCCACAATGTTTTCTACTCTTCCCAAAACAATTTTCAATTTTTGATTAACATTTATTTTGTCATCTGCAAAAACTTTCAATTTGGACTGGTCTAAAATTTTGTCGTTTAGTAAAGAGTTAAATTTTAATCATACCTCATAGAATATGGAAACTATTGAGAAGGTGACAATCTGTTATGGTATGGCTGTTCTAAGTTTCAGTTGCTGGCAGAAAATGAATTTTAAAAGTAGGTCAAAAGTTGCCAGGTCACTTTATTCTTTTATTTACTTTTTGCCTGATTTTGAATTTCATTTTTCTGTAAGCGACTGACACCTGGACCAACCATACAAAAACAGATTGTCATCTTCACAATAATCCATACTTTTAAAAGGTATGTTTTAAATTCAAAGTGCATTTTAACACCCGCTCTGTTTGCTTTTGGCAGCTATTGGGTCTTTAATGCATACTGAAGAATCATAATTTTTTAAGGGAAGTTTTTGAAGTTGTCTGCGGTAAATTTGTTTCAGGAAGTAACAAGTTCTCTTAATCAGACAACAAAACCTTAGACTCATCCTTTATGAAAGAGTTAGCAGACGGGAAATTAACCCCTTATCACACAATCCCAAGTTTTGACAGTCCTGAGGAATAAGACTTATGAAAACTTTAACTTTTGGAAACCAGTATTTTTTCCTTTTTCCCCAATGTTTTCTACCCTATCAGAGAACTACAGCTCATTTAAACCAATTTCAAGATTGTCACTTAAAGTTAATTTCAATTTGGAAGTGTCAACAATTTGTTGTTTGGGAAAGGGTTAAGCATGGCACATTTAAAGGATTTCTCTTTGAAAGGGCATTTTCTCCTTCTCCTACATTTTTTTCAAAATCCTTTTTTTTCTCAGGATTGCTATAAAACGGGATTATCTGGCAAAGGTTTAAGTCATTATATCAGTTACTTCATGCCTTTTCCTCCATTTAACCCATAGGCTGAAAAGCTCGACTCACTGACCTTTAGCGGACAGTGTAGAACAAAATCAGAATGCACAGAATGTGCAGTCTGATCTTTGATCTACACTGTCCGATAAGGAAATATTTCCCCCACTCATTGTAACTTTGAAATAGCAACATTTGGATTTTTACCATTGGCTTGGAAGTTTCATTTAACCCTTTCCCAAACGACAAATTTTGGACTGGTCCAAATTGAAAGAATTTGCAGACGACAATTTTAAATTTGATGAAAATGGCAGAAAGGTCTCAAAATGGATAGAAAACACTGTGGGAAAAGGAGAAATTGCTCGTTACGAGCAATTTCTCCTTTTCCCACAGTGTTTTCAAAAGACTTGTACTGCAGACAAGTGAAAACCAGGGCTTGTTTGGGAAAGGGATAAGTTATTTAGCAGGTTAAGGGTTAAACATATTTTGACAAATCTCTTATGAACTAATGAAAAACAGTGTATCTCCCGAAGAAATTATTGTTAATCTTTTAACACAGAAATAAAAAAAGCTGTATGCTCCTGGTTCTGTAAATATTGCATGCACTTCACTGTTTAGTTCCATTTCGTTAAAAAGAAACTCATTATTAACCCTTAAAGTGCCTTTCACGACTATAGTTGCATTTGTGGCCAGTGTAGATCAAGATCAGGCTGCACAAAATGTGCAGCCTGATCTTTGATCTACACTGTCCTCTTTGCTGAATCACTGTAGACAAAAGCAAACATGAAATTGCAATTATTTGGGTCATATTTCTATGATGAAAATGTCTGACAGGTTTATTCGGTGCTCTAAGGGTTAACCCTTTACCAAACGATAAAATTTTGGACTCAACGAAGTTGTAAACATTTGCACATGACAAATCAGATATGGCTAAAATTATGATATCTTTTGTTATGGTAAAAAACACTACAGGAAAAGGAGAAAATGCTGGTTACCACCATTTTCTCCTTTTCCCACAATGTTTTTTTTTAAAGGCCTGCTTCTTCAAGGTTGTTAAAACTTGGGATTGTGTGGCTATGGGTTAAAAACTCTGGGAGAACAGGACCAAAATTTGCATCTGAAGATTGACCGACAGATAACCTTATTTCAGTACAGTCAGTATCAAACCCCTCCCCTTCATTCTGTCACCAAGAGGTATAATGATCATATGATTCTATTATCCTGGAGAATGAATAATTAACTCTTTACCACACAATCCCGAATTTTAACGACCCTGAGGAAATAGCCTTTTGAAAATTTTGTGGGAAGAGGAGAAAATGCTGGTGACCAGCATTTTCTCCTTTTCCCACAAGGATTTCTCCTTTTTTCCAGACAAATACCACCATTTCAGGTAAGTTTAATATATCTTCTGCAAATGCTTTCAATTCGGACAAGTCTAAAATTTTGTTGTTTGGTAAACTGTATGATATTTAACCCTGTTTTCAACATTATTTCATTTATATTGTGGTGCCAGTACATCTATCTGTGCTGTCCTGGAGTTTCTTTTTGTTACTATTTCGCACAATTTTCTTCCTATGCCTATGGCTGATTTCCCTCATAACCATTGTTGAAACAATGATCAGAGGTGAGAGAGGCACAATCCTCTCGCAAAGTTAGACAACCATCAGTCCTCAAAAAGATATTGGTCAAGCTGGTAATTCAAACCTGTGAGCCCTGGTTTCAACTCCTGTGAAAGAAGGCCTTCAAGAACACAATGAGAAAAGAGTAAAGTGCTAGTTTAATTGTGTCCATTTCCTACAATGTTTTCTACTATATCAAAGACAAATCACGCAGTTTGAGCCTTCTCCCATAAAAATTATAGCATAAATCACATGTTTAACTCTTTACCACACGACAAAATTTTAGACCCATCCAAATTGAAAGCATTTGCAGACGAAAATTTCAATGCGACTCAAATGATGCGATTTGTCTTTGATAGGGTAGAAAACATTGTTGGAAAAGGAGAAAATGCTGGTTACCAGCATTTTCTCCTTTTCCCACAATGTTTCCAAAAGGATTCTATCTCAGGGTCGTTAAAAGTCGGGATTGTGTGGTAAAGGGTTAATCTATGTATGAAAAAACACAAAAGATATTATTTGCTGACTTTACCAAATCTGATACTTTATTTCCTGATACTTTTTTCTAAGCAAAAACTGATACTTTTTTTTCCCCAATACTTTCTTTTCCTGACACTTCCTCTCCAAGTACCTGCTTTCTCAGGACCACTATCTAGAATTTATCCCTTGCATACAGGTCTTTGACCAACACATATTTTTCTTCATGCTATTTCTAAGGTTTCATGTTCTTATGAACATGAAAGTTTGCAAAATGCATAGCTCAAACATCAACTGCTCCAGCTGGGTTTTGAACCCGTGTGCCAAATATCCTTGTTTATCGAGGTTTAAAAGACCAACACACAAACCCCTGAGCTAAAGAGAATTCTCTCTAATGCAGACGTCAGGTATTGATTTTATACGAGACGAAGCTATGGAGTGATCTCCCGTAACACACCCCCTCTTAAGAGAAGTCATCATTTGATGGCAGAAAGCCTTATTAGGCAGGAGTCTATTAATTAGACAACAAATGGCTCAATGGCCAATAACGAGCAATTTTATAGACAACATAATTATGGCTCAATGGCCAATTCCCATCTTACAAACATGATAGTTCGCAACAAATGCATAGCTCAAATATAAACCGCTCTGGCTGGGATTCGAACCCATGCCCCAACTATCCTCATTTATTGCGGTTTAAAAGAACAACACACTTACCCCTGAGCTATACTGAATTCTCTCTAACACAGTTGTCAGGTATTGATTTTATACGGGAAGAAGCTGTCGTAAGGAAGGAGTGATCTCCTGTAACAGTTTTCATTGATTGTCTTTCAGTTTCATTTTATTCAAGGAATTGTATTATATGAAATGCATAATTGTATGCTAGGCCAGAGACCTAACTACTCAATAAACTAAACTAACTTTCTCAGGGTCACTTAAACAAAGGACTGTTTGGTAAAGGGTTGAATATCAATGTAGAAGTATCTGACACATCCGCATTCTTTAACTCTTTACCACACAATCCTGGATTTTGATGACCCTGAGAAAGACAGCATTTGAAAACATTGCAGGAAAAGGAGAAAATGCTGGTAAACAGCATTTTCTCCTTTTCCCACAATGTTTTCTATCCTCCCAAAGACAGTTCCTATCGTTTGAGCCAAATTTAAACTGTTATCTGCAAATTAATGCTTTCAAGTTGGGCAAGTGTTAAATTTTGTTGTTCGGTAAAGGGTTAACTTTCCGACCAACATCCTGTTTGCCTCAATTCCCCCTGCTGACAAGCTTTTAGCCGCATGTTAGAGAACAAGGAGGCCAAAGGAGAAATTGCTTGTTACTAGCAAACTCTCCTATCCTCACAGTTTTAACTTGTACAGTATTTGCTTATAAGATCATAACTCTTTCCAAAACAACAAAATCCTAGTCTTGTCCAAATTGAAAGCATTTGCAGACGACAAACTATAGAAGTGGCCTAAATGTTGGAATTTGCTACTGAGAGGGTGGAAAACATTTTGGGAAAAGGAGAAAATGCTGGTTACCAGCATTTTCTCCTTTTCCCAAAATGTTTTCAAAAGCCTTCTTTTCCAGGGTCATTAAAACTTGGGATTGTGTGGTATAGGGTTATTAATTTGTGTTAATTATCCATATTTTATAAAGTCTTCTGTTGAAAACTGTTTCATCTGTGTTGTCTTGACATCAAATTTCCTTTGCAAACAAAAAAGAAAAAGATCAGCTTGCACGTAAAATGCAGAATTATCATAGCCTGGACTATAGGCTGCTTTTGTCTATACAGGTTAAACTAAAATGTGCAACGAGATTTCATGTTACAAGGTTTTAAGAAAATTTTGACATGACTACTTTGCTGAATAAATATCTACATGTATCGGATCATTTTCAATTGACAGGCTAGATCTAGTAAATTCTGGGTTATGAGTTCAAATCCTGGCTGTGCCAAAGCTAATTCTTCGGATCTCTTAAAGCAATTGCAGTAGAATGCATTCTTCTGTTGTAGATGTACATACATGTAAATAAGGCAGACTTAACTAACCCAGGGGAACAGGACATAAGGCAATCACTTTTAGGGGGAACGGTCCCCATTCGCTTAATGAAGTCAAGACAGTTCCCTCAACCGGGCAGATTCCCGACAGGGTTTTTCGAGACAGCTGCCCAGCACTAAAGTTCATTTTGAGAGTCAAATGAAATGTGTACATTATGACCAGTAATAACTACTGGTTTGGCTACTTTTTACCCTTTACCGAACAATCCCTAGTTTTAACAACCCTTGGCAAAAGGCCTTTGGAAAACATTTTTGGAAAAGGAGAAAATGTAAACAACATTTTCTCCTTTTCCAACATTGTTATCTCTACTTTCGAAAGGAAATTCAAATATTTCAGTGGCATTTGAATTGCCATCTGCAAATGCTTTCAATTTGGACAAGCTTAAGATTTTGTCATCTGTTAAAACGTTAAAGACTTTTCACAGACACAAAGCACTTACTACAGAAAGTGATCTACCGGTAGGTTCATAAAGTTGAAGAGATCCTGATGATGATGATGTAAATAATGTACAAAATGTGTTTAGAATGCATTATGGGAATTACCCTAAGTTTTTCTAAAAACATACAGGATTTTCCCTGACTCCCTGTTTCTTTGAATTTGGACCCCAAAATTTCTAAATAACCCCTAAAATATAACTATTTGCCTTCTTTAATACATTTGAAGGCAGTCAATGACCCCAATATAAGAGATAATACCACACAATCCCGACTTTTAATGACCCCAAGGAAAAGGACTCTTGAAAACACTGTGGGAAAAGGAGAAAATGCTGGTAACCAGCAATTTCTCCTTTTCCCATAATGTTTTCTACCCTTTCAAGGACAAATTTCAGTTTTTGAGTTGCATTTATTTCATTGTCTGCAAACGCTTTCAATTTGGACCAGTCTCATATTTTGTCATTTGGTAAAAAGTCAACCCTTTACAAAACAATCCCGACTTTTAACGACCCTGAGTAAGAGGCCTTTTGAAAACATTGTTGAAAAAGGAGAAAATGCTTGTAACCAGCATTTTCTCCTTTTCCAACGATGTTTTCTAACCTATTATGGACAAATCCCACATTTTAAGTCACATTTGATCTGTTGTCTGCAAATGCTTTTAATTTGGACAGGTCTTAAATATTGTCATGTGGTAAAGAATTAAGGGAAAACCCCGTACATGTGTATCATTAATTGCTATGAGTGCAGCCCCAACTTTCATGAATTTGACCGAGAATGTGCCCTCTACAGTGCCTCTAAGATTTGTCTCAGTAACCTACTTTTTGACCCTATGTGACCTATTTTAATAGTCTTCAGAGATATTACAGAAACAAACATTCTGATCTAGTGTCATGAGAATTGGACAGAAAATGAGGCCTCTAGAGTGTGCACAAGGTTTGTTTTTTTTTTCTTTAAGATTTGTCCAAGTGACTGAATTTCGGAGAGAATTTGACCAATTTACAAACCTCTTTGTAGTATCAAGATAACCATTCTGACCATTTTTCTCAAGTATTGGACTGAAAATGTAGCCTCTAGAGTGTAAACAAGGTCTTTCTGAGATTTGTTTAACCCTTTCCCAAACGAGCCCTGGTTTTCACGTGTCTGCAATACAAGTCTTTTGAAAACACTGTAGGAAAAGGAGAAATTGCTCGTAACGAGCAATTTCTCCTTTTCCTGCAGTGTTTTCTACCCTTTTTGAGACCTTTCTGCCATTTTCATCAAATTTAAAATTGTCGTCTGCAAACTCTTTCAATTTGGACCAGTCCAAAATTTCTCGTTTGGGAAAGGGTTAAGTGACCTACTCTACATTTTGATCCAGTGTGACCAATTTTTTAAGTTTTCAGAAATACCATCAAGACAAACATTCTGACAAACCTTCCTCTAGGTATTCAACTGAAATTATGGCCCTCTAAACAACACACATGGATATTTTAAGATTTGTGCCAGTTACCTTCTATTTGACCCTACATGACCATTTCAAATGTCATCAGAGATATCACCACCAAAACAAACATTTTGATGAACTCTCATAAGTATAGGACTGAAAACGTGGCCTCTAAAGTGCACACAAGGTTTTCTGGAGATTGGCCCCTTTTTGATCCAAAGTGGCCCATTTTCACGCTCAACTAAGATATCATCAAGACAAACATTCTGACAATTTTTCATGAGAATCAGACAGCAAATATGGCCTCTAGACTGCACACAAGTTTTAAGAGGATTTGTCCCTGTGACCTACTTTTTTGACCCAACATGACCCAGATTTAAAGTTACCTGAGACATTATCAAGACAAAGCTTTTGATCAACTTTCAAAAGAATTACAATGAAAATGAGGCCCCCAGACTGCACATACAGTTTGTAAGAGATTTGTCCCAGTGACCTTCATCCAAAATGACCCATTCTATCACTTGTCAGAGATATCATTGAGAAAAACATTCTGACCAACTTTTATGAGTATCAGACTGAAAATGTGGCCTGCAGAGAGGTTTCTCTAAGATTTATCCTAGTGACCTACTTATTCACCCAACATGACCCAATTTCAAATTTGTCATGATATCATCCAGATAAAAAATTCTGACTAACTTTCACGAGTTTCATGAGTATCAGACTGAAAATGTGGCCTCTAGAGTGCACACAAGGTAATTGTTGACTGCTGCAGGACAGACCACAGACACAGCACGATCACAAAAGGTCACCTTGAGCACTTTGTGCTCTGATGAGCTGAAAACATTCACATTTTTTTTTTTTAAACAAAGACGTGATTCAAAGGAGATGATAAAAACACACACAGTAAATGAAAAAAACACTTTATGGTATATTTTTTAGTAATTCCATTCCTCTGATGAAACCTGAAAAATGAAGTTGAAAACATGGTTTGTTTTGTTCAAGAATTCCTTTCTGTAACAACAATCATATTCAAGTGCCACATTTTGAGGGGTTTAGGGCACCAGTTAACTGGGTTTAGCATCTATATTGGAACCGTACAACTGCAGTCAAAAGAAGACAATTGTAAACATTTTGCTACAGGAAATTTCTGAAATTTGATGCTTTTCTTTTTTATGGTAGTTATTTCTGTATGTTCCCGTATGTATTTCAGGAAATTATCAACTGAAAGTCATACCATTTTGCTATCATCATACTGATTAAGACTTAAACCTAAATCAAAGTCAGAATTCTATTTCAAGAAAAGAGTTTCGCTCGTTATTAGCGACAGCAAAAGTAATGACCAGTTTTCAAAGAACTTAATTAAATCATGATTTCTGTGTATGCAATTTTAAATCAATTACTGCGTACAAACGAATTTCCTGAGTAAAAAACATCTTTATATGCCTCTTAAACTATGAAGCCTGCATAAATCATGCACAAAGAAGCAACCATATTAACGTACCCGTAAATCTTTTACTGGAAACTGTATTGGTATTAAAAAAAAAAAAAAAAAAACCAAATTTTCAGGCTGTAAAAATTTGTAGTAAGTTTATAAGAACAATACTAAAAAGCATCACCTCCTCAAAGACTCTACTAAAATGCTAAGAAACTGTCTCGAACAATACTGATGAATAGTTCTCAGCAAATACTCTTCATTTGGAGAGCAATGAAAGGGATGGACGAGTCTCATGGTATCTATTGACTCTTTCATGACAGCACAAATTAAGCCATTTTTGTCCCTTTCAAAAACTTGAATGCATTGTTCAGGGCAGATTAAGAATGGTTTTAACAATTTTCAATAAGATACAAATCAAAATATTGAATAGCTAAACAAATAAGGATTGAAAAGCGTTACTTCTGCTGATAGTTCTTGTTCTAAAGTGTTTGGCAATATGTGAGTAAATGAAATAGGTCTCAAAATCTTTGACCTATTCAAAGATGGGAATCTTGTCGCATTTTCTGAGTATGGTGACATCACTTTATAGCATCAAAACTGGCTTTGTCAATCACCAGAAACTATTTGGGAATGAAATAAAATGTAAGAAGAAGAGTTTAAAGACAACACATATTGGATCTTAAAAGGTAATAAAAAATTTGGCAGTAAACAGTCTTTCAAGTTGCCAACCTTTGTTCCTGATTTCCAATATCGTTTTCTTCCAGCTACTGGAACTTTGACAGAATGTGCTGTTACACACATTATAAGACTCATAATAATATCAATACTTTCAAATGGTACATGTATGAATTACAGTTGTCTACATTTTGACTCGCGAAATGTGAACTGTTGACTGCCTGCTAGTGTGCTTTCAAGAAACAATCTAGATCCGAGATCTCTACTGTTACTGGTCCAAGAATTTATTAGAAACAATCCTATTTTCTTATTTTTATTGCATTTCATAAATTGAGAGCAATGGCACTGTTGTTTACACTATCTTAAATGGTTCGCAAAAAACACGAGAAAACTTGGCTATCTTTGTGGATTCAAAAATGAGCCCCTCGAAATTAGGTAGAAGGGCGATTATGTTTGCCGTTTGAAGACATCACAGATGCCCGTATGATCGGATATTTTTCCCAAAAGCAAGTAAGGAAAGACTGTTTGGGGCGTGTAGCATAGACACAATAACAAAATTAAGACAAAATTAAAATGGGAGCGAATCGAGGGTACATGAATTTAAATTTTACCATCAGCTATCCCTATTGGCTCTGAATGCAGTTTTAAGAGTAACCGGAAGTTCAAATGTTGTAACAAGGGAGGTAACTTTGTTAAACCAATATTTTTTTATATTTCCATAGACTAGTTTCGGTAACACCCAAGTTCGATAAATTTAGCTCATATGACTGATTAATTGGAGGTTTCGGTAACAGGTTATTGTCAAGCGTTATTTGCACCGTAACTTTTGTTCACACCAATTACATCTGTTTTACTAGTTCATCGTTTAACTTTTGAATTTCTGAACATTAAAAATAGACCTAGATAGATCTAGTCTTAGATTTGCAGTAAAGGTGGTTTCAACCTTATAAAACTGAGGTTTATTCGCAAAAAACAAATTGATGACAGTTATTTGGTGTGAGAATGGTTATGGTGCATTAAAACATAAGTACATTGTTGCCGAGATCTCTGCTGTTATTGGTCTTGAGTCTAGACCTCTGCAGGCAAAATTGTAAAATGCGCGGGACATATACATACAACAATGGTTATATTTCCTAAAATTATTATCTTCTTTACGATAATGACTCTCAAAATTTTTCAATCATATAAGATGAGTGACTTATTGTCTAAAGACTGTAATCAGTAAAGATGACAACACCCCCCGCAAATTAGATGGATTAGATGCTATCTTTCAAACAGACAACAAGCAGTAATTGTTGGTACTGCGAAGTCAGAACCAATGAATGTTAAGGCGGGCGTTCCACAAGGCTCAGTTCTCGGTCCTCTTCTATTTCTAGTCTATGTTAATGATATTTCTGAAAACCTACTTAGCATTTCACGTTTATTTGCTGATGACACATCATTAGCTTGCTCAGCAGCAGCAGTTCAAGATATTCAGGGTATACTTAATCATGATTTACTTATGGTTTCTTACTGGGCAAAGCAATGGCTGGTTACATTCAATCCCCAAAAAACTGTAGCAATGATCTTCTCGTCTAAAACCGTTCCCAGCCCTACTTTGGTCTTCGACAATGCCCAAATAAATTTTGTTGAACACCATAAACACTTAGGTTTAACACTTTCTGCGAACGGAAAATGGCGCGAACATATAAGGCTATTGACGGAGTCGGCTTCTAAAATTCTTGGAATGATGAGGGCGGTAAAATTTAAAATAAGCCGAAATTCTTTAAACCAACTTTACATATCATTTTTGCGTCCTATTCTTGAGTATGCTTCAGTTGTCTGGGATAACTGTCCTTGCACTGAAAGGGACTCTCTTGAAAAAATTCAACACGAAGCTGCAAGAATTGTCACAGGACTTACAAGATCTACTTCTCTTAAAAATTTGTATACTGAGATCGGTTGGCTGAGCTTGTCCGACAGACGTAAATACCAGAAGCTTATACTAACGTTTAAAATCATCAATGGCCTAGTCCCAGACTATTTATGTCAACTGTTTCCATCAACTGTTAGAAACAGTACAATATATTCCCTTCGAAATTCCCAAGATATTGAAACATTGGCCCGCCGTACCGAAATCTTTGCAAAATCGTTCATTCCGTCGGCAATATCTCTATGGAACAATTTGCCGTTGGAAACAAAATCACTACAATCTCTTTCTATGTTTAAGTCAACAATCCTGCGTCAATTTCCAGTGTCCGTAGTTCCAAAATACTTTGGTGTAGGAGATCGCAAATTGTCAGTCTTTCATGCAAGATTAAGAAATAATTGTAGCGACCTGAAATTTGACCAACACAGAAACCATATTTCGGAAAGTAATTTGTGCCACTGTGGCTATTATGTTGAAGATGCGGAGCATTATTTTTTTCACTGCCCGTCATATAATAATCAGAGATTGATATTATTTCGCAAACTTCGCAAGTACCACCCTTTAAGTTTAAATTTATTATTGTTTGGATCTGATAACTTAAGCCTTAATGATAATATTGAAATAGCTAATTCTGTTCAAGGATTTATTAAAAAGTCAGGAAGGTTTGAATGACTGCTTATTATACGTGCCTTCAGCCCATCCTAAATGAGTCGCCATTTGATCAGACGTGTCCCATCTCGAATCCCGGCTGACAATCTATCTTTTATCTTTATCACTCTTATGTTAAATAGTAATTTAGTCTTTAGTGTTCAAATGTTTCATCATCTGTTTTTCTTTAATATCCGTTAATTACTGAAATGTTTGAAATTTTCTCAGCTACCATTAAGACTGTTGTTTCTGTAACATGTAATTGGAGGAGGGGAATGGCCGAATCTAAGTTGTGAGAACTTGTGGCCAGACCCCTTTGCCAATGTACATGTGTCCTTCCATGTACTGGAAATTTTGTTTATTTATTGTTTTTGTAAACATGTACATGTGTATGGCAATAAAATATGTTTAAACTAACTAACCCCCCCCCGCAAAGCATTTCATGGTCTAAGGGAGAAAACTCGCATAATCATCGATAAGTTATGAAGAGTGACCTCCCTTGATATCCCCCAACATTTCAAGATTTCAAGATAATCAACCAAGACAAATCAAAATTCTTTTGGAGTCAACTATCAATACTTTCAAACAGAAGGTTGTTCTTTAGTTAAAAATGATACTTGCAGGTATTTTCAAAGTTGATATTGACAAGAATCTCGCAAGGATGCGCAGCGTGAGATGAATATCATTGGTTTATGAATTACTGAATATAGATCTATCTGTGACTAATCCTCGCAGTTCGAGGCGAATTTCAGACGCAATATTATGTCCCGCAACATGCGAAAAGAGACTTTCGAACATTTGCGTAAAGTGTCGCCCCGGATTAGCCTGCGCAATCCGCGCAGGCTCATCCGAGACGGCACTTTTCGACTACATAAGATTTTTTCATACAGTAGACAATCGTGAAACAGAAAACCCCACAAAAATGGGAAGTGTCGTCTCGGATTAGTCACAGACTGCACAGGCTGATCTGTGACGACACACTTTTACGCATATATCCGAAGGCCCCTTTTCGTGTGTTGCACTCCATATACCGGCTAAGTCTATATCATCGCCGAGAACGGTTCAATCAACTACATGGTACTACAAGTCTGTTTACTCTCTTACTTTATTAGCCAAAGTTTGGGTAGCCTATTTCAGCCTTAACTTAATTTAGATAGGACAACTTAGCACTCAGCACTTTTGACAATATTTTTCAAAAACGAATACAACAACATGTTATGATTACGACATTGACACTTGTAAGTCTTTTTTAAGCGTTCGTCGGGTGATTTAAGGAGTCGCATTTATTTAGATCTGGTAATTAAAAGTTTTTATCCAAGATAAATTTGAATTCAATGTGAAAACTTATATTGATAATTTATTTATGAATCAAACCATTATTTCCCAATTCGAGTTTTGGCTGTTGTTATGTTAACTACCAAATCACTCGTCACAACTCGGCCGATTCCGTGCCTCTGTATCACGGAGATTTCCATTTTGAAATACTGCCAGTCACTAAACTGGTACCCGTTGTATCTCCCGTAACTGTACGATACGAAAATTGTAACTAGTGGTTCCTTTTTCTATGTGGATTATTACAATCTAAGAACAATAAAGCGGTATACATGTGATTTCCGGCGAAGAAATGGACGGTGTATGTGCATATCAAGCTACGTGATACGGATCACCTGAGGTTTGCAAAATGCTACCAAATGTGATGAAATATGAGGTAGGCTACCAAAAAAATTTTTTTTACATCTACATCTACGTTGATACTATCAACAGTCAATCTCTGACTGTACTGATAGACCGGGACAAGGTTTAAATAATAAAAAGAAACAGATGGCCATGTTGCATGATACTTTGTATCTATTATCTTTAACTTCATTTAATTTTTTTTTTTTTTTTTTTTGCAAAAACACATTTTAACGGTTTTTTTTTTTTTTTTTTCTTCTTCTTCTTTCTTTTTAAACCGGAATTCTTTGTGCTATAGGGCCTTATTCTGAAACATTATTGACTGAAAGAAATTAAGACCATCAGCAAATGCGATACATGTATGTTCAACAAGTTAGTATTATTGACTGAAAGAAATTAAGACCATCAGCAAATGCGATACATGTATGTTCAACAAGTTAGTATGATATGAAAAAAGAAAAACAACAAATCCTTTAAAAAAAAAAGAGCGGAGTTTTAGAGCCTGATTTTGTTTTTGCATTTAAATTGTTCGAATGTTTGCTAGGTTTTTTATCAGATTTTATTATCAAACCAAAGTTTAAAAAAATACTTTATCAATGAACTTAGGGACAGAGGGTAACGTCAGATTTCGCGAAGGCTTGTGGGAATGTCAATAACACGAGTCGGTTGCGTTTTTTAAAATCGTATAGTTCAAATTAGTAAGTTCATATGTGACCTCAAAAATATAGATGGAGTTACCGACTACAAACCCATCGCCCCATTATGTAAACGCCGAAATCGCATCTTTTTGGTACTGAACGTAAGATTCCGTCGTTTCTTTACGTTGCGAAGCAAAATATATCTTGTAGTATTTATCAGTGTTATATAGAAAGTATTTTTAGGACAAAAAAAATCTAAATAGGCTCTTTTAAAGGGACCAAAGACGTGAATAGACCAACTACGCTGTCCAAAACAATTGAAAAAATAATCAAAAAAGATTAAAGAAAGAGTCTTACGTACAGCTTACATGCTATTTTGCAACATCTACATATTTCTCTTATCTCGACTCTCGATGTCTCCCACAGGAAAGGTCACTCGTCAATCTATTTTCGGCCAGAAACAAGGATAAGCCCAACCCATTTTCAGACTTTGAAATAACTCTTTTGAAACAAAAGTTAGCCTTAAACCGCTGGAACTGGGTTCGTATTCACCAACCATTCTTAAGAACATTCTTAGTCTTATTCTCCAACATTTTCTGGATTTGAAAGTAAAAAAACTTCTGACTGGCTAAACCATTTGGTTTAGCCAATCAGAAGTTGCGTTACTTTCAAAACTGGACAATCTTGGAGAATAAGACTAAGAATATTCTTAAGATTGGTTGGTGAATACGGGCCCAGATGAATTTGCTTTTACAACACTATAGATCATACTCAGAACCCGTAGAACATGCAGTCTGATCTTGCATCGATCAACATCTGTCCACTACTTTGTTTTATGTTGTGGCCAAAATAACCCTGAAATAGCAATATTTTGGCTGCTTTTCAGCATTGAAAACATCCATTTCACTAACTTTTAACATCCTAAGGAATAACGTTTTGCCACGTATCACGAGTGTTAACGACCCCGAAGAGGACGCCTTTTGAAAACATTGTGGGGAAAGGAGAAAATGCTGGTAAACAACATTTTCTCCTTTCCCACAATGTTTTCTATTTTTTTCAAAGATACAAGTAAATCCAACCGTATCAGCCACATTTATTTTGTTGTCTGCAAATGCTTTCAATTTAGACAAATATAAAATTTTCTCGTTTGGTAAAGAGTTAAATATAGATACATATAGGCTATTCACTGTGACACATGGAGAAATTGCTCTTTATGATTAGTTCATCGTTGTTACAAGAATTTCAAATCCCTTGGGTTTTCTTTATATCACTCCGTAAACCTCGGGTGATCCATTGATCAAATCGGATACATTTACGGAATCGGCCGAGTAGTGACGAGTGCCTTCGTGCCTCAGTGGTCGAGGTGTTTGATTGATAATCAGGAAATTCTAATTTGATCTCCGCTATCGGCGCCTCAGTGATCAGGTGGAAAGTCCTTGGGCAAGATACAGCCAAACCCGGCACTGGTGATATGAACAACTTAAAAGTCTCCGTTATGTGCCTGAAATACCCCTGAAAGTGGCACAAAACACCCTTTGAAAAAAAAAACAACAACAACAACAAACAAACCACTTCTGTGCGGATGTGCAGAATTGGTCCGCCTCCATGGGGAAAAGGTTAATTTGTGTTAAATCTAGAAGTGAAATCGCGTGATCATGTTCGTAATTAAGTATAGTGGACTTTGTATTAGACACCGAAGACACTTGAAGTAACTGTTGGACATCAATAGTTAAAATTAATACGCGTTTCATACGCCAGCTAAAGAGGTTTATTTTTGAGGCGATAGGAGAGCACTTGACAGAGACAGAGTGTATTCAAATATGTTTTGTTTCTTTAGTTTTGAAAGTGCTAGGAAAAGCTTCTGCAGTGCTTCTTGGCGCTCAAGATTAGGTCATCCAGTTAGCCAGCAATGCTAATGGAATTGACTCACAACTTGTTTTAGCGAACAAACAAATCAACAGTCTTTACCCATGTTACCACAGAGCTATGATGTTTACTGAGAAACCTATACTGGAGCAGGTGGCGTTATTGCCGACGTACGATGTTTTGAACCCTTTACCGCACAATGCCGACTTTTTAACGACTCTGGGAAAGAAGCCTCCTGAAAACAACTATTCTGTCAGATAAACTTAACTCTTTAACAAACAATCCCTTGTTTTAACAGTCTTGAGGGGGGAAAAAGCTTTTGAAAAAGTTATTGTGGGAAAAGGAGAAAATGCTGGTAACCAGCATTTTCTCCTTTTCCCACAACGTTTTCTAACCTGTCAAGGAAAAATTGCATCATTTGAGCTGCATTGAAATTATCCTCTGCAACTGCTTTCAATTTGGACAAGGCAAAAACTTTGTCGTCTGGTAAAGGGTTAATAAGGTTAAAACTCTTTCTTCCTTGTAAGTCACCACGCAGAGAGGTTTTTTTTTTTAATTTAGTCTGAGAATAGAAAAGACAATCAGTTTATAAAATTCGTTTAACTCTTTGCCACATGATAGAATTTTAGACTTGTCCAATTTCAAAGCATTTGCAGACATTTTAAACGTCGAGCATTTTCTCCTTTTTCCCACAATGTTATCAAAACCTTTCTCCCTCATGGTATTTAAACACCGGGTCGTCTGGAAAAGGGTTGGATGGGTTTTACGCCACTTTCAACAATAGTTCAGTCAAACGATGGCTGATGGTGACTGCTCACTCTGTGCATCACTAGTATTAAGCCGAGCCAGGGGCTCGAGGGTTCGAAGACCCAGTTCGATCAGTTTCTTTCCGAGGATTGATGACAGTCATTGCGACAGGGTTAATTCATTTCTCACCGCTGATTGTTTCGACGATTGATATGTTGGAAAGCCGCCAGCTGCCTCCTGGGAAGAATGTTGTGCGAAGTACTGGTAAAAGAAACTCCAGGACAGCATGGATAAGTGTACTGACCGCTGCGATATAACTGAAAGAATGTTGAAATCGGCATTAACATCATACAACCAAATACTAAGCCAAGGCTCTATGTACAATACTTTTCTCTCGGACACTTCCACGTGACCGGCACCGCGGCGGGGATCCAACGGGGAATTTGTGATAATAAATAATAACAACGCCTTGTCCACTGAGCCAAAGGGGACCCATGGGGGTCTGTTGTTTTATAACTTTAACTCTTTATCAGATGATAAAGTTTTAAACTTGTCAATTTCGAAAAGAATTTGCAGACGACATTTTCCTGTGACTCAAATGATGGGTTTATCATTGAAAGAATAGAAAACGTTGTGGGTAAATGAGAAAATGCTGGCTACCAGCATTTTCTCCTTTTCCCACAATAACTTTTTCAAAAGCTTTTTTCCCCCTCAAGACTGTTAAAACAAGGGATTGTTTGTTAAAGAGTTAAGTTTATCTGACAGAATAGTTGTTTTCCTATCAGTAGCCCTGTCCGTCCTAAAAACGTGATCCACTCTTTGCTTTCTGCAATAAATCTGCAACAAACAGCATCAAAATTTTGCAAAAACGGGATAACAAACAAGTATTAAGGTTAAAAACTTGCTCACACCTAATACCATTTCCACACACACAAAAAAGAAACCTCTCTTAATTTATGTTTATACTTCATGCTTTCATTGAATATGTCTGAATACTCGTATGTTTACGTTTATGAATTATTTTTATTGTTGTCGTTATATTTATTATCATCATTGTCATCATCAGTATTATTATTATTATCATTATTATCCAATTTCAAGCCGTTACGTAATCCTCGAACTAAAGCTGATACCAGGTCAGTGTATGCTGAACATAGACTGCAATCTACCCCTTCTTCTTTATCCGCTTCTTAATCTCCTTCCTCTTGTCTATATCTATATACAGGATGTTTCATAATAAATGTTACACTTTCAAATACACCTAAGGTAAATTGTTTATAATGGGAATACAATAAAAGTTATACCACTTGATAAGTTTAACAACACAATTTTATGACATGCACAGTGTGTGTAAGGTAACAATGGACAATAAAGGTAGACAGCACCTTTCAAAAAAGAAAAACATGATTTACATCAAATGTTCAAAATGATATCCATTTTTTTAGTCACAGTGTGCTAGACTTTATGCACTCTGTGGACTTTTTTCTGTGAGATTTTCTCAAGAACAATGTGCATAAAGTCCAGGCTCAGTCAACAGATGAGCTTAAGGCATCAATAGTTCCAGAGATGAGACTGGTCACAACCTAGACGTCCAGATCGATCAAATCGATTTTCATTAGGAGACCGAATCCCCTGCGACATCAAAATGGACGTCATTTGAACATTTGATGTAAATCATATATTTTCGTGAAAGGTAGGCTATTAGCTACCTTTGTTGTTCATTGTTACTCTACATGCTGTGCATGCCATAAAAGCGTGCTCTGAAACTTATCAATGGGTATAAATTTTATTGTATTACCTTTATGAACAATATTCCTCAGGCGTATTTGAATGTGTAACATGTGCATGTGTGCGCGTGGAGATGTGCGTGTCTCCGCCAACTCTTTCCCTTCCCTATTATCTACCTGTCTTTTCAACACTATAGCGACAACAACAGCAAAACTTGTACCTTTGAAAGCAAGAGAAACAGTTTTAATCAGCCCGAGAAAAAAACAGAAGCCCATCAGAATTATCTCTCTCACACACACACACACACACACACACACATATATATATAAAGCCATGCTCTGTCAAAAGGAGGCTTAATGCGTCTCCGTGATGCACTGTACCAGGCAAGCAAATTGTTACATAATGTAGGGAACAATAAAATCCATTTTGTATAACAACCGACCAAATCATGAGGCAGTATGGTCCTTTGAAATGCAGAAAATTGACCAATGGCAAAAGGTTTCGACCTGTCAGCCTGCGCGGACTGGATCGGTACCTTTTACAGTTTATTAAGCCCCTTTTTCACAGAGCATGACTCATATGTATATTTTACTTGCTGTTTCACCTTTAACAACTGTCATTATAAATCTGCTCTAAGGTTTTGACAGCCATATTGGTTATACTATCTTTACGATATCACTTTCTATCCTTTCAAAGACAAATCACAGCATTTGAACCAATTTCAACTTGTTCTTTGCAAATACTTTGAATGGATGAGTCTAAAATTTTGTCGTTTGGTAAAGAGCTTTACCATATGGGATTTTTTAAAATCAAGTCTACATCAGTATTAAATGATGTCCCACGCAAGGTTGTTCTTAGTCTGTTTCGTGTTGTAAAATATATGCGTGTCATTGGAATTGGTCTTGATCAAAAGCTGTATCCTTCACTGTTCGGCGTTCTGCAAACTTATTACGTCATCGAAGGAGCACTCTTCACATTGACACTGACGTGGAACAGTAACGTTTATAGTTAACCTCATGAACGGAATAGAACTGGTAACGTTATTTGGACAAGTTACAGAGACACGTCGAATATTGACGACTGCTTCCTTACACTGAACACAGGAATGTTCTAATGTCAGTGGATCTGTATCGGAGATTTGTGCAGTAGTTATGCATGAACCAAGGCAAGAATATGTCAGCAAGCGTTTTGGGAGACAGTCTTTGTATTTTATCACCTGTGATGTTAGCCGTCTTCTACACGTGGTTGCCTGAACCTGGGGTACCAGTAAAAGAAAACCGAGGACTGCAGCAACAAAGAATGTTCGGTCGACCTTACTGTGCTCTGTAATTGGTCTGAAAATCATATATATGTTTACAGGATGTTTCTGTGTTATACTGCGAAAATAAAAAAAAATACATATATGTAGCCTATAAGTCTATGTAAAGTGTAAAATGACAATTGGTATATATTTTGCTGGTAACATTTTAAATACCCTACTGACGCAAATTTCTATAAACATATATACTAGTAGGCCCTACATATTAAATACAATTTCATAGTAAATCTATTTGAAAACAGGTCTTACATGCATCTTTTATGTTTTTAAAAAAATGACGAAAAATGTCTTCTAGATTTTAACTTGTGAACTTGTTAAAAATTATGGGATACTTCATTCTGGCACCAGGGGAAATTAATCTTGAAATACTGGACTAATATTCTGATATCTTTTAACATTCTGAAATCTTTACATTTAGAAATTAAAAATGTATAAATACATATGATAGAATAAATAGATAAAAGGGTTGCACAGTTATTTTAAGTTAATAGAAATAAAATAAAATATTCTACCTGATGTAGTTTATCCACCATTTCATGCTAATTATGTATTTCATTTCTAGACGAACTATCATCTCAAAATTGCTCTCTATATTCGTTTATGCCATTAACTCCAAGAACAATATTGCAGATCTACGAGTTAGGAGGTACTGATCGAAATACCTGAGAATTAAGGTTTTATACTGGTATTTGCGGCCCTGAAGGTGAAGCTTCACTTTTTTGCACTGACGCTTCTAGCGGTCTTGCCCTTCCTGTACTAGGAACGGGTTTTCAAACTTTGCGGACAGTGACGATCAAGATCAAACTGCACAAAATGCCAAGCCTGATCCTAGATCTACGCCGTCCGATACATTAGTGTGATAGTTTTGCCCAAGGCCACCTTGAACTTTGTATATCTGAGTCTTTTTACAAACTGTACTTGGCGCCAAATTCCAGAAATAGAAATCGTAGATTTTTCTCCGAAATGACAGACCGACAGACGATTTTTTTTAAAGTGATGAAAACATTGTGGGAAAATGATAGTTATCACCATTTTTTTCCTTCTCGCACAAAGTATTCAACGGCCTGATTCCTCCTCAGGGTAGTTATAGCATGGAATTGTTAGGTAAAGGGCGTTCGGAAATAGTCTTTGGCAATCTAAGCGGTATTTTAGTACCGTTGACATTTCCTCGGAAAAAATCTACGTAAGGAAATGTGATCGAGTGAGTGATATTACTTGGGCGAGAGTGTTAGCCCTTAAGCTGCTGTATAAGTTAAATAAAACTTTCAAGCCGATAGCGACAACCCAAATGCTGTTATTTCAAAGATATACTTTGAGGAAAATATCTCCGTATCTGAAAGTGTAGATCCAAGACCAGACTGCACGTTCTGTGCAGTCTGATCTTGGTCCACACTGTCCGCAAAAGGTCACTGAATTGCGCTTAGCCGCTTAAGCGTTAAAAACCAGAGGGATAATTATTATAGTATCTATTTACAATTTAATAACTGTAACAACAACAGAAAATTATATCTTGGTCGCCCCCATTGATAGCGCGAAATCATGATGAAATCATAATAGATCTAATATTTCTTTTCAGTTTTAAAATCGTTTGTCATTTTTTAAGTAACACAAAGCATAAATATATATCGCTTCTTTTCCCACAATATTTAAGAAAAATTGTCTACAATAGGATCGTCACCACTCCTCACCAATGACCTTTAATAATCTGTTTTCATTTTCTTTTGTCATTTTTCAAGTAACACAAAGCATAAATATATATCGCTTCTTTTCCCATAATATTAAAAAAAAATTGTCTACAACAAGATCGTCACCACTCCTCACCACTGACCTTTAATAATCTGTTTTCATTTTCTTTTGCCATTTAAATACTTTTTCGAACATGTGTCTACTTTGTGTTTCTGCAATATCTCAAAACCCTGAAACCCTGAAAAATATTTTGAAGATTATGCCCCCCCCCCCCCCCCCCCACGGTTTCGACAAATAACTTTTTTACTGAAAAGGCAATTGAAGGCAAGCGTTTACACGACACCCCAATGCGGTTTTCGTGTTAAATCTTCGCTTGACCACAAAATTGTAGATTCTTGTTCATATTTAAAACAATGACACTGCAACAACAACAACAACAAAATACTTACCAAGTTTTAGCTTAACAAGGCCGCTTATTTTTTACATTCGCTTATCTGTCAGCACTTTCAGTACTTTGATTGAACTCGCGCCCGAGAATTATGGGAATTTCACGTGGTCAATAACACGCGTCGACAATCTCCGAGCAGAGTTGTCGTTCGTTACCTCACATACATCTCTGCGATGGGCTAAATGACAAGAATCTTGTCAAACCGAGGAAAACATGTTTTGTTACTGTTTAACTGTTTCATGTGTAACATGATAAAGTAGACAAAGCAAATATGATTCCAGATGCATTATAGGTGCATTTAAATTGATGAATTTACCTGTATACAATGGAACTATTTTTTCGAGTTTCTTCACTGATCAGATTCCTACGCCAATTGTAAACCGAATGGCTGCGCCCACGAATGAAGACAAGTTAAACAAAATTATACAGTCCTGTGACAGTTTCGACAAACCGATGGATCTAAGTTTGTAACATCAAAGAAGAGATTGTCGTCCTTTAAAACACATTTTAGCTTTTCAGAAAACCCCTCTTTTCCACATTTTCTCCCACTAAGTTTGATTGGCCGTATGCTGTTTGAACAGCAAACAAAACAATCGATACATCTTTCTTTCACCGGCGTTTGTGTCGCCATTTGGGGTTATGGTCATGTGACGGAAAATCTCGCGAGAGGACGGACTACTTTCTGAGCCCACTACAGAGGTGAATGAACCGGAGTGCAAGAGAGTGACGCGTCGATTGCAAGGATTGGCATTGAAATGAGTATGATGACGTCATATTTGATGTAATAAAAATTATTGCAAAACAACTCTCCCGATATTATAAATACGCCAAAGCCACAACGTTGCTCATTTTCATGAAATGTAACTCTACATTTTCTATATGACTGCGAAGAAAAATATATCCAGACTAGTTGTATTTATAGATATTTAAAATGAAATGTTGATTTACAGCATAAAAAAGCTCTAGGCCCCTTTAAGACAGATTTTCATGTATTTGAGATTTTCTGAAGGACTGACTGAATAAAGTCACTGTATTCATTTGTTCTCCGGGGAGTTCGTATTTAGAAAGTCACAGATTTAACCTTTCTGAACGCGGCTAAAGACAGACTATCGAAACTTTTTTTTGCGAGAAAGTACTGGTCTTTTAATTTGTGCTGTAATTATTTAGACAACAATGTTTTTTTTTTTTTCATTTAATCATTTTCCTTTAGTTTATGACAAAGCGAAAACAGTTAACCCTTTAACCCAAAAGACCAAATTGAAAGCTTTTACAGACGACTTAATGAAATGTGTCTCAAATCATTGGATTTGTCTTTGAGTGGGTATGAGACATTGTGGAGAAAGGAGAAAATGCTGGTTACTAGAGCGCTCTAGTATTTTTTCTCACTTTTTTTTCCCCTTATAGGCCTAATGCTTTCAAGAGCCTTCTTTGTCAGGGTCGTTGAAATTCGGGATTTAGATATGGTGTATTCTTTACCAACTACAAAATTTTAGACATGTTCAAATTAAAAGCATTTGGACACGATATATTGAAGGTTACTTAAAAATCAAAATTCTGTCTTTGAGATGGTTGAAATCATTGTGAAAAAAGGAGAAAATGCTGGTTACCAGCATTTTCATCCTTTTGCCCTGAAGTTTTATTCCCCGTTGTCATTTAATTAACCATGCGATTGTTTGGGAACTAATTAGATCTAAACTTTCAAGGCAAGTGCTGAACAAAATCAAGCAATCTGAAGGCAGTCCAGGATACGTACCAAACTACATGCGGCAAGGTCTGTTAAAAGGGGACTTAATGCATCTGCAAAATGTATCGCAGTCCATGCAGGCTGACCTGGGCCGAGACCTTTTGCTATAAGTCAATTTTCTGCATGTTAAAAGACTAGTACCTCATGATTCAGTCGGTTGTTTGACAAAATAGAATTTATGGATCCATTTTTATGAGATGACTTGCTTGGTATCATGTATCACCGAGATGCATTAAACCCCCTTTTTACCAGAGAATGGCTCAAATGCATAGGACTGTGCAGTTTGATCTTATTCTACACAGTCCGTGACAGCACTTTATGCTCCCATGGGCAAGCTAAAAATTAATTTTTAACGATATGGTGGTTTCGTTATGATCCGGCCACTTTATTGGTGTAAAAAGGTAAAAAGTAAACTAAGTTTCTGTTATGAGATCTCTTGAAATTGTTTGGAACTTTGAATATCATCTATCTATGGCTCTCGTTCAGTTATTAGTGCACCTATTCATGCTTTCCTGGAGTTTCTGTTACTAGCACTTCGCACAATATTTTTTCTAAGCCATTGGCTGCTTTCCCACGTTACCATCGTCGAAATAATGATCGGCGGTGAGAAAGGAATGAACCCTGTCGCATTGACCATCATCAATCCTCGGAAAGAAATTGGAAGAGGATTCGAACCAGCAATCCACTGTTCTCTTGTCCTGTACGCTACCGACTGCACTACCTCGGCTCGGCAACAAACACTATCAAAGAATGAAATTCTTAAAGAAAATTTTGAAGACACCACAATTATGCCTTAGAAAAATGAGAAAGATTTCATTATCTAAGGAAATTATGACTATGTTAGGTAACATTTACTTACGAAATGGCAACTTATTTCCTGAACCGGTCAAAGGCAATTTGTCAGATGGCTATGCCATGTGATCAGTCACTTTAAATACCAGATTAAAACTAGTTTCGCTAGACATTGAGAAACTTGCTCTATCTGTGAACATGTTTGCCTACGGAATAATTGTAATTTTTGGTGCCTTTCTAGCAGTTCAGGCACAAGTCCCGAGTCTTGGTGGCTGTCCCACGGTTGAAACGATCAAAACCTTCGATTTGAATAGGGTAGGTACCTTTCTCTGTCGAACCGTACAAGTTTCCGTGCTTTTCTTTTCAACCTTCTTACAACCGATCCCGCCTTTTAACCAGACCCCGAGGAAAAGGCTTTGGAAAACGTTGTTGAAAAAGAAGAAAATCCTGGGAACCAGCATTTTCTCTTTTTCAACGATGTTTTCTGCTCAATCAGATACAAGTCTAATCAATTTTGCCACGTTTAAATTGTTGTCTGCAACTTCTTTTAACACGGATGAGTCTAAAATTTTGTGAAGATGTGAAGACAGTTAAGTGATATCTCAAAAAGCATCTACCAATTTGTATTTCTACATGTACAAGTTACCAATCAGCCAGAAACTACCTTTGTATGGAAGGTCGAAAGGAGATTTTACGATGAATTTAACAGTGTTGAGCAATGTTATATTACGAATACAGCTCGCTTGTTTACTTTTTCCTCGTGTTTAATCTAGGCCAGGACGATGCTCTGCTACCTGTTAGGTGACTTGAGCAACCAGCGTGGATTGAACCGAGACATTTCAGATTGCAAATACCATTTACCATTGTAAAGCTCTCGACGACTCCCTACAGAGAACCAATTGGAAATTATCAAAATTATTCCGAAAACAGAGCAGTATAACATACAAGTTAGACTTGTGTACTCACAGCCTAGATTACAAAAATCGAACCTTACAGATGGCTCCATGAAATACTGTATATAGGCACCATATAGTATACAGTGTTCCACTTTATAAGAATTGCAAACGCAACAAACATTTCCGTGTCTGCGGTCGATGAGAAACTTTAAAAGTCATGTGACCCACTGAAACTATATCAGGCTAAATTGGCACTTTCAGCTGTGTATTTTTGAAAGCACGATCTTGATAATTGACATTTTTAACCCAGTATCTCGGACACTGGTACGAACAAGCGAGGTTTCCGGCCAGTTTTGAGAGTGGACAAGTTTGTGCCAATGCAAATTATAGTTTGAAGGAAGATGGTCACATTAAAGTTTTCAACTATGGACAAGACAAGTAAGTTGTTAAAGAAAATCATTACCTGTATCCCTCTGCCGAGCCCGCGTTGCTCAGTCGGTAGCGTACAGGACTTGAGAACAGGAGGTCGCGGGTTCGATCCCCGGCTCGGCCAATTTCTTTCCGAGGATTGATGATAAGCATTGCGACAGAATTCATTCCTCTCTCACCACTGACAATTGTTTCGACGATGGCTATATGGGAAAGCAGCCAGTGGATATTGCGCGTAGTACTGGTACAAGAAACTCCAGGAAAGCATGGATAGGTGCACTGGTCGCCGCGATATAACTGAAATAATGTTGAAAACGGCGTTAAACACCATACAATCAATGAATAATTCATCAATCAACCTGTATCCTAGTATTGTCTCTTATTGTTGAATGCGTCTTTACAAATGAGCTATAAAAACGGGGCTTAATGCATCTGCAAAAAGTATCGACTCATGCCAGCCTGCGTAGACCGCGCAGGCTGGCATGAGTCGAAACTTTTTGCTATTGCTTAATTTTCTGCATATCCAAGGACCTCATGATCTAGACGGCACTTAGACAAAATGTTTCTAATCGATCCATAATTATATAACGACTTGCTTGGCACAATGCATCACGGAGATTCATTAAACCCCCTTTTGCCAGAGAATGGCTCATTTGTGTTATATTTTCTAGTTGTAGCCTTCCTGATCTACATCTTAGTTCCTATTAATTTTGACTTATGTTGAACATCTTGTTTCGTGCTTCAAGCTTCAATTGTTGTCCCTTCATTTTTATCTATTTACCCAGCAATACCTGGTTGTCACGACCCAGAAGAAAGAGGCTTTTGAAAACATTTGAAATAAAAAAAAAAAAAAATGCTGGTAATCAGCATTTTCTCCTCTTCCCACAGTATTTTGTTTCCCTTAAAAAACGAATCTCATGATTGGTGTCCCATTTTAAATGTAGTTTGCAAATGTTTTCGAAATGGAAAGGTCTAAAAAAATTTTCGTCTGGTGAAGAGATAATACTTGACTTGTTTTTCAGGCCAAGCCCCGTAGCTCAGTCGGTAGCGTATCGGACTTGAGAACAGGAGGTCGCTGGTCCGATCCCTGGCTTGGCCAATTTTTTTCCGAGGATTGATGATAGTCATTGCGACAGGATTCATTCCTCTCTCACCGCTGACCATTGTTTCGACGATGGTTATGTGGTAAAAGCAGCCGGTGGCTTGGAAAGAATATTGTGCGGAGTACTGTTAAAAGAAACCACAGGAAAGCATGGATATGTGCACTGGCCGCCGCGATATAACTGAAATAATGTTGAAAACCGCGTTAAACACCATACAATCAACCAATCAATCAATCAATTGTTTTTCGGTCCTCTATCAGTATCACAAGCGAAGGGACTACATGTATAAGTTTGCCTTCTGTCCCCCTCGGCGACCCTCTTGGTCGTTTGCTCGTCCGTTTCTGTCAGTCTACATCCTGCGACAGCTGTGAAACTATATTGGTCTGCTTCCTCAACCACCTGTAGACATAAACGACGTAAATGCAAATGGTGTTTTTCTCCCCCAGGGTAAAACTAATATTGGTAACAATAGACATTGGTGAATCTGCAACACTTCAGAATACATACGAGCTAAGTTTATGAAGCCTCTAACCAGGTCAGATAATCATGTGCAGATTATGTGCATGACTGCAATTCAAGCCGAAGATTAACTGTTTACCAAACATTCCCTGGTTTTCACGACCCTGGGAAAGAATACTTTTGAAAAACATTGTGGGAAAAGGAGAAAATGCTGGTAACCAGCATTTTCTCCTTTTCCCACAATGTTTTCTACTCTTTCAAAGACATATTTAAGCTCATTTGTACCAACTTTGAATTTGTCGTCTGCAGATATTTTGAATTTGAAAGACTCTCAAATTTGTTGTTTGGGGAAGGGTTAAAGTCAGTATCTCAATATATTCGAGTAGTGCTCTGGAAAAAAGGGGGTTCGATGCAACTCCGTGATGCATTACACCAAGCAAATCATCACATAATTATGGATTCATAAAAAATCCATTTGGTGTAAAAGCCAAACGAGACATGTGGAAGAATGGCCTTGTGACATGCAGAAAGTGTACATGTAGCAAGAATTTTAACCCATTTCAGCCTGTGCGGACCACGCAGACTGACATGAATCGATAGTTTTTGTATATGCATTACACCCCCTTTTCATAAAGCATGATTCACATTAGTCTGGTACCCCACCGTACTTCAAAAGTAACGTAGTGGTTGGGGCAGGTAATCCAAACTAGATTCACATTTTATTGTTCATTGTTTTGTTATTATACTTTACAGTGGTTTTAACTCTCCACCAGACGACCGATTGTTATGCCTGTGCAAAAAATCAAATCATTTGCATACGACATATTAAATGTGGCTGAAATGAAAGAGTTCTTCCTAAAAATATAGAAAACTGTCTGAAAAAAAAAAAATGGTAACCAGCATTTTTCCTTTTCCGATATTGGTTTAAAAGGTATGTTTGGTTGGGGTCGTGAAACACGTGACTGTTTGGAAAAGAGTTGAGTGATAATGAAATAATTGTCTATTTATAGAAACGGCAATCCAGTGAACGCTACTGGCGACGCATACGTTCCGGACCCATCAGTGGGTGGAAAACTGAAACTGAGGTTTTCAAGCTGTAAGTAAGCCCCACAATGAATAACAGATCCATAGTGAATTGTAAAATAAACAGATGTATACGGCATAAAGCAAATAGATCTTTTTTCGGTTATTTCGGCCAAGCACCTTTTTAAAAGGGCGTAACTTATCGAAACACTACCGATTTACGTCGTGTACCATTTTTGTTCGACCACGAGTGTATTTCCAAAAATTAAGGGGATCCTATGTACATTTTATAGTTTCGGTAAGTCACGTTTTCTCTTGATAAATGTCGAGATAACATGGAACGGTGATTTAAAGTTTAATATAGCAGAACTTCATCACTCGCGTCGTCCCCTTAATTGATCACATAGTATTTGACTTAGTTTCCAGGGCTAGCAGCCTAGTTTGGTTAAGCTGTAAATTTAGTAGGGAGAAAGCCTGGCGCCGAGATGATTTCAGATCTGAGAAACGTTACGAACATTCAACTTTTTCTTGTTTTGAACGTCCGAAATCGTCTTTTTATAACCAATCATTTTTAAAATACTGTGTTCAAAGGTTAAAGAAACATCTATAGATACTCGTTTTCAGCCATTTTTAACCAATTTCATCTGTATTTTATTATACTATAATCATTCCTGTAATTTCATGCCAAATGTTGCCACTTACAGTTGCAAGGTTGCATAGATTACATGTACGACCGAGAAAATGGCAGTTCTCCTCAGGGTCGTTAAAACACCGATAAATTTATATTGGCTTAAACCTTTCGGAGCCATAGACGTGCAGTCTGATCTTGGATCTATACCGTCCGCTTATTTAAATTCTAAGTCAATAAGAGAAAATTCTATATGACTTTCTTTGGCCTGTATTTTAGCCCTTGATGGAGATCGACTTTCTATATTTGGTAACTAAAGAGTAAAAGAACTAAACATTATTAATGAAGAACGGTCTGCTAAAAGGGGGCTTTATGCATCTGCGAAAAGTATCGACTCAGGTCAGCCTGCGCGGTCGGCGCAGGCTGACCCGGGCCAAAACTTTTCGCTATTGGTCAATTTTCTGTATGGCCAAGGACCAGTCTACCTTATGATTAAGTCGGCAGTTTAAAAAGTGGCTTACACGGATCCATCATTATGTGATGACTTTCTTGGTATAATGCATTGCGGAGATGCACGAAGACCCCCCCCCCCCCTTTTGCCAGAGCGTGGCTCATCTGTAAAACTTCTTTATTTTCAGTTGCTCCCTACGGCTCCTACTGGATCGTTGACACTGACTACGATACTTACACGTTGATCTATTCCTGCACTGATTTTCTTGTCACTCACCTGGAACTGGCCTGGATTCTAACCCGTGATAAAACAATGGAAGACAGCCTTAGAGACAAACTCTTCCAGAAATTAGGCTCCTATGGCGTGAAAATTTCTAATTTCATGATCGAAGACCAGTCCAACTGTCCTTCACATTCATAGAGAGTCGGTCACGTGATATGTGATTGGATTAGATTTATTGTACAGTTTTTGTTGTTGTTGTTGTTTTTGATATTGTTGTTGTTGGTCTGTTATATTTATTAATTGTGAAGTTCAATGCTTTGATTACAGTAAAAAGAATAGTTGAAAAAGAAAGACGCCTTCTTCTTAAATTTTTTATTCATACATGAGCCATTCTCTGTGAAAGTTGGGGGGGGGGGGGGCTTAATACAACTGCAAAAAGTATCGACTCAGGTCAGCCTGCGTAGTCCGCACAGGCTGACCTGGGCCGAAGTTTTCTGCTTTTGTTCAATTGTCTGCATGTCCATAGACCAGCATACATCATGATACACTATCTTGTTAGACAAAATGGATTTTGTGGATCCATGATCATTTGATGACTTGCTTGGTATAATCAAGCCCTCTTTTGCCAGACCATGGCTCAAATTATATAAGATTTTTCGGATGTAAACGGGAACATGGTGTAGAAGATACGTTTCAGTGTTTGCAGACAAAAACAGACCCTTGAACTGTTCACCAGAGTGCAAAATTTTAGACTTGTCCAAATTGTATGATTTTGCTGATGAAGGGTCAAATGTGGCAAACCGACGACTTGATTTGTCTGTTAATCCTCATCCTGCTAAATCACATAAATGAAACTTTCAAGCCGATAGTACAAACCCAATTATTGTTATTTCAAATTTATTTTATAGGGAAAAGACCTACTCATCGGACAGTGTAGATCCAAGATCAGACTGCACTTTCTGTGCAGTCTGATCTTGATCTACACTGTCCGCAAAAGGTCAGTGAGTCGCGTTCTAGGGGTTAAAGGACAAGAAACACTGATACCAGCATTTTCTCCTTTTACCAAAATGTTTTCAAAAGCTGTCATTGCTGGGTCGTTAAAACACTGGATCGTCTAATTAAGGGGTGACATTTATTTGAACGTAACCTGTCACCAGAACAAACAAGGATTAACCCTTTACCATATAATCCCGACTTTTAACGATCCTGAGAAAGAAGCCTTTTGAAGACATTATGAGAAAAGGAGAAAATGCTAGTAACCAGCATTTTCTCCTTTTCCCACAATGTTTTCTACGCTTCCAAAGAGAAATTTCAATTTTTGAGTCAAATTTGTCATCTGCAAATGCATGCTTTCAATCTGGACAAGGCTAAATTTTTGTCGTTTGGTAAAGAGTTAACATGAACCTAACAACGGCACTTTTTAGAGGACCACCCTAAACATCTTGACAAAACAAAATTTGCTTGAAGACAGCAACTTCTGCAAAGTATTTTTATTTTAGAACAATATAGGTAATCAACTTCAATTACGGTTTGATACATGAAACTATCTTTGAACAGTGTGCTAAAAGGGGGAATTGCTCATGACTAACAATTTCTCTTTTGTTACTACAATGTTTTCAAAGGTAATCTGTTGTTAGAGGAAAAGAGCCGTCTGCAACTGGTATTATTTGATTTAAAAAAAAAAGACCTATCATTAGAGGCCCTATAGTTGCCAAAAGTAAAAAATGCAGGTGTTCAGATGTATTTAGATTTAAATCATATAATTTATAAGTATGTAAATCTTCGTGAAGATTACAATCTATTATTGTACGGTCGGCCCATTTGTTAGTCACTGGCAGAAAAATGAAATCGAAAACTATGTTAAATGTTGCCAGGTCGCTGTGTCTTTTGTGTACTTTTAAACTCATTTAAAAGCGAATTTTTCTCTCAGCGACTAAGAGTTGGATCGACCGTACAATAACAGATTGTCACATTTACAATGATTCCCGTAAGTTTTAATTAATGGTATGCTCTAAATTCAAATGCATTGTACTTTTGGTCGCTTATGTGCCTTTAAAATGACATCGCGTTTCCAGTACCGAAATTAGAACTCGCATTACAATCATCCAGAGGAAGTAAATAGTAAACATGTTTTTGTCACAAATATTCTCATCCATTGTTTTCGAATGCCGATCTGTTTGTCGCCCCTGAAGCAGACATTTTTGTGGAATGATGTGGAAAGGGGAACAATTACTTGTTACATGCGTTCCGTATAAAAACGCATATTTTTCACAACTTTTTAAAAAAACTTTTTTCTTGTGAGTTACTTGTACCAAATGATGGTACATCTAAAGGACAAAGAATCCCAGGAAAACATAAATAACTCTGCAGTAGCATAGAAGATTCAATCGAAAAGGTTCAATCGCTCTTTTTTCATGAGTTTTATAAAGCTGTGGCCGACAAACCAAGGACAGATGAACTAGTTTTAACCCTTAGGCTGCTAAGCGCGACTCACTGACCTTTTGCGGACAGTGTAGATCAAGATCAGACTGCACAGAACATGCAGTCTGATCCTTGATCTAAACTGTCCGATAAAGAGATAGCATTTTCCCCTAAAATACCTTTGAAATTGCAAAGTTTGGATTTTTATTGTCGGTTTGAATGTTTCATTTCATTTATTTGGCGGGATATGGGTTAATTTTGTACAGTGAATGGGTGTGACGACCGTTAAATGTCAAAACAGCACTGATATACCAATGATTTCACCAGTGCGAATACAGGATTATTTACCGGCATCCCGTTGGGATTTTATAAAAAATTAAGATAATGGTCAAATAACCTTCACCTTTTCAAAGTTTCCCGACACATTCTGTTGTAAAGTGTCCCGATTAAACGAACTTTTATAAGAGGAAAGTACCAGAAAACAATTATGACATGTGACCAGTGACAGTATATAATTGATAATTATTTTGACACATGGCAGTTTGAAAAAAGTATTCTATGAAAAAAGAAGAAAGATGAAGTTTTCGTTTGGAGTGTTCATTCTATGCGCCACCGTAATAGCTGCAGAAGCACAAGTACTTAGCCTGGGAGGCTGCCCCAAAGTGGAAACAGTCAAAGATTTTGATTTGAATAGAGTAAGTCACTTTCTTTCTTTCTTTCTTTCTCCCACTTCTTTGTTTCAAGAACAATCATCCGCTGCTCTGTTTCCAGAGGTTTTGAGTCAATTATTAACAAATTTCTCGGGCCTTGAGATGATAGGACAGTGAAGGCAATGCACGGAAAGAAGACAATGCTGGCTTCTTTTGCAACGATGATTTCGACCCTTTTTCAGCAAACCTGTACCATTTAAGTCCCTATGCCATGATTGCCGTCTTTAAATACTTTCAATGCGGAAAAGGCAAAAAATTTGTTGTTAGATAACATGTCAACCCACGTGGGCCTATGGTATTAATTGGTATGCCTATAGTATTAATTGTTATTGCTTTTGTGGAAATTATCGACTGCTGTCAGACTTCACAGAATGTGCACATCTGCTAGCCTGATCTCGCATTCACCCTGTTCCATTCATCGTGGAATATCATTCCCGATAAAGCCTTGAAATTTGAATATCTGGGTTGCTCCTACCAAATTCATAATGACGGTGATCTGTGAAATAAGGAAACTGATGTATCTTCCTAATGCATTTTACTAAGGAAGTAGTCGAATAATGTGTGCCCATTTTGTCTAAAAAGCGGCTGAATCATGACGTAAAATAATTATTGTACTTTGACATGTAGAAAATTTGGAAAAAGCAAGAAGCTCCGACCGTGGTCAGCCTGCAGGGACTGCATCGACTCACACGACCGACATTTGTTTTTTCCAGATTTGTCAAATCATATTTTAACATTGCATGGCTCGATTATCTTTTTGGCAACAAAACACCAGTTTGAACAGAAGTATATTGCATATTTTATATAAACCATGCTGTGGCAAAAGGGGACTTAATGCATGTCCGTGATCCATTGTTCCAGGCAAGCCATCACATAGTTATGGATCCATAAAAGCCACTTTTTAAACAAACCGACTTAATCATGAGGTAGATTGGTCCTTGGACATACAGAAAATTGACCAATAGCAAAAAGTTTCGGACCAGGTTAGCCTGCGCGGACTGCGCAGGCTCACCTGGGTCGATACGTTTCGCAGATGCATTAAGTCCCCTTTTCACAGAGTATGGCTCGTATTCTTATAAATAGCATTTAACCTCCCCTAATAAATGCAAATAAGATAGGCTTTTGGCAAAATGTTGAAGTGCTTGGGTAAATCAGCTGAGAATCAAAGCCTGGCTATCATAATGACGGATGCCTCAACCTATTTGTCTTCAGTAAGTTAGGCACTTTGGTTGTATTTGTCTGGGTTGTAACATTTCGTCTTTGTTACGACTATGCTGATCGTAACGCTATTGTGTGATATTTTCTCTCTCTATTATACTTAGTATTTAGGACACTGGTACGAACAAGCGAGGTTTCCGGCCAGTTTTGAGAGTGGGCAAGTTTGTGCTAATGCAAACTATAGTTTAAAGGAAGATGGTCACATCAAAATTTTCAACTATGGACAAGACAAGTAAGCTATTTACACGAATCTGGCAAGTTTCGGCAAATTTTCAAACATAAACATTGATACTCTATGTTCGCATGCAAAGATGGCCATTTAACGAAGACTCCACTGGGAATCATATTTTTTATCAAAAGGGCCTTTTTAAGTTTTCGTGGATTTTTTTTTGTAAAACATTGATAAAAAAAGTATACTTTTCCTCAGCAAGCGTAAAGAATCTCGATGGTTATTTTTAGCAAAAAGGTACATTTGTGGCGAGAAGAAATTGGGATGGTCGTCCATAAAAATGATAGTTATCAGGATTTCTTTTCTTTCACGGTGTTTTCTAAAGTTTTCTGCCATGTGGTTTGGTAAATGATCACTCTGTTTAATCCTTTACCAAATGACAAAATTAAGGCTTGGCCAAATTGAAAGTTTTTGCAGACGACAAAATAGTTGTAACTCAAAAACTGAAATTCGCCTTTGGAAAGGTGGAAAATATTGTGGGAAAAGGAGAAAATGCTGGTTACCAGCATTTTCTCCTTTTCCCACAATGTTTTCAAAAGTCTTCTTCCCAAGGGGCGTTAAAACTCGGGATTGTGTGGTAAAGAATTAAAGCATTTACAGGTGTAAGACGATAGCGAAAATACGAGATCCAGAAACAACAGAGCTCTCTTAGCTGACTACTGTATGCATAAAAAGTATAAATCATTTTATTATGGACGACTCATTTTCTTAGTAACCGTCGAAGATTTTTTTTTCTCTGATGTTTTGTGAAATTGCAGACACGCTTTTTATAAAAGACATCCGCAATAAACATGTTTTCTTAATTTAATTTCATATTTTATTCCGTGTTTCCACACGTGTTCTGCTGTAGCACGAGGTCATTAACTGACCGATGAAGTCATCGTCCGTCACTCCTCGAACCCGGAATTGAATTATTTCTTTTTCTTGCAAGAATAATTATTTGGTTGATTACAAAAGGTAGGTTAATGGATTTAAATATATATCCGTCAGATGTTTAGTCATGTCCACGAATAATTAAAATAGACTGTAACCAGATGATTCTATCTTACACAACGCGAAGAAACGACATTTCTAAACAGATAGCCTAATGATAGGTAAAGAAAGGTATGCTAACCCCTAACCTGCTAAATAAGTTATATAAAACTTTCAAGCCGATAGTAACAACCCGAATAATGTTATTTCAAACTTATTATTATTATTATTATTATTTTCGAGAAAAATATCATCTTATCGGCCAGTCTTGATTCAAGATCAGACTGCACGTTCTGTGCAGTCTGATCTTGATCTACACTGTCCGCAAAAAGTTAGTGAATGGTGCTTAGCAGCTTAAGGGTTAATAGCTGTGATGTTTGACATTGATTCTCTTTGTTTGTTAAATCAGGAACGGTAACCCAGTAAATGCTACAGGAGACGCTTACATACCGAACCTTAGTGATGGTGGAAAGCTCAAACTTAGGTTCTCAGACCGTAAGTTTATGTTGTCATAGACCTAGACATAGTGCTCAGTATTTGTGTGTGTGTGTGTGTGTGTGTGTGTGTGCGTGTGTGTGTGTGTGTCTTCTCATCTTCTATAGTATCTTTCTTTCCTTCTCATAAATTGTTAATCGATGAGTATCGAAACTCGAAACTTAGAGAAAAAGAAAAATGATAGGGTGTTTCTTAACGGTGTAATAAAAAATTACAGTCTTTTGAAAAGATTTTCTGAATTCCAAAGATGATAAAATTCGAAGGGTCGTCACGATAATCAAATTTAACTGTTCATTTCACAAAGAAACCTAAGTCAGCAATGTTTTAGAAATGAGGCGTATTATTACAGAGCCTTGACCAAACACGGCATTAAGATAAGAAAATTTGAAATGACTGTATTACACAGAAAATAAGTATAGTTATGTGATAAAATGATATTTGTAAACACTACCCGTCGTAATGATCTTCTCTTTATCTATATATTTGAGTCATGCTCGGTGAGAAAGTGGTTTATTGCCTCTTCAAAAAGTATCGACTCAGGTCAACCTGCGCAATCGTCGCAGGCTGACCTGGATTGATACTTTTTGCAGTTGAAAAATTTTCTGCTTGGCAAACATTCATTCTACCTCTTGATTTAGTCGATTTTTCGAAAAAATCCGTATTCACCAACCATTCTTAAGAACATTCTTGGTCTTGTTCTTCAAAATTTTCCAAATTTGAAAGTAACACACCTTATGATTGGCTAAACCGTATACCGTAAACCCAGTATACAAAGAGTTTCACGGTCTAATCCATTACGACGATGCGCCAAACCCCCTTTTAACGGAGAGTCATTGTTTCATTTCAGTTGCACCATACGGTTCCTACTGGGTTGTGGATACAGACTACGACACGTTTACACTAATTTACTCGTGCACAGATCTTTTCTTCGCCCATCTGGAACTTGCTTGGGTCCTTACTCGTGACAAAGAAATCAGCGAAGATCGTAGAAATGCTATTTTCAAAACGCTGGCCAGTTACGGTGTGAAGACATCCAATTTTATGATAGAAAGTCAGGCTAATTGTCCTACATATTCGTGAAATAACTGTATATATAGTCCCTCTTTTTAACACTTAAGCTGCTGAATAAATGAAACGCAAATTTCTACTCAATAATAAAAGCCTAAACATTGCGGTTTCAAAGTTAATTTCACCGTACAGAAAATACCGTATCGGACAGTGTAGATCAAAGATCAGACTGCACGTTCTGTGCAGTCTGATCTTGATCTACACTGTCCGCAAAAGGTCAGCGGGTCGCGATTAGCAGCTTAAGGGTTAACTATGCACAGTGAAATTTCGAATATGTTTAATTTGACTATATATTCTTGTTGATTTGAATTACGAGGATCCTATACATTTGATTAAAGATATACGTCTTGGAAAAACACTGTATATGTAACAAAAAATGATACTGCTCGATTTAGCAATCCGATCTACTGTTACAATGTATTCTGCTGCAGCACCTTCCAAAAAAGTCATGTACTGTTTTATGGAGACCAATAAGTGCTTATTTGTATCTTTTTATAGGCAGTTTGAAGACGTTTTGTTCGATTATTCGTTCACTTTGCTGATTAAAACTTGTACCTGTTTCCTATCCGTATTGGAATTATTTCTATTTCATACTTCTCGGTAGTTTATCGAGAAATAATGGTGGATTATGGTTTGATATTTCATGGTAACGACCTGTGAAAATATCGATTTTTATATTTTCTAACTCTTCAATTGAAGGCGGAAACAGTAGTTCTCGTGCACTAGTTACCCAGGTAATCCGCGCGTGCCATTCAAGTGGAGGGAAATATGACGTAATTTACGCTAATTTCTCGCGCTTTACGTAATATTGTAATGCGTTGTTTTGTTGGGGGGGGGGGGGGTTCGCCACGGGGCATTGCCGAAAACAACTGTACTGGATTTTGATAAAGGTCAAAATCAAAATAGGGGTTGAACACACACACACACACACACACACACACACACACACACACACATATATATATATATATATGCCCTGGGAATAAGCCTAGGTCGTAGTTGACCTAGCCAAAATAAGGCATATTTTTTTTTTTTTTTCTTGTGTAGGGCCCAGGACATATATTTGATAGAAACAAACAGGAAAGCCACTGATTTGCCATAGAAGTACTACAGAGAGTCAAAGGTGGTGGTGTTCGCTATATTTTCAATGTTGCCAAAAACCATCGGTGTGACAAAGTAATGGCCGAAAATAGTCAAAAGAAAAATCAAACACGTTACCGATCGCCGTGTGATGGCTAAAATGATATGGATACAGCGTATAACCTAGAAACAAATGGTCTGATAATGAGTGACCACTCATACCCAAGAGAGGAACAATACCATCTTATTTTGAAAAGAACGCCTCCGTATATCAATTTCTTTATCGCAAGCACTGAAACTTCAGTCTCACTTTCATTTTGTGACTGCTAAATATAGTAACGCTCGTGACGACTTTAGGCACGATCCCCTGCGTTTGGTGTAGAAAACATTTTACCATTGACAAAGAGCGATCTTACGGAAAGAAGGTGTCTGAAAACCATCTGAGAAAATGGGAAAAAAACTTGTAATTAGTATGTTTTCCTTTCCTCGCAATGTTTCAAAACTTTCAAACACGAATCCCATCTTTTGAGGCAATTTTCATTGGTTGTCTGCAAATCTGCGGATTACGGACACTTTTTAAAATTTTGTCGTTCAGCAAAGAGTCATTGATACCAAACCGCCATAATTTGATATAACACTGAACCTGATTACAATGTGTCGAATTAATCTCCAGAGATTATCACAGGTCTTAGTAAAATAATAAACTTGTATCCTTACCATTTTCCTTCCGAGTTCGCTTTGTTAACTGTCACAATGATGGATTTCGCTGAGGTATTTGGCATGTACTATGAATTAAATAACTAAAACGATTCATTAAAACGATTACAGTGTAGCTAAAGATTAGGGTGCACGTACCTGGAGCCTGAGATTTGGTCACACTCTACAAAAAATGTCCATATGCGTTTTACTATCATAGTACTCCGACAGGCACGAAAGCGACCTGGGCACGTATTTATCAATCATCCTTAGTTTCATTCTTGGTCTTATTCTAGATATAAAAGATCACTCTCTTGCACTACGCATCATTCCAATTTACCTCTGTAGTTGGCTCAGAAAGTAGTCCGTTATCACGTGATATTTTCGTCGCATGACCATAACTCAAAATGGCGACACAAACGCCGGTGAAAGATAGACCAATCGATTGTTTTGTGTGCTGTTCAAACAGCATACGGCCAATCAGACTTGGTGGTAGGAAATGTGAAAAAGAGGGATTTTCTCAAAATCTTAAATGTCTTTTAAAGGACAATAACTTGTTTTTTAATCTTACAAACTTAGATCCATCGGTGTGTTAAATTGTCATCATTCATGGGCGCAGCCATTTTTTTTTACAATTGGCGTAAGGTTCTGATCAGTAAAGAAACTTGAAAAAATAGTTCCACTGTATACAGGTAAATTCATCAGTTTGAATGCACCTATAATGTATCCGTAATCATATTTCCTTTGTCTACTTTATTATGTTACACATGAAACAGTTAAACAGTAACAAAACATGTTTTCCTCGGTTTGACAAGATTCTTGTCATTTAGCCCGTTGCAGAGATGTATGGTGAGAGTAACGAACGACAACTCTGCTCTGAGATTGATTAAAGATAACACGACTTCTGATTGCGAGAAGAGAGTATAATGTATCTGCAAACTGCATCGACTCAGGTCAGCCTGCGGTCAAAAGGTTTTACTATTGGACAATTTTCTGCATGTCAAAGGACCAGTTTACCTCATGATTCAATTGATTTTATGGATCCATGATTACGTGTATAATGGATTATGGAGATGCATTAAACACCATTTTGCCAGACCGCTGCTCAATGTAATTAGACATGAACCAAGCTCTGACAAAAAGGAACTTAATGTATCTTCGTGATGCATTATACCAAGCAAGTCATCACATGATCATTGATCCATAAAATCCATTTTGTGTAACACCAGACTGAATCGTGAGGTAAACTGGTCCTTGGACATGCAGAAAATTAACCAATAGCAAAAAGTTTTGGCCAATGTCAGCCTGCGCAGTCTGCATGCCTGCGCAGGCTGACGTTGATCAATATATATACTTTTTTAATATAAGATGCATTAAGCCCCCTTTTCACAGAGTATGGCTCATATTATATTGTGAGTCGTTCTATATTTGTATTTGAAATGCATGACAAGATGGGTAAAGAATGATTGAGAACAGTGCATACGAATCTTTCGAGTTCTCGTCATGAAAAACCCTGATATGTACTCATTCTTGTAATCAGGAAACTGTGCTCTCCTTTCATTTGCGATAAGTATTGTCATGGAAATAAATAAATTTTAAACAATTCTAACAGAGTGATTCTAGCTGAGATTTAGCTGGATAAGTTATCTTCATATCAAAAGGGTTTATCAGTATTGTCTACTTTTCCTTCAACATTTTCAAAGGCCTTGAAAAACCTAACTTTTAACAAGTTTTCTACATTAAGCGCTTTACTGACAATGTATTGATTTTTTATCTTCAGCCGTTATTAATTCCATGCATTGTAGATAGTGTAGATTCAAGATCAGATTGCACATTTTGTGCAGTCTGCCTTTGATCTTTAATGTCCATAAATAAATGACATAAATGTTTACCCACACCGTCTTTGAGGACGTTTGGAACAGGATGATATAACAAAAGTTACCTAGCTAAGACAAAGGTCAATTGTTCTTTTTTTCTCTCTCAGGCCTACTTTTTTATATTCTGTATGTATTGTAAAAGTACAAATCCGTCGAACAGACACGTGTTTAACTCTCATAGCCCACCATCGATCCTTTCACTGGTTTGTGTGTACTAATCTGCTTCAAAAAGGTGAAAACTGGTCGCGTTAGATCCCTAATACACGTAAAAGTGTTGCACAACGTCTTAATGGGCTAAATACAATATCCTAGTTACACAAGCTCGTGCGTCTTTTCGTGCAACGATTTATAATGTTGTGCAACGCTCACGAGTACGGCTGTCAGGGTGAAAAAAATGCAACTATTTTGATTGCATGCAGTTGCCACGGAAATTTAAACATGTTCAAAAATCTGTTGGATAGGTTGCGATCGCTTGCTATTCTGCCCTGACTGCGACAGCCCGAAAGACACCATGCGAATGGTCATGCAACACTGCGAAAATATGTGTTGTAGGCGGTAATGAAGTGGTTGCAAAGCAGTTGTGGAAGGGCTTAACGAATTAAGAGCGTTCTATCAACGCTGTTTCCTGAAGAGCGTTCAGTCAACGCTGTTTCCTGAAGAGCGTTCTGTCAACGCTGTATTCTGAAGAGCTTTCCGTCATCGCTGTTTCCTGAAGAGTGTTCTATCAACGCTGTTTCCTGAAGAGAGTTCTATCAACGCTGTTTCCTGAAGAGCGTTCTATCAACGGTGTTTCCCGTAGAGCGTACTGCCAACGCTGTTTCCTGAAGAGCGTTCCTCATCGCTGTTTCCTGAAGAGCGTTCTTTCAACGCTCTTTCCTGAAGAGCGTTCTGTCATCGCATGTTTCTTGAAGAGCGTCCTGTCATCTCTGTTTCTTGAAGAGAGTTCTATCAACGCTGTTTCCTGAACAGCGTTCTATCAACGGTGTTTCCCGTAGAGCGTTCTGCCAACGCTGTTTCCTGAAGAGCGTTCCTCATCGCTGTTTCCTGAAGAGCGTTCCTCATCGCTGTTTCCTGAAGAGCGTTCTTTCAACGCTCTTTCCTGAAGAGCGTTCTGTCATCGCAGTTTCTTGAAGAGCGTCCTGTCATCTCTGGCTCTTGAAGAGAGTTCTATCAACGCTGTTTCCTGTAGAGCGTTCTGTCATCGCTGTTTCCTGAAGAGCGTTCTGTCAACGCTGTTTCCTGAAGAGCGTTCTCTCAACACTGTTTTCTGTAGAGCGTTCTGTCAACGCTGTTTCCTGAAGAGCGTTCTGTCATCTCTGTTTCTTGAGGAGCGTTCTGTCAACGCTGTTTCCTGAAGAGCGTTCTGTCATCTCTGTTTCTTGAGGAGCGTTCTGTCAACGCTGTTTCCTGAAGAGCGTTCTGTCATCGCTGTTTCTTGAGGAGCGTTCTGTCAACGCTGTTTCCTGAAGAGCGTTCTGTCATCGCTGTTTCTTGAAGAGCGTTCTGTCAACGCTGTTTCCTGAAGAGCGTTCTGTCATCGCTGTTTCTTGAAGAGCGTTCTGTCAACGCTGTTTCTTGAGGAGCGTTCTGTCAACGCTGTTTCCTGAAGAGCGTTCTGTCATCGCTGTTTCTTGAAGAGCGTTCTGTCAACGCTGTTTCCTGAAGAGCGTTCTGTCATCGCTGTTTCTTGAAGAGCGTTCTGTCAACGCTGTTTCCTGTAGAGCGTTCTGTCAACGCTGTTTCCTGAAGAGCGTTCTGTCAACGCTGTTTCCTGAAGAGCGTTCTGTCAACGCTCTTTCATGCAAAGAGCACCGATAACACGTTAGTCGTTCTTACAGAGATCGTTGACATCTGTAATTGTAGGTATATGTTCGTTTCCCTGTCGGTCTGGTTCGTTTATATATTTGTGCGTTTGTATGGTGCATGACGCGATTTTCAGCATTATTTCAGTTATAACGCACGTGGCGGCTGGTACACCTATCTATGCCTTATTAGATTTTTTTTTTCGGCAAGTCACAAAATATTCTTTCCTAACCACTGATTGTTTTTTTACATAACTATCGTCCACACCATATGTAGTTGTATCTCGTACGTTATAAACTCGTTCTGGTGTAGTTTTACATCTGTTTTCGTTCAGTCGTTATTTTAACCCCAAAAAGACAGTTTTCAGTGTATCTGAGCTGTGTAAAAATTTAGCACCTCGTTCGAGGTACTTCCTTTAATTCGTCATCCAAGTAAAGCCTTTACTTGGATTCAGCGCAATTTTGCAAAAACAGAAGTATGGCGGATCTGAGAGCTCTCTCGAGGAATTTTAGGGTAGCTAGTAAACTAACCAATTACAATACAAATGTAAGTTTCAATGTCCCAAAGATAACCAGCTTTTGAAAAAGAAAAGTTGGAACAAAGAACGGTCTCTTTCAGGTTAGGCATGAGCAGCTATGACTCCATAATAGCACCAAAAAGATTTTGATTTTGTTTACCAAACAACGAAAATTTAGACTGGTCCAAATTGAAAGGATTTGCTGACGACAATTTAAATGATGCTCAAATGATGGAATTTGTTTTCGGTAGACCTAGTTATAAAACATTGTGGGAAAAGGAGAAAATGCTGGTTACCAGCATTTTCTCCTTTTCCCACAATGTTTTCAAAAGGCTTCTTCCTTATGGTCGTTAAAAGTCGGGATTGTGTGGTAAAGGGTTAGAACTTTGAACAGTTCACCAAGCTGCATTTTTTAGTTTGCCAGAAAATTTCCATTCCAGAGGTAGTTAATAATTATCTTCGTTTGAGATGAAATTCATGAAAGCACATCAAAATGATTAAAAAAAAAAACCACGGATTTTGTTTTGGACGAAAACATCTTTTTCTTAAAGCTTTGCGATTTTTCTGTCAATATGCGGCATAAAACCAAGTGTATTTGACTTCCAAACCCCTGACTGTAGTCTTGACCTTGCAAAAACTGGTACGTGAGGCCTCTGATCTGCATGTAATCTCATCAAGATGGACACGTGGGTAAAGTAGTATTTTCAAAGTTTAAATCGGAAAAACGGGTTCAGGAGATATCGAGTAGAGACAATTCTCGTACATGCGACCTTTCAATACCCACTGTGACCCTTACCTTGGCCCGGTATGTGAGACCTCTGGTTTGTACATCAGCTCGTTAAGGTCAACGAGTGTCTGATTTTTTTTTTCGGCGTAGTTGAATGCGCTGGCTTTTGACCTACTTCTTGGTAATGATAAAGAATGAATAAATGGTAATTTGCGATTGGTCAAAAATGTGCACATGTTAATTCGGCTGGCCCCTGCTGGCATATTTGCTTACACATTTATGAAATCACTATTAACAAGCGATGACACTGATAATCGATACCACGGTACCTTTACTCATACCATAGCAATATAATGTAGTAAAGAATTATTCTTTTCTTGTGCTATTTGGAAATGTAATATTTTCATAAGCGTCATCCAATAACCCAATACTACTTTTCACCACAATGAAAAACAGTGAGGAAAAAGAGGCAATTGCTTGTGGGGTTACTTTCATTTTTTTTTTTCACTTCATATTGAGCTACAAAAGAGTTTCAATATTCATATTCCAGTATTTCTTACGCCGTCTTTTGGAAAGATATTTCTTGTAAAAATCAGTCATGGGTGATTTTTTTCGGTAAAAAAAAATTGCATTCACGATAGTTGGGTTTCATTATCGCGTGAAAATGTTCCTTTTATTTGTTCAGCACTGAAGCGCTCGTTAGCTTTCATTAGTAAATGAGCCATACTCTGTGAAAAGGGGGCTTAATGCATCTGCGAAAAGTATCGATTCAGGTCAGCCTGCGCAGTCCGCGCGGGCTGACCTGGGCCGAAACTTTTCGCTATTGGTCAGTTTTCTACGTTCCAAAGGACCATTCTACCCCACGACTCAGTTTGTTATTAGAAAAAAAAAACAAAAAACTAGCTATTATGGACCCATAATTATGTGATGTCTTGCTCGGTATCATGTATCACGGGGATGCATTAAGCCCCGTTTTGCCAGAGCATGGCTCAAATATTTCCTAGAATTAGACGCAAAATGTTGAAGCAGAAGTTAAAACTGATTGATAGAAATTTACTAAAAATCCCTTCGGTAATATAAGATTTGAGGTATTCGTAAGTAGATACATGTACTAAGCGATCTCAAAATGTCAAAAATTATTTTCTGACTTATATAAAAAAAAAATAAACTAACAAAAACGTGAGTGGACTTCTAAAAACATAATTGAACCATGCTCTGGCAAAAGGGGGCTGAATGCGTCTCCGTGATGCATTATACCAAGCAAGTCATCACATCATTGTGGATCCATAAAATCCATTCTGTATAGACACCGACGGAACTATGGAGTCAGGGAGTACTCTGGTCCTTTGACATGCAGAAAATCCACGAAAAACAAAGAGTTTCGACTTACGTCGCAGACTGCGCAGGCTGACCTGGGTCAATACTTTTTGCAGATCCATTAAGCTCCCTTTTCTCAGAGCATGGCTCAATTATATAGAGAGGGGTCAAACTTGACACTGATAACGTGTTTTATATGGTCACAACATTTAGTACGGATCACTGTCCACTCAGGTTTACCAAAGTGTGAGTAAATAATCTGTATTTATTTAAGTCAAGTTTTAAGTGTATTAAATTTTATTTATTTCACTCTTTTCGGCAGTTTATCGGGAAATAATGGTGGATTATGGTTTGATATTTCATGGTTACGACCAGTGAAAATACCAATTTTATATTTGCTACCTCTTCAATTGAAGGCGGAAACAACTAGTAGTTTCCGCGCACTAGTTACCTAGGTATTCAGCGCGTGCCATTCAAATGGGGAGAAATATAACGTAATTTACGCCATATTTCTCGCGCTTTACGTAATATTGTAATGCGTTGTTATGTGAGGCGGGTACGCCACGGGGAATTACTGAAAACAACTGTACTGGATTTTGATGAAAGTTCCAACAAAATAGGGGTTAGAAGCACGAAATAAATAGAATATTTGATTTTCTTTTCTTTTTTTTTGGGGGGGGGGGAGGGGCGAAAGATCGAAATTTATTTCATCTCGTGGACATCATCAGTAATATTTTCACTTGTAGCTGTGCCTCTCGTGAAAATATTACCTATGATTTTCACTCGAAATAAATTTCGATCTTTTACCGAAAAAAAAAATCATCTATTTATTACATGACGTCTTAACTCTCAGACTGCTAAGCGCGACTCACTGACCTTTAGTGGACAGCGTAGATCAAGATCAGACTGCACAAAACGTGCAGTCTGATCTTGGATCTACACTGTCCGATAAGGAGATATCCCTCCTCCAAAAATACCTTTGAAATGGGAAAATCTGGTTTTTTCCCCTATCAGCTTGAAAGTTTCATTTCTTTTATTTAGCATGATAAGGGTTAATATCAAAATGATAAAGTGGCATTGACTCCTTCACCAGTATGCAGAAGGCAACACTGTGTGTTTTGCGGATAGCGAGAAATTTAAGTTCAAACTACACACAGCCCGCTCAAGAAATAGCCTCTAGAGGTGCCCTTTGCCGCCTTGTGACCTTACATGTATGTACAGAGAAAGGTATATGTAACATCCCCTTGCAGATCGGGGGAGTGGGTAGCATGTTTCGCCTTAAAGCAAATAAGGTTCTGTCCAAAAATATTAAAAAGGGTAGATTTAGGCGAATCAAATTAAACCACAGTGGTTCTACACAATTACAGTGTACATAATTATTAATGCCTCATTCTGAAAGCATCATGTGACACTCAAATATTGCCTAATGAGAATCATGTTTTGATCATTCAGATTGGGACTAAGGGTAACCAACTTTACGTGTGAGTCTTCAAGAAAAACCTGAGAGCATGCTGTTGTATCAAGTCCAAATTGTACTGATATTCTGTATCAGTATTTCCCAGGCTCAAGTACCAGGAAGCGGAAAGTGCCCGGATGTGAAAGTACAGAATGATTTTGATCCTACAAAGGTACGTTACAAATGGCATTCTACACTTTCCTACACCCAAAATTTCTTTTATTATGGTATGATTTTTTAATTATTATTTCATTATGCCTAGGAACGCTAGCTGGTGTTAGCAGATTTATATTACTTTAAATCATAGTCATTATGGCTATGTGTTCTGTTACATGGGCATATACCATGCCTTCATGCTCCGACCGTATGTAAATATCTAATGCAGTAAATTCTACCCGTGATATATATTTCGTAGGGACTGGACCGAATAACTGAGTATTCGAATATTTTAAGAACAATCGAATATTTGAATATAAGCTTCATGTTCGAATATTCCTTTTTACCCTTATATGCTTATGAATTTTGTCCGTTTGTCGCGTAGCACACATTAGGTTAAGGAAAATGCAAATCAAAGATTTAAGAAAATTATAAATCTTACTCTTGAAGATTCTCTAAATTTGAAACTAACACAACTTCTGATTGGCTAAAATAAATGGTTTAGCCAATCAGAAGTTGTGTCACTTTCAAATTTACAAAATTCTGGAGAATAAGAAAAAGAACGTTCTTAGGAATGTTTTTATGTACTTCTATGATTACCTAAAACATGAAAAATTCATATCATGGAATTTTTATGGAAAAAGTGTCACAACAAAAATTTACCCCAGTATAATGAAATTCTGAATTTACACTTCATGATAATCAACTGTTTTCTTGTTGTAAATGTTTTAAGTGATTGACTGTATCTTGAAGTAACGGAGGTTAAGTTATTAAGTTCAAGTTTTCTATCATCCATGGTGTGAAAACCATCAACAAAACTTATATAAACACATAAATTCATTGAAGATATAAGCATATGGAAAGGAAATAAGCCAAAACTTTTGGATCGTATTGCATTTTTTGAAAATTAAGACACAAAATCGTAGCTATACCTTATTCTTCAAATTGATTCTCAAATTTCGAAATACTTTCGTTTAAAATATCATTACTTTGGCTGGGGATTTGAATGACCATTATTCTTAATTATGTCAAGAATGTATCACTGATAATTTTCCTTGCATAATTTCAACCATGATTCTCTAACTTAAAATGTTCAAATACCAATTAAGATTGTAACGGATGTTAAAAAGAAAATTCCATATAACAAAATATCCCAATTTTCACATATTACTGAAATGATGAAGTTATGAAATGACTCAGAAGCAAGATAACTTTACTCAACTTGAAGAACTATAACATTAAAAAATGTAGGTCTTTTGAAAAACAATGACCCAGATTGTAGAAATAAATCTTGCAAATTTTAGACACAAAAAATGAAAGAAATAAATCAAAGCTAAAGTTAATACACCTACATCAACTTATTGATTTCTTTAAAGCAAAAGTAGACACTGTTCTAATAGAATACTTCACAATCTACCATTCTATTTGATTTCTTGAAAGATTTTCTAATCCTGGTAATGGAAGTTAAACCAACTATATTACTGAATCCTCTGGCGCTTCAAGTCACACTTTGCCTTCATACATACTCTCAATCATGTCAACTATTTAAAGGCCTTACTTGAAAAATTGGCTTTCTCTTCCCTGAGGATACAGCGTCCGTTATTTTCATCATAACCCGTAGGGTGCCGAATAAACCTAACAGACATTTTTAGTTAAGTTGCAAGACCAGAATAATTGCAACATTATGAATGATGGCTGTAGTCAACAGTGTTCCGGCAAAGCTGATACTCAACTCACTGTGCAAATCAGAAACCTGACTGCGCGTTTTGTGCAGTCTGATCTTGATCTACACTGGTTGAAAAAAGCAACTACAGTTGTGAAACATGCTTTAAATGATATTATCCTTTTCAGGTACTCAAACTTCATCACGTTTTACAGGCCATTTTATCCAACGTTTCTACCTCATCTATGAAATTGATCTTAATTGCACAAGATCAGTTCTCTGTAAATGTGCAAATATACCATTCCCCATAAAACATAGCAACACAAAACTCAACAAAATCCAAAACAATATTATCTGTGAACTCACAATTGCCATTTTCTGTATATTTTGCCTTTATGTAGTACCATCTTGCATTCAAAACCGAACAAAGCATTGTGTTTGAACAGTTACAAACTTTGAACTACTTTTGTTTCATTGCTGTAAGGTTGGCGAGTCAGATAGGTGTATTTTAGGTAGTCTACAAACGGCAGTCAAAAAGTATTGATTTTATTCACGGATGTTAAAGATCACGGATGTTAAAATTGGCATATCGTTTGGATCAGAAACTGTCCTTTTTCAGGTTGTTACAAGAATGATCCATATTTTTTTTATTCTTATTGGCATTCTTCTTTAAGCATTACGTTCAATACAAATCAATCAATAATGGTTTTGCTAAAACCTTGGTAACAGAGGTTAAACAACTTTTTGTCTGAATGCTATCTTTGATATCAATAATGTATTTTTTAAAAATGAAATTGGTTTTGGTGATCCTTAGGCTCTAAAATCCTCAATATCAAGCATAAAAGAATATTCCGATCTCTGGACAAACAGTTCTAAGTTTGACCATCCCAGCACGAGATAAAAAGCAGTAACGGATGTTAATGCCTTTTCGGCGACACCACTAAACCATTGATATTTCAAAATTCTGTTGCATGTGTCTTCATGTGTTATTAATACATCTGTAAGCATACAAGATTGGTATGTTTTAGTGCAAGAAAGAACAGTGAAATATCAAACAGCATACTTTCTGTAAAGTTTCAAAATCATTCCCCCAACAGAGAGACACGGAAAAAAAGCACCTTTCTTGACATAATAAGCTAGTTTTCAAGACTTTTTAAGTGAACATGAGAATGTACAACTCTGTGTATGGTTTCTGTATGGTCCATGTATCGAAAATAGCTTGATTATTTTACTATCGTTCGCTAATGGTGTCAGTAATTCGGCAGAGACACTAAAAATGGAAAAAGTACAAGGAAAACAGGAATGACTGTACATTGTTTGACTCTTCATGTCCTGCTGATCATATATGTAAAATACTGAATCGCAACTGGACATTCGCTCATAGAGTGCAATCTACCTCGTTGTCGCAATGTTTGCTTTATAGCTAAATTCGGCACAATTATCCATATTTTACTGGGATGGTTCAAAGTCGTTCGCTTCAAATAAATTTCAGAAAGTTGTCGATTAAAACATTTATTTTCAAGTACCTGTTGGGAAGTTGCTGTTGTCCATTATCTTCCGCCAGGTAGCATTTTTCAATAAGGTATACATTACCTATCTGATATGGGCATTCTGGGTACAGAACGTTACTACTTTTCAAGGCGGCATTCAATGCAATGAATTTCAAAGTAAATTATACGTTTACTCGCTAAAACTTGCCTTGCACGATTCATCCAGCCATGGTTAGCCAGCATATAACCTATTCACCAGCCATTTATAAACATAAGCTCCTATAAGCTTGGGAAAAAAGCCCCGGTATAAGCCAGCAAGGTGGGGACGTTATTTTTGTTGTCAGTCTGTTGCACAAATCCCGGTTTTCCACATGTCTATGTTTAGAAACTGTTGAAAGAGATTTGCAGTAAACGATTGGTATTTCAAAAAAAAAAATATATATATATATATATATATTTTCCCCGTTTGAATTCATTTTGTTTTTTTAAGGAATTTATAGCGAAAAACTGGCTTAATTTTTCCATACATATTATTTATTGCCATTTTCCGCCTGCACTTTTTAAGCGGCAATTTACGCACCGCGTGTTAATATTTGTCCTGTACAGGACAGTGATTAGTCATAGCAGAAAGGTCAAATCTTCTAAGGATATTGACATACGCAGACAACGGGCTGTCGTCCTTCCTGCTAAGACCTAGGTTACATACAAATATTCTGTGCGACAGACTCCTGAAATGGTTCCCATGTTTTTACTCCAACAGCGACTACGATTATTGGAGGCAAGCATGAGCACTGTCCTCTGTCACCTTCGAAATAATGTTACCGTTTGAGGGTGAAAATAGCCCCTGTACACCCATAGCCGTTGCATTTTCGTAACGGAGTGAATGTTGACACCACGTAAAAATCAAAGCGCTGAAGGCCTGGGCATCAAAACGAGTTAAGAGGTAGGAAGATGAGGCCCAGAGGCTCAAAGTTGCTATCACGTTTGTACAGACTTAAAAACTGCTATCACATTTGTACAGACTAATAAAAAATATCTGCATGTCTCACACTGACAGTCCGTGGAGTTGACAACAGAATGGAAAAACATAACTGTAAAAGCCAATATAATGTGTATTTTGTATAGCCTTGGCCTCATGGTCTTTATGGATTGAAAGGGTATAATTTTCAAAGGATTTTCTGTTTCTTATTTTCTTCCTTTACGTTGCTTTGGCAACAAATCATGGTAACAAGCCAAAATGAGCAGCGTGCAAAAAATTGCTGATAGAGGACAAGTCGAGGGAACATTTCTGGAAAGTGGAAAAATCCACAATGGCCAAGCAATGAATCATGTTGTTCTTTCATTTTACCATACTCTAGCCATGTCACTTTTTAAGTTGAAATAGTAACCATGTCCTTTGAGCACTGACGAGGAAAAACACAAAGTCTTTTATGGCTAATATCACAGAGCATGATTTGGTGTCTGAGAAGATAATTTTTTTTAGGTATTTCTTTTTATCTTTGCATTTCGGTTTCTATTTCAACAAATAAAAAGAACGTCACCATTCGGGTGCCAATGCTCGGTTGATTTTCAGTGAAAACACAAAGCTAAAAAGGGGCATAACTCGACAGTTATTTACTCTCATTGTTTATGTTTCCCTTTTGATTGTTAACAACTTGTCCAAGTTTGAAGTAGCATCTTTAGTAATAACAAAGATATCGTAAAATGTCAAAGATTTTGCATGACGACGACACAAACGACGAAGATGATGATACTAGAGCTATGAAAATATCTTGTCTCTAAAAACAATTGAGCTAAAAGTTCTCATTCGAAAAAGGGGCATAACCAATTACTTTGCAAACAATATTTTGGTGGTTACCTGCCTCTGTTGTAGTGATATAAACTCCCCTTTTAAAAGTTAACGGAAAGTCAAAGTTTGAAGTAAGTATCTTCATTAATGACAGATATGATAAGATGTCAAAGGTTCTGAAAATTCAAAGTAGTAAAAAAGGGCGTAACCTTGTCAAAAATATTTTGATGGTTACCTGCCAATGTAATATGGATACCCCTTTTGACAGTAAATAACTAGTCCAAGTTTGAAGTAAATATCTTCAGGAATAACAGAGATATTTTAAAATGTCAAAGTTTTTGCCCGACGACAATGACGCATAGGCTTTGACACTAGCAGGACGCTTTCTTCGTTAACAGATGAGCTAAAGACTACCAGTTGAATAAAATCATATGGATGATACAAGACTGCTCAAGGAACATTTCTATAAAAGTTTTGTCAAAATATCTGCTGTCAATGCCACTTTTCAATTTTCCCATTGAAAGTCTATGGAATCTCTAAGTTGTCATGATCAACCAAGTTGGAAAGCCAATTTTCATGAACATGAGTGCTGTTGGGCCTAAAATCCTCATCTGAATAAAGTCATCTAGGATTGATAAAATTTGAAGAGCTCCTGGTTGTGATTATGGAAAACACAAATGAGGCATGCTCTGGCAAAAGGGGTGTAATTCATCTCTGTAATCCATCATTCCAAACGAGCTGTCATATATTTATCGATCCATAAAATCCATTTTGTCGAGCAACCGACTGAGTCATGAGGTACACAGGTCCTTTGACATGCAGAAAATTTGCCAAACGCAAAAAGTTTCGACCCAGGTCAGCCTAAATACCTTTGGAGATCAAGATCAGATTGCACTGAATGTCAAGTCTGATCTTCGATATAAAACGCCCACCAGTTACTTAACTCTTTACCACACAATCCCGAGTTTTAAGGACCCTAAGGATATAGCCTGATGAAAACCTTTTGAAAAAAGAAGAAAATTCTTTTTTTTTTTCCTACAAGTTTTTTTTTCACTTTCACAGCCAATAATCAACATTTCAGCTAAACCTAACTTGCCGTCCACAATTGTTTTCAGTTTAGACAAGTCTAAAATTTCATCGTTTTTTTAAAGATTAACTGGTTTTCAATGTCTCATATTACAAACTTTAATGCGCTGTGTAATGTTACATGTTTGGTATTGTATGCGCCGAGTTTGCTATGGGTCGAAATGGTTATGGGCCGAAATGTCATATCTGGACAACTCTGACAGGAAGAAATAAGACATATAAACCAATCAAATACATAGTTATAACTTCAGACACGACGTGCACAGTAATTTTACGAAAATTAAAATCTTACCGAGATTTTGAGACACCCTTTTCAGAGAAAGAGCACACCGTATGCGTAAAATACGCTATAATTATTTGCCATTCATACGGTGTCTAGAAAGAGGACAAACGAACGATCCCGATTAGTGCCCGGTAACAACACTCGTCACAACTCGGTCGATTGCGTACGTACATCTAAACATTTGATCAACGATCAGCCGAGGTTTGCCAATCGTTTTTTTCACTGTTAAGCGCACCAATTTGCAGTTATGAATAACCTCACCAGGGTCCAAAATTCTTAGTCAACACTTTTGTACGATTAAAATCGCACATCTATCAGAGTTTGTTGTGAAATAAAACCTTACTATGATGTTCAAATCGAAATATTTTTATTATTTTAAGGGGTGGTTTCTTTCAGCGTAGTGAGATGGATTGCAGGCGGTACTTTTCACTTTTACTCGGTTTTTTCCGTAAATGTTTGGATGGGGTTGAAATTTTGGTATACGATTCCAAGCCAAGCCCACGCCAACCAGAAACATAGTATTTGAAAAATTCAATTGATACTTGCTTCAAGATGTGTATTTTTTGTTCTAAATTTTTTGTAAACTTTTAGGCTGCTAGGCACGACTCAGGGCGCCCTTTGCGGACGGTGTAGATCAAAATCAGGCTGCACGTTTTGTGCAGTCTGATCTTGGATCTACATTTTCAGATACGGTATTTTTCTCCGTCCCTTTCGAATAAACTTTGAAATGGCAATATGTTGGTGTTTACTATTGAGTGGAAATTTTCGTTTCACTCATTTAGCAGCTTAAGGGTTAACCTAGTTGCTAAACAAACTAAATGAACTTCTTAGCCATTTGCAAAAACAAACAAAACCTTGGAATTTTAATCTCCTTTCGCCTGATGAATAATACGGTATTGGACTATGTTAATCAAAGATCAGACTGCACGTTCTGTGTCTGATCGTGATCGGTCTGTCCTCCATTAGAAAGTGCAATAAGAAACGCATTGAAGCATAAGATATGATGAAAGAAAACAACGGGACGAATTCTATGGAATAATATGGAATGTATCCACAGAATGAAACTTTAAAATGTTTACCTATACATGCAAAAAGATCTAGAATTTATGATTAAAAGATTATTTGAGCCGTGCTCGGTAAAAAGGGGGCTTATTGCATCTGCATCTGAAAAAAGTATCGAACCTGCTCAGCCTACGCTGACACTTTTTGCTGTAGGTAAATTTTCTGTATGTCAAAGGACCAGTCTACCTTATGATACAGTCGGTTGTTAGACATAATGAATTTTATGGATCTCTATGTGATATCTTGCTTGATATGATGGATTACGGAGATACATTAAGCCCCCTTTTGCCAGAGCACGGCTCATTTATTTTTAATGATTTGAACAATAGACATGTTATAATCATAGTTTTTGCTCGTTACAAAGTAATGAGAAATATTGCATAAAACTAATCTGCGACAATACCGGTCTAGACGAAACAATCTGAATGTTTTTTTTTTTTTGAGGGGGTGTTGAAGGAACGATCTAGAGTGTTCTTTTTTTCAAATATTAAAACAGTCAGGTTTCCAAGAATTACCTTCACTGCGCAAAGAGCGAGCATACAGGAAAACCGTGATGCAAGATACCTAGCAAGTCATCACATAATCATGGGTCCATAAAATCCATTCCGGGGGAATCATGAGGTAGAATGGCCATGGCCTTTGACATGTTTGACATGCAGAAAATTGACCAAAAGCACAATGTTTCAGCGCAGGTCAGCCTGCGCGGAGTGCGCAGGCTGACGTGTGTCGATACAGTTTGCAGATGCATTAAGGCCCCTTTTCACAGACCATGGTTCAATTTGTAACATATTCTGATCAAAACATTTCTTAAACAACAACCAGAGTTTTGCTTGGTGATCTATGACAATAATATTAGAATCTGGCGATTCAAATATGTATGATCTCGTAAAATAAACATTGTTGAAAATAGAAAATCAAAGCACTGAAAGCTTTGTTGAGGTGGGATGCATTAGATCAAACTCAAGTTGAAGTTAAAATGCTATACCGATACAATAAGCATGTAGTGCTGATCTATATGTGTGTAAGAAATAATCAAAGTTGAAGTAAAAATGTAATGTTCTGGACTGACATTAAGCTGAGTCAGACGTCATCATGGCTTTTCTAAAATACATAGGCAAGCAAGAAATCAAAAAAGTAAAAATGCATCATAAATCATCTGATTTATGAATAAAACTACTGCTCTTCAAATGTCTATTTTACTCTGTTCAATTATTTCTGGTACATATTTATCTAACATTACAATATATTCAAATAATTTCAAAATCCGTCGAGAATTTCAAACTTGGGATGATTAAATGGCAATAACTCATGTTTCTTTTTCATGACAGATATTTGTTTCCATTTATCTCCCTTGATTATGAAACTACATCATAACATTGTTTGTATTTTATATACAAGTTTTCTGGACAGAAAATGTTCAGCTCTAGTCCAAATGATTATGTCTGACACAGGAGGCATATATTTGTCATTAGCTTTGTCTGTCTGTGGGAGGAGGTTTCACAGAAAAAAAAAAAAAAAATCAGAAATTATTTTTGCAAAGGGAAAAGTACATTTAATCTGTTTTTCATGGTGAAATTATTTCAAAGATATATTTGATTGCCACCGGGAAATGACCACACGCTTTCCCATAACTTCGTGAATCATTCTGGGAACAAAAATTCATTCCAAATTTTGTTAAATGACGCACAAAATAGTCTGCAACAACATATCGTTACTAAACAAAGATTCACGAAGATATAAGAATTCACGGGGTAATGGGGATGGACTATATAACGGAACGGAAAATGAAGGCCAAGATCAGACTGCACGCATGAGCAGACTTATCTTGTTCAACACTCTCCGCCAAATAAATCGATGACAGAGCAAGTGTTAATTCTTGTACAAGCAGCATATCCTTGATGGTTGCCACAACTTAATTTTTCATTTTAGTATTATGGCACATGGTATGAGATAACCAAATTTTTTGCGAGCTTTGAAAGTGGACAGAAATGTAACCGAGCTCGATACACACCAACAACTGACGGACACTTTCAAGTGTACAATGACGGACTGGATGAAAAGTAAGTAGATCTAATTCTGGTGAGAGAGAGAGAGAGAGAGAGAGAGCATACTATAAACATTCTTACAGTCAGTGACTGCAACCAACACATAAATATATAAGTATAGCAATCGACTGGTTAAAAATGACGAAAAAGTAAAAACTTTTACCATGGGACAAAAGTTTAGACTTGACCAACTGGTTTCAACTGTGTTTCAGTTATACCACGGCGACAGCTCCCTCACCTATTCATGTGCGTTCTAAGTCGTGCCTTCTAGGTTTTGCTACTACAAGGCTGGGACTCTGAATAATCTCTTTGAGTTTACGGACTTTAAGAGGCGATTTTAGTGATAAACCATTCACTGAGTAGCAGAGAATGTCGATCAAGATCAGGATGCGCGTATACAGGACTAATGATGTTCCAATCTATGTGCATGAAACTTCGAAAGAGAGGTTACAGGTCAAGAGGCTTTATTCTTTCAAACGACTATTTTTCTATAACCTTATTTTCACAGGAACCGATATGTCAATGCCACGGGTGACGCGTATTCTCCCAATTCGACCGAGCCCGCCAAAATCAAGGTGAAATTCAGTGCAGGTAATTCCTCCACGTTCGCAGTGTTCCGTTCGTTTTTATTTCACAAGATCCCACAGTCAGATACTTTTATCTTCCTTTTCCTCTTCATTTAGTCATCTGATTGAACTCCGTCCGATCGCAGGTGACCTGCATTTCCTCTCCTTCCAACCTTTTCAACCGTTGAATATAGGTCATTTGTCATCTGCAAATGATTTCCGTTACTGACAAGTCTGAATGCGAATTTAGTCGAAAGATTAGACTGCACTTTGTGTGTCATACTGAGCTTTATCTACACACTAAGTTTCCTATAAAGCTTCTTTAGTACAAGTAGTCCTGAATTCGACTATATTTCGATTATTAACCCTTTACCAAACGACAAAGTTTTAGACTAGTCCAAATTGAAAGCATTTGCAGACGACAAAATAAATGTGACTGAAAAATTGAAATTTGTCTTGGGTAGGATTGAAAATATTGTGAGAAAAGGAGAAAATGCTGGTTACCAGCATTTTCTCCTTTTCCCACAATGTTTTCAAAAGGCTTCTTTCTCAGGGTTGATAAAAGTCGGGATTGTGTGGTAAAGGGTTAAATCTCGCTTTTATTCAACGGCGGCGACAGACGACATGCCATAAAGTGGGCAGCCATGAGCGATGTTGTGTATAAGTGTTTGATTTGCCACAGTAGCTCAGTAGGAACGCAATGGGCTGTCCATCCTTGGGCTATGTGTTTGAATCCAGGTTCTGCCGAAACACTTTTCTAGAGCGGATAGCCATTGCAGCAGAAATCCTTTTTCGCACACAACTTAGCATTTTTTATCCTTGGTTTATCTATATATATAAGAAAGCAGCTGGTGTCTTAGAAAAAGGGTTTTACCCACAAGGCATAGTATTATGGTTTTTGAGAGGAAAGGTGTAATGTTTTTCTTTTCAAAAAACACGATACTAGCCGCGGTGGTTGTTCCTAGAACTGGCAAAAAACACTCTCAAAATACACATGGATAGATGCCCTGGCCACCGAAATACTGTATTGAAACAAACAAAGAAAAAGGCTCTGGCAAAAGGGGTTTATTGCATCTCCGTGTTGCAGTATGCCCAGTATGTCATCATCTGTAAGATCCACTTTGTATAACAACCGGCTGAATTCTCAAGGTAGACTGGTCCTCTGACATACAGAAAATTGATCGATAGCATAAAGTTTCAACCCAGGTCAGCTTGCGCAGATCGCGCAGGTTGACCTGGATCGAAACGTTTTTGCAGATGCATTAAACTCCCTTTACATAGAGCATGACACAATGTTAACTCCATACCAGACTACATGATTTCCGCTTGTCCAAATTGACAGAGGCCAAATTAAATGTAGCTTGAATGATAGGATTTGTAATTGGGAGAGAAAAACCGTGGTGGTTACAAGCATCTTTTCTCCTTTTTCCACAATGTTTTCAAAGCTATCTTCTATGGGCCAAATTAAACACAAAGGACTGTTTAGTAAACAGTTAAGCAAGACGTTTTTCTATTTTGCACCAGATTCCCCGTATGCAGACTACTGGGTGGTTGAGACAGACTATGTCACATACACACTTATCTACTCCTGCATCAATGTAATAGACCTGGCCCATCTTGAGTTCGCATGGATTCTGAGCCGGACACCAACCCTGGATGAGAATATTCGCCGGAAGTTGTACCAAAAACTGGAATCGTTTAATGTCAAAACATCGAATTTCAAGGACGACGACCAGTCTGACTGTCCCTTTCCACCAAATAATTGAGAAATGAATAAATGTGTTTTTGGTCTAGTTTTTTAAACCCATACAAATCTCTCAACCTGATCCGTGTCTTTACCACCTGAGTTACAAGCTCCCAAATGATTTTAACAAAACTTCCAAATTACATCACGACTTTATTGATAAATAGTCATTTTGTCGATCAAGGAAATTTTAACCCTTGGCCTGCTAAATAAGTTGTATGAAACTTTCAAGCTGATAGTAAAAACCTGAATGTTGCTATTTCAAAGTTATTTTTCAGAAAAAATATCTCCTTATCGGACAGTGTAGATCCAAGATCAGACTGCATGTTCTGTGCAGTCTGATCTGAATCTACACTGTCCGCAAAGGTCATGGAACCAGCGTAAGGGTTAATTGAATCTGCAACAAGTGCCTCACTTTTTCTTTTTCAAAGATTATGTTTCACATTTTCTAGTTAGACATTTTTCTCTGGCATATCTGTCAATACTGCACTTTTTGATTTCACACGGCAATCTATGTTCATTAGTAATTTGCCAATGGTAACGTAATGAAAAAAGACAGACACTCTCTGCTATTGTCAGTTATAGCAAGGCAGTACAAATCTTGAGATGCTGTAGTGTGTGATGCCACGAGAACCTCACAGTACAAAGCATGTCTTCATTAAACATGGTGCTTTTGCTTACTCTGAAACATTCTACATGTACATCAATGTCAATCGAAGTAATCTAAGTCAATACATATCATCATACATGTATTATCAAAGCAAAGAAAGAAATCCACTCCCTAGCATACATTCCTGTTTGTGTGTTTGTATGTTTTTTCCACAATGTCAATAGCACGTAAAATAAATCTGTACTTTTTCCAGCACCATAGCACTTTTTATCTAATTGTCAAAGTAAATTTTGATCTAAAATAGCATAGATTTATCTTGCCAACACCTTGCATCTTGTTTTTTACTTGATAAAACCCAACTATTTTGTGTGGACCAGGTCCAGTTTTTAAAGAAAATGTACGCTAAAACTAGTCTGGTCATAAAAGATGACTTTATAACCCTGCCATGTGCACTCGGAATCGGATTAGATTTTTCTCAGTTCAGAGGGTAGATCTAATCTTTTTACGAACATCTTCAAAACATATAAAATATATAATATTCACTACACCATCAACTATTAAAATTCCATTCCATTTTTTCACCTTTTATTTTCTGCCATATAGTTTTGAGCTTCTTCAATAGTTATGTGCTTTGTTGTGTCTGATCTTGAGATCATTACACATCCTTTTACACCAAACTTTGAAAAAATTGCCACTTCACATTGCACAAAGTGCCACTTTTAACATTAGTTTACTTGAACAAGTTCAAGTCACTTATGGAAAAATTTGATCTTGGTGATCCTCTCCAGCAAAAGTTTTCACTGAAATCAGTCTAGGATGACTTGAGCCTCCTTCCCATCTTTTAATCTGTGTTTAGTTCCATTCTTTAGATCAAATTCCCTCCTCAGAAAACCAAACAGCAGATCTGTCACCAAAAATATCTGCAAGCAAAACAAAAAGGGTTGAAAAAGAGTCTCCATCTACAAGACAGTCTCGTATTTCATTCCTGATACAGACATGAATTGCATCACAATGCCTACATGATATTTCATGCCCCAACAGGAGACAGTTTTTGAAAACATTGTGTGAAAAAAACCCCAACACTTTCCGACTTTTTGTATACATGTATTTGTCTTTGTATCACATGCTAACTGACTAGCTTTGATTGATGTAAACTTAGCCTGTTTAGCTAACACTTTACCAAATGTCAAAATTTTAGACTGGTCCACATTGCAAACGACAAATCCAATACGGCTCAGTTGACAAATTTTGTCTTTGACAGGGTAAAAAACACTGTGGGACAAGGAGAAAGTGCTGGTTACCAGCATTTTAACCTTTTCCAATAGTGTTTTAACCCTTTACCAAACAACAAAATTTTAGACTGGTCTAAATTGAAAGCAAGTGCAGATGACAAAATAAACGTAACTCAAAAATCTAAATTTGTTTTGGGAAGGGTAGAAAACATTGTGGGAAAAGGAGAAAATGCTGGTTACCAGCATTTTCTCCTTTTACCACAATGTTTTCAGAAGGCTTCTTTTTCTGGGTCATTAAAAGTCGGGATTGTGTGGTAAAGGGTTAACATGCTTTCTACCTCCTGGGATAAAGGGTGTTTGTTGCTCTAGCAATAAATGAGATAAAGATCGACAGAGAGACAAATGAAGCAATACAAACAGGCAAATTCAATTAATTGTCCCTGCCTTGTATAAAATGATACCGCAGTGTAAAAACAAATTTGTAATGCAGATAGATAGGCTGTATGCAAAGAGGTTGCACACACAATGTATGTATCCACTGTATAATACACTCTAGTAGTGTTTGAGCTGAAAAAATGGCTGAGTTAAAAATGTGAAGAAAGTAATAAAAATTGATTTAAAGACTATACAAAAGGCACATGTATATCTTCAGATCATGCTTAAAACATCTGTGCAGTTTAAAAAAGGATAGGCATAAAACAGTAGGAAGAGTTGTGCACACAAAGTATCCACTATATATAGAATCTACACTCTGATGGTGTTTGAGCTGAAAAAATAGCTCAGCTAAAAATATGAAAAAATGATAAAAATTATTCTCAAGACCATACAAAAGTCACATGTATATCTTCAAACTATGTTTAAAACATCAAAGAATATGCATAAAATCTGCCTAAAAGTTTCCAAAGAATCTGCATAAAACTGTAGGTGTTGCGCACACAAGGTACCTACTCATAAGGGGGAGGGGGACCCCAGAACCTCCAGAACAATGAAACCACGGAACCCCAGAAAGTTGAATACCATTTGCCTCATTTTTTTTTTTTTTTCTTTTTTAGAAACGGTGGGGGACAAGACACTAGCTGTTATTCTGTTATTAGGTTATATCAGGATGGCTAGTGCACCTACCAACGGTTTCTTCCGGTTTCTTTTCCAGTACTTTGCACAATATTCTTCCCAAGCAACTGGCTGCTTTCCAACATAACCATCCTCAAAACTATGATAAGTGGTGAGAGAGGAATGAATCCTGTCACAATGACAATCATCAATCCTTACAAAGAAATTTGCCAAGCTGGGGATTCAAACCAGCCACCTCCTGGTTGCTACCAAACTTGGCTTTCATCTGGGGATGCATTTCCCTTGTGTTTGTGTTTAAGAAAAAAAAAAAAAAAGACTTTCAGCTACTGATGTCTAACTACCTCATAAAGGGACTCGTAATCTACACACATGTCAATCTTCAGGATTTTGCCCCCTCATCTTTTGCAGTATACTTCAATATCTACACAACAAAATCCAAAGCAATGGGCATGCATTCTGTGGCTTCTAGATACTGAACAGTTTTTGCAATTTGTTTCTACATGAAGTAAAGGAATTCTAAACACAGGCTTACCTGAGCTGTTGAAAATGTCAAGGCAATGGCAAAATAAAAGTTTGCGTTGGCACTGCCTGCATATATCCATAGATGCCAGAGTATGGGTGACAAGACTGTGCAAGCCAAAAACATGTTGGTCACTATGAAAGTATTTCTCATGTCTGCAAAAAAGGAACAAAAAAAATCAAAGTACTGAAAGTCCTGCAGGCAACAAGGTGTCTCCTTGGTCCTTCACCCATATACTATTTTTAAACCATATACATATCCTGAAAGCTCTGCAAGGGAGAAACAATTGAAGGAAAGGGGACTTAATGATTTTTAATAGTAAGGAAAAAACAGCTTGTGTATATGCATCCATGTCCGTGGCAGTACAGTGTCAGATCTAAGAGAGGAAAAAAAGATCCAACACTACACAAATTGTAGCTCAACCAAATCTCCCACTTTTATCAATGTAAACATGGACTGCATGAAAGATCTTTTCATTTACTCTAAGGGAGAGATTTTTATCACCAAAAAGGACAGTTCTAATATTGAAATCAGATATTTCGCTAACACATTGCCTAAATGCTATCCTGATATTACGATAAAATCTGCAATCAAAGAAATAGTGTTCTTTAGATTCTATTTCCCCAGAGCGACAAAGAGGAGCTTCTACAACAATTTTCTAGAAGAGGTGTTGTTTTAGACCACTGCACTTATTTCTAAGGCAAGTATGTATAACCTGCAGTTTTCTTTCCCAATAAAAAAGAGTTTGTAGGGAATTGGTTTATTCATGTTTAACAAACATTTAAAAGATAAAAGAGAGTCTCTTGTAGCTTGTGGCAGAGATTTCCATGCATTTATTCAACCCTTATCCTGCTAAAAATGTAAAATGAAACTTTCAAGCATATAGTTAAGAAAACAAATTTTGCTATTCCAAAGGTAATTTTGAGAGGATAAATATCTTCTTATCGGACAGTGCAGATTAAAGATCAAACTGCAAGTTCTGTGCAGTTTGATCCTGGATCTACACTTTCTGCAAAAAGTCCTTGAGTCACACTTAGAAGTCTAAGGATTAAAACTTAGCAGATTTGGAATTGAATGCCCCTTCACCTTGCTCAACCATATCTAGTTTTTGCTCAAAGTTTTATGTCACAAAAAGATCATGCTTTAGCCAGTTGCTTTGATAGAATGTTGCACAAACATCTCGGGATACATTGGTACATGTAATGGGTGGTATTATGGCATGGCTGAAATACTTTTGAATCTTTATTTGGATGGTGTTTATTCAGATATTTGGTGGGAATTAATACATTTTAAAAAGGATGGGGTTAATTTAAATTGACCCTCTACCAGACCACAAAACTCTAGCATTGTACAAATTGACAGCATTCCCAGACAACAAAGAAAAATGTCTCCCAAAACATGAAATTTGTCTAATGTTGAGTAAAAAACATAGTGGGAAAAGGAGAAAATGCTGGTAACCAGCATTTTCTCCTTTCCCCAAAATGTTTTCAAAAGCCTTCTTCCTCAGGATTGTTTAAAGTCAGGATTGCGTGGTAAAGGGTTAACCAACCATACTCACACTGAACTACGTGTTTCCACATGGGTAACAAAGTTATAAAGAGTGCCACATCTGCATAACTTGGATACGACTTGAATATGGACATCAGTGCCACAAGTATATAGGCTAGAAATACTGGGTGATCCCTGAAAAACAAGATACAAGTGCTTTTTTTTTTTTAAAATCTTGTACCTCTTTTTATAGCATAACCTCCCTTGTTTTCATCGTCATAATATACCCATTATGAATTTTCTTATCTCATAGTCTCATACATGTTTGATATCAACAATTGTGTGACGTTATTTGTGACATCATTTTGTACCTATTTCATTGGATTGAATGGGCGCTCTATGGATATTACTGTGCATGCATCTATGAATGGTTTCGCATCTTCTGATCTATAATTTGTGAAATATCGTTATGTGTTTAAAAGAATCTGACTTTCATTGGCGTTTGAGATAAACTTGTCACGAAAAAATGTTATTAAGCTCACCAAGGCTCAGGCTCACTTAATAATAGTTTTCCTAGACTTGTTTAACCCTTTACCACACAATCGCGACTTTTAATGACCCTGAAGAAGAAGGCTTTTGAAAACATTGTGGGAAAAGGAGAAAATGCTGGTAACCAGCATTTTCTCCTTTTCCCACAATGTTTTCAAACCTTTCTAATTTAAAATTCAGACTTTGACATTTATTTTGTTGTCTGCAAAAGCTTTCAATTTGGATGAGTCTAAAATTTTGTCGTTTGGTAAAGAGTTGATAAAATTCTATCTCAAATGTCAACTCATGTCAGATCCTATATATCCTTCCCCTCTTAACTCTTTACCACGAGTCAAAATTTCAGACTTGTCCAAATTGAAAGCACTTGCAGACCACAAATAAAAAATGTCTCAAATGATGGTATCTAGCTTAACCCTATCCCAAACGACAAATTTTAGACTGGTCCAAACTGAAAGAGTTTGCAGATGACAATTTTAAATTTGATGAAAATGGCAGAAAGTTATCAAAAAGGGTAGAAAACACTGTGGGAAAAGGAGAAATTGCTCCTTACGAGCAATTTCTCCTTTTCCCACAGTGTTTTCAAAAGACTTGTACTGCAGACACGTGAAAACCAGGGCTTGTTTGGGAAAGGGTTAAAACACATGATTGTTTTGGAAAGGGTTAAATATACATATTGATAAGTTGAGCAGTTTCGTTAGTTTTTCAAGTGTAAGTAACTCTTTGCCACAGCCGGTAGCAAAGTTGGTAGCACACAGGGCTTGAGAACAGGGGGTGCCTGATTCGAATCCCCAGCTTGGCTTATTTCTTTCTGAGAATTGTTGAGTCATTGCAACAAGATTCATTCCTCTGTAGTCACTGATCATTGTTTCCATGATGGTTATGTGGGAAGCAGCCAGTGGCTTTGGAAGAATATTGTGCAAAGTATCGGTAGCAGAAACTGGGATGCCTTGATATGACCGAAATAATGTTAAAAATGTCTTAAACACCAAACAATCAGTCAATCAATCTATTAACACTTTGCATACTAAGAACAAAAGATGTCCACTTTGCAGTCATTCAAGAAAACTAAAATATTACATTTTCAAGTTTATCTTGGCCTGACCATTGCTAAAACTTCCAGACAACACTGGTCAAGGTCAAACTGCATGTAATTAGCAAACTGATTTTTTTTTAGGGGGGGGGGATGTATTCACCCTTTCCCAAACGATAAAATTTGCACTCTTCAGAACTGAAAAGTATCAACTGATAATAAGTTTGAAATTGATACAAATAAAGTTCTTTGACATGCTGGAAAACATTGTGGGAAAAGGACAGAATGCTGGTTACGAGCATTTTCTCCTTTTCCCACTAAGTTTTCTACCCTTCCTCAAAACAATTTTCAATTTTTGAGTCACATCTATTTTGTCGTCTGCAAATGCTTTCCAACTGGACTAGTCTACAATTTTGTTCTTTAACGCTTTACCACACAATCCTGACTTCTAACGACCCTGAAAAAGAAGCTTTTTGAAAACATTGTGGGAAAAGGAGAAAATGCTGGTAACCAGCATTTTCTCCTTTTCCCAAAATGTTTTCTACCCTTCCCAACACAAATTTCAATTCTTGAGTCACATTAAATTTGTTGTCTGCAAACGCTTTCAATTTGGACAGGTCTAAAATTTTGTTGTTTGGTACAGAGTTAATAAAGAGTTAAGATAGTCAATATGAATGGAAAAATTGTTGGATCCCAGTCAGCTACAGATGCTTTTTAAATGCAGAAAGGAGGTAAACAAAGATGATTCCAAAACAAAAGGAGTAGCAATTCATTATTCCTGTACTTAAAAGCCATTAACCCTTTACCAGAAGACAAAATTTTAGCCTCGTCCAAATTGAAAGCATTTACAGACGACAATTTCAATGTGACTCAAATGGTGCAATTTTTCTTTGACAGGGTAGGAAACATTGTGGGAAAAGGAGAAAATGCTGGTTACCAGCATTTTCTCCTTTTCCCACTATTTTCAAAAGGCTTCTTTCCCAGGGGCGTCAAAAGGCGGCATTGTACGGTAAAGGGTTGAATGAATGCTTACCTGAGTTTAACAGCCAATGGCACAGTGTATAGGAATGCATTGATTTGAAACACACAAATGAAGAATGGCCGAAAGTGTTCGAACATCTCTGTGAAAAAGTACCAGAACACTCCGAGATTTGGTGTTAAATCTGGGACACCAAGTCTGAAATAAACACAAACATCTCTGTGAAAAAGTACCAGGACACCCAGAGATTTGGTGTTAAATCTGGGACACCAAGTCTGAAATAAACACAAGCTTCTTTGACCCTACATTCTATTTTAGCCATGCTAAGTGAAAACAGGGCTTAAACCTTTCCCAAACAAGCCCTGGTTTTCATGTGTCTGCAGTACAAGTCTTTTGAAAACACTGTGGGAAAAGGAGAAATTGCTCGTAACAAGCAATTTCTCCTTTTCCCACAGTGTTTTCTACCCTTTTTGAGACCTTTCTGCAATTTTCAAATTTAAAACTGTCGTCTGCAAACTCTTTCAATTTGGACCAGTCCAAAATTTGTCGTTTGGGAAAGGGCTACTGTATCTCTGTGATGCATGAGATACTAAGCAAGTCATCATAAATTATAATCATGGATCTATAAAATCCATTTTTCACAACAATCGACTACATCATGAGGTACACTGGTCCTTTGACATGCAGAAAATTGACCAACAGCAGAAAGTATCGAGCCTGCGTGGATTGCGGCGGCTAACCCGGGTCGATACTTTTCACAGAGTATGGCTCATTTGTAATTAGCCTGTTAGCAAACAATCCTGTGTTGTCATGACCACGAGGAAGAGAGGTATTGCAAACAATGTGGGAAAAGGAGGACATGCTAATGATTTGTTTGTACTGTGTTTAATACCGTTTTCTACATTATTCCAATTATATTGCTGTGGCCAGTGTACCTTTTCATGCTTTCTTGGACGTCTTTGACCAGTGCTTTGCAAAACATTCTTACCAAGGGACTTAAGCTACTTTCCTCATAGACATGTTTGAAAAAAAAAAAATGCACTTCAATATGGACGAAAACCTTTTCTTATATTTTGAATAGTTCTTTTGGAAGAAAGTCTAATTACATTTGGCCATATTATGCAATGAAGTTTTAGTTCTTTGCTATATAAATCATTGTATATAAATTGAATCTATTTTCTTGTTCTTTTTTTTTACTAAAGCTTTTGAATTTCCTTTCTCTAGATACATCTCATAAGTAACACATCTCTTGTGCTTGTTTTTTGGTAGATTTAACCCTTTCCCAAACAAGCCCTGGTTTTCACGTGTCTGCAGTACAAGTCTTTTGAAAACACTGTGGGAAAAGGAGAAATTGCTCGTAACGAGCAATTTCTCCTTTTCCCACAGTGTTTTCTACCCTTTTTGAGAACTTTCTGCCATTTTCATCAAATTTAAATTTGTCCTCTGCAAACTTTTTGAATTTGAACCAGTCCAAAATTTGTCGTTCGGGAAAGGGTTAAAGGTAGCTTGAGTACAAAGGGTTAATCCTTTACTACACAATCCCGATGTTTAACAACTCTGAAGTGCAAGCCTTTTGAAAACATTGTGGGAAAGCAATAACAAGGGTTACCAGAATTTTCTCCTTTTCCACAGTGTTTTCTACCACTTCAAAGAAATGTCTTAATTTATGCAACATTAAATTTGTCGTCTGAAATCGCTTTCAATTTCGTACAGTCTAAACTTTTGTCGTCTGGTAAAAGGTTAAGGGACCCATGCATCATATCTCATAACCTTCCTATAACTTATTTGCTTATCATTGTACAACTGGGAAAATCAACATTAAGTTCAACTGCAGATATATGTAAAACCATTGTGGCAAAAGGAGATTATTGCTGTTTACAAATGATTCCTTCTTCAGCTGCAATTTTTTTCAAAAGTGGTCCAGTGTCAGACTGCAGGAGGTGGGGAATGTTAAGTAATTCAGTCACTGTAGATGTACCGGTGGTTAGAAATGTAGACAGTTAACTCACATGAATCCTGTGGTTGAATATAGAAATTTCAATGATCCCTCCATAAAGTATGACAGAGCAAAGATTCCAAAAGTAGACAGCAGTCCTAGAGTCACTGTTGAGCTGTAATCACTGACAAAAGAGCTCCCTGTTTTTGTTCTAACATCACATCTAGAAGCCTTCTCCTGAAAATACATTAACCTGTTATAGTACAAATGTGACCATATTATGCCCATAAAGTATGACCGAGCAAAGATGGCTATAGTAGACAACAGCCCGAGAGTCAGTGTGGATGTAATTATAACAAACTGTTACAGTACAAAGACAATTTTTTTTATGCCCAAAAACTAAGTATTATAACAAAGTTTCTCCTTTTGTTACTATGGTTTTGAGAATGGTCAGCAGCAAGACAACAAAAGCTGTCTGTTGGAGTTAATGACAAAATTTTAGACTTGTCCAAATTGAAAGCATTTGCAGACAACAATGTAAATCTGACAGAAAAACTGAAATTTCTGTTTAGAAGAGTAGGAAACATTGGGGGAAATGGAGAAAATGCTGGTTACCAGCATTTTCTCCATTTCCCACAATGTTTTCAAAAGACTTCTTCCAATGGGTCATTAAAACTTGGGGTTAATACAGGAGATCCATAAAAGTGCATTGTGGGTATTCTAATCCACACTCATTGGAGTTTTCTCATATTTCAATTTTTTCTAATCACTGGTTTGCTTGAACCATATTGACCAACCATTCTAAATTGCATTCTTAGTCTGACAAAGTAACAATTTCTGATTGGCTTAGTCAATCAGAAATTGTGTGACTTTAAAATTTAGAAAATTTTTGTGAATTTGACAAAGAATGCAATGTAGAATGGATGGTGAAAATGGGCCCTTGTTGATATTTGCTACTGGGATTCACAGGAGATTCAGATTCCAAGACAATTATTTTCCTTTCTTCCAACTTCTCAGAAACAAAAGCACAGTGAATCTTACCACTTGAAAGAAAATGGCTACAGGAACAAGAAGCATGATGGGATACAATGATTGATAGGTAGCCATCGCTATTGCAACACAGCAAAGGATCTCTTTACCTGAAAAAAAAAAAGGTCCATTTGTAACTACTAAATAAAAGAAATAATCCAGACCTTTTTCAAATAAGTTTCAACAAAACACAAAAGGTAAATTTTTCTTTGAAAGGTAATATAACTTTGTGGGAAAAGGAGGAAATACTGATTACCAGCATTTTCTTCTTTTCCCATAACCTTTTCAAAAGCCACTTTCCTAAGGGTGGTAAAACAATGTATTGTTTATAAATATGATCCAAACTAGACCTGTTACATCAGTACCACATATCCCCATACAAAAACTTTGTGGCGAAATAGCATAGTTTCAGGAGCATGATATAGATTAAGTTTGAAAATCCACTCAAATACAGGCATTTACTGGACTCGAGTACATGTATCAGCATTGAAAATGTTGTCTACTTTCACTTTTGGAAGTTACGTTCCTGACAAAAACCCAAAATGTAATATAACAAAGGAAAATTGTGGGAAAAATACTGAAGACAGAGTTACAGATCTTGTGCACTGCACTTGTCCTTCATGTGATCACAATGACACTATGAATTCCTCAGGGAATAATTGAAACAATATGAAAAAACACTCTATCGTTCAGTATTTTGGCCATTGCCTTTTTCGAACTCTTGAAAATTGGATTGGATTGTATGGTGATTAATGCCGTTGTCAACATTATTTCAGTTATATTGCGGCGGCCAGTGCACCTATCCATGCTTTCCTGGAGTTTCTGTTACCAGTACTCCTAACAATATTCTTTCCAAGCCACTGGCTGCTTTCCCACATAACCATCGTCGAAACAATGGTCAATGGTGAGAGAGGAATGAATCCTGTCGCAATGACTATCATCAATCCTTGGAAAGAAATTGGCCGAGCCAGGGATCAAACCAGCAACCTCCTTTTCTCAAGTCTTAATGTGATCTATCTGTATATGAGAGATGAAGTCAAAAGCTTTTATACTTTAGAAGTTATGTTCTGGACAAAAACCAAGTATGTAAAATAACAAATGAGAATAGCTCCAAAAACACTGAAGACAGAGTCAAGGATCTTGTGCTCTGAAACTAAATCCAAATTTGGCTTTATCTCTTTGTATCTAAAATCTTAACCAAACGACAAAATTCTAGACTAGTCCAAAGTGAAAGCATTTGCAGACAACGAAATAAATGTGACTCAAATATCAAAATTCAATTTGGGAAAGATACAAAACATCATGGGAAAAGGAGAAAATGCTGGTTACCAGCATTTTCTCCCTTTCCCATAATGTTTTCTAAAGCTTTCTTTGACAGAGTTGTTAAAAGTCAGGATTGTATAGTAAAGGGTTAACTCTTTATTAAACGACAAAATTTTAGACCAGTCCAAATTGAAAGCAGTTGCAGATGACAAATGTGATTGAAAAATTGAAATTTGTTTTGGGAAGGGTAGAAAACATTGTAGGAAAAGGAGAAAATGCTGGTTACCAGCATTTTCTCCTTTTCCCACAATGTTTTCAAAAGGCTTCTTTCTCAGAGTCGTTAAAAGTCGGGATTGTGTGGTAAAGAGTTAAGCTAATATCTTGCCCGAAGCTCCCTTAAAAGGGTTCCTTAACATGCATCTATTTACTTGAAGAAGATACAGCACTAATTTTAACTGTTTACCACACAACAAAATGCCAAGTCCCCATAGCTCAGTTGGTAGCGTACAGGACTTGAGAACAGGAGGTCGCTGGTTCGATCCCCGGCTTGGCCAATTTCTTTCCGAGGATTGATGATAGTTATCGCGACAGGATTCATTCCTCTCTCACCACTGACCATTGTTTTGACTATGGTTATGTGGGAAAGCAGCCAGTGGCTTGTAAAGAATATTGTGCAGAGTACTGGTAAATTTAACTCCAAGAAAGCATGGATGGGTGCACTGGCTGCCGTGATATAACTGAAATAATGTTGAAAATGGCGTTAAACACTATACAATCAATCAATTAACCACAAAACAAAAATGTACACTTGTCCAAATATAAAGCATCTGCAGACCACAAATTAAACATAGCCTCAATTATGGAATTTGTCTTTGATACAGAAAAAAAAAAAAAAAATTTGGGGAAAAGGAAAAAATGCTGGCTATCATTTCCTTCTTTTTCCCCACACTGTTTCAAGAGCCTTCTCTTTCAAGGACATTAAAACTCAGGATTGTGTGTTAAAGGGGTGAAACAAGCTGACAACTATATATTAACCTATATACAATATGTTTACAATTAATTGACCCTTTACCACACAATCCCGACTTTTAACCACCCTGTAAAAGAAGCCTTTTGAGAACATTGTGGGAAAACGAGAAAATGCTGGTAACCAGCATTTTCTCCTTTTCCCACAAGTTTTTCTACCCTTTCCAAAATAAATTTAAACTTTTCAGTCACATTTATTTTGTCGTCTGCAAATGGTTTGAATTTGGAAGAGTCTAAAATTTTGTCTTGTGGTAAAGAGTTAAAACTAAACTCTGCAATAACGACATGAAAATGGATTATACATTGAAATAAAAATTATATTTAGTTCTGAATTGGAAAAACCTTGCAGAAAATGTTGAAATGGCTCATTTTGTGCAATATCTACATTACGTGTATAATTTTGTAGCTGCTACGTACCGGTCTTTAACCCTTTACCACACAATCCCAACTTTTAATGACCCAGAGAAAGAAGCCTTTTGAAAACATTGTGGGAAAAGGGGAAAATGCTGGTGACCAGCATTTTCTCCTTTTCCCACAATGTTTTCTACCCTACCAAAGACAACTTCCAGAAATTTGAGCAACATTTAAATCGTCGTCTGCAAATGCTTTCAATTTGGACAAATCTACATTTTTGTCGTGTAGTAAAGAGTTAGGAGTCACTTTTAGAGTTATATAAACTCTTTACCAAATGACAAAATTTTAGACCGGTCTAAATTTGAAGCACTTGCAGACGACAAATTAAATAAATATTGCGAATGTGGCGAGATTTGTCTTTTTTGATAGGATAGAAAACGCTATGGGAAAAGGAGAAAATGCTGGTTTCCAGCATTTTCTCCTTTCCCATAATGTTTTCAACAGCCTTTTTTTCTCAGGGTTGTTAAAAGTCAGGACTGTTAGGTAAAGGGTTAAAAAAGATGCCATCAGATAAAAGGGATACTATCTATGCAGACATATTTGGGTTTATAGAGATCTAACAATGTCATAACTTGTAGCTCTGTATTACATGGTCAAAGGGTAAGAGGAATCAAAGGCCTGACAGTACTTTACCAGTCTTTGCCCACCAGAAGTTTATAACACATGTATATTGATCTGATCCAGTATCACATCATAAATCTAAATCATAAAAAAAGAAAACTCTAGCTAACTATGGGAACTGTCTCAAGTAGATGTTTTTCTAATCTTTAAGGAGAAGTTTCTTTCTACTTAAACTCCTTACCAAAATGGCACTGGGACTTGTCTAAATTGAAAGCATTTCAATAAAATAAATATCAAGTATACTTGCTTGTGAAAGAGTGGAAAACATTGTTGGAAAAGGAAAAAAAAAAGGTGGTATCTAGCATTTATCATTTTCTCTTTTTCACAAATTGTTTCCAAATACCTTTCACAATGTCTTTATTTCACCAGGGCCCGTATTCACCAACCATTCTTAAGAATTTTCTTAGTCTTTATTCTCCAAGATTGTCCAAATTTTGAAAGCAGCACAAGTTCTCATTGGCTAAACCAAATGGTTTAGCCAATCAGAAGTTATGTTACTTTCAAATCCAGAAAATGTTGGAGAATAAGACTAAGAATGTTCTTAAAAATGGTTGGTGAATGTGGACCCAGATTCTTTGGTAAAAAGTTGAGTTCCAAGGTCCCTATATAAAGATAAATATCACAACAATTGGCAAGTAATAGACAAAAAGAATGGAACATAAAAGACAGCACATAACTATCATTCATTGCTGGCATATAAAATATTGCAGGAAAAATAGCAGTTACTCATAATGAAGAAGTTATTACTCCTTATTGCACAATGTTTGCAAGCTTTATGTTTAGCAGACATGTCAACCACACATTCTGTAAGTTCTATAAAGTTTCTCCTTTTCCCACAATGTTCTCAAATGCTTTCTACCTCTGTCTCATTAAAACTCTGAATTGCGTGGTAATTGGTTAGCCCTTTACCACAAAGACCTTGTTTTCACGACCCTCACAACAATAACTTTGGCAGACAAAGGAAAAAATGTTTGTAACAGGCATTTTCTCCTTTCCCCACAATGTTCCCTGACCTTTTAAATATATTTCCCATCAGTTGAGCCCCTTTTAACCCTTTACCACACAATCCTGAGTTTTAATGACCTTGAGAAAGAAAGCTTTTGAAAACCTTGTGGGAAAAGGAGAAAACGCTGCTAACCAGCATTTTCTCCTTTTCCCTCAATGTTTTCTACCTTTCCAAAAACAAATTTTCATTTTTGAGTCATATTGATCTTGCTGTCTGCAAATGCTTTCAATTTGGTCAAGTCTAAAATTTTGTTATTTGGTAAAGAGTTAATTTGTCATCTGAATATGTGTTCAAAATGGACAAGAGCAACCTTATGTCATTGGGTAAGGAGCTTTTTCTTCAAATGAAAAATCAAACTGAGAAGATTGCTGAATGTCTGCATGGAGTAGTTTCTGCTGTGGGCCCAAGCTGTTGTTGGATCAAAAACAAGCTTCCATGGCCTGTCTTTTAACCCTTTACCAGACAACAAAATTTTAGACCAGTCCAAATTGAAAGCAGTTGCAGACGACAAAATAAATGTGATTGAAAAATTGAAATTTGTTTTGCAAGGGGTAGAAAACATTGTGGGAAAAGGAGAAAATGCTGGTTACCAGCATTTTCTCCTTTTCCCACAATATTTTCAAAAGGCTTCTTTCTCAGGGTCGTTAAAAGTCGGGATTGTGTGGTAAAGAGTTAACTCTTTACCACACAATAAAATTGAAGATACTAGCAGACAAAAAGGTAGATCTGGCCCAAACAATTGGATTTGTCCACAGGCAGGTAAATACATTGTTGGAGAATGAGAAAATGGTGGATACCAGCATTTCTCCTTCTCTAACAAGGATTTCAAAGGCTTTCTTTCCTGGGTTGTTAAAACTTGGAATTGTGTGGTTAAAGGTTAAATGTTACATGTTCTCACTGTGAAGCAACAAGTTTAAGTACTATTACAAACTTCACCTGGTAAGTTTTTTAACATCCCTCAAGACTAACAAAGTGTGTTTCTATCTCCTGCTGGTTCAGCCTCATTTTCATATACATGACTTTAGACATGAAGCACAATATACTGCAGTATTTTGGTTAGACAATGATAAGGCAAATAATTAAACTAAAGAAGGAAAAAAAATCTTAGCTTTAATTGTTTATATGCAAATAAGGTAATTAAGTATGCATAAGAAGGCTCAGCAAATAAATCAAGGTCAACTTGGAAATTGTCAAATCTGAGAAGATGCTTTATCATCAATTTATTCAAGTGTGATGATAATGTCTAAATTCACTTTATTCTGTTTAGACTGAGTTACAAATTGGTAGAGTTTGATGAGAGCAATGACTATATTTTTCATGCATAGGTGGACTGATATTTTCTAAACTGGGAAAACATTAGAGAATCATAGTACAGGACAAACTGAAATTAGGCAAGCTTGTGATATTTACTACCAGCAGATTCGTCTATAGCAAAAGTTAAGAACGGGTAATAAAAAAATTTGTATGAATATATAACTGGATTAGATCTACTTTAAAAAAAAAAAGAGGAAAGACTGATTAACATCCAAAAATGAAGTTTGATGACATTTTAAAGGATATTGGAGAGTTTGGATTTTACCAAAAAAGGTTATACTTGCTGCTATGTATACCTGCAATCAGTGTGGGCTGCTTCATGATGATGAACATCATACTGCTCTATACTCCAGAACATAGGTATGGTATAGTATGTTATATATGTTAACTCTTTACCACATGACGATAAGTTTTAACGCCTTTGGGATATTAAGACTTTTGAAAACATCATGGGAAAAGGAGAAAATGCTGGTAACCAGCATTTTCTCCCTTTCCCACATTGTTTTCTAACCTTTTAGAAACAAATCCTATCATTTTTAGTCACATTTATACTGTCGTCTGCAAATGCTTTGAATTTGGGCCAGTTTAAAAATTTGTTGTCTGGTAAAGGATTAACTTTTTACCAAATGACAAAAGTCTAGACTTGCTCAGATTGACAGCATTAGCAGACGACAATTTCAATGTGACTCAAATGATGGGATTTGTCTCTGTAAGGATAGAAAACATTATGTGAAAAGGAGACAATGCTGGTTACCAGCATATTCTCCTTTTCCCATAATGTTTTTAAAAGCCTTCATTCTTAGGGAAATTAAATTTTGGGATTGTGTAGTAAAGTATCATAGACGTTCATCTGACTAAATTTTCTATTATCTTTTGCCCTGTTACTGTACAAACACAACTCTGACGCTCCAATGATAACATTTTTTGATATCATCGTGAGGCAAGGACGAACTGTCGCTATTCCCACTACATTTTCTTAGCATTTGGAAAGCAGTATTTTGCAATCATGCCATTGTTTGTCCCTTGAGCTACAGCTGTGGTATATTTGTTAGATCTAAAGCTATCTTATTAAGTACAATATTTAACCCTTTATCAAACAATGTGGGTTTTCACGACCCTGGAAAAGAAGGCTTTTGAAAACATTGTGCGAACCAGCATTTTCTCCTTTTCCCACAATGTTTCTGCTCTATCAGAGAGCTTAAGCTCATTTGTGCTGAAGCTGACTTTGTTGTCTGCAAATGCTTTGAAATTGGTCTAGTCTAAAATTTTGTTGTGTTGTAAAGGCTTAACTTATTTCTGTACAGGATGTACTTATGAAGTTGATGTTACCTGTACATAAGGAATAACCATATTGTAGGCATTATGGTTTCAAACAAGAAGATTTGTAATTTTTTTTCCATTGTATAACTCAATGTGTGACCCATGGGTATCATTATAATGACTGCTTTTCATTAGCTATATACCAGATAACAAGATTTTACTTTAATCCAAACTGAAAGCTTTTGCAGATGACAAACGAAAAGTGCCTCAAATGATGGAATTTGTCCTTTGAAAGGGTATATCAGTTGATCAAACTATGTTGAGTACTATGTAACTTTGTTTATCAAAACAATTTATATAGTGCTGATAATTAATTTAGCATTTTTCAGAACAAATTTCGATGTATAAATCTAAATGTGATAAATCAGACCTGGTTCAAAATAGGGTGGTACAGGTGAATTATCAAATAATTATCGAATGGCTCTCTAGGGTTTGGAGTCAGTATTAAAATTGCACTGCATTTTAACTGCTGTGTTTATATTTTGACTAACATGGAATAAGCCAGTTCTGGCAAAAAACCCCACAATTATTGCATTTGCATAAAAATCTGACTCCTGAGGTGTGTTTTATCATTCATCCTACACTCAGGTTTGCCTAGGATTGTTATTGTAATGCTTTTATCATCGATCATATTTCCACTAATATTAAGTAACACCCTCAAAAAGATCATGCAATTTTAGTTAACTCTTTACCAAACGGCAAAATTTAAGACTGGCCAAAATTGAAAGCATTTGCAGACGACAAATCAAATGAAACTTTAAACATGAAATTTGCCTTTCATAGGAAAGAAAACATTGTGGGAAAAGGAGAAAATGCTGGTTACCAGCATTTTCTCCTTTTCCCACAATGTTTTCAAAAGCCTTCTTCCTCTGGGTTGTTAAAAGTCGGGATTGTGTGGCAAAGGGTTAAATACGTCCATCCTTCAGTAAGACGGGCATAAGTTTTACACGATAATCTGGGGATAAAATTGTACAGCAAAATTTTCATAATCATATGACTGTTGAAACACGACTGAAATTCAGCATTCAGGTTCTGGAATAGACAAGATTTTTTTCAGGTCTTTTTTTCATTTTCACAAAACTGCAATGACCAGCTTATTTCAAAGAACCATTTTTCTCCCAAGGTAAGGAGGCTGCATAATTATGAAATCACTGGAATCGGCTGTTTAATATGTGAAAATAGCTTTTATCAAAAAAAAAAAGACTATCCATTTTGGCAGACAACAAGCTATTTTCACCAACTAAACAGCCGATTCCTGTGATAAAATTTGGCCTACTTTGTTTCTGCCATCTTTGAAATTGCCAATAGACACAACCAGTGTGCTGGTATTGTGATAGCTCACCTTCAGGTAGCCATTCAACCCTTTACCACACAATGCCGCCTTTTAACGACCCTAGGAAAGAAGCCTTTTGAAAACATTGTGGGAAAAGGAGAAAATGCTGGTAACCAGCATTTTCTCCTTTTCTCACAATATTTTCTACCCTATCAAACAAAAACTGCACAATTTGAGCCACACTGAAATTGTCATCTGCAAATGCTTTCAATTTGGACAAGGCTAAAATATTGTCGTCTGGTAAAGGGTTAAGTAAGATAATAGGTCAAGGGATACCTGATGTTTGAGAAAGTAATCTAGAGACACAATGTACATCATGAAAAATGTTATAAAAGTTTATGCATGATGCACCATAGGCATCAATCCATCAAAACCAACTTAACCCTTTCCCGAACGATAAATTTTAGACTGGTCCAAATTGAGAGAGTTTGCAGACGACAATTTTAAATTTGATGAAAATGGCAGAAAGTTCTCAAAAAGGGTAGAAAACACTGTGGGAAAAGGAGAAATTGCTCGTTACGAGCAATTTCTCCTTTTCCCACAGTGTTTTCAAAAGACTTGTACTGCAGACACGTGAAAACCAGGGCTTGTTTGGGAAAGGGTTAACCCCAGCAACAAATAAACAACATGGACATTTTCAGTTGGGAAAAAAGCAAAATACAAATAGTGCAATTTTGCCGCTATTTTTTTTCCGGAATAATCAATACAGCTGAGAGCGTAGATCATCAGATTCTGTGTAGTCTGATCTTGATCTGCACTAAATGAGCATCTAGAGTTGCATATTTTACGGGAGATCACTCCTTCCTTACAGCATGCGCTTCTTCCCGTATAAAATCAATACCCAACAACTGCTTTGGGGAGAATTCTCTTTAGCTTAGGGGTTAGTGTGTTGGTCTTTTAAACCTCGATAAATGAGGATATTTGCCGTATGGGTTCAAATCACAGCCAAAGCGGTTTATATTTGAGCTATGCATTTGTTGCTAACATTCATGTTCATAAGACATAAAGATCCCCAGGGCTTAAAATGGGCATAAACCCGTTATCAATCCTGTGTTTAGCTCTTTACCAATCAACAAAATTTTGTACCAGACAAAAGTGAAAGCATTTGCAGACAGCAAATTAAATTGAAAGGGTAGAAAACATTGTGATAAAAGGAGAAAATGCTGGTTACCAGAATTTTCTCCTTTTCCCACAATGTTTTCAACACCCTTCTTCTTCAGGGTTGTCAAAACTAGGGATTGTGTGGTACAGAGATAAACAACCCTAAATAGAGAAGGCTTTTGAAAACATTGTGGGAAAAGAAGAAAATGCAGGTAAACAGCAAATTCCTTCCTGTAATTCCCACAATGTTTTCTACTCTTTTGTATACAAATTCCATCATTTGACCCCCATCTGATCATGGGTAGAAAATGCCCTCAACTTGGACTAGTCTAAAATTTTGTCGTTTTGTAAAGGGTTACATGAAAGGAACATAGCAAAAATGAAAATATTACAATGACGAGAAGAGACAAAATGACAATTATGTACTTTTCTTGTTCAAATATTCTCTATGATTCAACTTCCCCACAACTAATCTCGTTTTTGACCAAACTTATTTACCTTTTACTGCACACTCCCAAGTTTTAACTGCCCTTGAGAAGAATGCTTTTAAAAACACTGTGGGAAAATGAAAAAATGCTGTAACTAGTTAAAAGTCGGGATTGCGTGGTAAAGGGTTAAATGTCTAACATACAAGCAGTTCCTCCTTGTTTTTTAAAGCCTTCTCTTTCTGGGCTGTGTTGTGTTGTTAACTCTTTACCACACAATCCCGACATTTAACGACCCTGAGAAAGAAGTCTTTTGAATACATTGTGGGAAAAGGAGAAAATGCTGGTAACCAGCATTTTCTCCTTTTCCCCACAATGTTTTCTACCCTTCCCAAAACATATTTCAATTTTTCAGTCACATTTATTTTGTCATCTGCAATTGTTTTCAATTTGGACTGGTCTAAAATTTGTCGTTTGGTAAAGATTTGACCCTTTACCAGACGACAAAATTTTAGCCTTCTCCAAATTGAAAGCATTTGCAGACAACAATTTCAATGTGGCTAAAATGGTGCAATTTTTCTTTGAAAGGGTAGAAAACATTGTGGGAAAAGGAGAAAATGCTGGTTACCAGCATTTTCTCCTTTTCCCACAATGTTTTCAAAAGGCTTCTTTCCCAGGGGCGTCAAAAGGCGTCATTGTGCGGTAAAGGGTTAAGGCAATATTGTAAGAATTGTTGAGTATGGAGTCTTCTTACCCCACCATAATAATTCATCAGTCAAACTGTTCAACCTAGAGACAGTTATGTGATGGGAACAAACTTTTATTTTTCATGATTATGGATATGCTCTTTAACATCCTTGTTTGACCCCATCATGAATTATCCTACTTGAGGGAAAAAAATATAGATTAACTCTTTATACCAAACAATAAAATTTCAGACTTGTCCAAATTGAAAGTATTTACAAACAAAAAATAATTGTGTCTCAAAAAGTGAATTTTTTTTGGAAGGCTAGAAAACATTAACCCTTTAGCACACAATCCTGAGTTTTAATGACCCTGAGGCGGAAGCCTTTTAAAAACATTGTGGGAAAACGAGAAAATGCTGGTACCCAGCATTTTCTCCTTTTCCCACAATGTTTTCTAACCTATCCAATACATTAATAACCATTTAAGCTACATTTAATTTGTCATCTGCGAATGCTTTCCATTTGGTCCAGTCCAAAATTTTGACGTTTAGTAAAGAGTTAAAGGAAAATGAGAAAATGCTGTTTACCAGTATTTTCTCTTTTTTTTCCACAATATTTTTCAAAACTCTTCTTCTTTAAGGATCATTAAAAGTCTGGATTATTTCAAAAGGGTTAATCATTACTCATCCACACACAAATTGAACATTTTAACATGTTACAAAATTTTGTCAAATTGAAAGCATTTGCAAACAACAAAATAAAATGTAGCAAATAATATTCCCTTTGAAGGAATAGAAAACATTGTGGCAAAACGGAGAAGATGCTGGTTATTAGCATCTTCTCCTTTTCTTCCTATGTTTTGCGACAGACTTTTACTTTAGGGTCATTAAAACACGTGGTTGCTCAGTATAGGGTGAAAGTTAGATAGTTTGAAAATAGTGGTGTAAAATACATGTGTATTTTAGTAGCAAGGAATAACAGTTTCAATACATGAATGCATTCGGAAAACATTGCGGCAAAAGATATATAATTTCTCATTCTGCTACAATGTAATAAAATATTTTTTTTTTTCCCAAGATAAAAAACAGCTGCCATATTTTGGCAAGAAGTCAACCAAATACATGTATATAGAGGATATTTTTTTTTGTGAAAGATCAAAATTTATTTTACTGAGTGAACATCATCAGTAATATTTTCATGAGTGGTGCAGCCACGAGTGAAAATATTACTGATGATGTTCACAAGATGAAACAAACTTCGATCTTCACTGAAAAAAACAAATATTCTATTTATTTCATGCTTCTAACCGCTATCTTGTTGGAACTTTCATCAAAATCCATTACAGTTGTTTTTGGTAATTCCCTGTGGCGTACCCCGCTAACATAATGCATTACAATATTACGTAAAGCGCGAGAAATATATGAATGGCATGCGCTGTTTACCGAGGCAACTAGTGCTTGGGAACTTTCCCACCTTCAACTGAAGAGTTAGAAAATATAAAATCAGTATTTTCACTGGTCATGACCAAGAAATATCAAACCATAATTCACCATTATTTCTTGATAAACTACTGAAAAGCATGAAATAAATTATGTAGCTTATTTGTAATAATTCTTCACCAGATATTCCAGAATGTTTATGACGCTGATAAAGAACAGGTTAGAAAACAGTGTGGGAAAAGGGGAAAATGCCAGTGACAATTTTTTTCTTCTTTTCTTAAGTTCTCCGTTCCTCCAAAATCAGAAAACATAATTTGAGACTCACTTTAGATGTTGTCTGCAAGTGGTTTCAAAATAGAAGAGACCGACAGCCAATTTTAACCCTATACCACATGATACCGAGTTTTAACAACCCTAATGAAGAGGTCTTATGAAAACATTGTAGGAAAAGGAGAATTGTAACCAGCATTTTCTCCTTTTCCTAAAATGTTTTCTAACATTTTACATACAAATCCAATCATTTCTGCCACATTTATTATGTTGTTTGCAATGTATGGTTAAAAGTTAGCTCTTTACGCAACAATTCTTTGCTTTAATGGTCCGATGTAAAGGGGAATAATTTTGAAAACAATGTGGGAAAAAGGACATAAAGCTGGTAACCAGCATTTTCTCCTTTTCCAACAATATCTTCTACCTTTCAAAGACAAATATTGCCTACTTCATTTCATCTGATCCTGACCTTTGTGCTGGATATATAAGTAGGCTTATAATATAACTCCAACTACTATTCAGGACGTTTAGTTTGCATTTGTTAAAGTTACCAAAGACTTGAGCTAGTTCTCTGTTAGGTACTTATATACACACAGGTAGGCAATATAATTTGCGCATACCATACAAAATATTTCCATGACCATTCGGGAGGTATACCTAAGACAACCATATGCCGAAGGCAACCCCATGTGATACCAAGGGTAAAAACAGAATTTTCCTTTATTTAAAAGATGTTGACCTTGGTCAGGTTAAATGATGTGGACAATACCATTATATGAGCCACGCAGGATGTATTGTCTGCAAGTACAAGTAGTTCCACCTTGGACCAGTCTAAAACTTTGTCAATTGGTTAACCCTTTCCCAAACAAGCCCTGGTTTTCACGTGTCTGCAGTACAAGTCTTTTGAAAACACTGTGGGAAAAGGAGAAATTGCTCGTAACGAGCAATTTCTCCTTTTCCCACAGTGTTTTCTACCCTTTTTGAGAACTTTCTGCCATTTTCATCAAATTTAAAATTGTCGTCTGCAAACCCTTTCAATTTGGACCAGTCCAAAATTTGTCGTTTGGGAAAGGGTTAAGAGTTAACTCTTTACCAGACATTAATTTCAGACCTGTTGACATTGAAAATATTTTCAGAAAAGGAAGTGAATGTGGCTAAAATGATATACTTTGTTATAGAAAGGCAAGAAAACATTGTGGAAAAAGGAAAAATGCTGTTACCAGCATTTTCTCCTTTTCCCACATTGTTCACAATACAAAAGCTCTCTTTTTCAAGGTTGCAAAAACTCAGGATTTTGTGATAAAGAGTTTAACTAGGGAGACAAATTAACCTTCATACAAAATACACATCAACTCTTTACCAGACGACAAACTTTTAGAATGGCCCAAATTCAAAGCATTTGCAGACGACAATTTAAATGTGGCTCGAATGAAAGGATTTGTCTCTGAAAGGTTAGAAAACATCCTGGGAAAAGGAGAAAATGCTGGTTACCAGCATTTTCTCCTTTTCCCACAGTGTTTTCAAAAGTCTATTTTCCAAGGGACGATAAAACTCGTCATTGTGTGGTAAAGAGATAGAGTGCCATTTTTTAGGGCTTTGTATTAAAATACATCATGTAACTTTTCAAAATGCCCCAAGGGCCCTAAAAAATACCACTCGCACACGATGTTGAGACTCATCAAAAAAGATGAGATTGGACGGGATTGAAATTGGAAAAAACTGTATAATTACTTCTTTATTGTTGCGAGAATAGCAGTATATTCTATAACTGCAGTTTTTGTTGAGCCATTTCCAAACAAATCCATGTCCTAAAGACCCAGAGGATGAAGGCTTTTGAAAGCATCAGGGAAAAGGAGAAAATGCTGCTAACTAGTATTTTCTCCTTTTGCCACAATGTTTTCTACCTTGTCAGAGAACTTAACTCTTTACCAAAGTCAACTCTTTACCAAACGACAAAATTTTAGACTAGTCCAAATTGAAAGCATTTGCAGACGACAAAACAAATCTGTGTGAAAAATTGAAATTTGTTTTGGGAAGGATAGAAAACATTGTGGGAAAAGGAGAAAATGCTGGTTACCAGCATTTTCTCTTTTTCCCACATTGTTTTCAAAAAGTTTCTTCCTCAGGGTCATTAAAAGGCGGCATTGTGCGATAAAGGGTTAAGACACAGCATTGTTTGGTAAGTGGTTGAGCATGCAATGTGGTCATTCACAGCTTCAAAGAGAACTCAATCTATTTTCTATATGTATATCATCTTCGCAAGCCAAGGATACTAACTCCACTTTGTTCGTTACGTAAATGGCGCAGCGGGAGTTTTGATTTTTAAAGAGGCAAGCGGCCAAGGGTACTACCTTAGTATCCTTGGCTTGCGAAGATGTATGTATATGTACCACCGGGACATTGAGCAATTTTACTGCTCGTGATCAGTAACTGTCATAAACATGTGATGCCCAAAATTATGTCCTGCGTGACATATTATTTCTTTGTTCTACATTCTGTTGCCAACACTATTTTTCAACTGTTTTACCCTTTACCACACAATCTTGTTTTAAAGACCCTGAGAATAAAAGCTTTGAAAGCAATGAGGGAAAATGAGAAATTAGCTTTTTCTCCACTTCACACAATGTTTTTTACACTTCCTTTGACAAATTCCATCATTTGACCCACCTTTCTAGTCTGCATTATGCTTGTGCATGTATTTGAACTTTTTCTATTCATTTGAGTTTCATTCTACTGTCATCAAATAATGCTTTTCAGTTTGAACAGTTCCAACTTTTTGTTGTCTGGCAAAGGATTTATGAAATATATTATGACATCTTTATGTAGACTGGATTTGAAAAAACCTCTAGAAAACTATCTTAATATGACCCCTTCCCCAAATTCTTTTGTAATGCTGGTTGCTTGTTCTTCGTTTTGAACATAAGAAATATATGAGCTATGCTCTGGCAAAGTAATCACATAATTATGTATCAATAAAATCCATTTTGTCACACAGCCAGCTAAATCTCAAGGTAAAAACGGTCCTTTGACATGCAGAAGAATGACCAACAGCAAAAAATTTCGACCCACGTCAGCCTGCCTGACAGGGCAGGCTTACATGGTTCCATATTTTTAGCAGATGAATTAAACCCTCTTTTCACAGAACATGGCTTATATCAATTTCTGTTTGTATTCCAGATGTAAAATTCCAAATTTACCCAATGACACATGGGAAATCCAGAGTGAGGCTCATGCTCGGCTTATCAATGAAACCATTCCACCGTCAGACAAACCAGAGGACTACAAGTATGATCGTTGTCACATATACATAACCAGCAATGATACAGATGTATCAGAAATGGTCAAGTGTACTGATTGGGTATACAGCCAGGAAGTTTTTTCGGAAACTTTCACTTCAAAGGTGTGGCAATAACCTCTCTTTATAAACACTTTATCATATATTGTTGGATTCTGTTCTTTCTCGGGCTGAAAACTTTTAATGGTATAATGACAAAATAAAGTAGGTAAAATCACTTCACATATTACCTTTAAAGATACATCCTCACAGCCAGAGAGATAAAAAAGCACTGTTAAAATTTAATTAACTGAAGAATGGTTAAGAAATGAGTCAGTTTTGTAAACATAGATACCAATATAATACATGTATCTGGGGTAAAGGATTAATAAGTATACTGGGTATCTTCGATTTAAAACCGGAAATGTCAAAACAGTGATTTCATTGATGGCCTCCAGAAAATGAAATGGAACCCATGCAACCTTGCAACTGTCTGGGGCAATATTTGGCATGAAGATACAAGAATGATTATAGTTTGATAAAATCAAGATGAAATTCATTAAAAAAAATTGGCTGAAAACGAGTACAGATGTATCTTTAAACTTTACTCGAAAAAAAAAGACAAACAAGATACAGAAAACAAATTTTCATAACAGAGTCAGTGACAATGTTTTTAACTCTTTACCATACGACAAAAACGTAGACTTGTCCAAACTGAAAGCATTTGCAGATGACAATTTAAATGTGGCTCAAATTGTTCAAGTCGTCTTTGATAGGGTAGAAAACATTGGTTACCAGCATTTTCTCCTTTTCCCACGTTTTCAAGGAGCTTCTTTTTCAGGGTCGTTAAAAGTCGGGATTGTGCGGTAAAGGGTTAAATCTTGCAAGCTAGAGCTCGACTGGAGGCCAAGCCCCTAATGTTCATGTAATAAATGCCTCATTTTTTTTTTTTTCGAATTTTGATGTGCAAAAAAGCTAGCTAATTACACGGAACCAGACAATTACCGTTAATGTAAAAACCTCAAGTTTGCAATACTTAAGCCCTTTTCTGAGAAAATCATTTAAATCAGAATTGAGCCATGCTCTCTGAAAAGGGGGCTTGATGCATCTGCAAACGGTATCAACCTAGGTCAGCCGGCACACTCCATGTAGGCTGACTTGGGCTGAACCTTTTTGCTATTAGTAATTTTTCCACATGTCAAGGGACCAATCTATCACATGATTCTGGTGGTTGCTGGACAAAATGAATTTTATGGATCCATAATTATGTAATGACTTAGTTTGTATAATGCATCAATGAGATGTATTAAGCCCCATTTTGCCAGAGCATGGCTCATTTAATTAATAACCTATCATTAAATCTCTAAGAGTCCTTGACAGAAATTTTATGTCTGTCTTAACACAAGAGGGCCATGATGGCCCTGTATCGCTCTACTGGCTAATATGTGCAAACCATACTCACCAAACATAACAACTCCAGGCCTACAGGCTTCTAACAAGAAGACTGATAAATTGTGACCCCAGGGCGAGTCCAATTTCAATTTGGAGCAGTCAAATATTTTGTCATCTGGTAATGGGTTTAGTTTACGTCTAGCCCAATTTTTCATAATGGTCTTCTTTACAAATTAACCCTTTACCACACAGTCCAAAATTTTAATGACAGATAATGCTTTTGAAAATATTGTGGAAAAAGGATAAAATGCTGGTTCCCAAAGACAAATCCCACCATTTAAGCAACATTTATTTTGTTGTCTGCAAATGCGTTCAATTTGGACTAGACTAAAATTTTGTCGAGGATAAGTGAGTTAATATTGTTACTTGTACATCACTAAATCATCTTCATATTTACAATTCTTCAAGTATTTTCAATCAATCCTTTTTACAGGCAGATTTTGTTTGTGACAATGCTCTGAAGACATCTCATGCACAGATGATTTATTATGCTGGTGTGCTGGCTGGTGACTTGGGCTTTGGGCTCCTCTCTGATGTGTAAGGGTGTTCTTAACCTGTAATCTGCTGTGTAATTTTTGTAGTATTCCACAAGTACAAGTACTTTATGTCAAATGTGAACGAACTTAACTCTTTACTAGATCACAAAATTTTAGACTTTTCCAAATTGAAAGCATTAATTTTGTAGAAAACCAAATAAATGTGACTCAAAAGCTAAAATTTGTTTTTGGAAGGATAGAAAACATTGTAAGAAAAGGAGAAGATGCTTTTGCTGGTTACCAGCATTTTCTCGTTATCCAAAAATAATTTCAAAAGCCCTCTTTCTCAGGGTCATTTAAGCTTGGGATTGTCTCGTAAAAGATTAATTGAAATATTTTTCATCAAGACAAATAATCATCTATGTTACAGGACAGGCTTCTACCATCTGTGACCATGCCTACCTATTACTCCTTTACCACACAACTAATTAGTTTTAACTACCATGGAGAAGAAGGCTTTTGAAAACATTGTGGGAAAAGGAGAAAATGCTGGTAACCAGCATTTTCTCCTTTTTCAACAATGTTTTCTATCCTTCCAGAAACAGTTGCTTATATTTGAGACATACTTGATTTGTTTTCTGCAAAATGCTTTTGATTTCAACAAGACAAAAAATTTTGTCATTTTGTAAACATTTAAGTACAAGAAGCACAGGCAACTATCTTCTCAAACTTAACAGATTATAAAAAAGCACTTTTTTCTATCATATTTTTATTTTTTTCTTTCTCTCTAGCATTGGAAGAAGAAAGGCTTTTGAGATATCAGCAATACTACAACTTGCAGCAGCCCTTGGCATTGCTTGGGCTCCTAACTTCTGGGTGTATGTCCTGCTAGAGTTTGCTGTGGGGGCTGCCTGCCATGGTGTCTTCATGAGCAGCTGTGTTCTAGGTAAAATATGAGCAACATTCTGGCAAAAGGGGCTTAATTAATCTCTGTGATGCATTGTACCATTCAAGCTATCACATAATTATGGATCCATAATAGCAACTGTTTTTTAAAAACTGATCTAATCACGGGGTAGACTGGTCTCAGGACATACAGAAAGTTGACCAACTGTGAAAAGTTTCAGCCCAGGTCAGCCTGTGCGGACTGTGCATGCTGACCTGTGTCGATACTTTTTGCAGATGCATTAAGCTGCCTTTTCACAGAGCATGGTTCATATTTATTTGACCAAAAAAAAAATGACATGCAGGAGAAATATAGGAAGCGAATTTCCATGCTGTTTAAAACACCTTACCATACAATCACAAGTTTTAACAACCCGAAAGAAAAAGCCTTTTCCCACAATATTTTCTACCCTTCCCAAAATGAATCTGAATTGTTAAATTGTAGTTCTTTTGTCTTCTGCAAATGCTGTGAATTTGAACAAGTCCAAAATTTTGTTGTTTGGTAAAGAGTTATAAGGGGCTGAATAGTCCTATGTACAAGCCAACATTTCTTTGAAATTCCCAGAAATTCTTTGAAATTCCCAGAAATCATCATTCAAGTTTCCAAGAGTATTTCATCATAACAGCACAAATTACTTCCAACCATCGGCTATCTCAGTCTAGGGACTTAAGCAAAGGTTTAACCACTATTATGTGGTTGATATTACAGATTTAGCTCTTTACCAAACCACAAAATTTTAGATTTGCCCAAATTGAAAGCATTTTGCAAAAGATAAAATGAATGTGACAAAAAATTGAAAATTCTTTTGGGACGGGCAGAAAACATGGAGGGAAAAGAAGAAAATGCTGGTTACCATCATTTTCTCCTTTTCCCATAGTGTTTTCCAAAGCTTTCTTTCTCGGGGTCGATAAAAGTCGAGATTCTGTGGTAAAGGGTTAATAGCAATTGGCCCATAAGAAAACTAAAGCTATCATCTTTATGGATACTATACTGCAAGATCAGACAGAACAATATGTGCAATATGAGCTTTATCTGTGGTGTCCATCATGTTGGTTTCTTGCCTAAACAAGGTCTTAACTCTTTACCAGAAAACAAAACTTAAGATTTGTCAAATTTAGTAGCAATGGCAGACAAACAATTCAATGTGTCTCAAAATGTTGCGATCTGTCTTTGATATCTTGAGAAAACATTGTGGGAATAAGAGAAAATGCTGATATCTGGCATTTTCTCCTCTCACAATGTTTTCAAAAGCCTTCTTTCTCTGGTTCCTTGAAAAGTGGGATTGTTAAGTAAAGGGTTAAAGAGCCAGTTTTCCTGTATCAGAGTGTCAATTTTTGTGTATTAGGCACATTATAGTCAACTTACAAATTGTATCCAAGCCAAGCCTTTGTTACAGGGTACAATGCAGGGTTGTCAATTGAAAAGCCTTGGTTACAGGGTACAATGCAGGGTTGTCAATTGCCAAGCCTTGGTTACAGGGTACAATGCAGGGTTCTAAATTGCCAAGCCTTTGGTACAGGGTACATTGCAGGGTTGTAAGTTGGTACGTCTGGCAGAACCATGTCCGAGATCTTCCAACAAGAGGGCCATGATGGCCCTGTATCGCTCCACTGGCTTATAAATATGAACCATAAATACTAAACATTTCAATTCTGAGCCAAATGGTTTCAAAATGAAGACTTACAAAGTTTTCTCTGTAAAAGCCCATGTGAAAGTTGAGACCCACAGGGCAAAGCCATTTTTGATCCCAGAGCGATAATTACTTGAACCCTGGTAGAGGTCCACAAGATAAAGCCACATGCCAACATAATACAAGTCTATGCTGTATGGTTATAAATAAGGTGATTTTCAATTTTTGTCCATATGAAGCCTCTGTAAAACATAAGACCCCTGATGCAAGACAAATTTCAAAAAAAAAAAAAAATCAAAACAGGAAGATTTCTTAAGTTATCACTATGTAAGCCCATGGAAAACTTGTGACCCCTGCGGCGGGGCCAATTTTGACCCCAGGGCTAAAATTCTGGCCCGCTTGGTAGAGGCCCACTAGATACAGCTACATGCAAAATTTGGTAGCTCTAGGCCTTATAGCTAGGTACAGGAAGATCTTTAAAGTTTTCTCTATATAAGCCTATGTAAAACTTGTGACCCCTGGCGCAGAGCCAATTTTGACCCCAGGGCTATAATTTGAAGAAACTTGATAGAGGTCTACTACATAAAGCTACATGCCAAATTTGGTAGCCCTATGCCGTATGGTTTCAGACAAGAAGATTTTTAAAGATTTCCAATATTTTTCAGTTTTGTTGCCATGGCAACCAGAGTTTTTGAAGGAATCAAATTCTTTCAAGAAATTCTGAAGAGGACCATGGCAGGATCATTTCTGTGAAGTTTCATGAAAATTGGATGGGTAGTTTCAGAGAAGAAGATGTTTGAAATAAAAGTTAACGCACGGACGGACGGACGCACGGATGGACAGACGCACGACGGACACCTGGCCATGACATAAGCCCGCTGGCCTTCAGCCAGTGGAGCTAAAAATCACTGGCACATCAGTGGATAAGTTTCAACGCTTACTCCTCAAACACTACGATTATGGACAGAAGCTAATTCATAATTACATGCTTTTGATATTACCCAGCCTGCAACTGAGGTCACTAGATAAGTTAATAATACTAAAACACCAGGGTAGTCTTAACAGGCTGACCTAGGTAGAAACTACGCTACTGATCAGTTTTCTGCATGTCAAAGGACAGTCAACCCAAGATTCAGCTATTTGTTAGACAAAATGGATTTTATGGTTCCATAATTTCCATAATTATGTGATCACTTGCTTGGTATAATGTATTGCGGAGATGCATTAAGCCCCCACCAAACGACAAAATTGTAGCCTTGTCCAAATTGAAAGCATTTGCAGACGACAGATGTGGCTAAAATTGTGCAATTTTTCTTTGATAGGGGTAGAAAACATTGTGGGAAAAGGAGAAAATGCTGGTTACCAGCATTTTCTCCTTTTCCCACAATGTTTTCAAAAGGCTTCTTTTCCAGGCGTGTCAAAAGGCGGCATTGTGCGGTAAAGGGTTAAGCCCCCTTTTGCCAGAGCATGGCCCATATCTACAGGTACAATTCTTTCTTTGCAGGTCTGGAAGTGGTGGGGCCAACTAAACGTGTGTGGGCTGGAGTTGTCATACATGCTTTCTTTACTGTTGGTCTGTGCTATTTATCAGGCGTGGCCTGGTTGTTGCAGAATTGGTTTACCATCCAATTAGCTGTAGCAATACCTTGTGTGATATATCTCTTCTACTGGTGGTTAGTGGTTTATACTTAACACAAGCAAGTTTGATTTCTGATTGTTTGGTGTTTTTAACAGCATTATTAACTTATGCTCATTGCAAATACCTGTTCAAGGTATATGTTTAAGCCTTTACCACCCAACAAGATTTGGACATACCTAATTAAAAGCATTTGCAGGCCACATTTCAAATGTGCTTCAAATAATAGGGCTTGTCTTTGAGATGATGGAAAACATTGTGGAAAAAGGAGAAAATGCTGGTTCCCCTTTTCCCACAATGTTTTCAAAAGCCTTCTTCATCGGGGTCGTTAAAAGGCAACATTGTGTGGTAAAGGATTAACTTAATTAGAAGAAGTAAAATGCCACTTTTTCATGAAATGCATCTTTTGAATGCTGTACAAAATATGAAATTTGTTACTCTATGTACACATATTTAAATTGAAAGTTCTCTTCTATTATAAGATTAGCTAGTCTTTAAATTAAGTATTAGAGTGCAATTTAGAAAGGTTGGTGACTACAACCTGTAAATACAAAATCATATGTCTTCATCACTCACCCATGGTCCAACCCCTACACATATAAGCCATGCTCTGTGAAAAGGGGCTTAATGCATATGCAAAACATATCAACCCAGGTCACCCTGGGCAGTGCGAGCAGGCTGACCTGGGTTGAAACTTTTTGCTCTTGGTCAATGTTCTGCATGTGAAAGGACCAGTCTACCTCATGATTAACCCTTTCCCAAACGACAAATTTTGGACTGATCCAAATTGAAAGAGTTTGCAGACGACAATTCTAAATTTGATGAAAATGGCAGAAAGTTCTCTAAAAGGGTAGAAAACACTGTGGGGAAAAGGAGAAATTGCTCATTACGAGCAATTTCTCCTTTTCCCACAGTGTTTTCAAAAGACTTGTACTGCAGACATGTGAAAACCAGGGCTTGTTTGGGAAAGGGTTAAGTCGGTTGGTTGTTAGATATAATGGATTTTATGGATCCATAATTATGTGATGACTTACTTGGTATAATGCATCACAGAAATGCATTAAACCCCCTTTTTGTAATTTCAGGCTAATCCCAGAATCCCCAAGATGGTTACTAAGTATGGGAAGAAAAGACGAGGCAAAAGTTATCATAGAGCGGATGGCAAAGGCAAACAAAGTACTGCTACCTAAAAATTTGTTTAGCTCTGATACCATAAGTAAACAAAAGGGTGGCAAACTGTGGCAACTGTTTACATCCAAAGTTCTCTTCATCAGAACTATGATCATATTTCTTAACTGGTGAGTATTGTTTCAGTAATCTTATTACACCCCAAGTCAATTTTGGGTGGCTCTTATCACTTTACCACACAATTCCAAAGTTTTAACGATACTGAGGAAGAAGCCTTTTAAAAATATTGTGGGAAAAGGAGAAAATGCTGGTAACCAGCATTTTCTCCTTTTCCCACAACATTTTTTACCCTATTCAAGGCAAATTCCATCTTTTGGGCCACATTTAAAATGTTGTTTGCAAATGCTTTCAGTTTACATATCTGTCGTGTATTAAAGAGTTATTTAACAGTTTGTGGAGCTCTAGTTCAAGAAATTCACTTGCTCTATGTCAAATAGGTAAACTTGACCTCTTTAACCTTTTACAGCACAATGCCACCTTTTAACACCCCTGGGAAAAAAGTCTTTCGAAAACATTGTTTGAAAACATTGTCGTCTGCAGATGCCTTCAATTTGGACAAGGCTAAAATTTTGTTGTCTGGTAAAGGGTTAAAGGCTTAAAATACAACCAACTGAAACCTAGAAAGAAATTTCTCTAATAGGCTGACTTAACAAGCAGACGGTATAGATCCAGAACATGCAGTCTGATCTCCATCTTTACTGTCCGCCAAGGCCTGCAGTTTGCCTAGAGCCCTGAAATGGTTAATCATTTATGTTGATACAGTAAACCAATAACTATACAAACACATACACTTTATTGTAAAGATGCAACCAAATGCTTCCACATAAGGGATAACTATCATATTTTTTCTCTCCTTTGCCAGGATTGTGGTCAGCATGTGCTATTATGGCGTCACCATGTATGCTGGGACAATTGGAGGAAATTTTTACCTCAACTTTTTCTTATTGGCACTTATTGAGTTTCCTGCCTTTGTTTGTATTCCTATGTTGGACAAGATTGGCCGTAAATACACTCATGTTTTCTTTATGTGGCTTGGCGGACTAGCGTGTATTGGGACTATTTTCACAGTGGTGTTTGGAGGGGAAGGTAACTGTCCAGTCACAGATTTACCCTTATCATGCTAAATAAGTAAAATGAAACTTTAAAACCGATAGTAAAGGCTCAAGTTTTACTATTTCAAAGGTATTTTTTGGGAGAAGAATATGTCCTTATTGGAGAGTGTAGATCCAAGATCAGACTGCACATTCTGTGCAGTCTGATCTTGATCTACACTGCCCACAAAAGGTCAGTGAGTCAAGCTTAGCGGCCTAAAAGTTCTCTTAACCAAACAACAAAATTTTTGGATTGTCCAAATTGGCAGCGTATGCAGACAACTACGACTTAGAAATTAAAATTTTGTTTTTGGAACAATAGAAAATACTAAGGAAAAGGGAGAAAATGCTGCTTACCAGCATTTTCTTTTTTTTTCACAATGTTTTCAGGGGTGTTTTCTGTAGGGCTGTTAAAATTCAGGATTGTTTGGTAGATGGTAAAGTCAAAGGCACCCCTCTTGGTCTCCCAAGAAAGATAATTTCTAAAAACATTTTACAACAAATTTAGTATTTACTAATTATAAGTAACCATTTCCTTTTTCAAAAAATATAAGTAACTATTTCCTTTCTTCAAAAAAAAAAAAAAATTTATGCCACTCTAGTTCTGTTCTTTTCTTTCCTTAACTTTAGTTCATAAAATCTGACAAGAGAGGAAAGGGCCAGGAAGACGCTAATTTAACTCTTTATTTGATGACAACATTTTAGACTTGGCCAAAATGGAAGCATTTTCACACAACAAATTAATTAACCCTTTACCAACGGTCCCAACTATTAACGACTCTGAGAGAGAAGGCTTTTGAAAACATTTTGGTAAAGGAGGAGATGCTGATAGCCAGCATTTATCTTTTTCCCCAGTGTTTTCTATCCTATCAAGGACAAATTTTGTCATTAGGGCCACCTTAAATTTCTTGTCTGCCAATTTTTGCAAACTGGACCAGTCTAAAAGACTGTTTTTTGGTAAGAGTTAAGCACTGTTCAAATGATGGGATTTGTCTTTAATTCCAGATCTCCATATTGTAACACTCATCCTGTCTCTGATTGGTAAACTTGGACCTTCTGGTGCATTTGCTACAGTCTATGTATATTCCTTGGAACTGTATCCCACACTGTTAAGAAATGCTGGGATGGGAGCCAGCTCTTGTGTGGCAAGATTTGGAGGAATGGCAGCTCCCTATGTAGCTAAGATGGTATGTAAAGTATCTATAGTAATCTTACTTCTTTACCACAATACCAAGGCTTAACTACCCTGAAAGAGAAGGCTTTTGAAAACACTGTTGGAAAAGGAGAAATTGCATTTTCAGCATACTTTCAGTTACATTGTAGTGCCTCAAATTTCTTCTACCAGCACCACATACAATGTTCTGACAAAATCACCTGCTACTTTCCCACCTAAACATAGTCGAAATAATGATCAGTGGTGAGAGAGGAACGAATCATATCACAATGACTATCGTTAATCCTCTGAAAGAATTTGACTGAGTTGGGTATAGAACCAGTAACTCCTTGGTTATAAGCACTGTATATTACTGGCTGAGCTATGGGATTTGGTTCCAACCAACAGAATAGCTAAGACACTATTTATTAGAAGCAAATTTGTTCCATCCAATACTTTGAAAGCTTTAACCCTTAACCAAATGACAAAATTTTAGACTGGTCCAAATTGAAAGCATGTACAATTGACAATTTAAATGTGATTCAGTTGGTGATATTTTTCTTTGAAAGAGCAGAAAATATTGTGGGAATAGGAGAAAATGCTGGTTACCAGCATTTTCTCCTTTTCCAACAATGTTTTCGAAAGGCCTCTTCCACAGAGTCATGAAAACACTGGACTGTTTGGTAAAGATTACAGAGATGACCATAACTACATCTCCCAATCACTGATATTTCAATGTATATATCAACAGGGTGAACTCATTGGAGGAGATTTTGGTAAAGGCCTCCCACTTGCCATATTTGGAGTAGCCTCCCTTGTTGCTGGGTTCCTGTGCCTATTTCTACCTGAGACTTTGAACACAAAACTACCTGACACAGTTGAGGATGCAAAACATTTTAAAGGGTAAGACAAGTGTGCAATTCCTTAAGATTACACCTTTACCATTCAATCCTGAGTTTTAAGACCACAAGAGAGAAGCTTTTTGAAAACATTGGGGAGAAAAAGAGAAAATGCTGGTAACTGGCATTTTCTCCTTTACCCACAATGTTTTCTACCCCGTCAAAGAACTTTATTTCATTTGTACAGATTTCAAATTTGTCATCTGCAGATGTTTTGACTTTGGAAGAGTCTAAAATTTGCTGTCTGGGAAAGGGCTAAATATTTTGCTATAAACTGCTAAGTAAATGAACTTATATCCTAACTTAGTATCATCAAAGACCAAAATTCCTGGTGCTTGTATTCGATTCGAACAATGTGAGAAAATTTGATATCATGTGAGACTGAAGGTAAGCAAGATGTCAAAATTTTCATACACAGTGAGAAGTAAATACAAGCACCAGGAAATGTTACAACATGATATTCCTTTTATTATATACCTACAACTTGAAACGACAAAATTTTGTAATTACTGACATTTTTTTCAAAAATGGTGAATAAAATAAAACAAGTAATGGTGTAGTGGCAGGTAACTTCATTTTTTATAAATGGCATATGAATATTATAGCGTAACATTTTTGACCAATCAAATCACAAATCAATATGTACGTATTCCGAGCCTGAGATACGTTATCATACCATATTTGGAACTATTTTTGACACTGTTTAGATACAGATTTCTTTCTGTTGTGTGTGATATTTGATCTGCATGCGACATATGTATTTGACCTGAAAATTTTCAAGTATATAATAGTGTATTTTTCTTCCCTTACAGGTATCAGAAAAATAAGATGGACAAAGAGATCTCCATTGGGCCCGATTCTGAAAAGCCTTTTGAAAATGGGAAAGATGTGTTCACACTTACAGACAAGAAAATAAACAATGAAAAGGCAACTCTTGACAGTATACACTTGTAGCTTACCTAGCTACAAATCTTTCCTATACAATGAAACCCTGGTTTTTGAAACTAAAAGTGTGTGTATCCAGAAATTCAATGCTCCATATATGCTTTAACTCTTTACAAAGCAAGAAAACTCTTCACGAGTAAAAATCCCAAACATCTGCAGATGAAAAATAGTATTCAGCTCAAATAGCAGAAATTGTCTTTGGAAAGCTGCAAAACATTGTGGGAAAAGGAGGAAATGCTTGTTGCTTACATTTTCTACCTTCGGTACTTGTATTTGTATATTATACAATGTTTTGTTTATTTGAGTAAGGTTTTAGGTAGCTTTTAACAGAACTTTAGTGATATCCCTGCAACAATGCACAAATCATTCCTTTCCTAAGTTTCACAGTGTTTTCAAAAGATTTGAACTGTCCATTTGTGCTGCAGTTGGTTGAGTTGCAAGTGATTTTTTTCATAATCAGTATCCATGGATAAATGGGAAAAAAAATCTGGTGACAATTAGTATTTGAAAAAAAAAACAAAAAAAAACCAGATAAATAAATAAGGGACTCTTGTACATACTTACACATTTCTTCTTACAGATGACTCTTTTAGTCTTGTGGCAACAGGAGAAATTTCTCATAACAAGAAGTTTCTCCTTTTGTCCCAACATTTTCATACCTATTCAACATCCATTTGTGTATTGTTGATCCCTATTTTTGAAGGTTGTTTTCAAAGACAGCTGCAGCCAATTTGCTCTAAGATATAAATTTACACTCTGTTGTTTTTGTTCCATTTTTCTTCACCTTTACAGTATATATTTGTAGTCAGATGTATATGTTAAAGTTTAGTGAATAGATATAGTCTTGAGTAGTTTCTATAAAATTTCCCGTATTCTGTTTATCTAGAACCACATAGCTTTTGGACTCATTACCACCTGTAGATAATTTGTTACTCCTGAGGCAAACTGATTAACCCTTTACCACACAATCCTGACTTTAAACGACCCTGAAAAAGAGGGCTTTTGAAAACATTGTGGTAAATGGAGAAAATGCTGGTAACCAGCATTTTCTCCTTTTCTCACAATGTTTTTTACATTTATTTTTTTTGTATGCAAATGCTGTGAATTTGGACAAGTCTAAATTAAAAATTTTGGAGTTTGGTAAAGAGTCAAGAAAAAAATGCTTGTGGCAAAATCTGACCTTTTTTGTTACATAATTATATTATTCAAGGGATTGAAAACATGGGAAAAGGAGAAAATGCTGGTCTCCTTTTCCTATAATGTTTACATTTTTTCCCCCACAGTTATAAAAACCTAGGATTGTGTGATAAAAGGTATACAAAAAAGAAAAAAAAAAAAAAAAAAAAAAAAATCAAGAAATTACTTGTTCTGAGTAACTTCTCAATCTATCCATTTATGACAATGTTTATGATAGATCAATGCTAATGGCATCAAAAGGTAAGAGAAGATTAAGAACTTACCTTGAAGCATAAACATAAAGGTAAGGAAAATGAAGAGGTTGTTGAATACTGCTGTTGACTTTCCTACACACACAGCTATACTATAGGGATTTAGGAAATGTCTGTAAAATAAAGGAAAAAAAAAAGCTCTCATGATGAATAGCACTCTCTCTGTCACTGTTCATTATTAAAAAAAAAAAAGAAAAAAAAAAACATTTAAGCAATCTTGAATTTTAACATTCCTGAGAACGAAAATATTCTACAAACATTGTATGAAAAAGTGAAAAAGCTGGTTACCAGCGTTTCCTTTCTTTCCTACATTATTTTCCAACCTTTTAACCCTTTACCAAATGACAAAATTTTAGACCAGTCCAAATTGAAAGCAGTTGCAGATGACAATATAAACTGAAACAAGAGGGCCATGATGGCCCTGGGTCGCTCACCTTAGTAGAGTGCCTTTAAGGTTTTTCTTTAATTTGACCATGTGACCTAGTTTTTGACCACAGGTGACCCAATTTCAAACCCATATTTCATGAAGACAAACATTCTGACCAATTTTCAAGTCAACTGAGCAAAAAATGTGGCCTCGAGTGCCCTAAAGATATTTCTTTAATTTGACCTAGTGATCTAGATTATGACCCCAGATGACCCAAATTTGAACTGGTCTTTGACTATATCAAAAGAAACATTTTAACCAATTTTCAAATCAAATGAATAATAAATGTGGCCTCTAGAGTGCCCACTAGCTATTTCTTAAATTTGACCAAGTGACCTAGTTTATGACCCCAGTTGACCCAAATTCAGACTCATGTGAGATTTTACAAAGACAAACATTCTGACCAATTTTCAAGGCAATTAAGCAAAGAATGTGGCCTCTAGAGTGCCCACAAGGTATTTCTTTATTTTGACCTAGTGACCTAGTTTATGGTTCCAGGTGACCCAAATCCAAACTGATCTGGTATTTCATCAAGACAAACATTCTGGCCAAATTTCAGGTCATTTGAGCAATAAATGTGGCCTCCAGAGTGCAAACAAGGTATTTCTTTAATTTGACCCAGTGAACTAGTTTATGACCCAAGTTGACCCAAATTAATCTTATGTGAGACTTTATAAAGACAAACTTTCTAACTAATTTTCAAGGCAAATGAGCAAATAATGTGGCCTCGAGAGTGCCAACAAGGTATTTCTTTAATTTGACCTAGTGACCTAGTTTATGACCCAAGATGACCTAATTTTGAACTCAATGAACTTGTTGCACTTAGATAGGCAAACAAACTTAGAAGAGAATCACTACATACCAAATATCAAAGCTCTAAGCCTTCCAGTTTTAAAGAAGAATTTTAAAGTTTTCCTTCTTTGTTCCTATGTTCGAACTTGTGACCCCACGGGCTGCGCCAGTTTTGACCAAAGCAGCATCCTTGGAACAAACTTGGTAGAAGTCCACTAGGAGATGCTACATACCAAATATCAAAGCTCTACGCCTTCCCATTTAAGAGAAAAAAAAAATTTAAGTTTTCCTTCTTTGTTCCTATGTTTGAACTTGTGACCCCCAGGGCAGGGCCAATTTTGACCCCAAGGGCATAATATGAACAAACTTAGTAGAGGTCTACTAGGCGATGCTACATACCAAATATCAAAGCTCTATGCTTTCTAGTTTTACAGAAGAAGATTTTTAAAGTTTTCCTTCTTTGTCCCTATGTTGGAAATTGTGAACCCCTGGGCGGGGCCAGTTTTGACCCCAGGGGCATCATATGAACAAACTTGGTAGAGGTCCACTAGCAGATGCTACATGCCAAATATCAAAGCTCTATGCCTTCAAGTTTCAGAGAAAAAGATTTTTAAAGTTTTCCTTCTTTGTTACTATGCTCAAACTTGTGACCCCCGGGGTGGGACCAGTTTTGACCCCAGGGGCATCAAATGAACAAACTTGGTAGAGGTCCACTAGGCAATGCTACATACCAAATATCAAAGCTCTACGCCTTCCAGTTTCAGAGAAGAAGATTTTTAAAGTTTCCCCACTTTGTTCCTATGTTCGAACTTGTGACCCCTGGGGCAGGGCCAGTTTTGACCCCAAGGGCATAATATGAACAAACTTGGTAGAGGTCCACTAGGAGATGCTTCATGCCAAATATCAAAGCTCTATGCCTTCTAGTTTTACAGAAGAAGATTTTTAAAGTTTTCCTTCTTTGTTCCTATATTGGAAATTGTGACCCCCGGGGCGGGGCCAGTTTTGACCCCAGGGGCATCAAATGAACAAACTTGGTAGAGGTCCACTAGGAGATGCTACATGCCAAATATCAAAGCTCTACGCCTTCAAGTTTCAGAGAAAAAGATTTTTAAAGTTTTCCTTCTTTGTTACTATGCTCAAACTTGTGACCCGCGGGGTGGGACCAGTTTTGACCCCAGGGGCATCATATGAACAAATTTGGTAGAGGTCCACTAGGCAATGCTACATACCAAATTTCAAAGCTCTACGCCTTCCAGTTTCAGAGAAGATGATTTTTAAAGTTTCCCCTCTTTGTTCCCATGTTTGAACTTGTGACCCCCGGGACAGGGCCAGTTTTGACCCCAAGGGCATCATATGAACAAACTTGGTAGAGGTCCACTAGGAGATGCTTCATGCCAAATATCAAGGCTCTATGCCTTCTAGTTTTACAGAAGAAGATTTTTTAAGTTTTCCTTCTTTGTTCCTATGTTGGAAATTGTGACCCCCGGGGCGGGGCCAGTTTTGACCCCAGGGACATCATATGAACAAACTTGGTAGAGGTCCACTAGCAGATGCTACATGCCAAATATCAAAGCTCTATGCCTTCAAGTTTCAGAGAAGAAGATTTTTAAAGTTTTCCTTCTTTGTTACTATGCTCAAACTTGTGACCCCCGGGGCGGGGCCAGTTTTGACCCCAGGGGCATCAAATGAACAAACTTGGTAGAGGTCCACTAGGAGATGCTACATACCAAATATCAAAGCTCTGCGCCTTCTAGTTTCAGAGAAGAAGATTTTCAAAGATTTTGCTTTTTTTCCCTTTTTGTTGCCATGGCAACCAGAGTTGTGGATGGAATTCAATTCTTTGAACAATTTTGGTAGAGCTTCACCCAAGGAACATCCCTGCCAAGTTTCATCAAGATTGGCCCAGTGGTTTAGGAGAAGAAGATGTTTAAAGAAATTGTTGACGGACGATGGATGACAGACGACGGACATAGGGCGATCACAATAGCTCACCTTTAGCACGTTGTGCTAAGGTGAGCTAAAAATGAAATTCATTTTGGGAAGGGTAGAAAACATTGTGGAAAAAGGAGAAAATGCTGGTTACCAGCATTTTCTCCTTTTCCCACAATGTTTTCAGAAGGCCTCTTTCTCAGGGTTGTTAAAACTTGTGATTGTGTGGTAAGGGTTAAGATAAATTACATCATTTAAGCCATGTTTAATTTGTTGCCTGTTAAAGTTTTCAACATGGACTAGTGTACAATTTTGTTGTTTGGTAAAGAAATTATTTCACTCCTTCGGTATTATGTTCATTTCTAAAGAAGTTTTATGTTACAGTTATAACTGATCAGTTGAAAGAATCAGGCGATGAATAGAACAATGTCAATACGACACAGATGCTCTCCCTCTTGCAAATCAAAGGACTAAAAGTACCAACAGACTTGCGAATGTGAAATAAATGGTCTTTGAAAAGATAAAACTAAGTTGGCCCATACAAGATTGAAGAAATGGTCAAATCTGGTTATTATGTCTGGTCCGATTCATTCTGGTCCAATCCTGTTATTAAGTCTGATCCAGTTTGGCCCAGTTCATTCCAGTTATTAAATTCCATCCAGTGACTTAACCCACAGCTCACAGCCTTGTCACAATAGGAAATACCATGAAAAATTCTGTTTGTTGATTTTTTTAATTGAAAAAAGGGAAATGAAGAACATTTCAATTTGGTGACTCGGAATTTGAATACTTTCTCAAATTCACTTTTAGGCAATCTTTCCATGCCTTTTCACTTTTTTATCAGACAGACGAGCTTGTTGCAAGATGAGACCTACTACATTTGCAAAAAACACAAGGATGGTTGCTTGTCAGTCATTCAATTTACAAATAAACAAATATCATGTACCTCATTGATGACATCTTGTTCAGTCTATGACTTTGTTAGTAAACATCGTTCAAATTGGAGTGGTAGAGATTTTGTATTCATATCAACATATAACATATAATATATCAACATATTGTCATATAAACAGAATTAAGATTACTAAAGGAAATAATTATTTTCTGTTGGACAGTATTTGGCAACTGTGAAGGTTTTTTTTTTTACATTTGAATCTGGGTCAGTCACTCTCAATAGCAACAGATTAGCTTGTTTTGTCCAAATATGCAGTCAGAGAGATTTTACCCAAAATTAAACTTAACCTGTATTTCATGATTATATGAATATATACTTTTTAATATAGCATGAAACCAGTACAATATTTTCGAAAGATTACCAACAGAAACCATTATTTCATGGAAAAAAAAAAAAAAAAAAGTTGAATGAAAGGCCTAACTCCTGCAAAAATTGCTGGATTTTATCTCTGATCAAACTTTACCTGTATTGTATGATTATTTACCTTTGCATACAATTTGAATCTGATATATCAACATATTCAAAAGATATCACATGGAAACCCTTTTTCATATGTACATTGTGTTTATATGAACAAGACTGAAACTACCAGTAGATGCCCCACACAATGAAAATCATGTATAAATGACCAGTTTGGGTGTTATGAAAATCATATAATCTATGCCCTTGAGGTAAATAGTTGTATCAAAAGCATTTTATCCTTCTCCATCATTGTTTTTAACAGTTCATGCTTTTTCACATTTGTTACAAGAAGGTAGACAAAAATCTGAAGACACTTACGCAGCCACTAGTCCAATCTGTATGGCTTCTACATTATCTTTCCTCAAAATTATTTTCTCCACACCAACTGCATAGGTTTTCACATCATTCACTTGTTTTTTCAGCTTAAGACAAAGAGAAATGATAAACATTTCCATCACTGATGCACAAAGTGTTTAATTTAATATCTCTTTACCACTCTACATAATTTTGACTCTTCTACATTGAAACAATTTACAGACGACAAATTAATGGGGCCAAAATGATGATTTTTATCTCTGAAAGGGTAGAAAACATTGTTTTAAAAAGGAGAAAATGCTGGTTTCCCACAAGGTTTTCAAAGGGATTTTCTTTAGGGTTGTTGGATTTCAGGCTGTTTGGTTAAGGGTTAGAATACAAGTATGGCTTTTCATGCTGCTGCACTGAACAGCTTTTGAAAACATCTTAGAAAAAGGAGCCATACTTGCTTGATATAAACAAGAAACAACTGTTTGTTTTCCCAACATGTGTTGATATTACATGTATTAGAATAAGAGCACCACATGCAGATGCCAACGCTCAGCTGCAGTTGCTTGATTTTCAGTAACAAATTCTACGTCGAAAAAAGGCGTACCTGTGTCAGAAATACTTTGATGGTTGTCTGCCTGTGTTGTATGTATTTCCCATTTGATAGTTACCAATATGTCAGAGTTTGAAGTAAATATATTCAGTTATAAAAAAAACCATTATAAAATGTTGAAGTTTTTGCATGATGAAGCAGACGACACCAAAGTTACCACAATAGTTCGATGCTTTATTTGAAAACAGCATAAGTAAAAATTATGTGATATAAACAACAGACAATTGTTCGATTTCCCAGAATGTGTCAATATTATTGGAAAAAAGATATTTCTCTTCTCTACTCTTCTTTATGTCTCCTTTGTAAACAGCAGGTCATGGTTTGTCCAGAAGTAGTAAATTATGCCACTCTAAGTGACAGAGGTAAAAATGACTCCTGAAACCATGATGAAGAATGGAAAATTGTAAATTTGATCTGGACAATATCCTCAAAACAACTCTCTCAAAAAAATTTTAGTCGAGAAAAGCTTTTTTTTTTTTTTCACCTTTGTTAGAAAGCTAGAGTACCTTTTATACATTTGTTTCCTTGATGTTTAAGCCTTTAGTACACAATCCCAAGTTTTAACAACACTGAGATAAAAGCTTTTGAAAACACTGTGAGAAAAGGAGAAAATGCTGGTAACCAGCATTTTCTCTTTTATCCACAACGTTTTCTACTCAATTAAAGGCAAGTTTCATCATTTGTATCCCCTTTGATTTGCTGTCTGCAAATACTTTGAATTTGGACTTGTCCTGTGGTAATTTCGTCCTGAATTAACCCTGTACCACACAATCCAGAGTTTTAACGACCCCGAGAAAAAAAAAACTATTGAAAACATTGTGGGAAAAGGAGAAAATGCTGGTAACCAGCATTTCCTCCTTTTCCCACAATGTTTTCTACTCTTTCCATGTGAAATTTCAATTTTTGAGTAACATTTATGTTGTTGTCTGCAGATATCTGAATTTGGACAAGTCTAAGATTTTGTCATTTGACTTCTTGACTTGCAACAGGCAAAAACATTATGCTACAACCAAAAACTGACTGTAAAATGTTTTTTGTATTTGTTTCCTAATTTGGTCTGTCTGACACTATTTGAACAGCATTTAAATATCACCACAGTCAGTGTACCTATTCATGCATTCCTGAAGCTTTTTTTTTTTTTTTCCATACCAGAATTCTTTTAAAAGTCATCTGCTGTGAGAAAGATGACGCATATTACTTCTATCAAAATTATGTTCAGGGAGGAAATAGAAACGAAACTTGTCCCAAAGGCTTTTATCAATCCTTAGAATGAAGTTTTCAAAGTTTGAAATCACTTTTCCGGAATAAAAAGACCAATGTGTCAACTGGAAAAGTAGGGACACATGTAAATAATTTGAATTGATTGGACCTGGCAAGTTCATGCATAATTTGTGATTTCAAAATTTACATAGATGTAAAAATTATTACCAGATATCTACTGAAGTGCTTTCCTATATTTACAATGACCAGACCACCTAGGAAATCAATCACCTGAAAAAGAAGCATGCAATATCATTTGTTGTTTCCTTAAACCACATGCCTACAACAGAATGCATTGACTCTGAAACACTTAATTTTGAGCTTTAACCCTTCACCGAATGACAAAATTTTAGAAGTGTCCAAATTAAAAGCATCTACAGATGCCAATAGAAAAGTGACTCAAAAAGTGAAATCTGTTTTTGTAACATTGGAAGACATTGTGGAAAGAGGAGAAAATGCTGGTTTCCAGCAATATCTCATCTTCCAACGAATGTTTTCAAAAGCTGTTTTTCTCAGGGTTGTTAAACCTTATGATTGTGTGGTAAAAGATTAATGAACCTTACATAGAGGGCTTTTGAAAACAATGTGGAAAAAGGGGCAAAATGATTCTGATAACCAGCATTTTCTCCTTTTTTGTTGTGATGTGGATGGTTCTACAGGTTGATCTCGGTCATCATGAGATACCAACAAAGAACCTACTGTGCGAGCGGTTGACATTCTATCCCAACAGGGTCCTTAAAACAAGGGACTGTTAGATAAAGTGTGAAATTTGCCTGTAATCTGACCAAAGAGGCTTGAAATCATAACTATCCTTACATCACACTGAAAATGTTCGCTGCACTCATTTGGCACACTGTAACTTCATAAAATTAAAATCAATTACAAACTAACGCTCTTCACAAACACAGGACTTACCACAAATAAATAATGTACCCTATTTGGTATAGCTTTACTGACTAGATTAAAGAGCCTCAACATTAGTGGAGTCTGAAAAATAGACATCAATACAATATACTCAGATGTTCAAATAAAATGACTGTTTAACCTTTCCCAAACAAGCCCTGGTTTTAATGTGTCTGCAGCACAAGTCTTTTGAAAACACTGTGGGAAAAGGAGAAATTGCTCGTAACGAGCAATTTCTCCTTTTCCCACAGTGTTTTCTATCCTTATTGAGAACTTCCTACCATTTTCATCAAATTTAATATTGTTGTCTGCAAACTCTTTCAATTTGGACCAGTCCAATTTTTGTCATTTGGGAAAGGGTTAATCATTCTAATATGCACCACAGTAGTGTGCACAACATAGGTTTTGATAAAGAACATGTTTTGTTGCTGTTTAACACTTTACCACACAATCCCAAGTTTTAACGACCCTGATGAAGAAGCCTTTTGAAAACATTGTGGGAAAAGGAGAAAATGCTGGTAACCAGCATTTTCTCCTTTTCCCACTATGTTTTCTCTCCTTCCAGAAACAAATTTCATTTTTAAAGTCGCATTTATTTTGTCGTCTGCAAATGCTTTGAATTTGGACTAGTCTAAAGTTATGTCGTCTTGTAAAGAGTTAGCCCCTTACAAAACAATCCTGGGTTTAATGAGCCTAAAAAAGAAGGCTTCTGAAAACATCAAGAGAACAGGAAAGAAATGCTTGTTACCTGCATATTCTCCTTTTCCAAATATATTTTCTACACTTTCAAAGACAAGCTTCATGACTTTAGATAATGATTATGTTATTGTCTGCAAATGCATTCAATTTGGACAAGTCTAAGATTGTGTCATCTGACAGAGAGTTGCCCCACTATTGTAAAGGTTATAGACCAACAAAAAAACTTTAAAAATTAGAAGGATAACAAAATACCTTTTTTTCAGCAGCATGGAAAACAGTGTGGGAAAAAGAGCAATAACTTGTTACAGCTCTTTTTTCTCTAGATGTTTTCCAAGCCATCAACTTTAGGTACTGTACTGCAATGTTGTACTATAACATAAATATCACGTTGTTGTTGATCCCTCCTCTGATTTCATTTAACCCTTTACCACACAATCCCAACTTTTAACGACCCTGAGAAAGAAGCCTTTAGAAAACATTGTGGAAAAAGGAGAAAATGCTGGTAACCAGCATTTTCTCCTTTTCCCACAATGTTTTCTATATTTCCCAAAACAAATTTCAATTTTTGAGCCACACCTATTTTGTCGTCTGCAAATACTTTGAATTTGGACTAGTCTAAAAATTTGTCATTTGGTAAAGAATTAAACAATTCTATACATTCAGTGTGACCATGGAAATTACATGATTTTTTATAAGCAGTGCTCTGGAAAAAGAGGGTTTAACCCTTTACCACATAATCCCAAGTTTTAATGACCCTGCAAGATAATTCTTTTGAATACATTGTAGGAAAAGGGGAAAATGGTGGTAACCAGCAATTCCTCTTTTTCCCACAGTGCTTTCTAATCTTGAAAAATCCAGACATATGAGCAACATTTATCACCTGCAAATGCTTTCAAATTGGTAAAATCCCCTTTTTTCCTCTGCTTTCAGCTCTGTTTATTGTTTTATTTGATTGTGACAAAAAATACTACATGTGTCTATAGAGCTTTTACAAACGAGCCATATTCTGTGAAAAGGGGGCTTAATGCATCTGTGAAATGTATCTACTCAAGTCAGCCTGTATAGTCCACGCAGGCTGACCTGGGCCGAAACCTTTTGCTATTGGGCAATTTTCTGCATGTTAAAGGGCCAGTATACCTCATGAATCAGTTGGTTGTTAGACAAAAAGGGTTTTATTGATCAATAATTACGTGATGACTAGCTTGGTATCATGGAGATGCATTAAGCCCCCTTTTGGCACAGCATGGCTCAAATGTCTTGTTTCTTTCTACAGAAAAGAACTTACCTCATGAAATAAATCACCACTGTATGGGGATATATCATTATCAGCGAGTGATACACCTTCCATAGCTAGAATTGAAAACAAATTTATGTAAACTCAGTTTCGAGATATTATCAAGACAAATTTTTGCTGCTGTGGTATTCTGGTGCTGCTGTCACTGCTGTCATGAGAGGGCTAGTAGCCACCATGGCACTCACCCCTCCCTTTCATCACACTTCAAAAACTGTTGATAACTGGCAGAAAACTCAGGGTTTCCCACTGGCCATTCTTTTTCTTGTGCCACCACTTTTGCCAAATGAGAAAAGTCTGCACCACATTTAAGTAACAAGTGCCAGCTGGTGCCATTTTTAAAATGAAGTTTGAGTTGGCCATGATAAAAAACTGCTTAATAAAATTTTTTCTCTTTGTTGTGTCATGAGTAATAAAATAAATGAGAAAACAATTCCTTTTTCCCCCCAATTTGAATAGTTCTTTATCCATATCTATATTTACTGTGTGAATACAGTTTGGCAGCAGGTGGTTGATTTTCAGTGAAAATTGTAAGTCAAAAAAGGGACATAGCTGTGTCAAAAAAACTTTGATTGTTACCTGCCCTTGTTGTAAAGGTTCCCCTTTTGATAGTTACTAACTTGTCCAGGTGTGAAATATCTTCAGTAATAACAGAGAAATAAAAAATTTCAAACTTGTTGCGCGACAACGCAGACAGCGACAGGGCTACGGCAATAACTAGACAGCATATTCTTCGAAACCAGCCGAGCTAAAAATGTTAACTTGTCCGTATGGAAAGCTCTTGCAGACAAGAAATTACTATGTGATTCATGGCTCAAGAGATTAATCTTGTCTTTTGAAGGGGAAAAAAAAATTATAGGCAATAAGATCATAACCGTCATCTACCGATCACTGTTTACTTAAAATTAGCGACTGACTTCCTTAACTGTGAAAGGAATAATCGATGGCTACAATTCCAGTTGCAAATATAAGTAGCCAGCCAATAAATCAGTTATCCTGAGGTCCAGTCTTCTCTAAGTGACATTTTAATTATCGAATTAATCCACCTGCACATAATGTGGTCATTGCTAAATACATACCATAATGGCCATCATGACAGGATGCATATAACACACAATCAAGGCATGGCTTTAGAAATTACGGGCGCGAATAAATCTCATATGTGATTCCTGCTTGGTTTGCAGTACTGCATATTGCGTTAGAATTCTGTGTTCACACATTGGATGCAGATGGGGCGTGGTGAAATTGACATTTGATTGATTAGCATTGTATGGTGTATGTGTGTGTAACTAGATGAACCCCAGTGTAAAATACAGATTTATTTAGATCACCTGTTGTGACAGGGTGTATCAGCAACAACTACAAACTGGTTATCGGTTTTTTGGTTATAGATACCCTTTCATGAATTGCAGTGATGGGAACCAGTATCAAAATGTATGGCACCCCGGTGTGAAAAATATCAGTGCCAGTCATTCTCGCCATTTGGCATTTTCTTGCACCACATTGCAAAATCTATCCCGAATGGCACCAAATGCGAAGCCCAGGGGGAACCCTGGAACTGTTCATTTATTGTTTAAAACAGCTCCGTCTTGTGATCGTAAACATTTTAGATGAGTTTTGGTGTACAATATGTGTTTCAGTTCTTTATTTCTGATATTGAAAGCCTTCAAATGAGGTTGGGTTTCCCATGCACCAATTCAGTTAAGCGCTTGGCTTCGATGAGATTTAATCGCGAAAACACATGATAATTCATTGTTTCACCACAATTATCTCAAACTTTGTACCCCTTTCCCAAGAAGTGAGTGGTGATGAAATTTCCGTTCTCTCTGCGAGCCATCTTGCTGCACTTGATCTAAAGAGAGCAAGTCGAAGTATCGTGCCTACAGCAAAGCACATTCCTGTCGCAATGGTTGACGCCATAACAACTCTTTAACTCGTAAGGTAAAGAAAAAAATTAATTTTCGGGAGTTCAACCCGAGTCAGCAAGAACAAACCGATTTTACAGAGTTATACTCGTCTTTTATGATTTCATTCAGAACAAAAGTAGTCTCTAAGTAAATTCTCTACCTAGAACATATGCTCTTTCTAGACACTGACAATTTCCACCGATATAATTCTGCACAGATTCAACAGATGTTACTGTTCGAAATTACCCCAAATTATTTGTTTACTTTTCGGTGTCGATCTCAAAGGACTGATGGAGAGTACATGCCTGAAGAATTTGAACCATAATCAAGTAAAAAATATGTTCTGTTTGTGTGTTTTTAATTCATTACCAGAGTACAAAATTTTAGTGTCGTCCACATTGAAAGCATCGATTTTGCAGGCAGCAAATCAAACAAAAAAGGGGGTTACAGTGGAGTCCACTGTCACTTGTCAGGCCCCAGACCAAGGTTTTCGGTGAAACGTGTTTCTATTGTCAACACGACAAACATAACTTCTTCGACAAAACTTCTATAGAATCAGCCTGAAATGATAAAGAGCACTTACATGCAACAGCATAACCCAATTTTTTTAGATTTCATCAAGAAATCATGTTAAACTTGTGACATAGTGAAATTACTGACCAATACAGGCAACTGGCATGCTTGGAAAAAAATCGACAAAATAAGCCATTTTAGCCTGTATTCCAAAGTTCACAAAATGCAAACCTTGGAGACTAGCCTGAAAATGCCAAGTTAAATTGAAACTCGAAACAATGCATAAATAATTTGGGGATAAAATCAAAAATAGTTACCATGTCATTTTTTCGCAATCTTTGATGGCATTACCCCAACATTGTTTTTACAGGTAAAGCTAGCCACTAGCTCCATGACCCCTCATTTTCGCATTTGGGGTCAAAACTAATGGAACAAAGAAGAAAAGATCATGATCTCCTGGCTCAAAGACAAACTGAATGTTTCTTTTCAATAATATTACACAATTCATGGGTGTAACAACTACTCTTCTTATCAAAATTGCATTGAAAACCTACCTTTCTCCATTATTTCTAATTTTGACCATGGCCAGTTCGAAAAGAACTGTTTACATGTGCCTTTACATGTACCATTAGTTTGAAGGTTTGCTCAGATGTTATTTTTGTGGGTGGAGCGATGGTGCAGTGGTAAAATGCTGGAATATCAAACCTGAGGTCCAAGGTTCAATACCCGGCCTGGCAAGGACTTTACTGGGACACTTTGTGTTTCCCACCCAACTAGAGGTGAACTGGTTTGAAACCCAGAGATAGCCTCATAGGTATCGGTGCTATAAATTTACACCGGGCATGTTAAGAACCAAGGAGATCTATTCAAAGAAAAGCTAGGGGCTTGTACCCAGATCTCCTTGTATTCGATTCTTTCTCTCTAATGGTCCATACTGTATATGCCTAGAGCACAGAGGGACCTCAACTCTTTACCAAATGACAAAATTTTAGACCGATCCAAATTGAAAGCATTTGCAGATGACAAAATAAATGTGACTCAAAATTTTAAATTTGAAAGGGAAGAGTAGAAAACATTGTGGGAAAAGGAGAAAATGCTGGGTCAGCATTTTCTCCTTTTCCCACAATGTTTTCAAAAGTCTTCTTTTTCAGGGTTGTTGAAAGCCGGGATTGTGTGGAAAAGGGTTAATCCTACAAAGTCATCATCATCATGTTTTTTTTTGTGATTGTTTCTCTGCCACATGCGTATCAGCCATTCTTTGAAAGCTTTTGGAAATTTCAAAATCTAACTGGTCATCCTTCAGCAAGATGTACCATATGTATCTTAAATTTGCATATCAGCGATTAAAGTGGACATGGATCGATAGATAAATGGTTAACTTCATGTTCACACTAATTTTAGTACATGGCTTTCCTCGATCTTTTTGTAGTTCACCTTAAGTTAGACAGTAAACACTGTGACGACTGGTAAATGAAATACATTCGGTACATTTTTGTTCTGTTTCCATGCGTAATAAAAAAAAAAGATAAGTTGTGGAAAAAAGAACTTTACTGTGCTTAAAATGACTTATGGTATTAAAGTACTATGTCCTTGCAGCCCTTGAAATATTGTCATATTAATCTGTGGAAAAAATTGTTGGAAAGGGGAAAGAGGTAAATGCTTGTTACCCGATAAGCATCTTCCATAGGGTTGTTAAACATAAGTTGATTGATTCCTTGAATGGTGTTGAATGCAGTTTTCAACATTATTTCAATTATATCACACCAGCCAGTGCACATATACATGGTTTCCTGTAGTTTATTTTATCTGTACTTGGCACAATATTCTTTCCAAGACACAGGCTGCTTTTTCCACGTAACCATCGCCGAAACAATGATCTGACAGCGGTTTGAGGGTAATGAATCCTGTCCTTGGAAAGAAATTGGCCGAGCTTGGGATTTGAACCAGCCACTCTCTTGTCCCAAGTCTTGTATGCTACCAACTGAACTATGGGCTCAGCTTCAGGATTTACTCTTCATAAACTGTGCATCTGCCTCATAGGTCCTGCATTAGAATGTTGTAGAAGCTTTAACCCTTTACCACACAATCCCGAGTTTTAATAACCTTGAGAAGGAGGCCTTTAGAAAACATTGTGGGAAAAGGAGAAAATGCTGGTAACCAGCATTTTCTCCTTTTCCCACAATGTTTTCTATCCTTCCCAAAACAAATTTCAATTTTTGGGTCACATTTATTTTGTCGTCTGGAAATACTTTCAATTTGGACTAGTCTAAAATTTTGTCGTTCGGTAAAGAGTTAATGGAGCTTCTGGTTGAACTGAACTGAAATCTTAAACCAAATAACAGCAATCCCTGAAGTATAGAATTATTAGTGAAAGCAAAGTTGTTTGCACAAGGGAAAGGATTAACCCTTTATCACACAATTCTGAGTTTTAATGACCCTGTAGAAGAAGGCTTTTTAACTCTTTACCAAACGACAAAATATTGTACAGGACCAAATTGAAAGCATTTACAGACAACAAATTTAAATGCATCTAAATGACGATTTCTCTGATAGGGTAGAAAACATTGTGGGAAAAGGAGAAAATGCTGGTTACCAGCATTTTCTCCTTTTCCCACAATGTTTTCAAAAGCCTTTTCTCTTAGGGTCGTTAAAAGTCGGGATTGTGTGGTAAAGGGTTAAAACATAACGGGAAAAGGAGAAAATGCTAGTAATCAGCATTTTCTCCTTTCCCCATATTGTTTTCTGGTCTTTCAAAGAAGTTTACCTCATTTGGAGTCATGCTAAATATGTCATCTGAAGATGATCTCAGTTTGGACAAGTTACAGTTTTTGCACATGGTGAAGTGTCAATTATTCTGTAACCCTATTTCAGATAAAATTGTTAAAAGATTACTAGTAATATGTGGTGCTACATAATCAAACAAACATCCCCAGTCAGCATTAAAGATGCACCCATGCAGTTCTTACAATTTCACCAATATTTCTGAAGAAGCAGACAGCACAGATTCAAGATCAGACTGCACATACAGTGCAATATGATCTTAATCTACATTGTCCACTAAAGGAACTAAATCTGAGCTCAGAAAGACAAGGGTTAAGTTGGTCATGACCAATTAAATACGGTGATTATATAGGATATCATTTATTTGTTTTGGTCTACATTTACTCCCATTGACAAAATGACTTGAAGCTCAACTCCAATGAGAAAATTTGTCTTTGAAAGGGTAGAAAACATTGTGGGACTAGGAGAAAATTCTGGTTGCCCCCAGTGTCTTCACAAGCTGTCTTTTTCAGGGTTGTAAATACATCAGATTATTTGGGGTTTGACCTTGTATCTATGTTGTATTTATTAGGGTAGATTGTTCTACTGTTGGGTGAAATAAGGTTCAAAGATAGTGTATATCAAATTTAACTCTTTACCATTCGACAAAATTCAAGATTGGTCCAATCTGAAAGCATTTGCAGATGACAAATTTAGTGTTGCTAAAATGATAATTTCTGCCTTTAATAGGGTTGAAAAGATTGTGGGAAAAGGAGAAAATGCTGGTTACCAGCATTTTCTCCTTTTCCCACAATGTTTTCAAAAGCCTTCCTCAGGGTCATTAAAAGTTGGGATTGTGTGGGAAAGAGTTAATGGAGTAATAAACAATGGCGTGTTTACCCTTTGACTGATAAAACAATGAATTTATTTGTTTGCTGTTTTATGTTGTCTCTAACAATATTTCAGTAGTATAATGGCAGCCAATGCACCTTTCCATATATATCTTGTGTTAGTAGACAATACTAAGACTTTTCATGCCACTGGCTGCTTTCTCATAAAATCAAATTAACATTCTAATGCTAGAGACAAAATATCTTGTTGCCATGACTCAATAATCCTAAAAAAACAAAGAGCTTTGCTTAGCTGGTATTGCAACTCACAGCCCCTGTGTGCAACCATGCAATTAACCCTTTACCTGACAGTCTCCCCTTTTAGCAACCTTGACAAAATAGGCTTATGAAAACATTGTGGAAAAAGGAGAACATGCTGGTTACCTTTAACCCTTTACCAAATGGCAAAATTTTAGACCCGTCCATATTGAAGGATTTTACAGAGGACTATCCAAATATTTTTCAAAGGATAGAATTTATCCTTGAATAGATAGAAAACATTGTGGTAAAAGGAGAAAATGCTGGTTACCAGCATTTTCTCCTTTTCCTACAAAGTTTTCAAAAGCCTGCTTTCTTAGGGTTGTTAAAACTCAGATTTGTATGATAAAGGGTTAAGAGACAAATCTCATCATTTGAGGCACATTTCAGTTGTGGTCTACAGTTGCTTTCAGATTAGACTGGTCAGTTCAAAATTTTGACATTTGGTAATTTTAGAGCTAAGCTACAGGGGCTAGGAGATAAACAATTGAAAAAAAAAATTCTTTAGCGGATAGAAAAGACCTAAATTTGTATATTGGCAAAGGAGAACAGGGCAGCAGCAGCCAGGGTCCGTATTCACCAACCATTCTTAAGAATGTCCTTAGTCTTACTCTCCAGATTTTTCAAAATTTAAAAGTAATTTATTTAACACAACTTCTGAACTTGTATTACTTTAAAACTTTCAAATTTAGAAAAAAAAAAGTTCAGCCAATTAGAAGGTTTGTTACATTAAAATTTTGAAAATTGTGGAGTGTAAGACTATCAACGTTTTTACGTTTTATTGTTGAATGCAGACCCTGATCTTCATATATTTTTTTTCTTTGGGAGAGGGTGGTTAGGGTAGCAAAGACTATTTCAGCTCCCCAAAATAATGGAACTTTTTTTTTTATTTTTCATTTCTTCATAAAAAAGTCCTTTTTTTTGTGCTTCCCATGCTACTTCAGTGTTTTACATACCATTGAAAAAACCCATATTTTGTTTCCTCCAAAAGTTTTACTGTGAATGCTCTTTGCACAGGGATACTAGTCCAAAGGTTCAAGTGTGTGGGCTTATGCTATTTATTAGAATTTGTTAAGAGTGAGATTAACCCTTTTCCACACAATCCAGAGTTTTAATGACCCTAGAGAGAAATCTTTTGAAAACATGGTAGGAAAAGGAGAAAATGCTGGTAACCAGTATTTTCTCTTTTTTCCTCAATGTTTTATCTACCCCATCAAAGACGGAAATCATCATTTAAGCTACTCTAAATTTTTCGTTTGAAAATGCTTACAATTTGGCCCAGTCGGAAATTTTGTTATGTGGTAAAGAGTTAACCCTTTAGCACACAGCAAATTTTAACACATGTCCAAATTAAAAGCATTTGCATGCAACAAATTAGATACGGCTCATATGGTAAGATTAAGTGTCTGTAAAAGGACAGAAAACATTGTGGGAAAAGGAGAAAATGCTGGTTACCAGCATTTTCTCCTTTTTCTGAGAAATGTTTTCAAAAGGCCTCTTTCTCAGGGTCGTTAAAACTCTGTGCTAGATCTGTTGTCTATTGTTAAAAAGTGTAATGGTTCAAATTACAAAGGTTTTAGACAAATCAAGTGGAAGTTTCAAAATAGATAATTAACATTTTGGCAAATCGAGAAAGTGCTTAATTTGAGCAAATATGTCTTTTTGTTACAATGTTTTCAAAAGCCTGCATTACGCTACAAAGGCCCTCAAAGATGTCAAAAGGCATTGTTCAGTGTGAGAGAAAGGAATAATATCAAGATGCATAAAAACATTGTGCAATATAATTTCCTGCAATTAATAACCTTTGGTGTGTTGCTTTAATTAAATTGTCTTTTTCCTGTTGACTCTAATACCATTTTTTCCCAACTTAACCCTTTACCAAATGACAAAATGCTAGTCTGGTCCAAATTGAAAGCATTTGCAGACGACAATTTCAGTGTGGCTTAAATGGAGAAAATTGTCTATGTAAGAGTAGAAAACATTGTTGGAAAAAGAGAAAATGCTGGTTAACAGCATTTTCTCCTTTTCCCACACTGTTTTCAAAGGCTTTCTTCTTCAGGGTCGTTAAAACTCGGGATTGTGTGGTAGAGAGTTAATTTGATATGGGCCACAGTCAGTGAAAAGGGGGCTTAATGCATCTGCAAAAAGTATTGACATATGTCAGCCTGCGCAGTCCATGGCTGGCTGACATGGATTGAAACTTTCTGCTTTTGATCAATTTTCTGGACGTCAAAGGACCATTCTACCTCATGATTCAGTCAGTTTTTATATAAAATGGGTTTTATGGGTCCATAGTTACGTGAAGACTTGCATGGTATAAAGCATCATCGGGATGCATTAAGCCCCCTTTTGCCAGAGCATGGCTCATATACTTTGATCCTTATACTTATCTGCTGATTCTTCTCGTAAACACAATTCTTCCTGAGAGCTTTGTTTGCATATATAGGGTTTTCAAATTGACATGTCAAGAAAAACAACAACAAAAAAAAAAACGGACGGAATCATGGTAAGATGTGGCAGGAGATTTGCATATTCATGGATGTACTAAATGGACGCTGTTATGAAAACATTGTATCATCATTGAATAGTGATGCATCCCTGTATAAGCCAATTTTTGAGCGCAAAATGAATGAAAAGGACGAATTAACTCTTTACCTGATGACAAAATTTTAGACTTGTCCAAATTGAAAGCATTTGCAGACAACAAATTAAATGTAAATTAAAGGATGAAATTTATCCATCATATAGCATAGAAAACATTGTGGGAAAAGGAGAAAATGCTGTTTACAAGCATTTTCTCCTTTTCCCACAATGTTTTTAAAAGCGTTCCTCCTCAGGGTCGTTAAAAGTCATGATTGTGTGGTAAAAGATAAACTCTTTTCCATATCACAAAATTTTAGACTTATCCAAATTGAATGGATTGGCCAACAATAAAAGAATTCTGGCCTGATTAAAAGGATTGACTTTGGAAGGGTAGAAATGTTGTGAGAAAAGGAGAAAATGCTGCTAACCAGTATTTTCTCATATTCTCACAATGTTTTCGACCTTTCCACATGTCTAATTCCATCATTTGGGTCACATTAATATGTCCGTCTAGAAGAGTAAAAGTTTTTGTTGTTTTGTAAAGAATCAGAAAATATTTACTCTTTAGTTTGAGAAAAAAGACTAAGAATGCTTTTTAGCAAGATAACAGTAGGTGAATACAAGGTCCGTATTCACCAACCATTCTTAAGAACGTTCTCAATAGACTTATTCTTCAAGATTTTCCAAGTTTGAAAGTAATACAACTTCTGATTGGCTAAACCAAATGGTTTAGCCAATCAGAAGGTGTGTTACTTTCAAATTTGGAAAATTTCGGAGAACAAGACCAAGAATATATTCTTAAGAATGGTTGGTGAATACGGACCCAGGTCAGGAAAAGAGCTGTGTACCCTTTCCGACCGTTTTCTAACCATCACAAGTTACCATTATTTCTTTCCTGTTCATAGAAATTTGTTCCCATACATTTAATTACAGTAATCATTTATGCTTTACCAGGCTTAGGCTATGAGATAGCTATAGTCTGTGTTGTAATCAGGAAACAGTGTATGTAAAACTTTGATAGTTAGGGCAAGGTTAATCCTTTACCAAACAGTGCCATGTTTCAAGACCCTGTGTATAAGGGCTTTTGAAACCAGTGTGGGAAAGGAAGAAAATGCTGGTGACCAGCATTTTCTTCTTTTTCCACAATGGTTTCTAACCAGTCACAAATAAAATCAATTATTCAAAACACTTTCTATTTGTCATCTGCAGATGCTTTCAACTTGGACCAGTCTAAAATCTTGCCGTTTGGTAACAAGCTATTGCTCTCTTTCCCTGAATTCAAAAAGCTGTCAACTGTGGGGAGGTAATTAACTCTTTACAAAACAACAAAATTTTAGACTTGTCCAAATTGGAAGCACTTGCAGACGACATAATTTATGTGACTGAAAAATTGAAATTTGTTTTTGGAAGGTTAGAAAACATTGTGGGAAAAGAAGAAAATGGTGGTTACCAGCATTTTCTCCTTTTCCTACAATGTTTTCAAAAGGCTTCTTTCTTGCGGTCGTTAAAAGTCCGGATTGTGTGGTAAAGAGTTAAAAATATTTTAAGTTTTATTTCATGTTGGCTGATATTATTTTCCTTATACTATCATCATTGGACTGTTTGGTTTCATTCAGTGACAAGAGAGAGCTTTAAGTGGGGATTATCTCAACATAGAGACTCGAGGCTCAGTGGTGGTCAGTAGTGGTCAGTGGTGAAATAATTTTACTGGCCATTATGATAGAGACATGGGCTGGTCAGTCAAGAAGAAGATCTTGGTATCTTGCACAGTGGGATGGGCACTGACGATTTTTGGAGCAGTGATGATCCCTGTTACAGAATGGATTATAAAGAAGAAAGTTGAACAGGTAGGTTCATCATATCTGTGGACTTGTTTTGACTAGTAAAACTTTGGAAAACATTGTGGAAAAAGGAATTAAATACTATAACCATTTTTTTCTCCCTCAATCTTTTACCAAATAATCCTGTGTTTTTACAGTCCTGGAGAAAAAGACATTGTAGGAAAAGTAAAATAAAAAAAATGCAGATGGGGAGCATTTACACTTTTCCTGCAATGTCTTCTCCGCTTTTAATTCTTTACCACACAATCACGACTTTTAACGACCCTGTGGAAGAAGCCTTTTGAAAACCTTGTGGGAAAAGGAGAAAATGCTGGTAATCAGCATTTTCTCCTTTTCCCACAATGTTTACTACCATTCCCAAAACAGATTTCAAGTTTTCAATCACATTTATTCTGTCATCTGCAAATGCTTTTAATTTGGACCAGTCTAAAATCTTGTTTTTTGGTAAAGTGTTAAACATTAATTCCATCATTAAAGCCTTTAGCACACAATGACAACTTTTAACGACCCTGAGGAAGAAGGCGTTTGAAAACATTGTGGGAAAAGGAGAAATTGCTGGTAGCCAGCATTTTCTCCTTTTCCCACAATGTTTTCTACCCTATCAAAGAAAAACCACATCATTTGAGCCACAGTGAAATTGTTTTCTGCAAATGCTTTCAATTTGAATGGGTCTAAAATTTTGTCATGTGGTAAAGGGTTATATAAGCAGCATTGAGCATAATGTCATCCATAAAAGTTCTCAATTTGGGCATATCTAAAATATTTTGTGGTTCAGAGTTAACCACCCTTTCTTCCCTTTCAAACACAAATGCTACCATTATAAACATAAATTATTTGTTATCTGGCATTGTTTTCAATATGAGCAAGACTATGGAAGATTTATGAAAAGCCAGAAAACATTGTTGGGAACATTGTGCTGGTTACAACCATTTTCTTTCTCACAGTGTTTCCAAAAACCCTACTCGTCAGGGTCATAAACCTTTTACCAAACAGCCTGGGTCCATAAATAATTCACCAACCATTCTTAGTTTCATTCTTAGATTTATTCTAGATTTAGAAAGAAACAGAATTTCCGATTAGATAAACTATTTAGCCAATTAGAATTTGTGTTACTTTCAAATTTAGAACATTTTTGATAATAAGACTTTCTCAAAAATGTCTGGTAAATATGGGCCCTGAGTTTTTTTGACCCTAGAGGAAAATGCATTTGAAAACATTATGGGAAAAGGAGAAAATGGTGGTAACCAGCATTTTCTCCTTTTCCTATAATGTTTTCTACCCTTTCAAAGACAAATTCCTTCATTTGAGCCACACTTATTTATCATCTGGAGACGGCTTTGATACAAGTCTAATATTTTTTTTATCTGGTAAAGAGTTTAAACAGAATTGTTTGGTAAAAGGCTAAGTCTGTTTCCTTTATATCAGGTGTTTAACCCTTTCCCAAACAAGCCCTGGTTTTCACGTGTCTGCAGCACAAGTCTTTTGAAAACACTGTGGGAAAAGGAGAAATTGCTTGTAACGAGCAATTTCTCCTTTTCCCAGTGTTTTCTACCCTTTTTGATAACTTTCTACCATTTTCATCAAATTTAAAAATGTCGTCTGCAAACTCTTTGAGTTTGGACCAGTCCAAAATTTGTCGTTTGGGAAAGGGTTAATATGTTTTTCATCATATTTCATATTTCATTTTTTTTTTTATTTTCTCTTCTCCCCCACAAGGAAAAAAAGGATAGGTTGTATACTGGAATCACTCTGTTCATCTGTCTGTTCATCTGAAGACACAGTCTTCTCTTGCTACACTTTTCAACCAACTTGGCTAAAATTTTAACAGAAGGCTTACTACCATGAGGATATGTGCAACTACCGGTACAGTTTTTACTGTGATACAGAAGGAGTTATGACCCCCCTGGAATTTTTTTCCTGATCCAGTGACAAGGCAAATGGGTGGGGATACATGTATTTGCTTGCCTGCAACAGTTCTAGTCATGTTTTCCGTGTTACTTTTATGGTTTTTTTGTTACTTTCAGACAGTTATAATTCAGGAGGGAGGAGAGGTATACGAATATTGGCTAGATCCACCAGTCCCTATCTACTTACAGATATATATGTTCAATTTGACAAACAAAATGGAGTTTCTACAGGGAGAAAAACCTAGTCTAGCACAGCATGGGCCTTACACATATAGGTACAGTATATCACTTGTTTAGACTATATCAGGGCAAGTTGAGGTCAATACCAAAATGGTCCTGTCTTTATAACATTGGCACAGAACACTTTGAAACTTCATTAGAAAAGGAGAGAATGGTGATAACATGCATTGTCTTCTTTTACCACCTTGTTCTTTTACTTTTGACAAAACAAGTTTGACATTTACTTTGTTGTTTAAGTGTTTTAAATGTGGACAAGCCAGAATTTTGTCATCTATTATAGGGTTCCCATTACCAGAATTACCACATCAGTAACTAACTCAAAAAAAGTTAAAGACAATTTTAAATGGGCTAATAACCATATAACAAAAATGCAAAGTTAAAGCAGATCTAAATTTTCAAAATCAACAAAATACATGTAATATGTTTGGTAATGATGAAGGGTATTATGAGACGAGTCTGTGAAAGAATCAGGCTTGAAAGCAAGAAAAAATTTGTCATTTTACAAGAATTCCCTTCACTTATTCTATCCAGTAAGAAGCAGTATAAATCTATTTTAAAATTTGTTTGAAAAATATAATTTTAAGTCTTATTTTCAAAGTTTTGCTGAAAAGTGAGGGGGTTGCTTCCAGGTCTACTACCCTTTTTTATGTACATGAAATCCTAAAATGTGTGACAAGGTTTGGCTGTTTTAACTTAACAGAAGAGATTTTTCATTCACAGCATAGAGCTGATGATCAAAAGGAACATTTATGATTGATTTGGTCTACTTGGCAAAGGTCGGAACAGCTTATGTCAAGGCATGATTTCTCTTGTTTGTCCAGCTGCCCATACGACCACCAGTCTTTTTGTTATTGAGGCTGGATTTTCATGAAACCTGCACAGTTTTTTTGATATCATTCAAAGCTTGAACCCCATTGATTTTGTTGAAAATCTGCAATTTTGCTAGGGAAAAGTAGCTATTTAAAATTTACATTTCATGCTTTCGTGATAAAGTCTGGATTTTGATGTGATTCCTTTCAAACTTGCACAGGTTACTTCTAATATCAAGGAGTTGACCTCAATTGAAAGTAAAGAAAATGCAGTAATCAGTTTTTGTAACAGTCATGATCCATTGAATTTAATAGTTCATACTTTCATTAGCATGCTGTTTCTCAGCAACCAGTGGATGGAATTCAGTGGAACTTCATGGGAATCTTCCCTGTAGGGACGACATGGTTTGATTTAAAGGGGTTAAGGCCCCTTTTAAATGTTTTCTATAAGAGGAACAGTTGAATTGTAACCCATGAAGAGAGAGAATACATCCTACTCCCACAGCTTTTTCTATTGTGACAAAAATATATTCAGGGAACATTACCAATCTCTGATGGCGCTTCTTTTCACTGTTTTTTTTTTTTTTTATGTTTAGATTATCTGGTCTATCACTGCCAGTAGAGCGATTCAGGCCCTCAAAGGCCTTTTGTTTATGAAAAAAGTTAACTAAAATCAAATGCTGAAAACCTTCTGTCTGAAGTTTGTACGGAAAGGAAAGTAAAACCTACTTTATTTTCACATTTTTTTATCTGCATATTTCAGTGAGAGGCGGGTTAAGTTCAACATCACCTGGAACAATAATGGAACAGTATCATACAGACAGAAACGAATATTCCATTTTATACCAGAAATGTCTGGTGGTTTGGAGTCAGATATCTTTATTGTGCCTAATCCAGTTTATTGGGTAAAAAGATTTTCTTTAAACCTTTCCCAAGCAACAAGTTTAGACTCTTCCAAACTGAAATCAGCTGTACACTACAAAAGTGAAGTTAGTATGAATAAGCTTAAGCTTACTAATATAGTAGAAAACATTGTGGGAGGAGAAAATGCCTAGCCTTTTTGGTCAGGATCTTTTTAACGTAGGGTTTTTTGCTAAAGAGTTAGGCTATTACCATACAAATGACTTAAAAAGCATCAGCAGATGGCAGATTCACTGTCCCTAAAATATTGGAATTTGTCTTTGAAAGGATAGAAAACACTGTGGGGTAAAGGAGAAAATGCTGGTTACTAGAATTTTCTCCCTTTCCTACAAATTTTTCAGAAACTTCCTTCTTCAGGAGCATTAAAACTTGGAACTGTTTGACCCTTAAAGTGCTCTCACAACTTTTCTTGTCTTTGTGGCCAGTGTAGATCAAGATCAGAATGCACAGAATATGCAGTCTGATCTTTGATCTACACTGTCCACTTTGCTGAGACATTCTGGACAAAAGCAACCTTAAACTACAATTATTTGAGTCAGATTGAAAATGTCTGTAGGGTTTAATTGGTGCTCTAACACTTATCAGAAGGCTAAGATCTGCTGAGAACTCTACAGTTGACTTCTAAACACATGAACTCTTTACCAAATGAAAAAATTATAGACTGGTCTAAATTGAAAGCATTTGGAGCCGTCAGATGTAATGTAGCTGAAATGATGATTTCTGCCTTTGATAGGGTAGAGAACATTGTGAGAAAAGGAGAAAATGCTGGTTACCAGCATTTTCTCCTTTTCCCACAATGTTTTCAAAAGGCTTCTTTCGTGGGATTGTGTGGTAAAGGGTTAATACATGTATATAGGATAGATATATTTAGAATACATAATTTACAATCATAATTGTAAAAATTGTAGAATAGTGTTTCTTTCCGATTTGGAAATTTAACACTGAAAGCATGACTTGTGCATATTTTAGAATGTACAATATATACAATATGTTTGACTATAAACTGTGTAAAGTTTTTGTCAAATAAACAATGTTCCGTTCTTTTCTAAACTTTCATAAATACATGTACATGGGTTTGGTAATGGCTTCATTTTTAGCTCCACTGGCCAAAGGCCAGCGGGCTTATGTCATGGCCCGGTGTCCGTCGTGCGTCCGTCCGTGCGTTAACTTTTATTTCAAACTTCTTCTTCTCTGAAACTACCCATCCGATTTTCATGAAACTTCACAGAAATGATCCTGCCATGGTCCTCTTCAGAATTTCTTGAAAGAATTTGATTCCTTCAAAAACTCTGGTTGCCATGGCAACAAAACTGAAAAATATTGGAAATCTTTAAAAATTTTCTTGTCTGAAACCATAAGGCGTAGGGCTACCAAATTTGGCATGTAGCTTTATGTCGTAGACCTCTATCATGTTTCTTGAAATTATAGCCCTGGGGTCAAAATTCGCGCTGCCCCAGGGGTCACAAGTTTTACATAGGCTTATATAGAGAAAACTTTAAAAATCTTCCTGTACCTAGCCGTAAGGCCTAGAGCTACCAAATTTTGCATGTAGCTATATCTAGTGGGCCTCTACCAAGGGGGCCAAAATTTTAACCCTGGGGTCAAAATTGGCCCTGCTGCAGGGGTTACAAGTTTTACATGGGCTTACATAGTGACAACTTAAGAAATCTTCCAGTACCTAGCCATATGGCCTAGAGCTACCAAATTTTGCATTTAGCTTGATCTAGTGGGGGTCTACCAAAAGTGCCCAAATTACAGTCCTGGGGTCAATTTGGCCTCATGCTGGGGGGGGGGGGGGGGTTCACAAGATTTACATGGGCCTATATAGGGAAAACTTTTAAATCTTGGTGTACATGGCCATAAGGCTTAGGGCTACCAAATTTTGCATAATTATAGCACTATCTAGTGGACAACTACAAAGAGGGCCCAAGTTACAACCCTTGGATCAAGTTTGGTCCTGCACCAGGGGTCACAAGTTTTACATGGGTTTATGGAGTGAAAACTTAAGAAACTGTCTTGTTACTAGCCATAAGGTCAGGAACTCCCAAATTTGGTCATAAACATGTGCTTATAGGGTGAAAATTCAAAAAATCCTTTTGCTCCTAACCGCAAACCCAAGGGCTACCAAATCTGGATCACTTTTGATTTTTAGCTCCACTGGCCGAAGGCCAGCGGGCTAGTGTCCGTTGTGCGTCCGTGCGTGCGTGCGTCCGTCCGTCCGTGCGTTAACTTTTATTTCAAACATCTTCTTCTCTGAAACTACCCATCCAATTTTCATGAAACTTCACAGAAATGATCCTGCCATGGTCCTCTTCAGAATTTCTTGAAAGAATTTGATTCCTTCAAAAACTCTGGTTGCCATGGCAACAAAACTCAAAAATATTGGAAATCTTTAAAAATCTTCTTGTCTGAAACTATAAGGCATAGGGCTACCAAATTTGGCATGTAGCTTTATGTAGTAGACCTCTATCATGTTTCTTGAAATTATAGCCCTGGGGTCAAAATTGGCTCTGCCCCAGGGGTCACAAGTTTTACATAGGCTTATATAGAGAAAACTTTAAAAATCTTCTTGTCTGAAACCATAAGGCATAGGGCTACCAAATTTGGCATGTAGCTTTATGTAGTAGACCTCTATCATGTTTCTTCAAATTATAGCCCTGGGGTCAAAATTGGCTCTGCCCCAGGGGTCACAAGTTTTACAAAGGCTTATATAGAGAAAACTTTAAAAATCTTCTTGTCTGAAACCATAAGGCATAGGGCTACCAAATTTGGCATGTAGCTTTATGTAGTAGACCTCTATCATGTTTCTTTAAATTATAGTCCTGGGGTCAAAATTGGTTCTGCCCCAGGGGTCACAAATTTTACATAGGCTTATATAGAGAAAACTTTAAAAATCTTCCCGTACCTAGCCATAAGGCCTAGAGCTACCAAATTTTGCATTTAGCTTGATCTAGTTGGGGTCTACCAAAAGTGCCCAAAGTATAGTCCTGGGGTCAATTTGGCCTCATGCTTGGTGGGGGGGGGGGGGGGGGGAGGTTCATAAGATTTACATGGGCTTACATAGGGAAAACTTTTAAATCTTGGTGTACATAGCCATAAGGCTTAGGCTACCAAATTTTGTATAATTATAGCATTATCTAGTGGACAATTACAAAGAGGGCCCAAGTTACAACCCTAGGATCAAGTTTGGCCCTGCACCAGGGGTCACAAGTTTTACATGGGTTTATGGAGGGAAAAGTTCAGAAACCATCTTGTCACTAGCCATAAGGCCAAAAACTCCCACATTTGGCATGTTATTCTTCTAATACACATATTCCCCATTTAGTCCGACTGTAGCCCTGGGGTCAAAGTTTTATAAGGGCTTATATAGTGGTGACTTTTCTTCATGGTTTATATTTATAAGCCAGTGGAGTGATACAGGGCCATCATGGCCCTCTTGTTTTTTTTAAATTAGCCTTGCATCAGGGGTCTTATGTTTTACATACGAAACTTGAAAATCACCTTATTTATAACCATACAGCATAGACTTGTATTATTTTGGCATGTGGCTTTATCTTGTGGACCTCTACCAGGGTTCAAGTAATTATCGCTCTGGGATCAAAAATGGCTTTGCCCTGTGGGTCTCAACTTTCACATAGGCTTTTACAGAGAAAACTTTGTAAGTCTTCATTTTGGAACCAGTTGGCTCAGAATTGAAATGTTTAGTAATATGGTTTATAGTTATAAGCCAGTGGAGCAATACAGGGCCATCATGGCCCTCTTGTTTTGTTTGAACTTTCAGTTTACGATCTCATTTTTCCCTTCCAGGCTCTTTTTAAAGCTCTTCGTTATGAGGATCCAATAATTCGAGAACTTATTGCAGCCCTCGGTGCCTTGTTTGACGAACATCCACTGATGCAGCGTCCTGTGAAAGAGGTCATATGGGGTTACACAGACCCGTTGTTGAATATCACGAAGATCATTGATCCTGACTGGTTCTATACAGATCGAGTTGGATATTTTATGAACGTAAGTTGAGAAACAGCTCTTCGTACATAAGTAAAACCTGTATTAATTCTGTAACTCTTTACCAAACGACAAACTTTAGACTCTTTCAAATTCAAAATATCTGCTTATGACAAATCCAAAATTGGTACAAATGCATTTAAGGTCTTTGATATAGTAGAAAACATTGTTTGAAAAGGAGAAAACGCTGGTTACCAGCATTCTCTCCTTTTCCCACAATGTTTTCTAATGCCTTCCTGCTCAGAATCGTTAAAACTCGGGATTGTGTGGTAGAGAGTTACCAGATTTTTGACATATCCAAATCCAAAGCATTTGCAGACAACAAATAAGATTGGTTCAGATTGTTGGATTTGCCTATGGAAGGGTAGAAAACACAATGTTTTCAAAAGTTTTTATCTAAAGGTCGTTAAAACTTTGGATTGTGTGGTAAAGGGTTACTAAACAACAACTTTTATGTCTTATCAATACTGAAAGCATGTGATGACAACAAATTTGAATTGGCTGAAATGATAAAATATGAATTTGAAGGGTAGAAAACATAATGGGAAGAGGAGAAAATGCTGGTAGCAAGCACTTTCTCCTTCTTCCTCAATTCTTACAAAAGCCTCCTTCCTCATGATCATTAACTCTTTACCAAACAATAATTCTCCTCTGGTCACACTGTTTTCAAAAGGTTTACACTAGAGAGGCATTGAAATGCATTGAGATAAAAGGGTTCAATTGCTTTTTTTTCTCCAACAGAAAAATGACACAGATGATGGGGTCTACACTGTTTATACAGGAGCCACAGATATCAATAAACTTGGTGTTATTGACCAATACAATGGATCCAAGTAAGGTGTTCAAACTTCACAAAACTCCTGTTTTTTTACCGACTCCCCGATCAAAGGTTTTTCAAAGCGTTGTTTGAAAAGAGCGAATACGGGTGCCAGTAGTTTCTCCTCTCCCCACAATGTATGCTACCCTTTTAGAATTTATACACATCCTATGATTCATGCAAAATTAATTCCCTTTTTGTTTGTAAAAGCTTCATTATGGACAAGGATAAAATTTTGTTGTCTAGTAAAATGTTGAACCTTTTTCTTTGTTACATTTGAAACAAATTTGCCACTAAGACTTTAAGAATGTCCCTGTTGAATGTATCCTTGTTTGCCAAGGGTGATGATTACCACATTGCTCCATTCACCCTTGGCTGAATGAGTCCAAATTTGTAATCCATACTGGATTCTTAGCTCCACTGGCCGAAGGCCAGCGGGCTTATGTCATGGCCCGGTGTCCGTCGTGCGTCCGTCCGTCCGTCCGTCAGTCCGTCCGTCCGTGCGTTAACTTTTATTTCAAACATCTTCTTCTCTGAAACTACCCATCCGATTTTCACGAAACTTCACAGAAATGATCCTGACATGGTCCTCTTCAGAATTTCTTGAAAGAATTTGATTCCTTCAAAAACTCTGGTTGCCATGGCAACAAAACTGAAAAATATTGGAAATCTTTAAAAATCTTCTTGTCTGAAACCATAAGGCATAGGGCTACCAAATTTGGCATGTAGCTTTATGTAGTAGACCTCTATCAAGTTTCTTCAAATTATAGCCCTGGGGTCAAAATTGGCTCTGCCCCAGGGGTCACAAGTTTTACATAGGCTTATATAGAGAAAACTTTAAAAATCTTCTTGTCTGAAACCATAAGGCATAGGGCTACCAAATTTGGCATGTAGCTTTATGTAGTAGACCTCTATCAAGTTTCTTCAAATTATAGCCCTGGGGTCAAAATTGGCTCTTCCCCAGGGGTCACAAGTTTTACATAGGCTTATATAGAGAAAACTTTAAAAATCTTCTTGTCTGAAACCATAAGGCATAGGGCTACCAAATTTGGCATGTAGCTTTATGTAGTAGACCTCTATCATGTTTCTTGAAATTATAGCCCTGGGGTCAAAATTGGCTCTTCCCCAGGGGTCACAAGTTTTATACATAGGCTTATATAGAGAAAACTTTAAATATCTTCTTGTCTGAAACCATAAGGCCTAGAGCTACCAAATTTGGCATTTAGCTTGATCTAGTTGGAGTCTACCAAAAGTGTCCAAAGTATAGTCCTGGGGTCAATTTGGCCTCATACTTGGAGGGGGGGGTTCACAAGATTTACATAGGCTTACATAGGGAAAACTTTTAAATCTTGGTGTACACAGCCATAAGGCTTAGGCTACCAAATTTTGCATATAATTATAGCATTATTTAGTGGACAGTTACAAAGAGGGCCCAAGTTACAGCTCTAGGATCAAGTTTGGCCCTGCACCAGGGATCACAAGTTTTACATGGGTTTATGGAGTGAAAAGTTCAGAAACCATCTTGTTACCAGCCATAAGGCCAAGAACTCCCACATTTGGCATGTTATTCTTCTAATACACATATTCCCCATTTAGTCAGACTGTAGCCATGAGGTCAAAGTTTTATAAGGGCTTATATAGTGAAGACTTTTCTTCGTGGTTTATATTTATAAGCCAGTGGAGCGATACAGGGCCATCATGGCCCTCTTGTTATAGTTATCACCCCAAGATTTACATCATTGAAAACTAATCAAGCATCACGTAACGTAACACCCTTTTGCAAAATCCACACACATTATTTTGAAGGTTTGAGCTATTGAAAGTATCCTAAAACTTTCTTCAACTGATTTGTTACAGTTAACCTCATTTTGCTAAATAAATAAAAAAAAGAATTTCAAGCCGATAGTAAAAACCAAAATTTGCCATTTCAAATGTATTTTTTGGAGAAAAATGTCTCCTTATCAGACAGTGACTGCAAGTTCTGTGCAGTCTGATCTTGATCTACAATGTCCGCAAAAGGTCAGTGAGTCATGCTTAGCAGCCTAAGGGTTTGTTTGTCTATATTTCTTTGGTCATGATTCCTAGCATATCCGACAACTCTCAAAGTACAATATAAAGGGTATGTGGATTTGTATGGACTTGTTCTTTGTTATACATGTCTTACCAGGCTTGTGGAACCAAAAGACCTCATCCAACACTATATATTACAAATTCAATAACCTTTAGAATCAACCACAGGTCTGCTATGATAGAAATAGATTTAGATGATTGGGCCTACAATACTTTTAACAGATACTTACAGCGGATATTATTCATAAGTATTTTTTCATGTCATGTTTTTCCCAATTTATGAAATATTACTGATTAAAACCTTTTTGTTTACTTGGCAATCTTTTTTTTTTTTTTTTTTTTTTCAATTTTAGATATTTAAACTTTTGGAGCACTGAATGGGCCAATATGGTGAATGGATCAGGTGAGACATGAAAAAAATCAGGGTTTGCTGGTTCAATTGAGCCTTGCTCTGTGAAAAGAGGGCTTAATGTATCTACAAAAAGTATCGACCCGGATGAGCCTGTGCAGTCCACACAGGCTGACATGGGCCAAAACTTCCTGCTATTAGGCAGTTTTCTGTAATGTAAAAGGATCAGTCTACCACATGACACAATACCGGTAGGTTGTATGACAAAATGGATTTTATGGATATGACAAATTGCATGGTATATTGCATCACAGAGATGCATTAAGTCTCCTTTTATCAGAGCATGGCTGAATGATATTTTCAGCCCATTTCTGTACAATTACAACTTTCCACATGCTTGATACCTGAGCTGGTCAGAATGTTTGTGTTTTGAGTTGGAAAATGGGATTATATTTGGCCAAAATGTAGGCTGTGATAAATCTTTGAAAAACTTTGTTTACACTCAAGGTCACATTTTCATTCCAATGCTCTTGAAATTTGGTCAAAATGTTTGTCTTGATGATTTCTTGGATGAGGTAGATAGTAGGTTATGTCATCTTTAAAACTCTTGTGTCATCTTTGAAACTCTTGTGTACACTCTAGAAAGCTAGTATAATGTGTGACCCCATGATCTCTTTGACGAGTGATCGTGTGTCTCATCGGCTCAAAATCTAGGTCAATGGGACAAACCTGCTGAGACCATATTATGCTCATTAAACTGGGTCAGAATGTTTGTCTCGATAAACAATTTGAAAGTTGGTCAGCCTGGTAAAAAATTAAGTGAGCAGGTCATATCAGAGAAAAATATTGATTAGACTTTGTATTGTGTTCTTAAACCTTTACCACACAATCCCGACTTTTAACGACCCTGAAAAAGAAAGCTTTTCAAAACATTGTGGGAAAAGGAGAAAATGCTGGTAACCAGCATTTTCTCCTTTTCCCACAATATTTTCTACCCTTCCCAAAACAAATTTCAATTTTTGGGTGACATTTATTTTGTCATCTGCAAATGCTTTCAGTTTGAACCAGCCTAAAATTTTGTCGTTTGGTAAAGAGTTAAAGGTACAAAGGTTCAGGTGAATGAATCAGGGCTGTCATGACCCTCTTGCTTTAATTACAGATGGCACTCTTGGCCCACCATATTTACCAAAGAGTATGGATCTGCAAACATTTGCCTCAGATATTTGTCGGTACGTATGGAAATCAAGATAAGTCGTTATGATTATACCACAATGTTACTTGTTACGAGAAGTCATTGGCCACAACTGTTTATCTGTCCAATAATATTTATTCAGTCTTTCAACATAATATTTGTGGGATCTGACTTGAGTTGGCTTTTCAGATGAAAATTTATTAACTCTTTACCAGATGACAAAATTTCAGCCTTGTCCAAATTGAAAGCATTTGCAGACGACAATTCCAGTATGGCTCAAATGGTGCAGTTTTTCTTTGATAGGGTAGAAAACAATGTGGGAAAAGGAGAAAATGCTGGTTACCAGCATTTTCTCCTTTTCCCACGTTTTCAAAAGGCTTCTTTCCCAGGGTCATCAAAAGGCAGCATTGTGTGGTAAGAGGTTAAAGAAGTCTAGGAGAATTTTACACTTGCTGACATAAAACATGTGGCTCAAATGAAGGGATTTGAAAGGATAAAAGGCATTATTTCTTTTTTCCCCCAAAGCCTTTTTCCTAAAGGTTGGTCATACACAGGAATGTTTTTGCAAAGTTTTGGCAAGCATAGCAGCATTTTTTCATAGACAAGTTTAACCCTTAGGCTGCTAAGCGTGACTCAAGGACCTTAGGTTTGCTGCAATCATCAATTTTGGAATGTTAAACTGACAGGGAAACATAGAAAGCAGCAAACCACAATTGAAAACATTGATACAACAGTAGGAAATAAATCACCACAAATAATTTCTACTTTTGCAATAATGTTTTCAATTGCATTCATAAAATGAAGTTTTATTCATATCAATTATCTATTATTTATCAGACAATTGTTAACATACATACCAAAAATTTGTTTCAAGGAGCAAAGTATTCACTCTGCTACACAATCCAGGGTTTTAACCCTTTACCAGATGACAAAATTTTACCCTTGTCCAAATTGAAAGCATTTGCAGATGACAATTTCAATATGGCTCAGATGGTGCAGTTTTTCTTTGATAGGGTAGAAAACATTGTGGGAAAAGGAGAAAATGCTGGTTAACAGCATTTTCTCCATTTCCCACAATGTTTTCAAAAGGCTTCTTTCCCAGGGGCGTCAAAAGGCAGCATTGTGCGGTCAAGGGTTAATGCCCCTAACAAAGAAGACTTTTGAAAACAAAGTGGGAAAAGGATAACATGCTGGTAACCAGCATTTTCTCCTTTTCCCACTATATTTTTGACCCCATCAAGAACGAATTCCATCATTTGAGCCACATTTAAATTGTCGTCTGTAAAATGCTTTCAATTTGGACCAGTCTGAAATTTTGTGGTTTGGTAAAGGGTTAAGGAACTAAAGTGGTGTATAACTTCATAGATCCTGAACTCTGTTAGGTTTTTTAGATTTGCAGATCTGTATTTCTTGATTTAACAGCTATTTTTGGATTTCTTTTATTTCAACCCTTTTTTGTACCCCTTTTCAGGAGTATAGAGGGTGAGTTTGTGATGAATACAGAAACCCCACAAGGTATTCCACTGTGGAGGTATGGTGCCCCGTACTCCTATGTGGCCAATGCTACAATCACACCAGATAATATAGGTTTCTGTACACCTCAGGATCACTGCCTGGGAACTGGAGTGGTGAACATTACTCAGTGCCAAATAGGTAAGGGCATATTAAGGTCTTTGTTTTTCCATAAGATAGTATACTCCCACGTATTGTTCCCTAAATGTGTAAAATTTTATTTGTTTGACAATATCAGCTTTGATGTAAAAAGTCATTTAGTTGCTTATTTAAAAGATCAATTGTAGTTATACAGAAACCACATTTAGATACAAGAAGTGTTCAAATATAAATGCATCTAAACACCTAAAATTTGATTCTTCATAGGTTTCACTGAAATTTTTATTTTGTTCCCTCAAAGTATTCACCTCCAACAGATATACAAAGTTTCAGTCTCTAGATCCAATCTTTGAAGGTATTTTCATAGTCTTTCTTAGGTATACTATGAAGAAACTGGAATTCATTTCCTGTCAACTCTGTTTCAATGTGTGCGAACCATCAATTTCAGTCATTGTCTTTTGTACGAGGTGCAGGACTTTCTGAAACAGGAAAAAGTCGTTGTGCTCCCCAGACCTCCGTATTCACCTAACCTTGCCCCTTGTGACTTCTTTTTGTTTCCAAGCTAAAAAAAATTTTCAGGTTGAAAATTTGTTCAGTGCAAACACCTCTGTTCTGCAATATTCCAGTGTCTTCATAGTATACCTAAAAAAGATTAAAAAGAAATGGGACCAAAAACTAAAATACACCAGTGAAGTACTATCTCTAGCATATCATTATGGTCTATGTATATAAATAAATAAAATAATATTTTGCATCAATATAAGTCATGGGTTTAAAAACACTGCTTGATTGATGAGGATTTATGTGACAATTTATTTCCTTCTTTCTTTAAATTTGAAAATCTGTCTGCACTGCTTCACAAGGACTGCTTCATTTATGGACATTCTTACAAGAATCAGCTGTGAACAGAATATGTTATTACGATGTTTGACTTAAGTAAACTCTTTACCAAACAATCCTGTATGGAGAAGAAAGCCTTTGAGAACACTGTGGGAAAAGGAGAAAATGCTGGTAACCAGCATTTCCTCCTTTTCCAACAATGTTTTCTACCACTTCCATAACAGAAATCATCACTTGAGGCACTTGATTTGTTGTCTGCTAATGCTTTCATCTTGGTCAAATCTTAAATTTTGTTGTTTGGTAAAGAGTTAATACACGTATAAGGATTCTTCCTAGAGCTTTTTAAACCCTTTACCACACAATCCTGACTTTTAACAATCCTGAAGTAGAAGGCTTTTGAAAACATTGTGGGGAAAGGAGAAAATACTGATAATCAGCATTTTCTCCTTTTCCTACAGTGTTTCTATCTTCAAAGACAAAAATCATCATTTGCGCTACATTCAAGTTGTCGTCTGCAGATGCGTTCTATTTGGACCAGTCTAAACTTTGCTGTGTGGTAAAGAGTTAAGCTTTTCCCAAACAAGCCCTGGTTTTCACGTGTCTGCAGTACAAGTCTTTTGAAAACACTGTGGGAAAAGGAGAAATTGCTCGTAACGAGCAATTTCTCCTTTTCCCACAGTGTTTTCTACCCTTTTTGAGACCTTTCTGCCATTTTCATCAAATTTAAAATTGTCGTCTGCAAACTCATTCAATTTGGACCAGTCCAAAGTTTGTCGTTTGGGAAAGTGTTAAAGTGGTAGACGATAAGCCTTTTACCAGACAAAACATTGTAGATTTGTCTGATTTGAAAGCATTTGCAGATGCTTCCAAATAATACAGGTCTAAAATAGTGTTGTTCCAGTTTTAGGACTTGTCCTTATAAGGGTAGGAAATATTGTTGGAAAAACAGAAAATGCATGTTAACAGGATCTATTTTCTTTTATGACAATGTTATTAGAATCATGAGGCTTATGGCAGTGAGTTGGCTGCATGTCTTTATTAATTGTCATCCAACACAACTGTTTACCAAAGGACAAAATTTCAGACTTGTCCAAATTGAAAACATTTGCAAATGACAAACTTACTTTTATTCAAATGATGTGAAGGGTAGAAAACATTGTGGAAAAAGCTGGTTACCATCATTTCCTCCTTTTTTTCCCCAGTGGTTTTCAAAAGCTTTCTTTGTTAGGGTCGTTAAAACTCTAGATTGTGTGGTAACGTTCTAATATGTTGAATCGTTTCAGTTGATTTCTTCCACATACCTACTTCCATATCATTTCCCCATTTCTATCTGGCTGATCCAGAGTATTTAAATGCTGTGATAGGGCTCGAACCCAATGCTGCAGAGCACAATGTGTCCATTGATCTGGAGCCAGTGAGTATTCTTAACCCTTTACCACAAGAATCTGTGCTCTAAGCACACTGTTTTTTTAGGCATTGTAAGAAAAGGAGAAGCAAGGCTTTTTTAAAGCATTGTGAGAAAAGGAGAAAATGCTGGTAACCAGCATTTTCTCCTTTTCTCACAATCTTTTCTACCTTTTCAACCAACAAGTAATATGGTCTGAGCCTTGTTGAATATGTTTTCTGCTAAGCTTTTACCATGGGTGAGTGTAAAATTTTGTGATCTCGTGTTGGATTTAAGGTCTAAGCTCCTAAGCACGACTCACTGACCTTTTACGGACAGCATAGATCAAGATCAGACAGCACAGAACGTGCAGTCTGATCTTGGATCTACACTGTCCGATAAGGAGACTTTTTATCCAAAAAACTAACTTTAAAATAACATTATACAGGTTTTTCCATCGGCTTGAAAGTTTTTAAGTTATTTCGCAGGATAAGGGTTAACTGTAGACAGTTTAGCTGACTATTCTTGAGAACTTTGTGTCAAATGAAGACAGTGCTTCTTCCATTTGCAAGCAAATTCTCCCATTTGATTCATTCTCAAGACTTAATATTTTTCTTGCTGATTGAGTTTGAGGACTTTTTCAATACAGGGTCTTGATTGTTTGTTAGGGCCATTTTCAGCATTATTTCTGTTTTGTTTTTTGTGGCAGCCAGTGCATCCATCTATGCTTTTCTGGAGTTTCTAATACCAGTACTTTGCATAATATTCTCTCCAAGGCAAACACTGCTTTTCTACAGAAACATTGTTCAGCAATGAATGGCCAGTATTAATCATGATCCTAAGGAAGAATGCTTTTAAAAACATTGTGGGAAAAGGAGAAAATGCTAATAACCAGCATTTTCTTCTTTTCCCATGGTATTTCCTACCCTTTCAAAGACAAATATTATCATTTGGGCCACATTAGATTTGTAATCTGCAAACACTTTCAAAATGAAGGACCTAAAAATTTGTTGTATGGTAAATGATACTGAAACAATTTTAATGAGTATGAACAACATTCTTTATCATGTAGAAATAATGTTTTGGAAATCAAAATAGCCTATACATCTAAATCTCTACAATTGTCTTCTCTGAAATAGTATACAGGACTGGTTCTACAAGTCAACAAGAGACTTCAGATCAATGTTCATATGACACCAATTGCCAATATCTCGTAAGTATGGTAGTTTATGTTACCCTGGATTTATGTTACATGTAGTTTTGTACTAGTTATGTCCGTCTTTGAAGAGAAGGGCCTGCATTTCTTTGTACCATTCAGTTCGTACTTGGGACTCCCAAAATACCACGCATTGTCTGAATAATAAATACACACTGGTATGATGTAGATGTTTCAGACTTGGTTTAGATATTGACCATAAAAATGTAGGTTAGTCTCATGGATATTAACCCTTTCCTAAACAAGCCCTGGTTTTCACGTGCCTGCAATACAAGTCTTTTGAAAACACTGTGGGAAAAGGAGAAATTGCTTGTAACGAGCAATTTCTCCTTTTCCCACAGTGTTTTCTACCCTTTTTGATAACTTTCTGCCATTTTCATCAAATTTAAAATTGTCGTCTGCAAACTCTTTCAGTTTGGACCAGTCAGAAATTTGTCATTTGGGAAAGGGTTAAGGTCAAATATCTAGGTCAAAGTTACCCTCTGTATTGTGAACTTTGTCTGTAAAAATTTGATCGGGGGGCTATTTGTTTTATGCTGTAAATCAAAATTTCTTGTAAAATACTGTGTGTTATTGATCATGTTACCTTGAGATTGTAAAAATCAGAGTTACTTCCTTTTTAAGACTGTCTAAATTGAAAGTATCTGCAGAATGACAAAATAAATGTGGTTCACATGATTGGATTTGCCTTTAAGTCTTTACCAGATGACAAAATTGGGAACTGGTCCAAAGTACAAGCGTTTTCAGAGAACAAATTAAGTGCTGCTCAGATCTTGGGATTTTTGTATAATAGAGTAGAAAACATTGCACGAAAAGAAGAAAATGCTTGTTACCAACATTTTCACTTTATTCCACAATGTTTTAAAAAGCTCTCTTCTTCAAGGTTGTTAAAACTTGGAATTCTGTAGGAAAAGGTGAAAGTTGTGAAAACATAGTGAGGAAGGGAACACTGTGGTTACCAACATTTTCTCTGTTACTTACAGTGTTTTCGTAGCCTTTTTGCCTAGGGTTCTTGATACACAAGATTGTTTGGTAAAGAGTTAACTATTTACCACACAATCCTGAGTTTAATGACCCTGAGGAAAAGCCTTTGAAAAACATGGTGGGAAAAGGAGAAAATGCTGGTAACCAGCATTTTCTCCTTTTCCCACCATGTTTTCTACCATATCAAAGATATCCAAGAGAAGGTCTATCATTTGAGTCATTTACATTGTCACCTGCAAGTTACTTTCAATTTGAACTAGTCTACATTTTTGTTGTGTGGTAAAGAGTTAAACTTTTAAACTCAGTCATTGCTCTTTTCTTTCAGAGATACAATTGGGATAACACCAGTGCATTATCCAGTCTTTTGGTTGAATGAAGTATGTGATGAGTTTGTTTCACTGTTTGTGTTTTGTTTCTCTACTTTGTGTTCAACCATCTCCTGAAGAGTATTATCGGTTGTGTTACAGACACCTATTCAACTATTCTCCACAACCTCTTCATTTTTAGCTTAGCTGTTTTTTTTTTTATGAAAACGTCAAGTTATTGTTGTAGCTGAACATCCTTGTGCAAAAATTTTGATACTTTGTAATATCTCTGTTATATCTTAGGATAGTTATTTCAAATTAAGACAAGTTGTTCACTATTAAAAGGGGAACCTATACAACAGGGGCAGATAACTATCAAAGTATTTTGAGTCAGTTATGCCCCTTTTTGAATTAGGATTTTCACTGAAAATCAAGCAGCTACAACCCAACATTGGCACGGGCATGCGGGGGCCTTAATCTGCAGGGATGGGAGACAAGGGATTCTTATCACAATAACTTGCATTAACCCTTTACCGCACAATGCTGCCTTTTGACGCCCCTAAGAAAGAAGCCTTTTGAAAACATTGTGGGAAAAGGAGAAAATGCTGGTAACCAGCATTTTCTCCTTTTCCCGCAATGTTTTCTACCATATCAAAGAAAAAATGCACCATTTGAGGCACTTTAGAATTGTCGTCTGGAAATGCTTTCAATTTGGACTAGCCTAAAATTTTGTCGTCTGGTAAAGGGTTAACCCTGTATCAAATAATCTTATGTCTTGACAACCCTCAGGAGAAAAGCTTTTGAAAACATGGTGGGAAAAGAAGAAAATGCTAGTAACCAGCAATTTGTCTCTTTCCCATAATGTTTTCTACCCTATCGAAGGCAAATACTTTAAGTTGAGCCAAATTCAATTTGCTGTCTGCAAATACTTTCAATTTGGACACGTCTAAAGTATTGTTGTCCAGTAAAGGATTAAACCTTGGTGAGATTTTTGACTGAGCTAAAAACACCAGACACATAACTTGGGTTGAATTTTGAAAATGGCCTTAGTACATTTGTCTTTCTCAAACAGATACGTTTAACAATTCTGTAGTAGAGGAACTGATGAAAACATCAAGCAAAATATAGAAATAAAAAACATGAGGAAAATACCATAGCTATTGTGTGTCTGAAGCAATTGTTCTTTTTTTCATGATGTGCTCTTAAGCTGCCCACAGCATGGGTTCATTAGGTTGTGATTTAATGGTAATGATTTAACCCTTTACTGCACAATTCCATGTTTTAACGACCCTGAAGAGGAAGTTTCTTAAAAACATTGTGAGAAAAGGAGAAAATGCTGGCAGCAGTTTCTCCTTTTCCCACAATGTTTTCTGAAGCCTTCTTTCCCAGGGTTGCTAAAACCTGGTTTTGTTTGGTAAAGGGTCAATTCTTTTCCACAAGACAAAACTTTGGCTTGTCCATATTGCAAGCATTTGCAGAGCACTTATGTAATACGACTCCAATTATAAAATTTGTCCTTGAAGTGATAAAAATTATTGTGGAAGAATGAGCTTCTACTCCCACAATGTTTTGTACAGTCTCAATCCTCAGGGATATTAATATGAAGGACTCTTTTGTACAAGGGTAATAGATTAGTTCTTTTTATTCCAGAGTGCTATGATAGATGATAAAAATGCGGAGAAGTTTTTCAAGATTTTATTTACGCCTCTTCTGGTCATTCACGTTGTAGAGGGCATTATAATTGGTCTTGGCTCGTTGTGTTTGATTTCTACCATCATATACGGTGTCATTTTACGATATAGGATGGATAAAGAGGTGAGAAATGCTCTGTGATGAATCTATTTTCATACCCTCCATACCATTTAACCCCTTACCACACAATCCCAACTTTTAATGACCCTGATGTTGAAGCCTCTTGAAAACATTGTTGGAAAAGGAGAAAATGCTGGTAACCAGCATTTTCTCCTTTTCCCACAATGTTTTCTACCCTGTCAAAGAAAAATCGCATCATTTGAGCCACACTGAAATTGTCGTCTACAAATGCTTTCAATTCGGATGGGTCTAAAACTTTGTCATGTGGTAAAGAGTTAACCCCTTACTACACAATCTGGAGTTTTAATGACCCTAAAGAAGAAGACTTTTAAAAACATTGTGGGAAAAGGAGTAAATGCTGGAAACAATCCTTTTAAAGACAGAAATTATCATTTGAGCTACTCTTTATATGTCATCTGCAAATGCTTTCGAATTGATCAAGTCTAGAATTTTGCCATTTGGTAAAGAGCTAAACTTTTTTCACCTCTTAGATCATTTTAGACTTGTCCAAATTGAAAGCATTTGCAGACAACACATTTATTGTAGCTTGAAAGATGACTTCTGTCAATGAAAAGGGAGCAAATATTTTGTGGAAAAGGAGAAAATGCTGCTTACCAGAATTTTCTCCTTTTCCCACAATGTTTTCAAAAGGCTTCTTTCTTAGGGTCATTAAAGCTCAAGATTCTTTGTGGTAAAGGATTACGATACATTCAATTTGTTATCAGACTCATTTTCAGATGCTTTTCATGTAGTCTAGATGAAAATTTTGTCGTCTGGTAGAGTCTGTCTTGCACCAAACAGTGTTTTTAGCACTGTGAGGAATGACGTTTTTTCTAAAACATGGCAGGAAAAAGGGAAAAAATGCAGGTAACCAGCATTTTCTCCTTTCCCAACAATGTTTTCTACTCTGTCAAAAACAAATCCAACCATTTTGGCCAGCATTAATGTTTTGTCTGCAAATGCTTCCAATGTGCACTGGTGTAAAATTTTGTCTTCTGGTTACGTGTTACACTGAAAGAGGGGTACATTTTATAGTTGTTGTTGGTAATGAATTGACAGGTTAGGTAAGAGTTGCTATAACCATAGGCTTATGACCAGAATAGGTTTTAACCTTTTCCCAAACAAGCCCTGGTTTTCAAGTGTCTGCAGTATAAGTCTTTTGAAAACACTGTGGGAAAAGGAGAAATTTCTCCTTTTTCCCACAGTGTCTTCTACCCTTTTTGAGAACTTTCTGCCATTTTCATCAAATTTAAAATTGTCGTCTGCAAACTATTTCAATTTGGACCAGTCTAAAATTTATCGTTTGGGAAAGGGTTAATCCTCTTAACTCTTTACCAAACAACAAAATTCTGGAATGGACCAAATTGAAAGCATTTGCAGAAGACGTATTAATTGTGATTCAAATTGTGATTTATGTCTTTGATAGGATAGAAAACATTGTGGGAAAAGGAGAAAATGCTGGTTACCAGCATTTTCTCCTTTTTCCCACAATTTTTTCAAAAGCCTTTTCTTTCAGGGTCGTTAAAACTCGGGATTGTGTGGTAAAGAGTTAAGAAAAAAAGAGTTACAGTTGTGAAAGAAATTATGGATTCTTAAGCCTGTCTCACACAGAACACGGTTGGGCACACGGTTCCAATACGGTATACTCGGTTATACACGGGTTGACTGGTACGAGTATTGAGCTCCAACCGTGCCTGGGGATGAGTTGGTACAATTTAGACTCGAATGTAGCACGAGTATGTACGAACAAAGCACGGATATACTCGGTCAAGCAAGGTTTGTCACGGTTTGAACACGATTTGCAAACGATTTTGATACGATTGTTGTACGGTTCCAAGTACGGTCTAGTATGGTCTGTTACGGCCTAGTACGATTAAACACGACTTTTACTCGATTAACTGGACATTTACAGGGTTTACATACGGTCCCACCGACTTTTGTTTGAGTTGTGCTCGAATTATCACACATTCGTGTATGTTTTGATATAAATTGACTCGTTTTGATGGCTTGGCTTCATAAATTTTCGAACTTTCAACAGAGAAGTTATAAAAATGGCAGATGACAGAATAAGGGAATTAGAAATCATGATAAGACTGATAGACATTGAGATTATTTTGGCCAGAAGGCGTGAGGGGAGACAAGAACAAGCCAACAGAAGGAGAAGAAGAAGGAGGCAAGTTTGGACAAGAGAATGGCTCAACAGAAGGGTCATGTTTGGTCAATATGATACTCTGTTACATGAACTAAACAGAGAGGACCCCAGGTGTTACAAGAACTTCCTCCGTGTTGATGCGGCAGTTCCTGGAGGGCCCATTGAGCTGGCATCCGAGTCTGAATCTCTGGGTATCTCGTCAGGTAGTGCCAGTGGGTCCTCCAGCTCATCAGGGTCGACAGGGTCAACAGGTTGAAATGGTCGGAGGGCCTTGGTGGCCCTTTTTGTATTCTCGCTGGGAGAATCTTCCATGGTGGGGATTCTTTTGGGGACCTTCTTCTTCTTTGGAGGCATTATGGTGGCAGCAGGTAGTTGTGTTTTCTGTTGTGTTCGAGTGCTGTATGATCATACACGAGCTTTGTACAGACGTAGAGACCGTGTCTGGTCGTACTTGACCATGTATAATTCGTACTTGAACCGTATTGGTCGTATGGCGATCGTATGAAACCGTATTGGTGGTATGGCGATCGTATAAAACCGTGTGTACACTCGTGTGAATCGTACGGTGATCGTGTGACATTCGAGTGTTAATCCGGGTGTTGGATGTAGGACTTGGGAACGGTTTCACACGATTCCATACGATTTATATACGATATTGACACGGATGAGCTGACTCGTGGAGTGGACTTCATGTTCGGTTGTATATACGGTCTCGTACGGTCTCACACGGTCTCTCACGGTCTTGTACGATCGCTAATACGATCATACACGGACATGGCACCTGTGCCAGTTTTTTAAAAGTTTTAAAAATCATACACGGCTTTCACAGATACACTCGAATGGCCCGAGTGTAACTCGGATAAGGCCACGGTTGGTTCGGTTGTATGTACGGTTTACACGGGTGGCCAACCGTATAAGCCGTGTGTTCTGTGTGAGACAGGCTTTACAGATCTTGTATTAACCCCATCTTGTATTTGCCATATGACAAAATTTTAGACTTATTCAAATTGAAAGCATTTGCAGACAAATGTGGCTTATATGATAGGATTTGTTTTTGGCTCCTAACACCATGATTGTGGTAATTTCCAAATGGAAAAAATTGTGACAATTAGTAGACCTTAGGCAAGGATCACTTAATTCTTTACCAAACAACAAAATATTTGTCCAAACTGAAAGCATTTGCAGAAGACAAATTAAATGTAACTCAAATGATCGAAGTTGGCTTTGAAAGGGTAGAAAACATGGTGGGAAAAGGAGAAAATGCTGGTAACCAGCATTTTCTCCCTTTCCCACAATGTTTTCAAAAGGCTTCTTTCCCAGGGTTGTTAAAACTCAGGATTCTGTAGTAAAGGGTTTACTATTCCCACTCAATCCTGTTCTCTATTGTTTATGAAAATATGCTTTTGAAAACATTGAGGGACTTTTTCCCACAATGTTTTCTACCTTTTTGAAGACAAATCCCATCAGAGCCACATTTAATCTGTGGTCTGCAATTTTAAAGCTTTCAACTTGGGCAAGTCTTAAATTTTATCCTCTGGCAAAGGGTTAACCCTTTACCACATGATCCTGACTTTTAACGACCTTGAGAAAGTAAGCTTTTGAATATATTGTGGGAAAAGGAGAAAATGCTGGTAACCAGCATTTTGTCCTTTTCCCACAATGTTTTCTACCCTTCTCAAAACAAATTTCAATTTTGAGCCACATTTGTCGTCTGCAATTGCTTTCAATTTGGACTAGTCTAGAATTTTGATGTTCGGTAAAGAGTTAATGTGCTTGAAAACATAGAGTAAGAGGATCTCTGGTCCACAGTTTAGTGCTGTTATGAACTCTGTGTAACTTTCATTTCCAGTTAGAAAACTACTGTCCTGTGGAAGAAGGTCCAGTATCAACAGAAGACAGCGGATACCACCCAAGAGATGTGGAATTTGATGCCCCAGCTCCACCATTGAGATCATCTGACACTCCTATATCTTAACCCCTACACTGCTAAATAAATCCCAGGGTCCATATTCACCAACCATTCTTAAGAATGTTCTTTGTCTTCTTCTCCAGAATTTTCTACATTTGAAAGTAACACAGCTCCTGATTGGCTAAACCGTTTGGTTTAGCCAATCAGGAGTTGTGTTACTTTCAAATGTAGAAAATCTTGGAGAATAAGACTAAGAATAGTCTTAAGAATGGTTAGTGAATATGGACCCAGATCTTTACTGGATGAAGAAATTAGAATTGTCTGCAATAATTTTTTGTAGATGACAAATTACTGAAATTAGTAGTGGGTTATACGATTGGATTTCTCTTTGAAAAGGTAGAAGTCATTTTAGGGAAAGGAGACGATGCTGTTACTAGCATTATCTTCATTTCCCAGGATGTTTTAAAAAGCCTTCATCAGAATCATAAAAGACTGAATTGGTTGGTAAAGAGTTAACCCTTCACTGCATGATGCCGCCTTTTTACGATCCTGTGAAAGAAGCCTTTTGAAAACATTGTGGGAAAAGGAGAAAATGCTGATAACCAGCATTTTCTCCTTTTCCAAAAATGTTTTCTGTTCTATCAAAGAAAAATTGCACCATGTGAGCCACATTGAAATTGTCATCTGCAAATGCTTTTAATTTTGACAAGGCTAAAATTTTGTCGTCTGGTAAGGGTTAAATTGACTTATATGGTCATTTTCATAAGGTATTTTCCTTAAATTAGAGGCATTTTTCTTTTATCCTCCCTGGCATTTATCCTCCCTGGCATTTATCTATAATTACAATTGAGTCATGCTCAGTGAAAAGGGGCTTAATGCATCTGCAAAAAGTATCAACCTAGGTCAGCCTGTGCAGTTTGCGCAGGCTGACCTGGGCCGAAACTTTTCGTTAATGGTCAATTTTTAGCTCACCTGAGCACATAGTGCTCAGGGTGAGCTATTGTGATCGATCGTTGTCCGGCGTCCGTCCATCTGTCCGTCCGTCCGTGAACAATTACTTAAAAAATCTTCTCCTCTGAAACCGCCCAACAGATTTCAGTGAAACTTCACAGAAATGATCCTTAGGTGATGCACTTTCAAAAGACTTCAAAGATTTGAATTCCATGAAGAACTCTGGTTGCCATGGCAACTGAGAGAAAAAACTTTAAAAATCTTCTTGTCCCAAACCGTAAGGGCTAGAGCTCTCATATTTGGCATGTAGCATCATCTAGTGGCCCTCTACCAAAATACTTCAAATTATGGCCCTAGTCTTGAAAATGGCCCTATGTTGTGGGGTCTCGGATTTCACATAGAAATAAAGAAGGAAATCTTTAAAAATCTTCTTGTCCCAAACCATAAGGGCTAGAGCTCTCATATATGGCATGTAGTATCATCTAGTGGCCCTCTACCAAAATACTTCAAATTATGGCCCTAGTGTGGAAATTGGCCCTATGTTGTGGGGTCTCAGATTTCACATAGAGATAAAGAAGGAAATCTTTAAAAATCTTCTTGTCCCAAACCGTAAGGGCCAGAGCTTTCATATTTGGCATGTAGCATCATCTAGTAGACCTCTACCAAAATACTTCAAATTACGGCCCTAGTGTTGAAAATGGCCCTATGTTGTGGGTTCTCGGATTTCACATAGAGATAAAGAAGGAAATCTTTAAAAATCTTCTTGTCCCAAACCATAAGGGCTAGAGCTCTCATATATGGCATGTAGTATCATCTAGTGGCCCTCTACCAAAATACTTCAAATTATGGCCGTAGTGTTGAAAATGGCCCTATGTTGTGGGTTCTCGGATTTCACATAGAGATAAAGAAGGAAATCTGTAAAAATCTTCTTGTCCCAAACCATAAGGGCTAGAGCGTTCATATTTGGCATGTAGCATCATCTAGTGACCCTCTACCAAAATACTTCAAATTATGGCCCTAGTCTTGAAAATGGCCCTATGTTGTGGGTTCTCGGTTTCACATAGAGATAAAGAAGGAAATCTTTAAAAATCTTCTTGTCCCAAACCATAAGGGCTAGAGCTCTCATATATGGCATGTAGTATCATCTAGTGGCCGTCTACCAAAATACTTCAAATTATGGCCCTAGTGTGGAAATTGGCCCTATGTTGTGGGTTCTCGGATTTCACATAGAAATAAAGAAGGAAATCTTTAAAAATCTTCTTGTCCCAAACCTTAAGGGCTAGAGCTTTCATATTTGGCATGTAGCATCATCTAGTGACCCTCTACCAAAATACTTCAAATTATGGCCCTAGTTTGAAAATGGCCCTATGTTGTTGGTTCTCGGATTTCACATAGAGATAAAGAAGGAAATCTTTAAAAATCTTCTTGTCCCAAATCATAAGGGCTAGAGCTCTCATATATGGCATGTAGTATCATCTAGTGGCCCTCTACCAAAATACTTGAAATTATGGCCCTAGTGTTGAAAATGGCCCTATGTTGTGGGTTCTCGGATTTCACATAATGATAAAGAAGGAAATCTGTAAAAATCTTCTTGTCCCAAACCTTAAGGGCTAGAGCTTTCATATTTGGCATGTAGCATCATCTAGTGGCCCTCTACCAAAACACTTCAAATTATGGCCCTAGTTTGAAAATGGCCCTATATTGTTGGTTCTCGGATTTCACATAGAGATAAAGAAGGAAATCTTTAAAAATCTTCTTGTCCCAAACCGTAAGGGCTAGAGCTTTCATATTTGGCATGTAGCATCATCTAGTAGCCCTCTACCAAAATACTTCAAATAATGGCCCTAGTTTGAAAATGGCCCTATGTTGTGGGTTCTCGGATTTCACATAGAGATAAAGAAGGAAATCTTTAAAAATCTTCTTGTCCCAAACCGTAAGGGCTAGAGCTTTCATATTTGGCATGTAGCATCATCTAGTGGCCCTCTACTAAAACACTTCAAATTATGGCCCTAGTGTTGAAAATGGCCCTATGTTGTGGGTTCTCGGATTTCACATAGAGATAAAGAAGGAAATCTTTAAAAATCTTCTTGTCCCAAACCATAAGGGCTAGAGCTCTCATATATGCCATGTAGTATCATCTGGTGGCCCTCTACCAAAATACTTCAAATTATGGCCATAGTGTGGAAAATGGCCCTATGTTGTGGGGTCTCGGATTTCACATAGAGATAAAGAAGGAAATCTTTAAAAATCTTCTTGTCCCAAATCATAAGGGCTAGAGCTCTCATATATGGCATGTAGTATTATCTAGTGGCCCTCTACCAAAATACTTCAAATTATGGCCGTAGTGTTGAAAATGGCCCTATGTTGTGGGTTCTCGGATTTCACATAGAGATAAAGAAGGAAATCTTTAAAAATCTTCTTGTCCCAAATGATAAGGGCTAGAGCTCTCATATATGGCATGTAGTATCATCTAGTGGCCCTCTACCAAAATACTTCAAATTATGGCCCTAGTGTGGAAAATGGCCCTATGTTGTGGGTTCTCAGATTTCACATAGAGATAAAGAAGGAAATCTTTAAAAATCTTCTTGTCCCAAACCGTAAGGGCTAGAGCTTTCATATATGGCATGTAGTATCATCTAGTGGCCCTCTACCAAAATACTTCAAATTATGGCCGTAGTGTTGAAAATGGCCCTATGTTGTGGGTTCTCGGATTTCACATAATGATAAAGAAGGAAATCTGTAAAAATCTTCTTGTCCCAAACCATAAGGGCTAGAGCGTTCATATTTGGCATGTAGCATCATCTAGTGACCCTCTACCAAAATACTTCAAATTATGGCCCTAGTTTGAAAATGGCCCTATGTTGTGGGTTCTCGGTTTCACATAGAGATAAAGAAGGAAATCTTTAAAAATCTTCTTGTCCCAAACCATAAGGGCTAGAGCTCTCATATATGGCATGTAGTATCATCTAGTGGCCGTCTACCAAAATACTTCAAATTATGGCCCTAGTGTGGAAATTGGCCCTATGTTGTGGGTTCTCGGATTTCACATAGAAATAAAGAAGGAAATCTTTAAAAATCTTCTTGTCCCAAACCTTAAGGGCTAGAGCTTTCATATTTGGCATGTAGCATCATCTAGTGACCCTCTACCAAAATACTTCAAATTATGGCCCTAGTTTGAAAATGGCCCTATGTTGTTGGTTCTCGGATTTCACATAGAGATAAAGAAGGAAATCTTTAAAAATCTTCTTGTCCCAAATCATAAGGGCTAGAGCTCTCATATATGGCATGTAGTATCATCTAGTGGCCCTCTACCAAAATACTTGAAATTATGGCCCTAGTGTTGAAAATGGCCCTATGTTGTGGGTTCTCGGATTTCACATAATGATAAAGAAGGAAATCTGTAAAAATCTTCTTGTCCCAAACCTTAAGGGCTAGAGCTTTCATATTTGGCATGTAGCATCATCTAGTGGCCCTCTACCAAAATACTTCAAATTATGGCCCTAGTTTGAAAATGGCCCTATATTGTTGGTTCTCGGATTTCACATAGAGATAAAGAAGGAAATCTTTAAAAATCTTCTTGTCCCAAACCATAAGGGCTAGAGCTCTCATATATGCCATGTAGTATCATCTGGTGGCCCTCTACCAAAATACTTCAAATTATGGCCATAGTGTGGAAAATGGCCCTATGTTGTGGGGTCTCGGATTTCACATAGAGATAAAGAAGGAAATCTTTAAAAATCTTCTTGTCCCAAATCATAAGGGCTAGAGCTCTCATATATGGCATGTAGTATTATCTAGTAGCCCTCTACCAAAATACTTCAAATTATGGCCCTAGTGTTGAAAATGGTCCTATGTTGTGGGTTCTCGGATTTCACATAGAGATAAAGAAGGAAATCTTTAAAAATCTTCTTGTCCCAAATGATAAGGGCTAGAGCTCTCATATATGGCATGTAGTATCATCTAGTGGCCCTCTACCAAAATACTTCAAATTATGGCCCTAGTGTGGAAAATGGCCCTATGTTGTGGGTTCTCAGATTTCACATAGAGATAAAGAAGGAAATCTTTAAAAATCTTCTTGTCCCAAACCGTAAGGGCTAGAGCTTTCATATATGGCATGTAGTATCATCTAGTGGCCCTCTACCAAAATACTTCAAATAATGGCCCAAGTGTGGAAATTGGCCCTATGTTGTGGATTCTCGGATTTCACATAGAGATAAAGAAGGAAATCTTTAAAAATCTTCTCTTGTCCCAAACCATAAGGGCTAGAGCTCTCATATATGGCATGTAGTATCATCTAGTGGCCCTCTACCAAAATACTTCAAATAATGGCCCAAGTGTGGAAATTGGCCTTATGTTGTGGATTCTCGGATTTCACATAGAGATAAAGAAGGAAATCTTCAAAAATCTTCTTGTCCCAAACCGTAAGGGCTAGAGCTTTCATATGTGGCATGTAGCATCATCTGGTGACCCTCTACCAAAATACTTTAAATTATGGCCCTGGTGTTAAAAGTTGACCCTATGTTGTGGGTTCTCGGATTTCACAGAGATGAAGAAGGAAATCTTTAAAAATCTTCTTGTCCCAAACCATAAGGGCTAGAGCTTTCATATTTGGCATGTAGCATTATGGTGTTGCGCTGAGTTGCATTTCAGGTGAGCGATTTAGGACCATCATGGTCCTCTTGTCTGTATGTCCAAGGACCAGTCTACCTCATGATTCAGTTGGTTGTTTAAAAAAGTGACTATTATGGATCCATAATTATGTGGTGGCTGGATTGGTACAATGCATAATGAAGATGCATTAAGCCCCTTTTGCCACAGCATGGCTCAATTATTAGTCACTTGTTGATCATCTTTCAGCAAGATGTAATTGGTTGTAGTTTGCAAAGAATTGTTAACGTAAACTTAGTTTGATTACCTATCAATTTGACAGTTTTTACAACATATGCCATTCTTACAATTTCATAACTATTGTGTTGCAATGAAATCATGAGTCAAACATTGGAATTTGTTTAATAAGAAATCAGAGAACATTTGGGCATATCATATATATTTTTTTCCCCTTTTACCACAATATCACTTGCTTTTACAACCCATAGACTACCTGTGGAAGAAAGGTTTTTGAAAACGTTAAGAGAAAAGGAAATGCTGGTAATTAGCATTCTCTCTTTTCCCACAATGTTGTGTACCATTCAAAGACAAATGCTATGTAATATGATGTCTGCAAATGCTTTCAATCCCTTGACATTGCAATGATAAGGATCTTATTTGGAGAGTGAAAAGTGCTTCTTGGGTTTATTTGGCGCTCTTAGGGTTAACATGGATAAGTCTTAAGTTTTGTCATCTTATATAGACTAAAGAAATTTGCTGTGACCAGAAATAATGATAGTCTATATACTTGTTTCCCAAAAGCTGTCAGCCTAGAATTATTGAAATATCTTGTTACTTTCACTTGACTGCTAGAAAAGTTGGTTAACCCTTTACCAAAAATTCCTGTGTTTTTAAATGACTTTGTACAAAATTGCTTCTGAAAACATTGTGGCAAAAGGAGAAAATGCTGGTAACCAGTATTTCTCTTTTTCCCTCGATGTATTTTGCCCAGTCAAAGACAAATTCCATCATTTTTGATTTATCGTCTACACATCATTCTTTTTATACAAGTCTAAAAATTTTTATGCATGGTGAAGATTTAATCTGATGTTTACAATTACTTCTGTTGACAAACAATCCCATCTTTAAACGACCCCCAAGAAAAGAGTTTTTTAAAACATTGTTGGAAGTGGAGAAAATACTACATGTAGTTACTACTATTTTCTCCCCTTCCCACAATGTTTTCTACCAAGTCAGAGAACTTCAGCTCAGTTGGATCAGTTTCCAAATTGTTGTCTGTGGATTCTTTGAAGTTTGACAGGCCTAAAATTTGTCATTTTGGAAAGGTTTAACCCTTTACCAGACGACAAAATTTTAGCCTTCTCCAAATTGAAAGCATTTGCAGACGACAATTTAAATGTGGCTCAAATGGTGCAATTTTTCTTTGATAGGGTAGAAAACATTGTGGGAAAAGGAGAAAATGCTGGTTACCAGCATTTTCTCCTTTTCCCACAATGTTTTCAAAAGGCTTCTTTCCAAGGGGCGTCAAAAGGCGGCATTGTGTGGTAAAGGGTTAAGTTGTTGTTAAAGTAAAGGATCACTTTGACACAGGAATCCGATAATTCAGTACAAAATGCCAAGGGCACTAGTCCATGTAAGGTTGACTTTAATATATATTTATTGTGCTACTGTAATTGTTACATACATGTATGTCGTTCTTGTCTTGCCGCCATGAAGATAACATATAATGTCAAAAAGTCAAGCATTCAACTCGGGTCCAGATGGATGAAAAAACATGTAAAGAAAGAGGTAACTCTTTACCGCACAATCCCGACTTTTAACGACCCTGAGAAAGAAGCCTTTTGAAAATATTGTGACAATGTTTTCTACTCCCCCATCTGATCATGGTCTGAAAATGCTCTCAACCTTGACTAGTCTAAAATTTTGTTGTTTAGTACAGTTTTAGCTCTTTACCACGCAATCCTGACTTTTAAAGCTTTTAAAAACATTGTGGGAAGAGGAGAAAATGCTGGTAACCAGCATTTTCTCCTTTATCCTGTATGTTTTCTACCCTTCCCAAAACAAATTTCAATTTTTGAGTCACCTTTATTTTGTCGTCTGCAAATGCTTTCAATTTCGACCAGTCTAAAATTTTGTCGTTTGGTAAAGAGTAAACATTGTTAGTGTCTGAAAATGGACACATGAAATATGAGTGAACTTACATGAACATACACCAGAAGGTCAGGTAACTCTTAACACATTTTTGACATAGTTATGCCCCTTTTTCAGCTAAGTTACTAACTCTTTACCAAACGACAAAATTTTGGACTCAAACAAATTGAAGGCATTTGCAGACGACAACTTAAATGTTACTCAGATGCTTGAATTTGGCTTTAATAGCATGGAAAACATTATGGGAAAATGAGAAAATGCTGGTTACCAGCATTTTCTCCTTTTCCCATAATGTTTTCAAAAGGCTTCTTCCCCAGGGTCATTAAAACCCAGGACTGTTTGGTATACAGGGTTAAACAAGAGCACAGCATGTGGGTTTCAACACTCCAGTAAAGGTGCTTTTTCATTGAAATTTAAAAGGTTGAGACAGACAAACTTGCTCCATGATGATTGTGTATATAAAGTGTTGTTACAGTATATTTTGAAGAAATTTTGTAGTTTACATATATGTTTAATACTCAGTCATATTATATCAAATGAAAATGCTTATAAGAAATATTAAATTACACAAACTCAGAAATATGTCTTGTTTTTCAATACTTGCATCTCTGATTTTTATTCTTTAGACAAGTATAGAACAGTTTGTAAAATGTGTACATATAGGACCCAAGTTATAGTACAAAATAGGGTCTCCTACAGACATTTTTAGCTAGGCTGTTTTTGAAGAAAAAGCCAGGGTATTGTCATGGCACTGTCGTCATCATGGAGCAAAAACTTAGACATTTTATGACATCTCTGTCATTACTGAACATAATATTTACTTGGAACCCAGACTAGTAGTTAACTATCAAAAGGGGAACAAGTTTTGCGTGTAGTACATTGAAAACTGAATAAGAGACCCAGTTTTGTGTATAGTAGGTTACACAGGGCAGATAACCAACAAAATATTTTTGACACAGTTATGCCCCTTTTTCAGAATTTTCACTGAAAATCCATCAGTTTCTGAAAGCTACTGCAGGCAAGCATTGGCACATGCATGCAGTGCTTTTGTGTTTTGCCGCAAATTTAACTACTGCACGGAAAAAGGCTTTTGAAAACATTATGGGAGAAGGATAAAATGGTGGTTATCAGCATTTATCTCTTTTTTCACTATGTTTTCTACCCTTTCAGAGTGAAAAGCTATCACTGGATACATATTTAATTTGTCAGTTGCAAATGCTTCTAAGATGGGCAGGTCTAAAATCTTGTGGTCTGGCACAGAGTCAGTAATCTTACTAAAATAAATTATCAAATCGTCAATCAAAGTCCTGGAAAGTGGATTTGTGGAGTAGCATAAAGCTGTAATATCTTGTAATAAAAAGTAACATCACATGCAACACATTTTCAATCATTTTAAAATGGAGTTAGCAAGGGCAGGGTAAGTCAAAGGTGTTCTGTCGAGCGAGCCCTGCAGAAACTGTTATTCTATTACCGTTTAAGGAGTGTTAATTTGATCTGTCAATCTTACGCAGTTTTATTTGCTGGTATTAGATTTCGGACTATACATATACACGTGCAGGACAGCATATACGGTTGTGACAAAAGCAAGGTAGGATGGGCGCAAGCATGAATGACAGAGTATTTGATTAAGGTCAAACTGGTATCATAGTACCGTGTAAGCGTGCATGCATCGTTACGCATGATGTATTTGGTTCCGGTCAGAACGATCACAGTAAGCGGATTTGCTATACAAATCTGCTAATGAAATTATTTCAAAAGAATAAATGCAAAAAGCATGATGTTCTCAGTTTTCATGTGAAGTAGATCTTGTATAAATGATGTTGTCATTGAAAACAGTGCAGCAGCAACAGCAGATTGTCAAATTGTCTACAAAATGGACATTAAAAGTCATACTAGTATGATAACGGGTTGACTCATTACCTCCTAAAACTAGATATCTAGAAGATGGCTTTGAAAGCATTCTTGTAAAATGGGGATATCAGTCTGACATTATCAGTTAACTCGTTAACACAAGCCTTTAAGAAGCCTTTTGAAAACATTGTGAGAAAAGGAGAAAATGCTGGTAACCAGCATTTTCTCCTTTTCCCACAATGTTTTCTACCCATCCAAAAACAAATTTCATTTTTTTTCATTACATTTATTTTGTCGTCTGCAAATGCTTTCAGTTTGGATCAGTCTAAAATTTTGTTGTTTGGTAAAGAGTTAAAACTTCATACATTTAATAGGAGAGTGATTATATATGAGGCAATGCTCATTAAAAGGCACTTCTTTGAAAATGGGAATATCAGTCTATGACACAGTTAACAACAAAATTTTAGACTTATCCAAATCCAAAGCATTTTCAGTAGCCAAATAAATGTGGTTAACATGGTAAGGAAACGTTGTGGGAAAAGGAGAAAATGCTGGTAATCAGCATTTTCTCCTTTTCCCACAATATTTCCATAAGGCTCTTTTCCACAGGGCCATTAAAACCTGATTGTTAAGCTTCATACATTTGACCACATGGTTACACACACACACAAATTTGTTGTGTATAGCTAACTTTTTTCATTAAATCTTTACCAAACAACAAAATTTTAGACTGGTCAAAACTGAAAGCATTTGCATAAGACAAAATAAATCTGACTCAAAATGTGAAATTTGCTTTCGGGAGGATAGAAAACATTGTTGGAAAATGAGAAAATGGTGGCTTACCGCATTTTCTCCTTTTCCCCACAATGCTTTCAAAATTAAGGCATCTTTCTCAGTGTTGTTAAAACTCAGGATTGTGTGGTAAAGGGTTAAAGATTGCTACAAGAACCAAAAAGTGGTCAGCAGGCAGTGAATAGCTGACTTTGTACCAGATGACAAAGTTTTAGCCTGGTCCATTCTGAAATAATTAAATTTGCAGGCAACAATTTAATTAACTGAGGCTCAAATGCTAGGATTTGTCTTTCCAAAAGTAGAAAACACTGCTAGTAAAGGAGATGTTGGTTATCATCATTCTTTGCCTCTACCCACAATGTTTTTCCGAAAACTGTTTGCCTTGGAGTTGTTGTACACAGGATTATTTGGTAAACAGTTAAACCTCGATCTCTTTCTCATTTTTTCGTATAAAGTTTTCAAAAGCCTTTATCCTCAAGGTAAAACAAAGGGCTGTTTGGTAAAGGGTTGAACCTCTCTTTCTCATTTTCCCATAATATTTACATCTAGGTCATTAACACAAAGAGCTATTTGTAAAGGGTTGAACCTCGTAATACTTCATTAGTAGTAAGACTGGACCAGGGCTAGTAATTACAACCCCTGACTGGACTAAGTCCCTGCCGATCAACTGCATAAAGAAATGTTTCATTGTACAGATTTGGGTACTAGGATGTCTGAAATGAAGTGTTTAACTCTTTTCCACACAACAAAAAAGTAGACTCTACCAATATTGATAGCACTTGCAGACGACAACTTAAATGTGGCTCTCATAATGAGATTCAACCTTGATGGGGTGGAAAACATTATGGGAAAAGGAGAAAATGCTACTAACCACAGAGTTTTCGAAAGGCTTCTTCTTCAGAGGTCATTAAAACTCAGGATTGTGTGGTAAAGTGTTAAGAGGTTGGATCTATACAGTTCTTTTACAGAATGTGAAACGGAAAATTTGAGGACAAAAAGTGGAGATGTGGACAGGCACAAATATGATATAGCTAACATGTAATGTATGATCAAGAAACTGGAATTTTCTTCTTTAGACTTGTCCAAATTGAAAGCATTTGCAGACAACCAAATAAAGATTACTCAAAACATGAAATTTGTTTTTCAAAGGGTTGAATACATCGTTGAATACGGAGAAATTTACGATCCCTGTCCAAACTGGTATGCTATTTACAATTTCCGACCCAGGTTTAAATAGACCTAGAGATCTAGCTGAAAAATTGCGAGATCTCCTAAAAAAATTGTTTCCAGTCACTAAGTATAAACCCCATTATGCATAAGGGTCTTATCACACGAATCTTCTCACGCGTAAAAGTTAATATGACCAGTTATAGAACTGAAATTGTGATATTACACATATTGTCTCAAGGGGTGGGAAAATATTTCCTATTTTTATTAGCGGGGCCGGGGAATAAACATACCCTCTGTTACGGAATCAACCGAGTACATTCTTCATTCGGCAAATCTAAGGTGAGCGGTTAAAATTTGGTACGGAATTGGCCGAAGTTGACGGGTATGGCCGAGTTATGACGACTGTCATTTCTCGTGTACATTCGGGCTGTGGTCGGTGGGAAGATCGTTTGGGAATTTCCAAGGTATGGTTACTTTAACGCAATATCCAGACCATGTTGATGTGTTATCGCGGAGATCTGTTGTTTTTGCCTCATTTACACCAGAGTAGGCACAGACAATCCTCTTTTTGTCGTTGTAGCTTTTCTTAATCACTTGAATATCAGTTAACGTAAATAGGGACAACAGGATTTTAGTTATTCATTGTCCATTTATCTACTTTCGTTTTACTGTGGTGGGCTTCGAGAATTACAGAAGAAAGGCGCGTAGGCTAGTCTCATTTTCAAGACTATAGTGAGCGATTTCAATCAAAACATAAGTGCTTGTGACTCAAATTTCAAAAAGAGAGAGAGAGAGGGGAGGGTCTGATTTTGTCTATACCAGGAATACCACCCACAACTAAGAGTAGCTTTATTTATATTTCTTGCATGGGTTTTCTGTTCGGCAGGGGTACGGTACTGTATCTCTAGCCTCTGAGGCTAAGGGTTGAGTACCATACCCGGAGAATTGAGGGATGTATTAGGGATATGGTGCCGTATCTGGATACATCCCTTGTAGAACTGGCTCCAGGTATGGTATGGTACCTGTGCTAACCTCTGAGGCTTGGGGTACGATACTGTACCCAGGCAACTAAGGGATAGGCATATTGTTACATATTTAAGGACAACCATAGTAGGACTGGCTCCAGGTAGAGCTCTTGTATCTGACTAATTTCCGGTAAATTTAGGTACTACAATCTTCTGTATCTGAATTTTGGCATTTTATTTGGGAAAGTTAATTTCTGATAGATTATGGTAGAAGGTGTAAATCTTATAAATGCTAACAGGGTTCCCATTCACGCGCATATGTGCATGATTCACGCACTTAGATGAATAATTACACAAAAAAATATCGAGCAAAACGCACGTGCACACACAGGTTTCAGGTCTCCCGCTGTCAGTCGTAAGTGGCGCCATTTGGGACAAGTTAGAAAAAATTCTTTAATAACGACTTTTAAAAGTGATTTCAAATAGATGCCTCTAGAAAACAATAGGTGAATGCTAATTAATGTCTGAAATTGACAGTGAAATGGAAAGTTTTACTTGCTATAAGGCTAAAAATTTTCCTTCTGAACCTGATCCTATGAGTAAGAAAACGTTACAAGTACATTGAAGAAGTGTCTCTTTTAAATTGCCTGTGTTGTAATCAAGAGCAGAAGACTGCAGAGTGAGACTCAACAAGGCAAATTTTCATTACATCAGAACCTTACTTTCATCCACAGAAGGTCGAAAATTGTCATTATTAAGTGCACTCCTAGAATTTCTCTTGCACTCCCAAACTTGTACTGCAGGGAGTGCATGAACTCCCCAAAAAAGATGTGAGTGGGAACACTGGCTAAAATCTTGACAAAATGGTAATGTTTTTGGAGATTATTTGGAGGAATGTTTATTACACCTTACCTTAGCTTTAATGTGTGTCCAACAGCTGTTTTTATCCATCAGAATAAAACTAAAATTAATGACGACCTTATGGATATCAAAACTATTTGGAAAAAGTTAAAGAAAATATATCTTGAGTTTGAAATATTGAAGGTATATATAAACAAACATCTAAATTGTGCCTACTAAGCAAATTTTTTTAACCCTTTACCACACGATCCTAATTTTTGAAGACCCTAAAGATTAAAACTTTTAAAAACATTGTTTGAAAAGCAGTAAATGCTGGTATCAGCATTTTCTCATTTTTCCACAATGTTTTCTACTCTTTCAGACACAAATTCTATGATTGGAGCCACAATTAATCTGTTGTCTGCATATGCTTTGAATTTGGACCAGTCTTATATTTTGTGGTTATGGTAAAGGGTTAAAGCAGGGCCTGTGTAAGGATGAATTTTCAAGAAGACTTTATGAATAATATTTTTGAGAAAGTTTATTGTTTTTGATTTATTGATGGATTATTTGACAAAAATCCCACAAGAGTTATTTAACAGCATTGACATTCTATACAGCAAGTCAACTTGCTAATTGGGAAAGAAACTAAATTAATAAATAAATATTTCAATAAAAAATAAGATAACATACTAAATAAATGAACTTGAAAAATTCCAATCAGTGTTTAAAATATGATCTTATATATTTCTTTTTGTAAAGCAAATGGGTATCTATTGCTAAGATTGAAATTCTGGAAAATTTATGACAAAAGCATGCATGTTTACAAAAATTATTCTTTATATTACGGAATTTACTTTTTTAATCTAAAGTTGTTTTCTGCATCAATAGTTTTAACTGGTAAAACTCCATGTATTGAAAATGTGATTGTAGGGATAAATGATGGATTTTGATTTTAATGCTATGCATTTTCTCCTATTTCCGCTATGTTTTCTTCATTTTCAAAGAGAAAATTCACTTTTTCTGCCACATCTAATTTGTCTGGAAATCTATTCAGTTTGGACTAGTCTAGAATTTTGTTGTTTGGTTAAGAGTTAAAGGATATAGACAGTCTGAAAGAATAAACCCAGAATATCATCTAAAATATCAGAGTGCAAATCCAAGATCAATTTGCACATTTGCTATGATTCAGACAGTCTGATCATGATGTATGCTCTGTACTTAACTCTTTTATGCTTTGTACTTATACATCTCTTTACCTAACAACAAAATTTAAAACCTGTCCCAGTTGAAAATTCATTTTCAGACGACAAAATGAATGTGACTGATAAATTGGAATTTAATTGTTTTGGATGGTAGAAAACTTTATGGGAAATGGAGAAAATGTTGGTTACCAGCGTTTTCTCCTTTTACCACAATTTTTTGAAAGCCTTCCTCTTCAGGGTCGTTAAAACATGTCATTTGGTGGTAAAGGGCTAACCTTATAGCACACAAACTTGAGTTTTAACAACCCTGAGACCAAAAAAAAAAAAATGCTTTTGATAACATTGTTGGAAAAGGACAAAATAATGGCATCAGTATTTTCTCCTTTTTCCATGTTTTCTAACTTTTAAGAGACAAATCCAATCAATTCAACCACATTTAATTTGGCATTTGAGAATACTTTCAGTTAACCCTTTACCACACAATCCCGACTTTTAACAACCCTGAGGAAGAAGCCTATTGAAAACATTGTGGGAAAAGGAGAAAATGCTGGTAACCAGCATTTTCTCCTTTTCCCACAATGTTTTCTACCCTTCCCAAGACAAATTTTAATTTTTGAGTCACATTTATTTTGTCGTCTACAAAAGCTTCCAACTTGGACAGGTCTAAAATTTTGTAGTTTGGTAAAGAGTTAAGCCAAGTCAAAAATTTGTCATCTGGTAAAAGGAGTTAAGAACAGAAGCTGTTTTGAAGACTCTAAAGGTGAGCAGTACTACGATAAATGTTTTAATATCTTTTTTTTTTTAATTGTTGTTTCAGAGCAAGGCCCATTATTTACAGAAAAAGAAAGTGAATCATAATAGAATAAGGTTGAAAAAGCTTTAAATTTAAAGCTGTGGGTGATACATTGTATTTTTCAAGTTAATCATAATGTGAATAAACTACAGGGACAAAGAGACCTAAATCTTGAAACTCTGGACTTTGAAAAATCAAGGAAAATAAAAAATGGCGTCGGAAAAGGTGGAAAAAATCCTCAAAATCCCTGTACAAGATATCGCAATCAACAAAGAGGATATGTTAGGACGAGGAGGCTATGGCCAGGTCTTTTCAGGTCTTCATGAAGGAAAGAAAGTTGCTGTTAAATTGTTGATAGACAAGGGATTGGTTCCTAACAGGTTTGTACTAATTGACTGCTAGACTTCATATACATGTAGACTTAACTTTTTACTAAACGACAAAATTTTAGACTAGTCCAAACTGAAAGCATATGCAGACGACAAAATAAATGTGACCCAAAACTTGAAATTTGTTTTGGGATGGGTAGAAAAAATTGTGGGAAAAGGAGAAAATACTGGTTACCAGCATTTTCTCCTTTTCCCACAATGTTTTCAAAAGGCCACTTTCTCAGGGTCGTTAAAGTCTGGATTTTGTGGTAAAAGGTTAAACCTTGGAGGGATCTTGAAAACTTTCTGATTAATTGCTCATAATGAGCAATTGTCACATGTTGTTGTTTTTTCCCAACTCTATCGAATCCAGGTTTGAGTCATCAGTGCTCTGTTGTTCTGATGTCCTTTTTTTTGTGGTTTTTAGGACATATAACTGTCACTTTTTTAATTCAGTTCCTCTGACTTTATCTGTCTCGTTGCTGACTACTCTTGAAAAAAATTTGGGCAAGAGGAGAAATTTACGTATGAATGCAATGTCTGCTTTTGCCTTAATGTTTCTGTGTGCATTCATAAATCAAACCGTTACTCAAGAATTTCATATTGATGAATGATTATCATTTAATGGCAAAATTCTAGACTCATCCAAATTGAAAGCATTTACAGATGACAAACTCAAAAGTGGCTTGAATGATGAGATTTGTCTTTAAAGGGAAGAAAACATTGTGGAAAAAGGAGGAAATGCTGGTTGCCATCATTGTCTCCTGGTTAGCAAGGCATTCTCCTTTTCCCATAATATTTTCAAAAGGCTCCTTCCTTGGAGTCGTTAAAACATGAGATTGTGTGGTAAAGGGTTAAAACCTTGACTTCACCTTGGTAGCCCCATTTCTGTTTTCTTTTTAGAAGCTGTTCATTATGCGTTATCAAGGTACTTGCCTTGATGTAGCATTTTTTTATGAATAAACATAAGTTATCTCTTTACCAAACAACAAAATTTTAGACTTGTCCAAATTGAAAGCATTTGCAGATGACATGGTAAATTTAGCTGAAATGGAGGTATTTGTCTGTGAAAGTGTAGAAAACCTTGTGGCAAAAGGAGAAAATGCTGGTTACCAGCATATTTTCTCCTTTTTCCACAAGGTTTTCAAAAGGCTATTTCCTCAGAGTTGTTAAAACTCGGGATTGTGTGGTAAAGAGTTAAAGTGTTTTTGTATTATTGATGATAATTGAGGGTCTTTTAGTTACACCCTGCAAGGTAGTTTTTGTAAAATGAATCTTAAAATATACCAGTAAAGCTACTGTTAGCACTGTGCTAAGATCAGGTGACTGATGACCTTACTCTGAGAACTAAGCAGTAAGCATTCATGCCAAGAATTAAGCCAGCAACCATAAGGTCTATAGGTAAACACTCAATTTAAATCCTGGCTATGTAATTAACTCTTTACCAAACAACAAAGTTTTAGACTGGTCCAAATTGAAAGCATTTGCAGACAACAGATTAAATGCTGCTGCAGTGATGGAGTTTGTGTCTGAAAGAGTAGAGAGCATTGTGGGAAAAGGAGAAAATGCTTTTTACAAGCATTTTCTCCTTTTCCACAATGTTTTCAAAAGGGTCCTTCTTCAGGGTCGTTAAAACTCGGGGATTGTGTGGTAAAGAGTTGACAGCTTTCCATCAGTAAATATGCCCCAGCATTAGAAATTTATTAGAAATCTATTAGAAATAGATGCCTTGGTTTATTTTGTAGGTGTTAAGGGATCTTTTTAGATTTTTTGCATCACATAATTATTTTGTTTTTGGTTAAACTACTGATAAGTACAAAATTTACTTTTCTATGCAAGCATGAAGAAACTGGATGGTTGTGTGCCGTACAAAAGTGCCAGTTTGGCATAATTTGAATAAGGGATCCATGGCTTTGCAGTCTGTAACTCCATCTATTTTTATGAATTCAAATATGACATCATCATGTTTATTTGAATACGATCCCACATAATCTGCACATGTTATTGACATTTCCACAGATATTAACTCTTTACTGAAAATTTAGACTTGTCCAAATTGAAAGCATTTGCAGGCAACAAATTAAAGGTGGCTCAAATGGCGGAATTTGTCATTGATAGAGTAGAACACATTTTGGAAAAAGGGGAAAATGTTAGTCACCAACATTTTCTCCTTTTGCCACAGTGTTTTCAGAAGGCTTCTTTCCCATGGTCGTTAAAATCCAGGATTGTGTGGTAGAGGGTTAACAGGCTTTGCCCCAAAAGTTAATGTCTAGCCATTATAATCCACTGAATAATTATGGCTATTTGTGTAAAATTTTCTCTTCTTTGTTTTGTGACAGTGAGAAGAAGGACATGGAAAGAGAAGCACACAAATTGCTAGAGCTTCGTGGCCATCCACGCATTATTCACTTCTATGGGGCTTTAATGGAGGAAAATTATTATGGGCTTGTGATTGAATACATGCATTTTGGAAGCTCATTTATATTTGTTGTCCGGTTTCATGGTATGCAATATTTTTTACAGTTTTCCTTACCTTCATTAACTCTTTACCACAAAACAAAAATGTAGACTTGTCTGTATTCAAAGCATTTGCAGATGAAAATCTAAATGTGGCTCAAACAATGGAATTTGTCTTTGATGGGTAGAAAACATTGTGGGAAAAGGAGAAAATGCTGGTTACGGGCATTTTCTCCTTTTCCCAGAACATTTTCAAAAGCTTTCTATCTCAGGGTCACTAAAAGTCGGGACTGTATGGTAAAGGGTTAAAGAAACCCTACCTAACAACCCCATTTTTTAAGGAACCTGAGGGAGACAGCTTTTGAAAACAATGTAGGAATGAATACAGAATTTTATGTTGCTGTAACTGTCCTGGTGCTTGTATTTGGTTCGAGCAGGGTGAGAAAACTTGATATTGCGCGAGACCAAAGGTCAATCAAGATGTCAAAATTTTCTTATGCAAGACCAAAGGTCAAGCGAGATGTCAAATTTTTCTTATGCCTCGAGAAGCAAACACTAGCCCCAGGAAAGTTATTACAGCATGTTCCTTTTATTATATACCTACAACTTTCAATGACAAAATATTGCAGATCATTGACATTTTATTTGAAAACGACAAATGAAATAAAACAATTAAATTGCTTAATGGGTAGTAACTTCTTTTTTATGAATGGCAGATGAATATTTAGCGTAATATTTTGATCTATCAATATATATACATGTATATAATCACAAATCAATATGCACATATTCCATGAACAAGAAATGTCATCATATCATATTTGGAACTGTATTTGATGTTGTGTAGACACAGATTTTTTTTCTGTCATGTGTGTTAATACAACCATGTGGGATACACATTTTTAGCTGAAAAAATTACAGGTAAATAATAATATGCTGGTAACTTTTTTGTACCATTTCTAAGATGAATTACATTATTTGAACTGCATTGAATTTATGGTCTGCTAATGCTCTGAACATGGATAAATAAAAAGTGTTGTTGTATTTGGTTACATTTGGTGAGGCTGTTTTACAGAACTGAAATCAATTAGGCAAAGTTGGGAAAATCAATAACTCTCATACTTTAACTCTTTGGCAAACGCAAAATTTTAGACTAGTTCAAATTGAAAGCGTTTGCAGGCAACAAAATAAATGTGACCCAAAAATTAAAATTTCTTTTAAGAAGTATAGAAAACGTTGTGGGAAAAGGAGAAAAATACTGGTTACCAGCATTTTCTCCTTTTTCCTCTATGTTTTCAAAAGCTTTCTTTGTCAGTGTGGATTAAAGTCAGGATTATGTGGTAAAGGGTTAATCATTATCATATGTGATTGCAATTTTTATAAACCTCATGTGGGTGTAAAAAACTTTAAAAAGAAAAATTCAAATAAGCATTTTACCTACCTCTTGTCTGGACTAAGTCAGGGTTCGTATTCACAAACCATTATTAAGAACGTACTTAGACTTACTCTTCAAGATTTTCCAAGTTTGAAAGTAACACAACTTCTGATTGGCTAAACCAAATGATTTAGCCAAGCAGAAGGTGTGTTACTTTCAAATTTGGAAAATTTTGGAGAACTAGACCAAGAATATTCTTAAGAATGGTTGGTGAATATGGACCCAGGAGTATATTTTTACAACTGTTCTGTTTGAATTGAGCTGTACTCCATGAAAAGGGGGTTTACATCTGCAAAAAGTATCAATCCATGTCAGCCTGAAGGGGCTGACATTGTTCGAAAGTTTTTGGCCTCAGTAAATTTTCTGGACCATTCTACCCCATGACTCAGTTATTTCACAAAATTTATTTTATGGATCCGTAATAATGTGATGTCTTCCTTGGCATAATGCTTTAAATCCCATTTTACCAGAGCATTGCTCATTTATATTGTTAAATTTAGTGACATGACAAACAGCAGCAACATAGAACAACTGAAAAAACAAGGCAGCATTGTAGATTTTTAACCTTTTACCCACAATCCAGAGTTTTAACAACCTTGAGATTCAAAAGCCTTTCAAAATGATGTGGAAAAAGGAGAAAATGTGATGCTGATAACAGCAGTTTTTCCTTTTTCCGCAAATTTTCTACCCTTTAAAAATATATCCAGTCATTGTAGACACATTTGTCATCTGTAAAATGCTATCAATATTTCAAGGTCTAAAGATTTATCAAACAGTAAAGAGTTTTGTGTGGGCTAAATACTTAACCATTTACCACACAATCCTGACTTTTAAAGACCCTGAGAAAAAACTTTTGAAAACTTTGTGGGAAAAGGAGAAAATGCCGATAAGTAGCATTTTCTCCTTTTCCCACAATGTTTTCTACTCATCCCTAAACAAATTTCAATTATTGAGACTCATTTTCCATCTGCAAATGCTTTCAATTTGGCTAAGTCTTGAATTTTGTCAAATGGTAAAGAGTTAAAATTGATATTTCTAAAGTGGGAAATGCCCACTCATATCTCTATCTCTGTCTCTCTCCCAACCCAAAAATCTTAGTTCCATGTCATAACTGCATTTCAGTGGAAGCTCCCTTACTCCTGCGAATTGCAAAGGATGTGGCATCAGCTATGGAGTATCTCCACAGTTTTACTCCACCAATGCTTCATAAGGATTTGAAAGCAGACAACGTTCTTATTGATAACCATTTCAATGCAAAGGTAATTTATAAACCAATCAAATGACTGAATCATTGGTTTTCTCATTTTGTGGCTAACAACATGGCTTTGACATTCAAAACATCCATACACCGGCATAATTCTTTACTATCTAACAAAGTTTTATTTCGACTGTATTTGCAGACAACAAATCAAATGCTGCTCATATGCAGGAATTTGCTTTTAAAGGGTAGAAAATACTGTAGAAAAAGAAGAAATTACCAGCATTTTCAACTGTTCTTCCAGTGTTATCAAAATCTGTTTCCTTAAGGTTGTTAAAAGATGGGATTGATTGGTAGTTTACCCTTTACCACACAATCCCAAGTTTTAATGACCCTGAGGAATTACCCTTTTGGAAACATTGTGGGAAAAGGAGAAAATGCTGGTAACCAGAATTTTCTCCTTTCCACAATATGTTTTCTACCCTTCCAAAGGCAAATTTCTGATTTTGAATCACATTAAATTTATTGTCTGCAAATGCTTTCAATTTGGACCATTCTAAAATTTTGTTCTTTAACCCTTTACCACACAATTCCAGGTTTTCACGACCCTGGGAAAGAAGGCTTTTGAAAACATTGTGGGAAAAGGATAAAATGCTCCTATTCCCACAATGTTTTCTGCTCTGTCAGAGAACTTAAGCTCATTTGTACCAAAGTTGAATTTGTCGTCTGCAAATGCTTTCAAATTAATCTAGTCTAAAATTTTGTCGTGTGGTAAAGGGTTAATAAAGAGTAAAAGATTAATTGTAAAACACACAATACAGTAAAACTTAATTATAACGAACTCTGATAATGCGAATTTTCGCTTAGTATGAATCGAAATCAATTCCCCGGCAAAAACCTTCTTTCGCCTTTGTAAAATTTAAATGTTAAAACGAATTTGGATATAACGAATTTTCGCATATTGCGAATCAAAAATCAGGTCCGCAGATATCCATTTCAACTGAAAATACCTTGGTTACACTGAAGTCGCATCTAAGGGTCTTTAATTACCAAGTCAGTTATTCACACCTTCCCGCTTGCCCAATTAACACGTTGACGCTAGAGGCGTTGATCTACACAACATAAACTGACTGCGTTATCGATCGATAATTATCATGGTAAGGTATAATTTGCCACAAGTAGAAAATTGTCGTCTGCAAATGCTTTCAATTCCTACCGGTATAAAATGTGTTTTGAATGATTAACATCGCTCACTCGATTAAATAAATACGAAATCGGCTACTAGTTTTTCCTACCTGTCATAAATGTCATTGGATACTATAAATATAACACATATTTGTCGAAGTATGTTAGAAAAACATTTTTCTGGTAAATAAATGTTAGACTGCATGTACATGTGTCCACCTTTGAGTCCCGAAATATAACGAAGTTCGTACTATCAATAAAGCGAATTATGCTTATAGCGAATTAAATCTGACGGTCCCGTGAAATTCGCTATATCAGAGTTTTACTGTACCCTTCAGCAGTATCAGAATATTATTTGAAATGTCAGGTCAGCGAGATTTATATTCTGAACTAAAAAAGAAACTTCGCTAAGTTTGAAAGTAGATACTTTTTTAACATTTCAAAAGATTTGACGGAAATCTTCCGTTTTCTGTACAAGAATGTCTTCTGAATATTTTGATGGCAGCATGTTGGACAGAAAGTATCAGTTTGATTGTTTGATTTGTATTAAATGGGCTAACACTTTACTACACAATCCCAAGTTTTAATGACCCTGGGGAAGAAGCTTTCGAAAATCATTGTGGGAAAAGGAGAAAATACAGGTAAGCAGCATTTGTCTTTGTTCCACAATGTTTTCTACCCTTTTATAGTCCAGTTTCATTAATTGAGCCACAATTTATTTGTCATCTGCAACAACTTTGAATTTTGACAAGTATAAAATTTTTTCGTTTGGTAAAGACTTAACCCTTTACCAAACAATCACGTGTTTTCACGTCCCTAATGAAGAGGCCTTTTGAAAACATTGGGGGAAAAGGAGAAAATGCTGGTAACCAGCATTTTCTCTTTTTCCCACTATGTTTTCTACTCTGTCAAAAAACCTTAAGTTCATTTATACCACTTTAAAATTTGTCGTCTGCAGATGCTTTGAATTCGGAAGGGGTTAAAATTTGTCGTTTGGGAAAGGGTTAAGCTGCTTTTAGTAATAGTGTCTTGACAGAGCTTGCATTTATTCAAAGTGCTACTCTGCCTAGTTTTCTGATTTGCGTGAAATTAGAAGAAAGGGATGTCAATTTTTTGTTTTTTTGTTCCATTGAACAATTCATAGGTGTGTGACTTTGGTCTTTCAAAGTGGAAAACAATTACAAAGAGCATGACTCAAGATAAACCCTCCAATGGTCCAAGGTGTACCATTTCCCACATTGCACCAGAAGTGTTGGAAAATATCAATTGCAAATTTACAAAGGAAATTGATGTTTACGCTTTTGGTATTACGGTTTGGGAACTATTTGCTCAAAGGAGACCATATGAAGGTAAGTTTTAACCCATACTTAGAACCAGAAATTAGCGAACCCTTGCATTTCATCTTGAAGTATTTTTTTTTAACCCTTTACCACACAATCCCAACTTTTTACGACCCTGAAATAGAAGCCTTTTGAAAACATTGTGGGAAAAGGAGAAAATGCTGGTAACAAGCAACCTTTTTTTCTTTTTCCCACAATGTTTTCTAATCTATCACAGGCAGAAATCATCATTCTAGCATCATTTAATTTGTAGTCTGCAAATGCTTTCAATTTGGTCTATTAAAAAATTTTGTTGTTTGGTAAAGAGTTAACTAAAACATATAACAGATGTAGAATCCAAGTCAATAACGGGTGTGACTCCATTTAACAAGTAACAGGGTTCCCTTACTTTTGGGCTAGGTATACTACTTATTACCCAAACTGTGGACTAGATACACTGCTAAAAAAAGTAATAAAAGAGAAAGAATAATGCCAAATTTCATAACTTTCATGTTGATAGATATTCATTCTGCCTATTGTAAGATACAGTTCAGGGTTCGAAATTAGCAGAAGCAAGTAGCAAATTTGCCACCTGAAAAACAAATTTTGCTACCTGGGCACAAAACCAGTAGCAAAAGGTTGCTACATGGTAATGCTGTCTGCTTGAACTGTTTTGCCAATATTTAATGAAATTAATCTTCCACTTGTTAATTAAGAAATCTGTTGAAATGATCTTCGCAATCGTCAGCATAGGTAAAAAAGCATGCAAGCATTACCAAGTCACACAATCGAATACGTCTGTGGTTGATGATGAGTTTATATTTAACATCTATATTCATAGCTACCTTTGTGAATCTTTGCAAATGTCCATTTGAAAACGGTCTGCAAATGGGTGAAAACATGCAAGTATAAATGAGCAACCTGAAATGGCAACTGCCATATAACACAGTCTCTATGCCCAGGTCTTTGAAGATATGCTGTTTTTTCTTCTGCCAAGCATCTCATGGGCAAAGGCAGTAATTCAGGCATCATTTTAGTGGTGGGAGGGAGGGCCATTATTTGTCTGCCCCTATTTGCTACCAGGAATGTACCGTTTGCTACCTTATTTTAAGCCAGGTAGCAAGTACTTGCTGCCTGCAAAATATGTTAATTTCTAACACTGCAGTTGTTACCCCTCTGACCAGGCAGACTTGACTCTTTACCACACAATCCCGACTTTTAACAACCCTGGGAAAGAAGCCTTTTGAAAACATTGTGGGAAAAGGAGAAAATTCTGGTTACCAGCATTTTCTCCTTTTCCCACAATGTTTTCTACCCTTTCTAAAACAAATTTCAATTCTTGAGTTGCATTTAATTTGTCGTCTGCAAATGCTTTGAATTTGGACTGGTCTAAAATTTTGTTGTGTGGTAAAGAGTTAAACAATGTATCTCATATTTGAATGATTTCAAACTCTGATAAGCCATATCTAACTCTTTATCAAACCACAAATATTTAGACTTGACAAAATTGAAAGCAGTTGCAGACAGCAAAATTTATGTGACTCAAAATGCTGGTTAACAGCATTTTCTCCTTTTCCTACAATGTTTTCAAAAGCTTTTCTGTCAGGGTTGTTAAAAGTCGGGATTGTGTGGTAATGGGTTAGCAATAGATTTGTATGTCATTAAAAATCTGTTTGCAATCAAAATTCAGAAAAGAAGCTTTGTTTAACCCTTTACCACACAGTTCAGAATTTTAACGACCGTGAGAAAGAAAGCATTTAAAAACATTGTGGGAAAAGGAGAAAATGCTGGTAACCAGCATTTTCTCCTTTTCCCAAAATGTTTTTACCCTTTCCAAAGCAAATTCCATTTTTGAGTTACTTTTATTTTGTCGTCTGCAATTGCTTTTATTTTGGACAAGTCTGAATTCTTGTGATGTGGTATAGAGTTAAGTATTTTGAGTGATGTAATAATTTATACAGCTGCTGTCTACTAATTGTATGTAAAATTTCTGATTTGTTTGCCTTTCTAGAAGCTTTGAACAATGCTATAATCAGGACCCTGGTGTGTGAAAATCAAAGACCCAACCCTGACTATTTGTGTGAGGATTGTCCTGAGATTATCAATCTGATGTTATGTAAATGTTGGCATCAAAATGCAGACCAGAGACCCCAATTTCATGGTAAAATTGCACCCTATTACCTAGAATAGCTGACTATTCTCATAACTCTTTTATTTTTAGTTTTGCTGTTTCCAAAGGAAATGTCAAGGTATTGTCAATAGCCTTGTCATTGTTACTTGCTTCAACTACATTGTCTTTCAAAAATTTTGACATTGTATAATATCTTTGTCATTCATTTAGAAATTTACTTCAAACTTTATTTAGTTAGTAACCGTCAAAAAAGGAATCCATACAACAGGAGTAACAATCAAAATATTTTTGACATTGTATAATATCTTTGTCATTCATTAAGAAATTTACTTCAAACTTGATTTAGTTACTAACCGTCAAAAAGGGAATCCATACAACAGGAGTAACAATCAAAATATTTTTGACACAGTTATGCCCCTTTTTCAACTTGGAATTCTCCCTGAAAATCAACCTTTTTCTAATATCTCTGTCGTTATTGAAGATATTTACTTCAGACTTGGATAATTTGTTTACTGTCAAAAGAGTAACCCATAAACCAGGTGCAGGTAAAAGTCAAAATATTTTATATGCAGTTATGTCCCCTTTTCAGGTTAGAATTTTCCCTGAAAATCAATCTATCTTAAAAAAATTGCAAACAAGCATTGGCAACCGCATCCAGTGCTATTGTTTCAACTGTTCCTTCAATCCTTTACAAAATAATCCTGTGTTCATTGATCCAGAGGAAGAAGGCTTTTGAAAACATTGTTGAAAAAAGAGAAACTGCTTTTGAATAGCATTTTTTCCTTTATTTAGTGAAGGGTTAGTGGATTATAAGATTGATCCTCACAGTCAAATATTTGATTTCTTTTGCAAGGCTCCTTTTAAATTCAACTTGTGTAAGTAACTTTTTAGTATATAATATTTAGGTAACTTTTAAACATATGTCTTGCTACCTGGGTCCGTATTCACCAACCATTTATAAGAATATTCTTAGTCTTATTCTCCAAGATTTTCTAAATTTGAAAGTAACACAACTCCTGATTGGCTAAACCAAATGTAGAAATGTAGAAAATTCTGAAGAACAAGACAAAGAACATTCTTAAGAATGGTTGGTGAATACGGACCCTGTTGTTTAGATGGAATAAAACAAATAAAGAGAGTTGGACCCTGTTGTTTAGATGGAATAAAGCAAATAAAGAGAGTTGTACTCTGGGAAAAGGGAGTTTAGTGCATCTGTGTGATCTATAAAAATTATTTTATCTAACAACTGACTGGATCATGAGTTAGTATGGTCCTTGGACATGCAGAAAATTTACAAATAGCAGAAAGTTTTGATGCATGTCAGCCTGCATGGACTGTGCAGGCTGACATGCAGACTGCGCAGGCTGACCTAGGCCAAAACTTTTTGCCACTGTTCCATTTTCTGCTGCTCAAGAGACCACTGTACCTCATGATTAAGCCAGTTATTATACAAAATGGATTTTATGGATCCATGATACTAGGATGACTTGCTAGATATCATGCATCATGGAGATGTATTAAGTCTCCTTTTGCCAGAGCATGGCTCAATTGTAGTGTAAATGATCATTTCTGTTTTTGATAGGGTACAAAACTTTGTAGGAAAAAGTGAAAATGCTGGTAACCAGCCTTCTCTTTCAGTGTTGTTAAAAGTTGATATCGTGTATTACAGGTTTAAACATAAATTTGTATCATTTCAGTGGTTTTCAAAGCACTGGAGAAAGCCTATAAGGAGCGTGAACATGAAATAAACAGAATAATCAAATCACTCCGCAGACAGATTTGTGAGCAGTTTGTAAGTATAAACTACACATAAAGAAAATAACATGCATTATTGCACAAAATGGGGGAAGGGGACCAGGCGTAAACGGGAGAAAACGTGTATTAATCAGTAAAATCGTTAACGCCTGGCTTTGTACTTTCAATATCCTCGATCAGAGCCTACCTTGTAAACAATGTAAGCTGAACATTTGTTCTTGTCATGCATCCCAGACTCCAACCAACTAAGCTGTAGAAACTTTTACCATATTAGATCCTTATTATGGCTTGTCTTTGATGATTTTAGTACACCACAAACAAAATCTTACCCAGTACCTCAGTATTATCGAGATCTGAGCAAAAAATCAAATCATAATGCACTCTACATCCCACCTACTTTCCTAACGTGGTCAGCAATTCCTTCACTTGATACACAGTCGAATATCCATACCTCGAAGTTCAGGGGACTACCAAAAAAAGTTCAAGGTATAGAAAGTTCGACGTGCAGAGATTCTTCAGATGAGTGTGTCAGGTACCGGAAGTAGGTAACAGAAACATACTTCGTTCACAGGCCGTACATTACATTGTTCCCTGTATAGCTAACCGATCATTGTTTTGAAAATTAAAGAGTAAAGGATGCATACTGTTTATTTTCTTTTATTAACATGTTTTTTTTTTAATTCTGTCTGTAAGAAAGATACTGAAAATTGTGAAATTAAAAAAGCATTTCGTCAGCCGAAGTTGTTGGCTATCTCCCGGACTTTACCGGGTTTCTTTCACCGGACAAGTCCTTAGTAGCGGTATCCTCGAGGATATTTGTATTTTCGGCCGACAACGAAATGCCAAGTCTTTCTATTGCACAGCCAGAATCACAGTGTATGGTATGAAAAATCTCAGTCCAAACATTTCTAACCGAACTAATTACTGATAATTATCTGGAAGTCAAGATGACTGGCACGTTAACACCCGAGCTTACATTAGTCAATGATCGAAAATGTGCGAAAAACATACCGTCGTTGTATCCAGCATCTCTATTAATTATGTATAACACCTAAGTTTATAATTAAAGTCACTTAAAATGTGTGAAAATTTTGTACTGTATTCGAAGTAAAGATGTGTAAATTAACTGGATCATTGAAGTTCGGACCTGAAATTAGGTTCGACATATGGATAAACTTCGAGATGTGGACTTCGACGTGCAGATAGTACTTTATATAGAGAAATAGGGCAATTCAATCCGGACTTTAAATTTACTTCGACGTATAGAGAACTTTGAGGAGTAGATGTTCGAGCAACGGACATTCGACTGTATATCCCTTTGACGTCTTTCAGTAACAGAAATTTCATATCCACTCATTTATCCTAGTTGTAATGGATCCAAAAAATGTAAAAGTTAATCCCACCGAAGTCCGCTATGCATTAAATATCATTAGAAGTGAATTACAGCGAGAGTCCAAAAAATGGCACAGGATTGTGGCCCTTCACTACGCGTAACAAAAATTTCATCATCAAATTCCGGTTTTGACCAGTACAAGTCCGGTACATTTCAAGCCCGTTTCTTTGCATTGCTGTGGAGATATTTTTTGCTTTCGTTGCAAATTATTGCTAAAATACATTTATTTTATGCAAAAATAGCATTAATTCACGTTTTTTGGGTTGTTTACATTTGCAGAGGCCCTCAAAATGGTTTGCTTCGCACTCGGGCATTGAACCATTTTTCGGGCCTCTGTGGATGTTAAAGTCCCAATAAAGTCCAAATGTAAACAATGAGGGATAAAAAATTAAGTTAAATTTTAATCATACCATTTAAAACTATGTAGATTAATATGACGATGACACTCTCTTAATGTGCGATTGGTCAAAGTTCCATTCGCTGGCAGAAGAATTAATTTCAAAACTACAGAAAATACTACCAGGTATCTCTAACTTTTGTTTACATCAATAACGATGACGTAGGTACACCACGTGATACCTAGGAGCTAAGGTAAACGAAAAACAAAATGGAGGACGGTGTGACGGTGTGAGAATCATATTCGATAGAAAACCAAGTTCGTTTACCGAATTTGCCGAAAAGCGACACACAAAGAACAAACGGGCGTCTATTTTAGGATTTGTTTCTTTTGTTTTGAACAAGAAGCTCCGTGTAAATATACAGAATGAGCGAACTGTCTGAAAACAGATGCGGATTTCAGTTCGCATTCTTGAATCGGTAAGCCACACGTTCATCTTATATTTATTGTGTTAAAAACAGATTTATCGCTACATCTGTATTGATTTCCGCATTAACTGTTGGAACAGGATATGTAAGCACTTTTTGATTAACCCTTTAAGTGCTGAAATTAAGATTTGGACCTTTTTAATCTGGAAAAACAGTCCGAAATTTTGCTATTTTAAGGTTTCTCCATTTGAAAATGTAACATAATAGCAGACTGTGTAGATCCAAGATCAGACTGCACATTTTGTGCAGTCTGATCTTGATCTACACTGTCTGTAAAAACAACTTAGAGTCGGTTCCAGGGCTGTAAGGGTTAATGAATATCGGGTAGTAAGATGAAACAATGGTGAACGGCGAGCGACAGTATAAATCATATATTACACACTAATTTACTATTACTCAGTGTGTAATATATGAATTATACTGTCGCTCGCCGTTCACCTGTGAGGTGAAAATGATCTTTCATTTTTGCGCAGCACCCGACTGACCCATTTTCTATGCAGAGAATGCAGATAATGATTAAATGTGCATGAATGTAGTCTGAACCTCGGATATACGCGACGCATATTTATTCAGAGATTGGCCATTTACCTAGCAATCGCTAGTTTTTACGACATTGAAAAAATGCTTTTGAAAACATGGTGGAAATAGGAGAGAAAGTTGGAAGCCGACATTTTCTCCTATTTCCACAGTATTTTTCTTGTATCACAGACAAATTTCATTATTTGAGAAATATTTGTTTTTCCACAAATGCCTTAGTGTTGGACAAGGCTAAGTATTTGTTATTTGTGTGTATGTGTGTGTGTGTGTGTGTTTATAACTTTAGAAATGCAACTGAAACTCAATGTGCTGAATTAAATCTGCACCATTTTTTAAAAAAATTGGCTGAATTTCTTGGGTGTCACAGATTTGAACGTAGAACCCAATTATCTTTCCCTAATCTGGTCAGTGCACATATCAATGGAATCCTGGTGATTTTTTTTTTTTTGGCAGATGACAAAATTTTGGACTTGTCTAGATTGAAGCCATTTGCAGACGACATGGCTTGTATTGGATCTACATGATTTGTATTTGAAACGGGAGAAATAATTGTTGAATCAAAGGTAAATACTAGTCACCAGCAGCATTTTCTCCTTTTCCTACAATGTTCTCAAAAGTTTTATGCCTCTGGGTCATTACAGCACTGGATTGTATGTTAACCCTTTATTACACAATCCCGAGTTTTAACAACCCTGAGAAATAAGCCTTTTGAAAACATTGTAGGAAAAGGAGAAAATGCTGGTAACCAGCATAACCAGCATTTTCTTCTTTTCCCACAATATTTTCTCCCCTATCAAAGATCTATTCTATCATTTGGCCCACATTAAATTGCCGTCTGCAAATGCTTTCAATTTGGACAAGTCTAAATTTTTGTCATTGGGTAAAAAGTTAAAGTGGGAATTTGCACATTATTAGGTCCGGGGTTCGATTGGCTGGTATTTTCGTGGGAGTGTATTTGGGCAAGACACTTCAGAGCCCTAGCCTAGTACTGGTGAATCCCAGTAAATACATGAATTTGTGTAATGTCGCCATGATATGACTGAAATACTGTTGAAAGCGGAGTAAAACACCACTATATTTCTAGCACAGTATGTTAAATGATATGTAAATGATATTCCAGAGTATGGAGAGAATTACTTTACACATCTCTGGCCAATGTGAATGGATCCTCCTACATGATGATACACATACTGTATTATACTGACTGAGCAGAGGCAGATGAGCCTTGGTTTCTGACTCTGTTATGATTGTGAATCCATTCCAGTAGATCCAGAATTTGTCGACCTCTTTTCAGGTACATGTGTCTCAATCAGATAAAACAACTTTTATTTTCAGTAGCCAAATTCCAAAATTTACATGATTGGTAAAGTCATGAAAATTCAAAACAATGTACTGCAGTTTCAGGGATTCACCTCTACCCACCACCTGGGCTATACCTATAAAGAAGCAGTGTAGATTCAATATTACTGGTATACTGCAAGAAGTTTTTGCTGTCTCATCTAGATCTTGAATGAAACCCATATTATAGGCCAGGATGAAAATGGAGCAGAATTCTTGAAAATATGCTGTTGGACAAAATACCTGTAGACAGCTGATTAAGCTACTGCTTTGCTTATGCAACTGAATTTTGTTTTGTCACTTAGGGCATCACAGTTCTCCTGTATTACACAGCTCTTTCAAAGACAGATATATTTCATGCAACAAGCAAGGCAATATGGTGTAATATTATTTTATTATTTTAAATACATGTACATCACAATAGTCTTACAAGAAGAATTTGTGGACAAAAAATAAAAAATATATTCATACATACAGAGCAATGTTAGAAGCTATTGCTTGCCCTCAACCCTTACTCTTTACCAAACAACAATATTTTGGACATTTCCAAATTGAAAGCATTTGAAGATGACAAAATAAATGGGACTCAAAAACTGAAATTTGTTTTGGGAAAGGTAGAAAACATAGTGGGAAAAGGAGAAAATGCTGGTTACCAGCATTTTCTCCTTTTTCCACAATGTTTTCAAAAGGCTTCTTTCCCAGGGTCATTAAAAGTTGGGATTGTGTGGTAAAGGGTCAACCAAAACATCCAAGTTGTTATGTAAAGCACTATTTAATCATTTTAACAAAGAAAAATGCTTTTGAAACATTTTGGAAATAGCAGAATTGCTGATAACCAGTATTTTTTCCTTTTCTCATAATGTATACTATTCTTCTTGAAGCAAAGCTTTTCATTTGAGCTACCACGTCCAATTTTTCATCTGCAATTGTTTCCAATTTGAACAATTTCTAAAATTTTACCAACTGGTAAAGGGTTGCGCACCTGCTTGGAAAGTAAGAAAACGGTAGCGGCTTTGCTTTATTTTGACAAAACTTGTTTCATAGTAGTAGACAGTATAGATCTAAGATCAGACTGCATGTTACATGTATGTGCAGTCTGATCTTTATCTACACTGTCTGCAAACACAACTTTTGTCTGCAAAAACAACTTAAGTTGGTTCCAGGGCTTTAAGCCACACCCTGTAGTTCAGTCTGTAGCGTAAGGGACTTGAGAATAGGAGGTTGCTGGTTCGATCCCAGGCGCGGCCCATTTCTTTCCGCTGATTGATGATAGTCATTGCGACAGGATTCATTCCTCTCTCACCCCTGACCATTGTTTTGACAATGGCTATGTGGGAAAAGCAGCCAGTGGCTTGGAAAGAATACTGTGCGAAGCACTGCTAAAAGAAACGCTAGGAAAGCATGGATAGGTGCACTGGCCGCCACGTTGTAACTGAAATAATGTTGAAAATGGCATTAAACACCATAGAATCAATCAATCCAGGGCTTTAAGGGTTAAGGAATGTCCTTAGGCAAGACATTGCAGAGCCCCAGCTTTGTGCTGGTGAAATACAGAAAAGACAGTAATAAGTTGTCACAATGACATGAATAAAAATCTGAAATAATGTTCAAGGTGGTGCAAAATGCTCCAACAAATAAACACCCAATCTTTACAAGAGAAGAACATTTTAGTCTTGTCTAACTTGAAACTATTTGCAGATGAAAAAGTACATGTAACTCAACACAATAAATGTCTCTCTGGAAGGGTAGAAAACGGTGTGGGGAAAAAAGAAAAAAAAATGCAAGCTACCAACATTTTCTGCTTTCTCTACAGGCTATATTGTACCAAAATTTTCTCTTTATCCCACAATATTTGCAGAGGCTGTCTTGCTAAGAGTTGTTAAAACTTGGATTGTTTGAAAAAGGTTTAAATTTAATAATGCTCCTTTTACCTCTATTTCATATACTAGTAATTCTCAGCAAATTCTCTAAAATTCACTGGCTGTTTTCCCCCATGAGCAAACCCAAATCATGTTCAGGAGTTTGAGAGGATCAAATCCTGTTGCAATGACACTCAACTCTTTACCACACAGCAATATTTCAGATTGGTCCAAATTGAAAGCATTTACAGGCGACAAAATAAATGTGACTCAAAATTTGAATTTGTTTCTGGTAGGGTAGAAAACACAGTGGGAAAAGGAGAAAATGCTGGTAACGAGCATTTTCTCCTTTTCCCGGAATGTTTTCAGAAGGCATCTTCCATAGGTTCGTTTAAACCTGGATTTGTGTGGTTAAGCGTAAATAAACAAGGATGTGAAAATGCTTGCAAGCCCACCATGGCCTTTTGGTTGATATGATTTGTAAAACGTGTTCAAAATTCAAATGTAGCTGGAGTTTGATAGGAAGTTTCCTACAAAAACTGACCTCCCCCAGCTTTATTGCCAGTAATATCTCTTTACCAAACGACAAAATTTTAGACTGGTCCAAATTAAAAGCAGTTGCAGACGACAAAATAAATGTGACTGAAAAATGGAAATTTGTTTTGGGAAGGGTAGAAAACATTGTGGGAAAAGAAGAAAATGCTGGTTACCAGCATTTTCTCCTTTTCCCACAATGTTTTCAAAAGGCTTCTTTTTCAGGGTCGTTAAAAGTCGGGATTGTGTGGTAAAGGGATATCAGTTATTGACCCAGTGAACATGAGTAAGTGTACAGCAACTGCTATACAGTTGAAATACTGTTGAAAATAGATTTATTGCATTGTGACATATATCAGTCAAATACATTTACTTGTTTCTGTTTCTCTTCCTACCTTAGGTGCTCTATGATGGAAAGTTTTACGTGAACAGTATTTTTGCCCAAGATACAGATAGCCAGTATTAAGTTTTTACACCAGTCATGAAGAATATTGAATTAAGATTACCAATATGATTAACTCTTTACCAAACAACAAAATTTTAGACTGGTCCAAATTGAAAGCACTTGCAGACGACAAAATAAATATGATGGAAAAATTGAAATTTGTTTTGGAAAGAATAGTAAACATTGTGGGAAAAGGAGAAAATGCTGGTTACCAGCATTTTCTCCTTTTCCCACAATGTTTACAAAAGCCCTCTTCTTTTTAGGGTCATTAAAACCCGGGATTGTGTGGTAAAGAGTTGAGTGTGATATTTCTGTGACCATTGTTTTTTATTACTAAAAGGAAAATTATTGAAAGATACTAAACTCTGTTTCTAGTTTAAGCCTTTTCCACACACTCATGGCTTTTAACAGCCTTGAGAGAGAAGCCCTTTGAAAACATTGTAGGAAAAGGAGAAAATGCTGGTAACCAGCATTTTCTCCTTTTCCTACAGTGTTTTCTTCCCTTCCCAAAAAGAATCTTAATTTTTGAGTCACATTTATTTTGTCAACTGCAAATGCTTTCAATATGGACTAGCATAAAATTTTGTCATTTGGTAAGGGGTTACAGTTTTAATTCATGTTTATGAATTTTAAAATAAAACCATATCTTACAAAGTTCAAGACCAATAAAAAGTATATTTGAGCAAACTGCAATTGTTTTCACCATCTACTTATTTTCAAGCTTTTAAATCAAGCATACAATGGTCCTTTAGCAGACAGTCTCGTCTTTTAATGACCCCCAGGGAGATAGCTTTAGAAACTTCGTGGGTGAAGGAGAAAATGTTGGTAACCAGCATTTTCTTCTATTCTCTCAATGATTTCTACCATTTCAAAGACAAATCTAATCCTTTACCCACACTGAATTACAGTAGTTGTCTAAAAACACTTCCAATTTGGACTTGTCCAAAACCTGTCATCTGGTAAATGGTTAACCCATTTCTGCACATAGTTTTTAACTCTTGACAAACAACAAAATCTTAGACTTGAAAGTATTTGCAGATGATAAATGGGACTCAAGTATTGAAATTTGTCTTTGAAAGGGTAGAAAACATTATGGGAAAAATGAAAAAAAAAACGCTGGTAACCAGAGAATTTCAACAATGGTTTCAAAAGTCTTCATCTCTAGGGTCGTGAAAACTTGAGATTGTTTAGTAAAGGGTTAAACTGACAAAAACACTTTTTAAAGTACCTCACACAATAATCTTTTCAAGCCACTGGCTGCTCACTCAAATTGTTCCAAAAGAAACCTCCAAAATCCACAATTTTGATCCAAAATTTCTAAAATTACGATCACCAATCACTGCAATAGTCCATTCCAATGTTACTGGTATATTTTTACGTTAGTAGATGCACTAATATTGTCCATATTTGTCTATAAAATGAGAGCGATTTTTTTCCTGTCCACACTGTTCAAATGTCAGGTCACTCTGTCCAGAATGAGACACTGAAATGACAAGAAGATAAATTTCTTTTTAACTCTTTACCACACAATCCCGACTTTTAACGACCCAGAAAGAAAAGGCTTTTGAAAAAATTGTGGGAAAAGAAGAAAATGCTGGTAACCAGCATTTTCTCCCTTTCCCACAATGTTTACTACCCTATCAAAAAGAGAAATCATCAGTTTAGCAATGCTTAATTTGTCGTCTGCAAAATTAATGCTTTCAATTTGGTTCAGTCTAAAATTTTGTTGTTTGGTAAAGAATTAAATAATGCAAAGTATGTCTGGGCCATGCTCAGGCAAAAGGGGGCTTAATGCATCTCCAGGCGTTTTGGAAACATTGTGAGAAAAGGAGAAAATGCAGGTAACCAGCATTTTCTTGATTCCACACTATGTTTTCTACCCTATTAAAAACAAATTCCATCATTTGAGCCACAGTTAAATTTTTGGATGCAAATACTTTGAATTTGGACTAGTCCAAAATTTTGTTGTTTGGTAGAGTTAAATGAACTCCTAAAGAGGCCATTTAACAACTATGTCCTTGTATCTTACACAGCCATTGAGACTGCATTCGCATTTTGAGTCTGAAATACAAATTTATATAAGGTCTCCCTGGCTCAGTGGTAAAGTTTAGCACTCATAACCTGGAGGTCCGAGCTTTGAGCCTCACTGGAAGCAATGGGTTTTTCATAAGAGTGTCCTTGGGCATGACACTACAGAGCCATAGCCTTGCACCATTTAAACCCAGGGTATACATGAACAAGCAAACTGACACAATGAAATGACTGATATAATGTTGAATGCTGCATTAAACACCATTCAATCAATCAAGTAAATTTAGATTGAAAAACACATGTATTTTTAATCTACTAGTCTCAGATTGTATCTCTAGAACTATTTTACAAGATATGTTCATTTCTTTATACAGTAAACCCTGCCCTGGTGGCCACCTTTATACTAATTCTTTTCAAGCTGATAAAATTTCCAACTTGTCCAGATTGAAAGCATTTGCAAACAACAAATTGAAGTGGCTCAAATGACAGAACTTGTCTAAAAAGATAAAATCACCTTTCAAAGTAGAAAATGTTGGTTTTCACCTTTTTTCATTATGTTTCAAAAGCCTTCTTTTTCAAGGTAAAAAAACAACACAATTTGAGAGTCTCTTTGGTGCTGGCTTAATTCAAAGCAACTTTTTTGAGTGTACCTTTTGTGCTTGCTTACTAAAAGTTGGACTTTAATTTGTTTTAGCCCCAAGGCATGCCTTTTTCTCTCTCAAGAGTACATTACTTTTACAAAATACTACTGCAAAGCCCTAGTGGTGCAGCTAGTCGCATACAGGACTTGAGATTGGGGGATTGCTACTTCAAATCCCTAGCTCAGCCAATTTCTTTCCCAGGATTGATGATAGTCCTTGTAACAGGATACATTCCTCTCTCAATGCTAATCATTGTATTTACAATGATTATGTGGAAAAACAGCCAGTGGGATATTATGCAAAGTACTGAAAACAGAAACTCTTGATAAGGATGGACAGCTGCACTGGCTGCCGTGATAAAACTGAAATAATGTTGAAAATGGCCTTAAAAAACCGACAACTGGGGAATATTCACACAAAAAAAAATCATCTAAATGGAGAAATGTGAGAAAGGAGCAGTTGCTTGTAGCAAACAATTGCTCCTTTCAAAAATTTATGGCAAGGGTGTAAAAAAGTTGTATTTGATCAATTATCCCTTCAGCAGCTGATCCTTTCTAAGCTTGAAATATAATAGACTTCAAAGTTCTAACATTAATGTGTAATAGATGTAGATCTAAATATCATTCAAATACCTGTTGACATGGACTGTGCTAAAATCTGTGAAAAAATAAATATGTCTACAGCAGAGATATAACACCAGACTGGGATATCTATTTGTCAGTTAACAAACATCTTGGTCTCTCTGTATCACACCCTAAAAAGATACACTGTTTTTAGATTGGAAAGAAAAGAGATCAGTAAAAAATGACATAAAAAATATTTTTCTTAATCACAATGTGGTAGATAAATATTACTTGAGTACTAGTAAACTTCTACTTTTGTCTTCAATTGTCTTGAACTCCAACAACTTGAAATACATGTATTTATCAGCTTTGGAATATGTATCTATAATTTTGAAAAATAAATTAATATGGTTCATCTGCATGCAATAACTTGATTGATGAAGTAACATCAACTCTGTCTTCAAAAACTAGCAGTAAAAATATCTATAAGCGATGTGTTTTACTAAACTCTTGAAAGTTGAGAAATATCCTTTGTTGACAGCATAGATCGAGATCAGATTGCTCCTAGTAAGAGGTCTGGTCTTCCATATAAAACGTCCACCACCTGATGCTAAACTCAGGTCAAAATTCGCTAGTAATTACAGACCAAAAAAAACACCACAAAGTTCTTAACTTTTTCATTACCTACAAAGATCAAGATCAGATCGCACATAATGTAAAGTCTGATCTTCGTTATAAAATGTCCACATTTTGTTTGACTTATTCTCCATGGCTCATATTACAAACCTTTATACCCTATGTAGTCATTCGATTTTGTATATGCGCCGAATTTCTTACTAGTCGAAATTGTAATAGGCCGAAAGTGTTATAGGCCGAGATGTCATTCGATGTTTGGACGACTCTTGACAAGAAGAAATAGGCATATCATGATCGAAATAAAGATAACACAACTCCGATTTACCAGTCAAATGCATACAAAAAACTTACATACGATGAGCGCTGGTAATTTAACGAAAATTAAAGACTTACCGAAGTTTCGCAACGTTTTTTAAGGAGAGGAAGCACATCGTCTGTGTAATACGTCATCGGTCACATGGTGTCTACAAATAGGACACTAGAATGATTCCGAATAGTGCGTGGCAACGTCACTTGGGAGAATTGATAAAAAATATTAGGATTTTTTGTATGGTTCTGTGACATGAACCGATGCTGCAGTGAACGCCCCTATCCCCTTGGCGACAAAATAAGAGTAAATCCAACAGATTCGTACCTTTTTTCAAGCATAAAAAAATTCTAATTTTGGACTTTATTGGGGCTTTAATGACCTCAAAAACGTGAATTAACCCTGTATGAGTAAGCCTGCACACTTTGATAAATGCTCTCAATTCTTTTCGCCCAGAAATAGAATGTATATACGAGTGGCACTCTGGTAAAGGGTGTTCAGTGCATCTCTGTGATGCATTATCTCTTTACCACACAATCCCGACTTTCAACGACCCTGGGAAAGAAGCCTTTTGAAAACATTGTGGGAAAAGGAGAAAATGCTGGTAACCAGCATTTTCTCCTTTTCCCACAATATTTTCTACCCTTCCCAAAACAAATTTTAATTTTTCAGTCACATTTATTTTGTCGTCTGCAACTGCTTTCAATTTGGGCCAGTCTAAAATTTTGTCATTTGGTAAGGAGTTATACCAAGTCATCACATAATTATTTTGTGACAATCCACTGAATTTATTATGTAGACTGGTTCTTTGACCAGCAGAAAATTGCCCAATGGCAAAAAGTTTCGACCAAGGTCAGCCTGCACTTGTGCATTGGTTAACCTGGTAGATACTTTTTGCAAATGCATTAAACCCACTTTTCACAGAGTATGGCTCATAGACTATTTTTTGAAAGTAAGTTAATTTCATTGATATTACATTTTGTAAGTTTGATAACTTAGATTTTCACAGATATATATGTAAAATCTACAAATATTCAACATTAGGTAGAATATTCTTCATGTTACCCTAAAATGTGTTGGAGTAAACAGTACAGAATCGGTAAAAGTGTTTCTCAGTTATAAAAACTTTTTTGGTATGGTATTACCCTACTGATGTTGTAGACCATTGTCTTGGTCACCTCTTCTTTATCACTGATCACAGATGGCTTAGCTCAACACCGTCCAGGGTGTAAAATGATTCATGAGCCATGCTCTGGCAAAAGGGGGCTTAATACATCTCTGTAATCCATGATACCAAGCAAGTCATTATGTTGGATCCATAAAATCCATTTTCTGTAAGAAGCAACTGTGGTAGAGTGGTTCTTTGACATGCAGAAAATTGACCGAAAGCAAACAGTGTCGGCCCATGTCAGCCTGTGCAGACTGCGCAGGCTGACTGGGTCAATATTTTTTGCAGATGCATTAAGCCCCTTTTTCACAGAGCATGGCTCATATGGGACCTGTTGTTCACCCTCCCAAAAATGATGTGAACACAAAGACGATAAAGTTCTGTAATTTCTCCTTTTCCCACAATGCCTTCTACCTTTTGAATGACAGATTCCATAATTAAAGCTACATTTAATTTTGTTGTCTAAAAATGCACTACACAGAGACAAGTTTAAAGTTTTTTCATCTCTTAGAGAGCCAAGGTGCAGATTGAGTACAACGAAGATGAGAATGCGTAGAGCAAGCAGACTTTTCCTAGAAACATGTTGTCTGATGATATGTGAGATATCCCAATTTCTGAAATTTCTTTTGGGCTAAAAATGTTCATTTCACAATATTATGTTCTTTTTTTTTTTAATTTCTTTCAAATTCTGTAGCTACACCAGTCATTCAAAGCTGTATTGTAATTCGAAAGAAATTTTTAAATTTCAATGGAATGCAATTTCTGAGTGGCTAAATGAGTCAGATGCTTTTGCCTATCAGAAATTTGGTTTATCAAATCAGAAATTGTATTTTTTTATCAAGATAGAATTAAAAGCAATAATGAATGGTTGCTGAATATTGACCCTCATCTACGCAGTCCACATTAACTACTGTAATAGTTGTTAGCATTTTAAATAGTAAACCTTTACCAAACACTGATGGATTTTCATGTCCCCAGAGAAATAAACTTTTGAAAACATTGATGGAAAAGAAGAAAGTAACTATAATTTTTTCCTTTTCTCATCTAGTCTAAAATGTGGTTGTGTGGTAAAGAATTAAGACATGTTTTTTAGAGTGAAAATGACCCTCGATACATTGACACAAAATACATAGATGGTCAGCAGATGATGACAGATGATGAAACAGATTTACTGAGTGTCAATGCAGGCAGACTGGAAGAACCATCAGAATTACCATGCTTAAAGCCTATTGGGGAACATCTTTTAGAATTTAATAACATAACAACTACAGCGAATTCAGGAGCTTCCGGTGGTTCCTCTGGGTAAGTAATGTGGCATAGCACTTTTTTCAGAATGCCTTCCAATGCATTTGTGTAAGAGCATAGATGCATAAGTAAGAGGTTGGTTCTGTGGCTTTTTAGACAAATTTTGAGCTCAGGGGAAAAATGAAATATTGAATGGATTAAAAGTTAGGAGGTAACATCAGACAAGAAAGTATTCTGATAACAAAGTTTTTAGCTCACCTGAGCTCCAAGTGCCCAAGGCGAGCTTTTGTGATTATGCTGTGTCTGTTGTCTGTTGTGCAGTCATCAACAATTACCTTGTGTGCACTCTAGAGGCCAAATTCTCAGCCTGATACTTATGAAACTTGCTCAGAAAATATCTTGGACCAAGTTTGAAATTGGGTCATGTCAAGACAAAAAGTAGGTCACTGTCACAAATTTTAGAAAGACATTATGTGCACTCTAGAGACCACATTTCAGTCCAGTACTTATTAAACTTAGTAAGAATGTTCGTTTTGATATTTTTGACAAGTTTTGAAATAGGTCACTGGGTTAAATCTTAGAAAAACCTTGTATGCATTCTGAGGCCACATATTCAGTCTGACACTCATGAGCGTTGGTCAGAATGTTTGTCTTGATATGATACATGTACATGTATCTTGGACAGGTTCAAAATCAGGTTATGTAAGTAGGTGGCTTGGTCAAGGTAAGCTTTTGTGATGGTGCTGAGTCTGTCATCCAGGCATCAGCAAATACCTTGTGTACACTCAAGAGGTCACATTTTCAGTCTGATACTCATGAAATTTGGTCAGAACATTCGTCATGAGGATATCTGGTACAAATTAAAAATGGATCACATTGGGTCAGAAAGTAGGTCACAGGGACAAATCTTAGAAAAAACCCTTTTGTGCACTGTAGAAGACATATTTTCACTTATGAAACATAGTCAGAATGTTTTTCTTGGTTAAATATTCACACAAGTTTGAAATTTAGTCACTTTGGGTCAAAGAGTTTGTCATTTTGACAAATTTGTAGAAAAATCTAGGTTGTACTCTGGAGGCCACATTTTGAGTCTGATACTCATGAAAATTGGTAAGAATGTTCATTTTGATAAAATCTCGGAGAAGTTCAAATTTGGGTCACATAGGGCTAAAAAGTAGGTGGTTTGGACAAATCATACAAAAACCTTGTGTAAACTCTAGAGACCACATTTTCAGTCATGAAATGTCAGCTGAATGTTTTTCTTGATGACATCTTTGACAAATTTGAAACTGGGTCACGTTGGATCAAAAAGTAGGTCACTAAAACTCATGTGTCTTACATCATCACCACCAGGATGTCTTCAACTTTATCAATTCTAGATGACTTTACTCAGGTGAGCGCTTTAGGGCCAATGGCCCTTTTGTTTCAGATCACCAGAGCAAAAAGGGCTCACAGTAAGTTTTTGGCAGTGTTTACTGCTAGTTGTCTATCTTGCTGTCCATCAATATATCTCAAATTATTTAAATGACTTTTACAGAGACCACTTGATCAAATTTCCTAGGGGAACAGGGGATATACAAGTCTTATTGGTCATGTGTTGTTTCACAAATTAGGTCACTTGAACAAATCTGGAGGCCTTATTTTTATTCTGATACTCATGAAGTTTGGTCAGAATGTTTTTCATGATGATATCAGGGACAGCTTTCAAATTAGGTAATGGTGGGTCAATAAGTAAGTCACTGGGCCATATTTTAGAGAAACAGTGTGTGCATAAGAGCCCACATTTTCAGTCTGATACTCATTAAAAAATGGTGAGAATGTTAATCTTGATAATATCTTGGACAACTTTGAAACTGGGTTAAATCTGGTCAAAAAGTAGGTCACCAGAACAAATCTTAGAAAAACCTTGTGTGTGCTCTACAGGCCACATTTTCAGTGAGGTACTCTTTAATATTCGTCAGAACATTTGTTTTCATGACATCTCAGACATCAGATATCTCAGACAAGTTTGAAATTGGGTCATGTTGGGTCAAAATCTACGTCACAGGGTCAGATCTTAGAAAAACGTATGCACTCCAGACACCACATTTTCAGTCCAGTATTCAGGAAAATCTGTCTGTTTGTTTCTCTTGATGATATTGCAAAGGGGTTTGAAAACAGTCAAACTTTGTCCAAAATTAAGTTACCAGGGTTTGACATTAGCAGAAGCAAGTAGCAAATTTGCCACCGGAAAAACGAATTTTGCTACCTGAGCAAAAAAGCAGTAGCAAAAGGTTGCTACCTGGTAATGCTGTGTGCTTGAAGTGTTTTGCCAATTCTTAATGAAATTAATCTTCCACTTGTTGGTTAAGAAATTAGCTTGAATCCTATTTATTTTGAAAAAAAAAATCAAATAATCAGTATGGGAAAAGTAGCCAATTAAATTTAAAAATTCACAATTCTTGATTAGGCAATAATGTCGGCAGTTGTGGTTGAATTTTCATGAAACATGCACAGTTGCTTTATATTACCAATAGCTTGAACCCGACTGATTTTGAAAAAAAAAGAAAAAAAGACAATCAGTATGGGAAAAAGAGCCATTTAAAGTTTGAAATTTACATTTCTTGTTTAACCCTTAAAGCGCTGGAACCAACTTAACTTTTTTTTGCTGACAGCGTAGATCAAGTTCAGACTGCACAGAACGTGCAGTCTGATCTTTGATCTACATTGTCAGCTACTTCAATACACCTTGTGGCTAAAACAACCTTGAAATGACAATATTTTGGATGTTTTTCCTCAATGAAAAGGTTTATTTCATAAATTCAGCGCTCTAAGGGTTAAGCAGTTAAGTCACATTTTTGATTAAATTAAGTCGCATTTTTGATTACATTCTTTTGAAACTTGCAAAGATTACTTGTATCATCAAGGGATTGAACTCTATTAAAATGAAGAAAATCTAGCAATTAATTTAGGAAAAGCAGCCATTTGATGACTTAGTTTAAAATAATGAGTACTGATACCCTATCAAAATCGGCTGGATTCTAAACAGTTGGTTTTGAGAAATTGTACTTCAATTTCTTTTTAATATTTGTTCGATTCACCATGCCTACTTATGCTGTCTTATTTGGTTCAGTTGCAACAACACCTTCCCCTCAGTTATTTTATGTGTTTCCTTTTTTCCTTTTTGCATCATGAATTCATTATGTATGCTAGAAAAAAAGCAAAATCAATGCCAGTAGAGCAATTCATGCCCTCAAGGGCCTCTAGTTCTAAGATTTGGCCCCATGACGACCTTTTTGACCTGACGTGACTTGATATCATTCTTTTTCCGAGATTTCATCCAGACAAACATTCTGACCAAGTTTCATGAGTATCAGGCTGAAATGTAGCCTCTAGAGTGCACACAAGGTTTTTTAGCTCCACTGGCCGAAGGCCAGCGGGCTTATGTCATGGCCCGGTGTCCGTCATGTGTCCATCTGTGCGTCCGTCCGTGCGTCCGTCCGTGCGTTAACTTTTATTTCAAACATCTTCTTCTCTGAAACTACCAGTCCAATTTTCATGAAACTGCACAGAAATGATCCTGCCATGGTCCTCTTCAGAATTTCTTGAAAGAATTTGATTCCTTCAAAAACTCTGGTTGCCATGGCAACAAAACTAAAAAATATTGGAAATCTTTAAAAATCTTCTTGTCTGAAACCATAAGGCATAGGGCTACCAAATTTGACATGTAGCTTTATGTAGTAGACCTCTATCAAGTTTCTTCAAATTATAGCCCTGGGGTCAAAATTGGCTCTGCCCCAGGGGTCACAAGTTTTACATAGGCTTACATAGAGAAAACTTTAAAAATCTTCCTGTACCTAGCTATAAGGCCTAGAGCTACCAAATTTTGCATGTAGCTATATCTAGTGGGCCTCTACCAAGCTGGCCAAAATTTTAGCCCTGGGGTCAAAATTGGCCACGCCGCAGGGGTCACAAGTTTTACATGGGCTTACATGGTGACAACTTAAGAAATCTTCCTGTTTTGATTTTTTTTTTGAAATTAGCCTTGCATCAGGGGTCTTATGTTTTACAGAGGCTTCATATGGACAAAACTTGAAAATCACCTTATTTGTAACCATACAGCACAGACTTGTATTATTTTGGCATGTGGCTTTATCTTGTCAAGTAATTATAGCTCTGGGATCAAAAATGGCTTTGCCCTGCCGGTCTCAACTTTCACATGGGCTTTTACAGAGAAAACTTTGTAAGTCTTCATTTTGAAACCATTTGGCTCAGAATTGAAATGTTTAGTATTGATGGTTTATATTTATAAGCCAGTGGAGCGATACAGGGCCATCATGGCCCTCTTTTCTAAGATTTGGCTTAGTGATTTACTTTTTGGCCCAATATGACCCAATTTCAAACTTGCTGGAGATGTTATCCACACGAACATTCTGACTAAGTTTCATGAGTATCAAGCTGAAAATGTGGCCTCTTTGAGTGCACACAAGGTTATTCTATGATTTGGCCCAGTGAGCTCCTTTTTGATTCGACATAACCCAATTTTCTATGTGTCCAAGTTTTTATCAGATCAAACATTCTAACCAAGTTTCATGCATATCAGGCTGAAAATGTGGCCTCTAGAGTGCACACAAGCTTTTTCTAAGATTTGACCCGGTGACCTCATTTTTTACCCCACATGACCCAATTTCAAACTAGTCCGAGATTTTATCCAGACAAATATTCTGACCAAGTTTCATGAGTGTCAAGCTGAAAATATGGCCTCTTGAGTGCATGCAAGCTTTTTCTAAGATATGGTCCTGTGACCTACTTTTTGACCCAACATAAACTGATTTTGAACCTGTCCAAGATTTATCCAGACAAACTTTCTGACCAAGTTTCATGAGTATCAGGCTGAAAATGTGACCTCTAGAGTGCACACAAGCTTTTTCTAAGATTTGCCCTGTGGCCTACTTTTTGACCCAACATGACCCAATTTCATACCTGACCGAGATTTTATAAGACAAATATTCTGACCAAGTGTCATGCATATCATGCTGAAAATGTGGCCTCTAGAGTGCACACAAGCTTTTTCTTAGATTTGACCCTGTGACCTGCTTTTTGAGCCCACCAGACCCAATTTCAAACTTGTCCAAGATTTCATATAGACAAACATTCTGACCAAGTTTCATGAGTATCAGGCGGAAACTGTGGCCTCTAGAGTGCACACAAGGTTTTTCTAAAATCTGGCATGCAAGCATTGCCGAGTCACACAATTGTACACGTCTGTGGTTGATGATGACTTTATATTTAACATCTATATTCATAGCTACCTTTGTGAATCTTTGCTAATGTCCATTTGAAAACGGTCTGCAAATGGGTGAAAACATGCAAGTTCATGTATAAATGAGCCACCTGAAAAGGAAATTGCCAAATAACACAGTCTCTATTCCCAGGTCTTTGAAGATATGCTGTTTTTTTTCTTCTGTCAAGCGATTCATGGGCAAAGGCAGTAATTCAAGCAGCATTTTATTGTCTGCCCCTGTTTGCTACCAGGAACGTATCTTTTGCTACCTTATTTTAAGTCAGGTAGCAAGTACTTGCTGCCTGCAAAATATATTAATTTCTAACATTGAAGTTACTGGGACAAATCTTAGAAAAACTATGTGTACACTCTAGAGGCCTAATTTTTTTGTCTAATTCATATAGTTGTTGATCAGAATGTTTTTTAAGCTCATCAGAATATGAAACACTCAAGGTGAGCTTTTGTCATAGTGCTGTGTCGGTAGTCTGTCTTGAGTTGCAACGATTAACTTGTGTGCACTCTAGAGGCCACTTTTTTAATCTGATACACATTAGAGTTGGTCAGTAATCTGATACACATTAGAGTTGGTCAAAATGATTGTCTTGATAATATCTCTGACAAGTGTAAAATTGGGTCATGTCTGGTCAAAAAGTAGGCTACTAGGACAGATGTTAGAAATACCCTATGTGCAGTCTAGAGCCAACATTTTCAGTCTGATACTCATGTAACTTTGTCCTGATGATTTGTCAGGTAAGCTTGAAATTATATCATGTCCGGTCCAAAAGTAGGTCACTTAGACAAACCTTAGAAAAACCTTGTGTGCACTGTAGAGGCCACATTTTCAGTCTGATAATCATGAAAGTTGGTCACAACATTTGTCTTGATGATATCTTGGGTAAGTTCAAAATTGGGTCATGCCGGAAGTAGGTCAAAGAAACAAGTGTTGGAAAAATCTGGTTTGCATTATGGAAGCCTTCTTTTCAATTCGATACTCATGAACATTTGTCAAAATGTGTTTTACATAATCACAAACAGGATCAAATTTAGATGACTTTGGTGGGCACTTTAGGCCAATGGCCCTCTTTTTTAATTCAACTCTTTACCAGACAACATAATTTTAGACTTGTTCAAATCGAAAGCATTAAATTTTTATAGATGAAATATGAAATAAAAATGATTCAGAATTGACATTTGTCTTTCAAAGGTAGAAAACCATGTTAGAAAAGGAGCAAAATGCTGGTTACCAGTCTTTTTGCCTTTTCCCCTTTTCCCACAATGTTTTCAAAAGCCTTCAAGGTTACTAAAAATTGGGTAGGTGTGGTTAAGGGTTAAGTAGTACTGTTGCTTGGAATGAAACATGCCCTATATATTTATAAAAGCAACTACAGTAGAGCATTGTTACCTGCCTTCGGTCCTCTTGTTCTTCCTTTAATTCTTAACCAAACAACATTTTAGATTAGTCCAAACTGAGAGCATTTGCAGACTACAATTTAAATGTATGTCATATTATGATGATTATGTCTCTGATAGGATAGGAAATATTGTTGGGAAAGGAGAAAATGCTGGTCAAAAAGCCTTCTTCTTCAGGGTTGTTAAAACACAGGATTGTGTGGTAAAGTGTGAACCCTTTATCAAGCAATCCTGAGTTTTAATGTCCCTGGAAATGAAGGCTTTTAAAAACATGGGAAAATGAGAAAATGCTTGTAACCAACATTTTCTCCTTTTCCCACAATGTTTTCTACCTTGTCAAAGACATATCCTATCAGCTGAGCCACACTTAAAGCCTTCAGTTTGGCAAAGTCTGAAATATTCTCCTTTAGTATATACATGTAGTATTTTTAATCGCCCGCCGCGAAGCGGGAGGGGGATTCTAGGAATGGCCTCTGTCTGTCTGTCTGTCTGTCTGTCAGTCAGTCTGTCAGTCTGTCAGTCATACCTTGTCCGCTCCCTGGTCCGATTTTCAAAATATTTCACACACTTGTGTATCATGATGAGACAATGTGCAGAGCGCATGATTCGGTGACCTTCCTTCAAGGTCAAGGTCACAACACAGCTTCAAATGTCAAATGCTATACATTCTTTTCCGCTCCATATCTCCTGAACCCCTGGTCTGATTTTCAAAATATTTCACACACTTGTGTATCTTGATGAGACGATGTGCAGAGTGCATGATTTAATGACCTTCCTCCAAGGTCAAGGTCTAAGCACCACTCTAGAGTTTATACACTTTACATTTTTGTCCACTCCATATCTCCTGAACCCTTGGTCTGATTTTCAAAATATTTCACACACTTGCATATCTTGATGAGACGATGTGCAGAGCGCATGATAGGTGACCTTCCTTCAAGGTCAAGGTCACAGCACCACTCTAGAGTTTACACACTTTACATATTTGTCCACTCCACATCTCCTGAACCCTTGGTCAGATTTACAGAATAATTCATACACACTTGTGTACCTTGATGAGACAAGATTAGGTGACCTACCTTCAAGGTCAAGGTCACAGCAGGGCTTGAAAGGTCAAATACAATACATTTTTTTGACCGCTTCATATCTCATGAACCCTTGGTCCAATTAACGAAATAATTAACACACTCTTGATAAGACAATTTGCACAGTGCATGATTTGGTGACCTACATTCAAGGTCAAGGTCACAGCATGACTCTCAAAACATTATGATTTCATCCTAACAGTGATTGAATATTAATTCCAAATAAAGTCTACTTTTGGACACTAACTCTGTCAGTTTTCTACTGTCCTGGTCATTTTATAACAAATCTTCAAGCATTTGTACAAAACTGTCTTCTAATGCTTATCAATTAATGATATCAAACGTCTTAATAAATGCTAGTTTGAAATAAGGCCAGCGGCGGGGGATTGCGCTGTCTACGACAGAATCTTGTAACTTTTTTTTTTTTATACTTTTTTGAATTTATTTTTTACAAATAACCTTTTCAACCAAAACAGGGAAGCAGTTTGGGATTTTTCTGACTTACAACAGCAACTGAAGATAAATGACAACTCAATCCAGACCTCTGATTCACAATATGGCATAAGCCCAGAGGCAAAAGGTAGCTTGTTTTCTGTCTCCGCTAACCCTCAACTCTTTACCACATGACAAAATTTTAGACTTGTCCAAATTCAAGGCATTTGCAGACAACACATCAAAAGTGTCTGAAATGATGAAACATGCCTTTTATTGAGTAGAAAACATTTTGGAAAAAGGAGAAAATGCTGATTACCAGCATTATCTCCTTTTCCCATAACGTTTTCAAAAGTTTTTTTTCTCAGGGTTGTTAAAACTCGGAAATTGTGTGGTAAACAGTTAACCATACAGTGCCATGTTTTTAGAAAATTTTTGAAGATGGATTTTAAAAATATCAGGGGAAACCAACAATTTACCTTTTTTTCACAATGTATTTTAGATACTGTCGTTTTGGGCAAAATGTAATTTGTTCCCTGGGCATGACATCAATATGTACAAGACTGAGTTTGAATACTAATCAAACAGAACAGCATTTATGGGCTGGTTGTGGATCCTTAACTCTTTACCAAACGACAAGATTTTGGACATGACCAAATTGCAAGTATTTGCAGATGACAAATGTTGCTATTATGATTATTTCTGTCTTTGGTAGGGTAGAAAACATTGTGGGAAAAAGGAGAAAATGCTGGTTACCAGCATTTTCTCCTTTTTTCCACAAAAGGTTTTCAAAAGCCCTCTTCCTAGGGTTTGTTAAAAGTCAGGATTGTGTGGTAAAGGGTTAACCCCTGTCTTGCTAAATAAGTTAACTCTTTACCAAACGACAAAATTTTAGACTGGTCCAAATTGAAAGCTTTTGCAGACGAGAAATTAAATGCGAATTAAAAATTGAAATTTTTTATGGGACGGGTAGAAAACATTGTGGGAAAAGGAGAAAATGCTGGTTACCAGCATTTTCTCCTTTTCCCACAATGTTTTCAAAAGTCTTCTTCTTCTTCAGGGTCGTTAAAACCTGTGATTGTGTGGTAAAGAGTTAAATAAAACTTACAAGCAGGTATTAAAAACAAGAATAATGGTATTTCAAACTTATATTTTGGAGAAAAATATCTCCTTATCAGGCAATGTAGATCCAAGATCAGACTGCATGGAACATACTGTCTGATCTTGATCTGCACTGTCCACAAAGATCAGCAAGTTACGCTTAGCAGCTAAAGGGTTAAAGTATTATACTTTACAAGATACATGTATTCTGACCAAGATGACCTTGAAAGTGTGATCAGCCATCGATATGGCTCTTTTTAGCTCACCTGAGCACAAAGTGCTCAGGATGAGCTATTGTGATCACTCACCGTCCGTCGGCGTCCGTCGTCCGTCCGTCCATCGTCCATCCGTCGTCCGTCCGTCCACATTTTTTTGCTTACACTCTAGCATCTACAAATATTAACCAATCAGCACCAAACTTGGTCAAAATGTATATGACCATAAGATCTCGGATGAGTTCGATTATGGTTGTAATTGGACCAGAACGACTGGAGTTATTTGCCCTTGAATTAGAAAAATTGCTATATTTGACTTTGTTTACACTCTAGCATCTACAAATATCAATCAATCAGCACCAAACTTGGTCAAAATGTATATGACCATAAGATCACGGATGAGTTCGATTATGGGTGTAATCGGACCAGAACGACTGGAGTTATTTGCCCTTGAATTAGAAAAATTGCTATATTTGACTTTGTTTACACTCTAGCATCTACAAATAATAACCAATCAGCACCAAACTTGGTCAAAATGTATATGACCATAAGATCTTGGATGAGTTTGATTATGGGTGAAATCGGACCAGAACAACTGGAGTTATTTGCCCTTGAATTAGAAAAATTGCTATATTTGACTTTGTTTACACTCTAGCATCTACAAATATTAACCAATCAGCACTAAACTTGGTCAAAATATATATGACCATAAGATCTCGGATGAGTTTGATTATGTGTCTAATCGGACCAGAACGACTGGAGTTATTTGCCCTTGAATTAAAAAAATTGCTACATTTGACTTTGTTTACACTCTAGCATCTACAAATTTAAACAAATCAGCACCAAACGTGGTCAAAATATATACGACCGTAAGATCTCGAATGAGTTTGATTGTAGGTGTAATAGGACCAGTTATTGCTGTGTCATGGAAAAAGGGGGCTTGACATATTTTCATTGTGGACCAATATCTCTTTAACTACAGGACAAAATGTCACGAAACTTCATCTTTTTATTGTTTATTGCAAGCCACAGACAATAGTTATTTTTTGTTTTTATTTCATGAAAGGCCATGTCGTGAAAAAAGGGGGCTAAATGTTTAATTTCATCATGGACCAATGACCATATGTTTGTCCATCTTTCAGGACAGATATCTTCTTAAATCCTTGACAAAAACTAATAGAAATTCATACAGGTGTTCCTAATGATGTCCGCTGATATTTATTGTTTTTTTTTCCTTTTTGGTATCAAATACTGTCTTATAGGAAAAAGGGACTTCATGTATATTTCTGTTAAGGATCAATATAGATGTATTATCAACTCAAAATCCTGGACAAAAATTTGTGAAACTTCATACATGTGTTCCTTATGATAGTCCGCCAATATCATTAGTTTAGCTTTTTTGATTAAATGTTGTGTCATGGAAAAAGGGAGCTTCACATATATTTTCATTATGGATTAATATCTCTTTAACTACAGGACAAAATGTTATGAAACTTCATCTTTATGTTGTTTATCACAAGCCACAGACAATGGTTAGGCCTATTTGTTAGCTCACCTGAGCACGAAGTGCTGGGTGAGGTATTGTGATTCGTCGTTGTCCAGCGTCCGTCTTTCCACAATTCCTTTAAACATCTTTTCCTCCTAAACCAATCATGTTGAAACTTGACAGGCATATTCCTTGGGTGAAGTTCTACCAAAGTTTTTAAACGAATTGAATTAACCCTTTAACTCCAGGGGCCACAATTTTGGGCAAAATTGTATATAGAGCAAACTTTAAAAATGTTTTTGTCTAAAACTAGAAGGCCTAGAGCTTTGATATTTGGTATGTTGCATTTCCTTGTGGACTTCTACCAATTTTGTTCAAATGATGCCCCAGGGTCAAAACAGGACATAAAGGTATATAGAATGAACTTTAAAAGTCTTGTTCTATTTAACCCTTTACCACACAATCCCAAGTTTTAACGCCTGTGAGAAATAAGGCTCTTAAAAATAGTGGGAAAAAGAGGAAATACTTGTAACCAGCATGTTTTCCTTTTTCCACAATGTTTTCCACCCAACCAAAATCAAATTTGAATTTTTGAGTCACATTTATTTTGTTGTCAGCAAATGGTTTGAATTTGGACAAGTCTTAACCCTTTAAGTGCCTTTTCACTACTATAGTTGCCTTTGTGTCTAGTGTAGATCAAGATCAGACTGCACGAAATGTGCAGTCCAATCATTGATCTATACTGTCTGCTTTGTTGAAACACTGCAGACAAAAGGCACCCACACAGTTGTTATCATCTTGGACTCATTCTGGAATGAAAATGGCCTTTGGGTTTAAGGATTAAATTTTGTTGTTTGTTAATGATTTGAGCCAAGCCTGTTAGCTCATTACCTACAGGGCTAGCTATGCAGGGATGTCAAGTTTAAATCTCAGTTGGGCCAAGCACTCAGGTAACCAGGATTTTTTAAACTTTTTCCACAATGTTCTCTACTCATCCCAAATCTAAGTTCATTTTTTGAGACAAATTTATTTTGTTGTCTGCAAATGCTTTGAATTATAGACCAGTCTAAAATTTTTGTTTGGTAAAGAGATAAAAAGATAGACCAAGTAACATGCATTTCAAGACTGTGTTGTAGGCAATGCTATCTTGCAGAATATAAGGCATATTATCCATGATCCAACTGCAGTCTGATCTTTATCTACACTGTCTGATAAAACGTCCTGTCTTGCGTACCCCTAGCCTTGGTTCCCACCTGATCATTTTTTCCTTTTATCTATTCAGGACGGACGGATGCAGTTTAAATTTGACATGAAGTCCCCTTTTTCCATGACACAGCAATAAATTCCAAAACCTTGACAATATGCGCTTGGTCACTTGATGTGTGAAAATTTCATCCAAATCTGTTGAGATATGTCCAGTAATCAAAGAGATATTGGTGAAAAATGAAATATAACATGAAGACCCCTTTTTTCATGATGCAGCTATAAATTGCAGAACCTTGACAATATGCGCTAGGTCACATGATGAGAAACATTCTGTGAAAACTTTTGAAAACATTGTTGGAAAAGGAAAAAATGCTGGTAACCAGCATTTTCTCCTTTTTCCCACAAAGTTTCCTACCCTATCAAAGAAATATTGTGTCACTTGAGCCAATATGAAAATGTTGTCTGCAAATGCTTTCAATTTGGACAGATCTAAAATTTTGCCATGTGGTAAAGGGTTAAAGGCTTTGACAGCATTTTTCTCTCTGGCTGTTAGGATGTATCTTTGAACATTGTGTTCATTGTATTTTGAGTTCATTTTTGTTCATTCATTTAACTCTGTAGTACAGATTTTATCTTGTAAATCTTAGAAGTCATTATAATTTTTGTTCTTCAGTTTGTGGTGTTTGTCTTAATTTATAAATAAGTTTATGACCCCCCCCCCCAATAGATTTTGGGCATATACGCCACCATGAATTGAAGTACCATTTGAAAGATCTGTTCAGGTAGGGCCAAGGTCAATGTCACACTTGAAGGTCAAATTTTTGTAAGCTGGACGCATTGAAAGGTTGGTGCAAGACTATTGCAAGTGTAAATACATTGTTTATGTGTTTACAATAGCAATTACCCATGAACATGTCCCTTGACAACCACTGTAGTTGTTGGTGTATTTAACCACATTATAATACTAACTTGTATAGAAAGTCTTGAATCGGCAAACATTCTCTACTAAGTTTGTTCAAATCAGGCAACTTTTTGCCACAGACCAAAAGGCCAAGGGCTTTGTTATTATTCCTTCAAAACTCTGTTCTGGAGGTATATAGGAGTCAGCTTGTTGGTCCATCCATCCAGCCATCCATCCATCAGTCTTTCTGTAGCATTTTCTTGTCAGAGCTACTACAGGACAGATTTCATTCAAACTTTAGAGAGACTTGGTGCCAAGCAAGAATGTGCATATTATATTTTGGTGATGGTTCATTGAACTTTTACCAAGTTATTTTCCTTTGATGAAATTTCTTGTTCTCCCTATTTTTCAACAACTATTTGACAAATATCATTCAAACTTCTCAAATATTTATATAACCAGGTTTGGTTAAGAAAGATTATCTTCTTGTCTAAACCAAGAAGACCTAGAGCTTTGGCCTTGCACTTCGATATTTGGTATTTATCTTCATTGTAGACCTTTACTGCTTGGTACTCAGGTGAGCGATATAGGACCATCACGGTCCTCTTGTTTCCATTTTTTTTTTTCGTTTGTCTAAATGAATTTTTAGTTCAACTAGCAAAGGGCCAGTGAGCTTGTGTGATAGTCCTGTGCCTGCATGTATGTATATGTTGACCTACCTTTTTAACTCTTTACCACACAATCCCGACTTTTAACAACCCCAAGAAAGAAGTCTTTTGAAAACATTGTGGAAAAAGGAGAAAATGCTGGTAACCAGCATTTTGTCCTTTTCCCACAATGTTTTCTACCCTTCCCAAAACAAATTTCAATCTTTGAGTCACATTAATTTTGTTGTCAAATGCTTTCAATTTGGACGAGTCTAAAATTCTAGTCCAAAAATTTGTTGTTTGGTAAAGAGTTAACTCTTTACCAAACAACAAATTTTTGGACTAGATCAAATTCAAAGCATTTGCAGACGACAACTGAAATGTTGCTAAAATGATGATTTCTGTCTTTGATAGGGTAGAAAACCTGGTTACCAGCATTTTCTCCTTTTCCCACAATGTTTGCAAGAGCCCTTTCTTTCAGGGTCGTTAAAAGTCAGGATTGTGTGGTAAAGGGTTAAACACATTTTCATCTAAAACTACTAAACCTGTTTTCAGCGAACTTCATAGAAATAACCCTCTTGAGAATTTGTTCAAAGAATTTTATTCCATGAAGAACTGCTTGCTACGGCAACAACACTGAACTTTATCAAGTCTTCACCATAACCACTGGTTGGACTTCTCAGCAAAATGCAAAAAAATAGAGATTGTCTGGGTAGACCTTTGTCAGTTTTCCTGAGAATATTGATCTGAGTGACAATTATATTATTTTCTGCATAAATTATGCTTTCAATTTTGATGCCTCTAATACTTTGCAGTGTAGTAAAGAGCAAGTTATCAAATTTAACATGAACATTTTGTCCCATCATATTCAAGCATTTGGAAATATTGTGAGATAAGAAGTAGTTTCTTTGTTGTAAGCAATCGGCCAATTTCCCAGAGTGCGTTTCATGTCATTAAGAAAAGACATTTCTTTTTTTTTTTTTTTTTTCAAATACTGTAATTCTCCGCTGTATCCATTGTACAAAGTATTGTCATGTCTAGGTGTTGTACAACTCAACACAAAAGGAAATAGAACTATTTTGTACAATTGTATTGAAATCAATTAGTCAATAAATATCTTTATTTTTCTTATAGCCGGTGAAATCATTGAGAAACCTGTAAGTATATTTTTAATTATTCTACTAATGTGAAATTTTGGATGGAAACTACTTTTTAAGCCTTTCCCAAACAAGCTCTGGTTTTCATGTGTCTGCAGTACAAGTCTTTTGAAAACACTGTGGGAAAAGTAGAAATTGCTCGTAACAAGCAATTTCTCCTTTTCCCACAATGTTTTTTGGAGAACTTTCTGTCATTTTCATTAAATTTAAAATTGTCGTCTGCAAACTCTTTCAAATTGGACCAGTCTAAAATTTATTGTTTTGGAAAGGGTTAAGCTGTGGTTTGATGTTCTGTGTCCATATTCATACAGTCGTTCTAAATATAAATTTAATACTTATTTTCTGTGGGAAAATTTTATTGCGATACAGACTTCTTACAGTTTGATGACTGCCAATGCCAATTACATGTATGGCAGTTGAATGATATAGGGCCATCATGGCCTTCTTATTTCTGAACCTGATCTCTCCTGATTCAAAATTGCTGTAGAAGACTTAAATAGTCTTCTAATGAAATATGGATAATAACCACAAAGCTTTGGTTTAGTACATTATACATAACTTTATGTTAAAAAAAAAACCAACAATGGGGAAAAAATTGCTTGGCACTGTGTTTTCTAAAAGTTGTCTACTGCAAAATGCAAAAAGTCACCTGCCAGACGTAATGAATATTGAGCGTTAACTGTCAACACTTCACCACACAATTTAGCAAGGCTAAAATGTTGTCATCTGGCAAAGGATTAACCCTTCACCACACAATCTAGCAAGGCTAAAATGTTGTCGTCTGGCAAAGGATTAACCCTTCACCACACAATCTAGCAATGCTAAAATGCTGTCGTCTGGCAAAGGATTAATCCTTCACCACACAATCTAGCAAGGCTAAAATGTTGTCGTCTGGCAAAGGATTAACCTTTCACCACACAATCTGGCAAGGCTAAAATTTTGTCGTCTGGCAAAGGATTAACCCTTCACCACACAATCTGGCAATGCTAAAATGTTGTCATCTGGTAAAGGATTAACCCTCCCTTCACCACACAATCTGGCAAGGCTAAAATGTTTGTCATCTGGCAAAGGATTAACCCTTCACCACACAATCCTGAGTTTTAACAACCCTAGAAGAGAAGCCTTTTGAAAACATTGTGGGAAAAGGAGAAAATGCTGGTAACCAGCATTTTCTCCTTTTCCCACAATGTTTTCTACCCTATCAAGGACAAACTTAGTCATTTGAGCCACCTTTGATTTGTCGTCTGCAAATGCTTTCAGTTTGGACCAGTCTAAGATTTTGTTGTGTGGTAAAGGGTTAAACACTTCTTACAAGATTTGTAGCCATTTCAGCCAGCGTAGTTCAAAATCAGACTGTACAAAACATATAGTCTGACCTTTGATCTATGCTGTCTGGTTTGTGTAAACATTGTAAAAATAATAAAAGCAACCTTGAAATTACACCTTATTTGGGTCTTTATTTCTAGGCAGAAAATGTATGTAAGGTTTATTTGGTGGTGAAGGGGTTTACATACTTTTACTTGTCAGGATTACAAAATTGGCGCAATTACTGAAGAAAATGGTGATAATCAACATATAGGAGATAAGCATCAACAAAGGAATGAAAAAATGATAGACACAGTTACAGAACAGAATAAAGAAGAAGATCAAAATAGAGAGAAGGAGATGGAACAGGAGAAGAATAAAGACCAATACGTTGTCAGACCTAAAGAAACAAAAATGCCAGATTCTTTTCCAGTACCGTCAGTGGTGAATTTGAAAAATGCTGGTGATGTTTTGCAAGGTCTACGTCCATTTTCGGACACTGCTCCAAATAGGTTTGTAAAAATGTGCTATGTAATTTCTTGATCTGCAAGTAGGGCTTTATTGTTTATACCCCTGTGAAATCATGAAGGAAAACAGAGCAGTTGATTACGTACAGTTTCTAGTTTTCTTCCAAAGTTTCCATTTAATATAGGAAAGTTATTATTTTTTTTCCTTTAATTTTTTTCCCTGAGAACTGCCAATTGTATTTGTTCTGGGAGGTCTAAAATTATGGGTGCATGTGATATCTTTTAATTTAAACATCTTTTTCTCTGAAACTACCATGCCAAGTTTGATGAACGTTCACAGAAATGACCCTGCCATGGCCCTCTTCAGAGTTTCTTCAAAGAATTTGAATCCAGTAAAAATTCTGGTGTCCATTGCATGAAAACTGAAAAAATATTGAAAAACTTTAAAAATCTTCTATTTCGTAACCATAAGGCTAAGGGCTGCTTAAATTTGGCATGTAGCTTCATCTGATAGATGTCTACCAAAATTCTTTAAATTATAGCCCTGGGGTCAATTTCAACATTGGCCCCGCCCCAGGGGCTACAAGTTTTAGATGGGCTTACATGGTAAGCACTTTAAAAATCTACTCATTCCTAGCCATAATACATGTATTTGATTATATAAGACCTCCTTGTATTCATTGACATTATCTTGAGGTCTAAAAAACAAGACTTTTTTTTTTTGGCTTGGCTTATTCTATATGTGAAATGTCATTGATGTACAGGCTTCTTACAGATAAATGTGTGTCTGTGCCGGTAAAAGAAACTCCAGGAAAGCATGGATAGGTACCGCTGCGATATAACTGAAATAATGTTGAAAACGGAGTTAAACACCATACAATCAATCAACTGTCTATGCCTGTTATTTCTTTTGCTCATTTATCTAGAACCCTTTACCATGCAACAAAATTTTGGATCAGTCCAAATTGAAAGCATTTACCTCTTTGACAAATGACAAAATTTTAGACTGGTCCAAACTGAAAACATTTTCAGATGACAAATTAATTGTTCAAATAATGGAATTTGTTTCTGAAAGAGTAGAAAACATTGTGGAAAAAGGAGAAAATGCTGGTTACCAGCATTTTCTTCTTTTCCCACAATGTTTTCAAAAGGCTTCTCTCTCAAGGTCGTTAAAACTCGGGATTACGTGGTAAAGGGTCGAAGACAATAAGGTGAAAATAGCTCAGTCTATAGAATTTGTTTGTTGAAGGGTAGAAAACATTGTGGGAAAAGGAGCGAATGCTGGTCTCACAATGTTTTCAAACACTGTCTGCTTTAGGGTCATTAAACCCTTTGCCACACAATCCCAAATTTCAATGGCCCAGAGAAAGAAACCTTTTGAAAGCATTGTAGGAAAAGGAGAAAATGCTGGAAACCAGCATTTTCTCCTTTTCCCACAATGTTTTCTGCTCCATTAAAGACAAGTTTTATCATTTGAGCCACTCTTGATTTGTCGTCTGCGTATGCTTTGAATTTAGACAAGTCTAAAATTTTGTCGTGTGGTAAAGAGTTAAAACTTGGGGTTGTGTCGTAAAGGATTTAGGTAAAGGAGCTATACTGGAACATTTTTGCCCTCTCGCTGTTATCAATATTATTCTCTTGGTAACTATGATAACTATTGTCCTATTCGACAACTACCTGAACTCTTTACCGAATGACAAAATTTTAGAAGTCCAAATGGAAAGCATTTGCAGCTGACAACAAAAATGCAAAAATTGAAATTTGTTTTGGGAAGGGTAGAAAACATTGTGGGAAAAGAAAAAAATGCTGGTTACCAGCATTTTCTCCTTTTCCCACAATGTTTTCAAATGGCTTCTTTCTCAGGGTCGTTAAAAGTCGGGATTGTGTGGTAAAGGGTTAACTGTGGTTACTGGCATTGTTAACTCTTTACCAAACGACAAAATTTTAGAAGTCCAAATGGAAAGCATTTGCAGCTGACAACAAAAATGTGACTCAGAAATTGAAATTTGATTTAGGAAGGTTAGAAAACATTGCATGTAAAGGAGAAAATGTTGGTTACCAGCATTTTCTCCTTTTCCCATAATGTTTTCAAATGCTTTCTTTTTCAGGGTCATCAAAAGTCAGATTTTGTGATAAAGGGTTAAGGCCTTCCATAGCAACCAGTTTGCTTTGCTGCTTAGCAAATGTGGTTTATGTCAGACTTTCTGGCTTCCTGAGCAACTGGTTGGCATCCTTGTCAGAAAGTTTAGAGAAAGTACATTTGCAAAATGAATTATCATCATTATTGATTGGTTTTTTTTTGTAGATAGTCGTTTATCTTTTTTCATGCCTTTTAAGCCAAGCTCATTGTATTTCAGAGAATTAATGCCAGAACAGCCCAATTCAAGTCTTGAAATAGATGAACCCTCGAAAAAAGGTAATACAATGAAGGCTTAAGTTAACTCTTTACCAAACAATCCCAAGTTTTATGCAACCCTTAAAAAGAAGGCTATTGAAAACATTGTGGGAAAAGGGAAAAAAAATGCTGATACCTAGCTGTTACTCATTTTCCCACAATGTTTACTACCCTTGCAAAGACAATGTTTTATGTTTAAGTTACTTTATGCATGAATATATACGAGTGTTGAAAAATTTGCAAATTACCAATTACGGACATTTTGCTTATGGAAATGTTTGCGAATTCAATACACTTGTTATCTGTAGGTATACTTGTGGTAAAATATAAAAGATTGCAAATTTTTCAAATTCATGAAATTGCAAAAATTTCCACATCACATACATTTCCACTGATACAGTACATTTACATGTTCTCTGTTGTCTGCAAGTGCTTTCAAATTTGAAGGGTCTAAAATTATGTTGTCTGGTAGAAGGTTAAACCTTTCAAAAACAACAAATTTTGGACTGGTCCAAATTGAAAGAGTTTGCAGACGACAATTTTAACTTTGATGAAAATGGCAGAAAGTTCTCAAAAAGGGTAGAAAACACTGTGGGAAAAGGAGAAATTGCTCATTACGAGCAATTTCCCCTTTTCCCACAGTCCTTTCAAAGACTTGTACTGCAGACACGTGAAAACCAGGGCTTGTTTGGGAAAGGGTTAAACAAACCCAAAACTTGTACAAGGGACACAATTATTGCTGGATAGGAGAATAACTTTTTTTTTTTTTTGAAAAGAAGTAATTAATGCCCATGATAAGCAATAATTGTTCAAAGCAATCGTCACTTTTCCCCCATTGTTTTCAAACATATGGGTTTACAGAGTTGTTATATACTTAATCTATTGCCTTAGAGAAGATATGTCATTTTTTTGAATAACATCTGTCTTTGCTATAAGCATTCTTCAGTTAATTTTTTACCACACATTCCAGAGTTTTAACGACCCTGAGAAAGACAGCTTTTGAAAACATAGTGGGAAAAGGAGAAAATGCTGGAAACAGTCGTTTTCTCCTTTTCCCACAATGTTTTCTACTCTTTTGAAGCCAAATGTCATAATTCCAGCCATATTTGAATTGTTGTCTGCAAATGCTTTCAGTTTGGAAGAATCCAAATGTTTGTTGTGTGGTAAAAAGTTAATACATCTCTTCTGGAGAAGAATGCAGCAGTTATCTGTATTACTCCTATTAGCAAATAGACCTGCTGCTACAGTATTTTGCAAAAGTGAAAAGTGTCTCAAGTCAACCATATATTTCATAGTTTATTAATGCTTGAGTTTTTAATAAGGCTGGTTACCAGCATTTTCTCCTTTTCCCACAATGTTTTCAACCATTTCAAGGAAAACTTTCATAATTTGTGCAACACTTAGTGTGTTGTCTGCAAATGCTTTCAAATTGGACTATTCTAGAATCTGTTGTTTAGTAAAGAGTTAAATGTTCAGATGACAATTTCGGTATGGCTCAAATGTTGGGATTTGTCTCTGAAAGCATAGAAGAACTGGATAAAGTAGAAAGTTCTGGTAACCAGTATTTTCTCCTTTACAAAGAATTTTTTTTAAGAGGTTCATTAAAACATTTTATCACATAAAACCTCCTCCGGCAGTGTATTAAACCCATGACTTATTTTACACTAGTGTATTATCGTTTTTTGGGTCCCGGTTCTGATCAATTTTTAGTCATGAGCACATGAAGCCAGAGATACCAGCCACAGCATGTGCCGTGATTTATACTACTACGCCGTTTTGCGGAAAAAATGACGTCATTGTTGCTAAGGGGTATATGTGTGATAAGTTTTTTATTTTCATGTGTAATAAAAACCAAAAAATGCAGCTGAAGTTTTTTCAAAATCAACAAAATTACGGAAGTAGGTGGAATTATCCCTTCTAGAATCTGTTTCATTCTAATTTCGGTGTAAATGTCAAAGAGCTATCTACTTGTGTATGTACACATTTGAAACCTAACTACAACTGTAAACATGGCCCTATGAACGGTATAAAGGCTAAAGGTGATGATGCAGGATACTTATTTGTCTGTCATTTGTTTTATGTGATAAATAGAATCTCACATTCGTGTCTATGTATTATCATTAATTTTTTATCAAACTTGTTAACTAAAATGTATTTGATGCTTGCCAAGGCTCGCGTCATACAATTTTAGTCAACTCGTTTGATAAAAATGATAATACATAAACACTCATGTAAGATCCTCTATGTATCATTTGGTAAAGGTGCAAATATTTATAATATTGAGCCATGTTGTGTGAAATGTGGGTTTAATACATCTGCAAAAAGTATGGAACCATGTCAGCCCCTGCAGTCTGTGCAAGCTGACCTGGGTTGAAACTTTTTGTTGTGTGTAAATTAACTCTTTACCAGACAATCCCAGGTTTTCACAACGCTGAGAAAAAAACCTTTTGAAAACATCGTGGGAAAAGGAGGAAATGCTGGTTACCAACATTTTCCCTTTTTCCCTCAATGCTGTCTATCCTTCCCAAAACAAATTTTTAATTTCTGAGTCACATTTATATTGTCGTCTGCAAATGCTTTCATTTTGGATGAGTCTAAAATTTTGCCGTTTGGTAAAGAGTTAAGTCTGTACCAAATGACCATTCTCCCGTATGACTGAACAGAATAGATTCATAATTATTTCATGCAACACCTTTCTTAGTATAATACTTATCCCTTTACCACACAAACCCGACGTTTAATAACCCTGAGAAAAAAAGCTTTAGGAAACATTGTGGGAAAAGGAGAAAATGATGGTAACCAGCATTTTCTCCTTTGCCCACAATGTTTTCTACCCTTCCAGAAACAAATTTCAATTTTTGAGTCCCAGTGATTTTGTCTTCTGCAAATGCTTTCAATTTGGACTTGTCTAAAATTTTATGGTTAGGTAAAGGGTTATGAAGATGCATTACTTCTTAACCAAAGTACAAAATTTTATACCAGTCCAAAATGAAAGCATTTCTAGACGACAGAATAAATGACACTCAAAAACTGAAATTTGTTTTTGAAAGGGTAGAAAACATTGTGGGAAAAGGAGAAAATGCTGGTTACCAGCATTTTCTCCTTTTCCCACATGTTTTGAAAGAGCTTCTCCATCAGGGTCATGAAAACATGGAAACATTTGGAAAAGAGTTAAGCCCCCATTTCACTTGTATAAAAGGGATAAATCAAGATCAAATCTTTATATCTTGCAGGGACATTCGGACCTGTGCCCCCGAAACGATCTTATGCTGATCCGTTAAATCCTAGGCCAGAAATTCCTCCAAACCCACCTGCTTCAAACATCCAGCCACAACCCAGACCAGCGTACATTAACACTGGATCAAACAGAAGTCACGAGGTATGAATAAACTTGCAGTCCATTGTAAGATTACATTTCTCCTAGAAATTCTAATGAGTACCCACAAAATAGGATTAAGTGAAGAATTTGGAAAGTTTAACCCTTTACCACCTTATCCCGAGTTTAAATGATCCTGAGAAAGAAGCCTTTTGGAAACGTTGCAGGAAAAGGAGAAAATGCTGGTAACCAGCATTGTCTCCTTTTCCCACAATGTTTTCTATCTTACCAAAGACAAAGACCATCATTTCAGCTACATTTAAATGGCTTATGATTGTATATAGGAGAATGGGTTATTCTAAAGGGCATAATCTCATACAAAGATTACAGTATCCAAGCCAAAGTACTGCTTGTATTCACCAACAATTCTAACAACAGCTTAACTTAAATTTTAAGATCAGTAATCTGATTGGCTGAAAGAATACATCCCACAAATCACATGACAAGTCTTGAAAGTGCTCAAGATTTACTCAAAGGGGGGATGATATAGTTTTTGCATTGTCCATCTGTCCACCTGGATGTCTGTCTATCCGGACAGATATCTTCTAAATTCCTTGATGAAAATTTAAAAAAAACTTCATACGTGTGTTCTTTATGATAGTCCGCTGATGTACGGTTTTTAGCTCACCGTGAGCACAAAGTGCTCAAGGTGAGCTATTGTGATTGCCCTATGTCTGGCATCCGTCGTCCATCGTCCGTCAACAATTTCTTTAAACATCTTCTTCTCTTAAACCACTCGGCCAATCTTGATGAAACTTGGCAGGGATGTTCCTTGGGTGAAGCTCTACCAAAGTTATTCAAAGAATTGAATTCCACCCATAACTCTGGTTGCCATGGCAACAAAAAGGAAAAAAATGCAAAATCTTTGAAAATCTTCTCCTCTGAAACTAGAAGGCGCAGAGCTTTGATATTTGGTATGTAGCATCTCCTAGTGGGCCTCTACCAAATTTGTTCATTTGATGTCCCTGGGGTCAAAACTGGCCCTGCCCCGGGGGTCACAAGTTTGAACATAGGAACAAAGAAGGAAAACTTTAAAAATCTTCTTCTCTGAAACTTGAAGGCATAGAGCTTTGATATTTGGTATGTAGCATCTCCTAGTGGACATCTACCGATTTTGTTCATATGATGTCCCTGGGGTCAAAACTGGCTCCGCCCCGGGGGTCACAAGTTCGAACATAGGAACAAAGAAGGAAAACTTCAAAAATCTTCTTCTCTGAAACTTGAAGGTGTAGAGCTTTGATATTTGGTATGTAGCATCTCCTAGTGAACCTCTACCAAGTTTGTTCATTTGATGTCCCTGGGGTCAAAACTAGCCCCGCCCGGGGGTCACAAGTTCGAACATAGGAACAAAGAAGGAAAACTTTAAAAATCATCTTCTCTGAAACTTGAAGGCATAGAAGTTTGATATTTGTTATGTAGCATCTCCTAGTGGACCTCTACCAAGTTTGTTCATACGATGTCCCTGGGGTCAAAACTGGCCCTGGCCCGGGGTCACAAGTTTGAACATAGGAACAAAGGGGGAAAACTTTAAAAACCTTCTTCTCTAAAACTAGAAGGCATAGAGCTTTGATATTTGGCATGTAGCGTCTCCTAGTGGACCTCTACCAAGTTTGTTCATATGATGCCCTTGGGGTCAAAACTCGCCCCACCCAGGGGGTCACAAGTTCGAACATAGGAACAAAGGGGGAAAACTTTAAAAATCATGTTCTCTGAAACTGGAAGGCATAGAGCTTTGATATTTGGCATATAGCATCTCCTAGTGGACCTCCACCAAGTTTGTTCATATGATGCCCTTGGGGTCAAAACTGGCCCCGCCCCGGGGCATAGATTTAAAAATCATGTTCTCTGAAACTGGAAGGCATAGAGCTTTGATATTTGGTATGTAGCATCTTCTAGTGGACCTCTGCCAAGTTTGTTCATATGATGCCCTTGGGGTCAAAACTGGCCCTGCCCCGGGGTCACAAGTTCGAACAGGAACAGAGAAGGAAAACTAAAAAAATCTTCTTCTCTGAAATTGGAAGGTGCAGAGCTTTGATATTTGGTATGTTGCATCTCCTAGTGGACCTCTACCAAGTTTGTTCATATGATGCCCCTGGGGTCAAAACTAGCCCAGCCCCGGGGGTCACAAGTTCGAACGTAGGAACAAAGAAGGAAAACATTAAAAATCTGCCTCTCTGAAACAGGAAGGCGTGGAGCTTTGATATTTGGTAAGTAGCATCTTCTAGTGGATCTCTACCAAGTTTGTTCATTTGATGCCCTTGGGGTCAAAACGGGCCCTGCCCCGGGGTGGGGTAACAAGTTCGAACATAGGAACAAAGAAGGAAAACTTTAAAATTCTTCTTTTCTGAAACCAAAAGGCGTGGAGCTTTGATATTTGGTATGTTGCATCTCAGAGTGGACCTCTTCCAAGTTTGTTCATATGATGCCTCTTAGATCAAAACTGGCCCCGCCCTAGGGGTCACAAGTTCAAACATAGGAACAAAGAAGGAAAACTTTAAATTCCTTTTTCTCTTAAACGGGAAGGTGTAGAGCTTTGATATTTGGTATGTAGCATCTCCTAATGGACCTCTACCAAGTTTGTTCCAAGGATGCTGCTTGGGTAAAAACTGGCCCAGCCCGGGGGGTCACAAGTTCGAACATAGGAACAAAGAAGGAAAACTTTAAAATTCTTCTTTGAAACTGGAAGGCGTAGAGCATTGATATTTGGTATGTAGTGATTCTCTTCTAAGTTTGTTTGCCCATCTAAGCACAACGAGTTCATTGAGTTCAAAATTGGGTCATCTTGGGTCATAAACTAGGTCACCAGGTCAAATTAAAGAAATACCTTGTTGGCACTCTCGAGGCCACATTATTTGGCTCAATTGCCTTGAAAATTGGTCAGAAAGTTTGTCTTTATAAAATCTCACATAAGTTTGAATTTGGGTCAGCTTGGGTCATAAACTAGGTCACTGAGTCAAATTAAAGAAATACCTTGGTTGCACTCCGGAGGCCACATTTATCGCTCAAATGACCTGAAATTTGGCCAGAATGTTTGTCTTGATGAAATATCAGATGAGTTTGGATTTGGGTCACCTGGAACCATAAACTAGGTCACTAGGTCAAATTAAAGAAATACCTTATGGGCACTCTAGAGGCCACATTATTTGCTCACTTGCCTCGAAAATTGGTCAGAATGTTTGTCTTTATAAAATCTCACATGAGTTTAAATTTGGGTCAACTGGGGTCATAAACTAGGTCACTCGGTCAAATTAAAGAAATACCTAGTGGGCACTCTAGAGGCCACATTTATTATTCAGTTGATTTGAAAATTGGTTAAAATGTTTCGTTTGATAAAGTCAGGACCAGTTCAAATTTGGGTCACCTGGGGTCATAATCTAGGTCACTAGGTCAAATTAAAGAAATACTTTTAGGGCACTCCAGAAGCTACAATTTTTGCTCAGTTGACTTGAAAATTGGTCAGAATGTTTGTCTTTGTGAAATATGAGTTTGAAATTGGGTCACCTGGGGTCATAAACTAGGTCGCTTGGTCAAATTAAAGAAATACCTTTAAGGCACTCTACTCAGGTGAGCAATCCAGGGCCATCATGGCCCTCTTGTTTTTTAACTGTCATGGAAAAAGGGGGCTTGATGTATATTTCCATTATGGAACAATATCTCTTTAACTACTGAACAAAATTTTATGAAACTTCATGTTTATATTGTTTATCATAAGCCACAGACAATCATTATATGTTTTTATCTAATTAAAATGCCATGTTGTGGAAAAATGGGGCTTGATTTTTAATTATAAGTATAATGTATAATTTCCAATTACAAATAGGTCACGTGTACATTCAAAACACAGTACATGTACCTCTTATATATTTCTATTATAAAAGTTTTTTTCGGTGGGGAATACCATTTCAGCTAAATATTTTTCATTTTCATACCATTTTTTTTTTAACCCTTTACCAAATAATCCCACCTGTAAATAACCCTGAGGAAAAGGACTTTTGAAAATGTTGGAAGAGGAGAAAATGCTGGTAAACATCATATCTACTTTTTTCTCACAATGTTTTCTATCCTTTCAAAGATATCCCATTATTTCAGTCATGCAAGGAAGAGTTTAAAATATTTTTGTCTGGTAAAGGGTGAATTGAAATTAAATTTTAACAAATTTTACATATTTTATGTATTTCTGTTTTAAGCCACCCAATACAAGTGAATCAATGCCACGCTATCCCCCAAAATACTGGGATCATGAATCTGGAGGGGGGACACCACCACCAAATCCAACTCCACCCATGGGAGGAGCTACTGGAATGGAAGAACCAATAGTACAGCCTGGGAGATTGACAATCAGCCATCAGCATTGTATTTCAGCTTTTCACTTCATTCGCATTTCTTTCAACTTTATACTGATTAAACTATAAGTTAAGAACAGATAATAAGTTAAAGCTGAAACCTGGGGGGGAAAAAATTGGCAATTGGAATTGTTTGAAGTTTTAGGCAGTTGTCAAATTAAACAAATTACTAAAAAAATGTTCTTGATAATCCTTAATCCTTTACCACATAATCCTAAAAGGCTGAAAAAGAGAGCTTAAAAAACACTGTGGGAAAAGGAGAAAATGCTGGTTACCAGTGTTTTCTTTATTATGCAGTCATGTGGTCAAAAGATAACATGTTCCACTTATCAAAAAGTGAGTGTATCTTCATGTTAATAAGTGTCTCATTATAACCCCCACCTATGAAGTTGAGGGGGGTATACTGGTTTCACCATGTTTGTCTGTCTGTCCATCCATCCATCTGTCTGTCAATCCATCCATGTTTTCGTTTCATGCCCTAACTCAATAGCTGTTTGACCTAGGACCCTGGAACTTTATACAAGTGTTACTCATGACCCAAGGAGGTGCCCTATTGTGTTGGGGGTCAAATGGGTAAAAGGTCAAGGACAAAAGTGAACTTTGTTTGAAAATTGTGTCTGTGCTCTAACTCAATAGCTGTTTGACCTAGGACCCTGAAACTTTATACAAGTGTTACTCATGACCCAAGGAGGTGCCATATTATTTTTGGGTCACATGAGTCAAAGGGTCAAGTTCACAGGGGAACTTTGTTTTGAAAATCATTTCCTTTCTTTGATTGTGCTGCTTCAGTGACAAGGTGCTGCTGTGGGGTATTTGTCAGCTTCGCAACAGGTCTAGTTACAATCTTGTCTTTCTGCAGCTAGAGGCGGGTTTACACATATAACTATGGACCCAAGTAGCAATTTTCAACCCAGTGTGCAAGTTGGTGACCGCAACATTATGGTGGTTGGTGGCTGCAGGGACTCTTATTCAGATGATGAACAGAGAAGAGAGAAAACTTCTACAAAGAAGAAATCAAAGAAGAAGAGACATTGCGAGATTCAGTTACCAGGTAATTTGAATGTTAACATTATTCAGCCTTTGCCACAAAATCCTGGCTTTTAACGACCTGAAAGAGAAACCTTTTTACCAGCAGGTTACCAGCATTTTCTCCTTTTCCCACAATGTTTTCAAAAGGCTTCTTCCTCAAGGTCGTTAAAAGTTGAAATTGTGTGATAAAGGGTTAAGCAGCATGAGTTAGGGTTAGTGCATGGAAGGGTGACCAGGCCATTGCATGTTACATTTTGTGGCAATGGTGGGATTATGACAACTGGAGTTACCTTACCCTCCTATGTTCCCCTGATTTATGAACCATAAATAGCTGGCAATTGTGCTTATTTGGGAAACACGCTAGTGTACATATTTGCAGACCCTCAGAGTTTCAGCGTATGGTCAGAGTTGCAGGGTCTCATACTTGTACACAATTCATCCAGGTTCATACAGTTGCCAAACTTGTATGTAGCTTTATGAGTTGGAGGGAGTAATGTCACGGAGGGAGGTTAAAGATATAAGCACTCAAAACCTGCCTTGCTGTAAATAAAAACTAGCTTTTACAGTGATGCGGTTTGGTGTTTTTCTCTCTGTGCAAGTTAAGCATGCATTAGGGTTAGTGCTTGGATGGGTGAGCAGGCCGTTGCATGTTAGAGTCAAATCAAGCCTATATGATAAAAAGCTTCCTGAGTTTTCGTGGAATGCACTTAGAGGGTGACCTTTCTTTACCTGTTGAGCCATTTCAAAACACAAGCTGTGATTCAGTTTGCAGAAATTGCCATATTGACATGGGGTGTAAGGTTGTTATAGGTACCCATGTAATTGTTCCTGAGTCAATGATATTGAAAACACTAGCATAAGGACTGAAAACTGAAGTTAACCTTTACCACAGAATGCCGCCTTTTAATGACCGTAGGAAAGAAGCCTTTTGAAAACATTGTGGAAAAAGGAGAAAATGCTGGTAACCAGCATTTTCTCCTTTTCCTACAATGTTTTGTACCCTATCAAAGAAAAATTTCTACCATTTGAGCCACATTAAAATTGTCGTCTGCAAATGCTTTCAGTTTGGTCAAGGCTAAAATCTTTTGTCTGGTAAAGGGTTAAATGACAAGCCACTTTTTGGCACAATCATGCTCATAACTTTTTGGGGGCACTCAGTTGTAGCCCCTAAAAGTAAACATGGAATAGCATAGTAGAAATTTTATCAGACTCTTTGTCATCTTCAGATACGCCAGTAACGAGGGATGACGTAGACATAGTTTGTGTGGATATTGGTAAAGACTGGAAAAGGTTGTGTCGTGGGCTTGGGCTAGATGATCCACGTATTGAACAGATTGAGCAAGATTATCATATCAATGGGCAATATGAGGTACTTTTCTCGCCTTGTTTTCTTAGTCTCTATGTTTAAGTATTGTCCTGTTGTATAGCCGAGCAAGGTATCTCAGTTGGTCCATGACTTAACTTTTTACCAATTAATCTCAAGTTTTAATAGACCTGTGGTGTAAAGCCTTGAAAACATAGTGGTAAAAAGGAGAATATGCCGATAACCAGCATTTTCTTCTTTTCCTATAATGTTTTCTACCCTTTCAAAGACAAGTATAAGTATTTCAGTCATATTCAATCTGAGGAATAAAGCCTTTAAATCATTGTGGGAAAAAGATAAAATGCCGATAACCAGCATTTTCTCCTTTTCTTGAAATGTTTCCTACCCTTTCAAAGACAAATGCAAGTATTTTAGTCATATTTAATTTGTTTTTCTGCGACTGCTTTCAATTTTGACAGGTTTGAGATTTTGTCGTCTGGTAAAAAGTTTCTGGTAAGCCACATTCACTTTGACATCTGCAAATTTTGTTGTCTGGTCAGAAGTTATGGTTGATATAATTGACAAAGGACATTGGTTGCTTGTTTTCATTGGGACTGATTTATCCCTTGGGCTGCTAAGCGGGACATAAGGACCTTTTGCAGACTACACTGTCTAATAAGGAGATATCTTTCCAAAAAAAGAACACCTTTGAAACACATGTAACAAAATTTGGGGTTTTTCTATTAGCTTGAAAGTTCCATTTCACTTATATAGCAAGATAAGAGTTTAAAAAAAAAAAAAAAAAAAAAGACAGATTTTAAAATATTTTGTGATTGATTTACCTACTTGTATGCTTTATAAGACACTCAGTATAACATTATGACAGAAGGTGAAATAAAAGATCATAAGTGAAAGTTTAAATATTTTCTCTCTCCACAGATGATGTACCAGTCTTTGAAAGTGTGGCAAAACAAGATGGGAAAAGCAGCAACCACCAAAGCCTTAGGACAATGTCTTTCAAATATTGACAGAGATGATTTGATAAAAAAATTGAAAGATCCAAACAGAGATTAGAATTAATTCTCTACCAAACGACAAAATTTTAGACTGGTCCAAATTTAAAGCGTTTGCAGACGACAAAATAAATTCGAATGAAAAATTAAAACTTGTTTTGGGAAGGGTAGAAAACATTGTAGGAAAAGGAGAAAATGCTGGTTACCAGCATTTTCTCCTTTTCCCACATTGTTTTCAACAGGCTTCTTTCTCAGGGTCGTTAAAACTCGGGATTGTGTGGTAAAGAGTTAAGATCATTTTTTACCATGCAGAAATAAGTGATCCCTTTAGATTATACAATCAGTGGCCTTAGATATTTTTTATCGAATTTTGAATCTGTATTGACATTTATTTATTCTAGGTTCAAAATTGAAGCTATCATTATGAAATTTGTATGACAATAAAGCAAAAAGATATGACATTGAAATATGAGCTGTGCTCTGTGAAAAGGGGACTTAATGCATCTCCGAAAAGTATCGACCCAGGTCAGCATGTGCATTCCGAGCAGGCTGACCTGGGCCAGAACTTTTCACTATTGGTCAATTTTCTGCATGTCAAAGGACCAGTGTACCTCATAAATCAGTCGGTTGTTTTACAAAATGGATTTTATTGATCCATAAGTATGTGATGACTTGCTTTGTATCATGGATCATGGAAATGCATTATGCCTCTTTGCCAGAACATGGCTGATATATATTTTCAGACTCTATACAATATGATATGATACAAATATAGTTGTTTAAATGTGATCAGCAGCTTCAAATGGCTGTTTTCGAAAAAACATGGAGGTATTGTCATAGCCCTGTCATCGTCTGCAACATCATCACCGTCTGCTTCGTTATGCAAAAACTTTAACATTTCATAATACATGTATATATAATTACTGAGGATATTTACTTCAAACTGGGTCCAGTTTTCAAATATCAAAAGGGGAACCCATACAACAGGGGCCGGTAACCATCAGAATTTTTGACAGAGTTATTCTCCTTTTTTAACCCTTTCCCAAATGACAAATTTTGGACTGGTCCAAATTGAAAGAGTTTGCAGATGACAATTTCAAATTTGATGAAAATGGCAGAAAGTTCTCAAAAAGGGTAGAAAACACTGTGGGAAAAGGAGAAATTGCTCATTACGAGCAATTTCTCCTTTTCCCACAGTGTTTTCAAAAGACTTGTACTGCAGACACGTGAAAACCAGGGCTTGTTTGGGAAGGGGTTAACTTAAGATTTTTGCTAAAAGCAACTGCAGCAGTGCATTGACACCCACATACGGTACTCTTCTTAAGTTTTTGTAAAATATTTTTTCAAAATACAGTAAAACCTCGATATTTCCAGTCTCGAACATCCGAGAACCCTGCTTTCTTCAAGGAATTTCCATAGTCTTGGCAAAAACTCCACTATATTGCATTAAAAGCAGATCCGTAATTTCGAGTCTCGATAATCTGAATATTCGAACACGTGTGCTGGTCCCTGTCACCATTTTGCTTCTTTAAATTGATTGATAATTTGAATACAATACTTTCTAACCCCTTGAGTAATTGTTTTCACACCTTTCTGAGGAAAGGTTTGGCGAGCCGGCCTGTTTATGGTGTGATGTAAGTTTTACAATCCGTAACAATTACTAAAGGGTATTCACAGTACCCAATAATTTTGAGACGGAATCGACATTGATTTGATGGCAAGTGATTAATGATAAGAAGTTAGAGATGTTTGTTACGAACCCCCCACCATCAAATTTATCTTATCTGTTACTTCATTTTGTAAAATTCACAAAAGTATTCTATACCTGATTAAACAAGTGATTTTTGTCTCCTCGACTACATTTTTTTTTTTTGCAGCATGTTCGTACATTAACTGTTCAACATCATTGTTGACGCTAAAAAGACAGTTTGAAGCGATTGTGATTGGATGATGTCAAATTTCTTATCAGTTTTCGTATCTATTTATAGCATCATGTTTTTCTAAGTCGCTTTGTAACAAAATAAAAAAAAAGTTTGATCACAGTTTTTCCACCTTTTTGCGGTGACGTCTTGTTTCACATTTGCATAAATATCATTGGTTTGTTTACATGTCATAGAAATTTTCCTGGCTTTGACAGTGACAGATTAATGTCATTTTTCATGGGTGTGTGAAAATTCCAAATTTAATTTTTCGTCTGCAAATGCTCAAAAAATATTGACGAGTCTTCAATATTTGTCTTCTCATTTAGAGTTAATTACTGACAAGATCTCATACAAACAGGAAATGGGAGGAACATTACCTTCGAAATTAGGCACCATGAAGCAAACATTATTTGAACAAGACCATTGCAGGCCGGTGCCAATGCTCAGCTGCAGTTGTTTTTAGTGAAAATTCTAAGTTGGAAAAAGAGGCATAACTGTGTCAAAAATATTTTGATGGTTACCTGCCCCTGTTGTATGGGTTCCCCATTTGATAGTTAACAACTAGTCCTAGTTTGAAGTAAATATCTTCAGTAATGACAGACATATTATCAAACGTCAAAGTTTCTGAAAATTCAGGCATATCTGTGGCAAAAATACACTGAAACCTCAATAATTCAAAGTCCCAAGGGGACAAGCAAAATGTTCGAATTTTCGCGGTGCTCGAATTATCCAAAATGTCAATGAAAACAAAGTTGCATTCCGATCAAGATAGGCAATCAAAGTATAGATCTACTTCCCCAAGCAATACAATCACTTTTTTTGTTCCTTTCTTTTCATAGCATTCAAAGAATATCACATCAAGTGGGTTACTTTCTGTAAATGCACATGCTTTTGATTAGATCTGTATGAGTTTTTGGAATTTAGTTGCACTAAGTCACCCTGTTTTTTTTTTTTTTTTCATAAAGGTTGGTACTGTAATTTTTACAAAATCAAAAAATCTGCATGTTTGTAATCGTTTGTAATGATTTCGGGGAAAAGGGTTCAGTATTGTTAAAACAGTTCAACGAATTCTGATGTCTACAACCATTAGAAACATTTCTGTCAATAGGAGTATTCCGACTCTTAACACCCTTGAGACAGGACTGGTGAAGTTTTGAAAACATAGTGGGAAAAGGAGAAAATGCTGGTAACCAGCATTTTCTTCTGTTCCCACAATGTTTTCTCCCTGATCAAGGACAATTTCCACAATTTTAGCCTCATTTGATTTGACTTCTGCATATGTGTGGGGTTTGGAAAAGTCTAAAATTTTGTTGTGTGAGAAAGAGTTAACCCTTTACCAAATAATCTTAAGTTTTGATGACCTTGAGGTTGAAGGCTTTTAAAACATTGAGGGAAAAGGAGAAAATGCTGGTAACCAGCATTTTCTTCTTTTCTGCCAATGTTTTCTACTCTTCAAGGTCAAACCCCATCATTTGAACTATGTTTAATTTGTCATTCCCTCCTTTTTCCACATTGTTCTCTGTCCTTTCATAGACAAATTCTATCATATGAGCCACATTTAATTTGTTGTCTGCAGATACTTTCAAAATGAACAATTCTAAAATTTTGTTGTCTAGTAAAGGGTTAACTCATTTACAAAAGGAATGGCCTTGATGTTTTAAGTTTTATTGATCAGTTACTCCTTTACTAAACAATCCCATGTTTTAATGATCCTGTAGAAGAAGTCTTCAGAAAACAACGTGGAAAATGGAGAAAATGCTGATAACGATATTTTACTACCATTTTAAGACAGAAATCATCTTCTGAGCCAAATTTGATTTGTCGTATGCAAATGTTTCTAATTTGGTCAGATCTAAACTTTTGTCATTTGGTAAAGAGAGGGAAAAGGAAAAATGCTGGTTACCAGCATTTTCTCCTTTTCCCACAATTTTTTGAAAAACTTTCTTTCTCATGGTTGTTAAAACATGGGATTGTGTAATATATGGTTAACTTGTTACCTCTTACAGATTTTTTTTTTTTTGTCTTGGAGTAGATAACTTTTGAAAACTTTGTGACATAAGGAGAAATTGCTTACATGGGTACAAAAAGGCATAATATGTGTATCTTGAGCAAAAAGTGTTTCTTTTAACTTCATGTGATAAAAAAGAACATGGAAATGCTTTACTTCTTGAAAAGTTTTCCTTTACCTCTACAAATTTTATGCTAGAGCAAGACTGATGTATGCTGAGTAACATTCACTAGGTGAAATCTATATGATGAGATTTAGATTGATTAGTCATCTTCTCTATGATGTCATGTAGATCTGCAGGCATAGCGGCTCAAAATGTGGCAAGATACTTTTAATGAGCCGCATTGTATAATTAGATTTTATGCAAAACTTGTTAAATCTATTACCAATGCCAAAACAGGTTTGACCACTGTTTATGAGAACTCTGCCCTACAGAACAGTGCTGTAAGTTCCTGGCACAAGATGTTTTTAGACGGTAGGGAAAGTGTGAAAAAAATGGCCTAAAGTCTGCTAGGTCTAGCATGCTTAAGACTGATCAAACTGTGTCTGCTATTAAGCAATACATGGAAAATGAAAGGCACATTACTGTTTGTGAGATAGCAGACACAGCATTTCTTATTGAAGTGTTCAGGGAGTTGTAACACTCTAGGAATGGCTTGTGTTTGTGCTAGGTGTATACTTACAGTAGAGTAAAAGGGGATGAGGGTGCAAATATGTTGTGAAGTTTTTGGTCACTTTATTTCAGAAGGTCCTAATTTTTTTTAAAGAATTGTTACATGTGATGAAACTTGGGCGCTTTTTTATGAGCCTAAAAGTTGAGAAAAAGTACAGAAGCATCCAGGTTCTCCTTCACCTGTAAACATACTTGCTTCTAAACCCATTGGCAAGCTAATGTGCATTATGTTCTTCAGTTGCTGTGGTATTATTTTAAATCATATGGTTCAACAAGGTACATGTACAACAGTCAATGATGAATACTATGCACAGGTTATCGAATCAATTCTGATGAAGACTATTTGTAAAACAACCTGTGTCTGTATTCACCAACCAGTCTTAAGAACATTTATATTCTTATTCTCAGGAATTTTCTAAATTTGAAAGTAACACAATTTCTGATTGGCGAAAACAAATGGTTGTGTTACTTTCCCAATCTAGAAAAAGACTAGAATGAAACTGTGAATGATTGGTGAATATGGGCCCATATCTCATCAGGAGGGGGTATATTTTGCACCAAGATAATGCACCAGTACATAAGGCTAAATTTCTTCAAGACACTCTACACAGTTGCAACATAGTATTATTGCCACACCCACCTTATAACCTAGTTTTCGTCCCATGTGATTTCTGGATGTTTCCATCTTTGAAGGATTCTCTTTGTGGAATTAGGTAAGAAAGCAGAGAAGAACTCCACCAAGCAATAACCAGGTTGCCAGCTAGTATGTCACATGACAGGCTTGCGCACATGTTCAGAAAATTGGAATTAGGCTTGAGGAAGGGCATTGAAGTTAGTTTACAGTGAGAAAATTGTAATAGTGTCTTTGTACAAAATCTATTCAATAAAGCTATGGGCCATTTCCATGATCTTCTTTATCATCATACAAGTGGATGTGCCAAAATTTTTCTCTAGGCATCATTCTTTGTCAAAAATCTTGTGATATGTAAATAACAGTTGTATGCAAAAAAAAAAAAAAATTGTATAGATTTATTAGAGGAAATATATTCTTAGCAAAATATGCAGGTTCTTGTTTTTTTCTTGAAAATTTGAAATTGTTGTAGAGTCCTGAACAAAAATAGAAAGATTTTATGGACAGAAATGTTTTGAGTTACAGTTGAATTTCTTCAATTTTTAAGGATCTTTCACAGCATTATTTTAAGAAATTGACAATATTTAATATAAGTCAAGCCCTGTCAAGATTCAATATGAGCCTTGCCCTGACAAGACTGGATCAAGTTGCCCAATTTATAAAAAAAGAAACACCACTTAATGGCTTGGAAAAACTTTGTATGCGCTCTTGAGATATAATTTTCGATCAACTATTCAAGCAGTGTGGTCTGAATTTTGATAATGTTTCTAACAAGTATGAAAAGGGATCATTTTGGAACAAAAAAGTTGCCAGGTCAAATCTCAGAAAACCTTTCAGCTCAAGAGGCTTTACAGGTACTTTGAACCCAAAACATCTGAAATTTGCTCAGAATGTTGTTGATGTTTAGTACAATTTTGAACAGAGGTCACATATGGCCAAAAGTAGGTCACTAATGATTTGTGTTTTTGTACTCTCTAGAAACCCATTTTTTAGCTCCACTGGCCTAGGGCCAGCAGGTTTATGTCATGGCCTGGTGTCCATCGTGTGTCTGTCCATTTGTTAACTTTTTTTTTCAAACATCTTCTCTGAAACTACCCATCCAATTTTGATGACACTTCACAGAAATGATCCTGCCATGGTCCTTTTCAGAATTTCTTGAAAGAATTTGATTCTTATGAAAACTCTGGTTGCCATGGCAAAACTGAAAAATATTGAAAATCTTTAAAAAAAAAAAATCTTCTTTTTAGAAACCATAAGGCCTAGGGCTACCAACTTTGACAATGTAACTTCATCTAATAGATCTCTACCAAATTCCTTGAAATTATAGCCCTAGAGTCGAAATTGGCCCCGCCCCTAGGGGGTCACAAGTTTTACATAAGCTTATTGTCTAGTGGACCTCTACTAATGTTATTCAAATTAAAGCCCTGGAGTCAAAATTGGCCCCAACCCAAAGGTCACAAGTTTTACATGGGCTTGTATAGTGAAAACTTCATAAAAGTCTTGATCCTAACTGTAAGGCCTAGGGCTACCAAATTTGGCATGCTGTACCATGATTGTACCTTTTATAGCCCTGGGGTCAAAACTGGTCTCACCCTGGGGGAGGGGGAGGGTCACAAGTTTTACAAACTGAAAACCATAAGAATCGTCAGTTTCCAAACTGTAAAGTCCAGGCTTGTAGCTTCATCTAGTGGACCTACAGCAAGACTTAAAACTATAGCCCTAGGGGGTTACACATTTTACAAAGGTTTAAATAATGAAAATTTTGAAAATATTTTAGTAATATGAATTCACTATTTAAACTTGTGTACTGAACAAGGGAAATAGCTCCTGATAAAGTTTGTTACCATTTGCCTCCCTTGATTTTCACAGTACACTAACATGATTGGTGTTGCGTATTCAAGTTGTTCGCAAAAAAAGAAAAATGTTCAGTTTTCAGTTAGAGCTATTTATTTTGATGTTTATATTTATGCTCAGATGGGTCTAATATTTATGATAAAGTAGGGTTCTGAGGTTTTTATCATTCAGTGTTTTGTTCCAGAACTTTACCAGTCATGCCATTGAAAATTTGTTTTCTGCTTCTAAGATCTGGAAATCTTCTTGTTGTTAGACTATTTAGGATGGATGGTACTTGATTAGGCCTGATGAAATTCATTTACATTTGAAAAGAATACGACATTCATTTGTTGTTGTTGTCGGGGGCAGCTAGGCTATTTTTTTCAGTGCATGTTTTAACACTCTACCACATGACAAAATTTTAGACCATTCAGATTTGGAAAGCATTTTTACAGACAACAACAACAAAAAAATGCAATTCAAAAATTGAAGTATGTTTTGGGAAAGGTAGAAATCATTGTGGAAAAACTTAGAAAATGTTGGTTACCTGCATTTTCTCCTTTTGCCATGATGTTTATAAAAGCTTTCTTTCTAAGGGTCGTTAAAATTCAGGATTGTTTGTTAAAGTGTTATAAGCCAGTGGAGTGATACAGGGCCATTATGTCCCTCTTGTCGTGCAATGTTCATGACATTTGTTCAGACTGTGTGCGTGAATATCTCTAATACGTTCATAATATGGCTCATTCGGAGTAAGGAATATAGTTACGTGGCTCATTCGGAGTAATGAAATAGGTTTTTAAAAACCTTGTGCATTCCTTAGAAGGGACATCTTCTGCCGATCGTTGAAAGTTTTAACTGAATGTTTGACTGAATAACATCTTAGATAATGTTAACCTTTTGGCTGCTTAGTGCGACTCACAGAGCTTTTATGGACAGTGCAGATCAAGATCAGACTGCACAGAATGTGCTCTCAGATCTTTGATCTACACTGTTCGATAAGGAGATATTTCCCTACACCCCTCCACCACAACTTTGAAATAACAACATTTAAGTTCTTGTTTTTACCATGGGCTTGAAAGTTTCATTTAACTTATTTATCAGTTTAAGGGCTAACAAGAGTTATCACAGCTCAAAATATAGGTAGGTCAAGTTTTAGAAAAGCTTATGTTCCATCAAGAAGTCACATTTCCTGTCCATCTTTCAAAAAACTTGGTAAGAACACTTTTCTTGGTTAGGCTTGTTTTTGCGTTGACAACATGCGTTTATGATTTTCATCTAAGGAATACAAGTGAGCTATTCAGGGCTATCACGGTCCTCTTGTTTATAAAGCATCCAAAGGACTAGTCTACCTCATGATTTAGTCGGTTGTTGGACATAATGATTTATATGGATCCCTAATTATGTGATGACCTGCTTGGTATGAGGCATCACGGAGATGCAGTAAGCCCCCTTTTGCCAGAGCATGACTCATATTCGTTGTAGTCTGATCCATTAATTTACACTACCTGCCACAGATACGTCTTACGTCTACTGTGGTGTTAATCTCTTGGTCTAATATTTAAAGTAACCAATTTGATTTTTATGTTAGGCCTTTCTTGTTACTGTCCAGTCGAAAAGCTAAATGAATATTGAATTTATAGGCTGATTGATAGATCAATTAAATGATCTATCGCTTGATTGATTGATGGTTTCAATTGTTAGTTGATTGTTAAATTGATTGCTTGATTAATTGATATATTGATTTACATCCTACCTGAGTATCTAAATTGATTGCTTGATTAATTGATAGACAGATTGATTTACATCCTACCTGAGTATTTTCTGAGCTGTACCTTTCTTGCCTAGATATACTTGAAAGAACAAGAAAAAGTATATCGACAATAGAATTATTGACGAAAACATACAGTAGATAATACAGCAAAACAATATGTAACCCTTAAATTGCTATATAAATGAAACTAACATTGACCACTCAGTGGTAAAAATCCAACATTGCGATTTCAAAGTATCACATAGTTTCGATCCAAGATCAGACTTCACGTTTTGTTCAGTCTGATCTTAATTTACATTGTCCGCAAAAGTGCCCCGTATCACGCTTAGCAGCCTAAGGGTTAATACTGCAGTGAATGACGAGCCTCCGGTAACTATCGGTAAATTCCGCTCTACCGATTGTGACGTTGGTCTACATGTTGACCGTTGCTAAGAACAACGTTTATTTAGCAGACGTCCTGTATTGGGTAGAGTGTCAACACTCGTACTGCAGTGGCAAGGGATTTAAATTGGTTGGGATAATACATTAATTGGGAGATTTTAAAGTTTGGAACTAAAATTCTCTGACCATGACAACTGTTGGAATCGACCCTGTGAAGATAGACAGAATCAACCCCATGAATATTCCGAGTTATTCATATCAATATCCCTCCTTCCAGAGAGTACAGCTGGCGGCTGTTAAAGAGGGACTCTTCCATCCCCGCCTCCCGTCCTTCCGGCGAATGGATATGGACACCGCGGGACATAAACTGCCCGATGAACACTGCCGCACCACAACCACCTGCGGGCCCGGTAAGTTAAAGCTTGAGTTAATCACCAACTCAAGTTGTTTGTAGTGAAAGTGTTTTACACCATTTTCAACGTTATTGTAGTTTTATCACAGGGACAGCCCACTTATTTATGTTTTGCAGTATTTTTACAAGTCTTGTGCTTCTAGTTCCTTGCCCAAGGAAAGTACCAGGAAACGCAATGGGGGTCGAACCAAGAATCTAGTGATTACAAATCTAGGCACTGGGTATGACAGACCGAAATATTAACAAGGCTCTTTTGCCCAAAATATTTAACGAAAAAAATAAAATGCTCTGTTTAAATTAAAAACAAATGCAACTGGAAAAGATACCGACCCGTTTCTTCCCGCGCAAGCTTTTCCAAGGACCATTCTACCTCGTCGAGAGTGAATTAAAAGTTATAGATATTGTCTCCAAATCGATGTAACTTGATTAACCCTTTCCCAAACAAGCCCTGGTTTTCACGTGTCTGCAGTACAAGTCTTTTGAAAACACTGTGGGAAAAGGAGAAATTGCTCGCAACGAGCAATTTCTCCTTTTCCCACAGTGTTTTTTATCCTTTTTGAGAACTTTCTACCATTTTCATCAAATTTAAAATTGTCGTCTGCAAACTCTTTCAATTTGGACCAGTCCAAAATTTGTCGTTTGGGAAAGAGTTAGGCCTAAGTATGCTTAATCCATTATTGTACTGGCCTTTCTCAACAACAAAAAAAAAAAAGCCATGGTCTGTGAAAAAGGGCTTAATGCATTTGCAAAAAGTATCGACTCAGGTCAGCCTGCGCAGTCCGCGCAGGCTGACCTGGGCCGAAACTTTTTGCTATCGGTCAATTTCCTGCGTGTCCAAGGACCAGTTTACATCATGATTCATTCGGTTGTTTAAAAAACTGGATTAATTAAATCTACATGTACTTTGGATCCATAATGTAATTACTTGCTTGATACCATGCATCTCGGCGATACATTAAGCTCCTTTTTTACAGAGCATGGCTCAATTATATCGCATAGAAAGGGCAGACATTCGAAGGAAAGGAAAAGGGATACTAAAATAAATGTGGGAAAAGGGACAGCTACCTTTCACAAGCTAATGGTTCTTTTTTTTCCCACGGTGGTTTACAGAACGAAACTGTCATCTCCGGGGCAGTAAAATTCATATTTATACAGGTCAGTGTGTCTGGAGGAAATCGGGAGGAAGGGTGTACACAAATACGGTGAATATACTTGTAGATATAACAGTCGTGTCTCAAATCTCGCAATGTATGAATCGATCGCCCTTTCTTGTATAGAACACTTCCCTGTTCGTACACAATCTTTCGTCCTCCTGGGTCCGATACCGTATTCACCAAAGGTAACCGGGTTCATTGTTAGCCTTCTTCTCAAGAATTTTCTAATTTGAAAGTAACGCAACATCTGATTGGCTAAACCAAATGGTTTAGCCAATCAGACGTTGTGTTACTTTCTAAATATAGAATAAGACTAAATGAAAATAAAGAATAGTTGGTGAATGCAGACCCCGCGGGTCTTTATTTCCTCTCCTTTACGTATCCTTTTGCGTACAGTCTGACTGAGCAATGCTCTTTGAAAAGGAGGCTTAATGCATCTGCGAAAGGTATCGACTCAGGTCAGTCCTCGCGGTCCGTACAAGCTGACCATGGCCGAAACTGTTCGCTATTGGTCCATTTTTTCTGTATGTTCAAGGACCAGTTTACCTCATGATATAAAGTCGTTTGTTTAAAAAAAAAAAAAAGAAATGGCTATTATTGATCCATAATTATCTGATGACTTGCTTGGTATCATGCATCACGGAGATGCATTAAGTCTCCCTTTGCCAGAGCATGGCTCAATTTTAGATCTACTAGAAGTTTATACAGTTAACTGCAAGGACATAATCATACGGAAAATGATAGAGCTATCAAAACTTTGAAGGGAAGGGGAAATTTTAATGATTGGCCATCTGGCTGGCTGGGACAGAACGTCTGGGCCAATCAGATTGCTTGTTTTTTAATTTAGAATTAGATTTAAATTCAGCAATATTTTTGGGTAATGTCGCTGAGCATTCCCAGGAAAGAAATAAAATGAGCCATGCTCTGTGAAAAGAGGGTTGTTAATGCATCTGCAAAAAGTATCGACCCAAGTCAGCCTGCGCAGCCTGACCTGGGTCGAAACTTTTTACTATTGGCCAATTTTTCTTTATGTCCTAGGACCATTCTACCTTATGATTCATTCGGTTGTTATACAACATATATATATATTTTATGGCTTCTTACTTAACTCTTTACCAAACGACAAAATTTTAGGCTGGTCCAAATTGAAAGCAGTTGCAGACGACAAAATAAATGTGACTGAAAAATTAATACATGTATTTGTTTTGAGAAGGGTAGAAAACATCGTGGGAAAAGGAGAAAATGCTGGTTACCAGCATTTTCTCCTTTTCCCACAGTGTTTTCAAAAGGCTTCTTTCTCAGGGTCGTTAAAAGTCGGGATTGTGTGGTACAGGGTTAATGTGATGACTTAGTATCACGCATCACGGAGATACATCAAACCCCTTTTCGAACAGCACCACTCATATATGAACCATGCTCTAGCAAAAGGGGGATTAAAGCATCTCCTTGATGCATGATACAAAGCAAGTCATCACATGATCATAGATCGCTATGAAGTCCATTCTGGCTAACAACTGACTGTAACTTGAGGTAGACGGCTTCCTTTGACATGCAGAAAACTGACCAATAGCGAAAAGTTTCGGCCCAGGTCAGCCTGCGCGGACTACGCAGGCTGACCTGAGTCAATCCTTTTCACAGAGCATGGCTCATATATATCGACCAAATACTAGCCGATAAAGTCATCCAGCGCATTAAGCGCTCAACCATCGGCAAGCCCCAACGTCAATGTGGAAAGTGGGAAAGCCCCTAAAGTTTCATCATGGCTCACTCGTCAATGTTAATGTTAGTAGTCCCTTTCACATTCGATGCCCCGTATGAGCGCTGACCACGTGAGGTTGTCCTTCGACAAGGCACTAAAGATGTCTAGCCCAAAGCTTTTGAAATCCTGAATGTGGAAGCTGTGATCGTGCATTAATGGACCATGGTGAAAAGCGGCGTAAGAACCTTCAAACATATAGACACCAGATGAACACAGGCCCGTCATAACTACCTCCAGAGAGCAGTCGCACTGCCTTAACCTTTTACCACACGATCCCGTGTTTTAATAACGAACTGTAGAAGAAAGCTTGTGAGAAAAGAAGCATTTTTTTCTCTCTTTCTTAAAATTTGTTCTACCTTTTCTAAGACAAATCGCATCATTTGGGGTTGTAAAAAAAAATTTGTTGTCTGCAATTTTTTTTTTTTTAGTTTTGACGATTCTAGAATTCCGTCGTCTGGTAAAGGGTTAACCTTTGACCCCAAACAAACAAACTAATGCACTCCTACTACCACTTTAGATAGTTAGTTTAGTGACAATCGCCGTTTTAACCCGTAACCTGCCAAATAAATTAAATTAAACTTTTCAAGCCGGTAGTAAAAACCCAGATATCGTTATTTCAAAGTCATTTTGGGGGAAAATATCTTTTCATCGGACAGTGTAGATCCAAGATCAGACTGCACATTTTGTGCAGTCTGATCTTGATCTACACTGTCCGCAAAAGGCACTTAAGTCGAGCTTAGCAGCCTAAGGGTTAAAGTTTTATTTTAAGAATTGAGCCTCATATTTACTCAAGATATCTATGCCCGAGGTAATTGTATATTCTTACGCGGTTATATTTACATAATAGATTAAACGGTTTAAAAAGATCTTAGTCTAATATTCGGCCAACACTTTACAATGTAAGTACATGTATATAAACCGATTGTTTGACGAATAAGTTGTTTAAACATCGAGTTCAGTGCAAAAAAAAAAATGCTCTGAAGAAACATTTCCACCGAACTCAATGTGTTGTGGCACGATTTATATTACTGTATATATTTCTCGGCACAATCGTCACTGTAGTTTTCTACACTGTTTGGTTTGAATTATCCCATTATTGCGGGCATGTAACAAATAATAGTATAATCTCAGGAAGGGATCAAACTCTTTGCCCCAAGGCAAAATTTTCGAGTGGTCTCTATAGGAAACTTTTGCAGAATGTGGTAAAATGAAGAGATATGTCTTTGAAAGCCTAAAAACACTGTGGGAAAAGGAGAGAATGCTGGTTACCGGCATTTTCTCCTTTTCCCTCAATGTTTTCATGTGTCTTCTTCAGGATCGTTAAAACTTGGGACTGCTTGGAAAAGGGTTAGTTAAAAGGTACTTAAAAGTCGATCAGTCTTTAATCCATGAGCACGTGACCGTAGATACGTTTTGTGGAGAGTGTAGCCTCCAAGTTCAGCCAAGACTAACGTGGTCTACACCGTCTGTTTCTATTTGAATAATAGCAGTCACAAAACCTGCGATAAATTCCAATGAATTCATTAAGTTTTTTTTTTTAAGAAACATATTAATAAAATTCAAATTTGACAGTAAATCGTTTAACCCTTTATCAAACAATCGCGTGTTTATACGACCCTGGGGAATAGGACCCTTGAAAACATCGTGGAAAATGGAGAGAATGCTTTGTTGTTGTTGTTACTATGTTTTTTTTTTTTTCAAGGACAAATCCCATCTTTGAGTCAAATCTTATTTGTCTTCTACGAATACTTTCGAAGTCTTAACTTTTGTGGTCTGGTACCCAGTTACCACTTAGCTGCTAAGCCGACTCACTGACCTTTTGCGGACAATGTAGATCAAGATCAGACTGCACAGAATGTGCAGCCTGATCTTGGATCTACACTGTTCGATAAGGAGATATTTTTCGCAAAAAAAAATAAGGTTGAAATAACACTATTCGTGTTTCTACCATTACCTTGATAGTTTTATTTAACTAATTTAGCAGAATGAGGGTTAATACATTCTGTCCTCTGCGCTCATGGCGACAAATCGAAGCAGTTTTGAGAGGAAGAATTTTATCATTAATTCTATAATAACAGATAATACAACGCCCGTCCCTGTCATATTTCGTCGGATCCAAACACTATTGTTTACAACCGATCCTGGGAAAAGGTAACATGAAACAAGGAATATATTTAAAAAAAAAAAAGATGGACGGCGTAAACGCCTGCGAATAGTCCTGCAGGGGCCCGCAGAATAAACATGTCTACATTTTTTTACCAATCGCAAATTTCAGTTTATTCATTCGAATATATCAATACCAAGAAGTAGGCCAAAGGGTAGCTATGCTGAGAGATTTCTCCCACTCGCGTGTCCTATTTCATTTCGGTGCGTTAGAGGAAACACGTAGCGTCTACGTCTATTTAAAATGCCTAGAAGCTCCACTTTAAAATAAGTGAGCAAAACGTCTGTAATACTATTGTCATTGTTGTATTAAAATAAGTTCTAACTCTACAAAAAGAAAGCATTATAGTATTAAGTAGGCCTAAACGATTGTTCGGTTCACCCATTTCTATTTTTCCTCCGATAACAATATTTGGCCATTCGGCAATGCAGTCAGCAAATAGACTTAGGTTATTTAGATCAATATCGATCTATGTGAAGAAAAACGTGATATCTTGTTTAAATATTAAAACGATCAGTTTTTGTACAATGAATAGGCTCGGCTTTGTTAATGCTAGACTATACACTGGGTACAATTAAAAGGAGCGCAGCCAGAAATATGGTGAAAATGAAGCTCAATTCCTTTGTCCCGATGTCTGTGTGTGTCATTTTTCCTCGAGTACCGAAAGGGTGGGTAACAGTTTTTGTAGAAAAGGCAGATCAAGATCAGATTCGTTTTGCGAACAGTTTAGATTAGTATCAGACTGTCTGTGTATCAATTTATATTTAAAGAAATAGCCATGTTGGGAAACCTGTGAATTTCAGTTGATTTGGTCTGTTTTCCTAATTGGAAATTTTCTTAAATGTTTACCAAACCATAAAATTTTAGACTCTTCCATATTAAAAGCATTTGCAGACTACAAATTTAATTTGGATCAAATGACGGAATTTGTCTTTGAAAGAGTAAAAAAACAATGTGGGGAAAAAAGTAGAAAATGCTGGTTACCAGCATTTTTTACTTTTCCTACAATGTTTTCAAGTCTCGGGGTCGTTAAAACTCGGGATTGTGTTACCGGGTAAAAGACTTAAAGGCGATCAAAGACTTAACCCTTTCCCAAACAAGCCCCGGTTTTCACGTGTCTGCAGTATAAGTCTTTTGAAAACACTGTGGGAAAAGGAGAAATTGCTCGTAACGTGCAATTTCTCCTTTTCACACAGTGTTTTCTACCCTTTTTGAGACCTTTCTGCCATTTTCATCAAATTTAAAATTGTCATCTGCAAACTCTTTCAATTTGGACCAGTCCAAAATTTGTCGTTTGTGAAAGGGTTAAAAGAGTTTGTCTCAGTCGAGAAACGTAAATGGTAAAGAACTGATAAGATTGAACCAATAATTCGCACGTTTTGTTCTTTAGCAGACGTTAAGATTTCAGATAAACTTTGTCCCTTTGTCCAATGTTTACACGCAATGTTAACTATACAGTAGTCTTTGTGAACTTTGTAACGAGTGTCTTACCCCTTACTTTATAGTGCTGAACTGATGAAACATTTTGACCTTTATAAAAAAAATGCTGTTTCAAGCTCTTTTTTCTTTTCGAACTGAATATGTATCAATGTAGCGGACAGTGTAATTCCAGGACAAATATTGCACGTTCTCAAAACTTGAATGAAGATTTCTATGGTATATACAGAACAAATACTAGATTTTCAAAATTCTAGGCCAATCCCTGTTTGGTTAGTCAGTAAAATACAATTACAGTAGCATAATCCAGAAAGTTTCGTATTCCGTTTCTGCCGTAATCATTTGTGAGCTTACCGTAAATTGTTCCGCCAAGACACTCTCAAAGATGAATATTGTTTCAATCCTTGTTGTTGAAGAAAAGTGGCTTGGCGAGAATATTGCATGTAGCAATAGTTAAACAAACAACGGGAATGCATGTACAGATGCACCGACGATATAACAAAACTGTGATCGAAAACTACGAAAAAATCAAACACAATTAACTCTTTACCAAACGGCAACAATTTTGACTGGTCTAAATTAAAAGCACTTGAGGCCGACAAACTTCATGATTGTGACTTTATCAAATAATCATTTTTGTCATGAAAATATTGTAGGAAAAGAAGAAAATGCTGGTGACCAGCATTATCTTCTTTTCCCGCGATGTTCTCAAAAGCCTCTTTTACTCAAAGTCGTTAAAACAATGGACAATTTGGTAAAGGCTTTAATAATGAATACTAACTATACGAGAAGGGCAGTCTTTCATCTGTACTGTCTGATACTAGTATACTAGTATCATAATACTAGTATACTAGTATCATATCAAGGCAGCTCCTGAACAATTTGCCATTCATTGATCAATGGTAATACTTCAGACCCGGGTTAACGAGGGTGGAGGTAACATGGCTTACACTCATCACAACTCGGCCGATTCCGTGACTTGATCACCGGATCACCCGAGGTTTGCCGAATGACATGGTTTATTGATAGAGCAACTTCGCAACTATGGACATCGTTTAAATTGTACCGACAACAGACATACCTTCGATCCGAAGACGAGCTCCGACGTTATTTTTTTTTTTTAAATAACATCGGCATTATCTTCCGCTAGGTGGCATTTTTCAAATCTTCGAAGAATACGACATGAGCAGACAACGATAACATCGGAGCTCCCCTTCGGATAGAAGGTAAAGTGGGGCAATGTTCAACAACTTTCGCGCCAAAGTTGTTTCCAGCTCTATCTGCTTTGTCGTCATCATTGTTTTATTGTCAGTCGTATCTTAAAAACAATAACTGCTATTTTTCAGATGACTTTAACAGAGCGACATCCACGCTGTTTGAACCCCCTAAAAGACGCATGTCAGCTCTTGTAAGTGGTCAACTTTGTACAGTATTTCACTACTTTTTTTTTCGACAGGATCTAGAATCTAGATCTACATTCTATTAACACAATTTCCATTTTCTCCCATTTCTTCAACGTCCAGAAACGGGTTTTTCCCCTCTATCTTACGAACTATCATTCATTAGACTAGGCATTGTATAATGACGATCAAACTTTCATCTGCAGGTAGTCAGAGACTATTTATATGCTTAAAGAGTCCCTTATCTCTATTCCAAACGACAAATTTTTGGACTGGGCAAACTTCAAAGCTTTTGCAGTCGACAAATTAAATGTTGCTAAACTGATAATTTATGTCTTGATAGGATAGAAAACCTTGTGGGAAAAGGAAAAAAATGCTGTTTTCAAAAGCCTTCTCTTTCAGGATCGTTAAAAGTCGGGATTGTGTGGTAAGGCTTAACTAGTGTATGGATCTAAATAACGTTTGCAGAAGACAAAATTTTAGACTCTTCAAAACTGAATGCATCTGCAGACAACAAATCAAATATATTTCAGATGATGGGATTTGTTTTTGAAAGGGTAGAAAACAGTGTGAGAAAAGATACCTTACAAAGCACCATGCAGAACGATACCTTGCAAAGGACCATGCTATGTAGAGTTCCATCCTTAAATGGCGTTGAATTTTCATTTTTTGTTCTAATGCACCAACCCATATTTGTCTATTGCAACTCGGGGACTCTTCATATGGAAGAAACTCAAGAAACTTGCAAATATAATATGTCTGTTTATTCTTTGTTAGGTACATTTTGAGTTTTTGGCAGTATCACTTTGTCATTGTGACACTTTTTTGTCTATATAGAGATGTATCAAACTTTTAACCTTTTACCACACAATCCCAACTTTTAACGACCTTGAGGAAGAATCTTTTTGAAAACATTGTGGAAAAAGGAGAAAATGCTGTTTATCAGCATTTTCTCCTTTTCCCACAATATTTTCTATCCTGTCAGAGACCTTTAGCCCATTTGTATTAATTTTGAATTTGTCGTCTGCTGATGCTTGAATTTGGAGAGTCTAAAACTTGTTTGATGGGAAAGCTTTCTGCAATTTGAAGCCTGCATGGTAATTTCTGTAAGTGTAATTCAAATATAAACTTGCATTGATCCTTATCTTTATAAATAACTTAAATGAAACTTTCAAGCTGATAGAAAACACCCAAATACATGTAATGCTATTTCAAATTTATCTTTTTGTTAAAAATATCTCCCTGTCGGACAGTGTAGATCCAAGATCAGACTGCACTTTTGTGCAGTCTGATCTTGGTCAACACTGTCCGCAAAAGGTCAGTGAGTCACACTTAACAGCCTAAGGGTTGAAATATACACTAGGAGCTTATGATATCAATAATCTCTTAATCCTATCAACTCTTTACAAGAAGACAAAATTTTAGACTTGTCTATGTTGAAAACTTTTAACCCTTTACTACATTACAAAATTTTAGACTTGTCTAAAATGGAACCATTTGCAGACGACAAAATAAATAATAATTAAAAAAATGACAGCTGGTTTTGTAAAGCTAGAAAACATTGTGGGAAGAGGAGAAAATGCTGTTTTCCAGTTTTCAAAAAACTGTCTTTCTCAGGTTTGTAAAAATTCATGATTCTGTGGTAAAGGATTAAATAAAACTAATGGGATTTGTCTACCACAGAGTAGGAAACAGTATGGAGAGAGCATCTGCAACCAACATTTTCTCCTTTAGCATGGAGAATCATATGATTTTCCCACCATTATATATGCAATTACATGTAAATAGAACATGTACATGTAATTAGAACACTATTTTGAGTGGTTGTTGAATGCAGGCCTATGTCATTTGGAAGAGATTATATAATTATATTCATAGATCAAGGTAAAGGGGCTTCATTAAATTTTTAAAATACATGTACTATTTTTTAAACGTATATTATGGGTCATCAATGAAATTTTCTGGATAAGACAATTCTATATGGTTGCCCACAAAAATGGTTGTAGGAAAGAACTTAATCCTATACCACACAATCCCAACTTTTAACGACCCTGAGAAAAATGCCCTTTTGAAAACTTTGTGAGAAAAGGAGAACATGCTGGAAACCAGCATTTTCTGATTTTCCCACAATATTTTCTACCCTTCCCAAAACAAATTTTGAATTTTTAGTTATACATTTTGTCATCTGCAAAGGCTTTGAATTTAGACTAGTCTAAAATTTTGTTGTTTGGTGAAGAGTTAACAGAATATAACCCTTTACCACACAATCCCGACTTTTAACGACCCTGAGAAAGAGACCTTTTGAAAACATTGTGGGAAAAGGAGAAAATGTTGGTAACCAGCATTTTCTCCTTTACCCACAATGTTTTCTAACCTATCAATGACAAATTTCATCATTTGGACCGCCTTTAATATGTCATCTGCAAATGCTTTCAATTTGAACCAGTCTAAAATTTTGTCGTTTGTTAAAGAGATAACTCTTTGAACTGGAAAATATTTCTCAGTATCAAGACGGTACTTCTACAATACTATATTCATTCTTCAATGTTATACAGGCAATCACAGATACAGGCAAACAGATTCACAGACAATACACCACACCAGAAGAGCTTAAGTAAGTAGTCAGCCATTTTGGATCTTTAACCCTTGCCCAAATTACAGATTTTGGACTATTCCAAATCAAAAGACAAAATTGAAAGTGGTACAAATTGAAAATACATGTAGACCAAAGTTCTTATTCTAACTAGAGAGGTTAGAATACATTGTGGGAAAAAGGAGAAAAGGCTAGCATTTTCTTCTTTTCCTGCAATGGTTTAAAAAGGCTTTTTCCTGAGAGGGTAGTTATTCCTTTGCTGCACAATCACAGGTTTTAATGACCCTGAAGAAAAAGCCTTTTGAAAACATTGTGGAAAAAGGAGAAAATGCTAGTATCCAGCATTTTCTCCTTTTTCCAAAATGTTTTCTAACCTTCCCAAGACAAATTTCAATTTTTGAGTCACATTTATTTTGTCGTCTGCAAATGCTTTCAAGTTGGACAAGTCCAAAATTTTGCTATGTGGTAAAGAGTTAAAGCAAAAAAATATTGTTATAATTTGATAAATTGTTAATTGCTCTCAATTCCTCTATTTGATCATGATTGTTATAAAATACATCAAACAACGGATTTGCATAAAGTCTCTTGCATTGCACTAGGATTGAAAAGTAAAAGGAAAGAACGTGTTCTTTTCACCAAACAATCTAGTGTTTGAACAACCCTGAGGAAAAAACAATGTGGGAAAAGGAGAAAATGCTTGTAAACAGCTTTATTTCCTTTTTTTCCACAGTGTTTTACACCCTATCACAGACAAATCATTTGAGCCACATTTGATTTATAGTTAGCAAATACTTTCATTTGCGAGGAGTCTGTCATCTATAAAACAGGGAATAAAACGTAGATACGCCACATCAGTTATGGATTTTACTCTGACATGACCGTCTGAACCAAACTTGCAGTAAACAGCTTTGAAAATGTCCTTGTAAAATACCAGTAACAACTTGAATAAAGGTTTGCTACGAATATACTTGTAAAAACTTTTGCGGCAGAATGCAAAATTACATGTTACTTTGTGAATAAGATAAAGGCACAAACTCATTGTATACCTGAATGACCCTTTTATAAAACAATGCAGAAGCAGTTGGCTCTCTTGAGCAATCAAAGCTGCTGATACTTTTTTTCTTGAAAATAAAAACCACCCTTTCAGCATGTATTTTAATTTAACCCTTTATTAATTAATCCCATGTTTAACCCTTTACCCCACAATCCCAAGTTTTAACAACCCTGTGGAAGAAGGCTTCTGAAAATATTGTGGGAAAAGAAGAAAATGCTGGTAACCAGCATTTTCTTCTTTTTCCACAATGTTTTCTACCCTTTGAGGGACAAATCTTATGTTTTGAGTGACACTTAATTTTCCGTCTGCAAATGCTAAAATTCTATCATGTGGTAAAGAGTTAAGACAACCCTGAGAGAAAAAGAGCTTTTGAACACATTTTAGGAAACAAATAAAATGCTAGTGACTGGCATTTTCTCCATTTCCCACTGTGTTTTCTGTTGGTTAAAAGCCAAACCTCATCATTTAAGTCGCATTTGTCTTCAATTGCTTTAAATTTGAACAAGTCTCAAATTTCATGTTTTACAATATAGCACATTATTTGTTTATCCACTGCATATTACAATTTCCATTTGTAGACGTTCAAGGACAGAATGGTCTGATTTCCTGAACCGATCCCCTGAACGATTCAGTATCCGTATACCAGAACTACCTACAGACAAGGATCAACATTTTGTTGGATATGCTGTGAGATATCTCAGACCAGAAGTTACAAGATCTTGGAGAGTGAGTTGACTATTACATTTTCAATATGATACATATATCTTTTTAAACCTTAAAGCACGTACTTTCACAATTTTAGCTGTCTTTGCAGTCATTGTAGATCAAGATCAGACTGTCCAAAGTCTGCAGTCTGATCTGTGATCTACAATGTTTTCTTTTCTGAAACACTACACAGACAAAAGCAACCATGATATTGCAATTATTTGGGTTTATTTTCCAAGACCTATAAAGTGTGATGAGTTTATTTGGTGATATAAAGATTAACCCTTTACCAAAGAACAAAATATTCTGATTTGTCAAAATTGAAAGCAGTTTGAGAGGACAAATCAAATATGGTTCAAATTACAGGATTTGTTCTTGAAAGGGTACAAAATATTGTTGGAAATGTAGACAATGCTTGTTTCCAGCATTTTCTTCTCTTTCCATGCAGCGTTTTCAAAAGCCTGAAGTAAGAATCTGTATTATTGCTGTAAAATTTTCTGCATGCAATTTAGGAAATGCATGTATTCTTTTGATCTTTTTTTTTTAATCTGTGAAAAGTGAAACAACTTCAGAAATAGAAAGAATCTGATGCCCATTATCCTGCTTTTTGGCTTCACAATCAGAACACAAACATAAAGTTATATTGATAAATACAGTGTATAATATATTTCTGTACACCAAGCCTGTATTTTATTTCTAATTTCTATTGGTGTAATTAGTAAAAATATACCAGATGTAAACCATGTTAACTCTTTACCAAACAACAAAATTTTAGACTGGTCCAAATTGAAAGCATCTGCAGACGACAAAATAAAATGCGACTTTGACGGCGACTTTCAAACTTGGTACAAATAAGCAGAACATCTCAGATAGTATAGAAAACATTGTGGGAAAAGGAGAAAATCCTGGTTACCAGCATTTTCTCCTTTTCTCACAATGTTTTGAAAAGGCTTCTTTCTTAGGGTCATTAAAAGTCGGGATTGTGTGGTAAAGGGTTAAATGAATTACCTTGTTAGAATGAATTATACAGGGAATAATTGTACCATTTATGCAGTAAAATGATGTGTTTGGTGGAAAGTAAACTCACATACCCTTTACCAGACGACAAAATTTTAGCCTTGTCCAAATTGAAAGCATTTGCAGATGACAATTTGAGTGTGGCTCCAATGATGCAATTTTTCCATGGAAGGGCAGAAAACATTGTGGGAAATGGAGAAAATGCTGGTTACCAACATTTTTTCCTTTTCCCACAATGTTTTCAAAAGGCGTCTTTCACAGGATCATTAAAAGGCGGCATTGTGCAGTAACATGTTATGTTAAAATGCTAAACTATTTGCTTTAGCCATGATTGGCCAAACTTACCATTTGGTGTAACCAATCAGAAATTGTGTTACTTTGAAATCTAAAAACTTGTTGGGAAATGGACCGCAAATGTTGCAAAGAATAGTTGGTAAATACAGGCAACCATATCTTCCAAACAGAAGCTTACTTTATGTTTGTTGGGTTGTTTGTTTGGTATTGATACATTATTCAAGTCTTTCAGTTAACCCTTTACCAAACGACAAAATTTTAGACTTGTCCAAACTGAAAGCATTTGCAGATAACAAAAAAAATGTGTCTTGAAAATTGAAATTTGTTTTGGGAAGGTTAGAAAACATTGTGGAAAAAGGAGAAAATGCTGTTTACCAGCATTTTCTCCCATTCCCACAATGTTTTCAAAAGGCTTCTGCTTCAGGGTCATTAAAACCCGTGATTGTGTGGTAAAGAGTTAACTTTCTTGTTGCTATTTTTGTTTCAGTACACCCTTCAGCAAGACCCATCTTTAGATCAGTATGGACAGAGACCAATGCCTGCCAATGTATTGTAAGTACAACAGTTCTATAGTTATATATATAGCAATGTATGTCAATACAGGAGCTACTTTGAATGGCTGCAAGGAAACATCAAGCCCATGAATAAATTAATGCCTGGAGTCAAGCCTTCAGTTTTGTATTCACTGACGATTCTAGATTGCAGTCTTAGTCTTTGCCTCAGTTTAGAAAGTAACACAATTTCTGATGGTTTAGCAAATAAGAAATTGAGTTACTTTGAAATTTAGAAAATTTTGGGCTAGACAAAAATTGTTTAAGAATGGTTGTTTAACCCTTTACCACACACAATCCTCAGTTTTAGTGACCCTGAGAAAAAAAGCTTTTGAAAACACTGTGGGAAAAGGAGAGAATGCTGATAATCAGCATTTTCTCCTTTTCCCACAATGTTTCCTATACTATCAGAGATGTTCTGCTTATTTGTACCAAGTTTGAAATTACCGTCTACAGACACTCCTAGTTTGGAAAGGTAAAAAAGAATTGTCGTTTGGTAAAGGGTTAACAGTCAAAGCAATTGTCATTTATGAAAATCAGTGATTTGTCAGATTTTGCTTTCCTGAGCATAATTTGCAGATTTAATGCTCTAAATAAATTCATTCTCATCTTTCAAATGATTTACACCTGAAGAGTTTCTGTCAAGTAGAATTCACTTGCCAGCCTGTGACAGCAGCTTCCAGTTTGCTACAAAATAAGTAGTGCAAATGACCAAAAGACTAAGATCGATTAAATAGAGGATATTTTGGGTTTTTTTCGGAGAAAGATCAAAATTTATTTCATCGATTGAACATCATTGTAATATTTTCACAAGTGGCACAACCACTCATGAAAATATTACCAATGAACAGATGTTCACTCGATGAAATAAATTTTGATCTTTCACCAAAAAAAACCAAATATTCTATTTATTTCATACTTCTGACCTTTCGTTTGTTTGGACTTGCCAAGTACAAAGGAGCTCTCGGTATTTCCATAGCAGTGAGTTTATCAGTTTGAAAATTTCCTGGTCAAAACAGTTACATGATCAAACCATAATCCATCATTATTTCCAAATAAACTGCCGAAAAGCAGGAAATAAACTGTCTTAAGTCTTTACCAAACTTCAACATTTCGGTGTGGTCAAATTCGAATGCATTTGCAGACAGCAAAATAAATGTGACTGAAAAAGTGAAGTTTGTTTTGGGAAGGGCAGAAAGCATTGTCGGAAAAGGAGAAAATGCTGGTTACCAGAATTTTCTCCTTTTCCCACAATGTTTTCAAAAGGCTTTTTTTCAGGGTCGTTAAAAGTCGGGATTGTGTGGTAAAGGGTTAATTCTGCATTGTTGATACTTTCTCATTCCAGTGCTAGACACAGGGATACCTTTCCACAGTACAGCAGAAATATAGCGACAGAGGCCTGGAGATAAACATCATTGGATAAGAAAGAAAAAACATCAAATTATCTTCTTTTTTCTGTATATGTTATCCAATTTGGGCTCATTTTTGGCCTATGTATTTTGCATACAGAATGTTTTCATATTACAATCATGAAATGCTTTTAATAGTTTTAAGTTTTTCTAATTGTCAGCTTTGTCAGTAAGCATATTTTCACATTTATATGCCATGCGAAAATTGATCAAGAGTGGTTATTCTTCCAGTTTATGTCTCTAAGGGAGAATTCTAGATTTTAACTGCCATAAAGGGGACGGATTTTGAAAACATAATGGGAAAATAGAGAATTTGCTGAAAACCAGCATTTTCTCCTTTGCGGACAATTATTTTCTACCCATTCAAAGAAAAAACTTGTCATTATTGTGACATTTGATTTGTTATCTGGAAAATGCTTTCAATATGGATGAGTCTGCAGATTCCGCCTTCTGGAAAAGGGTAAATTGTCTATAAGAAATTTGCTTGTCAGTTCTTGGAAAGAAACCCTTTCCCCATATCACTAGTGTTTGTTTTAACCCTTTACCACATAATCCTGAGTGTTAACGACACTGAGAAAGAAGCCTTTTGTAAATATTGTGGGAAAAGGAGAAAATGCTGGTAACCAGCATTTTCTCTTTTTCCCGCAATGTTTTCTACCCTTCCCAAAACAAATTTCAATTTTTGAGCCACATTTGTCATCTGCAAATGCTTTGAATTTGGACCAGTCTAAAATTTTGTCGTTTGGCAAAGAGTTAACCACACTCATAACCAACCATCTTTAAATGGCTTTTCAATCATACAGCAGACCACATTTAACCCTTTCCCAAACAAACCCTGGTTTTCACGTGTCTGCAGTACAAGTCTTTTGAAAACACTGTGGGAAAAGGAGAAATTGCTTGTAACGACCCACAGTGTTTTCTACCCTTTTTGATAACTTTCTGCCATTTTCATAAAATTTAAAATTGTCGTCTGCAAACTCTTTCAGTTTGGACCAGTCCAAAATTTGTCGTTTGGGAAAGGGTTAAAACCATTTTGGCACAGAGAAAATGCTTGTAACTTGTTATTTCTCCTTTTGCTACAATGGTTATCCTTGTTTTATGAGGATGTTTTCAAAGTCTGCTGTATAATTGCTTCATTAGGTATGGACTTTGATCCCCAGCTTGGCCAAATTCTGAGGATTGACGATAGTAATTGTGACAGGATTCATTCCTTTCTGACCGCTGAACATTGTCTCTGTGGTGAGCATGTGGGAAGGCAGCCAGTGGCTCTAAAAGAATATTTTTGAAAGTACTGGAGAAAGAAACTTTGGGAATGTATGGATAAGTGCATTGCTGCCGAGGTATGACTGAAATAATGTTGAAAGATGTGTTAACCTCCATAAAAACAATTCAACAAGATATAGATTCAAGGGCTTAAAATTGATCTAAAAGTGAATTAGTACTGTGATGAGGTAAAATGTTAACCCTTAGAGTGCCTTTCACAACTATAGTTGCATTTGCGGCCCGTGTAGATCAAGATCAGGCTGCACAAAATGTGCAGCCTGATCTTTGATCTACACTGTCCGCTTTGATGAATCACTGTAGTCAAAAGCAGTCATGAAATTGCAATTATTTGAGTCATATTTCTAGGATTAAAATGTCTGGCAGGTTTATTCGGCGCTCTAAGGGTTAAATTCTGTGTTCAGTGTGTTGTTCCTACAAAAAATGTGAAATCTAAAAAAAAAAAAGGGGGAATTGTGATAGTGATTTCACAAAAGTTTTCTTAACTCTTTACCAATCGACAAAATTTTAGACCAGTCCAGATTGAAAGCATTCGCAGATGACAAAATAATTTTGACTTAAAAATTGAGAAATTTGTTTTGGGAAGAGTGGAAAATGTTGTGTGAAAAGGAGAAACTGCTGGTAACCAGCATTTTCTCCATTTCCCACAGTGTTTTCAAAAAAGCGTCTTTCTCAGGGTTGTTAGAAGTCGGGTAAAAGGTTAAGCTGCACATTTATACATTTTACACTGGGATTCAAAAGGTTAGACCCAGTTCCACATGAAATTAGTCTGTAACTACACTGTGTTTTTTTAACAAAGGGTAAATGATGATTGATCCAGGCTCCAGCAAAAGGGGCCTTAATGTGTCTTCGAAATGCGTCATACCAAGCAAGACATCACATGAATAGGGATCCATAAAATCCACTAAGTATGACAATTGACTAGATATATAGATAAAATGGTCCTAAAACATGCATAAAATTTGCAGACATTGAAAAGTTTCGACCCATGTCAACCTGCGTGTGCTGCGCAGGCTGACATGGGTCGAAACTTTTGCAGATGCATTTTCACAGACCATGGCTCAATTGTATTATGTATCAGATTGGCTTCAATTGTACAGCTTTCCTGATGCATTTAAAGAAACATGGATTTGTTTAACCCTTTACCACACAATGCTGCCTTTTGATGCCCCAGGAAATGAAGCCTTTTGAAAACACTGTGGGAAAAGGAGAAAATGCTGGTAACCAGCATTTTCTTCTTTTCCCACAATGTTTTCTACCCTATCAAAGAAAAATTGCACCATCTGAGCCACATTAAAATTGTCGTCTGCAAATGCTTTCAATTTGGACAAGGCTAAAATTTTGTCGCCTGGTAAAGGGTCAAGACTTTTCAATGGAAAACAATGAAAGATGTACAGTATCCTTTATTTTTGTATCTATGTATAAGATTTAACCCCTTATCAAACAACAAATTTTTTACTCTTTCAAATTGAGAGCATCTGCCGATGTAAAATACGTAATTGATACAAATCACCCAAAGATCTCTGATAGCGTGGAAAACATTGTGGGAAAAGGAGAAGATGCTGGCTACCAGCATTTTCTTCTTTTCCCACAATGTTTTCCAAAGCCTTTTTGTTCTGGGTCATAAAAACCGGGGTTTGTTTGGTAAAGGGTAAACGCAAGGGAGATTTTACTGTTTCAGTATTCACCATATAGTATTAGAAATTTTTTCACAAAATATGTTCATGTCTGTATTAATATGAGCTGTGCTCTGAGAAAGGGGGTTTAATGCATTTTCGTGATCCATTATACCAAGAAAGTCATTACAAAATTATGGATTAATAAAATCCATTTTGTCTAACAACCAACTGGACCATGAGATAGGTCGGTCTTTTGACAGGCAGAAAATTCACAAACGCCAGAAAGTTTTGACCCTTGTCAACCTACCTGGACTGAACAAGGCAAGGCTGGCATGGGTCGATACTCTTTGCAGATGCATTAAACCCCCTTTTCACAGAACATGACCCATAATGTTTGTTATCGATATTTAACCCTTTACCACACAATCCCGAGTTTTAACGACCCTGAAAAAGAGGCCTTTTGAAAACATTGTGGGAAAAAGAGAAAATGCTGGTAACCAGCATTTTCTCCTTTTCCCACAATGTTTTCTACCCTTCCCAAACAAATTTCAATTTTTAGTTCACATTTATTTTGTCGTCTGCAAATGCTTTCAATTTGGACCAACCTAAAATTCTGTCGTTTGGAAAAGAGTTAAGTGAAATATCAGTATTATTTAAATTGTCAAAATTGTCATACAATGACCAAACAGACTTTTACTGAATTTTTTAATCCTTTCAGTACCACAGGCCAAAACAAGGACTGTTGCTTATGATGAAGATCATGATCAGACTGCTCTAAATCTAGAGACTGATCTTTGATTTATACAGTCCACATTTTTATTCGAGCCTGAATTTCAGTGGATCGTATTTTCTGTTGTTGACAGAGGTAAAGTTCATAGTTTAGAGCTGAAAGAGTCAAAGGTATAGCCATGACTTATTCCCTTTGTCATTGGATTTTTTTTAACTCTTTACCAAATGACAAAATTTATTTGTACTGGTCCCAGTTGGAAAGCAATTGCAGACAACTAAATAAATGTGACTCAAAAGTTGAAATTGATTTTGGAAGGACAGAAAACATTGTGGGTAAAGGAGAAAATGCTGGTTACTAGCATTTTCTCCTTTTCCCACAATATTTTCTAAAGCTGCCTTTTCTTTAAGGTCGTTAAAACCCGGGATCGTGTGGTAAAGGGTTAAAATATATTGTCAACACAACAATGTAGGGTTTTTGGACTGACTGAAATAAATCAATAGAAATTATGAACCTTGAAATGGTCTACAACTGACTCTTCAAACGGACGGTCATTATAATTATACACCTAAAGCTAAATATGAAGAAAAAGAACCTATATGGCTAGAAATCATGCTTTGTATAGGCATAGGCTAATAAAGCTTTACAGACAGGCCCTCTGTAAATATTTTTTGTCATGAAGATAAAAGTATTCACTGCTCTACTCTCAAACTCTTCAAAATATTCATTATCATGTAATGTATGATGTCAGTCAAAGAAAGCACTCTTACGATTCACTTCTGGTTTGAAAGGATATATTTTACGTACCATGTATGACTTTCTGTTTATACATATTGCACTTTGTCAGTATTACATTATCTAAATATTATTGAATTTCATCTACATGACATCCTTTTATCTATGTATAGTTACTATTGTACAAAGATTAAAATAATAATTAAAATGTAAAAAACAACTGATGCTGGGTGACTAATACATTGTCTATTTTTCTCTTGGGACAATTTTTGTATGTTTAAAAGAAATGTCAAAAACATAAATAAAGTGACCTACTGGACAATTAAACCTTTACTAGACGACACAATTTTAGCCTTGTCCAAATTGAAAGCATTTGCAGACGACAATTTAGCTCAAATGGTGCAATTTTTTTCTTGTCAAGGTAGAAAACATTGTGGGATAAGGAGAAAATGCTGGTTACCAGCATTTTCTCCTTTTCCCACAATGTTTTCAAAAGGCTTCTTTCCCAGGGTCGTTAAAAGGCAGCATTGTGTGGTAAAGGGTTAAGTCAAGGTAATTTCTATCAACAAATAATTGTTGTCTTGTTGACAGAGTGTCTTTCTATGATATGTTGAGCATTTGCACGATGCTGATGCCAGTTATTTTTGCTGTAAGATGGGTGTTGCGATATTTATTCTTTTTTACCACAGTCTGTTACTTTTTCTATTCATGTATATTCCTGTTGCTCTTTATTATATTTTATTATATAGTGACTTTGTGTGTTGCTCAAATAAAATTTTCATGAAAAACAAGACTTAATCTCAGGTAGACATCCAGGGAACTGCTTTTGCTAGTGGTGTGGCTGGAGATCAGAATGCATAAAACATGCACTTTTAGTTGCTGTTATTTAACATACATACAAGCCATGCTCTGGCAAAAAGGGGCTTAATGCATCTCAATGATGCATGATACCAAGCAAGTCATCACATGATCATGGATCCATGAAATCCATTTTGTCAAACAACTGACTTGAATCATGAGGTAGACTGGCCCTTTGATATACAGAAAAACAATTAATAGTGAAAAGTTTCGGTCCAGGTCAGCATGTACAGACTGCACAGGCTAAACTGGGCCGATACTTTTCCAAGATGCATTAAGCACTTTTTTCACAGAGCATGGCTCATATATACATTTTTATAGGCAGTTGGAAAGAAAATATCCTGAAGTCATTTACATAAATATAACAATGACCAGAGTTTGATAGTAAAAGAACAAAACCCAGACAAGAAGCAGAGCAGACTAAATCAAGGGAGATGAATTCATGGTTGGTCAATATCAACCCTTTACCACACGGCAAAGTTTTACACTTGTCCAAATTGAAAGCATTTACAGATGACAAATTTGGATATGGCTAATATGGTGAGATTTGTTTGTAAAAGGACAGAAAACATTTTGGGAAAAGAAGAAGATGCTGGTTACCAGCATTTTCTCCTTTTCCCACAATGTTTTCAAAAGGCCTCTTTCTGAGGGTAGTTAAAATTTGGGATTGTGTTGTAAAGGGTTAATTATTTGATGGTATTTCTCAAATTTGAAATCATTTTTAAATTACTAATATTACATTAGTTTTTCGGGTTCTCCTTAAATAGCTATCCCAATCAAAAAAATTTCGACTCGTGTCGGCCTGCGCAGGCTGACGTGGGTCAATACCTTTTTTGCTGATGCATTAAGCCCCCTTTTCACACAGCATGGCTCATCAATGTTTATACAGAGACACACAAATGTATCAGGGGCATAACAACTAAAGGTTGCCTTTAGCCAGTTGAGCTATTAAGAAACATCCTGAAAGCCAATACCTTTTTAACACTTTAATCTCTCAGTATATTCAACATTACAAAAACAAAGACAATGTCATTCAACAACACTATTTACAAAAGTTTTGCATGCAGAAAACATGATGAACAGTAGTATCTTACTATATTACCTGCATATTTAGCTTTTTCCAAAGTGGGCGGGAAATGTAACAAAATTACTATCTGTTGAGATTTTTGTTTAGTTTTGCATCTAATCACTTTTGAAAAAAATATGGCAAATGGATAATCGCTCTGGTCATGGTGAGCACTTTCTCTATTGGCCAAATTTTTTTCATGTACACTAGTCTAATATAACAAACCTTAGGTTGTGTCGATAATCCATATTTTAAAATCATGGTTTCAAAATGTCTGCAGTAAATTTCTTTAACTCTTTACCACACAACAAAATTTTAGACTACTTCAAATTGAAAGCATTTGCAGACAACAAATTAAATGTGGCTCATATAATTTAACTTTATATGAAAGGATAGAAAACATTGTGGAAAAAGGAGAAATTGCTGGTTACCTGCATTTTGTCCTTTTCCCTCAGTGTTTTCATAGGCTTTCTTTGTTAGGGTCATTAAAAGTCTGGACTGTGTGGTAAATGGTTAAGGAGCTTAACAACATCCAAAAACCTTACTGAATTGGATTTTTCAACTGTCTTTTCAATACCTGTCCACTGCAGGGTTGTTACAGCAGAATTTGTTCCATGATGGATAAAAAGCTTGTTACACTTCAAAAACCAAACAAAAGAAATAGAGGCAATGAGGATGAAATACCTATGAATCCACTATCTGCTACAAACTTTTATCAAGCAAGATTCACTGACTGTTTATTTTGTTCTGTATTAGTAGTATAACTATAGCATAATGAAAGCAACTCATGTGGGTGCCAACACTCGGCTGCAGTTACTTTCAGAAAAAGACAATTCGAAGTCAAAAGAAGGGGTGTAACCTTGTCAAAAATATATTAATGGTTACCTGCCCCTGTTGTATGGGTTTCCCTTTTGATAGTTAACAACTAGTCAAGAGTTTGAAGTAAATATCTTCAGTAATGGCAGAGACATTATAAAATGTCGAAGTTTTTGCACAACGACAAACAAATGACAGGGCTATGACATTATCTTTGAAAACAGCCGAGCTAAAATTGTTTGGTATTCAACAGTGTGTTTAACTTTCAGTTGTATCTCAATAGCCAGTTTACCTATCAATGCTTTCCCCAAAATTCTTTTACTAGTATTTTACATTCAACATTCTTTCTTTCCAGCCTCTGGCTGCTTTTCCATAAAAACATTATCAAAACACCGTTCAGCGGAAAGAAAAGAATGAATAATGTTGCAAATAATATCATCAATCCTCAGAAAGTATTTTGCTGAGCTGGGTATCAAACCAGTGAACCCAGGGTTTCAAGCACTGTTTGATGTCTATGCCAACACACTCAACTGCATGAAAACAAATCTCATTCTCCTTTCATACACTTTTTCTCTGAACATCCCGCATTTTCTCCTTTTCAAAAGTTTTATACCCTTCCGAGGACAAATCCAATCAATTCAGTCTAATTCATTTTATTCATCTACAAATGTTTACAATTTAGACAAGTTTAACATTTTGTTGTTTGGTAAAGGGTTAGGATGTGTATGTAAACACACAGAAAACAAAACATATTAACCCTTTCCCAAACAAGCCCTGGTTTTCACGTGTCTGCAGTACAAGTCTTTTGAAAACACTGTGGGAAAAGGAGAAATTGCTCGTAACGAGCAATTTCTCCTTTTCCCACAATGTTTTCTACCCTTTTTGATAACTTTCTGCCATTTTCATCAAATTTAAAATTGTCGTCTGCAAACTCTTTCAATTTGAACCAGTCCAAAATTTGTCGTTTGGGAAAGGGTTAACTCTATTTTCTTACTTTTCTGTGTCTTTATACTCTGTAAGTAGTAACCCTTTACCACACGATCCCAAGTTTTAATGACCCTGAAACAGAAGGCTTTTGAAAACATTGTAGGAAAAGCAGAAAATGCTGGTAACCAACATTTTCTTCTTTTCCCCCAATGTTTTCTACCTATCCCAGAACAAGCACTATTATCTAATAATACATTTGAATTGTCATTTGTAAATTCCTTCAATATGGACGAGTCTAAATTTTTTCGTGTGGCAAAGGGTTAAGAAAGAAGCCATAACAGGAGTTGTAATCACATATCAATTGTAAATACATTTAAAACACATGTGATATTTACACATTACAGATGACTCAGTCTGTAGTGATGCTAACTGAGTATCTTAACCCTTTACTGCACAATGACGCCTTTGACGCCCCTGGGAAAGAAGCCTTTTGAAAACATTGTGGGAAAAGGAGAAAATGCTGGTAACCAGCATTTTCTCCTTTTTCCCACAATGTTTTCTACCCTATCAAAGAAAAATTGCACCATTTTAGCCAAATTGAAATTGTCGTCTGCAAATGCTTTCAATTTGGAGAAAGCTAAAATTTTGTCGTCTGGTAAAGGGTTAAGGTTGCAAGTTTGAGTCCTTTGGACAGCATTTTGTTCTTTTTTCTTTGTAAGTTTCGATCTATCTTCACCAGGAGTACATAGCCAAATGGTTAATGCTTGAAAACATGCAGTTAGATTATTTCAATGCATAATAACAACAACCTCATAATGGATCATTCCATGTTATGCGATGTTCACAGCTGTCATAGGATGATTATAAATTGAAGTACATTTTTCAAATTTGAATATCCAAGTTAAAAACTGGGCAAACTGAATTAACATTCCAAAAATCCAATACAGTAAAACCTCGGTAGTTTGTAGCACAAGGGACCTGAACTTTTTTTAATATGAACTATATGTAGTATGAACCAAAAAGTGTGTCTGTGTTCAGGTATTTTTGGTGCCGTATATAGTAACAGATAATCGGATTTACACCGCATGTACTACAGTACCCTTTATTTGGGGCTTGGTTCCATAGATATTTTAACATATTTTCTGAACCAAGTCCCAAATGGCGTACAGTAGATACACAAAATGATTTAACTCTTTACCATACAACAAAATTTTAGACTAGTCCAAATTGAAAGCATTTGCAGACGACAAGATAAATGTGATTGAAAATTTGAAATTTTTGTTGGGAAGGGTACAAAACATTGTTGGAAAAGGAAAAAATGCTGGTTACCAGCATTTTCTCCTTTTCCAACAAAGTTTTCAAAAGGCTTCTTTCAGGATTGTGTCAATCAACAGGTGTGAAAATCAAGGTTGGCCACGAGTTTTAACACTTTCGTAAGTTTGCAAGTGGATGAATTTATCTACAAACTAAATGTAGGAATTTATGTTCAGAAAATCTTTTATGGGCATGAAATATATTACAAAATACAGACATGCGACATATTCAAAGGAATTTAACAATGATAAAGAAGGATAAACATTGGGAAGGAAGATAGTACATGTATATGCACCAACATGTAACTGCAAACCAGCCACATCTGAACTAACAAGATTCTAGTGTATCTTATTTTCTGTTAAACTTTACCTCCTACTTTCATTCTAACTGATTCTCTATCACTCAAATAAATACGCATTTTTAAACATCTTCATAAAGAAACTTTTGGAAAGTATTGTGACAAAAGAACACACTGCTAATTATGACAAATATTTTCTTTGCCACAATATTTTCTTACCTTTCTCTACATCACAATTTCATTTGTTCATATATTATGTTCTTTTATATACAGATATCTAGAAAAGTCTTTCACCACAACATTGCCACAAAGATCACCCTTGTTACAATTCCACTTAAATTAATCCTTCCTTAACAAATTTTAAACTTTTCCAAATAGGAAATACATAGGTACAGGCAGAAGACAAGTTCAAAATTGGTAACAAGAGGGACATTGGCCCTAGATGAATCTAAAAAGATCCTGGTTGTGATGATGTAAAACACATGAGTGTTATGTGCTTTTTGACTGACTTGACCTACTTTTTAAATTTGTCTGAGATATAACCAAGACAAACATTCTGAGAAAGTTTCATGACTATTGGGTAGAAATATGGCCTCTAGAATGCACACAATGTTTTTCTAAGATTTGGCCCAATGACCTACTTTTGCACCTGACATGACCCAATTTCAAACCTGGCCAAGATATCATAAGGACAATTATTCTGACCAAATTTCATGAGTATCTGGTTAAAAATGTGGCCTCTAGAGTGCACACAAGGTTTTTCTTAGATTTGACCAAGTGACCTACTTTGTGACCAGATGTGACCCAATATCATAGTTGTCCAAGATATAATCAAGTTAACTATTCTGACAAAGTTTCAAAAGTATTGGGCTCAAAAACTGGCTTTTATGTTGCACACAAGGTTTTTTTTCCAAGATTTGGCCCAGCGACCTACTATTTTGACCCAATTTTGAACTTGGACAAACATTCTGACCAAGATTCAAAACATTCTGATCAAGATTCATGAGTACTGGGCTGAAAATGTGGCTTCTAGAGTACACACAGGGTTTTTCTGCAATATGTTCCAGTCACCTGCTTTTTGACCCTGTGACCCAATTTCGAACCTGTATGAGACTTCAACATGACAAACTTTCTGACCAAGTTTCATGAGAATTGGGCTGAAATTGTGGCCTCTAGAGAAGCACACACAAGGTTTTTCTAAGGTCTGTCCCATTGACCTACTTTTTGACCAAAAATAACCCAACTTTAATCTTGTCCAAGATATCATCAAGACAAACATTCTGAGCAATTTTAAAGAGTATGTGACTGAAAATGTGGCCTGTAAAGGTGGGCTAAAAATGAGCCAAAGTTCACTGAACAACATATTTCAGTGTCTCTTACAATTTTTAACGTGAAGGCTTTTGAAAACATTGCAGGTAAAGGATAAAATGCTGGTAAACAGCATTTTATCCTTATCCAACAATGTTTTCTACCTTTTCACAGACAACTTCAATCATTTAACCCTTTCCCAAACGATGAATTTTAGACTGGTCCAAATTGAAAGAGTTTGCAGACGACAATTTTAAATTTGATGAAAATGACAGAAAGGTCTCAAAAAGGGTAGAAAACACTCTGGGAAAAGGATAAATTGCTCGTTACGAGCAATTTCTCCTTTTCCCACAGTGTTTTCAAAAGACTTGTACTGCAGACACGTGAAAACCAGGGCTTGTTTGGGAAAGGGTTAAACCACATTTTTCATCTGCAAATGCTTTCAACATCGACAGGTCATTAATCTTATTTTCTTGTATAGAGACAAAGTCCAAATCTCAGATGAAAAGACTATCCTCACATAGTGCTACAGACATGCACCAGTCTTGGTTTTCATCAACTGTATAACATAACAATGGCAATGGTAGGGTATTTTGAAGGAAAATAAAACCAATCTTTGTCCTGAACCACTTTGTCTACAGCCATGTACCTAATAAACATACATACTGCCAACTAAATATTTTGCTTATCAAAGTTTGAGTAATGAAACAATGTTAAAACTCTTTACCAAACAACAAAATTTAAAACTTGTCCAAATAGAGAGTACTTCCAAACGACAAATTAACCCTGTACCACACGACAAAATTTAACACTTGTCCAAATTGAAAGCGTTTGCAGACAACAAATTAGATACGGCTCACATGGTGAGATTTGTTTGTAAAGGGACAGAAAACCTTGTGGTAAAAGGAGAAGATTCTGGTTACCAGCATTTCTCTTTTTGCCACAATCTTTTCAAAAGGCCTCTCTCTCAGGGTCAGAATTGTGTGGTAAAGGGTCATCATTAACCAATGTTTTTCTCTCCATCAAATATATCTCTCTTGTGGTTTTCCTTCCTTAAAATATATTTGTTGTGTTACTCAAATTAGGGCTTTGTACGTCTTTCAATCTTTACCACACAAACAAAACTTTTGACATTTCCATATTGAAGGCATTTGCCATATGACAAATGGGGCTCCTAAGATAGGATCTGTTTCTGGAAAGGTAGAAAACATTCTGGGAAAAGGAGAAAATGCTAGTTAACAGTATTTTCTCCTTTTCCCACTCTGTTTTCAAAAGCCTTTTCCCTCCAGGTCATAAGCCACTGTATAGTTTGGTAAAGGTTACTGTAAATCATCTGCTGTGGACATGGGTACAGTGTTGATAAAAGACATTGGGTCTATGGGCTCTGCCTCTTCCTCATGCTCTTCTGTTGGGGCTATGGGTGTGTCTAAGTTCACGAGGTCAGAAAGATCAAGGATCCCAGTATCTGCAGGGGGCTGAAACTGAACTAATTCATTGCCTGAAAGTATATGTAAAAAGCCAAGTGTGAAACAATACTCAGGATAACAAGGGTATCTACAATTGCTTTTTCCAACCTTGTGGATTCAAGATCAGACTGCCCTGACTGTGAGGTCTAGCCTCCAATCAACACTGCTTAATATTCTGCAATATTGCCACAAAAACATTGTGCAGAAACAGCCTTGAACTGGTAATAATCGTAACTTGTTCTTTCTTGATAGTACACAAATGTTTTTGTCTTCAACATAATTAGTAACATTTTTTAGTTATATCACAGCAGCCACTGCATCTATATAGGCATTCCTTAATTCATTATTAACATTCTTTTTCTTTACCAATGTTTTTCATTACTCCATTTCCAAGCCAATTTCTGCTTTCAAACATAATCACTGTCAAACAATGCTCAGCAGGGTGTGAGGAATGAATACTGTTGTATTGACAATCATCAGCATACAATAACTGTAACTAATATAGCAGGATTTGCTAATATTTTCGGAATTTTTGTCCTACAAACTGGTAAAATTTCTCAATTTAGGAATTTTCAATTTAGGAATTTTCTGGGCCCATATTTGACCACAAATTTTATTTAGGAAAAAAACAAGAACTTTTCACAACATTATTTCCAGGCTATGTCTGCTTTCCCATCTTAACATGGTTGAAACAATCTTCATCTGAGCGAGAAGAATGAATTCTGTCCCAATGACTATCATCAATCCTCAGAAAGAAATTGGCCGAGCTGGGAAATGAACCAGCTATCCCTTGGATTAAAGCACTGTATGTTACTAGGCAATGTTATCAGCTATAGGCTTGACACTACCATGAATACTTACCAACAATATTGCCTGTATTTGCTGGGGGCATGGACGGAGTAGACTGAAGGGACTGTGTGTCCAATTCACCAAGTAACTGCAATAGAAACCAAGGAGTAGATGCACAAATCATTCTAAATTCAATTTACACAAAAAGTGAAAATAATTGGTTAATAAGTTTTGTCTTGGCCAATGAGATAGCTGGTCCTTTAACTCTTTACCAAACAATCCCGAGTTTTCATGACCCTGAGAAAGAAGCCTTTTGAAAACATTGTGTGAAAAGGAGAAAATGCTGGTAACCAGCATTTTCTCCTTTTCCCACAATGTTTTCTATTCTTCCCAAAACAAATTTCAACTTTTGAGTCACATTTATATTGTTGTCTGCGAATGCTTTCAATTTGGATGACTTACAATTTTTTTGTTTGGTAAAGAGTTAATTCAAAATTTGAATTGAACTAAAATGGCTGGTTAATATAGACCTATATCACACAATACACAATCTATTTTTGGCCTTGCAACATAGCTTTCAGTTCGAGATGGCCATTATGCTACTTCGAAATCAAAATTTTCAATAAATAGAAACTTCTGATATTCTCGATGGCAAGTCTTGTTAATTATCTAAACTTGAGGCTGAGGAGGCAATCCGCTCATGCCACCATTTTGTGTGAACCACTTACTCGAATGTAAACCACAGTGTCACAGCTGTTAATTTACAAACTGCGATGAAAACAAGAAAATGTGCATGTTTCTAAAGAGAAGATCTTAGAATGTTGTGACCCATTTTATTCGGTCACTTATGACTGAACAATTTTTCCAAAACCTTCGCCACTACTGGTAGTATAAGTTTCCAACATTTTTGTTTAAAAAGATACTCTATGTTTTCAGATGTTTTATGATAAAATGGTGTTCAAGACAATTTTCAAGCTGTCTTCATAGGTGCATATAAACTGAAAGAAGGAACCAAAACTTTGCTGTTCTGGTATTTTGGTGCTGCTGTCACGAGAGAGCCATTAGCCACCATGACACTCATCTATATATTTAGGGTGAAATTAAAGATAAACATTTTTGTTTGGGTTTATTTGTTTATTTCAAGTTTTTTTTCAGCAAATAAATCTATCCTCATTGGACTGATTCAAATAGCACATAAGGAACTTGCATGAAATCTAAAACCTGACAAAACACAACAACTTGGAAAAACTGAAAATAGTCCCATTGCATTCATCAAAAAATGGCATGTCACTTTTTTTTTTTTCATCACATGACCCAATTTTGACCAATCAAAAAACGATTTATATCGTGAGTGCAATTATCATATATTTATCTTCACCTTTTTTCAGTAATGATACAACAGAATATAAATTTAAGTTGTTTAAAGCCTAGTACTACTTACATTCTCAATTGAGACAGGTACTGTACCATCCACATTGAAAAGCTGTTAAAAAACAGTTAAAAGACTATGGTTTAAGCTCTAAACTACACACATTAATTTTATTTCTCAATTCTATTTCTTTTTCTGATTCAAAAAAAAAAAAATTATTTTTTCAATGAATTAGCCATAGTATTAAATGCTACTGTATTTCCTTTTTGTCAGTATGTACTGTACTTGCAATTTTCCTGCGTTCCAAATGACAAAATTTCAAAATGGTCCAAATTGAAAGCATTTGCAGACAACAGAAATGTGACTCAAAAAGTGGAATTTGTCCTGGAAAGGGTAGAAGACATCGTGGGAAAAGGAGAAAATGCTGGTTACATTTTCTCCTTTTACCCCAATGTTTTTCTTTCTCAGGGTTGTTAAAAGTCGTGATTGTGTGATAAAGAGTTAACCCTTTACCACACAATCATGGGTTTTAACGACCCTGAACAAAAAGCCTTTCGAAAACATTGTGGGAAAAAGAGAAAATGCTGGTAACCAGCATTTACTCCATTTCCCACATTGTTTTTTTACCCTTCCCAACACAAATTTCAATTTTTGAGTCACATTTATTTTGTCGTCTGCAAATGCTTTCAATTTGGACAAGTCTAAAATTTTGTTGTGTTGTAAAGAGTTAAACTAATGTCTATTGTTAAATATTCTATGTGAATGAAAATGCCAGTCTCTTTCAATACTAATTTCTGAATGCATTCTTACCTTAATCATTCATTTAACTCTTTCACTACTAATGATGACCTGATTACTTTTTGCGGACAATGTAGATCAAGATCAGACTGCACAGAATGTGCATTCTGATCTTGATCTACACTGTCCACTTCTCTGTTTTTAAACTATGAACAAAGTCGTTTTTAAAGAAGTGGAAATCTATTTTTAGAGCTCAGAAAAAAAGTGGAATTTCCAGAGTTAGCAATGAAAGAGTTAACTACAAAATTGAAACTTGCCAAACCAAAAGCACTTGCAGACAACAAAAATAGAACTGTCGCAAAGCAGAGAAATACCCCCACTATCACCTTGTCACTGAAGCAGCACAATCAGGGCATAGAAAAGATTTTCAAACAAAGTTCACCTGTGACCTTGACCTTTAATTGTGACCTTTAATTGTGACCAAAAAACAACCTCCTTGGGTCATGAGCAATACTTTTTAAAAGTTTCAGGGTCCTAGGTCAAGCAGCTTTCGAGTCAGAGCACGGAAACGAAAAAGTCTATAGTAGGACGGATTGACAGACAGATGGTCAGACAGATAGACAGAGATGGTGAAACCAGTATACCCCCCTCTACTTCCTTGGTGGGGGGTATAATAAATGTTACTCAAAATATGAAATTTGTCTCAGAGACCATAGAGAAACATTGTAGGAATAGGAGAAACAATTGGTTACCAGCATTTTTTTTTCCCCACAATGTTTTCAACTTCTTCCTCAGGGTTGTTCACCATAGGGATGGTTTGGAACATTGTGGCAAAATACCATAAAAATTGTGGTGTTTTGGCCCTTTTTTGACTAGTTATGTCCATTTGATTTTCAGCAGAAAAACAAACTGAAACTAATTGCATCTATAGATAAGGTTAAACACTGACAGGAAAAATTGTGGTAGGGTCAAAGTTAAAACAAAAATTAACTGACACTAATGCATCTAAAGATAAGGTAAAACAATTACTGGAAGTACTGTGGTAGGGTCAAAGTTAAACTGCTCCCCTGTCATCATATCTTTTAAACTGTCAATTTCAAACTGTAAGGTGTCCAGCTGATTACTCAACTGATTTCTGAAATATAATTATTATATTTATTGCAACTGACAAAATAAAGATTTACCTTATGAAGTAAATTTTCCATTTCTCACAAACATGTATTGCCTTAATCCCATTCCCTCTTGACTAAATATGTTAATTTTGAAAGTTTTTCATTTTCAACAAAACCTTTTTCAAAATAAGAGGGCTACTGGCCCTAAAGCACTGACCTGAGTAAAGCCATCTAGGATTGACAAAACTGAAGTGATCCTAGTTGTAATGATGTTAAACATGTGAGTATTTATCTTTAAAACGGTATAGAAACAATCTAGGGGTTTGTCCTCATTTTAAACTAGAAACATCGACAGTGATTTCTTTGAAGGTTGCCAAAAATTGAAATGTATTTTCTATTGGTTGTAATCTGTGCAACCTTGCAGCCTTCAGGGACTACATTTGACATGAAAATATTAAAAATGATTAAAGTTTCATGAAATAAAGATGAAATGGGTTAAAAACTGGCTGAAAATAAGTATATTGAGGATATTTGTTTTTTTCGGTGAGAAAAAAAGAAAATATATATTATATATTATTTATTTCATGCTTCTAACCCCTATTCTGTTGGAACTTTTGTTAAAATCCAGTACAGTTGTTTTTGGTGATTCCCCCTGGCGTACCCCCCTCACATAATAACGCATTACAATATTATGTAAAGCGCGAGAAATATACCAATAAATTACGTTGTATTTCCCTCCATTTGAATGGCAAGCGTTAATTACCTAGGTAACTAGTGTGTAGGAACTACTGTTTCCGCCTTCAATGTAAGAGTTAGAAAATATAAAATCGGTATTTTCACTGGTCGTGGCTATGAAATATTAAACCACAATCCACAATTATTTCTCGATAAACTACCAAATAGCATGAAATAAAGATGTATCTTTAATAGTTCAACATTTTAGATTGAAGGAGAAAAACATCTTACTTATCAAGAACACCGACAGTGCCGTATCCTGTGATGTTTGTACTTGTTCCATCACTGTTTGGGACACCAAGTAAAGATTTATCAATATCTTCCACGAGGTCAGTCAGATCTGTGCTAGTAATGCTGCTATTAAGATCAGTGTTTAGATCAGCGGTTAAGTCCTGAAACTGAAATATACACAAGAATCAAGGTTCTTCCATAGCTTATTTAATTGATAGACAGATGGTTTAGATTGCTTTCAATAGTATTTCAGTCAAAGCAAAACAATAGCTCATTTATTCAAATGTGTCCTGGGTTTCACTATGACTAGGCTAGGATCTGAAGTGCCTTGCCCTAGGACACTCCCAACGAAAACCTGGCAATGAGGATCAAACCTAATGCAAAAATCCATGTTTTTACAGTATATCAATGTTAGTTCTCAATTTTATTCCAAACAAAAAAATAATTGGCACAGATTTCTTGTTATTTGTATGTTCTAAGGAATCATTCTACAATGTAAACAGTTAAAACAAGTTATGAATATGTTATCAAAAGATGCAATTTACCCTTTTCCACATGACAAAATTTTGGACTACACTGAAAGCATTTGCATATTTAAAGTAAACCTGGCTGAAATTGCAGAATTTGTCTTTGAAAGGATAGACAACATTGTGGGAAAAGGAGAAAATGCTTGTAGTCAGAGTTTTCTCCTGTTCAAACAATGTTTTCGAAAGTTTTCTCTATCAAGATTGTTAAATTTCGAAGTGTACGGTACAAAGTTAGGTGCATTAATCATTCTTTCCTTTTAGAACAAAACAAACAGCAGAATAAGAAGAAAAAAAAAAAGTGTTTTTTAGTTTACCACACAATCTTGAGTTATAAAAACCCTGAAAGAAAAGAGTTTTGAAAACATTGTGGGAATAGGAGAAAAATGCTGGTAACCAGCATTTTCTCCTTTTCTCACTTTTTTCCTCACCTTTCAGAGTCAAATTCTATTACTTCTGCCACACTTAATTTGTCGTCTGCAAATGCTTTCAATTTGGACGGGTCTAAAATTTTGTCATTTGGTAAAGGATTTAAGTTTGACACCCACTCTGTTCCACTGATTTTGAAAATCTCCCATATTTTATTTAACCCTTTCCCAAATGACAAATTTTAGCCCCTCCCAAATTGAAAGCATCTGCAAGCAGATGACAAATCTAAAAGTGGTACAAATGACCTTTAGGTTTTTTGACAGGGTAAAAAACATTGTGGGAAAAGGAGAAAATGCTGGTTACCAGCATTTTCTCCTTTTCCCAAAATGTTTTCAAAAGGCCTCTTCCCCAGGGACATGAAAACACAGGATTGTTTGGTAAAAGGTTAAGACATGGGGGACAATATCTTCTCTCAGTATACTCCTTGGCAGAAAACTGGCAAGGCATTCATTATACGCAACACACTCTGGCAAAAGGGGGTGATGCATGATAACTACATGTCACAAGTCATCACATAATTATGGATCCATAAAACCCATCCTGTCAAACAACCTACCACATCATCAGGTAGAATGGTCCTTAGACATGCAGTTTAGTGACCAATAGCAAAATGATTTGCACTGACCATTGTTTCGACAATGGCTATGTAGGAAAGCAGCCAGTGGCTTGGAAAGAATATTGTGCGGAGTACTGGTAAAAGAAATTCAAGGAAAGCATGGATAGGTGCACTGGCCGCTGCGATGTAACTGAAATAATGTTGAAAATGGCGTTAAACACCATACAATCAATCAATCAAAAAGATTTGATTCAGGTCAGCCTGTTTGGCATGCGCAGGCTGACATGAGTCAATACTTTTTGCAGACTTGTTAAGTCCCTTTTTCATAGAGCATAGCTCATGTCTATTGCAATAATTCTTTATCAAACAATCCTCTGTTTGAACAACCCCAGGGAAGATAGGCTTTTTGAAAACATTGTAGAATATGAGAAAATGCTTGTTTCTGGCATTCCTCTTTCTCTCCATAATGTTTTCTACCCTACTACATACAAACCTCACAAAATATGTCATACTTGACATGTAGCCTGCAAATGCTTTCAATTTTGGGAAGTCTAGAAAATGGTACTTCATGCACTTATTAACATTTATCCTAGCACTTGCAATAGTTTCTACCCGATAACAGGGTTGACGTATGTTTTCCACATTATCCGTAAGTTAGTCATATGACTGTAGAAGCACGCACTTGCCAACTGGGACTACTATTAAAAAAGCACCTAAATAAGTGGATGGAATTATTATTAGCGAAAACTGTCACTGAATGTCAAATACCTGTAAATAGTTTCAATACATGTACATGCTCTTTTCATTTTCTTTATGGATAAAAAGACTTAACCCTTTCCCAAACAAGCCCTGGTTTTCACGTGTCTGCAGTACAAGTCTTTTGAAAACACTGTGGGAAATGGAGAAATTGCTCGTAACGAGCAATTTCTCCTTTTCCCACAGTGTTTTCTACCCTTTTTGATGACTTTCTGCCATTTTCATCAAATTTAAAATTGTCGTCTGCAAACTCTTTCAATTTGGACCAGTCCAAAAGTTGTCGTTTGGGAAAGGGTTAAAGAAATTTTGTCTTCTTTGCCACAATGTTTTTCCACGTTTATGACATGGCCAATATCCTTCATGATGTCATTATTGCCACTGCATATCCAGACACCTTTAGACAGTTCTTCATTTTTTCTCAAGGTAAGAAATATGTTAAAATGGGCATTATTTTAAACAAAATGTTCAATTCACTCAGATGTGGATTATATATGAGAAACAGACTAAATAGAATAGATGGTTGGTGTCATGTCTGGATTTGAAAAGTTTACCAGGCTCGGCTCCAGAATTTTATCCGATTTACTTTCAGCATACTGGCTAAAATTCCTACACCTTGCCCCATAAACATTCCTAATCCAAGACACCAACCATCTACATTTACTCTATATTTACCGTATCTGCTGGTAGCAGGAGTTCACTTGGTGTCTTTGACGGGCTTTTGATATCAGCTATTTCCTTTACTGTGGGCGGGATACTTTGCGTTTTGGAGGTAGACTGGACTGGAAGTGAAGGTACTGAATCTGTCACCTCATGGATAATAGGACCTTTTGTATAGGACACTTTATCACTGGAGTCATCTCCATGACTGCCAGGCTGTGAAAACAGTAAAGTAATCAATCAGTAATCTTTAACTCTTTACCAAACAACAAAGTTTGGACTTATCCAAATTGAAAACAATTCCAAATGACAAAGTAAACGTGAATCAAGAACTAAAATTTGTCTGTTGAAGGGAAGAAAACAATGTGGGAAAATGAAAAAATGCTGCTTACTATCATTTTCTCTATTTTCCACAATATTTTTCAAAAGCCTTCTATGCCAAGGTTGTTAACCCCAGATTTCGCGGTGAGGGTTTATAAGTTCAAAGTATAACTGAAGTAGCTGGATCAAGATCAGTATAAATCGGGGCTATTCAGATTTTTATAACCATAATTCAAAAATATTCTCTCACAGAAATTAGTTAGGCAACACTTCGTAAACCATCAACACATTTACTAGACTGATTTTCCCGATTGCAAAGCACCCATATAATTTATTTATTACCTCTTTACCAAATGACAACATTTTGGACATTTCCAAATTGAAAGCATTTGCAGACGACAAAATAAATGTGACCCAAAAGCTGAAATTTGTTTTGGGAAAGGTAGAAAACATTGTGGGAAAAGGAGAAAATGCTGGTTATCAGCATTTTCTCCTTTTCCCACAATGTTTTCAAAAGGCTTCTTCCCCAGGGTCGTTAAAAGTCGGAATCGTGTGGTAAAGGGTTAAATTTTGCCTTTTTACCACTGAAATGTAATTGTACAGTTTCTTTACATATAGGAAAATATGTTTAGTTGCATTTTTTAGTGTTGAGCCAAAAATATTTCTTCATGGCAAACAGTTCCAAATATGCCCCTTCAATATTCATCAATCTATTTAAATTTAGTGCTACTTATCTTACCTAAAAGACCTATCATCTGTTGGGCTATTAACTCTTTACCAAATGACAAAATTTTAGACTGGTCCAAATTCAAAGCATCTGTAGACGACAAATAAAATGATACTAAAATGATGGGATTTGTATCAGAAGGGGTAGAAAACATAAGTGGGAAAAGGAGAAAATGCTGGTTACCAACATTTCCTCCTTTTCCCACAATGTTTTCAAAAGGTTTAAGTCACAGGGTCGTTAAAACTCGGGATTTGTTGTAAAGGGTTAAAGATAGAACGTCTCAGCCAACCAGATGGTTCAATTTTAACTTACAACTACATATAGAATGATTGGTGAAAACTTCCCAAGACTACAGTGTGTTTGCAGTAGGATTTCAAATAAATACAGATTTGTGTTTTCTGACACAGATTTCCCTAACTTAATGAAATTGTCCTTTGTATAGTTTTTACGTTCTAAGGTGTTACTCTTTACTGTTATACAAGGGTCTATGGACATCATTACATTGCAAGGCTATTGAAAAAATAGAGATAAAATGAAGTTATACATTGTATAAAATCATTATCAGTTTCTGAATAAAATAAAGTAGCTCAAATATTACTATTTCAAGTTTGTTTCAACCATTAAATGTAACAAAATAGTGGATGCTGTAGATCTAAAATCAGACGGCAGGTTTTATGCAGTCTGATCTTGATCTGCACTTTCCACAAAAACAACTTAACTCGGTTCCAGCACTGTAAGGGTTACCCTTTACCAGCCAATGAAAGTTTAGCCATGTCCTAACTAAAACCATTTGCAGGTGACCAATTAGATGTTATTTAACCCTTTCCCAAACGACAAATTTTAGGCCCTTCCAAATTGAAAGCACCTGCATACGACAAATTTGAAAGTGGTACAGATGAACTTAATGTTTTTTGACAGGGTAGGAAACATTGTGGGAAAAGAAGAAAATGCTGGTTACCAGCATTTTCTCCTTTTCCCACAATGTTTTCAAACGGCCTCTTCTTTAGGAATGTGAAAACATGTGATTGTTTGGTAAAGGGTTAAAACACGACATTTGTCTTTCAAAAGGTAGAAAACATTGTGGGAAAAGGAGAAAATCCTGGTTACCAGCATTTTCCTCAGGGCTGTTAAAAGTTTTAATCATTATCAGGTACCAATATGTGAATGGAGCAACTGTTGTTGTTCCATTACTATTTAACTCTAACCCAGATGACAAAATTCTAGACTCATCCAAACTGAAATAGTTTGCAGAGAACATGGTAAATGTGGCTCCAATGACAGAATTTGTCTTCAACTAGAACTGTTGCAAAGCGGACAAATAACCCCCTCCCCCCACCTTGTCACTGAAGCAGCATGATGAGAGAATGGAAATGATTTTTAAAACAAAGATCACAACTGACCTTGACCTTTGACTCACCTGACCCAAAAACAATCGGTCATGAGCAACACTTGTATAAAGTTTCAGGGCCCTAGGTCAAATGCTTATGGGTTAGAGCACGGAAACGAAAACTAGATGGATGGATTGATGGACGGACCAATGTACAGACATACATAATGAAACCAGTATACCCCCTCTACTTCCTAGGTGGGGGTATAAATAGGGTAGAAAATTTTGTGGGTCACAAGCATTTTCTCCTTGTCCCACAATGCTAACAAAAGTCTACTTCCACTGGGTCATTAAAACGCGAGATTGTTCGGAATAGGGTTAAATGGTAACATTGCCTAAATTTCAATATTATTAAAAAGCAGATATTTGTCCTTTGGATCAATTGCACTTTAAGCAATATGTCTTAGGTAGTGTTTACTGTAGTATGATGAACCCTTTATCATACAATCCCGAGTTTTAACGACCCTGAGAAAAGGGGCATTTCAAAAACATTGTGGGAAAAGGCGAAAATTCGGGTAACCAGCATTTTCTTCTTTTCCCACAAGGTTTTTTCACCCTTTTAGATACAGGGTACAGGGTTAAAGATTGACAGTTGTGTTGCACCATTATTAAATCATTACTGGTACAGACAAATTGATGGTTTAGTGTTTAATGCCGTTTTATATCAGTTATATTGTAGCAACCAGTGAACTAATGCATTCTTTCCCGTTTTCCCATAGTTTTTTTTTTTTTTTTAACTAGTTCTATGCACAGCATTCCTTCCAAGCCACTGGCTGCTTTTCCCCACATAAACATGGTTAAAATGATATGGTGAGATGGGAATGAATACTCTCACAAAGGCCATCATCAATCCTCAGACAGGATTTAGCAGAGCCTGGGAAACAAAAGAGCAACACCTGGGTTTTGAGTCCTGTATGTCACAGAATGAGCTAATGGGCTCCCCTACAGCCTATTAACTCCTTACCATACGACACTAATGTAGACTTGTCCAGATTGAAAGCATTTGCAGACGACAATTTCAATGTAACTCAAATGATGGAATTTGTCTTTGATAGGGTAGAAAACATTGTGGGAAAAGGACAGCATGCTGGTTATTAGCATTTTCTCCTTTTCCCACAATGTTTTCAAAAGGCTTCTTCCTCAGGGTGGTTAAAACTCGGGATTATGTTGTAAAGGGTTAAACATGTCAACAACTTACTGATGTAATGATATAGTTAAATTCTGGATCTGTCATCTCCTCTATGGATAGCTGTTTGTTAAACCTTGGTCTTTTAGCTGGCGAAACTTGACTGGAATCACTTATCATCAATGGTATCTTTCGCTTGGGCATTGCAGATCCCGACAACGGGTTTCTGTTGCCACCAACCAAGTGGATCATAAACTGTATCAGCTGTAAAAGAATTCAAACTGTTGGTCAAATATAACTGCAAAAGGTTTACAACTTTACAACTGTGGTAATCAGTGGTCAAAATCAGCGCTACCCCGATGGCAAAAAACTAGTAGATTTTCTCTCTTACTAGCCCACTAGATTTTCTCTCTTACTCTGATGGGCTTGTAAAACGCAGACTGTTGAAAAAAGATTCTACTGTCATTCTCACTTTGTAAACAGACCTTTTGAGTCGCTTATATTTATTCAATCTGTTGCCTGTACCCTAAACTTGTGAATTATTCATCAATTTTGCTCCCTGTGTTGCAGTAACCACACGGGATTTTGGTTCCCGCAATAAACATAAAGTTCTATACTAGAAATACATTAGCAGGGTCAAAGGGTAAACTCTATTTGCAATCCTGTGTACGCTGATTTTGGCCTATTTATGGCAAGTGCATTCTTTCAGTTTCACCAGCTAGCTGAAAACTAGATGAATGTGCCACGGTGAGCATGTGTCAAGCACAAATATATTTTAGAAAATTAAAAAAAATTGTTAATTATGAATTTTAGTAATGGTAAATATCTCAAGTTCGATATCAGCTGAAACCTATGTATGCCGTCTGTATCAACTCGAGTACACCCATGATGGAACAACTGTCACTGAACTTGAACTCAAAACTAGGTAAAAAGCACCCTTAGGTTACCCGGCAAGTGGCTACCGATGAAAATATGAAGAAAGTAATTCAGACTGAAGATGTGGGGCTTCATGGACACTAAACAGACCTTGGCTTACATTGTCCTCTTCTAATACCATGTTTTACGACTTGTGTTTGGAATCAGAGGGAAAAGACATTGTTTTTTGTTGCCTCTAGGATGTTATGATCTATAGGTTAACTTGGAATATAATACAGAATTAAATTTTTATTTGGGCTAGTAAAAATTGCTAAGTTACTAGCCTGACTTGCTTGTAAATTTCAATCCAAATTTCTATGACTGGGTAATCAAAGTTAAACTATTTCATTTGATTAATCAAATATATGTATCTTTATGTACATAAGCCTTACAGTGCTGAAGATAAAACAAGAAGGCTATGATGTCCTTGAGATAACTCATCCAAAATGTCCCAAAGGCTTGGCCATATTTTACCTAAGGGCTATAACTTAACCCTGAACTTTTTACCAGACGACAAAACTTTGGACTAGTCCAAATTCAAAGCATTTACAGATGAGAAATGAAATGTTGCTAAAAGGTTGGAATTTTTGTCTGAAAAGGTAGAGAACATTGTGGGAAAGGAGAAAATGCTAGAAACCAGCATTTTCTCTTTTTCCCACAATAATGTTTTCAAAACCAATTCTTTCTGGTTGTTAAAAGTCGGCATTGTGTGGTAAAGGGTTGGGCTACTAAATTAGTTATTTGAAACTTTCAAGCCGATAGTAAAAACCCTAATGTTCCCTTTTCAAACTTATTTTTTTTTTCGTTGGGAAAAATTTCTACTTATCTGGACAGTGTAGATCCAACATCTGACTGCATATTCTGTGCAGTCTGATCATGATCCATACTCTCAGCAAAAAGGCATTCAGTTGCCTTTACCAGCCTAGGGGTTAATCTATTTGGTGAAACAAATCAAAGCCATTAACTTTGACATACATGCAGCAACGTTTGGGTTTTTACTATGACATGAAAGTATCATTTAACTTATGCAGCAGGACAAGTTAAAGTAGGGATTGTGTGGTAAAGGGTTAAGAATTTTGACAAAAAACGAGGTCCAAACTTACAGCCCCAGAGTTTCTAGCCCTTCACTTTTACCGCTAAGCTACCAGAGAGTATTTGAGACACAAAATATAAAGGTTATCCAATTCTAAACTCTCCGTACCTTGTTAACAATTTGCTGCTGTTTGACATGTTTCTGTCTTAGAGATGCTACCTCCCTCCACAGTGCTTCGTTTTCTCTAAATGGCAACAGAAATATGAAATGTTTCACATACTTACAATCAAAACCAGCTTCATTTTCCATAAATGGCAAAAGAAATATCTAATGTTTCACATATTCATAATCAAAATCAGCTTTGTTTTCCCTAAATGGCAACAGAAATATCAAATGTTTCACAAATTTATAGCCAAAACCTTAACTCTTAACTAGATGACAGAATTTTAGACTTTTTCAAATTGATGCCTCTGTATTGGAGTTGAATGCTCTTTTCACAGCTCAGGTCACATCACTACTGCCAGTGAACATATGCATGGGTTTCCTGGCTTTCTCACACCAGTAATGACACAACTTTCTTTCCAAGCCACTGGCAACTTTCTCACATGGATCAGAGGTGAAAGGCGAAAATTGCCAACAGAAATTGCCAAACTGCAACCGGGTATCAAACCCACACCAAGCAGATCATGAGTCAGATATGCTAACCACTGAGCTACCCGGCCAAGCTTGTCCAAATTGAAAGCATTTGCAAACAACATATATGTTTATACAACCCCAAGGAAAGGAAGCTTTGAAAGCATTTCATCTTTGGGTCGCTAAAACCCAAAACTGTTTGGTAAAGGGTTAACTTGAATGTATCTTTTTAATTCTTCATGTTGTCCTCTGATTTGGAATTCATTCACAGGGTTTTAACTCTTTACAAAACAATGAAATCTGGAGCAGACCATATTGAAAGCATTTGTATACAACAAATTAAATGTAGCTTAAATGGTGGTTTCTTTATTTGATAAGATAGATACCATTGAGGTAAAAGGAGAAAATGCTGGTTACCAGCATTTTCTCCTTTTTCCCACAATATTTTCGAAAGCCTTCTCTTTCAAGGTTGTTAAAACTCTGGATTGTGTGGTATAGAGTTAAATTTAAAGATTTCTTAACAGGAAGTGGTTTACGTAAGTGTCTCAAAGATATATTTTTAAAAGTTTAGGAAGTACATTTGCATACTTAACACAAGGAAAATAAAAACTTCCAATGCCATATCGAAAGGCTTGTCTTTAACCCGAACTACACTACAAAATTTTAGACATGTCCAAACTGAAAGCATTTTGCAAACAAAAAACTGAAGATATCTCAAATAATGGGATATGTCTTTGAAAAGGTAGAAAACATTGTGTGAAAAGGAAGAAATGCTGCTAGCATTTTCTCCTTTTCCATGATGTTTTCAAAAGCCAATCTGTTTGGTGTCATTAAAATACAGAATTGTTTGGTACAGAGCTAATTTCTGCAGCCTGATCTTGTCCTATACTGCTGTGCATCTGATTACAGAAATATTTATCTTACTTTTTCATCTTGTCCATTTTCATTGTAAAGGCCTCCTGTTTTCCTTTCATCTGCTGAACATCTTTGAGAACACGCGTGACATCATCATGGCTGAACTTTAGCCCTGCCTCTGTCTTCATTGTGTTGGTTGTGCCAGACTGGGTGGAACAAGTCAAGACTAATGATTCAGTTCCAATACATATATATAAGCCATTTTCTGGGAAAAACAAGTCATCACATAATAATGGATCCACAAAATCAACTTTGTTCAACAACCCACTGGATCATGAGGTAGACTGGTCCTTGGACATGCAGAAAATTGACCAGTTTCCTGCGCAGGCTGACCTGAGTTGAAACTTTTTGCAGATGGATTAAGCCCCCTCTTCAAAAAGCATGGGTCACATATTTGTATCCATAGAAACCACTCACATAGTTACCAATAGCAACTGATATAGATCTTTGGGTCTCACTCATGAGCTCCATTTCTCCTCCATGTCAACTCAAATATGAAAATGCTGAACTTGTGAGATGCAATGATTATTAAGTGCTTAAAGGACTAAATACAAGTTTATTGCACCTAGAAATAAAAAAAATGTCTACATTCAGAAATTCTACAACAAGTAAAAATCTTTCAAATTCCAATTCCAATCACTGTTATAATGCTGAAGCCTCTGCACCTATGCATGTTTTCCTTGAATCACCAAAATTTCAGACTGGCCAATACTGAAAGACTTTGCAGACAAGAAACTAAACATGACTAAAATATTGAAATTTTTTAGTAGTGGGGTAAAAAACATTGTGGAGAGAGAAGAAAATACCGGATACTAGCATTTTCTCTTGTTCCCACTATGCCTCCAAAGGTGTAATTTCCAGGGGTTGTTAACCCTTTCCCAAACAACAAATTTTGGACTGGTCCAAATTGAAAGAGTTTGCAGACGACAATTTTAAATTTGATGAAAATGGCAGGAAATTATCAAAAAGGGTAGAAAACACTGTGGGAAAAGGAGAAATTGCTCGTTACGAGCAATTTCTCCTTTTCCCACAGTGTTTTCAAAAGACTTGTACTGCAGACACGTGAAAACCAGGGCTTGTTTGGGAAAGTGTTAAAACTCAGGATTGTGTGGTAAAGAGGTAAAGTAAACTCTACTTTTCATACCACTTGACTTGTCTTCCGTTTGATGTGTTCTAACAGGTTCTCTTGTCCTTTCACAAAATACGGGTGATGAAACTCAACATCGTCAGACTGACTTTTTATGGCAGCAGAATCAATGTGCACCACTTTTCTGAATCCATCTGAAATAAACAAGTACAGCTGCCACGTGCTACCACCATTTTCTCTTGATTATAATACATGTACCTGTTTTTAAAGCTTATCTCTGTACCAAACAATCCCAACTTTTAACGACACTGAGGAGGAAATCTTTTGAAAACATTGTGGGAAAAGGAGACATTGCTGGCAATAAGCATTTTCTTCTTTTCCAACAACATTTTCTACTGTTTTATGGACAAATTTCATTTTTGTTGTTCGATAAATAAGTAACCAGACAACACAATTTTGGACTTGTTCAAATCAAAAGCATTCACAGCCAACAAACTTAATGTAGCTGAAATGATAGGACGTGTCTTTGAAAGCACAGAAAACATTGTGGGAGAAGAAAAGAAAATTCTGGCTACCTGCATTTTCTCCTTTTCCAACAGTGTTTTCCAAAGTCCTTTTCCACGGGGTTGTCAAGGCAGGATTATTTGGTTATGGGTTATGAGTCAGTATGCAATTTATCCAAATGCATTACTGTTATTAAGTTGTCTGTAAATTGTTCTTTTAGTATGTATTATTTTTCCAAACATCATCAAACTGGGGTTAAGCTAATGGGTTCACAGATAATGTGTGAACAAATATGATTACCACACATCAGCAAAAGCCAAAATATTGTGCAAAATTTGCTTCTTTTCCAACTGTGTATTCCTTCCCCTGCATTCATAAACATTTTTCCTCTGCTCGAATATTTTTTTTTTTGAGCCATAAAGCAGATAAATGGTGTGCCTAGATTAACTCTTTACCAGAGGACAAAATTTTAGACTAATCCAAATTGAAAGCATTTGCAGACGACAAAATAAATGTGATCCAAAAAATGAAATTTGTTTTGAGAAGAGTAGAAAACAATGTGGGAATAGGAGAAATTGCTGGTTACCAAAATGAATGCATTTGCAGACAACAAATTAGATATGGCTCATATTGTGAGATTTGGCTGTGAAAAGACAGAAAACAGTTTGGGAAAAGGAGAAAATGCTGGTTACCAAAATTTTCTCCTTTTTCCCACAATGTTTTCAAAAAGTTTCTTTCTCTAAGTTTTTGAAAGTCGGGATAGTTACTGGACAATGACGCCTTTTGATGCCCCTGGGAAAGAAGCCTTTTGAAAACATTGTGGGAAAAGGAGAAAATGCTGATAACCAGCATTTTCTCCTTTTCCCACAATGTTTTCTACCCTATCAAAGAAAAATTGCATCATTTTAGCCAAATTGAAATTGTTGTCTGCAAATGTTTTCAATTTGGACTAGGCTAAAATTTTGTCATCTGGTAAAGGGTTAATGCATACAATAATATATACTCGTAACTCTTTACCAAACAACTATGTTAGACTTATCCAATTTGAAAGCATTTTGCATATGTAATAAATTGCGATTTTACAGCTAGGATTTACCTAAAGAAAATACTGTGGGAAAGGAAAGGGTTCTGGTAACTACAATGTTTTTTAAGTTATCACTCCAAGGGTCGTTCAAAACTTCTAATTTTCAGGTAATGGGTTAAATCTTCATCAAACAATTCCAAGTTCTAACGACCCTGGGGAGAGGGCTTTCAAAAAACATTGTTTTTTACCCAATCAACGACAAATTCCATCATTTGAACCACATTTAAATTGTCATCTGCAAATGCTTTCGATTTGGACAAGTCTAAAATTCCGTCATTTAGGAAAGAGTTCAAAGACTTAAATTTACAATGTTTTCTCGAAACTGTTACTTGTATGATCTAATGGTGGAAAGTGTTAATGAATCTTTTAAGGACACACCCAATCCTACAGCTAACTGGCTTGGCTATTCTATTCTAGTGAAACTAAGAACCATTAATCAGGACCTTTTCTTGGTCACTTACATGTATTTGAAGAGAAGCATGTCATCCTGTCAAGTACACATGCAAGGATTTACAGCAGAAAACTGAAAACATCCTTGCGAAAAAGGGATAATTTATATGAATTAACATTCAGTGCATGAATGTAAGATTACAAAAAAATAAAAATTGTGGCAAAATTAAAATCTGCTGGTCTCAAGTAATTTTTCTTGAATGTTTTCAAATTACACACAAAAAAGCAAGATTTACAATGCAAACAGTTGACAACATGTTGAAAGTGTTGTAGCTTTAAGGCATTCTGACTTTGATGTGTGTTGATAATGTACAACTAAAACTTTTAGCACACTCAAGGTAACATTTAGATGTTTATAGGGCAAGGATCAGAGCATAACATGATGCCGTCTGATCTTGGATCTACATTGTACAGTATTTTGTGAGATAACCTTGCTAAAAGGTTTGCACCATGGTACGATCTTTCCTAGAAGCTGAACATGTTTATCTTACTTGTTCAGACGATTAACTCTTTACCAAATAACAGAATTTAAAGACTTTTCCAAATTGAAAGCATCAGCAAACCACAAATTAAATGTCGCTCAAAAATTGAAATGTGGTTTTGGGAAGGGTAGAAAACATTGTGGGAAAAGGAGATAATGCTGGTTACCACAATGTTTTTAAAGGCTTCTTCCTTAATGTTGTTAAAAGTCTGGATTGTGTGGTAAAGGGTAACCTCTTTACCAGGCACAAAAAATAACTTTGTCTAAATTAACAGCATTTGCATGAGACAAATTAATTGTGACTATAAACATAAAAAGTGTCTTTCAAAGAGTAGAAAACATAATTGGAAAAGGAGCCTGTATTCAAAGACCACCTTAGGGAAGTAGGAAAAGTGGTCTCTTACAGCAAGTAGTCTTTTAATGCAAGTTAATCAAAGAAAGAATGTAGGATCAAAATAGTGGGTTGCTAAACTGTCTACCAAATGACAAAATTGTAGACTTGTCAAAATTGAACACATTTACAAACCACAGGATAAATGTGGCTTAACCCTTTACCTCACAATCCCAAGTTTTAAAGACCCTGGGAAAGAGGCCTTTTGAAAACATTGTGAGAAAAGGAGAAAATGCTGGTAACCAGCATTTTCTCCTTATCCCACAATGTTTTCTTTCCTTTACAGACAAATCTCACCATATGAACCATATCTAATTTGTTGTCAGCAAATGCTTTCAATTTGGACAAGTGTAAAATGCTGTCATGTGGTAAAAGGTTAAGCATTTGGTATTTGTCTTCAAAAGGTTAGAAAACATAGTTGGAAAAGGAGAAAATGCTAGTGACCAGCATTTTCTTCTTCTCCCACAATGTTTTCAAAAGCTTTTATTCATAAGGTTATTAAAGCAGAGAATTGTCTGGCAAAGGGTTACTACAGGGGGTCTGTAAGGCAATTAAGTTCTACTTACTGTTCTTACAACAACATTAATAGAGCATGTCAATGACCAAATAACTTGTATTTCTAACCCTAACAGAAATATCAAAAGAGAGATAAGGAGAAAAAAGGGTTGCTTTGACAGATAAAACACTACACTAATTAACTTGTTGGTCCCCCTGTTGAAGGAATACTATTAATTACATGGCCACACATCACAGTACAAATCAGGACACTTCATCACTCCATCATGATTAGTACCAAAGTAATTTTTCATGAACTCTTCACCACATGACATGATTTTAGACTTGTCCAAATTGAAAGCATCTGCAGAACGCTTCTTTCAAAAGGTTAACTCAGTACTCTTTACCAAACGACAAAATTTTAGACTAGTCCAAATTGAAAGCATTTGCAGAGGGCAAAATAAATATGACTGAAAATTTTAAATTTGTCTCTGGAAAGGTAGAAAACATTGTGGGAAAAGGGGAAAATGCTGGTTACCAGCATTTTCTCCTTTTCCTTCAATTTTTTCAAAACCTGTTATTGCAGAGTCTCTAAAGAAAAAGACTGTCTGGAAAAGAATTAAACCCGAAAGAGTAGAAAACTACCAGCTTCCTTTGTCAAAAGTGAAGGCCTAAGTCAGACAGCATGTTAACTCTTTACCACACAATCCCGACTTTTAACGACCCAGAAGCCTTTTGAAAACACTGTGGGAAAAGGAGAAAATGCTGGTAACCAGTATTTTCTCCTTTTCCCACAATATCTTCTCTCCCTTCAAAGACAAATCCCATTGATTTAACCCTTTACCACACAATCCTGACTTTTAACGACCCTGAGAAAGTAGCCCTTTTGAAAACATTGTGGGAAAAGGAGAAAATGCTGGTAACCAGCAATTTCTCGTTTTCCCACAATGTTTTCTAACTTTCCAAAAACAAATTAAAATTTTCAGTCACATTTATTTTGCCGTCTGCAAATCCTTTCAATTTGGACTAGCCTAAAATTTTGTTATTTGGTGAAGAGTTAACCTTAACCATTATGTTTTCTACTCTTTCGGACACAAATTCCATCATTTGAGCCACATTGAATTTGTCATCTGCAAATGCTTTCAATTTGGACCAGTCTAAAATTTTGTCGTTTGGTAAAGGGTCCAGTGCTGGTTGATCTTCATAGACATTTTCAGGTATTTTCCCAAAAATTTCTGGTCAAAACAGCCTGGAAACTGCAAATTCTGTGTATAAGCTAATTGGGAAAACAAAAACGTTTTTACAATACAAAATTTTGAACCCATCTCAATTGAAAACATTTGCAGGCGATAAATTAAGTATAGATCAAATGATTGCAGTTGTCTCTTAACCCTTTCCCAAACAAGCCCACGTGTCTGCAGTACAAGTCTTTTGAAAACACTGTGGGAAAAGGAGAAATTGCTCATAATTTCCCACAGTGTTTTCTACCCTTTTAGAGAACTTTCTGCCATTTTCATCAAATTTAAAATTGTCGTCTGCAAACTCTTTCAATTTGGACCAGTCCAAAATTTGTCACTTGGGAAAGTGTTAAAGGGAGGAAAATGTTGTGGGAAAAACAGAAAATGCTGGTTACCAGCAGTGTTTTTAAAAACACTCCTCCTCAGGGTGACCAGTATTTTCTCTATTTCCCACAATGTTTCCTACCCTTTTAAAACCAAGTTCTATCACTTGAGCCACATTTAATTTGTTGTCTGAAATAAGGTTTTTATTTGGACATTTCTTGACCCTTTCCCAAACGACAAAATTTGGACTGGTCCAAATCGAAAGAGTTTGCAGACGACAACATTAAATTTAATGAAAATGGTAGAAAGTTCTCAATAAGGGTACAAAACACCGTTGGAAAAGGAGAAATTGCTCGTAATGAGCAATTTCTCCTTTTCCCACAGTGTTTTCAAAAGACTTGTGCTGCAGACACATGAAAACCAGGACTTGTTTGGGAAAGGGTTAAACTTTGCTGTCTGGTAAAAAAGGTGTCTCAGGCAGTGAAGAGTACATGTATAAAGTTAATGCCAATGATAGAAAAACACAGATTTTAAGTTTCAGCAGAAGACAAATTGTGGAAACACATTGGAAAATGAAGCAGTAGCTAGATATAATTTATTAGATTCGTTTAAACCTCCTAAATTTATATCGATTTTGAAAAAAGCTCTCACAATTATCATTAATCCCTTTACCACGCAATTCCTAGTTTTAACAACCTTGAGTAAAAAGGCTTTTGAAAACATTGTGATGAAAGGAAAAAATGCTGGAAGCCAGCATTTTCTCCTATTTCCACAATGTTTTCTACCCTTACTTAGACAAATCTCAAAATTAGACCCACCTTTTGATATACTGTCTGCAAATGCTTTTGATTTGGACCAGTCTAAAACCTGACACAGTCTGCAAATGCTTTTGATTTGGACCAGTCTAAAACTTTGTCGGTTGGAAAAGAGTTAATCACTCTCAATGACTGCAACCTGGAAACCTTAACCAGCACTCACACCCTGATGCAGGTAGTTCCCTGGGTTGATATCCCCCCCCCCCTTTTACAGCCTTTGGTGTAAGAGGCCAATGCTTCTACCACTACACCACCGTCCCCCACCAGACAATGGTGTCAGACATCTTATCCATCACATATAAATAATTTCTGAAAGGTCCAAAATTTATTTGTCAAAATAGTGGGGTAAAACCCCAAATACTCCATTTATCCCTTTCTCAAACGACAAATTTTAGACCCTTCCAAACTCAAAGAGTTTGCAGACGACAATTTTAAATTTGAGGAAAATTGTGGAAAGTTCTCCAAAAGGGTAGAAAACACTGTGGGAAAAGGAGAAATTGCTCGTTACGAGCAATTTCTCCTTTTCCCACAGTGTTTTCAAAAGACTTGTACTGCAGACACGTGAAAACCAGGGCTTGTTTGGGAAAGGGTTATACCACCAGTATAATGTATGGTACTTACACATGTTCAGCTGTCTGACAAAACTCGCCATATTTCTGTGCTTGAAGTAGTGTGGCAATATCTCTTTGGCAAAACGACCTTGATCGTGAACATGGAAACTGAGTCCAGACTGAAACACAAGAATTTCGATTTACCCTTTACCAAACAATATTCTTGACTCTTGAAAAATTAGATTTGACCCCTAAAATATTAGGGCAAAGGGGTCAATGACTCCTGAATTTCAGAGGCTAGCTAAAGCCCTGATATCAGTCATCAGGGCACTATCGCCATTGGATGGTATCTCTAGAAACAGAATGTGATCAAGGTAGGTTTTCAGCTTAAACATCATCAAAATAATAGAAGCCATGAGCAACACACAAAAGGTAAATTCAATACATAAATTTCATCGACGTAGTATTAACAATTACAGACATCCTAGACTGGTGGTTGATCCTTGCTTACGGACACAAATCGTGGGCTATCAAGCATAGATGATCAGGGTTTTCCCTTGATAACAAAAATAGAAAATCAATGTGACCCCCTAGTCATAAAAAATAGGTATCATTCTCGAATTTGAGGGGGTCACACCAAAATGTAACTAGGTTATAGGCCTAAAACTGCTTTTTATGACACAAAGTGATTTTGTGATTTTCTATTCACCCAAAAACTTTTAATTACTTGTGTATGTATTATTACATGATGATAGATACATTGTAACACTAAGGATTGCTATGACCACAAGTGTTTTGATGACACACAAGGTTGAATTTTGTTTTGATGCATGGGCATCCTTGTTAACCCAGTTTCGATGTATTCCGTAAACTACACTCATCGCCCCTGGGTTATCTCGCGTATGTTTTCTCGTTCTCATGAATTATTGATGAAGCATTTTGATTGGTAATCTTAGTTTTTCAGTGAGAAAATTTAATCTATTTTTATCAACCACATGCCATCATTTCTATCTTTACCTCGTCTACAACCAATCGAATCGATGAATGTAGTTTACGGAATAAATGGGAACTGGGTCAACGAGGATGACGTCACCCCTGCAACATACCCCTAAGGACTGCAACAGCATGCTGTATTTCTGAATATTTGCCTTTGTATACAAGGATTTATAATGTCTGCCCTGGATTGTCGTAAGGCAAATGCCACAGAAGGAAGGCCCACCGGCGGCCGCCATTTTTGTTGATAATGATGTGGGTTTTACCCGGTTTATTGATATAAACGGAAGAAATGTGATTATCATACACTACAAGATAGTATCGTTATATTATCAACAATTTGACTGGCTACTGGGTGTAATTCGCAATCTTATGAATATTCATAGAAACGACGGTTTCGCAAATAAAGGTCCCAGGGGTGATGAATGGTAATACTTCACACCTGGGTTAATGAGGGTGATGCATGGGTTGCATTTCGTACTGCCATTTTCAATGAGCAACAAGTCATATTTCTTTATTTAATTGTCAGTAAAACTTTTGGCTGTATTTCTGCTTACTCATAAATTTTGCGGGTCACCTGTAATTCCCTATTTGGAATTTTGGGAGTAATTTAGAAATCTTATGGGTCATGGTCTTTAACCTTTCTTTTTTTTTTCACATATTGTCTGCCTTTGCCCCTTTGTAGATGTTGCATAATGCTAAAAGTGTTATATGACAGTGTTGTATTAAAGGAAAAAATAGAAAACAATGATCTTCTAGAAACTATGTTGTCTGTCATCTCAAATACTCTAGCAAAGTTGTGACCATGACTGAGCAGGGTCCAAAACGAAGGCAAAAGGTTTATAGTGCAGATTCCATACAGTAATATAGCCGAGACAACAGTGATGTCACAAAGACTAATGTCGTGTTTTAGATCGATACAGTGTAAAGAGGAAACAAATAATTCAGTAGTAGTTTCTAAAGCAGATTCGATAAGAAACTACAGTTATAAAGGTGACAATTCTGAAGGATATATTACTTGAATCAATCTTTTATAGTACTATTTAGTTCTGATTTATGTTGCATCAAGGAATATGCAATGTGTTAATTTTGTTGCGCCAGCCTTTCATTTCTGCATGTCAAAGATGCAAAAATACAGATTTTCTCAGATGCTGCTTCAGGGTCTTGAAATTCTTGTTCTTGCTGCTTAGAGAGGCGTTTTATCTGCTGATTGTCGTTCAAGTTCCCCTTTTCCTTCCAGACTGCAAGAATGACATCAATTTTTTGACTGAGCCATATTGTTTTCATTTGTGATCCACCAGTTTAGTTAAGAGCAGCTTAAAGACTGTCAATATTCTTGCAAAATCGATACAAAGTCTAGAGTTTTGTCCCATTTTCTTCTTGTACTACAGCTTTATCAACTAGCAAATATTGCATTGTCAATAGTAAAGATAATCATAAGTAAGCCTTACCATAATATTATTTGTGTGTCACAATGATGCTCTCTTGAAAACAAAAAAATATGTCATTTTACTTAAAAATGTGTTCAGGAAAACCCTGGATGATGCAAAGAATCCATTACAAATATTTTTTCAAACTTCTCATATTTCTGAAAAATGAAGAGAAATCTAAAAAAAAAGCTCTTTACTGATAATTATCAATGGAACTATCAAAATGGAAATATATGCTTGTGAATAATGACAGCTATGATATAGCAAACATTGGTCAAAATCGGCCATCCGAACAATGTGCCATCCGAGCACTTTTCCTTTGTTAGTATATCAGATTCTGTTGTTGTTTAGAAGAAACTGTCATCTTACCGGATCCCATGAAATCAATTCGTCTGTCTCCGGATCCTCTACCAGTGTCCATACTTTTGTTAGGAAAGCTGGTACACTATTAACTCCATATTCTACGGCGGTATACATAGTCATCCCTCAGGAAAGAATGTCCACTCAACTTTTTGTGAACACGGCACATGCGCAAACGGTTCAACGGTCTGTACGTTTGACCTTCAGTAAGTTCTAATCGAACAAAACCATTTTTATATACCGCCCCCCCCACCCCCCCTAGTTTGAAGGATTGGTTTTTGTTGATAAGGTGGTACACTACATAATGTGGTAAGCCCTTGGTTTTACAACAATATGCCCAAATAAATACAACTCATTTATATCCCCTTTTTCTCTAGGAGGAAAGATAATTTTCATTCAGAAATCCATTCTCCATTTCAGAGTTCATAGAAATATTAGATCTACTGCAGTAGATAAACTTTGACAACTTCAGAATGGATCGATAGTGAAATAAAAAAAAAAAAAAACGAAAATATACTACATATATTAATTAATAATGTATCCATGTCATTCACTGCACTTGATCTTGATAATATTCTTTTCTAGACAACAAAACGTGTCTGCAGACACTAAATGTGGCTCAGATGATGTTTTACCACCATTTTTTGCACTTCCCACAATAATCTCTAAAGTCCTCTTCCTCATAAACATACAGAATCATTCTGTAAAGGATTGAGACCGTTATATGAGCTATTCAGAATCAACTTTATCTATGGCTGACTAACCAGTTACAAATGATAGAAAGGACCCAAATATGGTAAATTTAACCGCTTACCACACAAAAATTAATCCCCGGTTTTCACAACCCCAAGGAAGAAGGCTTTGAAATATTGTGGGAAAAGGAGAAAATGCTGGTAATCAGCATTTTCTCCTTTTCCCACAAATGATTTCTACCCTTTCATGGGCAATTTCCATCTTTTGAGTCCTATTATAGATATCTATCTGTCATCTGTATAAATTCTTTGAATTCGGACAAGTCTATAAAAATATGTTGTTTGGTAAAGAGTTAAGGGCATTTCAAATGGCCAGATTTATATAAACACCTCATGAAACATCAAGTGGTGTCAGAATCAAAATTGCGCTAAAAATTCTAAGCAATTTGATCTTTAACTACACTGTCCGAAAATACTTTAACTTTTTACCACACAACAGCAATCAAGACTTGTCCAAATTTAAAGCATTCGCAGACAACAATTTAAATAAGTCTAAAAGGATTGAATTTATTTCTGATAGGGTAGAAAATATTGAAGGAAAAGGAGAAAATGCTGGTTATCAGCCTCTTCCTAAGGATTGTTGTATAACTCTGGATTCTTTGGTAAAAGGTTAGCTCTTTATCATTTGAGTAACTTTGAGACACTTCCATATATAGAAAACATTTGTAGATGACAAATTAAACTTGTCTCAAATGATGGAATTTGCTTGTGAACTGGAAATGGTACGAAATGGTGTGTAAAAAAAGAAAAATTCTGGTTGCTGGCATTTTCTTTTTCCACAGATTTTTCTACCAGTATCATCTGTTTACCAAACTTTTTTTTTCAAGAGCTGCATATGTTCCTGTCATTTAACCTGTATGCTGCTAAGTGTGACTCACTGACCTTTTGTGAACAGTGTAGATCAAGATCAGACTGCACTGTGCAGTCTGATCTTGGATCTACACTGTCTGATAAGGAGATATTTTCTTCCAAAAAACAACTTTGAAATGTATAGTGTTATTCCAGTTTTTAGTATTGGTTTGAAAATTTCATTTCACTCATTTAACTCTTTACCACACAGTCCCGACTTTTAATGACCCTAAAAAGGAAACCTTTTGAAAACATTGTGGGAAAAGCTAGGAGAAAATGCTGGTAACCGGCATTTTCTCCTTTTCCCACAATATTTTCTACTCGTGCCATAACAAATTTCAATTTTCAAGTCACATTTAATTTGTCGTCTGCAAATGCTTTCAATTTAGACTAGTCTAAAATTTTGTCGTTTGGTAAAGAGTTAACAGGATATGGTTTAAAAACTGGATCCTTTGGATTTAACACTTTCCCAAATGACCAGTTTTAGACTTGTCCAAATTGAAAGCACTAGCCTTGCAGTCAAGAAATGAAGTATGGCAAAAACTTTGAAATTTGTTTTTGACGGGGTACAAAACATTGTGGGAAAAGGAGAAAATGCTGGTCACAAGCATTTTCTTCTTTTCACATAATTTTTTTAAAAGTTTTCTTTTGGCCACACCTTTTTATGGAAAAGCTGTCTTCTTGTGAATATCCAGCAAATATGTTGTGAATATTTGGCAAATTGCACTGTTTGCGACATATTCACTTCTTGTCGCAAATATCCGGCGTACAAAGTTGGTCTGACAAAAAAGTGATCGCTGAATGTTTGCAGCTTTGTAATATGATCGCTGCATATTTGCAGCAAAAACTTAAACTTTTTCTAGTGCAGTGTATTATTCACCCAGTATTCACTACAAGAACTTAGTTCTGGATACTGTTCGCAGTATATTAGTCCCAGTGACTTTAACTTCTTATGTGTTCGCTGAATGCTCACAGAAAGAACTTCAACAAATATAGCTCTGAATTTTTAATTTATAAGAACTTAAACTTTGGTACTATTCACTGTACATGTATGTTCACAGCAAATATTTAAACTTTTTGTATGTTTGCATAATTCTTTTTTTTGTTCATTTAGAAAGCTTGACAGTTTATTCATACTTCATGTTATAATTTTGACTCATCTTTCATCATGAAACAAATTTAGCCACAGACGTATCTGAGAATATCTGTATGAGATAATGAATGAATGAATAGATGAATGAATGCATTAATGAACAAACAAACCTGTTGTCATCATTGTTTGCTCTTTTCCATACTTGCTTTCCGCATGAACACATTCCTTTTAGGGAAACTGTGCTGAAAGCTTGGAATGCTGGTTACAAGCATTTTCTCCCTTTCTCATGTTTTGAAAAGCTCTTTCTTTCTCTTAATTGGTTGTTATTTTGGATTGTATGGTGAAGGGTTAATTGGAAATTTAAACAGTAATTAGTGAAAACGGGATTTGAATTTCTTCAGCAAGCTGATTTTTTTCAACTTGTCATGAACAATGAGCTTGGTATAACTACATGATAGATTATTGAAATGTTAGAGAGAACAAAAAGAAACAAAAAACATTCATGTACAATTTGTGTATATATAACCTGGAGCTCCCCCTTTGTGGTAGTTATTACAGGTTTAAAAATGAAAACCTGAAACTGGCTGGAAAAAGAAACAATATTAATTGTGGGTTGGGCCATAGAATGTTAACATCTAATTTAAATTCATAAATCTTTGTTTTGAGCTGAAAAAAAAAGGAATTTCTCAAAAAGTATCTGTATAGCTAGATAATTGTACATGTACAAAAAATTGGTGGAGCTAGTATAAAGAATTAATTGTTCTATGCATGTCTTGAATTTCACAGTTATGTATACCAATATGCCCAAGTTCTGAATTTCAGTGCATAACCAAACAAAATAAGTATAAATTCTCAGTTTTCAACTGTAACATGTACATGTACTTAGGCGTATATGATCGTGTAAACTTTCCTTTGAGTTCATTTCAATACTTTTTAAATTAATGAAGATAATTATGGATCTTTTACAGATTACATCATTGGATAGTTCTGTCCCTACTTATAGACTGCATGCATGTCCATGGTCCAATTTTGAGGGAATGCTTCCAATGTCCAGGTCCTAGTCAAGCAGACAGAACTTAACCAGGGAAAAACATAAGGAGCTAAATGTACCCTCTGAAGTAAAGTCTGGCTTACCTGCCTGTTCCACTATGTTATAGGGCCAGGCAAAGTGCAATAAAGGCGGCCTCTATGGCAACCTCAAGCTTATAGCCCTACATGCTTTCCTGTTTTTCCCATTTTCATGTGGTACAGTTTGATCAGTGAATGAAATGAGATCAATTTTGTGCAAAATATACATTACATTAAAAGGTGCTGTTGGTGTATGGTTTAAATATACTGCCTGACATACTTTTGAAATACGGCTGGGTATGTACCAGAGACTATCTGAAGTGCTACATTCAGGGACAGAGAACATTTGCGGAATATTCACCACAGTGAAAAATAAAGTTTCTGAGCCCATATATTTGTGGCATAATCGCAGCTTGTTCACAGGATATTCATGCACAGTTACTGTTTTCAGCATATTTGCAAAAGCTATTTTACTACACTTTAAATGTTTGCACCATATTCGCAGAAAAATTGCAGGATATTCACTGTATATTTAACTTGTCAATTTGAATCCATGTTAACCGCATATATGCAGAATGTTAGCTGGGTATTTGCTGCATATTTAATCCACAGTCTTGAATCATGTTTGCAGAATGTTCGCAGAATATTCGCAAGCTGTTTACATAAAGTATTTGCAGCAAACCTAATTTGCATGTGAAAAGTGAACATCCTGCGAATATGCCGTAAATACTTGTCAGCCTTAAAAGGTTATGTTCGCCGAACATTCGGTGAGTATTTGCCGACTGTTTGCAAAAATAGTTCGCGGCATGGGCAGGGTTAAAAGAAATAAAATTGGACCTATATCTATCATCATACTAAATATGAACTAAATCAATCGTTTGGTCTGGAAAGTAGGAGCTCTAGAAAAACTTAAACATGAAATTTCAAAATAAGTGGCCCTAACCTTAAGATCATGGGTATGGGCATGGCTTATGTATTGCTCAATGAAAGTTTGGACCTGTATCTATCATCAAGCCAAATATAAACCAAATCCACCTTTTAGTTTGGAAAATGAGCTCTTAAACAATTTTAATGTCAAACTTTGATGTGAAATATCAGTGTATGACCTTGACCTAAACATCATGGGCATAGGCAAGGGCATTGCTTAGAGAAACTTTGGATCAATATCCATCATCTTACCAATTATAAACCAAATCAATATTATGAGCCATGCTCTGGCAAAAAGGGGCTTAATGCATCTCCATGATGCATCATACCAAGCAAGTCATCACAGTATTATACATCCCTAAAATCTGTTTTGTATAACACCCTACTGAATCATGTGATATACCATACTGGTCCTTTGGTATGCAGAAAATTGACCAAAAGCAAACAGTTTCATCCCAGGTCAGCCTGCGCGGACTGCGCAGGCTGACCTGAGTTGATACTTTTTGCAAATGCATTAAGCCCTCTTTTCACAGAGCACGGCTCAAATGGTTTGGAAAATGAGAGCTCTTATACTTCAACATAAATGTGGGCACCGATGCCAATGCCAACGCAGGGGATAGTGCAATAGCTCCTCCTGGACATCATCTAGCTGAGCTAGAAACAGTTGAAATAGTGTTCTTTTGTGAGAAAAGTATGATTCCTGTTGCTCTTCCTGAATCGAATTTTGTATAAAAATTTCTGTCAAGCTGGGTTTGAAACTCATTTCTGTCTACCACTTGACAGCTTTTCAAAACATTGTGGAATAAGGAGCCATTGCTGATACCAAGCAATTGCTTCTGTTTCAACCATGTCTGCCACATCATCACAAAATCAAATATTTTCCTTTTGTTTAAATGCCTGTCCTTTGAGTAATTTGTAAAAGTTTTGGTAGGTCAAAGATAGCCTGTACAAAAATAAACTGGAAATCTGCCTTTTTCAAGTCTTCATGAGATAACACAAGACTTGGAAATTTAAATTGTAACATTACTTATGCATAAAGATAGATCTTATCAAAAGATAAAATTGTTAAGCGAGTTTGATATTGATCATGGTAAGAAAAATCTTTCTTTGTTATGAAACTTTTAGCCAAAGATAGAATAGTGCTCCATTATTTTAAAACAGAAATAAAGGCATTCTGTTACATGCTGTCTGATTGGTGGATTTGGTACATATGAAAACCAATATCTGCCATTGATAAATTGGGTGTTGTCTGTTGTCTATCGGACAGTTACTGGAGCCAGAGATATAATGGGTATCAGTTTAGTACAGAAACTGCAGTAGGCTGGCAAGATTTAAATTTCGGATGCATGAAAATACCTGTAGATGAACATCAGTGCTTGAAATGAGAGCCATTTCGGTGTTCCAACTCACAGTTTTTTCTCAAGGGCTGCAAAAAAAGTATCACCAGGTGAGGTAATACATATCTGCAAAAAGTATTGACCCAGGTCAGCCTGCGTAATCTGCAGGGGCTGACCAGGGCCAAAACTTTTTGTTTTTGGTAAATTTTCTACATGTCAAAGGACAATTCTACCTCATGATTCAGTTGGTTGTTAGACAAAATGGATTTTATGGATCTACAATTATGTAATGACTTATTTGGTATCACAGATCACGGAGATGCATTAAGCCCCCTTTTGCCAGAGCATGGTTCATATACATTGACCTCCTTCAAATAGATGGACTTCAACATAAAGGGCAATTCAACAGTAGAAGAACAACTGTTAAACTTGTTATTTTTCTTTATTATAGCTTTACTACAATGCTTTTTATTACTAAAAGATGTACACTAGATAACAAGAAACAAACATTCACTACAAAATTTGATATAACATGATTTTCAGAACTTTTACAGATTTTATATACAAGTAAATGCGTTTTTTATTTGGATTAAAAAAATACAGTTAATACCTTTTCTACATCCCTCATTGAAATGCTCAGCAACAAGTTCATTTGATATTCTGCAATTTATTTGATATTCAAGCAACTCCTATCTGTTTTTCATTCTGAATTTCTCTCTACCCCTAGCAAAAGGTACCCTATTTTGACAAACCCAATATCAAAGGAAGAATGCTCTTCAAAATATCACAAACATTTTCTTTCTTTCACAGTGTTTTTAAGCTTTATTCATGGGACAATTCCCACTTTTTGTTTTTGGAGGGGGGAGGGCATATTCAAATTGTCATCTGCTGTCAATATGCGCTAGTATACAATTTTGTCATCTGGTAAAGAGTTACAGCTTCTTTTTTACAGGAGTGAAAGGTTTAAAAGAAAGATATTTTCTCAACACATAATCTTGTCCACATAGCTTTTCTTTCCCCAACTGCAGGTTACTTTGGAAGTCATTTTGGCCAAAGGGAAAATTGCTTTTAACAGTCATTCTCTTTTACCAAAATATTTTCGCACATTTTAAAGAATTAAATTGCTGCATATCAACTATCCATATTCAAAAAGGACAGAGTCTTCTACTTTATGTTTAAACTTTTTCGACCATGCCAATGTGTAAGCAAAATATTGTCAAAAAGTCATATATGTACAGAAAATAGCTAAAAAGTTTGCCACCTCTGTTAATTCTACATGAATCTATGCTGAAAATAGTTCACGGACAATATATAAAATGTGGCTAAAAAGATGGAAACAGTCTTTAAATAGACAGGATATCTTTTTTTCCCATACTGTTTTCTATAGCTTTTATCCTCACTCTCAGTGTTATAAATCCTTGAAATTGTTTAGTAATGGAGTAAAATATACCAAAATTTCAAAAGCCCTGTATCTATAATACAGATGTTTTACCGTTCATAAGATGATCAAAGTTTAAGACACCTGCGGATTCAGAGCATGTGCAGACATTAAAATAAAGGTAAATTTGGCTTAAAGATTATGATTAAAACACAGGGTTGTGTGGTAAAGGGTTAAAAACAGATTGATGATTGAAAAAATAATATGGCAAATAAAAGATATTTTGCATATGCGTCATTTTTCTGCTTGCCTCAATGTTTTCCTGTCAATCCTTGTATCAAGATTTGATTTATCCATTATGCTCCACGACACCTGGCTATAAAACATTACTTCACTTCCAAATATTCAAAAAATGTTTAATTCTTTACCAAGCAATTGTTTGGGAGAAGAATTTTTGCAAAAAAGAAATTGTGAGAAAAGGAGAAAATGCTGATAACCAGCATTTCCTCTTTTACCCTTCAACAGACAAGCCTCATCATTTCTTCCACATTTAACCCTAAAGGTGGTAAGCGTGATTCACTGACCTTTAGTGGACAGTGTACATCAAGATCAGACTGCACAGAATGTGCAGTATGATCTTTGATCTATACTGTCAGATACAGGGATATTTTTTTCCAAACAATAAGTTTGAAATAGGGATTCGGGTTTTCATTATTGGCATGAAAGTTTTATTTACATTATTTAGCAGGATAAGGGTTAATTGATTTCTGCATAATTATGCTTTCTATATGGACAAGTATACATTCAGTCATTGGTTAAAGATTTAACCTTTAACACACAAACATATGATTGTTTCAACAAACCTGAAGAAGGAGGTTTTTGAAAATATATCAGGACAAGGAGACAATAATGGTAACCAGCAGTTTCTCCTTTTCCAAAAATATTTTCTTCCTTTTCAAAAAACAAATCTCATCTTTTTAGCTATATTTTATTTCTCGGCTGCATATCATTTCAATTCTCAAGTCTAACATTTTGTTGTCTGGTAAAGAGTTAAGTACACTTTTTGTTAATTCTGTTAATATCAATCAGTTTGTCCAGCTCATATTGAACTAACCAGATTTGTGAGGATGTACATTTATGTTCAGAGTTAAAATTTATGAATTTCTAAAGATAAGTAGTTAAACTGTACAGTATTATGCACATCTTTTGTTGACTTTGACAAGACAATGTATTGTTAAGTGTATAGCACGATGAGATATGTTTTTACAGCCCTGAATGAAACACTTTTCAAACTATTAACCCTTTCTCAAACAAGCCCTGGTTTTCACGTGTCTGCAGTACAAGTCTTTTGAAAACACTGTGGGAAAAGGAGAAATTGCTCGTAACGAGCAATTTCTCCTTTTCCAACAGTGTTTTCTACCCTTTTTGAGACATTTCTGCCATTTTCATCAAATTTAAAATTGTCGTCTGCAAACTCTTTCAATTTGGACCAGTCCAAAATTTGTCGTTTGGGAACGGGTTAAGGGGACAAGCATTTTCTCTTTAATCCACAACATTTTGTATCCTTTCAAAAAACAAATTTCATCATTTGAGCAACATCTGATTTATTTTTAGCAGATGCTTTCAATATGGAGAAATATTGTAGTCTGGGACCAAGTTAAAGGTCCAAAAGTGGCCAAAAGTAAATAGTGGGGCAGTAAAATGCATTTAAATTTAAAGCATACCACTAAAGTGTATGGAAATTATTGTGAAAATGACACTCTGTTATTGTACGGTCAGTTCAAGTGTTAGTGGCTGGCAGAAAAATGAATTTTCAAATCAGATAAAGAGAAAACATAAGATAGTGCTACCCTGTAACTTTTGACCGAGGTTTAGATTTCATTTTTCTGCCAGCAACTAAAAGATTGACTGACCGTACAATTACAGATAATCTACATACTCTTAAATGATATGATTTTAAATTTAAATATATTTTAAGACTCGCATTGTTTACTTTGGACAGCTATAGAGCCTTTAACATATACAGAGCTCCAGATAGAGGGAGTGATTTTGATTTCAAAATTGCAAATAGTAATTATTCTCCACCAAACCCTATGTCATGGGTACTCATTAGAATCGTCTCATCGAGACAATTCTAATGAGTACCCACAACATAGGGTTTGGAAAAGAAATAATAAATTTAGAATACAGTCACTCCCTCTTATCTGGAGCCCTGATATATACTTAAGTTAGTTTTTACAAAAAAAAAAAAAAATAACAAACCTTCCAGGCAGTGGCAGATTCAAAATAAGTCTATACATTCTGTGCAATCTGATCTTGATTACATCATCCAGAAAAACCACCAAAAATGTGCACAGCATACCATGGCTTAAGTCTTTACCAGACGACAAAATTTTGGGTTGGACCAAATTGAAAGCATTTCCAGATTACAAATTAAATGTAGCTCAAGTGACTATTTCTGTCTTTGATAGGATAGAAAACACTGTGGGTAAAGGAGAAAATGCTGGTTACCAGCATTTTCTCCGTTTCTCACAAAATTTTCAAAAGGCTTTTTCCACAGGGTTGTTAAAAGGCGGGCGGCATTGTGCAGTAAAGGGTTAAGACAATCAATTCATAAAATGCGTTGTTACCATACATTCAACATCTTACAATGAATGCAAAAAAATTGTATCTGACTTTTATCATTAAAAATCCTAAAAACATCTCTACTGTCTTCAAGTCATTACTACAGTATATTTATACATGTACATTTACTTTTTGGTAAAAAAGAAGGGTTACAAAAAAAGTGAGAAAACTTAACAATATCATCAGAAGTATATTTTGTACAGTAAAAGTCCGCCTAGAAGTAGAGTCAGACCTATAGCTAACGGTTTCATGTATGACTTCCTTTTCTTCCAGGTTTCACTGTGGCGCTGCTTTTCCTTCATTCTTTCAATCATTTCTTGAGTTTTTTGCTTCCTCTCTTCTCTTCTCCTCTTTCTGAGTGCTGTCTCTGATCTATAAATATATACAAAATTAGATTCAATCTTTACCAGATGACAAGAATTTTACACCTGTCTAAATCTAAAGAATTTACAGCCAACAAATCATATGTGAAACAAAGGATTTGTCTTTGAAATGGTAGGAAAAGTTGTGGGAAGAGAAGGAAATCCTAGTTACCAGCATTTTCTCTTTTTCTTACAATATTTTGTAAAAGCATACCTTTTTCTCAAGTTTGTTGACCATTTAACTGACAATCCCCTGTTTTAATGAACCTGAGAAATAAGGCTTTTGAAAAATGTGGGCAAAGGAGAAAATGCGGGTAACCAGCATTTTCTACTTTTCCCACATGTCTTCAGCCTTTCAAAGACAACTAGTATCAATTAGTTTGTTGTCTACGAAATCTTTGTACTTGTATACATGTATTTGGTATAGGGAATAAACTTGTGACTGTTCGACCCTTTACCACACAATCCCGAGTTCTAACGACCTTGAGGAGGTTTTTGAAAACATTGTGGGAAAAGGAGAAAATACTGGTAACCAGCATTTTCTTTTTTTCCCACAGTGTTTTCTACCCTTCTCAAAACAAATTTCAATTTTTGTGACATATTTATTTTACCTTCTGCAACTGCTTTGAATTTGGACTACTCTAATATTTTGTCGTTTGGTAAAGAGTTAATAATGGGTTGACTTTTTACCTTCATGCAGCAGAAAAATTCAATAACATCCTTGCCTGAGAGGGTTAATGAACATGAATAAACGTTCAATACATAGATATAGTGAAAAAATCACAGCAAAAGGTGAAATTTCTCCACCTACTGCAGTGTTTTCAAAAAGGGTCTACTGCAAGACATAAAAACCTGTCTGCAGATGAGTATTGTGCTAACTCGACAAATTTCAGACTTGTTCAAATTCAAGAGCATTTCCAGATGAAAAATTCAGTATTTCTAAAAAGCTAATTTCTGTCTTTGAAATGGTAGCTAACTTTGACGTAAAAGGATAAAAATTAATGCTGGTTACCAGCATTCTTTTTCCTTTTCTAACAATGTTTTCGAATCAAAAGCCTACTTTCTTAAAGTCAATAAAAGTCATGATTGTTTGGCAAAGGACTAACCCTCTTACTGTTAGATAACTGAAATGTACATGTTTTCTTTACATAAATAATCAAATATTGCAGTTTCAAAGTTGTCTTATGCAAGAATATATCAATCATTGAAAGCCAGACTCTCGTTATCACATTATCAAAATTCCTATTTTGCCATTTCTGATACTGTCATATTGAAATACATCTTGTGTCAAAAGTTCAGCTCTGTTAAGCTTATTTTGAAGATATCAATAAAAGATCAAACCTCATATCTCAATATTGACTGCAGCTCACCAGCCATAACAGTGTATTTTTACATAATGGTACACCATATTTTTCAAATTCATGGTACAATGTATAGAGCCAGAATGATAAATATATGAGCCATGCTCTGTGAAAAGAGGGCTTAAAAGTTTTGACCCAGGCCAGCCTGTGCAGCCCGCACAGGCTGACCTGGGCCGGAACTTTTCCCTATTGGTCAATTTTCTGTATGTCCAAGGACCAGTCTACCTAAAACAAAAGTGGCTATTATTGATCCATAATTATGTGATGGCTTGATAGGTACATGTATAATGCATCATGGAGATGCAAGAGTGCAGCTCATATATTTCTAAAAGAATGAATCGATGATCGCACTCAGTATTTTCAGCAAATCTGATTTTGATCCACATTGTCCCAACAGCATCTAACTTTCATTTAACCCTCTACCACACAATCCCAAGTTTTAACAACCCTGAGAAAAAAGGCTTTTGAAAACATTGTGGGAAATGGAGAAAATGCTAGTAAATAGCCTTTTCTCCTTTTCCCACAAGGATAAATACCATCATTTGTAAAACATTCTATCAGAAGCTGGAGTAATGATATGATTCTTCCCTGATTATTCCTATCCCAAATGCCAAATATTAGATTTTTTCTGAATTGAAAGTATCTGCAGACAACAAATGAAACTCGGGATTATATGTAGGAAGTTATCTCAAAATACTTCACTGATTAAATGATATGTGTAAGAACAAAATTTGATTGGTAGAGTCAGTTGCATTGTAAAATCATATGATCATTGGCAAACAGAATGCATAATATTGGTTTTCAACTGTAATGATCCCATCATGACAAAATAAGCAGTTGCTTGCTACCAGTGTTATTGTTCAATTTCCAAAAATGTTTTCCTTACTTGTTGATTGCACAGTTGTGAAAAGTTGTCAATGTATGTGTATTGAATTGTGTTCAATGAATGTAATTCTAACATAGAAGAAATATGAATAGTTAGTATAAAATGACACACTAGTACACATAAGAAGCAAGTTTACCCTTGAGTTGATTCTGGATACGAGGGAGTGTTAGATTCCTGAGTAAAAGCGGTTTCTGACTGGTGAGTATCCAGCTGGTCGTGTACAGGGTTGTTGTTCTCGAGTACTGTCTTGGCATTATCTGTTGGAAGTTGTTTGTTGACACCTTGATTGACCTCAGTTAAGCCAACTCTAGGGGGCTTAACAGGGGACACTTTGTTATGTTCATTGTCCATTTTATTTATTTTGTTTGGAGGTTCATTTTCCTCTGTTCCCAAGGGATAGGACTTTCGTGGCGGTGCGGGTGGGGGTTGCTGCCTTTTTGTGGGGGACAAACTTGAAGTTCTGTGGGGTGGCGGAGGAGGTTCATCATCTTTGTGTCCACCCTGCAGAGTAAATATTTTCATTTCAACCTATATTCAAACAATCCCATGTTTTTATGACACAGATAAGGAAGGCTTTTGAAAACATTGTTGGGTAATTAGATAATACTGCTGAACAGCATTTTCTACTTTTCTCACAATGTTTTCTACCCTTTCAAAGACTAGTCTCATAATTTGTACCTCATTTTATCTGTTGTCTTCAGAAGCTTCAGGGTATTTCTGCTTAGTACAGACTTATACTTCATCTGTGTAGTAAACAAGACCGATCTCTTACCAAATCTCTGAATAAAAATGTAAATGGTACCCCTTTTCCATTCAATCTGGAATTTCAAGGACCCTGACCCCAAGAATACTTCTGAAAATATTGTCGGAAAAGGAGAAAATGCCGGTAACCAGCATTTTTTTTTTTTTTTCCACAATGTCTTCTAGCCTTTATCAGACAACTTCAGGGTCATTAAAACTGGGGATTGTGTGGTTAAGGCTTTAAATTTCAATAATATAGTCAGAATATCAAATAAAATATCTGAGTAGACTCCAGATCAAACTATATGTCCTGTACAGTCTGATCTTTCTCTATACTGTTATTAAAGCCACAAATTAAGTTTTTGCATCATACTGCTTGAAACAAATTTGTCTGTAAAATATACTTGTGCCCTTCACAGTATCTAAATGTGAATCTACTGCCTGAAATCTTGTGATAAATGCCAAGAAATGTAAAAATTCTGAATACTGAATTACAGCTGAATTTAGAACGGTCTATGTCTTCTGCAAATGCTTTCAATTTTTGAGCACTGGTTAACCCTTTACCGCACAATCGCAAGTTTTAACGACCCTGAGGTACAAGGCTTTAGAAAACATCATGGAAAAAGGAGAAAATGCAGGTAACCAGCATTTTCTCCTTTTTCTACGATATTATCTACCTTTTCTTAGACAAATTTCATCATTTTGGCCACATTTGTCATCTGCAAATGCTTTGAATTAGGACCAGTCTAAAATTTTGTTGTTTTGTATAGAGTTAAAAAAGTTGATGAATTTGTCCCAGTTAATCCAACTCAGGACGATCTAGCACAAGAGACAGCCACTTTGTTTACAAGGGTACTACAAATGTACAATACTGACTGTCATATCCATATATTCCTCCAGGACATCATTGACATTTGGTGAATGATCTGTAAGCACCAATCTTCTACCCCCTTCAATTATGGCAAGATAAGAAAATCTGAGCTGCTCCGGGGTCTGAATGAGGCCCATACGATATGATCTCATTGATAACAGGAGTGAACGCACATCTATCTCATCCAGAGATTTATTTTTCTCAACCTACAAATAGTAAAATATCAACCAAAAATTTCTGCAAATAAGAATAAGATATGCTTAAGCACTCACAATTTCCTCATGCTGCTACACATTGGGCGAATATTTTGAATTTCATTACCGATACATGTCTTTCCTAAAAAACTATGCTGCATCTACTTACTTACACATTACATTAGAATTTTCTCATTCAAACAATTTAAAAGTGTTTTAACGAATATCTACAAAATAGGTGTAAAGGAAGACGTAATACCTTTAGAATTTGTTGGACCAACTTGTGGGGACCTCTGCCACCAGCAATAGAGAATAATGTAACAATGATTAAAAAGTTCAGTCAATCATCTGGTCAGAAATAGGAGAAATAGATGGTTACCAGATTTTCTTCTTTTCCCACAAACACAATGTGTTCAAAGCAAACAAACATAAGCACCAAATGTTTTCATATCCTAGCATTACCCCCTGAAAGCTTATAAATCACTTACCAAAATCAAAGCTGTATCAACCAAACAAAAAGTTCCACTACGACCTATACCAGCACTACAGTGGATCACTGCAGGACCAACATCGTTCTCTAGCACCCCTTGTCCCCGAACAACTTCCAGAAAGTCAAGAAATGCATTTGGTGAGGAAGGAACACCGAAATCTGGCCAATTTGTGTAATGGAAGTGTAAAATTTCCCGACTCTCTTTAGTCTGAAATGGTTTCATTGAGACTTCATCATTTAGCTCTAAACATGATAAGTGTAACATAAAGTGTTTTTCTCAACACTGTTGATCAAGATCAGACTATAAGAATAAGGAGTCTGAACACTAATCTATACTGTCTAATATTTTGGTCGAAATTACCATAATTTTGTACTAGGTATGTTTTGTGTAAATGTGTCTTTTGGGTCAAAGTGTTACACAACTTCCACTTTGAGTTAAAAGTTCAATAGGAGGCCCTATCTCATGCACAAAGCCAGTGACATGGGTGTTTATTTGTAGCAGATGACAGAAAAGTGGCAAAAACAAACCACAATATGCAAGTACAGTTTTAATGTTCTTTAACCCTTTACCACACAATCCCGACTTTTAATGACCATGAGAAAGAACCCTTTCGAAACAAGTGTGGTTAAAAGAGAAAATGCTGGTAACCAGAATTTTCTCCTTTTCCCACAATGTTTTCTACCCTATCAATGACGAACTCTATCATTTGAGAAACATTTAAACTGTCATCTGCAAATGCTTTCAATTTGATTGATTGATTGATTGATTGATTGGGGTTTAATGCAGTTTTCAACATTATTTCAGTTATATCACGGCAGCCAGTGCACCTATCCATGCTTTCCTGGAGTTTCTTTTACCAGTACTCTGCACAATATTCTTTCCAAGCCACTGGCTGCTTTCCCACATAACCATCCTCGAAACAATGGTCAGCAGTGAGAGAGGAATGAATCCTGTAGCAATGGGTATCATCAATTCTCGGAAAGAAATTGGCCAAGCTGGGGATCGAACCAGCGACCTCCTGTTCTCAAGTCCTGTACGCTACCGACTGAGCTACGGGGGCTTGGCTTTTCAATTTGAAGGAGTCTACATTTTTGTCATGAGGTAAACAGTTAAACTTATTAACCCTTTCCCAAACAAGCCCTTGTTTTCACGTGTCTGCAGTACAGGTCTTTTGAAAACATTGTAGGAAAAGGAGAAATTGCTCATAATGAGCAATTTCTCCTTTTCGTACAATGTTTTCTACCTACTTGAGAACTCTCTGCCATTTTTATCAAATTTAAAATTGTTCCTGCAAACTCTCTCAGTTTGGAAGAGTCTAAAGTTTGTTGTTTGGGAAAGAGTTAAAGTTATTAATATGCTGGCCTTTTTTTTTTTGTGCACAGCACTATATAGTACAAGGGGCATAAAGGACAAAGTATCTAATGGAAGGCACAAGGGTGATCTAAATTGTTGTAATGGAAATAATGAATATGTATCTATAAAAACTCAAAATACTATTAAATATAAGAAGGATATTAGCCCTAAAGTGCTCACCTAGGTAAACTCTTACAAGATTACTAAAGCTGAAGAGATCCTGGTTGTGATAATGTAAAACACATGTAACATAATAATTATACTCTGTGAGCGTATTTGGAATTAAGTTTTTTTTTCATTTCAACTTTTGTCTGTGAAACATTAATTGAAATAAGTGAAGCCTTAGCTTTCATAAGAATTTGACTAAAAATATGGCCTCTATGTGAACATAAGGCTCTTCAAAGATTACTCCCAGTGACCTTCTTTTTGACCAAACATAACCAAATTTTAAACTTGTCTGAGATATCACCAAGACAAACATTCTGACCAATTTTTATGAGAATTTGACAGGAAATGTGGTCCCTAGAGCACACAAAATTTTCTAAGATTTATCCCAGTGACCAACCACTCTATTTAACTGAATTTCAAACTCATCATGAGATATCAACAAGACAAACATACTGACCAATTTTCAAGAGTATCAGACAGAAAATATGACTTTTAGCCTGTACACAAGGTTTTTCTAAGATTTGTCCCAGTGGCCTATTTTTTGACCCTACATGACCCAGTTTTAACCTTATCTGCGATACTATCACGACAAACATTCAGACCAATTTTCATGAGCATCAGAATGAAAATGTAACCACGGGAATGCACACAAGGTTTTTCTAAGATTTGTTCAAGTGACCTACTTCTTCAACAGATGTGACCCAATTTTAAACTTGTTAGAGATGTTACCTAGAAAAACATTCTAATTAATTTTGATGAGTATTGGACTGAAAATGTGGCCTCTATAGTGCCTACAAGGTTTTTCTAAGATTTGTCCTAGTGGCCTAAGTTTTTAACAGATGTGAGCCAATTTTAAAGTTGTCCAAGCTATCATCAAGACAAACATTCCAACCACCTTTTATGAGTACAGTAAAATCCCTCTATTAAGACCACACGTGGTACTTTTGAAAATTGGTCTTATTAGCGGGGTGGTCTGATTTCCGGGTTTCACCCACCAAGATTTTTAATCAAACCCAGACTATGTACAGACTTATGTAGATTTAAATTATATTCCAAGTAATGTATACATATTTTAGTTGGAGAAGCCTATGCCCACACATTTAAATGACAACAAGAAAATTTTCATGTTTATTGAAAAGTTAATATGTGCTTGAATTTTTATGAATAAATTCACATGGCAGTGAATGTCCATCCATAATTGCCTATTTAAACTCTTACAGCAAGATATGCACATTAACCAAGAATCTGAACTTAAAGACTACATAATTTAATGTTACTGATAGAACTCGTCATATTCCCCGTTTTAATATGCTTTTTTTTTTAATCTTGTGGAGTCTCGAGAACTCCTACTCCACGTGCTCATTTTCATTTTTAAACAAAGAATTTCGAATATTATTGAAGAGCTTGACGTTTTTTTTTTTCCATTTTGATTTGAGTTGAATGTTCGAGCAGTCCTACTAATCATTGATCGCAAAGTTGAAGTGTTCACCAGTTCAAAAATCGCATATTCTCTACGATATAAGTATGGCTTTAATGTGTAACAAAAACCAAATAATTATCCCATCCCGATCGCTAGATATTAATCCAAGCGTCTCAAAGTACAAAAGCTAGATGTACAAAACAAATCGTAATTACCCGGATGTCGACATGTTTTTCACCCGGTTAAGCAATGTGTGATAAACGCCTGATTACCAAATAAAAGCCAAATTAATTATCATCAATTCATTGGCCATTTGATTATGGAAGGTAACACCTTGATCACTTTACACGATTGTGTTACGGTAGTCAACAGATAAACAAAAGATCGCTAATTGATTGTCAACTCCATCGGACCCAAGAATATTCGTACATGAAGCACAGCATCCAGTTCGCGATTATGGACGCGTGAAAATTAGCTGGTAGTAAAAAAATGTGAAAATTAGAGGTCGTTTCACGGGGTTAAAATCTATTGGTAATTACTCATTGGTACTGAAAATGGTGGTCGTAATTTCGGAATAGCGGGGTGCCCGTATTTCCGGGGTCGTGGTCATTGATTATGAAGAAGGAAAAATTCCATTCAGACAAAAATCGTTCGTAATTGCGGGTTGCTCGTATTACCGGGGTGGTCGTGAGGAGAGGTTTTACTGTATTTGAAAATGAGGCCTCTAGAGTGCACACAAAGTAATTGCTGACATGCAGCACGACGGACACAGCACCATCAGAAAAGCTCACCTTGAGCACTTTAGGCTCAGATTAGCTAAAAAGTAACCAGAACAAAGCTGTAATTGTTCAAGGAGTCTACTCACCTCTATGTTTTCAAGATTTAGCTCTCTGACACTGTAATAATCAAAATCTTCCTCCTCGACCAAAGCCACCTTTAGTTTTACATCTTCAAAATGAAGCTCATCCTCATTTTGTTCCCCAGATGGCCAGTACGGGTGACATTTCAACTGGGAAAGAAAAGGCATACGTTGAATCTTAACTCTTTACTATACACCGAATTTTGGACTCGACCAAATTAAAAGCGTCTGCAGACGACAAATGTGGCTCAAATGATAACTTCTGTCTGTTGTAGGGTAGAAAACACTGTGGAAAAAGGAGAAAATGCTGGTTACCAGCATTTTCTCCTTTTTCCACAATGTTTTCAAAAAGCTTCTTCCTCGGGTCATTAAAACTTAGGATTGTGTGGTAAAGGGTTAATTGTTTGAAAAGTGTTAAAACCCTTACACTATTTCAGCCAGAAGAAAGTGTACATAGGCATACTCAAAATTTGTCCATTAACTCTTTACCACACAATCCCGACTTTTAAAGACCCTGAAAGAAAAGGCTTTTGAAAACATTGTGGGAAAAGGAGAAAATGCTGGTAACCAGCATTTTCTCCTTTTTCCCCACAATGTTTTCTACCCTGTCAGAAAGAGAAATCATCATTTTAGCAACATTCAATTTGCCGTCTGCAAATGCTTTCAATTTGGTCCATTCCAAAACTTTGTTGTTTGGTAAAGAGGTAATACTTAATACTACTTTCAGACCAACCCAAAAAAGCTTGTTCAAATAATGTAATTCTGAAGCACTGGATCCAAAGAATAAAAATGTTCCTTGCACGACATGGATGACATTATGGGAAACAAGCAAAGAATTGCTCCTTTTCCAACACTGCTTCAGTGACTTCTCTCCTTAGAAGACAACATATTTTATATTCTTTGGTAACAAGGTTAACCATTTTCCTAATGTAGACAAGTTTTGACAAATCTGCAACAAGTGAAACATTTAAGACAATGGACAGATTGCTCTGACCCCACAAGTACCATTTGCGCCTTGATTCCTTTAATGCCCCTTCAATATTGATTTTTCATTACATGGTATATATCCTTGTTTCAAAACACCGTGGGAAAAAAGACTACTTGCTTCTTACAGGCAATTGCTCCTTTTTCCTTAATGTCTCATAAAACTATTAACCACTAGAGCATTAAAAGTCTGATTTTTGAAATACCAAACCTGCCAAAATCAGAGATGTGAAAGTTTTGTATGTTAATGGAAGAAAATCTCTAACTTACAGTCCCTTTCTCCATAACCTTGTTTAACATGATAACTGCTTTTGTGTTCTGTTCCCATATCATCTGCCAGAAATGGGCTGATGTGTGTTCTAAGGGACCCTATCAATAACAATAAATCAATCAGGGTCAGTATCCACCTACCATTCTTAAGAACATTCTTGGTCATGTTCTCCAAAATTTTTCGAATTTGAAAGTAACACACCTGATGATTGGCTAAACCATTTGGTTTACCCAATCAGAAGCTGTGTTACTTTCAAACTTGGAAAATCTTGAAGAATAAATCTAAGAACATTCTTAAGAATGGTTTGTGAATACCGACCCAGTAGTCTTGTACAATGCTGACCTTTAAGTTGAACCTATCTGTTTAACACTTTACCAAATAACAAAGCTTAAGACTTTTCCATATTGAACACATTTACAGACGTGAAATTAAAAGTGACTCAAACACTGAAATTTGTCCTTGGCATGGTTAAAAAATATTTTGGGAGAAGGAGAAAATGCTGGTATTCAGCATTTTCTCCTTTTCACACAATGTTTCATAAGCCTTCTTCTTCAGAGCCATCAAAACAAAGGATTAGGTGGTTAAAGGGAAATGTTAATGAAGAAACAATTTTTTGAACCACAAAATGATGACAGTTGAGTATAACAATTGAGATTTGCCCTTTGAAAAGGGGGCTTAATGCATTTTCGTGATGCATTGTACCAAGCAAGACAATACATGAAAAGGGATTCTTAAAATCTGCTTTGTCTCACAACCAATTAAATCATGAGGTAGACTGGCCTTAGACATACAGAAAATTGACCAATAGCTAAAAATTTTGGCCCATATCAGCCTACGCCGACTGTAATAGCTGACCTGGGTCAAAATTTTTGGCAGATGCATGAAGCCCTCTTTTTACAGTGTATGGCTAAATTACATTTCATACTTAAGTGCAAAGGGTTATCTTGATGTTACATAAGACAAAAAATCTGTCAACACCTCGTCTTTGAAAACATATCACTTCAGAAACATCTGCCGAGAATGAAGATTAAGATTGTGTACATACATGTATGGGTGTAAATATCTCTTTCAAGGACTCTATTAACCCTTTACCGCACAATGCTGCCTCTTAACGCCCATGGGAAAGAAGCCTTTTGAAAACAGCGTGGGAAAAGGAGAAAATGCTGGTAACCTGCATTTTCTCCTTTTCCCACAATGGTTTCTACCCTATCAAAGAAAAATTGCAACATTTGAGCCACAATGAAATTGTCGTCTGCAAATGCTTTCAATTTGGACAAGGCTAAAATTTTGTCGTCTGGTAAAGGGTTAAGTATTCTGGAATGGAGATCATGGAGTTATGGATGGATGGAGTGATGGAGCAATGGATGGATGAACGGATGAATGAATTGATGGATGAACAGACAGATGCAGTTTCATGGCCAATCAATAGCAGAGGTCATATCTGGTGAACAAAAGGCTGGCAAAAGGAATTCATAAAAATTATATGTAATAATGCAAATGCTTGAATGCTCCTGTATGAAGCAAGTTATGATCACATGATATTCTGATTGCAGTTGGTAACACCTACCTGAGACAGGATATACCGTCTGTTAGACTCAGGGACATCGATACGACTGGCATTGATGTAATCCGATGATCCTTTTTGAAGTATCACTCTACTGTGATCATCTGTCAGATAAAATATTACATTCTTAACTTGTATAAATGCTACATTTTTACCCCTGCAGGAAAAGAAGGCTTGTGAAAACACAGTGGAAAAATGAGAAAAATGCTTGTAACAAGCATTTTCTCCTTTTTCACAGTACTTTCTACCTTTCAACAAGACAAATCCAAAATATTTGAGCCACATTCTGTTTGTAATCTGTAAATGCTTTAAATTTGGACAAGTTTACAATGATGTCATTGGTAACAGGCTACTGAAACAATAAGTGCACACGGAAACTCTGTCTACCGACAAAATTGGGGGTGTTTGAAAAATTGTTCAAAAAGAGTCTAGAAAAGTGGGGTGTTTGAAAATTGTTCAAACAGAGTCTAGAAGAGTCAAAATTATTAATTGAAATACATTTTCTCGTAAAGTATCAACAAATGATACCTTGATATGCTCTCTTGTACAATTAAGTAGACAATATCAGTCTAAGTAGTGCATAAAAGGCATACAAATCATCTTAAATTGAATTCTTACAGAAGAATTAATATTGAGAAGTAATGTTTCCAGATACTTTTTTGAATATCCTTTCATCAATTAATATACACAAATCTCCTTACCAAATAAGCCCGTATTTCAACGACCATGAAGAAGATGGAATTTGAAAATATCGTGGGCAATGGAGAAAATGCTGGTAACCAGCATTTTCTCCATTTCCCACAATGCTTTCTACTCCATAAGTACTTAGACTCATTTGTATTTGTCATTTGTAGCTGCTTTCAACTTGAAGTCTGTCATTTGGGACAAGGATATATTTATTACTATTTTATTTGCAAAGATGTAGATCCCAAAATCACAATCTTAGGATATTAGTTAGGATATTAAAATTAGGATAATAAAAAAACACAACCTTAGCTAGGATAATTATGACAAATGTTGTAGTGATCATTTTAGCTTCTTGGTTACAGTCAGATCTCCAGATAAGCGGGAGTGATAGTACATGTATTCTAAATCCATTGTTCCTCTTCCAAAGCCTATGCTGTGGGTACCCATTAGAATTGTCTCGATGAGACGATTCTAATGAGTACCCATAACATAGGGTTTAGTGGAGAGTGATTAATATTTTCAATTTTGAAATCAAAAACAGCCTTTCATGAACTCACTATTAGAAAGTCAATTACTCAATACATACATGGGCTGACATCCCTGTATCTATTTTTTCCCCTGTTTTCTGGTTTTCTTGCTTCACCAACAGAGTATTCTTTTTCAATTGATGCAATAGCAGCTTCATTCTTTAATTGCTGAAAGCAAAACATTAAAAAATCTAGAAACATATACCACAAAGGATATAGGTGAATTTTTTTTTTTTTTTTTTTTTTTTGGTGAAAGATCAAAATTTATTTTATCAAGTGAACATCATCCATAATGTTTTCAAAAGTGGTGCAACCACAAGTGCAAATACTTCTGTATGATGTTCACGAGATGAGCTAAATTTTGATCTTTCATTGGCCCACACATTAGGTGCGAGTTCAAGCATAGTTTTTTCAGAACAGAGTAAGTTGCAAGAATTTCTTTCTCAATCCATGTAAAATTAAATATTTAAACTAAACTTACGGCAATCATGTTTTGGGTACTAACTAGGTTTGCTACATAGAGGATTCTAGCAAGTACAAACAACACAGAGATCGGAGATAACCCTAGTCCAAAGAGAAACTTATCAAGACTTTAAACTCAGAAATATGGTAAAGGGTTACAACATCTTTTCCAAGATATTTTCCCCTCCTCAATGTGAAATCATATTTTAGAAATGACAAATAGGCCCAGACATGCCATAGCAAGCGTGTTGAGAAGCAGATACAATTGAATGACCGCATACTTACACAGTATTTGCTACACAGCGCTAAAGACCAGTAAATTAACCCTTTACCACACAGTTCTGACTTTTAACAACCCTGTAAAAGAAGCCTTTTGAAAACATTGTGGGAAAAGGAGAAAATGCTGGTAACCAGCATTTTCTCCTTTTCCCACAATGTTTTCTACCCTATCAAAGAGATAAATCCTGATTTTAACAATATTTCATTTGTCGTCTGCAAATGCTTTCAATTTGGTCAGGTTTAAAATTTTGTCGTTTGCCTTTGGTAAAGAGTTAAAACTGAATTTCGCTACTGTTACCGTATGGTTCAAACGACAATGGGACGTAATTTAATTAATTCCTATCGTAGGAATAAGTGCTTCCCTTCGATAAAAAATATCACGCATTGTGGATTAAATCCATATTTTATGCAGAAGCTACAAACCTGGAGCAAAATTAGGGATCCCTTGATCAAATCGCGACTTCCTATCTGTTGTTAGTTGTCGACTTCGTATTCGAAAACGACAGAGGTTAGAAAAAGAACAATCCACAAAAATTTACATAACAAAATTTCACAAACTTGAGCTTAACTTTACCTGATAAATTACTGGCCACGATCGTTTTTCGTCAAATTCGATAAATTCTCGTTCAATTTGAGACATGATCACGGAAGTTCTTACAGTGAGTTAACCTTTCATAGAGGAAGCGGCCATCTTTCCGTATTTTACCCAAGTACCGGAAAGGAATTTTGTGACGGAAATGACTTTCGCTATCGAAACTGAATTTCCACTTTATAAATTCTTAATAGGATCAGATATCTGTATTCTTAGAAAAAAATATGTAATCCTTTAATCATATATGACATGGCAGAACAATCAGTAACTAACTTACTCGAATTCTTTCCAGAAGAAGAAGTTGTGGAAAAATGTTCTTTGAGTGGATTTTATAGGAAAGGACTTGTTCAAAAGTAAAAATCCGCAATATGTTTGTTTTGAGTTTATGTCACTGTTTGACAAACTGTGTTAAATTATTACAATGATGTTAGTGCACCTATTTACTTGTTTCTTGGGATTTCTTAACCAGTAGAATCACTTGTTCAACATCACTGGCTTTCTCTTGTAGCCTATGCCTCCTGAAAATCTTAGGGTGTGAGTTTTTCGAATCTCTCCTCCGATGTGATATATGCCAAAAGAAAATTTTAGGATGTGATTTAAAAAAAAAATCTCTCCTCCGGTGTGATATGTATGGCTTTAATTGGCACAAATATTTTTATTGTATCACGCAATTAATTATTCCTTAAGATCTAGGCCTAGATTACAGCAGAGGTTTGTGTATAGGTAGATATAGTTCTGATATGTAAATGATCCAGAGAAAATCTAGAGTTTGTGCATCCCATTTCGTTCTGAAAACCGGGTTACAAACAAAAAACATACGCACAATAAATCATTAGAACTTTTAACCAGACGACAAAAATTTAGACTGATTCACATTCAAGGCATTTGCAGACCACAATGTAAATATGGCTGAAATGAAGGGATTTGTCTTTGAAAGGGTAGAAAACTTTATGGGAAAAGGAGTTCTAAACCGTTGGTTATCAACACTTTCTTTCCTGCAGTGTTTCAATCTTTATCACACAACCCAGAGTCAGTTTAACGATCCTGAAGAAGAAGCCTTTAGAAAATATTGTGGGAGAAAAGGGGAAATTGTTGGTAACCACCATAGTCTTCCTTTTTCAACCATATTTTCTACTATGTCAAAGACAAAGTCCATCATTTGAGTCATATTAAATGTTCGTCTGTAAATGCTTTCCTTCACAGGATCCCTATGGTGCAGGGTTGCTTCACTAACCCTTTACCACAAAATTCATACTTTTGACGACCCCGCAAGTGAACGCCTTTGAAAAGATTGTGAGAAAAGGAGAAAATGCTGGTAACCAGCATTCTCCTTTCCCTACGATGTTTTCTGCCATATAAAATACAGAAATCATCATGTTAGCAACATTTAATTTGTCGTCTGCTAATGCTTTGCATTTGGTCCAGTCCAAATAATTGTCGTTTGGTAAAGTCAAAGAAGGCCAGCAAAAAGGGTCGGTAAAAGGACTGATAAACAACAATTCGACCATTGTTGTGGCATTGTGCATTGTCTTCTTCTTTTTTCGGCGTAACTGAATACGCTCGTTTTTGACCTACTTCTTGGTGCTGATGAAGAATGAATGGATGGTAATTTGCGATTGTTAAAAAATGTGCACATGTTTATTCGGCGGGCCCCTGCTAGCATATTTGCTTACACATTGAGCCGTGCTATTAACAAGCGTTACTGCTGCTAATCAATACAAAATAATGTTGTAGAGAATCGTTGTTCTCTTGTGCTATTTGGAAATTTAATATTTTCATAAGCGTTACCTAATAACCTGATAGTACTTTTCAACAAAATGAAAAACAGAGAGGGAAAAGAGGCAACTGCTCGAGAGGTTACTTTTCATGATTTTACTTCCTACTGAGCCAGAAAAGAGTTTCAGTATTCATGTCCCAGTATTTCTTACGCCGTCTATCTTTTTTAACTCTTTACCAAACGACAAAAATGAATACTTTCCCAAATTGAAAGCATTTGCACACGACAATTCAAATGTTACTCAAATGATGGAAATTGTCATTGCTAGGATAGAAAACATTGTGGGAAAAGGAGAAAATGCTGGTTACCACCATTTTCTCCTTTTCACACAATGTTTTCCAAAGGCCTCTTTCTCAGTGTCGTTAAAAGTTGGGATTGTGTGGTAAAGGGTTAAAGGTATTAATTTTCTCGTTCCCAGTTCCAGTAAAAGTTACCAGCATTTTCTCGTTTTCCCACATTACTTTAAAAAGTTTTCGATGTAAGCGAAGCCCGGCCGGGTAGCTCAGTGGTAAGCGCATATGACTCCTGACGTGGTGGTTGCGGGTTCGATACCCGGTTGAGGCAAACTTTTTGCCGGCCATTTTCGCCTCTCTCCTCTGTTGCATGTGTCGGTACTGGTGAAAACATTGTGGGAAAAGGAGAAAATGCTGGTAACCGGCATTTTCTCCTTTTCCCACAATGTTTTGCTACCGTATCAAAATTGTTCAAGGTATGAGTTGTCCAGGGTACGAATTGTCTGGACAAGAGTTTGCCTAGAACTCATATATGAAGTCTATACCAAACGACGATATTTTGGCCTTGTCCATATCCAAAACAATTGCGTACGACAATTCAAATGTGGCTCAACGTGTGGGACTGGTCATTGAGGGGCTAGAAAACACTCCTTTTCCCACAATGTTTTCATCCAAAAAGCTTCTTTCCCTAGGTCGTTAAAAGGCTGCATTGTGCAGTAAAGGGATAAGCCAGGAAATAATTAAGCTCTGCGGCATGGATTCTAGATATGCCACATTCTATTGACCTGAATAGTACAGGTGAAACCCAGGAAATACATGAATATGTAAGCTGTCGCCGTGATATGACTGAAGTAATGTTGAAAGCGGCGTAAAACACCTTTCAATCGATCAACCACTGACCTGAAATTAACATTTTGTGCCTGTGCGAAGACCAATCAATAATGGTGGTGCCGAGTACGATACCTTTGGGTAGGCGTTGTACTGGTATAAATTGACCTAGGTACCAGTTGTCTGGGTACACTGATTGTCCAAGGTATAATTTAACTAACGACGATATTGTGCCACTTGGTTAAGGTTAAAGCAAACAGTTTTGTTTGTTTGTTTTTTTTTTTGGGGGGGGGGGGGGTTAGATGTATGCAAGAAACAATTTAAATAAATGGGCCATGCTCTGTGAAAAGGGGGCTTAATGCATTTGCGAAAAGTATCGACCCAGGTCAGCCTGCGCAGTCCGCGCAGGCTGACCTGGGCCGAAACTTTTCTCTATTGGTCAATTTTCCGTATGTCAAAGGACCAGTCTACCTCATGATTTGGTCTGTTGTTAGCCAAAATGGACTAAATAGATCTATGATCATACGATGACTTGCTTGGTATCATGCATGACGGAGATGCATTAAGCCTCCTTTTGCCAGAGCATGGCTCAAATCTTATGAACGATAAACTACATTCCTAATTGTACACGTATATGAACAATATTTCCGAACTTCGTAATACCGGATCTGTGTTGCTGTTTTGGATTGTTTGTGTAAAATCAAGTGACACGGTATCGACGTTTAACTATACCAACTTGTCCTGGTACGACATACCTACGTATCAAAGAAAAATTGCGCCATTTGAGCCACAATGAAATTGTCGTCTGCGAATGCTTTCAATTTAGACAAGGCTAAAATTTTGCCGTCTGATAAAGGGTTAACTCTTGTAAAATAGTGTGATCATTATGTCGACGGTGTTTATATGGGAAAACAGGCAGTGGCTTGGAAAAAGTGATGTTTGCAGCACTACCACCAAGTTTAAAAAAAAGAAAACTCAGGTAAGAATGAATGGGTGCACTGGTCGTTGTAATTTGACCGAAATGTTGTTGAAAACGGCGTTAAACAAACAAACAAACAAACAAACAAACAAAAAGAAAGCTATTCACTCTAGGCACAAAACTTTATTTTTGTATATAGAAACCTTACGTTGCGTTACAATAAACATTCCTTTCTGTTGTCGGATTATCTCCTGTGCTACCAACGGTTAGCTCTTTACCAGACGACAAAATTTTTGAGTAGTCAGAATTGGAAGAATGTGCAGACGACAAATTAAAAGTGGCTCAAATGATGGGATTTTGTTTTCAAAAGATAGAAAACATTGTGGAAAATGAAGAAAAGGCTGGTTACCAACATTTTCTCCTTTTCCCACTGCGTTTCCAAAAGCTCGTCAGGGAATTATTTTGAAAATGTATACCAACATTGACCCTTAAGCTGCCAGAGATCTTTTGCGGACAGTGCAGATCAAGATCAGACTGCCCAGAACGTGTAGTCTGATCTTTTATCTACACTGTCCGCTAGGAGATATTTTCCCTTCAGAATAACTTTGAAATAGCATTATTTGAGTTTTTACGATCGCCTTGAAAGTTTCATTTAACCCTTTCCCAAACAAGCCCTGGTTTTCACGCTTCTGCAGTACAAGTCTTTTGAAAACACTGTGGGAAAAGGAGAAATTGCTCGTAACGAGCAATTTCTCCTTTTCCCACAATGTTTTCTACCCTTTTGGAGAACTTTCTGTCATTTTCATCAAATCTAAAATTGTCGTCTGCAAACTCTTTCAAACTGGACCAGTCTAAAATTTATTGTTGGGAAAGGATTAACTTATTTAGCAGGTTAAGGGTTCAGCAGGCAAAGATGATAAACAAATTATTGTTTGGTATTTTGCAAGGATTTCGACAGTACCTCGGCTACATCAGAACAAAACAGAATCACGACTACAGTCCACCTAGATAAAATGACTGCAACCCCTCCACCTACTCCCTGCATGCCCTTATGCATACTCCATTACTCTCTGACGAACACTGGCTAATACTTTTGTTCTGTATTTTGTACATTCTGGTCTAGCCTGGGTTCCAGCCCAATCATTTTTTCCTTTTCTATATTCGGACCTTACTTTGTCAAAAGTAAAGTCCGAATATAAAAACGGGGAAAAAAAAAATGATTGGACTGGAACCCAGGCCAATTCTGCCCCTAAAGCAACAATATACATGTATACGGCCCAGCGGGGCTACAACTTCGGTACTGAAGGATTTAACTTTTTAATGACCAATCATTCTTTCTCTCTCACTCGCTGTTGCTAAGCTGGAAAAATGCCTTTAAAATGATTAGAAGATTTAACGCAAATCTTACACAAACGCCTGACAAAGAGATACGAGAAACATTGTGATCAGAATCAAGTGCTGATAATATTTTTTTCTTACCAACCTGATATTACTTGTAGAAATAATGCGGCCTGGTTGTGTGATAGTTGCATTTTTGGGATTAAATTTACATTTTGGACTAGCCGTTAAAAGATGTAAGTACAGAAAACGCACAGATATATGTGAGTTATGCTATGTGAAAAGGGGGTTTAATGTACAAAATGTACCTGCAAAAGGTATCGACTCATGTCAGCATGCGCATTCCGCGCGGTATGACCTCGGTCGGAACTTTTTGTCATCGGTACATTTTTATGAATGTCAAAAAAGGTCATTGTACCGCCTAATCCAGTAGGTTCTTGAACAAATATATCCAGATTATGCGTTTGATATGAGCCACGCCCTGTAAACAAAAAAAAAAAAAAAAAGGGGGGGGGGGGTACTGCATATGCGAAAAGTATCGACCCAGGTCAGCCTGCGCAGTCCGCGCAGGCTGACCTGGGCCGAAAATTTTCGCTATTGGTCAATTTTCTGTATGTCCAAGGACCAGTCTACCTCATGATGCAGTCGGCTTGTTAAAGAAATTGTCTTTTATGGACACATGCATGTAATTATGTGATGGCTTGATTGGTACAGTGCATTACGGAGATGCATTAAACCCCCTTTTGCCAGAGCTTGGCTCATGTAATCCGTAACAAAGATGCATTATATTTTCTTTTCCCCGAGAGCTGCTCATGTGTTTAGCATTGATAATTCAATAGTCAACCTAACTCGAAATCGAATACCGGGCAGTTGTATACAAATATGTTTTCGTGATTTGTCTGTGAAGTTTGGACAAGGTCATTCTTCAAACCACAGAAGAAGAAGAAGAAGAAGTAGAAGAAAGAAGAAGAAGAAGAAGAAGAAAACAAATGTTTTTTTTACCCTTGATACTATAACCCCACCTGTTGTTTAAAATAAGCATTCCAAATCATTTCTTCACGTTTCTTTAATTTCATTCATCATTTTCAAAATTTATACCGTTTTCATGTAAGATGCTTGAGGCAGCTTCGAAGTGCAACATGATCTTCGATTATCATTCGTCCAAAAAGCATCGAAAGAATTAATACGAATTCCTCAGGGAATGAATAAAATATTCTGAATTAAAGCCACTCTATTGTTCAATATTTCGGCCATTGCCTTTTTCAAGAATTATGATACACTTGAAAAGACTATATAGCCGAAATAGTGAAGAATAGAGTGCTATAGCATTCAACTAATTACACCTTTGTCCTCATTACAGACTGATTCTGTCCATTTCCACTTTTGTCAGTCTAAGATTAAAAAAAAAAAAAATGCAAATTGATTTTGCTTTATTTGATGGGACATTACAATCTTTGTCATATAGTGATACGATCTTTTCTGATTATCTCTCGTTATCTACCAGATTATGCCACGGACTCATGCGGACACGTGCACGGTCCAGATCACCTGACCGTGATCGAGTTTGACAAGGATGTAGACTACATCAAAAATAAACCGTCGACAGAGCAGAATCTACTTCCTCCTTTCGCACTGAGGTAGGAGACTTATTAACCCTCAGGCTGCTAAGCGCGACTTAAGGACCTTTCGCGGACAGTGCAGATCAAGATCAGACTGCACAAAACGTGCAGTCTGATCTTGGATCTTCATTGTCCGATAAGGAGATACTTTTCACCAAAAACATCTTTGAAATTACAAGATTTGGTTTTTACCATCGGCTTGAAAGTTCCATTTAACTTATTCAGCAGCCTAGGGGTTAACAGTACCATACAGCCTTCGAGTGCCAAAAGATCGTCATCACCACCACTACCACCACCCTATCATCATCATCATCATCATCATCATCATCCCCGTCATTATCATCATTAGGAGCGTCATAAGCACCAAGATCGAGTTTTAGTACATCAACAGCAAACCTTCCGAAGAGCAGAATCTACGCTCACCCATTGCACTGAGTAGCGCAATGACAAAAAATAGCTACGCAGATTCTAGACCGATGGAGTGCCAGAAATCACTATCGACAGCGTCTTCACCCCCAAGTTTGACCAAATTCAAGGCAAGTCACTTCTTAGCTCTTATACAGGTGATACACTTTTTATAGAGCTGGACCGGAAATGTAAGCCGTATTACCGACAGCAAAATGTACACCGCCTCATTAGAAATATAGATCTTAAATAGGAGTAGTTCATTTAAACCTTTTCCAAATACGGTAATCCAGAGTTCTAACGACACTGAAAAAGAAGACTTATGAAACCATTGTGGGAAAAGGAGAAAATGCTGATAATAAACATTTTCCCCATTTTCCTTAATGTTTTCTACTGTTTAAAAGACAAATCACGTCTCTTGGGCAAAACTGAAGTTGTTGACTGCGAATGCTTTCAAAATTGGCAAGCCTAAAATAATGTCGTCTGGTACAGTTAACGATATTTGTTACTCTAACCCCCCCCCCCCACCCGCCCCACCCCTCAAAACAAAAACCACATACTAATTGTAGTTGTAGCTTCCAAATTTAGGTATAATGTGGTTTAAATGATGGAGTTCGTCTTTGAAATGGTAAAACCGTTGTGTGAAACTAATAAATGCCGGTGACCAGTATTTTTAGACTAGCGAAGCTAGTCTATAGGCACCAAGATTGACCTAGAGTCAAAGTAAACAAAAAAACCCACAGTTGCCAAATAATGCTTCACATGAAATACTTCTTTCTGTTAGAAATCTTAATTCTGTTATATATGACAATTTTGACAAAAACCACTAAATCTCTACCACTCCAATTTGAACATGTCGTCTTACAAAGTAATAAACTGAACAAGATGTCATTTATAAGGTACAAGATCTTTGGTTATATGTAAATTTAGTGACCTATGCAAAGCAGAGAATCAGTTATTCCTACACCACTCTAACATTATGAATGAATGTATTAATAGATACACCTAGGTAACTTGTAGCAAATCCCAGCTATATTAGCCCTTACTGGACAGGGAACCCTGTGTCATTCCTCCGGTCATTACATGTATTTGATCATCGTGTACAGTTAAACTTTTATGTTAAACTGTTTTTTTACGTCTTGAATATTAACCTTTACCAAACCATCCCAAGTTCAAACAACATTGGGGAAGAATCCCTTTGAAAACATTGCGAGAAAAGGAGAAATGCTGGTAACCATCATTTTCTCCTTTTTCCACATAGTTTTCTGCCCTCTTGGAATCAGGTTTCATTAGGTCAGCCACATTTAATTTATGGTCCGCAACAGCTTTCAATTTGGACGAGTGTAAAATTTTTCTTTCTGTAAAGAGTTATATCGTTAATACATCTTGTGCCATAGGATATTGACTAATTGATTGCATGGTGTTTAACGCTGTTTTCAACATTATTTAATTGATATTGCGGCGGCCAGAGCACTTATCCATGCTTTCCTGGAGTTTCTTTTGCCAGTACTACTGCGACTCAATGACCTTTTGCGGACAGTGTGGATTAAGATCTGACTCCACAGAGCATGCAGTCTGATATTGGATCTACACTGTCTGATAAAAGGATATATTTTCTCCAAAAGGTAACTTTGAAATAGCAATATTCAGGTGTTTACCATCGGCTTGAAAGTTTCATTTAACATTTGTAAGCAGGTCAAGGGTTAAACTTAAACTGGATTATAGTTAACCAAGCACGCATAGCCCGGCAGCTCAGTCGTTACCGTACAGGACTTGAGAACAGGAGGTAGCTGGTTCAATCCCCGACTCGGCAAATTTCTTTCTCACGTTTCAACGATGGTTATGTAGGAAAGCAGCCAGTGGCTTGGAAAGAATATTGCGCTGTGTACTGGTAAAAGAAACTCCAGGAAAACATGGATATGTGCACTTGCCACCGCTACATAAGTGGTATAATGTTGAAAACAGGGTTAAACACCATACAAACAATTAATCAATCAAATTCGCTAGTCTGTCAGTACTTTCAGTACTTTGATTTCTTGTTTCTCCACAATGGTTTCGTAAGCCGTCTTTCTCAAGGTCGTAAGAATAAGGGACCGTTTGGCAAGGAATAATTCTAGTTTGTGACCTTTTATTTTTGCAGTGTAAAGATAAAATGCTGTATTTCTTTACTTTCAGTTATTTTGATCTATAGACTGACTTTACTACATATTTCAGAAACACTCGTTGGCACTGTATCATAGTAGTGCAAGGAATATCGTCTGCGAACACGAGAAAATATATCGGACTCGAATGGCGGAGCTTCCATATTCGGGACCCGGATATAAACACGGTGGAGCAAAGCGTAGAAAGTTGTGGGAAGGCTTACGTCACGATTTATAAAGGTGACGTAATTAATTGGCCGATGCTCTAGCAAAGAGGAGTTTAATGTATCTCCGTGATGCAATACCAAGCAAGCAAGCCATGAATATGAGTCAATATGAGAGAAATTTCAAATACCAGGTTGGCAAAAAATTAGGGTCCTGCCAAAAGTATCAAATGTTAAGCTTGAATAGGTTTCTACAATGAACTGCCTTGTTAAGAATTACTGTTACAGAGCTCAAATACTATACCAAGACTTGTCATGGTTTATTTTGTTTGGGATATTTTGACGAGTAAGTCACTACTGTAACACAGAAACAGTTTTATTTTTTTCTTAATAGAAGACATGCATTTTCATGGTCAAAACATAGATCTACTTCAAATCAAAGAAAAAATGTTATTTTCCAAATGAAATGGGTTTTATGTTGCCAAAATTACACTTCTGACTTTATATCAAGAAATCTTCAGCAACTTTAGAAAACTGACCTATTTCTTAAGTGTTATTTGTAATTCTTTACCCTTTAGGCATTGGTTTGTATAATATATTGTTTTTAAATATGAAACAAGCTTAATGCTTGCTTGTACACAAATCAGCAACGCTGACGAAATTTTGAGCCATGCTAAACACTATCAAGTTTAAAAAAGTGTTTTTTGTCTCTCTGGCTGTAAGGATGTATTTTGAAGTCTGTGTAATGAAGAGTTTGAATATCTATCTAGGATCGAATACGAGTGCGTCTGAAAAATGGACTGTTTGTGGCAAAGACACAACGAGGACTTTCTTTGAGTGGAAGGGGGACTATGTGACTTTAGAGTTCAATGTGGACTTCCGCCGTAACTCCTCCTACACGACCCTCCCACCCCCGACAACAGTGAAAACTTGTGTGACAGAGGAAGAAGCGGCAAACACAGGTAAACACGACCCACATGAAACTCAGTTTGTTACATACATTAATTAACACTTAAGCTGTTGAATAAATGAAACGCAAATTTCTACTCAATACTAAAAACCCAAACATTGCGGTTTCAAAGTTGATTTCACCGGAAAGAAACTACCGTATCGGACAGTGTAGATCAAAGATCAGACTGCACGTTCTGTGCAGTCTGATCTTGATCTACACTGTCCGCAAAAGGTCAGTGAGCTGCGATAAGCAACTTAAGGGTTAACCTTACTCCATTACCACACGACAGAATTTTAGACTTAACAAAGCTGACAGGATTTGCAGACATGATTCATAGAATTTGTCTTTGAAATAGTAGAAAACAGTAGGAAAAGTAGAAAATGCTGGTTAGTTGTGACGAATGCTACAGTTCCCGGTTTATCTGACCAGATATTGTTACTAGTCAGCAGAACGACTGAGATCCAAACCGAGACAAGATTGCACTTCTGCACAGTCTGATCTTGCTCTGCACTATCTGTAAAGTACGGTATATACATGTACAATGAGTTGTCTCAAGAATGCCAACTTCATCTCTCTACCCACCCTCGCTAACCCAGGTGTGAAGTATGTAATTTACGGAATACACCAGAACTGGGTTGACGAGGATGCTCTCTACCGAACGATAAGATGCTTGAAATACTTTTGAAAGCATTGGAAAACATTGTAACAAAAAGAGAAACTGCTTTTAAACCCTGAATCTAAACCATAATTGAAATGAAAATTTCAGTTCGTCCCAAAATTTGCTATTTTAAAGTTTTGTTTTTTTGTGGGAAAAATCTCCCTGTTGGACAGTGTAGAACTAAGATCAGACTGCATGTTCTGTGGCGCCTAGTAGCCCAAGGCTTAAGAGCAACTTGCCCTCAGGGTCGTTTAAACTCAGGATTTTGTGATAAAAGGTTTATCTAGCATTTAACCCTTTACCACACAATCCCGACTTTTAACGACCCTGAGAAAGAAGCCTTTTGAAAACATTGTGGGAAAAGAAGAAAATGCTGGTAACCAGCATTTTCTCCTTTTCCCACAATGTTTTCTACCCGTCCCAAAACAAATTTCAAATTTTCAGTTACATTTATTTTGTCGTCTGCAAATGCTTTCAATTTGGGCTGGTTTAAAATTTTTCCGTTTAGTAAAGAGTTAAGTTATCCCAGTAAAACAGCTCACTACACTCATGTCAATGCTGCAAGTCTGATCTGGAGTCAAAGCTGTCCGAAAATCTGCCTAGGCCCATATCGCTTCTGGTGGTGAAAAAGTTTTGCCAGCTGTTAACCCTCAGAGCGCCGAATGCACCTATCAGACATTTTCAACCTAGAGATACGAAATTGCAATTTCATGGTTGCTTTCGTCTACAGTGTTTCATAAAAATGGACAGTGTAGATCAAATATCATGTTGCACGTTTTATGCAGCCTGATCTTGACCTACACTGACTGCAAAGTCAACTATAGTCGTGAAAGGCGCTTTCAGGGTTAACATCATTATGCACCCATGTTTTACAGGAACAACGAGCTTACCAATATGTACCACTCCCAGGAGAAGAGTAAGAACGACAACCCCACCAGATCTGTATCCTTACCCGGAAGTGTACTTCCGAGTAGATGTGACGTCATTTGATTATAGTAAATATAATCTTGATATTTTTCATCGTCTCACTAATTACATGATATTTATTCGACGTACGCACAATCTTTAAAACAATGAAATAGGTTCAGATATTTCGAGGACTTAATAAAGGAAGGTGACATATGCCTCCTCAATAGTTGACCAGACTTCCTCAGTCTCAACAGAAAGGAACGGGCATAACAATCAAACAAATAATTACATGTATAACAAAACTAGACGATCCCCGTATCCATACACGGATGTATAATTCCGAACTGGTTTTGCGTCATTCGATTATGAGTTGTCGGTGACTAGAGTTTGTATTGTACTTATCAACTACTCTATAGGTTTACTTTTCTTATTCTCAAGACTACCAGCAATCTGATTGGCTGTTCAAAGCATTATGTTTGCAATGATACTACGTTGTTATCTCCGCTCATGTTAGGTAGGCCTATAAATCATATCAAAATCTCTTCAACAGTTACAGTGTGTAAATAGTATTTGGAAGTTTTAGAATTGGCCACATTGAAAACATGTGCCGGCTAAAATGATGGAATTTGTATAAAAGAGAAGACAGTATTGTTGGACAAAGGAGTAATTGCTGCTTTGAAGCATTTTCTCCTTTCCAAGAATGTCCAAAAGCTTTCTTCCTCGGGACCGTTAAAACACAGGATTGTTTGATAAAGAGGGAACTTTTTAGATTTCTAAACGCGACTAAATGCGCATTTGCGGACAGTGTACACCAAGCACAGAACTAACAGGCTGATCTTAACCCTTAAGCTGCTAGGCGCGACTCACTGACCTATTGCGGACAGTGTAGATCAAGATCAGACTGCACAGAACGTGCAGTCTGATCTTGGATCTACACTGTCCGATAAGAAGATATCTTTCCCCCAAAGTACCTTTAAAATAGCGGAATTTGGGTTTTTACTGTCGGCTTCAAAGTTTTCTTTTGAGATATTTAGGAGGATAAGGGTTAAGTATATAACTCTATGCTGTGCGAAAATGTGCTTTTCCTGGCGAAAATAACTTTGAAACCGCAATTCTTTGGGCTTAACTCTTTACCAAACGACAAAATTTTAGACTGGTCCAAATTGTAAGCATTTGAAGACGACAATATAAATGTGACTGAAAAAATTGAAATTTGTTTCGGGAAGGGTAGAAAACATTGTAGAAAAAGGAGAAAATGCTGGTAACCAGCATTTTCTCCTTTTCCCACAATGTTTTCAAAAGGCTTCTTTGACAGGGTCGTTAAAAGTCGGGACTGTGTGGTAAAGGGTTAACAATTGACGGGAATTTTTTCTGTAATTTATGGAACAGTTTCAGGGTTTAAATCTCATGATCACTCAGTCTGTCGCCTGCTCCCAGTGACAAATAGCCAAGCAATGCTAACGTATTCAGCACACTAGTCTCATGAGCTATGCATTCATTGAATCAATCTTTTGTAAAACTAGATCTGTATCTACTTTCTTCAAGACTGCAATGAAACAATACCAGACAAGATCCTGAAATGCAACGACAGCCAGAGGTGCCTGGACCAAAGTCTCGTCTGTGACTTTTATTTTTCTCAGAACTGTAAATCGTCCGCCTTCCAGGAAGACAAAAGTGACCAGACTCGAGACGCCCCGTCTTACTGCTTCCGTAAGCACATATATGTACTTGTTATTGTGTTGACTTTTCAGCTGTGAACCCTTTACCAAATGACAAAATTTTCGACTTGTCCAAATTGAAAGTATTTGCAGACGACAAAACAAATGCGACTGAAAAACTGAAATTTGTTTTTGGAAGGGTAGAAAAACATTGTGGGAAAAGGAGAAAATGCTGATTGCCACTGTTTTCAAAAGGCTTTTTTTGTTATGGTCGCTAAAAGTCGGGATTGCGTGGTAAAGGGTTAAGTAAAACTTTCGAAAACAATAACCTATAAATGAGCATGTCGTGTGAAATGGGGGTTCAGTGCATCTGCAAAAAGGATCGATCCATGTCAGCCTGCGCAGTCCGCGCAAGCTGACATTGGTCAAAACATTTTGCTATTCTGCTCAAAGGACCAGTATTACCTTATGATTCATTCGGTTGTTAAACAAACTGGATTTTTTTTTATCCATAATTATAAGATGACTGGCTTAGTATGATGCATCATTGAGACGCATTAAACCCCTTTTTGCTAGAGCATGACTCAAATCAAGATCAGCCTGCAAAGAAAGTTCAGTCTGATCTTTTCCTGAAGAGTTCGAAATTTCATCAAGCACTCTTTAGGTCAACCCTTTCCGATGTCAGATTTTGGGAACCCGAAATGATTTCAAATCAAAGCGATGAAAGCACTGGTGTGGCATTTGTCAAGGGAGCCATTGTGTGGAATTAATAATTTGAAAAAATAAACAATGATGTGGGACGAACAAGCCCTGGCGAACAAGCCAAAGGACGAACAAGCCCAGGGATGAACTGGTTTTGGGACGAACGCGGTCAGGAGACAATGGTTGTGTGTATCATTGCGCCAATAGAAGGCCATAGCGAGTATAGATAATTTCAATAGAAAAAAGAAAGAAGTATTCCCATGATCGATGCCCTAATCCAGTCTATTTTGATACTCCGTTGTTAATTACATATCTGAGTGCTAGCGAAACACTTATTTGTCTTAGAAAAATTGAGTTTAATTGGGTTTACTTCCTTCGGTTTTACACAAACTATGATATATGATTTTCAAAATACCGTATTGAACTCATAGTGACATTGTCTTAGACAAATGCCACAAAAACAGTCGCCCACACACCGGGTAAAAAATTATTATTTTTTTATTATATGCAGGAAAAGAAACAACGACCACAACCCCTATCACCACACCTCCTCCACCACCCCCTCCATTCCCCTGGGCTATCGTTGTTGCCTCAGCCCTGGCTGCCTTGGGTGTTCTAGCTATGTGCTGGTGTTGCTGGAGACCCGGATGGTTTATATGGCGGTGTGCACGGCTTCGAAACACGATGTGTTGCAGGACAAAACATTGTATCTGCTTTAGAGGACCCACTAGGTGCAGCCAGTGTTGTGCCGCCGAGGAACAAGATGATGCTGACCGTAAGTAATGAGAGGCTTTTTTTTTTTTTTTGTTTGTAAGGAGTTGTCAGTTATTTGCGTATTATGACAGCTGACCGTGTAGATCTAAAATCAGACTGGAAGTTCTGTGCAGTCTGATCTTGATCTACACGGTCCAGAAAACTAACCGCTTCTGCATACAATTCCGCGTGTTTTAGGGGGAAATAAGCCAAACTCATGCTGGTTACCAGCATTTTATCCCTTTTCCACAATCCTTTCCTCCCAGGGTCGTTAAAACTCGGATTTTTTTGTATAGGGTTGAAGGTTTAAATTACAAGACTTGTTTCACGTATGGTTGTTTTAACGTGTCGGTTTTATTTTCAGTTCATCGAAGACTCGGACCGGGCGGTGTGTACAACGAGGGGTTTGTGATCGGGGCGAACATCATTCCCGGTCCAAAAGCTGGGCAACCTGGGGGGAAACCATCCAAAGGTACAAACTTTCTTATGCTATGTATAACGTTCTCGATATAATAATTGAACCATGCACTGTGGAAAAAGGGGCTTAATGTATCCGCAAAAAGTATCGACCAATGTCAGCCTGCGCAGTCCGCGCAGGCTGACATGGGCCGAAACCTTTTGCTTTCTTTAAATTTTCTGCATGACAAAGGACCAGTATACGCCAGCCGGTTGTTAAACAAAATGGGCCTTAAGGGGCCCATAACTATGCAATGTATTGCTTGGTATAATGCATCACGAAGTTGCATTAAGCCACTATTTGCCAGAGCATTGCTCATATATTGATCATCGTTAAGGTTAAAGCCCCATCCCCTTATTCAGAATTTTTAATCGGTACAGAAAGAGGTAAGCCAGAAGTATGTCCAAACGAGATACCATAATGATATTTTCTTCGTTAAAACTTTAATTAAGATGACTATAGAAATTCCATGTCATACATGTTTCGAGGTAAGGTCTTGAATACAATAGTAAGGTGCGGGGTATTTAACACACAAGAATGCATACAGGCGCAGCTGTTAGTATTGCGCAAGTGCATGTTGGCACCACTAAATAAGACATTGCTCTTGCATTTTTTAACGAGACTCTGTTCACCATAATAGTTGATCGATGGCAAGAAGCGAAATCTTGCAATAATCGCCTTGCCAAAGTTGCAGTCATCGCTTTATTTGCTGGGCTGATTTAAATCCTGCAACCCTACGTCGTCTGAATCGTCGTCGTCATGCAAAAACTTATATCTCGTATATCTCTTACTACTGAAGATATTTACTTCAAACTTTGGCTAGTTGTTACCCACTAAAAGGCAATCCAAACCAGATGGGCAGGAAACCCTCAAAATATTTTTAACATAGTTGTGCCCCTTTTAGACTTAGTTTTTCCACAGGAAGGGCACCCGCGGCCGAGCGTTGACACCCACATGCGGCGCTCTTGCTTGTTTTATGTCAATGCCAAAGGTACAGTTTGTTCAAGAAACGCTATATGACAAGAATATTTGTTGTTAGCTGCTAATATACTTACAGGATTCGCGAATCCGATCCGACCACGCAAAAATACAGACTGTTGTAATACTTCATATTTATCTGTACAGCCAATACATATTTTATGGCTTTTTCTTTATTTTACTCCAGATGCTAGACGCAACAGCAGCGTCAACAGATCTAACAGGAAACCGTCTAGCATGCATGTCAACGACAAATACGGAGCAGCTAACGGTAGGGTACAGAACGGAAGCGTCCCGTACAACAGCGGATATGGCCAAGATCCGAACAACTTCGCCACTGATTGGCTGAAATTTATTTCCGGTGATGGTGGACACCTGAGGGAACAGAGATAAGCTACTGGGGTGTTTTATGGACAGAGACTAAGTTCTCTTTTTTTTTTTCAAGAATGCATTATTTAGTTATAGTGATTTCTCTTTCTTTTTTCTTCTGATTCTCCCTTTTGTTTTCAAGCTGAACGAACGAACGAAAGAGCGAGACAACAAACGAACGAACGGACGTAAGAAAGAACGAATGAATGAATGAACGAATGAATTAATTCATTTTATATTTCAGTTAGATATTAAACTGCATTTTACTCTATTGTCACGAAATATGCGGCAGCTTTAGAGTTGTTTTAGGCCAATCTTCTGAATAATATTGCTATCTACCTTTACTCGCACGCAAATGCCACTTTTTTCCCTATGGTTTTCATACAAATCAAACTAGGCATTTTTCTCCTGCTCCCTGATCTGTTTCTCGTTCTGATCATATATTAGATGTCGGTAGCTTATTAATTGGGTGAAAGGGATAATTAATGAAACTTCGGGCCGTGGAATGTAAAGTTTACCACAGACTGCTGGATAACTACAACTGAATATTTCACTCAGTAACCTAGGTTCCTTGTACAGCAGCTGCAAGTCATTTCCACAAGGATTATTTCGTAAAACATTAGAAAGTCAGTCTGGGTTTTTTTAATCAGGACTCCCGGGTCGATCCCTGCTGCCGGCGGCTGGCACGTAGAAATGTTTTTGTTCGAGGCACTGCATACTGCAAAGCCTTAGCAAATTTGCAGCAAATCACAGGAAACACAATGTTAGATAAGCTCTCTCTGTGATATAAATCTTCTGGGTCCGTATTCACCAACCATTCTTAAGAACATTCTTAGTCTTACTCTCCAAGATTTTCTACATTTGAAAGTAACACAACTCCTGATTGGCTGAACCAAATGGTTTAGCCAATCAGGAGTTGTGTTACTTTCAAATGTAGAAAATTCTGGAGAACAAGACAAAGAACGTTCTTAAGAATGGTTGGTGAATACAGACCCTGATATGTTCCACTTTTATACATTTGAGCCATGCTGTAGCAAAAAGGGTTTAAATGTATTTCCATGACGTATTAAACCAAGCAAGTTATCCTATAATTGTAGATCCACAAATCCATTTTGTCTAACAATCGACTAAATCAGGAGGTACACCGGTCCCTTGATATGCAGAAAATTGACCGATAGAAAAAAGTTTCGACTCGGGTCAGCCTGCGCAGACTGCGCAGGCTGATCTGATCGATACTTTTTTTTTTTTTTTTTTTTGGCAGATGTATTAAGCCCCTTTTTCATAGAGCATGGCACATATATTTGATAATGATGTATTCCAATTTAACCATGCCTCAGTTTTTTTTTAGTATAAACAAAATAGCATGTCTAGAGTTTGCAGAATGTTGCATGCATGTATTAATTGGAGCATACATTATTTCTCCTTGTTATCTGAAGATGATAAAAGGTTTGCATTTATACAACAATTACGTTATCTATGAAGTAAGAGGTAGCGTCTTATCTGTAAAGTAAACAATTAAAAAAAAAACAGTCGATATGGCTTGCCAACATTAAACATTTTACTCTAAAAATTTCCCTCCTCTATTTGTCAATGGCTTGCAATCAATACATAACTGCGAAGAGCGTTAATTAACCCTTTCCCAAACAAGCCCTGGTTTTCACGTGTCTGCAGTACAAGTCTTCTGAAAACACTGTGGGAAAAGGAGAAATTGCTCGTAACGAGCAATTTCTCCTTTTCCCACAGTGTTTTCTACCCTTTTTGATAACTTTCTGGCATTTTCATCAAATTCAAAATTGTCGTCTGCAAACTCTTTCAATTTGGACCTGTCCAAAATTTGTCGTTTGGGAAAGGGTTAACGATTAAAGTCTTGGTTCTTACACCGTCTGATAAATGTTGAATTCGTGCCAACACAGTCTTAAATAACTATATGAGCCATGCTCTGGGAAAAGAGGGTTTAATGCATCCCCGCCATGCATCGTGTCGAGCAAGTCATTATAGAATAATGAATCCATAAAATCCATGAGGTAGAATACTGCTTGGACAAGGAGAAAGTTCACCCATAGCAAAAGTATCAACGCAGGTCAGCCTGCCTGCGCAGATTGGGTCGATACTTTTTGCAGATGCATTAAATCCCCTTTTCACACAGCATGACTCACATGTTTGTATCTCTCTGACAGGAAAGATCGAAATCATTTATAAATCAGAGTAAGATTAAATTCTGTCGTTGAATATAAAACATACGTATAAAATTAATTTCCCTTGCCCGGTAAAGTCTCCCAAATCAAAACACCAACAGTCTGTTCCCTTTATATAAATACGTTTTCGTGTCAAAACAATTAATTAACCATGCTCTGGCTAAAGGGGGTTTAATGCATCTCCGTGATGCAAGATACCAAGCAAGTCATCACATGATCTTGGATCCATAAAGTCTATTTTGTCTACCAACCAGTTAAATCAAGAGCTAAACTGATCCTTGGAGATGCAGGAAATTGACCAATAGCATAAAGTTTCGGCCAAAAGTTTGCGCAGGCTGACCTGGGTCATTATCTTTTTTTTTTTTAACATATGAATTAAGCCCCCTTTTCACAGAGCATTGCTCATTTGAAATTCACCCCCCCCCCCAAAAAAAAAAAAAAAAAAAAATACTTGTATCTCTCCGACAGAAAGCATCCAGTTCATTTAGCTGTTAGTGTAAGAGTAAAATAAAGCCGTAGCCCCCCCCCCCCCTCCCCCATCACCCTTCGATTTTAATTATAAGATGATGATAATGATAGAAATAAAATTATTCAGAACGAAATTCATTTTACAGTTCTGAAAAGGAATCGAATCGAAACTCGTTTTGGGACGGGTATACAGTTTATTCATACGCTTAACTCTCTACCAGACGAAAAACTGAAGAAAATTGAAGAAAGCATAGGCAGGCGATAAATTGAATGTCGCTAAAACCATGGGATACATGTATGTCTTTATGAAGGCATAAAACATTGTGGTAAAAAGGATAAAATGCTGGTAACCAGCATTTCCTCCTTTTCCCACAATGTATTCAGAAGCCCCCTTCAGTAAATTTTTGAACGACTGAAGGCTGCTGACATCTACGGTAAAGGTTTTGTGACTGTTTAGTTATATTTTTCAAGATACGGGCAGCGTAGATTCTCGATCAAGGTCCGTATTCATCGACCGTTCTCACGAATTTTCTAAATTTGAAAGTAACAAAACGTTTGATTGGCTAAACCAAATGGTTTAGTCAATCAAACGATGTGTTACTTTCTTAGTCTAACAGAATAACACTAAGAATGAAACTAAAAGTGGTTGGTGAATACGGGCCCGGGTTGCACGTTCTGTGCAACCCGCCTTTGATGAACGCTGTCCACAAAAGCTGATTACGTGTATACAGGTAAGCCAAGCTCTGGCAAAAGGGGGCTTAATGCTTCTCCATGATGCATAATACCAAGCAAGACATCACATAATTAGGGATCCATAAAATCTACTGTATCTAACAACCCACTAAGTCAAGTCAGAATGATCCTTTGACATGACCAATAGCAAAAAGTTTCGGCCCAGGTCAGCCTGCGCAGACTGCGCTGGCTGACCTGGTTCGATACTTTTTGCAGATGCATTAGGCCCCCTTTTCACATAGCGTGACCCAGGTCTATATGTTTACCATAGCGGTGAATTTTCTTTAACTAGGAAGAAGTATTGTCTAACATTATAACACGTTATCTTCTATAACTGTACCTTCGTTTTTCGTAATCTTGAAATCTTGTGTTTTATCGACCCCGAAGAGGAAGGCTTTGAAAAAGATATTGTGGGAAAAGGAGAACATGCTGGTAAAAAGCATTTTCTTTTCTTTCCTCACAAAGTTTTCTACCCTTTCATAGAAAAACTGTAAGATATGAGACACATTTATCGTCTGCAACTGCCTTGAATTTGGACAAATGTAAAATTTTCTCGTCTGGTAAAGAATTAATGGATTCTACATAAAAGAGTGCTAAATATGAACATGCGTTGAAACCTGTCATAGTGACCATCTCTTTTAAGCAAGCATATAGTTCGCTCCCAGGGAAGACAACGCTGTTGAAATGTGCCTGTAGTACGCAAGCACCATGTTATAAGCAAGCATATTGTTAGTTCCCTGGGAAGACAACGCTGTTGAAATGTGCCTGTAGTACGCAAGCACCATGTCATAATCAAGCATATAGTTCGCTCCCAGGGAAGACAAGGCTGTTGAAATGTGCCTGTAGTACGCAAGCACCATGTCATAAGCAAGCATATTGTAAGTTCCCTGGGAAGACAAGGCTGTTGAAATGTGCCTGAAGTACTCAAGCACCATGTCATAAGCAAGCATATTGTTAGTTCCCTGGGAAGACAAGGCTGTTGAAATGTGCCTGTAGTACGCAAGCACCATGTCATAAGCAAGCATATTGTTGGTTCCCTGGGGAGACAAGGCTGTTGAAATGTGCCTGTAGTACGCAAGCACCATGTCATAAGCAAGCATATTGTTAGTTCCCTGGGAAGACAAGGCTGTTGAAATGTGCCTGTAGTACGCAAGCACCATGTCATAGGCAAGCATATTGTTAGTTCCCTGGAAAGACAAGGCTGTTGAAATGTGCCTGTAGTACTCAAGCACCATGTCATAAGCAAGCATATTTTTAGTTCCCTGGGAAGGCAACCCTGTTGAAATGTGCCTGTAGTAAGCAAACACCATGTCATAAGCAAGCATATAGTTCGCTCCCAGGGAAGGCAACGCTGTTGAAATGTGCCTGTAGTACGCAAGCACCATGTCATAAGCAAGCATATTGTTAATTCCCTGGGAAGACAACCCTGTTGAAATGTGCCTGTAGTATGCAAACACCTGTCTAAGCAAGCACATTTTGAGAGTCCTCTCGTAGGTTCTTGTTTAAAACAGGTTGAACCGTGAATGTTAAGAGGTTCGCACAGGATTATGATAAAATTAGAAAACTATCTTTTTCGAAAAATGTTTTCGGGAACTATTACTACAGTGAAAACATACAGAGACTACTGAATGAAGGGAATATTTGCACAATGCAAACAACGCACTCCTGAGATAAGAAATCAAAAATATATACTTCCTGTGGATTGTTCTTATTCGTAACTCACGGACAGAACATACACCTATCGTAAGAGATTGGAAATACCCGTACAAAATGGCGTTTGTACAAGCAGGTCAGCAAAATGCGCAGCAACAACGGAATTTAGTAATGGTACCAGATGATCCAAGAGCGAGACTGATGTATTATATCAACTGTATAGGAAGACTGTTGGATTTACAGGGAATTAGCCCACTAATCGACAGGTTACAAATGTACAACGCCTATATCGACATTGCCGGGCCCACACTCACCGCTCTACTGAACTTGGCGATCATTCTACGACCGGAAAACCTGTTTGGCGGCTGTCTTATTGTGAACGATGACATCTGTGATAAAGCCAACTCTTCGTTCCTCATTATGGAAAGAAACGACATCTCTCAAGCTTTAAGTGTTTCTACAGAAGGTATAAAAGTACAAGGAGCCACCAGAAGAGTCTTCAAAATAATGGTGGTAAAGAAAGTGTGGCTGGTTGTCAATTTCTATGGTCCATTTGTGGTTCTCGCTGAATTGTTGGAGGCTCAGTACCCGAAAGGAAGTACTGCTAAAGCTGATAGCTGCGCATGCGCAATATTTTAAAATCGTAGACAACAACAAAGAGCTGAAAACAATATAAAAAGTGGTAGTGTTTATACTTTGGTGTGATGAAAATATTAATCTCATTCGTGGACGTAACAGCTTGATAATCAAAACTCTCTATTTGATTAAGCTGTCGTGTTAATGAATTATTGGAATAACCCGACTTACGAATTAGAATAAAAAGATTTAATGCACTAACACAATACATGTATTGGCAAGATAATTTAGAAATCAAGTTGGAGAAATCTAAATCTGTTCAGATGTACGCAAAACCCAAGGTGAGATCTGATTGTAAGCTTCACTGGCCGTAGGGAAGATGTTATAATCATAGCGCAGTTTTCACTTATCTGTTCTTTGAATATTATGTATTTCGTTTGTGCGATAGATACTCACATATGTTCATCCAATTAATCTGAAACTTTCACAGATCATTTGTGACATAAAGGACTTGAACAGCACTGAAAAGTGGAGAAAATGGGGAAACGACCATTTGAAATTGTGAAACTTGTCTACAGGATACGCAATATATAGATCCTGCATTTTAATTCGTTTGTTTTAAAGTGAGCAAAACTAGATTTCAAAGTGCATGTACCTCATTTTCCGACTGGCTAAACCAAATGGTGAATAAGAACCATGCTTTGAGAAAAGGGGGCTTAATCTATCAGAGAAAAGTATCGACCCAGGCCAGCCTGCGCAGCCCGAGCAGGCTGACCTGAGCCGAAAATTTTTGCTCTTGGTTAATTTTCTGTATGTCCAAGGGCCAGTCTACATGTATCTCATGATACAGTTGGTCGTTAAAAAAGTGGATATTATGGATCCATAATCATGTGATGGCTTGATTGGTACAATGCATCATTGAGATGCATCAAGCCCCTTTTTGCAAGAGCATGGCTTTTTATTAATTTACTTGTAGCTTTGACAATACTGTAATGACTTTGACAGCGGTCTAAAACACAAACCATCCCGTCTCTCTCTCTCTCTCTCTCTCTCTCTTGGGTGACCACAACCTTATGTGATGCTGAAGTGTAGATGTACAGCTACATTTTCCCCATTTTTTTCAACGATGATTGCGATAAATTGCAATTTTGAAATATATATCTAATCAGAACTTCCACTCTTCCACACAACGAAAAACAATGAGGAAAACGAGGCACTTTCTCTCGAGGTTACCATTTATTGATTTTCTTCGTTTTGAACTAAAAAAAAAAATTTAAATTTTCTTCGTTTTGAACCAAAAAAAAAAGTTTAAATATTCATTTTCCAATTTCTCTTACGCCGACTATCCTTTTTCAAGATATTTCTTGTTTTTCACTCCGGACATCTATTTGTAAAATGACCTTTGAAATTTAGACCAGCGCTGTCTAAATTTGGGTTAAACTTGGTCCCTGTTGTAGATATACATATTACAACCCTATAAACTTGCTGATTCAGGGAAGGTAACCAATCTAAATTTGTGTCATCTCGTCCGTAGTTACCTCCCGTACAATGATCGCTGACAGACGACGTGTTATTGGAGAGGTCATCAGACCTCTCCAACAGTGGTGAGTTTAAAAGGCAGACTGCCACAGAAATTTCAATCAAAATCCACTTTTTTACGAAATCTCTCTGATACACAGTCTGTTTCGCCATGGTTTTACAAATAAACTGAAATCAAATCAAAGTACTGAAAGTACTGACAGACTAGCGAATTTGATCGATTGATTGTATGGCGTTTAACCCTGTTTTCAACATTATATCAGTTATGCAGCGGTGGCCAGTGCACATACCCATGCTTTCCTGGAGTTTCTTTTACCAGTACTCCACACAATATTCTTTTCAAGCCCCTGGCTGCATTCCCACATAACCATCGCCGAAGCGTGAGAGAGAAATGAATCCTGACGCAATGACTAGATCATCAATCATCGGAAAGAAATTTGCCGAATCTGGGATCGAACCAACGACCTCCTGTTCTCAAGTCCTGTATGCGACCGACTGAGCTGCCGGCGCTATGCGTGCTAATGGTTAACTATAATCCAGTTTAAGTTTAACCCTTAAAATGGTAAAAAATGTTAAATGAAACTTTTAAGCTGATGTTAAACACCTGAATATTGCTATTTCAAAGTTACATTTCGGAGAAAATATATCCTCTTATTGGACAGTGTAGATCCAAGATCAGACTGCACGTTCTGTATAGTAGGAACTTAATCCACACTGTCCTCAAAAGGTCATTCAGTCGCGGTAGTGCTGGTAAAAGAAACTCCAGGAAAGTCTGGATAGGTGCTCTAGCCGCAGCAATATCACTGAAATAATGTTGAAACAGCGTTAAACACCATGCAAACAATTAGTATATATCCAACAGCACAAGATGTAGTTAATTATTTAACTCTCTTTACAGAATGAAAAAAATTACACTCGTCCAAATTCAAAGCTTTTGAAGACCATAAATTAAATGTGGCTGAACTAATGAAACCTGATTCCAAAAGGGCAGAAAACAATGTGGGACAAGGAGAAAATGATGGTTACCGGCGTTTTTCCTTTACCCGCAATGTTTTCAAGGAGATTTTTCCCCGGTGTCGTTAAAACTTGGGATTATATGGTAAAGGGTTATTATTCAAGACGTAAAATAACAGTTTAAAATAACAGTTTAACTGTACACAATGATCTAAATAATGAATGACTAAAGGACTGACAAGGGTTCCCTGTCCACTAAGGGTTTATACGGCTGGGATTTGCAACAAGTTACCTAGGTAATTTCTACTTATAGATTCATTCATAATGTTACAAGGGTGTAGGAATAAGTGAGTCTCTGCTGTCCACAGGTCACTTAATTTACATATAAGCAAATATCTTGTACCTTGTAAATGGCAGTTTATTATTTTGTAACACGACATATTCAAATTAAAATGTTAGAGATTTGGTGTTTTTTGTAAAAACTGTCATGTGTAACAGAATTAAGATTTTTAACAGAAAGAAGTATTTTCTGTGAGGCAGTATTTGCAAGCTGTGGGGTTTTTTGTTTACTTTGACTCTAGGTCAGTCATGATGCCTATAGACTAGCTTCGCTAGTCTAATCAAAGGACTGATAGTCCTGAGAGTCGCCTGTTGCTTAGTTGTTTGAAAGTTTAAGGGGCATTAAACCAGATTTTGACACCCCCTTCTTTTTCGGAGGAGGGGGTTGATTTTTTAGTAAATAAAAATCAAAAGGACGTGGCTTTTTACTCTTAGTGGCGAAAAAAATGCAAAATAAAATGCCTCCTGTGACCGTCAACCATAGTTAGTTACTATACCAACTGTTTAAGATCATGTGACAAGGAGTATTTCAGTATGGAAATCCCTTTGTTACAGACGAGGTTAGATGTAGGTTACTAGGTACGGAATCGGCTGAGTTGTGACGAGTGCGTGGAAAGGTGGAATAAACATAGAACTTTCCCTGACAAACCAGTTCCTGGACGACAATTTTTTTTAGAGGCAGTTCCCAAACACTTTTGTTCTAAGTCAAACTACATGTACCTATTACTTACTATCATTAACAGTTATTGTTGGTAATCATTGAAAATTAAGGAAATTTATTGATAACACATGTTTTGTAATTGGATAATTTGTACCTGTTATTCTTTATATCTTATAAACATTTGGCAACAAAATCATCTGGTTGGCGTCCGCACCGTCCGTAGATGGCAGTCTTATCCTAAACTACATCAGGCAAACACACGCAAAACCGTTAAAATATAATGATTCGAGCTTCTGGAAATACGTGACATTTCAGAGCTATAATAACATGTTAATCTATCACTGAAATATGAAATATTGCAAATTAAGGAGTTGTCAGAAATCAAGTAAAAAAGAAACTGAAAGAAATAATTATACCCCATCATAAAAGTACTATCTAAGGTTCCTCAAAATGTAATCAAAATCGATGAGAGTCAGAAGATCAGGCTGTACATTGCATACAGTGTGATCCGAGTTTACACCACCTGCAGTTCAAGAGAAATTGCATATGTATACATTCCATGATAGTTGTCTGGAATTGTCGGGAAACAGTGTACAGATGTGTCAGGGAATTATCTTGTCGGGGAACTGTGTTGTTCCCGCGAAGGTGAAGGTTGTTACTATAAATAGACACCGGTAATATGAATCTCAGCACATCTTGAACGGCATATAAAGATGTTTTGGCTTGAAAATACTTTGAGAAAAAAGACAACCTTATCTATTGTATACTTAATATATTTTGGGTCAAGTTTTGTTGGTTAAATCTTCCTAGGAGAGTAAACTCTCACAGTTGAACAAGTTAGCCTACGACGCAATTTCCCTCTATGACCGAGCACCAATGCCTTTTCCTTCTGTCATTGACTGATTTTAAATCAGAAAAGGGTACGAGGACTGGAACCAAATTAATGCACTTTAAGTGGGTAATTTGGCCAATGAAAAAAAGAATAGTTTTATTAATAACTGTTGCCGTATATATAGCGGGGCTTCCAAAGCACACGCAGACGACATCCAGATATGCAAATTATTCTCGGGTGCATGGAAAAACCGAAATTCACTTCGAACCGCATTTCACCGAAATTCATTTCTTGATAACCGTATTTCACCTCGTAAGACCATATTTCACATCAAATAATGAATTCTTCGCAATGGTGATTTCTCATTTAGCTAATTTATTATGTAATATAGCTTATCCACATGTCAAAAAAATATTTTCAAAAGGAGTTACATGTTCTTCTAAAAAACCCTAACAAATTATTATTAGAATAAAATATTTTCCAGAATATTAGCATACAATTATGCTGTTCATAAATATATTTCATTTCAGATCAAAAGTTATCACTATGGCAATAAAATTTCTCATACTTGGGTGAAATGCGGTCATCAAGAGGTGAAATTTGGTGAATTCCGGTTCGAAGGGAAATCCGGTTTTCCACGGACCGATTATTCTCGATGCCAATGTGAAAGTTCAGTGTTCGTGTATCCTAGAGCAGGAGACAATTATTTCAAATATTTACGCATTTGAATACTTGAGCTGTAAGGGAAGTCTTCGATATATCTGAAAATTTAGCAACTGAAAATTATGTACGATAGAAGCATTGAGGATAATGCAACATTACAAATGAACTACGCAACGTCTCGCAAACCGGAAGTCAGTACAAGGCCGGAGGCATGCTTACGTCACCCCATGAATCAGGATGATAACAATGAGAGCCTGGTTGCTACGCAACCAGGCGACTCAAAAAATCTAAATAGATCTATAGCATTTCTCATTTCTTTTTATATCAGACGATAACGATCAAGATCAGACCACATTTTGCCAGCTAGATCTTGATCTATAGAAAAAGGATTCAAATTTCATAAAACCATCCCATTTTGACCACGCCAAAAGAACTTTGTGGACCACCCTCCACAGGGAATAAATTTATTTGTTTTGCTTGATACTAGATTAATGACGTAAAACAAATTAATTTATTCCCTGCGTACCCTCATTGTTGGACCGTGAGGAACCGGGTCAATTTATCAAAACGCCAACTGTAGAGAAAAATTTACGGGTCAACTAATGAAGGAAATAAAAAGCAGGTACAAACCAAACCTAAGTGTAGCAGAGAAACCCAGCAAAAATGACGAAAATGAAGGCAATGCAACTAACCACGAGATTTCTGTTCCCGCCAAAGTTAAGATCGTCGTTACAAACTGCTTCTCTTAAATTTCGTCTTTCGCGTCTGTTGAGAAGTTCTTTTCGGTTTGCAGTCTGCAATTCGTTCACTGACGATGAAACAAAAGTCTTTACCAGAAGCAGCAATGTGTAACTTTAAAAAGTGATTTTGGGTACGTGTAATTTACGTTTTTCAACATGGCGTTCGATAATGTCGTCTGCATTTAATGACGGAAATGAAATTTAAATGGCGAAAAGGATATCTATTCAAAGAAGCAAATTACACTTATTGGTAGCAATTGCAGTTGTCCACAACACTTAACAATAAGAAGGGAAACAATCAGAAATTTCTTAAACGGAACCCAGAAATAATAATAAAAAAAAAAAAAGATCTACTTGGTAAAATGTTAAAAAAAAAATCTGCGTAAGTGTGTGGAGGGGAGGAGGAATGTTCATATTCATAAAAATATACTCCAAGTCCTTAACAAATCACTTCGTTGGCAGTTGTATGGTACCATTTTTTTCTCCCTAAAGAGGTATCTTCTTTTCATGTACGAGTACTGTCCGTTTGAGGTTGAAATTATATTTTTGCAGTCCACAAAAAGTCTCCTTGCTGACAGACGGAATGTATTTTGAGTCCCTAAAAGCGTTGTCTGCGCATGTCATATTCTTCGAAGATGATGTATTTGAAAAATGCCACCCAGCGGGAGATAACACTCTAAAAGTCCCTTCGTTTGCAGTAGAGATGTATTTTCAGATTTTACAATGTCCCTTCTTTTACCATGGAAGTGTATTTTTATTCCTGAGGAAGTCGCATTGTTGGCAGTGGAAATGCATCTTCAGTCTCAGGAGATCATTTAGTCTGCAGTCCACGTAAGGTCTCCAACTCAGCGCTAGAAATGTATTTCGGTCCTCAAGTAGTCTCTTCTTTAGATTTAACCCTTTACGAATGCTGGTGATCAGCATTTTCTACTTTACTTACATTGTCTTTTAAGTTTTCAAAGACGAAATCCTCATTTTTAGGCTCATTTAATTTGTCCTCTGCAGCTGCATATTGGATGACCCTAAAATTTTCAAGCGCGGTAAAAAGAGTCAATTAAATCGCGTTGTGTGTCTCTAAAATACCTCTCTATATGGGAAGCAGGTCTATTTCGAGTCCAAAAAATTGCCTCGCCGTTCGAATGGAAAATGTATTTTCTTCAGTCTTAAAAAAAAGTCTTTTCCTTTGCATTGGAAATGTGTAGGCCCTGTTTTCAGACACCAAAAAGTTTTGTTTTTTTTTAATAGAATTGTATTTTGAACATTAATCAAAAAGTAGTTTCATTAGCTATGGAAACGTATTTTTTCAGCCCTTCTGTAGCCTAGTCTCTGTATTGGCACTCGCGGTATATTTCCCCTCTCCGCCGTCCCCCTCCCATAAAAAATCACGAACTGCTTCATTTGGCCATGAGAGTGCTAATTTAATTCAGCGTTTTTACCATTCTTAATTTTATGAATTTCGATGTTATTTACATATTTTACCTTCCTTTTACCTTTATCAGACAATGCGTTTGAAAACAAAAGTGCCAAATTAAGAGACTTCTTGTAGATCTAATCAGCATTTGGTCCTTTTCCACCATTTTTTTTCCCGGTTAAACTAAATCCAAAGATTTGATCCACGAATGAGTTGTTGTCTGGAAATGCTTTGAATATAGACGAGTCTATTTATTTTTATCGTGTCTGAAAATGAGTTGATTAATATGGCGGCAAAATGATCTGAGGGCAGGGGCGGAGCAGAATCCAAGCCTACAACTGATAGAACTATCAGAAAAGTAAAATGTTGCCCTGATAACAACTAAAATACTATTGAAAACGGGAAAAAATCTCAAAGGTACAAGGACCCCCCACCTCTTCCCCCTCCCCCCTCAAAAAAAAAAAAAAAAACGTCTGCAATTCTTTCAGCACCATAGAGAAACTTTCGCCTACGAAATAGATTGAGATAAGACTGCACAGAACGTACGTTCTGATCGTAGATATATACCTTCCGCTTGTTTATTCAAGACTATGTGCTACAATTCGTTCAGATATTCAGTAGATTGCTCTTTGAGGTCCAGATTATTATATAATAAGCACGGCGCTGAAAGAGTTATAGTTCGTTCAGACTTTGTTACGAAACATCCGGAAGCAATTGTCATAGCAATGACAAACCTTATGTCCATTGAGTCTTATTGACATTTCTTGGACAGGAAGTTCGGAGTTTTTATCTTTTTCCAATACTGGCCAGGGAGAAATTTGGCAGAAACAGATTTAGGATATAAATCATTTTCTCGGATTTTCAACTCTTCCAAAATCCCGCAGAAACCTATAGAATTGAACGCGACGTCATTTTGTCCCTGACCCCTGCGTTAAAATCTTTACCCGACGACAAAAGTTTGGAAGCGTCCAAATTCAAAGCATTTGCAGACGGCGAATAAAATGTACCTAAAATTATAAGATTTGGCTTTGAAAGGTTTAAAATATTGTGGGAAAAGGAGAAAACGCAGGGTACAAGGCGCACTGTGCACAGTGCCCTGGCAGGGTAGAACTAGTACTGGTGAAGCCCAGCAAAGACATGAATACGAGTGACCGTGATATAAGTGTATACTGTTGAAAGGGGCAGTCGTGCAGTCTGACCTTGGATCTACACTGTTCGCTTCTTTGTCACATATTGTTGCTAAAACAACTCTGAAATGACAATATTTTGGACGTTTTTCCTAACTGAAAGGGTCCATTTAATTAATTCATTCTAGAAATAAGACCTAAATGGTTGCAATTTTGAGCCTTACTACCCACAATATCTGCGCAAGCAATTTTATGCAGTCTGATCTCGACCTATTCCGGCCGCATTGGCAACTATAATTGTCACGGTGCCTAAGGGCCAATCGTTGCTCCTGTTTCCGACTGGTCACTTGGATTTTAGGCTGACCCCTATCACGTGACTCCTAATCCACCCAGGTGATTGTTACTCAGTGTGGACTCAGTCAACGTTTAGTCGGGCAAAATAGAGGTTCAAACAAAGCGCCAAGCAGGTTGATCCGGGAAAAAAAATGAAGTAAGTCTCTTTTTCTTTCGTAATCTTTGTATTTTTTTCCATGAATAAGTAAAGTACATGTATGTATATCTAGATCTGGCATTGTAGTTGAAATTTGTGATTGTTTTCGTATAATTTTCCCTCGCATTTGTAAAACGCCAGCGTCTTTGTGCCTGTGTTTGCGCCCGCCTCCCGATTTCCTTCTTAAAATGTCGCTCTAATATGCATATCTTTTTGAAATTTGTTTTGAAACAAAGTTTTCCTTGAATAACTAGGAGATTGCAGACATCTTAGAAATTAAAAAAAAAAAAAAAAAAGGAAAAAATGGGAACACTGGTGTGAGCGGGAATCGTAGCCTTTCGCACAAGGAGCATAAAAATGTGCATCTTGTTGTAATGGGTTCATTCTTTAGTGCATGGAGATATAGTTTTATACATCCGGCATTTACTACTTAGGGGAACATTGTGGAAAGTAGAAAAATTGCTTAGTGTAGGGATCATAGACATGTCTACATACTGTATGATCCTTGCTTAGAGAAAGCAAAGCAATACCGTGAATCCATTAAGGTCAGAATTTCTTATCGAATGTTTATCCTTAAGCTGCTAAATAAATAAAGGGGAAATTTCCTGTTGATAGCAAAAGAAAAATCCAACAGATTTATTGTGATTTCAAGGTTCTATTTGCCAGAAAAATCTCCCTATGTTGGACTGTTTTGATCCAAAATCAGACTGTGTGTTTGTTATATGCAGTCCGATCTTGATCTGTACACTCCAAGTCAGGATTGTGTGATAAAAGGTAAAGAGGTCTTCTTAAGTTGTTTTTGCTGCAAATTATTTATTTCTTGTTTTGTTTAACAATGACAAGTACCACAAAATACTCTTTTCTACATAGCCTATCAAAGAATAGATAGAAAAATGTTTTTTCTTACATACATCCTTTTTTTAACTGATGGTTTGCCAGCTATTGCATTGGTTAATTTAGAGATGTAGTGTTTTTTAAGTTTGTTGAGATTATTAAAAATCTGAATAGTCCCCCTTAAGAACTAAGGACAGCTTTACGTGTCTTGGCAAAAAGTTTCATTCAATATCAGACTACAGAACATGCAGTGTGATCTTAACGCTTTATCACACAATCCCGACTTTTAACAACCTTGAGAAAGAGGCCTTTTGAAAACATTGTGGGAAAAGGAGAAAATGCTGGTAACCAGCATTTTCTCCTTTTCCAGCAATGTTTTCTACCTTCCCAAAACAAAATTCAATGTGTTGGTAACATTTATATCGTCATCTGCAAATGCTTTCAATTTGGACCAGTCTAAAATGTTGTCGTTTGGTAAAGGATTAAATGTTTTATCAAGGTAGGTATTCTGCGATAATGTCCCATCATAAGGCACACAGATTGGCATTTCTCCCTCTCTTCATTTCAGAATAAGTATTGATTGCATTTGTCTAGCTTATTTAAAAACAAAAACATGTATTTGCTCTAGTTCATAGGACGTTATTTCCCTCTCTAAACCCTGTACCACACTTGGGTTTTAATGACCCTTTGGAAGAAGCCTTTTGAAAACATTGTGCGAAAAGGAGAAAATGCTGATAACCAGCATTTTCTGCTTTTCCCACAATGTTTTCTATCATTCCAAAAACAGTTTTCAATTTTTGTGTCCCCTTTATTATGTCATGTGCGAAATCCTTTCAATATAGTTGAAGTCCAAAAGATTATCGTTTGGTAAGGAGTTAAACATCTTTGGCAATACATGATCTTGGATTTAACCCTTTACCATAGAATCCCAAGTTTTAATGACCCTAATAAAGAAGCCTGAAGTGTGGTGAAAAGGAGAAAATGTTGATTACCAGCGTTTTATTCCTTGCTCCACAAGGTTTTCTACCACTTTTATTATTAACCACTCAATCCAGACTATTATCGACCCTGAAGAAAAACTCTTTTGAAAACATTGTGGGAAAAGGAGAAAATGCTGGTATCTAGCATTTTCTCCTTTTCCCACAATGTTTTCTACCCTTTACAAAAAGGATTAATTTTTGAGCTGCACTTGATTTGTCATCTGCAATGCTTTTAATTTGGACCAGTCATTTGGTAAAGAGTTTAAGATAAATTACATTATTTAAGCCACATTTAAAATTTGTAGTTTTCCAAACACTTTCAATTTAGGTAAGTCTAAAATTTTTTTATCCAATAATGATTTGAACCACTTGCTATTCTGTGAAATATTTTTTAAAAGAAGCCTTGAATACAGCTTTTAGGTCTCTTTTTTTTTTAATTGAAAATATTAGTCATTATAAGATAAAAAACTAAAGACAGTCTTGGTCAGGATGTATTGCAAAATATAGTGCACACATTGTAAATCCCAGATCAGACTACATATTGGGTATAGTCAAAACCCAATACATCTTTACTTGTTTTCAGCCAGATTTTTACCCATTTCAGTTTTTCACTCTACTGGCTGAAAGCCAGCAGAGCCTATGTCATAGCGAGTTTTCCGTCGTCCATCACCCTGTCTGTTCATCTTTTTCTTGTTTACATGATAAATTCTGCATTTTTGTCGGATTTTCGTGAAACTTGCACAGTTTGTTTATCTAATCAATAGCTTGAACCCTATTGATTTTGAAAACATCTGACAATCAGTAAGGGAAAAGTAGCCATTTAAAGTTGAAAATTTACATATCGTGTTTACTGGATAAAATCAACATTTTTTTAAATCCAACTCTTTTGTATTATCAAGGGATCGAACCATATAAAAAAAAAAAAAAAAATGAAGAAAATCCAGAAACCAAGAACTTACATGATGACTGAAAACCTAACATACCTTAACCTCTTTGGGTGAAATTTGTGGCAGAGGATTTTAAAAATGTCCTCTTGAAATATGGATGATAAGGTTTGAGACATAAATACAAGTGGAAATATTGTGGCAAAATGCAATATAATTCGGTCATTCCCAACAATTTCTCCTTTGCCACATTATTTTTTTATTGTTGTATACAGCAAGGCCAAAGTCAACTGTGGGTGATTATGCTTTAATTCTTTACCAGACAATAAAACTTTGAACCTGTCCAAATTGAAAATATTTGCACACGACAAATTGTGATTGGAATAGTGGTATTCATCTTTTGTAAGCTAGAAAATGTTATGGGAAAAGGAGTTTTTCCTTGCTTTTATCCAACAATGTTTTCAATATCCAAACTACTCAAGGTCATATAAGCATTGGAATGTTTCTGGGAATTTCTTGGGCCTATGTTCAGCGCAGAATTAAATATTTTAGGGTAGGAAAACACCTGTAGGCCATTACAGCATACTGAGGCAAGCCAAAGAGTATAATTATAATAAGTGTTTTAATCACCCTATACCAGACCACAAAACTTTTTACTGGTCCAAACTGCAAGCCTTTGCAGACAACAAATTGAATGTGACTTGTATGATGTAATTTGTTAAGGAATAGAAAAAGTTGTGGGAAAAGGAAAAAATACTGGTTACCAGCATTTTCTCCTTTTCCAACAATGTTTTCAAATGACTTTTTCCTTGGGGTCATTAAAAGTTGGGATGGTGTGGTAACACTATTAACCCTTTCCCAAACGACAAATTTTGGACTAGTCCAAATTGAAAGAATTTGCAAACGACAATTTTAAATTTGATGAAAATGGCAGAAAGTTCTCACAAAGGGTAGAAAACACTGTGGGAAAAGGAGAAATTGCTCGTTACGAGCAACTTCTCCTTTTCCCACAGTGTTTTCAAAAGAATTGTACTGCAGACACGTGAAAACCAGGGCTTGTTTGGGAAAGGGTTAAATATACACATTTATTTAGAAATAATTTTTTTTCACCTGGAACAACTTGGTGCTTATGTTACTTGTTAATAATTCTACATAAACTTATCTTTATCTTTGTAGATTTACAGTATGACCAGATTTGGACTTTGTTAAGGTAAGAGTCACTTAACATTGGGTAATCAAGGGCTAAAATAAGTGCATGATGAATTATACAAAGTCTGTCAGATTAATGATGGGCAAGTTTATAAAAAAATGTAAAAAATTGTGATATGTATATTACAAAACATGGAGGTTTGAATTTGATGTTTTTTACCAGCCTAAAAGTCATATTTCAAATATAACATGGTAGAAACCGATCGTCTACCATGAAGTCAAAGGTGTAAGACAATAATATTATGGTTGCCATAAAGTGTTGAAAGGTAGCAAACTGAGAAAGTCTGTGTGTAATTTCAAAATATTAACCACACAGAAATGAAGCCATTTTACTAAGATGGCACACACTGCCCTCAAAGTACAGCATTCTGCCTCATTTTATGAGGCTAAGCCCTGGAATCAGCTGTATAGGTCGAAAGTTTGACAGAAACATAAGCTAGTATGGATATTAGTATGAAGTTTGCATTGATAAAGAGAAGGGCATAGTGTCATGAATGTTAAACTTACATTGTTGTCAGACCCATGTGTTTAATTTCTTAAAGTAATTTCAAATATACCAAATAAATCAATACAGACCAATCCCATGTACTAAAGAACCAAATTTACCAACAAATAATGCCTTACTAAACCTTCAGACTGCTGAGTTGAAACATGTGATACATTATCAGTCTCCGAGACAAATCATCTTCAAGCAGTTCCAAATATATTCTGACCCCAATGACATCAGTTTATGCATATCTTTACATAATGCCTCTGATATCCGGTAACATCTCTTGTGGTTTTAAGACTATAAAGTGAAAACTTGGTAATACTCCTTGACCAACCCCGTCTTGGTACACCCCAGTCATCAACAAAACACACTGCATAGTTTATTTTTATCATTATTATGTCAATATGACCGGTACTATTTTGCAATGATGCTTTGATAAAATACCGTATTCCACCTAATTAACGCTCCCTCCCTGATAGTAGCACCCCCTCCCCCCCACACTATTATTTCTTACTCCAAACGCTTCCAGACAACCCCCACCCATACCCAACCTTAACCTTAAAATCGACAACTGGGGTGACAAACTTCCAAACGCAAGATAACTTCACTAAAACTTTTCAAACACAGACTGATGAAAATGACTAATGACCAATTATTTATAAACAAACTTACAGGTACGGCGTCGACATAATCCTAATTACTTCAGCAATCAATATCATTAACAGCTGACTGTCTGAATTCACATACACTTCCAATAACATTATAAACTTCCCGTAAAACAAAATTTGTCAACTAACTTGGAAGAACATTAAAAAGGTGAAGTATTGAATTTCAGTGTCCCATACTAATCGTGAATGCTATTAAATGTCTAAATGAATCATGATCGGCGGTAAAATCAATATTCTGCATTACTGCATTACAGGAAGTCTTTCAAAATGGCAATCACTTTGCACTGGGCTCTGACTAAAACTCGGATCAAAGTACCATACTTACTCTAAGTGATGGCAGTGAAAATTTCGGGAAATTGGCTATGGACTAAGAGTGCCCTGTTGGTGTTTTGAATGGTGCCCCAGCGCATTAATTAGGTGAAGTACGGTAGGAACAATAACTTTCAATAAGTCAATCAATAATGTCTTTTATGCAAATACGGAATACACATAATCTTTCTTAATTTAACACTTTTTCCTACTATTTTTGTCTTTTTAAGCACAAAAATTGCATTTTATTATCCTTTAATATATACATGTGCGCTAAATTACCTGAGCTGGCATCGTGCCATAAAATGACAATTATTAATTCATTCAGCTTTCAATAATCTAACATTATCAGGGATCAATCACTTTACATTGATCTTGTAGGTCGGTGTTGGTCATCATTCATTTATAGGTCACACTATTTTTCACAAAACAACTCAAAAGTGGCTTGCTATAGGTTTAATGTATTTGTTCTTACACACTGTATATGTCTAAGAATTCATCTTAAAGTGGGGCTATGTGGATGGGACAGTCGAAATAATTGAGCATACTCTTTATATCATACATGGTATAATAACTACATCACTTATGATTTTAAACGGTTATTGAGGCTGAAATTTGTTATTTTTTTTTTTAATCACATAATAATTTATTGTCACTTTACAAAATATTTTAATTAGACCAATCATAGACCAATCAGGTAAACACTTAAATATAACTTTGATTTCCTGCTAGTAACAGATCAGTAAAGTACATGTTTGTTGCCCCAATGCTAGTCTGCATCATATAAAGTATGAGTTACATAGTTGTTGTCCTTAAATAAATAAAAAAACATCAGAAACAACAATAAATTTTATTCAGTGTTTGACACCTACATTACAAGGGGTCCAGTATGTCAAAAATTTGCATAGGGTATTACTCTTGAAATTGTAATTTTGACTAGTTCTTAATTGGATTTGACTTCCGAAAATTTTTGCTCAAAGGCTTCAGTTTCAGAGTATAGCAGAAAAAAAGTCTTATAGGAGTTTCTTAAGTTTTAGTTTTGTGGCCTGTGTATTCAAAGTATTTCATTACTTGAGAAGTACAGAATGGCATAACGTTAACAATGGATGAATCCTTTAAATCAGCACCATGTCTTTCAAATTGGTAGGTGTGATACATATTGAAGTATCCTTACATGATGTGTGTCTATCAGACACACATTAACTTAAACATGTTTGAGGGTTTGTAAACCAAAGGGAGTTGTAATAGCCACTAAAGTATTGTCAGCATACCTTATGTGATGTTGAGAATCTTAAATCCTATATGTATATCAGATTAAAAATGAAAGTGGATGTAATTTCTTATTACTTAATATACTTTTCTGTTCTGTTATTAAAAATTCTATTTGCCTTATTTAGCCCTTTACCAAATGATCCTGCATTGTAGCAACACTGAGGAAAAAGGCATTTAAAACATTGTGGGAAAAAGAGAATCAGCATTTTCTTATATTCCCACAATGTTTTCCTTCTACAACGACAATTTGCACCATTAATTGAGCCACATGTAATGTGTCATCTGAAAAATATTTCCAAATTGGACAAATCCAAATTTGTTACTTGGTAAAGAGTGAATTTTCAGGGTTCATTTCAGTTTTTTAACCCTTTCACTAAAATAATTGCCTTTGCGGCCAGTGTAGATCAAGATCAGGCTGCACAAAACATGCAGCCTGATCTTTGATCTACACTGTCCGCTATGTTAAAACAGGCAAAAGGTAGCCATGAATTTGCAATTATATTGGTTTATTCTAGAATGAAAATGACAACTGGGTTTATTTGGCACTTTAAGGGTTACTTTCTTGTTGCACTGTTATGAAAGCATCTTTTTCTGTACACAAATTCAATTTGAAATGAACCCTGCAGTTCTTTTTAAACCAAAACCTATGCAATTATTATGGTGTTAAGGATCTTTGATCCAAAAGTAAGAAAGAAAATAATTTATTATCTCATGCAACGTTTGATGTTAAGGATCTTAAATCCAAAAGTAAAGAAGAAATAGTTTATTATCTCATTGTAATGTTTGATTTTAAGGATCTTACATTCAAAAAAAAAAAAAAAAAAAAAAAAAAAATATATGAAAAAACTAATTTTCTCATGCAAATAATAAGAGTGATCTTAAATAAAGCAGAATTTGAATTATAGTTAGATTAGTAAGTTAAATCTGTTCATATAAATTTTGAAAATGGCTTGAATAAATTAACTAATTACTTTGGCAAAGATATAGGTGAAAAATATTGCATTTATGAAACAAAATTATTTTCACAATTCATTGCTCAGAGAGGTTATCCATGCATTGGACTGGTTAGTATCCAGGAAACACAGAAAGATACATGTAGACAGAGTTGATTACTGGGTGGGATCCAGGAAAGATTTGTCTTTTGTTCAAAAGTTTTAAATCATGAACAAACAAAAAATATAGAGATTAAACTGTTACCAATGACGGATCAAGGCAATCCAGAAAGGTTTGTCGGTCTATTCAGGGGCAGCAACTGTGTTTCATCTGCAAAGTTAACCTCTTCTAAGCATTTTTGTCAAAACCCAAGTACATGTAACTGAAAAATAATTAATTGGTTCCTAAGACCATTTTCAAAAGTTATGTGAATGCATTTATCTTACATTTTTATTTGTGAAAGGTACTGTTTTTTTTTTTTTTTTTGTCCACTCAAAAAAGACTTAGCTTTTTACCAAACAACAAAGTTTTATAGTCAAAGATGAAAGCATTTTCAGGCAACATACCAAATATGGCACAAAGATAGGATTTGCCCTTGAAAGGTAGGAAAACATTGAGGAAAAAGAAGAAAATGCTGGTTACCAGCATTTTCTCCTTTTTCCACAATGTTTGCAAAAGCCTCCGTTCCAGAGGTTGTTAAAATAAAAATCAGGATTGTTTGGTAATGGGTTAAGACCACACAACAGTTTTTTTGTGTGTCAATCTCTGCAAGGTTCATGAGAAAGATCTTAGCCTGCAAAGCACCTTAACAACAATAGTTTTTTTTTTTTTTTTCCTGGCTAGTGCAGATCAAGATCAGACTGCACAATGCAGCCTGCTCTTAGATCTACACAGCATACTATGGATAGACATGGCTTGCAAAATTTAGTCTCATAATGACATTTTATCTGGTCCCTGTTCACTTTGTTTGGCACTTCAAGGGTTTTATCCAATAGATATGTACGGCTTAATGGTACATTTATTTATGTAGTAATTGCAACATGTGTATGGATATTTTTTTGCTTTTATCTTTAGATTTTCTTTTTTCAAATGTTTTTAATTTTAATTTTGACTTTTTCATTGAAAAATTTTTGAGTAGGCAGGGACTGCCCAGCCACTTAGTAATGTCTTTTATGCATTATACAGTCTTACTTCATTTAATTTTTTTGCCATGAATTCATCATTTTGTTCGAATCTTCTTAAGTGCAACCATTCTACTTTATCATCTCTTAATACAGACATGCACACTTAATTACCAAAGCCGTCAATTGATGCATCATAAAACAACATCCATTCATTCATTCATTTATTCATTTATTCATTTTGATTTATAATAAGTTTGCTATTTCTCAGTATGGAAGCTTTTGCTTCTGTGTGATCTGACTGTCTATTAATGAATCCTGTGAAGGCAAGTGCTCTGGTTGAATAGGATCATTGACTGTAAAACAGCTTTGGGGCAATTTTAAGTTTAAAATTAAATCCAGTGCTGATAGAAGAGTGGACCCTGTTCTTTTTTTCCTCTCACGTAAGACTTCAGATCACACTCTACAATTAGGTATACCTCATATTCCATTTAAGTTGCTGAGAGCCTTGCACAATGTTGTAGGCTAAGGATCTTATTTCCACAAGTAAAAATAGGTATTCATTTATTATTAACTCGGCTGTTTAAAAAAAACGTCGAGTTATTGTCATAGCCCTGTCGCCGTATGCAATTTCGTGCAAAAACTTTGACATTTTATAATAACTCTGATATTACTGAAGATATTTACTTCAAACTTGAACAAACTGTTGACTTTGAAAAGGGGAACCCATAGAACTAGGGCAGGTAATCACTAGAATATTTTGACTCAGGTATGCCCTTTTTGCGACTTCGAATTTTCACTGAAAATCAAGCAACTTCAGCCGAGCATTGCCACCCGCATGCCAGGTACTTGTTGTTTTTATATAAGGAGGTACACAATTTTAGAAATGATGTACCTTTTAATATAGAATGTTTATCATAGTTAGGTTGTATTCTGTATTTCATGATGAGAAGTAGTCATTTTTTTTCCACATGAATGTAATCCCTGTTGGTTTAAAAAAAATCTCAAAGATGTGGTCTGTGAAAAGACTTTAGATTTAATTGGGGAAACAATATCAACAGATATTGAGGAAATCCAAGACTTAGTGCTTTTAAAAGATTCATCTGTTGGCTCTCTATTTATATATTGACACTGATTTCAACTCAGAAACGCATGCAAATCCGCATATGGAATACTTTCGAATACTGGAACCAGCCACAAAGCCAACACAACAAATGATTTGAATGATGTTTTAATTATATTATTTCCTGTTAAATCAGAACAGAAAGATATCTTGTTTAAAAATACAGGAATTCAGATAAAAAATGTATGCCTGATTTCAAATACTTCAGCAGAGCCCTGATATTTATATTTGTGGTTGAATCTGACAATTACTATCATATTCATAAGCTTGGTCTTTACACTTTCATCTACAGAAGTTGTTTTATGAAGTTGTTTGGTATTTGCTAGGAATTTAAGTATTTTTGCTGTTGTTTGTTTGATATAGGGGAAGGGGGTTGAACTGCATTGAACACAATGTCACCTTCACTATTTAAGTATCTATGAGCATTGAAGGAATGTCTGAGAAAGAAGAATTTCCCCATTAAATGCTTAAGTTTTTAGTAGAAATACTGATCAAAATCAAGATGCTAATTATTTACACTAAAGTATACATAGTGCAACCTTTCAAGATCATCCCCATGATCTTTAATCAATAATACTTTCATCAGTTTACCAGCATGGTCCAAGTTTGTATATTACAGGCTTAATTGTTTGAGGAAACTTGTCACATAGATGTATTGTTTTTTCCTGTGATGTATCAAATTGTCATTTAGAAAACAGACATCACAATTTTTAAGTGTTGCTTGATTATTTCAAAGTTCAAGTGCTATTTCAAAGTTCAAATGCAAACATGAGGATAAATGACAACTGTCTTGGTTTCTACAATTTTGGCAAGCCTAGAAACATTTGTTAACCTTAGGAACATTAGCTTATTTCACATGAACTCATAGCCTGGATGACTCCAGTACACTACACATTAAATTGTGTCAGTAACTTTAAAAACAGCATAATTCAAGCACTTTTCAATAAATATCTCCTAAATTCCATCTTCATTTTTGCAACACTTTTTCAAAATCAACTTTTTAATGGGTAATCAGGGGTAGTTATTTCTAATCATCTTTTGGAGTTTTTGTGAGAAGCATTTGGTGGAGTATAGGTCATAGTAGAACAAGGACACTGATAATATATCTCTTTACAAACATACTTTGGAAATAGCAAAAGCACACAACATGAAACAGAGCTGTCTCAGCTTTGAGTAACCTGGTTCCCATCCGATTTGTCTGGGCCTACAGTATTCCATAATATACTAGGAACATTTACACAAGTATACTGAGACTCTGACATAAAATCTTGACAGTGAGGACAGATTGGAAAGCAAATTCTGACATGAAATCTTGAGAGTGGGGACAGATTGGAAAGCAAATTCTCCTTTTAAAGCAGATACCATATCTTACCAAACAATTTACTAAACCAATCCCCAAGACATGAATTTGTTACTTACTTCTGTAAAGGGTGATTTTTATTTTTAGCTGGGTTGTTCATGAATATGTTTTATTCCTTAAAATGTTACACACATGGTTATATTTCACCATGGTGGTACATGAAAAGGATCAAAACACACACAAAAAAATGGTTCTACTCTGTTTAATGCAATTGGACAAATCTTGAAACAAAAGACAGGAAACAAAATAAATTGATCAAAGCAAAAACCAAAAAGAATCTTATTAATAGAAAGTTGGAAAAAATAAAATAAAATAAATAAGTAAATAAATAAAAAAAAAAAAAAAAATCTTAGAGATAAAAACTCGTAAAAAATGAAAAAATTGGGGGGGAGGGGGGGACACACAAATTGAAAAAAAAGATAAAACAACAACAACAGAAAAAAGGAAAAACAATTAGAGTATGATAATAATAAACAAAGATGATTTAAAAACATGTAAAAAAAAAGAAAGAAACAGTCTGTAAAACAAACATGTAAAAAAACAACTGAAAATGGCAAAATTTAGAATAAGAAATTATGAAAAGAATTTTTAAAAAATGAAGAAAAGCAACATCAACAGAAAAAGTGGAGAAAACTTTAATAACCAAAACCTAAAATGATCAAAAAACAAATGTAAAAAAAAGTAAACAGTTTTTTTAAAAAAAATGTGTAAAAAATGAAAAAGGCAAAAGATTAGAACAAAAGAATAATAATAAAAAAGAAGAAATAAGAAAATACTTGTAAAGAAAGAAAATTATAACGAAATGATAAAAGATTAAAAAATCTTATCAAAAGAATGAAAAACTTTGAAAAGAATAAAAAGAAATAACATGATAAGAAAAATAAAGAAAACTTTAAAGAATATGAGAAAAAATTACAAAGAGAAATAAAATTATAACAAAAATGATGAAAAAAAGAAAAAAATGTTACTAAAAAATGAAAAACTTGAAAAAGGAATAAAATAAGATAACATGAAAAGAAAAGTAAAACCCATAAAAAGAGAAATAAAAATGAAAAACAGAAAAAGAAGCATGAAGAGAATGAAGGAAAAAAATAACTAAACAAAAAAATTAAAGAATTTAAAATGAAAACAATAAAACTGAAGAAATAGAAAATAAAAAAAATGAAAAACAACATCAACAGAAAAAAAACAAAAAAAAAAAACGGGAAAATATATAATAGTAAACAAAATTATAATATAGTAAACAAAAATGATTAAAAAGGAAAAGAAAAACTAAGAAACTATAAAAAAAAGAAAAGAAAGAAAATTCTAACAATATAATAAAAAGAATAAAAATTGTATGAAAAAAAAAAAAAAAAAAAAAAAAAAATGAAACAGTTTAAAAAAAAAAAAAAAGAAAAAAAGGTGTAAAAAATGAAAAAGACAAAAGATTAGAACAAAAGAATACAGACCAAAAGAAAGAAGAAATAAGAAAATACTTGAAAAGAAAGAAAATTATAACGAAATGATAAAAGAACTGAAAAAAAATCTTATCAAAAGAATGAAAAACTTTAAAAAGAATAAAAAGAAATAACATGATAAGAAAGTTAATGAAAACTTTAAAGAATATGAGAAAAAGTTACAAAGAGAAATAAAATTATAACAAAAATGATGAAAAAAAGAAAAAAATGTTACTAAAAGAATGAAAACTTGAAAAAGGAATAAAATAAGATAACATGAAAAGAAAAATAAAGCCCATAAAAAGAGAAATAAAAATGAAAAACAGAAAAAGAAGCATGAAAAGAATGAAGGAAAAAAATAACTACACAAAAAAATCAAAGAATTTGAAATGAAAACAATAAAACTGGAGAAATAGAAAATAAAAAGAATGAAAAACAACATCAACAGAAAAAAACCATGGGAAAATATATAACAGTAAAAAAAAAAAAAATATAGTAAACAAAAATGATTAAAAATAAAAAGAAAAACTAAGAAACTATATATAAAAAAAAAAAAAAAAAAAAGAAAAGAAAGAAAATTCTAACAATATAATAAAAAGAATAAAAATTGTATAAAAAAAAAAAAAAAAAAAAAAAAAAAAAAAAAAACCTGAAAGATATCTTAATAAAAGAATTGATAAATTGAAAAAGAATAAAAAGAAATAACATGAAAAGAAAAATATTATCATAAAAAGAGAAATTGAAATCAAAAAAAGAAAATGAAGTATTAAAGGATTAAGAAAAAATGTAGGGAATTTCAGTAGGGATATGTTTGTTTCTGATACCCCCTGTCCCTGGCAAAAATATTGCAATAAGTATCAGAAGCTAGCATTTTCCATTAAATCTTCATTTTAAGAGTAATGGAAGGAATTTGCACAACAATTTTCACAAGGAACTAAAACAACAAATTTGCAAAGTGCAAAGGAATCTTCAAAAAATTACCTTAGATGCAAACTTAGATTCTAAAAAATATTTAAACTGTAAATCAACAGTCATGAAACTGCATATGGAGTATAAACTAAAACTTTCCAGTACTTTAAGAACAAAAAAAAAAAAAAAAAAATCTGTGATTGAAAATGAAAATATTAACATAAAAGAACTAAACTCTACTTTATATTTACTTGAAAGGTAAAGTTACGTAGCAAAGGTGTAATTGACAAGTTAGATATGCACACAGCTATCTATAGTAGCAGGTCATTCTCACTCCCAAACACGTGTATTGGCAAGAAACACTTGTGGAATGTATAAAATGAAACTGACACATTGAAAATGCATACAGTCAGCTTTCCACAGCAACATATTGAGATGATAAACACACACACACACACACACACGCACACAAATGAAAAACAGACATGTAAAAAAAGGTGAACAATGTAAAATGTGAATTTTTCTTGAAAAAGTGTTCCTTCCCTACAATTAGCTGTTTTCCCCCCCTCCCCCAATCCCACCCCACAAAAAAAAAAAAAAAAAAGGTTTTCCTTTTTTGTTGTTTTTTTTTCAATTTAAGATACCATGGCTTCGAAGTACTTGGAAAAGACGATGACAGACACATTGCCCAAAACAGTTATGTGAATAATCAACAAGTCAGCAGAGCATCTACATGGTAAGTTTAACATGGATTAGGTATATTAATATCCCTTTCACTTATTCACTTATTTAGTATCTGATTATATACCATTTGGAAATGTAAGTAGTAAAATGAAGAAATCGTGTGACTAAATGCATGAATTTAAACGATGTTCTGTTCTGATTAAGATCAGGCTGTACAGAATATGCAATCTGATCTTAAATCTACACTGTGATTTTTTTCTCCGATGTAATACCAGTAAATAAAAATGCAATATCTGGAAAGTCTTTTGACTACCAAACATCTATTCTTAAGCTTGTCCAAATTATTAGCATATGCAGACAACTTATTTAAATATGGCTCAAAAAATGGATTTGTCTTTGAAAGGGTAGAAAACATTTGGGGAAAGAAGAAAATGCTGGTTACAAGCATTTTATTCTATTCACACAATATTTGCAAAAGCATTTTTCTCAGTAAAACTTGAGATTGTGTGGTAAAGGGTTAACTCTTTACAAAATGACAAAATTTTGGAGTGGTCCAAGTTGAAAGCATTTCCAGATGACAAATGTTGCTATATTGATGCTTTTGTCTTTGATACAGTAGAAAACATTGTGGGGAAAGTAGAAAATGCTGCTTACTAGCATTTTCTCCTTCTTCCACAATGTTTTCCTATAGCCTTCTCTTACAGGGTGGTTAAAATTTGGGATGTGTGGTAAAGGGTTAAACTAACTTAAAATATCCACCGTGTTTATTAAGCAAAATCCTGAAACAAATTTGCTGCAGGTACCTATGAGAATATTTTTGTACAATAGGCATTACTGGCGTTTATCTAGGTCGAATGGAATTTGGCTAAATAAGGAATACACCTTTAGCCACAATATTTTCCAAAGAACATGATTGTATTTTGCAGAAAACCCAAAAATATTTCATCAGGAATTGGAAGTCCCTGAAAGCTTGCTTAACACTTCATAGTGACCAGCATTTTCTCCTTTTCCAACAAAGTTTTCTTCTCTCTCACAAGCAAATTTCAGATTTTGGTTAAGTACATTGTCTGCATATATATTCAGTACCAACACTTCTGAAATTTTGTAGCCTAGCCCTGGTAGCTCAGTTGGTAGCATACAGGACTTGGGAACAGGGGGTCACTAGTTTGATCCCCAGCTCGGCCAATTTCTTCCAGGGATTAATGATAGTCATTGTGACAGGATTTATTCCTCTCTCACCATTGACCATTGTTTCAGCAATGGTTATGTGGGAAAGCAGCCAGTGGCTCAGAAAGAATATAATGCATAGTACCAGTAAAAGGAACTCCATTAAAGCATGGATAGCTGCTGGGATATAACTGAAATAATGTTGAAAATGGCATTAAAGACCATACAATTAATCAATCTAAATTTTTTAGTTTGGTAAAGAGTTAACTCTTTACCAGGCAACAAAGTTTTAGGCCTGTCCAAAATTTTGAAAGTACTTACTGACAACAAAACAAATGTTGCTCTAATGACGAGGTTTATGTTGTAAACAATATTGTGGAAAAAGAAAATTCTGGTTACCATTTTCCCCCTTTTCCCAAAAGGTTTTTAAAACACACATGGGAGGTAAGAACACAACATGGGTCCAAACTTTTTACAGATGTATTAAGCTTCCTTTTCATAGAGCATGGCTCATATACAGACCTCCCTTTACAACCTTTATTTTTTCTTAAGTTTTTCATCCTTTTGTTTTAAATTTCCAGTTCACGTGCGGTCCTGCATGACTCAGTGGTAAAGTATAGGTCTCATAACCTGGAGGCCCCAGGTTTGATCCTCGCAGATAGCACTGGGTTGTTTGTCAGAGTTTAGTTGGCAAGACACTTCATAGGCCTAGCCTAGTGCTAGTGAAACCTTAGGACTTACATGAATATGCGAGATATAACAGTCATATGACTGAAATGATGTTGAAACATTGAAAAACACCATTTAATCAATTAATCATTAAATCTGTTCATAGGTATTAGAATACCGTAACTGCCAATACACTATGAAACACCATTCATTCATTCATTCATTCATTGTGGTACATGTCTTTAAAGTAGGTGTTGAATTTTGTTAATCATATAATTTGTATATGTAGATGATGAACAGTTTTATTTTCAGTGTTTTAATGTTCCTTTTAAATTTCTTTCAGGGAGGAAATTAGCTAGCTCATAAGGACATTTTGGCATGGTCATGGACTTGAGGTAGGTCAAAGTTGTCAGTTTTCAATATTTTTTTCTAAATTCATATTACTTTGGCTCAATAGAACTTTCCATCAGTAGAGCTAGAGAAGGTTATAGTGTATTTCTTATTTCATCATTTTGTGCATAAAATCCTTGTCTGCAATGCACTTTATTTTGGCAGTGCTGATGCAATAGTAAGAGTACTGGGTGCAAGACATTCATACTCGTCTTCATTGTACAAAGGTCCACAAGTTTTTATTTTCTGTATTATATTTTTGTGTAGCTTTGCATCCATCAATTACCTCAATAACTGTGAAAGATTATAGGCTAACCCTTTACCACAAAATCCTGAGCTTTAACTAAAACTGGCTTTTGAAAACATGGTGGGAAAAGGAGAAAATGATGGTAAGCAGCATTTTCTCCTTTTCCTTCTGTGTTTTCTATCATATCAAAAACCATTATTTGATGCAGATTTGATTTGTCATCTGAAAATGCTTTCATTCTGGACATGTCTACAATTTTGTTGTTTGGGAAAGGCTAAAACGATAAGAAAAATGTTGAACTTTTTCACAGTATAGAAGCTTTTCAATAACTATAAAGAGAATGTTTGCAATGATTTGTATCTAAAAGCTTTTGCACATGTATTTTTAAATTACACACCAAAGATTCTTTCCAGTCAACTTATAATAAAATGTTTTACCCATATAAAGTAGACAAGTGAGATTCATTTAACTGATGGTAGGAATTATAAAGCACAAATGCAAGTTTAAACTACCAGGTTGCTAGCAATACTTTAACTGTAAACAGGTAAAATATACCCCAAGTAGCCAATAAAATGTTCTTTCATTACGGAATTTAGCTCTGGACTAAATACAGGCTGCAAAATCTAGCTCCTGAAAATATCCTCTTTGAATTATATAAACTGTTAGGTTAAATACAAATCTTAGCAAGTTTGGTTAACATTTGAGTCTGGTTCTAAAAAAAAACCCATCTATAACATATTAATATTTAAACTGCTAGGTTATATATAAATCAAAGGATTAATTTTAAAAGTTCTTACATAGAACATAAGCATTAAGGTTGTATAGACATGTGGTTATCGGCAGACTGACGGTTGGAATTTTCATTACCAGTTAATACATTGTGGCCTGGGACAGGGGGTCTATAGAACAAAATGACAGTTTCAACTATCAGGTTGCTTGCAATACCACTTTCAAATCATATGTAATACATCAAATATACATTAAGTATGAAACCATAAAGTTCTTTTCAGTCACTTTATTAAACCTTTGCACTATCATTAAATGACCTTAAGAAGGCAAGCTTAAGTTAACTGAGAGACAGAATTTTCACTGTACAAATGTTTATACAGGGGCCAGGTACAACACATCATCAAAAAAGAGATCACTTAAGCAACTTCTCTACATAAGTTAAATTACTATAAAAAGGTGAGGTTCAGTTAACTAACAGCTGGAATTTCCTTCATATACTTTGTGACCAGGGACAGGGGTTTTACAACCAAGAAGGCAATTTCAGCTATTAGTTCGCTGGCAATACTTTTGTCAACTATTTTGTAAACAGGTGAAACGCATATCATGGTGCCAAGTAAAAAAAATTAACCGGTAGATATCTTAGCGTTAGGTTTAACCCATAACTGCACAACTCCGAGTTTTAGCAATGCTGAGAAAGAAGCCTTTTGAAAACATTGTGGGGAAAGGAGAAAATGCTTGTTACCAGCATTTTCTCCTTTTCGCACAATATTTTTTATGTAGTTAAGGACAAATACTATCATTTGAAAAACATTTGAATGTTACTCTGTAAATACCTTCAACATGATCGAGTCTACAATTTTGCCATGTGCTAAGGGTTAAAGTTCTTTGATAAAACCCATACTTACAGAAATTTCCTTTAAACAGCTGAATTCATTAGAATAACAGGTATTTCTTTTTTCTAACAATATTTTTTTGTTTTTTTTACGAAAATTCCCATGGTCTAAACTACATTTGATTTGCCATCTGCAAATGCTTTCACTATAGATGAGTCTGAAAGTAAAGAATTAATGCCATTGTCAAAATCAAACTTTGTACACTTCAAGCCAACACTGTGAATGTCTTACATCTTTCTTAATTTTGCATCTGGACTGTTGTCTGGTCATCCTATGCTATGTCAAAATGAATGAAATAAAACATACCAGAAAACCTCTATATAACAAACTCTAATAATTTTCTAAGTTCAAAATTGTTTTTCTTTGTACATTTTTTCACGCTTATTTCAAACTTCTGCAGAGGTTTTGTGAACAGTGCTATCACCACATTGATAACCTAGGTACCGGCCTGCAAAAATGTACCCGATATGGCCAATGTACAGAAAGGATATAGGGCCTTATGCTTTTTCTGTTACAAAGTATTTTGTAGGTTAAGATGGTACTGTCATGGAGTGTGTTGGCAACCCTGGTGCGGAGATCATCTATAGAGACTATAGGATCTCTGCCAAGTCTGATTCAAAACCTCATCCCAAATATTTACTTCTTCAAAACAGGCCCATGTGTCTTTCATATAAAGACTGTCAGGCCAAGGCATGTCCGAAAACATCGTAATCGTGACCCCAAAGTGACAGCAAGATGGCCATTAACATGCTGACACCCAAATTGTATTGAGCAGATAAGAAACTGGCCATTGACATGCCTAGAGAAAATGCTCCTCCCTATGTTGGCCACACCGTGCTAGTTGGACAGTCTTGTCTGATGTCTGGGGTGTATAAAATAAACATTAGATATTATGTCAGCATATTTGTTAGGTAATGGGTTCTACTTATTACCATACAGACTATTTGTTTTTGATCTATAAGAAAAGAAACACAGCTGAGAAACATTTGAAAGTAATGTCTTTTTAACCCTTTACCAAACACGCCTGTGTTTAAATGAACCTGAGGAAAAACCTTTTGAAAACAATGTTGGAAAAGAAGAAAATGCCAACAAACAGCATTTCCTTCTTTCCCCACAGTGTTTTCTACCTTTCCATTGATAAAACGTTTCAGTTGAGCCTATGAAAATATGACATCTGCTAATGTGTTTAAATTGGACCAGTCTAGAATTTTATCATTTGGTAAAAAGTTAACAAACAGGAAAACTTTTACGGAGAGAGGGAATAATTTTTTGAAATATGCAAATACTACTTTTCCAAAGAAAGATCTTCTTAAGGGGCTTAACAAGTAAAGTCTGTATGGTAGTGAGTTAATACTTTTGATAAAAGACTGTTAGGCCAGGGCATGTCTGAAAACATCTGATCGTGATCCAAAAATGAGAGAAGAATGGTCATTGCAAGGCCGACACCAAAATGAGCATCATTTTAAAAATGACCATGAACATGCCCATAATACATTCCCTAAAATATTGGCCACACCGTGCTAGGTGAACAGTCTTGTCTGGTTGTATGTTTGGTGTATGATACAGAATGCAATATTCTGTAGACTTAAAGGGAAAGGAATCCAATAATTTTCACATAAATAGATTTTCGTATCTGTCTTCAAAATTTGTAATTCTTTGACAGCAATAGGCTAAATCAAATGATAACTTTGACCTACTTAAGGATGTGGTTGTTGTTCCTTACCTCTATTTCTGTTTCAATTTTAGGTAAAGTACAGAAGTAGAACAACACAGACAGAATATGGAAGGCAAAGCCGAGATGATTTTTGTAAATTGAACCAATGGATGATGTACATTATACTAGCGTAAAAAGTACAGATCCAGCAACCACCATAACACTCTTCACATCACTGCTCTAGACATTTTTTTGAATATGGCAAAAGCAGTGTTTTCTTCACAATGATGATGTGTGTTTAGCTACTCTGATGATATCACAAGAACAAAACTGACCAGTTAACTTTGTACCTGACAACAAAATTTCAGACTTATCCAATTTGAAAGCAGCTGTTGGTGACATATTAAATGTGACTCAAACATTGATATTTTGTCTTAGAGGGTGTAGAAAACATTATAGAAAAGGAAGAAAATATTTTCTCCTTTTTCCACAATTTGTCCGAAAGCCCTCTTCCTCAATGTTGTTAAAACAGGGCTATTTATCACAAGATTTCCAAAAGGAGGTTGTCTGATGATAACAGATCAGTTAGATTTTTCATCCAAAGTTATGTTTAATCAAATTGAGCAATGTTTTGTGTCCAACAGTACATACTTGATTTTACTTGTTTAGTAAACAACCAATGAGTTCCAAGGGGGAATGCACATATTTACAGCAAAAGGGTACACTAGCGAATGGTGCGTCTCATGTATGCATATATATATGTGAGCCATGCTCTGAAAAGGGGGCTTATTGCATTTGCGAAAACTATCGACCCATGTCAGCCTGCGCAGGCTGAGGGCCAAAACTTTTCGCTATCTTTAAATTTTCTGCATGTCAAGGGATTATTTGATGTCATGATTCAGTCGGTTGTTTGACAAAATGGATTTTATGGATCCATAATTAGGTGATGTCTTGCTTGGTGTAATGCATCATGGAGATGCATGAAGCCCCCTTTTGCCAGAGAATGGCTTATATGGTTGTGGGTGAACGACCACTTGATAAATTGATATAATAATGTGAAAAATTAGTGCTTTATTTTCTAATTTGTCCTTTACCAAACAACATAACAGTACACTTATACAAGTTGAAAGAATCTGTGGCAGACAAATCAATAGTTTATGTCATGGGATTTATCTTTGAAAGAGCTGAAGGCATTGTGGAATAGGAGATAATGCTAGCTAACAGCATTCTTTCCTTTTCCTACAATGTTTTGAAAAGTCCTCTGCCACAGAGTCATTTGAACTTGGGATTGTTTAGTAAATAGTCAAAGCAGAAAGTTGCTTTTTCTACAGTGAACATGTCTTGATTTTATGGTTGTTTTTCCCTTCATTACACAGATTGACTTGAAGCTTCTATGAGACAACAAATTTGCAGACTACAAAGTAAATGTGACTCAAATGATGGAATTTGTCTTTCAAGGGGAAGAAGATATTGTTGGAAAGGGAAAAAACGCTGGTTATCAGTGGTTTCTCCTTTTTCCACAATGTTTCATTCCTCCCTCATCCCTGATCATTATTTCGACAATGATTAGGTAGGAAAGCAGCCAGTTGCTTTGGAAGAATATCATGCGAAGCACTGGTAAAACAAATTCTAGGAAAGCATAGATAGGTTCACTGGCTAATGTGATATAACATATGATGTTGAAAGTGGGGCTCAGCAACAAACATTTTCAAACTGATTTGTCTGTGCTATTAATTTAGTCATATCATATCATGGGACTACTCTTTGAAACGTGTAAAAAACATTGTGAAAAAATGCCAGTCTCCCTTGCTTAACTCCTTATCAGACGATTACTCCTTAACGATAACTCTTTCACCCTTTACCAGACGACAAAATTTAAGCCTTGTCCAAACTGAAAGCGTTTGTAGACGACAATTTCATTGTGGCTCAAATGGTGCAATTTTTCTTTGATAGGGTAGAAAACATTGTGGGAAAGGGAGAAAATGCTGGTTACCAGCTTTTTCTCCTTTTCCCACAATGTTTTCAAAAGGCTTCTTTCCCAGGGTCGTTAAAAGGTGACATTGTGCAGTAAAGGGTTAACTCCTTATCAGATGATAAGAAGTTTTAGACTTGTCCAAATTGTAAGCATTTGCAGACGACATATCAAATGTAGCTCCATCAATGGGATTTTTCTTGTGAAGGGTAGAAAAGATTTTGAAAAAGGAGAAAATGCTGATAACCATTATTTTCTTCTTTTCCTATTATGTTTTCAAGAATCTCCTACCTCAGGGTCGTAAAAAAAATGGGATTGTTTAGGTAAAGGATTAAATTATGAGGGAATATAGAGAAGCATAAAGCGGCAATTTCATGGACGATATTTGTGCTTTCAAATGATACAGGTTATCTTGAAAGTAAGATTTGTTTATTAGGTGTTTAATGCTGTTTTCATCATTATTTCAGTCATATCACAGACTTTAGTCCACCACTGCGTGCATTTCTTGAGTTTCTACAACAAGTACTTTGCACATTATTATATACCTGAAATTTTTCTGGCTCAAATACATGCGTCACACGTGGGAAAAATAACACATGACAGAAAAAAAATCTATCTATACTGTGAAATAAAGTTCCAAATACATGTATGGTATTGATGACGTAACTCACCCGCGGAAATCATATGTAATGATTTGTGATTTGATTGGTCAAAATTTAAGCCATCACATTTATCCGCCATTCATAAAAAAGAGGTTACTTGCTACTACACCATTGTTTATTTTGTTTACCAATTTAAAAAAAAAAAAAGAATAAAATGTCAAGAACTACAAAATTTTGCCGTTGAAAGTTGTCGGTATATAATAAAAGGAATATTATTTTGTAGTAACTTTCCTGATGCTTGTATCTACTTCTCGCTGCATAAGAAAATTTTGACATTTCGTTCGACCTTCGGTCTCACGCAATATCAAATTTTCTCATGCTGCTCGAATTAAATACAAGCACCAGGAAAGTTACTACAACATAATATTCTCTATATATTCCTCCCAATATTCCGTATATTTTCCTCCAAAGCCACTCGCTGCCTTCTCTCCTAACCATTATAGAAGCAATGATCGGTGATGAGAGGAAACAAATACTGTAGCAATGACTATCATCAGTCCTCTGAAAGAAATTGGCAGACCTGGGGATTGGGACCAGCCATACCCTGATATCAAACCCTGTACATTATGGCCTGAGCTATTGGACTCTAGCCACTTTCTGACAAACTCTGTTGGAAAAAATGTTTAGCTGTGAGAGAGATAAATAATTGACTACTATCAATACTCCCAAAGAGTTTTACTTTACCACACCATCCCAAATTTTAACAACCGTAAGGCAGAATACCTTGGAAAACATTGTGGGAAAAGAAGAAAATGCTGGTACCCAGCATTTGCTCTTTTACCCACCATATTTTCTACACTTTCAAAGACAAATCTCATCATTCCCAGCACACTTAGTCGGCCATCTGCGAATGTTTTGAATTAGGGCATGTCTAAAACTTCATCATCTGGTCAAAAGTTAACCCTTTACCACACAATCCCAAGTTTTAACGACCTTTAAGAAAAAGCCTTTTGAAAACATAATGGGAAAAGGAGGAAATGCTGATAACCAGCATTTTCTCCTTTTCCCACAATGTTTTCTACCCTCTCAGAGAATGAAATGAAGTCATTTTTGTGACTTTTAATTTGTTGTCTGCAAATGCTTTCAATTTGGACAAGTCTAAAATTTTGTCGTTTGGTAAAGAGTTAACTGGGCTGGGATTCATTCACGACACATTGATTGCAAGCCCTGAAACTTACTAGCTTGATTGTTTAGCTTTGCTTGAATGCAAGGTAATCTGCCAATCTTTACTTGGACCCACAGGAATATTTTTAGACCCCTCACCTACGAAGTAGAGGGGTATATACTGGTTTCACCATATCTGTCTATCTGTCCATCTGTCCATTGTCAGTCTGTCCATCTTTTTGTTTCCGTGCTCTAACTTAAAAGCCATTTGATCTATGACCCTGAAACTTTATACAAGTGTTGCTCATGACCCAAGGAGATGCCCTATTGTTTTTGGGTCAAAGGTCAAGGTCGGGTTAATTTTGTTTGAAAATCGATTCCATGCACTAACTCAAAAGCCGTTTAATCTAGGACCTTGAAACTTAATACAAGTGTTGCTCATGACATGTGGGTCCTTATTCACCAACCATTCTGAAGAATATTCTTAGTCTTCAAGATTTTCTAAATTTGGTAGTAACACAACTTCTGATTGGCTGAACCAAATGGGTTAGCCAGTCAATAGTTGTGTTACTTTAAGATTTAGACAATTCTGGAGAATAAGGCTAGGTGTATTCTTAAGAATGGTTTGTGAATAAGTACCCTGGTCAACTCTGTAACTTGTTTACCTAGTTTATTTTGTACCTAATGACAAAAGTTTAGACCTGCCCATAGGGAAAGAACTTGCAGACAACAAGCTGGACTTTGCTCAGTGATAGGGCATCTCTTTGTTAGGTAGAAAACCTTGTGAGAAAAGAAGAAAATGCTGGTTACCAGCAATTACTCCTTTTCGCACAGTATTTCCAAATACTGTCTTCCTCAGGTCATTATAACTTAACACTGTTTGGTAAAGAATTAAGGACAAGCAAAGTGATGAAATTTCATTGAAATCAGATAAACTTAAACCGAGATAAAATCTCTTAAATCTTTAACAAAAGACAAAATCTTAAAGTCCTCCAAATTGAAAGCACTTTCAGACAAGAGATAAATTCTTGATGCAAACAAAAGAATTTTTCTTCTAAAGGATTGAAACATGGATCAAAAAGAGAAGATGCTGGTTATCAGCACTATCCTCTTTTTTCCCACCAATGTTTTCAAAAGTCTTATTTCCAAGGTCCTTGAAACATGGCATTCCTCAGTAAAAGATAAAGTCTTTTCCAAAAGACAAAATTTTATACTTGTCTAAATCCAAAGCACTTGCAGAAGACAATTTAACCCTTACGCTGCTAAGCACCACTCAATGACTTTGCGGACAGTGTAGATCAAGATCAAGATCAGACTGCAGAGAACATGTCTCCGATCAGGAGACATCTTTCAACAAAAAATACCTTTGAAATAGCAATGTGTGGGTTTTTACTCTTGGCTTGAAAGTTTCATTTCACTTACTTAGCAGAATAAGGGTTAATGTGGTTCAAAAAGAATAAAATATCTTTGAAAGGGTGGAAAACATTGTGGGAAGAGGAGAAAATGCAAGTTACCAAACACTATCAATCAAGTTGAATAAACATTAACCCGTAAGCTGCCAAGCACAACTCGGGGAGGTTTTGTGGACAGTGTAGATCAAGATCAGACTGCACAAAACATGCAGTCTGGTTGTTGATCTACTCATCCGATATGATATTTTCTTTCCGGTGAAATCAACTTTGAAACAGCAAGATTTGGGTTTGTATTATTGAAAACATTGGCAGACAACAAAATAACATGTGCCATGGCTCAAAATTTGAAATTTCTGTTTGGTAGGGTACAGAACATTGTGGAAAAAGGAGAAAACTCTGATACCTGCCAAGATTCAACCGCTTTCCTCTAGCACTGGGACTAAATGATGTGATTTGCCTTTAAATTGTTTAGCATGGGGCACAAACTAAGAGCACTAAGAACATTTGATGATGCCTTTGGACAATAGTATAGACAAAGATCAGGCTGGTCAGAACTTTCAGTACATGCCTGAACCCTTTTGACAAACAACAAAATTTTAGAATTGTCAAAATTGAAAGCTTTTGCAGGCGACAAATTATCTGTCGCTGAGACTGTGGCATTTGTCTTTGAAAGGCTAGAAAACATTGTGGGCAATGGAGAAAATGCTGGTTACCAATCTTTATCCTCTTGTTGACACGCGACATTGCTGATGAGGCATGGCCGTAAAAGTTGGCTACGATGATTCTACACGCGTTTCTTCTAATACTGAACCTCAGGGCTAGCCATATGATAGGCTGAGATATTTGTCACAGCTAGTCATGTTACTAGCTTTGAAATTCAGAATTTCCTAGAACAGAATTAGCCTAGTCCTAATACCAGATATTTATCAATTGTAATGCTAGGTTGTTTCACCCCTATGCTGCTACGGGCAACTCACTGACCTTTTGCGGACAGTGTAGATTAAGATCAAACTGCAGTCTGATCTTGGATCTACACTGTTCGATAGGGAGATATCTTTTCTCCAGAAATAGGACAATTTGGGGTTTTACTGTTGGCTTGAAAGTTTCATTTCTTTTATGTAGCAGGATAAGGGTTAAATAACACAACCGCTTCAAACTTACTTCTAAATTATAATTCATGCAGCAGCCAACTTTTACAGTCTCCGGTAAATGCTAGGTTGTTTAAATAACACACCTCTTTAACCCGTTACCAGACGACAAAATTTTAGCCTTGTCCAAATTGAACGCATTTGCAGACAACAATTTCAGTGTGGCTCAAATGGTGCAATTTTCCTCGCATAGGGCAGAAAACATCGTGGGAAAAGGAGAAAATGCTGGATACCAGCATTTTCTCCTTTTCCCACAATTTTTTCAAAAGGCTTCTTCCTCTGGGTTGTTCAGCTTGTAAATTATAATTCATGCAGCACCTAACTTCTTCAGTCTCCAGTAAAGGAATCAAAGGACCGATAGTCCTGAGAGTTGCCTGGAGGGTAATGGGTCAGAAGTTTTCACCCTTTCTTGTTCAAATCTGTTAAAAGCATTCATGATACAAAATAACTTAACCATAAGACACTATTATACACAAACATATTTCTAAGTTGTCATCCTAAAATTACAAACATCAATATTAAAATTTACATGAAAAAAATATGTGGTAATTTAGGCCCCAGAAACAGGTTTAAAAAGTTCAAAGTCTCTTACCCCGGTTGACTTCATTTAAAAAATGGTTTTCAAAAGGTACAATCAATATAAAAACAAGGCATTTCATTGAAATGATATCCACCACCGAAAAAAAAAGAGCCTTTTTTTTTTGAAGAAACATAATTATGAGAGGTATTGTGTTTTTGCATGTAAACGTGGCCTTTTTTGTAATTGGTAAACATATACATTAATCCCCCTTTTTCCATGACACGGCATTTCATTAAATTAAAAACAAATACTGATTGTCTGTGGCTTGTGATAAACAATATAAAAATGAAGTTTCATAAAATTTTGTCCAGCAGTTAAAGAGATATTGGTCCAGAATGGAAATATACATCAAACCCCCTTTTTCCATGACACAGCATTAAAACAAAAACAAAAACAAAAACAACAACAACAAAAAACAAAACAAAAAAAGAAAAAAGAAAAAAAAAAAAAAAAAAAAAAAAAGAAAAGAAAAAAAAAACAAAAAAAAAACAACAAAAAAAAAACCAAAAACTAAAAAAAAAAAAAAAAAAACAAACAAGCAGACCGGAAGACACGAAGCCTCCTTTTTCCATGACAATGCATTACACTTAAAAAAAGTATATCGGAGGAACACGTGTATAAAGTTTCATTAACTTTCGTTAACGATTTTAGAATATATCTGTCTGGATGGACGGAAGATCGGACGGACGAACGGACTGCCGGACAGACAACATGAAAACTATATCCCCCACCACCCGAAATTCGGCGGGGCATAATATCTGTCTAAGTTCCATCAATATTTACAGTTCCTCCCTAGCTTAATAATGCCTGGAAAGAATGTATACAAAAATTAGGCTTCTAGGTTGATAAAAATGTTTTTCTACCGCAGAATCTGGGCGACTTAACTTACATGTATATCTTAATTCTTACACATATTGCTAAAACATACATTATGAATAATTTCAGTAGGATAGTATATACATTTTCTCTCCAGATTTAGAACAAGTTGTTTTTACATGACACAAATTTTCTAGAATTGGACCATGTGGTTATACATATATCGGTTAATTTGAATAATTGTCCTTTCCAAATACAGGATGCTAGATATGAAATTTGGGTATAGTTGCTTATACAGTTTCAGAGGCGGTAATTTTGAAATGTTACTAGTCAGTTCTGAAGCTTCTGTGAAGTTTACGAAAACAGTGCAGAACCACTTGAACAATTTTACAAGAGGACTATTTAGACAACATTAGTACGGAACTCAATTGAACTTTGCCTCCTGGTATATGATCTACTGACATACTTTTAAACCAAAAATGCCCTTTTGCAACTCACCCATATCTAATCTAAGCAGTCTGACAAAGTTCCGTGAGTATCGGACTGAATATAAATGGATTCTAAAGCACTAGATCTATTACGGTTTCGTCTGATTTGACCTAGTGACAACCTTTTTCTTTTAACCTCCGGTGACCTACATTCAGCTTTGTCAAAAATGTTATTTAGACAAACAGCCGGGCAATTTTATGATCATTGGACTGAAATGTAGCCTCTGGATCACACACAAATATTTGACTCAGTAATCTACATGTACCTGTCCCTTGAAAATATTTTGTTGTTGTTGTTGTTGTTGTCCGGGTTCAAGTTTTCTCCACAGTAGACTGTAAGAATGTGGCTGCTACAGCTCAAGAAAAACAATATAACCCAATAGCATGATCATCAGCCTTTTAACTTTGTCTGCATTTTATAACGTCCCAGGAACTAGTACTGCTTCCACACCAATTGCAAATTGTAGAGATTTACATATATATTGCTTTGGTGTAAACTAAATGTTTGCGATTCGCTCTATTACCCTTTACAACAACCCTTTACAAGATTACAAACACCCCAATAAAGAACTTATTGTTCGAGTGGGTTAACATTGATCTGTTCTATTATATCTGAAATATAGTGGAGTAAAAAGTCAAGTTCTCAGATTGCTGGTTGTTAGGACCGCGTCGTTTCAAGTCGAATTCCTGTGTGAATTAAGATTTTGGCAGTTACGAAAGCACCTTGCGTTCTGACACCCGCACTAATAAATTGTTGTTTCATATATACCAGACCTAGGTTAATCGCACATTAAGAAAAAAACAACAGCAGACTTTGACAAATTCGCCTCTTTAAAAAAAAAAAAAACGAAAAACAATTAATCAAACACAGTGCAATTTAAAACACTCCCTTTGCATCGATCGGTGAAGCGCTAGGTCGGTGCACGCTGAAAATAAAGGCCCGTCCAGTGACTGATTCATAAATTTATGAATTCCGTGGTGCAAATGACGTTATACGTCACGTGATTATAAGATCTATATTTGTCGCACAGCTACATTCCAGAAAGCACCTGTTAAGCGATGACTTGATACAGCCTAGATTCGTGCGCACTGCATACTGCATGTACGATCTCTGCTTGTGCACCTAGAATACGGGTGTGCAAAGTATTTAAAGTATAGAATAAAAAGCTCTGAAGAAGCAACATGTAAGAATATCTAAGAAGGCAACGCAACCGTTCCAAGCCGTTATAAATTTGTCAAAAAAAAAAAATCCTACTGTTGAGAAAAATCTCCATTGAAAGCTTCCATGTTAACTCGGTATCGCCTTTCTCTTTCCGATCATAGGTTGAGTGTTGAATTGAAATAAGATTTACAATTAGGGACAGATTTTAAGATTAAGACTGTACTTCAAATGGGTAATTATCATTTTCAGTGAGAATTGGCAAAAAATAGAAGCGTGCCGTTGTAAAGACGCTGTCGTAGAAGAGTATGTTTCAGCGTGCCCCTTAACTTGTTTAGTTCACGACAGCTATTTTTAGATACATACATGATGCGTTATTTTTAGAGATGATATCTGTGTAAGCGATAGGCTATGGCGTACCCTTGTGGATGAAATGGTTGTTTCAAAGGTTTGAACAGTTAAATAGCTCAGTCTTTATAGACATATTCTTTATCACAAAGGCACAGCTGCAAGTTATTTACAACAGAAACTGGGTTGTTAACCGAATAATTAGAAAACTATGTTTTATCTCGTAAACCGGAACTTGGGACAGGAAGCAGTACAAGGCCGGAGGTATGCTTACGTCACCCCATAGATCAGGATGATAACAATGAGAGCCTGGTTGTGTAGCAACCAGGCGACTCAAAAACTGAAACAGGAAATAGACGTGTTTTGTTTTTATGTGACGGATTTAAAAAAAAAAAGAAGATTTTTGTACTGATTTCATTGCAAGTGTGTTTCGACGGTCGATACAAAAACCAAGATTATTTTCGATTTTTTCGTCTTTTATTTTCTGTTCCATCATGTATCTTTTCGAAAAACGGAAACTGAAACTAAGGGAGCTGATTCTTGCCTAACCTCAAAGGATAGTTTCAATTATTTATTATTTCTATTCAATTATTTATTATTTCTATTCAAACGATAGTTTCAATTACAGTCATTATCTTCAGAACAAATTGACCCCTTCAGTAGTTTTAATTTTTAATTAAACAAATCAAATCTAAGTGGGAAAAAAAGAATTTTGTTAAAAAAGAGAAAGAACGCCGAGGGAAAAGATCATGCAACTTGAAAACGCGGGGAGGTCACGCGTCTGTCATTGAATGCATAAGAGGTTTCTTTGCAGCGGCAGTCATATAATGCCTCACTTGTTTGTTTACATGTTGTAAGATATATTGAAATTTAAAGCCAATAAACTATTTGAAAACACTGATGTTGACCTCTCCTAGCTTCTTTTTTAAAGAAGCCAACTTGTATGATTACATCGCGATGATCTGACTGAAGCGGACATTTGGAAAATACAGCAAAATTCAGTGCATATACCACATAAAGGAACCATTTTTTCCCTCGCTCACAAGGGTAGTTGGCTTTGAGGTAAAAAAAAAAAAACGAAATGGGTTGAGGTACCAACTTTTACATTCCTCTTTGGGTCATTGGAAACAAACAGCACAGCTCTCGCTCTCTTGGAGAAAGAGCAGCAGAGGGTAAAAAAACATTGTGATTTTCTCAACACCTATGCTGCTGAGTGGGGCTCACTGACCTTTTGTGGATAGTGTAGATCAGAATCAGACTGCACAGAACGTGCTGTCTGATCTTGAATCTACACTTTCCAATAAGGAGATATCTTTCCCACAAAAGTACCTTTAAAATAGCAAAGTTTGGGTTTTTACTGTCGGCTTTAAGGTTTCATTTCACTTATTTGGCAGGATAAGGGTTAAAATGTGGCGAAAAGTCACTAAGTGGTATAATACCATCAATATGCAGATTTCTATGGCTAAGCATTGCTCAATGACGGAACCATTGTCTCATAAAATTGCAGATATAGGAAATATTTTCAAAATAAGTGAGAAACATGCACTAGGAATGATTTTTAACCCTTTCCCAAACAAGCCCTGGTTTTCACGTGTCTGCAGTACAAGTCTTTTGAAAACACTGTGGGAAAAGGAGAAATTGCTCGTAACGAGCAATTTCTCCTTTTCCCACAACGTTTTCTACCCTTTCGGAGAACTTTCTGTCATTTTCATCAAATTTAAAATTGTCGTCTGCAAACTCTGTCAATTTGGACCAGTCTAAAATTCATCGTTTGGGAATGGGTTAAATGAACGTTAAAGGGGAGAAGAGCTCACCTGTGTGTATTAAGATGGAACATTTTTTACTAATTTAATGGAACAATGTGCCGGAATGACTGCCTTAGTAGAAGACTGAAATTGCCAACAGAAACGTCGCCTGATTTCGACTGGCTTTTAAAAAATATTATTTTAACCCTTAACCTGCTGAATAAGTGAAATGAAACTTAAGCCGATAATAGAAACCCCAGTGTTGCTATATCAAAGTTCGGACAGTGTGGATCAAAGATCAGACTGCACGTTCTAAACGAACCATTTTTTTTTTTAAAGTACACGTGCCTTTGCGGACTCGGAGCAAACACCTAGCTGGTGACACATAAAAGAAATCGAGTTGTGCAAACACCCCCCCCCCCCCTTTCCCGCTTTTATGCAGCGAAGGAGCAAGAAGAACATAGGAAATGCCGAACACCCTTGTTTGATCATGTGACACATAAAGGTGCTAACAAATGAGATCGATTATTTTTTCAGAATCAGGTTCTACTCAAGGATCAAAAGTGCTTTTTTAAAAAATGTTTTCTGATTTCTGTCAGTTAATATCATTTTGATGACTAAGACGTGCGTGTATTAATGAACAAGAATTGGATCGTCAATCCAGTTTTACGCTTTGTAAAGCGCAAAATATACAAATGGACATTTTCAGCCAGGTAAAAAATCGAAATATTACAAAATCAGGTCTTTTCTACAAGAATACTACAACAGAACAGCTACATTTAATTAAATCAATGGTTAGATTATTTACAGAATGACGTAAATATCCTGAACAGTAACGAGTTAACATTTTATCAAACGACCGCTATGTATACTTGTATTCGACGCCATTTCCTGTGGTGGCATATTTCTGCCACGAGATACGAGATAGCTATCATGATAATTTTAGAAAACTATCACGATAAATAAAAGTTTCCTGGAAACTTTTTCGAGATAGTGAAACGTTTCTTGAAAAAACATATCACGATAAACTTAATATTCTATCGCAAATTTTTTCAGTTGTGCACGGAGCTGACATTCGAGATAAAATTATCGTGATAGTTCTATCTGTTTCTCGATATCTATAAATAGCAAATTTTATCATTTGGATGAACTCGGTAGTTTTAGACTTCACAAGATTGCAGTAAGTAAAAAATCGAATCATTAACAATTTATACCTTAATTGGTAAATTTTGACAAGACTGGAAACGAACAGAAGTCTGTAAAATCACAAAGACGACTCGAAATGCCTCCTACGAAAAACTTTAAAACCATTTAGGGACAAGTAGAATTCATGAGGTTGAAGACGAAGATGTTCGAAACAGTATCTAATTATAGATACCGTGAATGTCAGTTATGGGCAGGAAAGCAAAAATAATCATGATAACAGTTAGAATTGTCGCGATATTTTTATCGTGATTTTTTTTTTTTTATCTAGATAATATTTTCAGGAAACTTTGTTTTATCACGATAATTCTTTTAAATTATCGCAATAGCTATCTCGTATCTCGCGGCAGAAATATGCCACCATAATTTCCTGATTTTTTTGTCAGGTGTTGCAACCAGAATACAGCGTCACTAAGGTGGGCGTGCTAAACTCATGTTTACAGAAAGGTCAATTGTACGACCCAAGGGAAGAAAATTTTTGGAGAAAAAAATGAAAGAAAAAGTGACACTGCTGGTAGCATGTGTGCTCTCATTTTTCCATAATATTTTCTACTCATACAAAGGCCAATCCCATCATTTGTGCCTCATTGAATTTGCCATCTGCGAATGCTTTCATTGTGACAAATCTAAAATCCTGTCATCTAGTACAGACTTACAGTGTACAAGCCCACGCTGGGAGTGCTATAGGAATTAATCCTTATCCTGCTAAATAAGTCAAATGAAACTTTCAAGCAGATAGCTAAAAATATTACTATTATATTGCTATTTGAAAGTAATTTTTTCTATATGGGGGATATCTCTTTATCGGACAGTGTAGATCCAAGATCAGGCTGCAAGTTCTGTGCAGTCTGATCTTGATCTATACTGTTAGTAAAACGACCTGGAGTCGTGCTTAGCCTAAGGATTAAAGGGCAACACCTAGTAACACCTATATCGAAGATACTCTTATGAACTGTCTGAGAGGCGAAACCAGGTTAATAGAATCATTACGCACTCCGAATTAACCCTTTACCGCACAATCCCGAGTTTTAACGACTCTGGGAAAGAGGCCTTTTGAAAATATTGTTGGAAAAGGAGAAAATGCTGGTAACCAGCATTTTCTCCTTTTCCCACGATGTTTTCTACCACAGGCAATGCAAATTTCAATTTTTGAGTCACATTTATCTTGTCGTCTGCAAAGGCTTTCAAACGGGACAGGGCTAAAATATTGCCGTTTGGTAAAGAGTAAAGACTTCTATGTCATAAAATCATAGATCTATACATCCATATAGAAAGCACCTACAGAGGATAAATTAGGGTTATATGATGTTCAAATAATGATATTTGTCTTTGAAAGGATAGAAAACGCTGTAAGTTACCAACATTTTCTCCTTTTCCGACAGAGCTTCAAAAGGTCCCCTTCCTTAAAAAAAAAATACCGAAATTGTTCGGTAAGGAATTATCAATGTGAATGACATTATTCCCTAAAGTGACAAAACACCTCATGTTTCCCTTTTTTACATTACGCACTGTCGTGTTGTGTTTTAATAAGTGTTACGCCCTGGTGTCTTATTCCCACTTTTGATCTTTAAATATTCCTTTCCTTTTAATTTTAAATATGCAGAAGTGCCAATTACTAAAATTAAAACAAAATAAACGCAGAATATTTTGAGCCATGCCCTGTGGAAAGGGGACTTGATGCATCCGGAAAAAGTTTCGATCCAGGTCAGCCTGCGTGGTCCGCGCACGCTGATCTGGGTCGATACTTTTTGCTCTATGGTCAATTTTCGGCATGTCAAAGGATCAGTGTACCTCATGATTCAGTTAGTTGTTAGACAAAAATGGGTTTATGGATTCATAGTTAGGCGATGACTTGCTTGCTGTCATGGATCCCGGAGGTGCATTAACTCTTTCGGCGCCAAATATATAAACCTGTTCCCTTCCAATGGCTTAAAATGCCATCCATTGAAACTGAGAAAGATCTTTATTTCATAGGCTTGAAAACACAATCGGACGGCATAGATCAAAGATCAGACTGCACGTTCTGTGCAGTCTGATCTTGATCTATGCCGTCCGCAAAAGACCACGTTTTCGCCTATGGCGCTGAAAGGGTTAAGCCCCATTTTGTCAGAATATGGCTCAATTACCTGCTCTGGCAGGAGGGCGCTGAATGCATCTTCTTAATGTATTAATTAACCCTTTACCACACAATCCCGAGTTTTAACGACCCTGATGAAAAAGGCTGTTGAAAACATTGTGGGAAAAGGAGAAAATGCTGGTAACCAGCATTTTCTCCTTTTACCACAATGTTTTCTAACCTGTCAAAGACAGAAATCATCATTTGCACTACAATTAATTTGTCGTCTGCAAATGCTTTCAATTTGGTCGAGTTCTAACTTTTGACGTTTGGTAAAGAGTTAAAGCAAACAAGTCGTGACATGTTATGGATATATTTTGTTTAAAAACAGACTGACTCATGAGTAAGAAAGGTCCTTTGACATGCATAAAATTTAACAAAAGCAAAAAGTTTCGACCCACGTCAGCCTACGCGGAATGTGCAGGCTGACCTGAATCAATACTCTTTGCAAGTGCATTAACCCCCCCCCCCTCCCCCTTTAACAAAGCATAGACTATTTCAATTTATCACATAAAACCTCAGTAGTCTATGTTTTACCAATTAGCCGACAAACTGTTTTATTTCCGTTTCATTCCGTCTCATCATCTCTTAACTAAATGTCCTCTAAAAAAGTTTCCTCTCTTAACTAAATGTCCTCTAAAAAAGTTTCCTCTCTTAACTAAATGTCCTCAAACCAAATCACCTTCTTCACCAAAATTTCATGTAACACGCTGCAAAAATCACATGCTCATGAAATCATAAACCAACGAACTCGTTTACGTCTGTCGCAACCCATTAGGTTAAGCATTCATAATTAAATCGAACTAACCTCTATCTTAAATCATTTTACCTTAAATTCAATTTTTATATCATATCAATCCCTTATGTAGTAAATGAAAAATTTTCGAAAAAAAAAAAAAATTTTAATTTTAAAAAATTTCATTAACCTTACGAACTCAACGAACTGATTGCCTTACGAACTGAGTGACTGATGAACTCAACGAACTGATGAACTCAGCAGCCAGACGAACTCAACGAACTGATGAACTGATTGCCTTACGAACTGATTGCCAGCTTCGCATCAACCGGACGACCTTACGAACTGAGTGACTGATGAACTCAACGATCTTACGAACTAGTTGCCTGCTTAAGATTTTAATAAAAAAAAAATTTAATTTTTTGATAAAAATAAAAAATTGAATTTTACTTAAAAAGTTTCAGCAACATAATAGGTTAAAGAACTGACGATATAAAATGTATAACAAAAGAAAAACATTAAAACATACAAAAAGCTGGAATTTGTGTATTGTTAAAGAAGATACATGGTTTAAAGAAATAGATACAACGCTTTTACCCGTGGTTAGCAAAGAAATAAAAGATAATATTGTTACTAAATTGAAAGAAAATGTAAGCAATAAATATTTAGAGTTAGCATTAAATTTTAAAAATATAGAAAAAATTAAAACTGAAGATAGAAATGAAAAAATGAAACAAATATTACTTTCAGAAATTGATAACATTCATGAACTAGTAAAAGAAAAAGTAGTGAGATATATAACTTTTCTGCAAAGTAATAAAAGACGTGGAATGATAAATTTAAGAAAAGAAATAAACAATACCATAAATGAATTACGTGTTATTGATGGAATAATAAACAATGAAGTGATTATAAATTAAAAAATTTTATTTTTATTTGTTTATTAACAAATAAAAATATATATACATTATTTAATAATATTTTATTTCATCAAATGAATAGGAGACGAAACATGTTTCAGGAGAAGTAGTAAAATCAAATAAATTAAAATAATTTTCTTCATCTTCATCCTCATCTTCATGATAATTATGTATAGTTTCTTTAAACTCTATATTTATCTTTTTATTGGGTTTGTCTATATGTATTAAAACTCCCATAGAATTTAATTCAAAGTTTAATTTATGTTTCTCTTTTTCTTTTTCATCATAAATTATGTAAGGAAAAGGAGAAGAACAAGAATTTAAAAAAGTTAAGACTAGTATTCGCAAAACTCGTTTAACAAAATATCTTTCATTGAATCGTCTCTCAATTTGTTCCTTTTCAGATTTACTTAATTTAATCCAGCGTGAAGGTAGGAATTGAATAAAATCTTCTTTTTGCACATTTAAAACATCTCCACATATAGTATAGCTATAGACTAGAAATACATTTGCTTCCTTATTATAACAATTAAAAAATTTTTTTTCTCTTTTAAGTTTTCTTGCTTTAAATATATCGATTTTACTGTTTGCTGTTCCCATTTTTATTAGTTTAAGAAAGAAAAAAAAAAATATCAAATTTTTTTATCCTAGAGAAATAAAAAATTGAATTTTACTTAAAAAGTTTTAGCAACATAATAGGTAAGATGGCAGACTTACAAGATAAACCCGCATCAAGTAATACACAGGTTGAAGAAGAAAGTGATTGTGATTTTAGTATCAACAGCGATGATGAAGACAATAATCAACTTTCTGTAGCAGAAATAGAAGAAAAGTTTTACGATGCTTATAAAAATTTTAAAGAAGAAATTCTTTACAGAATAAGTTTTCTTTTAGAAAAGAAAGAAGAAGAAATTTGGAAAAAAGTAGATAATCTTTTGTTAAAAAAGAATGAGAAAGAGATAAAGAAAGAGGATATCACAGAATTAGAACAACAAGAATTAGAACAACAGTTGAAAGCCTTAGCGAAAGAAGAAAGTGAGAAAATTATAGAAAGAATTATGAATAAAATAGAAGAATTAAAAATAGAAGAATTAAAAATAGATTATTAAAAAAAAATTTTTATTATTACGTTAAATAAAAAAAATTAATAAAAAAAATTATTAATTTTTTATTTGTTTTATGATTATGGATAATTACCAAACAAAAGTTTCAACACACACTTTTATTGCATACACAAATTTAAAGGACTTAAATTTAATGCAATTATTTAATGAAGTGGAAATTTTAGATCCTTTAGTTCATTTAAAATATAGATGCAACGAAAAAGGTCATAAAAAGAACCAAAAAAGCAACAAGACACAAAAACAAAAAAACTTTTTAAACTGTATTTCTTTTTCTTTTGTTTATGACAACAAAAGCTTAAACCTTAAATTGTTTAAAAACGGAGTTATGCAAATAACTGGTTGTAAATCTTTAGAAGATTGTAAAACAGCATTGATTTTTATTTGGCATATAATTAGTGATTATTATGTGGATGATTTTAAAATTTACCTTGTGTCTGTTATGAGAAATATATATATTAAGCTTGGGTTTAATATAGATAGAGAAAAACTAAGCAAAATAATTTTATCTGAAATTAATGGAGTAATATGTCCTTGTATAGGTGGATTTGTAGGAAAACAATTTTTATTCCCAATTGAAACAATAAAAGATATGCCTGTTTATAAATTTACCATAAAAAGAGATGAAGAAAACAGAAAGTTTTTATCAGAAGAAAATGAAATTACATATGAACATTTCATTTCTATTTTTAGTAGTTTAAATATTGACATACATAACAAACCATCTATTAAAAACAAAACAAAGAAAAAAATAACAATTTCAGTTTTTCATTCAGGAGGAGTTCTGTGTTCAGGCATACATGAAAAATATCAAACTGAAGTAGTTGAGATGTTTTTACAACTAATAAATAATGTTAAAGAGGAAATAACAATAAAAAGCAAAGAAGTATTCTCATTAAAAGATTACTTAATTCCTAAAAATTGAATTTAAAGTAAAAGATCGTGCAGAGATAGTAGGTAAGATGGCAAGCTTACAAGATAAAATAAAAAGGTATCCACCCCCAATAAAATATTCAGTTTCATTTTATCCAATAAATTTTATACCATATTCATTAACACGCATAGAATGTACTGTTAATGATTTTAATTTAAATTATGATTTAGAAAAAGATATTACTTTAAAAGAAAAATATAAAAAATTAAAAAATGGAATAAACTATAATACAGGAAAAAAAGTACAATATGGAAAAGAAACTTATATTAAACTTTTACAAAAATTAAAGAATCATGTTCTTTTACTTAACACAAAAGAAAAATATAGAGATACTTTAACAAAAGAAGATTTAGAGACAATTGAAAAGATAAATGAAGAAGTAAACAACATTAATAACTTAATATCAGATTATAATGAAAGAAGAAGTAATCTATGTAAGAAAATGCAAGAATTAACAAATTGGAGAGAATATACAATTTTCGAAAATAAAAAATATGGTCTTTTTAATGAAAGTTATAACAATCTTCATCAAGAAAATAATTGCTTAGGCAGATTTGAAAAAAAACTAAATGAAAACGTATCAGTTTGTGATTTCATAAGTTATATTATGGGAAGAAATATTGATAAAAATTATGTTTTAGAATGTATAACATGCGGTGAAATTAAAAATTTATAATTTTTATTTGTTCTTAACACAAATAAAAATTTATTTTTTGTATTCCTCTATTCTATGATGCCCCCAAGCAAGTGTATGAATTCCATCAGGTAGAATAAACCTTTTATCATCATTTGCACTTAATGCTATTTTATTAATTTCTTCCGTATAAATTTGATGCTTATAACTTCTTAAATTTGTTATTGTTCTATGCTGTATATTATTTTTTTCTAAACAATCTAAATAATCCTGATGCGTTATAGTTTTCTTAATTATATTTTTCTTAATCCCCTTACATTTTCTATTTTCCACCCCATCATCCATTTTAATACTGTACATTTTCGATCTTAATCCAATATATTCTTCTATTTCCTTTCCATTTGTTTCATCCTTAAACATACCAATCACCTTTTTATTTACACCAACTGGAATGTCAGAAGGATGTCCCTCTTTTGGATAGTCACTTGTATCAAACTTTTCTTTAACATCATCTGAAATATCTTTATAAAAATCTTCTGTTTTAATTTCATACAATAAACTATCAGTATCAGTAAGTCCTAAAGTTGCTCTATCTCCATATTTTGCTTTAATATAGTTATAGTGAAAATCATACATTAATGTTTTACTTAACTCAAGAATGGAAAACCCCAAATATATTGGCTTGTTAAATGTTATTTGTGTTTTTCCCATATGAATGCTTATCAAATTTTCATCAAATATTACTAAATGCTTAAAGTTTGGCTTGTTTACAAATTTTCTTGCTGTTTTTCTATTTCTAACAAGCTTAACATTTACCCTTTTTCTTATATTTTCCATAGTTTTACCAAACACTGAATTATTCATCAACTTATAAAAATCTTTTTCAAAATCATTTTTTGCTTCTGTTCTTAGTTGCGTGTTTAAATCTATGTATTGTTTTAACCATTCACTTTCTTTAAACTTAATCCCTCTATGTATCTTCTTCAATTTTAAACCAAGACTTAAACATTGTTTTAAACTTTTATAATGTATAACATATTTCTTTTTATCATGTAAATTTGGTACTAGCTTTTTAACCTTATTTACTTTTATTCTCTCTGCAGCAAGAGGAAGCTCATTAAAATAATCATGTAGTTCTTTAGGTACATCTAAATCAACTTCTAAAAAACAGGAATGGTGTTCCCAGTTGTTTAATTCCTTTTCCGTCATCCATTTAAATCCGCCTGTTGGAAGCTTCTGACTCATTGCCCAACCATACAAGTTATTAGCATCTAAATATTTACAAAATACTGGAGACATATTCGAATTGTACTTTTCATCTAAATATTTATTATTAGCTTTTATACGCCTTTTAACAATCATTGAAATTCCACCTCGGATCCCCCTTTCAACAAATTGGATTTTATTTTCATCTCTAAACAGTTTTAACTTAACACCAGTTAACTTTAATGCAGCATCCCAAGCTAAACCGGGTGCAGTAAAATACCAAGCGGGGTCTAATTTATAAACGTTAAAACAAACTTCTCTAAAACTTTCAAACACATCAGCTAAAAGAAGAACATCCGTTTTTAAATATAAATCATGATATTCGCCAAGAGTTTTAATTTTAAATGTTTCCCATACCTTTTTCGCATGTTCATAATCTTCTTCCGTAATTCCTTCCCCTGCAAGTTTCGAATAAAATGCTTCTATTGGTGGTAATTGCGTTTCATTAAGTCTTTCTAATGAATCAATATATTCATATGGATAAACACCCTTTCTACTAAGAAGCTTAAACTCTTCTTCTGTTGGAAATTCGCTTTTTAAGTTTTTGAATTGATAATCTTTTAAATTTTCTGCTAGTTTTGCTAAACTGCTACCCATAAATTTAAAACTATCTATAAACCTAATATCCTTATAAATATCTTTATTTTTATACTTACCTACTAAAGTCTTTTTTGTAAAGCTTATATATTTTTCCTCATTATTTGGAATTACATTAATTTCCCCCTCACTAACACCAAGATTTTTAACAAACAAATGACTATCATATCCAGACAAATTATGATAGACAACAGGAAGAAAGTTTGGCTTACCAAACTTAAGATTACATTTATTATGTGCGGCTCCTCTATATATACCGCTAAAATGGCAGTGGTCTCTTACTTTTTTCCATCTATTTTTTTCCTTTTTTTCTTCTTTTTCTTCATCTTCTTCTTCATCTTCTTCCACCCCATCTTCTTCATCGCTTTCCTCTTCTTTATCCCTTTTTTCTTCCTCCCCAAACTTTATATTACAAAGATAACAAGTATCTGCCTTATTAAATTTTTCTATGTCCTCCGGTTCAAATATCATTTTCTTTTTCGGTAATTTAAAAATCTCTTTAGTTAGATTTTCTATTTCTTCCACAAGCTTTTCCTCCACTTTTTCTCCACGATATAATAACAATCTAGACTTAAAAACATTTTCATCAAAACTTTTTAAAAAGAAAGCATAACCCGTTGGAATATGTATATGAGTTTTTGTTGTTGAACTTTTACTTGGATTTGGTTTTGCATGTTGTATTGGTACAAGCATCGTTTCAATATCACCATAAGCAACAAAAGGAAGCCATTGTGTTTTAACCCAGTTTCTAAACATTACGGTACACCGGTTTTTTGATGGCATTTTAATTCTTACAGCATCTTCTTCATAGCAAAACACCTTATGATCTTTTAAAACTCTTTCACTCGTAAAATGCCCTAAACAACTCCAACAAAAAGAAAGTTTATGTCCATCTTTAGATATTTTTGATGCTAATAGCGCACTCGGATCTTTTACCCAAACATAATGACTATTTTCATCTTCATCTTTTATTAACAACAGAATTACTAAATGTTTTCTATCAAAAGTTTCTTTTCTTTGTCTTCTAAGAGGATATAATCCATCTTTCTCATCATAACCTATAACAACAATAGAAAAATCTGGATTTTGATTTTCAAATTTATTAATATCGCATAACTTAACAGGACATTCTATTCCTTTCATATTTAATTCTTTGATTTGTTCTTTTAATTTTTTATCAACTCTTTCTGGGTGTTCTTTTTTTGGATAAACTACCCTCATACAACAATATAGAAAACAATAATGATCTTCTTCATTTTTAATATTAACAAGTCCATTTCTGTTATTTGCTCTTTTTAATCCTACCGGCAAAGGCATCCATGAACCAGCTTGTCCTTCCCATACTTGCATATTTTCAACAACATGCAATGTTAAGCTTTTAACACTCTCAAAATTCCAACCACTTCCTTCCATTAAAAAATCTTCGAACCATTCCATAATTCGTTCTATCATATCATTATAAATGCTATTTACATTAGTTTCCCTTGTTATAATTTCATGTCTTGAAGAAAATTTAAAATAAATATATTCTTTAGTATTATCATGTTTTAGCCTTGAAAATAAACATACTAGTTCTAACTTTACCTTTGTATTTCTATTATTTCTTAAAAAATTAGTAATGATCCCCCTACATAATTCTAAAAAATCATTTGCTCCCCATCCTGGTATTCCATCTATAACATACTGTGTTGCAAATTCTCTTAATGCAGATGCTTCTTGTCTTAATACAAGGTTTGGTATTTCTCTTCTTTGTCTTTCTCTTCTTCTTTGTCTTTCTTCTACATTTTCTCTTCTTCTTTGTCTTTCTTCTACATTTTCTCTTCTTCTTTGTCTTTCTTCTACATTTTCTAAAACATCGTTTATAACTTGTGGAATTTGTTCTTCCGCAACATTACCTGTAATCCAATTAGTAAAATTAGATACTCTTCTTCTAACACTCTGTGGAATTACTGTTGAGGCAACCCTTTGAGCACCACTATATAAATTAGATGCAATCGTTTGACTAGCATCTACCAATCTATTGATAAATCTTCTTGAAAAAGAATTCATCGCTATAATTTTTAAATATTAATTTCTTTTCTTAAGTCAAATTTTATTATTTTTTTCATAAATAATAAAATTAAAGAATATCAATTCTATATTTATTATTCCATACTCTGCCATTCCAGTTTTCAATCGTTTGTGGACATTTATCAATAAACTTACCTGCCTTATAAATTGATGGAAACTCTTTTACCTCTTCTGTTTCAACATCCTTTAAGGTAACTTTCCTCGGATTTTTAGATATATCCTTTAATCTTTCATAATTTGGAATTTTTTTAAAAAATTTTTTTTCTTCCTCTTCAGGATATAAACCATGCTCTTTTAACACATCAATGTACTTTTTCTTGTTCCAATAGGAATACCACTTAATATTGTTATCTGTTAATATTTTCTTAAAATCAGCAACCTTTTTCATATTTTATTTAAGTAAAGATTTACTTAATATACTACACTCATCTTATTCCCATCACTCTGGAAGTTGATTAGTCTGTCACTAAGTAAAACTGCAAATGCCTCAGTATTTGCTGGAACAGGTGCACCAAATGTTGCTTTAACATGTATATCAGTTACAGAATACTTAAGCCTTTCACTTTGTTTTGATAAATCAAACACAAACAAAGGAAAAAGAAATTTAAAATCATAAGGACTAATATTTGGATTTGATACCAATTCATCCATATTAAAAAATTTCTTTCTAAAAGAGGATGCTTCACCATATATTCTTCCAAGTTTATTAGTTGTAAAATTAATATCATGTTCATAGTTTGGATATTTATTTGGACCCAACATTACATAAATATTTCTAACATCTATATTATCAAATAAAGCCGGGTTTGCTAATTGATTATTACGTTTTGCTGTTTGAAAACCAATAATTAAGAAACGTGGCACCTCGGGGGATGATTTAGATGATAACCTCCAAGTAAAACCTATTGCTTGTGGGACTGCAATAGAGTCACTTTGTATCATTCTATAACCAACTGGAAATTTTTCTTTCTTCTCAATAAATTTAAAAAGTTCCAACTTGTTTCCATCTTCAGGTGTTACATGAGGCATAAACCAAGATACTTTAGTTAATACAACCTTACCAGGTTCATGTCTTTGATTACCACCTACTGCCTCTTCGGCACGTCTATAAATTGCATCATCATCATTTTCTCTTGTTAAGGTTAGTGTTTGTTTCATACCATATAAAATTTTGTTGTAATCTTCACAAAAACCAAATATATGCTTTAAGGGCACCTTTAAACTAAATGTTCCAGTAGGTTCCGAACTAAAAATAAAAGCCCTTCTTGTTTCAAAACCAGGATTATCATTTATCCCTACATTTGTATCCTTTTGCCAAAGTTGGTTTAACCCTTGAGATTTAGAAAAATCATCAGGGTATTTTAACAATCCAAGCATTGTTGTAGTTTGACCAGGATTTAAAATATTTTCTATCTCTTGCCCACTAAGTTGATATCTTATATTTTTAAACAGATACATCAATCCATTGTTTATTAGGGAGACCTTATCTTCATTATGACGAGCATTACCATCCATATTATAACCAAAATTAGCAACAAGAAGAGACTCTTTTAGCAATCTTCCTTCAATTAGTAGATACGATTCAGAAGGATGATAAAAAATATCTTGAGTTTCAATATCGATCCTAATATTTCCTCCAGAATTGTTAAGATTAGTCCCTGTAATAGGTAGATATTCATAATATTCATATTCATCAATACTGTCGTCTTTTAAAATTGGTGCTTTAATATTTAAAATATCCATTTTATTATATACAATTATAATTTTTAAGTCAAATTATAATTGTTTAATTAATTTGCCCATAGTTGAGGGAATGACTTGTTTTCATCATCTATATACACACCCTTAAGTTTAATATTCTTAATTTTTTCTACAGAAAAGTTTTTTTTCATTTTTGGATAAATTCTATTTCCGTAAAGAATGGTTACCTTAGGCATATTATTTTTTTCTAAATATTGATTTACATCTCCTTCAAATTCATTAATGATATCAACTTTTTCTGGTGACAATTTTAAAACAGCTTTATCATAACCATATTTTGTATCACTGCTATCTAATACTTCACAATCTTCATCAAGTTTAAAATTAGCATAAAGAATACTAACCCTTTTAGTATTATATTTTTCATAATGCGTTAAATTAAATTTTAAATTTGTCATTCTTTTTTATTTAATGTAATATTTTACTTAACTTAAATTTATAATACTTTAACTCCGGAACCCTTACTATTTAATTTTTTAACTAAATCTTGTATAGCAATAGCACCACCGTCCATTAACTTACTAATATCTTGCATTACAGGTTGAGCAGTTGTAGTAGTATGCTTTGGTGTATATTTTTCTATAATCTTTTTAGATTTTGGTGTTAAAGCCTTTTGAACTAACTTTTTACCAGCATCAACCGCAGCACTCTTTCCAACCTCCAATGCTTTCTTTGCTCCTTCTTTAGCCACACTTTTACCTACATCAACTGCTGAAGATGCAATTTGTTTAGCTGCACTGCTTGTAAAGAGTTTTGTAAGAAAATTAACAAAACTATCAAACATTCCTGCTCCTCCGTATGCATAATTTCTTTTAAATCCTCTCTTTTGTGATGAAATCATTTTTATAGTATAGACATTAATTTTTTATAAGTTTTTGCATTTAAAATATGTTGTCTTTTTAATTCATCGCAAATACTTACCAACTCATTTCTTACACCTGTATGACCGGCTCCTTTACTTGCCATTAAGAGATCAAATCTTTCTAATAATGCATTAGGGTCAGATGGAATAACTGTGGTTGTTTTCAATCCAAATCCTGTTTTTCCCATCCTGATGTCTCCCCAAATGGGTCTAAGTAGTTTATTCCACTTACTTGATGAAGAACTTTTAGGTCTAGGATTAGTTGGGTCGTTTTCACGACGAAGAGCATTGGTTTTTATCATTATTTCTCTGTAATCAATAAGGTCCTCTGCTTTATAAACGTTTTGATTTGGATTTTTAGCAACAATTAACTCCCATAGACCAGGTGTTCCTTTATATACCTTACCAGCAATTATAAAATCATCTTCATCAATTATTACCATTTTATTACCAATATAGAACTTACCATTTTTATCATATAATCCATATGTTCTATCAACATCACCTTTACCAACAAATTTTGTTAAATACTTCTTTGCAGTTTCCCCAATAAGATGAGTATCTTCATATTCTTCTAAAAACTTTTGCTGTTCAGATGGAAAAGCTTCTATTGTTGGATAATTTGGTAAGTTAATAGCCTGTGGTAACTGTTCAATCCCCTCTTTAATAGGTTTAAGTCCTTCTGTAATCTCCTTTGTTGAAGCTTTTTGTGTTTCTGTAATAGGTCTAAAAAACTTGGAAAGGTCTGTTTGTAATTCAATATCACCGGTTCTCTCTGCAAGCTGATTATCACGAATTCTTTTCATTGTAGCAAGATAATCTTTTACTGTTTGTTCCCTTTTTAAAGGGTCTTTTATCTTCAAAAATGACATTTTTTTAAAAGTAAAAAATTTTTTTAATTTGTATTATCTATCTCACATACGCAAGAACATTTAAACTTAGGTGGTTTTAGTTTTATTCTTAATGATGGCCACTGTTTCTTTCTACTAGTCTCCTGAATTCTTCTCGTGCTTCTATTCGTCCCTTCTCTATTAAACTCTCCGATTCCTCTAGCTTGCTTTTTTTCTTTGTTTTACTCCTAATTTCTTCCTTCATTTGTTTGTATTTTTCCAATTCTTCCATAATTAATGTAAATTCTGAATGATCTATTTTGTTGTCTGTTATCGCTTTTGATATATGCGTAAGTAATGTATTTAACTTCGAATCTGCTAGCATTTTAATCTGAAGATGTTTTTCAGATTTTGTTCTGCTTCTTCTAACTACAAACTTACCCACTAAAGCAGCTAACCCAACAACTATAGCACAGCCTTCTAGAACTATAGTCCCAGGTATTGCTACTACGGTTGAAAGTAAAGCGATTCCACCTGCTCCTGCACCTAGTGCTATAACGGTTAGTCCGGCTTCTACATTGTCTACAGTCTTACTAATCTTCATGTATTTTTTACTTAGTTGCTCTCTTTCCCTAACTTCGCTTTCTAGAAAAGTCTGAATTTCTGATATCTTTTGTAACCTGAATGATTGACCGTTATCTCTTGCTGTTATTACTGGCTCTAATGATGGTGCATTTGGTATATTTCGTGCTTCTGGTAGCTCTGGATAAATCTTTTCTTTTAGTTCCATTTTATTAACGGCAACTTATTTTTAAATAGAATAGTAAAGTCGACACAAAAATTCACCTTCATTAATTTTTTTTATTTTATCAGAGTTGTTTGTAATTGTTGCTACAATGTCATCCACTTCTTCTAACGTAACTTCATTAGCAATAGATAATCGATTAAGTTTAAAATTATAAGATAGAGAGGTTAAAACAAAACCTTTACTCATATTGAAACCCATACCTAAGGTCATCGTTATCGTTTGTCCTACTTCTAATACTAACGGTTGTTGAGTAAAAATATCCCATGTAACAGGATTAACTTTTTTAGCTGGATACTTAACTTCTACAGGTTTCCAAAAAATAGTTTTTGGTTGAACTATTTTATGTTTTCCATTTCCAAATTTATGCACATTCATTTTTAAATTTACAATATTGCTCCTAATATAGGAATATTAGCAAATGGGCTATTCGGTCCTAAAAGAAGACCTTTTCCATCATAAATTTTACCACCTCGTTTTAAATACAATCCATCACCTACGGAACCTAATCCTTTACCTTTTGCTGGACCAAGAAATAAACCTTTACCATCAGTTTCTACTTGACAAACGCATCCACCTTTCTTAAGATAAAGTCCGTTGCCCATTGCTTTTTGAACTCCAGAAGATGCTAAACCAGATAGTGCTCCAACTCCTAATGCTGGTAAAACAGTCCTTGCTAATGCTGGTAAAACTGATGATGCTAGTCCCGCCAACATCCCAAGAAATCCACCTTCTACTTTCATATTATGTTTAAGTTGTTTTGTTGACATTCTAAACGTTGCTCCTTTACCAGCTTTATATGCTTTTGTAAGTTTATTTACTTGAGATTTGGTTAAAGCAACTACATCTTTACCATGAATATCCTCATGCTTTAGACGAATACTGGCTGGAGCTTTGTTTCTAAAAGAATGTAAAATTTTTTCCTTTTGCCCGTCTGATATATTTATTTTTGCATTAATATAGTTTGTCATTTTTATATTTATCTCGCCTCTCTTATATGAAATCTAATTGTTAAATTTTCCCCTCTTAGATTGAGTAATGTTCCATTTTGATCAGTAATCGACACATTAAGATTATGTATTTCATTTAATGTTAGTGGAAGGTAAACTAGATTAACCGGATTTTCTATAATTTTATATCCTGGTGGTACATTTGGAAAAAAACTATAAATTGTATTTCTTTGTGAACCGTTAACATAACTGCCCGAAATTAAATCTATATTAACAAGTAAACTATTAATACTAAGAATATTTACAACATTTTCTGATTCATGAAATCCATGTTCATATTTAGCACGAGAGAATCCTAATACTTTGGCAATAGAATTTTGTTGATTAAAATCAATCTGATATCCATTTTCTACAACAAGAATAGACTTTAAAGTATTAGTATTTGCTGAGATGTTAATATAATATTCTTCATTAACAGCATCATAATGACCTTTTTTTCTCATTTCTTGTTGAATTACATCGTTAATATCAACTATATCATAACTTCCTTCAGGTATTCTTATTTTTACCCATGATGTACCATTGTCTGGTGTATAAACAAAAATGTTATTGCTTGCGTCAATATTAGGAAATGAATAATAAGTTTCAAGGTTAACTAATGCTATTTCATATTCTTTATCTTTTTCTAATAGAAGTGGAGGAGTAAATCTTGTTTTAAACTCTGTTTTATTATTGCTTACGATAATTTGAAATGATATTTTATGATCAGTGTTTTTTACTATCTTTTCAAGTAATTCTACTTCCATTTTATTAATTTGTAAAATATATTTTAAAATGAAAATATATTTTTTTAATAATAATCTTTATAATCTCTTGGTATATAAACGTTATCAAATCCACATCTATATTTCCCATTATTAGGGTTCTTAGTTAAATCTAACACTACGAATCCGTGAGGCTGTTCCCAACACTTTTTACAAAAATTGATAAACTCTGTTTTAGTCATATCATCCCCCACATGATCACTATAAATATGATTAAGATTTTTTAAGTCTTGCCTAAACAAGCATATTAAGTTTGCATTTTCTCTAATAGTTTGACGAGGTAGTCTAAAATAGTTTTGTGCCAGATAAAAACAATCGGCATTACTATGTCTACCCCGTACATAATAGTTTTCACACTTGTTTTGTCTTTCTAAAAGTAAGTCATCAAATATCATTAAGTTTTTATTTGATGCATTTAAATCTCTTGGGTCGGGAACATCACTAGCATATTCAAAAAATTCACAATTAATATCAGATTTTTCCTTAATTGTTTTTGCCCATTCTTCAACTAAAGCAGTAGGTGAAATATCACGGTTTTGAACTTCATCTTTAATTGAAAACAGTCCTAATATATATTCTTTTGGTATTTTTTCTTCAAATGCTTTTTTAAGTATTCGATATTCTGGTTGAAACAAACTTTTACCAAAAACGTATAAGTTACTATAATCTAGCCAATCAGGTCTTAACAAAAGGTTAAGTAAAAGCGTAGTTTTACCACATCCTGATTTGCCTACTACTAAGCCTCTGATGCTCCTAGGTAAAAGGGGATGGTTAAATCTTTTTGCTAAAGTTTCATTCCAAGATAAATTAACAATATCCATTTTATATTAAAAACTATATTTTAATATAAAAAATGTATTGCGTTAAATGTAAAAAGAAAACTGATACAACAGATTTAAATTGTGTAGTAAGTAAAAATGGTAAAAAAATGGTGCGAGGAAAATGTGCTATTTGTGGTACCGTGAAAACACAATTTGTTAAACAAAAAGAAGGTGGTTCATTGTTAAACAGAGCAATCAATAACTTGCCCGTCGAAATGCACTTGCCCGGACATAACTTCACGGGCCCGGGCACTATGTTAAAGAAAAGATTAAATCCTGACTTAACACCTAAAGATTGGTCAAAGCCCGTTAATCGTGTTGACAAAGCAGCATATCATCATGATATTTGTTATCTTAAGCATAATGATACTAAAACACGTAATAATGTGTGTGATGCTAATATGCTTAAAGAGTTAAAAGGTATCTATAATCCAACTATTAAGGAAAGAATGGAAAGAGGATTAGTTTCTTCGTTGATAGGAACTAAGAAAAGATTTGGTATGGGTGTGAGTAAAAAAAAAATTTACTAGCAGAAGAATTACATAAACCTGTAAAAAGAAAATTTAAGAAAAGAAGAGTTAGAGTAAATGGTATTGATAGGATATGGGCTGCAGATTTAGTAGATATGCAAGCATTTTCTAAACTTAATCGTGGAGTAAAATTTCTTCTTGCTGTCATTGATATCTTTTCAAAATATGGATGGTTAATACCATTAAAGGATAAAACAGGAAAATCTGTTTCTGTTGCACTGAAGAGTATTTTTAAGGAAAGAAAGCCTGAGAAAATGTGGGTAGATAAAGGTAAAGAGTTTTATAACAAAGATGTTAAAGATTTGGTTGAATTGTATTCTACTGAAAATGAAGAAAAATCAAGCGTTGTTGAGAGATGGATTAGAACAATGAAAGAAAAAATGTGGAAGTATTTTTCTGCTCACTCTACAAATGTATATATTGATGTATTACAAAATCTTGTTAAGGAATACAACAACACGAGGCATTCTTCTATTAAGATGACACCAATTGAAGCAAGTAAGAAGAAAAATGAAATTAAAGTTTGGAAAACATTGTATCCTGATTATGATCAAGTAAGAGAGGATATCAAACCAAAGTTTTCTGTTGGAGACAAAGTAAGGATAAGTAAAAAGAAAAAGACTTTTGAAAAAGGTTATACTACGAGATGGACTGAAGAGATTTTTACAGTTACGGAAGTAAAACATACAACGCCTATAACGTATAAGATTGAAGATTTAAATGGTGAAGAAATAAAAGGTAGTTTTTATGAACCTGAACTACAAAAAACGAGTCAAGAGGTGTATAGGATAGAAAAGATTATTAAAAAAGGTAAAAAGAAATCTCTCGTAAAGTGGAAAGGTTATTCTGATGAGTTTAATTCATGGGTAAATAATAATGCTATTGTGAATATTTAAGTATATAAAAATGGAAAATATTTTAATTGATAATATAACTTTACCAAATAAACCTTTAAGCAATTTTGAACTTGATGATGCAGCAAAAAAATTAAAAATAAAAAATTTTAGAGGAATATTTTTAAGAGATACCTTGCCTAAAAAAGTAAGAAATAAAGAATGTGGTATATTAAATCTTGATGACGCAGGAGGACCTGGTACTCATTGGGTTGCATGGTTTAAAAATGGAAAGAAAAAAATTTATTTTGATAGTTATGGTATTCAACCACCTCTAGAAATTATAGATTATTTAAAAAGTCCAATACGCTATAATACAGATCAATTACAACAAGCAGGTGAAGTATTTTGCGGTCATTTATGTTTGTACATTCTTAAAGAATTATCCTTAGGTAATAAATTTCAAGATATTTTAAATAAACTTTTTTAGCAATATTAAAAATGCCTGTTGATAAATTTGGGAGATTGGATGAAGCAAAAACAAGTAGTGATGGTGTATCACTTGCTTACATCTCAAATAATTTTTTACGTAAAGATGGAACTACCCCCGCTGCTGGTTCTATAAATATGAATGGAAACACACTAACTAGAGTTAGTAATCCAGTTAATCCGCAGGATGTAGCGACTAAGGCTTATGTTGATACAAACTCTGGGTTGTTAGATGAAAATGGAGGATATCATTTGAAGGGATATTTAAATATGGGTTTTAATAAAATAAAAAATATAGCAGACCCAGAGGAACCGAGTGAAGCAGTTAGTAAAAATTATGTGGACACCGCTGTTGAAGCAATAACAGCGGGAAATAATGCTTTAACAAAAAACCAATATGGAACTTTCTTAGCAACTGGTAAAATAGATATGAACACTCATCAGCTTACTGGAATATCAAATCCTATAGACCGCGATTCAGCAGTTAATAAAAATTATGCTGACAATGGAGGAGCAATTGTAAAAAATCCTGATGGAAGTTTTACAGCAATATCTGATGTTGATTTTCAAGGTTTTACTATAAAAAACGCCGGAAATCCTGTAGATGAAAGAGACTTAACGACAAAGTCTTATGTAGATTCAAAAGTATCACTTCCTTCTCTCATAGGACCTAAGCCTATTATAAGTGTGCATGCAGAGGAACAAGGTTCTTTAACAGATGGTAATTATGAGTTCTCCTTTGGTAATGGAAACACAGGAAGAGCTCATGCAATAGGAGGGTATTGTATGTCTGCTTCTGGCAGAATTTTAAGAGGGAGTTTAATGGTTGTTAAAGGTAATAGGTTTTTGCGTGAAGTGGCAAAAGTTAATTTAGTGGTAAATGGGGTTGAACAGGTTGATTACTCCATAATAAAAAGTGAAAAAGAAAAATGTAGTTGTGCAGTTTTTCCCCAACCTTTAGAAGTAGATCAATGTGATGTTATAAACTTTATAACAAGGTCAAATAATCCAGATGCTAAAAATGCATATGTATCAATATTGATAGAATTGGATTTGTAAAAATAGTTAAATATTTAACCCAGTAAAAGGGTTAGATATTTATTTTGTTTAATATTCTTTTATAATACCTTCTTCCAACATTTGTTCTAATATATCGATTTTCTCTTTCTTTATATCATTCAACAGTTGTTCTAATATTTCGATTTTCTCTTTCTTTTCATCTTTCTTTTTATCTTTCTCTTTCTTTTTTGTCAAAAGATTTTGTACTTTTTTCTCAAATTCTTCTCCATTCTTTTTTAAAAGAAAACTTATACTGTCTAGTGTTTGTTTTTCAAAATATTCATAAGGATTGTTAGACTTATCGTTTTTATCTTCATCATCACTGCTACTAATATATAGATCTTCTAATTCTTTGTTTATTAAATCAAAATACTTATCTTTACTTTCACATTTTGAAAATAGACTAAAGCTTTTATTGATTAAGTCGTTAAACTTATCTTTCATTTCACATGCTGAAAGTTGATTATTGTCTTCATCTTTTTTATCACTGCTACTAATAAAAACAGGAGATTCTTTGTTTTCACATGCTAAAAGTTGATTATTTTCTTCATCTACATCATCATATGGTGATAACCAAAAGTTACCAATATCACTTAAATCATTCATTGTTTCAAACATCATTTTGTTGTAAGCTTTATTATCTTACCTATTATGTTGCTGGAACTTTTTAAGTAAAATTCAATTTTTTATTTCTATCAAAAGAAATAAAAAAAATTTTTTTTTAAATATGAAGAGTTATTGTTCTTTTTTGAAAAGAGTAACTTTTTTGTATGTCTTCAATAAAGTCAAAAAACAATTCTCTTAGTTTTTTATTTGCTTCTTCTCTTGAAAGTTTTAAAAAATCGTTCTTGATTTCTTTTGGATTAGTACTTTGGAAAGGTTGGCTTAAAACATATTCACTAACTTTGTCTGTCCATTGTTCATAAAAATGATGATAAATATTATCTATTAATGGTTCTAATGCCTCTTGAAATGAATCAAGGTTTTCTTCTACAATTTTATCTAAAATGTTTCTAGTATAGATCTTTTCAAACTCTTCAATTCTTTCTGCGTAAATATCTGTTTGTTCACTCATTTTTTTATTAATTTTTTTATTTAACTTATTTTTTCTTGTTTCCATATTTCATATATCGTCAGTTCTTTAACCTATTATGTTGCTGAAACTTTTTAAGTAAAATTCAATTTTTTATTTTTATCAAAAAATTAAATTTTTTTTTTATTAAAATCTTAAGCAGGCAACTAGTTCGTAAGATCGTTGAGTTCATCAGTCACTCAGTTCGTAAGGTCGTCCGGTTGATGCGAAGCTGGCAATCAGTTCGTAAGGCAATCAGTTCATCAGTTCGTTGAGTTCGTCTGGCTGCTGAGTTCATCAGTTCGTTGAGTTCATCAGTCACTCAGTTCGTAAGGCAATCAGTTCGTTGAGTTCGTAAGGTTAATGAAATTTTTTAAAATTAAATTTTTTTTTTTTTTTCGAAAATTTTTCATTTACTACATAAGGGATTGATATGATATAAAAATTGAATTTAAGGTAAAATGATTTAAGATAGAGGTTAGTTCGATTTAATTATGAATGCTTAACCTAATGGGTTGCGACAGACGTAAACGAGTTCGTTGGTTTATGATTTCATGAGCATGTGATTTTTGCAGCGTGTTACATGAAATTTTGGTGAAGAAGGTGATTTGGTTTGAGGACATTTAGTTAAGAGAGGAAACTTTTTTAGAGGACATTTAGTTAAGAGAGGAAACTTTTTTAGAGGACATTTAGTTAAGAGATGATGAGACGGAATGAAACGGAAATAAAACAGTTTGTCGGCTAATTGGTAAAACATAGACTACTAACCTCCTCCCGCAGTGTATTAAACCCATTTTTTATTTTTTTATAATACACTAGTGTATTATCGTTTTTTTGGGTCCCAGTTCTGATAAGTGTTTAGTCATAAGCGCATGAAGCCAGAGAAACCAACCACAGCACGTGCCGAAATTTGTACGACTACGCCGTTTCGCGGAAAAATGACGTCATTGTTGCTAAGACGTATACGCATGGAAAGTGTTTGATTTTCATGTCTAATAAAAATCAAAAAATGCGGCGAACGCCTTTTAAAACAACAAAATTGCTTAACTAGGTAGACTAAACGCCTCTAGAACCTGTCTCATTCTACTTTCGGAGTTTATGTCAAAGATCTATCTACTTGTGTATGTACACATTTGAAACCGAACTACAACTGTAAACATGGACCCGTGAATGATGTATAGGCTAAGGGTAACGATGTAGGATATTTTTTGCCTTTCATTTATTTTATGTGATAAATAGAATCTCACATTCGTGTTTATGTATTATCATTTTTATCAAACTCGTTGACTAAAATGTATTTGACGCTCGCCAAGGCTCGCGTCATACATTTTTAGTCAACTCGTTTGATAAAAATGATAATACATAAACACACATGTAAGATCCTGTATATATTGGTAAAACGCAGAAAAATAATAGAGAATCTGAAGATGAACTTGAAGTAACTTTAATGAAGAAATGAAAGTCCTGTGATTGACATAACGAGAGCAGATGTTGTACACATAAATGATGTATAATCCAATCAGTAACATGTTGCGTCCAACACAACAAGATCGACCTTACATGCTATATAAGTTACTTCGAAATTCAACATGAGGCTCTTTATCTGTCCGAGAAAAGGAACGCGTTTGTACCTGAAGGTAACCATTTAAATATGTTAAATTGATAGAGCTGAAGTTGCGTTTCTGTGCATGTTTTTTGTTTGTTAAAGAATATGAGTCGCGCTCTGTGAAAAGGGGGCTCAATGCATCTGCGAAAAGTATCGACCCAGGTCAGCCTGCGCAGTCCGCGCAGGCTGACCTGGGCCGAAACTTTTCGCTATTGGTCAATTTTCTGCGTGTCCAAGGTCAGTGTACCTCATGGATAAGTCGGTTGTTATATAAATTGGATTTTATTGATTCATAATTATTTAATGATTTGCTTGGTATCATGGATCACGGAGATGCATTAAGCCCTCTTTTGCCAGAGCGTGGGCTATTTTTTTTTTTTTTTTTTGTTTTTTGTTTGGTTAACGATCCCGTGCAATCCATCTACATGTATTTTGTTTTCAGTAACTGGTTGTTTGGGATTTAAAGGGGGTATATATTCTTTGGCTGTGAAGTGTGCAATATCATGTTCAGTAATACTAGATTATATTGAACCAAACTCTGGTAAAAGCCGGTACAATGCATCTCTGTGATACATTATACCAGGCAAGTCATCACTAAATTATGGATCCATTTAATTCATTTTCTCTCACAACCAAATGAATTATGAGGTAGAATGGTCCTTGAACATGCAGAAAATCTTCCAAAAAGCTGAATGCGCAGGCTGACCTAGGTTGATACTTTTTGCAGATGCATAAAAGCCACTTTTCATAGAGCATGGCTCACATATTTTCTGCCAGCGTAAAGGAAGTGAAGGGTTATCTTTTGCGAAAAGGCACCAATTTGGCGTATAAGTAACGACATGGGAAATCGGGAACTCCGTCTATTTTCATGGCAAGAAGTATGACGTCATAGTACCTATTTGAATATGACACCACATATTTGACGCATGTTCCTGATCATGCTACTTTTCTCACAAACCTGTCCTGTCGATAGATCTTAAATTACCATAGAAAGCTACGTATCTTTTGAACTTTTGAACAAATGACAAAATTTTGTACTCTTTGGACTCTTATTGAATGTGCCTCGAGGGTTAAATTAATTCTTTAAATGGTTAGAGAACCTCGTCGAAAAAGGAGAAATTGCTCCTTACAGGCAATTTCTTGTTTTTCCTCAATGTTATCAACATCCCTTTCCCTCGGGGTCGGGATTTTTTGGTAACCAGTTACCAAACGACAAAATTTCAGAGTAGGCCAAATTGAAATCAGACGACATATTAAATGTAACTCGAATGATGATTTCTGTCTTTGACAGGATAGAAAACATTGTGGGAAAAGGAGAAAATGTTGGTTACCAGAATTTTCTCCATTTCCCACAATGTTTTCAAAAGCCTTCTTTTTCATGGTCTTTAAAACTCGGGATTTTGTGGTAAAGATTTCAATTAACTCTTTACCACACAATCTCGACTTTTAACGACCCTGTGAAAGAAACCTTTTGAAAACCTTGAGGGAAAAGGAGAAAATGCTTGTAACCAGCATTTTCTCCTTGTCTCACAATGTTTTCTACCCTTCCCCAAACAATTTTCATTTTTTCAATCACATTTGTTTTGTCGTCTGTAAATGCTTTCAATTTGGACCAGTCTAAAAAATTTTGTCGTTTGGTAAAGAGTTAAATACCATTATTTATTTTTCGTACTCTCTCTTTATACCTATAGATGTTCTGCCAAAATAGTGGGCATGATTGTAGAAACCTGCACAGGTTCCTTTAATCCTATAGCTGCTAAGAGCGACTCACTGACCTTTTGCGGACAGTGTAGATCAAGATCAGACTGCACAGAACGTGCAGTCTGATCTTGGATCTACACTGTCCGATACGGTGGTTTCTTTCCGGTGAAATCAACTTTGGAATCGCAATATTTGGTACGTTAGTGTTGCATAGAAATTTTAGTTTCTTTTATTCGGCAGTTTAAGGGTTAACCTGTCTGATTGCACCGAACAAGCACTGATGTTAATTTTAATTTTGTAATTTTTATCTATTTATATCTCCAGATGAAGGTGCTAGCGGTCCTCAGGTATGTACAAACATTTGAAAAGATTGAATTTTGACCATAGAATGTAGCAAGTTCATGTAACTGAACAATTTACAAGCACGTGACTTTTCACACCAGTTATTTCATAATTGTATTCGTTTTCTACATTTAAGACTCGTTTCCTGACCGGCTGGTATTTTATATCTCCTCCATTTATATATCCAGACTTTAACTTTGAGATGGTGAGTCATTTACTCCAGATGTGATGGCCAACGAGAAACTTGAAGAATAAACAGATAGGGGAGTGATGTCACTTTTGTCGAACGATATCATACATACGGAATATTATGTTGTAGTAACTTTCCTGGTGCTTGTATTTAATTCGAGCAGCATGAGAAAATTTGATATCGCGCGAGACCGAATAATTATTTAAAATGATTATTATAAACGTCATAAAGTACAGTCAGAGCTACAACAACAATGTAGTTACGTCAATATTATCATCTATTCTTCTCTGGCGAACGAAATATAAAAACCATGTACATAGTTTTAGACAAAACAAAAGCGTCTACCTGTTGCTTGTTTTGATTTCTTTCCAGATATGCATTTTTGACGATTGTCGTTGTTTGGTTGTCGCTCTACCTCTGGAGAGGTATAAGTGATATTGCAAACAAAAACAGAAATTTGAGTCCTACAGGTCAAATTGCATCGCTTGTAAAAGATAAACTGATTCGTCTTGAGAAACACAAAGAAATAACACGACCGGAAATGACGTCACTGCAGAGAGTTCCTATGACTAAGATGGAGACTACAACGAGCATCGTTGTGGCAAGCACTTATACAGAGAGCATAGGAGATGTGGGTGTGATAGAAATCAAATCCACAAAACCAGCATCTGTCGTCACAAAACCGCCGACCAAAAATCAAGATGTGCTGACGAAATCTATGACGAATCCCAAGGTGGCTGTAGAATCTGACAAGAAGAATTTCGCAAGTATCCAAGCTGTACAAAGTGAAACATTTGTCGACGTATCTGTCTCAAGTTCCTCATCCCCGCTGAAAGTGGGCAATTCAGGAAATTCTTTGAGAACCGAACCGAATTCAATGGCCACAATTAGCACATATAAGCTTTCACAAGAGCGCTCAAAGACACAGACTGAGGGAATGTCAAATACAAGCTCGGAGATACGCCATGTTGTTTTTCTGAAAGTGCATAAATGTGGGAGCTCTACTGTGCAAAACATATTTTTGCGATTCGGATACTTAAGGAATCTTACATTTGTCCTCGCTCATGATGACAAAAACAAGTCAGAAACAAATTACGTGAACGTAATTAGTTATAAACAAAGTTTGACCGAGGATAATATAGTACCACCACCAGAGGGTCGCCATTATGATCTTTTATGCTGTCACGTGATTTATAACCGGGAACAGTTCCGAAAATATTTACCTATGGATGCTGCCTATATAGGCATAGTCCGTGAGCCAGTCAAGAGACTTGAATCGTCAATAGGTTATTTCAAGTTGTTACAGGATGTATCGTTTTCTGATTTTGCTTCTCAGCCATTGAAATATTCAAAAAATTTTCCGTCTATGATAAACAATAGAATGGGTTTTGAGTTTGGATTTACAAAAGATTGCTTTCCATCAGCGTCTGGTAACTTAAATAGTTTTGATAACATAACAAAGCAAATAGCATTGCATATTGACCATTTGAACAAAGAGTTTGATTTCATTATCATTAACGAACGAATGGACGAATCACTAGTTTATATGAAACGTTTGTTACGATGGCAACTAAAAGACATCCTATATTTGCCACTGCTGGGGGCAAAGAAGGAACGCAGGAAATTCAGTGAGCACGACGCACTTAAACTCCGAGAATTTTTATACTTAGATTATGCGGTTTATGACTTTGCAGTGAAACGATTCGAGGCTACTATTGCGACAGAAGGAAATAATTTCCATGAAGAAGTAAAACATTTTCAAGATAAAAACAGTATTGTTCAACAATTTTGTAAAACTGGGGCTTCAGAAGAGCTGGTTATTGAAGCTTCCATTTGGAATGAAGAGTTTACAGTAACACGAAGTGACTGCAAGCTTTATGAATTGTTTGAGATGACCTTTATTCAAAAGATACGTCGGCAGCAATATGGTAGAATTGATAATTAGGCGAAAAAGAGAATTTTTATCCAGGCGGGAATCAAGCGGCTTTTGTGGACAGGGTAGATCAAGATCGGAGGGAACTGAATGTACCTTGCATCTACTCTTTCCGATATGGTGAAACTCTCCCCGCAAAGAGAACTGTGAAAATGAAATACATGAACAGCGCTTTGAGGAAAAGGGGTTTAATGCATCTCCGTATGCATTATACCAAGCAAGTCATCATATATCTGTGGATCCGTAAAATCCATTTTGTCTAACTACCGACTTAATCATGAGGTGGGATGGTCCTTGGACATGCAGAAAGTTTACAAATAGCAAATAAGCCATGCTCTGGCAAAAGGGGGCTTAATGCATCTCCGTGATCCATGATACCAAGCAAGCCATTACATAATCATGGATCCATAATAGCCACTTGTTTTAACGACCGACTGAATCATGAAGTAGAATGGTCCTTTGACATAAAGAAAATTGGCCAGTAACGAAAAGTTTCGGCCCAGGTCAGCCTGCGCGGACTGCGCAGGCTGACCTGGGCCGATACTTTTCGCGGGTGCATTAAGTCCTCCTTTTCACAGAGCGTGGCTCAAATATATTCGACTCCATGTCAGCATGCGAGGAATGCACAGGCTGATATGAATTGATGCTTCTTGCAAATGCACCAAACCTTTTCGCAGAGCATAATTCATGGATTTTGTTTTAATTATCTGCTGAAATGTTCATTTCACCGAAATAAGCAGTTTAACTCTTTACCAAACGACGAAATGTTAGACTGGTCCAAATTCAAAGCAGTTTGCAGACGACAGAATAAATGTAGCTCAAAAATTGAAATCTGTTTCGGGAAGGGTAGAAAACATTGTGGGGAAAGGAGAAAATGCTGGTTACCAGCATTTTCTCCTTTTCCCACAATGTTTTCAAAAGGTTTCTTTCTCAGGGTCGTTAAAACTCAGGATAAAGGGTTAATCGTTTTCCTAATAATCCAATGCTTTTTTTTTTGCGACGCAGAGGAATTGAAAGGCTTTTTGTAACCAGTATTTTCTCCTTCCCCCCACAATTTTTTTTACCCTTTCGGGTTAAGCCATGCTTACTTTGTCGCCTGTGAATGCTTATAGTATCGACAAGTCGAAAATTTTGTCTTCTGTTAAACAGATAAGGATTAATGCCTGCTGAAAAAAAAAAAAAAAAAACAGTGGCAAACACTGCAGACCTAGATAAGACATCGCAACACGTGACTTCAGATTAGTATTTGTCTGTAAATAGTGAAAATAAGGGGACGATGGTTACAATGGATCAGACAAGGCACAAAATGATATATTCGAATAAATCTTTATTCTTCGTATCCCTAACTCCTTATCGACGAAACATTTTTTGTACATGTCCAAATTGAAAGCATTTGCATACCACATATTTAATAATAATAATAATAATAATAATGATGATAATAATGATGATAATGTCTTTAAAAGGACAAAAAAAAAAAAAAAAAAATGTGAGAACAAGAGAAAATGCTAGTTACACGATCATTTTCTCCTGTTCCCACTATGCTTTTAAAAAACTTCTTTTTCAAGATCGTTAAAACTCGGAATCATGTGATTAAAGTTCAATTATTATTGTTGACATTTTTTTTTAACTTCTAAGGGGTGAAAAAAGAAATAATTTCAGTCAAGTTTCAGCGTAGTATTGATTCAGTTTTCAACCGGAAACGCATGGCGAAGTACCGCCAACAAATTTATTGGCGCGCTGATGATGAATCCATTACGTAATTTCTAGTCTGTTACAATAGAAGTGCATGTTTATTTGATCTAAAATCCTACATATTTCTAGTTTGTTACTATAGCAATATATTCATTCTAAAACCCTACGAATTCTGTCATTACTAACATCTTGTTTTTGTAACCTTTAGGCAACCAAGCGTGAAGCTAGGCGCTTTTGCAGACAGTGTAGAACAGGACCAGACTGCCAGACCGTGCAGTTTGATCTTGAATCCACGCTGTCCGATACGGAGACATTTTTAATCTCTGCGAAAGGAACTTTAAAATAGCCATATTTACGGTTTAACTGTCTGTTGTAAGTTTCTCCACTTTTTGAATTAGCAGTTTCACTTTTTTCCCAAAACAATTCTGTATGTAAAATTACCTCTGTGAAAAAGGTATTTGAATATGTTGTTCTAAAGAGAGAAAATGCTGGTAATCGGTATTTTGTCCTTTTTTTACCATACCAAAGACAAAGTTCGTTATTTGAAAGACATTGAATTTGTCGACTGCAAATTCTTTCAATATTAACAAGTCCAAGATTTTGTTGTCGTGGGGTGGGGGAAGAGAGAAATCGGTAACAGAAAAGCTTGGATTTCTGTACTTTCCGTGCTTTGATTCTGCCTTCGCTGACTGGTTCAATCTTGTTTGAATATGGTACGAAAAACAAGCTTTTTGTTAACAGTCAGTCGACATCTGTTTGATATGAATGTTGTTTTCTTAGCTTTCGTGAAATAGTGTGTTATAAAAATCAATTGTCCGGTTTGTACGGTTATTTTGACAGCTGTTACAAATGCAGATTTATGTCACGTGACCGGTTCCGTCAAAATAAGGGATCGATAATCACTTTCTCTAGTTAATTTGTAACTTCTACAACTCGACCAAACTAAGATCCAAACTCGGAAGACCTTATTGTTTAACCATGTGTCATTGGATCATGTTTTTTACTCTGGGAGACTTTTGACTTATTTACGTATCCATCTGGGTTAAAGTTCGGTTCTCTTCGTGTTCTTTCCGTATTCTCTTCCAACGTCAGGTGACAACCTACGAATTGGGGTTGGATGGGGTTGGACAAGGGTACAGTTAAGACCTTTACACCCTTCAAAATTTTCTCCTTTTTCCAAAATATTTTTTTTTCAAAAAAAGCTTTATTTATCATGGTGTTAAAACACTGGATGGTTGTCAGGGGGAGGGGGGAGGGGGCTAAACCTTAACTGATGCTGCCTATATCTATTTGACAAGGACGATTTCAAAAGCGTATTCTACAACTGTTGAGACAGACGGTAGAATTAACCCATAAGCTTCTAAGCGCGACTAGCTGACCTTTTGCGGACAATGTAGATCAAGATCAGACTGCACAGAACGTCAACACTGGATGGTTGTCAGGGGGAGGGGGGGGGGCTAAACCTTAACTGACTAGCTGACCTTTTGCGGACAATGTAGATCAAGATTAAACATCAGCATAAAGCATCGACCCAGGTCAGCCTGCGCAAAATTTTTTGCCATATGTAAATTTTCTGCATGTCGAAGCACCAATTCTAGCTAATGAAGTTTTAGACAAAACTGAACCGTACTAAACGACAAATTGCATAGTATATTAGGTGCATTAACCCTTATTCTGCGATATAAAAGAAATGAAACTTTCAAGCCGATAGCAAAAACCACATTTTTCTATTTTAAAGGTATTGTTGGGGGAGAGATATCTCTATGTCGGACAGTGTAGATGCAAGATCAGACTGCACATTCTGTGCAGTCTGATCTTGCATCTACACTGTCCGCAAAGGGTCAGTGAGTCGCGGTTAGCAGCCTAAGGGTTAAGAAGATGAATTTATACTCCTTTTCCCATGGCACGACTAACATACAAGGAGAAATAGATATACCGGTAGAATACATGATAAACACATTGGAATAGCATTGTTGCCCTGTTTTTCAAAAGCCTTAGAAAGCACCACGTCGGACAGTAAAATGCGAAGGGAGATAATTACAGTTAAAGTACTTGTCTCCCTTACTGCGATTCGCACAATAAAAATGAATTTCGGCGATATTTACATAAGCCGCGCAACAAAGTTCTCCATCCAGTTTTCGTCTCGGCCTACAACACACGACATAGGGATTCTGTTTTCAAAGGTCTAAAAATCAGTCTGAAATGATAAAAAGCATTTAAATGCAACAACATGGTCCAAAATTATTAGCTTTTAACAATTTCAATTTTTATCATTTGGTTTAGCCAATCAGGAGTTGTGTTACTTTCATATGTAGAAAATTCTGAAGAACAAGACAAAGAACCCTCTTATAAGAATGGTTGGGGGATACGGACGCTGATTGGCTTAACCAAATGGTTTAGCAAATCAGAAGTTACGTTACTTTCTAAATCTAGAATTAGACTAAGAGCAAAATAAAGAATGGTTGGTGAATACGGACTATGAGACAAGTATGCATACTTGATCACTGTGCAGGAACGCCGTTTTACAAAATTGAGGGTTCAGGGGTAATTGCAATACATTATACATTGTATTTCCATTTTTCTTCGACGCTGTCACTTGCGCTATAAAAGTTTTATTCGTTATATATATTCGTCCTGTATAAAATGACAAGAAAAAAATTGTGAGAAAAGAAAAAATACATGCAGACCTAGGTAAGCCTAGTATTGTTTCTGCACGTCACATTCCTACGTCGCACATGTACACAATTAATCACGGCGTTCAGTCCTTTACCGTACCTACAAAACTGTCCAATTTCAAAACATTTGCATACGACAAATTAAATATGGCACGGGAATGGTCGTTGATAGGATAGAAAACATTTTGGAAATGAGGAAATGCTGGTTACCAGCAATTTCTCCTTTAACCACAATGTTTTTAAAGGCCCTCTCACTTGGAATCGTTTGAACACGGGATTGTGCGGTAAAGGGTTAAAAGCCAACATACCGTAACATTGACAGCAATTTATTTATACAAATTACGTCAAACGTATGCAAATGAACCAAAATGACGTTCAGTTGTTCATTACATCCGCCGCCGTCGAAAAACCTCCCTTTGCCTAAAACTTGCATTCCTTGGCTCTGCATGCTCTAGGGGAATCGTATGAGGCTTTTTGCAGACATTGCAGATCAATGTCAGTTTGCACAGAACGATAAGTCTGATGTTAGAGCTTAATAATCCGATATTGTGAATGAAAATTAGCCAAAACAACTTTGGGTTTGCAATATTCCGTTTTAACTGTCAACGAAAAGGAGGTAAACACATTAAACCAGGATATATCATTTGCTAACCATAATGTATTTCTACGCGTGACATTTAGAGCACATGACTTGAGTGTTTCGACCTTGCGTTCTTATTCTTAAAGATACATATATTCTCCTTTCAGCCACTTTTCACCCATTTCATCGTTATTTTATCAAACTATAATCATTCCTCCTTCTCCCAAGACGTCTTGTACAATGTTAATTATTTAAGCTACATTCAATTTGTCGTTTGTTAATGCTTTTAATTTGTACTCGTCTAAAATTTTGTCTGATAGCAAAGGCTTTATTGCACGATATTTCTAACCCCAGGGTCATTAAAATACGGGACTGTATGGTAAAGGGGTTAAATACTCAACTCAGTTCAACTCAACTGTGAATAGTATTAAGAATGGCTGGTAAGTACGGGCCCGGGAGGCACCATAGATTGTCTTCTTCACAGTTTGCCAGTGGTAGTGGCTCTTTGTTTGATCATTGCAAATCAACGTATGAGTCATGCTTTGTTAAAAGAGGGCTTAAGGTATCTGCGAAAAGTATCGACCCACGTCAGCCTGCGCAGTCCGCGCAGGCTGACCAGGGTCGAAACTTTTCGCTAACAGTCAATTTTCTGCATGTCAAAGGACCAGTAGACCTACCTTTAAACTGGCAGCCTGTTATCGATCTTCCTATCAACAACAGGTAACATCCAATACTTACAAGTCGGGTTTCTGCCCGGTTCGAGATTTCATGAGATAACGCGAGACTTGGAAATTCATTTATGCACATAGATATCGATAAAGGTTAAATTCTTTAGCAAGTTCAATAACTTGATCGCCGTCAGAAAAATCTGTGTTTGTCATGAAAATCTAAGCCAAAGATAGAAATATTGCTTGATTATTTTAAAACAAATAAAGGCATTCTGTTACGGGGTGTCTGATTGGTTGATTCGGTACATATAAAAACCAATAGCTGCCCTCAATAAATCGGGTGTTGCCTGTTGTCTATCGGATAGTTAGGGGAGATACAACGGGTACCAGTTTAACCTACCTTATGATACAGTTGGTTGTTAGAGATAATGGATTTTATGGATCCCTGATTATGTGATGACTTGCTTGGTATCATGTATTACGGAGATGTATCAAGTACGCTTTTGCCACAGCATGGCTCGTATGTACATCAAAAAAAGATGAAGTCAAGATGGACGAATCTAAAAATTGTAAACCCTGAAAGAGAATGACCGACTTTAAATCGAGAATCTAAGTTGAGCTGTTACAATTTTTTAAATCTTAATTTTAGCTTGGTTATTAAATATGAGCTATAATCTGGCAAAAGGGATCTTAAGGCATCTCCATGATTCATTATACTGCGTATGTCATCACATAATTAAGAAGTCATAGAATTCGTTTAGTCAGACTAATTTGGAGCAAGAGTGGACCTTGGACATGCAGAAAATTTACAAATAGCAAAAAGTTTCGACCCATGTCAGCCTGCGCGGATTGCGCAGGCTGACATGAATCGATACATTTTGCAGATGCATTAAGCCCCACATAGCATAGCTCGTATGTTTAAACGAAACTGGAAAAGCTGTGTCTACACTGTCAGTATAAGCGAATCCATGAGGGGCGACTTCGAAAACGTAATACCGGTATTTGGGTTTTTACTATTGACTGGAAATGTCTGATTAATTCATTTAGTAGTTAAAGGGTTCTTTACAAATTTTAAGCTTAAACTTGCATATAACAACTGAGCAAACAATCCCAAGTTTCAAAGAAGGAAAGAAGAAAAAAAACTGTTAAAAACATCGTGGGAAAAGCAGAAAAAGCGGGTAACCTACATTCTCTTCTTTTCAAACAAATACAAATATTTTCTATCCTTCAAAAGACAAAACTCTCAATGTTTAACTCATATCTAACCTGTCGTCCACAAACGCTTTCAATATTAGGTAAATTAAGAAAAAAAATCGTCAGTTTAGTAAAGGTTTATTTATTTAACATTTTCAGGGTAAAGGTCAAATTTAAAGCAATGCATGCATATATCAGTTTTTGTTACATCAAAATGTGCCATGCTCTGGCAAAAGGGGGCTTAATGCATCTCCGTGATGCTTTATACCAAGCAAGACATCACATAAGTAGGGATCCATAAAATTCACTATGTCTAACAACCGACTGTATTATAAGGTAGACTGGTCCTTTGACATACATAAAATTGACCGATAGCGAAAAATTTCGGTCCAGATCAGCCTGTGCGGACTGCGCGGGCTGACCTGGGTCGATACTTTTCGCAGGTGCATTAAGCCCCCTTTTGGCTCATATATTTAATATGCCATACTCGAAATGCTTTCTTAGTAGATTTGGATGTTGCTGTGTGAAACAAAGTACGAGGTAAACAATTATCTACAAACAATTACAAACAACTATGCATAAAGACTATCGGAAAACATAAACCGTTTTTTTTTCATTTATTCATAGAGAGAATCCTGACTTACTTTATCGATTGTTATTTAGAAAAAAAAAAAAAAATCCATTGAATGAATTTAAAAAATGTTACAAAACAAGTGGGTGTTGCTGTTATTTAAAGATGTTAATATTTGCATTTTCTTACAATCTAATTGCAATAAACCGCATTATGTTGACAAATAGGTTGAAGATAGATTGCAAAGAGAGCAATGACTTTGCTTTTACTCTGGATGTGAAATATGGCTTTGGCGCTTCATCTTCACTTTTTATTAGCTAAAGTTGAATGATAAACATAAAAATGATAATAATGAACTTAAAAAAAAAGAGACAAAAATAATAACAATAATGGCGCGCTAAGAAAAGAAATTTGTACAGTCACTTGTAAGCGGCCAATAGATCTCAGGCGACTGTACAACCGCTTACAAATGACTGTACAAAGTTCTTTTCTTGCCATTTTAACCCTTTCCCATACAGAAAGTTTTAGACTCCTCCAGATTCAAAACATCTGCAGAAGACATATTTAAAATTGGTATAAATGAGCTCAAGCTCTTTGACAAGGTAGAAAACATTGTAGGAAAAGAAGAAAATGCTGGTTACTATCATTTTCTCCTTTTTCCACAAAGTTTTCAAAAGGCTTCTACCTTAGGGTCGTTAAAAGTCGGGATTGTGTGATAAAGAGTTAAACGAAAGATAAGGAAGACTGCAGTCGACTTTGTTACCAAACCTTGACATGTTTTCACAAAAATATTAATAAAGAAGCTGTTTATACATTTTCCTTTGGGAAAACAGGTTTCTAACGCTGAGTAATCGAATAAAAACGGCATTGTTTGGGACAAAATCATTTGTATTTTTAGTGCGGTTAACTGATCAATGCATCCCATTGCTCTAGGGAAGGTTCACAGCGCGAATTTATACGTGTTCCTGATGTGGTATATACATATGAAATGAATTTTTGGATATGAAATTTCTATAATACTATTAAAACAAATGAAAAAGCACCATCTTGACTTACCGTGCAAACATAATTTCCAACACCAAAGTGACAGACCGTCACTGTACAGAATCCAATGTCACATACAATCCCAATCACTGTACACTTCCGGTCCTTCACTGTGATCTACATTCATAGTTTGACTTTCACTACCAACGGCTACATGAATGACCCTTGCAGTCGTCGTAGATTTAGGTTAGACTTGCAGTTTGATCTTAAACCTATACCGACCGTGACCTACCTTTAAATCATACTTGAAATGTCTCATTATTTTCAATCGGGCTGTACTATTATTAGACCTCCAAAAATAAGGTCCAATTTGTTTAGTTTTAGTGAAAAAGAACTATAGATGGCGCCTAATGAAAAGATGCATTTTCAAGAGATCTTACTTATATTTTTTCAAAAGCCTTAAATTTTTTCGCTAATCTTTAAGAATCACTTTGTCTCCGTTTTAGAAATGCTCTGGCAAAAAGGGATTTAATGCATCCCACTGATGCATTGTACCACGCAAGGCATCACATGATAAGGATCTATAAATACCACTTTATCTTACATGCTACTGAATCGTGAGATCGGCTGGCCCTTTGACATGCAGAAAATTGACCGATAACAAAAAGTTTCGGCCCAGGTCAGCCTGTACGGACTGCGCAGGCTAACCTGGGTTATTACTTTTTGCAGCTGCATTAAGTTCCCTTTTCAAAGAGCATGGCTCGTTTGTAATTCGTTATAAATGGCGCAAATTTTGAATTAAGCAAGCAACAGACTATGCAAAAAAAAAAAATGTAGGGTCAATTCATCATAGGCAAAGGATGACTGTAAACGTTCATAAAGGTGGTTGATCTACCATAACACTATCAGCATGATGTATTATCTAAATAGAATTTCATTTTATGACTATATTGTCATCGACAGACACCTGCCTTCGTCTCGTCGACCATGTGGCGACACGTCGGACCCACGTTAGTCTCTCCGTGTTGACCCCGTTCCTAGCCGTGAGTGATTTGACAGCGGAAATCTTCGTTTTCATAACCATTCATGAGTTACAATTTTAAGGGACCGTTCAACCAACCCCTTGCACGAAAAAAAAATCTAAAGTCATAAAAATCATTGTTTTTGTTTCTTGATTTAGACCAGAAAAAGTATTTGCAGACAAATGATTTGTGTAACAAAAAAAAAACCCTTGGATTTTGTTACTAAATTTAGACCCGGCAAAAATCATTTCGTACATATTATTTGTGACGTGTCAAAAAGTTCCTCAAAATGTTATTACAATGAAAATGCTTCATTAGTTGTCCATAAGAATGAAATTATTTCATGAAACTGTCCGACGGTGTAGATATGCAGTGTAACGAAATCAAAGTGTAGTTTGTAACGACAATGATGGATTAGACAGTCAGACGTTTTATAATGGTGATTCCCTCGTTATTTTCTAAATCTACCGTGCTCCGCAGTGTAGAAAGCATATTAGTAAATTCGCTCAGGAGCTGAAAGTGTTTATTTAGTGTACAGTAAGTTACATACATGTAACTTAAAACAGTCTGACAGCCTTCTGCATTTTAAAAAGTACGGAGAGGATAAATTTGAAACATGTCAGAAATTTGTCATGTACATGTATGCCTACAAACATCTGAACCGGATATTTTCTCAGCTACTGACTTTAGCAGAGGTGTTCAAAGTCACGTGAGAAAGAACAGTGGTGTTATCTATTTAGATGTTTTACACGAGACATTCTCTGTGAAAAGGGTTCTTAATACCTCTGCAAAAAGTATCGACTCAGGTCAGCCTGCACAGTCCGCGCAGGCTGACCGCGGCATTTTGCTATTGGCCAAATTTCTGCATGTCAATGGGACCAGTATACTTCATGATTTGAACAGTCGATTGTCAGACAAAATGGATTGTATGGATCCATAATTATGACACGCATGCTACAATGCATCATGGAAATGTATCAAACCCTCTTTTGCCAGAGCATGGCTCACATTCACTGTGCTGGGTGTCACCTAAAATGTTACATATTTTTTTTCCAATTTTTCTACACAGTCTTTCCAAGCCGCGATTTCAAGGTTTCGCGGAGCAACATTTTTCTTAGGTATATGACTGACAAATATGAAGAAGATCCAAGCCCTTTGGGACAATTGCGACAAGTGTAGTAGTAAGAGTTAATGAAGAAGAAGAAGAAGAAGTAGAAGAATGTAGATCTACATGTAAGTCATAACGCTTAAAGTTATTCGCTTTTTATCATCATTTTATTGCTTCAATATAAAAAACAATAAAACAAAAAATGTAAAATAGAAAATAAATTATCTTCCATTTCTTATATAAATATATACAGACCTACATTTATGGCACGAAAAACAGCCTTTGCATAATGAAAACAACGAATTAAATTACTTTCGTCTTTACTAGACGAAAAAAGGAAAAAGACCCATCTATATTTAAAGCATCTGCAGACAAAAACCAAATAGGGCATAAATGATAGACATTGTCCTTGGTGTGGTGGTAAACATTGTGGGAAGGAGAGACAACACTGGTTACAACAATGATTTCCTTTGACACTATGTTTCCCAGGGGCGTTAAAACGGATTCGTTTAGTAAAGGTTAAGTTGAAAATCAACCCTTAACCTAGTAATTAAGTTAAATGACAATTTCCAGCCAATTGTAAAAATTGCGATTTCAAAGTTATTAATCGGTAAAAAAATATCTCCTTATCGGGCAGTGTAGATCCAAGATCAGACTGCACGTTCTGTGCAGTCTGATCTTGATCTACACTGTCCTCAAAAGGTCCTTAAGTTGCGCTTAGCAGCATAAGGATTCACATAGTATTAAACGACATTTAGTACATCAAAAATTCAGTAAACGTCATCACTTTCTAGTTGCTTATTGGAGACAAGCGTTTCTTGCATCGGTTCACTGCTCGATTTCCTCTGAACGAAATTTAAAAAATGAGCAAACTATGAAGGTGCTCGTGTAACGACCAAAACGGCCTGTATGGCTTTTGGTAAAAAGTCAATGTCACCTTCGAATATTGCACACAAGAAAAGTAAACTAAGCAAGCAGGCAAACCAATATATAACACTTTAAATACAAACCGCTGACAAAAAATAATGTATGTAAAACAATCTACAGATAGTATAGCTCTCACTCGATGAACCTTCCATTTACAGTTTATAGGATTGTTTATGTTTGGGATAACAGGTTTAAAATCACGTACCGTGACGAGATAATTTATAAACCCAACTCGATAACGTTTATAGTATCTCGTCACTGTTCGTGGCTTTCATGTATTACCAAAAAGAAACAATAGTGTGAACGATTAATAGAAAGTTTTATCGAGTTAGAGTAATACATTCAAGTAAGCTTTGGGTCCCAACGTATACATAAACAAAGATAATTGTTTAGCTTATCACCAGACAATAAAACTTTAGACTTCCCGAATTGAAAACGTTGATCTACACAGTCCATAAAAGGTCCTTGAATCGCGCTTAGGCGCCTAAGGGTTTATGAATATAATCGAGTCAGCTAAGTGTTAGAAGTGAACATCGAAATATTCACACCGTGGTAATTCGGACGTCTAGAAATATAAGCAAAGGAATAGAAATCTTCCCGCTATGATATTCTGATTGACATATATTACGTATAAAGACAGGTTTAGGACCCCTTTAGTACATACAGTTCATCTCTCATTTATACCAAAACACACACACATACTTAAAGTAACAACAGCTGCCAAAAGTAAACAAAGCGGGTGTTAAAATCCACTTCAATTTAAATCATAAAAGTATGTGAATTGTAGTGAAGATTACAATTCGTATTGTACAGTCGGTCCAAGTATTAGTCGGTGCGAAGAAATTAATTTCAAAACTAGGTTAAAACCTGCCAGGTCACTCTATCTTTCGTTGACTTTTTGCCTGATTTTAAAATTCATTTTTCTACCAGAGACTAACATTTGGACCAACAACTATATAATAGATTGTCATTTTCACAGTATTTTCAATACTTCCAAATGGTATGATTTGAATTTAAATGCATTTTGACATCTGTTTTGATTATTCAGCCGCTACTGGGCCTTTGATATGTATAGAATATAAGACACGTATGTACAGGTCAACGACGATATCGTGTCACCTATTTACACACAAATTCCTCCTTACAATAAAAGGGAATTGGTACTACATATTTTGGAATATTTGTTCAGGTATATGGATACTTCTGTGTGTAAATATATCTTTGTAAGATTTATCTAAATGCCGTTTTATACTTGCTAAACCTAAATTCCAAAAGTTTGAACCGTAACATGGTGAGCTGAGTTGTCGTCGTTAAACTATAGAATATGAAACACGTACTTTTCATTCAAGCTTAGAGTATACACGTGACTGTGTATCGAACTGCGTTTTTCTTACACATAAAGGCACGACTAAAACAAACTGACATAATACCGGGAACTTCCCACCGCTATATCGCGAAAACCCATGAAAATCAAAATTATGCGTCAAAAAAGATTGCATATTTTTACGGATTCATTCCGTGTACATCAAATACAATGTTGGCCAACAGAATAAATCTGTAATTTCATTAATTTCTTATCGTTTCACTCATAAAACAATGTCACATATATGCATAGAACTGTATAGTGGTGGGGGATTTGCCGGTATTGCTCAACAAACTTACAGAGACAGAAAAAATACAGATATCCATGTTTACACAAAAACGCTTATTATGCATTGTCGTTTACATAAAGAGGTCGTTAAAAGAAAGGGTTCGGCCATACAGTCATTAAAGCATTCAAAAGCTATCTAGAGTCTCAATCTATCAGTCATGTAAATTATTTTCATTCTGTAGTCGAATTTGACGTGCACGACTAGACTTTATACAAAACTTGCTACAGTAAGAATACTTTGTGTGGAGGGATGTCAGCTAACTAAATCAGATGCTACCTAAAAACTTGACATGTTCACTGGCACGATGTTAACCCTTAACAGCTAAATAAGTGGAACGAAACCTCAAGCCTATTTAGCAAAACCCCGAATGTTGTTATTTCAAAGTTACTTTTTCGGGGGGGGGGGAATATCTCCTGATCGGACAGTGTAGATCAAAGATCAGACTGCACGTTATGTGCAGTCAGATCTTTGATCTGCACTCTCCGAAAAAGGTCCTTAGCAGCCTAAGGGTTTAGACTGTATATCCGATCCGCGATTTCGAGATAGTTATCAGCTGAAGTGGTGCAACTTAAAGACATGCCGTTTACACGGTATGAATGTACGCGCTCCTTGATTGTATTAAAAATACTCATTCAAAGCCAAGCTCTGATAGGCGTTTGAATCGTTAAGACCGAAACTAAATGCAAAGTGAAGCAGGGAATAATGATGATAATAATAATAATAATAAAAAAAAGACATGAGGTCAACAACCGACAAGATGTGAAATTTATGATGTCACAACGAGCACTAGTCATGAAATAAGTCATAAATTAGACATAAGCACCAGTAGAATGGTAGGAAAGAGAGAAAGAAAATGCTTTTTCCTTGTCTTTTCTAAAACAAATTTCAGATTTTACATTTTGTGGCGCCGAATGTATTGTCTCAGCAGAAAGAATGAATGAGAAATGCTCTGGCAAAAGGGATTTTTAATGCATCTCCGCGGTGCATGACGCCAAGCAAGTCATTATATTATTATGGTTCAATAAAATCCATTTTGTTTAACCCTTTACCACACAGTTCCGACTTTTAACGACCCTGAGAAAGAAGCCTTTTGAAAACATTGTGGGAAAAGGAGAAAATGCTGGTAACCAGCATTTTCTCCTTTTCCCACAAGGTTTTCTACCCTTCCCAAAACAAACTTCAATTTTTGAATCACCTGTATTTTGTCGTCTGCAAATGCTTTCAAATTGGACGCGTCGTCTAAAATTTTCTCGTTCGCTTGGAGACAAACTTTTGGACTGGTCGAAGTTGAGACCATTCGTAGACAACAATATCAAATATTGCGCAAGTGATGAAATTTGTCTCAGAACGATTACAAAACATTGTGGGAATAGGAAAAAAATGTCCTGAACACCAGGGTCTGTATTCACCAACCATTCTTAAGAATACTCTTAGTCTTATTGTCCAAGATTTTCTACATTTGAAAGTAACACAACTCCTGATTGGCTAAACCATTTGGTTTAGCCAATCAAGAGTTGTGTTACTTTCAGATGTAGAAAATTCTGGAGAACAAGACAAAGAATGTTCTTAAGAATGGTTGGTGTATACGGACCCTGTATATTATCCATTTCAACAATAATTCATGAGTCTGCTCTCAAATAGTCGTTGGTGAAGAGTTAGGACATGAACTGACAAGTTGGCCATGCTTACTTTGTGCAGACTTGTGAACAAGGAGACTGTTTTTCAATGCTTTGTGTCTATAGATCGATATCGCATATAAATTACTCTATGAATATTTAACAGACAGACAGACAGACAGAGAGTGTCACACAAAGAAAGCGAATCCCGCATGTACTCGGGTATTGTCTTTAGCTTTTTCGGCGCCAAAGAAACAATTTTTCGAATTTTTAAAATACATTCTAACTTAAAAAGTGCATTTTTGGTCACAGATTCTAATCAAGCATGGGACAGTGTAGATCCAAGATCAGACAGCACGTTTGATCCAAGGTCAGCCTGTATGTTAATGAAAACTTTAATGGTTTAACCTCTTGCACCACCCCGTCTCCGTTTCCCCCGCTGTTTGGAGCCTCGCCAGTTCTTAACCCCAGATGTTTTATAATCACATTTACCCCTAGAACACCCTGACCTACTTCTAGGGTCATAGGCCTCGCCGCGCCTACAGGTGTGGATATAAAACTGTCCATTGAAACATCGAGCAAATTTATGGCAGGACTGGTAACAGCTAAGTCTTTCTCCATGTGTACATGGTGAAATGGCATTACAGCTGGAGCTGATCACACAACCGTACCCTAGAGAACAACCTGAAATATAAAAAGACGAATGAATGAATGAATGAACGAGCGAAGGAAGGAAGGAAGGAACGAATGAATGAATGAAGTAGCGGTTATTCAAAAACACAGAGTATTTTTCTATTCACATTTACGCATATTTCGCCATCATTCTCCGTTTTCTACAATGTTTATTACCCTTTCCTAGACAGATCCTGTTGTGTCAGTCATGTCTTATTTGTTGTCTGCAAAGTTTTCGATTTGTACAAGCCTAAAATTTTGTCCTTTGGTAATTAGTTAACGGATAATTTAAGATCTGTCCAAGTTTGAAAGCATTTACTGACGACAAAATAAATAATTGATTGATTGTATGGTGTTTAACGCCGTTTTCAACATTATTTCAGTTATATCGCGGCGGCCAGTGCACCTATCCATGCTTTCCTGGAGTTTCTTTTACCAGTACTACGCACAATATTCTTTCCAAGCCACTGGCTGCTTTCCTACATAGCCATCGTCGAAACAATGGTCAGCGGTGAGAGAGGAATGAATCCTGTCGCAATGACTATCATCAATCCTCGGAAAGAAAGTGGCCAAGTCAGGGAACGAACCAGCGACCTCCTGTTCTCAAGTCCTATACGCTACCGACTGAGCTACGGGGCTCGGCGGCGACAAAATAAAACTGATAAAACTGGAGGTGTCTTTGAAATGATAGAAAACATTGTGGGAAAGAGAGTTAAAAAAGGCTCTTTACAAGCATCTCTCCTTTAACCACCATATTTTCAAAAACGTCGTTTCTTAAGACGTTATGAACGTTAGTTGAAGGACTTAACCCCCTTTATCCTGCTAAATAATTTAATAAAATTTTCAATCCGATAGTAAAAACCTGAATAATATATATATTTTTAAACTTATTTTTTGGATACAAAAATCTTATTTATCGGACAGTGTAGAACCAAGATCAGACTGCACGTTCTGTGCAGTCTGATCTTGATCTACACTGTCCGCAAAAGGTCAGTGAGTCGCGCTTATCAGCCTAAGGGTTAAAAGAAGTACCAAGTTATCACAGCTTTAGACACAACTGGATTACATACACTCACAGAGATATCCAAGCCCCCGTAGCTCAGTCGGTAGCGTACAGGACTTGAGAACAGGAGGTCGCTGGTTCGATCCAGGGCTTGGCGAAGTTCTTTCCGAGGATTGATGATAGTCATTGCGACAGGATTCATTCCTCTCTTTTACCGCTGACCATTGTTTCGACGGTGGCTATGTGGAAAAGAAGCCAGTGGCTTGGAAAGAATATTGTGCGTAGCACTGGTACAAGAAACTCCAGGAAAACATGGATAGGTGCACTGGTCGCCGCGATATAACTGAAATAATGTTGAAAACGGCGTTAAACACCATGCCTTCAATCATTCATTTTAACAGAGATAGATGAGCCATGCTCTAACAAAAAAAAAAAAGCAACGTTGAATAAATCTCTGTGCTCCTTCATACCGAGCAAGTCATCATATAATTATGGATCCACAGAATGCATTGTGTCTAACAACCGACTGAATCATGAGGTCATCTGGTCTTTTGACCTGCAAAAAAAATTACCAATAGCATAAAGTTTCGACTCAGGTCAGCCTGTGCGACCTGAGTCGATACTTTTTGCAGATGCTTTAAACCCCCTTTTCAAAGGGCATGGCTCGGATAAATGTGATCATAATAGGGGGAGGGGGTGTAAAAAAAAAAAAACCTAGAGATGGTACACTTTGGATAGTTACCTGGAGTAATCGTTGTTTTTTCAATTGGAGGTGGGGTGGGTGGTGGGCGTATACCAGGGTCCACTGACGGCCATACCCAGTTTGTTTTGTAATCACAGTAAAAACTCACTATGATGTTTTCTGGTTGTAACTGTGGACAATCTTTGTTTTCGAAATCCCAAACGTTTAGCAAAGCTTGTCCAAACGAATTCCCATACTGCAACGGTCTGGTACCAGTCAGTCTCACAACACCTGAGCAAGGAAGGAAGTTCTTCGACACTGGGTCTTTACAAATTGGTCGACAAACACGTCCACATCTGTCTTGGGCATGTAAAATGGCTGTAGATACATCAGTGATCGTAATAGGCTTACGGATGGCTAAATAAGACGTAGCTACTGTCACGGCTAAACGACGATCTACGATTGCGTATTCTTTGTAAACACCTTCGTAGTCCAGACCAACAGAACGTATAAAGATAGTGTTTGTTGGTTCGTCACGTTCTAGACACGTCTCATACTTAGCTGGTTGTGCCCCAGTATTGTTAATAAGCCGAGAGACATCACTGTAAGCACTTGGCGAATAAATGTCTCCGTTTTGTTTATTGACTCGCCCTCTCTCCACTGGATAAGTTCCAAAATCTCTTTTTTCAGCAGGACGAGCAATGATCACTTTTACAGGGATATACACCCACTGCCTGATATCGCTTTTGCCATTCATACAGAACGTATTTTGCACAGGCTTTGTAATTTGAATGGGGGTTGGGTTTCCAAGCACCGGACCTTTAGTATCATTCTTGCAGATTGGCGGTTTGGGCCTACTTTGTTCCTCCTCCCATGCAATAACTTCAGCCAGTGTTCTGGCCACACAACGAGCTCTGTCTTTCTTTTGGCCATTCGAAGTTTCGACGACATCGACGACACACTTCAGATATTTTGATCTGCAATTCCGTCTCTGTACAGTACAGGTTGGAGGCGGGTCATATTCATACCATTCATCCGTAAAAATACGACTCAAACCGTCACTTACTTTTAGCCCCTTAAATCCCAAATCAGCAGTGGGAACGTGGAGCTCGTGGGCGCCCATTGTTGTTGGGTTTGGCGGGTAATCTGTTTCCGGGTCTACTCCATGTTTTTCCTGATTTTTCCTAAATACTTCCCATATTAGATCGACAAAAGTGTGATGTGCCCAGAAAATGGGATCGTAGACAGCTGACTGTAACATTGCCATCTGCCCGTCTATGTATCTATGGACGCCGTTGTGGTGGAACTCGAGGTCGTCATCGATTTCGGAATCTTCCCCACAGATCTCTCCAAGCCTCCAGCGTCGAGTGACATTAAACACCATCGCGTCTGTCAACAGCGGTCCGTCCGTCCCACAAGTCCTCATTATCCGGCCGGTCGAGGAATCCCAACCGTCCATCATGATCCCGCCCTTAGCCTCGCCCTGGCACGTACCTAGCAGACGATCGGAAAATATGCTAGAATCTGAAGGTTCGGGCATTCTGCTGTCCAGTCGTGAATCCCAATATGGTACTGTAACGTCAGCAAACTCAGGCCCTTCTTCTCTCAGCGCGTTTTCAAACCTATTTCGATAAAAAAAAAAGCTCGGTGTATTTGATTCTTTAGACAAAACGTGAAATCGCTGGTAGTGAAAAAATACATGCCTTCTTTATTTGAGCCGTGCTCTGTGAAAAGGGAGCTTAATGCATCTGCGAAAAGTATCGACCCAGGTCAGCCTGCGCAGTCCGCGCAGGCTGACCTGAGCCGAAACTTTTCGCAACTGGTCAATTTTCTGTATGTTTAAGGGCCAGTCTACCTTATGATTTGGTCAGTTGTGAGACAAAATGGACTTTATGGATCCATGATCACACGATGACTTGCTTGGTATCATGTATCAGGGAAATGCATTAAGCCCCCTTTTGCCAGAGCACGGCTCATTTGTATTTCTGTACTTGAACGTAATTTGTGTAGATTATGCAAGTTTTTGGGAAGGCTTTTTCTGGTAATTTGCAATACAATAGTACCGTAGAGTATAGGGAGCCAAAATGTTTCATACCTTCAGCGAGTATGAATGTTCCAAATGTCAAATTTATATGAGCCATGCTATATGAAAAGGGGGCTCGATACATCATGCGAAAAGTATCGACCCAGGGTTCGTATTCACCAACCATTCTTAAGAACGTTCTTTGTCTTGGTCTCCAGAAATTTCTACATTTGAAAGTAACACAACTCCTGATTGGCTAAACCGTTTGGTTTATCCAATCAGGAGTTGTGTTACTTTCAAATGTAGAAAATCTTGGAGAATAAGACTAAGAATATTCTTCAGAATGGTTGGTGAATACAGACCCAGGTCAGCCTGGACCGAAGCCTTTCGCTATTGGTCAATTTTCCGTATGATAAAAGACCATTCTACCATATGATACAACTGGTTGTAAGACATAATGAATTTTGAGGATCCATAAATTTGTTATGCTTGGCTTGGTATGATGCATCACGGCCACGCCCCCTAGCTCAGTCGGTAGCGTACATGACTTGAGAACAGGAGGTCGCTGGTTCGATCCCCGACTTGGCCAATTTCTTTCCGAGGATTGATGATAGTCATTGCGATAGGATTCACTCCTCTCTCACCGCTGACCATTGTTTCGACGATGGTTAAGTGGGAAAGCAGCCAGTGGCTTGGGAAGAATATTGTGCGGAGCACTGGTAAAAGAAACTCCAGGAAAGCATGGATAGGTGCACTGGCCGCCGCGATATAACTGGAATAATGTTGAAAACGGCGTTAAACACCATACAATCAATCAATCAATCAATGATGTATCACGGATATGCATCAAGCCTCCTATTGCCAGAGCATGGCTCATATTTCAATGCCCAGTGCAGATTTTGTGGACGCTAAAGATTAAGGTCAGACTGAACATGCAGTTTGATTGATCATCGATCTATGCCATCCGCGACCTGATGAACCTCATTTAGTCGGAATATGCTGTCAGAGTTGACGAAATCTCGCGATCTGGTAAAGAATCAATCCCCGAAGAGTTAACCTTTAATCTGCTAAGCGGGACTCACCGACCCTTTGCGCACAGTGTAGATTAAGATCAGACTGCACAGAACGTGCAGTCTGATCTTTGATCTACACTGTCCGATATTGCATTTTCTTTCCGGTGAAATCAACTTTGAAATTACAATATTTGTTTTTTTTACTATTGCGTGGAAGTTTTCGTTTCATTTATTTAGCAACTTAAGGGTTAACTCCTTACCAAACGACAAAATGTTGGGCTCGACCAAATTGAAAGCATTTGCAGACGACAAACCAAATGTAGCCGAAATAATGATTTTTGTCTTTGATAGAGTAGAAAACATTGCAGGGAAAGGAGAAACATTGCGGGGAAAGGAGAAAATACTGGTTACCAGCATTTTCTCCTTTTCCCACAATGTTTTCAAAAGCCTTCTCTTTCAGGGTCGTTGAAATTCGGGATTGTGTGGTACAGGGTTAAAGGCACCGGGAAACTTACGTCAAGATGTACATTCTATGCCAGCCATGGAAATTACAGCCACCGTGAGCCGAGACTGACGTCATCCCAGTATGGAATTCTGCTAGTGCATCATATTTATTCGGTGTAATACTCTGAAAAAAAAAATCACATACTAGATTATAATGACAGACATTACATTGTGTATAATATGATGGATTTCAATTTACTTTAAAAAACGAAATGTGATAGTTTTTACTTTTAAATGATACTAGGGTCTGTATCACCAACCGTTCTTAAGAACATTCTTAGATCTAGTCTTTTTCTCAAGAATTGTCCACATTTGAATGTAACACAACTTCTGATCGGCTAAGCCATTTGGTCCAGCCAATCAGAATTGGCGTCACTTTCCAAAAGTAGAATAAGAATGACACTCAGAATGGTTGGTGAATACGAGCCCTGGTAAATAACATAAATAGCAGGATGACATGGGTTGAAACTTTTTGCTATTGGCCCATTTTATGCATGTCAGAGGACCAGTCGACCTCGACACTCTGTCTGTTGTTAGAAAAAGTGGATTTTATGGATCTAAATAATCATATGACGACTTGCCCAGTACAATGCTTCACGGAGATGCATTAAGCCCCCAGGCTCAAATATTGTCAAGTAATCATACCGTGTTCCTCTTTGCGCTGTTAACTGCAGCAACATAGGTTTTCCATTCTTTATTCGTCATCATTCTGATCTCCTTCCGCACACGTTTGTAGGTGGGTCTCTGACCTTGGTGAAGCGCCTGCCTCCTAAGTCGGCGGACTTTGTAATGCTCGATTTCTGCTTTTGTGTTGCGAAATAAATAATCGATGTACTCCCTGTGTAAAAGATATGGGACTTCTGATTTAATCTTTACTAAATGAAAATATTCAAGGCGTGTGCGATCTGCAAACATTTTGAGCCATGCTCTGTGAAAAGGACACTTAATGCATCTGCAAAAAAGTATCGACCCAGGTCAGCCTGCGCAGTCCGCGCAGGCTGACCTGGGCCGACATTCTTTTGCTACTGGTCAATTTTCTGTGTGTCAAAAGTAGGCTGTTAGACAAAACAGATTTTACGAATCCATGATTGTGCGATTACTTGCTAGGTATCACGCATCACGGAGACGCATTAAATCCCCTTTTGCCAGAGCATGGCTCACTTGCTGGCGACAAGTAAAGTGTATTTCAAATGAAAAGGTATTGTCATCATAAGAGGTCAGAAAACTATGTAGGACAAGGAGAAAAAATGTTCTTTACTATCATTTTCTCCTTTTTGCCACAATGTTTCCTCAAGGGTCGTTAAAACTTGGGATTGCATGGTCAAGGGTTTCCATCTTGCAGACGATTTTTGTGTCTTGCAGGAGATTTTTTTTTTTGAAACCTTTACTACACAATCCCCAGTTTTAACGACCCTAAGGATAAAGCCTTTTGAAAACATTGTGGGAAAAGGAGAAATGCTGGTAACCAGCACTTTCTCCTTTCCCCACAATGTTTTCTATCCTTTAAAAAAAAAAAAAAAAATCTGAATTTTTGCAACATTTAATATGTCGTCTGCAACTGTTTTCAATTTGGACCAGTCTAAAATTTTCCAATTGTGAAAAAACAACACTCTATCGTTCGATATTTCGGCTATTGCCTTTTTCAAGAGTTCGAAACACTTTTTCCTTTCGAACATTTTTTAACCGTGAATTACTGCAGCCATATTGTTTTACAAGAAAACAATAAGAATAGTATAGAAATAAATAAATTAAAACAAAGAAGAAGAAGAAGAAGAAGAAGAATTTTTTTTTTACTTTAGAGTCCTTGTCTACATCTACTGAAGCCCATAACACACATGATTAAGTAAGTTTTCACCCTGATATAACTGAAATAATGTTGAAAGCGATGTAAAATATCCATCCATCAAGAAATCAATTAATCGATAAATCAATTTGCCATTAAACCACTCACTCACTCAATCAATCAATCAATCAATCTTTACCTTGTTTGTTTACTCGCCCGTCGGTTAACATTGAGATCTTTAGCGTTGTGCCACATATACATGTTATCACACACTGACCCTATGGCGCCCCCAGCCTTCTCGGAAAGGATTCCCCCCAGTTTTTTTCTATAAAAGCCAAAGCATAGTGCCAAATGTCTGGGAACTAGAGAGTTGTCGACTGCCGATACCTTGGCCGACGCGTTGGATATGAAGAGAAACAGAACACACCCGGCACCCAGGACTAGGGACTGCATCTCTGGAAATTAAATAGAGAAGATACATTAGTTAATTTTACCCCTTTTAATCGAAAATCTCGGGTTTTAATGACCCTAGGCTCTTGAAAAAAGGCTCTTGAAAACATTTTCTCCTTTTCCCACAATGTTTACTACCTTTATGAAGACAGAGATCACAATTCCAGATAAATTTGATTTGTCTTCTGCCAAAGCTTTCAATTCGGACATGTTCTAAAATTTTGTCGTTTTGTATAGATTGAACATATTAATTGTCATGCCCCGTGAAAAGGTACTTTTGAAGCATCAAAATGAAATCTAAAAAAATCCTTAAAGGCTCATCTGAAAGCAGATGCCATAAATTCGAAGGATCCAAGATCAGACGGCACACTTTCTGTGTAGTCTGATCTCGAGCCGAAAACGTCCCTTGAAAGCAACAAATTTCCTATTGGACTCCTGAAAGTTTCGTTACAGTGTACTATTAGAAATACTGAATGAATTGCGGGCCGAGTGTTGATCAAGGTCAGACTGCACAGCCCGTGCTTTCCGATCTTGGCTTTACTCTGTTATATTCATCGATTATTCTTAGGTTATTCGACAGAATAAGCCTGGTGTCAACATCTTTGATTGGCATTTCGTATTACTTTAAACAGATCACCTAGTCCTTTGCCAAACAATTCCGAGTTTCAATGACCCTGACATAAAATGCTTTTGAAAACTTTGTGGGAAAAGGAGAAAATGCTGGTAACCAGCATTTTCTCCTTTTCCCACAAAGTTTTCTACCCTTTGAAGATGCATTTCACCATAAAACATAAATTTAGTTTGTCGCCTGCAAGTGCTTTGAGTTTGGAAAATTTTAAATTTCTGAGGTCTTATAAGAAAGTAGATGTACCCAAGATCCTTCAGATGAATTTCTGTCGCTTTGCAATGATTAGCTTTAATATAAATCGTGGCAAAAGGAGAATTTTCCCCTTACAAGATATTTCTCCTTTTTCAACGATGTTTCAGAGGGTATGCAAATAATCAAACCTAAATTCACGTCGATCATTCCTATTTTACGACGGCATTGTTGCGCAAAAGTAGGGATTCTGGGAAATTGTCTAATTTAATTATGTCGTGCTATGCAAAAGGGGCCTACACGAATCCCTGTAAAGAACTGTACCGAGCAAGTCATCACAAAATTATGGATCCATAAAATCCATTTTGTCTAACAACCGACTAATCATAGGGTAGGCTGGTCCTTTGACGTGCAGAAAATTGACTGGTAGCAAATAGTTTAGACCCAGGTCAGCCTGCGCGGACTGCGCTGGCTTACATGAGTCGATACTTTTTTTGCAGACGCATTAAGTCCCCTTTTCACAGAGCATGGCTCAATTAAAGAAATGTCCCATCGTAATACACAAAGGTAGGTCTGTGTGGACCCCTCTCGGATGTATTTGAGAATTAGCTTTGAGTGGGTTTTGTCTCACTAATTTCGAAAGTGTCCCCTATTTTTTGCAAGTTTAAGGTACAATTGTCCCCTCTCTGAATTTTAGTGTAGATCGAGATCAGACTGCACAGAGGGTGCAGCCTGATCTTGGATCTACACAGTCCGATAAGGAAATATTTCATATAGCAGTTAAACCTTACCTGCTGATATCTGTCTCTCGATTTTAGTACATTTAATTAAAACACTGATTTCTTAAAAACAAATAAGTCCACAAAGTCAGAACTGGATAGTTAAAACTGCGTTTTGTCTCTTTCTTGTCTTGTTAATTCCAGTTGAGTATTAATTTACTATCTTATTGCAAAAGATAGTTTTATTACAAAGCGTAAGTAAAACTGAGGTGAGTATATGAAGTATTAGAAAATGAAGTTTAATGAAGTTTAATGAAGTTAACTAGTTTCATGTATCCTTAAGACTGTTTCTCCATAGTCGGAACGTGCATTTTATTAAGGACTCGCGTACAGGAACACAAATGTCTCTTCCAATGAAATTGCTTAACGGTTCGACAGAGCTGACATTTAACTTATTGTAAATACGTCGCCTGGTTTACGCGAAGATGACAGGTAAAATGACGTTGTGACGAAAAGGTTTCTCATGATTGATCGTTCAAAGTCATTATTGTACGTAATAATATCGGGCCAATTGGATCTCCTTGGCGCATACCGCTTATCCGCCAAGAGATATTTGTGTGTGTGTGTGTGTGTGTGTGTGTGTGTGAGTTCAGAAATCAACCCTATACATTACAAATACATTTTAGACCTGTCCACATCGAAAGAATTTGACAATGACAAATTAAATGTGACCTTAATGCAGACCTCCAGGTGAAAAGGAGTGATAGTATTCTAAATCCATTATTTCTCTTCCAAACTCTATGTTGTGGTTACTCATTAGAATCATGTCGATGAGACGATTCTAATGAGTACCCATAATATAGGGTTTATGGACTCTGATTCAATTTTGAAATAAAAAATCACTCCCTCTATCTGGAGTTCTGCTTAATGGTTTAATTAGTCTTTAGAGGGGTGGAAAACATGACTGTAAAAGGAAAAAGTGCTGGTAACCAGTGTTCACAAAGGCCTTTTTCCTCAGGGCCGTCAAAACAAAGGACTCTTTGGTAAAGGGTTTAATAGAAATTAAGACAGATGTACAATGCCTTTGGTGTATCGGCGCATGTCGATTAGTTTATTACTTGGACGTTTTCTCTTCGTAAAAATGAGAGAAAAAAAAAACATAGGCTTCTGTCCATACGATGTCTACATGTATGTAATATTGTGGGAAAAATCATCCCTTTTATAGTAATTGACGAATGCTTCTGTAAATAATAATAGCAACATAAAAAAGATAATGTGATTCGGGGCACCAGTCTGGGAGAAAATAAGACAGATTGAATAATGAATTGGTTGAATTACTGAATCAATTGATCGATTGATTGATTGATTCATTTACAGATTGGCTGATTGCTTAGTTGAGTAACTGATTGATTGTGGCGATTTATGCAGATCATGATGACGCCAATATTGTAGCTTTCGTTGACATTGACAGAAATAGTTCTGTATCCTGGTAGATGTACACATACGCAATGGTATTGTCACTTGATTATCTAATGTGCAATGTGGTGCAAGGTTTTTTACCTTCTTCCTGAGACTTGTGAGGATATCATTGCTCTCCGCTGCAAGGGCCAAGATTTGAATTAACACTTAAGCTGCTGAATAAAAGAAACGCAAATTTCTACTCAATACTAAAAGCCCAAACATTGCGGTTTCAAAGTGGATTTCACCGGAAACAAAATACCACATCGGACAGTGTAGATCAAAGATCAGACTGCACGTTCTGTGCAGTCTGATCTTGATCTACACTGTCCGCAAAAGGTCAGTGGGTCGCGATTAGCAGCTTAAGGGTTAATTCTTTGCCAAACGACAGAATTTAAGACCCTTCAAATTTGAAAGCATTCGCAGACAACAAATTAACTATAACTAACAGACTATAATTTGCCTTTAGATGAGTAAATAAACATTATGGGGAAAGGAGAAAATGCTGCATACCAGCATTTTCTCCTTTTCCCACAATGTTTTCAAAGGCCTTTCTCCACAAGGCAAGCCCCCGTCGCTCAGTCGGTAGCATACAGGACTTGAGAACAAGGATAGGTGCACTGGCCGCCGTGATATAACTGAAATAATGTTGAAAACGGCGTTAAACACCATACAATCAATCAATCAATCAATCAATCTTTCTCCACAAGGTCTTTACAACTTAGGATTCTGTGGTAAAGAGTTAACGATATTCAATGCGGTTTTCAGAAGTTTTTGCCTCATATCGCGGCAGAACAGGACCAGGACGAGAGGCGTTTACAATAGATACCGGATTCGCATAAACCCATATCCTGTTAAATAAATGAAATGAAACTTTCAAGCCCATAGTATAAACTCAAATATTGCTATTTCAAAGGTATGTTTTGGGGAAAACTATCTCCTTATCGGACAGTGTAGATCCAAGATGAGACTGCACGTTCTGTGCAGTCTGATCTTGATCTACACTGTCCGCAAAAGGTCAGTGAGTCGCGCTTAGCATTTTAAGGGTCAATCCCCCGTGATATTACGAAAGATTTAAATCAAAAGAAAAGCCCCTAATGTAACTTTGTGGTTCACCTTGCATCTCGCCACTTACATTTCACGGAGAGATTTGCCGAGAGACGTGCTTACTTGAAGGTAAATTATATGGCCTGTTATGAGTAATCATAGTGCATATACACTTTAGGAAATACTGGAGGAAATTTGTGGGCAGTTGAAGTCAAGATCAGGTTGCGTACAGGTTGATCTGAACCTACACTGTCCGATGGCCAAGGAGATTTCGAGAAAAAACATCATTAACCCATAAACTGCAAAGTGCTAGGCACAACTTTTTTTTTTTATTATTATTTTGTGGAAAGTGTAGATCATGATTAGTCGGCCGGGAACGTGCAGTCAGATCGTGAATCTACACTGTCCACTACTTTGTAACATAATAATTCTTGTTAGAAATTTAAATGCGCCAATTTGGTCGACTTTAGAATTTTGTTGTTTGGTGAAAATTTAAGCACAACTTATAGTGCTGTTGCAGACAGTGTAAATGAAGATCAGACAGCACAGAAGGAGCAGTCTGGTCTTGAGGCTGTACTGTTCGCTGCTTTGTAACATATTCTGCTTGAGCAGTCTTATAATCAAAATGAATCAGCTGGTCTACTCGCAATTTAAATCTTATTCTGCCAAATAAGTGAAATAAAACTTTCAAGCTGTTATCAAAAACCAAGATTTTTGCTATTTTAAAGGTATGGGAGGGGGGAGATATCTCCTTATCGGACAGTGTAGATCCAAGATCAGACTTCACGTTCTGTGCAGTCTGATCTTAATCTACACTGTTCGCAAAAGGTCCTTCGGTCGAGCTTAGCAGCCTAAGGGTTAGGAGGCCCGCTTAATAAATTTAACGTTCTAAGGTTAAGAATACATCTTTCCTGGTTTTCAGCCAGCTTTTCACCCATTTCATCATTATTTTACGAAGCTAGAGTCAGTCTTGTATCTTCATGCCGAATGTTGCCCCGGACGGCTGCAAGGTTGCAGAGATTACAACGGATAGAAAACGCATTTCATTTTCTGGAGGCCTTCAAAGAAATCACTGTCGTCATTTCCGGCTGTAAATAAGGACAAATCTCTTGAGTTTCTCTTTCTCTTACACCATTTATATTGATAATTTATCTATGTTTACACGGCTGACTAAATTTTGAGCCATTTTACGTACTGTCAAGTTTTAAGAGTATTTTGTTCTGGCTATAAGGATGGTTCTTTAAAGCCTGATATTAACGAGTCTTTTCCGAATGAATTTCACAAAACTTCTTTTATTTATCCTGTAAACTATGGCTACATATATAGTGTTACTTCCATAGTCAGAACTTAAAGGTGGATGACCGTAAGGTCCTTTCCTCAAAAATAAAGCATTACAGATTATGCTGAAATAACAGAACTGACAGCCTTCATTTTCAGTCTAAGAAATGGGGAAACAAGGGTGTTTTTTTTTTTTTTTTTTCTATTATTATCGACTTTTTTTTTTTAAATAATTCAAATAATAATTTTAATAATTTATACCACAATTTAGGGAAGAACACTTATATTTTTCCCTTTTCCAGAAGAGTGTCAGTTTCAAATACACTTTCTTTCACAGAAAGGGGTTTTTCATCTACATGAGACCGCAAGACAAAAAAAAAAGTCCCCATTCTAAATTTAGTAACGCCCAAAGAACGTCTGCACGTATTCACACAGCGTTGAACGCCTGAATGACGTCAATGTGATAACGACGTTGTGGGAATATGTATGTGAACTTGGATTTTATTGGTCAGTCAGCTCCTCGGCGAACGGCAGAGAAATAATGGGAAAAAATACATAGCCAACACTGACTTGCGAACTTAAAAATGGATAAACAAAAAATATTTCGGAAAAAACACCCTGATACTGCCAAGTGCGACTGGGTGCGCTTTTATCGCGAAGTATATATCCAAGATCAGACTGCAAAAAACGTGCACTCTTATCTTGGATCTATGTTGTCAGATACTGTGATGTTTTTCTCCCAGCGGAAAGAACGTTGGAATAACAATATTTTGGGTTTGGATTATATCTTGAAATCGCCATTTAATTCATTTAGCAGTTTAACTCTACCAAACAACAAATTTTTAGACTAGTCGGAATCGAAAGCATTTGTAGACGACAAATTAAAGGTGGTCCAAGTGACGAAATTCGTCCTTAATAGGGTAGAAAACATTGTGGGAAAAGGAGAAAATGCTGGTTACCAGCATTTTCTCCTTTTCCCACGATGCTTTTAAAAGCTCTCTTCCTCTGGGTCGTTAAAAGTAGGGATTGTGTGGTAAAGGGTTAAGTATAGATAGTCTATATATTCACCATGCATAAGAAAAGGGAATACAGCGACGCAATGAATTTTGCGAAGGTCATGCCTGACGATTAATCTTTTCCTAAACGACAAATATTAGGCTTTTCTGAATCGAAAGAATTGTAGAAAATGAAAGAAATTGGGGAAAAATGAAATTGATACAACTGAGCTTCAGTTCTCTGATAAGGTAGAAAACATTGTGGGAAATGGATAAAGAGGCTGGTTACCAGCATATCCTCCCTTTTCCACCATGTTTTTAAACGCTTTCTTTCTGAGCGTCGTTAAAACTCGGGATTGTGTGTTAAAGGGTTGACCCGTAGACCTCTGATAAATTGATATGTACAACACCAATTTTTTACATTTGATTCTAATCCTTACTTCCAAGGCTTTTCATTTCATTGGCTGAGACGTTTTGTCTCGGGAACAGAACAGAACAGAACTTTATTTCAAAATGACTTGAACTATGTTCATCGTCATTACAAAGCTTATACAAAAATATAAGAATAGCATGTACATACACGTAACAATAACAGACACTGAATAAATAAGTATATATTGTATTTGCGGAAATCACGCTTGGGTGCAACAGTTTTTCACAGTTTTTGACCTGCATAGATCAAGACCAACACACAACTTCTTGTATATTCATCTTGGTCTATGCACCCCGATGATGTTTATGAGTATTGATTTCTATCTATATATTGTGATACCAATCTATCTCTTTATTTCTAAAGCTTATTTTAGACCTGACTTCGAAAAAGCATTTAGACCACGTATGTAGCGAGCTGACCAATCAGCGTTCAGTATTGTCATAGTATATATCGAAGATACAACTCCCGCAGTTGTATATCTGGATATACTATGCTAGTATCTATATCCTGCACGTGAATTCAGACTTCTGTTAGCAATATCGAGTCGAGACAAAATGTAGCCTTCACGGTAAACCCTTTATCAGAAAATGACGACTTTTGACGACCCTTAGTTACAAGCCTTTTGAAAACGTTGTAGGAAAAGGAGAAAATGCTGTTAGCCAGCATTTTCTCCTTTTCCTACAATGTTTTCTACCCTTCCCAAATGAAATTTGGATTTTTCAGTCACATTTATTTTGTCGTTTGCTAAAACAGTCTGCGCGCTTTCGGGGCTAGTGATGCGTCATATAAGACAGGTCGAATCTTCGAAGAGTATGACATGCGCAGACAACGGTTTTGTAAAGAATTAAACAATTTTGAAATTAGGTACAGTACTTCATTTGACAATTACAGAACATTTTAAAGTTCTCAATTTTTCCTTTTATTTGACAAATACTGATTAAATTCCCCTCAGGGGGTACAAAAAATATAATCCGTGAAGGTAAAGGGTACCATCTAGTAAATCATGTCAATGAAATAATTTTTTAACTCTTTACCAAACGACAAAATTTCAGACTTGTCCAAATTCAAAGCATTTGCAGACGACAAAATAAACGTGACTCAAAAATTGAAACTTGATTTTAGAAGAGTGAAAAGGATTGTGGGAAAAGCCCATTCCACATAACAAGACATAGCCCAACAATTTTGTTTTTTGGTATTTTTTGGTATTCGCTCAGCTTTAAACTCTTTCAGCTGGCTTTCAGTCAATATATCAGTATTCTTAAATCTCTCATTTTCGAATTTATTTACCACCAAATCCTGTGTCGGCAAATTGTCAAGTTGAGTTACTGTAACTTCAGGATCATCTTTAAATAGCTCATTCAAATCAAAATCCAAATCAAATGATGCTTCCATTTTGTAAAAGAAAAAAACTTTTGTCTCATAAGCCCATGTTCCTGGATTATGACATAAAAAGCACGAATAGTCACGTGGTCTAAGTGAGATAGAAAATCTCGTGCCGTGATATATGGGAAATATACACTCGCTAACGCTCGTGTATATTTCCCATATACCACGACACTCGTTTTCTATCCCTTACTTATATATATATATCTCTCTCTATCTCTCTCTCTCTATATATATATATATATTAGCTTTGCACAAATAACATCATTTACAAGTTATAAGCAACAATGTCAACAACGATTTATCATGCTCGGGGTAGTTTTGAAATTCCAAATCCAAAACAATATTTTAATCATGCTCAGGTAAAATGGGGTTTAATGCATCTGGTGATGTATAATACCAAACAAGTCATTACAAAATTATGGATCCATAAAATCCGCTTAGTCTAACAACCCACTGCATCTGGAGGTAACCTGGTCCTTTGCCATGCAAAAATTTATATATAGCAAAAAGTAGCGACCCATGTCAGCCTGCGCGGACAGCGCAGGCTGACATGGGTCGATTCTTTTTGCAGACGCATTCAGATATCTTTTCATAGAGCATAACTCATTTAGAATCCTTGGCAAAAATGGTCAATGGGATTCCGATATCTCGATATTTTACGGTAACTGAAAATCCCAGGGTTCTTAAAGTAGAGTTTAAAAAAGTATTTGAACTTTATGAAGGCCAACATACATCTCATTTGGTTTTGACAATGTATGACAGAACATAGGCTATAAATAAACATTTGGGAAAAAACATATTGCTGTTTATTTCTATTTTTCCAAGAGACTTCTCCCTCACGCAATGTTACTGTATTTATCAACTTTCGCTACTGCATCCGAAAGACTTTATTTTGACGCTAAATTTACCGATCTAATTATGAAGTTAATTGAAGAGAATGACGTTAGACTTAAAGTGATCAACCGGCACACAGCAAATTAATCACAATACGCGGCGAAACTCTGTGCTACACTGCTTTTTATATTCCAATATGATTGATTGATTGATTGATTGATTGATTGATTGATTGATTGATCGATCGATCGATCGATCGATCGATTGATTGATTGATTGATTGATTTTCATTGATTGACTTATTGTTTGGCGCTTTACGCCACTGTGAAGATTATTTCAGTCACATCACGGCAGCGATGGTGTATGTCCTTGGTTTCTCTAGAGCAAGGCCAGGACCGTGAAATGTTTTGCCTAAGGACACTCTCGCGAACCCCCCCCCCCCCCCCCCCAACAAACAAACAAACAAACTAAAAAAACCCCCAGCGCTTCGAGTTAGGATCGTACCCGGGGCCTCCAGGTTTCAGATCGTACGCAGCGCAGGAACCGTGAAATTTTGATATGAATCAAGAACAAATCATTGCAATGCACACGTGTTAATAATACCGTAATGATAGTTCAACAAAAACTGGTTTCATTTCCAAATAAATGAACCATGATCTGGCAAAAGGGGGTTTCAAGCATTTCCGTGATGCATTATACCAAGCAAGTTAATATATAATTATGGATCCATAAAATCCATTTTTTTGCCTAACAAATGATTAAATCATGTGGTAAAACGTTCCTTGGAAATGCAAAAAAATATCAAAATTAATTGCAAAAAGTTTCGACTCATGTCAGCCTGCGCGGACTGCGCAGGCTGACATGAGTCGATACTTTTTGAAGATGCGTTAAACCCCCTTTTGAAAGAACCTGGCTCAAATTAATACGTATCTGAGACAATTTCCTCGTTCAATCGATAAGTATGATGACGCACTTACGTAACAATACATCAGGCCGTAGTTTCAACACATTTCTTTAATGTAATTTTCATATATTATATCCGATAAAAGATGTTGAATTTCGTGTACCAGTCATGAACATGTGCCTATAAGGATTGCATATGATCTACTCGTGCTTTAAGTTTGCCTTTTTTTTTTCTTTGTTGTGTGGCCATATCTTCGAATGATTCTATTGCAGCTTTTAAAGCACTGTAACTTTGTTCAGGATGATTTTCTTTTCCTTTGAAGTGAATCGTAAACATGTTTATAAAACATACAAACACTAAATTGTTTAACTACAGTAATTTATTACAGTATTTTGGGGAAACAATGTTGATGTTATTCGGTAGTGTTTGTAAATAATTAAACCCCTCCTCCTTTTTCCAGTCCCTCTCTCTCTCTTGATCGTTAAGGGGGAATAGTTGTTTAAGTGTATCTTTGCCATCATTTGTGTGTGTGTGTGGGGGGGGGGGTTTCTTGTTTATGAAAATTAAACGACATGGCGTTGTTTATGAATCCTATTTTACCGAATATTTTCAAAAAAATTCTCACTATGTATTATGAATCAATGTGATTATACATGTATAGTCGTGATTTTCATTAACTGATCGATAGTGCGCTGAATTCGTGAAACGGGCCTTTTAGATTAGGACAAGCAGCCGAAATCTTTATTTAAATATTGTTCTGGCTAGAATACTTCGTGAATAGTGTAGATCCAAGATCAGACTGGACGTTCTAAACCGAAAGCAAATAGCAACTAAAGGTTCAGCACTTTAAGGGTTAACCCTTTGCCAAACAATCCTGAATTTAACGACCCTGAGATAGAAGGGTTTCGAAAACATTATGGAAAAAGGGGAGAATGCCTGTTTCCCACAAACCCATAGTGTTTTCAACCCATTCACAAAAAAATCACGTGATTTGGGTCACAGTGTATTTGTCGTCTGCAAACGTTTTCAATTTGGACAAGTGTAAGATCTTGTCGTCTGGTAAACTGTTAAGGACTTATTTTTGAAGCAATCATAACTTGCATTGTGTTTTTTTTAAGTTCGTCTCGATTATTCTTTAACAGCAAAATCTTAGACTTGTCTAAATTGAGAGTATATATGCAGACAACAAATTATGGATTACTCAAATGAAAGTTTTTGTTTGTGTGAAGGTAGAAAATATTGTGAAAAAGGTAAGAAATCCTGGTTACCAGCATCTTCTCCTTTTTCCACACTGTTTTCAATTGCTCTTTCATTCAGTTTCTTTACAACTCGGAATTGTGTGATAAAGTGTTAAATGTTTTGAGTTTGGCCGAGGCTAAAGTTTTGTCGTATGGTAATGAGCTAAGGGGGTAATGCACTAATTTATGTGACATTTCATTGACTTCACCGTGGCCCAGTATCTATTTGTTAATGTTTTCATGGATACAGATGAGACAATGTAAATGGATTTGCATTCCTCAGAGGTTTAAATTAAGATTTTAGCCGTGCACTGCCAAAAGGGGACTTTATGTATCTCCAGGATGCGTCATACCAAGCAGTCATAATATAATTATGGGTCAGTAAAATCCACTTTATACAACAACCGACTGATTGATGAGGTACACTGATCCTTTGACATGCAGATAATTGACCGATAACAAAAGGTTTCGGCCCAGGTCAGCCTGCGCGGACTGCGCAGGCTGACCTGGGTCGATACTTTTCGCAGACGCATTAAGCCCCCTTTTCATAGAGCATGACTCATTTTTTTTTTTTTTTTTTATTGTTATTACTATCATTTGTTTACGTTAAAAAGAAAAAGCCCATCGTTCAAAGCAACCCGTTTCTTATGTAAAAAGAAAAACGTAAAACATTATGAATGGATTTATACGCGAAAAACTGTTTTCCTTTTTGTCTCGTTTGCAAACGACAAAACGCTTAACTTGTTCAAACTGGAAGCTTTTGCAGACGACAAAATGCTTAACTTGTCCAAACTGGAAGCTTTTGCAGACGACAAAATGCATAACTTGTCCAAACTGGAAGCTTTTGCAGACGACAAAAAGCTTAGCTTGTTCAAATTGGAAGCTTTTGCAGACGACGAAATCCTTAACTTGTCCAAACTGGAAGCTTTTGCAGACGACAAAACGCTTAACTTGTTCAAATTGGAAGCTTTTGCAGACGACAAAACGCTTAACTTGTTCAAACTGGAAGCTTTTGCAGACGACAAAAAGCTTAACTTGTTCAAATTGGAAGCTTTTGCAGACGATAAAATGCTTAACTTGTTCAAATTGTAAGCTTTTGCAGACGACAAAATGCTTAACTTGTTCAAATTGGAAGCTTTTGCAGACGACAAAATGCTTAACTTGTTCAAATTGGAAGCTTTTGCAGACGACAAAATGCATAATTTGTTCAAATTGGAAGCTTTTGCAGACGACAAAATGCTTAACTTGTTCAAATTGGAAGCTTTTGCAGACGACGAAATGCATAACTTGTCCAAACTAGAAGCTTTTGCAGAGGACAAAAAGCTTAACTTGTTCAAATTGGAAGCTTTTGCAGACGACGAAATGCATAACTTGTTCAAATTGGAAGCTTTTGCAGACGACAAAATGCATAACTTGTTCAAATTGGAAGCTTTTGCAGACGACAAAATGCATAACTTGTTCAAACTGGAAGCTTTTGCAGACGACAAAATGCATACCTTGTTCAAATTGGAAGCTTTTGCAGACGACAAAACGCTTAACTTGTTCAAATTGGAAGCTTTTGCAGACGACAAAACGCTTAACTTGTTCAAATTGGAAGCTTTTGCAGACGAGAAAACGCTTAACTTGTTCAAACTGGAAGCTTTTGCAGACGACAAAATGCATAACTTGTTCAAATTGGAAGCTTTTGCAGACGAGAAAACGCTTAACTTGTTCAAATTGGAAGCTTTTGCAGACGACGAAATGCACAAATTGTCCAAGCTGGAAGCTTTTGCAGACGACAAAACGCTTAACTTGTTCAAACTGGAAGCTTTTGCAGACGACAAAACGCTTAACTTGTTCAAACTGGAAGCTTTTGCAGACGACAAAATGCATAACTTGTTCAAACTGGAAGCTTTTGCAGACGACAAAACGCTTAACTTGTTCAAATTGGAAGCTTTTGCAGACGACAAAACGCTTAACTTGTTCAAATTGGAAGCTTTTGCAGACGACGAAATGCACAACTTGTCCAAATTGGAAGCTTTTGCAGACGACGAAATGCATAACTTGTCCAAATTGGAAGCTTTTGCAGACGACGAAATGCATAACTTGTCCAAATTGGAAGCTTTTGCAGACGACAAAATGCTTAACTTGTTCAAATTGGAAGCTTTTGCAGACGACAAAATGCATAACTTGTTCAAATTGGAAGCTTTTGCAGACGACAAAATGCATAACTTGTTCAAATTGGAAGCTTTTGCAGACGAAGAAATGCATAACTTGTTCAAACTGGAAGCTTTTGCAGACGACGAAATGCATAACTTGTTCAAACTGGAAGCTTTTGCAGACGACGAAATGCATAACTTGTTCATACTGGAAGCTTTTGCAGACGACGAAATGCATAACTTGTTCAAACTGGAAGCTTTTGCAGACGACAAATGCATAACTTGTCCAAGTTGGAAGCTTTTGCAGACGACAAATCAAAAGTGGAAGGGGAAAAAAATGATGAGATATCTCTTGGAAAAGGATAGAAGGCATTGCGTGGCAGGGAGAAAATGCTACTTACGAGTATATTCTCTTTTCTTTCTAGAATCGCTTTCAAAGGCTCTCTTCCCACTGGTAATGAAAAGATGGGATGTTTGGTAAAGGGTTAAAAAATGAAAACAAATAAACCATACTCTGGCAAAAGGGGTTTAACGCATCTCTTTTTACGCGTTATACCAAGATAGTCATCACATAATTACGGATTCATAAAATCCATTTTATTTAAAATAACCAAACCATGAGGTAAACTGGTCCTTTGAGATGCAGAAAATTGACCAATAAGAAAAAAAAAAAAAAAAAAAATCGACCCAGATCAGCTTGTGCAGTCTGACCTGGGTCGATACTTTTTGCAGATGCAATAAACCCCCTTTTCACAGAGCATGGCTCATACACGTAACTCTGACTTTTTTTTTGTATTGTCCTTGTCGCTTGAATAGGTCTGCATTTTTGGTTTTAAGAGCACAGCTACTTTTCAAAGCTCTTAAATTTCTTGGTATTTTTTATAGGGTTATTTCACGTTTTTGAGGTCGTTTACATTCGCAGGGGCCCGAAAATTGATTTGCACTCGGACTTTTAACCACTTTTAGGGCCTCTGCGAATGTAAACGACAAAAAGGAAAAAATTCGTTAATAACGGATATGAATTTCTGTAACTGAAAGACGTCAAAGGGATATATCAAGCGAAGGAGTTGCCGACCACGTTAAGAAAGTGGGTGGGATGCTGCTGGCGTAGAGTACATCACGATTGATTTTTTGTTTAGATCTCGATAAGACTGAAACTCTGCGTAAGATATCGTTTGTGGTGTACTAAAATCATCAAAGAGAAGCCGTAAAAAAGATCTGGTATGGCAAAAATTCCTACAGCTTTGTTGGTCGGAGTCTGGGCATGTTCTGCGTACATTGTTTACAACGTAGGCCCGGATGGAGGATATTGAAAGTACGAAGGCGTTAACGGCGCGTGAATTTACTGATTAACACACATTTTCTCCCGCTAACGCCCGGTTTTCCCCGTTAAAACATGCTTATAACGGGTAGGAAACGTACATTTTATGCAATACTATGGGGCTAATTCACGTTTTTAGGCCGTTAACATTCGCAGGGACCCGAAAAATAATTTGCACTCGGGCGTTTAACCATTTTGAGGACCTCTGCGAATGTTAACGACAAAAAAAAAAAAAAAAAAAAAGGAAATAACGCTATTATTTCATAAAGTAAATGTATTTCAGCAATAATTTACAACGAAAGCAAAAATATTTTCAAAGAAATGCAAAGAATCAAACTTGAATGTACTGGACATTTACCGGACAAAACCGGAATTCTCATTACGCGCGGATAAGGGCCACTGTCCTTTGCCACTGTAGTTCTTTTTTAATGGTACTTGATACATAGTGGACTTTATAGGATTAACTTGCACAGAATTGGATCGATTACAACTATGATAAATGAGTGGATATGAAAATCTGTAAATGAAAGACGTAAAAAGGATATATCAAGCGAAGAAATTGCCGACTACGTTAAGAAAGTGGGTGAGATGTTACTGGTGCAGAGTTCATCACAATTGATGTTTGTTCAGATCGCGGTAAGACTGAGATTCCGGGTAAGATTTCCTTCGTGGCACACTAAAGTCATCAAAGACAAGCCATAAAAAAGATCTGATATGGTACATGTTTCTACAGCTTTGTCAGTCGGAGTCTGGCATGTATGACAAGAACAAATGTTCAGCGTATATTGTTTATAAGGTAGGCCCGGATCGAGGATATTGAAAATACGAAGCCGGGCTTTAACGGGGCGTGAATTTACTGATTAATACACGTTTTCTCCCGTTGACACCCGGTTTTTCCCCTTTAATACATGCTTATAACGGCCCGGAAACGTACGTTTTATGAAATAAAGAAAACAAAATGAAAAAAAAGAAACTCTCTTGAAAAGTATTGCAGAGAACTGTATGATTCATTTACACGGTACTGGTTGAAGTTTCATGTGCCATAATTTGAATGGTAGTTAACAAGGAACACACATTCACACACGCAAAAAGAACGCAAAATTTATTTCCAGACAAAACATTACACGAAAAAAAAAAATGTCTTAAATAAATCTTAATTTATATTGATTTTCATTTTCTTACTTCAAAATCGTGTGCTACAAATTCGTTATCCCCCACACTCAATAATCTTGTGTTATCAACCACCTTAAAGACGTAAGCTGCTAAAAACATTTTTATTTAAGAAGAAAAAGCTGGTAACCAGCATTATCTCTTTGTCCCACAATCTATACCCAATAGAATCCTATGATTTGGACCGCATTTACTTTGTCGTCAGCAAATGGTTTCAGTTTAATAGACGTACGTATCTAAAACTTTGTAGTCTAGTGAATTAGTAAAAACAGCCTAGCCATGCTCTGGCAAAAGGGGGTTTAATGCATCTCCGTGATGTATTATACCATGTCAGTCATCACATAATTATGGATCCATGAGATCTATTTTGTCTAATAAAAGGCTGAATCTCGGGACAGAATGGTCCTTCGACATGCAGAAAATTGACCAATATCAAAGTTTCGATTCGTGTGAGCCTGCGCGGATTGTGCAGGTTGTCATGAATTGTTAGTTTTTTGCATATGCATTAAGCCTCCTTTTCTCAAAGCATGGCTCAAACTTTTCCTGAGGTTGAACTGAGAATAGTCATTCTGACGTATTTGACCACAAGTAATGGATTAGTTGGGTTAGAATACATCATTGTAACTTTGAATAATTTTGTTCCTTTTGTAAACAAAGTTAGTTTGGATGGACGTGCATCCTGAAAACGTTTGAAAATAGTTGACAAATGAAGAAACGGTTTCACTTTCATCCAACTTTGATTAAATCATTTAATCTTGTACATGTTGTATGGTAAATGTTTCTACAGCTTTGTCGGTCGGAGCCTGGGCATGTATGACAAGAACAAATGTTCAGCATATATTGTTTATAAAGTAGGCCCGGATCGAGGATATTCAAAGTACGAAGCCGGGTCGTTAACGGTGCGTGAATTTACTGATTATTACATGTTTTCTCCCGTTGACACCCGGTTTTTCCCTTTTAACACATGCTTACAACGGCCCGGAAACGTACGTTTTATACAATAAAGAAAGAAAAAAAAAAAGAAAAAAAAGAGAAACTGCCTTAAAAAGTACTGCAGAGAACTGTATGATTCATTTACACGGTACTGGTTGAAGTTTCATGTGCCATAATTTGGGTGGTTTTGGGACGAACAAGCACGGAATCGGGCGATCAGGAAACAAAGATTATGTGTATCATTACGCCAATAGAAGACCATAGCGGATCAAGCTATTTTCGATAAAAGATAAGTATTTCCATGATCGATGGCCTAATCCAATTTATTTTGATACGCCATTTTCATTTTCATATCTGAGTGCAATCGAAACACATATTTGTCTTAGAAAAATTAAGTTTAATTAGGTTTACTTCCTTCGGCTTTGCACAAAATACGATACATGATTTTCAAAATGCGGTATTGAACTCATAGTGGCATTGTCTTCGACAAATGCCACAAAACTGTTTTTCTTGCCTTCTAATGTTTGTGCTTTGCTTAATTCATTTCAATTAAAATTGTAAAAGTTAATGTTTGCGCCGTAGGCTTTTTTTGTTGACCTTCAAACTATAATTAAAAATTACACCGAACCATGAGAGAAAGGGGGTATGGGAAAACATCATTATCTTAGAGCTCTAAACACAACAATAGCTCTTGTACATCAAGGTCAGGCTGCCTGTAGCGGACACTATAGATCAAGACCACACTGTCCATAGCGGACGATTTAAATTAGGGTCAGACTGCCCCGAACGGACAATATAGATCAAGCTCAGACTGTCTCTAGCGGACACTGTTGATCAAGATAAAAAACTGTCTATAGCGAACACTAACAAATATGAATCAAGGCCAGACTACCCAGAGCGGACACTATATATGAAGCACAGACTGTCTCTGTCTCTTAAGATCAAGGTCAGGCTGCATATAGCTGACACGCTCAAAGTCAGACTGACTGTCTCTTGCAGACTCTTTAGATCAAGGTCAGACTGCCTCTAGCGGATACTATAGATCAAGATCAGACTGTCTCTAGCAGTCACTTATGATTATAATCAGACTTCACAGAACGTGCAGTCTGATCTTGGATTTACACTGTTCGGTAATATGCGAAATTTACTGGCAAAGACAACCAGAAATGACAATGTTCAATGTTTTCTTTTTGAACGAGGAACTTCATTTCTTAATTCTGCGCTCTGAGAGTTATGGATCAGCCTAAATGGATGAAAAAAGAGCTCCTGGACTGATCTGGATATAAACTTTTCGCTCCAGAATACGGCTTTGTTTCCGAATAAAGACGCCGAATGAAACCCTTTACAACACAGCCCCGTGTTTAAAGAACTCTGACAAGGAGGGTTTTTGAAATATTTTGGAAAAAGGAGACTTGCTGATAACCTGCAGTTTCTCTTTTTTCCACAATATTTTCAATCCTTTCAGAGACAAATCGTACTGCTTTAGCCATATATCAGCGCCACAGGCGTAAACAAGGATTTTTGCGGACGGTGTAGATCAAGATCAGACTGCACAGAACGTGCAGTCTGATCTTATATCTATACCGTTCGTTTTTAAACGAAGCTTGAAGAATACTGGTATCAGGTTGTTCTACCGTCCATCAGTACATGGACGCAATTTGTGTTCTCTTCTTAATCCACCGTTTTCAGCCAATTTGGCAGAAATTTCAGTTCCCTTTCCCCAAAACATCATAACTAGGATTCAGAAAGCGCATTTTTCTGAACTGTCACGCATTAGATTCGTTTTTCATTCTGTTGTTAGACTTAAAGGAGGATCATCAAATTCATTTTTTCATTATCTCGCCAAATTAAGAAAAAAAAAAAAGATTCATCACTGAATTAAATGTGACGACAGCTGGCAAATCATCAGTAAAGAAAGACAATGCGAGGAGGAAAAAAATTCTGTGGTATTTCCTTGATGACCTACGTTGCCTTTAAATGTGTTTTCAGATTTCGGTCCAGAATTTCACAAAGGTTTGAAGAAATGTCACGAGATCAATAACTATGTGGGATCGTATTTAACCCTTTCCCAAACGACAAATTTTGGACTGGTCCAAATTGAAAGAGTTTGCAGACGACAATTTTAAATTGGATGAAAATGGCAGAAAGTTCTCAAAAAGGGTAGAAAACACTGTGGGAAAAGGGGAAATTGCTCGTTACGAGCAATTTCTCCTTTTCCCACAGTGTTTTCAAAAGACTTGTACTGCAGACACGTGAAAACCAGGGCTTGTTTGGGAAAGGGTTAAATAAGTGCGATGACTTTATATGTGGTAGCTAATATAACAGAGTAACCGATTGCAAAGCGACCAATAGTTATTTGAACACTAAAACAGGAGTACGCCAGGGCTGAGCTTGAGAGAGAGAGAGAGAGAGAGAGAGAGAGATGAACGAATGCACCTTCTCGACTTCTGTACAGACTGCAGACTGGTTTTGACCTGCCTTGCAGTATTGCAACAGTACAAAGGACAAAACTAAGTTTACAAAGGAAAATATATTAATATATTATTTTCCAACAGATTGTGAAGCATTGTTGGAAAAGAACCAATTACTTGATACAAGTATTGACCTGTTATCCCTCAATGTGGTCCATAGTTTTGTAGTTGTGACCTGTTGTGGAGTAAAATGTCTCATTCGTACAGCACTAGTTCAATTATATACGAATCTTCTAGCCTCGGGCATTGATGCACCATGACGATTTATCTATTACTCTTTACCAAACGACAAAATTTTAGATCTCTTCATTTTGAAAGCGTTTGCAGACGACAAATTAAACATGGTTGAAATGATGGACTTTATTTTTTGAAAGGGTAGAAAATACTGGTGAAACGGTTACCAACATTTTCTGCCTCCCCCACAGTGTTTGATAAAGGCTTATCCCTCTAGGGTCGTTAAACACGTTAACCCTATAGCTGCTAAGCGCGACTCGCTGACCGTTTGAGGACAGTGTAGATCAAGATCAGACTGCACAGAACGTGCAGTCTGATCTTGAATCTACACTGTCCGATAAGGAGATATTTTTCTCCAAAATTTAAGTTTAAAATAACATTTTTCGGGTCTTTACTATCATCTTGAAAGTTTTATTCAACATAATTTAGCAGGATAGCGGTTAACTACTGTATGGTTTGGTAAAGAGGTAAACATGTATACAGCCCATAACGAAAAATTATTCAAACTTTAAAGTTTGAATAAATGGTATCTTCATCATTGTTTTTTTGCTGTCAAAACGTCACTGATTTAATATCATACAGACAGATGAGGTTTATGAAACACTTTTGAAAAAAAAAGGTGTTTTAAAGGATTGTATAGATCTGTCATAGAGAGGATAGTACAGAGAAGACGGTAACTGAATGATGCACGTATTTTCTACGATTTAGTGTTTTTCACGTTAATAAGGAATTTATTTGCTTCTTGGTATGTACGCTGTATGTTTTTTATCTATTCTTTTAAATCGAGGAACTCGGCTTCATTTGCATTCACCAGCGTGAAAGACAACAACAGTGAGGCTCGCTTAACCCTTTCCCAAACGACAAATTTTAGACCCTTCCAAACTGAAAGAGTTCGCAGACGACAATTTTTAATTTGATGAAAATGGCGGAAAGTTCTCCAAAAGGGTAGAAAACACTGTGGGAAAAGGAGAAATTGCTCGTTACGAGCAATTTCTCCTTTTCCCACAGTGTTTTTAAAAGACTTGTACTGCAGACACGTGAAAACCAGGGTTTGTTGGGGAAAGGGTTAAGCCGTAAAACGCCGCGTAAACCGAATGGACATCTTCAGTCTAGAATAAGACTCAGATAATTGCAGTGTCATACATGTAGTTGCTTTTTGTCTTTAGTGTTTCAACAAAGCGGACAGAGTATATCATAGATCAACCGTATGTCTTGTGCAGTCTGATCTTTGATCTACACTGGCCGCAAAAGCAATTATAGTAGAGAAAGGCGCATTAACGGTTAAACAAAAATAAATATTTCAAGGAAAAAAACCGACTTTGTAGTGGGTGAGGCGAACAAGTGTAAATGGTTTTGAAACCTACACCGAAACACGCTTTGCAACATGCTTGTTAATATAGATCTATGTTAAAATACAATTTACACGATACGAGTACGCCTACCTAGTTTTTATCTGTCAGGCACGTGTACGTATTCTTTCTTGAAAAAAAAAACCTGATTTACTCATCGCCGTTAGGAAGCTATGAGTAAATGTAAAGCCTTTGCGAAGGTCAAGATCAGACTGGATAAGATTGAAATCTTATATTTGATCTCCGACAAGCCGGTGACTTTGAAAGAATGTACAGTAATAACTACAATTTAATATCATGAATCTATGGATACCTGTTTTGACCGCCACGGTATAGCCAGACATTCGTCTAGCAAGAGGTTCAGAGTGCTGTGAACAAGTAAGAGTATAACCCTTAAGCTGCTTATCGCGACCCACTGACCTTTTGCGGACAGTGTAGATCAAGATCAGACTGCACAGAACGTGCAGTCTGATCGTTGATCTACACTGTCCGATACGGTATTTTCTTTCATGTGAAATCAACTTTGAAACCGCAATGTTTGGCCTTTTAGTATTGAGTAGAAATTTGTGTTTCATTTATTCAGCAGCTTAACCCTTAAGCTGCAAATCGCGACCCACTGACCTTTTGCGGACAGTGTAGATCAAGATCAGACTGCACAGAACGTGCAGTCTGATCGTTGATCTACACTGTCCGATACGGTATTTTCTTTCATGTGAAATCAACTTTAAAGCCGCAATGTTTTGGCTTTTAGTATTGAGTGGAAATTTGCGTTTCATTTATTCAGCAGCTTACACAAAGTTTGATCATCCAGCACCGGAGAGCAAACTGTCTGTCGGAAGAAAATAGTTTACGGAACCTTTCGAGTGAAATACTGTGAAGTAAAATGAACCCAAAGCGACGACCTCACATTTTTAGTCTAAATGATGACTTGGCCGATCAGATATAGAAACTTATGTGTTATTTATGTTTCTTTTATCTCATCACAGACACAGACTTATCTTTTATCAATTAACCCTTAGGCTACTGAGCGCACCTCAAGGACCTCTGTGGACAGTGTAGATCAAGATCAGTCTGCACTGTCCGATAAGAAGATATCTTCTCCCCCCAAAATATATGCCTCAGAAATAGCAACATTTGGCTTTTAACTATCAGTTTGAAAGTTTTATTTTACTTATTTAGTAGGATAAAGATTAAACCTTTAGCCAGCTAGGCCATTGTTTTGTGACCCTGAAGAAAAAAGGCTTTCGAAAACATTGTGAGAAATGGAATAAATACTGGAAACTGAAATTCTCATCTTTCCCACAAAGTTCTTTACACTTTCAGACCAAAAAAAAAAAAATCTTTATTTGAGACAAATTTTATCTATTGTCTGCAAAATGCCCTCAATTTGGACGAATATTGAAATGTTGACGTCTGGTGCAGGATCAAACACGAGCAAGTGACTCATCGAAGAACTATTAAAATTTTGAGCATTGCTCTGTGAAAAGGGAGCTTAATACATCTGCAAAAAAGTATCGACCCAGGTCAGCCTGCGCAGGCTTACCTGGGCCGAAACTTTTTGCTATTGGTCAATTTTCCGCATGTCCAAGTCCCAGTTTACCTCATAATTCAGGTGTTTATTTCACAAAATTGACTTTACGGATCCATGATCATGTGATGACTTGCTTGGTAACGTGCGTCACGGAGATACATTAAGCTCCCTTTTGCCATAGCATGGCTCATTTGTAGGAAATTAAGAGAAACACCTGGGTCCGTATTCACCAACCATTCTTAAGAATATTGTTCAGTCTTATTATCCAAGTTTTTCTAAAATTGAAAGTAACCGAACCCCTGATTGGCTGAATCATTTAGGTGAGCCAGTTAGGGGCTGTGTTACTTTTAAACGTAAAAAAAAATGGAGAATACCACTAAGAAAGTTCTTAAGAATGGTTGATGAATACGGAACTCTGTTCGGATAAATGGTTAACGGCTGCTTGAAAGAGGTTATATACAGAAACGAGAAAATTCGTAGGTGATGGACAATACGAAAGGAATACATATAAATATTATTCATGTTTAAGAATATAGCGACTGGAATTCGGTTAAACTTAAAACTTTTACACCGAAAAAAAAAAAAAAAAAAAAAAAAATATGAGCCATACTCTGACAAAAGGAGGCTTAATGCATCTCAGTGAGTGATGCACTATACAAAGCAAGTCAGCACATAATGGATCCATAAAATCCATTTTGTCTGACAACTGACTGATTCTGGAGGTAGACTGGTCTTTGGACATGCAGAAAACTTACCAATAGCAAAAAGTTTCGATTTATGTCAGCCTGCGCGGACTGCGCAGGCTAACCTGGTCGATACTTTTTTTGCAGATGGATTAAGCCCCCTTTTTACAAAGCATGGCTCAATTATTAACTCGAGCACCTTCTACGGCTTTTAGTATTGAGTAGAAATTTGCGTTTCATTTATTCAGCAGCTTAACCCTTAAGCTGCAAATCGCGACCCACTGACCTTTTGCGGACAGTGTAGATCAAGATTAGACTGCACAGAACGTGCAGTCTGATCGTTGATCTACACTGTCCGATATGGTATTTTATTTCCGGTGAAATCAACTTTGAAACCGCAATGTTTGGCCTTTTAGTACTGAGTAGAAATTTGCGTTTCATTTATTCAGCAGCTTAAGTGTTAACATGGATATTGAGCTAATTATCATTCTTAACCCCTTGGCTGCTAAGCGCGCCTCAAGGACATTTTGCAGACAGTTTAGATCAAGATCAAACTGCACAGAACGTGCAGTCTGCTTTTGGATCTACACTGACCGATAAGGAGATATCCCCTCCCTCCCCCCCCCCCCCCCCCCCAAAAAAAAAAACTTTGAAATAGCAAAATTTTCATTTCACTTATTTAGTGGGATAAGGGTTAACTCTTCATCACACGATAGAATTTTAGACTGATCCAAATTCAAAGCAGTTGCAGACGACAAATTAAATGTGATCAAAATGATTCAATTTGTCTTTGAAAGGGTAGAAAAACGTTGTGGGAAAAGAAGAAAATGCTTGTAAGCAGCATTTTCTCCTTTTCCCACAATGTTTTCAAAAGTCCTTTTCCTTAGGATCATTAAAACTCAGGACTGTGTGGTAAAAGGTTAAAGGGGTCCCTTGATCAGGAACATTTAGAAACCATTACTGTTATCGTTGACAGAATTTCCCTTAAAGCTAAACTTATACAGCAAACAGCAAACTTTGGGTTACAGCAGAATGGACAACCCCGGTACAGACGTACATGAAAACGGAAACTCACCAGTACCTGCCGATAAGGAGCAAAGTACTAAAGGACCACATGTTGACTCCATGGAAGTGTCACCCGAGGAGTTTAGGATGACAAAAAACCAGATAATCAAAAACCTTCTGGTCGTGAGTTTTGCCTTTCTGTGTCTGTTCACTTCCTTTGGCTCCCTTCAAAATCTTCAGAGCAGTTTACACGATATTGAGGGGCTAGGCACTGTGGGACTGTCCTGCATCTACGCGGCACTTGTTATATCCTGTCTTTTTGTACCATCCCCGCTCATAGATTTCCTCGGATGTAAGTGGACGATTGCTTTTTCCATGTTGTGTTACATTTTGTTCATGGCCGCCAATATGTATGCTCGATGGTGGACTATAATTCCAAGCGCCTTGATACTTGGACTAGGGGCGGCTCCATTATGGTCAGCCAAATGTACCTACCTGACACAGACGGGCACTTGGTATGCAAGAATGGTGGGAACTACAGATGATGACGTCATAAACAGGTTCTTCGGAGTATTCTTCATGCTGTTTCAGACAAGTGAGTATTTGTTTCATGTTTCCTGAAGTTCCTGTATTAGATATATAGCTGGGTAATGTGGCGAAGGGAAAGATTCGTGCTATATAGGTTTGTCTTAAAGTTTGAATAACTTCAATTTCTTTCTTGGAGAGAGATGGCCTGTATTATTTGGCTCTCATTACTTTAGGTATATTCATGCATGCAAAGGAAAAACATATCAATTTCCAATATCAACAGGCTACGATGTCGAACTATTTTTACTTTTTGTGTGTTTACTTCAGGTAATATCATCGGTAATTTGATCTCGTCCTTGGTATTCAGTGAAGGTATGGATAAATCCGGCCTTAATAAAACTGCAGACGAACTGGAAAAATGTGGCGCAAACTTTGACCCAACAGTGAAGGACGAAAATTCGAATTCTACGACAAAAGATGTGAAACCTGATATGACAAAGGTATTTTTACTCCTTCCGGACCACACCTCTTCTCATCTCATTTATGTCAATGAAAAAAATAAAATTTTGTCCGCAAGTTTTCATTATCATGATAGGCGAAAAACAGTCTTTCAACGTCATGTGCGCAGTGTTGTTCATCGTTATCAGCCTGGGGTCAAGTCTGATCATTTTTCCGTCTTTATTTTCTGGCGTTTCTTTGTCAAAAATGGCAATAATCATGGAATTTAATAGTTTTTTGTAGGAGTGATTCAGAGATTACTGGCTCCTGAATCCAGGCTCTAGCGTTCTGCACGTAACAGATCTGCTGAAGAATCAATATTCACCGAAATATGCAGATTAGACTTAATGCAGCCCAATTTAGCCAAAGCGCGAAAAAGACGGAATTTATAAACTCTTAACCACGCAATCCCGTGTTTTAACGACCCTGAGGAAGAAGCTTTTGAAAACGTTCTGGGAAAAGGAGACACTTACATGAACCAGCCATAGAAAGAGGCCAAGTGTATGCATTGGAGCTGAAACAGGTATACTGTCGTCTTCTATTGGTAATTATATATAACATGTCCACGTGACATGTATTTGTAGTTTATAATATGTATACACTTTATTATTACTTTTTTTTTGTACATTATAAATGAGCCATGCTCTGTGAAAAGGGGGCTTTATGCATCTCTGTAATGCATGATACCTAGCAAGTCATCAGATGATCATTGATCCATAAAGTCCATTTCGTCTAACAACTGACTGAATCATGGGGTAAACTGGTCATTGGACATGCAGAAAATTGAGCAATAGCAAAGATTTTTAGCCCAGGTCAGCCTGCGCGGATTGCGCAGGCTGACCTGGGTCGATACTATTTTGCATGAAACCCCCTTTCACAGAGTATGCCTCAAATATTTGTCTCTTATATAATCCAGGTATACATTGTTTGTGGTATTTATATCGGATGTGCATTGTTAGCATTCGCCCTGGTAGCACTTTTGTTGGACAAGATCGTGCTGGACAAGGATGATAAAAAGGTCAAACGGCGTGGAATTTCCTTTAACCTCGTTTTGGAGACCGGAAGACACGTCTACCACTCGCTATTCCAGAAATTACTCATACCCCTCACAATGTACAGTGGTATAGAACAAGCGTTTATCGCTGGAGATTTCACCCAGGTGATGTTAATTCCAAAAATTATTTGAAAATTACTTAGTCTTTTTTCGTCGATCGGCAGTATTTTCCGAGATCATGTCGTCCTTAACGGATACTTTTTAAATTTTACCGGGCTATGGGTATAATGTTCATGAATATGATTGTTTTTGAAATAAAGTTTTTGCACTTTTTAAATCTAGTATAGGCATCATGCTTTTCTCTGGCTGGTTAAAAGCCATTCACTTTACAGATATCATAGGTGTATTGATAATGAATTCCTTTCAGTGAGTTAACCCTTTACCACACAATCCCGAATTTAACAAACCTGGGGTTAGAAGCTTTTGAAAACCTTAATGGAACAGCAGAAAATGCTGGTAAGGAGCATTTTCTTCTTTTCCCAAAAGATTTTTCTACCCTATAGCAGACATATTCCATCATGTGAGTTACATTTAGTATGCCGTCTTTCAGATGGTTTAATACTATTTATTGGGATCGTGCCATTGGATGAAACGCTAATTAATTTTCATTTGTATTCTTTGATAAGTCAGCTGCATACATACGTGTCGCATAGCATACTCTAAAAAGCTTAACCCTTTACCACACAATGACGCCTTTTGACGCCCCTGGGAAAGAAGCCTTTTGAAAACATTGTGGGAAAAGGAGAAAATGCTGGTAACCAGCATTTTCTCCTTTTCCCACAATGTTTTCTACCCTATCAAAGGAAAGTTGCATCATTTGAGCAGCATTGAAATTTTCCTCTGCAAATGCTTTCAATTTGGACAAGGCTATAATTTTGTCGTCTGGTAAAGGGTTTAATCGTCCTGGTAAAAGCAGAGAATGAGAGAGGCATACATGATTCATCAGCAGTATATTGCATAGTGTTATAAATATCATTGTGATTACCGAGAAGCAAAAGACAACATTAACAAAAATAAAATACACAGAAATACATGTAGCTACTAAAAACAAAAGTAATATAGCGATACACAACGGCAAAAGTTTAACCTGGCGATGGAAAGATGGGACAGGTACATGTCAAAGTGACCAAAACATACACTGATAGATAAGTGTTAAAATGTCGGGATATTATTTGCGGTGTAAATTATAAAACCGCTAATACATAATTCATTACGTTTATGTACACGAAGGGTTTTATTGTTCAGTCATGTTTCCCCTAACGTCATGTACGTCGGCAACGCATTGACGTAATTCTTACGTTTAAGTAATTTTCACGTCGCTACTCAATTCTTCACTACACAACTTTATCCGGTCACAGAAGGACATTGAACGCATATAAATTATGTCTTTTTTCACCTTACCATTGTTTGGTTTGGTTTTAACAGCTTAGGTCATATCACGGCGGTCAGTGCACCTACACATGTGTTTCCTGGATTCCTCTCACAAGTATTAACACAACTTTCCTTCCAAGCCACTGACTACTTTTCTCACATGCATCAGAGGTGAGAGGCAAAAGATCGCCGGAGGGAAAGTGTGCCGAGTATCAAACCCGCAACCAACAGGTCAGGAACCACTGAGCTACCAGGCCGGGCTAACAATTGTTTATCGATGTATAAATGAGCCATGAAGATGGGGCTCAAAGCATATGCAAAAAATATCGACCCATGTCAGCCTGCGCAGTCTGCGCAGGCTGACATGGATCGAAACTTTTTGCTATTCGTAAAGCTCTGCATGCCGAAGGACCATTCTACCTCCAGATCCGTTCAAATTGTTAGACAGAATGAATGTTATGGATCCATAAATGTGTGATGACTTGCTTGGTTCGATACAACGCAACACGGAGATATCCACTTTTGTATGACCATGCCGCTCAAATATAAAAATAACTAACCCTTATGCTGCTAAATAAAAGAAATAAAACCTTTCAAGCCAATGGTAAAGACCCAAAGTTTCCTATTTCAAAGGTACTTTTGGAGGAAAGACATCCCTTTATCGGACAGTGTAGATCTAAGATCAGACTGCACGTTCTGTGCAGTCTGATCTTGATCTACGCTGTCCGCAAAAGGTCAGTCAGTCGCGCTTAGCAGCCTAGGAGTTAATGCATACAGGTAAGAATGCTAACTCTTTAAATAACAAGCGACAATTTTGGACACTTCCAAGCCAATTTCAAGCATTTGTCGACGACATATCAATTAGTACTGGAATAATGAGAGTTGTCTCTGAAAGTGCAGAAACAATAGTCGTCCCCACTCTGTGTTCAAAGAAATTCTACCTCATTGTAATCAAAACTTGGGAATAGTTTGATAAAAGATTAAAGTAACAACATTTGTCAAAAGTAAACAATACTGGTGTTAAAATGCATTTAAGTTCAAATTATATCATTTAAAAGTATGGAAATTATTGTGAAGATGACAACCTATTAACCCTTTTCCAAACGACAAATTTTGGACTGGTCCAAATTGAAAGAGTTTGCAGACGACAATTTTAAATTGGATGAAAATGGCAGAAAGGTCTCAAAAAGGGTAGAAAACACTGTGAGAAAAGGAGAAATTGCTCGTTACGAGCAATTTCTCCTTTTCCCACAGTGTTTTCAAAAGACTTGTACTGCAGACACGTGAAAACCAGGGCTTGTTTGGGAAAGGGTTAAATATTGTATGGTCAGTTCAAGTGTTAGTCGCTGGCAAAGAGATCAATATCAAAACCGGGTTAAACGTTGCCAGGTCACTCTTTCTCTTGTTTATTTTTGCCTGATTTAAGCTTCATTTTCCTGCCAGCTACTAACACTTGGACCGACCATACAATAACAGATTGTCATCTTCACAATATTTCCAATACTTTTGAAGGGTACGATTTGAATTTAAATGCATTTTAACGCCTGCATTGTCTTTTTGGTCGCTGTTGGGCCTATAGACATTTAATTAGATGTTAAATAATACAGGTTAAGAATGGGTTTAACGAACACAGCCTTAGTCTATTCTCTTTGTGAGGAACACCAAAAATCGCAAACAGCAGGTGTTTATTTGCCCCGGTCATATGTAATCATGACTGGGTCATTTCATGTAAAGTAAGCCTCCGGTGACCCGTTGAACAAATTCCTCAGCTATTACGATTGATGATATTCACATACGCCTTACATTCCTTTGCCGGAAATAGACCGCTTTACTTCTTGTAAAACAATTAAGAGTCCAAAAAAAAAAAGAATACACGAGTAACAGTTTTTAATCGACGTCCGTATAGATACATTTCCATTAACAAACTGTTTATAAATTCGTTTCGCAAACGGGATCGATGTTCATTGGCAGTTTTCGCCGATGGATTGATAGATATGAATTACACCACTGTGGTTCTTGTTTTCATTAATCATGTGCGTCGCCATGTTTAGTTCATCTGACTGGGATTATTTCAAAATAGAAACCGCCTTGATGCGGATAAGGCTAGATGCAGTTACGGAAGCGGCCGAGTACCGACGTGTGTTGACTGGGTGTCACTATCGTTAAGGAAATATGATCGGGCTCATTGATTTTTGGGTCACCTCACTTCGATACAACGGTCTTGTTTCTTTACGATACGATAACATTTAATACACTGAAAGCAGCTGTAGACGACACCTAAAATATGGCTCATACCTAAAGATTTTTCTTTGTTGGGTAGAAAACAATGATGTATAAATGAAGAGAAATTGCTGGTTAGGAATTTCTATTCCCGATGTAAAACCATGGCGAATGTGGAACTGCGACTGCTTTAACTCTAAGGCTGACAGCGCAAAAGACTGACCTTTTGCGGACAGTGTAGATCAAGATCAGACTGCACAGAACGTGCAGTCTGATCTTGGATCTAGGCTGTCCGACAGGAGATATCTTTCCTTTAGGAACACATTTCAAATATGAAAATTTGGGTTTATACCATCGGTTTGAAAATTGATATCCTTTATTTAACAGTTTACGTGTTAAAATTAAAATGATTCTCTGGCATTTTCTGTTGCCAGGGTTCACAGCTGTTGAGCTATAAAAGTTCCAATCAATTTTGGTACCATAAAAAACTTTCAGTCTTTAACACTAGTTCTAACAGCTTTTTAAACCCCCCCCCCCTTTTTTTTTCTTAAAGTCTGCGTCATTTACCGCGTTATCAAGCAACAAAAATTTGGATGTGTCCAACTCCGAAGCATTTAAGGACAAATTAGATATGGCTCAAATTGTGGGCTTTATCTTTGAATATGTACGTAACATTATGGGCAAAGGATGGAATCCTGGTTACAGGTCAGCTTTTTCTCCTTTTCTGATAATAGTTTTCAAAAGCCTTCTTCTTCAAGGTCGTTGAAACTCGGAATTGTGTGGTAAAGTGTTAACTTGCATTTGCCTAATATGTTATATTTGCAGTCTTTTATCACGTGTTCCATTGGGATCTGGAATGTAGGTTTCATCATGATTTGTTATGGCGTGGTGGACTCGCTCTGTTCTTTCACGTTCGGCAGGCTCGTGCAGTACTTTGGACATATTCCATTTTTTATCTTAGGTAAGTTACGTTAGGCTTTGTTGTCCCTTGGGTTCAATCCAGTGCCGTCATTTGCAGACTGCATTAAATAGATATTTAAAACTGACTTTTCCAAGTTGCAAGCCGAATCAAATTGAGTGTTTTTCTTTTTTTTCTCTGTAACAGTGCATACTTCTTCATCAGATGTCGTGTATAACTAATTTGTTGTTATTTGATAGATACCACAGCCCGCTGTTTGACTTGATCAGTAAGAATGAAATGCATCCAACAAACTGCGTATTGCGATAAATACTAAAAACAAAACCTGACTCGATAAGCCAAGAGTTTTTGAACAGTTTATCCTCATTTGCTTGGGAAGATGCTTTCTTGAAGAATCATCCTCAAAAGTATTTAAGCCATGCTCTCGACCCAGGCCAGCTTCTGCAGTTAGCGCAGGCTGACTTGGGTCGAAACCATTTGCTATTGGTCAATTTTTTGCCTGTCAAAGGACCATTCTACCCCATGATTTAGTCGTCTGGAAAAAATGGATTTTATGGAACCCTAATTGAGTGATAACTTGGTTTGTATAGCGCACAACGGAGATGCATTAAACTCCATTTTAGCCAAAACGGCGCTCATTTCTTTTTTTTTTGTCGTAATGACAATTATGACATCAAACACTAGAGCCACTCTAACAGCCACAGTTTTTGAGTGATACTAACTTTCATTGTTTACTCCGTCATGTCGGTAGGTTTTCCACAAATGGTTCCCAGTGGTTAAGGAATAAACGTTTAAAAAGAAACAAATTAAGGATGACCTTTCTTCATTTTCTACTATTTTAGAGGGAGGTCACTTTTCAGGTCTCGCCTCCTTACGTCAACCGCCAAACTGAGGTCCTGTGAGGACGAATTTCTCCTCTGTATCAAGGAGGAAAAACAGGTCCTCATAGATCAATGAACACACGTGTCTGTGCCATCTGATATGGAAAAATAAGGTGCAGATTAAAAAACTGTGCAAGCAAATTACACAAACAATGAACTTCAGAGCTAAATAACACAGAATTAGCTCTAGGTTTGAAATTAGCTTCGTTTCGCAGCTTTTACATGACCAAGTTTATAAAGTCTACATACTAAGTGTGAGAAACACCCCCAAAACACCCTCAAACTACTTAAAAATGCATCCCAAAACCACTGTCATTACACCCCAAACCACTTTCCTAACACCTAAAACCACATGCAAAACGCTTAGATACACGATTTGTGGAAAATCCTTGAAAAAATGTTGTCAACCGCTAGATGAACGAATTTTTAATGAAATGGTCCACTGTTAACAAATTTTCCAGCGAATCTCCACCATCACCTTCTATTAGCACTTTCATTATTTTGGTTATTTATTTACTTCTTCCTTTTTTTGACCAGAGGTTAAGGGTCATGTCATGCCAAAATCAGATTGGATGCAAGACACGTTTACAGCCATACTGAATTTGAAAACACGTTTACATGCAGTACAGGTCTTTCAGACTTACGTATACTTGGACTCGTTTTAGGAGTATCTGATGTACTGCTGAGACACAACTTTTTATCGAACATCCGGTTTGACCTTAGACAAAATTAATTCCCGTCTGTGCAGGTGGCGTGTATTTTTTTTATATCTGGATATAGCCGTGACATGCATGTGTTTGAAATAAAACTAGATCTATGCAATGGAATGGACTTTCAAAACGGTCGAATGAATAAGACGACTGCTTGCCAGTATGCAGATGTCTCAGATAAATACTCGTGTTCTCGTAAACAGTACAATTTAATCATGTCAACATCATAGCTTATTTACCGGGGAAATTTGTTGTTCAGTGGTCAAGGTCCCTTATTTGTAATTTGAAGAAGTCTGCTTTGATATCTGTTGTCACCATTTCTCATGTTTGGATGTCTTTGGGAAAGCCATTGTAGATCCCCAGCCCCGTCACGGCTGATGACACTTAGGACTGATAGAGAGAGAAAAGCTTCTGCTGCATATTGACTGAAATACCGTTTCTTAACGACATGAAGCACCATCCAAATGTTATTTTTCCATATTATAAACATGTTCATGTACATGTATTTCAGCATTTGTAGCACATATGGCTGCACTGATAACGTTTCTACTATGGATACCAAATCCGAACCAGATGGTTGTATATTACATACTGGCAGCGCTCTGGGGTGTCGGGGATGCCGTGATACAGACTCAAATTAATGGTAAAGTGATTTAATACGACACAACCTACCTTGAAATATCTGCTACATGTAGCTCTGGAGTTCCAGTAGCGCATTCGGTAGAGTAAAGAACATTGGAAAAGATGGTTGCTGGTTCGAAACCCCAGCTCGGTGAATTTCTTTTCAAGGATTGGTGATAGTCATTGCGACAGGATCCATTACTCTCTCATCGCTGATCATTCTTTCAACAAAGATCATGTGTGAAAGCAGCGCTGGGCTCGGGAAGAATATCAAGTATTGGTTAAAGCTCCAAGAGAGCATGGATAGGTACACTGGCCGCCCTTTTGAAAAAATGTTCAAAGCGGTGTTAGACACCATACAATCACTCAGTTCTGTGAAAATATTAAAAGTGCAACTACATGTATTAAAGGATTTAAGATGGCTTTGTTGAATTGGAGCAAACATGTAGGTGCCGATTACATTGTTTTCGCCTGTAGAATGTTTTTCCTTTCAAAACTTGTCTTTTTTGGTATTAGCATATCTATGTCAGCATATACATATGAGTGTTTAATTAAGCACCACCCATTTTCATGTTATAAGGTTATGTTCAACTTAATGCCGTTGTCATTAATGATATGGAAATCTAAAACTTGGTAATAAATTCGTTAACGGAACATTCCAAGGTGTCAATCCATCAGCTACCAAGACTGCTTCTACTTTAAGCTGTAATTTATTGACAGTCAGATAGGGACAGTGAAAACGTCAAAAAATGATCATGTCTAAACTATGGTCACGGAGACTAATCATTGGTCTGACGTACGCAAATTTCTCAAAGAGCGTTCAGCGTTTATGCCTGAGCCAACAGCAATGGTGACATCAACACGGGTAGGAAACTTCATATTCGGAGCCAATGGCTCCGATGAGAAAATGTTGTGTTGGTCTTCCGGTTCCGAATTTGTCGGCTCAAAAACAACTAAAAAACAGGTAAGCTTGTCATTCTTTGTAATTATATGTTCTTATGTCTTTGAAATTCCAAAAAAGGAGAGTGTCATGCAATTCTCAAGTCTTTTAACGTGTTTTCTACACTACGGAAAGCCGTGGAATGTGTGCAGTATTGTCTAAACCGTTTGTGCCGTGGGTTGGCCGTATCCGAAATAATACGTCAAGAACCTAGATTCAGTCTGTTATTGCAATTAAATTAGCAAATAAGAGAGAAGTTTACTGTCCTAAAAGCGTGAATTAGTATTTTAAACTGTTATAATCGCTGCTGGTTAAGAATTGAAAAGAAATAGTGAAAAAATGATAAAAACAAAGAAGGGTTCCGATTATGTGAACCGGCTCTGAATATGTTAGTCGGCACCGATTGGTGAGGGCTTCCTTTTACAACTTTAGTTTTCTGTTAGAAATTACCAAATACATAAGCTCTGTTTTCCCGGAAATACCCTTCAGTCCACAATTTAATACATTTTTTCGATGAAACGTGATCAAATTTATGACAATACAAAAGACTGATACTGTCACAATTGAAAAAATACTGTCTATCATTAGTCTGTCTAAATTTTGAAAATACTTTTGTGTAGCTTTTGATTAACCGAATGGTCTATATGTTACATTTGTAATGCTTTCGTCGTAAGTGCAGCAAACACATATACTCATATAATGAAATATATTTGGCGTCCTCCGAACGCTTTGTGGTCTTCAAATGGTCATTCAAAAGCTAAATAGAAAATGTAATGCACCTATCGTAGCAGAAATATTGAACTTAGAAAAAAAGAGTATATTTGATTTTTTTTTTTTTTTTGCCAAACTACACGTGCATATTACAGAACCCATATTTCTCTGGCAATAAGCACTGTTCCTGTACAAGTAAGAAAAGAGAAGAAAATGATACGCGCAACACATGTTTGAATGGTCTACATACATACATTAGCATTATGCAATTTATTACACATTCATCAACATAACTGTTTACACTTGATAATGTAACACGAAAAGAGAGTAAGTGTAACAATATGTATGAAACTTAAGTTATAACTATTAATTAATTCAAGCATCCGTGCATTCATTCAGTCATAAGTTCATTGTCCATCTGTATAGCTTTTGTTCTCTATCTCTCGTGTGGGTAGGCGTGGACGAAAGAGTGATTGGGTGGGTGAGTGATCACCTTATATATAAGTGGAACAGGCTGATATGGTTAAAATGAAACGTAATGTCCTACACATAAACATTTTGGATAACAATTTTACGCATAAATTTAATAAAAAAAAAACGTTGTCTTCTTCACAATCTCTGGTACGACCGGTAAAGTTGTAATTTGGACCTCAAATCAATCAATATTCTTTGCCCACGTATCTTACCAAAGAAGCTAAGAGTTAAGGGTTGCTTTTGTGAACAGGAAATTTGATATTGCAGTGTAATTGATTGTGTGTAAGCAAACTAATGACGTACACATTGTAAATGTGACACGACATCATTTTCCCAACCATTGCAGATTTGATTGCTTTTTCAATATTCATATAGCATTGGTTGGAAAAATGGCGTCATGTAGCATTTACAATGCATATACCGTTAGTTTGCTTACAGGTCTGAGTTTGAGTTTGTTGTTCTTTTTTTTTTTGTAACTTATGCCTAAACATAAAATTGTTAGCTGAAAAGTTTATGTGTAAGATATTACGTTTCAGTTTTACCACATCAGCCTGTTCCCATTATATATTAGGTGATCACTCACTCACTCACCCACTCCTGCCCATTTTCAAGGTAAGACAGATAGAGAACAAAACATATACAAATGTGCAATGAACTTATGACTGAATGAATGCACGGACACTTGAATGAATCAATCAGTTAATTGTGATAACTTAAATTTGATACATAATTGTTTCATTTACTCTCTTTTCATTTTACAATTATTATGTTGATGTATGCATTATATATTGTATAATGCAAATTCATTTAGATTTGTAAACCATTCAAATGTGTTGTTTGTATTTTCTTCTCTTCTCATACTTTTAAAAGAACGACATTTAATCCAAGAGTAATCAGGCTTCTGTAATATGCATGTATAGTTGGAAAAGATTTTTGTTTCGCAAAAACAACAAGTGTTCTTTGCAGACTCAGTTTTTTTTATTCAATATCTCTGCTACGATAGGTACATTCCATTTTCTATTTAGCTTTTGAATGGCTATTGGAAGACCACATAGCGTTCCGAAATTGCCAAATATTTTTCATTATATGAGTTTATGTATTGGTTGCACTTAAGAAGGAAAGCGTTACAAATGTAACATATAGACCATTTGTTAATCAAAAGCTACACAAAAGTATTTTCAAAATTTAGATAGACTAATGTTAGGCAGTATTTTTCAATTGTGACAATATCAGTCCTTTGTATTGTCATAAATTCGGTCACGTTCCATCGAAGAAATGTATTAAATTTTGGACTGAAGGGTATTTCCTGGAAAACAGAGCTTATGAATTAGAGTCGTTTCTAACAAAAAACTAATTGGCTAAAAGGATGCCCTCATCAATCGGTGCCGACCAACATATTTAGAGTCGGTTCACATAATCGGAGCCCTTCCTTATTTTTATCATTTTTACGCTATTTCTTTTCAATTCTTTATTAACAGTGATTATAACAGTTCAAAATACTAATTCATGCCTTAAGGACAGCAAACCTCTCTCTTATCTGTTAATTTAATGTCAATAACTGACAGAATCTAGGTTCTTGACGTATTATTCCGGCTACGGTCAACCCACGGCTCAAATGATTCAGACAATACTGTACACATTCCACACCTTTCCACAGTGTAGAAAACACGTTAAAAGACTTGAGAATCGCATGACATTCTCCTTTTTTGGAATTTCAAAGACACAAGAATACATAATTACAAAGAATGACAAGCTTACCTGTTTTTCAGTTGTTTTTGAGCCGACAAATTCGGAACCGGAAGACCAACACAACATTTTCTCATCGGAGCCATTGGCTCCGAATGTGAAGTTTCCTACCCGTGATCAATATCAGGTATATACTGTCCTAGCACGGATTATTGCTGCAAGCCTCCTCCTTATGCTGGAAATCAAACGCTGATTTCGCATCATTGGGATCCTCTGCCATTCGTCATGGAGTGTACCTGAACCAATTCCTGTAGATTTTGAACGGATGGATCCCTTGCTTAAAGATTACGCCCAAGATAAACCCACAAATACTCAATCGGGTTGAGATCAGGGCTTGTTGCGGCAAGGGTAATGTGTCAATTATTTTGGGCGGTGCTTAATTAATGCTCATGTGTATAAATCAGGAAGCGGTAAGTTACTGAACATTGGGCTTCGCATGATAATGCATGACCACATAAAACTTGCTTAGTTATGCATAAAAGAAAGATATTTATGAACCAAATGTAATATTGCAGCCCAAGAATACTTCTATTTTCAGCCCTCTACGGATGGTTATTTACGGAAAAGCCCGAAGCAGCCTTCGCCAATTATCGGTTGTGGGAGTCAATTGGATTCATTATAGCTTTCGGTTACAGCGCATTCATACAAACAGTGTACAAGATTTACATATGTATGGGTGTTTTAGTTGTTGGAATGTCGCTTTATGCAGCCACGGAGATATTACATCGCCGCAAAGAACATTCTTTCGATCTCACGTTGTGAAAATGTTAGACTGGTTATATGTACAACGTCACGTGGGGAAGCTCTCGTACTTAACCCTCAGAGTCCGTCACGTCATGATCCAGTCTATCCACCAATCATTCCTAAGAATATTCTTACTCTTACAGATTTTATAAATTTAAAAGTGAAAAATCTTCTGATTGGCTGAACCAAATGGTTTAACCAATCAGAAGTTGTGTTTCTATCAAATTTAGAAAATTCTGGAGTATAATACTATGAATCCACAGGATTATGAGGACAAGTTTACGTACTTTTGGTTACAGTGTGGGTCCTACCTCTTTACCAGACGACAAAATTCTAGACTCGTCCGTATTGGAAACATTTGCAGACGAACAAGTAAAAGCGTGTCAGCAGATAGGATTTGTCTCTAAAACAATCGGGTACAAATCATTGTTGGAAAGATAAAACCTGCTCGTTACAGGCATTTTCTCTTATTTCCACTATGTTTCTAAATACCATTTGCCTTCGCTTTGTGAAAACACTTGTTTTTGTGTTAGAATTTAGATCTGGCTGCGCATAACGTACATTCTGATCTCTGATTTGCTGTCCAACATTTAGTAAGATATTCGTGTCATCATGTCGTGTCAGACATGTTCACATATTTAACGCTTTACCATACTATCCCGAGTTTCAACGGCCTAGAAACAGAAGGCTTTTTAAACATCGTGGAAAAAAGATAAAATGCTGGTAACCAGCATTTTCGCCTCCAGCATTTTCTCCTCTTCCACAATTTTCTCTACCCTTTCAAATAAAAGATTTATCATGTGCGTCACATTTGACTCTTTACCAAACGACGAAATTTCAAACTCCTCCAAATTGAAAGCACTTACAGACGACAAAGTTAAAGTGACTGATAAGTCGAAAATTTATTTCACATAGGTGGAAAACATTTAGGGAAAAGGAGAAAATGCTGGTTACCAGCATTTTCTCCTTTTTCCAAAATGTTTTCAAAAGGCTTCTCTCTCAGGGTCGTTAAAAGTCGACATCGTGTGGTAAAGGTTTAAGTTGTCGTCTGCAAATACTTTCAATTTGGACGGTCTAAAATTTTGTCGTTTGGTAAGGAGTTAAGCATGATAAGTGTTGATTTCATTGATCATACATATTTTTAAAAGGATGCCCAACAATGTCATCTATTCTTTCGTAAAGCATTTAAAGTCATGGATGTTCTGTAATCTGTGCTTTATAAAAATGAATCATATTCATGATAAAAAATATATAAAATATAATATTGATATAGATATTTATAGAAGCGGTTCGTCTTTGATTTATTTTCCCCCCGTTTCAGTATGTATTCTTTTCTAGGAAAACGTCTCTAGAGGTATCTAGGTATTACCATCGCCCTGCCGTCGTCTGCATCTGCATCGTCGTGCAGAAACTTCCACGTTTTTTTTTTTTTTTTTCTGATATTTCTATAATACCCGAAAATGTTAATTTCAAACTTGTGCTAGTTGTTAACTAGTCTGGTACCCAGCCGTACTTCAAGAGTACGTCAGGCAAAGCGCAATAATGGCGGCCCCCATTGGTAATATGCAGAGGAGACGGGATATTGCTATTTCACATGATCAGATCGGATCATAGGCTGAATTCAAAACAAATCGCTTGCAATAAAGTAATGGCAGTGAGTTTTTCCACATGTCGTTCTTATTTAGCGAGAAAAACTACATACCAAAAATGCTCTAAATATCCAAAATGTCAATGGACCTATATAACGTCCGAAAACAGGGCTACTTTTAAAATGATTCATAGTCAAATTTATGTTCAAACCATACCACAATAGCACGTTTTAGATTCGGTAATGTATTTTTTGTACAAAATTGGTCTCATTTTATTCACTGATCAAACTGGATCACACGAAATTGGGGAAATCGGGGAAGCATAATTATAGGGGTACGCTCGAGGACGTCCAGGAGGCCGCCATTATTGAGCTTTGCCTGACCCGATAACGTAGTGGTAGGGGCAGGTAATCCAGGCTAGCTGTTAACAATCAAAAGGAGAACCCATACCGGAAAGACGGATAACTTTCAAAATATTTTTGACACAGTTATGTCCCTTTTTCAACGAAGGATTTTCCCCTAAAAGGCAACCGAAGGCAAGCGGTGGCACCAACAAGCTCTGCTCTTGTTCCAGTTTAAATCAGAAATTAAAAATGATGTATGATGCATTTTGAATTGCATTTGATACTTTTCTGTTCGTTTTCATGTTAGTAAACCAATATACTTACAAGTATATGTACTCTAATTGTCTCGATACCTCTTTATTTATATGCCCGATACATCAAAACACGTAAGATTTAATTAATCTATAACGGGTTTTATTTGTAGATAACAATTTACATTTTACGATTCCCACACTTTAAAACAAAGGAATGCCATGTTTTAAATACAATCTATATTAATTACTCTTTGCCAAACAGTCCCAGGTTTAGACGACTCTGAGAAAGAAGATTAATGGATAACCTTGTGGGAAAAGGAGAAATACCGGTAACCGGCAATTTCTCCTTTTCCCACAAGGTTTTCTAACCTCTTATAGACAACTCTCTATCATCTTAACAACATTAATGTTCTGCAAATCCTTTCAGTATGGACGAGTCTAACATTTTACAGTCTGGTAAAAAGCTAGCTCGTTTTACTTCTCACTGTTGACCTTTTTTCGTCTGTCTGCAGATCACTTTGTAAAACATTGTGATAGACGGCAAAAGTTGCACCTAAAGAAAAAAAAATATTCCTTATGACACAACGACTTAACTTGTTTTCAGGTATTGAACTTTTCCAGAACAATACATTTTAACCCTTTACCGCACAATCCCGACTTTTAACGACCCTGAGAAAGAGTCCTTTTGAAAACATTGTGGGAAATGGAGAAAATGCTGGTAACCAGCATTTTCTCCATTTCCCACAATGTTTTCTACCCATCCCAGAACAAATTTCTGTTTTTGAGTCACAATTATTTTGTCGTCTGCAAATGCTTTGAATTTGGACTAGTCTAAAATTTTCTCGTTTGGTAAAGAGTTAAAGTCTTCCTTATTTAAAACACCCAAAGACGACAAATTCGAAATTGGTACAAATGAGCTGAAGTTCTCTGATAAAATAGCATTGTGGGAAAAGGAGAATCCTGGTTACCAGCATTTGAAAGGGGACAAAGCTGGGTCTGTATTCACCAACCATTCTTAAAAACGGTCCCAGTCTTATTCTCCAGAATTTCCTAAATATGAAAATAACACAACTTCTGATTGGCTAAACCATTTGGTTTAGCCAATCAAAAGTTGTATTACTTTCAAATTTAGAAATTTCAGATATGAAACTAAGAAAGGTTGGTAAATACGGACCCTGGTTACCAGCATTTCTCCCTTTTCTACAACGTTTTCAAAAGTTTTCTTTCTCAGGGTCATTAAAACCCGGGATTGTTTGGTAAACGGTTAAGCCTTCCTCAGTCATATTGATTACCTGTATTTTACATGGATGTTTTTGAAGTCGCCTGCAAATTTGTTTAGAGGTTTATGAGTTAACCCTTTACCCTTTACCAAACCACCACGTGTTTCAACGACCCCTGGAAAGATCGACCCCTGGCGTTTGAAAAAAAAAAAAAAAAAGAAAATGCTGGTAACCAGCATTTTCCCATTTCCCCACAATTTTTCCTAACCTCTCTTATACATATACATGTATCATCATTTGTGCCATATTTTATTTCTCGTTTGCGAATCCTTTTAATTTGGACCAGTCTAAAATTTGTCGTCTGATAAAGAAGCTAACGTACTAGTATGTGATTTTTTTTCTTTCTTACGTCTAAGATTGAGATTCTGCCTCCAAAATATTGTGTCAGACTTCAACCGTAAACAGCTTAATTTTAGTCACTAAACGGTGTTCTTGATAAACTTTAAGATCATGTTTGACTACCTTATCGGTATATTTCAATGATCCCATTCAAGCCCATTGAAAGAGGCTAATACATTTGAACCATGCTCTGTGAAAAGGGACTTTATGCATGTGCGAAAAGTATCAACTCCGGCAGACCTGCGCAGTCCGCGCAGGCTGGCTTGGGCCGAAACTTTTTGCTATTGGTAAATTTTCTGTATGTCTAAAGACCAGTCTACCTTATGATTCAGTTGTTTGTTAGATAAAACGGAATTTATAGATCCATCATTATGTAATGACCTGCTCGGTATCATGGATCACGGAGATGCATTAAGCCCCCTTATACCAGATCGTGGTTCATTTATTTATTTGATTGTATGTATTTAACGCCAATTTCAACATTATTACAGTTATATCGCGACGGCCAATGCACCTGTCCATGTTTTTATCCGTTGCTTCGCTGAATTTACTTCCTAAACCACTGGCTACTTTCCCACACAACCCATGATCGTTGATACAATTATCACACAACATACTCTTCGAGTCAGTTACTCACTACCTTCTTCATACGCCATTTTTGTTTTGTAACAGACCTCTTTAAAAACACTATGGCAAAATGAGAAGTTGCTTGTAACGAAGTATCTCTCTATAATAATCAATGTTTTGCGTGTATTTATGTGCCATACCAAATTTATGTTCAGTACCATTTTTGTCACAAAGATGTTTGTAAAGTCGTCTACTTAGAATTTGTTGTAGGGGGTAAGGGGCTGAAAAGGAAAACAAAATTCCAGAATGGAAAAGAAGCGGACCATGTAAAGTCTGTTTTGGAAAACATTTGCTCGTTATGAACAATATAATATGAGCCATGCTCTGGCAGAAGGGGGCTCGGTGCATCTCCGTGACGTATGATACCAAGCAAGTCATCATATCATTATGGCATTCGGCATAGGCCTACCTCGGGTGATCCGGTGATCAAATCCCTCGGCTGTATCACGTAGCTTGATACACGGTACATTTCGCACATTTCCGGAAGCACACCGCTTTACCGTTATTGAAATTGTAAGGCTCCTCTTTAGATAGAACGCATGAGTAAATTTTCTATCGTTATCTTTCTAAGAGTATTTGAGTCGGCAAACAGTTTGCACATTCAAGTTTTAGCGTGGTTTATCAATTCCGTTAGGAGCTTTCATCGACAGATCGATAGAAGTGAATAACTTCACAGAGGTTGTTCATGTCGTTGCTAAGCGATCTACAGGGGCGCCGCCATGTTTAAGATCATGTGATTGGTAGTTCAAAATGGAAGCCTCCCTAATACAGACGAGGTTAGATGTAGGTACGGAATCGGCCGAGTTGTGACGAGTGATCATTATGGATGCGTAAAATCCATATTGGATAACAACCGACTGAATCATGAGGTAAACTGGTCCCTTGAGCTACATTAAATTGACCACTAGCAAAAAGTTTCGGCACAGGTCAGCCTGCGCGGACTGCGCAGGCTGACCTGTGCCGATACTTTTTGCAAAAGCATTAAGCCCCCCTTTTCACAGAATATGGCTCAGAATTAGTCGTCTATGTAAACGCACGTAATGCTAAGTCTTTATCTATCGTGTTATTTGTGTAAAGGATCAGTTTCATCAATTATTTACCAGATGAGCGAATTCTGGACTCGTGCAAACTGAAATGATTTGCAGACGACAAATAACATGTGGTTCAAGTGATGGATGTTTCCTATACAGATTAATGAATTTTAAATTCAGGTAAAGAGTGAACAAAAGATAGAGCGACTTGGCAACTTTTGACCTCGTTTTAAAATTCATTTTTTTTTTGCCAGCGACTAATACTTGGATCGACCGTACAATAAGAGATTGTCACATTCACAATATTGACCATACTTTTAAATGGTATGATTTAAATTTAAATGCATTTTAACACCCGTATCGTCTACTTTTGGCTTTTACTGGGCCTTTAAGAAATTGTATCGCGTGTATATTTGTGTACATCTCAAAGGTAACCTTGAAAATTGTGCATATACTTATACGAAAGTTTCTTTTTTGGTTCACTGTATTTATAAGTGCATGTAATGTGTAGTTTATCTATACACATTTTTCGTCCATGATCGGTTAAACTGAAACGATAATCGATATAAGCCATGTCAGGTGAGATCTGAAATATGGGGTTCGTAGCTTGGTCGATCTGGGAAGACATGGATATACATGGACGTTAATAAAGAATTTTCTGAAATGGACAACGGTAAGTTTGCTGACTTTTTTTTTTTTTAAACTTTGTATTAACATGGAGCCAAATCCGGGCTTTATGCATCTCCGTGATGCCTCATGCTAGGCAGGTCATCATATAATTATGGATCCCTAAAAACCATTTAGTCTGACAACAGATTAAATCGTGAGGTAAAATTGTCCTTTGACATGCAGAAAATTGACCAATAGCAAAAAGTCTCGACCCAGGTCAGCCTGCGCGAAGTGCGCAGGCCGACCTGAGTCGAGACTTTTTTGGCAGGTGCACTAAACCCCTTATCACAGAGCATGGTTAATTTAAACTGCTCAATAAAATACTGTAAAAATTTACAGTCATTAATAAGGTAGTTCTTAAATTCCTTTTGACGCAAAAATATCACCGTATCGCTCAGTCTAGATTTAAGATCAGACTAAGCATTCTGCATGTGCAGTCTGATCCTGGGCTACACTGTCTGCAAAAGCGGAATGAGTCACACTTACAAAACTATGAGTTAAGTTATGTTTGACGCTTTACAGGTTTACACAGGTTTTCCTCCTTCTGTCACAATTTTATTCACATGTATTATTTCATATATCAATCACAATCCATATTAAATATCCATACGTGTATTCTACAGAGTGGCTTGTAGGGAAAATGTTTCAGACGGAAATGACTGGCGGTTGTAGAATCAAGACTGTGTCAGTACGTTTTTTAAAATGACATCTAAGACCCGTATTCGCAAACCATTCTTAATTTCATTTTTTGGTCCTATTTAAGATTTTGGAAATTAACGCAATATCATTCTGACTGGATACACTATTTGGCGTGCCATTTGGTTCAGCTAATCAGAAACTCTTTTACTTTAAAATTTAGCAAATTATTGAGAATTTAGACCAAGTGAATACGGACCCTGTTTCAGGAAACTACACCCAAAGGGGTTTTAGTTGTATTTCGTAATCTTGACCCATACGAGCACATTAAATGACGCCCGAAAGAGGCTCCCTCTTGACTCTTATTCTGCTGAATAAGTTAAATAATACCTTCAATTCCATAGTAAAAACCTAGATGTGGCTATTTCAAAGTTATTGTTGACGGAGAAATATCTCCATATCGGACAGTGTAGATCCAAGATCAGACTGCACGTTTTGTGAAGTCTGATCTTGATCTAAACTGTCCGTAAAAGTTCTTTGAATCGCGCTTAGCAGCCTAGGGGGTAAATGTATGGTTTTTACGGAGGTTTTTTATTATTTTTAAAAACTGTATTTTAACAAGTTAGTGGTCGACTTTTGCCTTCAGTAGTAAAACCTGTCTTAGTAGTCACCCCTTAAAAGGCAAATAACTTGTATTAAGAACCACAAAATAAGTACCCATAATAGGAAACTACATGTATGTTCAAACGTATCTGTAAAAAGCAAGCACCTGGCTTAAAGGAACCTATTTAGCCTTTTGCCGCGAAGAATATCTTTTTTGTAAAACACTGATAAATACTAATAAATATATTTTACTATGCAAGCGTAAAGAAAATGGACGGTTGAAATCATTAAAAGATATGTCTAATGTGTCTCTATAACGAGATGGTCGTTTTGCAGTCGGGAACTCCGTCTATTTATATTAAACCATATATACGACGTCATCGTACCTATTTGAATTCGAATCCTCATAATCAACGTGACTTCCTCGTCAGCTGAAATACCCACACGAACTTTTGGCTCGAAATCCAAAATTGCCCTAAGAGGCTACCTTGCACATTAAGGAATTATAATCAAAACATTTATATCTAACACTTTTCTTTCTTAATATGATAGTTTACAAACTTTTATCTTGGGATTACTAAATTCAGCGACAAAACAGGTTAGAATGATCATGAAAATCTGAATAGCCTCTTTAAAGGTCCACTAGTGACCAAGACTAAACAATTGGGAATTCAAAATATGGACATATTTCATACCATTTTAAAGTATGCATAGTATTATGAACACGACAATGTTCTACATTGAGGTCTGTCAAAGTTACAGTCGCTCGCAGAAAAAAAAAACTTGTAAAACTAAAATTAAATTTGCCTACATTTTGACTTCCGAGTTGTTCACTTTTAGCCACTAATTGGGCTTTAAGCAAGTGTTTTTCTTTGTAGCTTTCCTAATTCAGCAGGGAATTATTTTCTTTCATGTCAGTGAAGAAAAATAAGGCACTCAAAATACTCCGACACACCAGCTTTCTGCAAGTCTTCCTTGTTGCACTACTTTTAATACTGGGAGGCGTGGCTATCAATCATCATGGTGACGTGGCGGCAGGAATTCCAACGTACTATACGGGTGTGTTTATAGTCAGTCCGATGGTAGGTACAGTCACTGTGCTGATTTTAGACATGTACAGGCATGGTGCACTTTAATTAAACCTGTGCCAGACGATGCCATGATTTCACGTCCCTTTGCAAGAAGGCTATTAAATCATTTTTCGAAAAGTATAAAGATGTGGCAACACCATTTTCTCCTTTTCTCCTTACGGTAGGCCTATACAGAGGATTCGCCAATGTGCTATTTTCAGTCACAGTGTTTGATGATCGACCAATGAAAATTTCAGTGTTCCTTGATATACCAACGGAACTTCAAAGGCCTGTGGTTTGTACAGTCTGCAAAACATTCGCCAGAAGTGGTTTTTAGCTCCACTGGCCGAAGGCCAGCGGGCTTATGTTATGGCCTTGTGTCCGTCGTGCGTGCGTGCGTTAACTTTTATTTTAAACATCTTCTTCTCTGGAACTACCTATCGGATTTTAACGAAACTTCACAGAAGTGATCCTGGCATGGCCCTCTTTAGAAATTTTTCAAAGAATTTGATTCCTATCAAAACTGTGGTTGCCATGGCAACAAAACTGAAAATACTGGAAATTTGTAAAAATCTTCTTGTCCAAAACCATAAGGCCTAGGGTTACCAAATTTGGCATGTACTTTCATCTAATGGACCTCTACATACACTCTGCAAATTATAGCCCCGGGATCAAAATTGGGCCTGCCCCGGGGGTCACAATTTTTACATAGATTTATATAGTGAAAATTTTAAATATCTTCTTGTTCTAAACCATATGGTCAAGAGCTACCAAATTTAGTATGTAGCTTCATTTAATGGACTTCAACAAAAATCCTTCGTATTATAGCTTCAGGGTCAAAATTGGCCCCAACCCGTGGGTCAAAGACTGAAAAATATTGAAAATATTTAAAATTCTTCTTGTCTGAAATCATAAGGCCTAGGGATATCAAATTTGGCATGTAGCTTCACCTTATAGACCTTCACAAAAACCATTCAAATTATAGCCCCATGGTCAAAATTGGCCCTGCCCCGGGGGTCACAAGTTTTACATAGGTTTCTATAGTAAAAACTTTAAAATATCTTCTTGTCCTAAAACCATATGGCCTAAGGCTATTAAATTTTGCATGTAGCTTCATCTAATGGACTTCTAAAAATTGGCCCAGCCGGAGGGATCACAAGTTTTACATAGGTTTATATAGTAAAAGCTTCAAATATCGTATTGTCCTAAACCATTTGACCTAAAGCTACCAAATTTGGCATGTAGCTTTGTCTAATAGTTCGCACAAAAACTCTTTTGAATTATAGCCCGGAGGTCAGAATTTGCCCCGCCACAGAAGTCACAAGTTTTATATAGGTTTATTTAGTGAAAGCTTCAAATACCTTCTTGTCCTAAACCATTTGACCTAAAGCTACCAAATTTTGCACGTAGCTTTGTCTAATAGTTCTCTGCAAAAACTCTTCAAATTATAGCCCGGAGGTCAGAATTTGTCCCGCCCCAGAGGTCACAAGTTTTATATAGGTTTATATAGTGATTTCTTTTTATATCTTCTTGTCGTAAACCATATGCCCTAGGGCTACTAAATTCTGCATGTAGCTTCAACTAATGGACCTCTACAAAAAATTGTGGTCAAAATTTGGCCCTAACCTGCAGGTCACAAGTTTTACATAAGCTTGCATAGTGAAAACTTTAAAAGTCTTCTTGTCCTAAACCATATGGCCTTATACCAATTATAGCCCCGGTGTCAAAACTGGTCCAGTGGAGCGATACAGGGCCATCATGACCCTCTTGTTTTTACCACTCCACATAATGTATGTTGAGAGCATTGTCATTGCAACCATACGGATTGTTTAAAGCAATATTTCTTTGTTCTCATTTCCATGTTTTCTAAAACTGGTTAACGACAGGGACAAAAACCATTGTTGTATTTGTACAGTAATATATAAATAGGAAAAATTATCTGAATATAAAAAATAAACTTCTTGTTTAGAATGACAATACAATATTTGCTTGCTGTGTTCTCTTCGCAGGCTCTTCTGACAGCAACATTGGGCATTGCAATATATTTCAGAGGCAGAAAATGTTTCAACAAAACGGTCGCGGAACAGAAAATAGGCTGTTTGGTATGCAATGACATTTACTCGTAATTCAGCAGGGTTGCCTTTCACTAAAACCAAAATAAGTACGTAAGCATCAAGTCTGAAAACAAGTTTCACTAAACTTCATAACTTTACAATTTGACTAAATATTTGCATGTCTTTGCGCCAGTTCATACTTTTGGGTAAAGCATGGATCGCATGTGTGAATATAGGCCTACAATCCTAAATAATTTGCGAAAATCTACGCAATTTATTGAAACGCAGCCCTGGCCCTCTTGATTTTCCAATTTCTTTTTTCATGATTTAGACTTGTGGTATTCTTAACTGTACAGGTAGATCATAATTGCTTTCTTATATATAACACGCCCCTGTTTCAGTGGCCGTTTCATCGTGTTTGCACATTTTTTTTTGTAACCATTAAACTGCCATTTAAATAGCGGATTTGAAAATTTAAGCCGATGGCCAAAATCGAAATACATGTACTGCAATTTCATTGTTCATATCGCCGTATCAGAAAGTGTGGATCCAGAGATCTGGCTACACGTTCTTTGCAGACTGATCTTGGATCTACACTGTTTGCAAAAGCACAATCAGTCGCGATTAGTAGCCTAAGAGTTAACATACTCACGTCCTTGTTTATTATTTCCCCTTTACCAAAACAGTTTTAACAACCCTGAAGAGGGAGGCTTTTGAAAACATGTGGAAAAAGGAAAACATGGTGGTAACCGGCATTTTCTCCTTTTTCCACAATGTTGACTTCCTTTCTAGGACAAGATCTATCATTTGAGCCGCAGTTGATTTGTGGTTTTCAAGTGCTTTCAAATTAGATAAGTCCAAAATTTTATCGATTGGTAAAGAGTTAAATAATCTTTTGATCGTATGTTTTTCGAAAATCGACAAAGAAAAAAAAATATTACTGAAGAAGAAGAACCTATTAAATACTGCCAACTTAACAAATTTCTTAATAGAAATTTGTTAAATTTGCAGTATTTAATAGTTCTTCTTCTTCTACAAAAACATTATTATTATCAAGGAACCCATTATAGGTATCAAAGAGGTGACTATCTTTATTCTATTTCAGGTGAGGACTTACTGCGTTTCGCTTCCCTTCAACTGGTTGCTCTGTTTTATCGCAGTGTTGATTGTCGCTTTTACTGGAATCTGTACAGTGTCTGAATGTTCGTACCTGGAGAACACTGGAAGAAACTTCCGTCTGGCCGTTACCATTTTGACCTTCATTCTTCTTATATTCGTTTCTGAGGTAGTCGGTCTTATTCTTATCTGTATCTATGCCAATCATTTTGGAGTGAAGTTGTTTGCCCGTGGCCAACGTCGCATAGCAAATAGTGTCACAGAATCTCCACAGACTTCGGTATGTAGGCCTACTACACACGATGACACATTTATCACAACTCTACAAGCTCAGAATCAGATTTTACAACAACACGTTCAAATAAATAACACTTACGTCGAATCGCGGCAAAATCAACTTTCTCCACAACAGAGACCAATGGTTAGTGTTCGTATGTTGTCGCATCGTCAACCGGTGTTTCCTGGTCATGTAAATAGATCGTCGAGTGGAGTTATTATCCCGTCATCCGGAATGATGAATATTCAAAATGAAATCAGTCCAAGTGAACAATATCAAATGGCACAATCGGCAACTTTTGGAGGAGGCGGTCATCAGCATCAAGTTCAACACAGACCTCACAGAAAGAAAAAGAAGAGAAGAAAAATGAGTCCCAGCCACCCCAGTTATTCCGGTCAAGGAACAAGCTATGTTTTACCTCCTATTGTAAATCGGGGACAACCTCCACCGCCTCCTAGCCCGCCCCCTCCGCCAAATACCCCGCCTCCTCCATCATCAGACAGTTTTGACACGGAACCATCGGCACCTCCGCCATATTTTATCAACGAACACGTTGACCATACACACGATCTGCCCCCTCCGTATACCCCATAACTAGAGCACAGTGACGGTGGAAATAATAATTTTTGTTACCACTGAACTTCTTGTCATTTCCATTCAAAATATCACCATTCGTCTGCGCGCTGAAAATCGAAGATCACGGTCCGTATTCACCAACCATTCTCAGGAACATCCTCACTCTTATTCTCAAGAATTTTCTAAATTTGAAAGTAATACATTTCCTGATTTGCTACACCTAATGGTTTAGCCAATCAAAAGTTGTGTTACTTTCTAAATCTACAGTGAGACTATAAATTTTACTTGAGTTCTAAGTCTTATTTTGAAAGTTTCCATTATAAGACTACCCACAATTCTAAGTCCATAAAGTTTAGACTGCGTATAGGTACAAAAAATGATGATAAGATGAAATCTTGCTTTAAAAGAATTGTTTGAGGTTGAAATTGAAAAAAAAAAAAAAAAAATGCCAGTGAAAAGGACTTAGAATTGTAGGTAGTCTTATAATGGAAACTTTCAAAATAAGACTTGAAAAACGGATAAACAATTTCAGTGTACATAAATTAAACTTGAAATTGAGACGCAGCCTCCAGTCGAATCAAAGTACTCCCATTCAAAATTGATCTGCGCAGTCTTAAGTTTAGACTGCAGAAAAAAAAAATACAGCAACGAAATGCGCAAAGAAGGATTAATACGAAGCATTGCTTTACCGAAATCGATTGAGCTCGAAAAGTTTAAAGAGAACAAAAAATGCAGTAAAATGCCAGTGAAAAGGGTAATAAAGAATCGTTGGTAATCTTGTAATGAAAACCTTCGAACTAAGACTTGTAAAATAACTGATAAGGAACTTGAGTGTAAATTAAACTTAACCCTAAGCTGCTAAGCGCGACTCACTGACCTTTTGCGGACAGTGTAGATTAAGATCAGACTTCACAGAAAGTGCAGTCTGATCCTGGATCTACATTGTCCGGTAAAGAGATATTTTTCTCCAAATAATACGTTTGAAATGACATTATTCGGGTTTTTACTATCGGCTTGAAAGTTTCATTTCATTCATTTAGCAGGATAAGGGTTAACTCTTTACCACACGACAAAATTTTAGACTGGTCCAAATTGAAAGCGTTTGCAGACGACAAAATAAATTCGAATGAAAAATTAAAACTTGTTTTGGGAAGGGTAGAAAACATTGTAGGAAAAGGAGAAAATGCTGGTTACCACATTTTCTTTTTTTCCTCACTATGTTCACAATAGGCTTTTTTCTCGGGGTCGTTAAAACCCGGGATTGTGTGGTAAAGGGTTAAACTTAGAATTGAGAAATCGTCAGCCTCCGATGGGATGAAAATGCTCCCAGTAATCCTTTACCAGACGACAAAAGTTTCGACTTATCCAATTTGAAAGCATCTGCATGCGACATATGAAATGTGTCTCAAATGGTGGTGTTTGCGTTTGAAAGTGTAAGAAACACTGGAAATAGGGCAAGATTTTGATTACTGGTTTTCTCCTTCTTAACCCTTTATCACACAATGCCGAGTTTTAACGATCCTGAGAAAGAGGCCTTTTGAAAACATTGTGGGAAAAAGAGAAAATGCTGGTAACCATCATTTTCTCCTTTTCCCACAATGTTTTCTGCTCAAAGCGCATGTCATCCTGTTAGCCATCATTGATTTGTTGTCTGCAAATGCTTTTGAATTTGGACAAGTCTAAAATTTTGCCGTGTGGTATAGAGTTAATAGCCTTCTTCCCAAGGGTCATTTAAAAATGCCGGAAATTTTGGTAAAGGTTTGGCGAGGATCTGCGTGCATTGTAAAGCAAGAAGTATCTTCGAAAGACGGTAGACGTCGTACCAGTTGCTGGAATATAGGCTAAATACTGTTCGAAACGCTTTTGTGGTTTGTTTACGTGAGCAACGCTCTGTGAAAAGGTGGCTTAATGTACCTGCAAAACAGTGTCGATCGCAATCCGCGCAGGCTGACCTGTGACAACACTTTTGGCTATTGGTCAATTTTCTGCATGCCAAAGGACCAGTGTACCTCGTGATTCATTTGGTTATCAGACAAACTGGATTTTATGGATCCATAATACTGTGATTACTTGCTAGGTATCTTGTATCACAGAGATGCATTAAGCCCCTCATAAGCGCGGCTCATATTCATTTTAACCCTAAAGCTGCTAAGCGAAAAAAAAAAAAAAAAAAAAAAAAAAAAAAAAATATCATTATAATATCATTTTCAAAGACATTTTTTTTACAAATATATTAATGAATTTAGATTATGGGGACGATTTCTCCAACATTTAATTTTGGGACGATTTCTCCAGAGAATTCGTCCCCAGAAAACGATTTCTCTAGAGAAATCGGACCCAAGCAGTTTGGGGACAATTTCTGCAGGGGGGATTTCTCCAGGAGACGATTTCTCCAGCATTCCGAAAAGCCACCTGTCTTGAAAGGAAACGATCTTTAAGTATCAATCTACACAGATGATGCCGTTAAAACGTAACTATCAAAGTAAGAATTTCTAGAAAAGTTATCTCCCTTGTTATAATGTCCGCCATTACTGCTAGACTCCGAATGAGTAAATTAACCATTACTTTTCTAGACACTTTTTATGTACCACATCGCAGTAGACATGTAAAGACACGCAGTGCGACGGAAATGAAAGACAGAATACATAGAATTTACATTGGAGAATCATCTGTTGTAAGGATTCAACTCTTCCCTTGAAATCGTGTATCAACGCCTGGACCATCGCGGCAAATATAAGTCTACAGGGATCGTAAATTATACGATCCCATGCCTGTACAAAGGTTTGTAAAAACGTTTGTTTATACTTCCGTATGGTATCCAGATGTATTGTCAATTGCAGATTTTGGAGACAGGACTAATGAGTACCCAAAGTTTATTAAAGCTAGTTACCAGCATTTTCCCTTTTCTTTCAATATTTTCAGAAGTACTCGTCCTGGTTACGGTTGTTAAAATCATGGGATAGTTTAGTTTTCATCTCAGCCTCTGGGTATTTTATCACATGGTGGGTATTGTTTCCTGCAAAACTATTTCAAAATGAAAGATGAGTGCAAATGCTATAACGTTATACTGTTCATCAAGGTTATTTACACTCGAATTATTTCTGTATGAAAATTTCAGTAATATTTATTATTGAAAAATTTCTCAACAATTTATATTTAGATTTGCTGTCCACTAAATTCACATTCTTGAAAGTATTTTTTCACTTCTCAGATTGCATTATTTAACAAAATAATCTTTAACAATAATAAAGTGAACAGAACAATTAATTCGAACTGTAGTGCATGGATGTTAGAAACGTTGGTGGTAGTCAAACAAAATCACACAAATCCTTGACAACAGGTGGTGAAAAATACCATGGCTCGACCGGGATTCGAACCCAGGGCCTCAGGAATACCGTTCCTGCACTCTAACCAACTGAGCTACCGAACCACATGTCGATACGGCCGCATGATATATCACCAAATACCTGTACCCGGCTACAAACTTATCTCATTGCACACACACATACACACACACTTTCTTTTTTGGGGTTCTTAACCTGGGCAAATCTCCTTCTGGTTTTGTTCAAGTTAATCTGTGATTTGCTCATTTAATATTTTTGATGAGAAGACAAGAACTTGACTAGAAGGACTGTCCAGATGGATGGTTCTTTCCTACATGAATCATCAAGGTACAACTTGTATTTATTGGGGGAAAAAAAAATTGCTGTGTAGCTGAAAATTGTTTTGTAAATTTTTCAGGATAGTGAATCTTGGAAAATTCTTTACCTTCTTGAGGAAATGGAGAAGAAAAAATCTGAAAACCTCAAAGGTTTAAAGGAAACAGATTTCAGACAGCTTCTTTCAAAGCATGTTGAACCTTCAGCAGTTGGAGATGACGTCTACTTGAAGATAGAAGATTCTATTGACCTATTTCAGAACAGGAACTATTCCACATGCATATTGATTTGTAAAATGGTTTTAGATTATATTTGGGAGAGACTAAACTGTGGACATTGGAAAGATGTAAAAGTAAGTTGGCGTCATGCATACACTCTGCTCGCTTGTCTAAAGGCATTATGTGAGTATGAACTACTGATAGAAGATAAGGAAACATTCAGCTTTGACTTTGGCCATGTTATCAAGTCATGTGACATGGGCTTGCTGATGGGTGCACCAATAGCAAACAATATTCTTGCTAGATTAAGTTCAGCTCTCCAAGCAGACTGGAAAATAAGAGATGATTCTAGATTGTATAACTTAGATCAAGAACAGCACCAAGAATTTCCTAGAAGAGGACTGAAAACAGTCAATACAACAGCAACAGAACAACCTTCAAAGAAAGCTAAAGAAGGTCACTGTATATCTGATTTTATTCTGGAATCTAGAGAAATTCAAAGGTGTGAGTGTCCTTCCTTACAAAAATTCCAAGATTTTTACCACGAGAGAAAAACTCCAGTGATTTTGACCAATTGCATGCAGCACTGGCCAGCATGCAGTGACAGAAAATGGACTCTTGATTACATAAAAAATATTGCTGGTTATAGGACAGTTCCAATAGAGCTGGGGTCAAAGTATACTGATGAGTCTTGGTCTCAAAGTTTGATGACTATAAAGGAATTCATTGAAGAATACATAGAACTGACAGGTAAAGCTAGTAAAGGGGTTGGCTATCTTGCTCAACACCAGTTATTTAGTCAAATTCCTGAACTTCAAAATGATATCATTATTCCAGATTATTGTTGTATTGGTGAGAGTGATGATGTTGATATAAATGCATGGTTTGGTCCAAAAGGAACCGTTTCTCCACTACATTATGACCAAAAAGACAACTTCCTATGCCAGGTTATTGGGGACAAATATATCCGAATATATTCATCTACAGAGACAGACAAGCTTTATCCTCATTGTGATACAATCCTGAAAAATACTAGTCAAGTAGATCTTGAAAATGTTGATGACAGTTTGTACCCCAATTTCCAATCAGCTACCTATACAGAATGTATTTTGAAAAGTGGAGAAATGCTTTATATACCTGCAACATTCTGGCATTTTGTTAAATCATTATCTACAAGCTTTTCTGTTAGCTTTTGGTGGGAATAAAATATAATTTTACAAGACTGTCTTGAATAGGGATGTGATTAAACCTTTACCAAACAGTCCTGTGTTTCCATGACCGGAAATAAAAAAGCCTTTGAAAACATTGAAGGAAACAGAAATTGCTAGTAACCAGCATTTTCTCCTTTACCCACAATGTTTTCTGTCTGTTCAAAGACAGAACATATCATTTGAGAGATACTCAATTTGTCTTCAAATGGTTTGAACTTGGAACAATCTAAAATTTTGTTGTCTGGTAAAGATTTAACTCTTACCACACAATACCCAGTTTTAACGACCCTGAGGAATTACACTGTCCACGAAGCATAGAAGTGGCTGGCATAGTCGCAAAGTTACCATAACCTTTTGAAATCTTTTCATAACTTAAAGCTGTGTTTGAAGGCAGCATAGATCAGGATCATACTGCACAGAACATGCAGCCTGATGTTTGATCTATTCTGTTGGCTTTGTTTAGATACTCTTGGCAAAGGCAACCTTGAAATTGCAATTTTCGGTCTTTTTATCTGAAAATGTTGGAAAGATTTACACACAGATCTAAGGATTTAACCTTTATTACACAATCCCATGATTTACAGACCCTTAGGAAAGGCCACTTGAAAAACTTGTGGGAGAAAGCTGGTGACCAGTATTTTCTCCTTTTTTCCAAAATGTTTTCTATCTTTTCCAATACAAACTTAAATATTTGAGTCACAATCAATCTGTTGCCTGCAAATGGTTTGAATTTGGATATGTCTAAAATCTTGTTGTCTGGTAAAGAGTTGACATAAATGAAATTGGCCGCATGCATCTTGGACGATTGAAAATATTCATGCAAGTCTTGACATTCTTGTTTGTTTATTTAAAAATAATTTTATAAAGTTATTTCTTTTAAATGTTAATCATTTCAAAAAGTACAAAGCAACAAAAACCAACATAATTACAACCACAAAATACATGTACAAAAGAATACAGAAAATGTTGAGATCCTTACAAAATAAACAAAACAAATTTACAAATGAGTCATGGATCTGTCATCAGGTAGTCCATTATACCAGTAATTTTTGAAGAACCTGTAATAAGAGACTTTTGAAAACTTTGTTGCAAATGGAGACTCCTGGGTCCGTATTCACCAACCATTCTTAAGAATATTCTTAGTCTTATTCTCCAAGATTTTCTACATTTGAAAGTAACACAACTTCTGGTTGGCTAAACCAAATGGTTACAGTTTCCAGGAAGTAATCAACGAGAGAGGCTATTTTAAGTTGTGAGAGCTTGTTTCACAACTGATGTAAAATAAGTTTGAAATAAACTAAACTACTCAAAGTGTAAATGAAGCTTTTAACTCCTTACCAAACGACAAAATTTTAGACTGGTCCAAATTGAAAGCAATTGCAGATGATAAAATAAATGTGACTCAAGAATTAAAATTTGTTTTTGAAAAGGTAGAAAACATTATGGGAAAAGGAGAAAATGCTGGTAACCAGCATTTTCTCCTTTTCCCTTGATGTTTTCAAAAGGCTTCTTTCTCAGGGTCGTTAAAAGTGGGCATTGTGTGGGAAAGAGTTATAGAGGTGGAGGACATATAAATGGCACTCAAAGAGTTGATACATGTACATGTCAAAAAATTGTGACTAACTGCTCATTAGAAGCAAATTCTCCTAAATGACAATGTTTCTGCTGCAGGTGAGAAAAATACCCTTTCCAGGAGCTTATGCGTTAAAAACATAAACTGCTATTTTTATTATTTTATATATATATGGACTATAACAGGTATCAATATTTTGCTAATTATCATAAACTCTTTATATCACAACAGTGTATTAATGCCCAAGGCCTGATTTGCAGAAGCTTTTACACTCAGTAATACTAAATTTACAAAAAAAAAAATTCACCTTTTCAGTACAAGTAACATCTTAATTTGCTTTAGGCAACAGTGTAGATCAAGATGGCTTGGGCTTACCCAAGGACAATTTCTTATGATAAGCACAGTTGGTGGGATTTGCTATTGTAAGTTGAGTGCCTTAACCACAAAGAACCCCCCTTTTCAATGATTTGGTGCTAAAAACCTTTCAAGCCCTGAACATGCAGTTTGATCTCTGATCTATTTTGTCTGCATTACAGATGACAAATAAGATTTGACTCAAATCTAGGTATTCATCTTTGATAGGGCAGAAACATTGTAGGAAAAGATGAAATTTTCTCCATTTCCAACAGTTTTCAAAAGCCTTCTTCCTCAGGATTATCAAAATACTGGCTTGTATTGTAAATATTTATATACTGGCAACAGTGCACTTCTCCATGCTTCTTGATTATCTGTAAGTGGCAAATGGAAAGAGAAATGACTTGCCTGAGGATACTTCCATCCTGGTCAGTGCCAATGACAATTGAGGATTGAATATGTAAAACCTGTATTCACCAACCATTCAAATAGCATATTTAGGCTAATTCTAAATTTGCAATATATCAGAATTTCAATTTGGCAAAACATTCTTGTTTTGCCAAACACAAAATATGTTCTTTTGAAATTTAAAAAATCCTTGTGAGTTAGGGTTAGAATCAATTTAGAATGCTTGGTGAATTTTTGCCCCAAGAGGCTATGGGCTGTCCCAAACATCGGGTCCGACAAATCACCGAAATGCCTCCGAAACGCCCCTATTTTTTTTTAAATTAATGAAATCAGATAGCTGAAGTTTTAGTTTTTGACACAAATTGTAATTATATTGATGAAGGAAGGTTAGTTTAAAACCAAATGACGAGATAACAACATGCCACTGAGGCCCGACGTGAAGAATATGCTCCAGAATGGCCTACCTGTAAATGTCCACCAAAATACCCGCTCGACATAGTAAAATTTGTCAATTCAGGGATTTTACCTCCGCAATCTCACTAAAATAGCTTTTGTATAAGGTTGATGTGTCTGATATTTGTCCATAAGTATGATAGAAAAATATATAGTGGGCATATGAAATTAAAAAGAATCACCAAATTAGAAAACCAGCCTCCATTTTGAATCTGTCATTAAATTGATAAGACAATTATAATTCCGCCCATAAGATTATGAATAATAACCATATCATTTTAAAAATAACAATGACCAACTTACACATGAAGTAAGTTGGATTACATCAGCCAAACACCTTTATTCTGATTGCTTCACTTGAACAGAACAGAACACACCGAGCTACTTCAGAGACCTACATCATGCAATGTCTGATTGGGTCTCCTTTGTTTGTAAATGAAATGCATTAGCGCTCTCTTGTGTGTGTTTATCATTCAAAGAAATAATAAAATTAATAATTACTACAAGTAATAATGTGATACTGTAATTGTTTAGTCTAGATTGAAGATGAAGACCTAGTATTTCGGTGTGTAACAGACCAGACATGTGAGTGTTTCAGTGATTGTTCTTCACATTAATCTGTGATGAATGAAAATTAACAACATCATCCTTCTCAATGATGATTAATACTTTGATTAAGCATGTTTTCTTTTCAAGAAAAGAGAAAGAAAAATCCTGCATTCTTATCAGTTATTTGAACTCATAATAATTAAAAAATAGGGGTGTTTCGGTGGTATTTCAGTATTTTGGTGATTTGTCAGACCGCCGAACATCTATCCAAAATATCTGGCAATTGGGGGTTTATTGTACCTCTGTGATATATAATATCAAGCAAGACATCACATAATTATGGATCCATAAAATACACTTTGTCTAACAACCAAATGAATCATAAGCTAGACTGGTTTCTTGACATTCAAAAAATTTACCTACAGCAAAAGGTTTTGGCCCTTGGCCACCTGTTCAGACTGTGCAAGCTTACATGGATCAATGCTTTTTGCAAATGCATTAAACCCCCTTTACACAGAGCATGGCTAAATTACAAAGTAATCTCATTGGCAGGATATCCCTTTACCAAACAATCCTTTAATGACCCTGACAAAAAATATATTGTGAACATAGTGAGGAAAAAAAGAAAATGTGGTAACCAGCAATTTCTCCTTTTCCCACAATGTTTTCTACTCTTCCCAAAACAAATTTGAATTTCTGAGTCACATTTACATGTACTTTGTCGTCTGCAAAAGCTTTCAATTTGGACTGTTCTAAAATTTTGTCGTTTGGTAAAGAGTTAAATCGTAACCTGCAAAAAACCTGAATTTTGCAAAAGTCATTTTTAAAATCATTGTGGCAAAACGGGAAATTGCTTGTAACATGCAATTTCCCTTTTTGCCACAATGTCTTTACATTATTTCATGTAATTAACCTAAATTTTTTTGACTTTCTCCTTTAACAAGAGTGATTTTCAAAGTTACCTGCTGCGAGTTTATTTACGGGGATGAGTTACACTTCTTTAGGGCTTAGATTTTTTCCTGCCCTGTGCACCGCATTTTTTTCCATGGTTTGTAAATGTCTAAACTTGTGCACTTTAATGTTTGTGATATAGATCATTTTGTGGCATATCTCACACTCAACTTTACGATACACCCTCTTCTTTGGTATTTTTATGTCGCCCATGACATCAAACGACGATGCGCTGACTGCTCGCTGAGATTCATCTGGTACTGGCCAACTCTGCTTGAAAATCTGGGAAACTGAACGTTAAAAGTGAAATACTATAATTAATCCATTATCGAACAAGTATAAGCTTTAGCATCTTTAATTGGCTTTTGAAAAAATGTTCAAGTAAAACAAGAAACCACTTTTATATGGCAATAACTTGGTAAACATTTCATGCTCTGTGAAAAGGGGGCTTAATGCATCTGCAAAACAAGAGGGCCATGATGGCCCTGGATCGCTCACCTGAGCCAATAGGCAAAATGACCCCAGGTGACCAAATTTCAAACTCATCTAAGATTTAATTAAGACAAATGTTTTGACCAATTTTCAAGTCAATTGAGCGAAAAATGTGGCCTCTAGAGTGTCCACAAGGTATTTCTTTAATTTGACCTAGTGACCTACTTTATGACTCCGGGTGACCCAATTTCAAGTTTTCTGAGATTTAATTAAGAAAAACATCCTGACCAATTTTCAAGTCAATTGAGCGAAAAATGTGGCCTCTAGAGTACCCACAAGGCATTTCTTTACTTTGACATAGTGACCTAGTTTTTGACCCCACATGATCCAATTTCAAATTTGCCCGAATTTTATCAAGACAAACATTCTGACCAAGTTTCACAAGTATCTGACTGAAAATGAGGCCTCTAGAGCTCACACAAGGTTTTTCTATGATTTGACCTACTGACCTAGTTTTTGACCCCACATGACCCATTTTTTAACTTGTGCGAGATTCTATCAAGACAAACATTCTGACCAAGTTTCACAATTATCTGACTGAAAATGTGGCCTCTAGAGCACGCAAAAGGTTTTTTTAAGATTTGACCTAGTGACCTAGTTTTTGACCCAACATGACCCAATTTCAAACTAATCCTAGATTTTATCAAGACAAACATTCTGACCAACTTTCACAAGTATCTGACTGAAAATGTGGCGTCTAGAGCACACACATGGTTTTCCTAAGATTTGATCTAGTGACCTAATTTTTTACCCAACATGACCCAATTTCGAACTCGTCTGAGATTTAATCAAGACAAACATTTTGACCAAATTTCACAAGTGTCTGTAAAATGTGGCCTCTAGAGCGTACACAAGGTTTTTCTAAGATTTGACCTAGTGACCTAGTTTTTGACCCCACATGACCCATTTTCAAACTTGTCCGAGATTTTATCAAGACAAACATTCTGAACAAGTTTCATGAGGATCGGATTGAAAATGAGGCCTCTACAGCGTACTAAAGGTTTTTCTAAGATTTGACGTAGTGACCTAGCTTTTGACCCAACATTACCCAATTTTGTGCTTGTCTGAGATTTTATCAAGACAAACATTCTGACCAAGTTTCATGAGGATTGGACTGAAAATGTGGCCTCTAGAGTGTACACAAGGTTTTTCTCAGATTTGATCTAGTAACCTAGTTTTTGACCCCACATGACCCAATTTCAAACTCGTCTGAGATTTTATCAAGACAAACATTTTTACCAAACTTCACACGTATCTGGCTGAAAATGTGGCCTCTAGAGCATACACAAGGTTTTTCTAAGATTTGATCTAGTGACCTAGTTTTTGACCCCATGTGACCCCCATTTCAAACTCGTCCGATATTTCATCAAGAGAAACATTCTGATCAAGTTTCATGAAGATTGGACTGAAAATGTGGCCTCTAGAGCGTACACAAGGTTTTTCTAAGATTTGACCTAGTGACCTAGTTTTTGACCCCACATGACCCCCATTTTGAACTTGTCCGAGATTTTATCAAGACAAACATTCTGACCAAATTTCACAAGTATCTGGCTGAAAATGTGGCCTCTAGAGCGTACACAAGGTTTTTCTCAGATTTGACCTAGTGACCTAGTTTTTGACCCCACGTGACCCAGTTTCGAACTCATCTGAGATTTCATCAAGACAAACATTCTGATCAAGTTTCATGAAGATCGGACTGAAAATGTGGCCTCTAGAGCATACACAAGGCTTTTCTAAGATTTGACCTAGTGACCTAGTTTTTGACCCCACGTGACCCACTTTCGAACTCGTCCGATATTTTATCAAGACAAACATTCTGACCAAGTTTCATGAAGATCGGACTGAAAATGTGGCCTCTAGAGCGTACACAAAGTAAACAGTTGACGACGGACGACGGACACAGCACGATCACAATAGCTCACCATGAGCACTTCGTGCTCAGGTGAGCTAAAAAGTATCGACCCATGTCAGCCTGCGCTGTCCACGCAGGCTGAAACTTTTTGCATGCCAAAGGACCAGTCTACCTCATGAGTCAGATGGTTGTTAGACAAAGTGGATTTTATGGATCCCTAATTATGTGATGGCTTGTTTGGTATGATGCATTATGGAGATGCCCTCTTTTGCCAGAGCACGGCTCATAATATGTATTGAGACAGGTGAAAATTACTCTCCATAAAAGTTACAAAGTAGAAAACACGAGATTGTCTATATCACAGCCAAAAACTTGTGTGGCACTCAATGTGACATGAATACATAAGCTTATGTCTCTTGTTTTTGTTATTTTGAGAACAAAATAAGCTGAGTCCGTATCAATACTAAACAACACCACATGCGGGTGCCAACATGCAGCTGCAATTGCTTGATTTTCAGTGAAAATTATGTCGAAAAGAGGCATAACTGTGTCAAAAATACTTTGATGGTTATCTACCCTTGTTGTGTGGGTTCCGCTTTTGATGATTAACAACTTGTCTGTGTTTAACCCTTTACCAAACGATAAAATTTTAGACTAGTTCAAATTGAAAGCATTTGCAGACGACAAATCAAATGTAAATGAAAGACTGAAATTTGCTTTGGGAATGGTAGAAAACATTGTGGGAAAAGAAGAAAATGTCGGTTACCAGCATTTTCTCCTTTTCCTGTAATGTTTTCAAAAGGCTTCTCTCTCAGGGTCATTAAAAGTCTGGATTGTGTGGTAAGGGGTTAAGGAAATATCCTCTGTAATAACAAGTTCTCTGAGTTTAACCCTTTCCCAAACGACAAATTTTGGACTGGTCCAAATTGAAAGAGTTTGCAGACCACACTTTTAAATTTGATGAAAATGGCAGAAAGTTATCAAAAAGAGTAGAAAACACTGTGGGAAAAGGAGAAATTGCTCGTTACGAGCAATTTCTTCTTTTCCCACAGTGTTTTCAAAAGACTTGTACTGCAGACACGTGAAAACCAGGGCTTGTTTGGGAAAGGGTTAAGGAAATATCTTCAGTAATAATAGAGATATTACAAAATATCAAAGTTTTTGCATGATAATGATGCAGATGACGATGCCTGGGCTGCAACAATACCACAATGTTTTCTTCTTCTTCAAAAAAAGATGTTTTCGTTCAGTTTATCAAATTTGAAGAATTCCCTTTGCTGTTAAGCTTCTACTGTAACATGGGGCCAAGTTATTCTTGCCATATTGGTGTAAACTGATTGAAAAGAGAAATCATTTTGGGAAATTCTACAAAACAGTTGTGTGCAAACTGCCATACCAAACTGGCACTCATAAAAGTGATTGTGCCATCCTTACCAGACATACTGTGAGATTCATCATATCCTGAGAATGAATTATTTGCTGCTAATATTCGTAAGTCCACAACCCCATTATCACTGTTGACACTCCCAGTTCTGGACAAATCTTCTGGTAGAGTGTTTGTGTGATTTAAATCATCGAAACTTTTACTGTGTTGTTTTCTTGATTTTGGATTGTTTATATCTTGTACTGATGTTTCATCGACAGCCATTAACTCCTCTGTATCCTTTTCAAGGTCAATTTCAATTTTCACAGGCACTTTGTTAAAGTTCAACACTGCCGAGTCTTCGTTGTTTTCAGGAATGTTTTCCATTTTGTCGCTAGAAAAAGCTGTGTTGCCTTTACCAACATTCAAATTTGAAGGAGTATTGTTATTACTGTATGCAGATGGCACACTAAAGGGGGATTGCTGATGATACTTTGTAGGTAGGGTTGTTTTTAATCTTTTCCTTCTTGAAACTTCAGTTGTATGGAAAGGTTTACTGGTTTTAACATGTTGATCTGAAATATTAAAAGCACTCTGATATGTCTCTTGGTGTTTATATAGCCTCATAAAAAATGTTCTCACTGCTGACAACACATAATAACATGTTCCATGTGCACAATTTTGAATTTACTAGACTGACAAATACCTACCACCATTTAACCTGTCACTGAATTACTGCTTTGATTATAAACCAATCATAATGAAATTGTAGATGCACGAGTCACCATGCGACAAAGGCTTCTAGTAACCCTTATCCTGCTAAAAAAGCTCAACTAAACTTTCAAGCCAATAGTAGACCTGGATAAGGTTATTTCAAACTTATTTTTTGGGGAAAACTATCTCCTTATCGGACAGTGTAGATCAGAGATCAGACTTCTCATTCTGTGCAGTCTGATCTTAATCTACACTGACCACAAAATGTCATGCTTAGAAGCCTATAGGCTAAAATTTCAGCAAAATTAGGTTGAAAAAGAAAGGATTGAAAGAGGACACAAAATTGTGTTTATGGATGAACAGACAACTGGACTCCAGTATACCCCCAACTTTGTTTTAGAGAGTACACAGAATTATTGTTTTGTTTGTTTGAATGGTGTTTTACTCACCCTCATTAACCCAGGTGTGAAGTATTACCATTCATCACCCCTGGGACATTCAATTGCGAAACCGTCATTTCTATGAATATTCATAAGATTGCGAATTACACAAGATAGCCAATCGAATTTGTTGATAACATAATGATACTCCCTTGTAGTGGAGAATAATCACGTTTCTTCGGTTAATATCAATAAACTGGGTAAAACCCACATCATTATCAACGAATATGGCGGCCGCCAGTGGGCCTTCCTTCTGTAGCATTTGCCTAACGACAATCCAGGGCAGACATCATAAATCCTTGTATATAAAGGCAAATATTCAGAAATACAGCGTGCTGCTGCAGTCCATAGGGGTATGTAGCAGGGGTGACGTCATCCTCGTTGACCCAGTTCCGATGTACTCCGTAAACTACATTCATCGATCTGATTGGTTGTAGACGAAGTAAAAATAGAAATGATGGCATGTTGTTGATAAAAATAGATTAAATTTTCTCATTGAAAAACTGAGATTACCAATCAAAATTCCTCGTGAATAATTCATGAAAATGAGAAACCATACGCAAGATAACCCAGGGGCGATGGATGTAGTTTACGGAATACATCGGAACTGGGTTAATGAGGATGGTTTTACTCTGCTTTGATCAATACTTTTCAGTCAAATCAAAGGAACAGGTAGCATATTCATGTCTTTTGTAAAGGAAAAGTTTAAACTGTGGTCAAATTAAGTTTCCAAATGTACTGGTACAAAGCCATATTCTGGCAAAAGGTAGGTTTGCTATTTTTTATTTCAACAAAAATTGACGAAATGTGTATATAGATATTTAACTCTTTACCACACAATCCGGAGTTTTAACGACCCTGAAGAAGAAGGCTATTGAAAACATTGTGGGAAAAGAAGAAAATGCTGGTAACCAGCATTTTCTCCTTTTCCCACATTCTTTTCAACAATCTCAATGACAGATACTGTCATCTGTACCCTACTTCATCTGTCGTCTGCAAACGCTTTCAATTTGGACTGGTCCACAATTTTGTTGTGTGGTAAAGAGTTAAATACTTACTAGGTTTTGACATAGAAACAGCATCATGTGGAAAGTTCCCCACGGCACTCTCATTTAGGGCTGTCTTCATTCTTTCCAGAAAGAGTCCATGAGAAATTTCACCCTCCACACCTGTACTATTTCTGTTCAACTCTTGTACTTGGGTTTCATATCTGTGGTGGGCTGAAATTGTACAACAGTTTTAGTTAGTTTCAACAATTTTATTTTACATTGACTCTTCTTAAACTTAAAATCATTCTTCATGATTGCTTCCAAAAGTATGTATTAACCAACCATTCTTCAGCACTTTCTTGGTCTTTTTCTCCAGAATTTTCTAAATTTGAAAGTAGAAAATCTCACATATAAAGACTAAGAATGTTCTTGGTGAATACGGATCATGGACACCTAGCCATCCCTAAGAAAGTAAGCTTGTGAAAACGCTATGGGATAGAACAAAATGCTGTTTACCATATTTTTTTTCCTTTTCCCATAATGTTTTCTACCCTTCCCAAGACCAATTTCAATTTTCCTGTCACATTCATTTTGTCATCTGCAAATGCGATTGATTTTGACAAGTTTAGAATTTTGTCATTTGGTAAAAAAATGATACTTTATTTAAGTTCATCATCCCTATTTATTAGAGGGAGGTGTTCAGTTTTTTTTTATAACCCCATCAAACTTCAAAAATTTACTAAATTCAGTAAGGCAGTCGCTGGCAAAGCTTGCTGGAAGAAAAGTAAATGTTAAAAAAAAAAATTCCACAATGTTTTTTTTTACCTTACCAAAACCAAATTTCTATTTCTGAGTCACATTCATCTTGTTGTCTGCAATTGTTTTCGATTTCCGCATGTCTAAATTTTTTTTGTTTGGTAAAGATTTAAGAAAGGAGATAGCAGGCTATTCATCAGTAAAGAAGCAAAACATATGGAAGGAAAAGTAATTTTTTTAGTGGTATTTCCTAATAGGCTACATAGCCTCTTAAGGTATTTTCAGATTTCCCACCAAAATTTGCAGATGTTTGTGGGAATTTCATGTGATCAATGAACACTCATCGATTATGTAGAATAGATTTAAAAAAAAGGACGATGACATCAAACTTGCTTTCATAAACATAGATAGAACTACTGATTGCAAAGCGACAAACCTGTTATTTGAACTCATAATTTGAACCTTTTTACAGTATGTAACCTGCCAGTTTCTTTATTTTTGCAGAGAAAAGTATATTTTGTAGTATTTATCAGTGTATAACAGAATTTTGATTTGCATGAAAAAAAAAAAAAAAAAAACCATCAATAGGCCCCTTTAACCCTTTATCAAACAACAAAATTTTAGACTCATCCAAAGCTGTTGCAGACAACAAATTAGACGTGGCTCGATCGGTGATATTTGTCTTGGAAAGGTTAGAAAACATTGTCGGAAAAGAATAAAATCCTGGTTACCAGCTTTTTCTCCTTGTCCCCCAATGTTTTCAAAAGGCTTCTTCCTCAGTGTCATTAAAACAAGGGATTGTGTTGTACAGGGTTAACCCTTTACCACACAATCCAGAGTTTCAATGACCCTGATGAAAAGGGTTTTTGAAAACACTGCGGGAAAAGGATAAAATACTGGTAATCAGCAATTTCTCCTATTCCCACACTGTTTTCTATCCTATCAATGGGAAAAAACCTCATTTTAGCATCATTTAACTTGTCATCTGCAGATGCTTTCAATTTGGTCCAGTCCAAAATTTTGTCGTTTGGTAAAGAGTTGACAAAGATGTTTTCAGTCATCTGCATTAACTCTTTACCAAACGACAAAATTTCGGACTGGACCAAATTGAAAGCATTTGCAGACGACAAATTAAATGATGCTAAAATGATGATTTCTGCCTGTGATAGGTTAGAAAACATTGTGGGAAAAGGACAAAATGCTGGTTATCAGCATTTTCTCCTTTTCCCACAATGTTTTCCAAAGGCTTCTATTTCAGGGTCATGAAAAGTTGGGATTGTGTGGTAAAGGGTTAAATATTTCAGGAAATAATGTCTGATAATATGAAATAATTCGGACAATGCTTGAATTATCAGCTCTATCTGTTATCACTAAGCCACTCAACACTCAGTCATGTGTTTACCTTTTAAACAATGGCGTAGAAACTGAGATTTTAGTTCCTCTCTATCACAAAGAAAATCTCTAGCCGTCTCTGAAGCCATGTGAGAGAATGCGCCATCAGTTGTGCAAGCAGACATGATAATGGATTCTTCATTGGTATGCTTTGCCAATTGTTCTAACTGAAAATAGAGATGGAAGAGAATTAAGCCTTAATCCTTTACTTCCTTACCAAATAATCCCAACTTTTCACAGCCCTGGTGATGTCCATGATTGTGAGGTAGAGCATTTGCCTTGTACCGTAAGGTTTTGAGTTCTTTACCCGGGAGCGGGTGTCAACTTTGGGACTGCTTTGGCCCACACATTCAGCGCTAGTACTGGTGTAGTTTCCAGGAAGCAGAATCGAAAGAGATTACTAAAAGTTGCAATATCTTTTTTCTCAATCAATGTACAATAAATATGTTTAACCTTTTAATGACCCTGTGGAAAAAAGGCTTTTGAGAACATTGAGGGAAAATGACAAAATGCTAGTAACCAGCATTCTCTCCTTTTCCCACAATGTTATCTACTCTTCCAAAAACAGATTTCAATTTTTGAGTCTGATTTACCATATTGTCTGCAAAAGGCCTTCAATCTTGAGTTCAACATTACCATCATTCAAGTAACCATTAAATCTTACCAAGAGTTGAATCTGACTTTTGATGACAGCCTTCAGCAAGCCTTTAAATCCAGGAACATCTTTCAGATGATCAATTGCAATGTCCGGAATGTGAAACATGACACTTGAATGTGCTTCACAGGAACCTGTGGAAACAGTAGATTGATTTAACTCTTTACCAAATGACAAAATTTTAGACTGGTCCAAATTGAAAGCAATTGCAGAAGACAAATGTGACTCAAAAATTGAAATTTGTTTTGGAAAAGGTAGAAAACATTGTGGGAAAAGTAGAAAATGCTGGTCACCAGCATTTTCTCCTTTTCCCACCGTTTTCAAAAGGCTTCTTTCTCATGGTAGTTAAAAGTAGTATAGGGTTAAATACTGTTCTAAACCCTTTACAATATTGTTTCAGTCATATCACCAGTGTTACATCTAGGATTTTCATTAACAGGAAAACTGAAGACTAAAAAATATTGTACAGGGACCGGGTACTGAAAGCACACTAATGACAATCCATTTGCTTTCTGGGTTTTACAAGTACATGTATTAGGCTGTGAAACCTAAATGCTTTGCCAATGAACACTGCAACAAATAAAAAGAAAATCTAGCACATTGGACATAGATCAAACCTGGAACATTAGGCTTCACTGATCAATCTAAAACCACAACCAATGAGCAAAATTACAAGCCTGTGGATATAAAAGAAAAGAAGTTACTGTGTAGACTGTGTAGAAAAAGAATAGACAGCACAGAAGATGCATTATGATTTGGCATTGTCAATATCTAGGTTCAAAGTGGTAGTCTACAACTAAAACATTTAAACAGTCTTTAACCCTTTATCACACAATCCTGAGTTTTAACGACCCTAAGAAAGAAGCCTTTTGAAAACATTGTGGGAAAAGAAGAAAATGCTGGTAACCAGCATTTTCTTCTTTTCCCACAATGTTTTCTACCCTTTAAGAGACAAATTTTATGTTCTGAACTACATTTAAAATGTCGTCTGCAAATGCTTTCAATTTGGACTAGTCTACATTTCTGACATTTGGTAAAGAGTTAAATCACGATTATGAATGAACAATTTTTCCTGAACATTCCACGCTACAGCGAGAAAATATTTCCAACCCTTTTATTAACACACTCGATATTTTCTGACGTCTGGCACAAGATTGAAGGGTGAAATTTTTTTTTTCATAAAATGATTTTTTTTTGGTAATCAGTAATTCATTTGGTCTTGTATATGTGTCAGCTAAATTTCAAAATTGTCAATTTTGTCCACTGAAAAATAGGAGAAATTGTCCCCTGCCTGGAGAAATCATCTCCTGGAGAAATCATCCCTAACTGCTTGGGGACGATTCCTCCAGGGGTCATATTCTCCAGCATTCGAAAAATGAAGTCACCATAATGACTAACGCCATTTATTTTCTGTATTGTCCAAAGATTTTCAGTAAATAAAGATCTAACAACCTCAAACGAAGAGTAATATAGATGTAAATAACCCTGTCCTGCTGTTTGATCCCAGGTACGAAATTTCCCAAGTACGAAATCGGAAACAACGATTGAACGAATAAAAGTTACCGCTTTAACTGTAACTTTAACAAAAAATTCTATTAGCCTACCATCAAAAATAGATTTTATTGTGTACTTTCCATTACAGGAAGGAAAAGCTTTACATATAATTCGGTTAGACTTTACCTTACCGAGATCCTCTCACCGATTTCAGGTAAATCGTGGAAGCTTTTTTTTTCAAATGATTACAGTGCACTGGGACATGCTAGGTGTGGTCAAGCACTAAGGTGAGGCGATTTAATCCCGCCTTTTGATGACGTCATGCAGCACTGACGGTTGTTGAAAGGTGCATTAAAATTACTTGGAAAAAAGTGCAGATTTACTGTATCTTTTTTTTAAGATCTATTTTAATATAACACATGATGTATCCTGAAATATTGCGATAGATAGATCTACATAATCACTATGGACCAACGTACAGTCTCGAAAATCGGAAGCTGCAGTCACTGTACACCTAAAATCAATTACTTGTAGCTGCGGTAAACAAGTTCGCAAAAACAGGCTGGCAAAGGAATTCTATCGGACAGAAACTCATCAGATGTATATCGTTTGAAAGCTGAGATATTTTTCTACTCACATATAGGCCTACTTCGATGTAGGACATGTTAAAACCTGCGATTTTTGCACAGTATGCCAAATCACTGATTTTTGCGGGTAACGGTTGCTGTGACCGCTGAACTTTTTCTTTCTATTTCTCTGAGGAGAATTTAAGTAATGTATATACTACGTCCAGCGACCGCACAGTAATGCCAAATCACTGATTTTTGCCGGTAACGGTTGCTGGGACCGCTAAACTTTTTCTCTCCATTCCTCTGAGGAGACCACAATCTGATTAGGAACTTAGATCAAGAACTTCACTTACAAATAACAATAAGACTACTCAGTGTTTTTCCTTTTGAAATTATATAACTTTTATTGGGGCACTATCGAAAGTTTGACTGTACGATCAGCTGCATCTGTACGCAATCATTAGCTGCAACGTCCAATATAAAACCTGTACACCTAGCTGCAGTTATTTTAACAATTGCAAAGAGAAAAAGGTTGATTAATTATGCAAAAAAAAAAAATTGTATCGCAACTGCTATGAATTCATACCATAATTATGCCGTATTAAGAACATAGCTCGCAGCAATAACAATTTATTTTAAGATTTAGAAAAAAAGGAAAAGCATCTTATGGACATTTGTACATATGAATCTGCATTCAATTTCATTTTTTTTTTTTTTTTCACATCTGTACGGTTATAACACCGGATCTATACTGGCCAAATCCTCTACCTGGCCATATTTGTTTTAAATTCTATAAAGTATTACATGAAATAATGTGCAACAAAATATTGGACAATTCTAACCGACCAGTTTTGTTTTAAATTTTAGAAAGTACTATATACAAATAATGTGCAACTTGCAATGTGCATAATAATAGGGGTAAGACTTTGCATTTCGAAGAAAGAATTTTGATTTTGCCACTAGATGGCAAGTTTCTTTCCTGCGAGCAAACTAGTGAATTCTTTTCAAACGTTTGCAGAGACCTGTATCGTTCTGCATTTATTAACCGTCCTATTCTGCAAAAAGTCACAACAAATGACCAGTATCTTTTTTTAAGCTGAAAGTCATTCTATACAAAACAAGACAAGTACATGTATTTATACAATCTGGTATGTACAGCATACACATTGGGAAATATTCATACGAAACAACTTCCACAGAATTTTCCTATCTCAGCAAGACAGACAAAACAAGCCTGCTGTCTGATTTTGTCCCGTGTAAACGCCGTTCATGCTATGACTTTGGTCCGTGTTCACCGACCATATTTAAGAATATTCTTGGTCTTATTCTCAAGAATTTTCTAAATTTGAATGTAACACAAGTTCTGGTTGGGTAAGCCAAATGGATTAGCTAATCAGAAGTTACGTTACTGTCTAAATCTAGAACAGGACAAAACCTACTCTTAAGAACGGTTGGTGAATACGGGCCCTTATGTCCATTTGAAGCGTTTTAAGTAATGTATACACTACGTCCAGCGACCACACCGCAGTCTTTGGGTATTGATGACGATTCTACCACGACCATAGCGTTTGCAAGCATGATGGGTATAGCAATGCCACTGAATACCCTCCGCACTGATGTAATAAAGTTCTGTTGTTTTCTGGGCAATTTTATAATCAAATGTATTTCAGTAACAAGAGGGCCATTGGCCCTAAAGCGCTCGCCTGAGTATTTAAAATCATCTACAGTTGATAAAACTGAAAAGATCCTGGTTTTAAAGATGTAAAAACAAATCAGTAAGTGACCTACTTTTTGACCGGAGAGACCCAATTTGACCGGAGAGACCGAATTTGTCCAAAAGATATCATCAAGACAAACATTCTGACCAAGTTTAATAAGTACCAGGCTGAAAATGTGGCCTCTACAGTGTACAAAAGGTTTTTCAAAAATTTGGCCAAGTGACCTACTTTTCAACCCGACATGACCCAACCTCAAAGTCATCCAAGATATCATCAAGACAAACATTCTTACCTAATTCCATACGTATAGATCTGGCTAAAAATGTGGCCTCTAGAGTGCACACAAGGTTTTTCTAAGATTTGACCCTGTGATCTAATTTTTACCCTAACATGACCCAATTTCAAACTTGTTAGAGATATCAACAAAGACAAACATTCTGACCATGTTTCATGAGTATCGGGCTGAAAATGTAGCCTCTAGAGTGCACACAAAGTTTTTGTAAGATTTGGCCCAGTGACTAACTTTTTGACCTAATATGACCCAATTTCAAACTTTTCTGAGAAATCAAGATAAGCATTATGATCAAGTTTCAAGACTATCAGGCTGAGAATGTGGCCACTAGAGTGCACACAAGGTTTTTCTAAGAGTTAGCCTAGTGACCTATATTTTGACCCGATATGGCCCAATCTCAAACTTTTCCAAGATTTTATTAAGACAATCATTCTGTCCAAGTTCCATAAGTATATGATTGAAAATGTGGCTTCTAGAGTGCACTCAAGGTAAATGTTGACGACCGCACGACGCCCGCCGGACGACGCACAACGGACGCCGGACACAGCACGATCACATTAGCTCACCTTGAGCACTTCGTGCTCAGGTGAGCTAAAAACTATCCACCTTTATGATATGAAGGCAAAACCTATAACACACTGAGCTCATCATTCATTTCTTTTGAATTGAGAGGATTTTTCTGAAGCGAAGCAGGGTCTGTCTGTTCCAAGGTGGGTATGAGACGGTTCTAGTTGCCCAAATGTATTTTGTGGCCTGACCAAGCCATGGTCTAACCCAACATCTGTGCCTCACCCTCTCCGTCCCTTCTTCTAATCAGGTTAAATACAAGTTGATGGCTATTTGCCAGCTGCTGGACGAGAATCAATATATTATCCTGCACCTCTGGTACCTTGTCCATTTCCTCTTACTTAGCGTTACCATGGCTTTGAGAGAAACACTGATGAAGGCAGTCCAAAAGAGTGTAGCCTTTATAACGGTATCAGGAGAACGCGTACCCTGGAGAATTCGTACTGTAATCTGAAGGGTACGAGTTCTCTAGAGAACTCGTACCCCATAATAGATATAAGGATACTTGATCAGTATGTTTTCAAGTTTTATTTGTCATTTTATTGACTAGACTCTAACATTATTTTTGTTTTGTTCGAAATTTGTATGGATTTATGATGATGTAGATTCGATGTTAAAAAAAAAAAAAAAAAAAATGTACATGTGTTGAAATAATACAAATAAATGAAACGGAAGTAGTGTGTTTTATCCTGCAGTGTTTGTTGTTTACAAAGTAACATCATACAGTCTTTGTTGTACATAAATAAACATGAAATGGAAGAACATAAAGGAAGTGTGATCAAATCGTGCCCTACTAAAACAATCACGTGTAGTATTAATCACTGCTCTAATAAATCCTTCGGGCAACCTTTAATGGAACTGAAATAAGTTTGGAGTTGATTGCTAGATTTTGGAATGTGGACAGTTTATCAATAGATTAATATTAAATTGAATTAGATAACTGTTTATATATATATGGAATAAGTGGTTGAAATAAACACTTAAATAATCAAATTTTCACACTTAGTTAAAGGGCACGTTTCCTGAACAAAGAGAGCGAAAAAGATGCAAATTTTACAATAGATTAATGACCTTTGGGTAATCCCAGAAACGCAGCACAAACTAACGAGAAACGCCGTTATCATACGATTTACAAAGAAAGGCCAAAAATGCAATGCTAATGCACAGACTACAGGGAATGTTGTAGGATTGTGCAACAAAGTTTTACCACGCTGACAACGCTGAAAGGATGCAAAAGTCACTGTAAAACCCCAATAAATGTAGTTTAAACGTAGTGTGCTCGCCGTGGCCCATGATTCGTATGAATTTGTGCGTTTCACATATGTGAACATGAGGTCGCATTGTGAAAAATTACAGATTAAACCATACTGACCGAGTCTCTGTAAATCACTGGTTAAGCCAGATCTAGTAAGTTTGAATTTCGGCTTGTTCGTGAATCTTTTCGACAATCGAAAAAAGACTGGAAGTCAGAATTCACTCTACAGTATCAGTTTGACCACACATTCCAACAAGTATACCTTACTAAGCAAGCACCCATGGGATACTCAAAATGTGCTTGCTGTAGAGAGGATAATTGCTTGATACAGGTACATCTTAACATAATTATTTTTCTTCTCTTGGAGCTAAATACATATATCGTTCTTTAAACCGACACAGGCTTTTGCTCAGTTGAAGTGGGGGGAGGGGGGCAGGTTTACTTGAGTTTATGTGGAAAAGTAGCATATAGCCTTGGAAAATGTTTCGTGCAAAGAACTGGTAAAAAATCTAGAGGTGTATGGATAGATGCACTGACTGTCAAAATAGTACTTAAAAGTATTGAAAAACGCTGTTACACTCCAAAGAAAAATGCATTATGGCTTACATAGTGGACAAACCTGGTAAATCTGAGCACCTCCGTTCATCCTGAGCAAAGCTTAACCCTTTCAGCACTGGGCATCATGTGCTTTTTCAAATAATTTAGGACAAGGTCACACTACGTGGAATGTGAAATCTGGTCGGAATTTTTTTATTAGCTATTCGTAGAGATATCTCTGCATGTGTAAAAAAATCCTAGTCATCGTTTCGTATCACTATATGTTTGGCGACGGCTCAGATATTCATGTGTGTCATGAGTTTCATAGATCTTAGTGTATTGCCCACAGGTACTTACACTCACACGACAAACTCGACAGGTGGAAATCGAACCAAGACCGGCAGAATTATGATGTCATCACCAATGAGTCGTGCAGGACGCCACCCATTTCTTTTGAATGTACCGTCTGTTGCTCAAAGTTATTATTAAACAAGTATAAAACTGATCTTCCGTTTACCCGCACATTTATACTGGCTCACTGCGATACTAGGTTAAGAAAAACTTATTCCCGTGCTGTACATATCATCTCTTTCATAATATATATATATATACTGGAAAACTGACAGCTAATCGTACAGTAAGAAATAAACGTAGGGCAGTTGATCGTACAGTCAAACTATTGATAGTACCCCAATAAATGTTGTATAATTTCAAAAGAAAAAACACTGAGTACTCTTATTGATATTTGTAAGTGAAGTTGAATGATTTCTTTATCTATGTGCCTAATCAGAAAGTGGTTTAAAGTCTCCTAAGAGGAATAAAAAGCAAACTTTAGCGGTTACAGCAACTGTGAACAGCAAAAATCAGCGCTTCGGCAATACAGTGCAAATATCGCAGGTTTTACGTCCCAGATCACAATACATGTGGGTAGAAAAATATCTTAGGTTTCAAATGATATACATCTAATGAGTTTCTGCCAAATAGAATTCCTTTGTGAGCCTGTTTTTGCGAACTTGTTTACTGCAGCTAACTGATTTTGGGTGTACAGTGGCTGCAGCTTCCGATTTGCAAGACTGTAGGTTGGTCCACAGTGACAAATGGCACTCAGATGTGTGGTTCAAGAAGAAATTCTAACAACAAACAAAATATCCCCTTACCCCCCTCCCCCCCCCCCCCCAAAAAAAAATGTATACATGTACTAGGATATCAAAAATAAACAAAGAAATGATAGAACAGTCAAATAATAAGCCTATAATGCTCATTAAAAACAGGTCTAAGCTGGATAAAGGTCTTACAGCTAATTAATATGACATATTGTAGATCTACTGAAACTTTTATTATCCAAAATAAAACAATCCATACGAATCAACGTTTGTGTGTGTGTATGGGCAAGGGGTGGGGGTAGCCTTGCTTTGTTCAAAATTGAAATGCATCTGCAAAAAGTATCGACACAAGTCAGCCTGCGCAGTCCGCACAGTCTGACATACATCGAAACATTTTGCTGCATCTGTAAATTTTGTAAACTCTATGCTTCTCAAAGGACCGTTCTACCTTGTCATTCAGTCCGTTGTTGGGCAAAATGGATTTTAACCCTTTCCCAAACAAGCCCTGTTTTTCACGTGTCTGCAGTACAAGTCTTTTGAAAACACAGTTCTCCTTTTCCCACCGTGTTTTCTACCCTTTTGGAGAACTTTCTGTCATTTTCATCAAATTTAAAATTGTAGTCTGCAAACTCTTTCAATTTGGACCAGTCTAAAATTCATCGTCTGGGAAAGGGTTAATGATCCATAATGATGTTATGACTTGCTTTGTAGGTATATACCTATAATGCATCGCGGAGACGCATTAATCCCCCTTTTGCCAAAGCGCAGCTTATATCTACATATGCTGCTGACCCCCTTTGCATTTTTTGAAAGGAGAAAATTATTTTAGCCCCATTTAACAATTCCCTTCTTTGAAGAAGTCAACATTCTGTCGACGTGCGTATAAAGCTCTTTCCGGCATTATATCACGAAGTCGCTCATTTGACGACCTGAAGCCATTTCGGCATAAATGAGTTAATCCCAAACGATCTCTAAAATCACACATTAAGCCTAGAACTATTGAATTGCAACATGCCTGTTTTCGTTTGCTTAAAGTGACCGAGTTAGCCATTGTCTCCATATTTGGCTCGTTTGCTCCTTGATACCCCATGATGGTAGGAACAGGGACAAGTTGGCTTCTTTAAAAAAGAAACCAGGAGAGGTCAGCATCAGTGTTTTCAAATAGTCCATGGGCTTTAATCTCAATATATTTAACAACATGTAGACAAACAAGTAAGGCATTACATGATTGCCGCTGCATAGAAACCTCTTATGAATTACATGAAAGACACGTGACCTTCCCACGTTTTCAAGTCGCATGATCTTTTTCCGTGGTGTTCTTTCTCTTTTTTAACTAATTTCTTTTTTTCTCTGCTTAATTTATTTGTTTAATGAAAAAAATACAACTAGTGGAGATGTCACTTTGTTCTGAAGATAATGATTGTAATTGGAAGTATCCTTTGAATAGAAATAATGAATAATTGAAAATATCCCTTGAGGTTAAGCAAGAATTAGCTCACTTGATTTTAGTATCCAGTTTTCGAAATGATGAATGATGGAACGGAAAACAAAAGAGGAAAATATCGAAAATAATCTTGGTTATTGTATCGACCATCGAAATACATTTGTTATCAAATCAATACAAAAATCTTTTTTGAAAACCGTCAAATAAAAACAAAACACGTCTTTTTCCTATTTCAGTTTTTTGATTTCGGTTTATTTATAAAACCATGATGATACAGACTGTGTATCAGAACAATTTCGCTGAAAAAAAAAGTAGATTTAGATTGCAATTTCTGAGGCAGTCTGCCTTTTAAACTCGCCACTGTTGGAGAGGTGTGATGACCTCTCCAATAAAAGTCATAAATCAATCATTAACCTTTTTGACTATTTGACTGTATATGCCCTAAGAAAATAATCTACGTCTGTCATCCATCCATCCATTCACCCAACCATTCGTCTATCATAATTATAAACATAGCTTTTTCGCTATGACAGTTCTAATAGGTTTTCAACATTTAAACCTTAGGCTGTTAAGCAAGACTCAAGGACCTTTTGCGAACAGTGAAGATCAAGATCAGACTGCACAGAACGTGCAGTCTGATCTTGGATCAACACTGTCCAATACGGAGATTTGATTTCGTTCACCTAAAAATACCTTTGAAATAGCAAACTCTTGGTGTAGTACTATAGACTTGAAAGTTTCATTTCGCTTATTTAGCAGGATAACGGTTAATAGAGTTTCTTGAGGAACAAAGGCGATATTCACTATTTGAACCGACAAATATTCCCATTGTCACTGATTACTCTAGCTAATTAATAAATACGAGCAGAAAAGGAACCTTATCAATCCAGGTGGCTCTGTTCAAACAGAATGAGCCATGCTCTGGCAAAAGGGGGCTTAATGCATCTCCGTGATCCATGATACAAATCACATCAATACCAATTATGTGGATCCATAAAAGCCACTTTTTTTAACCACTGCCTTAATCATTAAGCTGCTAATCGCGACCCACTGACCTTTTGCAGACAGTGTAGATCAAGATCAGACTGCACAGAACGTGCAGTCTGATCTTTGATCTACACTGTCCGATACGGTATTTTCTTTCCGGTGAAATCAACTTTGAAACCGCAATGTTTGGGCTTTTAGTATTGAGTAGAAATTTGGGTTTCATTTATTCAGCAGCTTAAATGTTAATCATAGGGTAGACTGGTCCCTGGATATACAGAAAATTGATCAGCAGCGAAAAGTTTCGGCCCAGGTCAGCCTGCGCAGACGACGCAGGCTGACCTGAGTCGATACTTTTCGCAGATGCATTAAGCCCCCTTTTCACAGAGCATGGCTCAAATTTATTATTGACGACAGGTTTTCAATTCGACATGTTCAATACTTGTGCTTCCACGTTTTGTGTTACCTGTCAGAATCTGGGATGCGTTCGCGATAAGAACAAAACTTGACCGGATTCAGGTAAGCCTTGTTCACAAATTGTTATTTATATTTACAGAAAATAAATACATTTTAGGACAGATTTGTTTAAGATCAGACCAGACGGAAGACGCAGTCTGATCTTTGGTCTACACTTGTGATGCATCGGGTTCAATCTTTGGAACTAACCGCATCAAGGCCCAAGCAATGGGCCCGCGTTCACCAACCATTCTAATTATTTTTAACTCTTTACCGCACGACAAAATCATAGATTTGTCGAAATTGAAAGCATTTGCAGACGACAATTTAAATGTGGTTCAGACCTGATTCAAATGATCGAATTTTTCTTTGATAGGGTAGTTAACATGGTGGAAAAAGGAGAAAATGTTGGTTACCAGCATTTTCTCCTTTTCCCACAATGTTTTCAAAAGGCTTCTTCCTCAGGGAAGTTAAAACTCGGGATTGTTTGGAAAAGGATTAATTGAATTCCTAGTCTTATTCTAGATTTAGAAAGTCAGGCAGTTTCTGATTGGCTAAACCTTTTTTCTTTTTCTTTTTTTGAGAGGGGGGGAATCGGTTACTAGCAGTTTTCTCCTTTTCCCACATGGTTTTCAAAGGCCTTCCTGGACAGGGTAGCAAGAGATTGTTCGGTAAAGGGTTAGTTAGATTTACTTGGTGGGTAAATGAGTGTGACAGCAATTCTGTTGCCCATGAGAAAATAATGTGACTCAGTATCAATCTCGTATGTTTTATAAAAGCCCCCACCTTTCTCTTGGGATTGATAGAGACTGGGAACGATGCTTAGGCATTATCTATTTATTTATTTATTTATTTATTTTCACTTTTTTTTTTTTTAAATTTGACCAAAAGGGCGAAAAAGGGTTAGCCATCACCAAGGCCTAAAAGTTTATAAACTTTCAAACATTTCCCGAATTAATTGGTCACCCAAAAAATCGACCCCGTTCCAGCTGCCCTCTTAGGAGTATTCAGAAACTGCTATCTGATCTTGACTCTACACTGTGCGATACTTTAAAGTTTTTGCAGCGAAAATAACTTTCCTATCTAAAATATCTCTATTTAGTATTTTAGTATTGGCTGGAATTGTTTAAGTTATCAACCAGTTAAGGTGTTTCGGGTCACCATTTCAAAAAAAAAAAAAATCCTCATCGATTGGCTTTTTTACGGGTATTCTTTCTAAAATCTTGTTTTTAGGTTACTTTGAGCGAAAGTCTTTAATAACAAAATTTTTCCACAGTTTCCGTCCTTGTGGTTGAAAGTGGATTTGAGCCAGGCTCTGTGAAAAAGAGGCTTGATGCATCTGCAAAGAGTATCGACCCAGGTCAGCCTGCGCAGTCTGCGCAGGCTGACCTGTATCAAAACTCTTTGCTATTGTTAATTTTTTTCATATCAAAAGACCAGCGTACCTCATGATTCACACGGTTATTATACAAAATCGATTTTAGGATCCACATGTATATTATAACTTGCTTGGAATTATGTATCACGGACATGCATTAAGCCCCCTTTTCACAGATGATTGCCCATTTATTCAGTATCCGACCGATGAGATGTTAAGGGGAACTTAGCAGGACTATAGGTATGAATATGTAATTCGAAGATTTTTTTGACATCTACAGGGATTCGAACATTTCCAGACAACACAACCATGGACAACGTTTCTGCAGCGCTCTCCAATTTCGACACCCTGGAAAATTTGAACAATGCTGAGGTTGTCGTCAGACTTCCCGCCATCATATTTCTGTCGGTCTTATTACTGATCGGGATCTGCGGAAATTTCTGCGTATGGCTGGTCTATGGATTTAAGTTAAAGAAGCACTCGACATATAAGTTGACAGTTCTAGGTATCGCTTTCTATGATACGTTGGCGTGTTGCGGTGGAATTCCTGGAAATATCATTGACCTTAGAAATCCCTTAATGTTCTACAGCGCAGCCGGATGTAAGGTTGGTACGTTTAGCCTTTTTTAGCACCATAGGCGAAAACAGGGGCCCTTGCGGACTGAATAGCTATAGCTCAAGATCAAACAGCACAGAATGTGCTATCCGCTTATATAGTCATGTCTGTAACATGAACGATCTTTCCGAGTTTCAGTATTTCCAGCTGTAGAAAGAGACCGAGTTTATTGAGTTCATGCTGGCTGACAAAATACCATTCAAAACCAAGTTAAAGTTAAACTTCATAGCCCGAATCCAAGTGCTTGCGTCTGGTTAAAATTTACGGGAAACTATTATCAGAAATCATTCTCAAACAATGTCAAGAACAGGAGGCGTGAAAAATCGTTGTTGTATGGTAACGATTCTACTCACGTAACCACGGTTTTTGACAAAGTTCGCCTTCTTTAATCTAGAATGAGAAGTTTATCAAAAAGCAACTACTTTTGCGTGACCCCTTGATGCAAATTTGCTTCAGTTGAACCTGAAAACATATTTTATATGGATAATAAGTGACGTTGGGTTTAGTGTATGAATACACGTAAATTATTTTTTCATTACCCTCTGCTAGGTGGCATTTTTCAAATACATACCTATCTGATTTGGACATTCTGGATATAGAACCGGACTACTTTCCAAGGCGGCAATCAATGCAACGCATTTCAAAATAAAATATACATTTACTCACTAAAACCTACCTGGTACAATCCATCCACCCATAGTTAGCTAGCATATAATCTATGCACCAGTCATTTATAAACACAGCCCCTATATACTTGGGAAATATCCCGGTTTAGCCCGGCATAGTGGGGTCGTTATTTTTGTTGTCAGTCTGTAGCACAAGTCCATGTTTTCCCCTCGTCTATATTTAGAAACTGTTTACAGAGATTTATCGTAAATAATGGTATTTCATAAAATTATTCTTCACTTTTGAAATAATTTTATTTCTAAGGAATTTGTAGTGAAAAACTGGTTTGATTGTTCCACAGACGTATCATTCACAGCCATTTTCTGCTTGCTAATTGTTTTGCGGCAATTTACGCACCGCGTATTGATATTTATCCTGTACAGGATAGTGATGCGTCATAGCAGACAATCTATCTTCAAAGAATATGAGATGCGCAGACAACGACCTTTTTTGGAAAGAGCTGTTTTTGTTTTTGCCAATTACTTTCAAAGGCGATAATCCTCAAGACGAGAACAGTCAGCTGTTAAATGGTTATGTGTTAAGTGACTCTTCATATATCCACCCTGCGTGTAATTTGTAAGCTGTTGGATTATGTAACCTGTCAAATTGTCGGGACAAGGTTGAATGTCATGTATATCATTGGTTATGAGTTATTTATAGCAACATCTCTTTTTCTTAGGTCACTGGCTCCACTGACCGAAGGCCAGCGAGCTAATGTCATGGCCTTGTGACCGTCATGCGCTCGTCCGTGCGTACGTCTGCGCGTTAACTTTTATTTCAAACATCTTCTTCTCTGAAACTACCTGTCCAATTTTGACCTAACTCAACAGAAATGATCCTGCCATTGCACTCTTCAGAATTCCGTCAAATCATATGATTCCAAAAAAATACGATGTTTGCCAGGGTAATAAAACTGAAAAATCTTTCAAATCTTTAAAAAGCCTCTTGTCCGAATATATAAGGCCAAAAACTACGAAATTTTGCACGTCGCTTCATCAGTGGACTGAGAACTACCACGTTTCTTCAAATTAAAGCCCTTGGGTCTTATGATTACCTCGCACTTGGAGTTCCAAGTTTTACATTGACTTTCATGGTGAAAACTTAAAAAAATCCTTCTTGTTCCTTGCCGTATTGCATAGGGCCACCTATCTTACCATAAAGCATTACCTATAGACCTCTATCAAGAGTGTTCTAATTACTGTATGGAGATATTCACTGTTCTACTAATAACTAGAACCCTCATCAGCCGCACTTCGAGAGATCGCCACACTTTTAAATGTTTTTTATGAAATTTACCTTTATTTCTCATACACAAAATTTTCTACAGTTAGCTGCTACTGGGCCTTAAATTTGTCTAATTTAAGAAAATTCTGGAATAATCCATAATACGACATCATGAACCTGGAGCTGTCTCAACTCTACATATTCTAGAATGTTACATAACACGTTAGTATATTCTTTTACTGGTGCTTTGCTATAAGATCGAGCTTAGTATTTTTTGTCCTCTTGGGTAGTTAGCTTCAGAAGACAGGTCTGACTGAACTTCTCGTTACTTTGTTTTACAGCTTCTCCGATTCGGGCTCCATATAACGGCCGCTGGTTCATCTATGACACACTTAGTAATGGGAGCAGATCGATATCGACGTATTTGTTGTCCCCTGGCACGACAATTGTCGAACAAACTCATCATCGTGTCACATCTCGTCATATTCGTTCTGGCTTTTATCATTGCTGCCCCAACTTTCGCATTGTTCGACAGTGTTGAAATGTCCACGACCGTGTTGGGTATAACAGGACACCAATGTGGCCCGTCTGTCTTTTCAGGGCATTCAACATATCGTCTCGTCTATGAAGTTACTCTGGCCGTTTTTGTAGTAGTAACAGTCACGTGCCTGATTGTGTTCTACACTCTGATTGGTCGAACAATCTGTAGACGCACATCCATGGTGAATACACTGACAAATAATGGTAGTGTACGCAGTGTTGAACTTCCTAGTGCTTCAGTTACGATTAAGAAAACTAACGCAGAAAAAACACTTAATTTTGAAAACGAGAATAAAATGGAAGTGGAAAATGATAAAAGCCAACCTGCAAATAATATAGGACTCGACACGGGTATTCGTGATTATGAAATTCCTGAAGTCGAAAATAAAGATCAAAAACAGCAAAACGACAAAGACATTCTGAATATTGTGAAACAAATGCAGCTTCGAAAATCCAGTTTGAGAAGTGCAAAGTCCCGCAAACTGACCTTGATTACTTTCCTGTTGACGCTTTGTTTTATCATTAGTTTTGTGCCAGTATTAGTCTTACTGATACTGAACAATGTCAAGTCTGCTGTGCTGGACGACCTAAGTTTTCCAGAACAATGTACGTACTACGCGTTCCTAGTGTCCTACACTATAAATAACGTAACTAATCCACTTGTGTATTTAGCCATGGATGATGAATTTCGATTTCATTTAAAGCAGTACATCAAAGGGGTTGCAGCAACATGTAAACCGTGATACTGTAGATGTTGTAGACGTTATTTTGCAATGATACCTTTGTATGAAGTTGTTCTATTCTTTTAAACTTTTTACCGAGCTCGGTTGCTCAGTCGGTAATGTGCGGGAGTTGAAAGTAGAGGAGAAATTCCCAGGTCGGCCTCTTTTTTTTTTCCCGAGGATTGATGATGGTCATCGCAACAGGATTCAATCATCCTTCACCGCTTATCGTTGTTTCGACGATGTTTATGCGGGAAAGCAGCCAGTGGCTTTGGAAGAAAATTGTGCGACGTACTGGCAAAAACAAACTCCAGGAAGGCATGGATACACGCACAGGCAGTCGTGATACGAGATAGTCGGTTGAAAACGGTCTTAAACACAATACAATCAATTAGTCATTTAACTCTTTACCATACAATCCCGAGTTTTAATGACTCCAAGGAAAAAGACTTTTGAAAACAATCTTGGAAAAGGAGAAAATGCTGGTAACCAGCATTTTCTCCTTTCCCAACAGTGTTTTCTACACTTTTAAAGACATATTTCATAATTTTTGCAACATTTAATCTGTTGTCTGCAAATGCTTTTAATTTGGACCAGTCTAAAGTTTTGTTTTTTGAAAAAGAGTTGACTCATTACCAGCTGTCAAAAGGTTAGACTTGTCCATATCGAAACATTTTGCAACGAAAGATTTTAACTCTTTACCAAATGACAAAGTTATAGACTGGTCCAAATTCAAAGCATTTGCAGGCGACAAAATAAATGTGATTCAAAAATTGAAATTTGCCTTTGGATAGGAAGAAAACATTGTGGGAAAAGGAGAAAATGCTGGTTACTAGCATTTTCTCCTTTTCCCACAATGTTTTCAAAAGCTTTATTTCTCAGGGTCGTTAAAAGTCGGGATTGTGTGGCAAAGGATTAACTAAGTGGCTCAAACGATTAGATGTGTCAATGAAAGGGTGAAAAACGCTGGTCGTTAAAGTACGAGAATGTTTGGTAACGAGTTATGTCTTAGAGCGCCGAATAGACCAAACAGTTATTTTCAGTCAAGAGATTCGATCCAAATAATTGCAATCTCAAGGTTATTTTAATAATATCTTTGTCTAGAATGACTCGGCTTAGCGGAAAGTGTAGATCAAAAATCAGACTGCACGTTTTGTGCAGTCCGATCTTGATCTACAGTGGCCGCTCAAAGCAACTACAATAATGTGAAAGGCGCTTGGAAGGTTAAATGAAAGATTTATCATTTTTAGCTGAAACAATAGCCTGCGATATTTGCAGTGTCAACCGGAAGTGAAGAACTAATTACAGCCAATAAATTATATCTCTAGAATGAAAAGAAGATCTTGACCGGAAGTTGTGGAATTTATTATTTAATCTCTTGTTTGTAAACTTATAGAAATACATGTAAAACTGACAGATAACTTCATTGATTTTAGATACTGCTCTAGCTTTTCTCTCAATATTTTCGTTTAATTTTGTGATTTCCTAAGTCTATAACAGTATTTTAAAGTAAGAGAGCTTCGCTGTTTTTGTTGTTGTTTTTAACCATTAGACTGTTAGCTTCATAAAATGAATATTTCGAATCTACAATAAAAAACGCAGATAACGCATGTTCAAAGTTCTTTTCGCTGGAAAAAAAACTCACAGCACCGGACATTGTAGATTCAAAATCAGTTAGCATGTCCTGTTATGATTAATATCGGTGTTCTACAAGAACATTTGATTCACAGCAAAAAAATAGATTTGCCCCTTTAATTTGGCCTATGTAAGGACACGAGTTAAGAACGTGGTGTTTTATCTCTGTGTTTTGTGTGTCAATGCCATTTTGATTTGAAATAGAAACACTTCAAATCCAATTATATCGAGCAATATTTTACGGTTGCTATGCAATCGACAAAAGCTGGAACGACGCGCTATTATATTGATAGCACTAAGGTGGAAAAGTTCAAGTTTTATGCCATATCATAGGCTTCTCGCGCTAACTTGAGTGTAGACTAGGATCAGCCTGTGCATCGTCCACTCAGTTTTGGTCGAAAATCTTTGTTTTTATTACAAAACATAACCTTTTTATACCATTATAATTCTTTCAGCGCCTAGTATATAAACACAATCTCTTTTCGACGGCTGAAAATACAATCCTTAGAAATTCGGAATGATTTGAGCCATGCTCTGGCAAAAGGGGGCTTAATGCATCTCCGTAATGCATTACCGAGCAAGACATTACCTAATTACGTATCCATAAAATCTATTTTGTCAAACAACTGACTGTATCATGAGGTAGACTGGTCCTTTGACATACAGAAAATTGACCAATAGCGAAAAGTTTCGGCCCTGGTCAGCCTGCGCGAACTGCGCAGGCTGACCTGGGCCGATACTTTTCGCAGATGAGTTAAGCCCCCTTTTCACAGACCGTGGCTCATTTTTATCTGATAGGATTGACTAAAAAGGTGCACGGTATACGTACAAGATCAGACTGCATATTCACACATTCTGTGCTGTCTGATCTTATATCTATGCAGTCCGCAAAAACTCAATAAATTACGTCTATGGCATTAAAAGGGTTAATTCTTATGACACCTTAGCTGTTTACCAGCATTTTATCCTTTTCCATCAATGTTTTCAAAAGCCAGGGTCGTTAAAACTCGGAAATGTTTGACAAAGGGTTTAAGATCAACTTATTGTCAATGGCCAAGCTCAGCCAAGTTCTGTCCGAGGAATGATATCATTGCGATAAGATGTGTACCTCCTTCACCACTGAACAAGGTTTATATGGGAAAGTAGTTGGGGGCTTGGAAAAATTGTTTTGCGAAGTCCTGGTACCATAAACTACAGGAAAACATGGATAGATTCATTTGCTGCAATGAAATGATTTCAATAATATTACAAAAAGCTTTAAACACCAAACGGGAAGAACAAAAAAAAAATACAACTAATCTGTAAACGAGTTATCTATATAGATTTATCTGCACTTTTGAACCGAGTTGTATTTGAAACAAGAGGTGATGATAAGGAGAAAAAAAAAAACATAAGCGAAAACTATCAACAAACGTATCTGTTTATTTTATATAAAAGAGAAAAAGTAAAGTTACATACATGTACAATGAGAAAATCTATAATGCTAAATCTAGTCAGTACTGGAAAGTAAGTACATATTTGACATAGTGCTAGATCTACACAAATACCCAAATACGTACAGATTTTCTGTCTATTTGAAATAAAAGATAAATAGTATAATCAGAAAATCGATCATGCTAAATCTAGTCAGTACTGAAAAGTAAGTACATATTTGACATAGTGCTAGATTTATACAAATACCCAAATACGTACAGATTTTCTGTTTATCTGAAATAAAAGATAAATAGTATAATCAGAAAATCGATAATGCTAAATCCAGTTAGTACTGAAAAGTAAGTACATATTTGACATAGTGCTAGATCTACACAAATACCCCAAATACGTACAGATTTTCTGTTTATCTGAAATAAAAGATAAATAGTAAAATCAGAAAATCAACAATGCTGATCAAGTCAGTCCTGAAAAGTAAGTACACGTTTGACAGCAGTAGTAGATCTACATTAAATACACAGATTATTTCAGTCCTGAACTGGTCCCCGTGCTGTATCAGAGGAGGAGACCAATCTATTCCAGTCCCTGCTTTCGACAGATTTCAACCATATTGTGGAAAAAAAAGCAACTGACTGGTACAGCCAATTGCTCCCTTTCCCACCATACCTTTTGCAGATCATTAAAAAATATATACACATTTCTTCTTATATTTCTCCTCAGTGCAAGCGATACTGATATGTCTAAAACAGTGCATACCCTAAAGCAGATCTTTGTATTGGTTTGTATTGGAGTTTAACGCCATTTTAACAGCTCAGGGTCCATATTCACCAATCATTCTTAAGAACATTCTTGGTCTTGTTCTTCAAAATTTTCCAAATTTGAAAGTAACACACCTTCTGATTGGCTAAACCGTGTGGTTTAGCCACTCAGAAGTTGTGTTACTTTCAAAATTGGAAAATCTTGAAGAATAAGTCTAAGAACATTCTTAAGAATGGTTGGTGAATACGGACCCGGGTCATATCATGGCGGTCAGTGACGCACCAATATGTTTCCTGGCTTTCTAACACCAGTACTGACACAACTTTCTTTCCAAAACCACTGAGTACTTTTCTCACACACATCAGAGGTGAGAGGCGAAAAATCGCCGGAAAGAAAGTTTGCCTCAACCGGGTATCGAACTCGCAACCACCAGGTCACGAGTCAGATACGTTAACAACTTAGCTACCCGGGAGAGCTAACAAGTAGATCAACATGGATATAAATGAGTGTAGGTATATAAAAATAATTCACATGATTAAAATATTTAATATAGAGTAAAACATACGGAAAAAAAGAAACGGAAAAGAAATTAAAAAGCAACAAAAAATAAAAGCAGTGGCGATATCCATATAAATTGGTGCTACCAAAACCTTTGTTCTGTATACTTTTAAAAAAGCAGTGGAGATCGATATGTGCTCCCATACCATAGAGCTTTTTAACCCTTTACCAGACGACAAGATTTTAGCCTTGTCCAAATTGAAAGCATTTGCAGACGACAATTTCAATTTGGCTAAAATGGTGCAATTTTTCTTTGATAGGGTAGAAAACATTGTGGGAAAAGGAGAAAATGCTGGTTACCAGCATTTTCTCCTTTTCCCACAATGTTTTCAAAAGGCTTCTTTCCCAGGGGCGTCAAAAGGCGGCATTGTGCGGTAAAGGGTTAAGGAACATTCATAAAGCTGTCTTTTAAATCCACAAACCCTAAAACTAGAATAAACTCTTCTTACGGTCAAATAAAATCAGTGCTGATGAGTCATGCTCTGTGAAATGGGAGCTCAATGCATCTGCAAAATGTATCGACTCAGATCAGCCTGCGTACTCCGCACAGGCTGACCTGGGCCGAGACTTATTGCTATCGGTCAAATTTCTGCATATCAAAGGACCCATCTACCTCATGATTCAGTTGCTTGTTCTAAAGACAAAGTGGATTTTATGGATCCCTAATTATGTGATGTCTTACAACTTATGCAAATACAACTTATGCAAAATCCATTGCTTTAAAGGTTAACAATTAGGACATTACTCATTACCTACTGAAGCAAATTGGCAGCAGTTGGTATTGCGTTCGAAACATTCGGAATATCGGAGACTCATTTTTCCACACATACACACAAAACACAACAAACTAATTTGACCGCGTTGCTGCCCCCATCTTAAATTATCGGTCAATTCTATGACAATTGTCGGTCAATTGTATACACAGTTTTTCAAGTCCATAAAGAATGTGTTAGGAAATCTGCAGATTCTAATGTATCTACATTATTTTCATTAACTTGATCAAAACACGGAAAGTACTGACGGACTTGCGAATGTGGAATAAGTCGCACTGGAATTGATAAAACTTTCGTCTGCAGATGCCTTAAAAATCAAAGAATTAAAATCTATCGTTTGGGGAAGTTTTAAGGTTAAATACACAAGTACAAGCAAAGGAAGTCCTGAAAACCTACAAATACAACTTCACAGACCGATGAATACCCGGATAAGAACAAAGGTCAAAACCCCTGTAACGCCTAGTTTACATTTGGTCTGCAATGAGCTTACGGCAACCTTACAATGCCCGTGTCCCTCTTTCCGAGTGGCCTCCGTACGGCAGCCGTTATATTACTAATTACAGATTCATGGGCGCCGCAGCCTCTAAAATTCGGACGGATGAACAGGCGAGTAACCCGGTTACAGTATTCACTCGCAACGTCGTCGTGGGGCGGGGGATTATTAAAATGCTCGCATCAGGCGATATTTGCCACAAAGTTCAGTATAGAAGTTATAGGCTGCTGTCGGCATGAAGTCGTCCAAGTGCACGAATGGAAAATTTATTAACCCTTAAACCTCTGGACAAAATTGAATAAAAAATTGTAGCCAAAAGTAAAAAAAAAAAATTGCAATCGGGTAGTTCTAATATAAATAAAAAAAAAGAAAAAAATCTCAAAGTCTCGAACAGATCAGACCCAAAACCAGACTGCAGGTATTGTGCAGTCCGATCTTTATCTGCAATGTCCGCAAAAGCGCAATGAGTTACGCGCAGCAGTCTAAGATTTAGTTGAGCAAGATATTCATAAACACCGTCAGAAATACCGAGCTGAGATACAAGACCGTAAGTTCCGATTGTCTAGCCAGCGCTGGTGCCCCTGCTGTCTGACATACGTCCTGTTTTCCGGAACCAGCTTTGACTTGTTGTATCCAATCGTCGACAAGATTTTCCAGGATGCTTAGCGGCATCGCACCGTTCTCTAGCAACACAGAATGGAATTCTTTAATGTCAAAGTAAGAGCCTGCAAGGTAGAAATATATATCTATCAGCCTGTTATTCGATAATGCACAAAGTCAAATAGACTGGAAGACTTGAATTGGCGGTCTAACAAACTAAACTCAGGGAGATTGTTAAAAAAATTCAATATACACTAACAGATACAAAATTACTAGAGGATGGGTGGTAGACCTAACGATTCAAAGGAAACCATAGGCTTTACAACTTGTTTCAAACTCAGAGAGACGTTTCTAGTCTTATTTTCAAATTTTTCCCCCTTTAGGCTGGTTACCAGTATTTTCTCCTTTTCCGAAAATGTTGTCAAAAGCCTTCTCTTGTGGGGTCGTTAAAACTCGAAATTGTGTGGTAAAGAGTTGACCCTTCACCTGCTAAACAAGTTTTATGAAACTTTAAAGTCGATAGGAAAACCTCGAATATTGCTTTTTCCAAGTCATTTTGAGGTGAAAATATTTTCTTATCGCACAGTGTAGATCCAACATTAGACTGAACGTTCTGTGCAGTCTTGATCTACACTGTCCGCAAAAGGTCACTGAGTCGCACTTAGCTGCCTAAGGGTTAAATATCTTTTATTCTTAAATAAACAGGGAAAAAAAAAAAATAACATACACAATTCTCGCATGGCTTTGGCTCTAATTTCATTGAACTTCAACTTTCCAATCATATAGGAAGTCGCCTGGCCCGGCCACGTGGAGTATCGATCAACCTCGTTCTCTAAGGACGCCCTCGGGTTGGCAGTGTTGTTCAAAAAATACTCGACGGCTTGCTCCTTGGTCCAGCTGTCGATAAAGATAACAATTATGATAAAGTCCCGAGTTTTAACGACCCTGAGAAAGAACCTTTCTTAAAACATTCTGAGAAAAGGAGAAAATGCTGGTTACCAGCATTTTCTCCTTTTCCCACAATGTTATCTGCATATTTAAAAACAAATTTTATCATTTGAGTCTCAATTACATGTAAATTGCCGTCTGCAGATGCTTTCAATTTCGACAAGTCTAAGATTTTGTGGTGTGGTATAGAGTTAATTACCACACAATCCGAAGTTTTAACGACCCTGACGGAGAAGACTTTTTTTCTCTTTTTTCTGCAATGTTTTCCGCCCTTTTAGTTTAATCATGACGGCCAGTGCACCTATTCATGCTTTCCCTAAGTTCTTACTCCATTACTTTGTACAATTTTTTTAAGCCACAAACATCGTCGAAATAAAATTTAGCCCAGAAGCCCGAATCCTGTTGCAGTGAATGTCATCAACCCATGGAGAGAATCTGACTGAGATGGGAGTCGAACCATTGAGAGAGAAGCCTGAATCCTGTCCCAATGGCTATCATCTATCCTCGGAGAGAATTTGACCGAGATGGGAATCTAACCAGCGATCCCCAGTATGTTACCGACTGAAATTCGAAGCTAGGTAGTCGGAAATGAGCTAACAGCCTGAAAAGAATGTTGAACACAGGAAACTCCTGGACTGCCTTTCACTACACTGCGTACGTGTACACGAAATTTGTGTACACAATTTAGGTAAGCAAGCATCAAGTCTGAAAACAAGTTTCACTTAACTGCTTTACTTTACGATTGGAGTAAATATTTGCTTTACGCCAACCCATACCATTGGGTAAAGCAGGGGTCGTAAACTTGTGTGTATATACAGTCCTTAATAATTTGTGTAAATCTACGCAGTTTAGTGTAAGCCAGGCCCGGAACGTAACTATGACTTTCGTACCGGTCAGTGTGGCATGGCTGAAATATAGTTGAAAACTGAATTAAACACCGACTTAACGAGCAATGTTTTTGTCCTTAACGCTAAGTTTTCACCTGCTATAAAGTTACATTTGACCTGTCACGAATTCTATCACTCCTTGTTTTGAGGACAAAAACACACTTTGTTACTATTTATGTCCGTATTCTCAAACTGTAATTTCTGTAGCAATAAACCGTACCTTTGCATTAAATCTATTATAAAGTAATAAGCATTCTGGGAGTTTACACCGCTTTAACCCTTTCCCAAACGACAAATTTTGGACTGGTCCAAATTGAAAGAGTTTGCAGACGACAATTTTAAATTTGATGAAAATGGCAGAAAGTTATCAAAAAGGGAAGAAAACACTGTGGGAAAAGGAGAAATTGCTCGTTACGAGCAATTTCTCCTTTTCCCACGGTGTTTTCAAAAGACTTGTACTGCAGACACGTGAAAACCAGGGCTTGTTTGGGAAAGGGTTAAAGAGACACATTTGAAAACGCTCAACGCTTTCCACAAATCCATTTTTTCTACGACTCTGAGGAAGAGGCCTTTTGAAGTATTGCAGGAAAAGAAGGAAATGCTGGTAACCAGCATTTTTCTCTTTTTCTCACAATCTTTTCTGGCCTTTTAAAGACAAAACCCACCTTTTGAACCATATATAAGTTGTCGTCTGCAATTGCTTTCAATTTGGACGAGTGTAAAATGTTGTCGTGTGGTAACCAGGTAACCAGTTAACAGAAGCAATTGCTTGTTACAAGCTAGGACAATAGGACAAGTTGTGGGGGGGGGGGGGTGTACGTTTCAAGGCTAGTAACTTCCCAAATATCTTCAAAGAAGGCAATTCACTTTTCTTTGGATGTTTCTCCTGTTTCCATTGCGCCTTTTTTTTTTTTACCAGTCTCACATAAGCCAGTGTAGTCAAGATTAACAAAAAAAAATAATGATGATGATGAGACATATTCTATGTTTTTTTTTTTAACTTGCGTCAAATTATATATGGTTACCAATCTATTATTTATTCCCCAACTTACCCTTTAGAGTGAATTCCAGTGTCGACTACCAGTCGAGCTGCACGGAATATCTCTGAGGCATATTTACCAACCCTGTCACGAAAAAGAATCAATTAAATGTTTCACTATAAAAATGAACTGAAGTCAAACTGGCATGCTCTGGCAAAAGGGGGCTTAATGCATCTGCGAAAAATATCGACCCGGGTTAGCCTGTGCAGTCCGCGCAGGCTGACCTGGGCCGAAACTTTTCGCTATCAATCAATTTTCTCTTTGTCCAAGGACCAGTCTACCTCATGATTCAGTCGGTTGTTAGAAAAAGTAGCTATCATGGATCAATAATTATGTGCTCATTATAATGCATCATGGCGATACATTAAGCCCCCTTTTGCCAGAGCATGTCTCATATATATTGTTTTCATGCCACATTCAATGACTGCCTATATGATACTGGAATTCTGTCTCGGCCAATAAGATATCTGGTCGCTGAATTTCAATTTAGCTCTGAATTTTGAATTATTCGTGAACGAGTTCTCTAACTAAATTGTTTGACCAGAAATGAATAACCCCATTGAATTGTTGGCTAGAAATAGCTGGACTTAAAACATTTTCAGGAACATTGTAGGGAGTCGGGATATTTCGAATATTTGAGCATTTTTTATTAGACTTTAACGAATATTTGAGCATAGACAATTGAACTTGGACTGCTATTTCAGGTCCAGTCGTTAAGCTAATCGAAAAATTGGACAGTAATAGTAACACATAATTGGTTGCCTGAGTATAAGCAGTAAAAAATGATTGCAGTTTTGTACACAACAAGCCAATTTGATCAAATAATTGAGCAATAATAGTTAAAGATACATCCTCACAGCCACAGAGAAAAAATGCTGTTAAAACTTGAAAGTGTGTACAATGACTCAGAATTTGGTCAGCTGTGTAAACATAGATAAATTACCAATATATATGGGGTAAGAGATAGATAAACTCAAGGTATCTGTCCTCATTTAAAACTGGAAACGACAACAGTGATATTATTTTAAGGCTGCCAAAAAATGAAATGCATGTTCTATCCCTTGTAATCTGTGCAACCTTGCAGCCGTCAGGGGCAACATTTGGCATGAAGATACAAGAATGGCTATAGTTTCATAAAATAAAGATAGAATGGGTTAAAAACTGGCTGAAAATAACGATGAAATGGGTTAAAAACAGGCTGAAAACAAGAATATATGTTTCTTTAAACTATATCAAATAATTGAACACAATTAATCATATCACTCTACACAAGTATCTGATGTTATGCCAGGCAAGTTAAAGATATCGGTTAATTACTAACCTTTCATAATCATTTTGGTACACACCAAGTTCCTCACCAAGATCTTCTGAATACATAGCCCAACCCTGAAAAAGGAATCCGAGGTATAAAAGCAGCAACTGTGGCCAATGATAATAATTTAAGAAATACTCTTCTTTCTGTCGTGGTCTATCTTTCAATAAACCACATTTGTGAGTTATGAGGCACCATAGATAAACCACGAGGGCAATAGCCCGAGTGGTTTATTCATTGCGCCTCATAACTCACAATCGTGGTTTATGGGAAGATAAACCGCGATACTGAGAAGATTATTTCGATTCTAACATGACAAACTCTTGATCAAAGGAAAACAAGTTCATACTTAGTCATACAAAAGCGGATGCGGATTAATTCCATTGGGAAAAAAAAAACCCATGGCTATTCTAGAATGACGTTACTTTATACAGAATGACGTCACTTTACCACGCTTCCGTTGCACTGTGTTTATAGAGCCGAATTCACGTGTCACGTTAGAATAATACATATAGATCTACAGACAGACTAAACATTTTTGACAGAATTTAATGAAGTATCCACGAGAATATTGAAACAATAATGGACTTCAACAGATCTGTACAACATCGATCAAGTTTCAAGCTGGATATTGCTGGACAAACCTCAGTACTGCAAGACAGCATGTCTTCTTACAACTACTTGATCTTATTCTGGCATTTTGTCTCGAGCTCATGTTTTCTCATTTATGAAATCTGCAGCAGCATGAAATAATAATCTTGCCTCCATCATGAACAGCGCACGCATATTTAAAAAAATGGTCTACCAGTATCAGGCTTCAAGATTCACAATTCATATTCTTCATTGTACATTTAACTTCTGTAGTTTTGCTTATAGCATTTTAATACAATTCAATAGACTGAAGAATTGATATGAAACAAAAAGGACAGTTTTCACGAAGCAAACTGTAACGACGGGACATTATTTCTGAATAAGCCGGGCAGAATGGAAAATGCAGAAGTGCGGCAACCTATTTTGAGGAGTCCAACATTCTGCACCAAGATACATTATTTACATACATGTATTCGATAGGCGTATAGTTTTCATATATAATAAAGCATTGGTCCAAAATACATTAAAATACATTTGCATAATACACACGCATGTATTTGATAGAGCTATCGTCTTTATATATAATACCGCAATATCAAAGTTAAGAAGTGTAAACAATTCTAAATTTCAACTAATTAGGAATTTACCAAACATGCCCGTGTTTGAAAACGCTACAAAGGAAGGGTTTTGGGAAAAAAAATATATATATATAATCTTTTTTTTTTTTAAATGTTTAATGCAGGAGGAAAAAAAGGCTCTCTGCTGGAAATGTATTTTCAAATTTTTAGACATAGTGCTTTTGAAAAATCTCATCACATAAGGAAATACTTCTTCTTGTTCTCTTTGCCAGAAATGTTAGACTGGTAACACTGGATTCAGAACAAGTCAGGAAAAAATGGGTACACAATCCATTCCAACGAGTGAAGTGTTGCTAAGAACATTCAAATATAATTCAATAGACTAAAGTATTGATTGGAAACAAAAGGACATTTTTCAAAAAAGCAAAGTCTAATGACGTGACAGTACCTCAGAGTAAGCCGTGTAGAATGGAAAATGCAGAGGTGCAGCAAAATATTTCGAGAAGTCGGTAGCTTTCCTAAAGTCTGGAATACTTGTTGAGGTCAAGGCGTAACCATCCTGTAAATGATGCCCGGGGTCTGACTCGTGTACTAACAGTGCCGGCATACCGTAGGTGGGACTGAAATTGTTGAATTGAGTCATGCTCTGTAAACAGTGGGCTTAATACATCTGCAAAAAGTATCGACCCAGGTCAGCCTGCTATTGATCAATTTTCTGCATGTCCAAGGACTATTCTACATTAAAATTTAGCCAGTTGTTAGACAAAATGAATTTTATAGATCTATAATTATATGACGACTTGCTTGGTATAATGCATCTTGGAGAAGCATTAAACCCTCTTTTCACAGAGCACGGCTCATTTATATATGTCTGCCGGTTCACCTATCCGTGCGTTCCTTGAAAACCTTTCACTAAACTGCGTAGATTTACGTAATATTTTTGGGATGGTATATAAACACATACGATCCCTGCTTTACCTAAAGGTACATGAAGCTGCTGGCGTAAAGGTATGCACATATTCACTCTAATTGTAAAGTTAAAACTTATTTTCAGACTTAATGCTTGCTTACGTAAACTGCGTACGCAAATTTCGTGCGTACGCACTTTAGTGAAAGGTACACCTGGATTTTCTATTACCAATACTTTACACCACACCATTTACAAGCTACTGGCAGCATTCCCTCATGAAATCATCGTTCAATTAAGTGACTTCTCGAAAAGAGTCTGACAGAGGTTGGATTCGACCTCACGGCTACCTCTTGATTACAAGCCCTCTACGTTACCGACTGAGCAACCGTTCCAGAAGAAGAAAAAATTACCTTAGTCTGACACAAGTAATCAAGGACGATGACGACACTTACCTATTTCGGACATTCATGACATTTGCATAGTATATCCCAGGTCTGGATCCGTCGATGGCTCCGTTCTTGTAGATACCCGGTGGTCCGTCATAGGGCATCTCTTCTATTCTGTTCCAAAAGAAGCCTTAACAATGATTTGGATTTCTTTCAACTCCTTACTATCTGCAAACGATTTTTTGTTATTTGCCTTGCAACTAACTACTTTTTGAAATTTGGCAAAAAAATTGCTCGTAACGTGTAAACGCGTTTCAACATTTTTTTTTTTTTTTATCGTTCAGCTTTCATTTAAGGAGGTAACGAGATAATATTTAGAAAAATATAAGTTTTCCTTAACTTCTCTGATAACTTATCTTTCTGTAGTTCGGTTCGGCCTGTACATTAATTCCTGGTGCTCAAACAAAATACATTTTCAGTAAGTTTTAACGCCGAATAAGATATTTATAGGCCATCTTTGCCAGAGTACTACACAATATGTTAGGAAGTGACTGCCCAAAACCTATGTGCAGCTTAAGCATGGTTTGTCTAAAACGCCGACGGCAGTTTTGTGGAATAAACAAGAGGGCCGCGGTGGCCCTGAACCGCCCACTGAGCCTAAGTACAGGTATCTTTGAGAAAATAATACGAAGTACAATCAATGTTTTTCTTTCTGCCATGACTTGATGTCTAGTTGTTCACCAGGCTGACCGATTTTCAAAATTGTCTGTGATATCAGGAAAAACATTCTGACCCACTTTGATTTTCAAAATTGCCTGTGATATCAGGAAAACATCCTGACCCACTTTGGTGAGCATCAGTGTGAATAAAATGGCCTGTAGAGATTTATTCCAGTGATCTTCTTTTTGACCTGATGCAACAAAATTTGAAACTCCTTGGAGATATCATCAAGAGAATCATTCTGACTATTCATGAGGAATGGACAGAAAGTGTGGCTTCTAGAGAGCCCACGAGGTTTTACAAAGATCTGACCTAACTGACGTATTCAATTTTCAAATCCGTCCAGGGTATTATCAAGACAACTATTCTAACCAACCTGAATAAGTATTTTACTGAAAATGTAGTGTCTAAAGTGTACACAAGGTTTTTTCAAAGATTGATCTGGTGACCTCCTTTTTAAACCGACGTTATTCATTTTCAAACTGGTTTGAGATACCAGTCTGACAAACATTCTGACCAGATTTCACGAGCATTGGATTGGAAATGTGGCTTCCAAAGTGTACACAAGGTTTTACAAAAATTTGACCCAGTGACCTACTTTTTTACCCGACATCAATTATTTTCAACTTTTCTAGGATATTACAAGATAAACATTCCAGCCAATTTTCATGATAATTGGACTGATATGTGGCCTGTGGAGTGTACACAAGGTACTTTTTAAAGAGTTGACCTGGTGACCTAATTTTGACCTGACGTGACACATTTTCGAACTCGATCGAGGTATTATAAAGATAAACATTATAACCATTTGTCATGAGTATTGGTCAGAAATGGTGGCATCTAGAGTGTGCACAAGGTTTTTTAAAGACTTTATTTGGGGACCTAGACTAGGCGTAGCCTATTTTCAATATCGTTCAAGATATTACCAAGACAAATATTCAGATCAAATTTCATGTTTTTCAAAGATTTGACATGCACTATGTGCTCAAGTGAGCCAAAAAGGCAGACAACGTGTAATCATCATAACCTTTATATTCAACCATGAACAGTAACATGAGTGACTAGAATTTTAAGTATTTTTGGGGGGATTTTAGCTTTAACATGGAAAATTTGCCAAGCAAAATATCGAGATCTACTTTAAAATTATACCAAAGGTTTAATTTATCTACTGACTTTCGTATATAGATTAATTCATTTTGTTAACCTCTTTCCCAGACGACAAATTTTAGACTTGTTCAAGTTGACTGAATTTGCAGTCCACTTATCATATGTGGCTTGAATCAAAAGGTTTGTCCTAAATGGGATGGAAGACATTGTGGGGAAAGAGGAAAATGCTTGCATCTCATCCTCTTCAGATTTTTTTTAAAAAGCCTGTTCAATTAGTAGAGTAGTAGTACGCTCAGCGAGGGGTCAAGGATTGGAGCCATTACATTTTTTCCCTCATGTTAGACTTGGAAACAGTTCAAAGTCATCCGTTGCTCACCTGCTGAGATTTCTAATCAAATTTATCTTACATCGACTGTGAAACAAATTTCAACACTTCAATGAATCACTTTGGAAAATTGCTTTCTGGAAATTTTAACTAGTACTCGTGCGGTGGTGTGGGTGGTTCAACAGGTTTATTTTCGCTCATCACAGAATTCGAGCCTGGAACCGTTAATGTGAGAGCCGAAGCTTAACCCCTAAACCACTGTAACCCTTGTTGTGGCCCTGAATATGTATCCGTAGAGCCTGGGTCCGTATTCACCAACCATTCTTAAGAACGTTTTTGTCTTATTCTCCAAAATTTTCTACATTTGAAAGTAACACGACTTCTGATTGGCTAAACCATTTGGTTTAGCCAATCAGAAGTTGTATTACTTTCAAATTTTCTAAATCTTGAAGAACAAGACTAAGAATATTCTTAAGAATGGTTGGTGAATACGGACCCTGGTTTTAATCCCACTAGTTAGCCCTCGTCACATGACAGTTCACTGACCTTTGCCGAGTCAAAGGCTAGCACTGGTGAAACCCTAGCAATACATAATCATGTGTGCTGTCCAAGCGATATGAATCAAACACCGTTAAAATCAGAGTAAAAACAAAGGGAATCAATTACCTAAGTTCAAATGTTGGAATGTTTTTGAAATACTGGGGGAGCTTTGGCGTAATTCTTTGGTCAAGGATGTCTTTCAGTCGCTGTATAATTTCTGCCTGGTAGAAAAAAAGTAAGAATCACAAAACAGGGTCCGTATTCACCAACCATTCTTAAGAACATTCTTGGTCTTGTTCTTCAATTTTTTTCAAATTTGAAAGTAACACATCTTCTGATTGGCTAAACCGTACGGTTTAGCCAATCAGAAGGTGTGTTACTTTCAAAATTGGAAAATCTTGAAGAATAAGTCTAAGAGCGTTCTTAAGAATGGTTGGTGAATACGGACCCAGGTTGTTCGCTGTCGCAATACTAGATGAACTGCTTGAACGGTCCGACCTGGATCAGGTCATCTGCAGACTGCAGCAAAAGGCACTTGATTTTTGACAAACTTAAACCGAGATCTATATAACCTAATTTATAAAGCATGGTGTCCAACAGTGTTACTCGCAGAACAAGACCCGAGCCATTTCTGCCCGTTGCGTGGTGCGATCTCCAAGGGCAAGAATGAATAACACCACTAAATATTACCAAATTCTTTGTTAAGATTTTCCCATATTTCAATATTAAAATGGAAAAAGATGATATTTTCATCGAGTCCTGTAGTGATTCTATCTTCGACTTGGTACCTAGGGCGGAATAATTCGATACATACATGTATGAAGTTATAAAGATCGAAACTTTTGACATGGTCATTTTTTTTCTGTTAAGTAACATTTTAAATATAGGTCTGGCATAGATCCAAGACTAGACTGGACGTTCTGTACTATTTGTTCTTTACTTATGAAGTCCGCAAGAGCCCCTGTTTTCGCCCATGGCACAGAAAGGGTTAAAAAAGCGTTACCTTTGAACCCAGGTAAAAACGGTCATCATTTCTTAAATGATCGAAGTACGCTTTGAAGCCACCGTCGAAACCATCTTTCTGCATTATCTGAAAATAAAACACTTGATTTATTAGCTTATCATAACCGTCAGTATGTAGATGACTTTTTTTTTTTAAATAAATCTTTCGAAAACGGGTTGACTTTGCATGACACATGAATAGGACAGCTGTCGCCGTGATATGACGAACATATAGTTATGGGCGGTGTCAACATCTTTCAACCGATCAATACCAACTTTGCGAAAGCCTGGATCCCGGCGATATTAATTTTTGAAACACTCTGTATCGCAGTTTCCTATCTTGTTCTATATAGATCTGAGGCCACAAACCATTCGAACATTCTTGGACTTATTCTTCAAAATTTTCCAAATTTGAAAGTAACACACCTTCTGATTGGCTAAACCATATGGTTTAGCCAATCAGAAGTCGTGTTACTTTCAAATGTACTGGTACTTCGCACATTATTCTTCCCAAGCCACTGACTGCATTTCCAGGTACCAGTAATCATCGTCGAAACAATGATCAGTGGTAAGAGAGGAATGAATCCTGTCGGGATGGCTATCATCAGTCTTCCGAAAGAAATTAGCCGAGCTTCGGATTTGAACCAGCGACCTCCTGTTTTCAAGTCCTGTAGGCTACCGACTGCGCTTCCCTGGTTCGGCTAAAACCAAACAGACTCAACTATAGCTCCGCCAAAAAAAGTCTGATAACGCATTTACTGTTTCGATTTTACGTCGAAGTTTCGCCACTTCCTCTAGACCTTTCTGGTGAATTTCATCTGCTGTCATGTCTACAGAGAGATGCCATTTAAGGCAAGCTTGGTAATATTGGTCTCCCTCGGGTAGGTTGAGGACCCCCAGGTCCGCCCGTGTATTCAGCATATATGTCTGTAAATATACAAAAAAAAAAAAATGAATATAGTTTGTGCCATGCTCTGTGAAAAGGGGGTTCCAATGCATCTGCAAACACTATCGACTCAGGTCGCTAATCCGCGCTCCTGCGTTGATCTGTGTTGACACTCTTTGCTTTGCTCAGTTTTTTTGCATGTCAAAGGACCATTCTACCTCCAGATTCAGTCACTTGTCAGACAAAATGGATTTTATGGATCCATAATTATGTGATGTCTTGCTTGGTATGATGCATAATGAAAATGCATGAAACCCCCTTTTGCCAGAGCATGGCTCATTTACATTACCCCCGTTACTAGACGCGAAACCTCATACTCGGCAAATTTGATTTAAAGACGACGTATTCAGTTTATCTAAAAAAAACAAGACCCCTGCCGGTGAAATTACAGAAAACAGTGAGAAAACTGAGAAAATGCTGGTTACCAGCATTTTCTTCTTTCCCCACCATGTTTTCAAAAGCCGTCTTACTCAAGGTCGTGAAAATATGGATTTGTTTGGATTGTTGATTAGCCCTTTCCCAAACGAAAAATTTTGGACTGGTCCAAATTCAAAGAGTTTGCAGACGACAATTTTCAATTTGATGAAAATGGCAGAAAGGTCTCAAAAAGGGTAGAAAACACTGTGGGAAAAGGAGAAATTGCTCGTTACGAGCAATTTCTCCTTTTCCCACAGTGTTTTCAAAAGACTTGTACTGCAGACACGTGAAAACCAGGGCTTGTATGGGAAAGGGTTAATTAACTGTATGGTGTTTAAAGCCGTTTTAAACATTATTTCAGTCATATCGCGGCCAGTAAACCTATGTATGCTTTCATGGAGTTTTTGTAACTAGTACTTAGCGCAGTATTCTTCCCAAGCCACTGGCTGCTTTTCCAGTCTCGTCGAAACAATGGTCAGTTGTGAGAGGGGGGAATAAATCCTGTCTCAGTGACCATTATCAATCCTCGGAAAGCCTAGCAGGGGATTCGAACTAGCGACCCTCTGTTCTCAAGTCCTGTGTGCTACCGACTGCGCAACCGGAACTCGGCTGGAATTGTTTGGAAAATGGTTTATTAAAGAGTCCCTAGTGCTTTAACCCCATGCCCGATCTGAATATCTTTATCTTGTTTTCAACATCATTTCAATTAGATCGCGGCGACCACTACTCCGCACAACTTTCTATCCAAGCAACCGACTGCTTTCTCTAATAAATATGATCGAAAAAATGTTCAGCAGAGATAAATGAAATCCTGTCGCAATGACTATTATCCATCATCGGAAAGAATTTGGACGAGCTTGAGAATCGAACCAGCGCCCCTAGGTTTCAAGGCCCATACGCTCGCCACTGAGCTACCAGGCTCGGTGTATTGTATCGGCGGTACACAAAAATCTGAGCTTTGCTTTGGCAAAAGGTGGCTTAACTCTTTACCAAACGACAAAATTTTAGACTGGACCAAATTGAAAGTTTTTGCAGACGACAAATTAAATGTGATTCAAATGATGTTTTCTGTCTTTGATGGAGTAGAAAACATTGTGGGAATAGGAGAAAATGCTGGTTACCAGCATTTTCTCCTTTTCCCACAATGTTTTCAAAAGCCTACTCTTTCAGGGTCGTTTAAAGTCGGGATTGTGTGGTAAAGGGTTAACATTTTCTCCTTTTCCCACAATGTTTTCAAAAGCCTACTCTTTCAGGGTCGTTAAAAGTCGGGATTGTGTGGTAAAGGGTTAACCCTTTACCTCACAATCCCGACTTTTAACGACCCTAAAGAAAGAAGCCTTTTGAAAACATGGTGGGAAAATGAGAAAATGCTGGTAACCAGCATTTTCTCCTTTTCCCACAATATTTTCTACCCTTCCCAAGACAAATTTCAATTTTTCAGTCACATTTATTATGTCGTCTGCAAAAGCTTTGAATTTGGACCAGTCTTAAATTTTGTCGTTTGGTAAAGAGTTAATGGATCTCAGTGATGTATTATACCACGCAATAATCACATAACTTTGGCTCCATACAATCCGTTTGGTCTAGCCATGAGGTAGACTGGTCCTTTGACATGCATATAAATGACCAATAGCAAAAAATTTCGACCCAGGTCAGCCTGCGCGGACTGCGCAGGCTGACCTGAATCGATACTTTTTGTGCAGATGCACTACGCCCCTTTTGCACAGAACATGGCCCATCTATATGTTCATGTATAAGTCATGCTCTATAACAAGTATTTTCATGCATCTGCATAAAATATCGACGCATGTCACCGTGATCGGAACTATTTTCTCTTAGTAATTTTTTTTTTGCGTCACAAAGGACCATTTGACGTCATGATTCAGGCGGGTTTCTAGACAAATTGCATCCATATTATGCTACCACCAGTTTTAAATAACGCACTACGCAGATCCATTAACTCTTTACCAAACGACAAAATTTCAGACTGGTCCAAATTGAAAAGCAGTTGCAGACGACAAAATAAATGTGACTGAAAAATTGAAATTTGTTTTGGAAAGGGTAGAAAACATTGTGGGAAAAGGAGAAAATGCTGGATACCAGCATTTTCTCCTTTTCCCACAATGTTTTCAAAAGCCTTCTTTCTCAGGGTCGTTAAAAGTCGGGATTGTATGGTAAAGAGTTAACCCTATCCTGCTAAATAAGTTAAATAAAACTTTCCAGCAAATAGTGAAAAACCCAAATATTGCAATGTCGGGAGTTACTTCTTGGGAAAAAAATATCTCATCAGGCGGTGTAGATCCACAATCAGACTGCACGTTCTGTGCCGTCTGGGTCAGTTTTCAGCAAGTATTCTTGAGAACATTCTTAGTCTTATTCTCTTGAATTTTCTAAAGTTGAAAGTAACACAACCTCTGATTGGCTTAAAAGTTTGGTAAGAAAATCTTACAGAAGAAGACCAAGAACGTTCCTAAGAATGATTGGTGCATACGGACCCACTAATCTTGATCTACTGAAGTGCCTTAAGTCGCGCTTAGCAGCTTAAGGGTTAACCCCCTTTTCGAACAACCATATAGATGCCAATCTTACAAACCATGAAAACTTAAAGAAAGAAAAGTTACAAATCCAGCAATATACCTACATCAACGATGTATGTCTTCAGCCTTTCGATCTGGTCCAGGAAGTAAGTGATCCCTCTCACTGCTTCGTTTCGTATCGCTGTCCTTAACATGAAAAACAAGAGGGCCATGATGGCCCTGTATCGCTCCACTGGCTTATAAATATAAACCACGAAGAAAAGTCTTCACTATATAAGCCCTTATAAAACTTTGACCTCATGGCTACAGTCTGACTAAATGGGGAATATTGTAGTAGAAGAATAACATGCCAAATGTGGGAGTTCTTGGCCTTATGGCTGGTAACAAGATGGTTTCTGAACTTTTCACTCCATAAACCCATGTAAAACTTGTGATCCCTGGTGCAGGGCCAAACTTGATCCTAGAGCTGTAACTTGGGCCCTCTTTGTAACTGTCCATTAAATAATGCTATAATTATATGCAAAATTTGGTAGCCTAAGCCTTATGGCTATGTACACCAAGATTTAAAAGTTTTCCCTATGTAAGCCTATGTAAATCTTGTGAACCCCCCCCCCTCCAAGTATGAGGCCAAATTGACCCCAGGACTATACTTTGGACACTTTTGGTAGACTCCAACTAGATCAAGCTAAATGCCAAATTTGGTAGCTCTAGGCCTTATGGTTTCAGACAAGAAGATATTTAAAGTTTTCTCTATATAAGCCTATGTATAAAACTTGTGACCCCTGGGGAAGAGCCAATTTTGACCCCAGGGCTATAATTTCAAGAAACATGATAGAGGTCTACTACATAAAGCTACATGCCAAATTTGGTAGCCCTATGCCTTATGGTTTCAGACAAGAAGATTTTTAAAATTTTCTCTATATAAGCCTATGTAAAACTTGTGACCCCTGGGGCAGAGCCAATTTTGACCCCAGGGCTATAATTTCAAGAAACATGATAGAGGTCTACTACATAAAGCTACATGCCAAATTTGGTAGCCCTATGCCTTATGGTTTCAGACAAGAAGATTTTTAAAGATTTCCAATATTTTTCAGTTTTGTTGCCATGGCAACCAGAGTTTTTGAAGGAATCAAATTCTTTCAAGAAATTCTGAAGAGGACCATGTCAGGATCATTTCTGTGAAGTTTCGTGAAAATCGGATGGGTAGTTTCAGAGAAGAAGATGTTTGAAATAAAAGTTAACGCACGGACGGACGGACGGACGGACGGACGGACGACCGGACGGACGGACGCACGACGGACACCGGGCCATGACATAAGCCCGCTGGCCTTCGGCCAGTGGAGCTAAAAAGTATTCCATAGGTGTTTTACCTGATTACCTGTTATACAAGGGCGAAATTTAGACTCAAGCAGGTTGCTGAATAAAAGTAAACTTAGGATTTCAAGCCAATAGTGAAAACCCTCAGTTTACGATTTAAAAAGAAATCTGCTCGGTCGGAGAAATCTCGCCGTATCGGACAGTGTAGATCCAAGATCAAACTGCAAGTTCTGTGCAGTCTGATCTTGGATCTTCATTGTCCGCAAAAGCGCCTTAATTCGCCGTTAGCATTTTCCTTTGAAATGGAAAGGTAATTCTGCCGGTGCCTTCTCACAGTCTAGTGGGTTGTTGTTTCCCTTGTCTGTCCTTATATAGGACTACACTGCCCTTCACTTGAACAAGACTCGCAAAAAGATATTCTTATCTATTGCAAGAGCGTTGATACGAACATTTCTATTTCCACAATATAATTTTCGATAATGGCAATGTCGCAAGAAAACATTTTTTGGCGTTTCACACACGAAAACAAAAGTCAGAGCGTGCAGTCTGATCTGGGTCTACACTGTCCGATGAGGAGATGATTCTTCTCCGAAAATACCTTTGAAATAAAAAAAAAAAAAAAAAACTGGGTTTTTACTATCGGCTTTAAAGATTCATTTTTTTAGCAGGATAAGGGTTAACAAACCGATGTGAATATTTCCAGGTAATGTGTATTCAGTGTGAGAGCACGGATATATCATCGAAAGATAACAGTGCTATTTAGAGCATCTGCAGGGACTTTTTGCACGCACTGATGCACTGCAGCCTTTGTCTAACTTTTGCAGATGTAACTGTGTTTATGAATCATCGTTAGCTGCCTAGATACTAATCAGACGGAATTGCCCCGAATCATTGTTTTTAAAACTCATGACGGATTTACTCGATAAATTATATACGGTCATATCATTTACTTAAAGATGGAATTTTTCCAGTTACATCATTTTTCGTGTTTTCATCCCAATACAGGAACAATTTGTCCCGTTTTAGTCTTTACGCGACAGTTCACCGGTCGAATTGCATACCATTGTTGATACACTTATAACAATTACTTACCATTATCAATTCGCATGGCCAAGAATTTGAGATTTTTTTATGTGAAATAAAACTTCACTGATAACTGTGACAACTGGTAAGCTGCGCACTGATATATCCGGCTGCATCGAGCTATGCATTCTCTCTGTGTGGGGTCCATTTGGGACTTATGCAGCGGATGAAATTGATATTTTTCAATAAAAACTCAAAAGAACGTAACTGTTTACGCTTAGATGGGTAAGAGAAAAAAATGCTGGAAAAATTCCTCCAAAGGGACTGGAACCCATGACCTTCAAAAAACGAGAGTTGGAGACTCAACCAACTAAGCTATCAAGCCGACTTGAATCTAACTGTTTTTTAAATGTATTTTCCTTGTTATGCGATAACGCTTATACCGTTAGAAACGGTATAGAAAATTTTACAAAAAAGAAACAAAAATCTAGGTAATTCATTGTGTTTTCTATATGTACTTCTATTTCTGTTTTACTTTTAAACCGAACTTTGCACGCGAACGAAAATTTGCCATCTTTGCTTGTTTTTTTCTTTTAAATAAAAACTTGCGAACCGAAATCTGGTTTAATGCCCCTTTAAAAGATTTACTCTACTGTAATTACATACCTCTGCTGTGGGAAAAAACTAAGAATGCGATGAATAGAATACACAAAAATTGCATGATAAATTGAGAGTATCACCATAATAATTCAAGTATCTTTGCTATCGTTAATGTTATCAAAACTTCGTCTGCGAAAGATTCTCTCACTCTTTTCAAAATTGTTGAATTTTCAAAGTGAAAAACACCCGCAAAGACGAATTTAATGTAGCTTGAATGATGATATTTGTTTGTGAAATAGTAAAAACATCATGGAAAAAAGGTTACCGGCATTTTGTCCTTTCCCGACAATATTTTCTACCCTTTACAATACAAATCCAATATGAGCCCAATATGGTTTCTCGTTTAGAGTGCTTTCAATTTTAGTAAGTCTGATGTCTTGTCGTCTGGTCCAGAGTTTGATGTAAATATCAGTAATAAAAAGAAATAAGCCGTGCTCTGTGAAAAGTGGGCTTAATGCATCTGCAAAACGTATCGACCCAGGCCAGCCTGCACGGAGTGCCGAAAATTTTTGCCATCGGTCAATTTTCTGTTTGTCCATGTACCAGTTTACCTCATGATTCAATCGGTTGTTATACAAAGTGGACTTCATCGATCCATGATCATGTGACGACCTGCTTGGTATCGTGGATCAAGGAGGTTCAGTAAGCCCCTTTTTGCCAGTGCATGGCTAAAATTATGATGAAAGCATTATAATAAAAGGACAAATTGCTCGTTACGAACAATTTCTGCTTAATTTCAAATTTGGACTTCTGTAAGATAGGTAAAATAGAAAAAAAAATTCGACAGCGGGTGGTAAAGAGGTTTTTTTTTTTAATGCATTCTTTAGAACATTAACCCTTAGGCTGCATGGCATGAGTTAAGGCGCTTTTGCGGCCTGTGTAGATCAAGATCAAGATCAGACTGCACAGAATGTACAGTGTGATCTTTGATCTACACTGTCCGATATGGAGATATTTTTCCAAGGAAAAGTAACTTTGGAAATGCATATATTTGGGTTTTTCACTATAGCGTGGAAAGTTTCATGTAATACTTTTGCTGCTAAATGAATGGATATGACATTTCTCAAGGTCTAAAAGTATATTACCTTTGCCTTTGAAGCCGACTATGGCCGAAGATTAGTATCAGGTAGCGGATGGTGTAGATCAAAGATCAGACTGCACGTTTTGTGCAGTCTGATCTTAATCTACGCCATCCGCAAAAGATAACCACGACGACATTGGCAGTGAAATAGTTATCTTATTTGGCAGCATAGGGGTTAGATCCGGGTCATCTTTCACAGTTTTTTATTTTAATGTCGGGTGGTAACGAAAAACTAATATGGTTATTTTTAGATTAAAAAGCCTTGCCTGTTCTCAGACGACATCTGATTATTGTTGACGAGTTCGTCCATTTTTCCACCGTCTTGGAAAGGCGCATAAAAACTGAAATATGTTTCATTGTCCTTGAACTTGAGAAGTAAGTCGAGCTGTCCAGGGACCTTGGTCTATAAATAGAATAGAAATAAATAGAAGTAGCAAATATTCAAATAAAAATTAAGTGAAGACGACAATTAAATTATCTTTTTTTTTTGGCTCTTTTTTCTGTCGAGAAATTTTTTAAATGAGCCATGATCTCTGAAAAGGGGGCTTAGTGCACCTGCGAAAAGTATCGACCCGTCGGCGCAGGCTGACCTGGGCCGAAACTTTTCGCCATCGGTCAATTTTCTGCATGTCAAAGGACCATTCTTTGATACAGTCGGTTGTTAGAAATAATGAATTTGAGGGATCCCTAACCACGTGATGTCGTGCATGGTATCACAGAGATGCATTAAGCCCCCTTTTGCCAAAGCATGGCTCAAATGATTACATTCCTTCGTTTAGAAACACCTTCAAACTCCTATATGAGCGGTGATCTGGTAAACGGGAGTTTGATGTAAAGCAACATACCGAACAAGTCATCGCAAAAGACGGATCCACGAGATAGAGTGGTTCTTTGAAGAGCAGGGAGTTTACTAAAAGCAAAAAGATTCTATCTAGTGGACTGACATGGGCCAGTGGTCTTTGCGACTGCTTTAACCTTTTACCAAACGACAATTATTTAGACTTGTCCAAATTGAAAGCATTTGCAGACGTCTAAATAAATGTGACTAAAAAATGAAATTTGTGGTTGAAGGACAGAAAACATTGTGGGAAAAGGAGAAAATGTTGAATTCCTTTTCCTACAATGTTTTCAAGTGCCTTTTTTTTCTCAGAGTCGTTAAAACTCGGGATTGTGTGGTAAAGCATTAAACCACCTTGTCAGAATATGACTCCTTATACTGGCCCGCAACATGTAAAGTAAGACCTTCGGACATTTGCGTAAAGTGTCGTCTCGGATTAGCCTGCGCAGTCCGCGCAGGCTAATCCGAGATGGCACTTCACGACTACATAAGATTTTTTCAAACAGTACACTTTCGTGAAACAGAAAATCGCACAAAAACGGGAAGTCTCGTCTCGGATTAGTTACAGACTGCACAGGCTGATCTGGGACGACACACTGTTACGCATATGTCCGAAGGCCCCTTTTCGTGTGTTGCACGCCATATATTGTAGAATGCAACAAATTATTCTATTTATTCATTACCGTGCAAACTGGAATACACTCATTTCAACCTTGAGGATGAGAGCTGTAGCATGCACTTTTGGAAAAAAGAGCAACTGGTTGTGACTTTTTTCTATAGACAGATATTGTGGGGAAAAAAAGAGCGACTGCTCGTAACAAGTACGAAATCGCCCATATTAAATCAATTAAGTTGTACGTGTCATTCCAAACAGACTTTTGTTTTTCTTCCATTCAAATATTTTTTATTTGTGTCACTCGTACATAGGGTTTAACACTCCTTTTCCTCAAGCACATAAAAGCCCTTTTAACCGTGCATGCGTCGTTGTTTACATTTCAATAGGCCTGGTTTTTGTGTGGCGGATTGCTGCATAATAAGTCAACCCTTGGACTTCTTCTGCAACAGTAAATGAAAAGACTAGTTTCATTTCCGGTTGAAACCTTGACCTAAATATTGAAATTTCAAGCTCGTTTTTACTAGATAATCTCACAAAATATCAAACAGTGTAGATTCGCAATCAGTTTTCACGATCTGTGAAGTCTGATCTAGGGTCTAAATAATCCTTAAAAGGATTTAACTCCTTAGCAGACGGCAAAATTTTGGACTGGATGAAATTGAAAGCATATGCAGACGACAAATGAAATATCGCTGAAATTATTATTTCTATGTATTAAAGGGTATAAAACATTGTGAGAAAAGGAGAAAATGCTGGTTACCAGCATTTTCTCCTTTTCCCACAATGTTTTCCAAAGCCTATTCTTTCAGAGTCGTCAAAAGTCTGCATTGTGTGACAAAGGCCTACAGAAGCTACTTACAAGTGAAGAGTTCACTCAATGTTGCACAGACTATCTTTAAATCAACCAAAATCTTTTACAAATCACCAAAAGGAAAAAAAACATTGCAGGAGAGGGAATTAATGATATCCAGGGATAGGGCTACCTACGTCTGCAGATATTGTCCATGGGACTGTTCACCTATTGAACATAACAGTGGGTCTGATCACCTTTGGGGCTATTGTCCATGGGACTGATCACTTATTGGTCTATTGTACATTAGACTATTAATTTATGTTCCGTTTGTCCAAGGGACTGTTCACTTATAGGGCTATTGCCCACAGGATTGTTCCCCTATGGGGCTATTGTCCAGTGGACTTTTCAACGATGTTTCTTTTGTCCATAGGACTGTGGGGCTATTGTCCATGGGACTACTCACTTATGGAGGATATTGTCCAAAGGACTGTCCACCCAAGTGGATTTTAACCATAGGACAGTTCACCCATAGGGCTATTCTCCATTGGACTGGTCACCTATGGGGGAATTGTCCATGAGACTTTTTTGATTGCACCTGCTTTTCAACAGAAAGTAAAAGTTTAAATGAAAAGGAGCAAATGCTTTAATATGCTGTAAACTGCAGGGGCATAAAAAGTCGTTTTTACACAGTAAATGGGTGTGTTAAACCTTTCTTAAGGACAGAAACAAAATGTGTAATATGTAAATTGAAAAAAATACATCATAGATTTTAAAAATCAGCCTGCCGAAACCATCCTGTTATCTGTTTACCACACAATCCCGAGATTTAACGACCTAGGGAACTAAAGGCTTTTGAAAACATTGTGGGAAAAAGAGGAAATGCTGGTAACCAGAATTTTCTCCTTTTCCTACCATGTTTTCTACCCTTTCATAGAAAAATTTTCTTATTTGTGCAGCTTTTGGTTTGTCGTCTACAACTGCTTTCAATTTGGACAAGTCTAAAATTTTGTCGTTTGGTAAAGAGTTAAATGGGACATTTCAGCCTCATAAATATCTAGCTGAAAAGTAAACCCTTCGCTCGTTTAGCAGCGTTGCTTTTCTAGCAGTATCGATCACGACCAGACCGCATACATGTACTCTCATCTTGGAGTCATATTCTTCGTTTCTAAACTACATGTACATGTAGGCCTATTATGACTTTAGTTTTTACCAAACGACAAAATTTTAGACCTGACCAAATTTAAAACATTTGCAGGCGACAAGGTAGACAAAACCGAAAAAATCAACCTTTGTTTTGGGAATGGTAGAAAACATTGTTGGAAAAGGAAAAAAATGCTGGTTCCCTGCAATTTCTCCTTTTCCCACGATTTTTTCAAAGGCCTTTTTGTCTCTCGGGGTCGTTGAAAGTCGGGATTATGTGGTAAAGGGGTAATCAAACTAGAAAACATAATAATCAAACTGAGTATTGCCTAGGTGATAAGATTTTTCTATACAGGGATAGAAAACGTTGTGGACAAAGGATAAAATGCTCATTTCCAGCATTATCTCTCCTTTTCTCAAAATGTTTTCAAAAGCTCTCTTCGTCAGAATCGTAAAACTACTTGACAGATTTAAAAACAGATAAACTTGTTCAAGTAACAATAGCTGCCAGAAGTAAACAAAGCAGGTGTTAACCCTTTATGTTAACCCTTTACCGCCTTTTGACGCCCCTGAGAAAGAGGTCTTTTAAAAACATTGTGGGAAAAGGAGAAAATGCTGGTAACCAGCATTTTCTCCTTTTTCCACAATGTTTTCTACCCTATCAAAGGCAGAAATCATCATTTTAGTAACATTTATTTTGTCGTCTGCAAATGCTTTGAAATTAGATCAGTCTAGGATTTTGTCGTATGGTAAAGGGTTAAAATGCATTTGAATTTAAATCATACCATTTAAAAGTATGGAAATTATTGTGATGACAGACAATCTGTTATTGTACGGTCGGTCCAAGTTTTAGTCGCTGGCACAGAAACTAATTTCAAAACTAGGTTAAAACCTGCCAGATCACACTACCTTTTGTTTACTTTTTACCTCATTGTAAAATTCTTTTTTTTTCTGCCAGCAACTAACACATGGACCGACCACATATTATCATCTTAACAATATTTACTATACTTTTAGATGGTATAATTTGAAATTAAATGCATTTTAAGACTTGCGTTGATTTTTGGCCGTTATTGGGCCTTTAATATGTTTAAAGTACGTTACCAAAGACACTGCGTTAAGTGTAGTACCCATCTGTATGGCTTTGTCCATACGTGCGATTGTTTGGTTTATCTGTAATAAAAATCGAAAACAAGCTTTACTAACGCTGTACCAGACAAGAAAATGTAAGATTTGACAAACAGACCAAGACAAAAAATCAAATGTGGCTTAACCCTTTCCCAAACGACAAATTTTGGACAAATTCAAAGAGTTTGCAGACGACAATTTTAAATTTGATGAAAATGGCAGAAAGTTATCAAAAAGGGTAGAAAACACTGTGGGAAAAGGAGAAATTGCTCGTTACGAGCAATTTCTCCTTTTCCCATAGTGTTTTCAAAAGACTTGTACTGCAGACACGTGAAAACCAGGGCTTGTTTGGGAAAGGCTTAAATCATAAGATTTTGTCTTTGAAAGCGAGGAAAACATCGGGAGTGGGACGGGGTGCCGGAAAGAAGGAAAAGCAGGATAACAGCGTATTCTACTTTTCCAACAATGTTTTAAAAAGGCTCCAGTCATCTCAAGATCATAGCGACTGCTGTCGCTAGCGACAGTAATGCCGCAATAGAGCGTCGGCCTGTCACACCAAAGGTTCTGGGTTCGAATGCCGTGATGACACAGGCGTGGTAACCTTTGGAACCATTCACGTCATGGCGCGACTGCTAGTTAAGATTTCCAGGGAGGATTCATCGAGAGTGATGAATATTATAAGTTGTGAGATCCTGTTTACGTCATAATCGATGTAAGATAAAACGATTTGGGTCATCCTCTGGTTAAAAAGGGGTTTATCACATAAAACCTCCTCCAGCAGTGTATTAAACCCATGATTTATTTTCGATAATACACTAGTGTATTGTCGTTTTCTGGGTCCCGGTTCTGATCAGTTTTTAGTCATGAACGCGTGAAGTCGAAGAAACCAGTCACAGCACTTGCCGGAATTTATACTATTACGCTGTTTCGCGGAAAAATGACGTCATCGTTGCTAAGGCGTATAAGCGTAAAGAATTTTCCATTTCCATGTGTAATGAAAACCAAAAAAATGCAGCTGAAGTTTTTTGAAATCAACAAAATTGCGGAAATAGGTGGAATTATCCCCCTTTAGAAACTGTTTCATTCTATTTTCGGTGTAAATGCCAAAAAGCCGTTTACTTGTGTATGTACACATTTGAAACCGAACTACAACTGTAAATATGGTCCCGTGAACGGTATATAGGCTGAAGGTGATGATGCAAGATACTTATTTGTCTATCATTCGTTTTATGTGATAAATAGAATCTCACATTCGTGTTCATGTATTATCATTTTTATCAAACTCGTTGACTAAAATGTATATGACGCTCGCCAAGGCTCGGGTCATATAATTTTAGTCAACTTGTTTGGTAAAAATGATAATACATAAACACTCATGTAAGATCCTCTATTTAATGCATCTCCATGATGCATCGTATCAAGCAAGACATCACATAATTATGGATCCATAAAATCCATTTTGTCTAACAACCGACTGAATCATGACATAGACTGGTACTATGACATATAGAAAATTTCGACCCTGGTCAGCCTGCGGGGTCTACGCAGGCTGACCTGGGTCGATACTTTTTTGCAAATGCATTAAAGTTCCTAATCACAGAGCATGGCTCATTTACCTGGGATAAAAAGGCCGTAAAAACACGGGGCCGTTTGGTAAAGGGTATAATTACATGTAGATATGCCGGTAATTATGGCCGAGTTTTGATACCTATTCATGTTTTGACCTTGAAATAACCTTCTCATCCGTAGCGAGCTAAATAAATGAAACAGAAAAATTCAGTCGCTTGAGAAAGACTTTTTTTCTTGTTATAAATGCAAGGCGCGTTTATTTATTTTCAGAGTAAGTATCTAGAGCGATTTCAGACACACAAAATATTAATTTAACCCTTAAGCTGCTAATCGCGACCCACTGACCTTTTGCGGACAGTGTAGATGAAGATCAGACTGCACAGAACGTGCAGTCTGATCTCTGATCTACACTGTCCGATGCGGTATTTTCTTTCCGGTGAAATCAACTTTGAAGCCGCAATGTTTGGGCTTTTGGTATTGAGTAGAAGTTAGTGTTTCATTTATTCAGCAGCTTAAACTGACATTTATTACAGATTTAACATGCAGTTCTATCTTGGATCTATCTTGTCCGGAAAGGTAATTAGCACTTGAACCCATTAGCTCTTTACCAAACAAAAATTCTTTTAATTTGTCCAAATTGAAAGGCATTTACAGACGACATATTAGACAGTGTGGTCCATAGCAAGCATAGTAAGAAAAGGGAAAAAATGTTGGTTACCAGCGTTTTCCTCCTTTCCTACGATGTTTTCAAAACGGTTCTTTCTGAGGGTCGTTAACCCTTTACTACTCATCCAAACTTTAAACAACCCTAGCAAAGAGGCCTTTTGAAAACATTGTCGGAAAAGGAAAAAAATGCTGGTAACCAGCATTTTCTTCTTTTCCCACAATATTTTTTTAAAATACCTTGTCAAAGACAGAAATTATCATTTGAGCAACATGCAATTTGTCGTGTGCAAATGCTATCAATTTGGTCCAGTCCAAAATTTTGTCGTTTGGTAGTGAGTAAAACGACGGGCTTGTCTTGCAAAGGGGTAACATTAACAAGGCACAAGCTACTAGTACATGTAATTAGGGACTAGAGAGGATGGGCCTTTCAACTCTTTACCAAACGACAAAATTTCAGACCGGTCCAAATTAAAAGCGTTTGCAGACGACAAATTAAATGTCACTAAAATACTGAAATTTGTTTTTGGCGGGAAAGTAAACATTGTGGCAAAAGGAGAAAATGCTGGATACCAGCATTTTCTTCTTATCCCACAATGTTTTCAAATTGCCAACTTCCTGAGGGTCGTGAAAACTCGGAACTGTGTGGTAGAGGGTAAAATCGATGCATCGGATTTTTAATGACGGAGGCCAAAGAGGTTGACATTCAAATGTGTGGATTTAAGTATATATCCTATAACGCCTTCCCAAACGACAAAATATTTGACACATCGAAATTCAAAGCCGTGGCAGACTACAATGTAAAGATGGCTCATCTGATGAAAACTGCCTTCGAAAGGATATAAAACATTGTGGGAAAAGGAAAAAATGCTGGTAACCAGCATTTTTTCCTTTTCCCAAAATGGTTTCAAAAGGCTTTCACCTCAGGATCCTAAAAAAATGGGATTGTTTGATAATGGGTTAACCCTTTACCACATAATCCCGACTTTTAACGACCCTGATGTTGAAGCCTTTTGAAAACATTGTGGGAAAAGGAGAAAATGCTGGTAACCAACATTTTCTCCTTTTCCCACAATGTTTTCTATCCTATCAAAGACAAATCGCATCATTTGAGTCGCATGAAATTGTCGTCTGCAAATGCTTTCAATTTGAATGGGTCTAAAATTTTGTCGTTTGGTAAAGTGTTAAATATGGGTCAAGTGCATCAACTCTTTACCAAACTGTCTACTGATTTAATGATCCAGTGAAAGAAGCCTTTGGAAAACATTCTGGGGGAAGTAGAAAATCCTGGTTACAGATAATTCCCACTATTATTTGATTTGCCGTGAGCAAATTCTTTAAATTTTGGTAAGTCTGAAAATTTGTCATTCGGTCAAAAATTAACCTTTACGCTGCTAAGCCCGACTTAAGGACCTTTTGCAGACAATGCAGACCAAGATCAGACTGCACAGAAAGTACAGTCTGATCGTGGACCTACACTGTCCGATAAGGAGATATCTTTCCTCGAGAAATAACGCAACATGCCTACCGCACCTAAAATACGAATTGTGTAACCTGGGAAGTGCTCGTATGCCAAGAGACACAATATCGCCGTTAAACTATATACATACATGAGCCATGCTCTGGCAAAAGGGGGCTTAGTGCATCCCCGTCATGCATCTCGGTTATAATCACATGATAGTGGATCCATAAAATCCATTTAATCTAACAAACGACTAAATCCGGAGGTAGAATGGTCCTACGACAAGCAGAAAATTGACAAATTTGCAAAAAGTTTCGTCCCATGTCAGCATGCGCGGATTGCAAAGGCTGACAAAGGGTTAATACTTTTTGCATATGCATTAAGCCCCCTTCTCACAGAGCATGGCTCAATTATACACCAGTTGGCTAATTGTTTACCTGATGACCGTAATTAAAAATCCTCTCAGCGAAATTTCGGAAATCCTTTTCCGTTTCAAATTTCAGCTGACTCGCCCGAGATCCGTGATTTGTTTGAATCCCGTCTAAAAAGGAAATACCATTCATCGGTCCATAGCTGAAATAGGAAAGGTCATTGACCTGAAATAAGCAGCTCATGAGACACAGCTATGAGGTTTAAAGACAACTTTATTTTCTCATATTCGCCTGGTTGGTCTGTTTTCAGAGGACAGTGAGCCCCTCTCCGAAGCAACCAAGATATTGCTCTCAGGCTGGCTTACAAAAAGTCGATATCGCACATACTCGACGAATTTTCACAAAAATTTTAAGCTTGAAGTTTTGGGTGCGTCTTATGGCCGAGGCGTTTCACAGTCGAGTACTTTCACTATACCTCCAGAATTTTTTGTAGCTTCCGTCCATCGGACCGATCAGATAAAAGTTGGCACAAGCAGCTGACTGCATTGGATAACTACGGAACCTTGCAGCTCTATCTCATCAACTGTGTGTACTTACTTTAAGTTACTGTATTGCTTATTTTTTGGGGTTATGTACATAGTCCAACCTGTATAAACACTCTAACAGACGTCAAAGTTTTACCCCTGTCGAAACTAAAAGCGTTTGCAAGCGACATAATAGATTTGGTTCAAATGATGTTTTTTTGTTTGTTTGTTTGTTTGTTTTTTAACAGGATAGAAAGCATTTGAGGCAAAAGTAACAAATACTTGTTATCTACATTTTCTACTTGGCCCAAGATGTTTTCAAAAGTCTTTTTCCTCAGAAAAAATCCTTTGCAAATATGAATATTTAACATGAATAAAGGTCTCACCCATGCATACATGTGAACAAAATTCAGTTCCAAAGGTAGAGAATACTCAATAGAGACATTTTATTCTATGGCCACATTGTTTTCCAAACCTGGTGCATGACGTAATAGTATTGTGTCAACTTACTATCTCCATTTGAAAGCTCCTATCCACGACACAAGAGTGTCATTTAGCACATCGTATGTAACTTTATCAATTGCCGTTAGGTTGGCTTTGATGATAGCATCAAGTCTGGAGAGAAAACCTTCCATGGCTGTCTAAAAATAGAAATAAACGAAGGAGTCTACTTACCTTGAAAGCATCATAGAGTCAATATTTGTGTAACTTACTATCTCACAAATGGGATATTTCATAGCACAGCAGTTTACAGATGTGATGAATTGCGAAAAAAAAAAAAAAACGTGCAGTTGCTTGTCAGTGTTTTATACTGTTTGAAAATAGCATTTTCCTTTCCTCAAAATGTTTGTACTTTGTGTAATTACTGATAGTTTTGGTAGGTCTTTAGATATAGCCTGTATTGTAAAGGATTATTTTTTCATAAAAAGACAAACTTTGTCACAGAAATTGGTCAAATAGTTCAAACATTTCTCTTTCTGGTTTACTAGCCAGAGTAAGGAAGGAATGAAACTCGCGAACGGTGTTAAATGTTAACTTTTAACCACGGCAAGACATTTTGATGGTGATGACTTGCCCTCTACTTCCGGTTGAACATTCCGACAATTGGCATCCTTGTAATTTGAGTAGAGTTTTCCTGTTGTTCATCGGTTTCCCAGTAACAAGGCCGGGGGTTCTCCGTGTTCTCCGTGACTCAATGGTTAGGACATTCGATTCTTGAACAGGGGATCTCACTTGATCAAAAAACCGAACCGCTTGTAGCGCTGATCACTTGGAAATATCGCAGTATCACTGCATGACACTAGCTTAATGTTGGTTAAACGCAGGATGGATATATATATATATATATATATATAGAGAGAGAGAGAGAGAGAGAGAGAGAGAGAGAGAAAAGCGTTGCCCTGATGAGCTTTTCAAAGCGAAACCGGTTGGCACGTTAAAGGACAAATTGTAGTGTTGTTTCTCTTTTATTTTATACTTTCTTGTTCCGGTATACTTCTTCTTATATATATATATATATATATGCAAAGTTCAACTAGTGCCGGTTCAAGGATATTACATAATAAACAAGAAAAACATCACATGGGAACATAGAATATAACATTTATTGCCAACCGGTTTCGCTTTAAGCTCATCAGGGCCCTGATGAGCTTAAAGCGAAACCGGTTGGCAATAAATGTTATATTCTATGTTCCCATGTGATGTTTTTCTTGTTTATTATATATATATATATAAGCGCAAGTCATCACAGTAGTATGGATCCATTATATCCATTTTCTCTAACAAATGACTGAATCCTGAGGTAGACTGGTCATTGGACATGCAGAAAATTGACCTAAAATTGACCTAAAACAAAAAGTTACGACCCAGGTCAGCCTGCGCGGACTGCGCAGGCTGACCTGGGTCGTAGTTTTTGTGCAGATGCATCCTTTTCGCTGAGCATGGCTCATATGTAATGGATTTTATGGATCCATGATCATGTGTTGACGTGCCCAGTAACATACTTAACAGAGATACATTAAGCCCCCTTTTGCCAGGGCATGTTTTTTTTTTCAGTCTGCGTAAAACATCATTCAAACGTACATAAAAATAACACTAGACCGGGCATATGCAGGCAGGGCCTTGCCCAACGACATCCCGTATCTCAGGCTTGTATCTATAAAAGCCATCCACCTAGGGGTCGTAAAAATACGGGATTGTTTGTTAAGGGGTTAAACTACGAGACACGCATGACCTAAAATCCCATTCTCTCTGTCCCGGTTTCGCGACCCCGGTTTGAGAACCGTGAAGAACCGCGAGAAAACCCTGGCGGTACCTTGAGCATCCGGGATGGTCCGGGATGAAATGTTTAATACAACCGGGGGTCATCGGGAAGGATGACGACGACCGCCTTAATCCGGGGGTTTCCGAGTCGATGCCGGGACATTCCAGCGCACGTGTGGGGGCTGTACCCTCCTTCCACCGTGATTAAGTAGCATTCCGGGGGTAGTGTGGGCCACGGTAAAGACCCGGCAAAGCCCCGGTAACGCCCCGTTCATCCCGTATGAGCCAGGAAATAGGACGGTATTAGCCCGTTCATCGGCCGGTTACGCCCCGTTTGTACCCGGAAAATGACGGTACACCTAAGGTTAGGGCCGGCAGAGCCCCTTCTATTAGGGAATGGCCCAGTGGAACAGGGTGCATGCCGGACGACCCCGACAATACCACGATTAAAGACGGTGCAGTTACGGTGACACACGGTTTAGTGCTCTGTTATGCATATATCTATATTCAAACTGCGACTGAAATCAGTTGTGGTTATAAGCCAGCAGAATCCCCATCCGTTGCTGGCTCATCTAACGGTTCACACTTTTTTGCTTGTTTCTTTCTCGGCATGACTACGTCGGAAACCGGGAACAAAAGTATCTACCCCGGGGTCCAACTGAAAGATACACCGGGGTAACGCCGGTAATATGAGAATGCAATTCATTTTTTATGAAAACATTCCCGGATTATCGCGGTATACCGGCATCTCGCCACCGGGTTGTACCGGGAACAGCACCCTGACAGTGAGAATGGGGCTTGACACACTCGTCACAACTCGGCCGATTCCGTACCTACATCTAACCTCGTCCGTATAAAGGAGGTTTCCATTTTGAACTACCAATCACATGATCTTAAACATGGCGGTGCCCTTGTAGATCGCTCAGCAATGACATGAACAACGACGGTGAAGTTATTCACTTTTATCGATCTTTATCGAGCTCCCAACGGAACTGATAAACCACGCTAAAAATTGAATGTACAAACTGTTTGCCGACTGAAATATTCTTAGAAAGATAACGATAGAAAATTTACTCATGTTTTCTTTTTTTAAGAGGAGCCTTACAATTTCAATAACGGTAAAGCGGCGTGCTTCCAGAGACGTGCGAAATGTACCGTGTAGGTGCATATCAAGCTACGTGATACAGCCGAGGGATTTGATTACCGGATCACCTGAGGTATGCCGGATGGGGCTTTACACTGACAGTGGCGGTGACAATAAGATAACCGCACTGCGTCATTTCTATGAATATGCATGTCAAATGGCACGCTAGCGTCTACTTAATTCTTTACCAAATGACCAAATTTTAGACTTGTCCAAATTGAAAACAGTTGCAGACGACAAAATAAATCTGACCCAAACATCGAAATTTGTCTTGAGAATGGTAAAAAACATTGTGGGAAAAGAAGGAAATGCTGGTTACCAGCATTTACTCCTTTTCCTACGATGCTCTCAAAAGCTTCCTTTTTCAAGATCGTTAAAAGCTGTGATTTCGTGGTAAAGGGTTTAACATGGTGTGCAGGTATTCGAGAAAAACTGTACAGAAGAGTGTTACGTGATTCAACACTTAAGCTTTCAAACAATTCATCTTTGTTTATATTTCATCCTGGAATTTCTGTGGTTGTTCATTTTTCATCTATTGTACATGCGGTTTGAATGGTTCGCTGCTCTCTTTGTTTATGAAATATCTAATGTAAATAGAATAATCAACTGGTTGCGTTTGATATTAAAAATCTGTAATTGGAATGGGGTCTGATACGGTTGAAACAAAGGACCGTCCGGCGGATTCGTTTTTCAACCGCATCCAACCCCATTCTCGTTACAGATATTTAATATCACACACAACCGACTTATTATCTTCTTTTTGTCTCTGATAAAATGGATGTTAGTATTTGATGAAGCATACATTCTGCAGTTCTCCCTGTTAAAATAGCATCTTACCCTGAACCGACCTTTCTTCTATTTTGACTGCTAGATCTATGTCGAACCATACATTTCAGTCAAGAGACAAACTTTTCTTGTCTTAATCTTGTGATTGTATTGGACAGAAATCTAAATATTACACCGTGCAGATCAATGATTAGATTACAGGTTATGTACATTCTAATCTTGATCTACACAGTCCGCAAAAACACGTTTTGTTGCCCTTGGAATTGAAATGTTGCATGCAACCAGATTTTGTTGAACTAAATTTTGAGAAAATTTAACAAAAACTCTATAATTTTTTTCCGCTTTTGTCGCTTAATGTTGCTAAGGTGACGTTCTCAGGTTCGCAAAAATCTTACGCGAAATCTACAAACAAAAAGGTTAAAAGGCTTCGCATCTCATTCAAACTCGTTACCACAGGCACATGACAAAATTTTAGACCTGTCCAAATTGAAAGCATTTGCAGACGACAATTTCAATGTTGCTCAAATGATATGATTTTTCTCTGCTAGGACAGTAAACATTGTGGGAAGAGGAGAAAATGCTGGTTACCAGCATTTTCTCCTTGTCCCACAATGTTTTGAAAAGGCTTCTTCATAACGGGCGTTAAAAGTCGGCATTGTGTGGCACTTAACCCTTTCCCAAACAACAAATTTTGGACTGATCCAAATTGAAAGAGTTTGCAGACGACAATTTTAAATTTGATGAAAATGGCAGAAAGTTATCAAAAAGGGTAGAAAACACTGTGGGAAAAGGAGAAATTGCTCGTTACGAGCAATTTCTCCTTTTCCCACAGTGTTTTCAAAAGACTTGTACTGCGGACACGTGAAAACCAGGGCTTGTTTGGGAAAGGGTTAATAAGAGAAACTGAACTTGAAAGCCGATGGCAAAAACCTAAATTTTGTTATTTCAAAGGTAATTTTAGGGGGAAAAATCTCCTTATCGGATAGTTATAATAATAATAATAAATTCTTTATTTTCAGAAGGTAAATCATTAATATTACACATCAATGTAAAAATGATACATTAATTACGGCAATATTATTTCCAATGATGCCTTCTTTAACAATATTCATATAATTAATCAGTATAAAACAAATAATGTAATTACATGTAATAAAAGTTATACCTCAAAGACAGACATAAACGGAAGTGGGTATCTGCAATCTGTTCGAACATCTATAGATATTTTTGCTTCAAACTTTAGCAATTTTCAAAAAGAAATGATTTGAATTTACTTTTGAATGTGTTGATATTTTGAGAGTTTCTAATTTCTGTCGGTACTCGATTCCATATTTCCATACCGGAATAGCTAAAAGTCTTTTTGAGATAGTTTGTATTGGGTTTATTATGTGAAATATCCCTTTTAGCTATTGACCGTAAAACATATGTATTATTTGATGAGAATGTTATAAGGTCAGAAATATAGGAAGGTGTTAGGTTATTAATGGTTTTAAAAATTAATAAGCCTATAACATATTTACATCGGACTGGAAATGCTAACCAATTCAGAGTTCTGAGCATTTCGTATGAAGATTTATCCCTGTGTTCATTTAACATGATTCTAGCTGCTCGTGTTTGTAATTTGGTAATTCTATGAATATCAACCGTGTTTGCTTTACTCCATATTACACAACCGTAGTCAAATATTGGTGTAATGTATGCGTTGTAGAACAACTGCTTAACATCAGGTGTAAGAAAATACTGAATCCTTTTCAAAAGAAATAACTTTGAAACAAGTTTCTTACATGTTTTGTCAATGTGTAATTTCCATGTTAAGTTTTTATCTATGTAAACCCCAAGAAGCTTTTGTGATTCAACATTAGTGATCCTGTTATTATTAACATACAGATTTAGATCTTCAATGCATGATAACTTTTGCTTTGATCCTATGATCATACAAGTGGTTTTGGTAGGATTGATGGCCATGTTATTTTTCATACACCAGCGTTGTGTTTTGTTGATATCTGACTGAAGTGTTAACTGAATTTCATTCATGTTTTTACCTTTACAGTGAAATGTTGTATCGTCAGCATACATATCCGTATCGGAATTGATTTCAAGAGGCAAGTCATTTACATACAATAAAAACAACATTGGTCCAAGTATGGATCCCTGCGAAACTCCAGACGTTACTGGAAGATAATTTGAGCATGCGACAGCAGTTCTGATCGCTTGAGTTCTATTTGTCAAGTAGGATTCAAAGAGTTTTAAGGCATTGCTAGAGAAATGATATAGTTTTAATTTATGAAGTAATACTTTATGATCTACGAGATCAAACGCTTTCTTGAAATCTAAGAATACAGCACCTATAATATTACCTTCATCCATGCTCATTAACCATGAATTAACTAATCTTATCAGAGCAGTTTGGCACGAATGATGTTGTCTAAAACCAGATTGGCGTTCATCGAGCACGTTGGTATTTTGTAGATATTTATTTAATTGATTAGCAACGTGTCTTTCGAATATTTTAGACAACGTTGGCAAAATAGAGATAGGTCTATAATTATTCGGGTCATCTTTGCTTCCCCCCTTATGTAATGGAACAACACCAGCTTCTTTAAGTTTGTCTGGGAAAACGCCAGATGATAAGCTGTAATTTATTAAAGTTGCAATAGGTCTTGCAACCTGGTCTTTGCATAGTTTTAAAATATTAGGACCTATTTTGTCTAGCCCAGAAGACTTATTTGTGTCCAATTTTTCAATGAGAATACTAACTTCATGGGGGGTAATAAAATCAATATCAAAAGATGAATTTTGCAATTTCATATCAAGAAATCGTTGAAGTGAAATGAAATTTTCTGCAGTAAATTGTGACTTTTCTGCTGTTTTGGCAATGTTTACAAAGTGATCATTCAATGCGTCAACTATATTTTGCATTCCCTCAATTATTGTATCGTTGATCTTTAACGTATTCGGAACAGATATACATTGTTCATGTTCGTTTGAAACCAGTTTTATATTTTTCCACAAAAACTTTGCATCTTTTTTGTCTTTGACTAAATTATTAAAGAAAGATTTTTTAGTCTTTTTTATGATCGAAACGCACTTATTTCTCCAGATTTTATACTGATCCCAATTTTTATGTGATCTATACATATCCCTTGTAATTCTAGCCTGTTTGACTTCGTCCGTGTACCAGCCAGGCTGCTGTAGCCGCTTTACTCTTTTACATTTTAACGGCGCATGTTTATCGAGTACACAGTTTAACATATAATACAATTTATCCAGAAATAAATTTGTATCGCTTATCGTTTCCAAAATATCGAAGTTGACTCTATAAATGTTCTGCATGTTCTGTGCAGTCTGATCTTGATCTACACTGTCAGCAAAAGGTCCCAGATTAGCGCTTTGCATGCCAAGAGTTAATGTGATTGAATGTAAATTGAAAACTATCGATCCCACAGTTTGAACTACGTGGGTATACTGGTATCCCAGCCTGGCATTTAGGACCTGCATTTAAGGTATAAAAAGTAGTAATGAAATTGGTAGTATATGAAAGTGTAGATCTATCACAATTTCCTATTTATCAACTATCTATTTAATAATTCACATTTCCCATCTCTCTCTGTCTCTTTCTCTGTCTGTCTGTCTGTCTGTCTCTCTCTCTCTCTCTTTTCCATTCCCCCTCTCTTAGAATGATACTAACCTTTCTTCTATTAAAAGCATCGAGGCTATAGTCCTCAAGCAGGGCGTCATATTCATGGTTCCCAACGTTACTGGCAAACTCTGGATTATTTTGCATTCTCCAGGTCCAGAAATCCCCAATAAGACTTTGGAATTCGGCATTCTGACAGTGCACTAGTCCTTGAAAAGAATAACATACAGTGGTAACGCACTAAGACGACTTTTTGCCTTATGAGTGATTGATTTTATGGTGTTTAACGCCGTTTTCAACATTATTTCAGTTATATTGCGGCGGCCAGTGCACTTATACATGCCTTCCTGGAGTTTCTTTTACCAGTACTACGCACAATATTCTTTCCAAGCCACTGGCTGCTTCCCCACTTAACCGTCGTCGAAACAATGGTCAGCGGTGAGAGAGAAATGAATCCTCTCGCAATGACTATCATCAATCCTTGGAAAGAAATTGGCCAAGCCGGAGATCGAACCAGCACCCGTTGTCACGTCCTGTATGCTACCGACTGAGCTACCAGGGCTCAGCATTTTTGTCTTTTGAAAGCTAGTTTGGGACATAAAATGGCAAGAGGAATATATGTTCTTTATGAGCATTTACTCCTTGTACCCCATGTTGTCACAATCATTCACAACGTAAAAACCATGCTCTTTCAAAAAGGGGTTTAATGCATCTCCGTGATCCATTATACCAAGCAAGTTATCATATAATAATGGATCCATAAAATCAAATTTATATATCCACCGAATCATGAGGTAGACTGGTCTTTTGACATACAGAAAATTGACCAATGGCAAAAAGTTTCGGCCCAGGTCAGCCTGCGCGGACTGCGCAGGCTGACCTGGGTCGATAATTTTTGCAAATGTATTAAGCGCCCTTTTCACAGAGCATGGCTCACTATCATTCATACTGATTATCCTTAGTTTTCATGGCAGTTTCAACGCCGTCGCTGAACTTCATTTCAGGAGGTAAGTTAACAGGTCAATAACCTTTATTAACCCTTGACCGCACAATGCCGCCTTTTAACGCCGCTGGGAAAGACGCCTTTTGAAAACATTGTGGGAAAAGGAGAAAATGCTGGTAACCAGCATTTTCTCCTTTTCCCACAATGTTTTCTACCCTATCAAAGAAAAATTGCACCATCTGAGCCACATTTAAATTTTCGTCTGCAGATGCCTTCAATTTGGACAAGGCTAAAATTTTGTCGTGTGGTAAAGGGTGAAGGTCATTTTCGAACGGGATTAAACTAGTCTATATCGAAAACCATTGCAGACAACAATTTAGTAATGGGTGAAATGGTCTATCCGTCTATGGAAAGGTCCAGATAAAAGTAGTGCCAACAAGAACACAGCATGCGGATGCCAACGCTTAGCTGCGGTTGCTTGATTTTCAGTCGGAAACTTCAAGTCGGAAAAGGGGCATAACTGTGTCGAAAATACTTAATGATTACCTACCTTTGTTGTACAGGTTCCCATTTTAATATTTAACAACTTGGCCAAGTTTGAAGTAAATGTCTATAGTAATAATTGAGGTGCCAAGCCCCGTAGCTCAGTCGGTAGCGTACAGGACTTGAGAACAGGAGGTCGCTGGTTCGATCTTCGGGCTTGGCCAATTTCTTTCCGAGGACTGATGATAGTCATCGCGACAGGATTCATTCCTCTCTCACCGTTGACCATTGTTTCGACGATGGTTATGTGGGAAAGCAGCCAGTGTCTTGGAAAGAATATTGTGCGGAGTACTGGTAAAAGAATCTCCAGGAAAGCATGGATAGGTGCCCTGGCCGCCGCGATACAACTAATGTTGAAAACGGCGTTAAACACCATACAATCAATCAATCAATTAATAACTGAGATATTATAAAATGTCAAATTTTGGCACGACGACGCAGACGTCGATGCAGACGACGAGACGGACAAAGACGACCACGACGCCAGGGCTACGACAATAACTCGGCGTTATCTTCGAAAACAGACGAGCTAAAAATGGGGAAAAATCTGGTTAAAATCTTTTTTTTTTTTCCCCTCTTTGCTTTACCAAACAAGCCCTGGTTTTCACGTGTCTGCAGTACAAGTCTTTTGAAAACACTGTGGAAAAAGGAGAAATTGCTCGTAACGAGCAATTTCTCCTATTCCCACAGTGTTTTCTACCCTTTTTGAGACCTTTCTGCCATTTTCATCAAATTTAAAATTGTCGTCTGCAAACTCTTTCAGTTTGGACCAGTCCAAATTTTGTCGTTTGGGAAAGGGTTAATGATTTCAAGTGCCTTCTCACTGTTGTTTAGTTCAGGATCAAAGAACGGTGATATAAGATGGGAATAAAACAGCGGTTATGTAATTTTATCATCGATTAAATATTCCTCTTATATTTAAAGGCAAAATGCATACAACCGGTGCACGACATATCGTCAAAAAAGTGTTTCGTCAAAATCAGTGTAAGTATTTTTTTTAAACCGATCGCTAAATTCATAGATTTATTTCATGAAAGCTCTGTCTTGGAGGAAGATCTGAGCTACAATTCGTCTGGGTTAGAGTAAGGGTCAGGGCTAGGGATTGTTTTCGACGAACGTGGTTTTCGACAAAATGTCGCGGATTCGCATTAAACACGTTCAAAAAATTGGATTTAAACACATAACTATGAACATATGAGCTTTAGAAGTAATTAACATGTCAAAGAGATAAAAAGTTACACGTCAAGCGATAAGTGATGTTTGACGAGAGAGAGAGAAAGAGAGAGAGAGACAGACAGACAGACTGACAGACAGATGGACAGGAACAGAAGCAAAAACAAAAATACAGACCTGTGTAAAAAATCAAAATCCAGACAACATGTTTAAAGGCAATCATCATTCCGTAAGATACAAAACACAAGTAAACAGAGTGAAAGGGAGAGGCAGAGAGCAATATCCCGAGGCGTGTGTTTTGTATTATCAAGTTGAAGGTTACATCCTTATTCCTCCTCTGACGCGCGTTGTAAACCAGGGATCGTATTTACCGGTCCCTGTGTTAACCCTTAACCTGCTAAACGAGTTAACACTTTTACCACACAATCCAGAGTTTTAACAACCCTGCAGAAGAAGGCTTTTGAAAACATTGTGGGAAAAGGTGAAAATGATGGTAACCAGCATTTTCTCCTGTTCCCACAATGTTTTCTGCCATATCAAAGACAAAAATCATCATTTTAACTACAATTATTTTGTCGTCTGCAATTGCTTTCAATTTGGTCGAGTCCAAAATTTTGTTGTGTGGTAAAGAGTTAAATGAAACTTCAAACCAATAGTAAAAGCCCAAATTTGACTGTTACAAAGTTGATTTTTGGTGGAAAGTATCTCCTAGTCGGATAGTGTAGATCCAAGATCAGACTGCACGTTCTGTGCGGTCTGATCTTGATCTACACTGTCCGCAAAAGGTCCATGAGTCGCCCTTATCAGCTTATGGATTTTAACGCATTAACACTTACAGATGGATCTGAAAACAATGGATGGGGGAAAGGAGAAAGTGCTTGTAATGAGCAATTTCTCCTTTTTCACACGTGAGAATGTATAATAACCCGAATCCATGCTGATTATCAATATGTAACAAGAGTGTTTTTTTTTTCAGTGGGTTGCTGTAAATTTGCTCCAGGTGGGAATTGGAGAATAGGCCGATACATCCTTACCGTTATAAATAGATCTGAAACAGACAGTCTCGAAGCAGATATTAAATGCCCAATAGCTGTCAGATGTAAACACTTCTTAGCCTGGATTACCTGCCCCTACCACTACGTTATAGGGTCAGGCAAAGCACAATAACGGCGGCCTCCATGGCGACCTCAAGCTAAGCACTACATGCTTTCCCGTTTTTCTTAATTTCATGTGATCCAGTTTGATCAGTGAATAAAATGAGATCACATTTGTACAAATATACATTACCGAATCTAAAACGTGCTTGTGGGATATGGTTTAAATATAAATTTGGCTATGAATCATTTTAAAAGTAACATGTTTTCGGAAGTTATATCGTTCCATTGAATTTTCGGATACTTAAAATGTATCTGATACGTAGTTTTTCTCGCGAAAAAGGAATGACAATTAAAAAATGTGACCCAGAAGCTCAAATGTGCTATTACATTTGTATTGTTTCACAATCGGTGTAAAATATATATACATTATAATAGGTTTAAGTCCTCCAAAAAAGGCTGATCTCGGGAGTATCACTAAGGAATTACCTCAAGATACCTGAACGCATAGCCTACAAGTAGACCCAACAATGCACGAAACATCATTCAATGTCCTTGTAAGTTCTGTCTGAATATAGCGGAGAAGCCCCTTCGGTAGATAACTTCAGATCTGCTTATCTCTTTACTAGATGATAAAATTGTATTCCAGGGAGCATTTCAACGAGAGATCAAAGGACTGACAGCACTGACGAGTTAAAAAAAACTCGAAATATTTTCTTATAGTTACTGCAGTATTAACATTTGGTCAAATATAATCCTTTCGTCGATAATTTATCAAACTATTGTCATTCTTGTGGCTTCATGACGAATATTACCTTTGGGGTTGCGATAACAATGGACAAAAAATGAGATTTGGAATTTTGCGGCAACTTGTTCAGCCAAAGATATTGCATGATGGGTTATCATTGACTGAAAATGAATATTATAGTCTCATTAGTCCTTTCCTAAACTATCCCGAGTTTTCACAACTCTGAAGAAGATAGCTTTTTAACATGTTATTGAAAAAGACGGGGAATACTGGCCACCAGAAATTTCTCCTTTTTCTCTACAACGTTTTCTACCCTTTCAAGGACAAACCCCAGCATTTAGGGCATATATTATTTGTCCTCTACAAACTCTTTCAAGTCTAAAGTTTGTCGTCCGTTAAAGAGGCAAAACTATCTTCTTGTGAAAGAGAAGTATACTCCTCACAGAAAGTCAAGCAACAAAATCATTTCTCGTGATTTTTTTTTTTTTGCCAGATAACTTTAAATGCGAAGAAAAGCGTTATTTCCTAAAGGTGTAAAAAGTAATCGCCAGTTGCATGTGAACATTAGGTATTTTTCTTCGCATTTAAAGTTAACTGATCAGATAGTTCACAGGACTATTTAAAAAAGAAAGAAACAATTTTGTTGCTTGACTTTTTGTGAGGAGTATCATTATGTATATATTGACGTCATCTGTGAAATGAGTCTTTGCAAGACAACAAAAGTTTTGTGCATACTGAAAGTATTTGCAGAAGGTAAACTAAATCTGACTCGAAACATGGGACTTGCCGTTGAGGTTGAAAATGATCACTGATTTTTTTAAAAAAAAAGAGGATTTTACCTTTACAAATAAAAGGCGGGTGTATTGACAACATGGTATACGTAATGAAAGGATAGTATTTTTTATATTTCAATGCTTTCTTTTTAAGTGATGTAAGGTATTTCTTAAACATACATCCTTACAGCAGACAGAAAAAAAAACGCTGTTAAAATTTGATAGACTGTAGAATTGTTCCAAAATTAGCTGTGTAAATATAGTTACGGAAAAATATAGTGTAAGGGATAAATACTATATCGGAAATCTTCGATTTAAAACCCGAAACGTCAAAACAGCGATTTCTTTGATGGCCTCCAGAAAATGAAATGCATTTTCCATCCGTCGTGATCTATGCAACCTTGCAACCGTCAGGAGTAGCATTTGGCATGAAGATACAAAAATGATTATAGCTTGATAAAATAAATAATATGAAATTAGTTAAAACAGTCTGAAAACAAGTATAGATGTATCTTTAAGTGCCATATAACTTTCTTTTACATGTGTTATGTACCCAGTACTTCACAAGTTTCACAGATAATGACCAGATAAAAGCTGCAACTGCGAAGGCTGATCAGGACCATCTGTGTTTCCAGCTGCACATAATCATGCAACGATAGCTTCGTGGAGTGTATTGGCCTAAAGATCGCTAAACACGTTTTGCGTCAACTGTTTCACCTATCTATGCTTTCTAGAAATTTCTTGAACCTTTGCCCAGACGACTAAGTTTCAAACATGTCCAAGTTGAAAGCTTTGCAGACAACAAATTAAATATGGCTAAAATAATATCGTTTGTTTTTTGAAACAGTAAACAATAGTTTCCAAGGCCTTTTTCCTCAGAGCTTTTAAAACTCGGAATTTTGTTTAACACTTTACCACACAGTCCCGACTTTTAACGACCCTGTGAAAGAATCATTTTTAAAACTTTGATAAAATAAAAATGAAATGGGTTAAACATGGCGGAAAATAAGAATAGATGTATCTTTAAGTGCCAGATAACTTTCTTTTTCTTCTTTTCCCACAACGTATTCTACCCTTCCCAAAACAAATTTTCATTATTCATTAATGTTTATTTTCTCGTCTGCAAATGCTTTCAATTTGAACCAGTGTAAATTATGTCGTTTGGTAAAGAGTACAGGGTTAAAGCAGCACGGATAGCTCTAAATAAGGTACAGCCCACAGCCTTTCCCAGTCACTGGCTGCTCTCCCATGTTGAAAGCAAGTCTATTTTTTATCATCAGTCTGATCTTGATCTACACTGTCAGAAAAAGGTCCCTGGGTCGAGCTTATTACCCTAAGGGTTAGTATTCTATTAATCTTTAACACATACATGTACCTCCGAAAACATTAGATTTGGTTAAATACATGATAACAACTAAAGAGAACAAAAGGAGTTGGTTTGTTTGATGTTCATCGTCGTTTTCAACATCATTTCAGTTCTGTTGTGGTGGCCAGTGCACATATTCATGCTTTCCTAAAGTTTCTTTTTACCGGTTCTTCGAAAAATATTCTTCTCAAGTCACTGGCTACTTTCCGACATAATCATTGTCGTAAGAATGATCAAATGTGGTGGAGGAATGAAATATGTCGCAATGATTATCATCAGTCCTCGGAAAGAAATTAGCCAAGGTGGGGATTCGAGCCAGCGACCCCCCTGATCTCAAGTCCTTTACTCTACCGACTGCGTTACCGATTGACAAAAGGAGAATTTAATCGTTACGAGCAATTTCTGCTTTTTCCACAATATTTTCAAAATGCGGTCTGCTCCAGTATGAAAAGTAATCTGAAGGAGGTTTTGTGTTGACCTGGGTCTGTATTTAAGTAATTAGCATAATTTATGCACAGACACAAATCTATAGGTCAGATCTACTCTCTGTTACTGTTTACCAAAACCCTTTTAACAAGTTTGGGACTATGCCACACAGTTTTTGCTAGTTTTCGTACCTGGAGAAAGTTACGAGATTTCTTTCTTTTTGTTCGTAAAGTTAAGCAAAAACTTACTTATGAATCTGTTACCAACTCTTTTCAGTAAAACGCACTTAAGTATTTGCTCAAGAATTACATGTAGGACAATTTTGTGCGTAGCTACCTTTACCTAGTAAAACGGGGATTCTTTAACGTGCTCGGTGTATAGCATCGTCATACAGGAATTAGGTTTCACGTCTTATCCGAAAGTCTACAAGTAATTGTAGATAGCTAGTCGTGGGAATCGAACCGAGACCCTAAACTTGCAATATATAAAAATAAAGGAACTATGCTGGGTTTAAAACAATAGTCTACTACTATATGGGACTCTCTTCCCTTAAACTGCGGACAGTATAAATCAAAGTCAGACTGCTTGTAGTCTGATCTTTGATTTACAACCTGTACAATTTCAGGTAGTCAGGATTCGGTCATTCAACCGCCCGATTGGTAGGCAGGGGGTTTAACCAGAAGGCTAAGTAGACTGTAGGCAACGGATACGGACATACAAATAATAAGAAGACACTAGAAATATGGAAAACCACCGTGTAATTTGTAGGAGTAGATTCTGGTTGAATGCTCTCCCTTCCCCTATTGAGTGTTTAAGTTGACGCGACATTAATGTATACCCGCCAAAACTTCTAAATAGCCACTTTCAAGCAGTAATTTCCTGTAGAGTTTTTTTTTTGCATCACTGTCCAGAAAAGAGACATTTTATTTGATTTGATTTTTTTCTCAGAATAACTGACCAGCGTACAAACACGCCTCGGCCTGTGTATTGTTGAATAGAGGATCATACTTGAGAGTTCGTGTATTATCAATTTTATCAAACGAGTTGATAAAATGATAGTACATAAACACGAATGTGAGATTCTATTTATCACATAAAAGGAATGAAAGACATATAAGTATCCTGCATCATCATCTTAGCCAATATATCGTTCACGGGTCCATGTTTACTTACAGATGTAGTTCGGTTTGACATATGCACATACACAATAAAATAGTTCTGCGACATTTACATCGAATATTAGAATAAAATAGCTTAAAGAGGGAGAAAAGTGAAATAGTTTTACAATTTTGTTAATTTTGAAAATTTGTAAACTTATGCTGCATTTCTTTGTTAAACATGAAAATCATGACATTTTCTGCACGTATGCGTCTTAGCAATAACGACGTCATTTTCCCGCGAAATGGCGAATTCTAGCACGTGCTGTGGTAGGTTTCGCCGGCTTCACGCGCTCATAACTAAAAAAATAACCAGAAGCAGGACACAAAAAAAGATAATATACTAGTTTATTATCGAAAATAAATCATGGATTTAATACACTACTGGAGGAGGTTTTATGTGATAAGCGAATTCATTGACTTGTTCGTGTAAAAGGCGCTTATTCAACATCCATTAATTTCACATTGAAATAGAAAAATCAAATTTTTGAAAACTAAATGCTCGTTTTCCCGAATTATATATTTGCGCAGAAAATATTTTTTATGTTTTTTTCTTAATGCTTGCAAAAATTTAGTAATTTAAGCTTCTCTCTTTAATCATTTTTTGTCTGATAAACACCACGCATGCGCAACCAATGTGTTTTCCCTCTTTTTAAATAGACATGCTTTCTGTTGGCAGAATCGAGAATATTTTCATTACAATAGCATGGCTAACGTTCAAATATATATTATATTTTTTTTCCATGAACCTGTCTATTACGTGGTCAGATTTGCATGAGAAACAAAAATCGCGGGATAGAAGTTTTGCTGAGCGTATGAGCCTTTATCATTGTGAAGCATTTAAGCCTCGTATTCTTATTACTTTATCCGTCGAAGGATTAATTTCTGCTGAACAAATAGAGGTTTTTTTTTAATTGTCATATCACAATGTCTTCCTTAGGGTGATGACCAAAGGCTATATTTTCACGGCTTTAGAAACCATGAGTGAAAATATTAATATAGCCTTTGCTTTTCAATCGACGAAAGAAATTTCGATCACCCACTAATAAGAATATTGAATAATTGATAAAAAATTAAATTTACCTTGGAACCAACCAATTTGGAAGGACTAAGGCATGCAGGCGCATCTTTTTCAAAGGCAGTAGATTATGTTTACAGAAGTAATGGAGGGCAAAACTGAGTTATTCCGACAAAAAAAAAAGTTACAAAATTCACAGGTGTTTTATATAGAAGATATTTGCGCCACTCGTAAAAAATATTAACGATGCTATTCACTCGATGAAATAAATTTCGATCTTTCACGAAAAAAAAAAGAACAAAATTCTATTTATTTCATGCTTTTAACCCCATTTTTGTTCGGACTTGCGAAGTACACGAAAGCTCTTGGTATTTCCGTACCAGTGAGGTTATCATTCGTTAAATTCCCTGGTGGAAACGGTGAAATTATCAAACCATAATCCGACATAATTTCACGATAAACCAAAACCATGAAAGAAAACGTTATGATTCACTGCTAGAGTTCTATCAACCACTTAAAGGATAAAAGAACACGTTTTCTCAAAGGATGCTCTAATTTTATCTAAATTGTCGTTTTCAGTTTTTGACAATTAACTGGATATGTTCTTCCATACGGACCGAGCCTGTTCTTCCCTGTCACAGTTTCTGAAAAGGTTTTTTTTTTTTTTCAAAAAAATACGTATATCTATTTCAGGCTTTTCGGGAGTTTATCGAGAAATAACGGTGGATTATGGTTTGATAATTTCACCGTTTCGACCAGTGAAATATACCGATTAGATAACTCAATGGCACGGAGCTACTTAGATTCTTGCCCCGTGTTTTTAACTTCGCCCTTTCAAATGCATCAGATCTATTTCAGACAGTGATTAAATCGAGTAATCTGAAAAGAAATCCCACCGTTTCAAAATGTTTATAAACCCCTTTAAATTCAGGTTTATGAGTTTTGTTGATTTGCTGTGTTTAAATTTGATTTAAATAGAGGACTTTTTTTCGGTGAAAGATCGGAATATATTTAATCGAATGAACATCAGCGGTACTATTTTCACGCAGCCACGAGCAAAAATATTACCATATGATGTTCATGAGTTCTGGACTAAAGGAAATTTGATTATATCCCGAATCAGTCAAAATCGATAGAGTCATACCAGTATTTAATAATCGAATGAAAGACACCCACGTCACTAAATGACAAACATGTATTTATCAAAGCACGTGTATGATATATTCCAATCTAAAATTGAATTATGAAGAGTAACAATATCTATCAATACTGTAAAACAGGACACAACGATGTACTGTAAGTGAAATATTAAGATTATCTTCGCACTATCTAATCAAAGTACTGAAAGTACTGACAGACCAGCGAATTTGATTGATTAATTGTTTGTATGGTGTTTAACCCTGTTTTCAACATTATACCACTTATGTAGCAGTGGCAAGTACACATATCCATGTTTTCCTGGAGTTTCTTTTACCAGTACTCAGCGCAATATTCTTTCCAAGCCACTGGCTGCTTACCTACATAACCATAGTTGAAACGTGAGAGAGAAATGAATCCTGTCGCAATGGCTGCCATCAATCCTCGGAAAGAAATTTGCTGAGTCGGAGACTGAATCAGCTACCTCCTGTTCTCAAGTCCTTTACACTAACGACTGAGCTGCCGGGGCTATGCCTGCTGTTGGTTAACTATAATCCAGTTTAAGTTTAACCCTTAACCTGCTTAAAAATGTTAAATGAAACTTCCAAGCCGATGGTAAACATCTGAATATTGCCATTTCAAAGTTACATTTTGGAGAAAATATATCCTTTTATCAGTCAGTGTAGATCCAACATCAGACTGCACGCTCTGTGCAGTCAGATCTTAATCCACACTGTCCACAAAAGGTCACTGAGTCGCTGTAGTACCGGTAAAAGAAATTCCAGGAAAGGATGGATAAGTGCTCTGGCCGCCGCAATATCAATTAAATAATGTTGAAAACAGCGTTAAACACCATGCAGTGAATTAGTCAATATCCAATGGCACAAGATGTAGTTAACTATGTAACTCTCTTTACAGAAAGAAAAAATTTACACTCGTCCAAATTCAAAGCTGTTGCAGACCATAAATCAAATGTGGCTGAACCGATGAAACCTGATTGCAAGAGGGCAGAAAACTATGTGGAAAAAGGAGAAAATGATGGTTACCAGCATTTTCTCCTTTTCTCGCAATGTTTTCAAAGGGATTCTTCCCCAGTGTCGTTTGAACTTGGGATTGTTTGGTAAAGTTTAATATTCAAGACGTAAAAAAACAGTTTAACATAACAGTTTGACTGTACACGATGATCAAATACATGTAATGACCGGAGGAATGACAAGGGTTACCTGTCCAGTAAGGGTTAATATAGCTGGGATTTGCTACAAGTTACCTAGGTGTATCTATTAATAGATTCATTCATAAGGTTAGAGTGGTGTAGGAATAAGTGATTCTCTGCTTTGCATAGGTCACTTAATTTACATATAAGCAAAGATCTTGTACCTTATAAATGACACCTTCTTCAGTTTATTACTTTGTAAGACGACATGTTCAAATTGGAGTGGTAGATATTTAGTGGTTTTTGTCAAAATTGTCATATATAACAGAATTAAGATTCGCTAGTCTAAAAATTGAGTCGGGGCGTCATAATGGCATGAATGAAGATGACAGATACTGTGAGCTATTTAACATTCTGTGTAACCATTGACATACTTAACAGTAACAATAAAAGAAAGTTGATACAGTTAACTTCATACTATTTACATCCTTTTAAATTAAGAAAGAATACTACTTAGTCGAACAATTGATTCCAGGATAGAAGTTTACTTTTCAGCTTCTCTCACTTGTGTAACTATATTTTATTATTGTGCTATTATTGTTTATATTATTTTTTTCATGATACACGACTGTCATTTTTTAGAACATGCATATATGCACGTATATGTGACTATGAGCCTTTGTGCTAAGAGTCAATTTTTAGTTTTTTAGTTTCTGTTCTGTTCTTTTCTGTTCTGTTATTAAAGAAACAAAAATATAATTGCTCCCTTTCTATCCATTAGTTTGCAATTTTTTTTTTCAGAACAATAGTAGATGCATTACCCATGGAAACCCTTTATCACAAAGTCCCGACTTTTAACGACCCCCAATAACAGAGCTTTTGAAAACATGTTGGAGAAAGGAGAAAATGCAGGTAACTAGCATTTTCTCCCTTTCCCAAAAAAGTTTTCTTCCCTTCCAAAGACAATCCCATCATTTGAGTCAAATATGATTTGTCGTCTGCAAACGCTTTCAATTTGGAATAGTATACCATTTTGTCGTTTAGTAGAGTTGACATTTATTTCTAGATGGAGAGTTATAGAGATGGTATCACCAAGCTTTGCAGACAACAAACAGAGGCCCAACGTTAATTAAAAAAATTTTTAATCCCCAACTGTTTCTCCATATCTATATAATCTAACATTTAAGACTGGCATATAAAATCGTGGTCCGTATTTACCATCCATTCTTAATTGCATTCTTATTCTGAGTTCAGAAAGTAACACCGTTCGGTGTAGCTAACCAGAAATTGCTGTCCTTTGAAGTTAAGAAGGATACTTGAGAATTGGAGATAGAATGCAACTTAGGTTGAAAAATCTGAACCCTGAATAAAACGAAGGTGGATGAGAATATCACTCGTAACATGTAACCTTTTTCGATGTATTTATCATTGCGACAGCAGTACGGCATGTTCTTTAGCTGAAAACGGTGGTTGATGCCTTTGTTTACCATTTACAGGAACCATTTGCTTTAAAAGAGGGTTGCGTGTGATTCTGATAAAGAAGTACTAGGTGTAGTGGTCGCCGTGACATGACTGACAAGTATTCTTTAAATTTGAGAAGAGACAAAAAAAATCTATGAGGTCAAACTTAACATAAGGATTTAAAATTAAATCTGAAAAATAAACACAAGGTAAAATATGTAAAAACAAGAAATCAGTTGCAGAAAGACATTTATTGAAACACATTTGCAGTACATGTCTTGTTAGAAAGATCGTTCCCAATCAAAATGAGGAAAAAGTAGGCGTACAAGAAGGTGAAGCGGTGCAACGTCACATTGAATGTCAGGTTGTCAAGGGACGTTGATATTTGCTTTACCATGATCTGTGCGTGGACGGCTAGACAATGTGGAACTATCTTGTTGTTTTTTTAGCTGTCGTGATGATATAGTTGTTTGATTGATTCCGTGGTTGACCTTAAGCTTGTTGTCATGATGAGAATTTCATCACCTCAGAGGTTGCCTTTTTCTAAATTTAAAATACACAGTTGATTTTATATCCTGCTTTTCTACATCCCACTCTTTTTCCTCCTGGATGGGTTTGTAATGTTCCAATGAAGCTAAGCTAAATGTTCGGTCTTTTAGATGACGATATATAGTTTGGGTTGAGGCGTTTCTGCACCACGAAAACTATGCATAGTACCAAGAGTATTTAAGTAGATCTACATCATTATTTTTAGTTGCAATATTGCTATGATTTTCTTTTATACATTTTGATAACTGATTTTTCTAATAATGTAAACAAAGAAATGGCACTGTGGTGCCATAAAGTTACTGCATAAGGACGTGCAGTCTGATCTTGGATCTACACTGTCTGATAAGGAGATAATTATCTATCCTCCAAAAAAAACGTTTAACACAGGATATTTTTTTTTCTGTTTATTTAGCAGGATAAGGGTTAAAAAAGAGAACCCAGTGTACCTGTATGCATGCTCGTATGCAAAATATCTCCCGCCTCATTATGACGCCACAGGAGCGACGGTCCTTTATCTTTGCTCGCTTGGGAATTGTACCTACACAGGTGTTTCTTCGTGACAGTTGTTAATCATTTTTATTCCTTGGTCAAAATAGTTAAACAAAAGTTTACGCAACTGCAGGTGATCAGGGAATTCAAGGAGTTGTAAATCTACACTGATAACATCGTGAAGGCATATTTTTCTCATCAGGGTAGTGAAAATTTTCTGCCTTATAAAACGGAGACATTAATGCTCTGTATTAATATTTTCTTGTTATGGTATTATATATCTCAACTCAAAATATACATGTATTACTGGGGTTTTCCGTAATTATCTCCTTCATCAAGGCTTAACAAATAAAAGAACGACAATAATGATACCATTTTTCTTTGAAATGTCAGAAAACATTGTGGGGGAAAACAGAAATGCCAGTAATCAACATTATATCCTTATCTCAAAATGTTTAAATAACTTGGTAATGACTTATAACCCAGGAGAATATATATATATATATATATATATATATATATATATATATATAATTGAGCCATGCTCCGTGAAAAGGGACCTAATTAACCTCCGTGATGCGTGATACCAAGCAAATCATCACAGTATTATACATCCCTAAAATACGTTTGTAAAACAACCTACTGAACCATAAGGCACATAGATCCTTTTGAAATGCAGGAAATTTACCAAAATCAAAAAGTTTTGACCCCGGTCAGACTGCGCGGACTGCGCAAGCTGATCTGGTTCGATTCTTTTTTCACAGATGCATTAAGCCCCCCCCCCCCTTTTTTTTTTTACAAAGCATGGCCCATTTATATTTTTTGTTCTGTTATGTTTATTGAATACAACTAAACATAATCGATACTGTCTTCACGTCATGGAACAAAGTTGCAGCAGGTTACATTAAAAGCACCAGCACTAAAAATGTTAAATATCTGAAAATAATGTCATGTGAAAATATTGTTGCAAAAAGAGAAACTGCTCGCTCATAACCGGCGATCTTTCCTTTTGCCATGTTTTCAAAATTCGTCCCCTGTCAGTTGAGAAAAAAACGTCGATCACAGGATGAGAAGTGTTAATCTGTGTGATCAGAATGTATGTAGGCGATCATGACTTGGCTTTCATAGATAACAATAATTTATTCTTTTCTTTATGTGCATTATTTGATCATAAAGATATTGCTGGAAGGAGAAAAACCAACGTCGAGAAAGCAGTCGAAGGCATGGCAGAGCTCTAGATAAGAAGGAGTGATGGTATTCTAAATCAATTATTTCTCTTCCAAACCCTATGTTGTGGGTACTCATTAGCATCGTCTCGATGAGACGATTCTTATGGGTACCCACAGCATAGGTTTTAGTGTAAAATAATAAATATTTTCGATTTTTAAATCAAAATCACTCCCTCTGTCTGGAGCTCTGGCATAGGTAAGCCAATGTTAACCTTTTAAGATGTCGAGGACGATTTTATGAGTAAAAAAACTGATGATAGATCGGTCTGAACACAGTTTATCCTACGTTGTTGGTTTTAGGGGTTTCTTTGTGTTTGTTTATTTGCTTCGTGCTTAACACTGTTTTCATTATTTAGTTATTTCGCAGCGACCAGGGCATCATGTCTGTGCTTCCCTGGAGTTCCTTTTACAAGTACTTTGCACGGTATTCTTACCATACCATTGGCTGTTTTCCCGCATAACGATGGTCGAAGCAATAAACAGTTGTGAGAGAGGAATGAATCCTGTCACAGTGACTCTCATCAATTCCCGGAAAGAATTCAGCCTGGTTAGGAAATGAACCTGTGACTCCTCGATTACAAGTCCGCATGTTACGTTACCGACTGAGTTACCGAGCTCGGTAGAAGTTGGTGGTCTGACAAATAGAATTCCTGACAACTGTGTGAGGGTTTGTTCAGTAAGGGATAAGAAATCTGCCTCCTGGGAAAACTGCCCCCCCCCCCCCCAATGGCCTCCTAAGAAAAATGCCCCCCCCCCACCAGTAAAACTGCCCCAACCCATACTTTAATGTGTATTTCATGTTTTCAAAAATAATAATAATAAAAAAAAAAAACTATTTTGGCTCCTCTAGAAGCCTCATCTGGCGGTGATTGCAAGTTTTATAAAAAAAGAAATTGCCATTAGATGTCCACGCTATTATTATTTTTGTATTTATCTATCTTTAACTCTTTAGTTGTAATACTGTAATGGGAACATTAAACAAAAGGGAACATGCATGCACAAAGGAATATAAGCACTTTTCGGATGAACACTCAAATACTTATCAAATACTTATCACAGAAATATCAGGAATGATTTTGTGCATCTCCTTTTTATCTTTGTTTATGTGCGGAACGGGGGCGGGGGGGGGGGGGGGGCGCAGATTTCCCGTGGTGCAATTTTCCTGGGGCAGTTTTCTAGGGACAGTTTCCCCAGGAGGCAGATTTACTAGGGGGCAGTATTCCTTGGGGGCAGATTTCCGAGTGGCAGTTTTCCTGATACCGGGTGTTCTGTGACTCAGCGTTAAGGTGTACAATTTGTAAAATTGATCCTCACTCGAAGCACTGGGTTTTTCGTTGGAGTGACCTCGGACTGGACACTTCAGGGCGTTAGCCTGATACTGTTGGAACCCTAAATATACATGAGTAGACGAGCTGTCGCCATACTATGACCGAAGTAATCGTCGTGTCCTTACACCAACAGCAAAAAAATACAGGTTTAAAGAGTTTACTGATTTCGAAAATGAACCATTTGTTTCTTGCTCTACCTAATCCTTCTCAAAAACTGCTTTTAAAATAAGCGAGGTTTTTTCCAAAGATTTCTTTGCGAGGGTTGTCATAAAATTAAGAAATCAGTTATCACAAAATATTATTTCGATGTTGAACTAAAAATACTAAATATTGAAGTTTATACCCGTGTTAATGCACTTAAAGTCACTTGGATAATCAAAGATAATAGCAGATGGGCAAATATCACTAAGAAATAGATCGATGTTGAAAAAAATATGTTTATGCAGGAAATTTTATGAAAAAAGCTTAAATGAAAAAAAAAATAACCCGTTTTGGATAGACACACTAAAAGCACTTAGCCAAGTATCCGATAATACCAAAGGAGAGAGTACTAAAATTGCAGGCTGTCATAATCTTTAGAATAGTAATATCCTTATTTCCCCCAAAAAAGTTTTTATTTAAAAAAAAAAAAATGTACAGTGCCGGTATTTACGGTATAGGAGATATACCGGCACTTGATTCTAATACTTTTCCTAACTATAGATCATTCAAATACAAAATATAGTATATGAGTAAGATATTTAAAATATATTATACTATAGTTAAAATGTGCAATCAACAACTACTTTAAAAAATTGTCGATAAAACCTAAATGTATATATTTACATCAAAAACCATTGTACAACTATACCTTCATGTCATTCTTAAGGATTTGCGAGGTTCAAAAGGTATATACCATGTCTAAATAAGAAGACAGATGAGCCTGTATGAAAACTTGGATACAGAAAGTAAACATACATATTGACAAGAAAGGGTGGAACCAAATTATTTCGATACCTTTTTTAGCAACAAGGGGCAAATGCATCAGTGGTTTCAATTTCATATAAATCATGGTATTGTTGGAACAAATTGTTTCTTGTACAAAATTAGATATATTGATTCCACAAATTGCACACCATTTTCCATTGATAAACTATTGAACGTTTATTTTGGAATTGTCACAAAGTTAAAAAAAATAATAACAAATTATTTGAATCGTAATAGTGCCATTTACACGGACCTTGACACCTCCAAAATACTATTTGGCCACACACACACACACACACACACAAAAACTCAAACAGTGCTAAAACATCCTCCCAATTCTTTTCAAAATGAATACTTATAAATATCGAACATCAAAAAACATATCCACTCTTACAGGTCTCAGAAACTATATATCTTTTAAAAACAAAATTCTAACGAAAGTTGCAACTTAAACAAGAAACCTAGACGAATTAGATAAAACTGGGAAAATATGAGTTTTTTTTTTTTTTTTTTTAATTAATAATTATAACAAATTTGTATAACTTTCATTACTATTTTATTTTGTTATCAAATGCTGTGAAGATACGAACCTTTTGTTTTTAATTCTTCTTCCGACCCTACACAAACTTTTTTTTTTTCTTTTCTTCTTTTATTTATTTATTTTTTTCCATTTTCTTTTGCGAATAAAACCATGTATTGGCCTTTATTACATGTACATGTCAAAATGTCAATGACTGCAAGATGTGGAGAGGGACAGTATATATTTAAAAAAAGCCCCCTTTTTCCAGAGCATGGTTCAAATATTTATGGTCACTGACTGGTTTCAGTAGTGAAAATGTCAATGATTATAGAAGATCATGCACCTGCAACTGAAATCACATTACAATCTTCTAGAATCCACTGTTATGTTTAGCCTTACCTTGTATCGCAGTGAAGTATAATGAATCGTCTATTGACATTTCCTTCGATAATTTCTGTATAAAATTCACATTATCTAATTTAATCTAGAAATCGTTAAAGATTACACAAATTTCTTGCCAAAATGTGTGTGCAACCTCCACTTCAGTAAACATTGCGACAACATTTTAATGTGTAGAGATGCATGTCGGATTTGCAAATTAGTTTGGATTTTTTCCCTCTACCAAGTGTTAGTCACGGCTATGTATGTGGGAGCACATAGCATCCGATTGCAGTTCCGTTTTTCACTTGAACGAGTTATTAAATGGTAAGCCGAAAAAATGTTCTTCCAGTCAACTAACAACCCTTTGTTGTAACATATAAAATGTCACAAGAGTACAATTACCGTGTATCTATCATCTGCTCTGTCTTCCAACGTGTTGCAAGTCATATTAACTAAATTATTTCTTGCAATGATAATCATAACTTTAAATGCTTTTTTAAAGCCAAAACTAGGCAAGAAAAACGTTCTATCTCCCAATAGATGTAGGGTTTCTTATATATAATAATGTCTGTATGCTCTGATCAAAATCAGCCAGGAAGTTACGGTCTTTTTTATTTCGGTTTTTTTCGCGGAATAAATATGCTCATTTAATTTATTTCACGGGCACAGTTTTATATCATATTTGGTTTTATTTTAGCACGAATAATAATTAAAAAAGAATAGGGAAAAAAAAAAATTTCTGTCGGAAACCGAAGTTTTTTCATACCTCTTTACCAGTGTTTCAGCGCTTCAATAGTGCAATCCGTTGGGATCACCTTAGGATGTTTGAAATCAACACAATCAGCTAGTAGGATTCTCAAATCGAACACAGCCAGACTATTCTATAATTGAGCCATGTTCTGTGAAATGAGGGCTTAATGCATCTGCAAAAAGTATCGATTCAGGTCAGCCTGCGCACTCCGCTTTTGGTCAATTTTAAACATGTCAAAGGACCAGTGTACCTCTTAATTCAGTCTGTTGTTAGAGAAAATGGATTTTATGGATCCACAATAATATGATGACTTGCTTAGTATCGTGGATCAAGGAGATGCATTAAGCCCCATTTTCCCAGAGCATAGCTCGCATTATCCTTTGTCTTCATATCCGGTTTGAATAGACAATCGATAGACTGACTTCAAGGTTGCGATAATTATGTTCTTTTTACGCACTCATTGAACGGTATTATATGTCAATCAAAAAAGTGATAGATGAACGTTAACTGTCATTCAAATGCAGGGGATTCACGACCCTGTCTATCACCTTTGGAATGTAAGACATTTCAAACAAAAAATGGATATGGAGAAATCGCTGAAAAAGGCATATCTTTTTTTTTCATTTGACAACATATTTGAGCCACGCTCAGGCAAAAGGGGGCTCAATGTGTTTCCGTGATGCATTCTACCAAGCAAGTCATTACATAATTTCTGGTCCGTAAAATCCACTTTTTCTAACAATCGACTGAATCTGGAGGTAGAATGGTCCTTTAAAATGCAGAAATTTGGCCAATGGCAAATAGTGTCGACCCATGTCAACATGCGGGACTAAACCTCCTTTTCACAGAGAACGGTTAATTTTTTCGCTTTTTACTGTCAACTCGTTTCAGGTTTACAAATTAAAAGGACGGGTGTCCATTTGACTGTTTTCATGGCCACAACCAATTTTCTTTTAACTTTGTACATGTATACTGAAACTTACACATGTTGGTAATGGTTTGTATGCTGGGTACTTGTTCAAAGTGGGTGGATAATTCTGACCCGAAAAAGGGGTTTGGTAAGAGGTTGCAGATATTTTTACTGCTAATCAGAACTGGAAGTTAACAGCTTCACACTCTCTAAAGCAATACCAGATATAAAAGCTTATGGTAGAACCTTTGTAATATTCTTATATACATTTGTCTTTAATCAGTTTTATGACATGTCTGAACGTTTTTTTTTTTCCAACTTTACGAAAAACTACAACATCGCTTAACACGTGAAGCCATTTCAATGATATTTTGCACTTGTATGTATAAGTTATAGATCATATATTTCATTTTTAGGGAATTAAATCGGAGCGAGGCGAAGCCGACCGACGATTTAATTCCCTAAAAATGAAATATATGATCAATAACTAACCTACAGTTTGCCCTACTTTCTAACTGACTGACCGCAGCCTCTCGGAGAAAAGAGCCATATGAGTCGGACAGAGAACGCCGTCGCCACGCTTATTGTCATCTTTAATTTGGCACTGAACCTGACCTAGGACAACTGTCTGTGGCTCTAAACTCGATCTAGGACACCCAACAACTGTCTGCGTATATTCACTCAAGCGCTCGATTTAGTCATGGACGCATCATTTGATCTAGTCGACGACGAAGAATTTTACAAAGAATTTATTTTTCCTGGCACAGGCGACGTGTCGCTTACACAATTATGTACAATTAACACACAAGCCCTAGTTCCATGTCCCTCTGAAATTGCAAGCTCAGACACGAACGGTAAGTTGCGTTGTTTAGTCTAGATATAAACATATAACCATTTGGCTTGATTTCATTGCATTTCGCGACTTTGTATATTAAGTGCAGCCTACAATACGCATGGTAGATCCAGTGTGATTGACCAACAGCTATTGGTAAAGTGAGCTGTCCTTATTTTTGCATTTATTTTTGTCGAAGTTACAGAGCTGCAGATAACGCTAGATTTGCACGTACCGAAATCCTTCTTTTAATATTTAAACCCTATGTTGTTGGTATTCTACAGAAAGGTCTCATTGACACAATTGTTTCGAGTGTCTACAACAGTCAGTAATAAGAGAGATCTTGTCTAAAAAGGGTACTTTTACTCCTTATGAATTCCTAGAGGAATTTAAAGGTAATTTGTTCGGACGTTTTTTTTTTAGTTAACTTTTCAGGGTACCCAAAGTTGCAATAGTCCCCGCCTCTTTCACAACAGTGCACACATTTTAGTATTTTTTACTGTACAACGACCGGCTAAAATATTGTGGGCGGAGCTTCAGGTTTAGCGGGAAATATTTGTATATAGGTCAACCATTTAATAATTAACTGGTCGCATATTGCGAGATATTGAGTCTGTATATAATTAAATCCAGCATTTTTGAATGAAATCCGGTCTTTTGATTCGTTTAGAAAGTAGGGAAAACTGTAAGATATACTAAATAGTTATTGTAGAATTATGCCGATAATTTCATAAGATGAAATATAAATATTTTGCACTTGTATAGAATACAAGATAGTTATTGTAGAATTATGCTGATAATTTCATAAAATGAACAGTTTTTGAGTTATCTACCTATGAAGTATTTTTTCTGTGTTTGGCAGCCATTTAAAAAAAAGTCATTTATTCAGTGAAACTTATTCTATTAGCAATATTTATGCCCCCCTTCAACGAAGTGGGGGTATATTGCTTTGCACATGTCGGTCGGTCGGTCGGTCGGTAGACCTTACCTTGTCCGGATAATAACTAGACACAGAATTGACCTAGGTTCGTCAAATTTGGCACAGACATGTGTCTTGGAGTGTAAATGATCCCTGTTGATTTTGAGGTCAATCGGTCAAATGACAAGGTCACAGTGACCGTCAACATGTTGATATATAGACCAAACCTTGTCCGGATGATAAGTAGACACAGAATTGACCTAGGTTCGTCAAATTTGGCACAGACATTTGTCTAAGAATGTAGATGATCCCTATCGATTTTGAGATTAATCCATCAAAGGTCAAGGTCACAGTGGCCTTCAACTTAATGACATATAGACCAAACCTTGTCCAGATCATAACTAGCTACAGAATTGACATAGGTTCTTCACATTCTGTACAGACATTCATCTTGGAGTGTAAATGATCCCTATCGATTTTGAGATTAATCCATCAAAGGTCAAGGTCACACTGGCATTCAACTTAATGACATATAGACCAAACCTTGTCCAGATGATAACTACATACAGAATTGACCTAGGTCCTTCAAATTCTGTACAGACATTCATCTTGGAGTGTAAATGATCCATATCGATTTTAAGGTTAATCCGTGAAAGGTCAAGGTCACAGTGACCACCAGATGATTCAAGGCCCGCGTTGCCATTCGCCACTTGAGCCATTTGCTCAAAAAAAAAAAAAAGTGTCTCAAAAATCATCATATGTGCCTCAACTTGTAGTTCCAACATTTTATTCGCGTATTATCGGGGACGTAGTAAGCATCGAAGTCGACTGGTAAAAAGCGGAAGTCGAACGCGCGTGCCGAGAAGAAAATCGATAACCCAGTCTGTGTATCGGCGACTGTTTACAATCTTGTATGTATACACACGGCGATGTGTATAATTATGCGAACTGTTGACACATTATCACGTTTAACAATTGAAGTGGGCTATAAATCAGACAATTAAAGGATGTTAATTACTTGATTAGCCATTATTGCCGACGCATGTCGGTACTTTTGACCCATCTCCAATTAAAGATGGACTTGTCAACAAATTATCGGCAATTAAAGGATCGAATTATGTGGATGTTTTTCGGCGATTGATATCAGTTTATGAACTGTGCCACTTCCTGTATCAATGTGGCAGTAGGGGGTGCATGACTGTTTTACAAACAGACATCTTGTTAGATTCTTAATTACAGATGCCTCCTTCCTGCATACGTCCCTCGATACAGCTTGAAACTCAAATTTGTGAGTTTGAAGCAAACTTGGAATATTTGATCTTTCTCTTTTTCCTCTACTATTTACATAATTCCTGTAGTCTTTATTCTCCAAGGAATAATCCAACACGTATGTCAAACCCATATTTAATGTTTGCTGGAAAAGTGCCCCTTTTTTACCCTTTAATAGACATGTACTTTTAAGTCCCGTTCTTATATAGGTTTATGGGCTAATTGAATGTTGTGGATTTTTCGTTGGGACTTTGACTGCCATGGCAATTACCTGATCTGGGGGACTACCCATGTTCTTTTCTTTGTCGTTCCGACTGATTTAGGGCATCTGAGTATACCATCTGTGTAACCCTGGTATGGGGAGCTGGATACCCGCTCTATTAGCCATATCCCCTTGTTGGACTCCGCGGTGGGTGGGGCCATGGATGATCAAAGTTATAACTTAAATATAGATCCCCAAACAAAAAAGAAAACGTGACCAATTAGATGCAGACTCAGAAACCCCTCAATCGACATCGATTTTTCCTCGCTTCTTACTGACTGAATCAACTGTTGCTGATCAGCCATTAAGTAAACTTCCTCCCTTTGTGATCGAAAAAGTGCTAGTTTCGATAGCTAGCTCGCCAAAATCAGTAAAAAAGTTAATTTCTGATGCTCTGTTGGTAGAAGTTTGAAAACTATGACATGCAGAAAACCTCTTGAAGATTACTCGCTTCTTTCAGATTCCAGCAAAATGCTCACCTCATAACACTCTGAACACATCTCGAGGAATTATTCGTTGTACGGATCTTGCAGGCGTTTCAGAAACCGAAATCGTTGAAGAGCTCGCAAACCAAAATGTTACAGGTGCTAGACGAATTACAGTGTACAGAAATGGTGTTAAGAGGGAAACAAATACAATTGTGCTCACTTTCAACACTGCCATTCTGCCCAAAACCTTAAAAGTTGGTTATTTGAATCTTGGAGTTGAGCTTTATACCCCTAACCCTCTCCAGTGTTATACATGTTTTAAGTATGGCCACCATGAACGGAAGTGCAAGAAAGTGCAAGAAATCGAGGGCAGAGAGTTTGTGTAAACACTGCGGAGAGTTAGCAAACACACATGACTCTAGCAATTACAAAGGGAAAGTTAGATGTGTAAACTGTGACGGAGAACACAATGCTACGTCACGAGCTTGCCCTGTCTGGAAGCGAGAGAAAGAAATAGTTACTATCAAATACAAAGAAAGTCTCCCCTTTCCAGAAGCAAGGAAATTTGTAAACAGCCGCCAAGTTCTTACAAATTCGTTTTCTGCTGTTACAAAATCTAACATGAGTACACCTAAACAGGTGAAAGATCTTATTACACAAACTGTTAATGTCGGTGTCCAAACCAGAATCTGCTGCGAATACAGCCGACCAATACCAAAGCAAATAAAACACCAAGTTCTGCATCTAAACGTAACAAATCGCCAAAGAAAAATCAATCAGGCCGGACCCAAAAGGATCTGATGATGAAATTCAAAACATTAACCGCTTCCAGTGTCTCGATGAAGACATAGAAGCAGACGATGAAGATACAAATGCAAAGCAAGGTAAAATCACCAGATTACCACTTAAAACATGAATCATTCCATACTTCCTTTATTTAATGTTGTCTTACTCACTTTATCCTTAGGTATGACCAACAAACTTTTGTAATGGAATTGTCGTGGACTTTCAGCAAATGCTGAAGAATTATCTTTTTTGATAAGTACAAACCAGTGGTAATATGTTTACAGGAGACTTTTTTTACAGACAATAGCAAAGTATCTTTGAAGCGTCAATCTATTTACCAGTCAAATTTTGGTAAAGGTGATAGAGCTTGTGGAGGAGTAGCAGTGGTAGTGAATAATTCTGTTCCTCACCGCAATATTAATCTTATTACTTCTTTGCAAGCAACAGCTGTTAGCATTTCTTTAAACAAAACGATAACAGTATGTTCTATTTACTTGCCTCCGAGTATAACTATTGATTGCTCAAAACTCGATGACCTGATTGATCAGCTTCCTAAACCTTTCATTTTAATGGGCGATTTTAATGCCCATAATACCTTATGGGGTTGTAGGGACACAAATGTTAAAGGTCGACAGGTGGAAAATTTTATTTCCAAACATGACTTCTGTCATGAAACTCACTGAAAAAACTCACACGTACCTACATCCTGCCACTGGTTCATATTCATCTCTAGACTTGACCATATGAAGTCCTGAAGTTACTTCTGACTTCAAATGGAAGGTTGATGATGACCTTCATGGAAGTGATCATTTCCCGATTCAAGTATCGGAAATAGGACCTTTCATACAGCAACGACCAGAACGCTGGAAGCTTCATAGAGCGAATTGGGAACAATTCAAAATACCCTGCGAACAGTTAATCCATCAAAATTCATTTGAAAACTGTAAAAATCCTGCGGAACTTTTTACTTCCTTAGTTTACTCTGCCACAGAGAAATCAATTCCTAGAACCACGACAGATCCAAAGTGTCCAAGCAAAACATGGTTTAATGATGACTGCAAGAAAGCTATAGCAGAGCGAAAACGTATTCTCAGAAATTTCAATCTGAGACCGACTCAGGAGAATCTTACAAAATTTAAAATTGCACGTGCGAAAGCACGACGGACAATAAAACAAAGTAAACGAACGTCTTGAAGACAGTACGTATCTAGATTGAACTCTAGATAGGCTGTCAAAAAGACATGGGATATGGTTCGTAAAATTAATGGAAAAAAACTCATATCAAAATGTTGGTCACTTAAATACTGATGATGGTGCCGTCACTTTCAAAACCGATATTGCCAATGCTGTAGCTGAAACATTTGCAGAAAAATCATCCTCTTCGAATTATTCTCCAAATTTCCGAAAATTTCAAAACATTAAAGAAAAAACTAAGCTAAATTTCAAATCGAATAGTGCGGAGCCATACAATAAGGACTTCTCTTTAAAAGAACTGAAGAAAGCGTTAAAGAAATGCCACGATACTGCTGTTGGATGCGACGACATTCATTATCAGTTTTTAAAGCATTTGCCATATCGTTCCCAAGATTGTTTACTCAGTATATGTACTCAGGTTTGGCAGACAGGTATTCTTCCCGATTCATGGAAGGAAGCCATAGTAATACCAATACCCAAATCGGGAAAAGATTCTTCTAATCCTGCTAACTATCGCCCTATAGCCTTAACAAGTTGCATTTGTAAAACCATGGAAAGAATGATGAATGACCGTCTTATTTGGTTTTTCGAGAAAAACAAATTAATAGCTACAGCTTAGAGCGGATTTCGTAAACAAAGAGGCACTCTTGATCATTTAGTTCGTTTTGAGACATTCATACGTGAAGGTTTTGTTAAGAAAGAACATGTTGTCTCTGTATTTTTTTTTTTTTTTTTTTTTTTAATCTCTAAAGTGCCTATGATACAACATGGAAATATGGAATTATGAATGACCTCTATGATTTCGGTATTCGAGGTCGCCTTGCTTATTTCATCTCGGCTTATTTAAATGAGCGGCAGTTTAGAGTAAGGGTCGGTAATACGTTTTCTAACCCGCATGAACAAGAGATGGGCGTTCCCCAGGGTTGTATTCTTTCAGTTACACATTTTAGTGTAAAAATTAACAATATTATCAAATCAGTATGTCCTGATGTGGAATGTTTTCTTTTTGTCGACGACTTCTGCATTTGCTTCAGGTCAAAACACATGCATACTATTGAGAGACAGCTCCAACAGGTCTTGAACAATTTAAGCAAATGGTCTGAAGAAAATGGTTTCAAGTTTTCCAAAACAAAAACTAAATGTATGCATTTTTGTAATTGAAGAACATTTCATCTTGATCCAGACCTTACATTAGATGGTGTTCGTATAGAAGTCGTCCAAGAGTTCAAATTTCTATGCCTTTTATTTAATTCTAAACTGTCGTTCATTCCTCATATCAATTACTTGAGCAATAAATCTCAGAAAGCTCTCAATCTTTTACGTGTAGTTTCCAGTATGGGCTGGGGAGCAGATAAAAAATGTTTTGTTGCGACTTTATAGGTCCCTTGTAAGATCAAAGTTGGATTACGGTTGCGCTGTGTACGGGTCGGCACGTCAGTACTACTTGCGCAATCTTGTTACTATTCATTATCAAGGCTTGCGTCTTGTACTAGGCGCATTTAAGACTTCTCCAATAAAAAGTCTGTATGCAGAAGCAAATGAGCCTTCCTTAAATCTTAGGCGAAAGAAATTGTCTATGCAGTACTATATAAAACTGAAGTCAAACCCTGAAAATCCTACTGATAAAGTTGTATTTGAACCTCTTTATAAAGACGATTTTTTAGAGAAAGAAAATGTCATACCTCCTTTCAGTCTCCGGTGTGAAGCTGATATCCAAAGTCTTGGCTTCGACCTTGATGACATAGCGGAGCAGAAGATTACAGATGTGCCTGTATGGACTTCCAACAGTCCGACGTTTGTCTATGATCTAGCATCATATAAAAAGGCAACAACCGATCCTACTACATTTAAAATCAAATATCTAGAAATAAAAAGACAGTATTACAACTATGAAGACATTTATACAGATGGTTCCAAAGAAGGTGACAGAGTTGCAGCGGCTGCTGTGCCGGACGGCGAACTCTATCAACTTCGTCTTCCAGATAAATCAAATTTTTTTCTGCAGAGCTTAAAGCTATAGACCTTGCTTTTGATAATATAAAGGAAGACGGTTACTGGCGTTATATCGTTTTTACCGATTCACTCTCTGCCATGCAAGCACTTGAGCCTGAGAAGACTGATAACGCAATTATTGTTAATCTTTTAGGTAAACTTTTTGACATCTGCGGAACTACTGACGTTGTTTTCTGTTGGCTCCCCAGCCACACTGGTACCAGTGGTAATGAAGAGGCAGATAGAGCTGCCAAGGAGGCATTGTCACTTGATATTTTACCTTCTCAAGTTCCTTTTACTGATTTTAAACCTTCAATTAATACTTTCATTCAGTCTGTATGAGATACTTCGTGGAACGACCCGCTAAATCACCAGAATAAACTATTCTGTATTAAGCCGACTCTTGGAGAATGGCTACCAGGCTCAAGGACTTGCCGCCGCGAACAAATTGTTTTGGGCCGTCTGCGTATCGGTCATACCCATCTTATGCACTCCTATCTCCTAAAAGAAGAGGAGGCGCCGCAATGCATCCCGTGCTCTGCTCCTCTCACCGTCAACCATATATTAATTGAGTGCGTTGACTTGGAGCAAATACGCGATAAATACTACAAAGTAGACAGCATGAGTCTTTTATTAGATACTGTGAAGATTGAATCATTATTTGAATACCTCAAAGAGGCAAACATTTTCAGAAAAAAATAGTGTTTTATCTACCTTGTCTCGTTTTAAGGGCTTTTTTGGTCTTTCTGTTATCCTTTTTATCCGTTAAACCTCACTTATTCGTACCTTTTACTGTTTACCCATTTAGTTTTATACATTTCTGACTCAATAATGCACAGTATCGCTTCTTTCCTTTATATATGCGCCCAATATGACCTCAACTGTCGACGGGCCATAAAACTCCATTCATTCATTGATTCGTCTGTATAAAAACGGGCTTGTTTGAGGAGTTGTATTCCGATTCTTAATTTTTGCCCCAATTGTTTTGAAAGTGCCCATATTGTAAATGTGAAACTTGTACATGTGCTATGTGAAATAGCATGCCTTGCCTGACGCTAATCAAGCTTGTCATTAACTAACATTGTACATATCAGGTATTGGGAATGGCTACATATTACATACATGTGTAAATTTAATACACTGGCTGCTTTAAAGAATGGGCTAACTTTGATAGTCATTGCACATAATGTAGACTTTTGAAAGCCACTGTACATTTTGCAACAGACTTACAAACAAACATACAATAATGTAGCTATAACTTCCTGCCTGAAAAATTATAGAGCATATGCAAACATATTTCAAACAGTATACTGACACTATAGAGATGTTTTGGGTGATTTTCCATACACCTTAAGATCTGACTAAAATCCGACAGAAGAAGGACAATGAATAGACCCGCAGCTTTAATTAAGATAGGCAATGGAATTTGTTAATGGGAAGGGCTAAACATAGAAAATTCTTTAAAAAAATATGACGTGGTATCGTAAAATTATGTTATCTTGCAAGATCACTTTTGACCAAAAAGAAGCTCTGAGTTGACAAAAGTAATTACAAATTGGGGGAATTGTACAAGCATAGCGCAGAGTCTTTAAAAGGCTTTAAGATAAGACACTAACAGTATATTTATTACAGCAGGAAAAACAATATATATAAAAAAAAAAATGCCTGGGATGATAAAGACAACAGAGAGTAAAGCAAACTAAAAATAACAGTATATGAGTCATTTTCTTCGAAGTTCACCTGTTCGAAATTTCAAATGCTTTGTTAGGTGAACCATAGCTTCAAAAGAAGTGCATGATTAAGGACACACAGAAATTCAACTTAAGTACGAAAATATCATGATGACTCAAACTTGATTAAAGGCTCTGTTTAAATAGAAACCAAATATGTAGAAATAAGAAGTATATAGTCTGACATAATTATGTAAATAACAAGAGGGAAAAAAGGTAGATAACTCACAAATTGTTCATTAAATAAAATTATTGGCATAATTCTACAATAACCATTGATATACTATACAAGTGCAACATATCATTGAAATCGCTTTACATGTAAAAAAAAAAAAAACTAGAGCCCCTTGACGGCCTGAAATCGCTCTACTGGAGTGATATTGCTTTTTTTCCGGCATACATTATGAATTCATGATGCAAAAAGGTGAGAGACAATCCATTCCCCCCCCCCCCACCCCTGTTTGGAATCCAGCCAAATTTGATAAGGTTTCAGTATTCATTGTATTAAACAATCCCTGCAAATTTCAAAGAAATGTGACTAATAATGTGGACTGTGTGGAGTAAACAATTCTTCAAATAGCTGCTTTTCCTAAACTGATTGCTAGATTTTCTTCATTTTTAATAGAGTTCAATCCCTTGATGACACAAATAATCTTTGCAAGTTTCAAAAGAATTGAATCTATAATGCAGACCTAACTGCGTAAACAAGAAATGTAAATTTTCAACTTTAAATAGCTCCTTTTCCCATACTGATTGTCAAATGTTTTTCAAAATCGATAGGATTTAAGCTATTGATAAAATAAAGCAACTGTGCAAGTTTAATGGAAATTTGAACACAAATGGCAAGTCATTGTAGCGTAAATAAGAAATGCAAATTTTCGAATTTAAATGGCGACTTTTCCCATACTGATTGTCGATTTTTTGTCAAAATCAATAGGGTTCAAGCTTTTGATGATACAAAGCAACTGTGCTTGTATCATGAAAATTCAATAACAAATGTGGAATTTACCGTGTAAACAAGAAATGAAAATTTTGAACAATAAATGGCTACTTTTTCCATACTGATTGTCAGATTTTTTTCAAAATCAATAGGGTTCAAGCTATTGATGAGATAAACAAACTTTGCAAGTTTCGCAAATATCTGACCACAACTGCAGACTTTATCGTGTAAACAATAAATTTAAATGTGGAACGTTAAATGGCTACTTTCCCTACATCGTTGGTCAGATTATTTTCAAAATCGATAGGGTTCAGGCTATTGATAAAATAAACAATCTGTGCAAGTTTCTTGAAAATCTGACCACAACTGCAGACTTAATCGTGTAAACAAGAAATTTAAATGTTGAATTTTAAATGGCTACTTTTCCCACACTGATTATCACATTTTTCTTTCAAAATCAATAGGGTTCAAGGTATTGATGAGATAAACAAACTGTGCAAGTTTCACGAAATTCCGACCACAACTGCAGACTTTATCCCGTAAACAAGAAATCGAAATTTTGAACTTTAAATTGCTGCTTTTCCTACACTGATTGTCAAGATGTTTTACAAAATCAATTGGGTTCAAGCTATTGATGAGATAAACAGACTGTGCAAGTTTCATGAAATTCTGACCACAACTGCAGACTTAATAATGTAAACAAGAAATTTAAATGTAGAATTGTAAATGGCTACTTTCCCCACACTGATTATCAGATTTATTTTTAAAAAAACTATAGGGTTCAAGTTATTGATGAGATAAACAAACTGTGCAATTTTCACGAAATTCCGACCACAACTGCAGACTTCATTGCGTAAACAAGGAATTGAAATTTTTAAATTTAAATTACTGCTTTTCCTACACTGATTGTCAGATTTTTTTTCAAAATCAATAGGGTTCAAGCTATTGATGAGATAAACAAATTGTGCGAGTTTCACGAAATTCGACCACAAAAGAAGACTTTATCGCGTAAACAAGAAAAAAGACTAATGGACGGACGGACGGACGTACAGACGGACGGACAACGGAAACCATACCATGACATATGCTCTGCTGTCTTACATCCAGTAGAGCTAAAAGAAAATATGTTTTTTCGTTAAGTTGGAGAATTTAGAAAAAAGCTGAAATTCAGGCATGTCATACAATTGGGTAAAGACAAAACCCATATAAGAATTTTACTAAAATTTTACCATAAGTTGTTATACCTTGTATTGCTTAAGAAAGTATGAACTTGTCAACTTCCAGTTCTGAGTAACAATGAAAGTATCACCAACTTCACAAACCAACCCATCCCCACATTTTGGGGTCAGAATTATCCCACCCAATTAGAACGAGCACACAACACACAAACCTTTAGCAATTGATTTAAAATTGCATGATATTACCGCCAATATATATTTCATTATTCATTTTCCTTCTTCCGTTGGTTTTATTTAGATCTTGTGGTGTATGGAAAATCATCCAGAACATCTCTACAGCGTCAGTAATATATGAAATATGAACATTTGAAATATGTTTGCTCTATAATTTTCCAGACAGGAAGTTATAGCTACATTATTGTATCTTTGTATGTGAGTCAGTCGCAAAATGTACAGCGGCTTTCAAAAGACTGCATTATGTACAATGACTATCAAAGTTAGCCCGTTCTTTAAAGCAGCCCATCTGTTTAAATTTATACATGTATGTAATATGTTGTCATTCCCAAAACCTGATATGTACAATATCAGTTAATGATAAGCTTAAATAGCGTCAGACAAGGAGCTTAAATAGCGTCCGACAAGGCATGCTATTCCACACTACTCATGTACGAGGTTTCACAATTACAATATAGGCCCTTTCAAAAGAAATGGGGCAAAAATTAAGAATGGAAATGCCGGTATATCTTCTCAAACAAGTCCATTCTTATACAGATGAACACTTTGGTGAAACTACCCTTTATGAAATCATCATTGCACATAAAAAAGGAGTTAGCATTCTCAGTGCAAAAATTCGTCCTTACCGCACTTCCAGTAAAACATTCAATTTATAGGTTGAACATAACCAAGGCATGAACCAAATCACCAAGTGGTATTGCTGATGTAGAAGCGGAGCACGGTTGTTGTGCACACATGGCTTTTGTGCTTTGGTATTTAGGCTACAATCATCATCAGACAGAAACTACTGGCATCAAACAAAACAAATTCATATTAATTACATACAAGATGCTGCTATCGACACCTAGAGTGCCCCCAAGTGATTCAGAAGAAGATGAATGATATGCTATAACGATCAGTTGTTTGGAAAAATCTTTCTGTAAGAGTTTCAACGAAAATCCTATGGACTACCGATATGACACTATCCAGAGACACGTATGTGACAAGGGTTCTTCCTAAAAAAGACAAACAAAGACTTTCAAATTCTTCCTAGTTTGTTAGCTCAGTCATAATGTACAAGCCTTGATATTAGGGGTTGCTGATTTGAATCCCCCATTTTTCCACGGATTATGATAGGAATAATTCCTTTCTCACTTTTGATAAGAATCCAGGAAAGCTTTTTTATGCTCTGGTCGCCATGATATAGCTAAAAAATTGTTGAAAACCTGGTAAAACACCATACGAACAAAGAAACTTTTAAGATCTGCACTGAGGACAAAAAATTGTTTTTTATCAATTAGTTGTTGGAGTGATTTACTTGAATCTCTTTCTAGTGAACAAACTCTCAGTGAATAATTCAAATCACCCAAACAGTCACTGGAGCAAAGAAATTATATACATGTGCAAAACAAAGGGAATGATTTTATCTTTAATTAAAAATCTAAATATAGCTGATAGAATTAGTTTCGGTGCATAAAATAACTTTGTATTATGGTTGCCAAACAAAGAAAATATTTCAAGGGTAGATAACTCAAGAACTTTTTATTGAAGGATTTGTCATTGAATTCGCTTCATGTGTAAAATGATGTTGTGGCTTTTCGTAAAGTTGGAGAATTAAAAAAAAAAAAGTAAAATTCAGGCATGTCATACAATTCAGGAAAGACAAATTGCATATGTAACTTTATAAAAGTTGTGCTATAAGGTGTTGTATCTGGTATTTCTTAGAAAGTATGAAACTTTTAACTTCCAGTTCTGAGTAGCAATAAAGATATCACCAACTTCTTAACAAACCCCTCTTTGGGTCAGAATTATCCGACCCACTTTGAACAAGCGCACAACATACAAAACATTGCCAGCTGATTAAATATTACATGATATTACAGCCAACGTGTGTAAGTTTCTCAGTATACATGTACAAAGTTTAAAGAAAATCGGTTGTGGCCATGAAGACAGTCATAGGGACACCCGACCTTTGAACTGTAAAACTTAAACGAGTTGACAATAAAACACACACACACACACACACACACACACATATATATGGCCATGCTATATGGGCCATGCTCTGGAAAAAGAGGGCTTAATGCATTTCTGTGATGCATGATACTTAGCAAGTCATTACATGTTCAAGGATCCATGAAGTCCTTTTTGTCTAACAACCGACAGAATCATGTGGTAAACTTGCTCTTTGACTTGCAGAAAATTGACAAATAGCAAAAAGTTTCAGTCCAGGGCGGACTGCGCAGGCTGACCTGGGTCGATAGTTTTTGCAAATGCATTAGGCCCCCTTTTCACAGAGCATGACTCATATATATAACGCCAAATTAAAAAAAAAAAATGTTTCTTTTCAGCGATTTCTCCATTTCCCGGTTTTTTTTTTCTAAATGTCTTGCACTCCAAGGGCGATAGACAGGGTCGTGAAGCCAATGCAATTGGTTGACAGTTAACGTTCATCTATCACTATTTTGACTGACATATAATACCGTTCAATGAGTAAGTGTAAGTACATAATTATCGCAACCTTGAAGTCGGTCTAACGATTGTCTATTCAGACCGGGTTTGAAGACAAAAGATAATAGAATAGCCATGAGAACTCTAATAGCTGGTTGTGTGGATAACGAACATTCTAAGATGATCTAAATGGATCACACTTTTGAAGCTCTGAAATACTGAAATTAGTACACGGTGACAACTGAGGCATGAAAAACTTCGCTTTTCTACCGGAATACTTTTTCTTTTTCATATCGTGCTGAAACTCAACCAAATATAATTTAAAACTGCTTCCGTCAAAAAAATGAGCATTCCTTAAAAAAAAAAAAAAAAAAACGAAATCAAAGGTACAGTAGCTTCCTGGCTGAATTTAATCAGGACATACAAACATATAATCGAGGATCCATAAAGTCCATTTTGTTTAACAACCGACTGAATCATGGAGTAAACTGGTCCTTGCAGATGCAGAATATTGACCAATAGAAAAAAGTTTCGACCAAGGCGCGGACTGCGCAAGCTGACCTGTGTCGATACTTTTTGCAGATGCGTTAAGCCCCTTTTCAAAGAGCATGGATACATTAGGAGGTTTTTTTTTTTTTTTTTTTCTGGTTTTGATTCAAAAAAAGCATTTAAAAGTACGTCTATCATTACAAGAAATAAATGTTACTTGTAACACGTTGGAAGTAGATGATAGGTAATTGCATTCTTGTGATATTTATTAATATATACTACGAGAATGGGTTGTTAGCTGACTGGAAACGAGTTAAAAGAACACTTTTCACCACTTAACAACTCGTTCAAATAAAAACAAATCAGATTCTATGTGCACCAAGTTACTTGGTAAACAAGGGATCTTATGTGTTTATCCTGTCACCTCCTATAAACCCCGACGTTTATCACGGGGTCATATAAACTTGGTGATATACGGTCACCTGACCACGTGACTAGGTTTATCATGTCAGTTGGTCACGTGATCAAGGTTTATTAGGCTAGTTGCTCTTGTGACGAGCCGGAACTACTTTTTCAGGGTGCCGGTACACGAAATTAATTCGACGCCTATGTTGATTTTTCTTATTATTTAAGATGTAATAGAATTCTTCGCCACAACATTCTTCTGAGGGTAAACGTCACGTTTATGAAGAAGTCAATGTCATTAATGACGTCGTTATTGCAGAGCTCTGCATATTCAGAGAACGCTTTACACGGTTAGCCATGTGTTTGTGTGTGTGTGTGTGTGTTTTTTTTTCTTTTTGTTTTGATAGTGAGAAAGGTGTCAATACGTGCCTTAATTTCGAGCGAAATATTCTATCTGGTCGGATTTTGGATTGTAAACGAGAAACTGGATAAATAGAACAGTGTCTTGGATTGGGGAAAGTTGAAGAATAGATGGTTAGTGTCTAGGACTGGGAAAGTTTACGGGCTCGGCTCAGGAGTTTTGTGGTATCAGTACCATAAAATATTGAATCAAAGGTACTGTCTTTATGTCAATGTTTCTTTTTCGTTTTGTTTTGTTCTTTATAGTGCGTGACAGGATAAATAGAATAGATGGTTGGTGTCTTGGATGGGTTAAGTTTATCGGGCTCGGCTCCGGAATTTATCCGGTTCGCCTTCGGCTCACCAGATAAATTCCTCCGCCTTGCCCGATAAACTTAACCCAATGGCCATCCAAGATACCAACCATCTATTCTCTATGTATAAAACCCCAAATAATTTGCGTACAACTACGCAGTTTGGTGAAAGGTACCCAACATACATAGCCGTGGCTAACACTTAGTAGGGGGACAAAAGCCATACGAGTATGTAATTCGACTTGCATCTCTACACATTAAAATGTTATTGCCATGTTTACTGAAGTGGAGGTTGCACACACGTTTTGGCAAGGAATTTATGTCATGTTTAACACGATTTCTGGATTCGATTAGATAAAGTAGATTTTATACAGAAATTATCGAAAGACGTGAGTAGTATAGGAGGGTAGACCTCGGACAAAACGCGTTTTGTCCGAGGTCTACCCTCCCTGAGTGCCATTTTGTCCGAGGTCTACCCTCCCTGAGTGCCATTTTTGTCCGAGGTCTACCCTCCCGAGCAGAAAAAAAGCCGCATCACTGCAGTTTTGGCGTGATTCGGTTTCCGCGACATATGAATACAATAATAAATAGTCCGTTACTAGGCTCGGGAGGGTAGACCTCGGACAAAAGTAGTTCCGGCAGTTGGTTCAGGTAGAAACCCTCGTTGGACATAGTCTTTTTTGGAGGGTTGATCTTTCTCTCTCTATTACCGTCGGACTTAGTCTTTTTTCCACAATTGGATTAAAAAGTAGTTCCGACTGATCTAAACAAGTAGTTCCGACTGATGTAAACAAACGTAAACAAACGTTTTGATTGGTTGAGACGATTTCCCGCCAAAATTCGATGGGTTATTTCCCCTTTTCAGCTTGGATCAAGGTAAAGACCCTTGTTGAACTTAGTCTTTTTTCCACGATATGGACTATATTCTCTACTTACGCTGGGTCAGGTAGAGAGCATCGTTGGACTTAGTCTTTTTTTCCGTCTTTATTCGCCTCAATCTTTCTCTATCACCGTGTTGGACTTAGGCTTTTTCTCTGTCATCGTTGGACTTAGTCTTTTTTCTCCGTCTTTGTTCGTCTTATCCTTTCTCTATTAACGTTGGACTTAGTCTTTTTTCACCACGATATGGGTTATTTTCCCCTCCTCAGCTTGGTTCAGCCAGAGATCATCGTTGGACTTAGGCTTTTTCCGTCTTTGTTCGTCTATCTTTCTCTACCACCGTTGGACTTAGTCTTTTCTTTGGCTCCTAGCAATATGATCTTTAGACATTACCTAACTATATGATCTGAGTGTGGTTTTTTTCCGACATTTCCCGGAAACCACTTCGTCTAGACTTACCCAATCTTAGGTTTTATTCGTCCCTAGTTTTATTCGTCCCTAGTTTTTAATCTGCAAAACTTTTTTAAAATTGTAAAAATTTTTTATCCGAAAATTTTTATCCGAAATTCTTAAGCGTAAAAATTTTTTCTATTGGTAGAATTTTCTCTGTAAGATTTTTTGAAAATTTTTCTCTGCAAGATTTTTTATTTGAAAAATTTTTCTATCGATAAAAAGTTTTTCTCTCTGCAAGATTTTTTAATCTAAAAGTTTTTCTCTGCAAAAAAGTACAACAACACATCTACAAAATTGACAATTGTTAAAGATAGATTTTTTAAGGTTTTGGTTAGTCCTGAAAAGGACTGTTTTGGAGATTAGACTGTCTTTTTTCCTCGTCTAATGACAGCAACCAAAATTTGCATGACAGATGGGACAACTTCCAGTTCTTCTTGTGATTGTCATTGTACCATCCTTCGTGGTGATCTTTCTCCCGAGTTCAACGTCAACTAATATGAGCTCTGGAGTTGTTGTCTGCATAAACAACTCAAGTAATTTTTCTCCGAGCTCTCTGTATGGCTGTGTTATCTGCTCTAGATGTCTTTGAACTGCTATGAGTTGTCTTCTTAATACCAACAGATCTTCACCAGCATTTAAATAGTCTTGGAGAGCATCAATTATTTGATGGTTTATCTGTTCCATATTTTGAATTCTTTTTTTCGCTTTGGTTACTTTATGATTTATTCGTCTTACTCGAGAGAACGAGAGTCGAATGACTATAGAAGAAGTTCACTGATTTTATAGCTTGGTAGAGGGATTGACCTACTTTGACTTGGAATTAACGTTAACCAATCGTTAGTTTCGTTACATTTTTTGGAACTGATACTCTTAGACATTGTAGATAGATCATATAGTACATTATGTTCTATCTACATGCTCTCGCCCACGTTCGCGCTTTTAATTCTAACGCGAAGTAGGTCAATCCCCTGTCAAGCTATAAAAGAGCCAGCAATTTTTATTCTTGTATTAACTCATTTCACGATGAAGTTATCGAAATTCTGCTGTGGGCTGTTTGGCAGCAAGAAGAATAAGAAAGAAATGAAAGAAAAATGGGAGCAAGAGGCCATGGAAAAGAAAGAAGACGAGGCAGAAGAAAGGAAGAGTCTAAAGCATAAAGCTCTTCGGGAGTTCTTCGCAAGACGAGGGTATGAGTTTTATACTCGTACCCCAATCGTCAAGATGGGTAATATTTACCCGGACTTATCAGAACTGATACCGCCAACAGAGCATCGCGGTTGGCAGAATAAATTAATGAGAATGTATCCTTCATTGAAATGGTAAAGAATACGTTCTCTTTAATTTTAAAAACAGTCCTTTTCAGGGCTACCCAATACCAAGAAAGTTTTTACTTTCTTCAAATTGTCAAAAACAAAAAAAAGTCAAGTCCTATATGTTTTTTATATCTTTTATTTAAAACTTTTTTATTTAAAACTTTTGTACAATAATCATTACAATGAAAACATTGAACTGGTAAAATATATACAATGAAACATTGAACTGTAGAAATATTTGAATCCTTTTTGAAAACAGTTCTTTGAAACAGTTCTTTGAAGAAATGTTTTTACAGGCACGTTTTTCTTTTTTTCTTCGGGATGTCAGGCTCACATTCACTCTTGCGTTTCCTCTTACTGTTTCCATTATTGTGTTCGTCATTGTTATTTTTCAACACAATATCTGGACAGATTTTTGCACCATGTTTTTTTGTTTTGCAGAAGAAACAGTTCTTCTTTTTCTTTTCTCTTTTCTCGTTGATTTTCTTTTCTTCAGATCCTGAAGATTTTTGAGACCTCTGTTCGTTGTTTTGCTCCTCTCCAGACAGTGAAGAGGATTCGTTATTTTGATCGAGTATAAGAGTATCCTCTGAAGAAAGTTTATTTTTTTGCGAACTTTGTTGCAAACTTTGTTGTGGGTTATCATGTATTTCTACTTGAATTCTACAGATTTCTGTGTCGTTGATTTCTGTGTTATCATGCTCCATATTTTCAATCTCCTGTTCGATTTGATTTCCTGTCAATGAAGTTGTAGTCTGTGACGATCTTGTCTTCCATTTATTCTCGTCTACTTTATAGGATAATAGAGCCCCAACGTATTTCATATGTTGGAATTCTCTACCGGTTTCCATTGTTGGCGAAATTTTAACATCGTGACTGTAGGGGTCCACGAAGACAGAGACGAATCTCCACATCATTTTTTCTTTTTCTGGACATTGTCTAGCCCAATGTCCTGATCTGTTGCATGTAAAGCAGATATTCGTTGTCATATCACTCACTCCATGGCGCTTGTCGAATGTTGCTTGATCCAGGACTCTGGTGATACGATAGACATCTTTTTCTGCAAAATGTTGGTGGGATAGAAATGATCCCACGTAGTTCCCAGTATGGTAGACTTGATATCTTGACGGTATATTGGTGATCTCATAATCGTGAGTGTATGGGTTAACATACAGGTACATTCTCTTTGGTGTTGTACTTTGTAGCTTGAACCCACTCATTTTTTCTACCATCTGTCCTGTTTGAAATCTTTCCGAAGAATGATGAAGATCTCAGTCGTAATACCTCTTTTTATACACGTTTGGTCTGAAAAAAGATATAAAAAAGCTAGGATTTTTTTAGTTCTGGGACATTACTTGACTTGCAATCAGTCATAAACCATGTCTAAAAGGTTAGTACCGTATTCAGACAGTACAAGTGACGATGAGGTAATTCAGCCGATGTCGAAGAAGAGAAAAAAATTACTACCGGCAAAGAAAAGAAAAAGAATCCTAGTCTATCCAGACAGTAGCAGTAATGATGAAAGCGATGATGAGAAATTTTCACCGTCAATCAAAAAGAGAAAAAGTTCACCATTGAAAGAAGAAAGCGACGGTGAAGCCAAAAAATATTTGAAAGAAGAAAACGATGAGAAATTTCCACCGTCAACCAAAAAGAGAAAAAATTTGAAAGAAGATAAAAAATCTTTGAAAGAAGAAAGTCATGCTGGACCATTTTTGCCCAAGGAAGAAAAAAGTAAAGACAAGAAATCTTTAAAAGAAGAAGACAGAAAATCTTTGAAAGAAGAAAGTCATGCTGGGCTATTTTTACCCAAGAAAGAAGAAAGTGGAGACAAAAAATCTTTGGATATGAAAAGTCTATACGCCTTAAAAGAAGTGGGAAAAAAGAAGTCAAGAAAATTCAATACAGATTCCCGTGTGCTGGAGGCTTCCTTTAAGAAATTCGATGAGTTACAACCCCAGCAACTGACTGCGTTATTCGACGATGTTATCCAACAAATCGTTCAAAAGTTAAAGGCTGAATCGAGGGATATGATCAGAATTACCATCAATCACCGTTCATTGGATATGGGGATTCATATACCCTTTCTATATGTGGAGGAGTTGGAGAGTCATACTATATTGGACGAGATTGAAAAAGTTCTACAGTCGAATGAGGAATTCGTCTTGAACGATGGTCGTATGACATTCGATATCACACATACGGTACCCCCAAGTGGAAGTGGTAAAAGAGTTAGGGGTACAGAAATATTGGATTCAAAAGTTTTCGCAAAGAAGAAACAATCGATTATTGAAATTAATAATGAAGATCATCTATGTTTTGCAAGAGCTGTTGTTGTGGGGATTTATCACCATGAACGTGAAAACACCCAAGAATGGAATCGAAGATGGGATATCATCAAAAGATCAAACAGACCACTTCAAAAGATTGAAGCCGAGAAATTGATGAATGAAGCTGGAGTTTCGTCAACACAACCTGTAGGACCTGAAGAATACAAAAAAATTCAAGATTTCTTGTATGAAAAAGACTATGTTATTAAAGTCCATCAACAGCAATCGAGAATGGAGAAAGTGTTTGAACATCCAAAAGTGAAAGATAATAGTAAAATCATACATTTGTACTTTCATCAAAAACACTATGACTACATCAAATCCATTACATCATTTCTTGATTGTGGTTATTATTGCGAGTTCTGTGATATACGTTACAGGAATCGGGAAGACCATGTTTGCTCAAAGATCTGTAAAGGTTGCTTTCGTACTGGAAAATGTCCATCGAAATCAAAAGAGTATGTCTGTTCCAAGTGTCATAGATGTTTTTTCAGTGCAGAATGCTTGGAAAAACACAAAACACTTCAAGGTAAAGAGAAGAAGACCATTTGTGAATTAGTGAAACTCTGTTCAAAATGTGGAGGCCAGTTTTTTATCAGAAAGAAAAATCATGTCTGTAAGGGAAAGAAAAAGTGTCATCTCTGCAAGAAAATAGTTGACTTCTCTCATCGCTGTTTTATTCAACCTTACCAGAGTAAGATGAAGCATGACAGTGACGATGAGACGAGTTCTTCTGTAGTCAAAAAACCTTTGTTCATTTTCTTTGATTTTGAATGTCAGCAAGATACAGGGATACATATTCCGAATTACTGTATTGCACACCGAGCCTGTGCTGAATGTATCGATAAACCACTTGATTTTCATTGTTCCACATGTAGTGAATTCGAAGAAGGAAGAGAAGTTATTTTTCAAGGAAAAGAAACTTTGAGTCAATTCTGTAGCTGGCTCTTTACAAAGCATCATAAAGGAATCATAGCTATTGCCCATAATCTCAAAGGTTATGATGGTCAATTTATTCTCAATCATATTATCAATGTTGGGATGAAAGAACCAGAACTGACCATGAATGGGAATAATATTTTGAAGTTAGAATTGAATGGTGTGTGTTTGATTGACTCCTTCAGTTTTATGAACTTTGGTCTGGCAAAATTTCCGACTACATTTGGACTTCAAGAAATGAAAAAAGGCTACTTTCCTCACTGGGCAAATACAGACGAATTCTGGGATTACGTTGGGCCATACTTGGATATGTCTTATTACAAACCCGATTCAATGTCTGAAGAGGCTCGATCGAAATTCATAGTCTGGTATAATGACAAAGTTCAAAATGGTGAGGAATTCAATTTTCAAAAAGAGATGGAGATGTACTGTCGATCGGATGTTGATATCCTAAGACGAGGATGTGGTGAATTCAGAAAGTTGTTCATCGAACAGAGTGGAATTTGTCCATTCACAGAGGCGTTTACTATTGCCGGAGCCTGTAACAAGATTTGGCGAAAAGATTATTTACCAAAAAATCAGATAGCCATCATTTCAAGCAAAGACCCAGTCAGACGCCGGTTTTCTATGAAAGCAATACGATGGATTCAAAGTATTGCTAGGGAAAAAGGGATTCATATTCAACACGGTAAAAATGGTGGTGAATTTCAAATAGGAAGATATACTGTAGACGGTTTTCACCACAAATCAAACACTGTCTATGAATTCCTCGGGGATTTATTTCATGGCTGCCAGACATGTTTCAAGGATCGAAAATATATCAATCCCATCAATGGAAAAACAATGGATGAATTGTACAACACTACCATTGAACGATTAGAAACCATCAAAAGAATGGGATATAACATCGTGACCATATGGGAGCATGAATTCGATACCAAGATGAAAAAGGACAAAGAGTACAAAAAAACCATTGAAAGTCTATATCCGAACTGTGACCCCATCGAACCAAGAGAGGGGCTGGCTGGAGGCAGATGCAATGCAATAAAAATTGCTTATGATGTTGAGGAAAGCAGTGAGAAGGAAATCAAGTATATTGACATCTGCTCTCTGTATCCTTACGTCTGCAAACATAAATTCTATCCTGTAGGTCATCCCACAATCTTGACTGCTGAGAGTATTGATATGAAGAATATTCGTCAGTATGAAGGACTCATTAAATGCAAAGTTCTACCCCCAATTGATTTGTTTCATCCTGTTCTTCCAGTTCACTGTAACAACAAGATGATGTTTCCACTCTGTATGAAATGTGCACAAGAAAGCTCAAACGTTTGTAACCATGAAAAAGAAGAGAGATCCTTGGTTGGAACTTGGGTTACATTTGAACTGTTCAAAGCTCTCGACTGTGGTTATCAGCTAATGCAAGTGTATGAAATCTGGCATTTCCAAGCTGTTTCGGATCAATTCTTTAAAGGCTATGTGGATAATTTCTTGAAAATTAAGCAAGAAGCCAGTGGATACCCCAGCTGGTGTCAGACAGACTCGGAAAAGAATCAATTCATTCGCGAGTATGAGGAAGCTGAAGGGATTCGTCTCGACCCCAAATGTATTCAAAAAAACCCTGGTAAAAGATCGTTTGCTAAGATTATGCTGAACTGTCTTTGGGGAAAATTAGCACAGCGTGAAAACATGAGCAAGACGAAATACATCAGAGAACCATCTAAATATTTTGACTTGATTACCGACCCGAAATATACGGTAAAACATGTGGAAATCTTTGACAACGAGTGTCCATTCATTTTGGTCAACTATGAAGAAAAGATGGACTTTGTCGAAACGCATGCAACAGCCAATGTTATTGTAGCATCCTACGTAACAGCTTATGCAAGGTTGGAACTGTACAGTGTTCTTGAAAGATTGGGGGATAGAGTTCTGTATTTCGATACAGATAGTTGTATGTACATTCATGATCCTGAATTGTGGAACCCTCCCATCATTAACAGTAGGTTAGGAAAATGGACCGATGAAGAACCTGATTGTAGAATAACTCATTTCAGAGGATTAGGCCCCAAGAATTACGCTTACAAAATGAGAACAAAAGATGGAAAAGAAAAAAGCAAATGTAAAGTCAAGGGAATTACTTTGGATTACAATACAAATCAGATGGTAAATTTCGACACCTATTCAAAATGTGCTTTGGATCGCACAATAGAAATCAAAGTTCAGTATGACTGCAGAATCAAAAGGCATAAAGACAGAACAGTGACCAGTGAACCACAGACAAAAACCTTTCGCTCTGTATACACCAAAAGAGTGATTGTAAACGATACTGATACTGTTCCCTATGGTCATAAAAGTTTGAGGGTATAAATATCTGTAAGAAACAACATCGTGTTACACTGTTTTGAAGTGAACGATCAAAGTAAGACGCTTTTTTAAAAACAGTGAAAACTATCGCGGTTCTATCAAAAAAGTGAAAAAATCATGTCAAGCGAAATGCTACCTTTACCGATAGAACTACGTGAAAAAGTTTATAGAGATTTCATCCATCAGCACACGCTCGATAAACAAGTACAGTTGGATATTAAATTTGGCTGTGTGAAACTTTGGATAAACAAATTGCATAAGGGAGTTGCAAAAGGAGAAAGATCGTGCAAGTTGTATGGTATACACAGTTTTATTGTAATGATAGGGGATGATACAGATTTCGATTTTCCTCTCAAAGCTTATTTAGCATTTTGTTTGTTGAAAGACAACTATATTGCTAAACAGATGGATTCCACAAGTCGGTGGCAATTCATTATCGTAGGAAGAACAGAAGAAAGTTTTCTGAACGTCCTGAAAATGAAATCGGTTCTGTTTAACTTTTACTTACGCTACAAAAAAGGATCCATTCAAGACGGTGAGGAAATAGTGGATACCATGGAAGGGTATATTCTTTTTGATAGAGATGTCACAGAAGAAATCGTATATTCAACTCTTTCGACAAAAGATATTTCAAAACATGTTTTTCCATTTAGTGGAGTACGTGAATATAGTGAAATGGATAGCAAATTTCCATTGTTTTTGGGTAATGATCAGTTGCACAAAGTTATTGTGGAACATGAAGACAAGTGGAAAAATCGAGGTATCTGTGAATTTGCATTGTAACGATACTGCACTCTATGACCTATAAGATTTGAGGGTATAAATAACTGTAAGGGACAACACCATGTTACACTGATTTGAAGTGAACAATCAAAGTAAGACGGTTCTATCGAAAAGTGGAAATCATGTCAAGTGAAATGCTGCCTTTGCCGATAGAACTACGTGAAAAAGTTTATAGAGATTTCATCCATCTGCACACGCTCGATGAAGGAACACAATTCAACCTTAAATTCAGATGTGTGAAATTTTGGATAGATAAATTGCACAAGGGAGTTGCAAAAGGAGAGACATCGTGCAAAATGTATAGCATGCACGACTTTATTGCAATGCTGGTGACTGAGTCAGATTTCGATACCACTATCAAAGGCTATTTGACAGCTTGTTTGTGGAAAAGTGACTATTTCGCTAAGAAGTTGCAAGCCACAAGTCGGTGGCGATTCATCATCATAGGAACACCAGAAGAAAGTTATCTGATCATGCTGAAAATGAAATCACTCCTGATTAACTTTTACTTACGGTATACAAAATCAAGAGATAATGCAGAAGGAGTGGATATTATGGAAGGTTATATTCTTTTTGATAGAGATGTCACAGAAAAAATCGTACTTTCAACTCTTTCGGCAAAAGCAGTATTCAAAAACGTCTTTGAAATTAGAGGAACGTGTGAATATAGTGGATTGGACAGTGTATATAGTTTGTTTTTGGGCAATGAACAATTGCACAAAACTGTTGTGGAACATGAAGACAAGTGGAAAAATCGAGGTATCTGTGAATTTGCATTGTAAAAAATGTTGTGTCATTGTTGTAAATAAGAACTGTATTGTCAACGCTTTGTATATAAAAATGTACCTTCATTGTTTTTGTATATAAATTGTCTTTGTATATATATAAAATATAGTGTTAGAACATTTGGTTTGTTTTAAACGTTACTGTTTTTTCATGATATTGTTAAGAACTTTTGAATGAATAAAGAAATGATTTTAAAAAAGGTCGTCTGTTTTGATTTTCTTCCCCAAAAAAAGTTCAGACTTAGAAAAATGTAGCTAGATCATCACATTCTATGTGAGATCATATAGTACGTTATGTTCTATCTACATGCTCTCGTCCCCGTTCGTGCTCTTAATTCCATACCAAAGTAGGTCAATCCCCCTACCAAGCTATAAAATGTTGACAGAAATTTTCCTATCTTTTATTCTCTCTCTATCTTTTTTATCCTAGCGATATGTCCGTGAGACAAGGTTTTGGCACTCCACCTCAATCTTATTATAGCGGGCAATATTTACGCTATAAGAAGTACTTCAATCATGAGCATTTCATTAGAAAACATTATTTTGATGCAGAACGATACTTGGATGAATCTCAACCTAGTTTGTTCTCTAGAAGATTTTCCGTTTCAGAAATTTATGAAATGGTAAAATCTACTGTAGAACATAGCGATAGTATTAAATTGCAAGGTTTCAACAAGATAATTTTTGAAATGAAATTTCCTGTTGAAATCGGAAAAAATGCAGACGGTAAAGAGGCTTATGTTTGTAAAGTCGTCGCCTGCTATGATGGATTTGAGTTGCCGGATGTAGTCAAGTATAAAGATCTTTCTGTCATCACGGCATATCCTGTATAATGGATAAAAACAATGGTTCTTTTTTTAAGAACCACTCTCTCCTTCTTTTAGGATTGAGGGCTCTTTTCAGAGCCAACCAATACCCAGGAAGACTGCTTCTTCAAATTGTCAATTTTCACAAACGTATTTCTCAGATCGAAAGACTGATTGCATCAGACTCAAAAAAAGACTAAGTCCTATCCGAAGAGTCGTCGTTTTTCCCCCAACACCCGCCAAGATCAACCGTTTTTTCCCACTCCCGCCATTCCTTTTCTACAAAAGAATATAACAAGTCTGACGATTGGTCTACGTTAATTCTGAGTCAGAAAAAAGTAGGTCAATCCCTCCACTAAGTTATAAAAATTCAGTGAACTTTTCCTATAACCATTCGACTCTCGTTTCTCTCGAGTAGCACGAATAAGAAATCGTAAAAGTATACCAAGACGAGAAAAATGCTTATATTTTTTCCTTATTGTCCACAGTGTGATAGACCATGTGCAATAGAGTGCGGAAAATGCTTTCATATCCTACAACATCTTGGAGAAAAGCACAATTGTCCAGAACCAGATGAGGGATTCTATGACTATAATGAAGACTATGGTGTAGTGATTTGGTGTTATCATTGCTGTCAAGCTTTCATCGTGGTCCAGTTTGAAGAAGAAGAACATCTCGATCGCAACCAGTGAAGGATGAATCTTCATCAAAAAAACAGCCCTTTTCAGGGCTAACATGCAACAAGAAAGTTCTCTACTTTTCTTCAAATTGTCACTTCAACTCAATTCTGAATTAAGAAATATAACGAAACTAACGATTGGATAACATTAATTCCGAGTCAAAGTAGGTCAATTCCTCTACCACCCTATAAAAGACGGGGCTATTTTTCTTTTTTAATCAGTTTTCCCTCTCAGAGCTCAAAAATGAAGACCCTCGACAAACTGTTCAAATTGTTTGAAGCAGAGCGACGACTTAGAAAGGGGTGCAAACAGATCGAATTGCTTAAAAATCGTCTGAGTGGGATAGAAAAACGATATGATAAGTGTAAAAGCAGAGCCGTGCAGTATAATCTGAAAATTCAGCTTTGTTCAATCAAAGGAGTACTCATTATGTATAATGAGTATGTCCAAGCCAAAGTTGAAGAAATCAATGAACTTCGGCGTGAGCTATTCCCCGAAGATTCAGATGAGGAGGTTTAGAGTCCTCGATCTTTTCTCTAGTTTTGAAATTAAGTTAACCGATAGTTAAATTAATTTCATTACAGAGAATAGTGAAAAAACAGCCCTTTTCAGGGCTAACATACACCAAGAAAGTTTTATCTCTCTTCAAATTGTCAGACCAAATCAATTCTGATTTTAAGAAAAGGTTAATTTTTACTTCAACTTATCAAAAAAGACTAAGTTCATCAGAAAACCTTATTCCCTACCGCAACGTATAGACTTGTTTTCATCTATCTTTTACTTATTCAAAAGAGAATATAACAAAACTAACGATTGGTTAACGTTAATTCTGAGTCGAGGTAGGTCAATTCATCTGTAAAACGTATAAAGAAAGCCGGTCAAGTTCTCATTTAATCATTTTTTACCTCTCAATACTCGAGAATAAAAAATGTTTTGCATGTTCATATTTGGATCAGTGGCATATTATTCGATACTGAACTGGTTAGAAGATTGGTTTCGTCGACGACAGATACATTATAACCTAGCACTACTTATTATGTTACTTGATGAGTTAGAGGCTGCGAGAGATAGACGAAGAGGTTAAAAAATACAAATCTTCGAAAAACAGTCCTTTTCAGGACTACCAAACGTTAAGAAAAGTTCTATCTTTTCAAATTTTGTCAAGCAAAATTCTACATAACTCTAAGAAAAATCTCATCCCAAATAATATTTCCTAATATAGTATAGTTCATTCTTTTGCAAGTAAGCAGTATAACTATGTAAAAACCGAAAGATTATCATTTCTGCTTGACTAGAATTCAGTTGTTTTCGTTCAATCATAGGATATGTTACATTCGCAATAGAGCTCAGATCAATCGGTTAGCTAGTACCCCAGATTTCTATCATTTCTCTCTGTAAGTGTTATAATCATTCATTGGTGCTTCCGACCGGGTCCGCGCTCTTAATTCTGTATCAAAGTAGGTCAATCCCCCTACCAACCTATAAAACGTTGACGATATTTCTCTACAATCATTCGACTCTCGATCTTCGAGCAGCACGAGTAAAAAACATACTGTTAACGGGAAAGATGAATCTCAACTTAGCCGATTACAACTTAACCGACTACATCTTAGACAACTCCTTGCCACAGAGTGGAAACAGTGGAGATATTCTAGCGTCAACCATGAATTCGACATTCATTGAACGAATGGCAGCGCCAGTTAACAAATTCGAGGAAGAGATACGACAGATGATCTCAAAACAAGATGCTACAATAACTCAAATTTTAGAGGAGTTGAAAACATTGAACAGAAACATCGAGACAATATGTCAGCAAAGACAGTCAACCACGCCTGTTATTGTGAAGATTCCGGTGGAGTTCGACTTTGATAAAACCAGCCTTCGAAGACTAACAGACTCCCTTGTATCAGTTGTAAAAAAGAAAGATCAGAAGTCAAAGGAAAATCAGTCGAAGGAAAAGCAACACTCAAAGGAAACACAACCAGAGAAAGATCATCAGTCAAAGGAAGAGAAGATAAAAAATAAAAAACGAGAAATAGAGAAAGACGATGATGAACAACTTCACAAAAAACAACGATACGATCCCACCTATGTATCACCGTCAAAAATAGGGTTGGGAAAACATGGGAAAAATATCGACAACTTCAAAGACTTCAAGATCCCAAAGATTCCAAAACTCAAACTCAAAAAGATGCCCAAAGAAACAAAGAAAAGTTCTCAATAGAGGAAAAACATAACAAAAAAAGACAGTTCAATCTCCAAAAACAGTCCTTTTCAGGACTAACCAAAACCTTAAAAAATCTATCTTCAACAATTGTAAATAAGTAAGTCAAGGCGTCTCCAGCTGTATAAAAGACGATGATATTTCCAGTACATTAATCATTCGGTTCCCGAATAGGTGACAGCTAAAGAAATGGTGATGGACTATGGTGTACAATTTCTACTTCTCTCGATGACAAAATGGTATCTGACAACCTTTCTACTGGCCATGATGCATGACTCCACTTTGCCTATGCATAAAATAAACAAAATAAGAAGGTTAATAGCAGATCGAAGAAGAGTCGTGGAGTGCCCTATCTGTCAGACAAACTTTGGATGCTGTCATTAGAGGAGGAGGAGGAGGAAAAACAAACTCCAAAACAGCCCTTTTCAGGGCTAACCATTCCCCAAGAAAAGTCTATCTTTCTCAAATTGTCAATATCGCTAAGACCAATAGAAGAGTCTTTTATCTTGGGAACCATATCGTGGAAAAAAGACTAAGCCCAACGATAGGGTCTGCCTGAACCAACCTGTTTGTTTACATTAGCCGGAACTACTTTTTAATCCAATTGTGAAAAAGACTAAGTCCAACAAGGGTCTTTACCTTGATCCAAGCTGAAAAGGGGAAATAACCCATCGAATTTTGGCGGGAAATCGTCTCAACCAATCAAAACGTTTGTTTACGTTTGTTTACATCAGTCGGAACTACTTGTTTAGATCAGTCGGAACTACTTTTTAATCCAATTGTGGAAAAAAGACTAAGTCCGACGGTAATAGAGAGAGAAAGATCAACCCTCCAAAAAAGACTAAGTCCAACGAGGGTTTCTACCTGAACCAACTGCCGGAACTACTTTTGTCCGAGGTCTACCCTCCCGAGCCTAGTAACGGACTATTTATTATTGTATTCATATGTCGCGGAAACCGAATCACGCCAAAACTGCAGTGATGCGGCTTTTTTTCTGCTCGGGAGGGTAGACCTCGGACAAAAATGGCACTCAGGGAGGGTAGACCTCGGACAAAATGGCACTCAGGGAGGGTAGACCTCGGACAAAACGCGTTTTGTCCGAGGTCTACCCTCCTATACTACTGACGTGTAAATTTAGACGTTACATTATGCTTTAAAAGTGCGATACAAGATTAACCTAAACATATTTGTGGATTCTAGCAGATTGTAATGTGACTTTAGCTGCAGGTGCACGATCTACTATAACTAACTAATCATTGACAGTTTCACTACTCAAACAAGTCACTGGCCATAAACATTTCACCAAATGCCCTTTCCACATTTACTTGTATTTCGACTTTTACTTTTAAATTTTCTGTGGGATGAAAATGTGGCAGCATATAAAAAGACAATGAACAGGAGTGAAAAATCTGAACAGTCTAATCTTGGCCCATGCGTTTTCAATTGAAATAGTCCATATTCGACGGTCTTTGCCTATGTTAAGCTGAATTCCATCAATGATTAAAACAAATATATTCAGTATACCAAAATAACATTTAAAAACCCTTAATTAAACAATCCCGTTCTTAACGACCTTTTTCCCTCAGAGTTTTCTTTCCGTTCAAAGACGATTCCAATCATACAAGCCACATTTGGTTTGTCGTCTACAAATGCCTTGAGTTTGAACGATACTGACTGAAAAATTATCGTTTAATGCACATAGATGGTTAAAGGCCCAATAGCGGCCAAAAAGACAATGCAGGTGTTGAAATGCATCTAAATTTAAATCATACCATTCAAAAGTATGGAACATATTGTGAAGATGACTATCTGTTACTGTGTAGTCGGTCCAAGTGTTAGTCGCTGGCAGAAAAATGAATTTCAAAATCAGGCAAAATATAAACATACTATAAAGTGACCTGGCAACTTTTAACCTAGCTTTGTTTTTTTTTTTTATTATTATTCACTTGGACCGACAGTACAATAACAGATTGTAATCCGCACAATAATTTCCATACTTTTAAATGATATGATTTAAATTAAAATTCATTTGAACACCTGCTTTGTTTACTTTTTGCAGCTATTGTTACCCTAACATGTAATCGCAGTAGGCGAAAAGGGGGGCTTTTGCCGACGGCATAGATTAAGATCAGACTCCAAAGAGGGTGCGGTCTGATTTTGGACCTATACCGTCTGCTTGTTTAGTCAAACCTGGTAGATAAAACTCTTTCTGAGTTTCAGCGAAATTAATTTCAGCCGTAGAAGGCGCTCGAGTTAATAACTGAGCCATGCTTTGTCCGCGCAGGCTGACATGAATCGAAACTTTTTGCTATTGGTCAGTTTTCTGCATGTCCAAAGACCAGCGTACCTCCAGAGTCAATTGTCAGACAAAATGGATTTTATGGATCCATAATTATGTGCTGACTTGCTTGGTACAGTGCATAAATGAGATGCATTAAGTCTCCTTTTGTCAGAGTATGGCTCATATTTTTGGCGGTGTAAAAGTTTTAAGTTTAACCGAATTCCAATCGCTATATTCTTTAATATAAATAATTTATGTGTATTCCTTTCGTATTGTCCATCACCTACGAATTTTCTCGTCTCTGTATATAACCTCTTTCAAGCAGCCGTTAACCATTTATCCGAACAGAGTTCCGTATTCATCAACCATTCCTAAGAACTTTCTTAGTGGTATTCTCCATTTTTCTTTTAAGTTTAAAAGTAACACAGCCCCTGACTGGCTCAACTAAATGATTTAGCCAATCAGGGGTTCGGTTACTTCCAATTTTAGAAAAACTTGGATCCAGGTGTTTCTTCTAATTTCCTACAAATGAGCCATACTGTGGCAAAAAGGAGCTTAATGTATCTCCGTCATGCACGTTACCAAGCAACTCATCACATGATCATGGATCCGTAAAGTCAATTTTGTGAAATAAACACCTGAATTATGAGGTAAACTGGTCCTTGGACATGCGGAAAATTGACCAATAGCAAAAAGTTTCGGCCCAGGTAAGCCTGCGCGGACTGCGCAGGCTGACTTGGGTAGATACTTTTTTTTGCAGATTTATTAGGCTCCCTTTTCACAGAGCAATGCTCAAAATTTTAATATTTCTTCAATGAGTCACTTGCTCGTGTTTGATCCTGCACCAGACGTCAAAATTTCAATATTCGTCCATATTGATGGCATTTTGCAGACGATAGATAAAATTTGTCTCAAATGAGGATTTTCTTTTGTCTGAAAGAGTAAAGAACTTTGTGGGAAAGATGAGAATTTCAGTTTCCAGTATTTATTCCATTTCTCACAATGTTTTCGAAAGCCTTTTTTCTTCAGGGTCACAAAACAATGGCCTAGCTGACTAAAGGTTTAATCTTTATCCTACTAAATAAGTGAAATAAAACTTTCAAACTGATAGTTAAAAGCCAAATGTTGCTATTTAAGAGGTATATATTTTGGGGGGAAAGATATCTCCTTATCGGACAGTGTAGACCAAGATTGGACTGCACGTCCTGTGCAGTCCGATCTTGATCTACACTGTCCCAAAGATTCTTGAGGTGCGCTCAGTAGCCTAAGGGTTAATTGATAAAAGATAAGTCTGTGTCTGTGATGAGATAAAAGAAACATAAATAACGCATAAGTTTCTATATTTGATCGGCCAAGTCATCATTTGGACTAAAAATGTGAGGTCGTCGCTTTGGGTTCATTTTACTTCACAGTATTTCACTCGAAAGGTTACGGAAACTATTTTCTTCCGACAGACAGTTTGCTCTCCTGTGCTGGATAATCAAACATTGTTTAACACTTAAGCGGCTGAATAAATGAAACGCAAATTTCTACTCAATACTAAAAGCCCAAACATTACGGCTTCAAAGTTGATTTCACATGAAAGAAAATACCGTATCGGACAGTGTAGATCAAAGATCAGACTGCACGTTCTGTGCAGTCTGATCTTGATCTACACTGTCTGCGAAAGGTCAGTGGGTCGCGATTAGCAGCTTAAGGGTTAACACTCGGTAAGACTGAAACTTTTAAGCCGATAGTAAAAACCGAACGTTTGCTATTTCAAAGGTATTTTCTGGAGGAAAATATCTTCTTATCGGACATTGTAGATCTAAGATCAGACTGCAAGTTCTGTGCAGTCTTATCTTGATCTACACTGTCCGCAAAAGGTGACTCAGTCGTGACTCAGTCGTGCTTAATAGCCAGAGGGTTGAAAGGTTATTATGATTTACTAAAAATATTCATTTAATTTATTCGGTAGTTTAAGGGTTAACTCGTTACACAGAGCAACATTTCATATTTGTTCATAAATTCAAAATACAGGAAAATTACAGGAATTCGATAAGTTAGAATAATTGAAAATTGTTTTTGAAACCGTAGAAAACATTTTGTCCTTTTCCAATAGTGTTTTCATTGGCCACCCTCCATAGAGGCGTAAAAACACGGGATTGTTTTGTAAAGGGATAAACTCTTTTTAGAGGGCGAAGTTTCACATTTGTTCATACTGAAAGCGTTTTAAGACTCTAAATTGAACGTGTCCAAAATGATAGGTTTTTAACGATCGAAATTGGAACCCCTTACGGTGACAGTGCGGAATAAAACATTTGTTGCTCTTTTTGATTCCTTGCGCTTCGGAAAGAAATGCTCTGCAAATTAGGCTTGTGGCTAATTTGTAGCTCAACTTGCATTTAGATTTATTCTCTGTAAAGGGTAGCCGTAAAAATTCAGGTGGTCAAGATATCGTTTGCATCTATTGTAAACTTAAACAGAATCGCTGAAGGACAGGGCTTGTCATCACCTTTAGATATATTCGTAGCCCCCAAAATAAGGGAACCCTGTTACTTGTTTCTTCTGACATGATATGACAGGGTGACCTTACCTCTCAATATTTCAGCAGATTTCGTGCTATAGCTTAGGTTTGTCTTAATTTCAGATATAAGATCAAATTATAATTCACTATTTGTTAGATTCTTCGGAACTATTTTAAGCTCCGAACGTACATGTATGTCAAAGCAGTAGGTGGGTCTCCTTCACGGCTATGTAAGTTTCTCATAGAGATAGATACGATCTTTAATCAATTCTCGAGATACAGGTAGATCTATGTGATAAAAAGATTCTCGCATTTGTTGGCGTTTGAGATAAAATTCCATTTAACTCCTCATCGAGAAAAATGTTACTAAGCTAGCCAAAGGCTTGCTGAATAATTATTTCCCTAGACTTGTTTCATAAAATTCTATCTCAAACACCAACTTATGTAAAAGTCTAACTGATAGTAAACGATGTTCGGCAGTTGCAGGATAAATCAAATTACCAATGTTACCAGTGTGCACAAACGAGAAATATATCCTAAGAAACTTTAAGTACAATAGTGGTGCTATAACCATGGACTACCCCGAGAAAAGTGGTAGATATCTATGATGACGATTGATCAGTATCAAATACAGCACTCATTAAACAAACATTTTATTATTGTTATTGTTGTTTGACGTAAGGCAACTTTCCATTAATGGATTTAATTTGTTGCAAACATTACATAGTGGCCGATAAACCTTTTATCTGTATTCGAACTTTCGTGAAGCATAGAAACCTAAAGTATTGCTTAGGAACAAAAGAAAGTATTGAACGTTCTAGAATATCCATTGTAACAAAGAGAGGAAAAAGAATCTATAAAAACAGTAAATTTGTCCAAAGATAAATGCAATTCTTTGTACTTTAAAATAAGACAAAGTTCATGACTTACACTTTTTGCGCGAAAATTTATTTATTTATTTATTTATTTACTAATTATCTTTTTTTTTTTCACGAAATAAATTTCCCATGATGCAAATCATTTCGCAAACATCTTTTTAGGATAGCAGAAAAAAAATCAAAAACACGGAAACAAATGTTTGCGCAATGACTTCTTTTTAGCAAAAATGATTTTGCTACTAAAAGAAAATTCATTCAAAGCCTGAACAAAAAAAAAAAAAAATTGAAATAACGACATTCGGGTTTTTACTATCAGCTTGAAAGTTTCATTTAACTCAATTAGCAGGTGAAGGGTTAAATCTTTACCGCACGACAAATTTTTGGATTTTTCCAGCTTGAAAGCATTTGCAGAAAATAAATCAAATATGGCTGAAATCAAGGGTATTGTCTGTACAAGCATTTTCTCCTTTTCTCACAATATTTGCAAATGTTTTATTTTTTTCAGGGTCATTAAAGGTTGAGATAGTTTAATAAATGGTTAAACAATATTTCAATACCAATGTTTTTTTTCCTTTCGTTGCCAACTAAATAATTACAACTTTTTACAAGGTCTTAAGTGAATTTCCATGGCAACTGAAAACAGTTTCGGTCAAGGTTTAGCATCAGGTAGCGGACTGTGTGCAGTTTGATCTATATCTACGCCGTCCGAATAAAGTTCCTGAAAGCACGGTTAGTAGTGCAAGAGTTATTCCAGGATAAACTTTTAGACTTCTCCTAGTTGAAAACATTTATAGGCAAGAAATTCGATATTGCTGAAGTATTGGAATTCGTCTTGAAAGGATAGAAAACATTGTGGGAAAAAGAGAAAATGCTGGTTACCAGCATTTTCTCCTTTTCTCACATTGTTTTCAAAAGCCTTTCTTTTCTTTCTTAAAACTTGGGTTTCAATGGTAAAGGGTCTTAAGCAAAACCAATAGTATAACCCATTATATCCTGCGGACGCCTTTTTCTGTTTCGCAACATACCATTTTTGAAAATATTGAGGTAGGGGGATAAATTGCCAGAAACGGGCGTTTTTTTTTTGTTAATCAAACCTTAATTCGGATTGATCTTCGAAAATTTACAAAGATGTTTGGCTAGAACATGCCTCAGAAAATCACGAGTTTTAAATGTGTGTGTGGTTTTTTTTTAACTAAACCTATAATCGAGGTGTCAAGCAGAGTGAAATATGGAGAAGAACTTAAGAAGCATGAGCTTTTGCTCTCATCAATTTCTTCAGTATATATGATAGGTAAATATATATTTTAGTTCAGACAAGCACGTAAGTTCATAGTCATAAAACAGACATAAAAAATTGTAATGAAAATTAATAAAGAATCTACCTCAAAGTAGATGAATTACAATAATTTTCTCAGTAAACCCTAAGTAATGTGTATATACAGCCGTACTTGTGAATGAACTTTTCGTACAATGCAAGATAAAGCAATTCACTTTTATTTTCGAACAGAGAAGTAACACTTTATAATACTTTGATTTTTATACAATAAAATCTGTTACATTTTTATTTCTCAAAGAGTAATGAAACGAACATTTCTATAGATAAAACGGAATTCGTCACCAGCAGAGTTACAGAGAAGACATATATACGTTATATGACTGTATCGCCTTATGTAGATTATATTCCATAATGATGAATAAAATTGAGCTACACTCTGGACATACGAGATTCAACCCTTTCCCAAACAAGCCCTGGTTTTCACGTGTCTGCAATACAAGTCTTTTGAAAACACTGTGGGAAAAGGAGAAATTGCTCGTAACGAGCAATTTCTCCTTTTCCCACAGTGTTTTCTACCCTTTTTGAGAACTTTCTGCCATTTTCATAAAATTTAAAATTGTCGTCTGCAAACTCTTTCAATTTGGACCAGTCCAAAATTTGTCGTTTGGGAAGGGGTTAATGCGTCTCCGCAATGCATTATACCATACGAATCGTCATATAAATATGGATCCACAAAATCCATTTTGTCTGACAACTGGCTGATCCTGGGGTACAGTGGTCCATGGACATACAGAAAATTGACCAATAGCACAAGGTTTCGAGCCAGGTCAGCCTGCGCGGAATGCACAGGTTGACCTGGGTCGAAACATTTTGCAGATGCATTAAGCCCCCTTTTTACAGAGCATGGGTCAGTTGCACCCTCTTTACCAGACGACAAAATTTTAGACACGTCCGTCTGGACGACAAATTATGTGGCTCAAATGTTGAGATTTGTCATTGAATAGGTAGAAAAACATGGTGGGAAAAGGGGTTACCAGCATTTTCTCCTTTTTCCCTCAATGTTTCAAAAGTTTTCTATCCCAGTGCCGTTGAAACACGGGACGGTGTGGTAAAAGTTAAATTAAAACGCGATTTTTATCCTTAACAATCAGGAATTGATAACAGATAGTCTTGTATAAGTCGGTGCATACCGTATTTCGCGCCTAGACCGATATTTATCCTATTGTGGCAAACGGAGAAATTACTTTTTTTTATGACTAGACAAGCAGCTTTTCCTTTTGTCACAATTTTTTACTTGAATGTTTGTATTTAAGTAATGTTCCTCATTCCGTGTTGACTTTCCATTTTCAAACCTGTCCACTGCAAATTTATAGTGTTTACGACACTGCGTTTTTGTTCACATGTGTGCATGATAATATCATAATGATAATATCATAAATGCCAATTATAGACATTTCAAAAACAATATTTTATTAATAAAAATACAAATAAAGAAAAACAACATATACAAGCACAACAAACACGTTCTTTCCGGCGTGTCTGTCTCCACCGCATTTCGGATAATAAATTCTCCAAGGCCTCTCTGTCCACCATATTCCCCGGAAATATTCGATGCAGTTCGCACAGAAATCTGGGTCTGTATTCACCAACCATTCTTAAGAATATTCTTATTCTTATTCTCCAATATCTTCTAGATTTGAAAGTAACACAACTCCTGATTGGCTAAACCAATCAGGAGTTGTATTACTTTCAAATTTACAAAATTCTGGAGAACAAGACAAAGAAAGTCCTTAAGAATGGTTTGTGAATACGGACCCGGGAATCCAGTATATGAAAAGTACACCTCGTCATCGCTCCATTGATCGTTTTCATATTAAGCAATCCTGGTTAAATGTAAAATTCAAAAGGCTTTTCTCTGTAACTAGTCCTGTTTGAAAATCTTTGTGTGAACAAGTTACATCTGATAAAAGAGTTCTTTTGCGAATATCCTTGCTCTTTTGGAACTGTTCGTAAATTAGCTCTTTGAAAAGTTTATTGCTGCAGTCGCAGCGTAAAGGATTGTGTCTCAAATCTATCAAAACTGTACCGAGCCTTTTGAGCTGTTCTACTGCGCTCGTAGACATTGACACAATTTGGTTTCTTCTTAGATCAAGTATCTGTAGGTTGCACGAAGCCAGATCTTTAGGGAATTCAAATTCAAATGTTTTCAACGCATTATTTGTAAAATCAACATATTTCAACACTGGGAATTTTTTCGAATGTAACCGTTTGAATCCTTGTGGAACATGGTTAAGATTGTTACCCGACATGTTGTACACTTCCAACTTCGGAAACTCAGAATACTCCGGTACCAGCTTTAAGTGGTATTTACCATTTTTCCGACTTCCGCTTTCATCAATATACTTCAAAAATGGATAAACACAGCGTTTCTTGGTAACATGTTTTGCTCCAGAGTTCCTCCCTATTTTCAATTTGTTCATTTTATCTCTGTCTTCCGGTGTTATTTTCAAATCGTAATGTATGTCACGTAGAACCATTGTTTCAAGGGTTGTGGGTCCGCAGTCCGTTTGCAGTGGCACTTTGTCATTATTACTTTGTAATGACACGATGCTATTTAGAGGTAAATCTATTGAAACTGAAGATAATATTAATGTTTTCAATTCGTGTGGAAATGCAGGCACCATTGTCATTTCCGACAAAAAACCCTGTAAGGAACATCCATACACTTCCAACGACTGCACATTTTTGGCATTAAAAGGCCATGGCAGAAACACCGTCCCCCCTCCACTGCATGATATTCTCACCGAATATTTGCCCTGTTCCTTTTCTGTCCATAACCTAACGCTTTTATAATCCAGGAAATGTTCTTTTGTCAGTTTACATTTTACTATATTGTTTCCTGGGTTACCGAATGACGTGTCACACAATGAGAGACCCTGGGTTCTCGAAGGAGCTGCCGTGGAAAGTAATGCAGATGTATTGACCCAGTATAACAAAACAATACAGATAAACGTTGCCCGTGACATATTATCTCTCTGGAACCAGCTATTATAAAGTAAAGTCCATTCAACAAGAGAACAAATTTGCAGGAAGCCGCTTTTAAAACAATTAATTATTCGCTGTTGCAACAATCTTATTCCATGGAAACAAGCCCAATGGATAATTTAAATAACTGTTGTTGCTGTTGTTTAGTTTCAAAATCCTTTTTTGTATTTATCCAAAATTATCACGACTTCATGACTATTCCGAAGACCAGTGTTGCTAGGTGCATGTCCCTAATGGTTTATATAGGACAACTGACTGTGATTCAGTCAGGCAAGTGACGTGTAGCATACCAGTAATAAGGAAGAAGACGGGTTTGATAGATTGTCGTGGGCCGGTAGTACTTTCGACATTATCACAACGTTATTCTCAAAATATCTTCACTTAACTCTTTACCAGACTATAAGATTTTAGACTGCTCCAAATCGAAAGCATTTGCAAACGAACAAATTAAATGTGGTTAAAGATGGGAGTAGCTTCTGAATGAGTGAAAAACACTGTGGGAAAAGGAGAAAATTCTGGTTACCAGCATTTTCTCCTTTTTCCACAATGTTTTCAAAAAACCTCTTCTTCAGGGTCGTTAAAAGTCGGGATTGTTTGATAAAGGGTTAACTCTTATATTTGCGGCCAAACATGGTATTTATATTTATCTGAGCAAGCATAAGCAAGTTAGAAATTCAGAATTATTCATTATGGTGCCGATTCTTTAACGATCCCGATCTTCGATTAATTTTCGTCTTTTGTTGGCAAGAAGTATATAAGAAACGTAGATAAATATAAACTCAAATTACCTCCAATCTGAAATCAATTGAAAAATAGTGCAATCTACCTCTAGTAGTGGCACACAACCAACATTGTAGTAAGTACATTTAAGGATCCACTCCTTGTAAGCAGGTTTTACCCCTTTACGGTATGCAACCTGACATCCAGAGCTCAAGTACTCGAGCCATGCTCTGGCAAAGGTGGGTTGATACATCTCCATGATGCATTATACCCATTCGGCATACCTCGGGTGATCTGGTGATCAAATCCCTCGGCTGTATCACGTAGCTTGATATGCACCTACACGGTACATTTCGCACATCTCCGGAAGCACGCCCCTTTACCGTTATTGAAATTGTAAGGCTCCTCATAAAAAAGAAAACACGAGTAAATTTTCTGTCGTTATCTTTCTAAGAATATTTCAGTCGGCAAACAGTTTGTACATCCATTTTTTTAGCGTAGTTTATCAATTCCGTTGGGAGCTTTCATCGACAGATCGATAGAAGTGAATAACTTCATCGTGGTTGTTCATGTCGTTGCTAAGCGATCTACAGGGGCAGCGCCATGTTTAAGATCATGTGATTGGTAGTTCAAAATGGAAGCCTCCTTTATACGGACGAGGTTAGATGTAGGTATGGAATCGGCCGAGTTGTGACGAGTGGCATTGTACCAAGCAAGTATCATATAAGTATGGATCGATAAAATCTATTTTGTCTAACAACAGGCTGAATCCTGTGGTAGAATGGTCCTTGGACATGCAGAAAATTGACAGATAGTAAAACGCTTCGGCCCATGTCAGCCTGCGCGGACTGCGCAGGCTGACATGGGGCGATACGTTTTGAAAATGCATTAAGCTCCCTTATCACAGAGCAAGTCTCACGTATAAATATCTAAGAGTTAATTGCCTCAAAAAGAAGATCTGTGACGGCATTGTGAATAAAGATGAGTTTTTAATTCTTATTTTGTAACTATATATAGCGGCGTTCTGGGAAAAGGGAAGTGAATGCATCACCGTGATGCTTTATACAGGCCATCATGACAACGGATCCAGGGTCCGTATTCAACAACCATTCTTAAGAACGTTCTAAGTCTTATTCTTCAAAATTTTCTACATTTGAAAGTAACACAACTTCTGATTGGCTAAACCATTTGGTTTAGCCAATCAGAAGTTGTGTTACTTTCAAATGTAGAAAAATTTTGAAGAATAAGACTAAGAATATGCTTAAGAATGGTTGGTGAATACGGACCCAGAAAATCCATTTTTTCTAACAGCCAACTAGATCATGAGATAGAATGGTCCTTTAACATGAAGTTTGTTTGTTTGGTTACCGAGCCCTGGTAGCTCAGTCGGTAGCGTACAGGACTTGAGAACGGGAGGTCGCTGGTTCCATCCCCGGCTCGGCCAATTTCTTTCCGAGGACTGATGATAGTCATTGCTACAGGATTCATTCCTCTCTCACCGCTGACCATTGTTTCGACGATGGCTATGTGAGAAAGCAGCCAGTGGCTAGGAAAGAATATTGTGCGCAGCACTGGTAAGAGAAACTCCAGGAAAGCATTGATAGGTGCACTGGCCGCCGCGATATAACTGAAATAATGTTGAAAACGGCGTTAAACACCATACAATCAATCAATCCATCATTGTTTGTTTAGTTGCCGTTTTAACAGCTTAAGTCATATCACGGCGGTCACTGCACCTACTCATGTATCTCCCGGCTTTCTCACACCATTACTGCCACAACTTTCTTTCATAGCCACTGACTACTTTTCTCACATGCATCAGAGGTGAGAGGCGAAAAATCGCCGGAAAGAAAGTTTACCTTAAGCGTGTATTGAACTCGCTACCACCAGGTCATGAGTTAGATACGCTAACCACTGAGCTACCCAGCCGGGCTTGACATGCACAGAATTCACCAATAGCAAAAAGTATCGGCCCAGGTCAGCCTGGGTTGATACTTTTTGCAGATGCATTGAGCCCCCTTTTCACTGAGCATGGGTTATTTATAAAGTTTATGCGGACTGAATTTTTCCTGCGTTGTTTAAAATTGGGTAATCCTTATGCGTATCCTTTTACCCTTTACCAGAAAAGCCCGATTTTCACGGCTATTGAAGAAGAATGAAAAAAAAAAACCCATCTTGGCAGAGGTGAAAATGCGCGTAACCAACGTTTCTTCATTTTCGTACAATATTTTCTATCTTTTCAATGACAATTTTTATCTTTTGAACCATACCTAATTTGTCGTCTCGGAATGATATCAATATAGACGAATCTTAAATCTGATTGGCCGATTAAGAATAACAGATTTGCATTTTTGAGATCGAGTCAAGGATACAAGGTTTACGTATTTTAAATTCTGGTATACTTAAACGTCGATATTATGTCACTTGCTTGTACACAAAAAGTCCAAAACAACAATACAGGACGGGTACTACTAATTTCGGAACCATAATATTTGTAAATTTTGGAATGTAATTCATCATGTATATGATTACTTTTTTTCGGTTTTATTTCATCATTTATACCGAAAAACGTTTTGGTTGAACCGCTTTCAAGTGACACACTATTGTCGTTATGCTATACAATTCGGGCCAGACGACCTAAGAACACCCAGGAAATAGCTATGTACAAGTCCGCCTTGAAGTAGCACCATTAAATCTTTACCATACGACACAATTTTAGATTCAACCAAATTAAAAGCATGTGCAGACAACAAAATAAATGTAACCAAAATGGTGATTTCTGTCGTTGATTGGGTAGAAAACATTGTGGGAAAAGGAGAAAATGCTGGTTACCAGCATTTTCTCCTTTTCCCACGATGTTTTCAAAAAGCTTTCTTTCTTCAGGGTCGTTGAAACTCGGAATTGTGTGGTAGAGTTAAGCAAGCGGATAGACACAAGAAAACGTTGTCACCGTTTTGTGGACTTTGACTGCTGAATAAATGAAATAGAAAGCCTGTAAAAAAAAAAAAGGACCAAAAATTGTAATTTGATAAATATTTCTGGCTAAAATTTGGATCTAGACTCACTACGTATCGAAGAGCGAAAATCAAAGATAGGACAGCATGCTCTGTGTCGTCTGATCTTGTTATACTCTGCCCATTGAGGTATCACGAATTTCGCTTTTGATGCTAAGAATCACTGAAAGTTCGGAACCTTTTGAAGTTGGTTAAACAGTAAAACCACACTGTCTGTGTGGCGCATTGGCGCGTTCGAGGATGGGGGTGGGGGTAACACGTACAATACTGCATACCAGGAAGACAAACAAACAACTTCATTTTCTTTGCAAATCAGTTCAATATAATTTATTTCTTTCCCGGCATTCTCGGGAGCGTTCATGCAAACTTTACGGTTTTGCTCTTTTAAGGGGCATGATTGTTTTTTTTTTCCTTTTTAACGCTTAGGCTGCTAAGCGCGATTCATTGACCTTCTGCGGACAGTATAGATCAATATCAGACTACATAAAAAATGCAGTATGATCTTGGATCTATACTGTCCGATAAGGAGATGTCTTTATCCCCAAAAAATAACTTTGAAATAGCAAAAATTTGGTTGAAGATTTCACTTAACTTATTTAGCAGGTTATGAGTTACTTGGAAAAGAAACAAGGTGGCTTCTTGAACTTAAAAACAGTGACAAACGTGCGATTGGATTTTTTTTTTTTCAACGCAGGTAGTTCTGTGATTTACGTTTCTGATATTTTTATAACCGTGTATAAAAATAATTGTTCAGAGGTCTCCTTTAAGGAAACGACCATGAAAAGGATTGGTGCGTTACAGGCTGCGAGTTGCATTCATGTTAACTCTTTACCAAACGACAAAATTGTTACCTTGTTCAAATTGAAAGCATTTGCAGACGACAAATTATATGTAGTCAAATTTTCAGAGCTGAAAACAAGAGAGGAGAGAATGCTGGTTACCAGCTTTTCTCTTTTTCCTACATTCTTCATAACATGCTTTTACTAAGGTCGTAAAAATTCGGGATTGTGTGGTAAGGGGTTAAATTAATTAACTGTTACAATTCTTGAAACTTCGGGAAGAAGCAGTAAAATGGTAAACCCTTTATCAGACAATTCCATGTTTTAGCGACACTGTGATTACAGGGGGTTTTGAAACATTGTGGGAAATGGAAGAAATGCTCGTTATTAGCATTTTCTACTTGAACCACGATATCTTTCTACCCTTTTGAAGACAAGTTACACCATTTAACCTTTTCCCCAACAATCCCCACATTAAACGACCCTGGAGAAGAAAGCTTTTGAAAACATGCTGGGAAAAGGAGACTTGTTACCAATCCTTGACATGTTTTCACAAAAGTATGAATAAAGAAACTGTCAATACATTTTCCGTGGCTTTAACGCGAAATAATCGAGAAAAAACGGCATTGTTTTGGGACAAAATCATCTGTATTTTTAGCACGGACAAATGATCAAGGCATTCCTATTGCTCTAAGGCAGGTTCAAAGCGCATGTACGTATTCCTGGTATGGTCTATACATGACAAACAAATAACTGGATATGACTATTTTATAATAACTATAAAAATAAATGAAAAATCACCAGCTTGACTTGCCGTGTGAACACATTTTTTAAACACCAAGAGACAGATCGTCACTGTACAGAATCCCAAATCACATACAATGCAAACTTTCGGTCCTACACCGTGGGTTAACCCTAATCCTGCTAAATAAGTTAAATAAAACTTTCAAGACGATAGTAAAAACCCGAATAGTGTACTTTCAAACACATTTTTTGAAGAACAATATCTCCTTATCGGACAATGTAGATCCAAGATCAGACTGCACGTTCTGTGCAGTCTGATCTTGATCTACACTGTCCGCAAAAGGTCAGTGAGTCGTGCTCAGCAGCTTAAAGATTAATATAATTTTATCAAATTGGACTCTCTTACTTGATTATAAACTTATCCCCATGTTTACTGGAATAATAACATGTATGTCTTAGAATTGCGTCATTGTGTCGCCGCAGGCAGCATAAGCGACGACATTTTATTTCATTCGTTTCGGAATTATGCCTATGCATTTCTGCTTGACAGTTCTCTATCTTTTTCGGCGAATGTTCTGGCTTTTGACCTACTACTGGGTACTGATAACAAATGAATAATAAATAGAAATTTGTGATTTGTCGAAAATGTGCACTGTCATGTTTATTCTAAGGGCCCGTGTGGTAATAAACTGGTACCCGTTGTATCTCCCGTAACCGTCCGATAGATAAGATCGATACAGGCTACCAGTTTTCTATGGTAAACAAAAAATGTAGACATGTATATTCTAAGGGTCTCTGCCTATTTACTGGCAATTTACGCCGTCTATCTTTTTTAGTATATTTCTTGTTTTGTTTTATTGTGTATTTAAAGATTCTAGGCAATTCCCTTCATGGTACCCTCTTTTGTTTACATTTAAAAGGTTGTTTACGGCCATAAATATAATTTCAAAATGTCAGTTCAATACATATCAGTAATTATCATCGACTGCATCGTAAACACTACAAAAAAAAAAAAACCTCGGTAATGAAATAGCTCTTTTGCTAACCCCCACATGCCGTCCGTTATTCTCACTTATGTCAATGCAACAAAGATCTGTCATTTATGTTTTTTTGTAAAGGACGCAACCCTTAAACTGCTAAATAAATTAAACGAAATTTTTCATTCAATAGTAAAAACCCAAATATTGCGATTTTAAAGTTGATGTCACCGATAAGAAAATACCGTATCGGGGAGTGTAGATCAAAGATCAGACTACACGTTTTGTGCAGTCTGATCTTGATCTACACTGTCCACAAAAGCGCGTCGAGTCACGCTTTGCAGCCTAAGGATTAAACTTTTCGCTACCATTTTAACAGGTTACACTTTTACAACGGCTACAAATCCAGCCCCACTGCAATATGAAAAGACAAATCGATCATAAACAAGAAGAAAGTAGTGTACAGTGTCGATAAAAGACCAGACTACACGTTCTCTGCAATGTGATCTTAACCTACACTGGCCACGAAAACTTTATAGATTGTCTATCGTACAGAAAGAACGGATGTATAAATATGCAAAATGCACATATAAATTTTTGTCCTTTCCTCCCACCCCCATCACACATTGGCTGTCGTCGGTATGACATCTTAAGTTGAGGAATCTTTGCGCTAATGGGCCATACATAATGTTTTAAAAAGACCAAATGCACTTAACCCTTTACTACACAATCCCGACTTTTAACAACCCTGGTATAGAAGACTTTGGAAAACATTGTGGGAAAAGGAGAAAATGCTGGTAACCAGCATTTTCTCCTTTTCCTACACTGTTTTCTGACCCTCTAAATATACATTTCAATTTTTGAGTTACTTTTGTTTTGTCGTCTGCAAATACTTTCAGTTTTGACAAGTCTAAAATTTAGACTTGTCCAAAACGAAAGCATTTGCAGACTACAATGTAAATATTGCTAAAATGATGCCAGTTGTCTTTAAAAGGGTAGAAAACATTTCAGAAAAAGGAGAAAATGCTGGTTACCAACATTTTCTCCTTTTCTCACAATGTGTTCGAAAGTTATTTTCCTTAAGGTCGTTAAACTTCGGTCCGATTGTGTTGTTACAAATTGAAAAAAAAAATGAGACAGACCCTCTCAGTCTGAACAACCCAAAATGGTGCTGTTCCAAAACTGTTTGCCGAGAAAATGCCTAAAGTTGTAGTCTGATCCTGAGCGCCACTCTCAGTTAAATCAACTAAAACTTCGTTTGGCATTCTAAGGATCAATTTATGAATTCATACCTGCCCTGTAAAACCTGACATCTGTTTGTCATGAATTTCTCTCAAGCACAGTGCTTGGAGGATCACTCAGATATGAGCCATACTCTGTGAAAAGGGTGCTTATTGCATCTCCGTGATGTCCTTTGACATGCAGGATATTGACCAATAGCAAAAAAGCTTCGGATATGTCAGCCTGCGCGGACTGGGCAGGCTGACATAGGTCGATGTTTTTTGTAGATGTATTAAGCCCCGTAGATCTATACCTTTATCTGCTGAATAGAAAATTGTACGTTAGAAATACAGATAACTGTGATTCCGTGTGTTTTCTACGTGTAATTCTGTCTATGATTTCATTCTGAAGCAATGTTTGCAGGCGAACGGAAGTCACCAGTGTTTGATAAGATTTCCTAGAAAAAAAAACCTTTCGAAATGAAATCTGGGTCTTTATTCACCAACGATTCTTAAGAACGTGAAAAATGAGTCTTCTCCATATTTTTCCAAATTTGAAAGTAGCACATCTTCTGATTGGCTAAACCATTTGGTTTAGCCCTAAAGGTGTTGTTTTACTTTCCAATTTAGAAAATCTTGGAGAATAAGACTAAGAACGTTCTTAACCCTGCTAAACAACTTAAATAAAACTTTCAAGCCGATAGTAAAAACCCGAATAATGTTATTTCGTACTTAGCATCTGGAGAAAAAATATCTCCTTATCGGACAGTGTAGATCTAAGATCAGACTGCACGTTCTGTGCAGTCTGATCTTGATCTACACCGTCTGCAAAAGGTCATCCAGTCGCGCTTAGCAGCCAAAGGGCAAAAATATACATGAGTCACAATTTTCAATCGAATTAATTAACGAATAAATTCCCGCTTACAAGAAAATTGTTTTCGTTTTATTTTTCATTTGATAAACGTTATTCATTTTTTTTTTTATGGACGTTTTGCTGACAGATTGATTAATGTAAATAAGTTTACTATAGTTGTTGACGTTGATAAGAAGAAATCGTAGAGCGCCACCATGTTAGAGATCAGGGCTGCCTTTGTTCTAAACTGCGTATGCACGAAATGTGCGTACGCAGTTTAGGTACGCAAGCATCAACTCTGGAAACCATTTTCACTGAACTACATAACTGTACGATTTGAATAAATATTTGCATAACTTTACGCCAGCTCATAATTTGGGTAAAGCAGGGATCGTTTATGTGTATATACACGCCCCCCCCCTCCCCCCCCCCAAAAAAAAAAAGAATGCGTAAATCTAGGCAGTTTAATGAAAAGTACCCCATGTGATTAAAAAGAAGATTTAATAGCGACTTTCTTGATACAGACGAAGTTAGATGTAGTTAAAGAATCGGTCGAGTTGTGACGAGTGAATATAGACTAAGATCAAACTGCAAGTTCTGTGCCCTCAGATGTTAATAACACTGTTCTAAAAAGAACTTTGTGGTTCACGGTTCAGCATACAGCTTAGGGCCCGTGTCTTAATCCTTTGGCTACTAAGCGCAACTCAAGGACCTCTTGCGGACAGAGTAGATCAAGATCAGACTGCAGAGAACGTGCAGTCTGATCTTGGATCTACACTGTCCGATAAGGAGATATCTTTCCTCAAAAAAGAGCAAAATCTTTGTTTTTATTATCGGCTTGAAATTTTCATTTCACTTATTTAGCAGGGCAAGGGTTAACTGACGGTTACCGGTGTACGCTTAGTTAGTCCGATTTTCACATAATTATATGTTGTGGGTGACAGATATGATTAAACCTTAGCCAGCTAAATAAAAGAAACAAAACTTTCAAACTGATAGTATTAACCCAAATTTTCCTATTTCACAGGTATTTTTGGAGGAGAGATATCTCCTAATCGAACAGTGTAGATCCAAGATCAGACTGCACGTTCTGTGCAGTCTGATCTTGGATCTACGCTGTTCGCAAAAGGTCAGTGAGTCGCGCTTAGCAGCCTAAAGGGTAATAATCAGTCGATCTGTAATTGTTATGTGGATTGAATTGGTTAATAAATATGTCACACGAAACGCTATTAATAACCAGGAAACGATCTTTCATTTTCCATCACAAAAGAGAAGGGGAGAATGCATTCACTCCAATGCTTAGAGCGTCATGTAACCCTTCCCGAATTTTAACCACCTCAAGGAAGAAGGCTTTTGATAACATTGTCGGAAAAGGAGAAAATAATGATAACCAGGTTTCTGCCCCATCAAAGGCAAATCCCTTAATCAGTGTTTACTTTTAATTTGTCATCTTTAAATGTTTGCAATTTGTAAGTCTAATATTTTGTCGTGTGGTAAAGGGTTAGGTATCGAACTGTGTAGATTCAGGCACAAACTGTACATTCTCTGCGCAAAAGCTGTGAAATTCGTCTAAAACTTGCTAAAAAATGTGAAAATCGCGAAAAAATCTCGTTTTTCAAATGACTGTTGATCGTTTGTTTGGTCTTCGCCTACGTTTCAAATTAGTATTGTTAATAGATGAGACAAGCTCTGTGAAAAGGTGGCATAATGCATCTGCGAAAAGTATCGACCCTTGTCAGCCTGCACACTCCGCACAGGCTAACCTAGGTCAAAACCTTTTGCTATTGATCAATTCTCTGCATGTCAGAGCACCGGTGTACGTCATGATTCCGTCTGTTGTTAACCCTTTACCAGACGACAAAATTTTAGACCTGTCCATATTGAAAGCATTTGCAGTCGACAATTTCAGTGTGGCTCAAATGGTGTAATTTTCGTTGATATGGTAGAAAACATTGTGGGAAAAACAGAAAGTGCTGGTTACCAGCATTTTCTCCTTTTCCCACAATGTTTTCAAAAGGCTTCTTTCCAAGGGGCGTTAAAAGGCGGCATTGTACGGGAAAGGGTTAAACAAAATGGATATTATTGATCCCTAATTATGTGATGAATTACTTGGTATAATGCATGTTAGAGATGCATCCATGAGTCATATTTATATCACGGTGATCATTGCATCTGCGATATAGTTTTTTCTTTATCATGTAAAACAGGCATCAAACCACGAATTCTCTCACGAAATAAGTGAGTGAGTCAGAGAACAATATTCGAGGCTAAGGGCGGAACGAGTCCTGATAAAACTAGGTAAAAAGTAAAAAAAAAAATAACTTAGGCTGCTAAGTGCGACTCAGTGTTCTTTTGCGCACAATGTAAACAAGATCAGACTGCACAGAACGTGGCTGGGAATCGTCTTTCAATTTGAGCCATGCTCTGTAAAATGGGACCTAATGCGTCTGCGAAAAGTATCGACCCAGGTCAGCCTCTGGAGTCCGCACAGGCTGGCCTGGCCCGCAACTTTTCGCTATTTGTCAATTTGCTGTATGTCTATTGTCCAAGGATCAGTCTACCTCATATGATTGGTTTAAAAGGTGTCTATCTGTTATGGATCTATAATTGTGTTATGTCTTAATTATTGGTATAATGCATCACAAAGATGCATATAACCCCCTTCTGCCAGAGTATGGCTCACTTATTCAGCAGTTAAAGGATTGACCTGGTCGTAATACGAACCGACAAGTTCTGTATGATACTTGCAGTTTTATAACTATTTGCTTTCCTGAATGAGATACCACGTATGGCGTGATACTGTACCCAAATTCAACGATGAATCGAGATGAGTGTGTAAAAAGTTGCAAAGTGAATCAAAAACACAGTTTGACGTGCAGTGGGTGGCAAACTGAACGAGGAACTGCATAAGTCGAGAAGTTAGTTGCAAATTGAATGAGGACTAAAGTTTGACCTGTAATAGGTTGAAAACTGAATGAGGAACCAAGTTTGGCGTGTAATAAATTGCAAAGTAAATAAGGAACCACATTCAGCGTGTAGAAGAACTTATGAATTAACACAGTTTGGCGAATAAAGATTGCAAACTGAATGAAGAAACCCGTTTTGCGTATAGTAGGTTGCAACCTGAATAAGGAACCAAATTTTGAATGTAATAGATTGCAAAACTAATAAGGAACTCAAGATAGGTGTGTAGCAGGTTGAAAACTGTATAAGGAACCCGATTTTCCTCGTAGCAGATAGCAATCTTAGGCAGGGACTCAATTTGACGTGTAATGAATGAGAATCCTACTTCGGCACTTAGTAGATGACAATGTGAATGAGGAACCCAGTTTTTCGTGTAATATTGTAATAGATTGCAAACAGAAAGAGAACCTCAGTTACGCATGCAGTAGATTGTAAACTGAATGAAGCAGGATTGGCGTGTAGTGGGTCGCAAACCTAAATAACTAACCCAGCATTGTGTGTAGTTGTGCAAAGAATGAGGAACCCAGTTTTACATGTGGAGATAACAAACTGAATGAGGAACCCACTTTTGGGTGTAGTTGGTTGCGTCCTGAATAAGGAATCCAATGTTGAGTGTAACAGATTGAAGACTGAATGCCAATTCAGTGTGGAGTAGGTTGCCAATTAAATGGGGAAACCAATTTGGCGTGTAGTAGATTGCAAACTGAATAAGGAACCAAGTATTGCGTGTAGTGGGTTGCAAACTGAATAAGGAAGCACGTTTGGCGTAAAGTAAGTTGATCACAGTTTTTCCTGTAGTAGGCTGCAAACTGAATAAGGAAACCAGTTTTGCGTGTAGTCGGTTGCTAACTATATAAGGGACTCAGTTTTGCGTAAAGAAGGTTGCAAACTGAATAGGGGACCCAGTTTTGCGTGTAGTAGGTTACAAACTGAAAGAGGATTCCAGAGTGCGTGTAGTAGATTGCAAACTGAATGAGAAACCCAATTTTTGCTTGTAGAAGATTGCAAACCGAATGACGAACACTGTTTAGCGTAGATTACAAACCGAAGGAGGAACCAAGTTTTGCGTGTTGTAGATTTAAAGCTAACCCAGTTTTGCGTGTAGTAGGTTGCAAACTGAATGAGAAAGCCAGTTTGGCGTATAGTGGATTTCAAACTGAATAAAATCCCACTTTCGCGTACAGTAGATTGCTAGATGAAGAAGAACCATGTCATGCGTGTAGTAGATTTCACACTGTATAAAGAACCCAGTTTTTGCGGGTAGTAGGTTTTAAACTGAATGAAGAACCCAGATTTGCCTTTAGTAGGTTACAAACTGTATGACTAAATGAAGAACTCGGGGTTGCAAACTGAAAGAGGAACCAAATTTTGCATTCAGTAGGTTGAAAACTAAATGAGGAACCAAATTTTGTGTGTAGTAGGTTGCAAACTGTATGAGGAACCAAGATAGGCGTTTAGTATGTTGCAAACTGAATGAGGACCCCAGTTTTGCGTGTAGTTGTTTGCATTGCTTGTAGCAGGTTGCAAACTGATATAGGAACCACTTTTTGCGTGTAGCAGGTTGCAAACCGTATAAGGAACCCTACTTTGCGTTTAGTAGATTGCACTGAAGGAGGAACCCAAATAGGTGTGCAACAGACAGCAAACTGAATTAGGGACCAAGTTTTGCGTGTAGTAGATTCCAGACTAAATGAGGAAACCAATACTGAGTGTAATAGATAGAAACGGAATGCCAGTTGGTGTGTAGTAGGTTGCTAACTGAAATGGAAACCAAGTTTTGTATGAAGTAAGTTGCAAACTGAATGAGGAGCCCGTTTTGGTGTGTAGTAGATTGCAAACTGAATAAGGAACCAAGTATTGCGTATAGCAGGTTGCAAACTGAATGGTTGGCACAAAGGAGATTGCTAACTGAATAAGGAACCCGGTTTTGCCTGTAGTAGGCTGCAAACTGAATAAGGAATCACGTTATTTTGTGTAGTAGGTTGCAAACTGAATAAGGGACCCAGTTTTGCGTGGAGTAGATTGCTAAATGAATGAAAAAAAAAAACAATTTCGTGTGTAGTAGGTTGCAAACTGAATGAGGAACTCTGTTTTGCCTGGCTTGGCGTGTAATATGAGATTGCAAACTGAATGAGGAACTAAATATGGTGTATTATTGGTTGCAAACTGAATGTTGAACGGAGTATAGCGCGTAATCAATTGAAAACTAAGTGACGACTGACCATCTTGGTTTCGCCAGAAAAAGGTGAAGGAATAGCATAATTGACGACTGCATGTCGTTCAAACAGTTCTTTAGAAAATCTGACAGTGTTTATTCATCCAGTTCGGGGTTTTTCCATTCTTTGTTATAATGGCTTTGATTTTTTTAAGAAATGCAATTGTGCAGGCGGTTGTTTTCGCGTTTTTTCTTTTTATTGCTTCAGGATTATGGACCGAAATGTCATAAATCTGTCTTGCATCATTATCATTTACCCTTAGAGTGGTGCCAAACTCGTGAAGTGGTGATATTTAAACATTAAAAAAGCTACTTACGTATTGCAGCACCAAGGCATTTGTTTTTAGAAAAAAATATCGGAGAGTATTGATTTTAATTGTACAGTCAGATCTCGGATTTAGGGTGTGCGCTACAGCAAAAATACTTAATTTTGACTTTGAAAGGGTTCTACCGCCCTCAACATCCTCTAGACTTTCAATCAATTAATGATGCATTCATTAGGAGGCTTGATATATAAGTTATATGCCATTAAACTTTTTAATACTGATACTTTACAAATCATGGATATCGTTCATCATTTGTAATAGCTTGTTCATGTTTTTGTCTGAATTATTTCGATAGTTTACTAAGAAATTTTATCCAAAATACCATTAAATATTTTCTCTAAGCAAAAATTGATACGTTCAATGCTATCGTCACAACAACATCTGATATGGCATAGAAAATACTGCAGGTTGTGTGCATTCTGAGCTTGATTTATACTGTCTGTAAAATCGTCTAACGTCTCCACTAGCTTTTCTTGTATTATAAAGCCATTGATTCAAGCCTGAATTCATCAATTGCTTGGTATGTAGTTTATTTTGCGGCGTTATTTCTCCCACTCTGTTTACGGAGAATGGCAAATTAATTAGATTTATGGCCGCCTCATTAGCGTATGTCATTTAGTGTTGTTTTATTGCTCTCTTAAAAAAATTTAAAGTGATAACTTTTTTACGGCTGATTGAGATACAGGCTTCCCCCCTCGCATTCACATAAATGGATAAATAAATATATAAATTACATAAATTAAATATCCAGTGTGATTTTTATACTTGCAATTGCTTTCATGATTTTGGCTTACTATTACTAGTATATTGTTATTATGCCCAGCCGGAAACACATAACGTTTTAAATACCACAAGCAACATCGATATTCACGGTGAACAATAAACCTTGAATCAATGGGGATTTGAGAAAGGGGCAGATCACGATCAGGCTGCTGAAAATCCAGTTTTTAGCTCCACTGGCCGAAGGCCAGCGGGCTTATGTCATGGCCCGGTGTCCGTCGTGCGTCCGTGCGTCCGTCCGTCCGTCAGTCCGTGCGTCCGTCCGTCCGTCCGTGCGTTAACTTTTATTTCAAACATCTTCTTCTCTGAAACTACCCATCCAATTTTCATGAAACTTTACAGAAATGATCCTGCCATGGTCCTCTTCAGAATTTTTTGAAAGAATATGATTCCTTCAAAAACTCTGGTTGCCATGGCAACAAAACTGAAAAATATTGGAAATCTTTAAAAATCTTCTTGTCTGAAACCATAAGGCATAGGGCTACCAAATTTGGCATGTAGCTTTATGTAGTAGACCTCTATCATGTTCCTTCAAATTATAGCCCTGGGGTCAAAATTGGCTCTGTCCCAGGGGTCACAAGTTTTACATAGGCTTATATAGAGAAAATTTTAAAAATCTTCCTGTACCTAGCGGTAAGGCCTAGAGCTACCAAATTTTACATGTAGCTATATCTAGTGGGCCTCTACCAAGCGGGCCAAAATTTTAGCCCTGGGGTCAAAATTGGCCCTGCCGCAGGGGTCACAAGTTTTACATGGGCTTACATGGTGACAACTTAAAAAATCTTCCAATACCTAGCCATAAGGCCTAGAGCTACCAAATTTTGCATTTAGCTTGATCTAGTGGGGGTCTACAAAAGTCAATTTGGCCTCATGCTGGGGGTGGGGGGGGAGAAGGTTCACAAGATTTACATGGGCTTATATAGGGAAAACTTTTAAATCTTGGTGTACATAGCCATAAGGCTTAGGGCTACCAAATTTTGCATAATTATAGCATTATCTAGTGGACAACTACAAAGAGGGCCCAAGTTACAGCCCTAGGATCAAGTCTGACCCTGCACCAGGGGTCACAAGTTTTACATGGGTTTATGGAGTGAAAACTTCAGAAACCGTCTAGTTACTAGCCATAAGGCCAAGAACTCCCAAATTTGGCATGTTATTCTTCTAATACACATATTCCCCATTTAGTCCGACTGTAGCCCTGGGGTCAAAGTTTTATAAGGGCTTATATAGTAAAGACTTCTTGACAATCTTCTTGTTTCTAACCATAAAGATTAAAGGACTAACAAATTTGGCATGTTTTGAGCCTTGGGATCAAAATTTGTCACACTCTAGGGTTCACAAATTTTAGATAGGCTTACATAGTGAAAACTTAAGATATCTTTTTTTATCCTTACTGTAAGGCCTAGGGCTATAGAAATTTGCAGATTCATATTGTAGACTTCTACCAAGATTGTACCATCTTTTTCATTGAAACCACTCTTCCAATTTTGACCAAACTTTACAGATATCATCTTTCCATTATGTTCTTCAGAATGTTTTCAAAGAATTAAGTTCTGTTAAAATCTATGGTTGCTATGGCTACAAAACTGAAAAGTATTGAAAAACCTTTAAAAATCTTTTCCAAAAGCTTGTATTTACTAACGTCATTGTAGCTCATGAAAAAGATACTGCTTTCTAGCTCCACAGGCCTACGGCCATCAAGCTTATGGTCTCTGAAACCGCTTCACCCAATAAGTCACAAGCTTTACATAGGCTAATATAGTGAGAACTTAAAAGGTCTTCTTGTTCCTTATCTTGAGTTACAGCTATAATATTGTATGAGTGTAATCTAAATAACCTCTTCCAAAGTTATTCAAGTTATGTCAAAATTAGTCCTATCTCGTGGGTCATAAACATGTGCTTATAGCGTGAAAATTCAAAAAATCTTTTTGCTCCTAACTGCAAACCCAAGGGCTACCAAATCTGGATCACTTTTTTTTTTTTTTTTTTTTTGAAATTAGCCTTGCATCAGGGGTCTTATGTTTTACAGAGGCTTCATATGGACAAAACTTGAAAATCACCTTATTTATAACCATACAGCAGAGACTTGCATTATTTTGGCATGTGGATTTATCTTTTGGACCTCTACCAGGGTTCAAGTAATTATAGCTCTGGGATCAAAAATGGCTTTGCCTTGCGGGTCTCAACTTTCACATGGGCTTTTACAGAGAAAACTTTGTAAGTCTTCATTTTGAAACCATTTGGCTCAGAATTGAAATGTTTAGTATTTATGGTTTATATTTATAAGCCAGTGGAGCGATAGAGGGCCATCATGGCCCTCTTGTTATCCTAAACCAATACCATCTGATATGGTAAAACTCATTCGGCGAAAAGACTTATTCGCAATAGAGTAAATGGATTATAATTGTATTGATTGATTGTATGGTGGTTAACGCCGTTTTCAACATTATTTCAGTTATATCACGGCGGCCAGTGCTCCTATCCATGCTTTCTTGGAGTTTCATTTACCAGTACTCCGCACAATATTCTTTCCAAGCCACTGGCTGCTTTCCCACATAACCATCGTCGAAACAATGGTCAGCGGTGAGAGAGGAATGAATCCTGTCGCGATGACTATCATCAATCCTCGGAAAGAAATTGGCAAAGCCGGGAATCGAACCTGCGATCTCCTTTTCTCAAGTCCTGTACGCTACCGACTGAGCTACGGGGGCTTGGCAAATGGATTATAATTAGTGGCTGGAAATTCCCATTTATGATACATGTGTACTTGTCAAAGACCGACTCTTTCCAACCAAGGGTCTTCTTTCTTTTCTTTTTCATGCACTTTGGTAATAAGATGAAATCTGATTTATTTTTAGCCCAAAAGATATTACTTGAAAATGGAAAAAATCAACATTTTTGTGGTCTGGTATCGAGTTAAGGCGGCCGTAACGCAACATGTGTGCTATGATAATTATCATTCTCTAGTTTGTAACCGGAAAGCCTACATAACGAAAAGAGTACGGTGACTTTGGTCATATTATACGCTCTATTCTTGCTGAACGGGTAATGTTTGCCTGTATGTACTTCTCGTACTTTGATCTTTACAATGTTGATTTTCAACCAGTGAGGTATATTTCATAATCTTTGTAAAAGAGAACCAACAGTATCGACTTTTGATCTTTTTCAATTATTTTACTGCATGTTGATGGAGTATATTTTTTCCGAATAAGGATATTGCAAGTTAAAAGAATAAAAAGGTAAAACCTGAACAAGAAAAGACGATTTCCCGGCATGAAATCACTTTTCATCCGTCCCTCCTCTCTCATATGCAGCACTTTTCCTACACAGGTCGAGGACGATTCTGCCCAAACTTCGAGTGTATCCCCATGACAGGATCGTATGACGCTAAAACATCGTACATAGGAATTGACATAAGTTGGCATTTGAGATCAAATTTTATCAAACGAGTCTATAAAAATCTTATTAAGCAAGCCTCTTGCGAGCTTTATATAACATTTTTAGACGAGTATATTCAAATTTTACCTCAAAGCCAACAAATGTCAGATTCTTTTTTCATATAACGATATTTCACAAATCATACATTATCAGATGCAAAACCATCTATGCATCTGCGGTAATTTCCATTAAAAAACCACTCACTTCTCTGAAATGCATACAAAATGACGTCACAAATTACGTCATACCTTTCTGATATCAAACATGTAAAAGATAAAAAAAAAAAAATGTAATGTGCATATTAGATCTACACTGAAAATAAGGGAGGTTATGTGATAAAAATGTAGAGCTCTTTCTGTTCACAACAGTTTAGGAAAAAAGCAGATTGTGGGCTGAAATAATAGCGTTATTCGTGATGTAATCTGCCAGGCAAATATTCTTTGGATATAACTATGATTTTATCCTTCCGCTACGATGCTTATATGCCCATTTCTCATACCTTCGTGAACCTAACTGGTATTTTCATGCCATCAAAGACACAAATAAGGCATAGATTTAATCTAGGCATACTAATAGACAGGGAAAGAGTCAGAAACCATTTTTGGACAAGGGAAAGTACAATTAACCTGTTTTTCATAGTGAAATTATGCTTAAAATGCATTTGATCACCACCAGAAATTGACCAGACGATTTCCCATAACTCCGTGAATCATTTTCGAAAAAATCAGAATCATTCCAAATGTAGTCAAATGACGTCACACAGGGGGTATTCCTAATACCCCCATTCCACTAGGCCGCGATCTACGGCGCTCTCACAGAGCGCCGTAGATCGCCATGCAGAGCGCCAAGAACGCTAACATATTTTTAACAGATCGCCAAGATCGCCACCAGTCTACTCCCTTGCACAAAGATCCGTGGCGATCTGTTCAGAACGCCGTCACATCGCTACTTAAACGCTTAAATCGCTATCGAAACGCAACTTGAACGTAAACATCGTAACTGGAGCGCTATCGGATTGCTCAAAAGCGCAAATGTTCGCCAGTATGTCGGTCATCGCGCTCCGATGTGATCCAATAGCGACCATTAGAGATGCTGTAGCGCTCCGTTGCGATCAAGTGGCGATATGATAGCGCTCCAACACGATCAAGTGGCGATATGATAGCGCTCTGTTACGATCAAGTCGCGATATGATAGCGCTCCGTTACAATCAAGTCGCGATATGTTGGCCCTCCGATCGAGCTCTTGGAGGACTATAAAAGAGTGTCTGTCTCGGCTATCATCATTTCGCATTTGGAAACCACCAGTTGTAGGTACAATTAATTCTTTGTACAAGTTTTAACTACAGTATCCGCATGATGTTGTGGAGACAAATAGCAGCTTCGACGATGTCTCGAACTACATTAGGACCTTGCTGCATCGTAGACAGTAAACACTGCCACCTGTTGGCCAAAATGCCGAACGCGTTCTTTACTACTCGTCTACCTCTAGAGAGTCTGTAGTTTACAATCTGCTGGGATCTCGTCATGCCTCTGCGAGAGTATGGCTTCATTAGGTACGTCCTAAGAGTAAAGGCGTCATCAGCAAGGATAAAATATGGCACGTCCGTGTCGTCATTGGGAAGACTATCGGGGGGAGGAAGGTTGATCGACCCGTCTTCAATACACTCCTTGAGCTCTGAGGCGTTGAAAATTTGGGCGTCAGACATGTGTCCTAGCCCTCCACAGTCAGCCCATATGAACTTGTAATCGGCATCTACCAGTGCCAGTAGAATGATAGAAAAGAATCCCTTATAGTTCCTATAGAGCGAACCGGAATGCGGTGGTTTCCTCATGGCAATGTGCTTACCGTCCAGTGCATCGATAGCATGGGGTATGTTCCATTTCCTCTTGAACTGTTCTGACACTTCCCTCCAGCCATCTTCATTTATGGGGCATTTGACCACCTCATCAGCATACTCTGCGACAATGGCCTTGCATACCTCAGGGATGAACTTAGTAATTGTTATCCTTGATACCCTGAAGTCGTATTGGAGGCTGGAATACTTGTCACCAGATGTAAGATACCTGAGGGTTACAGCAAGCTTCAGGCCAGGCTCTAGGGCTTTTCTCATTCTAGTGTCATTCTTGCTAATTCTTGGTGAGACTCTTTGCAACAGTTCATCAGACTTAGCAGGCTCCATCCTCATAAAATTGAAAAAAGAGCTGGTAGCTTCTGCTCTAAGTTCATCCGTCAATGTGGCATATTGTCCATACGGAAGTCTTCTGTCTGCTGCCAACCATGGTCTCGCTGTTGAAGGACAATGGCTTCATTAATGAGGTTAATTATAACCTGAAACGCAGCACCATCTCTAAAATTCATGATATACTGTCAAACGTCTTTCATATATGACTGCAAGATAAAAACTGATGAGCGCGGCCGGTCGTCGTGGGTTTTTATATTATCTGACCGGACTGATCGCTAATTGAGCGTTACTTGGTCGTTACTTGATCGCCGTCGGAGCGTCATCTGGTTGTTATCTGAGCGGGAGTGTCCTCATAATCACAAATCCGGCAGCGATCTGAGGCGATCTACCGCTCTCTGTATGAGCGCACAGAGCGCCGTAGATCGCGGCCTAGTGGAATGGGGGTATAAAGGTCACAGCCTCTACCTTATGACTGATGCATTTTCTGTTTCAAACTTAGAATTCATGAGCTTTCAGTGTAATTAAATGATGTGTTGTACAAACAAATGATGAGTAATGGGGGGATATGATTTTTGATAAAATATATGTGACTTTTTTAATTGCAATTCTGTTTTTGACACATTTCTTTGGCGTAGAAAACTTTTCTGGAATGTTTACGTCTGTAAAGGTTTAGCAGGAGCCACGAAAACAGAGTGTGCTAGAAAATATTGATAGCAAACATAGATTCACGAAGATATGAGAATTCACGGAATAATGGGAATCAACGATATACCTCATAAACCAATCAGAAAACGGTTTAGTGGTCAGATGCCGAAATTTGGTGTTTCATGTGGAGGAAAAAAAGTCATACGTGGTGCATTGTCATCAAACTATCATTATTAAACGCTTATAAATCTTGCATCTGACATCTACAGACCTCCCTCGCAGTTTCAGGTATTTGTAAATATAGTGTTACGTAAAATGGCAGACGCTTTAACTCTTTCCTGCCAACTAAATGGATTTGACTTTTCTCGAGAACTTTCGTTGCGATTGAAGCCAGATTTGAACAATATTAACAACAGGTAGCGGACGGTACACGTTTTGTGTAGTCTGAGCTTGATTGATGCTGATTGTAAAATCATCAACGCCATCCGCAAAAGCTATCAAAGGCGACATTGGCAGTGAAAGAGTTTAAACTAGTAACCCTTAGAGCGCCCGTAAACTCAGCAGATATTTACTGTGTAGCAATTAGTGCAGTCTCATTGCTTTTGTCTATAATGTTTCTGCATAGTGAACAGTATCGATCAAAGATCAGATTGCACGATTTGTGCTCAAGATGTAAATCTACACCTGTCCCACGGGCATCTATAGTTGTGAAAGCACTTCAACTCTTTACCACACAATCCCGACTTTTAACGACGCTGAAAAAGAAGCCTTTTAAAACATTGTGGGAAAAGGAGAAAATGCTGGTAACCATTTTCTCCTTTTACCACCATGTTTTCTACCCTCCCACAAAAATATCGTATTCTGCACTCATTTGAATTGTCCTCAGCACTTGCATTCAATTAGGACAAGTCCAAAATCTTGAGTATGGGAAAGGGTTAAGGGTTAATAAGAATCAGTTTATCAAAACAAAGACAGACAGTGTAGGAGAAAAGTAGAAGATCGTGATTTGAGGGCAGAAGGATCATGGCATTTTCTGACAATGGAAACCTTTGGATATTTCACACGTATAAACTGCAGGGGCTTTTTTCCAGAGTGTGCCGTCACAAGACTGCAGGTCGGGTCAGATTTCACACTGTGCTATTGGATTGCTTTTTTTTTTAAATTCTTGACAAATGACCTTTTTCATTACATCACCGGGTTACATTATACGTGTATTTTCTACTGCCTGCGGATTCACCCCTTTTTATACACAGACTAAACTTTATTTGACGTAAACTGATACGCCTTCTTGTCATATCAGAAAATAATTGCAATGCATAATAGCTTTGAACCATGCTCTAGCAAAAGGGACTTAATGCATCTGCGTGAAGCATTACGCCAGGCAAGTCATTACATATTTATGGATCCATAAAATCCCTTTTGTTTCACACCCGACTGAATCATGAGGTAGACTGGTCCTTGGGCATGCAAATATTAACCCTTTCGGCGCCATAGGCGAAAACAGGGACTTTTGCGGATGGCATAGATCAAGATCAGACTGCACAGAACGTGCAGTCTGATCTTGGATCTATACGGTCCGCTTGTTCCATTAAGCGTATAAGATAAAAATGTTTCTAAGTATGAGTGGATTGTATTTTCAACCGTTTGAAGAGGTCAAGTAAATATATTTGGTGCTGAAAGGGTTAACCAATAACCAAGTTTTTCGACCCATGTCTGCGTAGTCTGACATGAGTCGATACTGTTGTAGATGCATTAAGCTCCCTTGTCACTGAGCATGGCTCATATATTGGAGTACATGACAATGTATTATTTGTTTACATTCAAGCTGGCAAGATTTGTAAAAGTAGCGAAATGGAAACGACCTTTTGTCATGTTTTAAACTGTGGGTTGCGAAGCAATTTCTGGTTTACTAAACCAAGTTGCTTAGCCAATCAAAAAATACGTTACTTTGAAATGTAGCAAATTATTGAGAATTAGACAAAAACGGTTGTTGAATACGGACCCAGGACTAAGCTTACGATTGGCTGAGACATTTTTTCTCAGCCAGTCACATGGATAGTACAGGAATTTTGAAATAGAACTGATTTTAGAGTGGTGGGTGTATGTGTATATATATATACGGCCTTGATATTTATCTACGTCGTTACGAGCAAGTGTATCTAAAGCGTTTTGTGCGGGTTTTGTTCGAGATCGTCTGTGTCAATTATACCACGTCTTTTGCATTCTGTTTCATTGAAGCGAAATGTCAAAGAAAGAAGCGCAGACAAAAAATGTTACTTTTTTTAAAATAAATTCTCACTGTGGCCAAGACGTTGCTACAGAGCTCTAGTAGCGTAGTATAGTGTTCCTACGGAGTTCTTCTTGGCGATTCTCTGCACTCTCACGGAGCTTCCATGGCATGCACTGAGCTTTCACACTACGTGCACTGGGCTTTCACTGCGTTTTCAAGGCGCTCACAGACATAGTGTTATTCTTATTGACTTTATGCCGTCAGCGCATGACGGCATAAAGTCAATAAAGAATAACACTATGTCTGCAAAAAGAACGAAAATAAGCGGGACAAAAAAAGAGAAGCCAAACCCCGTCATACAGAACCAGGTTAACCACCATCACCTCATCAAACAGCAGTAGTCCGACTTGCTGGCGTACATCAGCCATGGAATGAATGTTTATTTCCATACTTCGTCTTATGTATGCTCGTTTTTGTGATGCAAAGACCGATGGACGCGGTAGGAACGCTTGGGAAGCGTAATGATCCCCATAGCAGTTCTGAACAGTCGTTGTAAGAGCACATTAAAATAAATAACACTCCGTGTAAGCGCCGTATAAGCGCAGTAGAGACGCAGTGACATCTTAGAGAACGCCGTACATCGTAGAGCGCCACCGACAACCACAGTGTTCGCACTGTGACCCCTGTGCACGCCGGCGGAGCTCCCGTAGCGTTGTAGGAGACCTTACTGCGCTGCTAAGGCGACCTTACGGTGTTCCCCCCACTGCGCTCTTATCAGAACACTAAGCGACGGCGTTCGATTTGTGCATGTTTAAAGTGCACGCCGTCGCTCGGCGTTCTAGACAATCCGACCACGTCTACTGGCAATGTCACTGCGTTGCTGCGGCGATGCTTGCGAACGTACTTACGTTGTTCTTCGATCGTAGCTCGGCATTTTGCATTTTTTCTTGGACGCTGTTGGATCGCCGCCCTTGTGTGGCAGGGTTATGAGCAATTGAAAGAGATCAAGTTTATGCGTTTGTCTCTGAAAGTGGTAAAAACAATCCTTAGGAAGAATTTATCCGAGCTAAGATTGACAATTGTAACCTTCAGAAGACTATCACAGCCCGTATTCAACAACCGTTGGTAACCTTTAAACTGCTAAATAAATGAAACGAAAATTTCCACGCAATGGTAAAAACCCAAATATTGGGGTTTTACCGTTGATTTAAACCAGAAAGAAAATTCCGCAATGGCCAATGTAGATCAAAGATCAGACCGCATGTTTTGTACAGTCTGACCTTGATCTACACTGTCCGCAAAAGCGTCCCAAGTCGCGCTTAACAGCTAAGGGTTTAAGGACGTTCTCAGTCTTATTCTCCAGAATCTTCTCCATTTGAAAGTAACGCAACTTCTGATTGGCTGAACCATTTGATTTAGCCAATCAGAAGTTGCCTTTCGTTCAAATGTAGAAAATCTTCAAGAATAAGACTAAGAATTCCTTAACCTTAAAGCGCCTTTGAGGACTAAAGTTGCCTTTGCGGCCAGCGTAGATCAAGATCAAGACTGTACGAAACGTGCAGTCCGATCATTATCTACACTGTCTTCTGGGACATTCTGGACCAGAGCAACCTTGAAACTGTGATTATATGGGTCCTAGTTCTAGACTGAAAGTGTCAGTTGGGTTTATTCGGCGCTCTCATGGTTAAAATGGTTAGTACGTGCCCTACAGTTTGCTGGATTACCTGTACTTAACGCGGAAGTAGCAGTCACGTGTTTAGTCTTTTAAATGTAACTAGTGGCGGCCATATTGACATACCTCAATGATAAATTGAGAGCTTGTGTGGGCTTCTACACTGTAGCTTGTTTATTGCTTTAAATACCAGACCACAAAATTTCAAATACATCTGTAATGAAACGACAAACAAATATGGCTAAACCGACGGGATTTCTCTGTGAAAGAGTAGAAAATACAGTGGGAAACGGAGACCAATGTAGGTAACCAGCATTTTCTCCTTTTCCCGCGATGTTTTGAAATATCTCATATGAATGATATGTAGCACATTTTAGGGAAAAGCAGCGCTTTGAAATTAAACAAGCACGTGCTTCTTTTTCCTCCCGTGTTTTTCTCAGAAATATATTTCCTACTGTGTTTCTCTAAGAAATATATTTACAGCGGAGAAATAAATGCATACTATTACAGTAAAGTATCAGTTAACTCGGCTTTAGTTGGCTTTGCTGACAATGAATACAGCGCGTGCAGCCTGACCTTGAGTCTACACCCTCCGCTACACTGAAGAATTTTCTAGCCAAAACAAGCTTGAAAGAACAAAATTTCATCTGGGTTTTCCCCTATTCTAGAGGTTCGTTCCATCAATTTTTGGCTGTAAGGGTTAATTACATCAAGCGTCGATCGGGAAAAAAAAGAGAACAGGTGTACTTCCTTTACCGTGTTTTACTCGTTTAACCTCGATACGACGCTGTCCGTCATTGATCAAACAAACCTCAGCTCTATTTCCTCGTATTGACAGAAGCGACTTAAATACGACAATTTTTTCAACCCTTGAAGCCTGTCTTTTCAACCTTGGGGAAGAAGACATTTAACCCTTTACCACACAAACCCAACTTTTAACGACTCTGGCGAAGAAGTCTTTTGAAAACATTATGGGAAAAGGAGAAAATGCTGGTAACCAGCATTTTCTCCTTCTCCCACAATGTTTTCTATCTTTCCCAAGACAAACTTTAATTTTTGAGTAACATTTATTTTGTCGTCTGCAAATGCTTTCAATTTGGACCAGTCTAGAATGTTGTCGTTTGGTAAAGGGCTAAAAAAGGAGACGATGTTGGTTACAACAGATTTTCCCAAAGCACCCCCTGCACCCCGGTTTTGAATCTACAATGTCCGGTCCTACATCAGATACTCTGGACACTTGTCAAAACTCGGCCGATTTAGTTAACAGCATCTAACCCCGTTCGTAACAATTTCAATGTTTATAAAAAACAAGTCAGTCACGTGGTCTTAAACATGGCGGCGCCCATCAAAATCATAATCGTTACAATTCTGCCGATTCCGTAACTCCATCTAAAATCGTCTGTATCTGGGAGTTTCCATTTTGAAATACTGCCAGTCACAATGTGGAAAAAGGAGAAAATGCTGGTTACGGCATTTTCTCCTTTTCCCGCAGTGTTTTCTTCACTTCCAAAATTGAATTTCTATTTTTGAGTCACTGTTATTTTGTCGTCTGCAAAAGCTTTCAATTTACGCAAATCTAAAATTTTGTCGTTCGGTAAAGAGTGAAAAAAAAAAATGACGTCACTTGGGTGACATACTATGAGTTCGCATCTCGACAAACTAAGCCAACCGTGCCATATACTAGTTACTCTCGCGCACATTAAGGATACTTTCTTACAGCCAGAGAGAAAAAAACACGCTGTTTAAACTTAAGAGCCTACAGAATGGCTCAGAATAGATAAATCACCAATAAATATGGTGCAAGGGATGGATAAACTCAATGGATTTGTCCTCATTTAAAACCGAAAATGACAACAGTGATTTCTTTGAAAGCCTCCGAAAATGGAATGCATTTTCTATCCGTCGTAATCTGTTCAACCTTGCATCCGTCAGGAGCAACATTTGGCATGAAGATACAAATATGGTCGTAATTTGATACACGTCCCAATGAACCTGGAAAATCAAGGTACAAAAGTATAAAGAGTCATATTGTGCCCTAATAATAGCAACTTTAGCACGTTCGGAGCTTTCTTTAATTTTTTACCGCACAACCCAATTCTAGACTATCCCAAATTAAAAGCATTTGCAGAATTCAGATTAAGTGCGATTCATATGATAGAATTTGTCTTTGAGCGCATAGAAAATGCCGTGGAAAAAAAAAGAAGAAAAAGGTACCAGCATTTTCCCCCCTTCCCACAACACCTTCAATAGGACTCTTCCCCAAAGTCGGTTAAACCAAGGATTGTTTGGTTAAGTTCTCAAAATCGAATGCACATACCCGTATTCTCTAACAACTTAACCCTTGTCCTGCTAAATAAGTTAAAACTTTCAAGCCGATAGTTAAAAACAAAGATTTCGCTATTTCAAGGGTATTTTAGGAGGACAGATACCTTCATTATATCGGACAGTGTAGATTCAAGATCAGACTGCACGTTCTGTGCAGTCTGATCTTGATCTACGCTGTCCGCAAAAGGTCCTTGAAAGGCGCTTAGCAGCCTAAGGGTTAACAGATGTTGTTAGACTAATACAGAATTGCAGTACTACGGGAGATAATTAGCAGGCACAGTCATATTTTATATACAAGAGTTACCCATCTCAGTAACAGGTTGACGGGAGTTTAGGTCACGAAATCCCTGAGACTTTTCGTCACGAAGAAGTAGGAAAGAAAGAAATATGAAATGAGCTACGCTCTGGCGAAAGGTGGTTTTAACATCTTCGTGATGCATTCTTCCTATAGTATCCGTGCGATCTGTGCCCTATGCGGTCCTGACAGTATAAAGAAACAAATAAACCGTTACCCCAAAATTTTCCCCGTTCTTTGTTAGTCGGAATAATATGGATTCATCCGCGTATTCACGAACAGGTAACTAGGCGCCTGAGTCCATATGTTGTGATCTGATGATCGGCGTTTTTTTTTTTTTTTGTTTTTTTTTATTAATATTATTATTAATACGTGTTTAAAGTGATTTATGCTTTACAATGGATTTAAGGCAGCCTGGTATATAAACTTATCTAGTGTCTTAAAACTGTATATCTAAACCGCTCGCAACCAACATTACAAACTCAAGCGTAAAGAAATCACCCTGAAAGTTTTCTGAGTGAAAATTTAGCCAGCCTCGTGCAATAGTTATACTCCGTCTTCGCTAATATATTGTTACTCGTAAAGCTTACGGAATGACAACAGATTAAGTCTATCACAGAGTCACGAGTTTTAACGACCCTGAAAGAGAAGGATTTGGAAACCTTTGTGGGAAAAGGAAAAAATGCCGGTAAGCAGCATTTTCTCCTTTCCCCACAATGTTTTCTACCCTATCAGAGACAGAAATCACCACCTGAACTTAAATGAATTTGTCGTCTGCAAATGCTTTCAATTTCGTCCAGTCCATAATGTTGTCGTTTGTCAAAACGGTTAAACCCTACCAACATAGATCACGATAAAAGCATATCTATACAGACTAATAGGCCAAACACGGCCACATTGCCTAGTCAGATGACGGAATACAGAAATTAGACTACTTTAGGTATCTGAGACAGGAACGATGGAGGGCGGCAGGCCCAATTAAAGTATTCTTGGGCAAGACATCCCAGAGCCCATAAGGGTCAAAACAAGTCTTATTGGTCAGTGTTACAAGGGTCAAAGCAACTCTTGATGGTCAGTGTAATAAGGGTCTAAGCAAGTCTTGCTGGTCGGCGTTGTATTGGTCAAAACAGATGTTGCGCTATAAGGTCAGCGCTATAAGGGTCAAAAGAAGTCTTGCTGGTCGGGCCTGTATTGGTCAATACAAATCTTGATGGTCGGGCCTGTATTGGTCAAAACAGGTGTTGATGGTCAGCGCTATAAGGGTTGAACCGAGTCTTGCTTTTCGGCGCTGTATTGGTCAAAACAAGACTTACTGGTCGATGCTGTAGTGCTCAAAACAAATACTGATGGTCGGGGCTGTATTGGTCAAAACAGGTGTTGATGGACAGCGCTATAAGGGTCAAACAAGTCTTGCTGGTCGGCGCTGTATAGGTGAAAACAGGTGTTGCTGGTCGGTACTGTACGCGTCAAAACAAGATTTGCTGGTCAGCGCTATAAGGGTCAAAACAAGTCTTGTCGGTCGGCGCTGTAGTGTTCAAAACATGTGTTGATAGTCAGTCAAATTAAGTATTGCTGGTCGGGCCTGTATTGGTCAAAACAAGTCTTGCTGGTCGGCGCTGTAGTGGTCAAAACAAGTCCTGCTGGTCGGCGCTGTATTGCTCAAAACAAATCTTGCTGGTCGGCGCTGTAGTGGTCAAAACAAGTCCTGCTGGTCGGCGCTGTATTGCTCAAAACAAATCTTGCTGGTCGGCGCTGTAGTGGTCAAAACAAATCTTGCTGGTCGGCACTGTATTGCTCAAAACAAATCTTGCTGGTCGGCGCTGTATTGGTCAAAACAAATCTTGCTGGTCAGCGCTATAAGGGTCAAAACAAATCTTGCTGGTCGGCGCTGTATTGGTCAAAACAAATCTTGCTGGTCAGCGCTGTATTGGTCAAAACAAATCTTGCTGGTCGGCACTGTATTGCTCAAAACAAATCTTGCTGGTCAGCGCTGTATTGGTCAAAACAAATCTTGCTGGTCGGCACTGTATTGGTCAAAACAAATCTTGCTGGTCGGCGCTGTATTGGTCAAAACAAATCTTGCTGGTCGGCGCTGTATTGGTCAAAACAAATCTTGCTGGTCAGCGCTGTATTGGTCAAAACAAATCTTGCTGGTCGGCACTGTATTGGTCAAAACAAATCTTGCTGGTCAGCGCTATAAGGGTCAAAACAAATCTTGCTGGTCGCGGCTGTATTGAGCAAAACAAGTGTTGCTGGTCAGCGCTATAGGGATCAAAACAGGTCTTGCTGGCCGGTGCTGTGCGGGTCAAACAAGTCTTGATGGTCGGCGCTGTTTCGATCGAAACAGGAGTTTCTGGTAAGCGCTATTAGGGTCAAAACAAGTCTTGATGGTCGCGGCTGTATTGAGCAAAACAGGTGTTAATGGTCAGCGCCATAAGAATTAAAATAAGTCTTGCTGGTCGGCGCTGTATTGGTCAAAACAGATCTTGATGGTCGGCCCAATATTGGTCAAAACAGGTGTTGATGGTCAGCGCTATAAGAATCAAAATAAGTCTAGCTGGTCGGCGCTGTATCGGTCAAAACAGGTGTTGCTGGTCAGCGCTATAAGGATCAAAACAAGTCTTGTTGGCCGTTGCTGTACGGGTCAAACAACTCTTGCTGGTCGGCGCTGAATTGATCCAAACAGGTGTTGCTGGTCGGCGCTATTAGAATCAAAACAATTCTTGCTGGTCGGCGATGTTTTGATCAAAACAGGTGTTGATGGTCAGCGCTATAGGGGTCAAAACAGGTGTGGATGGTCAGCGCTGTAAGTGTCAAGACAGGTGTTGATGGTCAATGCTGTACAAGTGAAAACAAAGCTTGATGGTCGGCGTTGTACAAGTCAAAGCAAGTCTTGCTGGTCAGCGCTATAAGGGTCAAGGGTTGGCGCTGTAATGGTCAAAACAAGTCTTGCTGGTCGGGCCTGTATTGGACAAAACAGGTGTTAATGGTCAAAACAAATGTTGATGGTCGGGCCTGTATTGGTCAAAACAGATGTTGATGGTCAGCTCCATAAGGGTCAAAACTGATGTTGAAGGTCAGCTCTATAAGGGTCAAACTGATGTCGATGGTCAGCTCTATAAGGGTCAAACGATATTGATGGTCAGCTCTATAAAGGTCAAAACAGATGTTGATGGTCAGGTCTATAAGGGTCAAAACAGATGTCGATGGTCAGCTCTATAAGGGTCAAAACTGATGTTGATGGTCAGCTCTATAAGGGTCAAAACAGATGTCGATGGTCAGCTCTATAAGGGTCAAAACAGATGCTGATGGTCAGCTCTATAAGGGTCAAAACAGATGGTGATGGTCAGCTCTGTAAGGGTCAAAACTGATGTTGATGGTCACCTCTATAAGGGTCAAAATTGATGTCGATGGTCAGCTCTATCAGGGTCAAAACTGATGTTAATGGTCAGCTCTATACAGGTCAAAACAGATGGTGATGGTCAGCTCTATGGTCAACACAGATGTTAATGGTCAGCTCTATACGGGTCAAAACTGATGTTGACGGTCAGGTCTATACGGGTCAAACTGATGTTGATGGTCAGCTCTATAAGGGTCAAAACAGATGTTGATGGTCAGCTCTATAAGGGTCAAAACATATGTTGATGGTCAGCTCTATAAGGGTCAAAACTGATGTCGATGGTCAGGTCTATAAGGGTCAAAACAGATGTTGATGGTCAGCTATATAAGGGTCAAAACTGATGTCCATTGTCAGCTCTATAAGGATCAAAAGTAATGTCGATGGGCAGCTCTATAAAGGTTAAAACAGATGTCGATGATCAGCTCTATAAGGATCAAAACAGATTTCGATGGTCAGCATATATGGGTCAAAACTGATGACCATGGTCAGCTCTACAAAGGTCAAAACAGATGTTGATGGTCAGCTCTATAAGGTTCAAAACTGATGTTCAAGGTCAGCTCTATAAGGGTCAAAACAGATGATGATGGTCAGGTATAAAAGAGACAAAACTGATGTTGATGGTCAGGTCTGTAAGGGTCAAAACAGATGTTGATGGTTAGCTCTATACGGGTCAAAACGGATGTTCATGGTCAGCTCTTGAAGGGTCAAAACAGATGTTGATGGTCAGCTCTATAAGTGTCAAAACAGATGTTGATGGTCAGCCCTATTAGGGTCAAAACTGATGTTGAAGGTCAGCTCTATCAGGGTCAAAACAGATATCCATGGTCAGCTCTATACGGGTCAAAACAGAGGTCGATGGTAAGCTCTATAAGGGTAAAAACCGATGGTAATAGTCAGCTCTATAAGGGTCAAAACAGATATCCATGGTCAGCTCTATACGGGTCAAAACAGAGGTCGATGGTAAGCTCTATAAGGGTAAAAACCGATGGTAATAGTCAGCTCTATAAGGGTCAAAACTAATGTCGATGGTCAGCTCCATAAGGGTCAAAACGGATGTCGATGGTCAGCTCTATACGGTTCAAAACTGATGTCGATGATCAGCTCTTTAAGGGTCAAAACCTATGTCGATGGTCAGCTTTGTAAGGGTCTAAACAGATGTTGATGGTCGGCTCTTTAAGGGTCAAAACTGATGTCGATGGTCAGCTCTATAAGGGTCAAACTCATGTTGATGGTCAGCTCTATAAAGGTCAAAACAGATGTCGATGATCAACTCTATAAGGGTCAAAATGGATGTCTATGGTCAGCTCTATAAGGGTCAAAACTGATGTTGATGGTCAGCTCTATAAGGGTCAAAACAGATGCTGATGGTCAGCTCTATAAGGGTCAGAACAGATGTTGATGATCAGGTCTTTAAAGGTCAAACCTGATGTTGATGGTCAGCTATATAAGGCTCAAAATACATATTGATGGTCAGCTCTATAAGGGTCAAAACTGATGTTGATGGTCAGCTCTATAAGGGTCGAAACAGATGTTGATGGTCAGCTCTATAACGGGTCAAATCTGATGTTGATGGTCAGCTCTATAAGGGTCAAAACACATGTTGATGTTCAGCTCTATGAGGGTCAAAACTGATGTTGATGGTCAGCTCTATACGGGTCAAAACTGGTGTTGATGGTCAGCTCTATAAGGCTCAAAACGTATGTCGATTGTCAGCTCTAAAGTGGTCAAAACGGATGTCGATGGTCAGCTCTATAAGGGTCAAAACAGATGTTGATGGTCAGCTCTATAAGGGTCAAAACTGATGTTGATGGTCAGCTCTACAAGGGTCAAAACTGATGTCGATGGTCAGCTCTAGAAGGGTCAAAACAGATGTCGATGGTCAGCTCTACAAGGGTCAAAACGGATGTCGATGGTCAGCTCTATAAGGGTCAAAACTGATGTAGATGGTAAGTTCTATAAGGGTCAAAACAGATGTCGATGGTCAGCTCTATAAGGATCAAAACACATGTTGATTGTCAGCTCTATAAGGGTAAAACCGGATGTTGATGGTCAGCTCCATGAGGGTCAAAACGGATGTCGATGGTCAGCTTTATAAGGGTCAAAACGGATGTCGATGGGCAGCTCTATAAGGGTCAAAACTGATGTTGATGGTCAGCTCTATAAGGGTCAAAACTGATGTTGATGGTCAGCTCTATGAGGGTCAAAACGGATGTCGATGGTCAGCTTTGTAAGGGTCAAAATGGATGTCGATGGTCAGCTCTATAAGGGTCAAAACTATTGTTGATGGGCAGCTCTATAAGGGTCAAAACTGATGTTAATGGTCAGCTCTATAAGGGTTAAAACAGATGTTGATGGTCAGCTCTATACGGTTCAAAACTGATGTCGATGATCAGCTCTATAAGGGTCAAAACCTATGTCGATGGCCAGCTCTGTAAGGGTCTAAACAGATGTTGATGGTCAGCTCTTTAAGGGTCAAAACTGATGTCGATGGTCAACTCTATAAGGGTCAAAATGGATGTCTATGGTCAGCTCTATAAGGGTCAAAACTGATGTTGATGGTCAGCTCTATAAGGGTCAAAACAGATGCTGATGGTCAGCTCTATAAGGGTCAAAACAGATGTTGATGATCAGGTCTTTAAAGGTCAAAACTGATGTTGATGGTCAGCTATATAAGGCTCAAAATACATATTGATGGTCAGCTCTATAAGGGTCAAAACAGATGTTGATGGTCAGCTCTATACGGGTCAAAACAGATGTTGATTGTCAGGTCTGTAAGGATCAAAACTGATGTTGATGGTCAGCTCTATACGGGTCAAAACAGATGTTGATGTTCAGCTCTATACGGGTCAAAACTGATGTTGATGGTCGGCTCTATACGGGTCAAAACTGATGTTGATGGTCAGCTCTATAAGGGTCAAAACAGATGTTGATGTTCAGCTCTATACGGGTCAAAACTGATGTTGATGGTCGGCTCTATACGGGTCAAAAGAGATGCTAATAGTCAGCTCTTTGAGGGCCAAAACGGATGTTGATGGTCAGCTCTATAAGGGTCAAAACAGATGTCGATAGTCAGCTCTATAAGGGTACACACTGATGTTGATGGTCAGCTCTATAAGGGTTAAAACAGATGTTGATGGTCAGCTCTATACGGGTCAAAACGGATGTTGATGGTCAGCTCTATGAGGGTCAAAAAAGAAGTTGATGGTCAGCTCTATGAGGGTCAAAAAAGAAGTTGATGGTCAGCTCTATACGGGTCAAAACGGATGTTGATGGTCAGCTCTATAAGGCTCAAATTAGATGTTGATGGTCAGCTCCATACGGGTCAAAACAGATGTAGATGGTCGGCTCCATACGGGTCAAAACAGATGTAGATGGTCAGCTCCATACGGGTCAAAACGGATGTCGATGGTAAGCTCTATAAGGGTCAAAACAGATGCCGATGGTCAGCTCTATAAGGGTCAAAACTGATGTAGATGGTCAGCTCTATAAGGGTCAAAACTGATGTAGATGGTCAGCTCTATAAGGGTTAAAACTGTTGTTGATGGTCAGCTCTATAAGGGTCAAAACAGATGCTGATGGTCAGCTCTATAAGGGTCAAACAGATGTTAATGGCCAACGCTATAAGGGCCGAAGTAAGTCTTGTTTGTTGGTGCTATAAAAGACAAAGACCGCGAATCCGGTCGGCGCCATAATGATCCAATTTTAGACCTCGTCTATGGACAGAAGTTCGTTTTGTTTTTGTAGGTAGGTAGGTGACAAAATGTGAGACTTGCCAAATTGAAAGCAAACGGAAAATTAAATTTGGTTCAAATCAAACGTTTAATTGATAGAAAACGCTGCAGTAATAGAAGAAAAAGAAAAAAGGCATTTTCTCCTTTACCTTCAATGTTTTCAAAAGCTTTCCTCAGACTTTATCGTATATTAACAAGGAAAAGACCAACGGACAGACCGACGGATGGACATGCCACGGAAACTACGCCATGTCATAATCTCTACTGGCCTCCTTCTGCCAGTAGAGCTAAAAAGGACTAAAGATAATGCACATAATAATTTCATTTGCCTGTATTTTTGTAGTCTTAATGAATGGTACTACACGATAAAAGCTGTGGATCTTATCTGTGATACATCCCTTGCAGAAAGAGGAAGTAAAAGGGTTAATGCAAAAAGACGCTAGCTAATACATCGATGATACAAAATATATGAAAAAAAAAAATAACTTCTTCTGATTTATTTTGGAACCATTATAAAAAATACATTATATAATAAAGCTTTGGCTCTAATTTTGTGCTATATACATTGTACAAGTATTAAGCCTGTAACCACAGGCTGCTAAACGCGACTCAAGGACCCTTTGCTGACTGTGTAGATCCAAGATCAGACTGCACAGAACGTGCAGTCTGATCTTGGATCTACACCGTCCGATAAGGAGATATCTTTCTCCCCAAAATACTTTTGAAATAGCAAAAGTTGAGTTTTTACTATTAGCATGAAAGTTTTATTTCACTTACTTAGCAGGACAAGGGTTAAAGCGCTGAACCCGGCTCTTGTTGTTTTTTGCAGATAATGTAGATCGGAATGAGACTGAACTGCGAATTTACAATAAATGATGGATGTATAAGCTTTTTTTTTTTTTCAGCATTTTCCTTTGAATTATTGCCAAATGATAAGAGATGTAACCAACCATTTTTTAAGAACGTTCTTAGTGTTATTTTGCAATAATTTCTAAATTTGAACGCAACACAACTTCTGATTGGCTAAAACTATTTGGTTTAGCCAATCAGAAATTGTGTTACTTTCAAATTTAGAAAATCTCAGATAAAATAAGAATGTTCTTAAGAAAGATTGTGAATACGGCCTGTATAAATCAGGCATATTTTAACCCTAAGGCTGCACAGCGCCTCTTCCAATGTTCTTTTTATTTACAATGTAGATTAGATCAGAATTCGCACTACTGAATTCTAATCGGATCATTCTATTAACTTAACCTATAAAGGTCATCGTCTGAACATTAATTATCTAATATCAAACGACAACGTGAATCATACAGGAGGTAATAAAATCCTTTGTAACAAAACATACGTATATATGGAAACTGAAATTAATTTACATATAAGCATTTAAGTTTTCATACTTCTGAGGCCTACTGGTAATATGCGAAGTTGTCACCCTAGATAGCTGTTGCAGACTGTGTAGATCAAGATCAGACCGCACAAATGTGCAGTCTGATCTTAAATCTAAATCGTCCGCTGTCTGAAGCCAATCTACACAATTACAAAATCATACGAGAGGTAATAAAATCCTATGTAACAACACATACGTATATATGGAAACTGATTTTAATTTAAACATGAGCATTTAAGTTTTCAAACCATCTGAAGATGACACCTCGGATAGCTGTTGCAGACTGTATAGATCAAGATCAGGCCGCACAAATGTGCAGTCTGATCCTAGATCTAAACACTCTGCTGTCTGAAGCCAATCCACACAATTACAAAATCATACAGGATGTAATAAAATCCTATGTAACAAAAACATACGTACATATGGAAACTGATTTTAATTCAAATATAAGCATTTAAGTTTTTAAACTAATCGTGGTATCTTAAATGCTCGATATTTCTTCTTCAGATATTGTGACCAAAAGACTTTGAACGGGCATTTGTGATTGGACATATCCGTTTCATTTGTTGGACGCCCACGTTTGTACAATGTTATAATACTAGCAAGTGCAAACAACTTGATAAATCTCAATTCATCAAGCCAATTTATATAACATACACGTTCCATGTTTTCAACTTGCGTAAGCTTGCGCTGTTATATACGTAAAACATAAATGCCGACTGAAAAATAAATCATAGCATCGAGTTGTGACTAAGCATAATACTCTATTATGTTATGGCAATACAAGACAACTCGTGAACGGTGTAGACCAAGATCGACCTGTTGAATAGAATTGGCAGCCTGATCTCGAGTGTTCACTGTGGCAGATAGCTCATTGTCATTTTAAAACATGAAAACAAATCTTATCGCGTGACATTTCAACATTCATGTATAAACCGTAATTATTAACAGATAAAAAATGATCATTAGGAAATTGGCTCACAACAGGTAACTACATACGAGACGCACTCTGGCAAAAGGGGGCTTAATGCATCTCTGTGATGCATAATACCAAGCAATACATCATATGATTATGGATCCATAAAATCCATTTAGTCTAAAAACCAACTGAATCTGGAGGTAGAATGTCCTTCGATAAGCAGAAAACTGACACATTGCAAAAAGTTTCGACCCTGTCAGCCTGCACAGACTGCGCAGACTGACATGAGTCTACTTTTCGCAGATGCATTAAATTTGAATAAATAGTCTTGAACAAATACCCTACAAGCTTAGTTATTTTTCACCACCTCTTTCAAGTAATATTCTAATTTTGATTTTCAAAGATCCAATAGCGGCCAAAATACAATGCAAGTGTCAATATGCATTTAAATTTACGTCATACCATTTGAACAATAAGTAGCCTGTGGTGCCGTTTGTCTCGTCTTCCTGACAATAGGTTAGATAAACGTATAGCACTCTGGGCCAAGACCAAAGCCTGTTCTAGCGTTAAAAACTGGTTTTACACTGTAAAAGAAATTTTCTAGTTTAAAAGCATGGAAAATATTGTGAAGATGACTATCTGTTATTGTTTGGTCGGTACAGGGGTTAGTCGCTGGCAGAAAAATACATTTCAAAATTAGACAAAAAGTAAACAAAAGATAGAATAACCTGGCAACTTTTAACATAGTTTTGAAATTATTTTTTTCTCTAAAACATATCTTTGAAATAGAAACATGCAGGATTTTACAATAGTATCGAAAATTTCATTTGACTTATTTAGCAGGTTCAGTGTGAATATCATTCTTAGTCTAATTCTGAAAATTTTCTAAATTCAAAGTAACCCAATATCTGATTGGCTAAAACCATTGGAAACTGTATTTCTTTAAAGAAATTGGAAAACTCTTGAGAATTAGACTAAAAATAATATTAACTCTTAACCTGCTGAATAACTTAAATGGAACTTTTTCAAGCCGACGGTAAAATCGTGAATTTGGCTATCTCAGAGTTTCTTTCGGGGGAAAAAAACCCTTATCGGACAGTAAAAGCCAAGATCTTGATCTACGCTATCGGACAGTAAAAGCCAAGATCTTGATCTACGCTGTCCGCAAGAGATCCTTGAGTCGCGCTTGTCAGCCAAAGGGTTACGAATGATTGGTGTATAATGACCCAGAGTTGGATAAAGCATTTCACCTATTTAGCACCCTAAAGATAAATTGCTGCCTGCTACAGAAATTAACATTTTCGGTGCGCGTGCGTAAGCAAAAACGTCAGTCTTATTTCTTAGAAGTCCAGAGATCAGTTTTGTACCTGATAACATTAAAGACATTCTTTGACAATAGGGATTATCAGAATGAATAATTATCTAATACATGGACAGAGAAAAAATGTTGAGACAAGCAGGGAAATTGTTTATCACAATCAATTTCTCCTTTCGTCACAATGTTTTAGAAACTAGCCTTCTGCAAGACTTTAAAAGTCGGTCAAGTTGTAAAGACAGCCTGTAAATAAAATCACAGATAGGAATACAATAATAACTAACGTCCACAAAACTTCGACTTAAATAAAGGCTCCCACAGGTAGTGTCTTTTTCTTTGACCATTTTTCGCCGACCAGCAAGTCATACCGTAATAAGTAAGTAGTGAACCTTTCGTGTACTGTGCCAATAAATATTTACCATATTCGGCCAAGGAACAAGTGCATGCTAACGGGTTATCACGTAGATCGAACACAATACCGTCCGAACGTTGTAACATATTTACTGACACACTGTCCAATTGTTTTATAAGATTTCTGCGTAAGTTAATATGCAGCTTTTTACCGGGGAGGTTTGGAAATATAAAATCTAATTCTGTAATTGAATTGTAGGATAGATCAAGCTTTTCGATGTTCGGTAGAAAAAGCAGATTCAGATTTCGAAGTTCCTTTGGCACTCGTGAAAGACTATTGTTTTTGGCAACATATTCCTTCAGTTTAGGGTATAAACTGGATTCCATTAATTTGAAATGCATGGATGATACAGATCGACTTCCGCTTTCTTCAAAGTATTCCAAATTTGGGAAAATGCAATTACCGCCAGACCTCAGAAAGTCCCGTTTTAGAGCGTCGGTTGACAGAAGCTGTTCAAACATCGATATGTCTGATGATGACGTCATATCAAAACCAAATTCATATTCAATGTTGACGTATCTTTGTTCCCTTGCATTAACTTGCCCGCATTCATTTTTCTTGGAAATATTTTTAATGTTTGTGACTGCAGCGAATAGATCTTTGACTTCGAGTTTTGTTCGCAGGTTTTCAAATGACAACACCTCCAATTCGGTTGATACAGCACGAGTATCTCTGAATTCTGCCAAGAAGCCATCAGTCCCACAATTCCTCACTTCTAAAATGGTCACGTGACTCGCTCGAAAAGGCCAAGGTAGATAAATTCTTCCTCCGTTACACGTGATCGTTACGTTATAAGACGTTCCACTTGCAGTTGACGTATAAACTCTGATATCTCTGTAATCCAAATACTGTCCTACACCAACATCACATTCTAACGTCCGTCTGTTGAATGTTTCAATTATCTCTTTACACGGAGTCAGTTTGTACACTGGTGTTGCTAATGTGTCTTGTATTAAATAACTCACAAGCTCTATTGCTGTCAGTGAAAGGAACACGATATATTTTGTCATTGTAGAGTTTGAGCGCTGACAACAAAGTATCTGATAATCAGTATAGTATGTTATGTTGAATGTGATTTAGTTCGATATTTTCCTGAGTAATTGAGAACTGCCTCGAACAGTAAGACAAGTTTCACTTTCTCTATATACTATGGCTTTATGATGAAATTACCTTGTATTTATATAAGGTAGGACGTAAAGCTACTCATTCGTGGGGACCTATTTACCGCAATTTTCCCTCCATTTTTGACAGACGATACGGTGATAAACAAGGAAGCGTTTATTAATTGTGTCGCACTAAGAAATACCGCGTGTGTAATTACCTTGATCCTTTCTGTCGTATAGGCAAGTTTGTTGGTTTTGCGGACAGTGTACATCAAGATCAGACAGCACAGAACATGTAGTCTGATTTTTTTATCTTTACCACCCCATAATTTGTGGGAGGTATTCTAAAAAAAAAGTGTCTTAAAATTTAAATGTCGTCGCCATTTTCACTGATTGAAAATAACCAATATTTTGACTTGGCCCTCTAAGGGTTAGGACGCCACGAGAAAACAAGTCTGAGAATGTCAAACATACATACGCACTTTGCGTTGTGATATTTATAAAGCATCAAACCAGTATGCTATCACCCATTAAAAGGTCATTGTTATGTAATTGAAACCTATTACCATAAAATTACGGCATTTCCTACCGTACAGTGAACAACTTTCGTATACATTGTAGAAAAAAGAAACGAAACACTTTTCACAAGAACTTGTTACATGTACGTGTTATCTAGACATCTGATTCGCTGAAACAGAATGTCCCTTCTGTTAACACTGTTACCTGAAACTAGCAATAAATGGACCAGCATCAAGAACGTTCCGTTTTCGTAAAGTTTTGTATATCAATTTCGTTTTAGTTCAGATTCAAATTTTAACCCTTAAACTGCTATGCGCGACTCACTGACCTTTTGCAGACAGTGTAGATCAAGATCAGACTGCACAGAACGTGCAGTCTGATCTTGGATCTACACTGTTTGATAAGGAGATATTTTTCTCTAAATATAAGTTTGAAGTCGCATTGTTGGGGATTTTACTATCGGCTTGAAAGTTTAATGTGACTTATTCAGCAGGAGAAGAGTTAACCCAACTGATTCTCAGCAGTAGACGTTGGAATATCTGGCTATAGATAAGACTACACAAAACCTGCAGACTGAATTTGCATATACTTATGCTGTCACATTCTGGTGGAAAAAGACTCAAAATTTGTGTTTTTTTTTTAACGAGTCCAAATGTCATTTTTTCTTAATTTACCCATTCCGCCTCCCATTAAATTTGAAATAAAGTATTTCGTAAAAACATGTTGACCTTTCAGGAGAAATTGCGTTACAAACATTTTCAACCCTTAACTGCAATGTTTTCAAAACGGACATTTTGCAAGACAAAAAAAAAAGAGAGTCGTTTGCAGGTGGTCCTAAGATCAAAGATGCTCCGAGCACAATACAAATATAAACAGAAATTATCTCGCTTTTAAATATTAATGATATAATGCTGCGATACTTAAACCAAATCCGTTGGGGGCAAACGTTTTTGCACGATTGTGGTTTAAAGTGGGCTAAATATTTCAGTTTATATAAAGGGGGAAAACAACTTCACTGTGTTTGTTAACAACAATATTTTAGAACAACAACAAGGCCGCTGTCGGTTTTTGACAAGTGGTACGGCCATGAAAAAATTAAGGCGTTCCCAAAGTCACAATTATGGGGAGAGCACGGGGGCGGGGGGGGGGGGGTTGGGGGGGAGGGGGCCTCTCCTGTGAAAATGTTTCAATATATAACGTCTATTGTGAAGATGAAAATCTTTTATTGTGTTAGTCCCTGGCAGAAAAATGAACTTCAGAATCAAGCAAAAGTAAACAAAAGAAAAAGATAAAATGATCTGTCAACTTTTAATCTAGTTTGATATTAATTTCTCTGCCAGCAACTAACACTTGGACCGACCGTATAATAACAGATAGGCATCAACACAATAACTTCCATATCTTTAAATGGTATGAGTTAAATCTAAATGCATTTTAACACCCAAGTCGTTTTACTTTTGGCAGCTATCTGGCGCAGTTTGAGACCACCTTTGCTCGAGAGGGAAACCTGCGACCTTATGACTTCCTTTTCAGTATCTCCTAAACCAGTCTATGTATGCCACAGCCATTATTTGAGAAACAGCCAATGAGTGATGAGTATAGCCCACTGCTGGTTTCCTCCTGTCAATAATAACCAGTCACCGCAAATATATGTAACTAGTACAGTTTGGTACGCTAAATACGGCGACACGTAAACGTACAGGCGTTTTGTCATTTCAGCGTCATAGGCGAAAAAACGGATTTTTGAAGAAGGCATAGATCTAGATTAGACTGCGCAGAACGAGCAGTCTGATATTGAATCTATTCTGTCCGCTTGATTAGCCAATCCTGGAAGATACAAATCTTTCTGAGTTTCAGTGGAGTATATTTTTAGCCGTCTACAGAGGTCGCCTTTATATATTTGGTGCTGAAAGAGTAAAAATGTTACTACGTCACACGCCGGTGTTTACGTATACTTCAATGCAGACCTACTCAGAGGGTAATAATTATACTGCTTGTGACGGGTTTGAATACATTGGCGTTTGAAATGCATCCTACGATCCGAATAACTTACATACCAGTCTTTATTCTATGCTAACTATCATTTCAAATACTATAGGTCAGCTTGTCCTTGACTGTGTTGCCTTAATCCTTTACCACAAAGTCCCGACTTTTAACGACCCTGAAGAAGAAGCCGTTTGAAAACATTGTGGGAAAAGGAGAAAATGCTGGAAACCAACATTTTCTCCTTTTCCCACAATGTTTTCTACTCTTCCAAAAACAAATTGCAATTTTTGATTTACATTTATTTTATCGTCTGCAAAAGCTTTCAATTTGGAGTGGTCTAAAATTTTGTCGTTTGGTAAAGAGTTAATCGAAGAGAAAACCTATATTAATTTTGTTACCATTTTAATCATCATCATAATATGAATTTAGGCAAAGCCTAAAAGCGAGCAGCGCTGAAAGTGCTTGGTCCTTAGATGGAAGTGAATTTTCCAATCTAATGCCCAAAAATTAAAGGAGGTACATTTAATTCAGATTTTTATAATAAATTCAGTAAAGAAGAAAAAATACAGATATAATTAAAAGAAAAAAATCAAACAGAAAAAATAGTGGCGTTTTCTTAATTGGTTGAATAGCCCTGTAAGATATTTTTAGAATTTTGCAAGCGTTCGTGGGAAGGTCATATGATCAATAACATGCATCACTATATGGGATCGTGTTCAAACAAGTAGGATGATGTCATATGTGATATCATAAAATTAGACAAAATAACCGATTGCAGGGCGACAAACCCGTTATTTGAATTTAGTATTTATCTGTGTTGAACAAAAGAAAATAAATTTGTAGCACAAAAATCGAAAAAGGCCCCTGTAAGCACACATGGAAATCTTCGTTGGCACTAAGTCACATCTATAGGCCCTATTTCAGAGAATATTACACAGTGTAGATTCAAGATCAGGCTGCACAAAAACTTTTGTTCCATGCAGTCAACATGATTAATTGATTGATTGATTGATTGTATGGTGTTTAACGCCGTTTTCAACATTATAACAGTTATATCGCGGCGGCCAGTGCACCTATCCATGCTTTCCTGGAGTTTCTTTTACCAGTACTCCGCACAATATTCTTTCCAAGCCACTGGCTGCTTTCCCACATAACTATCGTCGAAACAATGATCAGTGGTGAGAGAGGAATGAATACTGTCGCGATGACTATCATCAATCCTCGGAAAGAAATTGGCCAAGCAGGGGATCGAACCAGCAACCTCCTGTTCTCAAGTCCTGTACGCTACCGACTGAGCTACGGGGCTTGGCTTCCAGTCAACATAGATTTACTCGTACACTGTCAAAACTATCACGTCAAAGTTCTGACAAAAACCAAACGCCTTTGCTCGGGGCTCCACGGTGCTAGGAGAAACATAATTCACTAATATGTAAAGGTCACATTGAACTTGTAAACCAGCCACTCACACAGATATTTTCCAAACAGATTAACTCGTTACCAAACGACAAACCTTTACACTTGCCCTAACTGTAATCGTGTGGAGGATACAAATTAAACGTAATTGAAATAGTGCACTTTGTAATGAATGGGTAGAGAACGTTAATGGTAAAGGAGAAAATGCTGGTCACCAGCGTTTTCTTCTTTTTCCCCAACAATATTTTCAAAAGGCTAAATTGCGTCAGGGTCGTTATGCTGCATGCACATTAACCATGATGTCTACGATGTCCACAATTTCAAAAATACCACGGAATTCCACGGTTTATTACATTATTTTTAATTTCCCATGCTTTCTTTATGCTCTCAGTGCGTTTTGTTACGAGCTTCAGGAATTTGTTACGAAATTAAAATGATTCTCTAAGAATCACTGCGATCTGCTTTCACGTTTTGTCACGTTCCGTTCTGACCGCTGACGTTATCAAGTTCTGTTAAGCTCTGCCACGACTTATGTCAACGATTTGATCGAGATTTTCACGTCTTGCCCACAATCTGGGTATGATTAGATGGCATGGGCCATCGTTGGCGAAGATAAGTGAAACAAAATCAATCTATCCTCTCCTCCTCTCTGAACAAAGGTTCAAAAGAAAAACGAGCTATGCATCAGAGATGAAGAAGAGGCTGACTTGGCCTGGGTTTTTTTCCACCTTTATCAGAAATAGAAGAGAGGAGAAGAATCAGATAAGAAAGCATCAGGGTCCGTATTTATCAACCATTCTTAAGAGCATTCTTTGTCTTGTTCTTCAAGATTTTCTAAATTTGAAAGTAACACAACTTCTGATTGGCTAAACCAAATGGTTTAGCCAATCAGAAGTTGTGTTACTTTCAAATTTAGAAAATTCTGGAGGATAAGACTAAGAACGTTCTTAAGAATGGTTGGTGAATACGGACCCAGACCTGCTAGAAGAGAGCATAGTGAAGTGTTAATCAAAAGAAGCTATTGAGAATAATATTCTCAACTTCCTAACAGAGTATAATGAGATATGAAGGAGTGAAACTTACATAACTGTGTTTCCAAATCCTCCAAGATCACCTACGATGGACAATCAAGATCTGATGCGCCGTTTTAACGTCCGTTACGTTGTACTGCCTTCTACTACTATTTCCACGTTCTAGCACGTTCTCTGAAGATTAACACTATATCGGGGTAACCGTGTCAAAAATTCTGCCATGATCTTTAGAATCACGCCGATAGCACCAGGCTCCCCAAGATCAAAGGGATTCGATCACACGAACCCCACACGCTCACCACGCTTCTCTCAGATCGTGGGCATCGTGACTTATGTACACGCATTTTTAAACTTTATGACACGGGATTATTTGGCAAAGGGGACGGCCCTCAGATTGCCAAGCGCGACAAAAGTACCTTCTGCAAACAGCGTAGCTCAAGATTAGACTGAACAGAGCGTGCAGTCTGATCTTGGATCTACACTGTCCGATAAGAATTTTTCCCAAAAGAATAACTCTGAAATAGCAACAGTTGGATTTTTACTATCGGCTTGAAAGTTTCGTTTCACTTATTTAGCAGATTAAGGACACATGTCACAGTTTGTTTTATTTTCGCTCGGCTGATGATACAATGTATTCGAAGTAAAAAGAAATGAAAAGAAGAATCATATGTTGCGGAGCAAAATACAAAGATACAGTTCTTCTAAGGGGACACCTATTGTCAGAATTACAGTAAATAGACTTTAATTTCAAACCTTAAAAAAAAAAGGTTCTCAAAGTAACAAATACTGCTGAAATAAATGATTATGACTAGTAACCTGATATTTGCCGATAGTAAAAATGATTTTAAATCGAGAGAATTAAGACACTAAGCAGATCACAGTAGTAACTAGAAATGGATTTACATGTCAACAAAAACTTATTTTCTGATAAATCTTCTGCAATAAGAAAAATCAGTGGACAGTTTTTTTTAACAGAAATAGTGCATTGTGATATCTTGTAAAAAAAAAATGTACATCATTTTCAAGAGATACTGTGCATTTTTAAAAGTTATTGACATAATGAATTGCCTTCCTTTGTAATATATGTCTATTTTGGCGTGATTAGGCATTCCGATCCGTGATTTTCAGACATTTAAAAGGCAACCAACATATTACCGACATATTACACATGAAAATATACTATTTCCCTGTCATACTAACCCAGTCACTCTTCGCAACTCGGCCGATTCCGAACCTACATCTAACCTCGTCCCTATAAAGGAGGCTTCCATTTTGCATTACCAATCACATGATGACAATGGCGGCGCCCCTGTAAATCGCTTAGCAACGACATGAACAACCACGGTGAAGTCATTCACATTTATCGATCTGTCGATGAAAGCTCCCAACGGAATTGATAAACCACGCTAACAATTTAATGTGGCCTACAAACTGTTTGCCGAACTAAAATATTCTTACAAAGATCGATAGAAAATTGATTCATGTTTTCTTTTTTATGAGGAGCCTTACAGTTTCAATAACGGTAAAACGGTGTGCTTCTGGCGACATACGAAATGTACCGTGTAGGTGCATATCAAGCTACGTGATACAGCCGAGGGATTTGATCACCCGTTGTCTGTGCATGTCATATTCTTCGAAGATTTGATCCGTCTTCTATGACGCATCACTGGGAAAAAAATGGACATATATTAATACGCAGTGCGTAAATTGCCGCTTAAACAGTCCAAGAAAAAATGACAATAAATAATACGTCTGTGGAAAAAATCAAGCTACAAATTTCTTAAAAGGCAAAATCATTTCAAGCGGGGAAAATATGTTTTTAGAATACCAACTGTTTACAGCAAATTTCTGTAGACAGGTTCTAAATATAGACATGGGGAAACCGGGATTTGTCCAACAGACTGACAACAAAAATAACGTTCCACCTTGCTGGGCTTATACCGGGGCTTTTTCCCAAGCTCATATGGGCTAATGTTTATAAATGGCTGGTGCATAGGTTATATGCTAGCTAACCATGGCTGGATGAATCGTACTAGGTAGGTTATAGAGAGTAAACGTAAATTTTATTTTGAAATTAGTTGCATTGATTCCCGCCTTGAAAAATAGTCCGGTTCTGTACCCCGAATACTCATGTCAGATAGGTTATGTATTTGAAAGATGTTGCCTAGCGGAAGATAATGTTCGATCACAGGATCACCCGAGGTATGCCGAATGTAGCCCAGTGGAATTTGATAGAGTTTACAAAAAAAGAAACAGGTGTAAAGAGGATAATAGAGAAAACGTTGGCATATATCCGTAAGCGTTAAAGTACAATGATGTAATAAGTTGCTTAACATATTACTGTATGATGGTATCAAAAAGTATATATGTACTGTAGATAAACCAGGGAAAAAACATATAAACAAACTTTGTTATTATTCATAAAATGGGGAAAAAAATGACAGTTCATGTTACCACAACGTTCATTTTTAGCAACCACGGTTTTGTATTTTGGTAAAAAGAAAAGAAAAGAAACCCGACAAATTTATATATTAACCCATTACTGTAGAGCCTGATTTTGGACCTACCAATAAACTATTACAAGGTGCCCAAAGGGAAAACAATAAACAGGAGGAAGGCAATGTTTCAATATAAGGAAATTATAGTCAGAAAAGAACAATTTGATATAGTAAGCAATTGCTCCTTTGCTCACAATGTTTTCAAAAACTGTTAAACGCAAGGGCGTGATTATACAGTAATAGGTCAACTTTAGGAATGCTAGATAACTGAAATGGACATTTTATGGCTATTAGTATGGCAATGTCGAAGTCGAGGCGAGGATATATCTTAATTATTACAGAATATTTATGCCCTACGGAGATTTATTAAAGAATATTTATGCCCTACGGAGAAACGAAGATCATTGGGTCGGTATTCACCAACCATTCTTAAGAACGTTCTTTGTCCTGTTCTCCAGAATTTTCTACATTTGAAAGTAGCACAACTCCTGATTGGCTGGACCATTTGGTTTAGCCAATCAGGAGTTGTCTTACTTTCAAATGTAGAAAATCTTGGGGAATAAGACAAAGAATATTCTTAAGAACGGTTGGTGAATACGGACCCAGACTTCCATTATTTGAGCATCTTAAACTGCACAATCTGCAAAAGTGGCGACTGTCTTCGACGGTATTTTAACCCTTTACCTATGTTTCCATATTTTCACGACCCTGAGGAGGAAGGCTTTTGAAAACATTGATGGAAAAGCAGAAAAGACTGGTAACAAGCATTTTCTTCTTTTCCTTCAATGTCTGTTACTTTTTCAGGAGGGAATGTCATCAGTTTAGCCACGTACGAGGGTTGATCAAATGTACATTACCTGTCATTATCTGTAAAAACAAAATTACTGCAACGAAAATCCACGTACTTTTTTATCCGACCTCGTACTAAATTGTCGTCTGCAGCAACTTTCATTTTTGACAAATCTTGAATTTTGCAAAACTTTTAACCCCTAGGTTGCTAGGCGCGACTCAAGTACCCTATACGGACACCGTGGATCAAGATCAGACGGCACAGAACGTGCAGTCTGATCTTGGATCTAAACTGTCCGATAAGGAGGTATCTTTCTCCAAAAATATCTTTGAGATGGCAAAATCTTGGTTTTTACTTTCAACTTGAAAGTTTCATTTCACTTATTTAGCAGGATAAAGGTTAACTCTTTACCAAACGACAAATTTTGGACTGGTCCAAATTGAAAGAGTTTGCAGACGACAATTTTAAATTTGATGAAAATGGCAGAAAGGTCTCAAAAAGGGTAGAAAACGCTGTGGGAAAAGGAGAAATTGCTCGTTACGAGCAATTTCTCCTTTTCCCAAAGTGTTTTCATAAGACTTGTACTGCAGACACGTGAAAACCAGGACTTGTTTGGGAAAGGGTTAAGGTTGAAAATGCAAGTATTTGCGGTTTATCGTGATGAATAGTTGTTTTTCTTTAACCCTTAACCGCACAATGCCGCCTTTTGACGATTCTGGGAAAGAAGCCTTTTGAAAACATCGTAGGAAAAGGAGAAAATGCTGGTAACCAGCATTTTCTCCTTTTCCCACAATGTTTTCTACACTGTCAAAGAAAAGTTGCACCATTTTGAGCCACATTCAAATTGTTGTCTGCAAGTATTTTCAGTTTGGACAAGGCTTAAATTTTGTCGTCTTGTAAAGAGTTAACCCCTTACCAAACGACATTTGTTTTAACGACACTGTAAAAGATGGCTTTTGAAAAAATTATGGCAATAAAGAGAAAATCCTGGCAACCGCTTTTGCTCCTCTTCCCACAATGTGTTCTATCCTTTTGCAGACTAATTTCACTAGTGGAATACAGTTTGCTTTCTCGTCTACAAACGCTTCGGTTAGTGCGATTCTAGAATTTTAGTAAATATTTAAAGGTAGTCATTCAGATTTTTATATTCTCGCCAAACTTCAAAAATTATTTAGATCTATCACTGAATTTAGTAAGGTGGTAGCTGGCCAATCATCAGTAGAGAAGAAAGACAAAAATAAGGGAAAATGTTTTTCAGTGGTACTTCCTTAATGGGCTACGTGACCTCTTAAGGTATTTTATTCGCCTAGTTCACGCCATAGTTTCACAAAGACATCTGGGAATCTCATATGATCAATAGCACGCGCCGATTAGGAGAATTCGTATTCAAATCAGTACAGTGACGTCATATCTGATATAATAGATGGAGTAACCGGATGCAAAACAACCATTCCCTTATTTAAAAGCCCAAAATCGCACGTTTTGTAACCGCACAGTTTCTATATGATTGCAAAGCAAAATACTTCTTAAAGGAATTTATCGGTTTTCAACAAGAAATTTTGATTTACGACATAAAAACTAATGTACCCCAAAATATTAATGAGCCATGCTCTGTGAAAAAATGGCTTAATGTATCTGCAAAAAGGATCCACCCAGGTCGGCCTTCGCAGGCTGACATGGGTCGAAACTGTTCGCTATTGGTCAATTTTCTGTATGTCCAAGGACCAGTCTACCTCATGATTTTAAGTCGTTTATTGAAAAAGTGGCTATGATAGATCTATAAAAAATTTTATGTGATGGCTTAATTGGTATCATGTATCAAGGAGGTGCACTAAGCCCCCTTTAACCAGAGCATGGCTCAATGTTTCAAATGAACGATCTATCAAACAATGTACTTTCTCAAATCCATTATGGCAGAGACTGATCATTTTGGGAGTGCAAAAATTCATTCAATCACAATTTATACAAAGAAAAATTGTTCAAGAGGAAATACATGTAGCCTATGCTATTTTAGGGGGTTTGGAAAACAGTTTAAAATCCTTTCCCAAACGATAAATTTTAGATTGGTCCAGTTTGAAAGAGTTTGCAGACGACAATTTTAAGTGATGAAAATGACAGAAAGTTCTCCAAAAGGGTAGAAAACACTGTTGGAAAAGGAGAAATTGCTCGTAACGAGCAATTTCTCCTTTTCCCACAGTGTTTTCAAAAGACTTGTACTACAGACACGTGAAAACCAGAGCTTGTTTGGAAAACAGTTTAAACAAGAAATTGCTTCTTTCCCTACCAAGTTTTCAAAACTTTCAACTGCATGAGTTCCTATTTATCCGAAAAAAGACGGTAATTTTCATAAGGTGAATCTCTTTCGAAACATTAGAGCAATCAGAACAGCTGCTGGACTTTTGTCTCACGCATTCTTGTTCCTCCATCTCATGTGTTTGATCAACTTCGACCGAAATATGCAAATGAGATTAACTGTTCCCGAACCTTCTTAGTATCTAAAGAGCCTTTTACCAAGAAAGTTCAAGATTTTACGACCCCCGTGCAAGAAGGTTCCTGAAAACATAGCAAGACAAATAAGTAACCAGCATTTTCTCCTTTTCCAACAATGTTTTCTACCCTCTCAGAGACAAATTCCATAGTTTGAGAAATATTTAATTCGTCTACAAATGCTTTCAATTTGGACAAGTCTAAAATTTTGTTCACTGCATTGTGGTTGCAGCAGTTGATGCCTAAGCCTGTTGCTTGCAGCCAAGCCCGGTGGTGCAATTGGTACGACAGATGGCTGTAAGATCGAATACTAGCCAAATTCGACAATATTCTTTCTAGGATTGATAATAGTCATTTTGACAGGATCCATTCTTTTCTCCCTGATGAACATTTTTTTCTGCAATCGTAATTCGGTAATGCTGTTTGTGACATGGAAAGAATAGCATTATTTGAAATTTTGCATTAAGCTATATAGTTCTATGTAGGTCTACTTTCATATGCAATCACATTAACTGTCAATATATGTACGTATATATGCAGCCGTCAGAAGAGAATCAGGCCAAATGGGAAAAAAAATAGCAGTCAGTCTTAAATTACATGAGCCATGCCCTGTGAAAAGGGAACTTAATAGATCTGTAAAAAGCATCGACCCAGTCCGCGTAGGCTGATCTGGCCGAAACTTTTTGCTAAAGGTTAATTTTCTGCAGCTCAAACGACCATTGTACCTCATGATTCATTCGGTTGTGATACAAACTGGACATTATGGATCCATTATACTGTGATGACTTACTTGGTATCATGCATGGCGGAGACGCATCTGTGACATAACGGGGGAAATATAATCAAGGTCGGTTGCTGGTCTACATATTTAATATTTATAACAATTTTCGCCTGTGTGCGTCTAATAACCAAAGTTAAATCTCAACCTAATCTCTCTCTCAATCAAACCCAGCCTGCGTCTGTGGGCTTCTGCCCGACCTTATACACGAGATGAAAATAGAATCACTCCAAGGTCGTCTGAACCACCCACGTACTGTCCGTATTCCAGGTACGCTACAGACCTAGATAGTTCAACCCGTTTTATGTAAGCCATTTTAAAAGTAGGTATGCGGCAGTCATTTTAAAAGAGGTGTGCTGCGTTCGTTTATTTTACACATCAAGCCGCCTGTTACCAGAGCAAGGCTCATATGTATGTTTCCGTATTTTCGTTAACCTTTAACCCTTTCGCAAACGACAAATTTTGGACTAGTCCAAATTGAAAGAGTTTGCAGACGACAATTTTAAATTTGATGAAAATCGCAGAAAGGTCTCAAAATGGGTAGAAAACACTGTGGGAAATGGAGAAATTGCTCGTTACGGGCAATTTCTCCTTTTCCCACAGTGTTTTCAAAAGACTTGTACTGCAGACACGTGAAAACCAGGGCTTGTTTGCGAAAGGGTTAAAACTGATGAACAAATGTCATAGAAATTTTAACTCAATAGTGAAAAACCCACACATTGCGATTTCAAAGTTGATTTCACCGGAAAGAAAACATCATATCGGCCAGTGTAGATCAAAGATCAGACTGCACGTTCAATCCGCAAAAGTGCATTGAGTCGCGATTAGCAGCTTAAGGATTAACTTTTTACAAGGCAACATTTAATCGGATTAGTCTAAATTGATAAGCAGGGAAATGTAGGCCTATAATGTGGGTAATATTTATCGACCCTAGGAAAGAGTCCTTTTAAAAACATTGTGGGTTAAGGAGAAAATGCTGGTAACCAGCATTTTCTCCTTTTCCCACAATGTTTTCTACCCTATTATAGAAAATTTCCACCATTTGAGCCACATTGATATTGTCGTCTGCAAATACTTTGAATTTGGACAAGGCTAAAATTTTGTCGTCTGGTAAAGGGTTAAAAGAAGAGAAAGTTGGTTACCACAAATATCTCCTTATCCCTACATGTTTTTAAACTTATCTTCCTCAAAGAGATTGGTCTATACAACAAGCTGTGATATTTTCTTAATTACCTTTTTAACCTATTCTGTAAACTCATATTTCTACCACTGAATCCTTTTTATCTCCAGTTTGCATCTCCTTAATGGGAGGATTAGCTCTCTTGGGAGCATCTTATCTCATTGGAGACGGGACCTCTTTAATGGGAGTGTTTTGATCCCATTGGAGGCTCCACACTTTCCCAATTTTAAGTTCTCATTTCCTTTAAGCTACTATTCACATTCTTAACTTTTTCATTTAAAACTTTGAGTAGGCAGGGATTGCCCAGCCACTCAATATTACAATATTATATTTTATGCACATTAAAAGTTACACATAACCTTTCATCATTTACAGACTTTTTCTTATCATTTTAAGACTGTTCAAATCTTTTTATCACAATTTTAAGTTCATCATTCAAAACTCTGAGTTGATAGGGACTGCCCTGTTGCTCAATTACATCTTTTATGCATATTAAGATCACACATAATCCGTCTTATTTCAACTCTTTTTTGTCAACATATCTTAAATCTTGTTTAGCTAAAAAAAAAAAAATTCGTTTTAATCATTCCTTTAACACAGATATGCGCGCTAAATGACCAAAGCTGTCGATGCGCCATAAAACAACATTCATTCATGATGCTAAAATCACGGGATTGTTTGGTAAAGGGTTTCAAATGATATGGAAAATCAACAAATGCATAGCAATCCATCTCTTTCCATCTTCACAGTAAAACCCAAATCACACGGAAGTTCCTGTATTGCGGCAGACCGCGGGAAAACCTAAACAAATGTTGATTGCAGGTGTCAATTTGTAAACGTGAGAACAAAACTCTGGATCTGCGTCATGTTAAAAAGGTCTTTGTATGTAAACGTCAGTTATTGATCGATGCACAAGGCTAATTTTTACATGCGCAAAGACTTGGGCCGCGTGTCGGAATTTGCATCAATATCTAGGTGGTAGGTCATTCGTCATACCTCGGGTGATCCGGTGATCAAATCCCTCTGCTGTATCACGTAGCTTGATATGCACCTACACGGTACATTTCGCACATCTTCGGAAGCACACCGCTTTACCGTTATTGAAATTGTAAGGCTCCTCTTTAGAAAGAACGCATGAGTAAATTTTCTATCGCTATCTTTCTAAGAGTATTTGAGCCGGCAAACAGTTTGTACATTCAAGTTTTAGCGTGGTTTATCAATTCCGTTAGGAGCTTTCATCGACAGATCGATAGAAATGAATAACTTCACAGTGGTTGTTCATGTCGTTGCTAAGCGATCTACAGGGGCGCCGCCATGTTTAAGATCATGTGATTTGGTAGTTCAAAATGGAAGCCTCCCTAATACAGACGAGGTTAGATGTAGGTACGGAATCGGTCGAGTTGTGACGAGTGGGTGGTAGGTGGCACCGCTGCCTGCCTATGTCAATATTCATCGAAGATGAGACATGTCTGCTATGACGCATCACGATCCTGTACAGGATAAATATTAATACGCAGTGTCTAAATAAACGCTGAAAATAGCCAGCGGGAAATGACTATAAATAATACGACTGTGGAAAAATGAAGACACTTTTGCGCTACAATTTTTTTTTTTTTTTAAATATCAGTGATTTCAAACGGGAAAATAATTTTATGAAATACCATTGTTTACTGCAAATCTCTGTAGACAGTTTCTAAATATAGACATAGGGGAAACCGGAATTTGAGCAAAAGACTGACCACAAAAATAACTACCCCACCTTGCATGCAGCAAGAAAACAAAAGTACCGTTAAAAAACCTTTACGATGTTCTTTAACGCTGTCATTGCTTACCGATGAAGATAACGTAATATGGTATGTGATAACATGTGCCGAACATGCCCCGGGTTGGACTATCCGCGGCCTCTTCTATAGTCTGTATTACATGTCCCTACCACTACGTTATCGGGTCAGGCAAAGCTCAATAATGGCGACCTCCTAGGTGTCTTCAAGCGTACCACTACATGCTTCCCCGTTTTCCCCAATTTCATGTGATCCAGTTTGATCAGTTAATAAAATGAGATCAATTTTGTACATAGAATACATTACCGAATCTAAAACGTGCTTTTGGGGTACGGCTTAAAAATAAATTTTGACTATGAATCATTTTAAATGTAATCCTGTTTTCGGACGTTATATAGGTCCACTGACCTTTCGGACACTTAAAGCATCTCCGATATGTAGTTTTTCTTGCTGAATAGGAACGATATGTAAAAAAAAAACTCACTGCCATGACTTCATTACAAGCGATCTGTTTTTAAATCAGCCTATGATCCGATTTGATCATGTGAAAAAACAACATCCCGTCTCTTCTGCATGTTACCAACGGGGGTCGCCATTATTGCGCTTTGCCTGACGTACTCTTGTAGTACGGCTGGGTACCAGACTACCTCAGAACTACGGTTCCAAGTGTTGATAACTGATAAGAGACAAGTTCGGTAAAAAGGAATTTTACAATATGTTTTTTACCTGGGATATTTCGATTTTTTAAAAACATTCTTCGTTTAGAATTTTGGACATCGGTAATGTTGTCCTTTATTCTGACGATGAAATTAACTTTTTGTTTTATTATCGTCACCACAAGTTGCCCATATGGGAGACGCCCCCTGAACACAGTCGGTAGGACTATTAGTTATGTTACGGGAGCAAGATGCAGGACGAAGCCAACCCGGAGTTTGTCATAAATCGAACGCTTGTGAGACACACTGTCTATGGTGTCGCACTACTGTGAGATTGCTTCCGAGTCGAGGTTATCAAAAGGAGTCCCGTGTGAAATTTTGCAGTAGCACTTTTGTTGTACTGTGTCATGGAGCTGAGAGGGCTTGGTGGTATATAATTTAGATTTACTTCCAATTTAGGCAGTGGGGGGACCATTTAGATGTGATTTTTATCATATATTGATGGAACTATTTTGTGTCAGTGGAGGAATAAAAAATTGCGGACATAGTCGTGAACATGTGTTTTTGTAAACTGGTACCCGTTGTATCTCCCGTAGCCGTCCGTTGATACGAAGATCGATAACAGGCTGCCAGTTTAGTGTTTTTGAGGGGACAATATCTAGGGTGCCTGTGTTGATTGGGATTTAGTGGAAAAACGCAATCGGTTGACATGTCTTTTATGCATTTTTTTTTTTTTTTTTTTAAAGGACTATGTTAAACCAGTGGTGTGACACCCTATGCGTAAATGACGCACTTTCAAGTTCAGCGACCGTCAGCGGTCTCCCTAATCAGCGTCAGGAAATGTGAGGAAGTGTCAGGAAATGTCAGGAAGCGTCACAGGCCCAAATATTCCATTTTTCATGTTGTTTTTGAAACAATAATGGAGTATATGACATATTCTATCAAAAAAGCCTTTATTAGTATGTATTTTGATCCAAATATGGGATAAATCCACCTACCGACTTAGCGTCACGATGACTGTACGAGCATTGAGAGGTGTGAAGTCAGTAGAGAATTAGCGTCACGAAATATGGCGGATAAATGTAGGAGCGTCAGAGAATATAACAATTACAACAAACGAATATTATAATGAATTTCGACATTATAAGTGACAAAAAACAGAAACAAGAAATATCAACTTACCTTTCAAAATAATGTAAATTCCATAATCCTAATGAAGGCGTATTTAGCGTCACAAGATCCAACCACTGTATTAGGGATTAGCCACAAGAACTATTCAGCGTCACGAGAAATTCGAATAGGGGACGCGATATTTCTCCAAAATTTCATAAATAGCTCATTTATCGAATAATGTTTTTGTTTAAGAGTTGTTTTTTTTTTTTTTTTTTTTTCTTGATCAAGTGATAAGATGAATATTCTCCTTCTGCTATACACTATACATGTAATACACACTTGCATGCATTACCAATATACCAATTAATGCGAGCATGACTTTCACACCTTTTTTATCAGAAACTGACGCATTTATCAAATAACTATCAAAACGATTAATTATCTAGATTTATAATAATTAAAGTTCACCTGTGCTTATTGTTCGTGGCAACGAACAGAAAAGATAATGAGGTGTTGAGAACATGTCTAAATTGAAAGTATATACATGTACTGCACGGAACATTTTGCAAGCATACAGTTAGTAAATCATTTCTCGGTTTGACATCAAGAGATATTCTGTTCTGTGCTCATGAATTCATCATTGCTTTTCATTTGCAAGTCGTCATATAATTATGGATCCATGAAATCCATTTTATCTGACCAGCCCAAGTAGCTCATGATCTAGCGTAGGCTCTAGCGTAGGATTCGTAAATCTCAAGTTTGGGGCCATTTGAGGGTGTGGACTCGATTTCCACGGCTGACCATCTAAAATTACTATTAGACAGTGAAACTCTGGGACTGATTGATTGATTGAATGGTGTTTTACGCCACTTTCAACAATATTTCAGTCATATCAGGGCGACAGCTCACATATTCATGTATTTCCTGGGTTTCACCAGTACTAGGCTAGGACTTTGAAGTGTCTTGCCCAAGGACACTCCTGCGAAAAACCCAGCGGATCCAGTGAGGCGCGAACCCGGGGCTTCCAGGTTACGAGTCCTGCACTTTACCACTGAGCCACGCAGGACCCCTGTGAAACTCTCGGATGAGACATAAAAACCGAGGTCCCGTGTGATGGTGCTATACAGCGAGCACGTTAAAGAACCAGGCTTAACTTAAGATGGGTTTCGTCCTGTATCTTACATTATCCCGCGTACAAAACTAACAGCCTTCACGGGGCATCGCCCATATGGGCAACCAATGGCGACGATAAAATATCGCAAATTCAATCAATCAATCCAAATGTCTAACAAATGACTGAGTCCTCATTTTGTTTTAGCATTTGTTTTATTCCCTCACGCTCCTTCATTTATCCGCCACATTTCGTGACGCTAATTCTCTATGTAGTAACTGTCGCTCGCCGTTCACCTGTGATTGACTTCACACCTCTTGACGCTCCTAGTTATCCGCCATATTTCGTGACGCTGAGTCGGCAGGTGGATTTATCCGTTACTTGGGTCAAAATACGCTATAGTCTAGTATAAGATATTTTGATAAAACATTTTATGTATTCCATCAATATGACAAAAACAACATGAAAAATGGAATATTTGGGCCTGTGACGCTTCCTGACATTTCCTGACACTTCCCGACATTTCCTGACGCTGATTAGGGAGACCCGCCGTCAGTGATACGTGACGTCATCAAAGGCGGGGTTAAAAACTCGCCTCAGTGCTTGTCCACACTCACCTATATTCGGTAAGCGGTTTTAGACACTACCGAAAAAATATTGACGTTTTTCACCATTTCCTACCAAAACATTAATACCATCAAGCAATAGCAGTAAGGTAAATTAAAAGCAAGCTGTTAAACTGGATAGCTTGAGAGCTACTAACAAATTCAGATAGGTCAGGTAACAATCAAGGCCCTTAAATATCCTGATGGATTGAATTGAAAATGATTTTTTTTCGACGAAGCCGTCATTTTTCATCATCAAGTTATTTTGAAATGTGCGATACACTGCTCATAAGACATCACTAATTGAGCCATGTATTGGCAAAGCGGGCTTAATGCATCTCTGTGGTGCATTATACCATGGTCAAGTCACTACATAATCCGGGATCCATAAAATCCAGTTTGTCTACAAGCGATTGAATTCAATATGAGGTAGAATGGACATGCAGAAATTTGACCACTGCAGTATCCATGTCGGCATGCATGAACTTTGCAGGCTGACATGGGTCGATACTTTTTTGCAGATGCATTAAGCCCCCTGTTCACAGAGAATGGCTGACTTTCGTACCAATATTGAATGTATCATATCTCGTTTATTTCAGACACATTAGTTGGAAAGCCAAGTGTTATCTGTAATACAAGTGATCAGTAACTTGGGATGAAGTTTAAAACAGTGTTGGAAGGTGAACAAGCTGTGATATTTAACCACCTTGGGGAAGGCAACCTTGTTGTAGGACCAGCTAGAGTTAGTTGATTAAAATTTAACCTTTATCTTGCTGAATAAGTAACGTGAAATTTTCAGACCGATGGTGAATACCCAAATAATGCTATTTCAAACTTATTGTTAGGAAGAAAAATCTCCTTTTCAAACAGTGGAGATCCAAGATTAGACTGCACATCCTGTGCAGTCTGATCGTAATCTACACTGTCCACAAAAGGTCAGTGAGTCACGCTTAGCAGCCTAAGGGTTAATGGTGTTTAACTTTTTACCAAACGACAAATTTTAGACAGGTCCAAATTGAAAGCTTTTGCAGACGACAAAATAAATGTGACTCAAAAATTGAAATTTGTTTTGGGAAGAGCAGAAAACATTGTGGGAAAAGGAGAAAATGCTGGTTACCAGCATTTTCTCCTTTTCTCACAATGTTTTCAAAAGGCTTCTTCCACAAGGTCGTTGAAAGTCGGGATTGTGTGGTAAAGGGTTAACTCAGCTTTCAACATTATTGCAGTCATATCACAAAGACAGGTCTAGAAGCTCTTAAATTGTCATTAGTATGTGCACTCCTAGAATTTCTCGTGCACTCCCAAACTTGTCCTCCTGGGAGTGCATGCACGCCCAGAAAAAGATGTGAGTGGGAACACTGATTAGTTATAGTTAGACGCTGTGAAGAAAAAATTAAAAGATTTAAACAGCCAAAAGGAGGGGGCATAGCGACCCACTGTGGCTGTTTAAGTCATTTGATTTTTTTCTGCACGGCATCTAACTGACCTTGTTGTTGTCCGCCCTGATTACATCATTGTGCAACGGTGCAATATGGAGTTTCCTTCTTCATCATTTGCAAAGACACACCTAAATTGCATCATCACTAAAACAATCATAAATCTAGCATTATATGGACTTTTCCACTTGATTCATTTGCAAATTAATTTGAAGGATAGAAAAAAATTGCTATAGACATATAGAATATGAGCCATGCTCCGGCAAAAGGGGCCTGCATGGTATCAAGCAAGACATCACATAATTATGGATCCATAAAATCCATTTTCTCTGACAACCAACAAAATAAACAGGTAAACTGTTCCTTTGAAATGCAGAAAATTGGTCAAAAGCAAAACGTTTGGGGCCTTGTAAGCTTGCGTGGGCTGCACAGGCTGACCGGAGTCCATACGTTTACAGATGCATTAAGCCCCCTTTTCACAAAGTATGGCTAAGATATTTCATATTTAATGCTTCTATCGAAATGACACTGCAATAAACTACTACATTTACTACAGTATTGATTTTCTTTATATTTCAAAATATAGATTGAACGACTTACTTTTGAAAAAAATTATTGTGTTTTCCCATTTTCTTCTTTCCACAGCATTTGTCGAGTTATCAGTATGTTTATCCAATTATTTACATATTTTCAGGTGTTTCTGTTCAGAAAGAGGTTACAGAAGTTAAAGAGACATACAGCTAGTCAATATGAATATCTTAAAGTCAAGGACAAAGATGGGGTTGTGACACACAAGAGAGGGTATATTTTTATTCTTTGCTTTTTACAGCCACATCAAACCCACTACATCTGGATACAAATTTACTATGACTGAGAAATTTGAATCTTTCAACTCTTTGAAAATACTTTTTGAAAAGGAGAAGGTGTTGGTAACCAGCATATTTTCCTGCTCCCATAATGTTTTCAACCCTTTTGAAGACAGTTCCAGTAACTTTAGATACATTTTACTTGTTGTCAGCAAATGCTGTCAATTTAGGTCTTAACTCTTTACCAAACGACAAAATTTTAGACTGGTCAAAATTGAAAGCATTTGCAGACGACAAAATAAGTGTGACTAAAAAATTGAAATTTGTTTTTGAGAAGGGTAGAAAACATTGTGGGAAAAGGAGAAAATGCTGGTTACCAGCATTTTCTCCTTTTCCCGCAAAGTTTTCAAAAGCCTTCTTTCTTAGGGTCATTAAAAGTCGAAATCTCGTGTTAAAGATTAAAGGATGTCATTTGATATTAGTCCTTGAACACAATTAAAAATACAATGGCAAAAAAAAATGTATTTGTTACAAACAGTTTCTCCTTTTGCCACAATTTTGCAAGACAAAAAGTCATCAGCAAGAGATGATAACTGTCAAAAGAACGTGACAAATATATGAATTGCTCATTTTGACGCATGTGTTATTGAAGAGTAGAGAAAAACATTGTGGCAATTATTCTATGGGCTTTTCCAAATAACACTTTTTCTGTGATAATTGAATATCACCAGTTCTGATTTATATTTGAAATATTGGCTGCTTTTTTAAATAAAGAACATTACCTTTATCTGTTAACCCTTTACCAGACAACAAAATTTTTGCCTTGTCCAAGTTGGAAGCATTTGCAGATGACAATTTCAATGTGGCTCAAATTGTGTAATTTTCTCTTGATAGGGGGGTAGAAGACATTGTGGGAAAAGGAGAAAATGCTGGTTACCAACATTTTTCTCCTTTTCCCACAATGTTTTCAAAAGGCATCTTTCCCAGCATCGTTAAAACCTGGCATTGTGCTGTTAAGGGTTAACTAACTTTGTTTTTGGTGTAATACAGCCATTATGAATTTTCTTACCTTACGCATATTTGAGGTAGGCGAAAAACAGCAGCAACCTGTTAACAAGCTTTATTTCTAAAGCATTACTGACCAAGATTTCTCTCTGAAATTAATGTCAAATTTGACTATCATGACAAAGCCGTGCATTTAATCATCTTGAAATTCAAAACAATCATAACTGTGTAAGTTTCTTTGGTAAATGTACATACATGTACCTGTCAAAAAGCAAATAGGCTTCATGTAAATTTCAATACACATGTTTGTTTTAACACATCATGAACTATCATTCTTTTGATACAGCTATGTGACAAAATGAATCTGACATTTTTTGGCTTTTGAAGTGAAATTTTACTGAACTTATCTACCAAAAGAGTTGTTATGCATGCTATAGGCTCGTATAGTAACAATTTTTCCAGACTCGTTTAATAAAATTTTATCTTGAATTCCATTTAATGTCAGATTCTGAATCTATCAGGTTGTAGTTTTTCTGTCCTTTTTTCAGACCATGTGAAGTATTTTTCAATCCTATGGTCCATGATCAGATAAATGTGGTGGATGCTCTCAAACTTGATGCCAATCACATGGTTGTTGTATATAACAGGATGAAAGATGGTACAGTACAGCGTCGTATTATTCAAGGACCAACCGTGTTTGTACCTGAAGCTGAGGAATGGTGAGCTGACACATTATTCTATGTATACCCACCTGCCGCTTGACTATGTAGAAAAAAGATGGGTTGAAGAAGCAACCGCTTGTATTAACCCTGTACCACACAATCCTGGGTTTTAACGACCCTGGGGAAGAAGCCTTTTGAAAACATAGTGAGAAAAGGAGAAAATGCTGGTAACCAGCATTTTCTCCTCTTCCCACTATGTTTTCAACCCTCTGAAAGAAAAATTTCAGCTTGAGAGCATCTTTTCATTTGCCGTCTGCAAATGTTTTGAATTTGGACAAGTCTAAAATTTTGTCGTTTGGTAAAAAGTTAAGTAAATGCACCTTTTTCCATGATGTTTTCCATACTGTTGAAAAACAAAATTATCAATATCTGTACATATTTGCCCCAATTGTTTATAATATGTAATAGCTCTAGGTAGGTGTGAAAATAAATTGTACAGTAATTGATTAACTACAGGGTTAGTTTTCATATTTTGAATAATGAACAAGTTTTAATATATTTTTCAGGATTTCTTTTATTAGTAAGGCCAACCCAAATTGTTTCTCAGAAAACAGTGGTTAGACTTATTTAATTCTGAGGCTAGACTTGTTCCAAAACAGCCACAAGCCAAGACTTAGATGTACAGATTTTACTTGTCTAAGGTCAAATATCAGCAGAAATAATAGAAATTAAGGAATGTCTCTTGGTTTGTGGTAAAAACTTTATTTTCATTTGTGTATTTCTTAGTTCTCTTGGATGAAAAGATTACTCAAAATACCAGAACCAACTCAGACTGAAATTTATGTCAGTGAATACAAGTTCAGAATGTTGCAAGATGCAATAAATCAGTATTTTTTGCAATACATGTATACAGTTTTTATATTTTTCTCTAGGTTACATGAATTCAAATGGCATGGAACTGATCCAGAAAATAAGGCAAGAATGATTCCTGGGAAAGACAAATTTCATCAACTTGCTTGTATCCCAGAACAGTTCTACTACAATGTAAAGTATTCAATGATTTGTTGTCCATATTTAGTATCAATGTTATCAATAGATATGTTATGGAACAAAATTTGAAAATTTTTATCTTTTTATATGTTGGGGCTACTTAACCCTGTACCTGATTTAAAATTTTTAAACTTGCCCAGGTACATAGGGTTTGCAGGTGCCAAGTAGAATAGAGCTCAGTTGATTGGATTTGTCTTTAATCCTTTACCAAACAGTCCTAGGTTTTCATGGCCCTGGAAAAGAAGGCTTTTGAAAACATTGTGGGAAAAGGAGAAAATGCGGGTAACCAGCATTTTCTCCTTTTCCCACAATGTTTTCTACCATATCAAATCAGAAATCATCATTTGAATCACATTTATTTTACTGTCTGCAAATGCTTTCAATTTGGCCTAGTCCATAATTTTGTGGTTTGGTAAGGAGTTAAAGGGTAGAACATATTAGCTACTGAGACAAAACACAAGTAAACAAACAGTTTCAACCATCATCTATACTGCAGCAAACTGCCACTTTTTCTGTGCAAATAAAAGATAATTTTAGACTCATCTGTGTTGAAAACACTTCCAAAAATATTTTACCAATATTGTTTTCCATCCTTCCTTAGACAAATCCATCATTTGAGTCACACTGACTTTGTCTTCTGTAAGTGTTTTCAATATGAATGAGTCTGAAATTATGAACAGTTATTTACATACAAAATTGGGGAAAGTTGCTGCAGTTGATTGATTGATTAATTGATTGTATGGTGTTTAACGCCGTTTTCAACATTATTTCAGTTACATTGCAGCAGCCAGTGCACCTATCCATGCTTTCCTGGAGTTTCTTTTACCAGTACTCCACACAATATTCTTTCCAAGCCACTGTGTGCTTTCCCACATAACCATCGTCGAAACAATGGTCAGCGGTGAGAGAGGAATGAATCCTGTCGCAATGACTATCATCAATCCTCGGGAAGAAATTGGCCGAGCCGGGGATCGAACCAGCGACCTCCCGTTCTCAAGTCCTGCACGCTACTGACTGAGCTACCAGGGCTCGGCAGTTGCTGCAGTATACAGCTTGTTTCTGCAGGTTTGTATCAGTAGCTAATTGTATAACATATTTTATATTCGATGAAATATACTGTAATACAGAGACTTTGAAAGAGCGTTCTCAAAACTTTTAAAACTAAATCAGGCAGTTTAGAATATAATTATCATAGTTCAGATTTCATTTCAAATAATAAACCCTTTACCACACAATCCTGTGTTTAAATGACCCTGAAAGAGAAAGATTTTGAAAACATAGTGGGAAACAGAGAGAATGCTGGTAATCAGCATTTTCTCCTTTTCCCACAATGTTTTCTACCGTACAAGAGACATGTTTCACATTTTGAGTTACATCTAATTTGATGTCTGCAAATGCTCTCAATTTGGACAAGTCTAAAATTGTATCATTTGGTAAAGGGTTAACTCTTAACCACACAGTGCCAACTTTTAATGACCCTGAGAAAGACAGTTTTTGAAAACATTCTGTAAAAAGGAGAAAATGCTGGTAAATAGCATTTTCTCCTTTCCCCACAATGTGTTCAGCACTATCAAAGTCAAATTTCATAAAAATGAGCCACAATTAATTTGTTGTCTGCAAATGCTTTCAATTTGCTCATGTCTAAATCTTTGTCCGTTGGTAAAGCATTAAGCCCTTTACCACACAATGATGACTTTTAACGACCTTGAGAAAATACTTTTGAAAGCATTGTGTTAAAAGGAGAAAGAATATGTTTGAGAACATTGTGGGAAAAGGAGAAAATGCTGGTTACCAGCATTTTCTCCTTTTCTCTCAATGTTTTCTTCCCAATCAAACAAGGAAATCATCATATGAGCTACTTTCAATTTGTCGTCTGCAAATCCTTTGAATTTGGACAGGTGTGAAATTTTGTTGTATGGTAAAGGGTTAAATATTATTATTATTTTTTAATATTTCAGGTAAGAGATGTTAGAACCAATGATGACACAATGATTACAGTGAAATTGATGCTGTTTTATGAGCTGAAAGATGTTTTGAAAATGGTAAGGTTGTAGTCACACCCATTCTGATACACTGTAGATGTTGTGTTCTCCTTCCAACCACACACTTTGTCAAAGTAAAGTCATATTTTGACCAATGGAGCACCAAATAAACCCAACTGACATTTTCAATCGAGAAATACAACCCCAATCAAGTGCAATTTCAAAGTTACTTTCATCTATTGAGCTTAATCCTTCTGATGAGATAGGAAACATTGTGGGAAAAGGAGAAAATCCTGGTAACCAGCATTTTCTCTTTTTCCCACAATGTTTTCAAAAGCTTTTCTCCTACATGGTCATTAAAACTTTGGGATTGTGTGGCAAAGAGTTAAGGTAAAAGGACAGTGTAGATTAAAGATCTGACTGCACGTTTTGTTGCAAAGGCAGCTATGGTTGTGAAAGGTGCTTCAATTTTGTTGTGCCAGGCTTTCATTTTGCTCATCAAAAATGCAAAAACACGGACTTTCTGAAATGCTGGATGGTCCAGTCAATGTGCGTAGGTACCCTACTCAATACAGTTTAACAGTATTCACTGAAAGGGAAGTCCCAACTGAGTGTTAGCGCTCAATGATTTATGACAGAGTTTTTTCCAGAGTTGAGTCTGGGCGTAGGGAGATCATTCAATAGAGATTTTATGAATTTTCATGTAACGAGAATTTTTAATTAACAAGAATTTGACTTAATGAGCGTGAAAAAGAGCTCTCTCAGAGGTTTATTGATGGTCTTTGAAATTAAAATCATATCTCTGCCCCCTCCCCACCCCCGCAAACAGTGGTGTTAGGGATGGTTTACTGGAGTTGAGTCTGTCTCTCTGTACTACACAAACAGGATGGTGCTCAAGAATATATGAGACCCTCGTCTGTCAATTTAACCCTTTACCACACAATCCCGACTTTTTACGACCCTGAGGAAGAAGTCTTTTGAAAACATTGTGGGAAAAGGAGAAAATGCTGGTAACCAGCATTATGTCCTTTTCCCACAATGGTTTCTACCCATCCCAAACAAATTTCAATTTTTGAGTCATGTTTATTTTGTCATCTGCAAATGCTTTCAATCAGAAGAGTATATAATTTTGTCGTGTGGTAAAGAGTTAAGATTGTAAATGTAAATGCGTTACAGAAGATGGCCGTATTTACTCTTCATCAGACATGTTTGGACTTCCCCATATTGAAATTCATTTGCAGACAACAAATCAAACATGATTCAAGTGGTGGGAGTTTAAAAGTGTTTACTATGTTGCAGGAAAAGGAGAAAATGCTTGTTGGTAGGAAAAGGAGAAAATGCTCGTTAACCCTTTACCAAACGACAAAATTTTAGACATGTCTAAATTGAAAACATTTGCAGACTACAATTTCAGTGTGGCTCAGATGATGCAGTTTTTCTTTGATATTCTAGAAAACATTGTGGGAAAAGGAGAAAATGCTGATTACCAGCATTTTCTCCTTTTCACACAATGTTTCAAAAGGCTTCTTTCTCAGGGTCGATAAAAGTCGGCATTGCGTGGTAAAGGCTTAACAGCATTTGCTCCTTTTCCCAACAGTGTTTTCAAAATTCTTCCTCCTCAGGGTAGTAATAATGCAGGATTGATGGGTTATATGATGTTTGGATAGAGAGTTGTATAACACTTTCAGCAAATGACTTTTTCATGACACTTGTATCAACTTTATTTATTTGTTATGGAGTAATGAATTGCAGAAGAAAAACAGTCATAAAATCTCAGTGATTATAAACGATCTCTTTATTTTGAACAGCTTGATGCCACCCATGATCCAATTGCTGACATGATCAAGTGAGTAAAACAATTTTAGTTCCATTGGCCAAAGGCTAGTGAGCCTATGTCATGGCCACATGGCCATGTGTCTGCCATGCACCCATTAGTGCATGCCTCAGTCCATCTGTGTTTGTTTTGATTTTTATTACCTCACCTGAGCACAAAGTACTCAAGGTGAGCTTTTTTGATTGTGCTGTGTCCTTACAAAACCCTTGTGTGCACTCTAGAGGCCACACTGTCAGCCTGATATTCTTGAAACTTGGTCAGAATGTTTGTCTTGATAATATCTTGGAAAAGTTCAAAATTGGGTCATATTGGATCAAAAAGTAGGCCACTGGTCAAAATCTTATTAAAAAAACATGTGTTCGCTCTAGAGGCCACATTTTCAGCCTGATGTTTGTCTTGATGATATCTCAGACAAGTTCGAAATTGGGTCATGTTGGGTCAAAAAGTAGGTCACTGGGCTAAACCTTAGAAAGACCTTGTGTGCACTCTAGAGGCCACATTTTTAGCCCGGTACTCATGAAACTAGGTCAGCTTGTCTGTCTCGATGATATCTCTGACATGTTCGAAATTGAGTCATATCAGGTTAAAACATGGGTCGCAGGGCTAAATCTTTGGAAAACCATGTGTGCACCATAGAGGCCACATTTTCAGCCTTATACTGATGAAACTTGGTCAGAATGTTTATCTTGCTGATATCTCAGACAAGTTTGAAATTGGGTCATGTCAGATTAAAATGTAGTTCACAGGGTCAAATCTTACAAAAACCTTGTGTGCACTCTAGAGGCCACATTTTGAGCCTGATACTCTTGAAACATAGTCAGAATGTTTGTCTCGATGATATCTTTGACCGGATTCAAATTGGGTCATGTCAGGTCAAAAAGTAGGGCAAAAACTTAGAAAAACCTTGTGTACACTCTGGATGCCATATTTTCAGCCTGATTCTCATGAAACTTGGTCAGAAAGTTTGTCATGATGATATCTTGGACAAGTTCCAAAGTGGGTCACATCTGGTCTCAAAGTAGGTCACTGGACCAAATCTTAAATAAACCTTGTGTGCACTGTAGAGACCACCTTCTCAGCCTGGTACTCATGAAACTTGGTCAGAAAGTTTGTCTTGATGATATCTTGGATAAGTCTGAAATTGGGTTAAAAAAGCAGATCATTTACACTCATGTGTTTTACATCATTAAACCAGCATTTCTTCAGCTTTATCAACTGTAGATGACTTTACTCAGGTGAGTGTTTTAGGGCCAATGGCCCTCTTGTTTCAAATATCTTCTCTGGAACTTCTGATTCATTTTTACCACTCTTCACAGAAATGGTCATGCCATGTCACTCCTCAGATATATGATTGCTGATTGGTTAATTGTTTTGTTTGTTTTATTGACAGCTGTCATTTGGCCAGTTAAAAGGCATGGCACATTCATTTAATAGCCAGTGGAGCCATACAAGGCCCTCTTGTTTAATTTGTTTCCAATCAATTATTTATGAGGTCTTCTTTTCATTCTTGTAGTTAATGAAGAAATCATTCTCGCTTTAACTTTACATTAATTTACTTCTCTCTGTTCGTTTACAAGAAAACAAGAGGTTAACAGACAACAAAATGTTAGACTGCAATTGTCAGGTTTGAAATAATTTTCAAACATACAAATTAAACTTTACTGATATGATTGGTTTTGTCTTGTATTCAACCTGATTTTGTTTTCAGTGCTATGTGTGCTGATGTCATAGCATTTGTTGGAAAACAGAGGTATGTTTGTATCTTTTGATATATTTCTACATTATTATACAGACACTGAATACATAAACAACTACTAGTGACCCTTTTTATCACTTATATAACTAGAAAACTGCTTTGGGAAATATTGTTCTAAAAGAAGACACTGCTTGTAAGAAGTTATATCTCCTTTTTGCTACAGTATTTGCCAATGAGATATTTATGGATCGGACCTTTAATGATGTTCATTTTGTATATTTTACAAAGATGTTTTTAAAGTTGACTTGTGCTGGGTTGTTTCAGCTGGCAATAAAAATCCAGAAAAGCAAACTGGTCAATTTTTAGGGGCAATTGAAAACATCTGCAAACCCAAAGAAAACTTTTTTCAAGGGGATTTTTCAAATACATGTAGTTTTCAAGTTTTAAAATGTAATGCAAAATTTTTGGCTAAACTACCGGTATTAATGTGAATTAATCTATTTACAAATTGCTCCTTGATGGACATATGACTTGTATGGTTGCATTACTATGCCCTGGAGTTTTTATATTTTCACAAGACAACTTAGGATTTTCACGTTTTTAACTCTTACAAATGAATGGTATCTGGTCAATTTTTGTTGTAGATCTATTTAGGATTTTTTGAAGGGAAGATCTTTAACAAACCCTTTTCACACAAAAACTTTTATGACATTCTCATAGATAGTAGAAATATTGCTTAATGTCAGCTCAAAACTGAAAAAAAAGCCTGAAGAAATCCAACAAATTTGCAAAATACGGCTTTATAGTTTGTTTTATGAGTTGTCTTCATTACACGCTATATATGAGATTGTCACATACTATAAAGTTTGTGCTCCTTATAGTATGTTTGAAGATGTATGCATTTAAAGATACAGCATTTTGTCATGCTCCAAGTAATTCTTGAAGTAAAAACATGGAAAGATGAGTTATGCTCTTTGAAAAGGGGGCTTAATGCATCTGCAAGATGTATTGACCCATTTAACACTTTCCCAAATGACAAAATTTGGACTGGTCCAAATTGAAAGAGTTTGCAGACGACAATATTGAATTTGATGAAAATGGTAGAAAGTTTTCAATAAGGGTAGAAAACACTGTGGGAAAAGGAGAAATTGCTCGTTACGAGCAATTTCTCCTTTTCCCACAGTGTCTTCAAAAGACTTGTGTTGCAGACACGTGAAAACCAGGGCTTGTTTGGGAAAGGGTTAAGCCTGTGCAGCTTGCGACATTAATCAAAACTTTTTGCCATGGGTCAATTTTCTGCACGTAAAAGGATCATTCTACCTCCAGATCCAGTCTGTTGTTAGAAATAGTGGATTTTATTGACCTATAATTACATCAAATGCAAGATAAAAGTTAAAAGGAACTGTTTTAACCTTGCATAACACAACACAGAGTTGGATTTCCAGAGCATGGCTCACATATATTTCTTAACCCTTTACCAAACGACAAAAATTTAGACTCATTCAAATTGAAAACATTTGAAGACAACAAAATTAATGTGACTCAAAAATTGAAATTTGTTTTGGGAAGGGTAGAAAACATTGTGGGAAAAGGAGAAAATGCTGGTTACCAGCATTTTCTCCTTTTCCCACAAAGTTTTCAAAAGGCTTCTATCTCAAGGTTGTGAAAACCCGGGATTGTTTGGTAAAGGGTTTAAGTTATTTTAAATCTTAATATTTTCAAATGGTGTTTTGATAGTCTTCCCTTGGTGATCTCAAATTGCCATGCAGTAAGAACACTTTCTTTTAACTTTTATCTTGAACTTGATGTGAACATTTATTCTCTTAATTCAATATTGCATTGACAGTTTTGAGCAATTTTTACACTCCTCCCACCTGCTGAGTCAACTGCCTTCTTACCCGCAGTTGGTGCAGAGGGGTGACAGAATTGGATATGAAATACAGAAAATTGTTTTTCGAGGCTATCACTCCAGTGAACAGTTACAGGTAAGAGATCATAATTACAAATGGGCCATGCTCTTTGAAAAGGGGGCTTTGTGCCTTTGCAAAAGGTATCGACCCAGGTCAACCTGAGCAGTCTGTGCAAGCTGACCCTGACCAAAACTTTTTGCTATTGGTCAATTTTCTGCAGCTAAAAGGACCAGTGTACCTCATAATTCAGCTGGGTGATATACAAAATGGATTTTATGGATCCATAATCATGTGATGACTTGCCTGGTATCATGCATGGTGGAGCTGCAGTAAACCCCCTTTTGTCAGAGCCTGGCTCATATACTGTTTGTGTGTGATGCAGACTAATTCATTACCCTGAAACAAGTTTGAAAGAGTCTTTGAAAATACTGGTATTGAATATATGTTACAAAATAAGTTTCAGTGCATGAATATGTACTTAAATATGGCAGCAGAAGGAGATATTGCTGGTTAGGAGAAATATGTTCTTTTGCCACAGTGTTTCCAAAAAAGTATGCTGAAAGATGACAAAGTTCTATGTGCAGGAAGTTATCAATGAAACCTGTATATTAGCTTACCTGAGCACAAAATGCCCTAGCTTAGCTTTTGCAATCTGGTTGTGTCCATCACGTGTCATCCCTTATGCATTGTGCAGTCGTCAGCAGTTATCTTGTGTGCACTCTATAGGCCAAATATTCAGTGGGAGACTGATGGAATTTTATCAGAATATTTGTCTATGGCTTGGTTTAGTTGTGTGTTTTATAATTGATTCCTACTGGTGGAACTGAACATGTCATCATTGAGCCGTAGTGTTGCACTGATGAAATTCACAAAACACTGGAATAAGTGAGCATCTACTCTGATGCCATTAACCACTTACCAGATACTAAACTTTCAGGCTTGTCCAAATTGAAAGCATTTGCAGATGACATGTTTAAAGTAGCTTTTGAAAGAAAACTTTAATCCTGTACCAGTTAACATGGCTGTGATGTTTTGATACAAGATATTGAAGAGTGGGTTGATTTCGTCTTGTGATTTAGCAGGTTGTCACAAAATATTCTTCAGTTACTTGTGAATTACTTGTTAGGACTTACTGAAATCTGCAAAATTTGTCAATAAAAGAGTAAAACATACATATGAAGCATTCAAATATGTACAACTTAAAGACTCAGAGAGTTCACCCCGCGTTTCATTTTTGACTGCGTATCTTATATGTCTTTTATATATGTACTAGAATGTGTTCATAAAATTCTACGTCTAAAAACAGGCCATGCAGAACAGTGCAATAGAATCAAGAACGCAACTTAGACTGAATACAGAGATCGAGGAACAGAGACAGAAACTAGCAGATCTGAAGGTTACAAAGGAACAGGAGAGAACAAAACTGAGTAAATCTGTATTGAATTTCTTCATACAAGTGTCTATGAAGAGTGAAGAGTAAAACTTGACAGAAACCTCTACCATGCTAATTCTGACTTTTAACAACCCTAAGAAAAAAAGACTTTTGAAAACATTTTAGGAAAAGGAGAAAATGCTGGTAACCAGCATTTTCTCCTTTTCCCACAATGTTTTCTGTCTATTCAAAGATAAGTGCTATTCTTTCAGTTTCATTTGATTTTTCGTCTGCAAAATCTTTCAGTTTGGAAAAGTCTGAATTTTTGTTGTTTGGTAAAGAGTTAAACAAAAAATGTGAACATTGTAAAGGTACCATGACAGGTTTTCTATATGACGTGCAAAAAGGGGCCTTCAGACATTTGCTTTAAAATGTGTCGTCCAGGATCGGCCTATGCAGTCTGTACAGACTAATCCGAGATGACACTTTCCGTTCCTATGTAATTTTCTGTTTCACCCAAGTCTACTGTGGGACAAAATCTAATGCAATCTTAAAGCAGGCTGATCCAGGACGACATTTTATGTGAAAGTCTGAAGGTCCCATTTCACATGTTGCAGGTCACATCATATTTAACACATATTTTTTTTTTTTCAAATTGATTCATAGATAATTGATTCCTTAGCAAGTGCTAAAAATTTGTCTGTTCATGTCAAGATGTTTGGATCCTTAATGTTTTCAGAGTGTGTTGTTTAGATAATGACTAAACAGGAAATGCAATCTTCCTCTCCTCTTCCAAATTTGCTAGCTGAAAAGTCATATTGGTGTGTATACCAGTATGTGCTAAACTTGGATGGAGGGTTTTCTGTTCATTATTGCACGAAGACATTTTTACCTGCAGAGTTTGTTTATTTCATTACCTCCTTCAACAGATTTGCTGCAGACGACTTTGAAAACATCCTTGTTATAATGTACAATCAATATGACAACATGATTTAAGGTTAAACTCTTTAGCAGACAACAAAATTGTAGCCTTGTCCAAATTGAAAGCAAATTGCAGACGACAAATTAAGTGTTATCGGAAGCACAAAATTTTGTCTTTCACAGGGTAGAAAACATCTTGGGAAAAGGAAAAAATGCTGGTTACCAGCATTTTCTCCTTTTTCCACAATGTTTTCAAAAGCCTTCTTTTTCAGGGTTGTTTAAAGTCAGCATTGTGTCACAAAGGCTTAACCCTTTCCCAAACAAACCCTGGTTTTCACGTGTCTGCAGTACAAGTCTTTTGAAAACACTGTGGGAAAAGGAGAAATTGCTCGTAACAAGCAATTTCTCCTTTTCCCACAATGTTTTCTGCCCTTTTTGATAACTTTCTGTCATTTTCATCAAATCTGAAATTGTCATCTGCAAGCTCTCTCATTTGGACAAGTCTAAAATTTGTTGTTTGGGAAAGGGTTAATACATGTGAATACATGCTAATATTTTGCATCAAAGGAGCAACTTTTTCCTTTTCCATTTGTCACAAAAGTAGCATGCTGCAAGGCAGGGGGTAATCCATCAAGAACAACTGAAATGCATATTGATTATGGGATTGTGTGTATTTAGTGACAGTTTACAACTGTAAACCTACTGCTATTTTCATAGAAACCCTATTCTTTGCACAGGACAAGATATGGAGAAAAACAAACAGTCCCACAAACAAAGGAAAGAGGAGTTAATGCAGACCCACAAACTGGAAATTGAACAATTAAGACATCTTCAGAGTTTAAACATACAAGGTCTGAACACCAAGGCCAAGTTAGGTAAGTTATATATAAGCTGCCAAAGTTAGGCAAGTTATGTATGGGCTGCTGTCTGCCAAAAGGAGATTTAACCCTTTACCACACAATCCCGACTTTTAATGACCCTGAAAAAGAAGCCTTTTGAAAACATTGTGGGAAAAGGAGGAAATGCTGGTAACCAGCATTTTCTCCTTTTCCCACAATGTTTTCTACCCTTCCCAACACAAATTTCAGTTTTTGAGTCGCATTTATTTTGTTGTCTGCAAATGCTTTCAATTTGGACTAAAATTTTGTCGTTTGGTAAAGAGTTAACTTTACCACATGACAAAAATGTAGACCTGTCCAGCTTGAAAGCATTTGCAGAGGACACTTAAAATGTGGCTCAAATAATGGAATTTGTCTTTGTTGGGCTAGAAAGCATTGTGTGTTACCAGCATTTTCTCCTTTTCCCACAATGTTTTCAAAAGACTTCTTTACCAGGGTCGTTAAAACAGGGGATTGTGTGGTAGAGAGTTAATGCATCTTCATGGCGCATTGTACCAAAAAAGTCATCACATAATTGTGGATCCATAAAATCCATTTGTCTAACTACTGACTGAATCATGAGGTAGACTGGTCCTTGCTTATGCAGAAAATCGATGAATAGCAGAACAAGCGGACTTTGGAGGCTGACCTGGGTTGACAGTTTTTACAGATGCATTAAACCCGCTTTTCAAAAGGAATGACTCAATTATATATTAAGCCTTCACATCCAGGATCTGTACACACTAACCATTCGAAATGGAATTCTAATTCTAAATTATAAGACTAGCAATTAGAATGGCCAAGATGTTCTAGACTTATCACTTTATCAATGAATCCCGTTCTTAAAGACCCTGAGGACTAAAGCTGTTGAAAACTTGGGAAAAAGCTCTTTATCAGCTTCTTTAAACTTACATGATTTTATTTTCATTTTTCTAGATTTAAAAAGTCATGAAGATAATCACAAGATTGAGCACTTAAGTCGACTAAAAGACCTTGACATTGACCTCACAGCCTTTTTGACCTATCAGCAACCTCCACAAGTTACAGAGGAAGTTCAAGTTATCTCATAAATAATGTCCATTCACCTTGTGTCTGTTGTGCAATAAATTAACCCTTTACCAAGCCATGAAGGATTTCTTAGACAATGTAAATGTAGACGAAGACCAAATTGTGCGTTATGGGATAATCAAACTGAGAGTTGTTGAAGAATGTTGGATTTGGCTGTTTTAAGCTTGTATCAGGCATTTGTTTTACCTCTCTAAGGCAGGAAGGCTTTTGAAATAATTTAGAGAAAAGGAGAAAATGTTGGTAACCAGCGTTTTCTCCTTTTCTCACAATCTTTTCTACTCTTTCAAAGACAACATGCATGATTTTGAGCTGCATTTGATGTCTTATCTGCGAATCATTTTATTTTGGACAAGTCTAAAATCTTTTGTTTGGTCAAGAATAAGCTGAGACACCCTACAAGGAGACTATCAATGTGCTATAGAGATGGTGGTAATTTAACCCTTATCATTGCTAAATAACTAAAATGAAACTTTCAAGTCAATATTAACTCTTTACCAAACGACAAAATTTTAGACTGGTCCAAATTGAAAGCATTTGCAGACGACAAAATAAATGTGATTGAAAACTTGGAATTTGTTTTGGGAAGAGTAGAAAACATTGTTGGAAAAGGAGAAAATGCTGGTTACCAGCATTTTCTCCTTTTCCCACAATGTTTTCAAAAGGCTCCTTTCTGTTAAAAGTCAGGATTGTGTGGTAAAGGGTTAAAAGCTTAAATGTTGCTATTTCGAAGTAATTTTTGGGGGAGAAATATCTCCTTATGGGACAACGTAGATCAAAGATCAGACTGCACATTCTGTACAGTCTGATCTTGATCTACACTGTCCGCAAAAGGTCGGTGATTTGCTCGTAGCATCCTAAGGGATAAGATTTGATCTTAATGTACTCTGTCCCACAACCTACATATTTTATCTTTAGCTTGATAGAAAGGTTAATTCAAGGTAACTATAAATTTATAATTCCTTATCATTAATTTGCAGCAGACATCATCAAAAACATTCATGGAAATAGTGAATAATTGTCATAGCATTAGTGTTAAACACATGAAGTCGGTCTGATTCGATATTTATCATAAGTTACATAGGTTAACATGGCATTTAACTGAATGAAATACAAACAACAAAAAGGAAAACCATTCGCTAGGAAAAGGGGATTCAATCTGACTTGGCATGATGAGCAATTTTCTGTTTACGGAAATGTTTGTAAGTGTAGTCTGCTGCAACACAAAAAGGTTGTTCACAGATAATAGTGTGATAATAGAATATTCCATGTGCAAGTATGTTCATTTTTGTTGTTGTTGTTGCTGTTTTACTCTTTACATCACAACAAACATTTAGACTTGTCCAAATTGTCCATTTGTTAATGACAAAGGTGGTTCAATGGTTGATTGTATGGTGTTAAGCACTGTTTTCCACATTGTTTTAATTATATTGCACCAACCAGTGGACCTATCCATGCTTTCTTGGAGTTTCTTTTACCAGCACTAAGCACAATACTCTTCCCAAGCCACCAGCTGCTTTTTGACATAGCCATCCTTGAGACAATGATCAGTGGTGAGAGCGGAATGACTCCTTTCACAATGACTGTCGTCTACCCTCAGAAAGGAATTTGCTGGGGATTCGAAACCAGTGACCCTCCCCCACCCGCACCCCCCCCCTCACCCCCTGGTCTCAAGTCCTTACTACACTTGGGGGTCGGTGTAAAACTGGTTCAAATGAAGAGATTCATCTCTGAAGGAGGAAAAGGTATTTTTGGAAAAAGAGGAAATACTGGTTACCAGCATTTTCTGTGAGGAAATACTGGTTACCAGCATTTTCTGTTCTTCCCATTATATTTTTCAAAAACCCTTTCTCTCTCAGGGTAGTAAAATACAAGATTGTTTGAATAAGGGATATTTCATTTTGTTGAAATGCACTTTGTTCTCAAACTGTTTTTGTTGTTGTATTTTTACTATAGTATTGAAATATTTCCCACCAGATAAAAACTAACTGCAATTTTGTAGTCAAATTTTGTTTTTGAAGTGTTTTGGCCAATGTTTCGGTATAGATTTATATGATTTTAGACATGACGTTTTGAAGATCTTTTTTCTAATCTGCATTTGAAATACTGAATCAAAGGTAGCCCTTGAGATTTTGATGTTTTATGTAATTTATTTAGAGTGTAGTATGCATGTAGTTATATATTGTGTGTATTGCCATTTAGCTTGTTAGTTCACACTTTACTTTAACCCTTTACCACAAAATCATGACTTTTAACAACCAAGAGGAAGAAGGCTTTTGAAAACATTGTAGGAAAAGGAGAAAATGCTGGTAATCAGCATTTTTTCTTTTTCCCCCTCATTGTTTTCTACCCTGTCAAAGACTAATACCTCGATTTTAGCTACTTGTTATTTGTCATCTGCAAAGGGTTTTAGTTTAGATGGGTCTAAAATTTTGTTGTGTGGTAAAGAGTGAGCACTTACCAAATGACAAAACTTTAGACCTGCTCAAATCGAAAGCTTTTTGCAGACGACAAAGTAACTGTCACTAAAAAATATAATTCACTTTTGAAAGGTTAGAAAACATGGTGGGAAAAGGAGAAAATGCTGGTTACCAGCATTTTCTCCTTTTCCCTCAATGTTTTCAAAAGGTCTTTTCCATAGGGTTCTTAAAAGATGGGATTGTGTGGTAAAGGTTTAAACTGTAACCAAGAATCACAAAGAAAAGAAAGATAATGGGATACAGAGATGTAGGGTTACAGCATTGGCCTCTTACATCAGAGGTTCAGGGTTCGAGACCCACATGATGAGCTGAATCACTTTAACATACCTGAGAAAGAACATCTTCGAAAACATTGTAGAAAAAGGAGAAAATGCTGGTAACCAGCATTTTCTCCTTTTTCCCACAGTGTTTTGTACCCTTTCACACTCAAATTTTATCAGTAGGGCCACACTCTACTTGTCGTCTGCAAATGCTTTCAATTTGGACATGTCTAGATTTTTGTCGTCTTGTAAATACCTAAAATAAGTATGTTTAAGATAAGAATGAAATATGTTTGATATAAGTATGAAGCAATGTCTGATTAGAATAATGTAAACAAATTGTGTGGAATAGGAGCGATTGCTTGCCACAGGCATTAGCTTTTTGTCCCTCAAAATGTTTAAGAAGTGTTTACTCTACAGAGGTATCAACCCTTTTCCACAAAATTCCAGGTTTAAATGACCCCGAGAAAGAGGCCTTTGGAAAACATTGTGGGAAAAGGAGAATATGCTGGTAACCAGCATTTTCTCTTTTTCCTACATGCTTTCTAGTGTATCCGACACAAATCGCATTATTTGTGCCATATTTATTTTGTCTTCTGCAAGTGCTTTTAAATTGGACTAATCGAAAATTTTGTTGTTTGGTAAAGATTTAAAACTCAGAGTCATGCGGTAATAGGTTCATTGTTGAATATTTTGAGCACACTCTCATATGCTTCAGCACACACAGAGTATTTTTTCAGCATATCACAGTTTAACTTAAATTTTCTCTTAATATATAATAGATTTTAATTATAAGACACAGTCATACTATATAGTTTTTTCGCCTATAGTGCCAGCATTAAATATTTTCTCTCTCTACTATACTAGCTCGAACATTATTTAATATTTATATATATATACTTAAGGTTTTTACTGCTCATTGTTGAGTAACCTTTTTTTTATGCCTTTATGTGTATTTTTCTCTTATCTATTTCATAAACTTGTGATATTGCATGCAGCAAGATAGATTTATACTTTAGAACCATGCAGTTGCTATAATTTCCAACCCATGCCAAATTCAATAATCATTAAAAAATTTGATTCCCGTTTTACATTTGTTTCTCCTCACAAATTCAGAGAAAAGCCGTCTAACTGGGTGAGACAAAGCATCAGATGGCAGTCAGATGTCTGGTTATCGTAACAAAACCAGCATAAACATGTAAATACATGTGGTTGTATTTGTATAATGTATTTCAGTTGCTTAACTCCTTACCACACGACAAAAAATGTAGACTTGTCCAAATTGAAAGTATTTTGCAGATGACAATTCATATGTTGCTCAAACGACTGGATTTTTCTAAGATAGGCTAGAAAACGTATGAAAAGGAGAAAATTCTGGTTACCAGAAGGCTTCTTACTCAGATTCATTAAAACTTGGGATTGTGTGGTAAAGGGTTAACCCTTTACCAAACAGTCTGGTATTTTTAAAACCATGAGGAAGAACAATATTGAAAACATAATGAGAAAAAGAGAAAATGCTGGTTGCTATCATTTTTTCTTTTGCCCATGGTGTTTTCAAGCCTTGTAAATGCAGATGCCATTGATAATATTTAAAGATATGTATGTCTCAGTTTGTTGTCTGAAAGTGCTTCCACTTTAGACAAATCTAAAGTTTTGTGGTCTTGTAAAGAGTTAACTCTTAACTAAACAACAAACTGTAGACTTGTCCTAATGAAAGTGTTTGCACACCACGAAGTAAGTATTGCACATATGGTGAGATTTGTCTTTGATGGAATAGAAAAAATGATGGAAAAGGGAGAAAATCCTGGGTACAAGCATTTTTGTCCTTTTCTAACAATGTTTTTTTAAAATGCTTCTCCCGCAGGGTCATTAAAAGTCGGCATTGTGTGGTAAAGGGTTAAGCAAATGTGTCAGATTTAGCAGGCCAGTATTGTACTTCAAAAGTATTGTGAAATTTAGAGTGGTTGATGGGCCTTATGAGGTTTAAATAGTATGTTCTGTAATTGTATTTTAATTGATTATAAATCGTGTTTTGTGGAAATCAAAGTCCATTGATACTCTTGAGACTTCTTTTACATGCCAGCACCTTGTTTATGTGACTTTTTCCTGTTAACTAATAAAAATGAATACAAACTGTTGTAGGTTGTTTGAAGTCTGTCTGTCTGCCTGTCTGTCTGTCTGTCTCATCGCACCTTATGCTATCCCATCCTACACCGTTCTAACTATGTGATTGCTATATTTTAATCCCAATTGATAGTTTAGCAGTCTCTATGTTAAAAAATGTTCAGTCGAATTTGAGTTAAATGTTCTGCAGTATAATTAGTCAAGAGCTCCAGAGTCAGGAAAGCTCCTAGTACCCTTATGGCAACTTTGCTGTCAAGTAAACACTTTGAGTTGTAAGGGTATACACACTGAATTATTGATGATATCTCACGTCCATTGTAAGGGTATACACACTGAATTATTGATGATATCTCACGTCCATTCATTGGTTGAAGCATTTTGTTTCGACCAATCAGAAAGACTTTGAGACAGTGTTTGATCTTTTTGGCGGGAAGGGCAATGTCAGCACGCTGGACTTACTGTGTGCGTCGACTAGATTTCCCCTTATTCAAAAATCGGCGGGTTTTTTTATTCACTACCGATTCGTGAATGACGTAAAAACGTGATCGTCCTTTTTGCCATGGCAATAATGCCAGATGACGTCATTGTTACCTTGACAGTTACGTTGATGAGCATTTTTGTATCATTATGTAAGGCTACCCAAAATGAAAGACGGCGATTTAGTTGAAAAGAAAAAATATTCACTGCTTGCATGCATTTCCAATGCTATACGCACCACTGGTCGAGATGCACTTACTGTACTGAGAAGTTTATCCAGCATATTTTCTTGTGTCAGTTGCACGACAGTGGATATCAAACCGAAGGAACAACACTATGCAAGGTTTGTTGCCAAGCGGCACTTCATATTTCATTTGAGTTATTAGGTGATAATAATTTGAGCCATGCTCTGTGAAAAGGGTACTTAATGCATCTGCAAAAAGTATCAACCAGGTCAGCCTGCGCCGTCCGCGCAGGCTGACCTGGGCTGAAACTGTTTGCTATAGGGTGATATTTTTCTGCACGTCAAAGGACCAGTGTACCTCAAGATTTATTCAGTTGTTAGATGAAATGGATTTTTATGGATCTATAATTATGTAATGACTTGCTTGATATGATGCATAATGGAGATGCATTAAGCCCGCTTTTGCCAGAGCATGGCTCATTTAGATACATTATGACATTGCATAACTTGGAGGGGTGCTTTTGCTTGTGAACTGCCATGATAGCCAGTATTCAATATTCAGTCCTTTGGTCAAAATTAGCCTCGTCCTGTGGTTCACAAGTGTAGCATAGCCTTCAGGTGAAAAGCTTTTCAAAAAATTTCTTGTTTCTAACCATAGTTCTTCGGGCTACGTGAAATTCTGTACATAGTTTCATTGAGCAGACCTCTACCATGTTAATTCGAATTTCAGACTTGGTGTCAAATTAAGCCCGGCCCCGAGCCTCACACGTTTTATACAGGCTTTATAATGCAGAAACTGTAAATACCTTTTTGCTCATAACAATCTTGGTAGAATTTTATGAGATGAACTTACATGCCACCATTCGTGGCCCAAGGCCTAATGCTTTCGGACAAGAAGATTGTTTAAAGATTTTCAACACTTCTCAGCTTTGTTGGAAACCAGACTTTTTACAGGAATCAATCTTGGAAGAAATTCCGAATATGGCTATTACAGGATCATTCCTTTGAAGTTCTGGTCAAAATTGGGAGAGAAATTTAAGAGAAGATGTTTGAAATAAAATTTTGCTAACGGACAGACGAACAACAGACAGAGGGTCATGACATAAGCTCGCTTGCCTTCGGACAGTGGGGCTAATACAGAAACGCGCTAGCTGGGCAGCATACACAAATGATGCGAGACATTTCCAGAGTTTAGCAAGTGAAGCTCAGCTGATTTAACCCTTAAGCTGCTAAATAAATGAAGCAAAAATTTCCATTCAATAGTAAAGACCCAAATATTGCGATTTCAAATTTGTCTTTAACGAGGAAATATACCGTAAAGGACAGTGTAGATCTACACTGTCCGCAAAAGGTCAGTGAGTCGCGCTTAGCAGCCTAAAGTTTAACACGAGATGGCACAGAATGGGAAGTTTGTAGACAGCTTTGTCCAGTTTTAATACCGTTTCTGTCTGGGGCCGTATGAAACTTTCTTAAGAAAATTCTCAATCAAATTATAAATTTGGAAAGCAACACAACTTCTGATTAGCTAAACCGTTTGCTTTAGCCAATCAGAAGTTGTGTTATTTTCAAATACAGTATAGAATATTCTTGATAATAAGACAAAGAATGTTCTTGGCCCTTAAGCTGCTAAGTAAGCTAAATGAAACTTTCAAGCTAACAGTAAAAAAAACTTATCGGACAGTGTAGATCCAATATCAGGCTGCACGTTCTGTGTACGTGCATTCTGATCTTGATCTACATTGGCCGCAAAAGCGCCTTGAGGCGCGCTTAGCGGTCTAGAAGTTGAGAATTGTTTGTGAATACAGACCCTGCTCTTGATATTGTGGCCAAAGCAGCCTAAAAAAATGCACGGAGATAGTTTTAAAAAAAATGCAAATACACATTGACGATTGTTTCCAACTTCTCACTATAAATATATTCTATAATTATATAGAACCACGTCAGGCTCCCAAATGGTGGTTGAACGTAAACCAAGTGATGGCTGTCCAGTGTCTATATTTACAGACGGTACTTATTTATTTATTATTTTTTCTTATCGCATAAAACCTCCTCCGGCAGTGTATTATTAAACCCATGACTTATTTTCGATAATACACTAGTGTATTATCGTTTTTTGGGTCCCGGTTCTGATCAGTCTTTTGTCGTGAGCCCATGAAGCCGAAGAAACCAGCCACGTGCCGGAATTTGTGCGACAACGCCGTTTCGCGGAAAAAATGACGTCATTGTTGCTAAGGCGTATACGCGCGGAAAGTTTTTGATTTTCATGTTTAATAAAAACAAAGAAATGCAGCGAAAGTCAGTAGGGGAGAAAGCACCGTTTTTAGCTCCCCCGCTCTCATCGTCTTCGCGATATCCGGACTAGGCGACGGTACTATCCTATGACTATGGCCCGGTCCTAGCTATACCCTTAGTACTCTTCTTTTGTCTTTTCCTATTCCCGGCTATACCCTTAGTACTCTTTTTTGTCTATCGCCTATTTCTACCTAGTACTCTTCTTTCTCGTCTATGCCCGCCTATACCCTTAGTACTCTTTTTTCTCGTCTATTCCCGCCTATGTCCTTAGTACTCTTCTTTAAAAAATTTATAACCGGCGAAAGTTATAAATTTTATAAAAAAAATTTTGAAATTCTATTAAATTTTTTCGGTTAAAAGGCGTGGAGTAAAGATGGATGATATAAATTTTAGATCGGATATAGAAAATTCATCTAAGAAAAAAGTATTAGATAAGTTAACTAGAAAACGGAGAAAAAGGATTTCATCGCTTGTACGAGGAAAATTAAAGTTTGTGCTTAGTTACTCGTGTTTAGAGAGAGAAAAAGCAATATCATTTATGTTATATGGAGATTTTTATCCATCTGCGGATAAATTTTTTAAGGGTATAAAATCGGCTGTTCGTTTTTTTTTTTAAGTAGAGAAAAAGTTGCAAATACAGGCGAGTTTAACTTCGATATTTATGTTGTTTTCGGTAGTAAGAAATTACCTATTTTTAGTAATATCTCATCGAGCACGTTTTTTACTCGAGAACAAGATAAATATTTAGAATCCATTTCGCCTTTTTTGAAGTATTTAAAAGCAGTTTGTTTTTGTATCTATTTTAAGAATGGGAATTTTGAAGTTGAAGAACTTTTTAGAAAAATTAATCGCGAAAAAACATTTACTACCGAAAAATGCGTTATTTGTTTAGAAAATGCGTCGGCACTATTATACCGCAATTGCGGGCATTTCTGCGTATGTTTCGAATGTGGTAAAAAAATGAATAGTATTATAACATGACCGCTTTGTAATACTAGGAATTCATTGGTATCTTACGACATACCCGAATAAATTAGAAAATTTATAAATTTATAACTCTTGTGGGAGTTATAAATTTTTTTTTTTTTTTAAAAATAGGCGATAAAAAATTTGAAATTTTACTAACTTTTTTCCAGCTAAAAGGCCCGGAATAAAGATGGAGTTTGAAAAGAAAAAAGTATTTAATACCTTAAGTTTAGAAAAGATAACGAAAATATCGTTATTTTTTTGGAGAAGATTACTTTTTAACTCGACTGCTATTCTACCGGATGATCGAAAAATAGTTGCATTTGTTTTACGAGGAAATCATTACCCATCACCGAATAAGTTTTTTAAAGGTTTAAGATCGAGTTTTCGTTATTTTTTAAGTAGAGAAAAAGCCATGAATAAGGGAGAGTTTAAAGTCGATTTAAATCTTCTCGATTGGGATGATACGCAACTCTCTGTGTTAGAGAATGTTTCATCGAGCGAGTTTCTTACTCGAGAACATAATGAACGTTTAAAATTTATTTCATCTTACTTGTTGAACGAAGAATTGATTTAATTTGTAATCATCTTTAAGGATGGGAATTTTACGGATGATAAACCCGAAAGAAAAATTAATGGCAAAAAAACATTTAATTCGGAAAAATGCGTCATTTGCTTAGTAAATACGCCGATAGTACATTTTAATGATTGCGGCCATATTTGTATGTGCGAAGAATGTTTTAATGTAGATAAATCAAGGCCGTGCCCGATTTGTAGAACTCGGAATGAGTTATTTATTATCCTCGTGGAGAAAACATAAAAAATTTATAACTTTTACGAAAGTTATAAATTTATTTTTTTTTATCGATAAAAAAAAATTTTTTTGAAATTTCCGATTTTTTTTCCGGCTAAAAAGCCTGGTTCAAAATGAGCTTACTAAAGAATTTAGAAAGTTTTATCTGGCGTTTGGCTAAAATGCTAGAAGGTAAAATTAAAAAATCTTTACCGCGGCACGAGGTAAAAAAGGATGTACTAAAAAATTTAGAAAGAAGTTTTATTTCGCGTTTAGTTAAAATACAAGAAGATAACAATTTTTTCGCGAAACGAAGATATTCTTATATTTATACGTATTTTCCTTCGGTTATATGCGAAAACGGCCGTCCACCGTTACTTCGATTTAAGGCAATTACTTACTCCGTATTAAGTAAATTGGCGAAAGATAACGATGATGAAATAGGAATGAATATGGACTTTATTTTAATTTTTCGAGACCGTATGCATTGCGAATATATTACGAGTATGAAAGAATTCGATGCTTTAACGCATAAACATTTTGAACGAGCGTATGACGAAAATGAGCGTTTTTATTTAAATATAGGTTGCGCTTATTCCATTTTTGATGCCGATGATTACCCGGGTGTTTGGGAAGACGATGAACTTTATTCCGATCTCGATTTTCATGGTAACACCGTTGGAAGAAATCATGTGTTTGATGATTTAAGAAAAAGATTAGATGTCGGCCCTTTTTATTACGAAGATAAATTTGGAAGTAGTATTGTAATACGTAAAAACGGTATTTTAACATTTCGAGCGGAAGAATGCGTTATTTGCAGAGACTCGGAACCGCGTATATTGTTTTGTAATTGCGGTCATATACTTGTATGCGAGGAGTGCGATAATACGGGTAATTTTAAAAGTTGCCCTTTGTGTAAATTGGAGTGCAGTATAAAACGTAAGTTATAAATATATATTTTTTTAAAAAAATATATATTTTACCTTTTTAAAGTTAATAGAAATTTTTTTCTTTTTCTAAAACGCGCGTTTTCTTCTTTTAGTTTACTTATTATCGCTTGTAACATTTTAATACGTTCATTATTTTTCGTAATTTTTTCGTTATAATACGATTCCGGTTCCGTTTTCATCGTCGCGGATTATTTTTTATCTATTTTTTTAAAAAAACAATTAATTAAAGTTTTGAAAAAATTTATAACTTAAATTATAAATTTTAAAATAATGTCGTCAATATTATTTAGAAAAATTAATAAAAGAAGTTGGAAAGAATTAGAATGCGCCGCGTCAGAAATAATAGGTTTAACTATAGAGTTGACGGAATATACCCACGATACTTTAAAATTTGTCAGAGAAATTTTAACCCATATTTCTAGAATCGCCGGCCCTTTTTGGTTTCATATTCCTAATTCGATCCTCGAAGAAGCTTATTACGATATTTTACGTTTATTTACGGCTATTAGCGAAAATCTTAATTTTTTTTACGACTCGGTAAGCGACGAAATTATACGGGAGCTGCCTAATAATTACGTAGTAGATATTCTCGATGAATTACGGAGCGTCATAAACAGTAAAATTGGAGGGATCATAATTAAAATACGTAATGAATCGAATAATATTAAAGACGAAATTCTTAACGAAAAAATTTATAAAAGCATTGATTACGCTATTATCATCTTATTAGATCTTAAAATCGAGTTAAAGAAAGGGATAAGGAAAATAGCTAGTTTATACGTGAGGGATTAAAAAATTTATAACTTAAAGTTTAAGTTATAAATTTATAGCCTTTTAGGGCGTAAGTAATCCTTAAGCGAAATAGTGGGATTTTCTTTTATTTCTATCTTATCTTTTATCTCGAATATCGTATCTAAAAACCATTCTATCGTAGGATCCTGGTATTTTTCGTGAACTCCGGAAAATATAATTCGTCCCGAATTAAATACCGTTATAGAGTCATATTTTTCGGTGGTTGACTTAGTAATCTTTTTTTCTTCTAGTAACTTTTCATAGGTTATTTCTTCTTTTAAACTTACGGTATTATCTTTTCCGCTTATATCGAACGCGTAAACGGGCATGTCACTCGTAGATTCTATAGGTTTAATAAACCGACTTCCTTTAAAACATAAATCTATCGAGAGATTATGTTCTTTATTTTCTTCCGAGAAGTATTTTTCCAGTTTTTCTCCGTTAATGGGAAATCCGGTATTAAATACGACATTCTTCATTACCGAAACTAGGTAGACATTTAGATTATTAAGTAAGGAACACGGCGGAGTTTTCTTAAGTAAGTTCCATAAAAAGACTAATCCTTTTACGCAATGAGCGTAACTTTTACACCCCGTAATCTGTAATACTCCGTTTTTAAAGAGTTTTAGGTTTATTTTTTTCTCTTCGGCGAGAAGGGAAAACGAAATATAATTAGAAAAATTTCTCTGTTTACTTTTTTTCTTACCTTTGTCCCCTGTTTCTTTTCTTTTGTAGTTCGCGTATGTTAACTCCGTAGTTAGAGTTATTTCGCCGAACAACTTTTCTAAGTCGAGTTCATCCATGTTCGTATAAGCTAAAAATGTTTGGGTAGAAACTTTTATATCCATTATTATTTTTAAAAAATTGAATTTTTAAAAATCATTTTCTGGGTAAAATCGTCAAGAAAATGGCGAATAATAAATTTATAAACTATAAAGATTTCGATATAAAAAACGTAAGACTTTGTGAATGCAAAGATAATAAACAATACAAGTTTAAAACGTGGGAAATTAAATACATTTATCCCGACGGGGAAGAGAGCGGTTTACGATTACGTTCTCCCCTTTTGTTTTCTTACGGAGTTGCGAAGTTTAAAAGTACGCCCGATTATTATATGTCTTTAATACCCGTTTACGATAATGAAAATCCGAACGAAAAAGAAGTTAAGTTCAAAAAAATTTTAAATAGTATTTCGAAATTTTTACGAAAAGAATGGGAAAAAGAGACTAAAAAGAAGGATAGCGAAGATTTAGAAATTATTAAAGATAATATTTTTTTCCCGAGACTAAAAGCGAAAAAGATTTTCGAAAATAACGTTCTTAAAGATTGTAAAATAAAAACTATTTTTTACGAAAAGGAAGAAGACGGAGAACTTACAGAATCTGATCCTATCGGATTTAAGGAAAAAAGATGTAAAGTAGTCGCTTATATAGATTTAGATGATATTTTTAGTAATTCATCCGCACTTAAAGCACGAACATCTATTTCCGACGTTATTATTTTAAGAAAGGACGTTCCTCCTCCTCCCAAAAGCGAAAAACCTCCTACTTCCAAATCGGAAATAACGCTAGGTTCCGACGACGAAGAATAAATTTATAACTTTTTAAAAAAAGTTATAAATTGATTACTTAAGACTCCTCAGTCTCATTCGCTGGTTCCCAAGTCTTCGTGTTCTCAATGGTTTTACTAATTTTTTCTGGCTTCTGTAAAGGGGGTATTTTTTCGGAAAAAATATCTTTAATCTCTTTTTGGTAGTAATCCACTAAAGAAATTCTACTCTGCTTTATTAAAAACTTGTATAGTTCGTCAACTATTCCTAGGTAATATTCCCGTGAACTTTCGGTTTTGAACAAAGATTCGTATTTAACGAGTTCGCTAACTTCCGCCGTTATAGCGTCAAAAAAATTTTCTACCTCGGTTCCAATAAAATCTTTTAGTTCCTTTTTCTCCATTTTAAATACAAAAAATTTCTTTAATATATTTATAAATCGAGTTCTACGAGTAACGTTAAATAAGAATTTTTCGCATTAGGAATATCCGTCTTCGTTAAAAAGTTTATAATATCGCATTGATTAACTTCTAAAGGTTTAGGAAAAACGACGCAACTACAACCTTTCCCTCTTTTCTTTATTAAAGAGTAATCGGTCTTCTCGATACCGTTTATTACTAAATTAATTTTCGCTTCTTCATCTAAATAATCGTTACTTCCTACTACCGTAAAACTACCTCTTAAAATCCTACCCGGAGCTGACATACAATAACCTCCTAAAACGTGCGATCTTCCGCTACTACTGTTACCGAAAGAAAATTCGTAATTTCCGTTCGTTAAAGGTCCCTGTTCTTCGGCATGGACACTTATTATAGGTTTAGTTTTTTCCTTTCTGACTATATCTATAAATCTCGCCGAAAAAGCCGCTATTCTCTTGGTTAAAAAAGATTTCGTTACGGGATCGTTATTACCGAAAGGCCTAGGTAAGTTTATAATTCTTTTCGCGTTCATATCTATTAGTCCTTTCGCGGTAAAAGAGCCGTCATCATTTCTCGTTAAAGAGTCCTCGCGCTCGTGAATAGTTAACAACTGCGTAGCGAGAAAAGACCTAGTTACGGGATCATCCCAAGCGGCTGGTTCAGGTAAGTTTTTAATTCTATTTCCTCCCATATCTATATCTCCTATAACCGAAAAACTACCATCTTCTAGTTTAACTATTCCATCGCTTTTTTCATCCACGTATTTTTTATTAGCGGCTTCGTTCGGTTCCGTAGGATCTCCTAAATTTTTTATTTTATTAAAACTCATGTTTAAATAATCAGTTATGAGAAAATCTCCATTTTCGTTTAATAATCCCGAGTTGGAATCGACGTAATTTTTAGTAGCGACGTCCTGCGGATTTACCGGATTACTAACTCTCGTTAACGTATTACCGTTCATATTTATACTACCGGTAACTTCCGTTGTTCCGTCTTTATGCAGGAAATTATTATTTATGTAGGATAACGATATACCATCTTCGCTCGGTCTAACTTCATCACCCGTTCCTCCAAATTTATTAACTGGCATCTTTTTTTAAATAAACTAAAAAAGTTTATTTAAAATGCTTTGGAATTCGTTTCCCGAGGTTAACTCTTTTAAAACGAACAAACATAAATGGCCGCAAAATACTTGATCGGCGCGTTGTAATTGGTCCGTATTGTAAAGTATCGGATCTGACAAGTAGTTTCGTATTTTGATAGGCAGTCTTATACCGTAACTATCGAAATTTTTTTTTTATCTCCGTCTTTATACCACGCGACCCAATGCGTACCAGGCCCGCTCGAATCGTCCAAGTTTAATATACCGCATTCCTTTTTCTTACATTTTTTAGGTAGTTCGTTTCGTACAAATACGCCCCTAAAAGAAGGTATCTTTAGTCTTTTCGCGGCGTCTTCTAGTTCGAAGTTACTTAAAGGTTTATTAGGTAAAATTACGTTTTTAATTGCTATATCCGACATTTTTTTAAAAAACTTAAATATTTTTAATGTTTTCGTTGTCGACCCAAGAATTAAACTCGTCCGAGTATCCTTTCCATTTTACCAAAGACTTCTTTTTTCCCTTTTTAATAACCTTTTCTATCCTAAACGTCTCTTGACTAGTTTTTTGTAGTTCGGGTTCGTAAAAGCTACCTACTATTTCTTCTTCGTTAAGATCTTTAATTTTATACGTTACTGGCAACGTACGTTTTACCTCGGAAATCGTAAAAACCTCTTTGCTCCATCTCGTAGTATATCCTTTTTCGAAGGCCTTTTTCTTTTTAGATATCCGTACTTTATCGCCTACGGCAAACTTAGGATTTATGTCCCTTATTTCGTGGCCTTCGGGATAAAGAGTTTTCCAAACCGCGTTTTCGTTTACCTTTTTACTAGCGTTTATCGGCGACATTTTAATAGAAGAATGTTTCGCCTTATTATATTCTCTAACGAGATCGGGTAACGCGTTAATGTAAACGTTAGTGGAATTAGCGGAAAAATATTTCCACATTTTTTCTTTCATCGTTCTAATCCATCTTTCAACGACACTAGATTTTTCCTCATTCTCGGTAGAATACAATTCTATCAAGTCTTTAACGTGCACGTTGTAAAACTCTTTACCTTTATCCGTCCACATTTTTTCTCTCTTTAAAAATACCCTTTAATGCCTCAGCGATGGATTTTCGCGTTTTATCTTTTAACGGTATTAACCAACCGTACTTGGAAAAGATATCGATGACGGCGAGAAGATATTTTATACCCCGATTAAATTTGGCGAATGCCTGCATGTCTACTAAATCCGCGGCCCATATCCTATCGATACCGTTTACTAAGACTTTCCTTTTCTTAAATTTTCTTCTTACGGGTTTATGTAATTCTTCCGATAAATTCGTCATGACGATTTTTTTTTTTTATTAACCCCCATCCCGAATCTTTTCTTAGCCCCAATCAGATTACCAACGACGGATCGTTCTATTTTTTCCCTAAGCGTAGGATTATAAATTCCTTTTAATTCCGTTAACATATTAGCGTCGCAAACAGAATTTCTGGTAGCCGTATCATCGTACTTAAGGTAACAAACGTCGTGATGGTACGCCGCTTTATCGACGCGATTTATCGGTTTACTCCATTCCTTAGGCGTTAAATCTTTGTTTAGTCTTTTATTTAACTTCGTACCGGGACCGGTAAAATTATGCCCGGGAAGATGCATTTCGACGGGTAAGTTATTTATAAACTTATTTAGTAATGATCCGCCTTTTTTTTTTAATGAATTTAGTTTTAGTTTTTCCGCATACGTCGCATTTACCTCGCACCATATTTCTTCCATTTTTAGTAACGCCGTGTTCTACGTTACTAGTATCAGTAACTTTTTTACATTTAACGCAATACATTTTTTATAAGCTTAAATTTTTTTTAATTTAAGTAAAATGGATATCGCTAATTTATCGTGGAACGATACAGTATCAAAGAGACATAACAATTCTATTTTACCTAAAAGTATTAGAGGAATAATCGTCGGTAAATCGGGTTGTGGTAAGACTACGCTTTTAATAAACCTTTTGATAAGGCCGGGATGGCTCGACTACGATAATTTAATGGTTTTCGGGAGAAGCCTTTTTCAACCCAAATATCATTTACTTAAAAAAGCTTTCGAAGAAAAATTACCGAAAGAAAGAATTTTGCAGTTATTTAACGTGCCAGAGTGCGAGATGTAGTTCAAAGCGAAAACATTTCTCCCTCATCTTTGATCAAAGAATGGTCGAAAACCTTAGCGAATAAATCGGACATAAGATGTAGTTTTTTCGAGCGTACCGACGATGTACCCGACCAGAGAAATTTAAACCCGAAAAATAAAAATTTAATGATCTTCGACGACTTACTTTTAGAAAAACAAAATAAGTGCGAGTGTTATTACGTTCGAGGAAGACATAGTAATGTCGATTGTTTTTACCTTTCGCAAAACTATTTTAGGTTACCTAGACAAACTATTAGGGAAAACGCGAATTTTATTTGCCTTTTTAGACAAGACCAGAAGAACATTAATCATATTTACACCGACCACGTAAGCGAAGATATGACTAAAGAAGAGTTTAGGAATTTTTGTAAAAAAGTATGGGAAAAGCCGCACGGTTTTATCGTTATCGATTTAACGAGTAAAAAAGACGAAAGAAAATACAGAGACGGCTTAGATAATTTTTATATTCCGAGTGGATAAAAAATGAATAAGAATTTAAAAAATAAATAATAATCGTGGAAGAATGGATGAAAATGCTAAAAAAAGTTTTATATACTTTTGCGGGCAAAAAAGTTATAGTACTATGAAAGATCTTAATTTATGGCATCTAGAATTACCTATTTTAAGAGAACTTTCTTACGCGATCCAATCGAGGGAAAGCTTTCTTGGATGGGTTTTTGCTCAGGATGAGAATTTTATCTTAAATCCGAAAGAATATTACTACGATAAATTCGGATTAAAAAAAATTTGTAGCGAGAAAACATTATTTAGGTTAGAGTTTGCGGTTGAAGATTTAATATCTTATAAAGAAACATTAGAGCGACGGGATAAAGGAAATGAAAAAAGAATTAAAAAATAAATAATAATCGCGAAAATGGATGAAAATATTAAAAATAGGTTTAAAAACGAGTACGGGGAAGATAATTACCGTATTATAGAGAATTATAATTTATGGCGCGTAAAACGTAATATTTTACATAAACTCGAAAGCGTGATTTATAACTATTCGCATAATCAGTTTTTAGAAAATTCGGGTAGTCGGGCTTTGATGGGAAAAATACGTATCTTCTCATATTCGGAAGAACGTATAATCGATACATTTAAATTAAAAAATTTAGATGAAGAAAGCTTATCTAAATAACGAAAGGCTATTTTCCGTTTAGAAATTTTTAAAATGAATTTAGAGTTTGAGAATCTACCTGGGGTAACTGTCCACTACGTTTAAGAAAAAAATATATCTTTTGTTATAAAGATATATTTTTAACTATAAAAAATGGAAGAACTACTAAAACAAATAGCCAAAAACACGGGACCTAAAGAATCTTTACAAATTGTAGTAAGCGACGACAAAACTCTGTTTACGACGAATTTTAATCCTCCGATCCGCTTGGATTACGAAAGTAAATACGAAATAGCTTTGATAAATCTCGAAACGTATTATTCTTTTCCTAACATTGACGAGACGAACAACATATTTATTTATTCCACCGACAACGGCGTTTCTTGGTTTAAAATAGAAATACCCATAGGAAGTTACGACCTTATAGACATTAACGATACCATTCATCAGGAAATGAGAATAAAAGGTCACGTCGATTTAGTTAACGATAATTACCCTATTAATATTTCCGGGAACACGAATACGCTAAAATCTATTCTTACCTTAGAAAACGGTTACGAAGTAGATTTTAATCATCCAAATTCCATTTCTAAAGTACTAGGTTTTACTCGCGCTAAATACGAAAATGGTTTTCACGAGTCGGAAAACGTAGTAAATATTCTCAATGTAAATTCCGTGCTCGTTAATATTAATATTATCTCGGGAAGCTACATTAACGGATCAATGCTAAACACGATTTACACTTTTTTCCTGAATGTCGCGCCAGGATATAAGATAATCGAAACGCTGCATACTGTAGTATATTTACCGATATCGTTACGGGATATACACAGTATGGAAGTAAAAATTACGGATCAAGACGGGAATTTACTAGATCTTAGGGGCGAAAAAGTAACGAGCAGATTTCATATTAGAGAAAAATAAAACGAGTTTAAAAAAATAAAAAAACGTATAAAAAATATGACTAGCTACACGAACATTAAAGTTAATATATCGAGCGGCCAAAAGCAAAAACTTAAATCCGCTATTAAAAAAGGAAGTTGTCAAATGAGTATTCGTTTAACGCGCGAAGATTTACGCGGTAATGACGTTTTAGCCATTACCTCGTCTCAAGCGAAAAAAATAGCAAAAGCTTTTGAAAAAGGTACTGGAGTAACGATCAGAATGAATACTAACCAACTTAAACATAATGCGAAAATAGAGGGAGGTTTTCTCGGAATCTTAGCGGGCTTAGCAGATCGGGTCTTTACGTTAAAAAAGGAGGTTGCGTTTGTCGGGTAGAAACCGACGGAAAAGGTCTTTATTTAAGTCCGTATAAGGGTAAAGGATTAAAGTCCGTCGGCGACGGTTTATATTTAAAACAGGGAGGAAAATTTTATGACGGAAAAGGTCTTATTCTAGGACCTAATAGTCCTTTCGCTAGTATTCCCATTTTAGGAGCTATATTATAAATTTATGTTATAAATTTATAATATAATATAAAAAAGATGGACGTTTACAAATTTAACGTAAAATCGAAAATGTATCAACCGAAAACGATTGATTGGTTACCCAATACTACTTTAAAATATCCCCAGATAAAAGTAAACCCGTTAACTTGGAACATCTTTAGTCAAAAAGAGCTTACTTTAACTCCGGGTCAAGTAATTTGCGTGGGATTAGGTTTAGGTTTTAAGTCGACTAAAGGCGTAATTCTAACCTCTTTAGATTATCATCTGAGATACTCGGAATGTAGTTTACAAAACGAGATTAGCTTCGGAGACATCGCTAATATTATAGTCGCTATTACTAATAATTCGAAGAAACCGGTAAAAATAAAAGAAAACGAACTTTTATGCTTCATCCATTATCGATATTAAAAAAAAATTTGCCTATTAAAAACTGGAGATGAAAGAGATTAATAGATATCCTGAATTACCGACGGCCCCTCCATTTGATGAGGGGCAGGGCTATCGCCTGCATAAAATTAACGAGATACAAAACTTTTTAGAAGGCGAAGTCGCGAAAAGAGAAGCTTTAAGTAAGAAATATTTTAGATCCGCGAAAATAGTAGACAATATAGATACCGTTTTAATCACGCTTACGATGGCAGGAGGGGCAGGAGGCATAGGTTTGTTAACTACGGTAGTCGCGATACCCGCGGTTATAGCGTTAGAAGGTTTCGCGGGTCTTTGCGGGTTTTTAAGTTTAGTCGGAAGATACGTCGTTAATAATTCGACGAAGAAAGCGGAAAAACACGAAAAGATTAAAACCGTCGCGGATACTAAATTAAATACTATAACCTCCCATGTCTCGAAAGCTTTATCGGATAATAAAGTTACGGATGAAGAGTTCCAACTGATTATAGAGGAATTAGAGAAGTATAAGAAGATGAAGGAAGAAATTAGGACTAAATTTAAGACAAAGATTACGAGCGAAATGGAAGCTACTTTAATAGAGAGAGGGAGAAGAGAACAGCGCGAGTCCTTTCGGAGGTTGGTTGAAAAACATAATGGTCAACCGTTGGAATATTAAAAAGCCAAAAATTAAGTTTTCGTGTAGTTTTAGTTACAAAACGGGTTAAAAAAAAAAATTATATTAAAAAAATGTCTTTTTTAAAAATTAAAAATCCCGCGGAAAGGGAACGAGTCGTAAAAGAATTTCTCGAGATAAAAAAAAATATTCGCGCTAACGAGTTAGCGGAGAAAACGGGTAAAATAGAATTACGAGAAGGTCTTTCGGAAATATTTAAACCCGTTACGGAAGCGCAAAAAACTACCGCAAGGGAGATTACGGAAGGTTTTAGGCCTATTAAAGAGGGTATTGAACAATTACCTCAAAGGTTACCGCGCCAAAAAACGCCTTTGCATCTTTTTATAGAAAAAAAATATCCTGATATGCCTCCTCCCACTTATAGCTCACCAATACCATCAACATCTAAAGAGGAAATACACGGAATTTTTCCTGGCAGTGATATCGATTTTGGTTTATATGAAAAAGGGGGCAAATTTTTTATCGGTGATAAAGAAGTTTACTTAACCGAAGACCGTAAAAAATTTTTATTGGCGAAAACCCTTATATTCTAACAGAAGGGTTGTGGGATCTTCTTACATCAAGATATCCCTCCTTAGGAGATATTAAACCTATTGATATTTCGGTGTACAATGAAATTTTAAATGTTAGTAACACTATGTACGATGAAAATGATCCGAAAACTGCAAAAAAAAAAATCTGTTGACCCTAAAATCAAAGAAACGGATAAATGGAAATTTATTATTAATCCCGCTTGGAAAGGAAAAGGGAAAAAAATTGGTGTAGGCCTTAAAAAAGTCGTTATCCCCGGTGATCCTAACGCGTTACTAGAAAAACTCGACTTACTTATGGCTAGTAAAGCGGCTGGTAATACGGGTTTAAGAAACGAGTTGGTAAGCATGTGCAACGAATTAAAAAGGAAAGGTATTTTCGATAAAAAAAGGTTATAAAAAAATAATGTCCTTATTATAAAAATATGTATATCTATAAGAAACGAGGATTTACTAGAAGAAATAGATACGGCGGAGCAGGAATTTTCGATAGCTTGGCAAACTTTTTCGCGAAACTTTTAAGTAGTAGCGCGGCTAAACAAATAGCGTCTTCCGCGGTTGATGTAGGAAAGAGCGTCGCTAAGGAAGGAGCGAAAAAAGCTTTAGAGGCCGGAAAAAGCGCCGCGGTAGACGCGGGAAAAAAGTTAATCGAAAAAGCTTTAACGCCGAAATCTAAGAAAATTTTGAAAAAGTATAACGCTTTGCCCGCGCCTTCGCAAAACGTAAACGCTTTAATAGATGGAAGCGGAAACGATCTGATCGCGATACAAGAATTAGTTAAAAAATTAAATAGCGGCGCGGGGATTAAAACGACGTAAAAAATTATAATAATTTAAGAATTATTATAACCTAATAAAAATGAGCATTTTGGACATTACTGAAACCCCTTTTAAAGACGATAGTATCGAAGAATACGAATACTTCGAATATCTACCGATCGTAAGTGCCGTTAATAATCTTAACAATCCTAGCGGGGATATTACGATTAACATCGAAACCCAAGATATTTTTATGCATCCTAGCGAAAGCTATTTACTTATACAAGGTAAATTAGTAAAAAATGATGACACAGTATACGCTAATGAAGACATTGTCGCTTTAGCGAACAACGGTTTAATGTATCTTTTTAGTAATATTAGGTACGACCTTTCTGGTAAAGAGATCGAAAGAATAACGCATCCTGGCTGGGCTTCCACTATACTCGGGCTGTTAAAATACGACGACGATTTTTCTAAATCGCGAGGTTTAAACCAATTGTGGTATAAGGATATGGAAAGCGCAATATTAAATGCTGCTGGAGATGCCGTTATTAATACAGGTTTTATAGTAAGAAAGAATCTCATTATTATGAAACCTGATCCAAAGGGTACATTCGAATTTAAAATCCCATTAAAACATATTTTCGGTTTTTGCGAAGATTATGATAAAGTATTATACGGTATGAAACAAACTCTTTACTTAACGAGAGCGGGCAATAATGACGCTATTTATAAAGTTGCCGAAGTAGCTGCTGCTGGTGGTAACCCAGCTCGACATGAACCGGGTAAAGTTGTACTGGAAAGAATAGCGTGGTATATGCCTCATGTGTTACCTACGGATAAGTATAAAATGGAACTTTATAAACATATCCAGAACAAAGAAACCTTTGCGGTTAATTATAGGATGATACAATGCGATACCGCGATAGTTCCTCAAACGAGATCATTTACCTGGAGACTCGCCGTTAAAACGTCACCGGAGTTTCCGCGTTACATTATTATCGGTTTTCAAACGGATAGGCAAAATAATCAAGACAGAAATCCGGCTGTATTCGATCACGTTAGCGTTACGGATATTCACGTAACATTAAATTCTTTTAAATATCCGAGAACAGACTACAAACTTTCTTTCTGAAAACAACAATTTAGTAGAGCGTACAACGATGCAGCCGCATTTAGATCTAAGTTTTTTCTTATGGATGATTTAGCCTCAAATCCTAATTTTACTCCTTTAGAGTACAAAGACCTTTATCCGCTGTTTTTGTTCGATGTTAGTAAACAAAGCGAAAGGATAAAATACTCCGTAACCGATATTCACGTAAAGGCAAATTTTTAAGCTAATGTACCCGCCAACACGCACGCGTACGCCGTTATACTTAGCGACAGGGTAATAAACTTCCAGTCCGACGGAAATAAAATGAGCGTAGTTTATTAAAAATTTTATTACGAAAAAATCGTAATAAAATTGAATAGCGATTTAAACTATATTAGGCGCATTATAAAAACTATGGAATTTAATAGACTTACGGTACCGGAACTAAAAAATTTAGCTAGGTCGAGAGGCCTTAGGGGTTATTCGAGACTTAGACAAAATCAATTAATTAATCTTTTAACGCCGATATTAGATAGAGATAACGAAGATATAAGGACTCCCATTTTACGACCGACAATCGCTCCGCCTATAATAGCGAGTGTACCAGTAACTCTGCCTAGGCAACAACGGCAGCTCGAGGATTTATTAAAAAGTTTAGAAAGAGTCGAGGAAGTTCCTAAAAGTATTTCTCCCGAACCTAACGCGCTTAAAAAAAAGATCACGAAATTATATAGTAGAACGAAACCAATAAAGGTCGAAACGCATCGTTCGTCTCTTAAAAATTGGGCGGAAGAACATAAAATACCCGGAATACCGGTAAAATCGCCCAAACAGTTTTTAAGCCTCGCGAGACACACGATGTTAGAAATTTTAAGAAGTAAGCGGAATACTAAAATAAAAATGGTTCTTCAATGCGAAATGTATAGATTCATCGACGATAATACAAGGGAGATAGTAGAAGCTAATTTTTCTTCAGATATAAACGAAATTAATTTAGAAGGAACCGACGAAGACCTATTATATAATATTATGACGAGTAGAATTTTAGAAAATTTTATTACTTTTACGAGAATGGGTAGCGGTTGGCGTTTTCTTAGAGTGATGCATTTAAAGTTACATTCCGCCATTTACGAACCTTTAAGAGCTACGGGATATATACCGCTACCCGATTGGATTTCGAATGAAAAAGCATGTATCAATATAAAAAATTACGATAATAAATGTTTTTTATTCGCCGTTTTAAGAGCGTTAAATCCTAAAGAAAAAAATGCGGAAAGGATCGATAGAGATTTACGATTGAAGGAAAATAGTTTAAACATGAAAGGAATAGAATATCCCGTTACAACGCACGATATAGATAAGTTCGAAAAACAAAATCCGGAAATCAGCGTAAACGTTTTTAGTTTCAACGACGAAGAAAAAAAATTTTACCCGTTAAGAATTACGAAAAACGAAAAAGAAAAACACTCCGATTTACTTTACTTTAAGAACGGAATAAACAGCCACTACGCCGTTATAAAAGATTTTAGTCGTTTAATGAGTAGTCAAATATCGAAAAACGAACATAAAAAGTATTTTTGTAAAAGATGCGCGAATCCTTTCGGAAGCGAAAACCTCTTACAGGAACATAAAAAGTATTGCGGCGATCACGAAGCCGTCTTTTTAAAAATGCCCGAAGAGGGAAGCGTATTAGAGTTTAAAAATCACGATAGAAAAATAGAGTTTCCCGTAGCTATATACGCCGATTTCGAAAGCGTCCTTTTACCTATAGAAACTTGCCAGCCGAGCGAAAAGGAAAGTTATACTATAAAAAGGCAAAAGCACGTTCCCTGCAGTTTTTACTATATTATAATATTTTCTAACGGGATAAGACAGCCTATGGAAAGAAATTATACCGGAAAAGACGCCGATAAAGTTTTTATACGAACGTTAATCGTCGACGTAGAAAAAATCGTCGAAAAATATCACGAAGAGCCGGTTCCTATTAAAATAACCGAAGAGGAAGAAATAAAACACGAAAAAGAAACTAATTGTTATATTTGTAACGAGGAATTTACTCCCGAAAATTATAAGGTAAAAGACCATTGTCATTTTACCGGTAAATACAGGGGGCCCACCCACACGAAGTGTAATCTTAAAGCGAGAATTCCTAAGTTTACGCCCGTTTTTTTCCATAATTTAAGCGGTTACGACGCCCATCTTTTTATTAAGATGCTCGGTAAAACTGGTGGTTACATCGATTGTATACCGAACAACGAAGAAAAATACATAAGCTTTAGTAAAACTATCCGGGTAGGAAAAAAAATAGCTCATAAAATCAGGTTTCTCGATAGCTTTAAGTTTATGTCTTCGAGTTTAGATAATCTCTCTAAAAATTTAAGCGAAAACCAGTTAAATATTTTATCGAGGTATTTTTCGAAGGAACATTTACCTCTAGTTAGAAGGAAGGGAGTTTTTCCTTACAATTACTTAGACTCTTTCGAAAGGCTGGAAGAAACTCAACTACCGCCTAAAGAAAAGTTTTATTCTAGTTTAAATAAGGAAAGTATTAGCGACGAAGACTACGAACACGCTAAAAATGTTTGGGATACTTTTAACGTAAAAACGTTTAAGGATTATTTAGAGCTTTATAATAAGGTGGACGTTTTACTTTTAGCGGATGTATTCGAAAACTTTAGGGACGTATGTCGTAAACACTACGACTTAGACCCTTGTTGGTATTTTACTACGCCCGGGTTAGCGTACGACGCGATGTTAAAGAAAACTGGAGTAAAGCTCGAACTTTTTTCGGACGTCGAAATGCTTTTAATGGCGGAAAAAGGTATCAGAGGCGGTATATCTATGTGTAGTAAAAGGTATTCTAGGGCTAACAATAAATATATGGGTAAAGATTACGATGAGAATAAACCGCCGAAATATTTAATATATATAGATGCGAACAGTCTTTACCCTTGGGCTATGAGTAAACCATTACCCGTACGAAACTTTAAATGGATGAGTAAAAAAGAATTAAAAGGATGAAAAAATATTCCTTGCCTTTTAGAGGTTGATTTATGCTATCCCGAAGAATTGCACGATTTACATAACGACTTTCCTTTAGCGCCCGAACGCTTAAAAATAGAAAAGGTAGAAAAATTAATTCCTAATTTAAACGATAAAGAAAATTACGTTATACATCACGAGGTTTTAAAAACTTGTTTAGAGTTAGGCTTAGAGATTAAAAAAATACATCGGGGAATTAAATTCGAGGAAAGCTCGGATATTAAAAAATATATCGATTTAAATATCGAGTTAAGAAAAGGCGGGGAAAACGAATTCGAAAAAGATTTTTTTAAGTTAATGATGAATTCGTTTTCGGTAAAACCATGGAAAATTTAAGAAATAGAGTAAATATACAATTAATTAATGGCAAGACTAGTTTTCGTTATAAAAAACTCGTCGCCAAACCGAACTACCATCATACTACGATATTCGACGAAAATTTAGTAGCCGTCCACATGAAAAAAACGGAAATAAAATATAACAAACCCGCTTATTTAGGCATGTGTATATTAGATATTAGTAAAACGCTTATACAAAAAACTTATTATAATTATTTTAAAACTAAATACGGAAAAAAAGTAAGGATGTGTTATACCGATACGGATAGTCTTATTCTCGAAATAGAAACCGAGGATTTATATAAAGATATCGCGCACGAAGCCGATAAGATGTTTGACACGAGCAGTTACCCTAAAGAACACAAGTTACATAGTCAAAAAAACAAAAAGGTACTAGGTATGTTTAAAGACGAATTAAACGGTTGTATTATGACAGAGTTCGTCGGTTTAGGCGCTAAATTGTACGCTTATAAAAAATTAAATACTAAAATAGGCGAAAACGGAAAGTTAATATACGAGGGCGAGGACGAAGATAGAAAATGTAAGGGAGTAAAAAAAGCGGTCGCTAAAAACGAACTAAATTTACAAAACTATAAAGACTGTTTGTTTACGAAAAAAGACCATTATAGAATTTTAAGCGTAATAAGAAGCCACGAACACGAAATTTATACGGAGGAGTTAAATAAAAAAGCGTTAAGTTACGTGGATGATAAAAGATTTATATTGGAGGATAATATAGATACTTTAGCTCGGGGACATCGCAGAATCGATTTAAATTTATAACTCCGCGGAGTTATAAATTTTTTATAAACGATTACTTACGTTTATATTGCCTCCAACCTTTTTTATGACGAATTTCCGTATTACGTTTAACAAAATCTACCGAACGATTGTAGTAACAAGATCTTAATTTATTAGACATTGTTTCATCTGCCATCCTATGAAAAAAACCATAAAAAAAGAAACGATGAAAAGAACCGATATCCTTAATAAAAGGTAACATATTTAATATACATTTACGATGCCTCTTGTTTGTTCTATCTTCCTCTTCAGTTTCGAAAATTCTCGCACTCTTATATAAACCTTCGTATAATTCGTCTAAAAACGTTTTTACGTAAGGAGTATATAACGTTTCTTCAATACCTTCTTGCCCTTTCGCGAATAAACGAAAATTTTTTTCGCTGTTAAAACGATTTAAGAAATTATAAAAAACCCCTTTCGAAAAGGTTGTTCCTGATAAAAACTTATTAAGCGCTATCCTTCCCTCATCCATTCTTGCTAAGACATCTTTTACGGAATAACCGTTTAACCTATAATCCATATCGGTAAAATCTGAAAAGTTTATTTCGCATTTTTCCATCTTTACTACGTCCTTTTAACCGAAAAAAAATCGGAAATTTCAAAAATTTTTTTTATTGATAAAAAAATAAATTTATAAGTAGTATATATTATAGGGATTTTGGCCCCTTAAGATTTTGGGATTTCGAATCCTAAAGATTTTGGATTTGGAATCCTTAAGAACTTCTAACTTTCCTACCTTAAGAACTTTTAATTCCTAGACCTTAAGAACTTTTACCTTACTCTCCTTAAGTCTACCATCTCTTTTCTTAACCCTCTCTCTCCTAACCCCCTATCCTTAAGAACTCCTATCCCTCTCTCCTTAAGTCCCTCTTCTCTTTCCTTAACCCTCTCTTTTACTTTTCCTACCTTATGAACTTCCCCTCTTTCCTTAACCCCTCTACCCCAGTCCCGCTTTCCCCCCCTCCCCCCCTCCTCTTTCGGAGGTTCGTAAGTTAAAAAATAATATAATTTTGGATTATATTATTTTTTGATTTAAGACTTTGCGAGATTAATATTAAAAAGATATGGATTCCGATTCTAGTTTATTTAAAGTCCAAAAAGTTACTTACGATTTAATAAAGAACCATTTACACAGAAAATTTGCGGATGGTTTTATGTTAAGTAAAATACCTTATAAAGATATAAGATATCTTACTCCTTTAATCTATTATGAGTATAGTAAAACAAATCTAGAATTTAGGTCTATCGGGATTGACCTAAAAAATATAGTTATTAGTTTTTCAGCGGAGGAAATTCCCGAAGGATATCTTCATGAATATTCCTTCTTAAAAAGCATTTACAAAGGTTTTCCTATAGATCTTACTCCCGATAATATCGGGGTTATTAAAAAAATAGAAGAAGTTTTAAAGAATAAGTATCGCGAATACATCCAGAGTTTTCAAGGTGGTATATTTCCTTATAATGATATAAATTTTAAGGTACAACTAAGCGTATTTTTTAATCAGATTTTTCCCCGCATCCCCTCGCGAGATGTAAATAATAGCCTTTCCGCAAAATTATCTTATTCTGTATTTCGGCTTATTTCCAAACATGCGCTTATTTCCAGGAAACTAACGTACGATTCGGACGGAAATTTACGTTTTAATAATATTATAAATTTATTAGATTTAGGTTCTTTTATCGTACCAATCTATCATGAGTATAGTAAAAAAAGACTCGAAAGACAGTCTAACCCAATGAAAATGGATATTATTATCTATTACGCGACGTCGAATGATTATGGGATTACTAATGAAGAGGAAGAGGAAGAGGAAGAGGTAGTGGGCGAGATAAGTAGAAGTATGCATTTTCTAGATAACGAAAATTGTAGTCTTATTAAAGAATTAGATGATTTTTTTGATGAGGCTGCTTTTAATACCTTACGCGGTTATAGGAAAAATAACTTAACTATGGATTTAAAAATATCTTTTTCTACTTTAGAACCCAGAACTTTACCTACTTACTTAGAAGAAACTTGTATAGTCTGTCTCGATAATAAACCTAATATACTCTTTTCTCCCTGCGGTCATATCCCTCTTTGCGAAAAATGTAATAAAATAGATAAATGTCCGGTATGTAGGAAAGAAACCTATAATAAGTATCTTTTAAATTTATAACTTTCTAATTAAAAGTTATAAATTTCTAGGTCGTAATGAACTTTCATTATACCTACCTTTATATCTAATAGAAGGAGGCTCACCGGTAGTAAATTTATCCCCTTGTTTCAAAATTTTTTTATGTTGTCTTCGCGGGGATAATAAATAACTCATTCTACTTTATTTTCGGTCGTGTCTAAAAAGACAGGTATTTTTCTTCTTACAAGCCGCTCCGTCCCAACATAGTTTATTCTTTCTTAAAGAATTAATATTGTGATTATACGCGCAGTTCTCTCCCCTATTACATCCTAATCCTTTCATGATAAAATGACAAGGTAGATGTTTCATGTCTATTTCCGGATGAATATAAGGGCAATCTAACATATTTCTACATCTTAATCCGTATTTACATAATTTCTGGGAAACTATTTTATTTTCCATCTTTACTCCACGCCTTTTAACCGGCGAAAGTTAGTAAAATTCAAAAATTTTTTTTATAAAATTTATAACTTTCGCCGGTTATAAATTTTTTAAAGAAGAGTACTAAGGACATAGGCGGGAATAGACGAGAAAAAAGAGTACTAAGGGTATAGGCGGGCATAGACGAGAAAGAAGAGTACTAGGTAGAAATAGGCGATAGACAAAAAAGAGTACTAAGGGTATAGCCGGGAATAGGAAAAGACAAAAGAAGAGTACTAAGGGTATAGCTAGGACCGGGCGATAGTCATAGGATAGTACCGTCGCCTAGTCCGGATATCGCGAAGACGATGAGAGCGGGGGAGCTAAAAACGGTGCTTTCTCCCCTACTAAAGTCTTTTAATTAAACAAAATTGCGGAAATGGGTGGACTTATCCCCTAAAGAACTGTTTCATTCTACTTTCGGTGTAAATATCAAAGAACTATCTACTTGTGTATGTACACATTTGAAACCAAACTACAACTGTAACTATGGACCCGTGAAGGGTTATAGGCTAAAGGTGATGATGCAGGATATATTTTGCCTGTCATTCGTTTTATGTGATAAATAGAATCTCACATTCGTGTTTATGTATTATCATTTTTATCAAACTCGTTGACTATTAAAATGTATTTGACGCTCGCCAAGGCTCGCGTCATACATTTTTAGTCAACTTGTTTGATAAAAATGATAATACATAAACACTCATGTAAGATCCTCTGTTTTCTTATCGCAACTTTAAATGTATGCAGGCCTTCTTGGATTACGTTAAGGAATAGGTGATTCAGAACGACAGAATATCTGTTATAATGTCATCCTCTAGAATTCGACATTAACCCTTTACCACGCAATCCCGACTTTTAAAGACCCTGGAGAAAAAGCCTTTTGAAAACATTGTGGGAAAAGGAGAAAATGCTGGTAACCAACATTTTCTCCTTTTCCCTGAATGTTTTCTTCCCTATCAAAAAGAAAAAATCATCATTTTAGCAACATTTAATTTGTCGTCTGTTAATGCTTTCAATTTGGATCAGTTTAAAATTTTGTCGTTTGGTAAAGAGTTAAATGGCATAAATCCTTATCCTGCTAGATAAATGGAATGAAACTTCCGAGCCGATAGAAAAAAAAAAAAAGATATTTTGCTATTTCAAAAGTAATTTGGGGGGAAAGGTATCTGTTTATCGGACAGTATAGATCCAAGATCAGACTGCACGTTCTGTGTAGTCTGATCTTGGTCTACCCTGTCAGCAAAAGGTCATTGAGTCGTGCTTCGCAGCCTAACGTTTAAATAGAATATCTTTCAATTTACATTTTTTTCTCGCTTTCCAATACTTGCATTTAACATTTTTACAATTTTTTTTTCATAATTTCCCTTATATTTGCAAATAGCTGACGCGCCATCCCGCTCATGGAGCTATGAATATGACAGTCTGGCAGACGAGACCTTGTCAGTGCGAGCCAGCACTCTCACTTCTCCCGCCACAACTCCAAGGAACACTTCAAGTCTCGTGTCTTACACCTCTGTCTCCGAGTTTGCATCAACCACATCTATCACGTCCTCACAGTCAGCTGGGACAAAAGTTTCTACATTTGAAGAAGTGATCGATTCATTGCAAGTAGGAGAATCAACAGCTGCAGATCCCGAATGTAACAAGAGCGAGATGTCAAATATAGCTTTCGGTTCTTGTGGATCACCCATCAGTTTTTACCGAAGTAGTACAACAGACCTGCGTCTTGAAGATGTTGATGAAACCGACGATGCGTAAGTTAGCGCTTTTCCAAACTGAACTCACCCATAAATCGAAATCGCAGTTTAACCCTTTCGCTGCTACATAAGTGAAACGAAACCTTCAAGCCGATTGTACAATCCCAATTTTCGCTATTTCATAGGTATTGTTTTGTGGGAAAATATCTTTATATCGGACAGTGTAGATCCAAGATCAGATTGCACATTCTGTGCAGTCTGATCTTAATCTACACTGCCCGCAAAAGGTCCGTGCGTCGCGCTTAGCAGCTTAAGTGTTAAAAGTTGAACTCAAATTCTAAATTCCGAGACGAGCTATCTGAGTAGCTGTCACAGCAATTCCGATGATGAGGCTTGGAAATTAGATGAAATTGTTAGTGAATACGGCAGTTCAGGAATTTGTCATTTAAAGTAACAATACCTGCCAAAAGTAAACAATTTCACGAAAATCCGACCACAATTGCATACTTTATCGCATAAACAAGAAAAAGACTAACGGACGGACGACGATGGAAACCACGCCATAATGCCAGCTCTGCTGGTTTTGCTAAAAATCCGACCATTGTTATGACAGTTTGCTATGGTACTGGTTTGTAGGCCTACATGAATATAGTCCTGGTACCCCGCCGTACTACAAGAGTACGTCAGGCAAAGCGCAATAATGGCGGCCCCCGTTGGTAATATGCAGAGGAGACGGGATATTGTCATTTCAGATGATCAAATCGGATCATACGCTAAATTTGAAACAGATTGCTTGCAATAAAGTCATGGCAGTGAGTTTTTCTACATGTCGTTCTTACTTGGCGGGAAAAAACTACATATCAGAAATGCTTTAAGTATCCGAAATGTCAATAGATCTATTTAACGTCCGAAAACAGGGCTACTTTTAAAATGATTCATAGTCGAATTTTTATCTAAACTATACCCCAACAGCACGTTTTAGATTCGGTAATGTATTTTTTTGTACAAAAATGATCTCACTTTACTAACTGATCAAACAGGATCACATGAAAATGGGGAAAATGGGGAAGCATGTAGTGGTACGCTTGAGACACCTAGGAGGCCGCCATTATTGCGCTTTGCCTGACCCATAACGTAGTGGTAGGGGCAGGTAATCCAGACTAACATGAATGTAGGTTCGTGTATCTAGTACCTTAACCACTAAGACAATTTCCAGTCGACAGTTAATCCCCATTGGTTGCGATTTCGAAGTTCTTTACTCTTCTCTCTCACTCTCTCTAGATTGATTATCTTTCAGTGTCTCAAACAGATTATGTTCTTTTTTGGCAGGTTCTGGGATTTAACAGCTCAGCAGATCTAACAGACATCCACCCAATCAGCTTTTATTTGAGGGAACGGATTGCAAAAAAAATATGGCTGAAGTTTGAAGTTTAAGCAGCAGGAATGGGGCAGCTGTCAGAATTACACGTGTATATGCGTACACATCTTAACGATTTGACTATTTAAAAGTTTTATTGTCTTTCCACTAAAATTTAATGACACTTTGGTCATACCGTCCTTATACAAACATTTTTGTCTCTTAGGTATATATGAGATATTACGCTATGTGTTCTGCCACAAAATATTGAAGAATTGCACTGATGTTCGAGTTTTCTTGTCTTCGAATTATTTTTTCCCATGTTTGATAACTGCTATATACGTCAGAGAAATAAATTGAGAGCTGGTTTAACCTTGATCACGTTTTATAAAGATCTGGCTGCCGAACAATAAAGTAAACAATACAATATTTCTATCGGTGACTTAGGCTTCCGGCCCATTACGCATAAACGAAGCAGCATGATACATATCCAGCACCAGGAATGAATGTGTGAATAGAAGAGAGCAATACAAGATTAAACACTATCATAAGGAGACAGAGTGAGTAAACAGTGTCTGATTATGCCAGCTTATCTATATTTAAATTGTTCACATAAATAGTGGGGGGGGGGGGGGACACATTTTAAGTCTAAAACATGGATATAAAACTGTGAGAGAGTTAATAAATCATTGCGCACTATATGCTTGTCCCCTTTTAAATGAGAGATAGACGAAAATAGAAACATTTTTCCTAATATTTGGATCTTCAGTTGAAATTAGCCTGATGTATTCGATTTCACTATTTCTTGTATATAAGCACTACATAAGGTCTCATATACTGTTGGCGCAGATCCGGGTCCGTATTCACCAATCATTCTTAAGAATATTCTTTGTCTTATTCTCAAAAATGTTCTAAATTTTAAAGTAAGACAACTTTTGATTGGCTAAACCAAATGGTGGAGCCAATCAGAAGTTGTATTTCTTTCAAATCTAGAAAACTTTTCAGCAAAAGACTAAGAATACTCCTCCGAATGGTTGGTGAATATGGACCCAGAATACAAATTGCAATCAAAGAATGCGTGAAGTTCATCTATGACAAATGCTTTTATAATGAAGTCATTAGACTTACGGAAAACGAGGAAATGACTGTAAAAATAGTCTGGATTACCTGCCCCTACCACTACGTTATCGGGTCAGGCAAAGCGCAATAATGGCCGCCTCCCAGGTGTCCTCAACCGTACCACTACATGCTTCTCCGTTTTCCCCAGTTTCATGTGATCCAGTTTGATCAGTTCATAAAATGAGGTCAATTTTGTACAAAAAATACATTACCGAAGTTAAAACGTGCTGTTCGGGTATGCTTTAAATATAAATTCGACTATGAAACATATTAAAAGTAGCCCTGTTTTCGGACGTTATATAGGTCCATTGATATTTTGGATACTTAAAGCATTTCTGATATGTAGTTTTTCTCGCTAAATACGAACGTAGAAAAACTCACTGCCATGACTTTATTGCAAGCGATCTGTTTTAAATTCAGCCTATGATTCGATTTGATCATGTGAAATAACAATATCCCGTCTCCTCTGCATATTACCAACGGGGGCCGCCATTATTGCGCTTTGCCTGACGTACTCTTGTAGTACGGCGGGGTACCAAGACTACTGTAAAAAGCACTTTCACCTTGTACTCACTGTTTGCACACGTACGAATGAATGCTCTTCATAAAACATCAACACCTAGGGCCATTTAGGTCATTATTTCACTTGAATCTCGGCAGCCAGAGCACCTACCCATGCTTTCCTGGAGGTTCTTTAACCAGTACTTCGCCCAATATCGTCCCAAACCACTGGCTTCTTTCCCATAAAACAATCGTCGAAACAATGATCAGCGATGAGAGAGGAATTAATCCTATCGCAATGACCATCATCAATCCTCGAAGAGAAATCTGCCAAGCTGTGGATTCTCACTAGCGAGCCCTGGAGGGTCATTTAGAGTACATCACGGGTGACAACAGTGTAGTAGCAGAAAAATATCGTAAGTATTGAGGGTTGGCCAATGGCAATTATCATTATGTACATGTAGTCACACAGCAAAACACAAAAGCTATGACAGTTTTCAAATCCTTCAACCCTTCACAATATTATCCTGAATTTTAACGAAGCCGGGGAAAATATTGTGGGAAAAGGAGAAAATACTGGTAACCAGCATTTTCTTCTTCTCCCACTATATTTTCTATCCCATTCAATGCATTTTAACACCATTGTCAACATCAGTTACATTACGGCTAAGTGCTGGTAGTCTTGCTTTACTGAAGTTTACGGATACTTTGCAATCTTTCCAAGGCACTGGCTGCTTTTCCATTTAAAGGTCATTGCGGTAACAACGTCCAGTGGTCTGAGAGGAATAAATCCTACTGCAATGACCATCATCAATCCTTGTAAAGACTTTAGCTGAGCTGGGGGAATCAAACCAGTGACACCTGGGTTTCAAGTTCTGTACAGCACTTAGCTACCTGTTCAGCTCTAGATCTCTAAATGGTCTGAACCAGCCCCATCTCTACGCCCCCAACCGGATTTCATGACCTGCTTGTTACCGACTGAGCTACTGGTTTGCCTCTAGTTCGTCTGAACCAGTTCCCCCCTACACCGGGTTTTAAGCCCTGTATGAATTACTACTTATCATCTGCAGTTTACCAATCAAAGTCACAATAGCTGCCATAAGTAAACAAAACGGATGTTAAAATGCATTTGAATTTAAGTCATACCATTTAAAAGTATGTAAATTTTTTGTGAAGATTACAGTCTGCTATTGTACGGTCGGTCCAAGTATTAATCACCGGCAGAGAAATTTTCAAAACTAGGTTAAAAACTTTTTGCCAGCTTTTGAAATTCATTTTTCGGCTAACACTTGGACCGACCACACAACAACAGATTGTCATCTTCACAAAATTTTCTATGCTTTAAAATGATATGGTTTAAATTTGAATGCATTTTAACACCATTGTATTTTAGCTGTTATTGGGCCTTTAAATACTACTGTGTTTTCAAAGATATCTGCTGGGAATTTGTATAGATGAGGAGTTAAATAAATCTTTATCACATCACGTATTTTACATTCTCCATACTGCCAAGCCCCGTAGCTAAGTCGGTACCGTACAGGACTTGAGAACAGGAGGTCGCTGGTTCGATCCCCGGCTTGGCCAATTTCTGTCCGTGGACTGATGATAGTCATTGCGACAGGATTCATTCCTCTCTCACCGCTGACCATTGTTTCGACGATGGTTATGTGGGAAAACAGCCAGTGGCTTGCAAAGAGTATTGTGCGGATACTGGTAAAAAGAAACCTCAGGAAAGCATAGATAGGTGCACTGGCCGCCGCGATATAACTGAAATAATGTTGAAAACGGCGTTAAACACAATGCAATCAATCAATCAATCGAATTCCTCAGATAACAAATTTGAAATAAGTATAAAATTTCAACTAGCACAAGTTCTGGATTGGGATGAAAACACTGCATGAAAAGGAGAAAATGCTGGTCACCAGCATTTTCTGCTTGTTTATACAATGTTTTTAAAACCCTTCTTCCCCTAGGTTCTTACAACAGGACTGTTCGGTAAAATGTTAAGTGTCGTCAAATGCAAGAAAATGATTGATTGATTGTATGGTGTTTAACGCCGTTTACAACATTATTTCAGTTATATCACGGCGGCCAGTGCACCTATCCATGCTTTCCTGGAGTTTCTTTGACCAGTACTCCGCACAATATTCTTTCCAAGCCACTGGCTGCTTTCCCACATAATCAGTAAAATTGCTTTGAATTTCACTGGCAGATGTACTTGTGTTACTGTCTCTTTCTTCAGGAATACTTAAGTCCATGTAAAGATTTTGAAAAATAAGCTACATCTTTTGGAATATCTTCGGTTGTCAGATATTTGACTGAGCTAGATTGAGTTGTATTTCTTTTGTACAGGAGGTCACCATCTACAAGAATTTTGTCCAAACTTGCACTGTCCCATGATGTTGGTTTGATCTTATAACAATGAAGGACTGCAGTAACAGCATTTGCTAGGCACTGTTTCCCACTTCCCCAAAACTTCTTGTACCCCTGGTGATAGTTTGCTTGAAGTACATGCATTCTTAATTTTCCCCTACAAGTTAAATAGAGTTTTATGAACCAAATATAGGATTGGACAAAACAGACAATAAAGTCATGGTCATACCAGGTATATATAATAAAAGACATTTATAGGAGACAGTATCTGACGTAGAATCTAATTTGTCTTACCTTTGTGGGAAAAAGAGAAAGGGGTGGTTACACTTTTGTCTTTTCCAACAATATTTTAAAACCTTATTCTAAGTCTAATTAAAACTTTGATTGTTGGGTAAAGGGTAAGAATTATTTATGGCCTTTATCAATGAAATTCATAACAACACTAACAAATTTGCTATCTGCATTTTCTCTTTTTCTCTCCAAAGTTTATTTTTTAAAAAAAAGCTGTCTTTATCAGGGTAAGAAAACTTGGGTTTGTTTGGCATAGGATCAAGACTAGCAGAAAGCAAAGAGTGCTGGCCAAAGAATTTCTAGAAATCAGTGAAAAGTATAACATCAAGTATCAAACTTTGATGAAAAAAATAAGGTTATTATCAAAATCACAAAAAGGGCTTTTTTTTTCTTTTTTTTTGTAAATCTTAGATAGGCTAGTATTTCATTTACATAAAGTTTGTCTTACCTTTAAAACAACATATTTTGTTGAAGACACAGAACTCTTCATAGTTCAGACATTTCTTCAAGGCATGGAAAATGATGTCACAAATACATGATTATGATGTCACCTTGAAGGTCATCTATGATATTTAATAAATAAACAAGTAAACTAATACTGAAAAAAAATCAATACAGAATGTAAATTAAAGAGTACTCTTAAGGTATAGAATAGTATTGCATTCAAAAATTGATACAGTTTCTTACATTTTTTCGACGCAATAGTAATCTAAGTGAACTTAGACTAGTATTGCAGGAAATGAATTTTATTTTCTGAGATAGACTTGTATGGAAATTATGAATAACTCAAAAACCTTTTTGTTTTTAACCCTGAAATTTTGTCAACACCTGTAACAGAGACAAACATAAAAAAAAAAAAATGTCAAAAATTCATTTTCGAAAAAAAGTGACTTAGACTAGTATTGCGTTCAGCAGCCGATATGTTTAATATAAGTATGAAGCAATGTCTGATTAGAATAATGTAAACAAAATTGTGTGGAATAGGAGCGATTGCTTGCCACAGGCATTAGCTTTTTGTCCCTCAAAATGTTTAAGAAGTGTTTACTCTGCAGAGGTATTAACCCTTTTCCACAAAATTCCAGGTTAAACGACCCCGAGAAAGAGGCCTTTGGAAAACATTGTGGGAAAAGGAGAAAATGCTGGTAACCAGCATTTTCTCTTTTTCCCACATGTTTTCTATTGTATCTGACACAAATCCCATTATTTGTGCCATATTTATTTTGTCTTCTGCAATTGCTTTTAAATTGGACTAATCGAAATTTTGTTGTTTGGTAAAGATTTAAAACTGAGAGTCATGCGGTAATAGGTTCATTGTTGAATATTTTGAGCACACTCTCGTATGCTTCAGCACAAACAGAGTATTTTTTCAGCATATCACAGTTTAACTTAAATTTTCTCTTAATGTATAATAGATTTTAATTATAAGACACAGTCATAATATATAGTTTTTTCACCTATATTGCCAGCATTAAATATTTTCTCTCTCTACTATACTAGCTCGAACATAATTTGCTTTAATATTTATACTTAAGGTTTTTACTGCTCATTGTTGAGTATCCTTTTTTTTTTTTTTTTATGCCTTTATGTGTATTTCTCTCTTATCTATTTCATAAACTTGTGATATTGCATGCAGCAAGATAGATTTATACTTTAGAATCATGCAGTTGCTATAATTTCCAACCCATGCCAAATTCAATAATCATTAAAAAATTTGATTCCTGTTTTACAGTTTCTCCTCACAAATTCAGAGAAAAGCCATCTGACTGGGTGAGACAGAGCATCAGATGGCAGTCAGATGTCTAGTTATGTAACAAAACCAGCATGAACATGTAAATACATGTGGCGGTATTTGTATAATGTACTTCAGTTGCTTAACTCCTTACCACATGACAAAAAATGTAGACTTGTCCAAATTGAAAGTATTTTGCAGATGACAATTCATATGTTGCTCAAACGACTAGAGTTTTCTAAGATAGGCTAGAAAACATATGAAAAGGAGAAAATGTTGGTTACCAGAAGGCTTCTTACTCAGATTCATTAAAACTTGGGATTGTGTGGTAAAGGGTTAACCCTTTACCAAACAGTCTGGTATTTTGAAACCATGAGGAAGAACAATATTGAAAACATAATGAGAAAAGGAGAAAATGCTGGTTGCTATCATTTTTTCTTTTGTCCATGGTGTTTTCAAGCCTTGTAAATGCAGATGCCATTGATAATATTTAAATACATGTATGTCTCAATTTGTTGTCTGAAAGTGCTTCCACTTCAGACAAATCTAAAGTTTTGTGGTCTTGTAAAGAGTTAACTCTTAACTAAACAACAAACTGTAGACTTGTCCTAATGAAAGTGTTTGCACACCACGAAGTAAGTATTGCACATATGGTGAGATTTGTCTTTGATGGAATAGAAAAGAAATGATGGAAACGGGAGAAAATCCTGGGTACAAGCATTTTTGTCCTTTTCCAACAATGTTTTTTAAAATGCTCCTCCCGCAGGGTCATTAAAAGTCGGCATTGTGTGGTAAAGGGTTAAGCAAATGTGTCAAATTTAGCAGGCCAGTATTGTATTTCAAAAGTATTGTGAAATTTAGAGTGGTTGATGGGCCTTATGAGGTTAAAATAGCATGTTCTGTATTTGTATTTTAATTGATTGTAAATAGTGTTTTGTGGAAATCAAAGTCCATTGATACTCTTGAGACTTCTTTTACATGCCAGCACCTTGTTTATGTGACTTTTTCCTGTTAACTAATAAAAATGAATACAAACTATAGTAGGTTGTTTGAAATCTGTCTGTCTGTCTGATCGCACCTTATGCTATCCCATCCTACACCGTTCTAACTATGTGATTGCTATCTTTCAATCCCAATTGATAGTTTAGCAGTCTCTATGTTAAAAAATGTTCTGTCGAATTTGAGTTCAATGTTTATTTCAGTAGAAAAAAAAAATGTACAGTATAATTAGTCAGCTCCTGAGTCAGGAAAGCTCCAATTACCCTTAAGGCAACTTTGCTGTCAAGTAAACACTTTAAGTTGTAAGGGTATTCAACACTGAATTGATGATATCTCACGTCCATTCATTGGCTGAAGCATTTTTTTTTTCAACCAGTCAGAAAGACTTTGAGACAGTGTTTAATCTTTCTGGCGGGAAGGGCAATGTCAGCACGCGGGACTTACTGTGTGCGTCGACTAGATTTCCCCGTATTCAAAAATCGGCGAGTTTTTTTTTTAGATATATATTCCCTTGAGAAAATATTGCCAATGCTTGTGTATTGCTCCAACTTTTTGTCCAATATTTATTCATTACCGATTTGTGAATGACGTGAAAACGTGATCGTCCTTTTTGCCATGGCAATAATGTCAGATGACGTCATTGTTACCTTGACAGTTACGTTGATGAGCATTTTTGTATCATAATGTAAGGCTACCCAAAATGAAAGACGGCGATTTAGTTGAAAAGAAAAAATATCCAGTGCTTGCATGCATTTCCAATGCTATACGCACCACTGGTCGAGATGCACTTACTGTACTGAGAAGTTTATCCAGCATATTTTCTTGTGTCAGTTGCACGACAGTGGATATCAAACCGAAGGAACAACACTATGCAAGGTTTGTTGCCAAGCGGCACTTCATATTTCATTTGAGTTATTAGGGGATAATAATTTGAGCCATGTTCTGTGAAAAGGGTGCATAATGCATCTGCCGAAAGTATCAACCCAGGTCAGCCTGCGCCGTCCGCGCAGGCTGACCTGGGCTGAAACTTTTTGCTATAGGGAGATATTTTCTGCTCGTCAAAGGACCAGTGTACCTCAAGATTTATTCAGTTGTTAGATGAAATGGATTTTTATGGATCTATAATTATGTAATGACTTGCTTGATATGATACATCACGGAGATGCATTAAGCCCGCTTTTGCCAGAGCATGGCTCATTTAGATACATTATGACATTGCATAACTTGGAGAGGTGGCTTTGCTTGTAAACTGCCATGATAGCCAGTATTCAATATTCAGTCCTTAGGTCAAAATTAGCCTCGTCCTGTGGTTCACAAGTGTAGCATAGCCTTCAGGTAAAAACCTTTTCAAAAATTTTCTTGTTTCTAACCATAGTTCTTCGGGCTACGTGAAATTCTGTACATAGTTTCATTGAGCAGACCTCTACCATGTTGATTCGAATTTCAGACTTGGTATCAAATTAAGCCCGGCCCCGAGCCTCACACGTTTTATACAGGCTTTATAATGCAGAAACTGTAAATAACTTTTTGCTTATAACAATCTTGGTAGAATTTTATGAGATGAACTTACATGCCACCATTCGTGGCCCAAGGCCTAATGCTTTCGGACAAGAAGATTGTTTAAAGATTTTCAACACTTCTCAGCTTTGTTTGCAAACAGACTTTTTACAGGAATCAATCTTGGAAGAAGTTCCGAATATGGCTATTACAGGATCATTTCTGTGAAGTTCTGGTCAAAATTTGGAGAGAAATTTAAGAGAAGATGTTTGAAATAAAATTTTGCTAACGGACAGACGAACAACAGACAGGAGGTCATGACATAAGCTCGCTTGCCTTCGGACAGTGGGGCTAATACAGAAACGCGCTAGCACGGAAGCATACACAAATGATGCGAGACATTTCCAAAGTTTAGCAAGTGAAGCTCAGCTGATTTAACCCTTAAGCTGCTAAATAAATGAAGCAAAAATTTCCATTCAATAGTAAAAACCCAAATATTGCGATTTCAAATTTGACTTCAACGGGGAAATATACCGTAAAGGACAGTGTAGATCTACACTGTCCGCAAAAGGTCAGTGAGTCGCGCTTAGCAGCCTAAAGTTTAACACGAGATGGCACAGAATGGGAAGTTGGTAGATAGCTTTGTCCAGTTTTAATACTGTTTCTGTCTGGGGCCGTATGAAACTTTCTTAAGAAAATTCTCAATCAAATTATAAATTTGGAAAGTAACACAACTTCTGATTGGCTAAACCGTTTGCTTTAGCCAATCAGAAGTTGTGTTATTTTCAAATACAATATAGAATATTCTTGATAATAAGACAAAGAATGTTCTTGGCCCTTAAGCTGCTAAGTAAGCTAAATGAAACTTTCAAGCTAACAGTAAAAAAAACTTATCGGACAATGTAGATCCAATATCAGGCTGCACGTTCTGTGTACGTGCAGTCTGATCTTGATCTACATTGGCCGCAAAAGCGCCTTGAGGCGCGCTTAGCGGCCTAGAAGTTGAGAATGGTTAGTGAATACAGACCCTGTTCTTGATATTGTGGCCAAAGCAGCCTAAAAAATGCACGGAGATAGTTTTAAAAAAAATGCAAAAACACATTGACGATTGTTTCCAACTTCTCACTATAAATATATTCTATAATTATATAGAACCACGTCAGGCTCCCAAATGGTGGTTGAACGTAAACCAAGTGATGGCTGTCCAGTGTCTATATTTACAGACGGTACTTATTTATTTATTATTTTTTCTTATCGCATAAAACCTCCTCCGGCAATGTATTATTAAACCCATGACTTATTTTCGATAATACACTAGTGTATTATCGTTTTTTCGGTCCCGGTTCTGATCAGTTTTTTGTCGTGAGCGCATGAAGCCGAAGAAACCAGCCACAGCACGTGCCGGAATTTGTGCGACATCGCCGTTTCGCGGAAAAAATGACGTCATTGTTGCTAAGGCGTATACGCGCGGAAAGTTTTTGATTTTCATGTTTAATAAAAACAAAGAAATGCAGCGAAAGTCTTTTAATTAAACAAAATTGCGGAAATGGGTGGACTTATCCCCTAAAGAACTGTTTCATTCTACTTTCGATGTAAATATCAAAGAACTATCTACTTGTGTATGTACACATTTGAAACCAAACTACAACTGTAACTATGGACCCGTGAAGGGTTATAGGCTAAAGGTGATGATGCAGGATATATTTTGCATTCGTTTTATGTGATAAATAGAATCTCACATTCGTGTTTATGTATTATCATTTTTATCAAACTCGTTGACTATTAAAATGTATTTGGCGCTCGCCAAGGCTCGCGTCATACATTTTTAGTCAACTTGTTTGATAAAAATGATAATACATAAACACTCATGTAAGATCCTCTGTTTTCTTATCGCAACTTTAAACGCATGCAGGCCTTCTTGGATTACGTTAAGGAATAGGTGATTCAGAACGACAGAATATCTGTTATAATGTCATCCTCTAGAATTCGACATTAACCCTTTACCACGCAATCCCGACTTTTAAAGACCCTGGAGAAAAAGCCTTTTGAAAACATTGTGGGAAAAGGAGAAAATGCTGGTAACCAGCATTTTCTCCTTTTCCCACAATGTTTTCTTCCCTATCAAAAAGAAAAAATCATCATTTTAGCAACATTTAATTTGTCGTCTGTTAATGCTTTCAATTTGGATCAGTTTAAAATTTTGTCGTTTGGTAAAGAGTTAAATGGCATAAATCCTTATCCTGCTAGATAAATGGAATGAAACTTCCGAGCCGATAGAAAAAAAAAAAAAGATATTTTGCTATTTCAAAAGTAATTTGGGGGGAAAGATATCTGTTTATCGGACAGTATAGATCCAAGATTAGACTGCATTTTCTGTGTAGTCTGATCTTGGTCTACACTGTCAGCAAAAGGTCATTGAGTCGTGCTTCGCAGCCTAACGTTTAAATAGAATATCTTTCAATTTACATTTTTTTTTTTTTTTTTTTCTCGCTTTCCAATACTTGCATTTAACATTTTTACATTTTTTTTCCTTAATTTCCCTTATATTTGCAAATAGCTGACGCGCCATCCCGATCATGGAGCTATGCATATGACAGTCTGGCAGACGAGACCTTGTCAGTGCGAGCCAGCACTCTCACTTCTCCCGCCACAACTCCAAGGAACACTTCAAGTCTCGTGTCTTACACCTCTGTCTCCGAGTTTGCATCAACCACATCTATCACGTCCTCGCAGTCAGCTGGGACAAAAGTTTCTACATTTGAAGAAGTGATCGATTCATTGCAAGTAGGAGAATCAACAGCTGCAGATCCCGAATGTAACAAGAGCGAGATGTCAAATATAGCTTTCGGTTCTTGTGGATCACCCATCAGTTTTTACCGAAGTAGTACAACAGACCTGCGTCTTGAAGATGTTGATGAAACCGACGATGCGTAAGTTAGCGCTTTTCCATACTGAACTCCTTTTTTTTTTTACCAATAAATCGAAGAAATTGCCAAGAAATTGCAGTTTAACCCTTTCGCTGCTACATAAGTGAAACGAAACTTTCAAGCCGATTGTACAATCCCAATTTTCGCTATTTCATAGGTATTGTTTCGTGGGAAAATATCTTTATATCGGACAGTGTAGATCGAAGATCAGACTGCACGTTCTGTGCAGTCTCATCTTAATCTACACTGCCCGCAAAAGGTCAGTGAGTCTCGCTTAGCAGCTTAAGTGTTAAAAGTTGAACTCAAATTCTAAATTCCGAGACGAGCTATCTGAGTAGCTGTCACAGCAATTCCGATGATGAGGCTTGGAAATTAGATGAAATTGTTAGTGAATACTGCAGTTCAGGAATTTGTCATTTAAAGTAACAATACCTGCCAAAAGTAAACAATTTCACGAAAATCCGACCACAATTGCATACTTTATCGCATAAACAAGAAAAAGACTAACGGACGGACGACGATGGAAACCACGCCATGATGCCAGCTCTGCTGGTTTTGCTAAAAATCCGACCATTGTTACTTTGACAGTTTGCTATGGCACTTGTTTGTAGGCCTACATGAATGTAGTCCTGGTACCCCGCCTTACTACAACAGTACGTCAGGCAAAGCGCAATAATGGCGGCCCCCGTTGGTAATATGCAGAGGAGACGGGATATTGTTATTTCACATGATCAAATCGGATCATACGCTAAATTCGAAACAGATTGCTTGCAATAAAGTCATGGCAGTGAGTTTTTCTACATGTCGTTCTTACTTGGCGGGAAAAAACTACATATCAGAAATGCTTTAAGTATCCGAAATGTCAATAGATCTATTTAACGTCCGAAAACAGGGCTACTTTTAAAATGATTCATGGTCGAATTTTTATCTAAACCATACCCCAACAGCACGTTTTAGATTCGGTAATGTATTTTTTTGCATAAAAATGATCTCAGTTTACTAACTGATCAAACAGGATCACATGAAAATGGGGAAAATGGGGAAGCATGTAGTGGTACGCTTGAGACACCTAGGAGGCCGCCATTATTGCGCTTTGCCTGACCCATAACGTAGTGGTAGGGGCAGGTAATCCAGACTAACATGAATGTAGGTTCGTGTATCTAGTACCTTAACCCTTGAGTACTAAGACAATTTCCAGTCGACAGTTAGTCCCCATAGGTTGCGATTTCGAAGTTCTTTACTCTTCTCTCTCACTCTCTCTAGATTGATTATCTTTCAGTGTCTCAAACAGATTATGTTCTTTTTTGGCAGGTTCTGGGATTTAACAGCTCAGCAGATCTAACAGACATCCACCCAATCAGCTCTTATTTGAGGGAACGGATTGCAGAAAAAAATATGGCTGAAGTTTGAAGTTTAAGCAGCAGGAATGGGTCAGCTGTCAGAATTACATATGTATATGCGTACACATCTTAACGATTTGACTATTTAAAAGTTTTATTGTCTTTCCACTAAAATTTAATGACACTTTGGTCATACCGTCCTTATACAAACATTTTTGTCTCTTGAAATTGTAAAGGTATATATGAGATATTACGCTATGTGTTCTGCCACAAAATATTGAAGAATTGCACTGATGTTCGAGTTTTCTTGTCTTCGAATTATTTTTCCCATGTTTGATAACTGCTATATACGTCAGAGAAATAAATTGAGAGCTGGTTTAACCTTGATCACGTTTTATAAAGATCTGGCTGCCGAACAATAGAATAAACAATACAATATTTCTATCGGTGACTTAGGCTTCCGGCCCATTACGCTTAAACGAAGCAGCATGATACATATCCAGCACCAGAAATGTATGTGTGAATAGAAGAGAGCAATACAAGATTAAACACTATCATAAGGAGACAGAGTGAGTAAACAGTGTCTGATTATGCCAGCTTATCTATATTTACATTGTTCACATAAATATTGGGGGGGGGGGGGGGGGGGGGGGAAACACATTTTAAGTCTAAAACATGGATATAAACCTGTGAGAGAGTTAATAAATCATTGCGCACTATATGCTTGTCCCCTTTTAAATGAGAGATAGACGAAAATAGAAACATTTTTCCTAATTTTTGGATCTTCAGTTGAAATTAGCCTGATGTATTCGATTTCACTATTTCTTTTATAAGCACTACATAAGGTCTCATATACTGTTGGCGCAGATCCGGGTCCGTATTCACCAATCATTCTTAAGAATATTCTTTGTCTTATTCTCAGGAATGTTCTAAATTTTAAAGTAAGACAACTTCTGATTGGCTAAACCAAATGGTGGAGCCAATCAGAAGTTGTGTTACTTTCAAATCTAGAAAACTTTTCAGCAAAAGACTAAGAATACTCCTCAGAATGGTTGGCGAATACGGACCCAGAATACAAATTGCAATCAAAAAGAATGCGTGAATTTCATCTATGACAAATGCTTGTACAATGAAGTCATTAGACTTACGGAAAACGAGGAATTGACTGTAAAAATAGTCTGGATTACCTGCCCCTACCACTACGTTATCGGGTCAGGCAAAGCGCAATAATGGCGGCTTCCCAGGTGTCCTCAAGCGTACCACTACATGCTTCCCCGTTTTCCCCAGTTTCATGTGATCCCGTTTGATCAGTTCATAAAATGAGGTCAATTTTGTACAAAAAATACATTACCGAATTCAAAACGTGCTGTTCGGGTATGGTTTAAATATAAATTCGACTATGAATCATATTAAAAGTAGCCCTGTTTTCGGACGTTATATAGGTCCATTGATATTTTGGATACTTAAAGCATTTCTGATATGTAGTTTTTCTCGCTAAATAAGAACGGCATGTAGAAAAACTTACTGCCATGACTTTATTGCAAGCGATCTGTTTTGAATTCAGCCTGTGATTCGATTTGATCATGTGAAATAACAATATCCAGTCTCCTCTGCATATTACCAACGGGGGCCGCCATTATTGCGCTTTGCCTGACGTACTCTTGTAGTATGGCGGGGTACCAAGACTACTGTAAAAAGCACTTTCACCTTGTACTCACTGTTTGCACACGTACGAATGAATGCTCTTCAGAGAACATCAGCACCTAGGACCATTTAGGTCATTATTTCAGTTGAATCTCGGCAGCCAGAGCACCTACCCATGCTTTCCTGGAGGTTCTTTAACCAGTACTTCGCCCAATATCGTCCCAAACCACCGGTTTCTTTCCCTTATAACAATCGTCGAAAAAATGATCAGCGGTGAGAGAGGAATTAATCCTATCGCAATGACCATCATCAGTCCTCGAAGAGAAATCTGCCAAGCCGTGGATTCTCACTAGCGAGCCCTGGAGGGTCATTTAGAGTACATCACGGGTAACGGTGTAGTGGCAGAAAAATATCGTAAGTATTGAGGGTTGGCCAATGGCAATTATCATTATGTACATGTATTCACACAGCAAAACCCAAAAGCTATTGCAGTTTTTAAATCTCTCAACCCTTCACAATGTTATCCTGAATTTTAAGGATGCCGAGGAAAATATTGTGGGAAAAGGAGAAAATACTGGTAACCAGCATTTTCTTCTCCCACTATATTTTCTATCCCATTCAAGGCATTTTAACACCATTGTCAACATCAGTTACATTACGGCTAAGTGCTAGTAGTCTTGCTTTACTGAAGTTTACGAATACTTTGCAATCTTTCCAAGGCACTGGCTGCTTTTCCATTTAAAGGTCATTGCGGTAACAACGTCCAGTGGTCTGAGAGGAATAAATCCTACTGCAATGACCATCATCAATCCTTGTAAAGACTTTAGCTGAGCTGGGGGAATCAAACCAGTGACCCCTGGGTTTCAAGTTCTGTACAGCACTTAGCTACCTGTTCAGCTCTAGATCTCTAAATGGTCTGAACCAGCCCCATCTCTACGCCCCCAACCGGATTTCATGACCTGCTTGTTACCGACTGAGCTACTGGTTTGCCTCTAGTTCGTCTGAACCAGTTCCCCCCTATACCGGGTTTTAAGCCCTGTATGAATTACTACTTATCATCTGTAGTTTACCAATTAAAGTCACAATAGCTGCCATAAATAAACAAAACGGATGTTAAAATGCATTTGAATTTAAGACATACCATTTAAAAGTATGTAAATTTTTGTGAAGATTACAGTCTGCTATTGTACGGTCGGTCCAAGTATTGATCACCGGCAGAGAAATTTTCAAAACTAGGTTAAAAACTTTTTGCCAGCTTTTGAAATTCATTTTTCGGCTAACACTTGGACCGACCACACAATAACAGATTGTCATCTTCACAAAATTTTCTATGCTTTAAAATGATATGGTTTAAATTTAAATGCATTTTAACACCATTGTATTTTAGCTGTTATTGGGCCTTTAAATACTACTGTGTTTTCAAAGATGTCTGCTGGGAATTTGTATAGATGAGGAGTTAAATAAATCTTTATCACATCACGTATTTTACATTCTCCATACTGCCAAGCCCCGTAGCTCAGTCGGTGCCGTACAGGACTTGAGAACAGGAGGTCGCTGGTTCGATCCCCGGCTTGGCCAATTTCTGTCCGTGGACTGATGATAGTCATTGCGACAGGATTCATTCCTCTCTCACCGCTGACCATTGTTTCGACGATGGTTATGTGGGAAAACAGCCAGTGGCTTGCAAAGAATACTGTGCGGATACTGGTAGAAAGAAACTCCAGGAAAGCATAGATAGGTGCACTGGCCGCCGCGATATAACTGAAATAATGTTGAAAACGGCGTTAAACACAATGCAATCAATCAATCAATCAAATTCCTCCAAACTGAAAACAGCTTCAGATAACAAATTTGAAATAAGTATAAAATTTCAACGAGCACAAGTTCTGGATTGGGATGAAAACATTACATGAAAAGGAGAAAATGCTGGTCACCAGCATTTTCTCCTTGTTTATACAATGTTTTTAAAACCCTTCTTTCCCTAGGTTCTTACAACAGGTTTGTTCGGTAAAATGTGAAGTGTCGTCAAATGCAAGAAAAAAGTCTGTAACAAAAAGCAGTTTCTTTGATCTTGCACTGCATAATGGTATACATCTGTATTTGACAAAAGAACAAACACAAACACGTGGACATTCCATTTTTTTTTCTCTTCTATAAGTACAGTATAATTCAAATTACTTCTTCTTTGCTTTAGCAGTCCCCTCTTCTTCAGCCTTTTCTCTGGCTTTCTTGTCACGAAGACCTGCAAATAAATGTACAAAATGATGGCTGGAATCATTGAGATACTTAAACCCCATTTTATGGGAGACAACCATGTATTGGTTAAGCGTCAGCCTCAAATATCAGAAATTTCCGGTTTAAATTCTGTTATGAGCGGGGTCAACCTCTGTAACTATTCACATGATGACACAAGCACCAAGAGGCAATCAACGAGTGAGATTAACTCAAGTTGTAAAACTTGTATCACAACAAATCTGATATGACTAGCTTCAAATCAAGCCTTAACTCTTCACCAAATGAAAAAATTTTAGACTAAACCAAACCAGGGCTTTATCCAGGCGTTTTGGGAAAAGGCCCCTGGCCAAATTGGGGAAAAAAATCATCGACAAAATGTCAAAATTGGGAAAATAATATTGACAAAACATAAAAAGTTTGAAACATATTTAACCTTACAATAAACTACTAAATCAATACTGTTTTTTTTTTTTTTTTCTTCCTCCAAACTTCTTTCTTTTTGGATGTTTCTCTGTAGTCTTTCATACTAGTTCCAGTCTCTAAGCTGTAAGACAACACCCCCAACCCCCGTTAAGTAGGATTTTTTAATTCTCTTATTAAGATATCTGTTTTTCTGGTGAATGAACAGAGGAATTATTTCATGTTTTATTTTCAATGCAAGTCAGCTAATAGAAGTCATTATCAAGGCTAAACAAGACAGATTGAAGAGCCTCTGATCGGTTGAGGTCTTTTTGGCAATGTTTTGTCATGTGTTTTCGTGGTTTTTTTCCATGATGATTAATCTTTGAAAATGATTTTTTGTGTGTTTTGACATATAAAGAAAGACTGATAAATCGTCCTTTTCTGAGGTAGATCTAGTACAGTATTGGAAAAAAAAAACTGTTAAAAATTAATTGTGAAAAGGATACTTCACACTAGATTATTACGTTATATGACCTCGGGTGTGTCGATAGTCCCACAGCCATACTGATACCGGCTCTTTAATTAACATCTTGAATGTATAACCCATAATTGATGACTTTAAAAGTCCCAAAATGAATTAGCTTGCTCTTTATTTGATTATCCATTTCGGCCGACGACAAGCTCTGCTCACAAATTAATCAGACGATCACTTTGCTAAGACAAAGAGGAAGCACAACCGCTCGAAATTTGAGAGGAAAAAAATCGTGGTCTAGATTAGGTTGGATATTTTTCATAACATGTTCCTGTTTCAGGACTATTATTGTAGGAGCTTGTTATTATAGGAGCTGGGTTCTTTGTTTTTGCTTTACAAAACTCCGCTTCGCTGCATATACGCGAGGCAGTTGCTAAGAAGTTAGCATGCTATTTTTACGACGTGTAAACCAATAACGGTTTACAGCCAGACAATTGAGTCTATGCATGAATCGATTGAAAATATACGGACGCAGTCTATAGTTCATTCGCCCCCGAATAGTTTCGTACCTACAATACGACGATTGTCGATTTCCTGCTTGAGCTGTGGTCAATGCCTGCAAATTTGTGTGTCAGGGAAAACCCTGGCTGATATCAGAGTTGTTTTCTTTTACTAGCGTCTAATTGGGAATTCTATTTTGTGGAATTGGGAAAAAAAATACACTTTTTGCGTTTGGGAATGGGGGCCGAAATTCGGCCCCTTAGTAAAGGAAGAAAATCCCCTGCAAACTGAAAGCATTTGCAGACAACAAAATAAATCTGACTCAAAAATAGAAGTATGATTTGGGAAGGGTAGAAAACATTGTGGGAAAAGGAGAAAATGCTGGTTACCAGCAATTTCTCATTTTCCCACAATGTTTTCAAAAGCTTTCTTTCTCGGAGTCGTTAAAAAGTCGGGCATTGTGTGGTATAGGGTTAATCCTTTACAGCTCAGTGCCGACTTTTAACATGGGTGGTAATCAGTGGAACTAGCTCCAACAAGACTCAATGGAATTTTGTTCCCTCGACACATCCGAAAAACTCACGACCTAGCACCCTCCCCAAAAAAACAGTAAACAAAGGTATGTCTTGAAGAATTTTATCATTATTTATTTCTTTGTGATCTACCAAAAGATCCGGCAATGCTATCGTGTGTAGATATAAGTTTATTCCCCATAGGGATTGGTTTGACTATGACGCAATTAATTTTCAATAGCAGTGGAATCTTCTTTTAGACCTCGAAAGTGGAATTTCTTGAGCTAGTAACGAAAGAGTTACGAAGCAACTGCTTGTCAATAGCAAGTGCATGTTATCCTTGGACCTATAATGTTTTCAAAAGCTGTCCACGTATCTTTACAGTATCGCGTTAGTGCATCTATATCAGAGCTCCAGATAGGAGAGAGTGATGGTATTCTAGATCCATTGTTTCTCTTTCAAACCCCATGTTGTGAGTACTCATTAGAATCGTCTCGATGAGACGATTCTAATGAGTACCCATAACATAGGGTTTAGTGAAGAATAATCAATATTTTCAATTTTGAAATCAAAATCACTCTCCTGTCTGGAGTTCTGTCTATATCTATTGTAAAATACAGGATAATAAATAAATGCTCACCCTTAAGTCTCTTGTTGGATCTAGCCTTACGGAGAGCAATAAAAGCACTGAATTTCTTTTCAGCTTCAGTGACTGCTCTAGCTTTTTCCGTGTGTACCACCTGTTTGATTGGCATGAGTGGTCCTGTGAGCTGTGAAGCCATCTTGATTTCCTCAGGCTACAAATTGAATACAATATGGCATGCAACACACGAAAAGGGGCCTTCGGACATACGCATAAAAGTGTGTCATCCCAGATCAGCCTGTGCAGTCTGTGACTAATCCGAGACGACACTTCCCATTTTTGTGCAATCTTCTGTTTCACGAAAAGTCTACTGCATGAAAAAATCTTATGTAGTCTTAAAGTGCCGTCTCGGATTAGCCTGCGTGGACTGCACAGGCTAATCCGGGGACAACACTTTATGCAAATGTCCGAAGGTCTCATTTTGCATGTTGTGGGCCATATCAGTGGATGCATTCACCTACATTTGCTTGCAAGGACAAGCTAAAAATCAAACCCGATGAAAGATGTAGTCTGATCTCGGACCTGCACACAGTTATTTTGTTTTATAGTCTTGATAAAAAGCAACCTGGGCATTTTCTGTTCAGACTAAAAATATTCGTTAAATTATTCAAACACCATGGGGTTAACCATCTCTAGCCATATCACAGACAAATATACCTATTGAAGTATTCCTGAGGTTTCCTTAATCAATTCAAATGATGTTTTTCAAGACAAACTACGAATGTACTGAACACAAGCTGAGCCCGGTACCACAGTTGGTAGCTTACAGAACTTGTGGCCAGGTGGTTGCTGGTTCAAATCCTCAGCTCAGACAATTTCTTTCCAAGGATTGATGATAGTCACTGTGACATGATTTATTCCTCTCTTACCGCTGATCAATGTTTCCACAATGTTTATGTGGGAAAGCAGCAAGTGGCTTGAGAAAAATAGTGTGTGAAGTACTATTGGTTCGAGCCCCACTGGATCCATTGGGTTTTTCGTGGGAGTATCCTTGAGCAAGATACTTCAGAGCCCTAGCCTAGTACTGGTGAAACCCATGGAATACATGCATATGTGAGCTGTTGCTGTGATAGGACTGAAATATTGCTGAAAGCAGCTCAAGACAACTTTCAATCATTTCAATTAAATAAGGTGCAGCACTTCTGGCTTGCTCTTAAACCCCTTCTAGTCAAGCCATCTCTCACTTGAGGTTATTTGTCGAGTTCCATCAAGTTGAAAATAATGATATTCAACTGTACTACCAGGTCTACATGATAGAGGGCCATCAAACTCTAGCCACATTACTTCTCCATCTAAACACATTATTTCTCCACTAAATCCTATGTTTTGGGCTCTCATCAGAATTGTCTCAAGGAGACAAATCTAATGAGGTACAACACCATAGGTCTAAGTGAGGAACTAAAGAATAATACTTCTTTGAAATAAATCTCCCTCTTGTTTTTGTATCTCTGTGATATAGTGGATAAGCTTACTTTGACCATAAGACTTTAGCAATTTCAGCTGAGCCTTCTCGGTCACATTCCCAACAGGATGTCTATTCATGGCCCCAACTCACCAGCTGATACAAATTCATGTCTAATTCAATAAACAGTTAATCCTACCACTGATTAGCAGATACATTTTTTCTCAGCCAATCAAATAGCTGGTCTCTAAATTAAACATTGGAACAATAAACAGGATTTGGCCCTAATTCAGCTCAAAATACAATAGCCCCTATCATTAACAAAAAAAGGGGGCTCACCGATGAATCAGCCTTTGCAGGTTTGCTCTGCTTTCTTGGGAACAAGATAAGTTTAGATTTGTATTCCTTGAGTCTTTGTACATTCTGTTGGAGAGACTCCATTGATCTGTTCCTTCTCCTGTGATCCACTGCAATACCAATAGTCCTGGCAGTTTTCTTGTAAATACCTGCAGCCTAAAGGAAAATCCAATTGTTTTATTTCACACTTACCAGTAGTTTATCAGGAAATAATGGTGGATTATGGTTAGATAATTTCACCATTTCAACAAGTGAATTTACCGACTGATAAACTCACTGGTACGGAAATATTGAGATCTCCCCTGTACTTTGCAAGTCCCAACAAAAAAGGGGTTAGAAGCATTAAATAAATAGAATATTTCTTTTTTCAGTGAAAGACTGAAATTTATTTCATCTCTATTAAAACCACTATACAAAGCAATGGCACATTATCTTTGTGTTTTGAAAAAACCCGTACTAAAGAAAAAGAAACAATTGAGATCCCCAGAAAGAAGACTTTTGAACACATTGTGGGAATAGGAAAACTGCTGGTAACCAGCATTTTCTCCTTTTCCAAAAATATTTCTTACCCTTCCTGAAACAAATTTCAGCTGTTCAGTCACATATAATTTGTCATAATGCTTTCAATTTGTACTAGTCTCAAATTTTATTGTATGGTAAAGAACTGAAGAATATTTCTGACTTACCAAGTAGACAAGACTATTTTGAACAACGGTAAAAAGAGAAAAAAATATGAATTTATTCATAAAGTGAATCTAACCAATTACCATACAACCCAAAGCTTTAATGAACCTGAGAAAAAAGCTTTTGAAAACATTGTGAGAAAAGAAAATGCTGGCTAACCCAATGTTTTCAGACCTTTCTCAGTATAATCCTACTGTCTGTGCCACATCCGATTTGTCAGCTTGAAACACTTCCAAACTTAGCAGAGTCTAAACTTTTGCCATCTGGTAAAGGGTTAAACAGCAGGTTTGAGATAAGGCCAATTGAATCAAACTGACACACACAAGCTCTTCATTTAACTCTTTACCAAACAACAAAATTTTAAACAAGTCCAAATTGAAAGCATTTGTAGACGACAAAATGATTGTGACTTAAAAAGTGAAATTTGTGCTGGGAAGGGTAGAAAACATTGTGTGAAAAGGACAAAATGCTGGTTACCAGCATTTTCTCCTTTTCCCACAATGTTTTCAAAAGGCTCCTTTCTCAGGGTCGTCAAAAGTCGGGATTGTGTGGTAAAGAGTTAAACACCTGGCTCTTATTTAGGGCCAAACATTAGAATTCGGTTTACAAGTATTCAAAAACTCTTGGCTTCTCATGCTTTACCTTTAACTCTTCAATGGTAAATCCTCTGCCAGCTCTCAGTTTCTTGTTGTATTTAATTGTTGGGCATCTAACAATGGGTCTCAAGGGTCCAGCAACTGGTCTTGGAGCAATAGTTCTAGCTTTCTTGATACGATTTCTCCTCCTCTTCTTCTTTTTCATAGGCTGGTTGAACCAAGTTTTGACCCGCCTCTGCCAGTCCTTGTGGAAATGCCCATTAGGGATCATATTATTCCTTTTGAGCGCCATGGTTGCTACAATAAAATACAGAAAATCAGAACTCATAACAGTGTGTGCCATCACCTATAAATCAGACATTTCTGAAATTCGACATTCTTCTTTTCTTTTGAACAAGATTTTATGTACCCTGTTTAGGTGATTTTAGATACAGTGTCAGAGAATTGCGCAGAATTGTGGAAATTTCACATGTTCGATAACATGCGCTGATTACCAGGGTTCATACTCTAATCAATATGACATTATATCTGATCAAATAAATAGAAATAGATGTTTACCTGTTGCAAACTACCACCCTGTCATTTAAACACCCAAAATTGCAACTTTTTATTGAAATAATTGTCAAATTTATTTGGTTATAAACAAACTTATGTAACATATGCAGCAAGTAATTCCAATTGTGCTAGATAGCATTTTAAGCAATTTACACCCCACCCAGGATTTCTTGTCATGTGAAGTTAAATAAATACATGTATTAAGTCTTAACCAAACGACAAAATTTTTTAATAGACCAAACTGAAAGCAATTGCAGACTACAAATTAAATAATCCTAGAATGATGATTTCTGCCTGTGATAAATTAGAAAACATTGTGGGAAAAGGAGAAAATGCTGGTTACCAGCATTTTTGGGAAAAGGAGAAAATGCTGGTTACCAGCGTTTTCTCCTTTTCCCACAATGTTTTCAAAAGGCATCTATTTCCGGGTTGTTAAAAGTTGGAATTGTGTGGTACAGGGTTAAATGCAAACATAGACTTAAGTGAACCCCATATCTTCATCTAAAATATCCTTCATCTTGGTACCAAACTGACTAAACTTCAGTTGCTGCTGCACACTTTAGATCCAAATAAACTGTATGCACTGTAACGGGATCAAACATTGATCTTTTCAATGATCTTTCAGTGAAAAATTTTGGCCAACATTCGTGATTCTTGCCCTATGTCATATTTTGAATATCACAGTTTCTATTTCTGCTCAGAAACATTATAGCAACACGCAGCTAGGTGGACGCTTCCCATGATGGGCAATTTCCTACTGTAAAAAAGAAGCTGCATTCAAAGCACATTGTTATCTGCACATCAAAATTGTATTTGAACATGACGTATGATTATCATGGTTGTCTTCAGGATGTAGTTCAAGTGCGGTGTAATTGGATTTCATGAATGTTAATGAATAACTCTTTTTGTCAGCCCTAAGAATAATCAAAGGTTTCAGTGATATTTCTCTCAACTACTTCAGATTAGTATCACAGCCCAAACCAGAGAAATTATTATATGGGCAACGTCGGACATCCGCATTTTCGAGAATCATTTTAGGGGATCATAATCAAATAGATCTACATCAAATTCAATACGGAGAATAAGAATAAACTTACCCCTGTGACCTGTGAAAAATTCCAAATCCTATCCACAAATAATCAACATAAGGGTGAATTAAGATCAAGAACTGGTAAGAAGTGACAGTTTAAAGTGACACATGTGCATTAATTTGTATGAATCAATTAACCACATTACAGCCCTCAGGTCTGCCACCCGGCTGTGCGATACCCAGATCAAAGGAGCACCGAGTTAACCCTTCATCCATTTTTCATGAAAAATAATACGGCACATGTTTCTTTTAAATCTGAAAAAATACAGATGGAATATAAATAGCTTGGAATTTAAGGTTTAAATTTTGAGCTCAAGCTACTTTTCTTGTGAACATGATCTAGACTCTATCACAGATACTCGTCTGTAAGAACTTGACTAAAGTTGCAACAAAGAAGGTTTGATTTTTTTTTTGAGACCAGGATTTTCTTAATGGCCAAATTAGGACTCTTCAAAATCCAAAGAATGTGGGTGAAATGATAGTCTGTCAATCTGATAATTTTTTGTAATTAAAAAAAAAGGGTGTCTGTGTCTGCTGAAAGTCAGGGACAGTCCATTTACAAAACACTCAAACACCATATAGATCTAGTTTGAACTTGCTGAGAAAATCTTGACCCCAAAAATATCATTTTTTTGTTGCATTTTTTGTCATCTTCCTGTTTAAACTACCTCAACATGACTATTGTAATGACAAAGGGCAGGTCAAATTTCAAACCTTCCTTTCATCCTCCAAAAAAAAGGACTTTCAGCTTCATTTTGAGTCAAGAAATATGTCCTATAATTTTTTTAGTTCAAAAGCTGACAAGGGGTTAGTCATGTGTCTGTTTGATCCCGGTATTGCACTGGCAAAGTGGGTGACATGTAACAGTACCGTGATGTACTTACTAGGTGCAGTTCAACTCACTGATGTCATGATAAAGTTTCTATCCTTTTCAATCTTATTTTGATCATTTGTATATAAGGGATCAGGCATCAGAGTTCCCGATCACGCAAAATCGTGCGTGAAACACGTATAAATGAAATAAAACACATACAAAATTACAAACCTATATGTGAAATCACGCACAAAAAATACAGAAGATCACACAAAAAAAGTAGGAAACACCTGCATAGAACAGCTCACGCAAGTGCGATTTGCAGAAAATATAAATCATCGGAAACATTTTGGATTTCCAGCTTTCTATTTATAGAATATTTACATGATCGGCGTACTCGGTATTTATTATCGCGATCAATAATATTGCAGACTGGGACTCGTTTGTTTCCAAATAAATCCTTACTTCAGCTCTCCTTTGTTTAACGCAGTCGATAAAAAAGCGTTTTGTCGATGTCAACGTCTTTCGTCTGAAAACCTGTATTTGGAATATCTCAGAAATATAGGCCTACTTTAGACGCTTTCGGAATTCAGAATTCGGGTTCCCGTAGGTGAGCAAGGTACACTAGTTGTAGAACCATTCAAAATGTAGAAAAAAGAATTCAATTCATGCAGAAAGACTTATCCGTAAATGAACGGACATGAAAGATTGATCGGTCCATAAAACGCGGAAACCCATGACACAACAAAATGCTCCATTTTACATTGTCCGATCACAGTCACTTTCTACTGTCTTTTCAGCTTTTAATAGGTGTAAGCTGTAAATTTCCACAAACATCTTGATATAACGAACTTTTTTGGTGCAAATCATCTGTATCGATTGCTTTGAGAATCATTACTGTCATAATCTCAAAATCAAATATGAAATCTAGACCCCCCCCCCACAACTCAAGGGGTAGGTGTGTACTCCTGAAATAAAAAGCTAGTGGGAACACTGCATATTGAATACAGCAGTCTTCAGTCAGACTTCTACAATGTTTAATGTAGATAAGGCATGTGAAAAGATGAGCATAAAGACTACTAGTTAACACTTTGACAAACAATTCTTTAAGTGTCAGTTACGTTTAAAAATGTATATTTACATAGTAGATCTATATGATTGTTCTGCATCTGATCGAAAATGAGGCATTAAGTAAACAATTTAGAGTTGTGGGCATATTAATTTTTCTCTTTTAATTTGTACCCCCATTTTTTTTCTTATACCCCCATTTTTCAATTGTAGGGGGTACAAAACCCCCAAATAAAATTTTCAGTGGGAACACTGGGCATTATTAAAATCTGTTAGGAAGGATAAGTGCATTTTAATTTCTGACCCCAAATTTAATCATGCATTTTGTTTGTCCATACACTTTTGCTTTGAAATGCAATGGTATGGATAACCGCATATTAGGGTTAGTTTTTCCTTTTAAATTCTAGCCCTGTAAAACCAAGGCACTTTGCGGGATATTTCTTTCTATGTTGATCTTCCTTTTGATTCCTTAAAAATGTAATCTGCACACGAAAACTTTTATCATGCCACTCGGCAGGATCTGACAGCAGACTGGGCTTACCTAAAACTTGTACGACTTCTCTTTCTGTTGGCTATACTGTGAGATTGATGACATTTCTTGTTAGTCTCTTCAAAAGTGATAGTAATCACATGTGGAAAAAGTTTTCGAAATCTTTATCATAATTGCCAGAGAAATCCAACAGAATTTCACAAATCTGAGGCTGACAGTGTCTTACACAGTAGGTTTATCACAGAGAAAATAATTTCTGAGTGCAAGATATTGCGATTTAGTAAAGTACCCAGATGAGAAAGAACCACGAATAGCCGTGAGATAGATATTTCTACTGCCTGAATATGGTTGACCATTTTCCTGTTGCATTTTCAATGGTAAGGTAATCCTCTTTACCAAGTTGGCCACTTAAAATACGAGACTCGCTGTCTACAGACACGAAAATACAAGTCTAGGCTACGACATTCAGACAGATTCATACGACCAGTAGTGAATAACATAGCTGTCTGTAAAAGCTTGGATAAGGTCTAGGATTTGCGGTTGAATTGTTGGACATGAAGGTCAATGACGTCTCGCAATTTGCAGATAAAGTTTAAGTCATCATCTTCCTGTCTTTCTCGAAGTAAATAATTTGTTGTTACCCTCTTGATGGCATGAAATAAACAAGATTGACTTCAAGGGAGAAACTCTAGTACCTCTCGTATGGGAAAGCGAACCGGAAAAGGAAGTTGTCAGGCGATCTTTGTCACAGAAACGCTTTGTTAAATTATTTGGATTCGGCCAGTGACCTTTCGTCTCTTCCCACTCCCAAATTATTATATGTCAAAATCCAAATGTATTTAATACAGTTTTCTTTTATAATGCCATTTCATCACAAATGTATCATTTTAATTTTGTTAAGTACATCTATACAAAAAAAAAAAAAAAAAAAATGCTGCAGTCCTTAGTTTTTCTTTCTTTTTAACTTAATCTTTACATTAGGTTTGCAACGTGGACTTATTTCCTAGTTTTAACGACCCTGAGAAAGAAGGCGTCTTAAAAATATTGTTAAAGGAGGAAATGTTTGTACCATCGTTTCACCTTTTCCCACAGTACTTTCTACTTTTTAAAAGACAATTTCCCCCATATTTAATCTGTCGGCTTTGCATTCTTTGTCCTAATTTGGCCATTTGGTAAAACGTTTTAATGGAATAAGCTTTCATTTTTACTGTCTCAACTTATAAAGATCCAGTGTCGTGAAAAAAGGGGGTAGCTGTTTGATATTACAGTTTTCGCAAGCAAGCATTTTCTCAGAGTAATTGTTGGCACTAATTTTCACATTTTTTCTTATAATGCCACGCTGTGACCGTTTCGCTAGTAGGTAAGCAGTACAATCTTTAGGAACACTATGCAAATCATTGGGAATAGGACACAGTGTGAGTTCAGGTCTCATAGACGGTAAACTATCTACAATGCAAAAGGTCAGTTTTTGGTACTTGATTTCAATGCATTATTGATGCTAAAAACAATTGCATTTACAATGGAGTACCAAGTATTACACTGCGAGGTAAGATATGGGGTAAGCTTTTCTGCCAAAGTACAATGAATCCATTCACAAGAACCTAAGCAGTGATGCATAAAACTTGGAATGAATTGCTGTAAGATACCTAAAAGACTGCAAATGTGGGTTGTTACTTTTGCAATGAACTCAAAGCCTTGGTCACTGATGACAGAGTCACAAACACCGTAAGCAGAAAACATCTCAAACAGAATTTCTGAGGCTGACATTGCATCCCTATTGGAAAGAGGCCTGGCAAATAAGAATTTAGAGAACATATCTACAGCACTAAACAAGTAAGTGTTAGCTTTTTGTGATGTGGGGAGGGGTCCATACAGATCTATTTCCCACACTGAAAATGGTTCTTTTGGTGTAGGGTATGAGGTAATGCGATTTTTTTAAATGAAATGAGCAGTTGTCAGTTTGCGGCTTTGACAGACATGACAGGTACGTACACAGTCTCCAACAATACTGACAAGATTAGTAAAGAAGAAATGCTCTCTGATCCTTTAAACTGTGTCTTGTATTCCACCATGCCCTGCTAAGGTACTGTCATGGCAAAGTTCTAAAACGATTTTTATCATTGACTTTGGTATGACAAGCTGGTACTGCCGCTGAGATTTGGTCCTTACTGAGCGAGCTGATCTATTGTGGAAAAGCATTCCATCAAGGACAGTAAAGTCGCTATGCTGTAGAAGAACCCTTCTTGCCAGCTTCTGTTGTTTAGGTTTTCTGCCCCTTTTCAAAGTAATCAAGGACAGGTTGTAAGTCTGGGTCTGTTTTCTGGCAGTTGTATATACTCTCTCGTGTCATATTGAGTGTGGTTAATGCTTCATACCACTTTAATTGTGGATCTGTATTACAGGCACTCTCCATCTCTGTATCAACCAGATTCGATTGACTGTCGGGATCTACAGATGTTGACTGTTCTTCTGGTAGGGTTACATGTAAATCGACTGGTACAGAAGAAATGGAGTCATTGATACCTTTGTGATTAGTGGCTGCGTCCTCTGTCTGTGAAATAGGCTTAGTGTCTAAATCAATACAAGGATGTGGCATCAACAATGTCCCTTTTGCCTGCGAGTTAGATTTAATGTCTGCCTTAGTTTTGCAAACAATCTGGTCTATTAGACTGCATTCACTGGATACCTTGTCAATGCTTCTTTGTTTATTCTGGCTACACAAGTAAATGTGGTTCTGTAGCTTGTGGCTGTTCTTTGAATAATTTAATTAACTTTCTATTCTCCTGCAAGTACGAGGAAAATCATTCAGAACATTATCTTCTGTATCTCCATCATATAAAGGGGATTGAGGATGAAGGCTCTCCATTCTGTTGACACAAAGAGGTAGGTCTTGAACATCTTCTTTGTCTGAACTATTGCGGATACAGACTCCAGTGGGATTGTCAGGTCCATAACAAAAGAATGTGTCGTCTTTCTCAGGACAGTTAGTCAATACCTTTGGATAATGAATGGCCCAAGACAGAGTATCTGGCACTACCAGTTCTGAAGCAGATTTCCATTGTATATCACAGTCAAACAGTTGGAGTATGGCAAGCCATCTTTCATATATAGCACCTTTCTACTGTTTCTGGAATAATACTTACAGGGGTTGGTGATCGCATTAAATGATGAAATGTCTACCTCCTAAGAATTAGGCACAGTCTAGAACACTTGTCACAACACCTAAAAGTTCCAGCTTAGTAGGACCATAAGATTGTTGCCACTTAGGAAGACCCTTAGAACCAAATCTGACCACGTGTTTGGCACCATATTTATGAATTTGATACAGGATAAAACCAATCCCTTTTGAACGAGTGTCAACAGCAAGCCGGAATTCAAGATCAAACCGTGGGAGAGAGAGGGCATTTGATTCAACTAATGCAGTTTTCACACTGTCAGTTAAAACTGAATTCACACTCACTGTTCCAGATGAAATCAGTACCCTTTCTAAGTAATTTATGGAGAGGATAGGCTAGAGCGCTGAAATTAGCCGTTAGGAATGAACTTCCGAAACCAGTTTAAAAGCCCTAAGGCTCGCTCAAGTTCTTGCGGGTGGTTGGACTTGGGTAATTCTTAATGCATTCAATCCTATTTGGAGGGGGACGAATCCCACTGTCAGAAATTTCATGGCTAGGAAAAACACCTTCGTGACGGCAACGTGCATTTTGATGGGTCAAGTTTTAAACATACTTTCTGAAATCTATGTAAAACATCATCAATGTCTTTGAGATGTTTATCAAAAGTTGATAAAGAAATACATGCATCATCTAAGTAGCATAAAACATTCAGAAACTTCAAACCATCTAGAACCTTATCCATGAGCAACTGGAACACCTTAGGGTTTTGCCGCAGACCCATTGGCAGTCGTAAAAATTTGTATGTACCAAAACATGTGTTAACCCTTAAGCTGCTAAGCGCGACTCACTGACCTCTTGCGGACAGTGTAGAGCAAGATCAGTCTGATCTTTGATCTACGCTGTCCGATACGGTATTTTCTTTCCAGTGAAATTCTTTTTGAAACCGCAATTTTTGGGCTTTTATTATTGAGTGAAAATTTAGGTTTCATTTATTCAGCAGCTTAAGGGCTAAAAGCAGTGTAATTGGCAGTATTAGCAGATATGCCAATTTGAAAAAAGAAAAAAAAAAACACCAGAGCTCATATCAAGAAATGACATATATCTAGCTCCTGAGCATGATCCGATTCGTTCTTGCAAGTCTGGGATTGTGTATCTGAAATCCTGAGTCTGGGAGTTCAAGTACCGAAAGCCAACACAGAACCTAAAACAAGAGAGACTGTGTTCCCTTGTAATTCGCTTCGGATTGATTTTAGGTTTATTTCGCTTTGCAACAAGCACAATTGGGCTAGTAATCGGAACATCCTCGTTTTCCTCCACAGGAGAAATAATATCCTGCCTTAATTCCCCAAGCTGATGACGCAATACCTCTTTCTAATCAGGGGGCAAACGATGGGGTCTTTGGTGCTTTGAGGCAGCATTGGGTTTAAGAGCAATTCGATGCTCAACCAAGCCAGTGAACCCCATATTTTGGTTTCCAGGGGTGGTGGAAAACCTTTTGTATTTTAAAAGAACTGCAAACTGACGATTTTGCTCTGCAAGTGACAGGTCACTGTTCAAATGAAAATCAGACTTGAACACCTCAAAAACTGTTCAAATGAAAATGAGGCTTGAACACCTCAAACTCTGACAGAGCAAATCACTGGTAGGGGTAGGAAACGACTCCATATTAGAGATGGTAGCATCAAAAGCTGCGTTTTTAAGTACAGGTTAATTAACATGCATCTTGACTGGGCCCTTATGATTACCATGAAAAGTACTGATATGTGAACAAGATTTCAGTGAAATAATGTCCGTGTAGGGGCCTAATAAGTACACAGTTCAAACTTAGATATTATGGTTCCCTAGCAATATAAACAGTCTCACTGCCAGGCTAAGAAGTTTTAGGAGTACAACATGGGGCTTGGCACAAGTAACTAGTGTTTTTGAACCCAACAATCGTTTATTTTGCATTTCGGAATGACCAACACAGAGGCCTTGCATGCCTATACCAATCCGGTCATCTCGCAATGCTACAACTAAGCACTCAGAATTGGGCTGTACAATGACAGAAGACCTACACTTGACCCTTGTGGTCTTCTTCACATTGGCGAATGAACAACAACCACCAAAGTCAAGTGAAATCTTATGTTGTTTCTTATGCACTGTGCCTAGAATTACGGGATGGGAACAGTCTTTCAAAATATGAACTACAATGAAATATCCCCTATCATGCAAAGAGTTTCTTAATTCGATTCTTGCAGTGCCCTTCACATTTACAATCTGATTATAAGCCAATACAACGTCTTCATCACATGGGCTGAAATCAGTCTGATCAGAACTTGGAATGGACTGAAACAAGTTTACAGACATAACATTGATGCTGCTGCCAGAATCTAGTAATTAATACTGTCAAAGGAACATTGCTAACAAAAACATTCAAATACACGAAATTTTTCTCAAATACAAATTTTGCATCTTCAAATGATGCAGCGCTGTGGCTCATACATGAAGCATCTTGTGAAATGTTTGTAGTCAGGCCTGAGAGGCGCGCTCTGGACAGTCCCAGACCCCCGTAATTTAACTGTGGACAGTCTTAAGCGGAATGAGATAAATCGTCACATAACTGGCACTGGGCATTAAATGTTTTCTGTGTAAACCTTTGATTTAGTACATAGATCTTAGCGCTATGTCCCTTTTGGTCACAAAGCTGGTAAATCACATCAGGACTCTTGCCAGTCAAGTCCTGTACGCTACCGACTGCGCTACCGGGCCTCGGCGACTTTGCCAGTCGCCGAGGCCCGGTAGCTCAGTCGGTAGCCTACAGGACTTGAGAACAGGAGGTCGCTGGTGGCCAATTTCTTTCCGAGGATTGATGATAGTCATTGCGACAGTATTCATTCCTCTCTCATCGCTGACCATTGTTTCGACGATGGCTATGTGGGAAAGCAGCCACTGGCTTGGAAAGAATATTGTACATAGTACTGGTAAATGAAACTCCAGGAAAGCATGGACAGGTGCACTGGCCGCCGCGATATAACTGAAATAATGTTGAAAACCGCATTATCTTCCGCTTGGTAACATTTTCAAATACATACCTATCTGATTTGGGTTTTCTGGGTACAGAAACAGACTACTTTTTTAAGGCGGCAGTCGAACTTAAAAGTAAAATATATACGTTTACTCACTAACATCGGGCTGGTACGATTGATATCCTTTGAACCAGTCATTTCTAAACACAGTCCCTATAAGCTTCGGAAATAGCCCTGTTATAAGCCCAGCATGGTAGGGGACAGTATTTTTGTTGTGAGCCTTTTGCACAAATCCAGGTATTCCCCACGTCTCTATATAGAAACTTTATACAGAGATTTGCAGTAAACAATGGTATAATTATTTTGAAATTGTTATATTTTTAAGAAATCTGTAGCGAAAGACTGGCTTTATATTTCCACAGACGTGACATTTATAGCCGCTTTTCCGCTTGCTATTTTTTAGCGGCAGTTTACGCACCGCGCATAAATATTTATTCTGAAGAGGATCGTGATGCGTCATAGCAGACAGGTCTATCTTCGAAGAATATGACATAAGCAGACAACGATAAACAACAATAGTTCGTCTGTGTTCGTAATTTAAAGAATTCCTTACTATTTTTAGAGTTTTCAATGGGGGCATATGCCCAGACTCCTGACCTTGATCCGCCCTTGGCTGACGCGCTGAAAAAGGAAATAGATCTATCTAGAATTCATAAAATTCAAATTCTTTGTCATAGAGATATCGATTCATGCTTTGTTTACGGACGCCACTTGGAAGGTAGCCTTCTGTGACCTTTTCATACAAATGGCACGCATATAAAGGAGCCCATGGTGACGCCACTGCACTAGATCTCTCGTAGGTATATCAGCGGAAAACTCTTAATTTTATACAAAATACAATGACATAATTTTGTAACGCTGTATTTTTCACATCACAGCTGTCAGTGCCCCTATGCATGTATTTCCTGGTTTTCTTATACCAGTATTGACACGACTGTCTTTCCAAGGTACTGACTACTTTTCCCAAATGCATCAGAGGTTAGAGGTGAAAATCGCCGAAAGAAAGTTTGCCTCAACCAGGTATCGAACTCGCAACCACCAGGTCACAAGTCAGATACGCTAACCACTGAGCCACCTAAGCCGGATTCAACAGTGATAGGCTAGGGCTGTAAGACATGTTGCCCAAGGACACTCTCATGAAAAACCGAATGCCTCTAGTGAGGCTTGAACCAGGGAACTCCAGGTTTTGACTTGCACTTTACCAATTAGCTACACAGTTTTAAACTTGTCCATATTAACCCTTTACCAGACGACAAAATTTCAGCCTTGTCCAAAATGAAAGCATTTGCAGACGACAATTTCATTGTGCTGAAATGGTGCATTTTTTCTTTGATGGGGTAGAAAACATTGTGGGAAAGGAAAAAAATGCTGGTTATCAGCATTTTCTCCTTTTCCCACAATGTTTTCAAAAGGCTTCTTTCCCAGGGGCGTCAAAAGGCGGCACTGTGCGGTAAAGGGTTAAAAGTATTTTCAGAAGGGAATTGAAATATGGCAGAAATAATGGTATATTTCCATGATTAAGTTGAAAACATTCTTCAAAAAGGAGAAAATACAGGTATCAGCACCACCCACTTTTTCAACAGTGTTTTCCAAAGCACTCTTCACCAGGGTTAACTCTTGACCAATCAAATACAAGTTTTAATGACCCGAGAAAGACAGCTTTTGAAAACATTGTGGGAAAAGTAGAAAATACTGCTTACCAGCATTTTATCATTTTCCCACTGTTTTCTACCCTTCCCAAAACATTTCAGGTTTTAAGTCTCATAAAGCATTTGTAGATGACAAATGTGGCCAAAATGGTGAAACTTTGGAAGGCTAGAAAACAGTGCAGGAAAAGGAGAAAATGCTAGTAACCAGCACCTTTCTCTTATTGTTTTGGATAGCCGTCATCTCTAGGGTTGTAAAGCATGTTTGGTAAAAGTTTCAGCGACCCAGGTATCCTAAATTCGTGGCCTGACGGCAAAATTTCAGACTGGTCCAATTTGAAAGCATTTGCAGACAACAAATGCTGCTAAAAGGATGATTTCTGTTCTTGCTAGGGTAGCAAACATTTGGGGAAAAAAACAAAGTAATTGCAGACTACAATTTCAGTGTGGCTTAAATGATATGATTCTTCTTTGAAAGGGTAGAAATAAGATAACATTGTGGGAAAAGGAGAAAATGCTGGTTACCAGCATTTTCCCCTTTTCCCACAATGTTTTCAAAAGCCTTCTCCTTCAGGGTATTTGAAGGGCAAATCAACAGGTTTCGGAAAATGTTAATTTCCAAAGCTACATTTATCAGTTGGTAACCTGATAATGTTGTAATTAGAAAAAAAAATCGGAAAAAGTACTTCATTCTGCTTATCAGTTTTTACGACATCGCTTATCTCCCTTACTTATTGTTGCGTCCCTTGATTTGTGACGTCATAGGCGTACTTGTTTCAAAATGCACGTTGTGTCTGATAGCGATTTGAGCAGTATTGAAGACGAAGAAATAGATGATTCTGATCCCGTAAGGCCATACATGTACGAACCAATTCGTAGAGAAAATAATGTAGTTTCAGAGGATGAGGACGAGAGTAATTCTTCGTTTGGTGAAGACTATGAAATTGGTGATTTTGTGGCGGACGTTTCAACATGGTGAGTATCGCGCATCGGTAAATGAGGCGATATTGCTTATTAAGATTTAATACGTAATAGAATTAAATATACTGAATAAAATTTGTTTCATTTGAAGAAGTTTCAGTCGGTCGACAGGCGGAATTAGGAGAAAAAACTTGTGAAGCATTCTTAATGTACTTTCATAATTTCTGGATTGTTGTTTCGATATTTGGAACAATTGTTTCATCTAATTATACGTCGACGAAGATATATATACGTAACGAATTTCCTTGCAATGAGATTTGTATCGCTATTAATTAACCCTTTACCACACAATCGCTACTTTTAACGACCCTGAAGAATAAGGCTTTTGAAAACATTGTGGGAAAAGAAAATGCTGTAACCAGCATTTTCTCCTTTTCCCACAATGCTTTCTGCTCTACCAAGGACTGAAATTGCCATTTGAACTATGTTTAATTTGTCTTCTGCAAACGCTTTCAATTTGGTTGAGTCCAAAATTTTGTCGTTTGGGAATGAGTTAAGAAAGGGTAGAAGAAAATGAAGTATGCATAAGTTCAGATTCTAATAAGCTAATGGGAGTCTTTTTAAAGCATGAAACTGTGGCATAATTAATTCACAAAGAAATGCAGACAGATACACAAGCAGATAAATAGACTGACCATTGCATTACATTTATATAAAAAAAAACTTCTCTGCACAGACAGAAAAAGCCAATGTTAACACTAACCACAAATTCCCAAGTATCAACAACCCAAGGAAAAACGCTTTTCAAACATTTGAAAAAGCTTCATACCTTTATCCACAATATTTTCTGTCCTTTCAAAGACAAATTGCGATCCATATTTTATTTGTTATATTCCAATGCTTTGAAAATTTGGAAAATTCTAAAATCTTACCATTTGGTAAAGGGTTAACCCTTTACTCCCTTTACTAAACGGTAGAATTTTAGACTTGTCCACATGTGGCTTTGACAATGGGAAGGGTCTGACAAAGGATAGAAAGCATCGTAGGAAAAGGAAAAGACGCTGGTTTCCAGGAGTTTCTCTTCTTCCAACCATGTTCTCAAAAGCCGTCTCCGTAAGCATGGTTGAAAGTCCGGACTGTGAGGTAAAGAGTAAAAGCATTAATTTGTAAAGCTGGTCAGGAACACTCTGATTCCTATTAACTTTTTTCCACTTTACAAAATATAAATTGTGCAAGTTGAAAGCATTTGCAAATAACAATTTTACTGTGTTTCAAATGATGAAGTTTGCCTTGAAAAGGGTGGAAACATCATGAGAAAAAGAGAAAATACTTGTTACTATCATTTTCTCCTCTTCCTGCAATGTTTTTCAAAGGCTTTCTTTCATAGGGTTGTTAAACCGCAGGATTGTGTGATGAAGTGTAATTTCAGCAAAATGCAGATCTGTATTTTTTTCCATTTGCACATTTTTTTCTGATTACCAGACAGCATGACTTGCATCAAAAGTTCAAATTTTACAATCTTCATACTGACACGTGAATTAAAAAGATTGGCCTCAGCTGTTTGGAAGATATCATATGGATGCGAACAAGGGAATATTTTGCAAAAAACAGAATTACATACAGAGGTTGTTTGAAATGAGTTTACAAATCAAATCTCAAACAAAGTGAAGACAGTGACACTGTCACAAACAAACGTGTAAAGGGGTGAGATATGCAAGTGTTATCTAATCATTTCCTGTATTGTTTTAACTGGTTGTGATAATTGACATTTATGACCATGACCAGTTGAAGCAAGGGCCTGAGTTCACCCTATACCAAACAAACATAGTTTTGACTACATGTGCCCTTAAAAAGAAAGTGTTTGAAAATCATTATGGGGAGAAAAAGATGCCAAATGTGCTGGGTTTTCCCTTCATTTTCTAATACGGGGTTTATTGGCCTCCCTTCAAATGAATAAAAGAGGGCAAATCATTTGAATTTGAATTTTGGGAGGCCATTAACCCTTTCCCACACAATCCTGACTTTTAACCACCCTGAGAAAGAGGCCTTTTTAAAAAAAATAGTGGGAAAAGAAGAAAATGCTGGTTACCAGCATTTTCTTCTTTTCCCTCAATGTATTCTACCCTTTGAAAGACAACTTTTATGTTTTGAGCCACATTTGATATGTCATCTGCAAATACTTTCAATTTGGACTGGTCTAAAATATTGTCGTTTGGTAAAGAGTTATGAAAATTTGGGGGTCCAAATTTAAGAAACCTGGCAGGCAAGGCAAGAACCCTTCAAAAACGTAACCAGCATTTTCTGCTTTTCCAACAATGATCGTTATCTTCTGAAAGAAAATTAACCCTTAACCACACAACCCCGACTTTTAACTTTGAAATATTGCTTTTGAAAACATAGTGGGAAATCGTGAAAAAGTTGGTAACCAGTATTTTCTCCTTTTTTCGCAATGTTTTCTATACATCCAACGACAAAAACCATCGTTTTAGTCACTTTCATTTTGTCGTCTGCGAATGCTTTCAATTTAGGCAAGTCTAATAATTTGTGGTCTGGTAAAGACTTACCATAAATCATATGATCAAAATTGAATTTGTTGTCAGCAAAATTTTGAAATCAGATGAATCTAAGATTTCGTTTCCTGGTAGCGTTACGCTTTAAATAGCACATAATCCAACCCCCCAAACCTTGAGGAATAATGCTTTTGAAAACGGGTCACACAAAAATACGCTACAACATGAATTTGAAAACTTTTCGGAAAAAAGAAAAACAGCTAGATCTAGTTAGGAGCATTTTCTCCTTTTCTCACAATGAAGAGATAGTGCAGAAAACGGTGAAAGAGTACAAATACCAATTCAAAATATCTTCATTTCAAGAAAAAAGATTTTTACCTCATGCTGAAGTTTCTTTTTGGAAATGGCTCGCGCGGAGTGTCTGGGTTTTTCCTCTCTCCAATTTGGAGTTTGGAATAATGTTGGCACAGCGCCAGGTTTCAGTCAAAGCCTAAAATTGCTATAACCAACTGTCTTTGCTAGATTTGGACTTATTAAAAACTGACTGTCTTCAAAGTGTTTCAGACACAGTTTAGAATTATTCGTTGGCACGAAATGCGTCGTTACTGTCCGACCCCGGGTTAAACGTTGAATCCATAGCTTTCTAATTTTTAATTCTCTTGGAAATTTGAACATACTAATTCTGTGATTTCCCGAATTGACGTTACTGCCAAAGGCTGCACAAATTGTCATTTTTTTCGGCGTAAATTTCCGTTTCACACTTGGATAAACGCGTCCGAATATCAGCATCCCTATGTAAAGGTAGAAGACTAAGTGCTGCTTTGACGTCACACGAGAACGTGAGATATGCAAATCAGGAGAAGTAAGCAAAGCACCATTTTCGGGCCGTAAATCATCGTGACAGTTGAACCGTGGTTTATGGTATGTTACCGGGTAGTAATTGCGGAAAATGACGCACAGACGTTTTACCGACATCATTTACAGATGATTGAAGGGGAAAAAAAGCTAAGTCAAAAAATCTTTGGATTTGCCCTTTAAAGTCGGAATTGTGTAAAGGGTTCATAGAATGTCTTGCACAAAATGGGTATAGATCTTGCCACACAACCTCCGAGTTAACAACCCTGAGAAAAAGGAGCCTTTTGTAAACATTGTGGGAAAGGGATTGACTGACTGATTGGTGTTTTACGCCACTTTTAACATTATTTCAGTCATATGTCATATCATGTCGACAGCTCACATTCATGTATTTCATGGGTTCACCAGTATAGGCTAGGGATCTGAAATGTCTTGCCCAAGGACACTCCCAAGAAAAACCCAGTTGATCAAGTCAGGCTTAAACCTGGGGCCTCCAGGTCACATGTTCTCACTTTACCACTGAGCCACACAGGAGCCTGTGGGAAACGAAAGTGCAGATAATACATATTTTCTCCTTTTCCTGTAATGTTTTCGAATCTATCAGGGATAGATTTCATCTTTTGAGCAACCTTTAATTTGTAGTCTGCAAATGCAAGTTCAAAGTTTTGTAGTTGGTGAAGACTTAACTCTTCACAACACAATCCTTAATTTTAACAAACCATAAGGAAAAGGCCTTATGAAAACATTGTGGGAAAAGAAGAAAATGCTGGTAACCAGCATTTTCTAGTTTTCCCTGAATGTTTTCTACCATTCAAAAGTTGAATTTTCATATTTCAGTCAAGAATGTCATATTGTCTCTAAAAGGTTTAAATATGGGCAATTAATACGAAAATAGGCAAAGCCTAGAAGTAAGTAAGTCCTTGATAAAATGGTTCGCTATTAACCAAATAAAAGCAAATCCAGAACAATTCCAAGCTATCTCTTTAGGTCATAAAACACATAAACATAACTTCAATTTCAAGTTTAATGATATTACAATTCAGAGTGAAGATGAAGTTAAATTACTTGGTGTAAACGGGGATCACATAACGTGTGTGTATATAATTATGATTCCTGGTGTAATCTTGGATTTTCTTTTGAGGCTCAACTGACACCTACATGCAGAAAAGCTTCAAAACAACTTAATGTGCTCAAACGAAAAGGCAAACACCTTAGTAAATTATTCAAACATATTCGATACAATAACTGATCAGTTCAGACATGGTTACTATATGATATTGCCCAGAAAATTCTTATGGCAGCACTCCTTACACACATGAAGAATTCTGGCCCCATATTTTCAGGGGTCGCTGGTTAGAATCCTATCCTGGGCTTTTTTTTTTTTCTGATGACTGATGATAGTTATTGTGATAGGAATCCTACTCCTGTCACCGCTGATCGTTCTTTGAGTAAAGGTTAGGTGGGAAAGCTTTCAGTGGCTTGGGAAGAATTTAGTGCGAAATCACCCCACAAAAGTATGAATATGAATTAGGCAAAGATCGGGTGACAGATGTTTCGGTAACAGACGAGTTTGGTAAATTGGACGTATAGAGTAAACCGACTGGATGTTTCGGTAACAAGGTATATTATATATAGCGGTAATGCAGAATGTAGGTAAAAATGTCAGAGGTAAAAATGTCATAGGTAAAAATGCCAGAGTCAAAATGGTAAATATGCCATAGGTAAAAATGTCATAGGTAAAAATGCCAGATGTATTCCTATATTACATACATTAAAGTTTGAGAATATGTTGAGGACATGAAATCCCCAATCCCTCTAATCATTCGCTGTACCGGATAAAACTGCAGCGCGATGTATGTGGGGGAAAAACTGTAGTAATTCAAGTTAGCTCAGTGGAAGATTCGATACCAGGTTGAAGCACACTTATTCTATCGAACAACATTTGCCTCTGACCTCTCGACAGATATACATCGCATCTTAGCTTAGCTATTGTTTGTAGTTTTCATAATATCACAGTTGCCTATTGTGTATGATATACATGTACTTTTCTTAATAAAGTAATTTAATAAAGTAATTTCCTGTTCTGTTCAGTATTAAATGATAAACATTACACGATGCCGATTATTACTTTGAAGACTAGTTGATAATTTGTTTGCTGAAAGTGTGAAAAAGTAAGAATGGCATAATTAATTATGAACTTTGTTAAAGCAATTACTGATGAAACGAATGCCTTTCCTAACCTTTTAATTTTTTGTAGGCTGTATGTGTGAACAATTATGAAAATGTTTTAAAGACAAACAATATTTATAACTATAACCTTGTCATTGATAGCGAAACATCAAGAGAGGACTGTTAACAGCAAAATAATGGATACGAGAGCACTCCACTATTTTTTATATGATCCGAGTCTAGAGTTATCTAAATTTCCTCCCTTGCACTTCAGTAATTGTTGATCAGAGATAATTTGTTTAAACTGCTGTAAGATAAATCAGAAAACATTGGAACAAAAGGAGAAATTGCTCATTATGGGCAATTTCTTCTCTTTATTTTTTTTTTATTTTATTTTTTTTTTTTTTTTTTTGTTGCTACGTTCTTCAAATTTCCTCTGCTGCACAACAAAAAAAAAATCATCTTCAGTAACTGTTGATCAGAGATAATTTGTTTGAACTGTTGTAAAATAAATGAGGAAAAAAAAAAAAATGTTTCAATCTTCTTCAAATTTCCTTTGCTACATGACACAAAAAGACTGTTGCTTAATAAACGAGGAAACATTAAAACACCAGGCTCGACATCTATGAAAAAGTATCTTAGATGACAGTATGCAGTCTTACGTTATCCACACATTTCTTCTGTTTGTTCATGACCAGGTTTCGAATCTGCTATGCCTTGACCATCTGAGCTTACCCGGATGGCTACTGCTTTTCCCCCACATATATAATATAGGTTACTACATCTAGCATTATTACCTATGACATTTTTACCTATGGCATATTTACCATTTTGACTCTGACATTTTTACCTATGACATTTTTTTTTTTTTTTCCCTCTGGCATTTTTACCTATGGCATTTTTACTTTTGACATTTTTACCGCACACCGTAATGTAATGCACTGTGACGGTTTTCACACCAAATAATAAGGTCTTGGTTCTGATTCCCTTCAATGTTTTTTCCCACACACTTTCATACAATATTTTTGTTATGTTGCTACTGTCATGCTGTACGTAAAGTAATACCTAAAATCACTTTGTCTTACTTTCGATCATTTCAACCCTAGTTGAGAAAATATTACCCAATCTTAAACTTGGAAATCCGTCACAGTGTATCTCCTTTTAAGTCAGTATTTTATGAACATTTCAATGTGAAAATATTTATTTGCTGAAAGAATTCCAAACCAGCCATTAACCCTTAGAGCGTCTATCATTACTTTCGTTGCCATTGCGGCCAGTGAGATCGAGATCAGACTGCGCCAAAGACGGAGTCTGATCTATGAATTTCACTTGTCACTTTGTTAAGACATTCTGAACAAGAAAAACCTTAGCACTGCTAAAATTAGGGTTTTATTTCTAGGATGAAAATGGTCGTTGGGTTTATTCGACGCTCATAGATTTAAAACAATCAGAAACACAGGTAATACAGGTAAAAATATTGTGGCAAATGAAGAGAGGAGCCCGAGAGATAGTAACAAATACTTTTTTTTGACAATTTTTATTTTGAAACTGCAAGAGCAGTGTGTGATCTGAACATGCCCTATCCCCTTAACTGTTACATGTGCCGTCTGATCTGCGAGTTTCTTCTTGTCCATTAGTGTTTCAGGTTTTTCATAAACCGATGTTAATCTTTACGATCTATGGGAAACTTCTGTCTTGTTGGAAATGGGAGGTGTGAAAACATTGTCTATATATATATACAATATACAGTACTCCTTTCGCTCTCAAATAATACGCATATGCTTTTTTTATGCAGTGTTGTATTTATGAACGCACTTTAAAACCTGCAGACGACGATTTGTGTGCGCCAGACCGGATTGGAAAAAGGAGAAGAACAAAACAGAACAGATATCATTTTTTTTTTTTTTTTTTTATTTAGACAAGCACAAATGTACAAAGTCAAAATCACAAAAAGCATTGTCAGGGCCTCACTCTCTATCTCTCACTCCCTCTCTTCATTTGCCACAATGTTTCAAATGTATTATCTTTATTTTTGAATTCACGTTAATTAGGCTATCCCTAAGAGAATGGAATAAACCAAAGGCTAATTTCATTTTAGAAACAGAACATCTGATATTAGCTATTTCAATGTTGTCCTTATTCATAATATCCTAGAAAAGCTGACAGTGTAAATCAACGATCAGACTGTGTTTTGTGCAGTTTGATATTGGTCTGGATCGACTGTAAGGGCAACAAGAGTGACAGGTGCTCTGAGGGTAAATGGCTGGTTTAGAATTCGGCCAGTTTGTTTCCGGAAGAAATTATTTTCAACAAGAATAGTGTCATTTTTGACGAAACAATATTTTTTTTTTTCATAAAAGTTGAGGATTGGCTTAAAGTTGGAGTCTGTTATCTGTAGGACGACTACTACGGGTTACGATTGGGTATTATTCATTACATCAACTTTGGGTGAAAAACCGAAAATATGGTATGGTGCTTAAAATTTATTTATTTCAGGTATTTATGTACACAGCATGGAAGAAATAACATAACGAATATAATTTTCAGAAAACGAGAGGCAATTGCAAATTAAACAAGAGGGCCATTGGCCATAAAGCGCTCACCTGAGTAAAGTCATCTACAATTGATAAAGCTGAAGAGATTCTGGTTTTAATGATGAAAAACACATGAGTGTAAGTGACCTACTTTTTGAACCAATGTGACTAAATTCCAGACTTGTCCAAGAATATCATTAAAACAAATATTCTGACCAAGTTTCATGAGTATCAGACTGAAAATGTGGCCTCTACGGTGCACACAAGGTTTTTCCAAGATTTGGTCCAGTGACCTACTTTTTGACCACATGTGACCCACCTTGAAACTTGTCCAAGATATCATCAAGGCAAACTTTCTGACCAAGTTTCATGAGAATCAGGCTGAAAAATGTGGCCTCTAGAGTGCACACAAGGTTTATCTAAGATTTGACTATGTGACCTACTTTTTGCCCCGACATGACCCACTTTCAAACTTTCTGAGATATCAACAAGATAAACTTTCTGACCAATCTTTATCAGTATAAGACAGAAAATGTGGCCTCTATGGAGCATCCAAGGTTTTCCTAAGATTTGGCCCAGTGACCTACTTTTTCACCCCACATGGCCCAATTTCAAACTTGTCTGAGATATCATCAAGACAGACAATCTGACTTAGTTTAATGAGTATCCGACTACAAATGTAGCCTCTAGAATGGACACAAGGCTTTTCTAAGATTTAGCCAAGTGACCTGCTTTTTGACCCGACATGACCCAATTTCAAACTTTTCAAAGATATTATCAAGACTAACATTCTGACTAAATTTCATAAGTTTCAGGCTGAAAATGCGGCCCCTAGAAAGCACACAAGGTTTTCTAAGATTTAGCCCAGTGACCTACCTTTTGACTCAACATGACCCAATTTCAAACGTGTCTGAGATATCATTAAGACAAACATTCTGACCAAGTTTCATAAGTTTCAGGCTGAAAATGTGGCCTCTAGAGTGCTTAAAAGGTTTTTCGAAGATGTGGCCCAGTGACCTACTTTTTGACCCGAAATGACCCAATTTCGAATTTGTCCAAGATATTATCAAGACAAACATTCTGACTAAGTTTCATAAGTTTCAGGCTGAAAATGTGGCCTCTAGAGTGCACACATGGTTTTTCTAAGGTTTGGCCCAGTGACCTACTTTTTGACTCGACATGACCCAATTTTGAACTTGTCCGAGATATCATCAAGACAAACATTCTACCCAACTTTCATGTGTTTCAGGCTGAAAATGTGGCCTTTAGAGTGCACACAATATTTTCCTTAGATTTGGCCCAGTGACCTACTTTTCGACCCGACATGACCGAATTTAGAACTTGTCTGAGATATTATCATGACAAACACTCTGACCAAGTTTTATAAGTTTCGGGCTAAAAATGTGGCCTCTAGAGTGCACACAAGGTTTTTCTAAGATTTGGCCCAGTGACCTACTTTTTGACCCAACATGACCCAATTTCGAACTTGACCGAGATATCATAAGGACAAACATTCTGACCAAGTTTTATGTGTATATGACCGAAAATGTAGCCTCTAGAGTGCACACAAGGTAATTGTCGACGCCTGGACGACGGACGACGGTCGCCGGACACAGCACGATCGCAAAAGCTTATGTGAGCTAAAAAATAAACCAATAAAGGTTTGCAGAAACGAATTTACCGAACTCGTCTGTTACCGAAACATCCGTAAATCATAGTGATCCATATAGATCTACATTCCGTAACATTTTGTTACATTCCGTGAATTAGGTGCATGTACCTACATTCCGTAACATTCCGGTGAAAGCCAAGGTAAATGAATCTGGCACTGATTTGAGTAAACTCAAATAAGCTTTAAATAATGTATGAAGTGTTTTATCCATTATTGTTTCCTTATGTACAGGACGATGTGTACGCTGCTTTGCGTGAGAGGTGTTCGTTCCGACTGGTTGCTAGAGAACTCGTACCCTGGAGAACTCGTACCCCAATCTGGAGGGTAAGAGTTCGTACCCTGAGTACGAGTTCTCCAGAGAACTCGTACCCTACTAATATATTTCGGGATAAATTATTTTTTCATTTTATTCAGATAAATCATCCTCTTGAGAAATAAATAGGATGTCTATAAACCAAGCACATACGGAACGTTGATTAACGGTATTTGCAGTGAAATATTGCTTTTGTTAACGGGTGTTGGTAGATTTAAATGGAAAGGAGAGTAAGGTACAGGGATAGGTAAATTTTAGAAAAATGAAATTATGATGTAGATCTACAATATCTGTATATCTTAAATGTTTCGAAGATATAATTTTGAAAGACATTTTTAGATATTGATGATTCATCTATGGAATGTGTCCATTTATTCGTGTCAAAGGTGTCGGGAACAATCGGGGATCGTACATGTATATAACATGTAATTTACGACTCCTGGTACAATAAAGTTATGTACACGTATCGGGTGTGATAAATCCCACTGTATATTCATGCACCTGTCATTTACCGACGCCTCCAGAAATAGATACTGTATATTACAAGCTCCTTTAACCCTTTACCAAGCAATCACGTGTTTTAACAAAGAAGAAGGTTTCTTGAAACATTGTGGGAAAGGAGTAACTGTTGATAATCGTGTTTTATGTAATATTGAAAGAAGAAAGTTATCTTTTCTGTCTTTATGGATCATTATTTGACCCTTTATCGAAGAGTCCCGAGTTTATAACAACCCTGTGTAAGACACCTTTAGAAAACATTGTTGGAAAAAGGGAAAAAGTGTAAAACTAGTCTTTTCTTCCTTTTCCCACAATGCTTTTCCACCATCGTCATATTAATTTACATACTTTTAAATGGCATGATTGAAATTTAACTTCATTTTTTGCCCCACATTATTTACATTTGGACGTTACTGGGACTTTAAAGGTTTTCCGAAAGATTTAATATAGCAATGATTAATACTATACATGATTGTTTTAGTAGGACACAATTGTATCACACTTCTTTTATGGCCTTCCTTTTTATGTGTACTTTATATACAATACTACTGTCGTTTCATTTATTTTACCTTATTTGAACACATGTACTTTTTTCCCCCATCAAATCTACATCATTGTAGATCTGAATCAATACAAATTTTGTACAAAACAAAAGATGTTAGGGTCTAGTCACTGTCAAAAAATAAAACTTGATCACTGTCTTTATATCTTTTTTTGGGGTACGAGTTCGCAAGAGAACTCGTACCTGGGTATGAGTTCTCTGGAGAACTTGTACCCATCAGATTAGGGTACGAGTTCTCCAGGGTATGAGTTCTCCTGATACCTTCCAACTGGATGTAGCAGGGATTGCGTTTCGGCCTTGAGTCGTTTCGGCCTGTTTCGTTTCGACCTATTGTTTGTGTGAACCGTGTATTTGCATGTAAACAACGGTGTCACTGCTCTTCATTTAAAAAATGCAACAAAACAAGACAGTATGCATGTTTCTAAAGGAAAGGTCGGTTTTACTGGCAAATTTCTTATTCTCCTTTTCAACTTGATTGGTGCCTAATTTGAATTCTCCGCCAAATACTTGATTTTCCCGACATGTGACATAGTCATTGTTGATGCCAAGAAGCCATGCGACCGTACTGGAATAATGTGACAAGATTCCGGTCTATAATTAGATTATCTATGATTAGAAAGTTTTGTGTCCTATTTCGTTTGACTTATGACTGTAGAGAATTTTGTGTCCTATTTCGTTCGGTCACTTATGACTGTAAAGATTTTTGTGTCCTATTTCGTCTGGTCACTTATGACTGAACATTTTTTCTAGAACATTTGCTGCTACTGAGAGTGAATGTTTCAAACCCTTTTGCTAAGACACTCAATATTTTCAGATATTTTATGTAAAAATAGTGTTTAAAACAATTTGTAATCTTTTCTCATAATTAAGTGCATATGAATTGATAGAAGGGACCAAAATGCCTTCATTTTTGCTGCTCTGGTGTTCTGATGCTGCTGTCACGAGAGGGTGCCAATGGCCGGCATGACGCACATCCATCCCTTTCATCAGGCTTTAAAAACTGAAGAAAATGGACTTAGAACTGTTCATTTAAATTGTTCAAAACAATTACTTTGTAGTAAACATTACAGTTGAGTTTTGGTGTACATGATGTTTTTTTGGTTCTTAATGAATGTACTGGCCCCAAGCGACCCATGACAGAAACAACCCACAAATAGCTGTACATGTTTGACCAAGTTTTTGTTCCTGGGAATTTTAGTTCAACTACCATATTCATTTTTCTGCCAGCGACTGAAACTTGACCAGTTTAGGATATACACAGTAACACATTGTCAGACCCAAAATAACATCCATACTTTTAACCCTTAACCATATGACAAAATTTAAACCTGGTCCAAATTGAAAGCATTTGCAGACTACAATTTAAATGTTACTCAAAACATAAAACTTGTTGTTGAACTCTTTACCAAACGAAAAAATTCTAGACTGGTCCAAATTGAAAGCATTTGCAGGTGACAAAAAAAATGTAACTCAAAAATTGAAATTTGTTTTGGGAAGGGTGGAAAACATCGTGGGAAAAGGAGAGAATGCTGGTTACCAGCATTTTCTTCTCTTCCCGCAATGTTTTCAAAAGGCTTCTTTTGCAGGGTCGTTAGAAGTCGGGATTGTGTGGTAAAGGGTTAACTCTTTCCCACACAATCCCGACTTTTAATGACCCTGAGAAAGGAGCCTTTTGAAAATGTTGTTAGAAAAGGAGAAAATGCTGGTTACCAGCATTTTCTCCTTTTCCAACGTTTTCTACTCTGTCCAATACATAGATCTTAATCTGTTGTCTGCAAATGCTTTAAATTTGCTCCAGTCTAACATTTAGTCACTTGGTAAAGGGTTAAAGGGTATAAAACATTGTGGGAAAAGAAGAAAATGCTGAATACCAGCATTTTCTTCTTTTCCCACAATGTTTTCAAAAGGCTTCTTTCCCAAGGTCGTTAAATCTTGGGATTGTGTGGTAAAGAGTTAAATGGTATGAATTGAATTGCCTATGTTTTAACTCGAAAATTGTTTACTTTTGGCAGTTAGTGAGCCTTTAATGGAGTGTGGACGATAGCAGCAAGAGTAAAACCAGTTTTTGTGAGCATGAAAGGTCCACTCACCATCATCCATTTTAATGATGTCTACAACATTGAGCCACAGAAAGCTGAGCCTGCAGGTGGTGCAGCAAGACTGGCACATTATGTCAAGTCCATCGCAGAGACCAACCCATTGGTTTTGTTCAGTGGAGATGCGCTGAATCCATCTCTTAGTAAGGTCTATTTACTTAACCTTTTACCACTTGACAAATTTTAGACTCATCCAAGCTCAAAACATCTGTACAGGATGAATTCAAATTGGTACAGTTGAGCTTATGTCTTCTGTAAGGGTTGAAAACATTGTGGGAAAAGGAGAAAATGCTGGTTACCAGCATTTTTGCCTTTTCCCACTATGTTTTCAAAAGTCTAATTTCCTAGAGGCATTAAAACTTGTCAGTGTGTGGTAAAGAGTTAAACCATTACCACATAATTCCAAGTTTTAGTGACCTTGAGGAAGAAGGCTTTTGAAAACATTGAGGGAAAAGTATTTTGTCTTTTTCCCAGAATGTTTTCTACCTCTTCAAAGATAAATCCCACAAGTTTGAGCCATATTCAATTTGTTGCCTTCAAAAGCTTTAAACAAATTTTGTTGCTTGGGAAACTCTTCCTGAATTTTACAATACAAATGTACATGTGCTATTAATGTACATGTATTGCTTGACTTAAGGTATCTTTACATAGATATTTATTTTCCGAATTAACCTGAAACAAAACTTAATTTCCACCTGCATAGCCAAGATCTATCCACATATCCACATATATCAGCATTATAGCTGTCATAAGCGTTTGAAATCAAAACAAATATGTGGAATCATGCTTTTAAAAGTGTCAAATTGATATTAAAGACAATTGCCCACCAATACAGAGATCCTGAGATTTAGTCTGCAGCTGGTGGCTTTATCTTCAGAATCCAACATTAACTCTTAACCACACAGCAATAATCAGTACTGAAAGTATTTGCAGATGACAAATGTGGCTCAAATAATTGGACTTGTTTCTGAAAAGTAAGAAAGCATTGTGGGAAAAGGAGAAAACGCTGGAAACCAACATTTTGTCTTTTTCCCACACTGTTTTCAGAAGTCCAGTTTTCCAGCGTCATTAAAACTCAAGATTGTGTGGTAATGGATGAAACGAGAAAGGTACAGACTATGCAGATGTCCCAGGTCAATCTGAAAGATACATACAATGACTGAATGCATACTTACTTGTAATGAACTTTGTATACTACTGTTGCTAGAGTATTATTTTTACCTTTCTCTCTGCAGTTTCATTTTGAGATTGGAAAAATGTTAAAAGACTGATTTTAGGGTTTTTTCTCTCCCAGAATAAATTTGCAGCAGAAGGTCGCGATAAAATATATCAGAAGGAATTAAGACTTGGCGATTGTGTGAATATTGTGGTAGAAAGAGAAACTCTTTATTCATCATTTTGACCCTCTCTAATTAAAACAGTTCTGTACGGGGGATGTTCAATAAATACACGGAAAAGTACTGTCATTCTCTCAAATATGGCCCAACGTCATCCAGCATCAATTCTATGTCGCATTATTTGCATTACTTATTAATCATTTCTTTCGCATAGCTGGATGAGGTAACTGTCTAGAGAATTTCATATTTTTCAAAATACTCTTCTTGAAATGAAGTACACATTTTGCATCCTTTCACCCAATGAATAGAAGCTTTTCTTGTTGGTATCAGACTCAATGGAAGCAGTCCGGGACTGTGCTGCTCTCTTTACGTTGTGTTACCGATGTCAACCGTCTGCTCCTCTGGTCATCTGTTACACTTTCATGACTGTCTTCATAATGCGCATACCATTTGTATAAAACCATTTTCTTCATTGTTGAATTGCCATATGCCTTGATTAACATTTTCAGTGTTTCTTTTCTGGATTTTGCATTTAAAACACAAAATTAAACTGCAGTTCTTTGTTTGGTACTCATTTTGACGCACGTGAATAAACAATATGGCCACCAAATGCTCAAATGACATCAGACGTTAATATGACTTCATAAATGTCATACCAAGAGTTGGTGCCAAATCATAACAAAATTGGGTGAAGATATCTGATCGGACACAAAAGAAACACACAATTATTTAAATGGCAAATGCTTTCGTTTTATTGCATTTTGGGCTAGGTTTTGGAGCATGACATTGCCATAACTACCATGTCTTTGTAAGATGTTGAAGTAATAACTTGAAATTTATTCTTTTGGTACAGTATTAATTTGTCTACAATATGTATCAGTTTCGCTGTATTCAAGCAATATTTGAGAGAATTAGTGTACTTTTCCACATATTTTTTAATAGCCGTCATAGAAAAAGAGTGAACTCAGGAACAAAATGAATTGATGAAAACAATGTGGAAAAAATTCGGTCATTGCATCAAAAGGCATCTGTATTATGTCAAGGGTTAACTGTACGCCAAAGAATCACAATTTTTTACTAGCCTGTAGGCTGAGAAGAAGGGGTTTTGTAAAGATTGTGGGGAAAGGAGAAAATGTTTTGGTATACATGTACTGTCATTTGTGCCATAATTTGTCTTCAGTGAATGCTCTCTAATATTTTGTGGTCCCATAGTGGGTTGAATCCAAGGTCTCAGGACTGTCAGCACTTTGATTATTGTTTATAAATGTTTATTATTGTTTATAAATGTTTCTTTCAGTGAGCATCTTTCTGAAGGGAGACCAGATGATTCCCATTTTAAATAAGATTGGTGTTCACTGTGCTGTCTACGGGAACCACGATTTTGGTATGTAATACATATTGGAATATTGTGTTGTAGTAACTTTCCTGGTCTTTGTATTTGATTCGAGCAGCATGAGAAAATCTGACATTGTGCTAGACCAAAAATCAAGCGAGATGTTAAAATTTTCTTACGGTGCGAGAAGTAAATACAAGCACTGGGAAAGTTACTGCAATGTAATATTCCCTTTATATCTATGTGGTACCTACAACTTTCAACAACAAAAATATTGCAATTACTGACATATTTTTTCAAAAACAGCAAACAAAATACATGTACATGTAAAAGAAATAACAGATTACCAGTAATATCTTTGTTTTTATGAATGGCAGATGAATATCCTAGTGTCACATTTTGACAAATCATTGCATGCATGTTTTGACAAATCATTGCATGCACGAGATAAGTCATTGTACTATATTTGAAACAGTATTTGACACTGCAAATGGTGTCAGCCTTTGTGACTGAAGACTAAAAAATGACCCAGCTCAGAAGAATCTGCTCAAAAATGATGTAAACATATATACTTAAGTGTGGGCATAAGTTTGGGGGGGGCAGGGGAGTAGGGTCAGAGCATTTTCCTAGCCGCTCATATTCCATGAATCATACCCCTGATACATTCATATTTGACATTTTTTTCTCCCATCAGATTTCGGCGTTGATCACTTGGAAGATTTTGCAGAACAAACAACGTTTCCATGGTTAATGAGTAACATAACAGATAAGATAAACAAGGAGCCATTGGCACAAGGGAAAGTTAAACACATGATAGACTGGAATGGAACAAAGGTAATATGAAAGTTAACAAAGGTTATTTGCACTAACAGATGTTGTTTATTCCTTTCCCATTCAACCTTTCCCACAACTTTTGAAGGAGAAAATGCTGGTAACCAGCATTTTTTCTTTGGCCCACAATGTTTTCTAACCTTCCAAAAGCAAATTACAAGTTTTGTGTTATAAGAATGGCTGGGTACTGTTGTACTAACAATGCATAAGCTTTTGCATACAGATAAGTATATTTTATGTCTAGGCCTAATGTCGTAATCAGTTTTACTAAAGTTTTGTATCTTTGTGAAAATTCAAAAGTAAATACTTTCTTAATTCTTACAGTTGAAGACAATATTTAGTTCATACTCACTTGTAACCTTAGTAAACAATGCTTGCAGTTCAGTAAGAGGAAAATATGACATATTGTATGCCCTGCATTTCCTTGCCCACTATGTCATCACATATTTCAGCTGATACTGTAAAGTATAGATACTTTACATCGTCAAAAAAAGATAATTGCTAAAAGCTGTAAAGATTAAACCGATGTTTCTCTCAAATTTCTTTGTCTTTGATGACGCAGTACAAAAGATGCCCCGATACCTCAGCCTATTTTAGCCCTTACAATCATATTTTTGTAAGCAGAGTTATGCAAAAACTTATGTTTGAACCTATCTGTGCAAATATTAGTAAAGCACAAAACTTGGAAATTTTAGATTGCGGTTTGTGTAAGTACTTGAGTAAAACGGTGAATAAATGTCCATGATCTGTATTCACAAAGGTCTTATAATTTTAAGTTCTGTGAATACATTTCTGACCGGCTGAGAAACTGAGCCTGGCAGCTCTGTAGTAACAAGGAAGGCTTCTGATTAACCCTTCACCAAACAATCTGGAGTTTCAACAACCCTGAGAATGAAGGCTTTTGAAAACATTGTGGGTAAAGGAGAAAATGTTGGTGTCCAGCATTTTATATTTTTCCCACAATGTTTCTTCTCTTTGAAAGACTCATGTTTGGAGCAACATTTAACCCTCAAAGCGCCTTTCAAGACTATATTTGTGTTTGCTGTCAGTGTATATCAAGATCAGGCTGCACAGAACATGCAGCCTGATCTTTGATCTACACTGTCTGCTTTGCTGAATCACTGTAGACAAAAGCAACCATGAAATTGCAATTATTTGGGTCTTGTTTCTAGGATGAAAATGTCAGGGAGGTTTATTCGGTGCTGTAAGGGTTAATTTGTTGTCTGCAAATGCTTTTACTAGGACATGTCCAAAATTTTGTCAACTAGTAGAGTTAACTCTTTACCACATGACAAAATTTTTGACTCAACTGAATTGAAAGCATTTGCAGACATATTAAATGTAACTCAAATGGTGATTTCTGTCTTTGGTAGAATAGAAAACATTGTGGGAAAAGGAGAAAATGCTGGTTACCAGCATTTTCTCCTTTTCCCACAATGTTTTCAAAAGCCTTTTCTTTCAGGGTCATTAAAACTTGGGATTGTGTGGTAAAGGGTTAATAAAGAAATTACTAGTTTGAATGCCAGTTTTGGTCAAGATATCTTTCAAAGACTACCTTTGGAAACATTGTTGGAAAATGAGAGATACCCGGTAACTAGCTTTTTCTTCTTTTCCCACTATATTTTTCTCCCTTTCAAAGAAAAATCCTAAGGCACATTTAATTTGTTGTTTGCAAACAATTTGGTTAAGGCACATTTAATTTGTTGTTTGCAAACAATTTGGATTTGGATAAGTCCAAAATTTTGTCTTCTGGTCAAGAATAGAATGGCCGTGAAATCTTTGTTGCAGATTGGACTTATGGGTTTAGTAGAAGAAGAATGGATTGATACCCTGTCTACAGTGGACCCTGCTGATATTACTTTTGAAGATTTTGTAAAAGTTGGTAACCAGCTAGAGAAAGAACTAAGGAACGAGGTAAGAAAAGAAGTGTTAGTCTGGTACCCTGCCATACTACAAGAGTGCATCGGGCAAAGCGCAATAATTGCGGCTCCCGTTGGTAATATGCAGAGGAGAGAGGATATTGTTATTTAAATGATTAAATCGGATCATAGGCTGAACTCAAAACAGATCGCTTGCAATAAAGTCATGGCAGTGAGTTTTTCTACACGTCATTCTGATTTAGCGAGAAAAACCTCATATCAGAAATGCTTTCAGTATCCGAAATGTTGATGGACCTATATAACGTCCGAAAACAGGGTTACTTATAAACTGATTCATAGTCAAATTTTTATTTAACTCTTTACCAAATGGCAAAATTCTAGACCCATACAAATTGAAAGCATTTGCAGACAACAAAATAAATGTTACCAAAAAATTGAGGTTTGTTTTGGGAAGGGTAGAAAACTTTGTGGGAAAAGGAGAAAATGCTGGTTACCAGCATTTTCTCCTTTTCCCACAATGTTTTCAAAAGGCTTCTTTCTCATGGTCGTTGAAAGTCGGGAGTGTGTGGTAAAGGGTTATAAACCATACCCCAACAGCATGTTTTAGATCAGGTAATGTATTTTTTGTACAAATTTGATCCAATTTTATTAACTGATCAAACTGGATCACATGAAATTGGGGAAAATGGGGAAGCACGTACGGGTACGCTTGAGGACACCTAGGAGGCCGCTGTAATTGCGCTTTCTCTGACCCGATAATATAGTGGTAGGGACAGGTAATCCAGACTAAAAAAGTGTCGTAACAAAGCATGTCTATGGACTTGCTTATTATGGGACCTACGTTGGAAAGGGGGGATGGATTGATTGAATGGCATTTTATGTCACTTCCAAGATGATTTCAGTCATATTACAGTGATAAATCACTTATTCGTGTATGTCTTGGTTTTCACCAGTATTGGGATAGGAGCTCTGAAGGATCTTGCCCAAAAACACTTCCACAGAAAACCCAGTACTTCCAATGGGGCTCAAACCCTCTTCTACTGAGCCAAGCAGGACATTTGGGGGAGGAGGGGGACATTTATTTTAACTCGAACAACATAGAAAATTAAAATTTTACAGGCTATAGTTATACCATGAACTGTTTGGATCTAGGATTTTGCTCTTTGTTTAAAATTTCAGGGTGCAGATTTAGTGATTGCACTGACTCACATGAGATGGCCCAATGATAGAAAAGTAGCCGAGATGGTGCCTGGTGTGGACATTGTGTTAGGTGGACATGACCATGACTATAATGTAGAAACAGTGAGTATTAACCTTTTACCACACAATCCATAGCTTTAACAACCTTAAGAAAAAAGGCCCTTGAAAACATGGAGAAAATGCTGGTAACCAAAAGAAATGAAATGGAACATTGAAATTTCGTTAACTCTTTACCAAACGACAAAATTTTGGACTGGACCAAATCGAAAGTATTTGCAGATGACAAATTAAATGTAGCTCATACCATGGTCTCTGTCTTTGATAGGATGGAAAACATTGTGAGAAAAGGAGAAAATGCTGGTAACCAGCATTTTCTTCTTTTCCCACAATGTTTACCAATGCCTCCTCCATTTGGGTTGTTAGAACTCGGGACTGTGTGGTAACAGGTTAAAATGAAAAAAAAAAGTACTGTTAATTATTTGATACAAAGGAGCATGTGACAACGCCATTGAGGCTAGATTGATCATGTGACAAATGCAGGTGCTAGCAGAGGAAGCCACACTCTATTTTTAGGACAAGAATGGCTTTGACTCAAGGATAAAAGCGTTCCCCCCCCCCACCCCCCCCAAAAAAAAAAAAATTATCTTTCTTGTGTTTTCTTCTTTGAAATATTTATACATGGCTGTGTTGTTGAAGAAAAAGGGGAAAACTACTGGCAGCCAGAAATTTAACGTGAAAAGAAGTGTATGTCCCTTTAATGAGGGGTTTTGCTTTAAACAAAAGACCAGAAGACCTTGATTCTCTCCTTTTCTATTGCTCAAATGTTGAGGTTTGTCTTGAAGAAGGTAGAAACCATTGTGGGAAAAATGAAAAAATGCTGGTTACCTGCATTTCCTCCTTTTCCTACAATGATCTCTACAGCCTTCTCTCTCAGGGTTGTTAAACTTGGTATAGTGTGGTAAAGGTTTAGCACCATCAAACAGTACCAGTATCTCTATTGATATGAACCTGTCTTGGACATGATTTGATTTTGTATCAAACTTGTGCAGCCAGTTATTAAATCTTTTGCTAAAAAGAGTGAAAGAAGCTATAAACACATTGCTACGCTGAATGACATACATGTATTGCAAAAAGAGGACGGTATCTTTCTAAAAGGCCCACCAGGTGCCAAAAGTGAGCAATATGGGTGTTGTAACTAGTAGTAAATCTAAGAATAAATTTCTTTGCATACAACCAGAACACACTACAAAAAAGATAATTTTACCAAGCAAGCACCCTGGATTCAGCTCTGTACATGTAACTTGATACAGAAAAATAAGCATCATCTGCTTCGGACATATCTTTTTACGACATAACAAACTGAACGAAATCGTTGCAGACAGCCTCCAATATTGTTGAATAAGAACAGTCATCTTAAAGATATGATAATCTGTTAAAGAGAACATGAAAGACAATGATGGGTAATAGCCTTTATTGTTCCCAGCAATTGAATACTTTGACCTTAATAAAATACAGACTCTTAATAAACAGTTGCAGTCAATCTTTTCACACTTTGCTGCCTTGATGGGATTAGCGACATGCTGTTAATAGGATTGCATATTCCCTGGCCGATATCCATGTGGTCTTAAACAGACTCATGGCGTAATTTAGAAGACAGAGTACAGCACTGCTTAACTGTGTGTAACATAGAGCACTCCAGGGTGCATATAACCAGCAGGATGTCCAGTAAAAGGGCAGGATGTGTAGGAAAAGGGCAGAGTGTCTAAAAGAAGGGGCAGGGTGCCAGGCCCCTTTATTTTCCGGTAGTAGGAACACTGAGTAAGACATCTTTAGACTTAAAATAATATCCATCCTTTTAACCCTTAAAGGGCCTTTAACCACTACAGTTGCCTTGCGGCCAGTGTAGATCAAGATCAGGCTGCACAGAACGTGCAGCTTGATCTTTGATCTACACTGTCTGCTTTGATGAAACACTGTGGGTAAAAGGAACCATAAAATTACAATTATTTGAGACATATTTCTAAGATGAAAAAAGTCTGATAGGTTCATTCGGCACTCTAATTGTTAAATGTATGAATTGAATATGCATGTATTTTGTCTCTGGAATTCTATTGAAAATGCTAATTGGTGCATTTTCAAAAAGCAGCTACCTTATGAGCCTAACAACTTACACTCTGTGCTGTAACCAAATATCAGACCTCCAGATAACAGGGAGTGATTGTATTCTAAATCCATTATTTTTCTTTCAAACTCTATGTTGTGGGTACTCATTAGAATTGTCTCGATGAGAGGATTCTAATGAGTACCCATAACATAGGGTTTAGTGGAGAGTGATTGATATTTTCAATTTTGAAATCAAAGTCACTCCCTCTATCTGGAGCGCTGAGATAGGAAATTCTATTTTGTGTAGGTAAATGGCAAGTATGTGCTGAAGAGTGGAACAGATTTTCGAAATTTAAGTAAAATTACTGTGACTAGTACGGATAATGGATATGACTATAAAATAGAAAGAGTGGATTTAGACTCCAGTGTGCCTGAAGATCCAGATGTGAAAGCTGACGTTGTCCATTTATTGGGTAAATTAATTTAAGCCATGCTCTGGCAAAAGGGAGCTTAATGCATCTCTGTGATGCATGATACCAAGCAAGTCATCACAGTATTATGGATACATAAAAGCCATTTTGTAAAACAACTGACTGAATCATGAGGTACACTGGTCCTTTATGCTGCAGAAAATTGACCGATAGCAAAAAGTTTCAGCCCAGGTCAGCCTGCGCAGATTTTGCAGGCTGACATGAGTCAATACTTTTTGCAAATGCATTGAGCCCCTTTTTCACAGAGCATGGCTCATTTTCTTTTCATAATTGAATCTTCTGCGGACAACAAAATTTTAGACATGTCCAAATCAAAGCTTTTGCACATTATAAGATTAGTCACATGTCTTCAAGATTATGTTCCCTAATACAGCTTTTGTGTTGTTACTCCATACAGAAGACCATCCAACTGTACAGCTGTCTCAAACTGATTCTTCCTTCTGAAAAACGCTTGTTCACTAAAGTTAGAGAAACACTTGAACAGTTTTTCAGCAGCTGAAATTCTCCGAGTATACCATTTTTCTAAATGCAGACAGACTTAAATACCGGTAATTGCTTGCTGCTCTGTACGTACTTCAGATATCACTTTTGAAGGTGTGCAAAATGACATATCCATGCAACAAAACAGTAATGCTTCAGGAATGAGATATATGAAACATGAAATGTTTACAGTGTAACATCAGTAAGAGTGCCAAAGTCATAATAAATCCACGATAACTCTAGCATGTTTTCCTTGATATGTGACCACTTGCCTTTTGCACTGAATTCTCAGTTTTTATGTTTATACACAGTGTTCCATGTGACCTACACTTTGCTGGGTATGCACTACTTTTTGAGTGGATTTAGTTTTATTTTACTGTCAGTTACATGTATATATCCAATTTCATTATTAACTCTTTAACAGAAGACAAATCAAATGTTACACCAAACATGAACTTTGTCTTCCAAAGAGTAGAAATATTGCTGGAAAAATAGAAAATGCTGGTGACCAATATTTTCTCTTTTACCCACAGTGTTATATCCATTGGGCAGGTTTTGGAACAATATTGTTGATGATAAGATTTGAAGATGTTTTTTATGTTAATCAACTGTGTAAAATGAATGTTTGCAAACTTTTTGGACAACCTTCATAGAGTCATGTAATTATCCTCAAACAAAACTGCTTAGCAGCTGAGCTTGTTATCAGCAACAGCCTGTAACCGGTCAAACTTTTTTTTTTTTTTTTAACTCTTTGATGACAATATGAATGTGGCCGGAATTGTAAAATTTAGGTGTGTAAGAGTAGAAAACATGGTAAACATGGTAGGAAAAGAAGAAAATGCTGGTAACCAGCATTTTCTCCTTTTCCCACCTTGTTTTCGAAAAACTTTCTTCCTCAGGGGCATTAAAACTCAGGATTATGTGGTCATTGTATATTTCAAGGATTTGCAAAATCCAGATGTTTAAGTTCAAAGTTATTCAGTGGTATAACCATAAAATTATATAGGTATATCATTGTAAATCTATGTAGGATTTTGTTGTAAGAAATGGTCTTGTTGAAACAACAATGTATAATTGACAGCTGACATAGACAGTAAAATGGATGAACATTTAGGAGATATGGCTGTGGCACTAGATGGAAGATTTTCAGCTGTGAGAACACAGGAGACAAATCTGGGTAAACATACTACATATATACATGTGAGCCATCCTCTGTGAAAAAGGGGTCTACTACATCTGCAAAAAGTATCGACCAGATCAACCTGTGCATTCCACTTACCTGGGCTGAAACTTTATGCTTTTATTGGGCATGTCCAAGGACCATTCTACCTCTTGATTCAGCCGGTCGGTAGACAAAATGGATTTATGGATCCATGTTAACCCTTTCCCAAGCGACAAATTTTGGACTGGTCCAAATTGAAAGAGTTTGCAGACGACAATTTTAAATTTGATGAAAATGGCAGAAAGGTCTCAAAAAGGGTTGATAACACTGTGGGAAAAGGAGAAATTGCTTGTTACGAGCAATTTCTCCTTTTCCCACAGTGTTTTCAAAAGACTTGTACTGCAGACACATGAAAACCAGGGCTTGTTTGGGAAAGGGTTAATTATGTGATGACGTGCTTGATATAATGCATCACAGAGGTGAATTAACCCTTTACCACACAATCCCGACTTTTAACGACCCTGAGGAAGAAGTCTTTCGAAAACATTGTGGGAAAAGGAGAAAATGCTGGTTACCAACATTTTCTCCTTTTCCCACAATGTTTTCTACCCTATCAGAGAAAAGCCACATCATTTGAGCCACACTGAAATTGTTGTCTGCAAATGCTCTCAGTTTTGACAGGTCTAAAATTTTGTCATGTGGGGAAGCATTAGTCCCCATTTTGCCAGAGCATGGCTCATGTGTTTTTGTCGTATTAGTTTATATGTTTCTCAGGAATTCAGGGTAAATTTAAGCTAAATGTGAGACAGAAAAAAATAATTGTAGAATCAAAGTTCTTTGAATGTAGTCAGATAACTCTTTACCACACAATCCTGACTTTTAACGACCCTGAGGGAGAAGCCTTTTGAAAACATTGTGGGAAAAGGAGAAAATGCTGGTAACCAGCATTTTCTCCTTTTCCCACAATGTTTTCTACCCTTCCCAAAACAAATTTCAATTTTTCAATCACATTTATTTTGTCGTCTGCAAATGCTTTCAATTTGGACCAGTCTAAAATTTTGTCGTTTGGTAAAGAAATAATGTACGAGGTAGCCCATTACTGTATAAGTAATATCTTTTACACTCGACAGTCTGTAGCCATTGAAGACATCGTGGAGAAGGAACAATTGTATATAAGAAATGATTACTCATTTTCCATTAACTCTTTACTACATGACAATATTTTGGAACTCTCTTAACTCTTTACCACAAGACAAAATTTTAGACCAGTCCAAATTGAAAGCATTTGCAGACGACAAATTAAATGCAACTCAAGAATTAAAATTTGTCTTGGAAAGGGTAGAAAACATTGTGGGAAAAGGAGAAAATGCTGGTTACCAGCATTTTCTCCTTTACCCACAATGTTTTCAAAAGGCTTTTTTCCCAGGGTCATTAAAAGTAGGGATTGTGTGGTAAAAGGTTAAACCAGAGCATTTGCAGACGATAAATCTGGCTAAAAGAATGGAAATTGTCCTTGAAAGTTTTGAAAAACGTTGTGGGAAAAGGAGAAAATGCTGATTACCAGCATTTTCTCCTTTTCCCACAATGTTTTCAAAAGACATTCTTCCTCAAGACTGTTAAAACTCAGGATTGTTTGACAAAGGGTTAATGCATAATAAAAAAATTCTTACATACCTAGAAAGAAATCATATATTCAATTTCATGGAATTAATGAGCTCCAGTGATGTTCGTGACTTTTTTCTTTGTTTATCTGTAATCTTTTATTTTTTTGCTTCATTTTGAATTGACGGACACAGGACATTGTACAGGATGTATGGTGAATATCATAATCATACCTTAGTATAATATATTTATATAACACCATCAAGCTCAAATACATGCACCGCATGCAGAAAAAATATTGCTCTTGACAGAAAAAAAATCTGAATCTACACAATGTTAGATACGGTTCCAAATATGGTATGATGACGTATCTTGTGCACTGAATACACATGCGTTGATTTGTAATTTGATTTGTCAAATGTTACCGTAAGATATTCATCTGCCATTCATAAAAACAAAGTTATTACCAACTAATCTATTATTTGTTTGATTTTGTTTACCACTTTCAAATAAATTGTAAATGATTGCAATATTTTGTGGTTGAAAGTTGTAGGTTAATGCAATAAACAGAGTATTATGTTGTAGTAACTTTCCTGGTGCTTGTATTTGCTTCTAGCAGCTTAGGAAAATTTTGAAATCTCACTCAACCTGTGGTCTTGTGTGATATCAAATTTTCTCTCAGGACAAGGAAAGTTACGACAACATAATGTCCTGTATATATTCTCTCTGTAACAGGTAACTTCGTGACAGATATTGTACTGGAAGCTGTACCTGCTGATGTGTGTTTGATGAACTCAGGGACTTTAAGATCAGACCGAATACATCCGAAAGGAGAGTTTAAACTTCGAGATCTTTTAACCATTCTTCCACTAGTTGATCCACTAATCGTTATACAAGTCACAGGTATAAAATATAAATATGAATAATATATTCAATTTGTATCAAGAACTGTCTTAGTCATGTGACAACTGTCAACATTCAAGTTGGTTGAAATCTGTGTGTGAAAAGGGAATGTAGGAAAAAAATGCAAGAGGGAAATAAGGTGAAGAAGTCAGCTATTTTGACTACAAAAATTACTAAAAGCTGTCCTTCAAAACATTTTTTCTTTACTATGGATGAAAAAAAAAACAGCTGCTTTTAAAGGTGTTAGCAGTAGATTTCAATGTGCACATTTCTGTGCACAATTTTTTAAATGCTTTCGTTGATCTTTGCAAGCACTTTTCTTTAGATTTCATTAATCCTTTACCGCACAATGACGCCTTTTGACACCCCTGGGAAAGAAGCCTTTTGAAAACATTGTGGGAAAAGGAGAAAATGCTGGTAACCAGCATTTTCTCCTTTTCCCACAATGTTTTCTACCCTATCAAAGAAAAATTGCACCATTTTAGCCACATTGAAATTGTAGTCTGCAAATGCTTTCAATTTGGACAAGTCTAAAATTTTGTCGTCTTGTAAAGGGTTAAACTATGTATGTATCCTAATATATCACAAAATTATTATCATGCCTTTATGAAGCTTTTTCTTTTTTTGTGTGAAAATTAGGGAAACAGTTGTTGCAAGCCTTAGAAAATGGTGTGTCACAATATCCAAAATTAGAAGGCCGGTTCCCCCAAGTTGCTGGTATTAGATTTGCTTTTGATCCCAACAAGCCTCCTGGAGAGAGAGTGGAACCATCCTTGGTCATTGTACAGGATTCCAAACTTGAATTAGAAAAGGTAACAGACAAAGTGTAGTAAACGTGTAGTAAAAGTGATCCAGAAAGTGGCTTGTAGAGTTAGGGTATATAGAAAACTATAACAGGCATTTCTCTTTTTCAAGCCCTGTCTCTAAAAACTATCCAAAACAAGATTATATATAGTCATATTTGGTAGGGTAATGGTTTGAAATGGGGTATTATGGATTCAACAGGACAAACTGTATTGGAAGCAGTTATCATGAAATCAGAACATGTGGAATTTGGAAATTTGCTACTGAGTGTGTACATAAAGTTTGTGAGCTGCATGGTACAATCCCCACTTTTTGCCAATGTTTTTACTGACAGCCATTTGGCTAATTTCAAGACTTCTTCTTTATCAACCTTTATTATGAAAGTTAGGTTGACTGGAATTGTTCGTGTCTCAATGCTATGCATTGATTTTTTTAATAATTAGTGGGAGACTGATAAGCATCTTGAAAAAAGATCCATTTGTTTGTTTATTTGTTTGTTTCTTTGTGTGGTGTGTAACATTTTCAACATAATTCCAGTTATATGGCAATGGCCAGTGCACCATGTTTTCCTGGAGTTATTTTCACCACTAATTTGCACAATATTCTTCTCAAGCTACTGGCTGCTTTCCCACAAAACTACTACTAAATTGAGGATCAGAGGTGAGAGAGGAATGAATCCTGCAGCAATGACTGTCATCAGTCCTAGGAAAGCAATTGGCGGGGTAGGGGATCTGAATCTACGAACCCCCCCCCCCTCCCCCTGGTTTCAAGCCTCGTATGTAACAGACTGAGCTTGACAAAAAAGACCTATGATTATGCTAGTACTTCTAGACCTGTTTTAGAGATATGAAGGTGAAAATAAAAGCAATGTGTCACGTAACTATTGCTATTCATGTAATGTATTTTACTGAAATTACCTGTTAACCCTTTCCCACACAATCCCGACTTTTAACGACCCTGAGTAAGAAGCCTTTTGAAAACATTGTGGGAAAAGGAGAAAATACTGGTAACCAGCATTTTCTCCTTTTCCCACAATGTTTTCAGCCCATCCCAAAACAAATTTTAATTTTTCAGCCACATTTATTTTGTCATCTGCAACTGCTTTCAATTTGGACAAGTCTAAAATTTTGTTGTTTGGTAAAGAGTTAACCCTTTACCACAAAATGACGACTTTTAATGACCTTGAGAAACAAGATTTTTGAAAGCATTGTGGAAAAGGTAGAAAATGCTGGCAACCAGCATTCTTTCCTTTTCCAGCAATGTTTTCTACCCTAACAAAGACAACTTTCACAATTCGAACCACATTTAATTTGACTTTTGCACATGCTTTGCTTTTGAACAAGTCTAAAATTCTATTGTGTGGTAAATGGTCGACAATTATTCAATTGTAATCTTTCAATTGTAGCATGTCAGTGTAAGTCCCTTTCTGTGAAAGTATTCTGGAGCGAGATAGTCAGGGCTAGTGAAAATATGAAATTTTAAGGACATGCAATTTTTCTGGTTTCTAAAAGGGTGAATTTTTATTTGAACTTTTCAGTTATCCAAATTGTTTAACCCTTTAACAAACAATCCATGCATTAAAGACCCTGAGGAAGAGACCTTTTGAAAACCATTGTGAGAAAAGGAGAAAATGCTAATAACCAGCATTTTCTCCTGTTCACACAATGTTTTCCATCCTATCAAAGGCAAATTGCATCATTGGAGCCACATGTAAGATGTTGTCTGCAAATGCTTCCAATTTAGACAAGTCTACATTTTTGTCTTGTGGAAAAGAGTTAAATATTAACTTGAACTATTTTCATCAGAATTACAGAGTGTGTGTGAAGGAGTATATAGCCAGTGGTAAAGATGGATATGATGTTTTTAAGGATTGCCCTGTGGTTGTAAGTATTGACCCCTTAACCCTGTACCACACAGTCACAAGTTTAAACTCTTACCACACAATCCCTAGTTTTAACGACCCTGAAAAAAGGCTTTTGACAACACTGTGGGAAAAGAAGATTTAATTAAAGAAACTTTGAAAATCTGCATACAGGTTTCTTTCTGAGGATTGATGATAGTCATTGACAGGATTCATCCTTCTCTCATAGCTGGTCATTGATTTTTGGATGATAATGTGTAAAAGAGCCTGTGGCTTTTGAAGAATATGGTGCAGAGTACTGTTAAAAGAAACCCCAAGGAAGCATGGATAACTGCACTAGCCACCACAATGTTACAGAAATAACGCGGAAACAGCATTAAAAACCTTATCGTATTTGGCCGAGCCCCAGTAGCTCAGTCGGTAGCGCACAGGACTTAAGAACAGGAGGTCGCTGGTTCGATCCCGGGCTTGCCCAATTTCTTTCCGAGGATTGATGATAGTCATTGCAACGGGATTCATTCCTCTCTCACCGCTGACCATTGTTTCTGCGATGGTTATGTGGGAAAGCAGCCAGTGGCTTGGAAAGAATATTGTGCGTAGTACTGGTAAAAGAAACTCCAGGAAAGCATGGATAGGTGCACTGGCCGCCCCGATATAACTGTTGAAATGTTGAAAACAGCGTTAAACGCCATTTAATCATTCAGTCTTTTGTGCATTTAATAGGTTGATCCTGAGCAATGTCCAACACTCAGCACAGCTATGAGGAATCATTTCGAGTCTGTTCAGATTTTGAAGAAGGAGAAGCCCTGTAGGTCTGGACACAGACAAAGCTTGTGCAGTATAGTTAGGTAAGGTGTGTGTACAGACACCAGCAGAAATGATTAACTCTTTACCACACAACAAAAATTTAGACTTGTCCAAATTGAAAGCATTTGCAGATGACAATGCCAGTGTGGCTGAAATGATGGAATTTGTCTTTAATATGGTAGAAAACATTTTGGGAAAAGGAGAAAATGCTGGTTGCCAGCATTTTCTCCTTTTCCCACAATGTTTTCAACAGGTGTCTCTCTAAGGGTTGTTCAAACTGGGGATTGTGTGGTAAAGAGTTAGTCCTTTATGACACAATTTCTACTGTAGACATCCCTGCAAGAGAAGTCCATTAAAAACATTACAGGCAAAGGAGAAAATGCTGCTAATTTGCATTTTCTCGATTTCCCACCAAATGCTTTCGCCGGACGAGTCTAAAAGTTTGTTGTTTGATTTAGAGTTAACCCGTCAATCACGGAATAAACCAAGCGGACGTCTTAAATCTAAAAATAAGACCAAAATGAATACAACATCAAGGTTGATTTTGTCTAGAATGTCTCAGCAAAGTGGACAGTGTAGATCAAAGATCAGACTGTTTGTTCTGATCTTGACCTACACTTGCTGCAAAAGCAACTTTTGTTGTGAAAGGGACTTTACAAGTTAACACATTACCTCCTGAAACAAAACATTTGCATCTGACGATTGTAAAAACATGTGAGATATGTATAATCAAAATGAATTCAGCTTGGACAATGTGAACACCTGTGAAAATATTTTGGCAAATGAATAAATAGCTTGTCATGAGAAATTTTGCCTTTTGCCGTAGTATTTTCAAAGGTGGTTGGCTGCAAGACCTAAAGAATTTTGTGCAAAGAAGTAATAATTTAACCTTAGTCCTTATTAACTTATTCTACGTCTTCAGGATCTTAAGGCAAAAGGCCTATGTAAAACATTGTTGGAATAAGTGAAAATGCAGGTTATCAGCATTTCTCATTTTCGGACAGTGTTTCTTTACCTTTCATGAAGAATCGTGTCATTTGTGGTGTGCAAGAATTATGCTTTAAACTTGGACAAGTCCAAAATTTTTTTATCTGGTAAAAAGATGAATGAAATTGATATTTCCTGTTGAAACAGCTTTTTCTTTTGCAATCTTTAGCTTGCTTGGAAAAATCCAGCAAGAGATATTGCACAACCCCTGGCATCCACATTGGTGTATGAGTTGGTGTCCACGTTTACGTTTACGTTTAAGTTTTTCAAGAGCTCACATTTTCCAAAGCATATTAGATCTTTACTTAAGGTTATCACAGTTGAAGTTGAAATTGATTATTGATGACCACTTTTCAACAGCAGTTGGGATCATCTTCAATAGGCATATCGTCTTCCCAAAATATGTGCCATTGGAAAATCTATTGTGTCTAACAACCGAGTCATGAGGTACAGTAGTCCTTTGATATGCAGAAAATTTACCAATAGCAAAAAGTTTCGGGTCAGCTGAATGTTAAGTTTCCCCAACTTAATAGAATTCAATGAAGTATAAATCACACTAATATTTGATCTATTATTAAACAAAATACATGTATTGCAAAAGTGTGGAAGATATAGCAAAAGTCCACAGATATTTGAACAGCTCTTGTATGTCGCTTTGATTGCTTTTCTTTTGTCTGTCTTGTATACAAATTTTTTCCATAGTTTCATCATATGAAACAAGTCTTTCCGGTAAGCAAGGTGTTGTTTCATTTTGCAAAGTTTTACCTTTGTACTGTTCTAGTGTACTGCCTGAAAAACTTGTTCATGGGTCCCTGTCACCAAACATTTTAGTCTTATTCTAAGTATAACCCTTTACGACACAATCCTGAGTTTTAAGAAGGAAGTTTTTGAAAACATTGTAGGAAAAGGAGAATATGCTGTTAAACAGCATTTTCTCCTTTTCCTACAATGTTTTCTACCCTTTCAAGGATAAATTTCAGAATATGTGCTACATTTAATTTGTCACTTGCAAATGCTTCCAATTTGGGCCAGTCTAAAAGTTTATCGTTTGATAAAGAGTTAAGGCAAGCCAGTATCTTTCTGGTTGACAAAGACAGTCTGTCCCTGCCAATCAGAAAGCCTATCTTGGAACTTAGACAAGAAAACTATTTAGAATGGTTTGGTGTATAAGGCTTCTTTTTTCGTCATGTATCACATAACAATTATCTAACAACTTTAAGTCTTCTGATTATAAGTGCATGTTGATTGTCTGTGAAATTGAAGTTTAACCCTTTACCAGACGACAAAATTTTAGCCTTCTCCAAATTGAAAGCATTTGCAGACGACAATTTCAGTTTGGCTGAAATGGTGCAATTTTTCTTTGATAGGGTAGAAAACATTGTGGGAAAAGGAGAAAATGCTGGTTACCAGCATTTTCTCCTTTTCCCACAATGTTTTCAAAAGGCTTCTTTCCCAGGGGCGTCAAAAGGCGTCATTGTGCGGTAAAGGGTTAACTCTTTACCAAACAATAAAATTTTAGACTTGTCCTAACTGAAAGCATTAATTTTGCAGTCGACATAATAAATGTGACTCAAATGGTAATTTCTGTCTCTGATAGGGTAGAAATCATTGTGGTAAAAAGAGAAAATAGAAAAGGCTGGTACCAGCATTTCCTCCTTTTCCCACATTGTTTTCTAAGGCCTTCTTTTTCAGGGTCCTTAAAACATGGGATTGTTTGGTAAAGGATTAATTTGCCCTCTAATATTTGATAAATTTACATGTGTGAGTGTGTGACGACAAACTGCAACACTGTTTGATTGAAGACATTTGCCTCTCCTGACACTAACATTTAACTTCATTTGAAGACATATTGCAATGCATAGACAGTCTTGAAAATATTGTTGTAGAAAAATATGAAATGGACAATGCCAATATTTGCCATGATGTTTTCTCATCTCTCTCTCTTTACAATTATAAATGTTGTCACTATTTAATTTTTAGCTCACATGAGCACAAGGTGCTCATGTTGAGCTTTTGTGATCATGCTGTGTCCATCGTATGTCATGCTTTCATCAACATTTACTTTGTGTGCACTCTAGAGGCCAAATTTTCAGTCAGATACTCAAGAAACCTGGTCATAATGTTTGTCTTGATGACATTTTGGACAAGTTTGGTGTTGTGTCAAAAAGTAGGTCATCGGGCCAAATCTTAGAAAAACCATGTGTGCTCTCTAGAGGCCACGTTTTTTAATCCTGATACTCTTGAAATGTGGTCATAATATTTGTCTTGATGATATGTTGGACAATATCGAAATTGGGTCATGCTGGGTCAAAAAGTAGTTCACTGGGTCAATCTAAAAAAGCCTTGTGTGCACTCCAGAGGCTATATTTCAGCCTGATACTCGTTAAACTTTGTCAGAAGGTGTATGTTGTTGACATCTTGGGCTAGTTTGAAATTTGGTCACATGGGGTTAAAAAGTAGGTCACCGGGCCAGATCTTAGAAAAACCATGTGTGCTCACTAGAGGTCACATTTTCAGCCTGATACTCATGAAACTTGGTGAGAATGTTTGTCTTAATGATATCTGGAACATGTTTCAATTAGGGTCATGTTTGGTCAAAAAGTAGGTCACTGGGCCACATTTTCAGCGTGGTAATCATGAAGATTGGTTAGAATGTTTGTCTTGATATCTTGACAAGTTTGAAATTGGGTCATGTTTGGTCAAAAAGTAGGTCACAGGGTCAAATCTTAGGAAAACCTTGTTTGCAACATTTTCAGCCAGATACTCATGAAACTTGGTCAGAATATTTGTGTATAGATGATATTGGATGAGTTTGAAATTGGGTCATGTAGGGTCAAAAAGTAGGTCACTTGGCCAATTTTTAGCTCACCTGAGCACATAGTGCTCAGGGTGAGCTATTGTGATCGGTCCGTCGTCCTTCCGTCCGTCTGTCCGTCTGTCTGTCCGTCCGTAAACAATTACTAATAAATCTTCTGCTCTGAAACTGCCGATCAGATTTAAATGAAACTTCACAGAAATGATCCTTAGGTGATGCACTTTCAGAATACTTCAAAGATTTGAATTCCATGAAGAACTCTGGTTGCCATGGCAACCGAAAGAAAAAACTTTAAAAATCTTCTTGTCCCAAACTGTATGGGCTAGAGCTTTCATATATGGCATGTAGCATCATCTAGTGGCCCTCTACCAAAATGCGTCAAATTATGGCCCTGGTGTTAAAAATTGGCCTATGTTGTGGGGTCTCGGATTTCACATAGAGATAAAGAAGGAAATCTGTAAAAATATTCTTGTCCCAAAGCGTAAGGGCTAGAGCTTTCATATATGGCATGTAGCATCATCTAGTGGCCCTCTACCAAAATGCGTCAAATTATGGCCCTGGTGTTAAAAATTGGCCTATGTTGTGGGATCTCGGATTTCACATAGAGATAAAGAAGGAAATCTGTAAAAATATTCTTGTCCCAAACCGTAAGGGCTAGAGCTTTCATATGTGGCATGTAGCATCATCTAGTGGCCCTCTACCAAAATACTTCAAATTATGGCCCTAGTGTTGAAAATGGCCCTATGTTGTGGGTTCTCGGATTTCACATAGCGATAAAGAAGGAAATCTTTAAAAATCTTCTTGTCCCAAACCGTAAGGGCTAGAGCTCTCATATGTGGCATGTAGTATCATCTGGTGGCCCTCTACCAAAATACTCCAAATAATGGCCCTAGTGTGGAAATTGGCCCTATGTTGTTGGTTCTTGGATTTCACATAGAGATAAAGAAGGAAATCTGTAAAAATCTTCTTGTCCCAAACCGTAAGGGCTAGAGCTTTCATATTTGGCATGTAGTATCATCTAGTGGCCTTCTACCAAAATACTTCAAATAATGGCCCTAGTGTGGAAATTGGCCCTATGTTGTTGGTTCTCGGATTTCACATAGAGATAAAGAAATCTTTAAAAATCTTCTTGTCCCAAAGCGTAAGGGCTAGAGCTTTCATATATGGCATGTAGCATCAGCTAATGACCCTCTACCAAAATACTTCGAATTATGGCCCTGGTGTTAAAAATTGGCCCTATGTTGTGGGTTCTCGGATTTCACATAGAGATAAAGAAGGAAATCTGTAAAAATCTTCTTGTCCCAAAGCGTAAGGGCTAGAGCTTTCATATTTGGCATGTAGCATCATCTAGTGGCCCTCTACCAAAACCATATTTTGTTGGTCTCGGATTTCACACAGAGATAAAGAGGTAAATCTTTAAAAATCTTCTTGTCCCAAACCGTAAGGGCTAGAGCTTTCATATTTGGCATGTAGCATTATGGTGTTGAGCTGAGTTGCATTTCAGGTGAGCGATTTAGGACCATCATGGTCCTCTTGTTTATACCCCTCACCTAAGAAGTAGAGGGGGTATACTGGTTTCACCATGTCTGTCTGTCTGTCGATCCATCCATCTGTCTGTCCATCAATCCGTCCATCATTTTGTTTCTGTGCTCTAACTCAAAAGCCATTTGACCTAGGACCCTGAAACTTTATAAAAGTATCGCTCATGACCCAAGGAGGTGCCCTATTGTTTTTCCGTCATATGGGTCAAAGGTCAAGGTCACAGTTGATTTTTGTTTGAAAATCATATCCCAGCTCTAACTCAAAAGGAGCTTGACCAACGACAATGAAACTTTATACAAGTGTTGCTCATGACCCAAGGAGGTGCCCTATCGTTTTTGGGTCACATGGTTTAAAGGTCAAGGTCATGGGTGAACTTTGTTTTGGAAATCATTTCTGTTCTCTGATTGTGCTGATTCACTGACAGGGTGCTGGAGGGGGGGGGTATTTGTCAGCTTGCAACAGTTCTAACTTAAAAACCTTGTGAGCACTGTTTAGGCCACGTTTATAGCCTCATACTCATGAAACTTGGTCAGAATGTTTGTCTTGATGATATCTGGAACAAATTTGAAATTGGGCCATATTTGGTCAAAAAGTAGGTCACTTACACTCATATGTTTTACATCATTAAAACCAGGATCCCTTCAGCTTTATTAATTGTAGATAACTTTATTCAGGTGAGCACTGTAGGGCCAATGGTCCTCTTGTTTTTAAGCCTTTACCACACAATCCAATGTTTTGATGAACCTTTCCCTAATTTTATAAGCATGTGATCTCTCAACTACCAGTGTATGGAATTCAATGGAACTTCATGGGAAGCCTCCTTGTAAGATAGATATGATTCAGTGATTTTCCTTTGGGTTAAGGCCCCTTTTGAATGTTCACTATATATCAGTGGTTAAATGGTAACCCACGTAGCCATTACATCCTATTTCAATAGCTTTTTCTTTCATGACAAAAAAACTTTTAGGGGGCATCATTCTTTTTTGATGGCTCTTGTTTTTACTGTTTCATAACATTTAGGTTCAATTGTCAGTCACTGCCAAAAGAGCAATGTAGGCCCTCAAGGGCCTCTAGTTACTGTTTCTTGTACATTAAGGTTCACTTGCAGTCACTGCCAGTAGAGATTAATCCTTCAAGGGCCTATAGTTACTATTTCTTTTACATTTAGATTCACTAGTCAGTCACTGCCAGTTGAACATTTCAGGCTCACAAGGACCTCAAGTCACTATTTCTTTTACATTTAGGTTCACTATTCAGTCAGTGCCAGTAGAGCAATTCAGACCCTCAAGGGCCACTAGTTAATGTTTCTTTTACATTTAGATTCACAAGTCAGTCACTGCCGGTTGAACAATTCAGGCCCTCAAGGACCTCTAGTCACTATTTCTTTTACATTTAGGTTGACTAGTCAGTCAATGCCAGTAGAGCAATTCAGGCCCTTAAGGGCCACTAGTTGCTATTTCTTTTACATTTAGGTTCACTAGTCAGTCACTGCCAGTAGAGCGATTCAGGCCCTAAAGGGCCACTAGTTGCTATTTCTTTTACATTTAGGTTCACTTGTCAGTCACTGCCAACAGAGCATTCATGCCCTCAAGGGCCACTGGTTAATGTTTCTTTTACTCTTAGATTCACTAGTCAGTCACTGCCAACAGAGCAATTCAGGCGGGCCACTAGTTACTGTTTCTTTTACATTTAGATTCATTTGTCAGTCACTGCTAGTAGAGCAATTCAGGATCTCTACCCTTTACCAAACAATCCTGAGTTTTAACAACCCTGACAGAGAAGGCTTTTGAAAAACAATGTGGGAAAAGGAGAAAATGCTAGTTACCAGCATTTTCTCCTTTTCCCACAATGTTTTTTACCATACACTAAGACTTAAGCTCATTTGTACCAGTCCTGAATTTGTCGTATGAAGATATGTCGGATTAGGAAAAGTCTAAAAATTTGTTGTTTTGGAAAGGTTTAAAGGCTTCTAGTTGTAAAATATTGCTTAACTCTTTACCACACAATCCCGAGTTTCAATGACCCTGAAGAAGGTGGCTTTTGAAAACATTGTGGGAAAAGAAGAAAATGCTGGCAGCCAGCATTTTCTTCTTTTTCCACAATGTTTTCAACAATCTCAAAGACAGATACTGTCGCTTGTACCCCATTTTATTTGTCGTCTGTGAATGCTTTCAATTTTGACTGGTCTTGAATTTTGTTGTGTTGTAAGAGTTATGGTGGTCATGCTGTGTAGCCTTGGAACATACAGATAAACCAGACAGTGAAGGAAAAGGTAGCTTGCATTTCATAAAAATTGCTTGTGTGTATTTATTATAACCTGTCACCTATTAACATTTTTGTCTTGCATTTTGTTTTTTCTCCCTCTAACTAGACGCACGATGCTCATTCGAGAGACTATCATGAGATTTCAATCCTCCTCATCCCTCTCTAAAACCAATGTTTCCACTCGGGGTCAACCCGGCATGACGTTCGAGACGAGTATGGCCTATGTTTTCAGACGAGACAGTGACGTAACAGACGGTGCACATATCGCTGCAGTTGCTAAAGCATCGACCATGTTTATGCGAAAAATGAGCATTCAGGAAGTAGAACAGGAGCAGAAACATCTGTGTCCAAAAGTAGACGGCCGTATTATACAGGTTGATAGAGAGGTACATGTACATGAGCTGTGCTCTGACAAAAGGGAGCTTGATGCATCGCTGTGATGCATGATACCAAACAAGTCATCACATGATCATGGATCCAAAAATTCAATTTTTTCTAGCAACTGACTGGAGCATGAGATAGACTGGTCCTTTGCATACAGAAAATTGTCCAACAGGGAAAAGTTTTTGCCTTGGTCAGCCTGCTCGGACTGCGCAGGCTGACCCAGGTCGATACTTTTCGCAGATGCATTAAGCCCCCTTTTCACAGAGTATGGTTCACATAATTTACTGCGTACATATATGTGGTGTCTGTGGTTTTGAGGTTGAGTGTCGTCGGACTTGTAATCATAAGGTCCTGAGTTTGATACCCGGGAGTTGGTGTCAACTTTAGGACTGTTCATTGGCCCACACATTCAGCCCAAGTACTGGTGTAGTTGCCAGGAAGCGAAATGGCAGGAGATTAGTATAAGTTGCAAGAACTTGTTTCTCAATCAGTGTGAAATAAATATGTTAAAGCTACTCTGTACATAATACCAAAATACTGTTGGCTGGAAAGCTTCATTTAACCCTTTACCACACAGTCCCGACTTTTAACAACCCTGAGGAAGAAGTCTTTTGAAAACATTGTGGGAAAAGGAGAAAACGCTGGTAACCAGCATTTTCTCCTTTTCCCACAATTTTTTCTACCATATCAAAGAGAAATTCCATCAGTTGAGCCACATTTAAATTGTTGTCTGCAAATGCTTCCAATTTGGACAAGTCTACATTTTTGTTGTGTGGTAAATTTAACTCATTTAGCAGGGTTAAAATTTTCAAAAGCATTCCTCCTCTGATTGATATGGATGGATACCTTCATTTGCCTATCTGAAAGAAAGGTAATGTGACAGCAACAACTCGGGGTATTTATCACATTGCCTATCACTGATTGACTACAAAATTGCAGACTCATCCTTCTTGAAAGCATTTTCAGACACTAAATTAAATGTGCTTCTAATCAAAAGGTAAATGAAAATGAAAAGGTGGAAGATTGTGGGAAGTGGAGAAAATACAAATTTCGTGCATTTTCTCCTTTTCCTTTAATGTTTTCAAAAGCCTTCTTCAGTTAGGGTTTAAAAGAGAGGATAGTTTGTTAAAGGAATAACCTTTTCGCAAACAATCCCAAGATTTAAAGACCCTAATAAAGAAAACATTAGAAAACATTGAGGAAAATGAAGATAATGTTGATAACCAGCAGTTTGCCCTTTTTCCACAATGTTTAATACCCTCTCAAAGACAAAGCATTTGGGCCACATTTAATTTGTTTTCTGCTAAAGCTTTGAATTTGAACTAGTGTGAAATTTTGTCATTTGGTACAGGGTTCAACAACTGACATTTTAAAAGAGGTGATGATATCTTCCTCATTGTTAACCCTTTAACACACAATCCTGAGTTTTAACGACCCTGACAAGGAAGGCTTTTGGAAACATTGTAGGATAAGAAGAAAATGCTGGTAACCAGCATTTTCTCCTTTTCTCACAATGTTTTCTGCCCTTCTCAAAACAAATTTTAATTTATTATGCCGTCTGCAGATGCTTTCAATCTGGAAAAGTCTAAAATTTTGTTGTTTGGTAAAGAGTTAACTGTTTACCAGGCAACAAAATTTTGGACCGGACCAAATTGACAGTATTTGCAGATGACAAATTAGATGTTGCTTAAATGGTGATATATATATTTTGACAGGGTAGAAAACATTTTGGAAAAAGGAGAAAATGCTGGTTACCAGCATATTCTCCTTTCCCCCCAGTGTTTTCATAAACCTTTTTCCTCGGGGTTGTTAAGACTTGGATTGTGTGGTAAAGAGTTAAATGATTTTTTGCTTCTCTGACAGAATCTGACAAACATTCCAACAACGATACCAGGGGCAAACATTCAAAAAGATTTCATCAGAGAAGAGTCTAACGAGAGCCAAGATGGAGAAAATTAGGGTCAATTTGGGGGCAGTTTTTCTTGAGGAATTCTTTGCACTTCAGCTATGGATTCATGGCAACAACTGTTTTTGACTCTTTACTACATATAGATGGATCTTTACAAATTGCCCACACAAACATTTTTTTGTAAAGTATGGAAAATGGGGCAGTTACTTGTTACCAGACAACTGTTCCTTTTTCCACAGTGTTTTCAAAAGCTTTTTACTGCAGGAGTGATACAGTTTACCCGGAGTATCCAACAACAGAAATAATATTTAGGGACATTTACCGAACAACACAGATTTTTAAGCACTGAGGAGGGCTTTTAAAAACGTTGTGGGCAAAAGAGAAAATTCTGGTAGCCAACATTTTCTCCTTTCTCCACAATGTTTCCTAAACTCTCAGAGATATGTCATATCATTAGAAACACATTCAATCTGTCATCTGCAAATGCTTTCAGTTTTGATGTGTCTAAAATTTTGTCATTTGGTAAGGGGATAAAGGGCCATTAAACCAGATTTTGACCCAAGATTTTTTGAAGGGAAGAAAGTTGATAATTTGTGAGGGAAAATCATAAGAATGTTGGTGTTAACCTTTAGTTGTTGAAAAACTTTAAAAAAAAGATTGCTCATATGGGATTTGAACCCTCGACCTTGAAAACCATAGTCGGCAACTGTACCACTGAGCTATCGAGCGAACTGACATTTTGCTTTGTTAAAAATGTATTTATCCCTTGTTTTGAAACAAAGGCCAAACTGTTATTAACAGAACAGGAAATTTTACGGTGAAAACACGAAAACCTAGGTAATTTGCCATCTTTTTTTCTTGTGTTTCTATCCATTTTCTAATTTCAAAGCCATTTTTTGCACATTTATGGAAGTTATGTATAAAGATTTACTAAAAAACTGTCAGGTTTAAAGTCCCTGTAACCCTTAATGTGAAACAGACATTTTCGGGCACTGACACAAAAGTAACTATACAATCTCGGTTGACAGGGCAGATCCAAAACATACTGTAAATTTACACAGTCTGGTTTTGATCTGAACAGTCTACAAAAGCAAGTATCTTATCTTCTTGCTCATAACTTTTAACTTCCTGGGATATTTAACTCTTTACCAAATGACAAAATTTTAGACTGGTCCAAATTCAAAGCATTTGCAGACGACAAAATAAAAGTGACTGCAAAAGTTTAAATTTGTTATGGGAAGGTAGAAAACATGGTGGGAAAAGGAGAAAATGCTGGTTACCAGCATTTTCTCCTTTTCCCACAATGTTTTCAACAGACCTCCTTCTCAGGGTCATTAAAAGTCAGGATTGTGTGGTAAAGGGTTAAAGTGGAGTAAGAATTTAAACATTTTTATGTTCACATAAATAGGCTGCAGTTCTACCTTTCTTTGAACTGGTATAGCTTTTCCAAATCTCAAACTTTAATCTTTTTTTTTTTTTTCAAAACCAGTGAAAGAGTGAAGTTTGTTCATTTAAAATTGCCTCTTTGGTCATTGTTTTTAAACCAAATTTGATAGGTTTTCCAAATTATAAGATGTCTACCGGTATTTCCATTTTGACTTTACACTTGTTTCCAATTTTATTTTTTCCTTGTTGAAATTGTTTTAGTTTTCTTTTTTTATTACCATTATATTTTTCTAACCCTTTTTATTCATTATGAAATACCCATTATGCAACATGGTACTATATTATATTTATTATATTATATATATTTGTCATGCTTGTGTTTTTTACACGACTTGTTTGTCCTTTTTTGCTCTGTTTTTTTTTTAGCAAACATCGAAGTATTGTGAAAGCCCTATTGTGGTCATCTTTGTGTTAAAACTTTAACTTTTTTTAAAACATTTGACATTTTATAATATCGCTATCAGACCTCTAGATAAAAGGGAGTGATAGTATTCTAAATCCATTATTTCTCTTCCAAACCCTATGTTGTGGGTACTCATTAGAATCGTCTCGATGAGTACCCATAGCATAGGGTTTAGTGGAGAGTGACTGATATTTTCAATTTTGTAATCAAAATCACTCCCTCTATCTGGAGCTCTGGTCTGTTATCACTGAAGATATTTACTTCGAACTTGGACAAGTTGTTACCTATGAAAAGAACTTAGATAAGTTATTACCTATTAAAGGGGAACCTATACAACAAGAGCAGGTAACTATCAAAGTATTCCTGCGTAAATGCCCCTTTTTCAACTTAGAATTTTCATTGAAATTCAAGCAACGGCAGTCAAGCATTGGCACCTGAATGCATTGCTCTTGTTTATCCTCTAGTAAAGAGATAGCTGGACAAAATAAAGTTGAATAAACCAGCAATAGAATGGGTTTCAATCTGACCATGTTTTCCTTCTGACATTATTTGTCAAAAATGATTATTATGGAACAGATGAACAGATAATTGCTACAGAACTGTGTACTGTATACCATCATAAGGAGACCATAATAAGGTAGTGGTTACGAAATTATAAGCGCCTGGACACAGGCTAGACAGTTAGGATATTGTATATTATCTGTTGATGAGGAGTAAAGAAGATTTTTTTCACCATGCATATCATGTCAATACATGTATTTTATTTTTATATGCAAAGTTTTAATGACTGTTATAATGTGTCTTTTAGCAATACTTGTGTTCATTTCCAGAATGAAATTTATAAGGGAAAGATTAGAATATGTTTACTGGTTTTGCTGAACTGTTTTTTTTTTTAATTATATTTTACTATGAAATGTTCTTGGGTGTGATATTGGCTCAACTGGCCTAAGGCCAGAAGAGCATAAAGTGTGGTTCCTTTATTCAGTCTGTCTTTTTCTTGTTTATGCGACTAAGTCTGCATTTTTGGTCTGATTTTCTTGAAACTTGTCCCGTTTGTTTATATTATTAATAGCTCGAAACCTAAATATTTTTTTTAAAAAATCAGACAATTAGTCAGATGTTTTATGTTGGAAATTTGCTTTTCTTGATTATGTGATAGGCCTTCACTTCTTATTTGACTCTTTTGAAACTTGCGTCTTTGCCCAGAAATATTTTGAAAATATCTCTATAGCAAGGTCATATAAACATGAATTTGCTTGGAAAAGGTTTTCAAGTGTAACCAGCATGGTACAACAGAGTTTGCATAATTCATTGCAAAAAGAGATGTTTCTGTTTTTATATTCAACTTGCATTTTGCTTTGATGGTTAATACATCTGTCCCAGGGTTATCTCAAAATAGTGTAGACCTCAATTATAGCTCCAAGAAGCCAGTGTAAATGAATTTTGACAGGAAGTAATGGGCAAGTTTCTGTTTTCATTTACTGTTTTTTTATTTGACGCTTTACCAAACAACAGAATTTTAGACTAGTCCACTTTGAAAGCATTTGCAGATGACAAAATAAATGTGGCTGAAAAATTAACATTTGTCTTTGGAAAGGTGGAAAACATTGTGGGAAAATCACAATTTTTGGGTCCTTGCTATTGTTTGAATTTATTAAATCAGTTGGTGTACCTGCGATTTGTCCCTGCCATTACTTACAGCTTTTCAACACCATATATACAGTCTTATTATGAAACTACTTTTTCATGTGGATATACGCAAGGTAAATTGGTCAAAAAAATAACCCTGTACTCAATCTTTCAATTATGGAATAAAAGGTGGTTGAAAATTGTTTAGCATTGTTTCATGATAACCATATTATTAAAAATCATAGAAAATAGAAACTGGCAATTTTGTAGCATTTTACTTTGAAACCATTCAACAGAAATTTGGTTAGTAATGATGGTGAGTAATAATGAATGAAATAAGGACGAATCAAAACAAGACAGTTATCAAAGCGTTTCTATCACATGATGTAAGAATATGGGGTCAGTGTCCATTATTTAACCCTTTACCACACAATCCCGAGTTTTAACAACCCTGGAAAAAAGCCTTTGGAAAACATTGTGGGAAAAGGAGAAAATGCTGGTAACCAGCATTTTCCCCTTTTCCCACAATGTTTTCTACCCTTTAAAATAAAAAGTTCAGGTTTTGAGTTACTTTAAGTTTGTCGCCTAGAAATGCTTTCAATTTAGGCAAGTCTAAAATTTTGTTATGTAGTTTAGAGTTAAAACAATCTGGCCCAAATAACTGGAATCACAATTATTAGGCCATTTTCCTTAACCTAAATACCCATTTCATTAATCTAGGGTTCTAAGGGTTGATAGGGCCATAAATTACAGGTATCGCCAAAACTTGAATAAATCTCAATATTTAATTTGTTGTCTGCGACCCTTTTAAAGCCAGAACTAAACAATTGACCTACATTTTATTGCTCGTCTGTAAATTTGGACAAGTCAAAAATATTTTCGTCTGGTAAAGATTTAATGTATAAATCAAACTCATTTCTTCGGTAGCATGAAACATCAAAATATTGCATCTTTAGAAATATTTCAGACAGAACTTAAGGTCTGTTTTGTGCAAATTGATCTTGATCTACAATACCCGTGAAACACTGGAAGATGATACACGGTGTCTCGTAATGGCTGATAACATTTTGAACGTTTAAGATTCTAAGGATGAAAAATGCTACATGAAAGTTATTTAGCGATACCATATGCATAATAAGGTTTATTTGATTTGTATAATTCCCGTCAATATGCTACAGAATCTCAGAAAACCATGCAGGTCTTGCTTGTATTGGAGTTAAACGCTATTTTAACGGCTCGGGTCATGTCATGGCGGTCTGTGGCGCATGTGTTTCCAGGCTTTCTCGCGCCAGTACTGGTCAGTGACGCATGTGTTTCCAAGCTTTCTCACGCCAGTACTGACACAACTTTCTTTCCAAAAGGACTGACTACTTTTCTCACACCATGCAAGTCTATTATGCGCAACATCTGTTCCATTTTACGTCCCTTTTCTCACATAAATTCTCCAGTGAATGAACAAAGCACAATAAATTAAAACATGATTTCCTTCATTATTTCGGCTACTGTCTTATCAAGAGTTTCAAAACTCTTGACAAAGTTTATACGCGAAACAGAAATGTGATTTAATTCATTGCATTTTCTTTAACTTGAACACAGAAACAACGTCACTTCCTGTGCTTGTTACCAATAACGATCTCTTATCAGGGTCAAAGCAAATGGCATGCGGTGATGCAATATCGTCTTCCGTCAAAATAACTTTACTCTGTGCGCCATCTGGCGATACCCGATGGACATTTTTTGAACCACAGACATAGAATTTTCCCGTGTTATCGATAGTCACACCACGCGCATTCTCAAGACTTCCGTGTTTGAACACAAAAATAATGTTACCAGACAAATCCATACATAACAGTCTGGCTCCTTCAGTTATACACAATTTTTGTCCGTCTGGGGTCATCGTTAAACTCCATGACTTTGTCGGATGAGTTTTATTTCGACTCGCCTTCATTTCGATTTTTCGAAGACTGTTTCCTTCAAGGTCAATAAAATGTACGGTGACCATTGAAAAACCGTCGTCACAAAGAAGAACCAATTCTTGATTGTGATTGGCTAAAGCATAGCATGGCAGTGGTGTCAAGATACTGCGTAACATTTTTAATGTCTTTGAAACAGAAAGAATCTGTATTTTACTTTCATCAGGTAACGATATTGCTAGTTCTTGTGGACTAATCGCCACTAGTCCACGCGGCCCAGAGGTAAGTTTTAGACTTTCGCCTGGACGAAATTTGGAATCAAATACCTTTACCATTGAATTGTTCAGATCAGTTATTGCGACCCTTCCGTCTGGTAGCACTGTTATTCCAACATTCTCGCAAGGTCTTTCATCATCGGCTTGCCTAATACTGTATTTACTGACATGTAACGGTTGCCTTGGCGACAAAGGATCATGATTAGAACCCTGGGTACGTATATCGTCGAGACTTCGTGGTGACCTAATGTCTGGTTTACGAATTTTCGAGACAGATTTCATTAACCACTGCGGTAACTCGATTTCCTCTGCGCTAAAATGAATTTCACCAATAGATTTGAGGTTTTCCACGTTGTCTATGTTTGACTCTGGTACAAAATCAATATGCACATCTTTGGTGTTCTTTATCGCCTCTGATAAAGCTACCGCAAGGTTAGGTTTTTGTCCAATAGCCTTATGGGTAGCAACAAATATATTGCGGGAATCTTTCGTATCCAGAGCGTATTCTAACATCTCTAACGATTTACTGATGGTACTTATAGCATCATTACAAGTATCAATCACAGAATTTAATGCCTGAATTTCAATACTCATGAACTTCTCCATTTGCTTTTCAGATTTTCGTTCAAAGTCATCAAGAAGCCTCATTATGTGAACTCTCATCTGGTTTCTCCGATCTCGTGCCTCCGTTCTTTGTTTCTGTAGAGAACTTTTTGTCACACTATTTATGTCAATGATTTCCTCAAATCCCTTTTTAACGCTTTGGAGGGCTTCGAACGTGAAACTGCTTCTCTCTGTTTCTGAGTTGATATCGATTTCGTCCTTAATATGCATGACTCGGTCACATTTTGGGTGAAGACAGTTGACGCACACACTGCAGCATATTTCCTGGTGATTCTCGCAAAAGTATTTCAACTTTTTATGTGCATGCATGGCACATGCTTTAACGGCTTCCGGTGTGATATTTGACTGGTTCAAGGATGCAGTGGACCTTCGACTTCCGAATAATGAAAAGTTACTTTCTTTGCGCCTTGTGTAACTTGGTGATTCGATGCCTTCTGTAGAAATGTCCGATAACGTTGATGATTCTCGCCTAAGCACAAGATCATCAGCCACCAGTTTTGGCTCCTCTTTCTTTGACTTTGATTTTTTCTTTTCCTTCTTGTCACTTTGTCTTTTATCATCAGAATTCTTCAGTTTTTCACCGCACATGACACAAAGATATATCCCTTCCTGGTTTCCTTTTTTGGTTTTCTTGGATGTATCCTTCTTTAAGGCAACGATAACGTGATTACATGCTAACTTTTTGTCCAGTATCTCTGCATCTTTATCTTTCTCATTATCTGCGTTGAGTTTGTGTTCTCCTTGTTGTGAAAGACTTTCCATTGCTACCTGGAGAAAACAATATGAAAGTGTTATAAACAGCACTTAGCCACCAGAAAAATCAGACAAATGCGGCGAATGCACCTATCTGGGACAGACAAACAGATTTGGGGAATCTGATATTTCAATTAGAAATGCTTTGACAACCTAAAGCTGATATATCTACACAAAGCACCTCGACACTGCATAGCCTATCTCATGTGCATAATTGATCCTTTAAACAAATACACCCGTGTTTAACGACCCTGACACAAAAAGCTTTTGGAAGCATTGTGGGCAAAAAGGAGAAAATGCTGGTAACCAGCATTTTCTCCTTTTTCCCACAATGTTTTCTACCTTTTCAAAAGTTAAGTTTTATCATTCGAGCCACAATTAACCTAACATGTCATGTGCAACTGCACTGATTTTGGACAAGACTATAATTTTGTTGTCAGGTAAAGCCTTAAACGAGGTGGTAATTATGCAAGTGCCGAGCCCCGGTAGCTCAGTCGATAGCGTAGAGGACTTGAGAACAGGAGGTCGCTGGTTCGATCCCCGGCTCGGCCAATTTCTTTCCGGGGATTGATGATAGTCATTGCGACAGGATTTATTCCTCTCTAACCGCTGACCATTGTTTCGACGATGGTTATATGGGAAAGCAGCCAGTGGCTCGGAAAGAATATTGTGCGAAGTACTGGTAAAAGAAACTCAACTCCAGGAAAGCACGGATAGGTGCACTGGCCGCCGCGATATAACTTTAATAATGTTGAAAACGACGTTAAACACCATACAATCAATAAATTATGCAAGCGCAATAAAAGTAAACTTTGAAGTACGTGTAACTTTATATGATCATAAGATTGAGAAGGGGGGGGGGGGGGGAAGCACCCTTTCATGAACACTTTCTTGTTCATTATTTTTCCCTACAATTTATTTCCATATCGTTGAATTACATTAGGCTTACAATAAGTGAACACATAAACATTTTTAACCGCAATAAAAGGAAGGTATATAATAAAGGAACATTACAACAGTCTGTATTTCTATGTGGTCGGATCAGGTCTCGTTGCTATGTAAAGAGGTTCGCATCGGATTCTGTTACGATATAATAGCCGTTTTCTAAGATACTTAGTGTATGGTCAAGGTGACACTATGGAAGACGCAATTAAAGACCATGACCAGAAATTAATACAAGTTCTTGATCGAGCACGCAAAGTAGGTCTCAAGTTCAATAAAGATAAACTGAAGTTAAAACAAACAGAAGTAAGCTACATGGGACACATTCTAACCGCAGAAGGTGTGCGACCAGATCATAGAAAGGTACAAGCGATTCAGGAAATGCCACGTCCAGAAGATGTTAAAGGGGTACAGAGTTTCTTAGGTCTCGTGACCTATTTATCAAAATTCTTACCACACCTATCAGAAGCATCTGAACCACTCAGGAGATTGACGATGAAAGATTCAGTGTTTCACTGGGAAACACAACAAGCAGAAGCATTTGACACAATCAAAAGGCTTGTGACAGAACAACCTGTATTAAGGTATTACGACCTTGAGGAAGAAGTAACACTACAGTGTGACTCTAGCGAAGCAGGTCTAGGGGCAACGTTACTTCAGAATGGACAACCCGTTGCGTTTGCCTCAAGAGCGTTGACAAAAGCTGAAAAACAATATGCGCAAATAGAGAAAGAATGTCTAGCAATCGTTTTCGCGTGTGAGCGTTTTGAAGATTACATCTATGGGAGACGATCAGTAACTGTCAACACAGACCACAAACCGCTCGAAATCATTTACAAGAAACCGCTGTTGTCTGCACCTAAAAGATAACAGCGCATGCTCCTCAGGCTACAGAAATATAGTCTTGGCATAGTGTATACAAGAGGTAAAGAAATGTATATTGCAGACACACTGTCAAGAACATTTCTACCTAAAAGTCAAAGTAATTCAGATGACATTGTTGATATATTTCAGCTGAAAGAAGAAAAATTCGCTAAAGAATTGGACGCAATCAATATCATAGAAACTGTGAACGTCAGTGAACAACGTTTTAAGCTATTGCAGAAACACACATACCAAGATGAGTCACTTCAAACACTCAAATTAGTGATTACTTCTGGATGGCCAGAAAATCGGACAGAAGTTCCTGTACTGATTCGTGAGTATTGGAATATTCGGGATGAATTATCTATTCAAGATGGTCTTGTGTTCAAAGGGAGCAGGATTATTGTCCCGAGAACTCTGCGCTGTGAAATGCTTACGAGAATCCATTCTAGTCACATGGGAGTTGATTCTTGTTTGAGAAAATCAAGAGATACACTATACTGGCCAAATATGAACAATTACATTACTGATTTTGTGAGCAAATGCAGCACATGCAATGAATATTCTGCAAAACAACAAAAAGAGACACTCATGACTCATAAAATACCAGAAATACCATGGTGCAAAGTCGGAACAGACATATTTTCTCTAGATAAAACTGACTATTTAGTGACAGTTGATTATTATTCTGACTATTGGGAACTCGACATTCTACATGATAGTACAACAAATATAATTATAGACTGCCTCAAGAAACATTTCAGCAGACATGGAATCCCAGATGAACTGATTTCCGACAACGGTCCACAGTTCAGTAGTGCTGAATTTCAAGACTTTTCACAAAATCGGGAATTTGAACACAACACATCTTCTCCCTATCACAGTCAGTCAAACGGCAAAGCTGAATCAGCTGTTAAAATTGCGAAACGCTTAGCAAAGAAAGCCAAACGAAGCAACCAAGACATTTGGAAATCGATTTTGGACTGGAGAAACACACCGACAGAAGCTATGAACTGCAGTCCTGTTCAACGTCTAATGTCAAGGCGTACCAGACATCTATTGCCAATTGCAGATGAACTCTTGAGACCCAAAATTGTTGAAAATGTGGCTGAGAAAATTGAAATGAAGCGTAGACTCTCAAAACACCAATACGACAAATCAGCCAAAGATCTACCAGAATTGAAAATTGGACAACCAGTACGTATGGCTCCTCTTCCAACTGACCGAGATAAAAAATGGCATCTTGGTACCTACGTAGAACAACATTCGTCAAGATCATACATCGTAGATCTCGACGGTCAACTATATCGACGAAACAGGAAATACATCAGATCTACGACAGAGTCTATCCAAGAGCCATTCAGTGAATTAGGTGCTAAAGGTCAAATAAATGAAAAAAGTGGTGAAAAATCATTCAGTGCTAATGAAAAAAGTGGTAAAAAATCATTTAATCAAAGTCAATTTAATCAAAAGTCAAATGAGTTAGATGGTCAAGAAAAAAGTGCATCTAGTGAAAAATCAGAAAGTGTCAATAATAAGCAGTGTAAAAATCAAATTCAGGACGGATCGAATTCGAAACCAAGCCAAGCTGTTTCAACGCCCACAGCACAACGAAAATCAACAAGAACAACAAGACCACCAAAGAGACCTGAAGATTACGTCTAAAGCATTTAGTAATATTGACTAGTTAAGTCAGGAGTTCACTGTATAAACTGCTATCTTTGTAGTTTAGTTTATACTTATTCATGCATAAGTGCTTAGAAAAAGCAAATTAAGTTGCAGGCTTGTACTAGTCGATATATATATATTTTCAGACTGCTATTTACTATATTTCTAGAAGATGCTGGTAATTCAAACTTAATTAGTCTTATGGTATATATGCATTACTGGGCTGCACAGTCAACAGCTATAATGCTCTAAACAGTACAGTTCAAACATGCATATACACATACATCAACAGGCAAAATGATTTTTTCATTTATCATAAAAAAGGGGATGTTACGATATTATAGCAGTTTTCAAGGATACTCATGACACATTCAAATCAACCCTTTATTAGTTTACCGATTTCCTGTTGTTGTTGTTGTCGAATAAAATCCAGCCTGAAACAGATTCGACTTTCGGTCTCATCTGATACTAACCTTTTTTAAAACATGTAATTCAACCTGATCCGACCACACAGAAAGGCAGACTAATGTATTTATTCCAGTAAATACAACTATAAACAACGAAAGCCTACAAGGATCAAAATGAAAGTAAATTTTCTTTCAAAACACGTAATAACGTGAATTTGAAGCACGTTATAACGCAAAAACAGTCGCACTAACGCAAAAATTCTCGTAATTACGTGTTTTAAAACAAGTCGCAGTAACGCGAGTTGAAAACTCGCAGTAACGGGTTTTTTTTTTTTAACTTTTTAAACTTCACATGAGAACAGATTACATGTATGTGCAGTAAGTTCATTAACATGCAGTCGAATTTCCCAATAAAGATTTGATTGTGTTGGTTGTGTTTTTTGTTGGCTTCAGTCACATCACAGCAACCACTTCTTATTCATGATCTTTCTAGGATTCACTTGTAAAAGTCAGCATCTTTACTTTGCTTTACAACGAGGCTAGCAATGGTAGTGGAGATCGAACAAGGATTCAAGGAGCAACATAGGAATTTTCACTATCACTATCCTCGATCTTGACAAGATTGTTGAAAAATGTTTGTTTGATTGGTGTTTCAGGTCATTTCTAACATTCTTTTAGTTATCTAGCGGCGGAAGTGCATTTTTCCGTACTCTACTAGGTTTTCTTTTACCAACAACTCGCCATTAATTACCAATAATTCGCACGACATTATTTCTAGGCCACTGGCAGCTACCCTACATCAACATCTTCGAAAGATGATAAGTGGTCAAAAAGGAATGAAACCCTTCGCAATGACGTTTATCAATCTCCGAAAAGAATTTGGCTGAGCTGTTAAATTGAGCCATCGACCACCGGGTTTCAAGCCTTGTATGTTACAAACTGACCTGCCGAGCTCGGCGAGATCTCGACCAGATATTCATCGAGTAGGTATTCATTGTGGGAAAATCAACAAGAACTAATGTATTTTCAATGATTAGAGCAATAATGAAAACGGAGTAAAATCGAAACAAAAGTATCATACCCAGATCGATTATGGAGTTTGCACTATTTATTTCATAATGTACTGTAGCTTTCATTAGGAAATCTTCCGTGGATTAGTGGTCAGAATTATTAACTTGTAATGAGAAACAATGGTTCGATCTCCGCTACCGGTGCCAATCACGTCTGATAGTAAGGTACGGTAAAATCTGCAGACTTATACTGATAAATCCAATGAAGATCATGAATAAACGAGTTACAGGTGTGATGTGATTTAAATACCATTGAAGGCGGCGTAAAGCACCATCCAAACACAAAAATCTGTACTGGGGGATTCGACTGAATGTCACATAACTCAATCATAACGAAAACAGTAGAAAGAAACGTTAACTGTGAGTTTTCGATTGGCATTACTACGACTTTGCGTTATTACATGTTTTAAAATACGTTATTACGAGTTTTTTTCGCGTTACTGCGACTTTTTTTTTTTCGTTTTTACGTGTTTTGAATTGACGTTATAACGACATTTTGCGCGTCAATGCGACTTTTAAACGCATTATTACGTGTTTTAAAACACGTTATTACGAGATTTTTTTGCGTTATTACGTGTTTTGAATTCAAGTTATAACGACATTTTTTGCGTTAATACGACTTTCAAACGCGTTATTACGTGTTTTAAAACACGTAATTACGAAAAAAATTTTGCGTCATTACGTGTTTTAAATTCACGTTATAACGTGTTTTTGAAAAGCATTTTACCGTCATTTTGACCCTTGTAGGCTTTCATAATAAACACATTAAATCTTTTTCAGTAATACACACCGATAATTACCGACAACCGTCACATTGAAAAACGAGTCACACCTCAAGATCTAGAGGAAAAGAGTAGATCTAAATATTTTCAATAAAATAATGCTTTCAAACTTTATGTCTGACTTTAATCGAAGGTCGTGTCGTTGCTTTTGCCGAATGAAACCTGAAAATAGCATGGACACAAGACTATAGCGAGTTTTCCAAGTTTCCTCGGTACTTAAGATCTATAACGATTCGAAGAGAGCTAATTAATATTACAGTCTCTTGCTGTGAACTGCGAGATTGAATGCTGGGACTGCTATCACGGGTACTTGCTTTTCGACAAACTTCGTCCTATGCTAACTTTATCGTGAATATGAGGTTGTAAAAGACGAGGCCTGTCAAAAAAAAAAAAAAAACAAGTGCCTGTGTCTGCCATATCAAAGAACATACCATAGGTGACTTGTTGATGCGAATCCAATGTGGATCCAAATGCAAAAATGCTGAATGTTGGTCTTATATACGAGTTTGCGATGCATTTGCTTAGTTTTAAAACTACAATCAGATGAGTTTTTAATCATCTGACAATACCATTTAAAGGTATGGTTATCAGATCTGTTACGCGTCTGATAATGTTAGACCGAACTTCTAAACACCAAAGTTTAAACCCAAATTTTCCTATTTCAAAGGTATCTTTGGAGCGCAAGATATCTACTTATCGGACAGCGTAGATCCATGATCAGACTGCATGTTCTGTGCTTTCTGATCTTCTACGCTATTCGTAAAAGGTCAGCGAGTCACGCTTAGCAGCCTATGGGTTAACTTGATCTCTTTTCTACGGCTGAAAATACAAGTAACTGAAACTAAGAGCTCTTTGTTTATCTTATAATAATTTTATTATGTTTGACTTTTAACAATGATATAGATCCAAGATCAGAATGCATGTTCTGTGCTGTCTGGTCTTGATCTATGCCATTTTCGCCTATGGCAGTGAAAGGGTTCATGATGAGGGAAAAGGCTCGTGAAAACCTTTTTCCACAATGTTTTCTACCTTTTAAATTCTGAATCCCATTTTTTAGCATTGTCGTCTGCAATTGCAGTATGGACAAGTATAGAACTTTGTCCCCTGGTACTCGGAAAGAATTAAATAAGAGAGACGAAACTATCCCGACGTTGCAATGTTTGTTTCGATCAGAATATCTGAAAACGTAGGATTGAGTATATTCAAAGTCAGACTGAACAGAATCTGATCTTAACTCTTAGAATGCTGAGGGCGACTAAACGACTTTTTGCGGACAGTGTAGATCAAGATCAGATTGCACAAAACGTGCAATCTTGGATCTACACTGACCGATAAAGGGATATTTTTCTGCAAAAATAACTTTGAAGTAGCAACATTTGGGTTTTTACTATCGACTTGAAAGTTTCATTTAACTTATTTAGCTGATTAAGGGTTAATTTACACTAGTTGCAAATGTAAGTGAAGATTTGCTCGATGGCAGAAGGGTTACCCAAACAAAGTTGAAATGCAGTTTTAACTTACCTGTTTAAGTGTTAAACCTCCAATCAAAACAACATGACAATCAGTGTCTTCCTGTAACTGTACAGTTACTGAAATATTGAACTTAGATGTAGGAAAATAAGCCCCGCGTGGGTAAAGTTCCCGTCTTAAACGTTTGTTTACAGTTGCAACATGTTTTAATCTTAGACCGCCAATTTCACCTTAACGTTCGATAAAAAGGAAGTCAACAAACGAACACTCAGGGCGCGTAGTATATACCTAAAAGAATGTTAAAATTCCAATAGCGTATATACTTTGTATGCAGGTTACCCGTAATATTTATACACCGCTTTTCAAACATAGAAACAAGAGCCCTTTCTCAACATAGTTTAACCCTTTCCCAAACAAGCCCTGGTTTTCACGTGTCTGCAGTACAAGTCTTTTGAAACACCGTGGGAAAAGGAGAAATTGCTCGTAACGAGCAATTTCTCCTTTTCCCAGTGTTTTCGACCCTTTTTGAGACCTTTCTGCCATTTTCATCAAATTTAAAATTGTCGTCTGCAAACTCTTTCAATTTGAACCAGTCCAAAATTTGTCGTTTGGGAAAGGGTTAAATCATTATAGTATAACAGCGACAGTGTGACACTTGTAACGGCTTTAAATAGTTTTTCGTGAGGAGAGTAGAATATAAAATTTATTCTACAATTTAAAAGATCATCAAGCACAGGCCTAAGCGTACATAACGTAATAATGCAGAAATTCATGATATACTTAAACGCGGTATTTTGTCACTTGTATACACACACACATACACACAAATCCAAAGCAACATCACAGACCGGGTACCATATGGTGAACCTGTAACTGGTTTTGTATTAACTCTTTCAGCGCCAAATAAATAAACTCGACTTCTTTCGGTGACTGTAAATGCAATCCACAGAGACCCAGAAAGATATTTATCATAGGGGCTTGACTAATCAAGCGGACGGTACATATCAAAGATCAGACTGCACGTTCTGTGCAGTCTGATCTTGATCTGTGCCGTCCGCAAAAGCCCCTGTTTTCGCCTATGGCGCTGAAAGGGCTAAGGAATTTAGTTTATCGTTTATAAGATTTAGCTAAGTTTTATTTTAAGTGTATCTACTACCTCAAAACCCTTTCCTTCAACCCTTATCACAAAATAGCGAGTTTTAACTACCTTGACAGAAAGCACTTTTGAAAACATTGTAGGAAAATGAGAAAATGCTGGTAAACAGACTTTTTTTTTTCTTTTCCCACACTGTTTTCTCCATTACAGAGACAGAAATCATTTTGTGCAACACTGAATTTGTCGTCTGCAAATGCGTTTTATTTGGACAAGTCAAGAATTTTGTTTAGTGGTATAAAGTTAACCTTTTCCAAGCCATGCTATCACCGGTGTGCTATACCCTTCTCTGTCGTTGGTTTAGATTTTATGGCCCGCCTGGGTAGCTCAGTGCTTAGCGTATCTGACTCATGACCTGGTGGTTGCAAGTTCGATACCCAGTTGAGGCAAACTTTCTTTCCGGCGCTTTTTCGCCTCTACCCTCTGATGCACGTGAGAAAAGTAGTCATTGGCTTGGAAAGGAAGTTGTCAGTACTGGTGTGAGAAAGCCAGGAAACACATGCACTGACCGCCGTGATATGACCTAATCCGTTGTCTGCGCATGTCATATTCTTCCAAGATGTATATGAAAAATGCTACTGATCGGAAGACAATCTGACCTAATCTGTTAAAACGGCGTTAAACGCCAATACAAACAAATTAGATTTTTATATTGGTATACAAGTGACACGAGTACACGAAGTAAACCAAACCATAAAAATTTAGACTTGTCAAAATTGAAAGCATTTGCAGCCGAAAAAAATAATATGACTCAAAACATAAAATTTCGTTTCGGAAGGAAAGAAAACATTGTGGAGAAAATGAGAAAATGCTGGTGCCCAGCATTTTCTCATTTTCCCATGTTTTCAAAAGAGAATTACATCATGGTCCTCAAACTTTGCGATTCAGTCTTAAGTAAACAGTTAAATCATATCCACTGGCAGATGACTGTATTCGTTTTGTTCCACATGATTTTTAAAACACTGTGGCAAAAGGATGAAATGCTCAAAACAAACATGAATACGTAAATTCCCCTTTTTCAAGGATTTATTTCAAGTGGTCAGCAGAACATATGCTTCAAAAGATGATAAGCTGATACAAGTGCCTTTTGTTAAATCTTGCCAGTGTAAAGCAATAAATGTTCGGAGCAAATTATCCAATCAGATCAAGAGAAATTTCTTGAAGGCATAATAATGCCTTTTGTTATCCCTTTACCAGACGACAAATTTTTAGCGTAGTCCAAATTGAAAGCATTTGCAGACGACAATTTCAATTTGGCTCAAATGGGGCAAGTTTTCTTTGATAGGGTAGAAAACATTGTGGGAAAAGGAGAAAATGCTGGTTACCAGCATTTTCTCCTTTTCCCACAATGTTTTCAAAAGGCTTCTTTCCCAGGGGCGTTAAAAGGCGTCATTGTACGGGAAAGGGTTAAATCTGCATTCCTAGAGTGTTTGGAAACCTCATGAAAAAATGCACTAATGTCTCAAAACGAGTGGACCAGTTGTCTTGTTGCTATGATATTTTCTTGTTTGTCTAAATATCAGTTTTATTTGTTTCTTTGTGTAGTGTTTACCTTTACCAATCAATCCCCAGTTTTTACAACTCTAGTCAATGAGCCTTTTGAAAATATAACCACCATAATATGTACCAGCATTTTCTCCTTTTTCCATAATGCTTTCGACTCTTTCCTAACAAATCCAAACATTGGAGTCTCACTTCATTTGTTGTCTACAAATGCTTTCGATCTAGACTTGCCCAAACTTTTGTCGTTTGGAAAAGGTTTAACGCCATTTCCACCAAACGATTTTCCTCTTTATTTTAAAGAGCGATTAATGAGACAGTTTTCTTTAGCCCTACCGAGCCCGGTACCATAGTCGATAGGGTACAAGTATTAAAACCCACGGGTCGCCGGTTCGATCCCCAAGCTCGCCGAAATTCTTTTCGAGGACGGGTAATTGGCATTGTGACAAGAGTCATTTCTCTCTCTCATGTATTTGAGAAAGCAGCCAAAGCTTGAAGAGAACATCGTGCGAAGTACAGGGTCCGTATTCACCAACCATTCTTAAGAACGTTCTTAGACTTATTCTTCAAGATTTTCCAATTTTGAAAGTAACACACCTTCTAATTGGCTAAACCGTACGGTTTAGCCAATCAGAAGGTGTGTTACTTTCAAATTTGGAAAATTTTGAAAAACAAGACCAAGAATGTTCTTAAGAATGGTTGGTGAATACGGAACCAGGTATTGATTGATTGACTGTATGGTGTTTAACGCCGTTTTCAACATTATTTCAGTTATATCGCCGCGGCCAGTGCACCTATCCATGCTTTCCTTGAATTTCTTTTACCAGTACTCCGCACAATATTCTTTCCAAGCCACTGGCTGCTTTCCCACATAGCCATTGTCGAAACAATGGTCAGCGGTGTGAGAGGAATGAATCCTGTCGCAATGACTATCATCAATCCTCGGAAAGAAACTGGCCGAGCCGGGGATCGAACTAGCGACCTCCTGTTCTCAAGTCCTGTACGCTACCGACTGAGCTACGGGGCTCGGCGAAGTACAGGTAAAAGAGACTTAGGAGAAGCCTGGAAAGGTGCAATAACCGCCGCGGTGTAACTGAAATAATGTTGAAAATAGTTTTAAACGCCAAGCAAACAAAACAAATTGGTTTAAGCCTAAATGGATGTCACAATGCTTGGTTCTCTCTGATTATCGACACGCAGAGCGATAAAAGTTTAACCTTGACCACACAACCGCGTGTTTTAACGACCATAAGAAAGGCGGCGTGTTAAAACATTTTCGGAAACAGAAAACATAAAACATTGTGGGAAAAGGAGGAAATGCTGGTAACCAGCATTTTCTCCTTTTCACACAAGGTTTTCTACCCTGTCAAAGAACTTCAATTCATTTGAACCATTTTGGAATTCGTTGTCTGGAGACGTTTTCAATTAGAAGAGTCTAGAAATTGTCATTTAGTAAATTGTTAACCTTTTACAACTTAAGTCACCTTTGCGGCCAGTGAAGATTAACATCAGACTGTATAAACGTGCAGTTGGATTTTCGATCTACACTGTCCGCTTTGCTGAGACATTCTGGACAAGAGCAACCTTGAAATTGTGAATTTAATTATCGAGACTTTCTTTCTAGACTGAAAGTGTGTTTTAGGTTTGTTCGTTTTTTGTTTTTTTTTTTTAACACCGTTTTCAACATTTTTACAGTTATATTGCAGGGCACCTATTTATGCTTTCTTGGAGCTATTTTTGTTTTTACCAATACGTCACATAATGGTCTTTTCAGGCAACAGCCTGCTCTCCCACATAACCATCGTCGAAACAAATGATTAGAGAAGAATAAATCCTGTCGCAATAACTTTCATCAATCCTCGGAGAGAAACTGGCCGTGCCGGGGATTTGAACCAGCGCAAGGGTTAATGTAATGTATAATCTTGGGCTAATTAAGTCGCCTTTGTTTTTAGTAAGTCAAATCTCAAAGAATTAAATGGCCAGAACAATGGGGCTATCAAACCGCAACACAGACTTTCTATACTCGGTAATATCCATGTAGGTTTTTATCTCTTTACCCAACGATCTTGTGTTTTAACGAACCGATATATGTTTCAACTAGCCGATGGTATAAGTCTATTGAAATCATCGTGGGAGAAGGAGAAAATGCTAGTAACAAGCATTTTCTCCGTTCCCCACTTTGTTCCCCACTTTGTTTACCAGCTTTTCAAAGATAAATTCCATCAGTTTAGCCATATTCATCATCTGAACATGTTTTCAATTGATATGGATGAACAAAATTTCGTCTGGCAAGTGTTCAATAAGGTTAAGTTTTGAAGTAAACTAAATTGATAGCAAAATAATTTAGGCTAGAAGAAAGTATTACGCCGTATGTGATGGATGACCAATCGAATTAGATTCATAAATTATATACCTCGAGACTTACGAATTCTGTTTTTACCACTACGTATGCTAGAACTAAAAGTAATAATAACGGTCTATAGCTAGTTTTAAAAAACGGATTAATTGTGGAAACGGATTCTTATCATGTCGAAAAAATCTACAAAAACGGGGACCAGGCCCCCTTCCGTTGGGGGCAAGAAATCCGTCGCATCGAAACCCCAAGAGGAATGCTCTCTGTGTTCGAAAGCCAGTAAATCTCTGAAGAAACTTCCTTGTAATCATTCCTTTTGTCCGGATTGTGTAAAGACACTTGTCAAAAAACCGGAACAACAAGATGGACGTGCCTCGAAGATGTCGAAATCGGGAAGCAAAAAGAACGCTGCGCCACCGAAAGACGAGTATGAGTGTCCTATATGTAATGTGCCGCCGCCACCGGAACCCGTCGAGAGTAAATATGGAGACTGTGCGCCTTGTAAGTGTAGTTCAAGTCCTTTGATACAAGGGGACTATTTGGACGCTTTTTCGCATAGTACATATCAAAATCAGCATGCAAAGAACAAGCACAATCTTATATTTTAGCTGATATTCTGGTCAGAGCAGGATAGATTTTGCAGTTTGTTAATGTTTCCTAAGAGTTGAAAATGTCTATTTCGTTTATAGTCAATGTTTACTTGTAATTTACAAAAGGTACAAAAATTCTTTCAAATGTTTTGTAAAGTTGTAAACATAAAAAAGCAATATGCTTATATTTCTTGTTACTGAAATCAAAATATATTGCCTCCACATGCCTGGATATATCCAAGTTATAATTGTGTTGTTAAGCTCGTAAACGTCTCATGGCACAAACGTGACCCTAGTGATTATTTCTTAATTGCAAAAACTTTCTTAATACCCATTTTCGAAGCTGCTATTAACGAGGATTTGAAAAAAAAAATCACAACAAACCTATATTATTTAGGTACTTAAAAAAAAAGGAAAACGTAAATAAAACATAGTGGTAGGCGTTCGAGCTCACAAACTGAATCAAATCGGACAAACCCGACAAAAGATGAAACATAAAGAGGGAAAAAAATTCTCAACCTAATTTGTATGAAAAGTTTCCTTGAAATTAATTGAAAATTAAAAATCGTCGGATTCGTTAATGATAAAATTGTCTTTTTGTACGTGCTTAACAGACGACAACATTTTAGATAAACCCAAATTGATAGCAATTTTGGACGCTAAATTTATTGAAGCTCATTATGTGATTGCCGTTGAAATGTGGGAAGTTTTTGTCGGAAAAGGCAGAATACACTGGTTACAAGCATTTTCCCTTTTCCAACAATGTCATCTTTTATAGGGCCGTAAAACATGGGCTAGTTAGTAAGGGTCATAGAGGAAGTTTGTTTTTCTTTCATAGGGCTGTAAAACATGGGGTAATTAGTAAGGGGTATAGAGGATATTTATATTTTTTTTTTCTTTTCGGTGAAAGATCGAAATTTATTTCATCGAGTGAACATCATCGGTAATATTTTCACGAGTGGCGCAGCCACGAGTGAAAATAATACCGTATGATGTTTACTCAATGAAATAAATTTCGATCTTTCACCGTCGGAAAAAGGAAACCAAATATTCTATCTATTTCATGCTTCTCTCTTTTGTTGGGACTTTCAAAGTACAGGAGGGGGGGGGGGGGCTCTCAATATTTCCGTACCTGTGGTCGAAACGGTAAAATTATCAAATCACAATCCACCATTTTTTCCCGAAAAACTACCAAAAAGCATGAAATAAAATATATATATATTTTTTTTTTTAAACTGTTTAGGCAAGTTTGAAGAAAAAACAACCCCGGCTTCAGGATTTTGTGTGGAGTGTGCAGAACTCTTATGCGAAAGTTGTTGCTGTGAGCATAACAAATTCAAAACCATTCGGGCCCACAACATTTTAAAGGGGGAAGATATACCTAAGGTGAGTGTATTTTTATTCTCATTTATAAATAAATGAGCCACGCTCTATAAAGAGGATGCTTAATGGATCTGCGAGAAGTACCTAGGCTGACCTGGCCCGAAACTTTTCGCTATTGGTCAATTTTCTGCATGTCAAAGGACCAATGTACCTCATGATTCAGTCGGTAGTTAGTCAAAACGGACTTTATGGATCAACGATCATGTGATGACTTGATTGGTACCATGCATCACGGAGCAATGGCTCCAATAGGAACTTTGTTCCAGAAATCATTTCGACCTGAACATTGCTGCAAGATTCTCTGAACCATCAAAATGTTAGGGACATCGCCAGGTACAACTAGTATTTGTGAAGATTTTATAGTAAGCTCGGCTTGAGCAGAACATTTTGTTTTCATCCGTTATCACTAACAATTATACATGTCATTTCGATGTTCACGTCCAAAGATATCTATCTGATCGGCCGAGGCGTTCTGTCTCAACCAATCGAATGGCTAGTTTTCGAACTTAGCACTAGAAATGCATTTGGCGAGATATATATATATCTACTTAGTGGTTTTGTTTGTTGTTATTGGAACTTAGCACTAGAAATGCATTTGACTATATATGCCTACTTAGTGGTTTTGTTTGTTGTTATTGGAACTTAGCACTAGAAATGCATTTGACTATATATGCCTTCTTAGTGGTTTTGTTTGTTGTTATTGGAACTTAGCACTAGAAATGCATTTGATTATATATGCCCACCTAGTGGTTTTGTTTGTTGTTATTGGAACTTAGTACTAGAAATCCATTTGACTATACATCCCTACTTAGTGATTTTGTTTGTTGTTACTGGAACTTAGCACTAGAAATGTATATGGTTATATATGCCCACCCAAGGGTTTTGTTTGTTGTTATTGGAACTTAGCACTAGATATGCATTTGGTTATACGAGTATATGCATACTAAGTGGTTTTGTTTGTTGTTTTCGTAAATAATAGCGTTACAAAAATTACAAACGAGCCATACTCTGTGAAAAGGGGGCTTAATGCATTTGCAAAAACTATCGACCCAGGTCAGCCTGCGCAGTCCGCGCAGGCTGACCTGGGCCGAAACTTTTCGCTATTGATCAATTTTCTACGTGTCAAAGGACCATTCTACAGCATGATTCAATTTGTTGTTAGAAAAAGTGGCTATGATGGACCCATAATTATGTGATGTCTTGCTTTGTATTATGCATCATCATGCATTAATCCCTCTTTTGCCAGAGCATGGCACAATCGTTTGGGACTTTTTTCGTGTCTGACATTGTTCCCCCTTTTTCCATTCCTTTCAGCGCCATAGACGAAAACGAGGGCTTTTTTTTTCATACGGCAAAGATCAAAATCAGACTGCACAGAACGTGCAGTCTGATCTTTTATCTATAGGCTACCGTCCGTCCGCTTGTTTAGTCAAGCCTACAAGATAAAAAATGTTTCTGAGATTCAGTGAATTGTTTGTTCAGTCGTCGAAAGAGGTGGAATATATGTGTGTGTGTGTGTGTGTGTGTGTGTGTGTGTTTGAACCTTGCTCTTTGAAAAGGGGGCTTAATGCATCTGCAAAAAGTATCGACCCAGGCCAGCCTGCGCAGTCCGCGCAGGCTGACCTGGGCCGAAACTGTTTGCAATTGGTCAATTTTCTGCAAGTCCAAGGACCAGTCTACCTCATGGTTCCGTCTGTTGTTATACAAAATGAACTATATGCATTTGTTATCATGTGATGACTCGCTTGGTATCACACATCACAGAGATGCATTAAGCCCCCTTTTGCTAGAGCATGGCTAATGTATTTGGCACGGAAAGAGTTAATGGTTTAAAGAACAAATACTAGTAATGACGGATGATTTGACATTTAATTGTGGATGTATCAAAATTGTCGTTGCTTGTTCCCCTGACTGATGATCAGATCTAAATGTGACACAATATTTTCAAAAGTCTTTCGCAGACATTTCACATTTCAACTGCATGCAGAAAAGAACAGCCAGCTCGCCTTGAAAAAGCTTAGTTACTTGGTTCTCTTTCTTATGCTACAGTTTCGATTTTTTATAAAATCTATTTTCCCCAAGAGTTTAACAATTTTCAATTGAATGAAAAAGACTTTGAAAGCGAAACATCAATGTTTTCTGGATTGGCATCTGTACCCTTCCCTCGATCGGGCTAATCATGATCGAACACAGCAGGGTGGACAATAGACGGATGTCGTCGGAGTATATTTTGATACTGTACGGCTACATGACTGCAAGCGAGGTAGTTTGTATGGTTGAAGATTCACAGATAAGAATATGCTCTTCAAGCTTATTAACAAGCTAATAAATGATCTTGATTCATGAATTTTAAGTGAAACTTTTACAGCCCCTTTCTACTGTTTAAAATGACTTCTCTTTTTGTTGTTACAGGACACGGGAGCTGTGGCAAGACTACCGTTGGTAATGATGTGTCTTATACACCCAGATAAAGATCTGGAGTATTACTGTGCGGACCACGACGTGATGGGCTGTGGTGCGTGTGTTAACATTGGACATAGACGATGTGAGAGGGTTATGTTCATTAAGGACATCGTTGATTCTACAAGTGACCGGAGAATCGTGGCAGACTCTGCAGTTGAACTGCGAGAAATTAGGAAAATGTTTGAAGATATTCATCGTGATACGAGTGATATCGTGGCAAATTTAGAACTGCAGAGAAACGAGATACGAGAGAGGCGAGATGCCCTCAAAAATAAGATCATGGAACTTTTGGATAAACTAGAAACATCAAGTGAAGTGGAAATGGAACAGGCGATACAGAAAGTATCACAAGACATCGGAGATGAATCCACCAGCTCAAAAGACATCTTGTCTCAGATAGACAGTTCTATAGCAGTTCTAAACGCAGCTGCAGCGCATGCCACTGAACAGCAGCTTTTTGTGGCTGGAAAACGAAGTTCTGCTGACCGAGACAAGTTCACTAATATCTTAAATAATGCGATGGGCAGCATTCAAAATGTCAGGCTGGATTTCAAACCGGACCCAACTTTGCAAAGGTTTATCAACAGTTTGGAGTTGTTCGATGGTCGCTGCATCACATCAACAAGCACAAGAGCAAACAAGCCGAAACCGAGAAACACTTTTGAGCCACGAAATGGTTTTGTCGAGCAACCACAGAAAACACATTTATTCAGTCCTAATCAACAACAACAGTTTCGCCAAGATTTTCAAGAAATACCTTTCATTCAGCATGATATGAGATCTGAACATGCCGATCACTTATCCAGAAACCGAATGCCAATGTCAAATGGCCTGCCCCATATCTCACAACGTGGACTTGTGTCAGGTTCTGTTCCCGATTTCCGAAATGCTGGGCTTCGATCGTCAACCTCTGATTTAAGATCTGTTGTTTCTGATATCCAAGGACAACATTTTAGTACTCATGGCTACCAGAGTATGCCACAATCACCTCAACATTATGAAACTGGAGGTCTCAACCATCAGTCTCGAAGTATGCCACCAACACCAAGAATGGGTGAAATTAACCGGCCACAATTATACCGACAAACACATTACGAGAAACAAATGTATGATAAAGGGGCGCTCCCAATCATAAATAGGCGTGGTACGCAGTCTGAACCAGGTTTTCCCAGTGGCTTTCAAGACGGTATAAAACAGGATTTCGCACCCAGGGCTCCACGTACAGTGGGGAATAGCTCTCTCATTGGTCAAGGTGGAGGGATCAGTAGACCACAACCTGTTTCTAAGGTTGATGTCCTCACCCTGAATAATCAATCTACCCTTCAACGAAAAGATTCTGTTCTAAGTCAGATATCGGCGCCCTCGTCTGTGCCAGCTGCGGCTAAAGACCAACCGAAGATAATGCGCTCGGATATTCTTGCGCAACCATCTCCCATCAAAAGGAGGTCTGAACTAAATCCAACTGCAACAGCATTGCGGGAGCGGAAAGCCATTCTTGCAGGTCAGTTTAACGTTCGGTTACCCGAGGATACCAACATGTGCGGATTAAAAGGTATGGCTTTACTATCAGATGGAAGAATTGCGCTTGCAGATTACGATAATCACAACGTTAAATTGTTTGACTCCAAGCTTTACCGTGGTGTGCAGCTACGTCTGTCTTCTGGCCCTTGGGACATAACCGTCACTGGGCAGAAGGAACTTGCTCTTTCTCTTCCTTTCGAGAGTAAAATTCAGTTTGTACAAGTGTCAGATCAATTGAAGACAACTCGAACGATCAAAATGGACATGGACTGTTACGGTCTCGTCTGCAATAACCAAGAATTGATAGTTGTGTGCAATGATTATTTAATTGGTCCGGCCATTCAAGTCGTCAGTTTGACAGGACGTGTTAAGCAGACCATAGACATAGACAGGGATGGAAATCGTATCCTGATTGATCCATATTACTTGACTGTCACCCCGACTGGTAAACAGATATATGTCTCGGACAAGGACAGAATCGTCTGCATGGATCGCCATGGAAACGTCACTTCTGTCTATCAAGAACCATCTCTTCGAAATGCAAGAGGCATAGACATGGATCACGAAGGCAACCTATATGTATGTGGCTACATGTCAAACAATGTATATCAGATAACGATGCATGGGATTGACTTTCGATGCCTTGTTGGGAAAAACAATGTGTATGACCCGTGGGCAGTTAGGTACAATGCTACTGGCGGTACATTGTTAGTTACTTGCGATCAAACCGACATGGTTCAGGTGTTTTCTCTGCAGTGATCGAAGTATTTACAATGTTTTTAGGTAGGCACCATAGCCTTACTAGATCTACTTCCTTGACCCTTTCCCAAACGACAAATTTTATACACTTCCAGACTGAAAGAGTTTGCAGACGACAATTTTAAATTTGATGAAAATGGCAGAAAGTTCTCAAAAAGGGTAGAAAACATTGTAGGAAAAGGAGAAATTGCTCGTTACGAGACACGTGAAAACCAGGGCTTGTTTGGGAAGGGATTAAACCATAGCAGCAGGAATTTTGCTACACTGACAATTGTTCCAGACAGCAGTAGAAGGATATCTAGGCTACGTCAGCCTTTCGCATCAGAGATTATTGGTTCGAATTATGTGGTGTGCGGCATATGATTTTGGATCTATCCCTTTCACAGCGCGAGCACTGGTAAGATTTCCAGGTAGTACATATAGAATAACTGTCCCCGAAGGCGACTTTAGTTTTTGACTGGTCGCCTCCGAGTACGGTGCGGTGCACAGTAAATGTCCAAATATTGAGACTAGGTTTCCAGGCAGCACCCTCAATTGTAAGTGATGGAAGTGGAAGAACAGTTTCACTATCGAAGTAAAATAATATACATGTGGATCTGAATTAAAATATTGAACGTAGTGCATGTACATGTATTTAATGTACTGTGAGATAAAATAAATTGGCTCGCGTCATTTCTCTCTTCAATAACATTTGAGCCACGCCCCGGCGAAAGGGGGGCTTAATGCATCTCCGTGACGCATGATACCAATGATGCCATCACATAATCATGAATCAATAATAGCTACGTTTTTTTAACAACCGACTTAATTATGGGGTAGAATAGGTCTTGGATATACAGAAAATTGACCAATAGCGAAAAGTTTCGGCTCAGGTCAGCCTGCACGGACTGCGCTGGCTGACCTGGGTCGATACTTTTCGCATATGCATTTAGCTCTCTTTTTTACAGAGCACGGCTCATATAATTTCTTTACACTGCACTTACTCTCGGTTTTGGGCCGATAAATAGAGGCAGGATATATGTGAGCCAAGTTCTGACAAAAGGGGGTTTAGTGCATCTCCACTGTGCATCACAAAAACCAAGTTATCACATAATTATGGATCCATAAAATCCATTTGTTATGAGGTAGAATGATCTTTGGACATGCAGAAAAATTTACAAATAGCAAAAAAAAAAAAGTTTCGACCTATGTCAGCCTGCGTGGAATGTGCAAGCTGACGTGGGTCGATACTATTGTTACTAAAACGTTCCATGCAAACAGGTTTTGATATCTAAATCTCGCGAGTATTTGTGAAAGTGTCGTTAATTTCCTCATGGATAATCCATATATAATCAGAGTTTATGTCCGGCTGTTTTGATTGGACTTTGCAATTCTTGGTGTGTCCAATAACTGAAACGAACACTTTTTGTCAGCAAATCAGATTTCATGGTTGTCTTGCACCCAAGATATCTCTCAAAATGTCAGGCAGTGCGGATCCTTAGGCTGCTAAGCTCGACTCAAGGACCTTTTTCGGACAGTGTAGATCAAGATCTTGAGTCTACACTGTCCGATAAGGAGATTTTTCTCCGAAAAATACCTTTGAAATGACGAAAATATGGGTTTTACTATCCGGTTTAACCCTTTCAGCGCCAAAGGCGAAAACAGGGACTTTTGCGGATGGCATAAATCAAGATCAGACTGCACAGAACGTGCAGTCTGATCTTTGATCTATACCTTCCGCTTGTTTGGTCAAGCCTATATGATAAAAATCTTCCGGAGACTCAGTGGATTCTATATACAGCCATCAAAAGAAGCCGAGTTTGTTTATTTGGCGCCGAAAGAGTTAAAAGTTTCATTTCGCTTGTTTAGCAGGTTAACTCTTTACCACACAATCACGGCTTTTAACGACCCTGAAGAAAAGGCCTTTTGAAAACATTGTGGGAAAAGGAGAAAATGCTGGAAACCAGCATTTTCTCCTTTTCCCACAATGTTTTCTAACCTTCCCAAAACAAGTTTCAATTGTCGAGTCACATTTATTTTGTCAACTGCAAATGCTTTCAATTTGGACAAGTCTAAAATTTTGTCGTTTGGTAAAGGGTTAAGGGTTGAAAGTGATTTAGGAATGCATGTTTGCCGGAAATTGTTTACCCTATTTCAACCCATGACCATATTGATGACAGACCTGACTGAAAACATTAGGCACACAATTGAGAAATATTCGAAGGCACGGGAAGAATCAAATGCATTGGAACTTTTTGGGGAAAAAGGTGCGATTGCTTTGTTAGCATGCAGTTGCTCCCTTTTCCTTATTGTTTTAAATAACGGTCTACTGAAGGGAAGTAGAATCTTGTGGCCGTGATTATTCAGAGTTTCGATCTAAGTGTGGTTCCAAGACTCAAGGCAAAACGTGACTATTCTTCATCTAGCATTCGTCAGATCTGTTGTATTCACGAGTACATGGCAATCATATTTCGAAAACATTTGAGTTCTAAACGTGATTATTTTTATCTAACCCGTGTAACTGAACCATTCGTCAGATCTGTTGTATTTACGAGTACATGACAATCATATTTTTAAAACATTTGAGCTTTAAACGTGATTATTTTTTTAATTAAACTGTGTAACTGAACCATTCGTTAGATCTGTTATATTTACGACAATCATAGTTTGAAACCATATGAGCTTTAAGCGTGGTTATTTTTATTTTTATCTAACATGATGAACTGAAGCATACTTCAGATCTGTTATATTTACGAGTATATGGCAATCATATTTCGTTAAACGTGATTATCTCTTTTTTTTTTAATCTAACCTGTGGAACTGATCCATTCGTCAGATCTGTTATATTTACGAGTACATGTATATGACAATCATATTTTGAAAGCATTTGAGCTTTAAACGAGTTTATTTTTTATCTAGTATGTGGAACTAAAGCATTCGTCAGATTTTTTATATTTACGAGTATATGACAATCGTATTTCGAAAACATTTGATTTTTGAAAGTGTTGTTATTTTCCCTCACGGATGGAATAAATCATCTTTTGTGAACAGAATGTGGAGTTCTTCACAAAATAACGGATTTTATTGTGTAACGCATCACCCCTGACTTAGCAGACGATTTAAAATTATCTTTGTCCCTTAAAGAAAAGAAAACATTGGGGGAAAAGGGAGAAAATGCTGGTTATCATCAGTTACCAACAATTTCTCCTTTTCCCACAATGTTTTCGAAAGCTTTCTCCTGCATGGTCAGTAAAACACTGAACTAAGAGTTCACCTTAAGGCTGCTAAGCGCGACTCACTGACCTTTAGCGGACAGTGTAGAGCAAGACCAGACTGCACAGAACGTGCAGTCTGATCTTGGATCTACACTGTCCGATAAGGAGGTATTTTTCTCCAAGAAATAAGTTTGAAATTATTACTTTTTTTCTCGTTCTTTTTTTTTTTTTTTTTTTGCTGTCGGCTCGAAAGTTTCATTTAACTTATTTGGATGGGCAAAGGTTAAAAAGTGACCGTACCTGCAATTACTCTTACAATACATTCATCGAAATGGAACAAAACGTCAGCTTAGCCATTACTCACAGTTTTTATCAAAGTACCGAAGGTGTTGCAGACATAGGTGTAAATCAAGAGCAAAACTTTGAAGATACCATTACAATCGCATGGAATATAGTTTATGGAATGATCAGCGTGCCAGCAACGGTGGGAAATATCTTAATTTTGTTGTGTTTGTCTAGGTTTAGAGATGATAAAAGTGGTATCCACATACTGGTCGGTAATTTGTCCATCGCAGACTTGATGGTTGGTGCAGTGCTTTTACCTTACTGCATTATTGTTGAGTCTCTAGGATTGGACTCGGATAAATATGTATGTTTGATAAAGGCATCTTTGACAGTATTCACTGTAGGTGGCGCCTGTATCGGCCTTCTCTTCGTGGCGGTGGATAGATTTTGCGCCATTCGCTTTCCGTTGAGGTATCATGCGATTTTAACAACAGGAAGACTCACAGTAATGCTGATTTCCGGTTGGTGCTACATTGCTATCCTGTCGTTTTTACCTGTTTCTGGCTGGAATTTTTACGATCGAACTCAACCTAACACATGTTTCTACGCCGACGTGGTGACACCAATATACCACAAGGTTGTAAATTCGAATTTTATTCTCTTGCTCACAACAAATGTTGTACTTTACATTACAGTGATGAAAATTGCCATCAACAGGTCAAAAACTGTTTATCCAGCAGCGCTCAATGGGCAAACAAACGTGCCCATTAGTAAGAATAAGAGAGACTTGTATAAGGTAAAAACAATGGCCATGGTCCAAGGACTTTTCGCACTTTGCTGGCTCCCGTACACTGTCATAGCAATAGTCTTGTTATTCTGCGACAACCACTTCCTTAAAGTGGTTCAATACTGGACACTAGTACCCGGGATCTTTAATTCAGCTTTCAATTGGCTGATATATGGATACAGGAACAAGTTGCTAGGAAATCAGATGAAATTATATCTAAAATGTAGTTCCGAGACAGTTTGAATAAACATCGAATCACCAGAAAAAGGTTGCCGAAAGAAACCGGCAGCCAGTTTTTCCGAGAGTTCACTTCAGTGTTGTTTATATCGTTGCATTTTCCCCTTTCTTTCGTAGCTTCGATAAACAGATAAGATAGTGACAAATCTAAATATGTGAATAAATCAATTATGGTAAACATCTTTAAAAATGCATTGATTTAACTAGGTATTCGTTTATAAATATCATGTCGAGTGTAATGTAATTGTCAATGTATAAAATAGGTGGCTTAATATGCTTGCGTACGTCGGCGAAGTTATGAGTTCGTTTTGTATAAGTTAGCAGCACGTTGGTATACGCTGACATACGCCGTTATACGTTGTGGCACGGTGAGTATGTCGACATGTTTTGTGCGTGCACAAAATTTTTCAACGTATGCGACGTATGGTTTATATAATAAAATTATACGTTCTCTTACACTGTAGGTAAGTTATGTGATCGTTCACACATGTTACTTGTAAGTTAGCCAAAAGACGAAATACGTGTTCCAAGAGTCAAGGTGACGCAAAGTTAGAGCCGCGTTTAACAAAGGTTCAGAAGGATCCCTGGTATCCGCAAGGTATACTGTTTGGTTATCTTTGCAAGCAGTCTGGCTAGCAACTCGTCGAACATCGCTGGTGGCATCTGCAGGAAGTTGGTGAGAGATGCATGAACTTCGTTACGGAGTTCCACCATCGGTTGATCATACATACCAAATTGCCGCCGTCCTATGATCCATGATCTCATCCATTTTATCCTCCCTGTACCTCTTCTTTTCCTGGCTCTTTCACGCAGCTGGTACATAGCTAACTCGATCAGGTCATGCTGGTGCTGGCGGATCGCTGCCATTCCCAAACACGCTGCCAATACGCCATTATAAGTTAGTTGTAAGTTAGAAACACGTTCAGAGAGTTCTGTCATCGTTTGGAACACGTCAAATACATTTTTAATATACACGTCCATACCTTGGTATACGGTATCTGTTCGTTATCGATTCGTTCTAGACACGTATCTAGCAAGTCATTCACACTGGTTGAGTTCAGAGGTAGAATGGTCTTTTAGAATACAGAAAAATGGGTTAATAGCAAAGAAACTCGATCAAGGGCAGCCTGCAATGCCTGCACAGGCTGACATGGGTCGATACTTTTTGCAGGTGCATCACATCCCTTTTAGAAAAGCATGACTCATAGTACCAGAAAAACTAGACTTAATGCAACAATAATTTATTAAGATATCAGAATGATAGGCAACAAAATCAATAAGCAAAACTATATTCATAACAAGAGGACCACTGGCCCTACAGCGCTCACCTGAGAAAAGTGATCTAGGATTAACTAACTTGAAGAGATCCTAGTGGTGATAATAACTTACAAAATACACTCAGAATGCATAAGGGAAATAAACTTTTTATCTTACAATAACAACCGTGTGTGTAATTTTAATTGAAACTAGTGCAGCCCCGATTTTCATGAGAATTTGACTGAAAATGTGCCCTCTACAGTGCCTCTAATATTTGTCCCAGTTACGTACCTTTTGACCCTATGATACACATTTTGATACTCATCAGAGATATTATCAATACAAACATTCTGATCACAGGTCATGAGAAATGGCCAGAAAATGAGGCATCTACAGTGTGCAAATATATAAATATTTTAAAGATTTGTCCCAGTGACCTAACTCTGGACAAAATTTGACCCATTTTCAAATTCCTTTGAGGCATCGTCAAGACAAACATTCTGCCCATTTTCTTGAGTTTTGGACCGAAAACGTGGCCTCTAGAATGCACAAAAGGTTTTTTTTTTTTTTTTTTTTTAAGATTTGTCTCAGTGGCCTACTTTTTGATTCGACTTTACGCATTTTTAAACTTGTCTAAAATATCATCAAAACAAACATTCTGACACACTTCTTGAATACTGGACTGAAAATGTGGCCTCTAGAGTGCCTCTAAGATTTGACCCAGTGACCTACTTTTGGACCAAACATGACCCAATTTCAAAATTGTCTGATAAATTTACAAGACAAAGATTCTGAACAATTTCCGTAAGTGTCAACTGAAAATGTGGTCTCCGGAGTGCACATATGTTTTTTCTGAGACTTGCCCCAATGGCCTACTTTTTGACCCAATATTACCTATTTCACATTTGTCTGAGATATCATCAAGACGAACATTCTGACCAAATTTCTCGAGAATCACACAGAAAACATGGCCTCTCGAGTGAACACAAGGTTTCTCTAAGATTTGGCCAAGTGACCTACTTTTTGACCCAACATGACCCAGTGTCAGATACTGTGACCACTTTTCGTAAGTATCAGATTGCAAATACGGCCTCTAGTGACCTACCTTTGACCAACCTGGCGCTAATTTCAAACTCTTCTGAGATATCATATAGACAAACATTCTTATCAACTGTCATGAGTATCAGACTAAAAACGTGGCCTCTAGAGTGCACACAAGGTAATCGTTGATGCCTGCACGACGGACGAAGCACGACGGACACAGAAAGATCACACAAAGCTCATCTTAAGGACATTGTGCCCATGTGAGCTAAAAACAGTGCAACATGGTATATAAATAGACCTATGTATTGTAAACGCATACAGTGCCAAACATTCCTGTGGTGTTGAAAATATTCCCCAGAAAGTATCACTTTCACAAAATACGAAAATATAAATTTTGCTGTATGAATGCTCCATATTGAAAGCATTTGCAGGCAACAAATAAAATGTGGCCTAAATGATGAGATTTGTCTTTGGAGGGATACAAAACATCATGGGAAAAAGAGAGAATGCTTGTTACCAGCAGTTTCTCTCCTTACCTCCAAATGATTTAAAAAACAAAACCATCTTAGTAAGGGTTGTAAAAACACAGGATTGTTTTGTGATGGGTTGACCCTTTTCCACACAATCCCGAGTTTTAACAATCCAGTCTCAGAAAGCTTCTGAAAACATTGTAAGAAAAAATGCTGGTAACCAGGATTTTCTCCTTTTCGTACAACCATTTCTACTCTTTCAAAAACAAAGCCAGCATTTGAGCCACATTTATTTGTCATCTGCCAATGCTTTGGGCTGGGACAAGGCCAAAATTTTGTAATCTGGTGAAGAGTTCAAGGAAAAAGGCCAACGTTTTGCAGTATCAACCTGCACAAAATGCCTATGGACACTCAAACTAGAAGCCCGGGCCTTCATGTGAGGATCAAACCCAGGACCTCTGGGTTACAAATAATACACCACAACCACTGAGCAACACAGGTACCCTTGACTCTGCTACACAAACCCATGTTTTGACAACTCTGAGTTAGAGGGCTTTTGAAAACATCTTTGGAAAAGGAGAAAGTGCTGGTAACCAGTATTTTCCCCTTTTCTCTCAATTTTTTTTCTACCTTTTCAAAGAAAATGAGAAATCTCAACATTTCAGCCACATTAAAATTATTGTCTACAAGTGCTTTTAACCCTTTTACCACATGACAAAATTTTAGAATTTTTATAAAAGAAATGTTTTGCAGATGACAAAATAATTGTGACTTAAAAATAAAAATTGGCTTTTGCAAGGGTTGAAAACATTGTGGGAAAAGGAGAAAATGCTGGTTACCAGCATTTTCTCCTTTTTCTACAATGTTTTCAAAAGGCTTCTTCCTCAGGATCGTTAAAACTAGGGATTGTATGGTAAAGGATTAACATTTAAAAGCCTAAAATTTTGCTGCCTAAGAATTAAGCATAAGAGCACTACACAAAAACTGATACATACAACAAATTTTCCTTCCAACAACAACATGCTGATATTTTTGTATTCAATGATCAAGAAAACATTGTGGCAAATGAGTAATTTATCTTTTTGGCATGTTTTCCTACTTGTAAAAGCATCCAAACTTCATTTGATGCAGTTTTCTTTTTCGTCCTCAAACGCTTTTTCAATCACGATGGAGATGACAGACTACAGTTACAAAAGGGCCATGATGGCTGTGTATCGCTCCACTGCCTTTTAAACTACATATGTATATAAGCTGTGCACTGGCAAAGAGGCCTAACGCATCTCTGTGATTCATGATAACAAGCAAATTATCTCAAAATTATGGATCAATAAAATCCATTTTGTATAACAACCGACGGAGTCATGAGGTACACTAGTCCCTTGACACGCAGAAAATTGACCAGTAATGAAAAGTTTCGACCCAGGTCAGTCTGCGCAGACTGCGCAGGCTGACCTGGGTTTATACTTTTCCCAGGTACATTAAGCCCCTTTTTCACAGAGCCTGGCTCATATATCATGCACTTACCAGTAATTGGCAACGATTGAGACATAAATCAAAAAGATGTCTATATGGCAATAAACTTTCACAGAAAAAATAGCCCACCCACCCCAAAAAGTTATATTTTTTTTTTCAAATCCAATGATGATGTCAATGAACACAAGCAGCTCTAATCAAGTATTGTTTATATCAAATATCTATGAACTCTAACAAAGAGTGCTTTGACAAGAGGACTTTAGGAGCAGAAAATATTTTTTCAATGGCATGAATGGCAAAGTTCTGGAATAAAACACTGAATAATACAAACCTCATTTCATACCTAATATTCAGCTCATATGTCACAACAATTAACATCAAAGTTAATTACTCTCACTGAAAACTAAACATTTTCTATCCAAAAAACTTGAATACACAACACCAATCATGTAAGAGCACAGTTTGGTTATCAAGGAAGGTAAATGTTAACAAACTACATACAGTATATACCTGTTTTGAGTGCACTGGATTTATTTCCCGTGATCAGTATCACGAGCTTAAGTCATATTGGCTTCATGTATTACAAGCAGATATTTAAAGTCTTCACTATATAAGCCTTTGTAAAATATTTTACCCCAAGGGCTGATCTCAAGGCTATAGTTTAACCCTTTACCGCACAATGCCGCCTTTTAACGCCCCTTGGAAAGAAGCCTTTTGAAAACATTGTGGGAAAAGGAGAAAATGCTGGTAACCAGCATTTTCTCCTTCTCCCACAATGTTTTCTACCCTATCAAAGAAAAACTGCACCATCTGAGCCACATTGAAATTGTTGTCTGCAACTGCTTACAATTTGGATGGGTCTAAAATTTTGTTGTCTGGTAAAGGGTTAAACAATCTTGCTCCAGGTCCACTAGATTAAGCTACAGTCAAAATTCGACAAACTTTGATCTTACAGTTAGGAAACGGAAGATTCTTTTACTTTTCAGCATATAAGCCCATATAAAACTTGTGACTCCTGGGCAGGGCCAATTTTGACCCCAGAGCTATAATTGGGAATCTTGGTAGAGGTCTATGAGAAAAACCTGCATGCAAAGTTTAGTAGTCTGAAGCCTTACAGTTAGGAACAAGAAGATATTTTAAGTTTTCACTATATAAGCCAATGTAAAATTTGTGACCCCTGGTTTATGATTTAAATATCTCTAGTAGAGGTCCATTAGATAAAGCTATATGCCAAATACGGTAGCCCAATGGATTGTGGTTAGGAACTAGAAGACTTTTGAAGATTTCATTCAGTATAATTATAAGCCCATGTAAAACTTGTGACCCCGGGGCAAGGCTTATTTTGAATCCCAATCCTTCCCCCAGAATAATTTGAAGACTTTTGGTAGAGATCTATTAGATGAAACTACATACCAAATTCGGAAAGACAAATGGATGGAAGGATACCTGACAGACACAAGGCCATGACATAAGCTCACTGGCCTTTGGTCAATGGAGCTAAAAAATCAAAATTGGGCCCTTTGCACAGCCAATACAGAGTAACAAAGAGACATTGAAACTTTGAATACAAAAAATAAAAGGTTAAAGAACAATCAAAATGTAACAAAACCAGAATTAAATAAACAGACTAAGTTCACTTTCATTTACAAATGAGCCAATCAACCAATAGACAGGGTAACACTGATTGATTGGATGGTGTTTTACACCTTTTTCAACATTATATCAGTCATGCGGTGGCAAAAGCTCAAATATTCATCTATATCCTGGTTTTCACCAATACAAGGTAGGGCTCTGAAGTGTCTTGCCCAAAGACACTCAAAAAAAAAAAAAAAAAAAATTCCGATGCTTCCAGTGAGGTTTGAACCCTGAGCCCCTTTGTTATGAGACCTAGACTTGACCACCGACACATGCACCCCCTGAAAAATGGTGACTATAATAAATTTGTATTTATTAGAGAAAAAAAGAGACAACAATGACAATATTACAGGCTGCTTTGGTCGAATATCTCACAAAACATCAACAATGTGGAGATAAGATCAGACTAAACGTTCTGCGCACCCTTTCCTTAACCCTTTCCCAAACAAGCCCTGGTTTTCACTTGTCTCCAGTACAAGTCTTTTGAAAACACTGTGGGAAAAGGAGAAATTGCTCGTAACGAGCAATTTCTCCTTTTCCCACAGTGTTTTCTACCCTTTTTGATAACTTTCTGCCATTTTCATCAAATTTAAAATTGTCGTCTGCAAACTCTTTCAATTTGGACCAGTCCAAAATTTGTCGTTTGGGAAAGGGTTAATCTGCACACTGCAGAAGTGATAATGTTGTACCTTGCAATTTACAGGATGAGAAGTGTCAATGAATGCTTTAACAAGCAACAAAATTTAAGACTCTTCAAAATTGAAAGCATTTGCAGACAACAAATAAAATGTAGCTAAAGGGATGGGATTTGTCTTTAATATAGAAAAAAAAACTTTGTGTGGAAAGGAGAACATGCTGGTGGTCAGCATTTTTTCCTTTTTCAACAATGTTTTTAAAAGGCAGTTTCTTTAGGATCATTAAAACTTGGATTTGTGTGATAAAGAACTAACCCTTTATGCCCCAGACAGATAAAACAGACCAAACTATTGCAACTTCAAAGGTGCTATTGACCAACTATTTCACAATATATCACACAGTTTAGTTCAACGATCGGATTGCAAGTTCTGTGAAATCTGATCCTAATCTACGCTGTCGGTTAAAGATCTTAATCTACATCATTCACAAAAACAACTAAATATGTCCTTGGCATTTTAACCCTTTACCAAACAAGCCCTGGTTTTCATGTGTCTGCAGTACAAGTTTTTTGAAAACACTGTGGGAAAAGGAGAAATTGCTCATAATGAGCAATTTCTCCTTTTCTCATAGTGTTTTCTACCCATTTTGAGACCTTTCTGCCATTTTCATCAAATGTAAAATTGTTGTCTGCAAACATTTTCCATTTGGACTAGTCCAAAATTTGTCGTTTGGGAAAAGGTTAAGCATTTTGAGACTTATTTTTTTTGCAAGCACTCCTCATTTAGTATCCCCATTAACAAACATTCTATAATCATATACATGTACATGTTTACAGCAGATGCAAAAACAACAACTGTATAAACTATAATAAATGCCCTCCTTTAACTCTTTACCAAACAACAAAGTTTTAGACTGGTCCAAATTGAAAGCATTTGCAGACGACACAATAAATATGATTGTAAAATTGAAATTTGTTTTGGGAAGGGTAGAAAACATTGTGGGAATAGGAGAAAATACTGGTTACCAGCATTTTCTCCTTTTCCAACAAGGTTTTCAAAAGGCTTCTTTCACAGGGTTGTTGAAAGTTGGGAATGTGTGTTAAAGAGTTAAAGTGCTTTGGGTCAATCCCAGTTGCTCAGTCAATAACAATAGTTATGTCGGAAAGCAGCCAGTGGCTTGTGAAGAACACTATGTGAAGCATTGATAAAAAGAACTCTAGGAAAGCATGGATTGGTGCACTGGCAACCATGATATAGCTGAAATAATTTGTAACCACCAAACAAACAAACACACTGAAATGATATGGCAATAAATACCATGCCTGTAGCCTTGACGTATTGACCAAAAATTTATTGGGAATCATTTACACTAGAGAGAATATTTGTATCACGTTTGAAGAAACTAGGTCAAACACTGGTCTAAGTATTTTCTAGACAAGGATTGTTTGCTTGTTTTCAACATAATTTTAGTTACGTTGTGATGGCCGTTGCAATTACCCATGCTGTCCTGGAGTTTTTTTCACCAGTTCTTTGCAAAATAAATAATGTCTTGCTTGGTATATGTTCTTTAAAAAATATGCTATCCAAAATCACTGGCTATTTTCCCTCATAAAAACGTCATGTATTGTTGAAACAGTGCACATTGGTGAGAAAATAAAGAATCCTGTCATGATGACGATCATCAATTTGGCTTACCTTGGGAAATGAACCAGAAACTCCTGTGTTTAAAGCCATATACGTTACCTACTCAGCTACTGGACCAAACAAGGTTTACTCTTTACCAGACAATTCCGAGTTTTAACGACCCCTTGAAAAATGATTGATTGATTGATCATATGGTGTTTAACACCGTTGACAACATTATTTCGGTTATATCACGGCGGCCAGTGCACCTATCCATGCCTTCTTGGAGTTTCTTTTACCAGTACTCCACACAATATTGTTTCCAAGCCACTGGCTGCTTTCCCACATAACCATCGTCGAAACAATGGTCAGCAGTAAGAGAGGAATGAATCCTGTTGCGATGATTATCATCAATCCTCGGAAAGAAATTGGCCAAGCCGGGGAACCCTTAAAAAAAGACTTTTGAAAACATTGTGGGAAAAGGAGAAAATGCTGGAAACCAGCATTTTCTCCTTTTCCCACAATGTTTTCTATCCTATCAGAGAAAAACCACATCATTTGAGCCACACTGATGTTGTCGTCTGCAAATGCTTTGAATTTGGGTGGGTCTAAAATTTTGTGGTGTGGTAAAGGGTTAAGATTGTAATGCAAGTAATACCATTTGGTTTTACCCATCACAACTTGCCTTAATGTCAAATTTAGAAAACTCTTGAGAATTAGACTAAGAAGGTTATTAGAATGTTTGGCAAATACGGGCCCGGGGTCTTTCGATGTGATTTTCTGCCTAATATGACAGTAAAAATGTAAGTATTCAAGAACATTAATCTATAAATAGCTCTTGCACCTCTTAATTCTTAGGAATTAAACCTATGTTTCAAACTTATGATAATAATAAAATCTACATAAAAAAGGTAAAAAAGCAAATTACAAAATCTATATAAAAAAAAGTGAAAAAAAAAAAAAACCCTCTGGAAATTCTCCCAGGCACTCCACAAGACAGAGAAATGTAACCTGCATTTTCTCCTTTTCAAACAATGATATCTACCATTTTAAAGGCAAACCAAAGCAGTTAAGGCCCATTCCATGTCTTCTGCAACTGCTTTCAATATGGACAATGGGACAAGTCTTAAATTTTGTTTTCTGGTAGACCGTTAACCCTTTGGGTGCTAAGCACTACTCACAGACCTTTTGCAGACAATGTAGATAAAGATAAGACTGCACAGAATGTGCAGTTTTATCTTGGATCTACATCTACACTGTCCAATAAGTGCGGACAATGTAGATAAAGATGAGAGCACAGAATGTGCAGTCTGATCTTTGATCTACATGTAGACTGTCCAATAAGGAGATAGTTTTCCCCCAAAATAACTTTGCAATAACATTATTTGGGGTTTATCTATTGACTGGAAACTTTCATATAACTAGTTTAGCAGGTTAACACTTTACAGCACAATGCCGCCTTTTAACGACCCTAGGAAAGAAGCCTTTTGAAAACATTGTGGGAAAAGGAGAATATGCTGGTAACCAGCATTTTCTCTGGTAACCAGCATTTTCTCCTTTTCCCACAACATTTTCTACCCTGTTAAAGAAATACTGCACCGTTTGAGCCACACTGATATTGTCGTCTGCAAATGCTTTCAATTTCGACAAGGCTAAAATTTTGTTGTCTGGTAAAGGGTTAAGGGTTAACTCTTTACCAAACGACAAAAAATTATACTTGTCCAAATTGAAATCATTTGCAGACGACAATTTAAATGTGGCTCCAATGAAGAAATTTGTCTTTGATGGTAAAGAAAACATTGTGGGAGAAGGAGAAAATGCTGGTTACCAGCATTTTCTCCTTTTCTCACGATGTTTTCAAACGGCTTCTTCCTCAGGGTCATTAAAACCCGGGATTGTGTGGTAAAGGGTTAAGCCATAACTAAAATTTGTTGTATATGAGTGCTTTCAATTAAGAGTAGTCAACAATTCTGTGGTCTGAACAAGATTAAACTCTTTTCAAAACACATTTAGAAGACATTTCAGTGTGTCTCAAATGATGAGATTTGGTTTTAGAAAAAGTTGGAATATGATAAAATGCTGGTTGATCCACATTTCTTTCCTTTTCCAATAATGTTTTCAAAAGCCCTTTTCCTAAGGGTTGATAAATCCTAGGATTGTGGGTTACAGCGATCTGCAGGAGTTACAGAGTTTGCCATCTAAAGGTTAATTTGAGTTCATAGATCTTTGGTAGCCAGCCACACCATAATAATTGTTTATATGAGACAACTTTCTCATTAAATGATGTATCATCCCAGCTTGTTTACTTCTTAACTTCAGCACCGTTAGGGTGTTCCCCTGGGTACTCTTTGTGTCATTACGTATGACCTTGACCTCTAACTGCACTCCGTAGTCTGGGGGCATACCCCAGCTTATCTCTGAATATTTATAGGAATGCAGCATCAGTCTTGTTGCTGCATTAATGATATGAAGTCCAACATCATTTACACCAATGAAACATTTCACCATCTTATTGTTATCGATTTGGAGGCTTCCGGTAAAAAAAGCTGATCCATAAACTGTTAAATTTCTACAACTATCAAGAAATTTCCGATGTAAAAGAGATTTTAGTCGGCCTTCATTTCTCTCTGTAATCTGGCCACAGAGTTCTCTGTATTGATGTAAAATTTTGTTTCCACGAGCACTTTTATGCATGGGCGATGGCACAAGACTTGCCAAGTTTGTATTGATCGATAAAAACCTTTTAACTGCATTAATGTCATTACCACCATGATCCAGATACAACAATATTGAGGCCAAAATAAGCACATCTTGTTCCTTGCATGGGTAGAATGCTTCTATATAGTTAATACGAGCCTCATGAAATAAAAGTCGTATTGCATCTGTGTGCATCACCTCGCGTTCCACAATGAGACTGATTTTAGCATTTCTTCGCCATTTTAAACATGGTTTTTCTTGTTTTGGATCTCCATCAGTAAGCATGCTTACCAAACGCTGTGTCCAATCTGACATGTGTTCTATAGGCTTGTGTTCTGGCTTTAACTGAAGTTCTAGACTAGATCCACACAACCATATTGTAAAAATGTCAGCATAAGGTGTCTCTGGCATATTGAAGATTCGCAGCATTTGTTGATTCAATTGTTGCACTGTTGTATTTGCCCCATCTACTAGACTTAAGTTTTCACTTGTTTGGTCCATGAGGTGAACCTTTGAAAAATGAAAAAAAAAAAAGAATTTTTTAAACATGCATCTGATGAAAAATTGACTTTTATAACCTCATTACCAAAAAACAAAATTTTGGGCTCAACCAAATCAAAAGTATTTGCAGACATCAAATTAAATGTACATGTAGCACAAAAAAATAAGCAATTCAAAACAAAGTGGTCATGGTTTACCCACGATGTTCCTAGAACGATTAACTCTTTACCACACGACTTCAATTTAGACTTGTCTTAATTGAAAGCATTTGCAGATGACATATCAAAAATGACTCAAAAACTGAAAGTTGCCTTTGGAAGGAAAAGAAACATTGTGTGAAGAAGAAAAAATGCTGTTTATCAGCATTTTCTTCTTTTCCCACAATGCTTTCAAAAGGCTTCTTCCCCAGGGTCGTGAAAACACTGGATTAGGTGGTAAAGGGTTGAACATTTTATACACTAGTGGGCTATGTGCAGGAGGTACGCATGTCTAGATGTCCACACAAAGTATACTCTGATCCTAGATCTACTCTTTCTGACATTTCTTAACTCTTTACCACATAATCCCGACTTTTAACGACCCTGAGAAAGAAGCCTTTTGAAAACATTGTGGGAAAAGGAGAAAATGCTGGTAACCAGCATTTTCTCCTTTTCCAACATTGTTTTCTACCCTTCCCAAATCAATTTTTAATTTTTGAATCACCTTTATTTTTTCGTCTGCAAATACTTTCAATTTGGACCAGTCTAAAATTTTGTCGTTTGGTAAAGAGTTAATATAATGTATCCTGGCTAACAGAAATACCAGTAGTCCATTTTATTTATTAGTGCTCTTGGTTTAACCCTTCACCACATAATCCAAAGTCCTAACAACCCTGAGAAAGAAAACTTTTGAAGGGTATTCGAAGATTTTTGTGCGTCAAAACCTGGGTTTATGGGTCTAACTAAAGCCCTGCAAATCACGAGTTTTATTGATCCTGAGAAATTAAAATTTTGAAAACACTGGAAAAAGGTAGAAAATGCTGTTAACCAGCTTTTTCTCCTTTTCCACAATATTTTCTACCCTATCACAGACAAATCTTATAACAATATGTACCGTATTTTGCTTAAATTTTGGGACACCCAAAGAAATGGGACACCATCAAAAAACGTGAAAATAATTATTTTTCATGACCCAAAGATTTGGGCCATACTAAGAATTGCAAAATAAGACAGTATTTTTTTGTTCCAAAGAATTGGGACAGTCAATATCTACTCTGAAATTTTTTTTTTAATCCGCTTGATACCCTTTGTTTACATTATTTGCTTTGCGCAGTTTCATTTCTGCACATAAGCATTGCTTCCAAACCCTCACGATATCATCGGGAATCTCCCTTTTCAAGACAAATAAACCCAATCACCCCGACAGACAATTAAACGACCCGATTATAGAAAAAAATCCGAAATAAGGGTAAAAAGGGCGCAATAAACTTGTACCAAAGGGCAAAGGTACATGTCATGCATACATGTACATCCGAAGTCGACAAGTAGTTGACATGTGTGAGTGTCTCACGGTCAATTGGGTTCGTTGTTTAAAAATAGAAATCAACATATCCTATAATCTAACCGGGGTTTATCGATCGAAGATTGTGAACCAATCAAATTTGAGAACGGGCCGAGCAGGTACTTTTTAGAGCGGAAATCAAATCGTCGTTCACCTTTTGTTAACAGGTAAATATGTTGTAAAAGTATTTATATAAGCGCAAAACACCAATGCTGATTGCTTTCCTGGGACACATACAAAAATGACTGAAAACGTTTATCAGTAACGAAAACTATGAAAAATAAGAAGTTTTAAATTCCTACTGCACGAATTGACTACAGGAATTCCAATTTGTTTAAAAATAGACAGGTCTGCATGTGATCGTATTTTTATTGAAATTGCAGCGCTTATATTAAACTGGTAAGTGGTCAGTGACAAACAGTTTGACAGCTTATCTTGTATGACCATAAGTTTTGGGACACCTCGAAAAATAATTATTTTTTGTCAGCCTAAATATTGGGGCATCTAGAAAATTAATTATTTTTTACTGTCCCAAAATTTAAGCAATTTACGGTATTTGAGCCACATTTCATTCGTCGTCTACAAGTGCATTCAAGGCAGACAAATCTGAAATTTCTTGGTGTGGTATAGAGTTAAGAATTATGCATACCTGGATTTGCATGGGCTGCTGCATTGCCATTTCAAGCTTTTTAGCAATCTGTATATGCTCCCATCCCAACTTATGCTTGCACAAGTCCAAAGCTGTATTTCCCATTTTATCGTAAACATTGATATCAATTTCTTGATGGTTCAGCAAAACATTCACAACCGAAGGATGTCCTTTGCTCGCCGCCAAATGAAGAGGTGTTCTGTCATCTTCTGTCACTACATTTGGAGAGCAGCCACTGTGCAGAAGAAGCTGAACAACATCTTTTGAGCCATATCTTGCTGCATAATGAAGAGCATTCCATCCATATGCATCTTTTCGAGACACAGAATAGCCATGACTCAAACATTCTTGAACTTTCATGTAATCTCCCTTCGCCGCATACTTATGCAGAGGATACAAAGCTCTGTCCTCAAAATTTATACTATCAAGTGAACTTTTCCTAGATGCAGGGCTGGAGTCAATCATGTAATCTGGTGATGGCCAAGGCCAGGATTGAATCACAGGTCTTGTTCTCATTGCAAGACTAGAACCAAATAATGGATTTATCACGACTTCAGTACATTTTTCTATTTCCATCATTTTGGCTAACACTTTGTTTGCTGTAACACGAATTTCGTCTGGTAAATCTGTTCTCAATGATGATGTCATACTTAATGGCAAAAATACCGGATTGTTTACCCAAACTTTGATTCGAAAGTCAGCCCTTGATCTAAACACTATTTCCAATGCTCCTGGTTTGGAATGCTTTTCTTTTAACCAATTTTCTAGATGGGTCACAAACGTTCGAGTTGGTGGGGGAAAATTCATGGAATTTGAATTCAGTGAATGTATCAAATTATCCAAAGGATAGAATCCTGGACTATTTGGTGACTTCTCTACAAAGTTACTGTTTAGTTTATCCCTAGCACTGATCGGAATGCAGAACAGGGAAAACCGTGACAGAGATTCTCGATGGCCTTCCTTCTTGTTCCATGGGATTATCAGAGCACGCTCACCTTTAATTCCACCATGCTCTCCACCAGTAAGATTGTACAGATGTCTCAGTATTTCGTCTCTAGGCTCATCTTCGACTGTCAAAGGAAAGGTAGGAAAATATTTCGTGGGTTTACCGGTCTTGTCCACATTTTTGTGGTCTAGTAACAGGATGTCATATAATTTTGCCCTATAGTCCAGCCCATTTACGTGCTGTTTCGGGCGGACTGCGGCTAAAATCACTTCCATATGCAAATCTAGGTAAACACTTGCTTCATATCCTGGCTCTTTCGGGCATAATTCCTTTTATGAAAGTTACAAAAAGTTTCGTAAATCTTTTAGATCTCAGGTGAGTAAGTGGTTTACTTTTGGTTGTCGTAAATTAAAATGTTGAACATTTCTCAATTTGGATTTGATCGCCAGGTTTATTCGAATTTAGATGCTTTGATGACTTTGTATCCTTTACAATATCTGAGGATTATAGGCTGCAGATAAAAACAGAATCACATTGTTTACGACATAATGATATCTTTTTTTTCTGACAGTTCTCTCCCTTTAAGAATTTTTGGTGTACGGCGGACCGTTTGAAACAAGTTTGGGCAGTTCACCTTAACGTAAACATCAATGATTCCCTTGAAAGTTAAAGGGAAACCCTTCTGATACAGTCGCCAAGATGTTGAGGCATGATGTTGATTTTGGAAGTTTATTTAAAAAGCTTGGTAATACTCTCTTGGCTTGATTATGTTTTCGTCTGCAACACAAATAATTGGGTCTGCGACATTTCGTCGAAAACCACGTTCGTTGAAAATAATCCCTAGCCCTGACGCTTACCCTAACCCAAACGAATTGTGGCCCAAATCTTCCTACCAGACAGAACTTTTCACGAAATAAATCGTGGAACTTAGCAATCGGTATTTTAACCCTTATAGCGCCTTTCACAACTACAGTTGCCTCTGGCTAGCGTAAAGATCCGACTGCACATAACTTGCAGATTGATTTTTGATCTACACTGTCCGCATTGCTGAAACTTTATAGATGAAAGCAACTTTGAAATTGCACTTAATTATGCTGTATTTCAGTCTGTGTAGATTTGGATCAGAACATGTAGTCATATCTTGAATTTGCTCTGTCTGCTTCTTGCATTTTAACCATGACTAGATGTCCATTTACAGTAGAAGTGTATTTTATTGGTTTAAGGATGTCAAATTATAAATTTTGTTATTGTAGGCTGATTTGGCAATTTAACCCCTTAAATAAAAATTTTAGACTTGTCTAAATCCAAAGCATTTGCAGACGACAAATCAGGTGTAGCTCAAATGATGAGATTTGGCTTTGAAAGGGTAGAAAACATTGTGGGAAAAGGAGAAAATGATGGATACCAGCATTTTCTCCTTTTTCCACAATGTTTTGAAAAGCCTTTTCCTTGTAAGTAGTTAAAACTCAGGATTGTGTGGTAAAGGGTTAAATGTTAAAGGAACCAAAAAGATACATCTGGTGGAATTTTTCTTCGATAGAGTAGAAAAGACTGAGGAAAAAGGAGAAAATGCTGATTACCAGCATTTTCTCCTTTTCCCAAAATGTTTTCAAAAGGCTTCTTTCTCAGGGTCATTATATGTTGGGATCATGTGGTAAAGAGCTAACTCTTTACCAAAAGTGCATCTCTTGTTCAACTTTGTGTCAACTGCAGCCAGTTGTAGAGGGCAAAATATTGAAGCATGAACAGGCTGTTACTTTCATATGAGCCATGCTCTGGCAAAAGGGGGCTTAATGCATCTCCGTGCTGTATCATACCAAGCAAGTTATCACATGATTAGGGATCCATTAAATCCATTATGTCTACCAACCAATTGTATCATAATTGAATCAGGTAGACTGGTCTTTGGACATACAGAAAATTGACCAATGGCGAAAAGTTTCAGCCCAGGTCAGCCTGCGCGGAATGCGCAGGCTGACCTGAGTCGATACTTTTCGCAGATGCATTAAGCCCTCTTTTTACAGAGCATGGCTCATATGTTTGTTGGTTTTTTTTTTTTTTCTCTTACTTACACCCCAGGTCATCATTTAGAGGAAATTCGGCATAGGGCACTGGAAAATATCTTATCCAAATTGGAACACAAGCTCATATGTGATTCTGATTTAGTTCAAGAACGTCATCTTTTCATCAGGCTGTTAGAATGGTTCAACTTTCCCAAATCTTCACGACATTCAGATGTACTGAGCCTCCTAGTTAGACTGTCAAAGGTATGATATTTCATGTATTATCTTTACTCTGTACCATTTGACAAAATTTTAGGTTTATGCAGGTTGAAAGTATTTGCAGACAACAAATTAAAGGTCATATGATGAGATTTTTCTTTGAAATGTGACTTAGATGATGGGATTTTTCTTTGAAATGTGACATAAAATTGTGAGAAAAGGGGAAAACGCTGGTTGTCTGATAAAGAATTGTCAAAATACAGTGTGGATTTCAGTCAGTGGAAAATACTGTTAGCTCAGTTTTTGAGTATTTTACATTTTCATTGAAATACATTATGTCCAAGATTAGATTATTACACTCTGATCTGGATCCACCTTTATATAATTTAAAGTAACAATAGCTGCCAAAATTAAATAAAGCAAGACTGTGTTAAAATGCATTTAAATGTGAATCATATCATGTAAAAGTGTGGAAATTATTGTGAAGATGACAAGCTCTTAATGTGCGGTCGGTCCAAGTGTTAGTCACTGGCAGAGAAATTAATTTCAAAACTAGCTTAAAAGTTACCAGGTGGCTCTACCTTTTGTATACGTTTTGCCAGACTTCAAAATTCATTTTTCTGCCAGCGACTAACACTTGGACGGACCACAGAATAACAGATTGTCACCATCACAATATTTTCCATACTTTTCGAACGGTATGATTTAAATCAAATGCATTTAAACACCTTTTTGGCAGCTAGTTGGGCCTTCAAGCATTCGTAGGATTCTTTCCATTATATTTATTATATGTATCATTATACACTAATATGATAAGAATAATCTGCCAAGGCAGATATTTTGGGGCATAGTTCCACTAGTTGTGTCTGCATAGTACACCCAGGTGGGACTGAGGGTCCCTTTCCAATATATTTTAACCCTTTATGGTTTTACAACAAAATCCCGGGTTTTAACGACCCTAATCAAGAAGGCTTTTGAAAACATTGTGGGAAAAGGAGAAAATCCTTGAAACCAGTATTTTCTCCTTTCTCCAATGTTTTCTACCCTATCAAATACAGGAATGGTGTCAGTTGTTGTGAGGTAGAGTGTCGGCCTCGTAACCATAGGGTCCTGAGTTCGATACCCTGGAGCAGGTGGTATAAACTGCAAGAACTTCTTTCTCAGTCGATGTAAAATAAATATGTTTAAACTAAATACAGGAATCACCATTAAATTTTAACACTTTACAACAGATTCCCAAGTTTTAACGACCCTGAGAGAAGAAAGCTTTGAAAACATTGTGGGTAAAGGAAAAAAATGCTGGTAACCAGCATTTTTTCCTTTCCCTGCAATGCTTTTTACCCTATTAAAAACAGAAGTCATCTTTTGAGCTACATAAAATACAAGCTGTCATCTGCAAATGCTTTTAATTTGGTCAGTTCCAAGATTTTGCTGTTTGGTAAAGAGTTAAGCTATATTTAATTTCTCGTCTACAACAGCTTTCAGTTTGGATGAGTCTGAAATTCTGTTGTTTAGTAAAGGGTTAATATAAGTCTTAACCCTTTAACACACAATCACGAGTTTTAACATCCCTATGGAAGAAGCCTTTTGAAAACATTGTGGGAAAACGAGAAAATGCTGGTAACCAGCCTTTTGTCCTTTTTCCACAATGTTTTCAACCCTATCAAGCACAAGATCCATCATTTGAATTACATTTAAATTGTCATAAACAAATGCTTTGAATTTGGACAAAGTCTAAAATTCTGTTGTTTGGTAAAGAGTTAAGTGTGTTTGTCTCACCTTTAACATATTCCCCCTTTCTACGATGTAACAGGTCTGTCTCCTCTCTGAATAATCCTAACCAGAACACATGACCATGTACTGTGATGATAACTTATGTATCAGTTATTTTCTAGTTAGGTAGGCTCTAGCTTGTAATTTTGACCAACATGTTCAATTTACAGCACTCGTCAGGAGCAGAGGTTATCCAAGATGTTGGTGGAATAGAGTTCCTAACTGCATTGAGAGGGGATGTTTCAGCGGCCCTGCAACCCTTGATTGACCAGATCCTGGAAAACGCAATGCATTTACCAGATGTTCAAATTGCTGACCATGCACCAGAATGTATCTATCAGAAACAGGACAAAAGTGGTAAGTGAAAGTTTATATTTTACAGCACTGTGGCTAATCCATGTGTTAATCAAACCCTTTACCAAATACTCCTGAGTTTCAACGACCCTGAGGAAGAAAGCTTTTGAAAACATTGTGGGTGTTTAACTCTTTACCACACGACAAAATTTTAGACTGGTTCAAATTGAAAGCATTTGCATATGACAAATTACACATGGCTTAAATGGTTTGATTTGTTTCTGAAAGGTTAGAAAACATTGTGGGAAAAGGAGAAAATGCTGGTTACCAGCATTTTCTCATTTTCCCACAATGTTTTCAAAAGCCTTCCTCAGGGTCATTAGAAGTCGGGATTGAGGCATGTACATGTATATTAACCTTTTTTAACACTTTTCCACATAATCCCGAGTTTTAACAATCTGGAAACAGAAGGCTTTTGAAAACATCGTGGGACATGTTGGTAACCACAATGTTTTCTACCTTATCAATGACAAATCATTATTTGAGTAAAATTAATTTGAGCCATGCTCTATGAAAAGGGGGCTTAATGCATCTGCGAAAAGTTTCGACTCAGGTCAGCCTATGCAGATCCGCGCAGGCTGACCTGGGCTGAAACTTTTCGCTATTTGTCAATTTTCTGTATGTTAAAGGACCAGTCCATCTTATGATACGGTCGGTTGTTCGACAAAATGGTTTTTACGAATCCATAATCAAATGATGACTTGCTTGGTATAATGCATTATGGAGTTGCATTAAGCCCCCTTTTGCCAGAGCATGGCTCATTTGTTTTCGGCAACTTCTTCCAATTTGTCCAGTCCAAAATGTTGCCATTTGGTAAAGAGTTAAAAAAAAAATGATTATAGGATACATTTAATTCTGCAGATTTAGTCGGACATTATTCTCCATCTAGTTCTACACCAAGTCCAGTAACTATTCTGCATGGAAATGTTTACATATGCCATCGTCTGCGGTGCCTTCAAAACATTTTTAATGGAAATCGGTCCACTTTTAACCCTTTACCACACAATCCCGACTTTTAACGATCCCGAGACAGAAGCCTTTTGAAAACATTGTGGGAAAAGGAGAAAATGCTGGTAACCAGCATTTTCTCCTTTTCCCACAATGTTTTCTATCCTTCCCAAAACAAAATTCGATTTTTGAGTCACATTTATTTTGTTGTCTGCAAATGCATTCAATTTGGACTAGTCTAAAATTTTGTCGTTTGGTAAAGGGTTAAAGTAAACTGGCAGCCTGTTATCAATCTTCGTATCAACAACAGGTAACACCCAATGCTTACAAGTCAGGTTTCTGCTCGGTTTGAGATTTCATGAGATAACGTGAGACTTGGAAATTTAAATTGTGGTATTATTTATACATAGAGACAGACATTATAAATAAAGATTAAATTCATTAGAGAGTTTGATAATTTGATCATGATTGGAAAAATCTTTGTTAGTCATGAAAATCTTAGCTGAAAATAGAATATTGCTCAGTCATTTTAAAACAGAAATAAAAGAATTCTGATACGGGCTATCTGATCAGTGGATTTGGTATATATGAAAACCAACAGCTCTCTGTCGATAAATTGGGTGTTGCCTGTTGTCTGTCAGATGATTACAGGAGATACAACGGGTACCAGTTTACTTTTAAAGCTATGTCAAATCATTCATTGAGCAGGAGTAACAACAGGTATTGAGATGACCATGGAGTCAATGGTATCCATAAAAACTCAGGAGAAGTCTTCAACATCAGCAAGTAGACCTTTAGATGATGTGGGCAGCATCCCAGACTACAGGGAACCACCCGTAGGATTTTTTGAAGCAGGGGTACCAGGGCAAGCTCAGCCAATGGAGGTGCAAAGACAAGCACAAAAGCAACAACAACAATACCATGGTTAGTTTTCATTTGAAATATTTTCTGTTAGTGATTTGTTTAGCAATGAAAAAAACAAAAACAAATTGGTAAAAATGAATGTAGCAAACAGATGAATTACTGACAAGGAATTATTCCTATTATCTGTATTTTTTTTTTAAATTTAACCCTCTACCAGCAACAAGCTTTACACATGTCCAAATTGAAGGCATTTAGAGATGACAAAATAGAAATACTGTACTACTAGTAACTCATTTATTACAATTTGCTTTTGGCACGGCAGAAAATATTATGGGAAAAGCAAAACATGCTGGTTACCAGCATTTTCTCCTTTTCCTACAACATTTTCAAAAATCTCTTTCTTCAGGGTTTCACAAAACAGAGGTCCGCCCAGGTAGCTCAGTGGTTAGCGAATCCAACTCATGACCAGATGGTTGATAGGTCAATACCTGATTGAGGCAAACTTTCATTCCTGCGATTTTTCGCCTTTCACCTCTATCACCTCTCACCTGTGATGCATGTGAGAAAAGCAGTCAGTGGCTTGGAAAGAAAGTTGTGTCAGTACTGGTGTGAGAAAAGCACATGCATAGGTGCACTGACAGTCATGACATGACTTAAGCTGTTAAAACAGCATTAAATTCCAATACAAACAAACCAAAATCAATTCTACTTTAAAATCCAATGGTAAATTTGTCATTTGCATATGGTTTCAATTTGGATTAGTCTAAAAATTTGTCAGGATAAATGAATCTGATTTTCTTTCTTGTTTTTACAGCTGACCAGTCTCCATCCAGTTGTTTCAGAATGACCATATTTCCATGGCTGCCACTAACACCCACAGACAGACATGTGATTGTTTCTACAAATACGTAAGTCTGTTAACCCTTTACTTCACAATCACAGTTTGCATCAACCTGAGAAAAGAAAACATTGTAGGAAAAGGAGAAAATGCTAGCAACTATTATTTTCTCCTTTTTCCACTAAGTTTTCTACCTTTTTGAAGACAATTTTCAGCATTTTAACTACATTTAACCGTTTACCAAACAATTCCGAGTTTTAACGACCCTGAAAAAGAAGCCTTTTGAAAACACTGTGGGAAGGGAGAAAATGCTGGTAACCAGCATTTTCTCCTTTTCCCACAATGTTTTCTACTCTTCCAAAAATAAATTTTAACATTTAAGCCATATATATTTTGTCGTCTGCAAATGCTTTCAATTTGAACCAGTCTAAAATTTTGTCATTTGGTAAAGAGTTAATTTGTCATCTGCGAATGCTCAGGATCTGGACAAGTCTACATTATTGTCCTTTGGTAAAGACTCAACCAGAGATAGAGACAACTGTTTATGTCCCTGTCAGAGATTGCTTTTGTAAACATTTAGAGGAAAGGAATAATGCTGCAAATAATCATTGCTCCATTTTACTCCCAGTTTTCCATACAACACAATATAATTATCTTTCTTTCCTGCAGACAGAACTCTTTTGTGTTGATGGTACTGGCACAAGGAATATCTTGAAATTGCCTATGTGGTCTAAATTTGAGCCATGCTGTGGCAAAAGCTAATGTACCTACATGTACCACTATATCATTGTTTATATGTTTCATATTCTCTATGTTCATCATATCTTCATTGTCTTGATGATGTCTCTGTGATTTGTGCCTGTAACAAGTATATCTTAGCCCTAATGGATATTACATACACAAACACCACTCTGCCTCCTCATGCCTACTGATGCAATTGCTAGTCAGAACTTGTGTTATGCTATTTTCAAGAGAAACAGAATCACTTATCATTTGACATAACTAAAGACTTGTGAGTATTCCTATTCCTTACTTATTTCAACACATACTGAACGTGTTCAATGATTTTCACAGGAATAGGTGTATGCCTATAATTTTAAATAATTTCTAGTCCTATTTGTATGGGTTTATCCAGACTTAACTCTTTACCAAATGACAGAATTTCAGCCTTGTCTAAATTGAAAGCATTTGCAGACGACAATTTCAGTGTGGCTCAAGTGGTGCAATTTTTCTTTGATGGGGTAGAAAACATTGTGGGATAAGGAGAAAATGCTGGTTACCAGCATTTTCTCCTGTTCCCACAATATTTTTAAAAGGCATCTTTTCCAAGATCGTTAAAAGTCAGGATTGTGTTTTAAAGGGTTAAGTACTATTATTATTATAGCTCCTTCACATTTTAAATTCTGTTTCAGATCCCTGCAGAGTCGGGACCCATCTCTCCTTGTCAGTACCTGTGAATTTCTTAGTGATGTGGTCTTTCAAGATTTTCTTGCTGAGATATTTCTTCAAAGACCTAACATAATCAAGGTATGACCCATTGCATTGTTGTCTACTGCAAAATTGAAGGTATCCCATTAACCCTTTCCCAAACGACAGACTTTTGAATGAAAGCATCAGCAGACAACACATTTGAAAATGGTACAAATGAACTGAAGTGTTTTGATATAGTAGAAAACATTGTGGGGGTAAGGAGAAAATGCTGTTTACCAGTATTTTCTCCTTTTCCCACAATGTTTTCAAAAGGCCTGTTCCTCAGGGTTGTGAAAGCTCAGGATTGTTTGGTAAAAGGGTTAACAGAAAGGCATTAGTGTAAGATTGAAGCCATGGCTGTGGAAATACAATATTTCATATTTCAAACAAATTTGAAAAGGATAAATTGCTTTTAACCCTTTACCACACAATCCTGACTTTTAACGACCCTGAGAAAAAGGCCTTTTGAAAACATTGTGGGAAAAGAAAAGGCTGGTAACCAGCATTTTCTTCTTTTCCCACAATGTTTTCTACCCTTTGAAGACAAATTTTATGTTTTGAGCCACATTTAATATGTTGTCTGCAAATGCTTTCAGTCTGGACAGTTCTGAAATATTGTTGTTTGGTAAAGAGTTAAGCAAAATAGGTTTTGATGAAAAAGTTAGGATTTACAGCAATTTTATCTGACATAACCGTTTACCATCCAATTCCAAGTTTTAATGACCCTGAGGAAAGAAGCTTTTGAAAACATTGTGAGAAAAGGAGAAAATGCTGGTAACCAGCAATTTCTCCTTTCGCTACAATGGTTTCTGCCCTTTTACAGACAAATTTCAGCATTTGAGCCCTACACAATTTGTTGTCAAAGCTTTCAATGTGGACCAGTCTAAATTTGTGTCATTTGGTAAAGAGTTAATCTGAACAAATAAGCTTTCCTGATACTTAACCCTTTACCGCACAATGCCGCCTTTAAATGACCCTGGGAATGAAGCTTTTTGAAAACATAGAAGGAAAAGGAGGAAGTTCTGGTAACAGCATTTTCTCTTTTTCTACCATATCAAAGAAAAATTGCACCATTGAAATTGTCATCTGCAAATGCCCTCAATTTGGACAAGGCTAAAATTTATTGTCTGGTAAAGGGTTAACTCTGAATTTTCTTTCTTTTTCTGAAGAACTTGATGTCCTTGTTGAGTGGGGCAGCAGAGGACAGTGGTAATGTTCGGGTTCAAGCCATCAGAACTTTAGCCAACTATGCCAACTGTCTCCTAACAAGAATAAGATGTCATCAAGATCCAAATCTGTATTCTTCAAAAGAAGGTAAACAAGTTTCTCTGGTTATGCGACATCAGGGTCCGTATTCACCAACCATTCTTAACACTTAAGCTGCTGAATAAATGAAACCCAAATTTCTACTCAATACTAAAAGCCCAAACATTGCAGTTTCAAAGTTGATTTCACCGGAAAGAAAACACCGTATCAGACTGTGTAGATCAAAGATCAGACTGCACATTCTGTGCAGTCTGATCTTGATCTACACTGTCTGCAAAAGGTCAGTAGGTCACGATCAGCAGCTTAAGGGTTAAGAACATTCTTAGTCTTATTCTCCAAGAATTTCTAAATTTGAAAGTAACACAACTTCTGATTGGCTGGACCAAATGGTTTAGTCAATCAGAAGTTGTGTTACTTTCAAATCCGGAAAATTCTTCAGCATAAAACTAAAAGTATTTTGTAGAATGGTTGGTGAATACGGACCCAAAAGTTCTTTTTGTACATTTTTGGGAGTAAGAATGCTTTATCTCTAAGATCATACCATGGGACAAAGATACCTAGAAAAGAATAAGAGAGATTTACACAGATATGTTCTCTTATTTAATGACAATTGCAGCCGCATTGTGTGATATTTTATCAAATGTATATTATAACTTTACATTGGCTTTATTGCTATTTTTATTAACTTTCTGTAATCATGTTAGATTTCAGTGCATCTCCATCAACATTTTCAACCCCAACAAGTAATTCCTCTGTAAATAATAATGAGAATGGTCGCCCCTCTCTGATTGGCTGGACAGAGCCACGCCCTCGTGGTGACGGCAGAGATGGGGACTCAACAGCTTCCTCGTCCAGGTATGAACTATGTGTGTGTGTGGGGGGGGGTAAAAGGGGGCTTAATGCATCTCCGTGATGTATTATATCAAGCAAGTCTGTGCATAATTATGGATCCATAAAATTCATTTTGTCTAACAACCAGCTGTATCCTGAGGTAGAATGGTCCTTGGACATGCAGAAAATTAACCAAAAGCTAAAAGTTTCGGCCCAGGTCAGCCTGCGCAGGCTGACCGGGGTCGATAGTTTTTGCAGATATATTAAGCTCCCTTTTCACAGAGCATGGCTCGTATATTTGGCACTGAAAAAGTTAACCTCATACTACTGGCAGACAGCTTCTTGCATCATAGAGAGAACCTCTAAGAACATTGTAGCAAAAGGGGAAACTTATAATTGTGATCATAATTATTGGGCTATCTTTCTTTTAATGTTAGGAAATAAAATTATGATTGCAAAAGTGTGAATAAATTGATTGGAATAACAGAAATGTGATGTTGATGATGATCATGATGATGATCTTTTCCCACAGCTGATGTACATGTACTTGATTTGGAAATATTATATCCTTTGTGAAATTGGGCTTCATATTTCAGAGCCTCCAGTATAGGTTTGAGTCCTGGACCAGAATCAGAATTATTGGACTTTGAAGATATTCCATCGCTGCAGTACATTCAGATGACCATACCACAGTTCTGCACAAACATTGTGGAAAAAGCTTTGCCTCTTCTGAAAACCAATGATGAAGCCTTGATTACTGAAGTGTTTCATCTTCTAAATCAGACCCTGGATGTGATTGTGGCTGTAGTTACACCTGCTGTTTGGGATGATAGTTCTATGGCAGCAAGGGATTGTGTGAGTATTTCATTAAACATATGAGCCATGCTCTGTGAAAAGGAAGCTTAATGCATCTGTGAAAAGTGTCAACCCAGGTCAGCCTGCAAAATCTGTGCAGGCTGACAGGGGTCAACACTTTTCGCTATTGATCAAATTTCTGCATGTCAAAGAACCAGTCTACCCCAGGAATCAACCCATTATTAGACAAAATGGACTTTATGATCCATAATCGTATGATGACCGGCTTGGTATAATGCATCAGGGAGATGCATTAAGCCCCTTTTTCTCCTCTTTATCTCCTCAGGAACACCTATGAGTATACAGTAAAACCTCAGTAGTTTGTAGCGCATGGTGGTTTGCAGTGCAAAGGACTGAAATTTTTGTATGAACTAAACGTAGTATGATCCAAAAAGTGTCAGTGTTTGGGTATTTTTGGTGCCATATAAATATTGAAATAGATAGTCAAGATTTACACAGCGTGTGTTGCAGTACCCTAAAGTGGTTACTATTGTATATCTCCCATTACCTTCCACCTGAAGGTTTGCTCTGATGTTCTTTTTATGATTGTTTCTCCATTCACTTAGTGTAGAAAACATTATTGGAAAAGAAGAAAATGCTGGTTACCAGCATTTTCTCCCTTTCTCACATTTTTTTTTCAAAAGCCCTCTTCCAGGGTAGTTCAAACTGGGGATTGTGTGGTAAAGGGTTAAATGCTGAAACTGTAACAACTCATTCATTCGGTGTTGTAGGGCTTAATACATACTTTGTGGTTTACATAAAGCTTTTTTGCTTTTACTATATGCAGAAAATTATAAGACACAATTAGGAAAGATGAGCAACACTTTCTATTTCTCTCAAACTAGATGTTTCACCTATGACTGATGATTATATTGAACCATGCTTTGTGGAAAGGAGGTTTAATGCATCTGCAAAAAGTATTGACCCAGGTCAGCCTCCGCAGTCTGCGCAGGCTGACCTGGGCCAAAACTTTTTGCTTTCAGTCAATTTTCTACGTGTCCAAGGGCCCTTCTGCCTAGGGATTCAGTCATTTGTTAGAAAAAAATGGATATAATGGATCCATCATTATGTGATGACTTGCATGGTATGATGCATCTAGGAGATGCATTAAGCCCCCTGTTGCCAGAGCATGGCTCATTTTCATGATACATTTATTTGCAAATCACAAAGTTGAATGATATGAGTTACATGTTTCATTGTAAGAAAACATTTATTTCAGACTGAGAAGTTCACTGAAAGCTTGGATTTGATAGCAGACATTTTGAAATATCATCACCACAGCAATGTTCCATTTGAACCTGATGACTCCTCAGATCTAGGGTCAGCTGACCTTATACAACACAGACTTGCTTACATAGGACTTGGTGTATTTGTCACTAAATTTCTCAAGATGTTGCTGCCACTCGATAAGGTTTACTTTTACTTTGTTTGGTTTTTTACTTGCAAATACACTTTTAATCCTTTATCAGACGGCAAAATTTTAGCCTTGTCCAAATTGAAAGCATTTTCAGACGACAATTTCAGTGTGGCTCAAATGGTGCAGTTTTCTTTAATAAGGTAGAAAACATTGTGGAAAAGGAGAAAATGCTGGTTACCAGCATTTTCTCCTTTTCCCACAATGTTTTCAAACAGCTTCTTTCCTGGGGTCGTTGAAAGGCGGCATTGTGTGGTAAAGGGTTAAAGGCTGTACATTTGACAGCTTTTGAATACATTGTTGGAAAAGAAGCAGTTACTTGTTACAAACAATTTCCCTTTTGCCCATAATATTTTCTGTAATTATCGTGTAAAACATACTATGAAGTTATTTAACATGCTTGGGTAAAGTACTGAATTCTGTTGGATGAGTACACTGCAGGACCAGTCTAACTGGACAAGTCTAAAATTCCAGAGGATTAAGGGTTACTGAAGAACAAAAGAAATGATATCCTTTCACCCTTAACATGCTATATAACTAAAATGAAACTTTCAAGTTGATAGTGAAAAACCCAAATATGGCTATTTCAGGCTGTATTTCTTGTGGGGGCAGGGGGTAATATCTCCTCATTGGATGGTGTAGATCAAGATCAGACTGCACATTCTGTGCAGTCTGATCTTGATCTACACTGTCCGTTAAAGGTCCTTGAGCCTAAGGGTTTAACCTGAAAATGTCACCTTACATGTACCTTTACCTCTCAGTTTTGTGATTGTTTTCTTTTTCAGAGTAGAGGGGTTCTACCAGAAACACTGCTTGCTGGTATAAATTTGCTGGTGTATGATAAATGCTTGACATATTCAACTCAGGAACTCCATACTGTACTACTGGGTTACCTGGGATATTTAGACACTGGTAGACATGATGTGTATGTGGAAACAGACAAAATATGTCATGCCATGCACAGTACATGCAAGTTTCTGGTGCAATGTCAGGAAGAGGTTATTATTATTACTATCTTTTTTTTTTTTTTTTTTCATCATCATCATCATCGTCATCATCATCATCATTCTTTGTTATTTTATTATTTTGACCTTATGCTAAAACCAAAAATTGACAACTGCTCATCACATTACCTCCATCTTTTACATCTGGCATGCTCTGTGAGTAACCTGTTACCATACATGCTAGGCAAATTAATCAAACGATGGTCTGTGAATGAACATGATTCATTGAAGCCTTTTGACCATAGATTCAACTCATATTTGACCACAGTTTTACATTTAGAATTTTCAAATACTTTCAGTGTGTACAAGTCTAAAATTCCACCTTCTGGTAAACCCTTTACCACACAATCCCGAATTTTAGCAAACATGAGAAAGAAAACTTGAAAGCATTGTGGAAATAGGAGAAAATGCTGGTAACCAGCATTTTCTCCTTTCGCCACAATGTTTTCTACCCTTCTTGAGACAAATTTCCATTTTTGAGTCACATTTAATATGTCATCTGCAAATGCTTTGAACTTGGACAAATCTGAAATTGTTGTTTGGTAAAGGGTTAAACAAAGGACAAGCATTCCAACAAGAGGTTAATGTAATGGAAAATATTGTGGAAAAAGGAACAATTTGATACAAACAATTGCTCATTTTATCATGGTGTTTTCAGAATGTCTAAAATGCAGGGTTGTAAAAAGTATTTGGAAGGTAACTGGTTGATCTCCTCATGAATTTAGAATAATCTTGAAGTCAGTCACATATATAGGGAACTTGATGTAACATTTTATTTTATGTTGTTAAGGCCTCCAGGCTGTCGAAAGATACTCTGGCATTGTGTAAAGATGCATTTGTCAGTCTACCGTACCATAGACATATGATGTATGTCACAGAAACAATCAGGCTTTGCTCAGATGTGTAAGTATTTATAAACTTTTGTTGATAACATATTATGATCATATGTTCATTATGTTCTTGTATCATTATGTTACATGTTTTCATTAATTTCAAGTATCAAGAAAATAGAAGCCTTGCTCTTTAGTTATGCTTTATTTTACAGAAACATCAAGCTTGGCTTTGCTAAATTTGTAACCCTTTCCCAAACAACAAATTTTAGACTCTTCCAAATTGAGAGTATCTGCAGGCGACAAATTTGATGGTGATACAAATGAACTGGAGTTCTTTGACAGCATAGAAAACATTGAGGGAAAAGGAGAAAATGCTGGTTACCAGCATTTTCTCCTTTTCCCACAACCGTTTTCAAAAGGCCTCTTCCACAGGGTCATGAAACACCAGATTGTTTGGTAAAGGGTTTAACAATTAACTTACAATTACATCTGCTTATGCTACTGCAGTTGATATTTATAGAAACATCTTAGGGTAAGGAGCAATTGATGTATACAAGCAATTAGTCTTAGTCTTTTTCCCACAATATTTTACATACCATTTGAGAGACTTTTCTTATTCTTTACATGTGTCTAAGTTGTTTGACTTTAATGGCAAGTGATATGTCAAACTATTTTTGCCATGATAATTCACAGCTGAAAATACTTTCAACAGAAGTCTGGATACTTCTTCTTTGCATTTTTTTATCCCGCCCCCCCACCCCCCCACCTGCAAGGTACTATTTTATTGACAATTTCTGAGCTTTTGTGTACAAATTACCAGTACTTTACACAAACAATGTGAATATTCCGATTTACAAAATTTGTAAATCCCTTTCACTAAACTTTCATAGCTTTGTGAATTTGCATAAGTAAATATTTCTGTAACTCTTTAATTGAAGGCAGATACAGTAAGTGGCATGTACTTTTAACCTAAGAAAACAATGCATGCCTTTCAAACAGAGGGAAATATGGCATGATTTAGGGGATTTAATGCTACAATTCTTGCATCTTTACCAAATAACAAAATTCTAGACATGTCCAAATTGAAAGCATTTGCAGACGACAAAATAGATGTGACTGAAAAATTGACATTTGATTTGGGAAGGGTAAAAAACATTGAGGAAAAAGGAGAAAATGCTGGTCCCAGCATTTTCTCATTTTCCCACAATGTTTTCAAAAGCTTTCTTTCACAGGGTCGTTAAAAGTCGGGATTGTGTGGCCAAGACTTAAGTCATCAGATATGTCAGCCACTTCTGCAAAAACACGTATACTGTATGTAAAGAAAAAATGAGTATAATGATTACTTCAGATAGCTGTAAGGATAAATTTTATCAGACGTTAAAGAGTAAAAAGGAGGGAAAAATAGTATAAGATTATTTTGCAAACTTTGTTGTGGTTCAGAGCTTCGAAACTATTGTGGGAAATCAAGCAATATGCTCCTTGAGTCACAATGTTTTCCATACAATGTACCTTTAAGTTTCTTCTGACAGATAGTTCTCACAGGTAGTATTTCTGGTATGTCTAAAATGATAATGTGTGTTGATGAGCAAAAGCAAGTAAGACAATAAAGCTTCTTAAATTTCTTCATAATCACATTTTGAAAATTGCTAGACTGAATATCATCAGGAAGGCACAGAATATTTATGATTACATACTCATACCAGAGACCCCAATAGAATGAAAGAAATAACCTGGCATTTGTTTAATTTAGCTTTATAGAAGAAAACTTGATAAGGTATACCCTGTCACAACTTTTGTCTTAGAATCTGAATAGCTGTAGTCACTGAAATATATATACTACTCAACTTTTGCTAAGCACCATATGTTTGAGTGTGAATATTTTTTGGGATAATTTTATTAACCCCGTGCAAAAGGTTTTAAATGTTCATTTACTGTTTTATCAATTCAGCTGAAGGACAAATTTAACCCTATAAATTAGTTTTACACTGATTTTGTGCTAGAGAAGAGGATGACCCCGCTTTTTGAAGATTACAGAACATGCAGCGTGTTTTCCAAATTTGTTAAATTGCTTTTTTTGTTTACAGTTTTAGACTTAATACCGTGTGTGTGACCCATGACTATCAGTGACAGCTTGGCAGCGCCTTCTCATACTCCCTATTAGGTTTCTGAGCGTTCTAACAGGTATGGCGGCCCATTCTTGGACCAACATGGCTCCAAGCTCCTGGATGGTTCTGGGTTGCACCCGACGAGCTGAAATTCGAACCTGCAGCTCATTCCACATGTGTTCTATTGGATTTAAGTCAGGTGAGCGAGTTGGCCAGTCCATGCGCTCAATAGCCTCCCTCTCTGGGTAGTGCTGGACCACCCTGGCCCTATGGAGGCGAGCATTATCGTCCATTAGAATGAACTGATCCCCGACTGCTCCAGCATACAACCTAACCTGGGTGTCTAAGATGTCGTCTATGTATCGCTGACCTGTCAGTGTGCCTCTATTTAGCACAACCAGGTCGGTTTGTCCATCCCAGCTGATGCCTCCCCACACCATAACTGACCCACCTCCGTAGCGGTCATGCTCAGCAATATTTGCAGCAAGAAACCTTTCACCTCGTCTTCTCCAGACTATAGCACGCCTATATGTGAAGTCTAGGCAGAATCTTGACTCATCAGTGAACAGAACTTGTCTCCAGTGTTGCATGGTCCACCGTGCATGCTCCCTGGTCCATTCCAAACGGGCCTGGCGATGTCGTCGCGTCAAGGGGATACGTATGCAAGGTCTTCTCGACAGCAAATTACCTTCATGCAGCCTTCTACGTACCGTCTGCATGGAAACACGGACCCCCACAGCATTAGCAAGGTCATTTCGAAGAGAAGTTGCTGTCGAAAACCTTGCACGACGTGCCTGAACGACCAAAAACCGATCCTGAGCTGGTGTTGTGACCCTTTGCCGACCTCCAGCATGCCTCCTGGTGGGTGTACCATGTAGCCGGTATCTCTCCCAGGCTCTGGTGATGACGGTGTGGTGTACACCAAGCGCCACACCAACCTAGTGGTGTTAGGCCCCCCTGCTGCACCATCCCTACAGCCCTCCATAACTCTGCTTCTTCCAAATGCCGCCTAATGTTAGCATTCGCCATATCGAAGTGACAGATGTAAGAAATGTAAGCCACTGAATGACAATAAGCCGGTGATGTCGGCGTATAACAAAAGACATGATTGTACACACCCTCAAAAACATGAATGCTTTCCATGCTACCTGGACGAGTTGTAACAGATTAGTCAACACGGATTCATGTCTGGCGACTATCTCAAAACATTGCTGAATCATAATTTTCAAAAATTGGAAAGAAATCTGTTTTATACTTGTGATAATATAAAAAATAACTTATGGTGCTTAGCAAAAGTTGAGTAGTATATATATTTTAGTCTTTTTCTTTTTAGCTCCACTGGCCGAAGGCCAGCGGGCTTATGTCATGGCCCGGTGTCCGTCGTGCGTCCGTCCGTGCGTCCGGTCGTCCGTCCGTCCGTGCGTTAACTTTTATTTCAAACATCTTCTTCTCTGAAACTACCCATCCGATTTTCACGAAACTTCACAGAAATGATCCTGACATGGTCCTCTTCAGAATTTCTTGAAAGAATATGATTCCTTCAAAAACTCTGGTTGCCATGGCAACAAAACTGAAAAATATTGGAAATCTTTAAAAATCTTCTTGTCTGAAACCATAAGGCATAGGGCTACCAAATTTGGCATGTAGCTTTATGTAGTAGACCTCTATCAAGTTTCTTCAAATTATAGCCCTGGGGTCAAAATTGGCTCTGCCCCAGGGGTCACAAGTTTTACATAGGCTTATATAGAGAAAACTTTAAAAATCTTCTTGTCTGAAACCATAAGGCATAGGGCTACCAAATTTGGCATGTAGCTTTATGTAGTAGACCTCTATCATGTTTCTTGAAATTATAGCCCTGGGGTCAAAATTGGCTCTTCCCCAGGGGTCACAAGTTTTACATAGGCTTATATAGAGAAAACTTTAAAAATCTTCTTGTCTGAAACCATAAGGCATAGGGCTACCAAATTTGGCATGTAGCTTTATGTAGTAGACCTCTATCATGTTTCTTGAAATTATAGCCCTGGGGTCAAAATTGGCTCTTCCCCAGGGGTCACAAGTTTTATACATAGGCTTATATAGAGAAAACTTTAAATATCTTCTTGTCTGAAACCATAAGGCCTAGAGCTACCAAATTTGGCATTTAGCTTGATCTAGTTGGAGTCTACCAAAAGTGTCCAAAGTATAGTCACGGGGTCAATTTGGCCTCATACTTAGAGGGGGGGGGGTTCACAAGATTTACATAGGCTTACATAGGGAAAACTTTTAAATCTTGGTGTACATAGCCATAAGGCTTAGGCTACCAAATTTTGCATATAATTATAGCATTATTTAGTGGACAGTTACAAAGAGGGCCCAAGTTACAGCTCTAGGATCAAGTTTGGCCCTGCACCAGGGATCACAAGTTTTACATGGGTTTATGGAGTGAAAAGTTCAGAAACCATCTTGTTACCAGCCATAAGGCCAAGAACTCCCACATTTGGCATGTTATTCTTCTAATACAATATTCCCCATTTAGTCAGACTGTAGCCATGAGGTCAAAGTTTTATAAGGGCTTATATAGTGAAGACTTTTCTTCGTGGTTTATATTTATAAGCCAGTGGAGCGATACAGGGCCATCATGGCCCTCTTGTTTAGTCTTTTCCTGTCACTCAGGGTGTGTGTTTTTAGCTCACCTGAGTATGAAGTGCTCAAGGTGAGCTTTTGTCATCGTGCTGTGTCTGTCTTGTGTCAGCCATCAAGTTTTACCTTGTGTACACTCTAGAGGCCACATTTTAAGTCAGATACTAATAAAACTTCAGATCTTTGTCTTGATGATATTTTGGACAAGTTTGAAAATGGGTCACATTGGATAAAAAGGAGGTCACTTAGACAAATCTTAGAAAAACCTCGTGAACACTCTAGAGGTGACATTTTCAGTCTAGTGCTCCTGAAACTTGGTCATAATTTTGTTCTGATGATATCTGGGACAAGCTTGAAAATGGGTCATGTCAGGTCAAAAAATTGCCCTCTAGGACAAATCTCAGAAAAGCCTTGTGAATGGTCTTGAAGTCAAATTTTCAGTACAATACTCTTGATAGTTGGTAAGAATATTCGTCTTGATGATATTGTAGAGAATGTCCAAAAAGGGTCACATTGGGTCACAATGTAGGTTACTGTGACAAATTTTAGAAAAACCTTGTGTGCATTCTAGAGGCCACATTTTCAGTCCAACACTCATTAAAATAATGTAAATTATTTATATTAATAATGTGTCAGACAAGTTCAAAAGTAGGTCACATCAGCTGAAAAAGTAGGTCACTGTGACAAATCTTAGAAAAACCTTGCACATGGCTCAAGGCCACATTTTCAGTCTGATAATCATGAAAGTTGGTCAGAATAACTGATTTCATAACAACTCAGACAAGTTTTAAAAAGGTTGAATGTTGGGTCAAAAAGTAGGTCACAGATACGATACTTAGAAAAAAACGTCAGAAAACCCTAGAGACCTCATTTTCAGTCCAGAGCACATGAAAGCTGATGAGTATGGTTGTCTTGATGGTGTCTCAAACAAATTCAAAAAGGGATCACATTCGGTCAAAAAGTATTTCATTTGGACAAATCTTACAAAAACTTTGTACATACCCTAAAGGCCACAAATTCAGTTCAGTACTCATGAAAGTTGGTCAGCATGTTTGTCTTGATAATATATTTGAAGAGTGGGTCACATCACGTCAAAAAATAGGTTACTGGGTCAAATCTTAGAAAAACCTTTTGTACTCACATGAGTCCAATACTTATGAAAGTTGCACAGAATTTTTGTCTTGATGAATCTCTGAGGAGTCTGAAATTAGGTTATGTCGGGTCAAAGAGTAGGTCACTTTTATAAATTTTAGAAAAACTTTCTTATATTGTGACTTTTGACCATTTAGAACTTTCTATAGTTTTGACATAAATATATTGTGAATCTCTCGGATACAAAGTATCAGGTGAGGAATTAGTTGCCTTCATAATCCTTTTGTTCTTCTAGCTGTTATTATGGAATGTTAGAATTTCATGTAAGGTACAGGGTTTGGTTAAGGTGTGCATTTGAAATGTCTTTGGGAGAACTGTGTGTCAGGGTTTGGGGTCCTTTAGAGGATGATCACTGTTTGTTTTGTTTAACTCCTTGCCACACAATCCCGACTTTTAACAACCCTGAGAAAGGAGCCTTTTGAAAACATTGTGGGAAAAGGAGAAAATGCTGGCAACCAGCATTTTCTCCTTTTCCCACAATGTTTTCTACCCTTCCCAAAACAAGCTTCAATTTTAAAGTCGCATTTATTTTATCGTCAGCAAATGCTTTCAATTTCAACCAGCCTAAAATTTTGTCATTTGGTAAAGAGTTAAATGTTTTCTGCTCTACTAGTCTCTTCTGTTAGAATATAGAAACACAGTGAATTTTGAATTGTAATTTGGAGGTATCTGGCTCCCTAGCAGACAACAAAATCTTGAAAGTGCCTAAACTTAAAAAATTTACAAACAATAACTGTGCAGTTGATGAGATTTGTCTTGAAAAGGGTTCAAAACATTGTTTGGAAGAGGAGAAAATGCTGGTAGAGTACAACAGTAGTGTTGTTTCTATCACACACATGGTGTAGCGTGGACAACGGTATAAAGGATTAATTCCAACACATTCTCTGCACAAATATCATGCTGTTTTCTTGTCAACTTCTCACATCTCATGTTCTTGGTAACAACCTGTATACATTGAGTTGATACTTTGATCTGCTTAAGATAGAGGATCAAAAAGATAGATTGAGTGGTAGTCTCCTCTTAAAATCTGTTTTTTTCAGTTGAGAATATATGTCCAAGAACATAGCAATGTAACATTAGTATTGATTAGAAGAATATGACAGGTCAAAAATGGATCTCCTTTTTAAACTGTTGGAAGTGAGATACTGCCTTGTGTGCTATTTTCCAGCCCCATATATTTGTCCGTAGATTGATTTGTAAGCAACTATTTCAACAACTTTTTAAGGTCATTAACTTAAATGCAGAAATGTAGAAAAGCATGTGTTTTTTATCACTGAGTAGACATAAGCATTTATAAATAAAAAAAACATATAAACCATTACCGCTGGACAAAAAAATCATATAAACTATTACCGCTGGATTTGGTTTCAGAAGAAAATTCTTGTTTTTTTTCCCCTTCTTTGTAAGAAATGCACTTCTTTTCATTGTTTTGTTTACTAGATAAAAATGAACACAACTTCTGAAAAAAATGTGGTAAAACCAGAAACAGGCCATTTCTTCTTTTGCTAGGATGCTTTTACATTCATACATTCAAATATTACATAAGATTATGGATAGTGTATCTCCAAGATCAGACTGCACGCTCTATGCAGCCTGTAGTTGTCCAAAGCAATGCATGTCGAGAATGGTTTAGGGAGAATATAATGCAGTTTCTCTTTTTACAGTTGCTCCAAATCCCAGCACTATGAACAGTTACAGCAAGATTATCGTAAGCTGCTGCTTAAATTTTTGTCTCACCCAATGAGCACAGTCCGACAGCATACATACAATGTTCTACTACAGGTGTTACAGGTGAGATATATAGATACCTTTATGTTCACTTATTTAACCCATGGAGAATCAAAAACTATTTAACTCTTTTGGAAGAGTAGAAAACATATTGGGAAAAGGAGAAAATGCTGGTTACCAGCATTTTCTCCTTTTCCCATAATGTTTTCAAAAGGCCTGTCCATCTGGGTCGTTAAAAGTCGGGATTGTGTGGTAAAGAGTTAAAACAGCTTTCAGAATTACATGTAGTATGTTCGGATCTCTTTGACAAACCCAAAATGTCCACTCTTTTAGAATTCAGGGCTAACTTTTGGGTTGCAAAATTCTGGAATTTGGTATGATAATTAACTCTTTACCACACAGTCCTGACTTTTAACGACCCTGAGAAAGACACCTTTTGAAAATATTGTGGGAAAAGGAGAAAATGCTGGTAACCAGCATTTTCTCCTTTTCCCACAATGTTTCCTTCTCTTCCAAAAACAAATTCCAATTTTTGATTCTCGTTTATTTTGTCGTCTTCAAATGCTTTCAATTTGGACTACTTTAAAAATATGTCATTTGATAATGAGTTAAACAAAAGAACCTAATTTTGCAGTTGCAAAGCTGACTTAAAGACCAAACTGCACATAATTATCAAAGGTTTTGGCCTTAGGTATATCAGAATGTGCTTATGTAACAAGATAATTTTTCTTCTTATGTTATTTTACAACATCTTTGCTGAAAAGGAGTGCTGATAAGTGTGTTGTAGAAATAAGAGTAATAGATATGGGACATGCTATGTAAAAAGAGGGCTTAATGCAGGTCAGCCTGCGCATTTTGCTGTCAATTCTCTGCATGTCCAAGGACTAGTTTAGTTCATGATTCAGTCGGTTGTTAGATAAAACAGACCTTATGGATCCTTTTCATGCAATGACTTGCTTGGTATAAAGCATCACGGAGATGCATTAAGCCCCCTTTTGCCTGAGCATGGCTTATATATTGATTTGCAATTAGCTGTCCACAAAGTATGAGCTTATGAGGATCCCACTCAGATGATCATAGGTAGAGTTAGGTTTGGACAGAGTGATAGAAATGACCATTTGCTATTATAAATATTTCACAAAATATGAGACAGTGTAGATCTGCACTTGCAAAATACAGACTACACTCATGGAAAAAAAAAAACAGAAATATAGTCTAGGATGAGATTGTCATTCGTCTACGTCTAATCATGATCTGCACACTCCACAAATGCATCTAATACATTTCCTAGTATGATAAAGGTTACATCCTCATTTCATGTACATGTATTTAGTATTGATCTTTTCTAGGCCAACTTGAGTGTATCTAAAGCATCAGAACCCAACAACACATCTAGTGACAAAGTAAAGTTTGTTGTAAACTCAGATATCCTGTATGAAATCACTGTTTTTGGTTTGGCTGATAAAGATTGTAAGGTAATACAGTAAATTATTGTGAAAACCTTTTTGTTTAATAGGTGTCAGTAACAATTTGCTCATATTTAGCTCAGCTTTTTTTTCTTATTAGCTCACCTTAGCACAACGTGCTAAAGGTGAGCTATTGTGATCGCCCTATGTCCGGCGTCCAGTGTCTGTCGTCCGTCGTCTGTCGTCCATCGTCCGTCAACAATTTCTTTAAACATCATCTTCTCCTAAACCACTGGGCCAATCTTGATGAAACTTGGCAGGGATGTTCCTTGGGTGAAGCTCTACCAAAATTGTTCAAAGAATTGAATTCCACCCACAACTCTGGTTGCCATGGCAACAAAAAGGAAAAAAAAGCAAAATCTTTGAAAATCTTCTTCTCTGAAACTAGAAGGCACAGAGCTTTGATATTTGGTATGTAGCATCTCCTAATGGACCTCTACCAAGTTTCTTCATTTGATGCCCCTGGGGTCAAAACTGGCCCCGCCCTGGGGGTCACAAGTTTGAGCATAGTAACAAAGAAGGAAAACTTTAAAAATCTTCTTCTCTGAAACTTGAAGGCATAGAGCTTTGATATTTGGCGTGTAGCATCTCCTAGTGGACCTCTACCAAGTTTGTTCATATGATGCCCCTGGGGTCAAAACTGGCCCCGCCCCGGGGGTCACAATTTCCAACATAGGAACAAAGAAGGAAAACTTTAAAATTCATCTTCTCTAAAACTAGAAGGCATAGAGCTTTGATATTTGGCATGAAGCATCTCCTAGTGGACCTCTACCAAGTTTGTTCATATCATGCCCTAGGGGTCAAAACTGGCCCCGGGGGGTCACAAGGTCGAACATAGGAACAAAGAGGGGAAACTTTGAAAATCATCTTCTCTAAAACTGGAAGGCGTAGAGCTTTGATATTTGGTATGTAGCATTGCCTAGTGGACCTCTACCAAGTTTGTTCATATGATGCCCCTGGGGTCAAAACTGGCCCCGCCCTGGGGGTCACAAGTTTGAGCATAGTAACAAAGAAGGAAAACTTTAAAAATCTTCTTCTCGGAAATTTGAAGGTGTAGAGCTTTGATATTTGGCATGTAGCATCTCCTAGTGGACCTCTACCAAGTTTGTTCATATGATGCCCCTGGGGTCAAAACTGGCCCCGCCCCGGGGGTCACAATTTCCAACATAGGAACAAAGAAGGAAAACTTTAAGAATCATCTTTTCTAAAACTAGAAGGCATAGAGCTTTGATATTTGGCATGAAGCATCTCCTAGTGGACCTCTACCAAGTTTGTTCATATCATGCCCTAGGGGTCAAAACTGGCCCTGCCCCGGGGGGTCACAAGTTTGAACATAGGAACAAAGAGGGAAAACTTTAAAAATCATCTTCTCTGAACTAGAAGGCGTAGAGCTTTGATATTTGTTATGTAGCATCGCCTAGTGGACCTCTACCAAGTTTGTTCATATGATGTCCCTGGGGTCAAAACTGGCCCCGCCCTGGGGGTCACAATTTCCAACATAGGAAAAAAGAAGGAAAACTTTAAAACTCTTCTTCTCTGAAACAGGAAGGCATGGAGCTTTGATATTTGGTATGTAGCATCTTCAAGTGGATCTCTATTAAGTTTGTGCATATGATGCCCTTGGGGCAAAAGTTTGCCCTGCCCCAGGGGTCACAAGTTCGAACATAGGAACAGAGAAGGAAAACTTTAAGAATCATCTTCTCTGAAACTGGAAGGCGTAGAGCTTTGATATTTGGTATGTAGCATCGCCTAGTAGACCTCTACTAAGTTTGTTCATATGATGCCCTTGGGGTCAAAATTGGCCCTGCCCCGGGGGTCACAAGTCCAAACATAGGAACAAAGAAGGAAAACTTTAATTTTTTTTTCTCTTAAATGGGAAGGCATTAAGCTTTGATATTTGGTATGTAGCACCTCCTAGTGGACTTCTACCAAGTTTGTTCCAAGGATGCTGCTTGGGTCAAAACTGGCCCAGCCCCTGGGGTCACAAGTTCGAACATAGGAACAAAGAAGGAAAACTTTAAAATTCTTCTTTTCTGAAACCGAAAGGTGTGGAGCTTTGATATTTGGTATGTTGCATCTCAGAGTGGACCTCTACCAAGTTTGTTCATATGATGCCCGTGGGTCAAAACTGGCCCCACCCCGGGGGTTACAAGTTCGAAGATAGGAACAAAGAAGGAAAACTTTAAATTTCTTTTTCCCTTAAACGGGAAGGTGTAGAGCTTTGATATTTGGTATGTAGCATTTCCTAGTGTACCTCTACCAAGTTTGTTCATATGATGCCCCCGTATCAAAACTGGCCCAGCCCCGGGGGTCACAAGTTCGAACATAGGAACAAAGAAGGAAAACTTTAAAATTCTTCTTTAAAACTGGAAGGCGTAGAGCTTTGATATTTGGTATGTAGTGATTCTCTTCTAAGTTTGTTTGCCCATCTAAGCACAACAATTTCATTGAGTTCAAAATTGTGTCATCTTGGGTCATAAACTAGGTCACTAGGTCAAATTAAAGAAATACCTTGTTGGCACTCTCGAGGCCACATTATTTGCTCAATTGCTTTGAAAATTAGTTAGAAAGTTTGTCTTTATAAAGTCTCACATAAGATTAATTTGGGTCAACTTGGGTCATAAACTAGTTCACTGGGTCAAATTAAAGAAATACCTTGTTTGCACTCTGGAGGCCACATTTATTGCTCAAATGACCTGAAATTTGGCCAGAATGTTTGTCTTGATGAAATACCAGATGAGTTTGGATTTGGGTCACCTGGAACCATAAACTAGGTCACTAGGTCAAAATAAAGAAATACCTTGTGGGCACTCTAGAGGCCACATTATTTGCTTAATTGCCTTGAAAATTGGTCAGAATATTTGTCTTTGTAAAATCTCACATGAGTCTGAATTTGGGTCAACTGGAGTCATAAACTAGTTCACTTGGTCAAATTAAAGAAATAGCTAGTGGGCTCTCTAGAGGCCACATCTATTGTTTATTTGATTTGAAAATTGGTTAAAATGTTTCTTTTGATATAGTCAAAGACCAGTTCAAATTTGGGTCACCTGGGGTCATAATCTAGGTCACTAGGTCAAATTAAAGAAATATCTTTAGGGCACTCGAGGCCACATTTTTTGCTCAATTGACTTGAAAATTGGTCAGAATATTTGTCTTCATGAAATATGAGTTTGAAATTGGGTCACCTGCGGTCAAAAACTAGGTCACATGGTCAAATTAAAGAAAAACCTTTAAGGCACTCTACTAAGGTGAGCGACCCAGGGCCATCATGGCCCTCTTGTTTATAGATAGTCTGCAAACTACTGCATTTTTAAATCAAGTGAAATAACAATTTAAAGTTTGGTATGAGTGAAAATATTAACCCCCGTTTGTATGTGAAAGTGAGAAAAATACCGTAATAGCAGTTGATGGAAAACAGAATGATTTTCTTGAATGTTATGGAAGATGTTGAGGCAAAAGGAGTAAATGCATGTTGCAAATAATTAAACTTTCTAGATAAATATTTTTGTACTGCTACAAAGAAAATATGTCTGAAAACAGTATCTTTGATCTAGCGAAGTTATGTACCGAAAGATCTTTACATATTTATTGTCTTAAAAAAGAACTTATTGTGATTTTGACATCCATGTAGTTTGTAATGAATTATTGATTTGAAATAAATATTTTCATTCTGACAGGTGGGGGCACAAGCAAGTGATGTTATGGTTCATTTGTTGAAAAGTCAGCTGTTGATGCCACCTGAACTGTGGCAGACTTTGTTACAGTGTTTGTTGAGATGTTTACCTGTGCTACAGGTAAGACCAAAATTTTTTTTGATTAACATTGAACATGCTTTTTGAATCTGAGTTTGTATTGGCCACCATTCTAAATAATGATAACCCACCTAATTTAATTTGACACTTCCTGGCAAGTTCTTCTGTAATTATTTGGGTTAAAATTGTTATGACATTGCTTATTTTGATTTTTTTAGTATTACAGTGTAATTTTCTGATTCCAAGATGTCAACTTCTGGCTAGGTAGCGATAATTAGCACCTTTTAATCACTGTACCACACTGGCAGACCAAAGCAACTATAAGTAAAATAAACAAGCCTAATGATGAAATTTGTGTGTAAAGTTAACAGAATTTCATGGCAAATGAAAAAAAAATTTTTTAGCAGTAGTTCCTTTTAAAATTGTAATGACACACTGAATGGTTAATCTTTTCCCTGCAGGCTAATTTGGATTTAATAAACACCGTCAAAAATTACACAAAAAGGACAAATATTGGACAGATAGAAAAAATACTAGCTTTTTTCAGTATATTAAACAGTTTTGGACATCAAGCAGTTGCTTGATGTAATTGGATTTAAAATATAGAATTTTCAAAAGTTAGTATTTGTGGTGACAGTCATAATTTGGACAGTTATGGATTTAACCCTTTACCACACAATCCTGAGTTATAATGACCCTGAGAAAGATGTTTTTTGAAAACATTGTGGGAAAAGGAGAAAATGCTGGTCACCAGTATTTTATCCGCTGCCCAAAATGTTTTGCACCCTATTAAAGACAAATTCCAATATTTGAGACACGTTTAAATTCTTATCTGCAAATGCTTTCAGTTCGGACAAGTCAAAAAATTTTTTGCTGGGTAAAGAGTTAACATACATGGATCATGGTTCATGATGTTTTTATACACATGCTATTGTAAGAACCTACTCACAATTACATATATAGATTCTAAAGGACTTTATGGACTATTAGATAGAAAACTAATAGAATATTGTTGTATGTATGTTGTATGATGTAGTTAGAATAGGCATAGGAAAGATTATGTTAACCCTTTCCCACACAAATAATTCTGGACTCTCACAAATTCAAAAACATCTGCAGATAACAAATTCAAAATTTGCACAGATGAGCTCAAGTTCACTGACAGGATAGAAAACATTGTGGGAAAAATAGAAAATGCTGGTTATCCGACATTTTCTTCGTTTCCCACAATGTTTTTAAAGGTTGTCTTGTCTCCCACAGGGTTGTTAAAACCCAGAATTGTTGGGTAAATAATTAAAACAGGTTAGATGTATCAAGAAAAGATACATTGATTCGCCATTTCATTTCAGTCCTATGCCAGCCTGACAACAGTTCTAGGTACTACAATCTTATCACTTATAGAACCTAAGTCTGCATCTACTAAAAACGAAGTTATTACCTTGGAGAGGTTTAGAGGTACCCTGAGATGTTTGCTGTCAATGGATGTCAAGTAAGTACATTAGAATAGTGAATTGTTCCTCAAAAGTTTTCCTGTTGACTGATGATTTCTTTTTTTTTTTTCTTTTACAAAAGTTGTTACAGTAAGAAGCTCATATAAAATTTTGCGCTCATGCCTTAATCCTTTACTAAGCAATCCTGAGTTATAATGACACTGAGACAGAAAGGACAAAAGGTTTTATAAACATTGAAACAAAAGGAGAAAGTGCTGACATTTCGAAACTGTCAGAATATCAAGAGTCATAGTGTACTGTTCTTTAGACCTCTGCTACATGAAAACATTTGTTAGATTTATAAAATTACATACAGTGCATTACCACACAAGGGACAAACTTTTGAAGGAAAGGAAGATATATTTTAATTTTTAAACCATTTCTGTGCCATAGATGAAAACAGGGGCTTGTGCAGATGGCATAAACCAAGATCAGACTGTGCAGTCTGATCTTGGATCTATACCATCTATTTGTTTAGTTGACCCTATAAGCTAGATATCTGTATGAGTTACAGTGGATTGTATTTTAACCCTTCACCACAAAGTCCTGACTTTTAACGGCCCTGAGAAAGAAGCCTTTGGAAAACATTGTAAGAACAGGAGAACATGCTGGTTACCAGCAGTTTCTCCTTTTCCTAGTATGTTTTCTATCCTTCTCGAAACAAATATTCAGTTTTGTAGTCACATTTATTTTGTCATCTGCAAATGCTTTCAATTTGGACTACTCTCAAGTTTTGTCGTTTGGTAGAGAGTGAAGTTATGGACAGATGTAAAGTTTATACACTTGGTGCTGAAAAAGTTAATGAGATTTGAAACCTTTTGGGAAAAGGAGCAACTGCTTTTAACAAGCAATTGCTTCTTTTCCCAAAGTGATTCGTAAACTATGAGAGCATATTAACCCTTATCCTGGTAAATAAGTGAAATGACATTTTCAAACTAAGTAAAAACCTGAATAATGTTATTTCGAACTTATTTTTAGGAAAAAACAAATATATTATCATTTTGACACATTAGATCCAAGATCAGACTGTATGTTCTGTGCAGCCTGATCTTAATCTATGCTGTCCACAAAAGGTCAGTGAGTCACCCTAAGTAGCCCAAGGGTTAATATCTTGGGCATGAAAGCACTTATTGATGTCAAAACTAGCAGGATATTTTTTAAAATTTTGTGCACCTTTGTTTGTCTGCAGAGTTAGGTCAGAAGCATTAAAGAGACTCTCCTGGTTCATAAGTAATGAAGAAAACAGTGGCCGCAAGCTACCATTATTTTCTGAGCTCGATGTTACCAACCTGTCCAATATCCTTATAGTGGATACACAAAGATCCATTGAGGACGATTTGGCACATTCAGTTTTTCAGGTAATTTGGATTGATTTGTTTTATATACTTAACTCTTTACCAAACGACAAAATTTTAGACTGGTCTGAATTGAAAGCATTTGCAGACGACAAATTAAAGGTGGCCCAAATGATGAAATTTGTCATTGATAGGTTAGAAAACATTGTGGGAAAAGGAGAAAATGCTGGTTACCAGCATTTTCTCCTTTACCCACAATGTTTTCAAAAGGCCTCTTTCTCAGGGTCGTTAAAATTCGAGATTGTGTGGTAAAGGGTTAAATTTATGAAAGGAGTAAAAATGTTTTGTAGTTGATTTATCTTTCAAACCTAAAAACTGTTCCCCATTCCAAATCTTTTCTTATTGAAGTAATAGATTTAAGACTAATTTTAATGAAGTTTACGGGTTTACCATGCTATATTGTGTTTTATAGATCCCATGATAGAAAGCTTTTGAAAACATTGTGGATATGGAGAAAATGCTTTTCATGCAGTGTAGGTCAAGATCATACTGCACTGAACATGGAGTGTAATTTTGAATCTGCAGCTAGTAGATGCTTTTCATGCAGTGTAGGTCAAGATCATACTGCACTGAACATGGAGTGTAATTTTGAATCTGCAGCTAGTAGATGCTTTTCATGCAGTGTAGATCAAGATCATACTGTACTGAACATGGAGTGTAATTTTGAATCTGCAGCTAGATAACTGTTTTAGATATAATTTCGTGAAATGTTGCTTTACACTCCCTACTGAAAAAGTGGATTGCTTTCAGAAACAACTTTGGCAGACAACTTTTAAAAAAAATCCTTGTGTGATACAGATGATCAAAATGGATTAGGGTCTAGCACATGATTACCACTCAACCTGAATGGTTGTGGCCAAAGAAATGTGATTTTTCCTTTAGCCTTTACCCTTTATCAAACCACAAATTGTTGGACTAGAACAAACTGAGAGCATTTGTAGACGACAAAATAAATGTGGCTCAAAAATTGAAATTCATTTTGGTATGGGTTGAAAACATTTCGGGAAAATGCATTTTCTCCTTTCCCCAGAATGTTTTCAAAAGCTGTCTTCCTCAGGGTCATTAAATGTCGGGTTGTGTGGTAAAGGGTTAGTGTGTTATAAAGTTATCTGCAGCAAGAGGCCAAACATCGTCTGAGGAAATCTATAGGTAAAGGGTATGTAGAACACAAACCATATCAGTGTTATATGACTGATCTCTTATTTTCAGGTTGATGGACTGAGAAAAGTTTATGAAATATTTACATCTTTATCTGTGGATCCAAGTGTTAAAAAGTCAGCAGTAGACCAGCTTGCCATTATTTTACAAGGTCAGTCAGACTGTTTCAGATCACTGCACATTTGCATGAGATGACTTTAACATCATCCTCGTTGGATAATCAGTGTGAATTAAGATATGAGCTGTGCTCTGTGAAAAGAAGGCTTAATGCATCTGCGAAAAGTATCAACTCAGGCCAGCCTGTGCAGTCCGCGCAGGCTGACCTGGGCCAAATTTTTTCGCTGTTGGTCAATTTTCCGCATGTCAAAGGACCAGTGTACCTCATGAATCAGTCGATTGTAATACAAAATGGATTTTATTGATCCATAATAATGTGACGACTTGCTTGGTATTATGGATCACGGAGATGCATTAGCCCCATTTTCACAGAGCATGGCTCATATAAAATATGACTAAATGGGAAAACATTGTGGCTGAAAAAGAAGAAGGTGGCTACAGCAGTTTCGGACGATGGGCTAAGACAAACCAATCTGCTTCAAATGTATGTAGTATTTAAGTAAATTGAAATACATTTTGTCAATAGAAGTTACTTATTAACAACATAACACTAAAAAAATGGTGGTTGTTTTATGATACATTTTTAGCTAACTTTGACAAAGTCCATTAAAACCTATTGCACTTACCCAGCCAAAGTTTCTTTCAATAATACCCTCGTCCATGATCTTAAGGTCAAGGTTGTAAACTTTATGATATTACATTTGTGTTAAAGTCTTTTAAGAGCTCATATTTCCCAAACTAAATGATGGATTTTGTTCATAATTGGCTTGATGACAAATACAGGTCCAAAGTTTCATAGAGCAATGTGGTAGGCATGCCTATGATCTTAAGGTCAAGGTCACAGATTTTGAAATTTCATGTCATGTTTTTTCTTGAGCTATTTCCCAGACTGAATGATTGATTTGGTTCATATTTAGTAGGATGATGGATATAGATCCACAGTTTCATTCAGTGATACCCCAGTCCATGCCTGTGACCAAAAGATCAAGGTCACAGACAATTTCCTGGATTAATGCCAAGAAGATTTATTGCACTAACCCTTGCTTCAGAGTTGGTATTGGGTCTTCTGTCCTAGGCTTGGACCCTATTGCTGTTTCAGTGCATTGCTACCCCAATCACACTGCCACAATTAACTCTTTACCACACAATCCCAACTTTTAACGACCCTTAGAAAGAAGCCTTTTGAAAACATTGTGGATAACCAGCATTTTCTCCTTTTGCCACAATGTTTTCTACCCTTCCCGAAACAAATTTCATTTTTTGAGTCATATTTATTTTGTTGTCTGGAAATGCTTTCAATTTGAACTAGCCAAATATTTTGTCATTTGGTAAAGAGTTAACTTTTCCAGGCAAACTGTGCAATCAGATGACAGTTCCTTTTTGAATTTGTGATATTTTTTTTTTTTGTATTTCAGACCCCTCGTTACACTCTGCGTTCAGAAAAGATGGTGGATTGGAGAAGATACTGGAGCATCTACAGTTGGGTATACTGAGAGACGGGGAGTCAGATACCGTAAACATTGACATTTTATAACATAACTGCTCTTGTCTTACCCCCACAACAAAGTAGCCTGCAACATGCGAAATGAGGCCTTTGGACATTTGCATAAAGTGTTGTCCTGGATTAGCCTGCGCAGGCTAATCCATGACGGCACTTTACGGCTACATAGGATTTTTTTCATATAGTAGACTTCTGTGAAACAGAAAATCTCAAAAAAACAGGAAGTGTCGTCTCAGATTAGTCACAGACTGCACGGTCTGATCTGGAACCACACATTTTTTCGCATATGTCCAAAGACCCCTTTCTGTGTGTTGCACGCCAAGTTGGAGGCATTTTGGAATGTGTTTTCTGTCTGTCTGTCCGTATGATGATCCCTAGATAAAACTTTGTGTCTTCTTCTCCCTGTTTTCAGAGTTGAATGTATGGCGTAGGATTTGTAGAATTATGCACCTAATAAGCAATTGGTGCAAATGAAAAGAAAACGTGTAGGTCACATCTCATGCATACTTTGTATTTTGTGGAACAAAGCAAAATTTCCAAGTGTAATTTTTGTAATAGAATCATTTCTAAACTGTCTAGGCTGTGTGCAGCTATATGTAATGAAACGATGTCATGTAAAAAAATTCACAATTGAAGAAAGTGCCTTTTGAACAGCTTGTGTGGAGTAACTTAAGTGTCTCGTATAGTCAAGAATTGGCTTCATGTATGTGAATGGTTGGGGACTTCTATTCATGGATGAGTTTTGTTGAGGGTTCTGAATATACGGAAAGTTATACAATCATCTCTACATCTTCTCATGATGGCATAATTACCAATCAAGTCAAGTTTCTATTTTTTTTTTATAATTCGAAAAAGGAATTTGTTTTCAGTCAGAAAACAGTGTTTAAATTTAGCAGATGTATACCACAAAGAAGTGTTGGTTTGAGCCTTTCTGATCGTTCTGTGTCAGTCTATTTTACAGTGTCTGGGTGTCAACAATTACATTTTGTACACTCAAGAGGCCACATTTCAATCCAATACTAACAAATCTTGGTCAGAATGTTGTCTTCATGACATGTTGGACAAGCTTAAATTTGGGTCAAATCAAAAAGTGGGTCACTGGAACAAATCTTAGAAAAACTTAGTGTGCTTGCTAGAGGCCTTATTTTCAATCTAATAAAAAAGAGAAATTTGCATGACAAGAACTTAAAAACGTTAATACATATCACGAAAAATTGTGGCAAAAGTCTGTTTGAAGCAGTTTATCTTTCCTGCCACATTGTTTTCAGAAATCATCAGCTGCAAGACCCAAGATGGTGATTGGTTACCTCAGAGTCAGGCTCAGTCAACATTAATAACTTGAAGAATTCCTTAATGAAATACTTTTTCAGAATAATTACATGGAGTACATACCAGGCTGTGTGACAGTGTTGAGACACCTTGTTCACCATGACTACAGTTTGAGACATAAACTGGCTCATGACCCTAACATATACTATACCTTGGTCAGAGGTAAGTTTGAACCCAATGCCAAGTATTTGGGTTTAGACTTTTAAGTCTTAGACTCCTGATTTTCATCCTCTGAAACATCCCTGTCATTTGAATGTCATTTCTGTTTTGATATGTATTCTCTAGTGTAGATCCAATATCAGACTTCCTATTCTGTGTGGCTTGATATAAATCTGCACAGTCCACAAAACCATCTAAGTTGTTGTTAACCCTTGAGGGTGATATAACAGTACATTCAAACCTTTGTCAAGAGACCATCCAAGGAAAGGAAGACGGATGATCTCTCTATGGTGGTCTTTTAATGTAAGCTCAATAAAGTAAATTTGAGAACGGATGTAGTGTTTTAACGCTTTATTTATATAACTATAGTAATCATTTGGGAATACCTTCAATACAGGAAAGAGGCTTGCTTTACATGTACATGTACTACGATATGTAGACTTGTCCAAATTGAAAGCATTTGCAGTTGACAATTTAAATGTGGCTCATATGATAGAAGTTATCTTTAAAAGGGTAGAAAACATTGTGGCAAAAGGAGAAAAGGAGGTTGCCAGCATTTTCTCCTTTTCCTACAATGTTTTCCAAAGGTTTCTCTATCAGGGTCGTTAAAACTTTGGATTGTGAGGTAAAGTGTTAAAACAATACAAAAATTAATCTCTGAGTTTTTGAGAAGAATACATCTGGAATTTAAAATTGGAAAAAAAAAAAGCTCTGTCTTTCTTTTTCTTTCAGCTGCCTTATTGTTTAGAAAGGAAGACCGAATTTGTTATGAAGTATCACATACACTGACACTGTTGCTTTTTGATGAATTGGCCAGGTTTTTTGTTGGGTAAGGAAGAAAATTGCATTACAGGTGACTTAACCAAGCAACTTGTCCTTTTACCAGAATTTTTCCATTTTTTTTAGCTCACTGGAGCAGGAAGTACTCAATGAGAGCTATTGTGGTCAGTCAGTCTGTTGTTATTTGGCATGTGTCTTGTACCAGTGCATTGTGTGTTTTGTATCAACAGTTCCTTTAAAAATCTTTATCTCCCAAACTCAAAGGTGGAATACTTCCAAACTTCACAGATGATGTTCCTTCGGTCAAGCTTTTTCAAACTTGGTCAAAGAATTTACTTCAATGCAGAAGCCTGGTTGCAATGGCAACAAAACAAGGGAAATTTGCCAAATCTTTATGATCTTCTTGTCCCAACCTATAAGGCTACCAAATTTGGCATGTAGCCTCATCTAGTAGACATCTACTGAAATTGTATACACTATAGCCCTGGGATCAAAATTTGCCCCACTCCTTGGGTCATAGATTTTTTGTGGGCTTATACAGTGTAAACTTTGAAGATCTTCTTGTTCCTAATCTAATCCCTAGGGCTACCAAAGTTGGCCTGTAGCTTCATTTAGTCAACTTCAACCAAGGTTTTATTAAAGTTTAGCCCTGGGGTCAGAATTGGCCCTGCCCTGGTGGTCACAGAGTTTACAGAGGTTTTTGTATCGTTCAAGCTTAAAGATATCTTTCTGTTTTAACCACTCTGCCTAGACCTGTAGTATTTAGTACCGGTATGTGTTTCATATTGTGAACTTCTACCAGGAATCAACTAATCATAGCCCTTGGGTCAAAACCAGTCTAACATAGGAGTCAAAACTTTCACCTAGGCAAAAAGACAAACTTTGAAAATCTTTGTGTTCCAAACCATTTGGCCTAGAATTGTGATATTTGGTATGACGCATGATATCAGGGACTTCTACCACAAATGTTCCAATTGTTGCCCTGGAGTCAAAAATTGGCCCAAAGAATTGTTCTCTGTTGTGTGATTAAGTGCAGTTTTGGCTTTTTTTTTTTTTTTCAAATTAAGAGGAGCTTTTCAGTTAGGAAATAATTCCAATGGTTATTATTCTTAAAGTGTTACATGTATGTAGTCCATAAGATATTTTAGATTTCATGCCAGAATTTCACAATGGCTGGTGGGAATGTTACACAATCAATAACACGCATCTCTTATGTGGGATCATGTTTAAATATGTATGAAGAAATTATATCTGGTCTCACAGATGGATCATCCTATTGCAAAACAAACATTCTGTTGTGCAAAATACAAAAGTATAACTTTATTGAACATAGCAATCTGCTTTCTTCACATTTAAAAAAGATTTAAATTTTGTAGTATTCATCAGTTTTTTATCTTTAATGATTCGGGGCACAAAAATCTTACTAAATCCCTTTATTACTTATTTGACTTTGATTATTGTTATTTCAAAAGGATGCTTCCAAATTTGTCTGATGTAAATCCGTTTCAGGAGGTATTGAGTCAGAGAAAGATATTTGAACTGTAGAGGCTTGAACTTTGATACTGAATTACTTATTTTTAAGTTGAAAATGTTCTTTTCTTGTATTTTACAGGGGCAAGAAAAACACTTCATTTTCAGTTCCTGTCATAATTAAAACAAGGTAGGCAATACAACTTAACTCTGTTGTCAACTTATGACAGTTATTCTATTAGTTTTTTGAAACCCTTCAGGGTTGGACAGTCACATTGTCTAGCAAACCAATGGTTCAAGCTAGTAGAGCCTGCACCAAGCTAGCCTGAATGGTCTCGTGCAAAAATTGAGAAAATTAGTTTCTGTGTGAATATCAAGCTTCATGGAAGTAAAGGGATGATGACTATCGAACATGCCATTTGCCAAAGAAGATAACTAACATGACTTGTAATTTTGTTCTGTCATTGATCATTATTGACAGCATCAAAAATTGTTAACAGGAAGACTGTTTGGCATGCACCACATTCCATACATAGGGAAAACCAAACTGAACTAAATATAGAGTTGTTAGACTGGATTCCATGGGGTTTGGCTACTTTAGTCTGGAATTAAAGTCATCATGATGGTTATCTTTTTGTCAGTGTATGATCTTTTGGAAAGACTGTCTATGTTTAAACTATGTTACATATAAATTCTGTGACTTGAATTATTTTCACTCTTGAGAATGAGACAAAAAATATTTTTAATTGATGAATACAGACCCTTATGGGAGAGACAGTTGCTCTACCCATACACTACTGTCTCCAAATATTCTTGTTTCAGGTATAGGTTACCTTTCCGCCCATCAACCCATTATGAGAAAAGTCCATTTGAGTGTCTTATGCCCCCTGAGCCCAACCCTCTATTGACAGAGACACCATTAGAAAAGTTACGGCTTTCCTGGAATGTGGCCTGGAATGGTGGAATGGATAACTTGACTTCTACAGTTTTTGGAAACAAACTGATGCAGAATTCAGATGAGTAAGTGGTATTTATTTATGATATAAACTTTATCAGTTACTCCCTTCTGTAAAAAATTTGTGTAACACGACTTTGAGATACAGATAATCAACATGAATTAAATTTCAATTCATGAATACAAGTGAAAACATTGTGGCAAGACATCCACTTTGTCTTCTATTCTATATTAATGTTGCCAAATATTTGATGACATTTCAGCATTGTACAGTATTTGAGAAAGTGTCCTATATAGTTACAAAGTGTCATGAATAGTTATTGGATCTATAATGAAATAAAATGAAATCAAGGGAAATTAATGAAGGAGGCTGATGACATTATAACTAAATCAAATGGAAAATAACTCTGTATACTTTTTTCTATTTCCATACATGGATAAGCATATAAAATTCATCTGTAGAAATTACGATAGTTTACTCCTTAACCAAACAATCCTGTATTTTATGACCAGAAGAAGTGTGGCCAATGAAAACATTGTGGGAAAAGGAGAAAATGTTGAGAACCAGGTTTTTTTGCTTGGCTGTTTTCAAAGAAAACACTGAGGTTTTGTCATAGCCCTGCAACTGCACTAAACCCTGCCCCCCATGTGTTGCCAGCATTGGTGTTGGGGCTAGCATTTGTGTCACATTTATGTCAAAGGTTTTTTAAGAGTTCACATTTTTTAGTAAATGATGGGTTTGGTTCATATTTGGCTGAACTCTTTACCACACAATCCAGACTTTTAACAACCCTGGAGAAGAAGCCTTTTGAAAACATTGAAGGAAAAGGAGAAAATGCTGGTAACCAGCATTTTCTCCTTTTCGCACAATGTTTTCTGTTACCTTTATTTCGTCATCTGCAAATGCTCTCAGTTTGGATTAGTCCAAGATTTTGTCGTTGGGTAAAGGGTTAATGACAGATACAGATCCAAAGTCTCATAGAGAAATATCCTAACCGTGCCCTTGCCCAGGATCCAGCAATCAACGTCACAGATCTTGAAATTTCTTGTAAAAGTTTTTCTAGAGCTCCTGTTTTCCAGACTGAATGATTGTTTGGTTCATATTTAGTCTTATGATGGATATAGGTCAAAAGTTTCATTCAGCTAGCCCTGCCCATGCTTGTGTCCAGAAGGTCAAGGTCGAGCTATTGCTTCAACTCTGACATCAGAGTTGATTATGGGTCTTATATCCTAGCCTGGGACCCAGTTTCTGTTTCAAGGCACTGCCACCCCCAACAATAACTTTTCCAGGCAAGCTGTCTAGTGTAACTTCATAGTAGATCAAAATATCTGCTTTACTTTCAGATTTTCTCCTAAGTTGAAGCTGACTGCAGTTGACAAAGTGATAATCACAACAAGCCATAAAAAGCAAGGATTACAAAGATGCATCCATAACATTTCAAATGCAACTTCCCATTATGCAGTATCAAGGGCCCTTTGTAGGCTACAGAGCCATCTAGTGGCAAGATATGAGAGCACATTGATGCAGATATTCCACACCCTGGATTGGACAGGAGCACTTGATAGGTTTGTACTGCGTTAGTTCAAAGTCTCCCGAATGTGTCCCCATTCCTATCCTTTGGTTGTGTTGTTAGTATATCCTTCTCCTTTCACCCTTAACATTTTACCAGACATCCAAATATTAGACTTGTCCAGAGTGAAAGCTGTAGCAGATGACAGGTTAAATGTGCCTCAGATAATGAAATTTGTCTCTGAAAGGGTAGAAAACATTGTGGGAAACGAGAAAATGCTGGCTACCAGTATTTTCTCCTTTTCTGACAATGTTTTCAATAGGCTTCTTCATAAGGGTCGTTAAAACATGGGATTGTGTGGTAAAGGGTTAAGTAACTGAGTATCTTTTGAGGCAAGGAAAAATTCTTTGTATCATGCATGTACAAGGGCTGATTGATAAGTTGTGAGCCTTGTATTGAAGGGGCTAACTCTCTACCAAACGATAAATTTTAGGCTAGTTTAAATTGAAAGCATTGCAGACGAGAAAATAAATGTAACTCAAAAATTAAAATTTGTTTGGGACGACTAGAAAGCCTTGTGGGAAAAGGGGAAAATGCTGGTTACCAGCATTTTCTCTTTTTCCCACAATGTTTTCAAAAGGCACCTTTTTCAGGGTCGTTAAAAGTCAGGATTGTGTGGTAAAGGGTTAAGCAGGGATGTCTTTTTTCAGCCTTATTATTCCCTGACTATATAAGGCTGTGTATCCAAAGACTGGTGTCAGTTTATGTCGAAGAGTTAGCACTTTTAAGTAAACAAGGCAAGTGATTTTTTCAATATAGACAGAACCACTGAAAGAACAGTGATTCATTAATTTGCATAAGAAAGATCTAGCATATAAGGATATCCATACTGATTTGGTTGCAACACAAGGGAATGATACCCCTTCATATGCTACAGGTTGGTGCACAGGTTGGTGATGGAATTTAATTGTGCCAGGCAGAGTCTTGAGGATGATGCCTGTCCTGGAAAGCCTGTCATTATTGTAACCCGAGAAATGGTCAATAAATGGTGACCCCCACCCACCCTTCTCACAAGGTGTAAATTATACAAAACCCAGTTTCTTTAACGCACTAGGCCACTTACATTGTGAATAATACAGATTGTTCCACGATGCAGACAAAAGCATCAAATTCAATGTTGCAAAATATTTTCAGGCATACCGGTAGTTCCTTTTTTTTTTTTCAGTATGATATGAAAAGGAAATATGCGACTTTACAACCTGTTTTAACATAATACAATAATCTGGCAGCCTCTTGATGTAGGTATTCAGTAATTTCGTGAAATGAAAGGAGTAGTAGTTCAATAATACAAGGCATGTGATACACTCAAATACTAAAATTATGTGACAGATCTCTTACTGGTATAATGAACAAACTAGGAAACAAGGCATTATCCATTGCAATTGCTTTGCTGATATTATCTAGATTATGGATGTTTCTCTAGCATTTAACATCAGCATTGCCACATTGTACAACTTTACAAAGATAAAAGTGTGCATTTTGTGATCATTCAGTCATGAATACTTTTCTCAAATATCAGTAAATTTCTACACTTACAGTTACTTTCTTTGCAGAGTTTCCATTTCATTAATCAATCAAAAATGAGTGACAATTCATTTCATGATATTACTAAAAGTACTGGTAGGTCAAAACTGGGATAAATCAGGTACTCCGTAAACAAAGACATGAACATTTACCTGCGATTTGGTAGACCTCTCTTTGGATACACAATGCAAGCATATCCATAATGCAAAACATGAGCCTTTGGCAAAAAATTAACTCTCTACCAAACAACAAAATTTTAGACTTACCCAAATTGAAAGCATATGCAGACTTCAATGTAAAGGCGACTCAAAATTCAAAAATTTTTTTTTGGAACGGTTGTAAACATTGTCGGAAAAGAAAAAATGCTGTTTCATGTTTTCCAACATTGTTTTCAAAGGTGTTCTTTTGGGTGCTTAAAACTTGGGATTGTTTGGTATAGGGTTAACTCTTTAACTCTTTACCAAACAACAAAATTTAAGACTAGTCCAAATCAAAAGCATTTGCAGATGAGAAAATAACATGACTTAAGAATTGAAATATGCTTTTGGAAGGGTAGAAAACTGTGTGGGAAAATGAGAAAATGCTGGTCACCAGCATTTTCTCCTTTTCCCACAATGTTTTCAAAAGGCTTCTCTCTCAGGGTCGTTAAAAGTCAGGATTGTGTGGTAAAGGGTTAACATAGAACAAAGTTTTAGACCTGTCCAAACCCAAAGTATATATGTAGAAGCCAAATTAATGGTAAATGTCACTAAAATTGTGAAAGTTGTCTTATGATAGGGTAGAAAGGATTTAGGGATAAGGAGAAAATGCTAGTTACCAGCATTTTCTCCTTTTCCCACAATGTTCTCAAAAGTCTGCTTTATCAGGGTCGTTAAAATACAGCATTGTGTGGTAAAGGGTTAAGATTAGGAATTTTCTCAGTTCCTGGGCCGTGTTCAACTTCCATTCTTAGCAGAATTCTTAGTCAAAATCTCAGAAGAAAGAATTTTGTCAGAGATAGTTACTTTCTAATCTGGAGTAAGAGAATAAGAATACAATTTAGATGGCTTTGATATTCAACTTAATCCTTAAAGCACTGGAACCAATTTAAGTTGTTTTTGCTGACAGCATAGATCAAGATCAGACTGCACAGAACGTGCAGTCTGATCTTTGATCTATACTGTCAGCTACTTCATTACATCTTCTGGCTAAAACAGCCATGAAATGACAATATTTTGGATGTTTTTTTCCTACATTGAAAATGTTAATTTCATAAATTCAGAACTGTAAGGGTTAAGGTCAGTTTTTTTTTTTTTAATACAAAGACCTTTTATCACAATCGGAACTTTAAGATAAAGAATGCCTTCGGATAAAGCTGGATAAATGGGTCAAGTGTAGTTTTTTTTTTTTATGAATTTTGATTTATGAATGTATTGATGTATCATTTTAAGCCGAGATACATGTATTTAGCATTGGATTTGCACAGTACTGATTGGAAAAACATTGTAAAAAAAATAGTAACGATGATGGTAGAGGCATATCGATCATACCAAAATTACCATACCTGTTTACCTTGTCTGAAATTTGTATGTAGGGGGGGAAAAAAAAAATAATTGTCTTCACAGCCCCCAGTGAGGATCGAACTCACGACCCCTGGTTTACAAGACCAGTGCTCTAACCACTGAGCTATGGAGGCTCCTGGTTGTTATGGCTGTATTTGATGTATATAACCTGTGAGTCTAACTACTAGCATAAGTGTGTATTGGATAAAAATTATTTATAGTTCATACGGTCATCATTCTAAAAATAGTGTACTATTTTTAGCATCAATAAGCATATGACTTGATACCAAAAATAGAATATCAAGATTGACAACACTGAAGACGGCTATATACATAACATTTACTTTGATACCCTCTGAATACCGTCCTTCTGTTCTTTTGAATTTTTAATTGCATGCATATTTAAGCTGTAACTCTTTACCACACAACAAAATTTTGCACTTGTCCAATTTGGAAGCGTTTTGAAGAGGACGATATGGCTGAAATGATGCAATTCTATTCTAAAAATGGTAGAAAACATTTTGGATCAAGGAGAAAATGCTGAATTCTCCTTTTCTTTCTCGGTAAACTGGTAAAGGGTTAAAAGCGATAAAAATCAAAGTTCCTCCTCATGCACCAGAGCAAATGCAACAGCCTATCCAAGTCACCAGCTGCTCATCCCGCATCAAGTAATAATTAGGATACTGATCATTTGCCATTTGATGAAACTTGTCACAATTACTTTTGTCAGTTGTCGGAATGGGTGTTTTGGATAGGGGATTGAACTCGAGACCTAAGGGTTATAAGCCAAACAACAAAATTTTAGACTCTTACAAACTGAAAAGAGCTTCAGACATAAACATAAATGTGGCTATGATGAGGTCTGTCTCAAAAAGGGCAGAAAAGATTTTAAGAAAACATTTTACTGTAGGTCAATTTTCTGCGGCTCAAAGGACCAGTGAACCTTATGATTAACCTTATGATTAAGTCCATTATTCAGTTATACAAAATGGTTTTTATGGATCCATGATACTGTGATAATTTGTTTGGTATAATGCATCACAGAAATGCATTAAGCCTCCTTTTGCCAGAGCATGCCTCAGATTGAAGGAAAATTTGAAGTTGATGCTATACCAGACAACAAGATTTTAGCCTTGTCAAACTTGAAAGCATTTGCATACTACAAATTTATGTTATTCAAAACTTGAATTTTTTCTTAAAACATTGTGGGAAAAGGAGAAAATGCTGGTTACCAGCATTTTCTACTTTTTCCACAGGTTTTCCACAGAAGCCTTTTTCCTCAGGGTCATTAAAAGTCGGGATTGTGTGATAAAGGTTTAAGATACTAATTTGATAAGAAGGCAGATTTAAAAGTTCTTGAAGTTATAAAGTTACAAGGTTGGATGCATTAAATTACATGTACATGTATTTTCATTCAACTTTCAAGTTTCATTCTTAGCTGATTTGAGAATGAAAACAGCTTTATTAGCACTGGCTATGGAGTTATATTGTGTGGCATTTGATTTTTTTTTTTTGTATTTTGCAGATTTGTGAAAGTTACCCCTTCTTCCTCAGCAGATGAGTCTTTACTGTTGGATATACTAAGATTTGTCAGTTTTGTTCTTGAATTGACCAATCAGGTTCCAGATAACATCTTACAATGGGTTGGAGAAGTATTATACCATCCAAAAGGCCCTTTGATTGGTCTAATACACAGACACTCAGCCAGAGAAACTCCAGAAGATGTCTCAGAACCTCTTGTGAATTTGAAGAGGTAATTTTTTTCTGTATCATACACTGCCAGAGAAAGGTGGGAAAGTGCAAGTCTCCAATTTCTTGAGCTATTTTATAACATAGTAGATAATGAGGAATTTACCCCTTAGCAAGTGATTAAACGATTCTGAAAAAGAAAACCTTTGAAGACATTGTTGGAAAAGGAGGAAAATGCTGAAGGTATAATGGCTGTATCATTTGACTCTTTACCAAACAACAAAATTTTCTGCTTCTCCAATTTGAAAGCATTTGCATGTGACATAAAATGTAGCTTAAATGATGGATATTGTTGGTGAATGGGTAGAAAACGTTGTGGAAAAAGGAGAAAATGCTGGTTATACTCTTTTGCCAGAGAGTGGCCAAGAGGTTCCAAATGATCTTCACAAAAACTAAGTGACACTTCAGAGCAGTAGCTGGAAAAATCGAGTATCTGATTTTAGAAAAAAAAAAAAAATGATGATTTCAGGTTAATGTGAAATCCACTACAGTTTTTAGCTCTACTAGCCAAAGACTAGCAGAGCAATATGCCACTGTACAAAATGGCCTGACACCTGTAACACCTAAGAATGGGAAACACTGTTGACAAGAAATTCTCTGTGTGTTCAGCATACACAGTATTATTGTCATTGACACATTGGAAACATTACAGGTAAAAGAGAAAATGCTGGATACAAGCATTTTATCCTTTTCCCACAATGTTTCAAAAAGGCTTCTTCTTAATGTTGATAAAACAGGATCGTATGGTGAACCAGTTAAGCTTTTTTCATGTAGGAGAAATTTTATTCTTTAGGATTACATGTAATTTAACCCTTTACCACACAATCCCCACTTTCAACGACCCTGAGAAAGAAGCCTTTTGAAAACATTGTGGGAAAAGGAGAAAATGCTGGTAGCCAGCATTTTCTCCTTTCCCTACATTGTTTTCTACCCTTCCAAAAACAAATTTCAACTTTTCAGTCACATTTTATTTTGTCATCTGCAGCTGCTTTCAATTTGGAGTAGTTTAAAATTTTGTCGTTTGGTAAAGGGTTAACCCTTAACCTCCTAAACAAGGGAAATGAAATTTCCAGCCGATAGTATAAACCCAAATGTTGCTATTTCTAAGATATTTTTAGGGGGAAAAATATTTCTTTATCAGACAGTGTAGACCCATGATTAGACTGCACATTCTGTGCAGTCTGATCTTGATCTACACTGTCCGCAAAACATCCTTTGGTAGCGCTTAGCAACCTAAGAGTTAATTTCTTCCATTCACAGATCCTTAGATAAAGCCTTGCTTACCTTTGTAGCTGCTTATAACAGTGCTCTGCCATACACCCTCACAGTCAGGTAAACATTTTTTACCTCCATTTACTTGAGTAAGGCCGGTTAGTGCACAGGTAATGCACAGGACTTGAAACCAGGGGATAGCTGGTTTGAATCCCCGACCTGGCCGATTTATTTCTGAGGATTGATGATTGTCATTGCGACAGGATTCATTTCCTCTCTCACCCCTGATCATCGACTCATGATGGTTATGTGGGAAAGCAGCCAGTGGCTTTGGAAGGATGTTGTTTGAAGTACTGATAAAAGAAACTCAAGGAAAGCTTGGACAGGTGCGCTGACTGCCATGGTATATTTGAAATAATGTTGAAAATGGCATTAAATACCAGTATCTCTTACTGACCAAATTTAATGTGTATGAGTGTCCACTGATTTTCTGTTAAAAAAATATCGCAAATAGTATACATGTTCTTAGCCTTGTACCACATAGTCCCAACTGCTCATGACCTTGATGGAAGATGCTTTTGAAAACATAATGGTAAAAGGAGAAAATGCTGATTACCAGCATTTTCTCCTTTTCCTACAATGTTTTCTACCCATTCATAGGCATGTCCTACCATCCATTTAAGTCCCATTATGTCGTCTGCAGTTACTTTGGTTTTAGACAAGTCTTAAATTTTGATATCTGACACTAAAGATTCATAGGATAATATAAATGAAGATGAAAGTGCATGAATAGGAATACATGCAAATGTTGTGGCTAAAGGAGAAAGTCTGTTTGTCACACTTTTTTTTTTTTAAAAATGGACCGCTGTAAGATAAAAAAAGGGTATCTGCAAGGGTATCTGCAAGAGGAAATAATGTTACCCTTTACCAAGCAATCCTGACTTTTAGCCCCTTACCAAACAATCCCAAGTTTTAACCACCCTGAGAAAGAAGACCCTTTGAAAACATTGTGCAAAAAGGAGAAAATGCTGGTAACCGGCGTTTTCTCCTTTTTCCACAATGATTTCTACGCTATCAAGGACAAGTTTAACCATTTGGGTCAACTTTAATTTGTTGTCTGCAAATGTCTTGTCTGGTAAAGGATTAACTGCTAATCCTGTTAGTGAAAAAAAAGCTTTTATTCAAAGCTCCATACCTCTGACATTCTGGACATATTTCCATTAACCTATATGGAAAGGATTTCATTTCAACAGAGTTACTTGTTTCAGACTAAAGTTCCATCAGCTTCGTGGTGACCTAGTACAGAAACTTCTACAAAGGTTAAATGTGACAGATGCCCCCCACTTCTACAATTTAGCATCCCTTGAGGGCACCTTGCAATGTCTTATGCACATTTCGGCAAGGTAGGTATTTGAAATCCATTATTTCCTGACAAAACCTTTGAGAAGAATACTTTAAAAGCCTACTTTCAAAGGGGGATTGAACCAGATTTAGACCAAAATTGTTTTGGGTGTAGAAAGTTGATTTTTTTAAAGAGAAATCATAAGGATATTAATGTATACCTTTAGTTGGGGAGAAATGAAAAAAATCTGAAAAGAAAAAAATGCATCATGTGGGAGTTGAACCCATGACCATCGAACCATAGTCAGTGACTACTAACTGAGCTAGTGGGCCATGGAATGTTTTCATGTTTAAAATGTATTTATTCCATGTTATGCAATAAAGGCTATACCATTACTAATGGAGTGGGTAATTTTACTGTAATAATAAAAGAAATGTGATATCCATGTGTTTTCTATGTGTATTTCTATCTATGTTTCAACTTATTGATTGTATTGATTGATTGTATGGTGTTTAATTCCGTTTTGAACATTATTTCAGTTATATCACGGCGGCCAGTGCACCTATCCATGCTTTCCTGGAGTTTCATTTACCAGTACTCCGCACAATATTCTTTCCAAGCCACTGACTGCTTTCCCACATAACCATCGTCGAAACAATGGTCAGCGGTGAGAGAGGAATGAATCCTCAGAAAGAAATTGGCCAAGCCGGGGATCGAACCTGCGACCTCCTGTTCTTAAGTCCTGTACGCTACCAACTGAGCTACGGGGGCTTGGCTGTTTCAACTTAAAAGCCATCATTGCATCCAAATGAAAATTAGTAGTCTTTGTTAAGATTTTCTAAAAAACTTGCAAAAGAAAATCTGGGTCTGTAATCATCATCCATTCTTAAGAGTATTCTAAGTCTTACTCTCCAATATTTTCTAAAATGAAAAATGTCACAACTTTGATTGGCTAAACCAAATGGTTTTGCTCTGTGAAATGGGGGCTTAATGCATTTTCAAAAAGTATCAACCCAGGTCAGGCTGACCAGGGACAAAACACTTTGCTTTTGGTAAATTTTCTGCATGTCCAAGGACCACTCTTCTCCAGATTCAGTCAGTCATTAGACTGAATGGATTTTATGGATCCCTAATTATGTGATGAATTGCTTGGTATATTGTATCACGGAGGTTGATCAAGCCCCCTTTTGCCAGAGCATGGCTCATCTGCAAGATAAAAAATATTGCCATGTTATTATACTGAAAACCAGGGTAGAGTGTTGCAGTAATAGAGAGTACTTAGTGGTTCTATTCAGCAGGTCATAGATTAACCCTTTACCACACAATCCCAACTTTTTCCCACAATGTTTTCTAACCTATGGAAAACAAATTCCATCATTTGAGCTACATTTAAATTGTCGTCTGCAAATGCTTCCAATTTGGACGTCTAAAATTTTGTCGTTTGGTAAAGGCTTAACCCTTTCCCAAACAAGCCCTGGTTTTCACGTGTCTGCAGTACAAGTCTTTTGAAAACTCTGTGGGAAAAGGAGAAATTGCTCATAACGAGCAATTTCTCCTTTTCCTACAGTGTTTTCTACCCTTTTTGAGAACTTTCTGCCATTTTCATCAAATTTAAAATTGTCGTCTGCAAACTCTTTGAATTTGGACCAGTCCAAAATTTGTTGTTTGGGAAAGGGTTAATACATAATACTCTGTAGTTTCTTCACAGTCACTTAAACATAATTATTATGTTGTTGCAACCCTCTATAGTTCAAATTAGAACTTGCAACATGGTGAGATGCAGGCATCTTACACTTAAGTACATATATATGGTATTTCACCTAGGGAAGATAAGGTTTTGAGGGTTCAGTTTTAATGTGAACCTAAGTGATCTTTTCTCTTAAGACCTGGCTGGAGTCTGGAGTGTACAGAACTAGACGGCAGAGCTCTGTGTGTTCAAGTCCTGAACAGTCTACAGGAGGTTGTGTCCGCCTTCCACATTGGTCGTGGTGGTTCCTCTATGTCACTCATGGGGAAGGGAGTCACGAAAGCAGCCACGCTTTGTCTCAGACATATTGCTTATGAAATGGTCACCCAGGCTAAAGATCAGGTAGATAAATTTCACCCTCAAAATGCCATATAAATCTTAACACACATATTACTCCCTGCAGATGGTTTTTTCTGCATGTTGCAGCAAACACTTTTGGGAAATATTTTGGCAGTCCAAAAATGAGCCATGCTCTGTGAAAATGGGAATTAATGCATCTGTATAAAGTACCTGTGCATTCAGTGCAGACTTACCTGGGTCAAAACATTTTGCTACTGGTCATCAGTGTACCTCTTTCAGTCGGTTGTTATACAAAATGGAATTTAGGGATCCATAATTATGTGATGACTAGCTTGGTATAATGCATCAGGGAGATGCATTAAGCCCCCTTTTACCAGAGCACAGCTCAATTATATTTGCTGCATATGATTTGCAAATATCCCAGTAGTATTATGGATCTAAAACATGACTGAAGGATTAATGCATGGAATGAATATATGTGAAAGTATCGTGGCAACAGGAGAATGGTTGATATGCTTCCCTTTCCATTATATGAAACACAGTTTTGTGACTTTTATAAAGGAAATACAAGTACTTGAATGTTTTATGTACTTACAGTATGTCCATTTTTTTCTATCCTTTTTAGCTTATGTGACCACAAAGTGCTCAATGTGAACTTTTGTGATCATGCTGTGTTCGTCTTCATTTGTGCATCATCCGTTATGCATTGGCAACTTTTTCCATTTGTATGCTTTAGGGCCCACATTTTCTGTCTGATACCCATTAAACTTGATCAGAATGTTTTTTCACCATGACATCTGGGACAGGCTCAAAAATGGGTTATGTCAGGTCAAAAAGTGTGTCACTGGGATAAATCTGAGAAAAACCTTGTGTTTACTCTAGAAGCCACATTTTAAGTCCAATACTCTGGAAAAAAATTTCAAAAGGTCGGATTTGGTTATCTAGAAAGAGATTGAAAATAGGTCATGTAGGGTCAAAAAGTAGGTCACTGGGATGAATCTTGGAAACAGTTTATGGACACTCTAGTTATGCCCAGTACAGTGTATTCACGAAAGTTGGTCAGAATATTTGTCTTGGCCATACCTCGGAAGACTATAACATTGCGTCAAAAAGTTGGTCACTGGGACAACTTTTAGAATACACACTCTAGAGGCCATGGTTTTACTTCAGTACTCATGAAAGTTGTTCAGAGTATTTGTCTTGATGATATCTAAGACAAGAAGCAAAATGAGTCAAGTTGGGTCAAAATGTACCGGTAGGTCACATACATAAATCTTTGAAGAAAAAATTGAACACTATAGAGAGGTCATGTTTTTCTATCCAGTGCTCATGACAGGTTGTCAGAATATTTGTCATGATTTCTTAGAAGAGATTGAAACATGGTTATGCCAGTTCAAATAGGTTCATGTGAGCAAATCTGGGACATCATGGCCCTATTGTTATTAACTAGCCTGCAAGCTTATGTCATGGCCCTGTGTTGAATGTACCTGTGTCCATCCACATGTGTCTTAACTAATATTTCAAACTTTTTCTTCTCTGAAAATGCAGATAACCCAGAAGTAAATCAAAGTCAGAATGAAAATAATTGTTCCCTTCTGTTTCAATAGAATTGGCCCAAACATTGGCTGTATTCCAGACATAGTACAGAAATAGCTGAGGAGCCAGGACTGGATTGGTTACTGACTCTATGGACTTACAGAGATCCTGAGGTATCTGTCAGTTTTCTATCACTGTCTTATAGTTACTTGGTGTCTGTTGTAACCCTTGGAGCATCTAGAGCAGATAGTGTGGTAAAAGATCAGTCTGCAAAGAACACAAAGTATGAACATGTACCTAAACAGTCTCCTTTTTTTGTGCAATAATTTGCCCAAACCATCCATGAAATTATATGATCTTGGCATGTTATAACCCTTTACGACACAATCCCGACTTTAAACGACCCTTATAAAGAAGCCTTTTAGAAACATTGTGGGAAAAGGAGAAAATGCTGGTAACCAGTGTTTTCTCCTTTTCCCACGTTTTCTACCCTTCCTAAAACAAATTTCAATTTCTGAATAACATTTAATTTGTTGTCTGCAAAAGCTTTCAATTTGGACGAGTCTGAAATTTTGTCGTTTGGTAATGAGTTAACGATCAGGTAGAAGAAAATTTCTGAAAACATTGGAAAAGGAAAAGATGCTGTTAACCAGCATTTTCTCCTTTTCCTATCATAGCTGCTATCCTTTCAAAAACAAACATCATTCTAGCCAGATATTGCTACACTTTTAGAAACTAACATCATTTCACCCTTGTTAACCCAGGTGTGAAGTATTACCATTCATAACCCCTGGGACATTCAACTACAAAACCGTCATTTCTATGAATATTCATAAGATTGCGAATTACACCCAACAGCCATTTGAATTGTCGATGACATAATGATACTCTCTTGTAGTGGAGAATAATCACATTTCTTCGTTGTTATGAATAAACCGGGTAAACCCCACATCATTATCAATGAATGTGGCGGCCGGCGGTAGGCCTTCCTTCTGTGGCATTTGCCTTACGACAATCCAGGGCAGACATTACAAATCCTTGTATACAAAGGCAAATATTCAGAAATTACAGCATGTTGTTGCAGTCCATAGGGGTATGTAGCAGGGGTGACGTCATCCTCGTTGACCCAGTTCCAATGTATTCCGTAAACTACATTTATGGATTTGATTGGTTGTAGACGAGGTAAAAATAGAAATGATGGCATATGGTTGATAAAAATAGATTAAATTTTCTCACGGAAAAACTGAGATTACCAAACAAAATGCCTCATGAATAATTCATGAGAACGAGAAAACATATGCAAGATAACCCAGGGGCGATGAAGATAGTTTACGGAATACATCGGAACTGGGTCAACGAGGATGACATCATTTGAGCCATGTTTAATTTGTTGTCTGTGCTTATGCTCTGGGTTTGCACTAGTCTAAATTTTTGTCATCTCATAAAGAATTAACCGTTTACCACACGACACAATTTTAAACTTGTCTAATGCAGAGCATTTGCAGACAGCTAATTAAGGGTGGCTCAAATGATTGAACTTGCCTTTAATTGAGTGGCAAACATTGTTTGAAAAGGAGAAAATGGTAACAAGAATTTCCTCCTTTTTCTACAATGTTTTCAAAAGCTTTCTTTCTCAGGGTCGTTAAAAATTGGGATTGTTTTATAACAGGTTAAGATGAAAAGCCAATTTATACCAAGGCTGCTTCGGAAATAATAGCTCTCAAAATATAAGACCAAGTAAATCAAGATCTAACTGCATGTTCTGTGTAATGTCATCTTGATCCAAATTGTCTTGAAAAAGCAGTTAGACCTGTACTATACATCTCAAGGTTTTCTTTTCAAAGGGAAACGAGTCATGCTCTGTGAAAAGGGGGCTTAATGCAGTCTGTGCAGGCTGACCTGGGGTGTAAATTTTTGCTATTGGTCAATTTCATGACTAGTCTACCTCATTATTCAGTCAGACAAAAGGGATTTTATGGATCCATAATTATGTGATAGCTTGCTTGGTACAATGTATCACAGAGATGCATTAACCCTTTACCGCGCAATTTTGAGTTTTAACGACCCTGAGAAAGAAGCCTTTTGAAAACATTGTGGGAAAAGGAGAAAATGCTGGTAACCAGCATTTTCTCCTTTTCCCACAATGTTTTCTACCCTTAAAAAACAAACTCTATCGTTTAAGCCACTTTTAGATTGTCGTCTGCAAATGCTTTCAATTTGGACAAGTCTACATTTTTGTTGTGTGGTGAGGGGTGAAGCCCCTTTTGCAAAAGCTTGCCTCAGATATTTTTAACACTTTACCAAACAATAAAATTTGGACGTGTCCAAAATTAACAGTGTTTGTAGACAACAATTAAAAGGGGACTAAAATGAAGGGATTTGTTCTTGAAAGGGTAGAAAACATTATGGAAAAAGAAGAAAATATAGGTTACCAAAGAAAATGCTGGTTACCAGATAGAATTTGTATCAGAAAAGGTAGAAAACATTGTGGAAAAAGGAGAAAATGCTGGTAACCAGCATTTTGTCCTTTTCCCACAATGTTTTCAAAAGCTGTCTAAGGGTCATGAAAATATGGGACTGTGTGGTAAAGGATTAAACTATTTTAAAGGTCAGAACAGCAGGACTTGGGCTGGCTGTGACTTTGAGCTCAGTTGAAGAAGGGAGACAACTACTGTCTCTAAACTGTCAACAAACACCAGGAGGTATATGGGCTGCTGCATTTGGAATTCTTCTAGACCACTCAGAGTGTAGTATGGTCAGGCAAGAGGTTAGTCAGAACAGTGTTTTAGTTGTTGTTTTTCATTTTTTGCTCGGCTGTTTTCTAAGAAAATAATGAAGTATTGTCTAAGCTCTGGTGTCGTTTGCATTGTCATGCAAAAGCTTTGACATTTTATAATCTCTGTTGTAACTGAAGGTGTTTGTTTCAAACTTGGACAAGTTGTTAAGTATTTTAACCTCTGCAGCAAGGGCAGGTAACCATCAATTTATTTTTGACAGGGTTATACCCCCTTTTAAAACTTGCAAATGGTGCAAATGGTTTCAGAGGGTAACCCTGTAAAACACAACCCGAAGTTTCAACAACCATAAGAGAGAGCAGGCTATCATAAACAACTGTGTGTTTTAATGACCTAGTTGAAGGAATTATTTTGAAAACATTGAAAAGGGAGAAAATGCTTATAACCGGCGTTTTCTATTTTTCACACAATATTTTGTACCCTTCCAAAGTCAATTTTATTATTTCAGGCAGGTTTAAGATATCATATGGAACTACTTTCAGAATGGACAAGTCCAAAATTTTGTTTTTTAGAATTGAGCTAATGAAGTTTAAAAGCTCCAATAGCAGCCAGAAGTAAACAATTCGGGTGTTAAAATGCATTTAGATATAAGTAATACCATTTCAAAGCATGGAAATTACTGTGAGGACGACAGTCTGTTATCGCATTGTAGGCCCAGTTGTCCCCGGCAGAAAAATGAATTTCAAAAGTCGGACAAAAGTTCCCAGGTTGCTCTATCTTTTGTGTACTTTTTACCTGGGTTTGAAATTCATTTTTCTAAAAAACAAGTGGACGATTGCCATCTTTACAATGATATCCATATCTTTAACCCTTTACTGCACAATGACGCCTTTTGACGCCCCTGGGAAAGAAGCCTTTTGAAAACATTGTGGGAAAAGGAGAAAATGCTGGTAACCAGCATTTTCTCCTTTTCCCACAATGTTTTCTACCCTATCAAAGAAAAATTGCACCATTTTAAGCAAACTGAAATTGTTGTCTGCAAATGCTTTCATTTTGGGGAAGGCTAAAATTTTGTCGTCTGGTAAAGGGTTAAATGTTATGAATTAACCCTTTCCCAAACAAACCCTGGTTTTCACGTGTCTGCAGTACAAGTCTTTTGAAAACACTGTGGGAAAAGGAGAAATTGCTCGTAACGAGCAGTTTCTCCTTTTACCACAGTGTTTTCTACCCTTTTTGATAACTTTCTGCCATTTTCATCAAATTTAAAATTGTCGTCTGCAAACTCTTTGAATTTGGACCAGTCCAAAATTTGTCGTTTGGGAAAGGGTTAAATTCAAATGCATTTTAACTCCAGCATTGTTTACTGTTGGCTTCTAGCCAATAGAGAGGCTTTTACCTTGTACCACACAATCCCAAGTTTTAACTACTCTGAAGAAGAAGAAGACTTTTGAAAACATTGTGAGAAATGGAGAAAATGCTGGTTACCAGCATTTTCTCCTTTTCCCACAATGTTTTCTGCCATTTCAAAGACAGAAACTATCATTTGCAGTACATTTGTTTTGTCATCTGCAAATGTTTTGAATTTCGTCTAGTCCAGAATTTATTGTGTAGTAAAGAGTTAATGAAGTACTTGTGTACCTTGGAATTACAGGCAGCCCAAATTCTGATTAACCTCACATCCCAGCAGATGCCTAGTGGTAGCTGTGAAGGGGATGATAAGCCAGTACCTGGACCTGTTGTTATGGATACAGAATACCAAGTGTCCCTTGTGGGTCTGACAGCTCTATTGGCCCTGTTGCATCATTCACAGTTTTACAGAGAAATGTCCCTGGTCCTGTCATCCTACTATCCACAGCCTACAATACAAGCTGCTGTAACATCAGATCTGTATAAGCTGTCAGAGTCAGCATCTGATAACACACTATCTGTGTTAGGTATAACTTTTTCACTTAGATACAAATGGCTCTTTATACCAGCCATTCTAAATTTAATTCTACTTTCAAATTCTTAAAGGCCAAATAGCACCCAAAAAACAATGCAGGTGTTAAGATGCATTTAAATTTAAATCATCCTTTTAAATGCATAGAAAATATTGTAAAGACAACTGCTATTGTGTGGTTGGTCCAAGTGTTTTTTGCTGGCGACAAATGAATTTTTAAATCAGGTAAAAAGTAAACAAAAGATAGAGCAACCTTACAACTTTTAATCTACTTTTGAAATTCATTTCTCTGCCAGTGACTAACATTTGGACCAACTGTACAATAACAGATTGTCATATTCACAATAATTTCCATACTTTTAAAAGGTATGATTTAAAAAGATACATCTGTACTTGCTTTCAGCCAGACTTGCACCCATTTCATCTTTATTTTATGAAACCCATTTCATCTTTATTTTACGAAACTATAATTATTCTTGTATCTTCCAAATGTTCCCCTGACGGTTTCAAGGCTGCATGGATTATGTCCCATTGAAAATGCATTTCATTTTCTGAAGGCCTTCAAAGAAATCACTGTTGTCGTTTCTGGTTGCAAATAAGGACAAGTCCCTTGGGTTTCTCTATCCCTTACACCATATACACATATACTGATTTATCAATGTTTATAAATTCTGAACAATTCTACACATTATCAAGTTTCAACAGTGTTTTTTTCTAAGGCTGTAAGGATGAATATTTAATATTTGTGACAAATGTTGCAATTGTATGTAACTATTTTACTGGATGCACTAGTAGTTTGCAACAGATGAGACACTAAAATAGTTCTTAAACCATTCTCACAAACAAAGCATTGGCCTTTATCTCTTTACCACACATTCCTGAGTTTTGATGACCCTAAGGAAAATGCCTTTTGAAAACATTCTGGGAAAAGGAGAAAATTCTGGTAACCAGCATTTTCTCCTTTTTCCACAATTTTTTCTACTGTCCCAATGGTGAACTCCTATTTTTTAATCACACTTATTTGTCCTCTGCAAAAGCTTTCAATTTGGGCAAGTCTAAATTTTTTTCATTTGGTAAAGAGGTAAGAACAGGGACTACCGTAGCTTTTAATCCTATGGATTATAATAAGAACATCATGTGATTATGATCTCTAAGCAATTAGTCAAGACAAAATTCTATTAAATGGAAGAGCTGCTTATTAGTAGCTATTTCTGTATGTGCTACAATGTTTTCAACAATTAGTTGCATGTAAAATGTGTCAGAATATGTTTAATTAAGTGATGCCTGAATATTTATAAATAAACTTTAGTTACACAATAAAACTTGTTCCATTGTGTCAATATTTTCCAGCTGATGCAGGATTGCTGCAGAGGCATGCCTCTCATCACAACACAATGTCTCTCTTACAGGTAATCACTTTTTAACCAATTGATTTAAATCTGATCATAATAACAATTTTTCTTCAGTTCAGATCTCTTGTTTTCAACTGATGGATCATGAAATAATGAACCCAGCTCATTACCTTGTTGTTGATCTGTATTTGTGATATATATTTATTACACTGTAGATAAAACCAAAGCTGGTGTTCCTAGCTATATATTTAAAACATGTTTTTTTTTTCTAAATATATATACTTTAGAAGCTGTAGATGTTATGAGGGCAGGTTAAAGTCATTAGATAGGAGATAAAAAGGATGCAATTTATGAAGTGATAGCATGAGATATAAGTTACTGTATAGTTTTGAACAAGTAACCTTTAAAAGTTCTGTCTTGTTTTTGCAACTACTACCTTGTATCATTTTGGACTTGTACATTGCGTAAACGTTTCTAAACAGTATGTAAACCATAGGTATCTACTTGATGTAGTGAATCTGAATCTGAACATGAATAGAGAAATTACCCATATCAGAGACTGCCCTGTTGACACAGTGTTTTTAAAGGTCAATTGAAACATGTACACCGAAATCCATCTGCACAATGGAATGTATATAGATCATTTTATACAAGACAGGAAAGAATAAATGTAGAACTAGTTAATGTGAACAAAAGATACTCTTGATAAAAAGTTTTTACACACATTCTTTAGACCTCAGCCATTTCCTCTGCACGAATGTCAGAAAGACCTGGAACAATAGGAGCAAATGGACAACAAGTAACTCAAAAGGCACCCAACAGTAGTAACAGGACAACACCCAGGGAGGTGGAGCAAGGTAGTAAGACTAAATGATTGATAACTCACATCCTGAAACAAATCTGTTTTACCCTTTACCACAGGATCCTGACTTTTAATGACCCTGAGGAAGAAGCCTTTTGAAAACATTTTGGAAAAAGGATAAAATGCTGGTTACCAGCATTTTCTCCTTTTCCCACAATGTTTTCTACCCCTCCCGTAATGAATTTCAATATTTGAGCCACATTAATTTTGCCGTCTGCAAATCCTTTCAATTTGGACAAGTCTAAAATTTTGTCATTTATTAAAGAGTTAAGAAGAACTTTGAAAGCAATCTTGTAAAATATAGATAATCATGAAAAATTAGAGTTCAACACATGGCATGTAAAAACGTTGTTGTAAAAGGAGCCTTACTACCCTGTTTTTAGAGGTGGTTTGTTGCAAGAGAAAAAGATTGTTCACATAATAATAGTGTGCCAAGTCCTACTAGGCAATTTTTGCACATGACAGATGTAGCTGAAAAGATGGAATAAGATTTGTATAGGGTGACCCACTGTGGGAAAGATGAAGTGCTCATTACCAGTATCTTCCCATGATGTTTTCAAATGATCCTTGAAGTAGTGGTAAAAGGGACTTCAGGAAAACATTAGTATGTGCACTTGGGGCAGCAGTATATCTGAAATGTTGGAAACGGTATAAAACACCATGGTCATACAAACAAATAAACAAAAACATTGGAGAACATGGGAGAAAATGCTGATAACCCTCAATGTTTTCTAGCCTTTGAGAAACAAATCCCATTATTTTAACTGAAGTTTATGTATTGTTTGCTAGTGCTGTCTATATGGAAGAGTCTAAAATTTTGTTGTTTGATAAAAAGTTCAACTTTTGAGTGCCAAATAAATGAAATAAATATTTTCAGTATGTCTAAAATATGAAGAAAATGCATTTCAAGTAAGTTTTGATGAGAGGATTCACAAAATTTGGAACAGTCTAAAATTTTGTCATTTGATTAAAAGTTAGTTTTGAGTGCCAAATGATAAGAAGATTGCACAAAATGTGACAGTGCGAGTCCAAGATTAAAACACACATATTTTGATGTACATTGCTGCAAAGCAATAGCATATTTAGGCCTTCATTTCTCATTTGTTATTCTCTTTTTGGCTAAGTTAATGTTTTGTCTACTTTAAAGGTTACCATGTATGTCTTGATAATATTGCACTGTCTTGCGAGACTTTATCCCAGTCTTACCAGATATGCACTAGAGTGGAACAGGGAGATAACCCAATCAGACTGGCAATAATGAGTATATGATGTTGTTGTAGGTGTGACTGACAGCTCAGGAGAAGAACAAGGTGCTGAAACGGCAGGTTATCAGTATGTTACCACACCTGGTCTTGTATCTGCTGTAGCCCAGTTAGCTAGAAACCTGATTATACAGGCTCCTCAAGACTCAGTTACCTCCCTTAGAAATGAGTCTCTGATACCCTTCTTTATCAGGTAACATTTTACCTTTTCAACCCTTTACCACACAATCCTGAGTTTTAACGACCCTGAGGAAAAGCCTTTTGAAAACATAGATGGAGAAGGAGAAAATGCTGGTAACCAGCATTTTCTCCTTTTCCCACAATGTTTTCCACCCTTTCAAAGGCATATTGCATCAATTGAGGTACATTGAAGCTGTTGTTGGCAAACAGTTTCAATTTTTTTCAAAACTAAAATTTTATCATCTGGCAAGGATTAAATATTAAAGCTGGTTACTTGAAAATAAAGTCATCACCATAGCTGACCAATTTCTTTCTGAGGATTGATGAAAGCCATCACAAAGGGATTCATTCCTCTCTCTCTCTCTGCTAATCCTTGTTTCAATGAAGGTTATGTGGGAAACAGCCAATGTCTTTGAAAGAAGATATATGCAAAGTGCTGGTTAAAGAAATTCCAGCAAGGTACGGATAGGTGCTGTTAGCCACCTTGGTATTACTGAAATAGTGTTAAAAAGGGAGTTAAACACAAATGAACAAACAAATATCAGCACTCATTAGAGTATAATCACTATCTAAAATGTTTGCTTCTCTTAGAACATCACAAAAATTGGCAGAAATGGATTTTATTAAGCTCACCAAAGGCTTGCTTAATAACATTTTTCCTAGACTTGTCTAATAAAATTTTATCTCAAATGCCAACTCATGTCAGATCCTATATTTCTGAAACTACCCAATTGGTTGATATAACCTTACAGAAATGATCCTACCATGGCCCTTTTCAAATTTTTTTCAAAGAATTTGATTCCCATGAAATCTCTGCTGGTATAAAATTAGTAGATCTCATTCAGTTCAAGACTATCATTGCTACTAAATCCCAATCTTGATAAATATAGAACTTTCTATTATATGTTAATGCTGTTGTTTCCCCAGTGTGATTGATGCCAATTTCCTAGAAGGTATTCAAGTGTTAACAAGTTCAGATCAGCTAGAGCTGTTATTCTCAGAACTGGTTGAGATGCACATCAGTATATTACACTTACTCCAGACATGTCTTGTGTATGACGCGACCACAAGGATAGAGTTACTGCAGGACAAACAGTCGCTTGGTGGTATCCTTTCTCTACTGAGGATCTTCTCTGAAGGCAAGATTGAAGTTATTATTTTAACCCTTTGCCAACAATCCCGAGTTTCAACAACCCTTACAGAAAAGACTTTTGAAAGATTCGTGAGAAAAGAAGAAAATGTTGGTAACCAGAATTTTATTCTTTTCCTACAAAGTTTTCAAAAAATGTCCTTTTCAGGGTTGGTTAAATGTGGGATTGTGTGGTAAAGGGTTGATAGACATCAGTGTATTGTCCATCGTAGAAGTTCAGTCAGCAATCTCAGAGCTTTAAATTAAGGGTCGCTGGTTCAAATCTCCAGCGCGGCGAATTTCTTAAGACTTGTATAGTTGTTTGACTTGTATTGGTGTAAAATACTTCAAGTATAGAATAACTGCAGTACACACAAATTGAAAATTCACTGAGATTAAAAACTTATCGTTACAGTTTCAAGGTTTCTTTTGGTCTAGAATATTTCCCGTGATATGGAACAAGGTTGTTCCAAGATCAGACTACACAGTGTTTGGGTGGAACTGATCTATGGTATCAAAACTCTTAATTGGAGTTATGGTTGAATAGAGGAAAATCTGATATGACTCTGTTTTCACCCTTTCAAACTGAGCTGAACTTTTTGCTTTACTCGAATAGGAACAGATTTGTCAAGCTCAAGGTTTATGCAAAATACTGTGACAAATGAATGAATTGATAAAAATCAGCAATTGCATCAGAAATCAAAGGTGAAAGTGTTTTTCTCAATAAATTCTTTGCAAATTGGGGTTCAGCTGGTAAAGAATGGCAAAAACTGTATTTTCACCTTTTAACTATCATTTACAAAACTGTGATAAATGTTCTGTGTGCCATAAGTTTCACTTTATATTAGATTTCATTTAACACTTACCATTATGCTCACCAGAGCACAAAGTGCTCATGGTGAGCTTTTCTGATCATCCATTGTCTGTTGTCAGTAATCAACAATTTCTTTAAACAAGATCTCCTCCTGAACCACAAGACTGATTGCAACCAGACTTCAGAAGAATGTTTATTGGGCCGAGGTCTTTCAAATTTGTTCAGAGAATTGTATTCCAAGCAAAACTAGTTGTCATGGCATTGTTGTTGGGGTCACAAGTTTTATGAGGGCTTATACAGTAAAAAACATGTACATTGTAGTGGCTGTTGTAGAGGCCACATTTTCAGGCCAATTATCAAAAGTGGGTAATGCTGGAAAGTCCAAGAAAAGCTTTGTGTACATCTTCAGTCCAGTAGTCATGGAAGTTGGTCAGAATGTTTGTCTTAATAATTTCTGGGACAAGGCTGAGAATGGATCTCTTTGTGTTCAAAATTAGGTCACAGGGACAAATCATAGGAAAAAAGATGTGTACATTCTAGAGGCCAAACTATCAGAAATATATTCATGAAAGTTGGCCTGACTGTTTGTCCTTATGATATCTCATATGAGACTGAAAGTAGGTAACTCCAGGTCCAAAAGTATGTCACTGGGACAGATCTTAGAAAAAGCCCTGTGTAACTTTAGAGGCCACAATTTAAGACCAAAACTAATGAAAGTTTGTTGTACTTTGTATAATTTTCTGAAAGCTACACTGGCTTGGGTGAATCAGTCGTGGGCCATCATGGCCTTCTTCTTCTGAAATAATCTTTTTTAAGCTCAACATCTTGATAGTTTACGATATTGTGTTTCAGCCTCGTCTGACACTATTGTGGTGTGCTGTGAATTGTGGGAAAGTGTTTTGTCCTTTCTGACAACATTGATACAGATGCATTATGGTCCAGCTGTAGAAGTTCTAGCACAGCTCTTACACAAACAATGGAGTCCCATTGCAGGTAACTGAACCCTTGAACTTACAAATTTTTATTGGTTACCAGCATTTTCTCCTTTTCCCACAATGTTTTCAAAAGACTTTTTTCCCAGAGTCGTTAAAAGGCGGCATTGTGCGGTAAAGGGTTAAAAACTATTGGTAGAGAAGAATTTCCTGGTAGCAAGAACATATTTATATTTCTCCATTGTTGGAACACCATTGTGAGGTTGATGATGTCAAGAATCGGGCAGAATGCTCCTGATATTTCTTATTCATAAGGCATTGTTTTCATGCTTTCTCCAAGTATTGTCATGTTCAGCTGGCACTTCAAATTTTCAATTACCGAAAATATCCCTATACCAATCTTTCTCTATACTGAGAAATGATGGCATGTGTCTATGCTGTCAGCTCCTGTGAACCTGTAAATCTACAACCTGGGCTAAGACTTGATTGCTGGAAATACTGAAAAGTCCATGGGGGCCAAGTCAGGATAGTAAAATAGATGCTGAATGTACTTCAAGTTACATGGGCTGTAGGTTCACACAAGTGTAGAAGAAATTGGTACACTACAATAACAGACTTGTTTTTCCATGGTGAAACATGCAGCTGCTTCTTGGCCAGACTACAAGCAGGGAACCCACCTCCCTGCCACCTTGTTAATGATATATATAACATGTTCCGATGAGTTTTTGCAACATTTCATGCAAAATGGTCTATTTTTTGGGGAAATATACACAAACTCTTAGTAATTTTTTAACACACTTCTTATGTATATCTTTACTATTACTTAGATCATATTATGTATTTGTTATGTTTGTGTAATTGACCAACATACAGTATGAAACCATTTGTTGTCTGCAAAAGCTTGCGGTACAGAATGGACTAAAATTTTGTTGTTTGCCAAAGAGATAACACACAAAACAATACTAATACGGTTCGAAAAAAGGTGATGTAGAAATGGAAACTGCACATAGCTATAGATTTCATGCCAGACAATGATGGAGTAATGAAGTTCTTCATTATTTTTCAGAGAACCTATTAAAGGTACTAGAGGGAAGATTTGATAGCCATGAACTGTATGTGTCCTGTTTGAACTTTCTGTCTGTCCTGTGTTGTGAAGAGGGTAAACTACAGCAGAAGTACACAGATGAATCATCGACTGTGACCATCACAGCTCTATTAAATATACCTCTACAGCAAGGTATAATCTATTGGAATTATGATATTATACTAAACAGAAAAAGAAACACAGGAAAAATGTTACATCTAGCAATAAACCAAATACTGAATAAAAGAATTAACCACTTTTCATCTAGCATATAAAATGTTTATCCGGAGTTTGTTTTTCTATTCTATCTATGACTGAAACTAATATCCAGTTTTGAAATATGAATGACTGTCGTGGACATTGAAATACACTGAGCAAAACTTATAAACTGCCCGCTTTAGAGAAATACGGCCTTGTAGCTCAGTGGTTGGTGTACCTGACTCGTGACCTGGTGGTTGCTGGCGTAATGTCCGGTTGAGGGAAACTTTCTTTTTGGCAACTCTTTTTGCCTCTCACCTCTGAGGCAAGTAAGAAAAGTGGTCAGTGTCTAGGAAAGAAAGTTGTGTTAGTACTGGTGAGAGAAAGCCAGGAAGCACAGGTGCAGGTACACTGGCAGCGGTGATGTGACCTAAGCTGTTAAGATGGCGTTAAACTCCAATACAAACAAATGGAAATCTTACATGTTCATCACTGAGCCATAGTAAACCCCTGCATCTATAAAATGAAGACATTTCAGATTGTTTACTCATCACAATAGTCTTTATGATAACCATTTTACACCATATTTACTCAGTTATATATGTATCAGTTGAATGTGTTATCTTGCAGAAAGTAAAGATTTTAGCCAGACCACAGCTGGGTCCCAGTTCTGTAAGGGTCTGATCACCAAGTTTGATCAATACATCTTGAAGAAGGTAGATCAAAGTGGTGTGGATGACAAAGTCCATGTCTCTACAGCTCTAAGATGTCTACTATCTGTGTCTCAGACTGCAAAATCTACAGCTTTAGAAAGTAAGTGTAGACATGTCAAGTTCATTAAGTAGCTTGACTCTTAACCATTTAACTCTTTACCACACAATCCCGTCTTTTAATGACCCTGTGAAAGAAGCCTTTTGAAAACCTTGTGGGAAAAGGAGAAAATGCTGGTAACCAGCATTTTCTCCTTTTCCCACAATGTTTTCTACCTTTCCCAAAACAAATTTCAATTTTTCAGTCACATTTATATTGTTGTCTGCAAATGCTTTCAATTTGGACCAGTCTATAATTTTGTCGTTTGGTAAGGAGTTAACAAACAACACTGAAGAAGAATGCTGTTTAAAATATATTGTTTGAAAAGGAGAAAATTCTGTTTACCAATGGAAAAAAAGTACATGTAGTAAACAGCAGGGTTTTTTTTCCCTTGAATGTATTTGGATGTGCATATCTAAGATTAGAATGTGCATGATCTCCAGTCAAATATTTTCTGAGACAATTAAGCCAAACTCTTTACCAAATGATAATATTTTGGACTTGGCAGAATCCAAAGCATTTGCAGACGACAGCTCAAATGGTGCAAATTGTCCTTGAACAGTTGGAAATAATTGTGGGAAAAAAAGAAAATGCTGGTTACCAGCATTTTCACCTTTTCCCACAATGTTTTCAAAAGCCTTCATTCTCAAGGTTGTTAAAATGTGGGAATGTGTGGTAAAGGCTTAAAATCGTCACAGTATTTGGCTTTTCCTGTTGGACGAGGATGTCAACTTATGTTGTGATTGAGGGGATAAGCACATGCATGATTTATCCTTTGCAAAACATTTCCATGTTTTTGCAATTCTGAATGAGACAATTTTTGAGAATATTGTTGGGGAAGGAAAAAATACCGGTAACCAGCAGTTTCTCCTTTTCCCACAATTTTTCTTTCCCTTCAAAGACAACTTTCATTGTTTGAGCCACATTTAATTTGTCATCTGCAAATGCTTTGGTTTTGGACAAGTCCAAAATTTTGTCTTTTGGTAAAGAGTTCAGGCTACTTGTCTTGGAAGATATTTGACTACAGGTCCTGCATGTTCTAAACTTAGATAGTTTTACACTTTCAACAAAATGTAACTGAAGTTGAACTCCATATATATCTCTTGTCAATTTTATATTGCATGTTTTTGTGTGTATGTGCGTGTGTATGACCGTTGTCCATATATTTATTGTTAAAAATCGACTGTAGTTTTGTATCGGGCAAAAAAGAGGGGTGATAACAAAAAATTTATAAACTGCATGCTATGTAATGTGAGTTCTGAGTTCTTTGCCACATTTAATTTCTTGTCTGCAATGCTTTCAATATGAACCAGTCTCAGAAAAAGGAAAAAAAAATGGGTCTATCTTTTTGAAACATGTAAAAAAAAACCAAAACCTTTGTACCAATTAAATCTGTACCAAACGACCAAATTTAAGACTTGTCTAAACTGGAAGCATATGTAGATGGCAAATAAAATATGGCTTAACTCTTTACCAAATGCAAAAAATTTTAGACTAATCCAAATTGAAAACAGTTGCAGATGACAAAATAAATGTGACTGAAAAATTGAAATTTGTTTTAGGAAGGGTAGAACACACTGTGGGAAAAGGAGAAAATGCTGCTTTCCAGCATTTTCTCCTTTTCCCACAATGTTTTCAAAAGCCTTCTTCCTCAGGGTCGTTAAAAGTTGGAATGTATAGTTGTATGGTATAGGGTTAACTGATGGCAATTATCTGTTATGAGATTAAAAAAAAAGGTTATGAGCATTTTCTCCTGCATATAACCATGTTTTCAATAGCCTATTTCCTCAGTGGTGCAAAAAAACACAGGATGTTTTGTAAAGAGTCAGAGAAACTACTTGTTTTGTAAGAATCAACTCGAAAGTCATTCTCAGTGATGAATTAACCCTTTTCTGTACAATCCCCAGCATTAACGACTTTGAGGTAAAAGGCATTTGAAAACATTGTGGAAAAGGAGAAAATGCTGGTTACCATTTAATTCTTTTCTCAGTGTTTTCTACCCATTCAAGTTAAAATTTCCTCAGTTGAGTCTCATTTGAGACTCTCATCAGATTCTGCAAATGCTTTGAATAAAATTTTGTTGTTTGGTAAAGAGTTTAATTCTATACAAGTTAGAGAGGTTACATTTTCTCACAGTGGGACTTGTGGAAAACTTAATGGAGCATGTGAAACAGTTACACGCCAAACTGAATCTAGCATCACTTCAGATTGGGAAAGCTCCAACCAAGGGGAAAGAAGATCCTCATGTCAGTGAAATTATAATGACCTTTGACCTTTTGAGAAATTTCATGTACCAGAATGAAGATGTGAAGGTATGAAGCTTTACTTAATTATAATATTGTACAAATATTCGAAAGGGGGTAGGGGATCCTGCCCAGCTCAGTGGTAAAGTGTAGGCCGTTGAATTCGGAGGCCACATGTTGTAGCCTCTGGAAGCACTGGATTTTTTTGTGTGTGTCCTTGGGTAAGACACTTGAGGGCCTTCGGCTAGTACTGGTGGCAGGACATACATGAATATGAGCTATTACAATGATATAATTGAAATAATGTTGAAATCAGTGTTAACCCTTTAACGAACGACAAACGTTTGACCTGTACCAAATTCAAAGCATGTGCAGACGACAAATTAAACGTTGCTAAAATGACTCCTTCTGTCTTTGATAGGGTAGAAAACATTGTGGGAAAAGGAGAAAATGCTGGTTACCAGCCTTTTCTCCTTTTCCCACATTGTTTTCAAAGGCCTTCCCTTTCAGGGTTGTTAAAAATCAGGATTGTGTGGTAAAGGGTTAAAGAAAATTCGATCAATCAATCAACAAATATGACTCATATTTGCCACTGCAATTGACAGCTTTGGAAAACATTGTGGGAAAACAGGTAATTTAGTACACTAAACTAGTAAAGGGGGTAATGACTGAACCTTTCAGCAAACTATCCTTTGTTTTATTATGTTGATGAAGGTAATTATTCCTTTCCCCACAATATTTCAAACTCGTCAGAGAACTACAGCACATTTGTACCAATTCCGAATTTGATGTCTACAGATACTTTTAGTTTGGGATTTTATTTTTTTTGAAAGGGTTAAAAAAAACTTGCCCTTATTTGTTGGACACCTGTTAACCCTTTTAGAACACAAAGTGCTCATGGTGAGCTATTATGATCGTGCTGTTTCCGGCGTCCATCTTGCGGCGTGCGCCGTCCGTCGTCAACTTTTTACCTTGTGTAGGCTCTAGAGGCCACATTTTCAGTCTGATCCTCATGAAACTTGGGCAGAATGTTTGTCTTAATAAAATCTCGGACGAGTTCGAAATTGGGTCATGTGGGGTCAAAAACTAGGTCACTAGGTCAAATCTTAGAAAAACCTTGTGTACGCTCTAGAGGCCACATTTTCAGTCTGATCCTCATGAAACTTGGTCAGAATGTTTGTCTTGATCAAATCTCGGACGGGTTCAAAATTGGGTCATGTGGGGTCAAAAACTAGGTCATGAGGTCAAATCTTAGAAAAACCTTGTGTACGCTCTAGAGGCCACATTTTCAGTCTGATCCTCATGAAACTTGGTCAGAATGTTTGTCTTGATAAAATCTCGGACAAGGTCGAAATTGGGTCATGTGGGGTCAAAAACTAGGTCTCTAGGTCAAATCTTAGATAAACCTTGTGTGCACTCTATAGGCCACATTTTCAGTCGGATACTTGTGAAACTTGGTCAGATTGTTTGTCTTGATAAATTCTCGGACAAGTTCGAAATTGGGTCATGTGGGGTCAAAAACTAGGTCACTAGGTCAAATCTTAGAAAACTTTTGTGTGGGCTGTAGAGGCCACATTTTCAGTCGGATACTTGTGAAACTTGGTCAGAATGTTTGGCTTGATAGAATCTGGGACGAGTTCGAAATTGGGTCATGTGGGGTCAAAAACCAGGTCACTAGGTCAAATCTTAGAAAAACCTTGTGTGGGCTGTAGAAGCCACATTTTCAGTCGGATACTTGTGAAACTTGGTCAGAATCTTTGTCTTGATAAAATCTCAGACGAGTTTGAAATTGGGTCATGTGAGGTGAAAAACTAGGTCACTAGGTCATATTTAAAGAAAGATCTTGTGGGCGCTCAAGTGGCCACAATTCTTGCTCAATTGCCCTGAAAATTGGTCACCGTGTTTGTCTTGATAATATCTCGGATGAGTTTGAAATATGGTCACATAGGGTCATAAACTAGGTCACTAGATCAAATTGAAGAAATACATTTTGGACACTCCGGAGGCCTCATTTTCAGCTCAGTTGACCTGACAGTTGGTCAGCATGTTTGTCTTAATAATATCTCAGATGAGTTTGAAATTGGGTCATTATGACCCTGGAGTGAAATTTCGCCTATTGACTCAGGTGAGCGATCCAGGGCCATCATGGCCTTCTTGTTTCACACAATTCCTAGTTTTAACAACCTGGACAGAGAAGACTTTCGAAAACATTAACGAAAAAAGCAGAAAATGCTAGTAACCAGCAGTTACTCCTTTTCCCATAATGTTCTTCCCTTTCAAAGGCAAATCCCAGCATTTGAGGCACATTGGATTTGTTGTCTGCAAGTGCTTTCTATACAGATAAGTCTACAATTTGGTTGTTTGATTTTTAGTAACTAACTATTGATCAGTGATATTTACACCACATGTGCAGCTTGATCTGCGATGGCTTGGTCCACAATAGATTTAAATTATTTCGTCCTTTTTGGTAGTTTCTCAAGAAATAGTGGTGGACTATGGTTTGATATTTCATGGTTACGAACAGTGAAAAATGCCAGTTTCATATTTTCTAATTCTTCAATTGAAGGCGGAAACAGAAGTTTCTGCACACTAGTTACCTAGGTAAACAGCGTGTGCCATTCAAATATAGGGAAAAATGAAGTAATTTATGTGCATTTACCCTATATTTCTCGTGCTGTAAGTAATATTGTATTCTATTGTTATGTAAGGGGGGTATGCTGCAGGGAATTGCTGAAAACAACTGTGCTGGATTTTGATGAAAGTCCCAACAGAAAAGGTGTTAGAAGCATGGCATGAATAGAAAATTTGGTTTTTTTGGGGTGAAAGATCAAAATTTATTTCATCTTGAGGCTGCACCACTTGTAAAAATATCACCAACGATGTTCACTCGATGAAATAAAGTTTGATCTTTCACCAAAAAAAAACAAATATCCTCTATTTATCCGGATTGTTCTATACTTCAGATGGCCTGTTACCACAGTGGGTTACATAATATTATGTTTAGGATGTGGTCATGGGGTCTCACTGATCCACCTTTGATGATGTCTATGATACAGCTGTTGACAACCTATACAGCCAAGTGTCCTACTGGTTAGTATTTATCATTTAACTCTTTACCAAACAACAGAATTTTTGACTTGTCTAACTTGAAAAAATTTGCAGATGACAATTTTCATGTGGCTCAGATGATGAAATTTGTTTTTGATAAGATAGAAAACATTGTGGGAAAAGGAGAAAATGCTGGTTACCAGCATTTTCTCCTTCTCCCACAGTGTTTTCATAGGGCCTCTTCTGCAGGGTCTTTAAAACTTAGAATTGGGTATTAAAGGGTTATACAACACAGCTTAGGGCATACCATAGTGGCTGGTATTTTTCATAACCATAGAGTTAATAAACTGGCAGCCTATTATAAATCTTCATGCCAACAACAGGTAAAACCTAATGCTACAACGCAGAAATCTGTTCACTTTGAGACTTCATGAGATAGCACAAGCCTTGGAAATTTAAATTTTGATATTATTTGTTCACAAAGATAGTCCTTATCTCAAAAGACTCAATTCTTTTGTAAATTTGTCTGTCATGATGTTTTAATGGAAGATAGAATTGTTCCTTTAATTTAAAACAGAAGGTAAGGCATTCTGTTACATTCTGTTTTATTGGTGCATGTGATAACCAATAGCTGCTATCGATAAATAGGGTGTGGCCAGTTGTCAATTGGACTGTTCTGGGAGATACAACAAGTAGCAGTTTAACAGAGCTTAGTGCTCTGGTGGTTGGTGTTTGGTGGTAATCAGTTATCACATATCTCAAATGTATTGATATTGATCTGGGTGAATGTACAGCAGGTGACCTTTGAGAATCCTGAGGCAAAGTGACATGTATCACATAATATCCCTTCTTAGGCTGGCTGTTTTCGAAGGAAAAATTTAAGGTATTGCCGCAGCCCTGGCCTTGTCTGTGAAAAGTGTGACATTTTATCAAATCACTGTCATTACTAAAGATATTTGTTTCAAACTTGGACAAGTTGTTTTTGATTATCAAAAGGGGAACATATACAACAAGGGCAGATGACCATCAAAATATTTTTGACAGATTTATCCCCCTTTTTCATCTTAAAATTTTCACTGAATATCAAGCATCCACAGCTGAACATTGCTCTTGTTATATATATGTCCAATTTTCCAACTACTATTTCAATTTTTTGTATCGTTAATTTACTCTGTGGGTGCTGTGCCATTTCTACAAAAGCTCATGTTGGAGAAGAAGTTCGATAAAAAATTTTTACAACTTGATAGTCATATCTGATTGACAACATCTTAAAATTAATGTCAAACAAAGAAGTAAAAAATCAACAAAAAATTCCTTGTAAATCAAGGCTGAAAATCTTTATTCTACCCACGTTGATTTAGTACATAGTTTATGAAAATCTACACACAGTTGGTGAAGAAACAGCTATTTTAAATGATAACAGATATTCTGGGACACGCTGTTTATATGTAAATGAATTGTAGCCAAAAGAAGAAAAAGCTTGTTAGAGTATTTTCTCCTTTTGTTAAAATGTTTTCATAAGTGCTTTGCAGCAAGACAAAAGAGAAATCTGGAGGTTGGAATAAGTTAATGGTTTAATAATTGTTCATTTTTATGTTTTAGCCACAAGTTCTCTCGCTTACACCTCCAGTACAAGTGTGAGTCAAAGCAAGAGTAGTTTAAGTTCTAACTCTCTTGTCCACTCTCTCATCAAATATGTGACCAAAGATGGACACAAAGAACCCATGTTGAAATCTCTGTTTGCTGTCTTGTGCAACCTAGCACTCTGTTCTGAATGTAGAAATATAATTTGGAAGGTAAATTATCTAGAGAGATTATTCGAATCATTTCTTTTACACCTATCATAAAATCTTAAATATTGTATTCCTGATAGTAAAGAAAATCAATGTTTTTCAACATTTGAATGTAATGTTATGCAATTATGTCCTCTTATATGCCAAAATTGGAAGTATTGTGTTACGCTTCTGGTAATCTGTCTGTCCGTCCATTTGTCTGTGAGCAATTTTGCACTGACTCCACATCTCCTGAACCCAAAGTCTGATTTCGAAAGTACTCCACACATGTGTTCACCTTTATGAGACAATATGCAAAGCAGAGGTTTCAGATGCCAGGCTCCAAGGTCAAAGACATTTTTGTGTCTGGCACTATTATGATAAATTTCAAAGTAAGTTTGCACAAATGTTAATCACAATGAAATGATGTGTCATGAGCAAGACTTAAAGACTTATGTCTGAAGGTCAAAGGCCAAGGTCACAGCAAGGTCAAATATGTTTGTTTGTTTGGGTTTTTGTGTGTGTCTGTGTGTGTGGGGGGGGCTGGGGGTAGTGTTCCTCTCCGGCCTGTAACATTTTTAGTTATGAATGAATTTCAGTATAACTTTGTAGAAATGTTGACCACAAATAGATAAAGCGTCGCTTGCATGTCTTTAGATTAAATGTCAAGGCAAGGTCACAGCAAGGTCAAACTTGTTTAAAAAATTATTTGTGGGGGGGGGAGGCTTGGATTATGTTTGTGTGTGTTTAACCTTTTTTAATTATAAACGGTTTCAGTATAAATGTGACCATGCAGAATTGTCAACAACATAAAGACAATGTGTAGCCCTTAAAAACCATGTCCATAGGTTAAAGGTCAAGGTCAAGGCAAGATCAAATCTATAAAAGAAATTGAAATTTATGTCCGACCTATAACTTTTTTAATTATGAATGAATTTCAGCACAACTCTGCAGTACTGTCAATCACACAAAGATAATGTTTCATTTGTAACAATCATGTTGTAGGTCAAAGGTCAAGGCAAGGTCAAATGCTTTAAAAAATGGACTTTTTCAATGTTATGTTAGTGTCCAGCCTTAACTGTATTTTTAATGGGTGCAGGGGTAGACTTGATTGACATTTTACATTGGCACAGAAATAAATTGTAAAATTTGTATGAATCACTATCAATGATTGATCTCAACAAATCTCATTTTGACCTGTACCAAGGTGCTGGTAGTTCTGAAGACTTACCCTGCTTATCACAAGATTTGAAAATGAGAAGATGTGGCTTTTTCCGTGCACAAATATCTGCATAGAAATATATGAGCCATGCCCTGTGAAAAGGGGGCTTAATGCATCTGCTAAAAGTATTGATCCAGGTCAGCCTGTGCAGGCTGACCTGGGCCGAAACTTTTTGCCATTGGTCAATTTTCTGCATGTCAAAAGACCAGCCGATCTTATGATACAGTCTGTTGTTAGACATAAGGAATTTTATGGATCTCTTACTATATCATGTCCTGCTTGGAATGATGCATTACAGAGATGCACTAAGCCCCCTTTTTCCAGAGCATGGCTCATATATAAATGAATCCTTCAGGTATAGCATAACTGCAAGGGTGTGTTTTTGGCTTTTCATGGCTGCTTTTGTTTGAATATCTCATGGAAAATGTGCAGTTTGATCTTGATCTATACAGTACCGCAAGTTATACTCTTTGCTTGAAAGGTAACAGGTCAAGATTTTAAGGTTAAACTTGTGAACATTAAATCATGAACTTTGTTTCTCTCACAAATCTCATTTTAGATAGCTGATTTTTTTTTCAGACTAATCTACTGAGAGAGTTTGGTGAATTAAACCCAAGAAAACCAAAAGGTGCCAAGACAAAGGGGAGACAACTGTTGGTAGAAAGTCTGTGGCTGGATTTACTGTTGAATCTCTCTTTCTCTATGGAAGGACAGCAAATGATATTGAAAATACCAGGTGTGTTTAAGCTTTGTCTTGTATACTACAATCATTATAGGGAGATTAGTAAAATTTGCAAGAACTTGTTTCTCAATCAATGTAAAATAAATTTGAGCCATGCTCTGCAAAATGTATCGACCCAGGTCCAGCCTGCGCAGTCCACACAGGCTGACCTGGGCCGAAAATTTTCACTATTGGTCAATTTTCTGTATGTCAAAGGACCATTCTACCTCATGATTAAATCGATTGTTAAAAAAGTGGCTTTCGTGGATCCATGATCTTGTGATGACTTGCTTGGTATCATACACGGAGATGCATTAAGCCCCCTTTTGCCAGGGCATGGTTCAAATATGTTTAATGTAAACCAAAGCAGAACACTCCCATCATGCTTTCCCATCTTACTCATTACCTATTGATTTGCATTTTAACAGATGCCCTAGACCTCTTACTGGAGTTTGTTGTTTCTACCCAGAACAAGCAACAGAAAAGCTCTCTACTGATTGTTAGAAACCTGTGTTGCCACTCAACTAACAAGCCAAAGATACTGTCTAATGGTAAGTTGTTTTAGGAAATTAAAACCACTATGATTAGAACTGAATGGGAATTTGTTTTTTAATGTGAGGAGAAATCACACATGGTCCTGGCTAGCTCAGCTATTTTTGAAGAAAACATTCAGTTACTGTTGTAGCCCTGGCATAGGCAGCGTCATCTGTGTCTGCGTCATTGTCTGCATTGTTTTTGCAAGAACTTTAACATTTTATAATATCTTAGTTATTACTGAAGATATTTACTTTAAACTTGGACAAGTTTTTCACTGTCAAAAGGTTTTTGTTCATCTTTGCAACTTTCTTGGTCACAACATGATATTGTAGCACTGATTGAAATCTGAAAACACAAGAAAAATCTGATGTTGGTGAAAAAGTAGTTTTCATCCATTGGTTTAGGTTAATTCTTTTAATGTGAGGGAAAATTACACATGGTCCTGGTTTTTTGTGCCTGACCCCTGACCCACACTTATAGATTGGGGTGGGATATTGTCAATGGGTATTTGTTTATCTTTGCATTTTATCCGTCTTTGTCACAATATTATATTGTAGCACTGAGTGAAATCTGAAAACATAAGAAAAAGAAAAATTGATTTTGGTGAAAAAGCAGTATTCATCCTTTGGTTAAAGCTGATTCTGTTAAAATTAGAATTGTATGCTTGATTGACATCTAGTTGAAGCACTTCAGTGAATCAGAGACTTATCATAGAATTAAGAAATGGAATTAAATAAGATTAAGGAAAACTGTCTTAGAGCATCAATTTATCAGTGAAAGTGTTAAAAGTGAATGTCCAAAATATAGCCCAAAAGTAAAGGCAAGTTCAGAGAAATGTGGGTCATTTATCACCTGAAGACAAGATCATTACAAAATATAGAAAAAAAACATGAGTTAGGGTTTAATGCAATGAAAGCTTTTCAAAACATTATGACAAAAGGAGAAATTGTTCACTTGGAGCAATCAATCATGTTTTCAAAAGTGGTCTATTGCATGATGTAAACCGTGGTTTTAACCCTTTACCAAACTATGAAATATTGGACTGGGCTAAATCAAAAACATTTGCAGAGGACAAATTAAATGATGATTTCTGTCTTCGTAAGGTAGAAAACATTGTGGAAAAAGGAGAATATGCTGGTTGCCAGCATTTTCTCCTTTTTCCACAATGTTTTCAAAAGCCTACTATTTCAGGGTCGTTACAACTCAGGATTGTGTGGTACAGGGTTAAGGGGATAACATTAAATTCATTCCAGAGAAACTGTTACCAGTTTTACTACAGTCAGTTGAGGGAGGAGATGATGTTCAGAAGACAGTAGCAGCATCTGCCCTCTGGGCTATGGTGTTTAACAACCAGAAGGTATATGAATATTCATTAAATCACATGAAACAAATAGATAAACAACAAACAAACATCATAGTTCATCACCTTTGACCAGGGCTTTCCCTAGAATTTCTAATGTGTGGGTCATTTGACTCCTGCCAAATGAATAAAAGAAGGCACACTTATAAATTTTTGGGGTCATTTGGAAATTTTGGGGTCCAAATTCAAAGAAACGGGGGTCAGGGAAACCCTGTTTGACCCTTTCGCTCACAATTCTGAGTTTTAAAGATCCTGAAAATGAGGGCTTTCGAAAATATTGTGAGAAAAGGAGAAAATGCTGGTATCCAGCATTTTCTCCTTCTCCCACAATGTTTTCTACCCTATGAGAGACAAATTATTTGTTTTTAGTTGCATTTAGTTTATTGTCTGCAAATGCTTTCAATTTGGACCTGTCTAAAATTTTGTTGTGTGGTAAAGAGTTAATTGACATTATGCCATGCACAGGTCCCCATTTTTGAGATGGATATTTGTTCATCTACATGTACAATAGTCCTGTGACATTTACAGTGACACGATTAACAAAAGGTTTCTTGAAAGGATGAATAAAAACCATCCAATTTTCAACATGCCTTTTTAACACAACTAGCGCTGCAATACAGCTAGATTTTCAACATTTAAGCATTTGAATCAAAACTGTCAGAAACATGTATTCATGAATTTGCTCCAAAAGAAGGGACTAACAGGTTTGTTTGAAGGTAAATCTATGTATAGTAAAGTAGAATTGCTGATCAGGATGTCATCACTGTTAAAAGGCTAGCCACTATCTTACTTAAGAGATACGTTTGTCCGGCAGCCAATATATAACTTAAGAGACACATTTGTCTGGCAGCCAATATATAATTCAAGTGACATCTTTGTCTGACAGCCAGTATATATTTAAGTGACACCTTTTGTCTGGCAGCCAATATATAACTTAAGAGACACTGTAGTCTGGCAGCCAATATATAACTTAAGAGAAACTGATGTATGGCTTGCAGCCTATATATATCTTAAGTGACTCCTTTTTCTGGCAGCCAATACCTAACTTAAGAGACACCTTTGTCTAGCAAGTTAACTTGCCAGGCAGGTAAGGGTCCAGTCAATATTATCCCATAACCACACAATCCTGAGTTTTAACGACCCAGGTGAAAGAAAGCTTTTGAAAACATTGTGGGGGAAAAAAATGCTGGTAACCAGTATTTTCTCCTTTGTTTCTAACCTTTCACAGGCAAATTGCATTATTTTTGTCGCATGTATTATTTTATAATCAGATGCTTTCAATTTTGACCAGTCTAAAATTTTGTCATGTGGTAAAGAATTAAGCTAACTAGCTGCTGGCTCATCAACTGGCCACTTCAGAACGAGCCCCTCTGCCACAGGGATTTGATTAAAAAACTTCTGGCTTTGAAGGCATATGTCTATAGCACTAGACCATGTCGATATTATATTGACATATAAGTAATCTTCTTGAATTATATCATCCTATATCATTGAACCATTTTTTCAGGCTAAAGTTATGATGAAGAATGCAAATGTGTTTACCAAGCTTCAAGAGACATTGAACAGTGTACAGGACCAGAAGATACAGCTTCCAGATAACTGTATCACAGATTTACAAGCTGTTATACAAGTAGTCAGTGAATAAATAAACTACAGATAACTGTATCACAGATTTACAAGCTGTTATACAAGTTGTCAGTGAATAAACTACAGATAACTGTATCACAGATTTACAAGCTGTTTTACAAGTAGTCAGTGAATAAACTAACTACAGATAATATCACAGATTTACATGCTGTTATACAAGTAGTCAGTGGATAAATAAACTACAGATAACTGTATCACAGATTTACAAGCTGTTTTACAAGTAGTCAGTGAATAAACTAAGAATAGTTACTCCATTTAACTGCATTCTTTTTACACTACAGCAGTGTTGAATCCAGGATGACTTCCGAGAGGGTAGATTCCCCATCATGGTTTCGAAAAGCGGGGGATGGGGGGGTGGGGGGGGGGGTGTGAAAAGTTTGAGTTTTGCATATTTAATTTGATATTGTTAGGTCAAGGTGTGGTTAAAAGTGTACCAGTATTTGGACAACCAAATTTCGGACTCCAGAACATTAATATTTTTCATATTCTATCAACAAATATTCAGTTATATTCAAATACATGTACTATAAAAAAAAAATTGCCTTCAGCATGGGGCAACATGATTTGCCCCAGCTGTGAACAAGTTTTCAAGTTCCCTGCCACCTGACAAAACAACTAATACTGTAGTGGGAATGAATGAACGCTGATTTTTTCCCTTTGTGAAAAAAATCCACTCACTTGTCTAGTCCCATGTGTATTTGGCAAGCACTACTGGGATACCCTTAAAGAGCTTGCTTAGGACAGGTTGTTGTGTAGAACAAGAACATTGTAACCTATAATTATGCCTTCTCATGGACTTCAAGATGTTTGCTGAATCCTTTACCACACAATGTTTTAACAACCCTGGCAGAGAAGGCTTTTTAAAACATTGTAGGAAAAGGAGAAAATGTTGGTAACTAGCATTTTCTTCTTTTCCCACAATGTTTTCAACCCTTTCACAGACAAATCCCATTATTTGAGCAACATTTGTTGTCTGCAAATGCTTTTAAATTGGACTGCTTTAAAATACTGGATTCCATATAGTTAGAGATAGAAAGAATCTTGTTATATGAGTTTGTATCGTAAAATGTAGATAGCCACTGAGTGTAGTGTAAGTAGACTTTGGTTGTGAATGGCAAAAGATCAATTAATTTATTATTATAATTTTTTTCTCAACTTGAATGACTTTGTGCCTTCTCTGGGTCCATATTCACCAACCATTCTTAAGAACGTTCTTAGACTTATTCTTCAAGATTTTCCAAGTTTGAAAGTAACACAGCTTCTGATTGGCTAAACCATATGGTTTAGCCAATCAGAAGGTGTTTTACTTTCAATTCAGAAAATTTTGGAGAACAAAACCAAGACTGTTCTCAAGAATGGTTGGTGAATACGGACCCTGGACTGAATCCTTTTTTCTTTGAGCACTATGTAAATGAAATGGATATTTTCAATAACTCTTTACCAAATAACTCCATACTATTAAGGACCCTGAGGAAGAAAGCTTTTGAAAACAATGTGGGAAAAGGAGAAATTGCTAGTAACAAGCCATTTTACTTTTTGCCACAATGTTTTCTCCAGTATTTGAGAACTTCAGAGCTCACTTGTACAAGTTTTGAATTTCTCACCTGCATATGCGTTCAATCTGGAAGAGTCAAAAGTTTGTCCTTTGGGAAACAGATTATATACTGCTTTTTTTATGACTCTTTTTTGGCCTTGGTATGTTGTGATTGACTGGTTGAATGGACTGGTGTTATACACCACTTTCAGTATTATTTAAGTCATATCACTTCAAAAGCTCCCTTATGTACAAGAGGGCTTTTGAAAGCATTGTGGAAAAAGGAGAAAATACGGGTTACCAGCATTTTCTCCTTTTTCCACAATGTTTTCTTTCCTATCACAGATAAATATCACCAGTTGAGCAACATTCAGTTTGTCATCTACAATTGCTTTCAATTTGGACCAGTCTAAAATTTTGCTGTTCGGCAAAGATATAATGCATCTCTGTGATGCATTGTAACAAGCAAATCATCACGTAATTATGGATCCATAAAATCCATTCTGTCTTACAACTGACTCAACCATAAGATAAAATGGTCCTTGGACATACAGAAAATTGACATATAGTAAAAAGTTTGGACCCATGTCAGCCTGAGTGGGCTGACAGTGGGGCGACACTTTTTGCAGATGCATTAAATCCCTTTTTACAGAGCATGGCTCATATTACTGTTAATTCAGCCAAGTGAACCAGATTGTACCCTTATAACTTTCAGGATATCAAGAACAACCTGGGTTTAAATCATAAGCCCCTGAAACAAATCTGCAGCAAATGACTTGAGCAACATTCTCTGGTAGAATATGGATGATCAGTTATAAATCTTTGACCACACAATCCTGAGTTTTAACGACCCTGAGAGAGAGGCCATTTGAATACATTGTAGACGAAAGAGAAAATGCTGGTAATCAGCATTTTCTTCTTTACCCACAATGTTTTCAATGATCTCAAAGATCAATACTGTCATTTGTGCCCCATTTTATTTGTCTGAAAATGCTTTCAATTTTGTTGTGTGGTAAAGAGTTAAATACATATTGGTAGAATATCAATGATCAGTTATAAATAAACCCTTTACTATACAGTCCCTAGTTTAAGTGACCCTGAGTAAAAGGCCATTTGAAAACATTATGGAATAAGGAAAAAATGCTGGTAACCAACATTTTCTGCTTTTTCCATGTTTTCTGCCCTATCACAGACATTCCTTCATTTGATTCACATTTTATTTGTAGTCTGCAAATGCTTAAGTAAAGATTTTAAAACAGACCTACACATGAAGACATTGCGTCAAAAGGAGGAAAGCTGATAACAAGAATTTTCTCCTTTCACAACAATCCTTTCAGAAGAGGTCTGTTGTAAGATAAAAATTTGTCTGCCAGTGGTACTGTGTTATGCATTTACAATGACATTTTAAAATTACGAAATACAACATACTGTCCAACTCTTTATTTCTAACAATATTAAAACTTACAGCAAAAAAAAATGATATTACCGGTAATGAATTAATACATGTACACAAACTTTCATGGAAATTTTTATCATAAAAATTACCTGGCACACATTGCACAATAACCAAAAGTTCTTTGTTTAGTTCTAACTTGTAACCCTTCCACACCTTAACCCTTTCCCAAACGACAAAATTTTGGACTGGACCAAATTGAAAGAGTTTGCAGACGATAATTTTAAATTTGATGAAAATGGCAGAAAGGTCTCAAAAAGGGTAGAAAACACTGTGGGAAAAGGAGAAATTGCTCGTTACGAGCAATTTCTCCTTTTCCCACAGTGTTTTCAAAAGACTTGTACTGCAGACACACAAAAACCAGGGCTTGTTTGGGAAAGGGTTAAGCATAGCTCAAATGATGATTTCTGTCTTTGATATGGTAGAAAACATTGTGGGATAAGGAGAAAATGCTGGTTTCCAATGTTTTCAGAAGCATTCTCTTTCAGGGTTGTTAAAACTCCGGATTGTGTGGTAAAGAGTTAACCCTTTACCGGGCAATTCCAGTTTCACTACCATGAGAGACGGCCCTTTAAATTTGTATGAAAAGGAGAAAATTCTGGTTAAGCATATTCTCCTTTTCCCACAATATTTCCTGCCCTTTCAAAGACAAATCCCATCATTTGAGCCACACATAATTTGTCATCTGCCACACTTTCAATCCAGACAAGCTTTAACATTTATCATCTGGTAAAGATTTCAAAAGAGAAATGGACCTATATCCCTTTTACCAAACAAGATCATGTTTACACCATCCTTTCCTTTCCCCACAATGTTTTCTACTCTTTACAAGGCAAAGTTCATTATTTGATCCACCTATGATTTGTCATCTGCAAACCATCTGGTCAGTTTTGACCAGTCTGCAACTTTGTCATATGGTAAAGAGTTAAGCAGGACTTTTCAATAACCAATTGAGTTTCACAGTACCTAGACGTCTGTAGAATGCACACTCTACAAATGAAAGGAGCATATAAATAAAGGCAAGAACAGCATACAATACACAATGTATAATTATGATAGACCACAGGTAACTGAAGCTCCACTGGTCTGTCATGGAACGATGAAATGTTTGGGTGATCACCAAACATTGTTACTAGAAATAGCACATAAGCACACCACCTCAGTATGCACCAAAATGCTATTTTTAGCATTGGTGTTTGATGATCAACCAATGAAAATTATTCATGTTTCATGATGGACCAATGAGGCTTAAATGACCTGTGGATAGACTCATTCACATCCACAGACCACTTTAAGCACCTTTGAAAACATTCAGACACAAAGGGAAATTAATACAAACATCTTTAGTGGCAATGTTTTCACTTGCATTTATATAATAACCAATTTAATGCTAGTTATTTGTATTCACAGAGTGATTTTCAATCATCTGTGTAAAATTTGGTTAACCCTTTATCAGAAAACAAAATTTTAGACTTGTCCACAATTAAAGCATTTACAGATGACTACTTATACATGTCTTGAATGATGGGATTTGTCTTTGAAAGGGTAAACAACATTATGCGAAAAGGAGAAAATGCTGGTGATCTAAAAGTATAACACTAACAAATGCTGGTGACCAGCATTTTCTCCTTTTCCTACAATGTTTTCAAAAGCCTTCTTCCACAGTCATTAAAACTGGGGATTGTGTAGATAAAAGGTAATGAGGCAATAAATGAAAACAGCATACCAGGTACCCATTGATTTACACAACTTGATAAAAAGCAAAAGCTAACTAAATCATAACTCTTCAAAACATTATTTTGCATATCACTTATTTACCCTTTACCAAACGACAAAATTTTAGACTGCTCCAAATTGAAAGCATTTGCAGATGACAAAATAAGTGTGACTCAAGAACTGAAATTTGTTTTGGGAAGGGTAGAAAATATTGTGGGAAAAGGAGAAAATTTTCTTCTTTTCCCACAATGTTTTCAAAAGGCTTCTTTCTCAGGGTCGTTAAAAGTCAGGATTGTGTTGTAAAGGGTTAATGTAAAAGTAGCATGACCGTTAATACATTTATACAACAAAGATCAATAAAAAAAATCATCTAAAAGTATAACACTAACAAGAGGCCCACAATGACCCTAAATCACTCACCTGAGCCTGTGTACCTTGGAGAATTTAAGTCTAATCACAATATTATGAAATGGAGAATCTTGTATTATATCATGATATCATCATGACAAACATTCTAACCAGCTTTCACGAGTATTGGACTAAAAATGTGGCTTCTAAAGTGCTTTTAAGGTTTTTCTAGGATTTGTCAAACTGACCTACTTTTGCATCAACATAACACCATCTCGTCCAAGATATCATCAAGACAAACCAACAACGATATCCAGACAAAGCAACATGACCCATTTTCTTACTTGTCAGCAATATCATTAACACAAACATTTGGGCCCAATTTCATGTGTATTACACTGAAAATGTCGCCTTTAGAATGACCTACTTTTTGACCCAACATGACTCATTTTCAAGAGACATCACCAAGACAAACATTCTGACTTATAAACACCTTCCACCCACCCCAAAGAACTGGGTCAAAGTCTTGCTTAATGCCCCTTTTGGTCAAAATATGGCAAAATATCTGAAAACAGATCAACAATCATACTGCATTTTCTATTTTTCTAATTTTGATATACAATCTGAAAAAGCGTCTCTGGATTGGATAAGCATTCTAAGGGCTAACTTTACTACAAATAAAAGGGAATGAACGAGAAAATAATACTTGAGTATCAGAGTGACTGAAAACAGCTGGCAGAACAAGACTATAATCTACATGTACATTTAACAAAACTTATAAACACCACTTTATAAACTGATTCTGGGCATTTGATCAAACAACATAGAAAAGTCATACCACAAGTTTATCAAATACTTGTTTCTAAAACTCTAAATAGGTAGTAAAATAAAATGGAGCAAACTACCTCATAACAATTTATTGACTTTGTTCATGGACATTACAGTCATTCTTCAATATGGGCAAAGGCTGTTTATAAGTTATGCTCAGTCAATCACAAAATCTAAATAAGACAAAAAAGAACAGACAATAAAAGGAAACTGACTCTGAAAAACTAGTAAAGAAAAAACACAATAAAAGGAAGAGATACTGAAAAACTAGTAAACATAACTACTACTAGATAAGTGAAATGTAATAATAAGAAGTATTGCAAATCCATGGCAGGTCAGAATTCATCACAAAACATGTGACAACGTAGATAAACTCTTTACCAAATGACGAAAGGTTAGACTCGACCAAACTGAAAGCATTTGCAGACGACAAATTAAAAGTTATTCAAATGTTTGAATTTGTCTTTGATAGGGTAGAAAACATTGTAGGAAAAGGAGAGAATGCTGGTAGCCAGCATTTTCTCCTTTTCCCACAATCTTTTCAAAAGCCATCTTCCTCAGGGTTGTCAAAACTGGGGATTGTTTGTTAACCCTTTCCCGAACAATGCCGTCTTTTAACACCCCTGGGAAAGAAGCCTTTTGAAAACACTGTGGGAAAAGGAGAAAATGCTGGTAACCAGCATTTTCTCCTTTTCCCACAATGTTTTCTACCCTATCAAAGAAAAATTGCACCATTCGAGCCACAAGGAAATTGTCATCTGCAAATGCTTTCAATTTGGACAGGTCTAAAATGGTAAAGGGTTAAAGGGTTAACAACAGCCTACAAATTCTGTGAGGTATTGCTACTGAGCACTAGCATCACAGATTTCACTTATGCATATGATCCAAGACATGCTCTGTAAAAAGGAAGCTTAATGCATCTTGGTGATGCATCACATCAAGCAAGTCATCACATAATTATGGATCCATAAAGATCACTTTGTCTAACAACCGACTCCATCATAAGGTAGAATGGTCCTTGGATATGCAGAAAATTTAACAACTGCAAAAAGTTTTGACCCATGTCAGCCTGTACAGACAGCACTGGCTGACAAGGGTCGATGCAGATGCATTTAGTCCCCTTTTCACAAAGTATGGCTCATTTATAATGGAATGAAATTTTAACAGATCCATGTTTTTGGTACATCTGATATGCATCAACCACATTAGACACTTATCGATTTACCAAGCAATCCTGTGTTTTAATGACCCTGGCAGAGGGGGATTTTAAAAACATTGACAAAAAAGAAGAAAATGCTGGTGACCAGATTTTCTCATTTTCCCACTTTGTTAGCTACTCTTTACCTAACAACAAAAGTTAAGACTTGGTCAAAATTGAAAGCATTTGCAGACTCTAAATTAAATTTGTTCAAATGATAGAATTTGTCTTTGGAAGGATAGGAAACACAAGGATAGGAGATAATACTAGCAACTAGCATTTTCTCTTTTTCCCACTGTATTTACACGAGCATTTTTTTTCTTGGGCTCATTAAAACTCAGGAGTGGGTGGTCAAAAGACAAACCCATTCATTTCAGCTACATGACTTTTCACTTTAAGCCAGGCAGTAAGAAACATCAAACACTTTTCATTGTAACAAAATTTTTCAAATCAGTGGGTAGTGGTAGATTTTTTACATGATAAAACACCTTGTTTCCCAGTGATCGCCGTATCCTTATTCGACAAATATCGCGCAAAGATCTTGGATTGCCTTTGAAATTCTTCAGCCAGGTTGAAAGTTCAGAATTGTCTTGATGAAGATCTGTGGTTAACAATGAACTAGGAACTGTCTGTATGCCAGAGTTCAATAACAGTTTCAGAAGATCTGGGTTACTTCTGCAATCAAAAATAGACCATAGGGGCTTAACAGATGCTATTCAGATTTTTGTAATCACAAAAAACACCCCCTACCAGTGGTCCTGCCACTAGTTCAAGAAACAATGTAAAGGGCCATAACTCCTTTATAAGTCAACCAATCACAGTGAAAGTTTGGAGCACAAGTTCTTACGGAAGAGGGCTTTTACAGTTTAGCCAAATTGGTAGAATAATGTATAGGAGAAGAGAATACAAAGCTAAATATGCAATCAGACTGACAATCAAGCCTATTTCAGAACAACACCTCTATCTCCTATGTTGTGGGTTGGTCATAAAAATGTTTAATCACTGATTTAGTTAGGCAGTAATAAATCATATATAAATAAAATTGAAAAGTGTAGAAAAAAAAGAAGTGGTATTTCTTTATGTGACCTCCTGAGTTATTTTTCAGATTTCATACCTACATTTGAAAGGCTTGTAGAAAGTTTACGAGAAATATTACTTTAAAAATGAGGAAACAAACTCCCTAGATTGGTTACCTCCACTGTATGTGTAGTGTATAGAGATCAGTACAGGCAACTGAAAACGTGCTACTGAACACGGGCAGAATTCTGCCTATTTTTAGAATAATCGATGGTCATTCTTGTTTACTTTACATTGAGGGCAAGTCACTGTTGTTTCTTGCGGTCTCTTACGCAGATCAAAAAGCAAATTGAAGTGATCTTTTATTGTTAAATCATTTGCAGATTTCAACAATTTGTCAAGTAAATGCATTCACTTGCATCGTAACATGCAACAAACTGGTCACCCATCCAAGTACTAACCAGGTAATGCACGCTGTCTAATTTGCATGGACAGAAATACATCAAACCACGTCATCTTTCACTAGCAGAGACTTGAGCTGGTCCCCGTTGTATACGCATAATAATCGATTACCTGCATCAATAGCAGTAACCTATCTACTACAGCCAGATGTTAAATTAAAGACACTCGGATTGGCTATTCAAGCTCATCTAGCTTATCCAACGAAAACAATTGTCACAACAGCCTGTACAAATATATATCTGAATATGTACAATGCGGACTAGTCCCCGTGCCATTTATCTGGATCTCTGATTATTCTACAAAATTACCTGAATACAGGCAGAACTCCAATACAGTGTGGAATGGGCAGCTTAGCACAGCCTTGAATAAGTACTTGTAGGGTGGACACAAATCTGTTCTCAAACACTGCAACAACTTGCTTCAAACTGGAACATACGGAACAGCAGTTCTCACTTCACCCTTTACCACATGGTCCCGAGTTTTAAAACCCTAAGGAAGAAGCCTTTTGAAAAAATTGCTGGAAAAGGAGAAAATGCTGGTAACCAGCATTTTCTCCTTTTCCCACGTTTTCTACCTCATCAAAGACAAATTCGATCATTTGAGCCTCATTTATCTTGTAGTCTGCAAATGCTTTGGACTTAGAAAAGTCACAAATTTTGTCAAGTGGTAAAGGGGTAAGCTGCTAAACAAACTGGATTAAATATTTCCAGCCAATAGTGAAAACCCATAGTTTAAATTTAAAGATTTTGCTCATCAGGGAAATATCACCTAATCAGACAATGTCACCTAAGATCAGGCTGCACATTCTGTGTAGTCTGATCTTGAGCCCATTAAGTTGCACTTAGTAGACAAGGTGTTCACTCTCTATGACAATAAAATTTTAGACTTGTCCAAATTGAAAGCATTATGCACACAACATATTCAATGTAGCTGAAAAGGTGATTTCTATTTTTAAACTGGCAGAAAACATTGTGGGAATAGGAGAAAACACTGCTGCTGGTTTACTTACACTTCCTCACCATAGAGCTAACCCTTGCAGCCATGTGATATGGATCAATACTTTTTGGCCAATGCATTAATCCCCCTTTTCACAGAGCATGGATCATTAATTTTGTATGTCTTTGGGATACACCAAATTTGAAAATACTTCCAAACTGATCTAGTCTGAAATGCTATTGTCTGGTAAATATTAATTGATATCATGGTGTTTTACGCTGCTTTCAACCACATCACTGTGACAGCTCACATATTCATGTATGTCCTGGGTTTCACCAGAATGAGGCTAGGGCTCTGAAGTGTATTGCTCAAGGACAATCCAGGAAAAGTCCATTTTGTCTGATAAAGACTTCAGCAACTGACCTTATTCTTGCTAGCATAAAACTGTTTTATGGAAACGGGGACAACATTCATATTGTAGCTATAATTGTGACCATATCCTTACCTTCCTGGGTGGGACATCTTCGGTAAAACATCTATACCCTCCTTCAGGAAAAATTCTACAATATCTGCCCTTCCCATTTCCATTGCTATATCCATTGCTGTTTCTCCTTGGTGATTCCTCAGTTTCCAATTTGCACCAGCTTGAATGAGAAAATGTAAATAAAATGGTCACAAAACTAATAATGGACAAAAATATGAAAGAGTCATACTCTGTGAAGACTAGTTCAAATTGAAAGCATTTTGCAGATGACAAAATAAATGCAACTTACAAAATGAAATTTGTTCTGGGTAGGGTAGAAAACATCGAGGGAAAAAGAGAAAATGCTGGTTACAAGCATTTCCTCCTTTTCCCACAATTTTTTCGATAGGCTTCTTTCTCAGAGTCATTTAAAGTCCAGGCAGTGTGGTAAACGGTTAATGCATCTGCATAAAAGTATCAACCCATGTTAGCCTGCGCAGACCATGCAAGCTGACCTGCGTTGAAACTTTTTACTGTGTTCTACCTTATAAATCAGCTTGCTTTTGAACAAGATGGATCCACATTCTGTGACAACTTGCTTTGTATGAAGCAAAATAAAGATCCTTTACACTCCCTTTCCCCAGAATGTGGCCATTTTTTTTTCTAGTAAATAAACTTGCAAAAAGGAGACTGGAGACAACATGATTTATGGAAATTGTAATCAAGATAAGAGCCCATATTCACCTGCAATTAGGTATTCATAGCCTTTGAAGTCAGACTCTGAAGAATTTTCTAAATTTCAAAGTATGACAATTTCTGAGTGGCTACACCAAATGATGTGGCCAATCAGATGTTGTGTTATTCTCTAAATCTAGAATAAGACTGACAATTAAACTTGAATGGTAGGTGAATACAAACACAGATCCTTCAGGAAAGGGTATGGTTCAAAACATAAGCTCACCTTCAACAAGTAACTGAACACATTCTGTATGACCTGAGATGACTGCTACGTGTAATGGAGACTGGTTGTACATGTCTACAATGTTTGGACTGCAGTCAACATCCAGCAAGTATTTTAGTACTTTTGAATGACCTGTAAATAAAAATTTGATCTTCAGTTGGTAAAAATGACGAAATATTAAGATTTTCAAGACTTGTACACAGACTATCTTTTTATAACTAAGCCAAGCTCATTTGTTAACTCAGTAATGTACAAGACTTGAAACCAAGGGGTCTTGGATTCAAACCCCCGCTCCACCAATTTTTTTCCAATGATTAATGACAGCTCCCCTTTTCACAAAATGTTTTTCACTATTACATAATTAAATCCACTCATTTACTCTTTACCTATTGACAAAATTTTTGAAATGTCCAAACTGAAAGCTTTTGCAGTGTGTGACTCAAAAATTGAAATTTATATTAGAAAGGTTAGAAAACATTGTGGGAAAAGGAGAAAATGCTGGCTACCAGCATTTTCTCCTTTTCCCACCATGTTTTTGAAAGCCTTCCTCCTCAGGATTGTTACAAGTTGGGTTTGTGTGGTAAACAGGTTAAGCCACTTTCAATTTGTAATCTGAGTGCTTTCAAAATAAATTACAAACTTATCACCTGGTGAGGAGTTAACTGATGTTTTGAGTTAATTAATCTTTGAAAAAACTGAACCTTTAATCCCTTTCACAATTGGAGTGCAACTAATTGTGACAATGTGGTCATATGATCAATTAAAAAAGCTACTCTCACAATAGATTGCAAAAGGCTTTCAAAAATGCAATAGAAGTGGTTCAACAAGAGGGAATTAATGGAAGCAACCATTGCAAGACAGAGGCACATATACTTGTGTGACCAATTGCACATTTATTGGTAAGTGTTGTGCAAGTAACTGCAATTGGTGTGATGTCACCCATACAACTGGTGGGACTGATGGCATTGTCATACGATTTGTCGCGACAATGTAAGATTGGTCGGACGTTTGGATGAGACTGATTGCACAATCATATGATTAGTCGCATGAGTGGTCGTGAAATGACCCAGAGATTTATACCTGCCCAAATGTGGATCTCATCAGATCAACATTGAATTCCCCCCAAAAAACAAAATGTCATCAAAAAAGGCTACAAACACCAAGCAAACAATAGAAAGTTAGTGACAGCAGCCCCCAGCTCCCTGCTTCCTTCAAAAAGGCTGGAGACCATTTAAGTCACTGACTGAATTTTCTCTTTTACAAAGTCGCACAGAGTTTTTTAAAGTTGTACAACGGTAGTACAGCTACACAAGGTGATATGAATTGTGTACTAACAGTCTAATAGTCACATTCAAAATGTAACCGAAGGCACTGTAGCCAGAGATCTCTAATATACATATGAGTGTTTTGTGATTTCTAATGATCAAATACAACTTCCAAGTGACACAAGCTTGTGCTTCTTGTCGTGCAACATTGTGCAACACTCATACAGCTCTTCCTGCAACCAAGTGTCACTAACTTTGAGTGGACAGATGGAAGAAACCATGCCATGACATAAGGTTTTCTGGGCTTCAGCCAAAATCCAGAGAGAAAGAAATAAGAAAGAAAAAAAAAAACCTTTAAAGGCTGCCTCACACACAGGTGTAACTCTATATTTGTTGGAAATATCTTTGTAGCAACCAGCATTGCACAACATCTGAAAATCAAAAACAAATTGGTAGCTTGGTTTAACTCTGTACTATACCACAATGTTTTTACCAAATTGCAAGCATTTGCAGCAGAAGACAAATTAAATAGATGATTTCTGTCTTTAACAGGGTAGAAAACATTGTGGAAAAGGGAAAAAATGCTGGTTACCTGCATGTTCTCCTTTTCCCACAATTTTTTCTAAAGCCTTCTTCTACAGGGTCATTAAAACAGAAAATTGTGTGGTAAAGGGTTAAGCAGGTGTAGAGCAATTTTGAAAACGGGATGGTAGAAAAAGAAAAACCAGCATTTTCTCCTTTTCCCACAACGTTTCCAAAAGGTTTCTTCCTCGGGGTCATTTAAACTCGGGATTGGATGATATAGGATTAAGGTGACATCAAACCAAATTTTGACCCAAAAGTTTTTGGAGTGGAGAAGGCTGATGATTATTTCGTATGGAAAAATCATGGTAACATGATTTTTCACCCTTAGTAGGGGGCACAAAATGCCTATGGTAAGACTCGAACCCACAACTTTCACAGCCATTGTCAGTAAAGTTAACAATGAGCAGTGAAGCCAAATGACACTTTTCAAAGTTGAAAATGTGATTCATCCCTTGCTATGTAGTAATCTACAGTCAGTCAACATGTTAGTCGCTGGCAGACAAATTAATTTTTATAACTAAGTCAAAAGTTGCCAAATCGCTCTATCTTTTGTATACTTTTTACCTGATTTAAGAATTCATCTTTCTGCCAGAGGTAAACACTTAGACTGATCGCACAATACCAGATTGGCTGAGCTCCTGTAGCTAAGTTGGTAGTGTACAGGACTTGAGAACAGGAGGACATTGGTTCGATCCCTGGCTCTGCCAATTTCTTTCCAAGGATTATTGATAGTCATTGCGACAGGATTCATTCCTCTCTCATCGCTGACCATTGTTTCCACAATGGCCTTGTGGGAAAGCAGCCAGTGACTTGAAAAGAATTTTGTGCTGAGCACCGGTAAAAGAAACTCCAGAAAAGCATGGACAGGTGCACTGGCCGCCGCAATATAACTGAAATAATGCTGAAAACGGCGTTGAACACCATATAATCAATCAATCAATCAATCTATCAACAATAACAGATTGTCATCTTCACAAAAATTTCTATGCTTTTAAATGATGTAATTTATATTCAAATGCATTTTACCACCCATATTGTTTACTTTTGGCTGCTACTGGGCCCTTACAGTCCTTTAATATTTAAATTTCATTAGAATACCGTGTGGTAGGTTTAATCCTCTTTTTTCCAGAAGCTTTTGAATCTGGGTTGTCTTAAAGTAGAAAACATTGAAGAAAAAGGAGAAAATGCAGGTTACAGCATTTTTTCTTTTTCCCAAAATGTGTTTAAAAGACTTCATACTCAGGGCTGTTTAACTCTTTGCCACATAATCCCAAGTTTTAACTACTCTAAGGAAGAAAGCTTTTGAAAAAATTGTGGGAAAAGGAGAAAATGCTGGTAACCAGCATTTTCTCCTTTCCCCACAATGTTTTCTACACTTTCGAAGAGAAATTTCGGTTTTTGAGTCGCATGTACTTTGTCGTCTGCAAATGCTTTGAATTTGGACAAGTCTACATTTTCATCGTGTGGTAAAGAGTTAACTCTTTACCAAACGACAAAACTTTAGGGCCAACCAAATTGAAAGCATCTGCAGACAACAAATTAAATGTTGTTAAAATGAGGATTTCTTTCTTTGATAGGGTAGAAAACATTGTGGGAAAAGGAGAAAATGCTGGTTACCAGCATTTCCTCCTGTTCCCACAATGTTTTCAAAAGCCTTCTTTTGTAGGGTCATTAAAAGTCGGTATTGTGTGGTAAAGAGTTAAACACAGCATTGCTTTCATAATTATACAATGTCATACAATCTTAACTCTTTACAACACAATCCCGACTTCTAACACCCTTGAGAAAGAAGCCTTTTGAAAACATTGTGGGAAAAGGAGAAAATGCCAGTAAACAGCATATTCTCCTTTTCCCACAATGTTTTGTACCCTATCAAACAAAAATCACATCATTTGACCCATAATGAAATTGTCTTCTGCAAATGCTTTCAATTTGGACTGGTATAAATTTTTGTTGTGTGGTAAAGGGTTAACAACCATTCTAATAAATATCAATATCAAATGTTCTGTAACATAACATTGTGCAACAGTATTAAAGCAGATAATAAAACTTTCTCAGAACTGATTCCAGCTGCTCTTGAAAGCTTTTGTAAGATAAAATTATTGATACCAAGCCAGAAAAGCACATTACATGTAAATTTTATCACTCGTTCTGAGGAATGTTATCAACAATTTCAAAAGCACATACTACCTGATAGATTTATTTCTAAAATGACGATCCTGAGAAAGAAGGTTTTTGAAAACATCTTTAAATAGCGGCGGAGCTGTCAGCATTTTTTTCTTTTTTTCACTTTTTTCTTTTTTTCAATTATATGGCAGCAGCCAATGCATCTATCCATGCTTTCCTTGAGTTTCTTTTACAAGTACTTTGCACAACCTTCTTTCCAAGCCACCTGCTGCTTTCTTTTACAAATACTTTGCACAACCTTCTTTCCAAGCCACCTGCTGCTTTTCCATAAGTCAATGTGGAAACACCAATGATCGGTGGTGATAGAGGAATGAATCCTGTCACAGTGACTATCATCAAACCTGTGAAAGAATAGGACAAGCTGGGGCTCCAAACCAGCAACCTCCTGGTTTCAAGCCCTGTACAATACTAAAAGAGCTACTGGGCTCGGAGGTTCAGACTCAACCCTTTCCCAAGTAACAAATTTTTAACTCTTTCAAATTCAAAACAACTGTGGATGACAAATCCAAAATTGTTACAAAGCAGATTAAATTCTCTGATAGGGTAGAAAACATCGTGGGAGAAAGAGAAAATGCTGGTTAGAACCAGCATTTTCTCCTTTTCCCACAATGTTTTCAAAAACCTTCTCCATCAGAGTTGTTAAAACTCAGGATTGTATGGTAAAGATCACTCAAATAAATTAGCCATGCTCTGTGAAAAAGGGGGCTTAATGCAGCTGCAAAAAATATCGACCCAGGTCAGTCTGTGCAGGCTGGGCCGAAACCTTTACCTACTGGTCAATTTTCTGCATGTCAAAGGACCAGTGTATCCTATGATTCATTGGATTGTTAGACAAACTGAATTTTATGGATCTACGGCTATTTGATGACTTGCTTGGTATTATGTATCAAAGAGATGCATTATGCCAATTTTTGCCAAAGCATTGCCCAATTATCGTATATATATTGCGATACAGTTTTCAATGACAAACACTGCAACATATAAAACCCTACCTTAACAATACTGAGATGGCCAAGCCTTGCTGCCAGAAATAAAGGCGCATGATCTTGGCTCCCGATGTCTACATCACACTCTGATTCTATCAGCTGTTCCACTATAGTTTCATTACCAAGTTTGATAGCAGCATACAATGGCGTTATTCCTACATTGTCAGTCTGTTGAACATCTGCAAAACTGGCAAGAAGATAGGACACAATTTCTTCATTTGATTGCTCAATTGCTACCAGAAGTGGCGTCTGCTTCGAAGTTTGATGTGGAAGGTTTATGTCAACACCTGCATCAACCAGCAAAATACAAATTTCAAGATGGCCACCAGAAATAGCCAGCAGCAATGGTGTGAAGCCGTTGTCATCATAGCCGTCTAGAAGACATCTCTTGCTACGAGAAATACCGCTTGGACTCGAGGATAGACAACATCTGGATAAGTCGGTGTTTACCTCTGTCTAGTAAAGGGAAAAAAATAAACATTAAAAATTCCAACAATAGGACATTCAAATTCTACATGAGCAAGTTCTTCATTTTTGTGAATTTTTCATATACAAAAGTGTACATATAAGGTTTTCATGTGAGTGATGTGTTTCTAAAGTCAGTCAGTATATAAATAGTTTACACAGAGCATTCTTATTAGCGTAATGGTGGATCTGGATAAGATGCAGAAAATGGTCAACCCCCACCCCCCGCAAGTTTTTAACTTTCTGTGGAAAGTACTATCAACATCCCAGCAGTTTTCTTTCAAGAAAACTAAGGCAATCTGTGAAAGCATAATCTGGACACACGTGTGTTACCCTTTCCCACATGACAAATTTTAGACCCTCCCAAATTCAAAGAATCAGCAGAACTGATGACAAATTCAAAATCAATACAAAAGAGCTTCAGTTCTCTGATAAAATAGAAAACATTGTGGGAAAAGGAGAAAATGCTGGTTACCAGCATTTTCTCCTTTTCCCACAATGTTTTCAATAGGTCTCTTTCTCAAGTTCATTAAAAGTCGGGATCGTGTGGTAAAGAGTTAAGTCATAATATGCAAACAAAGGAGTGATATGATACAAATATATGTATCCTGTCATTTCTTACCAACTTGTTGATGAAAAAATAGTTGATTTTCCTAAGCGATTTTCTATGCTTAATTGTTTTATCTTTGGTGGTAATTATTACTGTTCGCACAAAATTTTTTAATGAGCAATGCTGGGTATTATCGACCATTTGCAGTTATTATCAACTCTTTATTTAGTCCTTTAATTCCATGAAAGATGAGCAAATCTCATACTTATGATGTAATATAGGACTTCACTTGTTTATACATGTATGTTTATCTTGCACAAGATAAACAGTACCCAATAGTCACCGAGTCACAAAGAAGGGGGCAAGTTTTACCGCACTAAAATTTCCATATGTTAAAGTGTACGATATGGAAGGTATAGTGTTCTTGCCTGCATTAACGCATATTGAAACCCGTTTGATTGATTGCAAAAATTCAAACTTAGGTAAAAGTAAAAGGTATAAAATAATGTTTGCATTACAAAATTGAGCTTGCCTTGTCCACCATAATGCACTTTACAGAGGTGTCGATAAGTGCCAACACTAATCTATGCTATCTGCAATCATCAACAGGTTAAAACATGAATGGAAAAAAAAACCATAATTGATATGCGTTATAACCACAATTCTCTGTTTTACTCAGTATGTCAGCTGTACAGGTGATATGCTCTAATGCCGGAAAAACCTTGTTGACCAGTTAAAAAACTACCGTTTCCATGGAGAAAAATGTGCATAGATCCAAGGTTCACGCGAAATTAATATCTTGGGGGCCCCATGATACAAACTACTTGTTTAGTCCTTTTTGGGTTGTAACCTAATATTATGCATGTAGTTGTATTTGAATGTAATCATCAAGCCATTACGAGATTGGAATAAAACCATACAGATGAGGAAGATGAGAATTTTTATGTTAGTTTTATGAAAATTGCATACCATGTCGAAAACAGACGAATCCTGTTGATAATTAAGATCCAACATACACTCAACTAATGTTGGCGTTACTTTCACCCAACATAATACTCATATAATGTTGGCGTTACTTTCTACTATTTGCAATTAGGCACCATCATCTTATACCCTCAGATCAACAGTATTAAGGGAGGTAATTCATTATGTCAATAACTAAGAAATTGCACGTTATCTCTTAAAAATGTCTTGCTTGATATACCTTTTAATATATAAATATTTTTAAACAAGATATCAAAAGGTACTACTTCTGCAAAATTTTTTTTAAAAAAAATCTGACCGCTGAAATTTTTTTTATTGCAGAAAAATTAGCAGAAGATAATTCTTATCTGTCTCGTGCCTTTTTTCAGTTAGTTGACCAGCCTGAATAGCTCAAGTGGTAGAGGGTAGGACTCGTAAATATCAAAGTCTCTGACAACATGAGAGTGTGGGTTCGAGTCCCGTGGCTGGCCATCTAAAATTACAAATAGTCTTTCAGATAAGAAGTTAAAATGAGGTCATGTGTGACAATGCTTTACATCAAGCTTATTAACCCTTTCCCAAACAAGCCCTGATTTTCACGTGTCTGCAGTACAAGTCTTTTGAAAACACTGTGGGAAAAGGAGAAATTGTTCGTAACAAGCAATTTCTCCTTTTCCCACAGTGTTTTCTACCCTTTTTGATAACTTTCTGCCATTTTCATCGAATTTAAAATTGTCGTCTGCAAACTCTTTCAATTTGGACCAGTCCAAAATTTGTCGTTTGGGAAAGGGTTAAAGAACCATGCGTAACCTTAGATGGGTTTCATCCTGTATCATGCACTATCCCTAGTAACATAACTAACAGCCTTTGCTCATATGGGCAACCAGTGGTAACGACAAATAACCGGAAAAATCAATTGATCTTTCCATTAATCCTTTTTTACTATTGGCAAATATCACATTTTTAAGAAAAATCATTTATTTGAGTAGTATCTGTTGCTTTAAGAACCTTTCTTAGGTCTGAAATAAAAGCATATTTTCTTTAATTTTGACAAGTTATCTCCTTTGAAGAACTGAATACATTGTTGTACTTTACCCAACAACATTATTATGATTTTCTTTTCATTTTTAAACTCTGCATACATAATATTGGGGTCCTGCGTGGTTCAGTGGTAATGTGTGGTACTCGTAACCTGGAGGCCCCAGGTTCGAGCCCCACCTGATCCGCTGGGTTTTGTCATGGGTGTGTCCTTGGGCAAGACACTTCAGAGCCCTAGCCTAGCACTGGTAAAACCCAGGAAATACATGAATATGTGACCGTGATATGACTGAAATAATGTTGAAAGCAGCATAAAACACCATTCAATCAATTCAATCAATACATAACATTATCACCTGAGCGAAAATGGAAAAAAGTTTGTCAGTAGGAAAAAAAATGGGGCATGTCCTTGATCTTTTGTTTGCAAGTGCTTATATCAGGTAGTATTAACAAGTCCAAAATTTTGTCATTTGGTAAAGGGTTAAAGGTCTTCATAAACATTGTGGAAAAAGGAGAAAATGTTGGTTACTAGCATTTTATCCTTTTCACACACAATATTCGAACCTATTAAGTTAACTGTCTGCAAATGCTTACACTCAGCTTTACCACATGATCCTGACTTTAAACGACCCTGAGGAAGAAGCTTTTTGAAAACACAGTGGCTAAAGGAGAAAATGCTAGTAACCAACATTTTCTCCTTTTCCCACAAGGTTTTCTACCCTATCAAAGACAAAAAACATCACTAGAGCTCCGTTTATTTTGTTGTCTGCAAATGCTTTCAATCTGGTTGAGTACTAAAACTGTCCTTCGGTAAAGAGTTAACCCTTTACCGCACAATGCCGCCTTTTGACGCCTCTGGGAAAGAAGCCTTTTGAAAACATTGTGGGAAGAGAAAATGCTGGTAACCAGCATTTTCTCCTTATCCCACAATGTTTTCTACCCTATCAAAGAAAAATTGCACCATTTGAGCCACAGTGAAATTGTCGTCTGCAAATGCTTTCAATTTGGACAAGGCTAAAATTTTGTCTGGTAAAGGGTTAACTTACAACAAGTCTAAAATTCTGTTCTCTAGTAAGAAGTTAAGACACTTACTTCATGTAAAAAGTTTAGTATCACTTTAACGACATCAGATCTACCCAGCCAGCATGCAGCACCGAGAAATGTTTGGCCACAGCTACAGCAGTCAAGGTCAAACCCTAGCTGTAGTCTTTCTTCAATCTTCTCCAGTCCCTCACCCCCTTGGATACGTAGACACGAGAATAACGAATCTTCATAATAATCGTTCATTGTCCTGATAGGACGACAATGATTCAACAGGACGAAATCCATAGCAACTGCCTAATATATACTCTGTCTAGACGTGACAACTTAACTTTCAAGATAATAATGATGTAACAAGTATATTGCCATTCAAAGTTCAAAGTAAAGTACAGCAACTGACATAAGTTTTGCACATTTCCAACTGAAAACACAAACAGCATTAACAGGGTCAGAAAATAAATCCTTTTGCTTCACATAATTAAGTATTATTCTATAAAAACTGACACAATTTCAGTCCCTTTCATTTCATCTTCCTGACTATATGTGCACTGCATTCCTGTTAAATTCAGTGCATTTCATAACACTTAAACAGGATTGAAAACAGAAATAAATAATGTTCTGCGGTAAGAAAGCAGATTAAATCAGTGACATCATTCTTCTTGGAGCTGGTTGTGTTTTCTTATCAGAGAAAATAATGCTGTTGTCTCTTTTCCTTGATACAGAAACGACTGGTTCCACTGTTCTTTCAGATAAGGCACGACTGGTTCCACGTTTCCATCAGGTAGGACTGTTTCCACTTTTATACCAGAGGAGGTTCTTGTTCCCCTTTCTGATCAGAATATGCTTCTTAACACCTCCGAAATTATTGGTGTCAGGCTTCTGCAAATCATCATGACAGCATCTTAACCCTTTACCACACAATCCCAGCTTTTAACGACCCTGAAAAAGAGGCCTTTTGAAAACATTCTGATAAAAGGAGAAAATGCTGATAACCAGCATTTTCTCCTTTTCCCACAATGTTTTCTAACCTTTCAGAAACAAATGCAACCAATTTAGCCACATTTAATTTGTCATCTGCAAATGCCTTTAATTTGGACCAGTCGGAAATACTTTTGTTTGGTAAAGAGTTAAAATAAAAAATGGGAATTAACTCTTTACCAAACGTCAAAATTTTAGACTCCACCAAATTGAAATCATTTGCAGACAACAAATTAAATGTGGTTGAAGTAATGGAATTTGTTACTGAAAGGATATAAAACATTGTGGGAAAAGGAGAAAATGCCAGTTAACAGCAGGGTCACTTTAAAAGTCTGGGATAACTTGGAAAAGACAAAACTGTCCAAGAGGCATAGGCAACCAAATTTTGCTTCAAATCTTAAAAAAAAAATGATATTTTTAATCACTTTCAGATCTTGCATATTCTCCTTTTCTCATAATATTTACAAATCTTGCTTCCTCAGCACCAAATAAATAAAATGGATATTCTCAGACAGTGTAGATATTGCAGTTTCAAAGCTGTTTTCGTCAGAATATCTGGCAAAGCAGCCAAAACAGTGGATTCAATACTGCATGTTCTGTGCTGTTTGATCTTGATTTACACAGTCTGCATACAGGACAAGATCCTGGTTCAGCGCTGCAAGGGTTTTAACATAGAATAAGTTGGTAAAGGCTAAACCCTTTCCCAAATGACAAATTTTGGACTGGTCCAAATTGAAAGAGTTTGCAGACGACAATTTTAAATTTCATGAAAATGGCAGAAAGGTCTCAAAAAGGGTAGAAAACCCTGTGGGAAAAGGAGAAATTGCTTGTTACAAGCAATTTCTCCTTTTCCCACAGTGTTTTCAAAAGACTTGTACTGCAGACACATGAAAACCAGGGCTTGTTTGGGAAAGGGTTAACTCTTTACCTAACGACAAAATTTTAGACTGGTTGAAATTGAAAGCATATGCAGATGACAAAATAAATATGACTTTAGAATTGAAACTTGTTTTGGGAAGGGTAGAAAACATTGTGGGAAAAGGAGAAAATGCTGATACCAGCATTTTCTCCTTTTCCCACCATGTTTCCAAGAGGCTTATTTCTCAGGGTTGTTAAAAGTCGGGATTGTTTGGTAAAGGCTTAACCACACAATCAGATGTTTTAAACTTTATCCTGCTGAATTAGTTAAATAAAACTTTCAAGCCGATAGTAAAAACCTGAAAAATGTTTTTTCAAACTCAGTTTTTGGAGAAAAGTATTTCCTTATCAGGCAGTATAGATCCAAGATCAGACTGCATGTTCTGTGCAGTCTGATCTTGATCTACACTGTCCTCAAAAGGTCAGTGAGTCACGCTATTAGTAGCTTACGGGTTAACAACCCTAAGGTAGAAAGCTTATAATGAAAACATCATGACAAAAGGAGAACAATGCTGGTTACCTACAAAGGGTAGAAAATATTTGGGGAAAAGGAGAAAATGCAAATTACCAGCATTTTGTCCTTATCCCTCAATGTTTTCAAAAGCTTTCTCTCTCAGGGTCGTTAAAAAGGGGACTATGTGGTAAAAAGGTTAAGGGCTGAAAATTTTGCATATTAAGGGCAAAATCTACTGTTTCAAGCGCAAGTTGTGTCATTTTAGCCCCAGTTCATTATGTTGTCTCTAGATGCTTTCAATTTGGACAAGTCTAAGGTTTTGTGGTCTGGTAAAGACTTAGAGTCAAGTCAAATGCATAAAAAATTACTGCAACTTTACTAACTTGAGAAAAGCCATCTAATTGGTCTAGTCATTTCTATCCAGCCAATTAGAAAGCTTGTTTTGACATTAATAGACTGGTTTATAAATACAGTCCTGGTACCATTACATTACAAGAGACATTTATTGGATATGCACAGCAGTTAACTCTCTATCAGACAAAATGATTTTAGACTCTCTCAATCCAAAGCATTTCCAGACCTTGAAATCTAGCTTAAATGATGTGATTTGCCTTAGAGGTAGAAAACATTTTGGAAAAAAGAGAAAATGCTGGTTATACAAACATTTTCTCCTTTTCCCCACAATGTTTTCAAAAGACTTCTTCTTCAGGGTCGTTAAAAGTTGGGATTGTGTGATAAAGGGTTAACCCTTAAGTTGCCAAGCATAAATTACTGCCCTTTTGCAAACAGTGTAGATCAAGATCAGAATGCACCAGAAAGTGCAGTCTGATCTTGGATCTACACTGTCCAATAAGGAGCTTTTTTCTCAAAAAAATAAGTTTTTTTTTTAAACAACATTATTTGGGTTTTTATATGCTATCCGCTTGAAAGTTTTATTTAACTTATTCGGCAGGAAATGGGTTAAGAAATCCAGCAAAAGCTCTTGTTGCCCATTTTGGGCAATCATTTCACATCACATATTTTCAACAGATGTAAAACCGACATACATAAAAAATATGCATCCGTCCAATAATAGCGTTCACTGGTAGATGAAGTTTTCATTACCTGCCATTTTCCTTTCCAAAGCCCATTACAATGGATTTATTTTTAGCAGTTTTCCTTCCTAAAATACTTCTCCACCATTTAACCATTTACTTCACGACAAAAAAAGTCAAACTGAAAGTGTTTGCAGACGACAATTTAAATTTGGTTTCAATAATGGAGTTTGTCTTTGACATTGTAAAACATGGAGGGAAAAGAAGAAAATGCTAGTTACCAGCATTTTCTCCTTTTCCCACAATGATTTCAAAAGGCTTCTGTCTCAGGGTTGTTAAAACTTGGCATTTTGTGGTAAATTGTTAACACTTTACCACACCTCAAAAAATGTAGACTTTTCCAAATTGAAGACACATGATGGGATTTGTCACAGATATGGTAGAAAACATTGTGGGAAAAGGAGAAAATGCTGGTCAACAACATTTCTCCTTGACCCACAATGTTTTCAAAAAGGGTTCTTTCTCTGAGTTGTTAAACCTTGGGAAAAGGCTCGAATCCCACCCCATCCGTTTTTCATAAGCAGTGTGGGTTCACCCTTTCCCCCCCCCTTTTGTATCTTTCAATTTCTACACTGAGCTCTGTCTTCGATATCACAGTATCCAGGGTTTTCACTGACACACAGTTTCTTTGAATTTGGACACTCAAATTTTCCACATTTTTTGCCTTCCTTCATTCATTTGAAGGGAGTCCATTCGGACCATTGACCTATTGGCCCTAATTAAGAAAATCCAGGGAAGCCTTGAGCTTCATACAAATGTGGGGCAAACCTACAAAAGCTCATAGGGGTAAACCATGCAACTCGTGATTCGCAGAATGCGTGCGTCTGGCCCGAGGATGAGTAAAAATACTTACTCCTGCAGCACAACGCGATTAAATGCAATTTTGCTTTACGAATGTCAACAAAAAGATAAAGTTTGAGAAGACCCCTGCACAGACTGATTTGCGGTCGTCGCAAATAATTTTCGATTGTATGTTTTGTGATGAAATATTACATCTTCATATTTATAGGAAATTCGTTGAAACTTTAAAAGTGTCTAGTTTTCAGTCTAACCGATCATTTTGGTTTGTGACATTGTCTGAGGATGATTCACTTGCCACGACCGACATTTATTATTTAGCGCATGCGCGCATCCAATTTATCTGGGAGCTTTCGATTCAATATGGCTCCCGTTGGCGAGAGAAACGACAAAAACGGATCTGTCAGTGAGGACGGGGATGAAGAGTCCCAAAACCTCTGGTACATGACGAATTCTTTCAAATGCTATGGTGTTCTGCTTTCATTTTGTTTCTGATGAAACTGTTTTAGACTTTGCAAGTGTCAACATAACAGCAAAATTTGAGCCAGCATCTCCCATCTTTATCATTGCACATGAGTCATCAGTAGCTTGTCAAAATAAAATCTATGCAATCACGCAAGGCAGTTTCTGATTTGCCAGCAAAAATGTATTGATATTGTACTTGTATCATAAAAACGTGAAGGCCGGTAGCTTGAAACATGTACATAATTATGTTAGCCCCTGCTCCCCACCCACCCTCTTTTCCTGAATGTTTCAATACCTTTTTACGTTTTTCATTTGAAAAGGTGAAAGATACTGTGAAAACGGAACATTTTCTGCTTCTCTCACCTACATATGTTTTGTACAGAAGATCTGTTTCTTGAGGGTCATTTAGGTACAGATATGTATGGTAAGGGGTTTATATATCCTCGGCCGTCCATGATTCGTGCCCATAAGCAAGAACCAGCCATCAATCGATGGAGATATCATTTATGATAAAAAATAAACTTACTGCATGCGCTTTGTAAGCTGTTTGTTGTTTTATTTCTCATAGCTTCTAATTATTTTAACTACTTATGTTCAAAACCAACCTTGATCGCATTTCTATTTTTGGGAGGTACTGTCCTTGAACCGTGCGTCAGATAAATGAGGTCATACACACTTCCTTTACAGGCCAAGCTAATTATAATCGTCTTTTATCATTGTTAACTTGGGAATGAAATTGTAAAGGATACTTGCGGATTTGCACAGAAATAAGTCTGGAATTCTCATCTTACTAGAACTGACATGTTTTTATGTCATAGTTGATAATTACATTATTACAGGACTGAAAATGTGTAAGGACCCCTCTTCGTAAAACACATGATATAATTGATTTGGCCCAACTGTTGAAAAAGTGGGTGGGATTATCGTAAAAAAGAAACATTGAAAAATGCCATGTAAAAATACTGATATGTTAGAAAAATTGCAGGTATTTTTTGACTCTATAATGTATTTGAAAAAATGGGAATAAGAGAATTGTGTCATTTTGGGGACATGTCTCAAATTAAGCCAATATTTGCTTTTTTAAAACGCATTTTGATGCAATTTTCGGTAATGTAGCTTCTGGAAGGAAGTCAAAAGCCAGCGGCCTAATTTATGACGTTATCTTCTCACCTGATTCATCAGTATCGCTAAAATGCATGAGGACGTGATCCAAGGACGGGCACGATCCAAGGGCAGTCAACGATATATCATTGAATCGTCTAAAGTCATGATGCATCGAGGTTCACGACCATTTTGTTTTTCTTGAAAGTCACATGATATTTTATCGAAATTGAGGCTGATGAAGTCATGCTATTTGTTGATTTTATCATCACCTAAAAACATCGCAGAAAAATAAGGTTTAGATTGGCAAATCTGCCAGTTTTAAAAGCTCGTATTCAAAACTGGTAATTTCATTAGCACAAAGATCCCTTCCCATAAAAACCACAAATTATTTCATGACAGAACTACATTTGAAAATAAAATGACTTCCCCAACGTTTTGTTGTTCATGGATGTCACTTGACCATGTTAGAGATTAAAGGTCAGTCTATTTTTAAAATGCTGGTTTATTCTCACTTCCTTGATAATATACCTGCATGACAAAATGGCTGCCTTGTATCAACTGTGTCATGCTTGCTGAATAAATTTTGTGAATATTTGAAACAAATGTGAAATATCTTGTAGTACATTAATTAAATAACACATACAGGCAGGTGGAGAAGGGAAAAAGACTAACTTTTTTCTATAGGGGCCAACTGGATCCCAACTTAAAAAAATCCAGGGGCCCAGCTTATGGGAGTGAGAATGGGTTAGCATAGGTGAAGACATAGGTGTGCAACATCTCGAAATTTTTACCAGAGCGCACAGTAATAGAGAACCAGCCAAATGCGAGTAAACATCCAGTAGACATAAGGACTGTTTGAATGGTTGGAATACTGTAAAGGACACAATATTAGGCACTGAAATACGCGAGTCTAGTCGGACATGAATAATACACTAGACAGAAACCTGACTTTGGTCACTATTCTGTCTGAAAATTTAACAAATATGAAAACTGGTCCTATTTGTTTTGGATGGCCACCTGGGCCCCTGATAGGCATTTTTGGCTCGCCCAGCTGAATTTCTAGTCACCATGGGCGAGTGGGCGAGCTCTAATATTTTTCCCTGTGGAATTTCATTTTTACACCCGTAATTTAAGTCGACAAACACCAAAGCTTAATAGCAAGCTTGTCAGTTTGTTGAGGGTACTAACAGACTTTAGGTATTTTTCTTACTGTTTATAGTTATTCAAAAATTCTAAACATTTGCTACTGGCTTTAAACCTTTACCAAACAATCCTGTGTTTTCACAGCCCTGAGTTAGAGGCCTTTTGAAAATGTTGTGAGAAAGGGAGAAAATGCTGTTAACCAGCATTGTCTCCTTTTTCTTAATGTTTTCTAGCCTGTCTAAGAACTTTGATTGATTTTTATTACTTTTCAGATTTGTGGCCTGTAGATGCTGTCAATTTGGTGGAGTTTAAAATTTGTTGTTTGGGAAAGGCTTAACCCATTACCACACAATGCCAAGTTTTAAGACCTCTGGAAAAATAGATTTGTGAAAATATTGTGGGAAAAGAAAGTGCTAGTAACCAGCATTTTCCCCTTTTTCCATAAAGTTTTCTAACCTTTCAGAAACAAATCATATCATTTCAGCCAAAAGCTTTGCATCAAGACCAGTCTAAAAGTGTTGCCATCTGGTATTAAAGAGTTAAAACTTGGAGCACTGAGTTGGGGATTTGTTACGTCTATAAACTTCTGTATCAGCATGTACTTAGTGTTCTGATCTTGATCTAATATTTGACACAGAAAAGGTTAAACCTTTCTCACAAAATCTCGAGTTTTAACAACCCTGAAGAAGGCTTTTCATAACATTGTGGGAAAAAGAGAAGATGCTGGTAACCAGCATTTTCTCATTTTCCCACAATGTTTTTTACCCTATCGTAGACAGAAATCATAATTTAAGCTATATTAGTCTTTTGCAAATCCTTTGAATTTGGTCGAGTCCAAAATTTTGTTGTTTTGTAAAGTGATCTTTGTAGTAAAGTAGACCTTTAACTTTATTAATATTTATAGCTGGATTAAGTTCTACTAGATGTTGAATATTTTTCTCTATAGGGCAACCATACTGAGTGAGGTACAGTCAAGTTCTGCTTCAAAGCTGTCCACCACCAAGTCTGTTTTGGTCTTGGGTAAGTGTTTGACATTTTTAACTTGCTTGCCTTGACATTGTAGATTATGATCAGACTGAGCAAAATCTGCACTCTGATCATTGATCTACAATGTCTCCTCATTTTAGGATGTTTTGGTAAAAGACAAGCCTTGATATTTTTGCAAGGGGTATTTCAGGGGCAGCACTACCAGTGTCCAGCAATTCCAAGGACTTTAGAATCGCAGAAGCGTCACCCGGGGTTTATCATCTTAGAGACTTGAGTTGGTCTCAGTGTTGCTACATCATGCCCCAGGAAAGCTTCTGTAAAAGTGGGCCCACATTTTTAATCCAATTCTCAGGAAAACTGGTCAGAATGTATGTCTTGTAAGTCTAAAATTGGGTCACATTGGGCTAATATCAGCAAATGCAATGAAAGAAGTGCTAAACTCTTTACCCCACATACCCGTCTTCAGTGTTTCCATCTAAATAAAATTTTACTGCGTCAATGGGACCCAGTGCAACTGCAAAAGTTGAGTCCCACTACGTTCCTTCTGAGTCCCATTTTTGCTTGCATAAATCGTCCGTTTATTAAGGCCAAATTTTGTTAGAGAATAAAAAGAAAGAGCTATTTCAAATGACTTCTTTATGGAACCTTTTGCAGATTTAATGTGCTGTGCATGCTGGTGACCGTTGCTCGAAATAGTACGAATCTTACGTCAAGATGGAACTTCTTTGATGAAAGTCCATGCAACCTGTTGTAAAAGCCTTATTTCTGCTTAGTTTCATAACAAATCGAACACATTTACACGAACAGGGAAATGTAGATAAATTTCTCTTAGCATCTAATCTTGGAAGGTAGAGTCTTTCAGCCATTGGTCTTGGAAAGATCGTGAATGCTTTTCCTTTTTGGCCCGGGAAGCCATCTTCAGCAAAGAAATGCTAAACAACCACTGTTTTCCTATGATCAGTTTGCCAGAGACGACAATATGAGCACAACGCGGGTAACCAGTAGAAGTCAATTATCTTTCTCTATGTATTTATATCTTGGCATACCAAGATCTTTTTAAAGACACTTTGGAATTCTGATGGTCAGTTTGTACAAGAAATGTTAAATCTTTGTACTGATATTTTGCATTGTTTTCGTTATTGATGTAGATCTAGTTAAATCATGGTTTTGACCATTTTTGACTGCGTCCAGGGGACGCGATCAGCTTTGATATTTTGCGTCCGAGCTGATTTTCGCACGTAGTATGTAGATACTTTTACGTCGTAAACGGAAACCCTGCATTTTTTTAATGACCCTGAGGAAGAAGCCCTTTGAAAACATTGTGGGAAAAGGCGAAAATGCTGGTAACCAGCATTTTCTCCTTTTCCCACAATGTTTTCTATCCTATCAAAGACAAATTTCATTATTTAAGCCACATTTAAAATTGTTTCTGCAAATGCTTTGAATTTGTACAAGTCTACTTTTTTGCCATGTGGGAAAGAGTTAACTTTATAAGGGTTAATAGTAAAGTATTTCAGAACCCAGTGTGATAAGAAATGTAAATGATTAACACAAGACACAATTCTATGGTGGAATGTTTATGTTAAATTTTCTCGTCATTTAGGAAATATTGTAGCAGTTCACAAGCATTATACATTTATTTAGCCAGCAGTTTGTGCTGGAAGCAGCTATGTTAGACTGAATGGGCAGAGCTCAAGATAAGAGGGAGTGATGGGATTCTAAATCCATTATTTCTCTTCCAAACCAATGTTGTGGGTACTCATTAGAATTGTCTCGATGAGACGATTCTAATGAGTACCTATAACATAGGGTTTAGTGGAGAATAAGTAACATTTTCAGTTTTGAAATCAAAATCACTCCCTCTGTCTGGAGCTCTGAATGGGTAAAGAAAAAAACATGACCTATGAATCTGTTAAAATGTAACAATTTTGATGGGCATAGATGAATTATCCACTGTAAATTTTATTCTTGTCAAAAATAAAACAGGGAAGAATGTTGAGATGGTAAGTAATTGTGAATGATGTTACAAATTATCTGGATATATCTGTACCATACGACGAAATTTTAGACTTGGTCAAATTGAAAGCCCTTACATGCAACATACTAAATGAATAAAGTTTGTAATGTGATTGATAAAAAGGATGAAAACATGATGGCAAAAGGAGAAAATGCTAGTAACCAGCATTTTCTCCTTTTCCTCCATCTCTGCCAGGGTTGTTAAATCTTTGGATTGTGTGATGAAGAGTTAATACACAAATGGGTTGTTTAGCAGCCTCTTGACACTTAGAAACTGTGTGTAAAAATGGGCTAATGACACTTTCCCTTCTGTGATCTTATGTTTATTTCAAGGTACTGAAAGATACCTTTCTTTCTTTTAAAGGTGATAATGAAAGCGGGAAAACAACCCTCATCGCCAAACTGCAGGGTGTTGAAGAACCAAAGAAAGGCATAGGTTTAGAATACTACTACTTGAATGTCAGAGATGAATATAATGATGGTAAGTAGACATGTTTTTGTAAGTGAATGCAGTATTATGGGGGACAGATCACATTCGGCAAGCCTGACAGGTGATCCAGGGAATCTGTGTGGTTCGGTGGTAAAGTGTAGGATTCGCAACCTATAGGCAACCTGTATGCCCGAGGTTCAAGCCTCACTGGAAGCACCAGGTTTTTCCTGGGAGTGTCCTTGGGCAAGACACTTCAGAGCCCTAGCCTAGACTGGTGAAACCCAGGACATACACAATTATGTGAGCTGTCGCCGCAATATGACTGAAATAATGTTGAAAGCTGTGTAAATGGCCTTTCAATCAATCAAAACTCAGGTAATCCAGTGATTATATCAGTCGGCTGTATAACTGTGGTTGATATGCAACTACACCGTACTTTTCTTTGCAAGAAACAGACCCCTTTACCATTCTTAACCCTTTACCAAACAACAAAATTTTAGACTAGTTCAAATTGAAAGCATATGCTGACGACAAAATAAATGTGACTGAAAAATTGAAATTTGTTTTGGGATGGGAAGAAAACATAGTGGGAAAAGGAGAAAATGCTGGTTACCAGCATTTTCTCCTTTTCACGTAATGTTTTCAAAAGGTTTCTTTCTCAGGGTCGTTAAAAGTTGGGATTGTGTGGTAAAGGGTTAAAATCATAATACCCCACTTAGAAAAAGGCAGCACAATTTCCAACTTTCTGACGATATCTTTTCCTTTGAAAAAAGTCCATAAATTAATTTTTTATCATGGCTTGTCATTTCCATTAGCAGTGCTGTGCCCTGGTAGCTCCGTGGGTAGCATTCAGGATTTGAGTTTGGGGTTGCTGGTGTGATCCTCTGCACAACCAATTTTTTTCCAAGGATTGATGACAGTCATTGCGACAGGATTCATTCCTCTCTCACCACTGACCATTGTTTTGGCGATGGTTATGAGTCACTTTTAATTTATTGTTTGCAAATGCTTTCAATTTTGGACCATTCCAAAATTTTGTCATTTGGTAAAGACTTAAAATAGATATAATTGACTTTTCAGAGCAAGCTAAACTGGGAGTTTGGGCCCTAGATGGAGATTTGAGCCACACTGGGTTGTTAAAATACGCATTGAAACAAGAGAATTTTGAGCATACTCTAGTCATAATAACAGCGTCCATGGCACATCCATGGTCCATCATTGATTCTCTGGAAAAATGGGTCTCAGTGTTGCGGCACCATATAGACAGATTAAAGATTATTCCAGAAGAAAGACGAGATTATGAACAAAGTTGTAAGTACTGAAAAATATCCCTGTATAAAAATTTTGAGTCTCTGTGGCAAGTGTAGTCAGTTTCTGCATTGTAGAAAATAAAAGCCATTGGGTTTTACATCTTCATAAAAAATCTTTAACCCTTTCCCAAATGACAAATTTTGGACTGGTCCAAATTGAAAGAGCTTGCAGATGACAATTGTAAATTTGATGAAAATGAGAGAAAGGACTCAAAAAAGGTAGAAAACACTGTGGTAAAAGGAGAAATTGCTCGTTACGAGCAATTTCTCCTTTTCCCACAGTGTTTTCAAAAGTCTTGTACTGCAGACACGTGAAAACCAGGGCTTGTTTGGGAAAGGGTTAACTAAACCTCCATATGGCTAAACTAGTCAAATACGGATTTTAGCTTGGAAGAAATACCTTATACAGTTTGCATTTCTAGATTGTATTTGCCAGAATGTCTCTGCAAACATTGAAAAGTGTAGATCCAAGATCAGACAATCTGTGCAGCCACGGCCCAACCTTGCATTCTTAGTCTAATTGTAAGTTTTTGAAACTTTTGGTTTAACTAATCAGAAATTGCATTTCTTTCAAATTTAGAAAATCCTTATAGATTAGATAAGATTAAAAACGTATAAAAAAGGGGTGGATAAACACATTTCCAGATCTTGATTTACAGTTTCCAAAGAAGTGCCTTAGTCTCACATTCTTTTATATCTGAGGCATGACCGGAATAGGCTAATTGATTTCTGTGGAAATTGAGATTTTGATCAAAATCTCCTCTATGAACAAAAGAATAAATGTTTCTCCTCCCCTATATGAATTTGACATTAACAGTAAAACCCTAGTAGATAACAAGTTATTTCATTGAAATGATATCCCCTGATTAAAAAAGACTAGGCATTAAATCAAAAAACAGAAAAAGTATGTTGGTGGACTATCATAAGGAACACATATTTGAAGTTTCATCAATTTGTTAAAGATTTTAGAAGATATCTTCTAGACAAACAGACAGCAGGGGATTGTAATTTTTGGGAACAAGTAAACATTTGAATGTATTTGTAAACATATTAATTTGGTATCGTCTTTTGGCCTTGAAAACAAACTATAGGATGTAAAATACTTGCTTTAGAATTACGACCTTGCCAAAAGACAAAGTTTTACACTTCTCCATATTCAATGCACCCGCAGACAACAAATGTTAACCTTTAGGCTGCTAAGTGCGACTCGCTGACCTTTTGCGGATAGAGTAGATCAGGATCAGACTGCACGGAATGTGCACACAATAAGGAGATATTTTTCTCAAAAAAAAAAGTAAAGTTGGAAATAGCATTATCGGCTAAAGATTCATTTAACTAGCAAGCAAGGGTTAAAAGGGTATAAAGAGGAGGAAAAACGGAGGTTTGAAGCATTTTCTAACTTTCTCATAATGTTTTCCAAAATCATTTTTGAGATAGTAAAAACATGGAATCATTTTTGAAGGGTATATAAAAACGTATTCAATTGTACATTAGTCAAAGTTTTTATTTTCCTTAAAGGCCCAGTAGCAGCCAGAAGTAAACAATTCAGGATCATGAATTGAATTTGCCTACAATTTGACCCCCAGTTTATTTACTTTGACACTAGTTGGCCACTGAGTTGAAACTGTCTCTTGGTTTTGGTTTCAGTAATTAGATTCTACCAGGAATATGTAGAGCCGGATGAGAACACTCCAGTCAATCAGGCACCGCTACGACGAGACGTGAATCCCCTCCACCCACAGGCCCCTGCCACGATGGACGAGGATAAAGTGTTATTACCTCTAGGAGAAAATATTCTTTCACAAAATTTAGGAATACCAGTAATAGTAGTTATAACTAAGGTGAGTTCATTGAATGATGTATTGCTAAAGTTTTGTTTCTATGAAATGGGGCATCTCCAAAATCTAGGTAAGTCTACCCTCAGAATATTCAAATACTGTAAAAGTTTTAATTATCGCGGGTCTAAAATTTTGTGAATTACCAAATACTGGCCTTATGCATGTTTTGTTTTCCAAGAAAAACTGCAACAGAAGATCTACATATGAAACTATCTTATTCAAATTTATGAATTTCCATGTGTTTTTTTTTTTTTTTTTTTTTTTTTGATAAAACATATTTAATTGGCACTAGACTGGTACCTGGTCAACTTTGATGAAAAACAGGCACTCATTGATGTTGTCAAGGGTCCCAGTCAATCACTCCCATATGACCTAATTTTTAGGTAAAATATACCTAAATATGGCTTGTATATACCCCCAATTACACTGGGGGATGTCTTTGCAATTTTTATCAATACTTGAAAATCGCTAAAATTTCCACAACATGAATATTTCCGGTTTACAGTACATGTAAGCCATACTGGAAAAACTGGGATCAATACATCTCGGCCGCAGTATGTTTTACTGAAATAATGTTGAAGATGGTGTTGGACACCATACAAAAGATCAAACGATTAAGGTTGCTTTTTGCCAGGGTGTTTCAGAGTTGCAGACACTGTAGATATAGTAAATTAATCTACCCTGCAGATAAGCAACTACAGTTGTGAAAGGTACTCCAAGAATTAACCCTTTATCACATGACAAAAATGTAGGCTTACTCAAATTGAAAGCATTTGCAGACGACAATTCAAATGGGGCTTAAGTGATGGAATTTGTCTGTGATAGGATAGAAAACATTGTGGGAAAAGGAGAAAATGATGGTACCCAGCATTTTCTCCTATTCCCACAATGTTTTCAAAAGGCTTTAACCTCAGGGTCATTAAAACTTGTGATTAATTGGTAAAAGGTTAAATGTATATTGCTGTTTAGAACTTGTCTATAAGCAGTTTGATTATTCATACCACCTACCAGAACTTTTGATGCCCTCTTTTTGCAAGAAAAAGGAGCAAAACTTCTGTTGACTCATTCATTATTGTTGCATCATTTCATGATACTGCAGTTCCTTGGCTATGTATGCCAAGATACCTTATGAAAGATACCAGATAGTGAAGGTTCAAGATAAGAATGTATTTTCTTTGCAGTCCGATCTTGATCTAAACTTACAGCCAAACGCAAGGATATTTAGTTATTCAAATCCTGTACTAACTTTTTCAGGCAGATGCAATCTCGACTTTGGAAAAGGAGCATGACTATAAAGAAGAACATTTTGACTTTATCCAAATGTACATTAGACAGTTATGTTTAAGTTGTATCCTTTTTCTAGAAACAGTGGAGTAATAAATCTGCTCTTGCCTATTTGATAATGGTATAGCATGGACCAAATGGTTTAGCCAATCAGAAGTTGTGTTACTTTCAAATGTAGAAAATTTTGAAGAATAAGACTAAGAGCGTTCTTAAGAATGGTTGGTGAATACAAACCTTGATCTCATCAAAACACCCAAATCGTGGAAAGGGATCAAAGGATCAGTCAGTTAGTTGAACGCCAAATATGCAGATTTTTACTGCATGTAAACATCCAGCCTCTTTACTTTTGCAGGAAAAAGTATTTTACAGTATTTATCAGATTTTAACAGAAAAATTCGATTTGCGGCAGAGATCTAAAAGGGTCCCCATTTAAAAGAAGCACACTGCAGAGGCATAAATAGGCTTAATCGTACCATATACTTTAAGGAGTTCAATGATTTTTAGTTTGGTTTGTCTCATGCAGTCATTTTATTTTGTTGGATGTGCAATTCAGAAGATGCATCCTTTGAAACAAGCATGCTTGAAGTTTTCTTATCCCTGTTTTCTTATCCCTGTCAGTGCCATAGGCAAAAAGAAGAGCTTGTGCAGATAACATAGATCAAAATCAGACAGCACGGAATGTGTAGTGTGATATTTGAAAAAGTCAAGCTTACAACAGTAAAATCTTTCTCAGTTTCAGTGGATCATATTTTCAGACATTGAAGAGATCAACTTAATATATTTAAATATCATTTTTTCGAAAAGAAAATCATTAAATCTAAAAGATAAAAAAAAAAAAGTGTCTGTAGAATTTGTTGCATGAGGTTTTACATGGTGTCGAAACTAAACCTTGACGACAAAACTCAGATGGTGCTGCGCTTTGTTACACATCGGTAAAAGAGGAGAAGAATTGTGATCTTTTACATAAATATTTATTACATAGAATCTATGGATTTCCATTTAACTCGACAGCATATGTTGTGGAAAAAGATAGTGTGTTCATGTGAGTATACAGTCATTACACTTTGTTTAACCCTTAACTCTTTCACTACTAAATATATAAGCTTCCCTTTTTCAAAGGCCACTCATACACTTTTGCTGCAAGATGAAGCATCGCTTTGGTCATAATCTAGAATAAAGTAGTGGACACTGTAGATCAGAGATCAGAGTGCACATTCTGTGCAGTCTGATCTGATCTACACTGTCCACAAAAGCTTTTTGTATCGTCTATAGTAAGGAAAGAGTTTACCAGAAAACAATCTTTTAGGCGGTCCTTCATTGCATAGTGGTAAAGAGTATGACATTGAAGGCCATGAGTTTGAGCCTCACTTTGGAGGCACTGTGTTTTTTTGTGGGAGTGTCTTTTGGCAAGACAGCTCAGAGTCAGAACAGTCAGGACATGCATGAATATGTGAGCTGTCACCATGATATGACTGAAATAATGTTGAAAGCAGTGTAAAACACTATTCAGTCAATCAAAAAAATGTTACGCTTATCAATATTGGAAGTATTTGCAGATTACCACTACCAGCATTTTCTCCTTTTCCCACAATGTTTTCAAAAGATTTATTTCTCAGGGTCGTCAAAGTCAAATTAAGTGGTAAAAGGTTAACTGCAGATAGGGCCTTCATAGCTCATAATGTTGCAGCACTAGAACCAGTTTTATTATATTGTGATACCTATTGAGCCATACGTATTGCTTGTTTGTTTGTTGTTTTACACTGCTTCAACATATCTCCAGTTACATTGTGACGGCTAGCCATCATACAATGATGGATCCATAAAAGCCACATTTTTTAACAACCGACTGAATCATGAGGTAGACTTGTACTTAGACATACAGAAAATTAACATATAGCGTTAAGTTTCGGCCCAGGTCAGCCTGCTTTGACTGCGCAGGCTGACCTGGGTCAGTACTTTTCGCAGATGCATTTATTCCCCTTTTCACAAAGCATGGTTCATTTGTTTGTTGGTATTGGAGTTTAATGCCGTTTAAACAGCTTAGGTCGTTTCACAGTGTTCAGTGCACTTACAGTCTCATTTCCTGGCTTTCTCACACCAGTACTGACACAACTTTCTTTCCAAGTCTCTGACTACTTTTCTCATATGCATCAGGTATAAAAGCCAGAAAATAGCAGGAGAGAAAATCTGCCTGAACTGGGTATTGAACTCGCAACCACCATAAGACGAGTCAGCTACGCTAACTACTGAACTACCTGGGCGGGCTTGTGTAAATATGATGACTATTCAGCATACATTATGGTTCAATGCATACATGAATATAAAACATTGTGGCAAAAAGGGAAAGTGCATGCTGCACCACAAGCAACTTCTCGTTTGGTAGCAGTGATTTCAGCATAGATTATAATTCAGTGCATAAGTTCATATGTAAACATTGTGGCAAGAGGGAAAAACAAGTGTGGCACCACAAGCAGTTTTTCACTTGACTGCATCAATTTAACCCTGTACTACACAATTCCAAGTTTGAACAACCCTGATGAAGAAAGCTTTTGAAAACATTGTTGGAATCTTTTCAAAAGGCTCCCCCTTCAGGATCATTAAAACTCAGGATTGGTGATAAGGGGTTTAATTTCTTTTGAAGGAACTGTCTAACTTAAAGACTGCTTCAAAAAAAAAAAGGAAATAGACTTTGTGTATAGAAAAGACATTAATTTAATTAATTCAGAGCTTTTAGGTCAAAATATTGTGTAGGGTAGATCCAAGATTAGACCCTCACATTTTTTGTGGTTGGGTCTTGACCTACAGCGTCTGCAAAACCCTGTAAGTTGTCCACATTTAACCTTTTACCACACAATCACAACTTTGAATGACCTGGAGAAAGAAAGCTTTTCAAAACATGGTGGGAAAAGGAGAAAATGCTGGTAACCAGTATTTTCTCCATTTCCCACAATGTTTTCTATCCTGCCCAAATCAAATTTCAATTTTGGAGTCTCATTTATGTTGTCGTCTGCAAATACTTTCAATGTGGACTAGTCTAAAAACTTTGTTGTTTTGTAAAGAGTTAAGACTTAATATCTCTTCTTGATTTTTCTACACAGACCCACAGGTTGGGACAATGACAAAAAGATTTCTATACTACATGAAAATTTACAAAATATAAAACCACAGGAAGCATATGAAGATGTTATAACAAAACCAATAACTAGAAAGGTAGGTTATATTTGTATTGTGTTTAACTCTTGTCAAACCACAAAATTTAAGTCTGGTCCAAATTGAAAGCATCTGCAGACAACAAATCAAACGTGGCTCACAAAGTGAAATTTGTTATTCGAAGGGTTGAAAAAAGTTTGTTTTTTTTTTTTTTGTGAACAGGTAGAAAACATTGTGGAAAAAGGAGAAAATGCTGGTAACCAGCATTTTCTCCTTTTTCCACGATGTTTTCAAAAGCTTTTTCCACCAGGGTCGTTACAACTCGGGATTGTGTGGTAAAGACTTAAAAGACAGACTACGTACTGGAGTACTTAACTCTTTACCAAACGACAAAATTTTAGACTGGTCCAAATTGAAAGCATTTGCAGATGACAATTTAAATGTGGCTTAAACGATGGAATTTGCTTTTGATGGGGTAGAAAACATAGTAGGAAAAGGAGAAAATGCTGGTTACCAGCATTTTCTCCTTTTCCTACTATGTTTTCAAAAACCCATTATGTTGGGGTCGTTAAAATTCAGGATTGTGTGGTAAAGAGTTAAATTGATGACCAATCCCACCCCTAATTATTTCTTACTTTCAGCCAGTACAAAGAGACGCAGAAGTAACTGTAGAAGATGTTCAAGTGTTCCTCATGAAACAACAGTCATATTTGAGTAAAGCACCATCACCAAGTGCAGGAGGGGTAAACATAAACATTTTATTATTCTGTGTTCATATCTCCTGCAATATGTGCATAAAACACGCAGAATTTGTGAAACAAACTGGGTAGTCTGTTTCAGCAAGACGATTAATGTTTGTTTCATCTGCATTTGCTAAGCAATTACTTGGTCCTTGATTATTCAGATGCTTTTTTTTCAATTGATTGGACCCAAGAACAAGTAACATTCATTTGCTCTGTTTTCAAAGATGTTGAGGTATTGAGGTATTGTCGTAGCCCTGGAGTCATTGTCATGGAAAAACTTTTGACTTTTTATAGTATCTCTATTATTACTGATGGTACTAACTTCAAACTCTGACAAGTTGTAAACTGTCAAAAGTGAAACTCATACAACAAGGACAGGTAACCATCAAAGTATTTTTGATCAAAGACAAATCTCATCATTTGAGCAACATTCAGTTTGCTACATGCACATGCTTTCAATATCGAGGAGTCTAAAACTTTGTTGGTGGTAAAAAGGGTAACCCATTACCACACAATCCCGACTTTTAATGACCCTGTGAAAGAAGCCTTTTGAAAACATTGTGGGAAAAGGAGAAAATGCTGGTAACCAGCATTTTCTCCTTTTCCCACAATGTTTTCTGCCCTTCCCAGCACAAATTTCAATTTTTGAGTCGCATTCATTTTGTCGTCTGCAAATGCTTTCTATTAGGACAAGTCTAAAATTTTGTCGTTTGGTAAAGGGTTAAGAAGGTTAAAAATACAGGGAATAATGGTATGAAATGTTTATAATTGGACAGTAAAGATGTGAAAAATACATTGCATAACTTTCTCAGAATTTTCCTACAATCAGTTCTATTGTAGTATTTGCCTTTTTTTTTGTCAGGAATCTCCTGCCAGGCCAGCAGGCACATCCACAAAGCAAATGACTTCAACGCCACTTGCTAGAGCGGGATCATCGCCAACGCCAACTTCTGCGTCACCCAAAAAGGTAAATTGTCCTGACTCTGCAAACTCACAACATTACGATTTGATAATGTGGCAATCACAAATTACTGTCATAAAACATAAACAAAAGGCAGATCCAATATCATGGTCTGTAATCTCTGGCACCACCACATTTTTGTGTTGAATTGTAAGAAGAGCTGAGAAAGTTCAAATTTCCAGCCAACAGACTGAAAATGTAAACAAAACATTGCACCATGCTTATACATTTACCTATATAGCGCTGTCTAAGCCTTGTTTGAAAAAAACTACTTGTTTGTTACCACACAGAAATGACCACTCTTCACATACCTGGTGTTTGATGGGCGAAATGCTTGCAAAGTTATACCAAAGTTTCGGCATGGACTGATTAACCCTTTACCAAACAAGCCCTGGTTTTCATGACCCTGGAAAGGAAGGCTTTTGAAAACATTGTGGGAAAAGAAGAAAATGCTGGTAACCAGCATTTTTCTCCTTTTCCCACAATGTTTTTCTACCATATCAGAGACAGAGATCATCATTTGAGCTACATTTATTTTGTCGTCTGTAAATGCTTTCAATTTAGTAGAGCCCAAAATTTTGTTGTTAAAACAGAAAATAATGGTTGACTCTGTAGATTTTGTTCCTTATTCAAGTAATTTAAGCATTGGGTATTACTTTTTGTAATATAAAAGATTGATTTCAATTCAAAGTACATTATTAATTATTGTATATTTGTCTATCTCCTTGAATATTTCAATTAAGGTGGCACCAGAGATTACAGGTGTATATATATCAGATTGGGCATTCTTTGCCGTCTGATCTTCATATACTCCTGAAAAGCAATCTTTTTTGTGTTCAGCTTATAGAAAACAGTGGGGTAATGAGATCATCTTGCAATAACAGTTTCCAAAACAGTTTAGAAAAGCTGTGAAATCTGGTCATTTATGCTTGCCACATTTTCTACAATGTTAACCTTGTTTACCTGCCTAAAAACCTGGTTGCAGGACCTTCCGTATTATGTGGTTTATGAATGCGATTTATACAGTTTATTTTTTAAAAACAGGTTTTTAGCTCCACTGGCCGAAGGCCAGCGGGCTTATGTCATGGCCCGGTGTCCGTCGTGCGTCCGTCCGTCCATCCGTTAACTTTTATTTCAAACATCTTCTTCTCTGAAACTACCCATCCAATTTTCACGAAACTTCACAGAAAAGATCCTGCCATGGTCCTCTTCAGAATTTCTTGAAAGAATTTGATTCCTTCAAAAACTCTGGTTGCCATGGCAACAAAACTGAAAAATATTGGAAATCTTTAAAAATCTTCTTGTCTGAAACCATAAGGCATAGGGCTACCAAATTTGGCATGTAGCTTTATGTAGTAGACCTCTATCAAGTTTCTTCAAATTATAGCCCTGGGGTCAAAATTGGCTCTGCCCCAGGGGTCACAAGTTTTACATAGGCTTATATAGAGAAAACTTTAAAAATCTTCCTGTACCTAGCCATAAGGCCTAGAGCTACCAAATTTTGCATGTAGCTTTATCTAGTGGGCCTCTACAAAGTGGGCCAAAATTTTAGCCCTGGGGTCAAAATTGGCCCCGCCGCAGGGGTCACAAGTTTTACATAGGCTTATATAGAGAAAACTTTAAAAATCTTCCTGTACCTAGCCATAAGGCCTAGATCTACCAAATTTTGCATGTAGCTTTATCTAGTGGGCCTCTACCAAGCGGGCCAAAATTTTAGCCCTGGGGTCATAATTGGCCCCACCGCAGGGGTCACAAGTTTTACATGGGCTTACATAGTGACAACTTAAGAAATCTTCTTGTTTTGATTTTTTTTTTGAAATTAGCCTTGCATCAGGGGTCTTATGTTTTAAAGAGGCTTCATATGGACAAAACTTGAAAATCACCTTATTTATAACCATACAGCATAGATTTGTATTATTTTGGCATGTGGCTTTATCTTGTGGACCTCTAGCAGGGTTCAAGTAATTATAGCTCTGGGATCAAAAATGGCTTTGCCCAGCGGGTCTCAACATTCACATGGGCTTTTACAGAGAAAACTTGGTAAGTCTTCATTTTGAAACCATTTGGCTGAGAATTGAAATGTTTACTATTTATGGTTTATATTTATAAGCCAGTGGAGCGATACAGGGCCATCATGGCCCTCTTGTTTTTCTTATGTCTGTACATAAAGTTTAACTCTTTACCAAACAACAAAGTAAAAGACTTGTCCAAATTAAGAGCCACAAAATAAATGTGGCTCAAAAATTGAAATTTGTTATGGCAATGGAAGAAAACATTGTGGGAAAAAGACCAGCATTTTCTCTTTTTCCCTCAATGTTTTCAAAAACTTTCTAAAATTCAGTTAAAGTTGGGATTATGTGGTAAAGGGTTAAGAAGGAACACATATCATAATCTGTCACAATTGTCAAGCTAAATTACTTCAATTTTAATTTTTCTTTGTTATTCTTACTCTTTTCCAAAGTGTCTAAATTTATGAATGTAAAAGACTTATAAAAGCATTATGCAATTAATTACTGGTCATTTACCTACCTATGTGAATTTTGTTACTTGCTCAGAGCATTATGGTATGTGCCTTCTCCAATGCACGTTGGTACAGGAACATTGGAAAACTGTGTTTCATTTTGTTGACTCTCCCCAGAGTATGGAATCTTGTTTAACTCTTTACCACATGACAAAATTAAGACTAATCTAAATGGAAAGCATTTGCAGACAACAAAAATGTGACACAAAAAGTGAAATTTGTGTCGGCAAGGATAGAAACGTCGGAAAAGTAGAAAATGCTTGTTACTAGCATATTTTCCTTTTCCCCCCAGTGTTTTCAAAAGCTTTCTTTCTTCGTTAAAAGTCAGGATTGTATGGGTAAAGGCTTAAATATCTTATTATACCTCATCAAAGGTGAGGTGATATAGTTTCTGCGCTATCCATCTGTCTATCGATTTGTGCGGACAGATACCTTCTAAAATTTGTGACAAAATTTTATGAAATTTCATACGTGTGTTCCTTATGATAGTTTGCCCATATAGATTATTTTTTGTTGATTTAACCCTTTACCACGCAATCCTGACTTTTAACGACCCGGAGAAAGAAGCCTTTTGAAAACATTGTGGGAAAAGGAGAAAATGCTGGTTGCCAGCATTTTCTCCTTTTCCCACAATGTCTTTTACCCTTCCAAAAGCATATTTCAATTCTTAAGTCTTGTTTATTTTGTCGTCTGCAAATGCTTTCAATTTGGACAAGTCTTAAATTTTGTCGTTTGGTAAAGAGTTAATGCCGTTTCATTGAAAAAGGGGGCTTTTTTTTTTTGGTGGGGGATATTATTTCAATGAAATAGCTTCTTACAAGTATTGGTTCACCCACATTCCTCTCCTTATTCCCGGGGTTAAGATTCCATCTTAAGCTGAGCGGTGTAAAGCTGATGGCCAAAATATTATTTTATCAATATTCATTTATTATTAAAAATTCAAACAAAATATTATTATTTTTTGTTGGTTCGATTAAAAATTGCCTGTTTGACTAATCAAAATATGTGTTTTTTATTTGCAAACTCTTCAAAATAGAGTCTAAATATGACATGAAATTAGGAATTTATTACCAAAATTAGTCAGGGAAACTACTGTTGTGCAAGTGATTTGTAAAATGTCAATCAATTGGTCAGAGATTGTGGTATAAAGCAATTGGGAGGTTCAAAAACATGAACTTCTCAATGATCTTGTACTTTAACCCTTAACTCTTTACCACACAATCACAGGTTTTAACGACCCTAAAGAAAAAGTCTATGGAAGACATTGTGGGAAAAGGAGAAAATGCTGGTAACTCCTTTTCCCACAATATTTTCTAACCTTCCTAAGACAAATTTCAATTTTTGAGTCACACTTATGTTGTGGTCTGCAAATGCTTTCAATTTGGACAAGTCTAAAATTTTGTCATTTGGTAAAGAGTTAACCTTAACCACACAGTCCTGTGTTTTAAGGGCCCTTGAAGAGGAAGGCTTTTGAAAACATTATGGGAAGAGGAGAAAATGCTGGTTACCAGCATTTTCTTCTTTTCTTGCAATGTTTTCAGTTATTTCAAAGACAGAAATCATTTCAAAAAGTTTCTGTTTCTGAAGTTATATCATTTGAAAAGTGAGGAATGCTTCAGTAAATAGGAGGAAAATGTGTCACAAATTACAGAGAAAGCATGCTTAAAAATATTTTACCGACAATGCACCTAGTGTGCAAGTTGATTGCCATGCCATATTTATGATTAACACAAATAACTTCTCACAAATGAAAGAATCTAGATAAAATACAAGTGGACATAAGAATAATATTTATGGTCCATTTAAAAAAATAGGGATGCTATGTGGTTCAGATTCAAAACCTTAATGCCACAAATTCGATCCTCACCCAAAGCACTGGGTATTTTCATTGGATTGGTCTTGGGCGAGAGTCTGTAGAGTCCCAACCTAGAACTGTTGAAACTGAGGACTCATCACATAACTTCACTTGTTTTCGGTGTAATATACCCATTACAAATTTTTGTATCGTACACATGTTTGAGATAAGCATTGTGTAATGTCACTTTGTATTCTTCTTTTGAAGAAGTGAATTGAGTTCTGTTTATGGAAATTTCCATGTGTGCATGTATTGTTGTGCATATTCTGATGTGCAATTTGCAAAATACCATTATATGATAAAAAAGAATCTGAAATTTGTTGGCTTTTGAGAGCAATTGAACTTGTCTATAGAAAATGTTATTAGGCTTGCCAGAAGCAGGCTATATAACAGTGTTGTAGTCTCATTTGATAAACTTTTATCTCAAATGCCAACTTAGTCAGGTCCTATTATAAATCCCAATTATCTAGTTCTTCTTTTTAGAATGAATACAGTATGATTATGTTAAGGTCTATAATTAGCCATTGATATTAGGAATGTGCTTGTCAAGATGTAGGTATTAATAATTGAATTATTTACTTGTTCTTCTATTTATAGAAATTGGTAAGTGCTCTTATTTGTTTTCTTTTCTCTAGAATTGACTTTAAATGGGCATTAAACCAGATATTGACACCCTCTGCCCCTAATGTTTTTGGAGGGGGGATGGAAGTGGGGAAGAAATTGAATATTTTTAGAAGGAAAAATCAGAAGGATGTGACTGTTTACCCTTAGTTGGCAAAAAGAAAAGGCTAGAAAAAAATTTGTCTCATGTGGGACTTGAACCCATGATCTTCAAAACTGCATTCAGTGACTCTACCAACTTAAGTATGCAGACAACTGACAATTTATCAAGTTAGAATTTATCTCTTGTTATGAATTAGTGGCTTTACTGTTAACAAACACAACAGGAAGTTTTACAGTAAAAATATGAAAAACTTAAAAATTCTATGTGTTTTTGACATGTATTTGTACTGGTGGTTTTTTTTTATTTTAATGCCATCTTTGCATGTGAATGAAAATTAGTGGTCTTTGTTAAGATTTTAAAAGAAATGTTGCTAGATGAAACCTGGTTTAATGCCCCATTAATCTGTATTACATTCATAGAACAAGTTTAACTCTTTACCACACGAAAGAATTTTAGACTTGTCCATATCAAAGGCATTTGCAGACTACAAATTAAATTGGACTCAAATGAAAGGAATTTAGCTTTGAAAGGGATGAAGACATTGTGTGAAAAGGAGACAATACTGATTACTAGCCTTTTCTTCTTTTCCCACAATGTTTTCAAAAGCCTTCTCTTTCTGGGGGTTGTTTTGTAAAGGGTTAATATGTATCTCAGTAATCATAGAACATATTCACTTCTGCTAAGCTATATAAAGCTACAACTAAAACTTGGAAATGCAGCGAATATACCATCAATTAGTTTTGGTATGTACAACCAGCTCCTTCTTGCTGGTAGATCCTGACCAAGGGAGTGAATTTTCAAAACAAAATGACCAACCAAAATTATTCATAATGGATAGTTTCCAGTTTTTCCACCTGAACATGGGTTGAATTATTTAGGTAAATCGTTGAATAAGCAGAGTAGCTATAAAGACAAAAGGACTAGAAATACACATGAGCAGTGCTCTGTGAAAAGGGGGCTTAATGCATCTTCATGATGCAGTGTATTAAGCAAGACATCACATTATTAGGGATCCATGAAATCCACTTTGTCTAACAACCGACAGAATCATGAGGTAGACTGGTCCTTGGACTTAAAGAGAATTAGACCAATAGCAAAAAGTTTCGGCCAAGGTCAGCCTTCAAGGATTGCGTAGGCTGACCTGGGGCGATACTTTTCGCAGATGCATTAAGCCTTCTTTTCACAGGGAATTGCTCTTATATGTTGGATAGTAGCCCTTCAAACAAAAGTCCTAACTACTTAACAAAACAACAAAATTTTAGGCAAGTCCAAATTTAAGGCATAATTATGCAGAGGACAAAACAATTGTTGCTCAGACTGAGGGATTTGTTGCTGAAAAGATAAAAAAGTTGTGGTAAAAGGAGAAAATGATGGTAAGAAGAAGCATTGTCTTGTTTTCCCACAATGTTTTTAAAAGCTTATTTTCTCAGGGTCAATTAAACTCTGGATTGTGTTGTTGAGGGTTAATAAATAAAAAATAGCATAAGACTCCATCTGACTAGAAAATCTTTTACTTGTTTAAATTGCACATGTCAAATGTGGCATAACTGTTGTGATTTGAAAAGATACAATACATTGTGGCTGATAGCCAGCATTTTCTGTGTTTCCCACAATGTTTTCGTAAGCTTTTTAACCCTTTACCACACAATGCCGCCTTCTGACGCCCCTGAGAAAAAAGCCCTTTGAAAACATTGTGGGAAAAGGAGAAAATGCTGGTAACCAGCATTTTCTCCTTTTTCCACAATGTTTTCTACCCTATCAAAGGCAGAAATCATCATTTTAGTAACATTTATTTTGTCGTCTGCAAATGCTTTCAAATTGGATCAGTCTAGAATTTTGTCGTATGGTAAAGGGTTAATGGAGGTTGTTTAAACACTGGTTTTTTGTTAAAGGCTGAACGTAGGCGTGCTACAATAAAAGCTGACTGATATTACTGTATTTGCATGAGGAATGTAAATTATTCTTTTTCTATCCATATCATTGTTATTTCTATTTTAGAAAACACAATACTAATTCAGTAAAATAACAAATGACTATTATAGCTTGGAAAGTATCCATGTTACTCAAGAATGTCTTATTTCAGGCATGCATAGCTCTGTATGTGTAACATTGTCATGTATATGTGGTATAATGAATGAGAGCTTTGTATAACCCTCAGAACTCTGAATGGAGATGGGGGGGGGGACCAAAATATGTTACAAAGTAGCAGACAATGTAGATTCAGGATCAGACTGCACTTTTTCTTCAGCCTGGTCTTGGTCATCACTGTCTGCAAAAACAAAAAAAAGGGGGGAAGGGACCAAAGTATTGCAATTTCAAAGTTGCTTTCGCCAGAATGTGTTACAAAGTAGGGGATCCAAGATCAAGCTGTACTTTCTGTTCAGCCTGATCTTGATCAACATTGTCTGCAAAAGCAACTCCTGTTATGCTCAGAGCTCTTAGGGTTAATTAAAAAATGGCAATAAATGGATCACAGGTGTATAATGTATAGGAGCTGCACTCTGGCAAAAGGGGGGTTAAAGCATCTCTGTGATACGTGACACGAAGCAAGTCATATTATTATTATGGACTCATTAAGACCATTTTGTCTAACAACTGACTAGATCATGAGGTAAACTTGCCTTTGACATGCAGAAAACTGACAAATGGCAAAAAGCTTTGGCCAAGGCCAGCCTGCATGGATTGTGCAGGCTGACCTGGGTTGATACTTTTTGCAGATGGATTAAGCCCCCTTTTCACAGAGCATTGCTGATATGTTTTGTCTGTCTGTCGAAATTTCATTTACCACATGAATATTCATGTAAAAAATTAGTAATATGTGAATAAAGGCTCTGAATCTCTTTTAACCTCTGGAATACTGGGAAGTTATGACGCATTTAGGTACGGTCTTGATCAAGAACAGATTGTACAGAATGTGCTGATTTAGGATCAACTTCTTTTGCCTGCCAATATACTATCTCATTTAACCCTTTACCACACTATCCGGACTTTTAACGACCCTGAGAGAGAAAGCTTTTGAAAACATTGTGGGAAAAGGAGAAAATGCTGGTGACCAGCATTTTCTCCTTTTCCCACAGTGTTTTCTGCCCTTCCCAACATAAGTTTTAATTTTTGAGTCACATTCATTTTGTTGTCTGCAAATGCTTTCAATTTGGACAAGTCTTAACTTTTGTTGTTTGGTAAAGGGGTAATTGTTATTCTTCAGATAGTTAATCCTCCTATTCTATACAGATACCAGCATTAACACACTATCAGCTACAAACTTTTTTGGCTCAGCTGTTTTCAAAGAAAACTTCGAGGTATTGTCAGAGCCTTGGCATCATCTGCGTCATTGTGCGAAAACTTTGACATCTTGTAATATCTCTGTTACTACTGAAGATGTTTGCTTCAGACTTGGACAAGTTGTTGACTATCAAAAGGGGAACCTATACAACAAGGGCAGATAACCATCAGCATATATTTGACACGGTTATGTCCCTTCTTCTATTTAAAATGTTCACTGGAAGTCAAGCAACTGCTGCCAAGCATTGGCACCGGCATGCAGTACTCTTGTTTTGTCTTACACCAGACCATTTTTGAAAACATTGTGTTCAACACTTTACCCTATGGTGAAATTTTGAGACTGGTCCGAGTATTTGCAGACAACAAATTGAATGTGGCTCAAATGACGGAATATGTCTTTTTATTGGAGTAGAGTATAGAATATTGTGGGAAAAGGATTAAAGGCTGGTTACCAGCATTTTCCCCTTTTCCCACAATGTTTCTCAAAAACTTTATTTCCAGGGGTCATTAGAACATGGGATTATGTGGTAAACGGTTAGAGGAGAACTTGCTTGTCAAGAGCACTGGCGACTTTTCTTGTAATTTTCTTATTAAATTGGTGTATGTCCCATGGAGAGAGCAAAACATAGTCGCTACAACTTACAGTTTGGTGTTTGTGTGTGCATTTGTGCGTGCGTCTGTCAGGATTCGTCAGAGCCATAACTTACACATTTATGGATTTTAAAATGATTTCGGCACAGTTGTTCTGCTTCATGAGTAGAAGTGCCATTTGTAACATTTTGTTTGGGTGGGTCAAAGTGAAGGTCAGGCTTTAAGGTCAAATGATAAAAAAAGTTATAAAGAGAGCTTGACTGAGCCGTAACTTCTATAGTTACAGATGGATTTCAAAATAATTGGGTACAAATGTTGTCCTTCATGAGTAGAAGTGTCATTTGTTCAGTTAGATCTAAGCTGAAAGGCCTTACTTGATTTTCAAATGATAAAATTGTCATACATAGAGCTTGGCTCAGCCATAACTATTAATAACCGATAATATAAAACTAGCATTTCAGTATTATTTTCTAAATGATTTATAAACATGAATATTTGTTTATTAAGATGCCTTTTCGTTATGTAAGTTTAGATTTGATCTTTTGGTTTGGCTTGAAAAATTAATGTAGATTAATATTTACCTCTTCTGGCCAAAGAGGCCAGAAGAGATTGTCATGGGGTGGTTTCTGTGAACCATCCTTGTGTCCATAAATCTTTTTCTTGTTTATATAGAAGTGTCTGAGTTTTTTATGCTCCTAAAAATATCCAGCCTCATTGTTTGTCCATCCATGCCTCCTTCATTCATCCTATGCATCCACAATTTTGTTTCTGTGCTCTTTCTGAGCAATTGCTAGATGAAATTCAACAAAACTTTATGGGAAACTTATCTATAAAGAGAAAATTGGCATATTGGTATCATCTTCTGGTTAGATGATTTCTGTCACAGCTAAGGCCCTTTTAACTTTCACTGCCTAATTTTGTTTCCACACTCTTTCTCAGCAATCACAGAATGGAATTCAACGAAACTTCGTGGGAAGGTTCCATAAAAGAAGGACATGCCCATAATTTTAGAATATTCTGGTTAGATGGTTTTTCTCACAGATGGTTTTTCTCACAGTTATGGCATTTCAACTTTCATTTCAGCACTATTTCTCAGCAATCACCAGATGGAATTCAACAAAACTTTATGGGAACCTTATCTTTTAAAAGAAAATGTTCATATTGTCAGCATGTTCTGGTTAGATGGTTTTTGTTACAGTTATGGCCCTTTCAAAGTTTAGTCCCTTGTTTGGTTTTTGCATTTTCTTGCAGCAGCCAATGGATGGAATTCAATGAAAGTTTAATGAAAATGGGAGAAAGGGGCATGGGGGGAGGGGGGGGGGGGAGAGAGAGAAAAGGAGCACTGTCCTCCAAGTCTATAATACTTTTATTTACATGAAGTCTTAAAAAGTGACCTGGCTTTTTGAAGTGTAGTAGAAGAAGACTTTCATTTACAGCCCAGAGCTGATTGTACATTGGAAACTTTGTAGGGAATATCAACTGTTTCCTGTACATTAAGATATATTGGTCAGTAATGACCAATAGAGTGACTCAGGTCATCGTAGGCCTTTTCTTTTTGTGTGTGGTAGAGCTTTTCTGTGACAATTTAAAAAACTTGAGAAGTCAGTAGTTGTAACAGATTTTTTTTTAGTACCTAATTTTAGCTAAAAATATGAGTTTTTATTTTGGAAGTTCTTTGTTTACCCTTTTCAACTAAAAACTTTTCTTAACATCATGTGTAAGTGTGTGTTTTTTTATTTCTTTGAAGTGAACTTGGAGATGGAGAATTGGACCAAAACCATAATTGTGTATTAAACTGAATGGAATGTATGCTGATTAAAAAATTGGATATTACACCTAGTTTATTAGATGAAAATTCTTTGCAAAGATTCAAAGTATGTAAAGCCTAATGTATCAAGTTAATTTCTAGCTAAGTATGCATTGGTTAGAGAAAAAACACCTTCTTTCAAGACAACAGTATTTTAAACCTTGTATATGTTCTGTCCAAACTTGAAGGAGTATAAATTTTAACCCGACCTAATCCCAAAATTTTTGAGAGAGTGAAAGTTAATATTTTGAAAGGAAGAATCATAAGGACTCTACCAACTGAGCTATAGTGCCAACCACTATCTTAAAATGTTGAAATATGGGCCATGCTCTGGCAAAAGGGGGCTTAATGCATCTCCGTGATGCATCATACCAAGCAAGACATCACAGAGTTAGAGATCCTTAAAACTAATTATGTTTAACAACCGACTGTATCATAAGTTAGAATATCCTTTGACATACAGAAAATTGACCAATAGCAAAAAGTTTGGGCCCAGGTCAGCCTTGCACGGAATGCACAGGCTGAACTGGGTCGATACTTTTTGCAGGTGCATCAAGTCCCCTTTTCACAGAGCATGGCTCATACATATTTATTTCTAGTTCAGCAATTATGGCTAAACCGTTACTTAAGGAATAGAAAATTTTACAGTAAAAAGGCAAAAAAAAACCTTGGTAATTCCTAGTGTGTTCAGTATGTATTTCTGTGTTTTAATTTTAAAGTTATCTATGCACCTTAATTAAAATTGGCATCTTTTGTCAAGATTTTGTGAAAAACTTTGGAATTAGATCTAGTTTAATGCCTAGATTTATGTACTTTTTAATCCGTAGTGCTATATCAAGTTGTAATTTAGAGAATGTAACATGTACTTTATAGTGCTACTTAAAGGAAGATGGATAGGTTTTGTTGGTTGTAAATTGTAGTTTCTGAACCTTCTGCCTCAAGGTTGTTTAAATTCAAGATGGTGTGGTAAATGATTAACTGATTATTGTTTATGCTTTATCTTTCATGGTCATTAGATGAACATGGCAAGTATACCTTGGAACTTGTACTGTTTGAAATATGTTGTCTGTTGTGAAACCAGGATCTGTATTCACCAACCATTCTTAATTTCTTTCATTAATTTCATTCTAAGTCTACTTTAAGATTTAGAAAGTAACTCAGATTTTGATTAGCAAAACCATTTTGGTTTAGCTTATCAGAAATTTTGTTAACTTTCAAATTGAAAAAAAATTCTTAAAAATAAGACTTAAGAATGTTCTTAAGGCATTACCGAACAATCCTGGGTTTTAATGATCCTGGGGAAGCAGCCATTTGAAAACATGGGAAAAGGAGAAAATGCTGTTTATAAAAGGAGAACAAGCTGATAATCAGCATTTTCTCCATTTCCCACAATCTTTTCTTCCCCTTGAAATACAAATATCTTATTTTATGCAATATTTAATTAGGTTGTCTTTGAAAATGCTGTCAATTTGGATGAGTCTTAGATTTTGTTGTTTAGAAAAGGGTAAAGAATGGAGGGTGAATGGGGTACCCTGCTGTCTATTCTAGTACAATCTTCATGAACTTTTGTAATGCTGAACCTAGATTTTACTGCAAATGCAGACAGTGTAGGTCTGTTATCCTTTATTTCTAAGTTCAAAGACTGGACATTTGATTGGCTTAGAATGAATATTGTTTGCCAATCAGATAGCTACTCATTATACAACTTGGGAGCAAAATATAGAAATGTTGGGGAATACTTCTTCAGTATGCTCTTTCAGAAATTTTTCTTGCACGTTGATGTTGTGTCATTGCTTTTTCTTCCAAAACAACGTCAAGACAAAGATTTTGACCAACTTTCATTCTTTCATTAGCATTGGACTGAAATTGGGGCTTCTAGAGAGCATAGAACATGTTTCTCTTTTCAACTGGATGTGATCCATTTTCAAAACCCTCTTACATATTATCAAGACAAACATTCTTACCAACTTTCATGAGCATTGGACTTAAAATGTGGCCCTTAGAGAGCACAGAATGCCTTTCTAAGATTTGTCCCAGTGACATAATTTTTGACCCAACTCATTGTTTGACTTAGAGATATCAAGACAAACATTCTGATCAACTTTCATGATCATTGGACTGAAAATGTGACCTCTAGAGTCTTGACAAGGTTTCATCTTTTAGATTTTTCCCGGTGACCTACTGTATTCTTCTGATCTGACCCATTTTCGAAGTTGTCATAGATGTCATTAATACCAACATTCTGACAAATGGATTTATCATTAACAACGATTTTCTCCTTAGCTCTTGTTCTGCCTTTTAATCTCATTACCAAATGATAAATTCGAGACTTGTCAACTCTTTACCCACTTTTAAAATTCCTTTTTCTGCCAGTGACTAACATCTGGGCCGACCATGCAATAACAGATTGCTATCTCAGTAATTCTTGTACTTTTAAATGGTATGATTTTAATTCTTATGCATTTTAAAACCCGACTTGTTTATTTCTGGCCACTACTGGACCTTTAAAATAACTGCCATTCTTGTAAATTGTATTACTGAAATTTACCTTTGATTTATTCACCTGAATTGTTTGCATTAAATTTTGGCCTTTAACCCTTAGAGCACAGAATAAACCCATTGGCCGTTTTCAGTCTAGTAATAGGACCAAAATAATTATTGATTCCAAGGTTTCTTTCAGCAAAGGGGAGAGTGGCAATCAGAGATCAGACTGCACATTTTGTTCAGTCTGATGTTGTTCTGCATTGGCTGCAAAGGCAGCTGTAGTCATGAAAGGCACTTTAAGGATTAAGATTTAGGCAAAGGCAAAGCCGCAGCCTAGTACGGATGAAACCAAAAAATGAAACTAAGAATTAATCACAAGAGAAAGGATTGAGGTGTTGTTTTCTATTGTTTTTCTGTAGTGTTTGTATTCAATGTAGTTATTCTGTATCAAGGTACAGGGTGTCTCACAATATCAGTTACTATTTTGCATAGAGTCTTTTCATAATTTGTTTGTAGATTTTTGTCAATTATCTACCATTAAGACAGGTAGTATACAGATTTCTGCAGGTGAAATAACAGGAAATTTTGTCGATTTTTTTTTTTTCTGAGGAAATGGTGTCATTTGATGTTTATTGTTTTTCGTCATCTAGATTTGGCTATGAAGTTGTGAAGCTACATGTATTTTATGCAACTCCTTCTCTGACCATAGTTTTCATTAACTCTTTACGCCTCTCAATCCAGAGTTTTAACGACCCTGAGGAAATAGCCTTTTGAAAACCATGTGGGAAAATGAGAAAATGCTGGTTACCTGAAGGGTTTCCACACTCTCACAGACAATTACCATCATTCCAGCTATATTGAGATAGTCGTCTGAAAATGCTTTCAGTTTGGACAAGTCTCAAATTTATTGTCTGGTAAAGAGATAAAAAGGCAGAACAGGAGCTAGGGAGAAAATTGTTGTTAATGATATAACTAGAAAAAAATTGTAAATGGAAAAGTAGGCACAAGAACACTAAAACTTGTCATGCAGTGGTCAGCAACTTCAGAACAGATTGCAATATGGTTATTTGAGAAAAAAGATGTCAAATGGAACAGATGCTCTCAATCTTTACCACACAGTCCCAAATTTTAACGACCATGAAGAAGACTTTTGAAAACATTGTGGGAAAAGAACAAAATGCTGGTAACCAGCATTTTCTTCTTTTCCCACTATGTTTTCAATGATCTCAAAGACAGATACTGGCATTTGTGCCCCCATCTTATTTTTCGTCTGTAAATGCTTTTTCTACAATTTTGTTGTGTGGTAAAGAGTTAATAGACCTGCCTGATTTTCTCAGATTGTGTACTGTTCACAGGGGCAATATGCAAATCAAATAAATCTTGATTTTGTACGAGCATTACAATGTTGTTCTATTGTATATCATGTTTGATCCTTATAAGAATCATATGGTTGAAAATGGTAACAGTTATAATGCGATACCCTGTAGTTAGTTTTATCTTCAGGAATCATATGGTTGAAAATGGTAACAGTTATAATGCGACACCCTGTAGTTAGTTTTATCTTCAGAAATACATGTAGCATTATGTATTATGAGTGTCTGTTTTCAAACTTTTGATATATTGATTTCTCTTCTTTCCATTGTTCTTTATCAGCTGGGCTGTTTTCAAAGAAAATATTGAGCTATTGTCATAGCCCTGTGGTTGTTTGCGTCATCGTCTTAGTCCTCATCCTCATGTAAAAAAAAAATGAATGACTTTTATAATATCATGTCATTACTGAAGATATTTACTTAAAACTTGGACAAGTTTACCCTCTACTTACAACCCATTTGAAATGAATCTCAGGTCATACAAAGGACAAAAAGAAAATACTGGTTTTGCATGATCCAGAAAACAGTGAGGGATAAAAATTAATTGTTTGTATGAAGTTATGTGTTAACCTAATTTGGAATTGCTCTTTTTCCCACTATGTTTTCAAAAGCTTTCATTTTGAGTGTCATAAGAGCTCTGGATAGTTTTAGATCACCTATGACAGTACATGCTTAGAAGTCCTCTTATCTTCAGAGATTCATATGTTGGAAAATGTCACCCATGAACACAAATGGCTCCTTTTCACATGATGCTTTCAAATAGTTTTTTCTTTAAAATTATGTGAGCCATGCTATGCAAAAAGTATCGATTCAGGTCAGTCTGTGCAGTCTGCGCCGGCTGACCTGGACCGAAACCTTTTGCTGTTGGTGGATTTTCCGCATGTCCAAGGACCCAGTCTGCCTCATGATTTAGACAAAATGGATTTTATGGATCCATAACCATGTACTGACTTGATTGGTATAATGCATCACAGAGATGCATTAACCCTTTACCAGACAATCCCGACTTTTAACTACCCTTAGAAAGAAACCTTTTGAAAACATTGTAGGAAAAGGAGAAAATGCTGGTAACCAGCATTTTCTCCTTTTCCTACAATGTTTTCTACCCTTCCCAAAACAAATTTCAGTTTTTCCGTCACATTTAATTTGTCGTCTGCAAATACTTCCAATTTGGACCAGCCAAAAACATTTCGTTTGGTAAAGAGTTAAGCCCCCTTTTGCCAGAGCATGGCTCGTTCATCGTGTGATGAATTACCTCGCCAGACAGGTTATCGTCAGACATATTACTTACAAGTATACATGAAACAAAGGAGAAACATTAATTTGACAGAAAGGAGTAAGGTGTGAGTAAATGATTTAGTTAGAAAAACATTTTTGAGGGCTGGTAAGTGCGGGAGCTATAACCCTTTACCACACAATCCGGACTTTTAACGACCCTGAGAAAGAAACCTTTTGAAAACATTGTGGGGAAAGGAGAACATGCTGGTAACCAGCATTTTCTCCTTTCCCGACAATGTTTTCTACCTGATCCAACACAAATATTAATTTTTGAGTCACATTTATTTTGTCGTCTGCAATGCTTTCAGTTTGGACTGGTCTAAAATTTTGTCATTTGGTAAAGTGTTAACCTTTACCAGATGTCAAAATTTTGGACTTCTCAAAATTAAGAACAATTCCAGACGACAAATTTGGTGTTACTCAAATAATGGGATTTGTCATTAACTCTTTACCAAACGACAAAAAATGTAGACTAGTCCAAATTGAAAGCATTTGCAGAAGACATTTTAAATGTAGCTCAAAACATAAAATTTGTCTCTTAAAGGGTAGAAAACATTAGGGGAAAAGAAGAAAATGCTGGTTACCAGCATTTTCTTCTTTTCCTACAATGCTTTCAAAAGTCTTCTTTCATGGGGTCGTTAAAAGTCGGGATTGTGTGGTAAAGAGTTAACTCTTTACCAAAAGACAAAATTTTAGATTTGTGCAAATTTAAAGCCTTTGCAGACTGCAAAATAGATATAACTCAGAACTGAAATATGTCTGCAGAATGGTAGAAAACATTGCAGGAAAAGGAGAAAATGCTGGTTACCAATCATTTCCAAAGTCCTCTTTCACAGGGTCCTTGAAACTCTTGATTGTGTGGCAAAGAGTTAAAAAGTAGAAAACACTTGTTGGAAAAGGAGGAAATGCTGGTTGCCAACTACCAGCTTTTTCTGCTTTTTCCACACTGTATTCTACCTTATGAAGCACAAATTCGATAATCTAAATCGTAGTTACTTTGTCATCTGCAAAGGCTTTCAAATTGGACAAATCTAAAATTTTGTAGTGTGATGAAGAGCTAACTCATTATCAAATGACAAAATTTTAGACTGGACCAAATTGAAACCATTTGCAGACGATAACCTAGATGTACCTAAAATGGCGATTTCTGCATTTGTTAGGGTAGGAAACATTGTAGGAAAAGGAGAAAATGCTGGGAACCAGCATTTTCTTCTTTTCCCACCATGTTTTCAAAAGCCTTTTCTTTCAGGGTTGTTAAAACACAGGATTGTGTGGTGAGGAGTTAAAAGGTTAAACGAATTAAAATGGTTGAAAGTTCAATTATTTATAATCTGCTGTTATGAATTTCCATAAAATTGTCTCTGTTACAGATGGAAGCTAAAGCGGGACCCAATACTTCAAGTGAAGGAATGCTGGCCAATTTCTTCAACAGTTTATTACACAAGAAACCTGGGGCTGCAGGTGCCCCTAGAGCTGGTAAGAAAACTGAAAGTACTTTTGTAACATAACTAATTGCCCATATGGGCAACTGGTAGCGATGATTCAGTGAATCATTTGGCAGACAACATAATTTTAGACTTGTCCAAATTCAAGCATTTACTGATGACAAAAATAGCTCAAGTGATGGGACTTTTCTTGATAGGGGTAGAAAATATTGTGAGGAAAGTAGAAGATGCTAGTTACCTGCATTTTCTACTTTTATCACAATTCTTTTAAAGTCTTCCTCTTTAGGGTCATTAAAGTGACACTGAGTTGAGTTCCTTCTGTGGAAGAAAGGGGGAAAAAAAATGTGTTATAATGAGAAATTTCTTGAAACCATCTTCAGTTTCAGTAACACTAAGTAAAGTTGGTTCCTGCAATCAGTGTGCTTGGAATCAAGTTATTACCCTATCATGGGTAGCCAATCGAAAATTGCAATGTCATTGATTTAGATGGAACTCCAATCCCATATTCTCAGTTACAATACAGTGCACATGCAGTTCAGTATGACCCATGCTCTGAAAAGGGGGCTTAATGCATCTGCAAAAAGTATCGACCCATGTCAGCCTGCGCAATCTGCGCAGGCTGACATGGGTCGAAACTTTTTGCTATTGGTCAATTTTCTGCATGTCCAAGAACCACTCTTCCTTGAAATTCCGACAGTTGTTAGACTAAATGGATCTCATTCATCTAGACTTGCATGACATGATGCATTAAGCCTCCTTTTGCCAGAGCATGGCCCATGTATATGTATAGAACAATGTGGAATTCAAATGGTCATTAGTGCAGTATTGGATAAAAACTCCATATTTGTCATTGTTTTTGTTACTGATATATTTAGATTGATTTAATGTTTTGACTCATTTTTGTCTTCTTCCAAACGAGCAATGAGCTTTTGCATTTTGCATCTGAGCAGATTTTGATGTGTATATAGGTACTTTTACACCATTAACAGAAACCCTGATTATTCTTCATTCCAGATTCAACTGGAGCCCATAGAGAGGCTGCCGCTGCAGAGCTTGAAAAGATGACAAAAAGTAAACAAACAAAAAGAGCCCATTCAGATGTCAACCCAAATGGACCAAGTTCTACATCCTGATTGGAAAACTATAACTATGTGACCGCCAAATAGCTTCCTATTGGTGAATCCTGTGATTTTGTTTACTTTGAAACTGCATGAAACAATCTGATTGGTCTGACCACAGATCATGTGACAAAGATAAAAATGCCATGATTGGCTTAGCCAATTAGCTCTTGAAATTGGGAGCAGATCTAGGACTTAATTACTGATCATTGTGTTCATAGTCGAAAGATCAAATGTGGATCATAAAGGAAACCCAAGATTTGTCCAGATTTCATGACAGCAATGACAGCAAATCTTGACACAGATATGTTAGTGTTTTTCATGCATGTGTGAATTTCTTGAGTGTTTGAAAGATAATTTTCAAACTGATGTGCATTTTCCAAACAAGAAATAATAAGCTGACTTTATTTTTTTGAGTGTAATAGCTCTATTTCAGCTAGATGATCAAATGATGTCCAGAACGCCAGATAGGGCGAGTGATTTTGATGTCAAAATTAAAAATATTAATCTCTCTCCACTAAACACTATGTTACGGGTACTCATTAGAATCATCTCATCGAGATGATTCTAATGACTACCCAGAACATAGGGTTTGGAAGAGAAATAATGGATTTAGAATACTATCACTGCCTTTTATCTGGAAGTCTGATGTCAACAAGGATTGAATGTGCGATTTCTTGTGTTCGCTTTTAATTAATCCTTTACCACATCATCCCTTGTTTTAATGACCCAAAAAAGAAGACCTTTTGTAAACATTGCAGGAAAAGGAGAAAAATGCTTATGGTCCGGAGTGTGAGCAACCCTGAAGAAAAATGCTTTTGAAAACCTTTCAGGAATCAGAGAAAATGCTGGTGACTAGCATTTTCTCCATTTCCATCAATGTTTTCTAGTAGTTCAGACAGAAATCTTTATATAGCGACATTTGATTTGTAGTCAGCAAATGCTTCAGTTTGACTGTGTTTAAAATTTTACCAAATGACAAAATTTTAGACTGGTCCAAATTGAAAACATTTGCAGATGACAAGCTAAATGAGACTGAAGAATTAAAATTTGTTTTGGAAAGGATAGAAAACATTGTGGGAAAAGGAGAAAATGCTGGTTACCAGCATTTTCTCCTTTTCCCACGTTTTCAAAAGGCCACTTTCACAGTGTCATTAGAAGTTGGGATTGTGTGGTACAGAGTTAAGAGAGTCAGTTTGGATAATGCATATCTTTTTGTAAACATTTCATGATGATGCATGATAGTGTTTTTCGAACCAGATCCACTGTTTTCGTGATATTTTGTAGGGTACAGCTCAGATGTCACTTGTCATAACTGGGCCAATTTAGTATCTACATTTAACCTTTTCTGTATCAAGGAGGTTGCCATATTGAATCTACTTTCAATTACATGATCTTAAACGTGGCAGCACTCTTGAAATTCTTATCAACCACTACAGTAGTACAATACAACTACAATAAAGTTATTTAAATTTATCAATCTATCAGCAAAACGTAGACTGAAATTAAGAAATAATGTAAACAAACAAGGTACCAAATTTTTTTCTCAGCTGAAATGTATTTTAAGTGCATTTAATGATTTCGATTAAAAACTTTGGCTGGTTTATTTATGTAGTGGAGTCGAAACATTCTAAGAGCAGTTAAGCAGTCGTGTTTCCACGGAAGAGATGTTAAGATGTAGGCACAGATGTAGTTGTAAGATTTTGTTCTTGCATCATTCCACAAAATATCTGCTGTTCATTTAATGCTGTTTTAGAAAGTTTTGGTGGTAGATATTCACTTACAGTCAGTGAGGTATCATATGAACCAGGGATACAGACATTGGGAGTAATTTCCAATATCGGATGCAACTAAGCCATGCTCTGGCAATAGGGGTTTAATGCATCTCTGTGATGCATTACACCATGCAAGTCATCACATAATTATGGATCCTTTATATCTATTTTCTCTAGCAAATGACTGAATCATAAAATGGAATGATCCTTTGACATGCAGAAAATTGACGGAAAGCAAAAAGTTTCGGACCAGGTCAGCCTGCATGGACTGCGCAGGCTGGTCTGGGTTGATACTTTTTGCAGATGCATTAAGCCCCCTTTTCACAGTGCATGGCTCAATTGAATATGACCATAGAAAAAAAGAAACAGTGCTAGGATGAGAGTTTCAAGAATAAGGGTCGTATACCCATATCTGCCAACATATTATAGCTTTGTGTATTTGCTATTTTGTTACAGTTTATTTATTCACTGTAGAGGAATTTTCGAGTTTTGATCTTAAACATAAATCTTGTTCTCCCTTTTTGACTCTGTACCAAACAACAAATTTTAGACTCGTCCAAATTGAAAGCATTTGCAGATGTCAAATTAAAGGTGGCTCATAGGATGAAATATGTCCTTGGTAGGGTAGAAAACATTGTGGGTTAAGGAGAAAATGCTGGTTACCAGCATTTTCTCCTTTTCCCACTATGTTTTCACAAGGCTCCTTTTCTCAGGGTCGCTCAAATTAAAAGCATTTGCAGGTGACAAACTGATTGTGACTGAGACCTTATTTTTGTCTTTGGAAGGGTGGAAAACATTGCAGAAAGATGAAAAAATGTTGGTTACCAGCTGGTAACAAGCATTTTCTCCTTTTCTTTCGATAGTGTTAGAAGCTGTCTTTGTCTGGGGCAACAATACTGAAGATCGTCTGGCGAAGGGTCAAACTCTTGTTTTCATGTAAATTCGCTCACGTTTTTGACTGTTTCTGATATGGTGAAATCTTTATAAAATGCACATGGGATAACCGTATAATGTATAAATAAAAGTTTTTGAACTTCGAAAACAGTGTTGGAGTAATTTAGGTTACTCAGTTTAGCATTTAGAACAGGTAGCAGCTTTTGCACTATTTTCCAGTTTTATTTCATTTGAACTAATTTGTTGATTTTTTCTGTTAGGATTTTACTTATGTCTGCTCTTGATCATTTACAACACAATCCAAAGCTTTCAGTTTTGGCATATCTAAAATTTTATTGTTTGGTAAACAGTACCTACATATTGAAAAGGTTCATAATTTATATAATGGATGAAGAAAAACGAACACACCTCTTTCTCTCGAATACTGTGCTTATATTTTTGTTAAAGTGTATGTACCAAATGTAACATTTGTTTTGACTCCCTTTGCCCATCAGTTATGTTATTTTCTCTCTTCTTGTTTTTCTGTTTATTTCGTCTAATGATAGTGCTTTTGTTTGTTAATTATGTAGAAATCTTTTATGTTGGGTTAATGTGCTACTTTTGCTGGAATATACTCAAATATGTTTGCTACAGATATGTTTAAAGATATATTAGTTCATCTTTTTATGTTTTTGAGCTCCACTGGCCAAAGGCTTATCACTTTACCACACAGTCCCGACTTTTAACGACACCGAAAAAGAAGCTTTTTGAAAACATGATGGGAAAAGGAGAAAATGCTGGTAACCAGCGTTTTCTCCTTTTCCCACAATGTTTTCTATCTGTCCTAAAACAAATTTTAATTTTTCAGTCACACTGATTTTGTCTTCTGCAAATCCTTTGAATTCGGACCAGTCTAAAATTTTGTTGTTTGGTAAAGGTTTATGGAGCTAATGGACTTGTGTCCAGTGTGCATGTGAATGTATTCTAACTTTTGTTCTAAACATGTTCCCAGAGACTACCAGTCTAAAAAATTTCAACCAAGCTGCACCGATAGGATCCTGCCTTTGTGCATTTCAGAATTCTTTTAAAGAATTTGATTCCCTTGAAAACTGGTTTCGATAGCAACAGAACTGAAAAATGATAAAAATCGTTAAAAATCTTCTCCAAACTGGCTGGTTGGAATTCTCTACAATTTGGGATAAACAATCTTTTGGTGGACCTCTTTCAGATTACTTAACTCTTTACCGCACAATCTCAAGTTTTAACGACCCTTAGAAAGAAGCCTTTTGAAAACATGGTGAGAAAAGGAGAAAATGCTGGTAACCAGCATTTTCTCCTTTTCCTACAATGTTTTCAACCCAAACAAAGACAGAAATAATTACTTGAGCAGCTTCTAAATTGTTGTCTGCAAATGCTTTCAACTTGGACAAGTCTAAGATTTTGTTGTTTAGTAAAGAGTTAATATGGTTTTGATCTAGCATAGAACATGGTCCTTTGGACTTGGCTTAATCCTTAGAGTGCTGAATAAATCCAATAGACATCTTCCATCAAAAACTAAAGTAATTGCAATTTGACAGTTGTCTTTGTCTATAAAGATTTAACAGAGTGGACAGTGGAGATCAAAGATCAATATATCTCTTTCTTTTCTGACGAAAACAAATTGAACCATGCTTTGACAAAAGGGGGCTTAATGCATCTCCATGATGCATGATAACCAAGTCATCTCATGATTACAGATCCTTGAAATCCAGATTGTTAAACAACCAACTGAATTCTTAGGTAGACTGGTCCTTTGACATGCAGAAAATTGACCAATAGCAAAAAGTTTCAGCCCAGGTCAGACAGCACAGGCTGACCTGGGTCGATACTCTTTGCAGATGCATTAAACCATTTTTTCACAGGGCATGGCACATTTGTAGAGCATCACCCATCTCTTATGGGTGTTGTTTTTACTGTTTCTTTTACATTTAGGTTCACTGATTAGTAATTGCTAGTAGAGCGATTCAGGCTCTCAAGGGCCTCTAGTTACAAGATGATTTTCTGTCATACTTTTTTTTAACATGTTTCGTACAGATGGGTCAAAGATGACAATATGAAGAAAAGGATGTATGTTGCTCTCATGCTTTCAGTATTTCATCAGCATTATTTAACTTCCATGATGCCTTGTAAAACATAAAGACTAGTAGGGTCAGCCTGTTGTTCTTTCATTACTGTAACCTCTGTGTGCTTCTAGTTTTTACTTTGTCTTCTTTGAAAACAGCAGTCTAGCCTGCATTCAAGGGGCATTAAAGCAGATTTTTATCCAAAATTGGGGGGGAGGGGGAGCCATAGTTGATATTTTGTAAGGTAAAACCATTAGCATGTGACTGTTCACCCTTCGTTCGGAAAAAGCAGAACAAACTGATGATAAGTAAAACTGCCTGTGATGGGATTCAAACCTATGAAATTCAAAACAGTAGTTCTCAACTCTACCAACTGAGCTATTGGGCCAACCGATATTTAACTCTTTACCAAACAACAAAGTTTTGGACTCTACCAAATTGAAAGCAGTTGCAGACGACAAATTAAACCTGGCTCATATGATGATTTTTGTCTTTGATAGGGTAGAAAACATTGTGGGAAAAGGAGAAAATGCTGGTTACCAGCATTTTCTCCTTTTCCCACAATGTTTTCAAAAGCTTTCTTTCTCAGGGTCGTTAAGAGTCAGGATTGTGTGGTAAAGAGTTAACTGTGTTAACTCTATACCACATGACAAAATTTCAGACCCATCCAAATTCAAAGCATTTGCAGTTCACAATTTCAGTGTGGCTCAAATTATGTGATTTTTCTTGGATAGGGTGGAAAACATTGGAAAAAGAGAAAACGCAGGTTACCAGCAATTTCTACTTTTTCCACAATGTTTTCAAAAGGCTTGTTCCTCAGGGTTGTGAAAAGTCTGGATTGTGTGGGAAAGGGTTAAATATATACTTAGTATCCCTTGTTATGCAATAAGAGCTATGAAACGTTTTAAAGGGAAATGTCTTTCTTGGATTGTATAGAATAAACGTCTTGTGAGAAAAGGGTTATTTCAACACATTCACAGTTAGCCCTTTACCACACAATCATGAGTTTTAACGACCCAAGGGAAATGGACTTTTGAAAGGATTGTGGGAAAAGAAGAAAATGCCGGTTACCACAATGTTTTCTACCCTTTGACATACGAATTTCATAATTTCTGCTAACACTAAATTTGTCATCTGCAAATGCTTTTAGTTTGGACAAGTCCACAATTTTTCTGGTAAAGAGTTAACTCTTTACCGCATGACAAAATTTTAGACCAGTCCAAATTGAAAGCATTTGCAGAAGACAAATCAAATGCAACTCAAGAATTGAAATTTGTTTTGGAAAGGGTAGAAAACATTGTGGGAAAAGGAGAAAATGCTGGTTAGCATTTTCTCCTTTTCCAACAATGTTTTCAGAAGGCTTCTTTCCTAGAAGTCAGGATTGTGTGGTAAAGAGTTAAAGGACAGATGACAAAAGTAGTTTAATTGATTATGTGATCAGTGAAGATTTTTTTCCCATGAATTTTCTATATGTAATAATTGTGATAGAATTCTTTTATCTACTGAAACTGAATGAAAATGTTCTTGAATGCAGAGAAAGATGGAAATACTCCGGATTTCACAGAAATGATGATGCTTTTGCAGACAGTGTAGATCAGGATCGGACTGCACAAAATGTGCAGTCTGATCATTGATCTACACTGTCCGATACTGTATACTTTTTCCACTGAAAACAAATTTGACATCACAATATTTGGGTTTTTACTTTTGATTGGAAACTTTCATTTCATCTTTTTAGCAGCTTAAGGGCTAATGTTGCTTCTAGTGTAGTGTGGCCATGCTTTGTTAACCTTTACCAAACATCCAAGTGTTTTTATAGCCCTGAGAAAGAAGCCTTTTGAAAACATTCTGAGAAAAGGAAATGCTGGTAACCTGCAATTCCACCTTTTACCACAAAGTTTCTTCCCATTTCAAAGATGAATTCTATCCTTTGAGCCATGTTATATTAACTCTTTACCAGTCGACAAAATTTTGTACTGAACCAAATTGAAAGCATTTGCAGACAACATAAAGGTAGCTAAAATGTCTTTGATAGGGTAAAAAACATTGTGGGAAAAGGAGAAAATGCTGGTTACCAGCACTTTCTCCTTTTCTTACAATGTTTTCAAAAGGTTTCTTCCTCAGAGTTGTTAAAACTTGTGGTAAAGGGTTAATTTTGTTGCCTGCTAAAGCATTGAAATTGGACAAGTCAAAAATTTTGTTGTCTGGTAAGAGTTAAGAGATAAGCTTTACGTATATGAATCACTCAATCAAGTTGCAATATTTCATATGTATATTTATCATCGACATATTTTTATTATCACAACACAGTATTTCATGTCAGAAATTGAAATATAACTTGTACAGATGCCTTCGGATGTTTCTGAAAAAAATTACTTCAAAACACACTGGGACGCATCTAAAATCTGCTTAATTTGCCTTTCAGCTCTTTTCACTGTGTATATTTAATGCCAGTAGTTCCTATATTTTTTCAGATATTAACTATAAGATTGAATCTTGAATTTGCTTAGCTCTCTACCAAAGGACAAAATCTTTTACATTTTCAAATACGAAGCATTTGCATTCAACAAACTAAATTTTGCTCAAATAATGGCATTTGTCTTTGAAAGGGTAGAAAACATTGGGATATCTTTTTAGCCTTTACTGAATGATCTAGTGTTTATCATTCATTTGATAAAGTGAAAAATGTTGGTAACCAGCCATTTCTCTTTCTCCCATTGTTTTTTGCCCTTTTAAGTACAGATCTCATTTTTTGCCCACATTTTATTTGTCCTCTACAATTATTGCTCTAAAACAGTCGAAAACTTAGTTCTCTGGTAAAGAGTTGAAAGTGATGAATGCTTGGATTTCAAATATAATCATTTCAAGTATTTTTATATTTTTACATATCTCTGGTCTCGTTTGTTCTTTACAACTTACTTGCCCCCATTCTCGCCTTTTGCAGACAACAAAATTTTATTCAGTGTGGCTTAACCCTTTTCCAAACGACAAATTTAAGACTGGTCCAAATTGAAAGAGTTTGCAGACGACAATTTTAAATTTGATGAAAATGGCAGAAAGTTCTCAAAAAGGGTAGAAAACACTGTGGGAAAAGGAGAAATTGCTCATTACGAGCAATTTCTCCTTTTCCCACAGTGTTTTCAAAAGACTTGTACTGCAGACACGTGAAAACCAGGGCTTGTCTGGGAAAGGGTTAAATGATTGGATATGTGTTTTTGAAAGGTTAGAAAACCTTGTAGGAAACAGAAAAAAATGCTCACCAGCATTTTCTCCTCCTACAATGTTTTCAAAGACTTTCATCTTCAGGATTGTTAAAATTAGGGATTATGTGGTAAAGGGTAAACTCAGTAGCCTGGAGCAGTATTAACCCTTTAAAACATCGATAGACAACAAGTTTGAAACTGGTACAAATGAGCAAATGAGTTCTCTGATAAGGTAGAAAACATTGTGGGAAAAGGAGAAAAGGCTGGTTACAAGCATTTTCTCCTTTTCCCACAGTATCCACAAAACTTGGGATTGTTGGATAGAATTTAAAGCTGTCATTACATTGAAACTATGTACAAGTATTAACTATGGACTTTATTTTTTTTTTCAGAATGTGTGCTTTGAAGCTATAAATTATTTTTACCTCTTGAGCTTTTTGGTGTGTAATGCAAACTTAAATCTTTTTTTTTTTTTATGCTTAGTTCAAGTTAACCCTTTACCACATAGTCACGAGTTTTAACAACCCTGAAGAAAAAGTCTTCTGAAAACATTTTTGGAAATGGAGAAAATGCTGGTAACCAACATTTTCTCCTTTTCCCACAATGTTTTCTACCCTTCCCAGCAGAAATTTCAGTTTTGGGGTCACATTTATTTTGTTAATCAAAATGTTTTGAATTTGGGTTGGACTAAAATTCTGTTTTGTAAAGGGTTAAGATTGAACATTTTGTGTTCTGTAACAAAACACTGGGCATAGGTTTCAAGTCACATTTTGCGACGATTCTAGTTTTCCATTTTTCATAACCGTATGGGTCAAGGTCATTATAAATGTTACTGCAAATAAAGCATACAAAGTCATTCTCTTGGTTTGTGTTTATTTGTAGTCCTTGCAGCCACATTTGGAGGCAACCACATGTTGAACTCTTTACCAGATGATAGAATACTAACCTTGTCCATATTGATTGATACTTTTGATTTATAAAAGATAGAAAACAGTGTGGGAAAAGCATTTGGAGACAGCAAATTAAATTTGGTTGATCAGAGGGGTCAGCCTAAAAGCAGACAAGAACCGATAAGAACAGACAGGAACCAACACGAACAGACAAGAAGCTTTTTAGCTCACCTGAACACGAAATGCTAAGGTGAGGTATTGTGATGGGTCATTGTCCGGCGTCCGTCTGTCTGTCTGTCCACAATTCCTTTAAACATCTTCTCCTCCTAAACTGCTGAGCCAATCTTGATGAAACTTGGCAGGGATGTTCCTTGGGTGAAGCTCTACCAAAGTTGTTCAAGAGATTGAATTCCATGCATAACTCTGGTTGCCATGGCAACAGAAAGGAAAAAAAATAGCAAAATCTGAGAAAATCTTCTCTTATTCTAGAAGGCGTAGAGCTTTGATATTTGATATGTAGCATCTCCTAGTAGACCTCTACCAAGTTTGTTCATATGATGCCCCTGGGGTCAAAACTGGCCCCGCCCCGGGGGTCACAAGTTCGAACATAGGAACAAAAGAAGGAAAACTTTAAAATTCGTCTTCTCTGAAACTGGAAAGCGTGGAGCTTTGATATTTGGCATCTAGCATCTCCTAGTGGACCTCTACCAAGTTTGTTCATATGATGCCCCTGGGGTCAAAACTGGCCCCGCCCCGGGGGTCACAAGTTTTGAACATAGGAACAAAGAAGTAAAACTTTAAAATTCTTCTTCTCTGAAACTGGAAGGTGTAGAGCTTTGATATTTGGTATGTAGCATCTCCTAGCGGACCTCTACCAAGTTTGTTCATACGATGCCTCTGGGGTCAAAACTGGCCCCGCCCAGGGGATAACAAGTTTCGAACATAGGAACAAAGAAGGAAAACTTTAAAATTCTTCTTCTCTGAAACTGGGAGGCATAGAGCTTTGATATTTGGCACCTAGCATCTCCTGGTGGACCTCTAAAAATTTGTTCATATGATCCCCCTGGGGTCAAAACAGGCCCTGCCCGAGGGGTCACAAGGTCGAACATAGAAACAAAGAAGGAAAACTTTGAAATTCTTCTTCTCTGAAACTGGAAAGCGTAAAGCTTTGATATTTGGTATGTAGCATCTCCTAGTGGACCTCAACCAAGTTTGTTCATATGATGCCCCTGGGGTCAAAACTGGCCCTACCCCAGGGGTCACAAGTTTCGAACATAGGAACAAAGAAGGAAAATTTTAAAATTCTTCTTCTCTGAAACTGGAAGGCGTAGAGCTTTGATATTTGGCATCTAGCATCTCCTAGTAGACCTCTACCAAATTTGTTCATATGATCCCCCTGGGGTCAAAACTGGCCCTGTTCTGGGGGTCACAAGTTCGAACATAGGAACAAAGAAGGAAAACTTTAAAATTCTTCTTTTCTAAAGGCATAGAGCTTCGTTATTTGGTATGTAGTGAACCTGTTCTGAGTTTGTTAGCCCCCCTGAGCACAACATGTTCAGTCAGTTCGAAATTGGGTCACCTGGGATCATAAACTAGGTCACAAGGTCAAATTAAAAAAATACCTTGTGGGCACTCTAGAGGCCACATTTATTGCTCAAATGACCTGAAATTTGGTCAGAATGTTTGTCTTGATAAAATCTCGGATGAGTTTGGATTTGGGTCACCTGGGATCATAAACTAGGTCACTAGTTCAAATTAAAGTAATACCTTGTGGGCACTCTAGAGGCCACATTTTTGGCTCAATTGACTTGAAAATTGGTCAGAATGTTTGTCTTGATATAATCTCACATGAGTCCAAATTTGGGTCATGTGGGGTCTTAAATTCGGTCACTAGGTCAAATTAAAGAAATACCTTGTGTGCACTTTAGAGGCCACATTTATTGTTCAGTTGATTTGAAAATTGGTAAAAATGTTTCTCTTGATGAAATCTATGATGAGCTCAAAAGTAGGTCACCTTGGGTCATAATCTAGGTCACTAGGTCAAGTTAAAGAAATACCTTGAGGGCACTCTAGAGGCTACATTTCTTGCTCAGTTGACTTGAAAATTGGTCAGAATCTTTGTCTTGATGAAATATTGGATGAGTTTGATATTGGGTCACCTGGGGTCATAAACTAGGTCACTTGGTCAATTTAAAGAAATACCTTGTGGGCACTCTAGAGGCCACATTTATTGCTCAAATGACCTGAAATTTGGTCAGAATGTTTGTCTTGATAAAATCTCAAATGGGTTCGGATTTGAGTCACCTGGGATCATAAACTAGGTCACTAGGTCAAATTAAAGAAATACCTTGTGGGCACTCTAGAGGCCAAATTTTTTGCTCAATTGACTTGAAAATTGGTCAGAATGTTTGTCTTGATATAATCTCATATGAGTCCGAATTTGGGTCATCTAGGATCATAAACTAGGTCACTAGGTCAAATTAAAGAAATACCTTGTGGGCACTCTAGAGGCCACATTTTTTGCTGAATTGACTTGAAAATTGTTCAGAATGCTTGTCTTGATAAAGTCTCTTGAAAAAATTTAGGATGAGTATAAAATTGGGTCACCTGGGGTCATAAACTAGGTCACTAGGTCAAATTAAAGAAATACCTTGTGGTCACTCTTGAGGCCACATATCTTGCTCAATGGACTTGAAAATTGGTCAGAATCTTTGTCTTGATGAAATATCAGATGAGTTTGAAATTGGGTCACCTGGGGTCATAAACTAGGTCACTTGGTCAAAATAAAGAAATACCTTGTGGGCACTCTAGAGGCCACATTTATTGCACAATTGACTTAAAAATTGGTCAGAGTGTTTGTCTTGATTAGACCCTACATGAGTCTGAATTTGGGTCATGTGGGGTCTTAAATTAGGTCACTAGGTCAAATTAAAGAAATACATTGTGGGCACTCTAGAGGCCACATTTATCGTTCAATTGAGTTGAAAATTGGTCAGAATGTTTGTCTTGATAAAATCTAGGATAAGTTCAAAATTGGGTCACCTGGGGTCATAATCTAGGTCACTAGGTCAAATTAAAGAAATACCTTTAGGGCACTGTAGAGGTCACATTTCTTGCTCAATTGACTTGAAAATTAGTCAGAATGTTTGTCTTGATAAAATATCGCATGAGTTTGAAATTGGGTCACCTGGGGTCATAAACTAGGTCTCTTGGTCAAATTAAAGAAATACCCTGTGGGCACTCTAGAGGTCACATTTGTTGCTCAAATGACTTGAAAATTATTCAGAATGTTTGTCTTTCAGATTAGTTCTAAATTGGGTCAACTGGGGTCATAATTTAGGTCACTAGGTCAAATTAAAGAAATACCTTTTAGAGGCCACATTTTTTGCTCAATTGACTTGAAAATTGGTCAGAATGTTTGTCTTGATGAAATCTCACATGAGTCTGAATTTTGGTCAACTGGGATCATAAATTAGGTCACTAGGTCAAATTAAAGAAATACTTTTTGGGCACTCTAGAGGCCACATTTTGTGCTCAAATGACTTGAAAACTGTTCAGAATGTTTGTTTTGATAAATTTTCAGATCAGTTAAAACTGTTTTAAATTGGGTCATGTGGAGTCATAAACTAGGTCACTAGGTCAAATTAAAGAAATACCTTGTGGGCACTCTAGAGGTCACATTTATAGTTCAATTGATTTGAAAATTGGTTAAAATATTTGTCCTGATGAAATCTAGGATGAGTTCAAAATTGGGTCCCCTGGGCTCATAATCTAGGTCACTTGGTCTAATTAAAGAAATACCTTTAGGGCACTCTAGAGGTCACATTTCTTGCTCAATTGACTTGAAAGTTGGTCAGAATGTTTGTCTTGATGAAATATTGGGCAAGTTTGAAATTGGGTCAGCTGGGGTCATAAACTAGGTTACTGAGTCAAATTTAAGAAACACTTTATGGACACTCTAGAGACCACATTTATCGCTCAATTAACTTGAAAACTGTTCAGATTGTTTGTCTTGATAAATTTTTTGATGAGTTCTAAATTGGGTTATGTGGGTCAACTTACGGAAATTCCTTGTGGACGCTCTAGAGGCCACATTTTAAGCTCAATTTACCTGACAATTGGTCAGAAATTGAATTATGCATGTTTAATGAATTTTACCTATTGACTCAGGTAAGCGATATAGGGCCATCATGGCCCTCGTTTCCCACTTCAGTGCATTCATTTTAGATGAATTTGGTATTAATACAAAATTTAAGCTCTCACCGCTGACCATTGTTTCAACGATGGTTATGTGGGAAAGCAGCCAGTGGCTTGGAAAGAATATTGTGTGGAGTGCTGGTAAAAGAAACTCCAGGAAAGCATGGATAGGTACACTTTCTGCCATGATATAACTGAAATAATGTTGAAAATGGCATTAAATATCATACGATCATACAAAATTTAAGACACGGCCATGTGTCTGTATCACCTCTTTCCTACCATTTTACAAGAATATTCAAAGTTATTTCAACCGAAAGAGGGGGATGTAAATTGCCCTGCAAACACATCTACATGCAGACCTGTATGCCCCTAATTCATTGACACTTTCTTATTAGAATTTACTATATCAAGAAGAAAAAGTTATGTGGTAATTCCTATTGACTCTTTCATTTCTTTAAATGGTGATCTACAGTAAAAATCATCCATACAGTAATTGAAAATCAACAGTTTGCCTACAAACATGAAAGAATGACCTATTTACCGACATGAAAGAAGACAGACTATAAGATCACTTTGTGTCTGTATTTACTGCAAAGTGACTCAAACGATGGGTTTGGTCTTTATAAAGGGTGAAAAATATTCTTGGAAAAGGAGAAAATGTTGGTAAACAACATTTTCTCCTTTATCCACAATGGTTTCTTTCCTTTAAAAGCCAACTCGCATCATTTTAGTTAAATTTGATATGTCATTTACAAACATTTCTATTTGGACAGGTCTAAAATTTTGTCACCTGTTAAAGGGTTAAAGATATTAGATGTTTTTCAGAGGAGAATGATTTCTCATATCACACCATTTGTTTGGTGTCGAGCGCCATTTTCGGGCTACATTTACATTCCAATACTCATGAAAATTGTTCAGAATGTTAAACCTTTGTGGGAAAAGGAGAAAATGCTGGTTACCAGCATTATCTCCTTTTCCCACAATGTTTTCAAAAGCTTTCTTTCTCAGGGTCGTTAAAAGTCAGGATTGTGTGGTAAAGGTCTTGATGATACTGTTGACAAGTTCAAGAATGGGTCATGGTGAAAAAGTAGGTCACTTGGACAAATCTTCGGAAAAGTTTGTGTATACTCTAGAGGCCACATTTTCAGTCGGATGCTCACAAAAATTGGTCAGAATGTTTTTTCTTGATGTTATCCCAAACAAGTTCGAAAATGAGTCATGTCTGGTCAAAAACTAGGTCACTGGGACAAATCTTAGAAAAACCTTATGTGCACTCTAGAAGCCACACTCTCAGTCCAATACTCTTTAAAGTTTGTCAGAATGTTTGGGATATCTCAAAGAGGCTTGAATATGAGCAGGCTTTCAAGTGCCCTTCAGCCAAAAAGTAGGGAAAAAGTAGGGCATAACTTTTTGAAAAAGTAGTGAAAAAGTAGGGATTATAAGGAAGAAAAATAGGGATAGTAGGGCATATTTACAGAGAACTTATCATATTTTTCATCAATGATAATGAAGATTTTAATATCTAGTTACTGACTACTTCATGTAAATGTAATTGCTCTCTGTACATCTGACAATATCTGTGTTCAGATAGAATTCATAGCACAGCAACAGGAGTAACCTAACAAAGATAGTGAGGCTTGACAAGGGTTAGCTCCATATCACCATGAATTCCACCTGCCCCCAATGTGCCTTCAGTTAAGACATCCTAAAATATAACTACAGACCAGAATAAGAAACTTTTTTCCATAGGTGAAAGTTTGAAAAATTGAAAATATTGAACTTGTTTTGCTGGGGGCTAGGGGGCCTCTAGGGCCCCCCGTGGGTCCAGGGCAACGCCCTGGCTGGGGGTCCAGCAGCCCCCAGCAGCTCCAAAAACATTGCTTTTTTGTTGATGTTAAAACCCTTCTTCTGACACCCTCATTTCAAAAGGCTTTATATATTTTGCCTCCCAATTTTTTAAGTTAACATACAACTTAAAGTTTTTGTCAATAAAATAGTGCCATATCTAGGCAGGCTAACGAGACAGATTGATATTTTCAAGAACATGGTTCTTTCTATAATCAACCCTTTGAACTTACTCACATTCATTTATACATTAAAATCTTCTTCATGTACAGGCATGCAGGCCTAAAGGCTTTCTTTCCATTTGATTTGTAAATGATAATTTTCGTGTACACTTCAAAAATGCCACTCCAATTACATGGGCCATTATAAACCAGATGCATATCCTTCGCTGCCTAAATCTCTTTCATTTAGCCATTCCCATTTATTTTGTAAGTCCTTTTCAATTTCTTTTGAATTATAACAGTTAACCCTTTAGCACACAATCCCGACTTTAAACGACCCTGGAAGAGAAGGCTTTTGAAAACATTGTGGGAAAAGGAGAAAATGCTGGTTACCAGCATTTTCTCCTTTTCCCACAATGTTTTCTACCCTATCAAAGGAAACTTGCACCATTTGAGCCACACTGAAATTGTTGTCTGCAAACACTTTCAATTTGGACAAGGCCAAAATTTTGTCGTCTGGTAAAGGGTTAAACCAGGAGGTTTCAACAGTGACAATCTTCATTTTAACTTGGCAGCCATGTTATGATGCAGGATGAAATTTCTCCATTCATTAATTATCTATTGATTGATCGATATGTTTTGGTGCAATCATAAGATGTTTTTCAAGCAGGTAGCATGAAATGCTCCTATAAACATTCTAAGTGTACTCAGCCATTAAAGTCACCTGATTCCATAACGGAATCTCTGTTACTAGATGTTCGATGAGAGCCATAACTGACCAGGAGTAGCCTCAAAGGAAATGCAGATAGAAAATAAACTTTATTGATACAACACCTGGAGATCAGTTGACTTGCAATATGCCAAAGATACAAGATTTATTTAGACGATTTGGAAAAATGACCTAGTTGGACCCTAAAAATGCAAAATTCCATCCTAATATGAGAACTTTCACCCATGACGTGTCACCTTTTTTATTCTTTTTATAAATTTTGCCCATTTTCCTGTAAAAAAGTAGGGATAGTAAGGCATATTCAGAAAGAAGTAGGGAAAAGTAGGGAGAGAGAAAAAGTAGGGAAAAGTAGGGCCTGCTTGAAAGCCTGTATGAGTCATATTGTGTTAAAAGTAAATCACTGGGACAAACCTTAGAATAAACTTGTGTACATTGTAGAGGCAACTGTTTCAGTCAAATATTCATGAAAGTTGGTCTGAATTTTTGCTTTGATGATATCTCCGAAGAGTTTGAAAATGAGACACATCAGATCAAAAAAGTAGGTCACTATGGCAAGTCTTAGAAGAAAATTTTTTACACTCAAGAGGCCACATTTTCTATCCACGCTCATAAAAGTTGGTGAGCATGTTTTGTTGAAGATATCTAGGAAGCGTTTGAAAATAAGTCATGTTGGGTCAAAAAGGATGAGCAACTCACAGCCATCATGGCCTTCCGGTTTATTGTTCCAATGGCTGCCTATACGGGCAATGCCCCAAGAAGGCTTATAGGTTATGCTTGATGTATATTGCCGTAACAAGGAACCCAGTGTTAACGTCTTTTCTGGAAGACTATTAGTAGTTTTTAGTTGGCCTACTGAGCTATGGGGCTCAGCATTTACAATTTACATACATTTTCAAATCAAACAGATGATAAAGAATGCTCAGCATCTCCAATTTACACACATTTTCAAATCAAACAGGTGATAAAGAGTAAGTGACAACATTTTATGTAATGTACCATATTTATTTTACCTATTTACAGCTATGGATATAAAACTTTAATACATCTCATGAATATAAATATAAAAAAAAATAGTGAAAATGTTTTGAAAATTAACCTTTAACCAAACAATCCCAAGTTTTATCCACCCTTAGGAAATACTGTAAGCTTTTTAAAAAATGGTGGTTAAAGGAGAGAATGCTGGAAACCAGCATTTTTTTCTTTTTCCACAATGTTTTCTACCCATCCAAGCCGAAAATCATTGGAGCTATTTTGTATATAACATTCTGCTAATGCTTTCAATTTGGGTATTCCCAAATTTTTTTCATTTGGTAAAGAGTTAATCCTTAAGCTGCTAAGCACAACTCACTAACCTTTAGTGGACAGTGAAGATCAAGATCAGAATGTGCAGTCTGATCTTGGATCTACACTGTCCCAAAGGGAGATATTTTCTCAAAATAAAAAAAAAGGTTTGAAACAGCATTATTGGGGTTCTTACTATCGGCTTGAAATTTTCACTTGGATTATTTAGCAGGTTAAGGGTTATAGGGGCATTAAACCAGATTTTATTTCAAGTTTTTCAGAAAATCTTAACAAAGACTGCTAATTTTCATTCACGTGTAGAAATGGCTTTGAAATGAAAACATAGAAATACATGTAGAAAACACAAGGTTTATGGAGATTTCTGTTTATTTACTGCAAAATATTCTATTCCGTTAGTAGCGGTACAGCCATAATTGCATAGCAAGCGATACATATATGTTTACTCAAATTTCTGTTGTCCTCCTACCTCAGTTGGTAGAGTTCCCAACTCTGCTTTTGTTAAACTTCCTGGTCAATTAAATTGTCAAAATCTAGGATCGTGGCAAAATTCAGGTTTGTTCTATCTTTAACTCTTTACCACACGACAAAAATGTAGACTTGTCCAAATTGAAAGCATTTGCAGATGACAATTTAAATGTGGCTCTAGTGGTGGAATTTGTCTTTGACAGGTTAGCAAACATTGTGGGAAAAGGAGAAAATGCTGGTTACCAGCATTTTCTCCTTTTCCCACAATGTTTTCTACCCTTTCCATAACAACTTTCAATTTTTCAGTCATGTTTATTTTGACGTCTGCAATTGGTTTGAATTTGGACGCTTCTAAAATTTTGTCATTTGGTTAAGAGTTAAAAAGTTCTCTAAAAATGTTCATTTTGGTAATTTGTACATCTTTTTAAAACTCTGTTTTCAGGGCCATTTACTGTAACAATTCTATATTCGATTTTCACAATGAAAAATAACACTGGAATTAGGATAAAAAAAAATTGCTGGAAAAGAATAAATAAAGTGTATTGATTTCAGCCATGCGCTGTGAAAAGTAGGCTTAATGCATCTGTGAAAAGAATCGACCCAGATCAGCCTGTGCAAGCTAACCTGGGCCGAAGCTTTCGCTATTGGTCAATTTTCTGTATGTCAAAGGACCAGTCTACCTCTCAGTTCAGTCGCATGTTAAAAAACATGACTATCATGGATCCATATGTGATGAATTGATTGGTACAATGCAGCACAGAGATGCATTAACCCCTCTTTTGCCAGGGCAAGGCTCATTTGTTTGAAGGGCTGCTTTCAGTGCAGTGTTTGTGAATGAGCAGTCAAAAGAATGTAATTGTGTATAAAAATTGATACTGTAAAGGGATTAAACATATTCAACTGTCTATCACGAAAGAAAACACATTTATTGGACCTGTTAAGTTCCATTTGTGACGTAGTCCCTGTATCATACCTGAAAACAGAAGACAAAACTTGAATTATTGAGACTCAGCACAATTTTAGACCCTGCCCATACTGAAAGCATTTGCAGAAAAACTGAATGTTATTCAAATGATTGAATTTTACTTTGAAACTAAAGAAAACATTGTGGGAAAAGCAGAAAATGTTGAGTAACAGCATTTTCACCTGCTGTTAACCAGCATTTCCTCCTCCAACCAAGTTTTTAAAACCTTGTATCCAGGAACCTTAAATACAGGACTGTTTGGCAAAGAAATACAATCCAATCTAGATGAGCCTGTTTGAGAATACAAAAATCAAACACACTAGCTACTTTAATTCTTTACCAAAGGACAAAATTTTTCGCTGCACAAAATTGAAAGCATTTGCAGACGACAAATTAGATGTAGATAAAATGATGATTTCTGTCTTTGATAGGACAGAAAGCATTGTAGGAAAAAGGAGAAAATGCTGGTACCAGTATTTCCTCCTTTTCCCACAATGTTTTCAAAGCCCCCTTTCTCTGGGTCATTAAAACTGGGATTGTGTGGTAATGGATTAACCATTACTGCACAAATTTTATTCATGTACACCCATATCATTTACAGCTTCTGAAAACATAGAGGAAATGGAGCAGTTACTTACAACAAACAGTTGCTCAATTTTCCAAGAGGTGTTCCATACTATAAACAAACAAATCCATGTCTCTTTCCTTCAAAAGTTTGCACTTTGTGAAATTTGTAATAGCTTTTGGAAGATCTGCAAGCATCCTGTACTGTGATTGATTAATTTGAAGTTCTTGAAGAAAGAATGTCTTAACTGTGTACTAAACAGCAAAATCTTAGACTTGTCCAAATTCAACGTGTTAGCAGACAAAAGTTCAAATATGAATAAAAAATGGAATTTTTCCCTTTATGGGTAGAACACATTGTGGGAGAAAACACAGAAACTCAACAAAGATAAACATATGTCTTTCCTCAATCTTTAACCCTTTGCCACACAATCCCGAGCTTTAACAACCCTGCATGGAAGAGAGGGCTTTTGAAAACATTGTGGAAACCAGCATTTTCTCCTTTTCCCACAATGTTTTCTGCCCTATCAAAGTAAGAAATCATCAATTGAGTTACATTTCATTTGTCATCTGCAAATGCTTTCAGTTTGGTCAGGTCCAACATTTCGTCCTTTGGTAAAGAGTTAAATCATTTTTTTAATAAAAAATCATAGTCACCGGTCTGATAGTAAATGTTGTCACGAATGAAAAAAACAAATTGTAAATAATCCATGCATACCCATTTTCCATATTTCATCAACATCAGCTTGTGTAGTAAACCTACAAACATACAGTTTGCTGTAAGGACTGACAAATACGCCAGGCTTGTATACTTCCTTTCCTTCTAGTGCCGAGACTACCATCGGCAAACAACCTGGAAACCGATCAAGCATGTCATGACGCACTTCGGCTTCAAATGATGTCATATCCTCCACTGCATATCGACGACCGTCAATAAATTCAATGAAAAGAAAACAGTTATATGGCTCTGAAACAGAAAAAAATAGGTTCACAATCTCAATTTGTTCTGTTACCTCAAGTGACACCAGCAGATCTCCACAATATAACATGACTGAGCAATCGTCATTACAGCGGTATTATACTACATGTACGTGCAGGATCTTTACATCAGGTGTAAATTAATATAATGGTATTTGCCCACAAAGGCTTGGAGAAAATCAACCAGATGATTCAAATGAAGCTTCCATTTGATACTGTAAAGGGAAACATATTCAATGCATATGGTCAATGGTAACAACGATGGACAGCAAACATCATCAATTCGATGTAAATCTTAAATTGTATCCTAGTTCACTTCAATTCGTTTGTTTTTACAGAATTTCTTAAATGTACCGTTAATATCACCAAGAGACAAAAGATTCCTACTTATAGGAGGTGTAACTAAGAGTGGAACATAGAAGGCCTCATATCCGCTAGGTGTAGGGAAGCATGGCTCTCGGAAACGGTTATTATGAGTACTGTCCATAAACTCCGAGGCAGCCTCTCGCCGCATGAACCAGAACACCGCTACTGCGTTTTCTGTCATCATCAGGTCCTTATACGGTTGCCATTTGCTCTGAAACCAGTTCATCTGTCTAGATGGTGCCACTTCGAAGACAAAGATCTACGAGTACAAAAAAGAAGAAAGATCTTGAAAAAAATGAATATACGGTAAGAGGAACTGGAATATGAGAATATGAATATTGAAACTCTTTTTGCAGCTCAATGTGAAGAAAAGTAATGAAGAGTAATCACACCAGCAATTGTCTTTTTTCCTCATTGTTTTCAATTTTTTCGAAAAGTGAAATTTGCAATAAGAATTTAAATGGAATTTAACTCTTTTTACCCAACAAAAAATTGTAAACTTGTCCAAATTGAAAGCATTTACAGACGACAAATTAAATGTGGCTCAAGTGGTGCAATTTATCTTTGATAGGATAGAAAACATTGTGGCAAAAGGAGAAAATGCTGGTTACCAGCATTTTCTGCTTTTCCCACAATGTTTTCAAAAGCTTTCATTTTCAGGATCATTAAAACTGGCGATTGTATGCTATATGAGTAAATGAAAGCATACAATGTGTCATTTAAGAGGGGATGTATCATTTGGCAACCTGGGTACGTATCAACTCTTTACCAAACAACCAAATTTTAGACTGGCCCAAATTGAAAGCAGTTGCAGACGACAAAATAAATGTGACTGAAAAATTGAAATCTGTTTTGGGAAGGGTAGAAAACATTGTGGGAAAAGGAGAAAATGCTGGTTATCATTCCCCACAATGTTTTCATGGGGCTTCTTTCTCAGAGTCGTTAAAAGTCAGGATTGCGTGGTAAAGAGTTAATTCTAGGTTGCATTCTCAGTCTTGTTCTAGATTTACAAAGTGATGCAATTCTTGATTGGCTAAACCATTAAATGAATGAAATTGACATTTTATTCTAGTCTGTGGAACGTTTCAAATGAATTCATTTTTTTCACTTCATCTCCATCGATACAAAATTCATTCAAATGTACAAAATTAACAGTCCCTACATTTAACTCTTTACCAAACAATCGCGAGTTTTTACGACATGGAAGAAAAAAGTCTTTTGAAAACATTGTCTGAAAACAAGAAAATGCAAGTAACCAGCATTTTCTCCTTTTCCCAGAATGTTTTATACCCTTTCTTTTTCTCCATTTGAACCACATTGTCATCTGCAGATGCTTTCAATCTGAACCAGTCTAACATTTTGTTGCTGGTAAAGGGTTTTTAAAAGGCTTATTTAGATTTCTTTGCAGTAAATCAGATTTTTTTTGAAACTCTGATGAATTCTACAAAATACGAGTATATAATTTATAGATATTTTTGAAATGACAGGATGGTCGTTATGCTATTGATTACTTTGTCTATATATTTGAGATCAAATATGAAGCCATTATGCTCATTTGAATTCGATTTCACATAATCAACATGTGCTATTTATCATGTGACATTTCTACGATACAATGTGAAATACTAGCGCCAAGCCTGAAATTACATTTATAGGCTACCTTACTGAGTAACCTTTTCCTACACAATCCCATATCTTAATGAACCTATGCAAAAAGATTTGAAAACATTGTGGAAAAAGGAGAAAATTCTGTTAACTCTTTACCACACGACAAAATTTTAGACTCAACCAAATAGAAAGCATTTGCAGACGACAAATTAAATGTAGCTCAAATGTTGATTTCTGTCTTTGATAGGGTAGAAAAACATGTGGGAAAGGGAGAAAATGCTGGTTACCAGCATTTTTTCCTTTTCCCACAAGGTTTTTAAAAGCCTTCTTTTTCAGGGTCCTTAAAAGTCGGGATTGTGTGGTAAAGAGTTAAGCAGTAAAGAGTTGGTAGAGTACAGAACTTTAGAACAGGGGGTCGATAGTTCAAATTCCAAGCCTGGCCAATTCTAAGGGTTGATGATAGGATAGTCACTACAACAGGATTCATTCCTCCACCATCACTGATCATTTTTTTTATCATGGCTATGTGAGAAAGCCACCAGTGACTTGGGAAGAATAAGGTATAAAGTACTGGTTCAAATAAGTCCACAAAAGCATGGGTAGGTGCAGTACTGGCCACTGCAGTGTAACTGAAATAATGTTGAATATGGTGTTAAACAACTTACAAACAAACAACCAAATAATATCATCATCAAATTTTTTTCCCCAGAGATACCTGCTGATGTTCTATGCAGTCTGATCTTGACACACATAGTTTGCCAAAGTAATTGGATTTGCTGATTGTTCTAAGTGAGTTAACCCTTTACCAAACAGTCCTGTTTTTTAGCAACCCTGAAAGAGATTGCTTTTGAAAACTATGTGAGTAAAAGAGAAAATGATGGTTTCTCCATTTCCCTCAATGTTTTCTAACCTATCAAAGGGCAAAATTTCAGCAAATCTCTTGATATGAGCCTCATTCGAGATGTCGTCTGCAAATGCTTTTAGTTTGTACAAGTCTTGTGATTTTGTTAAGGGTTGGTCCTGAGTGTCTCAGTGGTAAAGTGTAGGGCTTGTAACATGGAGGCCCCGGGTTACAGCCTTACTGGAAGCACAGGGTTTTTCATGGGATCGTCCTTGGGCAAGACGTTTCAAAGCCCTAGCCTACTATTGCTAAAACCCAGGACATACATAAATATGTGAGCTGTTGCCAAGACATGACTGAAATAATGTTGAAAGCAGAATAAAATTTCAATCAATTTATTAATAAATTAATCAATCAATCAATATATAATTACCCTTTGTTTTCTTGCTGCCCCAAGCAGATATCCCCCAGCATTGCGACATATAGACTGCATACGTTTAATGGCATCTTTCGCTATTTCGTATCCGCTGTCATCAAACCGCATGAACAAGAAACCACCTGGATGCGGATATTTCTGAAAGTAGAAGTACATAAAATGCTTCAGCAGTACACATACTGGACAACAAAATTTTAGGCTATCCCAAATTGCAGGAGACAAATAAATGAGGCCCAAAAGGAGATGCTGGCGATCAGAACCCTCTTCCTTTCCCATAATGTTTTCAAAAGCCTTCTTTCTCAGGGCGGTCAAAACACATGACTATTCTGTAAAGGGTTAACCCTAATCCTGCTAAATAAATGAAATGAAACTTTCAAGCCGACAGTAAAAACCTAAATTCTGCTATTTCAAAGTTATTTTTGGGGGGAAAGATATCCTTTCATAAGACAGTGTAGATCCAAGATCAGACTGCATGTTCTGTGCAGTCTGATTTGGATCTGCACTATCCGCAAAAGGTCAGTGAGTCGTGCTTAGCAGCCTAGGGGTTAATGTTAATGAATGTGACCGAAATTATAAAAGAGCCTTGGAGTGTGTGGACTACGACTAGAATGAATATTTGTGTGTACTGATCTAGGTCTATTCTTTCCTTTAGATGTATCTATGGTTGCATACTGCAGGATAATACATGGGAAAGCCGTCAAAGAATTTGGTTAAACAAATACCAGAGAAAATAAACCATTGTCTTGCTATAGAGGAAAAAACAGTTCGATTTCCAACAAGTGCAACAAATGAACTCCCTGCGTATCCATTGGTTGTTTCTTGGCATACATTGAAACTTTTTGAGTATGCTCAAACACAGCAATGGAGCAAACAGCTACGTACATGAACGTATGCTACTTCAGCCAAATTAAAACAACTTATAACTCTACAAATCTTGTTTCAAAGGCCTTTTCCCTTAAGGTTCTTAAACTTGGGATTGTGTGGTAGAGGGTTAAAGTACTTTAAAATGCGATCAGTGTCAAGTGGTGAAGTGACGTCAGAAGTGGATAGATAGGTTTTGTATTTTGTTGTCAAGTAGTCTGTTTGACAGTTGTATTTTCAACTCACCCTTGACAACCAAAAAACACAAACGTTGATTTATTGGTTGATTTACAGTGAAAAATTACCAGTGGCGTAAACCTATTTAGGTGACCATTTGTCAGCTTTGTCATCATTCAGGTCGTAAATCAAATAATTTAGAGAGAGAGAGTTTAAGAATAATTCTGCTCTAGGTCACTTAGAGAGAGAGAGAGAGAGAGAGAGAAAGAGTTAGTTTAAGAATAATTCTGCTCTGGGTCTCGGAGAGAGAGAGAGATTTAACAATACAAATACTCTAGGTTCTGTCTCTCATTTTGGCATTTTTTGCCTACGGTTCAAGTAAACAATTCATCGTCATTCAAAGAACCCAAATAATCATTCTTAACAAATTAAAAGGAATTACTGTACCCCCATAAAAGCACGCAATCCTACGTTTTACAATATTTTGACAACCATGAGAAACCCTTTGAACACATCATTGGAAAAGAAGAAGATGTGTCAAACCACAATGTTTTCTATCCTTCCAAAAACATTTAAACCATGTGTAATATGGCATCTGCAAATTTTTTCAATTTTTGACAAGTCTAAAGTTTGTCATCTGGAAAAGATCTAGAGTTAAACTCAATGTATGAGTTTATGCCAAAACCTGAAATGTATATGGAACTTATCCAGGCCATACAATTATTAGGTTAATATAGGGAAAATAAAAACAAGATAATTTGAGCTTTCAAACTTTACTTCTTGACCAAATGACAAAATTTTAGACTTATCCAAAACATTTGCAGACGACAAATTAAATGTGGCTAAAAATGGTGAAAGAGCAGAAAATATTGTGGGGAAAGGAGAAAATGCAGATCTTGTTTTCCCACAATGTTTTCAAGTCTTCTTCCTCATGGTCATTGAAGCTTTTGATTGTGTGGTAAAGCGTTAAACAACATGACAGATTCTTCTTAGGCTTTGTTTTCTGTATTGAAATAACATCAGGGTCACCTTATAAGCTGGTGAAAAAAAAGAAGTTGTACATGAGACGGAATGGATAAAAGTGGATGTTTATTTGTATCTACACTGCCATAGCTAATAAAATCCACAGCCCTGATATATTGCTTTTCTTGAAGATTTTACTTGATTCATGGACCCATTGAAAACAGGTAATTGACAAAGATTGATCAATTCAGCGTTATTGATTGATTTTCTTTCTTCCCCATGTCATGAATACATGGAATGATGTCTACAGATGTCACTAGGTCCATTTTTTTCTTAATCCTATTAACCCCTTAACTTGCTCAATAAGTTAACCCTTTACCACACAATCCTGACTTTTACCGATCCTGAGGAAAAATGCTTTTGAAAACAATGTGGGAAAAGGAGAAAATGCTGGTAACCAGCATTTTCTCCTTTTCCCACAATGTTTTCTATCCCACCATGAACAAATTTTGTCATCTGGGCCACATTTGAGTTGTCGTCTGCTAGTGCTTTCAATTTTGAACGGCCTAAAATTTTGTCGTTTGTTGAGGAGTTAAGTGGAACTTTCAAGACGATAGTAAAAACCCAAATATTGGTATTTCAAAGTTATTTTTTGGGGAAAAAAATCTCCTTATCTGACTATTTGGATTCAAGATTAAAATGCACAATCTGTGCAGTCTGATCTTGATCTACACTGTCTGCAAAAGGTCCTCCAGTCGCACTTAGCAGCCTAAGGGTTAACACGCCTTCCCTGTACCAGATGACAAAATTTTTTATTTGTCCATTTTGAAAGCAGATGCAGATGACAAATTAAATAGGACTCATACAACATAATTTGTTTCTAAAAGGATAGAAAACATTGTGGGAAAAGGAGAAAATGCTGGAAACCAGCATTTTCTCCTTTTCCTACAATGTTTTCATGAGACTTTTTCCTCGGGAGTTTAAAACTGGGTATTGTTTCGTTAAGGGTTACATCAGTCAATATTTTCAAAGTCTTTGAGAAGTTTTACATTGCAAGTGAAGATGGTTTTTTTTTGTCGCAAGTTAGCCTCGCGCATTGGAGGGTGTAGAGCCAAGATTAGACTGTGTGGTCTGTGACGTCTGGTCTTGATCTATGCTTTACGCATCAGAAAATATCATTTGAGTCTCCACAATGACGGTGACAGAGAGAGATCCATTCTCTTCCCTAAATACTTATCTAGATTTCTACTCAAAAATGAATCTGCTTCAACAAATAGATCTAGATAATTAAGCGTTCTTGAGTCAAGCAAATGCTCACTTTACTTTTAACAAGAAATAGCTTTCAAAAAAGACAGACGGCGTAAATTTGCCAGCAAATGGGCAGGGGCTCTTAGAATAAGCGTGTCTACATTTTAGGCCACAGGGGCCCTTGGAATAAACATGTCTACATATTTGTCCAATCACAAATTTCTATCTATTCATTTGTTACCAGTACCAAAAAGTAGGTCAAAAGCCAGCACATTCAGCTACGCCGAAAAAAGGTGTTGTCAGCGTGACACTGAAAATATTTAGAAACGTTCCTGTCTGCAAAAGAATAGTAATTTAGTAGCATTTAAATAAGATTTTGACCTGAAATATTGTAAGGTAAAATCGTAATACAATTCTTTTAGTGCTGAACGACATGAACAACCACGGTGAAGTTATTCACATCTATCGATCTATAGATGAAAGCTCCCAACGGAATCGATGAACCACGCTAAAAATTGAATGTACAATCTGTTTGCCGACGGAGATATTCTTAGAAAGATATCGACAGCAAATTGTGACTAATGTTTTCTTTTTTAAGAAAAGCCTTACAATCTCAATATTGGTAAAACGGTGTGTTTCCGGCGATAAAATGTACATTGCAGGTGCATATCAAGCTACATGTACGTGATACAGCCGAGTGATTTGACGTTGTCTGCGCATCCACGTGTCATATTCTTCGAAGATTTAAAAATTTATGTATTTGAAAAATGCCACCTAGCGGAAGATAATGGGGATTTGATCACCGAATCACCCGAAGTATGCCGAATGAGAGAGCGCCTTCACATTCGTTGTTTTCGCAATGCATCTTGGGATTCCCTGTGATGTCACTACATCGTTCTATTTTAGGCGGTAGTGTTTGAAAAAAAAAAACTTGTCATATCTCACTCTCTATTTTAGGTAAAGATTAAAAAAAAAAAGAAAACATTTTTTATACAAGAAGTGTTATTTTAAATTCTTATGATTATTCTCTGTACATATGCTGCGGCTCTGTGAGGTTTAGCAAAAAAACAACAACAACAAAACGTTATCCAAAGTCTGTCGGAAACCCCCAACGTTTGATGAGCTGGAGCAGCCAGGCTGTTTCCGGCGACGTTGAGTACGTCGGAAAATCTAAGTGAGCTATGCTCTGTCAAAAGGGGTTTAATTCATCTCCGTTATCCGAGCAAGTCATCATATTATTATGGATCCATAAAATCCATTTTGCCTAACATCCGACTGAATCATATTGTAGTAAACTGGTCCTTTGACATGCAGAAAAATGACATATAGCAAAAAGTTCCGACCCAGGTCAGCCTGCACGGATTGCACAGGCTGACCTGAATCGATAATTTTTGTAGATGCATTAAGCCCCTTTTCACAGAGCATGGCCAAATTATTAGATGCATTGTTTTAGCCAAATCTGGACTCCACTTGAAATTTTCTTTGCTGTCACTCATTCATCATTTTCTTTTATTAGTCGACATTCAATTCTTTTTGAAGTTTTTTTTTTTTTTAATTACGTTTCCTTATAATTATTTGCACATAGCTTCGGGAAGATTTTTTTGTTGTTGTTAATTGGAGAGTGTAAGTAGATCTAGATCTACTGCGTCGTTTGCTCTCGGCTTAAGGTGCCGACTAAGGTCAAACTGTCGTGTCTCATCGCAATTTGCAAATTAGCTTTAGAATTTAAATATTCTTTCGCTGAATTGGGCTTAATGTGTTTTGTATTTTGTAACCGACACTTTCGTTATGAGATTTTTAAAGGGAATTCCATCTAAGTTTTAAATAAACTTAGGATAATAGATCTACATTTAGTGGAACTCTGCATTTTTAAAAGTGTTTAAGATAGGCTACTGATAATCTTAACCCTTAGGCTGCTTAGCGTGACTCGGGGCGCTTTTAAGGACAGTGTAAATTAAAATCAGACAGAACTAAAATTGCATTCTGATCTGTGATCTACACTGTCAGATACGGTATTTTCTTTCCGGTGAAATCAGTTTTTAAATCGCAATGTTTGGGTGTTTGCTATGGAGTGGAAATTTCAGTATCACTTACTTAGCAAATTATGGGTTAATTTTTCATTAAGCATTATTTCATAGCTCTAGTTGACCAATGAGTAAACTGCTGTCATTTTTTTTTTTTTTTTTCTAAATTGTTAAATTGTTTTTAGCTCATTTTTATCCCATGAAATAAACAGTCTACACTTTAGAAGTGTTTTTTCTTTGTTTGTTTGTTTTTCGAGTGAAAAAGAAAAACATCCTAGATTAATAGCTTTTTCATATGAGCACCCCGTCATTTTTTTTTAAAACTTATCCAGCCCCCTTTTTACAACACATGTATTTGTTTTTTGTTGAACACGTCATAATTTTGTGGAGTCCAAATTAGCCACCCCTGACCTCCCCAGGAGCTAAAAAAAAAAAAAGGAGACGACCGCTCGCTCGCTATGTACAACTATTTTACAGTTACCATGCAAAGAGACTTTAAGGCTGTTTGCCAGCTGGAAAGGTCATATAACAACACGTCTCGGAAGGTTAATCAGTTGTTTTGATGAGTTTGGAATTTCTTTCTTTGAGTTTAAGCATGAGAGAAGATCGCCTTCTGATTTCGATTGGTGGAACTCTTCAAGTTAAAGGTGCGTATAGACCTACTGACGAAACCACGAGTAAACAAAAATCAATGGCAACATATATGAAATACAGTCAAACGCAACTCAAAATATGGAGGTACATTTCATTTCGATACGGTGTCTAAGAAGCATATTCAGACGTTTATTTCTCATTTTTATTCTCTTTATGGGTTTGTTAATTTTAGATGTCTGTTTACGAACAGCGCATATGTCCTAATGTCACGCTGTCTCGCGAGACTTCATCATTTTCTTAATATAATTATATGCACAAGAGTGCTCAAAGAGAAATAACTATGGTGGAGAGGCGATAACAAATAAGTATTAATCATTATTATCCTTGATCATTGTTGTTTGACACAGACTTCAAGTATCAGAGAACTGTCTCGAAAACGAGTGTCGTGGAACCTGACTTGTCGGGGACTAGTCTTGTTCCTGTCGGACTCACAAGGTAAAAACCATACACTGAACACATCGGAGTTACACGTTTCCTTCTGTAATACTTGTCAAGCTTTGTTTCAAAGGAAGTCGGGCATAGACTTCTTTTAGTATTTGAGTCATGCTCTGTGAAAAGGGGGCGTAATGCGTCTGCGAAAGGTATCGACCTAGGTCAGCCTGCGCAGTCCGCGCAGGCTGACCTGGGCAGAAACTTTTCGCTATCGGTCAATTTTCTGCATGTCCAGAGACCATTCTACCTCATGATTAAGTCGGTGGTTAAAAAATGGCTATTATGGATCCATAATTATGTGATGGCTTGATAGGTATACTGCATCACGGTGATGCATTTAGCCAGCCCCCTTTTGCCAGAGCACCGCTCATATTGTGATAGATGCGCTTAACCATCTTCTTGTAACAAAAAAAAAAAAAAATCAGACTAGTCCGTTTGTAAAGTATTTACAGAAAAATGTGGTTCAAATGATTCGATTTCTCTTTGATAGGGTAGAAAACGATTAACAGCAGTATCTCCTTTTCCCATAATGTTTTCACTCGTCTTCTATCCTCGTAGTCGTTCAAACACGGGATTGTTAGAAATATAGTCAATTAAAGTATCGCATTCCGAGAAAGTTCGGGAACCAAAACTGGTCGAATATATGGCAACATTACCTTGCTTAAAGCCACAAAAGCTGCCAAAAGTAAAAGAAGAGTGTTGAATGCTTTTAAATTTAAATCATACCATCTAAATGTATGGAAATTACAGTGAAGGTGACAACCTGCTATTGTACGGTCGGTCCAAGTGTTAGTCGCTGGCAGAAAATGACCTTCAAAAGTAGGTCAAAAGTCGCCAGGTCACTCTATCTTTGTTTAATTTTCAAATGATATTGAAATTCATTTTTTTTCTGCCAGCGACTAACACTTGGACCGACCGTGAAACAACAGAATGTCATCTTCACAACAATTTCCATACTTTTGAAATGGTATTATTTAAATTCAAATGCATTTTAACACCTGATTTGTTTACTTTTGGCAGCTATTTAAGCTTTAAAAACACTAAATACTATACAATAACAAGACTAAGGCATTCGGCATAATGAAGTTAATTATCATTCAATCCCAAATCTACCCTGTGCGATTATTTTGAGAAATTCTGGCTTAAACAATACATATTTGGGTTTTCTTTTTCTTTTGAAATAAAAGACACTTTCATTCAGTGCTATAAGGGTAAGTATTAAACTTCCTAATCGTGAGATATTTCAGGGACGTAGATATTCTATCTTTGTAAAAAAAAAAATGCTGACCTTCAGTTAAATAGACCATGTTTGAAAGTTAACAGGTGCAAACAATTCATATTGGTAGGAGTTCACCAGTAAGTACATAACATCTTCTTTAAACCTTTACTCAACGACAAAATTTTGGACTGCTCCAAATTGGAAGCATTTGCAAACGACAAATTGAAAGTAACTCGAATGATGATTTCTGTCTTTCATAAGGTTGAAAACACTATGGGAAAAGGAGAAAATGCTGGTTACTAGCATTTTCTCCTTTTCCCTCAATGTTTTCAAAATCCTTCTTCCTCAAGGTCGTTAAAACTCGAGATTGTTTGGTAAAGCGTTAAACCTTTAAAAACCTCCTCCCCCTTTTCCTTTACAACCCCCATACCCCTCCCCACTCAAAACCAACCCATGAATTTAGCACAACAGTTTGGTCCAACTGAAATACTGGTTACAGGGATTTAAATGAATTTAAAAGAACAATACCTTATGATCGAACGGCAATTTAGCACCTTTAGCCGGAAGTGGTTCCCAGAATTGCGGATTAATCGCTGTTGAATCGTAACAGCCGTATATTTCCCGCCTTCGTCGCCGGTCCAGTTCCTCTTTCTTGTAGATTTCATCGATGCTGCTTGTGTCAGAGGATCTACTTTCTCCGCGCAATAATTTATAATTCTTATTCTCAAGGGGCTTTGTGTCTCCTGATGTAGGTCCATTCTTATCCTCATGTGTCAAAGGTCGCTGCCCTAGGTACTGCTCATCTGTGGTGGTAATGTCCCCTAATTTACCATGGCTTTCTCCTCCATAATTTCCTCTTGCAGGTTCCAGCCTTTGAATACCGTAGTCCAGTGGTTGATCAACCGGCGTGACGTCTTGATGTTTAAGCCGTTCAAGTAAGACATCGTTTTCTAACTTCACATAATTAAGTTCATCACGTAACAATTTTAGTCTTGCTGAATGCACGGCATTTCTGTGCTCCAGATTATCTAGCTGTCCCCGGTAGGAGTTCATACTGTTTTCCACATCGCCCATTTTACTGGGTATAGGGCTTAAACGTTCGTCTAACAGCCCCAGCTTATTACCCACAAGTTCGACCTGATCGTTAATGTCGGGTATACCCTTCCTCACTGCCGATAATCTACTGCCGTCCACAGACTGATATCCGATCTCCATAATTCTGTCGCTTTAAATCAGGGAAAACCAGTCCATGTAAAAATGTGCCGAATAAATTTGTTATATGTATATTCGATCAAAGACTGATTTTCAAGTGAGCCACAGTTTGTGAATTTGTGAAAAGGGGGCTAAGTACATATGCAAAAATTATCAACCGATGTCAGCCTGCGCAGTCTACGCAAGCTCACATGGGTTTAAACTTTTTGCTATTTTCAAATTTTCTGCATGTCAAAGGACCATTCTACCGCTGAATTCAGTCGATTGTTAGACAAATTTATTTTTTTTTTATCCCTATTTATTTATGATGACTTGCTTGGTATGATACATTACGTAGATGCATTAAACCCCCTTTTACCAGAGCATGGCTCAAATACTCTTGAACTTTTATCTGGTCGATAATATATACATTTATTTAAGTATGCAGTTCAATACGATGATGGTTGGCACACGAGATAATGACGTGAAGAAAAAAAATGCTATCAGTCGATTAAATTTAATCTTGTGTTTGTTCGACGAACTTGCAGACGACAAATTAAACGTAGATTGTATGCCGAGATCTGTCTTTGAAACACTAGCAAACATTGTGACAAGTGGAGAAAACGTTGGCTAATAGCATTTTTGCCTTTTTACCACAATGTTTTGCAATTCCATCTTCCTTTCAAAACATGGGCTTTTCAGGTAAAGAGATAGACCTATTTTCTTGCAACAATAAGACATTGGAAGATCTCGAGCAATTGCTGCTTTTCCCAACATCTTGTAGTACATCAATCTCACAGTCTTCATGCTATCTCGAGCAATTGCTGCTTCTCCCAACGTGTTATAGTACATGAATCTCACAGTCTTCATGCTATTCTTGAAATTTTCCCCATTTTTTTGGAAGTACATTTTTGATTTTGATTGAATGGGGTCATGAATTGTGTTTTACGCTGCTATCAACATTATCTGTCATATCGCGGCAACAGCTCACACAATGTTATTCATTTTTGTCTAGGGTTGCATCGGTACTAGGCTAGGGCTCAGAACTGTCTTGCCCAAAAATACTCACATGATAAATACAGTGCTTCAAGTAAGGATCGAAACCGAGCCCTTCAGGTTTTGAATCCTACTGAGCCACGAAGGAACCCTCTTGATTTTGAAATGTTATAGAAAAAAAAAATGGTATTTTCCCTTTCATGTCATTTCGTGAACCAAATGCAAACAGAATATTCCAGATTGACAAGAGTCTTGATTTATTTGAGTAGTTTGATAAAATGCTTAACCCTTTTGCTGAACTTAGACAGCGGTAATGTGAGCCATGTTCTATGAAAAGGGGACTTAATACATCTACGAAAAGTATCAGCCGAGCTCAGCCTGCGCAGTCCGCGCAGGCTGACCAGGGCCGAAACTTTTCGCTTTTTGTCAATTTTCTGCATGTCAAAGGACCAGTCTACCTTATGATTAAGTCGGTTGTTAAAAAAATGTGGGTATTATGGATCCATAATTATGTGATGGTTTGACTGGTGTCATGGATCACGGAGGTGCATTAAGCCCCTTTTATCAGAGCACGGCTCATAAACAAAGGTTGGATTTAAAGTCCGAGTAGCAGCCAAAAGTAAACATTGGGATGTTAAAATGCATCTAAATTTAACCCTTTACCAGACGACAAAATTTTAGCCTTGTCCAAATTGAAAGCACTTGCAGACGACAATTTCACTGTGGCTTAAATGGTGCAATTATTGTTTGATAGGGTAGAAAACATTGTGGGAAAAGGAGAAAATGCTGGTTACCAGCATTTTCTCCTTTTCCCATTATGTTTTCAAAAGGCTTCTTTCCCAGGGGCGTCAAAAGGCGGCATCGTGCGGTAAAAGGTTAAATCATACCAACTGAAAGTAATGGAATTATTGTGAAAATGACAAATTGTACACTGGGTCGAAGTGCAAGTGGCTGGCGAGAAAATGAATTTCAAAATCAGGTAATAAGTAAACACAAGATATAGCATCCTGGCAACTTTTGATCAGGTTTTCAAAAATCAATTTCATGCCGGTGACTGGGACCGACCGTACAATAATTGAGATTGTCCTTCTCACAATATACTTTATGGTATGATTTCAATTTAAACGCATTTTACCACACCCTTTGTTCACTTATGGCTGCTATTTGGCCTTTAGAAATACGAAATGGGAGAAATGAAATTAGGAATATTTGTAGATTAATGTTGTGGAAAGTCATAATTATATCGCTTATAATATAAGATGTGTTTTAGCTTCGTTTTATACCTGCTCTTTCTTAAATCCAAGCATCATAAATCTTGCTTGGTGAAACACTGTCACCGTTCCCCACCCCCCTATATTTACATCATAATTGAATAGATTCATACGTGTAATAGCGCGGAGTAGTCAAACTAACTTCTTTTTTTTTTTTATAATATTCGCTATGTTGACCAAACTTTAGGGGTTTCCTTGTTTTGCATGCCCAAAAAGGCTCTCCGTATCGAACTATAATGAAAATGTTCTTGGCTATTAGAAAAGATTTTTTGGGTTAGCCGCACTGCTTTGCCCTTGGAGAGACAGACAGACTGACAGTCACAGACAGACAGAGACAAAGAGACGGAGAGGGGCTAGGGCATTAGACTTTTCGTTTCCTCAAGAGTTTGACACTTAGCACTTAAGCTGCTGAATAAATGAAACGCAAATTTCTGCTCAATACTAAAAGCCCAAACATTGCGGTTTCAAAGTTGACTTTACCGGAAAGAAAATACCGTATCGGACAGTGTAGATCAAAGATCAGACTGCACGTTCTGTGCAGTCTGATCTTGATCTACACTGTCCGCAAAAGGTCAATGGGTCGCGATTAACAGCTTAAGGGTTAATCGTAACCCATATATTACTGTTTAATCTACAATAACCTAAGCCAGGGTTTAATGCATGAATACGGAAATTAAAAGTTGTGGCAAACTGCGTAAGAATTATTTGCGTGGAATCCACTCGTAGTTGTCAATTTCTTCATTTGCCTTAGTGTTTTCAAAATAGCTCTGCTTCAAGACGTAAAAAGTCGTCTGCAGTAGGTTTTACTCCTACTGGCTTTATCCTTCCACAAACAACCCCGAGGTTTAACGACCCTGGGGAAAAAAGGTTTTTAGATTATAAAGTAATGTGGGAAAATGAGAAAACGCGTTTTCCCTTATGCTTTCTGTCCTCTCAAGACTCATTCCATTTTTTGAGCTTTACTTGACTTCTCGTCTGCAGATGGAGGACTGTTAAATTTTGTCGTTTGGTGAAGAATTAATCCCTTATCACAAAATCCCGACTTTTAACGACCCTGGGAGAGAAAGCTCTTGAAAACGTTGTGGGAAAAGGAAAAAATGCTGATAACCAGCATTTTCTCCTTTTCCCACAGTGTTTTCTACCCATCCCAACACAAATTTTAATTTTAGAGTCACATTCATTTTGTCGTCTGCAAATGCTAAAATTTTGTCGTTTGGTAAGAGTTTTAGATAATACCAACCTATTTCGAATGAAAAGGGAGAGTAAAGGGGTTTTAAATGGGACTGTACCAAACTGTATAGTAAACTGAATTGGAAATCATATCCAAATACATTTGAAATATTAATCTTTTAAATCAATGTTATTTTGAATTTAGAATGTTTATCGTCAAAATAAATAGAAGAAGTGCTTCGTTTCAATAGCACTGTATATACGGGCTTTGAAATATTTCACTACCTATTTTTGATTGCCTTTCATAGCACTTAACTCTTTACCAAACAATAAAATTTTACACTTGTTAAAATCGAAATAATTTGCAGACGACAAATGACATGTAGCTGAAATGATGGTAGTTATCTGTTACAGTGTAGAAAACCTTGTGGGAAAAGGAGAATATGCTGGTTACCAAGAGGTTTTCAAAAAGCTATTTCCCAAGGGTCGTTAAAACTCGGGACTGTGTGGTAAAGAGTTAACATATCATTTAATACATTATTTCAGTTCTTTTAGCGGATTGGTTACATTAAGATCAGACTGCAGCGATTTTGCAGTCTGATCTTTCATCAACATTTTCCAGTGTTTGATGAGATTTCAAGCTAAACCCGGTTTTTACTTGCACTATCTGGCACTTTTGGACTGTATGGAAATCTTTAGTTAGACCATGTGGAATGCCAAGGGATAAAATACCGGACCATCTTAGAGCTTGCCAACTTTTATATTTGCTCTTTTCCACGCCTTTCTGAATTCCTTCACTTCAGTTTAGATTGTACGGATCAATGTTTTAACACTTAAGCTGCTGAATAAAATGGAACGCACATTTCTACTCAATACTAAAAGCCAAAACATAGCGGTTTCAAAGTTGATTCCACCGGAAAGAAAATACCGTATCGGACAGTGTAGATCAATGATCAGACTGCACGTTCTGTGCAGTCTGATCTTGATCTACGCTGTCCGCAAAAGGTCAGTGGGTCGCGATCAGCAGCTTAAGGGTTAAACTGCTAAAAGATAGATAACTTTTTCGGAGATTATTCTAACCAAACCAACCTTCAAGTTGTATTATATGGTTTTATTTGTCGTTGTATTTTTTCTGTCATCTCAAGCTTAGTTAGTTAGTTAGTTAGTTAGTTAGTTAGTTAGTTAGTTAGTTAGCTAGATAGATAGATAGATATATAGACAGATAGATTTCAATACTGATCAAGGTCCATCAACAGAATACATCTACCATTAATATAACTTATGTAACCCGCCGGTCTGAAAGATCTCTAATTGGTCCTGAATTTCAAATTTTCAAATTCAGGTTGAATTCGGCTAGTTTCGGCAGATTCATAGTTTACCCTACTTCGTGAATTAAATCACCGTCATATTCGAGCTCAATAAAGACGGGAGAAAAAAATTCAAAACGCGAGATTTCCTTAAATTTCCTTGATCACCCGCCCCCCCCCCCCCCCCCCCGAATTTAGAACCAGTGCAGAACTGATCAGAAATCGACTTTTTCGGCGCACTTCAAAGCTTCGAACCAGGTTGTAGTGTTTCGGTGTTCTTTGTGGTAGTCCGATCCGGAGTAGTTTGAAACAGGAACAGGCCCTACTTTTTTCTACTAAGCACCTAGAGTCACGCCTAAATGCCCCGAGATGTACCACTAATTTAAACCGAAGTACGAATATTTTTTCATGTCTTTATTGCTTAACCCTTTACCACACAATCCCGACTTTTAACGACCCTGTGGAAAAAGCCTTTGGTAAACATTGTTGGAAAAGGAGAAAATGCTGGTAACCAGCATTTTCTCATTTTCCCACAATGTTTTCTATCCTTCCCAAAACAAGTTTCAATTTTTGAGTCAGGTTTATTATGTCATCTGCAAATGTTTTGAATTTGGACTAGTTGAAAGTTTTGTCGTTTGGTAAAGAGTTAAGAGTTCTTTGATTGTGGATCTATCGGGTCCCGTATTTTTCCGCTCTGAGACGGCAAATAGTTATAGAGGAGTGATTTGTGTCAGGATGACTATCATCAATCCTCAGAAAGATTTGGCCGAGCTGGGGATTCGAACTGGTCAGCGACCCCGTCGTTTAAACTCCTGTACGGTACCGACTGAGCTACCGGGCTCGGCATATGGGGGAATTAAGTTGTCAGATAAATATGACGTGTGTGCACTACATTCACCTCACGTTCCTCATTACGTATACAAACAAAATAATTATAAGCCATACTCTATGAAAAGGGGACTTTATGCATCTGCGAAAAGTATCGACCCAGGTCAGCCTGCGCAGTCCGCGCAGGCTGACCTGGACCGAAACTTTTCGCTATTGGTCAATTTTTTTGTATGTCAAAGGACCAGTCTACCTTAGATACAGTCGGTTGTGTTGATAGACATAATGTATTTTAATGGATCCCTAATTACATGTATTTGATAACTCGTTTGGTATCATCCATTACGGAGATGCATTTAGCCCCCTTTTGCCAGGGCACGGCTCATTAGTGATAAAAGAGCGGTGGTCTGGAAAAAGGGAGAATCATGCATACCGAGAAAGTCGTCGAATAATGTGGATACATTCTGTCTGAACTCTTTACCAAAAAACCAAAATTTTAGACTCGTCCGAATTGAAAGCATTTGCCGACGACAAAATAAATGTGACTGAAATGTTGAAATCTGTTTTGGGAATGGTAGAAAACATTTTGGGAAAAGGAGAGAATGCTGGTTACCAGCCTTTTCTCCTTTTCCTACGATGTTTTCAGAGGGCTTCTTCCTCAGGTTCGTTAAAACTCGGGATTGTGTGGTAAAGAATGAAATCCGGATTTTACTCTTTACCAAACGACAAAATTTTGGACCAGATTGAAAGCATTTGCAGACGACAAATTGAATGAAGCTCAAATGATAATTTCTGCCTTTGATAAGGTAAAAAAAAGGGTCGGAAAAGGAGAAAGTGCTGGTTACCAGCTTTTTCTCCTTTTCCCACAATATTTTCAAAAGCCTTCTGTTCCAGTGTCGTGATTCCAAACTCAGGATTGTGCAGTAAAGAGTTAAATCAAGAGGTAGAGCTGTCTTTTGACACGAAGAAAATTAACCAATAGCAAAAGATTTCGACCCAAGTGCAGGCTGACATGGGTCGATACTATTACAGACGCGTTAAACCCCATTATTACAGAATCTGACTCAATTATAATGCATAAAACACCCTTGTCGCATTATAAAACATAATTATTAAATCAATAAACACTTCAGTGTTACCCGGTCAAAAGTGTCCCGACAGGCATATTTTTAAAAAGAAACAAAGCACGTCCTTGAAACTGCACCTTTTTGATTCTACTTTTCAAATGTTTTATCACAAAGACAGTAAATAGCTGTCAAGACTATCCATATCTGTAACCCTTTACTAGACGACAAATTTTTATACTTGTCCACTTCGGAAGTATTGGCAGACAGCAAAAACAGATTTTTGCTCAGATGTTGGAATTTGTCTTTTAAAAGGGTAGAAAACATTGTGGGAAAAGGAGAAAATGCTGGTTACCAGCATTTTCTCCTTTTCACACAATGTTTTCAATAACCTTCTTCTTCAGGGTCGTTAAAGCCCGGAGTTGTGTGGTAAAGGATTAACATTTCAACTGCCAACTGAATAAGTTTACGTTCGAGTTCTCAAAGAAGAATTCTACTTCAACTGTAGAGTAATTTACGTGCAGTCTCATCTTGATCTTCACCGTCCAGAAGACCTAAGTTGCCAGGGTGTGGGACTAAAGCCCCGTGGAACAAAAGCCCCTTGGGACTAAGTTGCCACGGTGTGGGACAAAAGCCCTGTAGGACAAAGTTACCAGGGTATGGGAAAAAGCCCCGTGGGGCAAAATTACCAGGGTGTTGGACAAAAGCTCCGTAGGACAAAGTTGCCAGGGTATGGGACAAAAGCCCCGTGGGACAAAGTTGCCAGGGTATGTGACGAAAGCCCCGTGGGACAAAAGCCTCGTAGGACAAGGTTGCCAAGGTGTGGGACAAAAGCCCCATAGGACAAAGTTGCCATGTTGTGGGATAAAAGCCCCGTAGGACGAAAGCCCGTGGGACAAAAACCCCTTCGGACAATTGCCCCGTAGGACAATAATTGCCCCTATGGCCTAAACCCAATGTTATTTAAAAATTTCATGATTTCTGTACGGAAAATGTGGCCTCAAAAGTGTAAACAAGGATTTTCTAAAATTTTGTTTTAGTGACCTACTTTTTGACCTGATGTGACCCATTTTCGAACTTTTTCGAGATATCATCAAGACAAACATTCTGACTACCTTTCATGAGTATAAGACTGAAAAAGTAGTCATTTGAGTTCACACAAGGCTTCCTAAGATTTGTCCCAGTGACCTTTTGTTACTAATCGTGACCAATTTTCTAAGTTGTGACTTACTTTTTGACCCTGTGTGACCCATTTTCAAATTTGTTTGAGATATAATCAAGACAAACATTCTGACCAACTTTCATGACTGAAGATGTGGTCTCTAAAGTGTATACACGGCTGGCCCCGGAACGAGACCAATTTTGACAGCCAGGGGATCATTTGAACAAACTTGGAAGAGGTCCACAAGATGATGCGACAAAAATTTTCAGCTCTAAGCTCTTCAGTATGCGACAAGACGATTTTGAAAGTTTTCACTGTGAAGGACCATGTAAAACTTGTGACCTGGGGTGAGACTGATTTTGGCCACATGGGCATCACTTGAACAGTTTTGGTAGAGGTCCACTATATAAGGCTAGATACCAAATATTACAGCTCCAGGCCTTTCGCTTTGAAACAAGAATATATTTAAAGTCTTGTCCACGCGACCCTCGACTAACTAAACGTGACCCATTTTCTAAGACCCCCAGGATGGAACCAACTTTGACCCCCAGCGGGTATTATTTAAATAACCATGTTGGAAGGTCATCTAGATGATGTTACATACCAAATGTGATAGCTCTAAACCTGTAGGTTTGGTACAAAAAGATTTTCAAAGAAATTGTTAACGACGGACGACGTGCGATCACAAAAACTTACCACGAGCACTTTGTGCTCATGTAAGATAAAAAGGACAGTGCAATGAAAAAGAAACATGAGCAAAGGAATAAAGCAAGTGGTAGACAGAGGGAAGATGATGTGGTGAAGATGGATAGATATAGTGTTGTAAAAGAGAACAGAATAGAACAGGAGGAGGTGTAGCAATGTAAACCAAATAAAAATGAAGAAGGTTAGAGTACGAACTACAGACTGTGTATAAAAAAAAAAAAAACGAAAATGAGCAGAGTTAAAAAAAAAAAAAAAATACAAATGAGCCATGCTCTGGCAAAAGGCGGCTTAATGTATTTCCATAATCTTTATGATACCAAGCAAGTCATATGATTGTGGATTCATAAAATCAGTTTTCTCTAACAACCGACTGAACCATGAGGTACACCGTACAGAAAATTGACCGAAAGCAAAAAGTTCCGGCCCAGGTCAGCCTGCCCGGACTGCGCAGGCTGACCTAGGTCGATACTTTTTACAGAAGCAGTAAGCACCCTTTTCACAGAGAATGGCTCAATTATGTAAAATTTGGCAACCCTGGTGATTATGATCACGTCGAGGACGACAAAGACAATAAGTGATATTTTGTCAATTAAGATAATGCTTATGATGATGCTGATGATGCTGCTGCTGCTGATGATGATGATGATGATGAAATTCTGCACTATTTCACAACACAGAAAAATCAACACTTTTCTCCTACATTTCGTTTTATCCGTTTACAAAAGTTGATCTAATAGTATGTCAATGAAATGAAAACGGCTTGACTTTATAAATCGATTTAAATAGATACATCATTTGACTCATCAACAAACATCTACCTAACCGAAGAAAGAGTTTAGCTAATTCAAAAGTATCAAATGAAATGAGTAATGCTCTGTGAAAAGGGGGCTTAACGCATCTGTCAGCCTGCAAATTTCGCTATTGGTCAATTTTCTGTATGCCCAAGGACCAGTCTACCTCATGATTCATTTAGTTCTTATACAAAATGGATTTTATGGATCCATAATTGTATGATAACTTACTTCGTATAATGCATCATGGAGACTCCTTTTTGTCAGAGCATGATTCCAATGTTTTTTTTTTTTTTTTTTCGTTTAACCCTTTCCCAAACGACAAATTTTGGACTGGTCCAAATTGAAAGAGTTTGCAGACGACAATTTTCAATTTGATGAAAATGGCAGAAAGGTCTCAAAAAGGGTAGAAAGCACTGTGGGAAAAGGAGAAATTGCTCGTTACGAGCAATTTCTCCTTTTCCCACAGTGTTTTCAAAAGACTTGTACTGCAGACACGTGAAAACCAGGGCTTGTTTGGGAAAGGGTTAAAAGGCTTCATTTTGTTGGTGGCACCAGAAAGATACAAATCAAACAGAAAATGTCCTAACTTCAAGATGTTCAGAATGTTTTTCAATCAGATTTACCTTTCGTCATATTTTTACTTGTCTTCATCACTTAGTGCTAAATAACTTGTAGGGTATAGTGAATTCCTTTGTCACCAATGAACATACTGCTGACTTTGTTTAATTCATAAGCTGCTGAAAGGAATCTGCAACAGTCGCCTTAAAAATAATCTAAAAGGTATGGATAATTCCAAATGAGCAATGGTCTGTGAAAAGGGGGCAAAAGAACAATCAATCCAATATTTAATGTTATAGGACCGGCGTGCATTATGCGGGTAAACAAGATGAGGCTTGCATTGAACAGCACACAGGCTGCCGTGACACGACAAATGGGGGAAAAAATGGCAGTGAAATACAACTACAAAAATATCGACCCATGTCAGCTTTTTCAGTCCGCGCAAGCCGAATTACTTAAGTCGTTTCAGATAGAAAACAGGTTCAAATGAAAGCAAGAGGATGCTCACACGTACATGAGGGACAAAGAGCCATGACATTTAGCTCACTGGTTTTTTGCCGCTGGAGCTAAAATAAACTTATATTTGGCTTTCTGATGAATTGGACGAGCCAAGCCCCCGTAGCTCAGTCGGTAGCGTACAGGACTTGAGAACAGGAGGTCGCTGGTTCAATCCCCGGCTTGGTCAATTTCTTTCCGAGGATTGATGATAGACATCGCGACAGGATTCATTCCTCTCTCACTGCTGACCATTGTTTCGAGATTGTTATGTGGGAAAGCAGCCAGTGGCTTGGAAAGAATATTGTGCGGAGTACTGGTAAAGAAACTGCAGGAAAGCATGGATATGTGCAGTGGCCGCCGTGATATAACTGAAATAATGTTGAAAACAGAGTTAAACACCATACAATGAATTGGACGAATCTGACCGTCAAACCTATTTTCAGGATCATGTCGTATTTCAGAGCTGACATTCAAATTTAATCGATCGATTTGGTGCGTTCAATATATTCACTGCGGGATTAAAATTTCCGTTTCACTGTGGCAATAGAAAAAGTTATCCACCTCCAAAGTTTCGACCTTATTACTCGCTTCTTCAGTTCTGTGTAGTTGATCGAAGATGAATTACCGTAGAACACGATAAAAATCAAAGATTTTTTCCACCCCAGTGTAGAAATGTGCGAAAAATACTGACAAACGATATTTCTTCTTTTTTTGTTTCCTTCATCGTGTCATAGTTTTGGACCAGGAATACGAAACTGGAAGTTTTGCTAGCTTTTTGCAGGAAAAAAAGCCTGGTAACGTGCTAGACTTCATTGTATTCGCCGACTGTATGGTGATTTCAGTCTCAAGTTGACTCAGTAATCTCGGGCTAGTCCCCTGGATTTGCATGACGTGAATTTTTGAAAATGAACAAAAAAGCCAATTATGTATGCTAGTTTTTTTTTTGACCATTACCATTCATTGGATAAAGTCAGTGATTTCACTATTTTACACGTTGATCACTTTTTTATGACTGCTGAAAATTTTAGTCTGTGCTGTTGCACTGAAATGCTTTTCGTCATTTCAAACTGATTTTTTAGATCTTTGAAAACATAAGTTCTGTCTCGCGTGTTGTTCTCAGAAACAAATGTAGCTAAAGAACATATTATGCCGCCTGACTACGAGTTGAAAAAGTCAATAAATATCCCAATGCTGTAAATACGCCTACTCCTTGGTGCTGTTCCGATCAGGGTTTACCTTTCATAACACAAGTTCATGACGCACGTTTATCCTGTCGAATCAAATTTATTGACTATCACAAGATAGATTTGGTCAAATTTTAGTGAAATTTAAAACGCCGTAGTATATCACCGAAACATTTTTAGAGAAGTTCAAGTGTAGATCCAAATCAAACATTATGTACAGGATGATGTTCAAATAAGATGGTCGTCGGATGTATGAGCTGTGATCATAAAATACAAACTATTTGCAATTTCAATGCAATCACTTCAAATTTCATTACAGTGTTTTATTTCTCTTTTCCACTATCTTCCTTACAAAGAATATGGCAAGGCAACATAATGTTCAGAGAGAGAGAGAGAGAGAGAGAGACGCATGTTGTATGGAAAGATTCACATAGGCAATAAAGGAAGGGAAATAACACCATACATATTTGAAATTATAAATGCTGCTGATTCATTCCCCTTCCAGAAACACCAACTAATATCATAATGACCGACCCTAATGATAAAACCCTTTCATCGTCATAGGCGAAAACATGGCCTTTTGCTTATGGCATAGATCAAGATCAGATTGCACAGAAGGTGTAATCTGATCTTGGATCTACATCGCCCGTTTGTTTAGTATGAGATAAAAGCCTATGAGATAAGACCTGTCTGGGTTTCAGTGGATTGTACTTTTAGCCGTCGAAGGAGGTAAAAAATGATATATTTAGCGCCAAAATAGTTAAAAATCACCTGTTTGATTTGTTACCAAAAGTCTATATGATATGAGCCATGCTCTATGAAAAGGGGGCTTAATGCATCTGCGAAAAGTATCCACCCATGTCAGCCTGCGCAGTCCGCGCAGGCTGACATGGACCGAAACTTTTCGCTATCTTTAAATTTTCTGCATGTCAAAGGATAATTCTACCTCATGATTCAGTCGGTTGTTTGTCAAAATGGATTTTATGGATCCATAGTCAGGTGATGTCTTGCTTGGTTTAATAGCATTACGGAGATGCATTAAGCCCCCTTTTGCCAGAGCACGGCTCAAATATAAATCGTATATTTTGTTTTTTGTTTGCTCTAGTACTTTTGCGACTGCAATATAGGACGTATACCTTTGGCATAACTACAGTATAAGTGAATCTCAGGTTTTCTAGTCACTGGATCCACCGTAATAGCTTAAATGCTTGGGCGTGAGACTTTACAACAAGTCTCGGGTCACTTAAGGGTGTGGGTTCAATGAAAACGGTAGCGTGGCCGACCATGGTTTTGAAGGTTGTGGGTTCGAGTCCCTCCAGGCAATTATTTTAGCATTCTCTTTCCAAACTTAGAGTCTCATAATTTTTCCTTACAAAATATTGGTCAACTCTACCCCGAAAAAAGGTAACAATTTGGTTTAATGTTTTTTAAAAGAACAACGTGGCCGAAACCATCTAACTTGAACCGGAGTGTAAACAGAGGCACGAATGCACGTATATGCAAGCTGATCTTGGTCTTTACACTCCAGAAAATCTATCCACAATGGCGTATAGCAAGACAAGGTTCACCAAATTTGTACATACCCTGGATCCGATCCTCTCCTGCTTCGGAAGTTTGTTTAGGTAAGATCCGTACCGTTCACTCTCACGCTCGAACGTACTCTGTCAAAGAAATAATATAACACCCTGTATTGTTTTTCCACAATGTAGAATCTCTTGACGCCGCTTCGTTTTTTCTTTTTCACAAGATTTTCATTTTTTGTACTGGAGTTTAACGCCATTTTAACAGCTCAGGTCATATCGTGACGTATCCATGTGTTTCCTGGCTTTCTCACACTAGTACTGACTTTCCGAAGCCACTGACTACTTTTCTCACATGCACCAGAGGTGAGAGGCGAAAAATCGCTGGAAAGAAAGTTTGCCTCAACTGGGTATCGAACTCGCAACCACCAGGTCACGAGTCAGATACGCTAACTACTGAGCTACCCGGGCGGGCGTTTTTTTAGTGACCTCTCGACTGAAGTATCATTTGTAAAAATTCGTCATCGTTTCTACAATAGTCTTAACCAAGGAGGAACGAAAAATGTACGATACAAATAGGTATTCGAAGGACGAGTTTTCATATTGAAAGCCATGCACGACTTTTAAGCGGCATGATATATCCATCAAATTCTATGGTAGCGATTTGGTTCCATGTAAATGTAGGCCTATGTATTGCCACATCATGAACTACAATTCTTGAGATACAGTTATCACTCGTCACAACTCGCCGATTCCGTAATAACCTTGTCCATATCAAGGAGGGTTCCATTTTGAAATACTGCCAGTCACATGATCTTTCACAAGCCGGCGCCCATGTAAATGGATTAGTAACAGAAGTCACAGTGAAATCATTCACATCTATCAACCTGTCGCTGAAAAATGCCAACGGAATTGGTAGACCCAGTTAAAAATGAATGTACAAAGTGTTTGTCAACAGAAAAGTATTTAGAAAGATTCCGCTAGAAAAACTGTGAATAGTACTTTCTTTTTCTAAGTGGAGTGCTGCGATTCTAAGAACAGTAAAGTGGTGTATTTCTGGCGAAGAAATGTACCGTGTAGGTGCACAGCACCCATCATGATACAGCCGAGGAATTTGATCAACGGATCATCCGAGAGTTGCCGAGTGATACAGTTATGTGATCAAAAGAATCTGGCATTCGTTGGCTTTTGAGGTAAAAAAAAATAATAAACTCGTCGACAAAATGTTACGTTAATGTGTTAATTAAGCTTGCTAAAGGGTCTTTAACTGACTTTTTTTTTCTTGGACTTCATACGTTTAATAAAATTTTATCACATATATAAGTTCCCTTGTTTTCAATGTAATACAACCATTACGAAATTTCTTGTCTCACACACGTTTGAGATAAGAAAATAGTGCCGTATTTGGTCAAAATTGTGTACTTATACACCTAATTTCTAAAACATTGCTGACATAGATTCCTGCGTGAAATTAACGGTCAAAATTGGTAATCATGATGAAGTTACGAATTTAATTACTTTAAGATTTAGAACAAAATCAATATATGCAAGTTTCTTTGGAACTATTTTTCGTTCATAATGTTTTGTCAAAGAAGCGAATAGCTTCCATGTGAATTTCATTACACATTGTACATTATGCCTATGCTTTAACACATCATGGACTATAATTCTTATATACAGTTATGTGATAAAAAGATTCTGACATTCGCTGGCTTTTGAGGTAAAAATTTATCAAACTCGTCCACAAGAAAATGTCATTTTGCTCGCCAAAGGCTCGCTGAACAACATTTTTGTAGACTCGTTTGATAAAATTTTATCTCAAACACCAAGTCATGCCAGATCCTATCTATGTCAACTCAAATGCCAACTCATGTCAGATCCATATACATGTATATTACCTTCATATTTTGATCCTTCGTCTATCTGAAAGCAGAAATAAAATTCTACCATAGGTACAGAACGATTCATCGTTGAAATGTGTGAATGAACTCAACAAAACATACAAAACAAGATGATCTAACAATGCTTTCACAAAAATGAGAAGGTTTTCATTGTTTGAATGTATGTATGTATGTATGTGCGTTCATAAGTATGTATAATTCGTCATTTTGAGGATTACACAAATTGATTTCGTTATGTATAATGACATTGAATTGGCTGTAAATATACTAGTATGAATGAGACCACTGAAAGCGCAGAGGAGAGTGTAGAGCAAGATCAGACTGCACATATAATAAAAATAACAATTCCATCGTAAACGCACAGAACCGTTAACAGGAAAAGCTATTCGTCACAACTCGGCCGATTCCGTACCAACATCAAACCTCCTCTGTTTTAGAGGTGTTTCCATTTTGAAACACTGCCAGTGACATGATCTTAAATATGGCGGCGCCATATTTAAGACCATGTAAATCGATCAACGGCAACAATAGCGACGGTGATAAGCAATCTCTCGCTGAAAACTGCCTACGGAATTGATGGACCGAGTAAGAAAATAAATTTATGATGTCAACGGAAATGTATTTAGAAAGATTCTGAAGGAAAATTTTGACTTGTTTTCTTTTTCTAGGTAGGGTATTACGACTTAAGAACGGTAAAGCGGTGTATTTCCGGCGAAGAAAGGTACCGTACAGGTGTATATCAAGCTGCATGATACAGCCGAGGGACTTGATCAACAGATCACCCGTATATGTCTATCAACATAATAGCTTATTCACTTACATTCCAATTTTTTGAATATCAAGTTCAGACGGAGATTAGTCCATAGATAATCACATATGCTATATTTTTCGGTGCACGACATTTCGTCGAAAGGGAGTTGCGTCGAAATCCATGAATGTTTTAAAATACCATTGTAAGGGTCAGGGCTAGGGATTGTTTTCGATGAACATCGTTTTCGACGAAATGTCGCGGGTCCTATATTTTTCCCTCAAATAATTGATCGATAAATAATTGACCCAATCATGTGACTCGACTTGTCTATTTTTACATAAGATCAAATAGCTTATTTGAGCACGACCCCACATAACCGACGAGCCTTATTGATCACATGACATTCCCACAAATCTTTGCGAAATTCTTGCGCAAAATCTAAAAATACCTCAAGAGGTTACGTAGTCGTTTAAGGAAAAGCCACTCATTTTTGGTTACATTTGTCTGCATTTACACACTTTTTGCTATTTTTTTCAATTCCATACTGGTATTTTGCAAACTAATGCCTTACGTATTTGAGTGAAGTTTCATCTTCGAAGTTTGGTGAGATTATAAAAATCTGAATGGCCCTCTGTAAGGGCAAATCATATATGTGTATGAGAGAAATGAATTATTGAACAGTAACAATCCGAAGATAATGCGCTTGAATCTCCGAGTCCTCTTTTGTTTACAATACTTTTCAAATCACCGGCGTAGTGAATAGAACTATGTAAAGAGAATTGGGTCAATTTTATAATCTTCCTAGAGTGCCAATTGATTAGCCCTTTACCAAACAGTTCCGAGTTGTAATGACCTTATAGAAAAAGACTTTTGAAAACAAAGTGTAAAAACGAGGAAATGTTGCACACGGGCATTTTCTGCTTTTTCCATAATGATTCTTTTTTTAAAAATCAGCCTCAATTATTTTGTTGTCTGCAAATGCTTACAATTTGGATAAGTCTAAAATTGTGTCGATTGGGAAAGGGATTATACTGCTGAACAATCCTTCAACTCTGTGCCAGACGACAGAATTTCAGACTTGTTAATATGAGAAGCGATTACAGACGGCAAATCAAATTTGGCATTAGGCTCAATCATAACAGGATTTTTCTAGGAGGTAGTAAAATATTGAGAGAAAACGGGTATATGCTGGTAACCAGAATTTTTCTCTCCTCCCCCCACCCCCTGTTGTTTCCTAGTGGACGTAGAGAAACAAAAGCCTGCTGTAAACATTTTCCTCTTTTCCCAAAACGTTTTTAAAAGCCTTCTTTCTAAAATTCGTTTTAGCATGGGATTGTGTGGGACAAGGTTAACACATAAGAGCCATGCTCTGTGAAAAGGAGGCTTAATGCATCTGCGGAAAGTATCGACCCAGGTCAGCCTGCGCAGTCCGCGCAGGCTGACCTGGGCCGAAACTTTTCGCTATTGTTCATATTTTCTGTATGTCCAAGAACCGGTCTACTTCATTATCAAGTCGGTTGTTTAAAAAAGTGGCTATTATGGATCGATAATTATGTGATGACTTAATTAGTATAATGCATTACTGAGATGCATTAAGCCCCCTTTTGCCAGAGCATGGCTCATATATATATTTTACCAGTCCAAATTGATATTTTAGTAACAGTACAATACACAATAAATATACTGCATTTTTATGCCAGCGTGTTGTCTGAATGTCATGGTTTTATAGCACAGTATGGATCAGAGATCAGACTTCACGTTCAGTCTGGTCCTATCTACACCGTCAGCAAGTGTAACTGAAGTTGTGCCAAGTGCTCTAAGGGTAAACTTTTGATACCGTATATAGACATATACACTAAATTGAATATGCCTTGATAAGATTTCTGTCTTGTGAGAATTTAACCCTTTACCACACAATGCCGACTTTTAACGACCCTGAGGAAGAAGCCTTTTGAAAACATTGTGGGAAAACGAGAAAATGCTGGTAACAAGCATTTTCTCCTTTTCACACAATGTTTTCTACCCTATCGAAAAAAAAAAGGGGGGGGGGGGGAAATCGCATCATTTGAGCCACATTGAAATTGTCGTCTGCAAATGCCCTCAATTTGGACCAGTCCAAAATTTTGTCGTAGGTATGGACCCACATCAGCCTGTGCAGTCCCTATAATGAGCGTAAAAGTTTTCTATTACACAGCGTTCTGATCCCTATAAAGTTCCTACCCCAGGTTATGCAGTAAATACACCGAACCAGAGTGGGTAAAGAACAGACGGGGCTTTAAACAAAGGGTCTGTTGTGCTAATTATAGAGTCAGGTCTCTATCTATCCTCTCTGGATAACGTAGAAGCTTAGAATTTGAAGATCTAAAATCAAACCGAATGCTGTTTGCAATCTGTTGGCCCGTATTCACCAACCATTCTTTAGAACGTTCTTAGTCTTATTCTCCAGAATTTTCTACATTTGAAAGTAACACAACTTCTGATTGGCTAAACCATTTGGTTTAGCCAATCAGAAGCTGTGTTACTTTCAAACTTGGAAAATCTTGAAGAATAAGACTAAGAACATTCTTAAGAATGGTTGGTGAATACGAACCCAGGCCTTACTCTGACATTAGGCATAAGTACCCGTCAACTACGAAGATTGAAATGGGACACCAGAATATTCTATTTGCTGCAACTGTTTCACCTAAGTTCACTATTAAATACAACCACAACAGATGTTACTCAGGATGAACCATGCTGATCTTGATCCACAAAAGCGAAATAGTTCGTATTTAACCCTTTACCAAATTTTAGACTGGTCCAATTTTAAAGCATTTGCAAACGACAATTCAATTCTGGATCTGGCCCCGAGAGGGACGAAAACGTTGTGAGACAAGGAGAAAATGCTGGCTTCCAGCATTTTCTCCTTTCTCACAATGTTGTCAAAAGCCTTCTTTGCCAGGGTCGTTAAAACTCGGGATTGTGTGGTGAAGGGTGAAGACTGTAAAATTTATGCATAGTATTCGCATTACCTTGTAGGTTGTTCTCTATATTGTTTCAGTCTGTGTTTAACTCAAAGTTCTGAAAAGGAACTTTAAATCCTTCTAGATCGACAAATAATCCCAAAGTATACAGTACACTACAATTTCTAAGTATAAAAAACAAAAGACTTCAGTGTAATACTAACCCAGATAAACACCAATTTTCACAAGTGTAAAATTCCAAATTTTACTTCCATTGTGTATGGACATTTAAGATTTTTAACTCGATACAAGCATAAAGGACTGTTTTCTGTTACTCGCTGCGTCCATTTTCAAACAATTCCATTAAACATGATATAAATTGTATCAGTACACCTTTTGACTGTATGCAAATAGTAGCCTACAAAACAATTTGATTAACCCTTTACCACACAATCCCGACTTTTAACGACCCTGAGAAAGAAGCCTTTAGAAAACATTGTGGGAAAAGGAGAAAATGCTGGTAACCAGCATTTTCTCCTTTTCCCACAATGTTTTCTACCTTTCCCAATACGAATTTCAAATTTTAAGTCACATTTATTATGTCGTCTGCAAACGCTTTCAATTTGGACCAGTCTAAAATTTTGTCGTTTGGTAAAGAGTTAATCCTTTACTTACAGGGACACCATTTCTCGACGTAACTTTATCCCTCTTCTCTAGAAAATATCGTGACAACGACCAAGATTGTCCATGTTAATGCATTATACTCACACATATCTATTTTTTTTTCTCAGTTATTCTTTAATCGATCTTATAACCCCTTTTAATTAGCAGTTTTAACCCTTATCTTCCTAAATAAGCTGAATGAAACTTTCAAGCCGATAGTAAAAACCCGAATGTTCCTTTCTCAATCTTACTTTTTGGAGAAAAAATATCTCTTTATCGGACAATGTAGATCCAAGATCAGACTGCACGTTCTGTGCAGTCTGATCTTGATCTACACTGTCCGCAAAAGGTCAGCGAGTCGCGCTTAGCAGCCTAAGGGTTAATGTTTTATTGGATCCAGAACACTCCATATCAGGTAAAGGGTTTAACATATCGGTTATTCAACAAGTTTAAATGGTCAAAAAGATAATACTATTGTGTAAACAGTGTTAATCATTAGAAATGGGTTCCCTTTATTGTTCAGGCCATTTGGCTATGAAAATTAACTTTTAACGACCCTGAGAAAGAAGACTTTAGAAAACATTGTGGGAAAAGGAGAAAATGCTGGTAACCAGCATTTTCTCCTTTTCCCACAATGTTTTCTACCTTTCCCAATACGAATTTCAAATTTTCAGTCACATTTATTATGTAGTCTGCAAACACTTTCAATTTGGACCAGTCTAAAATTTTGTCGTTTGGTAAACAGTTAATCCTTTGAACAAATGCATTCAAATGATGAGGATGGTTGACTTATGCCTTCTATTAACTCATTACCAAACGACAAAAATGTAGACTAGTCCAAAATGAAAGAATTTGCAGACGACATTTTAAATGTAGCTCAAAAGGTAAAATTTGTCTCTTAGTGTGTAGAAAACATTGTAGGAAAAGAAGAAAGCATTTTTTTTTTTCTATTCCCACAATGTTTTCAAAAGGCTTCTTTCTCGGGATTGTGTTGTAAAGGGTTAAATTGCACCAAAACGTGACAATCTCGGTAAATTCTGCTGCATTTTACAGTTAGCCTCGATGTCAAGGATAGCCACGATTTAAAGAAAAGCGCGAAATTCCATGATGTATGGCATTAACTTTGTATTTCCACACTTTCTTACGCTCTTGCTACGTTTTGTTAAGTGCCTCAGCAATTTGTTACGAAACTAAGATGATTCTGGTCAAGATCTGCCACGATTTTCATCACATTTTCTCAATTTCTCCTAAGTCCTTTTACTTTCACTACGAGCTGCTATCACGTTTTTCATGTTCCGGTCAGATCCCTCCAGGTATCAAGCAATGTCAAGGTTTGCTACGACGTACGTCGCCGAGCCCCGAAGCTCAGTCGGTTGCGTACAAGAGTTGAGAACAGGAGGTCGATGGTTCGATCCCCGGCTCGGCCAATTTATTTCCGAGGATTGATGATGGTCATTGCGACAAGATTCATTCCCCTCCCACCGTTGACCATTGTTTCGACGATGATTATGTGGCAAAGGAGCCAGTGGCTTGGAAAGAATATTGTGCGGAGTACTGGTAACAGAAGTTCCAGGAAAGCATGGATAGGTGCACTGGCCGCCGCGACATAACTGAAATAATGTTGAAAACGGCGTTAAACACCATACAATCAATCAATCAACGACTGACGTCAACGACTTGATAGAGATTGTCACGTTTCAGCACGACTTGAATATAAACAGAAGACAAAGGCCACCCGTCATCTCATTCTCTCCATAGCTTCGAAATAGAAACGAACTTTGCATCCCAGAGATGAGGAAGACGCTGAATTGGCAGTTTTTATGCATACTTTTATAACCCTTTACCACACAATCCGGAGTTTTAACGATCCTGTGCCTGTGAAAGAACGCTTTTGAAAACATTTTGGGAAAAGGAGAAAATGCTGGTAACCAGCATTTTCTCCTTTTCCCAAAATGTTTTTCTACCTTTTCAACGACAAATTTCAACGTTTGAACCAGATTTAATGCCGTCTGCAAATGCTTTCAATTTTGACAAGTCTAAAATGTTGGCTTTGGGTTAAGTGATAATTACTCTTCGTTAGCAGCAACAAGGTACAGAAAAGGGCTGGGTGGAAGAGAGGAAAAGAAGTAGAAGGCATTGGACCTGCTGGGTGAGACCATGGCGCATTCGGCATACCTCGGGTGATCCGGTGATCAAATCCGTCGGCTGTATCACGTAGCTTGATATGCCTACACGGTACATTTCGCACATCTCCGGAAGCACACCGCTTTACCATTATGAAATTGTAAGGCCCCTCTTTAGAAGAAAACATGAGTAAATTTTCTATCCTTATCTTTCTAAGAGTATTTCAGTCGGCAAACAGTTTGTACGTTCAATTTTTAGCGTGGTTTATCAATTCCGTTAGGAGCTTTCATCGACAGACATCATAGAAGTGAATAACTTCACAGTGGTTGTTCATGTCGTTGCTAAGCGATCTACAGGGGCGCCGCCATGTTTAAGATCATGTGATTGGTAGTTCAAAATGGAAGCCTTCTTTATACGGACGAGGTTAGATGTAGGTACGGAATCGGCCGAGTTGTGACGAGTGACCATGGCGAAGTGTAAATCGCAGGAAATAATTGGGACATTATTCTCAACTTCTTGACAGAGCACTTAGGCATGAAGTATGGAAACTTACGAATTTGTGTTTCCAAGTTCACCAAGATCACCTACGATGGACCATCAAGGTCTGCCGCGCCTTGTTGAGGTCTATCAAGTTGTACAACCTTCTACTACGATTTTCACGTTCTATCACGTTCTCTGATAATTAACAATAAATCGGAGTAATCGTGGCCGAATTTTTTGACCGTCAAAATTTCGTCACGATCTTTACGATTATGCCGATTGCGCTAAGTTCCCTAACAACCAACACGATTCGATCCCATGCTCCCACACACTGACTAAGCTTCTCCCAAATCGTGGACATTGTGGCTACTGTAAACGCAGAGTAACAAAACATACTCAGGGTGTAATGTTATGTTTATATCATTTCCCCGGCGACCCCGGCAACCTCGTTTGTCCGAAACGAAGTGTGTCGTGAGATTTTGGTAGTTTTTTTTTCTCCATTTTGCAAGTTCAGTTAGGTCTAGCTAGGTTTCTTTAACCCTTTACCACACAATACCGAGTTTTAACGACCCTCAAGAAAACGGACTTTTGAAAACATTGTGGGGTAAGGAGAAAATGCTGGTAACCAGCATTTTCTCCTTTTCCCACTATGTTTTCTACCCTTTCAAAGAAAAAATTCATAATTTGTGCAGCATTCAATTTGTCGTCTGCAAAGCTTTCAATTTGGACCTGTCTAAAATTTTGTTGTTTGGTAGAGTTAAGGTACCTCAGGGTATCCGTGACAAGCGGTTTGCTCAGTTCAACGGTCCCCAAAGGTCTACTACGGTTCGGCCTGCGTTCTACCACGGATGCGACTATGTTTTATCCCAGCCCGCCAAGTCCTGATCAGCACTCTCACATTTCTAATGTTCCTGTCAAGGTCTTTTACGTTCTTCATGTTATGTCAAAGTGTAATGCAATGTTAACACCATGCTTCCGGCAGCCAAGGCACCCACGTTTCAGAGAAACGTGGACGAAACAGGATTGACGTATGGCGACGTAGAGGAACAGTATAAGGAAACACGACAGACCGTGTTTGCCTTGGTTTGCCGTGATTGCCGTGTCAGATTTTTAAACTGTCAAAAGATTTGCCACGACAGTCCCGGTGCAGATGAGAAACCTAACACCATACTTCCGGCAGCCAAGGCACCCTCGTTTCAGACAACCGTGATGTATGGTGACGTAGAGGAAAGGTATAAGGAAACATGACAGACTGTGTTTGCTTTGGTTTGCCGTGTCAGATTTTTAAACTGTCAAAAGATTTGCCTCGGCAGTCCCGGTGCAGATGAGAAACCTAACACACCGTAGCGGAATGGGTCGATCGCACTAGGTCAAATTAAAGAAATACTTTGTGGGCACTCTAGAGGCCACATTTTTTGTCTTCATGATATCTCAGAGGAGTTCAAAATTGAGTCATAGACAATGTCACTGGGTCACATTGAAGAAATACCTTGTGGGCACTCTAGAGGCCACAATTCTAGCTAAATTGACCTGAAAATTGGTCTACATATTTGACTTGATGATATCTCGGATCAATTAGAAATTGGCTCTCATAGGGTCATAAACTAGGTCACTGGGTCAAATTAAAGAAATGTATTGTGGGCACTGTAGAGGCCACAGTTTTTGCTCAACTGACCTGAACATTTGTCAGCATGTTTGACTTGATGATATTGTAAATGGATTTGAAATTGGGTCACATAGGGTCATAATCTAGGTCACTAGGTCAAATTACAGAAATACCTTGTGGGCACTCTAGAGGCGGCAGTTCTTGCCCAATTCACCTGAACCTTGGTCAACAAGTTTGTTTTGATGTCTCGGATGAGTTTGAAAGTTAGTCACATAGGGTCATAAACTAGGTCACTAGGTCAAATTGAAGAAAGACATTTTGGACTCTCCGGAGGCCACATTTTCAACTCAACTGACCTGACAATTGGTCAGAATGTTTGTCTTAATAATATCTCAGATGAGTTTTAAATTGGGTCATTATGACCCTGGAGTGAAATTTCGCCTATTGACTCAGGTGAGCGATCCAGGGCCATCATGGCCCTCTTGTTTACTTTTTTTTTCTACTCTTTTAAGGACGAATCCCATCATTTGGACATGATCAAATTGGTCATCTGTAAATTTCTACTCTTTCAAGGACGAATCCCATCATTTGGACATGTTTAAATTAATCATCTGTAAATACTCTTAATTGTAAAGAAATATGTCCAGATGCTCACATTATCTAAGTGTCGAATTTGGCGAAGTTAAAAGAGTTAAAAAAAAATGGGCTAGCATATTTTTTTTTTTTTTTTTGTCGCCAACACTCTTGTCTCAAATAAAATATTGGAAATATGATATGAAAATGTTCATCTGATAATTCATTTCACAAAAAGTTGCAAGATCAGAGAGCACAAAAAGTGCAAAATGTTAGAAACTCGCTTTCAGTAAAAATCTTCCAGAAATTATGTGAGTTATCCTTCAGAATTATTTGAGAACCACAAATGAACATTTAATCCTTTTCCAAAGAATATTGCTTCTCAAAGACCATGAAGCAAAAGCCCTTTGCTAAAAAATCCTCCTGTATTAACGATCCTTAATGTTTAAACCCTTTGAAAGATAGAAATCATCATTTAGACTATGTTCTTCAGGTCATTTGTAGTTGCTATCAATTTGGACTGGTTACAGAGCACGTTAATCTTTCTACATGATGCAGCGTTAAAATAGTTTAAGTTAAAGTCACCAGTAATAACTACATCAGTAATATTTGAGTCAATAGCGAGACTAATCGAATCTTCTTATATAAGGGAAGTATAGTGCAAATTAGAGTTAGGTGGTCTATAAAATGTTCCGTGTAAGATATTCTTGTTATTACACAATTTAATTTGGATCCAGATACATTCAACATCATTCATTTCTAGATCATTACTGAAAACATTCGCAGATGACAAAATGTTGCTTAGATAATAGAATTTGCTTTTGAAAGGGTACAGAATATTGTGGGTAAAGAGCACAAGGCTGCTTACATATCTTCCTTTCCCCACAATTCTTTGACTCTCCACCAAACGACAAAACTCTACACTTGCCCAAATTGAAGCATTTACAGACAACCAGCAAAACATAGTCTAAATGATAATATCTATCTTTAACTCTTTACCATACAACAAAATTTTAGACTCCTTCAATTTCAAAGCAGTGGCAGACGACAAATTTAATGAAAAGGTAGAAAGCATTGAAGAAAAGGGAGAAACTGCTTGTTATCAGTATTTTCTACTTTCTTCAGAATAATTTCAAAAGCCTTTTTCTTCAGGATCGTTATAAATGTGATCGTTTGGTAGAGGATTAAAAGTGTGTAAAACATTGTGGGAAAAGGAGAAAATGCTCGTTAGCTAATATGTCTCAGCTTATTGAAGAACCAACACACTTTACAGAACATTCACATTCTTTGATTGATCTTATGTTTGTCACCAACAAAGAATCTATAATAACTTCTGGTGTAGGCCAACCTGTTCTTGAAAATAGTATCCGCTATCAGTGTCCCATATTCAGTGTTTTAAATGTTCTAAAACCAAAACATAACTCATATAGACGCACCATTTGGAAATATGATGTTGGGGATTATAATGCATTAAGAAATTATTTCAACAATATTAATTGGGATGAACTTAAATCGAATGATATTGACATTTATGCATAAAATATTACTGATGTGATTAAAAGTGGAAGAGACATTACCATTCCACACAAAACAGTCAATGTGAAAACTCATGAACCTCCCTGGATTACTAGTTTGATAAAACGTAAAATCAGACAACGTAAGCGGTTGTATAAAAAAGCAAGAAAGTCAAATAATCCAAGCAATTGGCTGAGATTTAAAATGGTCAGAAACGAAGTAATTGATTTAATACGAAAAAGTAAACATGATTACATTGATCGTTTGTCAAACAAATTATGTAATGGTTCTTTATCATCACGCGATTGGTGGAAGGTGCTTAAAAGTTTTATCAAACCTTCTTCTTCAGAATGCTTATCACCACTCTGTGATACTGACAACGATACAATGGTCACTGATGTTAATGCCAAAGCAAGCTTACTTAATTCATTCTTTGTTACTCAAACTAGACTAAATGAAACCGATCACGCCTTACCAACCGAACTCTCAGGAACTGATCAGAATTCTTTAACTTCAATATTCATTGATTCTATGGAATTCAGGGACGTGCTTACAAATCTAAATGTTGGTAAAGCTCAAGGACCTGACGGTATCAATAACATTATTTTACGCGAGTCTGTGAACCAGTTGGCTAACCCTCTGTGTCAGTTCTTTAACTTCAGTCTAGAGACTTGTAAACTACCCCTTTCATGGAAGATGTCTAATGTCTGTCCAGTTTTTAAGAATGGTGATCCTTCTCTGCCGTCCAACTACAGACCGATTTCTCTTCTTAATACTATGGAAAAGGTTTTTGAAAGGATACTTTTTAAACATATTTTCAATTATTTAAATGAAAATCGATTTTTTACACCGTATCAATCAGGGTTTCTGCCTGACGACTCTACAGTTAACCAAGTAACATTCCTTTATAATAAAATATGCAATGCTTTAGACGAAGGCCTTGAAATTAGATTTATATTTTTTGATATAAGTAAAGCTTTCGATAAAGTATGGCACAAGGGTTTGATATTCAAGCTAAGTCTTGCAGGAATAAATGGAAATTACTCGAATGGCTTTCTAATTACCTTTCTAACAGGCGTCAAAAAGGTATCCTGCCTGGTGGCTAGTCTAATGCCCAATACATAAATGCTGGTGTCCCACAAGGATCGATACTCGGCCCGCTTCTTTTTCTTGTATTTATTAACGATATTGTTGAAAATATTGAATCGGGTATCAACCTATTTTTTGTTTTCAGTGCGGACATAATTATGTAAATTTTGTTGTCTGATTAGAATTTAGGGGTTTACATGTATCTAGCTGTGCAAGATTACCTTTAAGAAATACTGGTATTTTGAATTAAGATTTTAGTATAAGTGTTAAAAACTGTGGAAAAATAAGAAAGTGAAGTCCTGATTTTCTTCATCTATTGTTTCACCTTGTATAACTTTAGTACTGAGCTTGTCATGGAAAAGCGATAAAAACTTGGCAAAGCCTTGTTTTTCATCGTTTTTAGAATGATTTGTTAGATAAAAAAAACCACACACACACACACACACAAATTATCCATATTATGCCTCTTTACCGAATGCCAAAAAGTTTGGACTCAACCAAATTGAAAGCATTTACAGAGGACAAAATAAATGTAGCTTAGATGATGGCCTCTGTCTTTGGTAGGGTAAAAGGAATTGTTGGAAATGGAGGAAATTGTGTTTTCTAAAAGTTTCTTCTTCAGGGTCGTTAAAACTGGAGATTGTGTGGTAATGATTGATTGATTGCATAGTGTTTCAGGCAGTTTTCAACCTTACCTTAGTTGTATCGTGGCAGTCAGCGCGCCTATACATGCTATCTTGGAGTTTCTTTTACCAGTACTTCGCATAGTATTCTTCCCAAGCCACTGGTTTCTTTCCCATGTGACCATCGTCAAAACAATGATCAGCAAGGAGAGAGAAATGAACCCTCTCGCAACGTCTATCATCAGTCCTTAGAAAAAAATTGGCCAAGCTGGGGATTCGAACCAGTAACCCCTGTTCTCAAGTCCTTTACGCTACCGGGGTCCACCAGATTGTGTTGTAAAGGGATATCAACAGCACCTTGGACTATTTTTCGGGATCGAGAGTCAATAGGATATGGGTTCAAAACGAACAAAAAATGTTAAAAATAAAAGACAATAACAATTATCCCTTAACCGTAAGACGAAATTTCAGACTTGTCCAAATTGGAAGCATTTGCAGATGACAAATGTGGCTCAAGTGTTGGGAATGGTTTTGGAATGGTAAAAAGCATTGTGGTTAAAGGAGAAAATGCTGATTACCTCACTGAGTGAGCTTTAAAGAGTTGTTCATTTTCAGTCCAATCATTTGTTGAGTATATGTACAGCCAACGACCTGTGCCATTTTGCCAGTTTTTGTAAAGAGAAGTCACAATTTAAAGCATACAGGGCAAAAGTGGACGATATCGCTGAGCAGAAATTGCTTCAATATCTGTATAAGAAGCTTCTGAATCATATGGCTGATAGAGAGCAGGATATGCAGTGGCATTGCCACATATTTGTTTCAAAGGTCAATGAGAACTTCTCTGGTCTTTCACTGTGACTACACCCGAAAACGCCTGGAAATTCAATAAAGTGTAGTGAATGACAAATGGGTGAATGTATGATGCAAGTACATTGCTGAAGGAATGTTTCAGAAAATATTTCGTTCCATTCTTATTTTACATCTGGAGATGGGAAAAATCGCTGCGTATTGGATACCAAGATTTCTAAAACTTCACGAAAACCCCACAAGACATGAAAAAGTTCCAAACTTCTACAGTTTATTTCATTACATACCCATTTTTAACAATTTTACAGTATGCTGTATAAAGGTATGACGTTCTATTAACCAGAACAATATCTTTAATCGCTACGGCTACAGTTGATAATTGAATTGATTCAAAGTACAGCTTTCTTACCTGATTTTACCCAAAATAGACTTTCAGTTACGTTTAAACTTGAAAAAAGGCTATACCTGATATCAGTTTAAGTTCAGACATATACCTAGTTTAAATAGTTCAAACAAATTTTATTCAGTATATTTACATGTATCATATAAAGTACAACAAAACATTGCGAAAAGGATTGGAACAGAAGCATAAAAGCTTATATATTTCATCTGCTATAGAACAGTCAGGTAGTATAACAATTAAAGAAATTCAAATTAATATACAACAAAAAATTAAATATAAATTGACAGAGAAAACATCAGAGAGTGACAGCGAAAACTGAAATATGAAGAAAAGAATAATGGCTGGAGACTGAGCAAAGTGAAGGGGGAAAAATAACTCATACATATGTGTATCTATGTCCGCGGCAGTAAAATATTCGTATCAAGAGAGAGGCACTATCTATATTATAGATTTAAACTTAAGTGAACCTACCAATATACGACGCGGTCCTAACAACCAGCAATCTGAGAACTTGACTTTTTACTCCACTATATTTCAGATATAATAGAACAGATCAATGTTAACCCACTCGAACAACAAGTTCTTTATTGGAGTGTTTGTAATCTTGTAAAGGGTTGTTGTAAAGGGTAATAGAGCGAATCGCAAACATTTAGTTTACACCAAAGCAATATATATGTAGATCTCTACAATTTGCAATTGGTGTGGTAGCAGTACTAGTTCCTGGGACGTTATAAAATGCAGACAAAGTTAAAAGGCTGATGATCATGCTATTGGGTTATATTGTTTTTCTTGAGCTGTAGCAGCCACATTCTTACAGTCTACTGTGGGGAAAACTTGAACCCGGACAACAACAACAACAACAAAATATTTCCAAGGGACAGGTACATGTAGATTACTGAGTCAAATATTTGTGTGTGATCCAGAGGCTACATTTCAGTCCAATGATCATAAAATTGCCCGGCTGTTTGTCTCAATAATATTTTTGACAAAGCTGAATGTAGGTCACCGGGGGTTAAAAGAAAAAGGTTGTCACTAGGTCAAATCAGACGAAACCGTAATAGATCTAGTGCTTTAGAATCCATTTATGTTCAGTCCGATACTCACGGAACTTTGTCAGACTGCTTAGATTAGATATGGGTGAGTTGCAAAAGGGCATTTTTGGTTTAAAAGTATGTCAGTAGATCATATACCAGAAGACAAAGTTCAATTGAGTTCCATACTAATGTTGTCTAAATGGTCCTCTTGTAAAATTGTTCAAGTGGTTCTGCACTGTTTTCGTAAACTTCACAGAAGCTCTAGAACTGACTAGTAACATTTCAAAATTACCGCCTCTGAAATTGTATAAGCAATTATACCCAAATTTCATATCTAGCATCCTGTATTTGGAAAGGACAATTATTCATATTAACCGATATAGGTATAACCACACGGTCCAATTCTAGAAAATTTGTGTCATGCAAAAACAACTTGTTCTAAATCTGGAGAGAAAATGTATATCCTATCCTACTGAAATTATTTAGAGTGTTTGTTTTAGCAATATGTGTAAGAATTAAGATATACATGTAGGTTAAGTCGCCCAGATTCTGCGCTAGAAAAACATTTTTATCAACTTAGAAGCCTAATTTTTGTACACATTCTTTACAGGCATTATTAAGCTAGGGAGGAACTGTAAATATTGATGGAACTTAGACAGATATTATGCCCCGCCGAATTTCGGGTGGTGGGGGATATAGTTTTCATGTTGTCTGTCCGGCAGTCCGTTCGTCTGTCCGATCTTCCGTCCATCTAGACAGATATATTCTAAAATCGTTAACGAAAGTTAATGAAACTTTATACATGTGTTCCTCCGATATACTTTTTTTAAATGTAATGCATTGTCATGGAAAAAGGAGGCTTGGTGTCTTCCGGTCTGCTTTTCTTTCTTTTTTTTGTTTTTTTTTTGTTTTTTTTTTTTTGTTTGTTTGTTTTTGTTTTAATGCTGTGTCATGGAAAAAGGGGGTTTGATGTATATTTCCATTCTGGACCAATATCTCTTTAACTACTGGACAAAATTTTATGAAACTTCATTTTTGTATTGTTTATCACAAGCCACAGACAATCAGTATTTGTTTTTAATTTAATGAAATGCCGTGTCATGGAAAAAGGGGGCTTAATGTATATTTTTACCAATTACAAAAAAGGCCACGTTTACATGCAAAACACAATACCTCACATAATTATGTTTCTTCAAAAAAAAAAAAAGATTTTTTTTTTTTCGGTGGTGGATATCATTTCAATGAAATGCCCTGTTTTTATATTGATTGTACCTTTTGAAAACCATTTTTTAAATGAAGTCAACCGGGGTAAGAGACTGTGAACTTTTTAAACCTGTTTCTGGTGCCTAAATTACCACATATTTTTTTCATGTAAGTTTTAATATTGATGTTGGTAATTTTAGGATGACAACTTAGAAATATGCTTGCATATAATAGTGTCTTATGGTTAAGTTATTTTGTATCTTGAATGCTTTTAACAGATTTGAACAAGAAAGGATGAAAACTTCTGACCCATTACCCTCCAGGCAACTCCCAGGACTATCAGTCCTTTGATTCCTTTACTGGAGACTGAAGAAGTTAGGTGCTGCATGAATTATAATTTACAAGCTGAACAACCCAGAGGAAGAAGCCTTTTGAAAAAATTGTGGGAAGAGGAGAAAATGCTGGTATCCAGCATTTTCTCCTTCTCCCACGATGTTTTCTGCCCTATGCGAGGAAAATTGCACCATTTGAGCCACACTGAAATTGTTGTCTGCAAATGCGTTCAATTTGGACAAGGCTAAAATTTTGTCGTCTGGTAACGGGTTAAAGAGGTGTGTTATTTAAACAACCTAGCATTTACCGGAGACTTTAAAAGTTGGCTGCTGCATGAATTATAATTTAGAAGTCAGTTTTAAGCGGTTGTGTTATTTAACCCTTATCCTGCTACATAAAAGAAATGAAACTTTCAAGCCAACAGTAAAACCCCAAATTGTCCTATTTCTGGAGAAAAGATATCTCCCTATCAAACAGTGTAGATCCAAGATCAGACTGCAGTTTGATCTTAATCTACACTGTCCGCAAAAGGTCAGTGAGTTGCCCGTAGCAGCATAGGGGTTAAACAACCTAGCATTACAATTGATAAATATCTGGTATTAGGACTAGGCTAATTCTGTTCTAGGAAATTCTGAATTTCAAAGCTAGTAACATGATTAACTGTGACAAATATCTCGGCCTATCATATGGCTAGCCCTGAGGTTCAGTATTAGAAGAAACGCGTGTAGGATCATCGTAGCCAACTTTTACGGCCATGCCTCATCAGCAATGTCGCGTGTCAACAAGAGGATAAAGATTGGTAACCAGCATTTTCTCCATTGCCCACAATGTTTTCTAGCCTTTCAAAGACAAATGCCACAGTCTCAGCGACAGATAATTTGTCGCCTGCAAAAGCTTTCAATTTTGACAATTCTAAAATTTTGTTGTTTGTTAAAAGGGTTCAGGCATGTACTGAAAGTTCTGACCAGCCTGATCTTTGTCTATACTATTGTCCAAAGGCATAATCAAATGTTCTTAGTGCTCTTAGTTTGTGCCCCATGCTAAACAATTTAAAGGCAAATCACATCATTTAGTCCCATTGCTAGAGGAAAGCGGTTGAATCTTTGCAGGTATCAGAGTTTTCTCCTTTTTCCACAATGTTTTGTACCCTACCAAACAGAAATTTCAAATTTTGAGTCATGGCACATGTTATTTTGTTGTCTGCCAATGTTTTCAATAATACAAACCCAAATCTTGCTGTTTCAAAGTTGATTCCACCGGAAAGAAAATATCAGATCGGATGAGTAGATCAACAACCAGACTGCATGTTTTGTGCAGTCTGATCTTGATCTACACTGTCCACAAAAGCGCCCCGAGTTGTGCTTGGCAGCTTACGGGTTAATGTTTATTCAACTTGATTGATAGTGTTTGGTAACTTGCATTTTCTCCTCTTCCCACAATGTTTTCCACCCTTTCAAAGATATTTTATTCTTTTTGAACCACATTAACCCTTATCCTGCTAAATAAGTGAAATGAAACTTTCAAGCCAAGAGCAAAAACCCACACTTTGCTATGTCAAAGGTATTTTTTGTTGAAAGATGTCTCCTGATCGGAGACATGTTCTCTGCAGTCTGATCTTGATCTTGATCTACACTGTCCGCAAAGTCATTGAGTGGTGCTTAGCAGCGTAAGGGTTAAATTGTCTTCTGCAAGTGCTTTGGATTTAGACAAGTATGAAATTTTGTCTTTTGGAAAAGACTTTATCTTTTACTGAGGAATGCCATGTTTCAAGGACCTTGGAAATAAGACTTTTGAAAACATTGTGGGAAAAAAGGGGATAGTGCTGATAACCAGCATCTTCTCTTTTTGATCCATGTTTCAATCCTTTAAAAGAAAAAATGCTTTTGTTTGCATCAAGAATTTATCTCTTGTCTGAAAGTGCTTTCAATTTGGAGGACTTTAAGATTTTGTCTTTTGTTAAAGATTTAAGAGATTTTATCTCGGTTTAAGTTTATCTGATTTCAATGAAATTTCATCACTTTGCTTGTCCTTTATTCTTTACCAAACAGTGTTAAGTTTTAATGACCTGAGGAAGACAGTATGTGGAAATACTGTGCGAAAAGGAGTAATTGCTGGTAACCAGCATTTTCTTCTTTTCTCACAAGGTTTTCTACCTAACAAAGAGATGCCCTATCATTGAGCAAAGTCCAGCTTGTTGTCTGCAAGTTCTTTCCCTATGGGCAGGTCTAAACTTTTGTCATTAGGTACGAAATAAACGAGGTAAACAAGTTACAGAGTTGACCAGGGTACTTATTCACAAACAATTCTTAAGAATACACCTAGCCTTATTCTCCAGAATTGTCTAAATCTTAAAGTAACACAACTATTGACTGGCTAACGCATTTGGTTTAGCCAATCAGAAGTTGTGTTACTACCAAATTTAGAAAATCTTGAAGACTAAGAATATTCTTCAGAATGGTTGGTGAATAAGGACCCAGATGTCATGAGCAACACTTGTATTAAGTTTCAAGGTCCTAGATTAAACGGCTTTTGAGTTAGTGCATGGAATCGATTTTCAAACAAAATTAACGCGACCTTGACCTTTGACCCAAAAACAATAGGGCACCTCCTTGGGTCATGAGCAACACTTGTATAAAGTTTCAGGGTCATAGATCAAATGGCTTTTAAGTTAGAGCACGGAAGCAAAAAGATGGACAGACTAACAATGGACAGATGGACAGACAGACAGATATGGTGAAACCAGTATATACCCCTCTACTTCGAAGGTGAAGGGTCTAAAAATGTTCCTGTGGGTCCAAGTAAAGATTGGCAGATTACCTTGCATTCAAGCAAAGCTAAACAATCAAGCCAGTAAGTTTCAGGGCTTGCAATCAATGCGTCGTGAATGAATCCCAGCACAGTTAACTCTTTACCAAACGACAAAATTTTAGACTTGTCCAAATTGAAAGCATTTGCAGACAACAAATTAAAAGTCACAAAAATGACTTCATTTCATTCTCTGAGAGGCTAGAAAACAATGTGGGAAAATGAGAAAATGCTGGTTACCAGTATTTCCTCCTTTTCCCATTATGTTTTCAAAAGGCTTTTTCTTAAAGGTCGTTAAAACTTGGGACTGTGTGGTAAAGGGTTAACTTTTGACCAGATGATGAAGTTTTAGACATGCCCTAATTCAAAACATTCGCAGATGACCGACTAAGTGTGCTGGGAATGATGAGATTTTCCTTTGAAAGTGTAGAAAATATGGTGGGTAAAAGAGCAAATGCTGGGTACCAGCATTTTCGTCTTTTCCCACAATGTTTTCAAAGGTATTCTGCCTTACGGTTGTTAAAATTTGGGATGGTGTGGTAAAGTAAAACTCTTTGGGAGTATTGATAGTAGTCAATTATTTATCTCTCTCACAGCTTAACTTTTTTTTCCAACAGAGTTTATGTCAGAAAGTGGCTAGAGTACAATAGCTCAGGCCATAATGTACAGGGTTTGATATCAGGGTATGGCTGGTTCCAATCCCCAGGTCTGCCAATTTCTTTCAGAGGACTGATGATAGTCATTGCTACAGTATTTATTTCCTCTCATCACCGATCATTGCTTCTATAATGGTTAGGAGAGAAAGCAGCGAGTGGCTTTGGAGGAACATATACGGAATATTGGGAGGAATATATACAAAATATTATGTTGTAGTAACTTTCCTGGTGCTTGTATTTAATTCGAGCAGCATGAGAAAATTTGATATTGCGTGAGACCGAAGGTCGAACGAAATGTCAAAATTTTCTTATGCAGCGAGAAGTAGATTCAAGCATCAGGAAAGTTACTACAAAATAATATTCCTTTTATTATATACCGACAACTTTCAACGGCAAAATTTTGCAGTTCTTGACATTTTATTCTTTTTTTTTTTTTTTAATTGGTAAACAAAATAAACAATGGTGTAGTAGCTAGTAACCTCTTTTTTATGAATGGCGGATAAATGTGATGGCATAAATTTTGACCAATCAAATCACAAATCATTACATATGATTTCCGCGGGTGAGTTACGTCATCAATACCATGCATGTATTTGGAACTGTATTTCACAGTATACATAGATTTTTTTTCTGTCATGTTTTATTTTTCCCGCGTGTGACGCATGTATTTGAGCCAGAAAAATTTCAGGTATATAATAATGTGCAAAGTACTTGTAGAAACTCAATAAATGCATGCAGTGGTGGACTAAAGTCTGTGATATGACTGAAATAATGATGAAAACAGCATTTAACACCTAATAAACAAATCTTACTTTCAAGATAACCTGTATCATTTGAAAGCACAAATATCGTCCATGAAATTGCCGCTTTATGCTTCTCTATATTCCCTCATAATTTAAACCTTTACCTAAACAATCCCATTTTTTTACGACCCTGAGGTAGGAGATTCTTGAAAACATAGTAGGAAAAGAAGAAAATAATGGTTATCAGTATTTTCTCCTTTTTCAAAATCTTTTCTACCCTTCACAAGAAAAATCCCATTGATGGAGCTACATTTTATATGTCGTCTGCAAATGCTTACAATTTGGACAAGTCTAAAACTTCTTATCATCTGATAAGGAGTTAACCCTTTACTGCACAATGTCACCTTTTAACGACCCTGGGAAAGAAGCCTTTTGAAAACATTGTGGGAAAAGGAGAAAAAGCTGGTAACCAGCATTTTCTCCCTTTCCCACAATGTTATCTACCCTATCAAAGAAAAAATGCACCATTTGAGCCACACTGAAATTGTCGTCTGCAAACGCTTTCAGTTTGGACAAGGCTTAAATTTTGTTGTCTGGTAAAGGGTGAAAGAGTTATCGTTAAGGAGTAATCGTCTGATAAGGAGTTAAGCAAGGGAGGCTGGCATTTTTTCTTTTCTCACAATGTTTTTTACACGTTTCAAAGAGTAGTCCCATGATATGGTATGACTAAATTAATAGCACAGACATATCAGTTTGAAAATGTTTGTTGCTGAGCCCCACTTTCAACATCATATGTTATATCACATTAGGCAGTGAACCTATCTATGCTTTCCTAGAATTTGTTTTACCAGTGCTTCGCATGATATTCTTCCAAAGCAACTGGCTGCTTTCCTACCTAATCATTGTTGAAATAATGATCAGGGGTGAGGGAGGAATGAAACACTGTGGAAAAGGAGAAACCACTGATAACCAGCGTTTTTTCCCTTTCCAACAATGTCTCCTTCCCCTTGAAAGACAAATTCCATCATTTGAGTCACATTTACTTTGTAGTCTGCAAATTTGTTGTCTCATAGAAGCTTCAAGTCAATCTGTGTAATGAAGGGAAAAACAACCATAAAATCAAGACATGTTCACTGTAGAAAAAGCAACTTCTGCTTTGACTATTTACTAAACAATCCTAAGTTTAAATGACTCTGTGGCAGAGGACTTTTTAAAACATTGTAGGAAAAGGAAAGAATGCTGTTAGCCAGCATTTTCTCCTATTCCACAATGCCTTCAGCTCTTTCAAAGATAAATCCCATGACATAAACTATTGATTTGTCTGCCACAAATTCTTTCATCTTGTATAAGTGTACTGTTATGTTGTTTGGTAAAGGACAAATTAGAAAATAAAGCACTAATTTTTCACATTATTATATCAATTTATCAAGTGGTAGTTCACCCACAACCATACAAGCCATTCTCTGGCAAAAGGGGGCTTCATGCATCTCCATGATGCATTACACCAAGCAAGACATCACCTAATTATGGATCCATAAAATTTATTTTGTCAAACAACCGACTGAATCATGACATCAAATTATCCCTTGACATGCAGAAAATTTAAAGATAGCGAAACGTTTCGGCCCTCAGCCTGCGCAGACTGACATGGGTCGATATTTTTCGCAAATGCAATAAGCCCCCTTTTCAGAGCATGGCTCACATATATATATATGCATACATGAGACACACCATTCGCTAGTGTACCCTTTTGCTGTACAGTATGTGCATTCCCCCTTGGAACTCATTGGTTGTTTACTAAACAAGTAAAATCAAGTATGTATTGTTGGACACAAAACATTGCTCAATTTGATTAAACAACATAACTTTGGATGAAAAATCTAACTGATCTGTTATCATAAGACAACCTCCTTTTGGAAATCTTGTGATAAATAGCCCTGTTTTAACAACATTGAGGAAGAGGGCTTTCGGACAAATTGTGGTAAAAAAGGAGAAAACATTTTCTTCCTTTTCTATAATGTTTTCTACACCCTCTAAGACAAAATATCAATGTTTGAGTCACATTTAATATGTCACCAACAGCTGCTTTCAAATTGGATAAGTCTGAAATTTTGTTGTCAGGTACAAAGTTAACTGGTCAGTTTTGTTCTTGTGATATCATCAGAGTAGCTAAACACACATCATCATTGTGACGAAAACACTGCTTTTGCCATATTTAAAAAATGTCTAGAGCAGTGATGTGAAGAGTGTTATGGTGGTTGCTGGATCTGTACTTTTTACACTAGTATAATGTACATCATCCATTGGTTCAATTTACAAAAACCATCTCGGCTTTGCCTTCCATATTCTGTCTGTGTTGTTCTACTTCTGTACTTTACCTAAAATTGAAAGAGAAATAGAGGTAAGGAACAACAACCACATCCTTAAGTAGGTCAAAGTTATCATTTGATTTAGCCTATTGCTGTCAAAGAATTACGAATTTTGAAGACAGATACGAAAATCTATTTATGTGAAAATTATTGGATTCCTTTCCCTTTAAGCCGACACAATATTGCATTCTGTATCATACACCAAACATACAACCAGACAAGACTGTTCACCTAGCACGGTGTGGCCAATATTTTAGGGAATGTATTATGGGCATGTTCATGGTCATTTTTAAAATGATGCTCATTTTGGTGTCGGCCTTGCAATGACCATTCTTCTCTCATTTTTGGATCACGATCAGATGTTTTCAGACATGCCCTGGCCTAACAGTCTTTTATCAAAAGTATTAACTCACTACCATACAGACTTTACTTGTTAAGCCCCTGAAGAAGATCTTTCTTTGGAAAAGTAGTATTTGCATATTTCAAAAAATTATTCCCTCTCTCCTTAAAAGTTTTCCTGTTTGTTAACTCTTTACCAAATGACAAAATTCTAGACTGGTCCAATTTAAACACATTAGCAGATGTCATATTTTCTTAGGCTCAAATGAAACGTTTTTTCAATGGAAAGGTAGAAAACACTGGGGGGAAAGAAGGAAATGCTGTTCGTTGGCATTTTCTTCTTTTCCTACATTGTTTTCAAAAGGTTTTTCCTCAGGTTCATTTAAACACAGGCGTGTTTGGTAAAGGGTTAAAAAGACATTACTTTCAAATGTTTCTCAGCTGTGTTTCTTTTCTCATAGATCAAAAACAAATAGTCTGTATGGTAATAAGTAGAACCCATTACCTAACAAATATGCTGACATAATATCTAATGTTTATTTTATACACTCCAGACATCAGACAAGACTGTCCACCTAGCACGGTGTGGCCAACATAGGGAGGAGCATTTTCTCTAGGCATGTCAATGGCCAGTTTCTTATCTGCTCAATACAATTTGGGTGTCAGCATGTTAATGGCCATCTTGCTGTCACTTTGGGGTCACCATTACGATGCTTTCGGACATGCCTTGGCCTGACAGTCTTTATATGAAAGACACATGGGCTTGTTTTGAAGAAGTAAATATTTGGGATGAGGTTTTGAATCAGACTTGGCAGAGATCCTATAGTCTCTATAGATGATCTCCGCACCAGGGTTGCCAACACACTCCATGACAGTACCATCTTAACCTACAAAATACTTTGTAACAGAAAAAGCATAAGGCCCTATATCCTTTCTGTACATTGGCCATATCGGGTACATTTTTGCAGGCCGGTACCTAGGTTATCAATGTGGTGATAGCACTGTTCACAAAACCTCTGCAGAAGTTTGAAATAAGCGTGAAAAAATGTACAAACAAAAACAATTTTGAATTTAGAAAATTATTAGAGTTTGTTATAAAGAGGTTTTCTGGTATGTTTTATTTCATTCATTTTGACATAGCATAGCATGACCAAACAACAGTCCAGATGCAAAATTAAGAAAGATGTAAGACATTCACAGTGTTGGCTTGAAGTGTACAAAGTTTGATTTTGACAAAGGCATTAATTCTTTACTTTCAGACTCATCTATAGTGAAAGCATTTGCAGATGGCAAATCAAATGTAGTTTAGACCATGGGAATTTTCGTAAAAAAAAAAAATATTGTTAGAAAAAAGAAATAACTGTTAGTCTAATGAATTCGGCTGTTTAAAGGAAATTTCTGTAAGTATGAGTTTTATCAAAGAACTTTAACCCTTAGCACATGGCAAAATTTTAGACTCGATCATGTTGAAGGTATTTACAGAGTAACATTCAAATGTTTTTCAAATGATAGTATTTGTCCTTAACTACATAAAAAACATTGTGCGAAAAGGAGAAAATGCTGGTAACAAGCATTTTCTCCTTTCCCCACAATGTTTTCAAAAGGCTTCTTTCTCAGCATTGCTAAAACTCGGAGTTGTGCAGTTATGGGTTAAACCTAACGCTAAGATATCTACCGGTTAGTTTTTTTTTTTACTTGGCACCATGATATGCATTTCACCTGTTTACAAAATAGTTGACAAAAGGTATTGCCAGCAAACTAATAGCTGAAATTGCCTTCTTGGTTGTAAAACCCCTGTCCCTGGTCACAAAGTATATGAAGGAAATTCCAGCTGTAAGTTAACTGAACCTCACCTTTTTATAGTAATTTAACTTATGTACAGAAGTTGCTTAAGTGATCTCTTTTTTGATGATGTGTTGTACCTGGCCCCTGTATAAACATTTTTACAGTGAAAATTCTGTCTCTCAGTTAACTTAAGCTTTCCTTCCTAAGGGCATTTAATGATAGTGCAAAGGTTAATAAAGTGACTGAAAAGAACTTTATGGTTTCATACTTAATATATATTTGATGTATTACATATGATTTGAAAGTGGTATTGCAAGCAACCTGATAGTTGAAACTTTCATTTTGTTCTATAGAGCCCATGTCCCAGGCCAAAATGTATTAACTGGTAATGGAAATTCCAACTGTCAGTCTGCCGATAACCACATGTCTATACAACCTTAATGCTTTATGTTCTATGTAAGAACTTTTAAAATTAATCCTTTGATTTATATATAACCTAGCAGTTTAAATATTTATATGTTATAGATGGGTTTTTTTAGAACCTGACTCAAATGTTAACCAAACTTGCTAAGATTTGTATTTAACCTAACAGTTTATATAATTCAAAGAGGATATTTTCAGGAACTAGATTTTGCAGCCTGTATTTAGTCCAGAGCTAAATTCCGTAATGAAAGAACATTCTATTGGCTACTTGAGGTATATTTTACCTGTTTACAGTTAAAGTATTGCTAACAACGTGGTAGTTTAAAATTGCATTTGTGCTTTATAATTCCTACCATGAGTTTAATGAATCTCACTTGTCTACTTTATATGGGTAAAACATTTTATTACACGTTGACTGGAAAGAACCTTCGGTGTGTAATTTAAAAATACATGTTCAAAAGCTTTTAGATACAAATCATTGCAAACATTCTCTTTATAGTTATTGAAAAGCTTCTATACTGTGAAAAAGTTCAACGTTTTTCTTATCGTTTTAGCCTTTCCCAAACAACAAAATTGTAGACATGTCCAGAATGAAAGCATTTTCAGATGACAAATCAAATCTGCATCAAATAATGGTTTTTGATATGATAGAAAACACAGAAGGAAAAAGAGAAAATGCTGCTTACCATCATTTTCTCCTTTTCCCACCATGTTTTCAAAAGTCACTTTTAGTTAAAGCTCAGGATTTTGTGGTAAAGGGTTAGCCTATAATCTTTCACATTTATTCAGGTAGCTGATGGATGCAAAGCTACACAAAAATATAATACAAAAAATAAAAACTTGCGGACCTTTGTACAATGAAGACGAGTATGAATGTCTTGCACCCAGTACACTTACTATTGCATCAGCACTGCCAAATTGAAGTGCATTGCAGACAAGGATTTTATGCACAAAATGATGAAATAAAAAATACACTATAACCTTCTCTAGCTCTACTGATGGAAAGTTCTATTGAGCCAAAGTAATATGAGTTTAGAAAAAAATACTGAAAGCTGACAACTTTGACCTACCTCCAGTCCATGACCATGCCAAAGTTTCCTTATCAGGTAGCCAATTTCCTCCCTGAAAGAAATTTAAAAGGAACATTAAAACACTGAAAATAAAACTGTTCATCATCTACATATACAAATTATATGATTAACAAAATTCAACACCTACTTTAAAGACATTTACCACAATGAATGAATGAATGAATGAATGAATGAATGGTGTTTCATAGTGTATTGGCAGCTACGGTATTCTAATACCTATGAACAGATTTAATGATTAATTGATTAAATGGTGTTTTTCACTGTTTCAACATCATTTCAGTCATATGACTGTTATATTTCACATATTCATGTAAGTCCTAAGGTTTCACTAGTACTAGGCTAGGCCTATGAAGTGTCTTGCCAAGTAAACTCTGACAAACAACCCACTGCTATCTGCGAGGATCCAACCTGGGGCCTCCAGGTTATGAGACCTATACTTTACCACTGAGTCATGCAGGACCCCACGTGAACTGGAAATTTAAAACAAAAGGATGAAAAACTTAAGAAAAAACAAGAGGGCCATGATGGCCCTGGGTCGCTCACCTTAGTAGAGTGCCTTAAAGGTTTTTCTTTAATTTGACCATGTAACCTAGGTTTTGACCACAGGTGACCCAATTTCAAACTCATATTTCATGAAGACAAACATTCTGACCAATTTTCAAGTCAATTGAGCAAAAAATGTGGCCTCGAGTGCCATAAAGATATTTCTTTAATTTGACCTAGTGACCTAGATTATGACCCCCCAGGTGACCCAAATTTGAACTGGTCTTTGACTATATCAAAAGATACATTTTAACCAATTTTCAAATCAAATGAATAATAAATGTGGCCTCTAGAGTGCCCACTAGCTATTTCTTTAATTTGACCAAGTGACCTAGTTAATGACCACAGTTGACCCAAATTCAGACTCATGTGAGATTTTACAAAGACAAACATTCTGACCAATTTTCAAGGCAATTAAGCAAAGAATGTGGCCTCTAGAGTGCCCACAAGGAATTTCTTTATTTTGACCTAGTGACCTAGTTTATGGTTCCAGGTGACCCAAATCCAAACTCATCTGGTATTTCATCAAGATAAACATTCTGGCCAAATTTCATGTCATTTGAGCAATAAATGTGGCCTCCAGAGTGCAAACAAGGTATTTCTTTAATTTGACCCAGTGACCTAGTTTATGACCCAAGTTGACCAAAATTAATCTATGTGAGACTTTTTAAGACACACTTTCTAACTAATTTTCAAGGCAATTGAGCAAATAATGTGGCCTCGAGAGTGCCAACAAGGTATTTCTTTAATTTGACCTAGTGACCTAGTTTATGAGCCAAGATGACCCAATTTTGAACTCAATGAACTTGTTGCGCTTAGATGGGCAAACAAACTTAGAAGAGAATCACTACATACCAAATATCAAAGCTCTACGCCTCCCAGTTTTAAAGAAGAATTTTAAAGTTTTCCTTCTTTGTTCCTATGTTCGAACTTTTGACCCCCGGGGCTGGGCCAGTTTTGACCCAGGGGCATCATATGAAAAAACTTGGTAGAGGTCCACTAGGAAATGCTACATACCAAATATCAAAGCTCTACACCTTCCCGTTTAAAAGAAAAAAAAAAAAAAATTAAAGTTTTCCTTCTTTGTTCCTATCTTCGAACTTGTGACCCCTGGGGCGGGGCCAGTTTTGACCCAGGGGCATCATATGAACAAACTTGGTAGAGGTCCACTCTGAGATGCAACATACCAAATATCAAAGCTCCACACCTTTGGGTTTCAGAAAACAAGAATTTTAAAGTTTTCCTTCTTTGTTCCTATGTTCGAACTTGTGACCCCAGGGGCTTGGCCAGTTTTGACCCAAGCAGCATCCTTGGAACAAACTTGGTAGAAGTCCACTAGGAGATGCTACATACCAAATATCAAAGCTCTATGCCATCCCATTTAAGAGAAAAAACAAATTAAAGTTTTCCTTCTTTGTTCCTATGTTTGAACTTGTGACCCCCGGGGCGGGGCCAATTTTAACCCCAAGGGCATCATATGAACAAACTTAGTAGAGGTCTACTAGGCGATGCTACATACCAAATATCAAAGCTCTACGCCTTCCAGTTTCAGAGAAGATGATTCTTAAAGTTTTCCTTCTCTGTTCCTATGTTGGAAATTGTGACCCCCGGGGCGGGGCCAGTTTTGACCCCAGGGGCATCATATGAACAAACTTGGTAGAGGTCTACTAGGAGATGCTTCATGCCAAATATCAAAGCTCTACGCCTTCAAGTTTCAGAGAAGAAGATTTTTAAAGTTTTCCTTCTTTGTTCCTATGTTGGAAATTGTGACCCCCGGGGCGGGGCCAGTTTTGACCCCAGGGGCATCATATGAACAAACTTGGTAGACGTTCACTAGGCGATGCTACATGCCAAATATCAAAGCTCTACGCCTTCCAGTTTCAGAGAAGATGATTTTTATAGTTTTACCTCTTTGTTCCTATGTTCGAACTTGTGACCCCCAGGGCAGGGCCAGTTTTGACCCCAAGGGCATCATATGAACAAATTTTGTAGAGGTCTACTAGGAGATGCTTCATGCCAAATATCAAAGCTCTATGCCTTCTAGTTTTTGAGAAGATGATTCTTAAAGTTTTCCTTCTTTGTTCCTATGTTGGAAATTGTGACCCCCGGGGCGGGGCCAGTTTTGACCCCAGGGGCATCATATGAACAAACTTGGTAGAGGTCCACTAGGAGATGCTACATGCCAAATATCAAAGCTCTACGCCTTCAAGTTTTAGAGAAGAAGATTTTTAAAGTTTTCCTTCTTTGTTACTATACTCAAACTTGTGACCCCCGGGCGGGGCCAGTTTTGACCCCAGGGGCATCATATGAACAAACTTGGTAGAGGTCCACTAGGCAATGCTACATACCAAATATCAAAGCTCTACGCCTTCCAGTTTCAGAGAAGATGATTTTTAAAGTTTCCCCTCTTTGTTCCTATGTTTGAACTTGTGACCCCCGGGGCAGGGCCAGTTTTGACCCCAAGGGCATCATATGAACAAATTTTGTAGAGGTACACTAGGAGATGCTTCATGCCAAATATCAAAGCTCTATGCCTTCTAGTTTTACAGCAGAAGATTTTTAAAGTTTTCCTTCTTTGTTCCTATGTTGGAAATTGTGACCCCCAGGGCGGGACCAGTTTTGACCCCAGGGGCATCATATGAACAAACTTGGTAGAGGTCTACTAGGAGATGCTACATGCCAAATATCAAAGCTCTACGCCTTCAAGTTTTAGAGAAGAAGATTTTTAAAGTTTTCCTTCTTTGTGACTATGCTCAAACTTGTGACCCCTGGGGCGGGGCCAGTTTTGACCCCAGGGGCATCAAATGAACAAATTTGGTAGAGGTCCACTAGGAGATGCTACATACCAAATATCAAAGCTCTGCGCCTTCTAGTTTCAGAGAAGAAGATTTTCAAAGATTTTGCTTTTTTTCCTTTTTGTTGCCATGGCAACCAGAGTTGTGGGTGGAATTCAATTCTTTGAACAATTTTGGTAGAGCTTCACCCAAGGAACATCCCTGCCAAGTTTCATCAAGATTGGCCCAGTGGTTTAGGAGAAGAAGATGTTTAAAGAAATTGTTGACGGACGACGGACGCCTGACATAGGGCGATCACAATAGCTCACCTTTAGCACGTTGTGCTAAGGTGAGCTAATAAAGGTTGTAAAGGGAGGTCTACATAATTATGAGCCATGCTCTATGAAAAGGAAGCTTAATGCATCTGTAAAAAGTTTGGAACCATGTTGTGTTCTTACCTCCCATGGGTGTTTTAAAAACCTTTTGGGAAAAGGGGGAAAACGGTAACCAGAATTTTCTTTTTCCACAATTTTGTTTACAACATAAACCTCGTCATTAGAGCAACATTTGTTTTGTTGTCAGCAAGTACTTTCAAAATTTTGGACAGGCTTAAAACTTTGTTGCTTGGTAAAGAGTTAATTCTTTACCAAACTAAAATTTTTAGATTGATTAATTGTATGGTCTTTAACGCCATTTTCAACATTATTTCAGTTATACCCCAGCAGCTATCCATGCTTTAATGGAGTTCCTTTTACTGGTACTATGCATTATATTCTTCCTGAGCCACTGGCTGCTTTCCCACATAACCATTGCTGAAACAATGGTCAATGGTGAGAGAGGAATAAATCCTGTCACAATGACTATCATTAATCCCCGGAAGAAATTGGCCGAGCTGGGGATCAAACTAGTGACCCCCTGTTCCCAAGTCCTGTATGCTACCGACTGAGCTACCACGGCTAGGCTACAAAATTTCAGAACTGTTGGTACTGAATATAGATGCAGACAATGTACTTAACCAAAATCTGAAATTGCTTGTGAGAGAGAAGAAAACTTTGTTGGAAAAGGAGAAAATGCTGGTCACAATGAAGAGTGTTAAGCAAGCTTTCAGGGACTTCCAATTCCTGATGAAATATTTTTGGGTTTTCTGCAAAATACAATCATGTTCTTTGGAAAATATTGTGGCTAAAGGTGTATTCCTTATTTAGCCAAATTCCATTCGACCTAAATAAATGCCAGTAATGCCTATTTTACAAAAATATTCCCATAGGTACCTGCAGCAAATTTGTTTCAGGAGTTTGCTTAATAAACATGGTGGATATTTTAAGTTAGTTTAACCCTTTACCACACATCCCAAATTTTAACCACCCTGTAAGAGAAGGCTATAGGAAAACATTGTGGAAGAAGGAGAAAATGCTGGTAAGCAGCATTTTCTACTTTCCCCACAATGTTTTCTACTGTATCAAAGACAAAATCATCAATATAGCAACATTTGTCATCTGGAAATGCTTTCAACTTGGACCACTCCAAAATTTTGTCATTTTGTAAAGAGTTAACCCTTTACCACACAATCTCAAGTTTTAATGAGAAAAATGCTTTTGCAAATATTGTGTGAATAGAATAAAATGCTTGTAACCAGCATTTTCTTCTTTTCCCCAAATGTTTTCTACCCTTTCAAAGACAAATCCATTTTTTGAGCCATATTTAAATAAGTTGTCTGCATATGCTAATAATTTGGACAAGCTTAAGAACAGATGGTTGGTAGTCAAAAGACTTTCCAGATATTGCATTTTTATATACTGGTATTACATCGGAGAAAAAAAATCACAGTGTAGATTTAAGATCAGATTGCACATTCTGTACAGCCTGATCTTAATCAGAACAGAACATCGTTTAAATTCATGCATTTAGTCACATGATTTCTTCATTTTACTACTTACATTTCCAAATGGTATATAATCAGATACTAAATAACTGAATAAGTGAAAGGGATATTAATATACCTAATCCATGTTAAACTTACCATGTAGATGCTCTGCTGACTTGTTGATTGTTCACATAACTGCTTTGGGCAATGTGTCTGTCATCGTCTTTTCCAAGTACTATCACTTCAAAGCCGTGGTATCTTAAATTAAAAAAAAACAACAAAAAAGGAAAACCTTTTTTTTTTTTTTTTTTTTTGTGGGGTGGGATTGGGGGAGGGGGGGAAAACAGCTAATTGTAGGGAAGGAAAACTTTTTCAAGAAAAATTCACGTTACATTGTTCACCTTTTTTTACATGTCTGTTTTTCAATTTTTTTTTTTTTTTTTTTTTGTGTGTGTGTGTGTGTGTGCTTTTATCATCTCAATATGTTGCTGTGGAAAGCTAACTGTATGCATTTTCAATGTGTCAGTTTCATTTTATACATTCCACAAGTGTTTCTTGCTAATACATGTGTTTGGGAGTGAGAATGACCTGCTGCTATAGAAAGCTGTGTGCATATCTAACTTGTCAATTACACCTTTGCTATGTAACTTTACCTATCAAGTAAATATAAAGTAGAGTTTAGTTCTTTTATGTTAATATTTTCATTTTCAATCACATATTTTTTTTTTTTTTTTTTTCATTCTTAAAGTACTGGAAAGTTTTAGTTTATACTAACTTTACCTATCAAGTAAATATAAAGTAGAGTTTAGTTCTTTTATGTTAATATTTTCATTTTCAATCACAGATTTTTTTTTTTTTTTTTTTTTTTTTCTTAAAGTACTGGAAAGTTTTAGTTTATACTCCATATGCAGTTTCATGACTGTTGATTTACAGTTTAAATATTTTTTAGAATCTAAGTTTGTATCTAAGGTAATTTTTTGAAGATTCCTTTGCACTTTGCAAATTTATTGTTTTAGTTCCTTGTGAAAATTAATGTGCAAATTCCTTCCATTACTCTTAAAATTAAGATTTAATGGAAAATGCTAGCTTCTGATACTTACTGCAATATTTTTGCCAGGGACAGGGGGTATCAGAAACAAACATATCCCAACTGAAATTCCCTACATTTTTTCTTAATCCTTTAATACTTCATTTTCTGTTTTTGATTTCAATTTCTCTTTTTATGATAATATTTTTCTTTTCATGTTATTTCTTTTTATTCTTTTTCAATTTATCAACTCTTTTATTAAGATTTCTTTCAGGTTGTTTCTGTTTATTTATTTATTTATTTTTTTATTTATTTTTTGTTTTTGTTTTGTTATTTTCTTTATACAATTTTTATTCTTTTTATTATATTGTTAGAATTTTCTTTCTTTTCTTCTTTTTTTTTTTTTATAGTTTCTTAGTTTTTCTTTTTCTTTTTAATCATTTTTGTTTATTATATAATATTTTTGTTTACTGTTATATATTTTCCCATGTTTTTTTTCTGTTGATGTTGTTTTTCATTCTTTTTATTTTCTATTTCTCCAGTTTTATTGCTTTCATTTTAAATTCTTTAATTCTTTTGTTTAGTTATTTTTTTCCTTCATTCTTTTCATGCTTCTTTTTCTGTTTTTCATTTTTATTTCTCTTTTTATGGGTTTTATTTTTCTTTTTCATGTTATCTTATTTTATTCCTTTTTCAAGTTTTTCATTCTTTTAGTAACATTTTTTTCTTTTTTTCATCATTTTTGTTATAATTTTATTTCTCTTTGTAACTTTTTCTCATATTCTTTAAAGTTTTCATTAATTTTCTTATCATGTTATTTCTTTTTATTCTTTTTAAAGTTTTTCATTCTTTTGATAAGATTTTTTTTTCAGTTCTTTTATCATTTCGTTATAATTTTCTTTCTTTTCAAGTATTTTCTTATTTCTTCTTTCTTTTGGTCTTTATTCTTTTGTTCTAATCTTTTGTCTTTTTCATTTTTTACACATTTTCTTTAAAAAAACTGTTTACTTTTTTTAACATTTGTTTATTTTTTGTTTTTGTTTTGTTATTTTTTTATACAATTTTTATTCTTTTTATTATTTTGTTAGAATTTTCTTTCTTTTCTTTTTTTTTTTTTTTATAGTTTCTTAGTTTTTCTTTTTATTCTTAATCATTTTTGTTTACTATATTATAATTTTGTTTACTATTATATATTTTCCCGCGTTTTGTTTTTCTGTTGATGTCGTTTTTCATTCTTTTTATTTTCTACTTCTTCAGTTTTTTTGTTTTCATTTTAAATTCTTTAATTTTTTTGTTTAGTTATTTTTTTCCTTCATTCTTTTCATGCTTCTTTTTCTGTTTTTCATTTTTATTTCTCTTTTTATGGGTTTTATTTTTCTTTTCATGTTATTTTATTCCTTTTTCAAGTTTTTCATCTTTTAGTAACATTTTTTCTTTTTTTTCTTCATTTTTGTTATAATCTTATTTCTCTTTGTAATTTTTTCTCATAATTCTTTAAAGTTTTCATTAATTTTCTTATCATGTTATTTCTTTTCATTCTTTTTAAAGTTTTTTCATTCTTTTGATAAGATTTTTTTCAGTTCTTTTATCATTTCGTTATAATTTTCTTTCTTTTCTAGTATTTTCTTATTTCTTCTTTCTTTTGGTCTTTATTCTTTTGTTCTAATTTTTTGCCTTTTTCATTTTTTACACATTAAAAAAAAAAAAAAACTGTTTACTTTTGTTTAAATTTGTTTTTTGATCATTTTAGGTTTTGGTTATTAAAGTTTTCTCCCCTTTTCTGTTGATGTTGCTTTTCTTCATTTTTTAAAAATTCTTTTTATAATTTCTTATTCTAAATTTTGCCATTTTCAGTTGTTTTTTTATATGTTTGTTTTACAGACTGTTTCTTTTTTTTACATGTTTTTAAATCATCTTTGTTTATTATTATCATATTCTAATTGTTTTTCCTTTTTTCTGTTGTTGTTGTTGTTTTATTATTTTTTTCAATTTGTGTGTTCCCCCCCCCCCAAATTTTTCATGTTTTACGAGTTTTTATCTCTAAGATTTTTTTTTTTTTTTAATTTTGTTTTAATTTTTTTTCCTGAATTTTCCATTTCTTTTTTTCTTTTTTTTTTTTTTTTTTTTTTTTTTCCAACTTTCTATTAATAAGATTCTTTTTGGTTTTTGCTTTGATCAATTTATTTTGTTTCCTGTCTTTTGTTTCAGGATTTGTCCAATTGCATTAAACAGAGTAGAACCATTGTTTTTGTGTGTTTTGATCCTTTTCATGTACTACCCTGGTGAAATATAACCATGTGTGTAACATTTTAAGGAATAAAACATATTCATGAACAACCCAGCTAAAATAAAAATCACCCTTTACAGAAGTAAGTAACAAATTCATGTCTTGGGGATTGGTTTGGTAAATTGTTTAGTAAGATATGGTATCTGCTTTAAAAGGAGAATTTGCTTTCCAATCTGTCCCCACTGTCAAGATTTCATGTCAGAATTTGCTTTCCAATCTGTCCCCACTGTCAAGATTTTATGTCAGAGTCTCAGTATACTTGTGTAAATGTCCCTAGTACATTATGGAATACTATAAGCCCAGACAAATTGGATGGGAACCAGGTTACTCAAACCTGAGACAGCTCTGTTTCATGTTGTGTGCTTTTGCTATTTCCAAAGTATGTTTGTAAAGAGATATATTATCAGTGTCCTTGATCTACTATGACCTATAATCCACCAAATGCTTCTCACAAAAACTGCAAAGGATGATTAGAAATAACTACCCCTGATTACCCATTAAAAAGTTGATTTTGAAAAAGGGTTGCAAAAATGAAGATGGAATTTAGGAGATATTTATTGAAAAGTGCTTGAATTATGCTGTTTTTTAATGTTACTGACACAACTTAATGTGTAGTGTACTAGAGTCATCCAGGCTATGAGTTCGTGTGAAATAAGCTAATGTTCCTAGGTTTAACAAATGTTTCTAGGCTTGCCAAAATTGTAGAAACCAAGACAGTTGTCATTTATCCTCATATGTGCATTTGAACTTTGAAATAGCACTTGAACTTTGAAATAATCAAGCAACACTTAAAAATTGTGATGTCTTTGTTTTCTAAATGACAGTTTGATACATCACAGGAAAAAAACAATACATGTATGTGACAAGTTTCCTCAAACAATTAAGCCTGTAATATACAAACTAGGACCATGCTGGTAAACTGATGAAGTATTATTGATTAAAGATCATGGGGATGATCTTGAAAGGTTGCACTATGTATACTTTAGTGTAAATAATTAGCATCTTGATTTTGATCAGTATTTCTACTAAAAACCTAAGCATTTAATGGAGAAATTCTTCTTTCTCAGACATTCCTTCAATGCTCATAGATACTTAAATAGTGAAGGTGACATTGTGTTCAATGCAGTTCAAAACTCGTCCCCTATATCAAACAAACAACAGCAAAAATACTTAAATTCCTTGCAAATACCAAACAACTTCATAAAACAACTTCTGTAGATGAAAGTGTAAAGACCAAGCTTATGAATATGATAGTAATTGTCAGATTTAACCACAAATATAAATATCAGGGCTCTGCTGAAGTATTTTAAATCAGGCATACATTTTTTATCTGAATTCCTGTATTTTTAAACAAGATATCTTTCTGTTCTGATTTAACAGGAAATAATATAATTAAAACATCATTCAAATCATTTGTTGTTTTGGCTTTGTGGCTGGTTCCAGTATTCGAAAGTATTCCATATGCGGATTTGCATGCGTTCCTGAGTTGAAATCAAACTGTGTCAAAATATAAATAGAGAGCCATCAGATGAATCTTTTAAAAGCACAAAGTCTTGGATTTCCTCAATATCTGTTTGATATTGTTTCCCCAATTACATCTAAAGCCTTTTCACAGACCACATCTTTGAGATTTTTTTTAAACCAACAGGGATTACATTCATGTGGAAAAAAATGACTACTTCTCATCATGAAATACAGAATACAACCTAACTATGATAAACATTCTATATTAAAAGGTACATCATTTCTAAAATTGTGTACCTCCTTATATAAAAACAACAAGTGCATGGCATGCGGGTGGCAATGCTTGGCTGAAGTTGCTTGATTTTCAATGAAAATTCGAAGTCGCAAAAAGGGTATACCTGTGTCAAAATATTCTAGTGATTACCTGCCCTAGTTCTATGGGTTCCCCTTTTCATAGTCAACAGTTTGTTCAAGTTTGAAGTAAATATCTTCAGTAATATCAGAGATATTATAAAATGTCAAAGTTTTTGCACGACATTGCAGATGGCGGCAGGGCTATGACAATAACTCGACTTTTTTTGAAACAACCGAGTTAATAATAAATGAATATCTATTTTTGCTTGTGGAAATAAGATCCTTAGCCTACAACATTGTGCGAGGCTCTCAGCAACTTAAATGGAATATGAGGCATACCTAATTGTAGAGTGTGATCTGAAGTCTTACATGAGTGGAAAAAAAGAACAGTGTCCACTCTTCTATCAGCACTGGTTTTAATTTTAAACTTAAAATTGCCCCAAAGCTGTTTTACAGTCAATGATCCTATTCAACCGGAGCAGTTGCCTTCACAGGATTCATTAATAGACAGTCAGATCACACAAAAGCAAAAGCTTCCATACTGAGAAATAGCAAACTTGTTATTATAAATCAAAATGAATGAATGAATAAATGAATGAATGAATGAATGTTGTTTTATGATGCATCAATTGACGGCTTTGGTAATTAAGTGTGCATGTCTGTATTAAGAGATGATAAAGTAGAATGGTTGCACTTAAGAAGATTTGAACAAAATGATGAATTCATGGCAAAAAAATTAAATGAAGTAAGACTGTATAATGCATAAAAGACATTATTGAGTGGCTGGGCAGTCCCTGCCTACTCAAAAAGTTTTCAATGAAAAAGTCAAAATTAAAATTAAAAACATTTGAACAAAGAAAATCTAAAAATAAAAGCAAAAAAATATCCATACACATGTTGCAATAACTACATAAATAAATGTACTATTAAGCCCTACATATCTATTGGATAAAACCCTTGAAGTGCCAAAGAAAGTGAACAGGGACCAGATTAAATGTCATTATGAGACTGAATTTTGCAAGCCATGTCTATCCATAGTATGCTGTGTAGATCGAAGAGCAGGCTGCACTGTGCAGTCTGATCTTGATCTACACTAGCCAGAAAAAAAAAAAAAAAAAAAAAAAAAACTATTGTTGTTAAGGCGCTTTGCAGGCTAAGATCTTTCTCATGAACCTTGCAGAGATTGACACACAAAAAACTGTTGTGTGGTCTTAACCCATTACCAAACAATCCCGATTTTTATTTTAACAACCTCTGGAAGGGAGGCTTTTGCAAACATTGTGGAAAAAGGAGAAAATGCTGGTTACCAGCATTTTCTCCTTTTTCCTCAATGTTTTCCTACCTTTCAAGGGCAAATCCTATCTTTGTGCCATATTTGGTATGTTGCCTGAAAATGCTTTCATCTTTGACTATAAAACTTTGTCGTTTGGTAAAAAGCTAAGTCTTTTTTGGGTGGACAAAAAAACAGTACCTTTCACAAATAAAAAGATAAGATAAATGCATTCACTTAACTTTTGAAAATGGTCTTAGGAACCGATTAATTATTTTTCAGTTACATGTACTTGGGTTTTGACAAAAATGCTCAGACGAGGTTAACTTTGCAGATGAAACACAGTTGCTGCCCCTGAATAGACCGACAAACCTTTCTGGGTTGCCTTGATCCGTCATTGGTAACAGTTTAATCTCTATATTTTTTGTTTGTTCATGATTTAAAACTTTTGAACAAAAGGCAAATCTTTCCTGGATCCCACCCAGTAATCAACTCTGTCTACATGTATCTTTCTGTGTTTCCTGGATACTAACCAGTCCAATGCATGGATAACCTCTCTGAGCAATGAATTATAAAAATAATTTTGTTTCATAAATGCAATATTTTTCACCTATATCTTTGCCAAAGTAATTAGTTTACTTTATTCAAGCCATTTTCAAAATTTATATGAACAGATTTAACTTACTAATCTAACTATAATTCAGATTCTGCTTTATTTAAGATCACTCTTATTATTTGCATGAGAAAATTAGTTTTTTTTTTTTTTTTTTTAATTACTTTTGGATTTAAGATCCTTAACATCAAACATTGCATGAGTTTTTCTTTCCTTTTGGATTTAAGATCCTTAACATCAAATAGTGCATGAGATAATTTTTTTTTTTTTTTTTTTTGAATGTAAGATCCTTAACATCAAACATCACAATGAGATAATAAACTATTTCTTCTTTACTTTTGGATTTAAGATCCTTAACATCAAACGTTGCATAAGATAATAAATTATTTTCTTTCTTACTTTTGGATCAAAGATCCTCAACATAATAATTGCATAGGTTTTGGTTTAAAAAGAACTGCAGGGTTCATTTCAAATTGAATTTGTGTACAAAAAAAGATGCTTTCATAACAGTGCAACAAGAAAGTAACCCGTAAAGCACCAAATAAAACCAATTGTCATTTTCATTCTAGAATAAACCAATATAATTGCAAATTCATGGCTACCTTTTGCCTGTTTTAACATAGCGGACAGTGTAGATCAAAGATCAGGCTGCATGTTTTGTGCAGCCTGATCTTGATCTACATTGGCCGCAAAGGCAACTATTTTAGTGAAAGGGTTAAAAAACTGAAATGAACCCTGAAAATTAACTCTTTACCAAGCAACAAATTTGGATTTGTCCAATTTGGAAATATTTGCAGATGACATTACCTGTGGCTCAATTAATGGTGCAAATTGTCTTTGTAGAAGGAAAACATTGTGGGAATGTAAGAAAATGCTGATTCTCTTTTTCCCACAATGTTTTAAAGGCCTTTTTCCTCAGTGTTGCTACAATGCAGGATCATTTGGTAAAGGGCTAAATAAGGCAAATAGAATTTTTAATAACAGAACAGAAAAATATACTTAAGTAATAAGAAATTACATCCACTTTCATTTTTTATCTGATATACATATAGGATTTAAGATTCTCAACATCACATAAGGTATGCTGACTATACTTTAGTGGCTATTACAACTCCCTTTGGTTTACAAACCCTCAAACATGTTTAAGTTAATGTGTGTCTGATAGACACACATCATGTAAGGATACTTCAATATGTATCACACCTACCAATTTGATAGACATGGTGCTTATTTAAAGGATTCATCCATTGTTAACGTTATGCCATTCTGTACTTCTCAAGTAATGAAATACTTTGAATACACAGGCCACAAAACTAAAACTTAAGAAAATACTACAAGACTTTTTTTCTGCTCTACTCTGAAACTGAAGCCTTTGAGCAAAAATTTTCGGAAGTCAAATCCAATTAAGAGCTAGTCAGAATTACAATTTCAAGAGTAATACCCAATGCAAATTTTTGACATACTTGACCCCTTGCAATGTAGGTGTCAAACACTGAATGAAATTTGTTGTTGTTTCTGATGTTTTTTTATTTATTCAAGGACAACAACTATGTAACTCATACTTTATATGATGCAGACTAGTATTGGGGCAACAAACATGTTCTTTACTGATCTGTTACTAGCAGGAAATCAAAGTTATATTTAAGTGTTTACCTGATTGGTCTATGATTGGTCTAATTCAAATATTTTGTAACGTGACAATAAATTATTATGTGATAAAAAAAAAAAAAAATTAACAAATTTCAGCCTCAATAACCGTTTAAAATCATAAGTGATGTAGTTATTATACCATGTGTGATATAAAGAGTATGCTCAATTATTTCGACTGTCCCATCCAGATAGCCCCACTTTAAGATGAATTCTTAGACATATACAATGTGTAAGAACAAATACATTAAACCTATAGCAAGCCACTTTTGAGTTGTTTTGTGAAAAATAGTGTGACCTATAAATGAATGATGACCAACACCGACCTACAAGATCAATGTAAAGTGATTGATCCCTGATAATGTTAGATTATTGAAAGCTGAATGAATAATTGTCATTTTATGGCACGATGACAGCTCAGGTAATTTAGCGCACATGTATGTATTAAAAGATAATAAAATGCAATTTTTGTGCTTAGAAAGATAAAAATAGTAGGAAAAAGTGTTAAATTAAAAAAGATTATTTGTATTCCGTATTTGCATAAAAGACATTATTGATGGACTTAGTGAAAGTTATTGTTCCTACCGTACTTCACCTAATTAATGCGCTGGGGCACCATTCAAAACACCAACAGGGCACTCTTAGTCCATAGCCAATTTCCCGAAATTTTCACTGCCATCACTTAGAGTAAGTATGGTACTTTGATCCGAGTTTTAGTCAGAGCCCAGTGCAAAGCGATTGCCATTTTGAAAGACTTCCTGTAATGCAGTAATGCAGAATATTGATTTTACCGCCGATCATGATTCATTTAGACATTTAATAGCGTTCACGATTAGTATGGGACACTGAAATTCAATACTTCACCTTTTTAATGTTCTTCCAAGTTAGTTGACAAATTTTGTTTTAAGGGAAGTTTATAATGTTATTGGAAGTGTATGTGTATTCAGACAGTCAGCTGTTAATGACATTGATTGCTGAAGTAATTAGGATTATGTCGACGCCGTACCTGTAAGTTTGTTTATAAATAATTGGTCATTAGTCATTTTCATCAGTCTGTGTTTGAAAAGTTTTAGTGAATTTATCTTGCGTTTGGAAGTTTGTCACCCCAGTTGTCGATTTTAAGGTTAAGGTTGGGTATGGGTGGGGGTTGTCTGGAAGCGTTTGGAGTAAGAAATAATAGTGTGTGTGGGGGAGGGGGTTCTACTATTAGGGAGGGAGCGTGAAATACGGTATTTTATCAAAGCATCATTGCAAAATAGTACCGGTCATATTGACATAATAATGATAAAAATAAAGTATGCAATGTGTTTTGTTGATGACTGGGGTGTACCAAGAAGGGGTTGGTCAAGGAGTATTACCAAGTTTTCACTTTATAGTCTTAAAACCACAAAAGATGTTACCGGATATCAGAGGCATTATGTAAAGATATGCATATACTGGTGTCATTGGGGTCAGAATATATTTGGAACTGCTTGAAGATGGTTTGTCTTGGAGACTGATAATGTATCACATGTTTCAACTCAGCAGTCTGAAGGTTTAGTAAGGCATTATTTGTTGGTAAATTTGGTTCTTTAGTACATGGGATTGGTCTGTATTGATTTATTTGGTATATTTGAAATTATTTTAAGAAATAAAACACATGGGTCTGGCAACAATGTAAGTTTAACATTCATGACACTATGTCCCTTTTTTTATCAATGCAAACTTCATACTAATATCCATACTAGCTTATGTTTCTGTCAAACTTTGGACCTATATAGCTGGGCTTAGCCTCATAAAATGAGGCGGAATGCTGTACTTTGAGGGCAGTGTGTGCCATCTTAGTAAAATGGCTTCATTTGTGTGTGGTTCATATTTTCAAATTACTTACAAACTTTCTCAGTTTGCTACCTTTCAACACTTTATGGCAACCATAATATTATTGTCTTACACCTTTGACTTCATGGCAGACGATCAGTTTCTACCATGTTATATTTGAAATATTACTTTTAGGCAGGTAAAAAACATCAAATTCAAACCTCCATGTTTTGTAATATACATATCACAATTTTTTACAAATTTTTATAAACTTGCCCATCATTAATCTGACAGACTTTGTATAATTTATCATGCACTTATTTTAACCCTTGATTACCCGATGTTAAGTGACTCTTACCTTAACAAAGTCCAAATCTGGTTATACTGTAAATCTACAAAGATAAAGATAAGTTTATGTAGAATTATTAACAAGTAACATAAGCACCAAGTTGTTCCAGGTGAAAAAAATTATTTCTATATAAATGTGTATATTTAACCCTTTTCCAAACAAGCCCCGGTTTTCACGTGTCTGCAGTACAAGTCTTTTGAAAACACTGTGGGAAAAGGAGAAATTGCTCGTAATGAGCAATTTCTCCTTTTCCCACATTGTTTTCTACCCTTTGTGAGAACTTTCTGCCATTTTCATCAAATTTAAAATTGTCGTCTGCAAACTCTTTCAATTTGGACTAGTCCAAAATTTGTCGTTTGGGAAAGGGTTAATAGTGTTACCACACCATCCCAACTTTTAATGACCCTAAGGAAAAAGTCATTTGAAAACATTGTTGGAAAAGGAGAAAATTCTGGTAACCAGTATTTTCTCCTTTTCCCACAACTTTTTCTATTCCTTAACAAATTACATCATACAAGTCACATTCAATTTGTTGTCTGCAAAGGCTTGCAATTCGGACCAGTAAAAAGTTTTGTGGTCTGGTATAGGGTGATTAAAACACTTATTATAATTATACTCTTTGGCTTGCCTCAGTATGCTGTAATGGCCTACAGGTGTTTTCCTACCCTAAAATATTTAATTCTGCGCTGAACATAGGCCCAAGAAATTCCCAGAAACATTCCAATGCTTATATGACCTTGAGTAGGATGGATATTGAAAACATTGTTGGATAAAAACAAGAAAAAACTCCTTTTCCCACAACATTTTCTACCTTACAAAAGATGAATACCACTATTCCAATCACAATTTGTCGTGTGCAAATATTTTCAATTTAGACAGGTTCAAAGTTTTATTGTCTGGTAAAGAATTAAAGCATAATCACCCACAGTTGACTTTGGCCTTGCTGTATACAACAATAAAAAAATAATGTGGCAAAGGAGAAATTGTTGGGAATGACCGAATTATATTGCATTTTGCCACAATATTTCCACTTGTATTTATGTCTCAAACATTATCATCCATATTTCAAGAGGACATTTTTAAAATCCTCTGCCACAAATTTCACCCAAAGAGGTTAAGGTATGTTAGGTTTTCAGTCATCATGTAAGTTCTTGGTTTCTGGATTTTCTTCAATTTTTTTTTTTTTTTTAATATGGTTTAATCCCTTGATAATACAAAAGAGTTGGATAAAAAAAAAATGTTGATTTTATCCAGTAAACACGATATGCAAATTTTCAACTTTAAATGGCTACTTTTCCCTTACTGATTGTCAGATTTTTTCAAAATCAATAGGGTTCAAGCTATTGATTAGATAAACAAACTGTGCAAGTTTCACGAAAATCCGACAAAAATGCAGAATTTATCATGTAAACAAGAAAAAGATGAACAGACAGAGTGATGGACTGATGGACGACGGAAACCTCGCTATGACATAGGCTCTGCTGGCTTTCAGCCACTAGAGTGAAAAACTGAAATGGGTAAAAATCTGGCTGAAAACAAGTAAAGATGCATTGGGTTTAGACTATACCTAATATGTAGTCTGATCTGGGATTTACAATGTGTGCACTATATTTTGCAATACATCCTGACCAAGACTGTCTTTAGATTTTTATCTTATAATGACTAATATTTTCAATTAGAAAAAAAAAAAAAAGACCTAAATGCTGTATTCAAGGCTTCTTTTAAAAAACATTTCATAGAATAGCAAGTGGTTCAAATCATTATTGGATAAAAAAAAATTTAGACTTGCCTAAATTGAAAGTGTTTGGAAAACTACAAATTAAATGTGGCTTAAATAATGTAATTTATCTTAAACTCTTTACCAAAACGATTGGTCCAAATTAAAAGCATTGCAGACGACAAATCAAATGCAGCTCAAAAATTAAATTTTTTTTGTAAAGGGTAGAAAACATTGTGGGAAAAGGAGAAAATGCTAGATACCAGCATTTTCTCCTTTTCCCACAATGTTTTCAAAAGGATTTTTCTTCAGGGTCGATAATAGTCTGGATTGAGTGGTTAATAATAAAAGTGGTAGAAAACCTTGTGGAACAAGGAATAAAACGCTGGTAATCAACATTTTCTCCTTTTCACCACACTTCAGGCTTCTTTATTAGGGTCATTAAAACTTGGGATTGTATGGTAAAGGGTTAAATCCAAGATCATGTAATGCCAAAGATGTTTAACTCCTTACCAAACGACAATCTTTTGGATTTCAACTACTAATGAAAGCATTTCGCACATGACATAATAAAGGCGAAACAAAAATTGAAAACTGTTTTTGGAATGATAGAAAACATTGTGGGAAAAGCAGAAAATGCTGGTTATCAGCATTTTCTCCTTTTCGCACAATGTTTTCAAAAGGCTTCTTCCAAAGGGTCATTAAAACCCAAGTGTGGTACAGGGTTTAGAGAGGGAAATAACGTCCTATGAACTAGAGCAAATACATGTTTTTGTTTTTAAATAAGCTAGACAAATGTAATCCTTATTCTGAAATGAATAGAGGGAGAAATGCTAATCTGTGTGCCTTATGATGGGACATTATCGCAGAATACCTACCTTGATAAAACATTTAATCCTTTACCAAACGACAACATTTTAGACTGGTCCAAATTGAAAGCATTTGCAGATGATGAAATAAATGTTACCAAAAAATTGAAGTTTGTTTTGGGAGGGTAGAAAACATTGCTGGAAAAGGAGAAAATGCTGGTTACCAGCATTTTCTCCTTTTCCCACAATGTTTTCAAAAGGCTTCTTTCTCAAGGTTGTTAAAAGTCGGGATTGTCTGATAAAGCGTTAAGATCACACTGCATGTTCTGTAGTCTGATATTGAATGAAACTTTTTGCCCAGACATGTAAAGCTGTCCTTAGTTCTTAAGGGGGACTATTCAGATTTTTAATAATCTCAACAAACTTAAAAAAACACTACATCTCTAAATTAACCAATGCAATAGCTAGCAAACCATCAGTTAAAAAAAGGATGTATGTAAGAGAAAACATTTTTCTCTCTATTCCTTGATAGGCTATGTACAAAAGAGTATTTTGTGGTACTTATCAGTGTTAAACAAAACAAGAAATAAATAATTTGCAGCAAAAACAACTTAAGAAGGCCTATTTACCTTTTATCACACAATCCTGACTTGGAGTGTACAGATCAAGATCGGACTGCATACAACAAACACAGAGTCTGATTTTGGATCAAAACAGTCCAACATAGGGAGATTTTTCTGGCAAAGAGAACCTTGAAATCAGAATAAATCTGTTGGATTTTTCTTTTCCTATCAACAGGAAATTTCTCCATTATTTATTTAGCAGCTTAAGGATAAACATTCGATAAGAAATTCTGATCTTAATGGATTCATGGTATTGCTTTCTCTAAGCAAGGATCATACAGTATGTAGACATGTCTATGATCCCTACACTAAGCAATTTTTCTACTTTCCACAATGTTCCCCTAAGTAGTAAATGCCGGATGTATAAAACTATATCTCCATGCACTAAAGAATCAACCCATTACAACAAGATGCACATTTTTATGCTCCTTGTGCGAAAGGCTACGATTCCCGCTCACACCAGTGTTCCCACTTTTTTTTTTTTTTTTTGATTTGTAAGATGTCTGCGATCTCCTAGTAATTCAAGGAAAACTTTGTTTCAAAACAAATTTCAAAAAGATATGCATATTAGAGCGACATTTTAAGAAGGAAATCGGGAGGCGGACGCAAACATAGGCACAAAGACGCTGGCGTTTTACAAATGCGAGGGAAAATTATACGAAAACAATCACAAATTTCAACTACAATGCCAGATCTAGATATACATACATGTACTTTACTTATTCATGGAAAAAAATACAAAGATTACGAAAGAAAAAGAGACTTACTTCATTTTTTCCCCGGATCAACCTGCTTGGCTCTTTGTTTGAACCTTTATTTTGCCCGACTAAACGTTGACTGAGTTCACACTGAGTAACAATCACCTGGGTGGATTAGGAGTCACGTGATAGGGGTCAGCCTAAAATCCAAGTGACCAGTCGGAAACAGGAGCAATGATTGGCCCTTAGGCACCGTGACAATTATAGTTGCCAATGCAGCCGGAATAGGTCGAGATCAGACTGCATAAAATTGCAGTCTGATCTCGGATCTACTCTGTCCGCTTGCGCAGATATTCTGGGTGGTAAGGCTCAAAATTGCAACCATTTAGGTCTTACTTCTAGAATGAATCAATTAAATGGACCCTTTCAGTTAGGAAAAACGTCCAAAATATTGTCATTTCAGAGTTGTTTTAGCAACAATATGTGACAAAGAAGCGAACAGTGTAGATCCAAGGTCAGACTGCACGTTTTGTGCAGTCTAATCTTGATCTATACTGTCCGCAAACAACAACTTAAGTCGTTTCCAGCGCTTTTTGGATAAATAGTTTAGGTGAATAATTTAGGTGGTGTGTTACGCCCCTTTCAACAGTATACACTTATATCACGGTCACTCGTATTCATGTCTTTGCTGGGTTTCACCAGTACTAGTTCTACCCTGCCAGGGCACTGTGCACAGTGCGCCTTGTACCCTACGTTTTCTCCTTTTCCCACAATATTTTAAACCTTTCAAAGCCAAATCTTATAATTTTAGGTACATTTTATTCGCCGTCTGCAAATGCTTTGAATTTGGACGCTTCCAACCTTTTGTCGTCGGGTAAAGATTTTAACGCTAGGGTCAGGGACAAAATGACGTCGCGTTCAATTCTATAGGTTTCTGCGGGATTTTGGAAGAGTTGAAAATTCGAGAAAATGATTTATATCCTAAATCTGTTTCTGCCAAATTTCTCCCTGGCCAGTATTGGAAAAAGATAAAAACTCCGAACTTCCTGTCCAAGAAATGTCAATAAGACTCAATGGACATAAGGTTTGACATTGCTATGACAATTGCTTCCGGATGTTTCGTAACAAAGTCTGAACGAACTATAACTCTTTCAGCGCCGTGCTTATTATATAATAATCTGGACCTCAAAGAGCAATCTACTGAATATCTGAACGAATTTTAGCTCATAGTCTTGAATAAACAAGCGGAAGTATATATCTACGATCAGAACGTACGTTCTGTGCAGTCTTATCTTAATCTATTTCGTAGGCGAAAGTTTCTCTATGGTGATGAAAGAATTGCAGACTTTTTTTTTTTTTTTTTTGAGGGGGGGTGGGGTGGGGGGTCCTTGTACCTTTGAGATTTTTTCCCGTTTTCAATAGTATTTTAGTTGTTATCAGGGCAAGATTTTACTTTTCTGATAGTTCTATCAGTTGTAGGCTTGGATTCTGCTCCGCCCCTGCCCTCAAATCATTTTGCCGCCATATTAATCAACTCATTTTCAGACACGATAAAAATAAATAGACTCGTCTATATTCAAAGCATTTGCAGACAACAACTCATTCGTGGATCAAATCTTTGGATTTAGTTTAACCGGAAAAAAAAAAAAAGGTGGAAAAGGACCAAATGCTGATTAGATCTACAAGAAGTCTCTTAATTTGGCACTTTTGTTTTCAAACGCATTGTCTGATAAAGGAAGGTAAAATATGTAAATAATATCGAAATTCATAAAATTAAGAATGGTAAAAACGCTGGATTAAATTAGCACTCTCATGGCCAAATGAAGCAGTTCGTGATTTTTTATGGGAGGGGGGGACGGCGGAGAGGGGAAATATACCGCGAGTGCCAATACAGAGACTAGGCTACAGAATGGCTGAAAAAAATACGTTTCCATAGCTAATGAAACTACTTTTTGATTAATGTTCAAAATACAATTCTAGTAAAAAAAAACAACTTTTTTTTGTGTCTGAAAACAGGGCCTACACATTTCCAATACAAAGGAAAAGACTTTTTTAAGACTGAAGAAAATACATTTTCCATTCGAACGGCGAGGCAATTTTTTGGACTCGAAATAGACCTGCTTCCCATATAGAGAGGTATTTTAGAGACACACAATGCGATTTAATTGACTCTTTACCGCGCTTGAAAATTTTAGGGTCATCCAATATGCAAGCAGCTGCAGAGGACAAATTAAATGAGCCTAAAAATGAGGATTTCGTCTTTGAAAACTTAAAAGACAATGTAAGTAAAGTAGAAAATGCTGATCACCAGCATTCGTAGAGGGTTAAATCTAAAGAAGAGACTACTTGAGGACCGAAATACATTTCTAGCGCTGAGTTGGAGACCTTACGTGGACTGCAGACTAAATGATCTCCTGAGACTCAAGATACATTTCCATTGCCAACAATGCGACTTCCTCAGGAATAAAAATACAATTCCATGGTAAAAGAAGGGACATTGTAAAATCTGAAAATACATCGCTACTGCAAACGAAGGGACTTTTAGGGCGTTATCTCCCGCTGGGTGGCATTTTTCAAATACATCATCTTCGAAGAATATGACATGCGCAGACAACGCTTTTAGGGACTCAAAATACATTCCGGCTGTCAGCAAGGAGACTTTGTGGACTGCAAAAATATAATTTCAACCTCCAACGGACAGTACTCGTACATGAAAAGAAGATACCTCTTTAGGGAAAAAAAATGGTACTATACAACTGCAAACGAAGTGATTTGTTAAGGACTTGGAGTATATTTTTATGAATATGAACATTCCCCCCTCCCCTCCACACACTTACGCAGATATTTTTTTTTTTAAACATTTTACCAAGTAGATCTTTCTTTTTTTTTATTATTTCTGGGTTCCGTTTAAGAAATTTCTGATTGTTTCCCTTCTTATTGTTAAGTGTTGTGGACAACTGCAATTGCTACCAATAAGTGTAATTTGCTTCTTTGAACAGATATCCTTTTCGCCATTTAAAGTTCATTTCCGTCATTAAATGCAGACGACATTATCGAACGCCATGTTGGAAAGCGTAAATTACACGTACCCAAAAATCACTTTACAAAGTTACACATTGCTGCTTCTGGTAAAGACTTTTGTTTCATCGTCAGTGAACGAATTGCAGACTGCAAACCGAAAAGAACTTCTCAACAGACGCGAAAGACGAAATTTAAGAGAAGCAGTTTGTAACGACGATCTTAACTTTGGCGGGAACAGAAATCTCGTGGTTAGTTGCATTGCCTTCATTTTCTTCATTTTTGCTGGGTCCCTCTGCGACACTTAGGTTTGGTTTGTACATGCTTTTTATTTTCTTCATTAGTTGACCCGTATATTAAACAAAATTTTTCTTTACAGTTGGCGTTTTGATAAATTGACCCGGTTCCTCACGGTCCAACAATGAGGGTACGCAGGGAATAAATTAATTTGTTTTACTTCATTAATCTAGTATCAAGCAAAACAAATGAATTTATTCCCTGTGGGGGGTGGTCCACAAAGTTCTTTTGGCGTGGTCAAAATGGGGTGGTTTTATGAAATTTGAATCCTTTTTCTATAGATCAAGATCTATCTGGCAAAATGTGGTCTGATCTTGATCGTTATCGTCTGATATAAAAAGAAATGAGAATTGCTATAGATCTATTTAGATGTTTTGAGTCGCCTGGTTGCGTAGCAGCCAGACTCTCATTGTTATCATCCTGATTCATGGGGTGACGTAAGCATGCCTCCGGCCTTGTACTGACTTCCGGTTTGCGAGACGTTGCGTAGTTCATTTGTAATGTTGCATTATCCTCAATGCTTCTATCGTACATAATTTTCAGTTGCTAAATTTTAGATATATCGAAGACGTCCCTTACAGTTCAAGTATTCAAATGCGTAAATATTTGAAATAATTGTCTCCTGCTCTAGGATACACGAACACTGAACTTTCACATTGGCATCGAGAATAATCGGTCCGTGGAAAACCGGATTTCCCTTCGAACCGGATTTCACCAAATTTCACCTCTTGATGACCGCATTTTACCCAAGTATGACAAATTTTATTGCCATAGTGATAACTTTTGATCTGAAATGAAATATATTTATGAACAGCATAATTGTATGCTAATTTTCTGGAAAATATCATATTCTAACAATAATTTGTTAGGGTTTTTTAGAACAACATGTAACTTCTTTTGAAAAGATTTTTTGGACATGTGGATAAGCTATATTACATAATAAATTAGCTAAATGAGAAATCACCATGGCGAAGAATTCATTATTTGATGTGAAATATGGTCATACGAGGTGAAATGAATTTCGGTGAAATGCAGTTCGAAGTGAGTTTCGGCTTTTCCATGCAACCGATAATAATTTGCATATCTGGATGTCGTCTGGCGTGTGTTTTGGAAGCCCCGCTATATATACGGCAACAGTTATTAATAAAACTATTCTTTTTTCATTAGCCAAATTACCCACTTAAAGTGCATTAATTTGGTTCCAGCCCTCATACCCTTTTCTGGTTTAAAATCAGTCAATGACAGAAGGAAAAGGCAATGTCGAACGGCATTGGTGCTCGGTCATAGAGGGAAATTGCGTCGTAGGCTAACTTGTTCAACTGTGAGAGTTTACTCTCCTAGGAAGATTTAACCAACAAAACTTGACCCAAAATATATTAAGTATACAATAGATAAGGTTGTCTTTTTTCTCAAAGTATTTTCAAGCCAAAACATCTTTATATGCCGTTCAAGATGTGCTGAGATTCATATTACCGGTGTCTATTTATAGCAACAACCTTCACCTTCGCGGGAACAACACAGTTCCCCGACAAGATAATTCCCTGACACATCTGTACACTGTTTCCCGACAATTTCAGACAACTACCATGGCATGTATACATATGCAATTTCTCTTGAACTGCAGGTGGTGTAAACTCGGATCACACTGTATGCAATGTACAGCCTGATCTTCTGACTCTCATCGATTTTGATTATATTTTGAGGAACCTTAGATAGTACTTTTATGATGGGGTATAATTATTTCTTTCAGTTTCTTTTTTACTTGATTTCTGACAACTCTTTAATTTGCAATATTTCATATTTCAGTGATAGATTAACATGTTATTATAGCTCTGAAATGTCACGTATTTCCAGAAGCGCGAATCATTATATTTTAACGGTTTTGTGTGTGTTTGCCTGACGTAGTTTAGGATAAGACTGCCATCTACGGACGGTGTGGACGTCAATCAGATGATTTTGTTGCCAAATGTTCATAAGATATATAGAATAACAGGTACAAATTATCCAATCACAAAACATGTGTTATCAGTAAATATCCTTAATTTTCAATGATTACCAACAATAACTGTTAATGATAGTAAGTAATAGGTACATGTAGTTTGACTTAGAACAAAAGTGTTTGGGAACCGCCTCTAAAAAGATTGTCGTCCAGGAACTGGCTTGTCCGGGAAAGTTCTATGTTTATTCCACCTTTCCACGCACTCGTCACAACTCAGCCGATTCCGTACCTAGTAACCTACATCTAACCTCGTCTGTAACAAAGGGATTTCCATACTGAAATACTCCTTGTCACATGATCTTAAACAGTTGGTATAGTAGCTAACTATGGTTGAAGGTCACAGGAGGCATTTTATTTTTGCATTTTTTTCGCCACTAAGAGTAAAAAGCCACGTCCTTTTGATTTTTATTTACTAAAAAATCAACCCCCTCCTCCGAAAAAGGGCGGGTGTCAAAATCTGGTTTAATGCCCCTTAAACTTTCAAACAACTAAGCAACAGGCGACTCTCAGGACTATCAGTCCTTTGATTAAATATTTTACTCACGCCGAAGAGGTTTCTGATAAATTACAAACTCTTCTACTGGAAAAGCATCAGGTCCAGACTTCAGATTTCATGTCCTCTTTGTCGACTATATAATCTTTTTTTTTTTTCGATAAGTGTGTCATCGTGTGTCCTATTTTTAAAAGCGGATATCTTGCATCAAATTATTGGCCTGTATCACTTTTAAACACAATGGAGAAGGTTCTAGAAAGAATAACTTACAAGCATATTTTTACTCACCTAAAAGAAACATTTTTTCATACAACGTCAGTCCGGTTTGCTTCCTGGGGACTCGATTGTCAACTGATTAAGATACGGGAATGGTTTGAATTTGTTAGAAATACTTTAGACAGTTGTGGCTTAAGCTTTGTTTGGAATGGCCAGTCTTATACTGGCTCAAAAATAATGCTTCTGAAAAGAGTTGATGATATTCTAAAATCTCAATTTTTACAAATTTGGCCCTCGGATTTGATGTGTTCCCGAAAATGTATTAATTATAGAATGTACAATTTCGAACATAAATTTGACGACTTTTTTTAACACCTTAGATGGTAAACTTCTCCAGTCTGTTATTAATTTTAGGTTTTGTAATAATTATCTTCCAATAGAAAAGGGTCGTTGCTTAGGTATACAAAGAAGTGATAGAAAGTGCAAAATGTGTTCTCTATATGAGGTTGGTGATGAATTTCATTATCTTTTTCGGTGTAATGCGTTTGATAATGAGAGAACACATATTCTGACGAGATCCCAATGTAGAAATCCGAATATCTATACCTTTAGAAATATTATGAACACAAACAGTTCCAAGAAACTAACTAAACTAGCAAAGTTTTTATTTACTGTATTGAAAAATTGTAAACTATCTACCTGACTTTGTTCCTGTATTTTTCATTAATTTCATGACCGGTACTAAACCGTACAGATTTTTTTATTAGTCTTTCCTCCCCTCACTCTGTCCACCTATGTATCAGTGATGTCTGTTTTCCTATTCGTCATATATCTTGTAGTTGATATACCATACAGCCTGGTAATTATTACATGTTTTGTCGTTACCTCATATCAAATAAATGTAAATGTGCTGGGAGAATGAGTAAAACTTGTAAAACTTGATACTTGTACAAAAAGATTTGCAACGCTTTAAATGGCTTTGAAATATGGATGTTTTTTTCTGACGGTAACAAAGCATCTGACAAGATGTTGTATAAGGGTTTCATCTTTAAATTACAGGCTGGAGTTATGGTTGACAAGGTTTTTTCTTTCCTACAGGATTATCTGATGAACAGAACTTAGAAAGTGGTTCTTCCTGGAAGGTCTTCCGATGTATCATTTGTCAATGCTGGAGTCCTACAGGATTCAGTACTGTGTCCATTGATGTTTTTGGTCTATATCAACACTATAGTAAAAGATATTCATTTCGGCATCAATTTCTTTGCCAACGACACCAGACTTTTTATTGTAGTTGATACTCCAGATGCATCGGTAGCAATGTTACAATCGGACACGATAGGGGTTAGTTACGGGTGAGGCACTGTATCGTCGTTGAAACCTAGTGCTCAGCGTTTCTCCTCTATCGGATTTCTTCAGATTTTTTTTTTCTCCGTATACAGATTCTTGAAAAATCAGGTAGTTTTCTACATGTAGACATATTTCATTTGTCACTGGGTATAAAAAGTATGTTTCTTCTTGTTTCTGAGCCTAACTCATTTACAGTTTTGTCAAAATCTCCTCCGTCCCGACAAAGAAATACCGTTGATTTTTGAGAGTTATTTTCATTTTTGCCTTTATCGCAGTCTAATTTTATGCTGCTTTCAGTATGAAAAAAGTGACAATCATTCTGACTGCTAATGACAGGGACAGCATTATTTAAACAAGAGGGCCATGATGGCCCTGGACGCTCACCTGAGTCAATAGGCGAAATTCACTCAACATGCATAATTGAATTTCTGACCAATTGTTAGGTCAATTGAGCTTAAAATGTGGCCTCTAGAGCGTCCACAAGGAATTTCCGTAAGTTGACCTAGTGACCTAATTTATCACCCCACGTGACCCAATTTAGAACTCATCAAAAAATTTATCAAGACAAACATTCTGCACAGTTTTCAAGTTAATTGAGCAATAAATGTGGCCTCTAGAGTGCCCACAAAGTGTTTGACCCAGTAACCTAGTTTATAACCCCAGCTGACCCAATTTCAAACTCACCCAATATTTCATCAAGACAAACGTTATGACCAACTTTCAAGTCAATTGAGCAAGAAATGTGACTTCTACAGTGCCCTAAAGGTATTTCTTTAGTTAGACCTAGTGACCTAGATTATGAGCCCAGGTGACCGAATTTTAAAGTCATCCTAGATTTCATCAAGACAAACATTTTGACCAATTTTCAAATCAATTGAACAATAAATGTGGCCTCTGGAGTGCACACAAGGTATTTCTTTAATTTGACTTAGTGACCTAATTTAAGACCCCACATAACCCAAATTCGGACTCATGTGAGATTTTATCAAGACAAACATTCTGACCAATTTTCAAGTCAATTGAGCCAAAAATGTAGCCTCTAGAGTGCCCACAAGGTTTTACTTTAATTTGAACTAGTGACCTAGTTTATGACCCCAGGTGACCCAAATCCAAACTCATCTAAGATTTTATCAAGACAAACATTCTGACCAAATTTCAGGTCATTTGAGCAATAAATGTGGCCTCTAGAGTGCCCACAAGGTATTTCTTTAATTTGACCTAGTGACCTAGTTTATGACCCCAGGTGACCCAATTTCGAACTGACTGAACATGTTGTGCTCAGGTGAGCTAACAAACTTAGAAAAGGTTCACTACATACCAAATAACCAAGCTCTATGCCTTCAAGGTTTAAAAAAGAAGAATTTTAAAGTTTTCCTTCTTTGTTCCAATGTTAGAACTTGTGACCCCCGGGGCAGGGCCAGTTTTGACCCCAGGGCATCGTATGAACAAACTTGGTAGAGGTCCATTAGGAAATGCTACATACCAAATATCAAAGCTCAACGGCTTGCAGTTTCAGAGAAGAAGAATTTTAAAGTTTTCCTTCTTTGTTCCTATGTTAGAACTTGTGACCCCCGGGGCGGGGCCAGTTTTGATCCGAGGGGGATCATATGAACAAACCTGGTAGAGGTTCACTAGGAGATGCTAGATGCCAAATATCAAAGCTCTATGCCTTCCAGTTTCAGAGAAGAAGAATTTTAAAGTTTTCCTTCTTTGTTCCTATGTTCGAAAATTGTGATCCCCCGTGCGGGGCCAGTTTTGGCCCAGGGGCATCGTATGAACAAAGTAGGTAGAGGTCCGCTAGGAGATGCTACATACCAAATATCAAAGCTCTACGCCTTCTAGAATCAGAGAAGAAAATTTTTAGAATTTTCCTTCTTTGTTCCTTTGTTCAAAACTTGTGACCCCCGGGACAGGGCCAGTTTTGACCCCAGGGGCATCATATGAACAAAATTGGTAGAGGTCCACTAGGAGATGCTAGATGCCAAATATCAAAGCTCCACGCCTTCCAGTTTCAGAGAAGAAGAATTTTAAAGTTTTCCTTCTTTGTTCCTATGTTCGAACTTGTGACGCCCTGGGCAGGGCCAGTTTTGAACCCAGGGGCATCATATGAACAAACTTGGTAGAGGTCCACTAGGAGATGCTACATACCAAATATCAAAGCACTACGCCTTCTAGAATCAGAGAAGAAGATTTTCAAAGATTTTCCTATTTTTTGCCTTTCTGTTGCCATGGCAACCAGAGTTTTGGGTGGAATTCAATCTCTTGAACAACTTTGGTAGAGCTTCACCCAAGGAACATCCCTGCCAAGTTTCATCAAGATTGGCCCAGCGGTTTAGGAGGAGAAGATGTTTAAAGGAATTGTGGACAGACGGACAGACGGACAGATGGACGCCGGACAACGACCCATCACAATAGCACGAAGTGCTCAGGTGAGCTAAAAAAAAAAATAAAAAAATGACATTCATATACATGTAATCTAAGGGTCTTTCTTTCTTGAAATTATACTTAAACGCTGAATAAATATTTTTTTTAACAAAGTCATAAAAAAGATGATAAACAATAAAAAAAAAAATGGTAAATTCTTGGAATAAAAAAGAATGAATGAAAACGTACACCATCTAATCCTAGAGTAAAAAAAGTAAAAGAAGAAAATACAAAAATAATCATGTTATCACAGCTAAGCTTTTTCACAAGTTTATAGGCGATGAAGAGAGAAAAAATATAATGCAGTGAAAGAATGAAAACAAATACATGTACTCCGTTGCAGAACAAAGATCAGACTTATTGATACTGATTTGATCTTTACACTTCACAAACACCAAGCATTTTTTTTTTTTTTGAAATATTAAACGAATCTACTTTTGACAATACTATGGCAAAATGAGGAATTGAGAAAAAAGATTTTTTCTTTACTACAATTTTTCTTATATCAAATGTATAATTTCACTCGATTAAATTCACTCAACTTGAATTCATGTTCATTATCCATCAGTGTATTATAGGTCGTTTTCAAATTCTTTCACTGCAAATTGATTCAAGAGAGATCGCGAATTTAAAGACTCTAATGCAACCTACACGTCATATACAAAGAGCAAACGAGTCATCTTAGTTTCTTTGCGTCTTTTGAAAATACTTTGTCTCCAGTTGTAATCTATATGAATATTATTTATATAAAAAAAGTCCGTTTCGAGGAGTTAACGCCAATGCGGGGTGCTGAAATGTTCTTTCATGTCTTTCATTGAGAAAGCAAACGCCTGAATGTCACCTCGTATACCGTATTTGTCCATCAAATAGGGCACGTCACCTGTGGTAGAAATTAAACATACATTATCAACTTTCCTTCAAACGGCCGAACAACAAATTGGTTTCATTTTTAAAGATGTGCAGATTAACTAACATCGTCAATGTGTCTACCTTACGGTAAAGCATGGACAATGGTACTATCACAATTAAAACAAGAGGACCATGATGGTCCTATATCGCTTACCTGAGTACCAAGCCGTAAAGGTCTACAATGAAGATAAATACCAAATATCGAAGTGCAAGGCCAAAGCTCTAGGTCTTCTTGGTATAGACAAGAAGATAATCTTTCTTAACCAAACCCGGTTATATAAATATTTGTGAGAAGTTTGAATGATATTTGTCCAATAGTTTTTGGAAAATAGGGAGAACAAGAAATTTCATCAAAGGAAAATAACTTTATAAAAATTCAATGAACCGTCACCAAAATATAATATGCACATTCTTGCTTGGCACCGAGTCTCTCTAAAGTTTGAATGAAATCTGTCCTGTAGTTGTTGAGAACTAGCTCTGACAAGAAAATGCTACAGAAAGACTGATGGATGGATGGATGGATGGATGGATGGACCGACAAGCTGACTCCGATATACATCCAGAACAGAGTTTTGAAGGAATAATAACAAAGCCCTAGGCCTTTTGGTGTGTGGCAAAAAGTTGCGTGATTTGAACAAACTTAGTAGAGAATGTTTGCCGATTCAAGACTTTCTATACAAGTTAGTATTATAATGTTGTTAAATACACCACCAACTACAGTGGTTGTCCAGGGACATGTTCAGGGGTAATTGCTATTGTAAAACACATAAACAATGTATTTACACTTGCAATAGTCTTGCACCAACCTTTAAATGCGTCCAGCTTACAAAAATTTGACCTTCAAGTGTGACATTGACCTTGGCCCTACCTGAATAGATCTTTCAAATGGTACTTCAATTCATGGGTGAGTATATGCCCAAAATCTATCGGGGGGGGGGGGTCATAAACTTATTTATAAATTAAGACAAACACCACAAACTGAAGAACAAAACTTATAATGACTTCTAAGATTTACAAGATAAAATCTGTACTACAGAGTTAAATGAATGAACAAATATGAACTCAAAATACAATGAACACAATGTTCAAAGATACATCCTAACAGCCAGAGAGAAAAATGCTGTCAAAGCCTTTAACCCTTTATCACATGGCAAAATTTTAGATCTGTCCAAATTGAAAGTATTTGCAGACAACATTTTCATATTGTCTCAAGTGACACAATATTTCTTTGACAGGGTAGAAAACTTTGTGGGAAAAAGGAGAAAATGCTGGTTACCAGCATTTTTTCCTTTTCACAGAATGTTTCTCATCATGTGACCTAGCGCATATTGTCAAGGTTCTGCAATTTATAGCTGCATCATGGAAAAAGGGGTCTTCATGTTATATTTCATTTTTCACCAGTATCTCTTTAATTACTGGACATACATGTATCTCAACAGATTTGGATGAAATTTTCACACATCAAGTGACCTAGCACATATTGTCAGGGTTTTGGAATTTATTGCTGTGTCATGGAAAAAGGGGGCTTCATGTCAAATTTAAACTGCATCTGTCCGTCCTGAATAGATAAAAGGAAAAAATGATCAGGTGGGAACCAAGGCTAGGGGTACGCAAGACAGGATGTTTTATCAGACAGTGTAGATAAAGATCAGACTGCAGTTGGATCTTGGATATATATGCCTTATATTCTGCAAGATAGTATTGCCTACAACACAGTCTTGAAATGCATATTACTTGGTCTATCTTTATCTCTTTACCAAACAAAAATTTTAGACTGGTCTATAATTCAAAGCATTTGCAGACAACAAAATAAATTTGTCTCAAAAAATGAACTTAGATTTGGGATGGGTAGAGAACATTGTGGAAAAAGTTAAAAAAATCCTGGTTACCTGAGTGCTTGGCCCAACTGAGATTTAAACTTGACATCCCTGCATAGCTAGCCCTGTAGGTAATGAGCTAACAGGCTTGGCTCAAATTATTAACAAACAACAAAATTTAATCCTTAAACCCAAAGGCCATTTTCATTCCAGAATGAGTCCAAGATGATAACAACTGCATGGGTGCCTTTTGTCTGCAGTGTTTCAACAAAGCAGACAGTATAGATCAGTGATCGGACTGCATATTTCGTGCAGTCTGATCTTGATCTACACTAGTCACAAAGGCAACTATAGTAGTGAAAGGCGCTTAAAGGGTTAAGACTTGTCCAAATTCAAACCATTTGCTGACAACAAAATAAATGTGACTCAAAAATTTAAATTTGATTTTGGTTGGGTGGAAAACATTGTGGAAAAAGGAAAACATGCTGGTTACAAGTATTTCCTCTTTTTCCCACAATATTTTCAAGAGCCTTATTTCTCACAGGCGTTAAAACTTGGGATTGTGTGGTAAAGGGTTAAATAGAACAAGACTTTTGAAGTTCATTCTGTATACCTTTATGTCCTTTTTTGACCCAGGGGCATCATTTGAACAAAATTGGTAGAAGTCTACAAAGAAATGCCACATACCAAATATCAAAGCTCTAGGCCTTCTAGTTTCAGACAAAAACATTTTTAAAGTTTGCTCTATATACAATTTTGCCCAAAATTGTGACCCCTGGAGTTAAAGGGTTAATTCAATTCTTTTAACAACTTTGGTAGAACTTCACCCAAGGAATATGCCTGTCAAGTTTCAACATGATTGGTTTAGGATGAGAAGATGTTTAAAGGAATTGTGGAAAGACTGACGCCGGACAACGACGAATCACAATACCTCACCCAGCGCTTCGTGCTCAGGTGAGCTAACAAATAGGCCTAACCATTGTCTGTGGCTTGTGATAAACAACATAAAGATGAAGTTTCATAACATTTTGTCTTGTAGTTAAAGAGATATTAATCCATAATGAAAATATATGTGAAGCCCCCTTTTTCCATGACATGACATTTAATCAAAAAAGCTAAACTAATGATATTGGCGGACTATCATAAGGAACACATGTATGAAGTTTCACAAATTTTTGTACAGGATTTTGAGTTGAAGATACATGTATATTGATCCTTAACAGAAATATACATGAAGCCCCTTTTTCCTATGAGACAGTATTTGATATCAAAAAGGAAAAAAAACCCAATAAATATCAGCGGACATCAATAGGAACACCTGTATGAATTTCTATTAGTTTTTGTCAAGGATTTTAGAAGATATCTGTCCTGAAAGATGGACAAACAGATGGTCATTGGTCCATGACGAAATTAAACATTTAGCCCCCTTTTTTCATGACATGGCATTTCATGAAATAAAAACAAATAACTATTGTCTGTGGCTTGCAATAAACAATAAAAAGATGAAGTTTCATGACATTTTGCCCTGTAGTTAAAGAGATATTGGTCCACAATGAAAATATACGTCAAGCCCCCTTTTTCCATGACACAGCAATAACGGGTCCTATAAGACCTACAATCAAACTCATTCGAGACCTTACGGTCATATATATTTTGACCAAGTCTGGTGCTGATTGGCTTAAATTTGTAGATGCTAGAGTGTAAACAAAGTCAAATGTAGCAATTTTTTTAATTCAAGGGCAAATAACTCCAGTCGTTCTGGTCCGATTAGACACATAATCGAACTCATCCGAGATCTTATGGTCATATATATTTAGACCAAGTTTAGTGCTGATTGGTTAATATTTGTAGATGCTAGAGTGTAAACAAAGTCAAATATAGCAATTTTTCTAATTCAAGGGCAAACAACTCCTATCATTCTGGTCCAATTACACCCATAATCGAACTCATCCGAAATCTTATGGTCATATACATCTTGACCAAGTTTGGTGCTGACTGGTTAATATTTGTAGATTCTAGAGTGTAAACAAAGTCAAATACAGCAATTTTTCTAATTCAAGGGCAAATAACTCCAGTCGTTCTGGTCCGATTAGACACATAATCGAACTCATCCGAGATCTTATGGTCATATACATTTTGACCAAGTTCGGTGCTGATTGGTTAATATTTGTAGATGCTAGAGTGTAAACAAAGTCAAATACAGCAATTTTTCTAATTCAAGGGCAAGTAATTCTAGTCGTTCTGGTCCGATTACACCCATAATCGAACTCATCCGAAATCTTATGGTCATATACATTTTGACCAAGTTTGGTGCTGATTGGTTAATATTTGTAGATGCTAGAGTGTAAACAAAGTCAAATATAGCAATTTTTCTAATTCAAGGGCAAATAACTCCAGTCGTTCTGGTCGGATTACACCCATAATCGAACTCATCCGAGATCTTATGGCCATATACATTTTGACCAAGTTTGGTGCTGATTGGTTAATATTTGTAGATGCTAGAGTGTAAACAAAGTCAAATATAGCAATTTTTCTAATTCAAGGGCAAATAACTCCAGATGTTCTGGTCCGATTAGACCCATAATCGAACTCATCCGAGATCTTATGGTCATATACATTTTGACCAAGTTTGGTGCTGATTGGTTAATATTTGTAGATGCTAGAGTGTAAACAAGAAAATGTCGACGGACGGACGACGGACGGACGGACGCAGACGGACGGTGAGTGATCACAATAGCTCATCCTGAGCACTTTGTGCTCAGGTGAGCTAAAAAGAATACACATGTATTCAGTGATTAAAAGATGAACAGAAAAGGATAAATTATATGTGATGAAAATAGAGTGATCATTAAATCATATAAGGTAGTAGTAAGGCCAAACTCAAAAATGTTGCTCGGTTAAGTCATTTTTTTCTTTCAAATTTGAATGATAGTAAGTTCTTTAGATTGCCATTCAAACATATTCGCAGTTCCCTGTTACCCTTACCTTGCCTGAACACCACCAATATCATTTTTGCAGCAGAAGACTATGAAACTATCCTTGTAACAATTGGAAAATCACCATAAGGTTCAAAACGTTCTTTTACATCGTTGCAAAAGGAGATATGGCTCGTTACGAACAACTTCTTCTTCGTAACAATGTTTTGCACACGTCTCTGATTTAAGAAGAAAGTCGTCTTCTGTTGGAAGTATTTGTGCTCAAAGACCGTACATTACCTGTTCTCCAGACCTTGGCAACATCACTCAGTTGGTCAAATGCGCTGATATAAACACGACTGCCTTCTTTAAAGATGGTCCCAGGTTTTATCCCATCTACTTCCTGAAATCACAGATACACTGATGCAAAGCTGCTAGGCTTCGTTTGTTTTTACTAATTGATTATAAAGAATAACTAAATGAATGTCAAATTTTGTCGAATTAAAATGACAAAGACAAAAAAATGCAGGAAAACTATTCAGAATCTCTGTTGCCATTGCCTTTTTTCCCGTTAACGAAGATGAAAAGGGCAGTGTTTAGTTGTATGATTCAAATCAAAGCACTGACAGACTAGCTGTCTTGGTCCATATACGACTGAAGAAAACGGCCAAATTCGATTACTAAGTCCAATCCGGTTCGATCCGGGAATTAAGTCCGATCTGGTTCGACCAGGTCCAATCTAGTTAAGAAGTCCGATCTGGTTCGATCCGTTGTATTTACCCATCTCTCATAACTATTTACTTTTCACAATAGGAAATAGCATTAACAAGTGCAAATAAAGAACATATCAATTTGATTATTTGGCGTTTTAATACTTTCTAGAGTACACTTTCAGGGGAAATTTCCATGCATTTCCATTCTTTTCACATTCTAATCGGTTAGACTGCCTCGTATATGACTGAGACCTATGTACAACGGCAGCGAAAAGAGCGAGGATGAAAAAGGTTGCGTTGGGATAAGTAGAGATGAGCCTGATTTGTATAAATCACGGACTTAATTTACATAAAAGTTGATTACGTATACCTTATCGATGACATCTTGTCAATGTATGATTTTGTAAGTATACTCCTTTCAGATCGGAGTGGTAGAGATTTTGTAGTGCATGTCAACCTCGCTATATATAGCAGTAACAAGATTTCTGTCAGAAAGAATTACATGTATTTCTTTGGGGCAGTATTTGGCGACTGTGTGTTTATTTGTTAATATATGGATCTGGCTGTCATAACTATTTATTTGTCACAATAAGAAATAGCATGAAAAATGCAAATAAAGAACATATCAATTTGACTATTTGGCGTTTTAATACTTTCTAGAGTACACTTTCATGGGAAATTTCCATGTATTTCCATTCTTTTCACATTCTAATCGGTTGGACTAACTCGTACCTGACTGAGACCTATGTACAACGTTAGCGAAAAGAACGAGGATGAAATAAGTTGCGTTGGGATAAGTAGAGATGAGCATGATTTGTATAAATCACGGACTTAATTTACATAAAAATTGATTACTTATACATTATCGATGACATCTTGTCAATGTATGATTTTGTAAGTATACTCCTTTCAGATCGGAGTGGTAGAGATTTCGTAGTGCATGTCAACCTCGCTATATATAGCAGTAACAAGATTTCTATCAGAAAGAATTATTTTCTTTGGGGCAGTATTTGGCGACTGTGTGTTTTTTATTTGTTAATATATGGATCTGGGTCACTGTCGATGACAATAGACTGGCGATCTTACAATCAGACCTCACGCCTAAATATTTCGAGACAATCTGTAACTTTCTTATGATCTTGGACCATTAACCCTTATCCTGCTAAATAAAAGAAATGACACTTTCAAGCCGATGGTAAAAACCAAAGTTTTCCTATTTAAAAGGCATTTTTGGAGGAGAACTATCTCCTTATCGGACAATGTAGATCCAAGATCTTGATCTACGATGTACCGCAAAAGGCCAGTGAGTCGCGCTTAGCAGCCTAAGGGCTAAGACTGAAAAACAGAGTAAGGAACTATTTTTTGTGTCTTTAAAAATTCGAAAACTGTTCTAGTATCACAGAAAACTATTCGATCAAAATTTTAGAAGGCAACGCATTCCTAAGCCCTTTACCAAACAATCCCGTGTTTTAACGACCCCCAGTAGGAGGCCTTTTGATAACATAGTGAGAAAAGGAGGAAATGCTGGTACCAGCGTTTTTCCTTTTCTTACTATATTTCCACCCTTTCAAACACAACAATTTTCCTTTGAGCTACATATGAATTGTCGTCTGCAAATGCTTTCAATTATGGTGAATTCCTATTTCGGTTGTTTGGTACAGAGTTAAAAGTTCCTTACAAGCACTGCATACATAACCAAACGCATGTAGAACGTTCTTCTTTGAAATGAATTTCTTTATGAACGATTCTTACTATTTCATGAAGAAAATTCTCTTGCTCCGCAGTTTTAAGTCGTTACTAGAAGAAAATTTTAGACTCGTCCATACTGAAGGCGTCTGCAGACTACAGCTTAACCCTTTACCAAACAATTCCAGTTTTAACAAACCTGATGAAGGCGACCCTTGAAAACATTCTGTGGAAAGAAGAAAATGATGGTCACTGGCATTTTATTCTTTTTCCCTCAGTGTTTTCTACCCTTACAGACAGAGATCTTGTCAATTTGTCGTTTGTGGCTGCTTTCAGTATAGTCTAAAATTCTGTCGTTTTGTAAAGAGTTGAATGTGTCTTAAATGAAAGGATTAGTCTTTGAAAGAGTAGACGGCAGCATTGCTCTAAATATGAGAAAACGCTGGTTACCAGTATTTTTCTTTTTATCACAATGTTTCCAAAAACCCTCTTCGACAGGGCCGTTTAGTCTCGAGACTCTGAGTAAAGAGTAAGAATGTCCAGTATAATACCAGTTTTGCTGCTAGGAAGAAATGAAATGGATTGGAGGGAAAGAGCACATTTCAACCACAAATAAAGAGACAGGAACATGTTGTTCATTGTTTTAGAATATCAATATCAAACTAGCTTTCATGTAGTCTGATTCTAACCTTCACCATCAATAAAACCATATTATATTATCCAATAACGGTGAGACATTGTAAAACAGAATTACCATTTCACTGCGTCGACATGTCACAGCACAGAAAAATGGCTGACTGTTTGGACAGGTATTCAAGATGGCTGTTCGGCCGTCTAGTTCAAAGTTCTGCAGGTACTCCGGGTGATATCGTTTGGCATTTGGTACTTCCAACACCAAGAAAGTATCCAGATCATCTGAAAAGTAATGTATAATCGCGCTAGAATTTGTTGGATGATCTTAATTGATTTTTGCCTTCCCTGGTTAGTCTCGATAGACAAAACTGCAGTCAAAGAAATACAGTCATATTCATGAGCAATGCCTTGGGAAAAGGTGGTTTCATGCATCTCGGTGATGCATGATTCTAAGCAAGTTATCACATAATTATGGATCCATAAAATTCATTTTACATATCAATCGACTGAATCATGGGGTTCACTTGTCCTTCGTCATGCAGAAAATTTGCCGTTTGCAAAAAGTTTCGATGCAGGTCAACCTGCGCAGACTGTATATTAAGGAAACACAGGGACTTGCCGTTTTTTTTTTTTTTTTTCCTTTTGTATTATAAATGTAAAATTCCCTATTCCGTTAGTAACGGTAGAGCCGTTATTGCATAAGAAAAGATAAATACATTTTTAACACAGAAAAGCATTGGCTCCATAGCCATTTAGTAGAGTGGCCGACGATAATATTGTAAGTCGCGAATGTTAGTCCCACCAGAAGCATTTTTTTCAGCATTTTTTTAAATGTTTTCCTCCAACAAAGAGAGTTAAGTCACGTATTTATGATTTTTCCTTTCAAAATATCCCCCCCCCATAAAAAAAAAAAAAATCCTGCTTATTTAAAGGTGGAAATAGACAAACCTCGTGGTACTTCTCTGAGGGACACAAAGGTACTGTCATATCCATATGGGAGGAGGAATGTTGGTTCTCGGAATCTGTTGTTGTGCTCCCCTCTAAATAATTCAGATGCCTTCGTCTTGCTCGGGAACCAAATTGCAAGAATGGCGTCATGCACATTTTGGTGATCAATGTTAATCTGTGGACGGGGCTCTCTCTTGGCTATTCTCCAACCGCTGGAACCTTGGAGAAGAATTACCTATGAAATAAAAAATGCCCTCCATTATGGTTTTATTGAATATATTACACCGTTGTACCAACTTCTGGGTACTTTTGATTTTATCGTAGCGAGTGAGGCTAATGCTTAAGCGCTTGAGACAATTTTACGATGGGAACGAGTCCATGTTACAAGAAACTGCCCTTTCTCCCACAGTGTTTTCTACATCGTTCAATTGTCATTTTGCTTTTCTTTTGCTCCCTTCTCCACCCAATCGAGAAATTTTGGGGGCTATTTATTCCTTAAAGCCCAGTATCTCCTGAGCGAATTGGCAAAGTGTGCCACCTTGCGAGAAGGACAGAATGTTGGCCGTCTATTTTTAGATTACTGAGAGGTCACTCCCGTTTACCACACACTCAGGGGAGGTCAACTTGCATTTCTCTTACGGGTATCAAAACGTAAATTGATGAGATTTTTGGGTGTTAACTACTTTGAATATTTTCATAATTTGTCAAATACATTTAATAATTCAATTACTGCTATGACGTGCCATGACCTTCAAAGGATTTACCATATTGCACGCTGCTTGATTTGCATGGGGAGAAATACATCGCATCGCTGTAAAAGCTGTAAAAGCTAGGTCAACAGCTCGCCGTGACATTAATTTCTTATTCGAGAAGCGAGACTCATGTACAAATAGACCAGGGGAACATAGGACGGTAAGGCAACTTCAGTCCGGGAGTTGTCATAATCCCACATCTGCCACCAAATGTAACGTGCACCGACTTGCCTATCACAAGCACTGATCACAACATACGCTGTTCATTTGCATAGAGATAAATACCATGATATTTTAGGGACAAGTCATCAACATTTAATGATTTCAAGACAGTGCGATCTGATTTATTTTTTTTTCACCAGCAGACACTCGAACTGGTCCCCGTTGTATAGGAGTGGTTATCGAATACCATCATCTAAAGTTGAAACCAATCTACTACGGCAGGTGTGATATATGAAAGACACTCCGATTGGATACTATAGCTCATCTAGCTTATCCAGTGAAAAACAATCATCACAATAGCCTGTACCAGTTGTATAAATCTGCACATGTACAACGAGGACCAGTTTATATTTAGTGTATGATTAAACTAAACTCTTGTATCTAAGGAACAAAGAATCATTTTTAATAAAAGCGCTGTCAGCACTGTTTTGAAAAATCACACAGTGGATTGATTGATTGCATTGAGTTTAAAGCCGTCATCAACATTATTTCTGTCATGTCAAAGCGACATCTTACTTATTCATGTACCGGTATGTCATTGATTTTACCAGGACTAGGTAGGGTTCTGAGTAGTCTAGCCCAAGGGTATTCCAACAAAAAATCCAATGCTTTTAGTTACGATCGAACGTGGGACCTCCAGGTTTCGAATGCCGATAGAAAAAGAATCATAACCTACAATTAAAGTCGCCCATTCAAAGAGGAAAAATGAAAAGAAAGGGATTTAATTGTGTAAGTCTTTTATAGTTAAGTCATCGGCCGCAGATATATCTTGAAAGGTTTCGTATCCTATAGAGAAAAAAAATCGTTATTTTTTAAAAACAATTTTCTTTCTCATTTATTGATTGTTTGACAGCTATTGCATAATAAATTCAGTGGTAAAAAAACTTTTTGAAGTCTGGTTTGATTACAAAATCTGAATAGCCCTCCTTATAAACACAAATACACACAGAAAACGGTAGAAAACAGTATCATTTTCCATCAGAAAACATCGAGAGGAAAAAAATGAAGTTGTTTGCGATGGATTTATGAGAATTACGAAAGAGGGAAACTGGCACTCTTGTCAAATGATAAATTTAAACATTTTCTAAAGACAGTTTGACAAAAAGGAATTCTGCACATACGTTATAGTGAGAGTTTTACTAGAGAGCGAGCTAAAAGTGTTATGTCTATATACATGTACTTACATTTGGACTTGAAGCTATTCCAACACGTCCACCACATACAGACAGAGATCTCTGCAGTAAATGTAGCGCTGTATTCACGTCTGCAAAACAGCTGCCATGAAACCGGATAATGCACAATCCACCAGCAGTTGCATTGGCCTATTAAATTAGAAAAGAAGTGACATAAGTTTAAATACGGCTTTGATAATATTTGTTCAAGGATTATGGCGTGTGGTCCGGCGGAAATCTGACCGTATCTATCAAACCCTAGTTCCTTCAGTGTCTTTTCTCGTAAAACCATTCTTATATCAAATCATTTCTTCTGTCGATTTCGAAAATTTATTGGTTTTAGGCCATGTGATTTGATGTTCCTTTAAGACATGAAAGTAAGAAATAATACAAAAAATCAAACGAAAATCTCGTTGCCAAATAGAGAAATTGCTTTTTACATGTTTTTTAGCTCACCTGAGCACATAGTGCTCAGGGTGAGCTATTGTGATCGGTCAATGGCCGTCTGTCCGTCCGTCAACAATTACTAAAAAATCTTCTTCTCTGAAACCGCCAATCAGATTTCAATGAAACTTCACAGAAATGATCCTTAGGTGATGCACTTTCAGAATACTTCAAAGATTTGAATTCCATGAAGAACTCTGGTTGCCATGGTAACCGAAAGAAAAAACTTTAAAAATCTTCGTGTCCCAAACTGTAAGGGCTAGAGCTTTCATATATGGCATGTAGCATCATCTAGTGGCCCTCAAATTATGGCCCTAGTGTGGAAATTGGCCCTATGTTGTGGGTTCTCGGATTTCACATAGAGATAAAGAAGGAAATCTTTAAAAATCTTCTTGTCCCAAACCGTAAGGGCTAGAGCTTTCATATTTGGCATGTAGCATCATCTAGTGGCCCTCTACCAAAATACTTCAAATTATGGCCCTGGTGTTAAAAATTGGCCCTATGTTGTGGGGTCTCGGATTTCACATAGAGATAAAGAAGGAAATCTTTAAAAAAATCTTGTCCCAAACATTAAGGGCTAGAGCTTTCATATATGGCATGTAGTATCATCTAGTGGTCCTCTACCAAAATACTTCAAATTATGGCCCTGGTGTTAAAAATTGGCCCTATGTTGTGGGGTCTCGGATTTCACATAGAGATAAAGAAGGAAATATTTAAAAATCTTCTTGTCTCAAACCGTAAGGGCTAGAGCTTTCATATTTGGCATGTAGCATCATCTAGTGGCCCTCTACCAAAACACTTAAAATTATGGCCCTGGTGTGAAAATTAGCCATATTTTGTTGGTCTCGGATTTCACATAGAGATAAAGAGGGAAATCTTTAAAAATCTTCTTGTCCCAAACCGTAAGGGCTACAGCTTTCATATTTGGCATGTAGCATTATGGCATATTTGGCAACAGTAGCACTCTACCAAAATACATCGAATTGTGACCTTAGGAAAAAAAAATAAGTGCTTTGTTGTTGGATCACAGTTTCCATATCCAAATAAAAGATCTTTTGGCCCTATGTTGTGGGTTCTCGAATTTCACATAGAAATAAAGAAGGAAATCTTTAAAAATCTTCTTGTCCCAAACCGTAAGGGCTAGAGCTTTCATATTTGGCATGTAGCATCATCTAGTGGCTCTCTACCAAAATACTTAAAATTATGGCCCTGGTGTGAAAATTAGCCATATTTTGTTGGTCTCGGATTTCACATAGAGATAAAGAGGGAAATCTTTAAAAATCTTCTTGTCCCAAACCGTAAGGGCTACAGCTTTCATATTTGGCATGTAGCATTATGGCATATTTGGCAACAGTAGCACTCTACCAAAGTACATCGAATTGTGACCTTAGGAAAAAAAATAAGTGCTTTGTTGTTGGATCACAGTTTCCATATCCAAATAAAAGATCTTTTAAAATCTTCTTTCATCCAAACATTAACCCTAGAACTTTCATATTCAGCATGGACTGGTGGATAGTTATTCTCCCGTAAGGGCGAGCATATAGTCGCCACTTCGTCTGTCTGTCTGTCCGTCCGAAGCGATTTCTCAACAACCACTTGACGGCTCTTGTTTGCTAATAGCATTTACCAAATTTCTTCCTTGGAATCACAAAAGGTCCTTTGTGGTCACAATGTGGGATCAAATATGTAAAGAGTGTATTCTTGGAATCCTCCTGTTCCATATTGTATGGCCCACAACATACATTTGGCATGTGATTCTGTCTGAAAACCCATTATCAGCTCACCTGAGCATAACATACTCATGGTTAGGTTTTATGTATCCTTGAATATGCGTCGCCAAAATTCCACTGTTTATTATATAAGTATCATAATTCAAGCATAATCTTGATCCATCGCCCAAAATGTTTATATGGTTGTGAACATGAACATGAACACACTCAGCAACCACAATTCTGGCTCACTCAAAATTTCCCTGGATGTTCATAATGACCTAAGGACAAATCTGATCAAAATGGAGACAAGCTAAAAGCATCAAAATAGGGGATCTTGATGACAATTCCATTGTTTACACTCTAGGGCCTATAATTTCGACTATCATTTTCTTACCTGCTCTGATTGTTGGTATTGTCATATGGATGAATCATTTTCAAAACTAAAACATTCCAGCAAAAAACAAGAGGCAAGTGGCCATAACAATGACAGCTGAGTTGCATTTCAGGTGAGCGATTTAGGACCATCATGGTCCTCTTTTTTTCTTTTTTTTTTTTTTTTTTTTTCGAAAGGCATCGCCTATAGGAGAACTGAACAGAACTATAAAAGGTCCAAACGTTTAAATTGTCACGGAGAGAAAACCTCAGAAAGTTGAATAAATGAAATGCAAGTTTGAAGTTAATCAGTATGAAAAAGTCCATTTGTCGCAATTTCTCACGAATCCCTTTTGGCTTGAATTTTAAACAGTGGGCATTGTTTACCGGGTATTTTATCAAATTATGCTCTTTAACTATCTGCAAAGATACAAAAAGGTGCACGTAGGGTTCTGTTAGATGTGCAGTAATGTCCGTATATGTGTACAAATGTTAACATTATGCGATGCACACTGAGAAAGGTAGCAATAACTACAGCCAACGAAAAGCTAAGGTATAAAATCGTGCTTCTTAGACCTAAGGAGGGCCTTTTCCTCAACTTATATACTACACCAAAACCTTGTATTACCAAACAAAAAACAAAATGAGACCCAGCCAAACTAAAAGCATTTGTAAACAACAAATCCTGCATGGCTTAAATGGTAGCGTTTGTCTTTTAAAAGGTTGAAAACGTTTTGAGAAAAGGAGAAAATGCCGGTTGCCGGCATTTTTTTCCTGTTCCCACAATGCTTTCAAAAGGCCATTTCCTAAGTTTTGTTAAAATACGAGATATTGTTGTAAAGGGTTAATTGATAAATTGTGCACTGTCAACTGTGGAATCTTTATAAAACTGTTACTGGATTTACCTCAAATTGTAAATTCCTACGCAAACTTTTTGGCTGATGGCTAGCGTACCAAATTTCGAATCAGAGCAGAATAAAGAAATAAAGCATATTCATAATTGCTGATGAATACGATACCTATGTATATATTTTGCAGGAACAAAATGACACTTGGACACCTTGAAAACACGTATACTTGTGCTGACTGTTAAGTTAGTGCAGTCAAAACTCAACTTCTCGAACACCAGGTAGTTACAGTATACATGTACAGGTTAATACACTACTGTAGAAAATACGTGTTCCATGGTGACCGAGTGGCTCTGTCTATGATTTAATATAAGAAAATCTTCTGTCTGCGCTTATTAGGTTTGAGTGTCCTTACGCATTATCATCATCTTCACCATCAACATCATTCTGCCTATCTAGACTTTTAACCTGCTTAGTCCAGTAAAAATAGACTAATTTGATCTATGGATAGTCGCGATCTGCCTAGATTCTTAAATGGACTAGTTCATATTTATATGAGCCATGCTGTGTGAAAAGGGGCTTAATGCATCTGTGGAAAGTGTCGACCAGGTCAGCCTGTGCAGTCCGCGCAGGCTGACGTAGACAGAACCTTTTCGCTATTGGTCGATTTTCTGTATGTCAATGGACCAGTCTACCTTATGATACAGTCGGTTGTTAGACATAACAAATTTTATGGATCCATAATTATGTGATGTCTTGCTTGGTAAAATGTATCACGGAGATGCATTAAGCCCCCTTTGCCAGAGCATGGCTCATATATTGATTATGAAGAAAAGAAATCTACTTCACATTCCTTCAGACCGTTCCGAAAACCTCTTCCATTCATACTCAAGCATACCCGCTTTTCAGGACTTTCAGTTCTTTGATTCGATGTTCTTTTAAAGATTAAATGTTTGTACCCATACATTCGAAACAAAACTGTCGGGAAAACAATAGTCCGATTCAAAAACAATTAACTAGATGTGAATAATAATAATAATAATAATAACAACAACAACGGGTGTTTTAATCAGATATTGTATAGACTATTTTAGACCTTCTCAACACTGTTGAAATTTCAAAAAAGGATGAGGAAAACATCAAATTTCAAAATTATGAAATCCTTATCTGGGAAAGGAGCATTTTGTTTGTTATTTGTTGGTACTCCTTTTCCCACATTTTTTTTTTTTTTTTAAAGTTGTAGACTCCGAGGCGTAACCTGAGTCAAATTTGTACAGTAATGGATTCACCCTTTCCGAAACATCCCGAGTTTTAACGCACCTAAGGAAGAAAGTCTTTTGAAAACATTGTGGAAAAAGGAAAAAAATACTGGTAACTAGCTTAGCAGAATATGATGGTAACCAGCATTTTCTACTTTTTCCACAAGGTTTGCTACCTTTCCAAAAACGTTTTTTTAATGAGTCACATTTTTTTAAGTCGTCTGCAAATGCTTTCAGCTTGGAAAAGTCTATTTTTCGTGTTTTGTTAAGAATTAAAGACAACAGAGAATGAAAATCCCTTCTGCCACACATACTGACAGGTCAGCTGTGTTGAAACTTACGTATCCTTGTAAGTCAGGCTTTTTGAACTCATAATCAGTATAATTCTTTTGATAAGTTGTATCCAGTAAAGCCTGGCTTCTCTGAGGGCCCTGGAGAAATAAATGTTAGAAACTTTGTTTTGGCGATTTTTATCGTATTTTGCAAGTGTTCTTGCAGCCTCGTTCAGAAAAAAAGCGTAATTTTTTGCTCCCAAAGAAAATGAGCTGGGCAATTTACTCTTCCTATTATTGAAATGAGTAATTAGTACAGGGTTAAACATATTTTACCCATTTGTATTTGCAAAACGATACGGACGGTGTACAACAAATCCACCAAGGCGGGACAGAATATATATGGTGACATTCTACTCTAAACGCTTGTGGTTGTATATCACAGTGATATATGAACTCAGAAAACGATTGGTCAATGTAGGTTGCTGCCTAAAACACGAGACCAGTCACACAGGTTTGACTGTACTAGCATATTACTTGCGAACATTTTCTAATTTGTGACCTTCATGTCAGCATGAAGCATACAATTCAGTTCATTGAATTGAATTCGAGTAAGCTTCATATTAAGGTATTAAAAGAAGGACTGTTTTTCACTTTACATCATTAGGGAATGCTGGGCCCTATTTTGATAACTAAATTTCTAGTCTCAGCTTAAATTTGGTTATGAATGAGGCCTGAGGTCCGTATTCACCAAGCATCTTCAAGTACGTTCTTAGTCTTATTCTCCAGAATTTTCTTTATGCGAAAGTAACACAGCTTCTGATTGGCTAACGCACTTGGTTTAGCCAATCGGAACTTGTGTTACTTTCACATTTAGAAAATCTCGGATAATAAGACATAGAATGTTCTTGAGAATGGTTGGATAATACAGGACCTGGTAAAAAACACAAAGGTTTTACAAATAAACCTACGTAGTCATCTTCATAATATTGCCGTTCGGGCTTCCTGTGTCCATAGTGATGGAAATATTTGTTAATGTCCTGAAAAACGAAAAAGTCTAGAAATATTAGTGGGTGGCATTACTTGAAATTTCTGCGATTTTAAATCGAAAGATATATTTGATGAATACTGCTAATCCAGACTGATTGTGTTCAACTAAAGTTTCTACTTGAATACAAACATTCCTACTTTTCCGGCATCTTTGAGTCGCGCTCTGGCAACAGCGGGCTTAATGCATTTCCGAGATGCATGATACCAAACAAGCCATCATGTAATCACTGATCCATAAAATACATTTTGAATAATATTCGACTGAATTCTGAGGTAAACTGGTCCTCTGACATGCAGGAATTTGATCAGTTGCAAATAGGAATCGACCCAGGTCAGCCTGCACAGACAGCGCAGGCTGGCTTGGGTCGATACTTTATGGCAGATGCATCAAGCCCTCTTTTCACAGAGCGTGACTCATTTGTATGCTTTGCTATGATGTTGTTTTCGCACGAAAGATTTCTAGGCACAAGTTTTCGTAGACTGTCTTACAAATTTTATCTCGCAGAATCAAAAACAAACAGAAAATATTTATCTTATCACCAAACGACAAAATTTTAGACCAGTCCAGTTTGAAGGCATTTGCAGACGACAATGTTAGTTGACCCCCCCCCCCCCCCCAAAAAAAAAAGAAAATGATTTTTTTAAAGGAAGATTATTAAACATTGTGGGAAAGGAGAAAATGCTGATTAGCAGCATTTTCTCCTTTCCCTACAATGTTTTCAAAAGCCTTTTCCCTAGTGTCGTTAAAAGTCAGTTTTGAGTGCTGAAGGTTTAACTTGTTCCAAGGAACACTTGATTATCTAGGCATTCATTGCTCCACTTCATTTGGAATAACGTTCGGCTTCGAGGGACCCTTCAAAGGGGCATAAAACCAGATTTCTTTATGCAAGCGTTTTAAGACTGATCCAAATTGAAAGCATTTGTGCAGACGACAAATAAAATATTGCTCAAACAGTGAGATTTGTCTTTTTGTCTGTGATATGATAGAAAACATCCTGGGAAAAGAGAAAATGCTGGTTACCAGCATTTACTCCTTTTCCAGTATTTTTCCAAAGCATTCTTCTCAATTAAAAGTCGGATTTGTTTGGTAAAAGCAGGATTTGTTTGGTAATGGATAAAGACTGTGATCCAAGATAGTTACATCTGGGGCTGTACTGAACAACCATTCTGAATCTCATTCTTATAATCAGAATTTTCAAAATTTCAAAAAAAAAAAAAAAACTGCAATGTCTAACTGGCTAAACCAAATGGTCAACCCAATCAGTAATTGCGTTACTTTCTGTACCTAAATTAAGATTAAGAATGCAGTTCAGAATGGTGAATGCGGGCCCATGAGTAGTGAATGACAGAAGAGCAAGACAGTAAGAAAAAGCCGTTCCAACAATGATTTTGTATTTGAAGTGCAAAGGAAAAACCTGTGGGTTGTGTATTATAACTCTCAGTATGCCAAGGGCAAAGTAAGACGATCCACGCTCAGGCAAATGGGGGCTTAATGTATCTCCGTGATGCATTATATCATGCAAGTCATCACATAATTATGTGTCCATAATATCGATTTTCTCTTTACAAATAACTGAATTATAAGGTAGAGTGGTCCTTCGACATCCAGAAAATTGACCAAAAACAAAATGTTTCGGACTAGGTCAGCCTGCGCAGGCTGACCTGGGTCGATACTTTTGCAGATGCATCATGCCCCTTTTTCACAGGGCATGGCTTACTGGTGAATTTTGCGGACAATCTGGATGAAAATCAGACTGCATAGAACGAACTCTCTGATCTTGGATCGGCACTGGTAGATGTTTTGTATGATACTGATAAAAGGCTAGATCTAATCTTGATATTGCCACAAGTTGCTTTCGACAACTGATTCGCTTATAGCTGAAAGAGTTCAATTAAAGGCCCACGTGCGACCGAAAGTAAACCAACCCCGGTTGTCAAAATGCTGGCAAAATTTAATTCCCCCAATTTTAAAAGTATCAATATTGTTACGAGCCAGACAATACTTTGCAGTGCAGTCTGTCAAAGTTCGAGTCACTGGCAGAAAAATTACTCCAGAGGTTAGAATTTAAAAAAGTTGGCAACTTGAATTTTAGTTTTACAATTCACTTTTCTGCCAGCAACTGTGAAGCAGTTGCTACAACACATTGTCAGATTCATAACAATATCAATGAATGGACGCGTTACAAATCACACGTTCAAAAAGATTTAAATGGCCTAGTTTTGGTAGGAAAATCCCCGAATCTTAAATGGGAGAAAATATTGGAAATCCAATTATCTCCCCTTTTTAACATAAAGACCAAGGTAACCAAACTGCAACCATGTCATTTCATTTGATCTCCTTTGTTTTATCCTTGCTTTACTTAAAGACGTTGCAGTTATCATAACTTGGCTTTTGGTTTACATGTAAGGTTTGCATGGTATTTGTAGAATAAAATTAACACACTATTACCATTGAAATACATCAAGTGGATCAAAATAGCAGTTTGATAAATTTCGACGGAAACATTGATACCTGAACATTCCTAAATAGTGCAAATGATATTAAGGATAAAAGCCAAATAATACACTAGGAAGGAATGGAGAGGTATTAAGGGAAATTAGTGGCTATTATATTCAATTGAAGTGATATCTAGACTCTCTTTAAATGGTTTTCAGTTGAAACACCAGTTTTGCTTTTTTGAACAGTCATTCTTATAGCTCACAAATAGTGATGAAAACGAAATTTCAGCAGTCAAGTGGCTAGCCTGTGGCTAGGAAAGGCGTGCCAAACGAGAGACTGAAGTGGCGACCAGTGTAATGAAGAATTAACACTCCCGTAGAATCTTTACTCCCTGCGCCATCTTATACGTATAAAAGGGTCCATTTTTTTTTTTAAAATAAATACCTGCTCCCCTAGCAAAGGTTCTATAATATTGTGACTCCCCTCTGTACTTCCATAGAAAATTAACTAACCTAAACCTAAAACTACAAAGAATATGGTCCGGGAGTACATTTTCTATGAAGACTCTAGCCCCGGGAGTACATATTCTATGTAGAATATCTACAGGGAGTACATTGTCTTTGTAGAATATGGTCCGGGAATACCTATTCGTCATTACACCGGCACGGATTTTCCAGAAGAATCAATACTGTACTGGTACACTTTGTAACTCCCGTAACCATCTGATAGACAACTGGCAACACCCGATTTGTCGATGACAACTACTGATTATCATTTGCAACAGTGTCAATAGATCAAACTCGCCAAATAATCTTATCTTTTTGTGACAGGGACTTATCTCTGTGCATGAATAATATCACAGTTAAAATTTCTACGTCGTGCGTTGTCTCCTGAGGCCTCGAAACACTGAGAAATCTGCCTTGCATCATAGGGTGTTACCTGTTGTTGACAGGAAGATCAATAGATTGATACCAGACTACCAGTTGGTAAAAAAAGCAGCCGTGATCAGATCTACTAATAACCGTGCAAACTTTTTCAACCACACCATACAAAAACCGCACGCACCGACGGTGGATATTTGCTTTGGAAAGGTGCAGTGTATGCATAGTTCTTTGGCTTTTCTTCCTCCTATTTATAACAAAAAACGTGACGTCATTGAATCTTGCTAGTCTATGCGTCTATACCAAAAACTATTCGACTCGTTGGTAGATACTGTTTCAGGCAAGTAATAGGCTCCTGCAGATTGTTGATAACTGCGGACTTTGAACACTCAAATTGCACATTTGAATTAATACATGTAGTGCGCTCAACTATATAATTTTGCAGTGTTACTGTCCATTGATATTTGACAAAGTAGATACAACAAACTTACATACTTGACCAAGCCCTCTGTATGCGGCCAACCCCTCCCATAGACTGCCAAAATTAAGTGTAATAGATTTTTTGAGAGATGTATAGTGGCATAGAGATATTCTTATTCCTATATAGTTTAGCGCACTGACACTAACAACAATACAAAAACAACATTCAAAAAACACTAATTGCTACTTATCGAGCATTGTTTTCACCTTTGGTGGGTTAAAGGGGTCAAAAGGTCTTTTAAAATCTTCAAACATTTGTCCTGCCTAAAACAAAAATCCTGTAAATTGTTTTCAAACATTCAACACAAAATTATTTAATATCATATTAATATAACCTATGTATAGGCACAATTATTTAATATCATTATTAATATAACCTATGTATAGACTATCAAAACAGTATCACCTCTGGTCATTCGACTTGATTCCAAAATCTCTTTATCTGCAGTTCCGACATTTTCCACAAGGTTTTCTAAATATAGTCAACAAAAGTATAATAATTCCATTTCATGTTGTCCTCTGCATGTGATAATTACGTAAATTCGTCAGAAAATACTTAAACTGGATTTCAAAATTTTACTAGCGCACACGCTAAGTGTCCCCTGGATTTGCACCCAGCAATCAAATCGTTTCTAGTTCGAAAACTCGGATTGATATCATTATGTCCGAAATCTCTTCACTGGTCGATTGCATTTTGGACAAAATGTTTAGTCGAAAAAATACAGAAATGTCAAAAACTTTATAATGAAATTCTCTTGATACTCTAGATGAAATAATCTTATTTTGCGAAAGAGGTGATTATGCTCTGTGAAAAGGAGGTTTAATGCATCTTCGAAAAGTATCGACTCAGATCAACCTTCGCAGTCAGCGCAGACTGACCTGGGCAGAAACGTTTCGCTATCGGCCAATTTTCTATATGTCCAAGGACCAGTCTACCTCATGATTAAGTCGGTTGTTAAAAAAGTGGCGATCCATCATTATGTGATGGCTTGATTGGTATTATGCATTAAACTCTCTTCTGTCAGAGCATAGCTCACTTATATATTCTAAACAACAGAGTGAAAAAAAAAGAGGATCACCCTCATCATTCTGTTCTCCATTTCTTGTTTTCGCATGCGATATTCTTCTTCCTGTTTAAAATAACCACAACAAGCAATGTATGAGACAGAGCTACAAGCTTCATTAATATTGCCTATGTAAACAGTTCGCCTAGCTGTTGATTCGAATGGCAATGGTGGAAATCAGAAATAATGAGGAAAGGTGGTTTTAAATGCAATTTTGACGTAAGTAGTGGTAAGTTCGTTGAAAAGAAGCATGTCGTTTGTCTTTGAGTTTTGAGGTCATGACCTTTCTTTCTTTGTTTTATAGTTTTGGACCAAAAAAGTAAAACTGGGAGTTTGAAGAGCTAGGCATTATTTGTGCGGTCAAACTTTTGGTCGGGTAAGAAGAGAAAATATTGCGAAAAAAACGGCATGCTAACGTTTCCCCCTCCCCCCCCCCCCCCTTTTTTTCCCCATTACATCCGCAGACCGTAATACGGTGTTTCAAGCTTGCTAAGTAATTTTGGGCTTGTCCCCGGGATTTGCATTGTGTGAGGTTGGGAATATGGACAACAAAAAGCCTTATTTCTCATGTTTTGTCGGACTATACCATTTATCGGATATAGTCAGTGATTTCACTATTTTACCTGCTAAACACGATTTGTTGATAAACATAGAAAATTTTGGACTATGGTGTTGCACTTAAATGCTTTTTGACATTTCAGACTGATTTCTTTACACCTTTGGGAACAGAATGTCTATCTAGCGTGTTGTCGGCAGAGAGCAATACATTGGGAGAACGTGTTACGCCTCCTATCCCGTTGTCAGCTGTTTCCGGGAAGTTTCATCTGATTGGCAAAATACAAGTCAGGCTTATAGTACTTTCAAATTCCTCAAGGATCAATAAATGTCAGATGCAGACCAACTAGAGTGCTGTGTTACCACATTACCGCATCAATATTAATGCCTGCAATCTAGTTTTGCAAATCATGATATATTCTCAATATCTGCATGTGTTTCAATACTTGGCTGTTTACGCATATTATTTGAATGTTTTTTTTTTTTTTTTTTCAAATTTGATGTACAATAATTTCTGCGAAAAGAGGCTCTGTGAATAAGGTCAATGCACAATGGATGGTGCTGACCTTTGATTCTCCAGCTCGATTTGGTCACCTGCCTATAACTGAAAGTGAGCATCTAATTTTATCACAGTGGCCTACATGTCTGTTTGCGTGCCAGCCTGACCTGTTCTGATTGATGTAGATCAGGGGCTGTATTCACCAACCATTCTTAAGAAAATTCAAGATTAGTCTTTATATCCGAGATTTTCTAATTTTGAAAGTAATGCAACTTCTGGTTGGCTAAACCGAATGGTTTATCCAATCAGAAATTGTGTTACTTTCGAATTTAGAAAACTCTTGAGAACAAGACTGGTTTGCGAATACGAACCCAGAACTAAATTATCCCAAATAAACTGACCGATCAAATGCAGCGGAAATAGCTGGATTTATATCTAATAACTTTGTCTTATCAGCTACTTGCCACAACATATACAGAAATCTTACATATAAAGGCGTAAAAAATACACTAAATCCTCATCATAGCATAATTATGTTAAATCCACCTCGAGCACATTTTCAATGAGCTTCTCAGATAAGGTTTACAGGAGTCGTGCTCTGTAAAAAGGTGGTTTAAAACATCTGCAAAAAATATCGACCCATGTCAGCCTGTCCAGTCCTGAGTTGAAACTGTTTGCTATTGGTAAATTATTTACAGTACATGACAAAAGACTATTCTATCGCATGACTGGGCCATTTTTCTAGACAAAATATATCCTTATTATGCAACAACTTTCCAAGCCACTGGCTTCTTTCCCAGATAAACATGATCGAAACAATGATCATTGGTGGGAAGAGGAATGAAGCGAGCGTTGTACGTCACCGACTGAGCTACCGGACTCGGTGAATTCAATTTGAAAACATTCAAGTTATTAACACCAGACAAACAACAAGCGTGCATGCCCGACACCAATCACCTTTCTCCTGTTTCTCTCCACTTCTGTCTCGAAATCTCGTTTATACTGAGTAACCTAAAAGAAGAATGGATGAAGCCAGTATTCTTAATATAGATTGATACCGTTACTAACGGGATATTTATTCGAAAGGAATTTATGTAAAAAGACAATTCTTCCTGTTTCCGAGCTTGATTTTTTCATAGACTTGTCTTGTAATACCCTTCATCTAAAGGAAATAAATTATTTTGTCCATATTTAAGATCTAGTCATTTTGTGTTTTCTCTAGGTAATGGAGTGCCTCTTTAGAATTTTGTTTTCCTTTCTACTACATGTATTTCATTTCATTTTGACTGTCATTAATAACATTTCAAACAATCTAGAAATAATAGATTACGCTAAGCATCCCTCTTTCATTACACTTAGTTTCAATTTAAGTTTTCAAACCGTTTACTCTTTATAAGACGATAAAAGTTTGGTCTCGTCTAAAGTGAACTCGTTTGCAGCCTACAAATTGAGTGTGGCTGATGCGATTTGTCATTAAATGGGTAGAAACATTGTGAGGAAACGAGAAATTTCTGGTTAACAAAAACGTCTTCTTTTCCCACCACGTTTTCAGTAAATGGCTTTCTTCTATAGGGTAGTTTAATCCTTAAAAACAACCCTTGGTTTAACAATCCTTGGGGACAATGCTTTTGAAAACATGGTGGAAAAAGAAGAAGAAAAATTCTGGTAACAAGGATTTTCACCTTTTCCTATATTGTTTTGTACTGTATCAGAGACAAATTTTATAACCATTTCCCCATTTCTTACCAATCGCAAATAAACTATTTATTCCCATATATCAGTACCAAGAAATAGGTCAAGAAAAAAAAAAAGATAAGGGACTCTGACACTAGACTGATATAAACACCATCACGTGATGAGCACTTTGAAATGAGGTATCTTTAACCTTTACAGTTTAAACAAATTTAACTTATGTTTACAACAATTATGTAAAAGCCACAGCACTTGTTGTAACTTAACTCTTTATCATACTATCCCGACCTTCAACGACCCGAGAAAGAAAGCTTTGGATAACTCGTCGAAATTTACGACTGTACAACCCCTTATAAAGGAAACAGAAAGATTAAAGTAGTTCGGCAGCAGCAAATGGTAATCTACCTCACTCGTCACAACTCGGCCGATTCCGTACCTACATCTAACCTCGTCTGTATAAAGGAGGCTTCCATTTTGAACTACCAATCACATGATCTTAAACATGGCGGCGCCATTGTAGATCGCTTAGCAACGACATGAACAACCACGGTGAAGTTATTCACTTCTATTGATCTGTCGATGAAAGCTCCCAACGAAATTGATAAACCATGCTAAAAATTGAACGTACAAACTGTTTGCCGACTGAAATATTCTTAGAAAGATAACGACAGAAAATTTACTCATGTTTTCTTTTTTAAGAGGAGGCTTACAATTTCAATAACGGTAAAGGGGCGTGCTTCCGGAGATGTGCGAAATGTACCGTGTAGGTGCATATCAAGCTACGTGATACAGCCGAGGGATTTGATCACCAGATCACCCGAGGTATGCCGAATGTAATCTACCTATGTAACTAATTCATCCTGATTTTGGGACCCAACAGGTGTACGATTTTTCTACAATCATTCACTAATAATTCAAACCTGAGTATTTTCTTTTTTTTTTTCATTCGTAAGTTACAATACAAAGCTTTTTTCAATCCTATACTTAGACTTATTAATTGTCATTACAATGTCAAATAGTAACTGGAACAAATTCCGAGAACATGTGATCAGACCCTTTTGCCTTGTCGCATTATTAATATATATATCGTATAATTTTGTAAGTTTTAGTATTTAATTTGGCAATAAAATATGTTTAAACGAAAAACGAAATTATTTAAAGGCCCAAACAGCGGAAGGTGTCATCAGTTCAGTGTAGGCCTATAAAATACAGGTAAGTTTCATTCATACGAATTAAAAGTATGGCGATTATCACGACCGATAAGGAGATATCTTTCCCGGAAAATACCGTTGAAAGAGCAAAATTTGGGGTTTAATATCGGCTGAAAAAATTCATTCCACTTACTTAGCAGGATAATGGTTAAACAGATCGTCAGATTTACAATAATCGCCATCCTTTAACTCTTTACCAAACGACAAATTTTTAGACTGGTCCAAATTGAGAGCATTTGCAGACGACAAAATAAATGTAAATCGAAAATTGAAATTTGTTTTCGGAAGGCTGGAAAACATTGTGGGAAAAGGAGAAAATGCTGGTTACCAGCATTTTCTCCTTTTCCCACAATGTTTTCAAAAGGCTTCTTTCTCAGGGTCGTTAAAAGTCGGGACTGTGTGGTAAAGAGTTAAATGGTAGGAATGAAATTTACCTGTACTTTATAAAAAGGATACACGTAGTTTATATTTGGCCGCTATTTAGACTCTAATGCAATGCCTACGAGTCCATTTTCTCATTCCGCGCCAAATAATCTAAGTAAATAGACGGATTAGAACGTCTTTTTTCGACCTGGGCGATCGATAGTCCCTTATCAGCTCGATACATAGTTTATTGCAAGCAGAGTTATGTGTCTTTAGTACTAGTGACTAAAACATTTGAACCATGCTATATGAAAACGTGGTTTTATGTATCTGCATAAAGTATCGACCCATGACCTGGGTTTATAAATTTTGTGCCATTGGTAAAGTTTCTGCATACCAAACGACCATTTTACCTCATGATTCAGCCGTATTTAACCCTTAGGCTGCCGAGCGCGACTCACCGACCTTTTGCGGACAGTGTAGATCAAGACCAGACTGCACAGAACGTGCAGTCTGATCTTGGATCTACGCTGTTCGATATGGAGATATTTTCCTCCGAAATATGGGGTATACCTTTGAAATAGCAACGTTTGCCATTTTACTATCGGCTTGAAAGTTTCCTTTTGGTTATTAAGCAGGTTATGGGTTAAGAGAAGATAGATCCATGCTGTGTAATGCCTTGCTGGCACTCGTCACAACTCGGCCGATTCCGTACCTACATCTAACCTCGTCTGTATAAAGGCGGCTTCCATTTTGAACTACCAATCACATGATCTTAAACATGGCGGTGCCCCTGTAAATCGCTTAGCAACGACATGAACAACCACGATGAAATTATTCACATTTATCGATCTGTCGATGAAAGCTCCTAACGGAATTGATAAACCACGCTGAAAATTTAATGTACAAACTGTTTGCGGACTGAAATATTCTTAGAAAGATAACGATAGAAAACTGACCCATGTTTTCATATTTAAGAGGAGCCTTACAATTTCAATAACGGTAAGAAGTTGTGCTTCCGGAGACGTGCCAAATGTACCGTGTAGGTGCATATCAAGCTACCTGATACAGCCGAGGTATGCCGAATGGCCTTGCTGGGTGTATTGCTTTACGAGGGTGCATTTAATCCCCTTTTCCAGAGTACTGCTGTAGATTTTACCTTCTCAAGTATTTTAAACATTGCTTTGATAAGATGCACCTTTTCTTTCAAAACGTGACATCACCGAGCCTGTATTAATCAACAATCAAATATCAAGTTACAACCAACCAACCAGAGAGAGAGAGAGAGAATCAGAGAATCCTATAATAATAATAGTAATGATGATGTTGATGATGATCATGAGGAAAATGATGATGAAGATAATAATGATATACAGTGGTTGGTGAATATGGACCATCCGCACACACTTTAAAACCCTTGCTAACCTTTGTAAACACGCGTAGAAGATGGACACTCTTGAAGACACTTTCATCTAGGTATAGTCGGACAGAAGACAAATATATCAAATTCGACAAACTCTCACAAAAGACGAATTTTGACAAATATCGTTGGCTCTTACCTTGGCGAAATCTAAGAGAAACTGGTTTTCAACGTTGACCATCTTTTGCCAAAGATAAACATTCAGGCAGACAATTTTACGGAAGCCAAAGTTTGCCGAAGACATCACCATAAATATTTCCAGTTTTACTACATCTTGAAGACGGTCATCCACTTTTAAATCATTATTATTTTCGTACACATTTGCAGGACAAGGCCCTTGGCAAACACGTTTTTCCTTTGCAAACTCTCACAGAAGATTTTATCTTAACCAACTTTCGCACCAGACGGAACACTCTAGCATCTTAGAAATCTGGCACAGATTTTGATATTTAGTCAATTCTTTTTGGAGGCACAAACTTTGACAACTCATTTTAAATTTGGATATGTTTTACACAAGTCAGTAAGTTTTACAAAGGATGACTTTCTTAGCGGACGACACCTATGCAGGAAACAACTAATTTGCTTTGCAAATACCGATTTTCAAGTTAAAGCCAACGCCTTGTATGATTGATTTAATTGATTCATTTAAATGTTGTTTTACAGCAATTTCAACATTATTTCAGTAATATCATGGCGATAGCTTACATATTCCAATATGTGCTAGGCTAGGGCTCTGATGTGTCTTGCTCAATGACAGTCCCTCTTAGGTTACGAGTCCTTCACTTTACCACTGAGCCACAAAGGACGGCACCAATGCCTTATAAAACTTATCAAAACGTCTATAGTGCAAAGGGGGTGGATCTGGTCACAAAACTCCAAAATTGATCCATCGCTATATTAAGTAAATCGATAGTATGCAAGGCAACAGTAGAAAAGGAGACAAAATAAAAGTATCGTCGTCAGCATCGTGCGGCTCGGTTAGCGTGTTGCAGACAACATAGATGATTCAGGAGACAAGACTGACCAGATATCCTGTTTTCTTATGGGTTCCATCTGGACAGACTTGATGGGCGACGTTGTGTCTGGCGACATCCCTGGTGAATGGTTTGCAGACGCATGTGTCGTTGAGCGCATGCTATTGGAGGAAAGAGTTCGATGGTTTGGAGAATAACTGCGACTCACAGTACGGTATCGCGATAAAATCATTTGCCCCTCAGTTTTGCTGTTTCCTCGAGCACGCCACCAAAATACTATGCTGGTACAAGACAAAGCTCGCCTACCCGAATTTCGAAAAACGATGGTCATACTTCTTCTTGCCCTGGCGTGTTGCAAGATCTTTCCCCCATAGAGCATATGTCGGGCGAAATGGAATGAAGTCTTACTAACCAACCGGTAACGCTACTTGAACTCCAATGAACCCTTCTCCGGATTTGAATTGCTATTCCATGTGCTACATTAACAAACTCGGTGCGATCTATGCAAAATCTGTGCATGGAAACCACTGGAGTAAACGGCGGAAACACGAGATACACCCCAGGTTTGGACTCGGCGATTTGGTGTCACGTCACATGACGGATTGTAGAGCCTGTGGATATTATCTCGGGTAATTAACAATCAAGTTGCTCAATTATTAATGCTGAATCACATTCCATAAATTGTCACAAGTCCCCCGATCCAGCAAAGTTGTATGAGTATTATGTAATGAACAGGGACTTTTTTCACGCATACATTTTGTAGAGCAGATGGAAATATATTCAAACAAATCTCGCCAAATGCAGAAATTAACTTTCTCATTTCTGTCTCGAATGTTTTCAAAAGCCCTTTAGGGAAGAAGCGTGTCGACGCGGTTGTACCCTACAGGGAAAAGTCTAACACATAGAGTAAAGGTCGCAAATCGCGCCGATCTTACTGCGCTCCATGACAGAAAACACGATTTATCTTCGTTACAAAATATATTTGTCGTCACCAAGGGTCTGTCTGAGAGTGTGGAATTCATGTAAACACAAATCTCCCCTTTCTTTCAAATGCGTATAACATTACAGAAGACTTTTGAAAAACCCACAGAGATTTAGGACAGCTTGGCTGACTACATTTGAAATTGTTGCAACAACTGGAGAATTATCACTTGTGAATTGTGAAAACTAGAATTAAACCTTGACAACTTTATTTCTGCTTTTTTTTTTTTTGAACCATGTGAGAAAGACAATATCAGTGAAGAGTTATCACAGTGAAGACTGGTATGATACAGTATGTATATACATGTGTGTTCATCATCCATTTTCCAAACAATTCTGAGGAAGATTAACAACTTGTAAGACTCAACATTATATCCCCGATTTTAAGTAGTATGAATTAAATTTGCCTGCATTTTGACTCCCGAATTATTTACGTTTGATCGCTTACTGGCCTTTAAAGGTGGCCACAAAGCAATTTTTTTGTGAAACACCAACTAAATTTGTTTAACTTTGCAACCATAAAGAAACTGTACGGTTACATACGGTAAAAAAAGTGCGAATTTTCCGTTTAAAAACGAGATGTGTTTTTACGATAAGTAATTCCGTCTATTTAAATTGCATCAGATATGACGTAATCGTACTGATTTGAATACGAATCGTCGTAATCGACGGGTGCAATTGATCATGTGACATTCCCACGAGTCTTTGCGGAACTCGGAAGCTAAAGATAGAAATAGCTAAAGAGGCAACGTAGCCTATTAAAAAAAATACCACAAAAAAAAAAATGTTACTTTTGCCTTTCTCCTTTGCTGATGATTTGCTTTTCTTTGCTGAATACAGTCATAAATCAGTTCTTTAAGTTTAGTGATATTACAAAAGTCTGAATAGCTCCCTTTAAAGAAAAACTTATTTCGACGGTAAGACAGTATCTCATGTGATAACCGGTTGAACGGAAAGGGTCGCTTCAAGGTTTTAGATTTCTATAGTAAAAGTCTTCAGACTACAAACATCATATACTAAGTAAATATTATAAAAGCGGTTTATTCAAAACTCAATTAACCCTTTCACAGCCAAATAAATATATATATATATATATATATATGAACCATGCTCTGGCAAAAGGGGGCTTAATGAGTCTCTGTGGTGCATTATACCAATCAAGCCATCACATAATCATGGATCCATAATAGCCACTTTTTTAACAACCGACTTAATCATGAGATAGACTGGTGCCTGGACACATAGAAAATTGACCGATAGCGAAAAGTTTCGGTCAAGGTCAGCCTGCGCCGACTGCGCAGATTGACCTGGATCGATACTTTACTTTTCGCATATGCATTAAGCCCTTTTTTCACTGAGCATGGTTCAGTTATATACTTCGACGATAGAAAATACACTCCTTCGAAACTCAGAAAGCTTTTTTTTTTTTTCATCTTGTAGGCTTGGATATGAAAGCGAACGGTATATATCCAATATCAGACTGCACGTTCTGTGCAGTCTGATCTTGATCTATGCTGACCGCAAGAACGCCTGTTTTCGCATTAGGCGATGAAAGAACTTTTTTTTTTATAATTTGGGGCCATCACCAAAATATAAACATCAAGATACAGTGCCAATTGGTGTTCCCTAGAATGACGATTGAATCTGATATTTTATAAACTTGGAAAGCTGTGTCCGGTTTGACAGTCGACAGAGTACAAGATTTGAAACAAGAAGGGCACTAGCTCGAATCCAAAGCTCGGCCAATTCTGTCTGAGAACTGGTAATAGTCATCGCAGCAGGATTTATTCCTCTTTTACCACCGATCACTGTTTTTACGATGGTTACGTGGGAAAGAAGCCAGTTACCTTAAGTCGTTTAAGTCTTGCATTATTGATATTGCGATGTTAGGTACCGCAAAATCAACAATTTGCTGTTCAGTTTTCCATATGATAGATCTGAGTTGGGACGCTTCGCACCCCACCCCAATAATCGTATCTGAACCCATCAATTCCGATCACGAGGTGTTCCATTATAGACCAGTAGCTTCAGTCGCCTGTGGTTTTAGTGACGTATATGTTAACCCTTATCATGCTAAATAAGTGAAATGAAACTTTCAAGCCAATAGTTAAAAAAAATCATATTTTGCTGTTTCAAAGGTATTCTGGGAAAAATATCTCCTTATCGGACATTGTAGAACCAAGATCAGACTGCACGCTCTGTGCAGTCTGATCTTGATCTACAGTGTCCGCCAAAGATCCTTGAGTCGCCCTTAGCAGCCTAAGGGTAAACCTTACTCTCGTAGATAGCATTAACACTTATCCTGCCAAATAAAAGAAATGACACTTTCAAACCGATAGTATAAACCCGAATTTTCCTATTTCAAAGGTATTTTGGGGGTAAAGAATTTCCCATATCAGACAGTGTAGATCCAAGATCAGAATGTACGTTCTGTGCAGTCTGATCTTGATCTACGCTGTCCGCAAAAGGTCAGTGAGTCGCGCTTAGCAGCCTACGGGTTAAGACGTTTATACTATATGAATTTAGTTTAGGTGTGGGTTTTATAATTAAGATCTTTTCGTTTTCTACAATTCAAGTACAACCTTTTGAAAACACGATAGAGAAAGTTAACCTATTATGGGTAATTTACTTAATCCAAAATCCGATTTACTTCTCCATTTTGAGCATTAGTACATATTTTCCTACCCTTATCTCAAATGGTATTACAAAAGCCGTGCTGCCAGGGCCGTAAGAAACTTTTGTGGATGACCTAGATCAAGCTCAGACTGCACAGAAAGTGCAGTCTGGTATTGAATCTACATCCTTCCATCGCTTTATTTTAAATTTTGTACAACCAGAAAATATCTCCAGTTACTATAGGCTTTTATTTTTTTTCCTAAAACGTCGGATTTACTGATTTTACGGCGCAAGAGTGAAAGTTTTCTAAAGCTCATAGAATTATGATCACTGATCTAATCACACACCGTACAGGAAAGACTAGTCAAACTTTAAACATATCACTATTACTTTATCAATATTTTGTTATCGTTGGAGCCACTGTAGATCAAGGTTAGGCTGCACAAAACGTGCAGCCTGATCTTTGATTTACACCGTCCGCTTCGCTAAGACATGCTGGACAAAAGCGACATTGATATTGTATATATAAGCGGTTTTATTCCAAACTGAAAAAGCACGCTGGGTTAATTTGCGCATTTTAGGGATTCTTGTTTGTTTATTTGTATGGTGTTTAACGCCGTTTTCAACATTATTTTTGTTATATCGCTGCGACCAGTGCACCTATCTATGCTTTCCTTTCACAAGTGCCTTGCACAATATTCTTCCCAAACCACTTTCTGCTTCCCACGCTTTAATGATTTTAAACTGCTTAACAAATCAGATGGATGTTTCCGCCCAATGGTAAATACCATCAGTTTGTAATGTCAAAGCCCTCTTCGCTTCAAAAAAATCTCATCGCATCAGAAAGTATGAATCAAAGTTCAGGCTGCATACTCTTTGCAGTAATATATAGCAAACCTTAACCCTTTCCCAAACAAGCCCTGGTTTTCACGTGTCTGCAATACAAGTCTTTTGAAAACACTGTGGGAAAAGGAGAAATTGCTCGTAACGAGCAATTTCTCCTTTTCCCACAGTGTTTTCTACCCTTTTTGAGAACTTTCTGCCATTTTTATCAAATTTAAGATTGTCGTCTGCAAACTCTTTCAGTTTGGAAGGGTCTAAAATTTGTCGTTTGGGAAAGGGTTAAAGTGGCATTCAGTCGAAAGATTTTGACAGATAGAGTGGGATGATATTCTATAGAAAAAAAAAATTGAGGAAATTAGCCTATCCATACTTTCCTAGAGTTTCTTTACCAGCATTTCACACAATATTCTTCTCAAACACCGGCTGCTTTTTCGTATAACCATCGTCAAATTAATGATTAGCGGTGACAGAGAAATGAATCCTATTGCATAGACTACCGCCAATCCTCAAAAAATAACCGGCCGACCTGGGGATTCCAGCGACCTCATGGTTTCAAGCCCTAGGTTCGGAAAAAAAATACTTGAGCCATGCTCTGTGAAAAGGGTGCCAAATGCATCTTTGAAATGTATCAACCCAGGTCAGTCAACGCATGCTGACCTGGGTCGAAACTTTTCGCTATTGTTCAATTTTCCGTTTGTCAAAGGACCAGTCTAACTCACGTTAAAGTTGGTTGTTAGACAAAATGGTTTTCACGGATCCATCATTATGTAATGACTTGCTTGTTATAAAGTATCACGGAGACGCATAAAACCCCCTTTTGCCAGAGAATGGCTCGTCATGTAAATATCCACTCTTGTTCATGATTCAGCCGTTTTTTTTTTTTTTTAACACAATATAGATCCATATCAGACAACGAATTGTTTGGTTTTAATGCATCGAGATGATACGTTTAACCCTTTTTATCAGAGCGCTGCTCATGTAGCACAAAACAATCTTTTCTGTAAAAATTACAGTGTCTGTAATAGGTCGTGAAGCAACGTTAGTGAGTTAACACTGAAGCTGCTGAATAAATGAAACCCAAATCTCTACTCACTACTAAAAGCCAAAACATTGCGATTTCAAAGTTGATTTCACCGGAAAGAAAATACCGTGTCGGACAGTGTAGATTAAAGATCAGACTGCACGTTCCGTGCAGTCTGATTTTGATCTAAACTGTCCGCAAAAGGTCAGTGAGTCGCGATTAGCAACTTAAGGGCTTAATTGTATTGCGGTATATGTTTTGAATACCTTTATTTTTGTAGCGATTATACCTAGTCTAAATACAAGTCTACTGGCTCTGGACAATTTTCTATACATACCTGAACCATTTTTAGCGGTTCTTATACCTTAAACCTTTACCTCATATAATGTCACATTCAAGGTTCATGTTGCCGAGCACCGGTAACGCAGGACTTGAAAAGAGGGGGTCGCGGGTTCCAATGCCCAGTTCGGCCAATTTCTTTTCCAGGGTTGACGATAGTCATCGCGACAGGTTTCATTCCTCCCTCGCCGCTAATCATTGTTCCGACGATGGTATTGTGGGAACAGCCAGTGGCTTGGGAAGAATATTGTGCAAAGGAGTGGTAAAAGAAAGTGCAAGAAAATATAGATGGGTGTACTGGCCGCCGCGATGTAACTGAAATATTCTTGAAAACGGCGTCAAACACCATACAATCAATCAATCAATCAATCAACGATATATATTTCATTGCGGGAAGATAATGAGAATATTTCTATTGAGAAAGAAATTGTCATGTACCGTTTTTCTATAATTTAAGTACATTGTCCAAAAACACTCTCCGAAGATGACAATAAAACATGAAGTCAGCAAAAGAAATTGCCCATAAAGAGCACTATCTCCTGTTTTCGCGTATCTAATCTAAGCTCTTTATTGTTGGTAAATAATATTTTGCATGAATGTTTATAAAGTCCGCTGCTGCAACGTGGCTTTTCACAGGTTTTGTCTGTATGGTATGTAACGCCTGTCTCAACATAATTTCGCGGCGGACACTGCGCCTACCCATGCTTTCCCGGAGTTTCTTTTACTATGGTAGATCTATGTAACACAATTTTCTTCCCATGCTACGGGCCGGGCTGCTTTCCGACTTGCTATCGTCGAAACTGTGGTTAGAGAGGAATGAATCCTGTTGCAATGACTATCATCCTTCCTCGGAAAGAAACTGGCAGAGCTGTGCATTCGAACCAGGCACCCCCTAGTTTCAAGCCTTGTGCGTTACCAACTGAGCTACCGCTCATCGTTTAACCCTTAGGCTGCTATATGCGATCAGATTGTACAGAACGTGCAGTCTGACCTTTTTCGGGCAGCGTAGATCAAGATCAGATTGTACAGAACGTGCAGTCTGATCTTGGATCTACACTGTCCAATGAGGGAAATTCCCCCCCCCCCCAAAGAAAAAAAACCCTTTGAAATAGGAAAATTTGGGTTTATACGGTTTGAAGGTTTCATTTCTTTTATTTAGCAGGATAAGGGTTAAATCCTTCTAACACGACAGAATTTCAGACTCCTGTAGCCTGCATTGAAAGTAACTGCAAGCTCTGTACGAGCGATAGTCCCTGTATGAATAAAAACAGTAGGAGAAAATAAGAAAATGCTTGGCCGTTATCTAGAACAAGGCATTATTTGGTAAAAAGGTTAAAGGTAAACGGGTTGAAATCTTTGATCTTTCTCTTCATTGGCGATTATCGGTTTTCTTCCGTGGATCTAAGCAAATATAATATCTAATGTGAAAACTCGATTTACATTGAAACGATTCGAAAATAGCCTAAACTAGTTGACTAACAATGATTTTCGGTAGTATTCGCCAATAACTCTAAAAACTTATTTACAAGTCTAGAGCGCTTCTCCTCCTTGAGTGGTGTTTTACGTCGCTTTCAATATTATTTCAGTTATATCACGGCGACAGTTTATACATCCATTTATGGTCTTGGCCTCTAAAGGCTCTGTGAGGCAAGCTGCTTCCAATGAGAATCGAACCCGGGGCCTACAGGTTACGAATCCAACCATTTACCACTAAGCCACTCAAGACCCACATAAAAGTATGCAGTCAAACTTTCACATTTGATACCATACATTTCTGGTCTCTTTTTTCCAATGATCTTTTGAAAGTATTTGCAGACGACAAATCAGTTGTGACTCAAATGACTGTGAAAGGATAGAAACAATTGTAGGAAAGGAGAAAAATGCTGGTTACACCTTTCTTCTCAGATTGTTTGATAAAAGGTTAAAAAATATTTCTTATCTTGTCAAATTTTACCCCAGATGTTTTCAATACACTATTTCGAAATTACACGTGATGATCGCTTTTGACAAGTATCTTTGTTTGCAGTACATTGCACTATCTACGATCTACCTATACACTGGACCTAAGTTGCCATTTGAAATAAAATCTTATTAAACAAGTCAAGAAAATGTTATTGATCGAGCATCTACACGGCTTAATAATTTAGTAGACGAGCAAACGGATGTCAGATTCATCTTATCACATCGCGAAATATCGCGAATTATAGGACAGAACATTCAAAACCATACGTATGCACACGTGGGAATTTACATGCATAAATCTCATTCACATAGAACTCTGAAAGCAGTATAAAATGACATCACATATGTCGTCACCCAGTGCTTCTCTCAAACGTGTGTAGGATAAAAAAATCGTAATGGGTATATTACACTGAAAAAAAGGAGGTTATGTGACAAAGATACGATTTACCTTCTCTTTTTCAGCTTTGTTCATCAAGTAAGGCACGTGTTCATTTCTATAAGCCGTCAATATATCTGGATCATATATTTTATTTAGTCCCCAATATGAGTTCCCTTTTTCATCAAATATTTTGCCCGTGTGATAGCTGTTATACTGATCATTCTTCGCCAGGTTTGCTGGGGCTCCATCTTTACCCCTCACATAGCGTTCCTGTTCCGAAAGTTGGCCAAATTTAACGTCTCTGTGTTCGGGACCGTCATTGTATCTTGGGCTATAGGCATCGTGATAACGGCCATCTTGTTCTGGAATGGGGGAGTAAACTGTCTGATCCGGGCCCAAAATACGACCCTTTATGGCCCTGTTTTCTAATTGTACTTGTTTCAGTTCTCTCTCCAGTTCGTGTATTTTTGCCGAGTGAACTTTGTTCCGCCACTCCAGTTCGTCTACGAGGCGTCCCTTGGAGGCCATGTTGGTTTCCACTTCACCTACTCGATGAGGAATGTTTCTCCACCCAGAATCTAATGCCTCCACCTTATTGTTCACAAGTTTGAGCCTTTCCTGGGCCAGATTTAGCCCACGTCTGACGGAATCGTACTGCTCAGAGTTGTGGTCTCCCTCTATATCCCTGTCTAACTTAAACTTTGTTTCAACTGACTGATCCCTTGTATTATTTTCTTTGTTGTCTTGTTTATTTCCAATTCTACCCTGGTTTCGTTCCGCTTTCAAAGTTCTACCCGGTAAAATATACCCGTCTTTTGGATAATATCCGAAAACTGCGTCGTGGTTAGGCTGAATATACCTTGTATTGTAATCCGTTTGCTCTTTATTTACCCTTGCTGTATTATTATCGGTTTTCTCCTTGCCGTTGTTATTTACAAGTAACTCCATTTCACTTCCTTTTCGCGCGTTTTCCGCATCAAAGTACCTTTGGTAATTCTGCGGCGTTCGCGTTACCATTTTAAATTATTTGCGTTACTTAGGGGCTTTTCTCTCAAAATTTGGACAATTTAATCTAAGCCCTCTATAAGCCTGTCCTTAAACAAGAAAAAGAACTGATTCCTTTCTAGAATTTCAGCTCTGTCCAGCGCACTAGATGAAGAACAACAGAAAACAACACGCGAAAACCTCACTTCTTCCACAGAGTAGTAGGCCTACCAATGAAGTCAACGAGCCCAATGTACCCGCCAAGGGTATTTCACTGACTTGCTATTGGATATTTACGCTCACTTGCCGTAATACATTATCCTCAAGTACCTGAATACTTGAAAATGCTCTTCACATAGATATAAGAGAACAACTTAATAAGCGATACGAGGTACATCATCATAATCCTATACGCTATAACCCTAACGCTGCTAAGTGCGACTCGGAGTGCTTTAGCGGACAGTGTAGATTAAGATCAGACTGCACAAAACGTGCAGTCTGATCTTACATCTGCACTGTCCGATACGATTTTTTTCCCGGTGAAATAAAGTTTGAAATCACAAAATAAATATGGGTTTTTACTACTGAGTGGAAGAATTCGTTTGATCTATATAGCAGCTTAAAGATACATCTATAGCCAGTTTTTAACCCAGTTCATCTTTTCTTTTTAACCCTTTCCCAAACAAGCCCTGGTTTTCACGTGTCTGCAGTACAAGTCTTTTGAAAACACTGTGGGAAGAGGAGAAATTGCTCGTAACGAGCAATTTCTCCTTTTCCCACATTGTTTTCTACCCATTTTGAGACCTTTCTGCCATTTTCATCGAATTTAAAATTGTCGTCTGCAAACTCTTTCAATTTGGACCAGTCCAAAATTTGTCGTTTGGGAAAGGGTTAATCAAACTATCATTATTCTTCTATCTTCATGCCGAATGTTGCCCCTGAGGGTTGCATGCTTGCAGAGATTATGACCAACAGAAAATGCATTTTCTGGAGGCCATCAAAGAAATCGATGTTGTGACATTTCCTGTTTTCATTTGAAGGTTTCCGATATACATGTATGTATTTAACTATCCTTTACGCCATATATATCGTTATTTTATGTATAGTTACACAGCTGTCCAAATTCTGAACCATATGGTCTATCGACGTTTATATATATATATATATATCTTTCTCTCTCTCTCTCTCTAGCTGTAAGGATGTATCTTTAACGGTTCACTATCTACAGAACTTCTAAACCTTTTTCTATCGTTTTCGGCTTTTAACGTTAGAGCGCAAAATATACCTTACCGAAACATTTTCAGTCCAAAAAAAAAACTATATACGGTTAAACATGTATTGACCCTTATCCTGCTAAATAAGTTAAATGAAACTTTCAAGCCCATAGTAAACCCCTCCCCCCATGCTGTTTCAAAATTATATTTGGGAGAAAAATGTCTCTTTATCGGACAGTGTAGATCCAAGATCAGACCGCACGTTTTGTGCAGCCTAATCTTGAACTATACTGTCCGCAAAAGGTCGGCAGCCAAAAGGCATATTAAGTTGTGAAAGGCTAATAATCCAGTTCCAAAATTCACATACAGAAAGCAAATTCCTGCCTTCAGCAAGCGCTTGTTAGTTATTTCTTGGTTGCCTTGACTGTATTGTCCTTTTTCACCCTTTAGCTGCTAAGCGCGACTCACTGACCTTTTGCGGACGGTATAGATCAAGATCAAGAACGTGCAGTCTGATCTTGAGCTACACTGTCCGCAAAAGGTCGGCAGCCAAAAGGTATATTAAGTTGTGAAAGGCTAATAATCCAGTTCCAAAATTTACATACAGAAAGCAAATTCCTGCCTTCAGCAAGCGCTTGTTAATTATTCCCTAGTTGCTTTGACTGTATTGTCCTTTTTCACCCTTTAGCTGCTAAGCGCGACTCACTGACCTTTTGCGGACATTATAGATCAAGATCAGACTGTACGGAACGTGCATTCTGATCTTGGAGCTGTTCTGTCCGATAAGGAAATATTTTTTCCACCAAAATAACTTTGAAATAGCAATACTTCGGGTTTTACTGTCGACTTGGAAATTTCCTTTGAGTTATCTAGCAGGATTTTTTGTTAAATATCAAACCCATTCAGCAGAATTGTCAATGACAGTTCAACCATTTTCAAACGCTTCCGAATGCACGTTTAGCATATAAGACTCGTTTGGTAAACAAAAAAAGAAGCCTACTTATATTTCCACCTATCAGCACCTAAGATACTTAACTCTTTACCACACAATCCCGACTTTTAACGATCCTGGGGAAGAAGCCTTTTGAAAACATTGTGGGAAAAGGAGAAAATGCTGGTAACCAGCATTTTCTCCTTTTCCCACAATGTTTTCTTCCTTTCCCAAAACAAATTTCAGTTTTTGAGTCACATTTATTTTGTCGTCTGCAAATGCTTTGAATTTGGAAACGTCCAAAATGTTGTCGTTTGGTAAAGAGTTAACCCAACGGCATGAAGTAAAAGGATATATCAAAGTATTAGACCTAATCTACCGTTAATAGGATGACGGTTTTCATAAATCGATTGGCTGTTGTTTATCAATCTGGACTAGGTAAACTGCATTCACAGCCTTATCAATATCTAATAAATAGCTTTTCTATTTCAGTCTATTCGTTATAACGCTTCAGCGTATTTTATGGAAATAAAAAGAGCATGTTTTTCAGTGACACACCTGGCGTCATGAAAACATGTATCCACCATGTATCACTGACTATCGATCTGTCAGCATGTCCGTCCGTCCGTCCGTCTGTGTGTCAGTCCGTCCGTCCGTCTGTCTGTCACTTACCCCCTTTTCTTACTCTAACCGTCAGACCGTCCCCCTATGTGTCTGTCACTTACCCCTTTATCTTACTCTAACCGTCAGACCGTCCCGTATGTATGTGTCAAAATCGTTGTGAAGGAAGGAAGGAAGGAAGGAAGGAAGGAAGGAACGGAGGGAGGGAGGGAAGGAGGTAGGAGGAAGAGAGAAAGGAAGGAACGAAGGAAGGGATGGAGGGAGGGAGGCAGGCAGAGAGGGAAGGAAGGAAGGAAGGGATGGAGGAAATATTTTATGGAGAAAGTAAGGGAACACCATTTTGGGGTATAAAAGGTAATTGTTACCAGACAGTTAGTTAATCAATACTGATAAAACACTTTAAAAGAAATGCAAATGACCTTGAACCATTGTCTTATTAGGATATTTTTTATCGACCAAAAAGTAACGAATATAGAACACAAAAGAGATATTTGAAGGAAATAAAATGGAATTTCATGTCTGAAGAAGAAACAGTGTAATCAAAGAAGTGCTCGTAACCATGACAACTTACCCTTTATCTTGCTAAATCCATTAAATGAAACCTTCAACCCGATAGTACACAACTATTTCAAATTTTTTTTGAGAGAAAAATATCTTGCTAAATCCATTAAATGAAACTTTCAACCCGATAGTACACAACCATTTCAATTTTTTTTTTAGAGAAATATATCTCCTTATCGGACAGTGTAGATTCAAGATCAGACTGCACGTTCTGTGCAGTCTGATCTTAATCTACACTGTCCGCAAAAGGTCAGTGAGTCGCGCCTGGCAGCTTAAGGGTTAACAACTTTTTCCTTCAAAGTTTTCAAAAGCCATGCACTTCAGAAAGGTAAAGTCTCATGCTTTGTGTTCATGAGGTAATGTGTAACGACAGACAGGTATCCATGACACTTGAAGAACAAAGTTACAAGTGCTAAATTTCTTGACAAGTCTAAAATACGTAAAGGAGTCCGTTTGACGAAAATGAATTTAGACTTTCTCGACGAGGACTCAGTGATATACATGTAAGCCGCGCTCTGGCAAGAGGGGGTTTAATGCATCTCCATGATGTATTAAACCAAATCAAGCCACCGCATAATTATGGATCCATGATAGCCACTTTTTTTTTTCGAAACTAACTTAAAACCCTTTACTGCACAATGACGCCTTTTGACGCCCCTGGGAAAGAAGCCTTTTGAAAACATTGGGAAAAGGAGAAAATGCTGGTAACCAGCATTTTCTCCTTTTCCCACAATGTTTTCTACCCTATCAAAGGAAAGTTGTACCATTTGAGCCACATTGAAATTGTCGTCTGCAAATGCTTTCAATTTGGACAAGGCTATAATTTTGTCGTCTGGTAAAGGGTTAATCATGAGGTAGACTGGTCCTTGGACATACAGAAAATTGAGCAATAACAAAAGGTTTCGGCCGAGGTCTGCCTGCGAGGACTATGCAGGCTGACCTGGTCGATACTTTTCGTGGATGCATAAAGTCCCCTTTTCACAGAGCATGGCTCAAGAATTTAAGACATACCATAAATTACTGGTACCTCCTTCTACAAGATTAAAGCGGAAGACTAGGAAAATATTCATGTAAAATAAGGATAATCAACACGATTAAATACAAGTGAAAACATTGTGGGGAAAGGAGAAATTGCAGACTTCAAGTTAAAATCAGGCTCAAATGACGAAATGTGTGTTTGAAATGGTAGAAAATATTTGGGGAAAAGGAAACACTGCTGGTTACTAGCATTTTCTCCTCTTCCGACAATGTGTTCAAAAGCTTTTTCCTATTGGGTCGCTCAACCTCGGGGATTATTGGTACGGGGTTAAAAGTCTACTTGAACATGATGTAAATCTGAATGAAGTGAAAATTTTCATTCAGTAGAGTCATTGGAAAATATTAGATTTATGTTCAGATTTCATTGAGTTTGGAGATTTTTTTTTTTTTTTAAATTGTGACAGTGAAAGGTTCAGCATCAGACTGCACGTTCTGTGCAGTCCGATCTGATTCAATGTTGTTGGGCCCAAAACCACCGTAAGTTGATGGCTGAAAAGGGCCTTTTTAGATTTTTTTGCTGTGAATTTACTATTATTATTTTTTGTCAGTCAATTCTTCAAAGTATTTTTCTCTAGAAACATAAAGATACAAAAAAGAAATACGTGCAGAAATCCGCCTAGTCTCAATAATGAGACGCTCTTTTCATATTTGGACATTTATTGTGCACCGTTGAGATACCCACCAAATATTATTGAACCCTGCTCTGTGAAAAGGTAGTTTACTGCATCTGCTAAAAGTATCGATCCGTATCGAAATTTGTTGCCACAGGTAAAATTTCTGCGTGTCAAAGCGGCATTATACATCATGGTTCAGCCGGTTTCAGGCAAAATTTCTGCATGTCCAAGGTGTATTATACATCATGGTTCAGCCGGTTTCAGGCAAAATTTCTGCATGTCCAAAGTGTATTATACATCATGGTTCAGCCGGTTTCAGGATCCATATTATGCGAAGTGGTGCTTGGTACCGGGTGAAGTCCCTTTTACCTAGCCTGGATTCCAGTCCGGTTATTTTTTTTTTCCCTTTTTCATATTCGGACTGTCAGAAATGACAAAGTAAAGTCCGAATATAAGGAAAAAAAAAAAAATGATCGGACTGGAACCCAGGCTACCCTTTACCCGGAGCACCCCTCCATTATAGGTGACGGAATCGGGATACATTTGAAGTGAAGGAAAAATATACAGAAAACAATGTGTTTTCTTTGCAACTGCCATCTCCTTTTCCTGTAAATAACGTTCTTTAATTTGACTTCAGGGACGTAAAACGCCCACTAGCGGCAAAAAAATCTGGAGTCAAAATGAAGGCAAAATTTAATTTGTACCAATTAAAAGTTTGGATATTATAATGAGTCTGACAATGTGTACCACTAGTTGCTGCAGAAAAATGAAAAATATAAACAAGAATTAAAGCGAACTTTAATTCTGGTTTTAAATTTCATTTTTGTGCCAGCGACAGGAACTTTGACAAATCGCACTTTAACATATTGTCAGATTCATAATGATATCCATATCTTTAAATTGTGTGAACTAAATTTGCCTGCAATTTGACGCTCGAATCGTTCACTTTTGGACGCCAATGGGTCTTGTTCAGTTATATTGTGAAATAATGTACAGTAGACATTACTTACATAGGGATCATAGTCACTCTGTTTTCTGTAGGTAAGCTGACCTTGTCTTACCCCCTCTCCTTGATCAATGTACTGAAATTGATAAAGATTTATTATAATATGTCAGTTAAATACTCACACAGAGAGAGAGAGGGGGGGAAGGGAGGGAGACCCCACCACAAACACACACACAAAAAAAAGAACAGACAGAAAAAAGACAGACAGAAAAAAGACAGACAGACAGACAGACAGGGTTATGAGAACGAATCGTGGCTTGCCCAAAAGTCAATTCCATGATTTTCTACAGTTGTTGCGGTTGGATAAATTCTTCCCTTACAGTTGAATGTGACAAAGTTTGAGAACTCTAGCCCTGAAAGGAGTGACAGTCATAACTGCGGGAAAAAAGTTTAGACAGACGGACAGACTGACAAACAGACAGTTCGGACGTACAATGCATGTCTCCCTTCCTGTCCCTGATATATTGAGAAGACATTATTATCATTGGAAGACATTTTTATATTTTATAGAAAATAAACACTATGTAGAATCAAAGCGCTGGTAGCGCTGAAAGGCCAATGATTTCTCAATAGATAGGTATTAAGCCACCATGTTGTGGAGAACTCAGTCGGAAGAGATCACCAATCTGTTCCTTCCAAGACATGCTATAACGCTAGACTTGGAAGTTTAATCTGTAATGTTGTATGCGCATGTTATATTCTTTGTTCATAGATTGACCTATCTGCTATGGTGCATCACTATCCTGTACGGGATAAATATCAATATGTGGTGCGTATACTAAAAACTCTGCTGCGAAAGGAGTAGCAACTGGAAAATGGCTAATAATAATTTGTCTATGGAAAATTCAAGCCTTTCAAATGTAATAATTCTAAACGGGGGAAAAATCAAAAGATACAATTGTTTAGTGGAAATCTTTCTATACAGTTTCTAAATATAGACATGGGGAAACCGTGATTTGTGCAACAGACTTTGACATAAGAAATAATAATCCCACCATGCTGGGCTGTTTCTCAAGCTTTCAAGGGCTGTGTTTATAAATGACCGGTGCGAAGGTTATATGATAGCTAACCATGGTTAGGTGAATCGTGCCAGGTAGCATTTTATTGAGTAAATGTTTAATTTGTTTTGAAATTCGCTGCATCGATTACCGTCTTGAATAACAGTCCGGTTCTGTACCTAGAGTGCCAAAATCAGATAGGTTTGTATATGAAAAATGCCACCTAGCGGAATATAATGTGCACAAAGATTATCCTAATCGCAGTAGATTGACTTTTTTTTTTTTTTTTTATTTTCGTGCATTTGATAAATTGATCCTGGTCAGCATAATCTTTGTAAGTTATGGAAGTTATGCCCGCAGATAGAATTGCTCCGTTGTTGTAACACAGAAATTAAGGCATTCTGTAACGTACTGTCTGATTGGTGGATTTGATGCAAATGAGAAATATTAGCTGCCATCGATGAATTGGTGTTGTCTATCATTATGGTTACAGGATATACAACAGATACCAGTTTAGGGAGTACATATTCTTTGAAGAAGGTGGCCCGGACAGTAAATTCTCTTCGTAGAATTCAGCATTATCTTCCGTTGGGTGGCACTTTTTCTAATACATAACCTATCTGATATGGGCATTCAGGCTACAGAACCGGACTGCTTTTGAAGGCGGCAATCTAAGTAGCGAATTTTAAAATAAACTGAGTCACAATCTGGCAAAAGAGGGCTTAATGCATCTACGTGATGCATGATACCGAACAAGTCATCTCATGATTATGGATCCATAATAGCCACTTTTTCTAACAACCATCTGAATCATGAGGTAGACTGGCCCTTGAACATACAGAAAATTGACCGATAGCGAAAAGTTTCGGCTCAGGTCAGCCTGCGCGGACTGCGCAGGCTGACTTGGGCCGATACTTTTCGCAGGTGCATTAAGCCCCCTCTTCACAGAGCATGGCTCAAATATACGTTTACTCAGTAAAACCTACCTGTACGATTTATCCAGCCACGGTTAGCTAGCATATAACCTATACACTGGCCATTTATGACGTAGTCCCTATAAGCTTGAGAAAAGGCCCAGGAATAAGCCTGGCAAGGTGGGGACGTTATCTGTCAACATTGTCAGTCTGTTGCACAAATCCCGGTTTTCCCCACGTCTATATTTAGAAACGGTCTGCAGAGATTTGCAGTAAACAATAGTCTTTTCCAAAATTATTTTCCCCGTTTGCAATCATTATATTTTCAAGAAATTTGTATCGAAAAACTGGCTTGATTTTTCCACACACGACGTATTATTTATAGCCATTTTCCGCTTGCTATTTCGCGCATTAAGATTTATCCTGTGCAGGATTGTTATGCGTCATAGCAGACAGGTCAAATCTTCGAAAAATTTTGACATGTGCAGACAACGAGAATTCAGCCACGGAAGCACATACTCTATGAGAGAACTAATTCGTAATTCGGCTGCACTAGTTATCAGTCTTAACACTTTACTAAACAATAAATAACAGTCTTGACCGAATTATTAGCATTTTCGGACTATAAACTAAATGTAGCTCCTTAAATGAATCCTGCCTTTGAAATGTTAGGGAACATTGTGGTTGCCAGCATTTCTCCTTTTCCCACATGCTTTAAAAAACCTGCTTCTTCAGGGTAATGAAATCCCAGGATTGTTAGTAAAGGGTTAAACTTTATTGATATACGTAAAAGTTATGGGTAAATACCCGTACGGTACACGTGGCAATGTGCAATAGCACCAAATATGGCCAAACATGGTCTGTTATTACATCAAGGTTACTTACAGATTGGTCCGCGTCCATGTAATGTGGTTTAAATGTGAGCACACCATAGTTCTGACTCTCTCTCCGAAAATTATACTGAAAGGAGAAAACCAGAGTTGGTTTTTAAATTCCATTAATCCTTACGCTGATAGACGCGACTCAAGGACCTTTTGCGGACAATGTAGATAAAATCAGACTGCACAGAACGTGTGAACGGAAAATTTGGGTTTTCACCGTCGGTTTGAAATTAACACTTATTTAGCAGGTTAAGTTTTAATTATTGGTAAAGGGATGACCAGAAAGTACACGAGTAGAAAGATAGAGTATCAAACAGTCAGACGGACAATAATAAAATTTAAAAAGAAGACAGATGAACAAGAAGAAAGACAGAAAAACAGACGAAAGAAAGAAAGAGGCTGTTAATAAGAAATTGTAAACCCACCATATTGTCGATACGTGTTTTGCAACTGTTTTGCTTTGAACAAAGATGGATGCTTAATCAATGACCAGGACCGTTCTACTGCGATGGTATAGAGTCCTCTGAAAATAAGAAACAGCCATTTTAGCAAATCATCACCATCTTCTTCTTCGTTGTATTAACCTGACGTTTGGACGCTGGCCAGTTTTTGGTTTCGGTTTGGTGTTGTTAAAGGGACATTGAACTAGATTTCGTGTCGCAAATCTTTAGAATGTCTTAAAAAAGAATGTTAATTTTCGTTCGCATGCAAAGATTACTTTAAAATTTAAACCTGGATAGAAATACATACAGAAACAAAAGGAATTGCCAAGTTTTTTTTTTTAATTGTGTTTGTAACTGTAAAATTCCCAATTCTTTTAATAACTGTACTGCGTTTATTGTATGACAAGGGATAAAGACTTTTTTAACAGCGAATTACTGAATGGCTCCCTGGCTAGTTAGCAGAGTCGTCGACTGCGATTTTGAAGGTCATGGGTTCGAGTTCCACCAAAGACATTTTGTTTGTTTGCTTGTTTGTTAAAAAAAAAAGGTTAAAAAGTCATGTCCTTATGATTTTTCCTTACTAAATATCAATTTTCTCCTCCTGAAATATTTTAGGTAAAAATATGGTTAATACCCTTTTAAAGGGATGTAATATTTAACAAATAATGCTTGACCTTGGACAAGCCTGTCGGACCAAAGATTTTAGATGGACCGAAACGCAGCTGAGTTTTGTTTCTGAGCTATCTTCCTCTTTAATTTTGTTTCAAATATTTTCATTGAAATGGCCCCGGCAAATAATTGTCTATTTTAAAGTCAATACTTAAGTGTGAAGGAAAGAAGCCATTTAACATGCCTGGGTACAATACTGAATTGAATTGGATTCGTAAAATGCAGAGCAAGTCTAAATTTTGGACTCGGCTATCGACTCGTCTAAAATGTAGACTAGTTCTGCATTGTACTCACCTAAAAGAATTCAGTATCATACCCAGGCATTTTAAATAACCTCGTAATATGAACCGGATGGCGTCACATTAAAAACAGAAGGATTTATATTTGACCCACGCTCGTGGGAAAGGGAATTTTTAATGCTTCTCCGTAATGCACTATACCAAGCAAGTCAGCACTTAATTATAGATCCATAAAATCCATTTTGTCTAGCAATCGACAGAATCGGGAGGGTCATTTGCCATGTACGCGGAGTGCACAGGCTGACCTGGGTCGATACTTTTTGCAAATACATTAAGGCCCTTTTTCACAGGGCACACTAAATCAGGTATATCATTGTTGGTAAGTCTTCTGTAAAGTTTAACGTCATTATGCTTTTCTCTATCGAATTTTAACGGGTGTAACTTTTAAAATGACTCGGACTCGGAATGTCTCTGGTCACCGTTTCGAAAGAGCGAGCTTAAAAGCACTTCATTTCGCTTTGCATCAGTTACCCCATATTGTTTACATAGATATGTCCAGTATGATATTTAGATCTTTAAATTTCCATTTAAACCATTTTCAATCCACGCATATATGATACTTGTATTAAAGGGGCATTAACCAGAGTTTGTTCTGCAAGTTTTTACGAAAATCGTAACAAAAGAGTTCTAATTTTCATTCGCGTGCACAGATGGCTTTAATGTTAAAACATAGACATAAATGCATATAGAAACCACATAGCATAACAAAGTTTTTTTTATGTAGTTTTACCACAAAATTTCCTATTCCGATAGTAATGGTAGAACCGTTATTGCATAACAAGGGTCAGATGCATTTGAGCACCATAGATTATTTGTCGGGTTCATATCTCCTTCAACCATGTAAGGATTTTCAAATAGAAAAATGTCAGTGCTTGGCTCGATGAGATGATGTGCAGAACCATTGATAATCATTGAACTGAGTCAAATGTTGGGAATAATAGGTATGTCCTTATGCTGTTTCCGTCTGTCTGTCCATTTGTCCGTCCAACACACTTTCTTTTGGCTTCGTGACTCTTGAGCCCTTTCAAAGAGATTTTCATTGGTCAAAAGTCTCACCACTGTGAAAATAAAAGAAATAAATGGCGGCGGCGACGACGTAGATTTACCTTCAGGCAGCTATCTCGTTTGTCTTGTTTTTAGAGCGTTTTGCATCAGTTTCAAAAGTATTGCACTCATATGAGGTGCAGCCATTTTCGTCACGTGTCTTTTCTCAGTGTGATTGTTGACAGTATTGTTTTGTTCTTTTTGTACCGGATATTCATCAGGTTTTAAACACAATATAGATCTCGTCCTAAACACTTTGTTGTATTTGAATTTTGTACAAAACATTGCGAATTAAACAGATGAAGAGATTTCAAACAGTTAAAATTTAATAATAAACAGATGCAGTTTATCTTTCGGTTCGATCCTTGTAATAAGCATTGAGTAACAAAAAAATTATGACCATTCTTCTATAAAACTGTAAAGTCTCTGTACCGAGTCACTTATGTAATTTGAAGAATAATAAAACATAAAAACAAACTGAAAAAAAAACTCACAATGAGGCTGCTTTTGCAAGAAATCCAGATAATTTTCTGAAACCACAGTAAAAATGTAAAAGAAAATTAAATTTGAACAATAAGGTTGGTATAAATTTCAATCTGGCACAAGACCAAAATAGTGAAACTAAGCTAAGACACATAAATGTTGAAAAACAAGAACGCTGTGTCACAGTCCAACCACCAGGAACAATGCTTTCGGCTTTTTCTTTTTTACAAACAACCCTTTGGTTAAAATTATCAAACACAAATAATGAATATTGAAAACAGTCTAAAAAGCAGACATAGCATCCTTCGTTTTTCTTTTTCTAGTATGTTTTCCAGTACTTCCAGAAAAATACTGTCATACGAGCTGGTGTTTACTGTTACTTTGCTATCTTCAAATGCGGTATATTTTATCAGCCAAAATTTTGTTGTCAGATAGAGTGTTAAAGCTTTAAGGAAGGTAAAATTGGTTACTAGTAGCCAGCTACTTGTCCCAGTTACTTGTTCAGGAAAAGTTGGTTACTTCCAGTCACCTATTTGTTTCAGTTCCTATCAAAGAAAAGCTGGCTACCCGTAGCCAGCTATTAGCCCCAGTTACATGTTGCGGAAAAGTTGGTTACTTTTTGACAGCGACTTGTCTCCTTCACCGGTTGAGGAAAAATTGGCTACTTGTAGCCAGCTCCTTGTGTCAGTAGCATGTTCAGGAAAGGTTGGCAACTCAGAGCCAGCTCCTTGTCTTACCTACTTGTTCAGAAAAAGGTTAGCTACTTTTAGCTAGCTCCTTGTGTCAGTAACTTGTTCAGGGAAAGTTGGCAACTCAGAGCCAGCTCTTTGCTCCTTTACTTGTGCAGGAAAAGTTGGTTACATGTAGCCAGCTATTTGTCTAGCTATTTGTTCAGGAAAAACTGGCTTCTGGTAGCCAGTACTTGTCCCAGCTACCTGTTCAGGAAATTTGGCTACACGGAGCCAGCTACAAGTACTTGTCAGTTGCTTGTTATGGAAAAGTTGGCTTCGTGTAACCAGCTACGAGTGGTTGTCAGTTACTTGTTAAGGAAAAGTTGGCTACTCGTAGCCAGCTACTAGCAACCAGGTGAACTATTCCAAAATAACCAAAAGACTGAAATTTAGGAATAACTGGCCCAATGTGGTATTTGATTGGTGCCCCCAGCTCGTCATGAAACAAGAAAAAAGTCATTGTTCTTACGACGTTAAGTTGGATTCAACACTAATTCAAATACGGACTCAGAACAGTTAACATGTTGCATATGTCGAATTGTATCTTTAGCTACATGTTGTACTATTTCATCTTTGCAGAACAAGTAACTGGTTACTACTAGCTGGCTATGAGTCGCTTTTCCTTGACAAGTAATTGGCTCTGACCAGCCAGCTGTTCCAAAACAAGTTACTGATACCAGTAGCTTACTACAAGTAGCTAACTTTTCCTGAACATGTTACTGAGACAAGGAGCTGGCTACAAGGAGCCAACTTTTCCTAAACAAGTAAAGGAGACAAGGAGCTGGCTACAAATAGCCAACTTTTCCTGAACAAATTACTGATACAAGTAGCAGGCTACAAGTAGCCATCGTTTCCTAAACAAGTAAAGGAGACAAGCAGCTGGCTACAAGTAGCCAACTTTTCCTGAACAAGTTACTGATACAAGTAGCTGACAACCAGTAGTCAAATTTTCCTATACAAGTAAAGGAGACAAGGAGCTGGCTACAAGTAGCCAACTTTTCCTGAACAAGTTACTGATACAAGTAGCTGGCAACCAGTAGTCAAGTTTTCCTAAACAAGAAAGGGGGACAAGGAGCTGGCTACAAGTATCCAACCTTTCCTGAACAAGTTACTGATACAAGTAGCTGGCAACCAGTAGTCAAGTATTCCTAAACAAGAAAGGGGGACAAGGAGCTGGCTACAAGTAGCCAACTTTTCCAGAACAAGTTACAGATACAAGTAGCAGGCAACCAGTAGTCAAGTTTTCCTATACAAGTAAAGGAGACAAGGAGCTGGCTACAAGTAGCCAACTTTTTCTGAAAAAGTTACTGATAGAAGTAGCTGGCAACCAGTAGTCAAATTTTCCTAAACAAGTAAAGGAGACAATGAGCTGGCTACAAGTAGCCAACTTTTCCTGAACAAGTTACAGATACAAGCAGCTGGCAACCAGTAGTCAAGTTTTCCTAAACAAGTAAAGGAGACAAGGATCTGGCTACAAGTAGCCAACTTTTCCTGAACAAGTTACTGATACAAGTAGCTGGCAACCAGTAGTTAAGTTTTCCTAAACAAGTAGAGGAGACGAGAAGCTGGCTACAAGTAGCCAACTTTTCCTAAACAAGTTACTGATAGAAGTAGTTTGCAACCAGTAGTCAAGTTTTCCTATACAAGTAAAGGAGACAAGTAGCTGGCTACAAGGAGCCAACATTTCCTAAATAAGTTACTGAGACAAATAGCTGGCAACCAGTAATAGCCAACTCCTTGTGTCAGTAACTTGTTTAGGAAAAGATGGCTACTTGTGGCCAGCTCCTTGTCTCCTTTACTTGTTTAGGAAAAGATGGCTACTTGTAGCCAACTCCTTCTCTCAGTAAGTTGTTCAGGAAAAGTTGGCTACTTGTAGCAAGCTCCTTGTCTCCTTTACTTGTATAGGAAAACCTGACTACTGGTGCCCAGCTACTTGTCTCAGTAACTTGTTCAGGAAAAGTTGGCTTCTTGTCGCCAGCTCTTTGTCTTCTTCACTTGTTTAGGAAAAGTTGGCTGCTTGAAGCCAGCTCATTGTCTCAGTAACATGTTCAGGAAACATTGGCTACTTGTGGCCAGCTCTTTGTCTCCTTTACTTGTTTAGGAAAAGTGGGCTACTAATAGCCAGCTCATTGTCTCCTTTACTTGTTCAGGAAAAATTGGCTACTTGTAGCCAGCTCCATGTCTCCTTTACTTGTATAGGAAACCTTGACTACTGGTTGCCAGCTACTTGTCTCAGTAAATTATTTAGGAAAAGTTGGATACTTGTAGCCAGCTACTTGTCTCCTTTACTTGTATAGGAAACCTTGAATACTGGTTGCCAACTCCTTGTCTCAGTAACTTGTTTAGGAAAAGTTGGCTACTTGTGGCCAGCTCCTTGTCTCCTTTACCTGTTCAGGAAAAGATGGCTACTTGTAGCCAACTCCTTGTCTCAGTAAGTTGTTCAGGAAAAGTTGGCCACTGGTTGCAAGCTCCTTGTCTTCTTTACTTGTTTAGTAAAACTTGACTACTGGTTGCCAGCTACTTGTATCAGTAACTTGTTTAGGAAAAGTTGGCTTCTTGTAGCCAGCTACTTGTCTCAGAAACATGTTCAGGGAACAGTGGCTACTTGTGGCCAGCTCTTTGTCTCTTTTACTTGTTTAGGAAAAGTTGGCAACTTGTAGCCAACTCCTTGTCTCAGTAACTTGATCAGGAAAAGTATGCTACTTGTAGCCAGCTACTTGTCTCAGTAACTTGTTAAGGAAAAGTTGACTACATGTGGCCAGCTCCTTCTCTTATTTACTTGTTCAGGAAAAACTGGCTACTTGTAGCCAGCTACATGTCTCCTTTACTTGTATAGGAAATCTTGACTACTGGTTGCCAACTACTTGTATCTGTAACTTGTTCAGCAAAAGTTGGCTACTTGTAGCCAGCTCCATGTCTCCTTTACTTGTTCAGGAAAAATTGGCTACTGGTTGCAAGCTCCTTGTCTTATTTCCTTGTATAGTAAAACTTGACTATTGGTTGGCAGCTACTTGTATCAGTAACTTGTTTAGGAAAAGTTGGCTTCTTGTAGCCAGCTCATTGTCTCAGTAACATGTTCAGGAAAAGCTGGCTACTTGTGGCCAGCTCTTTGTCGCCTTTACTTGTTTAGGAAAAGTGGGCTACTAATAGCCAGCTCATTGTCTCCTTTACTTGTTCAGGAAAAATTGGCTACTTGTAGCCAGCTCCATGTCTCCTTTACTTGTATAGGAAACCTTGACTACTGGTTGCCAGCTACTTGTCTTAGTAACTTATTTAGGAAAAGTTGTCTCGTTGTAGCCAACTCCTTGTCTCAGTAACATGTTCAGGAAAAGTTGGCTACTTGTAGCCAGCTACTTGTCTCCTTTCCTTGTATAGGAATACTTGACTACTGATTGCAAACTACCTGAATCAGTCACTTGTTTAGGAAAAGTTGGCTACTTGTAGCCAGCTTCTTGTCTCCTTTACTTGTTTAGGAAAACTTGACTACTGGTTGCCAGCTACTTGTATCAGTAACTTGTTCAGGAAAAGTTAGCTACTTGTAGCCATGTCCTTGTCTCCTTTACTTGTAGTCAAGTTTTCCTAAACGAGTAAGAGGGACAAGGAGCTGGCTACAAGTAGCCAACTTTTCCAGAACAAGTTACAGATACAAGTAGCTGACAACCAGTAGTCAAGTTTTTCTAAACAAGTAAAGGAGACAATGAGCTGGCTACAAGTAGCGAACTTTTACTGAACAAGTTACTGATACAAGTAGCTGGCAACCAGTAGTCAAGTTTTCCTAAACAAGTAAAGGAGACAATGAGCTGGCTACAAGTAGCCAACTTTTCCTGAACAAGTTACTGATACAAGTAGCTGGCAACCAGTAGTCAAGTTTTCCTAAACAAGTAAAGGAGACAATGAGCTGGCTACAAGTAGCCAACCTTTCCTGAACAACTTACTGATACAAGTAGCTGGCAACCAGTAGTCAAGTTTTCCTAAACAAGTAAGGGGGACAAGGAGCTGGCTACAAGTAGCCAACTTTTCCTGAACAAGTTACTGATAGAAGTAGCTGGCAACAAGTAGTCAAATTTTCCTAAACAAGTAAAGGAGACAAGGAGCTTGCCACAAGTAGCCAACTTTTCGTGAACAAGTTACTGATACAAGTAGCTGGGAACCAGTAGTCAAGTTTTCCTAAAGAAGTAAAGGAGACAAGAAGCTGGCTACAAGTAGCCAACTTTTCCTGAACAAGTTACTAAAACAAGTAGCTGGCAACCAGTAGTCAATTTTTCCTAAACAAGTAAAGGATAAACAAGTAAAGGAGACAAGGAGCTGGCTACAAGTAGCCAACTTTTCCTGAACAAATTACTGATACTAGTAGCTGGCAACCAGTAGTCAAATTTTCCTAAACAAGTAAAGGAGACAAGGAGCTTGCCACAAGTAGCCAACTTTTCCCGAACAAGTTACAGAAACAAGTAGCTGGAAACCAGTAGCCATCTTTTCCTAAACAAAGGAGACAAGGACCTGGCTACAAGTAGCTAACTTTTCCTGAACAAGTTACTGATATAAGTAGCTGGCAACCAGTAGTCAAGTTTTCCTAAACAAGTAAAGGAGACAAGAAGCTGGCTACAAGTAGCCAACTTTTCCTAAACAAGTTACTGATACAAGTTGTTTGCAACCAGTAGTCAAGTATTCCTATACAAGTAAAGGAGACAAATAGCTGGCTACAAGTAGCCAACTTTTCCTGAACATGTTACTGAGACAAGGAGTTGGCTACAACGAGACAACTTTTCCTAAATAAGTTACTGAGACAAGTAGCTGGCAACCAGTAGTCAAGGTTTCCTATACAAGTAAAGGAGACATGGAGCTGGCTACAAGTAGCCAATTTTTCCTGAACAAGTAAAGGAGACAATGAGCTGGCTATTAGTAGCCCACTTTTCCTAAACAAGTAAAGGAGACAAAGAGCTGGCCACAAGTAGCCAATGTTTCCTGAACATGTTACTGAGACAATGAGCTGGCTACAAGAAGCCAACTTTTCCTAAACAAGTTACTGATACAAGTAGCTGCCAACCAGTAGTCAAGTTTTACTATACAAGTAAAGAAGACAAGGAGCTTGCAACCAGTAGCCAATTTTTCCTGAACAAGTAAAGGAGACGTGGAGCTAGCTACAAGTATCCAACTTTTGCTGAACAAGTTACAGATACAAGTAGTTGGCAACCACTAGTCAAGATTTCCTATACAAGTAAAGGAGACATGTAGCTGGCTACAAGTAGCCAATTTTTCCTGAACAAGTAAATAAGAGAAGGAGCTGGCCACAAGTAACCAACTTTTCCTAAATAAGTTACTGAGACAAGTAGCTGGCTACAAGTAGCATACTTTTCCTGATCAATTTACTGAGACAAGGAGTTGGCTACAAGTTGCCAACTTTTCCTAAACAAGTAAAGGAGACAAAGAGCTGGCTTAATGCAGCCAACTTTTCCTAAACAAGTGAAGGAGACAAAGAGCTGGCCACAAGAAGCCAACTTTTCCTGAACAAGTTACTGAGACAATTAGCTGGGCACCAGTAGTCAAGTTTAACTATACAAGTAAAGAAGACAAGGAGCTTGCTACAAGTAGCCAACTTTTCCTGAACAAGTTACTGAGACAAGTAGTTGGCTACAAGTAGCCATCTTTTCCTGAACAAGTAAAGGAGACAAGGAGCCGACCACAAGTAGCCAACTTTTCCTGAACAAGTTACTGAGACAAGTAGTTGGCTACAAGTAGCCATCTTTTCCTGAACAAGTAAAGGAGACAAGGAGCCGACCACAAGTAGCCAACTTTTCCTAAACAAGTTACTGTGACAAGTAGCTGGCTACAAGTTGCCAATTTTTCCTGAACAAGTAAAGGAGACAAGGAGCTGGCCACAAGTAGCCAACTTTTCCTAAACAAGTTACTGAGACAATGATCTGGCCACAAGTAGCCAACTTTTCCTAAACAAGTTACTGAGACAAGTAGCTGGCTACAAGTAGCCAATTTTTCCTAAACAAGTAAAGGAGATAAGGAGCTGGCCACAAGTAGCCAATTTGTCCTAAACAAGTAAAGGAGACAAGAAGTGGGTTACAAGTAGCCAACTTTTCCTAAACAACTTACTGATACAAGTAATAGGCTACAAGTAGCCATCATTTCCTAAACAAGTAAAGGAGACAAAGAGCTGGCTACTAGCAGCCAAGTTTTCCTGAACAAGTTACTGACACAAGTAGCAGGTTACAAGTAGCCAACTTTCCCAGACAAGTAAAGGAGTTAAAGAGCTGGCTTCATTACTGAGACAAGTAGCAGGCTACAAGGACCAAACTTTTTCAAACAAGTAAAGGAGACAGGAAGCTGGCCACAAGAAGCCAACATTTCATAAACAAATAAAGAAGAAAAGGAGCTGGCCTCAAGTAGCCAACCTTTCCTGAACATTTCACTGAGACAAAGAGCTGGCTACAAGTAGCCAACTTTTCTTGAAGAAGGTATCTAGAATCAAGGTAAGTAATAGGCTACAAGTAACCAACATTTCCTGGACAAGTAAAGGTGATAAGTAGCTGGCTATGAGTTGCCAAATTTTCCTTTGCTAGTAGCTCAGGAAAGTAACTGACTCTGTGGAGCCAACTTTTCCTGAACAAGTATCTTAGACATGTAGCTAGCAACTAGTAACCAACTTTTCTTGAAAAGGTAGCTAAGACAAGTAGTTGGTTACAAGAAGCAAACCTTTCCTGAATAAGTAACTAAAAACGTAGCTGGTTACAAGAAGCCAACTTTTCCTGAACAAGTAACTTAGACAGGTACATGTAGCTGGCTATAAGTAGCCAAATTTTCCTGAGCAAGTTATTGGGACAAGATGCCGGCCACTGGTAGCTAACTTACCTCTCTCTATATTTTATATTGATATGCAATTTATTTTGAATTATCTGCCTGAAGTTTTTGACACATTGCTTTTGCATCTCCTTAATTTTGAAATACTCATACAATGGCAAATGTATAAAATTCTTTTTGTATGCAATATCCTATTTATAACAGTGTTTTCTACACGCAAATGTAATGTTTATTATCTATTGACCAGTTACCAAACAATTGCAAGTTATAACAACCCTGAAGATAGCTTTTTGAACAATCATTTGAAAAGGAGAAAATGCAGGTAACTGACATTTGCTCATTTAACAAACAATCAAAACTTTTAAAGACCCTGCAGAAGAGGCCTTTGGAAAACAACATGGAAAAAAAATGAGAAAATACTGGCCACCAGTATTTTCTCATTTTCGCATGTTTTCTACCCTGTCGAAGAACTTCAGTTCATTTAAACCATTTTGGGAATGGTTGTCTGCAGATGCTTTCAATTCAGAAATGTCTAAAATTTACTATTTGGGAAAGGGTTACTATCGGTTACTGTTTGTAAGATTGTCACAAATTTTGCAAAACAATTGAGCAGCAATCTGGGAAATGGAGCTTCAATGCACCTTCATAATTCATCACATCAAGCAAGTTGTTGGATAACATGGTTTTATTTTGTCTGAATACTGGCTGAATCATGAGGTAGAATGGTCCTGCTGAATCATGGGACTGAATGCTCCTTTGATGCAGAAAATTTACCAGCTGCAAAAGTTTCAACCCAGGTTACATTGCTTAGACTGGGCAGGCTGACATGGATTGAAACTTTTTGCAGATGTATTAGGCTACCTTTTCACAAAGCATGATATACTAGTAATTGTTGTGTGTTTGGGTTTTTTGAAGAAAATATGTTACCAAGTTATTCTCCAATTGTTTATTAAGATTGTCCATAATTTACAAAAAATAGAAAGTACTTTATACTTTGTATTTAGAAAAAACTTCCTCTACATGATACATGAATGCAAAATATATAATGTCCTATTCAGGATTGACTGATGCCCATACAATCAAATTTAATGTCAAAGACAATTACATTAACAAGAGGGTCATGATTGCTCTGTATTGCTCTACCACCTTTTAACCTTTTACCAAATGGCAAAATTTTGAACTTGTCCAAATTTGTAGCACTTGCAAATGGAAATTATGTCTCAAATGTAAGAAATTGTCTTTGACAGGGTAGAAAACATTGTGGAAACAGGAGAAAATACATGTTACCATCAATTTCTCCTTTTCCCACAATGTGTTTAAAATCCTTTCTCCTGAGGATTGTATGGTAAAGGGTTAAATAAATGTGCCATACATCTAGTTCACATAAAATTTTATGTAAAAATTTGCCAGCAAGAAATAGTGCTTTTGATCTACACCCTTGGCAATGGCACATTGAGTCAATCATAGCAGCCTATAGGTGAACAAAGTTATCTTTTCTTTATGTGTCCACACTTCAACATGAATTGTCCACACTTCAAAGATACATCCTCACAGCCAGAGAGAAAAAATGCTGTTAAAATTTGATAGACAGTAGAATGGTTCAAAATTTAGTCAGCTGTGTAAATATTGATAAATTACCAATATAAATGGCATAAGGAATAAATACATATATCTGAAATCTTCATCATAAAATTGGAAATGTCACAACAGTGATTTCTTCTTTTCATGGCCTCCAAAAAATGAAATGCATTTTCTATCGTTCATTATCTATGCAATCTTGCAACCGTCAGGGGCAACATTTGGCATGAAGATACACAGATGATTATAGTTTGATGAAATAAAGATGAAATGGGATAAAAAACTGGTTGAAAATGAGCGTAGATGTATCTTTTATATGAATAAGCTCTTTATCGAACTTCAAAATTTTGTACTTGTTCAAATTGAAAGCCTTTGCAGACTACAAATTAAGCGTGGCTCAAAGTGTAGAGTTTTTCTTTGAAATGATAGATAACACTGTGAGAGAGGGAGGAAATGCTAGTCATCAGCATTTTTTTTTTTCTTTACCCACAATAATTTCAAAAGCATTCTTAATCAGGAGCAATAAAACTCTGGATTGTTTGAGAAAGGGTTAAAGATTAATTTGTGCATAAATACTCATGAAAAATTGTGGTTGAAGCAGTTATTGCCTTTTATAAGCAATTTTCCCTGTCATGACAATGTTTTAAATTGTGATCTGCTGCAAAACAAAAAAGATATCTGCAAGCAGCAACGTGGGAAAACCCTACATTGATGACACACAAATTTGTGAAGCATTCCATATTCTAGAAGATTTTTTTAATTTTTAATTGTTTACCACACAATCCTGCATTTTAACGACCATGTCAGAGAAAGCTTTGAAAACAATATGGGAGAAGCAGAAAATGCTGGTAATCAGCATTTTCTGCATTTCTCAGAATGTTTTCTACCCTTTCATGGACAACTTTTATCAAATGAGCTATGTTTAATTTTTTGTCTGCGAATGCTTTGAATCTGGACAAGTTTCGTCATTTTTGTTAGAGAGTTAACATCTTTATATCTCCTTTCCCACAATATTTTCAAAAGGCCCCCCCCCATTCAGGGTTGCTAACCCTTTCCCGCACAATGCCGCTTTTTGATGCCCCTGGGAAAGAAGCCTTTTGAAAACATTGTGGGAAAAGGAGAAAATGCTGGTAACCAGCATTTTCTCCTTTTCCCACAATGTTTTCTACCCTATCAAAGAAAAATTGCATCATTTGAGCCACAGTGAAATTGTCATCTGCAAATGCTTTCAATTAGGACAAGCCTAAAATTTTGTCGTCTGGTAAAGGGTTAAAGCATAGGATTGTTTGGTAAAGGGTTAACAAAACATATTAAGATATAGAAAATTAATGTTGACAGATGAATAAAGTCAAAATTTAGATATCAGGGTAAATAGGTCACTTTTGTGATCAGTCTAGTATGAATGGTGGATCTTCTATTCACCATGTTTGATCAAAACCTCCCGAAATACTGACACCATGAAGTCCACATCATCCTTTGTAATGCACATTGGAGGTTTTATCCTAAACACCTGGAAAACAGAAATGGTCATTTAAACATTTAGCAAACGATAAAATTTTAGAGTTGTCCAAATTCAAAGCACTGGCAGACGACAAAATAATTATGGCTAAAAATTGAAATTTGTTTTTGAAAGGGTAAGAAACATTGTGGGAACAGGAGAAAATGCTGGTTACCAGCATTTTTTCCTTTTCTCAATATGTTTTCAAATGGCTTTTCTGTGGGGTCATTAAAACCCGGGACTGTGTGGTAAAGGGTTAAACTTAAACCACATAATCCTGTGTTTTGGTGACCCTTGAGAGGAAGGCTTTTGAAAACATTGTGGGAAAAGGAGAAAATGCTGGCAAGCAGCATTTTCTCCTTTTACCAAAAATGTTTTTTACCCTTTCAGTGACATTCTAATTATGTAAGCCACATTTCCTTAGTCGTCTACAAATGTTTATAATTTGGATGGATCTAAATTTTTTATCATTTGGAAACCTGCATGACAGATGTTGGACAACGCAAGATGCACTAAGGATGATGGACATAGCATGATCACAAAAGCTCACATTGAGCTCTTCATGCTAAGGTGAGCTAAAAACCAAAATGCATCTTTCTTTATTTCTTATATTAGATGAACTTTTCAAACTTGTGTGCTGCAATTTTTTTTGGTGTGTGATGAGTAATCTCTTTACCAAAAAATATTTTTTAGATTCAACCAAACTGAAAGCATTTGCAGATGACAAATTGGATGCAGCTCAAGAGATGGTTATGTCTTTGAAATGGTAGTAAAGATTGCAGGAAAAAGAGAAAATGCTGGTTACCAGCTTTTTTTCCACTTTTCTAATAATGTTTTCGAAACCTTCTCTTTCAAGGTCGTTGAAACTGACAAGACAGTTTTGATCACCTGATGTATTAAATAGCAGTGTTTACCTTGGTGGTGAGGTAAACATACCTAATAGTTGTTGGGCTTCAACCTTTTCCCAAATAATCTTAAAATTAACCAACCCTGAGACAGACAGCTCTTGAAAACAATCTAGGAAAAAGACAGAATGCTGGTAACCAGCATTTTCTTCTATTCCCACAATACTTTCTAACCTGGCAAAGTGTTATCCATTTATGTGTGCCAGTTTGAATTAAATTTTGATCTCTGCAAATGCTTTCAATTTGATCAACTCTAAAATTGTATTGTCTTGTTAAGGGTTACACCTATCAATTACTGCAGTGTAGCCCCTTAATCCTTTACCGCACAATCCCGACTTTTAATGACCCTGGGAAAGAAACCTTTTGAAAACATTGTGGGAAAAGGAGAAAATGCTGGTAACCAGCATTTTCTCCTTTTCCCGCAAAGTTTTCTACTCTATGACAGACAAATTTTATGTTGTGGGTAACATCTAATTTGTCGTCCTCAAATGCTTTCAATTTGGGCCAGGCTAAAATTTTGTCGTCTGGTAAAAGGTTAAATTTATTAAGCTTTGGACACAATCCTGTGTTTTAACCACCATGACGACAGAGGCTTCTAGAAACATTCTATGAAAAGAAGAAAATGCTGCATTTTCTTTGTTTCCAAGGATTTTGTCTACCCCATCAAAGAAAACCGTAAGGGTTAGAGACTATTTTCATTCATCCTCTACAAAATCATTTCATTTTGGATAATTCTAAAGTTTTGTCATTTGGTAAACAGATAAACAGTATTGCTCTTTGTCAAGTCATCATATTTACTAGCCTGGATTCTAGTCTGATCATTTTTTCCTTGTTTATTTGGAGGTTTACTTTATTAAAATTGATTTTTGACAAAGTAGCGTCCGAATATATAAAAGGAAAAAGTGGTTGGGTAGGAACCCAGGTTACATATTTACATACATTGCCATGAAGACCTCCTTTACCAATAAGAACACCCATTTCCTTTATATCATCCCAAATGTCCAGCATTCTGTCTGCTGTCAATGGAGTCTTGGATTCCTATAGCAAAAAAAAAGTACCAGTAGTTAACAAGGTAACCTGTCTAACTCAACTCTTTACCAAATGACAAAATTTTAGACCAATCAATTGAAAGTAGTGGCAGACAGTGCAAAAAAAAAAAAGAAGAAATTTGACTCAAAAATTGAAAAAAAATTGAAATTTGTTTTGAGAAGAGTAGAAAACACTGTGAGTAAAGGAGAAAATGCTGGTTACCAGCATTTTCTCCTTTTCCCACAATGTTCTCAAAAGCTGTCTACCTCAGGGTCATTAACCCTTTACCTCACAATCCCGACTTTCAACGACCCTGAGAAAGAGGCCTTTTAAAAACATTGTGGGGAAAGGAGAAAATCCTGGTAACCAGCATTTTCTCCTTTTCCCAAAATGTTTTTTTACCCTTCCCAAAACAATTTTTTCAGCCACATTTATCATGTTGTCTGCAAATGCTTTCAAATTGGACTTGTCTAAAATTTTGTCGTTTGGTAAAGAGTTAAAACACTGGATTTTGTGGTTAAGGGCTCAAGGTTCCTGTATTTGGACAGAGCAATCATTACAGTACATACATCTCTTAACTATACAAATTCAATGCATTTTAAAATCAATGTAGTTTGGAAAACTCAATCAATTTTTCAATTAATGTTTTTTAAATACCCTATGCCATAACACTGTATGAAATGTAAAACACACCCTATATACATGTAAATACATGTATGTGACATTGAGTTTGATGGACAAAGCATGGTATTTGACTCAAAAATCATACAGAGGATATTTCCATCATGCTTTTTGCAATAAAGGAAGCTGTACCTCCGAGAAAGAAAAACTTGACTTTTTGTTTTAACCCTTCCCCAAAAAAGCCCTGGTTTTCACGTGTCTGCAGTACAAGTCTTTTGAAAACACTGTGGGAAAAGGAGAAATTGCTCGTAACATGCAATTTCTCCTTTTCCCACAGTGTTTTCTCCCCCTTTTGATAACTTTCTGCCATTTTCGTCAAATTTAAAATTGTCGTCTGCAAACTCTTTCAATTTGGACCAGTCCAAAATTTGTCGTTTGGGAAAAGGTTAATGTAAATCATCAAAATGTTAGTTTCCAGAGTAATCAAACAAATTAGGGATCTACTGGTTTTTTGTTGGTGACTTCAAAAGCATTTCTGCAAAAAATGGATCATCAGCATGGAATAATGTTTAATCCATTACCACACAATTCCCGGTTTTAACAACCCATGGAAAGAAGCCTTTCAAAAACATTGTGGGAAAAGAAGAAGCAGCATTTTCTCCTTTTGCCACCATCTTTTATACTCTGTGATTTGAGCCAACTATTTTTTGTCGTCTGCAAATGCTTTCAATTTTGACATGTCTAAAATTTTCTGATTGTAACGATGGTTTGAAAAGTGGTCTAGCATGAGAAAACAGTTGTCTGTGAGTCGTAATAACTTAACCCTTTAGCACACAATACCAAGTTTTAACTACCAGTATCCTGAGAAAGATGGTTTTTTAAAACATTGTGAGAAAAGGAGAAAATGCTGATAACCAGCATTTTCTCATTTTCCCAGAATGTTTTCTACTCTTCCAAAAACAAATTTCAATCTTTAAGTTACATTTATTTTTTTGACTGCAAATGCTTTCAATTAGGACGAGTCTGAAATTTTGTCATCTGGTAATGAGTTAAGCCATTGACATATGAGCTAAAAACCACGACATACATACCTTGTCTGTAACCATCTCCATTCCAATCATTAGACCTTTCCCTCTAACATCTCCCACAATCTCAAATTCATCTCTCAGTTTAGCAAGTTCCTCTATACAGTAAGTACCCAAAACATGAGCTCTCTCTTGAATGTTCTCTTCCTCTATAACCTGTGAACAGAAAAAAATAACAGTATTCTAAAATACACAATCAGTGAAATCCTGCAGGTGCTTAACCCTTTACCACACAATCCCAACTTTTTACAGCCCTGGGGAAGAAGCCTTTTGAAAACATTGTGGGAAAAGGAGAAAATGCTGGTAACCAGCATTTTCTCCTTTTCCCACAATGTTTTCTACCTTTCCCAAAACAAATTTCAGTTTTTTGAGTCACATTTATTTTGTCATCTGCAAATGCTTTCAATTTGGAAACATCCAAAATGTTGCTGTTTGGTAAAGAGTTAACTCCTTAAGCAGGAAGTCATTGTTTCCCTTTTTTAGCTAAACCATAGTGTGTGCTAAGTGAATGTAATACATCTTTTATGTCTGACAAAAAAACACCAAGATTTTGTAATTTTATGTCTTTTTTTTGGGAAGAATAATATTAAAAAATAGTAGTTTAGACATCTTGAATCACCCTTTCAGCAACAGCAAGCAACTAAAGTTATGCTCAGTGCTTTAGAGGGGTCTAAATTCAGTGACAAAAAAATCTTAATAGAGACCTTTAACTCTTTACCACACAATCTCGACTTTTAACGACCCTGTGAAAGAAGTCCTTTGAAAACCTTGTGGGAAAAGAAGAAAATGCTGGTAACCAGCATTTTCTCCTTTTCCCACAATGTTTCCTACCCTTCCCAAAACAATTTTCAATTTTTCAATTACATTCATTTTGTCGCCTGCAAATGCTTTCAATTTGGACCAGTCTAAAATTTTGTCGTTTGGTAAAGAGTTAAATAATAACTGCAGATTGTTATTCACGTAAAAAAAAAAAAATCACTAGTTTAACCCTTTATCACACAGTCCAGAGTTTTAATGACCCTGAGAAAGAGGCCTTTTGAAAACACTGTGGGAAAAGGAGAAATGCTGGTAACCAATATTTTCTCCTTTTCCCACCATGTTTTTTGTCCTTTTACAGACAAATCTCACCATATGAGCCATATATAATTTGTTGTCTGCAAATGCTTTCAGTTTGGACAAGCGTAATATTTTGTCATGTGGTAATGAGTTAAAGACATCACAGATTGTGTTGTGCATGATATAAGGCTAAATTACACAAATGACAAACCTGACATACATCTTTAATTACTACAGCTGAATATCTTATCTGTCATAAGTACAGTATTGTTTTATAATAAAAAGGTTCCCATCATCATTACCAAAGCAAAAGAGAGTATATCTTTTGAAGAATAAAATCGAACAATACATGCCGGTATGAGTACAAAACAATAAATGTGAAAAAAAAAGGAATGGGCTCTGGCCAAATCAATTTACTATTTAATACACACTTACATCCAACACGGCTGATCCCACTGCACAAGCAATTGGGTTTCCTCCATAAGTGTTAAAGTGTAGGGCTTTACCCATACTGGCAGCTATCTCTGGGGTGGTGACAACAGCACCCAGAGGGAATCCATTACCAATGCCTTTAGCCATCACCACTGAAATGACAACAAAAAAAATTTAATACAACTAAGCTGAACTATTCATCAAATTGTATGTTTGAATTTTGTACAGAATCAGCATTGATCTTGCTACTGTTTCAATTAAAATCACAAGTTGATTAGTTTGTATGCTTTTTACCTCTTTTAACATGATTGACAGAAGTGTCCTGGCAAACGTTTATGTGCACCCAGAGAACATTGTGGGAAAGGAGAAACTGCTGGTAGCCAGCATTTTTTCCTTTTCCCACAATGTTTTCTGTCCTATCAAAGACAGAAATCACCATATAAGCTACATTTGATATTCCGTCTGCAACTGCTTTCAATTGGGTTGAGTTCAAATTTTGTCGAATGGTGACAAGTTAACCCTTTACCACACAATCCCATCTTTTAACGACCCTGTGGGAAGAAGCCTTTTGAAAACATTGTGGGAAAAGGAGAAAATGCTGGTAACCAGCATTTTCTCCTTTTCCCACAATGTTTTCTACCTTTCCTAACACAAATTTCAGTTTTTGAGTCACATTTATTTTATTGAGTCACATTTTTATTTATTTTTAAGTCGTCTGCAAACGCTTTCAATTTGGAAACATCCAAAATTTTGTCGAATGGTAACAAGTTAAGGTATTACATGGGTTACAGACTGACAAATAACACTATCCATGCCTATTTCAACTCAGTTGCTGGTAGAGCAGTAAAGGGTAATCAATGCCCTTTTTGTTCTAGGTACACATAAACATTTGGCATGGAGATGGGGGACCAATTCTGTCAATTACGCTTATGCTTCAAAAATGCAGTTATCAACCTTTTTCACCATAAAGAAAAATGGAAAAGTGTAGAAAGTGACTTGTACACTAGATCCCAAACAATCAGGACCCTAAATAGCAACTGTCAGAATTTGCATAAAAAAGTAAATGGTCATTTTCTGCATCTAAACCTCTGTATAAACCTAAAATTGCAGAGAAAAACTCCTTCTTCAAAGAGCAGAGGTTCCAATATCAACAGCAAACTTAACTGCTGACTGAAACCAGACTTTTTTTTTTAACCCTTAGGCTGCCTAGTGTGACTTGGGGCACATTTGCGGACAGTGTAGATCATATCAGACTGCAAAGAGTGTGCAGTCTGATCTTGGATCTACACTGTCCAATAATGAGATATTTTTTAAAAAAAAGTAGCAACCTTGGGGTTTTACTATCACCTTGAAATTTTCCTTTAACTTATTTGGCAGGTTAACCCTTTACCACACAATCCTGACTTTTAATGACCCTAAAAAAGAAGCCTTTTGAAAACATTGTGGGAAAAGGAGAAAATGCTGGTAACCAGCATTTTCTCCTTTTCCCACAATGTTTTCTGCCCTTCCCAAAACAAACTTCCATTATTTGGTAGCATTTATTATGTCGTCTGCAAATCCTTCCAATTTGGACAAGTCTAAAATTTGTCGTTTGGTAAAGAGTTAAGGATTAATCAACCCTTAGAGCGCCGAATAAACCTATCAGACTGTTTCAGACTAGAAATACAACCCAAATAATTGCAATTTCATGGTTGCTTTTGTCTACATTGTTTCAACAAAGCGGACAGTGTAGATCAAAGATCAGGCTGCATGTTTTGTGCAGCCTGATCTTTGATCTACACTGGCTGCAAAAGCAATTATAGTCGTGAAAGGCGCTTTAAGGGTTAATATTCATGGAAATGCCATACCTATATCTGGAGAAAGGCCATGGGCTTGAAATCCCCAGAAATGTGTCCCTGTTCTACCAAATCCTGTCTGAACCTGGAATATACATAATTCTAATTATGCTTAAAATTTGGTCAAAATTTCAAATAAAGTACTCTTGATTTTATTTATCCATTTGTATTAAGAAATTGGTTATATTTTGCATTTTTTCTTTTTTATAAATGATAATTGCAATTCTGTTTTGTTTTGCAGTCACTAGTTTCGTCCGACAGTTAATCACCCTGCTTTTAATAGTAATGTCAGTAGGGATTCTACCGGTTTCCCCATAAAGAATGTAATGTGGGATACCATACTTTGTTTTAGTCCTAGAATTTTTCTGGTGACAGAAAGGTGCACTTTACAAGAATAGTGTGATCTTCATAGCTCTACACTTCACTTGAGAAACTTATCAAATTCAGAAATTCAGATCATAAATTACCTGTTGAAATTGGGAGATGGAACAGTATTGAAATTTGGGAAAGAAAATGCACATTACTTACATGTAATCTGGGTCTGTTTTCACCAACCATTTTTAAGAACATTCTAAGTCATATTCTCCAGATTTTTCTAACTGTGAAAGTGACACATCTTCTGATTGGCTAAACATTTTGGGTTAGCCAATCAAAAGTTGTGTTACCTTCACATTTAGAATATCTTGGATAATAAGCCAAAGAATTTCTTAAGAATGGTTGGTGAATACAGAACACAGGTGATGAATATCATTACAGCATAAAATGTTCAGGATCAAAGAATTATGGCAAGATAATCCAACTCAGCTTAAAATATATAACCAGTCAAATCAAAACAAGCCTTTAATAACATAGAACCTATTGTCCAATGTTTTAAAAATAGGCAATCCAGGACTAAATTTCATCATTTGAACAACATTTAAGTTCTTGTCTGCTTTCAATATGGACAAGACCATTCGAAAATTTTGCTATCTGGTTAAGAGTAAAAGGAAAGAGTTAACTTAGCAGAGCTCCAGATAAGAGGAGGTGATGGTATTCTAAATCCATTATCTCTCTTCCAAACCCTATGTGGTGGGTACTCATTAGAATCGTCTCGATGAGTAATGAGTACTCTAATGAGTACTCATAACATAGGGTTTAGTGGAGAATAATTAATATTTTCAATTTTGAAATCAAAATCACTCCCTCTATCTGAAGCCCTGAACTTAGATAAGAGAAAATTGACTTAGAATTGAAAAAAACCAACCTCATCAGACACGCAAACACCACCATAAGCCCGAACAACATCAAAGGCAGACTTGAGAAAGTTCTTTGGATATTGTACTGTTCCACCACCTCCCTGTCAAGAGAAAATATACCAGTAACACTGAAAAACAAACATTCTCTTATGAGGGACATTTGACCCCCTTTGACCCTTTACCAAACAACAAAATTTTAGACTTGTCCAAATTGAAAGCATTTGCAGCCGACAATATAAATGTGACTCAAAAATTGAAATTTGTTTTGGGAAGGGTAGAAAACATTATGAGAAAAGGAGAAAATGCTGGTTACCAGCATTTTCTCCTTTTCCCACAATGTTTTCAAAAGGTTTCTTTCTCAGGGTCATGAAAACCTGGGATTGTTTGGGAAAGAGTTAAATGAATTTCATCAAGACAAACATTCTGACCAATTTTTATGAGAACTGGTCTGAAAATGCGGTCTCTAGAGTGCAGACAAGGTTTTTTTAATAATTGTCCCAATGACTTACTTTTTGAAGTGACATGACCCAATGTTGAACTTGTCCAAAATATTATCACGGCAAACAATCTGAACAAGTTTCATGAGCATTGGACTAAAAATGTGGCCACTGAATGCACGCATTCAAATCTTTTCTAAATTTTGATCTGGTGACCTATTTTTTGACCTGACAAGAACAAATTTTAAACTTGTCCGAGATATTACTCAGGCAAACTTTCTGAGCAAGTTTCATGAGTATTTGACTGAAAATGTGGCCTCTAGAGTGCACACATGGTACAGAAACTGGTCACCTATACAAGCACTATTCTTAGTAAGCATCACTCAACTTCATCAGAGAGCCCTGCATCATACTGATCTGCTGTGACAGCTACTTGAACTTTTACTATACAAGGTCCCAACCAATAAACATTTGCACATTTCTTACCAATCACATATCACCATCTATTCGTTCGGGTTTATAATACCAAGAAGTAGGTAAAAAGAAAGTGCATTCAGCTATGCTGAAAAACTGTGGCGTATGCCCCTTATGGTTAAAGTTGAGGTAACAATCATTCTTTACCTGGATGGATTCCGCAAAGAAGGCAGCAATCCTGCCCTTAGGGGCAGAGAACTGTAAAGCATCTTTTAATTGGTCAACATACAGTTCCCCAGCTTTGCACTGACCAACAGGACAATCACATCCTCTCTGGACCTACAAAAAAAATAACTGCAGTTAAAATCAGGACAAAGTACAAGACAAGACAAATACAACCTGTTTTGTGTCTACAACAAAATGTTTCATTAGCCAAAAACAGTATCAAAACAATTTAAATCCTTTACTTCATGCAGCTACATGTACATGCACATGTATCAGTACTTTAAAAACATTGTGACAAATAAATGAATTACTCTTCTGAATAATTTCTTTATTTGCCTCAATACTTTCTAGTCTGCTCAAACTGTCATTTCTCCTTTCCAATCCTTGCTGGTTGTTTTTCTTTTAAACTCTCTACCAGATGACATATTTTAGACTGGTTCATATTGAAAGCATTTATAGACAACATTTTAAATACAGCTCAAATGATGGGAATTGCATTGATGAAAAAGTAGAAAACATTGCAGGAAAAGGAGTAGATCCTTGTTATCATCATTTTCTTTATTTCCCACAATGTTTTCAAAAGCCTTTTTCATTACAGGTTGCTAACACACAGGATTGTTTGGGTTATGAGTTTACTCCTTTATCAAAACATCCCAAGTTTTAACAACCCTAAGGAGGAAAGCTTTTGAAAACATTATGGGAAAAGGAGAAAATGCTGGTACCCAGCATTTTCTGCTTTTCCAACAATGTTTTCTACCCTTTCAAAGGCAAATATCATTATTTTAATTAATTTAAATTCGTTGTTTGCAAATGCTTTCAATTTGGACAGGTCTAAAATTTTGTCATGTGGTAAAGAGTATAGATTTTCCAGTTTGAGCAACCCAACCAGAGCAACATGAACTAAAGGGAAAAGAACTTGAATACAATATTCCTGTTATGAAAATAAAAGATTTTAGTCCTTGGATTGCTATAGAATAAAAAATGCATTACAAGAAAATAATTCAAATTAAACAGAGCAAGTCATAGGCAGCTTTTGGCTCTATGTATCAATATATCAGACAACATAAGAGGGCTGTCCAAAAAATTTGCAGTCACTGTTGATGGTTTTAATGTTTGTTTAAGTCACCTAAACAAGCATCTTCAAATCTTATCATCATTATTATTGGTTCAAAGCAAGTCAAAGGGACATAACTGACATGAAAATAAAATAATGGTAAATCCAGTGGAAAAAATAGTGTACATCTGACAACAGGGTAGGTCACACTGCATGTTACACGAGAATATAAAATTCAATGCCAAATGCAAATGATCGCATATTCAAGAAAATGCTCTAAAAACTGTCCACTTTCACACACTTTTTGATGTCAACTGTAAACGTTTTATGCATTTTGGTTGTCACATTTCAGAAAGATAACCATTTTGTTGTAAAAAATTTGTACATGTAATTTTGCATGTCTGAAAAAGTGACATCTGACATACAGAATGAGCAGTGAGCAATTGTAAATTGTATGGAGATATAAAAAATAACACCTACTCAAATGAAAACGACTATTGGAGAAGTAAGAAAAAAAAATTTACAAGTGTTTGAGAACTTTAGTTGTACAAATGGCACAAGCATTTTTCAGAAGGAAGAATCCGTTTTACAGACAGTCATGGAGTCAGAAGGCCTTCTGTATGTGTGACAACACGATGTTGAGGCACAAAAAAACATTGTTAAAGACAGGCAGCTGATTGTAAGAACTCACAGCAATTGTTAGAATTGGAAAGTGAGCAAAATTTGACATACATGTATTGATAAGTCTCCTTGAAATAAATAGTGTTTGTGCTATGTGGGATTATGTTGAAAAAATAATTTAACATTGTGCTTTCACATTATGTTAATGTCATGTAATGTCATAACAACTGCTCTGTGACCCTTTACCTCACTGTTTATAATATTCAATGTCTTTTATAATAGATACTTCTCCATACCAGTATTCACTAAAAAAAATAGTTAATTGTATTGAAACAAGTATGCAGTCTGAAGGACAACTATATCCCCTGCTGCAGAATGACACTGAAAGTGGTGGGACCTCTGGTTGTAAAACCGACCAGGTGACCAGGATATTAGTGCTCCCAACTTTGGATCACAGAGTCCCTGGTTTGATTCCTGCTGGACCTAAACTACACTTCATTGCATTGATTCTTTTATAATCACCCTTCCATCGTCATATCATGACTGAAATAGTTCGTTGAAAGATATAAAGCATCAAGCCATCTATCCATCCATATCTTTGGTTGTTGAGACAAAAAGTCAGTTTAACCCTTTCCCAAACAAGCCCTGGTTTTCACGTGTCTGCAGTACAAGTCTTTTGAAAACACTGTGGGAAAAGGAGAAATTGCTCGTAACAAGCAATTTCTCCTTTTCCCACAGTGTTTTCTACCCTTTTTGATAACTTTCTGCCATTTTCATCAAATTTGAAATTGTCGTCTGCAAACTCTTTCAATTTGGACCAGTCCAAAATTTGTCGTTTGGGAAAAGGTTAACCCTTTCCCTGTTACTGACATGCTTTGCATTAAACAAATTTAAGAAAATGAAGGGCACAGTATACAATATTTGCATAAAAGAAAGTGTCATGTGAATGGCCATGGATATGTGCTCTGTGCATTTTCTTTTACTTAGGTCAGTATGCTACCAGAGTTAAATAAATATCCTTCCAGGCTTGACATGAGGTCCAAGGTTCAAATTATGACAATGACCTATAGCCAGCATAACTGAGACATATGTTCTGTACATCTTCTCATCAAAGAAAACATTTTACCTAAGTTATAAGAAAAATAATGTAAATCCTTATCTGGTAAAGGTATTGTCCAAAAATGATGTCAAAGTTCCAAATTATCGACCTTCAACTGTCAACTCGACCTTGAGCTGGCATGGTTGAAACATACATTTTCCACAGAGGTGAACATTTGACTTACGTTTAATGAAAATCCTTTCAAGCATAATAGACGTATGGAGCAGAAAGGAAATCAAATGTTTAAACTTTTGACCTAAAATTGTGACCCAGACCTTGAGCCAGCATGTTGTCATGAGTTCTGCCCATTCCCTAACTGAACATTTCACCAAAATTTTGTGAAAATCCTTCCACGAGTAAAGGCAATATGGAGATAACATGAAAGTACAGGCTCAAACTTGTGACCTTCAACTGTGGATTTTACCTTGAGCATGATTAAATAATAGGTTCTGCACATCATCTCACTGAGGCAAATATCTGACCAAAGTTTAATAAAAATCCTCCAAGGGGTAGAGGGATATGAAGCCGACATGAAATTCAAGGCTCAATCCCATGGCCTGTAACCCTTTACAACACAATCCCGACTTTTAACAACCCTGATAAAAAGGCCTTTTGAAAAAATTGTGGGGAAAGGAGAAAATGCTGGTAACCAGCATTTTCTCCTTTTCCTACAATGTTTTCTACCCTACCCAAAACAAATATCGATTTTTGATTCACATTTATTTTGTCGTCTGCAAATGCTTCCAACTTGGACTTGTCTAAAATGTTGTCACTTGGTAAAGTGTTAACTGTGACTTTGACCTTGTGTCTGCTGAGTCATGGGTTTTGCACACTGTCTCACTGAGATTAACATTTCACTTAAGTTTAATGAAAATCTTTCAAAAAGGTTCAGGGTCCGTATTCACCAACCATTCTTAAGAACATTCTTAGTCTTATTCTTCAAAATTTTCTACATTTGAAAGTAACACAACTTCTGATTGGCTAAACCGAATTTGGTTTAGCCAGTCAGAAGTTGTGTTACTTTCAAATGTAGAAAATCTTGGAGAACAAGATTAAGAATATTCTTAAGAATGGTTGGTGAATACGGACCCAGGAGATATGGAGCCGACAGGAAAGTGTCATGGATGGACAGTTTGAGTGACAGATGGATGGACAGATGGACAGACGAAGGCCATACCTATAATTCCCTCTCTGCTTCGCAGTCAGGGATTAATAAAAACCAGTCAATATTCGTTTATTTGAACATTTTAAATGAAAATGTGACATGTTATGAAACTTTTTGGACAGCTCTTGCAAACCAAAGCACAGAATGCAAAGTTTGTGGTCTACACTGTCTGCAATGGTATAGCATTCCAAGGGGTTAATATCATTACAAAAAAATAATTATATGATAATACATGATTTTGTACATCTTTGTCAACCAATTGTCTCATAAAGGCAATTCTTGTTTGCAGAAGCAGATTTCTGTTGGTCCATCACCACACAAACATCAGGTATTACTTATCTCCTTAATCCTTCAGCAACCAATCCCAAATTTTAACAATCCTAGGGCTAGTGGGAAACATAGTGGGAAAAGAAAAAAAAAATGCTGGTAACCAGCATTTATCCTTTTTCGACAATGCTTTCTACCCTTTAAAAGACAATCCTCATTATTTGAGCCAAAGGTATCATGCTGTCTGCAAATTAATATTTCAATTTACATTTGTTTAAAATTTCATCTTTTGGTAAAGAGTTAACTCATTACCATCAGACAAAATATTCAGATTTGTCTTTCAAAGGGTAGAAAAGATTGTGGTCAGAGGAGAAAATGCTGAATACCAGTTGGCAACATTTGTGTAGGAGTATAGCATGATTCTCTCACATCAAAAGTTCCAGGGCTTGAATTCCGTGATGAGTAGAATCAACCTTCGAACTACCCACATCCTTGCACAAGTTCTGCTTAACATTTCCATGAAGCAACCATTCATAGTGGTCATTGCCAGTTGTGAGAACTTGTCACTGAGCATGGTAACCAGCATTTTCTCCTATTCCAATATGTTTTCCAATCTTTTAATGCTGAATCACACTATTTCAGCAATACTGAAATTGTAGTCTTCAAATGCTTTCAAGTACGCAAAGTCTACAGTTTTGTCATTTTGTAAAGGCTAAAGTAGACAGCTTTTGAAATTTTTCGCAAGAAAAGGCATAAATGTTTGTGAAAAACTATTGGTCTTTCTTCCAAAAAGAATTTACAATTCAAAAGAGGAGCAAATGTTTCTCCTTTAATAACACGTGCAATTTCCATCTGTGTGGTAGTGCATCAAGGTATCTTATATGAACATTGAGACAAAAGGAACCAACATTCATACAAGTAGTTCTGTCTTTAGTCACATATCTTTTTAACATCAAATTGATTCAAATTTCAAGTCCTATTTTTTTCTGCTCTTATTTTTACATGTCTTGAATTTGGGAGAGTCAAAATATTCTTTATGAGGTAATTGGTTGAATAACAAAACAAAATTCAACATTGGAAGAAGAATAAAAAGTGACTCACAAGCCTGGACTTCCTGTTGTCAAGCCAGAAGGCAATCGGTCGTGTGTAAACCTAGCCTAAGATACATACCATTAATTTGTGAAAAATACCTTCAAGAGGGGTGTTAGATACATGTGTAAGACAACTTGAGTTGCCCAGTGTGCTCACTTAAGTTTGGTTTCTTTGACCTAGTTTTAAATGATTTCTCAATTTTATCTCAATGCCCACAAAATATCAAAGAAGCTTTTCTTGTACATAAATGAAGATATATTTTACAAAACAGTCTAATAAAAATATGGGCAACTTTTTTAACAATTTGCTTTTGGACCTAACTTATCAATGTTTCATTCAAGAGCTTGGACACTGACTTTTCACAATACCTCACTTTAAAGGTGCTCAAGTGAGCTGAAAGTGGGAAAAAAATCATAAAATTAAAGCATATTATAAATGACAAATATATAAGAGAAAGCTGAAATTAGAAAACTTACCGTTAATACATACAAATATAGTTGAGAACAATACAATCCATCCAATACTTAAAAATGAACGCAAAGCTGTGGCTGGGGTAGGAGTGTAGGCAATATAGACAATTTAGACAGAAGACTCTGAAATTTTGGAGGTAAAATAAAAGATGAAACAGTCAACTCCATGCTGTGTGGTTTATGGAGAGACTAGTTTGTTCCAAATTCATTTGGTTTTTGAAAAGACATACGATACTAGACAAAATTACAGTAATGAAAGCTCCCACCCATGGTAAATTTACGTTGATAAATCCTTCAACAAAAATGACTTGAAAAGCCCTAAAATTATTTATCTTAAGCATGAAGATCTACAGTTATAAAATGGGAGCCACTGTTAACCCAAAAATAGGAGCACTCTTTGTAGAGGTATATTTGGTGAATCTATCTGCCAAATATCAAAGCTGTAGGTCCTTTGATCCGGGGCAAAACAAACATAAATTAAGGTCCCCTCTATGACTATGCAAAGTATATGTCCCTCTGGGTAAGGTCAGTTCCTTTCCCAAAGTAATGGTATGAACTATCTTTTTAGAGGTCCTTTATCTGACAGTACAATTCTAGATCATGGGGTCACAGAGATCTTTAAAAAATTTTCAGATGTGATTCATCCTCCAGGTGGGGTAATTCTTGACCTCGGGGACTTTCTTTTGATAAAAGAACAGAGTACAAGAAGATTGTGCTGTATGCAAAATTTAAAAGCTCTAGGACCTGTGATAACAGACATGAAGAAACATGTATTCAAAGCTTCTAGTATACAACATAAGCTTCCTGTCAACAGTATGTAGAATGCAGTAACATAAAGTTTGAGCTATCCAAAAATAGATCAACAATCAAGGGAATATTATCATTCATGCAATATGTGCAGTGCTACTGCTACCCATTAACCATGCCAAGTTTAAATGCTAGCTGACTTCTTGTTCTGGAGAATATTTTTTTTTCAGATTTTCTTCCTTTTCTACTGCATGCAATGACCACAATGTGACATTTGAGAGTGACTGTCTCAACACTTTTTTGCAAAGAATACTTTTGAAATCTTCAGCTTTAAGATATACTTTGGCTCCTGCAGCCTGTTCATGCAAGAAACTACAAGCACCTGTACAATTTTGAATTTTTGTTTACTTGATGTTTAATGCCATTTTCAACATTATTTCAGTCATATTTAAAGAGCCAGTGCACTCATCCATCCATTCCTTCTTTTATGCAGTTCTTTGAGCAACATTCTTTCAAAGCCACTGGCTGCTTTCCCAGAAAAATAGTCAGCAGTAAGACTGGACTGAATCCTGATACAATGACAATCATGAATCACCAAAAAGAGCTTGGAAAAGATGGGATTAAAAAAATTGGATCAAGAACCACCCAAGGATGATTTTTGCAAAGTTTGGCTGCAAGTAGCCTAGTGATATAGGAGGAGGAAAATTTCATGAAATTGTTGACAACACATGGAGTGTCATGACCCACCCTAATCACTCACAATGAGCAGTTTGTGCTCAGAAAAGCTACTAGCAGAAAATAAATGAAAAAGAACTAAAGATGTATATACCAGGATAAAAATAAGTCATTTAAACAATTTGTCACTGATAAGTAAGCAAATGCTAGCTGCAATATTATATTTATTCACCTATTGAAATAAAAAAGCTTACGCTAGCTGTAAAATAATTATGAATTAGTAATATGTCTAAGTGCATGTAGACCTGTCTATTTTGTCCTTTTAACCCCCCAAAAATGTTTCAAGTATTTCCTTTACCTCAAGAAACTTGGGCTATAAGCTTTTTCAGCTTTAAGATAAAATGCATGGTTCATGCCATGTATAATGATCATTAACAAAGAGTTATGTTAATGTGAAATATGCACACTGTATGTCGGTTAAAATGGAACCTGATCTAGATAATCATCATGTAGAAATAGATGCTTTTTGAGGAGGTTCTGGTTCTCTTCCTTTGTTGATAAAAGGGGCCAAATTTTGCTTTGATCTTTTTGCTTACAAAATGCAACTTGTAACAGGATAATTTTCAAACAAAAGACCAAGAAATAAAAGGCAACTAACACTCATATAAACCTTTAAAGATCTATAATGATACATCTAACGTTGCCAGTACAATTACAGTAGCAGTCATTGGTAAGAAATGTGATAAATGTCACTTTCCTGACAAAACTTCAAATTTTTCTCCTGCAGTGAAGGCAAATGACATAAAATGTACTTTTGACAGCTTTTCCTGTTCTACAGATTCACTCTCAGCTGTACAACCTTTGTACTATCAAATATTTGGCTGTGCAGATCTTCAGAAAATTTCTCTCACTTACACAAAGATTTCTTTTTTCTGTTGGCCCTTTTGGTTACATGAGTATTAAAGGAATGAAAACCCAGTAAACTTGCATATTCAGCATTATCTCTACCCATATCTGATCTTAAAATACCAAATACTGATTTTTACAGTATCATAAGTTTGTTTTAATCCAATCTTTTCGGCAATCCTATGCAGGTGCAGACACCTTTAGCACATCTTGCTATGTATAACTAGCCCTTACATGACCGATACAGATTCTTTGGATGGAAAAAAAATAAAACATTGCTAAAATTGGGCATTCACAGATGACAGACTTTTAAGATTCAACCAGATAATACATAACTAAATGCATTAAATGCAATCAACTTTTTACAATAAATTACATTCTTGTGGGTTGTAGTGGTTTTCAACCAATGCAAGAAAAGCATTGAAGATGCTGACAGTTTTATATTAAGGTGACCATTGGTGCAATGTCAGTATTGCACCAATGGTCACCTTCAATAAAGAGATTTGTGCCATTCCTTGCTTTGTGCCTTTCCTTGAATTCATATTTTATACCACTCTGTGTTTCCACTGTAAGATATTCCATTACCATACCTTTTCCTCCAATTTTTCATGTATTTTAGAAATTACTTTTCTTAGATAAAAACTGAGTTTGTTTAACCCAATCCCAAACAAGCCCTGGTTTTCACGTGTCTGCAGTACAAGTCTTTTGAAAACACTGTGGGAAAAGGAGAAATTGCTCATAACGAGCAGTTTCTCCTTTTCCCACACTGTTTTCTACCCTTTTGGAGAACTTTCTGCCATTTTCATCAAATTTAAAATTGTCATCTGCAAACTCTTTCAGTTTGGACCAATCCAAAATTTGTTGTTTGGGAAAGGGTTATCCAAATAAACAGTTTGAAACTTTTTAACTGTGGGACTTTAATTAGTCCCATTAGAGACTCAGTTCTGTTTCAATCTGGCACTCTTTTCATCCACTTATATCATTCCTCCATTATATTTTGTTTTACAAGAGAGGACCTTAAAACTCATGTATTCTATTACTTCTTGAAGTATTTTACAAATTTACAGTAAAAAACTTTCATGTACACTACATGACTTGGCCACTGATGAGTCAATATAGTGTGGTTATACTGAAGATGGATGCCCTGTACTCTTAATCAGCCTTTTCATAATTGCCTTTTTTAAAGAAGAAATTTACTTTTATAACATTGTTCATATTACAACTATGAGATCTATACTATCAGATTATTCTGACTCACTAAGCCTCATGTATTGATAAGATGTATCGTGTCCACCGATAGCCAGCTCACTTGTTCATTTTTTTCAAGGGTTTCTGGGCTCTGCTCATGTGTTGTGTGACAAGGACTGTGAGTAAGGCCAGAACCTATGGATAACAAGTCCAATGCCTTAACCGTTATGCCAACAAAGACCACTCCTAACATTGGTACAGCATTTAAAGGTTTATATCATTTTCATAAAGTTGAAAAACTGTTCTATTAAATAGGTCTATCTTACTATTATAGGAAAGAGACTATTGTCTTTCATTCACTGTCTTTCTTTCCTTTCTTTTTTTTTTGTTCTGATCCTTAGTATATTTTGTAAATGAGTTCCTAAAATGTCCCTGAACTGAATTAAGACATTATTCTTTTCTTCATTATCAACTCACAACCCCTAAAAGCAAAATTTAAGGCAGACAACTTTGCAAAACATCACTATGACACAGGAATAATCAATATGAATAAGGTATTAATACATTGTATAGATACATAGGAAAATATTTTGTTCCAGGCAATCTCCAAAGTGTTCATTTTGCAAACTTTATGGACAAAGGTATTTTTCTTCAAATGATTATCGATATCTTATTCTGAATAAGTGAAGGATGCATTTTTGCCTGGCATACAAGTATACTACATATATTATCTTGAAGCTCTGTAAAATGGATATATGGTGAGGAAACAGAGGGGAGAAAATCACATTTTATAAGAGCAATACAGACCTGTGAGGGTGAATCTCTGCAATGCTTGCCACCCCATAAGCCCCTATAAGGATCTGGATTCATGGTCTGTGGATAAAAAGAAAGAAAATGTAAGAAAGACAGTTGTTAGTTTTGAATATAAGATTTGAGTTATCATTTACTTCATGATTAGTTTGTGTTTGAAAAAATAACATCATTTTCAACATCATCATAGTCGTATCACAGTGGCCAGTACATCATGAGTAAATTCCTGGAATTTCTGATACCAGTACTTCATACAAAATTCTTTCCATGTTACTGGCTGCTTTCCTACACATTTCATTCAAGAATATCAAATTAACCCTTAACCAAACAATCCTGTGTTTTAACAATCCCAAGGGAAAAAATATCTTCAAGATGTGGGAAAAAGAAAAAAATTGCTGGTTATTTGCATTTTCTAGCAAATGCTGGTAACCTGCATTTTGTACTTTTTGGCATAATGTATCCTGTAACAGACATTATACGATCATCAGAACTGCATTTTAATCTTTCATTTTGTAAATGCTCTAAATGGTTAAAATATATGTGCATATTCTGCAGCACCTAATTGAAATTGGTTAGGGTACTTAATTTGCTTGTAAAATAAGTTTCTTATTAACCAAACCAATTGATTGCTGGTTACCAGCATTTTCTCCTTTCCCCACAATATTTTCTGTCCTTTTAGAGACAAATCTCACCATATGAGCCACATCTAATTTGTCGTCTGCAAGTGCTTTCAATTTGGACTAGTATAAAATTTTGTCATTTGGTAAAGGGTTAGATCACACTATACACTTATTGTGCATAAATCTATGAAGTTTTCATTATGCTCTCCATGATTATATACATCTAAGTCCATGTACACTGCATTCTCATTTGTTTCTGCAAGTTTTCTTGAAAGAACAGTGCAATCCATCAGGTTTGTACCATGTCAGTGAAGAAAATTTTAGGTTCATGCCCTGCTAGTACTGCATCAGTGCTGTTGTTCCCACAATGAGTCCTTACTGCATCTTGATTCCATCCCATTCTCACGGTTTCTTTCTGACAAGATAAAGATTCACCGAACTCATCAAAGACCATAAAGACCACATCATGTCTTTATCAATTTCTGCCGCCTTCCTTCTAAGACATACAAGTTTGTACTGTGTCTGACCGTAATTTACACTGATGTAGTGGGAACTTTATCCTGTGAGTCTGGATTTTATATCAAACAACTATCACCCTTTCAGTTCAAAATTTATAGACATTTGATTTCTCTGCTGCCCACAACATGGAAATGATAAGCATTTCTTTATCATCCATAAGAAAAGAAGCAGAATTTAGAAAAAACTATATAATACTTACATGCACATAGCCAAAGTTTGTTGGAAGATTGTGCTTGAATGTAGACATAGCTGTAAGTCCCATTGCAGAGGGACTTGCTCCATGGTAACCATTCCTAAATAGAAACATTGAAACATATTACCATACAAATTTGACTGTCATCTCCCTTCACCAGAGAGCTCTACCTCTTTACAAGACAGCAAGTTTAACCCTTTCCCAAACAAGCCCTGGTTTTCACGTGTCTGCAGTACAAGTCTTTTGAAAACATTGTTCGTAATGAGCAATTTCTCCTTTTCCCACAGTGTTTTCTACCTTTTGAGACCTTTCTGCCATTTTCATCAAATTTAAAATTGTCGTCTGCAAACTCTTTCAATTTGGACCAGTCCAAAATTTGTCATTTGGGAAAGGGTTAAGACTTGTCAAAATTGAAAGCAAATCAAATGCCACTAAAATGACTGAACTTGCTTTTGAAAGTGGAGAAACATTGTGGAAAAGGTAAAAAATGCATTTTTCTCCTTTTCCTACAATGTTTTTAAAAGGTCTCTTTCTAAGTGTTGATAGAACTCCTGATTGTGTGGTAAAGAGTTACAATAGAAAAAAAAAGTTCGAAAAGTAGCAATTGCTTGGTTAAAGCACATTTCCTAAAATCCTTTTATTATCGTTAAACATTAGGGCCATGATGACCTTGTATCGCTCCACTTGCTTTTAAAGAAATTTATTATGTGCTTAATTGGCATAGACAGAGAAAATAGCTTGAGAAGTCTGTATGGCAACATGCTTTCATAGGGAAATATAGTCTCCCCCCCCCCCCCACTCCAAGTCATTTTTTTTTTTTTTCAAATGCAAAGATGATGTCAATAAATACAAGCAGGTCTGATCAAGTATTATTCATAGCAAATATCAATGAACTCTATTAAAGCAGCACTTGATAAGATTTCCAAAACAATACTTAGCAGTACACATTTTTTTCAGTGGCTTGAGCAGCACAGTTTTGGAACAAAAAACTCAATGATACAAACCTTATTTCATAACATATTCAACTCTTCTGAACATAACAATTAACATCAAAATAAATCACTTTCACTGAAAATGAACATTTTCTGTCCAAAAAACTTGAATACCCAAAATCAATCATGTAATAGTGGACTTTGATAATCAAGGGAGGTAAATAGTAACAAACTATGTATCTGTAATCAGTGGACAGGAGTTATTTCCCTTGATCAACATTATATAGGCGTAAGTCATATTGACTTCATGTGCTTCAGGAAGATTTTTAGAGTTCTTGCTATATAAGCCGTTTTAAACCGTGTTACCCCACCTCACCCCCCCCCTCCTCCCCCAGGGCTTGCCCCAGCACTGTACTAAATTTTGCTACAGGCCAACTAGATGAAGCTACATGATAAACCTATGTCTTACAATTAGGAACCAGAAGAGTCTTTTAGTTTTCAGTGCATAAGCCCATGTAAAAACTTTTGACCACAGAGTTGGGGTCAAGTTTGACCCCAGGCCTATAAAATTGGGACTTTCTTGGTAGAGTTCTTCTTGATGAAGCTGCATGCAAAATTTAGTGACCTAGACCTTATGGTTAAGAATAAGAAGATTTCTGAAGTTTCACAATACGAGCCAATGTAAAACTTGTGACCCCTGGGGTAGGGCCAATATTGACCCTAGGGCCATAATTTGAACAACCATAGTAGGGGTCCACTAGATGGGGCTACATGCTTAATCTGGTGGTCCTATGCCTTATGGATAGGAACAGGAAGATCTTTAAAATTTTCACCATATAAACCTACATAAAACTTGTGACCCCAAGGGCGCGGCCAATTTTGACCCAAGGGCTATAATTTGAAGAAATCTGGTACAAGACCACTAGATGAAGATACATACCAAATTTGGTAGCCCTAGGCCTCATGGTTTTGGACAAGAAGATTTTTAAATATTTTCAATATTTTTCAGTTTTGTTGCCATCACAACCAGAGTTTTTAATGGAATTAACTTTTTTCAAGAAATTCCGATGAGGGCCATGGCAGGATAATTTCTGTGAACTTTTTTCAAATTTGATGGGTAGTTTCAGAGAAGAAGATGTTTTAAGTAAAAGTCAACGCATGCACACACAGATACACAAATGCACGACGGACGCAGGGCCATGACCTAAGCTCACTGGCCTTTGACCAGTGGAGCTAAAAGATTATTTGACGGTTGCCCATTTTATCCTTGTACAGGGTGGAGTTATTTCTAAAAATGGCTTGTATGGTAACATCTTGCACACACCCAAAACACTAGGTTATTGTTTGTCTTGGAAGAGCCCATATACATGACCACTCTGGGTACAATTAAACAGTAAACAGAGAAATGAAAAACATTCTAACTCCTCACCTTAGTTCTGCAGTGACCCCTATAGCATGTAAAATATAGGAGACCAGCTTGTGGTCAGGTGGCCACTGCATATTATTTTCAACAGCTTTGAGTAACTCTCAATTTCAGGTACCTATGACTATCAAATCCTACTCAAGTACTTCTCAACTTCAGTTACAGGTCCATGGCTATCAAGTCCTTCCCAGTATCTCTCAACTTCGGTTACCTATGGCTATAAAATCCTATTCAAGTACCTTCTCAATCTTTAGGTACCAATGGCCATTGTGTCCTACCCATAAAGCAAGTATAACCAGGATATAGCATCAATGGTTATTATCACCAGTCCTATGGAATCAACTCTCTTTGAGCACTCTAGAGCAAATTTGGTACAAAACTGAGCAAGTCTCACGAGACAGCATGATATTATCAGGACATACACAGACAAACATGTTCTAACCTATAACAGGAATAGTAAATAAGAAATGAAAGCCTAAATATGCTTATTAAACACTGCATTGCAATGAAATGGGCATGTGTTTGAATAGATAGTTGCATTTAATAGAACATTATACACGAGGTGATCATTTTTGTTTACAGGTAGCAAGTCTAAACATGCGTTTAACCTGAACAGTTCCACTAATGGAAATATATATAGGAACTCAATGTGCTCTGACAACATCAATGTACCTGAGGGACAGGACATCATAAACTCCAGTATGAAGTCTGGCCATGAGCACTGCTAGGTCTGTAGCCTCAGATCCACTGTTGGTGAAATAAACAACCTGAAATACCATGTAAAACCATAAAGCCACAATGTTTCAGACTCAACTCGGCAAACAAAATAATGGACTTAGGTCAGATAGATTCATTTATTTTGTTGAGTTGAGTCGAGTTTTGAAAGCTATGTCAACTCAGGATTTAACAATGTTACTAAAATTTGTCATGTTAGTGAAATGCATCTTAAGTAACAAACTCAACTTATGCCAGAAACCAAGCCCATAAGCTGATTTGAGCTAATGTACATAAGTGACCTTAGTTTTTGCATGAAACCTGGTGCAGGATTGTATGGTAAATGGTTAATAAAAAAGAAAGAGCTCCTATTCCAACAACAATTTTGATCCAAATGTAATATTGAAAATTATATCTTATTGAAAATTCCACTTTCCAACAATGCATAAAACAAAAGGGAAAGTGAGGTAATCACTGGTAAATTTACTTTTCTTTACTTCTCTTCATATTAAACCACAAAATGAGTGTTCATATTCTAGTACGGCTTATATTGTCTATCTTTTTTAAAATATGTTCTTGTTTCATCTATTCTTACCTTCAGATTGCCTGGAAGCCTGTCTGTCAGCTTTTTGGCATATTCGTGTATATTTGGATGCAGATATACATTTGTTGTGTGCCAGAGTTTGTCGATTTGCTTCTTAGCTGCTGCATTTACTTTACTGCAAATAGTTACAACAAATTTACAGAATCTGAGACATGATGGCATTTGAGATATAATTTTATCACATAAAACCTCCTCTGGCAGTGTATTAAACCCATGACTCATTTTTGATAATACACTAGTGTATTATCGTTTTTTGGGTCCCGGTTCTGATCAGTTTTTAGTCATGAGCACGTGAAGCCAGAGAAACCAGCCACAGCACGTGCCGGAATTTGTGCGACTACTCCGTTTCACGGAAAAAATGACGTCATTGTTACTAAGGCGTATACACGCGGAAAGATTTTGATGTTCACATTTAATAAAAACAAAGAAATGCAGCGAAAGTCTTTTAAATCAACAAAATTGCGGAAATAGGTGGACTTATCCCCTCAAGAAACTGTTTCATTCTACTTTCGGTGTAAATATCAAAGAACTATCTCCTTGTGTATGTACACATTTGAAACCAAACTACCGGGTACAACTGTAACTATGGACCCCTGAATGGTGTATAGGCTAAAGGTGATGATACAGGATACATTTTGCCTGTCATTTGTTTTATGTGATAAACAGAATCTCACATTTTTGGTTATATATATTATCATTTTTATCAAACTCGTTGACTAAAATGTATTTGACACTCGTCAAGACTTGCGTCATACATTTTTAGTCAACTTGTTTGATAAAATGATAATACATAAACACTCATGTGAGATCCTCTATTTAGTAAATGAATCTAGCAAAATGTTGTAAACTCTTTACCAAACAAGAAAATTTTAGACTTGTCCAGATTGGGAGCATATGCAGATGAGAACATAAAAAAAAAAAAAAAAAAACTCAAAAATTGGAATTCACTTTAGAGGTTTAAAAAACATTGCGGGAAAATGAGAAAATGCTGGTAATGCTGGTAATTTCCATACATAAAACTCAATTCCCTTCTATGAAAGAAAAATATAATAAAATGAGTGCATATTATGATATTCAATGCTTTTTTCAAATGTAAGTTAACTCTAACCAAACGACAAAATTTTAGACTTGTCCAAATTGAAAGCTTTTGCAGACGACAATATGAATGTGACTCAAAAATCAAAATATGTGTTGGAAAGGGTAGAAAATATTGTGGAAAAAGGAGAAAATGCTGGTTACCAGCATTTTCTCCTTTTCCCACAATGTTTTCAAAAGCTTTCTTTCTCAGGGTCGTTAAAAGTCGGGATTGTGTGGTAAAGGGATAAGAAAATTCATAATTGGTATACTACACTGGAAACAATGAAGGTTATGTGATAAATAATTTTGATTTCCATTTACCCGTAACCTTTTACCACACAATCCCGACTTTTAACAACCCTGAGAAAGAAGCCTTTTGAAAACATTGTGGGAAAAGGAGAAAATGCTGGTAACCAGCATTTTCTCCTTTTCCCACAATGTTTTCTACCTTTCCCAAAACAAATTTCAAATTTGGATCACATCTGCTCCATCAAGATACTCTAGCAAGCCTTGAATTATCACAAATTTTAGATCCTTTTTTAGTCATCTGAAACATCTACTTTGTTTATTTTGTTTAAAGGATTAACAAGGTACTCCATGAACAAATTTTAGACTCATCTGTATTGAAAGCATTTGCAGTAGATAAATAACAAGTGCATGAAATGATATGATAAGTGATGTGATTGAAAGCCCTCTATCTCAGAGTAAAAACATAAGATCTTTTAGTAAAGGGTTTAATTCTTTATCAGATGACAAAGTTTTTTATTTGTTCAGTTTAACAACGTTTGCAGAAAACAAATCATATGTTAGTCACATCATGAAATTTATCTTCGAATGGGTCTGAAACATAGCGGGAAAAGGAGAAAATGCTGGTTACCAGGTTCTTCCTCAGGGTTGTCAAAACACAAAATGGTTTGATAAAAGGTTAACAGAGAATTTCTTGAAACATTTTGAATTTTGATATCATACAATCAAGTTCTTTTTCTCATACACAGTCAGGGATCATATATAACACGTAATATATGATCCCTGAGACAGCGCTGTCTGATTTTTATCTACACTGACAAACCTATCCATTACAAACAAAACAGGATTTTTAATTTAACTGTCAGAGCTCAACCAAATGAAAACTTTTAGTCCAGAAACAAGACCAAAATAAGTGCAATTTTAAGGTTGCTTTTGTCAGCAAAGCAGAGTAAATTAAATATCAGATTGCACATCTTGTATAGTCTTATCTTAATTTGTACCTGCCGCAAAAGCAAGCAAAGTCATAAAAGGTCAACAAGCTTTTGATTGGTTTATATCTTGTTATTTCATTAAGGGTACCACATGACTAATGGTATAAGAAACTGAACTGACATTTATTTTTTGACATATACAAGTTTATACATTGTCACGGCACATTATACATACAACGAATTTAGTTACGTGTATAATGCATAAATCTGAAAAATACACAAATAGAAAAAAAAATTAGAAAACATAAAGAAACTACAAAGTAATATGTTGAAAATATTGGGCATTCTTCACATTTTTCTCCCTGTATTTTCAGCAAAACTCTTTGTTAATTAATTGAATTTGGGTAAAGATTTTGACAGAGTATTTTCTTGAATGTGATGGGACTTTTATCCTTTGACTATTCAGGAAATAAGTTTTCAAATCATTACTTTTCACCCTGAACTGGTCTCCATTGTACATATGAATTAAAATTGTCTCAGGGGAGGTAACCAATCTATTTTTTTTAGTAGTCTGTACCAATCCCTATTCCCTTTAACTGTATCAGTGGAGGTAAAAAGAAATCTACATATTTAAATATACACCTGAACCTCTGGATATGGTATGAAAAAATTCAGAAGGTGTAGACTAAAAAAGTGAATTTCACATTCTGTGAAGTCTAGTATTGATATAAATGGTCTGCCAAAGCAACTGAAGTAACTTGCCCTTTCTACTCTTAAAAGGGGCTTTTAACCCCTCAGCTGCTAAGCATGACTCACTGACCTTTTACAGACAGCTTAGATCAAGATCAGATTGCACAGACTCTTCCAAATCTAGGGCATTTGCAGACAACAAGCTTAATGTGGCTCAAATGGTGAAAATCATCTTTTTTAAGGTAGAAAACATTGTAAAAAAAAAGGAGAAAATGCTGGTTACCAGAATTTTCTTCTTTTCCCACAGTGTTTTAAAAACCCTTTTCCTTCAGGGTAAACATTACTCAGGATTATGTGATAAAGGTTTGAAGTATTTTTAAACTTTGCCACAGAATTTCAAAAAGGTTTGTGGAAATGATATGTGTAAGTTATGTGGGAGTGCAGTATCCAAATAAGAATGATGACACCATATTTTGATCTCATGAAAATACACTGAGTTACTGCTTGCAAAACAAGCAACCAACTACTTAAATGCCAAATTTGCATCTTTTTACTGAATATATCCATCCAGTTTCTCTACAGTTGCAGAGAAAAGTATATTTTGTAGTATTTATCTGTGTTTAATAAAAAAAAGATATTCACAGCAGAAAAAAATCTAAAAAAGGTCTCTTTAAAGTTAATCATCTCTTGGGTGTTGGGTATCTTGGTAGACAATGCTTGTCTATCTGCAGATCTAACTTCTTTTCTTTAAAATCAGAGACCTACATTCTGTAAATAGGTCAATTAGTCTGTTAACTGACTTTCAAGTTGTGTGTCATGGACTATGGTAATTGATACCGTCAGGTGATCTGATGATCATTCAGAGTGAAAAAAGTCAGTAGGTTCAGTAGTTAATCCTTAGGCTGCTAAGCACGACTCACTGACCTTTTGAGTACAGCATAGATCAAGATCAGAATGCACATAATGTGCAGTCTGATCTTTGATCTACACAGTCCGATATCTTTCCTCCAAAAATACATTTGAAATGTATTTTAAATATTCTTTTATTTATCAGGATAAGGATTAAGAACAATGACCCCTGAATTGTTCAGCAAATTAGACAGTGAGATTTATATTTTAATGGTGTAAGGCTTACCGGTATATATCAAATATTAGGTTGTAGTAGCTTGCTTGGTTCTTGTATTTGCTTTAACTCTTTCGGTGCCAAATAAACCTGTTATCTTCCAATGGCTTAAAATGCCATCCATTGAAACTGAGAAAGATCTTTACTTCAAAGGCTTGAAAACTCAATCAGACGGCATAGATCAAAGATCAGACTGCACGTTCTGTGCAGTCTGATCTTGATCTATGCTGTCCGCCTATGGCGCTGAGAGGGTTTACGCAGTGTCAGAAAATTTAATAGCACATGAGAAAGAAGGTTGAGCAAGATGTCGAAATTTTACCCACTACTTTCAATGACAAATTGTAACACTTATTGACCATTTTAAATGAAAAATGTAGACTGAGTAAAACAAATACTGTTTTAGTGGATGCTAACTTTATTTCTAAGAATGGGGTATGGAGATAATAATGTAACACTTAACCCTTTACCAAACAAGTCCTGGTTTTCATGTGTCTGCAGTACAAGTCTTTTGAAAACACTGTGGGAAAAGGAGAAATTGCTCGTCATGAGCAATTTCTCCTTTTCCCACAGTGTTTTCTACCCTTTTTGAGAACTTTCTGCCATTTTCATCAAATTTAAAATTGTCGTCTGCAAACTCTTTGAATTTGGACCAGTCCAAAATTTGTCGTTTGGGAAAGCGTTAACTCTTTACAAAACAGCAAAACTTTAGACTGGACCAAATTGAAAGCATTTGCAGATGACAAATTATGTGTAGCTTAAATGGTGATTTATGTTTTGGATAGGGTAGAAAACATTGTGGGAAAAGGAGAAAATGCTGGTTACCAGCATTTTCTCCTTTTCCCACAATGTTTTTAGAAGGCTTCTTTCTCAGGGTCGTTAAGAGTCAGGATTGTGTGGTAAAGGGTTAACATACATCTGTAAATGCATAATTTCTGAGCAGATCTTTAAGAGCTAGGAAAATTTTGAAATTTCAAATTTATCTTAAAAGAAAGAATCTTTAAAGAAAAAAATTCTCTGAACGGAGAAAAACTCGCACAACACTGAAATGCATTTGAGCTGCACTCGGGGGAAAAGGGATTTAATGCTTATTTTGAAGGTTCTTTTACCAGTACTTTGCACAATATTCTTCCCAAGCCAATGGCTGCTTTCCCAAATAACCATTATCGTAACAATGATCAGTGGTAAGACAAGAGATGAATCCTTTCCCAAAGACTATCATTAACCCTTCGAAAAGAAATTTTGCAAAGCTGGGAATTTAAACCAGCGACCCCCTGGTTTCGAGTCCTGTACACCATCAGACTTACAGCTAATTGTAGTTGTGTGTCAAGACCAAACTACTCAGTCTTCTGTTATTGATTCACAATTTAACATCTTTGTGATATATGGATTATCAAAATTAATACAATTCAAATAAATATGAAAACATCATTGAAGAAGGAGAAATTGCTTTTTATGAGAAATTGCTCATATTTCTAACACTTGTCTGTTGCAAATAAGGACAGTTATGGTCAAGTGGTAGAGTGTTATCTGTTTACAAGCTGACAGAATTTTGGACTGGTCCAAGTTGAAGAATTTGCTGACGATGATTTCACTTTGGCTCACATGATATAATTTTTCTTTAAAAGGTTAGAAAACATCATGGGAAAGTGAGAAAATGCTGGTAACCAGCATTTCTCCTTTTTCCAAAATGTTTTTCAAAGAGTTCTCCCTCAGGGTTGTTCCAACTCACAATTGTGTGGTAAAAGGTTAAACCGAGGCACTTACGGATGACAATGTCCGACACTGACGGTGACAATTCCAGCGAAGAAGTCTAGGTACCTGTGACCTTTCTCGTCAAACAACCACTGCATGTGACCTTGATGAATCATCAGTGGCTTCTTGTAATAAGTAAACAGTGCTGGGTTGACATTTTCTTGGCGTATCTTTCTGGCTTCATCATACGATATCCCCTGTTGGTAAGACACAACGTATAAGAACAACTGTTTGCAGGTAGCACATGAGACAAAGCTACAATATTCCTTTTCAGTCAGCTGTTTATGGGATGATCATCTTCAATGAAGTTTACACAATATTACCATAAAATGTATCAAATGGATCGAAATGGCTGTTTGATAAATTTCTACAGAAATTACGCATGGTTTAAATTTTTTATATCATCCTTACAGAAAATGCCCAGTAGCTCAGCTTGTAATATACAGGCCTTGAAGCCTTGGAGTTGTTAGTGTGAACCTAAGGATTGATGCTAGTCATTGAAACAGCATTGATTCCTCTCATGACTGATCATTTTTTCCGAAGATGGTTACCTGTAGGTTGAACAGCAGCTGGTGGGTTGGAAAGAATATTGTGGGGAATACTGGTACATGAAACCCTAGGAAAGCATGGATGGGTGCTCTAGCTGCCACAATGCAACTGAAATAATGAAAATGAGGTTGAACACAATACAAACAGACAAACTCTAACAGTCCATGCATCATGTATGATAAATTGCACTTACAGAGAATGTTTCTGGCTTAAAATCACATGATGGCATGGTACAAGCTTCCACTTTGTGTTGTTGGACAGATGATGAGGCCCCAGTCGAGTAACATTGCCCAGCATAGCCTGGATCAAACAAACAAAATGTTAATTCACTACCTGTTGAACCGATCTGAAGCAGGCGACTTTCATATACTGCACACCATAATGTGAATCAAGTAGTGATCTCCACACCCTCATCCATTGAAACAAATTTGCCATAGATGACTTTGGGTTAATATAGGAGTACATAGTAGTCTTTTCAGAAGTTGCATCTTTCAAATTGGGAATCAGTGTTTAATCCTTTACCAGACGACAAAATTTTAGTCTTGTCCAAATTAAAAAACTTTTGCAGACGACAATTCCAATGTGGCTCAAATGCTGCATTTTTTCTGAGATAGGTTAGAAAACGTTGTGGGAAAAGGCTTCTTTCAAAGGGTCGTCAAAAGGCAGTATTGTGCGGTAAAGGGTTAAGATATTGCTAAATGTGGGACCCATGAACATGAGAAGAGATTAAGACATTACAATCTGCAGATGTTTTTTTCTGCTAATCTAACCAATATTCAGACTCACTATTTAACTCTTTACCACACGACAGAAATGTAGACTTGTCCAAATTGAAAGCATTTGCAGATGACAATTTAAATGTTACTCAAATTGTGGAAGTGGTCTTTGATAGGGTAGAAAACATTGTGGGAAAAGGAGAAAATGCTGGTTACCAGCATTTTCTCCTTTTCCCACCATGTTTTCAAAAGGCTTCTTTCTCAGGGTTGTTAAAAGTCGGGATTGTGTGGTAAAGGGTTAAAGAGGAATACTGTCCAGGACCCACATACAGCAACCACTTTCATCACATTCTTGGTCTAATTCTTAAGATTGTTGTAAATTTTAAAGTAAGGCAATTTCTTCATCAAAGTGATCCCATATTTCATGACCTTGGTCAAGAAGCCTTTTAAAGCCTTTAGTGGGAAAAGAAGAAAATGCTGGTAACCAGGAACAGGGTTAACCCTTAGAGTGCCGAATAAACCAAATGGACAATTTCAGTATAGAATAAGACCCAGATAATTGCAATTTCATGGTTGCGTTTTGTCTACAGTGTTTAGGCAAAGCAGATAGTGTAGATCAAAGATCAGACTTCATGATTTGTACAGTCTGATCTTGATCTACACTGGCTGCAAAAGCAACTATAGTACTGAAAGGGTGCTTTTTTGCTTTTTGCTGCTGGCCATATACTAGTATTAATGGTGTTTTCAAGGGGGGGGAAGGAGGGATCGGTCTTTTTTTTTTCTCATTTTAACCCTTTACCACACAATCCCGACTTTTAACGACCTTGAAAAAGAAACCTTTAGAAAACATTGTGGGGAAAGGAGAAAATGCTGGTAACCAGCATTTTGTCCTTTTCCCACAATGTTTTCTACCCTTCCAAAAACAAATTTCAATTATTGAGTCACATTAACTTTGTCTTCTGCAAATGCTTTCAATTTGGACTGGTCTAGAATTTTGTCATTTGGTAAATAGTTAAAGTAAAGTGAAATGCTACAATATCCATGTTTTTCTATGTAACTCTTCTTAGTTTTACAGAGCACCACATGCTGATGACAAATCTCAGCTTTCGATGCTTTTAGAAATATAAAAAGCTATGCATTACTTTACCCTTTCCCACACAATCTGAACTTTTCACGGCCTTGAGGAAGAAACCTTTTGAAAACATTTCACAAAAAGGAGAAAATGCCGGTAACCAGCATTTTTTCCTTTTCCAGAATGTTTTAATCCCTTTCACAGACAAATTTCATCTTTTGAGCCACATTGTTTTTGTTGTCTGCAAATGTTTTGAAAATGGACCAGTCTAAAATTCTGTCATTTGGTGAAGAATTAAATAAACAAGAGGGCCATGATGGCCCTGTATCGCTCCACTGTCTTATAAATATAAACCATAAATACTAGACATTTTAATTCTGAGCCAAATGTTTTAAAATGAAGACTTCCAAAGTCTTCTCTGTAAAAGCCCATGTGAAAGTTGAGATCCGCAGGGCAAAGCCATTTTTGATCCCAGAGCTATAATTACTTGAAACCGGCTAGAGGTCCACAAGATAAAGTCACGTGCCAAAATAATACAAGTCTATGCTGTATGATTATTAATAAGGTGATTTTCAAGTTTCGTCCATATGAAGCCTCTGTAAAACATAAGACCCCTGATGCAAGGCTAATTTCAAAAAAAAATCAAAAGTGATCCAGATTTGGTAGCCCTTGGCTTTGCGGTTAGCAGCAAAAAGATTTTTGAATTTTCACGCTATAAGCACATGTTTATGATCCATGAGACAGGACTAATTTTGACATAACTTGAATAACTTTGGAAGAGGTTATTTAGATTACACTCATACAATATTACAGCTGTAACTCAAGGTAAGGAACAAGAAGACCTTTTAAGTTCTCACTATATAAGCCTATGTAAAGCTTGTGACTTTACTGGGTGAAGCAGTTTCAGAGATGATGAGCTTGATGGCCTTAGGCCTGTGGAGCTAAAAAGCAGTATCTTTTTCATGTGCTACAATGACGTTAGTAAATACAAGCTTTTGGAAAAGATTTTTAAAGGTTTTTCAATAGTTTTCAGTTCTGTAGCCATAGCAACCATAGCTTTTAACAGAACTTAATTCTTTGAAGACATTCTGAAGAACATCATGGCAAGATGATATCAGATTCTGTAAAGTTTGGTCAAAATTGGAAGAGTGGTTTCAATGAAAAAGATGGAACAATCTAGGTAGAAGTCTACAATATGAATCGGCATGCCAAATTTTTATAGCCCTAGGCCTTACAGTAAGGATAAAAAAAGATATCTTAAGTTTTCACTATGTAAGCCTATCTAAAATTTGTGAACCCTGGAGTGGGACAAATTTTGATCCCAAGGCTCAAAACATGCCAAATTTGTTAGTCCTATGCTTTATGGTTAGAAACAATAAGATTGTCGAGAAGCCTTCACTATATAAGCCCTTATAAAACTTTGACCCCAGGTTTACAGTCGGACTAAATGGGGAATATGTGTATTAGAAGAATAACATGCCAAATTAGGGAGTTCTTGGCCTTATGGCTAGTAACATGACGGTTTCTGAAGTTTTCACTCCATAAACCCATGTAAAACTTGTGACCCCTGGTGCAGGACCAAACTTGATCCTAGGGCTGTAATTTGGGCCCTCTTTGTAGATGTCCACAAGATAATGCTATAATTATGCAAAATTTGGTAGCCCTAAGCCTTATGGCTATGTACACCAAGATTTAAAAGTTTTCCCTATATAAGCCCATGTAAATCTTGTGAAAACCCCCCCCAACCCCCAGCATGAGGCCAAATTGACCCCAGGAATGTAATTTGGGCACTTTTGGTAGACCCCCATGAGATCAAGCTAAATGCAAAATTTGGTAGCTCTAGGCCCTACGGCTAGGTACAGGAAGATTTCTTAAGTTGTCACTATGTAAGCCCATGTAAAACTTGTGACCCCTGCGGCGGGGCCAATTTTGACCCCAGGGCTAAAATTTTGGCCTGCTTGGTAGAGGCCCACTAGATAGAGCTACATGCAAAATTTGGTAGCTCTAGGCCTTATGGCTAGGTACAGGAAGATTTTTAAAGTTTTCTCTATATAAGCCTATGTAAAACTTGTGACCCCTGGGGCAGAGCCAATTTTGACCCCAGGGCTAAAATTTTGGCCTGCTTGGTAGAGGCCCACTAGATATAGCTACATGCAAAATTTGGTAGCTCTAGGCCTTATGGCTTGGTACAGGAAGATTTTTAAAGTTTTCTCTATATAAGCCTATGTAAAACTTGTGACCCCTGGGGCAGAGCCAATTTTGACCCCAGGGCTATAATTTGAAGAAACATGATAGAGGTCTACTACATAAAGCTACATGCAAAATTTGGTAGCTCTATGCCTTATGGTTTCAGACAAGAAGATTTTTAAAGATTTCCAATATTTTTCAGTTTTGTTGCCATGGCAACCAGAGTTTTTGAAGGAATCAAATTCTTTCAAGAAATTCTGAAGAGGACCATGGCAGGATCATTTCTGTGAAGTTTCATGAAAATTGGATGGGTAGTTTCAGAGAAGAAGATGTTTGAAATAAAAGTTAACGCACGGACGGACGGACACACGGACGGACTGACGGACGGACGCACGGACGGACGCACGACGGACACCGGGCCATGACATAAGCCCACTGGCCTTCAGCCAGTGGAGCTAAAAAAGGGCATAACTGTGTCCAAAAAGTTTTTGATAATTACCTGCCCAACTGGTATGGTTCCCCTTTTGATAGTTAACATGTAGCTGGGGTTTCAAGCAAATGGTATCAGTAATGACAGAGATATCAGAAAATGTAAAAGGTTTTGCAAAAAGACAAGACAACAGGGCTGTGACAATACCTCAATATGGCCTGCAACATTTGAAATGAGGCCTTCGGACATTTGCATAACATGTCGTCCCAGATTAGCCTGCGCAGTCCACACAGGCCAATCCGAGACAGCACTTTACAACTACATAAGATTTTTTCATACAGTAGACTTTTGTGAAACAGAAAATCGCACAAAAACGGGAAGTGTTGTCTCCAAACAGTCACAGACTGCACAGGCTGATCTGGGACAACACACTTTTACGCATATATAAGAAGGTCCCTTTTCATGTGTTGCACGCCATATTATCTTTAAAAATAGCTGAGTTAATATGTTGGGTTAAGGAGAGGAAAAATTACAGTAGTACTTCAACTCCTGCAGAAAATTTGTTTTATGTCATGCAGTAGACAGCATTTGAAAATAGCATAGCAGAAGGATAGATTGCTTGACATGAGCAATTTATCCCTTTGCCAGAATTGTTCACATGATTGTGTTCATGTACATATTTTAATCTTAATTCATGTTAACTCTTTACTAGACGACAAAATTCTGGACTTGTCCAAATCCAAAGCATCTGCAGACAACAACTGAATGAGGCACGAATGGGGGAACTGTCTTTGGAAAAGTAGAAAACATTGTGGGAAGAGGAGAAAATGCTGATGACCAGAATTTCTTCTTTTCTCACACAATGTTTTCAAAAGTTGTCTTTCTCAGGGTGGTTGAAATTTGGAATTGTGTGGTAAAGGGTTAATTAACATAATGTTTTAGAATTTGTCTGCTGAAAAGTTGAGAAAACTTTTCCAAACAATACTGTATTTTCACGACCCTGAGAAAGCTGGGCTTTAGCAAACATGGTGGAAAAGGGGAAAAAATACTAATTACAAGTATTTTCCTTTTCCCATAATGATTTCTACCCTTTCAAGACCAATCCCATCATTCAAGCCACATTTGTTGTTTGCAAACTCTTTGAATTTGGACAAGCCTAAAATTTTATTGTGTGGTAGAGACTGAGCTACCACAAATATCAGATTACATCAAAGCCGTCTTATACCACTACTTGAATAGTTTTACTACTACGATATTATCTAACAGTGTTTTGTAAGTCACCAGTTCACATAAAGTCACAATGAAGTTCATGGTTATTTGTTTGTAATAATTATGATTATCTCAATAACAGTCAGACCCTAACAAATAGACAATTTTCTTCAGATAAACCTTTCCACTTGCCACAGTTTTTCCCCCTTTGCCTCTCAACCCTTTATCACACAATCCTAAGTTTTAACGACTTTAAAGAAGAAGGCATTTGAAAAAATTGTGGGAAAAGGAGAAAATGCTGGTTACCAGCATTTTCTCCTTTTCCCACAATGTTTCCTACCCTATCAAAAACTGAAATTATAATTTCGGCTGATTTTATTTTGACGTCTGCAAATGCTTTCAATATGGTCCAGTCTCAAATTTTTTCATTGGGTAAAGAGTTAATTATCATTGGTTTCATGAAAAAACTTTAAAAGTCTCTTATTTTACTCAAATCTACTAACAGTCCCAGAAGCTTACTTTTGCTGAGTTTGTTATTTGAGACAGAGGTGCAACATTTTGCACCTTCTTTGGGGAAAACGATCCCTGGCCCTGACCTTTAGCCTAACCCAGAAGAATTGTGGCTCATACCTTCCTCCTAGCCAGAGCTTTTCATGAAATAAATCTAGGAACGTAGCAATTGGTATTTTAAAACATACATGGATTTCAATGAAACACATTTTCGACGAAATGTCGTGCACAAATTTGAGACACATTTCAGCAACATCAACAGACTGTAGTAACATTCTCAAATCCTGAGTTGACACTGTGTTTCAGACTCCACTGAGCACAATAAATGGACTGAAGTCAATTAAAAGACTTAACTCTTTACCACATGAGAAAAATGTGGACTTCTCCATATTAAAAGCATTTGAAGATGACAATTTAAATACAACTCAAATGAGGAAACTTGTCTGTAATAGGGAATAAAACATTGTGGGAAAAGGAGAAAATGCTGGTTACCAGCATTTTCCCCTTTTCCCACAATGTTTTCAAAAGGCTTCTTTGTCAAGGTCGTTAAAAGTCGGGATTGTGTGGTAAAGGGTTAAGTCCATTATTTTGCTGAGTTAAACCAGAAACGTTGTGTCGGCACAGGACCTGAGAATGTTACATAAGTTTGTTAATGTTAGTGAAATGCATCTGGTACAACAAACTCAACTGAAGTCAGAAAATAAGTCTGTTTGCAGATTTGAGTGAAATAAGAGACTTAAGATTTTTTTGTGAAACCGGGCCCAGATATTATTCATAATCTTTTCACATGTCCCAATATCACAATAACTTAAAAGTTAGAAATGAGGTCAGACAGTTGGATTAGAAGTGCAAACATTTTCTAGGATGGCTAATCCATTTTGGAAGTTAAGCAGCATAGATCTTCTTAACCCATTATCACACAATCCTGACAATTAACGACCTTGAGAGAGAAGCCTTTGGAAAACATTGTAGGAAAAGGAGAAAATGCTGGTAACCAGCATTTTCTCTTTTTCCCGCAATGTTTTCTATCCTATCCAATACATAAATCACTGTTTAAGTTACACTTAATTTGTCGTCTGCAAATGCTTTCAATTTGGTCCAATCTAAAATTTTGTGGTTTGGTAAAGGGTTAACCCTTTACCAAACAATTCTGAGTTTTAACGACCCTTAAGAGGAACATTTTTGAAAACCTTGTGTAAAAAAAGGAAAAACTGGTAACCAGTATTTCCTCCTTTCAAACAAGGTTTTCTACTGTTTCAAAGACAGAAATCAACTTTTAAGCAAAATTGAACTTGAAGTCTGCAAATGCGTTCAATTCTGAGGAATCTTGAATTTTGTGGTCTGGTAAAAAGTTAACCTTTTTGTTCCAAACAATCCCATGTTTAACCCTTTCCCAAACAACAAAATTTTACACTGGCCCAAATCTAAAGCATTTGCAGACAACAATTTTAATGTAACTTAGAAAGTGATACTTGCCTTTGGTATGGTAGAAATATTGTGGGGAAAGGAGAAAATGCTGGTGATCAGAATTTTCTCCTTTTCCCACAATTTCTTTAAAGGTCCTTTTCCTCTAGGTTGTTAAGTTGGAATTGAGTTGTAAGGGGTTAAAAGAAACTGAGAGAGAAGGCTTTTAAAAAACACTGTAGGAAATGGAGAAAATGTGTAAAAATGTTAGAAACTTGACAATCCGATGGATCATTTTTGATGACAGAATTAGAAATGAATTTAAAATTGTTGGGACCCAGCCAGGTAGCTCAGTGGTGGGCTTATCTGACTTGTGACCTGGTGGTTGTGGTTTGGATACCCGGTTGTGGCAAACTTTCTTTACGATAATTTTTGCAGCTCAGCTCTGATGCATGCGAGAAATGTAGAGAACTGACTTGGAAAGAAAGTTGTGTCAATACTGGTGAAAGCCAGGAAACACATGCATAAGATGCAATGACTGCCATGATATGACCTAAGCTGTTAAAAAGCATTAAATTCCAATACAAACAAATAAATAAAATTGTTGGTGGTTATGACAGACAGTCAAAGACAAACAAAGAAAGCTTTGAGGTCAATCCTGGGTCTGAAGTCATCAAGAATATTCCCTGTCGCATTCTCTCAAGAAATTTTCATTTACATCTGAAAGTAACCCAATTTTTGATTGGCTAAACCAAATGATTCAGCCAATCAGAATTTGGATTACTTTCTAAATCTAGAACAAGACGAAGAATGAAATTAAAAATGGTTAGTGAATGTGGGCCTTGTCTTCGAGACCATGGGTCCTGAGTGAACATACAAAGTGCTAACTCAATGAAATAATGCTTTTCTTGTAACTCTTTACCACACAATCCCGACTTTTAACAACCCTGAAAAAGAAGCCTTTTGAAAACATTGTGGGAAAAGGAGAAAATGCTGGTAACCAGCATTTTCTCCTTTTCCCACAATGTTTTCTAGTCTTCCCAAAACAAGTTTGTATTATTGAGTCACATTTATTTTGTTGTCTGCACATGCTTTGAATTTGGACCAGTCTAAAGTTTTGTTGTTTGGTAAAGGGTTAACTGGAAAATAGCCAAAGTATTGCTATATTAAGCTTGCTGAGGCAAGGTAATGTCACAAAGAAGACCCAGTAGCCAAAAACAAATCAAGATCAGACTACATGTTCTTTGCATGCTGGTAACCAGAATTTTCTCCTTCACTCACAATTTTTTCTATTCTTCTAAAATCAAATTTCATTTTTTGAGTCACATTTATTTTGTCAGGTGCAAATGAATTCGATTTAGTCATGTCTAAAATTCTATTTTTGGTAAAGGGTTACATTTTTTGAAAAATACATTGTATTGGTAATGATACAATAGATACAATAGATAGTAGATACAATTTGAAAAGCGGTCTGCCACATGATGAAGAAATTCACTTTGTTACGACTAATTTGGAAATAAATTGTTCTGTTTTTCATAAGTAAAAAGTTACAAATATAAATTTTATAGCTAGATTTATGATTTAGAAATTAATTTTTAATTGCCAAATTTATATCACTATATCAAAACCAGTTTGTAAAAAAGATAAACAACAAGATAGTAGATTTTCTTAATAAAGTGTACAGTATAATGCAAAGGGAAGTTTAACCCTTTACCACACTATCCCAAGTTATATGACCCTGAAAAAGAAGCCTTTTGAAAACATTGTAGGAAAAGGAGAAAATGCTGGTAACCAGCATTTTCTCCTTTTCCAACAATGTTTTCTACCCTACCAGAGACAAATTCCATCATTTGAGCCACATATAAATTGTCGTCTGCAAATCCTTTCCATTTGGACAAGTCGAAGATTTTGTTGTGTGGTAAAGAGTTGAAGGATATAGTATTTGAAAAAAAAAAAGACTGCAAAGAGTAGTGTAGGAAAAATACTAGATGTACCTTTCCGGGAAAAAAGGTACTTGTATCATGAAACAAAACTATGTCTAGTAACTGCTAGTAGGTGTATCTACAACACACTCACACTACTGTCCACAGTTTTCTTTGTCTTGCAGAAAACCATTCAGAATACATTATTGCAATCAGAGAAATTACTTGTAACAGAATTTTTATGTAGTATTAAGGTAAAAAGAAAAAAAAAAACAATACATATTCTATTTTATAGAGATTTTTTACAGCATAAAATTACAGGATTTGTCCTTTATTTTGTTAATTCAAAAAAGGATATCAAAATAAAAAAAAGCAACTTTACAATGATCTGAGTCAATAAATCAACTCAATTAATTAAACTTGTGCTTTAGGCATGAAACAAAACTATGTCTAGCAATTTTTAAATATCTGTATCTATAAAACAATAAATTGTCCACAGAGTTTTCTTTGTCATGCAGAAAACCATTCTGAATACATTGTAGCAATAGGCGAAATTACTTATAACAGGAAATTTATGTAGTATTAAGGAAAAAATAAAAAAAATGTTCTGCTTTATAGAGATTTTTTACAGCATAAAATTACAGGATTTTTCTTTTATTTTGTTGATTCAAAACAAGATAATCAAAATGAAAAAAAATCCACAATAATCCGAGTCAATAAATCGACTTAATTCAACTTGTACTTTAATCATGAAACAAAACTTTTTCTGAAACTATTTTTACAACATACAATTACAGGATTTTTTCATTAATTTTGTTGATTCCAAACAAGATATCAAAATGAAAGAATAAAAAACCTCAACAATGATCCAAGTCAATAAATTAACTTACTAGTTTTACTACATATTTTCCTGTAAATTGATTGACACCCCCTCATGGCTGCTTCAGCTTCAAGACAAGAAGGACTGTAGGCACTCGACACTGACTGAACAATAGCAAACCTTATCTAACTGACCTTCGTGAGGCAGAGTGACAGAGGAATGACTGTCACAGAATAATATGGTTTATTTTTTTCTCTTTACTTCACTCAAATAAATGCTACTCTGTTATTTGTATACATGCTCATTCTCCTGTAAAACTATTGGAAAACTAAGGTAGAATTGCCTATTTTACAAGATATTCTGTTAACTCTTTTCCAAACGACAGTATTTTAGACTAGCCCAAATTGAAAGCATTTGCAGACGACATATTAAAGCTGGCTCATAGGATGAAATATGTCTTTGATAGGGTAGAAAACATTCTGGGAAAAGGAGAAAACGCTGGTTACCAGCATTTTCTCCTTTTCCCACAATGTTTTCAAAAGGCTCTTTTTCTCAGGGTAGTCAAAACTCTGGATTGTGTGGCGAAGGGTTAAATTATTGAAAATAGTAGCCTTAACTGGTTATGTTTTCAAATATATGAGTCATGTTCTGTGAAAAGGGAGCTTAATGCATCTGCAAAAAGTATCGACCCAGGTCAGCCTGCACAGGCTGACCTGGGCCGAAACTTTTCACTATTCCTCAATTTTCTGTATGTCCAAGAACCAGTCTACCTCATAATCAAGTTGATTGTTAAAAAAAGGTGGCTATTGCAGATCCAGAAATGTGATAGCTTAATTGGTGTAATGGATCATGGAGATGCATTAAACCCCCTTTTGTCGAAAGCATGGCTCATATTGATTGATTGAAAAGTGTCTTACACTGCTTTTAACTCTTTACCAAACAACAAAATTTTAGTCTGGTCCAAATAGAAAGCATTTGCAGACGACAAATTAAATGTGGCTAAAATGATTGCATTTGTTTCTGAAAGGTTAGAAAACATTGTGGGAAAAGGAGAAAATGCTGACCAGCATTTTTCTCCTTTTCCCACAATGTTTTCAAAAGGCTTCTTTCTCAGGGTCGTTAAAAGTCGGGATTGTGTGGTAAAGGGTTAAATAACATTATTTCAGACCTATCACTGGTATATAACATCATGTTTGTCCTGGGTTTCACAAGTGAGAGGCTAGGGCACTAAAGTCCTACCCAACAACACTCCCACCATAAACCAAGCGCTTCAAGTAAAGATCAAACCAAGGTTTCAAATGTTACACCTTCACTACTAGGCCGAGCAGGACCCTGTTTTCAACAATGGTCTGTTCAAAGGTAAAATAAAGTCATCTGGAGATGCCAGTCATAGGCATAGCTAGGATAAAATTATTTATCGGCACAGTGAGGCACAAAGTGCCAATTGGGGAGGGTGCAGGAAGGTGTAGAGCACAGAGGATTTCCCTCTTCATCAGTGCACCATTTTAACCTGTCTGTTTAGTTTGAAAATGTGCGCAGGTCTAGAGAATAATCAATTCATGTAATATAATATTGTAATTTACAACTTTGCTGGCAGATTTTTTTCTATATGCACATGCATATTGTTTGTAATGCGTACTATGCCCTTGCCAATATTTGAGTACTTCCTGTTTGGTTCCACTCTCTGACATGTCAACTCGTGTAGTGACGAAAACAACTCCTGGTGTCTTGCTGCCAGTGAGGATCAAGATCAGCCCATATAACAATTCAAGCCTGATTGTAGAACTCCTGGCTGAAATAAACTTGAATTGGCAACTTTAAAGCTCAGTAACAGCCACAGGTGTTAAATTCCACTTGAATTTACCGGTAAGTCATAGTATTTAACTCTTAATTACCACACATTGACAAGTTGAAATGCTTCTGGGAAATTAGACTTTTGAAAACATCTTGGGAAAAGGAGAAAATGCTAGTAACCAGCATTTTCTCCTTTTCCCTGATGTTTTCTAACCTTTCTTACCTATCAGACACAAATCATATCTTTTGAACCACATTTAATTTGTTGTCTGCAAATGCTCTGATTTTGGGCCAGTCTAAAATTTTGTTGTCTGGTAATGAGTTAATTGTACAGAAATTATTGTAAGGATGACAATATTTTTATTGTACGGTCGGTCCAAGGGCTAGATGCAAAAGTTGCCAAGTCGCCTATCTTTTGTTAACTTTTTACCTGGTTTTAAAATTCACTTTTCTGCTAGCAACTTACACTAAGTCTTGGACCGACCATACAACAACAGATTGTCTTCTCAAAAATTTCCATAAATTTAAATGGTATACAATTTCAAATTTAAATGAGCCATGCTCTGTGAAAAGGAGGTTTAATGCATCTGCAAAAAGTATCAACACAGGTCAGCCTGCACAATCCACACAGGCTGACCTGGGGTGAAACTTTGCTCTATTGGTCAATTTTCTGTATGTCAAAGGTTCAGTCTACCTCATGATTCTGTCGCTTGTTAAAACAAAATGAGCTTTATGGATCCATAATCATGTGATGACATGCCTGGTATCATGCATCACAGAGGTGCATTAAGCCCCCTTTTCACAGAGCATGGCTCATATTCATTTTTACACTGATTACGAAACAACTTGCACTAACCAATGTCTTTAACCCTTAACTCTTTACCACACAATCCCGACTTTTAACAACCCTGAGGAAGAAGCCTTTTTGAAAAACATTGTGGGAAAAGGAGAAAATGCTGGTAAACAACCCTGAGGAAGAAGCCTTTTGAAAAACATTGTTGGAAAAGGAGAAAATGCTGGTAACCAGCATTTTCTCCTTTTCCAACAATGTTTTCTATCCTATCAAAGACATATTTCATCATTTGAGCCACATTTAAATTGCCGTCTGCAAATGCTTTGAATTTGGACAAGTCTACATTTTTTGTCGTGTGGTAAAGGGTTCACCTGCTAAATAAGTTCAATGAAACTTTGAAGCTGATAGTAATAACCCGAATGTTGCAATTTCAAAGTTATTTTTTGGGTGAAAAGTATCTCCTTACTGGATAGTGTCGATCTAGGATCAGACTGCATGTTCTGCACTGGCTGACCTGTGTCGATACCTTTTGCAGTTGCTTGAAGTTCCCTTTTCACAGAGCATGGCTCATATACACTTTACTGTACGAGGGCCATTTGAAAAGTTCTGATAATGTGTGCGGACTTCTAATATAACTTTTATCTGATGGAAATTGTCTACTCCAGTCCCTCAAAGTATTCCCTATGGACTTGTAAACACTCTTTCAGGCGTCTGATCCAGTCAGAAAATGCTTTTTTATGGTCAGATTTAGGGATAGTGTTGGTGCATTGATATAAGGCACGCCCAACAGCCGTGCGGGTCTCAAACTTGCGACCTCTGTGGCACTGTTTGATATGGGGATTCAACCAGAAATCACAGGGAGCTAGGTCTGGGCTGTAAGGTGGGTGTGGCAAAGTATGGAGTCCACATGTCTGTAAGTAGTTCGTAACGACGGCTGACTTGTGGGAAGGGGCGTTGTCATGGAGCAGTTTAAGTCCTCTGACTCCAGTTCGTGGGTGGGCTGCCAAATAGTGGTTAACAATGGCAGGCAAAATACTTTCAGCCTACATCTTTCCTGTAACCGTGGTGTGTTCTTGGACAGGGAACTGAAGCACCATTCCACGCGCATCAAAAAATAGTGCATACAAAATCCCCCTGACACTTCAAGAACGTCTAGCAATCTGGGGCTTTTCTCCATTTTTCTCTACCCAAACTTTGTTATTTTCTTTTCTACCAGGCTCAAAGAATGATACCCAAGTTTCATCACCAATAACGATGTCAAACAGTCACCTATTGTCACAGTTCTCATACACTGCAAGTATTTACATGGCTATTCTTACGCGCTCCTGCTTCTGGTGGCCCGTCAATAAATGGGGGATCCATCTGGTGCATATTTTCTGGAGTTTCAGCTTTTCCTTCAAAATTGTAAAAACTGCCCCTGAACTAAGGCCACATATGTCGGCTAACTCTTCAACAGTATAACGAGCATCCTCTTCAACTGCATTTCTAATGACAGTGACATCATTTTCACAAAAAGCTGTCAATGGACATCCCTACCGAGGGTCATCTTCAACAGATTGTCTACCATCTTTAAAACGAGCTGACCATCTGGCAACCGTAGGATACGAAAGAGCATCATTTACATAAACTTTATCTAAATCGGCTTTGATATCTTGCACCAAACAGTTAAGCAGAGACTGTATTTTCACATAGACCCTTTGCTCCTTTTTAGCCATCTTTGCACTGACGTCTGTTTAATGCACCAGTGCATATTTAAAGCGCTAAATTACAATAGCGTCTCACGTAGCATGTGCAAATTGAGCATATTCGTGCATGGCAAAAACTGAGCTTTCGGTACATTTATAGTTCATAAAAATCGATAAATTCTACCTAGAGTTATGTGCCCATTATCAGAATTTTTCAAATGGCCCTCGTATCAGGGGTGGTAACCATTCTAGTCTCTATCTAGATTGTTCATATTATAGCCTTTGGGTGAAAATTGGTCACAGTTTAACATGTGCCAATATAGTGAGAACTTTTAAATCGAAGGACAAATGAAGCCAGACACAGCACAATAATGGAAGTTCACCTTGAGCACAAAAGTACGTGCTCAAGTAGGCTGAATAAAAAAAGGTGAAAATTAATTTTTATGCAGCTTTTACTCTTAACCACACAATTCCGACTTTTAACAACCCTTAGAGAATAGCCTTATGATAACCTTGTGGGAAAAGGAGAAAATGGATGTATACCGCAATGGTGTAACATTCATTAAACACAATATGCAAGTGTGTAATCGTAGAAAAAATGCGAAACATTCTTTTATCATTTTGTAGAACAACCCAATTTTCATAACTGAGCTAAAACTGTGCTGAAAAAATGAAAATTTCCAACTGATAGTTAAAAAGGAAATACTGTGATTTCATCGTATCTCTATTCTATGGAAAATCATATGCTCACTGTATCAGACAGTATACATCAGGATCAGGCTGCATCTTCTGTGTAGTCTGATCCTTATTCACACTGTCCGTAAGAGTGCACTGCCTCACGCTAAGCTGCCTATGGTTGAAATACATGTAGCACTCATGATTGAAAGTGTAAAATGATTCTAATCCCCAGGGTACTTTCCTTGTACAAACCACTTGTTAAATCAAGACTTAACTCTTTACCAAACGACAAAATTTTAGACTCGTCCAAATTGAAAGCATTTGCAGACGACAAAATTAATGTTACTAAAAAATTGAAATTTGTTTTGGGAAGGGAAGATAACATTGTGGGAAAAGGAGAAAATGCTGGTTACCAGCATTTTCTCCTTTTCCCACAATGTTTTCAAAAGGCTTCTTTCTCGGGGTCGTGAAAACCCGGGATTGTTTGGTAAAGGGTTAAGTTGAAAAATCTTTTGGGGTTTCGGAGGATTGTGTTTGCAGTCTTGAAATTATATATGAACCATGCTCTGACAAAAGGGGGCCTAATGCATCTCTGTGATGCATTGTACCAATCAAGCCATCATGATAATGGATCCATAATAACCACTTTTTTTTAACAACCTACTTCATCATGAGGTAGACTGGTCCTTGGACATACAGAAAATTGACCTGAATGGTGAAAATTTCGACCCACGTCATCCGTGTGACCTGGGTTGGTACTTGTCACAGATGTATTAAGCCCCCTACTCACAGAGCATGCCTCATATTTTGCATTAAAGGAGTGATGATAAAAAAAGAGGTCATTAAGACCCAGTATATCAAGTTACGCAGTTAAAGAATTTGAATAAGCAGTACTTATTGTCAACAACTGTGTCAAGTCATTTTGAACATGGTTATTTAGGTCAATTTTGTAGGCTAAACTCACATCCTGAAGTGTACGCTGTCACATATCTTTTGTATAGAGAAGAAAAACCAGCCTGAACATTTTTGCAGCCTGATCTTGGTTTGCTCTTATTATTATTTATTTAACCCTTTACCAAACAATCCCGACCTTTAATGACCCTGAGAAAGAAGCCTTTTGAAAACATTGTGGGAAAAGGAGAAAATGCTGGTAACCAGCATTTTCTCCTTTTCTCTCAATGTTTTCTAACTTTCCCAAAACAAATAACAATTTTTCAGACATTTAATTTGTCGTCTGCAAATGCTTTCAATTTGGACAAACTAGTCTGAAATTTTGTCGTTTGGTAAAGAAAAAACTCTTTCCAGACAACATTTAAATATTGGTTTATAAGCAGTTGCAAACAAAAAAATAAAAGATTCAACTGATTAAATTTGCAGTAGAAAATATTATTCGAAAAAGGAGAAAATACCTCTTTGTCCCACTGATCTAATTTTCTCCCTTTTTCCCACAAAGATTTCAAAAAGATCCTATTACAGGGTTATTAACTTATGGAATTGTTTTGCCATGGATCAACTTAAATCCTAAGATAAAACATAACCTGCTGTAAAAAAGACAGAAAAGACCTTTTTACATCAAATTTTTTCAATTTCATTATTACCACTTAAACCTTTACTACACAGTCCTGAGTTTCAATGACCTGAAAGAGAAGGCTTTTGAAAACATTGTGAGGAAAGAAGGAAATGCCCGTAAACCAACATTTTCTCCTTTTCCCAAAATGTCTTCTACCCTATCAAAGACAGAAATCATCATTTGAGCAAAATTTAACTTGTTGTCTGCAAATACTTTCAATTTGGTTGAGTCCAAAATTTTGTAGTTCGGTAAAGTGTTTAAAATCCTTTACCTGACAACAAAGTTTAAGACCTGTACTAGTTGACAAGAGGGCCATGATGGCCCTGGGTCGCTCACCTGAGTCGATAGGCGAAATTCACTCAACGTGCATAATTCAATTTCTGACCAATTGTCAGGTCAATTGAGCTTAAAATGTGGCCTCTAGAGCGTCCACAAGGAATTTCCGTAAGTTGGCCTAGTGACCTAATTTATCACCCCACGTGACCCAATTTAGAACTCATCAAAAAATTTATCGAGACAAACATTCTGAACAGTTTTCAAATTAATTGAGCAATAAATGTGGCCTCTAGAGTGCCCACAAAGTGTTTCTTAAATTTGACCCAGTAACCTAGTTTATGACCCCAGCTGACCCAATTTCAAAGTCACCCAATATTTCATCAAGACAAACATTCTGACCAACTTTCAAGTCAATTGAGCAAGAAATGTGACCTCTAGAGTGCCCTATAGGTATTTCTTTAATTAGACCTAGTGACCTAGATTATGAGCCCAGGTGACCCAATTTTAAAGTCATCCTAAATTTCATCAAGACAAACATTTTGACCAATTTTCAAATCAACTGAACAATAATGTGGCCTCTAGAGTGCACACAAGGTATTTCTTTAATTTGACCAAGTGACCTAATTTTGGACCCCACATGACCCAAATTCGGACTCATGTGAGATTTTATAAAGACAAACATTCTGACCAATTTTCAAGTCAAATGAGCCAAAAAATGTGGCCTCTAGAGTGCCCTCAAGGTATTACTTTAATTTGAACTAGTGACTTAGTTTATGATCCCAGGTGACTCATCTGATATTTTATCAAGACAAACATTCTGACCAAATTTCAGGTCATTTGAGCAATAAATGTGGCCTCTAGAGTGCCCACAAGGTATTTCTTTAATTTGACCTAGTGACCTAGTTTATGACCCCAGATGACCCAACTGACTGAACATGTTGTGCTCAGGTGGGCTAACAAACTTAGAACAGGTTCACTACATACCAAATAACAAAGCTCTATGCCTTCAAGGTTTAGAAAAGAAGAATTTTAAAGTTTTCCTTCTTTGTTCCTATGTTAGAACTTATGACATCCGGGGCAGGGCCAGTTTTGACCCCAGGGGCATCGTATGAACAAACTTGGTAGAGGTCCATTAGGAGATGCTACATACCAAATGTCAAAGCTCTACGCCTTCTAGAATCAGAGAAGAAGAATTTTAAAGTTTTCCTTCTTTGTTCCTATGTTCAAAACCTGTGACCCCCAGGGCGGGGCCAGTTTTGACCCCAGGGGCATCATATGAACAAACCTGGTAGAGGTCCACTAGGAGATGCTAGATGCCAAATATCAAAGCTCCATGCCTTCCAGTTTCAGAGAAGAAGAATTTTAAAGTTTTCCTTCTTTGTTCCTATGTTCGAAACTTGTGAGCCCCGGGGCGGGGCTAGTTTTGACCCCAGGGGCATCATATGAACAAACTTGGTAGAGGTCCACTAGGAGATGCTACATGCCAAATATTAAAGCTCCACGCCTTCCAGTTTCAGAGAAGAAGAATTTTAGTTTTCCTTCTTTGTTCCTATGTTCGAAACCTGTGACCCCCGGGACGGGACCAGTTTTGACCCCAGGGGCATCATATGAACAAACTTGGTAGAGGTCCACTAGGAGATGCTACATACCAAATATCAAAGCTCTACACCTTCTAGAATCAGAGAAGAAGATATTTAAAATTTTCCTTTTTTGTTCCTATGTTCGAAACCTGTGACCCCCGGGGCGGGGCCAGTTTTGACCCCAGGGGCATCGTATGAACAAACTTGGTAGAGGTCCACTAGGAGATGCTACATGCCAAATATCAAAGCTCCATGCCTTCCAGTTTCAGAGAAGAAGAATTTTAAAGTTTTCCTTCTTTGTTCCTATGTTCGAACTTGTGACCCCCGGGGCGGGGCCAGTTTTAACCCCAGGGGCATCATATGAACAAACTTGGTAGAGGTCCACTAAGAGATGCTACATACCAAATATCAAAGCTCTACACCTTCTAGAATCAGAGAAGAAGATTTTTAAAGTTTTCCTTCTTTGTTCCTATGTTTGAAACCTGTGACCCCCAGGGCGGGGCCAGTTTTGACCCCAGAGGCATCATATGAACAAACTTGGTAGAGGTCCACTAGGAGATGCTACATGCCAAATATCAAAGCTCCACGCCTTCCAGTTTCAGAGAAGAAGAATTTTAAAGTTTTCCTTCTTTGTTCCTATGTTCGAACTTGTGACCCCCAGGGCGGGGCCAGTTTTGACCCCAGGGGCATCATATGAACAAAATTGTTAGAGGTCCACTAGGAGATGCTACATACCAAATATCAAAGCTCTACGCCTTCTAGAATCAGAGAAGAAGATTTTCAAAGATTTTCCTATTTTTTTCCCTTCTGTTGCCATGGCAATCAGAGTTTTGGGTGGAATTCAATCTCTTGAACAACTTTGGTAGAGCTTCACCCAAGGAACATCCCTGCCAAGTTTCATCAAGATTGGCCCAGCGGTTTAGGAGGAGAAGATGTTTAAAGGAATTGTGGACAGACGGACAGATGGACGCCAGACAATAACTGATCACAATACCTCACCTTAGCACTTCGTGCTCAGGTGAGCTAAAAACATTTGCAGATATAAAAATGATGGGATTTGTCAGGGAAATGTAGCTTTCCAGCTTTTCTCCTTTACCCACAATGCAACCAGCATTTTCTCTTTATACTACAATGTTTTCTGTCCTATCAAGGACAAATTTTGGCATTTTAGCCACCTTTAATTTTTTGTCTGCAAATGCTTTCAATTTTGAATTGTCCTAACTCTTTATCACACGACATTATCTTGGACTGGACCAAATTGAAAGTGAATGCAGACAACAAAATAAATGTATTTCAAATGATAACTTCTATCCGCGATAGGGTGGAAAACTTTGTGGGAAAAGGAGAAAATGCTGGTTACCAGCATTTTCTCCTTTTCCCACAATGTTTTCAAAAGTCTTCTTTCTTCAGGGTCGTTAAAGCTGGGGATTGTAGGCTAAAGAGTTAACTTTTGTTATTTGATGAAGATTTAAGTTCAACTTTTTAATAGGTGACAAAATCTTAGACTCTTCCAATTTTGCAAAGCAATGGCAGACAACATTTCAAAATTGCTCAAACACAGGTTTTATCTTTGAAAAAATAGGAAAGACATTGAGAAAAGGAGAAAGTACCTGTTTACCAGTATTTTTTTTTTCTTTTCCCATGATCTGTTCTATAGCCATCTTTCAAACTGTTTTCAAATTGTGTGATTATCCAAGGGTGGACTTGATTTGATTTTTTTTAGAGTAATCCGACTGCACCAGAGCAGCAGGCTAAATCAAGTGAAATCAAGCAAATGGCACATTCCCGAGATAAATCAAGTAAGAGGAAAAATTAAAGATGGCTGACAATGATTGCAACATTGTTGTTACAGCTCCATTTCAATTAATGACTTGTAAATTACCAGTTTGCAATACACATGGATGTCTTCCGAAGACTTCCATATCAAAAAACCATCCTTTGCAATCTTTATGTTCGAAAATTGTTCTCTTTCCTACCATTTTTTGACGGGATTAGGTCACATGACTGCTCTGCTCTCGACCGCACCACCTCGGACAATGGAGTACTTCAGAGTGCACTGGCGCAGCTACTCCATTACACTTCATAACGAATCTGCATGCTTGGAGTAAAAAGAGTGCTTAGATCAGCTAAATCAAGTCTACCCTGGCAAAATGTTAGCATAACAAAAGAATGTAAAACAGCCAAATTTTGCAACATGATAGTCTGGCTGGATATTCCCCTTCTTCCCCATAAATCAAATGCAACAATCCCCAAATTTTTAAAAACCCCGATGAAAAATACTTTTGAAAATATTGTGGGATAAGGAGAATGTGCCGATCACTCAGCAAAATAAACAGACTTAACCCTTTACCACACGATCCTGAGTTTTAACAACCCTGAGAAAGGGGGCTTTTGAAAACATTGTGGGAAAAGGAGAAAATGCTGGTTACCAGCATTTTCGCCTTTTCCCACAATGTTTTCTACCCTTCCATCCCAAAAGTTCATTTTTTCAGTACGTATATTTTGTCATCTGCAAATGCTTTCAATTTAGATAAGTATGAAATTTTACTGTTTGGTAAAGAGTTAACTTAGTTAGCAAGTTTAAGTCCATTATTTTGCTGGATTGAGTATAAATCATTGTGTTGAGAATGTAACTCTATACCAAACCACCAAATTTTAGAATAGTCCAAATTGAAAGGATTTGCAGACAACAAAATAAATATGGCACAAAAATTAATATTTTTGCATGGAAAGGTAGAAAACCTTGTGGGAAAAGGAGAAAATGCTGGTTACCAGCATTTTCTCCTTTTCCCAAAATGTTTTCAAAGGGCTTCTTTCTCAAGGGTCGTTAAAAGTCAGGTTTGTGTGGAAAAGAGTTAAGGCTGCTAATCCATTAGCACACTTTTAATGACCCTGATGCAGAAGACTTTTGAAAACACTGTGGGAAAAGGAGAAAATGCTGGTAACCATGTTACCATAGATGTTTTCTATCCTGTCAAAGAACTTCAGTTTATTTGTATCACTTTCGAAATTGTCGCCTGCAGAAGCTTTGGATTTGGAGGAGTCTAGAATTCGTCATTTGGTAAAGAGTTAACGTTAGTGAAATGTGTCTCAAATAACCAACTTAGTTTAAATCAGAAAATGAGTCTGTTAGCAGATTTGAGCAAAATAACAGACCTAATTTTTTTCACGAAACTGGTCCAGAAATGTTTTGTACAGAGTTAAATGAAGAGCAGAATGTGTCTGCTTTTTCTTTCTCCAATCAATATGAAAACTGCATTCATTCTGGTTTATTTGTACTGTAAGTAAACCAGGTAATGACATTCACCATTAATTTTTGTGGAATCACTTATGACCAAAAACTGTACAAAGATTGTATAGCACAATCCGATGATCGAAACTTGTCATAGCAAATACACGTCAACCCTTCACCAATTCCGCATAATAGTGACCCTGAAGAGAGATGCTATTCAAAACATTGTGGGAATACGGTAGTAAAAAAAAATACTGGTAACCAGCATGTCACAGACCTCCAGATAAGAGGGAGTGATGGTATTCTAAATCCATTATTTCTCTTCCAAACCCTATGTTGTGGGTACTCATTAGAATTGTCTCGATGAGACGATTCTAATGAGTACCCATAACTAGTGTTTAGGTAAGAATGATTTATATTTTCAATTTTGAAATCAAAATCACTCCCTCTATCTGAAGCTCTGATGTCATAATAGTAAAATTATCAAATCTAAGTTTGTATAGATTATGCCTTTTTTCACCAATTTTGACCCCAAGGGCATCATATGAACAAACTTAGTAGAGGTCTACTAGGCGATGCTACATACCAAAATTAATATCAAAGCTCTACGCCTTCCAGTTTCAGAGAAGATGATTCTTAAAGTTTTCCTTCTCTGTTCCTATGTTCGAACTTTAGTGACCCCCGGGGCAGGACCAACTTTTGCCCCAACGGCATCATATGCACAAAGTTGGTAGAGGTCCACTAGAATATGCCACAAACCAAATATCAAAGCTCCACGCCTTCCAGTTTCAGAGAAGATGATTTTTAAAGTTTCCCCTCTTTGTTCCTATGTTCGAACTTGTGACCCCCGGGGCAGGGCCAGTTTTGACCCCAAGGGCATCGTATGAACAAATTTGGTAGAGGTCCACTAGGAGATGCTTCATGCCAAATATCAAAGCTATATGCCTTCTAGTTTTAGAGAAGATGATTCTTAAAGTTTTCCTTCTTTGTTCCTATGTTGGAAATTGTGACCCCCGGGGCGGGGCCAGTTTTGACCCCAGGGGCATCATATGAACAAACTTGGTAGAGGTCCACTAGGAGATGCTACATGCCAAATATCAAAGCTCTACGCCTTCAAGTTTTAGAGAAGAAGATTTTTAAAGTTTTCTTTCTTTATGATTATGCTCAAACTTGTGACCCCCAGGGCGGGGCCAGTTTTGACCCCAGGGGCATCAAATGAACAAACTTGGTAGAGGTCCACTAGGAGATGCTACATACCAAATATAAAAGCTCTGCGCCTTCTAGTTTCAGAGAAAAAAATTTTCAAAGATGTTGCTTTTTTTGCCTTTTTGTTGCCATGGCAACCAGAGTTGTGGGTGGAATTCAATTCTTTGAACAATGTTGGTAGAGCTTCACCCAAGGAACATCCCTGCCAAGTTTCATCAAGATTGGCCCAGTGGTTTAGGAGAAGAAGATGTTTAAAGAAATTGTTGACGGACGACGGATGCCGGACATAGATCACAATAGCTCACCTTTAGCACGTTGTGCTAAGGTGAGCTAACAAATATCCACTATTTACTACAATGCTCTCAAATGTGATATGATTTATGACAAATGAGTCATCTGCGGGTTGTGATAAGTTGAAAAAGTTATACAGGTTTTTAGAATACAATATATGAGCCATGCTCTGTGAAATTGGGGCTTCGTACTTCTTTTCGATGGATTGTACCAAGCAAGACATCACATAGTTAGGGACCCATGAAATCCACTTTGTTTAACCCTATACTACACAATCCCAACTTTTAACGACCCTGAGAAAAAGGCCTTTTGAAAACATTATGGGAAAAGGAGAAAATGCAGGTAACCAGCATTTTCTCCTTTTCCCATAATGTTTTCTACCCTTCCAAAAACAAATTTCAGTTTTTGAGTTACATTTATTTTGTCGTCTGCAAACTCTTTCAATTTGGACATGTCTAAAATGTTGTCGTTTGGTAAAGAGTTAACAACCTACAGAATCATGAGGTAGACTGGTCCTTTGACATACAGAAAATTGACCAATAGCACAAATTTTCACCCAGGTCAGCCTGCGCAGACTGCACAGGCTGGCCTGGGTCGATATCTTTTTGCAGATGAATTAAGCCCCCTTTCCACAGAGGATGGCTCATATACATTGTAATACATGGGTTTACACAACCCATTAGAGTTGTATTTCTTAGTTTGGCTCTCCCTTGACTGAATCAACTGGGTGTTTGACATTTCACATAATGATATGATCGCTTGTATAATACAGTATGGCAGATTCATATTGTATTGTATAATGGTAATATTATGTCACTTGGTAAAGGTAACACCACATGGTTTTGGGGTAAAAATACATAAAATCAAACTTAATTAATCTTATAACCCTTTCCCAAACGACAAATTTTGGACTGGTCCAAATTGAAAGAGTTTGCAGACGACAATTTTAAATTTGATGAAAATGGCAGGAAGTTCTCAAAAAGGGTAGAAAACACTGTGGGAAAAGGAGAAATAGCTCGTTACGAGCAATTTCTCCTTTTCCCAGAGTGTTTTCAAAGGACTTGTACTGCAGACACGTGAAAACCAGGGCTTGTTTGGGAAAGGGATAAACAATGAAATACATCCCGAAATATGTATATATACAATGATTCCGATATTCATCATACTCATTGGTGTAATTGTCTTGGACTTCTCGTGTACAAACAAGCAACACAATATTGAAGCTTTACTATACATGCTAGATATAGCATTCATTCATGTAGACCTGGGTTAAAAAAAAGGTCTAACTCAAAATGACCTTCACCTTAGCTACACCTCACTGGGATTTGATTGGAGCATTTTGTTTACATGCTGTGATCATTTATAGCAGACAGATTTTTTCAAAAGAAAACCATACTCTCACATTACTACAAAACGTTCAAGAAGAAATAGGGCAATGTGACCATGAGCTTCTTTACTGTTTGACGGTAATGGGATAGGGGTATACAATTTATATCAGGTAATCATTTATAGATATGAACTATGCTCTAGCAAAAGGGGGCTAAATGCATATCCGCGATGCGTTATACCAAGTAAATCATCACATCATTATGGATCCGTAATCCATTTTTTTTTTCTAACAATAGACTGGATCTGGAGGTGGGTGGAATGGTCCTTGGACATGCAGAAAACTGACCAATTGCAAAAAGTTTCGTCCCAGGTCAACCTGCACAGACTGCACAGGCTGACATGGCTAGATACATTTTTGCAGATGCATTAAGCTCCCTTTTCATAGAGCATGGCTCATATACATGTACTCCTTAGCTTTTTTTATGTATCTTTACAAAATCTACCTACTCTGAAGAATATAGCTTTTAAAAACACTGTCGAAAAATGCTAGTAATCAGCTATTTCCCCTTTTCCCACAACACTTTCTAATCCTTTACCATTCTATCCCAAGTTTTACCTCTTTACCAAATGACAAAATATTAGACTCATCCAAATTGATAGCATTTGCAGATGACAAAATTAATGTGACTCAAAAGTTAAAATTTGTTTTGGGAAGGAAAGAAAATATTGTGGGAAAAGGAGAAAATGCTGGTGACCAGCATTTTCTCCTTTTCCCACAATGTTTTCAAAAGGCTTCTTTCTCAGGGTCGTGAAAACCCGGGATTGCTTGGTAAAGGGTTAATAACCCCTAGGCAATTGGTTTCGTGAAACGTTGTCGGAAAAGCTGCAGGTAACCAGCATTTTCTCCTTTCCCACAATGTTTTCGAACCTCTCAGAGACACTGGTGTTTGAGCCACATTAGAATTTTCATCTGCAGCAGCTGTTTTAACACTTGACCACACAATCCCAACTTTTAACGAGCTTGGTAATCAGTATTTTCCCCTTTTCCCACAATGTTTTCTACCCATCCCAAAACAAATCTTAATTTCTAAGTCACATTCGTCTTCTGCAATTGCTTTCAATTTGGACTAGTCTAAAATTTTGTTGTTTGGTAAAGAGTTAACTCTTTACCACACAATCCCGAGTTTTAACGACCCTGGAAAGGAAAGCTCTGGAAAAAGGGTTGGAAAACATTGTGGGAAAAGGAGAAAATGCTTGTCACCAGCATTTTCTCCTTTTCTCACAATGTTTTCTACCATATCAAAGACAGAAATCATCATTTGAGCCACATTTAGTTTGTCCTCTGCAGATGCTTTCAGTTTGGACTAGTCTAAAATTTTGTTGTTTGGTAGAGAGTTAAATTTCGAGTAGTCTTAACTTTTTCTTCGGAACAGCCGAGCTGAAAATGTAGAGAAAAGCTATAAGGTTCAACCCTTTATCGCACAATGACGCCTTTTAATGCCCCCGAGAAAAAAAGCCTTTTGAAAACATTGTGGGAAAAGGAGATAATGCTGGTAACCAGCATTTTCTCCTTTTCCAACAATGTTTTCTACCCTATCAAAGAAAAATTGCACCATTTGAGCCACACTGAAATTGTCGTCTGCAAATACTTTCAGTTTGGACAAGGCTAAAATTTTGTTGTCTGGTAAAGAGTTAATTGCCAAATAACTCTCGGCTTCTGTGCTGCTAAGGTATTAACTTAGACAACAGACTATTTTTGTTCCTTATTAACATGTTGCTTTATTTTCAAATTGGGAAAATTTGAATTAGTTAACTCTATAGCAAACAATAAAGTCTTGAGCTAGACCTAATTGAAAGCATTTGCAGATAACAAATTAAATATAGTTTAAATGATGATTCTGTCATTGATAGAGTAGAAAACATTGTAGGAAAAGGAGAAAGTGCTGGTTACCAGCATTTTCTCCTTTTTCCATAATGTTTTCAAAAGCCTTCCCTTTCAGGGTCATTAAAACTCAGCATTGTGTGTAAAGAGTTAGTCTTTAACCCTTTACCGCACAATGACGCCTTTTGACGCCCCTGGGAAAGAAGCCTTTTGAAAACACTGTGAGAAAAGGAGAAAATGCTGGTAACCAGCATTTTCTCCTTTTCCCACTATGTTTTCTACCCTATCAGAGAAAAATTGCACCATATGAGCCACACTGACATTGTCGTCTACAAATGCTTTCAATTTGGACAAGGCTAAAATTTTGTCGTCTGGTAATGGGTTAACTAAACAATTCCCTGTTTGAAACCTGTCAAAACAGGCCTCTGTTAATGCTCCCAGAACTCTGAGCAAGTTAAAACACAAACTAGTGTTGAGCTGATTTCAAAAATGTATTACCCCAAAATACCTCGGAAATAGCAAAATTTGTGGCTTTACAATTGGTTTGAAAATTGCATTTCACTTACTAAGCAGGTCAAGGGTTAAAGTTTCAACCAAATTGATTGAAAATTATAGAAGGAGAAGAGGACACATCTACAGATGGACTAACAGATGGATGGACGGACAGACAACCTGATTCCAGTTTCCCCTCTCTCTATCTTTGTTCTGAGAGGTGTAATATCTCCTTATCTTTGTTCTGAGGTGTGTGATATCTCCCTATCTTTGCTCTGAGGTGTGTGATATTACCTTATCTTTGTTTTGAGAAGTATCATCTCTCCTTATCTTAGTTTTGATGGGTATAATCTCCCCTTATCTTTGTTTTGAGGGGTATATTTTCTCACTATCTTTTTTTTGAGGGGTATAATCTCTCCCATCTTTGTTTTGAGGGGTACGATCTCTCCCCATCTTTGTTTTGAGGGGTATAATCTCTCCCTTTGTTTTGAGGTGTTTGATCTCTCCTTATCTTTGTTCTGAGGGTAATAATCTCTCCCAATCTTTGTTTTGTGGGGTATAATATCTCCTTTTCTTTATTTTGAGGGGTATGTCTCTCCCTATCTTTGTTCTCAGAGGTATAATCTCATCCAAACTTTGCTTTGAGGGGAATAATCTCCCCCTTTGTTTTGACAGGTATTATCTCTCCCCATCTTTGTTTCAAGGGTATATAATCTCTATCTTTGTTTTGAGGGGTATAATCTCTATCTTTGTTTTGAAGGTATTATCTCTCCTTCGCTTTGTTCCAAGGGGTATAATCACTCCCTTTCTTTTTTTTGAGGGGTGTAATCTCTCCATATCTGTATTCTGATGGTATAATCTCTCCCAATCGTTGTTTTGAGGGATGTAACCTCTTCCTTTCTTCGGAGGGATATAATCTTTCTTCATCTTTGTTCCGAGGGGTATAATCTCCCCCAATCTTTGTTTTAAGGGGTATAATCTCTCTATTTGTTTTGAGGGGTATATGATTTCTCCCTTTCTTTGTTCTGAGGGGTATAATCTCTCTCTGCCTTTGTTTTGAGTGGTATAATCTCTCCCTTTTTTTGTTCTGATGGGTATTATCTCTCCCTTTCTTTGTTCTGAAGGGCTATTCCCTCCTTATCTTTGTTCTGAGGGGTAAAATCTCTCCCTATCTTTGTTTTGAGGGGCATTATCTCTCCCATCTTTGTTTTGAAGGGTATAATCCCCCTTTATTTGTTTCGAAGGGTACATCTCAATATCTTTGTTTTGAGCTGTAAAGTCACTCCCCTTCCGTGCTCTGAGGGGTATAATATCTCCTTATCTTTTTTTTGAGGGTTATAATAATTCCCCTTCTTTGTTCTGAGGGGTATAATCTCTTCCTTTGTTTCTGCTGGGTATAATCTCTCCCTATCTTTGTTCTGAGGAGTATAATATCTCCCCATCTTTGTTTGGAGGGGTATAATGTCTATCTTTGTTTTGAGGGGTATAATCTCTCCCTATCTTACCTTTTTTCTGAGGGGTATTAACTCTCTTATCTTTATTTTAAGGGGTATAATCTCTCCCCATCTTTGTTTTGAGGGGTATAATCTGTCCCCATCTTTGTTCTGAGGGGTATAATCTCTATCTTTGTTTTGAGTGGTATAATCTCTCATCTTTGTTTTTAGGGGTATAATCTGTCCCCATCTTTGTTTTTAGGGGTATAATCTCTCCTTATCTTTGTTTTTAGGGGTATAATCTCGCCTTTTCTTTCTTATAAGGGATATAATCTCTCCATATCTTTGTTTTGAGGGGTATAATCTCTCCCTATCTTTCTTGTGAGGGGTATAATCTCTCCTTATATTTGTTTTAGGGGTATACAATCTCTCTATCTTTGTTCTGAGGGGCAAAGTACTTTCTGACATAAATTTGTAGCAGATATCTTTGAGAACATTCCTGTACAATATAGACAATCATTACGAATAAAGGTATTATACATGGATGCACCAGAAAGTATTGTGGAAAGACGAGAAATTTCTTGTTTCTACCAATTATTTCCCCTTTTGCCATTTTCTTTTCAAACATGGTCTACTCCCAAGATGAAACAAGTGATCTTTAGGTGGTAAATTTAACAGTTTAAGCCTGGGAAAGATGGTAGAGTGCATGAGAATTTGAACTTACGTCTTATAAGTGACAAGTCCTTTAAACGAAAGACTGCTTTATTCAAATGAAGTAATTTAAGTTCAGTAAAGCTTTAGCAACAACATAATACAAGGGACCAGAGAATTAAAATGGCACTAAAACATATGTGTGGCACTCTGGAAAAAGGAGATTTAACCCTTTACCATGCAATCCAGACTTTTAAAGACTCTGAGGAAGGAGCTTTTGGAAAACATTGTGGGAAAAGGAGAAAATACTGGTAACCAGCGTTTTCTCCTTTTTCCACAATGTTTTCTCCTCTATCAGGAAGAAATTTCCTCATTTGGACCAACTTTAATTTGTCGTCTGCAAATGCTTTCAGTTTGGACCCATTTGGTAAAGAGTTAATGCATCTTTGTAATGCATTATACCTGGCAAGTTGTCAAGGAAATGATGAACAATGAGGTACAAGAATGGAAGAATGCGCCTTTGCCATGCAGAAATGTTACCAATTGCAAAAAGTTTCAACTTCTATCAACTTTGCAGACTGCAAAGGCCAACACAGGTTAGCATGTTTTGCAGATACATTAAACCTCCTTTTCACAGAGCATGACTCATTATATTATATTATAAAGACAATCTAGGTTTCCACACTTGGAACATTCTGAAATATGTTTACTGAAGTAAGTCTAAATAATAATAAAACAGTAGATTCCAATTTAGCACTGTCCTCTTCACATGATTGTTCTGAATAAACACTCTTGCTCATTAGCTAAAATAAACATATAAAGTGGTCTGTATTTGTCCACAATACAAGTATAGTAAAAACACAAACTCAGCACTTGTATTTTTTTATACAATTCTTTTGACTAAATCATACTCATTTCCATTGGGCTCATTAGCCGGTTAACAAATCAGTCATATTTCTTCAGCACCTCTCTAAATGATGAAACTGCAAAATCAATGTCCTCTTTTGTAACACACATTGGAGGTTTTATCCTGAATACCTGAAAAATTAATTACAGGAGTGTTAAATTAGTGTAAGGGCATTTTCAGGTATCAAACAAGGACGATTTTGCTTTTGAGCCTTTATCAAGCCTTAACTCTTTACCCCACACAATTTTGGACTTGTCCAAATCAACAGCAATCAAAGACAAAATAAATGTGTCTCGAAGGATAGGATTCTTCTTTGTAAGATGACAAAATATTGTTGGATAACGTTTTAATGTCCCACAATGTTTTCAAAAGTTTTTTTTACAGTTGTTAAAACTCAAGATTGTGTGGTGAAGGGCTAAAGTACCTATCACAACTATAGTGACTCTTGCAGCAAGAGTAGATCAAGATTAGACAGCACAAAATAATGCAGTCTGACCTTTGATCTACTCTGTCCACTCTGATGGAATGCTATAAACAAACGCACCTAGAAAATTGCAGTCATTTGGGTTACATGTCTAGACTTAACCCTTAGGCTGCTAAATGCGACTCATTGACGTTTTGCAGACAGTGTAGATCAAGATCAGACTGCACAGAATGTGCAGTTTTTCTGATACATGATCACATGTATTTTGTGAAACGGGTGAAACTGACACATTGATTATCTTTCATCTTATTTCTATGTAAATTAACCCTTTACCAAACGACAATATTTAAGATTGGTCCAAATTGAAAGCATTTGCAGACAACACATTAAATTTGACTAAAATTATTAAATTTGTTTCTGAAAGGTAAGAAAACATTGTGGGAAAAGGAGAAAATGCTGGTCACCAGCATTTTCTCCTTTTCCCACAATTTTTTCAAAAGTCCTCTTTCTTAGGGTCATTAAAAGTCGGGATTGTGTAGTAAAGAGTTAAAGAAATGAGAGAACTTTTCCACAAACTATTTGATCACCCTACAGATAATATACATGTACAGACAATAGATACAACAGATAACTTGCTAAATAGACAAGACTTACACTTCCATAGAGGCCACCTTTACCCAGTAACACTCCGAGGTCTTTCATATCCTCCCAGATATCATTCATTCTGTCTGCAGGCAGAGGATCTTTAGATTCCTGTAATAATGTTATACATGGGAACAGGTGTTACTAAGAAAAGATTGACTAGTTGACTGAATGGTGTTTCACACCACTTTAAACTTTATTTCAGTCATATCATGGTGACAGCTCACATATTCATTTATTTTCTGGGTTTTGCCGGTGCTAGGCTAGGGCTCATAAAAAAAAAGACTGATGCTCCTGAAAGTATAATCTTTTTCCTGTGAACCATGAACATGAACAATGACTATGGAAACAACTCTTACAAACATTTGTGACCTTGCAATGACCTTGACTTTTGACCTATGGAACCTTGTGTGAGACACATTGGCAAAACAGGGTTAAATGCGTCTCCATTGTGCATGATACCAAGCAAGACATCACAGAATTAGGGATCCATAAAATCCATTTATTCTGATGACTGACAGCACATGGAGGTAGAGGGGTCCTTGGACACATATAAAATTTACAAACAGCAAAAAGTTTCAACAGTGCAGGCTGACATGGTTCAATACTTTTTGTAGATGTATCAAGCCATCTTCTCATAGACCTAGACCCATTATTTTCAAGTATAATTTATGTATTGAAAATATGTGAGCCTGCTTTCTTTTTTTCAAAGCAAAAGTAAAGTACAGTATGATATGACTCAATTCTGGGGCAATATCATCTGCAGACATTATTTCATACTGCAGTAGACCACATGTAAAGGCCAAAGGAGAAGTTGTCTTTATTGAGGTATATGCCCCCAAGGATTTCACATTTATTCAACTTTTTACCAAACAAAAAAAATTTAGACTAGTCCATATTGAAAGCGCTTGCAGCCGACACAATCAATGTGACTCCAAAACTGAAATTTGTTGTTTGAAAGGGGCAGAAATCATTCACAAACAACTGACAAAGTTATGGCAGCCACTAGCAGAGCTTAAACACAAATTAGATGGCAGTCTGAGGGACAGCTGTATTCCTGCAGTGCTGCAGATTTTTTTTTTTAATCCTTACAGGGGTGAAGGTTTGACAACTGAAAACTTTGAAAGGGCTCAAGAGACAAAAACCATAAAAAGGTGTTTTGGACAGACAGATGGACAGGCAGACAATCAGAGAGACAAGCAGGGCCAGCTGAAGGCCATACCTAAAGTCTCAACATATGGTAATTATAGATTCTGCACATCATCTTACTGAGCCAAACACCCAACTAAATTTTTTTGGAAAATCTTTATAGACTTGACGGAGATACGGAACAGGTTTGAAATCCATGGCACTTGACCCTCAAATAAGATCTTGATCTACAGTCTGCATGGTTGAGCCATGAGCTCTGCACACTGATTCCCTTAGGTGAGTTTCTGACCTAACTGAAATAAAAGCAGTTCCTAAGTTCCGAGCAATCTTGGCTGAAGAAAGCTATCAAAGGCATCTTGTCTTTGAGATCCAACTGCGAGATATGAGGCAGACACAATTAATGACCATAGGACAGTTAATGCCTCTCCTATGACCTTGACCTTGGAGCCTAGCTGTGTACCCTGAGCCATACACATTCAAGGTGCCCACATGTGTGACATTTTCAATCAAAAACAAACCAAAGGTTTGAGAGACATGTTGCTGACAAGACCATGCGACCTTTGACCCCCTGCTGTGACCTTGACCTTTGTGACTAACATGTGAAAAACAACATCATAGTGAACACACAAGAGGCACCAGTGTACTTTGACCTTGGAGTGTGGTGTCTGCACATGGTCCTATCAAGGTGAATAGTGGTGTGAAATATGAAAACAAGACAATGGATTTGAGAGATATGAAGGTGACAAGAAAGTGTTACATACAGACAGACAGGCTGACTGACTGGTCCCTGAAATCTTAGCAAAGTGCATCCTCTCATCACGGTGCACACATGGTGTTGTGTGAAATATTTTAAACAACAGACTAGAATTTCAAGAAATATGGTGGAGACACACTTGCTTTGCATGATCCTTCATCTTCCTCTGCTATGACCTTGACATTGGAGTCTGGCCTTTGGAACCTTGGCTCTGCATATTGTGTAATCAAAGGGTTCATAATGTGTGAAATATTTCAAAATTAGGCAAGCTGTTTAAGAGATCCAAAGTATACACACTTTATTAGCATGCGATATTTAACCTTCTGCTAGGACCACGATCTTGGAGCCAGGTGCCCAAAACTTTAGCTCTGCATATTGTCTCATTGCAGTGCATCACATGTGTGAAATATTTATGAAATTGAGCTTGGGGTTCAAGAGATATACAGGGGACATGATTTATGTACATGTGACCTTTGATCACCAGCTGTTACCTCAACCTTCACGCCTGGTATTCCAAACCTCCACTCTGCACATTTTCTCATCAAAGTGCACCTATTGTTTGAAATATTTTAAAAAATCAAAAATACACAGCAGACATTATTTATGAGAGTCTTATTTTGACTGCCTGCTGTGACCTCGGACCTGGAATCTTTTGTCTGAACCCCCCCCTTGACCTCAACCATAGTGTCTGCGGTCTAGAAGCTCAAGTGTGCACAATTTTTTGTCTGAACCCCTCGACCTCGACCATAGTGTCTGCGTTCTAGAAGCTCCACTCTGCACAATTTTTCATCAAGGTGCACAAATGTGTAAAATAATTTAAACATCAAGAGGCTCAAGAGATACAGAGCTGATTTATGACCATGTGACCCTCTGTTGTTACCTTGACCTTAGATGACTAGGTTGTGGTTATTTTTGTAGTTATATTACTTATGTTATTTTTATTGTCTAGTCTATTGTTTAGTTAACAATGGTGTAAAATATCTAAGATAGTGCAATAGGTTAAAGAGATATGGATCAGACGAAGTGTTACTGATGAAGGTCAGAAGGACAATAATACAAGTTACAAAAACAATAAAAATCATAAGAGAGATACATTTCAGTGCAAAGCAATCCTTGTCAAAATTAAACTAAGAATTATGGCCCTAATTGAAAAGCTTGCCAAAAATTATTGATAATACCTAAGGTTACCACACAATCCTGAGTTTGAACTACTCTGAAGAAGTAGGCTTTTGAAAACAATGTGGTAACCAGCATTTTCTTCTTCTCCTATAATGTTTTAAACGATCTCAAAGACAGATACTGACAGATACTGTCATTTTTGTCCCACTTCATTTGTTGTCTGCAATTGCTTTCAATTTGGACTAGTCTAAAATTTTGTTGTGTAGAAAAGAGTTAAAGAGTTACAGCAGACATTGCAGAGCTACATACCTTGTCTGTAACCATCTCCACTCCAATCATTAGACCTTTCCCCCTAACATCTCCTACAATCTCAAATTCATCTCTCAATTTAGCAAGCTCCTCTATACAGTAAGTACCCAATATGTGAGCATTCTCCTGGATATTGTCTTCATCTATCACCTGGGTAAAATAGTTATTCTTTTAAAATAATGCAAATCTTGTGGCATTACTCTTTACCAAACGACAAAATTTAAGAATCATCCAAATTGAAAGCATTTGTAGACGACATATTCAATGTAACTCAAAAGTTGAATGTTAGTTGGGAAGGGTAGAAAACATTGTGGGAAAAGGAGAAAATGCTGGTTACTAGCATTTTCTCCTTTTCCCACAATGTTTTCAAAAGGCTTCTTTCTCAGGGTCGTTAAAAGTCGGGATTGTGTGGTAAAGAGTTAACTCTCTATCACACAAACCTGAGTTTTAACTACCCTGAAGTAGAAAGCTTTTGAAGACATGGCTGGAAAAAGAGAAAATGCTGGTAACCAGTATTTTCTCCTTTCCCCACAATATTTTTAAACCTACTAAATAAGAAATTACCATTCAAGCAACACTGAATCTGTCATCTGCAAATGCTTTCCATGTGGTCCATTCTAAAATTTTGTCGTTTGGAAAAAGAGTTAAATCCATTGATCTGTTTAGAAGTTTTTGCAATAGACTAAATACATGTACTGTATGGTAACATCTACTGTAATAGACAACAGCTTTTTAAAGATGAAACTGACACTATTATTGTTGCTGGGTTTGAAGCTAAAAATCATAATGCAACAACCATTCTCATTTCCTTACATCTAAGACACTTTGGGGTCCTGCATGGCTCAGCAGTAAAGTGTAGGACTCGTGACCTGGAGGTCCCAGGTTCAAGCATCACTGGATCCACTGGGTTTTTTGTGGGAGTGTCCTTGAGCACGACACTTCAGAGCCCTAGCCTAGTACTGGTTAAACCCAAGGAGTAAATGAATATGTGAGCTGTCACTGTGATATGACTGAAATACTGTTGAAAGCCACATCAACAAATCAATTATCAATCGATCGATCAATCAATCAATCAATCAATCAATCAGTCAATCAAAGCCACTGATCCCACTGTACCAGCAATCAACTTCCTCCATAATTGTTCTAGTTCAGCAGCTTACATTAATCATGTAATCAGAAGTGACAATTTCGTAATATATTTTTGCAAGTCTACATTCCTGCTTTAGTAGTTACGATTTCAATATAACCTTACATCTAACACAGCAGATCCCACTGCACACGCAACTGGGTTTCCTCCATAAGTGTTAAAGTGTAGGGCTTTACCCATACTGGCAGCTATCTCTGGGGTGGTGACAACAGCACCCAGAGGGAATCCATTACCAATGCCTTTAGCCATCACCACTGAAATGACAACAAAAGATTCTCATTCTAGGGAATTATCACTCTATACTCATCAACTCTTCACCTAAATATATGTTGGATCAAACAAGTCATGAGTGTACCAATAACATAGGTTTGGTGAAGAGTGTTTGTTTCACTATTTAATGCACACTGCCACCTTTTAATTCCCCTGGGAAAAAAGCCTTATGAAAACATTGTGGAAAAAGGAGAAAATGCTGGTAACTAGCATTTTCTCCTTTTTCCACAATGTTTTCGACCCTATCAAAGAAAAATTGCACCACTTGATCCACACTGAAATTGTCGTCTGCAAATGCTTTCAATTTGGACAAGGCCAAAATTTGTCGTCTAGTAAAGGGTTAACTGAGAATTCTCATCCTTGACTCATCAACTTTTCACCTAAACATACGAGCCATGCTCTGTGAAAAGAAGGCTTAATACATCTAAGCAGTCCACACAGGCTGACCTGGACCGAAACTTTTCGCTATAGATCAATTTTCTGTATGTCCAGTGACCAGTCTACCTCAGTATTCAGTAGGTTGTTACACAAAATGGACTTTAGGGATGTATGATGCTGTGATGACTTGCTTGGTATGATGTATCATGGAGACTCATTAAGTCCCCTCTTCACTGAGCATGAAGTTTGATCTTGATCTACACTATCCATAAAAGTAGCTAAATCCAGCTTCATATGTACAGTATGATGACCTCATAACAAGCGGACCATGACTTCATACTAAATATTCAACTCATCTATGCAATTAACAATTAACATAAAATCAAAGTACTGAAAGTACTGACAGACTAGAAAATTTGATTGATTGATTGTTTGTATGGTGTTTAACCCTGTTTTCAACATTATTTCAGTTATGTAGCAGTGGACAGTGCACATATCCATGTTTTCCTGGAGTTTCTTTTACCAGAACTCCGCACAATATTCTTTCCAAGCACTGGCTGCTTTTCCACACTTATATTATAACCATCATCGAAACGTGAGATAGAAATGAATCCTGTTACAATCACTATCATCAATCCTCGGAAAGAAAGTTGCCGAGTCGGGGATCGAACCAGCGACCTCCTGTTTCCAAGTGCTGTACACTACCAACTGAGCTGCTGAGGCTATGCGTGCTATTGGTTAACTGTAATCCAGTTTAAGTTTAACCCTTAACCTGCTAAAAATGTTAAACAAAACTTTTAAGCCGATGGTAAACACCTGAATATTGCTATTTCAAAGTTACATACTGGAGAAAATAATATATCCTCTTATAGGACAGTGTAGATCCAAGATCAGACTGCATGCTCTGTGCAGTCTGATCTTAATCCACACTGTCAGCAAAACGTCATTGAGTCGCGGTAGTGCTGGTAAAAGAAACTCCAGGAAAGCATGGTTAGGTGCTCTGGCCACTGAAATATCACTGAAATAATGTTGAAAACAGCGTTAAACACCATGCAATCAATTGGTCAATACCCAATAGCACAAGATGTAGTTAACTATTTAACTCTCTTTACAAAAGGAAAAATTAAAATTTTACGCCTGTCCAAATTCAAAGCTGTTGCATACCATAAATTAAAAGTGGCTGAACTGATGAAACCTGATTCCAAAAGGGTAGAAAACAATGTGGGAAAAGGAGAAAATGATGGTTACCAACATTTTCTCCTTTTCCCTCAATGTTTTCAAAGGGATTTTTCCCCAGTATCATTAAAACTTGGGACTGTTTGGTAAAGGGTTAATAACAGTTTAACTGTACACAATGATCTAAATAATGAATGACTGAAGGAATAACAAGGGTTTCCTGTCCAGTAAGGGTTAATGTAACTGGGATTTGCTACAAGTTACCTAGGTGTATCTATTAATAGATTCATTCATAATGTTACAGTGGTGTAGGAAAAAGTGATTCTCTGCTTGCATTCGTGATTCTTGTCATCCGGGTACTTTCACTAAATCGCAATATCTCGCACTCAGAAATTTTTACTCGGTGATAAACTTACTGTGTACACATATAATCGGACACTGAATGTAATCGGACACTGTCAGCGTCATATTTTTTCAGTAAAGTTCTGTTGGATTTCTCGGGCAATTGTGATAAAGATTTCTAAAACCTTTTCCAGTTATGAATACTATCACTTTTGAAGAGACAAAAAAGAAATGTCATATTATCAATATCACGGTATAGCCTACAGAAAGAGGAGTCATATACAAGTTTAAGACAAGCCCTGTCTCCTGTTGGGCGGTATGATAAAAGTTTTCGTGTGCAGACTACATTATTATGGAGTCAAAATGAAGCATCCAGATAGAAGCATTAAACATCACGGCATACTGCCTTGGTTATACAAGGCAAGAATTGAGAACAAGAGGGCCATGATGGCCCTGTATCGCTCCACTGGCTTATAAATATAAACCACGAAGAAAAGTCTTCACTATATAAGCCCTTATAAAACTTTGACCTCATGGCTACAGTCTGACTAAACGGGGAATATTGTATTAGAAGAACAACATGCCAAATGTGGGAGTTCTTGGCCTTATGGCTGGTAACAAGATGGTTTCTGAACTTTTCACTCCATAAACCCATGTAAAACTTGTGATCCCTGGTGCAGGGCCAAACTTGATCCTAGAGCTGTAACTTGGGCCCTCTTTGTAACTGTCCACTAAATAATGCTATAATTATATGCAAAATTTGGTAGCCTAAGCCTTATGGCTATGTACACCAAGATTTAAAAGTTTTCCCTATGTAAGCCTATGTAAATCTTGTGAACCCCCCCCTCCAAGTATGAGGCCAAATTGACCCCAGGACTATACTTTGGACACTTTTGGTAGACTCCAACTAGATCAAGCTAAATGCCAAATTTGGTAGCTCTAGGCCTTATGGTTTCAGACAAGAAGATATTTAAAGTTTTCTCTATATAAGCCTATGTATAAAACTTGTGACCCCTGGGGAAGAGCCAATTTTGACCCCAGGGCTATAATTTCAAGAAACATGATAGAGGTCTACTACATAAAGCTACATGCCAAATTTGGTAGCCCTATGCCTTATGGTTTCAGACAAGAAGATTTTTAAAGTTTTCTCTATATAAGCCTATGTAAAACTTGTGACCCCTGGGGAAGAGCCAGTTTTGACCCCAGGGCTATAATTTCAAGAAACATGATAGAGGTCTACTACATAAAGCTACATGCCAAATTTGGTAGCCCTATGCCTTATGGTTTCAGACAAGAAGATTTTTAAAGTTTTCTCTATATAAGCCTATGTAAAACTTGTGACCCCTGGGGCAGAGCCAATTTTGACCCCAGGGCTATAATTTGAAGAAACTTGATAGAGGTCTACTACATAAAGCTACATGCCAAATTTGGTAGCCCTATGCCTTATGGTTTCAGACAAGAAGATTTTTAAAGATTTCCAATATTTTTCAGTTTTGTTGCCATGGCAACCAGAGTTTTTGAAGGAATCAAATTCTTTCAAGAAATTCTGAAGAGGACCATGTCAGGATCATTTCTGTGAAGTTTCGTGAAAATCGGATGGGTAGTTCCAGAGAAGAAGATGTTTGAAATAAAAGTTAACGCACGGACGGACGGACGGACGCACAACGGACACCGGGCCATGACATAAGCCCGCTGGCCTTCGGCCAGTGGAGCTAAAAATTTAAAAAAAAAACAGTTATCCATACCTTTGCATTTGAAAGAAAAAAGTGTTCGGACAAAAAAGAAAAAGAAATGCATCTTTTCGGGTCAGAAATTAAAATGGACTTACCCTCAGTAACAGATTTTAATAATTCCAGACCCTATTTTTGCAAATGATCATAATTCGATTGTACAGGATAGAAACTTTACCATGACACGTGTGTATTAATCTGCCCCTAGAAAGTACATCATGTGCAGCGCTTCTACATGTCGCCCACTTTGGCAGTGAAATACCGAGATCAAAAGAACACTCGGTTAACCCTTTATCAGCTTTTCAACGAAAACAACTATAGCAGATATTTCCCCGACTCAAAATGAAGCTGAAATTACATTTTTTGGAGGATGAAAGGAAGGTTTTTAATTTGTCCTGACTTTCATTTTTTTTTTTACGATCGTCATCTTAAGGTAGTTTAAACAGGAACGTGACAAAAAAGATATTTTTTGGGTCGGGATTTTCTCAATAATATGGTGTTAAAGTTTTGGGGTTTTTTTTTTGTAAATGGACTGTCCGTCTTTTTGCAGACACTAACATTTCTAATAAAAAAAAAAAATCATCATATCGATAGCTTTATATAGGTCTAAATAAATTGAACCAACGATCCCATGGTATCAAGACCTACAGGCGCGTTACCGACTTAGCTACCAGGTTTGCCCTTTTTTCACGACATTGGACCTTCATAAGTTAAACAGTAAAAGTGAGAGCTTATTCGATTAAAACCTTTTACCAAATGGCCAAAATAGGACTCGTCCAAATCCAAAGAATGCTAAGCCGACAGATTAAATGTGGGTGAAATGGAGGCAATTGTCTTTGAAAAAGTAGAAAGTATTGTGGGAAAAGGTAAAAACTCTAGTTACAAACATTTCCTCTTTTTCCAATATTTTTTAACACCTTCTTTCTTAGGGTCATTAAAACTCGGGACTGTTTAGCTTCTCAACCAAACTTACAGCACTATATGCATATTATAACATTTTCCACCATTTCACCCACATTCTTTGGATATGGACGAGTCCTAATTTGGCCTTTAAGAAAATTCCGATCTAAAAAAAAAAGAACCTTCTTTGTTGCAACTTTTAGTCATGTTCCTACAGACGAATAGCTGTAATAGAGTCTAGATCATGAACATAAGAAAAGAAGCTTGAGCTCAAATTTTAAACCTTCCATTCCAAGATATTTATATTCTATCTATATTTTTCAGAAACATGTATAAAGGAAACATGTGTCATATTATTTTTCATGAAAATTGGATGAAGGGTTAGCTCGGTGCTTCTTTGATCTTGGTATCGCATAGCTGGGTGGCAGACCTTACAGCTGTAATGTGGTTGAGTGATTCACACAATTTAACGCACACGTGTCACTTTAAATTGTTACTTCTTAGCAGTTCTTGATCTTAATTCACCCTTATGTTGATTATTTGTGGATAGGATTTGGAATTTTACACAAGTCACAGAGGTATGTTCGTTCTTATTCTCCGTGGATCTACCAATTCAGTGTCGATCTACTTGATTATGACCCCCTAAAATGATTCTCGAAAATACTCGGATGCCCGACGTTGCTCTTATAATAATTTCTATGGTTTTGGCTTTGATATAAATCTGAAATAGGTTAGAGAAATATCAGTGAAACCTTTGATTATTCAGAGGGTAGACAATAGAGTTATTCATTAACAATCATCAAATTCAATTACACCGCGCTTGAACTACATCCGGAAGACGGCCATGATAATCGTACATCATGTTCAAATAAAATTTTGACGCGCAAATAACGATTTGCTGTCGAATGCAGCTTTTTTTTTTACAGTAGCAAATTGTCCATTTCGGGTAGCGTCCACCGAGTAACGCGTTGCTAAGGCGTTACTAAGCAGAAATAGAATCCGTGGTATTCCGAATTCGCCGGATATGACGTAGGGCAAGAATCACGAATAGGTTACTTAATTTACATACAAGCAAAGATCTTGTACCTTGTAAATGACATGATCATCTTGTTCAGTTTATTACTTTGTTAGACGACATATTCAAATTGGAGTGGTAGAGATTTAGTGGTTTTTGTCAAAATTGTCATATATAACAGAATTAAGATCTATAAGAGATAGAAGTATTTTTCTGTGAGGCAGTACATTTATTTGGCAACTGTGGCATTTTTTGTTTACTTTGACTCTAGGTCAATCTTGATGCCTATAGCCTAGCTTTGCTAGTCTAAAAAATCACTCTCACTAAAACCTTAACATTTTTTTCCAAACAGTCGAATTTCAGACACCAATCATGTAATCCTGCGGCTTGATAATCAAAAGAGGTAAAAGGTAACAAACTACATAATATCTGTCATGAGTGAAAAGGAGTTATTTCCCTTGATCAGTATATAACTTTAAGTCATATTCACTTCATGTACAACTAGCATATTTTTAAAGCTGTAACCATATAAGCCTTTGTAAACTTGTTAGCTTTAAACACTGAAATGAACTTTCTCAAAGGAAAATTGTACTAAAAAATTACAAGTTAAACATGTTTTGCTACAATATGTCATGAGATAGTGGACAGCATAGATCCAAGATCAGTTTACACATTCCATTTTGTTTGAAATTCATCTACATTGTCCAAAATGGCAGTCTGATCTCTGTCTACATTCTCTCAACAAAAATTTAAATTGCACATGAATCTCTTAAATGATGAACACGTGGGCAGCAGATCACACAGAGGAGACGTAATTCTACCCAGATTGTGTGCCATGTTGACATCAAGGAAAAACCTAGACAGCCCTTTCCTTCCTTTCTATTGCAGTTGAATATCCCATGTTTTTTTATGTTTAAGCCATTTTTAACATATCATTGCAGTCATATCATTGCATTCAGTGCATCTGTAAATGCTTTTCGGGAATTTCTTCTATCTGTACTTAGTCAAATTGTTTTTACAAGCCACTTGTTTTAAATTTGTCATGGAAACTTGCCTACTGTTGTGTTCGATAGAAACAATGTGAGGGTTGTACTGCTAGCCAAACTCTTTATAAACGACAAAATTGCAGACTGGATTATATTAATAGCATTTGCAGACCAAAAAATAATAGTTGCTCAGATGGTGCAATTTGTCATTGAAAAGGTAGGAAACATTTGAGGGAAAATAAGAAAATGATGGTTAGCAGCATTTTCTCCTTTTCCGACAGTATATTTAAAAGCCATCTTCCTCAAGGTCTTCCAAACAGAGAATTGTAAAGGATCACCTTCTACTGAATAGGCAGAAAGCATCAGATGAAAACGGGAAAAGTATGTATCGATCAATTTCTCCTTAACCCACAAAATTCCCCAAATTGCTTTGTCTGCAGACGAAATTCCCGAAATTGCTTTGTCTGCAGACTGATGGTAACCATCATTTTCTCCTTTTCCCACAATGTTTTCTATCTAAACAAAGAAAAATTGCAGCACTTGAGCCACATTAAAATTATCATCTGCAAAGGCTTTCAATTTGGATAAGGCTGTAATTTTGTCATATGGCAAAGGGTTAAACAACAGATCATTTGTCAAGGGGTTTAGAGATTAGACATATTACCAATATCTGGTGAAATATCATGGCCTTGAAATCCCCAGAAATGTGTTCCTGTTCTGCCAAAACCTGTCTGAACCTGAAAAAATATTTTTGAAAAAAATATGATCACCAAAAGTTTGCAGTAACAAATCCCTACACTGATTTAACACAAGTGTTCTTCTGCACGAAGACCATAAAATTGTGACTGCTGAAATTACCTAACTACACCATGCATGACCAAAACATTAAGGTAAAAATACATGAACCATACTCTGTGAAAAGGGGGCTTAATGCATCTGCGAAAAAGTATCGACCCAGGTCAGCCTGCACAGTCCGTGCAGGCTGACCTGGCCCGTAACTTTTCTGTATGTCCAAGGACCTGTGTACCTCATGATTCAGTTGGTTTTTTGATAAAATGGATTTTATAGATCCATAATTATGTAAAGAATTGCCTGGTGTTATGGATCACGCGGATGCATTAAGCCCCCTTTTGCCAGAGCATGGCTCACATTTGTTTGCCAATACATCTGCCCACAAACACATACCCAGTTCGGTACCATACATTTCAACAAAATGATCAGCATGTTATAAATTAGCTTTAACCCTTTACCAGACGACAAAATTTTAGCCTTCTCCAAATTGAAAGCATTTGCAGACGACAATTTCAGTTTAGCTAAAATGGTGCAGTTTTTCTTTGATAGGGTAGAAAACATTGTGGGAAAAGGAGAAAATGCTGGTTTCCAGCATTTTCTCCTTTTCCCATAATGTTTTCAAAAGGCTTCTTTTCCAGGGTGTCAAAAGGCGACATTGTGCGGTAAAGGGTTAAAATTTGGGGGTCAATGAATCTTTCAATGAAGTTTTGAGGCTTTTTCCATCATGAGAATAATTCTTATCTCAATGTTAAAACAACATTCAGAAAAATGATTTACCATCATTGTCTAAAACCAAAGCTATTAACTCTTTACCAAACAACAAAATTTTGGACTGGACCAAATTGAAAGCATTTGCAGACGACAATTTAAATGTTGCTAAATTGATGGTTTTTGTCTTTGATTGGATAGAAAACATTGTGCGAAAAGGAGAAAATGCTGGTTACCAGCATTTTCTCCTTTTCCCACAATGTTTTCAAAATGCTTCCTCCTCAGGGTCATTAAAAGTGGGGATTGTGTGGTACAGTGTTAAACCCTTTACCAAACAACCCTAAGATTAAATGAACCCAATGAAGAAGAATTTTGAAAACAATGTCTGGTAACTAGCATTTTCTCCTTACTCCACAATGTTTTCTACCCTTGCAAAATAAGATTTTGATTTTTGAGTCAGACAATTTATATGTCATTTGCAAATGCTTTCAATTTGGATAAGTCTACAATTTTGTCATTTAGTAAAGAATTAAACAGACATGGCAAAAACTTCAGAGATAGTTTGTGATCCTTAAATGTGTTTTAACTCTTTCCCACACGACAAAAATGTAGACTTACATGTATCCAAATTGAAAGTAGTTGCAGACGACAATTTCATTGTGGCTCAAATGATGCCATTTTTCCTTGATAGGGCAGAAAACATTGTGGTAAAAAGAGAAAATACTGGTTACCAGCATTTTCTCCTTTTCCCAATATGTTTTCAAAACGGTTCTTCCTCAGGGTCATTTAAAGTCGGCATTCTATGGTAAAGGATACGATTCTAAATAGAAATTGGAAGGCTAGCCATCTGATTGGCTGTTGCAGGGCGATATTCTAGAGATTTCATTAAGAAAAGTGTGCAAAAGTGTGCTTGCTTTTACAAAGCCAAAACCTCTGCACTAGCTCTTTACCAGATGACAAAAATTTTAAATTTGGCTCTAATCGCAGCATTAACTCTTTAACACACAATGACTAGTTTAAATGCTCCCCGGAAATTTGACTTTTGAAAACATTGTGGGAAAAGGATAAAATGCTGGCAACCTGCATTTTCTCCTTTTCCCACAATGTTTTCTTACTTTTCAGAAAAAAAATCAAATCATTTGAGCAGCATTTAATTTAATTTGTTGTCTGCAAATGCTTTGAATTTAGGCCAGTCTAAAATTTTGTCATCTGGCAAAGAGTTAACTCTCTACATAATTTTAGACTTGTCCAAAATGTTACTCAAATGATAGAATTTGTCTTTGCAAGGGTAGAAAACATTGTGGTAAGAGTAGAAAATGCTGGTTACCAGTATTTTCTCCTTTTTCTTAACAATGTTTTCTAAAGCTGTCTACCACAGGGCCATGAAATCATGGGACTGTGTGGTAAAGCATTGAATAACTGATAACCAAAATAGTTAAATAACTCATGATCAAAGTAAAAGTGGTTGAAATTATTGGAATCATCTTTGAAAGGGTATAAATTATCTGCACTGGGTTGTGAAAGAGGATAATTTCATACAGAGTTATCAACAATTTGCTCGTTGTTTGCAGTGGAGTTTTAACAGCTCAGTTCCTATCATGGCAGTCAGTGCACCTACCCATGTGCTTCCTGGTTTTCCTCACAACAATTCTGACATAACTTTCTTTCCAAGCCACTAAGTACTTTTCTCACATGAATCAGAGTTGAGTGGCAAAAAATCGCTGGACAGAATATTTGCCTCAGTTATCAACAAGAACAAAAGAGAACAAACCTCATCAGATATACATACACCACCATGCTCTCTCACCAACTCAAAGGCATGTTTGAGGAAATTTTTTGGAAACTGAACTGCCCCACCAACACCCTGAAAAGTAACAACAAGAGGGTTATGATGGCCCTTACTCGAACACTTGAGCCTGTGTATCTTTGAAAATATAATACAGTGTTTTTCCATGATATGAACTGGCAATCTAATTTTTACTGGGCTAAACCATTTTCAAAATTGTAAATAATAGCTCCAAATACAAACACTGTGACTTTGACGAGCATCAGAGTGAAAATGTGGCCTCTACACACAAGGTTTTTCCAAATTTTCCTAGTGACCTACCTTTTGGTCCAATAGGCCCCATTTTCAAACTCATCAAGCCAAACATTCTGGCCAACTTTCATAAATATTGTACGGAAAATGTAGCATTTCAAGTTTAAACTACAATGCTTCGTCATTATGGCTCCAGGAAAAAGTAAAAGAACTTCACTGTTCACCTGGATGGATTCTGCAAAGAAGGCACCAATTCTTCCTTTAGGGGCAGAGAACTGTAAAACGTCTTTTAATTGGTCAACATACAGTTCCCCTGCTATACACTGACCAGCTGGACAATCACAGCCTCTTTGGACCTGAAAGAAATACAGGCATTCTTTAGACTCTTGGTGGCTGACTCTTTATATCTAATTGAAGGACAGAGTCTAATTATTTCATCAAACTTTGCCAGTATGAGACAACAAATACACAGAGTGCTAAAAACCAGAAAGCATTCAAGTAAAAGATGAGCTTGGTAACATAGCTGGTAGCGTAGAGGACTTGAGACCAGAGCTTGGTAACACAGCTGGTAGCATAAAGAACTTGAGACCAGAGGAGGTCGCTGAACTGAATCCCAAGCTCTGCCAATTTCTTTCTGGGGACTGATGATAGTTGTTGCAACAGGACTCAATCCTCTCTCATTGCTGGTCATTGTTTTGACCATGGTTATGTGGGAAAGCAGCCAATGGCTTGGAAAAAATGTGGAGCAAAGTGCTGGGTAAGCTGGCCTCCATGATTTAACTAAAATAATGTTGAAAACAGTGCCAAGTTTTTGCCAAACAAGAAAATTTTTGACTCATCCAAATTGAAAGCTTATGCAAATGACAAACTAAATATGGCTTAAAAGCTTGATTTGTCTTTGAAAGGGTAGAAAACATTGTGGGAAAAGAAGTAAATGCTGGTCACCAGCATTTTTGCAATGTTTTGAAAAGCCTTTTTTAAAAACCCTGGGGCATTAAAACTTGGAATCTTTTGGTAAAGGGTTAAAAACAAAACAAACAAAAAAGAAACTCAAGTAAAAAAAAGTTATACCCCCTGGATTTAACAAAAAACAAAACATAACCTCAAACTTTGAAAACATTCTTGTCAAATACAAAGGGTGTGCAAGATACATGTACTTCTTCATAACTTTCATAATTTTGAATCTATTCCTTTGATAATTGCATACATTTTTACTTCAACACATGAGCAATAAATAAGAGAAATTTCACTGGAAATTCCATTGTTTGCAGGGTGGGAGGGGAGGGGGTAGAACAGTTCCCTGACTTTCATGTTGAAACAAATGTGACATTTTAGATGTTGTCAACAACTTTTCAAAGTATCTGCCGTGAAATTGCACACACTTGTGATTGTGATATCTTTCTTCCCAAATGGCAAATACTGACCTAAACAAATTCTCATCGTATACTGAAATTACTGCTTGTACCTTTTTCTTAACCTTTAAGGTGCTAAGCACGACTCACTGACCGTTTGCAGACAGTGCAGATCAAGATCAGACTGCACAAAATGTGCAGTTCAGAATGCACAAAATGTGCAGTCTAATCTTTGATCTACACTGTCCGATACGATGTTTTCTTTCTGGTGAAATCAACTTGAAATCCCAATATTTGTTTTATTTACTATTGAGTGGAAAATTTTGTTTCATTTCTTTAGCAGTTTAATCCTTTACCGCACAATGATGCCTTTTAACGACCTGGGAAAGAAGCCTTATGAAAACATTGTGGGAAAAGGAGAAAATGCTGGTAACAAGCATTATCTCCTTTTCCCACTGTGTGTTTTCTACCCTATCAAAGAAAAATTGTGCCATTTGAGCCACACTGAAATTGCTTTCAATTTGGACAAAGCTAAAATTTTGTTGTCTGGTAAACGGTTACGGGTTAAGTTCCTCTCTGGTCTGCAAACCCCATCATAAACATGTGCTCTCCATTGCACTTGTGAACACATGCTTTAACTCTTTACATGCATGTTTTCTCATAATAGAATTTTCTAGATGTTCAATTATTAAACCTGAGATTTGTGCAAAATTTTATCCCTTAGGGCATTTCCATTTTTTTCAGAAGATGCCACTTTTTTCTGCATTGAAGAAATGTACCAGCTGTATTCAAAATGGCACCAATCTTAAGTTATCAAATGTTTTGCTGATTTTCTCTCCCTTTTTTTGAAAATAACACACATTTTTAAAAAAAATAGTGCTTTTCAGGAGTGTTCAGCTCTATCTCAAAAGTTGCCCTTTGTTATGTTCTTATCCCACTTTCCACTGATGACCATGTCAAATAAATAATTTCAAAGATAAACAACCTGAGAAGTGATGTTGAAAAGTTATGGAAAAAGTCCCCTTATTTTATGAACACCCCTCGTACAAATTACCAAAATAAATTTCTCTCTATTATGCTGTTTCAAAAGGTTGTCAGTAGCAAGATTAGAAATCAAGTGGCATTGTATTAACCCTTTACCACATAATCCCGCATTTTAACAACCCTGAGGAAGAAGCCCTTTGAAAACATTGTGGAAAAAGGAGAAAACGCTGGTAACCAGCATTTTCTCCTTTTTCCACAATGTTTTCTACCCTATCAAAAGTAAATTCTATCATTTCAAATACATTCAAATTGTTGTCTGCAAATGTTTTCAATTTGTACAGGTCTGCATTTTTGTTGTGTGGTAAAGAGTTACTGGAAGATAAATATTCATGTATTGCGATTTTGGACAAGTCATTGAATTCCAGATGGATCAGTTTTAATTCTATATTTTTTGTGTAATCTCAGCAAGCCCACATGACAAAATATCAGTAGTTTCTTTTCAAAAGCTGTACGGAGTGTAAAAGGAAACTAAAAGAAATATATACAGTCTTTCAAATTTTCTTGTAAAAGTTGATGCATAAATATGAGCCATATTCTTCGAAAAAGGGAGCTTAACTCATCTGTGAAAAGTATTGACCCAAGTCAGCCTGCACAGTCTGCGCAGGCTGACCAGGGACAAAACTTTTTGTTATTGGTTAATTTTCTGTCTCTCCAATGACCAGTTTACCTCATGATTAAGTTGTTCCTTAAAAAAGTGGCTTACAGTAACTGTGGATCCATAATTACGTGCTGCCTTGATTGGTATCATGCATCATAGCGATGCATTGAACCCACTTTTGCCAGAGCACAGCTCAAATGTATGTAATTACATGCTGATGTAAAATACTGTTCAGTATTTTTATTGTATTTTGTACAGACTGGAAGCCAAGTAAACAGACTGAAACAGAACATCAGTGTGTTGACCCAAAACTTCCTTATCGAAGACCATCTCTACTACCCATGTCCTGTCAAGTCTTAACCCTTTACCACACAATCCCGAGTTTTAACGACCCTAAAGAAGAAAACTTTTGAAAACATTGTGGGAAAAAAAGGACAAAATGCTGGTAACTAGTATTTTCTCCTTTTCCCATTTTGTTTTCTACCCTTCGCAACACAATTTTCAGTGTTTGATTCACATTTTTTTTCTCATCTCCAAATGCTTTCAAATTGGATAAATCTAAAATTTTGTCGTTTGGTAAAGACTTAAGGGGGAAAAAATGAGACATAGAGGATTTGTTAGAAGAATATTGCAAGAAAAGTATCAATTTGATTCAAATATCAAACTAGGTCTAAGTTTTGGTGCAAGATGAAAATACAATATATTCACCAATATTTTCTGGTATGAAAAAAAAATTGGTCAATTTAATTACATATGTCTAGATACCTTGATGACAATGTCATAGGAACAACATCAAGAAAAGATTTCATCGGCTGAATTTTTGAAGGAACAGTACCTTTCCAGAACAGGTATTTAGTCCAGAGTTTGAGTGTTTTGTTACACTCTGTGCAAAATTCATAGTTACATTAAGCTTAACTGTAGATGGTAACTGGTGATTTGTCAAGGAGAAAGCATACCCAGACTACTAGTATATATACAGACCTGTGATGGTGAATCCCTGCAGTGCATCCCTCCCCAGGGTCCTCTATAGGGATCGGGGTTCATCGTCTGAAAAAAAGCAACTAAGCCTCAGAGTGTAAAACAAACCAGATTGGCATTTTTGATATTTAAGCCTTTGTAAAACATAATTTGAAGAATTTTGGTAGATGTCAACTAGATGAAGCTACATGCCAGATTTGGTAACCCTATGCTTTATGGCCAGGAACAAAAAGGTTTTTGAAATTTTTCGCTATAAGAGCCCATGTAAAACTTGTGACCCCTGGGGCAGGGCCAGTTTCACCCCAGGGCTATAATTTGCAGAATTTTGGTAGAGGTCTATTAGATAAAGCTACATGCCAAATTTGGTAGCCCTAGGCCTTATGGTTTCAAACAAGACAATTTTCACAGAGTTTTAATACTTCACAGTTTTGTTGCCATTGCAAACAGAGTTTTAGATGGAATCATATTCTTTGAAAAAATTCTGAAGAGGGCCATGGTAAGATCATTTCTTTGAAGTTTTATCAAAATCTGATGAATAATTTCAGATAAGAAGATGTTTGAAATATAAGTTAATGCATGGGCAGACGCACGCATACATGGATGGATTCATGAAGAACACCTGGCCACAATATGAGCTTGCTGGCCTTTAACCAGTGAAGCTAAAAATACTGATAACCAGCATTGTCTACTTTCTTTACAATGTTTTCTAATTCTTTCTTCATCGTTCTTGAAAACACAGGTATGTCTGGTAATAAGTTAAAGAGTCTTCAAAGTCACCAGCAGTCACTCACATGTAATATACCAAATCCTGAAGGAATATTGTATCGCCATGTTGACACAGCTGTGAGGCCCATTAAATATGGACTGGCTCCATGATAGGCATTTCTGGAAAGAATAAATCTAAATGATAGTAATACACCCACTCATCAATGGCAGTATACTAAGTTTACAGAGGCTACTACAGCCCAGCAGGGTAGCTCAGTGTTTAGTATATCTGAGTCGTGACCTGGTTAAGTTAAGCCAGGAAACACATGCCCAGGTGCAATGACCCTGTGATATGACCTAAGCTTTTAAAATAGTTTTAACCCTTTACCACACAATCCCGACTTTTAACGACCCTGAGAAAGAAAACGTGGGAAAAGGAGAAAATGCTGGTAACCAGCATTTTCTCCTTTTCCCACAACGTTTTTCCCCTTCCCAAATCAATTTTCTATTTTTGAGTCGCAGTTATTTTGTCGTCTGCAAATGCTTTCAATTTGGACTAGTCTAAAATTTTGTCGTTTGGTAAAGAGTTAAATTCCAATACAAATAAAAGAGGCTACTGCAATATTTGAATGATTTGTTTGTTAAGTGTTTACTCCTCCATATCATGGCAGTAGCCCAAGTCCTCTTGGGCCTGTATTCATAAACCATTCTTAGTTTCATTCTTGGTCTTATTCTACATTTAGAAAATAACACAACTTCTCATTGGCTAAACAAAATGGTTTATCCCATCAAAAGTTGTGTTAATTTCAAATTTAGAAAGTTACTGAGAACAAGACTATTAGTGTTCTTTAGAACTGCTGGTGAAAATGGACCCTAGTGTTTCCTATTATTTATGCTTTGCACAACACTCTTTCAAAAGCACAGGATGCTCTCCAGCAAAGCAATTACCCACTCAATGCTCAAAGAGGAAAAAAGAAATTAACCCTGCCGCATTGACTGTCATCAATCCTTGAAATTTGCCAGGTCAAATTTTAAATGAGGTAATTACTTGAATACATTCCTAAGATCTTCTGATTGAAAGTGATGACAGCCATGTCAAAAGCACAAGCTTTCGTCAATTTTTTAATGAATGTAATTATTCAAGTTTATAATTCATGTCCTACTGTTTATAACTGGCAATCACTCTTTTCTCACAATGTTTTCCATACTTAACATACTAAACAAGAGGGTCATGATAACCCTGAATTGTTGTCTAAAAAGCACACAGATGTTCCTAAGACTTGTTCCAGTGACATACTGTTGGAACCCCTGCTCAAGATATCATTAATACAGACATTCTGACCAAGTTTCAAGATTATAGAACTGTACATGTGGTCTCTGGAGAGTACAAAAGGTAAATGTTGACAACACACACCAATGTATCTGGTAAACCTCAGTAATGTACTCGTGTATCTAGTATACCAAAGTAACATGTTGACATATCTAGTATACCACAGTAACATACTGATGTAGCTAGTATACTATAGTAACATATTGATGTTAGCTAATACAACTCTGTAAAACACAACTATACACAGCATACCTCAGTAACAAACTGGTGTATCCAGTACACCACAGTAACATACTCATGTATCTAGTATACCCTGGTAACAAAGTGGTGTATCTAGTATATCTCAGTAGCTAACTAGTGTACCTAGTACACTACAGTTAACATATGATTTATCTTGTATACCTCGCTAACATACTTATAATCCTGCATTTAGTATCTTTGGTAAAATGAAGATGTACTGTGGTATCTAGTATATCTCAGCAATATAAGAGGACTGATCCAAAACTTCGTAGACACCACTATTTTCTTTGCAAAAAGATGTCCTAACATTTTCATGATATCGTATATTTCGGTACAAATTGTTCTGAATCTGACAACCAAATTTTAGAGAAAAACAACTGTTTCTTCATCAAGTATTAAAGTAAGACATTATAGTATCAAGATCTCATAACAGTCCAGATTTCGTCTTTTCATTCATGCACGTATAGCTGTTGTATGTCCTCTACTGACCATGTAAACCTTCTGTATGGCAGTAAACATCATCATAACATTAGAAAATGATGTAATATCCCTAGTGGTAAAGATTAACAGCCATCTGAATTTCTGGTTTTGTTAAAAGTAAGCAAAATATAAACAGTGGCTAAAGCATTTGTTTTCAAAATGAAAGTCACTGATCTGTCAAATATTCGAACGATCATACATCTGAGTATAAATCTCAGGAAAACGCCCGGTGAAACTAAATCTATGCTAGAAAGTGTTACAAACAAGTCTTCTGTTGGTCAGTGACTTGTTCATAAGCAGCCTTGGCTATTTCTGAAGGACGGGAAAACTTGGAGGATGACCAGTGATCCTGCAGACCGTTTGAAGTCACTGATACAAACGCTGTTCAGGAGCAAGTGAGGTCAAAGATTGACAAGGATCATCAAGCAAGTTAGTGAGCGCTGCTTTGGACTTGTAATGTGGAACTATCGATATAGTTGTAACACATCATGAGATGTACTGGAATGCGCCACATTCATGCTAGAGGGGCTTGGCGGCCCCTTTGAGCAACTCCCCTGTACAACGTAACGTCATGTACAATGTCTTGAGCTGTGCCACGAATCATGAACTGCCTGTGTTCAAAAGGTTGTAGTTATATTAATATTTGGTCAATAACTATGAAATTTGTTGAAAATATAGATAGATACTGACTTAAATATACAACAAAATTTTAGATGGATATACCCATTAATTTTTATTTTACACATACTGTCCACAAACTTATGGTTCAGCCTTTGTACTAGCGTGTCAGTGTACCTATTTAACTGCAGTAACGTACTGATGTATCTAGTATACCTCAGTAATATACTGGTGTATCTAGTGTATCTTGGTAGCATTCTGGTGTATCTGGTTTACTTCTGTAACATCCTGGTGTATCATCTATACCTCAGTAACATACTGGTGTATTGAGCAAGCGTCTTTGAAATATCTATTACTATTTTCGTGCATCAGAGATAATCACACAGCTCCAACTAACATTTCAAATAGCAAAACCGCATACACAAACCTCCACTCTAGGTAAGTGGTTTGTTAACCATTTTCTTAAAAAAAAAAAACTCTTTTCTAATAAAAAAGGCTCATGTAATTGAAAATTTAAGACTTAACTATTATTTGCTAACAAATATTTACCTGAGAGAGATTACATCAAAAACACCAGTATGCAGTCTGGCCATCATGAGGGCAAGATCATTAGCTTCTGAACCACTGTTTGTAAAATATACCACCTAAAACAACAATGAAGAAATACTGACAAAAACCCTTTATCAGGCATCAACATTTTGGACATCCAAACTGAAAGCATTTGCAGACAACAAATAAAAGGTGGCCAAAGTGCTTAAATTTTTCTTTGAAACATTATGGGAATAGAACGAATGGAGTTTTATGGCCAATCAACAGCAAAGGTCATTTTGGGCATTATGGGAATAGAAGATACTACATGCTGGTATGATACACCAAAGGACAATGAAACTGAAGATAACATGATCAAATTCTGCATTTGAATTTTATGTGTCCTCTACTCAGCAGAACAATGATAATTTTGGAAAGCATTATATTTTGGTGGGTTTTTTTTCAGATATTCAGGACTGAATTGTATAATGAACAAAAAACGTTTAACGTTGCATGACATAATTGTGACATAACTCTGCATATTACAGGTATGCTACCAGTCATGTAAAAGGATGAATAATTAATATCTCATACATGGTGATGTTAGATTAAAAATCACAAGTAGCTGACTTAGCTAAATTGATATTCCATTAAAAATGCATGCGAAACATTCTTCAGACAATAAATATTTTTGTACTATATGAGTATATACCAATACTGCACATTATGGGAAAAGAAGATACTGCATGCTGGTATGATACACCAAAAGACAATGAAATTGCAGAAAACATGATCAAATTTGGCAATTGAATCTTATGTCCCCTACTCAGCAGAACAAAAGGTGAATATTTTATGGTTTTCATAGTGATTATTTTGGAAAGCATTATCTCTGTGTAGCTTTTTTTCAGATATTCAAGACTGATTTGTATAATATAATGAACTAAAAATGTTTAACATTGCATGACACAATTGTGACATAACTCTACATATTGAGGGTATGCTACCCGTCATGTAAAGAGGGTGAATAATTAATATTTCGTATATGGTAATATAAGATTATGAATCACAAGTAGCTGACTTAGCTAAACTGATATTCCATTAAAAACGCATGTGAAACATTCTTCAGACAACAAATATTTTGTAGTATATGAGAATATACCAATACTGCACATTGAAGGAAGCAGCAACTAATAAAAAAAGGGAAACATTAGTTTTTCTTATACAGTAGATTTCAAATCTGTTCATTCTTTTTTGGATGTATTTAAAAAAAAATGTGCAAGTTTGTGCTTGAAAAATAGTTGTTTTGTGATCCAGGCTATTCATACTGCAATTAACATAATTGTTGTGTGTCACATGACACATTTTCAAGAAAACAAGACATACTCATATGACAAAAATTATCGCTATTAAAGAAAACATAACTGCAATGATTTCTCTTGTCTTAAATATAGGCATAAACAGACTTTTTGAAGTCAATGATACAAACTGTACACTACAATCATTCTCAGACATGTAAAGCTTAAACCAGTACAACTTTTGTACCAGAGACTGACTATTACCTGCAGATACCTGGGTATCCACATCAGATTCCATATTTTTGCTAAACAAATAGGACAAACAAATTTCATAAAGCTGTGTAATCTATATACAAGCAATCACAGCTAGGAAGTATTTCAGTCCACTCCCAAACAAAAAAGAGACAATGCAATACACATGAAACAGAATTGAACAAAAGAGAAAACCTCTTCGATAAAGAAACATAATTATGATGTTCAAGCATCCATATAAATTCTAACCCCAACATGAGGACAGTCTGAATATTGCAACACTTGCAACGCTCTGCACAACCAACAATTTCTCACATAAGTCAGAGGTAACTGGTGAGAAATGAAATACCAAGGATGCAATTTGCTGATTTGCTGCATGTTTCAAGCAGTATGCCTAGGTAAGTCAGTTTTGACTTACCAATGATGCAATTTGCTGATTTGCTGCATGTTTCAAGCAGTATGCCTAGGTAAGTCAGTTTTGTTGTACATGGAGGTGACAACTTCAGTGCATTTATAATGATACAATTCACTCATGATCTTCTAAGCTCAACTAAATTCAGTAAAGAAGAATTCAGGAGAACACTAGGTGTACAGCAGGGAAGAATGGGACATTATTTTAACCCTTTCCCAAACAACAAATTTTAGACTGGTCCAAATTGAAGAGCTTGCAGACGACAATTTTAAATTTGATGAAAATGGCAGAAAGGTCTCAAAAAGGGTAGAAAACACTGTGGGAAAAGGAGAAATTGCTCGTTATGAGCAATTTCTCCTTTTCCCACAGTGTTTTCAAAAGACTTGTACTGCAGACACGTGAAAACCAGGGCTTGTTTGGGAAAGGGTTAAAAAGCACTTGATGTACAGCAGGGAAGAATGGGACATTATTTTAAAAAGCATCCACCAAATGTTTATTATTCGGTAAAGAGGTCACTGAACTAACGCTGAGATGTCCCAAAATCAATCAGTGGTGAGAGAGGAATGAATCCTGTCTCAATCACAATCATTGTCTAAATAAAAGACTGAATTGATAATGAGTAAACATGCAGGCAGAACATGTACATGACAAGTTTTGAAGGATTCAATGTGTTTAAGAACAACAACGACCCATGTCTAATGAAATCTTAAAGAAGAATTTAAAATTCACCTGCAAATGTTGAGGTAGCCTATCGGTGAGTTTTTTGGCATATTCATGTAGGTTTGGATGCATGTAGATGTTTGTTGTATGCCACAGCTTCCTGATCTGCTTCTCTGCTGCTGCATTTACTTTTCTATGAAATAAAAGAAAAGACAAGAGGGTCATGAATCGCTCAGAGGGCCATGTATCGCTCAGAGGGCCCTGAATCGCTCACCAGAGCCTATGTACCTTTGAGAACAAAATATATAATATAGTCAATGTCTTCTCTGATATGAGGTAATGAACTAGTTTTACACCAGGCTGACCCATTTTCAAAATTGTTTATGATATCAAGACAAACATTCTGACTCATCACAATGTAAATGTGGTCTCTAAAGATTTATCCCAGAGACCTATTTTTGAACTTGATGCAACAAAATTTTGAACTTGTCTTAGAGGTCATCAAGGCAAAAATTCTGACCAACTTTCATGTGGACTGGACTGTAAATATATTTTTTTCTTTTTTTTTTTCCAAATATATGTCACAGTGACAGACTTTTTGACCTAACACGACCCAAACTTATGGGCAATATTATCATACAAACATTCTGACAAACTTTCATGAGTATTGGCCTGAAAATTTGGCCTCTTTAGTGTTATAATATTTCATTCTGAAACCCTTGTTACTCGACAGATAACTTCACTTTTGCTTTAAAAAAAAAAAAAATCAAAAGTTGTATTCTGATAGGCTGATAAAAAGGTCCACTGATTATCCTAAGGTCCTGTGATCAAAATGCCAATTGTGGTGAGACTGCACCTAAAAATCTTAGTTTCAATGTTTATCACCACTGCCATATAGATGCAAGGGTTCCTTTTCCATTTTTCTTTCACATCAGGCATTTTCCATCCCATTGAACTCCTGTGTGCTACTGGCACTAAGTCTTCAGTCTTAAGTCTAAAAAAGCCTGAGTGATAATGTGCTACTGAAATAGAAAACTTCACAGACATGCAATATTTCATTGGTTTAGTAATGTCGCTAAAGAGGGCATACTGAGTCTCTATCATGTTGTATAAGCACTCTTCTATGATATCATATGAGACTCTATATGCTAATTTCAATAACATGATTCCACCAATGAAATTTAAACACCTGCAAACAATTCTTACGGATGACAGTGTCCCACACTGACAGTTACAATCCCAGCAAATAAATCTAAATATCTTTTCCCTGTCTCATCAAACAACCACTGCATGTGACCTTGATGTATCATCACAGGTTTTTTGTAGTATGTAAACAAGGCAGGGTTGATGTTGTCCTTCCTGACTTTCCGTGCCTCCTCATAGGATATCCCCTGAAATGTAATGATGGATTAAATGGGACTTTTACACAGTTTCAACAATATTACAGTAACATCATAGTAAAGGTCACTTGTTAATTTGTTTCTATCAGTGTTAGGCTGGGGCTCTGAACTCAATGCTTCAGGTGAGGGTTGAGCCCAGGGGCCACATTCACCACACATTCTTAAGAACATTCTTAGTCTTATTCTCTAGAATTTTGTAAATATGAAAGTAACACAACACCTGACTGACTGGACCATCTGGTTTAGCCAATCAGAAGTTACGTAACATTCAAATTTAGGAAATCTTGGAGCATGAGACTAGAACGTTCTGAAGACTGGTAGTTGAATACGGGCCCTGATTCTGTGGATTAATCCTGCACCACAAGTACTGAGCACCGAGGACCGCTACTGATTGACAAACAGTTATCCACTCAATCCCTTGTTTCCATGGCTTGATGAAGAAGTCTTTTGAAAATATTTTGAACAAAAGAGAAAATGTTGTTTCCTAGCATTCTTTTTTTTTTTACATTGTTTTCTACCCTTTGAATGTAAAATTTCATCATTAGAGCCAACTCTTATTTGTCTTCTGTAAAAGCTTTGATCTTGGTCCCAGAGACTTACTTTTTATATTAGGTAACCTAATTTCAAACCTGTTCAAGATATTATCAAGAACAACTTTCTGGCCAATTTCCATTGATTATTAGGCTGGAGATGGTGCCTCTAGAGTGCACACAAGACTGTCTAAGCTTTTTTTCAGTGACTTACTTTTTGACCTGAGTTGACCCAGTCACAAACTCATCCAAAATATGATCACATCAAACATTCTGACCAATTCTCATGCATATCATGCATATAGTATGGTCTCTTAGATGCACACAAGTTTTTTTTTTAAGATTCGTCCCAGTGACCTTCTTTCTTTGATACTAGCTGACCCAGTTCCAAGCTTGCCTGAGATATCATCAATACAAACAATCTGACAATTTTCTTGAGTACAGAGAAAAAGGGTTGCCTCTAGAGTGCAAACAAGCCTTTTCAAAGATTTGTCCAAATGACCTACTTTTTGACCCTATGTGACTAAATTTCAAACTTATTTCAGATATCATCAAGACGCTCTTTTTGACCAATTTCTGACAAATTCCAGTATCAAACTGAAAGTGCTCTAGAGTGCACACAAGGTGTTTTAAGCGTTATTTCAGTGTCCTACTTTTTTCCTGTATGAGACCAAAATTTAAACTTGTCCAAGATGTTATCACCAAAAATATTTTACTTTTGGCAAGTGTCAGACTTAAAATGTGGCCTCTAGAGTTCACACAATACTTTTTAATCCAACATGACCCAGTTTGTCAAACAATCTAACCAATTGTCATTGATATAGGACAGAAAATTTTGCTCTAGAGTGCACACAAGGTAATTGTTGATGCCCAGATGTTTAACAGCCAGAGCATGATCCCTAATCCTAACCTTGAGCACTTTCTGCTCAGGTAAGCTAAAAACGGAAAAATAATGCAACTTTGTGACAGTTGAAAAATTACAGCATGCATGGACACACCTAAACTTTCCACTCTTAATCAGACCACATATTTTACACTCGCCCTGATTAAAAGTATTTGCAGGCAACCAGTTATCCCTTTACCACACAATCCAGCCATTTAACGACCCTCAGGAAAAAGCCTTTTGAAAACATTGAGGGAAAAGGAGAAAATGCTGGTAGCCAGCAATTTCTCCTTTTCCCAAAATGTTTTCTACTCTTTCCAAAACAAATTTCAATTTTTGAGTAACATTTATTTTGTCGTCTGCAAAAGCTTTCAATTTGGACTGGTCTAAAATTTTGTCATTTGGTAAAGAGTTAAATGTGTTAAATGTTGAAATTTCACTTTGAAATGCACCTATGAAAACATTGTTGGAAAACAATAAACTGTTGGTTAATGGCTTGTCTCCCTCTCCCATGAATTTCTAAAAAGCTTTCTTCACAATACAAGGTCGTTTGGTAAATGGTTTATGGTTAATTACACAGTTTTAATTCAGGGCACTTATTCATTCTACGTTATATTTTGCAGCTCTGTTAGTGCATAAATATGTTAACCCTTAGCGCTCTGAATTGATAAAAAGAACCTTTTCATCGGGAAAAACAGCCAAACAACTAGTTGCCATACCAATGTTACTTTGGTGAGACTGTACCAAAATAGCAGACAGTGTAGATCAAGATCCAAGATCAAGCTACATGTTTTATGCAGTCTGACCTTGATCTATGTTGTTTGGTAAAACAACTACAGGTTATTTCAGCACTTTAGAGACTAAATGAGCATACTTAAGTAAACATAATGATGCTTTGGTGGATGATCCAGCTCACAGGTGTGCAGTCTGATCTTCAACTTGATCTTATACTGTCACTGTCAGTATTTTTCTTATATTTCTCAATTTGAATGGAAATAGTTGTTACTTTTATTGTTAATTTTGTTGTGCTCTATGGTAATTTATCTTCAATCTTGTATAAGAAACAGAAAAATTAATTATTAAAGGTCAATACTTTGGAAGCTGACAAGTTTTTCTCTTGCCACAGCGACATGGAATTTTGAATACCACAGTGAATAAATTGGAAGAATCCGATAGGTCAATAAAATTTGAATTTAAACTTTGAAATTACAACACAACGCTTTAAATAGTTATGAGTGATCAGTTACGTCCAATGTGTCCAAACCTATTTTTAAGCATCATTTTGTTATACAAAGCTGATATTTGACTTCCACTGACTAGTCAGTTCACTGTGTTTTAACCGTGATATCAAAATTTCCATCTCATGGTGGGAAGGGAAAAATTTGTTTACCTCCAAAATTTTTACCTCAATTACTTAATCAATGTTCATGTAATTTGTTACATTCTCTCTATTATGTTACAATTAGATCGAAGATAAATTACCACTGAACACAAAAAAACCCTACTTTTTCTATACAAGTTAACATTTGTGTGAAAAATGCTGACAAATGATCCGGGGTCATGTACGTCAGGCAGGTAATCTAGTTGGCAACCAGCATTTTCTCCTTTTTCCACAATGTTTTCTACTCTGTCAAATTTGTCATTGTTTAAAATCAATGATTTCAATTTGGACCAGTCTGAAATTTTTAGGTGTGGTAAAGAGTTAAATATTATGTTACAGAAGAAGAAGTTAGTCAGATTCCCAGCACCTTTGATAGAAACTAAAAGTTCTATGAGAAACTATAATAGTCTCGTGTACTGAACTGGTATAGAAACATGATATTGTGAATGCATGACTGGTCACTGCCATTCTCAGAAAGTGCTGTCTGATATTTGATCTACGCTGTGTGTTTACTCTTTCGCTGCCAACTTAACAAAGTCCACTCTTCTCCGAGGTCTAAAAGTATATTTTCATTTAAACCGAAAATGACTTTACTCAACATTTGGCATCAGGTAGCGGATGGTAAGGATCAAAGATCAGACTGCAAATTTTGTGCCTGAAAAGTTGTATTATCAATTATTTAGTGCTCTATGGTGTGTGTGTGTGTGTGTGTGTGTGTGTACACACACACACACACACACACACACACACACAGAGTCAAATATGAAAAACAATAGCATACTGTAAAAGGTTCTGGTTTGAAGTCACATTGTGGCATACTTGACATTCGAGCTGCTCCTGCCTTCTGGATGGACATCCCTGAAAAACAAACAAAATCTTTTGATGTCATAACCTCCTCTAGACTGATTCTCATCATGCAGCAGACTTCCTTTAACTCTATACCAAATTATCAAATTTTGGACTTGACCAAACTGATTAAAAGCTTTTGCAGACAACAAAATAAATGCTGCTGAAATGATATCTGTCTTTGATAGAGTAGAAAACATTAGGGAAAACGAGAAAATACCGGTTACCATTACTTTCTCCTTCTCCAACAATATTTTCAAAAGCTTTCTCTTTCAGGGTCGTCAATACTCCGGATTGTGTAGTAAAGAGTTAAATATAAGTAACAGGAATGTCTCTTTTTGACACAGTGCTTTCACATGTATTGATATAGCCGAACTTCAGTTTTTCATGATGATTATGTCTTCAACTCTTTACCATACAAGAAAATTTTAGACCTGTTCGAATTGAAAGCATTTGCAGACGACAAAACATGGCTCAAAAACTGAAATTTGTTTTGGGAAGTGTAAAAAACATTGTGGGAAAAGGAGAAAATGCTGGTTACCTGCATTTTCTCCTTTTCTCACAATGTTTTCAAAAGGCTTCTTTCTCAGGGTCATTAAAAGTCGGGATTGTGTGGTAAAGAGTTAAACCTAGTGCATTTTGGGAATTACACTTTTTCTAAATATAACATTGTGTGTGTGACATCAATAGACATAGGTACAGGCACAACATACATAAGAATTGGATGCAAAATGTGGCCTCTACTGTTTGCCTCAGTGACCAACATTTTGACCCTATGCAATTCATTTCAACGTGTCAGAGATATCAAAAACAAGTATTCTGACCAACAATCACCAGAATTGGATAGAAAATGTGGCCTCTAGAGTGTGCATAAGGTTTTTTGAAAATTTGTCCTAGTGACCTAATTTTGGACAAAACTTGACACATTTATAAACACCTCTGTAGTATCATCAAGACAAACATTCTGACCATTTTTCCTGGGTACTGGACTGAAAATGTGGCCTCTAGAATGCACACAAGGTTTTTCAGAGATGGGTCCCAGTGACCTATTTTTTGACCTTAAGTCAAAAAGAATATCACCAAGACAAACATTCTGGCAACTTTCATGGGAATCAGACAGAAAACCTGAGTGCAAATAAAGTTTTTCATAGAATTGTGCCCAAGACCTACGTTTAGACCAGACATGACTCAATTTTGAACTTACATAAGACAAAGATTTTGGTCAACTTTCATAAGGCTTGGGCTCAGAAGATGAGACTTCCAGGGTGCCCTGAAGGTCTTTCTGAGATTTGTCCCAGTAACCTTCTTTTTGACCCAACATAATCTTTACACTCATATGAGATATTATCAAGAAAAACATTCTGACCAATTTTTATGAATATTACACTGAAAATATGACCTCTAAAGGTGAACAAAAGGATTTCTAAAATTTCTCCCAGTCACATTTTTGACTTGAAATGAACAAACTCATGACTCATCAAAGATTTAATCAAGATAACCATTCAGACCAATTTTCATGAATCTGTGGCCCCTGGAGTGCACACAAGGTTTTTCTCAAAGATTTGACCCAGTAACCTATTTTTTGCCCAAAAGCCCAATTTCAAATTTCTCCATGATATAATCTAAATCAAGACAAAGATTCTGATCAATTTTCAAGAGTATTGACCTGAAAATGTGACCTCTAGAGTGCACACAAGATTTTTTTGAGGTTTGTCCCAGTGACCTACGTGTTGATCTGACAGGACAGTTCCAAACTAGTACAAGAATTTATCAAGACAAACATTCTGACTACCTTTCATGGTTATCAAACTGGAAATGCAGTGTCTATGGTGCACACAAGGTATTTCTAAGGTTTGACATACTTTTTTAATCAAACATGACCCAATCTCAAACTTTTTTGGAGCTGTTACCTAGACAAACATTCTGATCAATTTTCAAAAATATCTGATTGAAAATATTTGTGCCAGTGACCTACTTCTTGACCCCAAGCAACCAAGTTCAAAAGTTGTCCCAGATATTATCAAGAGAAATATTCTGACCAATATTCACGAGTATCTGACGGAAAATGTGGCCTCTGGAATGCACACAGGGTTGTTCATGATGACTGCACTGCACATGACTTTCATTGAAGTAGCAGGACCCATCTCTACAAATAATATCTGTTACATGATACCTAATACCAGCTCTACTGATATAAACCATTTCTTAACTCTTTACCAAACAACAAAATTTCAAACTCGTCCAAATTGAAAGCACTTGCAGACAACAAAATAAAAATTTGCTTTGGGAAGGATAGAAAACATTGTAGGAAAAGGAGAAAATACTAGTTACCAGCATTTTCTCTTTTACCCACAATGTTTTCACTAATTTGGAAATCTTGCGATCCGGAAAAAAACTTCCGGGAATGAGCATTTTCTGTACAAATTTTACTTTTAATTCCGGAAATCTGTGTTCTGGAAGCAGGATGAAAAAAAATGGGACTGAAGCTGTTTGCATATTCAATAATCTGCATTTCAATTAAATATTTTCAATTTAAATAATAAACATAATTAATTTATGTGTTACTCGAAATGTTTATGTTCCCCAGAACTGACACAAAATGGCCCCCCCAATACAATAAATTTTGCTAGTTTTTTCGAAATTATTTTACTCCTAACAGACTATAAAGATAATCAAAAATATGCATCTTTTTCATGGTGATTTGATTATAAACAAATATTCTCAATTACTCTTTGTCTTTTTACCACTTTGACAGTACAATTATCTGAAGTCAACAGAATGCCGATACCAACCAGCAAAAGACGAGTTGAAGATTCGATTCCCATGAAAAAAGGCATGAGTCAGTATGAAGAAGATCATCAAAAAATGACTATGGTGGAAATTCGACATGTCATGTACATGTATACTTAAAATACATACATGTACTGAATGAATGAATGAATAGAGTTTTATGGCCCGTCAATAGCAAAGGTCATTTTGGGCACACTAGCAACTAATACATGTACTGAACATTTATTTCTCTCACATGACATGGCATTTCATTAAATAAAAACAAATAATGATTGTCTGTGGTTTATGATAAACTGGACTGAATGTTATGAAACTTCATATTTATAACATAATCCACAGACAATCATTATTTGTTTTTATTTAATGAAATGCCATGTCATGGAAAAGGGGGCTTAATGTATAATTTCATTATGGACCAATAACAAAAAGGTCACATGTACATGCAAAACACTATACCTCTTATATGTTTCTATCAAAAAAGGTCTTTTTCAGCAGGTGATATCATTTCAACAAAATCAAAATAACTTGTTGGTGTTGATTATTTCTAGTATATTCATTGTTTAGTTGCATGTGTTTTTCCTGTAATTGAAATACATTAGAAATAATGATCCTTAACTTTTTTTGTCCAGTATATAGTATATACATGTAATTTACTTATTTCAGAGGACAAAAATTTGATAAATCTAATGTACCGAGAGCAAGAATGATTCCTCCTGAATCTCTTTAATCTGGCATATCGCTGTTCTAACAATAGATGGGCATAATTCTGCCAGTTTTTTGTAGCCTGTACCGATCCCTGACACTTGCTGCAACAGGGTAGGTAACCAATCTAACCGACCATAAGCAACAAAGTCTGACACAAACTGAACTCAAATTATGGCGACCTATAAAGAATTTGTAGCAATCATCATGGAAAACAAATTCCTCCTAAGTACAGATAATCGGTGTAAACTAAACTAAAGTTTTACACAAAAAATATGTGAAAATACTGTTCTTAAATAAACCTCTTTATTAGCTAAAATTATCTTGATAGTGGTTGTAAAGAGAGACTACATGTAACACTCTCAAAACACCTACCAGTTAAAAGCAGCAGCTATATATATGTGTGTGTGTGTGTGTGTGTTTGTGTGTGTAATAATGTTACACTGATGAGGTGAAAGCTGAAACATGTTGGTTTAGTTGTTTTATGATTAAAATACACGTAATATAGGCATGTTACGTCGTACTCTTATTTTGTATATCTGTATATATATGTCAGTCTGGTAATAAGGTCATTTCATTTTATTACCTGTAGATCCTGGAAAAACAATGCAATATCTTTGCTAGTTGCTGGTAAATGAAATGAAAAAAAAATCTAAAATGTCTACATAATAGTAAATGTGGACATCAAAAGGGAATATTTTACGTGGCCATTAATATTGGCTTGTACGTAACTGTCTATTTGCAAGCATGCAACCAAATCCTGGACTGTGGATAGTTGACAAACATAAAAGAAACCAGAGCACCCCACGGGGGTCCTGGATGCCCTTGCTTTTTCAGAAAAAACTGGGGCATGACTGTGTCAAGGATATTTTAGGATTGCCTGACTTTGTTGTATCCTAAGTCTGAGGTAATACCTTCAGTATAAAAGATATTTGAGAAAATGTGAAAGCTTTTCAAAGACAACAGTTACAACGCAGATGATGACAGGCCTATGACAATACTATGAGCTTTCTTCAAACAGCCAATCTACAAACTATGCAGAGTAAAGGGTTTATTTTGTTGCTTTATGCATGTCAAACCTGCAAATATAAACAAAAAAAAAGGTCACAGACTACAAGGATATCTAGGGTCAATGCAAAAGATAAGTATCCCTTAAAATTTTGTTTATGTGAAGCTAAATATCAGTGTGGCCTTGACCTTTTCCAAAAATCAACAGGGGAAAAATTGCATGGGCCAACTCAAGTCAGATTACAAGACTACAGTCCACTTTTAATGTTATCAGCACTTCACTAACCTCAACCCAAAAAATGCTATTTTTTTTAGCACTTTTGTAGAAGGTGTAGTTCAAGATCCAATGATAAGTAACTGGTAGTCTGATCTTTACTTTGAAAATAAAACAGATTCAGTTGAGTCTTGTAGCATGATGAGCTTTATTTGCACAATTTTGCTCTGGCTTTTCCCAGACTTCAAATAGTTATTTGGCTCTGAAACTGATAACCTTACAGCAAACCTGATCCAGAGGAAGTAGGCTTTTGAAAAAATAGGGGTAAAAGGAGAAAATGCCGACTACTAGCATTGGCTCTTTTTTTTTGCAACGATTTTAAACCACTCAAAGGCAAATCCAACCCACATTTGATCGATTGTGTGCAAATGCTTTCAATGTCCAAAGTCTTTAAGTTTTGTAACCTGGTAACAAGCTGACCCTTCACCTAACAGTCACGACTTTTAATGACCCCAGGGAAGGAAGGTTTTGAAAACATTGTACGAAAAGGAGAAAATGCTGGTAACCACCGTTTTCTCCTTTTCCAACAATGTTTTCTACCCTAAATGGACAGATTTCAAATTTTCAGGTACATGTATATTCATTTGTTGTCTGCAAATGCTTTCAATTTTGACTAGTCTGAACTTTTGTCATGTGGTAAACGGTTAACCAAAAAAAAAAGAGAAGATTTCCAGTTAGTAACTAAGCATCTGACAGTGAAGAACAAAGAACAGACTTAATGCTCTATGCAATATGATATTGATCCACATTTACTGCTTAACCCTTTACCAAACGACAACCTTTGAACAAGTTCAAATTAAAAGCTGTCGCAGACGACAAAATGAATGTTAATTACTGAAAAATTGAAATCCCTTTTGAGAAGGGTAGAAAACATTGTGGGAAAAGTAAAATATGCTGGTTACCAGCATTTTCTCCTTTTCCCACAATGTTTTCGAAAGGCTTCTATCTCAGGGTCGTTAAAAGTCGGGATTGTATGGTAAAGGGCTAATAGTTGGCCTAGTATGCACAGAGGTAATAAAATATGTAAAGATTGGTTCATGTCAATACATTTTGTGTGCTGTGTATGAAGTGATAACATTCAGAAGTCATAGATTAACTCTTAGGCTGCTAAACGTGACTCAAGGGCCTTTTGCACAGTAGATCAAGATCAGACTGCTCAGAATGTGCAGTCTGATCTTGGATCTACCTGTCTGATAAGGAGAAATTTTTTAAAAGACTACCTTTGAAATAACAAGATTTGGATTTTTACTATCGGCTTGAAAGTTATATTATACTTATTTAGCAGGAGAAGGGTGAACCCTTTACAAAACAAATGGCATTAACCCTTTCCCAAACAAGCCCTGGTTTTCACGTGTCTGCAGTACAAGTCTTTTGAAAACACTGTGGGAAAAGGAGAAATTGCTCGTAACGAGCAATTTTTCCATTTCCCACTGTGTTTTCTACCCGCTTTGAGACCTTTCTGCCATTTTCATCAAATTTAAAATTGTCATCTGCAAGCTCTTTCAATTTGGACTAGTCCAAAATTTGTTGTTTGGGAAAGGGTTAAGCATTACTTTGTTTCCATATATTGAGCAGAATTCAGTTTGTTGTTTTCAAATGCTTTCAGTATGAACTAGGGGTCCTGTGTGGCTTAGTGATAAAGTGTAGGAGTCGTGACCTGGAGGCCCCAGGTTCAAGCCTCACTGGATCCACTGGTTTTTTCATGGCAGTCTCCTTGGGCAAAACACTTAAAAGCCCTAGCCTAGTACTGGTGAAACTCACGACATACATGTACTATATGGTTACCACCATTTTCTCCTTTTCCTGTAATATTTTCAAAAGGTTTCTTCCTCTGGGTCGTTAAAAATCAGGATTGTGTGGCAAAGGGTTAATGCATCTCCCTGATACACTGTGCCAAGCAAGTCATCACATAATTATGGATCCATAAAATTCAGTTTGTGTACTAAATCCCGAGATAGAATGGCCCTTGGTCACAGTTAGAAAATTTACCAAAAGTATAAAGTTTCCACCCATGTCAGCCTGTGCGCCTGCAGTCAATACTTTTTGTAGATGCAGTAAGCCCCCTTTTCTTGGAGCATAGCTCATGCTGAAGCCCTCAAGCAGACAATTTAATGTGAAATCAATCTTCTAATTAATGATCTTTTTACCAGATAGCAAAGGTTTACAGTTTTGAAAAGTCAGTGCATTTGTAGATGACTGATGTAGCTCAAGTAATATATCTTGTCATTTAACCCTTTACTGCACAATGCCTCCTTTTAACGATCCTGGGAAAGAGGCTTCTTGAAAACATTGTGGGAAAAGGAGAAAATGCTGGTAACCAGCATTTTCTCCTTTTCCCACAATGTTTTCTACACTACCAAAGAAAAATTGCACCTTTGAGCAACAATGAAATTGTCGTCTGCAAATGATTTCAATTTGGACAAGGCTAAAATTTTGTCATCTGGCAAAGGGTTAATAGTAGAAAACAGTCAGAAAAGGAGGAAATGCTAGTTACCAACATTTTCTCCTTTCTCTGACATATTTTACAAAGACACATCTACATGTATATAAATCTCAGGGTCCTTAAAATCCTGGATTGTTCGATAAATGGTTAATATTGACATCACTCTGTTCTATATTCATTGCATATTCACTCTTTCACTGCCAACTAAATTGGATTCCACTTTTATCAAGGCCTATTTTAACCCTTTAGAACACAATCTCAAGTTTTAACGGCCCTGAAAAAGCGGGCTTTTGAAAACTTTGTGGGCAAAGATGAAAATGCTGGTTTGGTTAACAAGCCAGTATTTTCTCGTTTTCCCACAATTATTTCAAACCTATCAAAGACAGAAATCATCATCTGAGCTATGTTTATTTTGTTGTCTGCAAATGCTTTCAATCTGATCTAGTCCCAAATTTTGTTATTTGGAACAGAGTTAAATATCTTTTCTTTTCAATAGAATCTGTTTTTTTCGTGAAAGATTAGCATCAGATAGGAGATGGAGTAGATCAAAGATCAGACTGCGTGTCCAGTCTGATCTTGATCTACGCCATCTGCAAAAGCTTTCCAATCCGACATAGGCACTGGAAAGGTAAATTCATTTCACATGAAAACACAGAATAAAACATGTATTCGTTGCATATTAATTAATTTTCAACATTTCATAATAAAAACACAGAGAAATACAGCGATGAGCGGTGAGATCCACTGAACGTGTCGTCTGCTACCAGTAACTAGGATTACAGAAAGCCGGATCTGTATTATAACTTTTCCGCATACTTTTGAGTTTTGTACATATTGTGTTAAATTTCATTTACATATCAAAATATTTAATCAAATAGAAAATCCTTCGATATTTCATATACGTAGATCTATAGCCATATATTGCAAGTCCTTTGATCACGTCGATATGTAGCATATAGAACAGCATTGCAGTTCTGGTGTGACAATGAGTGACTGATGGTTGCCTAAATATAGTCTACTGGCATTGATCATTTTATATGCAGAAAAAGTTAACGAAAGTCAAACCATCTCACCAACATTTCTCCATATTTTCCTTTGCAAGTTTTTCATAGCTGTCACACCGTATCACCACTATTCAGCCTCAAACTGTACCGAACTTAAATATTGCGTCTACTTTCGCCTGTTTCTGCATCATTCGTCATAACTCGGCCCATTCCGTAAGTGTACCATAAGCGGATCACCCGAGGTTCGCCAAATGTTTTTGCATAACTCGATTTCGGAAATTCTATTATGAAGACAATTTACGTAAAAGTATGGTAATAAACCCTTTACTGCACAATGCCGCCTTTTGACGACCCTGGGAAAGAAGCCTTTTGAAAACATAGTGGGAAAAGGAGAAAATGCTGGTACCCAGTATTTTCTCCTTTTCCCACAATGTTTTCTACCCTAATGAAGACAGACATAATCGTTTAGGTTACATTTGATTGGTAGTCTGCAAATGCTTTGAATTTGGTCTGGCCCAAAATTTTGTTGTATGGTAAAGGGTTAATACAGACCGCCGACTGGGGACTTTTTTAAACGGAATGTCTCAAACGAAACAATGCAATGATAAACTGAATTTCAAAGAGAACTGATCAACACCAATTTCTTTAGGTTGACAGAGAAGACCTCAATGGGCCTAGATTTTAACAGCTCTGCCTAGAAGTGGCCTAGAGTGTCTCCAAACTGCGTCAGTTGCGTTGAATGGCATTAATAGCCTAGCTAATTTGCATTCGACAGCCATTCCATATGAATCTAGGTGTCGGTTAATTGTTCGAAATTTCCGCAGTTCCCTCTCTTGTTTCTTTGCACTTGGGCCGCCGTGAAAGCCGGCCAGCTGCGTTCTGTGCAATACAAGAGCCATTTTGCCTCATAAATTCTTATTTTTTGGGTTAATTGATACCTACATACTTTTTACAACATTAGAGTATTACCATTCATAACAATACACTGCGATCATTCGGTTTTATACCTGTAAAATTCAAATTTCCGTTACTGTCGCCGCCGTAAAACTCTTTTTTCCCCAGCGCGCTTTCTAATAATAAAATCACATCCTAACCATCGAAAATATTGCCAGTTTTGATCACTGATGTTTCTGCTTACAGTGTTGGGCACACTCTCAGAAATCAACGGCAGTAAATATTTTGTCGACGGAATCCTTGTCGCCGGATTTTTTAACATCTGGGAAATTTCCGTTACCACATGCTTTGCGTACATTAGATGACAATCTGTTATTGTACGGTCGGTCCAAGTGTTAGTCGCTGGCAGTGAAATTAATTTCAACTTACATTAAGACTACATTAAATGCTGCCATGACACTCTATCTTTTGTTTACTTTTTGCCTGATCTTGAAATTCATTTTCTGCTAGCGACTAATACTTGGACTCTTCACACACTAACGGATTGTCATCTTCACAATATTTTACATACTTTTAAATGGTATGATTTAAATTTAAATCCATTTTAAAACCCCTATTGTGTTTTTGGCTTCAAAGATGAAGGGTGGTATTTTTTGTTATTTCCATTACCTTTAGTTCGACATGTAATGCCTTAAAAATGGACATTCCGGTAAAAAAAAAAAACTAGATAAGTACACTTATAACTGTTACAGGCAGCACTTGCAAATTGTGTGTACATTTTCTTGTTGTCAGTATTGGCATTTGCGATAAAAAGTAAAATTTCTGTTACCGAAATCCGTAATTTTCTGTTAGAATGATAGATTTTACATCATATCATCATGTGATCCCATTTATAACATTTTAACATCGCCATTATGTTTTAGATCTGTAGATATTGTTTACAAACTTAGTAAACTACTGTGAAAATACGAGATTAATTGTAGGTTTAGAGGCCATTTGTATACAAGCGCATTTATGAAACTAACTTAAGTGGACTGGATATTAGAATTACTTTTGTTTTATAACGGCCCCAAGTAGATTTAATACAGCCAGCACCAACAGTGAACTGCAAACTGCAAGCTGTTTAGTAGTCTTATTAATGTAGTAAAACCTCTGTTACCTGGAGGTAAGGGTGTCAAACTGCCATGTTTTTTTCTCGTATTTGAGGCCAACCTTTTTTTTTTTCGTTTTAATGCCAATCCTTGTTTAAGCTGCAACACCTATGCAAAAAAAAAAGTTTTCTCTGAAAAATTTCAGCAATACCGCATCTTTTCCATTCTGAGACTAGAAAGCCAAACCACTGGAACATGTGGAACTTCCACAATCATCCAATAAAAAAGGTGTAAGGTAAACAGCAGTTTGTATCGAAATAAGATCGGAATAAGTATATTCAGTCTCCCACATCGGTTGCATTCCATTTCGGTAGGAGAAACTAGCTTTGGTAATACATGGATCCGTGAAAATCGATATTTGACCAATCAGGTCATCGCATTTATTTGACCCGATGTGCAACCTTGCTGTCTGCTATTTCGGCTCACAAGTAACTACTGTTAATGTTGGAGAAGTGCAATATTATGTGTGTTTACAACTCTTGAATTTAAGAAAAAGTTTAAAAGATGCGCTTTACGAACGTGCATGGCTTACGTGAGATATGCGCAGGGGCTACAAGTCTGGATTATGATTAACAATGAGACATGAGCAAAGAGCTTCGATCAACGCTACATTACGCAATGGATTACTTGTTAGCTTTTTTTCCCCTCTGAAATTCTCTGAAAGAGACAGAAAATGTTTTACAGTGGAAACAAAGGTAAAAATGTAGGAAATATTAACAAAGAGAAAATACGTTCACTAAAATAGCTAACCTTGTTAAATAACCTATGCACATCCAAAAAGAGGCACTTGTCATCAATGTTTCAGTTTGGCATTAACATTAACCCTCGGTGCGTAAAGAATGCTGAATATGTAGATACAGATCAGAGTGCAAAAACATGCAGTTTATTCTTGGATTCAAACCATCTGCTACTTAAATTAAGCACATTTACGTGTATTCCTTGCTGAAAGTACATGTAGATTTCATTTATGAAACAGAATAATTTTTGTTCTGTACAGCTTTGGAAGTTAAACTCAAAAGGCAACTTATGATAATTAAATCAACTTTTGACTTAGCCATATGTAAGCGGATTAGCACATCTGTCATTTCAAAGGGTATGTCGGTAAACTGTTAACTGATAGGATGTGTGTTTGATTGCCGCAGTAATCCACTCGACCATCCGTTGTCTTCAGTATATCATAAGATAAAACAAACTACCGTCAATGATATTAACAGAACAGGAGGTCGCTGGTTCGATCCCCGGCTTGGCCAGTTTCTTTCCGAGGATTGATGATAGTCATCGCGACAGGATTCATTCCTCTCTCACCGCTGACCATTGTTTCGACGATGGTTATGTGGGAAAGCAGCCAGTGGCTTGGAAAGAATATTGTGCGGAGTACTGGTAAAAAGAAACTCCAGGAAAGCATGGATAGGTGCACTGGCCGCCGTGATATAACTGAAATAATGTTGAAAACGGCGTTAAACACCATCCAGTCAATCAATCAATCAATGATATTAACAAGTTTGTTAATTGACAGCACATTTTACACATTTTAGAATCACAGGGCAATCATTTTCCTTTATCTTGAAATTGAAACTTTTCTTAGATTTACACCTCTCTCTTGAACCAGACAATCTATAAATATTTCAAAATGCTTGTAATTTAGTGTAATTTACTATCGACTATGATGTTGAGACAACCTAACAAGCCTTACGAAAATATATAGTACCTTTAATTCTATTATTCTTGCACTGAGGTTTATGAGGTGTTTCATTCTTTCTCAGTGAGGTCCAAAACTTGGCTGGCACAGGTATTACATTGTCCGTAGCCCCTGAAATTCACACTTTTTCTATATATCCTTGTGTAAATTAGTTCAAGTATCCATAAATTTCTTACCGAGAATTCACCATCAGTAGAAACGAATGAAAAGGAATGTTTTCCAAGAATTTTATTGAGAGAAATAGTCATGACAGCACGATTTATGAAGCCTTTCGGCTATACTGTATATGTATTTACTGCGGTTAGCGACGGTAACCAAGGAAGTCGATTTATCTTATCGCCACGGATCCATGTATGGAAATTTTATTTTTCTTCAGGAACAAAATTGGGCAGGAATCCAATAGCGCTTTTGTTGATTTAATCGTTTATGTAAGAAAGGTTTGCCGACACCAATAAATGACTTAGTTTATGCTTTTATGGGTGATTGAAAGCTTTTTAAGGCCATTAATATTTGTACATTATTTGATTGAAAACTAATCTACGAGGTACTGTTTACGGGGAAACCGACACTGAAATATTACTATCAAGCGACACATGTTATTGTTATATTGTTTCAATCGCATTTTGTTTGTGGAAATGCAATGAACGGTATATCTAATATTCGATGTTTTGTAGTTTTCATATAGGAATGCAATATACATTACCAAGGCAACTACATGTACATATTCTGATGCGATTTATCTTCGCAGGGTGCACTAATATTCTTCTAAAATTACAGCAACATACATAGTATATTCTGAATTTTGATTTAAAAATGTCAGAGTTTGATTTAACCTTCAACTTATCAAGTATCGAACGCCACAGAAATGATCCTGCCATGGTCCTCTTCAGAATTTCTTAAAAGAGTTTGATTCCTTCTAAAACTGGCAGCCACAGCAAAAAACAAAAACAAAAACAAAAAAAAAAACAAAAAAAAAACTGCAAAATACTGAAAATCTTTGAAAATATTTTTATCTGAAATCATATGGCCTGAGCCTACCGAATGTGGCCCTAGCTTCATCTAATATACTTCTACAAAAATTCTTCAAATTATAGCCCTTGAGTAAAAATTGGCCCCACCTATAATGTCTCAAGTTTTACATGGGCCCATATAGTGAAAACTTGAGCACTCTTCTTTCTTCTAACCATAAGGTCTTGGGCTACCAAATTTGGCATGTAGCTTCATCTAATAAACCTCTACCAAGGTTCTTCAAATTGCAGCCTCGGGGTCAAAATTAGCCCAGACCAGAGTGTCGAAAGTTTAACATGGGCTTATATAGTGATAACTTTAAAAATCTTCTCATTCCTACCATTACATAGGCCTAAAGCTACCAAATTTTGCGCGAAGCTTTATCTAGTGGGCCTCTACCGAGATTGTTCATAGTACATGTATAACCTTGGGGTCAAATTTGGCCCCGTCCTGGCGGTCAGAAGTTTAACATGGGCTTATGTTATGAAAACATCTTCTTGTTCCCGACCATGAGCTTCAGCTGTAATATTTTGTGAGTAATATCATCTAGCAGTCCTCTTTCAAAATTGTTCAAATTAAAGGCCTGGTGTCAAAATTTCCCCCACATCTATGGGTAATAAATTTGACATGTGCTTAAGGAGGGAAAATTCTGAAAATCTTCTTAATCCCAACCATATAATCCTTAGGCTACCAACTTTGGCACATAGCTTCATCTTGTGGATCAATTCTGAATTTGCTCCATTGGGTCGAAATTAGCCCTGCCTCAGGGGTCTCATGTTTTACAGGGACTTCAAGGAAACTTGGAAACTCATTTTGTTTATGACTATACGGCCAAGACCTGCATTGTTTGGTAGGTATCTTTATTTTGTAAACCTTGACACGGATTCAAGTAAATATAGCTCTGTGGTCGAAAATGGCCTCGCCCTTGCGTCACAATTTTCACATGGGCTCTCACAGAGAAAACTTTTTAAGTCTTCTTGTTCGAAGGCCTTATTGTTAGGGATGAGATCTTTAAAGTTTTCACGATATAGCCCATGTAAAACTTGCGACCCTCAGGGCTGGTCCAATTTTGACCTCGGGGCTATAATTTGAAAAATCTCAGTAGAGGTCCGTTGGATGAAGCTGTGAGTCATGATTGGTAGCCCTAGGCCTTATGGTTAGGAACAAGAAGATTTTTAACGTTTTCACTATATAAGCCCATGTAAAGCTTGTGGCACCTGGGGTGGGGCCAATTTATTAATTAAGGTCATAATTTGTAGCCCTAGGCCTTATGGTTAGGAACAAGAAGATTATTAAAGTTTTCACTATATTAGCCCATGTAAAACTTGTGAAACCTGGGGTGGGGCCAATTTTGACCTCAGGGCTATAATTTGAAGAATCTCGGTACAGGTCCATTGGATGAAACTACATGTCATATTTGGTAGCCCTAGGCCTTATGGTTTCGGATAAGAATGGTTTTCATTATTTTTCAGTTTTGTTGTCATGGCAGCCAGAGTTTTATAAGGAATCAAATTCTTTCAAGAAATTCTGAAGAAGACCATGGCAGGATTCCTGTGAAGTTTGGTCAAAATTGGATGGGTAGTTTCAGAGATGTTTGAAACAAAAGGTAACGGTAAAACATAAAAGTTAAATTGACCTTAAACATCATGCAATTTAGTTGAAATCTGATCATCGAGACATTTGATTGACTTTCACTTTGAATTAAGCTTTGCTAGATTGCTAAACGCAACTCACTGACCCTTTGCAGACAGTGTAGATCAAGATCAGACTGCACAGAACATGCAGTCTGATCTTGGATCTACACTGTCTGATTTGGAGAAATTTATTTCCTAAAAATAAGTTAGAAATAGCATTATTCGGGTTTCACTACCGGTTTGAAAATTTCATTTCACTTATTTAGCAGGATAAGGCTTAATACAATGAACTTTTTTATGGTTTTCCATTTTGTGAAAAAGTTCACAACACGGGGTCATTATTATGATCATTGTAATAGCTTTACCATGCTCTTAGTTGACCTTTGTTCATCAGCTCTGTTACTTCAAATTTTGTTATCATGTCAACTTTGTATTAGCAACCTCTTCACCCTGTGCTTTTCTATTTGAGCCATGCTCTGGCAATGGGGGCTTAATGCATCTCTGCGTGATGCATGATACCAAGCAAGTCATCACATGACACACCCTGTGCTTTTCTATTTGAGCCATGCTCTGGCAATGGGGGCTTAATGCATCTCTGCGTGATGCATGATACCAAGCAAGTCATCACATGATCATCTCTACTTACCTAGCTAATCGATAAAATCCCTTACGCAATTCTAAAATTGTACCGACACAATCAAGAATTGGGTAACAAAGTTGGAATTCCTACTTTGCGCAGGACAGTTTTAGAATTGAACCTATTCCCACTCTGAGCAGAAGACACAGACACACAAAGTTAATCTCATATAGCCCGTTATGAGGTGCCGAGCACGGTAGCTCAGTCGGTAGCATACAGGACTTGAGAACATGAGGTCACTAGTTCGATCAACAGCTTGGCGAACTTCTTTTCAAGGATTGATGACAGTGAGTGTGACGGGATTCATTCCTCTCTCACCGCTGACCATTGTTTCAATGATGGTTAGGTGGGAAAGTAGCCAATGGCTTAAAATAATATTGTGTGGAGTACTGGTAAAGGAAACTCCAGGAAAGCATGGAGAGGTGCACTCGCAGCCAAAATATGACTGAAATTATGCTGAAAACAGCGTTAAACACCATACAATCAATCTGTTATAACTATAATAAATTCATTGAACTATAGTACAGCCATCCCTGCGGCAGCCATGTTCTTGCCAGGTCAAAATTATATTGAGAAATCTAAGAAGTCAACCACAAGATCTTTTATTTCAATTTGTATTGAATTCCAGTGTGCTGTTTTGGAGAAGATGATGTTTAAAGATTTTCTATATTTTTCTGTTTTGTTGCCATAACAACCAGAGGCAGGATCATTTCTATGTAGTTTCATCAAAATTGGATGGGTAGTTTCAGAAAGGTTTAAAATGAAAGTCAACACATGCATATAGACACAAGGACGCACAACTGACACGGTGCCAGGACAAAAGCTTGCTGGCCTGTGGCTAGTGGAGCTAAAAATGTAGGCCAAATCAGGATTCAAACGAGTAACTACTGCAAAACGAACTCTATGTGTATTCTACAAGGCTCTGCATTATTGGGAAATTGTATGAAAAATAAAAGTACATAATTTGATATCACAACTTTTATTTCTACGACCTTCTATTTTTTCTATTATTATATATTCATTTCAATTCACCTCAATCTTCTTTCCAGTCTGGTTGTGCCCAATCTGGTAATGGAGTACTATATTCCCAGTCTGGTCCCTGTAAAAATTAAGTAGTTAACCAGTTAGTTGACATATAAAACATGGAACCCTTCAACAAGAGGGCAATGATGGTCCTCTACCTCTCCACTACAAAATAAATAAGCCATGCATGTAACTGGCATCAACATTCACTAAACTGTAAGAAATCAGTATTGTAATAAATTTTCATAGTGTTATTTAAAAAATTTTGGTATAGGTTCAACTAGATGAAGCTATTAAACTGTAAGAAATCAGTATTGTAATAAAATTTCATATTTAGAGAATTTTGGTATAGGTCAACGAGATGAAGCTCTATGCAAAATTTGTTAGCTCTTGGCCTTATGATTAGGAACAAGATTTTGAAAGTGTTCACTATATAAGCTCTTTTAAAACTTGTTGCCAGGGCCAGTTTTGAACCCAGGGCTATAAACTGAACAATACAAACAAATCTCAATAGTAAAAGGCCATATATGAAATTCAGTTCTAATCTAATAATGAATAGTTATTTGATGAAATTAAAGACTTCCTGGTTTTTCACACTGTCAATACCCTAGACCCATTTAATTTCACCAGCTTTTGTTTGTTTGTATTGCAGTTTAATGCTGTTTTCACCGTCACAGCTGTCAGTGCACCTATGCATGCTTTTCCTTGCTTTCACACACCAGTACTGACACAACTTTTTTCCAAGCCACTAACTTCTTTTCTCACATGCATCAGAGGTGAGAGCCAAACTATCACCAGAAAAAAAGTTTGCCTCATCCGAGTATCGAACTTGCAACCACCAGGTCACAAGCCAGATATGCAAACCACTGAGCTACCCAGCTTTCAAAATAAGACCTTAAGAATGTACATGAAGATTTTCAAAGATTTAAGCCTGTTATCTACTTGTTTAACCCACATGACCAAATTTCGAACTTTGTCTCAAGACAAAAATTTTGAAAAAATTTTATAAAACTGAAAATATGGCTTTTACTGAGCACACAAAGCATTTCTAATATTTGTCCCTGTGACCTACTTTTTTTGACTTCATATGACCCAATTTAAACATTTCCGAGACATATATTGTGACATTGTTTCAAGAGTATCAGGCTGAAAATGTGGCCTCTAGAGTGCACACATGGTTTTTCTATTATTCGAGCTGGTGACCTATTTTTTCACCCAAGGTGACCAAATTTCAATCTTGTCAGAGATATCATCAAGAAAAACCGTCTGACCCGCTTTCATGAGTATGTAGTTGAAAATGTTACCTCTAGAGTACACACAAGGTTTTTCTAAGATTTGTCCCACTGACCTACTTTTCTATCCGACATGACCGAATTTCAAGCTTGTCCAGGATATTATCAAGGGAAACATTCTGATCAAACTTCATGAATACCGAGCTGAAAATGTGGCCTTTAGAGTGCACACAACAAAGATTTTTAAGATTTGGCCTAGTGACCTACATTTTGACCCAACATGTTCTACTTTCAAACTTTCCCCGAGATATAATGATGAAAAACATTCTGATCAAGTTTCATGAGTATCAGACTGAAAATTGTTATCTCTATAGTATACACAAGGTAATTGTTGACAACCTCAAGGCCGACGACAGACAACATACATGGACACAGCACTATCACCTTTAGCCAAAAGAAATAATCAGTGATCAGCCATCTTACTGTATGAAAATGTGACCTTTGACTCCCTCCTTTGACCTTGGAACCTGATAAATAGTAGTTAACCCTTTACCAAACGACAAAATTTTAGCCTTGTCCAAACTGAAAGCATTTGCAGACAACAATTTCAATGTGGCTCAAATGGTGCAATTTTCCTTTGATAGGACAGAAAACATTGTGGGAAAAGGAGAAAATGCTGGTTACCAGCATTTTCTCCTTTTCCCACAATGTTTTCAAAAGGCTTCATTTCCAGAGGCGTTAAAAGGCGTCATTGTGCAGTAAAGGGTTAAACTAGAGGTCCTTAAGGGCATGAATCTCTCTACTGGCAGTAATTTTGCTGGATTTTCTTGCATAAGTCATTAATATATGTTGTAAAAAGGAAAAGAGACAAACACACAATAAAAAATGGGGATGGGTGGGGTGTTGTTGCAACTGGGCTTGAACCCCCTAAGACAGCATAAGTAGGCATAGTGAATTGAATAAATTGTGTAAAAAATTGAAGTAAAATTTCTCAAAACCAAATGTTTTGGAATCTAGCCAAAATTGGGTTCAAGTACTCATTGCACTAAACAATCCCTGCAAGTTTTAACGAAATGAGACGAATAATGTGGGCTGTGTTGAGTAAACAATACAAAGTCATCAGATTGCTGCTTTTCCTACACTGATTGCTAGATTTTCTTCATTTACAATAGGGCTTAATGATACAAATAATCTTTGCAAGTTCAAAAGAAATTAATCTACAATGCAGAATTAATTGTATAAACAAGACATGTAAATTTTCGACTTTAAATGGCTGCTTTTCCCATACTGATCATCGGATTTTTTCAAAATAAATAGGGTTCAAGCTATTGCTGATATAAAGCAATTGTGCAAAGTTTCATGAAATTTGATCACAAATGCCAACTTTATCACGTGAACAAGAAATATAAATTTTCAACTTTAAACGGCTACTTTTTCCATACTGATTGTCAGATTTTTTTTTTTTAAACTGATTGGAATCAAGCTGCTGATGATACAAAAAGCAACTGTGCAAGTTTCATGAAGATCCAGTTACAAATGCCACCTTTATCGTGTAAACAAGAAATGGAAATTTTCAACTTTGAATGACTACTTTTTCTATACAGATTGTCAGATTTTTTTTCAAAATCAATAGGGCTCAAGCTGTTGATGATACAAAGCTACTACAGGGTTTCATGAAAATTAAAGCACAAATGCTGACTTTATCACGTAAACAAGAAATGTAAACTTTCAACTTTAAACTGCTACTTTTCCCAAACTGATTGTCAGATTTTTTTCAGAATAGATTTGATTCAAGCTGTGATGATACAAAGCAAGTTTCATAACAAGAGGGCCATGATGCCCTGGATCGCTCACCTGAGTCAATAAGCGAAATTCACTCAACGTGCATAATTCAATTTCTGACCAATTATCAGGTCAATTGAGCTTAAAATGTGGTCTCTAGAGCGTCCCCAAGGAATTTCCATAAGTTGACCTAGTGACCTAATTTATCACCCCACGTGACCCAATTTAGAACTCATCAAAAAATTTATCAAGACAAACATTCTGAACAGTTTTCAAGTTAATTCAGCTATAAATGTGGCCTCTAGAGTGCCCACAAAGTGTTTCTTAAACTTGACCCAGTAACCCAGTTTATAACCCCAGCTGACCCAATTTCAAACTCACCCAATATTTCATCAAGACAAACATTCTGACCAACTTTCAAGTCAATTGAGCAAGAAATGTGACCTCTAGAGTGCCCTAAAGGTATTTCTTTAATTAGACCTAGTGACCTAGATTATGAGCCCAGGTGACCCAATTTTGAAGTCATCCTAGATTTCATCAAGACAAACATTTTGACCAATTTTCAAATCAATTGAACAATAAATTTGGCCTCTAGAGTGCACACAAGGTATTTCTTTAATTTGACCTAGTGACCTAATTTAAGACCCCACATGACCCAAATTCTAACTCATGTGAGATTTTATCAAGACAAACATTCTGACCAATTTTCAAGTCAATTGAGCCAAAATTGTGGCCTCTAGAGTGCCCACAAGGTATTACTTTAATTTGAACTAGTGACCTAGTTTATGATCCCAGGTGACCCAAATCCAAACTCATCTAAGATTTTATCAAGACAAACATTCTGACCAAATTTCAGGTCATTTGAGCAATGAATGTGGCCTCTAGAATGCCCACAAGGTATTTCTTTAATTTGACCTAGTGACCTAGTTTATGACCCCAGGTGACCCAATTTCGAACTGACTGAACATGTTGTGCTCAGGTGGGCTAACAAACTTAGAACAGGTTCACTACATACCAAATAACAAAGCTCTATGCCTTCAAGGTTTAGAAACGAAGAATTATAAAGTTTTCCTTCTTTGTTCCTATGTTAAGAGGTTGTGACCTCTGGGGCAGGGCCAGTTTTGACCCCAGGGGCATCGTATGAACAAACTTGGTAGAAGTCCACTAGGAGATGCTACATACCAAATATCAAAGCTCTATGCCTTCCAGTTTCAGAGAAGAAGAATTTTAAAGTTTTCCTTCTTTGTTCCTAAGTTAGAACTTGTGACCCCTGGGGCGGGGCCAGTTTTGACCCGAGGGGGATCATATAAACAAACTTGGTAGAGGTCCACTAGCAGATGCTAGATGCCAAATATCAAAGCTCCACGCCTTCCAGTTTCAGAGAAGAAGAATTTTAAAGTTTTCCTTCTTTGTTCCTATGTTCGAAACTTGTGATCCCCCGGGCAGGGCCAGTTTTGACCCCAGGGGCATCATATGAACGTACTAGGTAGAGGTCCGCTAGGACATGCTACATACCAAATATCAAAGCTCTACGCCTTCCAGTTTCAGAGAAGAAGAATTTCAAAGATTTCCTTCTTTGTTCCTATGTTCGAAACTTGTGACCCCTGGGGCTGGGCCAGTTTTGACCCCAGGGGTATCATATGAACAAACTTGGTAGAGGTCCACTAGGAGATGCTAGATGCCAAATATCAAAGCTCCACGCCTTCCAGCTTCAGCGAAGAATTTTAAAGTTTTCCTTCTTTGTTCCTATGTTCGAACTTGTGACCCCCAGGGCGGGGCCAGTTTTGACCCAAGGGGCATCATATGAACAAACTTGGTAGAGGTCCACAAGGAGATGCTACATACCAAATATCAAAGCTCTATGCCTTCTACAATCAGAGAAGAAGATTTTTAAAGTTTTCCTTCTTTGTTCCTATGTTCAAAACTTGATTTTCAAAGATTTTCCTATTTTTTTCCTTTCTGTTGCAATGGCAAACAGAGTTTTGGGTAGAATTCAATCTCTTGAACAACTTTGGTAGAGCTTCACCCAAGGAACATCCCTGCCAAGTTTCATCAAGATTGGCCCAGCGGTTTAGGAGGAGAAGATGTTTAAAGGAAGTGTGGACAGACGGACAGATGGACACCGGACAACGACCCACCACAATACCTCACCTTAGCACTTCGTGCTCAGGTGAACTAAAAATCCGATTACAAGTGCTGACTCATCACGTAATCAAGAAATGGAATTTTCAATTTTACATGGCTACTTTTCCCATACTGATGGTCAGATTTTTTCAAAATCAACAGAGTTCGAGAGACTGCGCAAGTTTCATGAAAGTATGACCACAAATGCAGACTTTATCAAGAAAACGACTATCAGATGGACAGACAGACAAACAGACAGACAGATGGACAGACGAAAACCACACCAAGACATAAGCTCTACTGGCTTTCATCCAGTTGAAGTAAAAATGGGCAAGGAGTTCAGAAGATATGAAATGCACAAGATTAACTCTTTACCACACAACAAAAATGTAGACAAGTCCAAATTGAAAGCATTTGCTAACAACATTTTAAAAGGAGCTAAAAACTTAACACTTGTCTCTTAAAGGGTAGAAAACATTGTAGGAAAAGAAGGAAAATGCAGGTTACCTGCATTTTCTTCTTTTCCCACAATGTTTTCTAAAGGCTTCTTTCTTGGGGTTGTTAAAGTTGGGATTGTGTGGTAAAGGGTTAAAGACCATATGACCTTCTACAACCTGTTCTGACCTCGACTTTGAAGTCTGACATCTGGATGCTCTGCACATCGTCTTGTCAAGGTAAAAACTGGTGCAAGACATCTTTAAAATCGGACTATGGGTTTGAGAGATATAAAACGGGAAAAAAAGGTGTTAAGGTTGAAGGACAAAAGTACAACCAAGGCTTTCCTTGTAAACCCCTCCAGTTTTGCAGGTTGGATTAACCCTATACCACACAATCCCGACTTTTAACGACCCTGGGGAAGAAGCCTTTTGAAAACATTGTGGAAAAGGAGAAAATGCTGGTAACCAGCATTTTCTCCTTTTCCCACAATGTTTTCTACCCTATCAAAAACAAATTACATCACTTGAGTCACAATGAAATTGTTGTCTGCAAATGCTTTCAATTTGGACGGGTCTAAAATTTTGTTGTGTGGTACAAGGTTAAAATGTTTGTTTATTTACATACTGAGTTATAGTTTTCAGTAGGTCTTAACCCTTTCCCAAACAAGCCCTGGTTTTCATGTGTCTGCAGTACAAGTCTTTTGAAAACACTGTGGAAAAGGAGAAATTGCTCGTAACAAGCAATTTCTCCTTTTCCCACAGTGTTTTCTACCCATTTTGAGAACTTTCTGCCATTTTCATCGAATTTAAAATTGTCGTCTGCAAACTCTTTCAATTTGGACCAGTCCAAAATCTGTCATTTGGGAAAGGGTTAAATAGGCCTTTGTTGTGGAGGACTAAGAGATTAGTAGTTCTGTAAAGCTTCACCTCACCTTGTATCTAACAGCATGAAGATAGAGAAGCATGTCTGCCGGGGATGGATCTTTGTACAAGTACATACATTCTATACAGTTCTCTTCATAAGTCATTTTTCTGTCATCAAACTCCTTTGTTTTGATAGTTTCAGGACAGTCAACATCAACCTCACCACCCGGCACAGTTTCTTCATTATTCACCTCACTTAAAGTCATTACTTCATCACAGGGAAGTTCTTCAATTTTTTTGACAGTGTCACAATCTAACCTGTTTTCCTTATTCACTTCAGTAATAATCTCTGCACCATCCTCAGGAACATTTTTGATTTCATGAAAAGAACCTGACTGGTCAGATACAACTTCAGACTCCATGCTATCACAGACATCAGATTCATTATCAAGCTTGAATTTTTTAAAGGGTCTTTCTTCTGTATCAAACAGGTCAATTTTCTTTTCAGAAAAATTTCTGACTGCACCATCATCTGTTTCAAGATTTTTATCACTGCTCAAATCATCTTCACCTCTTCCTGAATAAATCTTACCAATCCTTATACTAGAACTAGTATCTTCACTGACACTTGAATCTGTCTTTTCCCCACCGAAGTTTGATTCACCACTAGTTACTTTCTTGTTATCTACCTCACTATTTAGATCGTTAACATCATCATTTGATGTCCCTTTAGTCACAGACATTTCATTAAGACTTTTTTGTGAATCGGCAGAAATTCCTTTGTCATTATATGAAGTTCCACTGGCTGTGTTGCTAGAGTCAATTCCATGTTTAGCTGCATTTCTTTTTTCTAAAAATTCAGCATATTTTGGATTCTCACCTAATTGCCATCGTCCGACATTTGTACCATTCTTGATATCTTCTATGATCTACAAAAGAGCAACCAACCAGATTCTTCAAATATATTCACTGTGGTATTAAAATTTCCATCTCATGGTTGGAAGGGAAAAGTCTTCCTCTCCACAGTTTTTACCCCTTTATTGCTATCTTAATATTTATCCATTTGTACCATCCTATATATTAGACTGAAAGATAAATTACTATAGAACAAGATAAAAGTATCAACTTTTTCCATTCCAGTTAAGAAATATGAAAAAAAAACTGACAAATATGTGGGTGATACAGTTGGACACCTTGTCTCATATATTAGGTTATGAAAGGCAAGTTTGTGTAAATAAAATTGTAAATAAAACTGCCCATGGTTTGAGCACTAATATATGTATATATAAACTGTTATTCACTCTTTACAAGATAACAAATGTAAGACTTGTCCAAACTGAAAACAAACTGAGTTAAATGTGGCTAAAATGAGAGCATTTGTCTTTATAAGGGTTGACAAAATTAAGGAAAAGGAGAAAATGCGAAAATCTTTTAACGTTTTACTGCACAATGAAGCCTTTTGACGCCCCTGGGAAAGAAGCCTTTTGAAAACATTGTGGGAAAAGGAGAAAATGCTGGTAACAAGCATTTTCTCCTTTTCCCACAATGTTTTCTACCTGATCAAAGAAAAATTGCACCATCTGAACCTCACTGAAATTGTTGTCTGCAAATGCTTTCAATTAGGACAAGTCTATAATTTCGTTGTCTGGTAAAGGGTTAAGGTCGTTAAAACTCACATCAGAATACATATAAATCAAGTTTTCCAAATATGACCAGTCTAGTTAAGGTCTCAAATACTGATTTAACTACAAGTGACACAACATTTTTTGTAATTATTTAGAATAAAACGGTGAAAAGTATAATTGTAAGATTAAATTGCATGTACTATGCAGTTAGACATTCAACTACAATTTCCACAACAAATTTGCCTTTTATATCAAAGGAATTAGACAAAAATATAAAATAATTACCTCATCCACAGAGTTTTCTATGACCCCATCTTTCCCCTTGTTTTTTCCATAGATAGCCCTGTTGTATATTGGGTCATTCAAAATTGGGTAACCTGGGGAAAAAGATTTTCATTTGTCTTAACCCTTTACCAAACAACAAAATTTTAGACTGGTCCAAATTGAAAGCATTTGCAGATGACAAAATAAATGTTGCCGAAAAATGGAAGTTTGTTTAGGGAAGGGCAGAAAACATTGTGGGAAAAGAATAAAATGCTGGTTACCAGCATTTTATCTGTTTCCCACCATGTTTTCAAAAGGTTTTTTTCTTAGGGTCATTAAAAGTTGGGATTGTACGGTAAAGAGTTTAAAACAAACGACAAAATTCTAGACTGGTCCAAATTGAGAGCATTTGCAGATGACATATCAAATTTAGCTGAAATGATGCCGATTGTCTGTGAAAGAGTAGAAAACCTTGTAGGAAAAGGAGAAAATGCTGGTTACCAGCATTTTCTCCTTTTCCGACATTATTTCCAAAAGGCTATTTCTTCTGGGTTGTTAAGACTCAGGGTTGTGTGGAAAAGAGTTAACTCTTTACCAAGCAACAAAAATTTTAGACTTGCTCAAATTGAAAGCATTTGCAGACAACAAATTAAAAGTAACCTAACACCTGAATTTTTTTCTGCAAAGGGTAGAAAACATTGTGGACAAAGGAGAAAATGCTGGTTACCAGCATTGTCTCTTTTTCCCCCACAATGTTTTCAAAGGGCTTTTTCCTCAGGGTCGTTAAAACTCGGGATTGTTTGGAAGAGTTCCACAAGAGGGGCCATGATGGCTGTGAATCTCTTCACTGAGCCTGTGTATCTTTGAGAGAATTATATAAAGTGCAAATAGCACATATGATATAGAGACTTTGACATGATTGTTACTGTATTATCATTTTAACTCTTTACCAAATGACAAAATTCTAGACTTGTCCAAACTGAAAGCATTTGCAGAAGACAAATTAAGGGTGAAAAAAATGATGATTTCAATCTCTGAAAGGGTAGAAAACATCGTGGGAAAAGAAGAAAATGCTGGTTACCAGCATTTTCTCCTTTTCCAACAATGTTTTAAAAAGACTTTTTCCTCAGGGTCGTTAAAACTCAGGACTGTGTGGTAAAGGATTAACTGATTGAAATGACTTTAATTATGCAAACCTTGACTGACATAGATTCAAACCAAGTTTCATGAGATATGGTCTGAAAATGTGGCCTTTAGAGTGCTGTGGCCTCCAGCCATGGGGGCTTGGCAGTAGTATCAAAGACAAAATATGCTTCCAGAAGGGTTTTAAAAAAATGCCAGTCCTATATACTGATTTTGCCAGTGGGGAAAAAAAAGCCACTGGCAGAATTTTGCCAGCAGATTAAACCAGGTCTTGTGCTAGATATTTAATACTATCTGATTGCTTTGGTTTGTACTGGAGTTTAACGCCATTTAACAGCTCAGGTCCTATCATGGCAGTCAGTGACGCACCCATGTGTTTCCTGGCTTTCTCACACCAGTACTGACACAACTTTCTCTCCAAAGCCACTGACTACTTTTCTCATGTGCATCAGAAGTGAGAGGTGAAAAATCGCCATAGAGAAAGTTTGCCTCTACTGAGTATCAAACTTGCAACCACCAGGTCACAAGGCAGGTCACGAGGCAGATACGCTAACCACTGAGCTACCCAGGCGGGCTTAATACTATCTGATAAATATGCCCACATACCTAAATATTGTAGATGTATCCTTATTTGGTGGGATCTTCCTGTCTGTGGAATACCTATAAACAGAACAGTACAGATAAATAGGATCTGACTTTAACCCTTTACCACATAATCCCGACTTATAGCGACCCTGGTAAAGAAGCCTTGTGAAAACATTGTGGGGAAAGGAGAAAATGCTGGTAACCAGCATTTTCTCCTTTTCCCACAATGTTTTCTTCTCTATGAAATACAAATTTCATGTTTTGAGTTACATTTAATTTGTCATCTGCAAATGCTTTCAATTTGGACAAGTACAAAATTTTGTTGTTTGGTAAAGAGTTAATCTGACATTTTAGATAAATGATGTCAATGTCTGTCTAATGTAAGATTGTGTATGTTTGTTCATTGTTACCATAGAGAAACTTCTGTAGTTTGACTAAATACATGTAGTGAAGACTTTTCTTTTCTCTAATGCAAGTACATGTATGTCAGTGAAATCAGCAACTGAAGAAAAATGCGAAATCTAATGAATAAGAAAATACTTAAGATAAGTAAACATACAGTGATTAATAACAGTTTTTTCAACGTAGAATTATTACTAGAATATTGATGTCCAATTACAAATGCTGACTAAAGTACAACATAGTGCCTATCCAAAACAAATAGCCCTATTTTGATATCAGCTTGTATTAGCTTGTATTTAACTTTTTCATTCACTCAGGAATTCAGACAGTTTTGTCACAGACTGATATCCTTATGTAATCTATTGCATGTATCTTATCTCAATTATCTCCATCCATAGGTGATAAAGGTTATCAACATTTAAAACATTAATTGGGTTACCTCCATGGATACAGCAAAGTGTATAGGAATCCGTACAGGCTACTGAAAACCGGCAGAGTTCTGCCCATCTACTTCGGAATAATGGGATGTCACTCTAGTTTACTTTACATAGAGGGGAGGTCACTTTTGTTTCTTGTGGTCTCTTATGCAGACGAAAAGCAAATTAAAGTGGGTTTTTTTTTGTGTGTGTGTGTGTGTTGACTCATATACAGATTTTGATAATCTAGTCTATCCAATGAAAACAATCATCTCAATAGCCTGTACCAGTTGTATATATCTGTATATGGACCAGTTTATTTACAGGGACCAGTTTACAGGGACCAGTTTATTTAAATGTGTGAAAAACTGTCATATAACATTTGTATTTGCAACTCTTAAAATTGTTTATAGAATTTTCATGGAGTTTATTTTGGGCTTGTGGCCTTTATTTACAAAATAAAGAAGATTAAATATTAAACATTTGGCATTACCTAAATCTGGTGACAAGACCCATTTTACAAATTCCGTTGTGTAACACCTTGTTCTAAACATTACAGGCCATAGAAATGACAGATCCCTATCTTATCCTATGCCAAATCTAGTATAAAAAGTACTTCAGTTTCAGTTCTACATTTTTTCTGTTCCAACAAGCCCATATGGTATGTAAACCTGGGTTCCTATTCACCAACCATTCTTAAGAACGTTCTTAGTCTTATTCTCCAAGATTTTCTAAATTTGAAAGTAACACAACTTCTGATTGGCAAAACCAACAGTTTAGCCAATCAGTAGTTGTGTTACTTTCAAATGAAGAAAAAGATATAAAGACTAAGAATATTCTTAAGAATGGTTGGTGAAAACGGCCCCTGTTCTGACCTAGGCAAGACAATATGGTGTACTCACATTTCACAACACTTGATGTTCCATTGTAACTCATCCTTGTAAATGTTGTTGTACTAGGTTTTCCTTTCGGTCCTACTTTGAATATTGAGAAGGAGTGGCTTAAAACTTCTATTGACTCATTGCATGTAATTGTTTCCCTAAACATAGAATGAATAATTGAATGATTATTTCAGTTTGTAAATGGTTTATCTCCAGCCTAAAAGAATGGAAATTTTACAGTAAAAAATACAAAAAAAAAACTTGGCAATACATCGTATTTTCTACATGTAATTCTATCCCTACTTTAAGTTGAAAGCAATATTAGCATGTAGATGAAAATTAGCATTTGATTTAAAGATTTTCTAAAACAGTTGCAAAGCTATATCTGGTGTAGTGCTCCTTTAACTCTATACCAAACAACAAAATTTTAGACACGTCCAAACTGAAAGCATTTGCAGACAACAAAATCATTCTGGCTCAAGTTAGGCAGTTGATCTTTGATAGGATAGAAAACATTGTGGGAAAAGGAGAAAATGCTGGTAACCAGCATTTTCTCCTTTTCCCACAATGTTTTTAAAAAGGCTTCTTCCCCAGGGTCATTAAAACTTGGGATTGCATGGCATAGGGTTAATAATATAAATGATAATTATGTCAAAGTTTGATTCTTTGGCTTTGACTGCATATGCAAGAAATGTAAATTTTCAAAGGTAAATGGCCATTTTCCTGACCAACTGTCAGATTTTCTTAAATTTCAATGGGTTCAAGCTGTTAACAATATAAACAAACTGTGCAGGTTTCACAGAAATCTAACCACAAATGCAGTATTAACACTTTACTACACAGCAGAATTTTAAACATGTCTAAATTATAACCATTGTCAGACAAACACTTTCATATGGATCAAGTTATTAGATTTGTCTTTGAAAGGTTAGAAAATATTGTGGGAAAAGGAGAAAATGCTGGTCTGGTCTCCAGCATTTTCTCCTTTTTCCACAAAGTTTTCAAAAGCTTTCTTTCTCATGGGTCGTTAAAACTTGGCATTGTGTAATATAGGGTTAACTATGTAAACAAGAAAGAGACAATTGGAAGGACAGACAGACTCAGCAGAATGATGGAAACCACATCATGACATAAGCTCTTCTGGCCTTCAGCCAGTAGATGTAAAAAGTTTGTAGATAAAACAACTATTACTTACTCTGGGAATTCCCCCTCCACTCTACATACATATTCCTTATAAAACTCTTTGTTAGCAAGCTGTTTTTCCCATTTCTGTGACATCTTCAATGTTTTGGGTAGTACAAGAATACCAGAGGTCAGTCTGTCTAATCTATAAAGGGCTTATAAACAAAAAAAAGGGGGAATATAAGGGTTTTTCTAGAAAATAAAGAGACTTTTTTCAGATAGAATTTCTTGTGTCATGCCACAAATTTCCCAATTCTAACCAGGCAAGTATCACGAATATTTTCAGTTGAAAATCAAGAAAAACAGGGGTCAATTCCCTTTAACAGTATAATTAGGCTCAACTATGACCTATGATTTGGCAAAGCAAAATGCTGAATCAATACTATATCAAGAAATCAAAGGATCATTTTTGCAAATTTGAAGAAATTCCAAGCTGCGGTTTTGGAGGAAGATTTTCAAAGATTTTCCATAGTTTTCAGTTTGGTTGCCATGTCAATAAGATAGAGTTTTTAATGTAATCAACTTTTTTTTTTTTTTTTTTTAAAAATTTGGAAAGCATCATGGCAGGTTCTTGTCTTTAAAGTTTTGTCGAAATTGGACAGGTAGTTTCAGAGAAGAGGATGTTCAACATAAAAGTTAACACAGGCACACACAGACAGACACATAAAGGGCCATGACATATTGACCCTTTAACACACAATCCCGACCCTTAACGACCCTGAAAAAGAAAGGTTTTAAAAACATTGTGGGAAAAGAAGAAACTGCTGGTAACCATCATTTTATCATTTTCCAACTATATTTTCTACCGTATCAAAGATAAAAATCCACATTGCACTGCATGATTTGTCTTCTGCAAATGCTTTCAATTCCGTCAAATCGTAAATTTTGTCATTTGATAAAGATTTAAGCTTGCTGGTCTTTGGCAATTGGAGCTAAAAATTACTGACATGCAGACGCAGAATTTTCAAAATTGTTGAATTTATCCTCTGATGAAAGTGACGGTTATCTTGTATCTAGAATTGAAAAACAACTCACCAACTCACCCATCCCTTTCAACATGTGGGCAAATTTGAACTTGGAAGTGGGCCATTCAAAACAAAATATCCTAACACATGACCATTCATGCCATAGAAAAACTGTTTTTCTGGTTAGTTTTGGAAATCTTTTCAGAGTACTCTTTGTCAGAGTTCATTGATATTTGGTATGAATGATACTTGATTTGACCTGCTTGTATTCACCATCAACATCCTGGCATATGCAAGCGATATAACATTTTTTCTGGCTACACTTATTTTCTCTGTTTAAATTTCATGGCCATACCGACTTCTCAGGGCTTTTTTTCTATTGTTACCAATTAACTGCATGGCACATTTATTGAAAGGGCATTGGAGCAATAAAGGGCCATCATGGCCCTCATTTTTTTTGTTTTTTTCTTACTACCCTTATCAATATTAAGTCAAACTTTTGTATAGAAATATAAGCAAATGGGTGTTATTTCCCTTAATCAGTGTATCTATATAAGCTTTGCTCATATAGCTTGTTCCAAACAATAATGAAGCCAAACCTACAGCTGTCATGATCAAAATCATATAATGCTGGTTACTGGCATTTTCTCCCTTTTTCACAATGGTTTGAAAAGCTTTCCTCAAACACTGAATTATTAAGTAAATGAGCTATGCTCTGGCAAAAGGGGGCCTCATGCATCTCCATGGTACATTATACCAAGCAAGACATCACACAGTTAGGGATCCTTAAAACTAATTATGTTTAACAACTGACTGTATCTTATGTTAGAATGGTCCTTTGACATACAGAAAACTGACCAACTGACCAATAGCGAAAAGTTTCGGCCCAGGTCAGCCTGTACGGACTGTGCAGGCTGACCTGAGTCGACACTTTTCGCAAACGCATTAAGCCCCCTTTTCACACAGCATGGCTCAAATATTAAAAGATGTTTACTTTTCAAGTTCTTCAGCCCATGTTCCATCCCGAGAATGAAGGTGACAGAGTTATATCTGTATCGACTACACGGGTGACAAGGAATTGAGGCTGGCTTGTTTATTGCCACAAGGTCTGGAGTATTTGCTATGATCTGTATTGGACCTCCCACCACTGGGTTTTCATGTCTGAAATACACATTGGTCAGAAGATATAAACAAGAGGCCGATGAGGATGTAAATTGCTCTACAGGCAGTTGCTGACTGTGCAGAAAACCAGTTAAAAATAATCATGGAAAACAGTGAAATTCAGATAAAGTGTTCTAGGCACAAACTCAGCTTTAACAAAAGAATGAAACAGTGGCTCAAATTGTGGGACATGTCTTTGATAGGGTAGAAAACATTGTGGGAACAGAAGAAAATGCTGGTTAACCCATTACAACACAATCCAGAGTTTTAACCACCCGGAGAAGGAAGCCTGATGAAAAAATGGTTGGAAAAGGAGAAAATGCTTGAAACCAGCACTTTCTCATTTTTACACAATGTTTTCAGCCTTATCAAAGACAAAAATCATCACTTGAGCGGCATTAAATCTGTCATCCTAAATTGCTTTCAAATTGCACTGGTCTGAAATTTTGTTGTTTGGTAAAGAGTTAACTGCATCTGTTCCTTTTCACACCCTATTTTTATAAGTATTCTTTCTTAAGGTCGTTAAAAGTCCTGATTGTGTGGTAAAGGGTTAAGTAAGCACAGTCTGGGCTTGCCTGTTCAACCTTTCACTAAACATCCTATGTTTTAACCCTTTCCCAAACAAGCCCTGGTTTTCACGTGTCTGCAGTACAAGTCTTTTGAAAACACTGTGGGAAAAGGAGAAATTGCTCGTAACGAGCAATTTCTCCTTTTTCCACAGTGTTTTCTACCCGTTTTGAGACCTTTCTGCCATTTTCATCAAATTTAAAATTGTCGTCTGCAAACTCTTTCAATTTGGACCAGTCCAAAATTTGTTGTTTGGGAAAGGGTAAAGAACCCTGAGGAAGAAACCTTTTGAACACAGGGTGGGAAATGGAATATATGCTGGTAAACAGAATTTTCTCCATTTCCCACCATGTTTTCTACCCTTTCAGACGAAAAATTCATCACTTGAATCACATTTAACTCTTTAACACACAATCCTGAGTTTTAACAACCCTGAAGAAGGCTACTGAAAACATTATGGGGAAAAAAAGTAAATGCTTCTTTTACCATGATGTTTTCAACAATCTCAAAGACAGATACTGTCATTTGCACCCCATTTTATTTGTCATCTGCAAACGCTTTCAATTTGGACTGGTCTAAAATTTTGTTGTGTGGTAAAGAGTTAAATAGTTGTCTAAAACAGCCTGTAATCGCCAACCATTCACAATGAACATTGCACAAGCTCCTATGGTAGTGGGGTTTCCATTTAACATTCACCAAACAATCTCAAGTTTTAACAAACCCGAGGAAGAAGGCTGTTGAAAACATTTTGGGAAAAGGAAAAAATGCTGGCAACCAGCATTTTCTTCTTTTCCCAAAATATTTTCTTCCCTTGCAAAGACGCGTCCTAACATTTGAGGCACATCTGGTTTGTGACCTGCCTATGCTTTCAATTTGGACCAGTCTAAAATGTTGTCATTTGGCAAAGGGCTAAATTTCTGCTAGAACTGTAGTAGGACACCAGGCCACAAAACTGTTTACAGATGGATAGACAACCTGATTCAAATGAGTCATGCTCTATGAAAAGAGGGGCTTAATGCATCTGCAAAAAGTACAGACCCAGGTCAGCCTGCGCAGTCCACGCAGGCTGACCTGGGCCAAAACTTTTTGCTACTATTCAATTTTCTACAGCTCTAAGGACAGTTATACCTCATAATTCAGTTGGTTGTTATACAAAATGGATTTTATGGATCTCTAATTATGTGATGCCTTGCTTGGTATCATGCATCACAGAGATGCATTATGCCCCCTTTTCTCAGAGTATGGATCAAATACATGTATTCCACCCCCACCCCCCTCCAAACTTTGTTGTTGTTCTGTGCTACAATATGTAAAGAATTACACAACCTGTGAATAAGATGTTCAACACGGTCATGAAACTTGATAATTAAGTCAGGTTTCACCTTCTTCCCATTGACCATAATTCTGCCACTTTCAATATCATCTATCTAGAATTACAGAAAGAAACAAAAATCAATATTGGTCAATTATCAGTTATGTACTTATCAAAAAATCTCAAGTTTTTGACAATCCTGAAAATGAGTGCGAAAAAAACATTGTGGAAAAAGCCTGTTTCTCAGTGATTTGTCATTCTCACAGTACTTGCGCTGAATGTGTGTGCCAGTGAACAGTCCCAATGTTGACACCCGCTCCTGGATATGGAACTCTGGACCTTACCATTATGAGGCGACGCTCTACCTCACAATCACTGACACATCTTGAATGTCGACAGTTGTCACATGACCAAAACAGTTTTTCATAGAAACTGAATCAGTTGCCAACTGGAGGCCTCAAAAACTACATCCAATCAAATGAAGGAATCCAAATTTGCCGTAAGTTTGATTATTTTATATTTTGGTTGTTTATTTTTTATTGTGAACAAACTGTATAGAAAGTGACAGAATTATTGGAGTTCAGATGCGTTTGTCATATGAAACATATATTTATATTATACAAGTCTATTTGCCCAGTTCAAACCATAACATAGGGGTATTTCGTGACATTATAGAACAATTATATGATATTGTCAGCATGTATTCCCAGTTAGGCAAAGTTGTTTTTATGGGAGATTTTAACGCTCGTTTAAATGGTCGTGTTCAAAATCGACATATCGATTCGCAGGGTAATGCTGTGAGGGAGCTAACCGATCTTTTTGATATGCTGATTATGACCACATTACCTTCATGCACTGGAGCAGATAGTAGTTACGTATCATATGATGGTAATTATAAGACCTTGATTGATCACGTGATTATCTCCAGCGAGCTTCAAAGTGGAATAAGGCATTGCGAAATACTTGATGATGATTGTATAAATGTCTCGTGTCATCGTCCAATTGTGTTTAGCATCGTTTTTCCTTGTCAGTTAAGCTGTATCCATGATGAATTATTATCTGTCAGATGGGACAAAGTGACTGATGTTCAAAAATTGCGCTATGCTACCCTTTTGCATGACAGACTTAAAGTCAGTGTTGACCAGTTATCCACGAATGACATACACGGTTTCATAGATGGTCTTCATGTCAGTATCGTCAATAGTATTCATATTGCTACAAATAAATGCCTTCCTCGTACTACTTATCGTTCTTACTTAAAGCCTTACTGGTCTGGCAGCATCAAGCAGTATCATGCGAATATGAGACATAAACGCATGATATGGATTGATTCTGGCAGACCTAGAGGTGATGAGCATGTGTCGCATAGAGAATACAAAGAGGCAAAACGTGAATTCCGAAAATATCACAGAAAATGTTGTTTCAATTATATGCAGCAGATCAATAAGGATATAGATAATGCATCTGAACTTGATTGTCCCTTATTTTGGAGATTGTTTAATTCTAAGAGGAAGAAAATGCAGAAAAATGTTTGCAATGAGATTAAGTTCAATGGACATAGTCTACGTGATCCTGAACTGATTTGTAAAGAGTGGGGCAGGCATTTTTCTGCACTTTACTCCGACACGGATTATGATCTCTATGACCGTAATCATTTTGATATAGTTACGAACTGTATTAATTCTCTCAAGGAAGAATCCATTATTGTTGATAGTGATCACATCACTCACGAGGAGGTCGTTCAGGCATTAGGCACAGTAAAACTTGGAAAAATGTGCGGTTTTGATCGCGTATCTAATGAGCATATCATATATGGTGGTACTTTGTTAAAGCATTACTTGATTCTGTTGTTTAATTTAATGTATTGTAACAGTTATGTGCCCTTAGATCTAAAGCGTGGGGTAATTTTGACGTTATATAAGGGCTCTGGGAAACCAAAAAATGACTCAAATAGCTATCGAGTTGTCACTCTTTCGTCGTCGATTTTAAAAATTTATGAAAGAATTTTTCTTTCTAGGCTCGAATCTTCAATTAATCGACCACTGAATGCACTCCAGGGGGGCTTTCAATCCAACATGGGTAGTCAAATGACTTCATTCATTTTGAAAGAAAGCATCTCCTTTTGTAAAGAGGCTGGAAGCAAATTATTTGCATGCTTCCTTGATGCTCGCCAAGCTTTCGATCGTATCTGGCATGACGGACTTATTTTTAAACTTAGAGAACTTGGTGTAAATGTTAAACTTTTGAAAACAGTAATAGCAATGTTGTCCGACATGAGTAGTTGTGTTTTATACAATAGTTACTATTCCGAATGGTTCCCGGTTTTACAAGGTACCAGGCAAGGAGGGGTGTGGTCCCCCTTCTTGTACCTAGTGTACATTGATTCACTCTTAGAGATCCTTACTGAGAGTAATTTCGGTTTTCAGATTGAGGGGACTAGTTTTTGTGCCCCGTCCTTTGCTGATGATATGACATTGTTAGCACTATCCGCTAGATCTCTTCAAGCTATGATTGACATTTGCCAAAGTTATTCATGTACATGGAGATACCAATATAATCCTGAGAAATGTGCTGTTGTCACTTTTAACGAAACAAAACGAGCATCCAAACGTTGCCAAAGGTCGTGGTATATAGGAAATCACGCTATTATTGAAAAGGCAGACTATACGCACTTAGGCATTATTTGTAGCAAAGACTCTAGTACATCTGCTGTTGTTAAATCTATGGATAGACGGCTAAGAGGTGCTTTTTTTGGATTAATTAAAGATGGTTTGTATAGAAATGGCCTGAATCCTCTTACTAGTCTCAGAATCTATAACTCTATTGTTGTTCCCAAAGGTGTATTTGGTTGTGAATTTTTGCAGTCGCTTTCCAATAGTGACAGACTGACGCTCGAAAGGTCACACCTGCTTTGTTTAAAGCACATTCAAGGTTTGCAAGTAAGGTCAAGGACAGATATTGTCCATGGGCTTATTGGCTCTCTTCCTTTAGAGGCTGTGATTGAAAAAAGAAAACTGACATTTCTGGGTCAGCTGTGTCGATTGGAAAGGGACTGCTCAACAAAGAGATTATTTTTATTACGTCTAATTTCTTGTCAAAATGGCGTATCAAAAATTGGTTTCATCCCAGATGTTGTAGTTTTATTACGAAAATATGATTTGAATGATGTTTTACTTGAATATATCAATTTTGGACTTTTCCCAAGCAAATGTACGTGGAAACGTTGTATTGACCAAAAGATAACAAGCCATTTTATTAATGAATGGGAAGTTCGAACCATGTCAGTTGAGTTTGTTCGGTATAGACAAATTCAGCAGCAGTTTTCGCACAGTCCTGTTTGGACCTATGCACGGAATAATCCTTCCATGCTGCGCGCATGTTTCTCTATTGCACAGTTAATTGCATATTTGGCTCTTTTTGATTCAAACTGTTCTAGATGAAATGAAAGTAATATTTCTGTTAGTCTAACAGACCATATTTTAACACAATGTACCAGCGTTCAGAATTGCAGACGTTTATTTTTTCATAATGTTGTTATCCTATATGGACATTCTGTACAACGTGCCTTGCAATCGTTAGATGAGTATATGTTTGTGCAAACTTTATTTGGTCTAAACCAAGATTTTGATAAGGAAATAAGGTCTGTTTACGATCATTTCTATAGACATATTGCTTGGTTTTTACACTCCATATGGAGTTGTTATAAACAGATTACTTTTCCTTAGTTTTTTTTTTTTTTTTTCCTTCCTTAAGTAAGCATCTCAGATGTCTGTCTTTCTGTTCGTCTGTCTTTCTGTCTACCTGCCTGTTGTCTGCCTGTCCTTCCGTCCGTCTGTCTGTACGTTCGTCTGTCTGTCTGTCCGTCTGTCTTCTGTTTATCGTTTGTGGATTGGGTATATATGAATACATGTTATTGTTGAATGTGAGGGTTCCTTGCTTCTGTGCGTATATATTAGTTTAATGTTATGTATGCATCTTTAACGTATATGTAACTTTTTTTTGTGTGTGTGAATTTTGTAATCTTCAATTATGGAGGAAATAAAGAATTAAATAAATAAACATCCAATCAAATGAAGGAATCCAAATTTGCCGTAAGTTTGATTATTTCATATTTTGGTTGTTTATTTTTTATTGTGAACAAACTTTGAAACAAAAAATTGAAAACAACGGTTGATGTTTGAAATTACTTAACTCTACCACACAATCCTAAGTTTTAACAACTCTAAGAAAACATTTTGGGAAATGGAGAAAATGCTGGTAACCAGCATTTTCTCCTTTCCCAAAATCTTTTCTAACTTTCCAAAGGTAAATTTCTATTTTTGAGTCACATTTATTATATCGTCTGCGAATGCTTTCAATTTGGACTGGTCTAAAATGTTGTCGTTTGGTAAAGAGTTAAGTGCATAGGCAATTGTTTTGCTACCATGCACATATAGTGAAGAAAACAGCATAACCCTGCAGAAGATCTGTATTGCACTTGAGACTGATTGATTGTATGGTGTTTTTAACGCCATTTTCAACATTATTTCAGTTATATTGCGGCGGCTAGTGCACCTATCCATGCTTTCCTGGAGTTTCTTTTACCAGTACTCCACACAATATTCTTTCCAAGCCACTGGCTGCTTTCCCACATAACCATTGTCGAAACAATGGTCAGCGGTGAGAGAGGAATGGATCCTGTCGCAATGACTATCATCAACCCTCGGAAAGAAATTGGCCAAGCTGGGGATCGAACCAGCGACCTCCTGTTCTCAAGTCCTGTACGCTACCGACTGAGCTACGGGGGTTTGGCGTATTGCACTTGAGCATATCACTGTTGCAAACACTGTGGCAAAAAAAAGGAGAAATTGTCAGTAATGAGCATTTTCCCATTTTGCTACAATATTTTCACACAATCACATTCCTTTATAAAACTTTTAAAAATCTTGAGATCCCTCACTTTACAAGAAAATCTATAATCAATGTCATCTGCTACAATTTTCAAGGCGCAAACTTACAAGACAATTCATTTCAAAGTCAGAAAGTCCTTGTGATTATGTAAAGCACAGTACCATCAAACGTCTTAGTCACCCATCCAAGCACTAACCACAATCCACACTGGTTAAGTATCATGGAGAAAAATACGCCAAGCGGCACTGCTGTAAAAGCTACACCAAGGCAGGTTTTTAACTCTTACCACACCAAAAAGTTTTAGGCTGGTCCAAACTGAAAGCATTTGCGGATGACAAATTCAGTGTGACTAAAAAGATGAAATTTGTCTTTGGAAAGGTAGAAAACATTGTATAGAAAGGAGAAAATGCTGGTTAGTAGCAGTTTTGCCTTTTCCCATAAATTTTTTCAAAGGCATTTTCTGCAAGGTCATTAAAAGTCTGGATTGTGTGGCAAAGGTTAAGTACTTTTCAGTTTATCACACAATCCCGAGTTTTGACAACCTGTAGAACAAAGCTTTGGAAAACATTATGGGAAAAGGAGAAAATGCTGGTAACCAGCATTTTCTCCCTTTTTCCCACAATGTTTTCTGTCCTTTCACTCACTTTTTGCATCATTCGAGCTACCTTTAATTTGTCATCTGCAAGTGCTTTGAATTTGGACAAGTCCAAAATTTTGTCATTTGGTAAAGGGTTAAATATCAAACCTTTCTCTGTGCAAGCAATTACAGCAATGCACTGGAGGGTTTACATGTCAAGATAAAACTTACCACATTTCTTTTACTTTTGCTGTAAAATTCACTCCCATACACATCTGATATTGTCTTGCCTACCCATCTTCCCTTAGCATAGGCACTAAATTTGTAGTAATATGGGTACACTTTCCTTAAACCTGCAAGAAAAAAAACACTTCCTTAACCCTTTCCCAAACAAGCCCTGGTTTTCACGTGTCTGCAGTACAAGTCTTTTGAAAACACTGTGGGAAAAGGAGAAATTGCTCGTAACGAGCAATTTCTCCTTTTCCCAAAGTGTTTTCTACCCTTTTGGAGAACTTTCTGTCATTTTCATCAAATTTAAAATTGTCGTCTGCGAACTCTTTCAATTTGGACCAGTCTAAAATTCATCGTTTGGGAAAGGGTTAAACCTGCAAAAAAAAAAAAACATTTTCCTTAAACCTGCAAGAAAAAATAACTAATAGGAGAAGAGCTTCCCTCTTTACCAAAAAACAAAATTTAGGACTGGTCCAAATAGAAAGCATTTGTAGACAACAAATGAAAGGTGGCCCAAATAATGAAGTGTGTCCTTTGTAGGATAGAAAACATTGCAGGAAAAGGAGGAAATGCCGGGTAATGACAATGCAGAAGATGCCAAGGCTACAACAATACCTCAACATTTTTTTCGAAAACAGCCAGGCTGAAAATATTGAGTTTTGATGAGCATCTAGAAAAAGGCTAAAGAAAACATTGTGGGAAAAAGAGAAATGCTGGTAACCTGCATTTTTTCCTGTTCTAACAGTGTTTTCCACCCTTTAATAGACAAATCCTATCAGTTAAGCCACATCTGGAAATGCTTTTAACTCTTTACCACACAATCCCGACTTTAAACGACCTTGAAAAAGTAGCCTTCTGAAAACATTATGGGAAAAGGAGAAAATGCTGGTAACCAGCATTTTCTCCTTTTCCCACAATGTTTTCTACCTTTCCCAAAACAAATTTCAATTTTTGGGTTACATTTATTATGTCGTCTGCAAATACTTTCAATTTAGACCAGTCTAAATTAAAAATTTTGTCATTTGGTAAAGAGTTAAATTGGACAGATCTAAAATTTTGTCATTGGTAAAGAGTTATCCCATAGCAGGCCAAATAAACCCAACAGTTGTAGTGCTATTCCAAAAATCCTGTAAAATAGGCCTATCTTTCCTTCCATTACTTTCACCCTTTATCACACAATCATATGATTTTACCACCCTGTTGAAAAGGGCTTTTGAAAATATGAAGGGAAAAGAAGTCAACATAAGAAGTCTACAGTAACATATTCAAAGACTCTGTAAGAACGTTATCTGTGGTATATGCCATTAGTCCTTTTATCATGGAGGCACAGACTAAAATAATTTGAAATATACATTTGAGCAGTATTCTGAAATACACATTTGAGCAAAAGGGGGCTTAATGCATTTCCGTGATCCATGATACCAATAAAGCCGTCACATGATTATGGATCTATAAAAACCACTTTTTTTAAACAACCGACTTCATAATGAGGACGATGGTCCTTTGACACAGAGAAATTGACCGACAGTGAAAAGTTTTGGCCAAGGTTGATACTTTTCGCAGATGCATTAAGCCCCCTTTTAACAGGGCATGGCTCTTTTTTTTTTCCATTTTCATTAAAAGAAGTAGGAAAAGTAGGAGTACTTTTGACACACGTTGGAAATAAGTGGAGAAAAGGGCAAAACAGTTGGAAGAGTTAGTATACTTGTAAGCCTGGGTTTTGAAAGCAGTGAGAGGGAGAAGAAATTGCTGACATACAGCATATTTCTCCTTTTTCCACTTTCTTTTCTATGCTTTTAACCGTTTACCACACAATCATGACTTTTAACAATGTTGAGAAAGATGGCTTTCGGAAATATTGTAGGAAATGGCGAAAATGCTAGTAACCAGCATTTTCTTCATTTCCCACAATGTTTTTCTACCCTTCCCAAAACATATTTCAATTTTTGCATAGCATTTTATTTTGTCGTCTGCAAATAGTTTCAATTTGGACTAGTCTAAGATTTTAAAGAGTTAATGACAAATTCCATCAGTGCAGCCACATTTACCTTGTTGTCTGCTAAATTTAAGCATTTACCACACAATCTCAAGTTAAACGACCCTCAGACAGAAGCCTTTTGAAAACATTGTACGAAAAGGAGAAAATGCTGGTAACAAGCATTTTCTCCTTTTCCCACAATGTTTTCAATTACATCACAGATAAATCTTACCATCTGAACAATATTATAATTGTCTGCAAATGCTTTCAATTTGGACCAGTCTAAAATTTTGTTGTTTGGTAAAGGGTTGATGCTTCTGATGCAGACAAGTAGGAAACTGTGTCATCTGGTAAACAGTTAAATCTTTACTTGACAAGAAAATTTTAGACCTGTCCCATTTGTAAGCATTTGCAGACCAAAAATTAAACAAAATCAAATGTGGAAATGTATCCTAAAAGAAGTAAAAAACATTGTGAGAAAAGGAGAAAAGTCTGGTTACCAACATTTTCTCTTTCTCCCACAGTGCTTCCAAAAGCCTTCTTGTTCAGGGTCATAATTCTTTACCACATAGTAAAATTTTAGATTGGTCCAAACTGAAGGCATTTAAAAAAATCAAATTAAATGTTGCTAAACTGATGATTTTTGTCTTTGATAGGGTAGAAAACATTGTGGAAAAAGGAGAAAAATTCTGGTTTCCACAATTTTTTTAAAAGCCTTCTCTTTAAGGGTCCTTAAAAGTCTGGATTGTGTGGTTAAAAGGTTAAAAAATGGAATTGTATTTCAAATGGTTACAGGCAACATACCATTTTCAAAGTAGTACTCGGTTTCATTCATATTCTCGTCCTCTTGAGAGACCTCTTTGAGTTTGTTTTTCTTCACATAGTGCTGATGAGCTTTTTTCTATAAAAATAATAATTGATTGGTTGGTTTCTTGGTTGGCTGGCTGATTGATTGATTGATTGATTGATGATTTACACTGCCTTAAACATAATTTCAATTATATCATAACAACAGCTCACACATGATATTCATATATTCAAACCCAATACAAAAATTTGCATATTTCATTTTGCAATAACTAGAGTTATCGTATATTAGTCAGAGACCTTTCATAATGTGCTCACATTAACTCCACACCGGACAATGCCGCCTTTTAACGACCCTGGGAAAGAAGCCATTTGAAAACATTGTGGAAAAAGGAGAAAATGCTGGTAACCAGCATTTTCACCTTTTCCCACAATGTTTTCTATCCTATCATAGAAAAATTGCATCACTCAAGCCACACTGAAATTGTCGGCAAATGCTTTCAATTTGGACAGGGCTAAAATTTTTTTGTCTGGTGAAGGATTAAGCACACCTGTCACTTTATCAAGCCATGGGTACATCCTGTTTTTGTTTATATGTCATTTAACATCCAAAATCTAGCAGTTCGTACAATATGGCCATGCAAAGTCTTGACCAATTTTAACTCTTTACCACACAATCCCGACTTTTAACGACTCTGTGAAAGAAGTCCTTTGAAAACCTTGTGGGTAAAGGAGAAAATGCTGGTAACCAGCATTTTCTCCTTTTCCCACAATGTTTTCTACCCTACCCAAAACAATTTTCAATTTTCAATTACATTTATTTTTTCGTCTGCAAATGCTTTCGATTTGGACCAGTCTAAAATCTTGTTGTTTGGTAAAGGGTTAAACAAGTCAAATAATCTGTCATTTCTTTCTTTCAATTCCTAGGGTTAAGAAAAAAACGAATCAACTTGAAGATTTTTAAGACTCACAATGCTAAGACTTTCTCAACACCAACATTGAAGCTTTGATGATGCTTAACAGAGGTGACTCTATCGAAGATGTCACCCAGGCATTTAACTGCCACAGAAACACTGCAGGTAATCTTCAAACAAGGTTTCAGAAAACAGGACTAGTTGTTGATTGTTCTCAAACCTGCAGGCCTCGTGTAACTACCTAATGCTATATTCAATTGTCATTTAGAACTTACACATAGCAGAAGTCGTTTCAAAGCTGCTTCAGCTACAGCAAGACAGCATGGCATTAGTAAGGACACCTTCTATGACTTTTGTATCACTGTGCATGGTCTATTGGACCAAGACAACCTTACAATGGAAATGTGCTCATACAACATCATCATCTGAACTGGGTATGCCGACTACTTTAACTCTTTACCAAACGACAAAAATGTAGACTGGTCCAAATTGAAAGCATTTGCAGAAGACAATTGAAATGTGAATCAAATGATGTTAATTGTCTTTGATAGGGTAGAAAACAATGTGGGAAATGGAGAATATGCTGGTTACCAGCATTTTCTCCTTTTCCCACAATTTTTTCAAAAGGCTTTTTCCTCAGGGTCATTAAAAAACAAGATTGTGTGGTAAAGGGTTAATGGCAAATACACCACATGAATGGACCCATCTTTTCCAAATAACCAAGGTTTAACCGGAGAATCATAACGGGAGGATGGAGTTACATCAGAGGAGAGAGGGGGTGCACTATGCTGATAACCTGTGTTGTAGAGAGAAACTGATTTTGGCAGGGTAGTGTGATGGTTTGGGTCAGGATCATGGGAAATATGAAAATTGGTTGATTGACTAGTGTTTTACATTGTTTTCAACATTATTTCAGTCATATATCATGGCAACAGCTCATATATTCATGTATGCCCTAGGTTTCACCAGTACCAGGCTAGGGTTCAGAAGTGTCTTACCCAAGGACACTCAAATGAAATTATCTAGTACTTCCAGTAAGGATCGAACTCAGGGCCTCCACGTTATGAGCCCTAAACTTTACCACCGAGCCAAGCAGGACCCCAGGAAATAGGAAAACTGATCTATTAATTTCAAATAGCACTTTATATAAATGCAGCTGGATACATTATTGACCAGGTGTCAAGTTCCACTCATGTTAATCAGCATACCCTTTGGTCATTGCATTCCACTTCCGACACTGTTTAAGTAAATTCTTAGGGGAAAAAGTGTGGCCGGTACCGGATTTGAACCTGTGATCCTTACTGGGTGAGTGCTCTAACTACCAAGCTACCTAGACGGCTCAACATCAACATTGCACATTTTTGCTACAAATCAAATAAATGAGCCATGCTCTGAAAAGGGGGCTTAATGCATCTGCAAAAAGTATCGACCTAGATTGACCAACGCAGTCTGACGTGAGCCGAAACTTTGCTTTTTGTCAATTTTCTGTATGTCAAAGGGCCAGTCTACCTCATGATTTGGTTGGTTGTTTGACAAAATGGACTTTGTGGATCCATAATCAAGTGATGACTTTCTTGGCATCATACACCACACCACAGGTGAACGGCGAGCGACAGTATCTCAAATCATATCTTACACAGTAATATACAGTATATTAGTGTGTAATATATGATTTGAGATCTGTCGCTCGCCGTTCACATGTGCACCACACAGATGCATGAATCCCAATTTTGCCAGCACACGGCTCAAATATACAATTTTGTAGGAAGTCAGTTTAGATGAATTATCCATGCAATTGCAATATTTTTTTGTTTAGAGGAACTCGTACTTAGACAAGATAGCGACCCTTCCCTTACATAGCTAGGTACGGTAAAGGATCGAATCATCAATGGGACGAATTCTGCAATCACTCAAACGGAAATCATTTTCATTTGGTAGGTATTCTTACCCTCTTTTGTGCTCGAATAGACAAATCGCCACTTTTACTGCAGTGTGTCACGCTAGAAACATTCGCTGCCATTTTCAAGAGTGTTGATAACGCTAGATCATTTCTGATATTCACGAGTATCGCACTCCGTCCCCACATCGGATGGATTGATGGCGTCACACCACTGCGAGGTTGATTCCGGTCGTTAAGTTAAATTTTGCACAAGTTTACCGCTTTTGTTGCACTGTTTCACTGTGCGAAAACGAATTTTGGTAGTATGAAATTTAGATTTGCTTCGAATGTGGATATCGGAACCATCTTAATATGATTTTATCGTAAACTGACAGGACTAGATCTAATTTCTGCAACTAGAGGAACAAATACTTGCGGTCATGTAGGTCCGGGTGACATAGGTTACTGTCAGAGGACAGAGGTAAATCATAGGTCCTGCCAGAGGACAAATTATGGGGTGCCAATTTTGGTTAGGATTGAGCGTAAAATTCCAAAAAAAGAAATGAAAGAGCAACCTGGCAACTTTTAACCTAGTTTTGAAATTAGTTTTTCTGCCAGGGACTATATATTTTGGACAATAGGCCATTGAAACTCCATTTGTCTATTACCGGATAATGAACTTTTCCTTATAGGACACCGTTACTACTGCTATTTATAGTAACGGTGTATATAATATTTTGAGTATTCCGTGATATACAGGCGATGCGTTAATTCGCTAGTATTTGATGATCAACCAAGAAAAATTTTAGTGTTCCGTATTAGACCAATGAAACTTCAAAGGCATATGCTTGGACCAACTGTACAATAACAGATCGTCATCCTCACAGTAATTTCCATATTTTTAAATGCATTTTTAACACCAGCTTTGCTTACTTTTGGCACCTATTGTTACTTTAAACTCTTAACAAAACAGAAACTGCTTTGGGAACAAAAAATTTTTACTGAAAATTGAGCACTGGCATGCGGTGGTCTTGTTTCCTTTTTCATCAATGTTTTCATACACTGCTTCCCTTTTGTCCCCAAAGCAGTTTCTGATTCGATCCTTTACCATACCTTGCTATGCAAGGGAAAGGTCGCTATCTTGTCTAAGTACGAGTTCCTCTAAACAAAAAAATATTGCAATTGCATGGATAATTCATCTAAAATGACTTTCTACAAAATTGTATATTTGAGCCGTGCGCTGGCAAAAGGGGGATTCATGCATCTGTGTGGTGCACATGTGAACGGCGAGCGACAGATCTCAAATCATATATTACACACTAATATACTGTATATTACTGTGTAAGATATGATTTGAGATACTGTCGCTCGCCGTTCACCTGTGGTGTGGTGTATGATGCCAAGAAAGTCATCACTTGATTATGGATCCATAAAGTCCATTTTGTCAAACAACCGACCAAATCATGAGGTAGACTGGCCCTTTGACATACAGAATATTGGCAAAAAGCAAAGTTTCGGCCCAGGTCAGACTGCGTTGGTCAACCTGGGTCGATACTTTTCGCAGATGCATTAAGCCCCCTTTTCACAGAGCATGGCTCATTTATTTGATTTGTAGCAAAAATCTGCAATGTTGATGTTGAGCAGTCTGGATAGCTTGGTAGTTAGAGCACTCACCCAGTAAGGACTGCAGGTTCGAATCCGGTACTGGCCACACTTTTTCCCCTAAGAATTTACTTAAACAGTGTCGGAAGTGGAATGCAATGACCAAAGGGTATGCTGATTAACATGAGTGGGACTTGACACCTGGTTAATAATGTATCCAGCTGCATTTATATAAAGTGCTATTTGAAATTAATAGATCAGTTTTCCTATTTCCTGGGGTCCTGCTTGGCTCGGTGGTAAAGTTTAGGGCTCATAACGTGGAGGCCCTGGGTTTGATCCTTACTGGAAGTACTAGATAATTTCATGTTAGTGTCCTTGGGTAAGACACTTCTGAACCCTAGCCTAGTACTGGTGAAACCAAGGGCATACATGAATATATGAGCTGTTGCCATGATATGACTGAAATAATGTTGAAAACAACGTAAAACACTAGTCAATCAACCAATTTTCGTATTTCCCATGATCCTGACCCAAACCATCACACTACCCTGCCAAAACCAGTTTCTCTCTACAACACAGGTTATCAGCATAGTGCGCCCCCCTCCCCCTCCTCCAATATAGCTCCATCCTCTCGTGATGATTCTCCGGTTAAACCTTGGTTATTTGGAAAAGATGGGTCCATTCATGTGGTGTCTTTGCCATTAACCCTTTACCACACAATCTTGTTTTTTAACGACCCTGAGGAAAAAGCCTTTTGAAAAAATTACGGGAAAAGGAGAAAATGCTGGTAACCAATTTCAATTGTCTTCTGCATATGCTTTCAATTTGGACCAGTCTACATTTTTGTCGTTTGGTAAAGAGTTAAAGCAGTCGGCATACCCAGTTCAGATGATGATGTTGTATGAGCACATTTCCATCGTAAGGTTGTCTTGGTCCAATAGACCATGCACAGTGATACAAAAGTCATAGAAGGTGTCCTTACTAATGCCATGCTGTCTTGCTGTAGCTGAAGCAGCTTTGAAACGACTTCTGCTATGTGTAAGTTCTAAATGACAATTGAATATAGCATTAGGTAGTTACACGAGGCCTGCAGGTTTGAGAACAATCAACAACTAGTCCTGTTTTCTGAAACCTTGTTTGAAGATTACCTACGGTGTTTCTGTGGCAGTTAAATGCCTGGGCGACATCTTCGATAGAGTCACCTCTGCTAAGCATCATCAAAGCTTCAATGTTGGTGTTGAGAAAGTCTTAGCATTGTGAGTCTTAAAAATCTTCAAGTTGATTCGTTTTTTTCTTAACCCTAGGAATTGAAAGAAAGAAATGACAGATTATTTGACTTGTTTAACCCTTTACCAAACGACAAGATTTTAGACTGGTCCAAATTTGTCAATTGGCTAATCCACCAATCAGACAGTCCGTAACAGAATGCCTTAATTTCTGTTTAAAAATAACTTGGCAATATTCTATCTTCGGCTAAGATTTTCATAACTGACAAAGTTTTTTTTCCGATCACGACCAATTTATCAAACTCGATAAAGAATTTAATCTTTATCGATAAGGTGTGTCACTGAGGATAAATAATACCACAATTTAAATTTTCAAGTCTGGCGTTATCTCATGAAATCTCGAACCGGGCAGAAGCCCGACTTGTAATCATTGGGCGTTACCTGTTGTTGATACGAAGATCGATAACAGGCTGCCAGTTTACATGGGCCGGTGAAACGTAAGGGGCGTGTATGCCTAAAACAAAGGCCAGTTCAGCGACTGATTCATAAATATGTAAATTTATATAAAAAAAAAATCGTGATACAAATGTCGTCATACGTCACACAGCTACATTCCAGAAAGCACCTGCAGGATGACTTGGTACAGCCAAGAACCGAACACATTACATGTGTATATGGTGTGGACGACCTCTGGTGTTCCTAAAATATGGGTGTGAAAAGTATTTAAAGTCTCTGGTGCTCCTAAAATATGGGTGTGAAAAGTATTTAAAGTCTACAATAAAAAGCTGTGAAGAATCACCATGTAAGAATGTATAAGAAGTCAACGCAAACACTTCCAGTCGTTGTAGATTTGTTCGAAGAATTACTGTTGGGAAAAATTTCCATTTGAAAGCTTCCATTGAACTCGGTATCGCCTTTCTTTTTTCGATCATAGATTGAGTGTTGAAGCGAAATAAGACTTACAGTTAGGGACAGACTGTGAGATTTAGAGTGTACTTCGAATGGGTAATTATCAAACAAATTTCACTGAGAATTCTCAACAAATAGAAGCGTGCCATAGAAAAGAGGCTTGTAGTCGAGGAGCATTTTTAAGCTTGTCCGCAGACTTGTTCAGTTCACGACTTCTACTTCTAGATATGAAAACTACACTTGATGTCTGTGTAAGCGATTGGTTTTCGTGTATCCTTGCGGACGAAAGATAGTTTCAAAGATTCGAACCGTTAAATATTTCAGTCTTTATAGACACATTCGTTGTCACAAAGGCACAAAATTCGTAAGTTTTTACGACAGAAAAAAAAAAACTGGCTTATTCACCGAATATGTACAAAACTATGTTTCATATCGCAAACCGGAACTTGGGACAGGAAGCAGTTCAAGGCCGGAGGTATGCTTGCGTCACCCCACAGATCAGTATTATAACAGTTGCTCCACAACTAGGCGACTCAAAAACTTGTAGGCTAGATCTAGATCTAGTGGGACAAAGAGGGGAACTAATAGAATAATCATAACAATGATAAAAAGATCTACAATGGGGTCTGATTCCATTTATGATTAAGATTATACATGCATAAACAAATACTACTTTAAGTTTGTGCGTAAGTACTTCAATAATGTTAGATAGAGAGCAATACGTTGGTCATGAAACGACCTTTGGGTCCAATAAATCGCTCTTATCTTCTTTCGTTGTCTTTGTCAAGTAAGATTAAAAGCAGGTTTGAGACACTGACTAATAGGGCCTGCCTTGGTTCGATATACAACAATCAAGTAATAAAACCCTTCTTAAATAGACTGTACAGCGGGCGTCCAGTAACGATCTGGGGTATCCAATAAACTGACCTTGTCATAAATATCGTTTCAGGCGAGTTTACAACACAAATTAATAATGTAAATGGACAAAGAGATTTGACCGTCGTGGCTAAATAACTTTTAGACATATAAATTTGAAAAAAAAAAAAAAAAAAACGAATAAAGTACTTGATCCATGCTCTGTGAAAAGGGGGCTTAATGAATCTGCAAAAGGTATCAACCAGGTCAGCCTGGGCAGTCCGCGCAGACGGACCTTGGTCGAAACTTTTTGCTTATTGCATGTCAATGGACCATTCTACCATCAGATCCGGCCGTTTGTAATTCATTGAATTTAAAGATCTATAATTATATGTTGAATTGCTTGATATTTAACCCTTTACTGCACAATGACGCCTTCTGACGCCCCTGGGAAAGAAGCCTTTTGAAAACATTGTAAGAAAAGGAGAAAATGCTGGTTACCAGCATTTTCTCCTTTTCCCACAATGTTTTCTACCCTATCAAAGAAAAGTTGCATCATTTGAGCCACATTGAAATTGTCGTCTGCAAATGCTTTCAATTTGGACAAGGCTAAAATTTTGTCGTCTGGTAAAGGGATAATGCACTAGTGGAGATGCATAACTTAAGGACATGTGCCACAGTTTTTTTCCTACGGACATTTTTTTTTTTTCCATTTTCACTCAGATAGCAATATAAGGTATGCAGGATTAAAAAAAAAAACATATGTTGCGAAGTAGTTCTTCTGAGAGGATAACTCTTGCCAAAATTACAGAAAATAGGCTTTAATTTCAAACTAAAAAAAAAAGGTTCTTAAGTAAAACTACTGCTTAAATAAATGATTAGTCTTAGAAATGTAATGTTTGCCAGTAGTAAAAAGGATTAATCCAAAGAATAAAGGCGCTAGACAGTTCACAGTAGCAATAAGAAATGATCTCACATGTCAACATGGACTTATTTTCTGATAAATTTTCTGCATTGAAGAAATTTCAGTGGACAGATTTTATTCTAACTTTGCACGGAAATAGTGCTTTTTAATATCTTGTAGAAATTTTCAAAAAAAAAAAGTATATCAAGCAGGGGATTTGTAAGAGATAGAGAGCATTTAAAAAGTAATTGGCATAATGAATTACCCCCCTTTATAATACATGTTTATTTTGGCTTGACTGGGCACCGCGATTATTTATAAATCTTCCATTTTTCCGCGTTTGTCATTTCCAGATATTTAAAATGCAACCGACATATTACAGAAAGGAATACACTATTTCTCTGCAATACGAACCAAGTGTAATATAATAGAGTACAGAATAGAGTGAAATGCCCAAATATTTGAGTAGAAAAAACTGTGGCATATGTCCTTAAACCCCATTTTGCCACAGCAGCGGCTCACTTGTTTTTTCATCTGAGCCGATGCAAACTTGTATGATGTTGTGACGGAATCGGCTGAGTTTTGGCGGATAATACCGTTCTTAAATCTGCATAGGTTATTCAGTTTCACGACGTTATCGACGAAAGGACGCACTCGTCACAACTCGGCCGATTACGACTACACTGATCTTACCTCGTCCGTATCAAGCTTGAGACTGCACGTTCTGTGCAGTCTGATCTTGATCTACACTGTCCGCAGAAGGTCAGTGAGTCGCGCTTAGCAGCCTAAGGGTAAAGGCTCGGCAAAATTGAAAGCATTTGCAGAAGAGAAAATGAATTTCACTCGGAACATGCAATTTGTCCTTCACATGGTAAGAAGCATTTTTGGAAAAGGAAAAAAGTGCTAGTTAATAGCATTTTCTTCTTTTCCAACGATGTTTTCAAAACACCAACAGTTTCTGCTTTTCCCACAATGCTTCAAGAGCTCTCTGCTTCAGGTCTGTTAGGAAAGCGTTCTGCTTCAGGGTTGTTAAAACTCGTTATTGTTTGGAAAAAAACGTGCATAGTACAGCTGAAACAGATGATTCGGTGTTGCATTTAACCCTTTACCACAAAATTCCGAGTTTTAACGACCCTAAGCAAGGATGCTATTGAAAACACTTTGGGATAAGGAGAAAATGCAGGTAACCCGCATTTTCTCCTTTTCCCACAATGTTTTCTACACCTTTTGGGACAACTTCCATCATGTAAGCTATGCTCAGCTTTCGTCTGAAATTAATGTCGATTTGGACAGGTCTAAGATTGTGTCGTATGGTAAAGACGGTTAATGGTGTAGTTTGGGACTAGTCTACACTCTTTCCAATAAATTTCAGTGATCACGAGTACTTGTGAAAGGATTAATCTTTTGTTAGCGCCAGATGTGATTAATTACCAAACGAAAATAATTTAGGCTCGGCCATATTGAAAACATTTGCAGAAGACAAATTAGAGATCCTCAAATGGTGGGATTTGACTTCAAAAACGGAAAAAAATTTGTGGGATAAAAGAGAAAATGCTGGTAAATCAGCATTTTCTCCTTATTTCACAGTGCTTTTAAAACACAGGACTGTTTGTTACCAGTATTTTCTCTTTTTTCAATGATGTTTTCAAAAGCCTTCCGTCTCAAGGTTGTTAACCCTTATCTTGGTAAATAACCAATAAAAAATTTTCAAGCCGATAGTAAAAACCCGAATAATGCTAGTTCAAGCTTATTTTTTGGAGAAAATTATCTCCTTATCGGACAGTGTAGATCAAAGATCAGACTGCACGTTTTGTGCAGTCTGGTCTTGAACTACATTGTCCGCAAAAGGTCAGTGAGTCGCGCTTGGCAGCCTTAAGATAAAAAAGCGACCGTTTGGTAAAGGGCTAGACAGGTAAAAGGACAAAAAAAAATTAGATCAAATAACAATATCTGTGGATGTGTGATTTACCCTCTACCTTCAACGACATTATCTTCCGCTAGATGGCATTTTTTCAAATATATAACAATCTTCGAAGAATATTGACATGCGCAGACAACGCCTTTAACGATACAAACATGAATGTATGATTTCGTCGACAAGATCTTGGAAATTTAACAAACATCATTTAAATTACTAGTATTTTTTATACCTCTCTAACGTTTGTTCTACCCTTTCAACGACCAATATCACTATATGAATCACATTTAAATTGTCGTCTGCAAATCCTTTCAATTTGGGTAGGTCTGATCCAGGATCTGCGCTGTTCGACATCTTGTGTAATCGGGTTATTCTCCTTTATAACAATGTTTTGTCGATTTTCAAAGACAAATATCAGATTTATTGATTGAATTTCGTTTCTTTTTTCGTCGCAATCGGTTGCCCATGTGGGCTACGTTTATAAGAAGACTTACTTTTTGTTACGGGGGATAGTCCAAGATACAGGACGAAACTCGTCCTAAGCGTTGTCAGCGCATGTCAGTATTCTTCGAAAACTTGTTGACCTGTCTGCTATGACGCATCACTATCCTGTACAGGTTAAATATTAATACGCAAAATAGCAAGCGGAAAATGGCTATAAATAATGCAGCTGTGGGAAAATCAAGCATTTTTTCACTAGAAAGTTCATGAAAATATAATGATTTCAAATGGGTGAAATAATTTTATAAAATACCATTGTATACTGCAAATTTCTGTAGACAGTTTCTAAATATAGACATGGGGAAAACCGGAATTTGTGCAACAGACTGACAACAAAGATGACTTGCCCACCTTGCAGGGCTTTTTCCGGGGCCTTCTCTCAAGCTTATAGGGTCTATGTTTTAAATGGCTGGTGCATAGGTTACATGCTAGCTAACCATGCCTAGATGAATTGTACAAGGTAGGTTTTAGTAAGAAAGCGTGTATTTTAAAATTCGCGGCCTTGATTGCCGCCTTCAAAAGTAGTCTTGTTCTGAACCCAGAATGCCAATATCAGATAGGTTATCTATTAGAAAAATGCCACCAAGCGGAAGATAATGCGTCCTAAGTTATGCCTGATTCTTTCACGTGCTCGGTGCAAAGCACCGTCACACTATACCAAGGTTTAATGTCTCATCAACCTGCGGACTTTTTAGTTGTTTTATATGGCCAGACGAGGGGATCGAAACCTCCTCCTCCGGTGGCCTGAGATTTTACGTTAACAAGTCTCATGCTTCACCACTTGCGCTATGCTGGTCGTTGTCTGCGCATGTCATATTCTTCGAAGATTCGACCTGTCTGCTATGACGCATCACCCATCCCCCGTATACCTGGGAAAAGTAGGGCTTATATCGAAGCTATTAGCCTATTACGAAAGCATGTAGGGGCTGTTTTAATAAATGGTCGGCGCATAAGTTACATGCTGGCCGATCATAGCTGAATAAATGGCACCAGGTAGCGTTTTATTGAGTAAACGTTTATTTCATTTGAAATTCAAAGTTACGGTTGTTGTTTTGAAAAATTACTCCGCTTCTGTACCCAGGATGCCCAAATTAGATAGATGCGTATTTTTAGAATGCCATCTAGCGGGAGATAATGCTGTGCTGGTAGAATAAGACTTGCTATCGGATAATCTATAGTTACGGTTTTGAACTATCCATTATGTCTGTACAACACTCAAGGTGTAAACGATTAGATTTTGACTACACGACACAATTTTACACTTATCCATAATGAAAGAACTTTTAGACGAAACAATTTCTAACTTCAGAGTGCCTTCCCCAACATGTGTAGATTTGTTTAGAGAAATGGAGAAAACATCATGAAAAAAAGAAGAAAATGCTGGTTTTCAACATCTTCATTACCAATAATTGGTTTTCAAAATACACAGACCTCAGGGACCTTTGAAGACGGTATTATATGCCAAAAGGTCAATCCTAGGCATTGGTATTCCTTATTACATTGTCATTCAACTATGGACAGCTAGTAAATATATAGGGCAAAAAATGGTTACCAGATTAAAGGTATGGAACTCATTTTTATGCGGTGTATTTGTTACCGCTTTCTTTGTATACGTTGGATTATTTAATACAGAAACGGGGTGCCTTAAACACTGTATTTTTAATAAGCACAGCTTGCGTAGTGATCACAGGACGAAATCTAAAATTAGTGAAAGGGAAAAGAGCGAAACGAGTGATCTGGAACAAGACGGTGATTTTCGAGTTTATCATTCTACTTCAAATGTAAAACGATTGAGCAAAATAGGTGAAACAAGATTACCTAATTGCAGTGATAATGCTAGCAGAAAACAAGGAGACGCGAACACCAGGAGCAGACTTGGTTCCGCATATCTATCAGACTATGTAAAATACCCGTGTCTTCCCGGATCCAATCAGTCAGAAAGACTTCGACGGCTGGATCGTTGCATCCGCACTGTCAATGTTCAACTGGTAGCTGACACTGTAAAATCTGTTGAATGTGTTAAACTAAAAGTCGAACCTTCAATACCAATTTGTATACATGACCCAAGGATCGATGTATTTGTATCGGGGTCCATATTTGCAACGGGAGGTTGGGAAAAAGAGTTGTTAAGGGTATTTGTGGAAGCTCTGAAAAAGGTTAAAGAAATAGTTGTGTTGGACATAGGGTGTAATATTGGACTGTACACTCTTGTGGCAGCAAGGGAGGGCAAACATGTGGTCTCCATAGACGCAAACGTACAAAATCTTCGTCTGCTTTCGAAATCTCTTACTCTAGGTCACTTAAGAGAAAATGCAACTATAGTTTGGAATGCTTTATCGGATACGTACAGAAATGTCTCTTTGAAAACTAATCAATTCAATGTCGGCGGATTTTCTGTAAATACCGACACTAAATCTCTAACTGGAAATAACGTCATCATAGAGACCATTTTGCTGGATGACCTCATGTATTTATTTGAGAATAAACCAGTCGGGATCAAAATGGACGTTGAATCTCATGAACTACATGTACTCAAAGGTGGAGTGACTTTTTTGAAGAACATAGATGTTAGATTTATTCAGATGGAATTTGTACTTCACCGAGAAAGAGAATCTGGCCAGAGCATTGTAGCCATTTTACGATATAACGGGTTTGCGCCATTCGCAAATTGTTTAGGAGACAAACGTTTAGTGGACCTACCTCTGAAAGATTGGCCAATTGATGTTTGTTTCATCAAAAATATTTAAAAGCTTGGACGTACGGGTGTCTTTGCATATATGTTAGATTAAGACCCGACTGCTGTCATCGTGTTGAAACAATTTGAGAGACGAATCGGATTGACATGTATGTTATCCAAAGGATATTTGGTTTAAATGTCAGCGTCTAAATGACTCTCTGTAAAGAGTCGGAGATAAAATAAGTCTTATTAGGAATACACGCACTTCGTATGTTAAGATTAACAACTAAAATACCATTATTGTCGACACATTAATGTGGGTGTGAACTGGGATTGGTCTTAAATATCACCCGATAGAATTGGGAAAAAATGCAATTTTAACATAGCGCAAGAAATAACATTGAGTAAAGAGTATCGAACCTGTCCAAGCACACGCACAACGCACGGCTGGCACTAGGCCGACTCTCATTTCGGTTCATAGAAAATTATGATTATCTTGTGATGGATCGAAAAAGATGCAAAAATCACAATTAAAGGCGATGACAGCAATCATCTAACTCGGGTGTAAGGAGTATTGAACCAGTTCGGTTCGCGAACAGTGGTCAATAGGTGAAAAATAGATCAGATTTTTATACCCGCATCTACGTATTGGTTTCACAATGTCTGTCTGTCTGTCCGTCAATCCGTCCATCTTTTAGTTTCCGTGTTCTAACTCAGAAGCCGTTTGACCTAGGACCCTGAAACTGTATGCAAGTGTTCCTCATGAAACAAGAAGGTACATTATCTTTTTAAGGTCACATGGGTCAAAGGTCAAGGTCACAGGTGAACTTTGTTTTCTCTGATTGTGCTGCTTCAGTTTTTACACAGCGAATTGAATCTTACTGTCGTTGAATATTATCGTCTGCTCGAGACACGATAATTACCTATAGCATGCATTCTTGATTGATTGCTGATTGATCATGTGTATGATGTTAAACGCCGCTTTCAACATTATATCAGTGCATCTATCCAAGCGTTCCTGGGAATTCTTATACCAGCATTACACAAAATATTCTTTCCAAGCCACTGGCTGCTTTCCCACAATCATAACCATCGTCGAAGGCATTCTTGAACTCCACGGCTAAACATAGATTCAGAAAATTGACTCCACAAAACAAAATGGCGAATTTACATGGAACAAAGAAGGAATCTCTGGTTTTGTTGTATTCAACAACTGTATCATCTCCCTCGTTTCTGTGTGTTTTGTACATGTATGTGTGTGTTCGAGAGAGAGGGATGTGGAAGAGACTTTTCTCCCCGTCTAGCTCACAGCTGTAGGAAACAGATTTGTCTGCTTGCCAGTCCAACAGAGAGTAGGACTTTTCCCACAATGAAAAATGTCTGTTTTTACTACCGTAGACCCCTGTTGGAGAAAAGGCTATCCTCTGCTCCCAGATACCTTTATTCCACAACGTTTTTCATAGAGAATCGAATCTTACTACACTAGAATTCCTCTGCTCGAGGAACGATCAGTAATTACAAGACTGTGTCACGCATTTTTGAGTCGCCTGGTTGCGTAGCAACCGGGCTCTCATTGTTATCATCCTGATCTATGGGGTGACGTAAGCATACCTCCGGCCTTGTACTGTCCCAAGTTCCGGTTTACGAGATAAAACATACATTTAGTTTTCTAATTATTCGGTAAGTAACCCAATTTTTTCTATTGTAAATAATTTATTATTGCGCCTTTGTGATAATGAATATGTCTATAAAGACTGAGCTCTTTAACGGTTCAAACCTTTGAAACAATCATTTCGCCACAAGGGGACACGATAGCCTATCGTTTACGCATACATCATCTCTAAAAATAGCGCATTATCTTTGTATAGCCGTCGTGAACTGAACAAGTTTGCGGACACGCTGCAAAATACTCTTCGACTACAAGCGTATATACTACGGCACCCTTCTGTGTGTGGACAGTTCTTAGTGAAAATGGTTTGATAATTACCCATTAGAAGCACACTCTAAATCTTACAGTCTGCCCTTAATTTTTAGTCTTATTTCAATTCAAAACTCGGCCTATGATCGGAAGGAGAAAGGCGATACCGAGTTAACATGGAACTTCAATGGAGAATTTTCCCAACAGTATGCTGTTTTTTTTTAAACATATTTATAAGGACTTGGAATGGTTGCGTTGCCTTCTTAGATTCTTAAACGTTTCTTCTCCAGACCTTTTTATTCTAGACTTCAAATACTTTGCACACCCATATGCAACACGGAATTCTCTATAAATCTACATATTTATGAATGAATCAGTCGCTGAAGCAGTACTATAGTTCCTGGGATGTTATAAAACGCAGACAAAGTTAAAAGGCCGATGATCATGCTATTGGGTTATATTGTTTTTCTTGAAATGTAGCAGCCACATTCTTAGAGTCCAAGTGTGGACAAAACTTGAACCAGGACAACAACAACAAGAGGGCCATGATGGCCCTGTATCGCTCCACTGGCATATAAACATAAACCATGAAGAGAAGTCTTTACTATATAAGCCCTCATAAAACTTTGACCCCAGGGCTACAGTCGGACTAAATGGGGAATATGTGTATTAGAAGAATAACATACCAAATTTGGGAGTTCTTGGCCTTATGGCTAGTAACAAGACGGTTTCTGAACTTTTCACTCAATAAACCCATGTAAAACTTGTGAACCCTGGTGCAGGGCCAAACTTGATCCTAGGGCTGTAACTTGGGCCCTCTTTGTAGTTGTCCACTAGATAATGCTATAATTATGCAAAATTTGGTAGCCTAAGCCTTATGGCTATGTACACCAAGATTTAAAAGTTTTCCCTATGTAAGCCTATGTAAATCTTGTGAACCCCCCCCCCCCAGCATGAGGCCAAATTGACCCCAGGACTATAATTTGGGCACTTTTGGTAGACCCCAACTAGATCAAGTTAAATGCAAAATTTGGTAGCTCTAGGCCTTATGTCACAGGTACAGGAAGATTTTTAAAGTTTTCTCTATATAAGCCTATGTAAAACTTGTGACCCCTGGGGCAGAGCCAATTTTGACCCCAGGGCTATAATTTCAAGAAACATGATAGAGGTTTACTACATAAAGCTACATGCCAAATTTGGTAGCCCTATGCCTTATGGTTTCAGACAAGAAGATTTTTGAAGTTTTCTCTATATAAGCCTATGTAAAACTTGTGACCCCTGGTGCAGAGCCAATTTTGACCCCAGGGCTATAATTTGAAGAAACTTGATAGAGGTCTACTACATAAAGCTACATGCCAAATTTGGTAGCCCTATGCCTTATGGTTTCAGACAAGAAGATTTTTAAAGATTTCCAATATTTTTCAGTTTTGTTGCCATGGCAACCAGAGTTTTTGAAGGAATCAAATTCTTTCAAGAAATTCTGAAGAGGACCATGGCAGGATCATTTCTGTGAAGTTTCATGAAAATTGGATGGGTAGTTTCAGAGAAGAAGATGTTTGAAATAAAAGTTAACGCACGGACGGACGGACGACCGGACGGACGGACGGACGGACGACCGGACGGACGGACGGACGCACGACGGACACCAGGCCATGACATAAGCCCGCTGGCCTTCGGCCAGTGGAGCTAAAAACAAATTATTTCCAAAGGACTGGTAGATTACTGAGTCAAATATTTGTGTGCCCTCCAGAGCTACATTTCAGTCCAATGATCATGAAATTGCCCGGCTGTTTGTCTCTATAATATTTTTGACAAAACTGAATGTAGGTCACCAGGGGTTTAAAAAAAAAAAAAGGTTGTCAATAGGTCAAACAAGGCGAAACCGTAATAGATCTAGTGCTGTAGAATCCATTTATGTTTAGTCCAATACTTACGGAACTTTGTCAGACTGCTTAGATTAGATATGGGTGAGTTGCAAAAGGGCATGTTTGGTCTAAAAGTATGTCACTAGATCCTATACCAGAAGACAAAGTTCAATTGAGTTCCATACTAATGTTGCCTAAATGGTCCTCTTGTAAAATTGTTTAAGTGGTTCTGCTCTGTTTCTATAAACTTCACAGAAGCTTCAGAACTGAGTAGTAAAATTTCAAAATGACGGCCTCTGAAACTGTGTAAGCAATTACACTCAAATTTCGTATCTAGCGTCCTGTATTTGGAAAGGACAACTATTCAAATTAACCGATATATGTATAACCACATGGTCCAATTTTAAAAAAATTGTGTCATACAAAATCAACTTGTTCTAAATCTGGAGAGAAAATGTATGCCCTATTCCACTGAATTTATTCAGAATGTTTGTTGTAGCAATATGTGTAAGAATTACGATATACATGTAAGTTAAGTCACCACTTTCTGCGCTAGAAAAACATTTTTATCAACCTAGAAACCTGATTTTTGTCCACATTCTTTACAGGCACTATTAAGCTAGGGAGGAACTGTAAATATTTATGGAACTTCGACAGTTATTATGCCCCGCCGAATTTCGGGGTGGGTGGATACAGTTTTCATGTTGTTTGTCCGTCTGTCCGTTCGTCCGTCCGATCTTCCTTCCATCCAGACAGATATATTCTAAAATCGTTGACGAAAGGTGATAAAACTTCATACATGTGTTCCTCCTGATAGTCCGCCTATATACTTTTTTTAATGTAATGCCTTATCATGGAAAAAGGAGGCTTGATGTCCTCCCGTCTGCTTGTTTCATTTATTTATTTATTTTTTGTTTGTTTCGTTTTTAATGCGGTGTCATGGAAAAAAGGGACGATGTATATTTCCATTATGGACCAATATCTCTTTAACTACTGGACAAAATTTTATGAAACTTCATATTTATATTGTTTATCATAAGCCACAGACAATCAGTATTTGTTTTTGTTTTGTTTTGTTTTGTTTTTTTAATGGAATACCGTGTCATGGAAAAAAGGGGCTTAATGTATATTTTCACCAATAACAAAAAAAAAAAATAAAGCCATTTGCATGCAAAACACAATACCTCTTATGTTTCTCTCTCTCTCAAAAAAAAAGAGTTTTTTTTCGGCGGTTGATATCAATGACTTCTTTTGTATTGGTTGTACCTTTTGAAAACAAGTCTCTAAATGAATACATCCGGGGTAAGAGACTTTGAACTTTTTAAACCTGTTCCTGGTGCCTAAATCTTAATTCTCACAACGTATTTTTTTCATAAAATTTTAATATTAATGTTTGTAACTTTAGGATGACAACTTTGAAATATGCTTGCATACAATACTGTCTTATGGTTAAGTTTTTTTGTATCTTGAATGCTTTTAATAGATTTGAACAAAAAAGGGTGAAAACTTCTAACTCATTACCCTCCAGGCGACTCTCAGGACTATCAGTCCTTTGGTTAAACTCTGCAGCTAAAAATAGAGCCTAAAATTTACCTTCCCCCGACTATGATCGCTCAGACTTAAAGGAAAGAGTTGCTTGCCCGCCAAACAGAGAGTAGGACTTTTCCCACCCTGTCTTTGATGTCGTCTGTATATTATGGACCCTGTTGGAGAAGAGATTATCGTCTGCTCCCAAATACCGTTTTCCACAATGTTCTACCACAGGGAATCCAATCTTACTACCTCTTTATAAACATTTCATATCATTTCCCTATTTTCAATGTATTCATTACGAGACACACACACACAGAGGAAGAGAGAGGAAAGAGAGATAGATAGAGGGACAGAGAGTGAGAGAGGTACGGACGGGTGGGCGGACGGACAGAGAGACAGACAGCGACTTGAAAGGTGTGAATGTGATGGACCAGTTCACTACCAGTCGGAAAGGAAGTGAACCTCTTGTTACTTGTTCTGTTTATCGTAATATGCTTTTAACTCTTTACCAAACGACAAAATTTTAGACTAGTCCAAATTGAAAGCAGTTGCAGAAAACAAAATAAACATGATTGAAATATTGAAATTTGTTTTGGGAAGGGTAGAAAACATTGTGGGAAAAGGAGAAAATGCTGGAAACCAGCATTTTCTCCTTTTTCCACAATGTTTTCAAAAGGCTTCTTTCCCAGGGTCGTTAAAAGTCCGGATGGTGTGGTAAAGGGTTAAATGATAATGAAAGGTTGGAGAAAAGGGGAGAGAATTTTACAAACGCGGTAGCCTGTTCCAGAAAGATCATTTAAAAATGTCGTCTGCTGCCTTTGACCTATACCTTGCTATATACATGGAGGTATATGTTTAGACATGTTATAAAAGTTCGTCTGCTAATACTACATTTGACCTGTATATCTTGCTACACATGTACAGTGAATGAATGGATGAATGAATTTATTTGACTTAAAGTTTTTCGTCATACAATGAATATAATAATACAAAGAATGTAAATGACACGTGACACACTCACAATCTCTTATGTACATCTTACAAAAAATAACCTATCAAACTATCAGTTGGATATAAGAATAGTTGAACCCTTTATCAGTACAGTTAATGGTAACCAGCATTTTCTCCTTTTCCCACCATGTTTTCTACCCTTTTAAAAACAGATTTCAATTTTTCAGTCGCATTTATTTTGTCGTATCTAAAATTTAGTCGCTTGGTAGAGTTAATGTGTAACCAATAATGGTATTTCAGTATTTATAATAAGACCGACTTTATCTCCGATCCTTTATAAGATTTAATTACAGAGAGTCATTTAGACGCTGACATTTAAGACTCTGACTAGACCACTGACATACATGACAGCACAAGATACCTTGCAGTCTTACAACTGTACCGTTGCTCTGTTGCCCAGGGGCTCGAACTTGGGAGTCCCCGCACCCATCCTCCCGAACGTGGCATAGTTAAATATCTCAAGTGTAATGTGGTTGCCCAAGTTTTAGGGAGGGAGCAACGCACGCGAAAACCAGTATTTATATACCCATGCTAGCGGGAAACCAAAGCAATCAGTGATGGCTTATGTGAGCCTTTGGCGCTTTAGCTGCTATGGGCAACTCAAGGAGCTTTTTTCAGTGTCGATCAAGATCAGACTGCATAGAACATGCAGTCTGATCTTTGATCTACACTATCCGATATCAAGATATTTTTGCCCCCAAAAAATTACTGAAATAGCAATATTTTGGTTTTTACTTTGGGCTTGAAAAGTTTAACTTAATAAGCAAATTAAGGGTTAACATGGATATATACTATGGGAATACTCTTCCAGCAGACAATATACTTCGATGGAAATAAAAGAAATTATTCTAAGAGTAAAATAATTTATTATATTTTACCAATTATTCACCTTCTCTGTCTAGTACCAGGATTTTTTTTTTTTTTCGAAGCTAGGAGGGATGGGCTGAGCCTTGAATCCCCAGCTCTGTCAATTTCTTTCCCAGGATTGACTATAATGTTTGTGGCAAGATTCATTCCTCTCTCACTGCTGATCATTGTTCGATGGTGGTTATGTGGGAAAGGCGCCAGGGGCTTGGGAAGGCTACTGTGCGAAGTACTGGTAAAAAGAAATTCCTTGAAAGCATGGATAGGTGCACTGGCCGCTGCGATGTAACTAAAATAATGTTGAAAACAGTGTTAAACACCATACAATCAATAACAAAAACAAAAAAAAAAAATGAAAGCATTTGCAGATGACAAATTACATGTGGCTCAAATGATGAGATTTGTCTTTGAAAGGGAGAAAACGTTACCAGCATTTTCTATTTTACCCACAATGTTTTCACAAGCGATCTTTCTGGGGGGGTCTTTGAAATATCATCAAGCGCTATTTGGCCTCCCTTAAATTAGCCAGGCTCTGGCAAAAGGGGCTTAATGCATCTTTATGATGGATTGTACCAACCAAGCCATTACATAATTATGGATCCATAATAGCCACTTTTTTAAACAACCGACTTGGTCATGAGGCAGAGTGGTCCTTGGACACACAGAAAATCGATCAATGGCGGAAAGTTTCGATTCAGGTCAGCCTGCGCGGGATTCAGGTCAGCCTGCGCGGACTGCGCAGGCTGACCTGGGTCAATACCTTTCGCAGATGCATTAAGCCCCCTTTACACAGAGCATGGCTCAAATCTTTAATGCCATTCAAAAACTGGTGTCCTATAACAGCTGGTGCCCTTGACCTGGTATGTTAACTTCTATGTACATGTATCTGTCAGGGTCACCCTGCATTTACATAAAATTTGATCACCAGTCCCTGTATGTTAACCCTTTAGCTGCTGAGCGCGACTCACTGATCTTTTGCAGACATTGTAGATCAAGGTCAGACTGCACAGAACTTTGGATCTAGACTGTCCGATAAGGAGATACTGTTCCCCCAAAAATACGATTGAAATATACCTTATTCTGGGTTTTTAATATCGATGTGAAAATTTCATTTAACTCATTTAGCAGGATAAGGGTGAACACATTTGGGCCCAATCTTTTCTGGCTCCTTCTTAACCATTAACCTGCTATGTAAGTGAAATGAAACTTCCAACCCAATGGTAAAAGCCAAAGATTTGCTATTTCACATTTATTAGCTCACCTAAGCACAAAGTGCTCATGGTGAGCTATTGTGATCGTGCTGTGTCCGGCGTCTGGCGTCCGTCGTCAACTTTTTGTGTACACTCTAGAGGCCACATTTTCAGTCCGATCCTCATGAAACTTGGTCAGCATGTTTGTCTTGATGAAATCTCGGACGAGTTCGAAATTGGGTCTTGTGGGGTCAACAACTAGGTCAAATCTTAGAAAAACCTTGTGTACAATCTAGAGGCCACACTTTCAGTCCGATCCTCATGAAACTTGGTCAGAATGTTTGTCTTGATAAAATCTCGGACGAGTTCGAAGTTGGGTCATGTGGGGTCAAAAACTAGGTCACTAGGTCAAATCTTAGGAAAACCTTATGTACACTCTTAGAGGCCACAATTTCAGCCCGATCCTCATGAAACTTGGTCAGAATGTTTGTCTTGATAAAATCTCGGACGAGTTCGACATTGGGTCATGTGGGGTCAAAATCTAGGTCATTAGGTCTAATCTTAAAAAAACCTTGTGTGCTCTCTAGAGGCCACATTTTCAGTCAGATACTTGTGAAACTTGGTCAGAACGTTTGTCTTGATAAAATCTCAGACCAGTTCGAAATTGGGTCATGTGGGGTCAAAAACTAGGTACATGTAACTAGGTCAAATCTTAGAAAGACCTTGTATGCGCTCTATTGGCCACATTTTCAGTCAAATACTTGTGAAAGTTGGTCAGAATGTTTGTCTTAATTAATTCTCGGACAACTTCGAAATTGGGTTATGTAGGATCAAAAACTAGGTCACTAGGTCAAATCTTAGAAAAACCTTGTGTGCGCTCTAGAGGCCACATTTTCAGTCAGACACTTGTGAAACTTGGTCAGAATGTTTGTATTGATAAAATCTCAGACGAGTTTGAAATTGGGTCATGTGGGGTCAAAAACTAGGTCACTAGGTCAAATCTCAGAAAAACCTTGTGTGCGCTCTATAGGCCACATTTTCAGTCCCATACTAATGAAACTAAGTCAGAATCTTTGTCTTGATGATATCATGGAAGAGTTTGAAACTGGGTCACCTCAGTTCAAAAACTAGGTCACTACGTCAAATCTAAGATAAACCTTGTGTGCGCTCTAGAGGATACATTTTCAGTCCGATACTCATGAAACTTGGTCAGAATGTTTGTCTTGATAAAAACTCGGATGAGTTCGAAATTGGGTCATGTGGAGTCAAAAACTAGGTGACTAGGTCAAAGTAAAGAAATACCTTGTGTGCACTCTAGAAGCCACATTTTTCGCTCAATTGACTGAAAATTGGTCAGAATGTTTGTCTTAATTAAATCTCGGATGAGTTTGAAATTGGGTCACCTGGGGTCATAAACTAGGTCACTAAGTCGAATCAAAGAAATACCATGTGGACATTCTAGAGGCCATATTGTCTGCTCTATTGACTTGAAAATTGGTCTGAATGCTTGTCTTAATTTAATCTCGGACGAATCGGGGTCATAAACTAGGTCATTAGGTCAAATTAAAGAAATACCTTGTGGGCACTCAAGAGGCCACATTTATTGCTCAATTGACCCGAAAATCGGTCAGAATGTTTTTCTTGATAAAATCTTGGATAACTTCAAAATTGGGTCAAGTGGGGACATAATCTAAGTCACTAGGTCAAATTAAAGAAATACCTTGTGGGCAGTCTTGAGGCCACATTTATTGTTCAATTGTCTTGAAAATTGGTCAGAATCTTTGTCTAAATAAAATCTCGGATGAGTTTGGGATACCTTGGGTCATAAACTAGGTCACAAGAGGCCACATTTATTGCTGAATTGACTTAAAAATTGGTCAGAATGTTTTTCTTGATGAAATTTCAGATGAGTTTGAATTTTGGTCACCTTGGGTCATAAACTAGTTCATTAGGTCAACTAAAAGAAATTTATTGTGGGCGCTCTAGAGGCTACAATTCTTACTCAATTGACCTGAAAATTGGTCAGCACGTTTGTCTTGATAAAATCTTAGATGAGTTTAAAATTGGGTCACATAGGGTCATAAACTAGGTCATTAGGTCAGATTTAAAGAAATATCTTGTGGGTGCTCTAGTGGCCACAATTCTTGCTCAATTGCCCTGAAAATTGGTCAGCGTGTTTGTCTTGATAATATCTCGGATGAGTTTGAAATATGGTCACATAGGGTCATAAACTAGGTCACTAGGTCAAATTGAAGAAAGACATTTTGGACACTCCGGAGGCCACATTTTCAGCTCAATTGACCTGACAGTTGGTCAGAATGTTTGTCTTAATAATATCTCAGATGAGTTTTAAATTGGGTCATTATGACCCTGGAGTGAAATTTCGCCTATTGACTTAGGTGAGCGATCCAGGGCCATCATGGCCCTGTGTTTTTGAAAAATAGCTCCTTATTGGACAGTGTAGAGCCAAGACCAGAGTGCACAGAATGTGCACTCTGATCTTGATCAACACTTCACTATAGGTGCTTGAGTCGCTCATAGCAGGGTAAGGGTTAAGATTTTCTATTGTGCTATTGTTGTTAAATGTATGTATAACAAGAGGGCCAAAATGGCCCTGAAGCGCTCACCTGAATAAGTTTTACTTTTTCCTTCTGATCACCAGAGCCATGTTTCTTGACGGATCAAAATATCACGAACAATTTTTGAAAAGGGTCAACCAAAGAACATCCCTGTGAAATTATTTCAAAATCTGACCAGCGGTTTCAGTGAAGAAGAATTTTTAAGAATTTCTTCATTTCTGTATAGTGCAAGTAGCCCCCATTCACCAGAGCCATGTTTCTTGACGGATCAAAATTTCGCGAACAATTTTTGAAAAGGGTCACCCAAGGAACATCTCTGTGAAATTATTCTAAAATCTGGCCAGCGGTTTCAGAGAAGAAGAATTTTTAAGAATTTCTTCATTTCTGTATAGTGCAAGAAGCCCCCATTCACCAGAGCCATGTTTCTTGACGGATCAAAATTTCGCGAACAATTTTTAAAAAGGGTCACCCAAGGAACATCTCTGTGAAATTATTTTAAAATCTGGCCAGCGGTTTCAGAGAAGAAGAATTTTTAAGAATTCCTTCATTTCTGTATAGTGCAAGAAGCCCCCATTCACCAGAGCCATGTTTCTTGACGGATCAAAATTTCGCGAACAGTTTTGAAAAGGGTCACCCAAGGAACATCTCTGTGAAATTATTTTAAAATCTGGCCAGCGGTTTCAGAGAAGAAGATTTTTAAAGAATTTCCTAAAAAATTCCATTTTGTTGCCATGGCAACCAGAGTTTTTGACGGAATCAAATTCTGCGAACACTTTTTAAAGAGGACCTCCCAAGGAACATTCCAGCCAAGTTTGGTCCAAATTGGCCCAGCGGTTTAGGAGGAGTTGATGTTTAAAGAATTGTTGACGACGCACAACGACCGACGGACACTGGGTGACCCTAAAAGCTCCCCTTGAGCACGTTGTGCTCAGGTGAGCTAAAAAATGAACCCTGTTATTTTGGGTCTTTCAGCAAGTTTTCACATTTTTTCACTAACTAAACAAACACAGAAACCAGCATATCAATCGAATTATATGCAGAATTAAAAAACAAGAGTGCCATGATGGCCCTGGGTCGCTCACCTTAGTACAGTGCCTTAAGGGTTTTTCTTTAATCTGACCATGTGACCTAGTTTTTGACCGCAGGTGACCCAATTTCAAACTCATATTTCATGAGAACAAACATTCTGACCAATTTTCAAGTCAATTGAGCAAAAAATGTGGTCTTGAATGCCCTAAAGATATTTCTTTAATTTGACCTAGTGACCTAGATTATGACCCCAGGTGACCCAAATTTGAACTGGTATTTGACTATATCAAAAGAAACTTTCTAACTAATTTTCAAGGCAATTGAGCAAATAATGTGGCCTCGAGAGTGCCAACAAGGTATTTCTTTAATTTGACCTAGTGACCTAGTTTATGACCCAAGATGACCCAATTTTGAACTCAATGAACTTGTTGCACTTAGATGGGCAAACAAACTTAGAAGAGAATCACTACATACCAAATATCAAAACTCTACGCCTTCCTGTTTCAGAGAGGCAGATTTTTAAAGTTTTCCTTCTTTGTTCCTATGTTAGAACTTGTGACCTCCGGGGCTGGGCCAGTTTTGACCCAGGGGCATCATATGAACAAACTTGGTAGAGGTCCACTAGGAAATGCTACATACCAAATATCAAAGCTCTACACCTTCCCGTTTAAGAGAAAAAGAAATTTAAAGTTTTCCTTCTCTGTTCCTATCTTCGAACTTGTGACCCAGGGGCCAGTTAGAACAAACTTGGTAGAGGTCCACTCTGAGATGCAACATACCAAATATCAAAGCTCCACACCTTTCGGTTTCAGAAAAGAATTATTTTAAAGTTTTCCTTCTTTGTTCCTATGTTCGAACTTGTGACCCCAGGGGCTGGGCCAGTTTTGACCCAAGGGGCATCCTTGGAACAAACTTGGTAGAAGTCCACTAGGAAATGCTACATACCAAATATCAAAGCTCTATGCCTTCCCATTTACGAGAAAAAAAAATTAAAGTTTTCCTTCTTTGTTCCTATGTTTGAACTTGTGACCTCCGGGGAAGGGCCAATTTTGACCCCAAGGGCATCATATGAACAAACTTAGTAGAGGTCTACTAGGCGATGCTTCATGCCAAACATCAAAGCTCTATGCCTTCAAGTTTTAGAGAAGATGATTCTTTAAGTTTTCCTTCTTTGTTCCTATGTTGGAAATTGTGACCCCCCGGGCAGGCCAACTTTTGCCCCAAGGGCATCATATGCACAAACTTGGTAGAGGTCCACTAGGAGATGCTTCATGCCAAATATCAAAGCTCTATGCCTTCTAGTTTTAGAGAAGATGATTCTTAAAGTTTTCCTTCTTTGTTCTTATGTTCGAACTTGTGACCCCCGGGGCGGGGCCAGTTTTGACCCCAGAGGCATCATATGAACAAACTTGGTAGAGGTCCACTAGGCAATGCTACATACAAAATATCAAAGCTCTATGCCTTCAAGTTTCAGAGAAGAAGATTTTTAAAGTTTTCCTTCTTTGTTACTATGCTCAAACTTGTGACCCCCGGGGCAGGGCCAGTTTTGACCCCAGGGGCATCATATGAACAAACCTGGTAGAGGTCCACTAGGCAATGCTACATACAAAATATCAAAGCTCTACGCCTTCCAGTTTCAGAGAAGATGATTTTTAAAGTTTCCCCTCTTTGTTCCTATGTTCGAACTTGTGACCCCCGGGGCAGGGCCAGTTTTGACCCCAAGGGCATCATATGAACAAACTTGGTAGAGGTCCACTAGGAGATGCTTCATGCCAAATATCAAAGCTCTATGCCTTCAAGTTTTAGAGAAGATGATTCTTAAAGTTTTCCTTCTTTGTTCCTATGTTGGAAATTGTGACCCCCGGGGCGGGGCCAATTTTGACCCCAGGGGCATCATATGAACAAACTTTGTAGAGGTCCACTAGGCAATGCTACATACAAAATATCAAAGCTCTACGCCTTCCAGTTTCAGAGAAGATGATTTTTAAAGTTTCCCCTCTTTGTTTCTATGTTCGAACTTGTGACCCCCGGGGCAGGGCCAGTTTTGACCCCAAGGGCATCATATGAACAAACTTGGTAGAGGTCCACTATGAGATCTTTCATGCCAAATATCAAAGCTCTATGCCTTCTAGTTTTAGAGAAGAAGATTTTTAAAGTTTTCCTTCTTTGTTCCTATGTTGGAAATTGTGACCCCCGGGGCGGGGCCAGTTTTGACCCCAGGGGCATCATATGAACACACTTGGTAGAGGTCCACTAGGAGATGCTACATGCCAAATATCAAAGCTCTACGCCTTCAAGTTTTAGAGAAGAAGATTTTTAAAGTTTTCCTTCTTTATGACTATGCTCAAACTTGTGACCCCCGGGGCGGGGCAAGTTTTGACCCCAGGGGCATCAAATGAACAAACTTGGTAGAGGTCCACTAGGAGATGCTACATACCAAATATCAAAGCTCTGTGCCTTCTAGTTTCAGAGAAGAAGATTTTCCAAGATTTTGCTTTTTTTTCCTTTTTGTTGCCATGGCAACCAGAGTTGTGGGTGGAATTCAATTCTTTGAACAATTTTGGTAGAGCTTCACCCAAGGAACATCCCTGCCAAGTTTCATCAAGATTGGCCCAGTGGTTTAGGAGAAGAAGATGTTTAAAGAAATTGTTGACGGATGACAGACGACGGACGACGGATGACGGACGCCGGACATAGAGCGATCACAATAGCTCACCTTTAGCACGTTGTGCTAAGGTGAGCTAAAAATGGGAACCCCTGAATTCCATTTTGAGGTAATTCTTTATTTTACCTTAAACATATAACAGATATGGAATCCAAATCAATATCAGATGCAGCAAGTGCAGCAACAGCTGCACCACCTGGCAGTCACAAGTTGGAGATGATACAGCTCTGAAATCTGCTGAAATATTGAGAGGTAAAGTCACCGTCATATCAAGTCAGAAGAAACAAGTCACAAGGTTCCCTTATTTTGGGGGCTACGTATATAAAAAGCTCTGTGATCCTGAAAACTACTGTGATTAAAAGTACTCTGTAAAGCATTACCTCAGGTTGAAAATGGGCTGTTCTATGTTTAGTTTTTGAAATTCAGCAAGAGTTTACATAAATTTGCACATCATCAAAACGTTCCAATGCTCAAAATTTTATACCTCAAATGATTGATTTCTTTTTCAAGACAGTCTTGGAATTCATTTACTATACCTCCAATAAACTTAAAGGCTTACTCTGCATGAAAAATTTCTCTAACCAACCCAATATCAGGGCCATTCATTCAATTGTGTTCCTTAGGGCCTACCATACTGCATGGCTGTTAGGAGCATGTGCAAACTGCTTTGATTCCATGGGGGATGATTTTCTATCATAGGAATGAAATTTCTTTCTAATCCATTCATTCTTTCAAAAGTTACTGCAAGTTCAAATTGGTTCAGTCATATACACTCATTACATTTCTCCATGCAAAATGAAACAAGAAGGCCATTGGCCCTAAAGTGCTCACCTGAGTAAGGTCATCTAGAATTGATGAGGCTGAAAAGATCCTAGTTGTGATGATGTAAAATGCATGAGCGTAAGTGATCTTCTATTTGACTGCTTTAGCTTATTTCTGAATTTCTAATCTGCCTCAAAATGTGGCCTCTAGGGTCACACAAGGTTTTTCTAAAATTTGGCCCTGTGACAAACTTTTTGACCCGATGTGACTTGGTATCTTTCTTTTCCGCTATTTTATCCAGAAAAACATTCTGACCAAGTTTCATGAGTATCAGGCTGAAAATGTAGCCTTCAGAGTGCACACAAGGGTTTTCTAAGATTTGGCCTAGTGACCTACTTTTTTACCCGATGTGACCCAATTTCAAATTTGCCCAAGATTTTATCCAGACAAACATTCTGACCAAGTTTCATGAGTATCAAGCTGAATATGTGGCCTCTTGAGTGCACACAAGGTTAAATTCTATGATTTGGCACAGTGACCTACTTTTTGACTCGACATAACCCAATTTTCTATGTGTCCAAGGTTTTATCAAATCAAGCATTCTAACAAAGTTTCATGTGTATCAGGCTGAAAATGTGGCCTCTGGGGTCACACAAGCTTTTTCTATGATTTGGTCCAGTGACATACTTTTTGACCCAACATGACCCAATTTCGAACTAGTCCGAGATTTCATCCAGACAAACATTCTGACCAAGTTTCATGAGTATCAGGCTGAAAATGTGGCCTCTTGACCGCACACAAGCTTTTTCTAAGATATGGCCCTGTGACATACTTTTTGACCCAGCATAAACTGATTTCAAACCTGTCCAAGATTTTATCCAGACAAACATTCTGACGAAGTTTCATGAGTATCAGGCTGAAAATGTGACCTATACAGTGCACACAAGTTTTTTCTAAGATTTGGTCCCGTGACCTACTTTTTGACCTGAAATGACCCAATTTCATACTTGTCTGAGATTTTACCCAGGCAAAAATTCTGACCAAGTGTCATGCATATCAGGCTGAAAATGCGGCCTCTAGAGTGCACACAAGCTTTTCCTAAGACTTGGCCCCTTGACCTACATTTTGACCCAACATAACCCAATTTCGAACCTGTCCAAGATTTTATCCAGACAAACATTCTGACCAAGTTTCATGTGTATCGGGCTCAAAATGTGGCCTCTAGAATGCAGACAAGCTTTACCTAAGATTTGGCCCTGTGACCTACTTTTTGACCCCACGTGACCCACTTTCGAACATGTCCGAGATTTTATCCAGACAAACATTCTGACCAAGTTTCATGAGTATCAGCCTGAATATGTTGCCTCTAGTGTGTACACAAAGTTTTTCTAAAAGCTGGCCCCGTGACCTACTTTTTGACCTGATGTGACCCAATTTCAAACCTGTCAAAGATTTTATCCAGACAAACATTCTGACAAAGTTTCATGAGGATCTGGCTGAAAATGTGGCCTCTAGAGTGCACACAAGGTAAATGTTGACGACCGCACAACAGACGACGCACGATGGATACTGGTCACGGCATGATCACAAAAGCTCACCTTGAGCACTTTGTGCTCAGGTGAGCTAAAAGAAACAAGATTTGAGAGGAATGTGTCTTATCCATGACAATGCATCTGCTCACAAGTGTGATCTTGTAGAAGACTTCAGTAGTTCAGCTCCCTCATTTGCCAGACCTTAGTGCCTGCAACATTTTCCTATTTCCCCCCACTAAAAAAGCCCTCACTTGGTAGTATAATTTACCAGCATCTCCAGGGAATACCTGAAAAGGCCTACTTCTCTCACTTAACTCTTTACCACATAGCAGAGTAGTCTAGTCCAAATTGAAAGCATTTGCAGATGACGTTTCAAATGTAGCTCAAAACATAAAATTTGTCTCTTAAAGGGTAGAAAACATTGTGAGAAAAGAAGAAAATGCTGGTTACCAGCATTTTCTTCTTTTCCCACAATGTTTTTAAAAGGCTTTTTTCTCGGGGTCGATAAAAGTCAGGATTGTGTGGTGAAGTGTTAACGGAATGGATTTAGAAGCTTGAAAAGCATGTATCCATCAAGAGAGAATACTTCAAAACGTAAAAGTAAACAAAATTCAAAGTGATTAACAATGCGCCCTGTAGAACCCTGATGAAAACGTCAACTCTTTACCAAACGACAAAATTTTGTACACAAACAAATTGAAAGCATTTGCAGATGACAAATTAAAGGAAGCCCTAATGATGATTTCTGTCTTCAATAGGGTAGAAAACATTGTGGGCAAAGAACAAAATGCTGGTTACCAGCATTTTCTCCTTTTCCCACAATGTTTTCAAAAGCTTCTTCTCTGGGTCGTTAAAACTCAGGATTGTGTGGTAAAGGGTTAAATGAACAGCCCTTGTAGCAAGTAAGAAATGGAAATAATCAATCACAGACCCATTTTGAAATCAGAAATAGGTACAAGGTGAATGTCAAACATGTACATGGTCACAAAAGATACCTTGGCAGATTTTATTGATCAAACTTGTACAGTAACAGATGTCTGTTTCATTGCATTGTATATGAATGTGTTGTTGAAGGGAACAAACTGGTGTGTGATCACTTTGATGGCCTCCTGTGCTGCAGAGCCCCCAATGAATGCAGCCACTGTGTGTAACTCTGCAGCTCCATACCGGCACCTAGAAAGGGAAAACCAGAGGTTGAGATCGTAATAACTCATTACTAGATGACAAAGTTTTGGACTCTTCACTCTTTCAAAGCCGACAACAAATTAACCCTATAGGACTTAATCCCAACTTTTAACAACCCTGAAAAAGAAGGATTTAGAAAACATTGTGGGGAAAGGAGAAAATGCTGGTAACCAGCATTTTCTCCTTTCCCCACAATGTTTTCTACCCTTCCTAAAACAAATTTCATTTTTTGAGTTACATTTATTTTGTTGTCTGCAAATTCTTTCACCTTGGACTAGTCTAAAATTTTGTCGTACGGTAAAGAGTTAAATGTGCCTCAGATCATGAAATTTGTGTCTGGCAGGATGGAAAACAGTGTGGGAAAAGGAGAAAATGCTAGTTGTCAGTGTTCAGTCCATTTAAAAAGTTGTTTTCAAAAGCCCTCTGCCTATGGGTCATAAAACACAGGGTTATAGGGCAAAGGGTTTATGCCTTGAACCCTAAATACAACCACAGATGTCTTTGAAAACAGTGTAGATGGAATTCAGACAGCACAATTTTGATGTTAACTTTTCGATCACGAATGTGATACTCTGGCAGACGTGAGATTTAATGATTCAGTCTTCTTTTGGTCTCAGTCATTGGTTTCACTCTATCAGCATTTTTCAACATTTAAACTTTCTTCCGTGAAAGCACCTGACTGGAGAACATTGTAGCAAAAGGAAAATAACCTAGCTTGTAAGTCTGAGCAATTGAATCTTAATCAGTCTGTCTGTAAAACAAGTTTTGGGCATACTTGAGAGTTAACCCTTTACCACACAATCCTGAGGTTTAACAACCCTGGAGAAATAGCCCTTTGAAAACCTTGTTGGAAAAGGAGAAAATGCTGGTAACCCTTTTCCCACAAGGTTTTCTACTCTTTCACAGACAATTACCATCATTTCAGCAACATTTGATATGTCGTCTGCAAATGCTTTCAATTTGGACAAGGCTAAAAATTGTCGTCTGGTAAAGGGTTAACACTTCATAAATTACTCTTAATATCTTGCTATTTATTTAACCCTTATCCTGCTAAATAAGTGAAACAAAACTTTCAAGGCGATAGTAGAAACCCAATTTTTGCTATTTCAAAGGTATTTTTGGGGGAAAAACATATCTACTTATGGGACAATGTAGATCCAAGATCAGATTGCATGTTCTGTGCAGTCTGATTTTGATCTAGACTGTCCGCAAAAGCGCCCAAGTCGTACTTAGAAGCTTAGGGTTAAAAAAATCCATATTTAAAGCATTTCCAGACAACACTTAAAGTAGCTCATATGATATGATTTGTTTGGTTTGTATCAGAGTTTAACGCTATTTTAACAGCTCAGGTCGTATCACTGCGGTCAGTGACACACCCATCTGTTTCCTGGCTTTCTCACACCAGTATTGACACAACTCTCTTTCCAAAGCCACTGACTACTTTTCTCATATGCATCAGAGGTGAGAGATGAAAACTGCCAAAAAGAAAGTTTGCCTCGACCAGGTATTGAACTTGCAACCACCAGGTCACAAGTCAGACACACTAACCACTGAGCTATCTGGGCGGGCGATATGATTTGTCTTTGAAGGGTAGACAACTTTGTGGGAAAAGGACACAACACGGCCATGAAGGCCCTATATTGCACATCTGAAATACTAGGCAATCTAAGGTGGAGAAGCTGTTTGCAGGTGTTTCAGGAATTTTTTTATTTTTAGAACTGGTTGCCACTTTAAAATCATCCTTCTGGTCGAGGAGGAAAACTGGCATAAAGGTTTCAACTCTGGCAGCCAAATGTTGGTGCAGGGTCATCAAAGGAACATATCCATGAAATTATTTCAAATTGCTCCCTCTGTTTTACATGGTTTCTCTTTTTTAAGCTGACATTGTTCAGCCAATGCTTAACCATTTGAGCAATTTTGGTACAGGGGCATCCAAAGAATGTTCCTATGAAATTATTTCAAATCTGTCTGCAGACACAAAGACAAGAGACATAGACCAATCACAAAAGCTCAACTTTGAGCATTTCTTGCTCAAGTAAGTTAAAACTGCTGGTTAATTACTCTCCTTGATTGCTTCCAGGAAACCTTAACCAGCATTCACCTCATGATATGGGTAGTTCCACTGATTGACCCCGTCCACCATGAGATTCTAACTTAGTACCACTGAGTCTGTACCACGATGTGAGAGGCCATTATGCTACCACTACATCACTGTCTCCCACATTACTTACATTTCATGTATAAAGTCATCTTTGATCACAGAAGATAGTCCCCACTCATGCAACATCTTACTCAAGCAAGTCTGGAATTTAAAACAATATCCTATCTACACAAGAATGGCATGATGGCCCTGAATCACTCACCTTAGCCTGTGTATCTTTTATAGAATTATATGAAGTATAGCCACCATAATATAATTACTATAGAGAAAAATCTTCCATAAAAGTTTATATCATTTATATCAAAAGAGGTAACTAAAATTAACTTATGCAAGCATTGATTTATCATAGGAGTTAACCCTATGCCACACAATCCTGAGTTTTAACGACCCTGAAAGAGAAGGCTTTTGAAAACATTGTGTGAACAGGAGGAAATGCTAGTAACCAGCATTTTCTCCTTTTCCCACTATGTTTTCTATCCTATCAAGGACAGAAATCATCATTTGAGCTACATTTAATATGTCATCTGCAAATGCTTTCAATTTGGAATAGTCCAAAATTTTGTCGTTTGGTAAAGATAGTAAAAATTTGATATACCTGCAGAAAAGAAGAAGATTGTTTTACCTTTAGCTTAACAACATCAGCCTCCACTTTATCTGTGTACCAACCAGGGTAAGTATTATGTTTATCGTAGAACCTGTCGACAGCTCGAAGAAGCGTGTAGTAAACAACATCATCTGGATCCTCTTCCCCTAAATGATGTGCTGGAAGAGCAAGAAAGGATATACAGGATATTTTGTTTTTTTCGGTGAAAGATCAAAATTTGTTTCATTGACTGAAATCATCAGTAATATTTTCACTCATGGCTGCACTACAAGTGAAAATATTACCAATGATGTTAACTAGATGAAATAAATTTTGATCTTTCACCAAAAAAAACCCATATACTCTATTTATTTCATGCTTCTAACCCCTTCTTTGTTGGGACTTTCATCAAAATCCAGTACAATTGTTTTTTGTAATTCCCTGTGGCATACCCACCTCACATAACAATGCATTACAATGTTACGTAAAGTGCCAGAAATACAGGGTAAAAGCTGGTAAATTACGTCATATTTCCCTCTATAATGGCTCGCGCTGTTGACCTAGGTAACTCGAGCACTGGAACTACTGTTTCCTCCTTTAATTGAAGAATTAGAAAATTGGTATTTTTCACTGGTCATAACCACGAAATATCAAACCATAATCCACCATTATTTCTTGATAACTACCGAAAAACATGAAATAAAATAATTCTCTTTCTGATAAATCCTACCATTCAAAATTTCATATCTATAATAAGAATGGAAAACATTTGCCAAAATAAAAGTTATGTTGAATACTGAAACATGTTTTTACCCTTTACCTCAGGGTTGTAAAAACTCGGGATTGTGTGGTAAAGGGCAAAAATACAGTCACTCACCTAATTCTGTAAGTTTTTCAGAGGTATTACTGTATTCATCTTCAAGACTTCTACAGCGTATAAGACGTAAAAATGCTGCATTCTTGCCTAATCAGAAAAAAAAAACATGTCTTTACTACATTAACACCTGTAGATAACTCTCTTTTCATACAGCAGACTACTTTTGAAAACATTCTAGCTAAAGGAGAAACTGTCTCACAGTTTACTAATGTTTACATGTATTGATTCTTTACAGGATGAGAAAAGTTTAGAATTGTTCAAATACGTTAGCAGATGACAAATTAAAGATAGATCAAACTGTGAAATGTGTCTTTTGAAAAGGTGGAAAACATCATAAGAAATAGAGAAAATGCTTGTAACCTTTTTTTCTTCAGGGCCCTAAAAATTTAATAAATCAAAAATAATATGCACTTACAAATTAAGTATATTTTCAGTCTTCTAGATAGCTGTGATAGATGTGATCATGAACACAGTATATGTAGTGCATGTACCATATTAACTGGATAACACGCACAACACTTTCAACAATGAACCTAAAAAACTTTTTTTGTGGTTTTGCTTCACTCTTTACCAGACAACAGAATCTTAGACTTGTCCAAATTGAAAGCATTTGCAGACGACAATTCAAATCTGGCTCAGATGATGGGGTTTGTCTTTGAATAGGTAGAAAACATTTTCCCACAATGTTTACAAAAGGCTTTTTTCTCAGGGTCGTTAAAAGTCGAGATTGTGTGGTAAAGGGTTAAACATTAGAGACAAAAGGAACCTTGAAACTTCTATCTTTTTGGTCTTGTTCCAGACTGAAAATGTCTGTTGGGCTTATTTCGTGCTCTAAGCGTTAAAATACCGTATGGATAATTCATATGATTTAAGTTCTAAAAAACATTATGGCACAAGGAGAAAGAACTAGTAATTATTCTCCTTATGCCAAAATGAATTTGAATGTTTTCAACTCCTTACCAAACAACAAAATTTTACACTTGTCCTAATTGAAAGCAAAGGTACACAACAAAATAAATTTGGCTCATAACCCTTTACAACACAATACTGACTTTTAACGACGCTGAGAAAGAAGACTTTTGAAAACATTGTGGGAAAAGGAGAAAATGCCGGTAACCAGCATTTCTCCTTTTCCCACAATGTTTTCTACCTTTCCAGAAACAAATTACAAATTTTCAGTCACATTTATTTTGTCACCTGCAAATGCTTTCAATTTGGACCAGTCTAAAATTTTGTCATTTGGTAAAGAAATAACTTGTTAATGTTACGAGTAAAAAACATTGTGGGAAGAGGAGAAAATGTTGGTTAGAAGCAATTTCCCCTTTTACCACCATGTTTTCAAATGAAGGGTCAGGGTCATTTAAGACCAGGATTGTTTTATAAAGGCTTAAAGTTGAGTCTACTATAAAACAAAATTTAATAGGACAGGGATCAGACCAAGTTTACTCTAACAAGAAAGCCATGATGGCCCTTTATAGATCCACTGTCCTATAGATAGACTAGCCATAAACTTCAATGGCAAAGACAGAGACATTAAAGCTTTATTTTTTCCAAGGACTTGCCAAATTGCGCTGACAACATGAAAATGTACCTTCCTCACAGCCATTTTGCACATGCCAGAAATAAAGAATAGACTGTTTGCACAATTAACTGCTTTACCAAAGTGAAAGCATTTGCAGAAGACAATGTTATTCAAATGATCGGATTCTTCTCTGAAATTGTAGAAAACATTGCGGGAAAAGGACAAGGTGTAGGTTGTAGATAAAACAGAAAATGCATAGAACATTAATCAAACATGACTAAATGCAGTGTTTCCTCTACTTCTTTTATCGATATTTCTTTTGGGAACAGAGCATTAGTATTTTGATTACGAACTCCAATGTTAATTCCATGCATTTCATTTGTATTACTATTTCCAAGGACCTATACCCTACATCTGAAGAAATTTTCTACTTAAGCCTGAAAGCTGCTTTTAGAAATGACTTTTTGACTGGTTTCCTTCTAAATATAAAAATGAAAAAAGCAGTAATGCCTAGTCCCTTGAAGAATTGCTTGCTATGCAAAATTAGAATTTTGTTAGCTTATTTCACTCTCCTTCAGAATGGTTTACGGGGAGACATCATTTTAAGGTTTTTATTATTCTAAGCTCTGGCAGCCATGTTATTCTGTGGAGCAGAACCATTTGAGCAATTTGGTAGATGGTCATCCAACAAACAGCCCTGAGAAATTATTTAAAATCTTTTACTCCTTAAGGAGCAGAAGACACTTCAAGCTTTTTACTATATTTAGCTCTGGTGGCCATATTGTTCAGCTAAGAAGAACCATTTGAGCAATTTTGATGGAGGGTCATCAAATGAACATTTCTAAGAAATCATTTCAACATCTTCAAATTGGTTAAGGGGAAGTCACTGAAAGGTTTTATTTTAGCTCTGGCAACCTTCATGATCAGCATAGCAGACCTCTTTGAGTATCTCTGATAAAGGATTATCCAAAGAACATTTTCTGTGAGATTATACAAAATCCTTCCATTGGTTTAGGAGAAGTAATTGAAAGGTTTTTCTTTCCTTAGCTATGGCAGCTAAGTTCTGTGGAGCGAAAATAAAAAAGTTACTGCAATTTTTCTGGGTACTTTTTATGTAGTAAGCACCATTTCAAGCTTATTTTCAGTCTCGCTTTCAACATAATATGGATATGACAACAAAACAATCTTTGATGCATTTTGATAGTTTTGATTTTGGTCTTTATTATTTTTTTGTTTGTGACCAGATTTCATAACAACCTCATCATGTATATACCGTTGGTTCCATTGGGAATGACTAAACATAACATATTATCATATAAAATCAACAATGCTTGTGTAGTATGATAATCAAATGGGATAAATGGTAACAAATACTGTCAAGTGAGATAAGTGAGATAAATTGTAATAAATACTGTCAAGTGGGCTAAATAGTAACATATACTGTCAAGTGAGATAAATGGTAATAAATACCATCAAGTGAGATAAATAGTAACAGATACTGTCAAGTGAGATAAATGGTAACAAATACTGTTAAGTGAGATAAATGGTAATAAATACCGTCAAGTGAGGTAAATAGTAACAGATACTGTCAAGTGAGATAAATGGTAACAAATACTGTCAAGTGAGATAAATGGTGACAATTACTGACTAAGTCCACCAAAGGGTTATTTATGCCAATTTGCTGAGACTGTGGTTTTGGAGAACTTTTTTTTAATATTGTCTTTATTTTTCAGTTTAGTGCAATGGCAACCAAGGTTTTGATCAAATTAAATTCTTTGAAGAAATTCTGGAAAGGACCATAGCAGAAACATTTCTATACAAAATATTGTCAAAGTTGGTTTTGTACTTTCAGATATGAGGATATTTGAAATAAAAGTTAACCCTTTTCCTGCTAGATACATGTAAGTGAAATGAAACTTTTAAGCAGATAGTAAAAAAACAGATCTTACTATTTCAAAGACAATTTTTGGGGGAAAAATATGTCCTTATCGGACAGTGTAGATCCAAGATCAGACTGCACATTCTGTGCAGTCTGATCTTGATCTACACTGTCAGCAAAAGGTTCTTGAGTTGCACTCAGCAGCATAAGGGTTAATACATTAACAGTTCCATGCATGCACTTTCACATAACAGACACAGGGCTAAAAAAACCGCTTAAATCACATCATATCAACTTACAAAAAGATTTGATATCTTGCTCTGTAATGACATCTTCCTGCAAATAGATAAAAGGTAAATTTTAATGCAGGCACAAGTTTTACGTAAGCCTTAGGCTGCTAAGTGTGACTCACTGACCTTTTACAGCCAGTGCAGATCAAGATCAGACTGCATAGAACGTGCAGTCTTATCTTGGATCAACACTGTCCAATAAGGAGATACTTTTTTTCCAAAAAATAACTTTGAAATAGCATTATTCAAGTTTTTACTACTGGTTAGAAAATTTCATCTCACTAATTTAGCAGGATATAGGTTAACCCTTTCCCAAACAAGCCCTGGTTTTCATGTGTCTGCAGTACAAGTCTTTTAAAAACACTGTGGGAAAAGGAGAAATTGCTCGTAACGAGCAATTTCTCCTTTTCCCACAGTGTTTTCTACCCTTTTTGAGAACTTCCTGCCATTTTCATCAAATTTAAAATTGTCGTCTGCAAACTCTTTCAATTTGGACCAGTCCAAAATTTGTGGTTTGGGAAAGGGTTAAGATGCTTCTGCAGAGAGTGAAGATCAAGTTTAATCCTTAGCTGCACAACCCGATGCTTTTATGGCCCTTAGGAAAAAGGCTTCTGGAAACATTGTGGGAAATGGAGAAAACCCTGGTTACCAGCATTTTTACATTTAACCCACAATGTTTTCTGCCTTTTCATTTTATGAGCCACACCTTTTTTTTTTTTACAAAATTGCTTCGTTCAACTTGGACAGGTGTTATATTTTGTCAACTGGTAAATGGGTAGCAGAGCAATTTGAAGCTATCTATCTGGGCATTGTCAAATTTTTGGATAGGTTTTTCAAAACATCTGTGATAGCTTGGTAATCATTGGCCCTTTACCAAACAGTTCTACCTCCTGAAGAAACCCCCTGAAAACAGTAGAAAAAGGAGAAAATACTGGTCACCAGAGCTTTGTCTTTTCTCAAAATGTATGTTACCCTTTCAGGACAAAAAAAGGGCCATGGTTGCCCTGAATCATTCACCTGAGATCTATAGTCAATGTTTTTCTTTGATATGACCTGATGACCTACTTTTTGAGCTAACAATTGATTCATTTTCAAACTCCTTTAATTCTTTACAACACAATCCTGCTTTTCAATAACCCTGAAGAAAAAGCCTTTTGAAAACATTGTTGGAAAAGGAGAGAATGCTGGTAACCAGAATTTTCTCCTTTTCCCATAATGTTTTCTACCCTTCCGAAAACATATTTCAGTTTTTGAGCCACATTTGATATGTCATCTGCAGATGCTTTCAATCTGGACCAGTATAAAATTTTGTTGTGTGGTAAAGAGTCAAGATATCATCAAGACAAACAACCTGGCCAACTTTCATGAGTATTGGACTGAAAATGTGGCCTCTAGAGTGTACACAAGGGTTTTCAAAGATTTGACCTGAAATGACCCATATTAATACTCAGCTGAGATATCATCAAGACAAATATTCTGACCATGTTTCATGCGTATTGGACAGATAATGTGAGCCCTAGAATGGACACAAGTCTTTTCAACAATTCAACCTTGTGAACTAGTTTTTGACCCAATGAGACACATTTTCAAACTTACTTAAGATTATATCAAGACAAACTTTCTGACTAACTTTCATGAGTATCTGAATCAGTATCAGAAAATGTGGCCTCTACTGTCCACAAGGTTTTTCGAAGATATGACCTGGTGACCTAGTTTTTGACCCAACATGACCCATTTTCTACCTTGCCTGAGATACCATCAAGACAAACAACCTGACCAACTTTCATGAGTATAGGACTGAAAATGCGGCCTCTTCAGTGTACACAAGGTTTTTTTTTCAGATTTAATCTGGTGAACTAGTTTTTGACCTGAAGTGACACATTTTTGAACTTGTCTGGGACAAGCATTCTGACCAAGTTTCGTGAGAATTGGACAGAAAATGTGGCCTTAGAGTGTACACAAGCTTTTTTTTCTTTTTAAATTTGATCTAGTGACCTAGTTTTTGACCCAACATGACCTATTTTCAAATTTGTCCAAGATATCATGAGGCAAATATTCTTACCAATTTCATGAGTATTGAATTGAAAATGTGGCCTCTAGAGTGTACACAAGGTTTTCAAAGATTCTAATTGATGACCTAGTTTGACCCAACATAACCCATTTTTCAAACTTATCAGAGATATCATCAAGACAAAGATCTTAACAAACTTTCATGAATTTTGGACTTACAATCTAGCCTCTAGAGTGTACACAAGGTTTTTCAAAAATTTGACATAGTGACCTACTTTTGACCTGATGTGACCAACTTCCAAATTCATTTGAGATATCATAAGGTCAAACATCCTGACCTACTTTCGAGAGTATTGGAATGAAAATGTGTGGAGTGTATACAAGGTTTTTCAAAGATTTGGCTATGTTGCCTAGTTTTTGACCAGACATAACTCATTTTCCAACTTGACCAAGATATCATTCAAGACAAAAATTCTGACCAATGTTCATGGGTATCGTACTGAAAATGTTGTACTTTCTAGAGCATACACAAAGTAAAAGTTGACAACGCATGGCAGATGATAGACACAACACGATCACAAAAGCTCATCTTGAGCACTTCGTGCTCAGGTGAGCTAACAAAAGGGCCACTGGCCCTAAAGCCCTTATCTGAGTAAAGTGATCTGAGATTCATAACATTGTAGACTGAAAATGTGGCTTCTGGACAACACACAACACTTTTCTACAATTTGTCCTGGTGACCTTCTTTTTACTTTTAAGTTTCATCTAAATTGGATTGGTAGTTTCTGAGAAGAAGATATGTGAAATAAAATGTAATGCACACATGGATGCATGACGGACACAGGGTCGTGATATGAGCTCGCTGGTCTTTGGCCAGTGGAGCTAAAAATGCTATTATAGAAAATGTCCAAGACAGGAAAATTCTGTTATGGACAACATGATTTTTTGACAACAATTCCATAGCTTATAAAGTGAGCCATGCTCGGTGATTTTTTTTTAAAAATCTGCTTAAAGTATCATCCTATGTTGAGGGTTTCTGCTATTAAAACATTATTTTGCATGCCAAAGGATCTCTCTAATGATTCAGTCAGGTTTTAGACAAAATGGATCCACATCATACGACAACTTGTTTGGTATAATGCATTATGAAGATGCATTCTAACCCATTTTTGCCAGGATACTGTTCATACCGTATTTCACCTAATTAACATGCTGGGGCATCATGCAAAACATTGACAGGGCGCTCTTATTTCATAGCCAATTTCCTGAAATTTTAGTGCCATCACTTACAGTAAGTACAGTACTTTGATGGGGAGGGAGGTAGTTAGCACCGAGTGCCATTTTGAAAGACTCCCTGTAATGCAGAATATTGATTTTACCACCAATCATGATTTATTTGGAGATTAAATATCATTAACAATTAGTATGGGACACTTGTGTTCAATACTTAACTTTCTTACGGTTAGAGTCTTCCAAGTTAGTTGACAAATTTTGTGTTACTGGAAGTTTATAAAGTTATTGGAAGTGTATATTTATTTGGATAGTCAGGTGTTAATGACATCAATTTGTGAAGTAATTAGGATTATGTAGGCACCCTACTGGTAAGTTTATTTATATAAAATCAGTCATTGGTGATTTTCGTAAGTCTGCGTTTCAAACGTTTTAGTGAAGTCATCTTGTGTTTTGAAGTTTGTCACTCCAGTCGTTGGTTTGGGTGGGAGTTGTACAGAGGCCTCTGGAGTATGAAATATAGAGGGGGCACTACTGTTCGGGAAGGAGCATTAATTAAGTGAAATACGGCATTTAATAATATATTGCTCTGGTTATGATTCTAAGGTGTATGACAGGGAAAACCTGAAGTTCTATATACATCAAATTCCAATACATCACATGTTATCAAAATTTATGACCTATTTTCAAAGCATTTGCAGATGCCAAATATAATGTGACTCAAATAACAGGATTTGTATTTGAAACTGTAGTAAACATATTGGGAACAGGAGAAAATGCTGATAATATGCATTTTCTCCTTTTCGAACAATGGTTCAAAAGCCTTTTTCTGTACAGCCCTTGAAAGTCAAATTTGTTTGGTAAAGAGTTAATTCTCTATCTCTCTGTCTTTGAAATCTCAGCCAAAGATACATACATGTACTAAGTTTGATTCTTATTTATGCATTAGACTTTTGGCAGTGAAAAAAGATGACACAAAAACCTGCTGTTGATGACTAATTCTTTTTCAGCTTGCTGATAATGAAAACATTACAGCAAAAGGGAAATTGTGCATAACAAGCATTTTTCTCTTGTGTCATAATGTTTCCATATGTACTCCTTTACTGAACCTTATATTTTTTCACCAGACATAATGATATAACAGTGATTTAAGCAATCAATCACTACAACCAAAAGTAACCAATGCTTATACATCTCTCCAAAGGGAAATTTCAAACTGTCATCAGACAGCTTGCCTGGAAAAGTTATTAGATTGGGATGGCAGTGCCTTCAAACAGCAACAGGGTCCCAGCCTAGGGCAGAAGATCCAACACCAACTAGAACTTGACCCTTTGGCCTTAGGCATGGGCAGGGGAAAAGCTGAATAAAACTGGACCTATGTTGATCATAGTAGTAAATATAAAATCAAATCAATCATTAAGTGTGGAAAAATAGGAGCTCTTGAAAAGTTTAATATGAACTTTCAACATCTGTGACCTTGACCTAAGACCATGGGTGTGGGCATAGCCTGAGTATTGCTCAGTGACACTTTGGACCTGTATTTGTAATCAAACCAAATTTAAACCAAATCCATCATTTTGTTTGGAAAATATGAGCTCTTAAAAACACTTTCCTGAAAAAGTTGGATTAAAATATGTAAGTCTACAACCTTGACCATAAGATTATCGTGTGGGCAAGGATATTGCTGCAAGAACCTGTGGACCTATATAATTATACCAAATGTGAACCAAATCCATCACCTGGTTTGGAAAATATGAGCTCTTTAAAAAGTTTAATGTAACAGTTCAACATAAAATAGCAAAGTCTACGACCTTGACAGTAAGATCATGGCATGAGGGGGGGGATATTGCTGAAAGAAACTTTAAAATATATCTATCATCATCAAATATGAAATATACACCAAATCCATCATGTCATAAATATGAACAAAGTCCTCTGTTTGATTTGGAAAGTGTGCGCTCTTTAAAAAAGTAAATGCAGAATCCAACTTCAACACCAATGCTACCATCAACGCTGATGCTACTGCCAATGCAGAAGCCAGGGATAGTGCAATAGTTCCTCCTGGACTCTGTCCAGGTGAGCTAAAAACTAAAACGGAGTAGGAGTAAGTACCAACAAGAGGGCAAAGATGGCCCTTAATTGCTCACCTGAGCCTGTGTACCTTGGAGAAAATTATAAGAAGTATACTTGCCATATATGATATAGCGAATGTTACATGAGTGTTTAAAGACAGATGCCACAGTTTTTCCTATGGACAGATTTTTTTTTTCATTTTCGCTCAGATGATAATATAATGTGTGCAGAGTAAAATAAATGAAAAGAAAATCATATTTGCCAAGCAAAATACAAAGATACAGTTCTTCAAACAGGAAAGCTCTTGTCAAAATTACAGAAAATGAGCTTTAATTTCAAACCTAAAAAAAAGCCTCTTAAAGTAAAAATACTGCTCAAATAGATGATTATTCTTGGAAATGTGATGTTTTCCAATAGTAAAAAGGATTAATGGAAAGAATAAAGGTGCTAAAGATCACAGTATTCAATTAGAAATGTTCCTATGTGCCAACATACTTATTTTCAGATCAATTTTCTGCCATAAAAAAATATACATTGGACAACTTTTTTAAAACTTTTGCCAAGAAATAGTGCTTTCTAATATTTCATAAATAAAAAAAATTAAAAAGTATATCCAGCGGGGCTTTTGTAAGAAATATGATGCATTTTTAAAAGTTAAGAGACATAATGAATAACAACCCTTTATAATAAATGTCTATTTTGGCGTGACTTGGCATCCAAATCATTTAAAAGTCTCTCATTTTTCTTCTGTATTCATGATTTCCAGATATTTAAAAGGCAACCGACATATTACAGATGAAAATATACTATCTCTGTCCTACTAGCCCAGTGGAATATAATAAGAGTGTATGAAATAGAAACATGTGCAAACCAGTGATTGATTGATTGAATGGTGTTTTATGCCTCTTTCAACATTATTTCAGGCAAACCAGTGAGCTGGCAAAACTGTGGCATTATGTCCTTAAATACTATCATGATTTTTAGTAAAGGAATTTTAACTAAAATCATATCATACAAGCCATAATTAAGCATTCTTTGGGTTAATAGCTGTGGTTGATACAGCACTCTAAATGACTTTGTGTACCAATGTACTGGGTGATTTGCTAATTTGTCAGAAAACAGACAATTTTAAGATATGACCAGTATGTTTTATTATGCCTGCTGCACCAGTGACATTTGATAGTACAAAATCTAATGTAGAGTTATAGTCAATTGTTCATTTCAAAGCATTTTACGTTCAAACTTTTCACACACTCTTTGTAAAATCATCTTTCCCCAAAACATTGATATTGAAATCTCCCATCATAATGAATGGTTTTCATGCATCTAAATGAGGAACAAGCTTTTTATCAAGTACTGGACCTAACACTTTACCAAAGGACAATATTTTAGACTAGTCCAAATTGAAAGCATTTGCAGACGACAAATTAAATGTTGCTCGAATAAGTGGATTTGTTTCTGAAAGGTAAGAAAACAGTGTGGGAAAAGGAGAAAATGCTGGTAACCAGCATTTTCTCCTGTTCCCACAGTGTTTTCAATTGTCCAATTTTACAGGGTCGTTGGAACTCGGCATTGTGTGGTAAAGGGTTAAACGGCTATAGGACATGTTTGAGGCTTTGTGTAACACAATCAATTCCATGATCCCGACCAAATTTCATGAACATTTGACTTAAAATGTGGCCTCTACAGTGAACACAAGGTTTTTCTAATATATGACCATGTGACCTACTTTTTTACCTGACATGCCTCTTTTTAGTGACCTGTTTTTTGACCCAACATGACCCATTTTCAACTTAATCCACATTATTATCAGGAAAAACATTCTGACAAAATTTCCTGACCACTGGACTAAAACTGTGGCCTTGAGAGTGCATAAAAGATTGTTCTATGATTTGTGACAGTGACCAACATTTTTATCCAACATTTTCAAACTTTGTTCTATGTTATGTGACAGTGATCAACTTTTTTATCCAACATTTTCGAACTTGTCCCTGATGTGATCAAGACTTACATTCTGACCTAGTTTTATGAGTATTGGACAAAAAATTGTCTCAGAGACAAACCTTTTTGACCTATTATCACCCACTCTTGAGGTATCATAAAGACAAACATTCTGATCAACTCTCTTTGGTACTGGACTGAAAATGTGGCCTGTAGAATACATTTAAGATTTTTCTAAGATTTGTCCTTATGAGCCATTTTTAGACCTGATAGAAAACTCTTTGAAACTTCTACCAGATATCATCAAAATGATTGACTGAATGGTATTTTACACCACTTTCAACATTATTTCAGTATCATCAAGAGGAACATTCAGACCACCTACATTAGGAGGATTGGACTGAAAATGTGGCCTCGACCAACATACACAGGTCATAGAACTATCACAAAACCTCACCTTAACCCTTTACCAGATGAAAAAAATTTTAGCCTGGTCCAAATTGAAAGCATTTGCAGCAGACAAAATATTACTCAAAACATGAAATTTGTCTTTCAAAAGGTAGAAATCATTTTGGGCAAAGGAGAAATCCTGGTTACCAGCATTTTCTCCTTTTTCCACACTGTTTTCAAAAGCATTCTTCCTCAGGGTCGTGAAAAATTGGAATTTTGTGGGAAAGGGTTTAAGTACTTTGTGCTCAGGTGAGCTAAAAACAGATGGTTTGGAATGTTTATAACTTTGTGTACATGCAGGGCATAATATCCCTCTTACCTGAACAGTAGGAAATGTGCATGAAGTCTTCTTTGAGAATTCCTGGAACAAATTTTCCAAACATTTACTCCTACATGACCTCCCGTGACTTACAGCTTTTGAAATGCTTTTGAAAACATCAAAGCCTAATCAAAAGCACAAATTGAGCAATTTCTCCTGTAGCCACAATGTTTTCGTGTGTTTTCATGTATTAGATCATTAGTCAGAGAGAGAAAAAACATTGTTAAAACTTGATAGTGTGTATAATGGCTAAGAATTTAGTCAGCTGTGTAAACATAGATAAATTACCAATATATATATGGTATAAGGGTCAGAGAAACTAAAGGGATTTGTCCTCATTTAAAACTGTAAATGACAACAGTGATTTCTTTGAAGGCCTCCAGAAAATGGAATGCGTTTTCTATCTGTTGTAATCTGTGCAACCTTGCAACCATCAGAGGCAACATTCAGCATGAAGATCCAAGAACGATTCTTAAACTCGAGCTCAAACAACTTAACATGACAACTGTCTGGGGGCATCATGTCCAGCCCGCTATGTGCGAGTTAGTAAAGAACCTTGTAAGCAGTACTTGGGGGAAAAAAGCGACCAATCACTCAATGCACATCTATTTCATTTCACACCGGTTTGTTTTCAAACTTGCATGAGGATAGGAGTATTCCCTTCAAGAAGTAGCCTAATTTATGACCTTCAAGTATGATCTTGAACTTGAATACTCATACTATACTCATTACCGGTAAGTAGAAAAGTTGTCAAAAATTTTATCATTTGACCATCATAGTAAACTCGACCTTGGACCTACCTGAACAAATTTACAAATGGCACATCTACTCATAAAAAAAAAATTGTGCAAATTTATTTTGAAATCCATTAATATGAGAAGTTATGGCTCGGTCAAGATCTATTTGTGATAATTTTATTGTTTGACCTTAAAATGTGACTTTGACCTTGGACCTATATGATTCAGGACTTTAAACAGCACATCTACTCATGAAGGAGAATAATTGTGCAGAATTATCATTTATGGCTAAGACATGCTCTATCAATGACAATTTTATCATTTGACCTTTCGGCATAACCTTGACCTAGGACCTACCTGAACAAATGATTCAAATAGCACTTCAGCTAGTATAGAACACTTGTGTAATACTAAATCCATTGATAAATGTTGAAGGTGTAGCTTGGACAAGCTCTATGTATTAAAATTTTATCATTTAACCTTTAAGAATGACCTTGACCTTGACAAATGATACAAAGGGCCCTTCTGCTGGTAAAGGAGAACAAAGGTGCCAAATTATCTTTAAATACATCCATAAATATAGAAGTTACAGCTCAGAACAGCTCCAATTATGACAGTTTTATCATTTGATCTTCAAGTGTGACTTTGACCTGGGACCTACCTGAACAAATATTCCAAATGGCACATCTACTCATGAAGGAGAACAATTGTGCCAAATTTTTTTGAAATATATCCATAAATGTAAAAGTTCTGGTCCAAACAAATCCAGAAAGACACATGGACGGATGCACACCTGTGTTAACACACATACACCGCAACGACATTGTAACAACTATGACTCTCTCACTGCAAACCGGCTTGACAAAAAGCATCTGCTTTTTGTTCACATTTTTGATGGGTCACATACAAAGCCTGGTATATTTTAATTAAATTATCAATTTAAACAAAACCATTGAGGATTTTTCCTGGAAATAGGTTGTGAATGATTTTAAAAGATATAATTCAAAAACATGAATGTACCAACTGTAAGTTCTCATAATGGTTTATTGTTGAGAGAACAAGTTTTTCTATGATAAATTTCTTTCGTCTCGTGAAAAGCTTCACCAGTCATGAAAATATAGCCTTCACTTTTCACTTGATGAAAGAAATTTTAATTATACACCGAAACAGACAACTATCCTCTATATCAATGAAAACTAAACATTTTCTATCCCCAAAACTGATCATGCTACTCTGCAGTTTGCAGAGACAAAAAATGGAGACAAATGGCGACAAACTACATATACCTATTCAGTTAACCCTTTACCACACGACAAAAATATGGACTGGTTCAAATTGAAAGCATTTGTAGATGACAATCTAAGTGTGGCTCAACTGATGAAATTTGTCCTGGATAGGATAGAAAACATTGTGGGAAAAGGAGAAAATGCTGGTTACCTGCATTTTCTCCTTTTCCCACAATGTTTTCAAAAGGCTCCCTTCTCGGGGGTCGTTAAAACTCGGGATTGTGTGGTAAAGGGTTAATAGGAGTTATTTCCCTTGATCTGTACTACATGCTTGACTTACATCACTTACACTTTTTATCAACTATAACTAAGCCAATTCCACCACAGCCATATTTTTTTTCAAGATCAAAATTATAATTGAGCCCTGGTCTGTGAAAAGGGGATTCAATGCATCTGCTGAAAGTATCCACCTGTGGCAAGCTTACCTGGACCAAAACTTTATGCTACTGGTCACTTTTCTCCTTGTTAAAGGATCATTCTACTTTGTGATTCAGCCTGTTGTTAAACAGAATGGATTTAATGGATCCATAATTATGTGATGACTTGCTCTGTACAATGCATCACAGGGATGCATTAAGCCCCTTTTTGCTAGAGCATGGCTGATCTATTATCATGGTCAGGGTTACACTCAGATATGTTGAACAATTACAAGTGAAGCAAGCTTTGTATCATTTTATTTTTGTTCCAACACTTTGCCATTCATTTACTGAAATAAAAATGTTTTTTCTACCACTAATATGGGTTGAAATTTTTTGCTAGGATTCATCTTTCTCCAAGTCAAAGGGGACCAGTCTACCTTATGATTCAGTCAGTTGTTAAACAAAATGGATTTTATGGGTCCATAATTTGTGATGACTTGCTTGGTATAATATATCAGGGAGATGCATTAAACCCCTTTTTTGCCAGAGCATGGCTCATATAAAAAAAATATGGAAAGAGATCCACAATATAATCATTTTACGCCAATTTCAAGAGAATTTCACATAAGGTTTTGGAGAAGATTTTTAAAAATTTTCGATGTTTTTAATCTTGTTGCCAAAGCAATCTGACTTTTTAACAAGATCCAATTCTTTCAAAGTATTCTGAAGAACACCATGGCAGGATCATTCCTCTGAAGTTTGGTCAAAATTGAATTGGTATTTCAGGGAAGATGTTTAGAATGAAAGTTAACTTAGGCACTGATCGACACACACAGTCCATGAGAAAAAATCTTTACAATGAACTCTTTACCAAATGACAAAATTCAACGTCTGTCTAAACTGAAAGCACTTGCAGATGACAAATTAAAAGTAGTCCAAAATGAATTCTGTCTGAAACAGTAGAAAACATTACGGGAAAAGGAGAAAATGCTGGTTACCAGCATTTTCTCCTATTCCCACAATGTTTTCGAAAGCTGTCTGCCTCTGGGTCGTTAAAACATGGGATTGTTTAGTAAAGGGTAAAGTATTACTATTACACTGGCAAATTTTCAAACTCTTCTTTCTTGCACAATCAACTGTTAAATGTTATAAATGTGTAACACTGTTTTCAACTAGAACTGTCGCAGAGCAGATAAAATACCCCTACCAGCACCTTGTCACTGAAGCTGCACAATCAGAGAATGGAAATGATTTTCAAACAAACAAAGATCACCAATGACCTTGACCTTTGACCCATGTGACCCAAAAACAATAGGGCACTCAGTCTTCCTTAGGTCATGAGCAATACTTGTACAAAGTTTCAGGGTCCTAGGTCGAACAGCTTTTGAATTTGAGCACAGAAACGAAATGTGCTTTGCACAACATTCTATCCATGTTACTGTCTACCTTCCCACATAAACAATGTAAAAACTAGGTTTATCAAAAGGAAGAAGAAATCCTCTGACAATCGAATTCTTAGCTCTGTACCAGAACCAAATTTTTTTCAAAATGGTTCACCCTTTACCACACAATCACAACTTTTATTGACCCTGAAAGAGAAGGCTTTTGAAAACATTGTGGGAAACGAACAGGCTGGTAACCAGCATTTTCTCCTTTGTTCACAATGTTTTTCTCCCTATCACAGACAGAAACTAGAGCTGTCACTGAATGTGACTTAATACCCCCACCAGCACTGTGACAGAAAAAAAGTGTCAAGTTCAAGGGGAGACAATTCCTCAACCAAGGGGAGTTGACACTTGAAAATTACGTCTTTCAAATCTTCAATATATGATCAATATATGTGCAAAGTTTCAATGCAATTGAAGGAAAACTGTAGGAGGAGTTCATGACACAAAATTGCAAGTATTTTGTACACAGACGGACACACGGACACACGGACGGACAGGCTGATTCCAGTATACCCCCGAAAACATTTGTCAGAAAATACTTTCAATTTGGTCCAGTCCACAATTTTATCATTTGGCAGAGAGTTAATACAGACATTTTTCTCTCCTTTCAGTTTTTCTCCTATTTTCCATTTGCTCCAATTCTTACAGACATGTCAAAAATGAACGTACAAATGTCTAGCCAAGACAATTGGGCCCAGGACAATTTGGCCATCCAAAAACGTCAGGTTGGACAATTTGGACAGATATTTATCAGAGGTATGATGGCCTTTGAACTGGACTGAAAATATGGCCTCCAGAGTGTACAAGGATTTTCTAATATTTGTTCCAGTGACATAATTTTTTGACCCAGTGTGGTCCATTTTCAAACTCATCAGAGATATAAAGACAGACATTCTGTCCAACTTAGTGTGTATTTGACTAAAAATGTGGCTTTTAGAGTGTATCCAAGATTTTTCTTTCTAGGATTTTTCCTGATGACCTACTTTTTGTCCTGATGTCACCCAATTTCAAACTCAACTGAGATATCACTAGATGATGCTAGATGCCAATTATTATAGCTGTAAACCTTCCCCTTTGAAACAAGATTTTTAAAGTTTCCATTATACAAGCCAAAAACAGCTTAACCCCTTACCAAACAATCCCATGTTTTAACAACAATGGGAGAGAGGCCTTTTGAAAACACTGTGGGAAAAGGAGAAAATGCTAGTAACCTTTTACAGTCAGGTTTCATCAATTCATCTATGTTTTATTTGTCGTCTGCAACAGCTTTGTATTTTGACAAGTGTAAAATTTTGTCGTTTGGTAAAGAGTTAAAGCCCCAAGGGTGGGGCCAATTTTGACCCTACGGGAATCATTTGTACTAACTTGGTTGAGGTCCACTAGATGATGACAGGTACCAAATATAACTGTTCAAAGCTTTTCCATTTGCAACAAGAAGATTTTCCAAATTTTCACCTTGTAAGATCATGTAAAACATGTGACCCCCTGCCATGGGGCCAATTCTGGCCTCAGAGGCATAATTTTACCAAATTTGGAAGAGGTCACTAGATGATGCTAAATACAAAATATTACAGCCCTAAGGCTTTAGATTTTGCCAAAAAGATATTCAAATTTTCACTATACAATCCAGTGTTAACCTTCAGACCCATGGGATGGGTCAATGTTGACCCAAGGGGCATCATTTTTTTGGTTTGGAACAAGAAGATTTTCAAAGCTTTCACTATACAAGCCCATGTAAAACAGGTGACACTGGGGTGGAGGTCAATGTAGACCCCAAGGGTATCATTTGAAAAAACTTGGTAGAAGTCCACTAGATGATGCTACAAACCAAATTTAACAGCCTTTAGCCTTTGGTTTGGATCAAAAATATTTTCAAAGTTCTTTTCCCTATGCAAGCCCATGTAAAACTTTTGACCCCAGGGCAGGGCCAATTTTGACCCAAGGGGCAATATTTGGGAAAATTACACTAGATGATGCTTCATACCAAATTTGATAGCCCTAGCCTTAAACATGACAATTTTAAAGGATTTACCAAATTCTCCCCTTTTATTGCATGGAAACAAGAGTTTGGCTTGAAATCCAATTCTTTGAGCACTTTGAAAGACCAAGACCCAAGCAACAGTTCTGTGGAGTTTTGTTGTGATTGACCCAGTGGTTTAGAAGATGTTAAAAATAAATTGTTGACCATGGACAAAATAAAACAGACAACAGGCAGTCAGTATAGCTCACAATGAGCTCTTCATGCTTTGATGAGCCAAAAAAGGCAATCAGTTTGCAAGTATTCATCCAAAAGAGGCATGGTTATGTGTCATTGTAAAACTTCATCAAAATAAGACCAGAAATAAGTCTTAACCACAAAATCCAGAGTTTCAATGACGCTTGGCAAAGGGGCCTTTTGAAAACATGGTGGGAAAAAGAAGAAAATGCTGGTAACCAGCATTTTCTTCTTTTCCCACAATGTTTTCTACACTTCCAAAGAGAAATTTCAGTTTTTGATACACAATTAATTTGTCATCTGTAAACTCTTTCAATTTGGACTAGCCTAAAATGTTGTCCCGTGGTAAAGAGTTAAAGAAAAGAGGAACCAACAGGGTACAAATAACATATTTTTTTTCCCCCCAATACAAAAACAGTTATAACTTTTCAAGTATTCCATGCAACTGATCACTCCTGAAATATTTCATCCACAGAAAAGCTGGCAAGTTTTTGGAGAAAGTGCATGGCTACATAATGAGCCTTTTCAGAGGACAGAGGTATGACAATGAAAATTGCTCATACTGAATAATGAACAATTTCTCCTGTTGTACAATGTCTTAAATATACTTGAATTAACTCTTTACCATGCAAGAAAAATTAAGACCTGTCCAGATCAAAGGCATTTGCAGACGACAAATCAAGTATGGCTTAAATGTTTTGGATTTGTGTTTGAAAGGTTAGAAAACAGGAGAAAATCCTGCTTATTAGCATTTTCTACTCTTCCATTGGTGTTTTCTAAAGCCATCTTCCAATGGGTCATTAAAAAGTTGCCATTGTGTGGTACAGGGATATTGTGTAATACCTTAATTAAATTAAGCCTTTACCACACAATCCAGACTTTTAATGACCCTGAAAAGGAAAGCTTTTGAAAACATTGTGGGAAAAGGAGAAAATGCTGGTATTCAGTATTTTCTTCTTTTCCCACAATGTTTTCTACCCTATCAAAGATAGAAATCATCAGTTGCATTACATTCAATTTGTCATCTGCAAATGCTTTTAATTTTGTCATATTAAATATTAATGACCAACAGCCCAAATCTGTTTTGTAATAGAAATGATACAGAAGAGAAAAACAAAACATGATACCTGTCCTAAACTCTGTTGAAGGTTATGGACTCTTTGTGACACCATTTGAGCATCTAATTCCGCTTGATGTTTGTAACAATTTTGTAATTGAATGTAGCGCTCTGAATCGGCCGTCATATCAGGTATTGTGCCACGTATTGGTAGATTGCCTGCAGAAATAGAAAACTGTAATTTTCTTGAACCTTCTCTGCCTCTGCCTATTCAGTCGAGAGATTAACTCTTTACCTGACGACGAATTATAGGCTTGTCCAAACTGAAAGCAATGGCAGACAAAAAATCAAAATTGACCCAAATGATCAGATTGTGTTTGCAATGGTAGAAACATTTTGAGAAAACATGCAACTGCTGATTATCAGCATTTTTCCCATTTCCCACTATGATTTCAAAAGTCGTCCTCCCCAGGGTTGTTGAAAAACAGTTTCAGTTGTATGGGCTTTGAACCTTCTGATAAATACAAGCACTTGCTTACAATCAAAATAACCTATTTGAGCCATGCTTTGTGAAAAGGGGGGCGTAATGCATTTGCGAAAAGTATCGAGCTAGGTCAGCCTGCGCAGTCTGTGCAGGCTGGCCTGGGCCAAAACTTTTCGCTATTGGTCAGTTTTCTGTATGTCCAAGGACCAGTGTTCATCAAGGTTCAGTCAGTTGTTTGAAAAAGTGGCTATTATGGATCCATAATCATGTAATGGCTTGATTGGTACAATGAATCACGGTGATGCATTAAGCCCCCTTTAGCCAGAGCATGACTCATTTCATACTTCATCATGATCATGCTCCAAAATCTAATTTTTATGGAGCAATTTTTACCCATTGTTTCAAATATCTATGTTTACTGAAAAACAATTTGAAATCTCCTTCTGGCTATCACCTATCTAAGGGTGCCAATGCTCAGCTGTAGTTGCTTGATTTTCGATGAAAATTCCAAGTGGAAAAAGGGACAAAACTGTGTCAAAAGTACTTTGATGGTTACCTCCTCTTCTTATTGCATGGATTCCCCTTTTGATAGTTAACATCTTGTCCAAGTTTGAAGTAAATATTTCTAGTAATAACAGAGATATTGTAAAGGGTCAAAGTTTTTGCACGATGATGAGGACAGGGTTACTGCTATAACTCGATGTTTTCTTTGAAAACAGCTGAGCTAACAACTGTAAGATATGGAAATCTGAAGGTTTACTCCTTACCATTTCCTTCATTTTGAACAAAATCTTTCAAAGCCCGAACCATTATCCAGAAACTGGAACTCTGTTGAATAAAGAAATATGGAAAAAGTTATTCTTTGAATCCTTTCCCACACAATCCCAGAGTTTTAACAACCCTGAGAAAGAAAGCCTTCAAAAACATTGTGGAAAAGGAGAAAATGTTGGTAACCAGCATTTTCTCCTTTTCTCACAATGTTTTCTACCCTCACGTACAGAAGTTTCATCATTGCAGTCACAATTTTCATCTTCAAACGTTTTCTAATTTGACAAGTCTAGAATCCTGTTGTCTGGAAAAGAGTTAACCCTTTACCACACAATCCCAAGTTTTAGTGACCTTGAGCAAGAAGCCTTTTGAAAACATTTTGCGAAAAGGAGAAAATGCTGGTAACTACCATTTTCTCCTTTTCCCGCAATGTTTTCTACCCTATAAAAGACAAATTCCATCATTTCAGCCATATCTAAATTAGGTATGACAATTTAGCCAGATATCATGGCTTGTTTAAATGGAAAAAATATAGTTTTCAGGTTTATTTCTGATAGATCAGCACATGGCTGGTTAACTTTTGACACAAAAAATATTAAAAGAGAAAGTTTAACTCTTTACCACAAGGCAAAACTTTAGAACCTTCCCAATTGAAAGCATTTGTAGACCACAAAATACATGTGACCAATAATTGAAATTTGATTTGGGAACAGTAGAAAACATTGGGGGAAAAAGAGAAAATGCTGCTCACAAGCATTTTCTCTTTTTCCCTCAATGTTTTCAAAAGGCTTTTTCATCAGAGTCATTAAAAGCCGGGATTGTGTGGTAAAGGGTTAATCATGAAGAACATTTATTTTAAAGTAACTGGAGCTCCTGTCCGTAATTAGGATTGGGGTAATCTGCCTTGGCAAAAACTTTGGTACCTAGCAAATTGATGGAAATCAAAAAACAAAATGAAGTTAACTCTTTACCGAACAACAAAATTTTGGGCTCAACCAAATTGAAAGCATTTGCAGACGACAAATTAATGATGATTTCCGTCTTCAATAGAGTAGAAAACATTGTGGGAAAAGGAGAAATGCTGGTTACCAGCATATTCTCCTTTTCCCACAATGTTTTCAAAAGCCTCCTTTTTCAGGGTTCTTAAACTCGGGATTGTGCGGTAAAGAGTTAATGCTTTTGCTGAGGTTGAATTGTTGGAAAGCAAAGTGTATGGGCATAATTATGTTGTTGATTGGCCTCAATTCCTTGTTCTTCCTATTTGCCTTTCTTCTTAAGCTAGAAAACTAACTGTTATTATCCCTATTCTTGTATAAACTTGCAATTCATCTGTTACAACTTTAATTGCTATTGAAGTTTCAATGATCAAAGTGTCTGTGATATATTGGATTCAACATTAAAACAGACTCATTACTTTTTCTCTAAACATTTTACCAAATGATCCCCTGTTTTAATGACCCTGAAGAAAATTATCTTTTGGAAACATAGTGGGAAAAGGAGAAAATGCTGGTAACCAGCATTTTCTCCTTTTTCCATCCCTATGTTTTCTATCAAATCAGAGAACTTAACTCTTTACCAAACGAAAAATTTTAGACTGGTCCAAACTGAAAGCATGCGCAGACCCCAATTTAAATGTGGCTAAATTGATGTTGTTTTTCTTTGAAAGAGTAGAAAACATTGTGGGTAAAGGAGAAAATGCTGGTTACCAGCATTTTCTCCTTTTCCCACAATGTTTTCAAAAGGCTTTTTCCATGGGGTCATTAAAAGTTGGGATTGTGTGGTAAAGGGTTAACTCATATGTGTAAAATTCAGAGCTCCAGACAGAGGGAGTAATTCTGATACATGTACCAAAATTGAAAATCACTTTCCACTAGTCATCATCGAGACGATTCTAATGAGTACCCATATCATAGGGTTTTGGAAGAGAAATAATGGATTTAGATAAGTATCACTCCTTATCTGGAAGTCTGTATGTTCATTTCTTAATAATTTTAACAATCTTGGTAGAGGTCTATAATATCATACTACATACCAATTATTATAATTCTAGGCCAAATGGTTTGGAACAAGAAGATTTTCAAAGTTTTCACTATTAAAGCCTATAATTATGAAAGTTTTGACAAACCCCACCCCCATCCCCCCAGGCTGAGGCCATTTTTGACCCATGGGCTATACATAGTTGAATCCATAAGGTCAAGCTACATCCCAAATAATACAGGTCATGCTTTTTGATGTTGTAAAACAGAATATGAAGACATTTCCTAATGTACACAACTGTCCCCATTCACCTTGACTCTGAGAGCCATTCAACTCTTTACTTGACCAAAAAAAGAAGCTTAGACTTGCCTATATAGGAATCATTTGCAAAAAACAAATCAAAAGTGGTCCAAATGATGGGATATGACACTGAGAGGGTAGAAAATGTTATGAGGAAAGCAGAAAATGCTAGTTAGTACAAAACATTGTGGGAAATTGAGAAAATGCTGGTCACCAGCATTTTCTCCTTGTACCACAGTGTTTTCATAAGCAGCCTTTTTCCAGGGTCTTAGAACAAGATATTTCAAGATATTTAAAGTTTAAAGGTTTATTTCGTTAAAATATTTCACGAAAAATATATATCAAACACTATGCATCAAGTAAAGATACAGAGTGTGCAGTCTGATCTTGATCTACGCAGTCCACAAAAGCAACCGTAGCTGGTATTATCACAAAAAAGGACAAATTAAGTACTTACACTTGAAGTTAGACTAAGACATTCAGGGTCATTGAAAAGTGACTGGACATCTGATGGAATCTACAAAGGTAGAAGTAAAAAAAAAAACAGATATTTTTTTGTCTTCTAACAGCTAACTGCATTATTGCCTATCTGCTTTGATTGGTTTTTGTAAATGTTGTTGCCACATGTTACCCATATGGGCAACACTGCCAGAAGGTTATTAATTATGTTACTGGGATAGTGCAAGATACAAGACAAAACCAATCCTAAATTACACTTGGCTCTTTAACATGCCTTGTGTATAGCACAGTCACACTGGATGTAGGTTTCTTGTCTCATCCAAAAGATGATTAGTAATTTTAGTTGGCTAGCCATGGGAATCAAACCCACATCCTCAAGTGGCCTACATTTCTCAAGTTCTGCTAGCTATTTTGGCTGGTCTATCTTCTATATCAACACATCCCATTTCATCCCAGGTGTATGTATTATAATTGTATGTAAACAAGGGGGCCATTGGCCCAAAAGCGCTCACCTGAATAAAGTCATCTACAGTTGATAAAGCTGAAGAGATCCTGGTTTTAATGATTGATTGATTGATTGATTGTATGGTGTTTAACGCCGTTTTCAACATTATTTCAGTTATATCGTGGCGGCCAGTGCACCTATCCATGTTTTCCTGGAATTTCTTTTACCAGTACTCCGCACAATATTCTTTCCAAGCCACTGGCTGCTTTCCCAGATAGCCACTGTCGAAACAATGGTCAGCGGTGTGGTTTTAATGATGTAAAACAAATGAGTGTAAGTAACCTACTTTTTGAACCAATGTGACTAAATTCCAAACCTGTCCAAGATATCATTAAAACATACATTCTGACCAAGTTTCACGAGTATCAGACTGAAAATGTGGCCTATACTGTGCACACAAAGTTTTTGTAAGATTGGTCCAGTGACCTAGTTTTTGACAGGATGTGACCCACTTTAAAGCTTGTCCAAGATATCATCAAGGCAAACTTTCTGACCAAGTTTCATGAGAATCAGGCTGAAAATGTGGCCTCTAGAGTGCACAAAAGGTTTATCTAACATTTGACCATGTGACCTACTTCACCCACTTTCAAACCTGTCTAAGACATTAACAAGATAAACATTCTGACCAATCTTTATCAGTATAAGGCTCAAAATGTGGCCACTATAGAGCATCAAAGGTTTTCCTAAGATTTGGCCCAGTGACCTACTTTTTCAGCTGTGATGACCCAATTTCAAACATGACTGAGATATCATCAAGACAGACAATCTGACCTAGTTTCATGAATATCCGACTACTAATGTGGCTTCTAGAGTGCACACAGGGTTTTTCTAAGATTTAGCCCAACGACCTACTTTTTGACCTGACATGACCCAATTTCAAACCTGTCCAAGATATTACCAAGACAAACATTCTACTCAAATTTCGTGAGTTTCAGGCTGAAAAAAAGAGTGCACAAAAGAATTTTCTAAGATTTAGCCCAGTGAACTACTTTTTGACCCGACATGACCAAATTTCAATCTTGTCTGAGATATCATCAAGACAAACATTCTACCCTACTTTCATGTGTTTAAGGCTGAAAATGGGGCCTCTAGAGTGCACACAAGGTTTTTCTAAGATTTGGCCCAGTGACCTACTTTTTGACCCGACATGACCAAATTTCGAACTTGTCCAAGATATTATCAAGACAAACATTCTGACCAAGTTTCATATGTTTTTTAGGCTGAAAATGTGGCCTCTAGAGTGCACACAAGGTTTTTCTAAGATTTGGTCCAGTGACCTACTTTTTGATTTGACATGACCCAATTTCGAACTTGTCCAAGATATTATCAAGGAAAACATTTTGTCCAAGATTCAAGAGTATCAGGCTGAAAATATGGCCTCTAGAGTGCACACAAGGTTTTTCTTAAATTTAGCCCAGTGACCTACTTTTTGACCCAACATGACCCAATTTTGAACTTGTCTGAAATATTATCAAGACAAACACTCTGACCAAGATTCATGAGTATATGACAGAAAATGTAGCCTTTACAATGCACACAAGGTGATTATTGACACCTGGACAACAGACAACGCACAACGGAAGCCGGACACAGCACAATCAGAAAAGCTCAGCCTGAGCACTTCGTGCTCAGGTGAGCTAAAAAATCACTATCAGTCATTAGGTGTTACCTAATGTCTGGAAAGAAATGTTGCAATAATATTCCAGTACATGTATTGCACCTTAATCTACCAGTAAGCCATTACCTTAACTTAAGCTCACATTTTTTTCCCCTTTCCCAAGCAAAATTTTGATTTTTGCGGGAAAGTAGAAATTGCTTGTGGCAACCAATTTTTCTGTGTGCAACACTGTTTTCCAACATTATTTGTGTATAAAACCTTAACCCTTTACTACACAATTCTGAGCTTCTATAACCGTATGAAAGAGGTATTTTGAAAACTTTGTTGGAAAAAGAGAAAATGCTGGTAACCAGCACTTTCTCCTTTTCACATAATGTTTTCTATCCTATCAAAGACAAACCCCAATAGTTTGAGTCACACTCTACTTTTTACCAAATGAAAAAATTTTAGACAAAAATGCTTTCAATATGGACCAGTCTAAAATTCTGTTGTTTGGCAAAGAGTGTTTGAAACAATGTGGAAAAAGGAGAAAATGTTCCTTTTCCCTCAACGTTTTTTACCAGTACCAAACAAAATTTCAGTTTTTGAGTCACATTTGTCATCTGCAGAATCTATGCTGTTAATTTAGACAAAACTAAAATTTTGCCATTTGGTAAAGGGTTAAACATAGCTTAAATAATGGGATTTGTCTATGAAAGGACAGAAAACCTTGAAAATGGAGAAAGCACTGGCAACTGGCATTTTTGTCCTTTTCTCACATATGTTTCTTTTTGTAAGATTTAATCTTCAGGGTAAACAAAACACTGGATCAATTGAAACAAGAGGGCCATGATGGCCCTGGGTCGCTCACCTTAGTAGAGTGCCTTTAAGGTTTTTCTTTAATTTGACCATGTGACCTAGTTTTTGACCGCAGGTGACCCAATTTCAAACTCATATTTCATGAAGACAAACATTCTGACCAATTTTCAAGTCAATTGAGCAAAAAATGTGGCCTTGAGTGCCGTGAAGATATTTTTTTAATTTGACCTAGTGATCTAGATTATGACCTCAGATGACCCAAATTTGAACTGGTCTTTGACTATATCAAAAGAAACATTTTAACCAATTTTCAAATCAAATGAATAATAAATGTGGCCTCTAGAGTGCCCACTAGCTATTTCTTTAATTTGACCAAGTGACCTAGTTTATGACCCCAGTTGACCCAAATTCACACTCATGTGAGATTTTACAAAGACAAACATTCTGACCAATTTTCAAGGCAATTAAGCAAATAATGTGGCCTCTAGAGAGCCCACAAGGTATTTCTTTATTTTGACCTAGTGACCTAGTTTATGGTTCCAGGTGACCCGAATCCAAACTCATATGGTATTTCATCAGGACAAACATTCTGGCCAAATTTCAGGTCATTTGAGCAATAAATGTGGCCTCCAGAGTGCAAACAAGATATTTATTTAATTTGACCCAGTGAACTAGTTTATGACCCAAGTTGACCCAAATTAATTTATGTGAGACTTTATAAAGACAAACTTTCAAACTAATTTTCAAGGCAATTGAGCAAATAATGTGGCCTCGAGAGTGCCAACAAGGTATTTCTTTAATTTGACCTAGTGACCTAGTTTATGACCCAAGATGACCCAATTTTGAACTCAATGAACTTGTTGCGCTTAGATGGGCAAGCAAACTTAGAAGAGAATCACTACATACCAAATATCAAAGCTCTACGCCTTCCAGTTTTAAAGAAGAATTTTAAAGTTTTCCTTCTTTGTTCCTATGTTCGAACTTGTGACCCCCGGGGCGGGGCCAGTTTTGACCCAGGGGCATCATATGAACAAACTTGGTAGAGGTCCACTAGGAAATGCTATATACCAAATATCAAAGCTCTACATCTTCCCTTTTAAGAGAAAAAGAAATTTAAAGTTTTCCTTCTTTGTTCCTACTTTGAACTTGTGACCCCCAGGGCGGGGCCAGTTTTGACCCAGGGGCATCATATGAACAAACTTGGTAGAGGTCCAATCTGAGATGCAACATACCAAATATCAAAGCTCCACACCTTTCGGTTTCAGAAAAGAAGAATTTTAAAGTTTTCCTTCTTTGTTCCTATGTTCGAACTTGTGACCCCAGGGGCTGGGCCAGTTTTGACCAAAGCAGCATCCTTGGAACAAACTTGGTAGAAGTCCACTAGGAGATGCTACATACCAAATATCAAAGCTCTATGCCTTCCCACTTAAGAGAAAAAAAAAAAGTTAAGTTTTCCTTCTTTGTTCCTATGTTTGAACTTGTGACCCCCGGGGCAGGGCCAATTTTGACCCCAAGGGCATCATATGAACAAACTTGGTAGAGGTCTACTAGGCGATGCTACATACCAAATATCAAAGCTCTATGCCTTCTAGTTTTAGAGAAGAAGATTTTTAAAGTTTTCCTTCTTTGTTCCTATGTTGGAAATTGTGACCCCCGGGGTGGGGCCAGTTTTGACCCCAGGGGCATCATATGAACAAACTTTTTAGAGGTCCACTAGGAGATGCTACATGCCAAATATCAAAGCTCTACGCCTTCAAGTTTCAGAGAAGAAGATTTTTAAATTTTTCCTTCTTTGTTACTATGCTCAAAATTGTGACCCCCAGGGTGGGGTCAGTTTTGATCCCAGGGGCATCATATGAACAAACTTGGTAGAGGTCCACTAGGCAATGCTACATACCAAATATCAAAGCTCTATGCCTTCCAGTTTCAGAGAAGATGATTTTTAAAGTTTCCCCTCTTTGTTCCTATGTTCGAACTTGTGACCCCCGGGGCAGGGCCTGTTTTGACCCCAAGGGCATCATATGAACAAACTTGGTAGAGGTCCACTAGGAGATGCTTCATGCCAAATATCAAAGCTCTATGCCTTCTAGTTTTACAGAAGAAGATTTTTAAAGTTTTCCTTCTTTGTTCCTATGTTGGAAATTGTGACCCCCCCGGGGCGGGGCCAGTTTTGATCCCAGGGGCATCATATGAACAAATTTGGTAGAGGTCCACTAGGAGATGCTACATGCCAACTATCAAAGCTCTATGCCTTCAAGTTTCAGAGAAGAAGATTTTTAAAGTTTTCCTTCTTTGTTACTATGCTCAAACTTGTGACCCCCGGGGCGGGGCCAGTTTTGACCCCAGGGACATCAAATGAACAAACTTGGTAGAGGTCCACTAGGAGATGCTACATACCAAATATCAAAGCTCTGCGCCTTCTAGTTTCAGAGAAGAAGATTTTCAAAGATTTTGCTTTTTTTTCCTTTTTGTTGCCATGGCAACCAGAGTTGTGGGTGGAATTCAATTCTTTGAACAATTTTGGTAGAGCTTCACGCAAGGAACATCCCTGCCAAGTTTCATCAAGATTGGCCCTGTGGTTAAGGAGAAGATGATTTTTAAAGAAATTGTTGACGGACGACGGACGCCGGACATAGGGCGATCACAATAGCTCACCTTTAGCACGTTGTGCTAAGGTGAGCTAAAAAGGTTAACAAACCCTAAACACAAAGCTCTCCAAGCCACTGTTCCCCCAAACATATTTCAGGGGAATAAAAAGTCATAACTTTGTTCAGCCATGTCACCCTTTCGTCATCAGTCTTACCCTTGTTGGAATTAGTGCTGTGTTCACAGCCTTAACAGCTTCATCAAAATTTTCTTCCTCCTCTAAACCTCCTTCCTCTTTATGTCTTATACCTAAAAACACACAAAGGCAAACAAACTACAGTCAAACCTGGTGATCCGTCCACCTCTTTTTAGCATGAACCTTGTTAACCGCTTAACAAACAATGCTGACTTTTAACGGCCCTGAGGAAGACACCGTTAGAAAACAATTTTTGGGAGAAGGAGAAAATACTGGTAACCAGCATTTTCTCCTTTTCCCACAATGTTTTCTACCCTATCAAGGACAAATTTAGTAATTTTGGCCACCATTAATTTGTCATCTGCAAATGCTTTCAATTTGGACCAGTCTAAAACTGTTGTTGTCTGGTAAAGGGCTAAGGTCTAGCTTAATGTCCTCACAATTAATTTTCAACTATAATGAAAACTTCATTCAACAATCACCCTTTAAATGCTGCCAGCACCCTTCAAAATCAAGTCCCACCTGAATTTTTACAGCCAAAATTATGACCAATGTTCAGCAGCAAGGCTTAAATTTTACCCAAAGGGGTATTCTAACATCAATAATTATCAAATTAATGACAAAATGTCAACAGAAGATCTTTGCGTATGAGTGTACATTGCTAATTAATTAACCCTTTATCACACAATCCCAAGTTTTAACGACTCTAAAGAAGAAAGCTTTTCAAAACATGGTGGGGAAAGGAGAAAATGCTGGTAACCAGCATTTTCTCCTTTTCCCACAATGTTTTCTACTCAATTAAAGGCAAGTTTCATCATATTAGCCACCTTTCATTTGTCGTCTGCAAATACTTTGAATTTGGACAAGTGTTAAATGTTATCGTCTGGTTAAGAGTTAACTCTTTACCTAACAACAAAATTTCAGACTTGTCCATATTTAAAACTTTTGCAGGCAACAAAATAAATGTGACTCAAAAATTGAAATTTGTCATTGGAAGGGTAGAAAAGCTTCTGGAAAAAGGATAAATGCTGGTCACCAGGGAAAGGAACAACTGCAACATCATTAATATAAGGCTCTGGAATTTTGACGCAACAAAAAAAAAAGTATGCATGAGATGTGGCCTAAACATTTTTTTCATTTGTGCAAACTGCTTATTTGAAGCAAAACTTTACCAATCCTATGTCCTAAATTCAACTCTGATTATGCTAAATGAAGTTTTTCTTCCAAACTCAACTGCCCAAAGATGAATCTAATGAGTAACAACACTGTTGGATCTCAAAAACAAATATAGAATTTAGCGTTTGATCATGCCCTGTTGCCTAGAACTCTGACTGATCCATTACCAGTTTTAATTTACAGTGTAATTAACACTTTGAAACAATATAAGGCATATACCTTACAGTACACTTCTAATAAAGTCAGTCTAAATTCTAATAAAGTCAGCAACCTTTTGGTTTTATGATTGTTAACTGATTTTTGAGGATAGTTACAGGTAACATTTCATCAGAGCACACTGTTGTTTGTAATTGCAAAAGCAAGGTTTAGACTTTTGCAAATGTTGAAAAATTTTTGACATTAATTAATTAATAAGACAAGAGCATCAAATGCGGATGCCAATGCTTGGCTGCTGTTGCTTGATTTTCAGAGAAAATTCTATGTCAAAAAAGAGGCATAATTGTGTCAAAAATACTTTGATGGTTACATGCCCTTGTTGTACAGGTTCCCCCTTTACACCTTGTCCAAGTTTGAAGTAAATATCTTTGACAAGAGGACCATGATGGTCCTATATCGTTCACCTGAGTACCTAGCAGTAAAGATCTACAATGAAGATAAATACCAAATATCGAAGTGCAAGACCAAAGCTCTTGGTTTAGACAAGAAGATAATCTTTCTTAACCAAACCCAGTTATATAAATATTTGTGAGAAGTTTGAATGATATTTGTCCAATAGTTGTTGAAAAATAGGGAGAACAAGAAATTTCATCAAAGGAAAATAACTTTGTAAAAAAAATTCAATGAACCATCACCAAAATATAATATGCACATTCTTGCCGAGTCTCTCTAAAGTTTGAATGAAATCTGTCCTGTAGTTGTTGAGAACTAGCTCTGAAAGAAAATGCTACTGAAAGACTGATGGATGGATGGATGGATGGATGGACTGATAAGCTGACTCCTATATACCTCCAGAACAGAGTTTTGAAGGAATAATAACAAACCCCTAGGCCTTTTGGTGTGTGGCAAAAAGTTGCCTGATTTGAACAAACTTAGTAGAGAATGTTTGCGGATTCAAGACTTTCTATACAAGTTAGTATTATAATGTTGTTAAATTCACCAACAACTACAGTGGTTGTCCAGGGACATGTTCATGGGTAATTGCTATTGTAAACACATAAACAATGTATTTACACTTGCAATAGTCTTGCACCAACCTTTCAATGCATCCAGCTTAAAAAAATTTGACCTTCAAGTGTGACATTGACCTTGGCCCTACCTGAACAGATCTTTCAAATGGTATGCAAGACAGGATGTTTTATCAGACAGTGTAGATAAAGATCAGACTGCAGTTGGATCTTGGATATATATGCCTTATATTCTGCAAGATAGTATTGCCTACAACATAGTCTTGAAATGCATATTACTTGGTCCATCTTAATCTCTTTACCAAACAAAAATTTTAGACTGGTCTATAATTCAAAGCATTTGCAGACAACAAAATAAATTTGTCTCAAAAAATGAACTTGGATTTGGGATGGGTAGAGAATATTGTGCAAAAAGTTAAAAAAATCCTGGTTACCTGAGTGCTTGGCCCAACTGAGATTTAAACTTGACATCCCTGCATAGCTAGCCTTGTAGGTAATGAACTAACAGGCTTGGCTCAAATCATTAACAAACAACAAAATTTAATCCTTAAACCCAAAGGCCATTTTCATTCCAGAATGAGTCCAAGATGATAACAACTGCGTGGGTGCCTTTTGTCTGCAGTGTTTCAACAAAGCAGACAGAATAGATCAATGATTGGACTACACATTTCGTGCAGTCTGATCTTGATCTACACTAGACACAAAGGCAACTATAGTAGGGAAAGGCACTTAAAGGGTTAAGACTTGTCCAAATTCAAACCATTTGCTGACAACAAAATAAATGTGACTCAAAAATTTAAATTTGATTTTGGTTGGGTGGAAAACATTGTGGAAAAAGGAAAACATGCTGGTTACAAGTATTTCCTCTTTTTCCCACAATATTTTCAAGAGCCTTATATTTCTCACAGGCGTTAAAACTTGGGACTGTGTGGTAAAGGGTTAAATAGAACAAGACTTTTAAAGTTCATTCTGTATACCTTTATGTCCTGTTTTGACCCAGGGGCATCATTTGAACAAAATTGGTAGAAGTCCACAAGGAAATGCCACATACCAAATATCAAAGCTCTAGGCCTTCTAGTTTCAGACAAAAACATTTTTAAAGTTTGCTCTATATATAATTTTGCCCAAAATTGTGACCCCTGGAGTTAAAGGGTCAATTAAATTCTTTTAACAACTTTGGCAGAACTTCACCCCAGGAATATGCCTGTCAAGTTTCAACATTATTGGTTTAGGAGGAGAAGATGTTTAAAGGAATTGTGGAAAGACGGACGCTGGACAACGACGAATCACAATACCTCACCCAGCACTTCGTGCTCAGGTGAGCTAACAAATAGGCCTAACCATTGTCTGTGGCGTGTGATAAACAACATAAAGATGAAGTTTCATAACATTTTGTCCTGTAGTAAAAGAGATATTAATCCACAATGAAAATATATGTGAAGCCCCCTTTTTCCATGACACCACATTTAATCAAAAAAGCTAAACTAATGAAATTGGCGGACTATCATAAGGAACACATGTATGAAGTTTCACAAATTTTTGTCCAGGATTTTGAGTTGAAGATACATGTAAATTGATCCTTAACAGAAATATACATGAAGCCCCTGTATTTGATATCAAAGAGGAAAAAAAAACCAATAAATATCAGCAGACATCATTAGGAACACCTGTATGAATTTCTATTAGTTTTTGTCAAGGATTTTAGAAGATATCTGTCCTGAAAGATGGACAAACAGATGGTCATTGATCCATGACGAAATTAAACATTTAGCCCCCTTTTTCCACGACATGGCATTTCATGAAATAAAAACAAATAACTATGTATTGTCTGTGGCTTGCAATAAACAATAAAAAGATGAAGTTTCATGACATTTTGTCCTGTAGTTAAAGAGATATTGGTCCACAATGTCAAGCCCCCTTTTTCCATGACACAGCAATAACTGGTCCTATTAGACCTACAATCAAACTCATTCGAGATCTTACAGTCATATATATTTTGACCAAGTTTGGTGCTGACTGGTTTAAATCTGTAGATGCTAGAGTGTAAACAAAGTCAAATATAGCAATTTTTTTAATTCAAGGGCAAATAACTCCAGTCGTTCTGGTCCGATTAGACACATAATCGAACTCATCCGAGATCTTATGGTCATATATATTTAGACCAAGTTTAGTGCTGATTGGTTGATTATATTTGTAGATGCTAGAGTGTAAACAAAGTCAAATATAACAATTTCTCTAATTCAAGGGCAAATAACTCCAGTCGTACTGGTCCGATTACACCCATAATCGAACTCATCCGAGATCTTTTGGTCATATACATTTTGACCAAGTTTGGTGCTGATTGGTTATTATTTGTAGATGCTAGAGTGTAAACAAAGTCAAATATAGCAATTTTTCTAATTCAAGGGCAAATAACTCCAGTCATTCTGGTCCGATTACACCCATAATCAAACTCATCCGAGATCTTATGGTCATATACATTTTGACCAAGTTTTGTGCTGATTGGTTAATATTTGTAGATGCTAGAGTGTAAACAAAGTCAAATATAGCAATTTTTCAAGGGCAAATAACTCCAGTCGTTCTGGTCCGATTACACCCATAATCAAACTCATCCGAGATCTTATGGTCACATACATTTTGACCAAGTTTGGTGCTGATTGGTTAATATTTGTAAATGCTAGAGTGTAAACAAAAAAAATGTGGACGGACAGACGCCGGACGGACGACGGACGGACGGACGGACGACGACGGACGGTGAGTGGTCACAATAGCTCATCTGAGCACTTTGTGCTCAGGTGAGCTAAAAATGACAGAGGTAATAAAATGTCAAAGTTTTTGCACGACAACGCAGACAATGACAATGATGCAGACGGAGCAGATGATGACGCTAAAAACAGCCGAGCTAAAATGTGACCGAAGATGATTAAATATATAAATCTTATAAAAGTGTCTCTGACTTTAAACATGTTAAAGCACAGTATGGTATGACTGCAATACAGGCAGCCTACACAAACTGATAGAGCAAAATAAAAAGGGCATCAAAACTTACGAATGTCAAAACACATGATCTGACTATACATGAAAGTTAAACACATGCATAGCTGCTACATATGCTAAGGTAGAGGTTGTCATGAGACTTTCTATTCTGAGAATACAACAAAAATAGATAGTCATACCTTCCCTTATCACATCTTTTAACTGGGTCTTTTCTCTGTAATTCTTTGGAGCTTCACCATTGTGCTAAAAAGAGCAAATTCAAATTTTCTATGAGCCATGATCTGTGAAAAGGGGGTTTCATGCATCTGCAAAAAGTATCCCATGTCAGCCTGCGCAGTCCTTGTACGTCGACATGGGTCGAATTTTTGCTATAGGGGTCATTACTCTGCATGTCAAAGGACCAGTCTACTTCATGATTCAGTCTGTTGTTAGACGAAATGTATTTTATAGATACATACTTTTGCAATGACTTGCTTGGTATAGTATATTATTGAGATACATTAACCCTTTCCCAAACAAGCCCTGGTTTTCACGTGTCTGCAGTACAAGTCTTTTGAAAACACTGTGGGAAAAGGAGAAATTGCTCATAATGAGCAATTTCTCCTTTTCCCACAGCGTTTTCTACCCTTTTTGAGAACTTTCTGCCATTTTAATAAAATTTAAAATTGTCGTCTGCAAACTCTTTCAATTTGGACCAGTCCAAAATTTGTTGTTTGGGAAAGGGTTAACCTCCTTTTGCCAGTGCAGGTCCCATATATTTCATGCACAGATACAGCCATTTTTCTCAGGGGTGGTCCAACCCAGTCCCTACAACAACAAGTATATCTATCTAAACAAGAAATGAGCTGAGCAAGGGAAATCTTGGATTGTGTTCATTGTGTTGCAAGTTAGATCCTTGGATTGTCCAATACCGATTTCTGACATTTGACAAAAGCCATTGTTACTTACAAGTCTCTCTTCAATGATAAGTGGGGGGAGGGGATGATAAAATCGAAGAGATGCTGGTCATAATGATGTTAAACACATACAAAATAATTATATTCAATAAGCATTATGGAATTTAGGTTTTTTCAATATAACATCTGAATGCATTACATCATTGACAAGAGTGAAGCCCCAACATTCATGACAATTTGAGTGAAAATGCGACCTCTAGTGTGCACATAAGTTTTTCTAAGACTTGTCCCACTGACCTAGTTTTTTACCCTACGCGACCCATTTTTCACATAGAGATATCATCAAGAAAACCATTCTGACCAATGGTCATGAGAATTGGACAGGAAATGTGACCCGTAGAAGGGGGCACAAGGCTTTTCAAAAAAAATGTGTCTGAGTGAAGACACTTGACACCTGAAGACACTTAACCAAACTTGATCCATTTTCTCACTCCGTTGAAATATTTTTATTTTGACCAATTTTCATGAGTGCATTGGACTTAAAATGTGGTCTCTAGAATGCATATAAACCTTTTTAAATTTGTCCAAATGACCTAGTTTTTGACCCTGTGATCTGTTTTTGAACTCATTTGTAATATCATCAAGACAAACATTCTGACCAGCCTTCAAAAAAAGTACTAGCATTGTCTTCTTTTCCCACAAAGTTTTCACAAGCCTTCTGTCTTACGGTTGTTAAAATTTGGGATTGTGTAGCAAAGGATTTACCTTTTATCTAAAAATCCCATTATTAATAACCCTAAAGAAGAAAGCTTTTCAAACCATCATAGAAAAGAGAAAATCTTGTTAACCAGCATTTTCTCCTTTCCCCACATTATTTTCTACCGTATTAGGCAAGTGTCATCATTTGAGCCATGTTTGTTGTCTGCAAATGCTTTCAACTTTGAGTTATTGTCTTGTAAAGAGTTAGAATTTATGATACATACCTGTTCTTTCCACCTCTGTAGATATTTGTACAAAACTATCAGCCACGGGGTGTGAGAATGGTCCTGTTATGTAAAAATAAGCCTCCATTTCGATGACTGATTGACAGAATGGTATTCAATGCTGCTTTCAACATTATTTCAGTCATATCATGGCAACAACTCACATATTCATATATATTTTATATCCTGGATTTCAACATTACTAGGCTAGGGCTCTGAAGTGTCTTACCCAAGGGAACTCCCATGAAACACCCTGTGCTTCCAGTGAGGCTTAACACGAGGCCTCCAGGTAACTGAGGCCTCCCGGTTACAAACCCTACACTTTACCACTGGCCCACACAGGACTCCTCCATTTGAATGAAATAAACTTCTTGTATCCTGACTCAACACTTTACCAGAAAACAAAATTTAGACACATCCAAATTGAAAGCATTTGCAGACAATACTATAAATGTGGCTGTAATTGTGGGATTTATCTTACAAAGTGCAGAAAACATTCTGGAATTATGAGAATATTCTGTTTTCTGGCACTTTCTTCTTTTGAAAAGCTTTCTTTCTAATGGTTGTCAAAAAAGTCTAAAAAATGCTCTAGAAAATGTTCTACAGGAAAAAGTGTTTAGAAACTCTTGAAAAAAAGCAATAGCCAAAATTTTGAAGAGTTTTTTTTCCCATAGCATTTCTATAAAATTACCAGATGGAACAAGCAGGTGCTAAGAAAATCAGAGTTGGTCAGAAAAGCAGGCTATCTGTGCTGACATTAGTTATGGACTGTACACACGTGTAAAGTTTATACAGTAGCCAACTGGCAAGGTGGAGATGTACTGGCTTAAATTGAAAGTATGATGCATACAGCCCATGCATAGACAGTATCTGGATCTGATCAGATTGATCACAGTAAACAGATTTGCTATATAAATCCACTAAAAAGTAACATAAGTGAATGAGGAGGCTCTAGCCTTACCTTTTTGTTCATGCTGTCTAAATCTAAGGAGTCTGCATATTTAACTAGACCTGGAAATGGATGGTCTAATCTTAAATCTTCATGTGCACTGTCAGGATGGGACTCTATCACTGCAAGTACAATACATGCATCAGTTCTGTTTCATTTATGAATTTGGTTTAACCATTTACCATGTTTTAACAACGAAGAATAAAAAACGTTTGAAAACATAATGGGAAAAGGAGATAATGCTGGTAAAATATGTTTGAAAAAAAATTTGTGCTTGGGACTTTGACCTAGGTATCATCAGGTATATCAGTTAATAAAAAAAAAAGAGAAGAGTTGGAACTACAGAATTACTTTGACTTAAAAGAGTTTAAGTCAAATTTCTGAAAAAAAAAAAAAAAAAAAAAAAAAAGTTAGAAAACATTTGGTTATTTTCTAATATACATTGTATTTATGGTGAAAACAAAAGAAACAAAAAAAATTTTTTTTAAAAGGGGGGGGGTTGTAAACTGGGCTTAGACCTGTGTCCACAGTGACAGCATGAAGACAGCATAATAAGTACACTGGCACCACACTAGAACTCTGTAGTTGGCAGCCATGACAGACAACAGCTGTATATCTAAGGTAAAGAAATATAATGCTGTTCCCCTCAAACTTCCTCATAATATCCTCCCCCTCGCCGAGATCCATTCACCGACTTATGCCTAAAGTATGGTATTACTTTTTATATCACTGTTAATGATGTACATATAATTGCATAATAATGTCAATGTCTGTTTAACCCTTTCCCAAACAAGCCCTGGTTTTCACCTGTCTGCAGTACAAGTCTTTTGAAAACACTGTGGGAAAAGGAGAAATTGCTCGTAATCAGCAATTTCTCCTTTTCCCACAGTGTTTTCTACCCTTTTTGAGACCTTTCTGCCATTTTCATCAAATTTAAAATTGTCGTCTGCAAACTCTTTCAATTTTGACCAGTCCAAAATTTGTCGTTTGGGAAAGGGTTAATTTTAGATTGTTTATGTTTGCTACCAGAGAAAAACATCTTTTTACTTTAACTGTATACATGCCAAGACTCTTCTTAGTTCTCTGATGCATCTTAATTTAAGTTTTCTAAGAATTACCAAATGGATTTGAATAATAAAAGTGTGGTGCGAGTTTCAAATATTTGCATCTCTTTTGATTATGTGAATTAACACTTTACCACACAATTCCGAATTTTAACGATCCTGAGGAATAAAGCTTTTGGAAATATTGTGGGAAAAGGAGAAAATGCTGGAAACCAGCATTTTCTCCTTTTCCCACCATCTTTTCTACCCTACCAAATACAAAAATCAACATTTGAACTACATTTAAATTGTCGTCTGCAAATTCTTTCAATTTGGTCCAGTCCAAAATTTTGTGGTTTGGTAAAGAGTTATTCAATAAATTATCACAAATGGAAGAGTTACCAACATGAATTTAAAACCTTTAACAACCAATAGATCCTCCGTGCTTTTTGTGCCTACAGCTAGTGTTAAATTACATGGCATAGACAAATAGTACAAGGCTTTATGGATTACCGTGTATAAATCATTGGCCTGTGAAAGTATTTTAGATGTGTTGGATGAGAAGTTTTTTCTCCAGCAAGAGGACTGTTTCCCACTGAACTTGATTTAACTCTTTCCCGAACGACAAATTTTGGACTGGTCCAAATTGAAAGAGTTTGCAGACGACAATTTTAAATTTGATGAAAATGGCAGAAAGTTCTCAAAAAGGGTAGAAAACACGGTGGGAAAAGGAGAAATTGCTCGTTACGAGCAATTTCTCCTTTTCCCACAGTGTTTTCAAAAGACTTGTACTGCAAACACGTGAAAACCAGGGCTTGTTTGGGAACGGGTTAAGCACATCCAAATAAAGGTTTGTTTACTCTTGTATAGAGCCCATGCCCCATTCTCATGAATGTAAAAAGAGTGGGAAAATAATATCAGCACAAGACGATGTCTAAATTTCGTAGCAAATATGACTGGACTTTGGAATACATACAAAATCCATGATAAAAGTTACTACATACAGGCTATTGTCAGTTTAGATACAATGTTTTTGAAAAAATTCATTGCTTCCTTATCAAACACTTGCCCCTGGCCCTTTCTGCAACAACTAATAATCATATTTCCTTTCCCAAGGAGACGAATCCATTCCTTTAAGTTCAATAAATACAGGTAATCCGAAACAGGCATTCTTCTTTTTCCCATCATGCCTCTAAGATGCTGGTAACTGCACTTAAAGATGGTGCTTGTCCATTGGTCCAGTGAGCATTTTTTTTTTTATTTCATATTTTATAAAAGGGAGACTGGACTGAATTAAGTTAGAACAAATAACAGAATAGTTAAAAATCACAGAAATAACATGCTCTGAATTTACATGGTGTGAAGAGAAAATTGAAAACTTACAATGCAACAGAGTTATTACTGAATGAGAACTAGATCTAAATATTGTTAGTCAAATTCACAATTCCAATGAACAATGTATTCTGAAGTCTGAATAAGAAAATACTTAGGTTAAAGGAAAATAAAATAACTAACAACTGGTTTTTCAATGCAGAGTAATAATTGTTCAATCAATGTTTGATTGGTAGCCCTGACTAAAGTAAACCATATTGTGCTAATCCAAAACAAGTAGCTTTACTCTTATATCAAAAGTTGGGTTGCATAAGCTTTTGTTCACTTTTTTTATTCACTCAGGTGAAGAGAAAATCTGGTTACAGGCCGATGTCCTTTTGTAATCAACTGTGCATGTATTTGTCAAATAAAGCATTTAACTACAGCCATAGGCATAGGTTATCCACACTGTAAATGTGTAAAAAACTGTCAAATTACGTGCACCTTATCTATTTTTCGCACCAATGCTCTGTCGAAAGGGACGGTTTTTTTTAACATTCTCATCAGCTTAATGGTGGATCCAGTTCAGATACTGAAAATGGTCACCCATCCCCTAAATTTTGGGAGCCATACAAGACCCGCATTTCAATAAGGTAAGCATTGTATCAGATTTCATAATAACAGGGTGCAACTGCATGCATGTTTCATTGAACAAATAGGACAATAACCAAAGTATACTTTCCTAAAACCTTTTCAAGGAATCAAACCAAAGTTAGTAGGGCTTGGTTACTATTGTAGTAAACAATCTCCACATGTTTCACAGAAATGGGTCAAGCAATGTGGACTTCTGTTGTCTAAATTATAAAGTATGGAATGGCTCCTCAGCTAAATTGATAATATTGCATCTTCTTTGTTTTCAATGAGTTCAGACCCTTTGGTAATAATAAATACCTGTCTCAAAAGAATGTGATATAAATTCACAGACTTTATCTCCTAAGCAAGAAATGTTAATTTAAATGGCTTCTTTTCCCTGATTGTTGGGACAAATTCAATAGGGTTCAAGCAAATAACAAAACGTATAAGTTTGTGAAAATCCTTTTCAAATACCGACTTTAACATGTCAACAAGAAAAAGACTGATGGATAAACTAGCAGACAGATTGCATGAGAGAAACCATGCCATGACATAAGCTCCTCTGCCAATAGAACCAGTAGAGCCAAAAACAACCAAGTTACCTGTGTGTTCTTTAACAACTAATCTCATGTAACCAATCATTCCATAGCTTCTGCATACCAAAAGAGGAATATTGTACTCCCATAAACATTTACCTAACTGGAGCAGTGTCCTGAAATAAAAAAGGTCATGTAACACATCATTCCATAGCTTCTGCATACCAAAAGAGGAAAACTGTACTCCAACATTTACCTAATTGGAGCAGTGTCCTGAAAAAAAGAAGGTCATGTAACTCATCATTCCATAGCCTCTGCATGCCAGAGATATGTTGTATTTCTATATACATTGAACTAACTGAAACAGTATTTAACTCTTTACCAAATGACAAAATTTTTGATCCATCCAAACTGAAAGCCCTTACAGACAACAAATGATAAGTGGCTAAAATCAAGGTACTATTTTTGATAGGGTATAAAACACTGTGGGAAAAGGAGAAAATGCCGGTAACCAGCATTTTCTCCTTTTCCCAGAATGTTTTCAAAAACCTTCTATGTCAGGGTCATTAAAAGTCGGGATTGTGTGGTAAAGGTTTAAACTAAAGGCCTTTCACGGCCTAAATTGCTCTACAGGCAGTGATTGTCCTCAGTTTCTAGCATACATCATGAATTCATGATCTAAATAGGAAAAAGACAAGCACACACATAAAATGATAAGGGGAAGGAGGGGGGAAGGGGGTTGCAACTGGGTTTGAACTCATTGAGACAACATAATAATTAGGCATGGTAAATTGAACAAATAATGAAATAATCAAAGTGCAATTTCTCAAAACCAACCATTTGGAATCCAGCTTTATTTTACAGGATAATAGTAATGCAACTTTCAAAGAAATCAGACCAATAATGTGGACTTTGTTGAGTAAACAAGAATACTGTATTTCACCTATCAACTTGGCTGGGCACCATGCAAAACGCCAACAGGGCACTATTATTTAATAGCCAATTTCCCAAAATTTAAGTGCCGTCATATAATACAGTAAGTATGTTACTTTGATCCATGTTTCAGTTAGGTCAGTGCTGACTGTGAAGCGACCGTCATTTGAAAAGCCTGCTGTATTAATTCAGAATATCGATTTTACCACCATCATAATTCATTTGGATATCAAAATAAATCTTTATCACTGAAAACTGAAATTGAATACATAACACAAATCATGTGTAGTGAAATTTGATAATCAAGGGAAAATAAATGGAAAGCAACTACATTTATCCAGGATGAATAAACATGGTTATCTCCAAATAAACATGGTTATCTCCTTTTGATCTGGCATCACTAAGATTTGTCACAGTGACCTACTTTTTGACCCGATGTGACCAGTTTCAAACTGATCCGAGATATCATGAAAACAAACATTCTGATAAAGTGTCACAAGTATTGGACTGAAAATGTGGTCACAAGAGTGTACACAAGATTTTTCTAAGATTCATCCCTGTAACCTTCTTTATAACCCTATGTAAACCTGCAAACCATATTCAAACTTGTCTGAGATACAGCGTTGCATCCAGGATGACCTCAGAGAGGGGAGATCCTCCATCATACAATCAAAATGGGAAGGGGATGGGGGAGGGGTTGAAAAGTTTAAGTCCATCGAGGATCAAGGATGATATGTTTAAGCTGTAATTCCCTCTAAAGGCAGTAGGTAGGGTAACAAGCTGTAACCCTTTGCCAAGAGACAAAGTTTTACACAGGTTCTTATTGAAAACATTTGCAGTCAACAAATCAAATATAGCTCATAATAATTATAATAATGAGGTTTGTCTCTGAAGTGGAAGAAAACATTGTGGGGAAAGGAAGAAAATGAGTTTAGTAGCATTTCCTCCTTTTCCCACATTGTTTTCAAAAGTCTTTGTCCTCAAGGTCATTAAAACATCATATTGTTTGGTAAAGAATTGAGCAAAAATTGTAAAAACTCACCTCTCATACAGGTTTGTAGCAATTACAATAGAAAACTGTTTGAAGAATTTATCATTTGTATCTAACAAGCTCTCTGGGTGCTGAAATGATCAATAAGTCTGCGTTGGTACAAAACAAAACAAAAATAGGAGCATTAACCAAACTCAGTTGGTGTGTGTTCATTTTTGCCAGCAGACAACTTGGCCTGGACAATTTTGTCTAGTAACACTTGGTCTTAGAGAGTCTGACATTGTTTTTTCGAGATCTGCATGAAACTTATGGTCACTTGTAGAGGTAAAATGATCCAAAAAGTCGTTATATGAATGGTCGATGGTCAGAGATTCCAGAAGTTGTTATATATATAGAAAAATTTGTTGGAAGGCGGGGATTTCATGTGGTTGTTTACAGAAGGAGGTTGTTTACTGTAGGTGATTGTCCAGGGCCCATATTCACAAATACTTCTTAGTTTTATTCTAATTAAAATTCTACATTAAGAAACTAAAGCAACTTCTGACTGGCTAAATCATTTGGTTTAGCCAACCAGAAGTTGCCTTAGTTTCAAACTTGGAAAATTCCTGGGAATAAGACTAAGCAGGTTCTTTAGAATGGTTGGTGAATACATACCCAGACTGGTTCCAGAGTGCTGAGCCCTGGTAGCTCAGTCGGTAGCATACAGGACTTGAGAACAGGGGGTCCATGGTTCGATTCCCGGTACAACCATCTCTTTCCGAGGATTGATGATAGTCCATGCGACAGGATTCATTCCTTTCTCACTGTTGACCATTGTTTTGAAGATGGTAATGTGCGAAAGCAGCCAGTGGCTTGGAAAGAATATTGTGTGTAGTGCGAGTAAAAGAAACTCCAGGAAAGCATGGACAGGTGCACTTGCCACCGCAATATAACTGAAATAATGCTCAAAACGGCATTAAACACCATACAATCAATCAATCACTACACATTGCAAAATTTCAGCTAAATTGAATGTCATATGCAAATGCTTTCAATTCTGACCACTCTAAAATTTTGTCATTTGGTAAAGAGTTAAAACAGTGAACTATCTGACAAAGGGTCAGTTCATTCCCTACCTCCTCCATGTAATCGCCTGTAACATCTCTGTTAAGTTCTCCTAAACACTCTGTGGTCACTTTAGCTCTAGACTGAAATATAATAGACAACAGAGTCATACTGGCAATCTCACTCTGAACTCATTACTTCTGAAAACAAATTTTTTGCAGAGCCATTGAAAACATAACATCAGCATAAATAAAGATTTAAAGACCTACAAGTGGACAACAGTAAACAATTTTGGGTCAAACTGCAGGCAAATTTACATCATACCATTTTCAGAATGGACATCATATTAAATTGATTGAAACTGTCTTACCTCGCTGTCAACATTATTTCAGTCATATAACTTCAACAGCTCACATATACATGTATGTCCAGGGCTTCACCAGTACTAGGCTAGGCTTATCCAAGGACACTCCCATGAAACCAATGCTTCCAGTGAGGCTTGAACCGAGGGCCTCCAGGCTGTGAATCCTACACTTTACCACTGAGCCACACACGACCCCATGGATATTATAAAGAGTCTGACAATTTGTTACAATACAGTCTCTCATAGTTCCAGTCACTAGCAGAAAAATAAATATTAAAACTAAAACTGAGGTTGCCAACATTGGACTGGAACTTCATTAGACTGTAATGTAACAGAGCTCCAAATAAGAGGGATTGATGGTATTCTAAATCCATTATTTTTCTTCCAAACCCTATGTTGTGGGTACTCATTAGAATCGTCTCAATGAGACAATTCTAATGAGTACCTGTAACATAGGGTTTGGTGGAGAATAGTTAATATTTTCAATTTTGAAATCAAAATCACTCCCTCTGTCTTGAGCTCTGATGTAACACATTATCAGACTCATAATAATATTTTCTACCCTATCCAAGACAAATTCCATCATTTCAGCCACATTTAACCCTTTACTAGACAACAAAATTTTAGCCTTGTCCAAATTGAAAACATTGGGAACATCTGCAGATGACAATTTCAATGTGGCTCAAATGGTGGAATTTTCCGTTGATAGGGTAGAAAACATTGTGGGAAAAACACACAATGTTTTCAAAAGAATTCTTTCCCAGGGTTGTCAAAAGGCGGCATTGTGTAGTAAAGACTATAGGGTTAAATTGTCATCTGCACATGCTATGATTTGGACAAGTCCAAAATCTTGTCATGTGGTAAAGGGTTTTCCATGAACATAGAGTTCTAATATCATTACCATGATCATACAGTATATTGTGGGAAAAGGAGAAAATGCTGGTTACCAGCATTTTCACCTTTTCCCACAATGCTTTCAAAAGGCTTCTTCTGCAGGGTTGTTAAAAGTTGGGATTGTGTGGCAAAGGGTAATAGAACTGAACACTTTAGTTTGCCCTACCTCATAGCATATGTACAGTACACTGTTTACTCTGCAGCAAACTTGGTCATTTCCCTCATCACCCACTGAACAATCTAACTCTATCCCTCATCACCCACTGAACAATCTATCTCTATCCCTCATCACCCACTGAACAATCTATCTCTAAAGACTATAAGACAGCAGAAAAAAAAAAATCAAAGTTACCTTTCCGATCGAATCTTTTGTCAAGAAGAAGCTGGAACGAAAAAATGCAATGTAGTGTTTAATATTGTAATCTTGCCTTTCTAAAAGCATTATTTTCCAAATCAATTCTTTATCGAACAACAAAATTGTATCTGAAAGGGTGAAACATTGTCGGAAAAGGTATAAATGCTTGTTTCCTGCATTTTTTCCTTTTTCTCAAGCTTTCAAAAGCTGTCTTCTTCAGGGATCAAAACACCTGCCAAATGACACAATTTTAGACTGGTCCAAATTCAAAGCATTTGCAGATGACAAAAAAAAAATGTGACTGAAAATGTGAAATTTGTGTTGGGAAGGGTAGAAAACATTGTTGGTTACCAGCATTTTCTCCTTTTCTCACAATGTTTTCAAAAGGCTTCTTCCTCAGGGTCGTTAAAACTTGGGATTTTGCAGTAAAGAGTTAAACCAGTGAGTAATAAAGGACCTCATGTCTTTAAGGTATACACCAGTAAAATCCATGGAGAATTCCATATGAAAGAAGATAGTTGTCAGATGAAAATCTCTGTTCTTCGTTCTTAACCCTTTCCCAAACAAGCCCTGGTTTTCACATGTCTGCAGTACAAGTCTTTTGAAAACACTGTGGGAAAAGGAGAAATTGCTCGTAATGAGATTTTTCTCCTTTTCCCACAGTGTTTTCTACCCTTTTTGAGACCTTTCTGCCATTTTCATCAAATTTAAACTTGTCGTCTGCAAACTCTTTCAATCTGGACCAGTCCAAAATTTGTTGTTTGGGAAAGGGTTAATCTATATATGCATTATACCATGCAAGGCATCACAAAATTATGGATCCATTAAATCCATTTTTTCTATTACGAAACTAAATCAAGAGGTAAAATGGTCCTTTGACATGCAGAAAATTGACCAATTGCAAAAAGTTTCAGCCCAGGTCAGCCTGCACAGTCCGTGCAGGCTGACCTGAATCGATACTTTTTGGAGATGCATTAACCCTTTCCCAAACGACAAATTTTGGACTGGTCCAAATTCAAAGAGTTTGCAGACGACAATTTTAAATTTGATGAAAATGGCAGAGAGTTATGAAAAAAGGGTAGAAAACACTGTGGGAAAAGGAGAAATTGCTCGTTACGAGCACTTTCTCCTTTTCCCACAGTGTTTTCAAAAGACTTGTACTGCAGACACATGAAAACCAGGGCTTGTTTGGGAAAGGGTTGAGCCCCTGTTTCACAAAGCATGGCTCATTTGTTTTTAGAATTGAATGTGTATAATGTAGTAAAATAATGAAGAATACATTTCTATGGCTTACTTATTGCCAGCATCTTCATCCTGCACTTTATACCCATCAACAACTGTGAATGAACCAATTCCTGTCAAAAAGAGGTCAAAGATAAAACCATTTGTCCTTTTTAACAAAATCATGAATTATGTTGGAATATTTAGGATTCAAAACTGCTGCTTTGTTTATTTGGCACTGTATTCTTATTTTTGCATCTCTTCAGTCCTATCACAGCAGCTAGCACATTATAATCCACACATAATCCATGTTTTCGTGGAGTTACAGTACCTTTTTTAGTTTTTCTTAGAACTCTCTTTCCACGCCACCAGCTGTTTTCAAAAATAAATGCCATTGAAACTGTTGGTCTGTCATATGTTTGTTGTTTAACACTCTTGACAAGCCCTATGCTGCACAGTGTACATCATGAACTGAGCTAATTCATCATTTATATGGTGCTTTACACCGTTTTCAACATCATCTCAGTTGCATCGTGGCAGCCTTGCACATATATAGGCATTCCTGGAGTTTCTTTTGCAAGTACTTCGCACAATATTCTTCCCAAAGTACTTGCTGCTTTCCCAAAGAAACATCACTGAAACAATTGTCATTAAAGGGAAAGAGATAAATTCTGTCACAATCTTCAGAAAGAAACTGGCAATGCTGGGGATTTGAACCAACAGCCCCCCTAGTTTCAAGCCCTGTATAATGCGGACTGAGCTATTGGGCTTGGCCCAAATGAGCTAAAGGACTCTTTCTGACTTGCCAGTCTGTAAAAAACTTTAGCCACTCACCATGTACATACAAGTATTTTGTCTTCATAGCAAAAAAAACCTTTTCAAAATTACTTGCAATTTCTTATTTTGTTTTCACAATGTTTTCATCCAAATTAAACCATAAGTTGGTTATTCTCATATATCTGACAGTTCTGTTTTTGAGGTTTCAAAATCCCTTGGCTTGACTTAATGGTCTTACATATCCGTCACAAAGAGTATCAACATTTCATACAGGTACGACACTGCACTGCGATAATCAAAAGCGTAGAGTGTCCTGAATTCAGTGTATTTTTGTAACTTTTATATAACTCAAGTTACGAAAGTAAAGTTATTTGATATCAAACAAAAAAAGAATATATATATTTGGAGTGATGACTATAATGACTATCGAAATATACATGAAACTAAATAGATTTCAGCAAAGAATGACACTGCGGGTGCATTTTTTTCATATTTGGGCCTGTATCCCATTACCACACAATGCTCACCTTTAATGACCCTGAGGAAGAAGCCTTCCTGAAAACATTGTGGACAAAGGAGAAAATGCTGGTAACCAGCATTTTCTCCATTTCCCACACTGTTTTCTGCCCTATCAGATAAAAGTCACATCATTTGAGCCACAATGAAAATATCGTCTGCAAATGCTTTCAATTTGTACGGGCCTAAAATTTTGTCGTGCGGTAAAGGGGTATCTGGAGAATGAATGTAAAGAGCATTAGTACATGCAAAACCTATCTACCTGGTAAAATAAGATTTTTGAGGATTTCAGTTCCAGTTGCTGTAGCATTTATCAGGCACACTCTGGCTGCTTCTAGAGCTGATTGACCATGTTCTCCCCATAACCTGTAAATACATTGTATTACCATACCAAATCTCAAGGCACCAGATAAGGTAAAAAAAAAAAAGATGGAATAACTTTCGTTACATTCGAACTGGTTGAAGAAAAAGATTATCCTGTTTGATTATCCTGTTTGCTATGCTGAGAATCTGATAGGCTGAAATCAAAGTCCATTTCCCGAGTATCTGACTTTGTCTGATCAAAGGCACTTCAAACTGTCTCTTTAGCTTCAATAATGACTTTATACAGTGAATTAACATAGATCTCTACATGAAACAATAGTGGAGGCTAAAATCTCTGTCTAAGCATGAGGAATATTTATGAAATAAAAATATCCAAAAACCTACAAAGAAAAATTCATAGGGGAAGCCGTGTGAATGATATTTCTTTGATTCTAACTTTAAGTTGAAAAATGCTTTTGTAATTGATAAATACTCTCTGTAAAAATGTTGATGTTTTTCTTGATTGGACCCTCTACCATAAACATATGATGTACAAGGCTAGATGATGATTCCATATTTTTCCACAGTGTGATGTTACAAGTGACAGGTAAATTCAGATGTTTCACTTGTAAAAATTGTTTTACAGTAGTACTAGGATAAAATTACAAAATTACATAACCAAAACAGACATTATATCCTTTTGTGTATTCCATCAAGGAGGAACCTCTAGCATTGAACCCTTTACTATACATTTTTGATGACCTTTAGCATGATACTTGCGCCCGAAAACATTGTTGGAACAGGAGAAAATGATGGTACCAAGCATTTTCTCCTTTTCTTACAATGTATGCCATCCCATAAAAGTGAGAAACCGTCATTTTAGCCACAATTATTTTATTCAAATGCTTTTTATACGGTCGAAAAGAAAATTTTGTCATTTGGTGAAGTGTTAAGAAATTCCTGTTCCACAAGTAACCCTTTACTACACAGTCCTGGGTTTTAATGGCCCCGAGAAAGAAAGCTTTTGAGAACAGGATGTGAAGAGGAGAAAATGCTGGAAACCATTCTACTCTTTCACTGCCAAATCTCATCGTTTTAGCCGCATTTAAATCGTCATCTGCAATTGCTTTCAATTTGGACAACTCTACTATCTATCTTTTGGTGAAGAGTTTACATGAATTGTGATATTTTAGTCTTAACATTTACACTGATAACAGGGGCTAGCCAAACCGGTGGACGGATACCGATTATCACCACTCAAAATGTCACGCGAACGGACATAACTTGACATATCCAAATACTAGTAACAGTCGGATACACATCAAGTTGAACAACTGCTTTCGCACAGCACCGAAAAGGAACGTAAGTATCCTATATTATTCAAGTGACAATATTTATCGAAATTGTACACTGCTTGCATAAATATTCTTTATCTGAACACTCAGGTAAAAAGAAATATTCTTCAGAAACCTTATTTGTCGATCATATTTGTTGCTTTTGTCAAGTCCGTCTTTAGTTTTTCCAGCCATACTTCTTGTTGTTGTTGTTATATATATATATATTCTGCGGCTGTATTTGGCTGTCTGCGGCACATTTCAAACACGCAAACTTTCCCATTATTGTCTTCTTTTGGTAGTATATGGCTGAGACACTTTGATATTTTTTTCTAGAACTGAGTCTGTATGGCTCAGTTTTAACACACAGCTTGCAGTCATATGGTTTGGGGTTTGACCCCTAGCTCAGCCAGGATCCTTTCAAAGAATTGTTTTTCTGAGTGGCTGTGCATTAAAACAGCAACAGCTTAGGACAGAAGACCCAGCACCACCTATGATGCCAGGATTAGTGCAATAGTTTGACCTTAACCTTTTAGCCATATGCATGGGCACGGATAAAGCCAGGGATCGTATGTAATTTACGATCCCTGGTAAAGCTGAATGAAACTGGACCTATAATCCATCATCATACCAAATATGAACAAAAGCAATCCCTTTGTATAGAAAATAGGAGGTCTAGAAAAACTTTTAACATGAAATTTGAAATTTTCGAAATTTGTGACCTTCACCATTATAAAGATCTTTGGTATGGGCATGGCTAGGGTATTACTCAATGAAAAGTTTGGGCCTTTACCTTTCATCAAGCCAAATATGAACCAAAGCCATCATATGGCTTTGGAAAGGTGAGCCCTTAAAGATCTTTAACATAAAACTTAGTTGTAAAATATCTATGTCTAAGACATTGACCTTATAAGATCATGCTCGAAGAAGCGGGTCTTGTAAAAAAAAAAAAAAAAAAATGGACCTATATCTATCATCATACCAAATATGAACCAATTCCATCCAATAATTTGGAAAGTGTGAGCTCTTCAAAATCTTTAACATAAAACTTAAATTTGATGTAAAATATCTAAGTCTAACAACCTTGACCTGAAGATCATGGGCACCATGGGCACTGGTACTGATGTAAGCAAGTTTAAACCTATATGTATCATCATACCATATATGACAGCAAGTCCATCATACGGTTTTGAAAATGAGACCTCTTAAAAAATTTAAATGTGGATGCCAACTCCAATGCTAGCGTTGTTTTTTTTTTCTGTACTAATTAACCCTTTACCAGACGACAAAATTTTAACCTTGTCCAAATTGAAAGCGTTTGCAGACGACAATTTCAGTGTGACTCAAATGGTGCAATTTTTCTTTGATAGAATAGAAAACGTGGGAAAAGGAGAAAATGCTGGTTACCAGGATTTTCTCCTTTTCCCACATTGTTTTCAAAAGGTTTCCTTCCCAGGGGTGTTAAAAGGCGTCATTGTGCGGTAAAGGGTTAAAATTACACTTTACTATTTTTTTGGTCATTCTACAGGCTGCTTTAACTCTTTACCAAACGATAAAATTTTAGACAGGCCCAAATTAATAGCATTTTCAGATGAAAAATTGGCTATAACTCAAATGCTGATTTCTGTCTTTGATAGGGTAGAAAACTGTGGGGAAAGGAGAAAATGCTGGTAACCAGCATTTTCTCCTTTTCCCACAATATTTTCAAAAACTTTCTTCCTAAGGGTCATTAAAACTCGGGATTGTGTGGTAAAGAGTTAACACTTTACCACATGACAAAAATGTGGACTTGCCCAAATTGAGAGTGTAATGCAGATGATAATTTAAATGTGACTCAAATGTTGGAATCTCTCTTTGGTGGAAAACATTTTCAGATACACTAACCCACACCCTGGTGGTTGCGCGTTCAATATCCGGTTGAGGCAAACTTTCCTTCTGGCAATTTTTGTCTCTCAACTCTGAAGCACATGAGAAAAATAGTCAAAGCATGTGAGAAAAGTAATGGCTTGAAAAGAAAGTCATGTAGAAAACAAAACTTTACATTTGTCCAAATTGAAACCATTTGTAGATGAAAAATATGCTATTCAAAAAAGTTATAATGGTATAGAAAACAATACTGCATCGCTCCACTGTCTAATAGATACAAACCATACTTACCAAACATTACAATTCTAGGGTAAATGGTTTTGTACAAGAAGTTTTTTAAAGTTTTCTCTATAAAAGACCATATTAACTCTTTACCGAACGACAATTTTTTAGACTAGTCCAAATTGAAAGCATTTGCAGACGACAAAATAAATGTTATTCAAAAATTGAAATTCTTTTTGGTAAGGCTAGAAAACATTGTGGGAAAAGGAGAAAATGCTGGTTACCAGCATTTTCTCCTTTTCCCACAATGTTTTCAAAAGGTTTCTTTCTCAGGGTCGTTAAAACCCGTGATTGTGTGGTAGAGTTAAGAGTTGTGAACGCAGGATGAGATATTTTTGACCACAGAGCTATGTGTGCTTGATTCCTGGTAGAGGTCCATCAGATAAAGCAGCATACCAAATGATATAGATCTAGGCCATGTGCATATAAACATGAAGATTTTCAAAGTTTCCTCAATATAAAGCCCCTGTAAAACATGAGACCCCAAGGCGGGACTAATTTCAATATCAAGGCTAGATTTTTAACAAATTTGGATGTAATCCACCAGATGAAGCTTGTGCCACATTTGATTGCCCTAGGATTTATGGTTAGAAGCAAGACAATCTTTCAAATTTTCACTCTTTTAACTCTATACCAAACAAAAAAAATGTAGACATTTCCAAAATGAAGGCATTTGCAGACAATTTAAATGTTACTCAGATGATGGAAATTGTTATTGATCAGGTAGAAAATATTGTGGGAAACGGAAAAGATGCTGGTTACCTTCATTTTCTCCTTTTCCCACATTGTTTTCCAAAGACTTCTTTCTCTGGGTCGTTAAAAGTTGGGATTGCATGGTAAAGGGTTAAAGCAATGTTAAATTTATGACCCATGAGGTGGGTCGAATTCCGACACAAAAGCTTTAATTTTGAAAGACATATACTAGATGGTAACAATCACAAAATATTACAGCTGTAGCACATGGTCAGGAACAAGATTTTAAAAATTTTCCTTAGATAGAATCTTATGTAAAACTTGTGACTTGTGGGGCTGGGCCAATTTTGATCCAAAGGCTATGATTTGCACACACTTGGTACAGGTCCACTAGATCAATATACATGCAAAATTTGGTAGCCATTGGTCCTATGGTTAGGAACAAGAAGATTTTTAAAGTTTTCATGTTGTAAACCCATGTAAAATTTGTGACTGCCAGGGAAGTGCCAAATTTGACCCTAGGGCTATAATTTGAACAAAGGGCCATTTAAACAATCTTGCTAGAGGTCCACTAGATAAAGCTGCATACAAAATTTTATAGCCCTCGGCCTTAGGGTTGCTACAAACCAGAAGATTTTTACATTTTTCACTATAAAAGCCAATGTAAAACTTGTGATTCCCCGGGATGATGCCAATTTTGACCCCAGGGCTATAACTTGAAGAATCTTGGTAGAAGTTATTAGAAGAAGCTACATGCCAAATTTGGTAGCCCTAAGCCTTATGGTTAGGAACAAGAATATTTTTTAAGTTTTCACTACACAAGCTCATGTAAAACTTGTGACCCCTAGGGTGGGGTCAACTTTGACAGTGGGGCTACAATCTGGAGAATCTTGGTAGAGGTCCATGGGATGAAGCTAAATGCAAAACCCTTGGCCTTATAGTTTTGGACCAGAAGATTTTCAGTATTTTTCAGTTCTGTTGCCATAGTAACAAGAGTTTTAACAGGAATCAAATTCTTTCAAGAAATTTTGAAGAGGACCATGGCAGGATCATTTCTGTGAAGTTCGGTCAAAATTTAATTGGTAGTTTTAAAGAAGATTTCTGAAATAAAGTTAACACACGGACAGACACACAAATGGACACATGAAGGACACAGAGCCATGACGTAAGCTGGCTGGTTTTCAGCCAGTTTAACTAAAAATAGAGAAAAGCAGAAAATGCTGGTAACTACTATTTTCTGCTATTTCAAAAATGTTTTCCAAATATTTTCTTCTTCAACACTCTACTATTCAAGCCTGTCTTTTAACAATCCTGAAGAAAAAGGTTTATGAAAACACTGTGGGAAAATGAGAACATGCTGATAACCAGCAGTTTTTCCTTAACCTATGTTTTCTCCCCTTTTGAAGACAAGTTCCAACATTTCAGCAACATTAACCCATTACCAGATGACAAAATTTTTGACCCATCCAAATTGAAAGCATTTGCAGACGACAATTTCAGTGTGACTCAAATGACGTGATTTGTCTTCGATGGGGTAGAAAACATTGTGGGAAAAGGAGAAAATGCTGGTTACCAGCATTTTCTCCTTTTCCCACAATGTTTTTAAAAGGCTTCAATATCAGGGTCGTTAAAAGTCGGGATTGTGTGGTAAAGGGTTAAATACATGGTATCTCAACGGCAAAAGCTTTCAAATTGTTAAAGTTTAAAATTTTGTTTTCTAGCTGGTAAAAAGTAAAAAACAAGAGGGCCATGATGGCCCTGGACGCTCACCTGAGTCAATAGGCGAAATTCACTCAACATGCATAGTTCAATTTCTGACCAATTGTCAGGTCAATTGAGCTTAAAATGTGGCCTCTAGAGCATCCACAAGGAATTTCCGTGAGTTGACCTAGTGACCTAATTTATCACCCCACGTGACCCAGTTTAGAACTCATCAAAAAATTTTTCAAGACAAACATTCTGAACAGTTTTCAAGTTAACTGAGCAATAAATGTGGCCTCTAGAGTGCCCACAAAATGTTTCTTAAATTTGACCCAGTAACCTAGTTTATGACCCCAGCTGACCCAATTTCAAACTCACCCAATATTTCATCAAGACAAACTTTCTGACCAACTTTCAAGTCAGTTGAGCAAGAAATATGACCTCTAGAGTGTCCTAAAGGTATTTCTTTAGACCTAGTGACCTAGATTATGAGCCTAGGTGACCCAAATCCAAACTCATCTAAGATTTCATCAAGACAAACATTTTGACCAATTTTCAAATCAATTGAACAATAAATGTGGCCTCTAGAGTGCACACAAGGTATTTCTTTAATTTGACCTAGTGACCTAATTTAAGACCCCACATGACCCAAATTCGGACTCATGTGAGACTTTATCAAGACAAACATTCTGACCAATTTTCAAGTCAATTGAGCCAAAAATGTGGCCTCTAGAGTGCCACAAGGTATTTCTTTAATTTGAACTAGTGACCTAGTTTATGATCCCAGGTGACCCAAATCCAAACTCATCTAAGATTTTATGAAGACAAACATTCTGACCAAATTTCAGGTCATTTGAGCAATGAATGTGCCCACAAGGTATTTCTTTAATTTGACCTAGTGACCTAGTTTATGACCCCAGGTGACCCAATTTCAAACTGACAGAACATGTTGTGCTCAGGTGGGCTAACAAACTTAGAACAGGTTCACTACATACCAAATAACAAAGCTCTATGCCTTCAAGGTTTAGAAAAGAAGAATTTTAAAGTTTTCCTTCTTTGTTCCTGTGTTAGAACTTGTGACCCCCGGGGCAGGGCCAGTTTTGACACCAGGGACAACATATGAACAAACTTGGTAGTGGTCCACTAGGAGATGCTACATAACAAATATCAAAGCTCTACGCCTTCCAGTTTCAGAGAAGAAGAATTTTAAAGTTTTCCTTCTTTGTTCCTATGTTCGAAATTTGTGATCCCCCAGGCGGGGCCAGTTTTGACCCCAGGGGCATCGTATGAACAAAGTAGGTAGAGGTCCACTAGGACATGCTACATACCAAATATCAAAGCTCTATGCCTTCCAGTCTCAGAGAAGAAGAATTTTAAAGTTTTCCTTCTTTGTTCCTATGTTCGACACTTGTGACACCTGGGCAGGGCCAGTTTTGACCCCAGGGGCATCATATGAACCAGCTTGTTAGAGGTCCACTAGGAGATGGTAGATGCCAAATATCAAAGCTCCACGCCTTCCAGTTTCAGAGAAGAAGAATTTTAAAGTTTTCCTTCTTTGTTCCTATGTTCAAACTTGTGACCCCCGGGGCGGGGCCAATTTTGACCCCAGGGGCATCATATGAACAAAATTGGTAGAGGTCCACTAGGAGATGCTACATACCAAATACCAAAAGCTCTATGCCTTCTAGAATCAGAGAAGAAGATTTTTAAAGTTTTCCTTCTTTGTTCCTATGTTCAAAACTTGTGACCCCCAGGGCGGGGCCAGTTTTGACCCCAGGGGCATCATATGAACAAACTTGGTAGAGGTCCACTAGGAGATGCTACATGCCAAATATCAAAGCTCCATGCCTTCCAGTTTCAGAGAAGAAGAATTTTAAAGTTTTCCTTCTTTGTTCCTATGTTCGAACTTGTGACCCCCGGGGCGGGGCCAGTTTTGACCCCAGGGGCATCATATGAACAAACTTGGTAGAGGTCCACTAGAAGATACTACATACCAAATATCAAAGCTCTACGTCTTCTAGAATCAGAGAAGAAGATTTTCAAAGATTTTCCTATTTTTTGCCTTTCTGTTGCCATGGCAACCAGAGTTTTGGGTGGAATTCAATCTCTTGAACAACTTTGGTAGAGCTTCACCTAAGAAACATCCCTGCCAAGTTTCATCAAGATTGGCCCAGCGGTTTAGGAGGAGAAGATGTTTAAAGGAATTGTGGACAGACGGACAGATGGACGCCGGACAACAACCCACAATACCTCACCTTAGCACTTCGTGCTCAGGTGAGCTAAAAACATGGGATAATTTGGCACAGGGTACAAGGGCAAATGAGCATCTGTTTGTATGGTGTTTTAACCCTCTCCCAAACAAAAACTTTTGGACTGGACCAAATTGAAAGAGTTTACAGTCGACAATTTTAAATTTGATGAAAATGGCAGAAAGTTCTCAAAAAGGGTAAAAAACACTGTGGGAAAAGGAGAAATTGCTCATTACAAGCAATTTCTCCTTTTTCCCACAGTGTTTTCAAAAGACTTGTACTGCAGACACGTGAAAAGCAGGGCTTGTTTGGGAACGGGTTAAGCTATTTACATCATCCTTTCAGTTATATCACAGCGACCAGTGCACCTATCCATGCTTTCCTGGGGTTAATTTTATCATTACTTTAAACAATATTCTTCCCAAACCACTAGCTGCTTTTCCACATAACCATTGTCAAAACAATAATCAGCAGAAAGAGAGAAATGAATCCTGTTGTGATTACTATCATAAGTCAATGGAGAGAAATCTACCATGTTGGAGGATTCAAACCAGCATCCCCCCTGGTTTCAGCACCTATGCATTACCTGGCTTGGCAACTACAATATACATGTATCAGTGTCAACTTTGTATGACAAAAAGGAGTCAAGCCATTCTCTGTGAAAAGGGGGTTTAATGTATCTGCAAGAAATATCAACCCTGCGCAGTCCAAGCAACCTGATCTGGGTCGTAACTTTTTGCTTTTGGTTAATTTTCTGCACGTCAAAGGACCATTCTACCTCATGATTAAATCGGTCGTTAGACAAAATGAATTTTATGGATCCATAATTACGTGACAACTTGCTTGGTATAATGCATTACAGAAATGCATAAAAGCCCCTTTTGCCACACTCTGGCTTACATGTGCCTGTATTGAGTTTGTATAAAGAAAAGGAATTAACTCGTTACCAAATGACAAAAGTTTGGACTGAACCAAATTGAAAGCATTTGCAGGCCACAACTAAAATGTTGGTGAAATGGTGATTTATGTCTTTGATTGGGTAGAAAACATTGTGGGAAAAGGAGAAAATGCTGGTTACCAGCTTCATCCTTAGGGTTGTTAACTGAGTTAACCCTTTCCCAAACAAGCCCTGGTTTTCACGTGTCTGCAGTACAAGTCTTTTGAAAACACTGTGGGAAAAGGAGAAATTGCTTGTAACGAGCAATTTCTCCTTTTCCTACAGTGTTTTCTACCTTGTTTGAGACCTTTCTGCCATTTTCATCAAGGTTAAAATTGTCGTCTGCAAAACTCTTTCAATTTGGACCAGTCCAAAATTTGTCGTTTGGGAAAGGGTTAATTGAGTGGAAAACGTTTAAATCGGACTGTATGAAGAAGAAAGTACAACCAAGTGTCTTACCATAAAACCATTTATTGCCATTTAATTTACAGTGTAAGTAACAATAGCAATAATGCCACAGAGATTCTAAAAGAGAAAAAAAAAAGAAGCATGAGCACAAAATAAAAAAAAAAAGTGTGCTTGAACACCAAGATCTTATTCTGTCCATCATAACAATGTAAAATTTATGTGTTTAGAAAATACAACGACATGAATGAATTTAACAGATCTTTTTTTTTTTTCTTTTTGCATCTTTTTACTTTAACCTCTTTACCAAATGACAAATTCTAGACTGTTCGAAATTGAAAGATTCTGCAGACAACAAATACAAAAGTAAGACAGAGCTAAGTCACCAGCAAAGCTTGTGTTAACTTTTTACCAACAACAAAATTTTATACTTGCATAAATTGAAAGCATTTGCACATCTACTACAAATGTGGCTAGGAAATTGAATTTTTGGGCGTACATGGAAGAAAACACTTTGGGAAAAGGAGAAAATACTGGTTACCAGCATTTTCTTCTTTTCCCAAAAGGTTTTCAGAAAGCCATGTTTGTTCGGGTCGTTAAAACTCGGGATTGTGTGGTAAAGGATTTACTCTTTACCAGATAACAAACTTTTACCGCCAGTCATTTGTAATAGACCGAGTTCATGTGATACAGTGGGAACAAAGACAGTATATCACTGTCAGATGAAATTTTCTTTTTGGAGGTCAGTGCTGTACATGTAGATGATTTGTAAAATTTGTATAGCTACATAGGCTGAAAGATATACCTTACATTTACAGTATTGTGAATAATCTAAAAAGTAAAATAAATAAAATGTAATAAGAAAGACAGAGAAGGATATGTCAAATAAACAAAAACATTATACGGGGGTAAATCCAAAATCTTAGACCAAATCTTTTTCTAGTATACTTTTAAAATTTCAGGGTGATACATTTTTTCTGAGGAAGAATTACATACAATCAAATAACATGGCTGTAAGTGTTGCACTGCAGGTTGCTTAAGAAACACGACATCAGGGTGACATTTTCTTAACTCTTTACCAAACGACAAAATTAAAAAGTGGTCCAAATTGAAAGCTTTTGCAGATGACAAAATAAATATGACAAACTAGAAGGCCCTGAAGGGCCTGAATATGCTCTACTGGCAGGGAATTAAATCTTGCTTTTATGCTAGCATACATTATGAATTCATGATGCAAAAAGACAAATTTTCAACAACAAAAAATGGCTACTTTTCCCACATTGTTTCTTGGATTTTTTTCAAAATCAATAGGATTCAAGCTGTTGATGAGACAAAACAACTGGGTGAATTTCACAAAAATCTGATTACAAATGCAGACTTTATCATGTAAACAAGAATTGGAAATTTTCAACATGAAATGGCTACTTTTCCCACATTGTTTCTTCGATTTCTTTTTCAAAATCAATAGGGTTGAAGCTACTGATGAGATAAACAAACTGTGTGATTTTCATGAAAATCTGACCAGAAATACAGACTTTATTGCGTAAACAAGAACAGAAAATTTAAATTTTCAACTTTAAATGGCTACTTTTCCCATACTATTTGTTGGATTTTTTTCAAAGTCGATAGGGTTGAAGCTATTGATGAAATAAACAAACTGTGCAAGTTTCACGAAAATCTGAAGTTATTTGCAGACTTTATCGCGTAAACAAGAACTGGAAATTTTCAACCTGAAATGGCTACTTTTCCCATACTGTTTGTTGGATTTTTTTCAAATTCAATAGGGTTGAAGCTATTGATGAGATAAACAAACTGTGCAAGTTTCATGAAAATCCGGCAACAAATGCAGACTTTATCGCGTAAACAAGAAAAAGACTAACGGACGGACAGACGGACGGACGGACAGACGGACGACGGAAACCCCGCCATGACATAAGCTCTGCTGGCTTTCAGCCAGTAGAGCTAAAAATTGAAATTTGTTTCAGGAACAGTAGAAAACATTGTGCGAAAAGGAGAAAATGCTGGTAACCAGCATTTTCTCCTTTTTCCACAATGTTTTCAAAAGGCTTCTTCCTCAGGGTCATTAAAAGTCGGGATTGTGTGGTAAAGGGTTAAAATACTCCCCCTGCTACATCATGCCAATGTCGCATAAACCAGGCATGTAAACACACGATGGAACTGGTCTGCACTGTAACCATACAGTAGTCTGTGCTGTAGGTTGAAGTTCCTCAAAGATACTGACTGCTTACCCTTAAACTCTTTACCGAACGACAAAATTTTACACTCTTCTGACTTGAAAGCGTTTGCAGATGACAAATCATAATTGACTAAAGGTCTTGGTATTTGTCTTTGATTTGGTAGAAAACATTGTGGAAGGAGAAAATGCTGGTTACCAGCATTTTCTCCTTTTTCCACAATGTTTTCAAAAGTGTTCTTACCCAGAGTCGTTAAAAGTCGTGATTGTGTGGTAAAGGGTTTACCCTTTACCAAACAATCCCTGGTTTTAAGAACCCCTCTTAAAGAAAGCTTTTGAAAGCATCATATGAAAAAGGGAAAAATGCTAGTAACCACCATTTTCCCTCAATGGTTTTTACCGTCATAGAACTCCGATTCCATTTTTGAATTTGCCGTCTGCAGGTGCTATCAATTTGAAACTGTCTAGAATTTGTTCTTTGGTAAATAGTGAACCATATCTAAAAGTCAGGTAACAACACAAAATCACATGGTGTGAGACCCAAGTATAAGGGGTAATGGCACAAATTTCTGCCTAAAATAGACTGGCTGTCGTCCTGACATGGATGCAAAATGATGAATTGTCATGGTGCAAAATGAATATTAAAAACATTCTAAAATTTGTTCACAAACTTTTGGATATACCCTAATACAGTATGCATAAAAACAACAACTTTTCACGAACAATTACAAAAGTTTATACAGATCACAATGCATGTACCTCAACATTCACCCTTTACCACTAAATTGTGACTATTAATGACCCTTAAAAAGAAAGCTTATGAAAACATTGTGGGAAAAAGAGAAAATGCTGGTAACTAGTATTTTCTCCTTTTCCTATAATGTTACTACCTCATCACAGACAAATTAAATTATTTAAGTCCATTGTATTTTCTCCTTTTCCTATAATGTTTCTACCCCATCACAGACAAATTAAACGACAAAATTTTAGACGAGTCGAAAGTGAAAGTATTTGCAGACAACAAAATAAATATGGCTGAAAAATTGAAATTTGTTTTGGGAAAGGTAGAAAACATAGTGGGAAATGGAGAAAATGCTAGTTACCAGCATTTTCTCCTTTTCCCATAATGTTTTCAAAAGCCTCCTTCCTCAGGGTCGATAAAAGTCGGATTGTGTGGTAAGGAGTTAAGCCACATTTAATTTGTTGTCTGCAAACACCTTCAATTTGGACCACTCTAAAACTTTGCCATGAGGTAAAGAGTTAACTCAATTACTTCTTGCAAACAGCTTTCTTCATCTTGCAAAAGACTATCTTTGTCATGTTTTCATATAATTTATACTGATTACCTACATTTTGTCTGGTAATAAGTGAAACCTTCACCAAACAATCTCGAGTCTTAATGACAATGAGGAAGAAGCCTTTTGAAAACATCATGAAAAAGAGAAGAAAATGATGGTTACTTGCATTTTCTCCTGTTCCCATCATGTTTTCCAGTCATAAAAACTACAAATTTCATTATTTGAGCCACATCTAATGTCATTTGCAAATGCTAAAACAAAGTCTAAATTTCTGTCCTCTTGTAAATAATTAAACCATTATCAAACAAATATGCGCACTGCTTGTTACATCCATGTTTTTTCTGTTTTTGAAAAGATTGTAGCAAAAAGGAACAATAAGTTGTTTTATTTCAAATAATTTTGAGTTGTTTTTTCACAAACTTTTCAAATCATTCCAATGTTTTATTTCCCCTTCTTTCAAATATTTCAGCAATCCTCTGGCAAAAGGGGGCTTAATGATCCATGATGCCAAGCAAGTCATCAAATAATCAGGGACCCATAAAATCCATTATGTCTAACAACCGTCTGTATCATATGGTAGACAAAATTGACTGATAGCGAAAAGTTTCGCCTCAGGTCAGCCTGTGGGGAGTGTGCAGGCTGACCTGGGTCGATACTTTTCGCAGATGCATTAAGCTCCCTTTTCACAGAGCATGGCTCATTTATCATTGTGTCACTTCTGCTAGTATTTGTTGATTTGGTGTTAAAGAAAGCCTTTTCCAACATTATTTCAGTTGTATATCGTTTTATTTACGAGTACATGTACTTAGTATCATATTCTTCCCAAGCCATTGGCTGATTTACTCACACATCTATTGTCAAGAAAACTGTCACTGTTGAGAGGGGAATAAATCCTGTCACAATGACAATCATCAATCATTGGAAAGAAATTGGTCTAGCTGGAGATTTGAACCAGCAACCTCCAGGTTTAAAGTCCTGCATACAAACTGAGCTAGCATGCTGGACTCAATCGTTCTAGAAAGTGGTTTCTCTTAACCCTTTCCCAAACGACAAATTTTGGACTGGTCCAAATTGAAAGAGTTTGCAGACGACAATTTTAAATTTGATGAAAATGGCAGAAAGTTCTCAAAAAGGGTAGAAAACACTGTAGGAAAAGGAGAAATTGCTCATTATGAGCAATTTCTCCTTTTCCCACAGTGTTTTCAAAAGACCTGTACTGCAGACACGTGAAAACCAGGCCTTGTTTGGGAAAGGGTTAACTAGCCTTTTTGGCTACTTGTTAAGTATCTAACAACTAAATAAGCAACTTAAAAGGCGTTCTTCAGGGTCATTAAAGTTGGTTAGATCAGGGTTAAAGCATCTATTTAACCAAGCTTTCACGACTTGCTTTCTGTGACTTTTTATTTGGCCTAACACATTGCTGCACTTTGCATGCTATCTTTAGAAATATGTTACATGAGAATACACAAAAAAATGAAATAAATGAAGGAAAACGTCTTGCCTGGATGATATGGGAAATATGTAAGAAGAAGCAATGGCTTGCAACAATGTTTTTTTTCGAAATTAGTTTAAACCAGACTTTTACAATACATAATTAAACAGTGAAGGGCGTGGTCCTTCAACAAACATGATGACCCTAATTCACTCAGCTGATCAAAATAATTTATTGTACAATGGAAAGTCAAGGTTATACACAAAGGCGCTTGGTTTTTGACATGCTTCACTCTCTATAACATACTACATATGACAAAGTGAGCAACTGTATTTCATGTCAAATGCCATCCACAGTCAATTTTGTCATTATTTTTCACATATTTCTATACTTGAATTGAAATATTGTTACCGTTATTGTGTTCTGGCCACAATGTACATACAATGAAACAAGTGGATTAATACTGAAGGAGAAATAAAGGTTTAAATCATGGAGATGAACATTTTTTATCCTCCCACTTTGAGATGGAAATATCAATACTGCAGTGAATATACCGAAGGAATCTGATTGGTCAATGAAATTCAAAGATCAGTTTTGAAATAACAGCCTGATGCTAAAAAAAGTTTTTGCCAGTCAGCTTCATTTAATAATTTATGACATCTTGCACAAATCTAATTGATCAAAACTTTTTTCAGTATCCTGTCTTCATTTCAAAACTGAAATTTTCAATTTATGAACAAGAGTCTTTGTTATGGATTCTCATATCAATTTTCTCTGAGAGCCAGTTCATGAGAACACGCATAACATGGGTTTGGGGAGGAAGTATCTATAGATAATATGGAAAATATCAAAAATATCAAGACTAGTTTGCACCTTTACATTCCAAAATCTTACAAATATATGTATAGGAGAAAAACTAAAATAGTAAAAATGTGATGTGCAACAACACAGAGATAACTTCTGACAGATATTTGTTAAAAAAAAAAGACCCTGTGCTAGCTTAATGACTCATTCCATAACTTAACCTTTAACTCTTTACCAAACAAGCCTGAGTTTTAACAACCCTGAAGAATAAAACTTTTGAAAACACTGTAGGAAAAGAAAAAAATGCTGGACACAGCATGACCAAACTTTCCTTTTTTAAATACATCTGACTTTGCTGTGACCTTGACCTTTGACTTGCCCACATGATTCTTGCACATGACACATCTTTATGTGGTTGACATTTCTGTCCAGTTATACTGAATTTTTTTGGCTGATGAAAAAGTTACAAGTCAGACACAAACATACCCCACCTCCTCACAAAAATTTCATGTTTTGCATAAACACATTTGACCTTGTCTTGATCTTGACCTTTGACCTATGGACATAGATCTTACATGCAACACATTGGCTTTATATCCCTGACATTTCTGCACAGTTATGCTGAATTTCATCGATAATTTAAACAGTTACAGGCCAGACATGAACATGACCCCCACCCCCCAACAAAGAAAACAAACATTTGAACCTGCTGTGACCTTGACCTTTAACCTACAGACATAACTCTTACTCATGACATATCATTTCTATGTTGTTAACATTTATGTAAAGTTATTTCAACATTAAGTAAAGGAGAAAACAGTTTTGGTTTGGACACAAAAACATCACTGATGGACAGATGGACTGACAGACCAAACAAAAACCATATACCCCTAAAAAAAAAGGAGGGGGTCAAAAAATAAATGATAAGAATACTATATTTGACCCTGGTATTATAAAAAACAAGTATATCATGGCCCTGTATCACTCCACTTCCTTATAAATACAAACCATACATACCAAACATTACAGTTCTAGGCCAAATGGTGTTGAACAAGAGGATTTTCAATGTTTTTTTCTATAAAAGCGGCTTTAAGCGCATGTGAAAATTATGAATCCCAAAGTTGAGCCAATTTTGACCCCAGGACTATCATTTGAACATCCTTGGTAGAGGTCAAAAATTGCATGGGGTAGTTTCACAGAAGAAGAGGTTTGAAATATGAGTTACCACACAGACTCATTAATGGACGCATGACAGACACAAGGTCATGACATAAGGTTGCTGGCCTTAAGCCAGTCGAGCTAATAAGACATGGCTTTAATACAAGTGGAGCTAAGAATTCATGGGTTTAATACAAGTGGAGCTAGTAAGTCATGGGTTTAATACAAGTGGGGCTAATAAGTCATGGGTTTAATACATTGCTATTAAAACAAGGTTTCATGTCATAAAACAAACATATGACAACACTAATGCAGCCATGATACCTAGGGAAATCAATATGAAATACATGAATACACGTCAAATCATTCATGTAATGAAAGGAAACAAGATGGCCATGGTGGCCTTGTACCACTCCAATGCCTTTCAAATAAATGTGTCGTACAAATGATAATATATAATTGTGCCATATCAATTGTGTGAAACAGTAATATATAATTGTGCCATATCAATTGTGTCATACTGTCATGAGGTAACTAGTTGTTACTTCTCTTAAACATTATATGCTTCAAACTATAGCTTATCACCAATCATTCAGCCAAACCAAATGCAGCCATGTTCTTTGAAGTTTCAAATTTATATCACTAAATCTGGAAGAATTCAATCATGGGAGCATTTTCACCAATTTGTAGAGCATTCCAAACTGCTTTAAAGGGCAATGGAACTAAAAAATGAATGTATGAGTAATTTATCATTTACAGGGTTCATTAACAAAATCAAACCCATGGGACCGACTGGCCTCCTCATCAGAAAAAATGTAGGCCATTAGAGAAATTTATGGGTATATGAGAAAACATACCTTAACCAGGTTGTATTCCGATCCCATCACCCTTGAAACCCCCAATATAGATTTCTACCATTTCTGCCCCAATGATCTATACTCTTTGAATGCCTCATGCATATGCATGTTAGAAAGTGTCTACCCTACCCTAACAGCAATTAACACATGCTAGAAACACACCTCCAGATAAGAGGAAGTGATAGCAGTCTTAATCCACTATTTCTCTTCCAAACCCCATGTTGTGGGTACTCATTAGAATCATCTCCATGAGACGATTCTAATGAGTACCCATAACATTGGATTTAGTGAAGAGTAATTAATATTTTCAATTTTGAAATCAAAATCACTCCCTCTATCTGGAGCTCTGGAGAAAAAAACAAGGCAAGGACATAAGCTTGCTGGCCAATGGCCAGTGGAGCTAACAACTATTGGAATGTTTCAAAAAGTAGTTTGCTGCAAGATAAAGAAAGTTATCTGCTGGATGCAGTTATGGGCTAATTTTTTATCAGATGTTAAAATTATAGACTTGTCCTATCAAGAGCGTTTGCAAAATTAAATATTGCCCAAAATATTGTAAGTTGTCTTTGAAAAGGAAGAAACGATGAAAAGACGAAAATGCTGGAAACAACTTCTCTCTCAGGGCTGTTGAAACATTGGGTTGTTTCATATTGGGTTAATATAAAGCTGTCAATGGGCAGATGTAGCCATACTTTTTACAGCTGAATGTGGAAGAATAGGACTAGGGGATGGTTCATCACTTCTAACTTCCACTTTAACCCAGTGCTTTGATAGATTAGACTTTTTGATTGCATCAATAACAGTCTGTACATAAAGGCTGTCTTCAAAAGTTGCAGCATTCTCAAGCATTTCTTGGCAGTAACTTTGTCGCTCTTCTTCCTTATCAAAAGCTTCTTTCACGCAGTCCATCATACGAATCACACCTTTGAGATATGGAGTTGGTATAACAGATCGCAGTTTCTCAGATACACCATATCTTTCCTCCTCTTTGAAATTGATTGGATCAAAATGAAGCAATTCTTCTTTGTGACTGTCATTTTTCTTGCCATACAAATCTGCCCCTTTAGCAGTAAGTCGAGCTTTCATTCCTACAATAGTGATCTCTTGTGAAAACTGTCCAGGCATATGAGAGTTTATGGTGACACTTGCACAGGCCCCAAAATCTAGTTCCAATTGAAAAGAACAGAAATCATCACTAGTTATTTCTCTTATCCCTTTTATCTTTTCGGTGTGTTTTGTGTATGTTTTCAACATTCCATGAACACTGACTGCCTTCTGACCAGTAAGATATGTAACAATATCAATGAGATTACTGCCTATTGAGTTTAAAGCACCTCCACCCATTGTCTCATCACATGTCCAATCATATTTCTCTTTTGGATAGTTCCAGTAATGTACTCTAATCTCACACATTTTCAGATCTCCTAAATATCCTTCATCTATTAACTGTTTCATACGACCAATAGTTGGAAGAAAACGAAGTCCATAAATTAACCTAGAAACCAATTTTGGATAATATCCAGCAGCATGAACCATCTTCAAGGACTCAACTTGAGTTGGTCCGGCTGGCGTTCCACAAAGAACATGTTTTCCTATTCCCAGTGCTTTGACTGCTACGGGAGACTGCATGTGTGGGGGACAACTAATAACAATCATATCCACTTCCTTGTTTAAAAGAATTTCATCCACATTATCCGTGAAAAACTGTATGTCTAGCTCGGTAGCAAGTTGCTGGGCTTCAGATCGAACTCTTCCCCACAATGCTACCACCCGAAATCCGCATGATTTTAGAATTGCCACATACGAGCGGATGCTGGGGTTGGTCCCAAAAACGCCAATACCTGGAAGCATCTTACGCATTGCTGTAACAGATCAATAAGCCAGCAGTTGGCACTTTCAACTTGTGATGCTACCAATAAGGAATATAACTATTTATGCATTGATCCAAGTCGCTAAATTACGTTTGGCACATTTTTGTCGTGGGGATTACAACAGGCAACCATCAGCAACAGTCCATCGATGGAACTCCCAACCAATTCAGTATGACACCCCTAAAACATGTATGTTAATCTAGACTGTTATCAAAACTCGTACCCTGGAGAACTCGTTCAAGATCTGGTATCGTAATTTCAGGGGAACGATTTCTCAATAGGAGTCTTACCCTTAATACGAGTTCTCCTGAGAAATTAGTTCTCCTGAGAACCCGATGTGAATCACTTGTAACGTATATCTACTTTCCTCATTTTCAAGTTTGTTTTCTAAGTTCTAATGAACATTCCTTGTTTAATAATGTTGCAATATGCTCGCGCTGCCAATCGAAATTATCGACATTTGTCGATTACTTAATTAAATTGTTGATTATTTCTTCAAACTGTCGATAACAGTTTTTGATTACTTTATTCCTCGAAAATAAAAATTCCTTTACTCACTAAAACCTACCTTGTATGATTCATCTAGCCATGGCAGGGATCTGATACATGTATGTGTATATAAGGCCCTTGGCCATGGTTAGCTAGCATTTATGCACCAGCCATTTACAAACATAGCCACTATAAGCTTGAGAAAAAGCCCCGGTATAAGCCCAGCAAGGTGGGCAAGTCATTTTTGTTGTCAGTCCATTTTCTCGGTTTGAAATCATTATACTTTAAAGAAATTTGAAGCAAAAAACGGACTTGATTTTTCCACAGACGTATTACTTATAGCCATGTTCCGCTTGCTATTTTTAGCGTCATTTTACGCACAGCATATTAATATTTATCCTGTGCAGGATTGTGATGCATCATAGCAGACAAGTCTAATCTTCGAGGAATGTTGACAGACAACGCAGGCTAAACGTGTAATCGACAAGTCACATAGGGTAATTATTACCTTGATTATTCCAGAGTGCGTGATCCGACACAATTTACATATTTCTTACAGAAATATTTGGCATAAATTTCACCTTAATGCCATCATTTTTCATAAAAACCTCTAATACGATAGTAAGCACTCTTTGTTTACATCAGCACTTGTTTGACCAGGACGTAGAGCATCATCTTCCGCTAAGTAGCATTTTTTCAAATACACCTGGTACATTTAAAAACGCAACACTAGTTGTAAGTTAAAAATCAGCCGGAAAATAACGAGTTTAAAAATTATCAAACTTACCTTTAATGAAATTCATAAGTTTTCCATTTTATGATTCAAAGAGTTTCGTTCAAATGCTGTAAGATTTTCAATTTGAAAATGGTACAAAAAGTTCCCTACCGCAAATTAAAAAGTTACATGATTAACATTGAGTAAGGCCATTCCTTGCATAATTTTCAAGACTTGCCAGCTTCGTCTCAATGACTAAATTGTGATACTGTACATAGGATGTTGTCCGGTTCCCCCAGAAGGACACTGCAAAGTTCAGGAACTGTTGTTGGGGATTAATACTGGTATGTACGCATTACGCATATATCCTTATAGATGGACTTGGACCTTTTGTGTAAAGCCGTCAATAGGTAAAAGTAGGCCTAAATAAAATCATGTACCACCTATAACATATCAGGTGTGTTATCTTGTGTTGTCGTGTTTTGAATAAATAAAATGTAACGCAGCTAAGTTGCTATTATTCAACTAAAATGATACAAACCTGGAACTTATTTCCTAGGTATACTTGCCCTCTTTGTTTCTCTGTTACATTGCCATAGGTCGATCTATTTATGTGTAGGGTGTGAAAAACAGATTAAATCCCCCATCGTTAACCGGTGTAAACTGTCACTTCAATTAATCTTGAACCGATGAACGGTTAAAAAAAAAATCTGCCAGGACTAGATAAAATTAAAAAGTCATTTTTTAGGGTCAAAATGTGTAAGTGGTGCATGTTCACCGAAACTAGATAAATTGAATATTCACCATGCAAAAGAGAGTTTCAAGAGTATCAGGCTGAGAATGTGGCTTCTAGAGTGAACACGAGTTTTTTTTTTTTTTCTAAGATTTGGCCCAGTGACCTACTTTTTTACCAGAAGTCGAACTTGTCCAACATTTCATCAAGACAAATATTCTGACCAAGTTCCATGGGGTATCTGACTGAAAATGGGGCCTCTAGACTGCACTAAAGGTAAATAATGAATGTTGACGACCGGACGACGCACGGCGGACACAGCACGATCACATTAGTCTGGATTACCTGCCCCTACCACTACGTTATACCACTACGTACTATTGAAGTACGGAGGGGTACCAGACTAGATCACATCAGCTCACCTTGAGCATTTCGTGCTCAGGTAAGCTAAAAAAAAAAACAGTATTTGTAACTTTCTGTCAAAACCAATTCATCATTTCCCCTGTCGCCATTTTTTTACAAATCTGACTGTATGGTGTTTAACGCCGTTTTCAAAATTATTTCAGTTATATCGCGGCGGCCAGTGTACCTATCCATGCTTTCCTGGAGTTTCTTTTACCAGTACCCTGCATAACATTATTCCCAAGCGACTTTCTGCTTTCCCACATAACCGTCGTCGAAACAGCCGTGAGAGAGGAATGAATCCTGTCGCAATGACTATCATCAATCCTCGGAAAGAAATTGGCCGAGCCGGGGGTCGAACCAGCGACCTCCTGTTCTTAAGTCCTGTACGCTATCGACTGAGAGCTCTACCGGGGCTCGGCTTCTACACATCTACGAGTCAAAAACTAGATTCTTCTGTAATGTTCAGTGCAAATGCTGGAGAAATCGTCCCCTGGAGAAATCGTCCCCAAACTGCTTGGGGACGATTTCTCTGGAGAAATCGTCCGCTTGGGACGAATTCTCTGGAGAAATCGTCCCCAAATTAAATTTTGGAGAAATCGTCCCCATATTTAAAATTCATAAATATATTTGTTAAAGTTGTCCTTGAAAATAAAATTTGACTTTTTTTTTTTTTGGCTTTAGTAGTTTCATATTTTGAAGGTTTTCTTATTTCAATTGTTTTTTTTTTATTATTATTAATTACATTGTCGTTGTTTATACAGCAAACTTCAGCTAACAGGTTGTTGTCAACACCTTTCACGGCTGTTACAGGTAGCTTACACCTGTAAGATTTTTATTTTGTTTGAATTTGATTTAAATCCAATTATACAATTTATACGTTCGTAAAATGTGTCAGGAGTCATTCGATCATAAAATGTTTTTTTATGTTGTCATAATGAGTGTGCATCTCTCCCACACTAACCTGTGGATCCATACATTCGTTACTTTAACATCGTATTTTTGTACATGCGCATTACGGCTTCGTAGATGATCAGACCTCTCCAACAGTGGTGAGTTTAAAAGGCAGACTGTCACAGAAATCACTGTCTAAATCTATTTGTTTTTGCGAAATTGTTCTGATACACAGTCTATTTCGTCATGGTTTTATAAACAAACCGAAATCAAAAAACTGAAATAGGAAATAAACGGTATTTTTTATATGACGGATTTCCAAAAAGATTTATTATACTATATTGATTGTAAATGATCTCTCCAATAAATGCAATTTTTCATTAAACAAATAAATCTAAGCAAAGAGAAACAAATTTCGTTAAAAACGAGAAAGAACACCGCGGGAAAAGATCACGTGACTTGATACTAGCTGGAGAATTCGTACCCTGGAGAATTCGTACCCTGATCTCGAAAGCACGAGTTCTCTGGAGAACTCGTACCCCACAAATAGATATAAATAGGTTGATCAGTATGTCTTCAAGTTCTATTTTTCGAAACTGACTAGACTCTTGCATTTTTTTTTTTTTTCAGTTTTATACAAAAACTTAAAGGATTTATAATGATATAGATTTGATGAAATAACACACAGAGTTGCCTCTATTATGCGGGATTTCGAGAATCCCGCGAAAATCAACTTATGAGCGGAAAAAAGTCCTGCCTCTTCGCCCTACGTACAGCACACCTCAAAAGAGTCCGTGGTCCTTTGGTTTTGGGCGGATTGCACAGGCTGACATGGGTCGATACTTTTTGCAGATGCATTAAGCGCCCTTTTCTCAGAGCATGGCTCATTTATCTACTTTCTCAAATTTTTAACGTTTAGACAAACAACCTCTTCATTTTACATGTCTGCAGCAGACAACTTTTCAAAATATTGTGGGAAGAGGAGAAGCTGCTAGTCACTACAGTTTCTTCCCTTGTCACAATGGTTACCATCGCATCAAAGCGCCATCCTCCACATTAATTATCAAAGTTTGAATTGTCGTCTGCATGCCTTTTCTGTTTGGGACAGTCTAAAAATTGCTGTTTGTTAAAAGATTAAAAAATGTTACATTTATTTCTAACATGTCTGGTTCTAGTATTATGTATAGGCCACCTTTATTTATTGTCATCAGGTAAGATTCTTGCATATTCAGTGGAATTAGCAGATCGTATCAAATTTTAATTGAACGATTTCTCCTTTCCAAAAATATTTTGGCTTATCTGAGCACACATTATAAACATTCATCAGAGGTTTGTTCCTTTTTAAAATGAACCAAATGGGTCATCATCTTCAGTTTTGTGTCCTTGAATTTTGAGAAAAAATGCATTTCTGAGCATGTTAATAGCATGTGGCCTACAATTCCTAGAATATTATAACAATGTGGAACATGTACTGTTTTGTGCCTTTACACCAGCAAAATTAAAAAAAAAAAAAAAAATAATAAGATGTTTTTTCTCATTCATTTAAATTCCTAACTTGTTTGTTTACATCTACCAAAATATATTGAAATCAAAAGCCAATAAACTATTTGAAAACATTGATGCCGACCTCTCCTGGCTTCTTTTTTAAAGAAGACAACTTGTTTTATAAGACTTTGGAAAAATAAGAGATTGGGCATATTTACAGATGCTCGGATGGAATGCAAGTCGGGCGCGTGAGAAAATTCCATAAATATATGGGGTAACGAATGTATGGGACGTAACGAATGTATAAGTCTTAGGGATATATATATATTTTTTTCTCTCTCTCACTCGACTAAGTAAGTGGTTTTTTTTAATGTATCGTAATGGTTGCGTCCGTAGATCTCTCTTTCTCTGTCTGTCTGTCTCTCTCTCTTGAATCACCCGGCAAGGGAAATTATTTTTTATGTTTTATTCATTTTGATTTTCGTCCGTAGATCTCTCTCTCTGCACAGCCCTCTCCTTTCTCTCCGTCTCAATCATTTTGTATGGGTATTTATAAATGCTTTATAATTGTTTTTCGTCTGAAGATCTTTTTCTCTCTCTTTATCATCTCTCCCTATCTCAAAACATCTCTCTTTCTTGTATCACTTGGTACATGGGCGATTTCCTGTATCACTTGCTATGGGTAATTAATACTCTTTTCTCAGGAATTTCATTCTTTCCAAATACATACATGTAGCTGGATTTATGTTTCATGGTGTTTGAGTCCGATTCCTGCGTTTTGGGTGGCCTTGCTCTTTGGTTCGATTCCGGCCGCGCGATCCTGATTGTGTTCACTGGTTCGATCCATGGGGGTTGTTAATTGAATCAGATCCATACATTTTGTATAAGTAAACATTTTCTGGACGATTCCATGTTGAAATCATTGACTGAAAATGTTGATTTAATTGCAACCTGATCAACATTTTTTTTCACCCCTTGTAAACCTAAATTTCCCAACAATGTTTCGTAGAAATATTGAAAACGTTTCTGAAAAGATGGAAATACATTTAACAGGGCTCTATCCTCTTCTCTCTCCCCCCCCCCCCCCCCCCCATGCTTTTTAGACTAGCCAAGCTAGTCTATAGGCATCAAAATTGACCTAGAGTCAAAGTAAACAAAAAACCCCACAGTTGCAAAATACCGCCTCACAGAAAAATACCTCTTTCTGTTATAAATCTTAATTCTGTTATATATGACAATTTTGACAAAAACCACTAAATCTCTACCACTCCAATTTGAACATGTCTTACAAAGTAATAAACTGAACAAGATGTCATTTACAAGTACAAGGTCTTTGCTTGTATGTAAATTAAGTGACCTATGCAAAGCAGAGAATCACTTTTTCCTACACCACTGTAACATTATGAATGAATCTATTAATAGATACACCTAGGTAACTTGTAGCAAATCCCAGTTACATTAACCCTCACTGGACAGGGAACCCATGTCATTCCTTCAGTCAGTCATTATTTAGATCACTGTGTTCATTTAAACTGTTATGTTAAACTGTTATTCTAGTCTTGAATATTAACCCTTTACCAAACAATCCCAAGTTTTAACGATACTGGGGAAAAATCCTTTTGAAAACATTGTGGGAAAAGGAGAAAATGCAGGTAACCATCATTTTCTCCTTTTTCCCACATTGTTTTCTATCCTTTTGGAATCAGGTTTCATCAGTTCAGCGACTTTTAATTTATGGTCTGCAACAGCTTTGAATTTGGACTGCCGTAAAATTTTTCGTTTTGTAAAGAGAGTCGTATATAGTTAACTACATCTTGTGCTATTGGATATTGACTAATTGATTGCAAGGTGTTTAACGCCGTTTCAACATTATTTCAGTGATATTGCGGCGGCCAGATCACCTATGCATGCTTCCCTGGAGATTCTTTTACCAGCACTACCGCGACTCAATGACGTTTTGCGGACAGTGTGGATTAAGATCAGACTGCGCAGAGCATGCAGTCTGATCTTGGATCTACACTTTCCTATAAGAGGATATATTATTTTCTCCAAAATGTAACTTTGAAATAGCAATATTCAGGTGTTTACCATTGGCTTGAAAGTTTTGTTTAACATTTTTAGCAGGTTAAGGGTTAAACTTAAACTGGATTACAGTAAACCAATAGCATGCATAGCCCCAGCAGCTCAGTCGGTAGTGTACAGGACTTGGGAACAGGAGGTCGCTGGTTCGATCCCTGATTCGGGAAATTTCTCTCCGAGGAATGATGATAGTCATTGTGACAGGATTCATTTCTCTCTCACGTTTCGACGACGGTTATGATATAAATGTGGGAAAGCAGCCAGTGGCCTGAAAAGAATATTGTGCGAAGTACTGGTAAAAGAAACTCCAGGTAAGCATGGATATCTGCACTGTCCACTGCTACTTAACTGAAATAATGTTGAAAACAGGGTTAAACACCATAAAAACAATCAATCAATCAAATTCGCTAGTCTGTCAGTACTTTCAGTACTTTGATTTGTACTGTAAAAATGAGGTGATTTTTAATCGGTCGGTAGACCGATTAGAGAGATGGGAAACTTCGGAAACCCGTCCGTTCAGGGCAAACTGATGTAACTATAACTCGTAACAGCTTTTACTTACAGCGTTTTAACGCTTATACCTGCTGTGATGACCTTTTTACAATCAAAGTGCTGTAAGCACTGTAATCGGTCGACACTGGATAACTTCAGTGGTTTGAAATCACAGATCAAATGGTTGATGTTTGAACTATGTATGGGACAAAAAATCCTACACCGTTACAAATGAGCCACGAAGGATCCCACTTTTTTTAAACTGTCTTTTACAAATTAGTAGTTTAACGATTGGTTAAAATATAGGCTATATTTGCCAGCCGACAGCAACAGAACGTAAAAAATATGTAACAATTCTGATTAGCAATACCCATTATCAAGTTTTAGATATCACTCATCATGAACAGCAGTACCTACCAACCCTTTAAAAGAGTGAAAAAACACATATATTCTTTTCTGTAACTTTGGCAACTTTGGTAACTGTATTGTAACATATAAAAGCCGTATAAAATATGCCGGCATTATAACTTTAGAATTGTTTACTTTTGGCTGCTTGTGGGCCTGTCATTTTTCCATTTTTAACAAGACATCGTATTCATCTTGACAAACTGTCCTACCTATTTTTTAGCAGGCCAAATCGTCCAGTCCAAACGTCTGCTGGCAAATTTCTCCTACATTATACTTTCAAAGAATGTAGATACCCAATAGCTCCCTAACCGTCAACTCTTTACCAAATGATAAAATTTTAGAATTGTCAACATCAAAAGTACTGCACATGACGAATTAAATGTAGACCAAATGATGATTTGAATCGTTGAAAGGGTAAAAAACATGGGAAAAGGAGAAAATGGTAACCTGCATTTTCCCCTTTTCTCACAATGTTTTCAACTTCTTTCTCATGGCCATTAAAAAAGGATAGTTTGGTTAAGAGTTAAAACACTTAGTTAATCGACTAGCCTTTTACAGTCAAGAAAACAATATCAAACATTAGGCTACAATTTCATGGTCGGTTTTTTTTCCCCATTTACATACATCCCAAATAAACAGACAATTAGATCTAAGATATGAACGTCTGTGATACTGAATTGCATTGCGTTCAAAGGACAGTCTGATCTTTATCTTTTATTGTCTTCAAAAGCGACTTTACTTGTCCATAGCCAACAAAAGTAATTGTATTTGAGTCATTCTAATCAGCAAGAGCATAACTGCGGTAGCCTTGATCGCTTTATCTGAAATGTGGAAAGGATGAGAATCGACCAATATGGAATAGCTGATGAGACAAACATGTTGCTGACATTTGCACGCTTAGAGCGCTAAATTGTTAAAATAGACATGTTAAGCTTGGAAAAGCAGCTGAAATATTGCAGGACCATGTCAGCAACATGTTTGTCTCATCAGCTATTCCATATTGGTCGATTCTCATCCTTTCCATATATCAGATGTTGGTTACCTCTGATTTTAGGAGTGTGCGGGCTTACTTTGCTAAAATAAGAAATAAAAAAAACTAGACGAATATACTGGGTTTGGGTATCTGTAGACCATTTAATAAAAGGCAGTAAGGCAAATGACGCATTTAAGTAGTGAACATGAAATGCATGCAACAAATGAGAGTATTGAATAACTGCCAGTCTGTTAATATTCTAGAAACTGATCTCATCAGTTGGTATATGATAAGTCACTACAAGTGTCTGGACAGTAAAGTATTTAAAAAGGAAGGAAACACACTAACAGCACACTGTCTCTATCACAAGCACAATGGTTGCGACTCTGACACTATCATGTCCCTGATGGCTGATCGTCCATATTAAATCCATATCAAAGATTCTAGTCACACAGTTACTGATCTGAATTGAATTATATAAGGCACACAATAATAGGAACCTGAAATACTGCCTATACGAAAACTCAACTAAATCTACATACTAAACTACATGTATAAACAAAAAAATTGAAATAAGAAATTGAAATAGAATAAAAGAACAAGGCAGGCAAGGCGTGGGTGTGGAGGGTGGGTAAGCCAAATTGCATTATAAAAAAACTCCAAAACACATGAAGATGTTTACTGCAGCACACCTGGCTGGAAAGTGACACTGATAAGCCCTACTTCTGCAACGCTGATTGGATTAATTTGAAAGCCCCTTGCAATCTGATTGGTCAACATGGAATATATTGAACAACAAAGATGGGTGCAAGCCCCCTAAATGGAACCACCTGAAGGTCAGTGGACAAACAGATCATGCGGGGCTCCCCAAAGGGGCTGAGGACCAATGCGGGGCAGCGCCATCCTATGTAATTAATAACAGATTAAATCCTTAATCTAACTATTAATTACCTTTGATTTTAGGAGTGTGCACGCTTACTTTGCTAAAACAAGAAATAAACAAAACTAGACGAATATACTGGGTTTGGGTATCTGTAGACCATTTAATAGAAGGCAGTAAAGAAAATGACGCATTTAAGTAGTGAACATGAAATGCATGCAACAAATGAGAGTATTGACTAACTGCCAGTCTGTTAATAACATGTTTGTCTCATCAGCTATTCCATATTGGTCGATTCTCATCCTTTCCACATTTCAGATAAAGCGATCAAGGCTACCGCAGTTATGCTCTTGCTGATTAGAATGACTCAAATACAATTACTTTTGTTGGCTATGGACAAGTAAAGTCGCTTTTGAAGACAATAAAAGATAAAGATCAGACTGTCCTTTGAACGCAATGCAATTCAATATCACAGACGTTCATATCTTAGATCTAATTGTCTGTTTATTTGAGATGTATGTATATGGAAAAAACAAGAGGGCCATGATGGCCCTGGGTCGCTCACCTTAGTAGAGTGCATTTAAGGTTTTTCTTTAATTTGAACATGTGACCTAGTTTTTGACCGCAGGTGACCAAATTTCAAACTCATATTTCATGTAGACAAACATTCTGACCAATTTTCAAGTCAATTGAGCAAAAAATGTGGCCTTGAGTGCCCTAAAGATATTTCTTTAATTTGACCTAGTGATCTAGATTATGACCCCAGATGACCCAAATTTGAACTGGTCTTTGACTATATCAAAAGAAACATTTTAAGCAATTTTCAAATCAAATGAATAATAAATGTGGCCTCTAGAGTGCCCACTAGCTATTTCTTTAATTTGACCAAGTGACCTAGTTTATGACCCCAGTTGACCCAAATTCAGACTCATGTGAGATTTTACAAAGACAAACATTCTGACCAAAATTCAAGGCAATTAAGCAAAGAATGTGGCCTCTAGAGTGCCCACAAGGTATTTCTTGATTCTGACCTAGTGACCTAGTTTATGGTTCCAGGTGACCCAAATCCAAACTCATCTGGTATTTCATCAAGACAAACATTCTGGCCAAATTTCAGGTCATTTGACCAATAAATGTGGCCTCCAGAGTGCAAAAAAGGTATTTCTTAATTTGACCCAGTGAACTAGTTTATGACCCAAGTTGACCCAAATTAATCTTATGTGAGACTATATAAAGACAACCTTTCTAACTAATTTTCAAGGCAATTGAGTAAATAATGTGGCCTCGAGAGTGCCAACAAGGTATTTCTTTAATTTGACCTAGTGACCTAGTTTATGACCCAAGATGACCCAATTTTGAACTCAATGAACTTGTTGCGCTTAGATGGGCAAGCAAACTTAGAAGAGAATCACTGCATACCAAATATCAAAGCTCTACGCCTTCCAGTTTCAAAGAAGAATTTTTAGGTTTTCCTTCTTTGTTCCTATGTTCGAACTTGTGACCCCCGGAGCTGGGCCAGTTTTAACCCAGGGGCATCATATGAACAAACTTGGTAGAGGTCCACTAGGAAATGCTACATACCAAATATCAAAGCTCTACACCTTCCCGTTTAAGAGAAAAAGAAATTTAAAGTTTTCCTTCTTTGTTCCTATCTTCGAACTTGTGACCCCCCCAGGCGGGGCCAGTTTTGACCCAGGGATATCATATGAACAAACTTGGTAGAGGTCCACTCTGAGATGCAACATACCAAATATCAAAGCTCCACATCTTTCGGTTTCAGAAAAGAAGAATTTTAAAGTTTTCCTTCTTTGCTCCTATGTTCGAACTTGTGACCCCAGGGGCTGGGCCAGTTTTGACCCAAGCAGCATCCTTGGAACAAACTTGGTAGAAGTCCACTAGGAGATGCTACATACCAAATATCAAAGCTCTATGCCTTCCCATTTAAGAGAAAAAAAAAAAAATTTAAGTTTTCCTTCTTTGTTCCTATGTTTGAACTTGTGACCCCCCGGGCAGGGCCAATTTTGACCCCAAGGGCATCATATGAACAAACTTAGTAGAGGTCTACTAGGAGATGCTTCATGCCAAATATCAAAGCTCTATGCCTTCTAATTTTACAGAAGAAGATTTTTAAAGTTTTCCTTCTTTGTTACTATGCTCAAACTTGTGACCCCCGGGTGGGGCCAGTTTTGACCCCAGGGACATCATATGAACAAACTTGGCAGAGGTCCACTAGGCAATGCTACATACCAAATATCAAAGCTCTACGCCTTCCAGTTTCAGAGAAGATGATTTTTTTAAGTTTCCCCTCTTTGTTCCTATGTTCGAACTTGTGACCCCCGGGGCAGGGCCAGTTTTGACCCTAAGGGCATCATATGAACAAACTTGGTAGAGGTCCACTAGGAGATGCTTCATGCCAACTATCAAAGCTCTATGCCTTCTAGTTTTACAGAAGAAGATTTTTTAAGTTTTCCTTCTTTGTTCCTATGTTGGAAATTGTGACCCCCGGGGTGGGGCCGGTTTTGACCCCAGGGGCATCATATGAACAAACTTGGTAGAGGTCCACTAGGAGATGCTACATGCCAAATATCAAAGCTCTACACCTTCAAGTTTCAGAGAAGAAGATTTTTAAAGTTTTCCTTCTTTGTTACTATGCTCAAACTTGTGACCCCCGGGGCGGGGCCAGTTTTGAACCCAGGGGCATCAAATGAACAAACTTGGTAGAGGTCCACTAGGAGATGCTACATACCAAATATCAAAGCTCTGCGCCTTCTAGTTTCAGAGAAGAAGATTTTCTAAGATTTTGCTTTTTTTTCCTTTTTGTTGCCATGGCAACCAGAGTTGTGGGTGGAATTCAATTCTTTGAACAATTTTGGTAGAGCTTCACCCAATGAACATCCCTGCCAAGTTTCATCAAGATTGGCTCAGTGGTTTAGGAGAAGAAGATGTTTAAAGAAATTGTTGACGGACGACGGACGCCGGACATAGGGCGATCACAATAGCTCACCTTTAGCACGTTGTGCTAAGGTGAGCTAAAAACGACCATGAAATTGTGGCCTAATGTTAAATATTGTTTTCCTGACTACAAAAGGCCAGTCGATTTACTCAGTGTTTTAACTCTTAACCAAACTATCTTTTTTTTAATGGCCATGAGAAAGAAGTTGAAAACATTGTGGGAAAAGGGGAAAATGCAGGTTACCATTTTCTCCTTTTCCCATGTTTTTTTTTTTTACCCTTTCAACGATTCAAATCACCATTTGGTCTACATTTAATTCATCATGTGCAGATGCTTTTGATTTGGACGAATCTAAAATTTTATCATTTGGTAAAGAGTTGACGGTTAGGGAGCTATTGGGTATCTACATTCTTTGAAAGTATAATGTAGGAGAAATTTGCCAGCAGACGTTTGGACTGGACGATTTGGCCCGCTAAAAATAGGTTTGTCAAGATGAATACGATGTCTTGTTAAAAATGGAAAAATGAAAGGCTCACAAGCAACCCAAAGTAAACAATTCCAAAGTTATAATGCAGGCATATTTTATACGGCTTTTATATGTTACAATACAGTTACCAAAGTTGCCAAAGTTACAGAAAAGAATATATGTGCTTTTTCACTCTTTTAAAGGGTTGATAGGTACTGCTGTTCATGGTGAGTGATAACTAAAACTTGATAACTTGATAATGGGTATTGCTGATCAGAATTGTCGCATATTTTTTACGTTCTATTGCTGTCGGCTGGCAAACATAGCCTATATTTTAACCAATCGTTAGACTACTAATTTGTAAAAGACAGTTTAAAAAAGTGGGATCCTACGTGGCTCATTTGTAGAGTGTAGGATTTTTTGTCCCATACATAGTTCAAACATCTACCATTTGATTTGTGATTTCAAACCACTGTAGTTATTCAGTGTCAACCGATTACAGTGCTTACCGCACTTTGATTTATTTCCATTTTAGCCACAGTCATATCATTATCTACAACAGCTTTGAATAGTATTACTCGTGAATTGTTCATCCTTATTATATATAACAATCTCCTATTAATTGATGACTAAATTCAGTACGCACACCCACGAAACAATAAATGGTTTGACTGACAATTAAAGTGGTTTTTAACCCTTTGCCACACAGCCCCAGCTTTAACGACCCTGAAAAGGAAGGCTTTTCAAAACATTGTGGGATAAGGAGAAAATGCTTGTACAAGCATTTTCCCCTTTTCCCTCAATGTTTTCTACCTCTTTTGGTACAAATCCTATCATTTAAGCCGCAATGAATATGTAGTCTGCAATTGCTCCCAATTTGGAAAAGTCCAAAACTTTGTCTTTTGGTAAAGGGTTAAGCGACTTTAGTACCATAGCCAATCAACACATGCAAGTGATACAAAATAATTGATAATATAAAGCACATTACCAATTATCAACCCAAACTGTGTTTGATTAGGCTGAATTTTCGGAAACACATCCTTATTTATTTATTTATTTTAACAGGAACCTCTTTATGAAAAATATATTTCAGGTACGGATGTGACTTTTTTCCTCAATGAATTCAATTATGTTTTTGAAAGCGGCATTCAAGAATTGGATTCAATACTCAAGACATTTGTCAAACTTCAGTTTTATCAATATCGGCTGTTGATATTTTTGCGTATTGAGGGTAATTCCGCAATTTCACCTTCCTTATCTGCTATGAGCAGATACAAAATATATCTATTAAAGTTTCAGTAACAATTACATACAAACACATAATATTACAAAGTGACAATGATCGACCGCTCTGTGTTCATTTCATTACAATGAAATAAACATCAGGCCATACGAAATGTGATTACAAAAGCAAAAAGAATTCCAACTTTTTTTTTCTAACTATGAAACATAACACACACAGTGTACATACTAGTTTAATTAAAGCAAAAAGTTCAAAATTTTACCTAACAATGAAATATACTTCAAAAGTGACACAAGGTACATGCTATTAAACTTCAAAAATATTTTTCAAACACAACTTTAACAAATATAAATAGATTTTGAATGCGGGGACGATTTCTCCAAAATTTAATTTGGGGACGATTTCTCCAGAAAATTCGTCCCTAGGGAACGATTTCTCTAGATAAATCGTCCCCAAGCAGTTTGGGGACGATTTCTACAGGGGACGATTTCTCCCGACACCTTCAGTGCGAATATGAAAGTTGATCAAGTACTATCTGATTTTGTTTTTAAAAAAACAATAAATCCATTTTTGAATATACCCTCAAGATCTTTCGGAAACCTCAAAATTTAAATTAAAATGAAAAAGGCAAGTTTTTAAGTTTCGGGACTTTTTCATATGACGTCACATACTTCAAGCAACTTCTCTGAGGTTAAAGCAAGATTTAACAGAGAAAACTGATATATGGCTCCATGGTATAATTTAGATATGTTGATAGGGTTGTGATTCACGCTAGACGTAGTGATCAGTTCAAACTATAAAGGTTCATAAGAACTTAATTTACGGGACCTAATACACGGGACCATCCATGTTGTAAGCAGACATACAAGTTATCAAAAGCTGCACAAGTTTGTGTTTAAGGTGAACGGCCATAACAGTGTGTTTGTACGTTGTGACGCTGTGTTCTGTGACAACCGGATACAGCGAGCTGATCTGGAAATTTACTGTAAGCGATGGAATATAAAGGTTAATACAGGAAAAACAAGTCATGATATTTAGAAGAGGTGGCAAATCTAGTCAGGACTATACTTTTACTTACGTAGGGGAGCCAATCGAAATACTCCAAATTTTCAATTACTGGGGGTAGTTTTCAGTAGTGGAGGATCTCTCCATCAAGCAACAAATTTATACACCTGTAGGAAAAGCGCTTAGATCTATGTGTTCCCTGTACAACACAACAGGAGAATATGGCACACCTCTAAATGTAATGTTTAATCTGTCTGACAGCTATGTCGCCGCTATCTTAAGTTATAACTGCGAAGTCTGGGGATTCAACCAATCAGAGAACGTAGAACGAGTTCTTGGAAAATTTTGCAAAAATGTAACTAACTCCATGGCCCTCTAAGCCGAAGTTGGTCGATCCCTTGATTATTAATGTGCGTATAATAAAGTACTGCTTGAATTGTTTCAACAGAATTTAACAGGAAATTGTATATTAGCTACTTTACTCGACCACCAACTCGCCGAAACATGTATTAATCCAGCCTTTACCTATTTGAGTAACCGAATAAGAAAATAATTAGAAAATACAGGTTTTAATGACATATGGCTTTTCCAGGAACCAACCATTCCTGGAAAGTTTATTCCTTTATTTGAAACACGTCTCAAAGATATTCATATTAGAAATTGGTAAGCCTGCCTTTCACAAAGCTCACCCATGTAAATGTCCTTGAATCTTAACAAATTACGAAAGCGTTGTTTAAATGTAAGTTGTTGAAATCAATTATCAAAGAAGTGTAATTGCAAAAATCAGCTTATCAATACATGATCTAAATATATAAACAGGAAACACAAAAAAATCGAAAGAAACAATAAAATTTGTGAATAATGCTCTTTAAAGACCCAGTAGTGGCCAAAAGTAAACAGTTGGTGTGGTAAAATGCATATAAAATTTAAATTGTGCAATTTAAAAGTATGGTAATTATTGTGAAGATGACAATCTGTTATTATACAGTATGCCCAAGTGATAGTCGCTGGCCGAAAAATTAAATTCAAAACTAGGTAAAAAACTGCCAGGTCGCTCTATTTTATGTTTACTTTTTACCTGGTTTTGAAATTCTTTTCCTGCCAGCGACTAACTCTTGGACCGACCGTACAATAAGAGACTGTCATCTTCACAATTATTTACACACTTTTAAATTGTATTACTTAAAATTGAATGCATTTTGACACCCGCATTGTTTACTTTTGGCAGCTAAAGGGCCTTTAAATGATGTTGAATACGAATTCCATTTTACCCTAGTTTATAAAAGACCTGCTAATGAAACATATATTAAGGCATTCAATATGAGAAATGAATATTATTAATTTTGAGGTTGTAAATTGCAAGTCAGCACTTTTTACTACTATACCTTTGTATTGACACCATCATTATTTTTTCCATCTCGTACAGTTTTAATCAAGATAAGACGACACAAAAAATGCAGTCTAATCTTGGATCCACACTGTCCGTCTACGGATAACACGACACTATTTACAGTCCTTGTCTTTCGTATCGTATTGTCAATGAGCTTATTGAGGGGTGAATACGAAACTATTCCATCTGCGTTTCAAACAATTTTACAGGAGAGGGAAAAACACTTTTCATTTCTGTGAAGAGAATAGTTAAATCATCTTGTTTAGATATGTTGTGTTGAGCTTAGAGCATGAATTCAGCACAACATAATTAAACAAGATGATCTAACAATGCTTTTCATGGAATATTGAGTTTTTTTCCCCTCTCCTGTAATATTTTCCAAAATGCAGATGGAATAGTTTCGCATTCACCCCTCGTAAATATGCTTGATGTCAAAATGTCATGTCATGATGTACACATACATATTATAACTAAAACACAATGTGTTTATGCAGAATAATCAAACTCAACAAATCGCTGTCGATTTATGACAGTATGTTTGTACTTTGCGGTACCGTGTTCTGTAACATCCCAGTACACCAATGTTCACAGAAATATGGCTAGAACAGAATAAATTCATGGCATATTAATCAAGATCAATAAACCAGTACCGATCTATGACAAGGTTGTGTTTGTCATCTTTGATATCTAAATACAGCAAAGTTCCCAAACATGTATAAAAGTACAGTTTATTGGGTATTACGGCACAATAATCAACATCAATAAACCAGTCCATGTATAGATATATGACTGTATATTTATCCTTTGTAACAAGTATATTTATCCTTTGTAACTCAGTATCAGACTGAAACAGAGCAATGTTTACATAAATGTTACTACAACACTATGAGTTTATGTCAGGATGATCAATATCAATGTTACAGTGTCGATCTATGACAATATGTTTGAACCTTATAATGCCCTGTTCTGTTACCCCATATTACATCATTGTCATGTAAGTTTAACCCTTTCCCACACAAGCCCTGATTTTCACGTGTCTGCAGTACAAGTCTTTAGAAAACACTGTGGGAAAAGGAGAAATTGCTCGTAACGAGCAATTTCTCCTTTTCCCACAGTGTTTTCTACCCTTTTGGAGAACTTTCTGCCATTTTCATCAAATTTAAAACTGTCGTCTGCAAACTCTTTCAATTTGGACCGGTCCAAAATTTGTCGTTTGGGAAAGGGTTAAACATATTCATTCAACAGTAATACAATATTTAAAAAAAAAGCAGTAGGCCTACAATCAATTAGCAACGTTACCTCTGTAGAAATGGATCAGAAGAGATGCTCAAATAGTAGAGTTCTTGCCAATTACTGGGTAACGGATAAAGTATCACAGCAAGAAAAGAATGAGAAAATGATAATGATACCAAAACAGAACAAGAGGGTCATGATGGCCTTGTATTGCTCCACTGGCTAATAAGTAGAAACCATACATACCAAACATAAGAATTCTATGCCAAATGGTTTCGAACAAGTTTTCTCTACAAAAGCCCAAGTGAAAGTTGTGACCCCAGGGCAACGCCATTTTTGACCACAGAGCTATAATTACTTGGTAAAGGTTCACAAGATAAAGCCATATGCCAAATAATACAGATCTACTGTGGATGGTCATAAACAAGACTTTCCAAGATTCCTCAATATAAAGCCCACTGTGGCAGGGCTAATTTCGGCTATAGGGCTAAATTTTGAACAAATTCAGAAGTGACCAAATTTGGTAGCCTTAAGATTTACGGTTGGGAGCAAGAACATTTTTAAAATTTTCACACAAGAAGCACATGTTAAATCTATGACCCATGGGTTGGGGCCAATTTGACACCAGGGCTTTAACCTGAACAATTTTGAAAGAGGCCTGCTAGGTGATAACACTAACAAAATATTAAAGCTGTATCTCTTGGTAAGCAACAAGAGCGTCTTGAAAGTTTTCACTATATAAGCCTATGTAAAATTTGTGACTTACGGAATGGGGCCAATTTAGACCCAAAGGCTATAATTTGAACAATCTTGGTAGAGGTCCATCAGATAAATATACCAGCAAAATTTGGTAGCTCTGTAGGTTTTTTACTTTTATTTTTTATATGAACTGGAAGATTTTTAAAGTTTTCACTATATAAACCCATGTAAAACTTGTGACTACCAGTGTGAGGCTAAATTTGACCCCAGGGCTATACTTTGGACTATCTTGGTAGAGGCCCATTTGATAAAGCAACACGCAAAATCTGGTAGCCGTAGGCCTTGTGGCTAGGACCAAGACGATTTTTCAAGTTTTCACTATATAAGCCAATGCATTAAGCCCCCTTTTCACAGAACATGGCTCATATATACATGTATATCAACAATCTATCCTTTAAAAAACAATTCTCTTCTTTTGAGGCACATCCTATTTGTCATCTGCAAATGCTTTTATTTGGGATAAGTCTAGAATGCAGCCATCTGATAAAGATTTTAGTGTGGCACAAATGATCAGATTTGTCTTCTGGAAAGGTAGAAAACATTGCAGGAAAAGGAAAAAAATGCTGGTCACCAGTATTTCTTTCCCTTTCTAGGTTGTGGTTAAATGCTTTTTCCCTGAAGTTGATTAAAACACTGGATTGTTTGATAAACGGCTTAGATAGAATATATGTAAATAACATAAATAAAATAAAGTTGTTTACTTTTTGATTTGCATCATCATAATTATATCTTTTTACATAAGAATGCATTATATGCAATAACAAAAGAATTTAAAAAAAGAAAACAGATGATCAATATAAAAGTCTAACAATCAAAGTAAAAAGTCTAAGAAACGAAATAAAACTCTTGTAAAATGTTGACATATCAAATTCAAGTGTGCATTTCAGATCTTGCCATCTGTAACAAAATACAAAGATGAAAATCTACCTAATATCTCTCTAGGAAAGCATCCTGATATAATAACATTGTATGTCATGTGGAATTAGACACTATTAACAACAACCAGCAAAGGTAGTAGCCTTAAATCTAACAAAGAAACCTGTAAAATGATAAAGCGTCATATGAAATTCAAGTTTACTATTCAAATATATCGCCTATGGCAAAAACATGCACATGAGAATCAACCTAATTTCTTTGAAAGAAATTAAACATCCTGATACAATTTTGTCAAACTGAACTACAGTAAAACCTGCCTCAGTGGCCAACTGTATTGGGCAAGCAACTTCTGTTAACCCTTTACCACACAATCCTGAGTTTTAACAACCCTGGGAGATAAGACTTTTGAAAACATTGTGGGAAAAAGGAGCAAATGCTGGTAACCAGAAACAAATCATTTGACCCACATTTATTTCGGGGTCTGCACATGCTTTCAATTTGGACCAGTCTAAAGTATTGTCGTTTGGTAAAGAGTTGAACCAGCATATGCTGAGGTCCCACAGAGGGGATAAATGGTGAAATGTGGCTGTGAATATTAGAGCTGCGAGCTGGCAAGAGGGGGTGATTGCAGTCCACACAGGCTGACCTGGACCCAAACTTTTCGCTATTGGCCGATATGCTGTATGTCAATGGACCAATCTAACTTATGATACAGTGGGTTGTTAGACAAATTGGCTATTACGGATCCATAATTATGAGATGAATTGTCTGGTATAATGCATCACAGAGTTGCATTAAGCCCCCTTTTTGCCAGAGCATGGCTCATATCATATGAAATTCAAGTTTACATTACAAAGCATGCCAGTTATGGGAAAAAAAAAAAACATGAAGATAAGAATCTACCAAATGTTTTACAAAGAATTCAAGCATCCTGGTAAAATTATGTCACAACAAACTAATTGTCTTTTAAAACGAAGATGAGTCTCCACATAAATTCTAACAAGGAGATCAAGAACTCTGTAAAATTATATCACATGAAATTCAACTTTACATTTCAAATCATGTTATCCATGACAAAAAAAAAACATAGACATGATAATCTACATGTACATATCTTACAAAGATGTTAAACCTCCTGATAAACTTATGTGAGTCATGCTCTGTGAAAAGGGGGCTTAGTGGGTTTCCAAACGGTATCGAGCCATGTCTGGGTCGAAACTTTTTGCTATTTGTAAATTTTCTGCGTGTCCCGTGACCATTCTTTCTCATGATGCAGTTGATTGATAGAAATAATGGATTTTATGGATCCTTAACTAAGTGATGACTTGCTAAAGTGCATCATGGAGATGCATTAAACCCCCTTTTCACAGAGCCTGATTCAGGTCTAATAAACCAACTTTTTACTTTTCAGATAGCATCATCTCTGACAAAAAAAACAATACAAAACAACAACAAAAAAAACCCAAAAAATTCTTTACCTAATTTCTATCTACCAAATCAAACCCTGCAAAAATACAGGCAAATAAATCATATGAAATACAATTCTATCAAATCCCGAATGAAGGCAAAGTGAAATTAAAGAAATACAAAACCTTTTACCCTTTACCGCACAATGCCACCTTTTAACCACCCTTGGAAAGAAGCCTTTTGAAAACATTGTGGGAAAAGGAGAAAATGCTGGTAACCAGCATTTTCTCCTTTTCCCACAATGTTTTCTACCCTATCAAAGAAAAATTGTACCGTTTAAGCCACACTGAAATTGTCGTCTGCAAATGCTTTCATTTTGGACTAGGCTACAATTTCGTTGTCAGGTAAAGGGTTTAAAACATTGTGGGAAAAAGGAGAAGAAACGGAGAAAATGCTGGTGACTGCATTTACTCCTTTTCCCACAATGGTTTCTAAGCAATGAACAAAAATTCAACCTAATATCTCGCACAGAAATTCAGCAACCTGTTATGTTCTGTAAAAAGGGGCCTTAATGCATCTGCAAAAATGTCGACCCATGTCAACCTGCGCAGTCCGTCATGGCTGACATGGGTAGAATTTTTTTGCTATTTGTGAATTTTCTGCATGTCCAAGGTCCACTCTTCTTCCAGATTCAGTCAATCATCAGGCTAAATGGATTTTATGGATCCCTAGTCATGTGAATGAATTGCTTGGTATAATGGATCACAGAGACGTAGTAAGCCCCCTTTTGCTAGAGCATGACTCATATCAAATTTAGATTTTATATTCAAACCATGTCATTTGAAACATAAACATAAGGGCACCTATTAATTCTAAATCAGACGAGGAAATTTAGCACCCTGTAAAATCTATGTCGTATTAAATTCAATTTTATATTTCGAATTACGTCATCCTTTACAGAAATGTAGATATTTTTCGAACTAAATACTAACAATGAATTCATCCATTTACTAGACAATCCCCAGATCTAACAAGTCAACCCTAAAATGTGATTATTTGAATGATGTTTTCATCGATATTTCAGTCATATCACGGTGACGGCTCACTTATTCATGAATGTATGTCTTGGGTTTCACCTGTACTAGGCTGGGGCTCTGAACTGTCTTGCCAAGGACACTCCCACGAAAACCCACTGCTTCAAGTGAGGCTCAAGCCCAGGGCCTCCAGGTTACAAGTCCTACAATTTCCCAATGAGCCACACAAAACCCATTTTACAACCCTGAGAAAAAAAGCTTTAGAAAGCATTGTGCGAAAAGAAGAACATGCTGGTAACCAGCATTTTTTTCTCCTTTTCCCAGTGTTTTCTACCCCTTCTAAAACAAATTTCAGTTTTTTTGACGAGATTTGTTTTGTCATCTGCAAATACTTTCAATTTGGACAATTCTAAAATTTTGTCCTTTGGTAAAGAGTCAAGCACTCGACAATAAAAGTCCAAAATCTTGCTAAGAAATTATCTGTCCTTTAAAAGTTATCTTGTATCAAACTGATTACATCTTGAGAATCAGTTCATGTCTAACAAAAAAATGAAGATGTTTTTTTTTTACGCAAAACCTGGCAGTTAACAAAAGCAGTCAATGACATTTCAGCCTACAATCTATCAAAGTATTTCTACAGTCTGCAAAATTGATATCAGTTTATGTAATATCTAACAAAAACGTGAACGTAATTATCAAACTAGAAACTGGCTATGCATCTTGTAAAAATTATATAGTGGCAAAGTATTCTACTTTTCAAATCATACCATGTAAAAAATACAGAAAGCTAAAAGCTAATAATAAAAGTAAGCAATATACAAAAATTCAATCTAAAATCTGACAAAAAAAAACCACAAAGAAATGAATTGAGCCATGCTCCGTGAAAAAGGGGTTTAATGCATCTGCAAAAAGTATCGACCCAGGTCAGTCTGCAAAGGCTGACATGGTAGAAACTTTTAACTGTTTGCACATTTTCTGTATGGCAAAGGATCATTCTACCTCATGATTTAGTGGGCTGTTAAATAAAATGGATTTTTATGGATCCATAATTATGTGATTACTTCAGTTCTTTATATGATGCATCACTGAGATGCATTAACCCTTTACCACACAATCCCAAGTTTTAACGACCCTGAAAAAGAAACCTTTTGAAAACATTGTGGAAAAAGGAGAAAATGCTGGTAACCAGCATTTTCTCCTTTTTCCACAATGTTTTCTACTCAATCAAAGGCAGATTCCATCATTTGAGCCACAGTGGATTTGTCGTCTGCAAATGCTTTCAATTTGGACCAGTCTGAGTTTTTTTCGTGTGGTAAAGACTTAAACTCCCTTTTACCAAAGCACCACTCACATATAAAAATGCTCTAGAATGTTCACTTAATGGATAGCAGATGTTTTAAACAAACGCCAGCTTTTCCGAAGAGCCAGTCTTCTAACTGGACTTTCAAGACATTTGTCAATCTGTTTAAGAACTTGTGGCGACACTTTACTAACTCCAGTTTTACACTTTATCGCGAAATGCTCGCAATTGTTTCTCAACAAATTATAAGGTCCCCACAAATCGGGTTGTTGAATCACCTCCTCTGCTATCGAAACCGTCGCCTTTGGGTCTAAACACGTGCCTGTAGGATAATTTATTCGCAGAAGCGTCGAATTTTTCATAAAGCGCGCCAAATCTACTTTTTCTATCTTCATTTTGGAGAAATTTTCACCACCAAAATCTACCACACCTTCCTGGCAACTCAGAAATATACCGTGATGATAATATGACATGAATAACTGTCTGTGTTTGACAGCCAAATGGTCGCCTGGTTGTAGTTGTCTGTCAGTAAAAACAAAATGGTAGCTGTATTAGTTACGTTTAACAGATAGCCTGTTGCTGAATTCGTATCAACAACGGGTAACACCTAAATTCAATCGGGCAGAATTTCGAGGCATCGTGAGAAGTTACGAGATTAGGAAATTCAAATTGTATGTATAAGGGTAATGGGCAAAGTTCGTAAAAAAAATCAAGTGCTTGCGATTTATACACATGAGTTATTACAACGCACTAAAATGTCGAGCGTGTTAATGTTGATCCTTGAAAAAATAATAATTGATTTCTTGATTGTAGTTTTACGTCGCTTTCAACAATATTTCATTCATATCCGTGACGGCGACAGCTCACATATTCATGTATTCCCTAGGTTCCACCAGTGCTAGGCTGGGGCTCTGAAGTGTCTTGCCCAAGGACACTCTCACAAATAACCCAATGGATCTAGTGAGGCTCGAACCCAGGGCCTCCACGTTGTGTCCTACAATTTGCCATTGAGCAATGCGGGACCCCATTGCAAAAATAAACTTTGTATTAGAAAAGAAAATTATAGCCCAGCGAAGAATCTCTTCGTGATTTCTGGGATCGTAAATTGTTAGATACAATCCCTGGTTGTTTAAATATCTATCGGATGGTTACGGGAAGTCAGCCGGATAAGCTCAAGTTGTCTAGAGAAGGGGGTTTGTATTCTCGAGATATTTCAGGGTGTAGGTTCGATTTCAAAGACTGACCAACTAAAATTTTTAACTGTTTTGCGGAAGGAACTAAATCGATGGCCTCTGTGATACGTCGCGCAAGTTAAAGAACCAGGCATAACTTAACCCTTAGGCTGCTAAGCCCCACTCACTGACCTTTTACGGACAGTGTAGATCAACATCAGACTGCACAGAGCGTGCAGTCTGATCTACGCTGTCCGATAAGGAGATTTTTTATCTCCAAAAACTAAGGTTGAGAAAAACATTTTTCGAGTTGTTACGATCAGCTTGAAAGTTCTACATTGTATTGTAACTTATTCAGCAGGTAAAGGTTAAGATGGGTATCGTCCTGTATCTTGCACTATCTCCTACTAAATATGACTATCAACCGTCTGGGGAGTCACCCATACAAGCAACTTGTAACGACCTTAAATAAAAAACAAGAGGGCCATGATGGCCCTGGGTCGCTCACCTTAGTAGAGTGCCTTTAAGGTTTTTCTTTAATGTGACCTAGTTTTTGACCGCAGGTGACCCAATTTCAAACTCATATTTCATGAAGACAAACATTCTGACCAATTTTCAAGTCAATTGAGCAAAAAATGTGGCCTCGAGTGCCCTAAAGATATTTCTTTAATTTGACCTAGTGACCTAGATTATGACCCCAGGTGACCCAAATTTGAACTGGTCTTGGACTATATCAAAAGAAACATTTTAGAGAAAAAGAAATTTAAAGTTTTCCTTCTTTGTTCCTATCTTCAAACTTGTGACCCCCGGGGCGGGGCCAGTTTTGACCCAGGGTCATCATATGAACAAACTTGGTAGAGGTCCACTCTGAGATGCAACATACCAAATATCAAAGCGCCACACCTTTCGGTTTCAGAAAAGAAGAATTTTAAAGTTTTCCTTCTTTGTTCCTATGTTCGAACTTGTGACCCCAGGGGCTGGGCCAGTTTTGACCCAAGCAGCATCCTTGGCACAAACTTGGTAGAAGTCCACTAGGAGATGCTACATACCAAATATCAAAGCTCTATGCCTTCCCATTTAAGAGAAAAAAAAAATTAAAGTTTTCCTTCTTTGTTCCTATGTTTGAACTTGTGACCCCCTGGGCAGGGCCAACTTTGACCCCAAGGGCATCATATGAACAAACTTAGTAGAGGTCTACTAGGCGATGCTACATACCAAATATCAAAGCTCTATGCCTTCTAGTTTTACAGAAGAAGATTTTTAAAGTTTTCCTTCTTTGTTCCTATGTTAGAAATTGTGACCCCCGGGGCGGTGCCAGTTTTGACCCCAGGGGCATCATATGAACAAATTTGGTAGAGGTCCACTAGGAGATGCTACATGCCAAATATCAAAGCTCTACGCCTTCAAGTTTCAGAGAAGAAGATTTTTAAAGTTTTCCTTCTTTGTTACTATGCTCAAACTTGTGACCCCCGGGGTGGGGCCAGTTTTGACCCCAGGGGCATCATATGAACAAACTTGGTAGAGGTCCACTAGGCAATGCTACATACCAAATATCAAAGCTCTACGCCTTCCAGTTTCAGAGAAGATGATTTTTAAAGTTTCCCCTCTTTGTTCCTATGTTCGAACTTGTGACCCCCGGGGTGGGGCCAGTTTTGACCCCAAGGGCATCATATGAACAAACTTGGTAGAGGTCTACTAGGAGATGCTTCATGCCAAATATCAAAGCTCTATGCCTTCTAGTTTTACAGAAGAAGATTTTTAAAGTTTTCCTTCTTTGTTTCTATGTTGGAAATTGTGACCCCCGGGGCGGGGCCAGTTTTGACCCCAGGGGCATCATATGAACAAACTTGGTAGAGGTCCACTAGGAGATGCTACATGCCAAATATCAAAGCTCTACACCTTCAAGTTTCAGAGAAGAAGATTTTTAAAGTTTTTCTTCTTTGTTACTATGCTCAAACTTGTGACCCCTGGGGTGGGGCCAGTTCTGGCCCAGGGGCATCATATGAAGAAACTTGGTAGAGGTCCACTAGGCAATGCTACATACCAAATATCAAAGCTCTACGCCTTCCAGTTTCAGAGAAGATGATTTTTAAAGTTTCCCCTCTTTGTTCCTATGTTCGAACTTGTGACCCCCGGGGCAGGGCCAGTTTTGACCCCAAGGGCATCATATGAACAAACTTGGTAGAGGTCCACTAGGAGATGCTTCATGCCAAATATCAAAGCTCTATGCCTTCTAGTTTTACAGAAGAAGATTTTTAAAGTTTTCCTTCTTTGTTCCTATGTTGGAAATTGTGACCCCCGGGGCAGGGCCAGTTTTGACCCCAGGGGCATCATATGAACAAACTTGGTAGAGGTCCACTAGGAGATGCTACATGCCAAATATCAAAGCTCTATGCCTTCAAGTTTCAGAGAAGAAAATTTTTAAAGTTTTCCTTCTTTGTTACTATGCTCAAACTTGTGACCCCCGGGGCGGGGCCAGTTTTGACCCCAGGGACATCAAATGAACAAACTTGGTAGAGGTCCACTAGGAGATGCTGCATACCAAATATCAAAGCTCTGCGCCTTCTAGTTTCAGAGAAGAAGATTTTCAAAGATTTTGCTTTTTTTTTCCTTTTTGTTGCCATGGCAACCAGAGTTGTGGGTGGAATTTAATTCTTTGAACAATTTTGGTAGAGCTTCACCCAAGGAACATCCCTGCCAAGTTTCATCAAGATTGGCCCAGTGGTTTAGGAAAAGAAGATGTTTAAAGAAATTGTTGACGGACGACGGACGACAGACGACGGACGACGGACGCCGGACATAGGGCGATCACAATAGCTCACCTTTAGCACGTTGTGCTAAGGTGAGCTAAAAAACAAGAGGGCCATGATGGCCCTGTATAACTCCATTGCCTTTCAAAAAAATGTATCATACGCTTAATTGGCATTGACAAAGACATATCATGAGAGGTCTGTATGGCTATAAGCTTTCATACAGAAAATAGACACCCAGTCATTTTTTTTTTTTTCAAATGCAAAGATGATGTCAATAAATACAAGCAGGTCTAACCAAGTATTGTTCATACCTAATGTCGATGAACTCTAACAAAGAAATGCTTTGATAAGATTTCCAAAACTTTAGTAGCAGAAAACATTTTTTCAGTGGCATAAACTTTTAAGTTCTGGAACAAGAGAAAAACAAGAGGGCCATGATGGCCCTGGGTCGCTCACCTTAGTAGAGTGCCTTTAAGGTTTTTCTTTAATTTGACCATGTGACCTAGTTTTTGACTGCAGGTGACCCAATTTCAAACTCATATTTCATGAAGACAAACATTCTGACCAATTTTCAAGTCAATTGAGCAAAAAATGTGGCCTCGAGTGCCCTAAAGATATTTCTTTAATTTGACCTAGTGATCTAGATTATGACCCCAGATGACCCAAATTTGAACTGGTCTTTGACTATATCAAAAGAAACATTTTAACCAATTTTCAAATCAAATAAATAATAAATGTGGCCTCTATAGTGCCCACTAGCTATTTCTTTAATTTGACCAAGTGACCTAGTTAATGACCCCAGTTGACCCAAATTCAGACTCATGTGAGATTTTATAAAGACAAACATTCTGACCAATTTTCAAGGCAATTAAGCAAAGAATGTGGCCTCTAGAGTGCCCACAAGGTATTTCTTTATTTTGACCTAGTGACCTAGTTTATGGTTCCAGGTGACCCAAATCCAAACTCATCTGGTATTTCATCAAGACAAACATTCTGGCCAAATTTCAAGTCATTTGAGCAATAAATGTGGCCTTCAGAGTGCAAACAAGGTATTTCTTTAATCTGACCCAGTGAACTAGTTTATGACCCAAGTTGACCCAAATTAATCTTATGTGAGACTTTATAAAGACAAACTTTCTAACTAATTTTCAAGGCAATTGAGTAAATAATGTGGCCTCGAGAGTGCCAACAAGGTATTTCTTTAATTTGACCTAGTGACCTAGTTTATGACCCAAGATGACCCAATTTTGAACTCAATGAACTTGTTTCGCTTAGATGGGCAAACAAACTTAGAAGAGAATCACTACATACATGTACCAAATATCAAAGCTCTACGCCTTCCAGTTTTAAAGAAGAATTTTAAAGTTTTCCTTCTTTGTTCCTATGTTTGAACTTGTGACCCCCAGGGCTAGCCAGTTTTGACCCAGGGGCATCATATGAACAAACTTGGTAGAGGTCGACTAGGAAATGCTACATACCAAATATCAAAGCTCTACACCTTCCCGTTTAAGAGAAAAAGAAATTTAAAGTTTTCCTTCTTTGTTCCTATCTTCAAACTTGTGACCCCCGGGGCGGGGCCAGTTTTGACCCAGGGGCATCATATGAACAAACTTGGTAGGGGTCCACTCTGAGATGCAACATACTAAATATCAAAGCTCCACACCTTTCGGTTTCAGAAAAGAAGAATTTTAAAGTTTTCCTTCTTTGTTCCGATGTTCGAACTTGTGACCCCAGGGGCTGGGCCAGTTTTGACCCAAGCAGCATCCTTGGAACAAACTTGGTAGAAGTCCACTAGGAGATGCTACATACCAAATATCAAAGCTCTATGCCTTCCCATTTAAGAGAAAAACAAAATTTAAGTTTTCCTTCTTTGTTCCTATGTTTGAACTTGTGACCCCCGGGGCAGGGCCAATTTTGACCCCGAGGGCATCATATGAACAAACTTAGTAGAGGTCTACTAGGCGATGCTACATACCAAATATCACAGCTCTATGCCTTCTAGTTTTACAGAAGAAGATTTTTAAAGTTTTCCTTCTTTGTTCCTATGTTGGAAATTGTGACCCCCGGGGCGGGGCCAGTTTTGACCCCAGGGGCACCATATGAACAAACTTGGTAGAGGTCCACTAGGAGATGCTACATGCCAAATATCAAAGCTCTACGCCTTCAAGTTTCAGAGAAGAAGATTTTTAAAGTTTTCCTTCTTTGTTACTATGCTCAAACTTGTGACCCCCGGGGTGGGGCCAGTTTTGACCCCAGGGGCATCATTTGAACAAACTTGGTCGAGGTCCACTAGGCAATGTTACATACCAAATATCAAAGCTCTACGCCTTCCAGTTTCAGAAAAGATGATTTTTTTAAGTTTCCCCTCTTTGTTCCTATGTTCGAACTTGTGACCCCCGGGGCAGGGCCAGTTTTGACCCCAAGGGCATCATATGAACAAACTTGGTAGAGGTCCACTAGGAGATGCTTTATGCCAAATATCAAAGCTCTATGCCTTCTAGTTTTACAGAAGAAGATTTTTAAAGTTTTCCTTCTTTGATCCTAAGTTGGAAATTGTGACCCCCGGGGCGGGGCCAGTTTTGACCCCAGGGGCATCATATGAACAAACTTGGTAGAGGTCCACTAGGAGATGCTACATGCCAAATATCAAAGCTCTACACCTTCAAGTTTCAGAGAAGAAGATTTTTAAAGTTTTCCTTCTTTGTTACTATGCTCAAACTTGTGACCCCCGGGGCGGGGCCAGTTTTGACCCCAGGGGCATCAAATGAACAAACTCGGTAGAGGTCCACTAGGAGATGCTACATACCAAATATCAAAGCTCTGCGCCTTCTAGTTTTAAAGAAGAAGATTTTCAAAGATTTTGCTTTTTTTTCATTTTTGTTGCCATGGCAACCAGAGTTGTGGGTGGAATTCAATTCTTTGAACACTTTTGGTAGAGCTTCACCCAAGGAACATCCCTGCCAAGTTTCATCAAGATTGGCCCAGTGGTTTAGGAGAAGAAGATGTTTAAAGAAATTGTTGACGGACGACGGACGCCGGACATAGGGCGATCACAATAGCTCACCTTAGCACGTTGTGCTAAGGTGAGCTGAAAATGAATGATACAAACCTTTTTTCATAAAATATTGAGTTCTCAATATATGAGCCTTACAACCCCTTGGACTTACCACAGTGCTGTACTACTATAACTTGCTACAGGCCAACTAGATGAGGGTGCATGCAAAGTTTGATAAACCTAAATCTTACGGTTAGGAACCAGAAGATTCTTTTCGTTTTCAGTCTATAAGCCCATGTAAAAACTCCCTGGGTCGGGCCAATTATGACCCCAGGACTATGGTTGGAACAATCTTGGTAGAATTCTACATCATGGAGCTGCATGCAAAATTTCATACCACTATGCCTTACGGTTACGAAAGAGAAGATTTTTGAAGTTTCCACGATACAAGCCATTGTAAAACTTTTGACTCCTGAGCCAATATTGATCCCAGGCCTATAATTTGAACAACCCTTGTAGGAGTTCACTAGATAAAGCTACATGCCAAGTTAGGTAGTCCTATGCCTTGTGGATAGGAATAGGAAGATTTTTTAAGTTTTCACTGTATAAGCCCATGTAAAACTTGTAACCACCGAAGCGGGGCCAGTTTTGACCCCAGGGCTATAATTTGAAGAAATCTGGTACAAACGCACCGGATGAAGTTACATACAGAATTTGGTAGCCCTATGCCCAATGGTTTTGGGCAAGAAGTTTGGACAAGTTTGGTTTTGGACAAGAAGTAGTTCGCTGGCCGGCGGAGCTAAAATCTTAAAAACCAATAGGACGGTGACGGGAGATCCAATGGCGACAAGTTTATTTGATGACGTTCCTTTACCTAGGACACTACCGGTACGGTAAAGTTACACATCATCCATGTACCGTGGGATATTATGCTGATAAAAATCCCCATCGTCGGTTACTCACGATATCTGAGTTATATTACTCTTCGTCCATATACCGTGGCATATTTGGCTGACGAAATAGTAACACATCAGCTATGTACCGTTGGGTACCGGCTGACAAATATCTCGATATCCAATGGCTACCAGTTTATTTGAGGGTGTATCGTCGTCGATTACACACGGTACTTGACTAAGTTACATGTATTTGTCACCCATGTACAGTTGGATACTTGGCTGACAAACTCTCAATCGTCTTTAGCCCGCGGAACTTTAATTACATTAGAAATCATCCATGTAAGATGGAATATTTGGCTGACAAACTCTCAGTCGCCCCTCGCCTACGAAACTTTGACAACATTAGACATCATCCATGTACGGTTATATATTTGGCTGACAAACTCTCAATCGTCCCTGGCCCACGGAACTTTGATTACATTAGACATCATCCATGTAAGATGGGATATTTGGCTGACAAAATCTCCGTTGTCCCTCGCCTACTAAAGTTTGATAACATCAGAAATCATCCATGTAAGATGGGATATTTGGCTGACAAACTCAATCGTCTGTTACTCACGATACTTTGATTATGTTAAACATTATCCAAGTACCACTAGTGTGGGATATTTGGCTGATAAAAATCTCCATCCTTGGTTACCATACCTGGCTGATTAAACCTTCATTGGTTTAATATGTTATAAGTCACGTGTGCGAAAGGATTTTCCTGATCTAATCTTGGTAACAAAGTCCTCCAATTTAGAGGAAAAAAGTCTCAGATTGATGTCTTAGCTAGACTCCACCTGATAGAGACGGGGGGAGAGAGAGAGAGAGACAGACAGACAGAGTGAACTGGGAAAGAAAATCGGACAAACGACAGACGGATGGCTTGGCAGAAAGATGACAGACAGACAGACCCTATTTCCACTTCCTCAGTAGTATACTCTAGTTCACTAGCGCGGTTTCCGCATTGTTCTTTAATGTCTTTTATTGTATCTACAAGATCTTTGTTTCCTCCTTCTGCCATGTCTTTATCTTAAAAAAAAAAAGTGAATAAGCATTTTAACTCTTTACCAAACGACAAAATTGAAAGCATTTGCTGACAACAAAATAAATTTGAATTTCTCTTTGGACGGGTAGAAAACGTTGTGGGAAAAGGAGAAAATGTTGGTAACCAGCATTTTCTCCTTTTCCAACAATGTTTTCAAAAGGCTTCTTTCACAGGGTCGTTGAAAGTCAGGATTGTGTGGTAAAGGGTTAAAAAATAATCCAGCAGAAACTAAATGTATAAAATAGCTGACCACAGTCAGAAAAAATAAATTATAGACTTTTTATCAAACGAAACAATACAGCCCTTTACGACACAATCCTGATTTTTAACGACTGGAAAGAATAAATCTTTTAAAAACACTGTGAAAAAGGAGAAAATGCTGGTTACCCCCCATTTTCTCCTTTTCCTAAATGTTTGCACAAATGGAGCTACGTTTAAATTGTCATCTGCAAACACTTTCCATTTGGACCAGTCTAAAATTTTATCTTCATGTTAATAGTTTACACTCTTCCATATTGAAATACTTTGCTGATGAGATGACAAATTAAATTTAGCTCAAATGAAGGACTTTGTAGTTCTATATTGTGTGGAAAGGGGAAGGTTTCTTTTTCACATAGTTTACGGGTATACTTATTATATAAGGCCTGTGGTCCATAATGCAATACTAATAGTATATTCTAACATGGTGATAAGGAAAGTGACAAGTGTAAATAACCAATTTCAAACAAGTTATAAGCATCATATTATTCCCTAGGCTACTAAGCGCGACTCACAGACCTTTGCAGACCATGAAGATCAAGATCAGACTGCACAGCACGTGAAGTCTGATCGTGGATCTACACTGTCCGATGAGGAGATATTTCTCCAACCCCCATAACTTTGAAATACCAACATGGTGGTTTTTAACCATTGGCTTGAGAGTTTCATTTAATTTATTTAGCAGGATAAAGATTAAATTGATATATCCAGATAAGTATGTGCCATGCTCTGTGAAAACGGAGCTTAACGCATCTGAGAAAAGTGTCGACCCAGGTCAGCCTGTGCAATCCGCGCAGGCTGACCTGGGCCGAAACTTTTCGCTATTGGTACAATTTTCTGTACGTCAAAGGACCAGTCTACCTCATGTTTCAGTCGGTTGTTAGACAACATGGATTTTATGGGTCTGTATTTATGTGTGTGATGTCTTGCTTGGTATGATGCCTCGGTAGATCTATCGTTAAATTAAAGCGGGGGACCGACTGATAAAGGGCTAAAGAGACTCGAGGCACGCAATGATAGGTGACTGGTTACCGGATTAGATTTGAATGATATTCGGTACATATCTTAAAACGAGAAGTTAAGAAAACAAAAGAATTATTGGTCCTAAAGTGCTCACCAGAGTAAAGTCATCTATAGCTGATAAAGCTGCACCCTCGTTAACCCAGGTGTGAAGTATTACCATTCATCACCCCTTGGACATTCGATTGTGAAGCCGTCGTTTCTGTGAATATTCATAAGATTGCGAATTACACCAATAGCCAATCGAATTGTCGATGACATAATGATACTCTCTTGTAGTGGAAGATAATCCGTCGTTATGAATAAACCGGGTAAAACCCACATTATTATCAACGAAAATGGCGGCCGCCGGTGGGCCTTCCTTCTGTGGCATTTGCCTCACAACAATCCAGGGCAGCTATTCAGAAATACAGCGTGCTGTTGCAGTCCATAGGGGTATGTACCAGGGGTGACGTCATCCTCGTTGACCCGCTTCCGATGTAAACTACATTCATCGATTTGATTGCTTGTAGACGAGGTAAAAATAGATATGATGGCATATGGTTGATAAAAATAGATTAAATTTTCTCGATGAAAAACTGAGATTACCAATCAAAATGCCCCATGAATAATAAATGAGAACGAGAAAACATACGCGAGATAACCCAGGGGCGATGAATGTAGTTTACGGAATACATCGGAGCTGGGTCAACGAGGATGATAAAGCTGCAGAGATCCTGGTTTTAATGATGTAAAACACATGAGTGTAAGTGACTTACTCTTTGAACCAATGTGACCCAATTCGAAACTTGTCCAAGATACAGTACAGTACGCTCCGCGCGTTTTTTTTTTCTCAAGTCCGCGAGACGCGGCGCACCAATTTGTCCGCGGCAAATTCTACTGCAAAGGTAAAAGTCCGCGAGACGCGGCAGACTTGTTATCGCGGACTGATAAATATCGAGAAGCTTCTCAGTAGGAGACCATCACGGGGGATCGCGGCGAACTGCGAGGGATCGCGGGGAATCATGATGGATCACGGTGAATTTATATTTATAAAAATCTATTTTCTAAACAGTTTTAGAGAAATATCGGGAACCAAGATCTAATCATTCCATTCCGACCGCAACATTTTCACACCTTTAAATCATGTAAATTTTAGGTTTTTACATGACAATCCAGGGCAGGCATTACAAATCCTTGTATACAAAGGCAAATATTCAGAAATACAGGGTGTTGTTGCAGTTCATGGGGGTATGTAGCAGGGGTGACGTCATCCTCGTTGACCCGCTTCCGATGTAAACTACATTCATCGATTTGATTGGTTTTAGACGAGGTAAAAATAGATATGATGGCATATGGTTGATAAAAATAGATTAAATTTTCTCAGTGAAAAACTGAGATTACCAATCAAAATGCCTCATGAATAATACATGAGAACGAGAAAACATACGCGAGATAACCCAGGGGCGATGAATGTAGTTTACGAATACATCGGAACTGGGTCAACGAGGATGACACTGTGTATATGTTACAGGAAATCTGTGAAACTAAGAATTTCATGAAATTCCTAACACATTCAGGAAATACGTGAAATGACTGATTCACTAAGGGATTTCACGAAATGCCTGATTTTTTTTCAGGAATTTCGTGAAATTATGATACATTTTTACACAGATATCCTAAAAGCCATTGACATGATTTAGGAAATGTGTGAAATGGTGTGTCTTTTTAAAAGGTTGTTTGAAACAAAGGAAAATAACCTTTTCTAACATTTTCCCTGAAAAATTCTAAACTTGGTTTTGCATTCTATCAAAAAAAAAAATATGAAATGTAAAAAAAAAAAAATTGTAAAAAATACCATACGTACATAAATAGATTAATAAAAAGCCACTAACATGATTTAGGAAATGTGTGTAATGGTTTGTCTTTAAAAAGGTTGTTTGAAATTAAGGAAACTAACCTTTGGAACATTTTTCCCCAAAAAAACATTTCTTGCATTCTTTTGTAAAAACATATCAAATATTCAACAATAAAAAGATATAAATATGTAAATAGATGAATAAGAAAAAATGTTTAATTAATTTAACTAATTGTTTGTTTGTTTTTCGATGATTAATTAAAATACCAACGTTAATCATTAATAGTAACACATCTGATTGGCCAATAAAAGACTTTTAACTTTTCACAACAAGATAAACATTTAAAGATTAATAACATTAAAGGTTTTAATGATAACTTTAATTAAAGTTCAAAGGGCTAATTGCTTAGCAGTTTAGTCCAAGTCTGCCAACATCAATATTATAAAAACCGTGTCTGAAGTGCATTTTCCATTCCTTCACTTTATTTGAAATCAACAACATGAGTCAGATGAACAGTGAGATAGAGTTCCGAGAGGCCCTTTTCAAGAGATATTCGTCGCATGAGAAACATCCCATTCCAAAAGACGTTTACTACCAGACTATCGATGACATGAAAACAGCCACAGAAACAACAACAACAACAAAGTCTCGTCACCAGTACTACATACTGAAGAAGTATGAAGTTCTACAGTGTGGAGATGTCGAAAAATTGATCAAGAAGAGACAGTCACCTACAGACAACCCACTATGCTAAGTTACCATAGAAGACACGTATGACATTATCAATCAAAGTGTTATAAGCACTGTAATCGGTCGACACTGAATAATTACAGTGGTTTGAAATCACAAATCAAATGGTAGATGTTTAATCTGTGTATGGGACAAAAAATCCTACACCGTTACAAGTGAGCCACGTAGGATCCCACTTTTTAAACTGTCTTTTACAAATTAGTAGTTTAACGATTGGTTAAAATATAGTCTATGTTTGCCAGCCGACAGCAATAGAACGTAAAAAATATGTGAAAATTCTGATCAGCAATACCCATTATCAAGTTTTAGATATCACTCATCATGAACAGCAGTACCTACCAATCCTTTAAAAGAGTGAAAAAAATACATATATTCTTTTCTGTAACTTTGGCAACTTTGGTCACTGTATTGTAACATATAAAAGCCGTATAAAATATGCCTGCATTATAACTTTGGAATTGTTTACTTTTAGCTGCTTTTGGGCCTTTCATTTTTCCATTTTTTTAACAAGACATCGTGTTCATCTTGACAAGCTTTCCTACCTATTCTTTAGCGGGCCAAATCGCCCAGTCCAAACGTCTGCTGGCAAATTTCTCCTACATTATACATTCAAAGAATGTAGATACCCAATAGCTCCCTAACCGTCAACTCTTTACCAAATGATAAAATTTTAGACTTGACCAAATCAAAAGCATCTGCACATGACGAATTAAACGTAGACCAAACAGGAAAACAATATCAAACATTAGGCTACAATTTCATGGTCGTTTTTTTTTCCCATATACATCCCAAACAAACAGACAATTAGATCTAAGATACGAACGTCTGTGATATTGAATTGCATTGCGTTCAAAGGACAGTCTGATCTATATATTTTATTGTCTTCAAGAGCGACTTTACTTGTCCATAGCCAACACAGGTAATTGTATTTGAGTCATTCTAATCAGCAAGAGCATAACTGCGTTAGCCTTGATCTCTTTATCTGAAATGTGGAAAAGATGAGAATCGACCAATGTGGAATAGCTGATTAGACAAACATGTTACTGACATTTGCACGCTTAGAGTATGGAGGGGAATATCCGCCAAAATTCTATGGGTCTAGATGACAATCTCATTTGTGAACATTAGATGTCTATTCGTCTTCTTTCTTACATCTTACATGCATATTGCATCTCATGTGTCATTATTACTAGTGCATACTGTTAGATGCTAATTGCCTGCATCATTATTATAACTTGACCATATTTACTATTTGTTTTTGTTGATTATGAATGATTAATTCTTCCTGATTACTTCCTACTGCGTCATTGCATTTGTCTTTTTTCCCAAGTGCTTGCTGCATGTTTCTAGTAGCATTTTACTTTCTTCTAAATACATGTTATATTTGTTATACTTCCTTCTCCAGTATTGAAACTTCCTAATTGCAGACGAGAAGTATAATGGGTGACAAATGTTTCGGTAACAGACAAGTTCGGTAAATTGGACTTATAAAAGTACATCTATCCGATGTTTAGGTAACAAGGTAATTATATAGTGTTTAACCCTTTACCACATAATCCCGAGTTTTAACGACCTTGAAGAAGAAGCCTTTTGAAAACATTGTGGTAACCAGCACTTTCTCCTTTTCCCACAATGTTTTCTACCATATCAAAGACAACTTCCATCATTAGAGTCACATTTGAATTGTCGTCTGCAAATGCTTTCAATTTGGACAAGTCTACTTTTTTGTCTTGTGGTAAAGAGTTAATGCACCGTGATGTTTTTCACACCAAGTAAAGTCTTGGCTCTCATTTGTTCAAGGGTTCTTTTTTCCACACGCTTTCAGACATAATAATTTTGTTATGTTGTTATGTTGCTCCTGCCATGCTGTATGTAAAATAATATACCTGAAATCACTATCACATCTTACTTTCGATATTCCAACCATATAGTTGAGGTGATAATACCCAATCCTCACCTTGTACTCGATGTATCTTCCTTTAAAATGTTTTTATGAATATTTCAGTGCGAAAATATTTTCTTCCTTAACACTTTGCCAGACGACAAAATTTCAGCCTTGTCGAAATTGAAAGCATTTGCAGACGAAATTTCAATGTGGCTCAAATCTATTGATAGTGTAGAAAACATTGTGGGAAAAGGAGAAATGCTGGTTACCAGCATTTTCTCCTTTTCCCACAATGTTTTCAAAAGGCTTCTTTCCCAGGGGCGTTTAAAGGCAGCATTGTGCGGTAAAGGGTTAAAGACTTCCAAACCAGCCATTAACCCTAAAAGCGCCTGTCACTACTTCAGTTGCCGTTGTGGCCAGTGCAGATCAAGATCACACTATGCCAAACACAGAGTCTAAACTTTGATCTTCACATGCTCCTTTTCCAAAGCATTCTGAACAGAAAAAACCTTGAAATCGCTAGAATTAAGGTTTTATTTCTACAATGAAAATGGCACTTAGGTTTATTCGAAGCTCTTAGAGTTAAACTTATGGATAATTCAATTGTTTCTAGAAAGATGGCTAATACAGAAAATATATTGTGGCAAATGAAGAGAGGGGGTGAGAGAGATAGATAGATAGTGACATATACTCTTTTGGTAAATACTTTTTTCAAACAGCATGAGCAGTGTGTGATCTGAATATGCCCTATCCCCTTAACTTTTATGTGTGCAGTCTGATCTGCGAATTTCTCCTCGTCTATTAATGTTTCAGGGACATAAAAATGAGTTTTAGGGCTTTTGTTTTTAATTTTTCGTCACAAATTCTAAATAGCCACCTTTAAACCCAGGTTAATCTCTAAGATATATGGGGATCTTCTTTATCTTGTTGGTAATGGGAGGTATGAAAACAGGCTGTTAAAGAATTCGCGTTTATTTATCGGCGCCACCGGTTTCCCATATGGGCGACGGCCCCTGAAGGCTATTAGTTATGTTACAGGGATAGTGCAAGATACACGACGAAACCTATCATAAGTTACGCCTGGTTCTTTAACGTTCTCGGTGTATAGCACCGTCACACGAAACCGGTTTAACGTCTCATCTGAAAAACTGTTAGTAATTTTAGATGGTTAGCCGAGGGAATCGAACCCACACCCTCAAGTGTCCCGACACATGACGTTTACTAGTCCTACGCTCTACCACATGAGCTATACAGGCTAGTATAGGCTGTTAAAGACACATGTCTATACATGTATATAGTACATGTATATATAATACTCCCTTTGCTCTCGCAATGTTCGTACAGGTGTCTGGGACCTTATATGATTTTTTTTATGCAGTGATGTCCGTGTTGTATTGATGAACACACTTTAAAACCTGCGGACGACGACTTGTGTGCACCAGACCAGATTTAAAAACATTGTGGAGGCAGGAGAGGAACAAAACAGAACATTTTTCCTAGACAAGCACAATGTACATAGTCAAAATTACAAGAAGTATGCAACAAAGCATTGTCGAGGTCTCTCTCTCTCTCTCTCTTTCTCTCTCTCTCTTTTCATTTGCTACAATGTTCACCTGTAATATCTTTATTAATTCGCACTGATTAACCATAAGTTTAACCCTTAGAGCATCGAACAAACCAAACGGCCATTTTCATTTTAGAAAAAGAACATCTACTATAAATGATTTCAAGGTTGGCCTTATTCATAATGTATTAGAAAAATAGACAGAGTAAATCTACGATCAGTCTCCATGTTTTGTGTAGTCTGATCTTGATCTGAATTGGCTGCAAGGGTGAAAGGTGCTCTAAGGGTAAATGGCTGGTTTGCAAGCCGGCCATTTTGTTCCCAAAAGAAAATATTTTCACACAGGAAATGTTAACGAAGACAGTGCCTTTTTGATAAAACATATTTATAAAACTTAAAATTGGCTTAAACTGGGAGTCTGTTATCTGTAGGACGATTACAATGGGTACAGGTTTAGGATTGTGTATTATTGATTAAATCAGCTAAGGGTGAAAGGGTGAAAACCGAAAATAAGATGGTGATCAGAATTTATCAATTTCAGGCATTTATAAACAGCATGAAAGGTACAACATAACAAATATTATTATGTCAGAAAACGAGAGGCAATTGCAAATTAAAAAAAAAAATGGTTTGCACAGAAAGCTATGTACTGGGTGTGAGAAACATCAGGGCACTGCCTTGTTACAGAACATTTATAAGTCCAATTTACCGAACTTGTCTGTTACCGAATAATGTATATGAAAGCGCCATCTGGTATCATAATATGACTTGTCGTATTCGTGTAAATGCCATTCTTGTTAGTGCATACTTCGTTCGCCTTAATTCAGCTACCTATCATAGCTTAACTTTAATATGACAAAAGCTCATAGTTTTTGCCAGAATATGCATAAACAAGAATGTAGCACTTTAATAAGCTATACAAACATGGGAAATGGGAAAAAAATCAGGATAAGGAAGTAAGATGGATGAAATCCTAATGTCAAAAGGGGCATAATGAACAGAAGCACACGCTACTAAATAACAATTTTATGGCATACAAGTGGAAGAAGAACTAGAGGCGCTTGAGCGCCTGTATCGCTCCACAGGCCTGATATTTCTATAATGGCGAAAAGAAGTTTTTAACAATTACCATTCAATCCTGCATTTTAGCTCACTAAAGAAAAAAGGTATGGAAAAAACTTGTGAGAAAAGAAGAAACAAGAGGGCCATGATGGCCCTGTATCGCTCCACTGGCTTATAAATATAAACCACGAAGAAAAGTCTTCACTATATAAGCCCTTATAAAACTTTGACCTCATGGCTACAGTCTGACTAAATGGGGAATATTGTATTAGAAGAATAACATGCCAAATGTGGGAGTTCTTGGCCTTATGGCTGGTAACAAGATGGTTTCTGAACTTTTCACTCCATAAACCCATGTAAAACTTGTGATCCCTGGTGCAGGGCCAAACTTGATCCTAGAGCTGTAACTTGGGCCCTCTTTGTAACTGTCCACTAAATAATGCTATAATTATATGCAAAATTTGGTAGCCTAAGCCTTATGGCTATGTACACCAAGATTTAAAAGTTTTCCCTGTGTAAGCCTATGTAAATCTTGTGAACCCCCCCCCTCCAAGTATGAGGCCAAATTGACCCCAGGACTATACTTTGGGCACTTTTGGTAGACTCCAACTAGATCAAGCTAAATGCCAAATTTGGTAGCTCTAGGCCTTATGGTTTCAGACAAGAAGATATTTAAAGTTTTCTCTATATAAGCCTATGTATAAAACTTGTGACCCCTGGGGAAGAGCCAATTTTGACCCCAGGGCTATAATTTCAAGAAACACGATAGAGGTCTACTACATAAAGCTACATGCCAAATTTGGTAGCCCTGTGCCTTATGGTTTCAGACAAGAAGATTTTTAAAGTTTTCTCTATATAAGCCTATGTAAAACTTGTGACCCCTGGGGAAGAGCCAATTTTGACCCCAGGGCTATAATTTCAAGAAACATGATAGAGGTCTATTACATAAAGCTACATGCCAAATTTGGTAGCCCTATGCCTTATGGTTTCAGACAAGAAGATTTTTAAAGTTTTCTCTATATAAGCCTATGTAAAACTTGTGACCCCTGGGGCAGAGCCAATTTTGACCCCAGGGCTATAATTTGAAGAAACTTGATAGAGGTCTACTACATAAAGCTACATGCCAAATTTGGTAGCCCTATGCCTTATGGTTTCAGACAAGAAGATTTTTAAAGATTTCCAATATTTTTCAGTTTTGTTGCCATGGAAACCAGAGTTTTTGAAGGAATCAAATTCTTTCAAGAAATTCTGAAGAGGACCATGTCAGGATCATTTCTGTGAAGTTTCGTGAAAATCGGATGGGTAGTTTCAGAGAAGAAGATGTTTGAAATAAAAGTTAACGCACGGACGGACGACCGGACGGACGGACGGACGGACGGACGCACGACGGACACCGGGCCATGACATAAGCCCGCTGGCCTTCGGCCAGTGGAGCTAAAAAATGGTAACCAGCATTTTCTTAGTTTCCCACAATAATTTCTATCCTTTTTTATATATGTCTTACTAATTTGAAGATATGTTGTCTGCAACAGGTTCTTTCACAAACCATTTTGGGTGGGGAAACATCAAAATATAGAAAATATGTCTTTCTCAGGGTCGTTAAAAGTTGTGATTGTGTGGTAAAGGGGTAATCTAAAAGAACAGCTAGGAGGGCAAATGAATGAATGTTATAGCAATATAGATCAACTTATATCAATACACCAGATACAATGAAATATGCTGGCATACAATGAACACCTAATCCCTAATAATCAACTTTTCACAGTTAGAATGTCTTCTGTGGCAAACAACACAAAATGGTCTACAAATGCATTTACATAAATCAAATATCCTGCTCCAGGGCACAGATTAATTCTGGTGTACTGAAGTTGCGGGATCAGTTTGACTGGGTAACATTAATGCCTTATCACAAATGTAAAGCCCTGTCCCACTGTGTACCAGGTCACCAGGATTTACACCCCTTCTCTGTCCACTCTGCATTTACTCATTAGTAGGTCAACAAACCTTTACCAGAACTAATAAAAGTGCAGAGGTTCTCTTGTTCTATATCAAAAGGACTATAAAGTACCTACAACATGGGGGTTTTGTTATTAAAATACTTTTTCTTTTTTATCTTGGCATGGTTACTCAGGCTTAGTAATAAGGCAAAATTGAAAAGCTCAAGTTGTGAAAGGTGCTCAAGCTTTTATCTTATTTATGGCCAGTGATATTTCATTACTAGTACTAACTAATAGCATATCATTGGAGTAAATTGTGATCTTAATACCAAGGAAAATGTGTGGGCTTAAATAGGACAGCCCTGACTAGGTCAAGTCAATCCAATTTTCTTCCTTTTTCTCTGTTAGTCGATAAAACTAACACAATAAATAGTTTTGGAGAAGAACATTTTTTTGAAATATAAGCCTTGTCTATAAAAAAATGTGTTTTTAGGTGTATCATTTTTTTAAAAGGAATTTGGTATACAACCACCATAGAAACAATTTGGCAGACAACCACCATAGGAACTTACCTGCAAAACAACAATGAAATCCAATGAATAGTTTTAGAGAAGAAATTTTTCAAAGATTTTACTTTATACCATAAAAGGAAAATGAGTCTCCCATAAAAGCCATGTTTTTTGACAGATCATTTTTTTTTAAAGGAATTCTGTAAACCTGTATCTAAGGAACATTCCTGCAAAATAATGATGCTATCCAAATAGCGGTTTGGGAGGAGAAGATTTTTAAAGGTTTTTTACTTTGGTTGCCATGGCAACCAGAATTCTTCATGGAACACAATTATTTGAAGGAATTTGAAAGAGGACCACCAAAGGAACATTCCTGTGAAATTTGGTAAAAATCCAGTCAATAGTTTCTGAGGAGAAGTTTTTTAAAGAAAAAGTTTACGGACGCACGCACGGACGAACGGACGGACGGACGCACGATGGACACAACGCCATGACAATAGCTCGCTGGCCTTCGGCCAGTGGAGCTGAAAATGAAATTAGCATCAAGCAACATGCACTAGTAATAATGAAACATGAAATGTTATATGCATGTAAGATGTAAGAAAGAGGACAAATAGACATCTAATGTTCATAAATAAGAATGTCATCTAGACACATAGAGTTTTGGCGGATATTCCCCTCCATGTTAGAGCGCTAAATTGTTAAAATAGACATGTTAAGCTTCGAAAAGCATCCTAAATATTGCAGGACCATTGCTGTCTTGAGTAGAGGAACTCGGAAAACTGGCATGACAGATCCAAGATCTGACTGCATGTTCTGAGCAGTCTGGTCTGAATCTGCACTCTCTGCAAAGACTTTTTCCCTGGTCCGTTGATTCAGATATGGAGAATATAACAGTAAGTAAGCTTATTTGTGTTACAGTTTCAGGGTTTTTTATCCTCGATCAGAATGTTATATTTGACAAAATTTTGAAAATCTTGCAAATGGGTGAAAAACGCTGTGGAAAAAAGAGAACATGCTGAATACATGCAGTTTCTCCAACTATATTTTCAAAGCCCCACAGGATTATTTGGCCAAGGGTTAACAGACTGATTCCAGTCTGTAGAAACTCACGAAGAAGAAACATGTAAGTGACTGTGTAAAATGGTAGTGCCATGGCTGGAAGGAGAGGAAGAGGGGCTGTGAAAACAATTTAACCCTTAATCTGCTAAAACACTGAAATGAAATTTCAAACCGGTGGTAAAACCCGAATAATTCTATGTCAAACTTATTCTTTTTTGGAAGAGGAAATATCTTCCTATCGGACAGTATAGATCCAAGATCAGACTGCACGTTCTGTGCAGTCTGATCTTTATCTATATTATCCGCAAAAAGGTCAGTGAGTCGCACTTAGCAGCCTAAGGGTTAATACATCATACGCTGAAGATGCGTAATCAGTCAGTATTGTGAATGGACAGCCTGGGTATTAAGGTTGCAAGCGGTGAATCGCCAGTCCATTCTGAAAATGTTTACGTAATGGCCTCTCCGCGAGGGCCATAACCTTTACACAACTCTATACGCTTTGTCCTCACAGCTCTACACGCTTCGCCTCACATATATCTTTCAGCTCTGTGATGACATTGGCAGTAAATTCAGATCCGTTGTCACTCTGTAGTATGGCTGGAGCCCCGAAAAGAAGGAATACATTTATGTCCAAAAGTTGGTGGGCGCCTTCAGCTGCTCGTTTCGAAGTCAGAGGCCTGAGTACAACAAATTTCGTAAGGTGGCACTGATAAACCATGATCCATCTAAACTATCCTTGTTGGGAAGACTACATATCTATTAGGTCAACCTGACCACGGGTGTTAAATTCTCCGGTAAGGATAGGTTTAACCACTACAAGATCTCTGATTATAACAATGGTGTAAGATTATGCTTGTATGCTTGCGAACTGCTCTCTGCTTAGAAAGCAAATGTATACATGTATTGTTCTGTTTACTTGGCGATAAACTGTCTTCAATAAGAAAAAAAAAATCAGGGCTCTACCAAATTTGCAGGCAACAAATTAAGTGTGGCTCAAATTGTGGAAATCGTGTGTGGCAGGGTAAATAAACATTGTGATAAAAGGAGAATATACTGATTACCAACATTTTCTCCGTTTCCTACACTGTTTCCAAAACCATTGTTCTTCACGGCACTTAAAACTCGTAATGTGTGGTAAAGGGTTTAAATGTTTTGATTTTTATAACAAATTTAGGCCCGTTTAATAATTCGTTTGGCAATGATGGCTACTTATAATCTGTTTTTTTTTTATTCAAAAAGTAACATGGAGCGTAATTTCGGTTGACTCTAGAGTCATCTACTAAACTGAAAAATTACCTGTCTGATCGCGGCGGAGTCATCGCGGTCGTTATGATTGCGTAACCAGACCGTCGTGATCCGCCAGCGATCGCCGCGTTTCACGGTGGTCCGCGTTAGTCCGCGTTCAGTTGTGTTCTAAAATCGCCGCGTTTCGTCTGCGCTAAGTCCACTGTGGAGCGCGAAATGAGAGGAAAAAAAAAAAAGAAACGCGTGGACTGTACTGTATCATTAAAACAAACATTCTGACCAAGTTTCATGAGATTCAGACTGAAAATGTGGTCTCTACGGTGCACACAAGGTTTTTCTAAGATTTGGTCCAGTGCCCTACCTTGTAATGAGATGTGACCCACTTTGAAACTTGTCCAGGATATCATCAATAATAACTTTCTGACCAAGTTTCATGAGAACCAGGTTGAAAATATGACCTCCACGGTGCACACAAGGTTTTTCTACGATTTGGCCCTGTGACCTACTTTTAGACCGAATGTGACCCAATTCCAAACTTGTCCAAGATATCATTAAAACAAACATTCTGACCAAGTTTAATGAGTATCAGACTGAAAAGGTGGCCTCTACGGTGCACACAACTCTTTCTAATATTTGGTCCAGTGTCCTATTTTGTGATGAGATGTGACCCACTTTGAAACTTGTCCAACATATCATCAAGACAAACTTTCTGATCATGTTTCATGCCTTTCAGGCTGAAAATGTGACCTCTAGAGTGTACACAAGGTTTTTCTAAGATTTGGCCAAGTGACCTACTTTTTGACCTGACATTACCCAATTTGGATCCTGTTGAAGGTATCATCAAGACAAAAATTTTAAGTCTCATGAGTATCAGGCTGAAAATGTGGCACACGAGGTTTTTCTAAGATGTGACCCTGTGACCGACTTTTTCACCCGACATGACCCAATTTCAAACTTATCTGCGATATCAACAAGATAAACTTTCTGACAAATCTTCGTATGTATAAGGCTGAAAATGTAGCCTCTATGGACTACCCAAGGTTTTCCCAAAATTTAGCCCAGTGGCCTACTTTTTGACTCGACATGAACCAATTTCGAACTTGTCTGAGATATCGTCAAGACAAACAATCTGACCTAGTTTCATGAATGACATACTAAAAATGTTGCCTCTAGAATGCACACAAGGTTTTTCTAAGATTTAGCCCGACGTTTTTGCCCGACATGACCCTATTTCGAAATTGTCCAAGATTTCATCAAGACAAACATTCTACCCAAATTTCATGAGTTTCAGGCTGAAAATGGGGCCTCTAGAGCGCACACAAGGTTTCTCTAAGATTCTTCCCAGTGACCTACTTTTTGACCTGACATGACCCAGATTCGAACTTGTCCAAGATATTATATAATGACAAACATTCTGACCAAGTTTCCAGAGTAGCAGGCTGAAAATGTGACCTCTACAGTGCACACATAGTTTTTCTTAGATTTAGCCCAGTGACCTACATTTTGACCCGACATGATCCCACTACGAACTTGTCCGAGATTTTATCAAGACAAACATTCTGACCAAGTTTCATGCGTATCTGACTGAAATGTGGCCTCGAGAGTGCACACAAGGTAAATTTAGACGACCGCACAACGGACGACGCACGACAAACGCCGGACACAACATGATCACAATAGCTCAACTTGAGCACTTTGTGCCAAGCCCCCGTAGCTCAGTCGGTAGCGCACAGGACTTGAGAACAGGCGGTCGCAGGTTCGATCCACGGCTTGGCCAATTTCTTTCCGAGGATTGATGATAGTCATCGCGACAGGATTCATTCGTCTCTCACCGCTGACCATTGTTTCGACGATGGTTAGGTGGGAAAGCAGCCAGAGGCTTGGAAAGAATATTGTGCCGAGTACTGGTAAATGAAACTCCAGGAAAGCATGGATAGGAGCACTGGCCGCCGTGATATAACTGAAATAATGTTGAAAACGGCGTTAAACACCATACAATCAATCAATCAATGAGCACTCTGTACTCAGGTGAGCTAGAAAGAACACAAATTTATTCCTATCACGGGCAATTCAAGTAAAACTACACACAGTGGACGATAATGACGGTAAAGGCGGAATGGGCATGTCTAAACTTAGGTAGACCCACATACACATGTACATAATTAGGCCTGGTGCAACGTGTTACGTAATGTTCACAAAGATCGAACTTTAATTATTACACATTTTACCTGGTTTATACATATACGTAACCTTACACCATGAGACGACTCTTCATCTTGTGCAAAGGTGATTGTCTTCGAAAGCCTTGTTGTGGCACAGGAAAGAAACTGCTTGTCACAAGCAGGGGTAGAGAAGAGAAATTGCTCGTCACGAGCAATTTCTCTTGTTGCCACAGTGTTTTCTCGTGGGTTGATTTATGAAACCTGAATTTCTGTTGAAGATGTTTTGAGAGTCATCGACTGCAATTTTGTCTCCGCTGAGGAGGAATGGGTCTGAAAAAAATTATTAGATCTACGACAGTCTATGCAGTTTTTGTGTAATTCCAATATACAGCGCTGTAGATATAGTCAACATAAAAAGCATTCGGAAATGCACTGTCGATCAAAAAAGGTGAAGATCAATCTTCAGTCTTATTTATTAATGTTAAAGAAAAATGATCTTACCGTAATTTGCTGACCCCGTCCGTAAAAATATGTGAAGTGTATTTTTAGATTTTCCGTGAATCGATTACTCACAATGTCGAGGACTGTGCACGATGGCATATAAAGCAGCTATGAAACCGTATGAATCCAGCTTTGAGATAACAAACATGAAAGATCCCTCTCGTTTTTAAAATAACCCCCGAGCTGCTCAGCACGACTCAAGGGCCTAGTGTGGACAGTGTAGATCAAGATCAGACTGCATAGAGCGTGCAGTCTGATCTTGTCTACACTGTCCGACAAGGAGATATTTCCCCAAAAAAATACACGTGTACCTTTGAAATACATCTACGTAGTAAAATATGGGTTTTCGCTATCGGCTTGAAAGTTTCATTTCAATTATTCAGCAGGATTGGGGTTTAAAAAGGATAGATCTATGGCGTAATCTTGAGGTACAGGATACGAATATTGAAACTTTTTTCGGATTCACTGTGAAAAGAAATGATGAAAGCAGATCTAGCCACGTCAGCAAGTGCCCCTTTTTCCACACTGTTTGGCACATTGTTGGAAAGAGAAGTTTTGTTTTCAATTAGATTTAGATCTATCTGTAAGATTTTGCCAAGCCCCCGTAGCTCAGCCGGTGGCGTACAGGACTTGAGAACAGGAGGTCGCTGGTTCGATCCCTGGCTTGGCCAATTTCTTTCCGAGGATTGATGATAGTCATCGCGACAGGATTCATTCCTCTCTCACCGCTGACCATTGTTTCGACGATGGTTATCTGGGAAAGTAGCCAGAGGCTTGGAAAGAATATTGTGCGGAGTACTGGTAAAAGAAACTCCAGGAAAGCATGGATAGGTGCACTGGCCGCCGTTATAATGGAATAATGTTGAAAATGGCGTTATACACCATACAATCAATCAGTCTGAAAGATTTGATGTTAATCCGAATTGTTGTTGGAAAATGAGTAGTCTCTGCTTCTAGAAAATGATGAGTCTGAATTTCTGAAAATACCGTACATGTAGACTGTACAGTATATCTAATGGGCATGTAACATGCAGAAAATATGCCCAAAACAAGAGGTTTTGACCCAGAATATCTCTTTTGACTGCTGAAATTACAATCCACTGAAGAAAGAAAGATTTTTCTTATTTTACAGGCTTGACCAAACAAGCGAACGGTATAGATCAAAGATCAGACTACATGTATACATTCTGTGCAGTCTGATCTTAGACTATACCATCCGCAAGGGCCCCTGTTTCAGCCTATGGTTTTAAAAGGATTAATCAGTAGCTCTAGATGGGCTAAAACAATTTTTGACATCCTGATATCCGTTATCTACAGTTTTCGCCCAGTTAAACTGGCAGCCTGTTATCGATTGGGCTACATGTATATCACAGAATAGCCAATCAGAGCAGCATACACATTTCCAGTTTGGCTGTAGAGGTAATATTGCGATATTTTGCACAATTTGAGATTGGTTATCGAAACTAAAATCATCAGGCATACACATAAGAGGTGGTACCAAAAATACAATTCACTTATTCGTGAGGTCAAAATATCGGAAAATCTGCTGCTCTGGAAGTGGGAGTAACCTCCCCTGAATCTCTATTAGTCTCGCGTCATGGCTGTTCTAACAAGAGGGTCACTGGTCCTAAAGCGCTTACCTGAGTAAAGCCACCTACAGTTGATAAAGCTGAGGACAGCTTGGTTTTAAAGATGAAAAACAAATGCGTGAAAGTGACCTACTTTTTGAACCAATGTGACCCATTTCAAACTTGTCCAAAACAAACATTCTGACCAAGTTTCATGAGTATCAGACTAAAATGTGGCCCCTACGGTGCACACAAGGTTTTTCTATGATTTGGTCCAGTGACCTACTTTTTGACCGGATGTGACCCACTTTGGACGTTGTCCAAGATATCACAAAGACAAACATTCTGACCAAGTTTCATAAGTATCAGGCTGAAAATGTGGCTCCTAGAGTGCACACAACGTTTTTCTAAGGTTTTTCCCAGTGACCTACTTTTTGACCAGACATGACCCAATTTCAATCTTGTCCAAGATATCATCAAGACAAACATTCTGACCAAGTTTCAAGAGTATTAGGCTGAAAATGTGGCCTCTAGAGTGCACACAAGGTTTCTCCAAGATTTAGCCCTGTGACCTACATTTTGACCGAACATGACCCAATATCAAAGTTGTCTGAGATATCATCAAGACAAACAACCTGACCTAATTTTATGAGTATCCGACTAAAATTGTGGTCTCTAGAGTGCATGCAAAGTTTTTCTAAGATTTGGCCTAGTGACCTACCTTTTGACCTCACATGACCCAATTTCGAAGCTGTCAGAGATATCATAAAAACAAATATTTTATTCAACTTTCATGAGTTTCAGGCTAAAAATGTGGCCCCTAGAGTGTGCACAAGATTTTTCTAAAATTTGGCCCAGTGACCTACTTTTTGACCCGACACGACCCAATTTCGAAATTGTCCGAGATATCATCAAGACAAACATTCTAACCAATTTTAATGAGTTTCAGGCTGAAAATGTGGCCTCTACAGTGCACACAAGGTTTTTCTAAGATTTAGCCCAGTGACCTACTCTTTGGCCCGACATGACCCAATTTCGAACTTGTCCGAGATTTTATCAAGACAAATATTCCAACCAAAGTTTGTGCATATCTGACAGAAAGTGTGGCCTCTACAGTGCACACAAGGTTTTTCTAAGATACGGCCCAGTGACCTACTTTTTGACCAAACATGACCCAATTTCGACCTGTCCAAGATATCACCAAGACAAACATTCTGACCAAGTTTCAAGATTATCAGGCTGAGAATGTGGTCTCTGGAGTGCACACAAGGTTTTTCTAAGATTTAGCCCAGTGACCATCTTTTTGACCCGACATGACCCAATTTTGAACTTGTCCAAGATATCATCAAGGCAAACATACTAACCAGCTTTCATGAGTTTCAGGCTGAAAATTGGGTCCCTAGAGCGCACACAAGGTTTTTCAAAGATTTGGTCCTGTGACCTACGTTTTGACCTGAAATGATCCAATTTTGAACATGTCCAAGATATCATCAAGACAAACATTCTGACCAAGTTTCAAGAGCATAAAGCTAAAAATATGACCTCTAGAGTGCACACAATGTTTTTCTTAGATTTTGCCCAGTGACCTACTTTTTGACCAGACATGACCCAATTTCGAAGTTGTCCGAGATTTTATCAAGACAAACATTGTCCATATTTCATGCATATCTGACTGAAAATGTGGCCTCTAGAGTGCACACATGTTTTTTTCTAAGATATGGCCCACTGACCTACTTTTTGACCCGACATGACCCAATTTCAAACTTGTCCAAGATATCAACAAGACAAACATTCTGACAAAGTTTCAAGAGTATCAGGCTGAAAATATGGCCTCTAGAGTGCACACAAAGTTTTTCTAAGATTTAGCCCAGTGACCTACTTTTGACCCGACATGGCCCAATTTTGAACTTGTCCGAGATTTCATCAAGACAAACATTCTGACAAAGTTTTATGCATGTCTGACTGTAAATGTGGCCTCTAGAGTGCACGCAAGGTAAAAAGTTGATGCCGGACGCCGGACACAGCACGATCACAATAGCTCACCTCGAGGACTCCGTGTTCAGGTGAGCTAAAAATAGACAGGCAGAATTCCACCCGTTTTAAGTAGCCTGTATATACTCCCTATGTACTTGCTGTATCAGGGGAGGTAACCAGTCTAGATATGCGCCTGCACGGTACATTTCATTGCCAGAAGTACACTGTTTTACCGTTTTTGAAATTGTAAGGCTCATATTAAAACAAGAGCGGCAAATTGTCGCAAGATACGCCCGTCCCACCGCCAGTTGTTCAGGGGGATAATAATCGTAAAGGGCAAGTAGAGGAAAATAGTAGTGCAGCAGAAATCATGTAAGAGATTGAAAATAGGCATAAATGTCTCTGGCCAGAGCATAACTTTCTCATCTCCAGTCTGAACATCTTGAAATTTGGAATGCATGATTGTTGAAAAATTATGGAGTGCAGTGCACAAGAACCATAACTCTTCCTAGCACAAATTTTGAGTTATTTCCCCTTCGAAAATTTTGGAATGATATTTGACAAGGCAGTGCGAATCATACAACAAATCACTGAATGTAAATGTGTTTGATATAATAAAATAGTTGTGGCTAGCGCCTTGACCAATATTACACTATTTGATGAATATATCATCATATCCAATGGAAGTAATGTCCATAACTGTATAATATCATGTAAACATTTTAAATTGTTTCCATTTATCTACATATTAACTTCCATTTACATAAATATAAACTGTCATCTCTGCTGCGCCCATATAATATTTGTGCAAAGCAAGCTACATCCAACGTCACAACAGTACTGTTGTACAGGTTGTAAAAACACTGAGATACCTACTTGTATAAAGTTTGACATCCACTGCAAATTTGCACTGCTACAAAACGTGCCTGGAATAAATCTTACTCAGAATTGGTTACTAAGAAAATAGTGAAACAAGCATTCTGATAGTATTGCATAGCAATACACAGTCCCTTACCGGCCATATGTATCGCTGGCATGTCAATGAAATTTTTAAAGTCCAAGGCCCGTAAATGCGTCAAAAAGCAGTGGAGCTGGACGAAACTCGAACTTGATCTGTAAGTCATGGTTGTTGATGCACACACCAAAAATCAGCTCTATATGTAGCAGCGTTTAGAAAAAAAGTGCAGAAAAATGTTTTAACAGTGAAATTATGTAAGTCCAAGGCCCGTAAATGCGTCAAAAAGCAGTGGAGCGGGACGAAACTCGAACTTGATGTGTAAGTCATGGTGGTTGATGTACACACTAAAAATCAGCTCTATATGTAGCAGCGTTTAGAAAAAAGTGCGGAAAAATGTTTTATCAGTGAAATTTTGTAAGTCCAAGGCCCGTAAATGTGTGAAAAAACAGTGGAGCCGGACGAAACTCAAACTTGATTTGTAAGTAATGGTGGTTGACTTACACAGCAAAAGTCAGATGAATATCTACCAGCATTTAGAAAAAAAAGTCCGGAAAACTGATTTATCAGTGAAATTTTGTAAGTCCAAGGCCCGTAAATTCGTGAAAAACCAGTGGACTGGAACGAAAGTCAACCTTGATCTGTAAGTCATGGTGGTTGAGTTACACAATCTGAGATCAATACCTACCAGGGTTTAGGAAAAAAATCTGGAAAACTGATTTATCAGTGAAATTTTATAAGTCCAAGGCCCGTAAATCCGTGAAAAACCAGTGGACCAGAACGAAAGTCAAACTTGATCTGTAAGTGATGGTGGGTCACTTGCACACCAAAACTCAGCTCAATATGTACCAGCGTTTAGGAAAAAAGTCTGGAAAACTGATTTATCAGTGAAATTTTATAAGTCCAAGGCCCATAAATCCGTGGAAACCAGTGGACCAGAACGAAAGTCGAACTTGAGCTGTAAGTCATGGTGGGTACCAAAACTCGGCTCAATATGTACCAGCGTTTAGGAAAAAAGTCCGGAAAACTGATTTATCAGTGAAATTTTGTAAGTCCAAGGCCCGTAAATCCGTGAAAAACCAGTGGACCGGAAGGAAAGTCGAACTTGATCTGTAAGTGATGGTGGGTGACTTACACACCAAAACTCAGCTCAATATGTACCAGCGTTTAGAAAAAAAGTCCGGAAAACTGAATTGCCGGACTGACGGACAGATGGACGGAGTGCAAACCTAAAAAAAAAGTCCTCTCCGGCTTCGCCAGTAGGGGACTAATAATTAAAAAACTACAAATAAGATGGTTAAGTTATGCGGTATGAAGATCAGAGTGGGAATAACTCAAAATTCATGCTAGGAAGAGCTATGGTTCTTGGTTCTTGTGCACTGCACTCCGTAATTTTTCAACAATCATGCATACCAAATTTGAAGATGTTCAGGCTGTAAAAATGACAATCAAAGGGAAATAACTCAAAAGACAGCACGAGGTAGAGTTATGATTCTTTTGCACCTCACTCGGTATTATTGCAACAAACACAAATGCCAAGTTTCAAGTCAATCGGACTGAAGATGACAAAGTTATACTCCGGACAAGCAGAAAATGCAGTAAAAATGACAAAGGGAAATAACTCAAAGACAGCACGAGGTAGAGTTATGGTTCTTTCACACTGCACTCGGTATTATTGCAACAAACACAAATGCCAAGTTTCAAGTCAATCGGACTGAAGATGACAAAATTATGCTCCGGACAAGCAGAAAATGCAGTAAAAATGACAATCAAAGGGAAATAACTCAAAGACAGCATGAGGTAGAGTTATGGTTCATTCGCACTGCACTCAGTATTATTGCAACAAACACAAATGCCAAGTTTCAAGTCAATCGGACTGAAGGTGACAAAGTTATGCTCCGGACAAAGAACTGGACGCCGCCCGCCCGCCATGGGTGATCCCCAGGGAAATATAAAAAGAAAACATGGGTCACAATTTTCTGTCATTATCTAAGAATATTTCAAGAGCTGTTGAGGTTGCTTTTTAGGACCATGGACATAAAGATCTTTTAGGCAAGTTCCTTACAGTCAGGTTTGGATCTGTCTCTTTCTGCCATGTCATAATCTGTTTTCTAAGCGAGCCCTTGACTCTGTGTCATCAAGGTCGCCACGTACAGGGCATGGTTTTAACCCCTTCCCAAACGACGAGTTTTAGACTCTTTCAAATTCAAAACATCAGCAGACGACAAATTCAAAATTGGCAGAAATGAGCTTAAGCTCTCTGATAGGACAGAAAACATTGCGGGAAAAGGAGAAAAATGCTGGGTACCAGCATTTTCTCCTTTTCCCACAATGTTTTCAAAAGTCTTCTTTTCCAGGGTCGTGAAAACCAGGTATTGTTTGGTAAAGAGTTAATGGGTGTTAAGTTTCTAGAGAACTTCAAACCCAAGTGCTCATAGGTTGGACTTTGTCACTTTCAAATTTATTCGAGATGTTTTGAGGGCCTCTGTCTCACCAGTCTTTTCAAAGGGACAGCAGTCCTCTCTCTCAGTAATTTTCGGGTGAACACTGAATGTCGTGAACTCGTTGTCCAATTTTAAAAATGCTTTACACTACTGTCAACCATGAGACATTCAGAGAAAGATCAACATACTTTTTTCAAAGGTCACGTTAACAGCAGGGAAAAGGAAGAGGAGGTCTCAAAGGACTTGTAAAATTATGTCTGCCTATTGCTTGAACCTTCGGCCTTTATTTGAAAATATTTCATACATACATGTATGTGCATGTTGATTAGGTGATATGCGGACTTCGGGTTTAGGTGCTGGCCCTGGCTCTTAGGTCAGGAGTCATATTTCACATGCTGTATCACTTACATATTGTCTGCTACATATCTTTTGTATGCCTGGTTTGCTTTGAAAATTTTCCAAAGATGATGAGATGGCGTCAAGGTAAATGTTTCTTCCTCCTGGATTTAATTTACATTACAAGAAAAAGATTCATGTACTGATTGACTGATAGACCTACTTACCCCTAGACAAATCAAACTGATCCTGAATGTTAACTTTCTTCATAATGATGAACATGCCATGTGGAAAAATCTCTGATTGCATTGCCTCAGTGAATTTAACATCAGCAAGAGTTAAATCTTAACTCTGCATGTCAAATGACAAATTTTCTTTGTGATCCAGTAAGTTTTTAGACAAATTATACCACGACTTGCATTAGGAAGATGCAACCCCCCCCCTTTTCCCAGAGAGTCGCATTATAGTCTTCACCATTGCTAAAAACGTACCTCTTCAGCTACTATGCCATTTTAATTAACCCTTTACTGCGCGATGCTGCCTTCTGATGCCCCTGGGAAAGAAACCTTTTGAAAACATTGTGGGAAAAGGAGAAAATGCTGGTAACCAGCATTTCCTCCTTTTCCCACAATGTTTTCTACCCTATCAAAGAAAAATCGCACCATGTGAGCCACATAGAAATTGTCGTCTGCAAATGCTTTCAATTTGGACAAGGCTAAAATTTTGTCGTCTTGTAAAGGGTTAATTAAGTTTTCCCCCACTTGTCACAACTCGGCCGATTCTGTACCTACATCTAACCTCGTCCGTATGAAGGAGGCTTCCATTTTGAGCTACCAATCACGTTGATCTTAACATGGCAGCGACCCTGCAAATCGCTTAGCAACTAAAGGAACAACCACGGTGAAGTTATTCACATCTATCGATCTGTCAATGAGAGCTCTGTCAATATGTCAATGAAAGCTCCCAATGGAATTTGATAAAACACGCTAAAAACTGAATGTACAAACTGTTTGCCAACTGAAATATTCTAAGAAAGGTATTGATAGAAAATTGACTCGTGTTTTCTTTTTTAAGGAGCCTCACAATTTCAATAACGGTAGAACAGTGTGCATGTACCATGTATGTGCGTATCAAGGTACATGATACAGCCGAGGGATTTGATCACCGGATCACCCGAGGTATGCTAAATGAGTCCCCCCCCCCCCCGCAAATTTAGTGGTGTGTTACACTGGTGGAATGTAATCGAATCACTAATGGAATCTAGTAGTCGCCTCATCTGCAAAATTCCATTGCAGTATTTCGTATTATATTCACAGGACATATGAATGTGGTGTAAAGTCTATTTGCTGTCTAAGAAAATTGACATTTTGATAAATAAAATGAGATCTTAATCAAAAAGAAAACACATGGTGCAAAAGCAAAGTCCAAACTACCCATAAATAGATAATAATGAAAGTAGGCAAATCCTAGAAACGGTCAAAAGAGACTTTTTTCCCCAAATAGCAGCGCCCATTTGCCCATGAAGAAATTTTGCTCTGGTTTATCAGGTTTGCTGGTTTGATTTCCCAACATGACCCAATTTCAAACTTGTCCTAGATATCATCAAGACAAGTGTTCTGTTCAAGTTTCATAAGTATTAGACAAAAAATGTGGTCTCTATAGGGTGCACCCAAGGTTTTTTCTAAAATCTGATCTGTGTCCGTATTCAACAACCATTCTTACGAACGTCCTTAGACTTATTCTCCAGAATTTTCTAAATTTGAAAGTATAACAACTTTTGATTGGTTGAACCATTTGGTTTGGCCAATCAGACGTTGTGTTACTTTCAAATAAAGAAAATCTTGGAGAATAAGACTAAGAATGCTTTCATGAATGATTGGTGACCTACTTTCTGATCCGGCATGACCCAATTTCGAAGTTGTCCAAGATTTCATCAAGACAAATATTCTGACCATGTTTCATGAGTACTAGACTAAAAATGTGGCCTCTATAGTGCACACAAGGTTTTGCAATATTTTGACCTGGTGACCTACTTTATGAGCTTACATGACCCATTTTCAAACTTGTCCAAAATATTATCAAGACAAACATTCTGACCAAGTTTGATGAGTATTTGTCTGAAAATGTGGCTTCTACAGTGCACACAAGGTAATTATTGACGCCTGGACGACTGACACAGCAAAATCACAAAAGCTCACCCTCAGCACTTTGTGCTCAGGTGAGCTAAAAAAGGTACAAATTCATGCAAGAAGGCAGACCTCTGTACAAATATTTCACATTTGAACTATTCACTTCTGTGGATGTCATTAAAAGATTTTTATATTTTGGAGCAGAACAAAAAAGAAAGAAAAAAAATTTTTTTTGGAACAGGATTTTAAGAGGAAAATTTCCATGAAATCTTTTTGAATTGGAATTATTGGCTGAAGGATGTCTCTATTTTTAGCTCTGGAGATCACTGTGTTCAGTACAACAGAATGAAACTGGCAACTTTTGAATGCTGCCATGATATACATACAATATCATTAATTACGATTTGCTATTAAACAGAAGTTTAATACTGACCACATAATAGGTATCAAAAGACAACATAGGACAATGCTTTTGAATTACCAGAATTTAACTGATTAACTCTTTACCACACAATCCCGACTTTAACAACCCTGTAAAAGAGGTCCTTTGAAAACCTTGTCGAAAAAGGAGAAAATGCTGGTCACCAGCATTTTCTCCTTTGCCCACAATGTTTTCTACCCTACCCAAAACAAATTTCAATTTTTCAATTACATGTGCATTTATTTTGACGTCTGCAAATGCTTTCAATTTGGACCTTTCTAAACTTTTGTCGTTTGGTAAAGAGTTACCAGGAAAATAAAATTTGCCTTAATGTTTTATTTATAGCGGAAAATTGAAACTGGACATAAAAAATTATTTTTTTAACAAATTTTAATGATAATGTTTAGATGAAAGACTTATCGTTCAATTAAGCCCCAATTTCTCTTAACACAAGGGTAAATATAAAAATTTATAAGAGGCGCAAAAAGATGGCTTTGCTAACATACAGGTGTAGTATTTTCATTTTCTAAGAACCTTTTGGTGTCTTTGTGCATCTTCGTGGTGTATTTGTCTTTTTGGTATCTAGAGTGTCTTTGTGGTATTTATTAGGACTGATCAATAATGCCAATGGATCACAATGAGCACTTTGTGCTCAGGCCAACTAAAAGGATTATAAGTCACAGAAAAATTGGGTATATTTCATTTTTTTATTAAATTATTTTCCTTTTCTACAAATAGATGAAAACTGATTTGTTTCTGTTGCTTGCCACAAACAGTAATTTTCAAGACAATTCACTGTAAAACAAAAACATTCAATTGACAATGACGCACAAAAAAGTGATGAAATAAAGGTAGCAAAAATGTACACCTATTTGCAAATACACCAAATCCTTTCATTCTCATAAATAATGTACAAGTACTCCAAATGATATTCAAATTGACATACATCTATCATTCTATGCAACACTTTCAGCTAAACATATATAGGTGAAAAACAACTCTTTGGACACTGTCTGGGTGGGCTTGCAGATAATACAAATCAAGATCAGATTGCACAGAACATGTAGTCTGATCTTTAATCTACATTTTCTGATATATTGATATGTTATGGCTTGGAATCACTGATGTATTAATCACATACATAAACCAGTCTAAGTGTTGAAGCAGAGAAAAAGTGGTTTTTCATGTGAAAGTCATGAATGTCAAAATGTCTCAAAAATAATGCTGCTAGTGTTTGTAAACTAATCAAAATATTAAATATGAAATGTGCACTTTGTAACACAGTCAACATAAATAACACACAGATTTTGGAGTCTCAAGTAAAACACAGAGTAAATTCATGTACTTTCAAACATACTTCAAAACAGAGCAGGCATTACAAAATTAACCCATTAATGAACCAATATGTGGGGAAAAAGACAGATTGCTAATTAAAAGTAATGGCTTCTATTCCCGCTTTCCAACATTTTCAATATTTTTGAACCACAAGACATTCCTTATTATTATTGACCACTCAAGCCAGAGTTATAACAACCCTGAAGAATAAACCTTTTGAAAACATAATGGGAAGTGGAGAAAATGCTGGTAATCAGCATTTTCTCTTTTATCCACAATGTTTTCTGCCCTTTCAAAGACAAATTCTACATTTGGGCCACATTAAATATGTCATATGCAAAAGATTTCATTTAGGACATATCTAAATTGTTGTCCAGTAAAGAGTTAATGCTTCAACTTCTGAATATGAGGGGTGATCAGAAATCTGTTTTACTTTTGATTACAAAAATTTGCATACATGACCGTTAATTACCTGGTTAATGACCCAAGCTTTCCATATTCAAGTAAGTAAACTGTGACGCCATTTTATTGACGTCACATACTATGCTAGTGGTACACAGTGTTGGACGACATTTTATTTCAGCAGAGAGTTACCATAATGTTTTACGTTGAACTTTGAGAGTCTTTATTGGAAATTAACCCTCTACCAGACGACAAAATTCTATCTTTGTCCAAATTGAAAGCATTTGCAGATGTCAATTTCAGTGTGGCTCAAATGGTGCAACTTTTCTTTGATTGGCTAGAAAACATTGTGGGAAAAGGAGAAAATGCTGGTTACCAGCATTTTCTCCTTTTCCCACAGTGTTTTCAAAAGGCTTCTTTCCAGGGGTGTCAACAGGCGGCATTGTGCGGTAAAGGGTTAAAGCTGATTTAGAGACAGTTTAATGCCACTCTGCACTAAGGAAATCTGGTACATATTTGTAAGTGGATTGGAAGATTTAGAGTAGGGTGCAATACTGCTAACGATGAACCTAAATCTGGCTGTCCATCAACATCAGTGTCAGCCAAAATAATTCCAGCTGTAAAGCAGTAGATAAAGCAAGATCACAATCGGATACTGGCAAGGAAATACCTGACATAGTTAGCAGTTCATGTGGAAGTGCCGAGGAGATTATAACTGACAAACTTGGAGAGTGGCATGTTGCCCAAGGTGGGCAACTCAGCTACTGACACAAGAGTGAATGGGGGTTCAGGTTAAATCTGTTTGGTAATTTTACAATGTGTAAAGGATGAGGGGTCAAAATATCGAATTGTCTTTTTCTAATACTCTAGCTCACAATGCCCTAGCTCAGAAAGCTAAATTGTGGCAGAAACTTTGCAGAAACTAAACAAAGACATACGAGCCCATCATCCTGTTAATCTAGACCTTGCCTCTAGTGACTTCTGGCTATTTCCTATTTTGAAAGATTCTCTACATGGCATGGGCTATATCAGCTTACCCAGGCTATGACTTGGTTGTTGAGAGAAATGTCATGTGATGGGGCTCGCTCAAGTGTTATGTGCATGTGAATCAAGAATGAATAAGTACATAGAATACAAAAGGGATTGCTCTGAAAAACAGTTAACATGCTGAGTTGGTTTTAATAACAATAGTCCATTACAGGCACTGTTCCACACTCTTTCTGGTCACCCCTCATACAATATTTTGTATAACTGCACATGACATTTGAAGACATTGTGGCAACAGAAAAAGGAATTCCTAATTTGTTCTAGCAAGTAATTTTTCCTTGAATATCCATATTTAACCCTTTACCAGATGACAAAATTTTAGCCTTGTCCAAATTGAAAACATTAGCAGATGACAATTTCAATGTGGCTCAAATGCTGCAATTTTTCTTTGATAGGGTAGAATACATTGTGGGAAAAGGACAAAATTCTGGTTTCCAGCGTTTTCTCCTTTTCCCACAGTGTTTTCAAAAGACTTATTTTCATGGGTCAATAAAAGGCGGCATCGTGTGTTTTCAAAAGGCTTCTTTCCAAGGGTCGTTAAAAGGCTGCATTGTGCGGTAAAAGTTTAACAGGACCATTTCCAGTTTACCCTTGTCAAGCAATCCTGTGTTTCAACTTGCCCACACAAAAAGGATTTTGAAAACAAGGTGAAAAAGAAAAAGATGCTAACATTTTTGCATTTTCCTACAATGTTTTCTTACCCTTGAAAATCCAAATCCCATCATGTGATCTCTACCACCCTATTTCAATTTGGAAGAGTCTAATAAATTTGATGCATGGTAAAGGGTCATGTCTTCAGAAGAAAAAAAGTTGTTCACATGAAAGACCAAATTTACTCTTCAAGCATAAATTAAGCCCTATCCTTGTAACATGATTACAAAGCATAAAAATCTACCCTAATACTGGCCATAATTCAACCCTTTACCAAATAACTCTGTGTTTCGAGGACCCTGAAGAAGGAAGAACTTACAAAACATGGTGGGAAAAGCAGAGACAAGAGCACCGCATGCATGTGCCAACACTTGGCTGCAAGTGCTCGATTCTCACTGAAAAAGGAGCATAACTGTGAAATAAAAAATGATGGTTACCTGCCCCTGTTCTATGAGTTCCCCTTTTGATAGTTAACAACTTGTCCAAGAAGTAAATATCTGTTATTTTGTCATGTGCAAATGCTTTAAATTTGACCAAGTCTAAAATTTTGTCATTTGGTAAAGATTTAACCCTTTACCAAACAATCCCTACTATTAACGACCCAGAGAAAAAAAGACTTTTGAACACATTGTGGGAAAAAAAGATAATGCTGGTTACCATATTATCAAGAAAGATATTCTGACCAACTTTCATGAGTAAGACTGAAAATTTGGCCTCTTGAAAGTGCACAAGGTTTTTCTAGGATTTATCCCAGTAACTTATTTTTTGACTTTTTGACTTATGACCTGATGTGATCCAATTTTGAGTTCTTGAGTGCACACAAATCAATTGTTGACCCCAGCAAAATAAAACACAGCCATAGCACTATCACAAAATCCCACATTGAGCACAAAGTGCTCAGGTGAGTTAAAAATAAGCAAATGCTTGTTACCAGCATTTCCCATTTTCCCCAATATTTCTGTAAGTCTTTTTCCAAAGGTTTGTGACAACACATGACTATTTCATAAAGGGTTGAACCCTTTCACCATTGATTGGTCAAAGAAAAAAGTTTTTGCCCTGAATTCACTACTGTTTTATAATTTCTCTGAGTACCATCTGACAGGAGATTAAAGATCAGACTGTCATCTTCTTCTGTACAGTCAATAAAAGCAACTTAAGTTTAAATGGTTTCAAATTACAGGTGAGATAGATTTGGTTTATGTTCAAACAGAATATCCCAAGTCCCATACTCAAGATTTTACACATGACCTGTTTCAGAAGACCCGTTTTTATTTAATCTTTACTGAGTGAAAAGGTTGTGGACTTCCCCAAACTGAAAAAAAATTAGGGAGATGACGAAATAACTGATTTGAAACTTGTTTTTGAAGGGTAGAAAACATTGTGGGAAAAGGAGAATATGTTGGTTACCAGCATTTTCTCCTTTTCCCACAATGCTTTCGAAAGGCATATTACCCAGGGTCATTAAAAGTTGAAAGGGTTAAGTACATATTATAATAACAAGAGCACTGCAAGCAGGTGCCAAAGCTCAGCTGCAGTCGCTTGATTTTTGATGAAAATTTTAAGTCGAAAAAGGGACATAACTGTGTCGAAATTCTGAAAGTTATCTGCCCCTGTTGTATGGGTTCCCCCTTTTGATAGTTAACAACTTGTCCCAGTCTGAAGTTAATTTTTTCAGTTATCACAGAGACATTATGAAATGTCAAAGCTTTTGCATGACAACGCAGACGACGATGCAGATGCAGACGACGCTGGGGCAACAACAATAACTTAATGTTTTCCTTTAAAACTGCACAGCTGAAAATGCTTCAAATTTGTTTTCTTTCCTTCAGCTACTTTAGAATTCACCAAAATGTGTTTCTGCCTGAGATAGGGTAACAACTGAATACTGGATATGTTTGTTTTGTTTGTATGGTGATTAACTCCATTTTAACATTATTTCAGTTATATTGCAGCAGCCAGTGCACCTATCCATGCTTTCCTGTAGTTTCTTCACCATTACTTTACACAGTATTCTCCCCAAGCCACTAGCTGCTTTCAAACATAACCAATGTCGAGACAATGATAAAAGGTGAGAGAAGAATGAATCCTGTCGCAATGACTATCATCAATCATCCTAAAGAAATTGGCCAAGCTCAGGATTCAAACTAGCGACCTCCTTGTCTCAAGTCCTGTTTGCTACTAACAGCACTACTGGGGTTTGGCATACCGGATATGTATGTGGCAATGAATTGATAAAAAATAAATTAGAATGAATTATAAATATAAATACATGTTTATCACTGAACCTACTCTTGCTATTATATTGACTCTCTTCCCCCCGTTTCTATAACATGATCAAATGATTATTGGTTTTAAGATTTCTTCTAAACCATTCACCATATGATCCCTACTTTTAATGACAACAAGAAAGCTTTTGAAACATTGCAGGAAAAAGAGAAAGTGCATTTTCTCCTTTCTTCACAATGTTTGCTACTCTTTCAAAGACAGATTTCATAATTTATGCAACATTTAACTTCATTAACTTCATAATTAATGCAACATTTAACTTGTCGTCTGCCAAATGCTTTCGAATTGAACCAGTCTAACATTTTGATGCTTAGTGACAAGTGAAATAGCAAAATTCTTTTAGATGAAAATTTAACTCCTTACTAAATTTCTCCAAACTCTGATTTCAAAGTTTGGAGTTTCTGTTGATACCTAGATTTCTATCACATGACTTCCCTTTTTTTCTGTGTAATATATATGAGCTATGCTCTGTGAAAAGGGGGCTTAAGGCATCTGTGAAAAGTATCGATCCAGATCAGCCTGCGCAGTCCGCGACTCATCAATTTTCTGTATGTCCAAGGACCAGTCTAACTCATGATTGGGTCGGTTGTTCAAAATTGTGGCTATTATGGGTCAATGATTATGTGATAGCTTGACTGCTTTAACCCATCAAAGGGATGCATTAAGCCCCCTTTTGCCAGAGCATGGCTCATATCCCTAATGAATTTTTTTACCTTACAAAATTTTGAGATGAACATTATGCAAGATCATTTCATACTTCTTTCGCTCTTTACCACATATCAGTATTTTAGAATGGACAGCAAATGTATCTGCAGATGACAAATAAAATGTGGGTCAAATAATTGGATTTGTTCCAAATAGTTAGAAAACATTGTGGGAAAAGGAGAAAATGCTAGTAACCATGCTTCGTTCAATCATTTGAGCCAGATTTAATTTGTCATTCTGCAAATGCATCAAATTTGGACAAGTCTAGATTCTTGCCGTGTGGCAAAGGGTTACTTAAGCCTTTAATGCACAATGCCGCCTTTTGTCGACACTGCGAAAGATGCCTTTTGAAAACATTATGGGAAAAGGAGAAAATGCTGGTAATCAGCATTTTCTCAGTTTTCCACAATGCTTTCTATCCTATTAAAAAAATTGCACCATTTGAGGCACTCAGTTTTATTGCTATGGCAACCAGAGTGTTTATACCAATTAAATTCTTTGGTAAATGGAGCTGAAAGGGATTCCATATTTTTAACATCAGTAATTTCTCAGTACCATCTGCATGTCAAAAAAAAGAAAGTTTACATTCAGTAGCTACTTGCAACTGAATAGAATTTAATCAAACCAATTTTGACACCATTACTCTTTTAGCTATTTCCACACCCAGCAAAACTGTTAACTCTTTACCAAATGACAAATTTTAGACTGGTCCAAATTGAAAGTATTTGCAGATGACAAAATAAATGTGACTGAAAAATTAAAGTTCATTTTGGGAAGGGTAGAAAAGATTGTGGGAAAAGGAGAAAATGCTGGTTACCAGCATTTTCTCCTTTTCCCACAATGTTTTCAAAAGGCTTCTTTCTAAGGGTCGTTAAAAGTCAGGATTGTGTGGTAAAGAGTTACCCATTTCACTTGTCGCAGTGAAAACTGGCACAAATCCTTCATGTAAAAAACATTATTTTCTAAGTTATAAACTAGTGACAAGAAGTCCTATCTTCAAAGTTAAACTCTTTACCACAAGGCAAAATTCAAGCCTGGTCCAAATTGAAAGCATTTGCAGACAACGTATCAAATGTTACACACAACACAAAAATTGTCTCTCAAAGGGTAGAAAACACTGTGTGGGAAAAAAAAGGTGGTAACCAGCATTTCCTTCTTTTACCACATTGTTTTTAAAAGGACCCTTCTCCAGCATCATTAAAACTCAGGATTGTGTTGTAAGGAGTTAACCCATTACTACACAATCCCAAGCTCAACAACTCTGAAAAAGTGAGCTTTTGAAAACATTATAAGAAAAGGAAAAAATGCAAGTAACCAGCACTTTCTCCATTTTTCACATTGTTTTCTACCATTTCAATCGCAGTTCAATGGCAGAAATAATCTTTTTGGCCACATCAAATTTGTTGTCTGTAGATCCTTTCAATTTAGACAAGTATGAAATTTGTCATATGGTAATGAGTTAAGGAAAAATGACAAACATGCAAGCCAACCGTTTCTCAAACCTCTAATACTTATGTACAAAAAATAGTCCTAGAGCTCTTACTTATCATTATTCCGTACAGCTGTTCTATCACAAAATACTTGCTTGAAACACATATTTCAAAGGTTCTTTTGTATCCAACCAGTAACATTCACAAAAAATTCAGCCAATCACACAGCACCTCTAAGAGTCGTCCTCTTCCATTGGTTCATTTAAATTGTCCTCCATCTCCTCATCTGAGGATCCCTGAGCAGTGAAAGCTGATTCTGCCACAGTTGAAGCCGATGATAACAGGGTTTCTTTACAAAGCTGGTTCTGCTTGTTAAGCAAATTATCAAGCTTCTTTTGTTTGGCAAACAAAATGTCTTCCCGCTCCTTTAATTCTTTCTGTTGTTTTGCAAGTAGCAATTCTTGCACTATTTTGGGGACCGGTTCTTTTACATGATTTGGAGATACTGATTGAGTTGGCTTATGTGATAGTAAATTTGATGAGTCAATTTTGGATGATGAACTTTCTGAGTGAACACTTTCAGTGTTTGATGCCGACTCTGATCCTTTTAGCACTGCATCTATACTATTTCTTCTCATGTCACAAACCTTATCTTCTTTGTGGGGTATATCATCCATGTTGTTCACACGGCATTTCAGAGTGTCAACAATACGAGACAGTTTGTCAGAATTACAGATCTTTTGTTTGGACTTATCATCCTTGACTTCCTTTGACTTTGGTTTCATAGACAGATCACACGGCATGTCATCACCTCCTTCAGCAGCAGTAGTAATAGTCTCTACCTTTGATTTATTTTTCCCACCAGAATGAGCTGCTGTTGTATTTTCAATAACTTTTTGGAGTTTTGTCTTACACGAGAGATCTTCTGCGCTACTTTGATCATGTCGATCTTTCTGCTGTGATTTGGGAGATTTACCAGTTTCTTTCTCTGACTTAGAATGACCGTTGATCATGCTGGACCCTAAACCTGATAGACTTGTTGGTGTAGGGAAGTTGCTGAGACCATGGGAGGCAAGCACTGCTTGATTGTACAACATAGGATTAAACATCAGTGGGAATGAAGAATGTGGTAGTGCTTCATCATCTTTCTTCTGTTTCTTCTCTCCTTCATCACTTGAATTTTTAGATGATTCTTTAGACTTAGACTCTAACTTTTCTGTTGGAATTGGGCCAGGAGCCACTCCTGGAAATCCAATTAGCCCCAGCATGGGATTCATACCAAGCCCAGGAAGTGAACCAAAAGGTAGAGGTAGTTTTCCATAACCAGCTGCCATTAATTGGGCAGCATTCATGGCTTCAATTGAGGCCGCCAAGGCTGCTGCCTGGTGTGGATCCCCTCCGCTCAAAATGGAGGAGTGTGATATTGGGCTGTCACGGGGTCTTCGACCCCTTCGAGATGGTGTCACAACACGTGGTAACAATGTTTTTGGCAAGATACCCTGAAACAAACAAAAAAATGATAAAAGGTTTCTGACTTTTCAGATTGATGAAGTTTTCACTACAAATAATCCTATGTTAAAGATGTGACCCTTGGGGTGGGGCAAAAATTTTGAACCCAGGGTTGTAATTTGAAAAAACTTAATAGAGGCATACTAGATGAACTTAGATGCAAAATTTGGTAGCCCTAAACATGATTATTTGGAATTAGAACATTTTTAATGTTTTCACTTTTAAACTTTTCACTAAATAAGCCCACACAGAACTTGTGATCCACATGGCAGAACAAAAATTTCACCCCACAGCTATAATTGGTCCACTAGATATAGCCATATTCAAAATTTGGTAGTCCTAGGCCTCATAGTAAGGAAAAAAAAAAAAAAGATTTTCAAGGTCTTTACTACATAAGCCTATATAAAATTCATGACCCCCAGGGCGGGCATCATTCTTTATCCAAGGGCTACAATTTGGACAATCTTGGGAGATATCTAAATGCCAAGTTTGGTATCCCTATCTCTTATGCTTGGGGACAAGTAGATTTCTAAAATTTTCACTATATAAACTAGGGATGGCAACGGTTTGTAAAAACTTACCGGTTAACCGGTAAACCTATCGACCGTTTAGCCGATTAACCAAACGAAGAACTTTGTCAAATTATCTATCATTGGAAATAACTTCACATGGGACGATCTTTTGCTCTCAGCAGGAAGGAGGAAGGGCGGTGCATACGATACACATACCAGTGAAATACACTATAAGCTGAACCAGGTACTTTATGCAATGTCATCAATGGACAAGTTTTCTCCCCATTCTCTCTCTCTGTGGAACAAAACAGTGCCCCGACAAGGCAATTCCACGACAAATTTGAATGCTCTTCCCCGACACATTTGAAGACAGTTCCCCGACACTTTTGTTCTATGTCAAATGACAAGAATCGTGGTAAAATTGGTTGATGAGTGATTTTATGGATAAATGATTTATTGTGATTGATTGGAACGTTTGTATTTGTAATTGAGGAGTGCATTTGACCACCGTGAGATTGTCCGTAATTTTCTATAATTGCAATTGTGGAATGGCTATAATTTTCTATAACTCAGCTTTGTTTGACAGGACAGTTTGAGGACCTTTTGACGCCAAACAATATCAAAATATACTATATTTTCCCCAATGGTATAGATCTACATGATACACATGCATTTAAAAACATGGGATTATGGAGAGAGTCTACAAGGTAAACAATAACAAGATTCTATTGTAGACAGCGCATCCCCCGCCGCTGGCCTTATTTCAAACTAGCATTTATTAAGACGTTTGATATCATTAATTGATTAGCATTAGAAGAAAGTTTTGTACAAATACTTGAAGATTTGTTATAAAATGACCAGGACAGTAGAAAACTGACAGAGTTAGGTGTCCAAAAGTAGACTTTATTTGGAATTAATATTCAATCACTGTTAGGATGAAATCATAATCTGTTTAACGCTTTAACCCATTACCAGACGACAAAATTTTAAACTGGTTGAAATTGAAAGAGGTTGCAGACGACATCTAACTTTTGTATCAGAAAGGGCAAAAAATATTGAAGGAAAAGGGAAAAATGCTGGTTACAAGCATTTTCTTGTTTTCTCACAATGTTTTCTATAGCTATATTTCTTCAGCGTGTGAAAATGAGGGATTGTGTGGTAATGGGTTAACAGGCGACAAATTTTTGATTGGTTCAACATAAAAGGAGTTGCAGATGACAAAATAAATGTTACTTTAAATATGAAATTTGTGTTTCAAAGGGTAGAAAACATTGAGGAAAAAGGAGAAAATGTTAATGTAATAATACAAATTTAACCTTCTGCGCATCCTGTTGCCATGATACACAAGTGTATGAAATGTTTTGAGACTCGTGCTGTGACCTTGACCTTGAAGGTAGGTCACCGAATCATGCACTGTGCAAATCATCTTATCAAGGTACAAGAGTGTGTTAATTATTTCGTAAATTGGAACAAGGGTTCATGAGATATGAAGCGGTAGAAAAAATGTATTTGACCATTCAAGCCCTGCTGTGACCTTGACCTTGAAGGTAGGTCACAGAATCTTGTCTCATCAAGGTACACAAGTGTGTGTGAATTATTTTGTAAATCGGACCAAGGGTTTGGGAGATGTGGAGTGGACAAATATGTAAAGTGTGTAAACTCTAGAGTGGTGCTGTGACCTTGACCTTGAAGGAAGGTCACCTATCATGCGCTCTGCACATCGTCTCATCAAGATACACAAGTGTGTGAAATATTTTGAAAATCAGACCAAGGGTTCGGGAGATATGGAGCGGACAAAAATGTAAAGTGTGTAAACTCTAGAGTGGTGCTTAGACCTTGACCTTGGAGGAAGGTCATTAAATCATGCGCTCTGCACATTGTCTCATCAAGATACACAAGTGTGTGAAATATTTTGAAAATCAGACCAAGGGTTCAGGAGATATGGAGCAGACAAAAATGTAAAGTGTATAAACTCTAGAGTGGTGCTTAGACCTTGACCTTGGAGGAAGGTCACCGAATCATGCGCTGTGCACATTGTCTCATCATGATACACAAGTGTGTGAAATATTTTGGAAATCGGACCAGGGGTTCAGGAGATATGGAGCGGACAAAGTATGACAGACAGACAGACAGACAGACAGACGAAGGCCATTCCTAGAATCCCCCTCCCTCTTCGTGGCGGGGGATTAAAAAAAAAAAAAAAACACTCAGGTGAACCCCTCCTCTCTCTCTCTCTACCTCTTTAATGCAATTCGAAAGAAATTATAGAAATATAGAAACTACAGATACCACCCAAATATATGGTTTTACCTTTCATGCCAGCAAAGTCTTCTTATAAAGTCACTTATTTTCATGCTACTCGTGAATCATCGTGAATTCACCCATGAGGGAAGTTCGATACATCAATTCTCCACAAACACTTCTAATTTGTCATGATTATCAATTACAATTATCAGTAACAGGATGTTTGAAGTAGAGCAAAAGTGTTGGGGAACTGTCTTCAAAAGTGTCAGGGAACTGTCTTCAAATTTGTTGGGGAATTGTCTCGAAAACTTGTCGGGAAACTGTCTTGTCGGGGAACTGTCTTGATACCTCTCTCTCTCAAACCTTTGTACATGATAATAAATTCATTAGGAATTGTTTCTCCCACAATGTGTTCGTGTTTGTTAGATTATTTATACGATGGGTCGTTTAAGGCTGTACAGTAGATCTAAACGCCACGTCATAAACCGACAAGTTTCCTCTCTTTCTCGCAAACACACACAAACTTCTGATTAATCATGAGCACCATGCATTTCGCGGTGTTCTCGTCCACGTTACGATTGGAAAACTTCCAGCTGACGTAGCTGGAGGCATTGTTGTTTATAATTTCAAATATTCTGTAACAAATTTTGATGCTGCTTGTTGTACAGATAGATTGATAATTAAAGAAGGCTAATTGATATACAATACATGTGTATGGCTGGTAATTCATACATAATAAATTTCAATTAGTCTAACATGATTGGTCTGTTTCCATTGAGTGTTAATTAATGAGGGTGGGCAAACAAACCAATCACGACTAAACTGTGAAAGTGTATGCCTTTGATTACAACAGAATACCTACATTTGATCATTTATTGTCATCGTGGCCCACTAAGCCGATTAAAAAAAGACAAATGACTGCCATTCTCTGTTGTTTATTTCACAGAACTATCAAACTGTACATATGTGTATCATGCTTCCACCGAGTCGGCTAGTGGCGATATGGATGTGTGGGTAATGCATAATATGAACGGCCGACTAGGACACGTCAATTTCTAAAACTTTTTAGAATTTATTTTCATAATTTTGTTCTTTTTTTCCCTTTTTTATTTTTCTAACCGGTTACCAATTTTCTAACCGGGTAACTGATCATTCGATCGGTTAACCATTGACATCCCTAATATAAACCTATTTCAAACTTGTGAACCCCAATTTTAACCCAAGGGCTTTACCTTGAAAAATCTTAAAAGAGATACAGTAGATGAAGCAACATGCAAAATTTGGTAGCCCGAGGCCTTACTGGTTTGGGACAAGAAGGTTTTAAAAGATTTGCCCAATTTCCTCTTCTATCTTACCATAGCAACAAGAGAATTTGCTTGAAAATGAGCCTCTAGAGTGAAGATAGGTTTTTTTTTAAGGTTTTTCCCACTGACCTGCTGTGACCAATTTTCAAACTTGTTGGAATCATCATCAAGACAAACATTCTTACCAATTATCTTGGGTATTGGACTCAAAATGTGGCCTCTAGAGTGAGCTCAAAATTTTCAATTCAATGATTTATCCAAGTGAGCTACTTCTGGACCCTACATGACCCAATTTCAAACTTGTCTGAAATATCATCAAGACAGACACTCTCACCAATTTTCAGTAGTATCAGACTGAAAATGTGGCCTCCAGAGTGCATAAAAAGTTTTTCTAAGATTTGTCCCAGTGACCTACTTATTGACCCGATATGCCGTATTTTCAAGTCTTGCCAAGCTATCATCAAGAAAAACATTCTGACCAGTTTTCAAGATTACCAGACTGAAAATGTGGGCTCTAGAGTGCATACAAGGCTTTTTCAAAGATTTTTCCCAAGGACCTAGTTTCTGACCTGACAAATTTCAAACATCCAAGATATAATTATGAAAGACATTCTAACCAACTTTCATAAGTACTGAACTAAAAATGTAGCGCACATAAGTGTTGATGCCTACACTATGGGAAATGGACACAGCATGATCACCACAGCTCACCTTGACCACTTTGTGCTCAGGTGGCCAAAAAGGAAAACAAAAATTAGCATAATGTTGTGGCCAAACTTTTCCTACCTTTGCTTTGACAAGATCTGCCCATTTTGGGTCCACATCCCACATAGGGTTCTGTTCCAACCAGTCAGCAAGGTATCTGAGAGGTGGGGCTTTGGCACCAGTAACCTAAAGATCAATAGAGGTTTTAAAATTCATTATTGGATTTCAGCCATGCTCTGTGAAAAGGGGACTTCATGCATCTGCGAAAAGTATCAACTAGGTCAGCCTGCATAGTCCATGCAGGTTGACCTAGGCTGAAACTTTTCGCTATTGGTCAATTTTCTGTATGTCCAAGGACCATTCTACCTCATGATTAAGTCGAGTGATAGAAAATGTGGTTATTATGGATCCATAACTATGTTATGGCTTGATAGGCATAATGCATCAGGGGGATGCACTAAGCCCCTTTTGCCAGAGTATTTGGGAATACTGTGTGTCAATTTCTTTTGGTAGTGTTGCCAAAGCTTGTGAGGGCGACCAAGACTACAGAATGAGTCCAATGGAATATACCCCCATACAAATCCAGTAACATATGAACCATGTTTGGTGAAAAGGGGGCTTAATGCATACGCGAAAAGTATCGACCCTGGTCAGGCTGCTCAAGCTGACTTGGGCCGAAACTTTTCGCTATATGTCCAACGACAATTCTACTTCACGGTTCAGTCGGTTGTTAAAAAAAGTGATGATGACTTGCCTGGTATCATACATCATGGAGATGCATTAAGCCCCCTTTTGCCAGAGCATGGCTCATATCATATCCTTTCGTATTGTCTCAAAGAGTTTACATGATTTTAAAGTAATTTTCAGACAACTGGACTATTTTAATGTATCTCTATGATGCATTATGCCAAGCAAGTCATTACATGATCATGGGTTCATAAAGTTTATTTTGTTTAACAAATGACTGAATAACAAGGTAGACTGGTCATTGGACATGCAAAAAATTGACCAATAGCAAAAAGTTTCGGCCCAGGTCAGCCTGCGTAGGCTGACCTTGGGGGATACTTTTTGAAGATGTAAAATTATTGTTTAGTCATTTACTAAATGACTCTAAATGAACCTGTGACAGTTCTTACAGATTTTTAATAGTTCTTTTCATTATATGTACTCAAAATACCGTGTTCCTCGAATGACAGACAGACAGAACAACAGCAATAAATAAAATGTGATCTTAAAGTTTGAAAGTATTTAGAAAATCTTTGGGGCAGCAAAATGCATTATCCCTGTGCCAAATCATTTTTCTACCTCAATGATATTACACTTTTTCTGCAAGCAATGCTTAACCCTTTACCACACAATGACAAATTTTAATGACCCTGAGGAAGAAGTCTTTTGAAAACATTGTGTGAAAAGGAGAAAATGCTGGTAACCAGCATTTTCTCCCTTTCCCACAATGTTTTCTACCCTATCGAATGACAAATTCTGTCATTTGAGCCTTATGTATATTGTCGTCTGCAAATGCTTTCAATTTGGGAGAGTCTACTTTTTTCCCTTGAGATAATGAGTTGAAAAACATAACTATATGATCTAAAGACTTAAAAGTGGATCTTTCCAAATGTAGCTCTAACGAATTGATGAGTTTTTAGACTTTTTAAATTAAAAGCAATTGAAGACGGTTTAACATGGTTTGGATGGTTAGATTTTGTCCCAGATGGGTAGAAACATTATGGGTAAAGGAGAAAATGCTGGTTCTCCTTTTCACAACGTTTTCAAAATCCTTCTTTTTCAGGGTGGCTAAAACTCAGAATTGTGTAGTAACGGGTTAGGCCCATAAATCATTCATACACATTTGTAGGTGACCTCTAGATGGTATGCTAATGGTAATAATAGATACAGCAGAGATGACAATCAGCTTGTAGTCTGATCTAAGCAGTTTGTGCTCAGGCGAGTTAACTGTTTCCCAAACAACAAGTTATAGATTCGTTCAAATTAAACACATCTGCAGACAACAAATTCAATGATGATACAAATGAGCTTTAGCTCTCTGATAGAGTAGAAAACATTGTGGGAAAAGGAAAAAATGCTGGCTACCAGCATTTTCTTCTTTTCCCACAATGTTTTCGAAAGTCTTCTTTCCCAGGGTCATGAAAAACCTGGAATTGTTTGGTAAAGGGTTAAAAGAACCCTATCAGAAGTTGCCTTTTCCATACTTTGTGTCAGTCTCTTTAATTTCTAACTTTCTTGAAACAAAAAGAAAGAATACTTCAGTCTTCAATCAGGAATCAATTACCTTTTTTCCTGTCAGCCTGTTGATAACTGAGACATTTTCCTCTCCTGTTAGTTTGTCCACCTCGAGAAATGCAGGATCAAACTTCGGCTTCCGACCCTTTCTTTGTTCTTTGAAATCCGGAACCTAAAATAATATATTTGTTTCCACTGTATTAATGCTTTACCAAACAAAAATATTTTAGTCTTGTCTGAATTCAAAGCATGTGCAGACAACAAATTAAGTTTGGTTCAACTGAAGACATTTTTCTTTAAAAGAGTAGACAAGATCGTATGAAAACGGGAAAATGCTGGTTACCAGCAAAACCGTAATTTAACAAGAAAAAAAAAAATAAATACATAAAGATCAGATGAAATACAGTCGAATGTCCTTTGCTCAAACATCTACTCCTCGAAGTTCTCTATATATCGAAGTAAATTTAAAGTCCGGATTGAATTGCTCTATTTCTCTATATAAAGTACTATCCGCAAGTCGAAGTCCATATCTCGAAGTTTCTCCATACATCGAACCTAATTTCAGGTCCGAACTTCAATGATCTGGTTAATTTACACATCTTTACTTCAAACACAGTACAAAATTTTCACATATTTTAAGTGACTTTAATTATAAACTTTGGTGTTATACATAATTAATAGAAATGCTGGGTACAACGAGGGTACGTTTTTCGCACATTTTCGATCGTTGACTTTTGTCAGCTATGGTGTTAGTGTGCCAGTCATCTTGACTTGCAGATAATTATCGGTAATTAGTTCAGTTAGAAATGTTTGGACTGAGATTTTTCGTACCATACACTGTGATTCTGGCCATGGCTACAGAAAGACTGGGCATTTCGTTGTCAGCCCAAAATACAAATATCCTCGAGGATACCGCTACTAAGGACTTGTCTGGTGAAAGAAACCCGGTAAAGTCCGGGAGATAGCCAGCAACTTTGGCTGATGAAATGCTTTATTTAATTTCACAATTTTCAGTATCGTTCTTACAGACAGAATTAAAAAAACATGTTAATAAAAGAAAACTAGAGCTATCACTAAAAGTGATCATACCCCCCACCAGCTCCTTGTCACAAAACAGCTATTTGTCACAGAATGCAGAATGGTTTCGTAACACAAGAGGGCCATGATGGCCCTGGGTCGCTCACCTTAGTAGAGTGCCTTTAAGGTTTTTCTTTAATTTGACCATGTGACCTAGTTTTTGACCGCAGGTGACCCAATTTCAAACTCATATTTCATGAAGACAAACATTCTGACCAATTTTCAAGTCAACTGAGCAAAAAATGTGGCCTCGAGTGCCCTAAAGATATTTCTTTAATTTGACCTAGTGATCTAGATTATGACCCCAGATGACCCAAATTTGAACTGGTCTTTGACTATATCAAAAGAAACAGTTTAATCAATTTTCAAATCAAATGAATAATAAATGTGGCCTCTAGAGTGCCCACTAGCTATTTCTTTAATTTGACCAAGTGACCTAGTTAATGACCCCAGTTGACCCAAATTCAGACTCATGTGAGATTTTACAAAGACAAACATTCTGACCAATTTTCAAGGCAATTAAGCAAATAATGTGGCCTCTAGAGTGCCCACAAGGTATTTCTTTATTTTGACCTAGTGACCTAGTTTATGGTTCCAGGTGACACAAATCCAAACTCATCTGGTATTTCATCAAGACAAACATTCTGGCCAAATTTCAGGTCATTTGAGCAATAAATGTGGCCTTCAGAGTGCAAACAAGGTATTTCTTTAATCTGACCCAGTGAACTAGTTTATGACCCAAGTTGACCCAAATTAATCTTATGTGAGACTTTACAAAGACAAACTTTCTAACTAATTTTCAAGGCAATTGAGCAAATAATGTGGCCTCGAGAGTGCCAACAAGGTATTTCTTTAATTTGACCTAGTGACCTAGTTTATGACCCAAGATGACCCAATTTTGAACTCAATGAACTTGTTGTGCCTAGATGGGCAAACAAACTTAGAAGAGAATCACTACATACCAAATATCAAAGCTCTACGCCTTCCAGTTTTAAAGAAGAATTTTAAAGTTTTCCTTCTTTGTTCCTATGTTTGAACTTGTGACCCACCGGGGTGGGCCAGTTTTGACCCAGGGGCATCATATGAACAAACTTGGTAGAGGTCGACTAGGAAATGCTACATACCAAATATCAAAGCTCTACACCTTCCCGTTTAAGAGAAAAAGAAATTTAAAGTTTTCCTTCTTTGTTCCTATCTTCAAACTTGTGACCCCCGGGGCGGGGCCAGTTTTGACCCAGGGGCATCATATGAACAAACTTGGTAGAGGTCCACTCTGAGATGCAACATACCAAATATCAAAGCTCCACACCTTTCGGTTTCAGAAAAGAAGAATTTTAAAGTTTTCCTTCTTTGTTCCTATGTTCGAACTTGTGACCCTAGGGGCTGGGCCAGTATTGACCCGAGCAGCATCCTTGGAACATACTTGGTAGAAGTCCACTAGGAGATGCTACATACCAAATATCAAAGCTCTATGCCTTCCCATTTAAGAGAAAAACAAAATTTAAGTTTTCCTTCTTTGTTCCTATGTTTGAACTTGTGACCCCCGGGGCAGGGCCAATTTTGACCCCAAGGGCATCATATGAACAAACTTAGTAGAGGTCTACTAGGAGATGCTACATACCAAATATCACAGCTCTATGCCTTCTAGTTTTACAGAAGAAGATTTTTAAAGTTTTCCTTCTTTGTTCCTATGTTGGAAATTGTGACCCCCGGGGCGGGGCCAGTTTTGACCCCAGGGGCATCATATGAACAAACTTGGTAGAGGTCCACTAGGAGATGCTACATGCCAAATATCAAAGCTCTATGCCTTCAAGTTTCAGAGAAGAAGATTTTTAAAGTTTTCCTTCTTTGTTACTATTCTCAAACTTGTGACCCCCCCCCGGGTGGGGCCAGTTTTGACCCCAGGGGCATCATTTGAACAAACTTGGTAGAGGTCCACTAGGCAATGTTAAATACCAAATATCAAAGCTCTACGCCTTCCAGTTTCAGAGAAAATGATTTTTTTAAGTTTCCCCTCTTTGTTCCTATGTTCGAACTTGTGACCCCTGGGGCAGGGCCAGTTTTGACCCCAAGGGCATCATATGAACAAACTTGGTAGAGGTCCACTAGGAGATGCTTCATGCCAAATATCAAAGCTCTATGCCTTCTAGTTTTACAGAAGAAGATTTTTAAAGTTTTCCTTCTTTGTTCCTATGTTGGAAATTGTGACCCCCGGGGCGGGGCCAGTTTTGACCCCAGGGGCATCATATGAACAAACTTGGTAGAGGTCCACTAGGAGATGCTACATGCCAAATATCAAAGCTCTACGCCTTCAAGTTTCAGAGAAGAAGATTTTTAAAGTTTTCCTTCTTTGTTACTATGCTCAAACTTGTGACCCCCTGGGTGGGGCCAGTTTTGACCCCAGGGGCATCATATGAACAAACTTGGTAGAGGTCTACTAGGCAATGCTACATACCAAATATCAAAGCTCTATGCCTTCCAGTTTCAGAAAAGATGATTTTTTTAAGTTTCCCCTCTTTGTTCCTATGTTTGAACTTGTGACCCCCGGGGCAGGGCCAGTTTTGATCCCAAGGGCATCATATGAACAAACTTGGTAGAGGTCCACTAGGAGATGCTTTATGCCAAATATCAAAGTTCTATGCCTTCTAGTTTTACAGAAGAAGATTTTTAAAGTTTTCCTTCTTTGTTCCTATGTTGGAAATTGTGACCCCCGGGGCGGGGCCAGTTTTGACCCCAGGGGCATCATATGAACAAACTTGGTAGAGGTCCACTAGGAGATGCTACATGCCAAATATCAAAGCTCTACGCCTTCAAGTTTCAGAGAAGAAGATTTTTAAAGTTTTCCTTCTTTGTTACTATGCTCAAACTTGTGACCCCCGGGGCGGGGCCAGTTTTGACCCCAGGGGCATCAAATGAACAAACTTGGTAGAGGTCCACTAGGAGATGCTACATACCAAATATCAAAGCTCTGCGCCTTCTAGTTTCAGAGAAGAAGATTTTCAAAGATTTTGCTTTTTTTTCCTTTTTGTTGCCATGGCAACCAGAGTTGTGGGTGGAATTCAATTCTTTGAACAATTTTGGTAGAGCTTCACCCAAGGAACATCCCTGCCAAGTTTCATCAAGATTGGCCCAGTGGTTTAGGAGAAGAAGATGTTTAAAGAAATTGTTGACGGACGACGGACGCCGGACATAGGGCGATCACAATAGCTCACCTTTAGCACGTTGTGCTAAGGTGAGCTAAAAATAAGAGTTGAAAAAAAAAGTGGGAAAAGAGTTATGGCACTTGTAAACTGCACTTCTCATTAATGTGGTCTATCTGTATATGAAGTTTGATGTCACTAGCTTACATGATTCAGAAGTTATGCCCTGGACAAATATCCAAAGTTAAACCTTACAAAGGGCAATAACTCAAAAAATAAATGGAATAGAGTTATGGTTCTTGTACACTGCACTTCGCCTTATAGTGATCTATCTGTGTATGAAGTTTGAAGTCATAAGCTTCTATACTTTGGAAGTTATGCCCTGGACAAAAATACATAGTTAAAATTTACAAAGGGCAACAAGCTTAAGGGGAGATAATTCGGCAGCCAATGGCAGCAAGGTCGTGAAAATTGCACATGCACAATTTCATATGTACCCAAACATTATGTGTAAATTTCAGTGCAGTACTTGAAAAACTGTAGGAAAAAAGCTCCGGACAAAACTGTGTCTACAGAAGGACGGACGGACAGATGGACGGACAGCCATGGCAATTCCAGTATACCCCCCTCCACTTCGTTGTGGGGGGTATAATTATTTCCAAATGACAGGACATACACAAAAAGTGCATCAGACATGAAGTGAAGCCTGGTAAAGTACAGGGCTTGAAACCCAAGGGGTCCCTAAGTCACTACCTGGCTGGCAAAATTCCTTCCAAGAACTGATGGGTCATTTCAATAGGATTCCTTCCTCTCTCACTGCTGAGCATTGCTTTGACTATGTTTATATGGGAAAGCAGCCAGTGGCTTGGAAAAAATGTCATGCAAATTACTGGTTAACCCTTTCCCAAACAAGCCCTGGTTTTCATGTGTCTGCAATTTCTCCTTTTCCCACAGTATTTTCTACCCTTTTTGAGACCTTTCTGCCATTTTCATCAAATTTGAAATTGTCGTCTGCAAACTCTTTCAATTTGGACCAGTCCAAAATTTGTCGTTTGGGAAAGGGTTAAAGAAACTCTGGGAATGCATGGATATTTGTACTGGCTACCATGATATATCACTGAGATAATGTTCAAGTCAGTGTAAAACACCAAACTAACAAAGAACTGAGGTCATGATGGAACAAAGTACCAGACAGTAATTAACTCTTTACCACACGATGAAATTTTAGACTTGTCCAGTTTGAAAGTAGTTGCAGACATGTTACAGGTGGCTAAAATGACAAAATTTGTCCTTGATAGGGTAACAAACATTGTGGAGAAAGGAGAAAATTCTGGTCACAAGCATTTTCTCTTTTTCCCGTAACATTTTCAAAAGGCCTCTTGTTAAGGGTCTCTAAAACTTGGGATTGTGCGATAAAGGGTTAATGGAAGTTTTTCAGAAAATTCTATTAGCCCTGCCACTTCCTGTGTTTGACCTGCAGTGCCCCTGTATAAACTGGTACAATTTGATGGAACCCAATTCCAGGTAATTAACCATACCCAAATAGCACCCTTACACTTTACTTCTCCTTTAATCTTTGACCAAACGACAAAAAAGGTCCAAGTTCAAAGCAATTGCAGACGACAATAAAATGATACTCAAATGATGTGATTTGTATCAGAAAGGGAAGAAAACATTATGGAAAAAAGAGAAAAGACTGGTTTCTCCTTTTCCAAAAATGTTTTCAAATGCCTTTCACCTAAAGGTCAATAAAAGTGAGGATTGTCTAGTGAAGGGTTAACCAAATAAGTAAGAACAATTTATGATATGCACATCTTTGCTGAGTGCAAAGTCTATCCATGAAGTTTGAAAGAAATTTGTCCAGAATCATCAAAGGGCCATAACTCCATGAAACCTAAATAAACCATAACCAAAATAGGATATGCACATCTCTGCTTGATACTGAGTCTATTTGTGTAGTTTGAACCAAATCTGTCCAATAGTTGATGAGAAAAAGAGCGGACAAGAAATTTCATGAAAGGGCCATAACTCAGTGAAAAATCAATGAACCATAACCAACATTTCATATGCACATCTGTGCTTGATACTGAGTCTACCTGTGAAGTTTGAATAAAATTCGTCCAATAGTTTATGAGAAATAGAGTGGACAAAAAGCTACAGACCGACGGACGGACGGACGGACAGACGGACAAGCTTACTCCTATATACCCCCCAAACAGAGTTTTGGGGGGTATAATAAACAGTATGCATCCTTTACTCTTTAATTTTCAAAACAACGATCAGTTAACTATAGAAGGAACAATGTAATGTATGGCCTGTGAACGAAGTATGCTTCGGTTACCTACTTCCGGTACCTGACACACACATCTGAAGAATCTCTGCACATCGAACTTTCTATACCTCAAACTTTTTTCGGTAGTCCCCTGAACTTCGAGGTATGGATATTCGACTGTAGATGATATCCATTAAAAGACAGAATTATCATGGTTACCAGCTCTTTCTCTTATCCCAAAGCATTTTCAAAAGCCTCTTCTTTACAGCCATTAACCCTTTACCACACAATCCCGACTTTTAAGAACCCTGAGAAAAAAGCCTTTTAAGCACATTGTGGGAAAAGGAGAAAATGTTGTTTACCAGCATTTTCTCCTTTACAAACAACACTTTCAACAACTTTCTTTCTATAGGTCATTAAAACTTAGGAGTGTGTGGTAAAGGGTTAAGATGGGCATGATTTTCATTCATCTATGCCTGAAGTAACATTTGGATTTACTGTTTATCAAATAACTTTAATAAACAATTTCTGTGGTTATGCTTTCTGGTAATGGCTTTTAGAGATATGTCAGAAAATGACTGATTAATTGATTGGGTGTTTGATTGCTTGACTGGTGTTTTACACCATATTACTCCATGTAAACTTGTGACCCCAGGGCTACAATTTGAAGAATGAAGAGGTCCTTTGAATGAATCTACACAACAAATTCTGGTTGCAATAAGCCTTATGGTTTTGGACAAGAAAGTTTTTAAAAGACTTTCAATATTTTTCAGTTTGTTTCAATTGCATCTCTATGAAGTTTGGTCAAAACTGAAATGATTGTTTCATAGATGTAACAGCGCACATAGACATACATATAGACGCATGACAGACACAGGACCAGACTTGAATTAAATTTAATCTGACATGACTGAGGTTTTGTCGGCTGGTAGTGACTTCACAGAGTATTGCTAGAAAATAATAAATTGATTGAAAGAATCATGTTACAGGCCATTTTTAACACTTTTAGTTCAGTTACAGCTCACATGTTAATGTATGTCTTGGGTTTCACCATTATAAGGTTGGCAATTTGAAATGTCTTGCCCAATGACAGTCTAATGAAAAACACTGCTTTGAATAAAGATCAAACCACTAGCCTCCAGGTTACAATTCTACACTTTACCACAGAGCCACGCAGGGCCCCTGGAAAACAAAAGAATTCATATAACTAATAGCAACTACCCAATTGATAAATAAGGCATAATTGACAGACAGAGCATGAATCTCTAAGAAGGCTGTGTATGAAAGAGAAAATAAAGCCCTGCCCAGAAAAGGTTTTTTTTTTAAAACATGCTGAGATAAATGCCATTTAATATCAGAGTTGAATCTAGGATTGAAAAACAATCGGCCGACTTCCCATCCTCTTCCGAAAAAGTGAACCAATTTGAAATTCGAAGTGGGCTATTTAAAACAGAATATTTTAACACATGAATGACAAAGAAAAGAATTCATGTTGTGGGTATAACTTGATTATAGTGAAAATTCTAACAAGTACAAACAACATAGGGATAACCCTAGTCTACAGAGAAATTTATCAACATATGAATAAGTACAAATCCATCTCATCTGGGGTGCTGGTGTCACCAGGCAAAAATAGTTCAATAACAGTCTTTTGTTTAGAATGCAATTAAACAACAATTTTGAATGTCTCATAAATTTCCGAAAATTTCTTCATTATTCTTGATTCTGTGCTCTCATGCTGCAAGCTCCACTCTAATGTTGCTTGTCTTTGTGTGTTCATTTTGCATAAAAGATGGATTCTGAGCCCAATTCATCATCTGCAAATCCCCTGAGTATGGATGAGTGTAAAGTTATGTCATCTGGTGAAGGGTTAGTATTAAGGTGTCTTTCAGTAGAATGTCAGAAATGTTAGAGATCTCAGCAGTGATCACATTAGAGTTGGATCTCTTTTTCATCATTCCATTCCCTGCAAGCTTCATACCTTGTCTATCCTTAACCTAGCTTCAAATGACATAATTGTTCTCAATCCCCACCCCATCCCACCCTGGGCACAAATCAGCCATTTTTGCTGATCAGTCACTTTTTTTTTTACATTTCTAATCATTACCCAGAACAATCAACATATCAACATGAAATAGGGTTATATATATGCAGTACAAAATATATGAAAAAGAAAATTTGTGTTTATCAGAATCTTTTCCTTTTCCTCAATTGTTTTCTAAAGCTTTCTTCTCCAGGTTTGGTAGTAAATGGGATTGTTTATTTGGTATAAGTTAACTGGAAATATCCTAATCAATTTTAATACGAGGTAAGATCTAGAAATGACACAGTAGCTAGTCACAAAATAACTTACAACTTCAGTCATGAAATAACTTACAATTTCTCCCTCCTCAATCTCGTCATCCCGACTGTCAATGACGTATCCCGGATGCTTGTCCATCCAGCTGTCAAGCTCTTTTTTACGTGGAGCTTCATCCCCTGATAGTCGGCTACCATCTTCAAGGTTTATCACAGGAACATGGGCATCTGTAAATAAATGAAAATAGCATATGATCTGAATTGCGAGGGGTCTAATATTGTTTAACCCTTTACCACAGCATATCACAAAGAGCTTATGAAAACATTGTGGGATAAGGAGAAAATGCTGGTAATCAGCATTTTCTCCTTTTCCCACAATGTTTTCTACCCCTCCCCCAAAAAATTTAAATTCTTGAAGACAAAAAAATTCAATGTGACCAAAATGAAAGGTTCCGTCTCTGAAGGGAGAGAAAATGTTGAGGGAAATGGATACCAGCATTATCTCCTTCTCTCATTATGTTTTCAAAAAGGACTTATTCCATAGGGATATTTAGAAAAAAGTTCAACTTGGTTAATACTAACCAAGACTTTATCTGTGAAAGATATAAAAGAAGAGCACCCATCCGAGTGCCAACATTGCTTTACTTTCAATGAAAATTCTAAGTCAAAAATGGGGGCAAAACTGTGCAAAAAAATACTTTGATGGTTACCTGCCCTTCTTGTGTAGATTCCCTTTTTGATAGTTAACAACTTATCCAAGTTTGAAGCAAATATCTTCGGTAATAAGCGAGATATTAAAATATGTCTCTAAAACTGGATTGTTTGGTGAAAGGTGACACAGGACAAGAATAATCTTTAACCTTACCTGGTTCAAGGGAGGCTAAAGCCCTTGCTTTTTGCCGCATTGCTAGGGCTTCAGCCATCGCAATCTCTGCCATTTTTTCCTCCTTCCTCTTCCTGCCTCTCCTTCCACGCCTGTCTGGACAGTATAACCCCTGCTCAAGCTGCAAGTACAGTAGTACATTGTCATTCACCCTTCACCAAAAAATCCTGAGGAAGAAGGCTTTTGAACACATTGTGGGAAAAAGAGAAAATGCTGGTAACCAGCATTTTCTCTTTTTCCCACACTGTTTTCCAGCATGTCAGAGAACTTACTGTTAATATGTAATGATTTCGACTTGGCATCTGAAGATAATGTCAGCTCTGAACAGTCTAAATTCATTGTCTGGGAGAAGGTTAACATGCAGGTGGTATAAAATCATTACCTTCAGCAGATGACTATCTTTTGTTTGCCAGTAGACAACCTTTTAACCCTTTACAAAACAACAAAATTTTAGACTCAAACTGAAAGCATCTACAGACAAAAAAAATCAAATCAAGCTTTAAGGATGCTTTCTGTTTATTACATGGTAGAAACCAGTGGGAAAAAGAGAAAATGCTGGTCACAAGCATTTTTTCCTTTTCCCACAATGTTTTCGAAAGACATATTCCTTAAGATCATTTAAAGTCAGGATTGTATGGTAAAGGGTTAAAAACTTAGGCAAAAGAAGAAATTGTTTATAATGAAAAACTGTACTGGCATTTGCTGACTTTTATTGTATTTTTTTTTTCGAATCAGACATTTGTTTACAAAATGTCATTATGCTCCCCATAGGCTGGCTAAATGATATTTTACTGGACTTGTTTAACTCTCTACCACACAATCCTGACTTTCAACGACCCTGAGAAAGAAAGATTTTTGAAAACATTGTGGGAAAAGGAGAAAATGCTGGTAACCAGCATTTTCTCCTTTTCCCACAATGTTTTCCACTCTTCCTGAAAAAAATTTCAATTTCTGAATAACATTTGTTTTGCCATCTACAAATGCTTTCAATTTCGACTGGTCTAAAATTTTGCTGTTTGGTAAAGAGTTATTAAATTTTATTTCAGAAGTCAATCTACCATATGTCAGATCCTGAAACATGCATACACTCTGTAAAAAACTTACCATTCTCCTTCCCAGCATCAGTTCTTCCTCTGTCATGTGACTACCATTTAGGAAAGGACTGTCTGAAAAGCTCTGTAAAATCACAACTGAAACTGTTACTCACAGAACTTTTCTCTTGCATCTCTATCAACTGAACTAAAAGTCCCCTCATCCCCCCCCCCCATTGAAATTGCTGCAGAAAACTTTGGAAATGTCCTTGTTAACCCTTAAACACACAACAAACTATCAAAACCGTCAGTATTCAAAGTATTTGAGGAAAATAAAGTGGATGTGGCTTAAATGACAGGACTTGTCTTTAAAGGGATGAAAACATTGTGGGAAAAGGAGAAATTGCTGATTACCGACATTTTCTCCTTTTCCCATAATGTTTTCTAAAGCTCTCTATCTCAGGGTCATAAAGACTTGGGATTGTTTGGTAAAGGGTTAAACATGAATACAAGTTTAGTCCCTTGCCATACAATTCTGTGTTTTAACAAACCCGTGTAAAAAGGCCCTTGCAAACATGGGAAAAGGAGAAAATGCTAGTAGCTAGCATTTTCTCTTCTCCCCACAATTTTCTTTCACCCTTTCAAAGACAAATCCCACAATTTGAGCCACATTTGTCATCTGCAAATACTTTGGATATGGACAAGTCCAAAGTTTTGTTGTTTGGCAAGGTGTTGAACTTTGTGAGGAAACAAGAAATTTCTCTTCTTGCCAGAGTTTTCAAAAGATGTCAGTAATCTGCATCTTCTCCCTTTATCCAAATGTTTTCAAACCTTTCAAAGACAAATCCCATCATCTGAGAGGTCCTGCTTGGCTCAGTGGTACAGTGTAGGACCCATAAACTGGAGGACCTGGACACTTCAGAGCCCCTGTCTAGTACTGATGAAACCCAGGACATACAAGAATATGTGAACTGTCGCTGTGATATAACTGAAACAATGTTGAAAGTGGGGACTGACAAAACATATTTTTCAACCATATGTTATTTGGTACAACATCATTACCACACAATCTCTTAATTTTGGATACTGAAGAAGAAGGTTTTCGGAAACACTGTGGGAAAAGGAGAATGTGTAGGTAACATTTTCTCCTTTTCCCACACAGTTTTCTGCCCTCTAAAAGGCAAGTCCAATAATTTCAGTCATAAGCACAATGCTTTCAATATGGACAACTTTTTTTTGTATTTTTTCTACAGTACAATATTAATACAATTTCACTTCATGCCATCCTATTTTCAAAAGACATTGTATGACTAACCTAAGAAATTTGATTTATTAGGCGAAAGTTTCACACATTATCCACTCTAAGAAATTTACAACATAACTTTGAAAATGTGCAGGTATTATAAATCACATAGGGATAACCAACGAGAACTGAGGTATTATACATAAACACCTATAAAAACATTGCAACTAAGCAAAGAGAAATGTTTCCTTTGCTGCAATGTGTCAGAAAGGGGTCAAAAGGTCTTCTGCAATTTTCATGACCCATGATAAAAAGGGCTTTTTAACTCTTTACCATGCGACAGAAATGTAGACTTTTCCAAAATGAAAGCACTTGCTGATGCCAAATTAAAAATGGCTCAAATGACGAACTTGTCTTCGATAGGATAGATTGATTGATTGATTGTATGGTGTTTAACACCATCTTCAACATTTCAGTTATATCGTGACAGCCTATCCATACTTTCCTGGAGTTTCTTTTACCAATACTACGCACAATATTCTTTCCAAGCCACTGGATGCTTTCCCACATAGCCATCGTCTAAACAATGGTCAGCAGTCTGATCTTGAATGTGCACTGTCTAAAATCTAGATACACACCCTGGCCAAAACAACTTGACATTTCAGTGATTTGAACTGAAAAGATCTACTCGCATTTCACTCCTTACATAAAGCTCAATCCTTTACAAAACAAGTGATCATATTTAGAACCCTGGGGAAGAAACCCGAGAAAACACTGTTTAAAAAGGAAACAAAAGCTAGTTATCAGCATTTTCTGCTCTTTGCACAATGATTTCTTCTCTTTCAAAACACAACTCACATGATGGGCTGCACTGAATTTGTTGCCTGCAAATAATTTCATATGGGACAAGTCTAGTATTTGTAATTTGTTAACCCTTTACCAGACAACAAAATTTTAGCCATGTCCAAATTGAGAGCATTTGCAGACGACAATTTCAATATGGTTCATGGTGCAATTTTTCTTTGATAGGGTAAAAAACATTGTGGGAAAAGGAGACAATGCTGGTTACCAGCATTTTCTTCTTTTCCCACAATGTTTTCAAATGGCTTTTATCCCAGGGGGGAGTTAAAAGGAGGCACTGTGTGGTAAATGTTTAACCCTTTAATGCACAGTGCTGTCTTTTAATGACCCTTGGATAGAAGCCTTTTGAAAACATCGTGGGAAAAGGAGAAAATGCTGGTAACCAGCATTTTCTCCTTTTCCCACAATGTTTTCTACCCTATTAAAGACAAAAAAGCCACATTGACAATGTCGTCTGCAAACGCTTTCAATTTAGACAAGGCTAAAATTTTGTCATCTGGTAAAGGGTTAAAGAGTAAAACAAGCAATGCATCTGTAAAAGAATCATAAATTATGCTACAAGACATTTATAAAAAACACAGGAGGGTAATCTAATGACAACACATAAAGCTCTAGCAAAAATGTCTTTACTGTCTTTTTGTTACTTTGCCAACTAAATTGACAATTTGCTTCATGCAAAATATTGTTATGAATTTCCAAGAAATTTTTCAAGTTTGCTTTGAATAACAGAATTAATTGTAAAGGTGTTGCTGCAAAAAGATACTAAATTATTGCCAACAGAAAGAAAATAATTTTAGAATAAAATCAATTTAGAAAGACATAAATATATACTATCATGCAAATTTAGTGCAATAAATCTCCAGAAGTGCTAACTGACAATCAATTAAAATCTGGTCTGTGATTCTAGAAAAGTGTCTCCATTCATGGAGGGCTACTGATTACAAAATGTCACCATTCATAGACAGAAGTTAACAATATATATCAAAAAGCTGACTATCAATGTGTCTCAATTCATACAGGCTAGCTGGCTATCAATGTGCCTGCATTCATAGAGAGTGGATGACTATAATTGCATGTCAATTCAAAGAGATCGGTTGACTATAATTTTGTCTCCTTTCAAAGAGAGTTGTCTCGATTCATAGCAGTTTGCTATCACTGTGCATCCATTCATAGAGACCAGTTGATAAATGTGTCTCCATTCATAATGAAATGCTGCCTATTAAGGTGTCTACATTCACAGAGAGCAGTTGACTATATATTACGTGTCCCCATTTACAGACAGCATAAATGTGTCCCCATTTACAGAGGGCAGTTGACTATAAAATTGTTCCCATTTACAGAGGGCATTTGACTATCAATGTGTCCCCATTTACAGAGAGCAGTTGACTATAAATGTGTCTCCATTCAAAGAGAGAAGTTGGCCATAAAAGTGTCCCCAGTTACAGAGGGCAGTTGACTATAGAACTGTCCCCATTAACAGATGGCTGTTGACTATAAATGTGTCCCCAATTAAAGAGAGCAGTTGACTATAAAGGTGTCCCTATTTACAGAGGACGGTTACAGAGAGCAGTTGGCTATAAAAGTGTCCCCATTAACAGAGGGCAGTTGAGTATAAAAGTGTCCCTATTCACAGAGGGCACTTGACTATAAAAGTGTCCCCAGTTACAGAGGGAAGTTGACTATAAAAGTGTCCCTATTTACAGAGGGCAGATGACTATTAATGTGTCCTCATTTATAGAGGGCAGTTGACTATAGAATTGTCTCCATTAACAGATGGCAGTTGGCTATAAATGTGTCCCCAGTTACAGACAGCAGTTGACTATAAAAGTGTCCATATTCAGAGAGGGCACTAGACGACAAATGTGTCCCCATTTATAGAGGGCAGTTGACTATAAGTGTCCCTATTTACAGAGGGCAGTTAACTATAAAAGTGTCCCCATTTACAGAGGGAAGTTGACTATAAATGTGTCCCAATTTACAGCGACAGTTGACTACAAATGCATCCCCATTAAAAGAGGGCAGTTGTCTATATATGTGTCCTCATTCATAGAAAGCAGTTCATGATCAATGTGTTTCCATTCATTGATAGCAGTTGACAATAAATGCGTCTCCCTTCATAGAAGCTAGTTGACTATCATTACGTCTCCGTTCATACAGATTGTTTATTAATGTGTCCTTTCATAGAGGGCAGTTGACTATTAATGTGTCCCCATTTAAAGAGGGCGGTGGACTATTAATGTGTCCTTTCATAGAGGGCAGTTGACTATTAATGTGTCCCCATTTAAAGAGGGTGATGGACTATAAATGTGTCCCCATTTATAGAGAGCAGGGTACATGCAAATGTCTGGGATATTCACCTTAGGTCAATCATCTGTAAGAGCAGATACAAGTTGATCCAAACTGTGTTTTATATGTTTAACCTTTACCAAACATTTCTGAGTTTAAATAACTCTATTGCAGAAGACTTTGGAAAACATCGTGAAAAAAGAAGAAAATGATAGTGACTGGCATTTTCTCCTTTTCCCACAATATTTTTTACGCTATCCTAGACTCAACCATTTGGGTCATATTTCACTAGTCATCTGCAAATGCCTGCGAAATTTTGGTGTAGGCTGTACTCTTTCTCTTACAATCCTGTGTTTTAGTGACTATAGAGACAGGCTTTATGAAACATTGTGGGAAAATGAGAAAATGCTGGAAACCAGCATTTTCTCCTTTTTCCATAATGTTTTCTACCAATCAGAAAACTTAAGTTCATTCATAATCATTTGAAATTTTGGTGTGTGCAGCTGTTTTTTTTTTTTTTTTTTTCAAAACAGTCTAAAATTTGATGCTTGGAAAAGGGTTAAGAAGTGTCTCATCAAGAACCCAGCTATTTACTAAATTACTCTTTTAAATGAATAGATCTGTAAATCTCAACCAAGGGTATTTGCCATGGACATTCAATCTAACTTAGCTAAAAAACTGAGAGAACTAAAAGCAACACTCATGCTTCAGTTGATTGATTGCTTGAATGGTCTTTTATGCTGATTTTGACATTATTTCAGTCATATCACAGTGACAGCTCACATATTCATGGATGTCCTGGGTTTCACCAGTTCTAAGCCAAGGCCGTAAAGTATTTTGCCGACTGACGCTTCCACGAAAACCCATGCTTTAGTGGATAGTGTTGACGAAGATATGACTGAACAGAATATGCCATCTGATCTTGCATCTATGTTGTGCAATACTTTGAGAGATATTATAGCCTAAGCTAGCAATATTTCAATTATTCCTCCACGCCAAAAAATGCTTATTTCATGTATAAGTCATGTAAACTTGTCTACCTGATCTACATTTTCTATGATTCTTCTAATTTTATCCATAGAACCTTCAAAGCAAACTATCACAAGCATTGTAACTAAATTCATGCACACTAGGTCTACTTGAAATGTGTAAGTCTAGCAATAAAAATAGTAAAAAAAATTACAATTCAAATGACTGCCTTTTGTTACACTTTTATATGACTTAAACTTTGTTAGTTTGTTCATTTTTTTTAATTCTTTTGTCAACATATTAAGTCATATGAAAGCTATCACATACATGCCTGGCTTTCCAAGCCACTTGCTGCGTTCCCACAAATGCTTAGAGTTGTATGACCAAACCTTCAGAGTTGTACGGCTAAAACTCATATATAAGAGGAACCTTTCTGTGATTTGTTGAAAATCAACTGCCTGCAAAATCTGGACTTCTTTATCATGTCATGCAAGAGAATCAAACTACTATTTTTCTTAAGAGTTTAACCATGCTTTCAGCTCAATCATTCCAACATTTAAGCAAATGAAACCAGTCCAATGAGAGCCAAAACAATTGCCAAACTAAAGAAGCTCATGGACCGTTCTGTGTTGTCATAGAGACCAACCTGCGTTACCAACTGGTATGGTGGTTGCCATGGAGATGGCCATGATACCTGTGATGATAATACTGAATCAGACTGGCTATCGTCACTCGAGGCTTGTGATGCTGCCAAACTTTGGGCTAAGATGGCTTGGATTCTGGCATCTACAGATGAAACCAAAAACATGTCTAGAGTGTAGTTGTAAAACACATCACAAAACAAAATTTTAGATTCATTCAGATAAAAGGAATTTTAGAGGAGAAACTAAACAAGGCTCAAATGATGACAATTTTTTTGAAAGAATAGAAGACAGGGTGGGAAAATGAGAAAGAGCTGGTTACCAACATTTTCTCATTTTCCCATAATGTTTTCAAAAGCCTTTTACCTCTGAAGGTCCTTAAGACTTTGGGTTGTGCGGTAAATGGTTAAAATTCAGCGTAAAGCTTTTTTTTCTAGATTGATAAAGACACAAACACTCAGGAATTTCAAGAACAAAAAAGTAAGCAAATAATAATAACAACTATCCAACTGTAAATTTTTATATTTCCATCTGTAATGGCTTTGGTATTGTTTTCAATCATGAACTATTTACTGAAGGATAAACTTTTAGACATGAATTGAAAGCATTTGCTGACTACAAAATAAAAGACTCAAAAATTGAATTTTTTATGGGGAGGGGAGAAAACATTGTTAGGAAAAAGGAGAAAATGCTTGTTGTCAGCATCTTCTCCGTTTCCCACAATGTCTTCATTAGTCTTTTTCCTTAAACTTAGGATTAACTAGTGAAGAATTAATTGGCTCCAGCATGATTCAGACAGTTCATCATATCAAACAGACTCCAATCCTGACATAAAATAACAAAGACTCAAACATTCATGTCAACGAAGTAAATTCAACATCTCAGCATGGACGAACCATAAAAGATGTCTAGAGATAATAGTATATGCAGGAGTGTGATTGGCTGAACAGCTAAGGGGAGGAAAACGCTGGCTAGTGGGTACCATAGGGTTAAGGGGCATTGACCCCTGTGGGGGACATGGAGGCAAAGCCCCCAGGAAATCCTGGCTTTCGAGCATTAACAAAAATCTTTCCTTGCTTTTCTTGCAGCAATTTTAATAGAACTGACTTCTTATTTCTAGTGCTGAAAACCTCAAACTGCTCAGCTCCTTTACCACATGGCAAATATTTGAAGTTGTCCAAATTGAAAGCATTGGCAGATGACAATTTAAATGCAGCTAAAATTGTGAGATTTGGCTGTGAAAGAGTAGAAAACATTGTAGGAAAAGGAGAAAATACTGGTTTACAGCATTTTCTCCTTTTCCCACAATGTTTTCAAAAGCTTTCTTTCTCAGTGTCGTTAAAACCTTTCAAAGCACCAGAAGCTGCGACCTTCAGACCAGGATCATGGAACAGTGCACATTTTGTCGCTCTATAACACGAGGAAATGCCAGTCTCCTTTATGAAACTACCATGCCATTGCACACTATATATTTGATTCTATATATGAAGGTCATAGAAATTTGATTTCGAAAAGAACAAATTTATCGACTGTCATGAACAAGAATAGTTTAGAATTGTGACATTGGGGGTAGGCCACTCAAAATTTCCTTCTCAGATTTATAAAAATCATGAAGATGACCCTGGCAGCCTGCTGAAATCAGTGAATCTCTGAAAATCACACCCCTGTATATGATATATAGCTACCTCAGAGAGAAATTTGACGTTCTAGGCATTACAAGCTCAATGGACCTGCTCAGAATTACAGATTTACTTCCTTAAACCTTTACAATACAAACCAGAGTTTTAACTACCCTGAGAAAGAAGCCTTTTAAAAATTGCGGGAAAAGGAGAAAGTGCTAGTAACCATCAGTTCCTTGCCATCCTTTCACATGCTAATCTCCCCTTTTGAGCCACAATTAATTTGTCGTCTGCAAATGCTTTCAACTTGGACAAGTCCAAAAATTGGTTGTCTGGTATAGAGTTGAGATAAAAACAAGATTTCGAACTTACTTTTCTCAGCTTCTGTCATTTCAGACTTCCCTTTTTCTGGTTTTCGTTGGAATGTCATCTTTAGGCTTTCACCCTAGAAAAGTTGAAATAAATGAGCCATGCTCTGTGAAAAGAAGGCTTAATGCAACTGGGAAAAGTATCGATCAGGTCAGCCTGCGCAGTCCGTGCAGGCTGACTAGGGATAAAACTTTTCAGTACTGGTCAATTTTCTGCCTGTCAAAGGACCATTCTACCTCATAATTGGTTGTCAAAAAAAGTGGCTCTTATGGATCAAATATCATATGATTGCTTGCTTTGTATAATGCATTACAAAGATGCATTAAGCCCCATTTTAATAGAGCATGGTTCGTTAATGATAAATTAAGAAGTCTGACTGACCTCATATCAAAAATGAAATACCGATTCATTTCCAACAGATCTATGATCAACTCTACAACACCAAGGATATAAGCCAGGCCCTGGCAAAAGGGGGCTTAATGCATTTCCATAATGAATGACGCCAAGCAAGTTATCACATAATTATGGATCCATAAAATCCATTTTCTCAAACAACAGACTCTATCATAAGGTAGACTAGTCCTTTGAACAACAGAAAATTGACCGATAGCGAAAAGTTTCAGCCCAGGTTGACCTGGGTCGATACGTTTCGCAAATGCATTAAGCCCCCTTTTTACAGAGCAAGGCTTATATATGTTTTGAAGACAGTGAAAATCAAGTTAAAGCGGCCTGACCTTTGGTCTAACATGATTCAGTATTTTCTTAGAAAGTCTGACAAACAGACCCTGAAAGTTTTTATATTCTTTCACAGCCAAATCTCACAATTTCTGCCACATTTAAAAAGTTGTCTGCAAATGCTTTGAAGTTTGAAAAGTCTATTCTACTGCTTGGAAAAGAGTTAACTCTTTACCACACAACATAAATGTAGACTAGTCCAAATTGAAAGCATTTGCAGGTAACATTTTAAATGTAGCTCAAAACATAACATTTGTCTCTAAAAGGGTAAAAAACATTGTGGAAAAAGAAGAGAATGCTGGTTACCAGCATTTTCTTCTTCTCCTATAATGTTTTCAAAAGGCTTTTTTCTCAGGGTCGTTAAAAGTCGGGATTGTATGGTAAAGGGTTAAGGATACTCTTGAGAATTGTCCTGAAGGATATTTACAATTATTTCCCACGACATTGGTTTTGGTGAATCTCATAAGTTACCCTCTTCCCTTTACCGAAGTAAAGTAGTCCATGAAATATGTACGGCAAATAGACATAACAGAGAAAGTGCCCATTTCACTTCACCCAAGTTAACCCCTTACCTGTCTCATTTGAACCTCAAAGTCCTTATCTTTCTTCTTCTCATCTTTTCCACTCCCTTCCTCTTCATGTTTTGGGGTTAATGGGGTCAGAGAACGTGTAGGGGTGTTACTCCCAGAATCTATTCCAAGGATATGCATATTCTTCATTTTTGCAGGAAAGGGCCATTCCCCAGTCTCTACACAATAACAAACCTGCTCCAGTCTATGGAATACGACACGATCCTGAAAAAATATATATGATAACATGTACAATGCATGCAGGTGCCAACACTTGGCTACAACTGCTTTTACAATGAAAGCTAAGGTAAAAAAATGTAGCATATCTGAGTCAAAAATATTATCAAGGCAAACATTTGGGAAAAGTTTCATGAGTATTAGACTGAAAATATAGCTTCTAGATTGCACACATGGTTTAGATATGTCCCAGTGACCTTTTTGACCCAATGTGACTCAGTTTTGAACTCCTACTAGATATCAAGACAAATATTATGACTTAGTTTCATGAGTATCAGACTGAAAATATGGCATCTAGAGTGCATACACAATTTTTTTATGAAAATTGGTGATGCCTGTCTGATAAAAAGTTTTCCAAAATGCAGTGGTTTTTTTTCCAGCTATCATAAAATATCAAGTTTATACATTCTGCACTGAAAAAGTTATGAGACAAGCTAGAGAGATTGACATCACTTAGGTAGAATACTGAATGCAGACAACAGACAGAGACATTCGACATTTTAGTAGAAATACAGCCACCTCAGCTCCAGCATGAAGCATCACACCTTTAACTCTTTCCTTTGTAGTGAAAGAGTTTACACTGTTCTAATTAACCCTACACCACACAATTCCAACTTTTAATGACCCTTAGAAAGAAGGCTCTTGAGAACATGGAGGGAAAGAAAATGCTGGTAACCAACATTTTCTGCTTTTCCCATAATGTTTTCTATCCTATCTGCTACAAATCCCATCATTTGAAGCACATTTCATTTGTCCTCTGCAAGTGCTTTGAATTTGGACCATTCCAAAATTTTTCCCTTTAGTAAAGATTTAAAGTTGTCTGTGAATGATAGGCACTACATAAATGGAGTTGACAATTGAGTAAACAGTACCTTAGGCCAATCTGTATAAAGACTTTGTGATACTCCCCTTAAAAGCTCCATCTCTGATTCCTCATCCTCCAGTGTCCTTCTTACTTCCTGTAAATAGAAATAAATGGAAATTTTAGAGTTTGAAAATAGTTCTAAAACAGCTGTAGTAATGGCTACAGATAGAGCAGCAGCAGCTCTGATCTCTAAACCAATCAGTGTGGAAGGCTTTTGAAAACTTAAATAAGCCATGCTCTGTGAACAGGGAGTTTAATGCAACTGCAAAAAGTGTTGACCCATGCCAGCCTGCACGGTCTGATTTTATTCATGTCCAAGGACCCTATGAATCACTCAGTTGTTAGGCAGAATGGATTTTATGAATTCATAATTATGTGATGACTTGCTTGGTATCATTCATAATGGAGATGCTTTCAAGGCCTTATGCCTGCCAAAAGTAAACTACAGCATGAAAAGCATTTGAATTTCAATCATACAATTTAAAAGTATGGAAATTATTGTTAAGATAACAACCTGTTATTGTATGGTGGGTCCAAGTTGCTGGCAGAAAAATGAATTTTAAAATGGCTGCTATAGGGTCTTTAACCCGTTACCACACAATCCCGAGTTTTAACAACCCCAAGGAAAAGGACTTTTGCAAACATTGTGGAAAAAGGAGAAAATGCTGGTAACCAGCATTTTCTCCTTTTCCCACAATGTTTTCCACACTTCCACAGAGAGATTTCATATTTTTCGCACATTTTAATTTGTCATCTGCAAATGCTTTAAATTTGGATGAGTCTAAAATTTTGTCGTTTGGTAAAGAGTTTAACCCTCTTTCGCATGAGCATAGCTCAAGCAGAGACATCTTTGCACAACTGCTCGTTTAAATATCAGAGTTTTTGTTTTGCAAATATGAATGCTTTTCCTTTATCTCGTTACCAAACATCCCATGTTTTAACGACTCCAAGGACAAGGCCTTTAGAAAACATTGTGGGAAAAGGAGAAAGTGCTGATAATCAGCATTTTCTCCTTTTCCCACAATGTTTTCCACCCTTTCAAAGGTTGAAATCATTATTTTGGCCACATATGATTTGTCATAAGCAAAAAATCTCTCAATCTGGACGAGGCCAACATTTTGTCGCTTGGTAAACACTTAAAAGTTAAAGGTTTTTAATGAAGAGCTGCAAAAAATCATATGTGATAGTTTGTTTGAATGGTGTTTCAAAAGTTATTATCCCACAGTATTTTATTTATATTATGGTAAAGATCAGTTATTCATGCATATCTTCTTTTCTCATTCATGTCACATCTTGGTTTCATTGATAAAAAGCTGAGAATCCTTAGTGTCTCAACACATAATTCAAAAACAATTGTGACAGATTACAAAGTTTAGATCTGAACTTTACCTCATCAGGGTCATCTTTAATGTCTATCTCATCTTTAAATGTTCTGTCTTTAACAGTATCTGTCATGTCAGCACCTTCTTCATCATAAGTTTTATCAACATCCTCTGTATCTTTACTTTCACTTTTAACTTCAGCACTCACTTCACTTGCATTTCTATCATCTTCAGCCTTTTCCTCCTTTTTGATTGACTTTTCATCAGAGGTATTTATCTCTGATCTTACTTTCTCAAGTAATTCTGTATCCTCTATCTCTTCAGTGTCTGTTTGCTCTGCAGCATTTTCTTTTTTTACTTTCGGACTAGATATTTCACTTTTAACATCTTCATTGATCAGTGTGTCACATGAATCCTCATTGATGTCTTCAGGTTTAATACTTGCGGTTTTCTCAATCTCCTCCTCTCCTTTTTCCTGTTTAACAGCCTTTTCCTTTATTTCTTTCTCTTTCTTTAATTCTGCTTTTAGTTTTGCTCTGTTCATTGTATCATCCTCATCACCTTCATCTTCTTCATCCTCTTCCTCCTCTTCTTTCTCAGGTTTTGATTCTGAATCATCTTCCTCTGTTTTTACTTCTACAACCAAAAGTGGACAGTGTTTATAATATAACTATAAATGATCTGATTAAAACACGCACATTACCTAAAACAAATATGATGCATGTTCTGTGAAAAGGGGGCTTAATGCATCTGCAAAAAGTATCGACCCATGTCAGCCTGCGCAGTCCGCGCAGGCTGACATGGGTCGAAACTTTTGCTTTTGGCCGATTTTCTGCATGTCAATGGACCAGTGTACCTCATGATTCAGTCGGCTGCTATGTGAAACGGATCGTTAGGATTCATAATTATGTGATGATGTGCTTGGTATCATGCATCACGGGGATGCATTAAGACCCTTTTTGCCAGAGCATGGCTCATATACAACAGACCAGAATATGTTTTCCATATCACACCTGTACTTTATGTTGCTTTTCCATGTCATGCTTGTGTTCTGTGTAGAACATCATCATGTTCATGGGACACTTTTATGTATTCACATTCAGCTCTTTTCATCCAATCCCCAAAGTGTGCAACTAAGACTTTAGAAGCATTATAAACAAGTTTTAAGTCCATCATCTATTCTTTATTATCTGCCTCTTTCGCAAACCATTGTGACAGAAGGTATATCATAAAAGGCACATTACAACTATCTGCATTTCTGTGTGTTTACTTGACAACTCTAAGTTCTAACGACCCTGAGAAACACAGCTTTTGAAAACAATGTGGCTGTGGGAAGATGCTGGTCTCTCTTTTTCCCAAAATGTTTCCTAACCTTTCAAAGACAAATGTGCCATGTTAAGTTTGTCGTATACAAATGCTTTCAATTTGGATAAGTTTTGTTGTCAAGTACAGAGTTAAACATGTTAACATAGGTTCACCAGGAATAAAGCAATTTAAACACTGTCTCACTATTTTGCATGTTCTCTTCTGCCATTATCTCTATTTGGATTTCACAACTTCAGCTGGTATTATAAATTCAACATTAAAATTATATGCATGAGCCATAATCTGAGAAAGGGGGGTTTAATGCATCACAGAGATGCATTATATCAAGCATGTCATCACATAATTATGGATCCATAAAATCCAGTTTGTCTAACAACCAACTGAATCATGAGGTAGAATGATCCTTGGACAAGCAGAAAAAGTTATGACCCATGTCAGGCTGCGCAGACTGATACTTTTTGCAGATACATTAAACCCCCTTTTTTACAAAACATGACTTGCATACGTATACAAGGGCTGCATATACAAGGGCTGTTCGATAAATTCATGGAATTTTATTGTTTAAAACAGATTTCTTGACATTTTAAGCTAAAAATTTGCCAATAATAGCATGAAAATATTACATATTTGATACAGAAATTTTGCAGTTTTAAAATATTTCAAATGCAAAATATTTGTAACCATAGTAACCAATGTAATGTGCATTGCCAGGCTAAAATTTTCTCCCAATTCGAAACATGTAAGTTTGTGTAAAATGTACAGTCAGGAGTGTGTAAAAATGCCGCCAATTGTGTAAACAGTCAAATAGCATCATAACAGCACTTCTGTAAAACTTCATAGATGTGGCACTTCAGGTTATTGTAATAAGATAATTTTAGTCTTGTCAGTGCATCATTGGATGTTGAATTTCACGCATAAATAAAATTTTGTGCTGGACTCAGAAGGATACCAAAACAGACCATAAAATTGAGATAAGAGTCGACATTTTCAAGTCCCTGTAGTATTTTATTTGTCTAAAAGAGGCGTGAGCAATTAAGGAATGATTCAGAACATTGCTTAACCCTTTCCCAAACAACAAATTTTGGACTGGTCCAAATTGAAAGAGTTAGCAGACGACAATTTTAAATTTGATGAAAATGGCAGACAGGTCTCAAAAGGGGTAGAAAACACTGTGGGAAAAGGAGAAATTGCTCATTACGAGCAATTTCTCCTTTTCCCACAGTGTTTTCAAAAGACTTGTACTGCAGACACGTGAAAACCAGGGCTTGTCTGGGAAAGGGTTAAAGATGATCCTCTTGAAAGACTGCCGATTAGTGTAACAGCGTCAATCTTGGCAATGGTGCATGACAAGGTGAATAATGACAGGAGGGTTACAGTGTGTGTGGTATAGGACAACTTAAGTTTGTCTTGTTCCACTGTACAAGTATTTCCTTACACAGGACCTAGTAAAGTCTAAATTGAGCAAATGCTTGGTTTTGGAGGGGATTATATGGAAAAAAGTACAATGATCTCTAGACTTGTAATGACGTTGACATTATTTTTTTCTAATCCGGCACCCGGCCATGTACATTTACATGTGTTTGGTAATACTCTGTTGAAAATGATTTTCTCTATGAACTTGTACGAAATCTGGAGGATGTTCAAATATAGATTGTTTGATATGTATGCTAAAAATGATCTTAATTGGTCTCCTAGTTTTATTTTACAACAACATTCCACGAATTTAATGAACAGCCCTCGTACAAGTACTCATCCGCTACAAAGTTCTTCTATTGAGACATTTCTTACCTTTCTTCTCCAAATCTTTGCCAAACATTTTAAAATTAGCTGGGGAATTGGAATGTGAGTCTGTAGCTGCCCTCAAAGATTTAACAGTGTCCATGAAAGACAAGGCTGGGTCATTCAAAATGTAGAATTCAGTACGCGCTAGGCCGTGTCTGAAATTGAGACAATCAGAAAGTCACTCTTTACTAGACGACAAAATTCTAGACTTGTCCATATTGAAAGCATCTGCAGACGACAAAATAGATGTGGCTCAAATGATGCTGTTGCAAACATGGTGAGAACAGGAGACATTGCTAGTCACCTTCACTCCCACCTTTTCCTACAATGTTTTCAAAAGTCTTCTTCCTGCAGGTTATGACAATGCAGAGTTCAACTCTAACCAAATTTTGACACAACAATACATATATTTCAGACTTGTCCAATTTAAAAGCATTTGCAGACTACAAGTTTAACATGAATCTGTCTATGAAAGGGTGGAAAACATTGTGGAAAAAGCAGGAAATACTGATTTTCAACACTTTCTGCTTCTCCTCCAATGTTTCCAAAACTCTTACAACTAAGGGTCATGAATTCATCTCCCTGATGCATAATACCAAGCAAGTCATCACATAATTATGGATTCAAAATAGCCACTTTTTTAAACAACCAACTTAATAATGAAGTAGACTGGTCCTTGGACATACAGAAAATTGACCAATAGCGAAAAGCTTTGGCCCAGGTCAGCCTGACCTGGGCCTATACTTTTCGCAGATGCATTAACCCTTTACCACACAATCCCGAGTTTTAACGACCCTGAGGAAAAAGCCTTTTGAAAACATTGTGGGAAAAGGAGAAAATGCTGGTAACCAGCACTTTCTCCTTTTCCCACAATGTTTTCTACTCATCCCAAAACAAATTTTAATTTTTGAGTAACATTTACTATGTCGTCTGCAAATGCTTTGAATTTGGACTGGTCTAAAATTTTGTCGTTTGGTAAAGAGTTAAGCCCCATAAGAGTATGGTCCATGTATATAATCAGCATTATATTCAGAGACAACTCTTAAACATTATGTATCCGTTCTGCGAGTACTTTTTATAGATAACATTACAATTCTACAATCCTGTGTTTTCATGATCCTTATCAAAAAGTCTTCTTAAAAATTGTCCTTGAAAATTGTGGGAAAAGGAGAAAATGCTGGTAACCAGCATTTCCTCCTTTCATCATATTGTTTTCTACCCTATCAAAGAAAAATTCCATATTTTGAATTTCTTGTCTGTGACTTCTTTCAGTTTGGATAAGTCTGTAGTTTTGCTGATTTGTAAAAGGTTAAACAGGGTGAAAGAGAGTTAGAGGTACTCATATATATTCTGGATTTCAGGACAAATTATGACAAACAAAGGACCAACAAAACAACATACTTTGCAGCTCCAACTAATAATTCTTTGTCATGTTTTCCACAAATCCACCATGAAGGCAAGTCATGTGACATCTTACAGAGGTGGACTCTTTGTTCCATTTTTTGATGCACGACAATCTCTTCCCGAATCTTGCTAAGCAGATCTATACGAGCTATACATCGACTAGCTCTCTCCTCCGTTATTGCTTCAATGTAGATTGGCGTGGGCGGATATGCTATTTAACAACAAAAAAAGCTCAGATTACATCTAGCAGATTAGATCTATAGTTTTAATTTACCAGGAATGTTCACATATGAATGCACCTAAGCACATAAAAATGTTTCTTGAGAGATTTCAATGAAAATTCTATTTGTTCCCCAAAAAGTATTCACCTCCAACAGAGTTAACTCTTTAACACACAACTCCGAGGTTTAAAGACCCTGATTGAAAGGACTTTTGAAAACATTTTGGAAAAGAAGAAATTGCTGGTAACCAGCATTTTCTCCTTTTCCCATGTTTTCTACCCTATCATAGACAAATCCCATCTTTTGAGCCATATTTTATTTGTCATCTGCAAATGTTTTCAATTGGACAAGTCTAAAATTGTGTTGAGTGGTAAAGAGTCACAAACTTTTTCACAAAACTTGATATAAATCACTGCCACTCTGCCACATTACTCATTGCAGGCAATGGTGAATGGTGAACAGTGATTGAACTCCATGAGTAAAAGTTCCAAACAGATACTCAAGCATATCCCCTCAAATTTATTGGACCGACTAGTGGGTGTTTTATGCCACTTTCAACATTATTTGAGTCATATCACAGCAGCAGCTTACATATTCATGTAAACGTATATCCTGGGTTTTTCCAGTCCTTGGCTGGACTACTGACGTGTCTTGCCACAGGACACTCTCCAAAAAAACCCAGTGCTTTGCACAAGGAATCATTAATTGTTTGAATGGTGTTTAACACTGCTATCAACATTATTTCAGTCATATCACCATGACAGCTCACATATTCTGTGTGTCCTTGGTTTCACCAGTACTAGGCTGGGGCTCAGAAGTGTCTTGCCCAGGGACACTCCCAAGAAAAACCCAGTGCTTCCAGTGAGGCTCGAACCCAGGGCCTCCAGATTGCGAGTCCAACACTTTACCACTCTGTATGAGGAATGAACCTGGGACCTCCAAGTAACCTGATCTACACTCTACTACTGAGCCACGCAGGACCCCTCAATCATATTGACAGGAGCAAACTAAATCATCAGTACTTGATTGTAACAGTTACCTTCTTCTTTAATTTTTCTGCATACACGTAAACACATATGATAAAATGATATGAAGTATTCTGTCAGCTGCTCATCAGTCTTCTTCTCCAGTTTGGCCATTACTCGGAACTTATCCCAGATGTATCGACCTTTTACCCTGTCGAACTCTATACCATAGGTTGATACAACACGATAAAAGTCAGTTTCTTCCCTGCGTGTCCACCTATAAAAAAAAACATTCACCATTTTTGTTTTATTACTTTTCACTGTGAAGAAACAATTATTTTATTCCTTCTGTTTTTGCTGCGCACATACAGTCCAGTCTGTATTAATTCTTTACCAAATGGCAAAATTTTAGACTGGTTCAAACTAAAAGCATTTACAGACACCAATAAATGTGACTGAAAAATAAAAATTTGTTTTTTTAGGGGTAGAAAACGTTGTGGGAAAAGGAGAAAATGCTGGTTCCCACAATGTTTTCAAAAGTCGTCTTCTTTAGGGTTGTTAAAAGTTGGAATCATGTGGTAATGGTTTAAGGAAGTATCCATGGGAAACTTAAAATGAGCTAAATTAGGACAGATCTGCTTGCTCTGTACAAATCAATTTCAGCATACTGGCATTCACTTACTATATGCTTGTATAATACAAGTTGTTTGTTTCAGAGAGTTGGTCACCAACACATATTTTTTTGTGACTATGAAAGAGAAGTTCAATTAAACAACAAAAATATAACCGATAAATTAAGTCATACTCACTTTTGCAATGTTTCTCTCTTCCTTGCTTCCCTTTCTTTGAACATGGCATCCAACTTTTCTCTTTTCTCCATTTTCTGCACAAAAGAAGTGTATATGCATTCCTAAAGCAAATATATTCTGCTCTAAGCTGTTGGAAAAAAAGTCCCAGCTAACAGATCTCACTTGCCATCTAGCAAATCTTTCTATCAATGTTTAAAATAATATTGCAAATTGTTTTTTTAGTAAAAACATTAACTCTTTAACAAACAACAAAAAGTCAGATTTGTCCAACTTGAAAAAGCATTTGCAGGAGACAAATTAGATGTTGCTCAAGTAATGATATGTGTCTTGTGAAGGGAAAAAACACTATGGGAAAAGGAGAAAATACTGGTGACCCACGATGTTTTCACCCAAATGTTTCTTCAAAAGTTGTTAAATGATTGTTTGGTAATTAACTTTTAACAGGAAAAAAAAAAACAGTCTATGCATTTTTTCAGTCACTCTCTCTCTCTCTATATATATATATATATATATATTAAAAAGAGAGGATACTTTGTCTTCTTTTTTAAATTCTCAATTCTCATCTCTAAAGACTGGAAATCAAACTTGATTTATTAATACAAATAAAAGAAAATAAAAAATAAGCATTCTTTTTCTTTTCAGTGACCCTGCAGATAACACAGAAGCTTTGGTCTACAAATAATTAGGTTAATTCTATGGATTGACAATTTTCATTTCATTGACTTAGCACAAAAAATTAGTTATTGTACCTTTGCTTGTTGCTGCATTTTGATCTGTTGTTTCTTGAAATCTCTCTGATAATGAGTGATAATCTTTCTTAGTCTTGTATTCATCTCAGATGCAGTTGGAAAGGGAAGTTTCCCTTCTTCTCCCTCCTCCTCTGGGACCACTGCTGAGCCTCTTTTTGGTGTAGATACTGCATCAGAGGCACAAGTCAGTGACTCATCTTCATCATCCTTGTCTAAAATACTGGAGTCTATCTTGTCATCTAGATCATCACTGCAATAATCAATGGAAAATAATTAACTCTTTATCAAACAATAAAATTTTAGACTGATCCAAATGAAAGCATTAGCAGACAACAAAAAAAAATTTGACTCAATAATTCTTTTTCCCCATAATGTTTATAAGCCTATCAAAGACAAAAAATTGACAAAACATTTACCACAGAACAAAATTTTAGACTCATTCATATGGAAAGCTATTTGTACAGGAGAAACTAAACATAGCTAATTAGATCTGTTTGAAAGGTCGAAAACATTGTAGGAAAAGGAGAAAATGCTGGTTATCAGCATTTTCTCCTTTTTCAATAATGTTTTCAAAAGCCTCCTTCCTCAGATTTGTAAAAACTCGGGATTGTGTGGTAAAATATTAAGTGTCTCTAGATATGCAGTTTGCAAATGCTTTAAATTTGGACAAGTCTAAAACTTTGTCCTTTGAGAATAAAGCTTACACACTTAGAAATGCTGCCATCATTTTTCCAAAGGCATGTCAATTTCTGTCAGTACTTCCAACATTCTAATATATCCTCTTCATCTTATCATCAGTTAATCATTTGTTTGCATCTTGAGTTTAAAGCCATTTTAACAGCTTAAGTCAAATCCTGGCACTCAGTGCACCTATGCATGTATTCCTGGCTTTCTCACACCAATACTGACACAACATATTTCCAAGTCACTGACTTACTTTTCTCACATGCATCAGAGGTGAGAGGTGAAAAGTTACTGTAACGAAAGTTTGTCTCAACCTGGTATCGAACCAGCAACCACCATGTCATGAGTCAGATACACTAACCACTGAGCTACCAAGACAGGCTCTATCAAATAATCAAGAAACATAATCTACACAAAATTTTTCTCTCACTTCTCATTATCGTCATCATCCTTGAGTTCAGCAGCCAAAGCGGTATCATCTGGGGGCCCACAACGGGACAGGAATATCAGTTGCGAATCCTGTCTCATCATGTTGTATTTTTCATAGCCATGTTTGTACACACCAATCAACAGGGACTTGTCTGCTACTTCGTCCCACCAATAGGCAGGCAGCTCCCCTTCCCCTACAGGATCTGCCAGGTTCTTAATGTCCCTGCAAAGTTTAAAAACATACAGACCTGATGATTGATCCACATGGATCAAATATTGGGGGTCTCTTTTTCCAAACTAAAAATGACCCTTTCGTAAATTTCACCCTGAAAGTGTTGAAAATAAGACTCTTTACCCTTGACCACATGATCATGAGTTTTAACTACCCTTAGAAATAAACCCATTAAAAAACATTGTGGGAAAAGGAGAAAATGCTGGAAACCAGCATTTTCTCCTTTACCCACAATGTTTATTTTTCAAAAGCACTCTTCATCATTTTAGTGGCATTTAACTTGTCATCAGCAAAGCTTTTAATATGGACAAGTCTAAAATCATGCCGTCCGGTAAAGAATTAAAACCCGAGAGAGCCAAGTGATTTCTCAGACATATTTCGAAGAAGTTGAACTCATCGTGCGGCTAGGACACTTAAGTCAACCAGCATCTCACGCTCGGTATTAGCATGGCTTGTCATCATCGGAATCACTCACACTGCTTCACACTTCACCAAAATATACCATAATTTAATGAAACTGAGGTATAAAGCTTTTGAAAACACTGTGGGAAAAGGAATGAAGATTCAATGCTCCTTGACACATTGGTTGAGTAAACCATGAGCTACACATGTGGGTGCCAAGGCCTGGCTGCAGTTACTTGGTTCAGTGAAAATTGTAAGTTTAATAAAGAGAGGCATACTTATTTCAAAAAATATTTTGAAGCTACTTGCCCTTCTGATATGAGTTCCCCTTTTGATAGTTAACAACTAGCTTTGTTCACAGAAAATTCTATGTTTACAAAAAGGGGTATAACTATTTGAAAAACATTTTGAAAGTTACCTGCCCTTCTGGTCTGAGTTCCATTTTGATAGTTAACAACCAGCCTGCTTTTGAAGTAAAGTATCTCCACTCATGAAAAATACTTTTGAGTCATTTTATTTGTCATCTGTGAATGCTTTCATTTTGGACATTTTGGATAAGTCTAAAATAATGCCCCCCACCCCCGTTAGAAGTTAAATTGTCCTCCATGCTGTCATTTATACCAGTAAAATAAACAGAAAGTTATAGGGTTGAAATAATCACTTTTTCTCACATGTGACTAAAATCTGGCGTTTATTGACAACCAGAAAGAATATGATGCCGAGCTACAGGGGATATCAGTTTTTATAGGAGTTGAATGAGTAATCTCACTAAAATTCATGTTGTCGGTATCATTAGATATCTTTCAATGAGACAATTCTATTAGGTACCAAGAACATACATTTTAGGGTAGAAATAATGCTTTTAGAATTTCAATTCCACTATTTATCTGAACCTGAGACAAGATTATAAGGTCTTACTTCACATGAACACCTTGGTCCACTTGCTCAATGACATGTCCCAATACTTCATGTTTTAGATAATAAAGCATCCGCACCCTCAGTAATACTCTGAAAACAAAGAAAAAGAAATATCAACCCTTTCCCAAACAAGCCCTTGTTTTCATGTGTCTGCAGTACACGTCCTTTGAAAACACTGTGGGAAAAGGAGAAATTGCTCGTAATGAGCAATTTCTCCTTTTCCCACAGTGTTTTCTACCCTTTTTGACAACTGTCTGCCTTTTCATCAAATTTAAAATTGTCGTCTGCAAACTCTTTGAATTTGGATCAGTTCAAAATTTGTCGTTTGGGAAAGGGTTAACCCTATCTTTTCACAGACATTTCCACTTCAACAAAAAAGTTGTCCTTGAACAGGCCCTTTATCCTTGAGTACTTGTGAGATGTTATACCACTAATGGCGCATATCGACCGTTGTTATTAACTCCTGCACCACTTGATATCGTATAAAAACAATGTATGAGCCCTTATCCTGCTAAATAACAGGAATAAAACTTTCAAAACGATAATATAAACCAAAATTTCCCATTTCAAAATTATTTTTGGAGGAAAGATATCTCCTTATCGGGCACTGTAGATCCAAGATCAGACGGCATGTTCTGTGCAGACTGATCTTCATCTACACTGTCCAAAAATGGTCAGTGACGCACGCTTAGCAGCCTAAGAGTTAAATATTTTCATCATTTACCTGTAATTTTTCCAGCTAAAAAATTCATGTGTAGCACAGAGATTAATACACACAACAGAAGAAATCTGTATCTACACAGTGTCAAATCAGTTCCAAATATGGTATGATGACGTGTCTTGTGCATGGAACTTGCATGCATTGACTTGCGAACTTATTTGTGAAAATATGACATTCATCCGCCATTCACAACAAGAGCTTCGCAGAGCGGCGCATATACGCCCGAAGGGGCTTGTCAGTGAAATGAGTTGAAATGAATGATGGGTCGTGAATAAAGAGTAGTTATTCTCCATGATAAAGAAAATAAGTCTTGATTGTCTGTAATAGTTTATTGAAGGAAAAAAAAAAGCATTTAACCCTCTACTGCTATCAGTGTTTGAAGTTTCAAGTTGAGAGCTTTTATAGTTTGGAAGTTATGGCCCAGACAAAAATTCATAGTAAAAATTTAAAAATAAATAAAGAGCAATAACTAAAAAAATTAGGGTATCAGAGTTATGGTTCTTGTGCATGATACTTCTCCATAATGTGTTCTGTCAGTGTATGAAGTTTCAAGTTGATAGCTTTTCTAGTTTGGAAGATGTAGCCAGGACAAAAATACAAAATGAAGTTATTAAAGGGCAATTACTCAAAAACTTATGGTGACAGAGTTATGGTTCTTGTTTACTGCACTTCTCCACAATCTGTTCTATCAGTGTATATTGTTTCAAGTTGATAGCTTTTATAGTTTGGAAGATCTGGCCCAAACAAAAATCTAATGTGAAAAATATTAAAGGGCAATAACTACAAAAATAAGGGTGGCACAGTTACAATTTTTGTGAATTGCTCTTCTCCACAAGGTGTTCTATCAGTCTTTGAAGGTTCAAGATCATAGCTTTTATAATTTAGAAATTACGGCCCAGACGAAAATTCAAAGTGAAAACTAACAAAGGGCAATAACTCAAAAAGACGGATGGCAGAGTTATGGTTCTTGTGCAGTGCACTTCTTCATAATGTGTTCTATTAGTCTTTGAAGTTTCAAGATGATGGATTTTAAAGTTTGGAAGTTATGGCCTGGACAAAAATTCAAACTGAAAATTAACAAAGGGCAATAACTCAAAAAATAAAGGTGGCAGAATTATGGTTCATGTGCACTGCACTTCTCCATAATGTGTTCTATTAGTGTATGAAGTTCCAAGTTAATAGCTTTTATAGTCTGGAAGTTATGGCCTGGACAAAAATTCAAACTGAAAATTAACAAAGGGTAATAACTCAAAAAACAAGAGAGCAGAGTTATGGTTCTTGTGCATTGCTTTTCTCCATAATGTGTTCTATCAGTGTATGTAGTTTCAAGTTGATACCTTTTATGGTATGGAAGTTATGGCCTGAACAAAAATTCAAAGTGAAAAGTTGGTTATTTCAGAAATCAAGTGCAGATAATTTTAGAACGCAAACAGCGATCAAAATTCTAAGAGTCAGGTGCACAACTAGACATCATGGAGATCCATTGTGGCAAGTTTCATATAATTCTGATGGAAACTGTAGGAGGAATTGCGCACACAAGAAATTGCTAACGGACGGACGGAGAGACAACCGGGGATATAACATAATACGACCCTTCGGGCGTATAAAAATGAAGTTATAACTAACCATTTTTTCTGTTTTATTTTGCTTACTGTTTTGGAATAAAATGTCAATAATTGCAAAAGTTTGTCGTTGAAAGTTGTAGGTATATTATAAAAGAAATACTAGTAACTTTCCTGATGCTAATAATTGCTTCTTGCTGTGTAAGAACTTTTTGACACCTCGCTAAACCTCAAGTCTCGCACGGTATTAAATTTTCTCACCCTACTACAATTAAATACAAGCACCAGGAAAGTTACTACGACAAAATATTACATATTTATTATCCTTATCTGGAAAGTTATCATTTACTTTATTTTCCAAAGGAAATGCCGGTCCCTATAGCTTAAGCTTTTACCAAACAATCTTGACTTTTAGTAACCTTTTGGGAGGAAGTCTTTAAAAAACATCATGGGAAAAGAAGAAAATGCCAGTGAACAGCATTTTCCCAGAATGTTACTATCTTTTCAAAGACAACTCCCACCAGATGAACTGTATTATATTGTCATCTGTATTTGCTTTTAATTTGCACTGGTCTAAATTTTGTTGTCTCATAGAGGGTTAACAGAAATGCACAAGGCTTGGTATCTGGGGATTGCAAGTTTGATTTCAACCTCAGCGAAATATTTTTTCCATGACAGATGAGAAACATCCAAGTAAGGTATGTTTCTCTCTCACTTCAAAACATCAATTTGATCTTGTTCACATGGGAAAGCAGCCCGTGAGAAAGATGTTGAACAGCAGAATGTGAAACAAGAGCACCACACGCAGGTGCCAATGCTCGGCTGTGGTTGCTTGGTTTTCAGAGAAAATTCCATGTCAAAAAAGGGGCATTACTGCATAGAAAATTCTTTGATGGTTATCTGCCTTTGTTGTATGGGTTTCCCTTTTGATGATAACCAACTCGTCCAAGTCTGAAGCAAATATTTTCAGTAATACCAGAGATATTGTAAAATCTCAAAGTTTTTGCACGATGACCCAGGTGATGCCAGGGCTACGGCAATACCTCAACATATTCTTTGAAAACAAACAAGCTGAAAATATAATATAAAAGTACATTTTTGGTCAGTGGTTCACGGCAAAACAAGTCAAAACTTACTTGTTTGAATGTCTATGGATATGTCTCTTATAAGCATTTTTGTTCACTAATATATCCCTGTCTATCTTAATACCCAATTTTTCAATTTCTTTATTGGCATCAAAATGGCTCTCCTCACTTTTGGCTTTCTTTCCCTTCCTTCCCCTGGGTACAGGGGCAGACAACCCTGAAATAGGAACAATAAATGTATACCTGAATCCAACGTCAAAAGTATAGAGTTCTAAAAACATTGATTTTTCAGTAAAAACCTGTGATGTAGGTACTTATAAGTTAAAATCATGTCCATGAAAGAGTACTGAGGATAACATATAATACAGGTTTCATTGAAGAATAACAAGATATTAATCTTAAATACTTTGCCACACAATCCCTTTAAAGGACCTGTGAAAGCAGCCTTTTGAAAACATTGTGGGAAAAGGAAAAACTGCTGGTTAGCAATGTTCTCTACCCTATCGAAGAAAAATTCCATGATTTGAGACATGCTTTTCACAGAAATAAGACTTTTTTCTTCCTCTCCTGTAGAAGTTTTCAAAATGCAGATGAAACAGTCATCCTTCGTAGTAATATTCTGTCATCTAGTGAATATCTCGCATCAAAAAAATTCTAAGAGAGTCCATCAAAGATCAAGCTGCACTTTCAGGCAGTCTGATCTTGCTCTACACCATTTGCAAAAGAAACTAAAGGGGTGCTTGGCACTGCTTAAATTGATTATGGATTTAGACCATACCTGAATGCTTTTTCAGAGTTCCATCTTTACTCTGACTGATGAGATCAGATATAAACTCTTTGATTCTTTCATCTCCTTTATAATACTGAAGTCCATACAGCAGCTGTAAAACAGATATCAGATACAACATTTAACCCTTTACTACACAATCCTGAGTTCTGACGACCCTAAAGAAAAAGTGTTTTGAAAATATTGTTGGAAAAGGAGAAAATGCTGGTAACCAGCATTTTCTCCTTTTCCAACAATGCTTTCTACACTATTAAGACAGAAATCGTCTTTGAACTACATTTATTTATTCGTGACTTATACTACTAAAATTCTGACCAATACATATTTTTTATATAATACAATCAACAAATGTAGCCTACGTACACCTATCCGATTTCGCTAATCCTTGCAGCAATATCAGGTAATGCTGAGCAGGGTAAACATATGCATGAAAGGAATACTGTGCCTTGCAGAATCAATTTCTGTCAGTTAAATATTCCATTGTACTATGTAACAGGCACATCAATATATTGTTGGGTGAAATTACAGTTATCCATGTATATTTCTTGGGGTCTAACATGTACAAAGCTTAGTCTCTGCAGTGCCTTGTCCAAGGACGATTCTGTGAAACCAGCACTGCCAGTAGGAATCAAACCCTGGACATCTGGATCTTTACAATACAATAAATTATTATACTTGTCCAAACTGAATGCACTTACAGACAACAAATTGGATGTAATTAAAATCCCAGGATTTGTGTCTGGAAGAGTAGAAAACATCATGGGAAAAGAAGAAAATGCTGGGAACCAGCATTTTCTCCTTTTCCCATGGTGTTTTCGAAAGTCTTTCTCCCCAGGTTGGTAAAGCATTGGATTGTTTGGTCAAGAGTTTAAACAATCCAAACATGCACACTTACAATAGCTTTGCCACATTTTTCAACATCCTCTTCATCCATGTGACACTTGAATCTTGAATGTGCCAAAATGTCCTTCCATCTTCCCCATCTAAAATACACAACATTAGCCTTTAGTGTATCTATACAGAGAACTCAATATCGATGACCTTATGATGGAAAACTATTGGAAATCTGGGGTAAGGATTTGAAATAAGTTTTACACTGCATTCAACATTATTTCAGTCATATGAAGGAGACAGTCCACATTTTCATGTATTTCCTGGGTTCCACCTTTACTAAGCTACGGCACTGAAGTGTCTTACCCAATGACACTCCCATAAAAGACCCAGTGGATCCAGTGAGGCTAGAACCCGGGACCTCTAGGTGACAAGTTCTACTTCACCACTGAGCCATGCTGGACCCGCTGGAAAATGAGAAAACGCTGTTAACCAGCATTTTTCTCCTTGACCCACAATATTTTCAACAATTGGTGGCCAGTGCATTTATCCATGCTTTCCTGGAGTTTACTTTACCAGTTTATTTTACCAGTACACTGGATGCTTTCCTGTAAAACTATCATCATAAACATCATGGAGAAAGTGTTTAGCAGTGACAGACGTATAAATCCTGTTCCAATGACTACCATCCAATGTTTGGAAAGAATTTGGCCAAGCTGGGGAATAAAACTAGTGACCTCTGGGCTTCAAACCCTGTATGTTACCGACTTAAGCTTGCTTGCTTGAAATGGAATTATTTTATGTAATATGAGCCATGCTCTGTGAAAAGGGGACTTAATGGATCTGCAAAAAGTATTGACCAATGTCAGCCTTCGCAGTCAGCTAAGGCTGACTTGGATCGTAACTTTTTGAAATAAGTCAATTTTTTGCTTGTCGAAGGACCATTCTACCTCATGATTCCGTTGGTTGTAAGATCAAATGGATTTTATGGATCCAACAATCATGTGATGACTTGCTTGGCATTAAGCACCATGGAGATGCATGAAGCCCCCTTTTGCCAGAGCATGGCTCATTTATTAGGGAATTATCATAGTTATATGTTGCAACAGAAGAAAGATTCTAGCACAAATTTATTCTCTTAATCTCATCTGCTCATAGAGATTACAAACATACACATGTCAACTGACTTATTCCTCAAAAAAATCTTGAAACATCAAAATTCAGGAGTGGATGTTAGAATTTTTCTGTGTTGTCCAGGATCTGGACTTGTGACTGTCTTTTGTGGAGGAATTCTACAGCCTGAGAAGTATTCATTTATCAGTATATCATAGCTGATAATAAGCAATAAAACAAGAGGGCCATGATGGCCCTGTATCGCTCCACTGGCTTATAAATATAAACCACGAAGAAAAGTCTTCACTATATAAGCCCTTATAAAACTTTGACCTCATGGCTACAGTCTGACTAAATGGGGAATATTGTATTAGAAGAATAACATGCCAAATGTGGGAGTTCTTGGCCTTATGGCTGGTAACAAGATGGTTTCTGAACTTTTCACTCCATAAACCCATGTAAAACTTGTGATCCCTGGTGCAGGGCCAAACTTGATCCTAGAGCTGTAACTTGGGCCCTCTTTGTAACTGTCCACTAAATAATGCTATAATTATATGCAAAATTTGGTAGCCTAAGCCTTATGGCTGTGTACACCAAGATTTAAAAGTTTTCCCTATGTAAGCCTATGTAAATCTTGTGAACCCCCCCTCCAAGTATGAGGCCAAATTGACCCCAGGACTATACTTTGGACACTTTTGGTAGACTCCAACTAGATCAAGCTAAATGCCAAATTTGGTAGCTCTAGGCCTTATGGTTTCAGACAGGAAGATATTTAAAGTTTTCTCTATATAAGCCTATGTATAAAACTTGTGACCCCTGGGGAAGAGCCAATTTTGACCCCAGGGCTATAATTTCAAGAAACATGATAGAGGTCTACTACATAAAGCTACATGCCAAATTTGGTAGCCCTATGCCTTATGGTTTCAGACAAGAAGATTTTTAAAGTTTTCTCTATATAAGCCTATGTAAAACTTGTGACCCCTGGGGAAGAGCCAATTTTGACCCCAGGGCTATAATTTGAAGAAACTTGATAGAGGTCTACTACATAAAGCTACATGCCAAATTTGGTAGCCCTATGCCTTATGGTTTCAGACAAGAAGATTTTTAAAGTTTTCTCTATATAAGCCTATGTAAAACTTGTGACCCCTGGGGCAGAGCCAATTTTGACCCCAGGGCTATAATTTGAAGAAACTTGATAAAGGTCTACTACATAAAGCTACATGCCAAATTTGGTAGCCCTATACCTTATGGTTTCAGACAAGAAGATTTTTAAAGATTTCCAATATTTTTCAGTTTTGTTGCCATGGCAACCAGAGTTTTTGAAGGAATCAAATTCTTTCAAGAAATTCTGAAGAGGACCATGTCAGGATCATTTCTGTGAAGTTTCGTGAAAATCGGATGGGTAGTTTCAGAGAAGAAGATGTTTGAAATAAAAGTTAACGCACGGACGGACGGACTGACGGACGGACGGACGGACGGACGGACGACCGGACGGACGGACGGACGGACGGACGGACGGACGGACGCACGACGGACACCGGGCCATGACATAAGCCCGCTGGCCTTCGGCCATTGGAGCTAACAAGAGCATCGCATGCGGGTTCCAATGTTCAGCTGCAGTTGCTTGATTTTCGGTGAAGACTCTAAGTTGAAAAAGGAACATAACTGTATCAAAAAATACTTTGATGGTTACCTGCCCTAGTTGTATAGGTTCTGATTTTGATAGTTGACAACCAGTCCAAGTTTGAAGAACATGTCTTCCGTAATGACAGATATTGCAAAAATGTCAAAGTTTTTGCATTAGGACAACGCAGACAACGACAGGGCTATGACAATACCTCCATGTTTTCTTCAAAAACAGCTGAGCTAAGAAGACACAATGAAACACTGAGCGATAATTTACCCATAATGCAGCAATCCTTTCTCCACTTTGAATAATTCTGATCGACCATAGCCTGTTGTGGATGGTTTGGGTTTTCTCTCTCTTTCAAAGTCATCATCCTCATCTCCACCCCGGCGACCTCGACGACCTTTCCTGCCTAATATATCAAACATAAAATGGTTATTGACATTTAGGCTGCTTCTGAGTTTAATAACCCTTTACCAAACATGCTGAGTTTTAATGACCCTGAAATAAAAGGCTTTTGAAAATATTGTAGGAAAAGGAGAAAATGCTGGTAACCAGCATTTTCTCCTTTTCCCACAATGTTTTCTACCCTTTCAAAAAGAGAAACTACCATTTGAACCACATTATCATCTGCTACTGCTTTCAATTTGCTTGAGTTAAAAAGATTATTGTTTGGTAAAGAGTTAAACATTTACAAATAGCTTATAAGACAATGCTACCAGCTTCAGTAATATCCCCATGTAGTCAGCTTTTTCCCGGTTTTTTTATTGGTCTGATACAAGTAAGGCTAAATGTACCTTCAAATTCTTCAAGGGCCAATTAATGTCAGATGCTGATCAACTAGAGTACTGAATTATGACAACCATTCCAACAGGTGTTTATTATCAAACAAATTCCTGTAATTCCGAATTTCAAATTATAAGATTCTGAGATTCTGTATTATGTTTCAATGTTTGGCTTTTCACACAAATTATTCGAGTTTTTCAAAAGTATTACTGGACAAAACTTTTCTGTGAAAAGAGGCACAGTGCAGAACATCAACCCACAATGGACAGCACTGATCTTTGAAGCTCCACCTGGATTTGCATGCCTACCCTAAGTGAACCTGAGCTAATAAACATCTGATTTATCAAAGGGGATTAAATGTCTATTTGCAGTTATAATTGCCAGTGCACCTATCCATGCTTTCCTGAGGTTTCTTTTACCAGTATTTCACACAATATTCCTCCCAAGCCAATGGGTGCTTTCCCATATAACCATCATCAAAACAATGATCGGTGGTGAGAGAGGAATGAATCCTGTCACAATGACAATCATCAATCCTTGGAAAGAAAACTGCCGAGCTGGGAATTCAACCCAGCCATGCTACTGACTGCGCTTTCTGGCTCAGCTGCAAACTGTATTTTCATAAAAAATATTAGACTTTAACCCTTTACCATACAATCCCGAGTTTTAACAACCCTTGGAAATTTGACTTTTGAAAACATTTTGGAACAAGAAATAGGTGCGTCAGAGACACGGATGCCCCTGCTAAATGGTATTGGTCACAAGTATATCATATGACACTAGTACTCAAAATGGAGAACAAGTTTGCCAAGTTATTTTGAAATTCATTGATAAATGTAGAAGTTATGCTCCAGACAAGGTCAATTTAAACATTTGACCTTCAACTGTGACCTTGAACTTGGGTGTATTGAAACAAACTTTTCGCATGACACTAGTACTTGTTAAGGAGAACAAATGTGCGAAGTTTTTTTAAAATCCATTGATAAATGTAGAAGTTATGCTCTGGACAAGGTCAATTTAAACATTTGACCTTCAACCGTGACCTTGACCTTGGGCGTATCGAAACAAACTTTTCGCATGACACTAGTACTTGTTAAGGAGAACAATTGTGCAAAATTATTTTGAAATCCATTGATAAATGTACAAGTTATGCTCCGGATAAGAATGGGACACACACAGTAACGCACGCACACATGCACACACACACTAACACACATACAGACGGACACAGGTAACTTTATATGCCCCCCCCCCCATTTCATGGCGGGGGCATAAAAAGGAGAAAATGCTGGTAATCAGCATTTTTTCACAATGTTTTCTAACCTTTCAAAAACAAATAAATCATTTGAGACATGTTTAATTTGTCATCTGAAAATGCTTTCAGTTTGGACCAGTCTAAAATATTGTCATTTGGTAAAGAGTTAAACAGTAGCTCACCTGGTTTTTTACTGCCATCTTCATCAGACTCACTTTCCGATCCTAAATCAGACATGTCTACAATACCGTCATTGTTGCCATAGCGAGCTGTCTTCTTTCTAACTCTGGGTTCATCTACTATCAATTCAGCCTAAAATTAAAATATGACTGTTATAATGATACAAATTGAGTGATTGATTAAATGATGTTTTATGCTGCTTTCAACATTATTTCAGTCATATTACAGCAGTAGCTCCCACATGTATTTCCTGGGTTCCACCATTACTAGACTAGTGCTCTGCAGTATCCCATAAAAAAGGTAACAATTGCGAAGCTTCCAACCTGTTATTTGAATGCTGAATTTGTATCTTTTTACCACATGTTCCTGCCAAGATTTCTTATCTTTGCAGAGAGAGCTATATTCTGTAGAATTTATAATTTGCAATCATAAAGATATCCTTGGTCGAAATTCGAAAACTATGATGATTAATTCAAACAAACAATAAGAACACCCACCATTCCAAGGTTTTCTGTGTCCACTTCTGCCTTTTTGGCCCATTTCTGCCAGAACTCAGGATCATTGATATCTATGTCATCTCTGTTACCAGTAACACTGAAACTAGCCTGAAAATGCATAAACAAAAAGGAGTACTGAAACCTGCCTGGACAAACCTAATTCGAAAACAACTGAGCTAAAAATTAAATAGTACAGAACCTAGCCATCGGCTTTTCCTTGTTTCAACTGTTCATAATATTTTTAGAACCTGTCTACTGCACAAGTTGTTAACACGCTGTACGGTAATAAGGTAATCAAGTTTTCGGTAAACAAAAAAAAAAACCATTTCTATGTCTGATAAAAAAATTAAGCAGAATAATTGCTCTGAGAAAAAGATAATGTTTTAACTCTTTACCAAGTAACAAAATTTCAGACTTTGTCCAAATTGAAAGCAATGACAGCGACAAATTTTCTCCTTTTCCCATAATGTTTTCAAGTCTCTTCCCTTTGGATTGTTAAAACTCATGATCGTGTGGTAAAGGATTAACTCTCTACGAAACAATCACGTTTTATCAACTTTGAAGACAAGGCTTTTAAAAACATTTTTCTCCTTTTCCCTCAATATTTTTACCCTTCCAACGACAGATTCTATCATCTCAGACACACTTAATTTGTTGTGTGCAAATGCTTTCAAATTGGACAGGTCTTAAATTTTGTTGTTTGGTAAAGCTTTAAATACCTTGGCAAATGTAGAGCCTTTTCCTTCGCTTTCAATCTGGATAACCTGGGTTCTTCCTTTCAAAATCTGATCTATGTCTTCCTCACAGAATTTGTCACCAGCACTGTCATCTTCCATCAGGGCCCCATAAGCTCCTTTACGTAACAAGTCCTCGATCTCCCTCTTTGACAACTGCGCTTGCTGTAAAGGCAAATACTTTTTGTTTAACTCTTTACTACACAATCCCGACTTTTAATGACCCTGAGGAAGAAACCTTTTGAAAACACTGTGGGAAAAGGAGAAAATGCTGGTAACCAGCATTTTCTCCTTTTCCCACAATTTTTTCTTCCACATCAAAGGCAAAATTCTTCATTTGAGTCACATTTAAATTGTCGTCTAAAAATGCTTTCAATTTGGACAGGTCTACAATGTCCTTGTGTGGTAAAGAGTTCACTCTTTTTTTTCAGACAATAAAATTTTAGACTTGTCCAAATTGAAATCATTTGCCGATGAGAATTTAAATGTGACTCAAATGTTGAGATTTGTCTTTGAAAGGGTAGAAAAGATTGTAGGAAAAGGAGAAAATGCTGGTTGCCAGCAGTTTCTCCTTTCCCCTCCATGTTTTCAGAAGCATTCTTCCTAAGGGTCATTAAAACTCGGGATTGTGTGGTAAAGGCTTAACCCTTTATGAAATAGTTCTGATCTGCTTAACAGAGAAAGCTTTTCAAAGCCTTGCTGGAAAAGAAGAAAACTTAGGCAAACTGGATTTGCTTCTGTTCCCCCATAATTTTTTTTCTACCCTTTCAAACACTCATTCCATTGCAAATATTCGTAAGAGGAAAGTCTAGAATTTGATGTGAGGTAAACAAAACTCTCTCTGAAATTAAAGAAACAGCAGGGAAAGGAGAAAATGCTGATTACCAGCATTTTCACTTTTTTTCCTGAATGTTTTTAAAAAACATTTTTTCCCGTCATGGTTGGTAACAAACAGGATTGTTTGGTAAAGCACGATTAATTCTAGAGCCCTATGGGCGCATATTTTTCATCTTTGGCACATCACATATCTTACCTTGGGGCTGATTTGGCATACGTTTTTTGTAAGGTGTTAATTTGAACAATAATGAGAACTTAATGTCAAGTTCATGTAGAAAATGTTCAGTACATTACACAGGAACTTGATTCCACTTACAGGTTGTATTTTTTCCCCTCCCATCGACTGCAGCACAGCTTTATCCAGACCTAGCTTCATACTTGCTCTATCAAACATTTCTCTTTCATAGGAGTTTCGTGTGATAAGACGATAAACTTTCACCATTTTGTTCTGTCCGATACGATGACATCTGGCCTGTGCCTGTGGAAATGAAAGTTGCATCTTCTCTGCTTTAATCAAGCCAAACAAATAAAATGGGTGCAAAATGAAAGTCTACTTAAAACAGTCACTGTCTGTGAAGCCATACTGTTGCCTTTCAACCGGATGTCAGCAGATGATATACAAGCTTTAAGGGTTTAATTCATCTGCAAAAAGTATCAACCCATGTCAGCCTCATGTTTTACACTGGCTGATATACATGTAAGTTGGTACTTTTTGAATGCCAAGCCCCCGTAGCTCAGTCAGTAGCGCACAGGACAGGAGGTCACTGTTTTGATCCCCGGCTTGGCCAATTTCCTTCCGAGGATTGATGACAGTCATCGCGACAGGATTCATTCCTCTCTCAACTGACCATTGTTGCGACGATGGTTATGTGGGAATGCAGCCAGTGGCTTGGAAAGAATATTGTGCGGAGTACTGGTAAAAGAAACTCCAGGAAAGCATTGATAGGTTCACTGGCCACCGTGATATAACTGAAATAATGTTGAAAACAGCATTAAACACCATACAATCAATCATACAATCATACTTTTTGAGTTCCGTTAATTTTCTGCTTGACAAAGACAATTCTGACTCAGGATTCAGTTGATTGTTAGACTAAGTGGATTCTGTGAATCCATAATAATGACCTGCTTGCTATTATGCATCACGGCGATGCATTAAACCCCCTTTTGCTCATTTAACCCTTTCCCAAACAAGCCCTGGTTTTCACGTGTCTGCAGTACAAGTCTTTTGAAAACACTGTGGGAAAAGGAGAAATTGCTCGTAACAAGCAATTTCTCCTTTTCCCACAGTGTTTTCTACCCTTTTTGAGACCTTTCTGCCATTTTCATCAAATTTAAAATTGTCGTCTGCAAACTCTTTCAATTTGGACCAGTCCAAAATTTGTCGTGTGGGAAAGGGTTAAATGGTTTACTTTTGTGCAAAGTAATACTAGTGGTTTAACCCTGTTAATAAACAACCCTGATGATTAAAGCTTTTGAAATCATCATGGGAAAAGAAGAAATTGCTGGTAACCAGCTTTTTCTCCTTTTCCCATAATGTTTTCAATTCTTTATTAGGCAAATTCCATTATCTGAACAACAATAGTCACTGCAAATTCCTTCAACTTGAACAAGTTTAAACTTTTTGGGAAAGAGTTTGGATCTCATAAGTAAAAATGAGCCAAAACATTAATTCTTTCTGAGATTTTTCCATGTACTTTTTGATCAATTTCAATCTGATGCAAGATATCAAGAAAGCTGGAATCCCACAATCCTACAGCAGTTACCTGCAAATATATCAAAACTGCAAAAGCAGACATTAATTTTGTCTTGGGTCAATCCAAGAGATAAATAGTTTGAACTACAAGTATGTTTAGAATGGTTGGTGATAACAGCCGAGGTTAGCAAAGATTCCCAAACCTGCAGGTCATTTTGGGGATTCCAATCCGAGTCGTAGATAATCACAGTATCTGCAGCTGTCAAGTTAATGCCAAGTCCTCCTGCCTTGGTACAGATCAAGAACACAAATCTATCTGAGTCTATCTTGGAAAATCTGTCAATGGCCTCCTGTCGCAAGTTGCCTCGGATTCGACCATCTAAACGTTCATATAAATACCTACAATGGGTAAAATCCAATTAACTGTATGAAAGAATGCCCATAACAATTTCAGTTGCTTTTGTCTCATGTGTAGGCTAAGATCACACTGGATGAACCATGCAGTCTGACTCGAGATGTATATCTGGTACTATGCAACATTTTGTGGTACCATCCACCATTTTGTCTGATATTCTGACTAAAAAAGCCTCCAAATTGTGACCAAAATAGCCCCCAAATTGTGACTGAAGCAGCCTTTAAAATTGCAACATCTTGGTCCTCTGTCTGCCCCTTCCATTCATTTTGAAACAAACTTTCTTAACTCTTTACCAAAGAACAAAATTTTAGACTACTCCACAGTGAAAGCATTTGCAGATGACGACTTAAATTTGGCATAAATCATGAGATTTGTATTAGAAAGGGTGGAAAACATGGTGCAATAAGATGTGTTTAAAGAAACACTATGCCCATTAACGGAAGCCAATCATAAATGTATGGCAATACACAATATCCTAAAAAGTTTTAAATACTTAATCCACAGAACCTGGGTTTCAATTTGCTGGTAAGCACTACAGTAATTTGACAAAAATAACAAAAATTTAAATGATCACAATTTTCAAAGTTCAATACTAGTATCTCTCATAAATATCAATAGATCATGACATGCAAAATTTGCTTTTAACCTGTTCATGAAAAATTATGATAACAAAACCCTTTCCTGGATTTTCACAATTTCAAGACCCTAAAACCATTATAATTTCTACAGATTTTTACTGTAATCAATGTAATTAATTGAAAAATAAACTTATGTATAAATCTGCTGATAGATATTGATACTGTTCGAAAAAGGACAATACAAAGAGACTGAGAATGTGCTCTAGGGCACTCAGTATTACTCAATATTTGAAAAATTGAAAAACAATTTGCATGAAAAATGAAGGAGGAATTACACACAGAAGCATTATAGGGTAAAATAGGGTGAAGCCTTTTGCATGATCACAAAATGTTTGAATACTGCTAAAACAGAATAAATCCTAACCGTTTGTTAATGAGGTAGTCTTCAATGATATCCAAAACACGGATCATCTGGGAAAAGATCAGTACTCTGTTTCCATTCTGTTTTAACTTGGGCAACAGCTTGTCCAGTAACACAAACTTTCCCGATGCCTGGATCAATGCCTCAATATGTTCCGGCTCTCTACCATCTCTCACACGCAACTCACTCAGGATATTTTCTTCAGCACCTGTAACAAAATGGATTTTCATCCATATTACATCTTTGTTAAACTGTGCAGGTTGGCTTTTTCTTTTAACCCTTTACCAAACGACTAAAGTTTAGACTAGTCGAAATTGAAAGCTTTTGCAGACGACAAAATAAACGTGAATCAAAAATTGAAATTTGATTTTGGAAGGGTAGAAAACATTGTGGGAAAAGGAGAAAATGCTGGTTACCAGCATTTTCTCCTTTTCCCACAACGTTTTCAAAAGGCTTCATTCTCAGGGTCGTTAAAAGCCGGGATTGTTTGGTAAAGAGTTAAGATCTAAAAGCTTGTTAAAAAAAAACATTAATTCTTTACCAAACAAAGAAGTTTTCGACTTTTCCAAATTAAATTCATTTGCAGACAACACTGTAAATGTAGCTCAAAATAATGCAATTGTCTTTGAAATGGTAGAAAACATGGAAAAGGAGAAAATCCTGGTTACCAGCATTTTCTCCTTTTCTCACAATGTTTTCAAAAGCTTTCTTTCTCAGAGTCATTAGAACTCGGGATTGTGTCGTAAAGGGGGAAGAAAACACTATTTCTTTTTTGGTGATCTGTATTTACTAAGGTAATAGTAGCTGGTTCATTAAAAATCCTTGTTCTGTCTACACAGAATTGCCTCACTGACACAATGAGTGCTCATACAAGAGGATTTTACAGCAGATAAAAAGGTCTTAAAATAAGTTGTAATTTGACACCAATGATCTAATCTACAAAGAACATACCATTGATCAAGTAAGGGTGATTGCAGCATTTTCTAAGTTCCATCATGGTGTTCATCAGGTTGGGTACATTGCCTCCAGTCGAGGTACCCTTACATAGGAATGTGAAGTTCCGCTCTAAAATAGCACGGTAGTACTTCTTCTGAATGTTTGTCAATTCCACCTGTAATATCAATATCTAGCTATAAGAATGCTGGGCATTATTTGTTTGTATGGTTTTTAAGGCCATTTCCTACATTATTTCAATTATATTGTGGCAGCCTGTACACCTATCCATGCTTTCCTTGAGTTTTCCATTACCAGTGCTTTGCAAAATATTCTTACCAAGCTACTGGCTGCATTTTTATGTAAACATTATCAAAACAATGATCAGCAGTGAGAGCTAAATGTCACCTAAACCCAGAACTCTAGCCATAAAGGCAAATCTGGCTTTTAGTTGATGGGTTGGTTGCTTTCTAATCAGTCACTTTGTCAACAAGTTCAAATATAACATCATCCTATTTTCTGAATACATTCCCACATAATCAACCTATTATTGATCATGTGACATTCCCACAGACCTATGCAAAATTCTGGCACAAAATTTAAAAATATCTTAAAAGGCTTAGTAGCCCATTAAGAAAATACCACTGAAAATTAACTTTTTCTTAATTTGTGTTTCTTCTTTATGACAGTTTGCAAACTACTGTCATACTTATAACAGAGATGAATCATTTAGAGGTATGGTAAGACTATAAAACTCTGAACAGCTCCACTAACTTAAAAATAACTTTAAAAGCTATTTATAGACAAAAATCTTGAAACAAAGGAAAAAAATGATAAAAAGTACAACAGTGTTTTTAAATGACATAAAATGAAATTTGGGAATAAAGTATTTGCTTGTCAAACTGCTTCTTTTCCATTAATTTCTTTAAAAATGTTGCTCACTGAACACACATTTATTTGTACCATCCTGGTAATAGCCTAATAAAATATATGCCGACCGACAACTTTTTTATTGTGGCAGGATGATTAATTACAATCATTACAAAAACAATCTTTCCCTCTGTCTCAATGTTTTACCATGTATTGACCATTTAACACACAATCACAAGTTTTAATGACCCTAAGGAAGAAGCCCTTTGAAACCATTGTGGGAAAAGAAGAAAATGCTGGTAAACAGCATTTTCTCATTTTCCCACAATGTTTTCTACCCTATCAAATACAGAAACCACCATTTAAGCAACATTTATTTTGTCATCTGCCATTGCTTTCAATTTGGTCAAGTCCACAATTTTGCCATTTGGTATAGAGTTAAACCTTGATGCTCATATCTTATTTTACAAGGTGCTTTCAAAGTTGTGTTCCACATATTTTTTTTTTTTCAGAAGCAGAGCTCCAGGTAAGAGGGAGTGATGGTATTCTAAATCCATTATTTCTCTTTAAAGCCCTACATTGTGGGTACTCATTAGAATCGTCTCGATGAGACAATTCTAATGAGTACCCATAACATAGGGTTTATTGGAGAATGATTAATATTTTCAGTTTTGAAATCAAAATCACTCCCTCTATCTGCAGCTCTGCAGAAGGTAATGAGTAAACTCTTTACCAACCGAATAAAGCCAGCATTTTCTCTTATACCCACAATGTTTTCAAAAGCTTTCTTTTTCATTGGGATAATGTGGTAGGTAGACAGTTTAATAAACTTATTGTACCTCAATAATTGTTTCTTCTTTTGCAGCCAAATTCTTTTCAACATCTTCTTTCAGACGTCTCAACATCATGGGCTTTAGAATCTACAACATAAAGGATAAACCATCAATCAAACATTCTTTTTCCCAATTGTTAGGAGGAAGATCAATTCTGACATGCAGAAGCATAATCATATGCATCTATCACACATAATAATCCTTTACTGAACAATCCTATTTAAATGACTCTTAGAGTTGAAAGGCTTTAGAAAACATAATTGGAAATGAAGAAAATAATGCACAGCTGCATTTTATCTTTATGAAAAACTGATCTCACAACTTACAGCTTTCAGTTTGTCCACTTGCTCTTCAGTTTTTAGAGTTCCAAACTCTAACAAAAAGGCTTCTGAAGAGCTGAACTGTGCTGGCTCCAGGAAGTTTAGTAAACTGAACAGTTCTTCTACATTATTCTGGAGAGGGGTACCAGAAAGCAACACTTTATGTTCCTGTAGATAAAAAAGAGCATTTTTAGTATGGATGAGAACCAGCACCCAAATAATCTGAACAATTCTTCTACATCATTCTGGAGAGGGGTACCAGAAAGTAAGACTTTATGTTCCTGTAGATAAAAAGAGAGCACATTTTCAGTCAGGATGAGAACCAGTACCCAAACAATCTGAACACCTCTGCTACATTGTTCTGGAGATGGGTACCAGAGAGCAACACTTTATGTTCCTCTAGATAAACAAGCACACATTTTAGCATGGATATAGGGCAATGTAAAGCCTGTTGCTTGTCAGAAGGTACCATTTAACCCTTTACCGCACAATGCCGCCTTTTGACACCCCTAGGAAAAAGCCTTTTGAAAACATTGTGGAAAAAGGAGAAAATGCTGGTAACCAGCATTTTCTCCTTTTCCCACAATGTTTTTTACCCTATCAAAGAAAAATTGCACCATTTGAGCCACACTGAAATTGTCGTCTGCAAATGCTTTCAATTTGGACACGGCTAAAATTTTGTCGTCTGGTAAAGGGTTAAAGCATGTCCTGGAGACATTTTATTAATCAAAAAAAAACTCTTTGCCACACAATCCCAAGTTTTCACAAGTCTGAGACAGAAGGCTTTTGAAAACTCTGTGAAAAAAGGATAAAATGCTGCTGCTCAACACTTTCTCCTTTTTCAACGTCAGCTACTATTTCAAAGACAGGAGTCATCTTAGGTGTTTGATTTTGTAGTCTGCAAGTCCTTTGAATTTGGTTTAGTCTAGACTTTGTCATTTGGTAGAGGGCTAAAGTAATTCAATCAACTAAGCATTGTTCTGGCAAAAAGGGGTTTAATGGATCTCCTTGGTCCATTATACCAAACAAGTCCTCATTCAGCTATGGATCCATTTTGTCTAACAACCAATCAGAAGGTGTGTTACTTTCGAATTTGGAATTAATTAATTAACTGAATGGTGTTTTAAGCCGCTTTCAATAATATTTCAGTCATATCACAGCGACAGCTCACATATTCATGTATTTCCTGGGTTTCTGCAGTACTAGGCTTGGGCTCTGTAGTGTCCTGCCCAAGGACACTCCTAGGAAAAAAAAACCAGTGGATCCAGTGAGGCTCGAACCCGGGGCCTCCAGGTTACGAGTCCTACATTTTACCACAGAGCCACGCAGGACCCCCTCAAATTTGGAAAAATCTGAAGAATAAGACTAAGAATGTTCTTAAGAATGGTTGATAAATACCGACCCAGCTGAAACATGTATTTGAATGATACTTGGACATGAAGATAACTTACCAAAAGCAAAACTTTTTGATCCAGGTCAGCCTGTGTTGACTGACCTAGGTTGATCCTTCCTGCAGATGCATAAAACCCACTTTTCACAGAGCATGACTCATAAGTTTTAAAAAGACCGATTTTCAATTTTTCAAGGCTTTTTACATGACCTGTAACTATCTAGTCACATATACATCACAGTAATTAATCTGTTGAATATATTTTCTAAATCCTTTTCAATTTTTCTCAGTTTTTCTGTCCACACTGTTTTTGTGGACAGTACATATCATAATCAAGATCAGACTGCACAAAATGTGCAGTCTGATCATGGATCAGCTGACATTTTGTCTGGAATTCCGACAAGAACATTAAGTAATTATAACATTTGTGACCTTTCTGCAGACTGAATTGCTGAGAAATTCAATTTCTTCTTGGTGTTACAATCAAAATCTAAATAAAAAACCCTCTAACTTACGAAGTCAAAACAGCGCAAACACTTAATGAGACTACAGTTCTTGTTTTTCAGTCTGTGAGCTTCGTCAATGATGATGACCCTCCAGTCAATGCTGCGAAGAAGATCTAGATCAGTCAGGATGATCTCATAGGTTGTGATCACAGCATGAAACTTGTAGTACTCTGTTATTTTACCGCCTTCATCATCTCTGTAGTACATCTCATACTCTTGTAGCATATATCTACTGGGGGATCTGTAACACAATTTGGAACTTTCAAAATTGGCTTAGGTTGGGTCTACCAGTGCACCTATTCATATTTTCGTGTGGGGTACATTTCACTAAAATGCAAAGATTTACACAAATTTTTGGGGGGTTGAATATACATACATATGATCCTTGCTTTACCCAAAGGTATGAGCTGATGCAAATTTATTCACATATTAACTCAAATAACAAAGCTGTGCACTTCAGTGAAACTTGTTTTCAAACTTGAGGCTTATTAACCTGTGCTGTGTACCCAACTTTAGTGTGTACGCAGTTTAAAGAAAGGTACCCCTGGAGTTTCTTTCACCAGTGCTTTAAACAATTTTCTTCCCTAACCGCTGGATGCTTACTCACATCATTGAAATAGCAATCAGCAGTGTGAGAAGAATGAATCCTGTCACAATGACTATTATCAATTCTCCAAAAGAAACTGGTAAAGCTTGGGATTCAAACCAGCAACCCATCCTGGTTTCACCTCCTATATGTAAGCTACTGAGCTACTTGGCTTAGTTCACACTGGTTGACACTTCTTCAAAAAGGCTCTATTAACTATCCTTAACCCTTTACCACTCAATCATTTTCTCTTTTTCCCCCGCAATGTTTTCTAACCTACCTAGGACAAATTTTGTTACTTCAGCCACAATCAGTTTGTTGTCTGAAAATGCTTTCAATTTGCACAAGTCTAAAGCTTTGTTGTATGGTGAAGTTAGCAATTTGGTATCTTTAACCCTTTCCCAAACGATAAATTTTAGACTGGTCCAAATTCAAAGAGTTTGCAGACGACTATTTTGAATTTGATGAAAATGACAGAAAGTTCTCCAAAAGGGTAGAAAACACTGTGGGAAAAGGAGAAATTGCTCGTTATGAGCAATTTCTCCTTTTCCCACAGTGTCTTCAAAAGACTTGTACTGCAGACACGTGAAAACCAGGGCTTGTTTGGGAAAGGGTTAAGAACTTATCTAATGGCATCACTGTTTTGCTTCCCATGTTGTAGCCTGTTGCTGCGTGTCAACTCTTGACCAGACAAAAAAATTTTAGACTTGTATGTACCGAAAGTACCTTTTAGACAACATAGCTCAAGTAGCTCTTTACCAGATGACAAAATTTTACACTAGCCCAAATTCAAAACATTTGCAGATTACAAACTGATGCGGCTCAAATGTTAGAATTTATTTCTGAAAGGTTAGAGAACATAGTAGGAAAAAGAGAAAATGCTGGTTACCAGTCTAATTTCCAAGGGGCGTTAAAACTCATCATTGTGTGGTAAAGAGATAATGTGACTTGTCTTTGAAGAGTGGAAAACATTTTAGGAAAAGGAGAAAATGCAATTAAATTACCATTTTCTCTTTTTCCAAAAATGTTTTCAAAAGCTGTCTTCCTCAAGGTCGTTAAAACTCCGGGATGATCGGAGAATGGTTAACTTGAGCAATGAATTCAAAGACTGAATGAATATTGTTAAATTTTTTTACATCAAAAACATATTTATCTAACACTGACTGTGAAATAAGTTCTACTACAAGCACTTGTCACTGTCGACAACTGCTTCCTGCAACACAATCATCAGGTCAACGAGTGGGTAGTTGTGGAGAATGAACCTGCCAACCACAGGAGTGGAACCAAACACTAGCATTTCAGTCAGTTTGTTTTATCCTAAATGTACCAAGCAGGACTTGCTTAACTCTTTACCAAACAACAAAATTTTGGACCTTTCTAAATTCAAAGTGTTTGCAGATGACGAATATGGCTCAAATTGTTTATCAAGGTTCTTTTCAAAGCCTTCTTCCTAAAAATCGTTAAAACCTGGGACTGTATGGTAAAAAGCTTTCAGTGCATATCAAGATCAGACTGCAAAGCACAAACAGTCTAACTTTGATTTACAGTCCGATACTTTGTGACTAAAACAGTCCTAAAGTTATAATGTCTTCTTGGTTTTCCTATAGTCCTAAAGTTAAAATGTCTTCTTGGCTTTTTACAGTTTCATTTCAGTGATTTAGTACTCGAAAGTTTAAAAAAAAAATTTCCTACTTACGTTCCATGATATGTGATGGCATTCATGTCTGTCCAAGTTTCAAATTCTCTCTGCCAATTTGCTATGGTAGATAAAGGTGCAATAACAAGGAAAGGTCCTCTAACTCCGTATGTAAATACTTCCTGTAGAAATGCTATACTCTGTATGGTCTTCCCCAGTCCCATTTCATCTGCCAGAATGCAGTTTTGTCTGAAAAAAAGAAAATTGTTGCCAATTTTATCCTTTCTACATAAACATTTACTAAAGAGTTATACTCTGTGAAACGGTGGTTCAGTGTTGCATCCAGGATGACCTCAGAGAGGGGGAGATCCCCCATCATATAATAAAAATGGGGGGAGTGAACAATTTGAGTGCACCGCAGATAAAAACTCATATAAATTACCTTTATTTATTCAAATTTGATACACAATTTTACTCCTACATGCGTTGAAATTACTACAGGGGTATTCCTCAATAGCACATATCCCAATTACGTCATCCGAGGAATTGAACAATGCCATCTATCCCTCTAGCCGATTACGTCATACGGGTATTTCCCCAGAAAGATATCGATAAACTGATGTAAGTGAAATTGTAGAATGTAATGCTTACGACCTTATTTCGCTACCGGCATAACTGATATGCGGGTTATTATTTTTGGCCGGAATCAAGTACATGGAGCGTCTTCCTTGTAAAATGCAATTTTGTTGCGCACAGACTTTTGCAGAGCGGGCGATTATATCCGTGTCTGCGGGAGTTGCCACCCAAAAAAATCTAAAATTGCGGGACTTAAAAGTAAAAACAGCAGGATTTGCGCAATCGCGCGCCCTGGATGCAACACAGTGGTTTAGTGCATCTGCAAAAAGTATTGATTAATGTCAAGTCTGTGCAATCCATGCAGGCTAACTTAGGTCAAAACTTTTTGCTCTTAGTAAATTTTCTGCATGTCAATTGAATAAATCTACCCCATTATTTGGCCTATGCATTATATGGTTGGATTACACCTGCTTTTCCCACAGTGTAGCTCCAATTTTTTGAGCACCAAATCCATGAAATTAATGTCTGCAAAGCTTAAATACACTGTTTTGCTCAGAATATCTGCCAGATATCAGGCACTGTAGATTTATAATCAGACTGTATGTTCTATGCAGTTACATCTCTATGTACTCCCTTTGCATATTTAACGAAAATCGTGCCCAATACTCTGTAGCTACTGGTGCAAAGTCTTTTGGATCAATTGTTATTTAAAGAGGGGTGGTAGAGGTAAATTACTGGATACACTGTTGTAGAAACACTTCTGTTTTGTAACAAATATAGTCAAAATAACACCTGCATTTCAGTGCTCAATGACAGGGAAGGAGCAATTATTGGTAACTGCATGCCAATGCCAACATTTGGCTACAATTGCTGGTTTTCAGTGAAAATTCAAAGTTGAAAAAGGGGTACAACTGTGTCAAAAATACTTTGATGGTTACCTGCATTTGTTGTATGGATTCCCCTATTAATAGTGAACAACTTGTCCAAGTTTGAAGTAGATATCTTCAATAATGACAAAGAAATTAAAAAATGTCAAAGTTTTTGAAATTGTCATTTTTGCACAAAAACAATGACACAGATGCCAGGGCTATAGCAATACCTTCAACATTTTCTTTGAATACAGCCAAGGTAAAAAATTACCACAATTATCGTGTTCACTTTATACATATACATCCGATAATAATTCACCAATACATACCCTTTGTACCAGTTAAATGTCAGCCAGTTCACTCCCTCTAACTGATACTCTCTCAATGTATTACCTCCCTTGTAGGTATGGGTTTCTGCCAGGGCCAACCACCCAGAGCCCTTAGGTCGTTGCTTATACTGAAATAAACATCAATGTTGAAAAATTTATTTCTGAGATATATTTAAACTTTTATCAGATAACAAAATTTTAGACTCCTCTGAAGTGAAAACAGCTGCAGATCACACATGAAATCTGACTCAAATGATGACAGTTGTGTTCAAAAGGGCAGAAAACATTGTGGGGTAAGGAGAAAATGCTGGTAACCAACATCAATTCCTCCATTGCTTTCAAAATCGTTCTCACTCAACGTCCTTCGAACATCAGAGTGTACAGTAAAAAGGGTTAGCTGTTTAACCACTATGTGAAGTTTTAGTCAAAACAATAATATTTTTTCATTTTTGAGTTGCCGGGTTGTGTAAAAACATTCAGAATAGCAGAGTTTAATGCTCCAGTAATATTTACACTTATCAGCTATTTACCACAAAGCAAAAGAAAAGGTGTAAGGAAAGCCAGTTTACTTTGATCCTGAAATAACCTGCTAAAAATAAACAGTTTGGGGGTGACACTACGGGCAAATTTAATTCATACCACTTCCTTGCAGAAAAATTGCAGCAACTGGAACTTTGACTCTACTGTAACACATTGTTGAAGTCATTTCAATACATAATGTCTATATTTTCTAACGGTATAAATTAAATTTGCCTGCAGTTTGACTCCAAAATTATTTACTCATGGCCACTAAGAGGCCTTTAACTCTTTACCACACAATCACGGGTTTTAACGACCCTGAACAAAAAACCTTTTCAAAACATAGTGGGAAAAGGAGAAAATGCTGGTAACCAGCATTTTCTCCTTTTCCCACAATGTTTTCTACTCTTCCCAACACAAATTTCAGTTTTTGAGTCGCATTTATTTTGTCATCTGCAAACACTTTCAATTTGGACAAGTCTGAAATTTTGTTGCGTGGTAAAGAGTTAAGCCTTATCTAGAGGCAAATAAAACTATCAACTTGGGAGCAAGAAGAATTAAAAATCCAGCCTGCAAATAAGTTTGTAACATTCTTTTGGAGAACCACTTTTGTATATTCAAGAACTGTTTCCTAAAGATCAACTTTCACAGCTGTAGATGCTATAGTGGTCAGTCAATCTCCACTAATTGCTTTATTAAAAAAATTGTGATACAAAACAGCCTTCAAGTGTAAAGTTTGGTTTTATTTTTCCCACCTGAAAATGTCTTTTATAATAATGTGGCTTTTTGAGGGTTGAGCTGAATATAAAGTCAAAGAAAACTTGAGAAATGCTAACCTTTCTTTCGGTGTATGGAGGAAGCTTATTGAACCTTTTAAACACTTTCACTTTCTCTGGGTCTACATCTTGCTGAAGTTCCCATGTGCTGTCCTCGTATGGCAATGACCTCCATTTGACTAGATAGTGTGTAACCTCTTCTTTGGAGGAAGGATCAATGGTGTGGGACTCTTCCAGGACTCTATCTACCTCCACATAGTCTGGATTGAAGAGCTCCTCATCATCTTCCTACATCATTTGACAAATAACACATTAAGCCTTTACCAAATGGCAAATTTTAGACTCTGAAACTGAAAGCATCTGCAGATGGCAAATTCAAATTTGGCACAAACTAGCCAAAGTTCTTTGATGAGGTAGAAACCATTGTGAGAATAGAAGAAAATGCTGGTAACCATTTTTTCCTCCTTTTCCCATAATGTTTTCAGAAGTTTCTTCTTCAGGGTAATTAAAACTTGCAATTGTTTGGTAAAGAGTTAACATAGTAAATCATGGGACACTGAAGATAATTTTAAGGGAGATTTTCAGATTCATATAATCAAACTTTAAAAATGTTTCATCACTGAATTCAGCGAGGCAATAGCCAGCATCAATAACACATGTTGATTACGTCAGATCATGAGAAATTTACAAGAAGGATTGAACTAGTGTCCACAACTACGAAATCAGAGGCTACAAACGATGAAATACCCATTTCAGCAGAGCTATTTTGATGATAAAGAATAAGACACCGAAAAAATTCAGGAAGGCATAAAAATTAATGAAATTAAAGATGCTTATTGTTCTTCTTGGGCAGGACAAAATGTTTTCAAACTATATTTTTTTCTTTAAAAAAGTAAAACCATTTAAAAGCAATGTATATATTGTCTGACTGAAAGAGACTGCAAGCTTTTAACCTTAAGTTTCATTTCCAGATTCAGAAAAAACCAGAAAAGACTTACAAAATAATTGGTGTTTTGCAACTTTTTCATTTTGTATCTGCGAATCTTCCCCTGTATCCTTTTATCTTTAATCTCTGCCTCTGTCCGCCACTCACAATGTAAATATGAGCTGTGAAACAGAAAGTAAAAGTAAATATTTATGTATAAGTTCACCTAATGGCCAAATTTAGGAGTCAAAATGCAGGCAAATTTATTAAATTCCACTTTAAAGTATGGATATTATTGTAAGTCTGACAAGTGTTACTTTACAGTCTGTCAAAGTTTTAGTTACTGGCAGAAAAAATTAATTGTAAAACTAGAATAGAAGTTGCCAACTGTAATTCTAGCTTTTCAATTCCCCTCAGGGTTGTTGAAGAAAAGGGTCATGATGGCCAAAGGGCCATGATGACCCTGTCGGTCCACTTCCTAATAACTTACATGTGCCACACAAAAAATTGGCATTCACATTCATTGAACTGAAAGAAATCTGTATTGCAATAAAATTTCATAAACATAAACTTAGCCCCCTAAACAAGTATTGTCTTTTTCACTTGCTGTAAAGATGATTTTAACCTTTGGGCTGCTAAGCGCAACTCAAGGATCTTTTGCAGAGTGCAGATCAAGATCAGACTGCACAGAACGTGCAGTCTGATCTTGGATCTACACTATCTGATCAGGAGCTACTTTTCCCCAGAAAATAACTTTGCAATAGCAAAATTTGGGTTTTTACAATCGGCTTGAAAGTTTCATTTCACTTATTTTGCAGGATAAGGGTTAATGAACACAAGGTCTAATCCACAGTCATTCATACCATTTATCAATGACCTCTGACAAAAGGCAATTTCAACAAGAAAATTTCCAACAAGAGGGCCATGATGGCCCTTATCACTCACCTAGCCTCTGTATCTTTGACAACATAATACTGTAGTCAAAATTGTTTAACCCTTTACCGCACAATAATGCCTTTTGACGCCCCTGGGAAAGAAGCCTTTTGAAAACATTGTGGGAAAAGGAGAAAATGCTGGTAACCCCAGCATTTTCTCCTTTTCCCACAATGTTTTCTACCCTATCAAAGAAAAATTGCACCATCTGAGCCACATTGAAATTGTCGTCTGCAAATGCTTTCAATTTGGACAAGGCTAAAATTTTGTCGTCTGGTAAAGGGTTAAGATATTATCAAGACACATATTCTGACCCAGTTTGATGAGCATCAGAGTGAAACAGTGGCCTCTATAGCAATCACAAGGCTTTTCTTTTTTTTTTTTCAGATTTGCCCCAGAGACCTATCTTTGGCTCCATACGGCCAAATTTGGAACTTGTCTACAATATCAGCAAGACAAACATTCTGACCAACCCTCATGAGCATTGGACTGAAAATGTGGCCTCAGCAGTGTACACAATGTTTTTCAAAGATTTGTCCCAGTGAACTACTTTTGCTTATTGTAACCAATTTTGGAACTTGTGTGAAATATCATCAAGACAAACATTTTGACTAACTTTCATGAGAATTGGAATGAAAATGTGGCCTCTAGGTTTACACAAGGCTTTTCAAATATTTGTCCAGTAACCTGCTTTTACACCTGAAGTGACCATCCTCCTTCAGGAGAGAGAAGACATTTGAAATAAAGTTAATGCAGTCAAGGAGGAATTGATGCACACACAGACACATGATGGACACAGGGCCATAACATAAGCTCACTGGACTTTAGCCAGTGAAGCATAAACAGGAGTTAGGTAAAAGGTTAACAAATCTCAGGCAAAGGGCTTTTGGAAACTATGTGGGAAGAGGAAAAGCCCATCCTTTCAGCTCAGCTGATTTGTGATCTGCAAATACTTTAAATCAGGACAGGTTTAAAATTCTGTCTCCTCGTACACAGTTCACCCTTTACCATACTATCCAACATTTTAATGAACCATGAGAAAAAAACACTTTATCTGTTTCCCACAATGTTTTCTATCCGTTCAAAGAAAAATCCAACAATATCTTCCAAATTTAAAATGTCTGCAAGGGCTTTTTGATTCTGACAAGTTCAAAATTTTGTTGTTTGGTAAGAATGAACATAAAGAGGAACAAATAAATAAATAGGCAAAAGATTCAAATAGTAAAATCAAGCTACTTACAAATTTTTGTATTTCACATAGTACTCCTCAGCCTCTTCTTCACCATCATCTTCTCCTTCCACCTGGAAAAAACATGGAAAAGATATGGAATACCATGTTGTAGTAACTTTCCATGTACCGCGTGAGAAAATTAAAAATACCCCGCAAGACCAAAGCTTAACAAGATGGCAAAACTTCCTACACAGCGGGAAGCAAATACATTGCACCAGGAAGGTTAGGTCAACATAATATTACTTTTTATCATTCACTTCCAGACTCATCAAAGAAAATATCGCAAGTATTGACAATTTTATTAGAAAACTGTACAAAAATAAGACAAATACTTATTTAAAGGGTAATAATTTCTTTTCTATGAGTAACGGATAAATATCACAGCATATCTTTTCAACCAAGCAATCAAAAGGGAATATTTATGGAGTAACATTTTGACGAATCTGATTGGAAACCAATCTGATCGCATTCCATCTTTGGATCATGCAATCATACCATATTTAGACCATATTTGACACAGTATAGGTACAGAATTTTTTACCACCATGTCTGATTTTTATCCTCATGCTACTCCAAATACAGCTTCAGGAGTGCACACAAAGGCCGTAAATCAGAGAGTCACTGATTCAAATTCCCAGTTCAGCCAATTTCTTTCTCAGGACTGATGATAGTCATTGCAGCAGGGTTCATTCTTCTCTCGCTGCTGATCATTGTTTGGAATATGGTTATGTGGAAAGGCAGCTATTGGCTTTGAAAGAAAATTATGCGTGTACTGCGAGCTGATTCTAATTACCAGTTAAGCCATTTTCTTAGGATGGATGATAGTCATTGTGATAGGATTTATTCCTCTTTCACCGCTGATCTTTATTTCAATGATGGTTTTGTGGGAAGCCTGCCAGCGGCTTGGAAAGAAAATTATGCGAGTACTGCTACATGGAAAATCCAGGACAGCATGCATATGTGCTCTGGGCACCACAAAATTGCTGGAATAATGCTGAAAATAGCATTGACCACAATACAAACAAAAGAAACACTGAACTCCTGAGCACTCTTAAATGTAGACCTAAGGAGCCTAAAGCCTAATTAATGTTTCTTTTCCAGACAGTGTAGACAAGATCAGACAGCACAGAATCTTGGATCAATACTGTATCTACTTTGTCAAACATTATGGGTAGAAACAATTTTGAAAATACATTTTTTTCCCCAGCTTTTTTCCCCCCCAATGAAAAGGTCTTTTACATCATCTCTTAGCCAAAGTCAACATTTTCACTCGTCCAAATCCAATGAATTTGCAGACAAAAATTGAATTTGGCTCAGAGAGCCGAATTTGTCTCTGAAAGGGTAGAAACCATTTTGGGAAAAGGAGAAATGATGGTTACCAGCATTTTCACCTTTTTCCACAATGTTTTCAAAAGACTTCTTCCCCAAGGTCATTAAAACTTTGAATTGCTGTATAGGGTAAATTCAAAGCCCTTCAAGATATTTGTTGATTTTCATCCTACAGGTGGTTTTATACAAGAACAACTGAATAACAATTTATTTGGGCATATTATACTCACATCAGCATCTTTCTTCCTTATTCTTGCGCCAAGAATCTTATCAACAATAACAGCATCTTCCTCAGCAGGGTTTTCCTGAAACAGAGAACAGTTTCCAGTCAACAATCTGCTCTTACCAGTAACCTTATTTCTATACTTCCTCAACTCTTTATCAAAAAACAAAGTTAAGTCTAGTCTAAATTGAGAGCATTTGCAGTCGACAAATTCAGCGTGGTTTAATTCTTTACCAAACAACAAAATTGTAGACAGACTTGTCCCATTTGAAAGCATTTACAGACCTACAAAAGATGGGTGACTTATAAATGAACATTTGTTTTTGGAAGGATAGAAAACATTGTTTGAAAAGGAGAAAATGCTGATTACCAGTATTTTCTCTTATTTCCACACTGGTTCCAAATGTCCTCTTCTACAGTATCTTTAACCCTTTACCGCACAATGACGCCTTTTGACGCCCCTGGGAAAGAAGCCTTTTGAAAACATTGAGGGAAAAGGAGAAAATGCTGGTAACCAGCATTTTCTCCTTGTCCCACTATGTTTTCTACCCTATCAGAGAACTAGAAGGCCCTGAAGGGCCTGAATATGCTCTACTGGCAGGGACCAAAATCCAAACCAAACTACAAGCTTAATCCCTTAAACAGGAAATGTAAATTTTCAACCAAAAAAAATGGCTACTTTTCCCACATTGTTTCTTGGATTTTTTTTTCAAAATCAATAGGATTCAAGCTGTTGATGAGACAAAACAACTGGGTGAATTTCACAAAAATCTGATTACAAATGCAGACTTTATCATGTAAACAAGAATTGGAAATTTTCAACATGAAATGGCTACTTTTCCCACATTGTTTCTTCGATTTTTTTTTCAAAATCAATAGGGTTGAAGCTACTGATGAGATAAACAAACTGTGTGATTTTCATGAAAATCTGACCAGAAATACAGACTTTATTGCGTAAACAAGAACAGAAAATTTAAATTTTCAACTTTAAATGGCTACTTTTCCCATACTATTTGTTGGATTTTTTTCAAAGTCGATAGGGTTGAAGCTATTGATGAAATAAACAAACTGTGCAAGTTTCACGAAAATCTGAAGTTATTTGCAGACTTTATCACGTAAACAAGAACTGGAAATTTTCAACTTGAAATGGCTACTTTTCCCATACTGTTTGTTGGATTTTTTTCAAATTCAATAGGGTTGAAGCTATTGATGAGATAAACAAACTGTGCAAGTTTCATGAAAATCCGGCAACAAATGCAGACTTTATCGCGTAAACAAGAAAAAGACTAACGGACGGACAGACGGACGGACAGACAGACGGACGGACGGACAGACGGACGGACAGACGGACGGACGGACGACGGAAACCCCGCCATGACATAAGCTCTGCTGGCTTTCAGCCAGTAGAGCTAAAAATTGCACCATATGAGCCACACTGACATTGTCGTCTGCAAATGCTTTCAATTTGGACAAGGCTAGAATTTTGTCGTCTGGTAATGGGTTAAAACTGCAGCTTCTGTGGTAAAGGGTTAAATGATTTGATTTGTTTGAGAAAGGTCAGAAATCACTGCTTCCAGCATTTTCTTCTTTTCCCAAATTTTTTCAAATGCTTTTCTTTTCAGGGTCATTAAACCTTGGGATTGTAAGTTATGGAGTTAACCCTTTACCACACCATCCCAACTTCTAACGACCATGAGAAAAAAACCTTTTGAAAACATTGTGGGAAAAGGAGAAAATGCTGGTAACCAACATGTTCTTCTTTTCTAGCAATGTTTTCTACCTTTCCTATTACAAATTTTATTTCTTCAGTCACATTTATTGTGTCGTCTGCAAATGCCTTCAATTTGGTCTGATCCAAAATTTTTTCGTTTTGTAAACTTTTAAACAAATCTTCACCACACTCCTTGTAAAATAAGGATAATCAAGATGTTTAAGTCTAATTACATCAGTCATACTGAAAACATTTTGTCACAAAAAAAAAAATCTCTTTATATTAAAGATTCCAATGTTCCGGTCCATTGCAAGGCAAAAGTGCATCTATTTTTAAAGGTGCTTGTCATACAAAAAATTCCTTTCTTTCTGACTTTTAGGGCATACAATTCTGGAAAACCTTTACTTACCAAGGGAAACATGGGGTGTGTAACATGTCCTACAGACAAATTATGATAAGTTTCAAAGCAAAGTACTGAAAGTACTGACAGACTAGCGAATTTGACTGATTGATTGATTGTATGGTGTTTAACCCTATTTTCAACATTATTTCAGTTGTGTAGTGGTGGCCAGTGCACATATCCATGCTTTCCTGGAGTTTCTTTTACCAGTACTTCGCACAATATTCATTCCAAGCCACCGGCTGCTTTCCCACATAACCATCGTCGAAACTTGAGAGAGGAGTGAATCCTGTCGCAATGACTATCATCAGTCCTCAGAAAGAAACTGGCCGAGCCAGGGATTGAACCAGCAACTTCCTAATCTCATGTCCTGTATGCTACCGACTGAGCTACCAGGGCTTTGCATGCTGTTGGTTAACTATAATCCAGTTTAAGTTTAACCCTTAACCTGCTAGAAAAAAAATAAATAAATAAATGAAGCCAATGGTGACCACCTGAATATTGCTATTTCAAAGTTACATTTTGGAAAAAAATATATCCTCTTATTGGACAGTGTAGATCCAAGAACAGACTGCACCTTCTATGCAGTCTGATCTTAATCTACACTGTCCACAAAAGGTCATTGAGTAGCGGTGGTGCTGGTAAAAGAAACTCCAGGAAAGCATGGGTAGGTGCACTGGCCGCCATGGTATCACCGAAATAATGTTGAAAATGGCGTTAAACACCATACAATCAATAAGTCAATATCCAGTAGCAGAAGATGTAGTGAACTATTTAACTCTTTGAAACGAAATTCAAAACTGTTGCAGACCACAAATTAAATGAGGCTGAACTGATGAAACCTAATTCCAAAAGGGCAGAAAACAATGTGGAAAAAGGAGAAAATGTTGGTTATCAAAGATTCTTCCCCAGTGTCTTTAAGACTCTGGATTGTGTGGTAAAGGGTTAATATTCAAGACGTAAAACAACAGTTTCACATAACAGTTTATGTGTACACAAAGATCTAAATAATGAATGACTGAAGGAATGATAAGGGTTCTCTGTCCAGTGAGGGTTAATGCAGCTGGGATTAGCTACAAGTTACGTAGGTGTACCAATTTTAGATTCATTCATAATGTTACAGCGGTGTAGGAATAAAAGTTAATAGCCTGCTTTGAATAGGTCACTTAATTTACATAAGTATAAGCAAAGATCTTGTACCTTATAAATGACATCGTGTACAGTCTTTTACTTTGTAAGAAGACATGTTCAAATTGGAGTGGTAGAAATTTAGTGGTTTTTGTCAAAATTGTCATATATAACAGAATGAAGTTTTCTAACAGAAAGAAGTATTTTCTGTGAGGCAGTATTTGGCAACTGTGGGGTTTTTTGTTTACTTTGACTCTGGGTCATTCATTATGCCTATAGACTAGCTTCGCTAGTCTAAAAAGTCTAATAAAAACTGTAGGAGACAGCAACACAAAAAAGTACACATAGACAGATGAACAATATAAATATGAAATACTATGTTGTAGAAACTTTCCTGTTGCTTGTTTAGACTTCAAGCTGCCTTAAAAATTTAATATCACGCGACAATGAAGGAGCCCAACTTTTCCTATGCAGTGAGAAATTACTTTCCGTGTGCTTTTACAGTGAGCTGTGTGAGAAAATTCGGTATTGCCCTTGACTAAAGGTCAAGCAAGATATCAGTTTTCCTATGAAGCAGGAAGCAAATACATGTACAAGTACTTAGAAAGTTACCTAAACATAGTATTACTTTAATAATATATACCTAAACAATTCAACAACAAAATACTGAAATTATAGATAACTTTTTAGTGAATAAAACAAGATAAATATTTGTTTAGTGGGTAATAACAAGGTTTGAAAAACAATAGGTCAGATCCCCCATCCCTTTCAAAAAAGTGGGTCATTTAAAATAAAATAAACATATGAATAGCAAAGAAAAGCACTCAAGTTGTTGGTAGTAATTAGATTTGCTACAGTAAGAATTCTAGGGTATAACCCTTTTTCTGTTATCCTTGTCTGCAGAGGAACTTATTAAGATTTAAGTAACAAGATAACCACCTCATCTGGAGTGTTGGTGACACCAGGCATACTTAGTTCAAAAACAGTCTTTTGCTTAGATTGCAATTCAAGAAGATTTTTTAAGCTCTCATTACCTTAGCCAGTGCAAAACTTGTAACCCGCAGGACATGGCAAATCTTGACCCAAAGGATATAATGTGTACTACCTCTTTACCACACAATCCCGACTTTTAACAACCCTAAAAAGGAAGCCTTTTGAAAACATTGTGGGGAAAAGGAGAAAATGCTGGAGAAAATGCTGGTAACCAGCATTTTCTCCTTTTCCCACAGTGTTTTCTACCCTATCAAAGAAAGACTGCCACATTTTCGCCACAATGAAATTGTCGTCTGCAAATGCTTTCTACTTGGACAAGACTACAATTTTGTCGTCTGGTAAAGGGCTATCTTAGTACAGGCCCATTTGATGAAGCTATATGCCAAATTTGGTAACCCCAGGATTTAGTATTTTAGAACTAAAAGAATTTTAAAGTTTCCTGTGTAAGCCTATGTAAAATTTGTGACCCCTGGGGCGGGGCCAATTTTTGACCTCAGGGCTATAATTTCAAGAAACTTGGTAGAAGTCCACAACCAGTTCAAAAAACAATATTTGGGTTACATTGTAATTTAGAAGATTCAAGAAGACTTTTAAAGTTTTCACCACATAAGCCAATGTAAAACTTGTGACCCCTGGGACAGGGCAAACTTTGACCCTAAGGCTATCTTAGTAGAAGTCCATTGGATGAAGCTGCATGCCAAATATGGTAGCTCTAGGCCTTACGGTTTTGGACTAAGAAGGTTTTCAAAGATTTTCAATTTTTTTCAGTTTTGTTGCCATAGCAACCAATTTACACTGGCCAAAGGCCAGGGAGTTTATGTCATGGCAGGACATTACATTTTTTACTTGAAAAAGAGCCAAATACCGTAAATTTTGCAATGAAAGAGTTTTACTGTTTATAAAAAAACAAAGGTTTAGCTTTGTCCAAATTGACAGCAAATTGCTGAGGACAGATTTAAACACAGGCTTAATTGACAGGATTTGTCTATAGAATGGTTTTAACCCTTTACCAGACAATCCCAAGTTTTAACGACCCTGAGACTTGAGCCTTTTGAAAATGTTGTGGGAAAAAGAGAAAATGCTGGTAACCAGCATTTTCTCCTTTTCCCACAATGTTCTTTCCCTTTCAAGTACAAATCCCATCATTTGAATAACATTTAATTTGTTGTCTGCAAATGCTTTGAATCTGGACTAGTCTAAAATTTTGTCGTTTGGTAAAGAGTTAAAAAGAGAAAATGCAAGTTACTATCATTTTCTGTTTCCAAGTTTTTTTTTTTACAAATTTTCTTAGCTAAAATCATGGATCAATTGGTTAATAAGAAATAACAGTGCAAAAGAAATTACATCCACTGATGCTAGCAAACAATACAACATCAAATCTAGTGATATTAGTGATCTATATTCATGCATACCACAAACAGTTGTACCGGTTTAATGATGGGCCCCTCTGACTCCCTCGTTGTTACATCTACCTGCTCCTCCTCTGACAAGTTCAAGTCCACGTCATCAAGGTATTTCTTACGCTTCACACGGCCTGAACGTCTCTTCAGCTATGAACACCAACATTTATAGATCATTTATAACTAACCAATTTCTATAAATATAGGTCAATAGACACGAGACAAGAGCCTGATTTCATTGTTGAAGCAGTAGCCAGCCAACTGATCCTTTTCCCTTGATGTTTTTCACAGATTTTAAAACAATAATTTTCATATCCCTGTAAGAAAATGCCTCTATGTCATATGTTACCTTTTCTTTTCGGCTTAGACTGTACATGAATCCCTTACCATACAATCCCAAGTTTTAACAACCTTGAAGAAGGGGACTTTTGAAAACACTATGGAAAAGAAGAAAATGCTGGTTACCATGGACAATTTTCTGGCTACATTTCTTAACAAACTTGGTACATTATAAATTTACTGTATAGTTTTAAACGTTATTTTGGTCATATTGTGGGGGGGCCAGTGCACATATCCATGCTTTCCTGGAATTTCTTATCACAAGTACTTTTTACAATATTCTTCCCAAGCTACTAGCTGCTTTCCCACATAACCATCGTGAAAACAATGATCAGCGGTGAGAGAAGAATGACTCCTGTCACAATGACTATCAATAAACCTCAGAAAAAATTGGCCGAGCAGGGAATTCGAGCCAGCAACCCCCTGGTATCAAGTCCTGAACACAAACTTGGTAGTGATCCACTAGATGAAGCTACATGCCAAATTTGGTAGCAGCAGGATTTATGGTTTGGAACAAGGAGATTTTCATAGTTTTCACCATAATGAGCATATGTTAATTTGTTAAACTTGTGACCTTCAGGTGGGACCAATTTTGACCCTGGGCTACAATTTGAATAATCTTGGTTTGGTTTGTATTGAAGTTTAACATCATTTCAACAGCTCCGGTCATATCATGGCGGTCAGTGACCCACCCACCTGTTTCCTGGCTTTCTCACACCAGTACCGACAACTGACACAACTTTCTTTCCAAAGCCACTGACTACTTTTCTCACATGCATCAGAAGTGAGAGGCAAAAAATCGCCGGAAAGAAAGTTTGCCTCAACTGCATATCGAAAAAAGCAGGTCAGCTAACCAGTGGCAAATAATCTTGGTAGAAGCATACTTGAACACTAACACATACAAAATTTTAGTTAAAGCTCTATCTTTCATTTGACAAAGACAAATCTTATCATCTGAGCCACATTTTATTTGTCGACTGCAAATGCTTTCAAGTTGGACCAATCTAAAAGTTAACTGTGTGATAAAATGTAAAAGTAAAGCACTCAAACAACTCACATCCTCATTCTCTGGAGAGGGGGGTGGGGTAACTTTTATTTCAACATCAGACCCATCAGAGGATCCTCGTCTTTTTCTCTTTCTGTTCTTCAACAATGTGGCAGGAGGCAGACTAAAAAGAAAAAAATACAAACAACATAATTTATCTTTAGATATTAACATTTTCATTTCATAATTTACCACAGAACAAAATTTCAGACTCATCCATGTTGAAGCACTTGCAGACAACAGGCTAAAAGATGCTCCCTTGATGTGATTTGTCTTTGAAAGAGTAGGGAAAAGAAGGAAGTGCTGATTACCAACTCTTCTCCTTTTCCTATGACTTTTTCAAAAGCTTTCTTCTTCAGTGTCACGGAAATGTATTGTGAAATGTTCACAGATACAACCCCAGGGTCTGTAATCACCAACCATTCTTAGGAAAATTCTTAGTCTTATTCTCAAGGATTTTCTAATTTGAAATTAACATAAACTCTGATTAGCTAAACAAAATGTTTAGCCAGTCATAAGTTCTGTTACTTCAAATCAAGAGTGAGACAACAAACGAAATTAAGAATGGTCGGTGAAAACGGACCCAGGGCACAGTAAATGTAAACATGAAATATACAAAAAAAATCTAATTCTTTCTCACACAATCCTGAATTTTCATGACCCCAAAACGGAAGACTTTTGAAAGTATTGTGGGAAAAAAAGAAATTGCTGGTAATAGCATTTTTCTCTATTTCCCACAATATTTTCTACCCTTCCCAAAACAAATTCCTATTTTCAAGTCTGTTTTATTTTGTCGTCTGCAAATGCTTTGAATTTTTACTAGTCTAGAATCTTACCATTTGGTAAGGAGTTAAAGAATAGAAAACATGGATACCTGCATTTTCTTATTTTCCCAAAAAGCTTTCAAAACAACATCTTAAGATCCTTAAAATATGGGCTTGTTTGTTAAAGGTTTAACGACCCTGAGAAAGAAGCCTTTTGAAAACACTGTGGGAAAAGGAGAAAATGTTTTCTATCCTTCCCAATACAAATTTCAATTTTTCAGCCACATCTATTTTGTTGTCTGCAAATGCTTTCAATTTGGACTGGTCTCAAATTTTGTCGTTTGGTAAAGAGTTAAGGATGCTTTTTGGGACAAGCTATCAAGATCAGATTGCACAGAGTATGGTCAGATCTTGAACTACACTGCAAGAGATTTTATTTTCCTCCAAATATTTATCCTTTAGTTGATCGGTAACAATTTGGGGTAAGTCTAAAAGCAGTTAAAGCACTGGAACCTGCAGAAGTTGCCTCTGTAGCAGTCCAAAATATTTGAGACTGGTCCAAAATGAAATCTTTTGCAGATGACAAATTATGGCTCAAATGATTGGATTTGTTTCTGAAGGCTAGAAAACAATGTGGGAAAAGGAAGATGGTTACCAGCATTTTCTCCTTTTCCCAGCGTTTCCAAGTCTAATTTCCCAGGGTCGTGAAAACTGGGATTGTGTGCTAAAAGCTTAACCCTTTACCAGACGACAAAACTTTAGCCTTGTCCAAATTGAAAGCATTTGCAGACGACAATTTCTATGTGGCTCAAATGGTGCAATTTGTCTTTGATAGGGTAGAAAACATGGTGGGAAAAGGAGAAAATGCTGGTTACCAGCATTTTCTCCTTTTCCCACAATGTTTTCAAAAGGTTTCTTTCCCAGGGGCGTCAAAAGGCGGCATTGTACAGTAAAGGGTTAATCAAACACTAATGAAATCAAGATCATGTAAAATTGTATAGTAGAGTCTAAATACCTCTTTTTCTTTTTCTCTTTAGGAGGGCGTCCAATAGGTTTCTTTGGCTTTTTAGACTTCTTTTCTTTAGGAGAACCATCAGAATCTACTTCTGCTAAATAATCATTCTGACCTACAGCTGTATGTTCAACTTCTGCTTTAGGAGGTTCTACAGGTGTTTCCTCTTTCTTTTTCTTTCGGTTCCGTTTCTTTTTCGGAGCTTGTTGTTCTTTTTCAGAAGGCTCATCCTTGTCCTTTTCTTTTCGAGCTCTTTTGCGCTTCTTTTTCTTATTTTCCCCTTCACCTATTGGAACATCATCCATACTAGTGAGAGCTGCTGGTAATTCTGGAGGTTCAATCAGCCTTGGAATGGCTGTATTACCTGACTTCTGGGCTTTAGCGATTGCTTCTGCTATTATCTTGTTTGCTTTCTCTTGTTTCTGATTGGTCCCAGAATCTGTCTTGACTGGTTCTCCACTAGACATGGTATGAATGGGCCCAGGGCTGTGTATAACAATTTTTTTGCTTCCATTGGCATGATTTGTGTTGATCACAATGTGCTGAGTTTGTTTAACTTGTCCGGTACCCGTTGTGAGTTGGGCCTGACCAGGCTGAGGTAGAGAACTAGAACTGGGCACAAGAGTTAACACAGTCTGGGCTGGTTGCTGGCCTGCAGCAGCTTGGACCTGTACAGTACTACTATTCTGGGGACTCACCTGGCTCTGTTGTTGTGGCTACAGAGAAACAAAACCAAAGCATGTCAACTTATTTCACTAAAATAAGAATACAATTTTATTTTACTGATATTTCATATTTTCAATTTTTCAATTCGAGCCTAAGAAACAAAAGTGTGTCAAAAGCCTCACAAAGACCTTACAGTGTACATTGTATGTAAACTCTGGAGACATTTACTATTCCACATTACTATGTTACCACCTGCAGGCCACTTTCTGGTCTTGAAGTAGCCGACTTCTCAAAACAGTTATGGCAAGAGCAAAAATTGCTCCTAATTAAGCAGTTTCTCCAGTTGCCAAAATGTTTTCAGATGTTTTCATGTAATACACCTTGACTTATCTTTATTTTACAAGGATCTTTTCAAAGTTGTCTGCTGTAAATATGTTTTGGGTTGTAATAACTTCATTAGCCGTATTTCACTGGCTACTTGAAACTTAAAAATTAAGATTTGAAAAATGTGAAATAAAGTTTAAATTTAATTCTTTACCTAACAACAAATTTTTACACTTGTCCAAATTGAAAGCATTTGCAGACAGAAAATTAAATGAGGTCCAAATGTTGGCTGTTGTTTGTTACAGTGCAAAAAATATTGCGGGAAAGGAGAAAATGCTGGTTATCATGACAAACACCATATTATGTTTCAGGAAAAATGGACGCTGGTGAGCGACCAACAACAAAAAATATGCCTTCAAAAATACATCAATAACTTCAACAAAACTTTTTACAGCATCATTTTGAAAAGCTTTCAGAGTTCAACAGCCAAACAATAAACAGCTTTTGTTAAACTATTCTCCGAAATCTACTTTATCCCATTGTGAGATGGTGTAAGGTAGATGTCACTGCGATTGATTTTCGAAAATCTCCAGACCGTCGGTTTTGACAAAGTAACGGCCTCGCAATAGGAAAGGAAAAAATGAACAGACTGGAACCCAGGCTAGCACCCACCTGCACATGACTGACACAGGGCCTTGACATAAATTTGCCGGCCTGGCCATTGGTGCTATTATTATAAGAGATACATGTTCATCTAAACAGAACTGGCTAAATAAGTGAAACAAGCATTCTCAATCAGTATAAAGGACTCAATATTGCTAAACTTCTACAATCTGTAGAAAATACCTGAATAGTGTATTGAGAGAACAATGCTGTTCAATATCAAAGTATGTATATCAAAAATCAGACACTCTGCATGATCAAATCTCGATCTACACTTTCAGCAAAGGCGCCTCATGTTGACCTATGTGTGTAAAGGATTTCCCTCCACCCATGTTAAGAGAGCATTTACATTAATACCTGTATGATAAAAAGGTGTGTTCCAGTTGCATTATTGGCCCCAGATTGTACCAGTTGTATGTTTGATCCAGGTTTGGTGGCTGACTGAACTTGAGTTATGTTGGATAAAACAGTACCTTGTATAGCCTCCTTGTTCTGCACCGAGGCTGGGTGCTGAAGTTACATGAAAACATAATGAACACAGGGCTGTTGAATTGTTGAGTTATGGAGTAGACTTTCGGGCCAAGATAGTCATCCTTTGACTTTTCATTCTTTTCCAAACATCAAAATTTTACACTTGTCCTCATTGAAAACACTTGCAGACTACAACAATAATGCAGCTAAAATAAAAGGTAGAAAACATACAGAGAAAAGGAGAAAATGCTGGTACACAGCGCTGTCTTCCTTTATCTGAATGTTTTCAAAGGCACGTCTGAAAACATTGTGGGAAAAATAGAAAATGCTGATAACTATCATTTCCCCTTTTCCACAAAGTTTTATACTCTATTAATGACACAAATCATCATTTGAGCTACATTTAATTTGTTGTCTGCGAATGCTTTCAACTTTGTCCAGTCCAAAATTTTATGGTTTGGTAAAGAGTTAAGCTTATTTCTGAGTCACAGCAGAGCTCCAGATAAGAGGGAGTGATGGTATTGTAAATCCATTATTTCTTCTCCAAACCCCATGTTGTGGGAACTCATTAGAATCGTCTCATCGAGACGATTCTAATGAGTACCCATAACATAGGGTTTAGTGGAGAATAATCAATATTTTCTATTTTTGAAATCAAAATCACTCCCTCTATCTGGAGCTCTGGTCACAGTACTGACAATGAAATTGTTCACCATTAAGCTTATTTCTAAGTTACAGTACTGACAATGAAATTATTTGCAATTAAGCCCATATGTAAGCAATAAACTTTCATAGAGAAAATGGCCTAGCAGACCGCCCCCCCCTCCCCCGCACTTCCCTTACAAAAAATGTAACATCTTCTTCGAAGATTATGTCAGTAACTACAAGCAGGTCTAATTAACTCTTTACCAAACAACAGAATTTTAGGTCATTCCAAATTGAAAGCTTTTGCAGACAACAAAATAAATTGAATCAAAAATTGAAATTTGCTTTTGGAAGAATAGAAAACATTGTGGGAAAAGGAGAAAATGCTGGTTACCAGCATTTTCTCCTTTTCCCACAATGTTTTCAAAGGGCTTCTTCTTTAGGGTCGTTAAAAGTCGGGATTGTGTGGTAACGGGTTAAGTATCATTTATACCAATGAACTATAACAAACTAGAGCTATCACTAAAAGTGATCATACCCCCCACCAGCTCCTTATCACAAAACAGCTCTTTGTCACAGAATGCAGAATGGTTTCGTAAAAAAATAAGAGTTGAAAAAAAAAGTGGGAAAAGAATTATGGTACTTGTAAACTGCGCTTCTCATTAATGTGGTCTATCTGTATATGAAGTTTGATGTCACTAGCTTAAATGATTCAGAAGTTATGCCCCGAACAAATATCCAAAGTTAAAACTTACAAAGGGCAATACTTGAAAAAAAAATGGAAAAGAGTTATGGTTCTTGTATACTGCACTTCGCCTTATAGTGATCTATCTGTGTGTGAAGTTTGAAGTCATAAGCTTCTATACTTTGGAAGTCATGCCCTGGAGAAAAATCCAAAGTTAAAATTTACAAAGGGCAATAACTCAAAAAATAAATGAAATAGAATTACTGTTCTTGTACACTGCACTTCTCCTTAATGTGATCTAACTTTGTGTGAAGTTTGAAGTTCCTAGCTTCTATACTTTGGAAGTTATGCCCTGGAGAAAAATCCAAAGTTAAAATTTACAAAGGGCAATAACTCAAAAAATAAATGAAATAGAATTACTGTTCTTGTACACTGCACTTCTCCTTAATGTGATCTAACTTTGTGTGAAGTTTGAAGTTCCTAGCTTCTATACTTTGGAAGTTATGCCCTGGACAAAAATCCATAGTTAAAATTTACAAAGGGCAACAAGCTTAAGGGGCGATAATTCGGCAACCAATGGCAGCAAGGTCGTGAAAATTGCACATGCACAATTTCATATGTACCCAAACATCATGTGTAAATTTCAGTGCAGTACTTGAAAAACTGTAGGACAAAAGCTCCGGACACAATTGTGTCTACGGACGGACGGACAGCCATGGCGATTCCAGCATACCCCCCTCCACTTCGTTGTGGGGGGTACAACAAGCATTCTGATAGTATTGCATAGCAATACAGTCCCCTACCGGCCGTATGTATCACTGGCATGTCAGTGAAATTTTTTAAGTCCAAGGCCCATAAATGCATCAAAAACGAAACTCGAACTTGATGTGTAAGTCATGGTGGTTGATGTACACACCAAAAATCAGCTCTATATGTAGCAGCATTTAGAAAAAAAGTGCGGAAAAATGTTTTATCAGTGAAAGTTTGTAAGTCCAAGGCCCGTAAATGCGTCAAAAAGCAGTGGAGCGGGACGAAACTCGAACATGATGTGTAAGTCATGGTGGTTGATGTACACACCAAAAATCAGCTCTATATGTAGCAGCGTTTAGGAGCGGGACGAAACTCAAACTTGATCTGTAAGTCATGGTGGTTGACTTGCACAGCAAAAGTCAGGTGAATATCTACCAGCATTTAGAAAAAAAAGTCCGGAAAACTGATTTATCAGTGAAATTTTGTAAGTCCAAGGCCCGTAAATCCGTGAAAAACCAGTGGACCGGAACGAAAGTCGAACTTGATCTGTAAGTGATGGTGGGTGACTTACACACCAAAACTCAGTTCAATATGTACCAGCGTTTAGAAAAAAAGTCCGGAAAACTGAATTGCCGGACTGACGGAAAGACGGAGTGCAAACCTAAAGTCCCCTTCGGCTTCGCCAGTATGGGACTAAAAAAGTTTTAACTCTTTACCACACAATCACTAGTTTTAATGACCCTAAAGATAAAGCCTTTTGAAAACATTGTGGGAAAAGGAGAAAATGCTGGTAATCCTTTTCCCACCATGTTTTTTATCCTTCCAACCATGTTTTTTATCCTTCCCAAAACAAATTTCAATTTTTGGGTCACATTTATTTTGTCGTCTGCAAATGCTTTCAATATGGACTAGTCTAAAATTTTGTCGTTTGGTAAAGAGTTAAGAAGATTCTGAAGCTTAGTAGCAGAAAACATATCTACAATGGCAGAAGTGATCAAGTTCTGGAAAAAAAAAAAATGATAGAAACTTTTTATCAACAACAAAAAGATGTAAGTTTTCTCTATTCAAAAATACATCCTTACAGCCAGAAAAAAAAATTGCTGTTAAAACCTGATACTGTGTAGAATGGCTCAGAATTTGGTCAGTTGGGTAGGCATAGATAAATGATCAATATATATGAGCATTGCTCTGTGAAAAAGGGGCTCAATGCACCTAAAGTATCCACCCAGGTCAGATTACGCAGTGCTTGCAGGCTGACCTGGGCCAAAACTTTTTTGCTATTGGCCAATTTTCTGTATGTCCAAGGACGAGTCTACCTCATGATTCAGCCAGTTGTTATATAAAATGGATTTTATGGATCCACCATGATTATGTGATATCTTGCTTGGTGCAATGCATCACAGAGATGCATTAAGCCCCCTTTTGCCAGAGCATGGCTCATGTAGTACAAGGGAGAGAGAAACTCAAAGGATTTGTCCACATTTAAGATAACAACAGTGATTTCTTTGAAGTCCACCCAAAAATGAAAGACGTTTTCTATCTGTAGTAATCGGTGTAACCTTGCAGCATTTACGGGCAATATTTGGCATGAAGATACAAGAATGATTACAATTTAATAAAATAACTAAAAATTGCCCCTGCAATATGACAAATCGCCACAGCCAGGGTATAGTTCCAAGGTGAAACAAGGACCTATAGCCATATTGATCGACATAAACATTTAAATATAGATGTGACTAAGTTGACATTTTTCTGTTAAAATGGAGTAACTCTTTACCACACAACAAAAATGTAGACTTGTCCAAATTCAAAGCATTTGCAGACGACAATTTAACTGTGGCTCAAATGATGAAAGTTGTCTTTGGTAGGGTAGAAAACATTGTGGGAAAAGGAGAAAATGCTGGTTACCAGCATTTTCTCCTTTACCCACAATGTTTTCAAAAGGCTTCTTCCTCAGGGTCGTTAAAAGTCTGGATTATGTGGTAAAGAGATAATCATTGCAAAACCATATCAATTGCCTCATTGGTTATCTCCCTTAATCTACTTAAAATTACCTTTCAATCAGTTGAAATCAATGATGCAATATGTTTCCTGCCATAATTCATTTATGCTTGAGATTTTCTTGTAAGCTGTTCATTTTGGAAGTTAAATCACTTCAAAGGTTTAACATCAAAAGTTCTGTCTTGGCAAGTCAGAAAATTACTTGTTACATTATTTGGACGTGGATAAGCTTTTGCCTTGAAAATTGAAGAAATAAACCAATCCACTGACTTAAGAGAAAGAAAGAGTAAGCAAACAAAGAGACTGACTGACAGTTTTGATTAGCCTGGTCCTCAACTGGGCATTATAACTTTGGTGCAAAATAGATTGAGGAACCTATACTGAAGCCCACTTGCTTTATTTCCCCCAAAGCTCTACTGCTGACTACCGAGTCACATTTGGCCCCCAATGAGGGAGTATATATGCCAAAGAATTTACCAAGCACTGTGACCTTGACCTTTACGCTGGCAACATGTTTTTCTTTCGACATATTGACTGTTCATGGCAATCATATGTGCCAAATTATTTTGCAATCCAACAATGCATATCAAAGTTAAGGGCCGGACATGAACACCACCTTGTCCAAGAACACAGACAAACAGACAGAGGTAACACTATATGCCCATCTGCCATTTTATGGCGAGGGCATAACAAGAGCAAAGCATGCGGGTGCCAACGCTCGGCTGCAGTTGCTTGATTTTCAATGAAAATTCCAAGTCGAAAAAGTGGCATAACTTTATCAGATAATAGAATAGAAATTTTGCAAGTATGATTATTCACTGTCTTTAACCCCTGACTGATTTAATAACATATTTTATCACATAAAACCTCCTCCAGCAGTGTATTAAACCTGTGACTTATTTTCAATAATACACTAGTGTATTATCGTTTTTTGGGTCCCGGTTCTGACCAGGTTTTAGTCATGAATGTGTGAAGCCGAAGAAACCAGCCACAGCATGTGCCGGAATTTATACTACTATGCCGTTTTGCGAAAATATGACATTATTGTTGCTAAGGCGTATATGTGTGGAAAGTTTTTTTTATTTTCATGTGTAATTAAAACCAAAAAAATGCAGCTTAAGTTTTTTAAAATCAACAAAATTGCAGAAATAGGCAGAATTATCCCCTTTAGGAACTGTTTCGTTCTACTCTCGGTGTAAATGTCAAAGAGCTATATACTTGTGTATGTTCACATTTGAAACCGAACTACAACTATAAGTATGACCCCGTGAACGGTATAAAGGCTGAAGGTGATGATGCAGGATACTTATTTGTCTGTCATTCGTTTCATGTGATAAATAGAATCTCACATTTGTGTTTATGTATTATCATTTTTATCGAACTTGTTGACTAAAATGTACATGATGCTCGCCAAGGCTTGCATCAAATAATTTTAGTCAAGTCGTTTGATAAAAATGATAATACATAAACACTCATGTAAGATCCTCTATTGAAAACATCCTTGTAAAATAGAAGTAGTTAACAGAAAACAAATTTCAACCTCTTTCAATATAGACAAGCTCAGCATTTTTGTTGCTTGCTAAAGAAATAAAATAATAACTTACCACTGATTGCACCTGGGGTACACTTGATTGGAAAGTTGTTAGTTTTCCTCTTTGGTTTTGCATGATCTGCTGTGATTTGACAATACGTAGCTTTTCCTGCAAGTCTAACATTTTCTGCTGCGTTTGTGGAGTTTGTTGCACACTGTACAGCTGCTGTATCTGTTGGTTCAAGGACTGAATTTCAGCATTGATAGCCTGTGGATTTGAGATAGCTGAATTGGGAGGGGACAATACTTTGTATCCAGGGCTTATTTGTTCTTGTGATACTTGGTTATTTGCTAAACTAGCACTGACACTGACCATATTACCAATACTAACAGCATTTAGCTTATTTCCTGAACTCGACATGACTGGTGGTCCATTCTGACTTAGTTGTACTTGACTGAATGCCTGTTCTTTAATGATAGCTTCTGTAGTCTTGGCACTTTGTTGAAACATACCCGGGCTATTGCCTGACTGTTGTGACTTTTCTATGGCAAATCCTTGTTGAGAAGAGGTAGATCCAGTGGGTGACAGCATCCCTGGGGTCACTGAGGGAGATGGAGGGGGTGGTGTTGGACGGGGCGACAAGATAGGGGCATTAGCTCTTTGCTGGCTAATACTGTTGAACTGCATTCGATGCTGGGCTGACTGTGGAGTTGGACTAGTTTGTGGAAATCTCATCATATTGGACTGTTGTTGATTCGCTTGTTGCGTAATTCCAGAACCATCAGCCACTCCCTGGGGTGGGGACTGATACTGAAACTGTTGAAACTGACCAGCACTCTGCTGTGGATTAAACGGTTGCTGTTGCTGCTGGTGCATCATTCTAGAATCTGTAGTCATGGCAGGCATATTTACCATGTTACCTTGTGACATATTTGGATATGGCTGGGTCCCTGATTGATACATTTGTTGTGGCATGCCTACGCCACCGGCTTGACTGACATTAGGCATTCTGTTGGGAGGTGTCATGTTCTGAATGTACATTGTCTGGCCTGGATTCTTTGGATTAGGAAATGCCTGCTGCTGACCTGGTTGTGCCTGCTGCAAACGAATCTGCTGATTGGCTTTATTTGGAATGGCATAATCATGCTGTGAGAGGTAGGGAGTTTGGTGGGACTGTTGCTGTGACTGGGGTTGCTGACCAAACATGGGCTGGGACTGTTGACTCCAACCCAGTTGTTGCATTTTCATCTGCTGCTGCTGTGCTGGATTTGGAAGTTGAGGCCTGTTGGGATTCACACCACCCATGGAAGCTGTGTTGTACTGAAACATCACCTGATTCTGGGACATCATCCCCTGTGCCTGGTTCTGAAACTGATTTCCTACGACCTGAGCTGGTTGTGACATCATTGGATTCATGTGGGTTTGAGAAGGATCCTGTGATACAATTGGATTTTGGTTGAACATTGGCTGATTGTTAAACTGATTAACATTAGACTGGTTAAACTGCTGTGGCGGTTGTTGGTGCTGATTCTGGAACTGCATGTTTCCGTAATTCCCGTTTTGCATGGTGGTCATATTTCCATAGCCTGGCTGCATCATACGTACATTCTGTTGCATTGGGCCTGCATTTTGGGGCATCAATCCAGGGATGCCCGTCTGTGACTGCTGTTGTTGTACTGTTTCTTCTGTGAGAACAAAAAACATGCTTGACAATAATAATTAAACCTTTATCACACAGCCCTTTATTTCTACTATCCGAGAAAGAAATCTTCTTACACTATGAAAAAGTGTAAACAAAATTTTAATGTTTGAAGTAAAATTTGCAATGGGGTATGACATAATGTGCCATTCATTCGAAGCAAGAGGGTTGTAATGCATGTGTTGGTTGCACACACTTACAATTCTTTAGCTCCAAGAAATTTATACCTGGTTACAGGCTGACCTCTGATCAAAACAAAATGACCCTGCAATAAGCCAATTTCATGCCTGCTTTTCACTTGCTGATAGTGCTTTTTGGCATATAGAAATAATCATTTCTAAAACACCCAGTCATGTCACATGAATTGTGTAGTCAGCAGAACCTGGTGGTTCGGGGTTTGGATACCAGGTTAAGGCAAACTCTCTTTCCTGTGATTCTTCGCCTCTCACCTCTGGTGTATGTGAGAAAAGTAGTCAGTGGCTTGGAAAGAAAGTTGTGTCAGTACTGGTGTTAGATAGCCAGGAAACACATGCATAGATACACTGATCATTGTAATAAGCTGTTAAAACAGCTTTAAACTCCAATACAAACAATCAAATATGTTGTATTTATTAGAGTTTTACAAAAATCTTTGATTTACAGCAAAGAAATCTAAATAGCTGACTTTGAATACAGTACAACTGATTTGAAATGTCCCCAATGTAACATTTTGTCTCTTCTCAAGAATAACCAACACATTCTTTTAATTCTTCTAAAAACCTTTTTTTTTTTAGATAAGCACATCAATAGAAGTACTTGATAAGCAAACATTACCGCGAAGTGTGATTAATTTTCTGTCTAGATGGCCAAAAAAAAAAGTTGTCCACAGTATAACACATTTTACCTGCTAAGCCCGTAGCACAGTCACTCATGTACAGGACAAAGAACCAGAGGGTTGCTGGTTCGAATCCCCAGCTGGGAAAATTTCTTTCGGAGGGTTGAGAGCCATTGCAACAGTATTCATTCTTCTCTAATTACTGATCAGTGTTTCTATAACTATTATGTATAAAAGCAGCCAGTGGATTGGGAAGAATATTGTGCAAAGTACTGGTTTGAAAAAAAAATTATTGTAGTTAGTGGTGAAACGGTTTACCGATTAACCGCGGTCTATTCAAAGAAAAAACCGAAACCGGTTCGAATTTTACCGTATCGGTATTTCTGCAATATGTCAACTTCTCTTAATTGCATCAGAAAGTCCGGTTTTCCCAAAAATTCTGTCAGAAATCGATCGTTTTTCAACTTACAGTTCTAAAGATTTCCGAAAGCGAAAGTTGTTTATTTTTTTCCACAGGCGGTGTCACCGGTGTTTAGGTAAAACTATGACCACATAAAATTCACGACACGAACTCCAAATAAACGTCGAGCTTTAATGCTTTTGGATCAATGGAGTTTGTATGTTATTCATTTCTTATAACTTTGCTCACACTTATTTTTGCGTTTTCCAGTAGTTAAGCGGCAAAGTATTAGTGTTAGTGCAGTAAGCAACTGAGTAAGTTAGTGCATCGCACTGTCTACTCTGTTGAGCCATGTCCCGAAGTTCGGTATAGTAGCGCTGGTTTTTATATAAACAAGTACGCTCTTGAAGAAAAAAAATGGCAGACGAAAATCGTCAAGATAGCGAGTGTTAAAGACTAGTCAATTTCAGTTTGTTTTTATTTGTTCATGCGAAACAATTGCTTTTTAGTTCATTATCTTGAAAGAATGGAAGAGTTCCAAGCACATGTACTAGTTTTCTTTATCACCTTTTGAGCATATGCTACCCTAACAGTGACTACAAGTGGTCAGATATGCTAAATGTCAGCATATACAGCATATTGCAATACGTATTGCAATACGGGTCAGCCGTATTGCAATATATTGCAATACGCTTTTTACCGTATTGTTTCACCCCTAATTGTAGTAAAGAGTGTAATCCTTTAACAAACAATCCCGACTTTAAACAACGCTGAGGAAGAAGATTTCTGACAACATTGTGGAAGAAGACAGCATTTTTTCCTTTGCAACAATGTTTTCTATCCTTTTTTTAGACAAATTTTGTGTTTTAACCCTTTACCACACAATCCCAACTTTTAACGACCCTGTAAAAGAATCCTTTCGAAAACATTATGGGAAAAGGAGAAAATGCTGGTTACCAGAATTTTCTCCTTTTCCCACAATGTTTTCTACCATTACAATAACAAATTTCAATTTTTCAGTCCCATTTATTTTGTCGTCTGCAAATGCTTTCAATCTGAACCAGTCTAAAATTTTGTCTTTTGGTAAAGAGTTAAATAAGATTTAATTTGCCATCTGCAAATGCTTTCAATTTGGACAAGTCTAAAATGGTGTGTGGTAAAGAGTTTAAGGGATACTATAAAGACTTACCATTTCCACTTGCAAGCTCTTCCAAGAACCCTGGATCAGAATCAAACAAACCTCCAATATCTTCTGCCATTTTCTAAGTTAAGTTTGTTGATTGTTCTTTCTATAACTGCTGGTCCATAACAGCAAGATACGGATTACAGGACAGTGATAAGTCCTGAAAGTGAAATAATTATATGCCCTTCAGAATAACCCATAAACTCTTTACCAAACGACAAAATTTTGGACTGGATCAAATTGAAAGCATATGCAGACAACAAATAAAACTCAGTAGATGATTTCTGCCTTTGATAAGATAGAAAACATTGTGGGAAAAGGAGAAAATGCTGGTTGCTAGCACCATATTTTCAAAAGGTCTCTTCTTCACGGTCGTTAAAATATGGAACTGTTTGGTAAAGAGTTAAGACAAAATATTCTCAGACACACTGAAATAGTATTCATGTAGAAATTAGAAGCACAATAACAGGGTCGGACGAATCACCAAAATACCACCGAAACAGCGAAATACCCCGATTTTTTTATTATTATTATTGAGTTCAAATAAATGAAGTAATCGTTTTTAACACAAGTTGTAGTTGTATTGATAAAGCATGGTTAATTTAAAACCAAAGGACAAACCATGCAGTTGAGGCCTGCCATGAAGAAGTGCACCGGAATAGCCTGCCTGAAGCGCTACGGTAAATGTCTACCAAAATACCCACTCGGTGTAGTAAAATTTGTCAATTCTGGAATTCTATCTTTGCAACCTCACTTCAGTAGCTTCTGTACAATGTTTATGTGTCCAATCTTTATCCATAAGTATGCTAAGAAAAACAGTTTTCATTTTCATATTGGGCAGATGAAATTAAAAAATAACCAGCATTTTCTCCTTTTCCTACAATATTTTCTATCCTATCAGTGAGCTCATTTACACCAATTTTGAATGTGTTGTCTGCCGATGTTTGGAACTTGAAAGCATCTTAAATTTGTCGTTTGGGAAAGAGTTAAGAGACCACACAGGGGAAATATAAAAAGCGATCTTTTACAGCAGGTGGTCTCTTATTGCAGAGATGAAAATAGGATTGATTGATTGATAGAATTGGAGTTAAATGCCATTTTAACAGCTTAGATCATATCATGGCCATCAGTGCACCTATGGATGTGTTTCCTGACTTTCTCACACCAATACTGACACTACTTTCTTTCCAAGTCACAGACTACTTTTCTCAAATGCATCAGAGGTTAGTGGCTAAAAGCGCAGAAAAGAAAGCTGGGTATTGAACTCACACCACAAGATCACAAGTCAGAAGATACGCTAATCACTCAGCTACCCAAACATCACATTGGATGAGGAAAAGGAGTCTGGTGAAGAGGACTGAAAAGTCCTGTACCAAAAACTACCACTAAGTAATGGCAAGTAAGTATTTAACCGAGAAAACAGCCTAGATATGGAGACTTTAACTCAATTGGCAAACTCTCAGTTAAGATAAGCATCACCTAACACATTCATAGACTCTTGATTAATTCAGAACAAAAGTGCAAACAAAGGAATTTATAAGCACAAAACACCAAAAGTTCTCACTCCCCAGTCTGATTCTGATAAATTATTACAAATGCACACATGGCTGGTGGCATAAACAATTTGGATATTCAGTGACAGCGAACCTTTCAGTAAATTTTCAAAAACTCTTAATTCAGGTCTGATCTCCTTATTCTTAATAAATTCCGAAAACTACAAGGCGGATATTTACTCAACCGGAACGGCAATGAGGTTAGGTGCCCTAGCTCCATGAAAGCCAAAAAATTGGCCCAATCAAAACTCGGGATCGGCTTGGAATATTTGTTTATTTCCAGCCAAAACACGTGTTTCTCACATGGAAAATTCACTAAACTTGTACAGAAATAGTTCTGCTTTTTCAGGGAATCATTTGGTTCAACCACAGAACATTATAATGCTTTTGCAAAATAATTGAACAATGCAAAAAGTGTGATTTGATCGCCATTTCGGTCGATTTTTTTGACGAAATTATCAAAACAGAAGCTCACGCAAAACAAGGAGATATCCCGTGGTTTGACCCCTTTTTCTGTGAAATACGACATATAAAATGCTTAAGAATTAACAAAGCACTATTAAAATGAGAATACTAAACTCTCACCTGTTAAATTTGTTACAACTATTCAAGATTTTTTATAGAATGACTTTGTAGATCACACCGCTAATTCTCAACATCATGTATCGACAAAATTCACCAAAAAGCGGAGTAATTTGATTGGTCAGGTTTACAGCCCCCGCTATGGCCTTGTTTTGATTTCAGTGTATATCGACAGTGTTCACAGTCGATGGAATTTGTGTTTATTTAATCTAACTGACACATTTGTGCAGTTTAGGTCACCCAACTACCTATTTATTCACCAGAAAATTATTTTTTTTCTAATGTGCCATGTTGATAGCTGCCTGCTCTAAACCAATGAAAATCCTGATAACAAATGCACATTATAATTGAATATCTCAATGCTCATCAAAAGTTGACCAATCATTGTAGGGGTCATGAACAAGTGCCCGTATGGAATTACTAAAATGAGATAGCGGAGTATCTATTTATAGATTGCGACTAACTGCAAATCTTTAATGTTCAAAGGGTCGATTTTCATTATTGGTTTGAATGTGAGAAAATGGTCGAACACAAAGAGCGCGGGTAAATATTGAACGTGCTCTTGGGTGTTCAAAAATCACGGATGCTTTCATCTAAGAAGGAAATCCTTATTTCCAGTGTGGGTTTTCCCCGTTGTCCAGGCGATGTATAATAAGACTGCACTCCCTTAACCCTCTGCCATACGACACAATTTCAGACTGGCTCCTTTTATGATATTTGAAGGTTTACATTAACGCTTAGGATGCTAAGCGCGCCTCACTGACCTTTGGCGGATAGCGTAGATCAAGATCAGACTGCACAGAACGTGCAGTCTGATCTTGGATCTATAGGCCTGCTGCTCAATAAGGAGATACCTTTCCTCCAACGATACATTTGAAATGGGAAACTTTGGGTTTATACAATAGGTTTGAACGTTTCATTTTTTTTATTTAGCAGGATAAGGGTTAATAAAGTCTACTATTGAGCATTGCATACGAGAAAATAGAGCAAATTTGCTTATCTGCAGTTCTCATTTCCAATCACTAGTTAATGATTTCAAGAGACGTACTCATCATGGACATAAACACGGACACGTGCGTTTGGTGAAGGTTTAGATCAGAAACACGGCTTTTGACGCCGCCACAATTGACAGCTTCGTTAATAATTGTAAAAAAAAAAAAAATGTCTAAAATTAGTTAGATTACATTAATGAACTGAACATTTCAAACGAGTGTAGAAATCCAGTCAGAACCAGAATGCGAAATAAAACCTTTCATCTAGATTCAGTACTGAAAATTTCAATTTTCAGTAACCATTCGATACACCGCTGTTTATTTATAAACGCTTGCATGCATATTGAAACACCACATGAAACACGTACAATTCAACAGTCAATATTAGCCAATATCAATAGCCATGTAATCAAAGCACAGAAAGTACTGCCGAGATGGGTAAACTGGTCCCGGTTGTTCTTATACATTATTTTCTGCTAGGTGGCATTTTTCAAACACATAACCTAATATGGGCATTCTGGGTACAGAACCTGACTACTTTTGAAGGTGGCAAACCCTAGGCAGCAAATTTCAAAATAAAATATACCTCTACTGACAAAAACCTACCTTGTACGATTCATCCAGGCATGGTTAGCTAGCATATAACCTATGCACCAGCTATTTAAAACACAGCCCCCATAAGCTTGAGAAAAGGCCCCGGAATAAAACTGGGGTGGTGATGTTATTTTGTTTTCACTTCTGTTGCACAAATCCAAGTTTTCCCTATATCTATATTTCGAAACTCTCTGCAGAAATTTGCAGTAAGCGATGGTATTTCATAAAACTATTTTCTCCATTTGAAATCATTATATCTTTAAGAAATTTATAGTGAAAAACCGGCTTGATTTTTCAAGAGACATATTATTTATAGCGATTTTCCACTGGCTATTTTGAGCATCAATTCAAACATCGCATATTAATATTCATCCTGTACAGGATAGTGATGCGTCATAGCAGGCTGGTCCAATCTTTGTGGAATATTGACATTCACAGTAAACGATTGCAAAATGGGTTTGTACGAGCCTGTGTGATAAAAAAGTTCTTCAGCAGCATAGGTAGCCTTTTCTCTACCACCACCATGCCGCCTGACATGTTTGCCATAACATTTGGATCTATCTCATATGCCCTAGTAATATAAGTATCATGCACACTAAGGGCCTCATCAACTTCACAATGGGTTGTCTCCTCCACCCCAACTGTCTTCAATATTTCTGCCCTCGATTTGAGATGAAGTAAAGATTACAACCCGATACATATCGGGTAAATCTATATGTATGCAAATACCATGCAAGCCGGGAATCATATCATAAAGTTGGAAAAAAAAACATGCAAACTTAACCATACTGTATATTTTCTATGATTAGCAAACTTTGAGTACGTTTCAATGTGGACGAGTCAAGAAAAATTGCAGTCTGATAAATAGAATGAGAAATAAGCTTTTTAAGTACCTCAAAGATTATAGGTTTTACCAGGCAATAAACTACATATATGATTAAAAAACTAGCAGGTGTATCTCTATTTGACTCTCTTTCAGAGGGGTCAGGAATCGGTCTCTTTGGCCAAAAGTTTGTGTAGCACTATTTGTGACGATAATAAGCAAGGGGTTCACTTTGATCCTGTCTTTTTTTCATGTGGGAAGATACATTTCCGATGGGCGCAGAGGTATTAAAACTTCATATCACCTATAATTTTCCTTTAAGTGCAACTGCCTCTTTCTTGCACACAATTAGAAAGAAAATATTTATCTAAACTGTGTTTAACCCTTTACCAGACAACAAAATTTTAGCCTTGTCCATATCAAAAGCATTTACAGACGACAATTTCAATGTGGCTCAAATGGTGCAATTTTTCTTTGATAGGGTAGAAAACATTGTGGGAAAAGGAGAAAATGCTGGTTACCAGCATTTTCTCCTATCCCCACAATGTTTTCAAAAGGCTTCTTTCCTGTTAAAAGGCATCATTGTGCGATAAAAGGTTAAACTGACATAAAAAAAAAAAGAAGTGTGTGAAGAAATTACAAGCTAAAAGGTTGCAACATTGCAATGTCTGATTTTATCTTCTTCTGATCAGGATCTTCCTCGTAACATAAACTTCATAAGCCTACCCAAAATATTCTTGGTGCCTAGCATACTTTGATTAGCATATTAAAATCTTGTTGTTATGGTTATTTTCTTCCTGTATAAATTGTCTCCACCTCGTATGACAGAAAATGAAATTACAAAAAAAAAATTAAGCTGTGTTGAAAGTGACGTAACATGCATCCAAGCACTAACTACAAAGCACGCTGCTTATCTATCACAGAGAGAATTACACCAACTGATCTGAACATCGCTGTCATTATTACACACAGTTCTCTTTTCAAACTATTGGTCGCTATCCTATCAAGTAAAAATCAAATTAATTCAGTGACTAGAGAACAATGAATGTTGTGTCAGTGGCTTTCATTGTACCTAGGAAAGAAGTTTGGCTGAGCCTGGATTTTTACCTAGTGCAGCATGCTGTAACTGTTTAACTGAATGGTGCTTTAAGGCCACTTTTCGTTTAAGTTATACCATGGTCACAGCTCTCGTATTCAAGTGTTTCCTGGAATATACTTTGCTAGGAAATGCCCTGCTCAAGGTGACCTGGTGTGGTTGGGCGTTTCCTTTCAGGGTTGAGTCTAGAATTTCTGGTTAGAGTATACAACACCTTAAGCAAAGAGGATGCCAAAGTTAACATCGCTGTGCAATAAGGCTGTCAACTAAAACTAAGCTATAATGTAGCAGTCTTTGCAAAAAAGAAACTTTATTAGATGTCCTAACTTCAGAATAGTCCTATTTTGTATGTGTATGAAACCAAGAAAATAAATATGACTAAAATGATGGAATTTCTTTTTGGAATGGTTGGAAACACTGTGGAAAAGGGAGAAAATGCTGGTTGCCAGCATTTTCTTTTTCTAAAATGTGTTCAAAAGCTTTAAAGGGTTAAACTTGAAATTGCGCAAGTTACAGAATTTTGGAACTGTCCTATTTGTAAGCATTTGTAAAAGAGGATGTGCCCTTGATTCAAATGGTGGAATTTGTCAGTGGAAAGGGTTTAAAACATTGTGGGAAACAGAGGAAATGCTGGTAACTAGCATTTTCTCCTTTTCCTACAATGTTTTCTACCCTATCAAAGACAAATTCCATCATTTGAACCACATTTAAATTGTTGTCTGCAAATGCTTTCACGTTGGACAAGTCTACATTTTTCTTGTGCGGTAAAGAGTTAAACTGGAAATTAAGATTTACTCATCCATCTCCTGAAACAAATCTGCATCAGACAACAAAAATATTATATGTGTAAGCAATATGAATACAGGTTTAATATAGAGAGAACATTGTAGAACAAAGGAAAAAGAAAATCCCTGCTCTAAGCAATTTCCCCTTTTAAAAGTGGTCTCCTACATGTCTATTGTTTATTTTCAACATTATTTCATATATATTGCAGTGGCCACTGCAACTGTCCATGCTTTCCTGGAATTTTTCACTAGTATTATTCCCAAGCCACTGGCTGCCTTCCCACATAATCTTTGTAGACGCAATGATCAGCGGCAAGAAAGGAACCAATCCTGTCACAATTACTATCGTCAGTCTTCGGATAGAGATTGACCAAAGTGGGGTTGGAACCAGCAATCCCCTCAGGTATTAGCCCTGTATTTTATCAACTGGGCTACCAGGTTCTGCCATACAAGACTAATTGGATGTGCTCTTGTTGTACAGTAAAACTTACCTTAACCCTTTCCCAAACAAGCCCTGGTTTTCATGTGTCTGCAGTACAAGTCTTTTGAAAACACTGTGGGAAAAGGAGAAATTGCTCGTAACAAGCAATTTCTCCTTTTCCCACAGTGTTTTCTTCCCTTTTTGAGAACTTTCTGCCATTTTCATCAAATTTAAAATTGTCGTCTGCAAACTCTTTCAATTTGGACCAGTCCAAAATTTGTCGTTTGGGAAAGGGTTAATGTACTTTAAATGCTATTTGGCTATGTATACACGAAAAAATAACGACAAACACATTAGTGAACACTAGCGAACTATGGATTTATTATCATTTGTGGTACTACATTAATGCAATGAAAAAAATAATACATATAAATGACATCAGTAAAAACATAGCAAAACTTTTGCACATATGCACCAATAACTGTCGAAATGCATTAATCATCCCCATCAAATTTATTATCATCCAAATTTTGTTGGTCTGCTGTTGACTGTTCAACTGAAATATTTTGGGTGAAGCTTTAGCAAACTGTAGTCAGTAAGTACACCACCATAAAATACAACAAAACACATGTCTATAACAGGCCTCCATTGAAAACTAGAAATGCTGAATTTCTAACTTTTTTTACATCATTGAAAATAAAAAAATGAAATTAAATGTTTCTTTCCATCAAATCTCTCTCCTTCAAGCAAATACAGTACTGGTTCGTGACATGTATGTCTCTAGTACTGGGCTGATTAACCCTTTACCACACAATCCCGACTTTTAACAACCCTAAGCAGAAGGCTTTTGAGAACATTGTGGGAAAATGTAACCAGCAATTTCTCCTTTTTTTCATATTTTCTTTCTTTTCTTTTAACTCTTTACCACACGATCCCAACTTTTAACAACCCTGAGGAAACGGCCTTTTGAAAACATTGTGGTAAAAAGAGAAAATGCTGGTAACCAGCATTTTCTCTTTTTCTTGCAATGTTTTCTACCCTTTACGAATCAAATTTCAATTTTTGAGCCACATTTCTTTTGTCATCTGCAAATGCTTTGAATTTGGACAAGTCTGAAATTTTGTCATCTGGTAAAGAGTTAAGAATGAACCCCATCAATTAAGCTGCACTATTTTTCTACAGTTTTGTCCTATGGTAAAGACTAAGGAGTTAATGACAACAGCTCTGGGGCAATAGTCACGAACAATTCTAAATTGAATTAAACTTCTAAATTCTGATCCTAGGCAATTTGATAGTTCTTGAAATTTAGATTAAAATAATATACAGAAGTGCTCATGTTAACAATCTAACCATCTCGGGTAGCCTGGCAACATGTTATGCTCTTTTGCAGATGACATGAAATTAGATTCTGCTATATGAAAGAAATCATCACACAACAATTTCAATGTTGTTTTAAAGATAGAGTTTACCTCATAAAAGGGTAGAGAACAGTGTGGAAAAGAGGAGAAAATGCTGTTTACCAGCTTTTTTGACAATTTTCTCAAAGCCTTCTTCCTCAGGGTCTTGTAAAACTGTGGATAGTTTGGCAAAGGTTGAATCATCCTTCCTGTTTGCAGCCTACAGCATATGATCAAGTTTTGCTATGCCCTAACTCAAATGACAAAATTGCACAGTACTATATATAAACAATTGAACCATGCTCTGTGAAAAGGGGGCTTAATGCATCTGCAAACAGTATCCACCCAGGTCTGCATGCGCAGTCCACGCAGGCTGACCTGGGTCAAAACTTTTTGTTATTGGTCAATTTTCTGCTGCTCAAGAGACCACTGTACCTCATGAATCAGCAGGTTGTTATACAAAATGAATTTTATGAATCCATAATACTATGATGACTTACTTGGTATCATGCATTGCAGAGATGCATTAAGCCCCCTTTTGCCACAGTGGCTCATATTTCTTTTGCTCAAGCATAACTTATTTACTCTAACAATATGACCTTACTAGACCCTTCCCTCATATCCCAGCATGTCAGCATACTGATTGCATTCAAAGTGCTATAAAGTCTACCTAATCTTAATTACATCAATATTGAAAACAATGAAAAGTTTTTGTCTCTTCCTGTGAAAATTGACCAATGGAATTCCAAAGTGTCTACAAATAATATCTTGACTTTTATAAGAACTGTGATGTAACCAAGAGTATGCGATCGTAGTTCTATTTAACTCTTTACCAAATGACAAAGTCCAATACTTTTCCAAATTAGATCATGTGCAGGTAACTCTTTAGAAGTGGCTGGTATTATGCAAATTGGCTGTGAAAGAGTAGAAAACATTGTTGGAAAAGGAAAAAGTGCTGGTTACTGGCATTTTCTCCTTTTTCAACAATGATTTCAAAAGCTGTTTTTCTCAGGGATAAAACTCAGGATTGTGTGGTAAAGGAGTAAACGAATGACTTTGCAAATTTCAACTGACTACCAACATAGAGTAATACAATGATTCCAGGCACAATGATCACAGGAACCAACTTAGCATAACTGAAGCTAAACATGGCTTCCAGATATTTCTTGCTAAAAAATGATTTTTTCCCTTTTTATCTCAAGGTTTTGAGATATTTAACCTATGACATATGCAGGTAAAACTGGGACTCTAAAGGAACTCAATGACACTCTACTCTTTTGGTGAAACTGAGTCTAATAAAACCTTGGGCAAAATGGACACACAGACTTTACCTCGGGATACTATAATTTAACCCTTAAGTGCCGAATAAACCTATCAGACATTTTCATCTTAGAAATACTAACCAAATAATTGCAATTTCATGGTTGCTTTTGTCTACGGTGTTTCAGCAAAGTGGACATTGTAGATTAACCCTTTCCCAAACGACAAATTTTAGACTGGTCCAAATTGAAAGAGTTTGCAGATGACAATTTTAAATTTGATGAAAATGGCAGGAAGTTCTCAATAAGGGTAGAAAACACTGTGGGAAAAGGAGAAATTGCTCGTTACGAGCAATTTCTCCTTTTCCCACAGTGTTTTCAAAAGACTTGTACTGCAGACACGTGAAAACCAGGGTTTGTTTGGGAAAGGGTTAAAGGTCAGGCTGCATGTTTTGTGCAGCCTGACCTTGATCTACACTGGCCGCAAACGCAACTATAGTTGTGAAAGGAGCTTTAATGTATTGATTCAATTTAATCCAGGCTGTAACACAATGCCATGGAGAAATCAAACAGTCTAGTCTGTTCAAGCAAATCTTCTGTTTTACCTTCATAAAGTAATTTTACAATGATTTTTTTTTTAAAAAGAAGAACTTCAGACCATATTTGATACAGACAAACTATTTTAGGTTTAATTCCAAAACTAGCCACCTTATTGGCAAAGGCAATTATTTCAGCCAATCCGATGGCTGAACTTACAATTCAGAATTAAAACAACATAAAGACATAGTGAACAGCACATTGGATTGTAAAATATTTGACATTCAATAAATGAATGATGAAAGGTCAAGACTTATGATTGGTACCTGCAACCAGTAACTGTCAATATCAATGCGGGAAGGGCTTCAAATGTTTCTCCATTTTACAAATAACAACAGAAAAAATACAGATAACTAAAACAAGACAAAACTTTGTAAATCCTGTAACAAGTTTAACTCTTTACCACACAACAAAATTTTTCACTTGTTCATATTGAAAGCATTTGGAGACGTCAAATTAGGAACTGTTCATATGGTAAGATTTGTCTATAAAAGGACAGAAAAAATTGCGGGAAAAGGAGAAAGTGCTGGTTACCAGAATTTTCCCCTTTTTCCACAATGCTTTCAAAGGGCCTCTTTCTCAAGAGTCCCTAAAACTCAGGATTGTGTGGTAAAGGGTTAAATACCATTCTAAACTTCCTCATTCTTTACATCAACTGTCTACCAGAACCAGACAACAAAATATCAAACTATTCCAAATTGAAAGCATTTGCAGATGGCATATTCATTAACCCTTTATCAAACAATCCTGGGTTTAACAACCCTCAGGAAGATTGTACCCCATCAAAGACAAATCCAAGCATATGAGTAACATTTAATTTGTTGTCTGCAAATGCTTTCAATTTGGATTTGTCAAAAGTTTTGTTAATTTGGTAAAAAGTTAAGTCTTTACCAGACAAAAAAATTTGAGACTCGTCCAAACTGAAAGCATTTCAAGATGACAAATTAATTGTGACTCAATCTATGAAATTTTTCTGTGTTAGGGTAGAAAACATTGTGGGGAAAGGAGAAAATGCTGCTTACCAGCATTTTCTCCTTTAACCACAATGTTTTCAAAAGACTTCTTTTTCAGGGTCATTAAAACAAAGGATTGTGTGGTAATGGTGTAAATGTGACATTTTGAGTATAGGGAAAAATGATGGCTACCAACATTTTATCCTTTTCCCATAGTGTTTTCAAAGCCTTTGTTTCCTAGGGTTGTCAAAACACTGGATTGTGTCATAAGGGCTACGAGTACCAAAATTTGTACCTATCTCTAAAAGATGGCATTTTGTACATCATGAGTTTTTAAATGGTTAAAAAAAAAAAAAAAAAAAACAGCTTCTGATATAACCATTTTTACAATGCAATATTGTTTTACATTAGAATCTTTTATCTCATGAATAATTGTTTTAATTTACATACTTATAATCTGCAAACATAAAAACATAACAAAAATGATGAAAAAAACAATGTACGTACATTTTGAACAACTAATTCTTTCAAAGATGCAAGCTTCATGGATGGCTTTATACTATTTCTTGCTTACAAACAATTTGACAAAATTGAGAATTTCTGTGTTTTCTTTTCAATGTTTTCTTCCTTATCTTAACATGAAAGTATGTGTGGGCCATTAAGTGCTTGATTGATTGAACAATGTTTTATGTCGCTTCCAACATTATTTCATTCATATCAAGGCGACAGCTCAAATAATCATGTATTTCCTGGGTTTCACCAGTACTAGGCTAGGGATCTAAAGTGTCTTGCTCAAGGAGACTCCCACGAAAGACCCAGTGAATCAATGAGGCTCAAACCCAGGGCCTCCAGGTCATGAGTCCTACACTTTACCAGAGCCACACAGGACCCCCCACAAAGGGCAAGATAGGTAATGGGTAAATAGTGATGCTATGTGCAAGGGAATGTTTCTATATCTGGAGCACTTTAGGCCCCAACAGTAGTGTTTGTTATCATCTGGGGTTGTATTCCTCAATGTTTGTCATAATATTTAAAATTTAATGCCTTTCTAACTTTTGCGCTCCTAAAGATACTAATATTAACCCTTAAGCTGCTAAGCGCAACTCATTGACCTTTTGCGGACAGTGTAGATCAAGTTCAGACTGCACAGAGCGTGCAATCTGATCTTGGATCTACATTGTTCAATATGAAGATTTTTTTTTTTCTTGAAAAAGTAAGTTAGAAATAGCATTATTCTGGTTTTTATAATTGGCTTGAAAGTTTCATTTGGCAGGATAAGGGTTAAAAGCAGGACTGAGAAAAGCTGTCTACTAGATACATGTAACTGTATGTTTTGACCATAATACAAAAGTAACAACAACAATGATGCAATAAATATCTGCCCATTATTACATACAAAACAAGCTGTGATGATCACACTTTTTCTTACATATTAATGTTAACTATTTCATGATGATTGTTTACGTTTGAGAGTCATGAAGTTTCACATTGTAAATCTGCGACTGCTTAGATTTCTTAGTGGGTTATATTATCAGAATCAAAATTAGAGGATTCTATAGTAGCCATGCCAACATTATAATATTATAGGTATACACATACATAAAAACATACATATGCTATCCTCTAACAAGTAAAATCACACTTTTAGATAGAAAGGGCCTTGGAATAAGTTATCCAAAATATCATCCAAAACTTTGCTGATTCAACTTTTACAATCAACCGTAAAAGCAGCTTTTGTAACTATAGTTGCATTTCCCATCAGTGTAAATCAAGATCAGATTGAGCAAACTATGCAGTCTGATCTTCGTTCTACAATGCCCACTTTGCTGAGACAGTACAGACAATAACAACCATGAATTTGCAGTTACCTGGGTCTTGTTGTACCAAAAGTATCCGCTGTGTTTATGTGGTGCTTTAAAGGTCAACACTGGTCAAATCCGCATGTATTGTTGAATGTATCATTTAGAGCAATTTTTACATCTCATTACAAGAGCAAAAAATAAGCAAACAAAAGGTTAAAATGTCAGGTTGCCTGAAAGATTTCAATATAGATCAAGTCATGCTCTGAGATGCATTTTGCCAGAGCATAGTCCACAGATCTTTTTGTCTATTAGTCCCCTTTTGCCAATGCATGGCCAAATCTATTTATCCATCATAAAAATGCCTTCATACAAAAAGAGGATTTCACAAAAGTGTTCAACTCTTTACCAAACAGCAACATTTTTTTACTTATTTGTACCGAAAGCAGTTGCAAGCATATCATCAAATACTACTCAATTACTGAGGCTTGTTGTTCGAAGAATAAAACATATTTAGAGGAAAGGATAAAACATGAGTCAACAGTATTTCCTTCCTCATAGCTGTAAGCAGACCTCCAGATAAAAAATAGTGATAGTATTCTAAATCCATTATTTCTCTTCCAAACCCTATGTTGTGGGTACTCATTAGAATCGTCTCAATGAGACGATTCTATTGAATACCCATAACATAGGGTTTACTGGAGAGTGATTAATATTTTCAGTTTTGACATCAAAATCACTCCCTCTATCTGGAGCTCTAGTTGTAAGGACATGGAATTGTTTGTAAAGGGTTAAGTCTTTACCAAATGACAAAATTTTAGACTCGTCCATTTTGAAAGTATAGTACACCAAACTTCCAACTCAGCACCATAATTATGTGATATTTTTCTCAACTTCCAATTTATAGGGGCCTGGGCGTAAACATTTCACAACCAATTCTTCCAGCATATGTTAATTTGTCATATACATTTTATTGATCTTCTGTCGGAGTTGACTGGAAAAACAACAAAAAAAGTGTTTGGCGCAAAGTGAATCCCACATGCAGCGCATGATCATAAGCGGATATCAATTCTCTAGGCGAGTTAAGGAAAACTTGATCATCATTTTAGCTCATGCTCTGTACAACTAAGCAGCATTTAAAATGCCGACATTAGCCATATAAGTCCAGAGACAGGTAAATTGGACTACTGTAAGCTGGCCAGTCTAAGTGACAGGTAGCCCGTGCCCTTAACTGCACCCATTCTACAATTGCCAGGGTGTGGAGAAAATTTAATCAAACAGGTATATCTGAGTAAACAATTTATCAAACCACTCAGATGATAGTTTTTGGATTTGGAAAGATGGAAATCTTTGAGGAACAAGGAGACACCAGCATTTTCTACTTTTTCAACAATTTTTCCAATAGTTTGCTTCTGAAGGGTCATAAAACTAGGTATCGAGAGGTAAAGGGTTAAATATGCAAAATAAAAATTCATATGAAAAATTGGAAATCATTCTTCAGTAAGCTGTAAATTCATAATCTTGTGGTTCTATCCTGGAATTACCGCTTCACCTTGAAACCATAGTTATAACTGAGCCATGCTCTGTGAAAAGGGAAATTAACCCTTTCCCAAACGACAAATTTTAGAGTCTTTCAAATTCAAAACATCTGCAGACGACAAATTCAAAGTTGGTACAAATGAGCTTCAGATCTCTGATAGGGTAGAAAACATTGTGGGAAAAGGAGAAAATGCTGGTGAGCAGCATTTTCTCCTTTTCCCACAATGTTTTCAAAAGTATTCTTTCCCAGGGTCGTGAAAACCAGGGATTGTTGGGTAAATGGTTAATGTATCTCCCTGATGCATGATACCAAGCAAGCAATCACATAATTATGGATCCACAATAGCCACTCTTTTGAACAACCAGTTGAATTATTAGGTAGAATAGTCCTTTGACACGCAGAAAATTGACCAATAGCGAATTTGGCCCAGTTTAGCCTATGCGGACTGCGCAGGCTGACCTGGGTCGAAACTCTATGTAGATATATTAAGCCCCCTTTTCACATAGCATGGATTAACCCTTTACCACACAATCCCAACTTTTAACGACCCTGAGAAAGAAGCCTTTTGAAAACATTGCGGAAAAAGGAGAAAATGCTGCTAACCAGCATTTTCTCTTTTTCCCATGTTTTCTACCTTCCCTAATACAAATTTCAATTTTTCAGTCAAACTGATTTTGTCATCTGCAAATGCTTTCAATTTATACTGGTCTCAGATTTTGTCGTTTGGTAAAGAGTTAATTAACAGAAACACCTAAATTATCCATGGAAGGCATTTGAGAAATTTCAGATATACAAGAAATCATTTAAAAAAAAAAAAAAAAAAAAGAGTATGAACAGCATAAAGAGATGAAAAAATTACTGAAATTGTACATGTCATCCATTTTCTCAAGCCTTGCTTGAAGATTTCCCTCTTGAACTGTGTATATCAATCTTTTTACATTCTGACATATCAGTTACTACGCTTACATTTCTTAACAATATTAAATCTCTATCACACACTTATTCATTTTTATTATATATATTAATTTGCTGAATAACGTGAAAATTACGAAGAATTTTTGCCATGGTATAGATGGTGCTTAAGTATGCTTATTTACAATGAAATCTAAAATAGAAGTTACAAAATTCTGCAAAGCATCATTTATTATAAATGTATAAGACCTTTCTTGTTTAAACTTGAAAACACACTTTGCAAACATTTCTGAAGGAAGATTTTTCTCCCTCATTCTTACAAATGGTTTCCACCACATAATATATAAAAACCCAAACAATAAGGACAATAAAGTTATCTACCTGTTTATTGTAGCCAGATGGACAATCATGTGGTTTTCGATACACTGTGCAGAACAATGGTGGAATTTTGACAAAATGCTACATTAAATTGCTTTAACTGTCTTCCATGCTTAGTTTTCTTGATCTATGCATCATTATTCCAGCAAACTTTTGTGTGCATTTAATGATACTATAATGGTGTCATAACAGACCACATTCTTTGTAAAAAATGTCATAAATTTGTAGTAACGAGTATAGAAAAATTTAGTTTTCCTTAAAATTTCAAGAAAGGGCGTTTACAAACAGGATGTTTACAAACAGGATGTTTACAAACAATGTAAAGCTTTGTGACAAAATTATGGTATCATTAAATCAAGACATAATTCAACCGGAATATGATGGATAGATCTGTTGATAATATTAAGCACAGATGACTGAAAATAAAAACATCTACAAGAGTATTTTGTAAAAATTTCACCACTTTTCCGAGCAGTGTATTTAAAAAAAAAGATGAATATCCCACATTTTTAAATGTTTGGCTAAATACTTTCTTAACTCTTTACCCAACGAAAAGATCTGGGGCTGGACAAAATCTAAAGCATTTGCAAAGAATATTAAATGTAGCTCAAATGATGATTTCTGTCTTTGACAGGGTAGAAAACATTGTTGGAAAAGAAGAAAATGCTGGTTAATGGTATTTTCTACTTTTCCAACAGTGTTTTCAAATGCCCTCTCTTTCAGTCGTAAACAGTCAGGATTGTGTGCTACAGGGTTAAGGGATTTAAGGGATTTTCATGTAAAAAAGCTTATCTCAAGTTGTTCTCACAGACTATTCTAAATTCAAGTCTTATCCTAATTTTCAATAAAAACACTCCGATTGGCCTAGTTGTTCCACTACAAATAAACATAAGTAACCCTTTACCAAAACACTCAGAGTTACCGTCTTTTGCTACCAAATAAATTGACTGGTGAATTGTGTTCAATGTATAAAAATTGATTTCAACCCCAGTTGTATCTTTACCAAATGACAATACTCCAGACTGGTCCAAAAAGAAAGCATTTGCAGACGCCAAAATAAATACGACTGAAAATTTGAAATTTGTTTTTGGATCAGTAGAAAACATTGTGGGAAAAGGAGAAAATGCTGGTAACCAGCATTTTCTCCTTTTCCCACAATGTTTTTGAAAGGCTTCTTTCTCAGGGTTATTAAAAGGCGGGACTGTGTGGTAAAGAATTAAAACAGACTTCGGTCAAACTTACGCAACAAACAGTGGATAGTGAAGCTTTAAGTCAGCCAGCATGTTCAGTGCAGTCTGATATTGATCTTCACTGTTCAACAAAGTTAACTGATCTGCCATTAGCAGTGAAAGCATTAAATAAGCCTAAGGAAGTAGGCTTTTAAAAGCATTGTAGAAGTAAAAGAAAATGCTGCTCACCAGCATTTTCTCCTTTCCCCACGTTTTCTTCCCTTTAAAAGACATATCCTATCAAATGAGCTATTTAACCCTTTCCCACACAATTCCGAGTTTCAATGACCCTGACAGAGAACGCCTTGAAAACATTGTGGGAAAAAGAGAAAATGCTGATAACCAGCATTTTCTCCTTTTCCCAGAATGTTTTCTACCCTATCAGGGAATTCAAGCTCATTTGTACCAATATCAAATTTGTCATCTCTAGATGTTTTGAATTCGGAAGTCTAAAATCTGTCATTCGGGAAAGGGTTAAGTTGCCGTCTGCAAATGCTTCCGATATGAACAGGTCTAAAATTTTATCCTCTTGTTGAGAGCTAAGAAATTAGACTGAAAAGACAATTTTAGAATTGTATAAAAACTATGATAAGGACTAAAGCAGTACTTCTTAAAATTGAACTATATTTTCCCTCTACCACAGTGATTAACTCCTTACCACACAATCCTGACTTTTAACGACCCCTGAGAAAGATGCCTTTTGAAAACATTGTGGGAAAAGGAGAAAATACTGGTAACCAGCATTTTCTCCTTTTCCCACAATGTTTTCAACCCTTCCCAAAACAAATTTCAATTTTTCAGTCACCTTTATTTTGTCGTCTGCAACTGTTTTCAATTTGGACTGGTATAAAATTTTGTTGTTTGGTAAAGAGTTAAAAGTTATCTGTAGCAAAGACACGAGAGGATGTACTTGTGTAGAAACAGACTGATATATAACACACTAAGACAGACGTTTGACTCAATACTATAACAAATAAGTGATTAATTGATTAGATGATATTTTACATTACCTTTAATGTTTTTCAGTAAAATCAAGGCAACACCTCACTTATTTTTGTGTAATATGGGTTTTACAAGTACTAAGCTGAAGCCTGCAATCTCTTGCCTAAGGACAATCTAATTAAAGTTCATCAACATGGTTGAAGATCAAACCAAGAAGCTCTCCATTGCAAATACATGCACTGTACATATTTCTTTTTCAACTGTAATTAGCCAAAGACACATACTATGTTGTTGATGCCAATAAAGGAAAGTGAAACTGAAACCACTAAAGGAGCTGACAGTTCACATTGTACAGATCAATCTCTTGTATTTATTAATCACTTTTCATGTTGGTGACAAAGTTAGACTAAAAAGTGATAGTTTGTGCAATTGAATGCCTAATGCCCTAACTATTTCTTTCCTCTAAATATGCTTAACCCTATACCACATGATTTCGATCTTTAACAACCCTTAGGAAGAAGACTTTTGAAAACAATATGGGAAAAGGAGAAAATGCTTATAACCAGCATTTTCTCTTTTTCCCACAATATTTTCAACCCTTGGAAAGACAAATTTATGTTATGGGTTACATTCAATTTGTCGTCTGCAAATGCTTTCAATTTGGACCCATCTAAATTTTTGTTGCCTGGTAACAAGTTAAGAATTTATCATGAAAAGAATATTATTTCCCATATAATAGAAATTGCTCACAAATAGTTATCGAGTATCTTATTTCTTAAAATGGGGAAAAAAAAAAAAAAAAAAAGACAGAAAAAGCCCCCATATTATTCCAAGAGTTGAGAATGTAGTTTATATCATAACATAAATATACATCCATTGTTCAACAACAGCCGCCACTCTGTCCTGAGGCACCTCCTCCAGAGGGCATGCTGGGATTGCTAGGTGAGTGCTGAGGTCCAATCTTTATACCATTGGCCTGAAGGAAGATAACAGTATCAACAGTATGAGTTCAAAATAAAGAAATGGACATTTTCTCTCTTGTGAAATGACTCAAAATATTTGTTTGTATGGTGTTTACGGCCAATTTCAACACATTTCATTATGTGTTCAGAGGGCATGCTGGGATTGCTAGGCGAGTGCTGGGGTCCAATCTTTATACCATTGGCCTTAAGTAAGACAACAGTATCAACTGTTACATTCAAAACAAGAGCACCACATGCGAGTGCAAGCACTTCACTAAGGATGCTTGATTTTCAATGAAAATTCTAAAATGACAAAGGGGCATAACTTTGTCAAAAATACTTTGCAGGTTACCTGCCCTTGTTGTATAGATTCCCCTTTTGATAATTAACAACTTGTCCAACTTTGAAGCAAATATCTTCAGTAATAACAGAGATATTATTAAAGTTTTCGCACTACGACACAGACACCTGGGCTACAGCAATACTTCCACCTTTCAGAGTTCCCGCTGGGCTTCGCATTTGGCGCTATTTGCGATAGATTTTGTAATGTGGCGCAAGAAAAAGCCAAATGGCGAAAATGACTGGCGCCGATATTTTTCACATTGGTGTGCCGTACATTTTGATACTGGTCCCCGTCACCGCAATGCGTGAAAGCGTATCTATATATGAAAAATCGATAACCAGTTTGCCGATACACCCCATAATGGCAGGTGATCTAAATAACAGTCTGTATATTACATGGAGTTTGTCTAGTTACACACAATACACGCATATACACCATGCAATGCTAATAATCAATCAAATGTCAATTTCGCCACGCCCCCATCTGCATCCAATGGTGTGAACACAGAAATTTTACACAATATGCAGTACTGCGAACCAATCAGGAATCATATACGAGATTTAGTCACCACCTATAATTTCTAAAGCCACGCCTTGATTCTGCTTTATATGCATCTGTTACAGATGCATGAGGGGCATTGTGGTGTGTATTTAGCGACGACCGCACTATGTTCGGGTGGATTAATTCGATAATTAACACATCAATTAAAGAAGATTGGGCCTCTGGATAACTGATTTATCGGCTTGCTACTTATGTTTGCAAACTGGAATTTTCGGGATCAATCACAGTTAAAGAAGTCGGTTGTATTTTTTTATGTAAACCGTGATCAGTACATTAGGACTTATGTATGATCTTATTGCCCATTAATGTTTTCTGTCCTTCAAAAGACAAGATTTATCACTTGAGCCATGAATAACTCAGTAATTTCTTGTCTGCCGGGGCTTTCAATACGGACAAGTCAACAATTTTTGCTCGGCTGTTTTCGAAGAATACGACGTAGAGTTATTGCCATAGCCCTGTCGTCGTCGTGCAACAAGTTAAAAAATTTTTAATACCCCTGTTAATACTGAAGATATTTTCTTCTAACCTGGACAAGTTGGTAAAAAGGTGAACCTATACAACAAGCAGGTAACAATCAAAGCTTTTTGAAGCACAGCCATGCCCCTTTTTCACCTTGGGATTTTCCCTGAAAATCAAGCACCTGCTGCCGAAAGTTCTATATTCATGCAATAAATATAGATATGGGTAAAAAACTAATCAGATGGAAAAATGTTTTCTCATTTATTTCCTTGCTCATGATACAAGAAAGAGAAGACATTTTATTAACCAATTTTTTATCACCCCGACCCCATGTACTTTCATTTTAAAAATGGCACCAAACTGGCTCCAATTATTTTAACGTGGCGCAAACTTTTCTCATTTGGCGAAAGTGGTGGCGCAAGAAAAAAATTGGCCAGGGGGAACCCTGACCTTTTCTTCGAAAACAGCCGAGCTAACACAGAAATGGACATTTTCTCACTGGTGAAATGGCTCAAAATATTTGTTTGTTTGTATGATGTTTGATGCTATTTTCAGCATTATCTCAGGTACACCATGTTTATTTGTATGATTACATTATTTCACTTATATCATGTTTGTTTGAATGGTGTTAAATGCCATTTTCAACATTATTTTAGCTATATCCATGCTTTCTTTGAGTTTCTTTTTCAATATTTTTTCAAAATTCTTCTGAAGTCACTGGCTGCTTTCTCATATAACCATTGTCAAAACAAGAAACAGCAATGAGAGGAATGAATCCTATTGCAATTGACTACCATTCAATCCTCATAAAGAAACTGGCCCATTTGGGGATTGGACCAAGCTATGCCCTAGTTTCAAGTCCTGCATATCACAAACTAGAGCTACTGGGTTCCATGAAAAGACTTAAATACAGTATAACGGGTATTTTTATCGCTGTGAAAATTTATGAATTTCGGAAAAAAAAAAAAAAGAAAAAAAAGAAACAGATTTCATTTTTTATGAGTTTTATTTTTACATATTCGAAGTGTCAGTAAAAATTTAGCTCATTAAAATTTCTAAGCAGTAAAATCTACAAACAAGCTCTTCAATTTGAAGGGTTAGGGAAACTAATGTTCAAAGTATCAAAAAAGACATTGCCCTTTGACAATGTGAACAGTCATTTTTGACATTTCGTCCATTAAATGAAGTAATCAGTCAGTCAGTCTGTAACGATTTCTTTGTAAACAGAATTTCATTTTTTGACAAATGGATCCATATTTGCTCACTTCTGTTTGTACTTTAGCAAAAAAAAAAAAACAAGAGGGCCATGATGGCCCTGGAGTCGCTCACCTGAGCCTTTTGACCAAGCACAACCAATTTCCAACGTCTTGTGAGATATATGTATTACCAAACAATAGAATTTTAAACTCATCAGTCTGAACCTTCTGCATAAAACAAATAATATGTGGATCAAGCTATGGGACTGGTCTCTCAAAGGGGTAGAAAACATTGTGAAAAAGGGAAAAAATGCTGGATACTAGCATTTTCTCATTTTCAAAAAGTGTTTTCAAAAGGCTTCTTTCTGAGAGTCATTCATACACTAGGTTTTTCTAAGATTTCACCTAGTGACCTAGTTTTTCAGCCAACATAACACATTTTCAAACTGGTCCAAGATATCATTAGGACAAACATTCTTACCAAATTTCAAGAGTATTGGACTGAAAATGTGGCCTCTACAGCGTACACAAGGTTTTTCTAAGATCTGACCTAGTGACCTAGATTTTGACCCAACATGACCTATTTTCAAACTCATACAAGATATTACCAAGGCAAACATTCTGAGCAACTTTCAAAGAGTATTGAACAAAAAATGTAGCCACAACAGTGTACACATGGTTTTTCTAAGATTTGACCAGGTGACCTAGTTTTTGACCCCACATGACCCATTTTCAAATGCTACTGAGATATCATCAAGACAAACATTCTGACCAACTTTCAAGAGTATTAGACAGAAAATGTGGCTTCTGGAGCTTACACAAGGTTTTTCTAAGATTTGACCTAGTGACCTAGTTTTTCACCCGTCATGACCCATTTTCAAACTAGTCAGAGATATTATCAAGGCAAACATTCTGACCAACTTTCAAGGGTACTGGACAGAAAATATGGCCTCTAGAGCATACACAACGTTTTTCTTAGATTTGACCTGGTGACCTACTTTTTGACCCTACATGGCACATTTTCGTACTATTTCAAAATATAATCAAGACAAACATTCTGACCATTTTTCAAGAGTATTGGACTGAAAATGTGGCCTCTATAGTGTACAAAAGGTTTTTCTAAGATTTGACCTAGTGACCTAGTTTTTGACCCCACACGACCCAATTTCAATTTTGTTCGAGATTTTATTAAGACAAACATTCTGACCAAATTTCACAAGTATCTGACTGAAAATGTGGCCTCTACAGCACACACAAGGTTTTTCTAAGATTTGACCTAGTGACCTAGTTTTTGACCCCATATGACCCAATTTCAAACTCGTCCGAGATTTTATCAAGACAAACATTCAGACCAAATTTCACAAGTATCTGACTGAAAATGTGGCATCTAGAGCGTACACAAGGTTTTTCTAAGATTTGACCTAGTGACCTAGTTTTTGACCCCACATGACTCAATTTCGAACTCCTCCGAGATTTTATCAAGACAAACATTCTGACTAAGTTTCATGAGGATCGGACTGAAAATGTGGCCTCTAGAGCGTACACAAGGTTTTTCTAAGATTTGACCTAGTGACCTAGTTTTTGACCCAACATGACCCAATTTCGAACTCGTCCGAGATTTTATCAAGACAAACATTCTGACCAAGTTTCATGAGGATCGGACTGAAAATGTGGCCTCTAGAGCGTACACAAGGTTTTTCTAAGATTTGACCTAGTGACCTAGTTTTTGACCCCACATGACCCAATTTCGAACCTGTCCGAGATTTTATCAAGACAAACATTCGGACCAAATTTCACAAGTATCTGACTGAAAATGTGGCATCTAGAGCATACACAATGTTTTTCTAAGATTTGACCTAGTGACCTAGTTTTTGACCACACATGACCCAATTTCGAACTCGTCCGAGATTTTATCAAGACAAACATTCTGACCAAGTTTCATGAGGATCGGACTGAAAATGTGGCCTCTAGAGCGTACACAAGGTTTTTCTAAGATTTGACCTAGTGACCTAGTTTTTGACCCCACATGACCCAATTTCGAACTCATCCGAGATTTTATCAAGACAAACATTCTGACCACGTTTCATGAGGACCGGACTGAAAATGTGGCCTCTAGAGCGTACACAAGGTTTTTCTAAGATTTGACCTAGTGACCTAGTTTTTGACCCCACATGACCCAATTTCGAACTCGTCCGAGATTTTATTGAGACAAACATTCTGACCAAGTTTCATGAGGATTGGACTAAAAATGTGGCCTCTAGAGCGTACACAAGGTAAAATGTTGACGACGGACACAGCACGATCACAATAGCTCACCATGAGCACTTCGTGCTCAGGTGAGCTAAAAAGACGAGACAGACTTTGATAAATGTCAACCCGAAAACCGATAGCACTATGTCGTCTGCAAATAAAATCACACTCTAGTAAATCGTGTAATATCCTATGTGTTCAATTGATTGATTGATTGATTGTATGGTGTTTAATGCCATTTTCACATGATTTCAGTTATATCACGGCAGCCACTGCACCTATCCATGCTTTCCTGGAGTTTCGTTTACGAGTACTCCGCACAATATTCTTCCCAAGCCACAGGCTGCTTTCCCACATATCCTTTGTCGAAACAATGGTCAGCGGTGCAGGAGGAATGAATCCTGTCGCGATGACTATCATCAATCCTTGGAAAGAAATTGGCCAAGGCGGGGATCGAACCACCGACCTCCTGTTCTCAAGTCCTGTACGCTACCGACTGAGCTACAAAGGCTTGGCCCCATGTGTTTGAACTTTTTAAATTAACAAGGTAATTATCAGGTATATGCATATCATACAAGTGAAGTGCTAATTATCACCTGTGCCAATCAACAAAATTAACACCAAATTAAAATTTCTTTTGCAAATTGCACCAAACAAGAAGCCTGAATGAGAGCGATGTACATAGTACCAAACAGAAACAAAATCAACCGAAATGTCCATAAAGTATGTACGATAACTGATGATGAAAATTTATGATCGAGTGTCACAGACTGTGCAGGCTGACCTGGATCGATACGTTTTGCTGATGCATTAAGCCCCTTTTTCAGAGCATGGCTCATATCTTTACCACAGATATATCCCAATTTCCTTTTCAGTTTTTTTTGGGGTTTTCCTCCAACTACGGGTAAATAGCCATATCCTTTGCGTAACACTTTGCAGCAGTAAGGGTTAAAAAGATGACATAGATAGAAGCGAAAAGAAAATCTATAGGACAAAACAGCAAATTGTCAACATACCTCATTGTTTATATCAAATACACCATCCTGTATTTTTTGGTAGATCTCTTTAGCAGTATTAATAAATGCCTGAAAGAAGCAGAATATTATAAGTTATCAATGGTTATGAATGGTTCATCCATTCTTTACTACACGACAAAATGTTAGACTGGTCCAAATTCAAACCACTTGCAGACGACAAATTAAATCTGGCTCAAATGATTGGATTTGTTTCTGAAAGGTTAGAAAACATTATGGGAAAAGGAAAAAATGCTGGTTACCAGCATTTTCTCCTTTTCCCACAATGTTTTCGAAAGTCCCTGGGGCCTTAAAACTTGGCAATGTGTGAACTACTCAACTTCTGCTGATCACCAAAAGTTTCTCACTATACTATGAAACATACAAAAGAGATTCATTTACATGTTTTGCATAGTATCATTCAGCAATGTTTTGTGATCATCCCAGCATAAATGTGAGCTTTTTGATTGGGTAAGGCTTGCCAAAAGGTCATGGACAGCGCTTCTAACTTTTCTAGCTTTTTTGGTGGGAGTACAGACACATTATTGTCATTATACATTGGCATTACAGATTTTTAGTCATTCATAGGTCAAAATTTCTTACATTAACCACTTTGACATGGCAAACACTATCATAAGACGGCATTTGAGTGAAGCAGAGATGTGGAGGGCTGTATGGATGGTGGAGCAGGGGGGCAACATGCTGTCAGGTTGGTGTAGTGTTTGGTGTGCACCACTACGTCATCATCAGATCCTGGGCAAGATACCAGCAGTGTGGTACACCTGTTAGGAGGCATGGCGGAGGTAGACCCAAGGGCAACAACTGCAGCTCAAGACTGATTCTTGATCAACAAGGCCCGACTCAGACTGTGCGTTATTGATGTTAAAGCTGGTATGAGTGACTCAGTGCAATTTTCCAGACAATGTAGATCAAGATCAGACTGCCCAGAGCATGCAGTCTAATCTTGTATCTACACTGTCCAATACAGAAAGAATTTTTGGGCAAAGGAATTTTGAAACCATAATGTCTGGAAAAATATTCTTGGCAGGTAATTTCCATTTACTAGTTTACTTAGCAGTTTAAGTCTTTACCACACAGTCCCAACTTTTAACGACCCTGAGAACTAAGCCTTTTGAAAACATTTTGGGAAAAGGAGAAAATGCTGGTTACTAGCATTTTCTCCTTTTCCCACAATGTTTTCTACCTTTCCCAAAACAAAATTCAATTTTTGAGTCACATTCAATTTGTCGTCTGCAACTGCTTTCAATTTGGACCAGTCTGAAATTTTGTCGTTTGGTAAAGAGTTAAGGATTAACCCTTTACTGGATGATATAGTTATTGAGCTGTCCAAATTTAAAGCATTTTTGAGTCACATTTAATTTGTCGTCTGCAATTGCTTTCAATTGGGACCAGTCTGAAATTTTGTCATTTGGTACAGAGTTAAGGGTTAAACCTTTACTAGATGATATAGTTATTGAGCTGTCCAAATTGAAAGCATTTGCAGGCTTAAATGATGGAATTTGTCATTGAAAGGTTAGAAAAGGTTGTAGGAGTTGGAGGAAGACCTCACTATCAACATTTTCTCCTTTTCCCACAATGTTTTAACTCTTTACCACAAGGCAAAATCTAAGACTGGTCCAAACTGAAAGTATTTGCAGACGACACTTTAGATGTGGCTGAAATTATGCTTCTTGGCACTGAAAGGGTAGAAAACATTGTGTGAAAAGGAGGAAATGCTGGTTACCAGCATTTTCTCCTTTTCCCACAAGGTTTTCAAAAGGCTTCTTGCTCAGGGTCGTTAAAAGTCGGGATTGTGTGGTAAAGGGTTAAAAAGCTTTTCTTTTCAGGGCTATTTAAACACAGAATTGTTTTGAAAAGGGTAAAATATAGGACATGTATCTACATCAAGCAATGTCAGTTAAGCCCTACACATATAGATCCCTCTATAGTATCAGGGGTGTAAAATTCCATTGACTCCACGGCAACTTTGGGGTTTGGATTGGTAAAATAGCTGATAAGCTCATTCAACCAGGTGAGTACATTTTCCAACATGTAAAATACATTTTCCATCAACACAAAACAAAAGTATAATTTGGATGGTCTTGTGGTCAATTCCATGAATAGGATGTTTGCATATGACTGTTACAGTTACGCAAGTGGGCCTTCTGAGTGCTTAACAGGTTTTCAATTTTGTTGACAATGGCATGTGAATGTCACATCTGACACAAGTCTATTTTGTTTAGATCTGTTTCAGCTGTCACTAATTTATTTTATTATCTGTGAAAATGTCACTAGGGATAGTAAGCAAAAAATTAGCCTTGCTCTATGAAAAGGGGGCTTCATGTATCTGTAATGCATTATACCAAGCAAGCCATCACTTAATTATGGATCCATAAAATCCATTTAGTCTAACAACTGACAAAGTCTGGAGGTACAATGGTCATTGGACATGCAGATAATTTAACCCTTTACCAGATGACAAAATTTTAGCCTTGTCCAAATTGAAAAGCATTTGCAGACGACAATTTCAATGTGGCTCAAATGGTGCAACTTTTCTTAGATTGGGTATAAAACATTGTGGAAAAAGGAGAAAATGCTGGCTACCGGCATTTTCTCCTTTTCCCACAATGTTTTCAAAAGGCTTCTTTCTCAGGGGCGTCAAAAGGCAGCATTGTGCAGTAAAAGGTTAACAATAGCAAAAAGTTTTGACCCATGTTAGCCTATGAAGACAGCGCAAGGTGACATGGGTCTACGGTCTTTGGAAATGTATTGAACCTCCTTTTCTTAGAGCACGGTGCATTTAATAATTTCATACCCTGTGGTATGTGATGAAATGTGTATATTTACCTCTTCTACATTAGCAGCTGTTTTTGCTGAAGTTTCCATAAATATAAGACCATGCTCCCTTGCAAATGCCTCCCCTTCCTCTTTCTTCACATCACGTCTGGCCTCTAGGTCACTGAACAATGAATCAGGTAAAATAAAACTCAGTGAAATCCCTTAAAAAGGCTCCTTTTCCAAATTGTTTTGAAAAAGTGTCTTTTGCAGGGAAATGATTTTGAGAAATAGTAGTTTGTGAATACTTATTTTTCTTTTGAACCAAATATCCCCACCATCATTTGAAATAATGTTGGACCTACCAGTTACTACATCAGGCACAAGCAAAAACATTTTAAAAAATGAAATTATTTAAATTTATTGACAACAACAAGGGAAAAGAAACAACTTTATAAAAAGTATTTTTTTCGTTCTTTTCCCAAAACGTAGGCAGAGGTACAAATGTAGTCAACCCTAATTTCATGTTGATTCTCCATATTCTACATCTGTCCTATTTGCTGCAAAGTTACTTAACCCTTTATTAGCCTTGTCCAAATTGAAGGCATATGTAGATGAAAATTTCAAAGTGGCTAAAATGGTAAAATTTTTCTTTGATAGGGTAGAAAACTTTGTGGGAAAAGGAGAAAATGCTGGTTACCCGCATTTTCTCCTTTTCCCACGATGTTTTCAAAAGGCTCCTTTTCCAGGGTCGTTCAAAGGCGGCATTGTGCAATAAAGGGTTCAGGAGATAAAGGATATAAGGAGCTATCATTCACCGTCAACAGCAAGTTAACCCTTTACCACACAATATCATGTTTTTAAAGACCCCTTGGCAAAAACTTCTGAAAACAAGAGGGCCATGATGGCCCTGGGTCGCTCACCTTAGTACAGTGCCTTTAAGGTTTTTCTTTAATTTGACCATGTGACCTAGTTTTTGACAGCAGGTGACCCAATTTCAAACTCATATTTCATGAAGACAAACATTCTGACCAATTTTCAAGTCAATTGAGCAAAAAATGTGGCCTTGAGTGCCCTAAAGATATTTCTTTAATTTGACCTAGTGACCTAGATTATGACCCCAGGTGACCCAAATTTGAACTGGTCTTTGACTATATCAGAAGAAACATTTTAACCAATTTTCAAATCATATGAATAATAAATGTGGCCTCTAGAGTGCCCACTAGCTATTTCTTTATTTTGACCAAGTGACCTAGTTTATGACCCCAGTTGACCCAAATTCAGACTCATGTGAGATTTTACAAAAACAAACATTCTGACCAATTCTCAAGGCAATTAAGCAAAGAATGTGGCCTCTAGAGTGCCCACAAGGTATTTCTTTATTTTGACCTGGTGACCTAGTTTATGGTTCCAGGTGACCCAAATCCAAAATCATCTGGTATTTCATCAAGACAAACATTCTGGCCAAATTTCAGGTCATTTGAACAATAAATTTGGCCTCCAGAGTGCAAACAAGGTATTTCTTAAATTTGACCCAGTGAACTAGTTTATGACCCAAGTTGACCCAAATTAATCTTATGTGAGACTTTATATAGACAAACTTTCTAACTAATTTTCAAGGCAATTGAGCAAATAATGTGGCCTCGAGAGTGCCAACAAGGTATTTCTTTAATTTGACCTAGTGACCTAGTTTATGACCCAAGATGACCCAATTTTGAACTCAATGAACTTGTTGCGCTTAGATGGGCAAACAAACTTAGAAGAGAATCACTACATACCAAATATCAAAGTGACCTAGATTATGACCCCAGGTGACCCAAATTTGAACTGGTCTTTGACTATATCAGAAGAAACATTTTAACCAATTTTCAAATCATATGAATAATAAATGTGGCCTCTAGAGTGCCCACTAGCTATTTCTTTATTTTGACCAAGTGACCTAGTTTATGACCCCAGTTGACCCAAATTCAGACTCATGTGAGATTTTACAAAAACAAACATTCTGACCAATTCTCAAGGCAATTAAGCAAAGAATGTGGCCTCCAGAGTGCCCACAAGGTATTTCTTTATTTTGACCTAGTGACCTAGTTTATGGTTCCAGGTGACCCAAATCCAAACTCATCTGGTATTTCATCAAGACAAACATTCTGGCCAAATTTCAGGTCATTTGAACAATAAATTTGGCCTCCAGAGTGCAAACAAGGTATTTCTTAAATTTGACCCAGTGAACTAGTTTATGACCCAAGTTGACCCAAATTAATCTTATGTGAGACTTTATATAGACAAACTTTCTAACTAATTTTCAAGGCAATTGAGCAAATAATGTGGCCTCGAGAGTGCCAACAAGGTATTTCTTTAATTTGACCTAGTGACCTAGTTTATGACCCAAGATGACCCAATTTTGAACTCAATGAACTTGTTGCGCTTAGATGGGCAAACAAACTTAGAAGAGAATCACTACATACCAAATATCAAAGCTCTACGCCTTCCAGTTTTAAAGAAGAATTTTAAAGTTTTCCTTCTTTGTTCCTATGTTCGAAATATGAACAAACTTGGTAGAGGTCCACTAGGAAATGCAACATACCAAATATCAAAGTGCCACACCTTTCAGTTTCAGAAAAGAAGAATTTTAAAGTTTTCCTTCTTTGTCCCTATGTTCAAACTTGTGACCCCAGGGGCTGGGCCAGTTTTGACCCAAGCAGCATCCTTGGAACAAACTTGGTAGAAGTCCACTAGGAGATGCTACATACCAAATATCAAAGCTCTATTCCTTCCCATTTAAGAGAAAAAAAAAATTAAAGTTTTCCTTCTTTGTTCCTATGTTCGAACTTGTGACCCCGGGGCAGGGCCAGTTTTGACCCCAAGGGCACCATATGAACACACTTGGTAGAGGTCCACTAGGAGATGCTTCATGCCAAATATCAAAGCTCTATGCCTTCTAGTTTTACAGAAGAAGATTTTTAAAGTTTTCCTTCTTTGTTCCTATGTTGGAAATTGTGACCCCTGGGGCGGGGCCAGTTTTGACCCCAGGGGCATCATATGAACAAACTTGGTAGAGGTCTACTAGGAGATGCTACATGCCAAATATCAAAGCTCTATGCCTTCAAGTTTCAGAGAAGAAGATTTTTAAAGTTTTTCTTCTTTGTTACTATGCTCAAACTTGTGACTTCTGGGGCAGGGCCAGTTTTGACCCCAGGGGCATCATATGAACAAACTTTGTAGAGGTCCACTAGGAGATGCTACATACCAAATATCAAAGCTCTACGCCTTCAAGTTTCAGAGAAGAAGATTTTTAACGTTTTCGTTCTTTGTTACTATGCTCAAACTTGTGACCCCCGGGGTGGGGCCAGTTTTGACCCCAGGGGCATAATATGAACAAACTTGGTAGAGGTCCACTAGGCAATGCTACATACCAAATATCAAAGCTCTACGCCTTCCTGTCTCAGAGAAGATGATTTTTAAATTTTCACCTCTTTGTTCCTATGTTCGAACTTGTGACCCCCAGGGCAGGGCCAGTTTTGACCCCAAGGGCATCATATGAACAAACTTGGTAGAGGTCCACTAGGAGATGCTTCATGCCAAATATCAAAGCTCTATGCCTTCTAGTTTTACAGAAGAAGATTTTTAAAGTTTTCCTTCTTTGTTCCTATGTTGAAAATTGTGACCCCCGGGGCGGGGCCAGTTTTGACCCCAGGGGCATCATATGAACAAACTTGGTAGAGGTCCACTAGGAGATGCTACATACCAAATATCAAAGCTCTACGCCTTCAAGTTTCAGAGAAGAAGATTTTTAAAGTTTTTCTTCTTTGTTACTATGCTCAAACTTGTTTTGACCCCAGGGGCATCATATGAACAAACTTTGTAGAGGTCCACTAGGCAATGCTACATACCAAATACCAAAGCTCTACGTCTTCCAGTTTCAGAGAAGATGATTTTTAAAGTTTCCCCTCTTTGTTCCTATGTTCGAACTTGTGACCCCCAGGGTAGGGCCAGTTTTGACCCCAAGGGCATCATATGAACAAACCTGGTAGAGGTCCACTAGGAGATGCTTCATGCCAAATATCAAAGCTATATGCCTTCTAGTTTCAGAGAAGAAAATTTTTTAAGTTTTTCTTCTTTGTTACTATGCTCAAACTTGTGACCCCTGGGGCGGGGCCAGTTTTGACCCCAGGGGCATCAAATGAACAAACTTGGTAGAGGTCCACTAGGAGATGCTACATACCAAATATCAAAGCTCTGCGCCTTCTAGTTTCAGAGAAGAAGATTTTCAAAGTTTTCCTTCTTTGTTACTATGCTCAAACTTGTGACCCCTGGGGCGGGGCCAGTTTTGACCCCAGGGGCATCAAATGAACAAACTTGGTAGAGGTCCACTAGGAGATGCTACATACCAAATATCAAAGCTCTGCGCCTTCTAGTTTCAGAGAAGAAGATTTTCAAAGATTTTGCTTTTTTTTCCTTTTTGTTGCCATGGCAACCAGAGTTGTAGGTGGAATTTAATTCTTTGAACAATTTTGGTAGAGCTTCACCCAAGGAACATCCCTGCCAAGTTTCATCAAGATTGGCCCAGTGGTTTAGGAGAAGAAGATGTTTAAAGAAATTGTTGAAGGATGACGGACGACAGACGCCGGACATAGGGCGATCACAATAGCTCACATTTAGCACGTTGTGCTAAGGTGAGCTAAAAATGTGAGAATAGGAGAAAATGCTGGTTACAAGAATGTTTTCTACCCTTTCTAAGATGAATACCAACTTTGAGCCATATCTAATTTGTCCTCCACATTTCTTTTTCTTAATCACTCCTTTGTTTATGTTTACATTGTATATGTTTTCATTCTATGTAAAGATGTTAGTACTTTTTAAAATACCTGGTACGGCATACACCACTTTTTTTTAATCCCATTACTGCACCTAGTTTTATTCCCGTGAGGAAGACAGCTTTTTAATCTCATAACCTCTTTTTGATCTCAGTGTAATATAGCCAATACAAATGTTCTATATTTCAACTCATTTCAGATAACAACTATTATATACTACCGTAATTCACAAATGTATTCGGACATCCTAAGTTCGGACATGTTAAATTACTTTCAAAAATAATTAGAGCCATGCTCTGTGAAAAGGGGGCTTAATGCATCTGCAAAAAGTATCTACCCATGTCAGCCTGCGCAGTCCGCACAGGCCGACCTAGTGAAAACTTTTTGCTACTTGTCAATACGGTATATTTGCAAATTATGATACTTTCAGAGAAGAGTCAAATTTTACTCATGGAGTTTCCCATGTGTAAATGCATGGTTTTGCAGAGTCTAACCTGTAATATGTGAGATATTGCTATGTGATAAAGAGAATGACTGAATCTGACATTTGTCTTATCAAATTGAAACATTTACAGTACTTGTCTATAAAAACACTATTAAGCTCGTCAGAGGCTTACATAATGACATTTTTCTAGACTCATTTAATTAAATTTTATCTGATATACCAACTTCTGCAAGATCCTACATATTACATTCAGAGATAGAAATCAAGTCCTTGTTACAATATGTTCTGCTGACGATTATTCAGGGAGGGGTTGGTTTCATAAACTTGCTTTGTTTGTCTGTATGGTGTTTATGTTGTTTTCAACATTATTCCTGTAATATCGTAGCAGCCAGAGCACCTACCCATGCTTTCCTGGAGTTCCTTTGTTTTAGTGCTTTGCACAATATTCTTCCCAAGCCAATGGCTGATTGCCACATAACCATCATTGATACAATGATCAACAGTGAGAATGGAATGAAACCTGTTGCAACAACTATCACTATTTCCATAAACTTGCAGAAATATGGAGCACTTTCAAAATTCTTGAGACAAACACACTCAAGGTTACTTCTCAAATAAATTTTAAAGGGACAAAGTCCACATGTGAGCAACATGGTAGCACATGTCTCTAATTCAATGGGACGATCTTCCAGAATCTCCCCTTGGCAGAACATGAGAACTGCACACAATACTCCTATTCCAACAATGTTTTTGCACAATCATTTGCTTTCCTTTAAATATTTCTCTCCTGTAACTTGACCTATGAATTAGTTTGTCTGATCCAGATATTTTGCAATCATTATCATATCTGAAAAGGATCGTTTCCAAAATTCAAAGTTCCACTTGAAAAACTGTACCTTTTGTTGCCAATAAGCATGATCACCATATTAGAGTTGGAATGTTGTCTTGCATCTTCTAACCAAGTTGTAAGGTGGTTAAATGTGTCTCTTCTACAAAACAAATGCATTATAATTTGTCAACTGCCTTCTTTCTCTTCACAGACTTTTACATAAACATTTTCTTTTTTTCACTTAGAACAGATAACCAGTAAAAAATATTCCCTACACCGGTCCAGATTCCTGTTGGATCAATTGACCGTAAAAAGCTGTCTATTAACCCTAGGGAGCTAATTAAATACAAGGGACCATATGAATCAGAAAACTAGTCAAATCATTATTTCATGGTTGTTTTGCCAAGAATCTGTAAACAAGAAGGCAATGATTGCCCTATATTGCTCATCTGATCAAATTCATTTAACCCTGAGAGCAATTAACCCTTTACCAAACCATTAAACTATGGGCTGGACCAAATTGAAAGCATCTGCAGATGATAAGATTTCTGTCTTTGATAGGATAGAGAACATTACAGGGAAAGGAGAAAATGCTGGTCACCAACATTTTCTCCTTTTCCCACAATGTTTTCTAATGACCTCTTTCTCAAGGTTGTTCAACTTGGGATTGTGTGGTACAGGGCTAATAAACCCAACATCATTTTCAGTCTAGAAATAAGACAAAAATATTGCCAAAGTGACAATCTCTGTAAGTCACCTGAATTTGAGAATGAAGTCAGTTTTAATTGAAGCAAGAGCACAACATGCAGGTGCCGTTGCTTGGCTGCAGTCGCTTGATTTTCAGTGACAATCCCAACTTGAAAAAGGGGCATAACTGTGTCAGAAATATTTTGCTGGTAACCCGCCCCTATTGTATGGGTTCTCCTTTTGATAATTAAGAATTAGTCCATGTTTGAAGTAAATATCTTCAGCAATGACAGGGATATTACAAATTGTTAAAGCTTTTGCACCACAACAACAGACCATGACAGCGCTACAGTAATACCTTGACGTTTTCTATGAAAACAGCCATGCTAAAAAGTACAAATAGTCCAAGTTTCAAACATGAATTAAATTTTATACAAATGTGTTGTACCTTACTTTAACCCTTTCCCAAACGACAGATTTTGGACTGGTCCAAATTGAAAGAGTTTGCAGACGACAATTTTAAATTTGATGAAAATGGCAGGAAGTGCTCAAAAAGGGTAGAAAACACTGTGGGAAAAGGAGAAATTGCTCGTTACGAGCAATTTCTCCTTTTCCCACAGTGTTTTCAGAAGACCTGTACTGCAGACACGTGAAAACCAGGGCTTGTTTGGGAAAGGGTTAACCTTTCAACTTGATTTACTTAAAGAAAAATGCACATCATGTTTCTGAATCTGGCCCTCAGTGTGCACACAGAATGATACACTTCTTACCTTGTAATATCATAGACAAGCAATGCTCCTGCTGCTCCCCTGTAGTAAGATCTTGTTATAGACCTGAAGGACTCTTGTCCAGCCTGTAGAGAAGTAATAAAATACAGTTAATTAAACAAAACCTGTTTATATATCAAGGTTGTTTTGGCCAGCATCTAGGTATGTAACAAAGTGATGGACAAAGTAGACTAAATTCTTTACCACACAATCCCAAGTTTTAACAACCCTGAGGAAGATGCCTTTTGAAAACATTGTGGGAAAGGGAGAAAAACTCGAGACTGTATTGTAAAGGGTTAATCCATAGCATTTGCAGACAAATTTAGTTTGGCTGAAATGGTAGGATTTGTCTATGAAAGAGTAGTAATTAACTGACTGAATGGTGTTTTATCAAGCTGTCAACATTATTTCAGTCATATCACTGCCACAGCTCTCAGATTGTTGTGTGTTCTGGGTTTCACCAGTACAAGGCTAGGGCTCTGAAGTGTCTTACCCAGAGACACTCCCACAAAAACCCAGTGCTTCCAGTGTGGCTCAAACCTGCGACCTCCTGGTTACGAGTTCACATTCCAAAACTAAGCCATGCGTGACCCCCATGAAGGAGTAGAAACATGGGAAAAGGAAAAAATGCTGAATATCACCATTTTCCCCTTTTCCCACAATCTTTTCGAAATAACTTTTTCTCAGGGTCATTCAAAAAGGTTAAACTGATCTGTATTGAAACTATTGCAAGAAACACTTCAATTGCTCATTTTGTCACTTTTTTAAAAGTAATCTGCACAAGGGGTAAAACTGGGTTGCAGAATAATGGAATTTACACGTGAAGGAAATTTAAGCCCTCACAGAGCCAAGCACTACTGTGTTTGCGTTTGTGAACAGTGAGCTGATCAAGATCAGACCACTCAGAACACAAAGTAACTCTCACCTTGGGTCTACATTGTTCATGAAATTCTAGTCAATCAGACTAAAAAATTGCAGTAATTGGATAGAAGGTCTGACTGACAATACTTTCTGTGTACCCATAGCTTTGACTCTTTACCAAGCAACATCCAGGTTAACCATCCTTAACTCTTTACCAAACGACAAAATTTTAGACTGGTCCAAATTGAAAGCATTTGCAGACGACAAATTAAAGGTAGTCTTAATGATGAAATCTGCCCTTGATAGATTAGAAAACATTTGGGGGAAAGGAGAAAATGTTGGTTACCAGCATTTTCTCCTTTTCCCACGATGTTTTCAAAAGGCTTCTTCCTCAGGGTCGTTAAAAGTCGGGATTGTGTGGTAAAGGGTTAACCCTTTACCAAACAACAAAATTTCAGACTAGAGCAATTTGAAGGTATTCACAGACGACCTATTAAATGTAACTCAAATTATGATTTCTGTTATTGACAGGGTAGAAAACATTGTGGGAAAAGGAGAAAATACTGGTTACCAGCATTTTCTCTTTTCCCATAATGTTTTCGAAAGCCTTCTTTTTCAGGGTCGTTAAAACTCCAGATTGTGCAGGAGAGACTTCTGAAAACATTTTTGAAGGAGGCAATACTCGTTTTCTTCTTTTCATACTGGTTTTCTTCTATTGCTGACTTTTTTTTTAATATGTTTCAAAGGCTAAAACCCTTCATTTGAGCTACATTTCATTATGTCATAGGGAAATACCTACAACTCTTTACCAAACAACAAAATTCTAGACTGGTAGAAATTGAAAGCATCTGCAGAAGACAAAGGTAGCCCAAAATGATGAAATTTGTTCTTAATAGGGTAGAAAACATTGTGGGAAAAGAAGAAAATACTAGCTACCAGCATTTTCTCCTTTTCTAATTTCCCACAATCTTTTCAAAAGCTTTCTTCCTCAGGTCGTTGAAAGTTGAGATTGTGTGGTAAAGGGTAACTACAGATTTATCTAAAATTAACAATTAAATGACAAGAGAGATGGCTAAGCACTTACAGTGTCCCATATCTGCAGTTTGATTTGTTTTCCATCAATTGAGATCATTCTGGCACCAAATTCAACACCTGTGAAAAAAAAAATGCCTTTTAATAACAATTTACTTAACTTACTATACTTCCACTCCCGTAACTCAATACAGAACAAAAAACCAATTATTACATGTGTAAGCATTATAAATGTCTGAGGCACAACAAAGTCTAAAGGACATTTAGGATATACATGTATTGTATATTTTGTATAGGCAGAGAGAGCTGGATTTAAATAATCGGTTGCAAAATACTTTGTGAATTCTTGTACTAAGTTGAAAAAAACTTCTCATTGATGATTCAATAAAAGAGAATCACTTACCAATAGTCAAATCATGTACAGGCTGAAATCTCTTGTCTGTAAACTGTAGCAACAGACATGATTTCCCAACACCTGAAAAGGATACATTCTCATGTCTCATGTTTAACAAATAAATGTACCTATTGCAGGAAACTATTCCTTCTCCATGCAGAAGGAAACACTGTGGCAAATTTCTCCAAATCGTTTTTTTACCCCTTTTGTCACCATGCTATCACATGCCATTATGTTGATTATCTGTATTATCTGCGACTTTATTTCAGGAGGTCATTGGCTAATCCCTTACCAAACAAAAAATTTCTAGACTTATACAAATTGAAAGCATATGCAGACAACAAATCTTAATGTTTCTCCAGTGTTAAGGTTTGTCTTGGAAAGGACAGAAAACATGTTGGAAATAGAGAAAACTGATTGCTCTGTAAGGTATAAAGTGACATGTACAATATTACTGAACAAAAGATTTAGTAGCTATAACATGAGCCAATAAAATAGAATGTCTGATGTACTAGGTGGCGCCCTCACCTTGGCTCTTAACCCTTTACCAGACGACAAAATTTTAGCCCTGTCCAAATTGAAAGCATTTGCAGACGACAATTTCAGTGTGGCTCAAATGGTGCAGTTTTTCTTTGACAGGGAAGAAAACATTGTGGGAAAAGGAGAAAATGCTGGTTACCAGCATTTTCTCCTTTTCCCACAATGTTTTCAGAAGCCTTCTTTTCCAGGGGCATCAAAAGGCGGCATTGTGTGGTAAAGGGTTAATGGCCCCTTTTTTTTTTATAATTTGGTGAATTTGATGGCGCATGAATAAAAATTTGCTGTGGAAACCTTGCAAATCAGATTTTATTAAGAACATTAAAAACTTGTAGATAAGATGATTAGTTTGTGGAACTTTAATAAAATGAAAGTGAAATGCTTTTTAACAGATACAAGATCATTGTAATGCAATCCTCCAGTTATCTTTCGTGCAACCGATCTTACATGCAGAGAAAAGACGGTTCTAGAAATCGACAAAATAAATGTCAAATAATTTCATTGAATACCACTTTTTCAATACACCAATGAATAATCATCATACAAATATATGTAAATAGTAATTTGTGTGACGATTTTCACTGGTCTGTTGAAGCTGAGCAGTGTATAGGAAAACCCTGTGTCGTTCTAAAATCAGTATTTGAACTTTCACTGTTATTCTTTTAACCCTTTAACACACAATCCCCTAACCTGGCTCTAAATTTTAATGACCCCGAGACAGAAGCCTCTTGAAAGCATTGTGGGAAAAGGAGAAAATGCTGGTAACGAGCAGCATTTTCTCCTTTCAAAAAATAATCCAGGGAATGCCCTGGAGCATTTTCCTCTTTTCCCCACGAAGTTTTCTACCCTATGAAAGACAGAAATCATCACTAGAGCTACATTTATTTTGTTATCTGGAAATGCTTTGAATTTCGTAAAGTCTAACATTTTGTTTCGGTAAAGAGTTAACATATGCATGTAGGAAATAATATAACACTGTCACTGCATATCGTAAAGGAATATTCAATTTCAATATCAGATTCTTATCAGGCAGTTGGTCTTGTGAACTGAAGAATTTTGACAGACCGATCTGACTTTTAAAAGACATGTATGTTGACCCAACAGCTTTTCTGAAAAACAGTTGAAAATGCAAGAGATCAGACCTACTGCCCTTTCTTTGGAATCTTCCATGAATGAAACTGCTTTGATATTTAACATGGTCACCTATATTGCTCTTTACCTGGTTACTCTCCTGGTGATAACAATTAAGACTTCTCCATATAGAAAGCATTAGCTTAGCAGATGAAAGGTCAGATATGGCTGAGATGGTGGGAGTTTGCTTTGAAACAGTAAAAACATTGTGGGAAAAGGTGAAAATGTTGTTACCAGCATTTGCTCCTATTCCCACTTAAGTTTTCAAAAGCCTTCTTTCTCGGGCTTGTCAAAACACGGGAATGTATAGGAAACAGGTAAAGGCAGTCTAATGAAAATGACTCTCTCTGACCATATGCTATTTTATTACCCCTATTGTTAGCATAAATTAACCAATAATGAGAGTTTTTGGTCTATACTGAAACAAGGAATGAGAGCTAGGTCCACACAACCATACAAAAGAGAGGTATGAAAGTTATGAAAGACAGTGAAATTATTCCATTTCTTTGGGAAATCAAGACAATTCTTAAAAAGACATATAAACTATGTAGATCATAATCTTAACGATAGACGTTACAGAAAATGACGAATCTACGTCGCCATTTTGGCTGCAAAATCGATTTTAATTCGCTGTTGTTTTTTTCTACAACCGATTCATGCACAATGGACTGTATCTTCGGTATCGAAACAGAAATAGAAAAGGGACTTGAACTCACCAGTGTCTCCTATGATGATATACTTGAATAAATAAGCGTACGACATTTTTATCTGTCACCAATATTCAGTGTTGATGATGTCGATGTCACTACTTGAACCGGAAGTAAATCGTCTGAAAAAATGCACGGTTCAATGATTCTGATAATCAATAGGCTAGTTCGATTGGTTGATCTTTGGGCCTCGGAGTACCACAGCGTAGGTTAAGAACAGACAACACAAAACATTCAGTGTGATTTTAGGATTCCTTAGATCCGAAGGCGAGCTTCGATCTCGAGCGGAGAAAAATAAAAAAATAACATCGAAGCTCGCCTTCGGATTGAAGGTAATTTTAGGACTACAATAGCTAACATGGGGGATTTTCTTTCTGTTGAAAATAACCACTGAAATTGCAATATTTGGATATCTTTATCTACTTAGACTCTAACTGATACGAGTATTTGCAGGAAAACTCCACCGATTTTCGACATCAAAAAGTTAATAGGCCTATTTTAAAAGTACACTTAAAATAAACTTTTTATAAAAGGCCTTGAAAAAAAGACCATGCCTCATTTCTCAAAGATATGAAAACTTTTCTGACATATAACCGTCTCGATTAATATTCTGTCTGCAGCCTTATCCTTCTTTCAAAATTCCATATGAGACATGCTCTGGCAAAAGGGGTGTTCATACATCTCTGTGATGCAGTATACCAATCAAGCCATCACATGATTATGGATCGATAAAAGCTACTTTTTTTTTTAAAAAAACCGACTGAATCATTAGGTAGACTGGTCCTTGGACATACAGAAAATTGACTGAAAGCAAAAAGTTTCGGCCCAGGTCAGCCTGTGCAGATTGCGCAGGCTGACCTGGGTCAGTTTAACCCTTTACCGCACAATGCCGCCTTTTGACGCTTCTGGGAAAGAAGCCTTTTGAAAACATTGTGGGAAAAGGAGAAAATGCTGGTAACCAGCATTTTCTCCTTTTCCCACAATGTTTCCTACCCTATCAAAGAAAAATTGCACCATTTGAGCCACATTGAAATTGTCGTCTGCAAATGCTTTCAATTTGGTAAAGGGTTAAGCACATTTTATTCGATATATTTACATGTATTATATAAAGTACAATACAGCAATTTGAAAAGGATTGGAACGAAAGCATAAAATCTTATATGGTTCCGTTCCCAAAAGCAGTCACGTTATATATCAACTACATTGATAATATCATAATCAAATAAATTAAGTTCAAAATTTTAAACAGACTGTGGGAAAAGATGGACAGCAAAAACAAAAACATGAAGAAATAATTAATAATTGGTAATTGAGCAGAGTGGAAAGAGAAGACAATTAAGCTTGTGTATATAGACTACATCCATGTCCACGGCAGTACAATGTCAGCTCAAAGATAGGGGAAAAAAGATCCAACACTACACAAATTGTAGCTCAACCGAATCTCCCACTTTTATCAATGTAAACATGGACTGCATGGAAGATATTTTCATTTTTTCTAGGGGTGAGGTTATTATCACCAAAAAGGACAGTTCTAATAATGAAATCAGATATTTCTCTAACACTTTGCCTAAATGCTGTCCTGATGTTACGATAAATTCTGCAATCAAAGAAATAGTGTTCATTAGATTCTATTTCCCCGCAACAACAAAGAGGAGCTTCTACAACATTTTTCCAGAAGAGGCATTGTTTTAGATCACTACACTTATTTCGAAGGCAAGTTTTCTTTCCTCATAAAAAAGAGCTTGTGGGGAATTGATTCATATATTTTCAACAAATGTTTAAAGGATGAGAAAGAGTCTGTTTCTCTTGTAGCTTGTGGCAGAGAGTTCCGTGCATTTATAGCTGAAGGTAAAAAAGAGTTCATGTAAAGATTTGTTCTACAAGCAATATTTGCCAAGTCGTTCAAATTACGAAGATTATATGGTGTATTACTTCCAATAGTGTCGGTACAAGAGAGCATAAGTAGACCTGGGTCGATACTTTCCGCAGATGCATTAAGCCCCCTTTTCACTGTGCATGGCTCATATATACGGATATGTACTTTAATGCGCCGCAATCTAGTACGATCTGCTGCTGGTTGATCAACAAGAAATGCCTTTTCTGCTACTTTCCCGTATTTTTGACAAAATCATTATCAGTTTCGTAGAACCAGAGAATACAAGAAATCGTGGCGAAAAAAGGTTGGCCATGATCAGACAGCACAGATATACTGTTCCGGATCCCTTTGTAAAATGACCTTCTACAGGTCTAAGTACACTCCATGATAAGACAAAACATTTGCTGACTTCTATAGATGGAACATGAGTTTTACTCTTTACCAGACAATAAAATTTTGATCTCGTCCAAGTTGAAAATATCTGCAGACGTCAAAACGATGAATTTTGTCCCTGGAAAAGTTGAAAAAATTGTCGGAGAACATGCTGGGTACGAGTCTTTTTCCTTTTTCCACATTGTTTTCAGAATTTTCTTCCCCATAAAAACCAGGACTTATCTTGTAAAGCGGCTAAAGACGTGCGTCTGAAAAAAAATCAAAACGTTGAAAACGCTGGTGTGGCATTTGTCAAGGGAGCCATTGTGTGGAATTAATAATTTGAAAAATAAACAACAGAAACAGTTTCAAAATATTCGCTTGAAAGTCAATCTACTATATAGTCATGCAAAATCCGATAGAGAAGGGTGCAATCTTGTGGGACGAACAAGTCAGGGCGAACAATCCTGGGACGAATAAGCCCAGGAACGAACTGGTTTTGGGACGAACAAGCACGGTATGTGTGTGTCATTACGCCACTATGGAAGGCCATAGCGGATCAAGCTATTTTCGATAAAAAGGGCGTATTTCCACGATCGATGGCCTAATCCAATTTATTGTAATACGCCATTTTCATTTTCATATCTGAGTGCAATCGAAATATTTATTTTTCCCCGAAAAATTTATTTTAATCGGGTTTACTTCCTTCGGTTTTGCACAAAATACGATACATGATTTTCAAAATGTCGTATTGAACTCATAGTGGCATTGTCTTCGACAAATGCCACAAAAACAAAAAAAAAAAAACTTTGACCAAAGCCTTTCATGACAATGCAATGCATGGGTTGAATTTGCGTGAGGCCTAGATTAAGATCAGATTGCAAAGTAGTTGTATACCAGTCTTGCACTAAATTGTCCTCATATTGATTGTACATGAAGGCTGTTAATCTGCATTTGAAATTTATTTCTAGCCCTCTGACTTCTTGATTCCTATTCTGTCGGGAAAGAAGGGAATAGTTCACTTATTCTCTTTATCCGGACAATTTCCTGTTTCCAGAATCTGTCTAAGAACAAAATAGGCTACTTAACCCTTTCCCAAACGGCAAATTTTGGACTGGTCCAAATTGAAAGTGTTTGCAGACAACAATTTTAAATTTGATGAAAATGACAGAAAGTTCTCCAAAAGGGTAGAAAACACTGTGGGAAAAGGAGAAATTGCACGTTATGAGCAATTTCTCCTTTTCCCACAGTGTTTTCAAAAGACTTGTACTGCAGACACGTGAAAACCAGGGCTTGTTTGGGAAAGGGTTAAGGAGTAGAAGAAATAGACTGAGATATGTAGGCTGCTGGTTGTCTTTACTGTCCACACGAACGGAACAATAAAGGTGAACAATGCTAACATTTTATAATACATGTAATTTCGGTCACTGTCCATCTCGTTTACCCACTCGACGCCAGAAGACAGTGTAGATCAAGATTAGACTGCAAGGAACGTGCAGTCTAAAAGTGGATCTACACTGTCTGATAAGAAGATGTTTCTCCGCCAAAAATAACTTTAAAATAGCAACATTTGGGTTTTGACTATCGACTTGAAGGTATCTCTTAACCTATTCAGCAGGATGAAGACCATTTTTCACGGAGATTTTGTCGAGCCCACCAGTTATTAGTCCCTGATGTCCTTAGAACATTTTCAAGAAGAATTTCCAGAGACCATCGGTGATTAAGTGCTGGAAATCGCTGTGCCAGTTTCGAAGTAAATTTCTCGTTGTCATCAGTGACCAGTACATGAGCTCCCTCAACCATTTTTAAGGTGAATTTGTCGAGGCCATCAGACACGCATCCAAGAGTTGGCTAGATCATATTCAAGGTAAATTGCCCGAGACCATCAGTGTCCAGCGCAAGAGGGTCCTAGAATATTTTCTCGAAGAATTCCTCCAGGCCGTCAGTGATCAGTCCTTCAAGCCCCTCGACCATGTTCAGGGAGAATGTCCTGAGACCATCAGTGACCAGTATTAGAGGGCTTTAGACGATTTTCAAGGGCAATTCTTCGAGGCCATCAGTGATCGGTGCAAGAACTGTGTCGTTAAAAACGAGATTGTTTGGTAAGGGGTTAATAAGTGTGTTTTCCGTCTCCACGGTAGTAATAAGGGACCAACATTCTCCTAGGTACACATAATTTACGGCGTTTTATGTCCCTAATGCACTTACCAGGGCTCTGCATTCTATGATGTGCACAGTTGTTTGGTGTGTTCTGTCCCCCCTGCAGTTACAAGAGTAGTATAGTCTGCACAGAATGACTGCAGCCCTGCAGCCCCGCTGCGTGTATGAGTCATCGGAAAAGTTTTCAAAATATTGCATTGAACTCACAGTGGCATTGTCTTCGACAAATGCCACAAAAATCTTTCCCCGCTTTAGCTACAACGACGTAGTTTTCCGTCTTCTGCTAAAGCCCCTGTCACAGTATGCGACGATTTCAATGCGTTGGTTCGGCGTTGTTTAATTTCCGTTAGTGCCTTGAGATTGCTGGAAAATCTGCTGATATTTTTGCGATGGGTATGTCATGGCGTTCTCACTGCGACAAAGGCGTTGCTATGAAGCTCACATGGCGTATTATCGCATTCCAACGGAGTTGTTCTTGGCGATTCTCTGCACTCTCGCGGCGCTTTCACTACGTGCACTGGGCATTGATGGCGTTCTCATAGTGCTCGCATTACGCTGACGGCATGTTCATGACGTTTGTTTGCCCTCGTACACATTTATTCATCAGTTATGTTTTTTGCTTTGCTCTCGAAAAGTCAATAAAGAATAAAACTACGCCCGAAAAAAGAAACGGGTAAAAGCAGGGTAAAAGCACTGGATGCGGGTGCCAACGCTCGGCTGCAGTTGGATCATAAGTGGTCGCATTGTCTTCAGTGTCAGTTTCATCCATCTCTTCGAGTGACTGCTCATCCATGTCTATAAACTGGTTCTTATCAGAATCTTGATCAATCTGGTGAGTATTTCTTCTGTGATGTAACATGTCCCTACGTTCGAATTTTTCATTGCATTGCACGCAAATATAGATGTCGACAGTCTTTGTTTAAACTGATGATGATGAGGAGGAGTCTAGGAATTTTATACATGTAAAACACAGATATGTCTATGTCTAAAACAAGACATGTCGCCTCGGTCGAAATGATGAGTTGTCCTTGTCAAAGCGTTTATTACGTTTTTGTAGTTTTGCCGTACCTGGCGAATCTTCCTCTCGTTTTATTTTTGGAGGCTGCACTTTCGCAGTGTGCTCGAAAGCATCATTTTGCCGGCGTAATGCACTCTTGGCTTGTTCGACGGTCCTTACTGAGGCCGTCACTGGCTTTATAGTAATTTAGTTGCATTTTCGTAAAGCTGGTTTGCTCTCTTTCATCGATATAACTTCCGGTTTGTACATTGGTCGAGGTGGTATTTGTCCCCTGGCAAGCTTTTCAAAAAACTTCTCCCATTTCGCAGGGTCAGGTACATACTTCTTCATATTTGTTAAGCAACTGACTTAACTCAAATGAAAAGTAAAAGTCCCGCAAAAGACATACATGTACGTATGACTCGACTTTAACTCCCCAGAGAAACTCGTCACTAACTCCCTAACACCTCACAAGACTATAAATTTCCTAGATTCCTTCTCCTCATCATCATTTTAACAAAAACTGTCGACATGTAGGCGTGAGATTTATTCCATAAAAAAATAACTGTGGGGACATCAAGTTACACAATAAAAGAAATACCAGATGGATGAAGACGCTGATAAGAACCAATCTATGGACGCGGATGAAACTAACACTGAAGACAATTAGACTGACTATGATCCGTACAATAGTCTCGTACAAAAAAGTTTTTGAGCTATGTCATGAGCAAATTGGATCAGGTAGCTTACCACTCGTGGCTATTTACTTGTCACAGTAGGAAATTACATGAAGAAGTCTTGTTTGTTGATCTTAAATAATTGATAAAAGCAAATAAAGAACATATCAATTCAACGATTTAGCATTTGAATGCTTCTAGAGTTTAGTTTTAGATGAGTTCTCCCTGTTCTTTTTCCCGATCATCGGCTGGACCATGTCGTAGTTAGAGGAGACCTACAACATCTGCGATAAACATGAGGACTAAAAAGGAGGCGTTGGGATAAGTAATTGATTGATTGATCGTATGGTGTTTAACATCGTTTTTCAACATTATTTCATTTATATCGAGGCGACTAGTGCACCTACCCATGCCTTCCCTGGAAATTCTTTCACCAGAACTACGCACAATATTCTTTCCAAGTCACTGGTTGCTTTTCCAAATAATAATCTTCGAAGCAATGGTCAGCCGTGAGAGAGGAATGGATCCTGTCGCTATGACTATCATCAATCCTTGGAAAGAAATTGCCCAAGCCGGGGATCGAACCAGCAACCCCCCCCTGTTCTCAAGTCCTGTACGCTACCGACTGAGCTACTGGAGCTCGGCATCTGGGATAAGTAAAGGAGAGTCTGATTTGCACAGCTCACTAAATTTACATATAAGCAAACATCTTGTAAATTATCGATGGCATCGTGTTCAATCTATGACTTTGTAAGGAGACACCAATTACATTGGAGTGCTGGAGCTCTTGTAGTCCATGTCAACATGATAAATTTGTCATATTAAACAGAATTACGATTTTCAATAGAAAGGATCGCTTTCTGAGGGGCAGTATTTGGTAACTTTATGTCATCTGTTTGTATTTGGATCTGAGTCACTCTCGATGGCAAGAGTGTAGCGGTCACTCTTCTAAAACGTAAACAGTGGGTTTGAGAGATATGAAGCTGACCAAAGCGTGATATAGACAGACACGTGGAAAGACGGACAAACAGACAGATGGACGGACAAAGTCCATTCCTATAATTCCGTTCAGCTGCGAGCCACGGGATTCAATCATATTATCTGTAAGTGATAAAATACTGTTAATCCTTTACCAAGTGACTTTTCCATATTGAAGACAGCTAGCAAACAACAAATGATATATAGCTTAAATGGGGGGGGGGGGGGGGGGGGGGGAGGATTAGTCTTTCGAAGGATAGAAAACATTGTGGGAAAGGCGAACATGATGGTAACCAACATTTTTCCTTTTCTCCCAGTGTTTTCAAATGTCTTCTTCCTCAGGTTAGTTAAAACACGATATTGCTTGATAAAGGGTTAGATCATCGTCCCATTTACCATATTTAGTTTAAACCTTTTCTCACCAAAAGGTATACATTTTAAAATAAAGATAGGATAAATCCATGTAAAAGTTGCCATTGAATAGTATTGCAGGTAGTCGAACATTTTAACTATTTATCTGCAGCAGATTTATCAAAAGGGCCTTTTAAGTACATGTTCCCTCTGTGTGTGTGGAGGCAGGGGTGGGCGATGTATTCAGATTACAAAACATTCAAGGTTTTTTGCTTTTTTAATAACTTCATCGTCATTGTTAAACTTGATTTGTAGAGGAGAGGTGTTTTAAGATGGCAGAAAAATACAAAGGCTTTTTTTTTCATCGTCAATGTTGGTAATTGATTTCTGAATCGACGAAAGAACAATGACGAAAGAGATAAAACGCTTATTTAGCAAAAACTAATCTAAAAATGACAATGAACTTGACTATAAGTTATTTAAGTGGTAAATCAAAATAGAGTGGAAATATATATAAGCTATGGTCTGTGAAAAGGGGCTTAATGCATCTGCGAAAAACTATCGACTCAGGTCAGCCTTCGCAGTCCGCGCAGGCTGACCTAGGCCGAAACTTTTCGCTATTGGTAAAATTTCTGCATGTCAAAAGACCAGTCTACCTAATGATTCATTGTTAGACAGAATGACTTTAATGGTTCCATAATTACATGCTGAATTGCTTGGTGCAAAGCATCACGGAGATGCATTAAGCCCCGTTTTGCCAGAGCATGGCTCATATCTGTAAGCAGAGTACGAGTATAGGGCACAGATCTGAGCAAACTATATGTAAAACTTACTGTTTGAAATTTATCATTAAACAATGAATTAAAAAAAAAAAGAAAACGCCTCGTTTCTTATTAAGAAAGAAACATTCAAAAATAGACTTATGTACATCGAAAGCATTAGCAGATGGCGTATCATATATGGTTAAATTGGCAGAGTTTGTCTCGGATAGTGTAGAAAACATTGCGGGAAAAGCTGAAATTGATGTTTACAACCACTTTCCTTTCTTTCCCTATGACATTTTCAAAAGTTTTCCTCCCAAGAGTCGTAATAATAATAATAATAATAATAAACGGGTTTGTTAGGCAAAGAGTTCACTCATTCCCATTCTGAAAAACATTTTCGATATACAAACAAGGGCACCGAATTCCAGCGCAAACACTCAACCGCGAGTGCTATTTCAGGGTAAATCCTAAGTCGAAACACGGGAATTACTGTGTCAATAATATGTTGACAATTACTTGCTCTTTTGACATGGGTTTTCCTTTTGATAGTAAATGACAAGCTTCAGTTTAAAGAAGATACCTACAGTAATAACATAGATATGTGAAAACGTCCAAGATTTCACGAGACAATAATGCTGATGCTTACGACAGTGCTATGACAACACTTTGACGTTTTCTTTGAACACAGCCGATTTGGATATGTCCTTCGGTTCAAGTAATCACTAACGATTTAAAAACAATAATTTAAATCACATAATATACAAAAAGTATGGATCTCAAATCATACAATGAAAACAATACCAGTTTGTACAACAATATAATTTGTGTATGTGTATATATGTGTTGCTGAAAAAATGTGTAATCAGTGCTACAACAGTTACTGTCGTGCTATTTTGAGGATACATGAGCTTAGCGGTCTATAGTATACGCGTTATATAAATGAATTGGTCAGTGACGGACATGAATTGCTCAGTTACCATCCTGAAACACCAGTAACTTTAATATAAACTTTGATAGTACATGATCTGATGTAGAATTGTTGTAAGTGTTTCGTCCATTCCCAAGCATTATCATTCCAACTTTACATCTTAAAAAAAAAAAAAAAAAACACACACACACACACCAAGATTGCAATATCACATAATAATGAATGGTTTTGAGATATCTAAATGAGGAATAACTTCTCTATCCAGTTATGGCCAAAAAAAGGGGTATTATATAAAACAACAAATTCAACATGAATATTGGACTGAAAAAGTGTTCTCTAGAGCGCAAAAACAGTTTGTCTAAGATGTGTCCTAGTGACCTCTTTTTGGACCAGAAGTGATCCACTCTCAAACTTAACGTGACGTAAAGTCTGAGATATCATTTAGAAAAAGGTTCTGTCGAACTATTATGAGAATTCATCTAAAATGTGGCATCTAAAGTGGTTTTTCTAACGTTTTTTCTAACGTTTGACCAAATTACCCATTTTTTTACTCCATGTGGTCAAATATCTGAGATATTGTCATGAAAAACATTCTGAAAATGAGAAAGTGGCTTTTGCAGTGTGCACAAGGTTTTTTACAGGTTTGTCCCGGTGGCCTAACTTTAGGCCAGACAAGACCCATACATAATCAAGACAAACGGGGACAACAAAAAATCTTTGGAAAAAAGACAACTATTAGGCCTATAACCAACTTTCATGATTATGGGTCTGAAAATTAGGCCTCTTAAGTTTAGGTAAGTTTTTTCTACTTTTTGTCACAGTGACTTACTTTTTGACCAATGCTACTCACTTTCATACTAGACTGAGATATAACGAGGAAAAAACACTGTCAAACCGTCATGAGTATTGGACTGAAAATATGGCCTCAAGAGCGTATACATGGTTTTTCTAATGATTATAAATGCCAGTGAATGGTCATTTTCAAAATCATTTGAAGTATCGTCAAGGCAAATATTCTGAAAACTACTTACATGAGTATTGGACAAAAAGTATGGCCTTTCGAGTCACACAAAGTTTTTCTACGATAAAACAAGTGACCTATCTTTTCACCTGACGCGACCCGTTTTCAAACTCTGAGGTACAATGAAGGCAAACCTTTTCAAACTATGATGATATATCACAAATACATTAATTCTGTCAAATTTTCATGAGTGTAGAACTGAAAATGCGGCCTCTAGAGCGCTCACAAGGTAATTGCTGACCCCTGCATGACAAACGATGGATGACACAGAAAGATCAGAAAAACCGACCTTGAGCATCTCATGCTCAGTTGAGCTAAAATTATGAGAGCGTAGACAAGCAACTAATTATCAAACACAGGTCTATTCTTTCTATACATTTGCATTTGGAAATTGCAGTAAACAGGTGAATTTTTATTGAGTATTTTATCAACTAACTGAAGAAAGTTGTAGCTACCAAACTTGCAAGATATATTTTGTACGCTATAACAGTACAACGAACAACTTTTTCTGAATGCGATTTCTCAACTTATTACCTGACAGCAAAACTTCAGACTTTTGCAGACTGAACACCGTTATAGATGACATTGCCCAAATGATGGGATTTGCCTTTGAAAGAGGGGCACATTTTGTGAGAAATGGATAAACGGCGAGGAGCAAGCATTTTTCTAAACTTTTCTCAACAACCTTTTTCCCGAAGACTGCAAAATCTGCGATCAACAACCTTTTTCCCTAGGACTGCAAAATCTGCAATGCCGCAACTGCAAGAAATATCATCAAAAGAGAACAGAAGATAAAAATATATACATATCCTCTACAGCAAAGTTTCTTATGAAGTTTTGTTGAATTTTATCTCGTGGTTGCTGAGAAATTGCTCAATAACAAACTTGGGGAATAAAAATTAAAAGAGCTCTAAGTGTAACAAAAATCAGAACATGCTGACAATATTTCCATCCTTAACTATGTAAATTCTAAGTTCTGAACACCTGAAAGAATTTATTTCATAGCTGGAACATAAGTGTATTCTTTTCATTTTGCGAGTAAAGATCAGAAATATATATTTGCTATAATTTCAGAATCATTGAAGAATCTCATAGTTTGTCGATTGTTCAAAGGAAATAGCCGAATCTTAATTGTGAAAACTTGTGGCCAGACCCTTATGCTCGACTTATATTTCTTCTCGTGTAATGTATGTATATTGTATGATTTGTATAGAGATGACAATGAAATATGTTTAAACCCCCTTCAACAAAGGTTGACAAAGAAAAAGATTAAAATATTATTCTTGTAACTTTTTTCTTTTTAAGTTTTAGTTATTTTCTAGCATCTATCATGACATATTATAATGATTAAAATGGGAAATAAGAAAGAGAGAGAGAGAGAAAAAAAAAAAAAAAAAACTATATAATTTTTTTAACGAGGCTTTAACCGATGCCAGACAGTATAATAAGTATGGAGGGCGACTTGAACAAACAGGAAAATACTTGAAGTATGCTTTCTCTAAACACACTAAGTTTGGTTGAGTTTTAGTATTCATTGTTATAAAACCCTTTCAAGTTTCAAAGAAATTGGAACAATAATGTGGAACATCTAGGATTGATAATAAATGGGCAAACTCCCCCACCCCATTTGACACTCGGGCCATTTTGAATTTCGAAGTTAAATTGGAATATCTTAACAGCTGAAGAGCAAAGACACTCATATTGACCAGCACTACCTACATTTGTTGAAGTGAGGATTCCAACAAGTACAAACAAGATGGGGTTATACCATAGGCCGCACAGAAACTTATCAAGATTTAAGCCAGTATATACCTCTCTCATCCGGAATGTTGGTGACACCAGGCAAACACAATTTAATAACGACCGCATGCTTAGAATGCATCTCAACATCATTGACTGCCTCATAAAAATCTGATTTTTTTCTTACTCTTGTGTCTGTGCCCTCATGCTGCAAGACATAACTCCCCTTCTAATATCTAATTTTATTTCTTAAAAAGTCTCTCCCTCATGATTGCACAGAAATTTGCGCTCTTGTTTTAAGTTTTAGTCATTATGAATGTAAATCTACAAATTGTAATTACTATTAAAACTGAAAAGACAGTTCGAAGCCTCCTTCAGCGCATGATGTCAAATCGACACTGGTTTTGTCATGCGTTTTCGTGTTTTACATCGATCCATTTTCAATCTACTTTACCTTTGAAAAGTATCTATGGGCTCTAGAAAATTCCCACCAAAATAAAGTATGAATAATCCTATTAACTTGTTGAAAAATGAAAACCATAGCTTCATACAGGCATTTCTCTGCTTATTAAACTCATTGTGCTCTTACTAAAAATATATACATGTATATATTTTTCTGATTCATAAAAAAGCGGGAACTTGAGTTGATCGGTAATATTGCAGTCGCGATAGATCTAGATATAATCGTATAACTATCTATATAATAAGAACGGACTACAAAAATCATCCCGAAAATGGTTCTCGTAAACCAGCGATGTATTTTTGAAGCAATTTTTTGACATTTCTAGCTTCTTTATTTACTCTGCCCGAAATGTTCAAAAAGCACAGTCTCTACGTGTGATTTTTTACATTATTTCATTACGTATGGCAACACATGACCTAGGCAATTAAAAAAGATGCCATTGGTTAGCTGAAATGGACACGATTGATATTGATTTTAACGTGGGCATAATTATTATGCCGTGACGAAATGATTTTTAGCTCTACTGGCCGTCCTTCTGTCCGCCAGTACGTCCGCCTTTTTCTCGCGATAAAGTCCGCATTTGTTGTCAGATTTTCTTGAAACTTGCACAGTTTCTTTATATCACAACAGCTTAAACTCTTTTAATTTTGAACAACAATCTGACATTTAGTAAGGTAAAAGTAGCCATTTAAAGTTGAAAAGTTCTTGTTTACGCGATAAAGTCTGCATTTGTGGAAATTGTACAATTCCCTATATCATTAATAGCTTGAACCCTATCAATTCCGACAATTGGTAATGAAAAAGTACCCATTAAAAGTTGAACATTTGCATTTTGTGTTTACATGATAAAGTCTGCATTTCTGGTCAGATTTAAATGAAACTTGACAGTTTCTTTATGTCATCAATAGCTTGAAACCAATCGATTTTGAATAAATTCCGACAATTACAAAGGGAAAAGTAGCCATTTAAACTTAAAAATTTCCAAGCCTGTACTGTAGTTAACCGTACTACCTGCCAATACATTGTTTGTTCCTTCCTAGGTATCATGGCAGATTAAGCGATCAGAAACGTTGGCTGGTCAACTACCAAAAGCACAATGACTGTAGCTCACGAGAACTTACGTACTTGTACTGATCAGGCGCAACCACAACGTTTTACCGTACTTTAACGTTTGAAATAAACTTCGGTTAGCCTAACGTTTGAAACTAGCAACTCTCCCTTCTATGTCTCATTTTACGTTTCTGTAAACCTTTCAATGTAGTCATTTCCTCTCTGATAACGATTTTCCTTTTTTATCTCAAAAAAGAACATGAACAAGAAAAAACAAACAAACAAACAAACAAACAAACAAATGTGCATCCAGAGGAAATTCCACCTCTACGACTCTTTAAATTTGCTCCATAATTCCTATTTGAAGGTATCACAGTACCTGAATTGTAAAAGTAAGGTAAACAATGATTTCTAGATACTAAGAGTCAATAGATATACAGAATAATATTCCAGAATATCACTTTCAATTAATGAAAAATATGATAATCAGAACAATTCAAAGTTGTTGTTTATTTCAATTTCCCCAAAGCATAAAAAAATGCAGATTCCCCTCTTTAACTTGTAACCTCTTGTTTTATACTGTCATATAGTCTCTCTTTAACGCACCACTTTCGCCTCTACTGTTCCTTTCATGGCAAACAGTTCTTTGCTGTCCAACACAAAAACAAGGTTGTGTGCTCCCAGACGTGTTGCTTTCACTTCGATAGTATATTCAAACTTTCCCTTTGCTTCTGTGTCTCTGAAGTATAGAAGTAATGTCATTTGAATATCTGCCCTTTATTAAAATTTCAAAATCCGAGATATCATCAAGAAAAAGCTTTATTACAAATTTTCGTGTGTTGGACTGAAAAAATGTCTTAAAGAGTGTACACAAGTTTTTTAAAATAATTTGATCCGGTAAATTCAAAGTTTTTTAAAATAATTTGATCCGGTAAATTACTTCTTGACTTGACGTGACCTATTTTCAAACCTATCCAATATATCATGATAGCAAACACACTGACCAAAGTTCATAAGAATTGGACTGAAAAATGGCTTTCAGGGCGGACCTAAGATATTTCAAAAATCTGATCTGGTTACCTACTTTCTGCCCAGATGTGACCATCAAAACAAACATGCTAAATAATTTTCGTAAGAATTAGACTGAAAATGTGACCCGTAAAATTCATAGGTTTTCAAAAGATCAAACTTTTAGACCCTAAGTGTCCCAGTGTCAAATTTGTCAGATTTGTCCAAGATATCACAAAAAAAAAAAAAAAAAACATTCTGACCAACTTTCATGAGTATCAGACTGGAAATGTGGCCATTAGAACATACACAAGCTTTGTATAAAAAATTGACTAGGTGACCTACTCTGCAACACGATATGATACATTTTTAAACTCATCCTAGATATTATCATGACATTCTGACCAACTTTTATGGGTACTGGACTGAAAATCTGGCTTCTACAGTGTACACAAGATTTAGCCCGTTGACATACTTTTTGATTTACGTAACCCATTCTCAACCTCGTCCAAAATGTTATCAAGATAAATATTATATGATAATCTTACTTAAAATGTAGCATCTAGAGCTTACATGAGGTGAAAGGTGACATGATGAACTATTGACGACAGACCACGAACACAGCGCGGTCACAAAAGCTCATCTTGAGCACGAAGTGCTCAGGTGAGCTGAAAGGGACATACCTCCGCGAAAAATATTTATAAAGAGAGTTACCTGCTTCTCTGGTGAGTGTTCCCCTTGCGTAAGTTAATAACTAGTCCGAGTTTGAAGTAAATGTCTTCAGTAATGACAGCGATGTCAGAAACTGTCAAAGTTTTTGCATGAGGCAGACACAGACGTGCACGTTGCTATGACATTACACCAACATCTTTTTTCACCAAAAAACAGATAAGTTAAAAAATGGTGTCTGCAGGTAGGGCAACAGTAAGTTAGCTTATTATCATGTAATCAACAGCCAAATCTGCCTTCATAGCGGAAAAGAACAAATATAACAACAAAACTGGCCTTTTTGGACATGTAATTATCAAATACACTGGGAATTCGGAAAAATGACTATTTAATACAAGTAGCTGCTATGTAAGTACACGAGACCACTGAAACAGGTATGACTAGATGCTAGTCTATGTATGCATTCCAACTAATAACTCATCGATCACTTACTACAATAAATGTAAGTACAATAATATAAATTTAGGTAGGAAAGTAAAACAGAAAATAAAAAGCTATACAAATATATTGCTCTAAGGTACAAAAAAAAAAAAACTTTGTACGACGTACCCGTTGTTATACAAGTGTTAACTCCTACAAAAATCCCCGCTTTTTTAAAAAAACATTCCTATGATGTCATCATCAGCGAACCAAGACAGACATGATGGATTTGATCGTTCTTTTTTTTTTTCGCATTGAAAAGCTTTACACCTATCCTTTTATTCTCTTTTTTTGAGAATAGTTAAAATGATTATGAAGTATCTACAACATTTTCATCATCACCGTGAACAAATGGCAAAGTTTTACTTTTATGAAATAAGATGGTTTTCTGTCAGATTTTTATTAGTAATGCTTTTTGCATATAATCTTCCGTCTTCCATGTTATTGGTAACTTTCTGACATTTAAAATTGGACTCTCACAATATCAATTTACACATACCATATCAAGGGTATTTGAGTAGGGAACACAGGTAAATGATGCAATGCATGCATACCCAGAGCACGGCGATATTTGACATTTTTGTCCGTGCAGTAGACAAAATTTGAATTTTGTATTGGAATTTAACGCCGCTTTAACAGCTAAGGTCATATTACGGCGGTCAGTGCATCTAGGCATGTGTTTCCTGGCTTTCTCACACTAGTACTGACACAACTTTCTTTCCAAGTCACTGACTACTTTTATCACATCCATCAGAGTTGAGAAGCGAAAAATTGCCGGAAAGAAAGTTTGCCTTAAACGAGTATCAAACCCGGTACCACCAGGTCAGATACGCAAACCATTGAGCTACTCGGCCAGGCTGACAAAGTTTTAAACATAGAGGTAAGAGCCTTATTTTTGTTACAAGCAGTGGTCGTTCTCCCACAATGTTTTCATAGTAAAAACAGCAACAGTTATAGCAGTCAAAGCCTTGACAAGACGACAAAAGTTTAGACTTGCTCATATAGAAAGCATACATGTATGCAGATAACACTCAATTGGTCAGATTTACCTTTAAAACGGAAGAAAACATTACTTTGTACCAGGAGCATTACATTCATGTAGTACGACCTTAGTCTCCTCTCTGCAAAACCCTAGTCACTGATACAGCTTAATTCTTTAACAGATTGTCATGTGTTTATAAAACCCGTTGGAAGACTTTAAAGGAAATACAAAAAATGCTGGTAACCAGTGTTTTCTCCTTTTCCCACATTTTCCATCGAAGACAAATCCAGTTATTTCAGCCACATCTTATATGTTGTCTGCAAATACTTTTAAGTTGAAAAAGTAATACATTTTGTTGTCTCGTAAAGATTTGAGCCTCACTACTCCCTATTGAAAAACATGGGTTGATGCTAACAAAGGTTGATTCCTCTTTCTGGAAATTACACCAGTACTCGCGTCGAATGTGTGGGCGAATGAATGGTCCTGAAGTTGAAACCTGCGTCCGGGTATCGAACTCATGGTTACCTTATGGTTACAAGGCCGACGCTCTATCTAACAACCACGGACACCACGATAGAAGTCAACCCTTTACAAAAAGTCCTGTTTTAAAGACCCTGGGGAAGATGGCTATTCAGAACTTTGTGTGACGAGGTGAAAATACTTGTAGTCCTCATTTTCTATTCTTTCCTTTCAATACAGATCTAATCATTTGTATTTTTTAAAAGACTGCTTTCATTCCGAGTCTAAGTTTTTGTTATATGGCAAAGAGTTATCTCAATACATCCCGTGACAAATGTGCAGTAGACATCTTAGAAACCATATTGAAAAACACATTAATAGACTAGATAAATATGGTTTGGTATTTTTAAAAACGTTGTCGCAATTGGAAACATTACACATTAAAAGCAGTTACACATGTCATAATATTTTCAAAGTGGCCTTTTTCACAATGAAAAAAAAAAGTTCTCTGCAGATATCACAATCTGCTGTATCAAGAAAGTCTCTAACTTACGACACTTTCACATTGTCGATATCGTCGAACCCGGAGCTCTGCACACTCAACAAACAGTTTGTAAGAGTGACTGGTGTAGGATTCTCGAAATTTACTGTGAACTTAGCCTTCTCCCCTCTCTTAACTGTTTTAGGTGCCTACAATGTAAAACATGACCCATAGAGCGCTTATCACGAATTTGGTATCCTTTGCAGTCAGTGTAGATAAAGATCAGACTGCACAACAATACAATCTCACCTTTTATAAACAATTTACTTTATTCTCGATGATGAGCTATGACCAATCACGATCCGCATTATTTTCTAATGGCAGTTCTAACAAGGGTCCTGTCATAAGGTCTTCTGATAAATCAGGGGTGCACTGTATCGGTCATAAGAGACATACAATTGTTAAACTTTTATTGTAAAATTCTATGCTGTAATTATAGTACGTCAAAACTTATGCATATTTCACAAGAGATTCAACGTGGCAAGCGAGATTCACACAGTATTTCGGAGAGTGTAATTTTTACAAGTATTTATAATAATAATGATCTATAATATGCATATGATAATAAGAGGGCAATGATGTCCTGAATCGTTTTACCTGAGCCTGTATACCTTTGTGAGAAATATAAACACTCTGACCAGGCTTAATGGGGCTTCAGCTGAAAATGTGGTCTCTTAAGTATAAACAAGGTGGCCTACGTTTTGACCAAGTAATCCACTTTTAACCCAAACATTTGGTTGCACAAATTGTCTTATTATATGGCGTGCAACACACGAAAAGGGGCCTTCGGACAGTTGCGTAAAGTGCCGTCCCGGATTAGCCTGCGCAGTCCGCGCAGGCTAATCCGAGACGGCACTTTACGACTACATGAGATATTTTCATACAGTAGACTTTCGTGAAACAGAAAATCGCACAAAAATGGGAAGTGTCGTCTCGGATTAGTCACGGACTGCACAGGCTGATCTGGGACGACACACTTTTACGCATACGTCCAATGACCCCTTTTCGTGAGTTGCACGCCATATATGATATACATGTAGGGGCAGTCGCCATTGTGCTATTTTAGTAACGGTTTCCGATGATCCATCGGTAAAAATTACGGTATTTTGTGATACAGCAATGGTGGCCTAAAGTGTAACAAACCATATTTACTCAGTTATGCTTTCTATCATTCGAACAAATCAAAGCGGCAAAATTGAAAACAAACATAAAATACATGCCTGAATGCTTAACTCTGGTTTTTCAAACTGAAAAATGTACTCTGCTATGTCTCTCTGTCCTGCTTCATTTGCAACAGGTTCAACATTTACCTGTGCAACAATCTGAACATAATTCTCCTCCCATAGATGTTTGTAGTATTCTGAAAATTTCACCTTCAGTGGGAAAGGTCGAGCTGAAATTTAAAATTACAGAGAAATTTTAATTATTCAAACATGAAAGTGTAGAGTAGAAGCAGCCCTGTATTAGATTCGTTAGATCTATTTAATTTACAATTTGAACAAATTTCTTCGTCTATCGACTTTTGTATCAGTCTGAAAATTTCACCTTCATTTGGAAATGTAGAGCTAAAAATAAGAATTACAGAGAAATTTTAATTATTCAATCATAAAACTTTAGTCTATAACCAGTTCTCTTTTCACAAAATATATTTACATGAAAAATGAACTGAACACAATTCTTCATCTGTATATGTTTGTAGTAATTAAAAAAGTCCCACCCCTCCAGCAGCGAGAATGTAGAAATGAAAGTTCAAATTACACAGAAACTTTTTATTAAAAAAAAAAATGGAACCATAGCGACCAAGCAGGTCTGTATTCATTAAATATAGTAATAATAAATATATGTGCAACAATCTGTACATAATTCTTCTTCCATATAGTTTTGTAGAAATCTAAAAATTTCACCTTCAGTGGGAGTGGTAGAGCTGAAAGTTAAAAATACGAAGACATTTTGATTGTTCAAACGAAGAACTATAGTGTAGGAGCGGTCCTGTATTCATTATTTGCATGTGAAACATTCTGAACATAATTCTCCCTCTCCTAGATGTTTGTAGTTTCTGAAATTTCATCATCCCAGGGATAAGTCAAACTTACAGTAATCTTAATTCACAGTATCGGCTGAAATGGTGATGTATTTAGAAAATCGGTGTAGAATCAGTTCACATTGCTTATGTGAGCAAACCATGATAGGCGCTGCATTATTTCCCGTGGGAAAAAAATTATGTACATGTATACATAAATGATAACAAAGAGATCTCTGAAATACGAGGCTTGTTTAAAATAAATGTATTTCCGGACTTCTGCTATATCTTGCTCAATTTTGAATATATTTGTGAATTAATAACTTAACTGATGTACACTTTAATGAATATGACAAGTTTTGGGGAACCTAAATATCCGTAAACATACAACAAAAACATTTTTATTTTCACGGTGACGCCGACCATGCTCACACTGTTTCATGGAGCATAATCTCTACTTAAATCTGAAATAGCTCAGAAATCCATTGTTTGATGCTGTCGGAATTCCATGTCAATAAATCATGTTACTTTTACGATGCTATGTCAAGTCTGAAGGTCATCAAATGGCGCATTTTATTGCTTGAATAAAGATTTTTCACATATTCACTGCCGGACTTGTTTTAGTAATATCGTGACGTTAGCAGAATAAGCAGTAATGCGTTGTCGTTAAAATGTGTGCTGAGAATGGAGAACAGCCTATTCAGACCATAAAAGAATTTCAAGACATCAAAATATATGACTTCTGTTTGTTGATCACTTGTTTTTAAACTGCATGGGACAGTTTTTGATCGACACACATCTATTGAAGACGATCCCAGGTGCGGCGATCGCCGTCCCTTTCACAATGCCTATTGAGAAAACAGGAACTGAAAACTGACACTCGAAGCAGTTTAAGTTTCATTTTCAGGTTCAAGGAAAAACAGCTGTTAAATAATTTCAGTATGCTTTAAGTATGCTGCCAATAATCAAACTTGATAATTACATTGTCGGATGCTGGTATTTCGTTATTTATCTTGACATACTCAGACAATGGATCGGTAGGTGTGAGAAGCGGGGGAATTTGTATTGCATTCAATTAGATGTCCTTCCAAATAACGTTTTGTCGAAATACCCTTTGAGATGGCAGATATGCTTATGTGACTAAATTTGGCTACGTCAAAGTTTGATCGAGTTAACTAAAGTTGTTTTAACCCCTACGCTGCTAAGCGGGACTCAAGGACCTTTTGCGGAAAGCGTAGACCAAGATCAGACTACACAAAACTTGCAGCCTGAACTTGGATCTACACTGTCCTATGAGAAGATATCTTTCCTCCGAAAATACCTTTGAAATAGGAAAATTTTGGTTTTTACTATCGGCTTGAACGTTTTTTTTTTTTTTTTTTCATTTATTTAGCAGGATAGGGGTTAACATCAACTGTCTTAACCCTTAGAGTGTTTCACAAATTGAAATTGACATGCTCAGTGAGAAATACAAGTAGATCTAAACGTAAGCACATATTTTGCAATTCAAGACTTTATTTTTCAGAATTTTAATATAAGTAGCAGATACATATAGTGCAGATCTAAGATCACTCTGCATGTCCTTTGTAGTTTGATCATTATCTACAAACTCTGCATATGTTTCGCGCTTTAAGCACTAAACTGAAACTGAGACGAAAATTTCTAAGAAGATTAGGCAGAGGTTATTTAGCAATATTAGATATTTAACCGAATTAACATGTTTTTGTTATTTTTTTCAAACATGTTTTTTCCATTCATTTTTAAATCTTCTTTTCCCTGTTGTAAAACATATATGCCTCTATCTGAGGAAAGCTCGCATGTTTATCTAATGCTGCTGAAATTCTTTACACATTTAGTGATTCATGGCTAAAACGCAGCATTCCTACGATATCCCACGATGTTCTTTAAGAGCATTTTGTAACCAATTTCTGAACTACAACCTATTATAGATAAACAAAAGTTATCGCACCTCTCAAATGCTAGCAGTTGTTTAGTAGAAAGCCAACATGGTAGATTGGTTACATGAACTTACCTCTGCTGATACAGCAAAGTGTATAGGAGAATAGTAGATAACAAAAGGTGTCACACCACTGCGAGATTGCTTTCGGGTCGTAGTTGTCACAAGTAGTCCCATGTGAAATTTTGCAGTAGCACTTTTGTTGCAGCACTTTTTCATGGAGCTGAGAGGGCTTGGTGATATATAATTTAGTTTTGCATCAAATTTGAGCAGTCGGGGACCACATAGATATGTTTTTATTGTATATTGACAGGACTATTTTGTGTCGGCGCAGGGAAAATACTTTGAATCATGGTGTTCCTGAGAGGACAAATTCTAGGGTACCTGTGTTGGTTGGGATTTAGCCAAAACACAATCGGTTGACAGGTTGTTCTTTAATTTTTTTTAGGAGGACTATACATGTACTTTTTGAGAGTAGCAGACAGAGAAGCCATAGTTTTTGCCAAGCGATCCGTGGAGCAGCAAATATGGCCAATTTAACTCTATTTTCAATGTGTCAAAACACCAGTGGTGTGACACCAAAAGGAAGTTTTCGACAGTTTCAAGATGGCGTCCTTTTCTAGATAAATAGATGAATTGGACTGCTAAAATATGCATCATATAAATGAATTAAATCTGTATGTTTGAGATGCCCCATGAAAACCTCGGTAGATGGACGATGGACAGGTTGTGCAGGACTATAACAGAATCTCCAGCAGCATTCCTAGTCAAGTGAAAATAAAGTCGAACGATTTTCTTGATATAATGATATTTCTATGTGAATTCAGTTCACTACCATTCATTCAACCAAATGCTTCTTTTCCTACAAAACTCTCACTATAATCCTTGAAAAATGCCATATTCTCCTTTGATATGAGCATTCCTTCTAGGTATCACTCAAACCTTTGAACTTATTTTTGAAAGTAAAAGAAAATCATTGTTTGGTTAGCTCTTTACCCATAGACAAACTTTTAGAGTTGTCCATTTTGAACACATTTGCAAATGACTGATTAAATAAGGCAGAAGGTAGAAAATGTGTGAAAAGAAGAAAGTGCTGCTTGCACCAAAAAAAACAACAAAAATCTCTATTTGTTATAAAATTGTCTAAGGCATTCTTTCTCAAGGCAGACACGATATAAGATTGTTTGGTATTGGGGTAACCGGAATTTTCTCCTTTTCTCACTCACAATATTTCCTACCCTTTTGGAGAAAAATCCCACCATTTTTGCCACACGCTACTTATCATCTGCCAATATTTTGGATTTATACAAGTCCAAATTGTTGTCGTTTGTAAAGAGGTAAACCTTTTTTTCATACTGAACAAAGTGAATTTAACGTGATAAATATGTTCATTTTTCGCGATGGCTTTCAGTCCTGTTATATCTAGGTAACATCTATTTGATAATGATAAATATTCTAATGTTTCACAATATTATCTTCTGCGGCCGTAGAGATCAAAAGTAACGGATTAAATTTCAGTGACCACACTCGCATAGCATTCTAAATTAAGTTCTTCGGAATTAGACGAAAAGTTAGAATGAATCAACAAATATAGCCTGAAATCTGTCAGTGAAGGTACCACTTACAACTGTTGGCGTTTACTGTGTTCGATGGAAATTTATGTTTGTAGAATGGTTTGCCCAGTTCGCCAGTATACATCTCCGGGTATAGATGGATAACAACTGATTTAATTCTACGTAAAAACTGTCCCGAATTCTTGACTTCAATTTCGATGTTAAGATCTTCACCAATCATCAAGTCATCATCTTCGACATGAATGTCAACTGTCACAGGCTGAAAATATAAAAAAAAGTTCACGTTTTTAAAATGCATAAACACTGCATCAACCCGATGTCTCAATGAGCCTGAGCACAAAGGCTTCTGACTCTTTTTCCATCAATGTTTCCTACTCTTTTCAAGGCAAATACCGTCATTCTAGCTTTCATTTTCTTTGTCATCTGCAAATGCTTTCAATATCGATGAGCCTAACATTTTGTTGTCCCGTAAACAGTTAATCACTTCAAGGTGAGTAGCCTGGAATGTAATAAAGATGAAACCCAATTTATTTTTAATTTTATTCTCTCTCTCTCTCTTTTTTTCTTTCTATAACAAAATAGATGTTAGCACCTTTGAAGGGCCAAGCACAACATTGTTATTTTTTAGAAAATGTAGTTCATTATCAGGCTGCAATTTGTTGACAATGCAGATTATGATCAGACTGCACACTAAAGTGCATTCTGATCTTTGATCTTAATTTTCCGCTATTTAGGTTTTATTTTCTGGCAAAAGCAGTTTTGAAATGGAGATGATTTGGTTTCTTTTCCTGAATGAGAAAGCGCATTTGATGCTTTGATGGCCAATATTGAAGTCTGGGCTTCTGGGCTTCAGCCTTGCGATGCTCCAGACTTCCCCGAGAAAGTGTAGCTTACAATATTTGATAATCTATTTTACATTCATTGTGAAACAAGTACTACTGCTTATATTAACTATTTACGACATAATCTAAACTTTTAACGACGCTCTGGAAAAGACTCATGAAAACATTGTGGGAAAAAAGGAAATGCTGGTAACCAGCATTTTCTTCTTTTCCCACAACATTTTCTACCCTCTGATAGACAAATTTCATGTTTTGAATTTCAGTTGATTTGATCTTTGCAAACGGTTTCAATTTGGACTGGGCTAAACTTTTTCTATCTTGAAGAGGACTGAACACTATGGGTAATTACTACCTGGCAACCTACACCAATACTTGTATCTTGATGGGAGTTATTCCAAATTCTTACGTATACTATCTGCAATCTAGGGATATATACATACCATCTTTTAAAATATGTTAGAATTATAAAGTAGGTAATCAATAAGTAATCCGGGGTCATGTTCACCATCCCTTCTCTCTCCTAAATATTGTTGAAATTCTGATATAAACAAATCAGCTATCTTGGGTTTTGTACATCCCTTTTTCTAAAAATAGTTGGAATTCAAATGTAAACAATTACCAACCTTGGGTGATGTTCAAATCCTGGCGTTTCTAAATATAGTTGGAATTCTAATTTAGACAATTAGCGATAGGAAGTCATACTCACATCCCCCCTTTCAAAATAATTTTGGAATTCCAAATTAAACAATTGGCAATATCGCGTCACTGTTTTAAATCTTTTTGGAACTCTTATTTAAACAATTAACAATTTATGGTCATGTTCAAACACCCACCACCTTTCTTAGTATTTTTAGACTGTAATCTCGATTACCAGCAATCTGCACACATGTATATATGGGCTGTGCTCTGTGAAAAGGGGGTTTAATGCATCTGCGAAAGTATCGACCCAAATCAGCCTGCGCATTTTGCAAAGGCTGATTTGAGCCGAAACTTTTGTTATATGTTATCTGTATGTCCAAGGACCAGTCTACCTCATGATTAAGTCGTTTGTTAAAAAAGTGGCTACTATGGATCCATAATTATGTGATGGCTTGATTGGTAGATCATGGATGACGGAGATGCATTTAGCCCCCTTTTGCCAGAGCATGGCTCATGCATTTGTTCCCAATTTTGAATGTTGTTCTAAAGTCTGAAATATCCTACTTAACCCTTTACCAAACAATCCTGTGTTTTATGGCCCTGAGGAAAAGGGACTTTAAAACAGCCAAAGAAAGGAAGGAGATGCTGCTTACCAGATACAAATTACAGAAAACAACTTGAATGACGATCAGAATGGTGAGATATGATAGTGAACTGCCGGAAAATATTGTGGGAAAATGAGAAAATGCATGCCACCGGCATTTCCTCCTTTTTGCAAGAACATTTTCAAAAGCTTATTTCCCCAGGGTCATTAAAACGCGGATGTTTATAAAGAGTTTACAAAACTTACTTTTACTCTGGTTCCAGAATAAACATTCCTTTTTGGAGCCATTGCCAAACGATAAGCCATGTCCACTGCTTTTCTTTCTTCTTCAGAACCTTTGTAGAAAAAGATACTAAGTAACATAATAACCTGTAACCTTTGTCTTTCTTAATGAAATCTCTGGACTCTTCGCTGGTCAATTCCATGTTTAACGACCTTGAGGAGGAGACCTGTTAAAACACTGTGGCAAAAGAAGGTGCTAATTGTGACCAGCATCTCTTGTTTTTGCCAACATTTTCTATCATTCGTATACCCTATTTAAACCACACATTTTAGCAATCATAACTGCTGATTAACAATTAACAGCTCGGGAACATTGGAAGAGGTTTTTGGACTCAATGTGGGAAAAGAAGAAAGCTGGTAACCAACATTTGCTACTTTTTCCCCCACAATGCTTGCAATCCTATCACAGGCAACTTCTACTAGATGAGCCACATTTAATTTGTCAGATACAAAGGCCGTGCTTTGAACTAGCTCAAAATTTTATTGTCCGGCAATGAGTTTAAAAATACATTGTATATCAAAGAGAGAAGAACAAGAGCAGGCTGTGCAGAAAATCAGGCTGATCATTGTTTTCTGTTAGAGTACATCAACGATAGTAATACAGGATGAAATCGAACTCTCAACTTACTACTGGCAACATTAGGTCTCTTTATAGCCAGTGTATACCAGGATTAGACTGCAAAAAACATGTTGAAAGAATCAAAGCTATTTTGTCTTTCATTACAGTATCTTTGGCACAAATGATGCAGACTGGTCTGAACCTACACTGTCTATCATGCTGAAACCTTCTGACCAATAGTAATCTTGAAACGGTAATTGTTAGGTTAAATAAAGTAACCCTTTACAGAACAGTGCCATGCCTTAACAAGCCTGATGAAGAAGGCTTTTGAATGACTGAGAAAATGAGAATACCTGAGACCAGCATTTTTCCTCCTTTCCAAAAATATATTTTACGTTTCAAAGATAAATCTGTCATTTGAGTCACAGTTAAATCCCTGTCTGCAAATACTTTTAATATGGACATGCCTTAACATCTTTAATTCTGTACAGTTAACACTTTTATTCAGGAAGACAACCTTTTGATTCTTACTTACCTTGAAAACAGCGTGACAAAAGCGGTGATGGGTGTTAAAGGGGCCATTCTATATTACTTTGCGATTGATTTTTTTTCTGTAAAACACTGATAAACTTGCTACAAAATATATTTTTCTCTGCAGGCAAAATCAAACTAGATTGTTACTTTAAGTGAAACGGTGCAATCTTAATATTTAAATAACAGAATGGTTGACTGCAGTCAGTAACTCTGTATACTTTATGAGATCAGATATGGTATCATCATTCTTATCTGAATGTGATACCATATAATCAAACCATGTTTTGATCATGTGTCATTCTCAAAAGCCTATGTGAAATTCTGGAGCACTATCTTACAATACCTTAAGCGGCTATATATCACATTAAAAAAGGTTTTTCGAATTTTCATAGTCTCACCAAACTTCCAATGAGGTTTATCACTTTATTAAGTAATGCAGTAGCTGGCAAACCTCCAGTACAGAAGAAAAACATTTTTTGTAAACAATAATTTAAAGAGATTCGTAGCCTTTGAATGTAAATTTTTGATCTTGTGCCAGAATTTCGCATGTAACATGATGAATAACATATGATAACAAAAGCATTAATGTGGGACCATATTGAATTACATACAATGATGACATATTTCGATTTCATAATAATAGATGGAGTTACAGTTCGCAAAGCAACCAACAAGGTATTTGAATTGTTTACTTCATGTAAGTGCCCATTTTCTTTCCGTTTGCAAAGAAAAGTATGTTTTGTAGTAATTATCAGTATCTATTGAGAATTTTACTTGCAGCAGAAAATCTAAAAAGGCCCTTTTAAAGCAATACAAGTAAAGAGCTTTTGTTTCCTTCACTCCGCTGTCTTTATCCATAATTGTTCTGCAAACTTTTGCCTTACCTCATTATGTGATAAGAAGTTTTTTGAATTTGGTATGATTACAAAAATCTGAAAAGCCCCCTTTAAGCAAATTATCCTTTCTCTGAATTGCATCATTTGTGTTTATCTCACATGTTTCCATTAGTTTAACCCTGAACATTTGTCTTTGCTGTCAGTGTAGATCAAGATCTACACTGTCTGCAACCAAATTCAACCGTAAAATTGCATTTACTTGGGTCTCTTGAAGGCTGAAAATGTCTGTCAGGATTATTTGGCCCTCTAAATGTTTATCTCAACATTGACCATCTATAACTGCACTAATGTTTTCTGCTGTAAATTTTTTTTTTTCAGGTGGTAATAAGTTACATGTAAATAAGGGGTCAATGGCTCTAATGCGCTAACCTGGGTAAAGTAATCTTGAATTCAAAAACTTGAAGGGACCCTGGTGGTGATGATGTTAAATACATGAACCATGCTCTGTGAAAAGGGGCTTAATGCATTTGCGAAAAGTATCGATCCAGGTCAGCCTGCGCAGTCCACACAGGCTGACCTGGGCTGAAACTTTTCGCTATGGGTCAATTTTTTGTATGTCCAAGAACCAGTCTACTTCATGATTCAGTTGGTTGTTAAAAATTGGCCATTATGGGTCCACAAATATGTAATGGCTTGATTGGTACAATGCCTGACAGAGGAGTACGGCTCACACACAAAATGAATTCAGTGTGCATAATGGGAATCAAGTCTTTTCTTATTATAACACTTTTGTGTGTCACATTAATCGACACGAGAGCATCCCTAATTTTTAAGAGAAGACTAAAAATGTGTCCTTTAGATTGCACACAACTTCTTTATTAGAATTTGTCCCAGTTACATACTTTTTGATCCTGTGTGACCTATTTTAACTCCTCCAAGATATTATAAAGACTATAAATCTCATTAACTTTCATGAGTATTGGACAGAGAATGTGGCCTTAAGAGCGCACACAAGGTTTCTAGGAGGTTTATTCTGGTGACTTACTTGTTTTTCTTTTTACCTGACATGAACCATTTTCAACCACCGGTAGTCCGAAGTTCATGAGTTGTAGACCAGAAATTAGGCCTCTGCACTGCATTTAAGGTTTTTTAGAGATTTGTCCCAGTGATCTACTCTTTATCTAATTTGAACAAAGTCAAATGACATGATCAAGACAAACATTCTCCACAGTTTTCATGAGTAGACTGAAAGTGTGTCCCCCATAGGTCACACAAGGCTGTTTTTGTTTTCTTACATTTGTCCCATTGACCTACTTTTTTATTCTAATATGACCAATTTCAAGCCAATCCAAGAAATCATCAAGACAAACATTTTCACCGCATTTCATGCGTTTAAGACTGAAAATGTAGCCTCTAGAGTACAGACAAGGGTGTTCTGAGGTTTGATCCAGTCACCTACTTTTGTACATGACGTAGCCCTTTTTCACACTCGTCTGAGATATCAGCAAGACAAACATTCTAACCAATTTCAATGAATATTGAAATGAAAATGTGGCCTCTAGATTGAAAAAAAAAAAATGTTTATTAGATTCATCCCAGTGACTTGTTTACTCGACATGACTCTCAAATTCGTTGAAGATATTATGAATGTGGCCCCTAGTGTGCACAAAATTTCTTTTCTCTTAGATTTGTCTGGATGACCTGCTGTTTGACCTGACATGACCCATTTTGGCACTTGTCCGAGATATCGTCAAGACGAACATTCTGACGAATTTTCTGACCAACTATCATATTTGAATTCAAAATTTGCCTCCATATTGCACGTAAGGTAATTTTTGACGCCCGCACGATGCTCAACATACGGCGGTCACGATAAAATCACAAACGCTCACCACAAGTTCTTTGTGCTTAGATGAGCTGATAAAAGCAAAATGACAAAAACGAATGACATGAAACAGGGGTGGGTAAACGCTGATCAATGATCATTTCGAAATGTGTTTATTTGTCCACCAACCTTCTGCATACTTGTACTGGGTGGTAACATCATATTTGTATTTTCTTCCGTAGAATTGCAGCATCGTGCGTGTAGTTTCATCTGATGCATAGTCATCATCAACATCAATATGGCCAGGTTTTTTTGTGGTAATTTTTTTTCCAATCCTGTAAGTGAGATAGCTAATAAATTATCAGTCACATTGCCATGAACGTCTAGAAGATTTTTGAATGATCAAAGGATATCAATTTCGAGTAGAGCGGGTTCGTCTTATTCCGAATATCGTATAATGCCGAATACTTTCAACCAATCTCTCCTTGTGTTACAATTGCGCATACTACCGTCAAAACATGCGCATGTGCAGATGGCGCGATCTTTCTCTTCCGGATTTCGAAAGTTTCAAGTCCGCCAAGTTTTGAAAAGTCGAGAAATTTTAATTTGTTTGAAAGGTAAGAATTCTTTTAACACCTCTTACGTAGTTTGTTAAGCCAGAGTGTTTTGAAATTTTTCTCAAGTCAGTTCCCTGTGAACGATATCTATAAGGAAATGAAAGTTTATTGATAATAAAAAGCAAGTCATTCTGTGAAAGGACATTTAAATGACGTCACATACTGTTTACGATATTGATCGGGGTATTCGGAAGATACGACATTAAATTGTAGAGTCGGGTCTTTCGGATATATTGAGATTTTTAATACCAGTTTCTTCACTTTATCAATAACTGCAAGATAACGCTCTACAACTCTGTATTTAATAAATAAAACTTAACCTTACTGATAAATTCTGTTGGCATTTTTCTAGACGAGTTGTTTAATTTTCAGAATGAGTCGCCAGATGCAGTATGATAAATCGTCTCTGGAAAATGCTGTAAAAGCTGTCCGAAACAAATCGATGGGCTATCTGAAAGCTTCAAAGGTATTTAAAGTACCACGGACAACCATATTTGACAAGGTTCATGGCAAGTCGGACATTTACTGCTCAGTTGGTCCGCACACAGTTCTCTCCCAAGAAGAAGAGAAAAGGGTCGCTAAATGGTTGGTGGATATGGCAAAAATAGGGTATGGTAGAACAAAACCCGAGCTTTTAAAAACGGTCTCTGATATTATAAAAGCTGATGGAAGGCCTAATCCATTTAAAGATGATATTCCAGGTAAGGACTGGTTTTACGGATTTATGCGTAGACACCCTGAAATATCCCTTAGGTCTCCAAGGCAACTTGGAAAGGAAAGAGCAGTTATTACTCCAAAGAAAGTGGAAAAATGGTTTGATGATTTCGAACAATTTATTAAAGACACGGTCCAAGATCTAACAATTCTTTTAGACCCTACGCGCATGTACAATGCAGATGAATCGGGGTTTGCACTGAGTGCAAAAACTGGGCATGTTCTTGGTCTACGAGGGGCTAAGTCAATTTACAATGTGTCTGCCTCTGACCGGTCACAAATAACTGTGTTATGCGGAATGAGTGCCGCTGCCCACTTCCTTAGACCAATGATTGTTTTTCCAGGCCAGCGATTTACTAGAAATATGTTAGAGGGTTTTGAAGAAGCAGTGCTAGGTAGGAGTGAAACCGGTTGGATGGACAGCGAACTGTTTACCAGTTGGTTAAATACTGTATTCATACCGGACATAGAAGAGCGCCAGGTTAAAAAGCCCATAATACTTTTTGTAGACGGACATAAAACTCACATGACCCTTGAGGCTTCTGATATTTGTAAAGAAAATGGTATCATTTTGTACTGTCTCATCGAACATGGATCACACCTTATGCAACCTTGCGATCTTCGCTTATTTTCGTCTTTGAAAGAGTCCTGGAAAGTTGCGCTTAGGGACTGGCAAATCGAGCATGTTGGGCAGTATGTGACAAAATTTGAATTTGCATCCATATTTAGGCAAGCATGGCTAGCATCATCAAAGGTTGAAAATGCGGTCAATGGCTTTAAAGATGCCGGATTATTTCCATTAGATAGGACAAGGGTACTTCAAACAGACAAATTTCAAACTTGTGTCTTATTTGATAAGTGTGGGAGCGATGAATTAAATGAAAGTCCTTTAACTTCCACTACAAATAAAGTGGAATCAAATGCACCAACAGAAACAAAGAAACAAGCAGAGAAAACATCCGTAAGCCAGGATGAGCCAGAGACAGTTAAAGAAAATGATAATCAGTGGGGTAATCAACGGAACGAAAGTGGTGAAGCGGCACAACCTGCTACAAGAGAAACTGTCGAGGGCACTTCAGAAAATGGTAGCACTGAAATACCCCAAACAGATCGTACAGAGATTGTAAATGAGTCGCCAATGTCTAAATTTCTGAAGCTTCCTGAAATAAAACAATCAGAAAAGAAAAGAGTAAAACGAGAACTACTTCCGAAAGCCGTAACTGGGGAGCAATTCAGAGCCATTCTTTTAGAAAGAAAACGAAAAAGAGAAGAAGAAGAAAATGCTAAGAAACTGAGAAAGCAGGAAAGAGAAAAGAAACGTGAAGAGAAATTAGAAGAGAAACGCAAAAGAGAAGAAGAGCGATTGTTAAAAAAGAAAGAGCGAGAAGCAAAGAAAGTTATGAAAGAAGAAGCCAAGAAGAAATCTAAAGGGAAGAAGCGCAGGCGTAACGATGCAAACTTGAGTAATGATTCAGACAGTGAAGATGATGTGAATTTGAGCAAGTTGGCCGATGATGATGACAGCGACAATTTTGAAGAAGCGTTTGAAACGTGCCCAGCATGTAATAAATTCGACCAACACCCTTCACGCTGGGTAACATGTGAGACTTGTAGCACTCGATGGCATTTTATTTGTGCTAATAGAGCCGAATACGAGTTATTAGACGAAGATGAGCGCAAGAAGGTCGAATTCATATGTCCTCTATGTGAATAAATCACATTTACAAGCCTCCCTATGCTATTCAGTGTGAATGGTGCTGATTTTTATATATTTGAAACTGAACCGTTTATGTTTATTAACTCATTACCGAACGACAATATTTTAGGTTTGTCCAAATTGAAAGCATTTGCAGACGACAAAATAAAAGTGACTAAAAATTTGAAATTTGTATTGTGAAGAGCAGGAAACATTGTGGAAAAAGGAGAAAACGCCGTATAACAGCATTTTCTCCTTTTCCCACAATCCCCGCACAGGATCGTCAAAAGTAGGGATTGTGTGGTAATTGGCTAAGTAAGCCTCCGGTTTTCTTTTTTAAAAAATACGAAGGTATTCGGAAGACCCGACAGTATCCGAAATTATCCGCAAGTACGAGGTGGGTGGTACCCGGTGTTTCTTGTTAACTTATCATCGAAAAGAAATATCTACCATACACAATCAACGACGATATGTTGGTACAGGTAAACAACACAACATTTTTCGTGAGTTTCGAATAGTTCTTGAAATTTTCAATTTTTCTCATAAAGTATCCGGAAATTGCCGACACCGCTCTACGATATATTTATAGATACACTCTTAGTTTATCTTTGAAATGTTGTCAGTCGATGCTATTTTTACGACTAAATCCCTTCAAAGAAAACTTTGGCTTGTTTGATATACATCACAAATATGTATATATTTATTCAGTACATTGGCCACCGGCCGGTACACACAACATGATATAATATACAAACAAGCTGTCTTGAGGATGCATGAGGTACGTTAGATATGGCTACATTTCTTTTTTTCATAGCATAGTAGATAAACATAGAAATATTTTTTATTGCAACTGCATCTGTTTTGGCCATTAGGATGTGAAATTTGTGCAAGCTTGAATTAGCATAATATTTTTTGTTGATAAACCTTTTTCGTAAATCATCATACAAAGAACAAATTAAGGCAAAATGAAATTCGCATTCAACAACAGTGTTACAATATAAGCAATACCTATAATTTCTATCGATATTTAGATGACGACCTTTATCTATCATTAAGCTATGAGCAAAACTTCTGAATTTTTCTACATTTGATAATGTCGACCACATGTAGATAGGCTTCGGGCGTGAAGCTTTGCTTGAAATTAAAATAATACAATAACTTACTACTTCTGTTAGAATAACTGCACCTTATGAAAGAACAGAACCGACTTTGGAATAAAAAAGTTTAAAGAATGTCTTGCGTGATAAAGGCAATACACTGTGTAATCGCTTTAGTAAAGCAATTAAAACTTTCTTACTCTTGAATGCCATATACTCAGACATTTTAAATGAAGAAAGTTTAGTTGTAAAATTTACACCAACATACACAAAACTACTAACTACTTCTATAAAATTATTTTCATTATACCATTTCTCACTTTTAGATATTCGCCCACCTACTTCAACTCTTTCAACCTATACCAAACAACCCTAAAACGAAGACACTGAAAAGCATAATGGGAAAAGGAGGAACCCTCTACCCTCCCGACGACACTTCCAATCATCCCAGGCATTGTCGTCTGCAAATGCTCTCAATTGAGAGGAGTTTAAAAATTTTGTCGTGTGATAAAGATTTAGCATTAAGCTGGGAGGAAAAAAGGAAAAAAAAAAAAAATAATAAACCCGACAAATATGTCATTAGTTCAAAAACGCTCACCTGAGTAAAGTGAACTGGGATTCATAATGTGGCTTCAAGAGAGCACACAAGGTTTTTTCTAAGATTTGTCCCCGTCACTTACTTGTGACATGAACAGAACCGACTTTGAAGTGACGCATTTATAGACTTACCCAATATATCACCAGGGCAATCTTATCAATTTTCCTTTGCACTGAAAAATAATAATGGATTTGTAGCCTCTACAATGCTCACAAGATTTATAACAGTGGCCTACTTTTTTATTTGACTTGAACTATTTTCAAGTCGTGCTATTTTCAAGTCGTGCTAGATACATGTATCATCAAGACAAACATTCTGATTGACTTTCATTGGACTATTAATGTGGTCTTTAGAGCGCACACAAGGTCTTTCTAAGATTTGTCGCAGTGAACTACTTTTGTCCAAACCCATCGAACTTTCTAACACGTACGAGATATCATCAAGACAAACATTCCGACCAACTTTCATGAGTAGTGAACTCAAAATGTGACCTCTAAAATACACACAAGGTTTTTATAAGATCTGTCCCAATAAATTAGTTTTTGACTCCATGTGACCCTTTCTTGTTCTTGTCTGAGATATTATTTAGACAATGATTCTGAACAACTTTCATGTATATTGAACACAAATATGTATTCTCTAGAGAGTGCACAAGGTATTGTTAAAATTTGTCCCAGTAACCAACTTTTTAGATCTGATGAGACCCATTTTACAGCCCGTTTGAGATCTGATCAAGGCAAACATTTTGACTGACTTTAAGTAATGGACTAAAAAAATTGGCCTCTAGAGTGCACACAAGGCAATTGCTAATGTCCACAAGATAAATAAATGATAACAGACGAATGACAAGGCACGATCACAATAGCTCACGTTTAGTACTTACGCCCTTTCCTTTATATCCCTCACCACCCACTCTCCGTTTTTCATCTCCCATATTATCTTGTCAGCATTGACTTCGGAAAACACAAATGGTGTATCATACTGAATGTCGATTCGACCTTTCTTGATGGCAGAGATTGGTGCTGGGCCACAAGTGTAAATTCCTTCAAAATATGACAAATATTATGTAACAAATTAGCTCTGAAGCATAGTTTTTGTCCCTATTTAAAGCAGTTGTAAACTACAAATTTAATGGGACTCGAATAATAGGTTTTGCATTTGAAAAGGAAGAAAATATCGGAGGAAAAGGACAGAATTCTGATTACAGGCTTTTTCCCCCTCTTGCTTCAATGTTTTTAAAAGCATTCATATCATGGAAGCTAACAGAAATGACATGCATGGGTCAGAGACAAACGGCTTTTGAAAGTTGGTAGTCGGTGTCATAAAAACGTATTTCTGGATGACTGTAGGATAGTACATGAAGAAGAAGAAAAAAAAAAAAAAAAAACGAGCTCCAGCACATCATGCAAGAATCTTTCAACAGTGCAAACTTCATGACGACATTTTTGCAATTTAATAGCCTGTCCAATCACCTTATGCCAGTGAAATATAAAACTGTTCGTGGTTTTAACCCCTAGAGTGCCAAAACAAAACAAAAAAAGGATGAATTCAACAAAATGGGAACAAACCTTAGTTTCTTTATTAGATAATGTTTGATGAAATTTAGTACCGTACCGTCACTTAGTTCCTGCGGGGTAGAATCAAGGGCTTGCCATCCATCATAGCCAGCAGGGAGATCAGGTCTTTTCATGTACTCTTCATTCCATACATGGAAGTTCCTGTCAATAACATATCAGTGTAGAAAATCGAAAATCGACCGATGAAAACATTCCTTTTAACCTAATGTTGTCTGAAAACACATTACTGTCTTGCAACGGGCAACTTTTGATTACATTGTGACAGATAGGGAACTTTCTTCTGAAATTCAGTCTCAATATACACCAATATTTTACACTATTTATATCTGTATTAATTATTGAAATCAATAATTTTACCATAATTAAGGCGAATTGGCAATTAGTTACCAAGTTTTGAAATTCATTTTCTGCCACCGACTAACACTTGGAACGACCGAACTGTACATTAACAGATTGTCATCTTCACCATACATGATTTCCATACTTATAAAATGGTATTACCATCGGAAGTCCTAGAATCGTTACCGTCATTGAGTAGTGCGTTTTTGTTTTCATCATGTATCTCGCAAGATTTCGACTATGCATGCTCTGACCGTTGAAAAAGTTTTACTACGAGTTTTCTAACGTTTTTTTTTTTTAATCACGAGTGTCAAAAGCAGATTACAAGCGGTTTACAAAACAAAAAACATCTATCGAAATTCAGCAAAAATCCTTAATTTTGAAATTTTGACGTTTTCCGATTAATATTTTTCCTTTTTTTCACATAATTTCTCACTTAAACTTTTTACCATATCCTAGAGTAAAGATCTCTCAATGGAAGTCATATGATCCAAACAGAATGCTTTAAGCTGATAGAATTGTTTTCTTGTGTTTCCAAGACCCTTGATCTTACACTGTCTTTACACATACTGTGAAACCAGTATTATTCGTTGAGCACTAATTTTCATTGATTTAGTAGGTAGATAAGTCAACGAATTCAAGTTCTCGATGAAAAATCGGTCCATGGCCCTCCAACTTAAGTTTGGTTCAGCTTTCATTAATTACAATTATCCCGAGTTAACGTATACATGATCACACTCTTTATCAAACAGAAACTTATTCATGCCTTACCTACACCTTAGAATAATTAGTCACACCAAGACTGCGTTAAGAATTAACAGTTATTGAATTAATAACTTGATTTTTCATTGTTTTGTCTTCATTTCCTTTACCGTAATTCCGGCGACGACAGCAAAATATAATTGTATAAAATGCACCTGATCGCATATCAATGCTTGTTCCTATGCCGAAATTGAATTTTACATTGTTATTACGTGTTAATCTGACACAATTTGTACACGTTCCGTACTGGAATATCTGGCAATAAATTCTCGCCGTAATGCCATTATTTTCCAAGAAACTTTCCCTTAAAACGAAAGTAGGTACTCTTGTTTTCATAAGCGTCTATATGAACAAGACTGGAAAAGGAAACCACTCTTTACGTCTTTTATGAGCGCACTTTGAAATTCAGTGCAGTTTTAATGCGAGCAATTCTGAAAACTTCGTCGAAACTTATACAGCAGAAAAAAAGACTGCAAACTATGACATCAGGGTTTCAAGCACAACTGTGTAAATTGTAAATAATTGTCTTAATTGATGGACTCGTGACAGTTGATCAGATTATCAGATACACCCGTTGCACTTGATATGATACCTGTGTACTTGTCAACGACCGACTCTCGTCCAACTAAGAGTCTTTTTTTCTTTTCTTTTACATGCACTTCGGTATTAAAATGAAATCTGATTTATTTTTACCCAATAGATATTGCTTTAAAATGGAAAAATCAACGAATTCACGGTCAAAGGAAGTCAATGAATTTGAAAAATCAACGAAATTTCATATCGACGATATTATGTGAAACCACAGGATATAATGTGAAACAAATTTACTGCTTCCTGAAATAAGTAATCGTTTATCTCTTTTTCTGATCTTTGTAGCCTAAACCTATTTTATTCTTCCACACGCATGACAAACGCTTATTTGATAGTTAAAGAACGAAAAATGCAGTGAAGAAAGCGCCAAAAGTCTTCAAGTTGCCTGACACTACACTTCGGGATTGGGTTCTAGGAAATGTGGATGCAGAGACAGCTGTCTTTGGAAAGAGCCCAGTGCTAGATTTATTTGAGGAGGCACACTTAGTAAAGCACTTCAAAACTATGGCATTATATACGGATATTGTTACACTAGACAATATTGTATTAATATTGCTTCAGACTATGCTGTGCACATAGGCAAGTGAACAAGAACCATTCACCATTAAATGGATGAGAGGCTTTTTGAAACGATGAATTCAGAGTTCTGAAACCCCGGGGGATTAGAAAATGCAAGAGCGAACACACCATCATCAGAGGATGTGATAAAAAACTTAAAAGAAACTTAAAAGAGACTTTGCTTGAATATGAACTATTAGAGCAGCCACGCCTAATTTACAATGTTGATGAGAAAGGAATTTCTGCGGATCATAGGCCACTTCATGTTGTTGCTGATGTGGGCATTCTGCACACGAGCTGTAACTTCTGGCCGAAGTAAAAGTGTGACTTTTTTGGGTGGAGGGAGAGCAAGTGGGTCTCCCTTCAACCATTTTTTGTTTTTCCAGGAAAACGTTTGAGGCAAAAGCTGTTGGAAGGGGGGATCATCAGGAATTGGGGCTTCCTTAAGTGAAAATGGATGGTTTAATGGCATATTTTTTGTGAGTACTTGGAAGACAACTTTCTTAAATGCATAACTGGGCGTGATTCATGGTCAGAAAGTGTTTCTTCTTCTTGATGGTAACCGCTCACACATTTATGTGAATCATGTACAACAGGCCAGAGAGAAAGGTATCATTATTTTCGCTTTACCAGCTCATACCATCCGTCTTTCAGAGCCGATGGATGCCTCCTGTTACAGATCCTTAGAAAATATCTACAACATCCTTTGCCATAAAAACATGAGAGAATCCGCAGAATCGATAAACAGATACAATATTTGTGCCATGGCATGTATAGCATACACAGAAGCCCTGTCTGAAGAGAACATACATTGTACATGTACAGTCTGGTTTCAAAAGACCAGGTATCTATCCTTTCAATTCTGATTCTGTGCCTGGAGAATACCTCAAACCCACAGTTTTCATTCAGATGGATGAACATTATTCACAGGACAGCCAGGCAACCATTGAAGGGGGTCAGTTAGTTAAGGCTGAAAATAAGCAGATGTCACATCTAATACACGCGGTTGTATTGCTGACAGTTACATTCTAATAGAACAAACTAGTCAGGATAATGCAGCTGTATTTTTCACAGAGAAAGAGAAAAGCCTAAAATTAGTAAAAAGTGGCAAAGGAAAAAAAACAAAGGAAAACATCAGCAGGATTTTTCAGGAAAACAAGTGTCAAAAACTGCTCAGACCTTGATGGACAGTCATGAAAGTAACAAAACAAACAAAAAAAAAAAAAAAGAAAAGAAAAATTGTACATTGGAAAAGAAAGAAAATTCAACTAAGAAAAAGTCAAAAGTTGCAGTTACAAAAGAACCTCAGCCGGACCCTTCGGCAATTAATCTTCTGCCCTCTGAATTTAAGGGTGAATCTGATATAGATCCTGCTGAGCTTTTTTTGCAAATTGAACAGGTTTCAGCCAGCAGAATTAAGAAACCACACGTCTCTTATCTTTACCAATTGACGACTATGACCATTTGATCTATTGCACATCAGTGAGAGTGGCTAAATATAACTAACTAATTGTTATCAGTTGCTATTAGGACTAAACATGGGATATAAATTTCTGTAAACTATGAAGTTTTTTGGAGGAAATGATGCATAAAGACTTTGTTCTGCATAGATGGTTTTGTTGTCTTAGTATTGATTTTGTACTCATAAATATTGAGTAAAATCCTCTCTTTCACTTAAAAATGCTTTACCACTGAATTGAGTAGAATCATGACTTACAAACCATCAATAGATAAAACAGAGAATTGTGCTAAAAGTATAATATTATATGATATAACCTTAATTGGATACATAGCTTCCGTAGGTACTTTTAGATTTCGCGCCAGAATTTTGCCATGGCATATTGGGATTCACATGATCGAAAACAATGAGATCAAGCATATCTGGTCTCATAGAAAAAAGATGTACTTGTCGTCATTTAAAAGCCAAACTTGCACATCTTTATAGAACATAGCCGTCCAATTCACTCACGCTTACAAAGAAAGACATATTTAGTAGTTGGCTATCTGTTAAGGCTTTGCGTGAAATTTCGTTTCACGAAAAAAGCAAATATGTCCCTATAAGCTCACCTATCTTTATGTAGTAATTAGGTGCTAGACAAAGGGTTTAAACTGCGACTATATAAACATTTACCATTGCTGATGATATATTTCAGCATCGCCCTACCAGTTCTTTCAGTGCTTTGATTTGGAAAATTATAAACGGACATTTTACCTGATAGCAAAAACATAAAATTATACTTATTTTTTCAAAGTCTAAAAAATAGTTTATTTCATTTTGATGAATAGCATTATGAGACAAGTCTGTCAAAGAATAAGGTTCGGAAGCAAGAAGAATTTGTCATTTTTACAACAATTCCCAAAACTTTTTATATCCCGTTTGTAACGGTATAAATCTATATTAAGAACACCTATGAAATTCTAAGGCATGCGTTAACAAAATAACAATTTAAAAAAAAGAAAATCCCAAACTCTGATAGAGCAGAAAATGCAACTTAACAATGAAATCATGTTAACCTCCGTGCACAATTGTATAGGTTCCATAAAACACTGGTTGGCCTAATGTCATCCTACAGCTGGCCAATCAGTAAACATCTGCCGCTATTTTCATGTAAAGGTCGTGTAAAAAATGGTACAACTACGTGTTATAATCGATTGCTAAAGACAGGCACTGGGCACGAGCGGCCTTTACATGTACAAATCGGTAGGATAGGTATTTCATATATCACCTATGTAGAAACGGACCAAATATCTCGACAAATAATGTTTTAGCCAGCTTTTCTAGCCAATCGAGCAAATGAATTAATCAGGCTGTTTTAAATAATGAAAGACAACCCTGCATTTTTGACCAGTCGTATGCTTTACACCCCTTAACTCTGGACGACTTAAACGTACATCCGCGCCTCAAAAGTATTCTGACAGCTACATAATATTGTTTATAAGATATGTTAGAGTCTTCTTATAGTTCGTATTTTTGCTTATTATTGGGTCAAATGATTCAATTTTATAAAGCTGACGGACAATTGCAGTTGATTAAGCGACACTTTAAGTAAGGCAACATATAATTCAGCTCTGAGGAGCAAATGACAAATGCCGATTACGCTGGTTTGATAAAGTGCAAATACATGTGCTCGCAAAAGAAGTCACGCTCTTATTTTAGGATAGGGTCAGCTTCGACTCAAGAATGAAAAGGGGTTTTTTTTTTTTCACCCTCAAAAATTCTTTTTCTTGCGTTTTCTGGTTTTAAATATCAATATATGGATGTCTTGTTGACGAAAAAGGAAAAAAAAAAAAAAAAACTTATTGTCAAAGGAATTGTTGGCCCTTTTAACAAAGACTGTTAATTTTCATTCGTGCGCAAAAATGGCTATGAAATAAAAGTAGATAGTAAAACATGTTGAAAATTTGACGGATTACCGAGTTTTTTTTTTTTTTTTTTTAATTGCAGTTTCATACTTTGTTAAATAACGGTATGGCTATAATATTGCATAACAACAGACATTTTTTTTCAACAGGAAAAAATATCAGTTGGTCCAATATTTCCGTTTGTAAAGTGGCAGACTATAATTTGGAAAGTATGACGTTCCGGTCCAACCAAGTCTTTTTTAAAAACAAAATTAAGGGAAAACAATCACGTCTTATGACTTTTCTTTACAAAAGTATTCATAAACACCTTCCGAAGAAAAGGGACAAAATCTGGGTTGATTCTCCTTTATCTGTGTGCATTTCTGATCCTGTGCATGTATTTTCTGAACATATCCCGTAGTTTGTACAAATAGGATTTCAAGCTCCCTTTAACAGTATTTCAGTCATAATCATGGAAAAGTTCACCTGTTCGTATCTCCCTGGGTTTCATGTGTCACAAGTACAGTACGCTGGGGCTCTGCAGTGACTTGAACTAGGTCAGTCCGTTCTGACTAACAACCCGAGCTAAGATTGAACCAGGATTTCCCTGATTACAAAGCCAACACTTCAACTACTAAAACTCTGGATCAAGCATTACAAACAGTCCAGATTAAGATCAGACTGCACAGAAAATGTGTTCTGATCTTAATTATAATCTGTCTGCTACTTACTTGGAAATTATGACAAATACAGTCCTCATATTGCAATATCTTGATGTTTTATTTGAACTTGCGATATCTATTTCATGTATCTATCCACGTGCAGAGTCACACAGTATCAAAAGACCTATAAACTTTGTATAGTCACATCATTTAAGGTCACGGTACATTATGCGTCACAGTAATCGGTATTTTCCAGTTATAACAAACATCGGCGCCAACTAGCTGTTTGTCTGGCCTCTTTCGCTGAAAACACTTTAACGTAGATATGTCAAATTTTATTTCCAAATTATGGGAAAAAAAGCTTCCGAAAGTGAACCTAATAATAGGCACCTACTTGCCTAACATTTGTCCCATCCTCTAAAATCATTCTTTACACGCAGATTTACTAACAAAAGGACATGATGACGTATGTAGATCATCTGCTAGATTAAGTAACAATATTTTCAAATGATGTTATTACAAATTGGTGTCAAATGTATCAAGTTAAAAATGAATTTTTGACAGATACCAGTAAAGTCACATGATTCTATTTCAAAATACTAGTAGCTGCTTGATAGTTATGTAGATCAGGGTCGGGTTTCTTCCACAAGTTTGAACGAACTTGAGTGATATTCTATGAAGCTAGCTAAAAGATTAAAAAATTGTAATCGATTTTATACTCTGTAAAATTGGTTGCGTTTTTCTTGATCGAACATTAAGTACCGTGAACTCAGGTGTGCCAAATAACAGGTACAGGTAATAATCACTGAAGTTTGTAGCCTTGGCACACCTGAGTATATATCTGATATAGAAAATTATGAAATCAATATTAATGAATGTATTGACGCAATGAGTGATCTGATGTATGGCATTTCAGAAAAATGTTTTGGTAAGAAGGTAAACTTTAAAAAACAAACTACATACAGAAGAAAAAAATGTCCGAGGTATAATGAAAACTGTAAAAAGGCTAAAATTGATTTTTAAAAAGTAAAAAATTATTTGAAAATACTCCATCGAGTGAGAATAAGTTTTTTGAAATCACGTAATCACTTCGCATATGTTAAGCGCAAAGAAAAAAAGAGAACATTTTATAAGAGAAGGGTTGAAGCTTTCAGATTTAAATAAAAAGAGTAGTAGCAAGTTTTGGAAAACAATTCGTAAATATAACCAAAAACAAGTATCAAATATTCCTTTAACTGCTGATGATTTTTTAAAAACATTTTGACAGTTTATCGAGTAATAAAAGTACAGAAAGTACTGGAGAAAAACTGTCCGACCAAGGTGTCATTAACAATGATATAGAATTTCTAGATAAACCCTTTACTATAGGGGAAATAAAAAGTAACATTTCACAGCTAAACTGGAATAAAAACACAGGGATTGACAATATCGTTCCCGAATTTTTCATAGATAGTAAAGAGTTTATCTCCTCTTATCTCGTTACTGTGTTTAACAAAATTTATGACATTTATGACATATACCCAGACGCTTGGTCAAAAGGTATTATTGTTCCTATTTTCAAAAAGGGTTCGAAAGATAATCCTAGCAATTACAGGGGAATTACTCTTATAAATACAATGGCAAAACTTTTTCCTCTTTGTTTAACAAATAGAATAAATAAATTTTGTGAAAGTGAACACCTTTTTACCGATTTACAGTTTGGGTTCAGAGAGAAAAAAGGGACAATTGACTGTATTTATATTTTACATTGTATTATACAAAAGTGTTTAGCAAAAAAAATAAAAAAAAAAACTTTTTTGCGCGTTTATAGACCATGAAAAGTGTTTCGATACGATAAATCGGGACATGCTGATACACAAACTTATTGCAACAGGCCTTAGTTCCAAATTTGTAAGAATTGTTAAAGCGTTATATACAAAAGTTACGTCGTGTGTTAAAGTAACAAATAGGTAAAAAATGTCTGATATTTTTCGATGTCTCAGTCGGTTTAAAGCAAGGAGAACCGCTATCGCCAATATTATTTATTTGTAAATGATATAAACAGCGCAATCTTACAGATGATGATCTAGATATTTTATTTATACCTGTCAATGTTTGCAGATGACGTGGTTATTTTTACCACTGATAAAAATTCTTTACAATTTCAACTTAATAGTTTACATGATTATACCTAGAAATGGGGTCTTAAAATAAATGTAAAGAAAAACAAAGTCTGCATTTTTTAAAAACGTAAAACCATCTGTAACTTCGCTTGGTCTATTGCGGGAGAAAAATTAGAAATTGTCGATGAATTTTGTTATTTAGGTATTAAATTCTTCAGAACAGGTAGAATGCAAAATTCAGTTAATGATCTAAATGATCAAATTTTAAAAGCTATGAATAGTCTTATATCTTTATTTAAAATGTCCCAACAGAATGGTATCTCCAGTTTTGCTGTATGTAGCAGAAGCATGGGGGTCTCTAACTTAAAGTCTACTGATAAAGTACATCTGAAATTTTTAAAGAAAGTCCTTGGCGTAAGTCCTCGAACCCCCAAACTTTGCTGTGTATGGCGAACTTGGAAGATATCCAATGTCACTATTGGCGCTCGAAAAATCAATTAAATATTATTTGAAGATTAAAAATAATAGAACGTCACTGATTCATACAATATTTGATGAAAATTGCAGTATTCAATTTGCAAATAGAATTAGTTTTAACTGGTGTGCAAAAATTAAGAAAAACTTAGATAAAGCTGGATTTTCATATATTTGGACAAGAAATACCGTAGAAAATGTTAATTTCGTATTCAAAAATATTCAAAGAAGACTTCGTGATGATTTTACACAAGAATGGCACAATGCTATCAGCAATTGTTTTAAATTCGAGCATTATTGTGATTTCAAAATGATTTTTGAATTTGAAAATTAATTATCAAATATAAGGGATGAAAAACTAATAAAAACGTTGATACGCTTTAGACTTGCCTCCCATAAGCTTGCAATAGAAACCGGAAGAGTCCAAAATATTGACTGAAAAAATCGACTTTGTAGACTATGCAATGACAACAGAATAGAATCAGAATGTCACTTTTTATGTCTTTGTCCAAAATATCATGATTTGAGATCAAAATACTTACATATGTATTGGTTTACGATTGCTAAATTTGATAAAATAATGGTATCAAGAAAAAGAAAAGTTCAATTAAATACAGCAAAATTTATCAAAAGGGCACTAGATTTAACAGACAGCTTTCTTAATAACCTTTAATTATTTGATATTAACGATCCTCCTGTAAGTTGTGATAAATCATATGTTTTCTGATTTTTCTATATTGTGTACATGTTTAAGCTATATTTCGTGTTGTTATTTTTGTAAATGGTCAATGGCAAAATTTTATTTGCTGAATACCAAATAAAATTATTTGAGTTAAGTTGAGTTGAGATTATTACCATACAGAGTCTGATGTCATCCATTGATCCCGTTTCAGTTCTCCCGAACTATCTTCTTTATAATACATATCTATTGTGCTGCTGGTGTCTGTATCGTGGGCGGATTCAAAATTTGTGACAGATCGGCATGGAATACCAAGAGCTCGACAAACTGTTAGGTGTGATAAAAAAGGGAAGAAGCAGATTAGTAATTTATTCTACTCGCAATTCTGTTATTCTGAAATAAATATTAAAAGATAAAAATATGTAAAGGAAAGAAATGAGAAATTATTATGTCAAGTGGTAAACAAATTTGTTTACCTCACACGAATTTTGAGTAGTCTCTGCACTATTTCACAATTTACTGTCAAAATTCGAAACGGTTACTGCAGAAATAGACAACAAATATGTCCGAATCTATACATGATTTACGGGGTCTGGCTGATAAGTTGTGAGCCTCGTATGTAAGGGTTTGACTTGTGGTGGACATATTGCATTATTTTTTGACATAATCCCCATCAATAGTTATACACTTTTGCCATCGATTTTTACGGACGTAAATACCGCTTTTAAAGAGGTCTTTTTTCTTGACCCATCAGAAAATCCTCCACTGCATGTGTGACGTCATCATCTGACCGAAAGTGGGTACCTGATATGACCTCTTTCAATTTGGAAATATTGAAAGTCTGATGGGGCGAGATCATGCGAACAAGGAGGATGCTCAATCAGTTCAAAGCTACAATCGTTAATGACAGCCATGACAATAACAGACTCGCTCTTACAGCAATTTTGTCCATTTTGCAAAAGTCACTTGTCTTGTTTACATTAGGATGCTACCTATTCGACTTGAATCGGCCAAATGACCACAGTCTTCGCGTACATAGCCTAAGGTAGTCATGGAAAAGTAGGTCTTAAAAAGGACATCCCTGATTAACTTGTTCAATACAAGGCTCACAACTTATCAATCAGCCCTCGTACATAATTTCGTTAACATACCGGTGGTAAGTACGCCAGAGAAGACCCAGCATTGACCAAATTTGACACGGCGGTCTTTTTTAGCCTTGTAGTAATTACGAAGAATATTTATGCTGCCGACCCATGTAACTGGACTAGTTCCTCCGCTATAATCACCTGACCAGTTTCCGATCAGGACCCCATTGTCTGCATCTTTTTCATCTACATTGACCTGATACAGAATATAAAATCTAAGTAATAGTGCCCAATTTAAGTTTGATTTTTCCACAAAATATAGACGTAGTGGACAAATGTTTGGAAAAGATTGTGAAAAAGGAGCCATTGTTTGTAAGAAGCAATTACTCCTTTTTCAAAATGTTTTCAACACTGCTATATCCCTGATGAAAACTACCGGTAATTACATGTAATGTACAACGAAAAAGGAAGTTAAAGGAACAGAGGAGTTACTTTGATAACAGAATCTATGTACATGATCACTAATGTAATACTAGCATTATCAATATGGCCATTCCAATGGAATGATAAAACTTTTTGCATCTGGCAAAATAAAAATAACGCTTTTCAAGGTTATATTTAATTGTTGTCATATTTTGAGGGGGGGGGATTAGTTGAAGCAGATGACTCTGAAAAAAAAACATCCTTTGTAAATAATCATCGATACAATTTAAGGTTAACCTTTAGATGTAGTAAATTTAAACGTGAAAACGCGTGGGAAATAAAGAATCATTTTTTTAAAACTAATTTTAATTTTTCCACCATGTTTTCGAAAGTAGACTTTTGTTAGAGGGAAAAAAATTCTGCACGAGATTGTGTAGATCAATTAGACCCAGCAAATTTATGAAAATAAAGTAGATATATGCATATCTAAATAAAAGATAACCTCTTTTGTTTTTACTGTAAAAAAGTCACGAAGAATTGTTTAATCGCACACTCGTTTGATAAAAGACTTATTTGACGTGATGATGCATAGAAACCCATGCACATGCCTGTTAAAGCTCTAGGTAACAAAGCTCTATCCATTCATTAACACAGGACTTTATGCGCTATAAGAATCACGGCATTTCGAGTTTAAACATGAACGCTAGGTTATCCACGTAAATAAAAGGGTTCGCGTCATTGCGAGTGATAAGTAGCGGAGCAGAAGAAGAAGAAGAAGAAGAAAAAAAAAAAAAAAAAAATTGTAAAAAAGCGGTATTTCCTTGCTTCATCTGTTTTTCGTATTGTACTTGTTTTTAATGTAGTTTAATGCCGTTTTAACAGCTTAGGTCATTTCACGGTGATCAGTGCTCCTACGCATGTGTTTCCTGGCTTTCTAATATCAGTATGGACACAGCTCTCTTTCAAAGCCACTTAATACTCTTCTCACATGTAGGGAACAAAGTTTACAAAGGTCCCAGTGATAAGGGGGCTAAGGAACTATATAAAAATACACGAAGAGTTGACTGAACGGGAGCCGGAACTACAAGATAGGAGTAGAATTAGAATGTCAAACACCACTGTCATGAAACAGAACTTTGATCTCCTTGGTGAAACCATTGATAGACTACGTTTAAAGACCCATAAAAATATTTAACTGTGACGAAACTTGGTCGAGCGAAAAGGATTGTTTGTGTTTGTATTGGAGTTTAATGCCGATTTAACAGCTAAGGTCATATCACGGAGGTCAGTGCACCTACGCATGTGTTCTTGGTTTTCTCACACCAGTACTGACATGACTTTCTTTCCAAGTCACTTACTACTTTTCCCACATGCTTCATAGGTGAGAGGCGAAAAATCGCCAAATAGAAAGTTTGCCCACAACCGGGTATCGAACTCGCAAACACCAGGTTATGAGTTTGATACGCTAACCACTGAGCTACCCGGGCGGGCGAGCGGAAAGAAAAGGTCAAGGCAAAGGGTTATTGCTGTGAAGGGGCATCGCAGTTATCAACAAGCCCTGATGTCTTCAGGTCATTTATGTATTTGTACAGACGGCAGAATCTTTCCGACATTTGTAATCTTTAAGAAAAGCCTGCTATATATTGACTTCAAGGATGGTATACCAGGTGACTGGCTGTTTGGTCATCTGAGAGGATTCGTGGATAGCGTACTGTTTTAGTATAGTTCAAGCAGGTGTCTTTTCCTGATTGTGGCTCAGCAAGACCTGTTCTACTAATGCTTGGCAACCAAGACCCCCACACTACTTTAGATGTCACTTAATGTGCCAAAGAAAACGATATTGAGCTACTTGGACTTCCTCCACACAAAACTCATCTCCTTCAACCCCTGGACCTATGAAAGCTAAAATCAGTTCAACTGCCGTCCATTAGGACACGTAAATGAGTACCAGACCATCACCAAGGCTAGATTCCGTGCAATTCCTTCGCCAGCCAGGATTATAGATTCATTTAGAAAAGCCGGTATTTCTCTCTTAAATCCTGACATTATAGACAAGTCCTAGCTGACGCAGACTCACACAGTAACAGGAAAGAAGCAGGAAAAATGTCTGAAGAAGAACCATGTTCTTCTACATCAAAAGACAAAGGTAGACGCCAACCTTCAGAGTAATAGCAGCATGTGCAGCACATACATGTACCTTTCTCGGTGAAAACCCACTGGTGAATGAAGGACTTATTCCGAAGACTCTATCACCCATCTTTACCCCGGTCCAATGCAAACCACAAATAGTTCGACGGGATTTGATTAATGAGGCAAGAATTATCACCAGTGAAGAATACCTAAACGGACTGAGAGAAAAATGTCCGACGAGAGAATAAAGAAAGGGGGAACAGCAAAGAGAAAACAGGAGATGGGAAAAAATGATAAAATAAGAGAAGATGAGAGAGCAAAGAAGGGCGAATAATGGGCTAGAAAAAGACTAAACGCCGTAAGTCAACGCATATCTTTGTAAGATATGCAAAATGACAGACCAGGGCTGTGACGACAATACACTATGGATTGGATGTGATAACTGCTATGATTTGGTGCACCCTCGGTGTGTAAATCTACAAGAGGACGAGAACCTTTTCAAGCTCAAATTGCGCGCCGTCGGTCGGCGTTTTAGACGGTCCCAATGCGTCTACTTGCGATGCACTGCGTTACTTTGGCGATGCTTGCGATCATACTGCGCACATCTCGACGTTCTGCATTTTGTCTTAGACGCCGTGGGATCGCCGCCCTGATGCGACAGGGGTTTTAGCCACTGGAATACTGTATGTGACAAGGTACTACCAACAGATTTCTCATGTTATTTTATCGACATGTTCAAATAAAACAAGCCAACTGCTTTTTAATCAAAATTTATTGCTAGAACTTTGTATTTCTTTGTTTGCTTGTATGATGTTTGACAACGTTTTCTACATTATTACAGTTACGATGTATATCCGGCCGCAAGTGCACCTACCATACTTTCCTGAATTTCTTTCACCAGTAGATCTACTCCGCACAATATTTTTCCCAATATACTTATTTCCCGCAAAATCATCGTCGACAAAAATGATCAGGACGCACTCTGACAGAACATCATAGATCTCTATGAAATGGAGAGATCAAGATGTGAATCAGTTCTGATGACGATTAGATACGGCTGCAATAGCGATAGGGTAGCGAATGATACGCTCCAGTTGACCTTAATCGCCACCTTAACCCTTCAAAATGTGGCATCCATAGAAGATCGTCTGACGGTTAAAGCTACTGGAGGTATTGCAGAAACAAAGTAGTGTTCTGTGCTACTTGCAACCAGACTTAACGAAAACGCTGGAACGTGGTCTTCGTATTGATATCTCCTTTCCTTTACATATGTAAATACTTTTTAAAACTAGAACGAATGATGTGTATTCAGCTTCTTTTTTCAGGTTTCATCAGTGGAATGAAAGTAGGGATACAAGTAGACCTTAAAGATTTTCACTGCGTGTGCGTGCGTGTGTGTGTGTGTGTGTGTGTTTTCCTTTAAACCCTCTTCTTTGGATCCTGCCTTTAGTATATAATAGGAGGCCCTCGTATATAAAATGTGAATTTTCCCCTTCATTTTTCGTTTTTTTTTTTTTTTTTTTATGAATTATGAAAATTTGACCGTGATTTTGGTCCCTTTCTGTCGTTCTTTCTTTTCTTTTTTTTTTTTTTTTTTTCATTTGAAGCCTACATGCAAGAAGTAAATCCGTCCGTAAAATTTTCTTTAAAAGAATGTGTACTCGTAATCATTATAAGTTATGGTTACCACACGTTATTTTACTCTGAAACAAAATAAACAAAATTATCTGGGAACAGACTTGATTTTGTACAGAGATTCCGGGACCGTTCATCCTATTTCACGTTCGCATGGTTTCATTCACCTTAATTTACATGTATTTATCTACGAGAGAAGAATGCAATCTATCGCATTTTTGAAAACCCTCAAAGTTAGTTGTGGCAAATCCGGGATTCGAACTCAAAACCGCATCATTCAAGATCAAGCTAGTCGTTTGAATTACTGGGCATTTGATTTCCACGAACTATTCAGTCCGTCCGTATTGAGCTAAAAGACATTCTAGTCTTCGATGAGTTTGGACAGTGAACAACGGACTGCAAAAAGGGGGGGGGGGGTCATGTCAAGCTTGTTTTGACATTCTTTGCAAAGTACTATAAGGCCAATGAAAACTTATCCACTGTTTTAAGATAACAAAGAATCTTTAATTTCATCAACTTTAATCTGTTTCGGATTCGTCAGCGCCGACACCGAGCTGCATGAGCAGCTTGGGCACCGTCTTTGTGCTGAAACGATTGTACTGTGGCTGGTTTTCACGAACTAGGTCCATGAGTGGCCTCTTCTGGGACACTTTACACACGGAATTGGCTGCTGGAACATAGTCATTGTTTTGTTCTAGTTCTTGATCAGTAAAAATGGATGGAACGGACAGCACTGTAGATTTCCGCGGCGTCTCGGTCTGTCTACTTTCGGCAGACATGGATCCTTCATCAGAGTCCGAGGACGGTTCTAATGCAGATTCCCGGACGTCAGACCCAGTCGCAGAAGACGCGGTGATCTTCGATGTAGTGGTCTGCTGAGTCATTGTATTGTTCTAGTCCTTGATCAGCAGAAGTGGATGGAACGGACCGCACTGTAGAATTTTGCAGCAGACATGAACCCTTCATAAAAGTCCGAGAACGCTTCTGATGCAGGTTCTCTGGTGTCAGAACCACTAGCAGAAGACGCGGGGATCTTTGATTCACTGGTCTGCACGAGTTGCCTCTGTAATTGAGTTGTTAAGGTAGTGGTACAGACTGTAAGTAATGCAGAAAACAAATATGGGAATTTTCCTTATTACTTTTAGAATGGTCTAAGTTAATGTGTAATTAAAACCACACAGTATATAACTAAGCTATGTCCAGTTTAGATAAAATTTACTGTCTATATTATAGGCACAGTTGATGCTTTATATTTCAGGATTTACCCGGAGTGGTAACAAAAATCTACATTGCTCGATTTAGTGGTTACCAAAATGCACGGCAACACATCCTACATAGTATATCACACAAGTTATGCTGAGCTCGTTTACCACTTTTTCGACAAGAAATTGCTCAATCTTTGCAATAACCCATAACCAGAAAATCCCTTTTTTATTAACTCACCTGAGCACAAAGTGCTCATGGTGAGCTATTGTGATCGTGCTGTGTCCGTCGTCCGTCGTGCGGTGTGCGTCGTGCGTCGTCCGTCGTCAACTTTTTACTTTGTGTACGCTCTAGAGGCCACATTTTCAGTCCAATCCTCATGAAACTTGGTCAGAATGTTTGTCTTGGACGAGTTCGAAATTGGGTCATGTGGGGTCAAAAACTAGGTCACTAGGTCAGATCTTAGAAAAACCTTGCGTACGCTCTAGAGGCCACATTTTCAGTCAGATACTTGTGAAACTTGGCCAGAATGTTTGTCTTGATAAAATCTCAGACGTGTTCGAAATTGGGTCATGTGGGGTAAAAACTAGGTCACTAGGTCAAATCTTAGAAAAACCTTTTGTACACTCTAGAGGCCACATTTTCAGTCCAATACTCTTGAAAAATGGTCAGAATGTTTGTCTTGATTATATCTTGAAATAGTACGAAAATGTGCCATGTGGGTCAAAAACTAGGTCACCAGGTCAAATCTAAGAAAAACGTTGTGTATGCTCTAGAGGCCATATTTTCTGCCCAGTACTGTTGAAAGTTGGTGAGAATGTTTGCCTTGATAATATCTCTGACTAGTTTGAAAATGGGTCATGTCGGGTGAAAAACTAGGTCACTAGGTCAAATCTTAGAAAAATCTTGTGTAAGCTCCAGAAGCCACATTTTCTGTCTAATACTCTTGAAAGTTGGTCAGAATGTTTGTCTCGATGATATCTCAGTAGAATTTGAAAATGGGTCATGTCGGGTCAAAAATTAGGTCACCTGGTCAAATCTTAGAAAAACCATGTGTACACTTGTGGCCACATTTTTTGTTCAATACTCTTTTAAAGTTGCTCAGAATGTTTGCCTTGATAATATCTTGGATGAGTTTGAATATGGGTCATGTTCGGTCAAAATCTAGGTCACTAGGTCAGATCTTAGAAAAACCTTGTGTACGCTGTAGAGGCCACATTTTCAGTCCAATACTCTTGAAATTTGGTAAGAATGTTTGTCCTGATGATATCTTGGACCAGTTTAAAAACGTGTCATGTTGGCTGAAAAACTAGGTCACTAGGTCAAATCTTAGAAAAACCTAGTGTACGAATGACTCTCAGAAAGAAGTCTTTTGAAAACACTGTTTGAAAATGAGAAAATGCTGGTATCCAGCATTTTTCCCTTTTTCACAATGTTTTCTACCCCTTTGAGAGACCAATCCCACAGCTTGATCCACATATTATTTGTTTTATGCAGAAGGTTCAGACTGATGAGTTTAAAATTTTATTGTTTGGTAATACATATATCTCACAAGACGTTGGAAATTGGTTGTGCTTGGTCAAAAGGCTCAGGTGAGCGACTCCAGGGCCATCATAGCCCTCTTGTTTTCATTTTTTACGACCCTTACCTATAACGCTTTGGAGAACTATGTAGGAAAAGTTTCTTCCCTATTAGAGAAAAATGTCACCATCTGGCACATATTAAATTGTCGTCTGCAAATGCTTTCATTTTGAGCTAGACCAAAATTTTGTCGCCTGATAAAGAGTTAAGATGCAATTAATCCAGCCTAATGTCATCATCTTATGTCTATTTCACGCATAAGTTTTCCAAACTTTTAGGATGGTCTATCTCGTATACAGTTCCTTCACTGGCATTGGAAGATGGCCTAGTTTTTTTTTTTTTTTTTTTTCATATCATGATGTAGCCCTTGTTGTCGGGGTGAGACTAGTAGCAACGTAACATAAATAATATTTTATCCTAATTGATCTTTACAATTTTCATCGTTCTTTGTAGAATCGTGTCTAGATTAAAAAAAGAAAAAAAAAAAAAAAAAAAAAAATCAAGTACGGATATGTCCACTTTTTGAGGAAAACTTGTGATCAACAAGTCTATAAAGTTACAGTGAATGGTAAGTACTTCAGAAATATATTTATGTATGTACTTTTTTCAAATTTTCAAATTACCTTTTTTGTAATTAAATAATGAGTCACTTACTTGTACCTTTAACTCCTTCCACTGGAAAACTACAGGTTTGTACAATACAGGCACGCGAAACCCGTGCTATACAAAAGTGGTCGCGTGACAGTTTATCGAGACTGGTAACGATCAGATAGCCGGAACAGGGTTGATCGTTATTATAGAGGAAAGTATATGTGAACAAATTCCAAGCCCTTTGCAAATTAAGATTTATATACGTGTGCTGTTAAAACCAACAATACCTGACATAGCAGAACTAAACCTACAAAGCTACAAGTGCAATTTGGCGCCAAAGTAGGAATTCTCAATTTGCGCGTTATAATTCAAGAATTGCTCCTGCGCAAAGTAGGAATATTGGACAAAGTGAGAATAATCATCTTATCTAATTGAAGATACTCTTTCGCCCGATTGATTTTATTCAGACTTCTATCCAGTAGCAGACGACAAAACATACATGTACTTTATTTCTCGCGACCATTAATTAATCAGTGTTATTTAAAGAAAAAATATCACTAAAAATCAACTCCCCTTTGTGGAAAAATGGTGGGAATCAAATTCTTGGAACTTTGTTCAGTTTCGAGGTCTAATTTCGTTTTTGAGGTGGGCTGCGAAGCATCCCAGCTCAGTTTTACCATGTGGGAAATTGAAGCTACAAAATCTGATTCTGGGGTACCTAACATCGCAAAATCATTATCTGGAAAATTAGTACTATTAAGAAAGCATTTTATTCACTTTGGCATCAAGACATGACTGAAACGTTAACAATTGGGGAACTTACACGACTTCGACGATAAATATGTAAAAAATTACATGTACACCGTTATCATAACACAATTAAAAAAAGTGTCAGAACAGACTACCATGAGGCATGCGTAGGTTCACGCATTTATGTATCGGTTCCACCTATTAGCGTCAAGAAGCGTCAACAAGTGCCATGGAAAGCTTTGAAGCATCATGAGAACTCTTGTGGTAATTTCTTTGAATAGGATTGCTTTATTTGTCTAGATATTGCCTAATAATACCTCTCACGTCGTTTCATTTTGACATTCTATTGAACCCCCTCCCTTTACACACAAAAAAAGAGAATTTTTTTAGTTTGCTATGACATTTATAGGAGAGGTACCTCTCTGCTCTTTAAATGTCTGCTTGCTTTTAACATTTAGATTTCAATTTGAGCATGATTAAACGCACCCCACCTCAGCAGCGCTTTCACTGCTTTGATTTATTGATCTCAGCGCCTAGAACCATTACTGCAGAGGCTAATTTTAGATCAATGAAAAAATGTTGAAGCCAGAGTTACAGAAACACTTTGGTAATTAAAGAGGGAAAACATAATTTTAATAGGTATAGAAATTACAGCGGAAAAGGGAAATTGCTCCTTTTCCTATTTACAATGTTTTCTACAGCGTTAAACTACGGGGCTCAAACTTTGATATTTGGAGCTCTTAAATGAAAAGCACAGTTTAACTCACGAAAATGGATCTCATATTCCAACTAAAAGACCATTTCGGACCACAATACCGCACAAAATACAAGAGATTGCATGTACATAAGAGATAAGACTTTACATTCCGTGCAGTCTTGTCTTGATCTCCATGTAACACTCCCATCAAAAACAATTAACGTTGTGCCTAGCATTCCAAAGGCTACAAAAAATATTTATAATTAAAAAGTACATCGCTAGACTTTCTGTGCATTAAATTGCACGTTTATATCAACGAAATTCCGTCAAATCAAATATTTGTTTAAGCTTCGAGTTCATGGCAAAATCTCGAAGTGGGAAGGTGCTTACTTAGTAACTGCTCGTGTAATAAACGCTTATAACGGGCTGTGGCCATTTTCATGACAGATAAGACAGTTGAAAGGCTGTACGATGTAAATATCAGTTTTGTCGATCTTTGTCGACGGTACATTTTATGTGAAAACTCAACTTACCTGACAACAAAACATTTTCCCTGCTTAACCTTTATAAAGAATGAACTCTTCTTTTTGATAAAATAATATCGGAATTAAAATAGTGTTTTATTACAATCAGATAAAGGAAATAGAAACACGAACATTAACGCATACGATAAAGGACGAAAAATGGTATAAAAGAGAACATGATCACTCTTTCTCGGTTTATCAGGTTAAATTTTCTACTTTGTCCCAAACATTCCTACCTTACGCAGAGACTCTACCTACGTGGCTTAACAATAAATGAAATCTATAAAATCCTTCGAGCAACTCTAGAATTGTACCGATTCCTACCAAAATGTTTAGACTTGTCCAAACTGAAAGCATTGCAGGATGAAAAAATACATGTAATTGTGTCTGAAACGATGAGATTTGTATTTCAATAGGTAGTAAGTATTGTGGGTAAAGTATAACAATGCTGGTTACCCACACTTTCAATAAAGTTCCCCAAAGCCTTCTTATATAGTGTTATTAATACACGGGATTGTTTTGTAAAAAGATTAATTACTATGGCTGCCAGAACTCTGCACACTTTGATTGGGTTGGACATGCTGGGTTGAATCTTTTCGTTAAATCCATCTCGTAGTAGTTTCAGGCTACAGTCCAGAATCATGTCTTTAAACTAAAAGTATAAACACAAAGTCTGCAAATGAAGTGTTTAACTGAATTGTATTGATATGGATGACTTGATTGTTTTTCCGAAATGCTAAAAGCAATGGAACCTCAAAGGAACATACAATTAGATCGACAATTATTTTTTGTTAATGATTTTGTCCGTCCTTTCTTTCGTTTCAAAAAAAAAAAAAAAATAGGATAAGAAATAAAATTCTCTTTTTAAGGGTCAAACAGCATATATCATCCTTGTATCGAATCAAGTTCGGTATTCAAAGAACAAGGCGGTCTCTTTTGCAACTGCATTTGCCATATAATCAAACGAACCCCAAAGGCAACTGTACCGTGAACATAACCAAAATATACGATAGCTATACTTCAGTGACTGCCGATGACACCTATAAAACACACAAGTCCGACGCTGTAGAACGGAATTTGTATTATATCTGTTCTATACCATGATCCAAAATAATTATGAATATCTTATAATAATATTAAACCCAGCAAGTCCAAACTTCCATAATTTTAGTCTGGTGGAATTGCCAGTCAAAATATATTATTGGCACAATATTAAAACCAACCTGTCCAAACATCCACGGTCTGGGTCTGTTTGAATTGGAACTGCCAACCCAAATATATCCAAAATCATTAAGTATATACTCGTCCAGATCTTCTTCAGTATAAACCAAATCCTCTAGAACACAAAGGAATAAAACAAGTTATCAAACTGCCTGAGTGACACATAAAACGATAGGACGGATGTTTGTAAATACATAATGATTATAACTGATAACAGGAAATAGGAAAAATAGGAACATCAATAGATTTTTTTCTTATCAGTCACAGCGGTAGATATCGACCTATAACAGTACATGATATTCTTAGACCAAAACGAAACTCTTTTACCGATTTAACCGCTTTGAACGCATCTACATCTGACACTTTATTGTGGGGGTGTCTTTGATAGGATTAAAAGCGTAGTCGATATAGGAGAAAATGCTGGTAACCAGCATTTTCTCCTTTCCCACAGTGTTTTTGATATATTGTTTGAAGAGATTGATTGCTCGTGTCTTGTCTGATCCTTTTACGTCCAATTTCATGTTTAGTAAGGGTTATAGAATAAGGTTCTATGGCAATTTCTATAGGATACTCAGTCCATTGAGACTTGGAATCAAGGTCAAGTCACACAGCAAAGTTTATTTACTATAAAGTTAAGCTGCCTTGATGTAAACATTATGAGTATTTAACGCAGTACAGTATTCATATGACTTTTTACAACCAGAATATTCCGAAAATCGTTTAAGCTGGTGCTTTTATCTCCATGTAAGTCAAGCAACGACAATCATGTTTCCATGCTTTACCTCTACACGGTATGAGGTTATAATCGTACTTACAATCAACATAATACTAGGAATACTAGAATACTTAATCTCACAATTCGCTGACGATACGACACTCTTCCTAGACGGCTCACAAAAGACGCTGACCAGTACTTTAGATTTATTACAAAATTTTTCACATATTTCAGGCCTTAAAATTAACTTTGACAAAACAAAACTGATTTGGATTGGTAATATGAAGTATAGTACTCGCTCAATGAAAACTGAATGAAAACTAAATGGAAATTATCATGGGGAGAAACCCAATTCAAGTTACTTGGTATTTTATTTCACGTTGATCTAAAAGAAATGGTAAAATTAAACTTTGAACCAAAAGTACAAAGCATGAGTAACTCTATACGATATTGGAAAAAAAAGGAAATTAACACCTTTTGGAAAAATAGCTGTAGTAAAAAGCATTCTAGTACCCATCTGAACTCACTTATTCATAAGTATTCCGTCTCCATCATATAACTATTTGAACAAAGATAGTGACATGTTATATAACTTTGTATGGGACGGAACGTGTAATAAAATTAAACTTTGACCTCATGGCTACAGTCTGACTAAATGGGGAATATTGTATTAGAAGAATAACATGCCAAATGTGGGAGTTCTTGGCCTTATGGCTGGTAACAAGATGGTTTCTGAACTTTTCACTCCATAAACCCATGTAAAACTTGTGATCCCTGGTGCAGGGCCAAACTTGATCCTAGAGCTGTAACTTGGGCCCTCTTTGTAACTGTCCACTAAATAATGCTATAATTATATGCAAAATTTGGTAGCCTAAGCCTTATGGCTATGTACACCAAGATTTAAAAGTTTTCCCTATGTAAGCCTATGTAAATCTTGTGAACCCCCCCCCTCCAAGTATGAGGCCAAATTGTCCCCAGGACTATACTTTGGGCACTTTTGGTAGACTCCAACTAGATCAAGCTAAATGCCAAATTTGGTAGCTCTAGGCCTTATGGTTTCAGACAAGAAGATATTTAAAGTTTTCTCTATATAAGCCTATGTATAAAACTTGTGACCCCTGGGGAAGAGCCAATTTTGACCCCAGGGCTGTAATTTCAAGAAACATGATAGAGGTCTACTACATAAAGCTACATGCCAAATTTGGTAGCCCTATGCCTTATGGTTTCAGACAAGAAGATTTTTAAAGTTTTCTCTATATAAGCCTATGTAAAACTTGTGACCCCTGGGGAAGAGCCAATTTTGACCCCAGGGCTATAATTTCAAGAAACATGATAGAGGTCTACTACATAAAGCTACATGCCAAATTTGGTAGCCCTATGCCTTATGGTTTCAGACAAGAAGATTTTTAAAGTTTTCTCTATATCAGCCTATGTAAAACTTGTGACCCCTGGGGCAGAGCCAATTTTGACCCCAGGGCTATAATTTGAAGAAACTTGATAGAGGTCTACTACATAAAGCTACATGCCAAATTTGGTAGCCCTATGCCTTATGGTTTCAGACAAGAAGATTTTTAAAGATTTCCAATATTTTTCAGTTTTGTTGCCATGGCAACCAGAGTTTTTGAAGGAATCAAATTCTTTCAAGAAATTCTGAAGAGGACCATGTCAGGATCATTTCTGTGAAGTATCGTGAAAATCGGATGGGTAGTTTCAGAGAAGAAGATGTTTGAAATAAAAGTTAACGGACGGACGGACGGACGGACGACGGACACCGGGCCATGACATAAGCCCGCTGGCCTTCGGCCAGTGGAGCTAAAAATGAATTCTGGAAAGACGTTTTATACTCACTTATGACGTATATGTCAAAATGTCATTTTACAAATTGGATAGAACTAATCAATATGCCTCTATTCTATAATGAAAACTTAATGATTGGCTCTAAGCACTTTTTTAATCACGTTCTGTACAATGGTGGAATAAGGTATGTTAAAGACATGTTAAATGAAGATGGTAGCTTTAAAACGTGGAATGAAATGAAAAATATTTTTAATAACGGAATCAACTTTTTAGAATTTTATAGCATTATCAGCGCTATTAAAGCACTTTTTGTAAAACATAACATCACTAACAAGAATAAGTAATTACAAGGTTTCCATAACCCAAATATAAACTGCTATTTTTATCAAATAATTATTAAGTCTTATAGTAACAAATTCACATATAACGTTCTGATAAAGAATAACGAAAAACCGACATGTCATAGTAAGTGGAACAGTACTTTTCCAAACTCTAATATCAATTGGAATGTTATACACAGTAATGTTTTTAAATATTCAAGTGACAGATACTCCCAATGGTTTCAAACAAGAATAATACACAGGATTCTTCCGACAAACTCGCACTTTTGGGTTCAAATGAAACAAATCTGAAGCTAGATAGATTACTTCTTGAAACAAAAACATATTTTTACAAATGTAAAAACAAAGATATTAAACCATCTTTATTAGGCCTAGAAAATAGTCTTTTCTATAATCTTAGCATCATTAGAAGCTCAAAAAATTATGAAAATGAACGAAGGCTAACGACAATTGTAGAATACATCAGTCAAAACCTCCCATAAACCAAACGTTTTTTTTTTCTATACACACGAACAATGCTGCTATGCTGAAGCCTCAAAAGAGTACCTACCTTATGTTACGTTTGCTTTTTTGCTTTTGACGTTTCAGTACTGTACATTGAACCAAGATCAAGTAACACTTTATCAACTCAATCACTTTCACACTCACGCAACTCTCACACAATTTTTTTTTACACATTTAAATATAAAAATAAGCTTTTTCGTCCACATATTTAAAAAAAAAAAAAAAAAAACCTGTTATTAGTCATTATTGTTAAAATCTTCATATTTTAGTAGCCATATCAATATAGTAGTACAATAGTAGCTGTGAAAAAATCTGGAATCTGTAATTACCACTTTTGTTTGTATTTTAAAATTCAATTACTAACACAGAATACTAACAACGATCTGTAAGGTGCATTGAGGGATGGACACGACCCTCAAGTACCAAAAAGACGTAGACAATAAAGTTAAAAAAAAAACTAGGCTAGTGCTTAGATGAGCGACCCATTGCGTTGCACTTTATTTTGAAAGCAGTGATAGGATGATGATGATTACTGCACTGAAATTGTGTTATCCTGCAAAATTTCTCGGATTAAAACCTTTACCAAATGTCCCATGTTTAAAGATCCTGAAATTTTTCAGACTTTCAGACCGTCTTTTAAGACAGCGTTTGGAAACATTTGGTAAAAGGAATGAAAAACGTTGGCAACTAGCACTTTAGCTTGGCTGTTTTTCAAAGAAAACATCGAGGTATTGACATAGCCCTGTCGTCGTCTGCGTCTGGGGCGTCGTCGTCTCTAAAAAACTTTGACATTTTACGATTATTTTTTCATTTACTGAAAGATACTTACTTCAAACCAGTTGTTAACTATTATATGGGAACCCATACAACAAGGACAGGTAGCCATCAAAATATTTTTGCTACACATTGGCCCATTTTTGACTTAAAATTTTCACTGAAAGTAAAATTATTTCTCAAAACAGCTGCAGCCGGGCGTTAGCACCTGCATGCTAATTTGGCTGTTTTGAAAAAGAAAACGTCGAGGGTATGTCATAGCCCCGATGTCATGTGCGTTGTTGTCGTCTTGCAAGAACTTTGACATTTTCTCATATCTCTGTTACAGCTGAAGATAATAACTTCAAATTTGGTCTAGTTGCATCCTATCTAAAAGGAAACCCATATCAGAAAAATACCCAAATTATTTTTGACACGGTTATATCCGTTTATTGAGTTGAAACTTTCACTGAAAAAGCAACTGGCCTTTGCTCTTGGTTCCTTCTTCTCGCAATGTTCCAACGTTTTCTACTTTTTCAATAAAAAATCTTCGTGCCTCAGTCAAGTTGTTGTCTGAAAAGGCTTTCAACAAGCAGAAGTTCAAATAAGTGTCGTCTGTTAGAGAGGTAATCAACATGCAACATACCTTTACACCACGGATTAAAGAGAATGGTTATATCTGCTTTCTGCCTATAAGTAGCCTTTAAAACAGTGTCGTTTCCATCCTTATCTTTCCCAGAACTTTTTGTTGACACAGCAAAATTCCATTCTCCGACGATACAGTTACTAGGAATGAATACCTAAAATACACATAAGTCAATATTTACAATAACATCATAAAACCTTTAGACGACACATGCGCCGTGGTGCTTCAGCCAACTGTAAAATATGATGCATCCTCGCGTAAATTACTAACGGCTGGAAACACATCATCCAACAGTAAAATAAAATTATGCTTAGTTTAGTCTACACGTTGCATCATTGTTTTCTATTTAACAGGTGAAAATTCATCTGATTAATACACGTAATTTCTAGCTCACTTTAGCAAAAATCCTCAAAGGAGAGCTATTGATAGGCGTTTGACAATTTATGCTTTTCAAAGGCTTCTCCAAAATTACTGGATATTTTTGAACAAAAAAACACGTTTTTTTATACATGTCTCTCTATGTATACTGTTCAAACTGTCTGCACAACCAATCAAGCTGGACACCAGAGCTAAAGAAAGCCTACATCATTTCACTGTCTTATAGATAGATAAGCTATAATTAGCCAAGATATCATGTATTTGTAAGAAGCCTGTAAAGTTCCTGGCAAAAAATGATATAAGCCCTCAAAAGGCAATTTTTCAACATGTCAAGAAAAGGTTTATGAATACCAAGGATGTATACTAATAAATCATTACAAATATTGTTGAACTCTGACAAGAAGATTGCCAAAAAAAGTTGTTGCATAAAAACATTAAACAAAAATTCAAATGCTACATCTTTGATATTCAACACATATTCAATAAGTGTAAATTTCATATCAATTCATTATGACTTAAGTTTGGATTTTATTTTTTCAGAAAACTTGAAACATATAATTCAAACTTTTTGTAGTAGTGTAGTATAATAATCTAGGAGATAAGTGGTAACAAATATTTGTCACTGAAAAACTGGAGTTATGTTCATTGCGTTTTTATAAACCTTACTTAAGTTTATTATAAAGTGAAATTTAAGCCAAGCCCTTATCAGTCATGTTCTCTGGTGGATCAATTTTATGTGTAAAGATATCGAAAAGAAGTCAACCCAAGGACCATTTACGCAAAAATTGCCGAGAATTCCAACCTTCGGCTATGGAGAGGAAAATCTTTAAAGATTTTGGACATGTTTCAGCTATGTTGGCATGGCACGCAGAGTTCTGGATAAAACCTAATTCTTTAAAGAAACACTGAAGGGAGTCGTGGCAGGATGATTTTTGTGAATTTTCGTCAAAATTTGTCAAGTAATTTCAGAAAAGATGATGTTTGACACAAATGTTAACACACTGAGGCCATGGTATAACCTAATTTGCCAAGGGTCTGTGGCGCTAAAAATACACAATAAACTCCGTAACTAGATACAGGATTTTAAAATAATGTCACACATAAGTTCCTTGGATGAACTTTGACAGGTAGAGAAACATCTTTAACCAGTAAAATAATTTCACAGGAATGCTCCTTGGATGCTCCTCTACCAAACTGCCCAATTTTTTCCTCTTAGATAATCAAGTTGGCTTAAAAAGCTGAAAATCGAAAATCTTTAAACAGCTTATCATCACAAACCATCAAAGAGATTTTAAGATAATTTCACTAGATATTTCCTTTTTGACTCTTCATGAAAACTGTCTAACCCCCATTGCCCTCTACTCTACGTATGTACTGACTGTCTTCTACTGCAAAATGGAAGATTTAGAAATTCTCAGATGACCTGCTACCCATATTGCTCAAACTCTGTTCCTCTATTGATCGAGATGTCTGATAGAGCTAAAATTCAAATAAACTTTTTTCTGCTTCAGAACTATTTTTGATAATTTCACCGGAAAGATCCTTTAGTGGCCGTCTATAACTATTGCTCAAATCATTCAGTTTTCATAACATGACTACCAGAGCTGTAAAAAATCCAGAAAAATTTTCAAAGCTTCTTAACATAAGGGTTTGTTTTTATTATATTATCTGATTTTTGCACTTTGTCCGTTGCTTTGCTAACTTAACCACACGTGATACTCCAAAAGAAATTGCAACTAAAGGGAATTGTTGATACTGAGGTTATATAAATTGTTCATGTGCACATACAGACACACAGAAAGACAAGAGCTAATGTATTGAATTGAAATGTTTATCAAAAATATAGTTTCAATATTTAACCCTTTACCAAACAATTCCATGTTTAAATAACATTTTGAAAAGACTTTTGAAAACACCGTTTAGAAAAGGAGAAAGAACTTTTTGAACAGAAAGCTCGAAGTTTCGCACGATGTTACCTTAACGTTTGAATACAAATCCCATCATTTGATCAAGATGTATAAATATGTTCTCCGCAAAAGCTGTCAATTCAGAGAGTGTCAAAATGTTGTCGTATGGTGTACATTGGGTGTTAAAGAGAAAAAATCTGGCAATCCATATTTTGAGGCCAGTTTTAGTCGTTTTTTCCCACAATAGATACTAAATGAGGTAAAAAAAATAAACCACTTGGCCAAGAACAACATTTTAGACCATTTTAGAAAGCATGTGCAGGTTAATCTTCACATGCTTTCAATATAGACTAGTCTAAAATGTGACTCAACTGATGGGATTCAATGTTTATTCGTGAAAAGAAGATTCCTGTAATAAATATTTTCCATAATTATCGCATTATTTTAACAAACATTGTCCGCCAGAGTAACATAGAGATGCACTCGTTTCGTTAAGGGATAAGTAACCTGTTTACCTCTTTACCAAACGAAATTTTAGATTCGCACATTGTGATAAGATTTCCAAATGACAAAATAAGTGTGGCTCAAAAGATGAGATTCGTCTTTGATAAGGTAGTGACCAAATGACGAAATGAGAAAAATCGTGTTCAGGAGCTTTCTTCTTTCACCATGTACCTCCTTACTGAGCGTGATAAATGTAGAAGTTTGTTTTGCAAAGAGCTTAATCATTTTTTCCAGGCTCTAAATTGACTCACTTCCAGATGTACAGTTTTCTCCGTCACAGACAGAAGGTTTGCACCCCAATCTTCAGGGCTGAATGTCTTCCTCTCATCTTCGTTAACAGCGAACACTGCCTTTGTACCTTTTGTCTCCTTTGGGTTTTTACCTGTTAAAACACATTTTATCAAATAAATATATAAATTATAAAATATCATTATCTGCCGTGGACTTTATACAGCTTCGAAATGGATGTGAAAAGTCAAAAAAGAATCTTCTTTCCACAATGGTATCTTATTCCAACAACACAATAAATTCTTTTCCATGACACTTTATCATTGTTCCCATGATCTAATTTTAGAGTTCAGAATAATTGTGATGAACTGAATGAACTATCAGTGATGAGGAAACTATTAGGCGAGTAAATGTGTTCTTTGAAGAATGATAAATCACCTGCTTCCGGATGGATTATGCGAGGAAATATTTCAGTACACCTTGAGCGCTATTCTTCCGCATTTCAACAAATTATTAATGAAATATTCGACTGTTCTAAGACTGACGTAGAGCATCATTACACTTTTATATAAAAAGGGCAGTAAAATGGATCCTATAAACTATCGTGGTATTTCGTGAATTAACAAAATTAGTGACATATTTCTAAATACCTTAATTTCACGACTAGAAAATCACACTAAACAAAACTTCTAACTCATGCTTTCGATTCATACCTTAATATTGAATTTCTCGAAATTTGACTGAATAAAGGATGACTTGTGACAACAAAGTTGTCAAAATCTAATTTCAATGTTTTTATTCCATTTTGGGAAAAAACAGCGTTACCCTCAAAAACAATTTTCACAACTGTAAGATCTTTGGAATGATTTTGTGAGTATCGAGTCTGATCTCCATTCGTATCGATAACACCTTGGCAGCGACTTCTAATCGAGTTTGTGTAATTGATATCCATTTTTCTGGAAGCTGATTTCGTACAAACATAAGATACGTATCTCTCTAGGTATAGAGGTTTCAAACATGTTCGATCGGATTTAAGCCGAACAAGGATATCAACCATTTACCAAGGGGTTTCATAAGCAGAAGCTAGGGGTAACGGATGTACGGTCGTCTTGCATGAATTGTGTAAGACTCGTTCTTACAAATTGAGCAGAATTGATCGACAATTGGCACCAACCGTTCGTTCAACAGTTTCACCAGTAGCTCGCTTTTAAATTAAATAGGACAATTTTGCCATTTTGGCTTTCTATTATTACACTTAACCGCCGCCTTCTTCCGAAATTTACATATGATAATGTACTGTAGTGTGAGATATATGGCCCAGACAAGCAATTTTTTGAGTCGCCTCGTTGCGTAGCAACCAGGCTTTCATTGTTATCATCCTGATCTATGGGGTGACGTAAGATACCTCCGGCCTTGTGCTGCTTCCTGTCCCAAGTTCCGGTTTACGAGATAAAACATACTTTTCTAATTATTCGGTAAACAACACAGTTTTTTTTGTCTGTTGTAAATAACTTACAATTGTGCCTTTGTGATAATGAATATGTCTATAAAGACTGAGCTATTTAACGGTTCAAACTTTTGTAACAATCATTTCGTCCACAAGGTACACGATAGCCTATCGCTTACACAGACATCATCTCTAAAAACAGCGCATCATGTAAGTATCTAAAGATAGCCGTCGTGAACTAAACAAGTTTGCGGACACGCTGAAAAATACTTCTCGACGACAAGCGTCTTTACTATGGCACGCTTCTGTTTGTGGACAATTCTCAGTGAAAGTGGTTTGATAATTACCCATTAGAAGTACACTCTAAATCTTACAGTCTGTCCTTAATTGTAAGTCTTATTTCAATTCAACACTCAACATATGATCGGAGAGAGAAAGGCGATACCGAGTTAACATGGAAGCTTTCAATGGAGATTTTTCCCAACAGAAGGCTAATTTTTTAAACAAATTTATAACGACTTGGGATACGTGCTTTGCCTTCTTAGACATTCTAACAGCCTTTTATTCTAGACTTTAAATTCTTTGCACACCCATATTCTAGGTGCACAAGCAGAGATCGTACATTGCGTATGTAATGCGCACGGTTCTTGTCTGTACCAAGTCATCGCTTAGCAGGTGCTTTCTGGAATGTAGTTGTGCGACAAACATAGATCTTATAATCACGGGACGTATAACGTCATTTGCACCACGGAATTCTTTATAAATTTACATATTTATGAATCAGTCGCTGAACCGGCGTTTATTTTCAGGGTACACCGACACAGCGCTTCACCGATCCATGCAGAGAGTGTTTTAAAGTTTACTGTGTTTAATTAATTGTTTTTCGTTTTTAAAGAGGTGAATTTGTTAAAGTCTGCTGTTGTTCTTTTTCAATGTGCGATTAACTTAGATCCAGTATTTATGAAACAACAATTTATTCGTGCGGGTGTCAGAATCAAGGTGGATTCGTAACTGCTAAAATCTGAGTTCACACGGGAATTCGACTTGAAACTACGCAGTTCTAACAACCAGCAATCTGAGAACTTGACTTTTTACTTTACTATACTATATTTAAAAAAAAAAAAAAAAAAAGCAATGTCTACCCACTCGAAAAACAAGTTCTTTATTGGAGTGTTTGTAATCTTGTAAAGGGTTGTTGCAAAGTGTAATAGAGCGAATTAGAAACATTTAGTTTACACCAAAGCAATGTACAAGTAGATCTCTACAATTTTCAATTGGTGTGGAAGCAGTGCTAATTCCTGGGACGTTATAAAACGCAAAGTTAAAAGGCTGATGATCATGCTATTGGGTTATATTGTTTTTCCTGAGCTGCAGCAGCCACATTCCTTGAGTCCGCTGTGGACAAAACTTGAACCCGGACAACAACAAAAACAAATTATTTCCTACGGACAAGTAGATTACTGAGTCAAATATTTGTGTATGCTCCAGAGGCTACATTTTAGTCCAATGATCATGAAATTGCCCGGCTGTTTGTCTCAGTAATATTTTTGACAAAACTGAATGTAGGTCACCGGAGGTAGTCTGGATTACCTGCTCCTACCACTACGTTAGAGGGTCAGGCAAAGCGAAATAATGGCGGCCTCCATGGCGACCTCAAGCTTAACCCTATATGCTACCCTGTTTTTCTCAGTTTCATGTGATCCAGTTTGATCAGTGAATAAAATGAGATCAATTTTGTACAAAATATACATTACCGAATCTAAAACGTGCTTTTGGGATATGGTTTAAATATAAAATTTACTATGAATCATTTTAAATGTAGCCCTGTTTAGGCTTCTAGGTTGATAAAAATCAACTTGAGATCAATTTTGTACAAAATATACATTACCGAATCTAAAACGTGCTTTTTGGATATGGTTTAAATATAAAATTTACTATGAATCATTTTAAATGTAGCCCTGTTTAGGCTTCTAGGTTGATAAAAATGTTTTTTCTAGTGCAGAATCTGGGGGACTTAACTTACATGTATATCTTATTCTTACACATATTACTAAAACAAACATTCTAAATAATTTCAGTAGAATAGGGCATACATTTTCTCTCCAGATTTAGGACAAGTTGTTTTTGTATGACACAAATTTTCTAAAATTGGACCATGTGGTTATACATATATCGGTTAATATCGCTAGAAAAAACATTTTTATCAACCTAGAAGCCTAATGTTTGTCCACATTCTGTACAGGCATTATTAAGCTGGGGAGGAATTGTAAATATTTATGGAACTTCGACAGTTATTATGCCCCGCCGAATTTCGGAGGAGGGGAGGGGACCGGGGAAGATATAGTTTTCATGTTGTCTGTCCGTCTGTCCGTTCGTCCGATCTTCCGTCCATCCAGACAGATATAGTCTAAAATCGTTGACGAAAGTTAATGAGACTTCCTACATGTGTTCCTCATGATAGTCCGCCGATATACTTTTTTTTATGTAATGCCTTGTCATGGGAAAAGGAGGCTTGATGTCTTCCGGTCTGCTTGTTTTGTTTTATTTTGTTTTTGTTTTTAATGCGGTGTCATGGAAAAAGGGGGCTTGATGTATATTTCCATTATGGACCCATATCTCTTTAACTACTGGACAAAATTTTATGAAACCTCATATTTATATTGTTTATCATAAGCCACAGACAATCAGTATTTGTTTTATTTAATGAAATGCAGTGTCATGGAATAAGGGGGCTTAATGTTTATTTTCACCGATGACAAAAAGGCCATTTACATGCAAAACACAATACCTGTTATAATTATGTTTCTATAAAAAAAAAAAAAATTTTTTTCGGCGGTGGATATCATTTCAACAAAATTGCTTGTTTTATAATGATTGTACCTTTTAAAAACCATTTTTTGAATGAAGTCACCCGGGATAAGAGACTTTGAACTTTTTAAACCTGTTCCTGTGCCTATTTTTTTTTTTTTTTTTTCATGTGAATTGAAATAATATTAATGTTTGTAATTTTAGCGTGAAAACCTAGAAATATGCTTGCACTTGCGTATAATACTGTCTTACGGTTAAGCTATTTTGTATCTTGAATGCTTTTAATGGATATGAACAAAAAAGGGTGAAAACTTCTAACCCATTACCCTCCAGGCGACTCTCAGGACTATCAGTCATTTGATTACATTTCAGGGAGCGATTATTTCAGTACTAAGATAGAAAGTTATACGGTCTTTTCGCTGTGCACTCCCCTTATTATCTCTATCCACAAATGAAGTATTGCTTGAGTATCTATTATAGTATAGGAGCTATTGCCCGGACAAGAACATGTTATTACATATGTCGGCGCCGACGAATTAGTGACAGGAAACGCTCGCACTGTTCTGTGAAAGGTCGAACTAAACAATGTTGATTGTGCATATTTAAAAAAGATCTTCTAATGTTTTCGTCACTGGCATGCCAATTTGTTTAAGAGAGTGCTGAATTAACCCTTTACCACAATCAGCCCTGTGTTTCAATCCATGAGGTAGAAAGCTTTTGAAAATATTGTGGAAAGAGGAGAAACCAGCATTTATACTTTTTCCTACCCTTTTAAACAAACAAAACCCCAATCATTTAAGTAATTTCAAGTTGTCATCTGTAGTTCCTTTGATTTTGGACAGGTCTAAAATTAAGTTGACTTGTGCATCGGCTATATTTAGAATAAATCACTAACCAGCACAAGGCGACACAAGGAGAACTATTCTAAGCAAAAGAGATATGAGCCATACTCGAGCAAAAGGAGGCTTATTGCATCTCAGTGATCCTTTGCATCAAGCAAGTCACCACATAATTATGGATCCATAAAAATCCAGTTTGTAGAACATCCGACTGAATCATGATGTACACTGGTCCCTTGACACGCACAAAATTGACCAATAGCAAAATCTTTCGACCAATGTCAGCTTGCATGGACTATGAAGGCTGACACAGGTCCAGTCGATACTTTTTCGCAGATGCATGAAGCCTCCTTTTCACAGAGCATGACTCACATTTGATGTGAAAAACATAAGAAATATTTAAAAAAAAAAAAAAAAAAAGGAGATAATTTTGTATTTTTTATGAATGCAAGAGCTTGCTTTTATGTAATTCTTTTTAACTGTCTACAGTTATGTTACTAAAAATCCCAAAAGGCCCCCAAATTTACTTAAATGGAAAAAAAAAACCTTCCAGCGATACAGGTATTACATATACACACGTAATATTATACTAAAACAACAAAGAAAACGTAAAAGAAACTTTCGATAAATTTGCAATTCGATACTTTTTAACGTTTCAATAGATTTGGCTAAAAAAATATGTTTTTAGTAAAAGAACATCTTGTGAACCTTCATCCTCGTTGACCCAGTTCCGATGTATTTTGTAAACTACATTCATCGCCCCTGGGTTATCTCGCGTATGTTTTTTTCGTTCTCACGAATTATTCATGGAGCATTTTGATTGGTAATCTCAGTTTTTCAGTAAGAAAATTTAATATATTTTTATCAACCGTATGCCATCATTTCTATTTTTACCTCGTCTACAACCAGTCAAATCGCTTGTTTCAAATTCACGATTTTGTTCAATTTATATCGCATATATAGCAGCCGTTCCCCGTGCTACTTACCCCTAAGGACTGCAACATATTTTGAATATGAATATTTTGAATATTTGCCTTTGTATTCAAGCATTTGTAATGTCTGCCCTGGATTGTCGTAAGGCAAATGCCACAGAAGGAAGGCCCACCGGCGGCCGCCATGTTCGTTGATAATGATGTGGGTTTTACCCGGTTTATTCATAGTGACGGAAGAAATGTGAATATTCTCCACTACAATATAGTATCGTTATGTTATCGACAATTCGATTGGCTATTGGGTGTAATTCGCAATCTTATGAATATTCATAGAAACGACGGTTTCGCAACAGAATGTCCCAGGGGTGATGAATGGCAATACTTCACGCCTGGGTTAACGAAGGTGGTGAACCTTTTCATATCGGCATATTGGACAGGAAGTATCGATTTGATTGTTTGCTTTGACGATAAATCAAAACGAGGTCAATTTCAAAAGTCAATAATCAGTAGTGTGTGTTCATATTGTTTTTGACATCTAAGTAGGCAATAATTGCCTTTGTGTGACCACCGCGTGTTGACTGATTCACAGCGATGTTTCATTGAGAGCACAAACTTGGTTATGTCAGCCTGTGGGATGTTAATTATTATTACATTCTTCATACAGTGCTGCTCGTAGATCGTTGACGTTGTTTGGCGTACTCTGGCGCCGAGGTACGCGTCGATCAAGTTTATCCCATAATATATGTTCTATTGGGTTCAAATCTGGTCTTTTTGAGAGCCTGTTGTCGAAGAAATCAACGTTATGATTTTGTAAAAACTGTATATTGACCCGAACAACATTTGGGTCTGGCTGTATCTTGTTGTAACGTCGTTATGACATAAGGGGTTTGAAGAAGAGGAAGAAGATGAGGTCAAAGAATATTTTCCTTGTATTTTTTGGCATTACATGTATATATCCCTCAATAGAAAGTGGGATGCGATACCTGTAAGCAAAACCCCCGCTCCAAAAACGATCGCGTTGCAGTGCGCAACAGTCGGCATAACGCCCATTCTAGCGTATAATCTGTATGGTAATCAGCTTGGGACAATACAAACCTAGACTCATCAGTAAAAAGAATTATCTGCCAAACTATATTGTCTATTTTATTTAGGTCCATTGCCCTATCATTGTGATGGCAGTACGGTAAAACCAAGCCGACGTACGGGCTACCTCCGTTATCCGCTAAACAATTCCGCATTGTCCCGGCGGAATTTCGGTCGTTGCGAGTATCGGGTGTAACAGCAGTTGTAGCTGTTGCTATTCGAAAGCGATCTCGTAGGTGCTGGTTAATGATATAGCAGTCTTGATTCGAGTCGTGACGCGCGGTCTGCCGCTCTGTGAGGCAAGTCTCTTGTACTCCCGGTCTGCGTAAATGACGCCAAAGGCTCCCGAGTGCTTGCACGGATGCACCAAAACGAGCTTCAACCTTTGCAATCTTCAGCGTGCCCACGGCCCTCTCTCGTAAATTTCCGGAATTCTTGACTCTGAAGTTTCTAATTAAAAACTTTAATTTAATTCGTTCTTGATTTTTTTTCAGTAGGTATACGGCTATAGTAATACTTTGGTAAAGACAATCATTATATACCTTGTAATTTTTCCGGCTTAAAATACATACTTCTCTCACGGATAAAATAACACACACGGCAGGAAAAATCCGTGTCAAAACAGTGTTAAATACTATTCCAAATATGGTATGATGACGTATCTCGTGCACGGAATACGCGTGCATTGATTTGTCAAAACCCTACGTTATTATATTCATACGCCTTTCATAAAAACGAAGGTATTACCGACAGATCCATTATTATTATTATCATGTTGTTGTTGTTGTTGTTAACCGTTTTCAAATGAAATGTCAACAATTGCAATATTTTGTTGTTGAAAGATGAAGGTATGTAATAAAAGGAATATTATGTTGTAGTAACTTTCCTGGTGCTTGTATTTGCTTCTCGCCGCGTAAGAACATTTTGACACCTTGTTTGAACTTCGGTCTCGCGCGACATCAAATATGCTCACGCTGCTCGAATCTAATACAAAGACCAGGACAGTTAATTCAACATATCCGACACAGAGACCGGATATGGATATCGCTTAATATGTAGACGAGAAACTCAAAGATTGCGTTAAATAAGCGGACAGGAATTTTATCTGTGGGTTAACTACAAACTATGACGATTTATCTTCTTACAAAGTCTAGAACTTAATACTCTCTTAATACATTAAACTATTCGAAATCATTCGTGGGAAAAAAAAAAACTGTTAAATTACTTGGGGTGGTGTTTGGCAGGTCATACAGTTGTACACCTTGTCTTATATACCAAGTTTTTAGGGTGATTAAGTTTTAGAGAGAAACGTTACGTTAGGAAACACGCGTGTGTGATCTGGAAGCCCTTTGATCAATTAGTACTCAAGGCTCTGTGCTTTATTTTGTGAAAGTATCCTTGGATAAGACACTTCAGAATCGAAGCCCTTTACTGGAATGGGTGAATAAGCTGTTAACATGATCTGACTAAAATGGAGTTGAAAGTGGAGTAAAACAACATTCATTACATCAGTCATTCAAATTTGTCTCCTGCAAATATGTGTTTCTGGAATTTTGTTTAATAACTTCAAGCAATTATTATAGTAAAAAGCCTTGAAATGGTTCAATTCTACCAAACATGTTACTGTAATCTCTCATATATGTGCATTACTTTGTGAGATCAGCTAGTTTAAGTGTTTACCATATTGCAAAATTTTAGACTTGTTCCCACTGAAAGTATCCGCGAATAGCAAATAAAATGTGGCGTTTCAGATCAGATTTGTCTTTAAAAGGGTAGAAAGCAACGTTTGAAATGTTTTCAAATCGTTTTCAATATGGTAGCAAAACAACATTGGATTTGATGTAAAGAGTAAAAGCTTTGGGAATGTTGCAGACTTACCAATTGTAAACTGTAGAGTTAAACCATGTTTCTTTTTTTCATAATCTCTTTTAAAAGTGATCTTCATTTCGATAGAGTCACCACGACGAACAACACATTCAGGTCCCATCTTCTTGCCATCTCGTACTCTGTCCTCTGTACATTCGTACTTGTCTGTCCTAAAAACAAAAGGATCACGAGGGGTATGCTTTCCAACCATTGAATTTTTAACCTTATTTCAATGCTAAATTCCAAGTCAATTTAACTCATATTCTGAGACAGAACTTCCCAGCCAATTAAATTGCAAATCTTGTAATTTTGATTTAGAACCATGTTTTAATTACAGTTCAACAGTACTTGTAGAGCAAAGGACGGGTCTCCATAAGGGCCTTTTCTTAGTGCTCGAATAGATTTTTGTCAAAATTTGCTGATTATTACCAAGTGCTATGCATTGGCTGTCATTTAGTGAAACACGAAGATGCAGCGTCATGTCTTCCATCCCATATATTGAAAAGGGTGGCTTTTAAGTTAGTAAGGTTTCAGTTTTTAAGACTAAAATGCAATTTAAAGCTGCAATAGAAATTCATTCCTTTTATGTAGGTTCTAGCACTGTATGAGAGCGTAAATGATGCAGACAGTTTAACACTTTACCTCACAATCCCGACTTTTAACGACCCTGAGAAAGACGCCTTTTGAAAACATTGTAGGAAAAGGAGAAAATGCTGGTAACCAGCATTTTCTCCTTTTCCCACAATGTTTTCTTCCCAATCAAAAAGAGAAACCATCATTTTAGCAACATTAAATTTGTCGTCTGCAAATGCTTTCAGTTTGATCCAGTCCAAAATTTTGTCGTTTGGTAAAGAGTTAAATCAATATTCTTCAGCAGTGTAGTTATAATCACTGGCCCTGTTAAGCTCAATGACGTGGTGGAATGTTACTAATATGTATTTTTGGAACTCAGTTGGTGTGAAATGAACAAATCTCGGCTGAGCCATAATTGCGAGATTTGGCTTCTTGCGATGGGTGAAGCGTCATGGGGAATGAAGAGAGTCTCATTTATTTAGAAAATGACAAGGGATAGGTATCGACTAGTGAAGCCGTACCTACTGGGCAGAATGATTCGGCTGTGCTTGTGCCAGTGCTGGTATGCGAAAGTACCTCCTACTTCAGTACAATCTATCAGATCTCACCTCTTAATCTGTAATCACAGGTGTTTTCCGTACTTTTCCCATGAATGAAAGTCGTAACAGAGAAATTAACAACATGGCAGTTTCCCTTTTAACCGTTAGGCTGCTTAGCGCTACTCAAGGACCTTTTGCGGACAGTGTAGATCAAGATCAGACTGCACAGAACGTACAGTCTGATCTTGGATCTACACTGTCCGATAAAGAAATACCAAAAATGGCTTTGAAAATAGCAACATTTGTGATTTTACTACCCACTCGAAAGTGAACCGTGCTTTGTAAAAAGGGGGTTAAATGCACCTGCGACCAGTATCAACCCAGGTCGACTGATCTGGGAGGAAACTTTTCGCTATTGGTCAATTTTCTGTATTCCAAAGACCAGTCTACCTCACGATTAAGTCGGTTGTAAAAAAAAAAGTGGCTATTATTGAATTATAATATTGTGATGGCTTCATTTCTATCATGGATCACGGAAAAGCCCCCCTTTTGCCAGAGCGCGGCTCAAGTACACTAGTAATTTATGATATTTTATACTTTTGCAAACAAATGAGCACGGGCCCATATTTTTCTCTTCTTGTTACAATGAGAGAGGTACCTGTGTTTTTCAGCATTCTCTTTTATCATATAGTCAACTCCTTCGACTAACAAAGTCTTTGCAATTTCTTCTTTAGGGGGTTCTGGAGCTGGCGTTGGTGTGGGTGTTGGTGAATCTGATCTACAACCTAAATAAAGTAATAAACTCTCTACCAAACGACAAAATTTTGGACTCCACCAAATTGAAAGTATTTGCAGACGACCAATTCAAAGTACCTCAAGTGATGATTTCTTTCTTTGATACGGTAGAAAACATTGTGGAAAAGGGAGAAAATGCTGGTTACCAGCATTTTCTCCTTTTACCACAATATTTTCCAAGGTCTTCTTTCCCAAGGACCGTAAAAGTCGGGATATGTGTGGTAAAGACTTAACTTAATTAACTTAATCTACATAACTGATATAGTTAAACGGCGATAGTGGGGCACTGTCGAATGTTTAAACCTGTCGGACTTTAGATAGAGCAGTTATAAAACTACTCTTGATAAATCTTAAAAAACTATAAATTACATTCCAAAATTTTCATATACAAATATTCAGAATTCCATCAAACACAACCCGCGTTTTCATATTTGACTTTGTTTTCTATATATAAGTGACTATATATGACTGTTCATGTATACCTATATAAGAGTAATGTTCTGTGAAAAGGTGGTTTTATGCTCCTGCCAAAAAGTATCGACCGTGTCAGCCTGCGCAGTCTGGGCAGACTGACCTGTATCAAACTTTTTGCTATGGGTAAATTTTCTGCAAGTCAAAAGACCATTATGTACCATGATTCGGTCAAGTTAAAAACGATGAATCCAGATTATGTGACGACTTGCTTGGTAGAATGCACTACGAATATGCATTGAACTGCCATAGTGTCTCCCAGAGACACTTATATGAGCCGTGCACTGTGTAAAGGGGGGGGGGGGGGGCTGAATGCAACTGCAAAATGTATCGACCAAACTCTCTCTGGGCCCAAACATTTTGCGTGCGTGTGTGTGTGGGGGGGGGGGGGGGGGGGGAAAACTATTCCCTGAACAGAACAAACAGACATATAAATTTGCGCCAGAATTTCCCAAAGGATTGCGGGAAAGTCACATGATCAAAAACAACCCGTCGGTTCGATTATGTGACGACTTGCTTGGTAGAATGCACTACGAATATGCATTGAACTGCCATAGTGTCTCCTAGAGTGCTGTACATAAATAATGACTGCATTATAACAAAACAGACAGCTTAAGTAGTTGTCTAGTCGGCCTTGAATAACTATGAACGCGACTAAAATATATATGAGCCGTGCACTGTGTAAGGGGGGGGGGGGGGGTGAATGCATCTACAAAATGTATGGACCAAACTCTTTCTGGGCCCAAACATTTTGCTTTTGGTCAATTTCCTGCATGTCAAAGGACCACTGTACGTCATGATTCAGTCGGTTGTAAGACAGAATGGATTTTTTGCATCCGAAATTACATGATGACTTGCTAGGTATCATGGATCACGGAGATGCATTAAGCTCCCTTTTGCCAGAGAATGGCACAACAAGGGAGACACCAGCAGCATGTGCTGAAATTATCTCAATACAAGTTCTCATTTGACTCTTTACCAAACGACAAAATTTCAGACTGGTCCAAATTGAAAGCATTTGCAGACAACAAATCAAAGGTGGTCATAGTTACAAAATTTGTCCTTCATGTGGTAAAAATATTGTGGGAAAAGGAGAAAAATGCTGGTAACCAGCATTTTCTCCTTTTCCCCACAATGTTTTTAAAAGCCTTCTTCTTCAGGATCAGCAAACGTCGGGACTGTATAGTAAAGGGTTACTTAATGGCCTGCAACCCACAGACGACATTTTTCTTCTTATTGACCATTTGTGAAAACATTGTCACAAAAAGGGAAAGTCCTCCTGCAATTTCTTTTTTGGCCTTACATTTTCATTAAAGCACATTAATTAATGAGTGCAAATTTTCACAAATTTTTCGTGTTAAAGTCCTCCATAACGTTTGTTAATACCAATAAACAGAGTAAAAAGGGGGTTTATACATCTTCGTAATGCACGATAATATGCAGGTCATCACATGATTATGAATCAAAAAAAATATTTAGAAAGTAACTGTTGACGCTTGCACCACAGACGACGCACGGCGTATGATGGACGACGTACGACGGACACAGCACTATCACAAAACTCACTTTGAGCACTTCGTGCTCAGATGGGCTGCAAACACATATACGAAAAGGACAAAAAGGAAAGGAGTGAAATAGCATTTATATGATGCAATAGTTTAACAAATTTTAAAACAAGGGTCCCATGATGGCCTTGTAACGCTCTACTGGCTAATAACTCTGAATAGAAAATTTTCAGGGATTGCGGTAAATTTTATCTAGAGAGGAAAAGACAATCTTCAAAATAAACTTGGATGAGTACACAGACATACAACAGACATTGGGCCGCGACATAAACTTGCTGGACTTAAGTCAGTTGAGCATAAGTTTTTTTTTTTGAAAAGTTACACACGAAACCCTAAAATACGGAAAGAATACTCTGATCCAAAAGTACCAGATCCTCCGCGATTCCCTCGATTCCTTATCTCTCGGTTTGATTCCTCATCTCTTTCCCATGAATAAGGATAGTTTCTTGGTTCCCCGTATATATATTCATACCAGTATGGTGATGAATAGTAGTCAGAGTTATAGTGGTCGTCATAACCATAGTCTCTGTGCCGGTTCCTGTATCTATAGTTGTAGTAGTTTCCATAGTAGGGGTACCGATACCAGGAAGGATTACTCCACGAGTTATAGTGGTGTCTGTACATCTTGGTTTAGAACTACAGTTAAAGATATAAGAGGCTCATGATATTTTCCAGTACATGAATAGTTTTTTCCGCATATCGTTTAAAGAGGGCTCGATCTATTTCTTTTTTTTTTAAATCAAACAAAACTTTAAAAAAAAAAAAAATCTATAATTGAATTTTGTAAGGCAATAGCTAGCAAACTATCCGTAGATAGAAAAAAAAGTGTGTGTGTGTGTGGGGGGGGGGGGGTGCTATTCCCTGAACAGAACAAACAGGCATTTAAATTTGCGCCAGAATTTCGCAAAGGATTGCGGGAAAGTCACATGATCAAAAACAACGCGTCGGTTCGATTTTGTGCGATAACATTAAAAGAACCACTATGGTATAATTTATCCTGTCAGTTACAATAATTTCGACTCGATAACAGGGCGCTGTATATTTATTTTGTCGTCCGTCAGTTGTTCACGTGACCGAAGAACTGTGCAACTGCTTACTGGACCTACTTTTAAATGAGCATCGAAATAACTGAATGAAAGTGTTGGCAACAAGCCTTGTCTCTGAGTGTTAAACATAGATCTATGTTAATAGTTTCAATCTGAAAACCCGACTTTTTTTTTTTTTTTTTTTCATTTTCTTACATGAGTCATGCTCTTTGAAAAGGGGACCTTCATCTGCAAAAAGCATCGACCCAGGTCAGCCTGTGCAGATTTCGCAGGTTGACCTTGGCCTAAACGTTTTGCTATAGTCTAGATGTCAATTATTTGCATGTCAAAGGACGAGACTGCATCATGATTTAGTCGGTTATTAGATGAAATGGACTTTATGGATCCATAGTTATGTGACGACTTGCATGGAATAATAAATCACTGAGGTGCATTAAGCCACCATTTGCCAGAGCAATGCTCACATGTTAAAACACTGAAAACAGAGATATATTTGTCCTTAACATTCGACGCCACGTTTAAAACTCCGAATGTAAACGCAACATTTATGACGTAAGCATTCATGACGTCATTATTGCAGAGCTCTGTTTATTTTTCAACTAACCGGATTTCCATGCAATAACACCCATGCGATATAATTTTTTTGATATACCACGGATATTTATAGAACAGTAAGTTCCACTGACTCCGCCCCCTATCACCATTTATGAATGAAATGCATTCCAAAAACAGAAACCATTACTACAGAAAGCCCGCGAAAAAAGAACGATGTCATAGCACGCGCGCTACTTTCCGATGATCTGCCTACGTAATTCCTGCCCGTGACGTCATTTGAATGCTCGTTTACCGCGTCTTCCCAAATAGAATAATCCCAAAAGATCTCAATCGCAATTTTCGGACGTTTAATTACTACGATAAAGTACTATGTATGTGGGTAATGCAATTTTAAAATGGGAGTTCCGACATAAATAAACTTTTAAAACTCTTAAAATGTATTTGTCAGCAAGATTTTTCACATCTTTTCACAATGAGTACAAATCATAGGTTAAAAGATAAATAGAATACGTACATAGTGTTGTCGTAGATCAAAAATATCTAACTCGGTTGTGAGAATTGATAATTGTCTCGCCAAGGCTCGACAATTATCAATTCTACCAACCTCGTTAGATATTTTTGATCTACGACAACACTATGTACGTATTCTCTCTCTCTATATATAGAGAATATATGGTTGGTGCCGAGATGGATAAACTTTATCCGGTGAGGCATAGAAAACTGAGAGGACGAGCTTTAGCGAGCCCTCTTCAGATTTCGGGCCGAGCCGGATAAACTTTATCCATTTCGGCACCAACCATGTAATCGATTTATCCCGTTTTCTAAATGAAAACGCCCCTTTCTACTCCTCATTTTTTAAATTATTTGATTTGTTTACAATAGGTCCCCTACGTCCCCGGTGTTCAAGCAGCTTAAGTACGCACTTATTCTAGTGATCCGAGGAAAGCAATAGTTCCTATTACATCCGATTAGAATACCCATATATCATAAAAAATGAGTCATTTTTCACAAATTCCAGCGTAATATCAATGTTACTATTTCTAAATATGTTGCTGACTGTCAATGCAACGTTATACAGTCTTGTGCCGTACTGTAGGTGAACGTCCTTGGAAATGGCTCCAGTTATGGCGACATTAATAAGCGCGGCAAATAAATAACGTCCAACTAGAAGGAAAATTTAGGGGTTATATCCCTTTCTGAATTCAATAATTCTTGGAAATGTATGGTGACGTCACATGACGTAATTTTCTGTGAATACTACGTAATCATTCTCAGAAATGTTGTTGTAAATAGACAAGGGTAGGGAGAAAGAAAGAACTTATATGTACCTCTGACGCGAAAACGGCTAGGTTTCATTATATTATTCGTGTATTCGACAATCGGAAATATCTCGTAGACTGGACATACCACAGACTACAATTAATGGGATTATCAACAGACTGATATCGTATACGAAATAGTGTTGAGAATGTACAAAGAAGTGGTGCCCCAGCAAAAATAAGTGAACGTGATAGTCGGACATTCACCATTACGAATTGTAAAGCAAAACAGGGGAAAACATCAGACATAACAGTAATTTCTATCAGGCAAGAAACTTTACAGTTTCTAAAAGGACTGTTCAAAGGACATTGTTTATCGAAGGATTTAGCCGAAGATTGGTTACTGTGTTGCCTCGCTACTATACCCACCCCGAGGTTCAGTTTGATGATCTTGTCGGCTCAAAGTCTGGACTTGAATATTATAGAGAACTCATTGCATAGACTTAAAAGACAACTGAAAAATCAGCCTGAAATCATTGACAGGCGAGATAAGCTTGAGAAAGCCATTCCTACTGATTACACCATTAACTGTTATTCAAGCCTACCAAGGAGGAGTCATACAGAATGTAATAAAATCAAAAGGATATCACAAGAGCTAAGGTACGAAAAGTTGGTTTTGAGTATGTTAAACAGTTTTGTTTTTCAGTGTTCGTTCACAGTTAACGTCAGCGATTTTGTTTTTAGGCGTTTGAATTTATGGCACAAGTCTGTATCATTAACCTTATAGCGCGTAGGAATACACAACTGCCGATAAAGCCAAGTGTATTAGGTTACCCCTTTATTAATGTCAGTGTAAATAACGAAAACGGGATAAACAGTATTTATAACCTTGGACTCTTTACACAGTTCTTCGTCTACCATGTTCATTGTGAAAAAGATGCTTATATATGTTTTTCGAGCCAAACATCCGATTTAGTGCGATATGGATTATAAATGAGAAATGGAATAAATGGTTGTCTTGGATTGTCAAGTATATCGGGCTTGGCTTCATCTGGTTCACCGGATAAAATTCTTACGCCTTACGCAATAAACTTTCCCTGCCCAAGACACTTTACCATCTATTCTCTATGTATCCTGTATCTTGTAATAATTTACTAACAATAGATAAAGTGTCCTGACAACTTTTAACCTGGTCTTGAAATTAATTTCTCTGCCAGCGACCAACACTTAAGCCGACAGACTGATTGTAGTTTCTTAGAAGTTATATTTTCAGGATTGTCGTACAGCCAGGTGGACAACGGATGCCACGCTTTCATATAACTTCCTCCAGAGGGACAGTTTTACTCAATAACTTGAGCAAACGTAAGTAAAAGATTTCGTAAGTTTCAGCTTAATTCCAAGTTTTGCGTGTTTTTGTATTTCGTCGTCATAGAGGAGGAAATTTAAGAAAAACACTACGATTATCCTCATAGGTATCCGCATTAGTCATTAATTTCATTTTTTGACGATTTTTTTTTTTTTTCACATATACAGTGTCCATATCTGACGGGAGCGGCTGATATAATGTAGTGACGTAAAGCGCGAGAAATGTAGAGTAAATACGCATGAATTACGTCATATTTCCCTCTGCTTTTTACCTGGGTAACAAGTGCGCGGGAATTACTGTTTCTGCCTTCAAATGAAGTTACGGAGATATTCACAAAGTTACGAAAGTTCATTGGGCTAAAACGGATTTACGAAATTCTTAAATCTGAAGGTTGGCAGAAAGTTACGAATACTCTTACGCAAAAAACTGACGAATTATTACAAAAACGGTACTCGGGTGAGCCAATTCATTCTTAAATCTTGAAGTCGTTAGCTGATGAAACAATTACAGACGCATCCAAATTGAAAGCAATTGCAGACAACAAATTCAGTGTGGCTCAAATGATGGGATTTTTCTTTGGGGGGGGGGGGGTAGAAAACATAATGTGAAAAGGAGATTTAATGCTGGTGACCAGCATTTTCTCCCTTTCCTGGAAAGGTTTCATAAGTCTATTTTTTTAAAATTGGTTAAAACAAAGGATTGTCCGATACAGGGTTCAGGGAACGTGTTTGAAGGTAAAAGTGATAAAAGACAACCAAATTTGGTCACATCCACCGAATGCACTCTAAAAGCAACTGTAGTTAACTCTTAACCAGACGACACAATTTTAGACTTGTCCAAATTGAAAGCATTTGCAGACTGGAATGATGGTATTGGTCTTTGAAGGAAGAGGAGAAAGTGCTGATTACTAGTATTTTCTCCCTTTCCCTCAATGTTTTTAAAAGCTTGTTTTCTCATGGTCGTTAATTCTTGAGATTGTGTGGTGAAGGGGTAAGATTAGACTGTATAGTGCATGCAGGCTTTATTGGATTCACTCTGATATTTGTAGGTTATAGCATTCACTGATTGTACTAGTATTCTAAAGGAACTGTAGTTGTTTCGGCATCCAGTGTAGATTAAGATAAGATTGTACAGTGCATCCGTGCTTCTCTTGGATAAATTGTAGGTTATAGCATTCTCTAACTGCATTCTAAAGGTAATTGTATTTCTTCGGCAGGCAATGTAGATTAAGATCGGACTGTGCAGTGTATGCAGGCTTCTCTTACTCTAATTATTATGTTGGTGATCCTAGCAAGACAGTCTTTGGAAATCGAAGTGTAAAAACATTGTCTTTCTTTTTGCATTTAACCCTTTACCACACAACCCGATTTTAACGACCCTCAGTAAGAATGCCTCTGAAAACATTATGGGAAAAGGAGAAAATGCTGATAACCAGCATTTTCTCCCTTTTCCATGTTTTCTAAACTTATATGGACGAACCCCATTATTTGCATCGTGTTTTATTTGTCGTCTGCAAATGCTTTCATTTTGGGAGGGTCTAATTTTTTGTTGTATGGTAAAGAGTTAATTAACCCTTTACCCAACAATTAGTACTGTAACGATCTGAAGAAAGGTGGCTTTAGAAAAAATAAAAAAGGACTCAAAGTCCTGGAAAGTGGATTTTCGGAGTAGCATTAAGTATAATTATGATGAAATGAAACAAAAAGTAACACCATATGCAACACATGTATATAACCATTTAATGGAGTTAGCAAGAGCAATGAAAGTCAAAGTTGTTAGAAGCTGAGCGGGCCGGGCAGTACGACTGTAATTATATATTATTGTGTTATTATATTACTGTTTAAGGAAAGGTAATGTGATCCGTCAATCTGACACAGTGTTTCGCTGGTATTAGATTTCGGAATAAATAAGTATACACGTGTAGGATTGTGTATACGGTAGTGACAAATGCGAGGTTGAAGTGTATTAGCTAAAACTGAAAACAGAATGGGTAGAGCGCAAGCGTGTATGGCAGTATATTTGGTTAAGGTAAAACCGTTAACATATTACAGAATGAGCGCGCATGCGTCGTTACGCATGATGTATTTGGTTCCGGTCAGAACGATCACGGTAAGCTGATTTGTTACACAAATCCGCTAAAGAGTAATGTTGAATATCATTATTTTCTCCTTTTCCTAGAATTATTTTTGTGCCTTTGAGAGGTAAATTTTATCGTTTGAGCAGGGTTCAATTTGTTGTCTTCAAAAGCCTTCAATGTGGAAAAGTCTAAAATAACTGTTGCCTGGTAAAGGGCTAACCGCAAACTATGTTCGTTAGCTTCCAATGAAGGTCAAGATCAGACTGTCAAAAATGTGCCGTCTGATGTTGGATGTTCTAATGCTTTTAACCCTTTACCACACAATCCTGAGTTTTAGCGACTCAGCAGAGAAAGCCTTTTGAATACATTGTGGGAAAGGAGAAAATGCTGGTAACCAGCATTTTCTTCTTTTCCCAAAATGTTTTCTACCCTTCCGTAAACAAATTTCATTTTATGAGTCACGTTTATTTGCCATCTGAAAATGCCTTGAAATTGGAGTAGTATAAAATTCTGTCGTTTGGTAAAGAGTTAACCAAATTGCAGTCTCGAAAACGGCAGTTATTTGCGTCTTTTCTCATGACCAATAATATCCTTTCTGCCATCGGAGATCAAGTTCAGACTGTCTAAAGTTTGCAGTCCGATTTTGAATTTCACCGCCGGCTATGCTAAGACATTCTAGAAAATAACAGTCTCGGGAAAAAAAAAAAAAAAAAATGGCAACTGCATGAATCTCTCCTTCTAACCAATTTCTATTATGAAAGTCCTTAATTTAATTTCTAATTTAAATATAGTTCTAACAGTTATTTGATGCCTTTCTGCAGTTTATATAGACATGAATGCACAACCACAACTTTTTAACCTCACAAAAGTTACAGCTTGAGAAAACATTTTTTGGGAGAAAAGAGCAATAACTTGCAACTGGAAAACTGGAAAAAATGCTCCTTTCCTTATGATATGTTCGAATAGTTTCCGTTCCTGCAAATGTATGGCCTCAATGTAATTTTGTGAAATATTTGGGAAGGTTTAAAAATACTATGTACGGTAATGGGTTAACAGCGTTCCACCCGCAGACAAAAACTTCTTTGTGTTATTTAAATTGAACAGACAATTAATGAATACTTTGTTTAACAAAGGGCGAAATTTTAGACTTGTCCCAGTTGCAAGCATTTGCAGTAAATGTGGATAATATGGATTGGATTTGTCTTAGAAAAACTGAATAACATTGTGGAAAAGGAGAAAACGTAGATAATCCGTAACTTTCCTCTTTTTTAACAATGTTTTTGAAAACCGTTTCGGTTTATCAAAACGTGTGTTTGTATATTGTGCGTTTTTCGACTACTAGTATTATCAGGCTAATTACTCCTGTTACATAAATCAGCAATTTTTCAGCTCATTCAAATGCACTCATGTACGACAGCACACAGTTTCATATAGCTATAAATAGGCATTATATAACTCTTTACCAAACGACAAAATATTTTAGACATGTCCAAATCGAAAGCATTTGCAGACGATGTTAAATATTATTAAAAGAAAAAAAAAAAAAAAAAAAATGAAAAAAAAAATTTTTTTTTTTGGTGAAGGGTAGAAAACGTTGTGGTTAACAGCATTTTCTCCTTTTCCCTCAATGGTTTCGAAATCCATATCTCTCAAGATCGTTAAAACTTGGGATTTTAAACTATTTATACATTACTACCGAGAACCATGAAATAAATAGAGGATCTTACATGAGTGTTTATGTGTTATCTTTTTTATCAAACGAGTTGACTAAAAATGTATGACGCGAGCCTTGGCGAGCGTCAAATACATTTTAGTGAACGAGTTTGATAAAAATGATTATACATAAACACGAATGTGAGATTCTATTTATCACATAAAACAAATGACAGGCAAAAAGTAGCCTGCATTATCAGCTTTAGCCCATACACCATTCACGGGTCCATGTTTATAGTTGTTGTTCGGTTTCAAATGTGTACATACACAAGTAGACAGATCTTTAATATTTACTCCGAAAGTAGAATGAAACAGTTTCTAGCGGGGATAAGTCCACCTTTTTCCGCAATTTTGTTGATTTAAAAGACTTTCGCTGGATTTCTTGGTTTTTATTAAACATGGAAATCAGAAAGTTTCTGTGCATATACGTTCTTAGCAACATTGACGTCATTTTTCCGCGAAATGGCGAAGTCGTAGATATTCCGGCTCGTGCTGTGTTGGTTTCTCCGGCTTCACGCGGTCAAGACTAAAAACTGATTAGAACCGGAACCCAAAAAACGATAATACACTAGTGTAGCATGAAAAATAAGTCATGGATATAATACACTGCCGGACTGTCGGAGGAGGTTTATGTGATAAAAATCTTTATTTTACAAAGATGTTTTTAAAGTCCCCCTGATGCATGTTTGTGTTCAATAGGTAATGATTTAACCCATGACAAATAGAATTTTCTCTTTTCTGTATCAAAAATATTGATATAAATAAATAAATAAATAAATAAATGCTGACAGGAAAATGCTTCATCAAAGTTTTGAAAGAAGGTAGATTGATCTAATCATGAAAACATGGTGACAAACGGAGAACCTGAGCTTTACTTTTACACTTATCAGAATAAAAAATAAACCAGTTAATAAATATTTCTCTAGAAAAACACATAAAGGAAATATCCAATAATTGAAAATTATATCAAAACCAGGAAGAAATAGTAATAATCCCAGTAGTAATGATATAAATGATGACGAGATAAACTTTCACACTCACCTGCTGTACGCCAGAGTATTCAGAAACAGCAACAAAAATGTGTCATCAAAAGCTTTGCGGCTTTAAAGCCTAATGGGCGTCCAGTGAGAAGTCGCAATTGATATGGGCAGGTAGTATGCCCATTATATTGACATACTCGTAATTATGTTTTGTTGACATGTAACTATGGTGAAAAATTGTGCATTGCATTTTGGGTAGATATCGGTTTTGTGTGTAAATTACGATACTTCATGTTGATGCATGTGAATGCATTAATAAAGAGTTAAGATTCAAATTACATAATCAAGCTGTATTGGATTTATTCTCAACCAAACGACACAACCTTACTCTCGCCTGTATTGAAAGCATGTCTCTAGGCGCCATTTTAACTGTTTACCACACAACTAAAATGTAGATATGTCCAAATTGAAAGTATATTATATGGACTTCAGTTTAAACATGGCTCACATGATTGAATTTGTCTTCGACGAGGTAGAAAACAATGTTGGAAAAGGAGAAAATGCTGTTCATCTGCATTTTCTCCTTTTACCATTTTTTTTTTTTTTTATCTAAAAATGCTTCTTTGACAAGGGTCGTTAAAAGTCTGGACTGTATTGTAAAAGGTAAAGCCCGTCTCATTTTTTTTTTTTGGGGGGGGGGGGGGGGGGAGAAGGATATTAAACTTCATGGGAAAAGGAGGAAATGCTGGTTAAAATCTAATACTTTATACTTTTTCCAGAGATGCTTTTAAACATCTTCTTCCTCACCGTTTTAAAACACAGGATTTTTTGGTAAAAACTTAACTCCGGTCTAAAATGAAAGCTTTTGCAGGCGCTAAATGAATTGTGGTTCAAAGGATGGGATATGCCTTTGAAATGGTAGAAAACATTACGGGAAAACAAGAAAATGCTGGTAGCGGCGTTTTATCCCTTTCTCACTATGGTTGGAAAATTTAGTCAGAATCAGAATTAGTTGATCTAAACGACAATCCTTTACCATGACCTGTGTTTGGGAAAGTTGCACAAACTCCAACATATTTGATGCAAGATTTTGGACGGAAATGGGATTATATTTTCTTTCTATTCTGTTCTTCTTTCATTTTGGTACCCAGCCCCTGTAGCTCAGTTGGTAGCGTATAGGAGTTGAGAACAGGGGGTCGCTTGTTCGATGCCTGGCTTGGCCAATTTCTTTCAAAAGATTGATGACAGACATTGCGACAGGATTCATTCCTCTGTCACAGTGACCATTGTTTCGACGATGGTTATGTGGGTAAGCAGCCAGTGGCTTGGAAAGAATATTGTGAGTATTACTGTCAAAAGAAACTTCAGGAAAGCATAGATACGTGCACTGGCCACCGCGATAAATCTGAAATAATGTTGAAAATGGTCTTAAACATCATCCAATTAATCAAATTCATTCTGATATTATATCACCCTCGCAGGTAGCCGTCATATTTCGCTTGAACACCATATTATGCCGTGAATACCTTTGAGGTTTTCAGTCGATGCCCTTCAAGATGCTTTCAGTCGACCCTTGCCAGTATATAGAGTCACCACAGATTTTTGTTTTTCATTTGTACATTTTCCCATAATAATAAATCAATGTAATGAACGTCTCGGCAGAACCTGTAAGATAAAGAGATGGCTTCAGGTCTGAAAAGAGAAAATGGGTAGGGCTGTTCGTTAGAAGCGCTTTAATTAAAGGTGAATGGCTACACTGGCAGAGGGAGATAAATTCAGTCTAGAAGAAATTATCTTCAGTTTCAAAGGCATTACTTTGTTACAAATAAATTTACAGCATGTTAATAAATGAATCCGAACATTCGCACACAATCTGACTGTAAGCAGTAGCTTATCTTAAAGTCATCTGAAAATGTTGACCCTTATCCTTCTAAATACATGAAAATGACAGTTTCAAGCCGATAGTGAAATAGTAAAAACCCAAATTTTGCTATAAATTTGAAAAGTATTTTAGGGGGAAAAGTATCCCCTGATCGGACAGTGTAGATCCAAGATCAGACTGCATGTTCTGTGCAGTCTGATCTTGATCTACACTGTCTGTAAAAGGTCCGGGAGTCGCGCTTAGCAGCCTAAGGATTAAGTAGATTTGAACACCGCTGTCTGGCGAGTAAGAAATCTTACTGCACGACATACAGCGGATAAGATTAATAATTATTATTCGCACGACAACAGTAAGGTTATGATTTTCTATGAAAGGAAAATATGACACTTCATCGATTATTTTGAAAATATCGAGGAAAAGATTCACTCTTCTTATGCTAAATTGCTGTCTATGTGAAAATTACATGAGTTAAGGGCCCAATAGCGGCCAAAAACACAATGCTTGTGTTAAAATACATTTAAATTCAAATCATACCAAATCAAAAGTATGGAAAATATTGTGAGGATGACAATCTGTTATTGTATGGTAAATCTAGTTGTTAGTGGCAATACAATACACAATACAATACAGTTCTTTATTGCCTCCTTATCAGAAGATATTGCATAGTACATTTACATAAACCAATCTGAGAAAAGTGCAGGTGAACAATAATTTAGTGTGTACAGTTTAAACATGATATATATATATATATTTTTTTTTTTATTGTCCACGTCTTTATGGTACTTGAGGGTCGTGGCCATCCCTCAATGCACCTTACAGATCGTTGTTAGTATTCTGTGTTAGTAATTGAACTTTAAAATACAAACAAAAGTCGTAATTACAGATTCCAGATTTTTTTACAGCAACTATTGAACTACTACATTGATATGACTACTAAAATATGAAGATTTTAACAATAATGACTAATAACAGGTTTACTTTTCTTACTTGTTACAGTTTTTTTTTTTTTTTTCTTTAAATATGTGGACGAAAAAGCTTATTTGTATATATAATTGTGTAAAAAAACCAAATTCTGTGAGAGTTGCGTGAGTGTGAAAGTGATTGTGTTGATAAAGTGTTACTTTGATCTTGGTTCAATGTACAGTATTGAAACGTCAAAAGCAAAAAAGCAAACGTAACATAAGGTAGGTACTCTTTTGAGGCTTCAGCACTGCAGCATTGTTCGTGTGTATAGAAAAATAAAAAAGCTTTTGGTTTATGGGAGGTTTTGACTGATATATTCTATAATTGTCGTAAGCCTTCGTTCATTTTTATAATTTTTTGAGCTTCTAATGATGCTAAAATTATAGAAGAGACTATTTTCCAGGCCTAATAAAGATGGTTTTATATCTTTGTTTTTACAATTGTAAAAATATTTTTTTGTTTCAAGAAGTAATCTGTCTAGCTTCAGATTTGTTTCATTTGAACCCAAAAGCACATTTTGTTTGCTTATTGACATCGACTGATCTAAATTATTAACAAGTATTGAAATGCGCTCCCAAATAGGTTTGACATTTTGACATTCATAAAATAAATGTGCTATAGTTTCTTCACAGCTGTTACAGAAAGAACACATATTTGTTTCGACCAAGTTCATTTTAAAAAGAAGCGAGTTTGTCGGAAGAATCCTGTGTATTATTCTTGTTTGAAACCATTGGGAGTATCTGTCACTTGAATATTTAAGAACATTACTGTGTATAACATTCCATTTGATATTAGAGTTTGGAAAAGTGCTGTTCCACTTACTATGACATGTCGGTTTTTCGTTATTCTTTATCAGAACGTTATATGTGAATTTGTTACTACAAGACTTAATAATTATTTGATAAAAATAGCAGTTTATATTTGGGTTATGGAAACCTTGTAATGACTTATTCTTGTTAGTGATGTTATGTTCTGCAAACAGCGCTTTTATAGCGCTGATAATGCTATAAAATTCCAAAAAGTTGATTCCGTTATTAATAGTATTTTTCATGTCATTCCACGTTTTAAAGCTACCATCTTCATTTAACATGTCTTTAACATACCTTATTCCACCATTGTACAGAACGTGATTAAAAAAGTGCTTAGAGCCAATCATTAAGTTTTCATTACAGAATAGAGGCATATTGATTAGTTCTATCCAATTTGTAAAATAACATTGTGACATATATGTCATAAGTGAGTATAAAACGTCTTTCCAGAATTCATTTTTTATCGTTTTGCAGAGTTGTTCACAATACTTTCTTCCGGAATTGAATAGTTTATTAATATCGAAAATATTGTTGGTAAATTCGTAACAGTCTTTGTTACCATCGGAAATGAGTTTTTTTTATCCATTTAATTTTCATATTCAGATTGTAATTGAATAAGTCAATCATCTTTAAGCCGCCTTCTTCATAATCTTTAATTAGCACTTTTTGTTTCATTTTATTACACGTTCCGTCCCATACAAAGTTGTATAACATGTCACTAATTTTTTTTAAATAGTTATATGATGGAGACGGAATACTTATGAATAAGTGAGTTAAGATGGGTACTAGAATGCTTTTTACTACCGCTATTTTTCCAAAAGGTGTTAATTTTCTTTTTTTCCAATATCGTATACAGTTACTCATGCTTTGTACTTTTGGTTCAAAGTTCAATTTTACCATTTCTTTTAGATCAACGTGAAATAAAATACCAAGTAACTTGAATTGGGTTTCTCCCCATGATAATTTCCATTTAGTTTTTATTGAGCGAGTACTATACTTCATATTACCAATCCAAATCAGTTTTGTTTTGTCAAAGTTAATTTTAAGGCCTGAAATATGTGAAAAATTTTGTAATAAATCTAAAGTACTGTTCAGCGTCTTTTGTGAGCCGTCTAGGAAGAGTGTCGTATCGTCAGCCAATTGTGAGGTTAAGTATTCTTTATTTTGTATTTGTATACCTTTGATATTTTTATTATTTTTTAATTTGATATTTAGAATTTCCGTGCATAGAATAAATAGATACGTGGAAATTGGATCACCTTGACGACAACCTCTCTTTACGGTGAAATATTCTGACAAAAAGCCATTTAATTGTACACAAACGTCGGTATTGTATAAAAATAATTCAATCCATCTATTAAAAGTTTCGCCGAAGTTAAAAAACTCTAGTGTCTTTTCTATGAACTTGAAAGAAATTGAATCAAAGGCTTTTTCAAAATCTATCAACATTAAAAGACCAGGTTTATTTCTTTCATCACAGTATTGCATAATATCGTACACTAATCTAGTATTCTCGCCTATAAATCTATCTTTTAGAAAGCCAGTTTGTTCTTTTGATATGGTTTGATTTAAAACTGACTTTAGTCTATTTGCAATGCTGCCTGAAGCAAGTTTGTATAATACGTTCAAGAGAGTAATGGGTCTCAGATTTTTTAAAAACTGTTTTGGTTTATTTTCCTTAGGTATACATATGACTGTTCCTAATTTTATATTTTTAGAAAAGGAGTTATTTAAAAAAGCATGATTTAAAGCTCTTACAACAAACTTTCCTATTTTACCCCAAAATATCTTATAAAAATTTGTCGTAAAACCATCAATGCCAGGGCTTTTATCATTTTTCATATTTTTCAAAGTATTTGCTACTTCTTGATATTGTAATAAGCCTTCAATGCTATCTTTTTGGGTTTCGTTTAGTTTAATTGTGTTACAATTCATTAAGTCATTTTGTAGATTAGAATCATTATCACAAGATTGTTCAGAGTATAAATTTTTGTAATATGCTTTTAATTCATTAAGTATTTCACTTTGGTCAAAAATGTGGGAACCGTCTTCTTTTTCTAAGAAAGGGATTGACTTCGATGCAATGTGTTGTTTTTCTAGGTTGCAAAAATATTTGGTAATTTTTTCACCGTTGTCAACCCAATTTGCTCTAGATCTAATGAAAAAACCTTTCATTTTGTTATTTCGTAAGTCCTCTAGTTCATTTTTTAAATCAATCATTTGGGCCTTATTAGTTTCATTTAAGTTTAATTCTAGTTTTTTGATTTCGTTAAGAAGATAATTTTCTCTGGAGTCTTTCAATTTATTCTTATGACTAGAAAAAGATATTGTTTCACCTCGAATTTCCATTAAAAGAGTTTCCATAAAAAGTTGATCCTCAATTACAAATTGAATCTCGGATCGATCAATTTGAAGCACATTTTCGATATTATAAATAGGCAAACAATATTGTTTAATATTATCAATTTTTGAATTTATACAATTTATATATTCTATGTCGTTTAAAAGGGAGTTGTTAAATTTCCAATAACTCTTCACATGAGTCTGGTTAGAAAGTTTTAGCTCAATTACTATAATAGAATGGTCAGATTTATAACTTATGTCGATATCACAGAATCTTAAGAATTGTATTAAATTTTGCGTTAGTAAGAAGAAATCTAGTCTCCCTTTTTGTAAGGGATTGAATCTTTTCCATGTATATTTTCTGGAATTTCCATTTAAATGTCTAAAAGGGTCAGTTAAGTTTCTATCACTTATAATTGATGTAAAAAGTTGCCTAGATTTTACATTATGATTGGATGATTTGTAATTCTCATAGTCAATGTTCGGGTCAAGAACTAAGTTGAAGTCCCCACAAATGATATACTCATCAATGTTATCGAAAGAATCTATTTGTTGAAAGATATTTTCGGGTCAAGAACTAAGTTGAAGTCCCCACAAATGATATACTCATCAATGTTATCGAAAGAATCTATTTGTTGAAAGATATTTTCGAAAAAAATAGGGTTGTCTGTATTTGGTGCGTATATGTTTGCGAGAATAAATGGTGTATTATTGTACAACAAGTTCAGTGCGATAAATTGACCATTGTTGTCTCTTTTGCTTCCAAAAATTTTGATATCAACATTCTTAGCAAAATTGCTACCCCTCTACAATTATGGGTACCATTACTGAAATAACATTGCCCGTCCCATTCCGAATGAATTCTGTTTTCTATCATTTCAACGAAATGAGTTTCTTGTAAGCATAATATATCAACATTTTTTTCCTTAAAAAGATTAAATAGGTCAACGCGTTTTTTTTTGTATTATTTAAACCACGACAATTGTAGGAACAACTTTTTAGACTATCCGTGAAGACCGGTTAATAAGTAATGCCACTTATCGATAATGGAAAGAAGGAGTACTCCCACTCCAAAAGCAAATCGTTCGTTAGGCATATGTTGTTGATCATGTTTCAATGTATGGATCTGATTTAAAATAGTTTGTGTATGTCGTGAAAAGAAAAAATGTGAATTATTAGTGCGGTGTATTATCCTTGTAGAATTCAATTATATACACGCCTTATATTTTGTTGTGGATGGTAAGGTTTTATAATATTTGGAAGATTTTATCAGTATTGCGATTTATGTCGATGCTAGTTATACAGACAATTAAAAACAAAATTCCTAAAAAATATAAAGTCAAAGCTTTGGTTTTTTCCTATAATTTTACGCATATATTTAAACATGATAAACAGATATTTGAGGAATTAATGAAAACATTACATGTACAGGGAAAGAAAAGGAAGGGATGAGCAATCACAAGTTTAACGAAACACAAAGAGTACGTAAGTCTCTCGACAGGTATTATCAATCAGTCTGTTTAGTACGCTTCAATGCAGCGCACAATGTATTTGTAGCAGGCTTGCAGAAAATCATGCTCAGTGCTGCGATCTAAAAATGGTGGAAGCGCAGCGCCTGTGATGCGTAGCGACCAGGCGAAGCTCTCCAGAGAGCCAAGCTCGTCCGCTATTGCATTGCCGATTACCGACCTCAACTCTCTGGAAAACTCCGCGCGTGCCCTCTCAGTTACAATACACTCTGACAGAAGATGCATCGTTTCATCCAAATAATGTGCATTGCATTTTTTGGCATATAGCATTGGTAAAATGGATCGATTGAACCCATAGCTTGGCCACAGTACTTTGAATGACCCTAACACTACTTCAGTTTGAAGTTTTATAAACAATGCTCGGTTCAATTTCGGGCTGTAGCACTTGGAAGAATATAAACCCTGGGTCTGCAGATACCCGAGTCTCCCGTAGATTTTGTTCGCGCGTCTTTATTGCAGTACTAACTAAGCGTTTCCATGTAAATTTACTGGGTAAAGCGTTGTTACGGACATAGTCATTCGATAACGATATTAAATTGTATTCGGTCAGTACGCGGCAGATATCAGGTATAAAACCTAGTGAAACAGAGTTATTATTTCTTAAATACATCGTATATTTGGCTGTAAAAAATTCCTTTGTAATACTGGTCTCGGGTAGACATAATATTTTATATAGGAACATAAGTTTTTTCTGATCAATTTCGCTACTTACTCGGAAAATTCCTAACATCGGCTCGGCCATGTCGGACCGCGTCCGGGTCTCAAACCCCTGAACTTTTTTTTTTTTTTTTTGCAAAAAAAGTGTTGAAAAATAGCTAGACCCTTCCCATCTTTTATTGACATATTATTCCATAGTTCTGCCCCGTATAAAGGTGTCGGGAGGACTATTTTAGCATATAGGCTTGCAGAGACCAGAGACAAGTGGATTTACGCCTTCAGGATGAAGATCCTGACCTACCATTGCGAACAGTGCATTACGAGCTTTCTGTATACGATTATCTATACGACGGCTTAGTTTAAGTGATGAATCATGGATAATACCAAGATGTAACATGGATTTAACTTGTGTTAGGAATTGATTTCCGAACGTAATTCCTGTATTCGGTGTGTTACGTTTTGTGCTAAAAACAATTCATTTGATTTAGAAACTGTAATTTCGATCCTCCATGTTTGGCAATAACTAAAAACAATATCAACCATTTTCAATAAATTCAGAGGAGATATAACTAACATCGAAATATCGTCAGTGAATATAGGATTGCTCATAGAAATGGACATTATTTTACAACCGAGTTCACCATCTTGTTGTTATACTTTCTAGAGTTCGTGTCGAATATAAAGGACGGTTGTCTGTCTAAATAAACTACACTCAACGGTAATGTTTCTTTTTGATTTTCAATTTTATTTAATTTTGAAACTTTGAATATCTTTCGTCCAAAAATGATCAATGGCACCCAAATAAGAATTTCTAAGTACAAAATGTGAACGTGGTCAGTTTCAAGTCAAAGATAAGCCAAAGATGAGCCCTCTGCCGTGCGCGCTTTCTACATATATCAATTACAGTCATGTGACAACCATCAGACCAACCTAAGTCCTCCCAGAAGCGATACAGCTTGCAGAACTTGCACCCTGGTTGGTCAGTTCCAGTCACATAACGAGAGGTCACTGGTCAGCGGAGTATTCAGGCTAGGCTCCCCAGCGCATCCCCGGCCAAACAGGTGGCTCGTCCTTGTCCGGTCATTATAGGTTCAATCGTGACAAACTGAAACATTAACTATGTCACCAGGCGGTTAGTTGGACTTGTTGGACGTAAACAAATCCTTAACACTAAATGATAAGGGAGAAAATATATCTATGTGCCGAAGCACCATATGGAACATTGTAACAATGAAACAAGCCCGTTAATATAAACGAGATATAAGAACGTACAAGACGTATAAGAACGTACAAGACCCCACCCTGACGGACACCACGGACAACGTCGAACGGCAATGATGTTATGTTGGAATAGCGTACTACACACTGTATACCGGTATATTCAGCTTTTATAATTCGAAGGAATTTTCCCACGAACCCCAAGCGTCCAAGTTTAAGAAGCGAGGAAGAGTGTCTGACAGAATCAAATGCCCCCTTTTGATCCATAGTAGCGACGTTACAATAAACGGCCTCTTGTTGGTTAAATGACGTAGTGATGCAACTCAATAGTTTTTGGAATCCTTGTTGTTCACAAGGAAATTCTATTTGGTGGCTGATATGTTAGTGTTTACTCGATTAAGTAATAGCTTTTCAAATAATTTGCTAAAACACGGTATCAGGGACACTGGGCGATAGCTTTCTGGATCAGACCTACTTTTTCCCTTTCCTCTGTAGATCGGAATTAAAATACTAGTTTGCCACTGTGTAGGTACTTTCTCGTAATTCAGATTGGTACTGAATAATGTGCGCAACATTCTGACGGCCGAATGGCCTGCATATGTAATATGCTCGTTAAGAATCCCGTCGTGTCCTGGCCATTTTTGCTTGCACAAAGAATGTATAGCATTTTCGATTTCCCTCCGTTCGTCTAAAGGCTGTTTTGCTTCTTTGTAAGCTAGAAACGATGTAGATCGACCTTTGGGTCTACCTGCCCCAAACCATTCATTACGGAGGCGGAGCGCACGAGAGTAGGACTCTTTAACTTCTGCGGACCATGTTTGTTAAAATTGCTCCTAGGTAGGGTCGCAGAAGCATTCAGTATTATGTTCACTATCTCTTCATTGACAAAGCCTGGCGTGCATTCGTTGTCGTCCTCTTCGTTGAGTATTTTACTTGCTTCACGGTCGATTTCGGTCTTATACATGCTGATATGATGATCTTTACATTTTTGCCAGTCTATAGTTTTTCGCGGAATAAGTATTGAAGGTGTAAACGAATTTTTTGAGACCGAAAACAGTATAGGTAAGTGGTCTGATGTTATTATTTCCCTTTCGTCGAGTATACTAAATGATGTATATAGCTTTATATGCGCGTTTTCAACGAATATGTGGTCAATAGACGTTTTGTTCGGGGTATATGTAAAAGACGCTGACATTCTGTACACTTGCTGTAAGGACGCTAAGGTATTGCGATCGATGAAATTGGATAACATGGCTGTTTTACTGTACTCCTTTTTCAGCGTGTGGACAGAAATTTGCATTAAAATCCCCCCCCCCCCCCCCAGTACTACATTTCCCAGTTTCGAATAAAAGTCAAATAGAGACTCAACATCACGCAATGACTCCCTATATAGGTTCAGATCAGTATCTGCAGGCATATAGATACAAAATAAATATAACGGTACCGTATTCTCAGCGGTAATCTCTACTCCAAGAATTCGGTCATTATCAATGTCGTGGATACGTTGTATGTTACACATTAAAGTTTTCTGTATAAGAATAGCTGTTCCCGCTTTCCCACATCTTGTGTTGGCATAGCAGTTTAATGACCGTTCTATATTAACTAGCGAGAAGTAATTGGCGTGTAGCGTGTCCATAAATGACGCTGAACGCGGCAGAAGTTTATGCTCGACTATAAGAGCTATATCTACACTGTAAGTATCCAAGATCTGGAAAAGCGGGTGTGCAGATGACATGATGCCTCTGCAGTTCCAAGACGGTATGTTTAGAAACATAAAACGAAGTAAAGATATTGTCTTGTACTGATTCATTATCGCAGTTTTCAATTAATCGTAGTCTGGATCCCAACTGTTGTCACGTGTCGAAGCCCAGACGCTAGTACTGTCATTATAACTATACTTATGCCGTGTTTGCTCGTGGCTTAAACTGTCTCTATCTCTTTCATTTGAACGATTATAGTCGTACTCGTCGTCTGCATACTCGTACCTCGTATCGCGTTGGGAACGGTTATTTCTGTATCTGGACTGGGGGTTCCTGTAGCGTGAACAGTCGTGTTGTCTCAGAAAAGGGCGTCGGCTAGGACGGGTTCGTTCCCATTCTGTTTGACTCAGCCATTTTCGTATGATGACACCCTCTGAGCAGAACGTTGCTGCTTCAACAATAACTGCATCCTCAGAGAAGGTAATTCTGGCTGATGACCCGTTTTGTCCGTAAAACATGAAACATAAAACTTTTTGATATGGATTCCCTTTTCTGCCACATAGTCCCTAACATCACTTTCGCTGACAGACGAATCTATGTTTCCGATGAAATATGAAACAGCATTGTTTCTACGCCGAACTGCAAGGAATTTTCCTGCACTATTTCGCGCTATGTTGTGTTCAAAGTATTGATTAACGTCATTCATCGAGGCGTTCTTGGAATGACTAGCTTCGTATTTATCATTGTGTTTTGTTATTGATTCATTGTTGCAAGTGCTTACCTCAACGTAGCATTTTTGTTGCTTGTATTTGTTATACTCGTGATTGTCATTTTTACATTCAGTCAATCCTGGCTTATCGGACTTTTTACTGAGGTTATCATTTTTATCGACGACACATATGTTTTGGTGATCTGTCGGTTCTTGTTCATCGTTTTGGGTTATGCTGTTGGTACTTGTCACACTCGTAATAGAGGCTGCTGGTGGAGGGGAATTTACGACTTCCGCGAATGTCTTGACAGGTTTTTTAGTGTTTTCCACATTAGGGACCAATGATTGGATCCTAGCCTCCACGCCTATATTGTTCACGTGTTCAACTAGTCGTTGGTTCATAGTTGTGATGGCAGTTTCCAGCTTTGAGACATCATTTTGCAGCTTTTCAATGTCAGAATTTTTACTAAGGCCGTCTCTAGGTAAAATGGCCATTATTCTATTGAGTGATCCTTGGAATCTCTTGAACTTAATTGTAATTGATGATATTTCGCTTTGTATCTGCTGTATTGCGAATGAGTCGCTTGCCTGTTGTCTTGCTAGTTCGTTCACAGTTGAGAGCACCTTATATAATATTCCGCATGAATCTGGTTTGATTAAACTGCTCATTGTCGATTTCGACCTCATCGTCCTCTCTATATGCCGCATTCGGTGATGTAGTAGAGAATACTTCGAGGATTTCTTTTGAACGTTCGCCGTGAATAAATGCCTGTAATATATAGCAATCATTAGCACATTTTTTCTCTATGGTAGATGAAGGTGTAGTTTGTCGTCGGATAAGCTTTGTTGTTGGACAGCCTACCAACGTCTGTGCTCGTTCTGCTAAGCGCTCTCGATATGTAATTAGTTTGTAATAGTAAACAAAAGATGGAGTAACCTGGCAACTTTTAACCTGGTTTTGAAATTAGCTTCTCTGCCAGCGACTAACACCTTGACCGACTGTACAATATCAGACTGTCATTTTCACAATATTTTCCATACTTTCAAATGATACGAATGAAATCTAAATGTATTTCAATATCTGCTTTGTTTATTTTTGGCAGCTATTGTTACTTTAAGAAATTCGGCAACTGACTGAACTAGAACCCAAACCTTTTTTCCCCAACATCGAAGGAACTCACAATGTTCACGTTTTAAAAAATGATAATACATGTTATAATTAAGGATAAACACCGTTATCAAAGGAAGGCCGCGAATGTCGCAGCTGCTCCGGGATCAAAGATTTTTGCATATACTAAACCAAAAATAGAAACTTTCGTAAAGTATGTGCAAAATTTTCAAGGTTACCGTTGAGATGTACATACGTACGTTATATATACATGTGTGGTAATATTTAAAACCGTTCATAGTTTGCAAAATTGGGCAGATAATTCCTAGCTAAAAGACCTGGTGGCTATTTAAGGCGAAGTTCGAGTTTCGGTGGATGAAAGGGATAGACATATCCAGTCCACGTATTGATCAGAAATATCGATGCCAAGACTTAAAGAAAATTTACCAGAAAGAGTCATAGGTATGCTGGAGGCTGGGCTACCTACTACAGGGGTTGCAGTTCAGGTTGATGCATTCGCGCAAGCAGTCAGCTGCCATCTGCGGCGATTTGCGCAAACCTGAAGTGCAAAAGGCTTACACGTAGCGGCAGACCGCGTGTTACGACTCAGCCTAAGACCAATATATCGTGAATCAGTACCTACAAGACCTACGAGGAACAGTTACAGCTGCTGTTATCCCGAAATATTGTTTAGCTGATAACGGTTTGCTTAGACGTCGCCCGCACGTTCGCTCGGTTCTGACGCGCCGCTATCGCAATTATAGAGAGCAATTGGCCTTGGGAAACATACACTGGACAAGACAGCGTTGCGCGGACAATTATTATTTTTTTTTATCCGATGTGTCGAGGTTTGTACTGTCTCGAGCTAAGGGCCGTGTACTATTGTTCCGATGCAGCAATGAACGTTGTGCGTACTGCAACGCGGTCGTTTTGGGGGCTGGGGTCAGTTATGGCGCGAGTGGTATTGCTTACGGGTATTGTGCCCCTCTCGTCGTTATTGGATGAAATTTAAATGCCCCCTGAAAAGAAGGAAAATAATCTAGGCCCTCATATTGTCCCTCTGCTTTGACTGAGCAGCGACATAACTGCTTCACTGACAGTTGCCCTATAATTGAAGAACATTTTAATGATGATTTATTTCCATAACAAAGTGAACAATAATCCAGATTCATTGCAATAACGCGATCTTCGTGCGAACAACTGCTATCAAATTTCATTAATTACCTATTTGCAATAACTGCAACCAAGAGAAAGATGATTTACAAGAAAAAAACAAACAAACAAACAATTTAGGTTTTATTTTTGCTTCATTTTGTTCTATTTCGTTCTGTTTCCTTCTATTTCGTTTCGTTGGGGCTGATTCCGTTTCGTTTCGTTGGGTTTGGTTCCGTTTTGTTTCGTCCCGTTTCGTTGCGTTTCGTTCGTAACGTTTCGTTCCATTTCGTTGCTTTTCGTTGCGTTTCGTTTCGGTTCCGTTTCTAAGTTTATAGGGACCCAAATAGTGAATGCATCTGGCAAGTCGGAATTAAATTCCAGGCTTTCTTTTTTTTTTTTTTTTATACAAACCACTAACTTGTGGAAGTAGTATTTGGTTGAAAGATCACTCGTCACAACTCGGCCGATTCCGTACCTACATCTAGCCTCGTCTGTATAAGGGAGGCTTCCATTTTGAACTACCAATCTTAAACATGATCTTAAACATGGCGGCGCCCCTGTAGATCGCTTAGCAACGACATGAACAACCACTGTGAAGTTATTCACTTCTATCGATCTGTCGATGAAAGCTCCTAACGGAATTGATAAACCACGCTAAAAATTGAATGTACAAACTGTTTGCCGACTGAAATACTCTTAGAAAGATAACGATAGAAAATTTACTCATGCGTTCTTTCTAAAGAGAGATTTGCGAACTAATACGAAGACGAGTACGATGACGGTGGCGAGACAAATTGAGGCGTTGTTTCGATATACACATGTATGACGCGCCGCGATATAATTGTGTATCAGCATAAATCACATAAAGGAAAAGCCTACATTGTGAGATCTTATACATATATGGTGTTATGATTAATGCATCAGATTTTGTTGACATGAATCGTGAATGTTAAGCTGAAAAATTCATTATCAATACACAGAGTGAGAGTTTGCTAAACATATTTAGGGTATATTCTGGGAGTCAAGATGTTTATTACATGAATTAGTCTTATTCCTATAGTTCATTCTTACCAGGACAGTTACAAAATTGTTAGCTTTCAGAGTGTTGAATGAAAAAAAAAAATGACCCTTTTCAACATGGGAAGAATGCGAAAATAGTGCTATTCCAATGTTTTTTTTAGGCGAGAATATGTAACAACATGTAACAAGGTAGCAAACAGTGAAGATTTTGACATGCACTGTCCAAAAGCAACTTAAGTCAGTTCAAGCATTGTAAAGGTTAAAGAATTTGAGCTATGCTCTCGAAAAAGGGGACTTAAAGCATCTCAAATTGCATTATACTAAGCAAGCCATGACATAATTATGGATCCATAAAATCTATATTTTCTAACAAACCAACTGAATCATTGAGTAGAATGGTCCTTTGACATGCAAAAAAAATGATCAATTAAAAAAAAGTTTCGATCCAGGTCATCCTGCGCTGCTAGCGGACCGCGCAGACTGATATTAGTTGATACTCTTTGCAGATGCATTAAGGCCCCTTTTCGCATGGCCCATTTCTTTCTTGGGAACCAATAGTTTTGGTCATTGAACACATTACTGTGAAAATGGGACTTCTCCCGCTACAGCGATTGAAAGCTTTGTAAAATATTGTAAGAAAAGAAAAAAATTGCTTTTAGCAACCAAATGTTGCTCTTTTTTCCCCACAATGTTTTCAATAGTTTTGAAAGTTATTGATTGCCTTTCCTTTTAATGTTTAATCCTTAATGTAGGTTCGATTACGGTCCTGTTGAAAACTGATATTTGCCTTTCCTTTGAATTTAATTTTGTCCCGTGTGTAATTTGTAACAGATCTTCAACCCTTCACCGAACAATTCCGAGCTTTAACGACCCTTAGAAGGCAAGTCTTTTGAAAACATTGTGCGAAAAGGAATAATTGCTTTTAAGAAGCATTTTTTTTTCAGAGAGAAATTCCAACATTTGAACCATATTTAATTTGTCATCTGCAAATGCTTTCAATTTGGACCAGACTGAAGTTTGTGTGTGTGTGTGTGGCATGGACAGTCAGGGATTAGACAGTTGAAATACGGGGAAAATGTGAACAATCTACTTTTATAAAGGATTGGCTCTTTTGAATCTTTGTCTAATGTACTGCAGATTGTAACAATAAGGGCTACGAATTTATGATGAATTAATTTCAGCATTTATCCACAATACATTTATGCTACCATGGTACGTGAAGGAATTTCTGGTAACTGTGCACCAATGGCGAAGTATCAGGTACAGCCCTATGGGGTATCATGCTTTACATAGTATGTTAACTCTTTACCAAGTAACAAACCTTTAGACTAGTCCAAATTGAAAGTATTTGCAGATGGCAAATGAGGATCAAATGGAGAAATTTGTCATAAATTGGTAGAAAGCATTGTGTGAATTGAAGAAAATAATGTTTACCAGTTTGCTCTTCTTTTCCATCAATGCTTTAAAAAGCTGTCATCCCCAGGGTTGTAAAATCATGGGATTAATTTGCAAAGGGTTAAAGAAACAATCACAAGTCCGATCAAGTGATATTGAGGCATCGCCGGGAAGGGTAACCTTGTGTTGTAACTATACATGTATGTTCAGGAGTTGTTTGCAGGGGAAAAAAATCGGTTTAGTTGTATAGAAAATGATACTTTTATGTATATATGGGACCTGTTACGCTTAGGGAACCATCTGACATCTGCGAAAAATACCAACTGTGATCAGCATGTGCAGTCCCGGCAGTCTGTGTGGATCGAAAACCTTTCGCTTTAGGTGATTCTCTGTGTTTTAAATGGCCAGTCTACAGTCAATTTTAAAGATGTCGACTGACCCGCACTTAACCTGGCTTTGCAGGTTTTTAATTTATGTGATTTACGCTCATATAAACCCCACTCGATAATGTGTATATTATCGGAAAATCTCATAACGGTAATAAAGGTATGCATAGAATTATTTTAGTGATTATTTTCACTGGTATGTATGAACTTTCCACACAAAAGTAAAATTTACAATAGCTCAATGGATAGGTAAGTGCGCCCAAGACATACCTGATTATCTTGATTCCGTTTTCAGAACATTATATCGTCACGGTACGTGATTTTAAACATGTATACCCAAACACAAACAATAATATAAATTGATGATGATATGGCTATCGCGTGAGAGCTATATAAACATTTTTTTACAAGGGCGTCATACATGTGTACTTTGAAACAACCCCTCGATTTGTCTCGTCACCGTCATCGTATTCGTCTTCGTATTAATTCGCAAATCCCTCTTTAGAGGAGCCTTACAATTTCAATAACGGTAAAGCGGTGTGCTTCCGGAGATGTGCGAAATGTACCGTGTAGGTGCATATCAAGCTACGTGATACAGCCGAGGGATTTGATCATCGGATCACCCGAGGTATGCCGAATGGTTGAAAGATAAGCACCGTCGGGTGTCGTACGTCGCCTGGACGTCAGCAATTACCTTGTATGCAGTCTAGACGCCACATTTCAATCCATTACTCAGTAATCAGTAGACTGTTTGTCTTGATTAGAAATTTGATCACGTCGGGTCAAAAGTATGTCGCGGAGACAAAGCTTAGAATAGAAAATTTCTTTCTTACACTCAGATGGTACTTATTGTACATCTAGAGGGCTTGAAAATAATATTTCGAAGAAAAAACGAATTTATATAACTGTCGCGATAAACGACAGTAGAAGTATAAAGCAGAAGAAGGGATCGATTGATTGACTGATTGATTGAATGGTGTTTTCCGCCGCTTTCAACATTAGTTCAGTCCTATCACGGCGACAACTTGCATATTTACGTATTTCCTGGGTTCCACCAGTACTAGGCTTGGGCTCTGAAGTGTCTTGCCCAAGGATACTTCCACGAAAAGCACAGTGGATCCAGTGAGGCTCGAATCCGGGGCCTTCAGCTCACGAGTCGTACACTTTACCACTGAGCACTGAGCCATGCAGGACCCCCGCGGAAGAATGGAGGAAGTATTATACAAGTCAAAAGGGTTTACATAAGAATATTTGCACCCATTATAGACATCGTTTTTTGATTGGTCGAAATTGGTCAAGTGACGAAACAAAAAAAATCGTCATGCCATTTTTCGATGAACGCAACAGGACTATTTTCGGTTTTTCCAAGTCGTCGTGTTTTGTCTAATTTGAGATTTTATGCATGTTCCTTATGTGCTATTTTAAGATTTCAATCGCTGAATCAGGCCAATACAGATAGATCTAAATTGATTTCTTTTGCTTGAGAAAAACTTTAAAAAAAAATAAGAACAAACCTGAACAAAAAATGTTCATTATCTTTATTTGCACCCCTAAAGATAGAAAATACACCGTGCCAATAATGAGTCAAGGATTTTAATGGCCGACGTCATCAGTTACATCATTCGACACGTAAGCGGCCGATTTCTATGAAACCCATGTCACCGACTTAAATTTACTGCACTGTTAAACAGAAAACTTATTCATGGAAACGAAGTCGATTTCTTTTTTTTGTGACCGGAATATTCTAAGTTGGGAAAGCGCGATAAACAGCTGTCCATTGATCAGAAAAAAGTAATTAGATCTAATAAGAAATTTGTCAGTTAAATTGATCTTTCCTTTTCAAAAACATGTCCATTTCCTTGTTTTTATCGCAATTTGTAAATAAATAGCTGTGACACCTTTGTTTACATTCAAATCAGCGGTTTACACAAAAACGGTGGCGTCATTCACTTAACATAGTTTGCAAGAAACTTTAGACCATGTTGGGATGGAAAGGGAAGAGTACGCTTGCGAAATCGAATTCCCCTCTTAGTGTCCCTACAATAGTTAATGGTGACGTCACTGAAAACTACGTCACTGAAAACTATGCATGCAGTTCAGTTCTTGAAGTCCCTTTGGCCTTTGTCCTACTTTTTCGTCCAATCAGAAGGCTTATTATTGAAAAATTCTGACTGTCTATTTCGTTTAAACTGCCTCAAGCAGGGTTTATTTTGACCATTTAATCAGTTAAACGTCGGGTTTATTTGGGTTTACCGCGCTGCGCGCATAAAACCCGCCTCCTTCATTAATATTCATCTACCATTTAATTTTACACATACAAGTACCGATTACTCGACAAACGCTGTGAAAAGAAGAAAATGGGAAAACACAATGTTTTTTAAACTATTTCACTGCCAATGTCGCATTGGAAATACTTTGCGGACGGCGTAGATCAAGATCAGACTGCACAGAACGTGCAGTCTGATCTTTGATCTACACCGTCCGCTAACTTGTGTTAGTCTTCAACCAAAAACAACTTTAATTAGTTCAAACGAGAAGGATATTTATAGACCATGTGAATTTTTTACGTCGGCTTCATTTAGTTGGCAGCGAAAGAGTTATACGAGTACATGAGTCAGTCATTCTATATTTTGAAATACACAGAAAATCCATATCGTATTTAACTAGTTTATTGTCGTGTCATATCGATACAGGTATTTAACATGAAATATCTGAGCCGTGCTCTGTGAAAAGGGGGCTTAATGGGTCTGCAAAAGAGTATCGACCAAGGTCAGCCTGCGCAGACCGCGCAAGCTTACAAGGCCCAAACTTTTTGCTTCCGGCCAATTTTCTGCATTTCAAAGGACCGTTTTACCTGCTTATTTCGTCGGTTTTCAGAGAAAATGGATTTTAGGGATCCATAATCATGTGATGTGCTTGGCACCATGCATCACGGAGGTGCATCAAGCCCCCTTTTGCCAGGACATGGCTCATTTTCTCTATGGTCTACAGCATTTTTTTCCGTCCTTCACAATAATTTGTGAATGAATGAAGCGGGAAAGTCCATGTAATGTTACATTTAGCATTGTTTTAGCGATGATGTAATTAGGGCGTGTCTTTGCGAATGATGACGCGGGAAACTCCATATATGGCACCAATGTTTAAGCGATGATGTAATTAGGGCGGGCAACGACTAAGTCAGTTGGACGCTGTGAAGAAAAAAAATTAAACGATTTAAACAGCCATAGTCGGTCGCTACGCTCCCTCCTTTTGGCTGTTTAAATCGTTTATTTTTTTCTTCATTGCGTCTTAGTTAGACATGTAAATGTGTTAATCCTGTAATTGACACATGCCGTTATGTCTTGATTAGGATAAATCATGGCTGTTATCATACTATATACTGTCAATTAAGGATCCACAAATTTTACGACGTGTAGATGGGTCGCTTAGTGAAAGATAGAGTGGTCTTTTGGGGCCAAAAATTAGTGGTCGTTGGTCACATAGTACAAAGGTCGCTTAATACAACATGAAATTAGAGGAAAATCGCTCGCGCGGACTTAAAAACGGTCGTTTAGCACAAAAGTCGCTTAAAACACGTGGTCGCATGTACAAGATTGACTGTACACTAGGTAGTAATCGCGCGAAAAGTGTGGGCCAATGAAAAGTCCCAAAGCTGACACCCACTCTCAGGACCTTTTCGTTACGAGGCCGACGCTCTACCCCACAACCACGGACACCACCGACAGCAAGAGGTAGAAGTAAAGTGCCCGTATTCTAAAAAAAGGTGATTTACTAATGGATCAAGAACATTGTTATTTTAATAAAGACGAGGATGAGGAACTCCGTTTGAAAGGAAAACATGAATACCTTTTTTTTTTTTCAAAGACAAATGGGCGTTACAAAGATTCATTCATGTTTATTTGTTTTGTGGACAACTGTGGATGTTCATATTGAACAGGTTTTACTTGATTAGGATTTGTGGCCGGAAATGTCTACAAGTGCAGAACATTTCTTTACACAATATTGCTCCCAGAGCTTGTGGGAAAATTCTACACATGAATCCCACGCTTCCAGAAGCACATATATCACCTCAATCTGTTGCGTCATCTTCTAATAAAACTAGAAACTTTAAAAAAAGGAAACAGAATATTGGTGTTATTGAGATCACATAAAGTATGAAGACATGGTATATTGTGATAATGAGAACTGTGGCTTCACTTTGATAGCTTTGAGTTAAAGAACCAACCAAAAAGCACATTTGGTATTGCCCATATTGCTGACAAAAATGGAATATTTTCTCACCAAAGGTATACATTTAATAAAGATAGGATAAATCCTTGTAAAATTTGCCAGAGAATAGATATTACTGCAGATTTATCAAACGAACTTTTTACATACATGTTCCCTTTGTGTGCGTGGAGGTGGCCGGGCGATGTATTCAGATCACAAAACATTAAAGGCTTTTTGTAACTTTATCGTCATTGTTAAACTTGATTTGTAGTGGGGAGGGGTGTTAAGATGGCAGAAAAATACAAAGGCTTTTATTTCTTCATCGTCATTGATGGCAATTGATTTGTGTAGTATATACAAAAGAGCAATAATGAAAGAGATAAAACGTTTATTTAGTAAAAGCTTATCTAAAAAAAGGACGGTGAGTTTGACTATAAAGTTTTATAAACGGTAAATCAAAATGTAATGTAAATATATATTTATAAGTAGAATATGAGTATATGGCACAGATCTGATTGAATTATAGTAAAACCTGTATGGAAATTTCTCATAAAACAATGAATAAAAATGCTGGGTTTCTAAATCTGAAAGAACTGTTCGAAAATAGACTTATCCACATTGAAAGCATTTGCAGTTTGCATTTCAATGTTGATGGAATTTGTCCCGGAGAGTGTAAAAAACATTGCGGGAATAGTTGTAATTGCTGGTTACTACCACTTTCCTTTTTCTCCCGATAACATTTTCAAAAGTTTTCCTCCCCAGGGTCATAATAATAATAATAATAATAATGATAAAACATGAGGTTATTTTGTAAAGAGTAAACTCATTCCCATTCTGATATACATTTGCGGTAGACAAGAGCACCACACAGAGATGCAAATTCTCAACTGCGACTGCTATATTAGGGTAAACCCTAAATCGAAACAGGGAAATAACTGTGTCAACAATATGTTGACAGTTACCTGTACATTTTCCATGGATTTTCCTTTTAACAGAAAACAGCAAACCTTAGTTAAAATAAGATATCTGAAGTAATCACAGAGATATGTGAAAACGTCCATGTTTTTACAAAACAATGATAATAAATCTTACGACAGTGCTATAACAATACTCTGATGTTTTCTTTGAAAACAGCCGATTCAAAAATGTCTTTCGGTTCAAATCACATAAAATACAAAACTATGGATCTCATTACATCATACAATAAAAGTAGAACCAGTTTGTGCAACAACATAAGAGTTACAAAAAGCATGCAGATTTAAGGTCCAATTGAACAACTGCAAAATGCCTTCTTGACAAATCTTTGGAATTTCGTTAGATTTTTTTTTTTTTAATTTACTGTACTACAACAGTTACTGTCGTGCAATTTGGAGGATACATGAGCTTTAAGGGTGCTCACCTGCGCCACTGTACCTTTGAGAGAATAATACAAAATCTAATTACTATGTACGAAAAAGAGAATCTAACTTGAGAGTTTATGAATTATCATTTATATTAAACAAGTAAACTAAAATCATTTTATGCAAGCCTCTGGTCGTTTTGGTATTCTAAGGGTTAATAGTTGAAGTTGATCTAACATTGTCAGTGACCGTGTGTTTAAATGCACAGAAGTTTGGCTGATGTTGTATGAAATGAACACATTTTGAAAGTAACTTTTGCTTGTGCCAGTCACACCAATAACATTAATGTAAACCATGATAGTACAAGATCTGGTGTAGGATTGTTATGTGTGGTCGATTCCCAAGCATGCCAGTGACATGACCATTTTCAAACGTATCCGAGGTATCATCAAAGCAAATATTCTGACAAACTACTGACATGAGTATTGGACAAAAATGTGGCCTCTTGAGTACATGCAAGGTTTTTGTAAGATTATACCAGTGACCTACAAGCTGACGTGACTCGTTTTCAATCTCTGAGCGAACATTCTGACCAAATGTCATGAGTATTGGACTAAAAAGGTTTATCTAATATTTGTCTCAGTGACATAAATTTTGATACATTTAAACCATTTTCAAACTATTCTTAGGTATCACAAAGACATTCATTCTGTCAAATTTTCACGAGTATTGAATTGAAATATGGCCTCTAAGGTGCTTACAAGGTAATTGTTGATGTTTGCACGACGAACGATGGATGATGTATGCCAGACGCAGTAAGATAAAAAAAAAAAAAAAAATAACGTTGATCACTTCATGCTCAGGTGAGCTAAAATATGAGAGTAAATACAAGCAACTAATGATATATACAGACAATTTCTATACATAACAATTGCATTGAGAACTTGCAATAAACAGGTGAATTAAATTGAGTATTTCATCAACTAACTGAAGAGAGGTTGCAGCTACTAAACTTGCATTTTTTTTTTGTACTCTATACTAGTACAATAAACACCTTTTCAGAATGAGATTTCTTACCGTTTTACGTGACAACAAAATTTTAGACTTCTCCAGTCCAGACTGTTCACCCTTACAGATGACATGGCTCAAATTTGCCTCTGAAAGAGTATACCACTTAGAGGGAAATGTAGAAAATGCTGGGCACTATATTCTTGTATTCCCATGGTTTCACCATTACTAGGCTAGGACTCTGAAGTATCAGTAACCAAAATAATAAAATTATGAAAATAATAATAATAGTAATAATAGTAATAAGAAAGAAAGAAAAGAAAGAAAGAAAGAAAGAAAAGAAAGAAAAATAAAATTTGGGACTATAAATTCAAAGGGCCAGTGATATGATGAAATCGTGGAACCACAACATGCTGACAATATGCGCATGTTCTCTGTATAGGGAAGCTTTCAATGGTATTTCATTTAATTTCATGAAATTGTTGTTGAGTTATGGCGTGAAAACAAAATTCGGGAAAAAAATCAAAGGACTGCAACAGTTCATACCAAATATCATTAAAAGAGAACAGAACATGACAATATACACATATCTTCCTCACAGGTTTTGTTGAATTTTATCTGATGGTTGCTGAGAAATTGTACAAAAAACAAAATTGGGTACTAGATTTTGAAAGGGTCCTTACGGTAACAAAATCGTCAAATCAGAACATGCTGACAATATACACATGCGCTCATTAGAGGAACAATGCTTGCAATATTTTCTCCTCATAGAAAAGCTTCTCATGAGGTTCCACTGATTCCATCCAGTGCCTGCTGAGAAACAGGGCCAAACTGAAATATGAGAATAAAAAAAAAAAAAAAGAAAAAATCGAAAGACCATTACTATAACCAACATCATCGACCCGAAATGCAGAATATGCTAACAATATGAACATTTCCTACATATAGGGAAGTTCCAAATGAAGTTTTGTTTGATTACATCTAGTGGTTGTAAAGAAATAGTACAAAAACACAATTGTGAGTGCACACTGAGAGACAGACGGACGGAATCATGGATGCACCGACAACTCGTCGCCTGTACATAATAAACTTTTCCATGTAAATACTGGTTATTAGCTGAATGAAAAATTGTTTTCGTCAGAATTACAGCAGCCAACCCTCACGCCACATCGTAGGATTTCATATTCATAAAAGTAAGGCAGACTTGTAAAACAGTCCCATTTCAACCAGCGAGATTTACATAAACATCAAAAAGGAATTCTATTCCTTTTCACTCTTAAACATGTAAATTTTAAGTTATGAACACTTCAAAGAATTTATTTCAGAGCTGGAACATAGGTGTCTTCCTTTCATTTTTGTGAGGAAAGATCAGAAATATATACTTGCTATAATTTTAGAATCACTGAAGAATCTCATAGCTTGTAGATTGTTCCAAGGAAATGGCCGAATCTCATTTGTGAGAACTTGTGACTAGACCCTTTTGCCCGACTTATATTTCTTCTCGTGTAATTTATGTATATTGTAGGATTTGTATGAAGATGACAATGAAATATCTTTAAACACCCTTCAACAAACTTTTACAAAAAAGTTAAAGTAATTTTCTTTTTAATTTTTTTTTTTAAAAACAAACCAATTATTTTCTAGCATCTATCAGGAAATAATAATAATAATGATAAAGGTATATCATTTTCTTAATAAACTACAACGAACAGGAAAATAATCAAAGTATCTTTCTCACAACCTGTTGTTTGAAATCACACCAAGTTTGATTGAGTTTCAGTACTTGGTATAATAAAGCCCTGCAAGTTTTAAAGAAATGGGAACAATAATGTGGAAATACGTATACGAGTACACAAAGTTGAGTCTAGGGTTGATAACAAATGGGCCAACTCCCCCAACCTTTTTAAAAACGTGGGTCAATTTGAATTTCGAAGTGGGCCATTTAAATTCGAATAACTTGAAGAGCAAAGACACTCAAATTGACCAGCACTAACTACATTTGCCAAAGTGAGGATTCCGACATGTACAAACAACATGGATTTAAGCCCTAAGCCGCAGAGAAACTTATCAAGATTTAAGCAAGCATGTACCTCTCTCATCCGTAATGCTGGTAACACCAGGCAAAAACAATTTAATAACAACCATATGCTTAGGATACAACTTGACATCATTGAAAATGTCCAATGAAAATCTGATACTTTCTTTTCTTGCACTAATTCCTGTGCTCTCATGCTGCAAGACATGACAAGACATGCTGCAAGACATGGCTCCCCTTCTAATACAATTTTCATTTCAAGTCTTTTCCTCTTGATTACATTGATATTTAAGCTCCTGTTTTACATTTAAGTCATAACGCATGTAAATATATAGTCTAGAATTAAGACTGACAAGACAGTCTTAACACACCATCAGCTCATGATGTCAGATTGACACTTGTTTTGTAATGCGTTTTCGTGCTCTTACATCGATCTATTCTCATTGTACTTTATCTTTGAAAAAGTATTTATGGGCTCTAGAACCCCCCCCCCCCGCCCCCAAATAAAGTATTTATGAACAATCTGATTTACATGTTGAAAAACGAAAACCAACACTTTGTAGAGGTATTGGTCTGCTTAATAAACGCATTGTGCTCTGGCTAAAAATAGATTTTTTTTTCTGGATCATCAAAAAGCGGCAACTTGTCTTGATCAGTAATACTGCAACCGTGATAAATCTAGATACAATCGTTTACCTATCCGTATATTAAAAACAGAACAGACTATACAAATCGTTTCTGAAATGCTTTTCGTAAACCATGGATGTATTTGAACCAATTTTCGACTTTTCTAGCTTCTGTGGTTGCTCTGCATGAGTTGTTCAAAAGGCGCTGTCTTGAGATTTTTTACATGAAACCATTTCAATATTTATGGTAACACACGACTTAAACAGTTTAAAGATAGGTGACATTGGTTACCTGAAATAGACACGATTGATATTGATTTTAATGTGGACACATGCAGTGGCCAAATGATTTTTTTTTCCAAAACGGAAATCTTAATTTTGCGATACAAATAAGAGGAATGCGTGAGATTGTTGCCTACACATTTTTTCCATTTACATCAATCCCATATTAGAACCGTAATCTTAAAAGTCTTGCGCCCTAGATTCACCACTGTTTTGATACAACTTCATCCAGCAATTCTACTATTCGGTAAATTTGCACTATAATTCATATTTGAAGGTATCACAGTGTCTGAATTATTAAAGAAATGTAAACAATAAATTTCTAGTTAGATGCACCTCTTTTCCAAACAGGAATTTACTTTGCCAAAACACTATAAAAATGAAAGGTTATGTAGCCGGGTACAGGTATTTGGGGATATATCGTGCGGCCGTATCGACATGTGGTTCGGTAGCTCAGTTGGTTAGAGTGCAGGAACGGTATTCCTGAGGCCCTGGGTTCGAACCGCGGTCGAGCCATGATATTTTCCACCACCTGTTAAATTTGGCGCCCAATGAGGGACAGCTACTGCTAAGGCACCTCGAGAACGTTTCACAATGTTTCTCTGTCTCCAGAATTCAGGACGAATTCTAAATTTGGAGGGGGTATATGTAGCCGGGTACAGGTATTTGGGGATATATCGTGCGGCCGTATCGACATGTGGTTCGGTAGCTCAGTTGGTTAGAGTGCAGGAACGGTATTCCTGAGGCCCTGGGTTCGAACCAACTGAGCTACCGAACCACATGTCGATACGGCCGCACGATATATCCCCAAATACCTGTACCCGGCTACAGTATAAAATATTCAATATCCAATTTTTCCCTTCAAGTCGCGCTTGCAATTGTTATTAAAGCAATGGGGATAAACGTCTATTTGTCAGATATGACTGTTTGCAATACACCATGCTACTTAATTCACCACTGAAGTAGGGGTAAAAGGTGCAGTATGTGCCAATACTACCTTCTACCAGATAATTTGCCATTCACGCAATTACAGGAAAAGAGGGTATCAATATTTTTGTGCATTCATGGGTTATCTTTGGAGTTTGTAATAGTGAGACTTTCTTTGCATACAATCAATAGAATTAAAGTACAATATTCCATAATATCACTTTCAGTAAATGAAAAACCTGATAAAAGACCAATTCAAAGTTTTGTCTACTTCAATTTCCCAAAAGTTTAGAAAAATGCAGATACCCTCTTTAAGCTGTAACCTCTTGTTTCATGCCGGCTATATAGTCTCTTTTTACCGCACCACCTGCGCCTCAACTGTTCCTTTCATGGCGAACAGTTCTTTGCTGTCCAACACAAAAACAAGGTTGTGTGCTCCCAGACGTGTTGCTTTCACTTTGATGGTATGTTCAAACTTTCCCTTTGCTTTTATGTCTCTGAAGTATAGAAGAAATGTCATTTGAATATCTACCCTTTATTATCCCATTCAGACAGAACTAAACAGTTACCAGTTCAACCCGTTAGCTCCAAAAACACATTAGCAAACCATTGTTTCAAAAGTCTCCTTCCAAAAGGTAGCGCTTAAAAAATGGGCTTGTTTGGTAAGATGTTGTGGATAGAAATTGGTTATAATACGAGTTCCAAAGGGTTTAACATGAACCAGGAGCATTACATTTATGTAGTACTACCTTAGACTCCTTCCTGCAAAACCCTAGTCACTGATAAAGCTTAATTCTTTAACACACTATCTTGTGATTTTACAACCCGTAGGAAGATAACTTTAAAAGACATTGCTACCGGTAACAGCATTTTATCATTTTCCCACAACATTTCTACCATGTATAAGAATAATCCAATTATTGCAGCAAGCTGAACAAGTCAGACATTTTTTCGTTTTGTAAAGAACTTATACCCATTTGAAAAACATGGGTTGGTGCTAACAATGGTTGGTTTGTTGATTACATGATTATTACAAATCAACAGGATAGAAGTCTACTCTTTACAAAACAATCCTGTGTTTTAAGGACTTGGGGAAGATGGCTTTCGAGAACAATGTGTGAAGAGGAGAAAAGAAAAAATGGTAGTCACCATTTTTTTTTCAAATACAGATTTAATAATATAAATCAGCTGTAATTTCTTTCCATACTCGATTGCTTTCATTGTGAGTGAGTCTAAATTCTTGTTTTCTGGTCGAGTTAATTCTATACATTCTGTAACAAATTTGCACTAGACACCTTTGAAACGATATTGAAAAACATTAATAATCTAGATACTTACGGGATTTAGTATTTCGAAAAAAAAAAAAAAAAAACTTCGTTGTTGGAAATCATTTTCAGCTCTCACTTCTGTTGTCACAATATTTCCATAAGTGTTCTTTTTCACAATGAAAAAAAAAAAGTTCTCTGCAGATATCACAATCTGCTGTATCAAGAAAGTCTATAACTTACGACACTTTCACATTGTCGATATCGTCGAACCCGGAGCTCTGCACACTCAACAAACAGTTTGTAAGAAGGACTGGTGTAGGATTCTCGAAATTTACTGTGAACTCAGCACTGTCCCCTCTCTTAACTGTTTGAGGGGCCTACAATGTAAAATATTACCTATAGAGAGCTTATCCCGCCACTGGTATCCTTTTCAGTCAGTGTAGATAAAGATCAGACTGCAAAACAATACAGTTTCACTTGTATCAACAATTTACTTGGTTCTCGATCATAAGCTATGGCCAACCACAATCTGACGAATGGTTCATTATTTGCTAATGGTAGTTATAATAACGGCCTTGTCAGAAAGTCTTCTGATAAATCTACGATGCACTGTATCCAGGGCCATACAAGTATTAATTCTTGATTGAGTTTTTTTACAATATTTCTGAGGTTGTCATTCTCAGAAGTATGGTAAAATATGCCTATAATAAGAACAGGGCCATGATTGCCCCGAGTCGCTCTCCTGATCCTGTGTATCTGTGAGATAATTAATCGATATTCATACTACTAGATAGTCATCAAAACAAATATCCCGATCTGGTTAAATGGGGCTTGAACTAAAAATGATGTCTTTTCAGTTTACAAGAGGTGTTCTAAGATATGTCCCTCTTGCCTTCCTCCTAACCAGGTATGACCCATTTTCTAAATATCCAAGATATTATGAAGACAAACATTCTGATCAAGTTTTAGAAAAAAATCCGTGGTGTACAGAGTACAGGGGGTTCTCTGAGATTTGAACGAATGAACTACTTTTTTTTATCCATACGTGACTTATTTTTGTTTGAGATATCACCCATACAAGAATTCTGAATACATTTCATGAGTACTGGACTGAAAATATAGCCTATACATGTACATAATGTTTTTTATAAGATTTGTCCTGTTGACATACTTTTTGACCTCACGAGACCCATTTTCAAATGCATCTGAGATATTATCAAAATACGCTTTGACCTGCTTTTATGAGTATTGTACTTTAAAAAATTCCTCCAGAGTGTACACAAGGTATTTTTGAGATTTTTCCAAGTAACCCACTTTTTGGCCCGATGTGACCCATTTTCAAATTCATCCGAGCTATCACAAAGACAAACATTCTATGGTGAACACATGTTTTTTTTTTTTCCTATATTTGTCCTTTCGACTTTTTTCTCTTTCTCTTGACGTGTCTTATTTTCTAACTGGTTTGAGATATCACGAAGAAAACTTTGTGACAAACTTTCATGAACACTAGACTATATACACAATGCTTTTGTTAAATTTATCAAAGTGACCTAATTTTTAAGTCACTGATCATTTACAAAGACGTCCGAGATAACATCAAGACAAACACTTTGACCAATTTTCATGAATATTGGACAGAAAATGTGGCTTCTACAGTGTACACAGCGTTTTTTACTCACTACGTTTGCCCCAGTGACTTTCTTTTTAACCAGGTATGACCAATTTTCAAACGTGTCCGAGGGTATCACTAAGACATATATCATGACTAAGTTTCCTGTTGGTTTGAACTGTAAATGTCACCTCTAAATTGTACACAAGGTTTTTCCCATTGATCTACTAATGATCCCACTTGACCCATTTTCGTTCGAAATATGATCAAGGCAAACTTTCTGACTAAGTTTCATGAGTATCTCATCAAGGCAGACATTCTGACTAAGTTTCATGAGTATCTCACTACAAATGTGGCCTACAGAGCTTACACAGAAAAAAGGTGACAACGCATGATGGACGACGGGCACATCACGATCACAAAAGCTCGTATTGAGCACTTTGTGCTCAGGTGGGCTCAAAACAGCTCTTTGATACGACAAAATCGAGCCAAGGACTGTCAATAAAGATACCTCTAATTATTTCGATATGGATAGTTAAAGCCCAGTTTCAGTCAAAGAAATACGACCCATTCCCTCAGATACATACTTGCCGGTAGGAAATTTAAATGTGACTGGACCAATTAAATCTTCAACAGATGACAAAATTTTAGACTTATCGAAATTGATACCCTTTGCACACCACAAATTTGTCCCGAAATGACAAGTTTTGTCTTTGATTTGGAAAAACGATGGAAGGGAAAAAAGACGTTTCCTTTACCCACAGTGTTTTTTTTTTTAAATGTTTCTGTCCTCTTTTCACAATGGTTTACCCTTTCATAGAACGGACAGCAGAGAATGCTGGTTATCACCACTTGTTATTAACATTTGCTCCTCTCCAAGCTGTTTTTTTACCCTTTCAAAGACAAATCCTGCAGTTTTCGACACATTTAAACAATCATCTGTATATGCTTTCATTTTAACCAGTGTAAAATTCTGTTGTCTGATAAAGTCTGAAGTCATATAGGACGTTTAAAACTAAAGAAAGAGTCGAGGTCAAGCCAACTCACAACACTTGTATCACCAGTTATGTTTACTTTATAATATTTCCCATTATTCTAACAAAGCAAACCAGTAAAACTGAAAACAACCAAACTAAAGATACATGCCTGAATGCTTAACTCTGGTTTTTCAAACTGAAAAATGTATTCTGCTATTTCTCTCTGTCCAGCTTCATTTTCAACAGGTTCAATATTTACATGTGCAACAATCTGAACATAATTCTCCTCCCATAGATGTTTGTAGTATTCTGAAAATTTCACCTTTAGTGGGAAAGGTAGAGCTGAAAGTTGACAACACAGAGACATTTTGATTATTCAAACATAGAACTATAATGTGGAAGAGGTTCTATATTCATTATTTGCATGTGCAACAATCTGAACATAATTCTTCCTCTCAGACGTTCGTAGCACTCTAAAATTTCATCTTCCCTGGGATAGGTCAAACTTACAGTAATTTCAATTTACAATATCGGCTGAAATGGACATGTATTCAGAAAATCATTGTAGAAGCATTTCTCATTGCTTATGTCAGCAAACCATGATAGGCGCTGCATTATTTTCTATGGAAAAATCGTGCATAAGTGTATTATAACAAGAGGATCTCTGAAATACGAGAGCTGTTCAAATATCCACGGACTTTTGCTATATCTTGCCCAACGTTGAATATATTTGTTATGTAATAAATCAAATAATAGTGTAATTCGTTCTTTAGTGAATTTGGCAACTTTGGGGACAATAAACATCCGTAGACATACAACAGAAGCATTCATATTTTCATGGTGATGCCGACCATGCACATACTGTTTTATAGGGGTATAGTCTCTATTGAAAGCCGAAGTAGATCAGCAGTCCATTGCGTGATTCTGTCGAAATTCCGTGCCAATAAATCATGGAATTTTTACGATGTCATATCAATTTTGAAGGTCATCAAATGGCGCATGCTTGAATAACAAGTTTTGCATATATTCATTGTCGGATTACTTTAGGAATATCATGATGCCAGTAGAATTAGTAGCAACATAGTGTCATTAAAGTTTGTGCTGAGAATGGAAACCGCCTGTTCAAGTCATAAAATGATTTCAAGAAATAAAAATCTATCACTTCTGTTAGTCAATCACTGGTTTACAAAAGACACAAGAAGGTTTTGAAAAGACGCACTTCTTCTAAAGACGATTTCAGGGCTGTCTTGCACTTAACTGCGTACGCGTGAATTGCGTACATAATCTAGGTAAGCAAGCATCGATTCTAAAAACAAGTTCCAACAAACTGCAAAACTTTACGATTTGAGTAAATATTTGCATAACTTTATGCCAGTTCATACCTTTGGGGAAAGCAGACATCGGATGTGTTATGTGCAATCCCAAAAAATTTGTGTAAATCTACGCAATTTATTGAAACGCAGCCTAGTTGTGGCCATCGCTGACCCAATCATGATGCCTATTGAGAAAACAGTTGGGTAAATAATACCTACCTTTTCCCGGCAACTCTTTTCCATTAAAGAACTCTGGGATATAGGGTACAAAGTAATACAGCATTTTCACGAAACTATACATGACAGACTGATGAAAAACTATACAATGAAAAAAGGACGCGGTGAGGGAAGAAATGCAACACCGTCGCACATTGTTTTAAAATTGAACGCCCAATTCCTCTCGTCATAGAACATTTGAATAAAGAATTATCATACACTGTTTTAGCATTATATTCTCTGTATGTGCTAGCGTTAACCAATACTTTATGATTTGAAAATATCGATCTATAAACATTGGTTTACAGAGGATTACAGAGTAATTGGGCATTCAATTTCAAAACAATGTGGAACAGTGTAGCAGTTCTTCCAGCACCGCGCCCTCTTTTCGTAGCATCTTGATGTACAATTTTTCGTCACACTGTCATGTATTGTTTTTGGAGCAATTTTGTTACCAAGTTCGCCGTGAAAATCTGCGATAGAACAATTAAGCGTAACACACAAAATTCGTTTAAAGAACCTTAAAAGTATACACATGTACGTTTTGACTCCTTAGGTTACAAAATCCCCAGACTGGAAAGCCATAATTTAAAATCGAGCCGTTTCGTTATTTTGTGAGTACAACAAACATTGATTTTAAGATTGGCCAACTTTGTATTGTGTATTCAAACTAAACGAGCCAATAAAGTTAAACACATTTCAAAGATAATAAGATTTATCAACTTCCTTTAAAGCATGACCGTTGTAATACCATTTTTCCAAAGAGAGAACCGGAGCTCTCTTTTGAAAACGACCACGTGTACCTTAGTTTTATTAATAGTCACCTTCAAGCCGCAATATTGACCATATTCAAAAAACCGATCAATGCTATTCTGACAATCTTCAACAGAAGTATAAAAAATCACCAAATCAACTGCAAAAAGTACTATTAGAATACATAGGTTTCATGGCTGAGCCCAGAATCCAGATTACTTTGCAAATAAAGCTTTAAATCTTCTAAACATAAAAGTAGGCATGACTGGCAAATTGTTTAGACCTTGTTTTAAACTTCAATATTTCAAAACAATCAGAGTAAGGGTTTAAATGCTTTACTCATGATTTCACACTAGCATACATTTCTCCAAAAAATTCTAAAAATCTTTTCATCTAAGCCCATGTTGAAAAATTTAGAGTTTATACCACAAAGTGTTCCGACAGACCGATTCAAACGCTTAGATTAATAAAGGCACACAGCATATGCATTTTCTCAATTAGAAAATTTTTAAGAAGATTGTGAAAAACAAAAATTGCGTCTGTAGAATTGCGCTGTTCAGGAACACCGAATTGTGCATCAGACATTGAATTGTGTGTCTCAAATCAAGTCAACATCCCAGAACAATATAGTTATTGAAAAAGGACGAAGTAACAAGAATTAGATTTAGGGGTGTAATAAAATGGCCAAATCGACTGTTGAAATGTATCAACTTTTACACTAAGTGATGCTCATCATAATCTCATTGAAACATAAATAGGCCAAAGTATAGATCTATTTCAAGGTCGATACAACATAGGATTGTTTAGTACTGTGTTCGCCTTTTCACAAAGTGTGTTTTATTCTTACAAAGACAAATCCAATCACTTGAGTAAAATGTCATTTGTCATCTGCAAATGCTTTGGATATAGAAAAGTCCAAACTGTTGTAGTTTGGTAAAGACTTACTCGTAAATTCCTTTTTTTCAAACTGAACAAAGTGAACTAATATGATTAGTATCTTCATTTTTCTCCATGGCTTTCAGTACTGTTACATCATCTTTTCAGTAATGATTGTATTAAATTCCTACTCTCTCAATGTTTTTCTGCCACAGAGGAGACCAAATGTAATGGGTGAAATTTCAGGGATCACACCCAACTACCATGCTGAATTCAGTTCATTCGAATTAGGCGAATAGTTAAAACGGATCAGCAAATATGGCCTGGAATCTATGGAAAAAGATAACACTCACAGCTGTTGGCGTTTACTGTGTTCGATGGAAATTTATGTTTGTAGAATGGTTTGCCCAGTTCGCCTGTATACATCTCCGGGTATAGATGGAGAACAACTGATTTAATTCTACGTAAAAACCTTCCCGAATTCTTAACTTCGATTTCGATATTAAGATCGTCACCAATCATCAAGTCATCATCTTCGACATGAATGTCAACTGTCACAGGCTGAAAACATACAAAAGTTTACTTTTTTGCTGAATAAACACTAAACCAGTCCATTGTTTTAATGACACTGAGATAATAAAGGCATTCACTCCTTTTTCATCCATATTTTCTTCCCTCTCTAAAACAAATATCATCCTTCAAGTTTCATTTCATATGTCATCTGCACATGCTTTCAATATGAAGATCTAGAACATTTTGCCGTCTGGTAAATATAAATTCATTCAACTGAAAAAGTTTAGACTTACGATATTTGATAATTTACATATATTTTACATTAATTGTGAAACAAGTTCTACAACATACTAACACTTTACCACATAATCCAGAATTTTAGTGACCCTCAGAAAAGAAACATATGAAAACATTGTGGGAACGGAGGACATGCAGGTAACCAGCATTTTATCATTTTCTGTATATGCTTTTTTTTTAAAAAGTCATGTTTCACATTACCTTTGAATTGTTGTTGGAAAACGCTTTCAATTTGGAAAAAGTGAAAAGTTTGCTGTCTGGTAAAGGATTAATCACTCTGATTGAATACTTTCTGGCAATCTACACCAGTACTTGTGCCTTGTTGTGAGTTATTCCGAAGGGTTGACCCCTCAAATCATGAGATTAGAATCTGGAACCTCTAATGTGAGCGGTACATTCCCTATCCCTACACTACTGCCTCTTCAAAAAGGGCAAAACACAGTTTCATGTGATGGAAAGGGTTGTTGTCTATCTCAGATCAAGGTTATTATCCACAAATAAATCTAAATACCATTGGAATTCTAACCTAAATAACTACCAGCCTTTGGTTTTATTCACCCACTCCCTCATTTAAATCTTTTTTGACTACCTACCTTATAATAAGAACGATATTCTAAAGGCTATTTACGTCCCTTAATCAAAATATTGTTGGACTACTGATGAAACAGCAATCTGTTATGGTCATTTCACCCCCCTATTTTTGGAATTTTTATGTAAACAATCAGCAGTCTGGAGTCATGTTCAGTCTAGAGTCATGTTCAGCCCTCCCTTCCAAAATATTGTGGGATTTCTATGTAAACAATGAGCAATGTAGGCATATACATCTCCTTTCTTGATGAATGTAATCGATTAGAAACATGGGGTCATGCTCAACACCCCTTTCCTTCTACTTATTGTTAAAATCTTTATGAAACAAAATTAGCAAATTGGGGTTATCGTTATGTATATCCCTCTTCTAAATTTAGTTCAAATGTAAATGATTAGCAATGTGGGGTCATGTTTAAATCCTTCTATTTCTAACTAAAATTGGCATTCTAATTTAAACATTTAGCAATCTAGGGGTCATGTTCAAATTCAGTCTATTTTAAATACTTTTTTTATTCTTATTTAAGCAATGAACAGCTGTAGTCATGCTCAAACACCCCACCTTTCTAAAAATTTTTCAAATTGCAATCTCACTTACTAGCAATCTGCACAGAATTTGTTCCCCATATTCAATATTGTTCTAAAGTCTGAAAGTTCCAGCTTAATACTTTTCCAAACAATCCTGTGTTTTGGTGGCCCTGAGGAAAAGGGATTTTGAACAGTGAAGGAAAGGCAGAAACTGCTGTTTTGCAGAAATATTACAGACAACATCTTAAATCAGGCTCAAATGACGGGATTTGGTGGTGACTGTGTGACAATAAGAAAAACTGCTGGTCACCAGCATTTCCTCCTTTTCCAACAATGTTTTCAAAAGCTTATTTAAGTCCTTAAATGACTGAGTTTTATACAGAGTTTACACAACTTACTTTTACTGTAGTTCCGGAATAAACATTCCTTTTTGGGGTCATTGCCAAACGATAAGCCATATCCACTGCTTTTCTTTCTTCCTCAGAACCTTCGTAGAAAATGATAAAACAATAACATGTAACCTTTGTCTTCCTTAATGAACTCATTTGACTCTTTGCCATTCAATTTCACGTGTTAACGACCCTGAGGATTTCATATATTTCTGCAAAACAGCAGTTTCTGCCTTTCCTTCACTGTTCAAAATCCCTTTTCCACAGGGACATGTCAAAACTTCCGTAATTCTGTTGAGTTAACATACTCATGCAGACAACCTTTTGAGTCTTACTGCAACTTACAGGTACTTTTCAAAACACTGTGACAAAAGTGGAGATAGCTTTCAAAGGGGCAATTACAGATTATTTTGCCATTGATAAATCAATAAAATTCATAAAATATATTTTCCTCTGCAACCATGTCTCATTCTAACAAGCTAATGTGAAACTCTGACACAGTATCTAAAAATACTTTAAGATATTATATAGATCACTTTACAGAGGGCTCTTCTAACATTTATAGTCTCATCAACCTTACAATAAGGGTCATCTCCCAATTAATTATGGTAATAGCTGGCAAACCATCAGTAAATAGGAAAGACAAACATAAGAAAACAACATTTTAAGGGCTAGACTATGTGGCCTCTCATTAATTAGGTAATTAAGATTTCTTGCCAGAATTTTGCAAAGGTTTTTGGGAATGTCACTTGATAAATAACATGAGATAACAATAGCAATAATATGGGACAATACTAAATAACATAGAATGATCTCATATTTGATCTCATAAAAAGGGAAAGAGAAATAGATTGCAAAGTGACCATCAAATTTGCACCTTTATACTACATGTGAGAGTCCAGTTTCTTACCATATGTAGAGCAAGGTATGTTTCGTAGTACTTATCAGTACTTAATGAGAAATTTTACCTACTTTTTGATCCTACGTGAACCATTATAATCATAAAGACAATTGTTTTGACATCCTTTCATGAGACTTGGACAGAAATGCAGCCTCTAGAGTGTGCCCAAATTTTTTCTAAGATTTGTCCTAATGACCAATTTCTTTCTTTTTCTAGTTTGATAAATTTACAAACTCCTTTGAAATATCATCCAGACAAGCATTTTTACCTATTTTCTTTACGGCATGGGACTGAAACAATTGTGGACTCTAGTGTGCATACAAGGCTTTCCTGAGATTTGTCCTTGTGACCTACCTTTTAATTCAAAGTCACCCATTTTCAAACTTGTCAAAGATATCACCAAAACAAGTTGTCTTACCAATTTTCATGAGTATGAGACTAAAAGTATATCCATTAGAGTGCACACAAGTTTTTTTTCGGAAATTTTGTCCAGGTGACCTAATGTATTATGCTATGACCCATTTTTCAAACACCTCCAACATATCATCAAGACAAGCAATCTGATCAACTTTCATAAGTACTGGACAGAAAATGTGGCCTCTAGAATGCTAACATGGTTTCCAGAAATGTATTCAAGACACAATAATTGCACTCTTTCATGAGTATAAGGTTGAAAATGTAGCCTCTAGAGTGCAGACAAGGTTTTCTTTTTTAGATTTGACATGACAAAGCCCACTTTCAAACTTATCAGATATAATACCAAGGCAAATATTCTGACCAGTTTTCATGAGTATTGGACAAAAATGGGACCTCAAGAGTGCACACAAAATGTTTCTCAGATTTATTCCAATGACTTACCTTTTAAGCTGACATGACCCTGTCTAAACTACTATGGAGATATTATCAAGACAAAGATTTTGTCCAACTTTGGGTACTGGACTGAAAATATGGCTCTATGATGCACATAATTCATTTTGCTGGGGGTTGTCTTGGTGACCTACTTTCTGACCTAACGTCACCCATTTTCAACATTGTATGAGATATCATCAAGACAAACATTCTGACCAACTTTAATTAGCGTTGATCTAAAACTGCGGGCTCTAGATTGCACATAAGGTAAATTTTGATGCCCATGTGAGGCGCAATATACAACGGACACAGTAACATTATAAAAGCTCACCTTCAGTACTTTGTGCTCAGGTGAGCTAATAAAAGCAAAACAACAAAAATGAACAACATGAAACAGGAGTGGGTAAACAATGAATTTGTAAAAATGTGTTTATTTGTCCACCAACCTTCTGCATACTTGTACTGGCTGGTAACATCATATTTATATTTTTTACCAACGTATCTGAGTATTGTGCGTGTACCCGCATTAGATGTATAATCATCATTAACATCAATATGGCCAGGTTTTTTGGTTGTAATTTCATTTCCAATCCTGCAGTGAGATATGTGATAAATTATTTGTCACTTTACCATGAAGGTCTAGTAGGTTTTTGAGCAATCAGAGTATATAAAAGAACTTTACAATATGTCTATATACACACTCCTTATCTTTGAAATGTTGTCAATCAGTGCTTATTTTATGACTACATTCTTTCAAAGAAAAATTTGGCTTCTCAGTTATCTTAAACTAACTTGTTTGATATATATATTACAAAGGCTTTTTAATACTTCATCAATTTTTTAACATCGAACCAAATAACCTTACAAAAAGGCAATGAGAAGCATTTTTGGAAAAGAAGAAACACTCTACCCTCCCAACGACACTTCAAATCATCCCAGTCATTGTCGTCTGCAAATGCCCTCAATATAAAAGAGTCTAGAATTTTGTCGTGTGATGAAGATTTAAGGCAAAGTTTAAAAAAAATGACATGAATGCCATTAGCCTGGTCAAAAAAACGCTCATCTGAGTAAAGTGAACTTGGATTCATAAAGTCTTGGATTACAAATGGGGCCTCAAGAGAGCACACAAGGTTTTTTTCTAAAATTTGTCCCAGTCACCTTTTTGAGACCCCAGTGACCAATTTTAGATTTATCCAAGATACCATCAAGACAAATATTCTGACCAATTTTCATAAAGATTAAAAGAAATGTGGCCTCTAGAATGTACACAAGGTTTTTCTAAGATTTGTATCAGTAACCTACATTTTTTATCATAAAGGAACTATTTTCAAGTTGTCCTAGATACACGTATTATCAACAGTAACATTCTGATTTACTATCATTGGACTGAAAATGCAGCCTCTAGAGTGTATATAAGGTCTTACTGAGATTCATCTCAGTGACCTACTTTCTATGCAAACTGAACCTTTTTTTTCAAAAACGTTGCATTTAGACTGCACACAAGGTAATTGTTGATGCCTGCAACATGGATGAATGATGAAGGACGACGCACGACAGTCTTCGGACAAAGCATGATCACAAAAGCTCACCTGCGTACTTACGCCCTTTTCTCTATACCTCTCACTACCCACTCTCCATTCACCCTCTCCCATTTTATCCTGTCAGCGTTGACCTCAGAAAACACGAATGGAGTGTCGTACTGAATGTCGATTCGACCTTTCTTAATGGCAGAGATTGGTGCCGGGCCACAAGTGAAAATTCCTTCAAAGTATAGCAAATTTTATTTTAAGAAATAAGCACTGACACACAGGACATATAAACATAAAGGTATTGCCGCTGATCCCATACTATTTCCATATCATATCTATTTCTTTACCAGATGACAAAAATTAAGGTTGTCTCTACTGAAAGCAATTACAAATAAAAGATTTTATGTGACTCAAATAAACGGCTTTGCATTTGAAAAGGAAAAACGACTTCAGGGGAAAGGACAAAATGCTCATTACTGGCCTTTTTCCCCCTTTTATGATGTGTTAAAAAACATTTATATCATGGAAGCTAAGAGAAACTATTTGCATGGGTCAGAGGCAAATGGCTTTGGAAAGTATGTTGTCAGTGGGACAAAGTACATATTTTCCGATGAATGAAAGGTGGTAACTGAAGAAAAAGAAATTGAGGTTATAGCTTGCACCATCCACATGTAGAATGTAAACTGCAGTATCTTAGTCTCAGATACCTGACCAGGATTAGTCTAATGATTTTGGGTTGTATTTCATTCCACAGTATAGGAACTTTGACAACTGTGAATGGCAAGATAAATGCAGAAAAGTATAGATGTCATTGATCATTTTCTCTAGCCAGTTGTTGATCACTTTAACTCTTTATCAAACGACGTAAGTGTAGACTTGTCTAAATTGAAAGCATTTACAGGCGACAATTGAGACGTGCCTCAAATGATGGACTTTATCTTCAAAATGGTAAAAAAAATATGAAAAGATGAGTAAATGCTGATAACCAGCATTTTCTCCTTTTCCACAATGTTTTCAAAAGGGTTCCTTCTCAAGGTCGTTTAAACTCGAGACTGCATCAGGAGGAATAAATAATATATTCCAAGATGACAACGCTCCAGCACATCATGCAGTCTAATCTATAAACAGTTCAAACTTCATAACAACATTTCTGGAAATCCATAGCCTACTTAATCACCTGATGCAAATGTAATTGAAAACTGTTGGTGATTTTGAAAACAAAATCACTTCAAAAAAGAACAAGTAGGATTAGAAACTCACAATATCTGCAAAAGAAAGGAAACTATAAACGTAACCTGTGCCCTAGTTTACCGACTTGATTGCTTAAATCATTAAAGCCAAGGAATAAATCACTAAATGTTAAGGTCACGTTTTTTGTTTTTTTTCTTTCTTTCTATAAATGTTCACATAAAAATGCTGAAAATGTAAAATATAGGGGAAAGGTTAATGTAAATCAAGAAGTCAAGAATTAAAATGTTTTGTTCATCTTCAAGCCTTTAACAATTAAGAGAGGAGCAAATTTTGGAAAAGAAATCTCAAAATCAAAGCACAAAAAATTCGAAGATATGAAGTGAACAAAATAGAAATAAAACTTAGTTTCTTTAGGAGATAATGTTTAATGAAATTATGCCCCATACCGTCACTTAGTTCCTGTGGGGTGGCATCAAGGGCTTGCCATCCATCATAGCCAGCAGGGAGATCTGGTCTCTTTAAGTACACTTCATTCCATACATGGAAGTTCCTGTTAATATCATATCAGTGTAGAGTATCAACCAGTAAAGCATGTCATCAGACCTAATTTTGTCCAATAACACATTACTGCCTTAAAAAAGTGTTTAAAATACAGTCTCCTTTTGCCACATTATTTCCATAAAATTTATCCATGTATCAATTATTTGTTCAGAATGAAAATCCATAATTTTCAAAGGTGTTTTAGGAGTCATCTTCTTTAGTATACTTCAGGACTTACTAATTTAAGAAGCACAAAATCAGGACACATATATTGCTTAACAAAACATCTGTTCAGAGGAAAATAATGCATGTGCTCGATCCTTTGACCAAACACCACGATGACCATATGTGGTTTAACTTTTAAACACACAACAGGACTTAAGATCGTTCTAAATTGAGATTTGCAGACAACAGAATAAAATGTAGCTAAAATGAAGGATTTTGTCCATAAAAGGATACTAAGTGGTGTGAAAAAGACAGAAAACTCTGGTTACCTCTTTTCCCCAAAAGTTTTACAAAAATCTTTTTCTCTAGGGTCGTTGAAACACAGACAGAATCGGCAAATGGTAAATGATTATGCTGTGAGACAGGCTAGGGTGTGTCTCCAACACAATCCTATAGTTTTAATCATTCATCAAACATGTTTACGTAGAATTGAAGAAAGGGCCTTGCTTTGTTTGTGTGGAAACTAAATGCATATGCGTGCAGTTAAAAGTATCTTTAGATTTGAGAAGTCTCTGAATGTTTGTATGAATAGAACTTCAAGCTTCTTTTGACAGTATTTCAGTCATAATTTTAAGAAAGCTCCCCTATTCATGTCTAGCTTGGTCTCATCAGTCACAAGTACATGTACAGTGTGCAGGGGCTCTGCAGTGCCTTGCACTGGGACACTCACAACTGACCAACACTCTAGCCAAGCTTAAACCAATATCTCTACCTTTTGTACTGACTTTAGATGTCGATTTTTACCTATCTAGCTCTAAAAGAGATAACCAAAGAACCATGGCCTTTGCGGAAATCAAACCAATATTTATTACCATACTGAATCTGACGTCATGTAATCATCCCGTTCCATTTCTCCCGCACTGTTTTCTTTGTAATAAATATCTATTGTACTGCTGGTGTCTGTATCGTGGGCTGAATCAAAATTTGTGACAGATCGGCATGGGATACCAAGAGCTCGACAAACTGTTGCGTGTGATAAAAAAAAAAAAAAAAAAAGGGAAAGAGCAAATAATAAATTTATTCGATTCTTTTATTCTGAAATAAATGCTAGAAAAGGACTTTTTTCACCTCAAATAATTTTCAAACATTCACTTAAATGCTCAATTTTCTGTCAAAATTTAAAACAGTTTCATGTACCAAAGGAGAGTGCCTTGATGGCCCTGGAATGCTCTTCTGGACATTTATAGCTCTGAGTAAGTAACAAATAAGTGAAAAAAGAGATGTCATTGGGACCAAGTCTCACAAATGGCATTTTCTCTCTGTAATTATTCAGAAAAAAATTCTGACCAATCATTGCACAGAAAATGCAGTCTATACAGTTTGCACTAGAAGATATGATTTGAGTTAGTGATCTCCGTTTTGGCCATAGATGATCCATTTTTCAACTTGATTAAAATGTTATCAAGACAAGCATTCTGACCAATTCCAATAAAAATATAAAAAAAATATAGCCCCTAGAGTATACGAAAAAATGCTTCTATTCAACCCTTATTTTTTACCAGAGGAACCCACATTCTTGTCTAAGATATCATCAAGGCAAACATCTCAGCCAAGTTTTACAAGCATTAAACTAAAAAATTTAGCCTCTGGTGTGGACGCAATGTTTTTCTAAGATTTAACCTGGTCTTATCCAAAATGGATCAATTTCGTACTGCTCTGAGATAATATCAATACAAATATTTTGACAAGTTTTCATGAACATTGCACGTTAAAGATGGGTTCCAGAGTGCACACAAGGTCTTCAAAAGATTTGACCAACTGACCTGCTTTGTGAACTAAGATGACCAAATTTAGAATTCATCCTAGCTATTGCCAATAGAAATATTCTGATCATCTTTCATTCGTAATAGGCTGAATACCGGTATGTAGCCTCTATAGTGCACAAACTGCCCTTCTGTGATTTCACCTGAAACCCTACTTTTTGACCTGAAATGGCCACTTTTTTTAACTAGTTTGGGATATTGTCATGACAATCATGGTGGCTTAATTTAATGGGTATTGGACTGAAAATATTGCCGCTAGAGCAACACATTTTTTCTTTTTAAGATTTCACCTATTGCTTTATTTTTTTCAAAACAAAATGACCAGCTGTCAAGACAAACATTCTGACCAAATTTCTGAGTATTTTACTCAAAATGTGGCCTTAGAATGCACACAAAGTTTTTCTAAAATTTGACCTAGTGACCCACTTTTTGAACCTAAGTTACCAATTTTGAAAATGTTTTAGAAAAATCATCTAAGCTAACAGTCTGACGAAGTTTTATGAACACTGGACCAAAAGTAGCCTCTTGGGAACACTCACATTTTTTTTTGAAGATTTGAGCCATAAATCTTGTTTTTGATCAGGTGTCACCCACTTCAAAGTCTCATTTAAATCAAAAGTTTTAACCAAGTTACATGAGCACTAGGTGAAAAACATGCCCTCTAGAGACAACACAAAGTTTTTTTTATTTGAACTAGTGACCTGTTTTCTACATGAGGTAACCTATCTTTGAACCTATTGAGAACGTGTCAGTGATATGAGTTAGATAAAGATATTGACGAACAATTTGACTGAAGATTTTCAAGATTTGACATATTGACCTACTTCTCAATTTGAACTTATCAATTTTCACACTCACTCAAGATATTTTTATGACAAAATAATGACTAAGATTCATGAGCACTGGACAGGGTATATGGCCAGTAAAACACATGAAAGGTTTTCTTAGTTTTGACCTAATGCGAAACAATTTTGTATTTGTCCAACAAATTATCCAAAACAAATATTATGACCAAATTTCATGATCATTGTACCGATAATGAGGACTCTGAGTTCAAACAATGTTTTTAAAGATTGAAACTATTATAGGTTTTGACCTACATTTCACCCATTTTCAAACACTTTGTATACATTATTTAAAAAAAAAAGAAAAAAAAAAAATCGGACAGAAGTGCAATAAGCATATGACTGACAAATTATTCAAGGTAGTGATCTCTTTTTGCTCCAATCTGACCCATTTTTATAGTCATCTATAATCAACACAATATACTCAATAAGTTTCATAAGTATTGGACTTAAAACATGGCCTCTAGAAAGATATTTTCTGTAAGATTTGACCCAGGGAAATACTTTTACCCTGACATGACCTACTTTAAAAATTATCGAAAATATTACTAAGAGAATTGCTCTGACCATGTTTAATGAACAATGAATGTAAATTATGGTTCTAGAGTACACAAAGGATTTTTCTTAGAATTTGACCTTTTGACTTATTTTTTCACCTTATATTACTCACTTTCAAACCCATCAAAATATTACCAAGACATTTTTTTTTATAATTCTGACTAAGTTTCATGAGAGTTAGAATAGTCGTACCGCATCCAGGGTTAAAAAAGATCTGACCCAGTGACCTACTTTTTTACCTAGGAAGACCCATTTTACATCTCATCCAAGTAAATTCGTGAGCATTGGACTTAAAAAGTAGCCTCTACAGTGCACAAAAGGACATTATATAATCTGCCCTTGTGACCTACTTCGTGATCAAAGGTGATCCATTTCCAAACCTGTCTGAGATATTGATCAGGTTTCATTAGTATTGGACTTAAAATATGGTCTCAAAAGTGTAAATGGTCATTCTTTTTTTGTTTTGTTTTTATATGACCTCGTGACCTACTTTTTGGTGACCCATTTTCTGCCTCATCCATATTTTGTTGAAACAAACATACTGACCAAGTTTTTTCAGCATTAGATAAAAATGTTGCTTCCAGAAACCTAACGTTGGCCAAAACATAATCGCAAAAGCTCTCAAGGTAAGATAAAACCTGACAAAAAATATGAACTCTTGATGACTTACATGGTTTAATTAACTTACCCGTAGTAAGTACGCCAGAGTATACCCAACACTGACCAAATTTCACAGAGCGGTCATGTTTTGCCTTGTAGTACTGACGAAGTATATTTATGCTACCGATCCAGGTAAGTGGACTTGTTCCTCCATTATAATCGCCTGACCAGTTTCCGACCAGGACTCCATCGTCTGCATCATTTGCATTGACCTGAATATGAAATCAAAGTAATAAACCACAGTACTCGATTCCAGCTTATTTTTTTAACAGTTCTATAGGAGACAGTTTTGGAAAAGACTTGGGGAAAAAACAAACAAACAAAAGTGCTTGTAATAAGCAGTGGCTCCTTTTCTCAAAACATTTGCTTTGAGAATCGCCTTGATGATAAGAAATCAGCAATCTACTCTCTTGTGAGAATGTTATACTAGTATTTTCAACTTTGCTACCTCAGTGGAATTATAAAACATGTTAAATCCGATATAGTTCCAAACCCTTTTTGATTCCACACCAGACGACAAAGTTTTAGACTTGTCCATTTTGAAATAATTTCCAGACAACAAATTCTATTTTGGCTCAAATAATAAGATTTGATTTTGGAAGGGCAAAAGAATTTCTTCATGGAAATGGAGAAAAAATGTTGGTAGAAGGCTTTCTATCAAGGGAATATGATACTGAAATTTAAGATTAACAAGGTTACTGGATTACAAGTTTATTACAGCTTCAATAATGTGATGTCATTTTTTCCCAATAATGGTGTCGCAACAGACTCTAAAATTGTTAATCATGGCTTGACAAGTTTCAGTTTTCTTGCACATAATTTCCCACCCAAGTTTTAAAAAAGTGTGCTATTCATATGTCTGATAACCAGTTTCTGTCAAGGTACTGTTCTGACATCTCTGAGAAAATTGTGGTTAGATAAAAAATTTGCATAAGTCAGTTTTACTGTCAACTGGAACAGAGATGACTTTAACTAGAAAAATCAATTAACATCAAAAGAGACTGTTTCCTCTTGAAAAGTAATGAAGAAATTATCATCATTTTAGTGGCAAAACCTTCTTTCTACCCATGCTAATTTAGTATATAAATGATAGAAATCAATCAACAAATAATGGAAAGACACTTATCTCGAATGGCAACAGACCATCAAGTAATATACACTGATGATTATAAAGAATTTTATGGCTCATCTCATATCTAACTCTTTAGAGGACAACAAAATTTTAGTATCACGTGAAATCGTCTAAATTTTTTCTGAATAGCTTTTGCCATTGGCTGGACAATGAATGATGGTGATGATGACAAAATGTTGTTTTTACTCCGTAACCCTTTCCCAAACTACAATAATGCAGAAATTTTCAATTTGAAAACATATTGCAAACAACAAGTGAAATGTGGCTCTAATGATTGGATTTGCCTGTGAACGTGAAAAAAGCATTGTGTGATAGGAGAAAATACTGGTAACCAGCATTTACTGCTTTTCCAAAAAATGTTTTCAAAAGGTTTCTCTGTCAGGGTCATTAAAACGAGAGGTTTTCAGGTAAAGGGTTATCTCTTTACTGAACAAAAAAGCTTTAGACATGCCTAAATAAGGCATTAATTGGGATATGTGTTTGACAGGGTAAAAATCATTATGGGAAAAGCAGCAAATGCTGGTTACTTGCATTTCCTCTATTTCCTGCAATTTCTTCAATAGACTTTCTCTGGGGAGTTATTGAAACACAGGATTGTTTGGTTAAAAAAAGTTAATATACCATGGCCGCCAGTACTCTGCACACTTTGACTGGGTTGGACATGCTGGGTTGAATCTTTTCGTTAAACCCATCTCGCAGAAGTTTCAGGCTGCAGTCCAGAATCATATCTTTAAACTAAAAAATAAACATAATGTCTGCAAATGAACTCTTTATTTGAATTATTCGGATTGGTGGATTTTTGTTTCAGATCCTCAAGTTGACCAAATCTTGAATAAACCATATAAATTTAACAACAATTTTGGGATATGAACAATATGCATACTAGCTGACATGTCTGTTTTTGGTAGAGGGTTCTATTTAACTTGTGCAGCATGTTGTTTCTGCTCAGAGAGTAGATATAAATGAGTCCCAGGTATTGTCATTTCTGTTCATGCTCTTCCTGTATGTAGTTTAATCTTGATATATACATTGACACCTTCCATTAATTTGAACAACTGCAAATTTCATGAGTTGTTTTTATTTCAGTTGATTTTGAAAAAAAGGCTTGTGCAATTCAATAAAGACATTAATCGTCTTGAGTTTAATCACACATTTAACTCTTTACCAAACGACAAAATTTTAGACTTGTCCAAATTAAAACCTTTTGCAGACAACAAAATAAATTTGACTCAAAATCTGAAATTTGAGTTTGAAAGGTTAGAAAACATTGATGGAAAAGGAGAAAATGCTGGTTACCAGCATTTTCTCCTTTTCCCACAATGTTTTCAAAAGGCTTCTTCCTCAGGGCCTGTGTGGTAAATGGTAAAGGGTTAAACAACTCTAACGAAATAGTAGAAAATGTAAAAGTCCAAACAATTCCTCTTGGGATCATGATCGAAGTATGGTGAGTACTGGAAAAACAGCGAGCTGAAAGGAAAACACTTACCAGCAAGGCATGAATTTTTTGTGCAAAAGTTCTATGCAGTTTTCTTTCTGCTGCTTCTTTTTTGAACGTTTTTCTTTAGGCAAAATGCTCTTCTTCTACATGATTTATTGCAAAGCGTGGGTTAGTGTTTGGACTTTATTCACCTCTTAACTTTGCTTTAATTATTTACCACACAATCCCGACTTTTAACGACCCTGAGAAAGAAGCCTTTTGAAAACATTGTGGGAAAAGGAGAAAATGCTGGTAACCAGCATTTTCTCCTTTTCCCACAATGTTTTCTAACCTTCCCAAAACAAATTTCATTTTCTGGGTCACATTTAATTTGTCGTCTGCAATTGCTTTCAATTTGGACTAGCCTAAAATTTTGTCGTTTGGTAAAGAGTTAAAGCTGTTTAAGTGGGAACATAGTTATTGAAGGTTTTATGCAAAGTAGTTGTAGAAGAAACTCTAAGAAAGCATATTACTTAGATTATGTTGTAAAACAACAATTAACTCTTTACCAAACAACCAAATTTCAGACTGGTCCAAATTAAAAGCATTTGCAGGCGACAAAATAAATGTAATTGAAAAATTAAAAATTGTTTTGGGTAGAGTAGAAAGCATTGTGGGAAAAGGAGAAAATGCTGGTTACCAGCATTTTCTCCTTTTTCCACAAGGTTTTCAAAGGACTTCTTTCACAGGGTCGTTAAAAGTCGGGATTGTGTGGTAAAAAGTTAACGTCTTCCCCCCAAAAATGTAGACCTTTCCAAGATACTTGGTTTGCTCAACATTAGACAATATATTGATGTACTGATGAACAGTTGTATCTACTTCATGCTTTCATACCCACGAAGTGGCTGGATCACAGGCAAAATAAACATATCTATAAAAATTAAGGTACAATGGATACTCAACTATGGGGCATTATTTGTATATTGTTTTTGCATATAAATTGTATGTAGTTGTAAGGAATCTGCAAATTGGTATTTTTCAAAATAAATAAATAAATAAATAAATAAGTGAAAAATTAAAAAAATAAATATAAATATAGGAAAAACGTCAAATTTCTGATGACTTGTTCATCATTGGATGACAATATTCTCTTAAAGTTTTCTACCGTTTTGATTGATTGAATGGTGTGTTACGCTGCTTTCAACATTTTTTCTGTCATATCATGGCAACAGCTCACATATTCATGTATTTCCTGGATTCCACCTGTACTTGTTTTGAATTTAGAATTAATCATTTTATTGCATGAATGTCTCAATTCATCCTACAAGGTATATTCAAATAGAAAATGAAACTTTCATGACAGGTTAGATGACAATCTTATAATGTAATGATGGTTTACCAAAAGTTACAAGATTATTTCTTTACATGACAACAAAATTTTAGACTTGTCTAAATTGAAAGCACTTAATAAAATTTGTAAGGATTGGTAAGGCTACTATATATCATGTCAGAAGAAAACAAAGAGCAATGCATACAGGTACCAAGGCTCGACTGCGGATGCTTAATTATCAGTGAAAATTCTAAATTGAAAATGGAGCAAACCTCTGCCAAAATACTTAGATGGTGACCTAACCTTGTTATATAGGTTTCACTTTTCATAATTAAAGACTTGTCCAAGTTTGAGGCAAATATCTTCAGAAATAATAGAGATATTGTAAAATGTCAAAATTTTTTGCAGGGTGACACAGACGACACAGGTTGAACAATGACGCAGATGACAACACCAGGCTATGGCACTACGTCGACTTTTTTTTTTTTTCGAAAACAGTTGAGCTAAAAATGTGTACAGGGTTTGTTTCTGATTAACTATATTTCGATTTATAGTATCAATATTAAGGGAGTTGAATCGTTAATTTCTTTACCAACCCAAATCTTATTCTTATTTGTTATGCCAAGAATTGAAACACTTTGTAGGCCATTATTATCGTAAGTAATCCTGGTCCTTAGAAACAAAATTTAGCATAGTTAATACTTCAAGGAGAATGACATTGTCAAAATAAATGATAAGTATGAACAGTTGTCATCAAAGAAAACAAAGTTCAGAAAATGGTGCCAAATTTAATTGTTTAATATTAGCCAAATGAAAGGCAGGGGGAGCAAAATGCAGCATATCGCCATGTTTGTAGCCAAATATCACTAACATTGTGATTATGTACAAAAATTCGCTAATTTAAAATTCCATTACATTCAAACAAACCTGTCAAAACATTTATGCTTTGTGTCTATTAGAAATGGAAATGTCAGCCCAAATCTATATTTATATCACAATATAGAAACCAGCCTATCCAAACACCCACTGCTTAAAAGGATCTGTGTCAATGAGAATTATCTGCTTAAGTATAAAAGTTTCGCTAAAACACATTTAAACTCACCTGTCCAAACATCCGTGGTTTGGATCTATCTAAGCAAGAACTGCTTGCCAAAACATTTCTTCAAGATATAACATGTAAACCAGCCTGTCCAAACTTCCATTGTTTGCATCTGTTTGAACAGGAAATGCCAGCCTAAATATATCTTTATACCACAATATTAAAACCAACCTGTCAAAACATCCATGGTTTGGGTCTATCTTGGCAAGATCTGCCTGACCAACTATAGCTTTATGACAAAATATTAAAACCAACCTGTCCAAACATCCATAGTTTGGGTCTGTTTGGATGAGCAATCCCAGCCCAAATATATCTTTATGACATGATGTTTTAGCTCACCTGTCCAAGATCCATGGTTTTGGTCTGAGTAAGAATTGCTTGCCACAATATACCTTCATGACACAACAATAAAACCAACCTGTCTAAACATTTATCATTTTAGTCTGTTTGAATGGCAACCGCCAGCCTAAAAATATCCTTGTGACATAACATTAAAACCAACAAGTCCATCAATGGACATCCATGGTTTAGGCCTTTTAAAATTGGAACTGCTTGCAAAAATGTATCTTTTTAGCACAATATTAAACCAACATGTCCAAACTTCCTGCCTTGGGTCTTTTTAGCAAGAAATTACAGACATCTAGAAGATTGCCCAGAGGCAACATTTCGAGCCCATCATGGGGGAGTAAGTAAAGAATCTCATAAACTGCACTTGGATGAAAGTAACCAATCATTCAATGCACATCTATCTTATTTCAGATCTTTTTTTTTATATAATTATATTTGCATGAGGATAGGAGCATTTTCTATTTATGAACAAGTAGAAGCTTAATTTATGACATTCAAGTATGATCTTGACTTTGAAATTTCTGAAGTGAATAATTCTGAGATACACTTAATACTTAATAGTTGATATAAGTTTTATTATTTGGTCATCAAGTTTGAATTTGACCTTGGACAAACCTGAACAAATTTTTGACATCAACTCATACAGAAGAAGAGTTGTGCAAATTTATTTTGGAATCAATCTATATGTGTAGAAGTTATGTCTCAGACAAGACCTATTTATAATAATTTTATCGTTTGACCTTAGAGTGTGACCCTGATCCTGGACTTATATGATCAGATATTTTAAATGGCACATCTACTTACTAGGAGAAATATTCGTGCCAAATTATTTTGAAGTCCATCAAAAATGTAGAGTTAATAGCTCGAACATGTCTTGTTGAAGACAATTTTATCATCTGACCTTTTAGTATGACTTTGACCTTGAACCTACATGAGAAAATGATACAAACAGCACTTCTACTGGCAATGGAGGATAACTGTTCCAAATTATCTTTAAATGCATCCATAAATATAGAAGCTACGACTTCAGTATCTGTATTTATGACAATTTATATCATTTGACCTTCAAGCGTGACCTTGATCTTGGACCTACCTGAACAAATGATTCCAGTGGCACTTCTACAGGTAAAGGAGACCACTTGTTTGAAATTATACTTAAATCCATCGATAAATGTAGATGTTATAGATCGGACAAGCTCTATGTATGACATTTATCATTTGACCTTCAACTGTGACCTTGACCTCGGAACCTACCTGAACAAATGTTCCAAACTGCACTTATACTCATAAAGGAAAACAATCATGGCAAATTATTTTGAAATCCATCCACAAATGTAGAAGTTCTTGTCCAGACATATCCCAACAGCCTGATGCACACACGCAGGCACATACACTTGAGCCACATTGTGACAACTATGTTTCACTCACCACAAGTGGGCTTGACAAAATTTATCTTTATTACACAATATTAAAACCAACCTGTCCAAACATCTATGGTTTGGGTGTATCTAAACAAGGACTGCCTGCTAAAATATATCTATATAACACTACAATAGAAACAATCTGTTCAAATGCCCATAGCTTGGAATTGTTTGAATGGGAACTGCAGACCCAAATACAGATTTATGACACAACATTAAAACAAACCTGCCAAAACATCCATTGTTGAGGTCTGTTTGAATTGGAGCCAAAATATATCTTTATTAAACTATAACTAAAAATAAGACTAACTTGTCAAAACCTCCCTAGTTTGGTCTTTAAGGACTGCCAGCTCAAATATAGCTTTATAACATAATATGAAAGCCAACCTGTCTGAACATATATGAGTATACCTTTATGACACAATATTGAAACCAACCTGTCCAAACATCCATGGTGTGGGCCTGTCTTAACAAGATCTGTCTGCCTAAATAAAATGTATAGCTTTTTAACACGATATTAAAACAAAGTTGTCCACACATCCATGGTTTAGGTCTGAATGGGAACTGCCAGCCCAAATATATCTATATGAAACGGTGTTATAACTCACCTGTCCACACATCCATGGTTTAGGTCTGTTTGCATGGGAACTGCCAGCCAAGGAATAGCTCTAGGACACAATGTCATAACTTACCTGTCCAAACATCCATGGTTTAGGTCTGTTTGAATGGGATCTGCCAGCCCAAATATATCTATATCAAACAATGTTATAAATCACCTGTCCAAACATCCATGGTTTGGGTCTGTTTGAATGAGAACTGCCAGCCCATATATATCCAAACTCATTCAGGACATACTCGTCTAGATCTTCTTCAGAATAAACCAAATCCTCTGGAATATAAAGAAAGAAAACAAATGATCAACATATCTAAGTGATATATGAAAAGGATATGAAACGTATTGATAAATACACTTTCTATAACTTATTACAAAGAAAAAGAAAAAGGCAAAATCAACTGAATGTTTCTATTTTACTGACAGAGGCCTTCAGACAACTAGCTGTACAGGATTTCTTTTCACTACAAGTTAATGACATTAAGGCGAAATAATTAAAGGAAAAACATTTCATATATACATGTATGTAAGCCATGCTCTATGAAAAGGCTTATTGCATTTGTAAAAGGTATCGACCAATGTCGGCCTGTTTGCCATAGGTCAATTTTCTACATGTCAAAGGACCATTCTGCCTCTAGATCTAGATGGTTGTTAGAGAAAACAGATTTAACTCTTTACCACAAAATCACGGGTTTTAATGACCCTGAAGAAAAAGCCTTTTGAAAACATTGTGGGAAAAGGAGAAAATGCTGGTAACCAGCATTTTCTCCTTTTCCCACAATGTTTTCTAACCTTCCCAAAACAAATTTCAATTTTTGAGTCACATTTATTTTGTCATCTGCAAATGCTTTCAATTTCAAAAAGTCTAAAATTTTGTCGTTGGGTAATGGATCCAAAATTTTGAGATGACGTGCTTGGTAGAATGCATCACAAAGATGCACTAATCCCCTTTTGCCAAAGGATGGCTCATAAGTCAGTTCTTATTGGGGAAGGGCTAATTACTCATAAAATTTCTCTCTTTCTAATTATCATTTCTAAAGCTGTTTGATCTTTTACCGAACGATCTAGAGGTTTTTTTTTTACACAAAGGAAGGTTTTAAAAACCATTGTAACAAAGAAGAAAATGCTGGTCAAAATCATTTTCTACTTTTCCCACAGTTTTGTCTATTCTTTCAGAAGTAAATCTCACCATTTGAGCCATATTTAACATGTTTTCTGTAAAAAAAAAGTTCAAAATGAAACGTTGTCCATTTAAGATCAATTCAGAGCAAGACTGAAATGAGGAAAAGAATTATAAACATGTGAATAACATAAGTTGGCCACCATGTTTGGCCTATCACTCTTACATCTATTTGCACGATTGTTAAAGTTTGTGGAATCAGTTTCTGTACCAAAGTCAATCTTAGAACTTTTCCTGTAAGATACTTGATCCATCCAGATTTGCTACGAAGTTTCAGCCAAAAAGCATAGTTTATCTATATTGCATTTAAATAGACCTTAATGATGCTTTGATATGAAAATTATATATGTACATATGTGTTATGTCCCTTCACTGACTTGAAATTTTCACTGAAAAAAGCAACCTGTCTGTGCTCTCTTTTTTTTTTCTTGCGATGATTTCTAGCCTTTCATTCAAAAAGTTTTTGTACCTCAGTCAAGTTGTAGTTAGCAAATGCTTTCAACAAGCCCATATTTTAGTTCAAATAAGTGTTGTCTGACAGACAGTTAATCAACATGTAACATACCTTTACACCAAGGATTGAAGAGAATAGTTATGTCTGCTTTCTGCCGATAAGTAGCCCTTAAAACAGTGTCATTTCCATCCTTATCTTTCCCAAAACTTTGTGTTGACACACCAAAATTCCATTCTCCGACAATACAGTTACTGGGAATGAATACCTAAAATACACATAGATCTAAGTCAATATTATAATATATAATGCTTTATCTTTTGTATGGATGGACAGGCATTATTCAAAAGGTGGTACATTCAACCTGTAGAAAACACAAGGGTACACATGCCTCAACCAACTGTGAACAATAATTATGTTTAGATCATTCTGAACTCGGCACAGATGGATGACAGGCATCATCCAATACGGGATACATTCCACCTGTTAATGTCTGTGTGGGTTGAGCTTTTCAGTATAAATGTACCATTTGACCCTTACCAAACAACATTTTAGACTGGCCCATCTTGAAAATATTTGCAGGTGACAAATTAACTCTGAATCAATTGAATCATTGTTTAACCCTTTACCAAATGATAAAATTTTAGACTGGTCCAAACTGAAAGCATTTGCAGACGACAAATAAAAGCTGGACCAAAAGACAAATTTTGTCCATGATAGGGTAGAAAACATTGTTGGAAAAGGAGAAAATGTTGGCTACTAGAATTTTCTCCTTTTCCCACAATGTTTTCAAAAGGCACTTTGGTCAGGATTGTTTAAACTCGTAATTGTGTGGTGAAGAATTAAAGGATAGTAAAACATTTCGGTAAAAGAACAAAATCCAGTATACTTGATTTTTCTCCTTTTACCACAGGCCTTTCACAGAGCTCCTCCTAAGGATAATGAAAAAGAGGGTTTGTTCTGTAAAAGGTAAAAATATTTTTTTTCAAACTCTAAATGGACTCACTTCCAGATGTACAGTTTTCTCATTCACAGACAGAAGGTTTGCACCCCAATCCTCAGAGCTGAATGTTTTCCTCTCATCTTCATTAACAAGAAACACTGCCTTTGTACCTTTTGTTTCTTGCGGGTTTTTACCTGTTAAAACACATTCAAAAAAGCATGTGTCTTTTTCTCCATATACTAATTAGAGGATTTTATATCAAAGGCCTAACAAGCAAAGAAGAGAAGAGATCTTATTCCCTCACATAGTATCTTGTTCCCACAAGATAATTATCTTGTCCTCATGCTATACCAAACATGATGTCTTGTTCCAGTGACAAAATATCTTGTGCCACATTATCATTTCCACACAATACAATGATTCTCTTGTTACCATGCCTCAATTTATCAGATAACTACCTTGTTTTCAGTGTAATACAACTGTTATGAATTTTCTATTTGCACATACATTTGAGATAGGTGAATACATGTGGTCTCATATTTGGCCACAGCTCTGTAATCATAGGCCCCATTTCTGAAATATTGCTGACCCGGATTTCTCAGTGAAATTAATTGTCAAAATGGGTGGTTGTGACAAAGCTGCAAATTTTATCATCTTTATATTAAGAAATAAATTTATGTGTCAAAGTAGCGAATAGGCTTTGTCTAAATTATGATACACATGTACATGTACGTAAGACTTATGTTTTACCACATCATGGACTAGAATTCTTGAGATACAGTCATGTGATAAAATGGATCGGATGTTGGTTAAAAAAGTAAAGGCTAGCTTAATAACTTTTTTGTAGACTTGCTTAATAAAATTTTCTCTGAAATGCTATTTAACTCATGCCAGATCCTATATATACCCAAGACACAATTTTTGTTGCCATAAAGTAGTTTTCTTGTTCCCATGACATGGTCATTTTTGTTACCAAAAGATGCTGCCATGACATAATACATTGATCCCATGACATTTACCTTATTCCCAAGAAGTTATGTCTTTTCTATCATCATGCAAACACTTTGTTCCCATGATAAAATGATCTGAAGACACAATAACCCATTTCCACGCCATAATACATGTACCTTGTTCCCAAGACATATATATGCTGTTTCCATGACATGATATCTTGTTTCCATTATATAAAATATTGTTCCCATAACATGATATCTTTTTCCCATAACACAATTTCCTGTTGCCACAAATAGGTTAACTTCTTCCCATAACATGATAATATTTTCGCTAATTTCTATGTTTCTTCATCATACTATTTTGTTGCCACAAAACAGTATCTTATTGCCATAACATAATCATCATCCTGTTGCCAAGACATAATATCCTACTGACATTACAATGAGATAATTATTTTGTTTCCATCATATAGTTATCACCTATCATCATGTTCACAAGACTTTTTTTTGTCTTCCCATGAGGTAACTATGCAATAAAAACAAATTTCATAGCCTGCCCCATTTTCTTTGGATTATTAGTTGGAGGAATGGTAGAAAAAAAGCACTGCAATATAAGAAAAAAAAATGCTGTTTACCAGCATCTTTTCAAAATCCATATTCCCCCAGTTATTGAAACACAGAGAGTTTTTGTTCAAGGGTAAATATAAGTACACAAACAATTTAATAAACATTATGGGAAAAGGGGAAATTGCTTTTAACAACTGCTTAGGTCAATCAATGAATAGTTTCTCGTTTTGCCTTATATTTTCACATGCAGTCATGTTCAAACTCTTTACCAAATGTCATAATCATAGACTGGTTCAAATTCAAAGTGTTAGTAGACAACAGATAAAATGAAACTCAGATGTTGGGATTTGTATCAGAAAGGATAAAAATCACTGAAGAAAAAGGAGAAAAAATCCTGGTTACCAGAATTTTCTCCTTTACCTACAATGTTTCAAATGCAATTTACCTCAAAGTTGTTCAAGCACAGGGTAGTGTGGTTTGTTGACAATTCATAATCAAAAAGGATGTTTTAATCACTGGCACACCCATTTATGTTAGGGAGTGATGAATCAACCTTTTACCAATCAATCCTGTGTTTTAATTTATCAGATACAAGGCTTTTGAAAATATTGTACTGATATATAATATGTGAAGTATATATCTCAAGGTTGTAAGAAACACTGTGGTGGTATAGGGTTAAAGTTGTGAGGATGTTGCAGACTTACCAATTGTAAACTGTAGAGTTAAATCATGCTTCTTTTTTTCGTAATCTCTTTTAAAAGTGACCTTCATTTCCATAGAGTCACCACGACGGACAACACATTCAGGTCCCATCTTCTTGCCATCTCGAACTCTGTCCTCAGTACACTCATACTTGTCTGTCCTGAAAATGAAAGAACATGATCTTGAATCCCACAACAATTATAGGAAAATAACCAGTCCTTGTCTCTTCTAAAAATGGAAAGATATGGTCTTAAATCCAGTAAAAATCAAAGAAAATAAACCAGGCCTTGTCTGTTCTAAAAATGAAATGATCTTTAAAAGAACCTGTAAAAAATAAAAAAAATAAAAAAAGGTATTAAGTCTTTGTTTGCTTTGTTTGTCCTTACAATGAAAGGACATGATTTTAAATTCTTCGAAAATTACTGTAAAAGAAAACAGTCTTTGTCAGTCCTAACAAAAAAAGGAATTCTGGGATTAGTTTTTGCAACCACAGAATTCTACACCTGAACCATAAAACAAAATTTTACACCAGTCTTAACTCTTTACCACACAGTCCCGACTTTTAACAACCCTGAGAAAGAAGCCTTTTGAAAACATTGTGGGAAAAGGAGAAAATGCTGGTAACCAGCATTTTCTCCTTTTCCCACAATGTTTTCTACCCTTCCCAAAACAAATATTAATTTTTCATTCACATTTATTTTGTCATCTGCAACTGCTTTCAATTTGGACCAGTCTAAGATTTTGTCGTTTGGTAAAGGGTTAATTGAAAATATTAACAGTTTGCAGATGACATATTGAATTTGCTGAAATGATGGTTATTGTCTGTGAAAGTTTAAAAGACCTAGGAAAAAGAAAAAATGCTGATTACCAGCATTTTCTCCTTTTCCTATAAGGTTTACAAAAGGTGTTTTCCTTAAAATTGTTAAACTCAGGATTGTGTAGTAAAGGGTTAATTAAAATTCCAAGACAAATCAGCTCATATTCTTTAACTCTTTACTACACAATCCCAACTTTTAACGACCCTAAAAAGGAAGCCTTTTGAAAACATTTTGGGAAAAGGAGAAAATGCTGGTAACCAGCATTTTCTCCTTTTCCCACAATGTTTTCTACCCGTCCCGTAACAAATTTCAATTTTTAAGTCACATTTAACTTGTAGTCTGCAAGTGCTTTTAATTTGGACTAGTCTAGAATTTTGTCGTTTGGTAAAGAGTTAACAGAAATTCCAAGCCAACCTGATTGCTATTTAGCTTTGAGATAGCAACAGGTACAGATGTTGTCTTTCAGGGCTTTGGTTTGCCCGTAATAAAACATCTTCAATATTAATGACCCTGAGAAAGAAAGCTTTTTGAAAACACTGTGAGAAAAGCAGAAAATGCTGTAAATCAGCATTTTCTCCTTTTCCCACAATGTTTACTAACCTTTCAAAGGAAAAATCAAATCATTTGAGCCACATTTAATATGTGTTTGAAATTACAAGTCTAATGTTTCCCTTGTGGTAAAGAGTTTCCAATATATAAAACAAAAAAAAAATTTAATTTACATGTATATTACTGCTGACTTGTGTTAAGGGAAGGTCTAAATACTGCTGGAGGAACATTGTGACAAAAGGAGAAATTGCTGATTATGAGAGATTCTTGCATGTGCAAGAATGGTTTCAAAAGTGTTAACTGCATGATGAATAACAGCAGTCATTAGACTGCACAGCTTGCCTGTCTAGAGCAGTTTGTTGTTGGGTTGGCAATCATTTAGTCTGGGAAATAGGAGCTCTAGGAAAACTTTAACAGGAAATTTCAAAATATGTGACTTGCACTTAAAATCTTTGACACTGGCATACGGCTAGGGTATTGCTCAATCAAACTTTGGACCTGTGTCTGTCATCAAGCCAAATATAAACCAAATCCATCATTTAGTCTAAAACATATGAAATAAAAAAAAAAAGTCTATGACCTTGACCTTGGGCAAAGGCAGGGATAATTTAGAAAGAAACTTTGGATCTATATTTATCATCATAAGATTATGGTTTGGAAAATGTGAACTCTTAAAATACTTAAATGTGGATGTTGACTCCAAACACCTATGCTGACACCAATTTGAATGCCAATGATGGTGCCGTGGATAGTGCAATAGCTCTTCCTGGACTTTGTCCAGGGGAGCTGAAAGAACTGTCATCAGAAAAGTCTAAAGACTGTAATTGTCTTTTTTTTAAGAATGTGCTTGTTGAACTTGAATTTTTAGATACAATGTGACAAAAAGCCATGTCATTCTAACAGGTGGGTCCATTTTACTGACTCAGCCATGCTGTATGGTCGTCTTTGCCCTGGCTGTGCAGCATAGAGTTATAAAGCTGCATGTAGCAGCTATTCATTTTGTGTTAAGTGTTTCACATTTAGCACTATACTCATCAACTGTCTGATTCGTATTCTCAGAAATTTTCAAATTTCAAAGAAACCATGTGTAATTTCTGAAAATGAATGGTCTAGTCAACCAGAAACTCCCTAAATCAAGATTAAAATCCAATTTACAAGCGAGTAAAGTGTCCCATCTGTATAATTACTCAAACATCAAGTAACAGTTCTTCTCCTTATGTTTTTGAAAGTTTGGTTAATCTTTCAAAATGAAGGCCACTTTTCTGACACAAACGATTAACTAAACTGATAATGAAATCGAAACACAACGGGATTTATACTATAAATCCTCTGCAGAAATATCTCATGATTGACAATTTCTCCATTTACTTTAGTGTTTTGCAATGTGTTCTGCCTAAGAGCATAAGATATTTTTGATCGAAAGAAAATATGAAAACAAATGCATAACTACGTTTTATACTTATCTAATTTGTGCTCAAACTTCCAGGTCTGACAGATACTGAAATTAAGACCCTAAGTCTTTACCAGATCAAAAAAAAAAAAAAAAAAGATTCCAAATGAAAGCACTTGCAGATGACAAATAAAGAAATATCTTGAATGGTCAAATTTATATTTGAAAAAAAATACACGCCATTGTGACAGAAGGAGAAAATTCTTGTTTGCAGCATTTTTGTCTTTTCTTTTAATATTTCAAAGGCTTTTCCCAAAGGTTCTTTTTGACAAGCTAATAGTTATTAAAGGGCTAATCAATAAGAAGAAGGTATAGAAATGAATCTTTAAGACGTGCTGAATAAAATTTGTCCAATTTTGAAGTTTCACGCTCTGCCGAGTTGTGCAGGAAGATAAAATATTATGAGCAATGGCCCACAATGAGAATTACCTATGTTTTTCAGCATTCTTTTTTATCATGTAGTCAACTCCCTCGACTAACAAAGTCTTTGCAATTTCTTCTCTAGGGGGCTCTGGGGCTGGTTCTGGCTCTGGCACTGGTGCTGGTGCTGGGGCTGGGGCTGGGGTCGTTGAATCAGATCTACTGCCTAAATAAAATATAACAAACTAAACTTTTGCATATGAATGGCCATTTATTGAAAGTCGAGTTAAAGATAAATATGGCATAGATATATTGTTGCTTCTGGCTAGGTTGGAAAATTTATATCACTCGAGACTGAAAATTGGGCATGTTATCAAAATATCCAAATGTAGCAAGAAATGTGACAATATTACAACACACAGACATGAAAAGAGTGAGAAAAAAAAAAAAAAAAAACCATAGTAAATAACAAAATTACATTAGTTTGTGAAACCAGAGGGCCATGGTGGTCCTATATAGCTCCACCAGCTCATATTGCTGATCAAAAGATTTTCAAAAATTGCACCAAAGTTTCTAATTATGGAGAGAAAAAAACATGCCCATGAAAAGACAATGTTCAAATATACTGATTACTGCAAGTTCCACCTCAGTATGACAGATACTGTGTCTTGCTGGTTGTTGCTCAGAGGAACTCATTGAGTTAATTTCAAAGATAATGAAAATGAAATTATGATAGAGAACTTTATATCCAATAGTACCAGATCTTCTACGATTCCTGCCATTCCTTATCTCTCGGTTTGATTCCTCATCTCTTTCCCATGAATAAGGATAGTCTCTTGGTTCCCCATACAAATATTCATACCAGTATGGTGTCGAATAGTAGTCAGAGTTATAGTAGTCATCATAACCATAGTTTCTGTGCCGGTTCCTGTATCTATAGTTGTAGTAGTTTCCATAGTAGGGGTATCGATACCACGAAGGATTATTCCGGGAGTTATAGTAGCGGCTATACATCTTGGTTTAGAACTACAAGAACAGTTAAAGATACAGGTTGCTATTGATATTTTTTCCAGCATATTATTATTATTATTTTTAATATCAGTAAACATCTAATAATGATAATAAACCTATATCGGTTTTTGAAAAGATTTCCTAAAACTCGCAAGGAAAGATAGCTGGTTCGGTACCACTCTACGGATCCATGATACTGGGATGACTTGCATGGTATCATGCGTCTTGGAGATGCATTGAGTCCCCTTTTGCCAGAGCATGGTTCAAATGTTTAAATGGTACCCTGTTACACCTTTACCACACAACAAAATATGTGCAAACCCATTACATGTCCAAACCCAAAGTAGTTGCAGAAAACAAATCAGTTGTGGTTCAAATTGTAGAAGTTGTCTTTGGTAGGTAGACACCATTGTGGGAAAAGGGGAAAATGCTGGTTACCAGTATTTTCTTCTTTTCCATTGTTCAGTGTTTTCAAAAGGCTTCTTCCCTTAGGGCCGTTAAAATTCGTGACTGCGTGGTAAAGGGTCAAATTGAGTTGTGCTCTGGCAATATGGGCTTTAAATGCTTCTCCTTAATGCATTGCACCAAGCAAAGCATTAATTAATTATGGATCCATAAAATCCATTTTGTGTAACAGCCAACTAAATCATGACTCAGGCTTGTCCTCTAACATTAAGAAAACTGACCAATAGCGAAAGGTTTAGACCCAAGTTAGCCTGTGTGGTCTGCACAGGTTGACATCGGTCAACACTTTTAGTAGATGCATTAACTCCCCTTTTCACAGAGCATGTCTCATATATATATATATATATATATATATATAAAGTCTTTAACCCTTTACTGAAACACTAGGACTTTTTACACTTTAACCCTTAAAGCGCCTTTCACGACTATAGTTGCCTTTGTGGCCAGTGTAGATCAAGATCAGGTTGCACAAAACATGCAGCCTGATCTTTGATCTACACTGTCCACTTCGCTGAAACACTGTAGACTAAAACAACCATGAAATTGCAATTATTTGAGTCGTATTTCTAGGACGAAAATGTCTGATAGGTTTATTCGGCGTTCTAAGGGTAAATATTGTGTGAAAAAGAATGTTGTTTTTCTTATTTTAGCTGTCTGCTGTCATGCAAAGTTAATTGTTGTGAATTTCATTCATAAATTGTCTCAGGTCATGAGAAAGAAGTCATTTAACCCTTATCCTGCTAAATAACTTAAATGAAACATTCAGGCCGATGGTAAAAACCACAATGTTGGTATTTCAAAGTTATGGGGGTTGGAGAAATATCTCCTCATCAGACAGTGTAGATCCTAGATCAGACTGCATGTTCTGTACAGTCTGATCTTGATCTATTCTGTCTGCAAAAGGTCTGTGTGTCACACTAAGCAGCCCAAGCGTTAAAGTAAAAGTTGATAAAGTGCGAAAGAAAAAGACACTGGTCACTCTGTGCTCAGGTGAGCTACATGTATAGAGAAGCGTCATGCTTCATGCGCTCCAACTACTCTATTTTTTTTTTATATAAATTCAAATCACAACAGTTTGGAGGATTTATTACAATGATCTAGTACTTATCTCTTAACCCTTTACCGCACAATGCCGCCTTTTAACGACCCTGGGAAAGAAGCCTTTTGAAAACAATGTGGGAAAAAGAGAAAATGCTGGTAACCAGCATTTTCTCCTTTTCCCACAATGTTTTCTACCCTATCAAGAGAAAATTGCACCATTTGAGCCACATTGAAATTGTCATCTGCAAATGCTTTCAATTTGGACAAGGCTAAAATTTTGCTGGTTACCAGCATTTTCTCCTTTTCCTACAATGTTTTCAAAAGGCTTCTTCCTTAAGGTCATTAAAACTCGGGATTGAGTGGTAAAGGGTTAAATTCATTGTCTGCAAATGCTTCTTATCTGAAACAGTCAAAAAATTTTATCGTTTGGTAAGAGTTAACCCTTTACCACACAATCCCGACTTTTAACGACCCTGAGGAAGAAGCCTTTTGAAAACATTGTGGGAAAAGGAGAAAATGCTGGTAACAAGCATTTTCTTCTTTTCCCTCAATGTTTTCTAACCTTTCAGAAACAAATGAAATCATTTTAGCCACATTTATTTTGTCGTCTGCAAATGTCGTGGATTTGGACAGTCCGAAATATTGTCGTTTGGTAAAGATTTAACTCTTCACCAAACGACAAATGTTTAGAATTGTCCAAATCCACGGCATTTGCATACAACACATAGAATGTAGCTCAAACAGGGGAAATCACATTTGAAAGGGTGGGTAGAAGACATTATGGGAAAAGGAGTCAATGCTGGTAACCCGTATTTTCTCCTTTTCTCTCAATGATTTCAAAAGCTTTCTTCTTCAGCATTGTTAACTTGGGATTGTGTGGTAAAACTAAATGGTTAGTCCTTTTGCAAAAGTACAAATTTCAACCCTTTAAGTGCCTTTCACACCTATAGTTGCTTTTGTTGCCAATGTAGATGAAGATCAGACTGCACAAAATGTGCAGTCTTGATCTTTGATCTACACCATCTACTTTGCTGAGACCTTATAAAGAAAACTGACCTTAACTCTTATCCTGCTGAGTAAGATAATGACACCTTCAAGTTGATAATAAAAAAAACCCAAATATTGCTATTTCCAAGTTATTTTTGAGGGAGAACTATCTCCTTATCGGACTGTGTAGCTCCAAGATCAGACTGCACATTCTGTGCAGTCTGATCTTGATCTATGCTGTCCGCAAAAGTCGGTGAGTCGCGCTTAGCAGCTTAATATCGCATTTATTCAGGTCTTATTTCTAGATTTTAAAATGTCTGCTGGGTTTACTCTGCACACTAAGGGTTAAACTTGTCCATGTTAACTCTTTACCAAACGACAAATATGTATATCAGTCAAAATTGAAAGCATTTGCAGACGACAAATAAAATGTGAATTAACTGATGTAAATTTGTCTTTGATAGGGTAGAAAACATTGTGGAAAAGGGAGAAAATGCTGGTTACCAGCATTTTCTCCTTTTCCCACAATGTTTTCAAAAGGCTTCTCCTTCAGGATCATTAAAAGTCGGGATTGTGTGGTAAAGGGGTAAAGGCATCTGCAAAGGACAAATTAAAAGAGGCTCAAATGGTCGGTTCTCTCCTGAAAAGGATAGAAAACATCATGGGAAAAGAAGAAAAGATTATTACTAGCTTATGACTAGCTATTTATCCTTTTCCTACATGTTTATTGGCAAAGCAGAATAAACCAGCCAACCAGAAATAATGGCATATTCCCTTTCATCTTTTCGAAGATTACACAGGTTCATCATGAGATTTAGAAGTTTCATTACTTCCATTTAAAGGCAAATAGACTGTGTAAAGTAAGATATTTGCATAATTTATGGTTTGGATGTACAAATGTTTAACCCTTCATCAAACCACCCAACTTTTAAACCACACTGATAAAACAGCCTTTTGAAAGTATTGTGGGAAAACAAGAAAATGCTGGTAACCAGTATTTTCTCCTTTTCTCACAATGTTTTCTGCCCTTCCCGAAACAAATTTCAATTTTTTCAGTCATTTATTTTGTTGTCTGCAAATGCTTTCAGTTTGTACTATTCTAAAATTTTGTCATTTGGTAAAGAGTTTTAAGAGGACTATTGAAAACTAGGCCCTTTCCTCACCTTTTCTTTATCACAAAATGGAGCGAGTGAAAAACTCTTCTTCTTGCAGACAATACATTTCTCTCTTTACTACACTGTTTTCCAAAAGACTCAAAATGTAACTTGACCCATTTCTTTCTTCACATTCAGCTTTTTGGCCAGGAAGCTCAGTTATAAACCCAACTCGATAACATTTATATTATCTCGTCACAATTCGTGGTTTTAAACGTGTATTACAAAAACCGAACAATGATATAGCCCGTTAATGAAAGGTTTACCAAGTTATAGTGATTCTTTCTTTAGCACAATATTTTTGTTGAAAAAAAAAAAAAGCTTATTTGATGGATTTATCAATACAAAGAAAAAAAGCATAACACCTTTAACTCTTTACCACACACTGCTGACTCTGAGGAAGAAGACATTTGAATATTGTAAACCCAACTCGATAATGTTTATGTCATCATGGTTCGTAGTTTTAAACATGTATTCCCAAAAAAGCAAACAATAATATTAACTGTTAATGAAAGATTTATCGAGTTGTAGTTATAAGACTGACATGTAAGTTATTTACAAGTCTATTGTATTGAACATGGGAATATCAAGCAGATTCATAATTTTTCTACAATTGGTTCATAATTCATTAAAAAAAAAACCCTATTTTTTATGGGAAAAGGAGAAATGGTTTGTCACTTGTTAGCACTTTCCCCTGATGGCTCAATGTTTTTAAAGTTGTCAGCTGAAAGACTCAAAACAGTTTTTCGAGTAGATGTTGGTGTGTTAGCCCTTTACCAAGCAATCCTGAGTTATAATGACCTTTAGGAAAAGGGTCTTTGAAAGCATTGTGGGAGGAGAACATGCAGACCAGTATGCAGCATTTTCTCCTTTTTCCCATAACGTTTCTACCCATCTAATGCACGAATTCACTCATCCCAGATACATCAAATTCTAAACTGGTAAAAAATAAATCAGCAAAAAATGCTTGAGGGAAAAAAGGGGATATATAGCAATTTTCGAAAATACTAAAATATAATTACAGAATTTAATTTTATTCAGCAGCGAGATCTACTATGTTTGTGTACAATGTATTATCTAAAATCTCAGTGCATGACACTCCGTTGAAAAGTGTTTTGTCGAAATCCAGGTATGTTTAAATTGCTTTAGATTGCTAAATTCCTAGATTTATTTAATGAAAAGCTCTGTCTGGTAGGAAGATTTGAGCCACAATTCGTCTGGGTTAGGGTAAGGGTCAGGGCTTGGGATCATTTTTGACGAACGTGGTTTTCGACGAAATCTCGCAGGTCCTGTTTTAAGTAAATGTGTGCAAGTTTTGAAGTTTAACACTTTACCACAGAGCAAAATTTTAAACTTGTCCAAATTGGGGGCAATATTGCAGACCACAAATTAAATGTTGCTGAAATTATGAGATTTGTCTTGGAAAGGGTAGAAAACATTGTGGGAAAAGGAGAAAATGCTGGTCACCAGCATTTTCTCCTTTTCTCACATTGTTTTCAAAAGGATCAGGGTTTTCCTCAAGGGTCATTAAAACTTGGGATTATGTCTAATCAGTTAATCTTCAAAAGCTTCAGTTAATTTGAAATAAAACAAAATTATGGCTCAAATGACAAAGTTTTTTTTGTTGCAGCCATAGCAACAGGGTGTATTGTCAAGCCACCTTTGCTGCTCCCTAGATAAAAGACCTCAACTGTAATGACAACAAAGGTGTATCAGATATGTCAAAATGAACTTGTTTTTTTTTTGTTTTACACACAACCTTGACCAGTGGCTGAAGCATGAAAAACCTACATACCTGCCAAAAAATAAATCCAGATAACACAGCACAACTATAGGCGAGGATCACAAATCCAGGTCAATCAGCAAGTGGAGATCATCTGCCACTGTATTGATCTTTATAGAGGGAGGAGTTGTAAAAAAAATCCCAATAGTTTGTTTACATGTTACTAAGGGTGTACGTAATGCCAGCCTAGTTAGGAGAGCGACATTTCTGACCCATGCTTGAATGGGCAGACAGAATTGATCCCATTATCACTGTACACACAGATTTCTACAATCACTGATGAGTATTTAAAAAAAAACACAATTATTTCAACAATTTACCAATGGCGGTCTTTTTAGAACTGAATGTAGGAAAGAAAGTCACAGGAAAAAAGTAAGAAAAAAAAAACACTTTTGACCTGAAGTATTAGATAAGAAAAGTGTGAAATTAACAACTATCAAAACAAGTGACTGTTGTCTATGTTAAAGATTTATATCGTGACACATATCTCATGTGTATCGAAGAAAATATTGCTGAAAAATATGATGGAAATGCCAAAAGTTCTACAAAAACACTGTGGGAATAAGAGATATTGCCCAAAAAATCTACAAAAACAGTGTGGAAATAGGAGAAATTGCTTGTTATGAGCTATTACTACTTTTCCTAGTGTTTTCCAAAAAACATCAGAAGTTTTCCTGTGACTTTTTTTCCTACCAAAAACTGTGACTTTCTTTCCATGACTTTTTTTCCTGTCACTTTTTTTCCATGACTTTTTTTACCTGACTTTTTTTTCCTGGGACTTTTTTTCCGATCACCTTAGAACCAGTACAAATATTTCTTTTTTTTTTAAACAGTCACCCAGACCAGGGCCTGTATTCATACTAGAATGCTATAAATTAATAAAAAGATGTTTTCAGTCTGTGTCATAAAACTCATTTAGAGCTAGATTCTAGACCTACTTTAACTCTACCAAATGACAAAATGTTGGACTGGTCGAAATTGAAAGCATTTGCAGACGACAAAATGAACATGGCTCATATGATTATATTTGTCTTCGGAGGGGTGGACAGCATTGTGGAAAAAGGAGAAGATGCTGGTTAAAAGCATTTTCTCTTTTTCCCACAATGTTTTCAAAAGGCCTTCCTGTCGGGGTAGCTCTAACTCAGGGTTGTGTGGTGAAGGGTTAACTCTTTACCAGATGACAAAATCTTAAACTTCTCCAATCTTAAAGCAGTTGCAGACGACAAGTCAAATGTGGATGAAATTGTGGAAGTTGTCTTTGATAGGGTATAATACATTTGGGGAAAAGGGGAAAGTGCTGGTTACCAGCATTTTCTCCTTTTCCCACAATGCTTTCAAAAGTCTCCTCTGTCAGGGTTATTAAAACTGTGGATTGTGTGATAAAGGAATAAATTCACTCAGGCAAGGAGTTCAATTCAATTACAGACAGCTTTATTAGAAAAAATCACAAAACTACAGGTTACATAGAAAGTGTTCAAGAATTACAGAAAGAATATACATGAAAATCTAATGGCATTAATGCATAAACACAAACATTTAACTCTTTACCACACAATCCCGACTTTTAATGACCCTGTGAAAGAAGTCCTTTGAAAACCTTGTGGGAAAAGGAGAAAATGCTGGTAACCAGCATTTTCTCCTTTTCCCACAATGTTTTCTATCCTACCCAAAACAATTTTCAATTTTTCAATTACATTTATTTTGTCATCTACAAATGCTTTCAATTTGGACCAGTCTAAATTTTTGTCGTGTGGTAAAGAGTTAATACGAGGGGTTTTCAGAAAGTGTGTAACTAAAGGCGCAACAGCAGCCAAAAAAACAATGCAAGTATGGAAAATACTGTGAAGATGACAATCTGTTAACTTGTAGTCAGTCCAGATGTTAGTTGCTTGCAGAAAAAGTGAAGTTTGAAATAAGGCAAAAAGTAAACAAAAGATACATGTAGGGTGACCTAGTCTTGAAATTTATTTCTCTGCCAGCAATTAGCACTAGATTCTTGGACCGACTGTACAGTAACAGAATGCCTTCTTCACAATATTTTCCGTGCTTTTAAATGGTATAATTGAAATTCAAACGCTTTGTTTACTGTTTGCTGCTTTTGTTACTTTAAAAAAAATGTACATGTATTTTATCCATTATATTGTAGTGTGAAACAAAGATCAAGAGTCCCTTTACCATACAGTCCCGAGTTTTAGCGACCCTGAGAAAGATACCATTTGAAAAACTTGTAAGGGAAAGGAGAATATGCTGGTGACCAGCATTTTCTCCTTTTCTTTTGTTTTTTACCTTATCAAAGACAAATTTCATCATTTGAGCTACATTTAAATTGTGGTCTGCAAAAGCTCCCAACTTGGACAATTTTAAAATTTTGTCATGTGGTAAAGATTTAATTAATTCCTGAAACAAATTTGAACAATATAAACTGCAACTACATGTAATTAACATCATTTAACTCTCTACCAAACAACAAAATTTCAAATTTATCCAAATTAAAGGCATTTGTGGAAAATGAAATGTGGCTGAAATAATGGGATTTGTCATTGAAAAGGTAGTAAACATTATGGGAAAAGGAGAACATGCTGTTTACATGCATTTTCTCCTGTTCCTTACAATATTTTCAAAAGCCTAATTCCTCAGAATCCTTGAAACATGGGATTTTGTTGTAAAAGGTCCAGGTGTTATAAATCAATCCATGTGAAAACATTGTGTTAAAAGGTGAAATAGCCTGTTACGGGCAATTTCTCCTTTTGTCACAATGTTTTCTAAGGTGGTCTGCTGCATAATATGAAACAGCTGTTTGCAGGACGAAATGAGGTAAAAAGAAAGCAGAGATCACATTTTCTATTAAATCTCATATTTTTTTCATCTGCACAGTGCTTTTTGCACTGACATGAACTGCATTATTCCTAGTAGGTGGTTTAACCCTTAAAGTGCCTTTCACTAGTATAGTTGCTTTGCGGCCAGTGTAGATCAAGATGAGACTGCACAAAATGTGCAGTCTGATCTTTGATCTACACTGTCCGCTTTGCTAAAACAGTACAGACCAAAGGAAGCCATGAATTTGCAACCATCTCTGTCTTATTCCAGAATGTAAATGTCCACTGGGTTTATTTGGTTTTTTAAGGGTTATGTCTTTACCAAACAGTTAAATTTAAGTCGTAAGTTTAAAAGCGTTTGCGGAAGACAAATAAAACGTGGCTGAAATGGTGATAATTGCCTGTGAAAGGTTAGAAAACCTTGTGGGAAAGGGAAAAAATGCTGGTTAGTACCAGCATTTTCTCCTTTTCCTACAAGGTTTTAAAGAGGCTATTTCCTCAGGGTCGTTAAAACTCGGTATTGTGTGGCAAAAAGTTAAACACTGATAACCTGTATCTTCCCTTTCCAGACAATGTTTTCTACCCTTTCAAAGACAAATCAAGATATTTGAGCTACATTTCAATTTGTTGTCTGCAAATGCTTTCCTTATAAAAAGTACTATATTTTAAGCATCGCGCCTCCATCCATTGTAGAGGATCATAAAAAGAGAACTTTGCTCAATCCTTAGAAAAGATTGTTTAAGTATAAGATAGGAACAAACTCTCAATTGGATACTGACGACTGAAGACACCTGGCTTGAGTGCAAACAAGTGGCAAAATTTGCAGTGTATGACATGTTCTGCTGTGCCCATATTCACAAAACATTCTTAATAGTCTAATTCTAAAGAAAGTAACACTACTTTTTATTGGCTGAAAAATGGTTTTGCCGATCAGAACTTGTGGTCTCTTGAAACTTAGAAAATGTTTGGAAACTAGCATTATATTGCAGTTTAAAGTGGTCTGTGAGTAGAGCCCTAAGGTCTGCATTCACCAACCATTCGAATGCATGTAACATTCTTAATCTACATGTAATTATCAAGAAATTTCTACATTTGAATGTAATGTAACTTCTGATTGGCTAAACCAAATGGTTTTGGAACCACCATTTTTGCTTTAGCCAATCAGAAATTGCATTTCTTTCTAAATCTAGATTCAGAATAAGAATGCAATTAAGAATGATTGGCCTCTGATGTTTGTTATATTGACCTTAATGATGTAATTTTGCTGGCAACTGTCTAAGAACCTTCTGAACACCCCTTATATACATAAACTTGATAATAACCCTTCACCACAACCAATATATATGTACTTGTATATAGATAAAGAAAAAAAATCTGACTATGTAACAGCACTCCATTTGTCTCATTCTAAATTAGCATTTAAGTGAGCACTGCTCTGTAAAAAGGAGGAACAATGCATCTGCAAAAAGGTATCGTCCCATGTTAGCCTGCACGGTCTGCACAGGCTGACATGGACCGAAACTTTTTGATATTTGTAAATTTTCTGAATATCCAAGGACCATTCTTCTTCATGACTTGGTTGATTGATAGACAAAATGAGCTGTGCTCTGGCAAAATGGGGTTTAATGCATCTCCATGCATTGTACAAATCAAGCCATCACATAACTCTGGATCTATAATAGCCACTCTTTTTTTTTTTTTTAACCCTTTCCCAAATGACAAATTTTGGACTGGTCCAAATTCGAACAGTTTGCAGACGACAATTTCAAATTTAATGAAAATGGCAGAAAGTTGTCAAAAAAGGTAGAAAACGCTGTGGGAAAAGGAGAAATTGCTCGTTACAAGCAATTTCTCCTTTTCCCACAGTGTTTTAAAAAGACTTGTACTGCAGACACGTGAAAACCAGGGCTTGTTTGGGAAAGGGTTAAACAACCAACTGAGTCATGAGGTAGACTGGTCCTTGGACATACAAAAAACTGACCAATAGCGAAATGTTTAGGCCAGTCGGGCCTTGGTCAGTAATTTTTGCAGATGCACTTTGATCCCTTTTCACAGTGCATGGCTCAGATTGATTTTATGGATCCATAACTATGTGATGACTTGCTTGGTATCATGCATCACAGGGATGTATGAAACCCCTTTAGAGCATAGCCCAGGTTTCTCTCATACTTCTATAAATTACAATAAAAAAATATGCTTATTTGTTGTTTATAGTTCAGTACATACTCCATTACTTTCCAGTCAAGAATGTCCATTCTTGAACAGATAAATAACAAAAGGAAATCTTCAATTTTTGTTTTCATTTTACATCAAGAAAAGCCTTAACTAAAAATCTAAATAGGAGATATCGAGTTAGATAGGAAACACAGAGTATTCATGTCATTTCCTCCATTTTCTTTTTGACATTCTCCAATAAAAGTTACTCTGTCACCTCTACACGTACACTCCCAGTGATGTCAAAAATCTTGTCACTGTCAATGGTGAAAGCCATTAAGCCACGTGGTGTTGGCTTTTGAGCAAGAACCTCCACTTCCCATGTAAACCAAGCTTTGGGGCCTACCACTTTGCTGTTAAAAAAAAAAAAAAAATCTTAGTTGTATTATTATTGCATAATGTTATTGTCCAAATAGAAATCCTTTACCAAATTTAATCCTCAGGGATACTTTTTGAAACCAATGAGGAAGAAGGAAACCTGATGGCCCTTTATGGCTCCACTGCCTTATAAACAAATATGCCATATATGCAACTGGCACCAACAAAGACATTTACATGTACCTGTAAGAAACATTTATTAAAAATAAAACAAAAAAAGACAGCCCACAAAAGTCCTATCTCTTTCACATGCCATATTGATGTTTACAAATGAACACATTCATATTTAATCAAATACAGTTCACACCAAATATCAGTGGACTCTGACAAACAGTATTTTGACAGGAATACATGTATATCCAAATATTTAACTGCAGCAAAAATATTTTTTTCTTCTGCATGGATGGTGAAGTTTTGAGGAAAAAATATAGTGATACAATGCTTGCTACATTTAGATATTCAACACATCACAGCATAACCATAAAAATCAAAATGAACTATAAATCATCATGAGTGAAAATCAATAATTTTCGGTCCCAATAACTTGTTGTACAGTGTAGTAATGACAATCAAGGGAGATAAATGGTAACATACTGTCATGAGAAAAACAGGGCATCATGTCTCTAGAAATTATAATCTTAACTAGATCTGTAGCTTATTATCATAAGTAATTAAGCCAAACTAAAGCAGCTATGTTCATTACCAGATTTAAACTATGTCAAGTAATCGGAAAAATATCAACAAAAGGATTATTTTGGTTAATTTGTAGACAATCCAAACTGCAATTTTGGAGATGAAGATTTTTAATGATTTTCATTACTTTTTCATTTTTGTTTCAATGATCAACCTCAGTTGTTATGAAAGCAATTAAAAAACAAAAAAATCGGAAGAAGGCCATGGCAGGATCACCCCAGGGAAGTTTTGTCAAAACTGGATGATTAGTTTCTGGGAAAAAGATACATGAATTACAGGTTTATGCAGGCACAGACAGATAGTTGCAGTACGAACACAGAGCCTTGACATAAGCTTGTTGGGCTTCAGAAAAAGGAGAAATGCTGATAAGCATGGTTTTTAGCTCCAGTGGAGCTTTTCTTACAATTTCTACCTTTTCAAGACAAATTCCAACATATTTGGCCAATTCAAATTGTTGTCTGAAAATGCTTTCATTTTGGAACAGTCCAAAATTTTAACAAGAGCATGGCATGAGAGTGCCTACGTTTGGCTGCAGTCGCTTGACTTTCAGCAAAAAGTCAGTCAAAAAAGGGGCATACCTATTCAAAAATACTTTGATGGCTACCTGCTCTTGTTGAAAGGGCTCCCCTTTCAATAGAGAACAATTTGTTCAAATTTGAAGTAAATATCTTCAGTAATGACAGAGATATTACAAATGTCAAAGTTTTTGTAGGTGTCAAAGCTTTTGCACGATGATGATGACATAGATGACAAAGACATCAGGGCAATGGCAATGACTCGAAACACAGCCGAGCTAGAAATCTTTTCATCTGGTAAAGTAATGAAATCAATTATCTATGTAAATCAAAATATTTATTGGCCAGAGTCATTTGGATGAATTGCTGAAGTTTTTTAAAATATTTTAGATTATAACTCTTTACCAAATGACAAAATTTGTCCAGGTCTGAATCACTTGCAGACAACACATCGAATGTGGCTCAAATGGTGAAATTTGTCTATGAAAGGGTAGAAAACACTATGGGAAAAGGTTACCAGCATTTTCTCCTTTTCCCATGTTTTTTAAAGCCATCCTCCTTATGGCCATAATATAAAAACTTGGGATTGCGATTTAAAAGCAAGTATATATACACAGATGCTCAAGATTTACATCAGTTGGCCTTTACAGCACAATTTATTTTCTCAGATTTGACCTACTGACCTGCATGTTCTTTTAGACCTGAGGGGACCCATTTTTAAACTCACCCATGATGGTATAAAGACAAACACATTGGCAAAGTTTCATGAGAAAAGGACTGAAAATTCTAGAGTACATAGGGTTTTTAAAGATGTGGCTCTGTGACCCACTCTTTGACCCAACAAGACTTATTTTCAATCTTGTCCAACATATTACCAAGCAAACGATACATCAGAGTTTTCAGAGCATTTGGTTGAAATGTGGCCTATAGACTATAGAGTGCACATAATTATTTCGCAAAATATTGATAAATTGACCTTCTTTTTACTAGGTGCAACCCATTTTTAAATTTGAGTGAAATATTATCAAGACAAAAATTTGACAAAACATCACAAGCATGGAATTGCAAATATGGCCCCTATGGCTCTCAAAACGTTTTTCTAGAATATGACCAAGTGACCAACTTTTTTCTTTGATATAAGGTCACCACTTTTTAATTTTCAAAGTTTTAGCAACAAATCTAAATATCTGCCTTTAAGGACAATTACTATAATTTTTTCTGACGTCAGATGTTTTTCATATCGTTTTACATTGGAAAATGATGTATATAAGGGCTAAAAACAACAATAAAAGACATGATTCACCATTCAGTTGGTTTAATTTTTTGATCTTAAGATGCTGGCAGCCCAAACACTTCAGGCAGAAAAATTATTGCACCTATGATTGACGTAAATCATGCAAAATAAACTGTTTCATGAGATGTGACACACAATTAAAGCCTTTTATTAAGTGAGCTAATGCTATATGTATAACTAATGACAAAAAAAAAAAAAAAAAACGAAAAAAAACAAAATAGAACTAGAATCCAATTTAAAAAACTGAATAACATTTTTGTCTAATAGGTAAAATCGGCCGAGTCTAAAAGTGAAAAAATGGTTGTTTTTAACAAATTTCTAAGAAAACTGTAAATTAATTTTCAATGAAACATATCATGAAGACACCTTCTGTGAAAAAATGAGGCACTATCTTTGCACATTTTCAGATATATGGAAATTGAAATCGCATAAGAGTGAATTCGCAGTCAAAATCATGACTTATACTGCATCATGATATCCAAAACTGAAAAAGATGTCAGTCTAAATCCACAAGTGTATTTATCATTTTAACACATGCTGATATGTACTGCAATGTAATGAAGTTCAACAAACTGATTTTCAAGGAACTAGATGTATCTACAGTATAAAAAAATGTTTGTATCCGAAATAGTGCAAGAAGGCCACTCCGTAACTTCTCACTTTCCACTGAAGTAAAACGATATTTATTAGTACTTGTCAATGTGCTTCAGTCTCCTTTGTTACCTAGATGTAATGGTCTTCCCTTTAGAATCCCTCTTATTTAATTATCTTCTTGCAAAGAAGCTCTTAGTAAAAACATACTGATTAACAGCATTATACATGTGCAGAAATATGCGCATTAAAACTACCACGAAGGCCTTTAAAGACCAATGACCAAAAGATCTGTTTGTGTTAAAGCTGTTTTACTCCACTTTCATCAGTATACCATCTTATGAAGGCAAAATCTTATTTATACATGTCTGTCACAGTTTTCACTGTTACTACTCTGGGACTTTGCACAACCTTGCTCAAGGACACTCAGGGACTGTATGAATAAAGTAATGGAAAGGATCCACGTAGGATATCCTAATTAAAATGAACTACCCCCAAAGGGAAACATCAAAGTAAAGATAAGACCTTAACCCTTTCCCAAACAAGCCCTGGTTTTCACGTGTCTGCAGTACAAGTCTTTTGAAAACACTGTGGGAAAAGGAGAAATTGCTCGTTCACCTTTTGGAGAACTTTCTGTCATTTTCATCAAATTTAAAATTGTCGTCTGCAAACTCTTTCAATTTGGACCAGTCTAAAATTTAGCGTTTGGGAAAGGGTTAAGGGACCTTTTTAGGTTTTTTTTTTCTGCAAATAATATCTTTCTTTAAACTCTGATAAACACACTATACTAAATATAAACTTTTCTCCTGCAAATGTGAAGAATCTGCATCCTGTTACATGACCTAAAATGGTGAAAATTTGCTGTAAAATTAATGGCCTGGTCATTTTGGAATCACTTACTCCATTTTTACGAGTTCAAATATGACATCAATTTAGTTACAATACAATTCCACATAATCAACACATGTTATTAATCCTTTACCAGACGACAAAACTTTAGCCTTGTCCAAATTGAAAGCATTTGCAGACGACAATTTCAATGTGGCTCAAATGGTGCAACTTTGCTTTGATGGGGTAGAAAACATTGTGGTAAAAGAAGCAAATGCTGGTTACCAGCATTTTCTCCTTTTCCCACAATGTTTTCAAAAGGCTTCTTTCCCAGGGGCGTCAAAAGGCGTCACTGTGCAGTAAAGGGTTAAGCTCATTGCATGCCCATACGTCTTTGAGAAACTCTTGCATGAAATCCAAAAATGTTTTAAGAGGTCATACAGCCAATTACAAAAAAATACCGATAAAACCTTTATTTTTCTTACATTTTTCTTTCTTTTTTACTAAAGGTGTGTCAACTATCGCCTCCCTTAAATTAGTGATGAATCACTTATAAGGTTTGGCGAGGTTATGAAAATCTGAAAAGCTTCCTTTACAGTAATGAAGAAGTTGGGAAAACATTTCAGGAAACAGTGAAACCTCTTGTTGCAATTAATTTCACCCAAATTTTTTTGCAGATGCAATCTTTGATAAATATGTCAAGTACATGTACATCAATGTAAATTTATATTTTGACTCATTACCCCTTGGGGAAAACTGTCTTTATCTTTCAGCAGACAACTTTTCAACAGATGGTATCAATTGGTACTTCTTTTTCCACTTTGCTATCAGATGCATCCGTGTATCAAACCATAACTCATTTATCCAAATTTTGTAAGGTTGTTTGCAAACCAAGTGCAAATTGGTTTTCAAGGTAAGGAGTTAATATGAAGATAAGTAAAACACCTACTGATAAACAATGTATGAATACAATCACTATAAAAGATGTAGAGTCCATCGGCTTAGCAAATAACACGCGGCAGGGCTTGTAATCCAGAGGTTACCTGTTCAATTCACGGCTTTGCCACACCCCTTTTGAGCATCGATGACAGTCATTGCAACAAGATGCATTCCTCTCACCGCAGGAAAATTGTTTCATTGAAATTTATATTTGAAAGTGGCCAGTGACTTGGAGGATGTCATGCTAAGTTCTGGCAAAAGAAAGCCAAGGAAAACACAGACAGATGCACAGATCCCCCCGTATTATGCTTTAAGTCATATCGTAAATGAAGATTAAACACCAAACAATTAATTAGTGACATTGATGCAATTGGCATAAATTTGCAGATGAAAACTCAAAATTCATGCAAACGATTTTTTTAAAGAATGGACAACAAACATGGTGTGAAAAGGTGAAAATGCTTTTTATCTACATTTTCTCCTATTCACATATTTTTAAAGGCTTTCTCCTTCAGGGTCTGTTAAAGATAAAAGTCCAGAGTCAAAAAAAGCAACTGACACTTTCCTAATGGCTCTTAAAACAAGGCATTTCTTACTTTATTGTTATCTCATTTTCTTTTCCACGACCTTTTACAAGATCAAAAGCAATGGTGTCTTCTGTTAATGTCTGGACGTGCAATTCCTCTTTCAAAGGGTTCTGAAAGCGCAGCTCAACCTTCATTGTTTCCCCTTTTTTCACTTGCTTCTTCGGTACCTGAAAAAAATTGTACAGAAATTATATGTGTAGTTACTTTTGCCTCCTTCAACTGACTAAATTCTATGACATCCAATGGCAGAAGAACTTTCAATCATACAATTAACTGCATACCAGACAGATAAGCATGTAACGTCACACATTATCCATCATTTCTTTTTAGAGTGTATACCTTCCTCATACAAACTATTAATGGACAAGTGGAACAAAATCATCCGATGTCATTAGAATTGCAATCACAACAGTTTGGTTTCGTGACTTTGTCACTTTTATGCATGTGTATCACAGAAATCTAAATACCAAGCATGTGTATCAAACAATGATATGATTTGATTGTTATTGACCTGTGACTGTATTCACCTACCGTTCTCAAGAGCATTCTTAGTCTTATTCCTGAGGTGTTTTTTTTTTTTTTTTTTCATTTTAACGTAACAAAACTTCTGATTGGCAAAGCCAGTTGGTTTACCCAATCAGAAGTTGTATTACTTTCATATTGAGAAAACCTGAGATATAGACTGAGAATTTTCTTCAGAATGGTTGTTGAATATGGCTCCTGGTCTCCTAAAACTGTACATGTTGCAATATAAGAGATAAAATTATAAGACCCCCATAATCTACCTTCCTTGGTCATCAAACGGCACTGTATCATAATTAGAGTGGTGTATTCAAGATTTTTGGAAAGAGTATTTAGTGATTACTTTTTTTTGTTGATGGTTATACTCAGATGTAGAGCTGGGACGGGTAGAAATTTTGTACCCGGGTACCCATGGCCGTATTACTCACGGGTACTCGGGTGCCTGATGTTATTACTTGCGGTGATTAGAATTAGTTACTAGTTAGCAGCAGTTCGTTCCTAGTCGCTGAATAAATTTTGTCATTTGAATTGTTTCATATTGTCTTAAAGACCTTTAATAACAAGTAAGCGCCAGATTGTCATGATCATGCAACGCCTGCAAAATGCAGGTTATTCTCTGGATAGACTCTTTCTTATTACTGTTGAATAGGCCTTTGATTGTGTTGAGTTTTCTGTGATGATTTGAGCTGTTATACATAAATCACAAAATATGCACGCATGTTTTGCTTTTAATTCAAATTACCATTGTCCATGTCAAATAAACCTTAAATGCTGAATGGGCAAATATATAACAATATTTACCCATTACTGACGGGTTATGTGTTGCAGGGGATATAAACGGTACAGCCTTCTTTCAAGCTATTTCGATTACCTACTTCCGGTTCATGTACGAGAATGGGTAACATGTTTTTTGCTTGTATTTAAGATCAAATTATTTCATTGGAACTTCAAAATTATAGCTTTACTTAAGAAGTAACTATATAATTATCGGGTACTCGGGTAATGATTTAGTGCCCGGGTACCGGCGGTACCCTACCCGATACCCGGGTACTCGAGTACTCGTCCCAGCTCTACTCAGATGAATTGGATATTCAGCATGAAGTGACATTTGTGTCATTCTATTTTGTGTTAAAAAAAATACCATTCATGTTATAGAAAAACATGTTTCTGCTACAAGAACTTTGGAAAATCTTGTAGTCAAAATGCCCTTTGTTAGAGATCATTCATACCTTTGTTATGAATAACATTGCTTGTATTTACTTACATTATCTTGACATCTAGCTAATTATATTTTCTTTCTGAAATTTCATTGCCATACAAACTTCTTAAGGCTCAATAGAATGTCTCTGTCAGTGCCGATTAAGAGTATGGTACATTTATTTCTAAAGACAGTGAAGCAATACAGGGCCACCATGACCCTCTTTTTAAGTGCAACACTGTCATCCATTCAAGTGGATTATGTTATAAATGATTTTCTAACTCTTTACCATACAATCCCAAGATTTTGCCATCCTCGTTGACCCAGTTCCGATGTATTCCGTAAACTATATTCATTGCCCCTGGGATATCCCACGTATGTTTTCTCGTTCTCATGAATTATTCATGAGGCATTTTGATTGGTAATCTCAGTTTTTCAGTGAGAAAATTTAATCTACATGTATTTTTATCAACCATATGCCATCATTTCTATTTTCACCTTGTCTACAACCAACCAAATGGCTTGTTTCAAATCAAGCTTGGCGATACTTTAGATATGGCTGAGGCCGTGAACATCATTGACAAACGTTTACAAAAAACATTTGGCGTCATCCCGAAAGAGTTCCAGCTTAAAGCACTAGCAGTCTGCCCTGGATTGTCGTAAGGCAAATGCCACAGCCGGAAGGCCCATCATTGATAATGATGTGGGTTTTACCCAGTTTATTCACTGTAATGGAAGGAATGTGATCATCCTCCACTACAAGAGAGTATCGTAATGTTATTGACAATTCGATTGGCTATTGCAATCTCATGAATATTCATAGAAATGATGGTTTCGCAATTGAATGTCCCAGGGGAGATGAATGGTAATACTTGACACCTAGGCTAACGAGGGTGAAGTTTTGCACACTTTGAAAATATTATAAGAAGAAGAGAAAATGTTAAAAACATCTTTGAAATTGGAAAATTTTCATCTTTTGCTCTGACTGACAACATCCATTTGATTTATTTAGCGCTACAACTGTAGATTGTATATTTTTTTCTTACATGCACTCATAGCAAAATCTTTAGCCAATACTCAGAAAACGTTCGTCACTTTCCACCTCTTGGAAAAAAATGTTTGACGAAATTAATCGATTTATGCTTTGGAGAAAACTTTTGAATAAACCCACATAAAGTTTATTCTTGCGTTGAAATCACTGTGCAATGTTGTTAAAAGCTCAATATTTCAAATCCGATCCTATTCACTCATTTGTAGGCGTTAAACAGGGTGATCTTGCTACTAGTTTACTGTGATCGTTTTTTTTTTTTTTTTTTCCTAAACGATATATTGCATACCGTAACTAGCAGCTTAGATGGTATAATAAACATTGATGATATAAATATTTTCCTTTTCTTATTTTCTGTTGAAGCAATGTCCCCACAGACTCTCTTCAACGATATAGGAACTTACAGGAATAAACTAAGTCTTAATGTTGCTAAGACAATGATAATGATGTTTGAGAAAGGCCGCCATACAAATTGCTAATTTTTCTCTCTCTAATATCATTATCGAAACTGTAAAAAGTTTAAGATATCTCTGTGTATTTCTTGTCAAAAATGGAAACTGGAACCAAACTCAAAAAACACTCAGCCCAACATACTTCATTGGGTCTTCACAATCTTTTTATCATATTCAATCAGACTGAACTTCAATTTTGACAAAAATTCAATTATTTGGTTCTCTAGTTTTTTCAATATCAAAATACTCAAGGGAAGCATGGAGCACACACGGCACTCCGGGTATAAAACTGGTCCGCACCAAATTTTGTGTAAAAATATTTAACGTTAAATAATCAAGTAACCATGACACAATCTTTAGAGAATAAGGATAAATTCCAATGTCCATCCACAAAAAAATAACAATGTTAAAATGCTAAATATAGAAATACTAGATCAACAAGAAAATACTTAGTAGTCTCCTATATAAAAACCTACAATATGCAAAAACCAAAAAATGAACTAAATTGTAATGAAAATTGGCACACAATATCTAATCGAAACATTCTGATCGCGTTTGAAGTACTCTTTTGAAATTCAACAACACCTAAACATAAAATACGGTCCTTAATTCTAAATAGCAAATTCTAAATAACTTTAACACCATTCAGAAATTCTGGTCATAATCTAGCCATAGAACAAGGACATTGTATTGGTCAACACAGGCATCTTCGCATTTGTGAAAACTGAAATAATAATATATTCGAAAATGAATTTCATTTTTTTTACTAATGTGCCCAAATGTACCTATCTACAACAACAGTATTTTAAATGGTAGTATCATTCATGGCTGGCCGAACCCAATTCAATTTATTAACCATTTTCAATTATTAGGAACACCACAGCTGTACACATGTCGAAAATGTGACTTGATCGAATACATATGCCATAATGTTTTTAATGTGAGGAATGCATTCAGGGTCTTAAATATAAGATTTTAAATGTTCTTCTTTGTCAAGAAGCTGAAACATAGCTATCACATATAAAGTTATTTGACTGGTTTGTTCTTAGAGACAGTGCAGCCCTTATCAAATGCAAACCAAACAATGTTGTCAGCCTGGCATCCAAAGACATTTAATCCGCTATGATAAAATCAGACATTTATGGTACATAGCCCAAGATGCTTAATAGGTTAGTGTAAAAATCGGAGAGGAGGATCAAAGATCAGCATTGTCCATTGTGCATGGATGTTCAGCATAAGTACTTTTTCACAGAAATTTTTTTGTCAATCAATTTTTTGAAAAAGAACAGAACATAATAATAATAATTTGCATTATTCAAAATATACAGAAACACAGACTCTTGTTATTTATAATTCTGAATTAAAGGCATTTGTTTTGGTAATAAGCACCACTGGGTATGGTCATTGTAATAGAATACTCTTGTTGGTCAGCATTTGATAGTAACTGACCCTTGAGGAATTTGAAAATACTGTTAGCCCCACAAGTATTTTTTCAGTCAGATAAGACTTTGCAAAAATGGCTGACTACACAGGATATTAGAGAAGTTCTGTCTCATAAATTTCTTGCTTTAGACAATACATACACCTCTCATCGGCAGACAACTCTTGTTTTTTGTATTGTGGCACACCATCTTTGAAAACACTGTAGCATAAATAATGAGCAATTTCTTCTTTTTCTGCAGTATTTATAAAGACAATAACTTATCAAACCTTAAGTCATGCTGTTTATCCATATGGTAAAACAATAGTTTCAAAGTCGTCTGCTGTGAAAGTGTACCAGGAGGCAATGAGTTAAACATTTTATAAGCTACATTAAATCATGAAATCTCTAAGCCTACCTTAACAGTCAGAACAGGCTTTCGAAAGACAAACTGATGATCTTTGACCTCAGTTTCCTCTTCTTCATCTGCAAGTCCATCTACATTGCACGTAGCAAGGATTCGCATGTTACAACCTTCCACCAAGAGTGGTAAATAAGTTGTGGGTTCCAGGGTGTAGGTAAAGGTCTCAACTGGAACAAAATTAGACACATGAGTTAAATTTTAACATACTATTTCATACTGATTATGAGACAAGTTCTGACAACTTATACTTGAAGGTTGCTTCCTGGAAATCATAACTTGTGCTTGTGCTGTGTTGTGCATAGTTCTAAAAATTCACACTACAAAACTTCATTTAGCACAACCAGCGTGACCTTGAATTTAAGACTTGTACATTTACAGATACATATGTTGCACTTACTGTCATTTAAGCCTCTGAAAATATCACAAGAAATATCTTTAACTCTTTACCAAATGACAAAATTTTAGACTGGTCCAAATTGAAAGCATTTGCAGACGACAAAATAAATGAGACTGAAAAATTGAAATTTGTTATTGTAATGGTAGAAAACATTGTGGGAAAAGGAGAAAATGCTGGTTACCAGCATTTTCTCCTTTTCCCACAATGTTTTCAAAAGCCTTCTCTTTCAGGGTCGTTAAAAATCGGGATTGTGTGGTAAAGGGTTAAAAAAGATAGACAATATAAAGAGTACTGGAATATGAATCTTGAAACTCTTTTGTGGCTTAATATGCTTTGTTTTCAATTCCACATGAGAACAACAGTATTCCCTATTCATGAACAAGTAGAAGTTCAGTTATATGTCCTTCAAGAATGACCTTAACCCTACTGGGACTAATAACATCTAGAAGCTTCAAGTCAAAAAAAAGAAAAATGTCGGAAATTTAATCATTTGACCTTCAAGTGTGACCTTGACATTCTATCTTATTTATGGAAATGTTTCAAGTAGCACTTCTGTTCATTTAGGAGAACAATTGTGCCAAATCATTATAAAATCGAACTATTACCATCTACATAATGACCTTGACCTTTGACCCACACAAATGAATGATTAAACTTATATTTTTAATCATGAAGGAGAACAGATTGTGCCACATTATTCTGATATCCATTCTTAGTTGTAAAATATATGGCTCGAACAAACTCTAATTACGTCAATTTTATCATTTGACTTTCAAGCTTGACCTTGACATTTGACCCACCCAGATAATATTTCAAATGGCACTTCTACTCACGAAGCAGAACAATTGTACTAAGTTATTCTGAAATCAATTGAAAAAATAAAAGTGAAGGCTCAGACAAGCTCTTTTTTGGCATTTTTATCATTCTATCTTCAAGTGTGACCTTGATCTGGATTCTTACCAAATAAAATGTTTCAAATATTGCACCACTACTTGTAAAGGAGAATAATTGTGCCACATTATTTTGAATTCCATTCATATACATGTACATATATAGCAGTTATGGCTCCAACAAACCGGATGGACAAAGTACACATTCACGCATGCTCCTAGGCATGCACAGACACCAAGCTGAAGTTATGGCAACTATGTCTTGCTCACATTAAGTAGACTTGGCAAAAATGGCAAGTCTGAATTTCAGGTGGTCCACCTATTGGCAAGATTCCCTGTATCCAGGTCTACATGATTCAAACGATTTTTATTGCATTACGTTTGTTAATTGATTATTCAACCTCACCAGATATTTTGATACCGGCTTTCTTCTTGGAGCACTGATTATATGATATACAAGTTTTTTTTTTCTACAGTGCAGAATCAATAACAAAAGCCTTGACCTCATGACATCCAATCCAAATCCAATTCTATGTACATGTACCTATGACAAAACTAATTTTGGCCTGTGTAGTTCCAATAAAGTAATTTATACCTGTATATAGCCATGACATGCACGCATTTGAAATAAAGATGTATGATGTAACATACTTTCAAAACGGTTGACTGGATCTGAAGATTCCTTACCAAAACAAGGATCCTGAGATCAAGTCGGTAGCAGGTCGCTTTATTTTCGGAATCGGAAAACATAAAGAATAGATAACATTACCCCAAAAATATGGAAAACAATAGCAGATGACAATCTATTCATGATACCTTTGCCTGATGCAATTTGTCTGCTTCCTAGTTTTTCGTCTGTAATTGGAGAGCCAACCTTTTCTCCAATGTAGGTCTCTGCCTCAATTACTAGTTGAACATTAGATATCTTCCTGTCATGGCGGCCATTGTTAGTTGCCTTAACTGTGATTTCCAATTTTTCTCCAATCATAACATCACTGCTATGAAGAAGGTTAAACTTCACTTTCTGAAATGTTAAAAAATAAATATCCCCCACAGCTATGGGCAATATTCATGGACCATTCTAGATGAGCCATGCTCTGGGAAAAGGGGGCTTAATGCATCTGGGAGGAGAGAAAAAAAAAAAGCATCAACCAAGGTCAGCCTGTGCAGTCAGCGCAGCCTGACCTGGGCCAAAACTTTTTGCCATTGGTCAATTTTCTGCATTTAAATGGACCATTCTACCTCCAGATCCAGTCCGTTGTTATACCAAATAGATTGTATGGATCCATGATCATGTTGTACCTTGCTTAGTATCATGCATCGCGGAGATGCATTAACCCTTTACCAGATGACAAAATTATAGCCTTGTCCAAATTGAAAGCATTTACAGACGACAATTTCAATATGGCTCAAATAGTGCAATTTTTCTTTGATAGGGCACAAAACATTGTGGGAAAAAGGAGAAAATGCTGGTTACCAGCATTTTCTCCTTTTCCCCGAATGTTTTCAAAAGGCTTCTTCTTCAGGGGCGTCAAAAGGCGGCATTGTGCGGTAAACGGTTAAGCCCACTTTTGCCCGAGCATGGCTCAAATATTATCCTTATTCAAACTTCAAAAACTAGCCATATGATTAGCAGTCAATCAGATGGCTTAGGCTGGTTTTAAAATTGGATGAAATTTTAATGACTGGTGCGTGTAGGCCTGATAAACTCCATTCTATGCTTAACAAGTTACCAATCAACAAAATTTTGGACTCAACCAAATTGAAAGCATGGGAAGACCACAACATAATGTAGCTCCAATGATGATTTCTGTCTTTGATAGAGTAAAAAACATTGTGGGAAAAGGAAGAAAATACTGGTTATTAGCATTTTCCCCTTTTCCTTCAATGTTTTCAAAAGCTGTGTTTCATCAAGGTTGTTAAAACTCGGGATTGCTTAGAAAAGGATTAATACTGATCAAGGGTGTAAGATGATACAGAAGAAAGGGTTGATTTTTGCACAGTCTTTAATGACTGAAGGGCGATAACTCCAACCTTCTATTATCCTTGCCTGACTAGGGGTCTTTTTTCCTATTTCCTGCAAAACATGTTTTCATGGGATGCAGTTTGTTCTTAAAGCAACAATCAAACAGTGGGATACAATATCTCTTACTTAATTAATTCTTTTCCAAACAATCCAAGCTTGTATATATATTTTAGCTATGCTCTGTGAAAAAGGAGGCTGAATGCATCTGTAAGTCCGCAAGTGCACAGTCTGCACAGTCTGACATGAGTCGAAACTTTTTGCTATTTGTAAAATTTTCCGCATGTACAAGGACCATTCCACCTCTATCAGGACCCAGCCTTTTGTTACACAAAATAGATTTTATGGATACAAAATTATTTGATGACTTGCTTTGTATGATGGATCACAGAGATGCAATAAGCCCCCTTTTGCCAGAGTATTGCTAATTTTTTCAAGACTTAGAAAAACACCTGTACAAATACCTTTATTTTTGGTACATCATAAGCGGCCTTCTTTGATTTTCTAGCGGTAAGATAAGCCATTTCGACTGCTTTCCGCTCTTCTTCACTTCCTGTCACGTAAAATGAAGGGTAAAATTTAATCATTTGCATATCCATAATCCTTTCTTTATTATTTATTGACTGATTACCCCCTGAAACAAATTTGAGCCAGACAACTTTAAAATGAGGAGGGATTATGAGGCTGAATTGCTCACCTAAGCCATTTTGACCTGACATGACTAAATTTCAAACTCTTTCCAGATATGAGTCATACATGCAAACAAACTTTCATGAACTGAAAATGTGGCTTCAAGAGTGTAAACACGCTTTTACTAAGATTTGTCCCAGTTATCTATATCTTGACTGGATATGACCCATTTTCACATTCGTCCACAAGGTTGTCTAAGATTTGTCCCATTCATTGTTTTTTTTTTTTTGACCTGACATAACCAATTCTTAAACTGCCTGAGATATCATGAAGACAAATATTCTGACCAATTTTCATGAGCTTTGATCTAAAAGTGTGGCCTTTAGACCGACATAACCAATTTTCAAACTCCCCCGATTATCACCTAGACAAAGATTTTGACCAAGTTTCATGAGTTTGAGATAAAATTGTGGACTCTAGAGTGAACACAAGGTTTTTCAAGGATCTATCCCACTTTGAGAATGGCATGACCCATTTTCAAACTCATTTGAGATATCATGAAGACAGATATTCGTGAAGATATCATAAAGACAAACATTCTGATCAATTTTCATGAGTTTTAGACCTAAAATGTGACACAAAGTCTTGCTAGGATTTGTCCCAGTGACCTATTTCTGACAGGATGTTATCTACTTTTAAACTTATCTGAGGTATCTGATACTTCACACTGAGCCTTACAGGACCCCTGCAATTAATTTGATACTCACTCTGGAAACAGAAAGAGCAGAAGCTGTCGTCAAAATCTGACAGACCACCCTGAATGTCATGTATGTTTACCATAAACTGTTACACTCTCTTGCAAGCTGAGGGAGGAAGCAATTCCATAGATACACACGTTGAAAGGCAAAGGACAGGGGCACTGGCTGGATTTTCTTGAATGATAACATAAAGCGGAACTACACGTAGAAGCTGCCTGAAATACCGAGAGCTATAGGCAGCTTTTACACTTGAAACACAATGGAAAGCACTGCAGATATCAATAAATACAATGGAATGCCATAGAAGGAAAAGCATAACGGAAAGTATTTAGTCTGAAGTTAGACATTGCAATTGCAGACTTTCTGGAATACCAAAAGAGCAGACAGTTATACTGGCAGTTATACCAGTTATGCTAAAGGACAGTGGCATCACACTGGCTGTCTCTTTGGAATGTTACTGGAATCGAAACCTTTTGGAATACCACAGAGGGGGTGGGGCAATAGGTACATGTACTTACAGGTTTTCGCTAATGCAAAAGGTTGAAGCAATCACATCAGTAGATTAATTTGGACAGCTGAGAAAATAAGCCCTTGCATTATTTCAAATGCAAACACTGATACATAAAACTGTAAAAGTGTGAGTTCATTACTTTGACAAAGGTAATCATATATCAAGCCTGAAAGCTGTTACAATGGTAGATGTCCAGGAAAAGTACACAAGAGGGCCATGATGGCCCTGGAGTCGCTCACCTGAGCCTTTTGACCAGGCACAACCAATTTCCAACATCTTGTGAGATATATGTATAACTGCACAATAAAATTTTAAACTCATCAGTCTGAACCTTCTGCATAAAACAAATAATATGTGGATCAAGCTGTGGGACTGGTCTCTCAAAGGGGTAGAAAACATTGTGAAAAAGGGAAAAAATGCTGGATACCAGCATTTTCTCATTTTCAAACAGTGTTTTCAAAAGGCTTCTTTCTGAGAGTCATTCGTACACTAGGTTTTTCTAAGATCTGACCTAGTGCCCTAGTTTTTCAGCCAACATGACACATTTTCAAACTGGTCCAAGATATCATCAGGACAAACATTCTTACCAAATTTCAAGAGTATTAGACTGAAAATGTGGCCTCTACAGTGTACACAAGGTTTTTCTAAGATCTGACCTAGTGACCTAGATTTTGACCCAACATGACCCATTTTCAAACTCATCCAAGATATTACCAAGGCAAACATTCTGAGCAACTTTAAAAGAGTATCGAAAAAAAAAATGTGGCCACAACAGCGTACACACGGTTTTTCTAAGATTTGACCAGGTGACCTAGTTTTTGACCCGACATGACTCATTTTCAAATTCTACTGAGATATCATCGAGACAAACATTCTGACCAACTTTCAAGAGTATTAGACAGAAAATGTGGCTTCTGGAGCTTACACAAGGTTTTTCTAAGATTTGACCTAGTGACCTAGTTTTTCACCCGACATGATCAAATTTCAAACTAGTCAGAGATATTATCAAGGCAAACATTCTGACCAACTTTCAAGAGTACTGGACAGAAAATATGGCCTCTAGAGCATACACAACGTTTTTCTTAGATTTGACCTGGTGACCTAGTTTTTGACCCAACATGGCACATTTTCGTACTATTTCAAGATATAATCAAGACAAACATTCTGACCATTTTTCAAGAGTATTGGACCGAAAATGTGGCCTCTATAGTGTACAAAAGGTTTTTCTAAGATTTAACCTAGTGACCTAGTTTTTGAGCCCACACAACCCAATTTCAAACATGTCCGAGATTTTATCAAGACAAACATTCTGACCAAATTTCACAAGTATCTGACTGAAAATGTGGCCTCTAGAGCGTACACAAGGTTTTTCTAAGATTTGATCTAGTGACCTAGTTTTGACCCCACATGACCCAATTTCAAACTCATCTGAGATTTTATCAAGACAAACATTCTGACCAAGTTTCCCAAGTATCTGACTGAAAATGTGGCCTCTAGAGCGTACACAAGGTTTTACTATGATTTGACCTAGTGACCTAGTTTTTGACCCGACATGACCCAATTTCAAACTCATCTGAGATTTTATCAAGACAAACATTCTGACCAAGTTTCATGAGGATCTGACTGAAAATGTGGCCTCTAGAGCGTACACAAGGTTTTTCTAAGATTTGACCTAGTGACCTAGTTTTTGACCCCACATGACCCAATTTCGAACTCGTCCGCGATTAAATCAAGACAAACATTCTGATCAAATTTCACAAGCATCTGACTGAAAATGTGGCCTCTAGAGCGTACACAAGGTTTTTCGAAGATTTGACCTAGTGACCTAGTTTTTGACCCCAGGTGACCCAATTTCAAACTCGTCTGAGATTTCATCAAGACAAACATTCTGTTTAAGTTTCATGAAGATCAGACTGAAAATGTGGCCTCTAGAGCGTACACAAGGATTTTACTAAGATTTGACGTAGTGACCTAGTTTTTGACCCCACATGACCCAATTTCAAACTCGTCCGAGATTTCATCAAGACAAACATTCTGACTAAATTTCACAAGCATCTGACTGAAAATGTGGACTCTAGAGCATACACAAGGTTTTTCGAAGATTTGACCTAGTGACCTAGTTTTTGACCCCACATGACCCAATTTCAAACTCGTCCGAGATTTTATCAAGACAAACATTCTGACCAAATTTCACAAGTATCTGACTGAAAATGTGGCCTCTAGAGCGTACACAAGGTTTTTCTAAGATTTGACCTAGTGACCTAGTTTTTGACCCCACATGACCCAATTTCAAACTCGTCCGAGATTTCATCAAGCCAAACATTCTGACAAAGTTTCATGAAGATCAGACTTAAAATGTGGCCTCTAGAGCGTACACAAGGTAAAAAGTTGACGACGGACGACGGACACAGCACGATCACAATAGCTCACCATGAGCACTTCGTGCTCAGGTGAGCTAAAAATAAGAACCTGCTGTCAGTATTTTTTGGAATGACAAAAATGTTCAGCTGTAAGGGAATTCACATTACTCAGGAGATCAGCCCTTACTCTGGCAGACTGTTTAGGCTTGGTGAAAGAATCTTCTAAAAGACAGACATTGCCCAGTAAAGAAGCACTCAAGTATAGACTTCTTGGAATGCAAATAGTGAAATAGTTTAGAATGAATGTTTGAAGATTTGGTTTTATCTTGCTTACTACATGAGAAATGTATACACTTGTTTTCTTTCATTGATTGCTTTCCTTCATGAGGGATATTAATTTGTTTAGTGATGAAAAAGGAACTGCGACATTGTCTTATTTTCCATTAAACACCTAAAGTCATCAGTCTATAACATGGGATTCATCTCTACAGACTAAAATTTATCATAAACTAAATATACCTTCTTTGTGCTTATAGTGGTTTGTCACATCTTCTCTTTCATCAGATCCCATACGCTTTGTACTTATATCTCTCCCAATTCTGAAAATATAATGTGCCAGAATCTCAACATCTGATAAATTTATAAAAGGCTTGGACTCTTTGGACTTTTAAGGTTAATACCCACATCCATTATATTTTCATACAAATACCCAATTTTGTCTTCCTTTTTTTCAGACTTTTTAAATATAACTATTACAACAAGAGGGCCATGATGGCCCTGGATTGCTCACCCGAGTCAATAGGCGAAATTTAACCCCAGGGTGAAAAATTTAAAACTCATATGAGATATTATTAAGACAAACATTCTGACCAATGGTCAAGTCACTTGAGCTGAAAATGTGGCCTCTGGAGTGTCCAAAATGTATTTCTTCAATTTAACCTAGTGACCTAGTTTATGACCCTATGTGACCATATTTCAAACTCCTCCAAAATATCAAGACAAACTTGTTAACCAAGGTTCAGGTGAATTGGGCAAGAATTGCCGCCTCTAGAGTGCCAACAAGGTATTTCTGTAATTTGACTTAGTGACCTAGATTATAACCCTATGTGAACCAATTTCAAACCATTCAAGATATCATCAATTCAAACATGCTGAGAAATTTTCAGGTCAGTTGAGCAAAAATTGTGGCCTCTAGAACGCCCACAATACATTTCTTGAATTTGACCTAGTGACCTAGTTTATGACCCTATGAGACCCAATTTCTGACTGATCCGAGATATCACCAAGTAAAACATGTAAACCAATTTTCAGGTCAATTTAGCCAGAATTGTGGCCTCTAGAGTGCCCACATGGTATTTCTTCAATGTGCCCAGTGACCTTGTTTTTGACCCTATGTTACCCAATTTTGAACTCATCAGAGATATCACAAAGGCAGACACGCTGATCAATTTTAAGGTCATTTGAGCACGAATAGTGGCCACTAGAGCACCCACAAGATATTTCTTTAAATTTGACCTAGTTACCTAGTTTATGATCCTATGTGACTAAATTTTGAACACATCTAAGATTTTATCAAGACAAAGATGCTGATCAATTTTCAGGCCAATTGAGTAATAATTGTAGCCTCTAGAGCATCCACAAGGAATTTTTTTTAAGTTGATCTAGTGAGGCCTAATTAATGACCCTAGGTGACCCAAATTCAAACTCATCCGAAATTTCATCAAGACAAACATTCTGACCAATTTTCAGGTCAATTGAGTAAAATTGTGGCCTCTAGAGTGTCCACAATGTATTTCTTTAATTTGACCTGGTGACCTAGTTTATGACCTAGGTGACCCAAATTCAAACCCATCCAAGATTTCATCAAGACAAACATTCTGACCAATTTTCAGGTCAATTGAGTAAGAAATGTGGCCTCTAGAGTGTCCACAAGGTATTTCTTTGATTTGACCTAGTGACCTAGTTTATGACCCCGGGTAACCCAATTTCAAAGTCAATCGAGATTTCATCATAACAAACATTCTGACTATTTTTCAGGTCAATTGAGTAAGAAATGTGGCCTCTAGATTGCCCTCAACATATTTCTTTGATTTGACCTAGTAACCTAGTTTATGACCCCAGGTGACCCAAATTCAAAGTCATTTGGGATTTCATCAGGACAAACATTCTGACCAATTTCCAGGTCAATTGAGTCGGAAATGTGGCCTCTAGAGTGTCCACAAGGAATTTCTTTGATTTGACCTAGTGATCTAGTTTATGACCCCAGATGACCCAATTTCAATCTCATGCTAGATTTAATTAAGGCAAACATTCTGATAAATTTTCAAGTCAATTGAGCAAAAAATGTGGCCTCTAGAGTGCCCACAAGGTATTTCTTTAATTTGACCTTAGTGACCTAGTTTATGACCCTAGGTGACTCAAATTCAAACTCATCCAAGATTTCATCAAAACAAACATTCTGATTTTCAGGTCAATTGAATAAGAAATGTGGCCTCTAGAGTGTCCACAAGGTATTTCTTTAATTTTACCTAGTTACCTAGTTTATGACCCCGGGTGACCAAATTTCACACTCATCCAAGATTTAATTAAGACAAACATTCTGACCAATTTTCAAGTCAATTGAGCAAGAAATGTGGCCTCTCGAGTGTCTACAAGGTATTTCTTTAATTTGACCTAGTGACCTAGTTTATGACCCTAGGTAACCAAAATTCAAACTCATGCGAGATTTTATCAAGACAAACATTCTGGCCAATTTTCAGGTCAATTGAGTAAGAAATGTGGCCTCTAGAATATCCACAAGGTATTTCTTTAATTTGACCTAGTGACCTAGTTTATGACACCTGGTGACCCAATTTCAAAAATCATCCAAGATTTAATAAAGACAAACATTCTGACCAATTTTCAAGTCAATTGAGCAACAAATGTGGTCTCTGGAGTGCCCACAAGGTATTTCTTTAATTTTACCTAGTTACCTAGTTTATGACCCCAGGTGACCCAAATTCAAACTCATATGAGATTTCATCATAACTAACATTCTGACCAATTTTCAGGTCAATTGAGTAAGAAATGTGGCCTCTAGAGTGTCCACAATGTATTTCTTTAATTTGACCTAGTGACCTAGTTTATGACCCCGGGTGACCATATTTCATACTCATCCAAGATTTAATTAAGATAAGCATTCTGACCAATTTTCAAGTCAATTGAGCAAGAAATGTGGCCTCTAGAGTGTCCACAAGGTATTTCTTTAATTTGACCTAGTGACCTAGTTTATGACCCTAGGTAACCCAAATTCAAACTCATGCGAGATTTTATCAAGACAAACATTCTGACCAATTTTCAGGTCAATTGAGTAAGAAATGTGGCCTCTAGAGTGTCCACAAGGTAAATGTTGACAATGGACGCCAGACACTGGACATAAGACGACCACAAAAGCTCACCTTGAGCATGTTGTGCTCAGGTGAGCTAAAAAGGTGATAGTTTGTGCCTCCCTTAATTTTCAAAGGATCTTCTTACAATAATACATAAAAACAAAGAGATACATTAGACCCTAGGTAATTTTTCCTGGCTCAAAGTACCATGGAGTTAAGTTTTTTTCTCACAAAAGTGTTCAGTTTCTATTGTTTGCCAACTTGTGACCCACAGCAGTTTTTAACAAAAAAAAAAAAAAAAAAATGAACCCTGAATGGAGTCAAACAGTACTTAAAATCAATGTTTTTTTTCCCCTTCTGTTATTGGAAATATAAGTTAACTGCTTTTGAGATAAAATGAATTACACAACAGAAATACCTGATCTATGAAAGCCTGAAATTCTCTCCATCGGTAATTTTAAAAAAAATGTTGAATGGTTGCCATCTTTCCTACACCTCAAATAATCTATAAACCAGATATCATGTTTAGATTTTGCCATCTATTAGCATTTACTAAATGAGAATTACAGACTTAATTGAATGACATTGGAAAATGGTGATGGACTAACAAAAAGAACAATAAACTGATGAGCAGAAATACACTATGTGTAATTAAAACTGGCATAATTTGCCTAGTAGAGCTTTTAGAAAAATATGTCATGTATAGACTAAAATCAGTGGCACTGGGCTTTACTTGTACAAGTAAAAGATAATATATTTGATATCACACTATCATATGCTTAATTTTCAAAACTGAAACATTAAGTCATAAACAATCACCAATGTTCCAACCACCGGTTTTTTTTTTTTGCTCTATGGCACTTGGGAATTTTCACACATGAGGTGCAAAGTAAACCTTGGGTGCAATTGCAAAATAATTGAGCCATGCTCTTGCAAAAGGGGGCTTAATGCATCTCCGTGATGCATGACACTAAGCAAATAATCATATAATTATGGATCCATAAAAACCATTTTGTCTAAGAGCCGACTGTATCATAAGGTAGAATGGTCCTTTGACATACAGAAAATTGACCAATAGTGAAAGTTTCAGCCTAGGTCAGCCTGCGTGAACTGGATTGACACTTTTCGCAGATGTATTAAGCCCCCTTTTCACAGAGCATGGCTCAATTTGTGATAAACTACACTTGAATAATGACCATAACCAAATATTTTAACTCGTTACCCAACAGCAAATTTTAGACTTGTTCATATACATGTAAACCTTGCGCTGATGACAAACGGAAAAAAAAAAGCCGAGACAGTATCATTTGTCTTTGAAAGGACATAAGGATTGTGGGAAAAGGAAAAAATGTTGTCTACATACATTTTATTCTTTTCTCGCAATATTTTTAAAAACCGTCTTCTTCAGGCAGTTAAACTGAGGATTTTTTGACAGAGAGTTAAAGATGACAAATCAGGAATGAATTCATTCTTGTACAAGTAGTAAAACAATATTTAACATTATTAATCTCTTGACTCTTACATGGTGCAAATAACGGAAAAAAGTAACTGTGCATGGTAAATTTTCTTATATCATTTTGAAAAATGAAAAAGGTTGCTTGCGTTTTGGTGTTCACAGAAACACAATATCAACACTTTAGAAACGATTTCAAAAATGAGGCAGCACCTGCGACTTGCCACATTCAGGTCGTCCAAGACAGCCATACTCGACTAACACACTTGCGAAATAGATTTCACCCGGTAACATTAATAGCTAGGACGATTCCAGGCTTGAGGCTTGTCAGTAGTAGAACCGTCAGAAATCGTTTAAAGGAGCACAACATCCCCTCAGATGTAGGGTCAATCGGAACAATGTGTTCTTTTCTGACTAGTCTCGTTTCCATTTGGATAGTTCAGATGGTCAAGCTCATGTCTAAAGGCATATTGCAGAACATTATCCTAATCACTGCATCGTTCAGCGTTAACATTTTGGTTCTGTTGTGGGGTGGTACCTCATTTCGAGTCGTCCGAGGTAATTTAACAGGCGTCCTCTACAGAGACAATATTATCTTTCCCCACATGCTGCCGTTTGTTCAAGGCCAAGGACGTCGCATGACATTCCAACATGATAATGCGCGCCCACACACAAAGTCACTGACATTTCAGCTCAGCAAAATTGAATGTCTTGCCCTGGCTGCCTGTATCACCCAATCTATCGCCAATACATCATGCTTGGGATGAGACAAAGAGATGCCTAGGTCGAAAATAGAATTAGGCCCTGACGCTCAACCAGTTGGCTCAAGCATTGGTCAAAATCTTGAACAACATTTTACAAGCCTTTTTAGCCAACTCCATTGCTTCTATGCATCGTCGCTGCTAAGCATGCATCAATGCCAATGGGGGCCACACACATCATTGACTTGTAAAGTTGGTTTTTACACCTATCCACTTTCTGGTAATTATTTTTCTTTATTCCACATTAATATTGAAAGGCTGATTGGCAATCCTGCAAAAGTTTATTATTTCATTTTTTCGAATTAACAAAGATATAAAAAGATTTATCGTGCACAGTTCCCTTTTCCACTAGTATATATCCAACATTTCCGTCAGGTCAAAAGGCTCATAAAATATTTTTAAAAAAGCAACAATGTCAAAGTTTTTGCATGAAAACGCAGACAACTACATGGCCATGTTAATACCTCGCCGTTTTCTTGTAAATAGCTGAGCTAAAAATGAATTCCAATCGCAGAAGATTGCTGTAGCAATATAATGCTTTTTTCTTTCTTTCAGTTTGTGTATTGTACAAACAAATGTGTACGAGCTGATTCTTAGCAGTTTGTTTCGTTTAACAAGATGGAGCAAAGTACACCCTCTCCTACATAGCCTATTGCAGTTTTGACTCGTACAGAAATAACTCATTTTGCATGTTTTCTTGACACACAAACATTTCAGCTTTGTTGAACTTTTTTGTTCATTTATTTTTCAACAGTTTCCTACCTGTACTTTAAGGCTCTAGCCCAAAACCAAAGCTAAACGTTGAGGTTGGTGGTATGAACATGTTGCAGTCAGCATCAAAAGTTGAGTTAACTTTTGTTGATCGACAATTTACAATGACAACCTTCAATAATGTCATCAGCAAAGTACAGTTAAGCTTCGCCTATTGGCATGCTCTATCATACATGTATCTGCACACAAGGATTCGACACTTTTTTTTAATAGCTGTAACTATGTGATTCATGTTGTATTGATTGTATGGTGTTAACGCCATTTTCAACATTATTTCAGTTATATCGTGGCAGCCAGTGCACCTATCCATGCTTTCCTGGAGCTTCTTTTACCAATGTCACACACACACACACACACACACACACACACACACACACACATATATCTATATATAATGTGAGTGGGAACACTAATAGAAATAATTAGATCAGTTTATAGTTTGCAATATAACTATATAAATAATGGATAAGACTTCAACAGATGGAATCGACTACATACCCCAAAAATTGTTATAATATGCTTAAAAGATATGATGATTGAGGCAAAGTGAATTGGGTCTCAAAAGTAAGACAATTTTTATTCTCGTACGGAGTCGGCATTGTTTAGATATCTCAAGAAATTGGTAGCACATTACAGTTTATAAATGCTTTAAAACAAAGATTGAAAGATTGCAGTTTTCAAACATGGCATAATGATATGTTGGATTCAACAAGATGTGACTTTTACAAGAATTTCAAAAGTCTTTTAAACGTAGAGAGTTATCTTACATTAAACATACCGTTTCAGCAAAAACGCTAGTTATCTCATTTCCGCTGTTCAAGTCATAAGTTAAATATTGAATACGGTCGGCATTTCAACGTGAACAGAGAAGGTGGAGTTTGTACTTATTGTTTTATCAATTATGATGTTTTAGTGTTAGAAGATGAGTACCATGCTTTTTTTGTGTGCGAAAAATTTAAATCGATTCATGAAATGTACTTATTTTCTTGGTTTAAGCTTAACACTAGCAGGGAAAACTTCCATCATCTATTTCAGAGTGAGAATCTAGGAAAAATCAAAAGATAAGCTCTATATGTTACAAAATTAATGGAATGTATATAGAAGTTGGCACATCACTATTTGTTAAAATGTGAAAACAGTAATATTTGTATTGTGGGCCAGAGCCCTTATTACACTAATAAATATATTGTATTGTATTGTAATATAAAATGAAAATTCAGAGGAAACGAGCTGATTTTATCTGACATGTGTGATGTACCTTTATACATGTATATATATATATAAAAAATGTGATATCATACTTTCTTTTTATGGTCTTAAATGGTTCAAAGGTCTCGCCATTGTATAACCAGTGCACCTCATCTGCATTGACCTCTGCAAACACGAAGCCACAGTCATAATCCATTCTGCAGTCACCATCCTGAACAGCCTTGATTGGAGCTGGGCCGCACGTATAGATACCTTAAAATAAAGCATAGAGACTTTTTAAAGTAACAACACCCAAACTAGAGGCGCTTGAGCGCCTGTATCGCTCCACAGGCCTGATATTTCTATAATGGCGAAAAGAAGTTTTTAACAATTACCATTCAATCCTGCATTTTAGCTCACTGAAGAAAAAAGGTATGGAAAAAACTTGTGAGAAAAGAAGAAAAAAATGGTAACCAGCATTTTCTTAGTTTCCCACAATAATTTCTATCCTTTTTTATATATGTCTTACTAATTTGAAGATATGTTGTCTGCAACAGGTCCTTTCACAAACCATTTTGGGTGGGGAAACATCAAAATATAGAAAATATGTCTTTCTCAGGGTCGTTAAAAGTTGTGATTGTGTGGTAAAGGGGTAATCTAAAAGAACAGCTAGGAGGGCAAATGAATGAATGTTATAGCAATATAGATCAACTTACATCAATACACCAGATAGAATGAAATATGCTGGCAATTACAATGAACACCTAATCCCTAATAATCAACTTTTCACAGTCACAGTTAGAATGTCTTCTGTGGCAAACAACACAAAATGGTCTACAAATGCATTTACATAAATCAAATATCCTGCTCCAGGGCACAGATTAATTCTGGTGTACTGAAGTTGCGGGATCAGTTTGACTGGATAACATTAATGCCTTATCACAAATGTAAAGCCCTGTCCCACTTTGTACTAGGTCACCAGGATTTACACTCCTTCTGTCCACTCTGCATTTACTCATTAGTAGGTCAACAAACCTTTACCAGAACTAATAAAAGTGCAGAGGTTCTCTTGTTCTATATCAAAAGGACTATAAAGTACCTACAACATGGGGGTTTTGTTATTAAAATACTTTTTCTTTTTTATCTTGGCATGGTTACTCAGGCTTAGTAATAAGGCAAAATTGAAAAGCTCAAGTTGTGAAAGGTGCTCAAGCTTTTATATTATTTATGGCCAGTGATATTTTATTACTAGTACTAACTAATAGCATATCATTGGAGTAAATTGTGATCTTAATACCAAGGAAAATGTGTGGGCTTAAATAGGACAGCCCTGACTAGGTCAAGTCAATCCAATTTTCTTCCTTTTTCTTTGTTAGTCGATAAAACTAACACAATAAATAGTTTTGGAGAAGAACATTTTTTTGAAATATAAGCCTTGTCTATAAAAAAATGTGTTTTCAGGTGTATCATTTTTTTAAAAGGAAGTTGGTATACAACCACCATAGAAACAATTTGGCAGACAACCACCATAGGAACTTACCTGCAAAACAACAATGAAATCCAATGAATAGTTTTAGAGAAGAAATTTTTCAAAGATTTTACTTTATACCATAAAAGGAAAATGAATCTCCCATAAAAGCCATGTTTTTTGACAGATCATTTTTTTTTAAAGGAATTCTGTAAACCTGTATCTAAGGAACATTCCTGCAAAATAATAATGCTATCCAAATAGCGGTTTGGGAGGAGAAGATTTTTAAAGGTTTTTTACTTTGGTTGCCATGGCAACCAGAATTCTTCATGGAACACAATTATTTGAAGGAATTTGAAAGAGGACCACCAAAGGAACATTCCTGTGAAATTTGGTAAAAATCCAGTCAATAGTTTCTGAGGAGAAGTTTTTTAAAGAAAAAGTTTACGGACGCACGCACGGACGAACGGACGAACGGACGGACGCACGACGGACACAACGCCATGACAATAGCTCGCTGGCCTTCGGCCAGTGGAGCTAAAAAGGTAAAACCCTTTACCAAACAGTCCTTAAGTACAGGCTAGTGATAAAATTGTGCAAATAATGAAACATGCTAGTAGTCAGTACCTTATCTTTATGTTTTATATCCTTTTCGAGTTTAATCCAATCATTTGAGCCAAATTTGTTTTCTAGTGCTTTCTGTATGAACTGGTCTAAAAGTTTGTTGTCTGGTAAAGAGTGAATAAAATGAGTAATCTATAAAGATGAAAAATACCTTTCGTTGCTCTTTTTACCAAATTTTTGCTGGAACATCTAATGGAACAATAGACAGTGTAGATCCAAGGTAAGACTTATATTCATGGCATCGCATATTCATTGTTTAATGTCTGTAAAAGCTATGGTACTTCAGTAGAACAAGCTTGTTTATTGCACTGTATCTGGGAGGGGGGAGGTAAAGATCAGTGCCTTCTTTTCTCAATATGTTTCAACAAGTTTACTGCAGATATATGTTCTTAAATTTAGGCAAGTAGAAGTTTTGTATCATTAAAAACAACAGCTTTACACCCTGTTGACTGCCTGTCTGTCTCTCTGGTTTTATACATTTCTATCAAATTGTAAATGACTCACAATGAAATACCTTTAGGCCTTTTTCTTTAAAATACTGCTGTCGACTGCAAAAATAGTGAAGGTAACAAAAGTCACAAGAGTAGTTAAGAATTTCTGAATAATATCTATTGGTGATGAGTTTTAGGATAAAACCAGCATTTTCTATCCTTTCAAAAAAAGAGTCCTCCGGTGATTTTAGCACCATTTTCAACATGAAAGAAGAGACAAAGATTTTGTTGTCTTGTAAATAATGCGCTCTTCATCAGGTGACGAATTTTTATGATTGCTCCAAACTGAAAGTCTTTGTATATAAAATAATTGCAGCTTCAATAGTGTACTTTGTCTTAAAGATGGTAGAAATGTGTTCAAAAGTCTTAATCCTCTTGAAGTAAAACAGGGTAAAGGTTTTAAACACACCGTCACTGGCCTCTTGTGGGGTTGAATCAACAGCTTGCCAACCATCATATTTCCCAGCTTTATCTATATCTGGCCTGCGTATAAATATCTCATTCCAGACATGAAAGTTCCTGAAAACCAAGGAAAAAGTTTTAATTTGGTCCATATTGATATGCCTCAAGATATACATGTATAGACCTTTCGAGCCAAGCAGTGCTGGATAGATAAACTTAACTTTGTCAGACAGCGGGAAAAAGACAGAGAAGAATATACTGAATTTTTTTTTTCTTGAAATATGTCTCAAGTTAGCAGACAGTGTAGATCCTCGAGCAAACACCCCAGTAATTATGTGTCATGTCGCTGCGGCAACCCCTGTGTGCCTTCATGCTTTTATTTATGAAATAGAAACATAACACATGATGAAAAATTATTAATGCATTAACTTTAAACAGGATGGTTACGTTGGCCCAGAAACACTCGCTTGAGCCTGCATACCTTTAAAAGCATTGTATGAAATACAGTCACCATATAATTATAATAAAGAGAAACGTATATAAGTGTATAAATGTATCATCATCTTTATTATATGAGTTTGCTTTAGTAAATCATATGATTCAAGCTTTGGTGAGCATCAAATCAATTTGGTCAACAAGTTCATTAAAAGAGAAGCAAACATTCTGGCCAGTTTTCATGAGAAACAAGCTGGAAATGATCCCTGTATAGTACATACAAAGATGTGTCTATGTTTTTGCCAAATGAACCTCTTTCCGACCTGTGGTTTTCAAACTCATGCCAGATATAGCATTGTGGTCAAGTTTCATGTCTCTCAGACTAGAATTGTGGTCTACAGCCTTGCAAACAAGATTTTTCTAAGATCTAATATGGCGACCCACATTTTTGCTTCTCGGTAACCTATAATCAAACTCGGAAAAGATATTACCACAACAGACGTTCTAACCAGCAGCACTTGAACGCAATATTGGTGGTATTAGATAATCAATATTGGCTCTTTGAAAACGTAAACACAGGCCATAAGTTGTAAAATATAGTTGTTATTTTACATTGTCAGCGGTGTATCTGCTACCCTGATACAATGGTCAGGTCTTGGGACTGTCGATGAAGCGACTCAAGTATGATTGATTAATCAAGGTAGGTGACAAATTTTACGAATTCGGTTTAGACACAAGGTTTTTCTAAGATTCAAACTAGTGACTTCTTTTTTACCTAACATGACTTTTTTTCATATTTATTTAGGATCTTGTCAAGTCAAGTCAATTATTTTGACTTAGTTCATGTGTATCAGACAGAAATTGTGACCCCTATAATACAAACAGTGTTTTTTTTCTAAGACTTGTCTGTGCGACCTGCCTTTTAATCCAGTGTAACCCATTTTTAAACTCTTTTAAAAGTTATAATTATCATTATAATTATTATTAAGACAAACCATTGTAACAATCATTTTCAATTTAATATCTAATTGTATCAATCGATTTCTGGTTATCTTAGCAAAATGTGAAAGAAATAAGTTCCAGTAATCTTGCTTTCTGCCAGTGTAGTTTTCCTTGTTATTGCAAGGTAAAAACTTGCACACTAAAAAAGGCATGGTAATCAATAGGAATTTGGACTTTGATTAAATATTTATGGCCACTTACGAAACAGAAAGCTGAGAAAGTGTCTGAAGGATAAAGCTCAAATGTTTCATCCCAGTGTAATTTGAAGACTACGATATAAGTATATATCACCCATGAAATTGGAGAGAAGGAATAAATTTTTATCTTTCATTGAAAACAATCTATTTATTTCATGCTTCTAACCTTCTTGTTTTTTTGTTGGGACTTTCATCAAAATCAAGTACAACTGTTTTCAGTAATTGTCCGTGGCGTACCTCCTCCACAGAGCAATGCATTATGATAATATGAAAAAACGGCAAAGCCCAAAACGAGTGACATGAATAACTTGTGGAATAAATATCTAGAACTAATAATTCGAATTACGAGCTAGATCGTGAAATCATAGGGTTTTGAGTTTGAATCCTGGCTTTGCCTAAACTAGTTTTGAGGGTTGTCAAAATGTCAGTGCAACAGAAAGCATTCTTCCCTCGTAGATGTATAAATGTGAAATAGGACGAACAGTCCCAGATCCTCTTTACAACATCATGTCAGATCCCCGACAATTTTGTTTATTTTGCTTCTTTTTACCAAATACATCTCATCATTGCATGTAGATCTAGATCTATTAAGGAAAAAAGGAGAGACAGAAAGAAAAGTTACCAGTATGCACATCAATCAATCTGTTGGTGAAAACTAACAAGAGCATTGATAGACAATGTTGAAAATTGTCAGTTGTAATGTTCCTTTTATTATATGCCTTACATTATAACTGTAAAGAAACATTACAAAGCATAATTATTATAAATAAGCAAAGAAATCAGAGAACTGCATTTCATTGTACATATATGCACAATATTTATGACTGGCTTATGAATATGCAAATAACTGTAAATCCGAGTCGATCAGTTTATGCATTTAAACATGGCAGTTGCCTGTCCGCAAGTGATTACAAAAAGGAAAAACCAAGAATTGTGGATTATAAACAAGTTCTGAAACTCTGAAATGGTAGTCAATGGTTGTTATTCAATGGCACTGTCAAGAACAGTACAGTTCTCTTTCGTTTTAACGCAGGAGGCAATTCAAGCTTGTGATTATTCATCGTGATGCTGAGGTTCGCGCGTGTTGCATGTAGAAATACCCTTTCGAAACTACACATATCCATTTATTGGGCATCAATATCGGACAAAATCACGTTCTGCATAAAAATTATTTTTTTTTTATAAAAAAAAAAAGATGACAAATAATAGACAAAGTACCTATAAAAAAGTATTTAGAATGGGTTTTTCTTGCTTTGTCATGCTAGCCAATCGTATTGGGGATTTGGCTGAAAGACTTGAACGTCAATACACAAAAGTAGTCCAAGTACAAGATTATGTTCTACACACGGAACAATGACTGATTGGGAAAAAAATCTATACAAGGTACATAACTGATAAAGAAAAATTTTCTGGCAAGTTGTATTTGTGAGTTTAATAAGACTCGATTTTCTCAGATTATTTATAGGTAGATGACACATTTTATTTGTTGTGTGCGATATTTTATCCATGTGTTACACATGAATTTTAGCTGGAAAATGTATCGGTATATAATAAAGACACATGTATGTAATAGCCGTGTTAATTTCACAGGTAACTTCTTGTCATTAAGTTTGGAAACTTTTCAAAATATAATTGTCAACTAACCCCAATTTCTTTTTTGATATCAACATACTAATACATTTTCATGAAAATTAGACATGTGGACTTAATCCCTTTAACAAGAAAAAAGTTTTAAAGATGTAGCCATAAACTAAGGTCCTTTTGGCCTTAAACTAGAACTGTGGCAAAGCGGATAAATACCCCCCCTCCCCACCAGATCCCTGTCACTGAAGCAGCACAATCGGAGAAAACAAAGTTCACCTGTGAACTTGACATTTGACACATGTGATCAAAAAACAATAGGGTACCTCCTTGGGTGATGAGAAACACTTGCATAAAGGTTCAGGGTCCAAGGTCAAATGACTTCTGAGTTGGAGCACAGAAATAAAAAGATGAACAGATTGATGGACAGATGAATGGAGAGATGGACAGACAGACAGGGTGAAACCAGTATCCCCCCCCCTCTACTATGTAGGTGGGGGTATAAAAATGTTTCCTTTAATGTATCCTGTGACTGCAAAAATAATTCATTCCTGAAAACTGACATTCAAACAAGAAAATAAGAGGTATATATACTTACTAGAATTAATTTTACCTTTATGAAACAATTCCATGTTTTATGGACTCTGAGAAATTAAACTTTTGAAAACCTCGTGAATGATGATAAAATATCGGTTACTAGATTTTCTTTTTCTCCAAGGCATTTTTGTTGTTCACAAAGACAAGTTCCATTATTTAAACTGTGTTAAATATGTCATCTACAATGTATCCAACTTGGGCGAGTCTGTCATTTTGTTGCCGTTGAAGCTTAAACTGATTTTAACAATGTGTTTACTTGACTGCAACCATATAATTTTCTGTCATAATTCATCATGTAGAATTTATTATATAGAATGTTCACATTTTTTTTTTTTTTTTTTCATAAAAAAAAAAAATGATGATATGAATGGGAGCGAGCGAGCAGTAAAGTACCAGTCTCTGATGTGTTTGTTTGTTGTCTAACGACATTTTCAACATTGTTTATTAAACCAGCACTTTGAACAATATTCTTCCCAAGCCACTGGTTACCTTCCGTTATGAACATTGCCGAAACGATTATCAACAGTGACAGAAGAATGAATCCTATCGCAATGACAATCCTCATTCCTCTGAAAGCCATTGGTCGAGCTTAGGATTCTAACCCGAAACACCCTGGTTTCAGGCCCTTGAACTAATTGACTTAGCTTTCAGGCTTGACTGTCTTATCAGAGGTTCTGGGTCTGAATCCCATGTTAAACAGGACCAACCTTTCAAACTACCCATGTTATTGTGCAATAACTGGCCTGCATTCCAGGGAGCAATTGTTCAGTGTGATCGATCCAGGTTGCAAGGTCTTTTTTCACAGTTAATATTAACCCTTAAAGTGATGAGTAAACCCAATGTAAATGTGTTCTCTATAATTAAGACATTAATAAAAGTAGTTTCAGTGTTTACTATTGTCCAGAATGTCTCAACAAGGCGGACACTGTGAATAAAGATCAGACTGCAAGTTTTGTGCTGTGGGACCTTGATCTACAGTGGCCGCAAGAGCAACTATAGTAGCGAAAGGCACTTTAAGGGTTAAAAGAAAGGAATTTTGAAAGAAAATGTAGCATAATCACCAGACTGAGTCCCTTGTTAAGAATTCGTCTGGTTGTACCTTGCCATTTTCGTCTTTTGTGAAGTACATGTCAATGGTGTTACTCTCATCGGTGTCATGGGCCGAGCTAAAGTTTGTCACAGATCTGCATGGTATCCCAAACGCTCTGCACACTGTGAAAGACAAAGTTTGCTCTTCAATATACCAGAAATTTTAGACTTTCTTAGCATTTGCAGACATTAAATAGGATGCATTCAAATGCTTGGTTTCGTCAACAGGTTGTCCATTTTCCTGCAGTGTTTTCAAAATGCTTTTTCATAAATGTCTTAAAACATAGCCTTTTGTAATGGGTTAACTATTAGCTGTACACAGCTGTTTTTGCGCACAAAATAGATCAAGATCACACTGCAATAAGCATGCAATTCGATCTCTACGCTCTGACATTTTGTGAGGTATTTTGACAAGCTTTTGTGAACTGTTTACTTGATGACCATTGCTTCTTATGATAACCCTTAGCAGAAGGCCTTTAAAAATCCAGTGGGAAGAGGAGATAATGAACAAGCATATTCCCGTATTACCACAATGTTTCTACCTTTTAAAAGAAAAATCCCACTATTAAAGCCGCAAATATTTCCGATATAAACCAGTCTTAAATTATGTCATCTGCCACATATCCGATCATTTGGGTTCCACTTGATGTGTTATCTGCAAATCTGTTCGATATAAACGAGTCGGTTTGGCTACAGGTACAAGGGGTATCTGCACTTCTGTCCAAAATTCGTCTTTTTTGCATAAAGACACAAGTATTTGGGCCATACTCTGTGAAAAGGGGGGCTTGATGCATCTGCTAAAAGTACCGACCCAGCCTACACAGTCCGCGCAGGCTGACCTGGGCCAAAACCTTTCGCTATGGGTAATTTTTCTGTATGTCCAAGGACCAGTCTACTGCATGATTAAGTCGGTTGTTAAAAAAAGTGGCTATTACGGATCCATAAGTATGTGATGTCTTGCTTAGTATCATGGATCATGGAGATGCATTAAGTCCCCTTTTGCCACAGCATGGCTTTTTTTTTTTTTTTTTTAATCTATCATGTTAAAAAAATTCTCGGCTGTAAAATCAATACTTTCAGAGACAAAAAATATTACGTGGTATCAGCAAAATGAATTTACATTGCATGGCAAAAGATAATATCTGCAAATACTTTCTAGTAAAAGGGTTATATGTGCAAATACTGTCTTTTATCATTACAACATTTTTAAAAAAAGAATTTAAAAAAAAAAAAAGATGGTAAAAGTTGATATCTGAAAAAGTAACCCGTAAAAATAAACAAATACTATAGAACAGAGACTATGTGGCTGGTGTATCATGTTCTGTGGGAATGTTTATATCTCTGCTCTTGTGGGTGGTAATTGATTTCAAATATCGCCTCTAGTTAGAACATGTGGTAATCGAAACAATGCCCTGTCTTGCCAAGACATGTTTAAGCACTACCATTTAAAACAGAAATTCCCATATCAGGGATCTTGTGATAATTCATATAGAGATAGAAGAATACTTTTTGTTAAAAGAAGAGTGTGCTTGAATTAATGGACATTATAACAAACTAAAGGGTTTATTTTGTGTTACGGGAGATCACTCCTTCCTTACAGCATAGCTTCTTACCGTATAAAATCAATACCTGACAACTGCGTTATAAGAGAATTGTCTTTAGGTCAGTGGATAGTGTATTGGTCTTTTAAACCTTGATAAATGAGGAACTTTGCCGCACTGGTTCGAATCCTAGCTGGAGCGGTTTATAATTGAGCTATGCATTTGTTGCGAACTTTCATGTTAGTAAGATAGGGGCGGGTCCGGTATTGGCCATTGAGCCATTTGTTGTATATAAAATTGCCCGTTATTGGTCATGGAGCAATTTATTGTCTAAATACTAGACTTACTGCCTAATAAGGCTTTCCATCATCAAAATGATGACTTCTCTTAAGAGGGGGTGTGTTAAAGGAGATCATACCTTCCTCAAAGCATAGCTTCTTCCCCTATAAAATCAATACCTGACAACTGCGTTAGAGAGAATTCTTTTTAGCTCAAAGGTTAGTGTATTGGTCTTTTAAACCTTGATAAATGAGGATATTTGCTGAACGATTTCGAATGGGGCGGTTTGTATTTGAGCTATGCATTTGTTGCGAACTTTCATGTTCGTAAGATTTGTATATGTGTGGTTTTATATCCATGTGTAATGAATTTAAATTTTGGAATCTTCCAAGCAGTACAGCGATAGAGCTGAAATAGTAATTTACATGTACTCCATTAATTTTACTGATTCTACTAAACACGGTTTCTGTTGACTTACGTGTAGTACATTTTTAATACCGATTATGATCAAATATATATATTAACCCTTTACCACACAATCCCGACTTTTAACGACCCTGAGAAAGAAGCCTTTTGAAAACATTGTTGGAAAAAAAGAAAATGCTGGTAACCAGCATTTTCTCCTTTTCCCACAATGTTTTCTATCCTTCCCAAAACAAATTCTAAATTTTTGGTCACATTTATTTTGTCATCTGCATATCCTTTCAAATTGGACAAATCTAAAATTTTGTCGTTTGGTAAAGAGTTAAAGTATTATACCTTGTCTATGGCACTATTTAACACCCACACCTTTAAAAAGCCTGGAAAAGGTCACTTTCCACATATTTTGGATTTTTTTTTTATTTTCAACTTGTGCACCCTGGGTAAAAATGTGTTCAAAGATCTTTCACTTTGTTAATAATTTCCTTCACTGTATGATTTGAGTGCACGTTTTCCTTGTAGAATGTCAAGATTAAAAGCAGAAAGTTTCATTAGTAGACATATTTATGTTCATCATTTTCATATACGATGAATATTCTTTTTTGTCAGTATCCTTAGATATAAATTTAGATTTAGGCCTTTTCAGACAGTTTATTTAACAAAGTACTGGACAGTCTAGATCCTGGCTCTGGACAATGTGCTACATGTATGTGTAGTCTAATTTACACTGTCTACAAAATGACCTGATTCTTCCTTCACTATGATTTCATTCATAAGTCTTTCACAAATGTCTACCCCAGGGTCCGTATTCACCAACCATTCTCAAGAAGATCCTTCGTCTAATTCTCCAGATTTTTCCAAATTTGAAAGTAACACATCTTCTGATTGGCTAAACCATTTGCTTTAGCCAATCAGAAGTTGTGTTGCTTTCAAATTTGGAAAATCTTGGAGAATAAGACCAAGAACGTTCTTAAGAATAGTTGGTGAATACAGACCCTGGACTTGACGTTCTTTTTTCCTATTCAGTTGCTATTCTTGATAACGATACTGAGCAACACTGCTTTGTATATCTGCATTTTGCCACAGCTTATTTGTAAAATGATAAGATAATATAGAGCATGAGTTATCAAAGAAATATAAACAAAGAATATTTAGGTAGATGCACCTTTTCTACACAAAGTAATTTACTTCGCAAACATTAGATAAAAGTTGATAGCTATAAAGTATTGAATATCTGAGATTTCTCTTCAAACATCTCTTCAAATTGTTGCTAGAGAAACAGGGTAAAAATGACATGTGTCAGATATCACTTTTAGAAAGTATTTAATGTCCGTGATTTCTTTTCAAATGGCTCTTCAAATTGTTACCTCTTTCACTACTTATTCAGGAAATTCCACTTTTTTTTTCCACAGTCTAAAAGGAGATTCCCAATGCTATTGAAGATGAATTGCGTCATAATCTAGCATAAAGTAGCAGATGGTGTAGATCAAAGATCAGACTGCATGTTCTGTGCAGTCTGATCTTGATCTACACCATCTGCAAAAGCTACTTAGGTCATCATTAGTAGTGAAAGAGTTACTAAAGAAACGGGGTGAAATGAAGTATGTGTCAGATAACACTGTTTTCAATACACCATGCTACTTAACCCTTTACCACACAATACCAACTTTTAACGACCCTTAGAAAGAAGCCTTTTTAGAGCATTGTGGGAAAAGGAGAAAATGCTGGTAACCAGCATTTTCTCCTTTTCCCTCAATGTTTTCTAATCTTCCAGACACAAATTTCAAATTTTGAGTCACATTTACTTTGTCATCTGCAAATCCTTTCAATTTGGACAAGTCTAAAATATTGTTGTTTGGTAAAGAGTTAAGTCATCACTCTAGCAGAGATGAAGGGTGTTATGTGTTCAGATACAGCCCTCTACCATAGAAGTTGCTCCCTACAACATGACTCGAAAAAAGGTTATTTACTTTTTTCCCATTTTGATTCACATTTACTTTGTCGTCTGCAAATGCTTTCAATTTGGACAAGTCTAAAATATTATCGTTTGGTAAAGAGTAAAGTCATCACTGTAGCAGAGATGAAGGGTGTTATGTTGCAGATACAGCCCTCTACCATAGAAGTTGCTCCCTACAACATGACTCGAAAAAGGGTCATTTACTTTTTTCCCATTTCCCAATCTATGGACATTCTAGGCTGGATTTAACTTGCAATCAAAAGATATTAACATACTACATTCAATCGATAAAAAACCTGATTTGCCAGAAATTAAAAGTTTTTTTTTTTTCAACTTCCCGAAAAAGTTTTGAAAACTGCAGATACCCCCTTTTATCTGTAACCCTTCGGAGTCAAAAACCTTGTGAACTGGTTAAAAGTGAAAAAAAAAAACTTCTACTACAAATTTCAAGCCATAGGTCAGTTTCATTTATAATCCGAAGAGGTCTTTATTGGGTTTTCAGATGTCAAATTTTGCTTGGCCCTGACCGTAAGTCAAAGGAGTATTTTCTATCATCATGGTGGCATGAGTAGGGTCATTCTGAATAATTCCCCCCGCTTGTCGCAAGGCTTTGAAATGCAAAGAGGTACCGAGGTATCAAAAGGCACTTCAAAAAGAAGGGGGGCATGTTTACCCTTTACCAAAATATCCTGTATTTAACCAACTCTGAGGAAGCTTTTGAAATCTTTTTGGGAAAGGGATAAAAACACTTTTAACAGGTTTTTCTTTTCCAAGTGTATCCTTCCTTTCAAATTGGGATGTACATGTAGCTGAATAGTAGAATATTTTAATACGGTTGAATATTAGAATATGAAATTCATATGCGGACATTCGTTAAATATTATGTTTAAGTGGGTAGAATAATTATGTCGGTCAAAGAAAGAAAACAAAATGCACCGATAAGATCCTGCACTTAGCACTCAACTTTGTACTTATCAATGTGTTGATTACAAATTGAACACTTTCTGACACCTCTTGATTACATAACACCTTAGAATGGGCTTCCATTCATTGACTGACATAAAAAGTATACCTGTTTCATTTTGATCCGTTGTATATTACATAGTTAGTTTTTCCGACGTATACGTAACTTTGTCAGTAATGAATTGCGAGTGTCGTTGATGTTGTTGTCATATGTGAATTTACTACCGCAACAAAGCATGTTGCAACTTAAGTATATTTTTCTTTAATTCTAGAATAAAAACTGTAAGTTCCACCGCATGCCTTCTCATTTCGGGTATACATGTATATAACTGACACTTGCGATGGGCAAACTTGCCATACTCGACATACATTGATCTCGCTTTATTTCTTTAAAGGTAGCAGACAGAAATGCAATCGTCAGGTGTGATGTACAATATTTAAAGGCGTTTGCATCCACTCAGGACCTATCTCTTTACAAAAGTTATAAAATTAGTGAGTGAAAACATTATGACGCGCATGTTTGATTTGACACTGTCAGATTTACGCCTAGCTATTATTGTACCAGTAACCAGACATTAATATTTCATTTTTATATTCATTCACATCCCCACTTTCTACCCAATCTCGTCATTTGATCCACATTCCAATTTTTATTACAAGCTCATGCTTTCAATCTTGCCATAAGTCCTAAATTTTGTTATGTATTAAAGACTTACAGGCTGCAACCAACTACTTTTTAACATTTACACATGCCTGCAGTGAGAACACCTGAGAAGACCCAGCATTGGCCATATTTCACCATTGAATTTGACTGCTTGTATGTCTGCAAGATCTTTGCACTGCTTTTCCACTTCCATGGTTTTACACCATCGTCGTATTCGCCATCCCATCTTCCGTACAGAATGTCATCATTGATCTGAAATAAGCAGAGGGCAAACTGAATATCTCTCCAAAGCTCTTCACAGCAAAGTTAAGTTCTCAAATTGTTTTAACCCTTAAGCTGCTAATCGCAACTCACTGACCTTTTGCGGACAGTGTAGATCAAGATCAGACTGCACAGAATGTGCACTCTGATCTGTGATCTACACTGTCCGACACGGTATATTCTTTCCGGGGAAATCAGCTTTGAAACCACAATGTTTTGGGCTTTTAGTATTGAGTAGAAATTTGCGTTTTATTTATTCAGCAGCTTAAGTGTTAATAAGCCCAAATAGTGATTAACCTGGAATTAAAAACTGTAGCGGACAATGTAGAACATTTTAAACAAAAAATGTGCCATCAAGAGTGTTTAGATACCTAAATGTATATACACATGTACATGTATATACATATTTTAAGCAACTTTAATACTAATAATAAAAAAAAATGTGTCAAAATGTTAAGATACCTACTTACATACATATACAGCATTACAGGAGTGACTTTTTTTAAAGTTTTAAATAATCCAAATGTACAGATGAAGAAAGTTAAGTGATTTGTGTTTTGTTTTACCATTTGTATTTGTACTGGATATAAAGACAAAAGTACGCTGAATAAGTGAATTGAACATTGTGTAGAGATGACTTTTAATTTGAACACAAGCTTTCGTTTGAAAATGTGTCATTTCGGGTCAAAAAGTAGGTAACTAGAGGACAAGTCTTAGAAAAAACCTTGTGTGCACTCTAGCAGCCACGTTTTCATACCGATACTTTTAAAAGTTGGTCAGAATGTTTGTCTTAATTGTACCTTAGACAAGTTTAAAACAAACTGGGTTAAAATGTAGGTCACTGGGCCAAATCTTAGAAAATCCTTGTGAACACTCTGGCAACATTTTCAGGCTAATACTTATGAAAACTGATCAGAATGTTTATCTTGATAATATCTCGGACAAGTATGAAACTGGATCACGTAAGGTAAAAAAAAGTAGGTTATTGTTGCAAGTCTATGAAAAAACTTTGTGTGCACTCTAGAGGCCACATTTTCAGTCTGAGACTCATGAAAATTGATCAAAATCTTTGTCTTGATGATATCTCGGACAAGTCTGAAATTAGGTCACAATGGGTCAAAAATTTGGTCACTGGGACAGATCATAGAAAAACCTTGTGTGCACTCTAGAGGCAACATTTTCAGTCAATTCTCATAAAAATTGGGGTTGTGTTTTTACATCAGCAGAGCCAGAATCTCTCCACTTCTATAAATCCTAGATGCATTTTACTCGGGTGGGTGCTTTAGGGCCAAAGGCCTTCTTGTTGTGAGCATAGGACCAAACTCAAGTCCTCTAGAGGTGCAAACAAGGTTTTTCTATGATCTGTCCCAGTGATCTATTTTGGACCATACCTAACTTTTTTTCAAACACATACAAAATATTTTCATGACAAACATTCAAATCAAGTTCTATAGGTTTTCGACTGAAAATTTAGCCTTTAGAGTGCACCCAAAGTTTTACTGAGATTTGTCAAATTGACCTACTTTTTGAACCCATGGTACCCTATTCCAACATTGTCCGACATGCTATCAAGACAAATATTCCAATTGAATTTCAGGAATATATGACAGGAAATGTGGCCTCCAGACCGCACACAAGGTTTTTCTGAGGTTTGTCCCTGTGCCATACTTTTTAACCTTGTGTGACCAAAATTTTAAAATATCCAAGATATCATCAAGAACAACATTCTTGTCATATTTCATGAGCATCTTACTGAAAGATTTGGCCTCTCAAGTGTACATATGGTAATCTCAGTATTAGATTTGCTCACATGACTTGCTTTTTGACTCGGCATGACCGAAAACAGGAAGTGATTCTAAATATCATCAAGAAAAAATTCTGACCAATTTTCACGAGTATTCAGCTGTCAATGTGGCCTTTAGAGTGCACACAAAGTTTTCTTAGATTTGTCCTAGTGACCTACTTTTAGACCCAACTAAATCCAATTTCAAAATGGTCTGAGCTACATTATCAAGACAAACATTCTGATGAAGTTTCATGCGTATTGGACTGTATAGGTGGCCTCTACAGTGCACACAATGACTTTAAAAGATATGTTTCAATGGCTTGCTTTTTGACCCAGCACGACCCAAATTCAAGCTCATCCGAGACATTATCACAAAAAAATATTCCGAGCAATATTCTGAGCAATATTCATGAGTAATGGGCTGACAACGAGGCATCAAGAGTGGGCACAATGTTTTTTTCACGTTAGATTCGGCCCGGTGACCGACTGTTTGACCTAACGTGATCAAATGTTAAACTTCTTCCGAGATATAATCAAGACAAATATTGTAGCTGAATGTAATGATTATCGGACAGAAAAAATAGCCTTTAGAATGAACACAAGGTTTGTTTGAAATTTGTCCAAGTGGCCTGCTTCTCAACTCTCGTGACCCGACTTGACCAAATTTCAAATACATTCAAGACATTATCAAAACAAAATTCTGACCAAATTCCATGATAAATTAACTGAAAATGTAGCCACACAAGGTTTTAATAAGACTTGTCCTAGTGACATTTCTTTAGATCCAACATGACCCAATTTCGAATTTGTCTGAGATATTATGAAGACAAACATTCTGATCATTTTTATGAGTATTGGTCTAAAAAAAAAAAGGCTGCACTATCACAAAAACTCATTTTGAGCAATGTGCGCTCAGGGTCCGTATTCACCAACCATTCTTAAGAACATTCTTAGTCTTATTTTCCAAGATTTTCTAAATTTTAAAGTAACACAGTAACACAACTTCTGACTGGCTAAACCACTTGGTTTAGCCAATCAGAAGTTGTGTCTCTTTCAATGTTGGTTGGTGAATACGGACCCAGATTAGCTAACAAAATAGGGTTTGTCTGAAATCAAGCTGAAACTGCATCTTAGTGATATAAAGGCACACCCAAAAATTGAAATAAATCTTACGACAGACTTTGAGTTATTCAACGTTAATCGGAACATTTCCAATTTTTACGATTTGAAAGCTCCGCCCTTTTTCTAAACATCGTCAGAGTATGACTGTATTTGGACTCAACAGGCTGTGTATGATACATTGTTTTTGTGTGGTTGACAATTCTGTCAAGTCCTATTTTAATTCATTCGTAATGAAAAACATAATTAAAAACAATTTCAGGTTGGACACAAACAAAACACCCAAGAACATATTTTACCTTGTAAAGACCGTGATATATAACCTACGGATATGACTCTTGCAAATCACAAATTGTTTCAATTTGGCTAATGTTTCAATGAAGTTATTTTGAAATTTAAGTAATAGGAAAATTTTTCCTAATGGCCCAGACACGAAAATGCACAACTGACCTTGCTGTGACCCTTTGACGCGGACAGGGTTCTTGCGCCCAACACATTGTCTTCATGGCCTTGCAAATTCTTCTCATTGAAATTCATTTATAACTGAAAACGTTACAGGCTAGACACGAACATAATCCCCCCAAATTTCTCTTTTTACATCGATATTTGACCTTGCTGTGACATGACCTTGACATTAGACCTTTATAATGTATTAGTTGAAAATTCTAAAATGTTTTACTGTAATCCATTTATAATTAAAAAGGTTACAGGCCGGGCACAAACCCTACCATCCTTAAACAAGTGGAGCATGATGGCCCTATGGTCGCTCATCTGAGCCTGTTTGACCCAAAATCACCAATTCTCAATCCCTTCTGAGATATCGTGACAAACATTCTAACAAACTTTCATGAGCATTGGACCAAAAATGTGGCCTCTAGAGCGTACACAATCTTTTCCAGGATTTATCTCAGCGACCTACTTTTCGATCCAAACTGACCCATTTTCAAATTTCTCAGAGACATCATCAAGACAAACAATCTGACCAACTTTCATGTGAATTGGACTGAGAATGTGGCCTATGGAGTGTACAAAAGGTTTCACAAAAATTTACCAAGTGACCTAGTTTTTGACCCGACATGACCCATTGTCAGACTTAGCAGAGATATCACTAAGACAAACACTGACCAACTTTAATAAGTATTGGAAAGAAAATTTGGTCTATAAAGCAAAAACAAGGCTGTAGCTTAGTTTTTCCCCTGACGCCACCCATTTTTTAACCTGCCTGACATAGTATCAAGACACACATTCTGACCAACTTTTATGAGTTTTGGACTCAAAATGTTGCCTCTACAGTGTGTACAAGGTTTTTCAATGGATTGATCCAGTGAGCTAGTTTTTCGTCCAACATGACCTATTGTCAAACTAGCTAGAAGTATCATCGAGACTAACATTCTGACAAAGTATTGGACAGAAAATGTGGCCCGTAGAGAGACAAAATGTGACCTGGTGACCAAGTTTATTATAAAGAAACATAACCCATATTCACACTCGACAAAAATACTTTCAAGATAAAAATTCTGACCAACTTTCATGAGTATTGAACTGAAAAAGAATTGGCCTAGTGACCTAGTTTTGGACCCGACATGACCCAGCTTCAAACTCGTCTCAAGACAAACATTCTAACTAACTTTCATCAGTATTGGACTAAAATGGGGCTTCTAGAATGTACACAAGTTTTTTTTGTTTTCTCAAAGATTTGACTTAGTGACCTAGTTTTTTACCTGACATGACCTATTTTAGTACTCGTTTCTAAAATTGTCTGAAATATCATCAAGACTTACATTCTGACCAACTTCCATAGGAATTGGACTGAAAATGTGGTCTCCAGGGCATACGCAAGGTTTCTTTTAAAGATATGGCCTAATGACCTAGTTTTTTACCTGACATGACCTATTTTAATACTCATCCGAAATACCATAAAAAATATTCTGACCAAGTTTCATGAGTATTGGACTAAAAATGTTGCCTGTAGAGCGTACACAAAGTAATAGTTGACGACGCAAGTCGCACAAGGGACAACGCAGGACGCACGACGGACACAGCACGATCACAAAAGCTTCCCTTGAGCACTTCATGCTCAGGCTAGCTAAAATATCACCAAGATAAACATTCGGACCAACTTTCATCAGTATTGAACTGAAAATGTAGCCTGTAGAGCGTGCACAAGCTTTTTCAAAGAATTGACCTTGTAACCTAGTTTTTTGATCCGACATGATCAATTTTCAAACTCGTCTAAGATATCACCAAGAAAAACATTCTAACCAACTTTCGTGAGTATTGGACTGAAAAGATGGACGGCAGGTGGACAACGGACACAGGACGGACAATGGTAACACTGTCACGATAAGTTTTCTGGCCTTCGGCCATTTGAGCTGGAAACTGTCGCATTTATGTTTGTATCAATTCAGCAGACAGATTCGAAGACAAACCGCATGAATACAGCTTAATTCAGAGAGACTCATGCAAAACAATACTTTCATTTTTGGCATGAGAACTGCCCAAGGAAGGTGAGAATGAGGCTAGAAGAATAAAGACATTCGTTTATTTTCCTAAAAGAATGTCTCTTAAAGTAAAATAATATACAATGTAGCTTGTATCCAGCCTTTGTTCTTATTTCCACAATGTTTACTACCCTGCCAAGGGAATTCCTATGCTTTGAGTGATATTTGATTTGTCATCTTCAGATGCTTTTGGGTGCTTTAAACCAGTGTAAAGTATCGCTGTGTGGTAAAGTCTTAAAAGAGTTAAAAGAATCAGGGCAGCGTTTCCAATAACTGCGTAGATTTACGCAAATTATTGTGGATTGCCTATTCACAAATTCGATCCCTGCCCTAACCTTAAACATAACCCTAATCCACATGTATGAGCTAGGGTAAATTTATGTAAATGTATACTCAAATCTTAACATTATGCAGTTCAATGAAACTTGTTTTCAGACTTGATGCTTGCTTACCGTAACTGCGTATGCAAAATTCCTGCGTACGCAGTTAAGTGAAAGGCCGCCCTGGTTTCTAGAAAGCATAAGGTGCAAAAATCTTTTTACCAAATACATTCGTATGTATTATTATATGTTTGTTTCATTCATTGATAGTAACCTTTAAGCAGTATTGTGTTCTTCAAGTATGTCACATTAACGGAGTTCCAAGTAATACCGTAAATTTCTTATTCAGATATATCTAGAGTAACAACCAAAGCTGAAATAGCATGTTCTTATTTTCACAAATGAATGATTCAACCACCATTTGTGATATTAAAAAGAGCGCAGTTAATCAGTATCAAACGAGTAAAAACCATAATTTGTTTGATACTGACATTTCTGCAGTTATTTACTTTAATTTTGTCAATCAAACTATGCAAAATTCAGTCTAATAAAATGTATTTTGAGTTAACACTATACTGTACTTACCACACTAGCCATTATTCTAGCGACTATGGCAGGATTTGCCATCAAATGATATCGTCTCGGTTGAAACCTCTTTTTCAACAATTCAAGACATATGTCTAAGACCTCTTTCTCAAACTGGAAGAAAACAAGCAGATCCAGTCATCAGCTCGGCAAAATCAACTGTTGTACCATCAAAATCTTGCAACAAGCACCATCAGACGTATAGTTAATGTCAAAATCTGCTCTTTAATTTTTCATGGGCCAGTCCACTTTGAGCTTTTCATTTGAAAGCAAATTAAAAAGAAAAACAAGTTAACTTTGCAGTTGCCACAGGTAAAATAGCAAGCAATGCATAAAAATATAAATCCAGAAATTTCACTCCTCCATCTCCAATTAATTATCTTATTTTAGTCATGCTCTGTGAAAAGGGGACTGAATGCATCTGCTAAAAGTGTAACAGGACAATTCGTACAAGGATGACTTGTATTCAAGACAATTTGTACCCAAAGGTATACTCTCCACCACCATTATTTATCGGTTCTCGCACAAGCACAAATATAAATTTCAGGTCAATACAATGGCCTAACTCTATGACGGAAACTTAATAATGTAATTCAATCTTGGCCATCTGAAACATTACTTGATAATCAATGACATCATTGCAAAGAATTTTTAAATGCAATAGCAAGATTATAGTTTAATTGCTGGTAAGTAGCACAATCTGGTTTCGATTATTTGCTTGTTTTAACTCTTTACCAAACGACAGAATTTTAGACTGGTCCAAATTGAAAGCATTTGCAGACGACAAATCAAATGTGGCTCAAAAATTGAAATTTCATTTGGGAATTACAGAAAACCTTGTGGGAAAAGGAGAAAATGCTGGTTACGAGCATTTTCTCCTTTTCCCACAATGTTTTCAAAAAGCTTCTCTTTCAGGGTCGTTAAAAGTTGGGATTGTGTGGATAGTGGTAAAGGGTTGACTCACTTGTCTTGGGTGATGTGAGGACTGAAAAGGTTTTTGCTACATTTTCGACAAGCCCTGCAAAGTGCAACCCAACATAGTTGTTGGTGGTCATTAACTGAAAATTTCTACTGGAATGATTTTAATGTATCATACTGACTACCCTGTTGTAATTCTTTCCCAGGTCAGGGATATCCTGGAAGAACTATAATATTAATGTACCTGTCCAAAGATCCAGGGTTTGTTGGTAATCAACCACCCATTGCCTGTACAAACAAACCCATCAGCACTAAGCACATACTCATCACACATTTTAGAGTCTGGACAGTAGACATCATCCTCTAAAAGATAAAAAAGAATAACAAGAGATGACTAAGAGATGATCGGAACTTTTTCTATAATCAGAAACTGTAACTGACCTTTTCTTTAGCCATAAAGTGAAGATATACGCATAATCTGCATCCAGACTGAACCTTGAATGAATTCAGGAGTCTATCTTTTTTTTCTATTTATTGAACATTTAACTAACTTTTTACCAGACAAAAAAATTTGTTATACTTGGGTTTTGCAGATGACAAGTTAAACAAATTTCAAATGACAGAACATATATTCAAAAGGGTTGAATACATCATGACAAATGGAAAAAATGCGGTTACAGTTTTTTTCTTTTTTTCCAAAATGTTTCCAAAAGCCTTCTTCCTAGGGTTGTAAAACTAAGGAGTGTTAGGTAAAGGGTCAAACTATCCACCAAGAAATACACTAGGTTACAAACTATAGACAACTTTCTTCATCTCATAGCACATCTTTTTTTTTAAACTCGCTGTTACAAAGGAAATATTCCTCACAACAAGCAATTTCCTCTATTGCAAAGTTGTTTTTACAACTACTTGTGTATTCAGACTTGTCTCTTGCAAACTGGATCTGTATTAATCAAACACTCTGAAAAACACTGATCGGGAAGTTTGTAGACTGTTTGTATAACGTCTAAGGTATACGTCGCATTTCGATGAAATGTTCAGAATTCTAAGATCAAACTTTTCTTACAAGTGTGCAGTCGAAAACAAATATATATCTTAAACTACTCGCTGAATTACCATTGTCCATAGCAATCCGCATGGGTTTATCTGGGGCATGCAAGATAAACTGACTCGTGAACAACCCCGATCGCCAGATCGCCGCATTTGCATGCCCTTTCCTTTTGCATATCTCTGCGGAGTCGTCTCCTGTTTGATGACGTTTCTAACGTCATTTCAGTTTTTTTTTTTAAGTCTTTGTAAACTTCTGTTTTCAAGCTATAAACAATTTTCAAGACGTTATCAAGGCGGATGTGCGTGGAAAATAAAACGGCTACAAAAAAGAAATCCAGTGCTGAGCATTTCAATTATTTAATAAATGACCACAGCAAATGTGTAGCATTAAATGTTTCCTAATACAAGATCTACCTAAACATCTAAAAAAGACTGGACAACAAAAAATGATAATCAATAGTCTGCACACTACTCAATAGTGCTGCACACTAGTTGTAGGTATTTAAGACTTATCTCTTTACCATACGATAAAATCTTAGACTTGTCCATTTCGAAAGCAGTTGCAGACGACAACATTAAATATGATTCAAATGATGGAATTTGATTTTGAAATGACAGAAAACAGCTGGTCTCCAGCATTTTATCTTTTTCCCACAATGTTTTGAAAAGTCGCTTTTCCTCATGGTCGTTTAAAAATTGTCACGAAGAAAAATTTGCAAAAATTGCCACAAAGAAAAAGTTGCAATGTATAAGATTTATATAAAAGTGCTGCTTTGTACAATTTTGTTCTTGGTCACATACTTTACAATATTTATATTAACTCTACCCAACAACAAAATTTTGGACTGGACCAAATTGAAAGCATTTGCAGACAACAAATTAAATGTTGACAAAATAATGATTTGTTTTGGATAGGGTAGAAAAAATTGTGGGAAAAGGAGAAAATGCTGTTTACCAGCATTTTCTTCTTTTCCCACAGTGTTTTCAAAAGCCTTCTTGTTCTGGGTCGTTAAAACTCAGGATTGTGTGGTAAAGAGTTAAGTCAGCAAAAACAAGACTCATATTCTAGCTTGCATTCACTGATATCAATTGATTTTTAAATGCTACTGGTGGAAGGTAAGCATCTAAGGTAATTATCACTGAAACTACCTTTTCTTGTGAGCTAAATAAAGATTATCAGTACATGATGTGTAATGCAAGATTGAGACAAAACTGCAAGTTGAATATTTTTTATCACTGTACCCAAAAAGTGCAAATTATACTTACTCTGTAAATTTCATCAGTCATGACATAAAATCCCATATACATGTATTAGAATTTTCAGATTATTTTTTTGTCAGAACATTTGACAAACAGGTGGAAAGTATAGTTCCACAGCAAATTTTGTTCAATCTGGTTTTGATCTACAGTGACCACAAAAGTTGTTTAAGTTATATCAAATAGTTGCAGCGTAAAATTCCAAGTGGCATATTTTCTGGCATTTTTAATGCTTCAGACAAGGACAGTTTCTCGTGGAGAAATAGTGTCATCTGTTTGTCTGTTAATCCTTCCTCTCCACCAAGAAAACGAAAAAGAATGTATCATCAATGAATTAAATAATCAATCAATTCAATGTGTTTTGATCCCATTGAGGGTTCCACATTTTCTTAATTTTAAGTTTTCATTACATTACAGCTACTATTCACAATCTTAACTTTTTCATTTAACCTTTTTTGAGTGTATAAGGATTGCCCCTCAATCAATAATTTCTCATGTGCATGTCCAGATTACAAAGAATCTTTTTTTAATCTTACACTTATTACTATTACCATTATTTTCACATTTTTTTAAGCACAGAAATTGCACTTTTAATTAGAAAGGGATTGTCTGTCACTCAATAATGTCTTTTATGCATATCAAGATTACTCACAATACTTCTTGATTTAACATTTTTTACTATTATCATTATTCATTTTTTTAAGCAAAAAAATGCACTTTGTTATTTTTAATACATACATGTGTGCTAAATGTCCTGAGCTGTCGATGCGCCATAAAGCAACATTCATTCATTCATTCATTCATTCAATAAATCAAGACTTCCAATCTTTCTTTCTTCCTATTTTGTTGATACAAGGTAATGTCGACAAATTCTCTAAAGGTTTTGATCATCTCTCGATTCAAGATATGTTAAGTGCAAAGTATTTATCTGATATGAGCCAAGCTCTGGCAAAAGGGGGCTTAATGCATCTCCGTGATGCATGATACCAAGCAAGTCATCACTGTATTATACATATCTAAAATCCGTTTTGTATAACAACTCACCGAATCATGAGGTGCGCTGGTCCTTTGACAAGCAGAAATTTGACCAAAAGCAAAAAAGTGTTGGTCCAGGTCAGCCTGCGCGAATTGCTCAGGCTGCTTTAGATCAATACTCTTTGCAAATGCATTAAGTCCCCTATTCACAGAGCATGGCTAATTTACCCTTTAAATAACAATATCTGCATTAGCACTTTATTTTGCTTCATCTTTAAGTTTTTGTCAGAGAAAAATATTATACCACTTCATACAAGTGTTTAGAAGAAACCCCACCTTGACTCATATCATTTTTGTGCAGGCATTTCGAAATGGTGTCATGATATCTCACATATAAAATGGGCGGCGTTACGTGAAAAGGGGGGGTTTACTGGATCTCCGTGATATATACCTCGCAAGTCATCATATAATTATCTATCAGTAAAATCCATTTTGTCTAACAACCTACTGAAACATAAGGTTCAGTGGCCCTTAGACATGCAGAAAATTTACAAATAGCAAAATGTTTCGACTCGTATAAGCCTGTTAAAAAATCATTGCAATCCTTTATTGCTGGAGTCTATCTCCAGTTAAATGATTAAAACGCATTTTCAAACAAGCTTCAAGATCTAGCAGATTATCTGAATCTGTCGTCATCATCTTGTCATTTTGTTAAACACATTGATAGTAATAAAAGATTTAAGAGAGAGAGAGAGAGAGAGAGAGATATATATATATATATATATATATATATATAAACCCTTTACCACACAATCCCAACTTTTAACGACCTTGGGGAAGAAGCCTTTTGAAAACATTGTGGGAAAAGGAGAAAATGCTGGTAACCAGCATTTTCTCCTTTTCCCACAATGTTTTCTACCCAATCAGAGAAAAATCATATCATTTGAGCCACACTGGAATTGTCGTCTGCAAATCCTTTCAAATTGGACAGGTCTAAAATTTTGTCGTTTGGTAAAGGGTTAACTGCAACAGCTCACAAATTCATTTGATTCCTAGGTTTCATCAAGAGTAGGCTTTGGTTCTGTGCACAGTATCTTACCCTCGGAAACTCAGAATAAACAAGCATGTAAAGAGAAAGGACAGACGGGGCATTACCTTTACACCAAGCGTTGAAGATGATGGTTATATAGAGTCTGTCGTCTTCGTAAATAAACTCTTTTCTAACATCTTTGCCATTCTGGTCTTTACCTTCAACTACTGTAGTGATCGACAGCTTCCATTCACCAATTATACAGTTACTAGCAATGTGGACCTAAATTGTTAATCAGAATTTAAGATTAAAAATGCCCTTTATACCTCCTTATCAGGCGACAAAAAAAGGCTTGTCCGTATCAAAAGCATTTGCAGACAAGATATCAAAAGCGGTCCAAATGATTGGTTTTGTGAAACATCCTGATAAATTGCAATATCAATCGCAATATCTAAGGGATTTCATCATTTGGTAGCCAAAACACCGAAGTATCAAGACATTATAATTATACTAGTAGACCATAAAGGTTAACTCTTTATCACGGAATCCCGAATTTTAACGACCCTGAGAAAGAAAGCCTTTTGAAAACATTGTGGGAAAAGGAGAAAATGCTGGTAACCAGCATGTTCTCCTTTGTCCGCTTGGTTTTCTACCCCATCAAGCGCAAAACCCATCATTTGAGCCTCATGTAATTTGTCGTCTGCAAATGTTTTGGATTCAGCAGAGTCCAAAATGTTGCGATGTAGTCAAGATTTAAAGACATAGGATCTTACTTGAGAGTTCTTGTTACATTGAATTTATTGAGAAAGTAGAACGAGCTTGCCAAGTTTTTATTTTGTTTAGGATAACGGGTTTAATAAATTCAAAGTAACATAAGCAATAATTATGTAAGATCGTCTATTCATAATATGACCAACATATGTAGCCGCAGTGATGTAAACCCATGGACTAGATTGCATATTGAATGGGTCAATAATGTACCATCTAAATTAGTGAAATGAAACTTTCAAGTCGATTATAAAAACCCTGATGTGGCTATTTCAAAGTTATCTTTTGGAGAAAACTATCTCCTGATTGGACAATGTGGATCAAAGATCAGACTGCACATTTTGTGCAGTCTGATCTTGATCTACACTGTCTGCAAAAGGTCAGTGAATCGTGCTTAGCAGCCTAAGGGTTAAGTAAAAAAATACAGGTACGTCGGCTGAATTTTCGAGGGTACTACCTTTCCATAACAGGCATTTCATCCTAAGTTTTCATGTTTTGTTGCTTTCAGAGATATTTCTGGGTAGAATAGAAAGATAATTTTTCTCTGTTACCCTGACAAAATTCAAATTGGCACATTAAGCTTTATTACAGTAAGTGACTGGTGAGTTATTAACCCTTTGGGTGTTGAATAAATGAAACCCAAATTTCTACTGAATACTAAAAGCCCAAGCACTGTGGTTTCAAAGTTGGTTTCAACGGGAAGAAAATACTGTATTGGACAGTGTAGATCAAAGATCAGACTGCACGCTTTGTGCAGTCTTATCTTGATCTACACTGTCCAAAAGGTCAGTGAGTTGCGCTTAGCAGCTCAAAGGTTAAGAAGAACGCATAGCCAGAACCTTAGAACACCTACCTCAACTAGAATCTTATTGCCTTCATTCTTTATAAGATTGGCTCCCCACTTGTCTGCAGCAAATTTCTCCCTTTTGTTTTCATTCAACACCATCACTCTTTTTGTCTCAAAGGTTTCGTCACCATCTTCATCTAAAAGTGCATTAATTCTCTTTATTAAACGACAAAATTTCAGACTGATCCAAATTGAAAGCATTTGCAGACGACAAATTAAATTTGACTGAAAAGATTAAAATTGTTTTTGGAAGATTAGAAAACATTGTGGGAAAAGGAGAAAATGCTGGTTACCAGCATTTTCTCCTTTTCCCACAATGTTTTCAAAAGGCTTCTTTCTCAGGGTCGTTAAAAGTTGAGTTTGTGTGGTAAAGGGTTAATTCTCTCTTTAAACCTGTGTCACATGAGCTGTGCGATATTTTGCTCTTACCACTTTGGAAAACTTGCAAATTTCAGAGCTCCAGATAAGAGGGAGTGTGGGTATTATAAATCCATTATTTCTCTTCCAAACCCTATATTGTGGGTACTCATTGGAATCGTCTTGATGAGATGATTCTAATATGTACCCATAACATAGGGTTTAGTGAAGAATGATTAATATTTTGAATTTTGAAATCAAACTCTGTAATGCATACTCTCACAAAATCATGAGTAATCATTGCGAGTAACTGAAGAAAATGCATTGCAGGAGCAATGTAGCATCCTAAAATTGCCTCCCAAAACACCGCAGAAATAATGTTAATGTTGAGAATTTAGTCTTCAATGTTGGGATGACTTGTAATCTAAAGATGTCGTACAAAGATCTTGCAGCAGTTTTTGTCAGAAAGGTGATTGCAGATAGCTCTGTGGCTGAGTAATTAAATGCTGATCATTAGAAAGCTATACCATATGACACAACTTCAGACTCGTCCATATCAGGAATTCTATATGAGCCATGCTCTGAGAAAATGGGCTTAATGCATTTGCGAAAAGTTTTGTCCAGGTCAGCCCATGCAGGTGACCAGGGCTGAAACTTTTCGCTGTTGGTCAATTTTCTGTATGTCAAAGGACCAGTCTACCTCACAATTTACTCGATTGTTAGACATAATGAATTATATGGATCCCTAATTATGTGAAGGCATCAGGAAGATGCATTAAGCCCCCTTTTTCCAGAGCATGGTTCATATATTTGAACCTTGCTCTGACAAAAGGGGGCTTAATGCATCTCCGTGATTTATTAGTCCAAGCATGACATCACATAAATATGAATCCATAAAATCCATTATGTCTGACAACTGACTGAGTCATAAGGTAAACTGGTCCTTTGGCATACAGAAAATTGACCAATAGCGAAAAGTTTCGGCCCAGGTCGTGCAAACTGACCTGGGTCGATAGTTTTCACAGATGCATTAACCCTTTCCCTAACAAGCCCTGGTTTTCATGTGTCTGCAGTACAAGTCTTTTAAAAACACTGTTGGAAAAGGAGAAATTGCTCGTAACGAGCAATTTCTCCTTTTTCCCACAGTGTTTTCCACCCTTTTTGAGAACTTTCTGCCATTTTCATCAAATTTAAAATTGTCATCTGCAAACTCTTTCAGTTTGGACCAGTCCAAAATTTGTCATTTGGGGAAGGGTTAAACCCCCTTTTCACAGTGCATGGCTCATTTATATACGTGTATATCACACACACACATATGCAGCGTTTCTGCAAAAGGGGGTATAATGCATCTCAGTGATGCATTATACCAAGCAAGTCATCATATAACCCTTTACCACACAATCCCGACTTTTAACGACTCGGTAAAAGAAGCCTTCTGAAAACATTGTGGGAAAAGGAGAAAATGCTGGTAACCAGCTTTTTCTCCTTTTCCCACAATGTTTTCTACCCTTCCCAAAACAAATTTCAATTTTTCTATCACATTTATGTTGTCGTCTGCAAGTGCTTTAAATTTGGACCACTCTAAAATTTTGTTGTTTGGTAAAGAGATAAGTATCCATGGGTCCACAAAATCAGTATTGTCTAACAAATGACTGGATCATGGGGTAGATTGGTCCTTTCACATGCAGAAAATTTACCAATAACAAAACAAATCAACCCAGGTCAGCCTGCACAGACTCTGCAGGCTGACCTTGGTCGATACTTTTTGCAAATGCATTAAACCCCATATTTACAGAGTATGACTTTTGAAAGCTGACTCTTTTTATGGGGCTATTCAGATTTTCACAATCTAACAAAACTTGAAAAATGATTTATCACTGAATTAAGTGAGGCAAAAGCTGGCAAACTATCAGTAAAGCAGAAAAACCAATGTAAGAAAAAGTGACATTTTCTTATCGTCCTGCGATGCCTCTCAGGGAATTTTCAGATTTTGTGCTAAACTGTGGCAAAGTTTTGTGGAAATGTCACACGTCAATTATATAGAACTGATTCCAAGTAAGTTCGATGGGGTAATATTTGAACTAATAATAACAGAGTTACTGGTTGCAAAGTGACCAACCGCTTATCTTTACCATTGCCAAATTTTCACCTTTTACTGTTATCGTTCAGTTTCTTAACATTTGCAGGGAAAAGTTTAGTCTGTAGCACTTATCAGTGTTTTGCGAAGAATTTCAATTCTTTACCAAAAATATCTACGAAGACCCCTATAAGCACATGTTATAGTTGTTATACGCTCTTTATTAGGGGGATTCGAAAACACACATCACACATTGTACATGCATGAGCCATCGGGTCAGTTCAAAATCATGTAGCTGACAGTGTAAATCTAAGATCGTTTGTGATTTATGGCGGTGAAAGGAAGCATACTTACCACACTCAAAGCAAAGTTTCATGTCATTTTTGAATTTGTTATATGGTCTGTCAAATTCGATAGCCATCTCCATATAATCCCCACGGCGCACGACGCATTCCGGATCATGATGTTTTCCATCTTCATCATAGTCTTGTGTTAGACTGTATTCAGTAGTCCTGCATAAAAGATAACCATCAACAGAAAATTAAGTCTTTACCAAACGACAAATTTTAGACTCTTCCACACTGAAAGCTTCTGCAGATGAAAAATCAGAAGTGATACAAGTGAACATTAGTTCTTTGACAGGAAAGAAAACATTGTGGGAAAAGGAGAAAATGTTGATTACCAGCATTCTCTTCTTTACCCATAATGTTTTCAAAAGCCTTCTCCTTCTTAACTGTTTTCACCTAGGACCCTGAAACTTTATACAAAAGTTGCTGATGACCAAAGGAGGTGCCCTATTGTTTTTAGGTTACATGGGTCAAAGGTAAAGGTCACAGGCAAACTTTGTTTGAAAATCATTTCCGTGCTCTAACTCAATAGATGTTTGATCTAGGATCCCAAAACTTTATACAAGTGTTACTCATGACCCAAGGATGTGTTCTGTTACTTTTGGGGTAACATTTGTCACAGGTCAAGGTCACAGGTGAACTTTATTGCAAAATCGTTTCAGTGCTCCAACTCAAATTGGTGTTTGACCTAGGAGCCTGAAACCTTATACAAGTTTTGCTCATGATCCAAGGAGGTGCTCTATTATTTTTTGGTCCCATGGGTCAAAGGGCAAGGTCAATGATTATCCTTGTTTTGAAAATCATTTCCATTCTCTTATTGTGCTGCTTCAGTGACAAGGTGTTGGTGGTTGGTAATTGTCCGCTTTGCAACAGCTCTAGTTGAGAAAATTTTGACAAATTCTACTTTTGCAACAATGTTTTCGTATGCATTCATGTATTGAAAATCAATTTATGTTAATTATCTATTTTTCAAAAAGACAAAAAAAATGTCATCTCCAACTGGAAATGTATTAATCCTGATCTGAAACTAGAAAAATATGATAAGTGAGACTCTTTGATTAATTCTATTGCTATCACACGAAAGGGCAAAAAGTCTGACACTCTTTAACCCTTTCCCAAACAACAAATTTTGGACTGGTCCAAATTGAAAGAGTTTGCAGACAACAACTTCAAATTTGATGAAAATGGCAGAAAGTTATCAAAAAGGGTAGAAAACACTGTGGGAAAAGGAGAAATTGCTCATTATGAGCAATTTCTCCTTTTCCCACAGTGTTTTCACAAGACTTGTACTGCAGACAAGTGAAAACCAGGGCTTGTTTGGGAAAGGGTTAACTTATGTACTGATTTTCATTTTGGTACATTCAGAAACAAGATATCTCTTTTCCCCTAAAACTTGGAGCCTGCTATGGGTCTTCCCATCACCAGCAGATTACAACGAAGTTCTCCGGGGCATAATTCTGCATGGTATGTGGATAAACAAGACAAAGACTTGGAATTTCAAAATATTGCATTTTTACCCACAACAAGAGCACAGCATGCAGGTGTCATTGATTGACTTCAAATGCTTTAACTCTGATTATTTCGATGGTTACCTGCCCTTCTGGTATGAGCTCCCTTTTTGAATAAATACTAGCCCGAGTTGTATGTGCATATGTTCAACCAGTAAGAGGGGTATCAATAAATGTCAAAGATTTTGCAGAACGACAATGACGCAGAGGACGACAGGGCAAACACAGTAACTCGGTCGTTTCTTCGAAAACAGCCATGCTCAAGGGGATATTATCTCAACAGGTCGGTTTTCACATGTCGTCTAATAGACCACAGGCCACTGAAGTTTCTTTGGTCTATCACGAAACAGCGGAAATTTTAATTGCTCATTCGGCCACCGTCACTGAAAATGGAACATTTGTGCATCGCCTCTATATCATTATATAGATGTGGCGTATAGTGTTATTATTTACGACGTAATATCTATAACATAGTACATAGCGTTAATTAAGTACTATGTACAATACAGAGGCGATGCGCCAGTGTGCTATTTTTAGTAACTGTGTCCGATGATCGAGCAATGAAAATTTTGGTGTTCCGTGATAGACCAATGGAACTTCAGTGGCCTATAACGGTTGGACAGTTACGGGAGACACAGAAGTCTCGTAGGAATCACTAGAACTTTTTTCATGCTCACCTGTGTTTCAATGCATTACTCTTGACTTTCAAATCAACTCCTTTGACCTGTAGTATCTTGGCTATGTCTTCCTTCGGTGGCTTGGGCTTTTCCACAGGTTTGGCTGAAATGCATTAACTTTCTTTAATGTTTAATTCTGTTTATCTAACTCACATCAGAATGGGTAGTGCACTTATCCACTCTTCCCAATCTGAGGGCTGCTATTCCACATGATCATTGTCAAAACAGTGTTGAGAGATGAAAAACAAAACCCCTGTAGCAGTGAATATGATTATTCTTCATAAACAGCCTATCCCAGCTGGAATGCGACTTCACAAACCAGGATTAAAGCCCTGTAGGTTACCAACTTGGTAAACCGACTTGGTCCTATCTAGGGTAATCAAAGCGTTGAAAGTACCGAATGAGGGCGATACTTACACATGAGCGCTTGCAAAAAGGAAACCGAACGCATGGACTCGAGAATTACACGATATGGTGATGCTTCAAATTGAACATTTTGTTCCTACGAGGATCGTATATTTCATCTGGTACATGTAAAGAAAAAAATCGAATGCAAACTGTTTGTTGGGAAAACAAGTCTTTTTAACTCTTTACCAAACGACAGCATTTCAGACTTGTCTATTTTGAAAGGATTCCGAATCGACAAAAAAGTGGCTCAAATGATAGAACTCGTCTTTGAAAAAAGTTGAAAACATTGTAGCAAGATAATATTTTCAAAAGCCTCTTACTCAGTGACATTAAAACCCGGATTGTGTGGTAAGGGATTAGGCAAGAGTGTTTCTAAACGTGCCAAAAATATACTACTTTATTAGATTTTAAAAGTCAACAGGCTGAAAAAAATGTATCAAAATTCTCGTTGAAATGTCGGTAAGTTCTCTTCAATCCTATGTTTCTGAATCAACAGTATCAGGTAAGTGTGTATTTGTATTGTTATCCACATCACTAAAAATTGTCTCGGGAAATAGGTCTGTTGAAACGAAACTCCATTGACTCTTTCTATTAATCAGGGTGTCGTCTCTCCAACCAGGTACCACTTTATAACTATGAGCCAAACTCTGGAAAAAAAGGAGGTTTAATGCATCTCCGTGATGCATTATACCAAATATGTAATCATATAATTTTGGATCCATAAAATTCATTTTGTCTGACAACCGACTGAATTCTGAGATAGAATGGTCTCTGGACATGCAAAAAGAAAAAAAACAACAAAAACAAAAATTACCAAAAGCAAAAAAAAAAAAACGTTTTTGACCCAGGTCAGCCCGTACGGACTGCGCTGGCTGACCTGAGTCGATAGGTTTTGCAGATGCATTAAATCCCTTTTTCACAGAGCATGGTTCATGTCTAAGGGCATGTTTTCAAAAGTAAGCCAAGAATTGGAATCAGTCAAGGTCAACCAAGAAGCCACAGAAATAACTCTTACCGTGATTACAAAGCAGCTAAATGCGATTTGAAACTCTTGTTACCAGCATTTTCTGCATTTCCCACAATGTTTTAAAAGACTGCCTACTTCAGGGTCGTTAAAACTCGGGATTGTATGGTAAAGAGTTTAATGCGCAACCAGCGTATCGCTTATAACAGATATTTCTATGAAATGTTCTCGGAATTGAATGCTGCTGCAGATTTTGACTAAAATTGTTTTTGATACTGATTTAAAAAAAAAAAATGGAAAAGACAGAAAAAAATTGCCTTGCTTTGCTTTGCTCGGATATCATAAATAAAACATTTTGTATGCAGGGGAAAATGTGTCAGTATTTTACAGATATTTCTAAATGCAAACAAAACCAAGTATCTTCGCAAAACGATTTTTTCTATATCAGTTGAAGAATTGGTTGTTCACAGCAAAAGAGATGACATATTAACATATGACAATAAATGTAAAGCGTTGATTATCTATATGAAGCCCCACAGACTTATATAACTGCGTTTTAGAACAGAATGTGTTGCCGGCAGTCGGAGGAAAACTGACCTCATACTATTTAATACAAAGATTACAGAAATTAACCCTTGTATTAATACGGATTTTTTTTTCATGCTTTTCAGTCGTATATAGAAATCTAACAGTGAGACATATAGAGATTTTGTGTGTGTGTGTGTGTGTGAAAGATCGAAATTTACTAGATCTACTTAGAGTGAACATCGTCAGTAATATTTTCACGGGTGGCTGCGCCACTCGTGAAAATATTACCGATGATGTTCACGAGATGAAACAAATTTCGATCTTTCACCGGAAAAAAAAAAAATGTTCTATTTATTTCATGCTTCTAACCCCTGTTTTGTTGAAACTTTCATCAAAATCCAGTAGATCTACAGTTGTTTTCGGTAATTCCCCGTTGCGTAACCCCTCACATAACAACGCATTACAATAATTATGACGTAAAGCGCGAGAAATATATAGCGTAAATTACGTCATATTTCCCTCCGTTTGAATGGCACGCGCTAATAACCCAGGTAACTAGTGTGCGGGAACTACTGTTTCCGCCTTCAATTGAAGAGTTATAAAATATAAAATCGGTATTTTCACTCGTAACCATTAAATATCAAACCATAATCCGCCATTATCTCTCGATAAACTACCAAAAAGCAATAAATAAATCCTATTATTCACCGGTGAATGTTATAATTTACCGGTGAATGTTTTAACTTTTATTATAACTTTTATTTTTGATATGCCGCAGCTATTTATAGAACATGAATGAATTTTGAGCGGGTGAACGTCACTTTTTATAACGTAATCAGCATCACTCTTGACGTCATTATTACACTTTGTCCATATCCACTTATGACGTCATTAATATAATTATAGGTGCTACCTATGAGCAGGAAAAGCATAAAACCATTAACCAATTAAATATAGCTGTTGATTATCCAAAAAGTCAACCATTTGTTGTAAACGAAAAAGCTTTTTACCCTGGAATAAAAGCTTTTTCATACTTTTTAATCACTTGCTAGATCTACGTTTTCTGTCAACTCCAATTAAAAAAACAGAATGTTCTCTAAGGTGCAGCCAAACAGTGAAGAGATGTGTTTACATGCTACATGTACTAATTACTGCACATACAAAATCTGTAATATTGCAGACCGCAGGGCCTTTTTCGATTCCGCCAGATGTATTATATCAGAGAAAAAGACAGCTTTGGGCAATCAGACCACTGCCCTATTTGGCATAGCCTGCCCTTACTACTCCAGACCGATGGTATGATTATTTATAATTGTGCGCGATCTACAGTAAGACAGGGGAACAAAATAAGTGAATGGATCTCTGAAAGGATTATGGATATATTTTCAAATTTTCTTTTCTATTCCCCATTTTATTTTATTACTAAATGAGAAAAAGATCTGTCAAACTCATTTGTTTAAGATGTAATGGTTGAATGGACTATGCGTGAGAATGCATTGTACATAAAATATTCAAGGCTGAGGCAACAGACATCATATGTAAAACTGTATGACATTTACTCTTTATATAATTGCTTAAGCCACACAGTTCAGAACTTTTTCAGTCATTAGATTTTCATATTCAAAATACATGCATTACAATGAAGTTCCGTCATATGCATTGAAAGTAACCTGTCATTGGGTATGACAATTTGTCATTTTCAAATACGTTTATCATTGGTGCAGAATGAATTATCAGACCTTTGTACTAGATATCTACATCTTTTCAATTTTCTTGTCCTTTTTATGTAGACAGAAAGAATGAAACTCCTTTAAAATTTAGATTTTATTGTGTTGTAAAAGCTTGCCCATAGCAAACGAAGCTATTTTACAACCTTTTTTTCTTGTAAAAAAAAAACGATTAACCTGGAAAACTGACCCATTGCTATGATTAGATCTGTCAGTACGTTTTCCCAATACAGATCCGTTTTTTAACCACTGTTCAACTGCCCTATTCTCAAGCAGATTTGCACCTCTCTTATCTGTAAACTTACTTGCGATGTAATATTCGGATCTATAGAGCTACCTGTTGAGCGTCAACACTCAACCGTCAAACACTGTTACTTCTTAAGCAGAATTTTGAAAGAGAGAAAGTACCAATCCTATAAGCTAGACTATAACTGACATTTCGAACTACCGTATATACATAGTTATATGTTACATAAGTTCTTGCCCATTTAAAATGATAAATATATGCATGTACTATCTAGAATGTATTGACCTTAATTATCAAATACATAAAATTTTGGCCATGCTCTCGCAAAAGCGGGCTTAATGCATCTCCAGGATCCATTGTACCAAGCAAATCGTCGCATAATTACGGGTGCTAAAAATTCATTTAGTCTAACAACCAGCTCAATCATGAGGTAGACTTGTCCCTTGGCTTGTAGGAATTTACCAATTCAACAAAAAGTTTCGACACAGATCAGGCCGCGTGAACTGAGCAGGCTGACCTTGGTCAATATTGTTTTGCAGATGCATTAAGCCCCTTTTCACAGAGCATGTTTCATTTATTATTGAGCCACGCTCTGGCAGGATGGGGCTTAATGCATCTATGTGATGCATTATACCAAGCATGTCATCACATAATTGTGGGTACATAAAATCCAGTTTGGCTTAACCCTTTCACAAACAAGCCCTGGTTTTCACGTGTCTGCAGTACAAGTCTTTTGAAAACACTGTGGGAAAAGGAGAAATTGCTCGTAACGAGCAATTTATCCTTTTCCCACAGTGTTTTCTACCCGTTTTGAGACCTTTCTGCCATTTTCATCAAATTTAAAATTGTTGTCTGCAAACTCTTTCAATTTGGACTAGTCCAAAATTTGTCGTTTGGAAAACCGACTGAATCTAGAGGTAGAATGGTCGTTGAACACACAGAAAGTTCACAAATAGCAAAAAGTGTGGATATGTGCCACCCTGCGCAGGCTGACATCGGTCGATACTTTTTACAGATCTGCATTAAGCCTTCTCTTCACAGAGCATGGCTCTAGTACATGTACGACTGTTTAGAAAATCACAGCTAAACAAATACATGCATATCCCGTAACATTTTTCCATAACTTGATTTACATGTATTTGTCCAAATGGTATCTCAGCTTCAGATCAAGCCCAGAACCTGTGAAACACTGGCAATTTGAGACTAATGAATTATCACCATTAATGAAATACTGTTGAAAGCAGAATAAAACACCGTGTAAACAAACAGAATGCTAATTAAGACCGTTACATGTCAGACACGTTCTTTAAACCCTTTAGAAAAGGGGCCTGATCTGGTTTCGAGACCTTTTATAGATAGTTTATGAAGATAGGTAAAGTTAGCTAGTTACTAGTAGCCAGCTACTAGTAGCCAGCTACTTGTTCAGGTAAAGTTAGCTACTAGTAGCCAGCTACTTGTTTAGGAAACGTTAGCTACTAGTAGCCAGCTACTTGTACCTTTTGACTTTACTCTAAATAAAATTGAAAAATATCCGCATTTTCATGACGAGTAGCTGGCCCTTTAAATGAATGAGAATGGATTAATCTTGATATTTTTAATTTCTCCTAAGTGTCCCCAAAAGGATTTTTTGAAATATTTTGAAAAATCTCTTTTAATCTCGCCAGCTACTTGTACATTTTAAATTATTAATTCGAAAAACAGCAAAGTTGTCCAGTTTTCAAATCAATTAGCTGGCCCCTTTAAAAACCGGAAATGACTCAATTTTGAGTTTTCTGATAAATTCATAGTACCTGTTATTCAAAACAAGCATTTAATTTCAAAATTCGCTCTTAGGCTCGCCAGCTACTTGTACCTTTTGATTTCACTCTAAGTAAAATTGAAAACTATCCGCATTTTCATGACGAGTAGCTGGCCCCTAAAATGAATAGGAATTGATTGATTTTGATATTATTAATTTCTCCTACGTGTCCTCGATATAATTTGTTGAAATATTTTGATAAATATCTCTAAATCTCGCCAGCTACTTGTACATCTTAAATCATAATTTCGCAAAAGTGCAAAATTGTCCCATTTTCTGATCAAGTAGCTGGCCACTTTAATAACCGGAAATGATTCAATTTTGAGTTTTCTGATAAATTCATAGTACCTGTTATTCAAAACAAGCATTTAATTTCAAAATTCGCTCTTAGGCTCGCCAGCTACTTGTACCTTTTGATTTCACTCTAAGTAAAATTGAAAACTATCCGCATTTTCATGACGAGTAGATGGCCCCTAAAATGAATAAGAATTGATTGATTTTGATATTATTAATTTCTCCTACGTGTCCTAAATATGATTTGTTGAAATATTTTGATAAATATCTCTAAATCTCGCCAGCTACTTGTACATCTTAAATCATAATTTCGCAAAAGTGCAAAATTGTCCCATTTTCTGATCAAGTAGCTGGCTACTTTAATAACCGGAAATGCTTCAATTTTGAGTTTTCTTATACATTCACAGTCTCTGTTATTCAAAACAAGAATTTAATTTCAAAATTCGCTCTTAGGCTCTCCAGGTACTTGTACCTTTTGATTTCACTCTAAGTAAATTTGAAAACTATTCGCATTTTCATGACGAGTAGCTGGCCCCTTAAATGGATGAGAATGGATTGATTTTGATATTTTTCATTTCTCCTAAGTGTCCAAAAAAAGATTTGTTGAAATATTTTGAAAAATTTTTTTTAATCTCGCCAGCTACTTGTACATTTGAAATCATTACTTTAAAAAACAGCAAAGTTGTCCAGTTTTCAAATCAAGTAGCTGGCCCCTTTAATAACCGGAAATGCCTCAATTTTGAGTTTTCTTATACGTTCACAGTCTCTGTTATTCAAAACAAGCATTTAATTTCAAAATTCGCTCTTAGGCACGCCAGCTACTTTTACCTTTTGATTTCACTCTAAGTAAAATTGAAAACTTTCCACACTTTCATGACGAGTAGCTGGACCCTAAAATGAATAAGAATTTATTGATTTTGATATTTTTAATTTCTCGTAAGTGTCCCCAAAAGATTTTTTTCTAATATTTGTGAAAAATCTCTTTTAATCTCGCCAGCTACTTGTACATCTTGAATCATTACTTCGAAAAACAGCAAAGTTGTCCAGTTTTTAAATCAAGTAGCTGGCCCTTTGAATAAGCGGAAATGATTCAATTTTAAGTTTTCTTATACATTTACAGTATTCGTTACTCAAAACAAGCATTTAATTTCAAAATTCGCTCTTAGGCTCGCCAGCTACTTGTACCTTTTAATTTCACTCTAAGTAAAATTGAAAAATATCAACATGTTCATGACAAGTAGCTGGCCCCTAGAATGAATAAGAATGGATTGATTTTGATATTTTTAATTTCTCCTACGTGTCCTCAGTCAGTATGATTTGTTGAAATATTTTGAAAAGTCTCTCTAAACCTCGCCAGATACTTGTTCATTTCAAATCCTGATTTCGCAAAAGTGCAAAATTGTCCAGTTTTCAAATCAAGTAGCTGGCCCCTTTAAAAACCGGAAATGATTCAATTTTGAGTTTTCTTATACATTCACAGTCTCTGTTATTCAAAACAAGCATTCAATTTCAAAATTCGCTCTTAGGCTCGCCAGCTACTTGTACCTTTTGATTTCACTCTAAGTAAAATTGAAAACCATCTGCATTTTCATGACGAGTAGCTGGGCCCCTAAAATGAATAAGAATTGATTGATTTTGATATTATTAATTTCTCCTACGTGTCCTCAATATGATTTGTTGAAATATTTTGAAAAATATCTCTAAATATCGCCAGCTACTTGTACATTTTAAATCATGATTTCGCAAAAGTGCGAAATTGTCCCATTTTCTGATCAAGTTGCTGGCCCATTTAATAACCGGAAATGCTTCAATTTCGAGTTTTCTCATGCATTTATGCTCTCTTTTATTCGAAACAAGAATTTAATTTCAAAATTCGCTCTTAGGCCCGCCAGCTACTTGTACCTTTTGTCTTTACTCTAAGTAAAATTGAAAAATATCCAGATTTTCATGACGAGTAGCTGGCCCTTTAAATGGATGAGAATAGATTGATTTTGATATTTTTAATTTCTCCTATGTGTCCTCAAAGTGATTTGTTGAAATATTTTGAAAAATGTCTTTTAATCTTGGTAGTTACTTGTACATTTGAAATCATTACTTCGAAAAACAGCAAAGTTGTCCCATTTTCAAATCAGTAGCTGTCCCCCTTAATAGCTGGAAATGCTTAAATTTTGACTATTGTAGTGCATTTATCATCCCCTTTATGTAAAAAAGGCATTTAATTTTAAAAACAGCTCTCAGACTCGCCAGGTACTTGTACCTTTGAATTCCTCTCTGAGTGAAATTGAAATATGTCCCCCTTTTCACGACGAGTAGCTGTCCTCTTTAATAACAGGAAATGCTTCCATTTTGAGTTTGCTCGTGCATTTATAGTCTCTTTTATTCAAAACGAGCACTGAATGTCAAAAATCGCTCTTAGGCTCGGCAGCTACTTGTACCTTTTGATTTCACTCTAAGTAAAATTGAAAAATATCTGCATTTTCATGACGAGCAGCTGGCCTCTAAAATGAATAAGAATGAATTGATTTTGGTATTTTTAATTTCTCCTACTTATCCTAAACATGATTTGCTGAAAAATTTTGAAAAATCTCTCTAAATCTAGCCAGCTACTTGTACATTTTAAATCATGATTTCGCAAAAGTGCAAAATTGTCCCATTTCAGATCAAGTAGCTGGCCCCTTTCATAACCGGAAACGCTTCAATTTCCAGTTTTCTCGTGCATTTATACTCTCTTTTATTGAATACGACCACTCAATTTCAAAAATCGATCTTAGGCTCGCCAGCTACCTGTGCCTTTTGATTTCACTCTAAGTACAATTGAAAAACATCCGCATTTTTATGACTAGTAGCTGGCCCCTTAAATAGATGAGAATGGATTGATTTTGATAATTTTAATTTCTCCTAAGTGTCACAAAAAAGATTTGTTGAAATATTTTGAAAAATCTCTTTTAATTTCGCTAGCCACTTGTACATTTGAAATCATTATTTGAAAAACAGCAAAGTTGTACATTTTTCAAATCAAGTAGCTGGCCCCTTTAATAACCCGGAAATGATTCAATTTTGAGTTTTCTGATAAATTCATGGTATCTGTTATTCAAAACAAGCATTTAATTTCAAAATTCCCTCTTAGGTTCGCCAGCTACTTGTACCTTTTGATTCACTCTAAGTAAACTTGAAAAATATCCGAATTTCCTGGCGAGTAGCTAGGCCCTTTAAATGATAAGTTTGGATTGATTCTGATACCTTTAATTTCCCCTAAATATCCTCAATATGATTCGTTGAAATATTTTGAAAAATCTCTCTAAATCTAGCCAGCTACTTGTACATTTGAAATCATGATTTCGAAAAGCAGCAAAGTAGTTCCGTTTTTTAATCAAGTAGCTAGCCCCTTTAATAATCGCAAATGATTCAATTTTGAGTTTTCTCATAAACTTATAGTCTCTGTTTTTCAAAACAAGCATTCAATTTCAAAATTCGCTCTTAGGCTCGCCAGCTACTTGTACCTTTTGATTTCACACTAAGTATTATTGAAAAATATCCGCATTTTCCTGACAAGTAGCTGCCCCCTTTAATGATTAAAAATGGATTGATTTTAATATCTTTAATTTCTCCTAAGTACCCTCAATGTGATTCGTTGAAATATTTTGAAAAATATCTCTAAATATAGCCAGCTACTTGTACATCTTAAATCATGATTTCGCTAAATTGCAAAATTATCCCGTTTTTATATCAAGTAGCTGGCCCCTCTAATAACCAGAAATGCTTCAATTTTGAGTTTTCTGACGCATTTATAGTCTACTTTATTCAAAACAAGCACTTAATTACAAAAACAGCTCTTAGACTCCCCAGCTACTTGTACCTTTGAATTCCTTTCTAAGTGAAATTGAAAAATGTCCCAATTTTCATGACGAGTAGCTGGCCCCTTTAATAATTAAAAGTGAATTGAAAATGATATTTTCAATTTCTCCGTAGTACAGTGAATGTGATTCTTTGGAATATTTTGAAATGTCTGTCTTAATCTCGTCAGCTACTTGTACATTTTGAATCCCTAATTAAAAACAAATGTGAAAAAAAAAAATCCTAGTGACAGATCTCGCAGCTTGAACCTTTAATACAGGAAATTATTTGATTTTGATTTTTCTGATGTATTTATATAGTAATCTGGATGGAAGAAAAACATTTCGATTAAAAACGTCGACATTTGGTCCGCCAGCTACTTGTACCTTTAGGGAACTGATAAAAACCTCCCATTTTAATAACCTATATATCAGTCTCTTGGTACGAATTGCCAGATTTTCCTTTACAAGTGACTGCTTGCTAGAAGGTGGCTACCAGTACCTGGCTACAAATAACCAGTTTTACCAGCTCAAGTAGCTGGCTACTAGTAGCTGGCTACTAGAAGCTAACTTTACCTGAACAAGTAGCTGGCTACTAGTAGCTAACTTTACCTGAACAAGTAGCTGGCTACTAGTAGCTAACTTTACCTATCTAGTCTATGAATCGTACTTTTGAAATCATAATATTTAACACAGACAATCGATGGAATGTTCCTGCCCATATTAAAATATTATAGATCTACCCAAATATTGCAATTTAGATATACAGAAAAATATCATCATGTTTGTAGTGTAGTCCCACGATAACACTAAATGTTCTATGCAGTCTTATCTTGCTGTACACCGTGGCACTCCGAAACCCATAGATCGACACGAAGAAATTCGGCATATGTACTCTTCAGAAAATAATTTTAGTGTAGCTATTCATTTATTTATCGTTTTATTTATTCATTTTCTGCTTTCAATCAAAATCCATCGTTTCTATTTTCATTAGAATAAATTTTGAAAAACGTTGAAATGAAAACTAAGTATTCCAGCCGTAAAAAAAAACAACTCTGTCAATACAAACATCATAATTTAAAAGAGTTATCATTCTTTGAATGTTGTATGACGTCAGGATGACGTCAAAGTTCGCTAGGAGTCATTCGGCATACCTCGGGTGATCCGCTGATCAAATCCCTCGGCTGTATCACGTAGCTTGATATGCACCTACACGGTACATTTCGCACATCTCCGGAAGCACACCGCTTTACCGTTATTGAAATTGTAAGGCTCCTCTTTAGAAAGAACGCATGAGTAAATTTTCTATCGTTATCTTTCTAAGAGTATTTCAGTCGGCAAACAGTTTGTACATTCAATTTTTAGCGTGGTTTATCAATTCCGTTAGGAGCTTTCATCGACAGATCGACAGAAGTGAATAACTTCACAGTGGTTGTTCATGTCGTTGCTAAGCGATCTACAGGGGCGCCGCCATGTTTAAGATCATGTGATTGGTAGTTCAAAATGGAAGCCTCCCTTATACAGGCGAGGTTAGATGTAGGTACGGAATCGGCCGAGTTGTATGATTTTTCCCACTAGGTAATTTTTATACAATTCATCTAATCTGACGGAAACACCGGATCGATTCTAACGGTAACACCGCTACTGGCAACCTATTTTTTTATTCAAAAGATTAAACTGAATGACTGGAAAAGAGAGCCATCGCCGGATATATAGTAAAATCCAAGATGGCTCCATGAAACGGGAACTGAGATTTGACTTTCACGGGTATATATTCACTTATGTTTTTCGCGTTACCTAAAAGTGGGAAAAACCGAAAGGCTTTTCCCGTAATATGAACATAGGCAAAGCCTAATATGAATATAGGCAAAGCCCAAAGGCGAGCAGCGCTACTTTGTTGAAAGTAAATCTCCAAATCAAATGCCTACAAATTGTAGGGGGTAGATCTAGATCTGATTTTTGTATAAACTCACTAAAGTTCAAATATAATTCATCTTGCGCAGAAATAAGCAAAGCACACCACCAGTAAAGAATATAGGCCTAGTCAAATGTATACAATAAGTCACCCCACTCCGCCCTCCTAAAAAAGAAAAACAGGGGTATTTCCTTAATGGACTAGACAGCCCTTTAAGATAATTTTAGGGTTTGTGCCATTTGTTTGTATTGGAGTTTAACGTCCTTTTAACGACTTTGGTCATATCAAGGCGATCATTGCACCGTGCTACACATGTGTTTCCTGGCTTTCCTACATGAGTACTGACACAAGTTCCTTTCCAAGCCACTGACCACTTTTCTCTAATGCATCAGAGGTGAGAGGTGAAAAATCACTAGAAAGAAGGTTTGCCCCAACCGGGTATTGAACCCATAACCACCAGGTAATGAGTCAGACACACTAACCACTGAGCTACTTGGCCGGGCAGGTTTCATGCCAGAATTACGCATTTTAGTATGATGCTGTCATATTTGATAGCATAACAGTAGACTGACATATTGCCAAGAATATTCATTATTTGAATGCCAAATTTGCACCCTTTTATTGCATTTAACCATCCAGTGTCTTTAGTGGTATTCATCTGTGCTTAAAAAATGAAGTTGAAGATCTAAACTCTTAAAAAGCCCCTTTAATACCAAAAATCTAGCACTGATCATATTGGATGGTCATGTTGATCAGTTGGTAGACCTACATCATAGGCTCAGGTAGAGCAGGGGTTTGTGTTGGAATCATTTCTAGGGTAGCATTTCCGGTGGATTCTCATTACATTGTTGACAAGCTTAATTTGTGAATGTTGTCAGGTGTTCTTAATCAGGGGATATAACAGACAGAAACTAAGTGTAACTGTTGTTATATCAGCTTTGTTGCCTTCAAGTATGTACAGCAATGCCCTGTTAGCCAGAAGTAACATGTTCCAACAGCCACCATTTTACCTCTTTACCACACAATCCAAAGTTTTAAAGACCCCTAGGAAGAAAGCATTTGAAGCCATTGTGAGAACAGAAGAAAATGTTGGTTTCCAACATTTCTATCCTTTCAAAGAAAAAAACCATCATGTGAAATAGATTTACCATCTGCAAATGCTTTGAATTTTGACAGGTTTGAAATGCTGCCGTTTGGAAAAGACTTAATTTATCACTGGACCTGTTTGAGAGAATGGATGGACAGACAAACAGTCTGACCAATGGATGGGTAGAATTATCTGTACTTGAAGCAATGTTGTCTTTTTGATATCTTGGGCCATGAATTTGTTGCAATCTTTGATTATTCAGAGATAAACAAGGTTAAACAAAATCAGAGTAGAACAAGATTTGTAAGAGTTTGTAGGACCTGGGTCAAAATGGCACCCTCCTAAAAGTTTTGATTGGCTCTGCGCTAACGGTGTTTACTTAGTAATCTTAAGGCTCTGGGTTTGATCCTCATCCAAGATAAAGTTTTAGTTTTTATGGGAATGTCTATGGGCAAGGCAAGGTAAATTCCAAGCATGGACTATGTATAAAACCAAGGAAACTACAATACAGAGTGAGCTGTCAGCCTGATACGACTGAAATAATTGTAAAAGGAGAGTAAAACACCAACTGATCAATCCAAAAAAGTCCCAGTATCAAAATGTATAAGGCCAAAAGAGGCTAGTTAAAAATCATGATCCTTTTTTTAATCATTGTCTGACATTGGTATTCAAATAGAATTAATTTCTATTTTAGTCATTGCTTTGAAAACAGAGTATTTCTATTTCGTAATTAAAGTTATGAACAACAAATGTTTTACCTGCATGGATCTAGGAAGAAAGTAAAGACTGAGAATTTTCAGAGATTTAAGTTTGTAGATCTCAATCTTTGTAAATATTTGTATAGAGTTTTATGTTGCTTTCCACAGCAACTTAGCTTACTTATTGTCATCAACATCTTTCTTAGTAATGTTTTAACCAGCGTCAGCCTGTGGCTACGGTGTGCCTTGCTCAAGGATAGTCCTACATGACTCTAAGTGCAATCAGGGGTTGAAACAGGATTTCCAGACAACAAAACCTTTGCCTTGACCAAATAGCTATAGTCTGCAGATCACCCTATGGATACAATACAGTCACCCACAAAAACAAATCAGCAGAAAAAATATTTCAGCAGCTCTCAAGTCCTTGCCATTACTTTGCCACAAATCTACTCTTAACAATCAGTTCATCGATCATACTTACATGTTTTTTATGACTATGCAGCTAAATGCAATAAACGGATTTGCTGTGATAAACTTAAACTTGTTGAAAGCAGATTTAAACCAGGCGTGTTAAAAGACATAACACCAGATTTTGTTTTGAGAAGATAAAAAAAAAATCTTTTCCAAACTGATAAGCAATATCATTCTACAAAAAGAGGCCTGTAACTCATTACCACACAGCAAATTTTGGACTTGTCCAAATTCAAAACATCTGCAAATGGCAAATTCAGAATTGGTGCAAACATACTTAAGTTCTCTGATAGGATAGAAAACATTGTGGAAAAAGGAGAAAATGCTGGTCACCAGCATTTTCCCCTTTTCCCTCAATGTTTTCAGAACTTTCTCCTACAGGGTCGTTAAAATTCATGACTGAATGGTAATAGGTTAAATTTAAAAATCATTTCTAGAGAAAATACCCAAAGGAATATCCCATTTTTTGAAAATGTTTTAAATGTTAACTCACTGTAACAGGGTAGTTCTAAGTACATTTAAACATGCATGACAGATACCATAGATTATTTCTGTCAGTGAAGGCATTTCCTAGAAGCAGTCATTCTGAACCTAAAGCAGATGTAGATCTCGATGAGAATCGAATTTTGTTAATTTCTGTTTGAATAACAGACACACTAATCAGTCCGTCAATACCTACATAGTTAATCAAAGTCAAGAGTTTGCTCGGGCCGAGTTGGCCTGGGGACGAGTTAAATACTAGCCGAGTTGTTTCACTACTTTACTGAGCAAGATAGATAGATAGATGGATACATAGATAGATGGATTTTAAAAAAATTTAGGGAAAACGTACTAATGAAACAAGAACAAAGTATTCATTGGCAAGAGCGCGAAAAAACTGTTAGGAAAAGATCGATTGGCTCACCCGAAATGGTTCAACTGCTTATTAATTCCCGTAACGTTTAATTATGTATTCGGAAATATCCGTACCTCGGACAGATACGGAAAACCCCGAATTCCTTCGTATTTGACCAGATCTCGCGATGGTCTCGTTTGTAGACTGGAACGCTGTTTCAAATCACGTGATTGTCAACGTTGTCAGGGTAGAAACGCTCTTTGTACCAGTCTTTTACGTCACTTCCGTCCGCCATATTTGAATTTGTAAAAATCTACTTCCGGTCCACCACTTTTTCGAAGTCAACAGGTATGTACATTTTTGACACCATCTCTACCAATAAGCTCTCGCTTACGCGAGGCGTAGCTCCGCGACGCCTCTTGTGCGCTGCTCGCTATAAGCGAGCAGCGCTTTCAGTGTATGTACCTTTAATGTTGAAGACAGTAGATCACAAAGTCTAATGCTTTCAAATCATAGGGGCTAGAATAGATCTAGATATAATTCAGATTTTTATAATCTCACTAAACTTCAAAATATGATTCATCTCTGAATCAAGGAAAGGAATTGCTGGAAAATCATCAGTAGAGAAGAAAGACATATGTAATAAGAAAAAGATAAAACTCAATGGAGTTTCCATCATGGGCTAGATAGATCCTTAGGATATATGTACAATTTGTGCCAGAATTTAGGGATTTTTGAGAGTTGTTACGTTTGCAAAGAAAGGTTTATTTTGTAGCAGATCTACTATATTCCTCTGTGTGTGAGACAAAAAAGAACAAGAGGGCCATGATGGCCCTGGATCGCTCACCTGATTAGAGTGCCTGAAAGGTATTTCTTTAATTTAACCAAGTGACCTAGTTTATGACCCCAGATGACCCAATTTCAAACTCATATTTCACGAAGACAAACATTCTGACCAATTTTCAAGTCAATTGAGCAAAAAATGTGGCCTCTAGAGTGCCCTAAAGATATTTCTTTAATTTGACCTAGTGACCTAGATTATGACCTCAGGTGACCCAAATTTGAACTGGTCTTGGACTTCATCAAAAGAAACATTTTAACCGATTTTCAAATCAACCGAATAATAAATGTGGCCTCTAGAGTGCCCACTAGGTATTTCTTTAATTTGACCAAGTGACCTAGTTTATAACCCCAGTAGACCCAAATTCAGACTCACGTGAGATTTTATAAAGACAACCATTCTGACCAATTTTCAAGGCAATTGAACAAATAATGTGGCCTCTAGAGTGCCCTAAAGATATTTCTTTAATTTGACCTAGTGACCTAGATTATGACCTCAGGTGACCCAAATCCAAACTGATATTTCATCAGGACAAACATTCTGGCCAAATTTCAGGTCATTTGAGCAATAAATGTGGCCTCCAGAGTGCAAACAAGGTATTTCTTTAATTTGACCAAGTGACCTAGTTTATGACCCCAGTTGACCCAAATTCAGACTTATGTGAGATTTTATAAAGACAAACTTTCTGACCATTTTTTTAAGACAATTAAGCAAATAATGTGGCCTCGACAGTGCCAACAAGGTATTTCTTTAATTTGACCTAGTGACCTAGTTTATGACCCAAGATGACCCAATTTTGAACTCAATGAACTCATTGTGCTTAGATGGGCAAAGAAACTTAGAAGAGAATCAATACATACCAAATATCAAAGCTCTACGCCTTCCAGTTTCAAAGAAGAATTTTAAAGTTTTCCTTCTTTGTTCTTATGTTCGAATTTGTGACCCCCCCGGGCTGGGCAAGTTTGACCCCAATGGCATCATATGAACAAACTTGGTAAAGGTCCACTAGAAGATGCTACCTGCCAAATATCAAAGCTCCACGCCTTCCTGTTTCATAGAAGAAGATTTTTAAAGTTTTCTTCTTTGTTCCTATGTTCGAACTTGTGACCCACGGGGCAGGGCCAGTTTTGACCCCAAGGGCATCATATGAACAAACTTGGTAGAGGTCAACTAGGAGATGCTACATACCAAATATCAAAGCTCTACGCCTTCCAGTTTCAGAGAAGGTGATTTTTAAAGTTTTCCCTCTTTGTTCCTATGTTCGAACTTGTGACCCCCGGGGCAGGGCCAGTTTTGACCCCAAGGGCATCATATGAACAAACTTGGTAGAGGTCCAGTAGGAGATGCTACATGCCAAATATCAAAGCTCTGCGCCTTCTAGTCTTAGAGAAGAAGGTTTTCAAAGTTTTCCTTCTTTGTTCCTATGTTCGAAATTGTGACCCCCGGGGCGGGGCCAGTTTTGACCCCAGGGGCATCATATGAACAAACTTGGTAGAGGTCCACTAGGAGATGCAGCAAACCAAATATCAAAGCTCCACGCCTTTCGGTTTCACAAAAGAAGAATTTTAAAGTTTTTCTTCTCTGTTCCTATGTTCGAATTTGTGGCCCCCGAGGCAGGGCCAGTTTTTACCCCAAGAGCATCATATGAACAAACTTGGTAGAGGTCCACTAGAAGATGCTACATGGAAAATATCAAAGCTCCACGCTTTCCTGTTTTAGAGAAGATGATTTTTAAAGTTTTCCTTCTTTGTTCCTATGTTCGAACTTGTGACCCCCGGGGCAGGGCCAGTTTTGACCCCAGGGACATCATATTAACAAACTTGGTAGAGGTCAAGTAGGAGATGCTACATACCAAATATCAAAGCTCTACGCCTTCCAATTTCAGAAAAGAAGATTTTTAAAGTTTTCCTTCTCTGTTCCTATGTTCGAACTTGTGACACCCGGCGCAGAGCCAGTTTTGACCCCAAGGGCATCATATGAGCAAAACTTGGTAAAGGCCCACTAGAAGATGCTACCTATCAAAGCTCCACGCCTTCCTGTTTCAGAGAAGAAGATTTTTAAAGTTTTCTTTCTTTGTTCCTATGTTCGAACTTGTGACCCCCAGTTTCAGAGAAAATGATTTTTAAAGTTTTCCCTCTTTGTTCCTATGTTCGAACTTGTGACCCCCGGGGCAGGGCCAGTTTTGACCCCAAGGGCATCATATGACCAAACTTCGTAGAGGTCCAGTAGGAAATGCTACATGCCAAATATCAAAGCTCTGCGCCTTCTAGTTTTAGGGAAGAAGGTTTTCAAAGTTTTCCTTCTTTGTTCCTATGTTCGAACTTGTGACCCCCGGGGCGGGTCAAGTTTTGACCCCAGGGACATCATATGAACAAACTTGGTAGAGGTCCACTAGGAGATGCAACATGCCAAATTTCAAAGCTCTGCGCCTTCTAGTTTCAGAGAAGAAGATTTTCAAAGATTTTGCATCTTTTTCCTTTTTGTTGCCATGGCAACCAGAGTTAAGGGTGGAATTCAATTCTTTGAACACCTTTGGTAGAGCTTCACCCAAGGAACATCCCTGCCAAGTTTCATCAAGATTGGCTCGGTGGTTTAGGAGAAGAAGATGTTTAAAGAAATTGTTGACGGACGCCGGACATAGGACGATCACAATAGCTCACCTTGAGCACGTTGTGCTCAGGTGAGCTAAAAATGTAGAAAAAAAAAAGCCCCGTTAACATGGAAAATCTTTGGTAGCATTTGTTCATATAGAGTCTTAATGTAGCTCAGTTTGTACATCATACACTCAGCTAGGGCAGGGGTATAGTATTGGAGTCCATTTCTAGGGTAGCATTTCCTGTTGATTCTCAGCAAAATGTTGACAAGATCAATTTGTGTGAGTTAGCAGGTGTTCTTAACCAGGCTATGTAACAAGCAGGAACTCAGAGCTGTTATATCAGCTTTGTTGCCTTCAAGCAATACCCTGTTGCCAGAGGTATCGTGTTCCAGTTCCATATCAGTCATCATTTTTCCCTTTATCATTGGACCTGTGTCAGAGAATGAATGGGCAAACAAACAGACTGGCCAACTGACTAATGGAGTTATCTGTACTTGAAGCAATTTTGCCATGTTGGTATCTAGGGCTATGATTTGTTACAACCTTTGATTATCAAATCAAACGGTTTGAGATAATTTCATCTTTTAATATCAGGTTTTTACAAAATTAGTCAAAGTCAGAAAATGACTTAAATGTTTTGTAAACATTCAGGTTCTGGGTCAAAATGGCATCCTCCAAAGAGTTTTGAGTCGTCTTGGGTGGTTAAATGCTTAAATTAGTTAAAAGGTTCCAACCTCATCCAAGATAATGTTTTACCTTTATTGGATTGGGAGTGTCTTCAGGCAATGCAAGGTACATCCAAAGCATGGACTACTTGTAAAACCAAGGAAAATACATAAATAACTGAGCCGTCAGTTTGATAGTAAGACTGAAATGATTTTGAAAGGAGAGAAGAACACCAATCAATCAATACAAAAAGTCCTAGTTTCAAAAATGACAGGCCCATAAGAGGCTGGTTAAAAATTATGGTCCATTTTTTCAAATCTGACATTGGTATTTGAAATGAGATCATGACTATTTATTCATATTTTGAAAACATAGCATTTCTTAATTAAAGTTATGAAAAACATGATTTTATTTTACTTGCATGGATCAAGGGAAAAAGTAAAGACTGAGATTTAAGTTTGTACATATTTGTTTGAATGGAGTTTTATGTTACTTTTCACAGCAATTCAGCTTATTTATTGTTATTAATTATATCACAGCGAAGTTTCAATGAGTGCTAACCTGTGGCTATGGTGCCTTGCCCAAAGATACTACCACATGACTGACAGTGCACTCAGGGGTTGAAACAGGATTTCCTGATAACAAACCCTTTGCCTTGAGCATATAGATGCAGATCACGCCAGGGATACAAAACCTACAAAAACAAATCTGCAGAAAAGATATTTCAATGGCTTTCAAGTCCTTGTCGTTTCTTTGCCACATTTTTTTTTTTTTTTTTTTTAAACAATCAAATCATCATATTTGTACTTTTTTTACGTTTATGCAGCTGACGGTTTTGCTGCGATGTAATAAAATTAAATATGTTGAAAGCTGAGTAAAATCAGGAATGCTAAAAAGGCATAACAGCAGAGTTTGTTTTGGGAAATAAAAACATATCTTTTCAAAAACTAATAAGCGATGTTGTTCTGCAAAAAAAAAAAAGGGGTAAAAAGGTTTAGACCAAGATATTATTTCAAGAGAAAATATATAAAGGAACATCCCATTTTTTTTGGGGGGGGGGGGAAGCTCTTGACTTATCCTGTAACAGGATAATTCTAAAGACACTTTTGCATGGCTGACAGATACCATAAATTGGATCATTAGGATTATTTCAAGTTATCACTTTACAGGTAATGAGTTTGAGCCTTGGTGCTGACAATTTTGGTGGTGCCTTTTTTTCTTTCACCTTTGCCACACTGAGAGTGCACTGTCATTTCCTGGTGATGTATCTTGCCAACTAGCAAATGCCTTGAACAAAATTCTTTGCACAAATTCAAGTACATGTATTACCCAGCTGTAACCCCTTCAGTGGAGAATAGATTGGGAAAAAAAACCTGTTTCAGTCTGTAGAAAAGACAGCTAGATCCTGAATTTAAGGATGTTTTAGCAAAAACATCTCATAATTTCCACCAGTCCAACAGTGTTGACCCTATTTTAGAGAATAACAGACTGAACAAAAATTCATATTCTATGCAGTCAAAATGAAATCTAGATCTACAATATCAAAAACGTAAAAGAAAAAAAGAAAATTCAGACAGAGTTCAGTTGGATAGGATTACAACAAGCAAAATTGGCAGCTAATTCACAGCAGAAAGAAGGAAATGTACCAAGAATGAAAAAGGAGGCGAATTCCCTCTGTTAAAAAAAAAAAAATAATAATAATAATTAAAAAAATAAAAACTCCCTGCTGTAAGTGGGCCAGTTAGACCTATACCTTTTGCTCCTAACAGAAACAAAGGGGGAAAAACAAAAATAACCCTAAATCCAAGATCTAGATGAAAATCGACTTTCCGCCACTATGTACAAAGATAAACTAACAAATTTGCCCTGGCCGATTTGGCCTGGGGACGAGTTAAATACTGGACGAGTTGCTTCGCTTTCTTTACAGAGTAAAACTTTAAAAATTAGGGAAAACGTCATAATGATAAATGAACGAAAATTTTATTGGCAAGAGCGCGAAAAAACTTTAAAGAAAAGATCGATTGGCTCATCCGAAATGGTTCTGCTCCTTATTAATACTCGTAAAGTTTATTTATGTATTAGGAAATATCCGTACCTCGGACAGATACGGAAAAACCCGAATTCCTTCGTATTTGACCAGATCTCGCGAGGGTCTCGTTTGTAGACTGGAACGCTTTTTCAAATCACGTGACTAACAAGGTTCTAAGAAATTATAGGGAAGAAACGCTCTTAGTACCAGTCTTTTACGTCACTTCCGTCCGCCATATTTAAATTTCTAAAAAACATATTCCGCTCCACCACTTTTTCGAAGGCATAAGGTATGTACATTTTTGACACCATCTCTACCAATAAGCTCTCGCTTACGCGAGGCGTCGCCTCGCGACGTCTCTTGTGCGCTGCTCGCTATTACAGCTAGTCCGTATCCGACTAGATTGAACAGATCTATTTCGCTTGAAAAACGCACATATTTTTCACGATGAGCAAAAAAAAAAATGGAAGAAGAGCATAACAGAAATAGAGTAATTGTTTGTTTCAGCGTTTGATCGAAATTCCTTTCATCTCGTGGAAAGCAAAGGCCATATTTTCACGAGTGGCCACTCGTGAAAACATGGCTTTTGCATTTCATGAGATGAAAGGAATTTCGCCACTCGTGAAAATACGGCCTTTGCTATCCACGAGATGAAAGAAATTTCGATCATACACCGAAACAGAGAATTGTCCTCTATATCTTTACCTTCCCCTGGCTTTTTTCTGTCCCACCTGGGAACAAAAAAATTTGGTGATCCATAGAAGAAACGTTCAATTCTTCGATTGCCGTAGACGTAGCAGAATCTACTACCATAAGCAGATCTTGGTCTGTCTCTTCTATCCCTGTACCTTGATAAGTATCCGTATGGTCGACTTGCCGTATGTGATCTGTACCTAGCATACATGCCTGTTAAAGAGGTTAGAAAAATAAAACTGTCAATGTCAAAACATGCTAAAATACTTCTGTATTATCTACTCAGAATACAGAAATAGAGGATTTTTTTTGTTTTCGGTGAAAAATCAAAATTTATTTCATCGGTTTACCACCATCGGTAATATTTTCACGAGTGGCGCAGCCACGAATGAAAGTATTACCGTATGATGTTAATGAGATACAATAAATTTCGATCTTTCACCGAAAGAATAAAAAATTCTATTCTTTTCATGTTTCCCCCCCCCCCCCCTCTTTTTGTTGCGACTTTAATCAAAATGCCGTACAATTGTTTTCGTTAATTCCACGTTGCGTACCCCACGAAAGACAGCATTTCAATGAGAATGTATTTACCAGTTCACAAAGAAATCATTTTGTTGGTATGGACCAGAATTATGACATTATTGTGTTTGATAAATTTAAGAGAAAATCACGTTCAGTAAATTACTTGAAAAAGACAAAAACTCCATTTTCAAATTAATATATATATATTTTTTTTAAATTCCTTTTCCACACATCTTCCGATTGCCGAATAGATCCTTCCGCTTTAGTGTGTCCGCCGACTTTTAACGAGCCTGAGGAAGAATTCTTTTGAAAACATTGTGGGAAGAGGAGAAAAAGCTGGAAACCAGCATTTTCTCCTTTTCCCACAATGTTTTCTACCCTATTAAAGAAAAATTCCATCATTTAAGCAAAATTTAAATTGTCGTCTGCAAATGCTTTCAATTTGGACTGGTCTAAATTTTTGGCGTGTGGTAAAGAGTTATTTACATTCGAACTGTCATGTACAGAGCAACAAACTCATAAGCCTGAATTTAACAGGATTACTAAACATATTGAGGTGGGATATTTTTTTTAGATTACTAGATTCAATCACTGTCTGAAACAGATATGATGCGTTTGAAAGGGTGAAGTACAGTCGAGCTCTCGGGACTAGCACACCGATCTGGCTACTGAGGGGAAAAAGTAGTTCGATCGAAACGGTGAAATTATCATACCATAATCCACCGATACACTACCAAAAAGTATGAAACAAAACAGAATATTTTATCTGCTTAAAATTAAAAATTAAAAATACATCTATATACATGACATTAATATACATGTCTATGGCACTTTAAAACTCTCTAACAAATGGATATTAGATTTGACGATCTAGAGAAGCATTTGCAGACAACAGTATAAGTTTGTGTCAAATGATATGACGAAAACATTGTGTGTGGGGGTGCTAGTAACCAGTATTTTCAAATTTATCAGTGATATTTTCAAAAGCTATTTTCTTTAGGATGGTGAAATCATGGGATCATTTAGTAAAGGTTTATCCCTTCATCACACGTCAAAATTTTAGACAGGTCAAAATTGAAAGCATTTGCAGATGCCAAAACTGAACTTGGCTCAAAAATTGAAATTTGCCTATGGGATGGTAGAAAACATTATGGGGAAAGGAGAAAATGCGGGTTCCCACAATGTTTTCAAATGCTTTTTTTTTTTTTTTTTTTTTCCTATAGGTCCCTAAAACTCGGAATGGTGTGGTAAAGAATTAAATTCTGTGAGTTGTAAAACAAGAGAGCTATTGGCCTTAACCCTTTCCCAAACAAGCCCTGGTTTCACGTGCTTGCAGTACAAGTCTTTTGAAAACACTGTGGGAAAAGGAGAAATTGCTCGTAACGAGCAATTTCTCCTTTTCCCACAGTGTTTTCTACCCTGTTTGAGAACTTTCTGCCATTTTCATCAAATTTAAAACTGTTGTCTGCAAACTCTTTCAATTTGGACCAGTCCAAAATTTGTCGTTTGGGAAAGGGTTAAGGCGCTCACCTGAGTAAAGTCATCTACGATTGATAAAGCTAATCGATCCTGTATGTAAAACATCATGTAAAACAGATGAGTGTAAGTGACCTGCTTTTTGAGCCGACATGACCCAATTTCAAACTTGTCCGAGATATCGTCAAGTCAAAGATTCTGACCAACTTTCAAGAGTATCAGGCTGAAAATGTGGCTTCGAGAGTGCACACAAGGTTTTTCTAAGATCTGGCCCGATGACCTACTTTTTGACCCAACGTGACCCAAGATAGCGTCAAGACAAACATTCTGACCTAGTTTCATGAGTATCGGACTGAAAATGTAGCCTCTAGAGTGCACACAAGGTTTTTCTAAGATTTGGCCCAGTGACCTACTTATTGGCCCAACATGACCCAATTTCAAACTTGACCGAGATTTCATCAAGACAAATTTCTGATGAAATTTCATGAGTATCTGACAGAATGTGCACACAAGGTAAATGTTGACGACCACACGACGGACGACGCACGACGGACACAGCACGATTAAAAAAGCTCACCTTGAGCACTTCGTGCTCAGGTGAGCTAACAAAAAACTAGACTTTGTATTTAGCAGTGTATTAATCATAACAATACAAGCTGCTTTTGCAGGAACTATAGATCATATTTACTAAACATTCTGTCCAGCCCCGGTAGCAAAGTCGGTAGCTTACAGGACTTAAGAACAGGCAGTTGCTGGTTCGAATCCCCAGCTCAGTCAAATTCTTTTCAAGACTAATGACTGACGATAGTCATTGCGACAAGATTCATTCTTCCCTCACTGCTGATCATTGCTTTGACGATGGTTATGTGGGAAAGCAGACAGTGGCTTTGGAAGAATATTGTGCAAAACACTGGTAACAGAAACTCCAGGAAAGCATGAATGGATGCACTGGTCGCAGCTGTACAACTGAAATAAAGTTAAAAATGACGTTAAACACCGTGCAGTCAATTAACCAATCAATCAATTGGCCATTCTAAATTGGATTCTTAGTCTTACTCTCAAGATTTTTTCTAAATCCGACAATAACACACATTCCTGATTGATTAAACCAGAGAATGCAATAAGGAATGGTTGGTGAATACAAGCCCTGACTGCAGTGAACATGCACTTTGATCTTGGATAGTCACGAAACATCTTTTTTTTTTTTTTGAGACATTCTGACAAAAAAAAAAAATAGCTCTTACGAGCTCATACATTACAATATTTATAGAATCTTTTTTCAAGATTTTAAATGTCAATTTCGTAACTACATTACCATTCAAACGGTTTACCACACAATCCCGACTTTTAAAGACCCTTTAAAGAAAATTTTTGAAAACATTGTGGTAACCAACATTTTCTCTTTTCCCCACAATGTTTTCTACCCTATTAAGGACAAAATTTCGTCATTTAGGCCAGATTCAATTTGTCGTCTGCAAATGCTTTGAATTTGGACCATTTTAGAATTTTTGTCGTTTGGTAAACAGTTAAAGCAGACCACTTTTTGAGGCACAATTATAAATTGTTCTCCATATGCATGGGTACTACCCCTGTATTCATGCATTAACATTTTACTTTGTGACTAAAAGGTTTGCAAACTCTGTAGGACAAAGTGTAAAAACTAGTTATCATCCTCTCTTCCTGTTCCTGCAATGGTTTAAACGCAAAATCATTTGAGCAATGTAAAGTCTCTCGTCTGCAAATGCGTTCAATAAACATAAAGTTACGTTATAATGAAATTTACAGATTTTGTTCGTAGGGATTTTCGTAAAAAATCTAAACCAGTGAAATCCATGTCCAAAGGTGAGTAGAAGCTTGTCAATTTTTTGGTAAAAAGATCCGCAAAATGTCATCATTGTAGCCAAAATGAAACGCTCGGTCTATATCCCACAGCACATGTATAGATGGTACATCATCGTCATCTATTTTTTCTACTCTACATGACCCATTTTCAAACTTGTCTGAGATATCATTAGTTGGAGACAAACATTCTGAACAACTTTCCTGAGTATTGGACAAAAACGTTGACTTTCATTTGTATTGGATTAATGAGTCCTCCTGAGTGTACACAATGTAAAGATGACGCACAGACCATGCACGACAGGTGCTCAGGTGAGCTAAAAACTAAAAATTTAAGTAGGTGCGTTGCCTGGAATCTTGTAAGGTTTGAATCCCAATTCATTTTATTTATTTATTTATTTATTTATTTATTTATTTTTTAAAGGAGCCAAGCAAAAATTCTAAATTCTTAGACAATGTAAATCAAGATCAGACAATTCAGACGCTTTTATTTTTTCATTTTACGGCAAAGTAATTTTGAAACTGAGATGACTTGGTCTCGTTTCCTGATTGAGAAAGCCATTTTGTTTATTTGATGTTTTGATGGTTCATGTTGAAGCCCGGGCTTCCGGGCTTTAACATGTTAACCGTAAGTGTGCAAGGGCATAGCGTCCATCACGCACAATATGCAAGTTTGTAATTGCAAAAAAAGATGGGAACAGGGAAACATTCTTTTATCAGTTTCTAGAGCAACTCTATTTTCATACTAAAGTCTGAAACTGCGCAGAAAAATAAAGTCGAAATTTCCAACCAATAGTAACAACAGAAATATACGATTCCATCCTGTCTCTTTTCTGTGGAAAATCGAATGCTTACTGTATCGGATAGTGTAGATCAAGATCACACTGCACATTCTGTGCAGTCTGATCTTGATTTACACTCTCCGCAAAAGCGTCCGTCCTGGCGCTTAGCAGCCTATGGGTGGAATGGCATTCTCATTTTGGAGTGCGTAATTATTCTAAGCCCCTGGTTAAACGGACGAATTTCATTTGCGGAAAAACAAAAAAATATTTGCCAATCAAAAGCCGAAAAAAAAAACTTTGTCGTTGGTGCACTTAAATTTCAGACTCCTGCACCAAGAAAATGTGAAAAGGAGAAACTTGGCTTTCGGGTGTCTCCACATGGAGGGCTGATCTTTGACGAGATACCTATTCTTGAATAGATCAAGACAGTGGGCTAGAGTTTCGTTGCCAAAACAGATATGTGACGGTTGTGCTGTGAAAATTCTAACAGTAGGCCTACTAGCAAGACCACTGTTTTTATCGTTTTGTTGCATGCCATATAAACAATAGTTTGCTCAGAAAAGGGCAAACATGTTAAACATCTAGCAGTGTAATCTAGCATGTATGTTTAACTGTTATCTAGCTAAATATGTGAAATGACATTTTTAAATCGATAGTAAAAGCCCGAATAATGCTATTTCCAACTTATTTTTTGGGGAAAAAAATCTCCTTATCGGACAGTGTAGATCACGATCACCCTGCACGTTCTGTGCAGTCTGATCCTGATCTGCACGGTCTGCAAAAGGTCAGTGAGTCGCGCTTAGCCGCCTAAGGATTAACACTGACTGGCTGACGGGATCTGAGGTAAACATGTTTCCAAATTTTCCGCAAACAATATACATGTACATGTATATGAATTATTTCTGCAAATGAAAACCTTGTCGTTCTGCAAATGGAGGAAAACATTTCATTAAATGATGTGCGGTTTTCTGCAAATGAAAACCCCCGGGTAACGCCCTCGGTGTGCACTCTTCCTTTTCGGATTTGTTGGCGGTTTGCGAGCAATTGACTTTTAAATTCAGCGATAAGTCATTTTTAGCTCGGCTGTTTTCGAAGAAAACGTCGGGTTATTGTCGTATCCCTTGCTCGTCGTCATCTGCGTCGTCGTGCAAAAAACTTCGACATTTTATAATTGTATCTCTGTTATTATCGTAGATATTTACTCCAAACTCGGACAAGTTGTTCACTATCACAAGGGGAACCCATACAACAGCGAAAGATAACTATCAAAGTACTTTTGACAGTTAAATGCCCCTTTTTCGACTTAGAATTTTCACTGAAAACCAAGCAACTACAGCAGAGCGTTGCGGTGCTCGTGTTAACTCTTTACCAGACGACAAAATGTTTGACTTGACCAAATTGAAAGCATTTGTAGACGACAAATTAAATGTATGTGTAGCTGAAATGGTGACGTCTATCTTTGATATGGTAGAAAACATGGTGGGAAAAAGAAGAAAATGCTGGATACCAGTATTTTGTCCTTTTCCCACCATGTTTTCATGAGTCGTCATCCGCAAGGTCGTTCAAACTCGTGTATTTGTAGTAAAGGGTTAAAGTTTAGTGGGATTATGAAAATCTACCAGTAAATCGCACCCTATCAGGGTTTTGTTCAATATACGAGATCTTAAGTTACACCCAATGCAAACAAATATATAATAAAACACATGTCATAATTATCATATCCTCTTTGTACTGGGTTAGTCAAAGGTTTCCTTTGTAAACTGATTTAGGTCTACTGCAAATATAGGCGTTCAATGTTCCTGCACTTGGTAACCCTTTACCAGACGAGAGAAATGTAGACTTGTCCATCTTGAAAGCATTTGCAGACGACAAATTAAATATGGTTCAAATGATAAGAGTTGTCTATAAAATTGTAGAAAGCATTGTAAGAAAAGGAGAAAATGCTGGTAACCAGCATTTTCTCCTTTTTCCCAATGTTTTCTAGCCTATGAAAGACAATTCTCATCTTTTAAGTAACATTTTAATTTGTCGTCTGCAAATGGTTTCAATTTGGGCCAGTCTTAAATGTTGTCGTTGTCGTTTGGTAAATAGTTAAATGATATGCTGTTTTCTGCAAATGGAACTCCCCTGGTACCGCCCCTGGTGTGCTAGCTCTTCCCTTTCGGATCTATCGGTGGTTTGTGACCCATTGACTTTTAACCCTTATTCTGCTAGATAAAAAAAGTAAAACTTTTAAACCGATAGTAAAAACCCCAAATTTTCCTGTTTCAAAGATTTTTTTTTTTTTTAGGGGGGGGTACGAAAGAAATCTCCTGATCGAACCGTGCAGATCCAAGAACAAAGTTGCACGTTCTGTGCCGTCTGATCTTGATCTACGCTGTCCGCAAAACGTCAGTGAGTCGCGCTTAACAGCCTAAGGGTTAAAGGAGAAAATGCCGGCTATCAGCATTTTCTCGTTTTCCTACAATGTTTTCAAAACCCCTTTTCATCAATTTTGTTAAAAGTCGACAGTATGGTAAAAGGGTTAAATAAGCATACTTGTCTAAAAATAGTCTGAATCGTAATGATTAACCCTTATACCTTAACCAAACGATAAAATTTTAGACACATCCAAATTGAAAGCATTTGCAGACAACAGTTTCAATGTGGCTTCAATGATGTCTCTGTTTTTTCTTTGATAGGGTAGAAAACATCTGCAAAGGGAATAGGAGAAAATGCTGGCTACCAGCATTTTCTCATTTTCCACAATGTTTTCAGAAGGCTTCTTCCTCAGTGTCGTTAAGTCAGCATTGTGTAGTAAAGGGTTAATACCAAGTGATCCCATGCGTAATTGAAATTGTGAGATCAGATATAGACCAACGTTGCAGACTGATCTTAATCAATACATTCTTTCATGTGAAACTGATGTTTTGCATGGCCCACTAGGGTTGAAAATGTATGAGATGTGGCAATTTCAATGTTCCGCTCAATTTAAACAAAGATTCAATAAAAATGAGAGGCCATGCTCTGGCAAAAGGGGGCTTAATGCATCTCAGTGATTCTTTATACCATGCAATGAACATGGATCCATAAAATACATTTTCTCTTAAAAATGACTGAATCATGAGGTAAATTGGTCCTTGGAAATGCGGAAAATTGACCGATAGTAAAAAGTTTCGATTCAGGTCAGCCTGCGCAGAGTGCGCAGGCTGACCTGGATCGATACTTTTTGCAGATGTATTAAGCTCCCTTTTCACAGAGCATGGCTGAAATATACCATACTGTAATTACACCCACTCATTATGAGGTAATTATAGGGGATTTTTATAGAAATTAACTGAACAGACAATTCACCCCCATGGACTTCATAGAATGAGGGCCATTCCTGTAAATCAAATTATCTCCCTTGCCAGATAAATACTAAGGGTAACCAAATAACAGATTGATCCTTTTACCTGTGTTCCTTTGCTTTTATCCTTGATTCCCTTGGGGACGTTGCGATAAAAAAGATTTGATTTATGATCGTATGTAAGGTCCCTATATAATTTCAAAGCAAATCATGCTCTCAATCAGCAGAAAAATGCTTATATATCGATTTGTAAAACAATCTAACCCGATTTAGCCGAGATATTATCTCACGAACATATTTGTGTAGTACAAGAAAATCAAGGATAAAATCCAAGTAATCTCCTCATCAGGACCAGTGTAGTACTGTAGAGGAATCAGGGGAGATAACTGAAGAATGGCTCTCATTATACATGCATGTCTGAAGTTCGTCTGCATGGTGACAATTGAACCCTTTACCGCCGCAGTAAATGATCCTGTCTGTATTCTACGACCTTGACAAAGAAAGCATATGAAAGCATCATGCAAGAATAAGAAATGCCTAACATCTTATTTTCCTTCCATTAATCATTAATGCTAAATAAATGATACGGCTATACATTCGAGTGAGAAACTTGAAACTTAAGAAAAAAAAATATGTATTACTATTTTCTTTATCATTCATAAACTTGAAATATGACAAACTAAGAAATCAGATATTAATTCTTTTCAAAATGACAAGCAAGCGCGGGTAGCTCCGTACGACACCATCCATTGCCCGCGTGGGTTCAAATCTCATCCTCGTCGCCAGTTTGTCGTGTCTATCGATTTATGGGCATTTAAGCCAAGAAGTGAAAGCAATAGTTTTCTCATAGAGCAGACATTTTATCATCAATTAACTACCTTCTGCGCATGCTTAAACAATCAAAATACCAATGGTATTGCCGTTACGATTAGACTGGTATCAGAGCATTTTCATTTGAATAAAATCATAAAATAAAACAGCAAAATAAATACACTCATAATGTTCTCAAGGTCTCTTAGATAAAGAGCAAGTAACAACATATATTCCTGAGGGTTTACAATAGTTGTGCACCTTGTTTATTAGAATGACTCAAATGCAGGGCCTAAATGCCAGGCTACCGTTACGATCAGAGTGAGTATGACGCTAAAGTTAGCGTATCTGACTCGTGACCTGGTGGTTGCGAATTCGATAGCCAGTTGAGACAAACTTTCATTCCGGCGATTTTTCGCCTCTCAACTCTGATGCAACGAGAGAAAAGTCAGTGATTTGGACAGAAAATTTAGGCAGTAGTGGAGTGACAGAGCCAGGAAGCACACGTGCATAAGTGAGCTGACCGCCGTAATATGGCCTAAACAGCTAAAAGAGTGATAAACTCTAATACAATCAATCAATCAAGATGACAAAATTTGGATTTGTTTATTTTAAAAGCATTTGGGAACAACAAATAGAAAGTGTCTTAACTGTTTACCAAACGACAAAATTTCAGACCAGTCCAAATTGAAAGCATTTGCAGACGACAAATTAAATGTGACTCAAAAATTGAAATTTGTTTTGGGAAGAGTAGAAAACATTGTGGGAAATGGAGAAAATGCTGGTTACCAGCATTTTCTCCTTTTCCCACAATGTTTCAAAAAGCGTCTTTTTCAGTGTCGTTAAAAGTCCGAATTGTGTGGTAAAGGGTTAAATGACTGGATTTATCTTTGAAACATTGAGAGTTAGAAAATACTGGTTATAAAACAATTCATTTTGCAAGTGCATGAATCCTTTTTTCACAGACCTTGACACATATGTTTTTTTTACTACCCAGAATAAGTCTTTTTGTGAACATTACGGGAATACTGCAGTATTTTCTCCTTTTCCTTCGATTTTTGTTCTACCCTTCCTAAGACAAATCTCATCAAGTTAGCCATATTTAACCCTTAACCCTTTACCACACGAGAAAATTTTACAAGTGTCCAAATTGAAAGCATTTGCAGACGACAAATTAGATATCGCTCACACGGCGAAATTTTACTGTAAAAGGATAGAAAACATTGTGGGAAAAGGAGAAAATGCTAGTTACCAGCATTTTCTTCTTTTCCCACAATGTCTTCAAAAGGCCTCTTTTTCAGGGTCATTAAAAGTCGGGATTGAGTGGTAAAGGGTTAAAGCACCTTTCACTACGATACTTGCCATTGCGGCCAATGTAAATTAAGATAAGACAGCACAAAGCATGCAGTAGACCGATCTTTGATCTACACTGTCTGCTTTGTTGAAACATTACAGAAAAATAGCAGCCACGAAATTGCAATCATCTGGGTTTTACTCTAAAATGAAAATGTGCATTAGGTTTATCGGCACTTTAAGGAATAATTTTCATCCACCGTTTTTTACAATAATGGCTAGGGGTAAGAGTTATGAAAAGAATATCCCAAATTAGGCCACACTGCAGTTTGACATGGCCCACAATGCACCTTGGTCCCCATAATAACTGGTTCAAGGCTGACATTAACAAAAGAATATAGCTCAAATTACCTTCCATAACCCAAACCACAAGCACATTTTTTTTTTTTTGAAAAACAGCGTTTATTGAATCTATTGTTTGACTGGGAGTGACTGTAGAATTTCAATACCTCTTATTCATTCTTAAATTCGTTTTTATTGGGTCCCTTCAAAGACTAGTAAAAAGATTAGAAAAAAATCCACAATTACCCATAATGTGCACTCAACGAAACTGAAAAATGTTATTTTGGAAGAAAATAATTACTGTATTAGATAATGCAAAGTCAATGTGCTTTGGCGTAAATCTTGGACAAAAGTCATCTCAGATTCTGATGGTTAACACCCAAGATCAGACTGCTCTAACCTTGATCAACAGGTCAGCAAAAGCACCTAGAAATATGATAAAGGGGATACTTTACAGGGAGTTTTACTCTTTACCAAATGACAAAATTTTAGCTTTGTCCAAATTGGAAGCATTTGCAGACAACAAATCAAATTTGGCTCAAATGTTGGTATACCAGCATTTTCTCCTTTTCCAACAAGGTTTTCAAAAGCTTTCTGTCTCAGGGTCGTTAAAACTAAGGGTTGTGTGGTAAAGGGTTAACTCTTTACCAAAGAATCCTGAGTTTTAACAGCCCTGGAATGAAAGCCCTGGAAATCTTTGCTGGAAAAGGGAGAAAATGCATTTTCTTCTATTTCCATGATAAATTCCACCAATGGAAAGACAATTTCATGTTTTAAGAATATTTGTCACCTGTAATTGCTTTCAATTTGTACTAATCTCAGATTTTGTCTTCAGATATTTTTTCACCTTTCAAGGTAAAGGCCTTGAATTATGAAATTATCACAAATATGCTTTTTGGTTTATTTAGGCCAAACAAGTTCTCATATTTCATGTAGAAAAGACATGTACGAGACAGCAGAGAAGAATAGCAGACACGTGTCCAAAGGTGAAGGACACATACAGGTTCTACAATTTCATGGCAATTATTCAGCACAAAGCAAGAGAAAATTGGTTCTGGGGTCGTGCCTAAAAAAAAAAGTCAAGGACAATGATTATTCATAGTTTCATTTATTGAAAGAGCTAGTAGATTCTTTTTTTTTTGCAATTGCTATACATGTACATGCATAAATTTTACTACTACAGTACATGAAAAATAGAAAGGATAGTATCCCAATGGAACATAAGCGAAACCATTTCAATATTAACCCTTTACCAGACGACAAAGTTTTAGCCATGTCCAAATTGAAAGCATTTGCAGACGACAATTTCAATATGGTGGAATTTTTCTTTGGTAGGGTAGAAAACATTATGGGAAAAGGAGAAAATGCTGGTTACCAGCATTTTCTCCTTTTCCCACAATGTTTTCAAAAGGCCTCTTTCCCAGGGTTGTAAAAAGGTGGCATTGTGCGGTAAAGGGTTAAGACTGCCTTTACCATAGCATTTCAGGAAATAAAGGTTATTGCAGATCTAAGATCAGACTGCATTTTAACCTTTTACCAAACAAGAACATTTTAGACTTGTCAAATGGAAAGCCTTTGCTGAGGACGATGCTGGTGCTGGTTACCAGCATTTTCTCCTATTCCCACAATGTTTTCGAAAGGCTTTTTCTGCAAGGTCGTTAAAACCTGGGATTGTGTGGCAAAGGTTTAAAGGGGGAAGGTTGACATTTTTACAACAAATCACGTTTCAAAACATTTCATTGAAATCGAAGCACTTTATTTTATTACGTGTTTGTTTGCACTTTATTTTTTATGTGCACTAAACGCGCATGATCATGTTATGCAGAAAACTCTCGTGTGAACAGGGCTCTGGAAAAATGAAGTTCAACTCTCTACTACACGATAAAATTTTTTACTCGTCCAAATCGAAAACATTTGCTGACAACATGTTAAAAATGTTTCAGATGATGATATTTAGCTTTGGAAAAACAGAAAACATTGTGGGAAAAGAAGAAAATGCTGGTTTCTTTCCAACAATGTTTTCAAAACTATACTGTGAGAGTCGTTAAAACAAGGCATTGTTTGGGAAAGGGTCTGAATGCATCTCCGAGACGCATGATACCAAGCAAGTCGTCCCATAATTATGGATCCATGAAATCCATTTTGTCTAACAACTGACTAAATCATGAGGTAGTCTGGTCCTTTGACATGCAGAAAATTGACCACAGGATAAATGCAAAAAGTTTTGATCCAGGTCAGCGCGAACTGCACAGGCTGATATGGGTCAATATGTTTTGCAGATGCATTAAACCTAGTTTTTCACAGAGCATGGTTTATATATATATTTTCATCTTGCAAAAGACTACTTTTAAAAACACTGTGGTAAGAGCAGACAAATCCCATGAACAATATCTCCTCTTGCTGTAATGTTTTCAGCTGTATTCATATACTGAAGGTAGCTATTCAGATTTTGTAATCACACTGAACGTTACACACAGATTGTGTCAGTTTCAGTCTAAAAAACCAAACTAGTTTGCAGGAAAGCAGACAGTGTAGAACAAAGATCTGATTGCATGTTTTGTGCTCTCTGATTTTAATCTACATAGGCTGCAAAGGCAACTTTTGTTGTGAAAAGCCACTTTACAGTTTGAAAAAGTTTTATATCTGAATTTACGCTAGTATGCCAATAGTTTGCAAACCAAATCAGAATAAGAAGTAAGAGATTTTTTTTTGCAGTATTTCCTTAACTTCTAAGTAGCCTCATAAAATTTTATGGTACCTTTAGATTTTGCACCAGAAATTCTGTTGGTAACTAGCATTTTCTTGATACCCCACAATGTTTTCAGAGGCCTTTTTTCCACGGGGCCATTAAAATTCAGGATTGTATGGTAAGAGGTAAAGGATCTTCAACTTTGAAAACATTATGGGAAAATGCTGGAAACCTGCATTTTCTCCTTTTCCCACAATGTTTTCTCATTTGGGCCAACTTTAATTTGTCGTCTGCAAATGCTTTCAATTTGGGCCATTCTAAAATTCTGTTGTTTGGTAAAGAGTTAAGTATCTTACAAATGACTGGTATTGCACAACAGCATCATGTAGTATGCAATAGTATACAATACTGATTTAAACCTTTACCACACAACAAAATTTTAGACTCAACCAAATCGAAAGCATTAGCAGACGACAACTTAGAATGTAGCTCATAAGATGACCTCTGTCTTAGATAAGATTGAAAACCTTGTGGGACAAGGAGAAAAATAATGCTGGTTACCAGCATTTTCTCCTTTTCCAAGAATGTTTTCAAAAGCCTTCTTCTTCAGTGTCTTTAAGACTTGGGATGCTGTGGTAAAGGGTTAATAAGAGATATGAGATAGAATCCTGAATTTCCTATAACAAATCAACTCTCATAGAAACATTTGACCAGGCCAGTGTTCACCAGCCATTCTTAACCCCATAAGCACCAAATTAACCCAAAGGGCAATTTCAGTCTAGAATAAGACCCAGATAACTGCAATTTCATGGTTGCTTTTTGCCATTGCTGTTTCAGCAAAGCGATAAGTGTAGATCAAAGGCCAGACTGCACATTTTGTGCAGTCTGATCTTGATCTACACTTGCCACACATGCAACTGTAGTTATGAAAGGCACTGTAAGCGTTAAGAACATTCTTAGTCTTATTTTCCAAGATTTTCTATAGTTGATAGTAGCACAACTTTTGATTGGCTAAATAAAATGGGTTAACCAATTAGAAGTTGTGTTACTTTCAAATTAAGAAAATTTTGAAGAATAAGACTAGAAACGTTCTTAAGAATGATTGGTGAATACATGCCCTGGAGTCTGACCATCTTTTACCCCTTGGACCACAGGCGTTTGTTTTGTGACAAACTTTGCCATCTATATAATGTCTTATATATTACATTATATAGATGGCAAAGTTTGTCACTAAATGAACACCTGTGCCTTGGACACAATTTTGAAAAACAAAATGCTAAATGACCCACATATAACTTGTTATCTGAAGAAGCTTTAGATTTCAACAATTCTGAAATTTTGTTGTTTGGTAACAGGTTAACAATTTGGTAACCCATCCTATGAACCTACGTACTAAATGTCAACACCATTTAACCCTTTACCACACAATCCCATGTTTTAACGACCCTGAGAAAGAAGGCTTTTAACTACAAAAAGGAGATAATGCTGGTAACCAACATTTTCTTCTTTTCCCACAATGTTTTCTACCATTCCAAAAACTAATTTTAAATTTTGAGGCACATTTATTCTGTCATCTGCAAATGCTTTCAATTTGGTCAAGTCCAAAATTTTATAGTTTAGTAAAGAGTTAAAGGCCTTTTGCTTTCAGACAGGGAAAGTTTTCAACATCTTTCCTCTTGAATACCAGTATGTTAAATAATTATGTGACTGCTTGGCTCAAGGCAAGGCCATCTCTCACCTAGTTGTCACAATTTGCACAACTTGTGTTGTTCAGTTCAAAATATAAAGAAAAAAGTCTTATTGTTTAAGACATGAAGAGTTTTTTTTTCCATAGAATTTTATGTAAAATATGTGACCCCCCAAAGCAGAACCATTTTTTTCACCACAAAGCAGAACCATTTTTCTGATAAATGATGATGTTACATGTTAAATATCTGTGATATATGCTCTATGAAAAGGAGGCTTAATGCATCTGCCAAAAAGAATCCACCCAGTGTCAGCCTGTGCAGTTCCTGTAGGCTGACATGGGCTGAAACTTTTTGTCATTTTTAAATTTTCTGCATGTCAAAGGACCAGGCTGCCTCATGATTAAGTCGGTTGTGAAACAAAATGGACTTTAGGGGATCCATAATTATGTGATGTCTGGTTTGGTATAATACATCATGGAGATGCATTAAGCCCCCTTTTGCCAGAGCATGTCATGTATTCACACTCTATTAGCTTTTTAGTTTTAAACAAAAAGATGCATGGTTGGTCACATTACCTTTAGAAATGCTTTGAACATTCATTTCATTTTCCTTATCTTATGAAAACCACACATAAACTTTTATTTCATTTGATAGGATCTGACATAAGTGTTGAGCCTCACGCAAACTATATAACATTTTTATGGACCAGTTTAATAATAGTCAACAAATGTCAGGTTCATCTTCTCACAAAACTGTATCTCAAGGATGGGTATAGGACAAAAGGGTGTAGGACCATAGCCCCCTAAGACAATCGCTTCATGGCACTCAAATTTGCAAACTATTTTGGGTTAACCCTTTCCCAGACGACAAATTTTGGACTGGTCCAAATTGAAAGAGTTTGCAGACGACAATTTTAAATTTGATGAAAATGGCAGAAAGGTCTCAAAAAGGGTGGAAAACACTGTGGGAAAAGGAGAAATTGCTCGTTACGAGCAATTTCTCCTTTTCCTATAGTGTTTTCAAAAGACTTGTACTGCAGACACGTGAAAATCAGGGCTTGTTTGGGAAAGGTTTAAGTGTTTTTTTATGTTCTAGCAACAGAGAAACTATTGTGTTGTATGAGCTGATATACAATTTCTGGTACTTCTTTAGTGTTTTCAAACAACCCGAGATGTGAATGGTAATCATTTGAAATATATGTAAACACATTAGATGAGCAGTGACTTCTGATCTTTTATGTTTTCAAAAGAGTAGAAATGGTCATTTAATAACAGGTTGAACCTTATTTTCTGTTTATTATTTCTATTTTACAAGAATGTTTATAAGTATGTAATTAGGTCGATTAGAGGTAAAAGACAGTCAATAAACACCCTTGCAAACTTTCAAATTAACTCTTTACCACACAATCCCGACTTTTAACGACCCTGAGAAAGAAACCCTTTGAAAACATTGTGGGAATAGGAGAAAATGCTGGTAACCAGCATTTTCTCCTGTTCCCACAAAGTTTTCTAGCCTTTCCAAAACAATTTTCAATTTTTCAGTTACATTTATTTTGTCGTCTGCAAATGCTTTCAATTTCAACATGACAAAATTTTTTCGTTTGGTAAAAAGTTAAGTGGTATTATCTAAGTATCTTGATTATTTTTGATGGGACTCTGTGATCCTTGATAGGATTGATGATTTATTCCTCAGTATATTTAACCAGTCAATTAACTCTTTACAAAACGACAAAATTTTAGACTGGTCCAAATTGAAAGCAATTGCAGACGGCAAATTAAATGTGACTCAAAAATTGAAATTTGTTTTGGGAAGGTTAGAAAACATTGTGGGAAAAGGAGAAAATGCTGGTTACCAGCATTTTCTCCTTTTCCCACAATGTTTTTCAGAGGCTTTTTCTTCAGGGTTGTTAAAAGTCGGGATTGTGTGGTAAAGAGTTAAAACTTTATAACTCTCTTTTTCATTAATATACAATAAAACGCCAAAAAGGAAGAAGATGCACTAATTTAATATCATGGGGCTTTTGTCCTATGGGGCTTTTGTCCAATGAGGCTTTTGTCTGTATCCCATGGCAAAAACCTAAATGACAAAAGCCCCATAAGACATTAAAGCCCTCAGCAATTTCAAAGTCCCATAGGATGAAAGCCCACAACGACAATTGCTCCATGAGATAAAAGCCCCATGCTACATAAAAAAGTAATATATTTTGAGCAATGACTTTATATCCTTAAATTTGCAAACCAAGTTTGCTTCTAGCAACTGATTTTTTATGTTCTAACAACAGAAAAGCTATTGTAGTGTATGAGCTGATATTAATTTCTGGTACTTTCCTTGTATTTTCAACCACTGACCATTGTTTCGACAACGGTTATGTGAGAAAGCAGCCAGTGAATATTGTGCGGAGCACTGGTAAAAGAAACTCCAGGGAAGCATGGATAGGTGCACTGGCCACCACGATATAACTGAAATAATGTTGGAAACGGCGTTAAACACCATACAATCAATCAATCAATATCACTGAGATATCACTGATAATCATTTTAAATATATGTGAACACAATAGATGAGCAGTGACTCCTGAGTCTGTATTCATCAACCATTCTGAAGAACGTTCTTAGGCTTATTCTCCATAATTTTCCAAATTTGAAAGTAACACAACTTCTGATTAGCTAAACCATTTGGTTTAGCCAATCAGAAGGTGTGTTACTTTCAAATGTAGAAAATTTTGGAGTATAAGACTAAGAATGTTCTTAAGAATGGTTGATGAATACGGACCCTGATCTTTTATGTTATCAAAAGAACCTGATCATTTGATAATGGGTTGAACATAACCATCTTTTCATTATTGCCTTTTTAAGAGGATGTTATCAAATATATGATTTGTTCAATCAGAAATTATACAGTGAATAAACATGCTTGCCAACTTGCAAATGAAGTGCTGTTATCTAATTACCTGTTTATCTTTGACAGTATTTTGTTTGATAGGATTGATGTTTTAATCTTAAATATTTAGCAGTCATTTAAAACTTTGCTACTTTCTTTTTTTGATAAACATATAGAACAGTACAAAGCCAAAGAGTCAGAAGGTAATTCTGTTAAGTGCAGGGTCCTGCATAGCCTGGGTTCCAGCCTGATCATTTTTTACTTTTTATATGTTTGGATGTTACTTTGTCAAAAATGCAGATATACTGGGGAGGTGATAAACCGTTTTGCCACCGTTCTGTATGGACTGTAAGAGGAGACTGCGACAAGGAGTGATTAAAAAGTTATTACTGCCTGGACCCAGGCTAGGTCTGGCATGGCTCAGTGGTAGAGTGTAGGATTCATGACCTGGAGGCCCTGGGTTCGAGCTTCATTGGATCCACTGAGTTTTTCGTGGGAGTGTCCTTGGGCAAGGCACTTCAGAGCCCAGCATTTTCTCCTTTTCCCACAATGTTTTCTACACTATCAAAGACAAATTCCATCATTTCATCAGATTTATGTTGTTGTCTGCAAGTGCTTACAATTTGAACAAGTCTACATTTTTGTTGTGTGGTAAAGAGTTGAAAATTACAAGTGCATGATGGTTAGATCTAAATCTACATTATGCCAAACCGACATATTTATTCATAAACAAAACCTACTAAGTGTTTTGACAAGAGTGTAATGTTCACAAAAACAATAGTTCCTAAGAGGTTGACATACTGTATGACTACTGGTACTTGTATTTTGTATCTAAAATTGAAACAAACAGTAGCTTCACCACAATCATCAATTGTGACAGTGATATTAACCCTTAGAGCATTGAATTAATGAAATGGACCTTTTTAAACAGGAAGAACATTCGAAATACTGTCACTTCAATGTTGTTTTTGCCAGAATTTGTAACAAAGTAGCGGACAGTGTAGATCCAAGATCAGACTGCACATTCTGTGCAGTCTGATCTTAATCTACACTGTCCGCAAAAAACAACTTAAGTTGGTTCCACTGCTTTATGGATTAACTGTGTTAACCCTTTATCACACAATCCCGAGTTTCAATGACCCTAAAATAAGAGGATTTTAGAAACATTGTGAGCAAAGGATAATATGATGGTAGTCTACCTTATCAAAGGGCAGAAGCTATCTTTTGAGTTAAAGTTAATTTTTAATCTGCAAATACTTTGAATTTGGTCGAGTCCAATATTTTGTCATTTGGTAACGAGTTATTTTGAGTCGGACATGGTTCTGGAATAGTAGGTAGAAATACAATGCTTCAAAAAATGACATCACATCATGATTAGATATGCCACGAAATCTAATCTCAGAAATGGGTAAGATACTGAAATTTTTAAAGCTAAGAGACTTGAAGAATTTTTTTGGACAGCATAGATCAAGATCAGACTGCACAGAACATGCAGCCTGATGTTGGATCCACACTGTCCCATAAAAAGACATTTTTCCCAAAAAATAACTTTGGAATACGGTAGCAATATTTGGGGCTTTACTATCGGCTTGAAAGTTTTATTTGACTTATCTCTTTACCACACAATCCCGACTTTTAACGACCCTGAAAAAGAAGGCTTTTGAAAACATTGTGGGAAAAGGAGAAAATGCTGGTAACCAGCATTTTCTCCTTTTCCTACATTGTTTTCTACCCTTCCCTAAACAAATTTCAATTTTTCAATCACATTTATTTTGTCGTCTGCAAATGCTTTCAATTTGGAACAGTCTGAAATTTTGTCGTTTGGTAAAGAGTTATTAAGTAGGTTAAGTAAGATGGCTATTGATAACATTGTAGGAAAAAGAGAAAATGCTGGTAACCAGCATTTTCTCTGTTTTCCAAGATGTTTTCCACTGTTTCAAAGACATATCCCACTATTTTAGCCACCTTTAACATATCGTCTACAAATGCTTTTGATTTGGACGAGTCTAAAATTTTGTCGTTTGGTCAAAAGTTAACTCTTAAGCTGCTAAGAGCAACTCACTGCTCTTTTGCTGACAGTGTAGATCAAGATCAGACTGCACATATGGCAAGTTTTTTGCAGCAAAAAAAACTTTGCAATCGCAATGTTTCAGTATATACTTCTTGCTGGAAATCTTCATTCTATTTATTTAGTAGTTTAATTAAGGGGTAAAGCTCTTTAATCTTCAATTCAAAAGAACGTTCATGGGGAGGGGGGGGGGGGCGGGGTGGGCAGGAAGGTAATAAAGGCATAATAAATTTGTTTACAGTTACAAATGGCATTCTATGGGCAACTGCATACTGTGCATATCAAGACAAAGACTATGGAGCTTTTGCAGTCAGTGTAGATGAAGATCAGAACAAGCGGACTACTCTTAGATTTATATTGGTATTTTTTGGCTTATTCTGGCATAAGCAGCCTTGATATGAGCCATGCTCTGGTAAGAGGGGGCTTAATACATCTCTGCTATGCATGATACAAAGCAAGTCATCACATGATCATGGCTCCATAGAGACCATTTTGTTTAGCAATGGACTGAACCATGAGGCGAACTGATTCTTTGACATTCAGAAAATTTACCAATAGCAAAAAGTTTCCACCCTGGTCAGCTGGCGCAGATTGTGCAGGCTGACCTTGGTTGGTACTTTCTGCAGATGCATTAACTCTTTACCAAACGACAAACTTTTAGACTGGTCCAAATTGAAAGCAATTGCAGACGACAAATTAAATGTGACTCAAAAATTGAAATTTGTTTTGGGAAAGGTAGAAAACATTGTGAGAAAAGGAGAAAATGCTGGTTACCAGCATTTTCTCCTTTTCCCACAATGTTTTCAAAAGGCTTCTTTCTCAGGGACGTTAAAAGTCGGGATTGTGTGGTAAAGAGTTAACCCTTTCAGTGCCATAGGTGAAAACAGGGACTTTTGCGGATGGCACAGATCAAGATCAGACTGCACAAAATGTGCAGTCTGATCTTTGATCTGTACCGTCCGCTTAATAAGTCAAGCCCTACGATAAAATTCTTTCTGGATATCTGTGGATTGCATTTACAGCCACCGAAAGAAGTCGAGTTTATTTATTTGGCGCCGAAAGAGTTAAGCCACCTTTATATAGAGTATGGCTCAAATATATTGCTGTGTTGAGGTCCTCCTTTTTTTCCATTTAATCCACCATTAATTAGTCTTTTACAACTAGATCTAAAATTGCTGTTCAAGGCTGTCAGTGGGGGTCATGATCAGACTGCCAAAATTATGCTGTCTGATCTTGGATATGTCAGCTACACTGAGAAATTCTGGCAAATAGCAGTCTTGAAAGTGACAATAGTTTAGCTCTTTTCTCCCCTGACCAATAATATCCTTTCTGCCAGTGGAGATCAAGATCAGAATGCCAAAAAGGTGCAGTCTGGTCTTGGATCTGTCAGCTTTTTTGACTCATTCTGGCAAATAGCAGTCTTTAAAATGGCAATTGTTTTGGTCTTTTCTCCTGACCAATTTCTATATAATCTATGCTCTCCAATTTCATATAGAACATGGTTATTTGTGCAATCTATGTAGACATGAATGCACTTGTAAGTACAACTTCTTACCCTCATGAATGTTGCAGCTTTAGAAAATATTGTAGAAAAGGAGCGTTTGCTTGCAAGATTAATGCTCCTTTCCCATAATAATTGATGATCTTTACTGTTGATATTTTGACAACATCTAGAATATATTCGTTTTCTCATAATTTTTTGCTATTATGTAATTTCTGACTTTTTTTAAGAATGTTAAACAAATGTATGGTAATGGGTTAACACCTTTCAACCTGCGGACAAAACTTCTTTGTTTTATGTTAAGCTCAAGCAGACTGGTTAACTCTTTTCCAAACAACAAAATTTTGGTCACTTCCAAATTGAAAGCATTTGCAGATGAAAAATCAAATATGGCTTAAATGGTGAAATTTGTCTCTGAAAGGGTAGAAAACATTGTGGGAAAAGGAGAAAATGCTGTTAACCAGCATTTAATGAAATCAAATATGGCTTAAATAGTGAAATTTGTCTCTGAAAGAGTAGAAAACATTGTGGGAAAAGGAGAAAATGCTGGTTACCAGCATTTTCTCCTTTTCCCACATTGTTTTCAAAAGCTTTTTCCCAGGGTTGTTAAAACTCAGGATTGTATGGTAAAGGGTTAAACCTTTACCAGACGACAAAATTTGAGGCTTGTCCAAATTGAAAGCATTTACAGATGACAATTTCAATGTGGCTCAAATGATACAATTTTTCTTTGATAGGGTAGAAAACATTGTGGTAAAGGGAGGAAATGCTGGTTACCAGCATTTTCTCCTTTTTCCACAATATTTTCAAAAGGCCTCTTTCCTTGGGTCGTTTAAAAGCAGCATTATGCGGTTAAAGGGTTAATGCTTTACTGAACAGACAACAAAATTTTAGACTTTTCCATTTTGAAAGCATAAATTTATGTAACTTTACTTTTTACCACATGACAAAAATGTAGACTTGTCCTAATTGAAAGCATTAACAGACGACAATTTATATGTGGCTCAAATGGTGAATAAATGTCTTTGATAGGGAAGAAAACAATGTGGGAGAAGGAGAGAATGCTGTTTACCAGCATTTCTCATGTTCCAGCCATGTTTTCAAAAAACTACTTCCTCTGGGTCATTAAAACTGAGGATTGTGTGGTGAATGATTAATGTATGGGATTTGTCTTTGAAAGCAAAAAACAATAAATGCAAAAAGAGAGATGTAGGTAACCAGTAATTTTCCTCTTTTCCCACAATATTTTCAAATGCTTTCTTCCCTGTGTTAATAAAATGTTTTAGTTTGACGAAAGTTTAACCCTGTAATGCCGGTTGCTAACAACCCTCGGAAAGAAGCCTTTTGAAAACACTGTGGAAAAGGAGAAACTGCTGATTACCAGCATTTTCTCCTTTTCCCACATTGTTTGCTACTCTATCAAGGACAAGTTTTGCCATTTAACCCTTTACCACGTGAAATTTTAGGCTCCTTAACATTGAAAGCACTGGCAGATAATAAATCAATGTGGGCCAAACTATGAGATTTGTCTGGGATGGGGTAGAAAATATTGTGGGAAACGGAAAAAATGCTTGTAACCAGCATTTTTTCCTTTTCCCACAATGTTTTCAGTATCCTTCCAGTAACCCAGGATTGTGCAGTAAAGGGACAAGCCACCTTTAACTTGTTGTCTTCAAATGCTTTCAATAACGGATAAGTCTTAAATTTTGTCGTTTGATAAAGCGTCAAGTCAGACTATATTATACCTGCTTCATAAATCAGTCTTTTTTTGTTTCAGCTCATATAAATGCACTCAGGTTTAACAGCATGCACTTTCATATACCCACAGATAGACATTATAGCATCTTGAAATATTCACATACTTAGACTGAAAAACAACATTTTTCTTCATGCTACAGTCCAATTTTGCTAATATTCTGGTTGAAAGAGAAATTACTTGTAGTGAGCAAGTAATCTTTTTGTCGTAATGGTTTAATATATAATTATCAGAGATGCTTTGAACTAGGATGCGGGATTGCGGGAATCCCGCGAAAATTAACGTCAGGGCGCAAAAATGTCATGCCTCTGCGGCCTATGTGCCGCAAACTTATGGACAGTCCCGCAATTTTCGCTGTTTGTTGCGCGCAGTGTGATAAATTTTATTAGCGCAGTGCAGCCTCCATTTTTTCCGTGAGACCTGTGTCGACGGCAGCGACTGGTTAGAAAATTGATTCCGCTTGATAGCCGAACATTCATTGATTTCGTAACAGGTTTGAAATTCCCGTATATTTACTTTCAATATGCGAGTAAAAACTAGAAAAAGGGGAATTGTGGAAGGTTATTTATGCAAATGAAATAAATCATACATGCGAATATACAAATAGAGTAATCCTTTTTGTCGTAAACAGCGGTAATATCACACTGAAAATTCATTCGACGGCTATCTATGAATTTTCTGGGAATTTACGATAATTGTAAAATGGTTCTCGGCTCTACTCAATTAAATGTAAAGAGTCTGAAAAAAAAAATCTTGTAATTGCCTAGCAACGGCGGATGAATCAAACATTGATCATCGTGTCAGAAAAGATTAGCTACTCTCTTTTTATATAACATTTGTGTCCGAATAAAATAAAAGGATGCAAAAGAAGTATCGTTGCCTATAAATGATTATTCAAAGATCTAAACTCCGAAATAAAACTATGAATCAAGCGTGGAGGACGCACGCGTCGCTGTTATCACAGCTGAACGAGCTGGCCTGTCATTAATTAAAAAAAAAAGTTTCAGTGATGTAAATCCGCTTATCTAGAGTAAAATGACAGGTTTTGAAGTTACCTGCTACCATTATTGGAAAATTTATGTAAAATTATGCCGAAAAATCCACCCAAAAATTACCTGACATAAAAAATAGACTGCAAGAAAAAAAAAACGCGAAAATGCATGACACAACAAAATGTCAGTTTCACATTGTCCGATCGGAGGCTCTTTAGACTACCTGTTCAGGTTGAATAATGACTTTAAGCAGTAAATCTACACAAACATATGTATAAAACAATACTTGGGCGCTAAAAATATCCCTCCTATTATGAGGGAAAAATTTGGTGGATTTTATGAAATGAAAATATTGAACAACGTACAAATAAGACGGGGGCGGTAGGGTGGGGATTAGGCCACCTTGTCTTACAATGCTAGAATTGGAACACTTGTTGAAGAGGTATAGGACATTCACAGATATAAAGTTGTTTTGCATTTGCTTTAATTCGTTTCTCTCATTGGTTTTAAAACTTCAACAAAAATTAACAAAATGAGTAATGTTAAAAACAAAACAGGCGTCTGAAAGGGTTGTAAAATAATGCCAGTCCTATAGTTACTTTGTCGATGGAAAACAAACAAGCCACTGACGAAAAGATAAATTTGAGGGCCCCTTTTTGGGGAGTGAGGGCCCCTTTTTAGGAAGTGAGGGGGCCCCAGGGCCCCACTTAAGAAAATCCTAGAAGCACCACTGTAATTGAGCCATGCTCTGTGAAAAGGGGGCTTAATGCATTTGCAAAAAGTATAAACCTGCGCAGCTGGTACAGGCTGACCTGAGCCAAAATTTTTTGCTTTTGGTAAACTCTCTGCAGCTCAAAGGACCAGTTTATTACATGATTCAGTCGGTTGTTCTGCAACACGGATTATATGGATCTATGATACTGTGGTGAGTTGCTTAGTATGATGCATCACAGAGATGCACTAAGCCCCTCTTTCATAGAGCATGGCTCACATTTGTTAACTCAAAATTTTATGCTAGTCCAAATTGAAAGCATTGGCAGATGACAAAATAAATGTAATTGAAATAGTCCAAATTGAAAGCATTTGCAAACGACAAGATAAATGTAATTGAAAATTTGAAACTTGTTTTGGGAAAGATAGAAAACATTGTGGGAAAAGAAGAAAATGCTGGTTACCAGCATTTTCTCCTTTTCCCACAATGTTTTCCAAAGGCTTCTTTCTCAGGGTCTTTAAAAGTCGGGATTATGTGATAAAGGGTTAAACTCTGATGTTGATTATAAATCTTTATTTTCACAAGGATGTTTTCACCCTTCAACATACAATCCCTAGTTTTAATAACCCTGAAAATGGAAGCTTCCGAAAACATCATGAAAAAAGGTGAAAAATACTGGCATTTTCTCCTTTTCCCACAATGTTTTATACCCCTTCAAAGACAAGTCCCACCATTTGAGCTACATTGAAGTTGTCATCTGCAAATGCTTTCAATTTGGAAAAGGCTAAAATTTTGTTATTTGGTAGAGAGTTAAAAGTCGTCTGCTGGGTGTTTGTTTCCAAATGGAAATAATTTAACCCTTTACTACACAATCCCAAGAATTTACGACTCTGTAAAAGAACGCCCTTTGAAAACATAATGGGAAAAGGAGAATATGACCAGCATTTTCTCCTTTTCTAACAATGTTTTTTGTCCTATCAAATACAGAAATGGCCAGTTGAGCAACATTTAATTTGTTGCCTGCAAATGCTGTCAATTTGGTCCAGTCCAAAATTTTGCCATTTGGTAAAGAGTTAATCACTGACAAAAGGATTTTTCCTCTTTTCCTGTGTCAAAACTATTACATATAAATGGAACATTTAACCCTTTACCACACAATCCCAACTTTAATGAGCCTGAAGAAAAAGCCCTCTGAAAACATTTGGGAAAAGGAGAAAATGTGGGTAATCAGCATTCTCTCCTTTTCTCACATTGTTTTCTACCCTTCCCAAAACAAATTTCAATTTTTGAGCCATATTGGATATGTTGTCTGCAGATGCTTTTAATTTGGACCAGTCTAAAATTTTGTCATTTGGTAAAGAGTTTAAGATGAAAATGAAGTAATGTATCAAAATTATGAAAGAAAAACTGCATGGGAGAGCAATCATGAAAACCTGGTGACAGATGAACAAACTGCTCATTTAGCTTTAGAATAAGAAAAGAAAAACAACAAATATTTGACTGAAAAAATACATTTAGAGCATACAGAAACAGGAATACTGTATTTTAAAAAAAAAATGAAAATGACAATAAAACCAGAAACAAAAGTAGTAATTGTAGTAGTAGTAGTGACATGAATGATAATTGAGTAAAATTTTACACCAACCTCCTAAATACCTGTGTATTCAGTAGCAGCAACAAAAAATGTTTCGTCCAAAGCCTTGCTGCTTTAAATCTGCGTACCTCAAGCTTCAAGTGGAAAGTCGCAAATGATCTGGGCTGGTAGTGTGCATGCACAGTATTTACATAATTCTCTTTTGTTGACAAGTAACAAGGGAACAAGTTTTCTGCATTGCATTTTGGGTAGATATTTGTATGTTAATTAAGACACTTCATGTTGATGCATGCAAATGCATCTATTGTATAGAGACCTTGACAACATTACATCAGATCTGGATTTTTATTCAATAATGAATATTGAACCCATTTAGCAAAATGTTTTCATGGTTGTTTCTGCACTGTCTTGTTTTCCCGCTTTTTCTGATATATCTGCCAGGAGTCAAATTACATAAGCTCTATTGGATTTATTCTTTACCAGACAACAAATTCATTTTGAAGGCACTTTCAAATGATAATTTAAACCTGGCTGAACCAGTTACCAGTTACCACACAATCCCAAGTTTTTTACGACCCTGAGAAAAAAAAGGCTATTGAAAACATTGTGGGAAAAAGAGAAAATGCTGGCAACCATTTGTAATTTGTCATCTGCAAATACTTTCAGTTTGAACCAGTTTAACGTTTTCTTATGTGGTAAAGAGTTAAATAATGAGATTAATCTTTCAAACAGTAGAAAACATCATGGGAAAAGGTAGAAAAATGCATTTTCTCTTTTTCCAAAGATGTATTCAAAAGATCTTTAACCCTTTCCCAAATGATGAATTCTAGCCTGGTCCAAATTGAAAGAGTTTGCAGACGACAATTTTAAATTTGATGAAAATGACAGAAACTTCTCCAAAAGGGTAGAAAACACTGTGGGAAAAGGAGAAATTGCTCGTTACGAGCAATTTCTCCTTTTCCCACAGTGTTTTCAAAAGACTTGTACTGCAGACACATGAAAAACATGGCTTGTTTGGGAAAGGGTTAATAAAGTTTGCAAAAACACAGGTTGTTTGGTAAATGATTAACTTTTTACCAAACAACAAAGTTTTAGAATTGTCCAAAGTGAAAGTATGTGCTGACTACAAATTCAATGTGGCTCAAATGAAGAGACTTGTCCTTGAAGGGGCAGAACACCTTGTGGGAAATGGAGAAAATGCTGATTTCCAGCATTTTCTTCCTTTCCCACAATTTTTCAGTCTTTTCTGTCAGGATTGTTAAAACTCGTTATTGTGCAGTAAGAGCTAAAGGAATGCACAAGAGAATAGAAGTACAAAAGTACGGAATCCTGTTTCCGCCATCCACTTTTCGACCTACGAGGAACTCGAAAAGTAGAAATTAGGCACACTAACTTCCACTTTTCTAGCAAAAAAGTTACCTCAAAAAGTTGAAGTTTTTGACCTGACAATTGTCAAAAAAAAGCTCAGTCATTAGCGTACAGGACTTGAGAATGGGAGGCCACTGGTTCGGTCCCAGACTCTGCAAATTTCTTTCTGAGGATAGTCATTGTGACAGGATTTGTTTCTCTCTCACATTTCAATGATGGTTATGTGGGAAAGCAGCCAGTGGCTTGGAAAGAATATTGTGTGGAGTACTGGTAGAAGAAAGTCAAGGAAAGCATGGATATGTGCACTGGCCACTGCAAAATAACTGAAATAATGTTGAAAACAGGGTCAAACACCATAAAAACAATCAATCAGTCGAATTCGCTAGTCTGTCAGTAGGGATCCTGCGTGGCTCAGTGGTAGAGTGTGGGACTCGTAACCTGGAGGCCCTGGGTTCGAGTCCTACCTGATCCACTGGGTTTTTCGTCGGTGTGTCCTTGGGCAAGACACTTCAGAGCCCCAGCCTAGTACTGGTAAAACCCAGGAAATCACATGAATATGTGAGCTGTCGCCGTGATATGACTGAAATAATGTTGAAAGCGGCGTAAAACACCATTTAATCAATCAATTAATCAATAGTCTGTCATTACTTTCAGTACTTTGATTTGTTAGGGTAGTAAAATTCAGGATTGTGTGGTAAACGGTAAAAGTCCTGTGAGTTATCACTTGAGCTGCAGGGCTTGGCACAAGTATTTTCAGTTTTGTACATTTAGCTGAACAGATGGTTGAGCACCTGGATTTCATTCCATTCAAAAGTACCTGTATAAATAGGTTTTGTTGTTGTTGTTGTTTTCGGTTTGTATTTGAGTTAAACGCCATTTTGACAGTTTAGGACATATCATGGGAGTCAGTGCACCTACACATTGTGTTTCCTGGCTTTCTCACAACCATACTCACACAAACCTTCTTTCCAAGTCACTGACTACTTTGCTCACATGGAACAGAGGTGAGAGGCGAAAAGTCGTCGAAAAGAAAGATTGCCTCAACCAAGTATGGAACAGCAAACATCAGGTCACGAGTCAGATAGGCAAACCACTGAACTTATAAATTCACCAACATTTCCTAGGAACGTTCTTAGTCTTATTCTCCAGATTTTTGTAAATGTGAACGTAATACAACTTCTGATTGGCTAAAGCATTTGGTTTAATCTATCAGAAGCTGTGTTACTTTCACATTTTGAAAATCTCGGAGAATAAGACTAAGAACGTTCCTAGGAAATGTTGGTGAATACGGGCATTAGCTGAACTCTTTATCAGGCAACAAAATTTTAGATGTTTCCAGACTAAATCATTTATAGTTTAACCCTTTACCAAACAATCCCAATCAACTTTTAATGACCCTGAGGAAAAAATCTTTTGAAAACCTCGAGGGAAAAGGAGAAAATGCTGGTAACCAGCATTTTCTCCATTTCCCACAATGTTTTCTACTCTCCTCAAAACAAATTTCAATTTTTGGGTCACAATTATTAATTGTTGTCTGCAATTGCTTTCAATTTGGACAAGTCTAAAATTTTGTGATTTGGTAAAGAGTTAAATGGTAGAGAACATCATGAGAAAAGGATGAAATGCTGATTACCAGCATTTTATCCTCATGCTCCAATCACACGTGATCAGACTTCTAACTCGGTGTCATGAAAATAAGAGACTGTTTGGTAAAGGGCTTTTTTCTGGGGGAAGCTTGTTTGACTGGTGTTACCTACACTTTATCCTTCTTCCAATGATTTACTGACAAAAGGTGAAATTTCTTCCTTATGTCACCATGTTTCCTTGATTGTGCTTTTTCTTTCAAAAAGCCTTTGTTTTAACCCTTTCCCAAATGACAAATTTTGGACTGACCCAAATTGAAAGAGTTTGCAGACGACAACTTCAACTTTGATGAAAATGGCAGAAAGGTCTCAAAAAGGGCAGAAAACACTGTTGGAAAAGGAGAAATTGCTCATTACGAGCAATTTCTCCTTATCCCACAGTGTTTTCAAAAGACTTGTACTACAGACACGTCAAAACTAGGGCTTGTTTGGGAAAGGGTTAAGATATAATATATGTATATAGTTGCAAATACGTATAGTTAATTGTACAATGTGTAAGAACAAAAAGAAAGGCATAAATCCCCAAAGCCCCTTTAACTAATATAGTTGCCTTTCTGCCAGTGTAGATCAAGATCAGACTACATAAAATGTGCAGTCTGATCTTCGATCCACATTGTCTGCTTTGCCAAAACAGTACAGACAAAAGGCAGCCATGAAATTGAAATTACGTGTATCTGGGTCTACCCCAGAATGAAAATGCCCTTTTATTTTGCGCTTTATGGGTTAAAAGCATGTACTTATTCTTCTCAAACGTCTTTGCAATGTCAGAAGTTAAAATAAATAATTGTCACCTTGACCCAAATGGGATATTTTTTTTCCAAATCTTTGGCAGTTCTTCAGAATGGAAAAAATAAACCTTGGAGTTAAAAGAAAGAGTAAACATTGACATATTACAAGAGAGCCGCGATGGACCTGTATCGCTCCACTGCTAAATAATCTGCATGTGTCATACATGTAATTGGCATCAATGGTCACCAAATTGTTAGAAATCTGTATTGCACAAATAGCCCCCCCCCCCTCAAAAAAAAAAGTCAAGTTTTTTTAACATGCCATCAAGATAATTTTAGTGAATATAATCTAGGTCTAATCCATTATCATTCATACCAAACGTCAATGAACTCAGAACAAAAATATTCCACCAAAAGATTTCTAATAAAAAGACAGGAATGGCTCTTAATTACCCTCCAGAGAGGAATTTATGACACCCAACTTTCTGTGGTGGAACCAGTTTTTGACCCCATGGCAATTATTTGAACAACTTTATGAGAGGTCCCCATTATGATGCTACAGGTATATCAAACAATACAATGCTAGGCCATAGAGCTTGGAACAAGTAGACTTTCAATGAAAGTTGAGACCCCCAGTGTGGGCCATATTTTACCCATGGGCAAAATATAGTTAAACCGTGGTAGAGGTCCATACATACCAAATAATACAGGTCTAGGCTATATTGTTATACAATGGTACAAAAGATATTTAAAGTTTCCGCAATGAAAAGCTCTCTGTAAAAATGTATGACACCCAGGGCAGGGCCAAGTTTGACCCCAGGGCTAAATTTTGTACAAACTTGGTATTGACCCACTAGATGAAGCTACCTGACAAAATTTGGTAGCAGTATGATTTATGGTTAGGAACTGGAAGATTTTTCACTGTTAACTCTTTACCACACAATCCCAACTTTTAACGACCCTGAGAAAGAAGCCTTATGAAAACATTGTCGGAAAAGGAGAAAATGCTGGTAACTGGCATTTTCTCCTTTTCCCACAATGTTTTCTAGCCTCCCCAAAACAAATTTCAATTTTTGAGTTACATTTATTTGGTCATCTGCAAATGCTTTCAATTTGGACTGGTCTAAAAATTTGTCATTTGATAAAGAGTTAACTTGTATACATGTGTTAAACTTGTGACCCCCAGGGTGGGGCCAGTTTTAAGCCCAAGTCTATATATTGAACAACTTTGGTAAAGGTCTGAGGATTGATGATAGTCATTGCGATAGGATTCATTCCTCTCCCACTGCTGACCATTGTTTCGACAATAGTTATGTGGGAAAGCTGCCAGTGGATTGGATAGAATATTGTGTGTTGTACTTGTAAAAGAAACTCCAGGAAAGCATGAACAGGTGCACTGGCCACCACACGATAACTGAAATGATGTTGAAAGCAGCGTTAAACACCATACAATCAATCAATTGGTAGGGGTCTACTAGGTAAAGCTACATGCAAAATTTCAAAGCCCTGGGCCTTCTGGTCAACTTTTAGCTTGTGTGCGCTCTATAGGCCACAATTTCAATCCAATCCGCATGAAATTTGGTCAGATTGTTTGTCTTGATAAAATCTCGGACGAGTTGGAAATTGGGTCACGTGGGGTCAAAAACTAGGTCACTAGGTCAAATCTTAGAAAAACCTTGTGTGTGCTCTAGAGGCCACATTTTCAGTCAGATTTTTGTGAAACTTGGTCAGAATGTTTGTCTTGATAAAATCTCGGACGAGTTTGAAATTGGGTCATGTGGGGTCAAAAACTAGGTCACTAGGTCAAATCTTAGAAAAACCTTGTGTGCACTCTAGAGGCCACATTTTCAGTCAGATATTTGTGAAACTGGGTCAGAATCTTTGTCTTGATAAAATCTCAGACGACTTCGAAATTGGGTCATGTGGGGTCAAAAACTAGGTCAAATCTTAGAAAAACCTTGTGGGCACTCTAGAAGCCACATTTTTCGCTCAATTGACTTGAAAATTGGTCAGAATGTTTGTCTTAATTAAATATCGGATGAGTTAGAAATTGGGTCATCTGGGGTCATAAAGTAAGTCACTAGGTCAAATTATAGAAATACCTTGTGGGCACTCTAGAGGCCACATTTTTTGCTCAACTGACTTGAAAATTTGTCAGAATGTTTGTCTTAATTAAATCTCAGATGAGGTAGAAATTGGGTCACCTTGGGTCATAAACTAGGTCACTAGGTGGAATCAAATAATATCAATTGAAATGTTATACACAGTAATGTTTTTAAATATTCAAGTGACAGATACTCCCAGTGGTTTCAAACAAGAATAATACACAGGATTCTTCCAACAAACTCGCTTCTTTTTGAAATGAACTTGGTCAAAACAAATATGTGTTCTTCCTGTAACAGATTTGAAGAAACTATAGCACATTTATTTTATGAATGTCAAAATATTAAACCTATTTGGGAGCCATTTCAATACTTGTTAATAATTTAGATCAGTCGATGTCAATAAGCAAACAAAATGCACTTTTGGGTTCAAATGAAACAAATCTGAAGGTAGACAGATTACTTCTTGAAACAAAAAAATATTTTTACAATGTAAAAACAAAGATATTAAACCATCTTTATTAGGCCTGAAAAATAGTCTCTTCTATAATCTTAGCATCATTAGAAGCTCAAAAAATTATGAAAATGAACAAAGGCTTACGACAATTGTAGAATACATCAGTCAAAACCTCCCATAAACCAAATGCATTTTTTTTTTCCATGCACACAAACAATGCTGCAGTGCTGAAGCCTCAAAAGAGTACCTACCTTATGTTACATTTGCTTTTTGCTTTTGACGTTTCAGTACTGTACATTTGAACCAAGATCAAAGTAACACTATATGAACACAATCACTTTCACGCAACTCTCACACCATTTTTTTTTTACACATTTATATATAAAAGTAAGCCTTTTCATCCACATATTTTAAAAAAAAAAAAGTAACAAATAAGAAAAGTAAACCTTTTATTAGTCATTATTGTTAAAATCTTCATATTTTAGTAGCCATATCAATATAGTAGTACAATAGTAGCTGTAAAAAATCTGGAATCTGTAATTACGACTTTTGCTTGTATTTTAAAGTTCAATTACTAACGCAGAATTCTAACAATGATCTGTAAGGTGTATTGAGGGATGGCTACGACCCTCAAGTACCATAAAGACGTGGACAATAAAGTTTAAAAAAAAAAATTGAAGAAGTACATTTTGGACACTCTGGAGGCCACATTTTAAGCTCAATTGACCTGACAATTGGTCAGAATGTTTGTCTTAATAATATCTCAGATGAGTTTTAAATTGGGTCATTATGACCCTGGAGTGAAATTTCGCCTATTGACTCAGGTGAGCGATCCAGGGCCATCATGGCCCTCTTGTTTAATTCTTCAGGGAATTTTTTTTCTAATGTCATTTACTGGAAATGTTTGCCCCTTTAACAAATAATCCAAACATTTTGGCTACCCCAGGGAACCATCATTTTCTCCTCTTTACACAAAATGGGTCCTGCGTGGCTCAGTGGTAAAGTGTGGGACTCGTAACCTGGAGGTCCCGGGTTCGAACCCCACCTGATCCGCTGGGCCTTTCGTGGGAGTGTCCTTGGGCAAGACACTTCAGAGCCTTAGCCTGGTACTGGTGAAACCCAGGAAATACGTGAATATGTGAGCTGTCGCCGTGATATGACTGAAATAATGTTGAAAGCGGTGTAAAACACCATTCAATCAATCAGTCAATCTTCCCACAATGTTTACCACTCTAGCAAGAGCAATTCTCGTCATTTGAGCCATTTTCTAAAAAGCATGCAAAACGAAATCTGGCTTAAGGTCCCTTTAACTACTTACAAAACAAGCTAATTGAAAAAAAAAATCTAACTTACATATGAATTTCTAACCAGAATTTGATTGATTGATTGTATTGGGGTTTCGGTCATATCACAGTGGTCAGTGCACCAATGAATGTGTTTCTTTGCTTTCTCACACCAGTACTGACACAACTTTTTTTCCAAGTCACTGACAACTTTTACCACATGCATCAGAGATGAGAGGCCAGAGGCCCAGAATTTGGAACTGAATATTACATGCCTGCATGCGAATATGTGGTAGAATGACTTTGACATGCTCATATTCCACACAGGTTCACCACGGGTGCCCTTATTACTCCGCCGTCTCTACTAGGGGAGGTAACCAATCTTACTGGATGCAAAGTGAACAGAGTAGCCTCCCTTTAATTGTAACTATATTGTGTATACATTTCAGTTATCTTTTGAAATGATTTTCAACAATCCTCTGGAACAATTTTGATCATGCAATTTCAAAATATTGTCTTTGTAAGCTATGTGTGTGTCTGCCTTTTTTTCCTTTTCTCACTATGTTTATAAAAGCCTCCTTCGTTAAGTCATTATGGATACATTGTAGTTTGGTAAAAAGAAAATTTAGCAAGTACAAAGCAGAATGGACTTCATTGACAGGGTTTAACCTCTTTCTCTGCTCTCAGCAACCAAACCTTTACTTTTGTGGATAGTGTAGATCAAGATAGGACTGCAAAGAATATGGACTTCATTCCTGGACCTACACAACCTGTTACCTTGTCCTTATTATGATCATTCTTTTAACCTTTTACCACACAATCCTGACTTTGAACAACCCTGAGGAAGAAGCCTTTTAAAAACATTGTGGGAAAAGGAGATAACGCTGGCTACAAGCATTTTCTCCTTTTTCCACAATGTTTTCTACCTTCCAAAAAAAACAAATTTCAATTTTGGAGTCACACCTGTATTGTTGTCCACAAATGCTTTCAATTTGCACTAAAATTTTGGTCTAAAATTTTGTCATTTGGTAAAGAGTTAAATTGCAGGGGAAATGTATATTTTAGCCTTGGAAAAGAACTGGGTCTGTATTCACCAATCATTCTTAAGAACATTCTTGGTCTTGTTCTCCAGTAATTTTCCGAATTTGAAAGTAACACACCTTCTGATTGGCTAAACCATTTGGTTTAGCCAATCAGAAGTTGTGTTACTTTCAAACTTGGAAAATCTTGAAGAATAAGTCTAAGAACGTTATTAAGAATGGTTGTTGAATACGGACCCAGATTTTTCCTGATAGAAATAGAGAAAACAATATCATAAAGTTTAGGTGAAAGAGAATGATGTGGTTTTATCACACAATACTGCACCATTGTTAATTCAAGGGCACATAATTGTAGGACATTTTCCCTGATTTATCTCTTTACCAAATGACAACATTTTGGGCCAGTCCAAATTGAAAGCATTTGCAGACTGCAAATTAAATGTGACCCAAAAGCTGAATTTTGTGTTTGGAAGGGTAGAAAGCACTATGGGAAAAGGAGAAAATGCTTTCAATTTGGACAAGTCTAAAATTTTGTCGTGTGGTAAAGAGTTAACCCTTTACCACACAATGGTGCCTTTTAAGGACCCTGGGAAAGAAGCCTTTTGAAAACATTGTGGGAATAGGAGAAAATGATGGTAACCAGCATTTTCTCCTTTTCCCACAATGTTTTCTACCCTATCAAAGAAAAATTGCACATTGCTACATTGAAATTGTCATGCTTTCAATTTGGACAAGGCTAAAATTTTGTTTTCTGGTAAAGGGTTAATTCTATGAACAGGAGGATCACAATAGCGTAAGGCAGGCATATATTGTGAGGTATATTAAGTGTACTTAGAAATGAGCCATGCTCTGGCAAAAGGGTGCCAAATGCATCTCCATGATCCATGATACCAAGCAAGTCACTACATAATTAGGGACCCATAAAATCCATTTTGTCTAATAACCGACTATATCATAGGGTACACTGGTCCTTGGACATGCGAAAAATTGGCCAATAGCAAAAAGTTTTGGCCCAGGTCAGAGTGCACAGGCTGACCTGGTGCAATACTGTTTGCGGATGCATTAAGCCCCCTTTTCACAGAGTATGGCTCAAATATTGGGGGTGCCACTGGAAATTCTTTGATACCTCTAAAAATACAAGACATATTGTAATGAAATTTTGGCCATTTGTCAGAAAATATTTGTCAAGGAATAACCCAAATATTGAATCAGACAAACTTTATTCAATATCACAAGTAAAACGTTTACACTTTGTATCTTTTTCCTTAATGTATATATACATGTATATAAATTTCGTGATGATGAAAGTGAGAAGAGCCCAGTATTAACCGTTTACCAAAAGACAAGATTTTTATAATTATCTAAATTTTAAACATTTGAAGATAACAAATAAAATGGGGATCAAATGATGCAATCTGTTTCTCAAACTGTCAGAAAGATTGTGGGAAAAGTAGAAAATGCTAGTTACCAGCATTTGTTTCATTTTCCCACAAAGTTTTCAAAAAGCTACCTCCTCAGGGTTGTTTAACCCTTTATCACACAATCCTGACTTTTAACAATCCTGAGAAAGAAAGCTTTTGAAAACAATGTAGGAAAAGGAGAAAATACTGGTAACCAGCATTTTCTCCTTTTCCCACAATGTTTTCTACCCTTTCCAAAGGAAATTTCAATATTTAAGTCACATTTATATTGTCCTCTGCAAATGCTTTCAATTTGGACCAGCCTAAAATTCTGTCATTTGGTAAAGAGTTAAACGAAGGACTATTTGGTAAAGGATTAACATGTTGTGCCCGGATAACCTTAGAAATGCAACAAATGTGTCAACTGAAAAGTTGAAATTTGTTCAAATACAAATAGAGTATCTAAACTGTGTTCGTTTATAAGTTTGTATGGTGTTTAACACTGTTTTGACCATTATCTCGGTTATAAATCGGCTGCAAGTACACCTATCCATGCTTTCTTAGAGTTTCTTTAACCAGTGCTTTGCAACATAACCATTGTTGAAACAATGATCAGCTGTGAGAGAGTTTAGAATGAATCCTGTCACTATCGTTGAACACTGGTAAGATATTTGCTGAGCCGGGGATTCAAACCAGCAACTCCTGGTCTCAAGTCCTGTATGCTACAGACTGCAGTTCCTGGCTTTTATTAAAGAACAAAATTTTAGACTTGTCCAAAATCAAAACATTTGCAGCCAACAAAATAACTGTGATTCAAAAATTGAAATTTGTATTTGTTTTTGGGAAGATAGAATATATTGTGACAAAAAAAGTAAATGCTGGTAACCATGATTTTCTGTTTTTTCCACAATGTTTTTAAAAGCCCTCTTTATTAAGGTCATTAAAACATGGGATTGTTTGGTTAAAGATTAACTCTTTACCACACAATCCTGAGTTTTAACTACTCTGAGGAAAAAGTCTTTTAAAAACATTGTGGGAAAAGGAGAAAATGCTGGTAACCAGCATTTTCTCCTTTTCCCACAATGTTTTCTGCCCTTTGAAAGACAAATTGTATGTTTGAGTAACACATAATTTGTCTTCTGCAAATGCTTTCAATTTGGACCAGGCTAAAATTTTGTCATGTGGCAAAAATTTTGTCATGTGGCAAAGGGTTAATTATCTTTGAAGTAGAACATGCCAGTGATTAGTGTATCTGACTTGTGACGTGGTGGTTGTGAGTGATACCTGGTTGAGGCAAACTTTCTTTCCAGCGATTTTTCGCCTCTCATCTCTGATGCATGTGAGAAAAGAAGTCAGTGGCTTTGAAAAGAAAGTTGTGTCAGTACTGGTGTGAGAAAGTAGAAAATGCTGGTTACCAGTATTTTCTCCTTTTCACAATATGTTTTCAAAAGTCTTCTTTGTTAGGGTTGTTAAAACTCGGGATTGTGTGGTAAAGAGTTAAACTCCAATACAACCAACCAACAACCATTGATGTAGAACATGCAAATCAAGCATTCTACATACATGATATAAATTCAATTTTATATGCATGTTGCTATCAGTAAGTGGCAAAAATTTGGCAAGTGGGGTTATCACTAATAAGAACTGTGTATATAGAATATATTTCAAGACAAATTTCTATGTATGACAATAATTCAAAGTCACTTTGTTGCAGACAAAATATGCCTATAAGTATGAAACCTAATGTAAATGGTAGTTTCTAGAACTCAGACATCTACAGCGAGCAACATTGAAAGCATTCTTAAATTATATGAATGACATTTTTTTTTTTCACTGAGCAGATATGAAAACATTGTGGCAGAAGAAGAAAATGCTCACAATGAGAAATTACTCATTTTGCCATGAAGTTTTCAGGAGCAGACTTCTCATTTGCCTTAATGTTTTCTGGAGCAGTCTACTTCAAAATTTAAAAAAAAAACACATTGCAGGACTTAAATTGGTTAAACTTTATTTTCTGCTCGCAATGTTTTCAGCACCAGCTGTGTGGCTTCCAGGGCTGTGCCCCATGAGGCCCCAACACCATCTGTCCCATGACCATAATTGTGAACAACCTGCAAGAAACAATGATTTTAATGGGGTTCTACTTTGTTTTAAACAATGCTTGAGTTATGTTCTTGCTACAGTTCACTTATGAACTCTTTACCAAAAGACAAAATTTTACACTAGTCCAAATAACAAGATTTACAGACAACAAACAAAGCGTGACTCAGGAATTGAAATTTGTTAGGAAAAAGGGTGAAAATCATTTTGGCATGAGAAGAAAATGATGGTTACCAGCAATCTCTGCTTTTTCCACAACTTGCTCAGGGTTGTTAAAAGTCATGGTAAAAAGTTAATTCTTTTTCTAGGTTTTACCAGAACAAAATTAAGATTCTGCTGTGCTCTGCCAGTGGACACTGGCATATAACAAGCGATACCAGGGGTGGATCAAACTAGAATTTCCTGATTGCAGTTCCCATGCCTTACCACCAAAGACCTCAGCAAGCAAAGAAAATTAACCCTTTATCAAAACAATCCCTGGGAAAAAAAAGCATTTTCACATTTTCTTTTTATTTTTTCTTACCCTTTCAACACCAGACTTGTCTAAATTTGGATGTGACAAGTTAATCATATGGCATGATGTATGATATGCTATACCTTGAAGGGTAGAAGACTAAATAATTTATGATCATTTACCTTTAATTTACCTGCCAAACCAGGTAGCTCAGTCAGAAGTATACAAGGCTTGAAAGCAGTTGGTTGCTTATTCAAATCCCCTGCTAGGTTAATTTCTATACAAGGATTGATGATAGTCATTGCCACAGGATCAATTCCTCTCTCATTGCTGATCACTGTTTTGTATACTGATTATGTGGGAAAGCACCCAGTGAATGTTATGTGAGTACTGGTAAAAGAAACTCCAAGAAAGCATGGATAGATGCACTGGCCACAATAACTGAATTAATGTTGAGAATGGCATGAAACACCATTAATAACAAACAAACCTGTAAATCACCACTTTTAAATGATATTGTTTCCTGTTCTAATCGAAGAATGTTCCTGACTGGTCGCAAACCTGCCCAAGCATGATCGTACTCTGCCCCCTGAAATATCAAAGTACAGCGAGATATGATAGTCTAAAAAAACTCTTTAACCCTTTACCACACAATCCCGACTTTTAAGGGCCCTAACAAAGAAGGCTTTTGAAAACATCGTTGGTAACCACCATTTTCTCCTTTTCCCACAATGTTTTCTATCCTATTGAAGAGAGAATTATTTGAGCAACATCTAATTTGTCATCTGCAAATGCTTTCAGCTTGGTCCTGTCCAAAATTTTGTTGTTTGGTATCGAGTTAACAGATGACAAAACCTTAGACTTGGCCAAATACAAAGCATTTTACAAGACATCGCCCAATTGATAGAATGATAGAATTTATCTTTGTAAGAGTGTAACAAAAACATGAACAGAAAAAGAGAAAATTGTGAATACTAGTATTTCCTTCATTTACCAGAATGTTTTCAAGAGCATTTTGCCTTGGGATTGTTGAAACCCATTATCAGTTGGGAAAGGGTTGAAAAAGATACCTCTAAGCCTTCTCCAATAATGTTCTCAAAGGCCTTTTTCTCAGGGGTGTTAAAACTCAGGATTGTTTGGTAAAAGGTTATGACATTGATCTAAGATGCACTTTCTTTGCAGTCTGATCTTGATCCATGTCATCTGCAAAAGCTGCTTATTTTGACTATGGCAATGAAAGGATCAAACCCGACATTTACTGTTAATTGTATATCCGTACCATCCAATTACACACAATGATATAAATATTCACTATCTAATTATTCTTTGCATAAAGGTCAAATTCAGGTCAATTTGTTCAGGTAATATTTTGTCATCTGCAACTGCTTTCAAATTGGTCAAATCCAAAATTTTGTTGTTTGGTAAAGAGTTAATTTCTCTTCCGAAAGTCTATTTTTAATTTTAGATGGCTAACCATGGGGCCCGAAATAAAAACTGTTGGATGCCTTTACCTTTATATACGGAAAAACTTCTTCACACCTCTTGACTATATCATCTATTTCTTCATCTGAGACTTCTAGGTTGGTGTTACCCATTTGTTTGCACCCACCAAGACATACATAATCGATCCTGCAGAATATTTTGAGTCCTGAGACCATATGAACCCTTTACCACACAATCTTGAGTTTTAATAACCTAGAGGAAAAATGCCTTTAAAAACATTGTGAGGAAAATGAGAAAACGCTGGTAACCAGCATTTTCTCATTTTCCCCACAATGTTTTCTACCTTTCAAAGATACATCTCACAATTTGACCCACATTTGATTTGCTGTCTACAAATACTTTGGATTTCAGCCAGTCTAAAACTTTTGTCATTTGATAAAGTTTTAATGACCTTAAGGAAAAAATGCCTTTTAGAACATGGTGGGAAAAAGAAGAAAGTGCTGGTTATCATGTTAACCCTTTCCCAAACAAGCCCTGGTTTTCACGTGTCTGCAGTACAAGTATTTTGAAAACAGACGAGCAATTTCTCCTTTTCCCACAGTGTTTTCTTCCCTTTTTAGACCTTTCTGCCATTTTCATCAAATCTAAAATTGTCGTCTGCAAACTCTTTCAATTTGGACCAGTCCAAAATTTGTCATTTGGGAAAGGGTTAAGAAGGAATTTTTTGCTTAAATATCACTTCCAAATTTAACAAAAACAAGAAGCTTTGGTTAAAACTCAATGTCGAAATAAAACTTGCAACAGGTTGAAAGAGACCAGCAGAGAATAAGTCAGTATTACGTTACTTCTGCCCAGAGCTTGCAGAACAGCTTGCAGTCTTCATCTCATACCTATCACAAGAGGTTGAAACAGCTCGATCAGTAGCCACTGCCATGAGGTCAAGCAATATCTCAGTTCAGCTCATTTCATGGGCAACAGACTGGTTTGTTAGTGTATGCAGCAGTCAGATTCTAATTTCCAGCCTGTTTCATATTATTCACACCAACACTAAGCTGCAGTTGCTTGATTTTCAGTTTAAATTCCAAGTTGAAAAAGGGGCATAACTGTGTCAAATACTTTGATGATTATCTGCCTTTGTTGTATGGGTTCCCCTTTTAATAGTAAACAACTTGACCAAGTCTGAAGTAAATATCATCAGCAGTGGCAGGGATATCATCAAATGGCAATGTTTTTGCACAACGATGATGACACTGTCGCAGATGACGATAGGGCTATGACAATACCTTTATGTTTTCTCGGAAAATGGCCAGGCTGAAAATAAACATGACATACCCAGGAAACATATAGGTAGTTTCGTCTGTAACAAACCAATGCTTTACCCATGGTGCCTTTACCTGTACGAAAATATAAATGGGCCATGCTCAGGTATACGGGGGCTTAATGCATCCCTGTGATCCATGATACCAAGCAAGTCATCCCATTATCATGGATCATCCATTTTCTCTAACAACTGATTTAACCCTTAGGCTGCTAAGACCGTCTCACTGACCTGTTGCAGACAGTGTAGATCAAGTTCAGACTGCACAGAACATGCAGTCTGATCTTGGATCTACACTGTCCGATAAGGAGATATTTTTTCCTGCAAAAATATCTGTGACATAGCAAAATTTGGGTTCTTACTATCGGCTTGAAAGTTCACTTTCCACCTTTTTTTTGCTGTGTAAGGTTAATCTTGAGGTAGAATGGTCCTTTAATATGCAGAACACTGACCAAAAGCAAAATGTTTCATACCAGGTCAGCCTGCGTGGACTGTGCATGCTGACCTGGGTCGATACTTTTTGCAGATGCATTGAGTCCCCTTTTCACAGAGCATGATTCAAATGTAAATCACTGTTGGTTGGGAGATACAGGGTTTGTTGCTGTCACATGACGACTTTACATTTAACTTAACACTTTATCAAACAACAAAATTTTAGACTGGTCCAAATTGAATACATTTGCAGATGACAAAATAGATGTAGTTCAAAAAATGATTTCTGTCTCTGTTAGGGTTGAAAACATTGTGGGAAAAGGAGAAAATGCTGGTTACCAGCATTTTCTCCTTTTCCCACAATGTTTTCAAAAGCCTCCTATTTCGGGTTTGTTCAAACTCGGGATTGTTTGGTAAAGGGTTAAACCTTTTACCAGATGACAAAAATTGTAGTCTTGTTCATACTGAAAGAATTTGCAGATGAATCTAACTGTAACAGTAATTGACAAGATGGGACTGTTATTTAACCCTTTCCCAAACAAGCCCTGGTTTTCAGGTGTCTGCAGTACAAGTCTTTTGAAAACACTGTGGGAAAAGGAGAAATTGCTCGTAACGAGCAATTTCTCCTTTTCCCACAGTGTTTTCTACCCTTTTTGAGAACTTTCTGCCATTTTCATACAATTTAAAATTGTCGTCTGCAAACTCTTTCAATTTGGACCAGTCTAGAATTTATCGTTTGGGAAAGAGTTAAAATAGTTAAAAACACTGTGTTGTTGACAGAAAAGGTTTTTGAGTGAAAATATTTTGAGAAAAGGAGAAAATGCTTGTTATCTTTTTTGTAACCCTTTACCACACAATCCAATCAAAGTATTAAGGACCCTAGCAGAAAAGGCTTTTGAAAATATTGTGGGATAAGGATTTTTTAACTACATATCAACCTTTTACCACAATGTTTTTGACCCTTTCAAAGACAAACCCCACACTGTAAATGTCCTTTACAGTTGCTTTGAATATGGATGTGTGTAAAAGATTGTCCTTATGTAAAGAGCTAAACATTTCTTCTCTAGACAACTGTATTTATCAGCTGTATGTCTAACTAAAATGTCATAAAAAGGTTACTCTATAGAGTCCTAACCTCCTGTCTAGTGCTTTGGTGAAGAAGGTTGATGTTTCAAACCTGGGTCAGTATTCACCAACCATTTTTAAAAACATGGTCTTATTCTCAAGGGTTTTCTAAATTTGAAAGTAACATACCCTCTGATTGGCTAAGCCAAATGGTTTAGCCAATCGGAAAGTGTGTCTCTTTCAAAATCCATAATCTTTGTCTGTGCATGTCAATATTCTTTGAAGATTTGACCTGTATGCTATAATGCATCAATACCTCCTGTACAGGATAAATTAATGTTTGAAATAGCAAGCGGAAAATGGCCATAAATAGAACATCTTTGGAAAAATCAAGGCAGTTTTTTGCTGCAAATTTCTTGAAATTATGATGATTTCAAACAGGCAAAATAATTTTATAAAATATCATTGTTTACTACAAATCTCTGTAGACAGTTTCTAAATGTATGTAGACATGGGGAAAACTGGAATTTGTGCATCAGACTGACAACAAAGATAACGACCCCACCTTGCTGGCCTTTTCTCATGCTTATAGGGGTTATTTTTAAATGGTTGGTGCATAGGTTATATCCTAGGCAACAGTGCTTGGATGAATCATATAAGGTAGGTTTTTGTGATCAAACATACATTTTGTTTTAAAATTTGCTGCCTTGCTTGACGCCTTCAAAAGTAGTCCAGTTCTGTACTCAGAATGCCCATATCAGATAGGTTATGTACTTGAAATGCCACACAGAGGAAGATAATTAGATCAAGAATGTTCTTCAGAATGGTTGGTGAATACAAATGTACATTTTGCACACAAAAAATTAAGATTAAAGGGAGATAATTACCTAACACTATGAACCAGTTATCAAAAATTGTATTGTATCTTGAACATTCTACAATGTGTGGTTGATAGCTAAAGAAAAGTTAAAAAATAATGGCAGCCAAACTGGTGCAGATGTTTAAACACAAGTACACCAAAATGTGTTCACATACAGATATGAGTATACCCCAATATGGAAATGTATCACTAAAACCCTTTACCAAACAATAAAGTTTTTAATTTGTCCAAATTAACTCTTTACCACACAACGAAAATTTAGACTTGTCCAAATTGAAAGCATTTGCAGACCACAATTTAACTGTAGATCAAATGATTGAATTTGTCTTTGATAGGGTAGAAAACATTGTGGGAAAAGGAGAAAATGTTGGTTACCAGCATTTTCTCCTTTTCCCACAATGTTTTCATAAGCCTTCTCCCTCAGGGTCATTAAAATTCGGGACTGTGTGGTGAAGGGTTAAGGGCATTTGCAGATGACAAATTAGATTTGGCTTAAATAGTGATTTAAGTCTTTGAGAGAATAGAAAACAAAACAATGTTGAAAAGGAGAAAATGCTGTTTACCAGCATTTTCACCTTCTCCTACAATGTTTTCAAAAGCTTTGTTCCATGGGATCATGAAAAAAACTGGATTGTTTGGTTAAAGATAAAAAAAGTCCAAACATTGCATAAGAGCAGAGTTCCAGATAAGAGGGAGTGATAGTATTCTAAATCCATTATTTCTCTTCCAAACCCTATGTTGTGGGTACTCATTAGAATTGTTTCGATGAGACAATTCTAATGAGTACCTATAACATAGGGTTTAGTGGAGAATAACTAATATTTTCGATTCTATTATGAAAAGTACTCCCTCTATCTGGAGCTCTGATAAAAGTGAATCCTTACCCGTACAATAACACCTCTACCTGCTACAACATTTTTGTCTGACAGTAGATCATGACTTCCATATCCAGAACAATTGACAGCAACATCCCATTGTCCAACAAGCTGCAATCACAGGACACATGGTTATATGAATCATCCACTGTGGAAAGGGGTTTATAATACAGCTTTGTAAGGCATCATACCAAGCAAGATGTCACATTAGATAGACCTAAAAACAGTCTGAACCAAGGGGTAAAATGAGATAGAATGGTCATTTAACCCTTCACCGCACAATGCCGCCTTTTGACGCCCCTGGGAAAGAAGACTTTTGAAAACATTGTGGGAAAAGGAGAAAATGCTGGTAACCAGCATTTTCTCCTTTTCCCACAATGTTTTCTGCTCTATCAAAGAAAAATTGCACCATTTCAGCCACACTGAAATTGTCGTCTGCAAATGCTTTCAATTTGGACAAGGCTAAAATCTTGTCATCTGGTAAAGGGTTAACATACAGGAAATTAACCAATAGCAAAAAGTTTCAACCCAGGTCCATTTGCACAGACTGCGCAGATTGACATGGGTTGATACTTTTTGCAGGTGCATTAAAAACCCTTTTCTCAAAGCATGACTCAAATCATTTTAGCTCTTTACCAGGTGGGCTAAGCCCATTAGCACAGTCTGTATGGTACAGGACTTGAAACCAAGATTGATGATGGTCATTGCAACAGAATTCATTCCCCTCCAACCCCTGATCATTGTTTCAAGGATGGTTATGGGACAAAGCAGCCAATATCTTGAAAAACAACAAATCTTCATCAAATCAGACCAGATCATCCATATCGACAGCACTTTGCAGACAACAAATTAAAAATAGGAAAAAGGTGAAAATCATTTTTTACAGGTTTTTTTCTTGCTTGCAAAAGAGACACTGCTTAAAAACTGATCAAATATTCTAAATAAGCTCTCATAATTATATGGTATGACAATGTTACCTGAGTGCAGACTACTTTCAGATTGGTTTCTAATTTGATTGATCAAAATGCTGCATTATAATATTCATCAGCCAGTCATAAAGGGGTTCTCTCTCAAAAACCGTTACTTGTTTTTCTCACCATTTTTGTAAAAAAAAAAAACTTGTCTACTGTAATGTGTTGGTGTTAAAATTTGTAGGTACTTGTATCTCAAGGGCTTATATTTGCTTCCTGCTCCATAAGAAAATGATAACATTGTGCAGTCTCAAGGGGTAGCCAAATTTTCCAACACAGCTCACAGCAAATACAAGCACTAAGAAAGTACTGAGAACAGTACTGGCTGGTGTCTTGGAATGGGAATGATTATTGGGCAGGGCAAAGGAATTTTATACTGTGAGCCCATTAGGAGCCAAGCTCAAAATAGATTTTGAATCCAAGATACCATCCATTCATGCTCTTAACTCTTTACCAAATGACAAAATTTTAGACCAGTCCAAACTGAAAGCTTTTGCAGACGACAAAATAACTGTGAATTAAAAATTGAAATTGTTTTTGGAAGAGTAGAAAACATTGTGGGAAAATGAGAAAATGCTGGTCACCAGCATTTTCTCCTTTTCCCACAATGTTTTCAAAAGGCTTCTTCTTCAGGGTCGTTAAAAGTCAGGACTGTGTGGTAAAGGGTTAATCCTGTTTCTCAATTATAATCTATATCCAACTAAATTGATCAAAATAACACAATAACATCCATCTTATTTACTATCAGCAAAAATTGAAAAAGTGTGAAAAGTGTCCTTATACTCAATATGCAGCTGCAAGAATGACATCATGGATGGAATTATGTGTTATTACCATATAATTGTGACATTTATCCGCAAGAAAAATGTTGTGTTGAAGGATGACACAAAAATTGTCCGTTTTTACAGTTTTAACATGTAAGTGGGTTTGCATGTTGAAATTATTTACAAATTGAAGAGTCAGTGACAATTTTCACTAATAATGCTTTCATTCAATCATTGAGATGTTATTTAAAAGTATTTCTAGTTGGCAAGGTGCACACTTTAGCCCCAACTGGCAAATAACCAAAATATTTTGGCACCCTGTTCTTGGGTTGAAAATGCAAGTGACAGCTTGGATAATGGTTAACCCTTGAGCTGCTAAGCGTGACTCACTGACCTTTTGCAGACAATATAGATCAAGATCAGACTACACAGAATGTGCAGTCTGGTCTTGGATCTACACTGTCCAATAAGGAGATATTTTTCCCAAAAAATATAAGTTTGAAATAACATTATTTGACCTTTTAATATTGGCTTGAAAGTCTTATTTTAATTTATTTAGCTGAATAATGGTTAATATTGTAATAATCTATCTCAAGTCTTCGAATTGACAGTCAACATGAAAAATAAAAAAAATGAAGTTACCTCTTCTAAACTCTGCAACTTTTTCTCCTCTTTTTCTCCACCATTAGTAGTAAATCTGTAACAGTAATAAAGAGTACTTGTATTTAACCTTTTACGAAAGAAAAATTAAGATTTATCCAAACTGAAAGCATTTGTAGGTGTCAAATTATGGGATATATCTTAAAACAGACATAAAACATTGTGAGAAAAGAAGAAAATTGAGATTATCAGCATTTTAAGCCCAGAAGAGATTCATATGCAATGGCATTGATTCTATTGTCTGTCCCTATGTCTGTCATTCTGTCACTAAAAATGTTATAATCTCTTTTCTTCTCATTTCCTTTTTTTTTTTTCCCCATCACGTGTTCCTGCTACATGTTAGAAAGCTGACCAAATTTCAAAACAAAATTGTTAGGAGAAAATAATTTTCACCCTGTTTTTCAAAGTTTGTTGAAGTGTGGGATGACTTCCACGTCTCCTATACTTTTATGAACATGGAATCCTAAGATGTGGCATGATGGTTGTCTTTTTTAAATCTAACAGAAGAGACTATTCATTCAGCTTAGAGCTGAGAGTTAACAGGGGGAATTTATGATTAATATTTACTTTTTCTCTTTCATATAGGTACACTGGTTAGTAACTGCCAATAAAGCAATTCAGGCCCACATGGTCCTCATGTTTTCTTTTCATGACTCGGCAAACAAAAAAAGTTTTCCAGTATAAAGTTTGATTACATCAATGTCATGCTTGTCAAGAAAATGATCTGCTTGCACAAGATGATTTCACATCATGCTTTAAATTTACATGTTGATCTGTAGGTTGAGGATGTGCATGGTGAGCAGAGGTGAATATTTTGCAAAAATGCAACATATATTTGCATAAGAAAAACTGTTTTTTGCATAAGGCACTGTGACCCTTTCATGGATGTGGGTGCTCACCTCCAGTGGATACTGCTATAGTGAAAAGAAATCCAAATCAGTATCCATTTACCAAATTTCTCTCTGGTGTATAACGTAAAACACACAAAAAAGAATCTATGGTCAAAATTCCGTGCAGTAACTATAACACTTTACTGGCTACTTTTTGAATACCCCTTATATAGATGATTTACGTGATAGATGTTAGGGGTTCTTTGACTGGGAGATTTTCAGCGCAGAGGTTGGTTTGATGTGAAACAGTAAATAGGCCACTGTTGTATCGAAAGAATTAGGTACCTGCAATATTGCTGAAAGCAACACTATTACCCTTCACGTTAAGCATCATAGATCTGGTTTTGACAAAGAACTATTCTTATCTGTGACTATGTAAGAAAGTTAAAAATAATCTATTATATATTTCCGGAAAACAAGCTCAAGACTAGTCCACACTGAAAGCCCTAGAAGGCAACAACTTAAATTTGGTTCAAGTGATGAGATTTGTCTTTGACAAGGAAGATAATATTGTCGAAAAGAAGCAAATACCAATGTGTTTTCAAAAGTTTTATCTCATGTTACCATACTGTTTTCAAAAACATAGGATTGTTTGATAAAGGATTAGAATACTATTTGAAAATAAAAGATACTATTAATTTTGGAAGTAAAATTAATAATTGAGCCAAGCTCTGGCAAAAGGGGGCTTAATGCATCTCTGTGATGCTTGATGCCAAGTATGTCATCACAGTATTATGGATCCATAAAATCCATTTTGTCTGACAACCAACTGAGTCAGGAGGATCACTGGTCCTTTGGCATGCAGAAAATTGGCCAATAATAAAAAGTTTCACCCCAGGTCAGCCTGCTCAGACTGTGCAGGCTGACCTGAGTCGATACTTTTTGCAGAAGTATTAAGCATCCTTTACACAGAGCATGGCTCAAATTATGTATATTACTTTCACACAATCTCACCAAAAAGTAATCTTTGAAATCATTTGCTTATCAGGGCTTGAGATTAAAACAAAGTCAAATAGTATTTAGGTAACTGTGAGAGAGAAATGAAATATCTGTCACAGTGACTTTCATCAGTCCATGGGAAGGGTTTATGCTGAGCCTGGGTTTGAACTCACAGCCTCTGGATTACTGATACTGTCTTTTATTAACTCTTTCACTACTAATGACGACTTGAGTAGCTTTTGCGGACGGTGTAGATCAAGATCAGACTGCACAGAATTCTGTGCAGTCTGATCTTGATCTACACCGTCCACTACCCTGCTTTTTAAACTATAACAAAAGTTGTTTTCCATAGCAGTGGAAATCTATGTTTAGAACTCAGAAAAAAGTGGAATTTCAAGAGTTAGTACAGAAAGAGTTAATAAGCTACAAAGGCTGGGCCTATTTTTCATTAATAAGCTACAAGGGCTGGGCCTATCTATTTTTAAAGAGTGCACATAAAATACATGTACATACTTTTTCATGAGCCAGTTTAGGTATCTTCTCATATCAGCTATCACAGTGGTAGACTTGTAACCATACCTGAAAACAGAAAATAAGCTTTTTTTTTTGGATTACCATATTCTCACTATGTGACTAAACTGCAAAATTGATTTGTTCCTGAATTAGGTAAGGAGATTGCTGGTAAATCATCTGTAAAAAGAAAGACAAATGGAATTTCCCTAATGGCCTATTTAGCTTCATAAATTATTTTCAGATTTCGTGCAAGAATTTTGTTAACACTTATCCTACTACCAGTAAATAAATTGAATGAAACTTTCAATCTGAAAGTAAAAATCCAAATTGTGTTATTTCGAACTTATTTTTTGGAGAAAAAATATCTTCTTATTGGACAATGTAGATCTAAGATTGCACTACATGTTCTGTGCAGTCTGATCTTGATCTACATTGTCCGCAAAAGGTCAATGAGTCGCGTTTAGCAGCTTAAGAGTTAAGATTTGTGGAATTGTGACACAATCAATAGCAAAAGTTGATTTTGTATGATCATATTTAAATGAAAAAAATCTATGATGTCATAAAAATAAACAGAGTTACTAATTTCAAAGCGACCAACTAATTATTTGAACAAAAAATTTGCAACTTTTCACTGAGTGTAAACTTTCAGAGTCTCACAATACATTAGCAGGGAACAGTGCATTTAGTAGTATCTATCAGTATTCACTTTCCAGGAAAAAAAAAAGTTCCCTTCATTTCACCCTCTACCAACTGATCCTAGCTTTTTATGACGCGGAGGAAAATGGCTTTTAAAAACACTATGTAACAAGAGGGCCATGACAGCCCTGTATCGCCCCACTGGCTCTTAAAGAAATGTATCATGTGCATGATTGGCATTGACACAGACATGAATCATGAGAAGTCTGTGTGGCAATAACCCTTTAAGAACACTTGCTTGTAGAAAAGCAATTAATTCTTTGCCCACAATTTTTGGTATATGGACAGTAGAGTGCCTTTCACAAATAATTCATTTGTTACTAGTATAGACCAAGATCAGACTGCAGAGAACAGGCAATATTTACACTGTCTACTATGCAAAAGACATTGTATAATGAAGAGATCTAAACCTTGCACTCATATGTGTTTTTCCCAGACTGAAAATATCCATTTATATGTGTAGTTCTCCATGGCTTAACTTTTTCTTTGAGGTGCAATCCCAGCTCCTTTTCCCACAAGCTTTTCTTAAGCTTGCATCTGTATGTGTGTGAAAAGTAGTATTAATTTTTAACAAAATGCCAAAATTCTACCCATGTCCATACTAAAAGCATTTGCATATGATCAATCAAGGAGAATGAATCTGTCTTTGAAAGGGAAGAAAAGGTTGTGGGGGAGGAAAAGGAGAAAATGGTAATTATCAGTATTTTCTCCTTCTTGTGACAATGATTTCAAAAGCTCTGTCTCTCAAGGTTGTAAAGACACAAGTGTTTGGTGAAGGGTTGGAGATTACTCACTTTGCTTTCGAAATACATTAACCCTTTACCACACAATCCTGACTTTTAACGACCCTAAAAGAGATGGCCTTTGAAAACATTGTGGGAAAAGGAGAAAATGCTAGTTCTGGTATTTTCTCCTTTTCCCACAATGTTTTCTACTCTATCAAAGCCAGAAATAATAATTTTAGCAAAATGCAATTTGTCGTAAACAAATTAATGCTTTCAATTTGGTCCATTTGGAAATTTTATCGTTTGGTAAAGAGTTATATTTTGAACTTGCAGTCTTGATTGTATCAAATCATCATCTTAGAGTACAATGTAATAATGTTTAATAATTTTTGACAAATTTTGAAGTTAGTCTTACTTAAATCTGTCTGGAACTCCAAGTTGCCTCAATTCTTCATCAGGAACCCTCTCATCTCCCAACACACATTGTAGTTTATACTAGACAAAACAGAGATGTAACAGAGTTACATACAAACATTGTACATGTAGTTTATGCTAGACAAAAAGAAAGGTTTATTGTGAAACCACTTTAACATATCAATTAATGAATTTTTCATCTTTTTAATTACACACCAGGTCCTTTTTTTGGACCAGGTCTGTCTTTTTCATAACAACCATCTTAACAAAAGAATGCAAAAGCAGGTCTATATATGAATGTGGACAGGTCTTTCTGTAGATAGAAAACCTACCTATGTACGAGAAAGACCTGCCAACATGTGAGAAAGACCTGTCCACTTGCAATGACTGACCCAAGATCGTATACAGGGTCATGAAGGACATTGGTACCCTCGCAACCTTGACCTTGATGGGAATTTGTTAATCAATAGGAAGAATCTTGCAAATATGTGTCTGGAAAGACACATTGTAAGATGATTTTTACCAGTGATCAACTCAGCAATTTTTCAATACTTTCTTTAACCCTTTCCCAAACGACAAATTTTGGACTGGTCCAAATTGAAAGAGTTTGCAGACGACAATTTTAAATTTGATGAAAATGGCAGGAAGTTCTCAAAAAGGGTAGAAAACACTGTGGGAAAAGGAGAAGTTGCTCGTTACGAGCAATTTCTCCTTTTTCCACAGTGTTTTCAAAAGACTTGTACTGCAGACACGTGAAAACCAGGGCTTGTTTGGGAAAGGGTTAACCCTTTACCACACAATCCTGACTTTTAACGACCCTGGGAAAGAAGCCCTTTGAAAACATTGTGGCAAAAAGAGAAAATGCTGGTAACCAGCATTTTCTCCTTTTCCCACAATGTTTTCTACTCTTCCCAAAACAAATTTCAATTTTTGAGTCACATTTATTTTGTCCTCTACAAGTGCTTTCAATTTGAATGAGTCTAAAATTTTGTCATTTGGTAAAGAGTTAAAGAGAATATTGAAAAATCTATCCCCTCCTGTGTAAAACATGTGCTATCATTTTTGGGCGAACATGTAAAACATTGTCAGAAAAGTGCATTTTCATGTGTTTCAATTTCAAGAGTATTTCCGGCTAAAGCTGGAATCAGTCAATTTTTCAATCAATCAGTTCAAACCTTTACTGCACATTGAATTCACTTGAGCAGCATCAACAAACCTACACAAATAAAAACAATCCAAGGGTCAGTGCTCCTGAGGTGTTAACTCTTTACCAAACAACAAAATTTTTGACTGGTCCAAACTGAAAGCATTTGTAGACAACAAATGAAACTCAAATGATGATTTCTGCCTTTGATAAGGTAGAAAACATTGTGGGAAAAGGAGAAATTGCTGATTACTAGGTCAAACTTTTCTGCATAATGGTTTAGTCATCTACTTAACCCTTTCCCGAACGACAAATTTTGGACTGGTCCAAATTGAAAGAGTTTGCAGACGACAATTTTAAATTTGATGAAAAGGGCAGAAAGATCTCAAAACGGGTAGAAAACACTGTGGGAAAAGGAGAAATTGCTCGTGACGAGCAATTTCTCCTTTTCCCAGTGTTTTCAAAAGACTTGCACTGCAGACACGTGAAAACCAGGGCTTGTTTGGGAAAGGGTTAATACTTATGGTGGCTGATGTGTAAGTCAGACATCAACCTCGTACATCGGCCTTTCCATATAAGAAAGACGCAGGCACAAGCTTCACCTAACGCCTTGAGTGCTTCACTTGCTTGGTATTGTGTGAACCTCATGCCCAGGTCTTTCTTTTACAGAAGGACCTTATACTCGGTTGATATCCTGTATGTGAATTATTTGTAGATCTCTGATGAATTTACAATTTTATAGGACCTTACTTTGGGATCATGTGTCCAAGTATTTTACCACTACACCATGAAGAAGGGGACAAGATCAGTTTATCATATAAACATATTAAACATTTGAGCTCTGTTTAGAACAAGGCAAATAATGGAAAACCAAACAGGGTCACGGAAACAATCTAGTGACAAGTTAAAGCGGTTTCATAATTACTGGGTTTGATGAAAAACATCGTAGTTTATCCTAAACAAAACACAGGAGTAGCTGTGTTTGATACACACATTGTATTTTATCCTACACGTATACAGAACAAAGGTGTAAGAGTGTTTGATACATACATTGTAGTTTATAGTGGGCAAAACAGAGGTGTAACAGGGTTGATTACACACTGAAGTTATCCTTTCTAAACAAAACAGAGGAGTAATTGTGCTTGATATTCACACTTCAGTTTATCCTAGACTAAATAGAGGAACAAAAGGTGTTTGATACACATTTCGATACACACATGTATTGTAATCTATACTAGACAGAATAGCTCTGTAATAGTGTTTTAAAAGAGGCCCACATTGTAGCTTTCCTAGACAGAATATTGGTGAAACAGTATTTGATACACACATTGTAGTTTATCCTAGACAGAAAAAAAGGAGTAACAATGTTTGATACCAACATTGTAGTCTGTACTAGGTGGAATAAAGGAGTACCAGTGTTTGATATAAGTTCTGTACTATTTTTTTTTAGACTGACAGGATACTTTTTTAATTCTTTACCACACAGTCCCAACTTTTAGCGATCCTGAAGAAAAACTCTTTTGAAAATATTATGGGAAAAGGAGAAAATCCTGGTAACCAGCATTTTTTCCGTTTCCGACGTTTTCTTCACTTCACAAAACAAATTTCAATTTTTGAGCCACATGTGATTTGCCATCTGCAAATGCTTTCACTTTGGTCCAGTCTAAAATTTTGTCATTTGGTAAAGAGTTAGTCATCTACTGCTTATCTTCGGGTACAGATGATCTCTCCAAAACATTAGCGCCAACCATTTTACAGCTTTTTTTTTTTCTTCTAAATTCCAAGACTAGTTATCTGATTTGCTGAGGTAAAACTTCTTGACCAATCAGATGGTATTCCTTGAACTTAGGTCTTATGTTGCTTGAAAATAAGTATAATGTTGTATCAATTGCTACAGCTAACCTTTGCTTCTGTCTTTTTCAACCTGTAACCTGTACACATCATAAGCCCAGACTCTGCTGCTTGTGGGCCAACAGCAAGGCCTCTGAAATGTGACCAGGAGGTCACTGCACATCTCCTGAAAAACACAAACAGTTGTTACAGTATCATAAACGAGCTAGCATTCTCTTAACCCTTTCCCAAACAAGCCCTGGTTTTCACGTGTCTGAGGTACAAGTCTTTTGAAAACACTGTGGGAAAAGGAGAAATTGCTCGTAACGAGCAATTTCTCCTTTTCCCACAGTGTTTTCTACCCTTTTTGAGACCTTTCTGCCATTTTCATCAAATTTACAATTGTCATCTGCAACTTCTTTCAATTTGGACCAGTCCAAAATTTGTCGTTTTGGAAAGGGTTAAAAGAAATCACAATAGTGAGTATGTCAAGCTGTCTAGTATACCATGTGTAACTTGATGGCTAACTACATCTTTCACCTGCAATGCTACCTGTTGTATCTCCCATAACTGTCCAGTAGACAACAGGCAACACCTAATTTATTGATGCAGCTCTTGTTTGTCAATTTTGGCATGCACACCACCAATCAGATATTGCATAACAGAATGCCTTACTTTCTGTTGTAAAATAACAGATCAATTCTATCTTTGGCTAAAATTTTCATTACAAAGATTAACAATCTTTTGTGGTAAGGCTGCCAGTTTCACCAAGGGTTACCCTAATATCAATTATTATCTTATAAATGATACCACGGTTTCCAAAACTACTTCATATTCTCAATAGGTCTGAAAAAGTAGTTCAGTTTCTGCCATCACCTGCGAACAAGAGGTAGGCCGGTAGATTGGAAAACTGATTTTTTTCCCTAGAAAAAATGCAGAGTTGGTACAACAGAATGACTTGGATTGTGCAATGCATGGGTTATCTATAGGTTCTGCATTATTCTTTCATAAAAATTAAAAGTTATGTAGGAATGGTTCAGGAGGTGAGGAAAGAAGTATCAGGAAGCTGGGTTAGTGGAAAAACATGGTTTAAGCCTCAGGACTGTACAGGTACTTATACATATTGCCTGAACAAGAACATGCAATTGTTCATTTCCCTCCATAATTTGAAAAGCTTTCTTCAGCTAGGATGTGGAAAGAAAGTAGTGTCTGTATAGCTGTGGTAATAGGTTAACCGTTGTTTTAACCCTTTCCCAAACGGCAAAAGTTTTGACTCTACTGAATTGAAAGCATTTTCAGACAACAAGGTATTTGTAGCTTAAATTGTAATTTTTGTCTTTGATTAGGTAGAAAACATTGTGGGAAAAGGAGAAAATGCTGATTACCAGCATTTTCTCCTTTTCCCCACTATATTTTCTCAAAAGCCTCCATTCTTTTGGTCATTAAAATTTGGGATTGTGTGGTAAGGAGGTAATCACCCTGAGGAAAAAGCCTTTATTTTTTTTCCCACAATGATTTGTACCTATTCAGAAATACATCTCATCACAACAACTAGAAGGCCCTGAAGGGCCTGAATATGCTCTACTGGCAGGGAATGCAGACTTTATCATGTAAACAAGAATTAGAAATTTTCAACATGAAATGGCTACTTTTCCCACATTGTTTCTTCGATTTTTTTTTCAAAATCAATAGGGTTGAAGCTACTGATGAGATAAACAAACTGTGTGATTTTCATGAAAATCTGACCAGAAATACAGACTTTACTGCGTAAACAAGAACAGAAAATTTAAATTTTCAACTTTAAATGGCTACTTTTCCCATACTATTTGTTGGATTTTTTTCAAAGTCGATAGGGTTGAAGCTATTGATGAAATAAACAAACTGTGCAAGTTTCACGAAAATCTGAAGTTATTTGCAGACTTTATCGCGTAAACAAGAACTGGAAATTTTCAACTTGAAATGGCTACTTTTCCCATACTGTTTGTTGGATTTTTTTCAAATTCAATAGGGTTGAAGCTATTGATGAGATAAACAAACTGTGCAAGTTTCATGAAAATCCAGCAACAAATGCAGACTTTATCGCGTAAACAAGAAAAAGACTAACAGACGGACAGACGGACGGACGGACAGACGGACAGACAGACGGACGGACGGACGACGGAAACCCCGCCATGACATAAGCTCTGCTGGCTTTCAGCCAGTAGAGCTAAAAATAAATTCAAATTGTGGATACAAACGCTCTTTACATGAATGCTGTTAATTTTTGTTGCCTGGTCAAGGGCACTTGTTTTACTGCATTTAGCTACCACATGGGCAAAACATGATTGACTTACTTTACTACACAATCCCAAGTTTAACGACCTTGAGGTAGAAGGCTTTGGAAAAAATCGTGAGAAAAGGAGAAAATACTGGCAGTGTTTTGCCAAGGTTTTGGGCTAGAGGGGCCAATGGACCACCTGAGCTCAAAAGGGGGGGGGGGGCATCTTAAGGTTTCTGGGTGTTCCGAGTCTGCCAATCTCCGAGCAGAGTTGTCGTTCGTTACTCTCACCATATATCTCTGCAACGGGCTAAATGACAAGAATCTTGTCAAACCGAGGAAAACATGTTTTGTTACTGTTTAACTGTTTCATGTGTAACATAATAAAGTAGAGAAAGGAAATATGATTCCAGATACATTATAGGTGCATTCAAACTGATGAATTTACCTGTATACAATTTTTTCAAGCTTCTTTACTGATCAGAATCTTACGCCAATTGTAAAAAAAATGGCTGCGCCCATGAATGATGACAATTTAAACAAAACAAGCATTCTGATAGTATTGCATAGCAATACACAGTCCCCTACCGGCCGTATGTATCGCTGGCATGTCAGTAAAATTTTTAAAGTCCAAGGCCCGTAAATGCGTCAAAAAGCAGTGGAGCGGGACGAAACTCGAACTTGATGTGTAAGTCATGGTTGTTGATGTACACACCAAAAATCAGCTCTATATGTAGCAGCATTTAGAAAAAAAGTGCGGAAAAATGTTTTATCAGTGAAATTTTGTAAGTCCAAGGCCCGTAAATGTGTGAAGAAGCAGCGGGGTGGGACGAAACTCAAGCTTGATCTGTAAGTAATGGTGGTTGACTTACACAGCAAAAGTCAGATGAATATCTACCAGCATTTAGAAAAAAAAGTCCGGAAAACTGATTTATCAGTGAAATTTTGAAAGTCCAAGGCCCATAAATTCATGAAAAACCAGTGGACTGGAACAAAAGTCAAACTTGATCTGTAAGTCATGGTGGTTGAGTTACACAGCAAATCTGAGATCAATACCTACCAGTGTTTAGGAAAAAAATCTGGAAAACTGATTTATCAGTGAAATTTTATAAGTCCAAGGCCCATAAATCCGTGAAAAACCAGTGGACCGGAACGAAAGTCGAACTTGATCTGTAAGTCATGGTGGTTGAGTTACACAGCAAATCTGAGATCAATACCTACCAGCGTTTAGGAAAAAAGTCCAGAAAACTGATTTATCAGTGAAATTTTATAAGTCCAAGGCCCGTAAATCCGTGAAAAACCAGTGGACCGGAACGAAAGTAGAACTTGATCTGTAAGTCATGGTGGGTGACTTACACACCAAAACTCGGCTCAATATGTACCAGCATTTAGGAAAAAAGTCCGGAAAACTGATTTATCAGTGAAATTTTGTAAGTCCAAGGCCTGTAAATCCGTGAAAAACCAGTGGACCAGAACGCAAGTCGAACTTGATCTAAAAGTGATGGTGGGTGACTTACACACCAAAACTCAGCTCAATATGTACCAGCGTTTAGAAAAAAGTCCAGAAAACTGAATTGCGGGACTGACGGACAGATGGACAGATGGACAGACGGACAGACGGACGGACAGAGTGCAAACCTAAAGTCCCCTCCGGCTTTGGCGGTAGGGGACTAAAAACAAGTTATCGTGTTTTAAAAGACATTTAAGCTTTTCAGAAAATCCCTCTTTTTCACATTTCCTACTACTAAGTCTGATTGGCCGTATGCTGTTTGAACAGCACACAAAACAATCAATTGGTCTTTCTTTCACCGGCGTTTGTGTCGCCACTTTGAGTTATGGTAATGTGAAGAAAATACCACGTGATGACGGACTACTTTCTGAGCCAACTACAGAGGTGAATGGGAATGATCCGTAGTGCAAGAGAGTGCGAGTCTGCATGATCTGAGTCTGTATTCGGCTGATCGGTAGGCTCCATCTAAATAACTGTTTTGACCGTTTTGACCTACATTGGCCAAAATGACAATGGGTGGATCTAGTTAATTTTGTCGGCTTTTTTTTTTCAGCCACTGCAGACTGCGATGAACTGATGCAGAACATATTCTAAGTCGCATACCGCTAACTTGCAACAAAGCTATCTATTGGTCAAAATTTGGGAAATCCCTGGTTAAAGAAGAAGTTTATCCAATGAAAATCGCCAATACAAACAACGAAATGGTTCCAAGCGTCTTTGTTTATTATGACAACAAAAGAAATAAAGTGGAAACCACTCCCTGCTAGTTGAGTTGACCTGCATATTTTTCAAACCTACGGCTGCTGTGGCATATCTTTTAAGCGCTGGTTGGCCCACTAGACATATTTTTAGTGTGCCGTCTGTTTTAGCGCCAATCCCGCAATGGTGCGGCCTTGGCAGAACTCTGTGCTGGTAACCAGCATTTTCTCCTTTTCTCATGATGTTTTCTACCTTTTCCAAGACAAATCTCATCATTTTGGGCATATTTTATTTGTCGTCTGCAATTGCTTTCAGTTTGGTACCAGTATTAAATTTTGATGTTTGGTAAAGCGTTAAACTAAAAAAAGGGATAAGAAACGAAAAATGACCTTATTGCCATACATTTATTACAATGTCTCAGTTTCTTCCTGTTAATGATAAATCCTGTTAATGATAAATATTTCTAAAGATCATGCAGATTGATAAATTATCACACAATCATCTCTGTTTCCTTTTCGAAATCAGCTATTTGTATCTGTAGGAAATAAAAAGATTATGGAAATAAGAATTTTGAACTGATAGCTTATCAAATAATGGACAATTCCGAAGTCAGACATATAGTGGGCTTGAAACCAGTAGGGTGTCACTGGTTTGGATCCCCAGCTCAGCCAATTTCTGTCTGAGGATTGATGATAGTCATTGCAACAGGATTCATTTTTCTCTCACTGCTGATTATTGTTGGAATTTGTAATCCCTGCGATATGCGTGATCATTGCAGTCTAAAACACCAATTAAATATTGTGTTATATTAGCTACCCATCATCAGCAAAACGTAAATAACAATAGCGACCTCAAGAGAGATTTGTGGGATATGCTGGGAATCAGTACAACAAGAGGGCCATGATGGCCCTGGATCGCTCACCTGAGTCAAGAAGCGAAATTTCACCCCAGGGTCATAATGACCCAATTTAAAACTCATCTGAGATATTATTATGACAAACATTCTGACCAATTGTCAGGTCAATTGAGCTGAAAATGTGGCCTCTGGAGTGTCCAAAATGTATTTCTTCAATTTGACCTAGTGACCTAGTTTATGACTCTACGTGACCAAATTTCAAACTCATCCAAGATATCAAGACAAACTTGTTAACCAAGGTTCAGGTGAAGTGGGTAAGAATTGCCGCCTCTAGAGTGCCCACAAGGTGTTTCTGTAATTTGACCAAGTGCCCTAGATTATGTACCTGTGTGACCCAATTTCAAACCTATTCAAGATATCATCAAGTCAAACATGCTGACAAATTTCAGGTCAGTTGAGCAAAAATTGTGGCCTCTAGAACGCCCAGAATACATTTCTTTATTTTGACCTAATGACCTAGTTTATGACCCTATGAGACCCAATATCTGAATGATCTGAGATATCATCAAGGTCAAGGTCAAGGTCATCTGGTCAATTTAGCTAGAATTGTGGCCTCTAGAGTGCCCATTGTCTTCAATGTGACCCAGTGACCTTGTTTATTATCCTATGTGACCCAATTTTGAACTCATCCGAGATATTATCAAGACAAACATGCTTACCAATTTTCAGGTCAATTGAGCAAGAATTGTGGCCGCTAGAGCGCCCACAAGATATTTCTTTAAATTTGACCTAGTGACCTAGTTTATGACCCTATGTGGCCCAATTTTGAACTCATCCAAGATTTTATCAAGACAAACATGCTGATCAATTTTCAGGTCAATTGAGTAAGAATTGTAGCCTCTAGAGTGCCCACAAGGAATTCTATAAGTTGATAGAGTGAGACCTAGTTTATGACCTTAGGTGACCCAAGTTCAAACATCTGAAATTTCATCAAGAAAAACATTCTGACCAATTTTCATGTCAACTGAGAAGAAATGTGGCCTCTAGAGTGTCCACAAGGTATTTCTTTAATTTGACCTAGTGACCTAGTTTATGATCCAAGGTATCCCAAATTCAAACTCATCCAAGATTTTATTAAGACAAACTGGTTCTGACCAATTTTCAAGATTGAGCAATAAATGTGGCTTCTAGACTGTCCACAAGGTATTTCTTTAATTTGACCTAGTGACCTAGATTATGTCCCCAGGTGACCCAATTTTGAACTCATAATAGATTTCATAAAGACAAACATTCTGACCAATTTTCAGGTCAATTGAGTAAGAAATGTGGCCTCTAGAGTGTCCACCAGGTAAATGTTGACAACAGACGACGAACGAAGGATGATGCATGACAGACGACAGACATTGGACAACCACAAAAGCTCACCTTGAGCATGTTGTGCTCAGGTGAGCTAAAAAAAAGTTAAAAGAATAATACTTCAACATTCACTGTAACAAGTCAATTAGATGAATTTTTTAGATACATTCCAACCTCAGATGATGTACTATCAAAACAAGTGTGTGAGGTTTTCCAAAAGGGTTATGTCATGCCACATTTTGTTGGTTTTTGATGATGTAATTCTATGGGTGATAACCATCACAATCCAGTAGGCGGTGTATCCAAGGGATTACAAATTTTGACTCGATCAGCCAAGGGTGGATAGAGCAACGTAGTGACTGTCACCCTTGGCTAGCGAAGATGTATGAACTCAAAAAAAATGGCCTTTGCAGTTGTATTTTCATGATACGTGAAAGAAATTCATAATTATATCTGTTATCAGCAGAAAGGTGTAAAACACTTATCCTTTTTGTCAAACAGGAAGATATCTACAGTTGTATGTTTTTTCATCCATTACTACATAGTCCCATGTCTTAAAAACCCCGAGAAAAAAAAAAAGATTGTACAAAAAATGTGGAAAAAAGGAGATAATGCTGGTACCCAGCATTTTCTCTTTTTCCCACAATATCTTCTACCCTTTTTGAAGATGAATCCAAATGTTCAAATCAACTATAATTTGTCACCTGCAAACTCCTTGTACATGTTTTTGGACAAGTCTACTATTTTTTCATTTGGTAAAGGGTTAAATAATTTTACAAAGGATTCTTAATTTCTCCCAAATAGTTGTTTCTACCCATCTATTACACTACTGAAAGCATCAGAAAAAGAAAAGCATGATCTCCCTTGTACCTACAATTTTGTCAGATCTATCAAACAGTTATTAAGAAAATGATTCATGTCCCTTTTGTTGAAAAAAAAGATATAGATTCTTCTAAAGTGAAAGCATGGGCAGATGACAATTTAGAAACTGATATAAATGAGCTGAAATTCTCTAAAAGGGTGGAAAACATTATAAGAAATGCAGATAATGTTTGTTACCAGCATTTTCTCCTATTCCCACCATGTTTTGGAAAGCTGTTCCTCAAGGTCATTAAACACAGGATCGTGTGGTATAGGGATACCCCTAAGTGTATTGCTTTTGCTAGTTGTACAGCTGTGGGTTACAACCAGCCAAAGAAATACACTTACAGGTGTCTACCACTTTTGGCGCCCGTATAGTTGACAGCTTTAGAAATTATTGTGCCAAAAAGAGTAACTGCCCACAACAAACACTTGCCCCTTTTTCTTTAATATTTCAATAGTACTGAAAACTCATTTTTCCCCTTTTCCTTCAAATATTTTGTCCTTTGAGTTTTTGTAAACAATGCTAAAGTGATGGATTTTGTATCTGAACATGTAGAAAAACAATGAGGGAAAAGGAGGAAACTCTAAATACTGGCAATTTCTCTTTTCTTCTCTGGTGTTTTCAAAAGCCTTCTTCCTCTAAGTTTTGAAATCATAGTTTTGTTTAACTGTGGGCAATCTTTTACCAAGCAATCCGAGGTTTCATTGACCCTAAGACCAAGCCTTTTGAAAACATTGTGGGATTTGTTGACCCTAAGACCAAGCCTTTTGAAAACATTGTGGGAAAAGGAGAAAATGCTGGTAACCAGCATTTTCTCCTTTTCCCACAATGTTATCTACCCTATCCAAATGCAATTCCATCATTTGAGTTACATTTTAAATTGTCGTCTCCAAATTGTTTCAATTTGGACAAGTTGTCATTTTTATTGTGTGGTTAAGGGTTAAACTTAGGAAAAGTCTGAAAACTATAAAATATGTTGATAGATATACAACCATACTTGGCCACTGTTGCTTGCTCTTCAGTAAAATCTTCTGGAATGGTCAACAGATAAGACCCTGCGCTTCCATAGGAAGTTGTGTCAGAGTAGAACTTATCAGCAAAGATCGTAACTTTAGCATCTGGCAGTTCTGACTGGATGTTAACGGCGGTAGATATGCCAATAACTCCGGCTCCCACAACAGCTATTTTCACTGTCATTCTGGCTAATGATATTCTCCCACGTTATCTGAATAAATATATAGATCTGTCATCCACTACAGGCACCTTAACACGTTACTGCACAATGCTGCCTTTTATCGACCCCCAAGAAAACAGCTTTTTGAAAGCATTGTGGGAAAAGGAGAAAATGCTGGTAACCAGAATTTTCTCCTTTTCCTACAATGTTTTCTATCCTATCAAGAAAAAATTGCACCGTTTGAGCCACATTGAAATTGTCATCTGCAAATGCTTTCAATTTGGACAAGGCTAATATCTTGTCATCTGGTAAACTCTTTACAAGACAAATTAAGAGGGCCATGATAGCCATGAAGTTGCCCAGCTGAGCTTTTTGACCGAACATGACCAATTTCCAATCTCTTCCGAGATATCAAGACAAACATCTAACAAACTTTCATAAGAAAATGGTCAAACAAAGCAGACAGTGTAGATCAAAGATCAGACTGCACATTTTGTAGATCTTGATCTACATTGGCAGCAAAGGAAACTGTAGTCATTAAAGGCACTTAAAAAAGCAGCATTTCAAATAGAAATCCCATTAATTGGAGACCCATTTTATCAACTGCGCCTGATTTGAGTGGGGCTCTGGCAAAGAGGGTTTAATGCATTTCAATGAGAATGCATTATATCGAGCAAGTCATATAATGAGGGCCATTCCTGTAAGCCAGTTTATCTCCCTTGCCAGATAAAGACTAAAGGTAACCAAATCACAGATTGGTCCTTTTAGCTGTGTTCCTTTGTTTTTATCCTTGATTCCCTTGGGGATGTTGCGATAAATATAATTTGATTTATGATTATATGTAAAATCCTCATATAATTTTAAGGCAGATCATGTTTTCAATCATCAGAGAAAAGCATATATATCGATTTGTAAAACAATCTAAACAGAATTAGCTGAGATATTATCTCTAAAACATATTTGTGTAGTGCAAGAAAATCAAGGATAAAATCCAAGTAATCCCCTTTTCAGGACCAATGCAGAACTGGAGAGGAATTAGGGGAAATATCTCAAGAATGGCCCTCATTATTGATCCATAAAATCCATTTTGTCAAACAGTGGACTGAAAACGACAAAATTTTGTGCTGTACCAAATGGAATGCATTTGAAGACGACATACTGAATGTAGCTGAAATGATTACTGTCCTTGACAGCATAGAAAAATTGTGGAAAATGGAGAAAACACTGGTTATCATCATTTTCTTCTTTTCCTTGGATATTTTCAAAAGCCTTCTTCTTCAGGGTGCATGGTTAAATGTTGGGATTATGTGGCAATGGGTTAAGAGATCTTGTCATTTGAACATATTTTATGCAAATGCACTGAAGTTTGATGTGTTTAACCCTTTACCAGACAACCCAATTTTAGACTTTTCCATATTCAAAGCAATTGCAGACAACACATCAAATGTGACTCAGATGACTGAATCTTTTTTTAAATAGTTAAAAAACATAGTGGGAAAAGAAGAAAATGCAGGTTACCTGCAGTTTTTTTTTCCCATTCCCTACAATATTTTCAAAGGCACTCTTGCTCACTGTTGTCCAAACACTGAATTATGTAGTAAAGGGTTAAAATCTTATCATCTGTTAAGCTTTACCACACAAACCTGACTTTTAAAAACCCTGAGGAAGACAACTTTAGTAAACATTGTGGTAAAAGGAAAAATGCTGGTTACCAACTTTTTTTTCCTTTTACTACAATGTGTTCTACCCTATCAAAGACAAATCCCATCAATTCAGCTACATTTGAGTTGTAAAGCATTTTACAGTTAGCATTTTCTCCTTTTCCCACAATGTTTTCTACTCTATCATAGACAGAAATCATTTGAGCTACACTTAATTTGTCATCTGCAAATGCTTTCAATTTGGTCCAGTCCAAAATTTTGCCAATTGGTAAAGTGCAAAAAAGCTGGGCCTAGCTTAGACAGCCAAATATGCCAAATGTTCATTTTTGTTTTGGAAAAGAAAACAGAATAATTGCCATTTTGAGGCTGAATCGGGTAGTAGTGTCTCTGCAAAGTGGAGAGATCCAAGATCAGACTGCATACAAGCAGATAAGCAAATGACTAAATCTTGACCTACACTGTTTGCGAATCCAATGGCAGCAGAGATACTTGTACACTGAAAAGGTTAATATTAGCTAATCATTTGTACATTAATTTACCCTTCACCAAACAATGCTGAGTTGTAATCCTTTACCTTTTACCTTATAATCCCAGCTTTTTAACAACTCTGGAGAAGAAGGCTTTTGAAATTTTGTGGGAAAAGGAGAAAATGCTGGTAAACAGTTTTTCTTCTTTTCCCACAATGTTCTCTACCATATAAAAGGCAAAATTCCTCATTTGAGTCACATTAAAATTGTCGTCTGCAATTGCTCTCAATTTTGCCACAATGTTTTCTCCCGTATCAAAGATAGAAATCATCATTTGCACTACATTTGTCATCTGCTATTGCTTACAATGTGGTCACATAAAAAATTTTGTAATTTGGTAAAGAGTTAACCCTTTACCACACAATGCCACCGTTTAACAACCCTGATAAAGAAGGCTTTTGAAAACCTTGTGGGAAAAGGAGAAAATACTGACAACCAGCATTTTCTCCTTCTCCGGCAATGTTTTCTATCCTTCCACAAAAAAAAATTCAATTTTTGAGCCATGTTTATTTTGTCGTCTGCAAATACTTTCAGTCTGGAAATGTCAAAAATATTGCAGTGTGGTAAAGGGTTAAAGCCATGAATAAACCCAACGGACATTGTCATTCTAGGATAAGATCAAGATAGTTGCAAATTAATGGCTTTTCTTTGTCATGTTTTAACATAGTGGAAAGTGTAGATCAAAGATCGGGCTGCATGTTTTGTGCAGCCTGATCTTGATCTACACTGGCCTCAGACTCAGAGGCAACTTTATTAGTGAAAGGTGCTTTGGGGTTAATCACCGAATAAAATTTTAGGAAAACACTGTGGCAAACCTTTTATCTGATCGATCCAATGGTTCTGTGACCTAGAAGAAAAAGGCTTCAGAATATATTGTTGGTTTTAGAGAAAACACTGGTAACCAGCATTTTTTCCTTTTCCAACTTTTTTTTTTCCTCATTTGAGCAAGATTTAATTTGTTGTGTCCAAGTGCTTTCAGTTTCAATTTGGATCAGTGTTAATTTTGTTGTTTGGTAAGAGCTAAACTAAGCTATAAAATGTAGAAAAATTTAAAGTACCTTTCTCTTTTATCTCTTTAATGTTTAACAGCTGTCAGCAAAGTAAATACATACTTCCTTTCTGTGTAGGAGACATATCCTTATGAGCACACTGAAAAATCCTCTGGGTTTTTTGGAGAGGTTATTTTTAGATACATTTGTATTCCACTCAGTATCCGATTACACAAAATTTCTTTTTACGGGACAGATAGCTTTAAACTGGGCAACAAAATTTTACAGATTTGTCCATATCTAAAAATTGCAGAATATTATACTAATCATGGCGCAAATGAAGGGATTTATTTAGCTCATTTTTAGCTCACCTGAGCACAAAGCGCTCATGGTGAGCTATTGTGATCGTGCTGTGTCCGGCGTCTGTCGTGCGTCGTCCGTGGTCAACTTTTTACCTTGTGTACGCTCTAGAGGCCACATTTTCAGTCCGATCCTCGTGAAACTTGGTCAGAATGTTTCTCTTGATAAAATTTCGGACGACTTTTAAATTGGGTCATGTGGGGTCAAAAACTAGATCACTAGGTCAAATCTTAGAAAAAACCTTGTGTGTGCTCTAGAGGCCACATTTTCAGTCAGATACTTGTGAAATTTGGTCAGAATGTTTGTCTTGATAAAATCTCGGACGAGTTCGAAATTCGGTCATGTGGGGTCAAAAACTAGGTCACTAGGTCAAATCTTAGAAAAACCTTGTGTGCGCTCTAGAGGTCACATTTTCAGCCAGATACTTGTAAAATTTAATAAGAATGTTTGTCTTGATAAAATCTCGGACGAGTTCGAAATTCGGTCATGTGGGGTCAAAAAGTAGGTCACTAGGTCAAATCTTAGAAAAACCTTGTGTGTGCTCTAGAGGCCACATTTTCAGTCAGATACTTGTGAAACGTGGTCAGAATGTTTGTCATGATAAAATCTCAGACGAGTTTGAAATTGGGTCATGTGGGGTCAAAAACTAGGTCACTAGGTCAAATCTTAGACAAACCTTGTGTGCGCCCTAGAGGCCACATTTTCAGTCAGATACTTGTGAAATTTGGTCAGAATGTTTGTCTTGATAAAAACTCAGATGAGTTTGAAATTGGATCACCTGGGGTCAAAGAGTAGGTCACTAGGTCAAATTAAAGAAATGCCTTGTAGACACTCTAGAGGCCACATACATTTTTCGCTCAATTGACTTGAAAATTGGTTAAAACGTTTGTCTTAATTAAATCTTGGATGAGTTTGAAATTTGGTCACCTGGGGTCATAAACTAGGTCACTAGGTCAAATTAAAGAAATACCTTGTGGACACTCTAAAGGCCACATTTCTTACTCAATTGACCTGAAAAATGGTCAGAATGTTTGTCTTTAGGAAATCTTGGATGAGTTTGAATTTGGGTCACCTAGGGTCATAAACTAGGTCACTAGGTCAAATTAAAGAAATACCTTGTGGGCACTCTAAAGGCCACATTTTTTGCTCAATTGACTTGAAAATTTATCAGAATGTTTGCCTTAACTCTTTACCACACAATCCCGACTTTAAATGACCCTGAGAAAGAGGCCTTTTCCCACAATGTTTTCCAACCTATCAACGACAAATTTCATCATTTGGGCCACTTTTAAAATTCTTAAAATGGTCAAAAATTTTGTCATTTGGTAAAGAGTTAATTAAATCTCGGATGAGATTGACTTGGGTCACCTGGGGTCATAAAGTAGGTCACTAGGTCAAATTAAAGAAATACCTTGTGGGCACTCTAGAGGCCACATTTTTTGTCTTGATGATATCTCCGATGACTTCAAAATTGGGTCACATAGGGTCATAAACAATGTCACTGGGTCACATTGAAGAAATACCTTGTGGGCATTCTAGAGGCCACAATTCCAGCTAAACTGACCTGAAAATTGGTCTACATATTTGACTTGATGTTATCTCGGATCATTCAGAAATTAGGTCTCATAAGGTCATAAACTAGGTCACTGAGTCAAATTAAAGAAATGTATTGTGGGCACTGTAGAGGCCACAGTTTTTGCTCAACTGACCTGAAAATTTGTCAGCATGTTTGAGTTGACGATATCTTGAATGGATTTGAAATTGGGTCACATAGGGTCATAATCTAGGTCACTAGGTCAAATTACAGAAATACCTTGTGGGCACTCTAGAGGCGGCAATTCTTTCCCAATTCACATGAACCTTGGTCAATAAGTTTGTTTTGATGTCTCGGTTGAGTTTGAAATATGGTCACATAGGGTCATAAACTAGGTCACTAGGTCAAATTGAAGAAAGACATTTTGGACACTCCGGAGGCCACATTTTCAGCTCAATTGACCTGACAATTGGTCAGAATGTTTGTCTAAATGATATCTCAGATGAGTTTTAAATTGGGTCATTATGACCCTGGAGTGAAATTTCACCTATTGACTCAGGTGAGCGATCTAGGGCCATCATGGCCCTCTTGTTTCAAGAATAGAAAAGATTGCCGGAAATGGAGAAAATGCAGGTTAGCAGTACCTGTTTTCTCTTAAGTCAATAACATTTTCTTATTTCCCTAATACCATGGGATCAATCAGGTAAAAGGTTAACTGCTGGTGACAAATTTCAGACACTTCTATATTGAAAGCACTTGCAGACGACAAACTAAGTGTGGCTCAAATTATGGGATTTGTCAGTGGGGGGATAGAAAAAGGAGAAAAATGCTGGTTACCAGCTGGTTACCAGCATTTTATCCTGTTCCTTCAATGTTTTCAAAAGCCCTCTAGCTTAGAGTAATACAAACTCAGGATTGTTTAACCCTACACAACACAATCCCGACTTTTAATGACCCTGAGAAAGAAGCCTTCTGAAAACATTGTGGGAAAAGGAGAAAATGCTGGTAACCAGCATTTTCTCCTTTTCCCACAATGTTTTCTACTCCATAAAAGACAACTTCAACAATGTGGGCCACATTTAAACTGTCGTCTGCAAATGCTTTCAATTTGGACAAGTCTACATTTTTGTCGTTTGGTAAAGAGTTAATGAAGGTTCATGAGATTGTACTTAATATAAATTTGACTGGTACACTCCTTACCAGACCACAAAACTTTAAACTTGTCAAACTTGACTGCATCGGCAGACGACGAATAAAATGTGGTTCAGATGTTCGGAATTGTCTCTGCAAAGGTAGAAAACATTATGAGAAAAGGAAAGAATGCTGGTTATCTGCACCTAATCACTTTCCAACAATGATTTCAAATGCCTTCTTTCACCAGGATAGGTTAACTCTACCAAATGACAAAATTTTGTCCTCGATAAAATTGAAAGCAGTAACTGTTGCAGATGACAAAATAAATGTAGTTCAAAAGATGATTTCTGTCTTTGACTGAGTAAGAAAAATTGTGGGAAAAGGAGAAATGCTGGTAGCCAGCATTTTCTCCTTTTCCCTGAATGTTTTCAAGTCTGTTCCTCAGGGTTGTTAAACTCTGGATTGTGCGGTTGAAGCAAAGGATTGTTTGTTAAAAAATTAACCCTTTTCCACAAAATCTCTACTTTGAATAGCCTTGAGAAAGAAGCCCTTTGAAAACATTGTGGAAAAAGGAGAAAATGCTGGTTACCACCGTTTTCTCCTTTTCCCACAATGTTTTCTACAAATCTCAAAACAAACTTCGATTTTTTTTGAGCTATGGTTATACTTTGTTGTCTGCAAATGCTTTCAATTTGGACTTGTCTTAAATTCTGCCGTATGGTAAAGAGTTAAAGCCCAGGATTGTCTGGTAAAGAATTAACCGTTTCCAAATGATAAATTTTAGACTGGTCCAAATTGAAAGAGTTTGCAGACAACAGTTTTAAATTTGATGAAAATGGCAGAAAGTTCTCAAAAAGGGTAGAAAACACTATGGGAAAAGGAGAAATTGCTCGTTATGAGCAATTTCTCCTTTTCCCACAGTGTTTTCAAAAGACTTGTACTGCAGACACGTGAAAACCAGGGCTTGTTTGGGAAAGGGTTAAACAAGACCATTATAATTATGAAGTATAAGCTAAAGAATCAGGTTGAATGCTAACTCTCTACCAAACAACAAAATTTAGGACTTGTCCAAATTGAAAGCAATTGCAGACGACACAATAAACATGACTTCAAAAATTGAATTTTGTTTTGGGAAGGGTAAAAAAACATTTTGGGAAAAGGAGAAAATGCTGGTAACCAGCATTTATCCTTTTTGCACAATGTCTTCAAAAGCTATCTTTCTCAGGGTTGTTAAAAGCAGGGATTGTGTGGTAAAGGGTCAATTGAGTATGACTGTGAAATTTGTACGTGATTATGTATAAAAATTGCCCTTGTAAAGTTGATTTTTTCAGGATGTAAATTTCACCAACCTGTTTCAGTTCATGACCAAAAAAAAGGCAGAAAACATGAAAAAAGTCACGTAGTTTAATTCCCATTCAAAGGTCAAAGAAAAACAATATAAATTAGCTCTGTGAAAAGGGTTTTAATGCATGTATCAACCAGGTCAGCCTGCACAGTCCACGCAGGCTGGCCTAGGCCAATACTTTTTGCTTCTAGTCAATTTTCTGCATGTCAAAAGGCGGGTCAACCATTTGGTTGTTTGAAAAATTGGATGTTAACTTATGGATCCATAATTATGTGATGACCTGCATGGTGTAAGGCATCCCAGAGCACTGCTCAAATTTTATATACATACATTGTATGTAACAGAATAACTCTTTACCACACAATCCCGACTTTTAACGACCCAGAGAAAGAAAGCTTTTGAAAACATTGTGGGAAAAGGAGAAAATGCTGGTAACCAGCATTTTCTCCTTTTCCCACAATGGTTTCTGCCCTTCCCAAAACAAATTTTACTTTTTGGGTCACCTTTATTTTGTCGTCTGCAAATGTTTTCAATTTGGACCAGTCTAAAATTTTGTCGTTTGGTAAAGAGTTAAACAAAGTCTTACGTGTAAATATATAATTATGCCTATCATAATAGTAGCATGTTAACCCTTTACCACACAACAAAAATTTATACCAGTCCAAATTGAAAGCATTTGCAGACGACAATTTCAATGTGGTTCAAATGATATGATTTTTGTTCGATAGGGTACAAAACATTGTGGGAAAAGGAGAAAATGCTGGTTACCAGCATTTTCTCCTTTTCCCGCAATGTTTTCAAAAGGCTTCTTTCTCAAGGGTGTTAAAAGTCGGGATTGTGTGGTAAAGAGTTAATCTTTTTGTAAAATCCTATTGCAATTTTTTTAACCCCTAACTCTTTACCACACAGTCCCAAGTTTTAATGACCCTCAGACACAAGAGGCTTTTGGAAACAAAGCGGAAAAAGGAGAAAGTGCTGGTAACCATTATTTGAGCAAGATTTGAATGGTCATCTGGAAATGCTTTGAATTTGGGCTGGTTCAAAATTTTGTCGTCTGGTAAAGAGTCATCATAATCCTTTACCAAACAACAAAATACAAGACTTAACTCTTTACCACACAATCCCGATTTTTAACGACCCTGATTAAGAAACCTTTTGAAAACATTGTGGTAGTCAGCATTTTCTCCTTTCCCCACAGTGTTTTCAATCCTTCCATATACAAATTTCTTTTTTTCAGTCACATTTATTTTGTCGTCTGCAAATGCTTTCAATTTTGACTAGTCTAAAATTTTGTCGTTTGGTAAAGAGTTAACAAATTGAAAGCATTTGCAAGCGACAAACAAAATGTTAACCAAATGATGATTTCTGTTTTTGAAAGAGTAGAAACATTGTGGGAAAAGGAGAAAATGCTGGTTACCACCATTTTTTCCTTTTCCCAAAATTTTTAATCCAATCTTTTTCAAAGTCGTCAAAGCTTAGGATTGTACTTAAAAGGTTAAATTGCTAGATACTTACAAATTTTACATACCTAAACATGGTGATTCCCCCTTCATAATCTCATTCTTATTGGATAGTGTAGACCAAGATCAGACTGCATATTCTATGCAATTTAATCTTGATCTATACAATCTACAAAAGCACCTAAGTCATGTATAGCATCCTAAGGCTTAACTCTTAACCAAATGAAAAACAAGAGGGCCATGATGGCCCTGTATCGCTCCACTGGCTTATAAATATAAACCATAAATACTAAACATTTCAATTCTGAGCCAAATGGTTTCAAAATGAAGACTTACAAAGTTTTCTCTGTAAAAGCCCATGTAAAAGTTGATACCCGCAGGGCAAAGCCATTTTTGATCCAAGAGCTATAATTACTTGAACCCTGGTAGAGGTCCACAAGATAAAGTCACATGCCAAAATAATACAAGTCTATGCTGTATGGTTATAAATAAGGTGATTTTCAAGTTTCGTCCATATGAAGCCTCTGTAAAACATAAGACCCCTGATGCAAGGCTAATTTAAAAAAAAAAATCAAAAGTGATCCAGATTTGGTAGCCCTTGGGTTTGTGGTTAGGAGCAAAAAGATTTTTTGAATTTTCACGCTATAAGCACATGTTTATGACCCATGAGATAGGACTAATTTTGACGTAACTTGAATAACTTTGGAAGAGGTTATTTAGATTACACTAATACAGTATTACAGATGTAACTCAAGGTAAGGAACAAGAAGACCTTTTAAGTTCTCACTATATTAGCCTATGTAAAGCTTGTGACTTATTGGGTGAAGCAGTTTCAGAGACGATAAGCTTGATGGCCTTAGGCCTGTGGAGCTAAAAAGCAGTATCTTTTTCATGAGTTACAATGACGTTAGTAAATACAAGCTTTTGGAAAAGATTTTTCAAGGTTTTTCAATACTTTTCAGTTTTGTAGCCATAGCAACCATAGCTTTTAACAGAACTTAATTCTTTGAAGACATTCTGAAGAACATCATGGCAAGATGATATCTGTAAGGTTTGGTCAAAATTGGAAGAGTGGTTTCAATGAAAAAGATGGAACAATCCTGGTAGAAGTCTACAATATGAATCAGCATGCCAAATTTTTATAGCCCTAGGCCTTACAGCAAGGATAAAAAAAGATATCTTAAGTTTTCACTGTGTAAGCCTATCTAAAATTTGTGAACCCTGGAGTGGGACAAATTTTGATCCCAAGGCTCACAACATGCCAAATTTGTTAGTCCTATGCTTTATGGTTAGAAACAAGAAGATTGTCGAGAAGTCTTCACTATATAAGCCCTTATAAAACTTTGACCCCAGGGCTACAGTCGGACTAAATGGGGAATATGTGTATTAGAAGAATAACATGCCAAATTTGGGAGTTCTTGGCCTTATGGCTAGTAACAAGACAGTTTCTGAAGTTTTCACTCCATAAACCCAAGTAAAACTTGTGACCCCTGGTGCAGGGCCCAACTTGATCCTAGGGCTGTAACTTGGGCCCTCTTTGTAGTTGTCCACTAGATAATGCTATAATTATGCAAAATTTTGTAGCCCTAAGCCTTATGGATATGTACACCAAGATTTAAAAGTTTTCCCTACATGTATATAAGCCCATGTAAAGCTTGTGAACCCCCCCCCCCCCACCCCCCAGCATGAGGCCAAATTGACTCCAGGACTGTAATTTGGGTACTTTTGGTAGACCCCCACTAGATCAAGCTAAATGCACAATTTGGTAGCTGTAGGCCTTATGGCTAGGTACAGGAAGATTTCTTAAGTTGTCACTATGTAAGCCCATGTAAAACTTGTGACCCCTGTGGCGGGGCCAATTTTGACCCCAGGGCTAAAATTTTGGACCGTTTGGTAGAGGCCTACTAGATATAGCCACATGCAAAATTTGGTAGCTCTAGGCCTTATGGCAAGGACCCCCCCCCACCCCCCAGCATGAGGCCAAATTGACCCCAGGACTGTAATTTGGGTACTTTTGGTAGACCCCCAACAGATCAAGCTAAATGCACAATTTGGTAGCTGTAGGCCTTATAGCTAGGTACGGGAAGATTTCTTAAGTTGTCACTATGTAAGCCCATGTAAAACTTGTGACCCCTGTGGCTTGGTAGAGGCCTACTAGATATAGCCACATGCAAAATTTGGTAGCTCTAGGCCTTATGGCTAGGTACAGGAAGATTTTTTAAGTTTTCTCTATGTTAGCCTATGTAAAACTTTTGACCCCTGGGGCAGAGCCAATTTTGACCCCAGGGCTATAATTTGAAGAAACATGATAGAGGTCTACTACATAAAGCTAAATGCCGAATTTGGTAGCCCTATGCTTTATGGTTTCAGACAAGAAGATTTTTAAAGATTTCCAATATTTTCAGTTTTGAAGAAATCAAATTCTTTCAAGAAATTCTGAAGAGGACCCATATGGCAGGATCATTTCTGTGAAGTTTCATGAAAATTGGATGGGTAGTTTCAGAGAAGAAGATGTTTGAAATAAAAGTTAATGCACGGACGGACGCACGGACAGATGCACGCACGGATGCATGCATGGACACCGGGCCATGACATAAGCCCGCTGGCCTTTGGCCAGTGGAGCTGAAAATTGTAGACTGGTTCAAATCGAAAGCATTTTCAGGCAACAAATTGAATGTGGCTCAAATAATGGAAGCTGTCTAAGGAAGGGTAGAAGGGTTACCAGCATTTTCTCCTTTTTCCACAATGTTTTCAAAAGGCTTCTTTCACAGGGTTGTAAAAACCTGAGATTGTTTGGTATAGAGTTAAAAAGGTCATAATGACACAAACATTGATCACATCAGAGAAAAAGCATGTCAAGAATAAACAAACAGGAAGGATTCATATGACTACATGTTTGTTTGTTACATATCTGGGAATAACTCTTCTCCAAACAACAAAATTTTAGACTTATCCAAATTGGGAGGCATTTGCAGACGACAGATTGAATGCCATGCAAATGATGGAATTTGACAGTGATAGTGTAGAAAACATTGTGGGAAAAGGAGAAAATGCTTATTACCAGCATTTTCTCCTTTTCTAACAAAGTTTTCAACAGCTTTTTATCTCTGGGGTCATTAAAACTCAGGAGTGTGTGGTAAAGGGGTTAACTCTGTCAGGGCCAAACATATAAACCCAACTTCTTTCAACAGCCAAAAATAATAATCCACTGAAACTTAGAATTTTTTTTATCTAGGCTTGACTATCAAGTGGAAGGCAAAGATCAAAGATCAAAGCGCATGTTCTGTACAATCTGATCTTGGTCAATGCTGGCCGCAAAGCTCTGTTTTCTCTTACTCCCAGTAGAGTAGTAAAAACCTAAGATAATTTACTGTTTGTAAGAGTTAACTCATTTTTAAAACCACACATCAAAGTCTGGTTAACTCTTTACCAAATGACAACATTCTGGACTCCAGCAAACTGAAAGCAAAATTAAAGTGACTCAAAATTTGATTTTTTTTGTTTGTACTTTTGAAAAAATTGTCGGAAAAAGTTTGAAAAAATTGTGGGAAAAAGAGAAAATGCTGGTAACCAGCATTTTCTCTTTTTCCTACAATTTTTTTCAAAAGTGCTTTTTCCTCAGGGTCGTTAAAAGTCAGGATTGTGTGGTAAAGTGTTAACTAATCACATTTACCATAAGCCATTCTGGCATAAGGCACAAGTACCAATAAATCCAGTGAAAAAACAGGCGAAATGTCCATTGCTCAAACATCTACTCCTCAAAGTTCCCAACAAAATGCCTTTATATTTATGATTTTCAGTATTGTTCTTATATAGAAATAGAAATTATTATAGAAGTATATAAATGTAAATAAAAAACAATAGACAATATACATCTTTTACTTTTCAATATTCAAAACAATAATCGGTTAACTAAAGGGAACAATATAACACATGATCTATAAACCAACAACTCTGAGAAAAAAGCCTTTAAAAACATAGCAGGAAAAGAAGAAAATGCTGGTAAACATCATATTCTCCTTTTCCCACAATGTTTTCTACTCTTTAAAAGACAAATCCTTCTTTTGAGGTATATTAAAATTTGTCATTTTGTAAAGAGTTTATTTAACCCTTTACCACACAATCCTGAGTTTTAACGACCCAGTGAAAGAGAGCTTTTGAAAACATTTTGAGAAAAGGATGAATTCCAACTTTTCACCACATTTAATTTGTTGTCTGCAAACGCTTTCAATCTGGACAATTTTTGTTGTGTGGTAAAGAGTTATTCAAGATTGGTTATACACTTGATAAATAGTCTATATGAATACATGTGAAAACTTTTCAGCAATTTCTCCTTTTGTCTGAATGTTTTCAAAGGATACGGCAATGCAAAAAAAAAAAACATTGTTTGCAGGAATGAACCAACAATCTTTGTTTTCAGTCTTTACCACACAATCCTGACTTTTATCAACCCCCCCCCCCCGTTTGGAAAAAATTGTGAAAAAGGAGAAAATCCTGGTAACCAACATTTTCTCCTTTTTCCACAATGTTTTCTATCCTTCCCAAAACATATTTTTGTGTCACATTTATTTTGTCATCTGCAAATGCTTTGAATTTGGACTGGTCTAAAGTTTAAGGAGGTAACAATTCCTTCATGTTCCCTCATATTTTCAGCACATAAGGATATTAAATGACAACTCAACTCTTTACCAAACAACAAGATTTTAGACTTGTCAAAATTGAAAGTATTTGCAGACGACAAATTAAAGTTGGCTCGAATGGCAGAATCTGTCCTTAAACACTTCTTTCCCAGAGTTGCTAAAACTTGGGATTGTTTGGTAAACTGTTTGTTTGTGCAGTTAAGTAAAATGTCATCCAATGATCTGTTGTTGGACAAATACATCCTCTTCCCTCTGTTCTTTTTCTTCCAGCCAATAGGTGGTCATCTTGCCTTTCCCCTGTTCGATTTAGAAATAGGATAAAATTAGAACTGTAACAAAAGGTGACTTAACCCTTTAACTCTTTACGAAACGACAAAATTTTAGACTTGTCCAACTTGAAAGCATTTGCAGACGACAAAATAAATGTGATTGAAAAAATGAAATTTGTTTTGAGAAGGGTAGAAAACATTGTTGGAAAAGGAGAAAATGCTGGTTACCAGCATTTTCTCCTTTTCCAACAATGTTTTCAAAAGGCTTCAGTTCCAGGGTCGTTCAAAGTCGGGATTGTGTGGTTAAGAGTTAACATACATTCCTGTGTTTTCAAAACAATGAGAAAAAAAGAGTTTTCAGAAAGTAAGATTTTGAAATCATTGTGGGAAAAGGAGAAGTGCTGGAAAGGAGCAATTTCTTCTTTTCCCGTAATGTTTTTTACCATTTTTAACCTTTAAAGTGCTTTTCAAATTCGAAAAAGGCTGGTTTTGTTTTATGGTACAGAGTTAGCCCTTTACCACACAATCCCAACTTTTAACGACCCTGAAAGAGTAGGCTTTTAAAAACATTGTGGGGAAAGAAGAAAATGCTCGTAACCAGCATATTTTCTTTTCCCACAATGTTTTCTTCCCTTTCACAGCCAAAAAGCATAATTTCAGCCATATTTAAATTGTCATCTGCAAATTCTCCTAATTTGTTAATTTTTGTACTGCATAGTATGAAGACGATGTATGTAATATACAAGTCTGAATAAAATTATGTTCTGGTTCTGGTTCTGGTTCCTAATTTGGATGACTCCAAATTTTTTTTGTTTGGTAAAAGGTTAATTAATGGTGCCTCATAAGAAAGCCTAATAACACTACAGATAGACAGGCTGTACAAACCTTTATCTCCAGTTCACCCCGTCTTTCTACAGTATAATTGGGACAGTTTTCCAACAACTTTTTGCTGGATGAGGAGAGCTGAATTTTCATGGCTACAAAAAAAAACACACATCCTATATCTCACAGCCAAATCCTTGACCAATACAAATTAGCCCATTACCCAACAATCCCGAGTTTTATTGACCCTAAAAAAGAAGGCTCCAGAAAAACATCATGAGAAAAGAAGAAAACGCTGGTAACTAGCTTTTTTTTTTCCTTTTCCCATAATGTTTTCTACCCTTTCTGAGACAAATTCTGTCATTTGAGCCATATTTACTCTCATCTGCTGCAATTGTTTTCAATATTGACAAGTTTAAAATTTTGTCGTTTGGTAAAGGATTAAACATTTCTAATGCTCATAACAGATAAAACCATGTTCTTTCAAAGGCTAAATAAAAAAACAGTTACCTCATCACTGAATCGGGAAAAATTCAAAGGGCCATAATTACTGTAATAGCCTAAGCTAGTACCCCTTGTATGTTTTTTGCATACTGGTATACCTCCGATAGACAAAAGGCAACACCCAATTGAATGATGGCAGCTATTGGTTATTATATGTACAAAATCCACCAATCAGACAGTGAATGACAGAATTCCTTAATTTCGGCTTTAAAATAAAGGAGCAATCTTCTGTCTGGCTAAAATTTCAATGACAAAGATTTTTCTGATTATAATCATTTTATTTATCTTGCCAAAGAATTTAACACTTTACCAGATGACAATAAGTTAGACTGGTCCAAATTGAAAGCAGTTGCAGACAACAAGTTAAAGGTGGCTCAAATGACAAAATTTGTACTTGATAGAATAAAAAACATTGTGGGAAAAGGAGAAAATGCTGGTTACCAGCATTTTCTCCTTTTCCCACAATGTTTTCAAAAGGCTTCTTCCTCAGGGTCATAAAAGTCGGGATTGTGTGGTAAAGGGTTAAGCTGTATGGATAAGATCTCTTTGTGCATGAATAAGATCACAATTTAAATTAATTTCCAAGTCTTGCGTTATTTCCTTAACCCTTTCCCAAACGACAAATTTTAGACTGGTCCAAATTGAAAGAGTTTGCAGACGACAATTTTAAATTTGATGAAAATGGCAGAAAGTTCTCAAAAAGGGTAGAAAACACTGTGGGAAAGGGAGAAATTGCTCGTTACGAGCAATTTCTCCTTTTCCCACAGTGTTTTCATAAGACTTGTACTGCAGACACTTGAAAACCAAGGCTTGTTTGGGAAAGGGTTAAGTCTCGAATCAGGCAGATTTCTGCCATGTAGCATCCAGTGTTACCTGTTGTTGATATGAAGATCAATAATAGACTACCAGTTTAATCCTTTACTATACAATCCCAAGTTTTAACGAACCTCAGAAAGCTTTTGAAAATATTTTAGGAAAAGAAGAAAATGCTGATAACCAGCACTTTCTCCTTTTCCCACAAAGTTTTCTATGTATTCAAGGACAAAAACTATCATTTGAAAAACATGTTTATTGTTGACTAAATTCCTTTAACCTTTTACCCTTGTCCAAATTGAAAGCATTTGCAGATGACAATTTCAATGTGGCTCAAATGGTAAAATTTTTCTTTGATATGGTAGAAAACATTGTGGGAAAAGGAGAAAATTCTGGTTACTAGAATTTTCTCTGTTTCCCACAACGTTTTCAAAAGGCTCCTTTCCCAGGGTCGTTAAAAGGTGGCATTGTGTGGTAAAGGTTTAAAGTAGACGAGATAAAAATTTTGCTTTGCAGTTAACAGTTAAAGTCAGCCAAACAATTAAAGGTGTGGAAATTCCCGAGATAGGAAGACCTCCAGCATTTTCTCCTTTTCCCACAAGGTTTTCAAAAGGCTTCTTTGTCAGGGTCTTTAAATGTTGGGATTGTGTGGTAAAGAGTTAAACAACCTGAGAAAGAAGGCTTTTGAAAACCTTGTGGGTAAAGGAGAAAATGCTAGTAAACATCATTTTCTCCTTTTCCCATAATGTTTTCTACCTTTTTAATGTCAAACACATCATTTGAAAAACATATGAAGTGTCGGCTGTAAATTCTTCCGATTACAGCAAATTTTGCCAATTGGTGAAGAATCAACATTAGAGACAGCTGTTACTTAAGGCAAACCTTACATTCTGATGTGGATTCCATTCTAGATGCTGTATTCACTGTGTCCCCAAACAAACAGTACCTTGGCATAGTTAACCCTACAACCCCTGCAACCACTGGACCTGTTCATAAGAGATTACGGTGGAAATTAACAACCAATCAATACATCACCATTTATCTGTAGATTTTTAATCACGAACATTGGTCTGAATGTTTGTCTGCATGATATTTAGATCAAGGTGATTTTATTCCGGGCAAATAGGGATATCTTGAAATACATGTTCACTCTTTCCTACCCTTTCAAAGTCAAATCCATTCTTTTTTTTCTAAATTGACCTCACATGACCCAGTTTAGAACATTTCAAACATACTTCCTTTTGTCTACTTTTTGTCTTAATTCTTGGAAACTTTTTAGTTGAGACACATACCTTAGCATATGCTTCTATAAGAATGGTAGAAACATATGCTAAGGTTTCCAAAACAAGAATTAAAAGAGTACCATAAATTTCACATAGTGACCTAGTTAATTGTTTTCCCAGCATTAACTTCACCTAGCTAATCTAAATATCATGTAGACATGCATGCTGACAAAATTCCATGATTATGAATTTAAGCTGTGCCGTCTGTCTTTTTTACAAGTTTTTCAAAAATTTAATAGAGACCTAGCTTTTCACTTCATGACCTGTTCTTTGAAACCACATGACCAAGGTTCAAAATTAGTATAAATGGCACTATGAAAAATTCTGTGTTTTACCACGTACAGTTTGATTACAAAAAGAAATGGGCTCTTAACCCTTTCCCAAACAAGCCCTGGTTTTCACGTGTTTGCAGTACAAGTCTTTTGAAAACACTGTGGGAAAAGGAGAAATTGCTCGTAACAAGCAATTTCTCCTTTTCCCACAGTGTTTTCTACCCTTTTTGAGAACTTTCTGTCATTTTCATCAAATTTAAAATTGTTGTGTGCAAACTCTTTCAATTTGGACCAGTCTAAAATTTGTCATTTGGGAAAGGGTTAAACCTCCACAAAATTTTTCAATTTGATCTAGTATCCTCATTTTTTACCTCACAAAACCAAGTTTTCATCTTGACCTAAAACTCTCAAATATCCAAACATTGTGATAAAGTTTTAGGATGATGCGTGTGTGTATAAATGTTATAAATGATATTTTGATACATGTAAACATCTAATAGACCAACATTATGCATACCTGAATGTATTCCAATGCGTATTTGTAGGCTAACACGAGGCATATGTCGTATTTTGAATACACGAACAACACCCAATATTTCCAGGGACATGTTACATATTTCTGTTACATGTCTATCTTCAATCCTCTCTGGTAAGCCAGATACACACATATATGCATCCCCTATGGTCTCAACCTGCAACAAAACATGAAATGAACAGATAAAAGGCAGGTCTTTAATGATTGACCAAAGAGACTAATCCAAATACAATGCAGTTGCCTATAATGAATTAAATGTGGCTCATATCAGAGAAATTGTCTTTGATAAGGTAGCAAACATTATGGGAAAAGGATAAATGCTGGCTACCAGCATTTTCTTTTTTGCTTTTCACACTATGTTTTCAAAACCCTCTTTCCTCATGGTTGCTAAAACACGGGATTGTGTGGTCAATGAAAAAGTCATAATTATGTTGACCTTTTGAAAGCAATAATTCTTTTTAAAGGCTTGTAAATTTATAAGTTGGAATAGCTGAACTATATTGTGGTTTCCAGATCCGACTACATGTTCTATGCAGTCTGATGCTAAACACACTGCCCACAAATGCAGCAAATCTTGGATTCATAGTGATATCATAAAAATTACCTTATAAACACAATATTTATCAATACTGCTGTCAAAAGCTGTGTACAGATCATTCAGAAGGTCAACCACCTGTAACACATACAAACAAAAAAGAGTACCAACAAAGAAACATATGTCTAAATACCATTTTTATTCAGTTTTTTATTAGGCATGTGTTTAACTCTTTAACAAACTTTAAAAAATTTACCCTTGTTCGAATTGAAGGCATTTGCAGACATCAAATCATATGTGGTGAAATTTGTCTATGAAAAGATATAAAACATTCTGGGAAAAGGTGAAAATGCTGGTTACCAGCATTTTCTCCTTTTCCCAGAATATTTTCAGAAGGCTTCTTCCTAAGGCTGATTAAAACTCGTACTTGTTTGGTAAAAGGTTAACTCTTTTCCATACTACATGATTTTAGACCTCTCCATCTCGAAAGCATTTTTCTGATGACAAATCAAATGTAGCTCAATGTTGCTTAAATGATGCGAAATGTCTTTGAATAAGTTATTGTGGGAAAGGAAGGAAATGCTGTTTAAACTTTTTCTTTTTCCATAAAGTTTTTTACAGCCTTCCTCTTCAAGGTAAAACCAAAACTGAATCAGTTCATAGACTGTTAAATCCTGCCCAAGTTACAACCACTTTACATGGCTTCAACACTTAGAGAACACCAATAGTGTTGTGTCTGTGACCGTGAGGTCGAAAGCATTGGCCTTGCAACCATAAGGTCCCAAAAGTGGGTGTAAACTTTGGGACTGTTTGTTGGCCCACACATTCTGGGTGAGTACTGGTATGGTTTCCAGGGAGCAGAATCAAAAACGATTTGTTTAAGTTGCAAGAACTTGTTTCTCAACTGATGTAAAATAAATGTTTAAACTAGTAGATTCTGACATAAACCAAAATATGAACAAGCATAATCTCTCTGTAAAAGCAGTTGTACAAAAAATTTGCTGTAATGTTTATTTGATTCTTTCCTAATTTGTCATACAATTCACATAAAGTGATTATTTCAGATGTAAAAAAATTTCTAAATGAAATAAAAAACTAACTGAAGCAAGTTGGAGAACATCAAAGAAAACAGAAATTCAAAAGCTAATGCACCAAGACATCTTTGTGGCATGTGGAAACAAGAGTTCCCCATGTGCACCTTGATTCTTATTAAAATCTTTCAGGAAATTTGGCTAATATTGACCAACCATTCAGAAAAGCACTGTTAGTCTAATTCACAATAACTTTCTAAATGTCAAAATAAAGCAACTTCTAGGCCGGTATTTGCCAACCATTCTTATGAGCATTCATAGTCCTTTTCTCCAGAATTTTCTAAATTTGACAGTAACACATCTTTTGACTGGCTTAACCATTTGGTTTAGCCAATCAGAATTTGTGTTACTTTCAAATTTAGAAAATCTTGAAGAATAAGACTTAGAATGTTCTGAAGAATGCTTAGTGAATGTGAAAAGTGATTGGCCAACCTATGACAACAGAAGTCCATTGCAGAAGTACAACTGTTCCAGTTTTGAGGCCATGGTATCACACAAAACATCGCTCACAGTAGATTCAATACTTTGCGCATTTTGTGCTGTATGATACTGATCCACACTGTCTGCAAAAGCACTCAATGTTAGCATTAGCTCTTTGAATTTCAATGAACTCTGTACAGTTAATGGTTATGTTTGACACAATAATTACCTCAATGGGGGCACTTCGACTTGCCAATGTTGTAAAACCAACAATATCTGAGAAATATATTGTTACACATTCAAAGCACTCTGGATCTACAGGTTTTCCCATTTGTAGTTGCTTTGCAACAGTTCTGTGAAATATATTGCGATATTATGAAACCTAAGAGTCAGTCTATTGTTAATTTGAATACACATAGTGACTTTCTGTCACAAAAAAAAATTATTTGGCTATTTCACAACATACTGAACCATATGGATAACAGACATTTGACTCACTTGTTAGATTGATTGAATGGTGTTTTACGCTGCTTTCAATGCTATGTCAGTCAAATCATGGCTACAGCTCACATATTCATGTATTTCCTGGGTACCAGGCTAAGGTTCTGAAGTGTCTTGCCCAAAGACACTCCTACCAAAATCCCAGTGGATCTAGTGAGGCTTGAACCCAGGGTCTCCAGGCCACAAGTCCTACACTTTACCATAATTTTCTCTGTTTTCCACAGTGTCTTCTAAAGCCTTCTACTTCGGAGTCTGTAACTCTGAACCACACAAAAAAAAAATGCAGACTTGTCCAAATTAAAAGCATTTGCACATGAAAATTTCATCATGGTTTAAAGATGGATTTTGTTTTTGATATGGTAGAAAACATTGTAGGAAAAGGGGAAAATGCTTGTTACAAGCATTTTCTCCTTTTCGCACAATGTTTCCAAAAGTCTTTTTTCTTAGGGTCGTTAAACCCGACAGGATTGTATGGTAACAAGCTGAAATACAGGATTGTTTGGTAAAGGGTTAACTCTTTACGACATGACAATATTTTAGACTGGTCCAAATTGAAAGCATTTACAGACAACAAATTAACTCTTTACCAAACGACAAAATTTTAGACTAGTCCAAATTGACAGCATTTGCAGAGACAAAATAAATGTGAGTTAGAAATTGAAATATGCTTTTAGAAGGGTAGAAAACATTGTGGGAAAAGGAGAAGATGCTGGTTACCAGCATTTTCTCCTTTTCCCACAGTGTTTTCAAAAGGCTTCTTTCTTAGGGTCGTTAAGTCGGGATTGTGTGGTAAAGGGTTAAATATGGCTCAAATGATTGGATTTGTTTCAGAAAGGCTAGAAAACGTTGTGGAAAAAGGAAAAAAATGCTGGTTTCCAGCATTTTATCCTTATCCGACAATGTTTTTAAAAGTCTGATTTATTAGGGTCCTTAAAACTCTGGATTGTTTGGTAAAGGGTTAAAAAAGCTTGAACAGTGAAATCACAGATCTCTTACTTACTGGGGAAGCAGTCTGTGCAGAAGCTCTTCAACTTTTTGTTTTTCATCAAGGTATGCTTTTGTTCTCTCTGCTGCAAGTTGTTCCAAATTGTCAGCGTAATTTGACATTCTTTGTAATAAATTATCCATAATATTGGTGGTGTGCCCCCTGAAAAGTTCATTGTTCTTTTTAATCCTTAATTCAACTCTCATGACTATACAGTTACCTTTTTGGCCAGTGTAGATCAAGATCAGATTGCACAGAATGTGCAGTCTGATCTTTGACCTATACTGTCTGCTTTGCTGAAATACTACAGACAAAAGCTACTATTAAATTATAAGGGTTGGTTGCAACAAGCACTTGCTTCTTTTCCCACAATGCTTTCTCATGCTGTCAACTGTAAGGCTATCAACTAGAGGCCCTTGAGGGCCTGAATTGCTCCACTGGCATGATTGTGCTGTTTTTTATAGCATACGCTATGAATTCATGATGCAAATAGGAAAAAAAGCAAACACACAAAAAAATGGGGGAAAGGGTTGTTGCAGTTAAGCTTGAACCCACTAAGATAGCAAAAGTAGGCATGGTGAACTGAACAAAATTAATAGTGAAAAAAAAAAAAACCTGAAGTACAATTTCTCAAAACCAATTTTTTGGAATCCAGTCATATTTGATATGGTTTCAGTATACATGTATCTGTTTTAAACAACCCCTGCAAGTTTCAAAGAATGTGACCAATAATGTGGACTTTGTTGAGTAAACAATACTAAGTCATCAAATGGCTACTTTTCCAAAACGGATTGCTAGATTTTCTTCATTCTTAATGGAGTTCAGTCCCTTGATTATACAAATAATCTTTGTAAGTTTCAAAAGATTGAATAAAATATGTGACTTAATTGCATAAACAAGAAATAAAAAATTTCAACTTTAAATGGCACCTTTTCAAATACTGATTTTCAATATTTTTTTTTTTAAATCCATAGGGTTCAAGCTATTGATAATATAAAGCAACTATGCAAGTTTCATGAAAATTCAACCACAAATGCCGACATTCTCGCGTAAACTAGAATTGTAAATTTTCAAATTTAAATGGCTACTTTTCCCATACTAATCATCGAATTTCTTTAAAAATCAATAGGATTCAAATTGTTGATAATACAAAGCAACTGTGCAAGTTTCATGAAAATCGGACCACAAATACAGACTTTATTGTGGAAACAAGAAAAGGAAATTTTGATCTTTAAATAGCTACTTTTCCCAAACTGATTGTCAGATTTTTTTCAAAATCGATTGGGTACAAGCTATAAATGAGATCAAAAACTGTGCAAGTTTCATGAAAATCCAACCACAAATGCTAACTTTATCGCATAAACAAGAAATTGAAATTTTGAACTTTAAAGGTCTACTTTTTCCCACACTGTTTTTCAGATTTTTTTCAAAATCAATAGGATTCAAGCTATTGATGAGATAAAAAAAACTGTGCAAGTTTCACGAAAATCTGACTACAAAAGCAGACTTTATCATGTAAACAAGACATTGAAATGTTGAAATTTAAATGGCTACTTTTCCCACCCTGATTGTCAGATTTTTTTCAAAATCAACAGGATTCAAGCTATTGATGAGATAAACAAACTGTGCAAGTTTCATGAAAATCCAACCACAAATGCTAACTTTATTGCATAAACAAGAAATTGAAATGTTGAACTTTAAATGGCTACTTTTCCCACTCTGTTTTTCAGATTTTTTTCAAAATCAATAGGATTCAAGCTATTGTTGAGATAAACAAAAATACGACCATAAATGCAGACTTTATCGCGTAAAGAAGAAAAACGGACGGACAGACAAACGGACAGACAGACGAATGGACAGACGGACAGACGATGGAAACCACGCCATGACATAAGCTCTGCTGCCTTACAGCCAGTAGAGCTAAAAATTATTAACTCTCCTACCAGACAATATTGTTCACAAGCCCTAATTGAATGCATTATGCATTAACAGAGGATAAAAGTAACTCAAAAGACAGGATTTGTTTTTGAAAACAGAAACAGTACCAGAAAAAGAAATATGCTAGTTAATAACATTTCTCATTTCCTCTTGCCCTAGGGTTATTGAAACACTGGATTGTTTGGTAGAGGGTTAACCCTTTACCACACAATCCAGACTTTAACAACCCAGAGGGAAAAAGCCATTTGAAAACATTGAGGGAAAAGGAGAAAATGCTGGTAACCAGCATTTTCTCCTTTTCCCACAATGTTTTCTACTCTTCCCAAAACAAATTTCAATTTTTGAGTAACAGTCATGTTGTCGTCTGCAAAAGCTTTCAATTTGGACCAGTCTAAAATTTGTCGTTTGGTAAAGAGTTAAGGAGTAATGAATTATCTTACGCTTTCTGTTTGAGCTTCCTAAACGTCTCCTCAAGCTCCTGAAAGCTAGGCCGATCTTCAGGATTTTCCATCCAACAAGATTTCATCATTGTCATCAGCTCGGGTATACAGGAAGTGTCACATACTTTGGGTCTCATCAAACTGATATCTGGTGTTATTATCTTCTCCAAAATTTCTGTATAGTAGAAGCAAGGTTTCTCATCTATTTACTAAACAATAATATTATGGTTTTACCCTTTACTGCACAATGCTGCCTTTTAACGACCCTGGGAAAGAGACCTTTTGAAAACACTGTGGGAAAAGGAGAAAATGCTGGTAAACAGCAAGTTCTTTTTCCCACAATGTTTTCTACATTTTCAATGACACATGGCATCATTTGAACCACATTTAGTTTGTCGTCTGCAAATAATCTTAATTTTGAAAAGTCTTAAATTTGTTGTTTGGTGAAGGGTTAATGAGCCTGAAGAAGGCAGCTTTTGAAACAATTGTGTAAAAAGGAGAAAATGCTGGTTACCAGCATTTTCTCCTCATCCAACAAGTTTTCCCACATTTTAATCCTTTACTACATAATCCTAAATTTTAACAACCATAAAATAGAAGACTTTTGAAAAACATTCTGAAAAAAGGAGAAAATGTTGGTAGAAAGCATTTTCTACTTTTCCAAATAGATTTTCTACCTTTTAAACCTTTACCACACAATCCTAACTTTTAACAACACCACTTTTGAAAACATTGTAGAAAAAAGGAGAAAATGCTGGTAAACAGCATTTCATACTTTTCCTACAAAGTTTTCTACCTTTTAACCCTTTATCACACAATCCTGACTTTTAACCCTTTACCACACGACAAATTTCTAGCCTTGTCCAAATTAAAAGCATTTACAGACGTCAATTTCAATGTGGCTCAAATGGTGCAACTTTTCTTTGATAGGGTAGAAAACATTGTGGGAGAAGGAGAAAATGCTGGTTGCCAGTTACATTTTCTCCTTTTCCCACAATGTTTTCAAAAGGCTTCTTTCCCAGGGTCATCAAAAGGCGACATTGTGCGGTAAAGGGTTAAGAACCCTAAATAAGAAGACTTTTGAAAAACATTGTGGAAAAAGGAGAAAATGTTGGAAACCAGCATTTTCTCCTTTTCCCACAATGTTTTCTACCCTTCCCAAAACAAATTTAAATTTTTAAGTCACATTTATGTTGTCTTACGGATACACTATCAATTTTGTCATATTTTGTCTATGGAAGAATTTGTCATTTGGGAATAGGTTAAGTATATTAATCACATTCAAAATTGTACACATGAAATAATACTATCTTGATTTCTAAAAATTCTTACCATTTACATCTAAATCATTTTCACCGTAGGGTTCAGACCTTGTGCAGATTTCTTGTAGAATAATTGCGAATGAAAAGACATCGCCTTTCTGTGAGTAACCAACACTGATGTCTGTAGACTTGCGCAATATTTCTGGGGCTGTCCACAGTAATTCTGCAATCGTGTTACATATGATGAATGTAAGTAAAACTGACAGGGTAAAAATGCATCACTTACCCCTCTAGCACACAATCCTGAGTTTTTATAAGTCTGTCGAAGAATTCTTTTGAAAACAAATTTTAGGTCTCAGACCTGACCATAATGAAAGCATTTGCAGACCATAGACTAAATGTGGCTCGAATCGTGAGATCTGCCCATGAAATCGGTAGTGAACATTGTGGGAATAGGAGAAAATTTTTTTTTTCCCACAATGTTTTCAAAAGCCTTCTACCTAAGGGTTATAAAAACTCTGAATATTGTGGTAAAGGGATAAAATTCAACTTTTCTGTTTATGTTTACAAACACATCAGAATAGGCCTCTTTTTCTGACAGTCCCTCTCATTTTTATGTGGTTTGAAAAAGCATAATGTCCTTAACTCTTTACCAAACAACAAAATTTTAGACTGGTCCAATTTGAAAGCATTTACAGACGACAAAATAAAGGTCATTCAAAAATTGAAGTTTGTTTTGGGAAGGGTAGAAAACATTGTGGGAAAAGGAGAAAATGCTGGTTACCAGCATTTTCTCCTTTTCCCACAATGTTTTCAAAAGGCTTCTTTCTCGGGGGTCGTTAAAAGTCGGGATTGTGTGGTAAACGGTTAATTACAGATTTTCTTATTTTTGTCATTTGAACAAGCTTGTGATAGGTCTAAAACTATCTATTTCAAAACAAGATAACTTACTTCTTTCATTAAAATGTCTAGCAGCCATTGACGTGCGTCTCTGTAAGTCCCTGTCTTTACTGAGGATGATAGGTGGTCCATAGTCTGTTAGTTTTAAAGCAAATCGACTGTCAATGACACAATTGGTGCTTGATAATCGACCATGGACATGTAGAGGACTTGCATGTAAGAAACACATTCCCTGTAAAAAAGATGAAATTACTTTAGTCACAGAATAACTTTGAAAATTCGCACAAAAAAGTAAGAATGAATTAATCTGTGCTTTAAGACTATATATATTGAAAAGTCTAACATGCTGTTTTAACACATACCTATAAATACAGACTAAAATATGGTCATTATCCAAAAGACATATATTGTTAACAGACCAGAGTATGTTTTTGGTATCACATGTATTCTTTGGAGGTTTTTCTGGGCATCACCCATCTATGTAGAACATTATCGTATTCACTGACTAGTTCTTTGTATTCACATTCTGCCCTTGACCTCGAAACCTGAAAATGTGTGGCTCTCTGATTTCCTTGTAATTAGTTTTGTGATTTTTTTGCAAAGTTATTAAAGTAGGGTATATGATATAATTGGAAAAATCCAACAGTCTGTATTCTGTGTGATCGGATCAGGTCAACTTGCATGTGCAAAGAGGTTCGCATCTGATCTGACCTTCACTCTCAACTGCAATACACACCTCTTTACACATGCATCTCAACCAGATCCCACCACACAGAAATGCAGAATGTTGTAACATTGCATTGCTTATCTACCCCTGAAACTCTTTACAAAACGACAAAATTTTAGACAAGTCCAAATTGAAAGCATTAATTTTGCAGACAAAGGTGGCTAAAATGGCAAAATTTGTCCTTTATAGGTAGAAAATATTGTGTGAAAAGGAGAAAATGCTGGTTAACAGAGTTTTCTTCTTTTCCCACAATGTTTTCCAAAGTCTTCTGCAGCAGGGTTGTTAAAACTCAGGATTGTGTGGTAATTAAGTTCATATGGAATAGTATGTGAAAATATTGTGTCCAAAGGAAAATTTGCTCATTATATCATATTTCCCTTTTGCTACAATGTTTTAAAAAATGCTCAAATATGAGAACAGTTTTCTGCTACAGGTAAATAATGTTGAAGGTAATGCATTTATGTACTTACTTTGATGATGTCATTGATGATGGAGTACCGAAAGGCAATATCTAGCTCAATACCGTCATTTTGTAACATGTCCTGAAAGTGTGGAACACAATATACATTAACATGTCCTGAAAGTGTGGAACACAATATACATTAACATGTCCTGAAAGTGTGGACTACAAACACATGTAATATGTCCTGAAAGTGTGGAACACAATATACATTAACATGTCCTGAAAGTGTGGAACACAATATACATTAACATGTCCTGAAAGTATGGAACACAAACACATGTAACATGTCCAGAAAGTGTGGAACACAATAGTCCTGAAAGTGTGGAACACAATATACATGTAACATTTCCTGATAGTGTAGAACAAAGTAGTCTTGAAAGTGTGGAACACAATAATCGAGGGTCAGTCAAAAATAAGTGAGCACTGCCTCATAACTTTTTTATTTTTTTACGCAGGCTAACAAAACTTGGCACGATTGTTCATTAATGTCTCGTGCAAAATTTGCGTGTGAAAAAATAACTTTACATGACGTCACGTAAATATGACGTCATTTACAAAACTGTCATGGCGGACAGTGCGTTCACGCTGACGCACGACGAACAAGTAACGTGTATTACGATTGAGGCTAGGCGGGGTAAAAGCGCGATAGAAATTCAGAAAGTGCTCGAGGAAGTAGGTTCAGAGTTTGTACTTCCATATAGTTCTATCACCCGATGGGTAAGACAATTCAACAACGGGCGAAATACAGTTAGCAACAAGCACCTGTGCGGAAGGCCTTTGTCGGCAACGACCGGTGAAAATGTGGAAAATGTTGCAAAACTGCTGAACGATGACAGAAGATATTCATGTGATGAAATTGCTCATGAGTTGGACATAAGTCACGGGTCAGTTCATCGAATTTTAACGGAACGTCTGCAAATGAGAAAGATCGCGGCCCGATGGGTGCCCCACATGCTGTCGGAAAGTGAAAAACACCAACGTGTAAACATTGCCAGTAAACTTCTAAAAAGATATGTGAAGATGGCGATGAAATGTTACAACGAATCGTTACAATCGATGAGACATGGATTCGGTCTTTTGAACCCAAATTAAAGCGCCAAAGCAGTGAATGGCATACAAAAAACTCCACAAGACCCGTAAAATTCCGTCGAAGTCAGAACTGTGCCAAAATGTTGATGATCTTTGCGTATGATTTTTGTGGAGTATTGACGGCACATAGGGTGCCAACTGGTGAGACTGTGAATAAAGAGTACTATAAGATGTATATTAGAACAATACTTCGTCCAGCAATACGCGAAAGCACCAAGAGATGATTGACCGCACACCGCTAATTTTACACGATAACGCATCACCCCATAAAGCCAACGTTGTCATGGAGCTGCTGGAGTCATACCAGTGGGAAGTTCTTGATCATCCCCCCTACTCCCCTGACTTGAGCCCCCCTGACTTTGATTTGTTCCCAAAACTTAAGGAGCCCTTACGGGGAATACGCTACGAGAGTTTTGATGAACTTGAGTGTGCCGTGAACAGGGAGGTATGACGAATCAACTTTGGTAGCCTAGCAACCGGCATCCAAGCGTTGCCAAAGAGATGGAATTCTGTCATCCAGTCCAGGGGAGATTACTTTGAGGGATTATAAGCACGTAATTTGTTTACCACGTAGTTTGAAAAAGTTATTAGGCAGTGCTCACTTATTTTTGACTGACCCTTGTACACTAACATGTCCTGAAAGTATGGAACACAATATACATTAACATGTCCTGAAAGTGTGGACTACAAACACATGTAACTTGCCCTGAAAGTGTGGACTACAAACACATGTAACTTGTCCTGAAAGTGTGGACTACAAACACATGTAACATGTCCTGAAAGTGTGGACTACAAACACATGTAACATGTCCTGAAAGTGTATACTACAAACACATGTAACATGTCCTGAAAGTGTGGACCACAATATACATTAACATGTCCTGAAAGTGTGGACTACAAACACATGTAACATGTCCTGAAAGTGTGGACTACAAACACATGTAACTTGTCCTAAAAGTGTGGACTACAAACACATGTAACTTGTCCTGAAAGTATGGAACACAATATACATTAACATGTCCTGAAAGTGTATACTACAAACACATGTAACATGTCCTGAAAGTGTGGACTACAAACACATGTAACATGTCCTGAAAGTGTGGACTACAAACACATGTAACATGTCCTGAAAGTGTGGACCACAATATACATTAACATGTCCTGAAAGTGTGGACTACAAACACATGTAACATGTCCTGAAAGTGTGGACTACAAACACATGTAACTTGTCCTAAAAGTGTGGACTACAAACACATGTAACATGTCCTGGAAGTATGGAACACAATATACATGTAACATGTCCTGAAAGTGTGGACTACAAACACATGTAACTTGTCCTAAAAGTGTGGACTACAAACACATTAACATGTCCTGGAAGTATGGAACACAATATACATTAACATGTCCTGAAAGTGTATACTACAAACACATGTAACGTGTCCTGAAAGTGTGGACTACAAACACATGTAACATGTCCTGAAAGTGTGGAACACAATATACCTTAACATGTCCTGAAAGTACGGAACACAAATACGTGTAACATGTCCTGAAAGTGTGGACCACATTATACATGTAAAATATCCTGAAATTGTGGAAATCAAATGCATTAAGATGTCCTGACAGTGTGGAATACAACTAAGTCTAATCTTAGATCTACATTCCGCTCTGTTGAAATATTCTGACAAAATAACATAAACATTGTTCTCTATGGGTATTTCTCTCTTCTTGTCTCTTTACCAAATTAAAAGAAATTTAGACTGGTTCAAATTGTAAGCATTTGCAGATGACATTAGATTTAGCTGAAATGGAGGTGAAAGTGAGGAAAATCTTATGGAAAAAGGAGAAAACGTTTGTTACCACCATTTTCTCCTTTTCCTACAGGTTTTTGAAAAGGCTATTACCCAAGGGCCGTTAAAACTCCAGTTTGTGTGGTAAAGAGTTAAAGTATTTCTTTAGTTAAAATTGGTTCTCCAAGGGTTAATGTCTTTCAAGGAAGATTTAATATTTTTGAAACCCATCTCAAAAGAAGAAAAAGTTTGGACTATTTGAAATACATGTACTGAATATGTAGCATGAAGTGATGTAAATATTAACAAAAACTAAATGAATGCTGAAAAAGTCATAGAGGAATTATCTCTCAGAGAAAAATTTCTATATATAGTTGTCACTACACCACTAAAAAATGACTCTTTTATGGTACTGCTGCAAACCAATTTTAACCCTTAAAATGCCTATCACAACTTTAGTTGTGGCCAGTGTAGGTCAAGATCAGACAGCATGTGTTGTGTAGTCTGATCTTTGATCTACAACAGCGGCTTTGCTGAGAATTTCTGGATAAAAGCAACCTTGAAATTGCGCTGAGTTAGGTCTTGTTTCTAGAATGAAAATGTCTGTTTGCTTTATTCGGTGTGCTATGGGTTAAAAAACATTGTGGGACTAAAACAATGCTTCTGATCACTAAATTCCATTTCCACAAGTTTTCGCTTGTTTTCATGCATTAAATCTTAACTCATGTGTATAATCCATATCCTAAAAAGGATGCTGTCAAAGTGACCTTTGTTGCAAAATTAGTGAAAACAAGCATTCTGATAGTATTGCATAGCAATACACAGTCCCCTACCGGCTGTATGTATCGCTGGCATGTCAGTGAAATTTTTAAAGTCCAAGGCCCGTAAATGCGTCAAAAAGCAGTGGAGCGGGACGAAACTCGAACTTGATGTGTAAGTCATGGTGGTTGATGTACACACCAAAAGTCAGCTCTATATGTTGCAGCGTTTAGAAAAAAAGTGCGGAAAAATGTTTTATCAGTGAAATTTTGTAAGTCCAAGGCCCGTAAATGCGTGAAAAAGCAGTGGAGCGGGACGAAACGCGAACTTGATCTGTAAGTAATGGTGGTTGACTTACACAGCAAAAGTCAGGTGAATATCTACCAGCATTTAGAAAAAAAGTCCGGGAAAACTGATTTATCAGTGAAATTTTGTAAGTCCAAGGCCCGTAAATCCGTGAAAAACCAGTGGACCGGAACGAAAGTCGAACTTGATCTGTAAGTGATGGTGGGTGACTTACACACCAAAACTCAGCTCAATATGTACCAACTGAATTGCCGGACTGATGGACAGATGGACAGACGGAGTGCAAACCTAAAGTCCCCTTCGGCTTCGCCGGTAGGGGACTAACTAGTGAACCAACCTGTAGACTCCCTCTTGGACAATATTCCATCAGTATACACATATGGCCAGGAACTAAGCAGGCCCCTACAAACTTGGCCAAGTTCACATGACTCATCAGTTGCATCTGTAGATGTACAATTAAGAATATATGACCCATGCTCAGTGAAAAGGGTTTTAAATGCATTTGCAAAAAGTAGCAAGCCAGGTCAGCCTGTGCATTCCACTCAGACTGACCTGGGTTGATCGATCGAAACTTTTTGCTTTTGGTCAATTTTCTGCATGTCCAAGAACCATACTACCCCAGGACTCAGCCTGTTGATAGACAAAATGGATTTTATAGATCGATAATTATAGGATTACTTGCTTAGTAAAATGCATCATGGAGACGCATTAACCCTTTACCACACAATCCCGAGTTTTAACAACCCCGAGAGAGAGGCCTTTTGAAAACGTTGTGGGAAAAGGAGAAAATGCTGGTAACCAGCATTTTCTCCTTTTCCCACAATGTTTTCTATCCTTCCCAAAACAAATTTTAATTTTTCATTCATGTTTATTTTGTCATCAGCAAATGCTTTCAATTTGAATCAGTCTAAAATTATGTCGTTTGGTAAAGAGTTAAGCCATCTTTTGCCAGAGCATCGCTCATGTCTTTTACCCAGACAACACAATTTTGGACTTGTCCAAACTGAAAGCATCTGCAGCCAACCTATAAAATGGGGTTCAAATGATGGGGGAAAAGATAGAAAGCACTATGGAAAAAAGGAGGAAATGACGATTACCAACATTTTCCCATTTTCCAACCATGTTTCAAAAGCCTTCTTCTTCAGTGTTGTAAACACATTAGACCATTTGGCACAGGATTAACCCATTTCTATTTCAAACACAAAATTTTATTGACAGATATTCTATCCCTTTACCACACAATTACGACTTTAAATGACCCTGAGAAGTCATGAATGCATTTTCCAAAGAAGATTTTGCTAATGATTTAACCCTTTACCATACATTTCAAAGCTTTAACAAGCCAGAAAAAGAATGCTTCAGAAAACAAAGTGGGAAAAGGAGATGATGCTAGTAACCATCATTTTTTCTTCTTTTCCCACGAAGTTTTTTACCATTTCACAGGCAGATCTCACCATTTGAGTAACATTTAATCTATTATCTGCAAATGCTTTGATTGTCTGACCTAAAATTTGGTTGTTTAGTAAATGGTTAACCCTTTCCCAAACATGCCCTGGTTTTCACGTGTCTGCAGTACAAGTCTTTTGAAAAACTGTGGGAAAAGGAGAAATTGCTCGTAACGAGCAGTTTCTCCTTTTACCACTGTGTTTTCTACCCTTTTTGAGATCTTTCTGCCATTTTCATCAAATTTAAAATTGTCGTCTGCAAGCTCTTTCAATTTGGACAAGTCCAAAATTTGTCGTTTGGGAAAGGGTTAAATGTGCAAAATAGCTCCATTCTAAAAGATTTAGACATTCCCCAAGTAGAACAGCCTACACAGAGTTCTTAATCTTAACTGAAATTTAAATTCTGATAACTTGGCATTTGTTTTTTCTGACAAAGTAAGGCCATGTATAAGAAGAGAATTTGTTTAGTTCTTATAAGCCTGTTTGATCCTTTGAGGTTTGTGTTGCCTGTTGTATTTCATGGAAGAGTCATTATGAAAGATATGGTTGCAAGTTCTTCAGACTGGGATGAGTCCCTGAGGTATCTTGAACACTTGAAAATTCCTTTAACTCTTTGACATACGATACAAATGTAGACTTTTCCAAATTGAAAGCATTTGCAGATGATAATCTAAATGAGGCTCAAATGATGGAAGTTGTCTTAAATAGGGTAGAAAACATCTTGGGAAATGGAGAAAATACTGGTAACCAGCATTTTCTCCTTTCCCACAATGTTTTCAAACGACTTCTTCATCATAGTTGTCAAAACTCAGGATTATATTTGTCATGCCTTTACTCTTTTTTTCTTAACAGGCTACTTTGAACTTGCACTTGACCAGTTTTGAAGACATTTTGCCAAAAGCAGAAATTACTGTTAACATGTAATACAGTGGAGCCCCGTTATAACGAAGTCCGCGGGGTCCATGGATTCGACCCGCGTTATATCCGGGGTGAAGGATATAACGCTGTTTCACCCGAGTCCCGAATTCCCGTCTCTCTACTTACGCTGGCCTGTGTTTCTCCTTTCTTGATCCTGTCGATGATATGTACCGTAATTCGCCAATGTATTCGGACAGAAAAAAATAATTATTTTTTTTTTTTGTGTCCGAATCTTTAGGAAATTATTATCTTGGAAAAAAGGGGGTGGCCGAAATAATAGGTTTTACCTTGTTGTCCAAATGTGTGTGTCCCGAAAAAATAAGAGTAAAATCTAACAAATTTAGATCTATTTATAGCACCGATGAGGGGGTCAAAATTGTAATATATCTAAAGTTCCAGCGTGTTTTCAATCTTAAAAGCATGCGTTTTAAATATTTCTTAATTTCTTAGACCTATAAGCAGTAGCTTTCTAAAATCATAGTTCAGTAGTGCATGGTATATATCCAAGATCAGACTGCACATTCTCTATAATCTGATCTCAATCTACACCGTGCGCCAACATTTTAAACTCCGCCATCTTGCCATCATCAAAGAGCCATCTGTCAACAAGATTTCACACTTGTCGTGGGTACACAAATGTTTGCAGTAAAATTTGGATTATGGGTATGACGTAATGTGCAAATCATCCAGAGCGAGAGGGTTGTAAAGCACCTGTTTTTGCACACACTCTCCCGGGTTACGTGCTGACCTCCAATCGACATAAAATGACCACGCAATAAGCGTATATCATGCCCACTTTATACTAGCTGATAGTGTCTTTTTGCGGTTAGTAATGGTTGTTTCAGGAACACCTGGGCAGCTTTGTCACATAATTGTGTAGTCAGCAGAAAAAAAGTCTGCCTGTTTTTTTCTTTAGAAAATGTTCCTTGCAACCAAAATAAAACGGAATGCATACGACAATTAATGCATTCGATCTAATTTTATATACACATGTAAATGGATTTAATACCGAAAAATAAAGGAAAGAAACAATGAGGTTTGGTACTTACAATTTTTTTTAATATTGTTCATGGAGGGACAATTTCACGGTTCTGCAGGTGCCTTTTGAAAACGTTATGAAAAAAGGGAAAAACTGCTTGGACAACACCAAAAAGCCGAGAAACATTAAACTCTTCAAGCACCTTTCAAAACTAGTTGTTTGAAGCGGCCTGTGTAGATCAAGATCACACTAGGCAGAATGTTTGGTCTGATCTAGATCTACTCTGTCTTGGTGAGAAGTTTTCAACAAAGACAACCTTGGTATTGCCTTTTTTTTTTTTTGTCTTATTTCATGACTTAAAATAACCGCCGAGTTACTTGACTCTTAAGGAATTCATGTTCATAATGATGAATATCGGCGATGCAGAAATGTGCAAATATGCAGCCGATCATTATCGGCAACATTTTCTAAATAAAAGATATGTATTTACTGGCTGATTTTTCGGAAAATTAATGCTACAGGCTGTCCGAATATATAGGAAAATTATTTTTTTGGACTTTCCGGAATAAGGACTCAAAATAAATTATTTTTGAAAATTTTTGACCGTGTCCGAACTTTTAGGGTGTCCGAATACATTGGCGAATTACGGTAGTTTTTCTGCGATCGTGTATGCTTTCCTCTTCTGAGACATTGTAAAACAAGGTTAGGTAAAAGTATAGAGAGAAAGAACAGTTAGTATGCACAAAAATTGTGGCGTGAAAGTACGAAAACGATAGTGCAATTAATTAAAGGGTGTGAAATATTGCAAAGTTAGCTTTTAAGAATAAATTTGGTAGTCAAAGGATAAGAGAACAAGTGCTTTTCTTTGGATTAAAAAGAGTCGATAAATGAGTGAGAAATCACTGTATGAATCGCTGTATGATCGATTGCTATCGCTATCTAGAATACAACGTAGTGTATCCATTCGAACCAAGTAGCCCCAGTTTTTATACAGAAAATGGCTTGTGTAAGCTTGTGTTTGACCATTCTTTATTCACTCAAGTGTCACACAGTTTGGCTGAAGACTGAAGTCCTATCGTAATCAACTGAGCGTGTATTTGTCAAACAATGTCAAACAACCAATTAACGATTGCCAGCGGTCATACAGGTAACAACCAAAAAAGGTGTGAAAGACTGTCTGATTATGTGCACGCGTATCGATTTTGAGCAATTGATTAGTAGGTTGTTTTTTTTTACACTGAGCATTCAGATCAGCATATCCTAGATCCTGATCGGACGCAAAATGGTCAACCCCCCCAAATTTTGGGAGCCATAGGACACCCGCGTTCTAACGGAATCAGCGAGTTAACGAAGTTCGTTATAACGGGGCTCCACTGTATCTGCTTTTGCAACTTATTTTGCTAGTATTTATGTGTCAAATGTTGATTATCCTCTTCAAAAATACTGTTACAAATGTTGTCTGCTGCGAGTTTCTCTTTCAAGGAGGTAAAAAATTAGTGGATACTTCTGACAAATGCTAAGTGCGATACTTTTGACATAGGTGTAAGATACTAAAATCATGATCCCACCTGTCTGCATTCAACAGAAAGTTGACGAGTAACCTCCACTTGTTCCAGGTTGAGTTTTCGTATAGCAACTACATTGTTCCTACAATAGCCTGTCTGAGTAAACATCTGGCTTGGTTGGTCCTCCTAAATATATGAAGAAAAAAGAGATAAACAAAATCTTTGAATCAAAACCAACTAAAATGTCTATGAAAGCATAAAACTGTAGACAATGTTTCTTTCTTTGATATGACCTAGTGATCTGAAGTTTTTACTGGACACAAGTGTGTAGGTTCGTATGTAGTGTGTAGGTTCATCAAAAGTTCCAGATGCTGTTATTGCCACAAGAAAGATACCAAAATTCCCAATCCTGCACTTGAGAGGTTAAAATTACAGCTTTGGTAGCAGAGATACTATGGGCAACAACTGCAAGGTTTAACTTAAAAGCTTGAAATCCCTTTGAAAGTCAGTAATACACCACAGTAAATGATGACCCACTCTGGGCGTAACTGATGTTGGAAGCTTTCCACTGAAGTCTTTTTAACCCTTTACAAAATTACAAAATTTTGGACTCGACCAAACAGAAAGCATTCGCAGAGGACAAAATAATTGTAGCTCAAAAGGTGACTGCTTTCTCTGATAGGGTAGAAAACATTGTGAGAAAATGCCAGTTACCAGCATTTTCTCCCTTTCCCACTTAATAACGTTTTCAAAAGCTTTTTCTTCTTCAGGGTTTTTAAAACTTGGCATTGTGTGGTAAAGCTTTGATACAAAATCTGATTTCTTACATAACGCAGTTATATCCTGGCGCTAAATAAATTTGATCAAAATCTTCCAAGAGCAAGTTGGTACTATTCTGGGAATTTGAAAGCAATGAGTGAGTGTAGCAAAACGCTAACTAGTTTTGTAGCCAATAAAATTGTAAATTTAGAAGGATGCTATATACAACATCCAGATTTTTACATTGTCTATGAGAACTTTTATAACACTGCATGACAGTGTTCATTTAACTTAAGTGGTCAATACAGGGTTTTCCCTGACCCATGGTTTCTTTGAATTTTGACCCCCAAATTTTCAGAATGGCTCCCAAAATCAAGATGTTTGCCTTCTTAAATTCATCTGAATGGGGTTAAATGAACCCCATATTAAAAACCTCAGAGAAAACCCTGATAAGAGCTTTTTTTTTTCGCATAAAATTTTCTGCATGCATTGAAGGTTTTATAACACGCACTATATGTGAGACGTCCATGTACTTAAGTTGAAACTGATTTGTTACATTTCATAGTAGCCTTAATATGGCTTTTGTGTGAAATTTACTTCATCTTACTGTTGCCTATTAAGGGCTACCTAATTTGGTTTTCATTTAGGTATAACTAATAGGGGCTTGCTATTTACAAAGTTCAGCAGCCCAAATTTTGAAAATCAGCCACAGCTATTTACAAGGCCAAAACATAAATACTATATTTCACCTAATTAACGTGCCCATGCACCATGCAAAACACCAACAGGGCTCTCTTGTTTCATAGCCAATTTCCTTAAATTTAAGCACCCTCACTTAAAGTAAGTATGGTACTTTGATCCAAGTTTTAGTTACTGCTGAGGGCAAAATGACCGCCATTTTGAAAGACTCACTGTAATGCAGTAATGCAGAATACTGATTTAACTGCTGATCATGATTTATTTGGACATTAAAATTATAATATCATTCACTATTAGTATGGTACACTGGTATTCAATACTTCCATTTCTTAAAGTTTTTCAAAGTAAGTTAACAAATTTTGTTACTGTAAGTCTATAATGTTTTTGGAAGTGTATGTGTATTTGGACAGTCAAGTGTTAATGACATCGATTAGTGAAGTAATTTGGGTTATGTCGACGCTGTACCGGTAAGTTTATTAAGTTTATCTATAAAAAATATCCATCATTAATGATTTTCGGAAGTTTGTGGTTGAAAAGTTTTAGTGACATTATCTTGCATTTGGAAGTTTGCACTCCAGTCATCGATTTTAAGGCAACATCGGGTGTTGGTGGATGCCTCTGGAGTTAGAAAATTTAGTGGGGGCGCTACTATTAGGGAGGGAGCATTATTTAGGTGAAATATGGTAAACATAAAACCTTTCTTTTCTTATTTTCTTGTTTTCATTGGCTCTGCAACATATACTGCAATAACTACCTTTGTATCAATGCTAATTCTGGACTTTGACATGAAAGAATCATTCATCCTGGCTTTTCTCATCTTGATTTCATCTGGTTGCACTAGCCATGTCTTCCGTCCTAACTCCTGCTCCTCTTTAAATTTTCTACAAAATAGAACAAGAAATGATACATCCTTGATGATTTGAATTTATGGAAAAAGAGGCTAATTTAGATAATGAGTGTTTAATGGATTACCAAACAATCTAGAGTTTTAACAACCCTATAGGAAAGAGCTTTTAAAACGATGTGGAAAAAGAATAAAATGCTGGTAACATGCATTTTCTTCTTTTTCCACAATGTTTTCTGTCTTATCAGAGAACTTACATATGATTGTATCGATTTTGAATTTGACATCTGACGATATGTAGAATTTGGAAGAGTACAAAATCTGTTGTGTGAGAAAGAGTTAATGGACTACCAAATGACCACTTGAAGATCAACAAGAATAGTCAGGATAAATGCATACGTTTATGTGCTACAACTTAACTCTTTACCACACTGGTAACCAGCATTTTCTCCTTTTCCCACTATGTTTTCCACCTTGTCAGAGAACCTCAGCTCATTTGCACTGATTTTAAATTTGTTGTCTGCAGATGTATTGAATTTGGAGGAGTCTAAACCTTGCTATGTGGGAAAGGGTTAATAAGTATACAAATAATGACACTTTTTTTAACTCTTTACCAATCGACAAAATTTTAGACCAGTTCAAATTGAAAGCTTTTGCAGATGACAAATTAAATGTGACTCAAAAATTGAAATTTGTTTTAGGAAGAGTAGAAAACATTGTGGGAAAAGGAGAAAATGCTGGTTACCTGCATTTTCTCCTTTTTCCCACAATGTTTTCAAAAGACTTCTTCCTCAGGGTCGTTAAAAGTCGGGATTGTGTGGTAAAGGGTTAAGAGGGGACAATAAGGCAGCTGTGGTTTGAATTGTGTAAGTAGGCAATGAGAACTGCTCCTACACCATTATCCTAGAAGAAAACTGTTCCTCCATATACGGTACATGAAATCAACTGATCTATTCAAATTAGTACACTTCCCAATACCAGATTTACTGTATTAGCTCTTTACCAGGCAACAAAAATTTAGACTTATCTAAATCGAAGGCATTTGCAGATGACATATTAAGCATGACTCAAAACTTAAATTTGCCTTTGGAAGGGAAGAAAACATTGTGGGAAAAGAAGAAAATGCTGGTTACCAGCATTTTCTTCTTTTCTGGCAATGTTTTCTAAAGGCCAGGATTGTGTGGTAAAGGGTTAAACCATTACCAGATGACAAAAAAATATACCTGTACAAATTGAAAGCATTTGCAGATGACAATTTTAGTATGGCTCAAATTATGTGATTTTTGTTTGAAAGGGTAGAAAACATTGTGGTTACCAGCATTTTCTTTTCCGGCAATGTTTTCTAAAGGCCTCTTACCCAGGGTCGTGAAAACCCGGGATTGTGCGGTAAAGGGTTAAACCATTACCAGATGACAAAAAAATATACCTGTACAAATTGAAAGCATTTGCAGATGACAATTTCAGTATGGCTCAAATTATATGATTTTTGTTTGAAAGGGTAAAAAACATTCTGGGAAAAGGAGAAAATGCTGGTTACCAGCATTTTCTCCTTTTCTAACAATGTTTTCAAAAGGCTTCTTTCTCACAGTCGTTGAAAGTCAGAAATGAGCCATGCTCTGTTAAATGGGCCTTAATGCATCTGCAAAACGTATCGACCCAGGTCAGTATCGACCCAGGTCAGCCTGCGCAGTCCCCACAGGCTGACCTTGGTCGAACCTGTTTGCTATTGGTCAATTTTCTGCATGTCAAGGGATGAGTGCAGCTCATGATATAGTCAGTTGTTCAATAACATGGATTTTCATGGCTCCATAATCATATGACAACTTGCTTGGTATCACGCATCACAGACATGCATTAAACCCCCTTTTCACAGAGTATGGCTTAACCCTTAACCACACAATCCCGACTTTTAATGACCCTGAGAAAAAAACCTTTTGAAAACACTGTGGGAAAAGGAGAAAATGCTGGTAACCAGCATTCTTTCCTTTTCCCACAATGTTTTCTTCCCTTCCCAAAACAAATTTCAATTTTTGAGTTATATTTATTTTTTCGTCTGCCAAAGCTTTCAATTTGGACTGGCCTAAAATTTTGTCGTTTGGTAAAGAGTTAAATTACTCTCACCTGTAAACAAAAAAAAATAATACCAAGGTCAAAATAGCGACAGATACCACAGTCACACATGTAATGATGATTGGAGTAGAAAAATCTCCTGAAAATAGGATAGTTTATAATGTTCATGGTGATAAAATTTTGTGTTATGTTTTGCACAAGCAATATTTTGCATAATTTGTTATTAATTCTTATTTTTTATCTCTTTACCACACCATCCTGAGTTTTAATGACCCTGACAAAGAAATATTTTTTAAAACATGGTGGTAAAGGAGAAAATGCTGGTAACCAGCATTTCCTCCTTTTCCCACAATGTTTTCTACCCTGTCAAAGCCAAACTCCATAATTGGAGGCACATACAAATTGAAGTCTGCAAATGTTGTTAGTTTGGATAAATCTACATTCTTGTAATGTGGTAAAGATGCAAAATCTGAAGTATATACATGTATCTGATAAACTCTTCACCAAACAATAAAATTTTAGGCTTGTCGAAATGCCAAACATCTGCAGAGGGAAACTGAATTGTAGCCCAAATGGTAGGATTTGTTTGGAAAATGGTAGAGAGCATTGTGTTAGGGTCCTTAACTCTTTTACCACACAATCACAGGTTTTAACAACCCTGAAGAAGAAGCCTTTTGAAAACATAATGGGAAAAGGAGAAAATGCTGGTAACCAGCATTTTCTCCTTTTCGCACAATGTTTTCTAACCTTTCCAAAACAAATTTCAATCTTTGAATCACATTTATTTTGTCGTCTGCAAATGCTTTAAATTTGGACAAGTCTAAAATTTTGTCGTTTGGTAATTTTGGTAAAGAGTTAAAACTGAGAAAACTTAAAAACTTGATGCAAGGTTAGAAGTAAAACCATTTAGCAAATGAGAAAATACTTAACCCTTTACCACACAATCCCAACTTTTAACGACCCTGAAAATGAAGCCTTTTAACTCTTTCCCAAACGACAAAAATTATAGACTTGACCAAATTGAAAACATCTGCAGACAACAAAATAAATGTGACTAAAAAATTATAATTTGTGGTGGGAAGGGTAGAAAACATTGTGGGAAAAGGAGAAAATGCTGGTTACCAGCATTTTCTCCTTTTCCCACAATGTTTTCAAAAGGCTTCTTTCTCAGGGTCATTAAAAGGCAGGATTGTGTGGTAAAGGGTTAAAGAACTATGTGGGAAAAGGAGAAAATGCTAGTAACCAGCATTTTCTCCTTATCTCACAATGTTTTCTAACCTTTCCAAAAAAAATTTCAATCTTTGAGTCACATTTATTTTGTCATCTGCAAATGCTTTCAATTTGGACAAGTCTAAAATTTTGTTGTTTGGGAAGAGTTCAAACTGAGAAAACTTAAAAACTTTATACAGGGTTAGAAGCAAAAGCATCCAGCAAGTACTATGGCAAATGAGAAAATACTTAACCCTCAGGCTGCTAAGCGTGACTCAATGACCTTTTGTGGACAGTGTAGATCTTGGATCTACTCTGTTTGATGAGGAGATTTTTTTTTCCTTGAAAATTCCTTTGAAATAGCAAAATTTGGGTTTTTACTATTGGCTTAAAATTTTCATTTCACTTATTTAGCAGGTCTAGGGTTAATAATCACTCAAAGCCATACATAGTTTAGTGGACTGTGTAGATCAAGATCAGACCACATAAAAATGTAAACTGATCTTCAATCTTTACTGTCCGAATTTCTCATAGATGTTCTTCAAAAATACCTCTTCCAGAATTAACAATATTTTTGATGTGTCCATACTGAAAGTGTTTGCATACAAAAAATCATTTTTAGATCAAATGACAAAATTTGTCCATATGAGTGAGTTAATAATTAAGCAAGAAAGGAAAACAAGCTAGTTACAGCCATTTACTTTTGTTCCTATACTGTTTTCAAAGTCATAAAACATGTGATAGTTTGGTAAAACACAAAGGTTCACCTTTAAAGGGGCTTTAACAACTACAGTTGCCTTTGTGGACAGTGTAGATCAAGATCAGGCTGCAAAAAAAAGTGCAGCCTGATCTTTGATCTACACTGTCTGCTGTGCTGAAACACTTCAGACAAGAGTGCCCTTGAAATTGTGATTATTTGGGTCATATTTGTAGACTGAAAATATCTTTTGGGTTTATATGACACACTAAGAGTAAAGTTATCCTTTTATTTCATGCATTTGGTAGTTTATCAGGCAATAATGGTGGATTATGGTTTCACCATTTCGACCTGTAATTTAACGGAATGTTAAACTCACTTGTATGGAAATACCGTGAGCTTCCCTGTACTTAGTAAGTCCCAACAAAAAAAGGTTAGAACCATGAAATAAATAGAGTACTTGTTTTTTTTTTTCACTAATAGATCAAAATTTATTTCATTTTATGAAAAGCATACAGCAATATTTTCACCCATGGCTGTGCCACTCATGAAAATATTACAGATGATGTTCACTCGATGAAATAAATTTCAACTTTCACAGGAAAAAAATGAATATCCTCTAAATAAATGTTCTTACTTGGTACTTCAACACACAACTCCCCTGTAAATCCACAGGCTGGGACATCTCTTGGCTTCCCTTTCGGCCACACAATGCTTACCCCAGGGGTGGGGTTGTACTTTTGGGTTGCACCACGAAACCGCCCAACCATCTCATGAGATAGAAATAACATTATGTTGAGGTAAATGAGAAAGTTCAGATACAAAAAGTATGCTAGGTCTGTAGACAACGTCCAACCAAATGTTGTAAGACACTGTTAGATTGATTGAGCTAGGACTGGGAATAACTTGCATTCAATTTCATTTCATCAAAGTTTAACCCTTTCCCAAACAAGCCCTGGTTTTCATGTGTCTGCAGTAAAAGTCTTTTGAAAACACTGTGGGAAAAGGAGAAATTGCTGGTAGTGAGCAATTTCTCCCTTTCCCACAGTGTTTTCTACCCTTTTTGAGAACTTTCTGCTATTTTCATCAAATTTAAAATTGTCGTCTGCAAACTCTTTCAATTTGGACCAGTCCAAAATTTGTCGTTTGGGAAAGGGTTAAATCTCACAATTTTCAGATCATACACGTTTCTAATTTTTTGCAGAATTCAACAGCTCTCTCTCTCTCTCTTTCTTGTGTCATGTGTTACAGTAATAAGGCATCTTAACTCTTTACCAAATTACCAAATGACAAAATTTTAGACCAGTCCAAATTCAAGGCATTTACTGACGACAAAATAAGCATGAATCAAAAATTAAAATTTGTTTGGGGAAAGGTGGAAAATATTCTGAGAAAAGGAGAAAATGCTGGTAACCAGCATTTTCTCCTTTACCAACAATGCTTTCAGGGTAGTTAAATCTCGTGATTTTTTGGCTAAAAGTTAATCTAATTTACCAACAGATTTGATTGAAAGTGATGGCACATTACTTCTACTGACTAATGATACACTCATGCATGTTACAAATAGAATACAAAAACAGAGAAAGGGTCTTACACTTTGGTCATAAATATGTTAAAACACACTGTAAATAACTTAAATGTTTTGAAAATCTGCACATGAAAGCTTTTGGAAACATCGAAAATTGATAAATGCTACAAATGTTTCCACTTCCTACACAGATTTCTACTGTGTATTTTATCTGTACATGGTATTTATGAATATAATGCTCTTTTTTTCATGAGCCATAAACTCCTTAATAAATAAACTCATATTTTTACAATCCAGAGACAAAAAGTCTGAAAAAAGTCTTTCTGAAAAAAGTGTGGAAAAGGGGAAAACTTAAATGAAAAAGCCAAAAATGTCAAAGATGGTGATATTTCTTGACCAGGAATATTTCTTGTGCAATTGGGTCAACAATTCTTGCTAAAATTTTTCATGAGATTTATGTCAGCACCACATGATAAGTAATTCATGCCAATGCAATAGAGCTCAATTATGGTATGATTATTTGAGTTCTCAAGTTCTTTGGTGATTTTAGATTAAAAAGTTTATAAATTAGAATGGAACATAACATCTCGTTTGGATTTAATTTGGATATACTTATTTACATTTCTTTTGGAGTATTGGTGTTTATTGTGGATTATTAAATTCAAAAATTTGTATCATTCTCTGTAAGTCTTTCCTCGTAGTAATATATTCCCTGGGTAAAAATCTCTCAATCTAAAAAATCCATGTGGTGGTTTAAAATGGTAAAGGTTTAACTCTTTACCAAACGACAAAATTTTAGACTTGCCCAAATTGAGAGCATTTGCAGACAACAAAGTAAATATGACTCAAAAATTGAAATTTGTTTTCGGAAGGGTGGAAAACATTGTGGGAAAAGGAGAAATGCTGGTTACCAGCATTTTCTCCTTTTCCCACATTGTTTTCAAAAGCTTTCTTTCTCAGGGTTGTTAAAAGTCGGGTTTGTTTGGTAAAGGTTTAAAAAGTCTAAAATGCTGCCTCAAATACATTCAATACAGAGTCTTTCAGAAATCTTCATAACTATGCATGTATCATAAGACAGTACAAGAGCACTCTATGAGTATATATGTACTTTACACATTACCACAATCCCATGTTTCAATGACCCTGGGATATTAGACTTTCAAAAACATCAAGGGAAAAGGAGAAAATGCTGGTAACCAGCATTTTCTCCTTTTCCCACAATGTTTCCCAACCTTTCAGGAACAAACCCAATCATTTGAGCTATATTTAATTTGTTGTTTGCAAATAAGCTGTGCTCTGTGAAAAGGGATTTAATGCATCTGCAAAAAGTATCGACCCAGGTCAGCCTGCACAGTTCACGCAGGCTGACCTTGGCCAAAACTTTTCGCTATTGGTCAATTTTCTGTATGTCCAAGGACCATTCTACTTCAGGATTCTGTCGATTGTTAGACAAAATAGACTTTATGGATCCATGATCATGTGAAGACTTGCTTTGTATCATGCATCACAGAGATGCATTAATCCCCTTTTGCCAGAGCATGGCTCAAATACTTTTGATTTGGACCAGTCTTAAGTTCTGTCCTGAGTTGTATATTAGTCCAACCTGGAACTTTCTAGTTGTTGTTGAAACCATGTCAAACAGGTCAAAGTCAGCAACCCTGTTTCCTACTTCATCTATCTTTACTGGTCCGGTAATCCCTGTAAAGAAATCAAAATTCAAGGGATTAACCCTTTACCACACAATCCCGACTTTTAACGACCCTGAAAAAGAAAGCTCTTGAAAACATTGTGGGAAAAGGAGAAAAATGCTAGTAACCAGCATTTTCTCCTTTTCCCACAATGCTTTCTACCCTTCCTAAAACAAATTTCAATTATTGAGTAACATTTATTTTGTCATCTGCAAATGCTTTTAAATTGGACAGGGCTAAAATCTTGTCATGTGGTAAAGAGTTAAATTTCCATATGCTTGGAGCAAAACTGTTACTACATGTAGGTGGGAATCTGTGCAGTACTGCTACAATGTTTTTCTAAAAGCATATGTGTTTAACTCTTTACCAAACAACAAAATTTTAGACTGGTCAAAATTGAAACCATTAGACGAAAATAACAATGTTTCACAAATTATGAAATTTGTCTTTGAAAGTGTATAAAACTTTGTGGAAAATGGTTACCAGCATTTTCTCCTTTTCCCACAATGTTTTCAAAAGTCCTTTTCTTTGGGGGTCATCAAAACTCGGGATTTTGTGGTAAAGAGTTAAATTTCGACATGCTTGGAGCAAAAACTGTTACAAGATGTAGGTGGAAATCTGTGCAGTACTGCTACACTGTTTTTCTAAAAGCATATGTGTTTAACCTTTTAGCAAACAATCTTCAAACATTTTAATGGCCCTCAGGGAAGGACTCTTGGAAACATTGTTGGAAAGAAGAAACTGCTGCTTACCATTGTCTTGTTTTTCCAATGAAAGTATTCTACCTTTTGAAAGATGAATCCTGTGATTTGGGCCACAATTAATTTGTCATCTACATAATTTATGATGTGAATTTTGACCAAAGTGGCACAGAGTTAACCTTTTACCACACAATCCTAACTTTTAGCAACCCTTAGGAAAAAGATTTTTTAAAGCATTGTAGGAAAAGGAGAAAATGCTGGTTAGCAGCATTTTCTCTTTTTCCCACAACGTTTTCTAACCTTTCAAATATAAATTTTAATTTTGGAGTCATCTGCAAAAACTTTCAATTTGGACAATTCTTAAATTTGTCGTTTGGTAAAGAGTTGAACCAGTATTTCAAATTAACCAGTTCTGCAGATTTTAATTGTAAGATGTCAAAATAAATCTTCTAAACAAGATTGCTCCATTCTGACCATGTTCCATAATTACCGGACTGAAAATGTGGCCTCTAGAGTGCACACCAGGTTTTTCTTAGGTTTGTCCCAGTGATCTACTCTTTGACCCTATGTGACCCAGTTTTCACTTGTCTGAGATATTATCAAGAACAATATTTTGACCAACTTTCTAGGGCATCAAACTGAAAATGTGACCTCTGGAATGCATACAAGGTTTCTCTGAGACTCCAACTTGTCAACGATATCATCAAGACAAATATTTTAATCAATTTTCCAGTGTATCAAACTGAAAATATGGCCTCTAGTGTGCACACAACATGTTTCATGATTTCTCCCAATGACCAACTTTTTGACCTGACATAAACAAAATTCACAATTGTCCCAGATATTATCAAGACAATATTCTGACCATAATTCATGTGTTTTGGACTGAAGACGTTGCCTCTAGAATGCCCACAAGTTTTTTCTAAGATTTGTCCTAGTGACCTTCTTTTTGACCCAAGGTGACTCAATTTCAAAGCTTGATATTAACAAGATAAATGTTCTGACCAACTTTCATGAGCATTGTACTGTAAATGTGGTCTCCAGAGTGAACACAAGGTAATTGTTGATGCCTGGACAACACACAATATACCCTGGACACAGCACAATCACAAGAGATCACCTTGAGCACTTTGTACTCAGGTGAGCTAAAGAGTGATCTACAAACAGTAAACATTTAACTCTTTACCAAACGACAAAATTTAAGACTAGTCCAAACTGAAAGCATTTGCAGACAACAATTTCAATGTGGCTTAAATGGTGCAATTTTTCTATGACAGGGCGGAAAACATTGTGGGAAAAGGAGAAAATGCTGGTTACCAGCATTTTCTCCTTTTCCCTACAATGTTTTCAAAAGGCTTCTTTATCAGGGTCGTTAAAAGTCAGAATTGTGTGGTAAAGAGTTAAATCAGATCTCATAATATCAAATTAGCTGCAGCTTACCTTCGAAAGTATCATTCCACAATCTCTGTGCCACCCTTATCCCGTCACTTATATCTCCACCTTCATCTAGAACTGTTTTATATGCTTTAGCAAGATATATTGTGCTATCATAGAACGCTGTGATGAAGTAATTTACCTATTAATGGAAACAAAAAATACACACTATCCCTGCAGTTCCTTCTGTAGACCAGGGTCCGTATTCACCAACCATTCTTAAGAACGTTCTTAGTCTTATTCTTCAAGATTTTCTACATTTGAAAGTAACACAACTTCTGATTGGCCAAACCAAATGGTTTGGCCAATCAGAAGTTGTGTTACTTTCAAATGTAGAAAATTTTGAAGAATAAGACCAAGAATATTCTTAAGAATGGTTGGTGAATACGGACCCTGATTGTTGATCTACACTGCCAAGCCCCCGTCGCTCAGTCGGTAGCGTACAAGACTTGAGAACAGGAGGTTGCTGGTTCGATCCCCTGCTTGGCTAATTTCTTTCCAAGGATTGATGATAGTCATTGCGACAGGATTCATTCCTCTCTCACTGCTGACCATTGTTTCGACTATGGTTATGAGGGAAAGCAGCCAGTGGCTTGGAAAGAATATTGTGCGGAGCACTGTTGAAAGAAACTCCAGGAAAGCATGCATAGGTGCACTGGCCGCTGCGATATAACTGAAATAATGTTGAAAACAGTGTTAAGCACCATACAATCAACCATACAATGATCTACACTGTCCACTTAGCCGAGACAGTCTGGACAAAAGAAACCTTGAAATTGTATTTATTTGGGTCCTATTTGTAGATTGAAAATGGTTGTTGGATTAATTTGGCAGTCTAAGGGTTAATTTAGAACTGGAACTGCATTTAGAATGGCTGATGAGTACGGCCTGAGTCTGCACGCACAGTGCAGAGTGATTTTTGATCATGTATGTCTATAATGGTAAGAGCTAGAATTAAAACTGAGTCATGCTCTGGCAAAAGCGGGCTTAACTCATTACCAAACGACAATATTTTAGGCTTGCCCAAATTGAAAGCATTTGCAGACGACAAAATAAAAGTGACTGAAAATTTGAAATTTGTTTTGTGAAGGGTAGAAAAGATTGTGGGAAAAGGAGAAAATGCTGGTTACCAGCATTTTCTCCTTTCCCCACAATCTTTTCTAAAGGCTTCTTTCTCAGGGGCGTCAAAAGTAGGGATTGTGTGGTAATGGGTCAATGCATCTGTAATACATTATACCAATCACATAATTATGGATCTTTATCCATCTTGTCTAACAACCAAATTAATCATGAAGTATTTAGGTCCTTTGACATGCAGAAAATTGACCAATAGCAAAAAGTTTGGGCCCAGATCAGCCCTGTTTTCACAGAGCATGGCTCGTACTAATGTTTACTTTCCCATGATGTTTTCAAAAACAGTGTCTTAAAATCATGGAATTGTGTCTGTAAAGTGTTCACTTTTGAAGCACTTAATGAAAAAAAAAAATCAAAATATTCATGCATGTTTATTACACACAGCTGCATCTTTCAGACTATTTTATTTTGGCCGAAATACATGAATTATGAAACGATCAGACAATGTAGATCTGTTTTCACTGTCTATGCAGACTTCCGGTTTCTAATATTTCTAATCCTTAAACCAAACTGCCTTGACTTTTAAAGACCGATGAGGAAGAAATCGTTTAGAAATATTATAAGAAAAGGAATAAATGACTGTAACCAATATTTTCTCTTTTTGCCACAATATTTTTTATCCTTTCAGAGACAAATATCATTCCTTGAGCCAAATTCAAGTTGTTATCTGCAAATTTCATTAACTCTTTACCAAACGGCAAAATTTTAGACTGGTCCAAATTGAAAGCATTTGCAGACGACAATTAAATGTAGCTTAATTAATGATTTCTGTCGATGATAGGGTAGAAAACGTTGTGGGAAAAGGAGAAAATGCTAGTTACCAGCATTTTCTCCTTTTCCCACAATGTTTTCACAAGCCTTCTCTTTCAGGGTTGTTGAAAGTTGGGATTATGTGGTAAAGAGTTAATTATCATTTATGTTAGCAATTTACATTTACTCCGTAGTAGTGGTGAGGCTTGAAGTTACTACAGCCCTTATAATGATATCAGCAGTGAAAACCTTTACCACTAATATTCCACAGCATTCTGCTTTTGTTATTTTCATTGTCTTCCTCCTTTATTTCCTTTAAAATTATTCTTTACTCTCTAAAATTTATGTTAATAATTATTGATATGAGAGTGCAATAGCCATTGTCCAGAATTTGGAGAACTCTGTAAGCTTCAGCTTTTGTTCTCATCCATTTTTTCAGTACATTTGTAAAATGATAATTGTCTTTTGTTAACTATGTTCTCTATGATATATAAAATATCTTTTAACACTTTACTGCACAGTGCTGACTTTTAAGGACTCTGAGGAAGAAGGCTTTAGAAAAAATTGTGGGAAAAGGAGAAAATGCTGGTAACCAGCATTTTCTCCTTTTCTCACAATGTTTTGTACCCTATGAAAGACAAATTTTATGTTTTGAGTACTTTTTAATTTGGCATCTGCGACTGCTTTCAATTTGGACAATGCTAAAAGTTTTCATCTGTTAAAGAGTTAACTAAGAGTTAAGCAACCTATAAGCTTTAGAAGCAGTTCAAAGAAATCTAAATTTGTGTTCCAAACCTTTTCATCTCCAAAATCATATCCATAATCCTCTAAAGCCCTTTTCTTGACTTCCTGAGCAAATATTTCATATTCAGGGTTATCTGGTTGTCTGAGAGTTAGTATCAGCAGAGACTCATACGCCTTTGTGACAGCATAGTCCTTCTCATCACCTGGAAAATAGGTACAATCAAATATTGTAAGTAGGACTCAGTGCGTCAAAGAGCAAGTTTGGTATGCAACTTAAACTATCAATGTGACTAACACTGCGACTTGCATTCAGACCAATAACAAATGCTCAATTCTATTAACCCTTAAAATGCCTTTCACGTCTATAGTTGCCTTTGCAGCCAGTGCAGATCAAGATCAGACTGCACAAAATGTGCAGCCTGATCTTTGATCTGCACTCTCCGCTTTGCTGAATTACTGTAGACAAAAGCAAGTATGAAATTGCGATCATTCGGGTCTTAATTCTCAGATGAAAATGTCTGATAGGTTTATTCGGCGCTCTAAGGGTTAAAGTGAAACTGCTTTTAACTTCTCACTGGATATTCCGTCTTTTTATGTGAACTATTTATAGATCTTCGATAAATTTACAATTTTATACGACTTTCACTTCAGAATCATGTGTCTAGGTATTTTACCTCTAGTCTACAAACAGGGCAACAAGATCAGTTTATTATTCAAACATATTAAACATTTGAACTCCGTTTAGAACAAGGCAAATATCTGAAAACTGAACATACGGAAACAAAGTAGTGACATTGTCAAGTTATTATTCAAACATATTAGACATTTGAACTCCATTTAGAACAAGGCAAATATCTGAAAACTGGACACATGGAAACAAAGTAGTGACAAGTTAAAGCTGTTTCACAATATGTCAATATCAAGAGAACACTGTGAAAATAAAAGTGAAATTGAGTAATGTTACTTTTTGTCATAATGTTTTCAAAACCTACTGGTGGCCTAACCCACTACATTTAACTCTTTACCAAACAACAAAATTTTAGACTGGTTCTTATTCAAAGTATTTGCAGACAACAAATTAAATGTGGCTCAATAACTAGAATTTGCATTTAGAAGAGTAGAAAACATTGTGGGAAAAGGAGAAAATGCTGGTTACCAGCATTTTCTCTTTTTCCCACAATGTTTTCAAAAGCTTTATTTTTCAGTGTCGTTTAAACTCGGGATCATGTGGTAGAGTCAAAGGCACCTAGATAACTATCTTAGATATTTTTCTATCTGTATCTGTCTGTCCATCACAATCAGAGAGTATATGAGCCATGCTCTGTGAAAAGGGACTTAATGCATCTACAAAAAGATTCAACCCATGTCAGCCTGTGCAGTCCGCGCAGGCTGACATGGGTCAAAACATTTTGCTATCAGTCATTTTCTGGATGTCAAAGGACCATTCAGTTGGTTGTTAGATATAATGGATTTTAAGGATCCATAATCATGTGATGGCTTAATTTGTATTATGCATCACAGAGATACATTAAGCCCCCTTTTCACAGAATATGACTCATAATTATACCAACCAATACTGTGTTTTAAAACCCCTATAGCAGCCAAAGTAAACAATGCAGGTGTTAAAATGCATTTGAAATTTAAATCATACCTTTTAAAAGTGTGGAAATAATTGTAAAGATGACAATCTGTTATTGTACAGTCAGTACAACAATTGTAAAGATGACAATCTGTTATTGTACAGTCAGTCCAACTGTTAGTTGCTGGCAAAAAAATGAATATTGAAATCATGTCAACAATAAACAAAAGATAGAGCTACCTGGCAACTTTTGACCTACCTTTTAAAATAAAGGTTAAAAGGGTGTTTTAAACAGAACATCCAAATACCAAAATACAACAAAATTATTTGCCATTGTTGGGATTTGAACCTCCAACCATCAAAACCACAAGCCAAAGACTTTACCATCAATGTAAATACCCATCCTGCCTCTTTAATATGGTTTATCTCTTGTTTTGTAATCAGGATTACCCAAAACAAACAGAATCAGAAATTTTTTCAGGAAATGTATGAAAAAAAATGGCCATCCAGACTGTTTTCTACATGTTCCTTTCTATATCTTACTTTGAAAGCCTTCTTTGCAGGCAAACAAAAAGATGTCAATTTTTTATCACACACTTGCAAACCAAAATCTTACTGTATGCCACTGTATGGGTTTATAAACAAAGATTTACATTTATGGGGCTTTTCATTACAATAGATTTTGTAACCCACAATCTTTTAATTAGACTATAACATGATGTGCTTACGGGATTAACAGACATGCACAGCAACAAGAAAATGTGCTGATTCTTTACTTCGCCATTCTCTCATAAGACATAAAGCAGAGGGTACTGTAAGTTTGATCCCAAACTTTCACTGTCTGACATTTTTGTGAGCCATTCCAACTCGAACCTGAATTCCAATATTATGGCTACTTTTCCCCAAATGTGACGACAAGCATTTCATTTATATAGCATATCTAGAGATCAAATTTCATAAGCACATTAACCACCTGTTGGTCTTTATTTGTCTTGAATGAAGGTTGAGACAGTCAATTAATGAGTGAACTATATCAACATAGCATGGGAGGGCCTTTGTCCTGGTGCACGACATTTCGTCGAAACTGTGTTTCATCGAAATCCATGTAAGTTTTTAAATACCTATTGCTAAATTCCTAGATTAATTTCATGAACAGCTTGGTCTGGGAGGAAGATCTGAGCCACAATTTATCTGGGTTAGGGTAAGGGTCAGGGCTAGGGATCATTTTTGACGAACGTGGTTTTCAACGAAATGTCACACACCCCTTTGTCCTAGTGGGCTTTTGTCCAAGGTGGCAAATGTCTGTGTGGGCAAATGTCTGGGTGGCAAATGTGCGGGTGGGCAAATGTTTGGGTGGACACTATAATTGTCCTACACCCACAAATAGACAAACACCCCTTTGTCCTAGTGGGCTTTTGTCCAAGGTGGCAAATATCTGGGTGGGCAAATGTCTGGGTGGCAAATGTCTGGGTAGGCAAATGTTTGAGTGGGCAATTGTCTTACACCCACAAACAGATAATAGCAGCAAAGCATAACAATGATAAAATTTGTTGCAGGGGATAAAGGTTTAGGGAATTAATGGATGATTTGCAAAATGTGTAACAAAAGTAGGAAAGATTAGTGATCACTTGTAGTGATTCTTGGCCACGCTTTCAAAAAGTGGTCTGCAAGAAGAAAGAAGTAATTTACCTAATTTACAGATGGCAATTATCTTGATAAACCTATCATTTCTATTGGCATCATTTCAATATATCACATGGTTTCCCCTGCTGTAGATCATACCATGCTTTCAGTTTTCCTTTGTCACTGTTACAGTGTGTCGATATTTCTGATAGAGTGATGGCAACTTGTCAACTCAGTGAGACATTTCTAGGTCTGCTCAGTCCATCCAGGCTGACCTGGGCAGAAACTTTTTGCTATTAGTCAATTTTCCGCATGTTCAAGGACAAGTTTACCTCATGATTCAGTCAATTGTTAGACAAAATGGACTTTATGGATCCATGATCATGTGATGACTTGCTTGTTATCATGCATCAGGGAGATGCATTAAGTCCCCTTCTGCCAGAGCATGGCTCACATTTATTGTTAGAGCCTCTGTACCTAACTAGTACATCAAAGTACCCGGTTTAAGAAAAAGAAAAGGGTGTTACTGAAGAAAAAAAAATGGTGTACACTGACAAGCATGTCCAAGAAAGGGTTTGTCAGTGTTTCTATCCTTCACCAGGGGATAAGTGTTTTATTATCCTTTGGGCTTTTAAAAATATTGTGGCAGAAGGAAATTTTTTTATGGCTATAAGCACTTTCTTGTTTTCTCACAAATCCTCATATGATAAGAGATTGCAACCTAATTTCAGCCAAATACTAGTTGGTTTTATATGAAAAGGAGTTCTGTGACTAAAATGCTGTACAGACATGTCTAATTAACATGAATGACATGCATATTGAAACTGCAGAACCTTAGCTCTGCTAATAAGTTAAATAAAACTTTCAAGCCGATCGTAAAAATCTGAAAAATATTATTTCAAACTTATTCTTTTGAAGAAAAATAATTCTTTATCAGACAGTGTAGATCCAAGATCAGGCTTCACATTCTGTGCCATCTGATCTTGATCTACACTGTCCACAAAAGGTAAGTGAGTTGCTCATAGCAGTTTAACGGTTAGCACAAGTTAAATCTAGCATGAATTTACTGAGGAAATCACGTGAACAAACTTGGTGCATTTTTAATCAGCATTAAGGAAATATGATTGCCTGTCATAATGAAAACTATCCAAGTGAGTGGTTTCAATTTTCCTGTGTTGAAATAAAGAGAGCCAAGCTGCATGATTTTAAAAAAGCCTGAATGGCAGAAAAACATTGTTTGATTTGAAAAAAATGACAAAGGTATGTGCAAATCCTAGTTTAACCCTTTACTACTCAGTGCCTCCTTTTAACGACCTTGGGAAAGAAGCCTTTGGAAATATTGTAGGAAAAGGAGAAAATGCTAGTTACCAACTTTCTCCTTTTTTTCCACATTGTTTTCTACCCTATCAAGAGAAAATTGCATCATCTGTCATCCGAGCCACATTGAAATTGTAGTTTGCAAATGTTTTCAATTTGGACAAAGCTAAAATTTTGTCATCTGGTATTAAAAGGGTTAAAAAAAGAAAGATGATATTGTACTTCAACAATTGAAAGTTTCACATGTATTTCTTGCCATAACTCTTAGAGCTGCAGTTCAGGTTGTCCTCTTAACCCTCTACCACACGACAACATTGTAGACTTGTCCAAACAGAAAGCAATTGCAAACAACAATTTCAATATGGCTCAAATAATGTAACTTTTTCTTTGATATGGTAGAAAACATTGTGGAAAATGGAGAAAATGCTGGTTACCAGCATTTTCTCCTTTTCCCACAATGTTTTCAATAGGCTTCTTCCTCAGGGTCATAAAAGTTGACATTGTGCTGACTAAATGAAACAAAACTTTCAAGCCAATTTTAAAAACCCAATTTGTGCTATTCAAAGCTATTTTTTGTAGAAAAATATCTCATTATGGGACAGTGTAGATCCAAGGTCAGACTCCACATTCTGTGCAGTCTGATCTTGATCTACACTTTAAGCAAAAGGTCACTGTGTTGCGCATAGCAGCTTAAGACTTAATGCTGTTTTCCATCTTGTGTGAATGCCCTTCCTTTTTTGTAATGACTGTTATATCTTGTTACCAGCATACCATGTCTTCTTCACCTTCAAACTATCTTGTCTATTTTAAGTGATGTCTTCTTGTTAGGGCATTATTGTTTTAAGTTTGCATTAGATGTCATTAAAACACATTGTTGACTTCTTTAACATTAAAACACACTGTTGACTTCTTTACATACGATGTTGTTTTTTCAAAAGCACACATTGTCTCTTTAAGGCATAATCTTGTACATTTTCTAAAAGCAAACCAGCTTACAGCAAAAAGTATTTTGAATCAAAGTCAGATAAACAGAATTGTTGGTAATAATACTTTTGTAAGTGTGATCTAACATGATCTGTTTATTTAGTGTATCTATCTTCGAAAGCCAAGGTGACAATCACTATGTGGATCTTACCCCTTGGCTGATCGATCGAAATTTGTTAGCTTTGCAATACATGTAATCATTGGTTGCAGTCAGGACTGAGAGCACCAATCAAATGTGCGTTACATTTGCTACCCAACATCAGCAGAATGTATATGCTGGGAATTATGACCAAACAAATACAGACGAACAATATTCTCTTCAACGTTCACTGTCACAAATCAATTAAATGAAATTTTAGGATACATTCTAACACACATGGACTGTCAAAGTACGTGCGTGGCTTTTGCTTCGCGAAACTTAGTTAGATTTCAAAAATCGATTTTGGCTTGATAAATCTTCTGTCTAGTTAGCAATCTGAAAAGCAGTCAATTGTTGGCGAATTACAGAGAAAGCATGCTGAACAAACTATCATTGGACCAAACCTTAGTGACCAATTGTCAAGGACACCCGTTAAAACAGTAACACCAAAGTGCTTAATAGATCATAGCCAAACACCTAGATAGGTAAAAAAGCTTTTGGCCATATTTCAAGGAAATGCCGAAAAAGTTATATTACGCGACATTTGATTGGTTTTCTATCATGTAAATCTAGGGGTGATAACAATCAAAATCCAGTAGGTGGCGTGTCGCCATGCATGCTAACAAATTTCAACACTATCAGTCAAGGGGTCATATCCACGTAGTGATCGTCACCTTGGCTTGCGAGGATGGTGTATATCATCAATCCACAAGCACAAGCATATAGTACTCAGTCAAGTACCATCAGTTAGTTTAGCTTTGTCTATTACCTTATAACTTTAGTTAAGATATTATTTAAAATATTGTTGACAACTATCATAACATGTGAATATATATCAAACTCAAACCCTTTCCTGTCTCTAGACATTTTCTGATACAAATACCGATCCATCCAAAATGCTTCCACCAACCAGGTCTACATTACGCTTGTTTCTATCATCTTCAATGTCCCGCCAAGGATTACATGTATTTAGAGAATGGTCGGTTATCTGCTTGATAAACTTGCACTAGTATGGAATGCATTCAAGATATTGGAGACAAATGCATTCAAGACTGATTTGTACAAAAATTAGAAAGGGACAGTCCAAACAGTGTGCAGTACAATGGGACAATTGCTATTCAATAGGACAATGTCCCGAGGCGGTAAAATTCATCTTAGCCATGCTCTGGCAGAAGGGGGCTTAATGCATCACCGTGGTGCATGATACCAAGCAAGTCATCACATAATCATGGATCCATAAAGTCCATTTTGTCTAACAACCAACTGAATCATAAGGTAGGCTGGTCCTTGGACTTGCAGAAAATTGACCAATAGCAAAAAGTTTTGGCCCAGGTCAGCATTCGCAGACTGCGCAGGCAGACCTGGATCGATACTTTTTTGCAGATGCATTAAGCCCCCTTTTCATACAGCATGGCTCATCTGTACATGTTCTTGGAAAATCTTCTGTGTTGGGCGAATAAAGAATGTATCATCAACAGCAGTTTCAAATGTGCTTTACTTCAGAGGCGTAAAAGTTCATATTTGTGTTGTAATGTAATATATATGGCACCTTATGGAAGCTACAAGGTTTCCATGGTAATGGTTTGCCAGCCTTGTAATAAAATATTTGTTGAAAGTCTAATGTTACCAAGAATAATTAAGTACTGTGTAATATAATACCGTGTTTTGATCTAGAATATTATTTATTTGAACATCAAACAACCTTAATTGCTTGCAATGGTTTTACCTGTGTCTTTGACACATTGTGGACAACTACATGTAACATGATATGTGTTCATTTAGGCCAGAGATACAATATGCTTGTATCCAGTGAACATGAAACATTATAAAAAAGGAGGAAATATGCTAACCAGCATTTTCTCCTTTTCCCGCAATGTTTCCTACCCTCCAAAAAGCAACTTTCAATTTTTGCATCATACCGATTTTGTAGTTGCAAATGCCTTCAATTTGGACAAGTCTAAAGATTTATTGTGTTGTAAAGAGTTAAAACTACCTGTTCATGACTAAAATTTTCCACTTTAGAGTGCCAAATGAAGAAAATAAAAATGGAATAAAATACTGTAAATCCAAGGCTTTATATGGGCAAAATATCACAGCAAAGACAACAGTGTAAATTGTCTATTGCACTTTTTCTAGAGCCTGATCTTGATTGTAAACCAGAACAAAAGCATTGCATGTGTGTACCAAAACTCGGCTACGGTTCTTTGACTTTCAATAGGGACATAACTGGGTCAAAAATACTTTGATGATTACCTGCTTTTGTTGTATAGGTTGCCCTTTTGAAAATTAAAACTTGTCCGAGTTTTAAGCAAATATCTTCAATAATAACAGAGATATTATAAAATGTCAAAGTTTTCACACAACAACGACCCAGATGACAATTACAATGCCAAGGCTGCAGCCATACCTCGATGTTTTCTTGGAAAACAGCTGAGCTGAAAAAAACCTATTGTTCAGTTAGACACTGTACATAAGGGTTAATTTTGATGTTCATAAAGGTCATGATTTTAAGGTCTTTCATTTCCTTCTATGCTCTCTATAATCAGGTATCATTTTTTTATCCTTTTGCTATGTAATTATGAAGATATGACTTTACATTAGTGTGATGTCATCAATTGTTTGTACTTGTCCAAAAGGAAATGAATAACACCCTTAGTCAATTACTTAGAAACCCTGAGTTTTAATGACCCTGAAGAAGACAACATTTAAAAACATTATGCGAAAAGGAGAAAATGCTGGTAACTAACCTTTCTCCTTTTCCCACCATGTTTTCTTCTCTTCCGAATACAAATTCTATCCTTTGAACTACATTCAATTTGTCAACTGCAAATGCATCCAATTCCAAAGTCTAAAATTTTGTCATCTGGCAAAGAGTTAATTAACCTCTTACCCCACAATCCCAAGTTTAACCCATAAGTATGACTCAGTGACCTTTTGCAGACAGTGTAGATCAAGATCAGACTGTACAGACCATGCAGTCTGATCTTGGATCTGCACTGTCAATAAGAAGATATCTTGTCCCACAAAAATCCCCTTAAAATCACAGAATTTGGGGTTTTACTGTTGGCTTGAAAAGTTCCATGTCACTTATTTAGCAGGATAAGGGATAACAACCACATAGAAAAAGGCTTTTCCCACAAAGTTTTCTATTCTTCCCAACACAAATTCTAAACTTAGAGTCATTTATTTTTGTCATCTGCAAATTCTTTCAACTTGGACAAGTCTAAAATTTTGTTGTATCATAAAAAGTTAACCCTTTACCACACAATCCCGAGTTTTAACGACCCTGAGGAAAAAGCCTTATGAAAACATTGTGGGAAAAGGAGAAAATGCTGGTAACCAGCATTTTCTCCTTTTCCCACAATGTTTTATAACTTCCCAAAACAAATTTCAATTTTTGAGTCACATTTTTTTTGTCATCTGCAAATGCTTTCAATTTGGACCAGTCTAAATATTTGTTGTTTGGTAAAGAGTTAAAGCCATAATTCAAATTTTTTGCCTTCACAGAAAAAAAGCAGCAATGTTTTACAAGGTTTTGATTTGTTTGACAAATGGAAAAAGTAACAGATATGATAGGAAACTAGAATTTTTTATGACAGAAATGGGAAATTTGTGATGAAAATAGGAAATTTAAAACCAGAGAAGACCAACTGGGAAAGATCAAATTTTCATAGCAACAGTAAATAATTATGATACCGTATATCAGTGACATTAATATGTTATTAAACAATCCTGACATCTCTGTGGGGAAAGACAATAAAGGCAAAGGTAGTGCATGCATGTAAAAAATATTTTCTCCATTAGTTTACATATTTTCTGCAACGTGAAAGGCAAATACTTTCTCATTCAAGCAACATATACATAGAAAAAGTAGTGTTGCACCCCCTTTTTTTTTTTATTGGGTTTGATTTTCTGAATGATATTAAATTGGTTGGAAATTAGAATCTGGCTGCTGCATACACCAACAAACCAGTCTGTTGCTTCTGAAATGAACTAAACTTAAGTACCCCTTAACCTCATGGCAGCAGCCACTAGAGCTGACTGAGCTGTTTCAACCGCATGTGAGAGGTATGAGACAAGACTGCAAGCTGTTCTGCAAGCTCTGAGCAGAAGTACGCAATATTGACTGATTGTGTGTGCCCATTCTCTGCAGGTCACTTGAAACCTGTCGTAAATTTTATTACAACATTTAATTCCCAGTTTTAACCAAGCTTAAAAGCTTCTTGTTTTTCTTAAATATGAAAGCAATATCTATAGGCAAAAAATCTCTACCTACCATGAGGTCAAGGGATACCTCAGTTCATTTCAGTTCATAGGCAAAAGACTGGTCTGTAGGTGTATGCACAGCCAGGTTCTAATTCCTATCCCATTTTATATTATTCACGCCAGAAAATCAAAATCGGTAAACAAGAGGGCCATGATGGCCCTGGATCGCTCACCTGAGTCAATAGGCCAAACATTCTGACCAAATTTCACAAGTATCTGACTGAAAATGTGGCCCCTATAGCGTACACAAGGTTTTTCTAAGATTTGACCTAGTGACCTAGTTTTTGACCCCACATGACCCAATTTCGAACTTGTGTGAGATTTTATCAAGCCAAACATTCTGACTAAATTTCACAAGTATCTGACTGAAAATGTGGCCTCTATAGCGTACACAAGGTTTTTCTAAGATTTGACCTAGTGACCTAGTTTTTGACCCCACATGACCCAATTTCGAACTCATGTGAGATTTTATCAAGCCAAACATTCTGACCAAATTTGACAAGTATCTGACTGTAAATGTGGCCTCTAGAGCGCACACAAAGTTTTTCGAAGATTTGACCTAGTGACCTAGTTTTTGACCCCACAAGACCCAATTTCAAACTCGTCCGAGATTTTATCAAGACAAACATTCTGACCAAGTTTCATGAGGATTGGACTGAAAATGTGGCCTCTAGAGTGTACACAAGGTTTTTCTAGGATTTGACCTAGTGACCTAGTTTTTGACCCCAACTCGTCCCAGATTTTATCAAGACAAAGTCATTCTGACCATGTTTCATGAGGATCGAACTAAAAATGTGGCCTTTAGAGCGTACACAAGGTTTTTCGAAGATTTGACCTAGTTTTTGACCCCTCATGACCCAATTTTGAACTCGTCTCAGATTTTATCAAGACAAACATTCTGACAAAATTTCACAAGTATCTGACTGAAAATGTGGCCTGTAGAGCATACACAAGGTTTTTCGAAGATTTGACCTAGTGACCTAGTTTTTGACCCCACATGACCCAATTTCAAACTCCTCCGAGATTTTATCAAGACAAACATTCTGATTAAGTTTCATGAGGATTGGACTGAAAATGTGGCCTCTAGAGCATACACAAGGTTTTTTTAAGATTTGACCTAGTGGCCTAGTTTTTGACCCCACATGACCCAATTTCAAACTTGTCCGAGATTTTATCAAGACAAACATTCTGACCAAGTTTCATGAGGGTCGGACTAAAAATGTGGCCTCTAGAGCGTGCACAAGGTAAAAAGTTGACGACGGATGACGCACGACGGACACAGCACAATCACAATAGCTCACCATGAGCACTTCGTGCTCAGGTGAGCTAAAAACACAGGGGATGTAGGGCTCTTTTTACTGTGTATACAAACTGTTACCTGCAGATTATTTCAAATGGTAAGAGTCTAGAATTTTGCAGTCTCATGAAGTGCTAATCTTACTTCAAGACTTTCTTTCGACTCTCCTTCTCAAATCAGCCTGTCTTTGAGATAGATGATCAACCCTTTTCAAGCTGGAGATAACTTTCAGTGCTTCCAAAGATAATGGAAATCAATTATTGATCTGCACAGAACATGCAACTAGAGCTTGATTTAACCCTCTACCAAACAATCCAAAGTTTTAACGACCCTGAGGAAGAAACATTTTAAAAAACATTGTGGGAAAAGGAGAAAATGCTGGTAACCAGCATTTTCTCCTTTTTCAACAATGTTTCTTACTTATTCAAAGACAAGCCCTAGCATCTTAACCAAATAAAGTTTGTTGTCAGAAAATGCTTTCTAAGTGACAAGTTATTAATTTGTTGCCAGAAAATGCTTTAAAGGACAATTTATTAATTTTATTAGAGTCAATTAACACTAATTTTTAGCTCAACTGTGCACACAAAGACACCCGTAAACCCTAGCATTTAAACCAAATTGAGTTTGTTATCAGCAAATACTTTCCAATTGGACAAAAGGATTTTATCGTCTGATGCAGACTTACTGCTGATATTTAACTGCACAGAGTACTAGGGGTATAATTACTTTGATCATCCACTAATGATGGATTTTCTGTCTGCCAATCAATCCATCCACAATTTCTAAATTGATATCTCTTCACAAAATATGTTAACAAATAAAAATCAGATTTTATACATGAACTCTAACAAATGATGGAAAGAAACACTGTTCAATTTGTCCAGGTCACATGAAAATCACCAGGAAAGCTGCTGTACCTACTATATTTAGCAACACCTCCAAAAATCTTTGCTTTCTTAATCAGATGTCAAATGGCATTAACCCTTCAGTGCTGTTTTTGCTGACAGTGTAGATCAAGATCAGACTGCAAAGAACATGCAGTCTGATTTTGGATCCACTGTCAGCTTCTTCATTACATATTCTAGCTAAAGCAACCATGAAATGGAAAAATTTGGATGTTTTTCTTCATTGAATAGGTCTATTTCATAAATTTAGCACTCTAAGCATTAAGACTTGACAAATTAACCAAAATCAGGAGTCCTATGTTTAATCAAATGACAGCTATAGATTGACCTTGATAGGACATTGTGGAAAAGGAGAAAATTCTGGTTTCTGGCATTTTCTCCTTATCCCTAAATGTTTTAAAAACTGTCTTACCCAAGGTCATGAAAGCACAGGTTTGTTTGTTAAGAGCTCAAGCAGAAATACCTACCTCGTAGAAAGACCATGTAATGCCCCAGCCAATCACTCGGAAAAAGCTCCATGGTTATAAACACAAAATCACCATCTGCCATCCCAAGCTGATATGCTCTGTACAGAATATCTCGAAGTAAGTTGGCGTTGCAAAATATGATGAGCACTGTTACATAATAAAAAATGATATCATGAGAGAAATAAACTTTAACCCTGGGTTCGAATTCACCAACCATTCTTAAGAACGTTCTTAGACTTATTCTTCAGGATTTTCCAAGTTTGAAAGTAACACACCTTCTAAACCATATGGTTTAGCCAATCAGAAGGTGTGTTACTTTCAAATTTGGAAAATTTTGAAGAACAAGACCAAGAATGTTCTTAAGAATGGTTGGTAAATATCGACCCTGAACTCTTTACCAAACGACAAAATTTGTGACTCAACAAAAGTGAAAGCATTTGCAGATGACAAATTAAATGTAGCTCAAATGATGATTTCTGTCTTTGATAGGATAGAAAACATTGTGGGAAAAAGAGAAAATGCTGGTCAAAGGCATTTTCTCCTTTTCCCACGATGTTTTCAAAGGCCTTCACTTTCAGGGCCATTAAAACTCAGGATTGTGTTTGTAAAAAGTTAATGGGGGCTATCACATTGAGATTATCTAATTTCATTAATTTTTACCACTTTATTAATCCTTTCCCAAACAAGCCCTGGTTTTCACGTGTCTGCAGTACAAGTCTTTTGAAAACACTGTGGGAAAAGGAGAAATTGCTCATAATGAGCAATTTCTCCTTTTCACACAGTGTTTTCAACCCTTTTGGAGAACTTTCTGTCATTTTCATCAAATTTAAAATTGTTGTCTGCAAACTCTTTCAATTTGGACCAGTCTAAAATTCATCGTTTGGGAAAGGGTTAAATTTTATCAACTGAAAAAATGGCAAAACATCAATGAATTAGGGAGAAAAGTGCAAGAAAAAAATCTTTTTAATGGTATTTTCTTGAAGGAATACGTAGCCTCTTAACTCTTTACCAAACAACATAATTTTAGACGGGTTCAAATTGAAAGCATTTGCAGACGACAACATAAACATTAATGAAAAATAAAAATTTGATTTAAGAGGGTAGAAAACATTGTGGGAAAAGGAGAAAATGCTGGTTATCAGCATTTTCTCCTTTTCCCACTATGTTTTCAAAAGCATTCAATCATAGGGTAAAGGGTTTCGGTAATTTTTTATTTCTCATCAGGATTTTAGGAATGTCATATGATCAATCTCACAAGGCGACAATGTTAAACAGTATTTGTATAAGAATGATGACATCATAATCTGATCTCATAAAGATAAGACAGTGTTACCATTTGCAAAACAACAACCAGTTGATTAATGCCAAAATTGCTACTTGTCACTGAACGTATGTAACTCTCTAGGTTTCTTTATGCTTGCAGAAAAAATATATATTTAATTAAGCTGTGCTTTAGAAAAACTCAGTGTGATTTCAGGTAAAACCACCTAAATAGGCTCCTTTAAACTGCTTACCGGTAATCAATTCCATGAAAAATTCCTAACAATAGTTATTTAAAGCTTAATTATTGAAATTTCAAAGCTCTTTTTGGAAGAAGACTCTTCCAGAATAAGACAGCGTACATTAAGATCAGGCTATCCAAAAAAGCATATTGAGTCATGCCTAACAGCTAAACCCTTTACCAGACGACAAAATTATAGCCTTGTCCAAATTGAAAGCATTTGCATATGACAATTTCAATGTGGCTCAAATGGTGCAATTTTTCTTTGATAAGGTAGAAAACATTGTGGGAAAAAGAGAAAATGCTGGTTACCAGCATTTTCTCCTTCTTCCACAATGTTTTCAAAAGGCCTCTTTACTAGGGTCATTAAAAGGCATCATTGTGTGGTTAAAGGGTCAAGGGTTAACATCAAATAGGCAGACCCTGGACAGTCAGGAACAAATCAATGCAGCAAACAGGTGTCCTAAGGGCTGACCCAATACCATTCTGGCAATTTTTAGGCCTACCCCAAGTGAAAATATCAAAAACGAAAGAGGATAAGACAAGACATGTTACTGAGAAGTGACTGATGCCTCTGAAGTTAATATAACCCTTTCCTGTGACCTGTTAACATGACCATTGACTGTAGACAGGGCTCTTACAAACACTTCTGACCTTTGTATGACCTTGTCTATTGACCTACAGACATGATTCTTCCATATTGGACTGAAAATATGGCCTTCAGAATGTACAAAAGGTACAAGTTGACAATGCATGACACATGATGCATAAGCATGGTCACAAACCTTGAGAACTTCATGCACATGTGAGCTTAAATTAAACCAAAACATTGCAGTATCTGAACTGAAACACTTACCTCTAGCATTGGCCTTGGCCTCCATTAATAAATCACCATAGTCCTTGACCTTTGCCGGTGTGAAGGGTATATCATACGGTCTTGCCACATTATAGCTTACTTTGAAGTCATCCACCAAGTTTGATCCAGCAAGTTCAAAAAATACATAGGTTTGATCATAAAGAACTGCAGTGTGGTACCAACTATATTCATTTATGATAGCTGTGATTGAGTCTGGAAAAAAAAGACAAAACTATTTGGCATAAAAATGAAATTTGCTCTAGTAAAAGGGGGCTTAATGCATCTCCGTGATGCATTGTACCAAGCAAGTCATCACAGTACCATGAATCTATAAAATCCATATTGTTTAACAGCCAGCTTAATCATGAGGTACACTTGTCCTTTGACATGCACAAAACTAATAGCCTATCAAAAAGATTTGGCCTAGGTCAGCCTGCAACTACTGCACAGGCTACCTGGGACAACACTTTTTACAGATGCATTAGGCCCCTTTTTCATAAAGCATGGCTCAAATTATAGGCTATGACCGGATTAAATTCTGTAGGTATCTCTTGTTCTTTTTGTCTTGCACAGGATCACTTTGGGAAAAAAAAGTTAATAAAGGTGATATTGATTGTTACAAGTAATTTGTCCCCTGGTCATACTGTTTTCATATTGTTTTTAAATGCACTTAAATGCATTTAATCTACACCCATATTTTGTTACTTTAATGGTAGATCTACTGAAAAACATTTTAGCAGGAAAAAGCTTATTACACGCTATTCCTAGTTTTTCAACAGTGTTTTAAGAAAGTTATCTACTTTATGGGCCTAAAATCTTCTTTGGTGTTGTACTGACCTTCTCTCTTTCTCCCCTAACCGCCAAAGGACTTTTGAAAATATTGCAACAGTAAGAGAAACGACTGGAAATGAAAAAAAAAAATCTCCAATTAGCAACACTTTCTTGCCTACCTATCACAGTTTTAGTTTGTCTTCTTTCCAGAGGCCCTGAAATCAGACTAGGCATAAACGGGCTTGTGTACATGGCAATGGGCTGAAAAAGCTGATTTTCGTCCATGTTTCATCATTGCATATATAGGCCTGTATGCTGATGCGGAATCGTCTGCAATTTGTTTACTAAGAGTAGGCCTTGTTGCCCACAATGCATCAGCATTTAGGCCAACTTATTTTTTTATGTATTTTATGGTACCTTTATTGAAGCATTCTTGTCTATTCTATTTCAGTCCAAACCATTGAAAACGATAGAATCACCGAAATTACTCCGATTCAGAATTGATGAATGGATGCACTTTTGTGAGAAGAGCTGCACGTATTCATGGTGTCCCTAAAAAAAAGTTGAGAGACAGAATTCTTGGAAAATATTGACCCTGAAACAGTCACTGCGGATAAATCCCCATTATTTGACCAACATGAAGAAGATGCTCACTACATGTATTGTATGATAAACCTCATGTGATATTCAATATTGATGAGAAATATTTTCCCCGTTTGAAATCATTTCGTCTTCTAAGAAATTTGTAGCGAAAGACTGTCTTGATTTTTCCACAGACGTATTATTTATTGCCATTTTCGCCTGCACTTTTTACGCGGCAATTTACGCCCCGTGTATTGATATATGTCCATTTTTCATTAAGTGATGCGTCATAGACAGGTCAATCTTCGAAGAATATGACATGCGCAGACAACGCGGTGATATCACATAAAGTCCCAACCCGAAAAAGACAACTTAGACAAAATATGGCGGCAAAAACAAAGTTTGTTCGTATGAAAAAAATCCATTATTCATAAATCCCTTCATCTTCGCAAGCCAAGGATACTAAGGTAGTACCCTTGGCCGCTCGCCTTTTTAAAAATCGAAACTCCCGCTGCGCCATTTCATTGGATGCGATCAAAACCCATCGCGTCCAATCAAACCATCCGTAACAAGAAATCTTCCGCGACACAGAAAACAATAATGGCGGGGCCCCACTCGTCACAACTCGGCCGGTTCCGTACCTACATCTAACCTCGTCTGTATAAAGGAGGCTTCCATTTTGAACTACCAATCACATGATCTTAAACATGGTGGCGCCCCTGTAGATCGCTTAGCAACGACATGAACAACCACGGTGAAGTTATTTACTTCTATCGATCTGTCGATGAAATCTCCCAACGAAATTGATAAACCATGATAAAAATTGAATGTACAAACTGTTTGCCGACTGAAATATTCTTAGAAAGATAACGACAGAAAATTTACTCGTGTTTTCTTTTTCAAGAGGAGCCTTACTATTTCAATAACGGTAAAGGGGCGTGCTTTCGGAGATGTGCGAAATGTACCATGTAGGTACATATCAAGCTACGTTATACAGCCGAGGGATCACTCGTCACAACTCGGCCGATTCCGTACCTAGATCTAACCTCGTCTGTATAAGGGAGGCTTCCATTTTGAACTACCAATCACATGATCTTAAACATGGCGGCGCCCCTGTAGATCGCTTAGCAACGACATGAACAACCACTGTAAAGTTATTCACTTCTATCGATCTGTCGATGAAAGGTCCTAACGGAATTGATAAACCACGCTAAAAATTGAACGTACAAACTGTTTGCCGACTGAAATACTCTTAGAAAGATAACGATAGAAAATTTACTCATGCGTTCTTTCTAAAGAGGAGCATTACAATTTCAATAACGGTAAAGCGGTGTGCTTCCGGAGATGTGCGAAATGTACCGTGTAGGTGCATATCAAGCTACGTGATACAGCCGAGGGATTTGATCAGCGGATCACCCGAAGTATGCCGAATGCCGAGGGATTTGATCACCATATCACCCGAGGTATGCCGAATGGGCGGCGCCCGTCAAAAACGAAAGTTGTCATTTTTGTGAGGAAAATTTGCCCGACAGTTGTCATTTTTGTGACGAAAATTTGCCGAAAAAGAGTAAACGATCGATATTTAATGAGTTTTTTATAGTTCATGATCAACTATGTATAAAAATTAGGACGGGTTCCACAGCCAAATGATTGCGAATCATTGTATGTCTGATTAATTTCAGAAAATTGCGATGAATCCGAAAGCATTATCTCCCGCTAGATGGCATTCTACAAATACACATAACATGACATGCGCAGACAACGATCCGAAAGCGCAGCCATATTTGATGCATAGCCTAACAAATTTTATTACGAGCATTTTGATTGGTCAGAAATAACATCAGCAAAGGTTACGCAACTCGTGATATTCGATAGGTGGCGCAGCGGGAGTTTCGATTTTTAAAGAGGCGAGCGGCCAAGGGTACGTAACGAACAAAGTGGAGTTAGTATCCTTGGCTTGCGAAGATGAAATCCCTTCAATCTATAGTAGTTTTCATGAATGCCATTTAGGCGTAGCCTACTTTTACACAGTCTACCGAATTTCGTCAACATTTGTGGTCTGATTTCAACAGAAAATTCTAAGTATTGGCAGAATTTAAATGTTTGAAAGGTCTATCCTAAATGTTGTACTCTTAGTAGATCTAGTAGGTGTGGTACAGTGGCCTATCTGTTTTCTAAGGCTGTCACCACTTACTAGGTAATTTTTGTGTTCGTTTTCGCGACATTATTGCCAGGTTTCACACTATTTTAAGTATCCCCCGACAGCTTTTGGTAAATATATCTTATCACATTTCCCCCATACTGCATTATCTAAACTTCATCTTTTACAAATTCCGGCATATATACATGTACTTCGGAATCCTGTCCTATATTTCCCGGCTCAAAAAACGTGCATGCATCGCCCACGGATAAGATTACACTTTTTACAAGCTTCGATACTTTTCGCATATGCATTAAGCCCCCTTTTCACAGATATATATATATGTGTTACCAGTGATTTTAACCCCAGAACTGCAACCTTACTGGATTATAGGCCTACGCATTAACCAAATTTCTTATAAACTAAATAACTTTGGCAAATCTCTTTTCGAAACATACGAGTACGTTTCTTACAAAGGAAGGCTATTTCAAGTCAATTTTACTTGCTTCGCAAAGAACAGGAGCAGTGTAATTGATAACATGATGGTACCTACATCCTTAATATAAAATGGACAATGCTCTGGCAAAACGGGGCTTAATACATCTCCGTGATGCGTGGTACCAATGAAGCCATCACATGATTATGGATCCATAATAGCCACTTTCTTTTTAAGAACAGACTTAATCATGAGGTATACTAGTCCTTGGACATACAGAAAATTGACCAATAGCGAAAAGTTTCGGTCCAGGTCAACCTGCGCAGACTGCGCAGGCAGGTTGACCTAGGTCGATAATTTTTGCAGATGCATTAAACCCCATTTTTACAGAGCATGGCTCAAGTGTAATTGACTTCAGGATGCAAGATGTGCATTTTTCTGACTATCTCCCCTTTATCCTGCATTCTTGATTGAAAGCCGGGTTTTTTTGTTTTTTTTTTTCAGAATTGTAAAAAAAATTCAAAGTTGAGAAGGGTACTCAGTCAAATTGGAATAGAATAAAATGGAAAATGAATTTAAAAATTCAGTTCGTTTCAAAGTTAACTGTTTTATATAATGAACTTTGTAACAAAGTGGAACCTGAAAAATAGTTATGCTCTTATTGAATTCTTTCCATCTTTACCTTGATACAGCAGGGAAAGACATGCATATTAGTTATCGTAGGAAATTGCCTTTCACGGGTTAAAAACACGCCTTTACTCCTTTATAATGCCGCCTTTTAACGACCCTGAGAAAGAAGCCTTTTGAAAACATTGTGGGAAAAAGAGAAAATACTGGTAACCAGCATTTTCTCCTTTTCCCACAATGTTTTCCGCACTATCAAAGAAAAATTGCACCATTTGAGCAACAAATGAAATTGTCTCCTGCAAGTGCTTTCAATTTGGACAAGGCCAAATTTTTTTAATGTTGTAAAGGGTTAAATCAGGCGCAATTGTAAGAGTTTTGGAAGCTTTTGCACGAAGACAATTCATATTTGGCGTGCAACACACGAAAAGGGGCCTTCGGATATATGCGTAAAAGTGTGTCGTCCAAGATCAGCCTGTGCAGTCTGTGACTAATCCAAGACGGCACTTCCCGTTTTTGTGCGATTTTCTGTTTCACGAAAGTCTGCTGTATGAAAAAATCTTATGTAGTCGTAAAGTGTTGTGTCGGATTAGCCTGCGCGGACTGCGCAGGCTAATCCGAGACAACACTTTACGCAAATGTCCGAAGGCCCCTTTTCGTGTGTTGCACGCCATTTATGGGACTCTTACGATATGTCATCGGAGGAATGGTAGGGTCCCGGAATGGTACCTACAGTCAGCTGCTGACAAACCGAAACGTTATCTCAGAGGAAAATTATGCATACGGATTTGAACTTAAAGAAAATAATTTTGTATGTACAGTTGTAGCTCATTGAATGAACCAATCACCGACCAAGAAATCATCAAAAGTTTCTGATCTACAAAAAAAAAAATCTCCCGCAACAGGTGGACTAATCTCGAAAATGTACGAGGGACACTTTTTAAGTTCGTAGGGTAAGCCTATAACTTTTTAACGCGATTATGAAGTTGCACGATTTTTTACACAGAACTTGCGTAATCATTCCTCTCTCGAACGGTGTCACGGTATGTGGCGCACGAGGTCCACGTGCGCGCTGCGCTGGGTATTTTCAACACGTGGTTTTATACACTATAGTAAAATATAGCGTTCAATATGGATGGAAAAATCTCTGAACAGAGGGTATATTGTAAGATTCGAGCACAGCTCGGGTTTCCGCCAACAGAAATTCATGCTGATTTGCAAAAAGTTTATGGGAATGGTGCTTTAAAATATGCTACAGTTTGCAAGTGGGTACGTCGTTTTAATGATGGTCGGGAGTCAATTGAAAATGACCCTCGGGTGGGTAGGTCGGTTTCCGTTTTGACGGAAAAGAACGTTGCTACTGTGAAAACGTTAATTGAGGAAGACGCACGTTATGCCGTGCAAGAGATAGAAGAGTTAAGTGGCATTCATTCGTCAAGTGTTTTGAAGATCTTACGTGAACGACTTGGGCTACGTAAGATCTGCGCGCGCTGGGTGCCCCATTTGCTCACTGACGAGCAGAAACAAAGTCGGGTTAGACTTGCATCGCAAGTTATAGAAAAATATGATAAATGTGACCCACGTCGTTTGGAAGAGATGGTTACAGGTGATGAAACCTGGATCTATCATTTTCAACCCGATTTTAATGCTAAAAATAAGGTTTGGGTTTCATCTGAGGGCGACAGACCTGTCATTGCGCGCCGTTGCAAAACATCAAATCGCATGTTGTATGCGATATTCTTTGATTCGAAAGGTCCAGTCCTTCAAATTCCAGTCCCGAAAAGTAGTTCTGTCACTGGAAAGTTTTACAGAGAAAGTGTTCTTACTCAACTTGTTGATTTCTATCAGAAACGCAGACCGCGCACCGGTGTCCGCGGCATCAAATCACTCCATGATAACGCACCGGCCCATAAATCCGCTACGGTACAGGAATATCTGAAAGAATCTGTGATCGATGTCTTAGATCATCCCCCATACAGCCCTGACCTGTCCCCCTGTGACTTTTGGTTGTTCCCAAGACTAAAGGAAATGCTGGCAGGGCACCGTTTTGAATCCCGTTGTGGTATAGGCAGTGCGGTCTACCAGTGTCTGCAACATATACCTAAAGAGGACTACCGGGCGGCGTTCCGGAAATGGGTAGATCGGTGTAAAATGTGTGTGGAGGCAGACGGGGCATATTTCGAAGGTCTTAGATAAATAAAATTTTGATATTTCAAGCGGTTTTTAAAAGACCGCCCTACTCTACGAACTTAAAAAGTGTCCCTCGTATAAATAAACTTTGATACCGACTTATAAACAGTATCTCAATTAAAATTTGAATGCGGTTTTTTTTTTTTCCCCAGAAAATTGGTTAAAAATCATCATCAGTCGAGTTCCAAAGGAGGGATTTAAAATGACCCAGAAAGTACAGGCAAATACATGTATATACAATTACAGATATTGTCTTCAATTTGATGTCTCTTGTACAATAAATGTCTATCGAAGAAAAAGGGACAAATGTTTTTTTTTTTCAAAAACACGGAGAAATATAAATTTAAAACGTGTAATAACCCCCAAAAAGTCGCACTAACGCAAAAATTCTCGTAGTAACATGTTTTAAGACACGTAATAATGCGTTTAAAAGTCGTGTTGACGCGAAATTAACTTGAATTTAAATGACGTAATAACGCAAAAAAAAAAAAAGTCGACTTACGAGAAAAATCTCATTATGACGTGTTTTATAGCACGTAATGGCGCATTTAGAAGCCGAAGTTACGCGATTTGAAATTCGCAGTAATTTTTTTTTTTTTAAACTTTATAAACTTTACGTGAGAACAGTTAACATGTTTGTGCAATAAGTTCATTGTCATTCAGTCGACTTTCCCAATAAAAATTTGATTGTGTTGGTTATGTTCTTTTCTCTGTTTGTTTCAGCAGTATTTCAGTCACATCACAGCAAACTTTTGTTTTTCATGATCTGTATATGGTTACCAAGTATAAGTCTGCATCTTGACTTGGCCTCACAGCTATCAAACGGAGCTAGCAACGGCAGGGAAAATCGAACATGGATTACAGCAATAAGGAAGGAATTTTCACTATCACTATCACTATCCTCGATCTCGATAAGATTGTTGAAAATATTTAGTTGATGTTTCACGTTTTTTCTAACATTTTTTTTTTTCAGTTATTTAGCGGCACTTATCCATTCTTTGAAGGGTTTTCTTTTTATCAATAACTCACCAGTGTTTACCAATAATTCGCACAAAATCTTTTTTCCAAGCAACTGGCTGCTATCCTTCATCAACATCTTCGAAAGATGTTATGCGGTGAAAGAGAAACGGAACCTATGACAACGACGATCATCAAGTCGCCAAGAAGAACGTGGCTGAGCTGTTGAATCGAGCCATCGACACCTAGGTTAGTCTGGTACCCCTCCGTACTTCAAAAGTACCTATAACGTAGTGGTAGGGGCAGGTAATCCAGATTACCCCTAGGTTTCAAGCCTTGTATGCCTATGTTACAAACTAACCTATGGAGCTCGGCGAGATTTCGACCAGAAGTTCATCGATTCAGTATTCATTACGGGAAAATCAACAAGCAATAATGTATTTTCAATGGTTTTAATACTGGTGAATCATTTTCAGTGATTTAAACACAGATGAATCATTTTCAATTATCAAGTGCTGATGAAAACGGTGTAAAATCGAAACAAAAAAATAACACTCAGACTTTTTTGAAGTTGCACTGTTCATTTTGTAATGTAGCTTTCGTAAGGAAATCTCTCGTGGCATTAATAGAGCTCCAGATTGAGGGAGTGATTTTGCTTTCAAAATTGAAAATATTAATCACTTTCCACTAAACCCTATGTTATGGGTACTCATTAGAATCGTCTCATCGAGACGATTCTAATGAGTGCCCACAACACAGGGTTTGGAAGAGAGATAATGGATTTAGAATACCATCACTCCCTCTTATCTGGAACTCTGATTAATCAGTAATGAGAAAACATGGTTCGAGCTGCACTACCGGTGCTAGTAACGTCTGATAGCAAGATACAGTAAAGCAACAGAGTTATACTGGTGAATTCAAGGAAGATCATGAATAAATGAGTTTCAGCTGTGATATGATTTAAATCTGTCTTGGGAGATTCGACAGGATGTCACGGAACTCAGTCATAATGAAAACAGTAGAAAAAAAAACGTTACTGCGAGTTTCAGTTCGCGTTACTACGACTTTTAAAATGCGTTATTCCATGTTTAAAACGTTATGGCGAGATTTATCGCGTGATATTAGTGAGACTTATTTTGCGGTAGATCACGTGTTTTAAATTCACGTTATATAAGGAGATTTTTCGCGTTAGTACGACTTTTTAGCGTGTTATTAGGTATACGTGTTTTAAAACATGTTATTACGAGATTTTCGCGTTAATGCGACTTTTTTTCTTGCGTTCGTCCGTGTTTTAAATTCACGTTATTACGTGTTTTTGAAAAACAATTTCCCTTCATTTTGACCCTTGTAGGCTGTCGTACTTTTCCATGTTGTATATGATCAAACAGAGTGTTATTCATATATTGATTTCTCTATTTTAAGAATGTAAATTGTGCTCTTCTGGAACCAGAGTACATAGCCCGCCTCATTAGATTTTTTTTTTTATTTTTTTTATTTTTTATCTGCAAACGTCTCTAATTCATGAGACAAAAATGTCGTAGTAGATCCAGTCACAAGCAACCGGCAATTATGTCTGTTTTCGGGGGGGGGGGGGGGGGGGGGGGGGTAAGGGAAGAGAAAAATTTTGAGAAATAGAGCTTTTAAAAAGTGCATTTTCTCAAAATGCTGTAACTATAAAGATGCAAGCGAAAATGACAGGTCCTTGTAAACAAAGATATATTTTATGTTCCGAAAAACAAAATTACACTCAAACATCATTAGTTTTGTTATCATTATTATTAAAGTGTAGGATATATACTGTAGGCCTTCTTTTCGGGAAACTTTTTTTTTTAAAATCGCTACTGAACAAGGCCACAACAAGCGTTAATCCTGGTGTTAGTACTAGGACAAACATTGCAGAAAAAAGACAGTTTGCGCAATATTGCCAGTACTTATCGAATTGTACTGATTCAAAACTTACATGACAGTTTCTGTAAGTCGTAAGACAAAATAGTGAGTGAATCAAACATGTCAGCACCATTCCGTCGGATAACTAAGTCACCAAGTCCTGTTACCATTGGCAATCGAAGGTGCTTTGCCAGTCTGGCGGCAGCTTGCAGACCTTGGGAGCAAGCTGGACCCAAAACAGCCTTCACCTTTTTAATGTGGTACATCTCCGACAAAATTCCTACAGGTGGTTCATAGGGACACACCCCTTGGTAACTCCGAAATACAGCATCAAAAGTGATATTAAAGTCATGAATTACACGTTCGTGGGCTAATCCTATCGCCGGTCCCACTCGTCGTAGATCAAATGGCTCTGGTGCAGACTCCATCAGAATTACCCCAATTTTAACGGAGACTCTCTCACTACCAGCAAGCCCCCAAAATACGAAGAAAACGTAATTGTATATACCCATACTGTTTCTCAAGACATTTCACCACAAAACCACATAGAAACTAGTATTTCCAGGATTGATGTACGATTCAGTACCGGTATTTCCCATGAAATAAGAGTTTTAATAAAGGGGATGTTGAAATTTCAGCAAATCTCCGAAATTCATTTCTTGCGTTTGACTCTATTCTTTTTGACTTGCTAAGTCGACACGACACATCAGATGTCTTTAATTCATAGATTCCTTCAATAAATTTCTAATCGTTTGTACAGATCAGAAACGTTCCAAAACATTGAAAAAAAAATCCGGAAATGAACGTTTCGACAAAATTTCGATAATTTCCATGAATCCTATACCAAACAATCCTGTGTTTTAAAGACCCCGTGGGAAAAAATGAAAACATGCAGGGAAAACCTGGTAGCCAGCATTTTCTCCTTTTCCCACATTTTTTCCCAATCTATCAAATAAAATTCCATCAATGCAGCCATATTTAACTTGCTGTACAAAACACTGCTTTCAGTGTGGATGAGTATTAAATGTCATCGTCTAATAAGAGCTAAACTTGTCTTACGCATTTGCCGGAAAATTAAAAATTTAAAATTTTCTATCTTTATACTTATTACCTCCTGCAATATATTTTATAGCAGACGACTGCCCGTGTATTCGTGCTAAGATTTCTACGAGTTAAACCTTAGATGATATTGAATGTTTTGAGAAATAATCCAATCATATTCTAATCAAAGTAGTCTTAAAGACTGCACTAACTTAGCTACCTTAAAGTCTCCAATTCGCTTAATTGACACTTAAAGGCTTTGTAAGCCCATCATCTTGTAACACAACTAGTAATATTTCGAGGAATTATGAATGAGTTTTGTTTAAAATCTGTCTCTGATCACATACATGTAGGCTTATCCAGAACAGTTACATGTGAGAAGCCTAGGGCCAATATCGTCGTACATGCCGGAGATTGTACTATGCGTTCACAGTGAGCTTCAGGTCCACCTGGCGAAAACATTCAAAATTTTCTCAGAGGGCCTTATTCGCTTGAACCGTTTTATCGAGCAATTTGTTCTAGTACTAAATTCAAAGACAGGTCATCTAATTGGCTAGGCCATAAGATCTCAGCCAATCAGACGTCACATTTGTAAAGTCGTGGAATTAAGAATTAGAACTGAATCACGAGTATGTGGTGAATGCTGATCAAGGTAGCTCAATCGGTAATGTTCAGGTCTTGTTAGTAGTATCCAGGGTTTGTGATAGTGCCTACGGATCTAGGTAGTTCAATCGGTAATGCACAGGTCTTGTTATCCTAGGTCCGTATTCACCAACCATTCTTAAGAATATTCTTGGTCTTGTTCTCCAAAATTTTCCAAATTTGAAAGTAACACACCTTTTGATTGGCTAAACCATTTGGTTTAGCCAATCAGAAGTTGTGTTACTTTCAAACTTGGAAAATTTTGAAGAATAAGTCTAAGAATGTTCTTAAGAATGGTTGGTGAATACGGACCCTGGAGTTGCTATAATGAATACGGTGAATAGGCCTACGGACACAGGTATTTCACTCGGTAATGTACAGGTCTTGTTATTCCTGGGTTTGTGATGGTGAATACGGATTCAGGAAGCACCATCGGTAATGTGGTGGTGTAAACAATCACCCCGTGTTTTTTCTAGATGCCACAGATTCAGACTGATACTTATAAAGGTTGGTCAGGATGTGTATCTTGATGATATCTCAGACGTCTTCGAAATCAGGTCATACTGAGTTAAAAAGTATGTCACTTGGACAAATCTATGCGCTCTAGAGGTTACATTTTCCGTCCGATGGGCAACTCATGAAAGTTGCTCAGAATGTTTGTCTTGATAAAATCTCGGACAACACTTAAAACTGGGTCAACTCAGCTCAAAAAGTAGTGTCTGGGACAAATTTTAGAAAAAAAAAAAAAGAAAAATTGTGTGCACTCTGGAAGCCACAGTTTTCGGGAAGATACTCATGAAAAGTAGTCAGAATGTTTTATCGTAGTATTATCTCGGACAAATTCGAAATTGGGTCACGTAGGGTTAAAAAGCTGGTCACTTGGACGAATCTTATTGAAACCTTATGTGCGCCCTTGAAGCCACATTTTCCGTCTGATACTCATGAAAGTTGGTCAGAATTTTTTTCTTGATAATACATGTATTTCGAACATGTTTAAAAATCGGTTACCTCGGGTTAAAAAGTAGGTTACTGAAGCCATTCTGTGATAAAATCTTGTATGCTTTCTAGAAATCACATAGTTAGTCTAATACTCACGAAAGTTAGTCAATTTGTTCTTCAAAATATTATCTCATACGAAGTCGAAAATGGGTTAAATAGTGTCAAAAGTAGGTCACTAGGGTAAATTTCAGTAAAACCTTGTGCACACTCTAGGGACCACATTTTTAGTCAAATACTCGTGAATATTGGCCAGAATAATCATCCTGATGAAATCTCGAAGGAGTTTAAAAATGGGCCAAGATTGGTAAAAATTGGGTTACTAAACAAATTTTAGGGAAAAAAAAAAAGACCTTGTGTTCTCTCTAGAGGCCATATATTCCGTACAATTTTCATTGCCATTGGTCAGAATCTCTATTTGATTGATTCTCAGTTGCGGCTGAAAATGAGTCATATAAGGTCAAAAAGTAAGTCATTGGTACAGATTTTACTTAAACCTTGTATGCGCTCTTTTTACAGGGCTCGTTCTCAATCAAATTCTCATGAAAGTTTGGACTGCATGTCAATAAATTTAACACCCACGAATGTTACATTGAGGAAAAAAACTAATTCCCACTGTGCACTCTTAACCCTTAGGCTGCAAAGAGCGACTCACTGACCATTTGCGGACAGTGTAGATCAAGATCAGACTGCACAGAACGTGCAGTCTGATTTTGATCTACACTGTCCGATAAGATTTTTTTTTTTTTTTTCTCCGAAAAGTAAGTTTGAAATTTTATTATTCTGGCTTTTTACTATCAGCTTTAACCCTTTACCACACAATCCCTACTTTTAACGACCCCGAGAAAGAAGCCTTTTGAAAACATTGTGGGAAAAAGAGAAAAAGCTGGTAACCAGCATTTTCTACCTTTCCCAAAACAAATTTCAATTTTTGAGTCACACTGAATTTGTCGTCTGTAATTGCTTTCAATTTGAACCAGTCTAAAATTTTGTCGTTTGGTAAAGAGTTAAAGTTTCGTTTAACTTACTTAGCACGTTAAGGGTTAATACATTTGGTATTTGTTTCACATCATGATCACCAGGGTCTCTTCAAATTATCCACCCTAGATGACTTTACTCGGGTGAGTGCTTTATATGTATGTATATATTACAACTGGCACGGGCTATTGTGTCGTTGCTTTTCATTGGGCTACATGTACAGGTATATCACAAAATAGCCAATCAGAGCAGCATACACATTTCCAGTTTGGCTGGTAGAGGTAACATTTCGATTTTTTGCACAATTTGAGATTGGGAAAATCGAAACTAAAAAGAATATTAGCTGACATACACATTAAAGGTGATACCAAAAATACAATGAACTCATTCGTGAGGTCGAAAATATCGGATAAACTGTTGCTCTGGAAGTGAGAATGACCTCCCCTGAATCTCTATAGTCTCGCGTCATGGCTGTTCTAAAAATAGACGGGCAGTATTTCGCCCGTTTTTAGTTGGTTGGTTATTTCCGTTTATTTATCGTCGCTACCGGTTGCCCATCTGAGCGACGCCCCCAGAAGACGGTTAGTTGTTACGGGGGATAGTGCAAGGATACAGGTCGAAACTACTGAGAGCTTCGCCTGGTTCTTTAACGTGCTCGGCGTATAGCACCGTCACACGGGACCTCGGTTTAATGTCTCATCCGAAAGACTATTAATAATTTTTAGTTGGCCAGCCGGGGATACGAACCCACAATCTGTAGGACATTGTGTTCACGAGTCCTACGCTCTACCTACTGAGCTATATCGGCCGTTTTTAGTAGCCTGTACCGATCCCTATATACTTGCTGTGTCAGGGGAGGTAACCAATCTATGCGTTTCAGCGAAAGTTTTCAGTACTTTGATTTCTCTGCTAAAATTATGCCCATGCTCATTATACATGTACTCGTATAAACTCCTTAAAGCACAATTCACATACTTTTTTTTTTTAATATGCCTTTGCGGCCAGTGTAGGTCAAGATGAAACTGCACAAAATATGCAGTCTGACCTTTGGTATACATTTTCCATTTAGCTGTGACATTCTAGACAAGAGCAGCCTTGAAATTGCAATTATTTCGATCTTATTTCTAGATTTAGAATGTCGCTTGGGTTTATCTGGCACTCTAAGAGTTAAATTAAAGTCTTTTGGCCTTTTACCAAACAACCATATGTTTTACGACCCTGGGTAAAAAGGCTACAAGAAACATTGTGGGGAAAGGAGAAAATGCCAGTAACCAACATTTTTCCCTTTTCCCACACAGTTTCTATCATTTAACCCTTTACCGCACAATGATGCCTTTTGACGCCCCTGGGAAAGAAGCCTTTTGACCTGGGCCGAAACGTTTTGCTTCCGGTCATTTTTCTGCACGTCAAGGGATCAGTGTACCTCATGATACAAAACGGATTTTAGGGATATTTACTGTGATGACTCACTTGGTATCATGCCTCACGGAGATGCATTAAGCCCCTATTGTCAGAGCATAGCTCATTTAAACATATATTTAGCGCTGAAAGAGTTAACTTTATGAGTCATGCTCTGTGAAAAGGGAGTTTAATGCATCTGCAAAAAATATCGATTCATGTCAGCTTGCGCAGTCTGCGCAGGCTGACCTGAGACGAAACTTTGCTATTGGTCAATTTTCTGCATGACAAAAGACCAATCTACCTAGTGATTAAGTCGGTTGTTAGACAAAATGGAATTTATGGATCCATAATTATGTGATTATTTGCCTGGTACAGGTATAATGCATCACGGAGATTCCATAAATCCCCTTTTTATCAGAGCATCACTCATTTATATTATACAATACCTGTTATTCAGGCATTCACTGATTTAAAGCACAAATAATGACCTCGGATTAGAGACCAATACCCAGTATACATATGAATAGGAATGTCATTATTATATTATATTATTTTGTTGTCAGTTTACTTTCTTGTATTACCATGGCAACCGGAATGAAATGCAGAGGTAAATAAGGAGTTTACGTATCACTTTTCATTGTTATATGACAAATAGCTGACAGATGTATTGTTGGTTGGTTTATATTCCTTGGTTTCAGTGCGCACGTTCCGGTAACTGGTGTGTTCCCCCATATTCCGACGGGGTTAACCTTTAACCCTTTACCACAGAATCCCTGTACATTTCAATATTGCAACACAATTCTTCCCTAGAGTTCTAGTAGCTGCTAAACTATTAAATCAATTTAATTTAAGAAGGAAGCAGTCGTTTACCCTAAGTCATCTAGAAATAATTATTTGGGGGTTTTTTTGCGATAAAAGATCGAAATCTATTTCACTGAGTGAGCATCAATGATCATATTTTCACGAGTGGCGCAGCCACGAGTGAAAATATTACCATATGATGTTCACTCGATGGAATAAACTTCGATCTTTCACAGAAAAAAAACGTTCTTTTTATTTCATGCTTCTAGCCCCCATTTTTGCTATGACTTGCGAAGTAGAGGAGCTCTTGGTATTTCCGAACCAGTGAGTTTATCAATCGGTAAATTCACTGGTCGAAACGGTGAAATTATCCAAGCCATATTCCACCATTATTTCCCGATAAACTACTGATAAAAATGAAGTAAATCTAATTTACAACATCTCAATTATTTTACAGTTTCATTTGACGTATTTACGAACTGCAACAGACGACCTTTTCCACGTTTTGCAGCAGACTGCGTTCGGCAACATAGTGGCAAAAGGAGAAATTGTTCGTCATTAGCAATACATATCTTCCTTTGCCACGATATAGTCCTATATTCGCTCTTTATATTTTATTTTGATTTTGTGATAAAAAGTGATAGCATTTGAACAATACTCACCCGATAACTTTCTACTCACCCGATAACTTTCTAAGATTATATGATAAAAGTGTCAAACTTTCATACATATAACCCTCGCGTTGATCTCGAATCAGATCTCCATGCCCAGTTGCCATGGGAACTCGGAAGTATTCACCAAGCTGTCCGACAGCCGAGATAGACTCGGAGCAGGCAGGACCGATTAAGCTCTGAACCTGGTATTTGTACAACAGTTCCGACATTAGACCCATAGACATTTTAGTACAATGGTCAGCAGCCGAGAAGTTGCGACAGTAAGTTTCAAAACTTATCCCGAGGTTATCTTTGGCAAACTTGAAGCCCGTGTCCAGGGCAGGTTGCACACGTCGCAGGTCAAACGGCTCCTCAGATTCCGTCATCAGTAAAATCCCAACTTTTACAGTGTTACCATGACAACGGCGAATCACAAAGGTCAACGTAAAGAGTACATAAACAAATAAACGAATCATTGCTTCACTGTTTTTTTTCTAGTCCATGTTCTAATTAAAGAAATTAATGACGTAAAAAAATCAATATCTTGCTGGGTAGACACTCCCTACGTAATATCAGTTTACAATTATCTACACGAAATACTGAAAACTGTATGATTAACGTCTGTGGACCTTTGACTAAGGTTGTTAAAGTTCTTTTCTTTGCTTATCAAAATATTCACAGGGGTCCATATTCACCAACCATTTTCAGTCTGAACATTGTTAGTCTTGTCCGCAAGAATTTTCTTAATTTGAAAGTAACACAACTTCTGACTGGCTAAGCCAAATGGTTTAGCCAATCAGAGGTTATGTTACTTTCTAAATCTAGAATAACCATTCGCAAAGAAATGTGGGATGATCTGTGAAAGCGAAGAGTAAGAGGCGCCAAACTTTCTACATTGTTAGAAGCAGAAAATGTCATAAGTTCTCTTCATATATATGAATTACCATTTTGCAGACGACATGGTGTTTTTTTTTTTACATCCTGCAACAGACAAGTCTAAAAACATCCTGGGAAAGGGATACATGGTTCGCAAAGAATTTCTTCTACTGCTACATTTTTTTTTTCCTCACTTGCACTTTTTATTTTAAAACTTTAGTTCACGTTGATTATCCATATTTTACAATGTCGTCTGCTTCAAATTCGTTACTGAAAGTAATGAGTTCTAGAGGTATAATTACCTAAATGAATTTCATTTACCTTTACCTGCATGGAGTGAATATCTAACACAGTAATGGACGATTTTATCCATCCAGAATATTTAACCCTTGGACTGCCAACCGCGACTCATTGACCTTTTGCGGACGGTGTAGATCAAGATCAGATGCATATAATGTGCAGTCTGATCTTGGATCTACACAGTCCGATAAGGAGATGCTTCTTCTCCAAAACATACGGTAAGTTCCAAACAACATTATGAGGGCTTTTACTGTCGTCTTGAAACTTTTATTTAACTTATTTAGCAGAACAAGGGTTAAGATAGAAAAGCAGCTACTGGCCTTGAAGATACATCCTTGCGGTCAGAGAAAATATAACGCTGTTAAAACTTTATAGCGCGTACAATGGTTCAGAATTTAGTCAATTGTGTATGTGATGTAAAAGATAAAGAAACTCAAGGGATCTGTCTTCGATTTTTAACTGTAAACGACAACAGTGATTTCTTTAAAAGCCTGAAGAAAACGAAATGCATTTTCTATCAGTCGTAATCTGTGCAACCTTGCAATCATCAGGGTCAACATCTGGCATGAAGATACAAGGTGATTATAGTCTCATAAAATAAAGATGAACGTTACGACCACCTGGCTCGAGCCCGCTCCGTGATTAATTTTAACCCCTCACCGAACGATGCCCTTATTTAACGATCATGGGCAATAATATTTTTGAAAAGATAATGGGAAAAGGAGAAACTGCTGATCTAACCAGCAGTTTCTCTTTTTCCCATCATGTTTTATCCTTAGGGCTTTTCAAATACAAAACCAATCATCAAGTTGAGCACTATTCAGTTTATTGTCTACAGATACTTTCATTATGGCTGAATGTAAAAATTTGAGTAAATAGGTATAGTATAGCAAAGTTCGAGCAATTAATGGGGTGTCGAACTGTGCAGACCCCAGATCAGGCTGCAACATGTAAAAGCTGATCGAGGTCTACGTATTTCTCAAAAGAAAAGCGATATCACAAAGATGAGGGATACGGGTAAGCCAGGTGGATTGTCTGCCTTTACAATGATTCAGACTTTGAAAATGGTGATGATTGCTGTTATCATCATCATCATCATCATCATCATTAATGTTATTATCATTCAATTTTTTACACTCTGATGACGATTTCCTTTTTTTAAAAATCATTTTCTAGATCTATATTTCATACATATCAAAACAAAATAAAAAGTTACTACAAGGACGGTTAGTTTTCAGGCTGTATACAACAACCATCCTAAATTCCAATCTCGTTCTAATTTTCAGACTACCAACCTGATTGGCTAAGACAAAAACCAAATCAGATTAGTTATGAAGTCATGAAGAATTAGAATCGTTAGAGCCATATTTGTAATGGTTGTTTAAGTCAGGTTTCATATTCACCAACCGTTCTAAATTTCATTCTTAGTCTAATTCTGACTTTAGAAATTAACACAATTTCTGAATGGCTAAACCATTTGGTTTAGCGCCAATCAGAAATTGTGTTACCTTGAAAATTAGTAGAATTCTTGAGAATTAAGCTAGGAATGCAATTTAGAATGGTTGGTGAATATGTGTCCAGATTTCGTGACGCGTTGATTTTTTTTTTCATTCATTCGTCTAGTCATTAGTTCTTTTACTGTCTTCAAAAATGAATATCAAGCACTTTCTTAAAAACTTTCATCAGATTTCCAGTACTCAAATACTAGTTCAATTTAAGTCCAAATCCAAATAAATCCACATAGTCACAGACTCACTGTCTGACTTATTCAAAGATAGATATTGAAAATGTGGCGTGGTCGCTGGGAGGGTCATCACTTCATCCTGGTCAGTAGATTATCTGTCAAGTGACCACGTGCAATACAATACCAGATTTCATTAGCGCTAATGAAGTAATGACACTGCCAGCGGAGCTTAGTGAGAAACGTTGAACCAAAGCTCCATTTATGATTAATACGTGTACATACCTGGATTTAAATGGCGAGTTACGCCTCTGCAGTAGACGGCTTTGGGAAAAACATTGTAGAAAAAGGTGCAATAGATCTAGCTTGAAACTAGCATCTGTCCTTTTTCTCATCAATGATTTTAGTTTTGTTTCAAAGGCGTATTTTCTTTCAGTGAAATATTTTGAGGGTGTGTGTAACTTTAGAAGTGTTTAATAGGTAAGTAGTATGGTAGTATAGCTACAGCTGAGACTTGGGAACCTCTCCCCCCAGCCCTTTCTTTTATTTTCAAATCAAAGCACTGAAAGCACAGCTGAGATGGAGTGCGTTTCATTAAACTCGACTTGAAAGCCAACTGCTTTACCAAATAAAAAGTATGTAGTGATGCATGTAACACTATGATGAGCTGAACAGAAGTTAACCCTTATCCTGTTAAAAAGGTTAGATAAAATTTTCAAGCCGATAGTAAAAACCCGAATAATGTTATTTCAGAATTATATTTTTTGGAGAAAAGCATCTCCTTATCGGACACTGTAGATCCAATATCAGACTGCACGTTCTGTGCAGTCTGATCTTGATTTGCACTGTCCGCAAAAGGTCAGTGAGTCGCGCTTAGCAGCTTAAGGATTAATAGACATTTGAAGGGCATTAAATCTATTTAAGGAATGAAGAGATTTTTTTTTTTTTTTTTTTTTATGGAGGTATGAAAAAAAAAAACAAAAAAACCTAATCACACTGTATGAAACTGCGAAGCGGTTTCATACGAAAGTGTGATTAGGTTTTTTTCTCTTTTTTTTTTTCATACCTCCATGAAAAAAAATTCTCTTCATTCCTTATAATTTAATATTACAGACAACATACACCCACGTAAAGAATTCAAACTGCATTCATTTTCTTTATTTTTAAATATAAAGTTGGAGTTTCTAAAGCCCCTTCCACTCATATTTGTATGGCGCAAGAATACAATAGGGAAGCAGTTTTCAGATCCCCAATACTAACGTGTCCTAAAAATCAACCAATAAAACGAAAGTAAATTAACACGGCAGTGTGTAGGACCCGCAATGTGTAACCTTCACTCTGAGTAGAAGCATGGTGAATATTGCAGTGGGAATTCATGATGGATTATTGACTCTCGTAACTTTTATTGTTGAATTGTTATATTTTTTTTCTTCATAAAATGATATTCAGGGCAAAAAAAAAGCTAACTAATAAACTTGGGACTCTGTATAAAATTCTCAAAAAAAAAAATGTGGAATATTGTATACATGTTTGTTTACATTAGTTTGACAACTAAAGTAGTTTCGGCACAATGTGATGTTTTTTTTTTCTCATGGAGCTATGAAAAAATTTTTTCAGCCAATGAGAACTCGCCAATATTCATGAAAACAATTGATATTAAATTATTCTTGCATAAGATGATTACACTCATTGCATTTTTATATTTACTTGACTGGTTGCTTGTTTTCGTTTACATGTATTTAAAAAAAATCTGTAAGACCTCTGATTCAGCTTCATGTCGGTTTAGAACATTACATGTAGGTTTTATTTATTTTCTGATATTTTCATGCACGCCTAATGGATTTTCATAGAACTTTCTTGCTAAACCTGTATTTCCCCAAAAAATCTCAGACTGCATATTTGCTATTTTCAGACAGCATGTGGAAGAGCTCAAGGTTACAACAAAGTGAAGGATTACCGATGGGATTTACAGGGAAAACGAAATTTTTTTTGCAGGTCACCTTTCCTCCATTATGTCTCACATAGCCCGGAGATTTTTTTAACGAGTCGATTTGCAATTAACTATGCCAAAACATAAATATGTCCCTAGTCTGTCATTCATAATTACAAGTAGTTTGTTCATTACAGAATTAATTATAGTTTCTTTGAAAACCTCCATTAGACTTCCCAACGATTCTGAACAGTTGGTGGCCGTTGGGAGTATTTACCACTTGCAAAGACAGATGTCCTACTATAAGTTTATTCTAGTTCTAGAGGCCCAAAAATAAAATAGTGACTGTTTGGCTCGCCCGCTCGGAGTCCAGGACGAGCTACCCACAGCGCCGGTGCTGGTTAACGTCTATGTAATCGTTGGCATTGGAACCACCTTCCACATTTACGTTAAGGTTTGTTAAGAGCTAACATTTTCAAAATGATATGATGGATTTGGTTCATACTTCGACTGATGATAGATATAGGTCTAAAGGTTTCTTTTTAGAAATACCCTCGCCCACGCCCATGAGCTTACGGTCAAGATTGTTGACTTTTATATACTTAAGGACAAAAGTCTTGTCCGGTTAGGGTTTCCTTACTAATGTCAAAACCAATGAAGGTATGACCTTGAAATTTTGCTTATTTTCTTTCAGCCAATTTCCAAACTGGTAAATCGGGTTTTGATTTCAAGGCTGCACCGAATTACCGAGATTCAGTAACGGCGACGTTTTTCACGTGCATCGTCATGTATGCAAAACTGTGTGTTTCACTATTGATTTGTTTATGTCAACACATCCTTATCGATATTCCAATCGAAAGACATCGAAAGTTTTCGAATTTCTTCAATTAATTCAGAAAAATGAAGCTTTCAAATGAACAGCGTGCGCGCGTTTTAGGCCAACTTGAGGCAGGGGCCACAGCCGCACATGTAGCCCGTGTATTTGGTGTTTAACGAAAGAACTGTTCGACGTTTACGCCAAAAGTTCGCAGCTTATGGGACCGTTGCGGACCTGCCACGCTCTGGACGGCCCCGAGTAACAACCTTGCTTCAGGATAGGCATATTCAGCTTACTCACTTACGCAACCGTTTTGCGGCCCCAAATGACACGGTACGTAACACACCGGGTCGTAATAGACCTCGCATTAGTGCAAGGACTGTGCGGCGACGTTTGAAAGCAGTCGGCTTACGTTGCCGTCGTCCATACCACGGATCTAAATTAACACAAAATCACAGACGTTTACGAAGGCAATGGGCTTTACGTCATCGAAGATGGCGTTTAAACCGATGGCAAACGGTTATGTTTACCGACGAGAGTAGATTTTGCATTGATTCGAGCGATCGACGACAGCGTGTATACCGGCGCAGTGGAGAGAGATTTGCGGACCCGTGTGTCGTGGAAACTGACCGTTGGGGTGGGCAAAGCATCATGGTTTGGGCAGGGTTTACCTACCATCACAAGACTCAGCTCGTGTTTCTTGACTTTGGTCGAGGACGGGGTAGTGGTCTCACTGCGCAGCATTATATCGACCAAGTTTTGCGTCCAATTGCTCTGCCATTTATTGTTGCCACCCAGGTACTGTTTTACAACAGGATAATGCCCGTCCCCATGCCGCAAGACTGACCCAAAACTTCTTGACCACACATAATGTTCCAACATTACCTTGGCCAGCTTTATCACCCGACCTGAACCCAATCGAGCATGTATGGGATTACATGAAACGTAAGATCAGATCACGGAACGTAAACAACGTCCAGCAGTTAAGACGGGCAATTGCTGACGAATGGAACAATCTTCCTGTCAGATTTTTACGCAGGCTAGTTTGCTCCATGAGGCGAAGGTGCACTGCAGTCATATGGGTACATGGGGGCCATACTCATTACTGATTTTGTCTTATCAGCATAATGCAATTTCCTAATTTATAGTGCCCTACTTTGTGGGGGTTTTGCATAGACGGTACTGATCCAAATTCTTTCAAAATTTTACCATTAAATGCGTCTTGAATTGTTCTTTTCGTTGATACCCGATTTGTTTTTGTACTCTGAACAAAAAATGAAATATTCAATATTTTGTGGACCGGACAAGACTTTTGTCCATTAGTATATTTTGCAACAAACTCTAACGTTAAAATTTACCAAGAGCTCATAATCTTCAAACTGAATGGTGAGTTTGGTTCATATTTGGCTTGATGACAGAATCAGGTCCAAACTTCCATTGAGCAATACCCTAGTCATGTTCTTAAGGTTATGGTCACTGATTTGTGCGAATTACTAGCGAAAGAAAATCCAGGAAAACATGGATAGATGCACTGACCTTAAAGATATTTGCAGGGGTGTGGGGTTGAATTCTTAAACATTGCTCACAATAACTTTTTATTCCATAATTAGTAGCATAAATGGATGTCAGATAACTTCGTCTTCATTTCTAACTTAATCTTATTTCAGTAAATTGGAGAATAATAGAGACATGTGGAGAAAATAGGCTCCAAATATGAACACTGTCGTCCATATTAGAGTTTTGTTCACATTTTTGAAGGTAGAATCTTAATATTTCCCTCAAATCTAGTTAAAAAAATAGATTTGATTCATAACTTAGCCTAGTTATGTAGCTACGAGAACAACATCAACTTGTGCTCTGGTTACCTTATCTCCCATCGTACCCATCCCCTTAAAAAAAAAACAAACAAGCAAAGACATAATTTGGCCTGTTGTCTGACTGTAAATCTAAACAGTGTGAGAGACTTTGGGTGAACTTTGACCAAACAGTTGAAGTTAAAAAATTTTAAATAGATTTTACCCATGAAGTGCATAATCAATCACTGTGTACTACGCCTTTTCATACTGAACAATTTCGGTTTTTCGCAAGGGCATATGGTTTGATTTATGAACATTGCTCCCATTTTTTATTCTATAATTATTACCACATACATGTATATCGATATCAATGTAAACTTTGTCTCATGCCAATCTTAATTTATTTCAGTCGTTTAGAAATAAAACATGTCGAGAAAACCGGTTCCAAAAATGAATATTGTTGTCTATATTTAATTTATGATTATATGTAAGGTCCACATGTAATCTTTAAGCAAATCGTGTTCTTAATTATCAGAGAATTGCGTATATATAGATCTGTAAAGCAATCTAACCAGATTCTGCCGAGATATTATCTCAAGAACATATTTTTTGTAGTGCAAGAAAATCAAAAATAAATCCAATTAATCCACTTATCAGGACGATGTAGTACTGGGGAGGTATCAGGGGAAATAAGTGAAGAAGATATTGTGCTGGTCAAGGTATTTTTTCTTGTAAACTTAATCGCAAAGTACATTGATTAGAAAAAATATTTGACGATAGAAAATGGGACCTAGAAACGGCTTCAAAGCTTCGCAATAATGATAATTGGTGTCCACTCGCTTCAGAAAAAGAGGCAGAGTGATTTACCCTTGGGCTGGTAAGCAGGATTCCAAGATTTTTTGCGGACAACGTAGATCAAGATCCGGCTGCACAGAACGTGCAGCCTGATTTTAGATCTAAACTTGTCCGTTAAGGAGATGTTTTTCACACGCAAAGGAAATACCTATGACACAGCAAAATCAAGGGTTTTTACTATCGTCTTGAAGGTTTAATTTCATTAATTTAGCAGGTTAAGGGTTAACCCTTAATCTTGCTAAATAAAGTCTTTGCAAGACTGAAAACTTTTCGACCTAAAAAAGCATTTAAAGACGACAAATGCGGACTTTTTAAGGGTGCCTGCAATTGAAAGGATAAAAAACCTTGTGGAAAAGTTTAAAATGCTTGTGAACACTATTTTTGTCCTTTTTCAGCAATGTTTAAAAAAAAAAAAACTTCTTTGTTCTTTGTCAGGATCATAACAGCACGATATGAGTAAATTTGGTAAAGAATTAGAATAATTAATTGTATCGCCCATTCTTGAATATCCAAATACGGCAATGCATGTGTATGGTCAAGCTTGAACAACTGAATAGATTTCGAAAAGTGCGGACCAAAATCAGATTGCACGCATGTGTATGCTCATCATTTGTCTACAGTCTTCGCGAAGAACAGCAGAGGTCGTTAATTAGAAACTAAATTTAGAGTTCTTGCTCTCCTCTCAAATTTCCTTTATAAGCATAATTACAGGCAGTTCAACGACGCTCCAGAGATGGTCATGCTCTCAACGGAAGAGCGGTAGTGGCATAATGAATCAGAAATCATTATTCTTTCAGAGCTTAAGTCATGTTCTGTGAGTTCTAATGGGATGTAATGCATCTTTGTACTGTAGGCCTACTATACCAAGCAAGTTGTTGCATAAGAAAGACCCATTCTAACTACAAACAGGCTAAACCACGAGGTACACTGGTCCCATAACATGCAGAAAACTTACCCATGACAAAAACTTTCGACCCAGGTCACAGACTGGAACAGACAAACCATCAAGCGATTTTGTCGTTTTTCATAAAGTTTTTGGCAGAACCGCCATCTCAACAGTTATTAATGTTATCTGACAGCTCGAATCCTGTTGATTTTAAAGAAAGTCCTACAAGCTGGAAAAGAAGCCACTTAAATTTGAAAATATACACGTCGATCTTTCGTGATGAAGTCCACACTTTTTGGGGTTTTTTTTTTTTCGGTTCTTTTGAAACTTGCATAGAGTATTTGTTTCATGAAGAAGGCGAGACCTATTGAATATGAAGAAAATTCCATAATCAGTTTTTGTAATAGTTATGGCCCATTGAATTTATTAGTCTACAATTTCATTACTGGTATGCTGTTTCTCAACAGTCAGAGGATGGAATTCAATGGAACTTCATGGGAAACTTCCCTTTAGGGAGGGCATGATTCGGTTATTTTCTTTGGGTGAAGGCCCATTGAAATGTTTTTCATATAAGAAGCTGTAGAATGGTTACCCATATATAGAGAGTACATCCTACTCCAACGGCTTTTTTATTGTTTTGTGGCAAAACACATTCAGTGACCATCACCTGTCTCTGATGACTCTTGTTTTTACTGTTTCTTTACACTAGTCAGTCACTGCAAGTAGAGCGATTCAGACCCTCAAGGGCTTCTTGTTCTTATTGTGGAATGCCATGTTAAGACTAACACCGCCACCACCACCCTCTGAGGATAAGGATTGTGAAAATGTTAAATTTACATGTGTTTTCGTGTTCCTACGTATGACTTTCTCAACTTGGGTGCCATCATGTGTGGTGTTTCCAATAATTCTAAATCATATAAACCACACAAAAATCAAAGGACTGATATTCCTGAGAATCGCCTGTTGTGTCGTTGTTTGAAAGTTTATGGGGCATTAAATCAGATTTTGACCCCCCCCTTTTTGGGGGGGGACAGAGGGGGTTGATTTTTTAGTAAATGAAAATCAAAAAGACGTGACTGTTTACCATTAGTGGCGAAAAAAAAAATGCAAAAATAAAATGCCTCTGGTGACCTTCAACCGTAGTTAGCCACTCTACCAACTGTTTAAGATCATGTGACACGGAGTATTTCAATATGGAAATCGATTTGATACAGACGATTAGATGTAGGTTACTAGGTACGGAATCGGCCGAGTTGTGACGAGTGCGTGGAAAAGGTAGAATAAACATAGTTCCCGGACAAGCCAGTTCCTGGACGACATTTTTTTAGAGGCAGTTCCCAAACACTTTTGTTCCGAGTCAAATTACATGTACCTATTACTTACTATCAGTAACAGTTATTGTTGGTTATCATTGAAAAATTAAGGATATTTAGTGATAACACATGTTTTGTGATTGGATCGTTTGTACCTGTTATTCGATAGATCTTATAAACATTGACATTTTTTCCCTAATCATAACCGTCATGTTTTCACATCAGTGTTACACTGCAGAAAATGAATTGTGCTCTGTTATTCGCTGGTATTTGGCAACGAAATAACTTAGTTGGCGTGCGCACTGTCCGTAAATGGCAGTCTTGTTCTAAACTACATAAGACAAACACACACACACACAAAAAACCTTTAAAATATAACGATTCGAGCTACTAGTAATGCATGACATTCGGAGCAATATATTTACATGTTGATCTATAGTTGAAATATAAAATATTGCAAATTAAAAGAGTTGTCAGAATCAAGTAAAAAAGAAAAGCTGAAAGAAATAATTATCTCAAAAGTACTAGCTAAAGTTCGTCAAAATATAATCAAAATCGAGGAGAGTCAGAAGATCAGGCTGTACATTCCATACAGTGTGATCCCAGTTTACACCACCTGCAGTTCAAGAGAAATTACATATACATGCCTTGATAATTGTTGTCTAAAATTGTCGGGGAACATTGTGTACAGATATGTCGGGGAATTAACCAAACGACAGACGATAGATCGCTCCTCCCACTGATGTCACGTGACCCGCGAATCTAAAAACCTAGACAAACGTTATCCAGACACGAGGCTTAGCTAGGAGACATATGCAAGTTACCAGAAGATACTTAACACGAAATAATTCTTCAAGATAAAATAAGTATGGGAACAATTTGAGAAAAGGTAGTTACATCTTTTGGATTTAGGTTTTTCGAAGTTTTATAGGTGAAAATTGAAATAGAGACTGTTTATTTCGAAGTCAGTTGACTTACACCTCTTACGCCACTTACGTTTGATAATGTAGGTACAGTACGTGTACATGTAACTCGTGCTTCCTAAATATTTCTTGAAGTCACTGGTCTTCAAAAGCAATTCATCTTTTACCTGGACAAAAATAAGCTTTTTCAAAGTTACAGAGATTTTTCCATTACTTAGTCCGTGATATATGCTTCAATAATTTCACCACAAATTGCAAGACTTTTACATTACCAAATGAAATATACATGTTTTTAACAGGGCAATATGATTACCAGATGTCTGAATTGAAATTAGAATATACATTAACAAATGATAGGTTTACCAAATTGATTTTTTCAAGTTTGAGGGAAAAACCCGAGGAGAAGAATAAAAAGAATAAAAACATGAATATATTTCTAAGCATTCGCCGGTAAATACTATGCTGTAAGAGTAATAGAAAACTAAATTGACTTACACATTGAACATGTATAATCCAAATTTCAAACACTAATAATCGTTGAAAGGGGTTATAGACGGTCACAAAGAGTCAGACTGATATGACACGTGTGTGTAATTTTACAAGTAGGACAGTACCAGACGCTTTTGGGGTGGTATACCGATATCAAAGGAATACCGCATAAACCCTTGCTCCACGTTTTGCGTAAAAAGTGGCAACATGTACAACAATTCAAACGGAAACGGCTTGATTGGTACCTAATTGATTTTCGATAAATAAATAATAGTTTAAGGGAGATTAAAAGATTGAAAATAAAGGGAGGGGAAAGATGGTTATATATATAGGTGGCATATCGTCTTTAATTTAACAGGCTTTAAGTTTGCATTCATAGATATGTTAAAATACAGAGACCAATGGGAACAACGTTTTTAATGGTTTACTGATGGAGGAAGATGGCATTTATTTTTAATTTAAACAAATGTCGAAACTGTGCCTACATCGCATTTACTTTAAAAGCGGGGGGGGGGGGGGGGGGGGGCGCTGTTTAGGTTTGACTGCAAAAATTGCTGATAGGGAACAAGTCCAGAGAACATTTCTGGAAGGTGCAAAAATCCACAATGGCCAAGCAATGAATCATTTCATTTTACCATACTCGGTCTATAAGTTGAAATATCAGCTGTAAATGTCACTTTTCAATTTTCCCCATTGAAAGTCTATGGAATCTCCAAGTTGCCATGATCAACCAAGTTAGAAAGCCGATCTTGATAAACAAGAGGACCGTTGGACCTTAAGCCCTCATCTAAGTAAAATCAATCTAGGATTGATAAATCTGAAGAGCTCCTTGTTGTGATTATTGAAAACACAAATGAGCCATGCTCTGGCAAAAGGGGGTTTAATGCATCTCCGTGATCCATCATTCCAAACGAGCAGTCATATATTTATGGATCCATAAAATCCATTTTACTGAACAACCGACTGAATCATGAGGTACACTGGTCCATTCACATGCAGAAAATTTGCCAAAAGCAAAAAGTTTCGACCCGGTCAGCCTAAATACCTATAGAGATTAAGATCAGACTGCACTGAATGTCAAGTCTGATCTTCGATATAGAACGCCCACCAGCTACTTAACTCTTTACCACACAATCCCAAAAAGTTTCGACCCAGGTCAGCCTAAATACCAATGGAGATCAAGATCACGTTGCACTGAGTGTCAAGTCTGAAATAATATAAAACGCCCACCAGTTACTTGACTCTTTACCCCACAATCCCGAGTGTTAAGGACTCTAAGGATATAGCTATCGAAAACCTTTTGGAAAAAGAAGAAAAGGTTTTCTGCACATTCACAGCCAATAACCAACATTTCAGCTGAATCTAACGCCGTCTGCAAATGTTTTCAATTTAGACAAGTCTAAAATTTCATCGTGTTATAAAGATTAAATGGTTTTCAATAGCTCATGTTACAAACTTTAATACATATTTGATATAGTATGCGCCGAGTTTGCTATGGGTCGAAATGCTTATGGGCCGAGATGTCATGTCTGGACAACTCTGACAGGAAGAAATAAGGCATATATACCAATCAGATACTTAGTTATAACTTCAGACACGAGGTGCACAGTAATTTTACGAAAATTAAAATCTGACCGAGGTTTTGAGACACCTTTTTCAGAGAAAGAGCATACCGTCTGAGTAATATACGCTATCAATGTTTGTCATTCACATGGTTCTAAAAAAGGACAAACGAACGATCCCGATTAGTGCTCGGCAACAACACTCGTCACAACTCGTTCGATTGCGTACCTACATCGAAACATTTGATCAACGATCACCCGAGGTTTGCCAGTTGTTTCTTTCAGTGTTAAGCGCACGAATTTGCAGTTATGAACAAGCTCACCAGGGCCCAAAATTCTCAGTCAACACTTTCGTACGATTAACATCGCACATCTATCAAAGTTTTTTTGTGAAATTAAACCTTACTATGATGTTCAAATCGAAATATTTTTATCATTTCAAGGGATTGTTTCTTTCAGCGTAGTGAGATGTATTGCAGGCGGTACTGTTCACTTTTACTCGGGTTTTTCCGTAAATGCTTGGATGGAGTTGAAATTTTCGTATACGATTCCTATGGCCTTGGGCTTGGCAAGCCAAGCCCAGGCCAAAAATGCCATCTAGCGGATGATAGTGATTGTTGGCAGAAATATGGTTGCAAGGGAACTCGTACCCTGGAGAAGTCGTACCCTGGAGAACTCGTACCCCAATCTTAAGGGTACGAGTTCTCTGGAGAACTCATACTCGGGGTACGAGTTCTCCAGAGAACTCGTACCCTACTAATAGATTTCATGATAGACTGTTTTCATTTTATTCAGATAAATCATCCAGATTTTCATGATCTTTTACCTTTTGTGAAATAAATAGGGTATCTACATATATAAACCAAGCACAAACGGAACGATGATTTACGGTATTTGCAGTAAAATATTGGTTTTGTTGCCGGACGTTTGGTTTATTTAAATAGAAAGGAGGGTAATGTAAAAGGGTTGGTAGATTTAAGAAAATGAAATTATGATGTAGATCAACAATATTTTTATCTCTTAAATGTCTATCTTAAATGTTTCGTAGATCTATGATTTTAAAAAACTGTTGAGATATTGATGATTCATTTATTGAATGTGTCAATTTACTGGTGTAAAAGGTGTCGGGTACAATAAAGTCATGTGGATTAGGTGTGATAAACTGTACATACTTGCCATTTACCGACACCTCCATAAATAGGTATAGTATATTACAAGCTCCCTTAATCCTTTACCATTTCATTTCATTTATTGGCAATATCGACACATCACATGTCTTTGGCCATTTACAAATAAACGAAATATGGCAAAGGCAAATGAAAGTAACAATATCAGTTCAGTTATAAAATACAATATGTGAGTAAAAACGATGTAGCTTATTGGAAATATAAGAAGTACACATTCTAATACAATAGGAAAGTAGGGGCTATTTTGTTGAACACAAATATTATATGAAAAATATTACGATTCACTAGAATTATAGATCGCTTTGCGTAAATATAAGCAAGTTGAAATGTACTTGCAAATATTAAGAATTATCTTTTTACTATTGCATGACATTAAACTTATGAATTTAGATTGGGTTGGCCGGCAGTTGTTACCAAAATATTCCCTCCTCATGTCATTGTATTTTGGACAGCATAAAAGAAAGTGAAATTCGGTTTCTATGTAGCCACTATTACACATTTTACAAAATCTCTCGTCACGTGGAATATTACTGAAGCGTCCTGTTTCGATTTCTAACTCATGTGAACTTAGTCTAAATCTAGCAAAACTCTTCAACATTTTCTGATTTTGGATTTTGTCAAGATACGCCTCAAAACAAAATTTCCGTTTGAATGAACGGTAACATGAAAGTTTTGGTAAATTATTAATGATATGGTGCCAATCTTGAACGAATTGATCATTTAATCGTAATTTCAAAGCATAGAAATTATTCAACTCCCGATTAAAATTTAATCTAATATTAGTATAGCCTAAGTGATCAATGATTGAATGGACTCTTTTTGACCAACAATTTCCAGCAACATTATTACATTGATCTAGATATAAATCATGTAAAGGTGATTGATCGTTTGACATAATTTTAGACCAGAATTTAAGTGCTCGTTGCTTACATAGAACAGAAAGAGGAAGTCTACCAAATTCACCTAAAACTGCAAAGTTTGGTGTTTGCTGTTTTACACCTAAAAGGTACTTCAGAAATCTGACATGTAGCTTATCAATGTCTTTAAAACTATATACTCCCCAAACCTCTGCTCCATATAATAAGATTGGTAAAACCAAAGAATCAAAAAGCGAAACTTTTGTCTTTATGTCTAATGAAACTTTATCAAAGACTTTAAGTAAAGTATGATAGGCTTTTTGTGCTTGTTCATTCAGAGCACGGACTGCATGTATGAAACTGCCTGTATAATAAAATTTAAGACCTAAATAAGTGAAACTGTCAACTATTTCAACATTTCTACCATTAATAAAAATATCACAATCATGTTTTGACTTTCTTTTCTCAAAGACGCATACTTTAGTCTTATCAACATTAATAATTAATCCCCATTTTTCAGAGTAACGCAAAATACTGTTAACCTGAGCTTGTAAACTAACTGGACTAGTGGTAAATAAAACAAGATCATCCGCGAAAAGAATCATATACTTCGTTAACAGTTCTAAATCCATGTCCGTTAACGATTCAAAATCAATATTTTCTACAATATCATTAATGAAAAGTATGAAGAGAATAGGTGAGAGAGGTTCTCCTTGTTTTAAGCCTAACGAAACATCAAAGAAGTAAGATAAATCAGACTTTTCTGATAGTTTTACGCAAGATTGGACTTTTTGATATATACATCTGATCATATTTAGCATTTTACTACTAATACCAGTTTGTAAAAGTTTATACCAAAGGAGATCTCTATCCACTGTATCGAATGCACGTTTATAATCTATAAAAATCTATAAAAATTTAATCCTTTACCAAGCAATCACGTGTAACACTTTACCAAGCAATCGCGTGTTTTAACAGAAGGTTATGAAAACATTGTGGAGAGTGACTGTTAATAATCGGTTTTTTTTTTTTTTTTTTTTTATGTAACTTGAAAGGAAAAATTCATCTTTTTTCAATCTTTATGTATCATCGTTGGCCCTTTTACCAAAGTGTCCCGAGTTTTAACAACCCTGTGTAAGATACTTTTAGAAAACAATGTTGGAAAAGGAGAAAATGCTTAAAACCACGGATTTTCTTCTTTTCACACAATTTTTTTCCACCTTATCAAAGAATTAAGGTCCATTTATACCAAATTTGAATCTGTCGTCTGCAAAATTAGAATTTGGTATTGGCTAAAATAGTGAGCTCTGAAAGAGTAAAATTTGTTGATAGTCCATTATTTACCTGACAAAAATATCCCTACCTGGTCAAACATGGAACCCAGCATTATAATTTTTTTACCGATCTTTGTAACAGCATCAAAAAGGTAGTTTCCAAATTTACTTTTCTAACACAAACCATTACATTTAACATCCGAGAAAATTTTAGACTCGTCCAATTTAAAAACCTCTACAGACGGCAAAAGTGATGCTTTCCACATGAACTACAAGCAAATCTACAATGGCATTTTGGTATTACTGTTACACTTGGACAGTATAGATCTAAGCTCGAAATGCACATTCTGTGCATTCTAATATTGATCTTTGTCATCCGTTTTTAACCTATGGCGCTAAAAGGGTTAAAGGTCCAATATTGAATATCGCCATTACAAAATTTGTGCAATGTCATTAATGTGTTGTGAAAATTGCATCTTTCTCGCTGTTAGTTTAGTTTAAACATATTTTATTGCCAAGTATTTTACAAGAATATAATTTACAACATAGAACAATATACACAATCAAAGGACAAGGCAAAAGGGTCTGACCACAAGTTCTCTCAACTTAGATTCGGTCATTCCCTGCAATTTTCACAACACATTAACAGAACAGAACATGTCTTTCTTTACCAAGCTATACAACATACATGTTTACTTTATATACAACAAACACTGCATGAAAAAAAACTACTTTCTTTTAATTTTTATGTTTCAATACATGCGCATTTTTCCCCGCAAATCTACATCATTATAAATCCATACAAATTTTATACAAAACAAAAATAATGTTAGCGTCTAGTAACTTTTGGGGGAAAAAAAAAAACCTTCAAAACATACTGATCAACTATCTTTTTATCCATTTGAGGGGTACGAGTTCTCCAGAGAACTCTTACCCCTCCAGAAAACTCTTACCCGGGGTGCGAGTTCTCTGGAGAATTCGTACCTTTCAGATTCGGGTACGAGTTCTCCAGGGTACGAGTTCTCCTGATAAACATATTTCAAGACACTGGAGACCGCCACCCTGAAAGCGGAAATAGATTGGTGGTACCCGTTGTATCTGTCATAACCTTCGATAGATAGATCGAAAGCAGACTGCCAGTTTAAAAGCGAAAGAAAATTTGCTGTTCAAAAAGTATTGCTGCGTAAACAAAATGTAAATAGATCGGTTACATTGAATATACGACATTATTATCTGACTACTTATATGATAAAAAAAGGAAATCAGAAGAAACAGTGCAACATATTTTTAAGAATCAATTGATCTTTTTGTAAAGGTTAGGATACTGTAAGATTCATTTTTTGGTGTGCCATTTATCATAATGATTTATCAGACAAAGAATTCAATTTCGAGGCTTTGTACGATTTTTCATACGATTTACTGTCGGAACTTACCCAAACCTAAACGTTCCATAACCTCAACTTTTCTCTCTTTTTTTTTTAACCATGTGAATTATTCAAAGGGATAAGCAAAATTTGTTAGAAACATAACTTTCAGTCTTTTTAATAGACGAAAGTTCTGCTTTAGAAGGGGAAGTGGGGGAGAGTGCTCCTCAGTCTACAACACTTTTATGAACATGAAAACCTGAAATGTGACAGGAAGTTTGTGCAGTTTGAATCCTAACAGAAAACATTTTTCATTCATAGCTTTTAGTCGATGGTCAAAAGGAACATTTATGATTGATAAGGTCAACTGGCCAAAGGTCGGAACAGCATATGTCAAGGCATGGTTTCTGTTTAGTCCAAATAGTTAGATGTATACATGCTTATTTACCTTTCAACATTTATCATTGGACATTTCACATTTTATTTTCCCTAGTGCATGTAACCTACGTACACGATGCATGTCAAAATGAGAAATAACGTACGTGGGGGCTTATAAATAGGACTAGGTTTCTGTTGTCTTTCCCTCCCACTGCCTGTCCTTCTGTCTGTTGTTTTCATGTTTAAGTGTTGAAGTCTGCAGTTCAGGCTGGATTTTCTTGAAATTTGCTCAGTTTCTTAATATCATTAGATGCTTGGACCCTAATGATTTGAAAGAAAATTTTACTATTGGTTAAGGAAAATTAGCCATTTAGATTTGAAAATTTACACTTTGTGCTTAAATGTTAAAGTCCACACTTTTTATTTGATTCTTTTGAAGCTTGCATAGATTATTTGTATCATCAAGGAGTTTAAGACCTATTGAAAATGAAGAAAATGCAATAAACATTTTTTGAAATAGTTACGGCGCATTGAATTTATTAGTCAATGATTTCATTAGCATTCTAAATGTATTTCTCAGCAACCAGTGGATGGAATTCCATGGAACTTCATGGGAAGCTTTCCAGTAGGGAGGACATGGTTTGATAATTTTCCTTTGGGTTCAGGCACTTTGAAATCTTTTCCACAGGAATGGTTGAATTTTACTCAAGCAGTTTTTCCTTTAATGACAAAAATACATTTGGGGAAGCATCAGGGGTTTCTCTTAGCTCAGCTGTTTTTTTAAGAAAACATTGAGGTATTGTCATAGCCCTGTTATTGTCGTCTGCGTTGTCATGCAAAATGTCTGGCACTTTATGATGTCTCTGTCATTACTGAATTTATTTACTTCAAAATCTGACTAACTGTTAACTATCCAAAAGGGATACCTTATAACAAGGGCAGGTAACCATCAAAATGTTTTTGACACAGTTATACCCCTTTTTCAACATAGAAATTTTACTAAAAGCAACTGCAGCCAAGTGTTGGCACCTGCATGCAATGCTCTATGTCTTTACTGAACATTTTCTTTTACATTTATAGGCTCACTGGTCAGTCATGCCGAGAGTAATTCATGTCCTCAAAGGCATCTAGTTTTGCTATGTTTGGTTTGGGAACATAATTATTGACCTCATCCCATTTAAACTCAGAACGCTGTTCTAACATAGACTGTTTTGTTTCCATAAATTTAGAAATAGATCTGGCTAGAATTGATCATTTTGGGTGGATATTCTTTACCCTGTTGCATTTTGGGAAAAGGAGTATTTGTGTGTGAAAACCACTCAAACTTCTCAGTATTCTTCAGGAACGTGAAACAAATCTATCACAGACAGCTATTATACATCCTCATATACTGTAGCTATGAAATATGGATTGTACATTGTGACAAAAGAAGATACCATATTGCTCATCATACGATATTGCTTTTTATGAGAAATGTCTCCTTTTTTCACAATGTTTTGTGAAGTGATCTACTTCAATCCGAAATACTGTCTACAGATAAAATGACAACCAACAGTTAACCATTCACAACACAAACCTATGTTCTAACAACCCTGAGAAAGAAAGCTTTCAAAAACATTGTAGGTAAAGGACAAAATGCTAGTAACCAGCATTTTCTCCTTTTCCCACAACATTTTTGGCTCAAGTTTCATCATTTGAGTAACCCTTGATTTGTTGTCTGCATTATGCTTTAAATTTGGACAAATCTGAATTTTTTTTGTGTGTGTGGTAAATAAAGAGTTAATTTGATTAGATACAGATGGCAGGGCAGATGAAGAATGTGGAACTGGAAGATGAATTTGGAGACCCCCCACCATACGAGTCAACAACCACAACTGAGGGTGTAGAGCAGCAGAGAGGGTTTAATCGAGAATATCTTTTCTCTGCCCCTGGGGCTTTAAGAGTCGTAGAGATGGTAGGTTTCATACATTCAGTACATAAGATATTTGATTTGATATTTGTCAGATCTACAACCTCATGTACAAATTTCTACAGCTTGAAGTTTAACTCTTTACCAAATGGCAAAACTTTTGACTTCAACAAATTGAAAGCATTTGCAAACAACAAATCAAAATTAATGTGGCCAAAAAAAAAAATTTCTGCCTTTGACATGGTAGAAAACTTTGTGGGTAAAGGAGAAAATGCTGGTCACTAGCACTTTCTCCTTTCCTCCAATGTTTTCTAAAAATTCCTGTAGGTCATTAAAACATGAGATTGTGTCATAAAGGGTTACAAATTAAGGGGTATGGGGAAAACTATTACCATGCTGCCGAACAAGTGCTATTTCAAGGTTATTTCAACTGAATGTATAATGTAGTAGCAAATAGTGTAGATCCAAGATCAGACTACTCTTCCTGTGTAGTCTGAACTTGATCTACACCATCTGCAAAAGCAACTTAAGCTGGGTCCAGCCAATTAGGGAATGGGTTAAGGGTTCCAACTTACTACAAGTGTTAAAGTGCAGTGTTTCTGCTAGCCCATAAATTATGGGGTCATCTGTGACGCGCTGTTTGGAATTTTGGGGTCATTCAGAATTTTAACAGCATCGATTCATGGTCTTTAACTTTTCTTTTCACATGTCGTTTGCCTTTTCCCCCTTTATAGATGTCACATAATTCTAAAAGTTTTATTGTGACAGTATGATATTAAAGGTAAAAGTTGAAACCAATGACCTCAAAGAAACTGTCATCTGTCATCCTGATTACTTCAGCAAATCATTGACCATGACGGAGCAGGGTCTAAAACGCAGACAGAAAGTTTAGTACTGATTCCATATAGTACAGGCAAGACGACAGCAATGTCACACAGATAAATGTCGCGTTTTCAACTGATTCTGTGTACACCTAGCCTGGGTTTCAGTCTGATAATTTTTTTTTTTTTCCTTTTTGTTATATTTGGACTTTTCTTTGTCTCATTTTTAACAAAGTAAGGTCGGAATATAGAATATGAAAAAAAGATCGGGCTAGAACCAGGCTAGTGTACACCACAAACTGGCAGCCTGTTATCAATATTTGTATCAATGTCTGACAGTTACAGGAGATAGAACGGGTACCAGTTTATGTACACGGGAAACAATTAATTCAGTGTAGAAAAACGGGTTTGATATGATTCTGCAGTCATAAACTTGATGATTTTGTAAGAAAAAATTAATTGAATCAATCTTCTGTTTTACTCTTTAGTTCTGATTTATGTTGCGTCAAGGCAGATGTGATGTATTAATTTTGTTGCGTCAGGCTTTCATTTTGCGCATCAAAAACGCAGACTTTCTGAAACGCTGCAAGTGATCCTAAGAAGTTATTTTTTAAGTAGAGGAGAGTGTCGCTGGAGTGTAATGGGAAAACATTGTGAAGAATGGAGCATTGGCTGGGAGAAATTCGTCTCTTGTAGTAGATCTGGATCGGGAAGAGTAAAATGAACATGTAATGTTATTGGCTAAGATGGTCTTGTAACCTGAATTTTCTCAAGGCTGTATATAGTAGAGGTACCTTTGAAGTACACTTGGGGTTCTTTTTTTGCTGAAATTCTAACAGTACAAAAGAACTTTTATGGCCAGTCTTTGGGATTAAGGGTCTTGGATTTTTTTTTTTTTTTTTTTAAAGTATGGAAAAGGTTAATTTCATGATACATGTACTATCCTTATTTATACCTGACATTACAAAAAATGCCCTTTATCTCCTCTCATTACCACTAGAATGTATATCTTGCAATTGAGTGTCTGACACTCATGACTTTCTTAATCTGTCTACTAAAACTTTTTGATCTCTTTTAGGATATTTTTCACATGTACGCTGTGTTAGGCATCTAATATAAGGTTTTTTTAGCAATTATGGTAAAACCTGTTTTTATAGCCATGTCTACTATTCCTTTGCCATGCAACCTTGAGGAAGAAGGCCTTTGAAAACATGGGAAATGGAGAAAATGCTGACAACCAGCATTTTCTCCTTTTCCCACAATGTTTTCTATCCTTTCATAAGTCAGTTTCCACCATTTTAGATACATTGAGTTTTTTGTCTGCAAATGATTTGTATTTGGATAAGTTCAAAATTTACCCTCTATGTTTTCAGTGCTTACAGAGAAAGTTTCCTCTATTTGAGCTTCATGTTATTTGTCGTCTGCAAATACTTTGCATTAGGGCAAGTCCAAAGTTTTGTTGTTTGGTAAAGATTTAACTCTTTACCACAGGACAAAATTTTAGACCGGTCAAAATTCAAAGCATTTCAGAAGACAAAATAAATGTGACCGAAAAATTGAAATTTGTCTTGGGAAGGATAGAAAACATTGTGGGAAAAGGAGAAAATGCTGGTTACCAGGATTTTCTCCTTTTGCCACGATGTCTGCAAAAGGCTTCTTTCTGAGGATCATTAAATGTCAGGATTTGTGGTAAAGGGTTAAAAAAACGTCGGACTGTACAATCTTCACTTGCTTGGTGTCTACATTGTAAATAGGTAAGAATAGACTAAAAGATGTGAATACAAAGCTAACTTTTACTTTTTGCCCGTATGTTTTCGAAGAAAACGTCAAGGTACTGTCGTAGCCCTGGTGTCATCGTCGTCATGTGGTGCTCTTGTTTTGTTTCAGGCTCTGGGCTTGATTGCGTTCATCTGTGTTGTGGCAGCTGGGTATGGGGGATCAGGGTTTGTTCTGTGGACCACAGTATCAGGTTTTATCACCTCTACCATATTGTTTTTCCTCATTGCCTTCAGGATCTACACCAGGCTGCCAGGCTTCTGGTATCTTTACGTAAGTATCAATAGTGACTAGTCTCAGTAAACTTTTATCAAATAAACCTATCATTTTACAACCGCGAGAAAAAGTTGTTTTCTCCGTTTTGCACATTGTTTTGTAAGCTTTCAAAGACATATACCAGTTTTGAGCCACAGTGTATGTATTGTGAGCATTTTCTTTTTTTCAAATTATTGAGTCTGAAATTGTGTTGTCTGATAAAGAGTTAACCCATTACCAGACAAGGTCAGTTTTAGACCAGTCCAAGTTGAAAGCAGTGGTCAAACAAGCCAAGTTAATGTGGCTCAATGATGAAATATGTCTTTGATAGAATAGAAACATTTTACTTTTCCCACATCATTTTTAAAGGTTTCCTTCCTCAGGGTTGTTAAAACATGAGAGTGTTTCCTAAAGGATGTAGAATTAATTTATAGACACATCAGGTTTGTAATAAAGTGCACAAAGAACAAGTATTATAAAGCAGATGAAAAAAAACTTTCATTTTCATATTACAAGCAGTGGCTCCTATTCTCACAATATGTCCAAAGCAGAAAGCAGCAGAATTCAGCTGTAACTGTCTTGTTGATTAATGGAAAGCTGTTCACTGATGGTTGATTAAAAGTGTTACTTGTCCTTGTATTTGTTTAACTCCTTGCCACACAATCCCGACTTTTAACGACCCTGAGGAAGAGACCTTTTGAAAACATTGCGGGAAAAGGAGAAAATGCTGGTAACCAGCATTTTCTCCTTTTCCCTCAATGTTTTCTACCATATCAAAGGCAAAATTCTTCATTTGAGTCACATTCAAACTGTCGTCTGCAAATGCTTTCAGTTTGGATGGGTCAACATTTTCCTTGTGTGGTAAAGAGTTAAAAGTCATTAGTACTCAACATATTTAAAAAAGAAGAAGAGAAATGTGTTGTTAAAGGAAATTTTCCTGTATGCTGAATAAAAGGACAATGGAAAAGGAGCCATTGCTTGTTAAAAGCAGTCACTATATATAGTTTATGATTTTTTCAAAGACATCTAATGCAAGTGTGCAAAAAAGTCATAAGAGTGACAGGAAGTTATGGGCAAATGCAAAACTTGAAGTCTTAGCATTGTAGTTTTTATAATTTAGTTTCAAACTTAATGGCAGTTTTTGGTCTTTACCTGTGCTTTGATGGCTTAACCCTGTACTGAAAAATTCTGTTGGTATGGGCATTAGAGTCATCGCCCACATTTATGTTAGTTTTGTAAGAACTCGCATTTTCAAAACCGTACATTGCCTTTGGTCCATATTTGGTATGATAATAGATATAAGTCCAAAGTTTCTTTCAGCAATATCCTGCCCACACATATGGTTTTAAGGTCAAGGTCATGGACTTTGATAATTTACATCAGTGTGTTATGTTCAGTTTTTTTAAGAGCTCATGTTTTCCAAACTAAATGATGGATTTTGCCCATATATGTATTTGGCTAGATGACAGATACAGGTCCAAAGTTTTATTGAGCTATACCCTAGCCATGCCAATAATTGTAAGGTCAAGGTCACAGATTTTCAATTTTCATGTTAAAATTTTTCTAGAGCTATTTTTCCAGATCGAATAATTGATTTGGTTCATATTGAGCATGATGATGGATATAGCTTCACAGTTTCAATCAGCTATACCCCTGCCAATGTCTGTCGCCAGAAGGTCAAGATCACATACAATTTCCTGCACAAAATCCAGGTGTCCATTTGGTGTTTGGTCGTCTGTCCAAGGCTGGGACCCTGTTGCTGTTTCAAGGCATTGCCATCCCCACCAGTTAACTTTTTACCACACAATCACAGGTTTTAACGACCCTGAAGAAAAAGCCTTTTGAAATCATTGTGGGAAAAGGAGAAAATGCTGGTAACCAGTATTTTCTTCTTTTCCCACAATGTTTTCTACCCTTTAAAAGACAAATTTTATCTTTTGAGCTACATTTAAAATGTCGTCTGCAAATGCTTTCAATTTGGACTAGTCTACATTTTTGTCATTTGGTAAAGAGTTAAACCAAGCAGGTCATCACATTAGTACATACATAAAATCCATTTTGTCTAACAACCAACTGAATTCTGAGGTAGAATGATCCTGGGACATGTAGAAAATTTTCCAATAAGCAAACAGTTTGGACCCAGGTTGGCTGCGCAGACTGCACATGTTTACATTGGTCAATACTCTTTACAAGTTCATTAAAGAGGTTAAAACCTGTTTTCAAGGAGCATAGCTCATTTACGTGAATGTAAGTATGTCTATATAAGTCATAAACAATAACTATTTGTGTTGTTTATTTTGAGATGGTGGTAAAGTGTAGGTTCCTTAACTGGGAAGCCCAGGGTTCAAGCCTTACCGAAACCACTGGTGTGTATTTGGGAAAGACACTTCAGGGCCCAAGCCTAGTATTGGTGAAATCCAGGACATACTTGAATATTTGAGCTGTTGCCCTAAAATGGCTGAAATAAAGTTGAAAGCATCGTAAAAACCACTCAATCAATCAATCAATCAGTCAATCAATTATTGTTTATTTTGCAGGAACTTGTGTATCTGTTGCCGTAATAGGACTGAAATAAAGTTGAAAGCATCGTAAAAACCACTCCATCAATCAATAAATCAATGTTTATTTTGTTTATTTTGCAGGAGCTTGTGTATCTGTTACTGTACACCCTGAAGTATTTTATAGCTACCATCATATCTGCTGTGAATGCCCGGTATATGACCAGCATTATGATGGCATGTGTAAGTAAATGTGTGTAATCTATTCAACCTTGAACTCTTTACCAAACGACAAAATTTTAGACTGGTCCAAATTGAAAGCATTTGCAGATGACAATATAAATGTGATTGAAAAATTGTAATTTGTTTTTGGAAGTGTAGAAAACGTTGTGGGAAAAGGAGAAAATGCTGGTTACCAGCATTTTCTTCTTTTCCCACAATGTTTTTAAAAGGCTTCTTTCACAGGGTCGTTTAAAGTCAGGATTGTGTGTATTGTGTGGTAAAGAGTTAACAGACAACAAAATTTTTAACTTGTCCAAATTAAAGGCCTTTGCACCCAACAAATTAAATGTAAAACAAAACAGGAAATTTGTCTATAATAGGGTAGAAAGGATTGTGGGAAATATAGAAAATGCTGGATACCAGCATTTTCCCCTTTTCTCACAATGCTTTCAAAAGCCTTCTTGCTCAGGAACGTTAAAAGTTGGGAATATGTGTTGAAGGCTTAAAACTTAAACAAATGATCCCATGCTTTTATCATCCTGCAGAAGAAGGCTTGTGAAAGCATTGTGGGAAAAGGAGAAAATGTTGATAACCAGCATTTTCTTCTTTTCCCACAATGTTTTTTACTCTATCAAAAGCAGGTATTATGCTTTTAGTATAGAAAAGTCTCAAATTTTGTCACTCATTGAAGAGTTGGCACAGGGGAATTTCAAGTATGTGCATTTGGTACTGGTATGTAGTGAATAACACAGATAAATTTCCAGGCTATTTTTGTATGAATATTTTATTATATAAAGTGTTGGACGGTGTATGTGGGCGATCAGACTGCAGAGAATGAGGAGTCAGTTTGTACAGTAATAATCAGATTTGTTTGTAGGTACAATTTGACTTCGCTGTCAATGAGTCGGTGATACATAATGACCCATAAACATATAAATAAATGAGCAATGCTCAGCAAAAAAGGGGGCTTAATGCATCTGTGAAAAGTATCGACCCAGGACCAATCAGCGCAGTCCGCGCAGGCTGACCTGGGCTGAAACTTTTTGCTATAGGTCAATTTTCTGAATGTCCAAGGACCAGTTTACCTCATGATTAAGTCGACTGTTGAAAAAGTGTTTTTTATGGATCCATAATTATTTGGTGACTTGCCTGGGATCATGCATAATGGAGATGCATTTGGGCCCCCTTTGCCAGATCACAGCGCAAATGTTTGTCGCTGGATACATGATTTTTAGCTTGACTGTTTTCGTAGAAAAGGTCAGGGTAGTGTCATGACCCTGTCGTTATCTGCATCATCTGTGCTGTCGTGCAAAAACTTTGACATTCATAAGATCTCTGTCATTACTGAAGGTATTTACTTCAAACTTGCAAACAAGAGCAGGTAACCATCAAAGTATTTTTGACAGAGTTATGCCCCAGTATCAACTTATAATTTCGCTGAAAATCAAGCAGCTGCAGCTGAGTGTTGGCACCCACATGAAGTGCTCATGTAATATTAGCTATAACCCTTTACCACACAATCCTGAGTTCTAACGACCCTTAAGAAGACTCCTTTTAAAAACATTGTGGGAAAAGGAGAAAATGCTGGTAACCAGCATTTCCTCCTTTTCCCACAATGTTTTCTACTCTTCGAAAAACAAATTTCAATTTTTGATTCACATTTATTTTGTTGTCTGCAGAAGCTTTCAATTTGGACTGGTCTAAAATTTTGTCCTTTGTTAAAGAGATGAGCAAATTGCCCCTTTTTTGACTGATTTCTAGTTACAATGTGACTCCTTTTTGGCATTTTCATTGGTTAACTCTTTACCAAAAGACAGAATTTTAGACTTGTCCAAATTGAAAGAATTTACAAATTAAATGTAACTTAAAGTATCAAATTATTTTTCAATCACTAGAAAACATTGTGGGAAAAGGGGGAAATGCTGGTTACCAGAACTTTCTCCTTTCCCCACACTGTGAGCTTTTCTTCCCAGGGGTTGTTAAAAGTGTTGATTGTGTGTTAACTGTTTGCCACACAATCCAAAGTTTTAATGACACTGACAGAAAAGGCATCTGAAAACATTGTTGGAATAGAGGAAAATGCTGGTAACCAGCATTTTGTCCTTTTCTCAAAATGTCTTCTACCCTTTCAAAGACAAATACCACCATGGAAGCACCATTTAATTTGTTGTCTGCAAATGCTTTCAACTTGGACCAGTCTTAAATTTAGTCATGTAGTATAGAGTTAAAGGGTTGAGGGTATACCTAAAAAATAATCTGTACAGTTATGGGTTGAGTTTATGAAACACTGGAAATTGGACTTTGCAAAGATGGTTATAGAAGTCAAAAGAAATTCAAACATTTTATACATGTACATTTTTTCTGCAGATTTTTTGTGCAGTTGCCTTTTTCATTTACCTTCTGGACACGGTGATGGCTTACAGACGATACCAGGCAGCGAAGGAAGAACAGGAACGTCAGAAACACACAGGGGAAGGGGCAGCTTCGAACAGGAGAGGGGAGAGTTTCTGCATCATATTTTAACTCATTACCAAACAACAAAATTTTAGACCAGTCCAAATTCAAAGCATTTGCAGATGCCAAAATAAACATGGCTCAAAAACTGAAATTCGTTTTTGGAAGGTTATGAAACATGTGGGACAAGGAGAAAATGTTGGTTACCAGCATTTTGTCCTTTTCCCATAATGCTTTCAAAAGACTTTTTCCTCAAGGTTGTTTAAACTTGTAATTGTGTGGTAAAGGGTTAACTCATTACTTCTCGCAGACGACTTTTTTATTTTGCAACAGATCACTTGAGGAAAAGTGTATACATGAAGTTTTTGATTAATAGATCATCTATTTTTGAAGAAAACGCCGACCTATTGTCATAGCCCTATTGTAGTCTGCGTCATCTGTGTCTTCCTGCTAAAACATTTTGTAATATCTTTATTATTACTGAAGATACTTACTTCAAACTTGGACTAGTTGTTAACTTTAAAAAGGGGAACCCATGCAACAGTGGCATGTAACCATCAAAATATTTGTTACACAATTATGCCCCCAACTGCAGTCGAGCGTTGGCACTGGCATGCAGTGCTCTTGTTTGTCATTGTTGCAAAAGAGATTGTTGCCTGCAGTGAGGGTTTTCTTCATGTGCCACAATGTTTTTTATGCCAGTGTGTACATGTATTAAACCTTGTGTTATCTGTTTATTACAAGGAATTGTTCTAAGTCGTCTATGCAAATTTACAAGGAAATGAGTGAATCTGGACAATTTAAGCACTCTCTCTCATATATGGCGTGCAACACACGAAAAGGGGCCTTCGGACATTTGCGTAAAGTGTTGTCCCGGATTAGCCTGCACAGTCCACGCAGGCTAATCTGAGACAACACTTTACGACTATATAAGATTTTTTCATACAGTAGACTTTCGTGAAGCGGAAAATCGTACAAAAACGGGAACTGTTGTCTTGGATTAGTCACAGACTAGACAAGCTGATCTGGGACGACACACTTTTACACATATGTCCGAAGGCCCCTTTTCGTGTGTTGCACGCTATATTGCAAGCGAGGAGAGAAGTGTTTTGGATAATGCGATAGCAGCATTGATTTGCCATACACCAGCAGCTACTGTTTCAGCGCTTCATTGTACCAACAGTTTAGACAGTTATAAGTTTTAATTTTCTAAATGGATATTCTTTTCCAAACAAAAGTTTATGTCATTAACTTTTTTTTGTAAGGAAGTTAGAAAAAGGTTTTTATAGTGATATGGATAGGCTATTTTTTTTTTTTTTCAAAGCAAAGTAAAAATCTTTCATATTTCCTTGTATAGTTAGATTTAGGAAGTGCCTAAGGTGCAAGATTTAGAATTTTATTATTTTATAACTAAAACAAGTAGAACTATGAGCCATCAAAGTAGTTAATGCATCTCGTGTCAAAAACCCTTGTACGTAAATTTTAGCCATACTCTGGCAAAAAGGGGCCTAATGCATCTCCACAATGCATTATACCAAGCAAGACATCACATTAGTATGAAGCCATTAAATCCATCTAGTCTTGACAATTTACTGGATATGGGGATAGAATGGTCCTTAGAACAGGAGGTCGCGGCTTCGATCCTCAGCTTGGCCAATTTCTTCCTGTGGATTGATGATAATCATTGCGACAGGATCGTTCCTCTCTCACCGCTGGCCATTGTTTCGATGATGGTTATGTGGGAAAGCAGCCAGTGGCTTGGAAAGAATATTGTGTGAAGTACTGGTAAAGGAACCTCCAGGAAAGCATGGATAGGTGCAGTGGCCGCCGCGATATAACTGAAATAATGTTGAAAACAGTGTTAAACACCATACCATCAATCAATCATTAGACATGCATAAAATTTACAAATAGCAAAAAGTTTTGATCCATGCTACCTGAGGAGGCTGACCAGGGTTGTTGCTTTTTGCAGATGCATTAAGCCCCTTTTCACAGAGTATGGTCCATTTGTTTTTAAGCATTTTTTTCCACCATGAAGCAGACCATTATTGAAAACATTTTTTTAACTCTATACAAAATGAAAAAAAGGAATAGACTTGTCCAAATAGAAAGAAACTGCAGATGACAAATTTGAAACTGGTACAATTGACCTGCAGTTCTCTGATAGGGTAGAAAACATTTTGGTAAAATGAGAAAATGCTGGTTACCAGCATCTTCTCCTTTTCCCAAAATGTTTTCAAAAGCCTTCTTCCTCAAGGTCATTAAACATCGGATTTTTAGCTCCACTGGCCGAAGGCCAGCGAGCTATTGTCATGGCGTTGTATCCGTCGTGCGTCCGTCTGTCCGTTCGTCCGTGCGTGCGTCCGTAAACTTTTTCTTTAAAAAACTTCTCCTCAGAAACTATTGACTGGATTTTTACCAAATTTCACAGGAATGTTCCTTTGGTGGTCCTCTTTCAAATTCCTTCAAATAATTGTGTTCCATGAAGAATTCTGGTTGCCATGGCAACCAAAGTAAAAAACCTTTAAAAATCTTCTCCTCCCAAACCGCTCTTTGGATAGCATTATTATTTTGCAGGAATGTTCCTTAGATACAGGTTTGCAGAATTCCTTTAAAAAAAAATGATCTGTCAAAAAACATGGCTTTTATGGGAGACTCATTTTCCTTTCATGGTATAAAGTAAAATCTTTGAAAAATTTCTTCTCTAAAACTATTCATTGGATTTCATTGTTGTTTTGCAGGTAAGTTCCTATGGTGGTTGTCTGCCAAATTGTTTCTATGGTGGTTGTATACCAAATTCCTTTTAAAAAAATGATACACCTAAAAACACATTTTTTTATAGACAAGGCTTATATTTCAAAAAAATGTTCTTCTCCAAAACTATTTATTGTGTTAGTTTTATCGACTAACAAAGAAAAAGGAATAAAATTGGATTGACTTGACCTAGTCAGGGCTGTCCTATTTAAGCCCACACATTTTCCTTGGTATTAAGATCACAATTTACTCCAATGATATGCTATTAGTTAGTACTAGTAATAAAATATCACTGGCCATAAATAAGATAAAAGCTTGAGCACCTTTCACAACTTGAGCTTTTCAATTTTGCCTTATTACTAAGCCTGAGTAACCATGCCAAGATAAAAAAGAAAAAGTATTTTAATAACAAAACCCCCATGTTGTAGGTACTTTATAGTCCTTTTGATATAGAACAAGAGAACCTCTGCACTTTTATTAGTTCTGGTAAAGGTTTGTTGACCTACTAATGAGTAAATGCAGAGTGGACAGAAGGGATGGAAATCCTGGTGACCTGGTACATAGTGGGACAGGGCTTTACATTTGTGATAAGGCATTAATGTTATCCAGTCAAACTGATCCCACAACTTCAGTACACCAGAATTAATCTGTGCCCTTGAGCAGGATATTTGATTTATGTAAATGCATTTGTAGACCATTTTGTGTTGTTTGCCACAGAAGACATTCTAACTGTGACTGTGAAAAGTTGATTATTAGGGATTAGGTGTTCATCGTATGCCAGCATATTTCATTCTATCTGGTGTATTGATGTAAGTTGATCTATATTGCTATAACATTCATTCATTTGCCCTCCTAGCTGTTCTTTTAGATTACCCCTTTACCACACAATCACAACTTTTAACGACCCTGAGAAAGACATATTTTCTATATTTTGATGTTTCCCCACCCAAAATGGTTTGTGAAAGGACCTGTTGCAGACAACATATCTTCAAATTAGTAAGACATATAAAAAAGGATAGAAATTATTGTGGGAAACTAAGAAAATGCTGGTTACCATTTTTTTCTTCTTTTCTCACAAGTTTTTTCCATACCTTTTTTCTTCAGTGAGCTAAAATGCAGGATTGAATGGTAATTGTTAAAAACTTCTTTTCGCCATTATAGAAATATCAGGCCTGTGGAGCGATACAGGCGCTCAAGCGCCTCTAGTTTGGTAAAGAGGTAAAAGGAAATCTTGCTTTTTGTCAGCGTTAAAGCATTCTTTGATTGTCCCTCTTTGACCAGAGTGTTTTCAACATTTTTGACTGCAGACCACAAGCTTATTATTATTGTCATCAAGATAGTACTTTATATATATAGAGAGAGAGAAATGTAGTAGTGATACTGATTTTAGAAAATTATAGTTTTAAAAAAAGAAGCCATTTACAACATAAACCAGAATTTATTATACTGTCATTATATGTTTAACTTTTTATCCATTTATGTAAAACTATTTAAAGTATTGGTGTAAACATTCAACTTCTTTCAACCCTTTACCACACGGCAAAATTTTAAACTCATCAAAATTGAAGGCATTTGAAGACCACAGCTTAAATGTGGCTAAAGTGAGGAATTTTATGTAATAAAGGTAGGAAACATTTTGGAAAATGGAGAAAATGCTGGTTTCCAGCATTTTTTCCATATCCTGCAATGTTTTCAAAAGCCCTGTCAGCTAGGGCCGTTAAAATTCAGGATTGTGTGGTAAAGGGTTAACTCATTTTTGGTATGAAATTTAGCCAAGCTGAAAGTGAATTGTAGCATCAAAACCCGCAGACTGGTTTCTCATGCCAACCTGGCTATTTGCACTCATTCTTGTAAAAAAAACTGGGATAATTTGGAAGGGGGTTGAAATACATTTGTCCAAATTTACTTTTCTGCTACCTTTTAAATCATAATTGTCCATATTTTTAATTTGGATGTTTCCCTGAGAAGATTGAATTTTAAAATTTTTTTTTTTTAATTTCTGTAAGTTTTAACATATACATTGAATAATTGCTGTGCAATGTTGAAATAAATTTTATATGGGAATTTTGAAATTTTTAGATAAGAATTTTCTGTACAACTGAATCATATATATTTACTGTTTTTGTGTTGTTTTGATGTATAATTTTGTGATGCATGAAATGCATATACACCATATTCTATGTATAAATGATTATAGAACATTACTCCATCGATACTTAACTCTTTACCAAACAACAAAATTTTAGACCAGTCCAAATTGAAAGCATTTGCAGACAAAAAAATAAAAATGACTCAAAAATTGAAATTTGTTTTGAGAAGGGTAGAAAACATTGTTGAAAAAAGAGAAAATGCTGTTTTCAAAAGCTTTCTTTCACAGGGTCATTAAAAGTCAAAGCATTTGCAGTAGACAGATTAAATGTGGCTCAAATTATGGAATTTGTGAGTGAAAGAACAGAAAACATTGTGAGAAAAGGAGAAATGCTAGTTACCAGCATTTTCTCCTTTTCCCACAATGTTTTCCAAAGCAGTCTCTATTAGTGTCGTTAAAACTCGAGATTTTGTGGTAAAGGATTAAATACTGATCTACAGCTAATGTCTTTAACTCTGTACCAGACAACACAAATTTAAGTCTTGTTCAAACAGAAAGCATTTGCAGTCAACAAATTAGATGTTACTCAAAATATGAAACATGTGTTTGAAGGGTAGAAAACATTTTGGGAAAAGGGACATGAAATTTGTGGTTCAAAAGGTAGGAATCACTGTGGGAAAAGGATGAAATGCTGGTTACTAACATTTTCTCCTATTCCCACAATGTTTTCAAAAGGCCTCTTTCCCTGTGGTCGTGACAACATAAAATTGTTTGGTAAAGGGTAAAATAAAACTAGATGGCAGCCCTTTGTAAAGGACTAGGCTTTGAACAACTTTTGTTTGTGAATCTCAATCTTTGCAACCGGAAAAATGCTACTTGTTAAAATGAACGAGTTGTTGTAATAGGATGCTTCACTCTTGTTCTGCTAATTATTAATTATTGTTTCAACTCCGTTTTTTTTTAATTCCAGCTTGTAAGTTAAGCCCTTTTCAAAATTGCTTTGGTTTACAACTGCCTGCAACAATTTTTAGCTGTGTTGCACAACCACTCGCTTGGTGTCTTCTTGCAAGCTGTCACAGTCATTGCAGAGTCATAAGTCGTTGCAACTGATTGCCTAACATGCTTGAACATGTTCAAAATTCTGAAGTGACTGCATGGGATCAAAATACTTGCATTTGGTTACTTTGAGAGTCATACAAATGTTGCACTCCATTGCATACCGGTGCACAACAAGATGCACAAGCTTGCGTGATTTGGATATTGTATTTGATCAATTAGATGCCATGCAGTACTCACACATGTACTGGTAGTAAGGTTTGCTAACAACCAGTCGTACATTCAGTTGTGTGTGGGATAGGAATATGAGACTGCTATAAGACTGCATCACCTCATGCAACATTGTACTACCATTGGGCAAATTTAAGAGAAAATTTATGCAACTGTTTCTAAGAGAAAAATCTCTCAGCAACTGAAATGCTCTCCAGCCCTTTTGGAAGAAAGCTGGAATCAGGTGTTACTAACTTTGTGGGGTTTTTTTCAGCGTCTGTTGCCTTTAATTGAGGACATTTTATTTGTTCTTGAGAGTTTGGTGTTGATATGACGAGATTCATATTTTGCAACTTCTATTGCATTTGTGAAAGCTTTCGGCAGTCCATTGCAAGAGTAGCTTTTTTGAATTCGATTGTCACCAATTTTCTGCAATCAGTTGCTCTCCAGTTGCAAAAGAGGCTTTAAAAAGAATATGGAAAACAGCTTGGCAAAACACCTGTATGAAATCAGTGATAAATATGAATTATTAGCTGGTCTGAATGTGTATTGACAAAAGGTATAGAAGCAGTTGTTATTGCTCATACTAGCATTACAAGCTGCTGCTACACTGTAGATTGTTACATTTACTGGACTAACAAAAACATCTTGTGTTCTTTCTCTGTGTGATAGATTTTGCCTTTTGGTGCATGTTTGTCTTGGTGAAATTAAGTTTTTGTAGAAAAGCTTTCTTTTTTTATTAAATATAAAAGACTGTGTGCACCTTTATTTACTTTTTATGACAAAGAAGCTAGATCTTTTGACCTAAACAGCTTTGAAATTTCAGTTAAACCTGTACCACACAATCCCAAGTTTAAATGACTCCAAGGAAGATGCCATTTGAAAATATTGTTAGAAAAGGAGAAAATGCTGGCAACCAGCATTTTCTCCTTTTCCAACAATGTTTTCTGCTCTTTCAAAGATTGTGCCATTATTTGAGCTACAGTTAAATTATCATCTGCAAATGCTTTCAATTTAGGCATATCTCAAATTTTGTCTTGTGGTATAGAGTGAAGTCTTTTTTCCTAAATTATCCCTTTACCACACAATCCCGACATTTAATGACCCTAAAAAAGAAGGCTTTTGAAAACATTGTGGGAAAAGGAGAAAATGCTGGTAACCAGCATTTTCTCCTTTTCCCTCAAAATTTTCCACCCTGTCACAGACAAATTCCCTCATTTGAACCACATATGAATTGCCATCTGCAAATGCTTTCATTTTAGACAAGTCTTAGATTTTGTCATGTGGTAAAGAGTTAAAATTCTACTTCATTTTTTTCATTCACATAGGCTTGACTCTTTACCAGAAACAGAATTTTAGACCAGTCTGTTTTGAAAGCATTTGCAGGTGACAATTGGTGTATAATGAATAGCAGTTGATTGTTATAGGGTTTAACGTAAGTGGAAAAAAGGAGAAAATGGTTTTTCTCCTTTTCAGACAATGTCTTCAAAAACCTTCCTCGTGGGGTTGTTGAAACACAGGGTTACTTGGTAAAGGGTTAACCCTTTATTAAACAATCCAGTGTTTTAACAACCTAGAAGAAGAAGGCTTTCAAAAACATTGTAGGAAAAGGATAAAATGCTGTTTAGTAAAGGGTTAAGCAATGCTTGTATCACAGTAACATTACTTTACATGATATTTCGATGTACATAATTATATTGATATATTGTCTCATTAAATTTTATATACAAAAAAAGTTTTGTAGATTTCAATGAAAAATTTCAAGTGTCTTTTGTACGAGGGCTGTTCGATAAATTCATGGAATTTTGTAGTAAAATTAAACTTGGCGACCAATTGATATCACTTTTAGCATACACATCAATCAATCTACACCTGAAACATCCTTCAAATTTCATAAAAATTCATATAGAAATCAATTTTTAACAGAGAATTACAAAACATGTGTAAACGTATATTGCTGGGGTCTGGATGGTCTTGAAAAATAATGTCAACATCATCACAAGTTAAGAGATTGGCATACTTTTTCACAAGACACACCCAAGTTGTCCGATATGACACGCATTGACTGTAACCCGCCAGTTGTTATTCACCTTGTCACATGCAGTAGCGGAAATTGACGCCGTTACCCCAACCGGCCGTCCTTTACTAGGATCATCTTTAAGCCATGATCAGAATCATTCCCGAACTGCTCATGCCACTTATAGACATATAAAATACTACAGGAACTAGAAAATGTCGACTCTTAACACAATTCTATGATCTATTTTGGTTTTTTGCCAAGTCCAACACAAAACTTTTTTGTGTGTAATTCAACATCCAATGAAGATGTCATTGCATCAAAATTTACGTGGCAAAGACAAAAACTATGTTATTTCAGTAACCGGAAGTGCCACAGTGATGATAGTGTACAGAAGTGCCATTATGATCCTATTTGAGCGTTTGCACAATTGGCAGCATTTTTACACATTTCTGAATGTGCATTTTACATAAAATATACATGTTTCGAATCTGGAGAAAATTTTAGCCCGGCAATGCACATTACATTGGTTACTATGGTTACACATATTTTGCATTTAAAATTTTGAAAACTGCAAAAGTTCTGTATCAAGTTTATAGTATGTTCTTGCCATTGTAGGCAAAGTTTTAGCTTGCAGTATCAATAAATGTGGTTTTTACAACAAAATTCCATGAATTTATCGAACAGCCCTCATATCTGATCGATATTTCACAACTATTTTACAATTCTAACAATGGATTTAAACTATTTCAAAACATCCTTGCGTAGGCTCAATTAAGACCTACAAAAAACTTGTATAAATGTGATGAAGAGACATCATAAAGATTGTTCTTGTCTGGAAAACATTGTGCTAAATGTAGACTTCGATTTAAATGAGCAATTACACTCATCTCTCTGTATCCATGCTTTCAAAGCTGATCTACTGATGAACTGCTGATGGACTTTCATCCTTTATCAGACGTCAAAATTTCAGACTAGTCCAAATTGAAGACAGATGCAGACAACAAAATGATTGTGACTGAAAAATTAAAATTTGTTTAGGGAAGGGTATAAAACATTGTGGGAAAAGGAGAAAATGCTACAATGTTTTCAAAAGGCTTCTTTGACAGGGTCGTTCAAAAGCGGGATTGTGTGGTAAAGAGTTAAAAACTTGAATTAATGGGGAAACAACATACGCATGTGTAACAATGGTCATAATTTGTTAATACCTGTAACTCTTTACCAGACGACAAAATTCTAGACTCATCCAAATTGAAAGCAGTGGCAGACTGCAAATTAAGTGTGGCTCAAATGATGGAATTTATCCATGAAAGGGTAGAAAACATTGTGGGAAAAGGGAGGAAATGCTGGTAGGTCAAAGTTCAAGACCTAGTGGCAGAAAGAATGGTGATATGACCTGTTGGAAAGCTGCCAGATAGGTAAACAATGTCCCAAAATTAATGCATACCTGTTTGATGCCTTGATATAAAAGGTTAGGACTAAGGCAGCAAATATGCACTAGAAAGGTGCCTGATATTGTAGAGATTGGCTGCCTCTATTAACCCTTTTTCAAAAGATAAAATTTTACATCATTCCACATTAGAAGCATTTCCAGAAGACGCAGTAAATGTGGTTCAAATGACAGGATTTGTCTTTGAAAGGGTAGAAAACAATGTGGGATATGGAAAAATGCTGGTTATCAGCATTTTGCCCTTTTCCCACAATCTTTTAAAAAATTTTGTCCTAAAAGTTATTAAAACTTGGGATTGCGTGGTAAAGGGTTAACCCTTTCCCACACAATCACGGGTTTTAACGACCCTGAGAAAGAAGCCTTTAGAAAACATTGTGGGAAAAGGAGAAAATGCTGGTAACCAGCATTTTCTCCTTTTCCCAAATTGTTTTCTACCCTATCAAAGACAGAAATCATCATTTCAGCTACATATAAATTGTCGTCTGCAATTGCTTTCAATTTGAGCCAGTCTGAAATTTTGTCGTTTGGTAAAGAGTTAATAAGACGGACACTATAGTAAACACTTAGATTTAGAGTGAGCTTTAAAGATTTATTAATTTATTACCAACAAGATGCCGTAAATGATTTTTTTTAAAAACTTGAGCCAGTTTACAATATGATAAAAAGGATATGCATGATAACAAATTCATTTTGGAGCTTTAAGATAAATGAGCCTTGCTCTGTGAAAAGGGAGTTTTATGCATCTGCAAAAACTATTGACCCGTGTCAGAACTTTCCCACCAGGGTCAGAACTTTTAGTTATGTATCAATTTTCTGCATTTGAAAGGACACATCCACTTTATGATTCAGTCCTTTGCAGAGCTCCAGATAGAGGGAGTGATTTTGATTTTACAACTGAAAATATTAATTATTCTCCACTAGACCCTATGTTATGGGTACTCATTAGAATCGTCTCATCGAGACGATTCTAATGAGTACCCACAACACAGGGTTTGGAAGAGAAATAATAGATTTAGAATACCATCACTCCCACTTATCTGGAGCTCTGCTTTGTATATTCTATGGATCCATAATTTTGGGATGACTTGCTTGGTATAATGCATCCAGGAGATGCATCAAACTCCTTTTACAAGAGTATGGCACAAATGTATTGTTTTGCATGCCAACTGTCTTTTACAACAAATGCATATGCATCATTTTGACATGGCAATGGAAATGAAACAGTAGAAAATATCTAACAATTGCTACCTATGTCATAACTTGTTTCCAACTGAAATAAATTTGCAACAACTTTGAAAATATCCCTATAAAATAGAGGATTTTTTTTTTTTTTTTTTTTTTTCAGTGAGAGATCAAATTTATTTCATTGAGTGAACATCATCGGTAATATTTTCAGGACTGGCACAGCCACGAGTGAAAATATTACTGATGGTGTTCAAGAGGTAAAATAAATTTCCGTCTTCACCAAAGAAAACAAATATTCAATTTATTTCATGTTTCTAACCCCTTTTTTGTTGGGACTTTCATCAAAATCCAGTACACTTGTTTTCGGTAATTCCCCGCGGCATACCCCCCTTATATAACAATGCATTACAACATTACGTAAAGTGCAAGAAATATAGGGTAAATGCACATAAATTACAACATATTTCCCTCTGGTTGAATGGCACGCACTGTTTACCAAGGTAACGAGGTTTTTGCCTTCAAGTGAAGAGTTAGAAAATATGAAATCAGTATTTTCATTGGTCATAACCATGAAATATCAAACCATAATCCACTGTTATTTATCGATAAACTACCAAAAAGCATGAAATAAATATAAATATTTAATAGGGGTATTCATGTTTGTGCACAAATCCATATAAATGCATCATAACAAGCAATTTCTTATTTGCTCCAATATTTTCCAGAGTAGACTGTTGTGAAAAACAAGCTGTCTGCATGAAATCTATTTGTTTGTATAGGAGTTTAAGGCCATTTTATCAGTTTAGGTCGTATCACGGCAGTCAGTGCACCTATCCATGTGTTTCCTAGCTTTCTCACACTAGTACTGACACAACTTTGTCATCTCTGCATCAGAGGTGACTGGTGAAAAATTGCCAGAAAGAAAGAATGCCTCAACAGAGTATCGAACCTGCAAACCCCAGATCACAAGTCAGATACACTAATCACTGAGCTAGCCGGCCAGGCTTCAGTGATGTTAAAACTCGGGCTTGAATTTGTTTGCTAAAGGGTTAAGGGCTCTATGAGTGGAACTGTTAGCTATATTAAAATCACATGTGAAGCAAGTATCAGGAGTTAACTACTTCAGGCTGTACTTCTACCTCTGCCGCACTGATCTCCTCCTGAACTTCTATCATACCTATATTCTGATTTTCCTGAAAAATAAAAAATCAAATCTTTGCCTAAAATTCATTTCTTAACCCTTTACCAGATGACAAAATTTCAAATTGGTTCTTACCAAAAGCATTTGCAGACGACTAAATCGTACTTGACCATATGATAAAATTCCAGACTGGACCAATTTGAAAGTATTTGCAGATGACAAATGTTGCTAAAATGATGAATTCTAATTTGAATTTGGTACAAAACATTACAGGGAAAGAAGAAAATGCTAGTTATAAGCATTTTCTCCTTTTCCTACAATGATTTCAAAAGGCTTCTTCATCAGGGTCATTAAAAGTCTACATTGTGTGGTAAAGGGTTAAAGGTGGCCAAAATGACGAAACATGTCCTTCATAGGGAAGAGAACACTGTGGGAATATGAGAAAGTGCTGGTTACCAGCATCTTCCCCTTTTCCCACAATGTTTTCTACCCTATTAAGCCTTTACCACACAATCCCAACTTTTAACAACCCATAGAAAGAAGCCTTTTGAAAACATTGAGGGAAAATTTAATTTTTCAGGCACACTGATATTGTTGTCTGCAAATGCTTTCAATTTGGACAAGTCGAGAATTTTGTTGTTTGGTAAAGTTAAAGAAAAGTCTCATTATTTGAGCCACATTTAAATTGTCGTCTGTAAAAGCTTTCAGTTTAAACCGGTTTAAAATTTTGTTGTATGGTAAAGGGTTAAGGCCCCTTTAAAGACATTAAAACTCTTGGGTTTTAACTCTTTACCAAACAACAAAATTTTATGCCAGTCCAAATATTATGGATCAATTTTATCTGAATCATGACTTCGAATGATCCTTTGACATGCAGAAAATATGACATTAGTAAAAAGTTTTAACCCAGGTCAACTGAAGCATGAGTTTAAGGGGTCCTTTGATATGCAAAAAAAAAATTGGTGAAAAGTTTCAACCCAGGTCAACTGAATTATGAGGTAGACTGATCCTTTGACAAGCAGAAAATCAATCAATAACAAAAGATTATCCCAGGTCAATAATTTCTGCAAATGCATAAACCCTTTCCCACACAATCCTGTGTTTTACGACCTTGAAAAAAATACCTTTTGAAAACATAGTGGAAAAAGGAGAAAATGATGGTAACCAGCATTCTCTCCTTTTCCCACAACGTTTCTACTCTTCCCAAAACAATTTTCAATTTTTGAAACACATTTATTTTGACGTCTGCAAATGTTTTCAATTTGGACTGGCATAAAATTTTGTTGTTTGGTAAAGAGTTAAAACCCACAGTGCATGACACTTATAGTTTCTCTCATTTGGGGCTTGAAAGGCAAAGAAAAAAAAAAAAAAAAACTCAATGACAAAAAATGTGCCTAACCTCTTCGTTTGGGGTGATGTACTGTATGACATACTGATTCCCATCTATTTCTGTAGTATTATTAGCGGACACCAGCATATTGGTTCCTTCTTGTACAATAATAGTTTCAGGATTTATTTGAAGCATGGAACCAGCTTCTACCTGTTGTGACAGGGTACCATTCTGGGACATATCGAATATCTGCTGCAGAATATTGACTGCTGAGGCTGTTTTTTCATCAAGGTTTGCATCCGCTGTGAAATGAATATGTAACTCTTTACCAAACAATTCTGAATATTTAACTCTTTACCAGACAACCAAATTTTAGACTGGCCCAAATTCAAAGTATTTGCAGACGACAAATTAAATGAGGCTCAAATGATAGAATTTGTTTCTGAAAGGTTAGAAAACATCATGGGAAAAGGAGAAAATGCTGGTAACCGGCATTTTCTCCCTTTCCCATGATGTTTTTAAAATTCTAATTTCCCAGAGACATTAAAACTCTTCATTCTGTGGTAAAGAGATAAAACCCAATGGATAGAAGCTTTGAAAAGGTGATAAAAATAGAAAATTCTGAATGTCAGAATGTCATCCTTTACCCACAATGTTTTCTACCCTTTAAGGTCAAATCCCACATTCAGTGCAAATTTAATTCATTGTCTGCAAATGGTTTGAATTTGTACAAGTCTAAAACTTTCTCCTGTTGATGGAAATTTTAAGTTCCCAAATCAAAGCTTCCACAGTGAAAGTGTTAGTTTCGTTGATAGCCACTTGCTTTAACTCTTTACCACACAACAATAATTTAGACTGGTCCAAATTCAAAGCATTTGCAGATGACAAATTAGACTTGGCTGAAATTATTGGATTTGTTTCTGAAAAGTAAGACGAGAGGGCCATGATGGCCCTGGATCGCTCACCTGAGTCATTAGGTGAAATTCCACTCCAGGGTCATAATGACCCAATTTAAAACTTATCTGAGATATTATTCAGACAAACATTCTGACCAATTATTGTCAGGTCAATTGAGCTGAAAATGTGGCCTCCGGAGTGTCCAAAATGTCTTTCTTCAATTTGACCTAGTGACCTAGGTTATGACCCTATGTGACCATATTTCAAACTCATCCAAGACATCAAAACAAACTTGTTGACCAAGGTTCAGGTGAATTGGGCAAGAACTGTCACCTCTAGAGTGCCCACAAGGTATTTCTGTAATTTGACCTAGTGACCTAGATTATGACCCTATGTGACCAAATTTCAAATCCATTTAAGTTATCATCAAGTCAAACATGCTGACAAATTTTCAGGTGAGTTGAGCAAAAACTGTGGCCTCTACAGTGCCCACAATACATTTCTTTAATTTGACCCAGTGACCTAGTTTATGACCCTATGAGAGCCAATTTCTAAATGATCCGAGATATCATCAAGTCAAATAGGTAGACCAATTTTTAGGTCAATTTAGCTAGAATTGTGGCCTCAAGAGTGCCAACAAGGTATTTCTTCAATGTGACCCAGTGACATTGTTTATGACCCTATGTGACCCAATTTTGAACTCCTCTGAGATATCATCAAGACAAAAAATGTGGCCTCTAGAGTGCCCACAAGGTATTTCTTTAATTTGACCTAGTGACCTACTTTATGACCCCAGATGACCCAATTTCAATCTCATCCAAGATTTAATTAAGGCAAACATTCTGATAAATTTTCAAGTCAATTGAGCAAAAAATGTGGCCTCTAGAATGCCCACAATGTATTGCTTTAATTTGACCCTTGTTACCAGAGCCATGTTTCTTGATGGATCAAAATTTCGCGAACAAGTTTTTGAAAGGGTCACCCAAGGAACATCTCTGAGAAATTATTTTAAAATCTGACCAGCCGTTTCAGAGAAGAAGAATTTTTAAGGATTTCTTCATTTCCGTATAGTGCAAGTAGCCCCCATTCACCAGAGCCATGTTTCTTGATGGATCAAAATTTTGCGAACAATTTTTGAAAAGGGTCACTCAAGGAACATCTCTGTGAAATTATTTCAAAATCTGACTAGCCGTTTCAGAGAAGAAGAATTTTTAAGGATTTCTTCATATCTGTATAGTGCAAGTAGCCCACAGTCACCAGAGCCATGTTTCTTGACGGATCAAAATTTCGCGAACAACTTTTGAAAAGAGTCACCCAAGGAACTTCTCTGTGAAATTATTTTAAAATCTGACCAGCCGTTTCAGAGAAGAAGAATTTTTAAGAATTTCTTCATATCTGTATAGTGCAAGTCGCCCACAGTCACCAGAGCCATGTTTCTTGACAGATCAAAATTTCGCGAACAACTTTTGAAAAGAGTCACCTAAGGAACATTTCTGTGAAATTATTTTAAAATCTGATAAGACGTTTCCGAGAAGAAGAATTTTTAAGAATTTCTTCATATCCATATAGTGCAAGTAGCCCCAATTCACCAGAGCCATGTTTCTTCACGGATCAAAATTTTGCGAACAATTTTTGAAAAGGGTCACCCAAGGAACATTCCTGTGAAATTATTTCAAAATCTGACCAGTGGTTTCAGAGGAGAAGATTTTTAAAGAATTTCTTAGAAAATTCCATTTTGTTGCCATGGCAACCAGAGTTTTTAATGGAATCAAATTTTGTGAACAGTTTTTAAAGAGGACCTCCCAAGGAACATTCCTGCCAAGTTTGGTCCAAATTGGCCCAATGGTTTAGGAGGAGATGATGTTTAAAGAATTGTTGACGATGAACGACACATGATGCACAGACGCACGACGGACACCGGGTGATCCTAAAAGCTCCCCTTGAGCACGTTGTGCTCAGGTGAGCTAAAAACATTGTGGGAAAAGGAGAAAATGCTGTTCACCAGCATTTGCTCCTTTTCCCACAATGTTTTCAAAAGGCTTTTTTCTCAGGGTCGTTAAAACTCGGGATTGTGTGGTAAAGAGTTAATCCATTGCCAAACAATGTTTTCACCAGTTATTGAAAACAATTCGAGGAATGGAGAAATCCTGAAAACAAGCAAATTCTTCTTTTCCCATAATGTTTTTAATCTCTTCAAATACAATATCCCATTATTTTGGCCTGATTTGATTGGTCTTTTGCAAATGTTCAGACTGTTTAATCCTTCTATCACTATTCCAAGGACAGCATCACCCTCTAGAACACATGTAGCAGCTAAAATAACAAAATCAGTACAAGAAATTTTGCATCAGAGAACTTTGAAAACATTCTTCTAACATATGCATATAGCTTGGTACTTTGTTGCATGTGAAAACATTGTGACAAAAGGAGAAATTGCAAGTGCCACAAATTCTTTCAGCAAGAGTGTCTCATGGCCATGCCAGCACCCTGCTGTAGCTGGATATAACTGCAAATTAATGAAAATTTAAAGCTGAAAATGGGGCATAACTTTGTCAAATGTATTTTGAAGGACACCTGTTCCTCTTGTATGGGGCTAATCTTTTTATAGTATAAAACTAGCCCAAATTTGAAGAAAATATCTTCAGTACTAATAGAGATATGATAAAATGTAATTTCTATTTTTTGTGTGTGTGTGGGGAGGGGGGCATGGTCATGTATATTACACATACGTACTATACCTTGATATTTTCTTCAAAATCATTTTAACTCTTTAACACTTTCCCAAACGACAAATTTTGGACTGGTCCAAATCGAAAGAGTTTGCAGACGACAATTTTAGATTTGATGAAAATGGCAGAAATGTCTCAAAAAGGGTAGAAGACACTGTGGGAAAAGGAGAAATTGCTCGTTACGAGCAATTTCTCCTTTTCCCACAGTGTTTTCAAAAGACTTGTACTGCAGACACGTGAAAACCAGGGCTTGTCTGGGAAAGGGTTAAGCTAAAAATGGTCACTGTTAGACAAAATAGGTTGCAGTTGGGTATATGTTAAACCCTTACCACACAATCCCATTTTGTAAAGACCACTCAAGATGAAGACTTTTAGACACTGTGGGAAAAGCAGAAAATGCTGGAAACCAGCATTTTCTCCTTTTCTTACATTGTTTTCTCCCTTTCCAAAGAACATCTCTTCATTCAGGTCACCTTTGATTTGTCGTCTGCAAATACTTTCAGTTTGGACGAATATAGAATTGAGTCATTTGGTAAAAAGTTATGAGAGTGAAAAATGTATGAAGCAAATGTAAAAGATATAGGCATGTTGAAAAAACAAATAATCCAGCCCGACAAACTGCTCAAAGTCATTGATTAACTCTTTACCAAACGACAAAAATTTAGACTCATCCAATTTCAAAAGCATTTGCAGATGCCAAAATAAATATGACTCAAAACTGAAATTTGTATTTCAGGAGGGTAGAAAACGGTGTGTGGAAAGGAGAAAATGCTGATTACCAGCATTTTCTCCTTTTCCCACAATATTTTCAGAAGTTCTGTTTCCCCGAGTTGTTAAAACTCTGGATTGTGTGGTACAGGATTAAATAATGAGAAATAAATAAGTCATTACAACCTGTGATAATATGAGATTCATTTCCAACATCAGATGTCATCACTTCCATAGAAACAGGACGGGTCTGACCATCATCAATTTGAAGAACCTGCAAATTTGAAAGGTAGGTTTAACTCTACCATACCACAAAAATGAAGACTTGTCCAAATTGAAAGTATTTGCAGACGACAATTTTAATGTGGCTAAAACAATAAAATTTGTCTATGATAGGGTAGAAAACATTGTGGGAAAAGGAGAAAATGCTGGTTACCAGCATTTTCTCCTTTTTCTCCCATGTTTTTAAAAGGCTTTTTTCTCTAGGTCATTCAAACGCAGGATTGTGTGGTGAAAGCTTAAAGCTTTACCAAACAATTAACAACTCTGAGGGGGGAAGCTTTTTGATAACATTGTCCAACAATATTTTCTACCCTTTCTGAGATAAATCCCATCATCTGAACCACATTTAATTCTGTCATCTGCAAAATTTCTCAATGTGGACAAGTCTAAAATGTACACTTTGGTAAGGACTGGATTCAGTACCTCCTGACCATGAGTTTCTTTTATTTCCAGCAGACTTCTCTCAAATTCACTGGTAATCAAACACATTGGCACAAGTACAAATTGTGTATGTAAACCAATTTTCCCTTTTCCCACAATGTTTTGAATTGTATAAATTAATCTAAAGCTGACTTTCAGAGTATATGTATTGCTTGTTGCTTTCTTTCTTTTCATTTTTTTTTTACCTGTACTGTTTATTCCATCCCCATCTGAACTACTTTATAGTTCAATGTCTGATACGATTATATTGAGGATATTTATTGTTTTCTGTGTAAGATCGAAATTTATTTCATCTTGTGAACATCATACGGCTACGCCACTCTTGAAAATAATTACTGTATGATGTTCACGAGATGAACTAATTTCAATCTTTCACCAAAACCCCCCAAATATTCTATTTATTTCATGCTTCTAACCCCTTTTTTGTTGGGACTTGCAAAATACTGGGGAGCTCTCGGTTTATCTATCATTAAATTCATTGGTCAAAATGGTGAAATTATCAAACTATAATCCACCATTAATTCCTGATAAACTACTGAAAAGCATGAAAAAGCATGAAATAGAATGTTTCTTTTTTCTTAACCCTTAAAGCGCTGGAACCAATTTAACTTGTTTTTGCTGACAGTGTAGATCAAGATCAGACTGCACAGAACATGCAGTCTGATCTTTGATCTACACTGTCAGCTACTTCAATACACCTTCTGGCTAAAACAACCTTGAAATGACAATATTTCGGATGATTTTCTTCACTGAAAAGGTTTATTTCATAAATTCAGCACACTAAGGGTTAAATTATTTCAGTCCTGCATAATGGCCTTTACACCTAACATGACTCCTAGGTGTTTCTTTACAGGTCCTACATGCACAAAACACTATTAAAGCTACAGCGTACTTTATGAAATATACTCATTGAAGCGTTCATCAGACAGACTGCATGTAATCTGCATTGTGATCCCATAAGCTCAGGGTCTCACCCACAACCTGCCCTTTGATAATTAGTAAAACAAAGCTAAAGTACAGATATTACAGCTGGGTTCACCCTCACCCAACAGATACATGTTTTTTATGCATAAATCCTGTCACAATGACTTTCATCAATCTACAGAAAGAGTTTTTGCTACAAGTCAAAGTCCACACATCCTGCATGTTACCATAGAGCTACTAGGACTAAGTGGCTATTTTTAGTCCCTCTGAAAACCATTTCAAATGACCTAAAGGAAACTATCTTGAGACAAAGAGAATATATTTCATAAATCATATGGAAATAATTTTTACATTCAATAGTTTCTTCTCCTTCAACTTCTGACAATCAGTTAACACTATACTAGGAGACAAAATTTCAGACACATCCAAACTGAAAGCATTCCCAGAAGACAAATGAAATGTGGCTCAACCAATGAAATTGTCTCTGTAAGGGTAGAAAATATTGTGGAAGAATGCTGGTTACCAACATTTTCTCCTTTTCCCCTCAAGATTTTCAAAGGGCCTTCTTTCCAAGGGTCTTTGAAAGATGGGCTTGTAAAACTGTCACAAAAGGGGACCTAACCGTGAAAGCACTTCTCACAACTTAAGTTGCCTTTGCTGCCACAGATCAAAATCAGACTACACAAAACATGCAGTCTGATCTTTGATCTACACTGTCAGTTTTGCCGAGACTTTCCGGACAAAAGCAAGGTTGATGTTGCAATTATTTCAGTCATATCTTTGGAATGGAATGCTCTTTTGGTTTTATTAGGCAGTCTAAGGGTTAATTCTTTGTCAAGTGATTTGATAAGATGGGATTTCCCACACAAAAAAAGGTCCATGTTCAAGGGGAAATAACTCTTCCACAAAAAAATTCCACTTCCATTAAGATGCCTTTACAAGCAAACAGACAACTGGATAACCAAATGGACAGACATGCTGATTCTTATATGGCCCACAACATGCGAAATGAGACCTTCGAACATTTGCAGTGTCATCTTGGATTAGCCTGCGCAGTCTGCGCAGGCTAATCCAAGACAGCACTTTACGACTACATAAGATTTTTTCATACGGTAGACTTTTGTGAAACAGAAAATCGCACAAAAACGGAAGTGTCGTTTTGCATTAATCACAGACTGCACAGGCTGATCTGGGATGACACACTTTTATGCATATGTCCGCAGGCCCCTTTTCGTGTGTTGCATGCCATATACATGTACCAGTGACAATTTTAATTCTGCTGGGGTATACAGGGGTTGCCACTAACACTTTCCAGAGAAATACCAAACTTTTGGAGGGGAAACCTGAAATTTTGCATCAAGCAGGGACAGGTTCCCCAAATTTTGCTAAATAATGGCCTTACAATGCCTGACTTGAAAGTGGCGAGTAAGCCAAATGTATAATAAAAAGGCATTACCTGGATTTCTGATGGTCTTCCCTGAGCAGGCTCTTGCTGGTTTATTTCATGAACATTTACATGATGTCTAGTTTTAAGATGACGCTTCAAGTCAGACAGGTTGCCAAACAGATAATCGCAGCTTAGACACTTGTAGGCACTGCTGTTGAGCTGAGAAATCTCTACGGGTACTGATCCAATAGATGGGAAAGACTGAACATCCTTGTGCAACCTAGAATTCCCATGGAGAAGAATGAAAATGAACCAAAGTCAATCACACAGAAAAAAAATTACGGTCAATTAAAGAAAAAAACACAGAAAATATATTAAGATCAACCAAAGAGAAACACACAGATAAAAAAAATTGAGATAAAATACATGTACATGTAAAGAGAAACACACAGAAAAAAATATCAAGATCAACCTAAGAGAAACACTCAAACACAAAATTACATCAACCAAAGAGAAATACCAGTACACAGAAAAAAAAAGTTAAGATCAACTAGAGAATAACAGGAAAAAATATTGAAATCAACCATAGAGAAACACACAGAATACTAGGGGTCCTTGAGGGCCTGAATCTCTCTACTGGCAGTAATTTTGCTTTTATTTCAGCATACATTGTGAATTTATGATGCAAAAAGGAAAAAGATAAACACACAAAAAAAATGGGGGGGGGGATGCTGTTACAACTGGGTTTGAACCCACAAAGACAGGCATGGTGAAATGAACAAATAGAAAAAAAATTTTGAAGTACAATTTGTCAAAACCAGTAGCTGTTACTGTGAAGTGCACAATTTTTCTGTATTTCAGTAAAACTTTAAAAACTAAAGATATTTCTTTAAGATAATGTGTCAAAGTAACTCACTTTGAATAGTGAATTTTAAGTGACCCTATAGTATTTGCGGAGAAGTCGCAGTGTTGGCAAAGGAACCGTCTTACTACATCATGGGTTTCCATGTGACGCTTTAAATGGCTTCTCTGTGTGGCTTCATAGGGACATCTGTAGAAAGAAACAAACAAATGAGCCACTGTCTGTAAAAAGGGTGTTTAATGCATCTGCCAAAAAGTACCGACTCAGGTCAGTCGGCACAGGTCTACCTAGGACCAAATTTTTTGTTACTGATTAATTTTCTGCTTGTCAAAGAATCAGTCTACTTCATGATTCAGTTGGCTATCAACTCTTTACCAAACGACAAAATTTTAGACTAGTTGAAATTGAAAGCATTTGCAGACAACAACATAAATATCACTCAAAAATTGAAATTTGTTTTAGGAAGGGTATAAAACATTGTGGGAAAAGGAGAAAATGCTGGTTAACAGCATTTTCTCCTTTTCCCACAATGTTTTCAAAAGTTTTCTCCTTCTGAGTCGTTAAAAGTCAGGATTGTGTGGTAAAGGGTTAAACAAAATGGATTTTATGGATCCATAATCATCTGATGACTCGCTTGGTACAATGTATCAGAGAGACACATAAAACCTCCATTTACCAGAGTGCCACTCAATATACTTAACCCTTTACCACACAATCGTGAGTGTTAACAACTCTTACAAAAAGCTTTTGAAAACATTATGGGAAAAAGGAGAAAATTCTGGTAACCAACCACAACCACAAAGGTGAGCTGTTTGAAAGAAATTTTTTCTTTTTTTTTTCATGTAATCAGCACTTCCTCCTTTTTCCACCATGTTTTCTACTCTTTCAAAGACATATCATATCATTTCAATCATATCTAACTTGTCGTCTGCAAATGCTTTCTAATTGGACAACCTAAAATTTTGTTGTTTGCTGAAGAGATATTGACTTTTCCACTTACCCTTTACCACATGACAAAATAGTAGACCTGTCCAATTTGAAAACATTTGCAGACGACATAACAAATTGGCTCAAATGATGGAATTTGTCTGTAAAAGAGTAAAGAAACAGTGTGAGAAAAGGAGAAAATGCTGGTTACCAGCATTTTCTCCTTTTCCCACAATGTTTTCAAAAGGCTTTTTCTTCAGGGTCCTTAAAACAGGATTGTTTGGTAAAGAGTTAAGAAACAGGTTTTTGGATTGGTTATGAAAGCATAAAAATCTGTCACTGTTAAATACTCACCCTAGCTGTTATTCTTATTTTACATTCTAAGGTATGACAAAATGATTACCAGGATTTTCTTTTTTTCCATCAATATTTTCGAACTGTGATGCCTTAACCCTTTACCGCACAATGACGCCTTTTGACGCCCCTGGGAAAGAAGCTATTAGAAAACATTGTGGGAAAAGGAGAAAATGCTGGTAACCAGCATTTTCCCCTTTTCCCACAATGTTTTGTACCCTATCAAATAAAAATTGCACCATTTTAGCCAAATTGAAATTGTCGTCTGCAAATGCTTTCAATTTGGAGAAGGCTTAAATTTTGTTGTCTGTTAAAGGGTTAAAACAAAGAATACATGATGTGATGCTTCATTATTTTCATATAGGCCATGCTCTTTGAAATGGAGGCTTAATGCATCTGCAAAAAGTATTGATCCATGTCAGCCTGTGCTGTAAGCACAGACTGACATGGGCTGAAAGTTTTTGCTGTTAGTCAATTTTCTGCTAGTCCAAGTACTATTCTACCTCAGGATTCAATCTGTAGTTAACTCTTTACCACACAATCCGGAGTTTTAACAACCCTAAAGAAGGCGGCTTTCGAAAACATTGTGGGAAAAGAAGAAAATGCTGGTAACTACCATTTTCTTCTTTTCCCCGTATTCAATGATCTCAAAGACAGATGCAGTCATTTGTGCCCCATTCTATTTGTTGTCTGCAAATGCTTTCAATTCAGACTGGTCTAAAATTTTGTTGTGTGATAAAGAATTAAACAAAATTAATTTTGTGAATCCATGATCATATAATGCCTTGCTTAAGTATAATACATCACACAGATGCATTATAACCCCCCTCCCCTTTTGCCAGAACATGGCTCATTTCTAAATACATGTAGTTCTGAAATAAGCAAGTTACTGCAGCATGAGAAGTTATACCATAAACTCACATTTATTTAATGCTTTTTGGTAGTTTATTGGGAAATAATGGTGGATTATGATTTGATAATTTCACTGTTTTGACAAGTGATTGATAATCTCACAGGTACGGAAATACCGAGACCTTCCCTGCAAGTTCCAACAGAAAGGGGTAAGAAGCATGATATAAACAGATTTTTTTTTTCTGTGAAAGATCAAAATTAATTTCATCTTGTGAACATCATATGGTAATATTTTCACTCATGGCTGTGTGACATGTGAAAATATAACCTATGATGTTCACTTGATGAAATAAATTTCGAACTTTCACCACACACACACAAATAAATTCTCCATTAACTTACTTTTCACATTTAAAGAGTTTTCCTTCAGCATGGGATCGAACATGCCACCTGAGTGCTGTCTTGGACTTGTATGCTTTTCCACAGTCACCACACATGAAAGGTTTGTCTTTAGAATGTTTTATCATGTGAGCCTGAAATTAGACATACTGGGTAAAGAAACAAAACTTATCTGTGATACAAAAACTTAAAAGGTAAAAAAATAATCAATCTTCTCCACCACAGCTTTATTCATAAATCACTCTGAATTCAACTCTATTTCTAAACTCCAAGACGGAATGTTTCAGCCAATCAGATGACTAGTTTGGAAACTTGGCATAAGTATGACAACAGTCAGTGAACAAGAGGGCCATGATGGCCCTGTATCGCTCCACTGGCTTATAAATATAAACCATAAATACTAAACATTTCAATTCTGAGCCAAATGCTTTCAAAATGAAGACTTACAAAGTTTTCTCTGTAAAAGCCCATGTGAAAGTTGAGACCCGCAGGGCAAAGCCATTTCTGGTCCCAGAGCTATAATTACTTGAACCCTGGTAGAGGTCCACAAGATAAAGCCACATGCCAAAATAATACAAGTCTATGCTGTATGGTTATAAATAAGGTGATTTTCAAGTTTCGTCCATATGAAGCCTCTGTAAAACATAAGACCCCTGATGCAAGGCTAATTTAAAAAAAAAAAAAAATCAAAAGTGATCCAGATTTGGTAGCCCTTGGGTTTGCAGTTAGGAGCAAAAAGATTTTTTGAATTTTCACACTATAAGCACATGTTTATGACCCATGAGATAGGACTAATTTTGACATAACTTGAATAACTTTGGAAGAGGTTATTTAGATTACACTCATACAATATTACAGCTGTAACTCAAGGTAAGGAACAAGAAGACCTTTTAAGTTCTCACTATATTAGCCTATGTAAAGCTTGTGACTTCATGGGTGAAGCAGTTTCAGAGATGATAAGCTTGATGGCCTTAGGCCTGTGGAGCTAAAAAGCAGTATCTTTTTCATGAGCTACAATAATGTTAGTAAATACAAGCTTTTGGAAAAAAATTTTCAAGGTTTTTCAATACTTTTCAGTTTTGTAGCCATAACAACCATAGCTTTTAACAGAACTTAATTCTTTGAAGACATTCTGAAGAACATCATGGCAAGATGATATCTGTAAAGTCTGGTCAAAATTGGAAGAGTGGTTTCAATGAAAAAGATGGAACAATCTTGGTAGAAGTCTACAATATGAATCAGCATGCCAAATTTTTATAGCCCTAGGCCTTACAGTAAAGATAAAAAAAGATATCTTAAATTTTCACTATGTAAGCCTATCTAAAATTTGTGAACCCTGGAGTGGGACAAATCTTGATCCCAAGGCTCAAAACATGCCAAATTTGTTAGTCCTATGCTTTAGAAACAAGAAGATTGTCGAGGAGTCTTCACTATATAAGCCCTTATAAAACTTTGACCCTATGGCTACTGTCGGACTAAATGGGAAATATGTGTATTAGAAGAATAACATGCCAAATTTGGGAGTTCTTGGCCTTATGGCTAGTAACAAGACAGTTTCTGAAGTTTTCACTCCATAAACCCATGTAAAACTTGTGACCCCTGGTGCAGGGCCAAACTTGATCCTAGGGCTGTAACTTGGGCCCTCTTTGTAGTTGTCCACTAGATAATGCTATAATTATGCAAAATTTGGTAGCCCTAAGCCTTATGGCTGTGTACACCAAGATTTAAAAGTTTTCCCTATATAAGCCTATGTAAATCTTGTGAGCCTCCCCCCCCACCCCCCAGCATGAGGCCAAATTGACCCCAGGACTGTAATTTGGGCACTTTTGGTAGACCCCCACTAGATCAAGCTAAATGCAAAATTTGGTAGCTCTAGGCCTTATGGCTAAGTACAGGAACATTTCTTAAGTTGTCACTATATAAGCCCATGTAAAACTTGTGACCCCTGCGGCGGGGCCAATTTTGACCCCAGGGCTAAAATTTTGGCCCGCTTGGTAGAGACCCAATAGATATAGCTACATGCAAAATTTGGTAGCTCTAGGCCTTATGGCTAGGTACAGGAAGATTTTTAAAGTTTTCTCTATATAAGCCTATGTAAAACTTGTGACCCCTGGGGCAGAGCCAATTTTGACCCCAGGGCTATAATTTGAAGAAACCTGATAGAGGTCTACTACATAAAGCTACATGCCCAATTTGGTAGCCCTATGCCTTATGTTTTCAGACAAGAAGATTTTTAAAGATTTTCAATATTTTTCAGTTTTGTTGCAATGGCAACCAGAGTTTTTGAAGGAATCAAATGCTTTTTAGAAATTCTGAAGAGGACCATAGCAGGATCATTTCTGTCAAGTTTCATGAAAATTGGATTGGTAGTTTCAGAAAAGATGTTTAAAATAAAAATTAACGCACGGACGCACACACAACGGACACTGGGCCATGACATAAGCCCGCTGGCCTTCCGCCAGTGGAGCTAATAAAAATCAAAGATTCTTATCTATTATAAATATCAAAGGTTTGAATAAAGATATATATGGAAAAACAATTTATTCATTTTTATTTTTTCATTTTTTACCAAATAACAGAATTTTAGACTTCTCCAATTTGAAAGCATTCCTTACCAAACACCGAAGTTTTAGACTGGTCCAAACTGAAAGCAGTTGCAGACAACAAACTAAATGCTGTACAAAGTAGGAATTTTTTCTTTGAAAGGATAGAAAACACTGCAGGAAAAGGAGAAAATACTGGTTATCAGCATTTTCTCCTTTTCCAATAGTGTTTAAAAAGTCATTTATCTTGGGGGTCGTTAAAACTCAGGAATATGTGATAAGGGTTAAAATTTGTTCAAATAAAAGGATTTGTCCATAAAAGGGTAGAAAACATTGTGGAAAAAGGAGGAAATGCTTTGAATTAGACTATGTCTAAGATTTTGTCTTTTGGTAAAGACTGAACAAAATAGGACCCCTGAAAAAAATTAGATGTCATCCATGATTGTGAAGACCGGACATGAAATAAGAACTGATGATATAATCAGAGATGAAATGTTCTTATGATTTATTTCCTCTTCGTTTCATTGTTAACCCTTTATCACACAACATATTTTTAGACGAACAAATTGAAAGCATTTGCAGACAACAAAATAAATGTGACTCAAAAATTGTGTTTTGTTGTTGGAAAGACAGAAAACATCATAGGAAAAGGAGAAAATGCTGATTACCAGTATTTTCTCCTTTTTCCACAATGTTTTCAAAAGCCTTCATCCTCAGGGTAGATAAAAGTCAGGATTGTGAGGTAAAAGAGTTAAGCCTTTACCACACAATCCCAAGTTTTAATAACCCTGAGAAAAAAGCCTTTTGAAAACATCGTGAGAAAAACAGAAAACAAAAGTAATTAGCATTTTCTCCTTTTCCCGCAATGTTTTCTACCATATCAAAGACAAATTCCATCATTGAGCCACATTTAAATTGTCATCTTCAAATGGTTTCAATTCCGACAAGTTTAAATTGTTGTCATGCGGTAAAGGGATAAATCTCTATTTCTTACCTGTAGATTATTCTTACTACGGCAAGAATGTGGGCAGAGAGGACATTTGAATGGTTTAATTCCTTCATGAATCCACATGTGTTTCTGTAACTCTGAGTTGGTACGGAAAAAAGTTTTATCACAGTACGGACACTTGTATGTCCTTCTACCTGCAACATAAAACAAAAGCGCTGCATACGGGTACAAACACTTGGCTCCACTTGCTTGATTTGCAGTGAAAAGTCAAAAAGGGGCATAACTGTGTCAAAAGTACTTTGATGATTACCTGCCCTTGATATATGGGTTTCCCTTTTGACGGTGATCAACCTATTCAAGTTTGAAGTAAATATCTTCAGTAATGACAGAATTATTATAGAATGTCAACATTTTTGGGATTGTCGAAGTTTTTTCAAAATGCAGATGATGACAACGCCAAGAGCTATGACCATACCTCCACAATTTCTTTGAAAACAGCCCAGCTAACAAGGCTATGTTTACAAGAAATAGGAATTATCTACCCCACTGTCTCTGTTTTAACGACCTTAAAACAAGAAGGCTTTTGAAAATATTGTGGGAAAAGGACAAAATGTTGGTTTTTCTCCTTTTCTCGCTATGTTTTCTACCCTATCAAAGACAGAAGTCATCTTTCGAGCAACATTTGATTTTTTGTTTTCCACTAAAATTTTTTGTTTGGAAAAGAGTAAACTTTTGTAATGCTAAAAAACAATTAAGATTTCAATCTCTTAACTTTGTTCCCTAACATCACTTTGGCTCGTGTTGGATGGAAACCTCATAAACATCACATTTTATAAACTGCAGATATCATTTTTTTGCATTTTGCTTTGTAAAAAACTGTGGCAAAGCGAGTAATTGAGAAATTTTCCCTTTCCTACTGAATTTATGTATAAAACCATTGTTCAGATTGACTATCCCTTGTATGAGTGCATTCAAATTCATTGGTTGCAAATTTGTTACAAGATGTATAAGTTTAACCCTTTACTACACAGTCCCGTGTATTTAAGGCCCTGAGAGAGAAGCCTTTCGAAAAAAATTATGGGAAAAGGAGAAAATGCTGGTAACTAGCATTTTTCTCTTTTTCCCACAATGTCTTCTTACGATTCATGAACAAACTATATCATCTGAAAATTATTTGAAATGTCATCTGTAAATTCCTTTAACCCTTTACCATACAATCCCGACTTTTAACGACCCTGAGAAAGAACCCTTTTGAAAACATTGTGGGAAAAGGAGAAAATGCTGGTAACCAGCATTTTCTCCTTTTCCCACAATGTTTTCTACGCTACCCAAAACAAATTTCAATTTTTGAGTCTGATTTAAATTACCGTCTGCAAATGCTTTGAATTTGGACCAGTCTAAAATTTTGTTGTTTGGTAAAGGGTCAATGTGCACAAGTCTAAAATTTAGCCATTTGGTAAGAGTAAAAAGACCAAAAAATTTACAGAAAAAACTAGAGCTATCACTAAACGTGATCATACCCCCCAACAGCTCCTTGTCACAAAACAGATTAATGTCACAGGAATGCAAAATAAGTGACTGGAGAGTCAATTATACCAGAGCTATCACTGAAGGTGATGAATATCCTGCAATGGCTTCTTGCCAAAGAATTACTCTTTGTTACAGACTAAAGACTTGGAGAGAATAAAACTTACTTGATACATTTTTTTTTACCAGCTGGACAAATTGAGATTGGTTTAAATGAAAAGGTTTTGCAGACAACAAATGTCTTTTCATGCAATGTTTTTGACCAGACTCTACATCTTACTTATACAGTACGGAAACTAACGAAAGCAACCTCCGAACCAAATCGGAACCGTAATAGTAACTGAACTGAACCGAAAGTAATAAACTTAAGAAAACATTGTAAATACAGAAGCCATTGCTCACGATGTTTACAATGTTTTCCTTTTTAGTCATATAATACGGAATGCACTGAAACCGCAGCGAAGCCGAAGCGGAACCGCAAAAAATGTTGCTTTCGTTAGTTTCCGTACGGTATTGGTATCTATTTTAACACATCACAAGTTGAAGACTTGGAATAGTTGTGGAGAACGTAGTAAATGCTTGTAATCATCATTTCATTTTTTTCCCAAGTAACTGCAAAGATTAATCTTTCCAATTTTGTGTAGAAAGTAGTAAGTGCTGGTAATCAGCATTTTCTCCTTTTCCAAACATATCTGAAAGATTAATCTGTCTTATATTTGAGTAAACTTCCGATGAAAAGATGAAATTGACATGACATGACATAAGTGAAGTGACATGAAAACTTACTAGTGATGGTTAGTGATGGTAAGTCTACTGTTAACTATCTACAGGTGTAGGAATCTATCATAAGAGAACGACAAAAAAGGGCTTAGCTCTTGGAAATTTTATTTAATTAACTAAGAACAATTTATGATATGCACATCTTTGCTGAGTGCAAAGTCTATCCATGAAGTTTGAAAGAAATTTGTCCAGAATCATCAAAGGGCCATAACTCCATGAAACCTAAATAAACCATAATCAAAATAGGATATGCACATCTCTGCTTGATACTGAGTCTATTTGTGTAGTTTGAACCAAATCTGTCCAATAGTTGATGAGAAAAAGAGCGGACATGAAATTTCATGAAAGGGCCATAACTCAGTGAAAAATCGATGAACCATAACCAACATTTCATATGCACATCTCTGCTTGATACTGAGTCTACCTGTGAAGTTTGAATAAGATTCGTCCAATAGTTTATGAGAAATAGAGCGGACAAAAAGCTACAGACCGACCAACGGACGGACAGCTGTGTTAAAAGTATTCTATCAAAAGTATAATTTATTTTCATCAATTCAGCAAGGGCACCGTCATAAAGAGAACGACAAAAAAGGGCTTAGCTCTTGGAAATTTTATTTAATTAACTAAGAACAATTTATGATATGCACATCTTTGCTGAGTGCAAAGTCTATCCATGAAGTTTGAAAGAAATTTGTCCAGAATCATCAAAGGGCCATAACTCCATGAAACCTGAATAAACCATAACCAAAATAGGATATGCACATCTCTGCTTGATACTGAGTCTATTTGTGTAGTTTGAACCAAATCTGTCTAATAGTTGATGAGGAAAAGAGCGGACAAGAAATTTCATGAAAGGGCCATAACTCAGTGAAAAATCAATGAACCATAACCAACATTTCATATGCACATCTCTGCTTGATACTGAGTCTACCTGTGAAGTTTGAATAAAATTCGTCCAGTAGTTTATGAGAAATAGAGCGGACAAAAAGCTACAGACCGACCGACGGTGTCCAGAATCATCAAAGGGCCATAACTCCATGAAACCTAGATAAACCATAACTAAAATAGGATATGCACATCTCTGCTTGATACTGAGTCTACTTGTGTAGTTTGAACCAAATCTGTCCAATAGTTGATGAGAAAAAGAGCGGACAAGAAATTTCATGAAAGGGCCATAACTCAGTGAAAAATCAATGAACCATAACCAACATTTCATATGCACATCTCTGCTTGATACTGAGTCTACCTGTGAAGTTTGAATAAAATTCGTCCAGTAGTTTATCAGAAATAGAGCGGACAAAAAGCTACAGACCAACCGACGGTGTCCAGAATCATCAAAGGGCCATAACTCCATGAAACCTAGATAAACCATAACCAAAATAGGATATGCACATCTCTGCTTGATACTGAGTCTACTTGTGTAGTTTGAACTAAATCTGTCCAATAGTTGATGAGAAAAAGAGCGGACAAGAAATTTCATGAAAGGGCCATAACTCAGTGAAAAATCAATGAACCATAACCAACATTTCATATGCACATCTCTGCTTGATACTGAGTCTACCTGTGAAGTTTGAATAAAATTCGTCCAGTAGTTTATGAGAAATAGAGCGGACAAAAAGCTACAGACCGACCGACGGTGTCCAGAATCATCAAAGGGCCATAACTCCATGAAACCTAAATAAACCATAACCAAAATAGGATATGCACATCTCTGCTTGATACTGAGTCTACTTGTGTAGTTTGAACTAAATCTGTCCAATAGTTGATGAGAAAAAGAGCGGACAAGAAATTTCATGAAAGGGCCATAACTCAGTGAAAAATCAATGAACCATAACCAACATTTCATATGCACATCTCTGCTTGATACTGAGTCTACCTGTGAAGTTTGAATAAAATTCGTCCAGTAGTTTATGAGAAATAGAGCGGACAAAAAGCTACAGACCGACCGACCGACGGACGGACGGACCGACGGACGGACCGACCGACGGACCGACCGACAAGCTGACTCCTATATACCCCCCAAACAGAGTTTTGGGGGTATAAATATCTTGGTTATAATTTGTTTGTATTGCAGCTTAACACTGTTTTAACAGCTTAGGTCATATAACTGCAGCCAGTGCACCTACACATGTGTTTCCTTGCTTTCTCACACCAATACTGACAAAACTTTCTTTCCAAGCCACTGATAACTCTTCTCACATTCATCGGAGGTGAGAGGCGAAAAATCACCTGAAAGAAAGTTTGCCTCAACTTTGAATCCAACCTGCCACCACCAGGTCAAGAGTCAGATATGCGTACCACTAGGCTACCCAGCCCGACCCTAAGTTGTGCACTATAAGTACATGTAGATCACACAAGAGCACCAGATGCAAGTGCCAACACTTGGCTGTAGTTACTTGATTTTCAGTGAAAATTATGAGTCGAAAAAGGGGCTTAACTGTGTCAAAAACACTTTGATAATTATCTGCCCATTGTATGGGTTCCCCTTTTGATAGTGAACAACTTGTGCAAGTTTGAAGTGAATATTTTCAGTAACAACAGAGATATTATAAAATGTCAAAGTTTTTGCACAATGACACAAAAAACAAAGATGCAGAAGACTACGCCAAGGCTATGATAATAACTCAACATATTTTTCCAAAACAGACATACTAAAAAGGATCATACTTCACAGCTGTCAAAAAAAATTTGTTTGAGTTCTAAAGCAAGTGATTACAACTCACCTAGTTTTCCCTGTGCTTTATGTTTGAAATTTGTCAGCTTATCTAGCTCTTCAAGGGTTGAATTTGGATGCATCAAGGCTGCATGTCCTTTTAGTTCTTTGATTCTGTAAATGAAAAATGGTCAGCACTCTGGCAAAAGGAGGTCTAATGCATCTCCCTGATGCATTATACAAAGCAAATCATCACATAGTGATGGATCCATAAAATCCACCTTGTCTAACAACCGGCTGAATCATGAGGTAGACTGGTCCTTGGACAAGCAGAAAATTTACAAGCATAGGGTTTTGACACAGGTCAGACTGCACGGACTGTGCAGGCTGACCTGGGGCAATACTTTTTTTGCAGATGCATTAAACCCCCTTTTCACAGATAATGGCTCAAATATAAATACCTGCATTTATCAAATAAAATCTCCTACAAATTGCACTAAATCTGTTTTTGATAATACAATAGTGTGCAATATTGTATTATTTTTTGGGGGTCTCCATTACCCTTTATAGGTAATTATGAATGTGTCAAGTTTTGTATTACTTTGCCATTTCGCAGCTATGTGATTGTATTCTACTTTTCACATGGTTAATAAGCGTACACTGCAGAACCAGTCTATATTTTGCATTTGGCTGTTCACTCGTCAAAAATACAGACTGGTTCTCCAGTGCAATCATCCAACAGAGTTCAGTATTGTACCCAAGCATGTTAAACAACCTCATCCTTCACATGTAGGCCTACCTTTAACCCTTTACCACACAGTCCCAATTTTTAACAACCCTGAGAAAGAAAGCTTTTGGAAATTTTGCACAAAAAGAAGAAAATGCGAGTGACCAGCATTTTCTTCCTTACTTGAAATGTTTTCTACCCTTTCAAAAACAAATTACATCATTCGAGTCATATTCAATTTGTCATCTTACAAAGGCTTTCAATTTGGACTGGACTGAAATTTTGTCTTCTGGTAGAGGTTTCACTCTTTACCACACAATCCCGACTTTTAACGACTCTGAGAAAGAAGCCATTTAAAAACATTGTGGGAAAAGGAGAAAATGCTGGTAACCAGCATTTTCTCCTTTCCCCACAATGTTTTCTAGCCTCCCCAAAACAAATTTCAGTTTTCAAGTTACGTTTATTCTGTTTTGAACAACCCTGAGAAAAAAAGCTTTTAGAAATTCTGCACGAAAAGAAGAAAATGCGGGTGACCAGCATTTTCTTCCTTACTTGAAATGTTTTCTACCCTTTCAAAAACAAATTACATCATTCGAGTCATATTCAATTTGTGAATCTTGCAAAGGCTTTCAATTTGGACTGGACTGAAATTTTGTCATCTGGTAGAGGTTTCACTCTTTACCACACAATCCCAACTTTTAACGACTCTGAGAAAGAAGCCATTTGAAAACATTGTGGGGAAAGGAGAAAATGCTGGTTACCAGCATTTTCTCCTTTCCCCACAATGTTTTCTAGCCTCCTCAAAACAAATTTCAGTTTTTAAGTTACGTTTATTTTGTAGTCTACAAATGCTTTCAATTTGGAGTAGTCTAAAAATTTGTTGTTTGGTAAAGAGTTAAATAACATCATCTTTTACCTTTAAGTCTTTACCAGACAACAAAATTTTAGCCTTGTCCAAATTGGAAGCATTTGCAGCAAAAATTTCCATGTGGCTAAAATGGTGCAATTTTTCTTTGATAGAACAGAAAACATTGTGGGAATAGGAGAAAATGCTGGTTACCAGCATACTCTCCTTTTCCAACAATGTTTTCAAAAGCTTTTTTTCCCAAGGTCGTTGAAAGTCGGCACTGTGTGGTAAATGGTTAAATTCATAAGACATTGGCCAGGTGAAAAATGTCCTAAAATATAGATTCTTATTAGCTCGGCTGTTTTGGGAGAAAATGTCAAGGTATTATCATAGCCAGCCATCTGCGCCGTGTAAAAACTTTGACACTTTATAATATCTCTGTTATTACTGAAGATAATTACTTAAACTTGGACAAGTTGCGAATTATCAAAAGGGGAGCCTATACAACAAGGGCATGTAACTATCAAAGTCATTTTGACAGTTATGTTCCTTTTTCAACTAAAAATTCTCACTGAAAAATCAAGCAACCGCAGTTGAGCTTTGGCACCCACGTGCGGTGTTCTTGTTTTTATATATAAAAATAAGCTTTCTCATAAAATAGCAACTTACGAATCAAACAACTCCTGACACTCGGGACACTCTACGCCTTTCAGTCCTTTATGTTTCATGGAATGGTTCCAAAGTTGTGCACGACTGTGAGCTATATATGGACACTCTTTACACGGGTACTGGATGTTGTGGTGCTCTCTCTCCGCATGTCTCTTTAATGCATCTTTAGAAATAGCTCGGTAACCACATATCAAACATGCATGTGGTCTTTCTCCTGAATTTGAATATCATCCCTCAATAATAAAACAGTGTTTAACTCTTGACCAGACAAAAAATTTTAAAGTGTTCAAAATTCAAAACATTTACAGACGAAAAATTAAACCTGGCTATTTTGGAAGGCTGTTTTACCCTAGGTTCTTAAATTTTGAAATTGTTTGATAAAAGTTTAATATAGCCCAAGATATCGACATGTCATCTATTCAAACAAATTAGCACTATTTGCACTATATGAGGTTTAACTCTTTACAACAGAACTACATTATGACTTTTCCCAATTGAAAGCATTTGCAGACGACAATTTAAATGTGGCTCAAATAATGGAATTTATCTTTGATAGGGTAGAAAAACACTCTGGGAAAAGGCAAAAATGCTGAATACCATCATGTCCTCCTTTTCCCACAATGTTATCTACCTATCAAAGACAAAGATCATCATTTGAGCAACATTTAATTTGTCATCTGCAAATGCTTTTAATTGTACTTTGGGAAAGGGTTAACCATTTGCCACATAGGCCCCGTTTTTACTGAACTTGGGCAAAAAGCTTTTGAACACAATATGGGAAAAGGAGAAAATGCTGATAAACAGCATTTTTTCCTTTCCGCCCCCCCCCCCCCCCCATGTTTTCTATCCTATCAGAAACAAATCTACATTTAATTTGTTGTCTGGAAATGCTTTCAATTTGGACCAGTTTAAATTTTGCTGTTTGAAAATAGTTAACAATTCTAAATTAGGTTCTTACTCTAAATTCCAAGACAGGGCTGAAATAGATCAATTATCCCTTTTCCACACAAAAATTCTAGACTCTCCCAAATTCAAAACATCAGCAGATGAAAATATCAAAATCAATACAAACTAGAGCTATCACTAAAAGTGATCATACCCCCCACCAGCTCCTTGTCACAAAACAGCTCTTTGTCACAGAATGCAGAACGGTTTCGTAAAAAAATAAGAGTTGAAAAAAAAAAAAAAGTGGGAAAAGAGTTATGGTACTTGTAAACTGCGCTTCTCATTAATGTGGTCTATCTGTATATGAAGTTTGATGTCACTAGCTTAAATGATTCAGAAGTTATGCCCCGACAAATATCCAAAGTTAAAACTTACAAAGGGCAATAACTCGAAAAATAAATGGAATAGAGTTATGGTTCTTGTACACTGCACACTTTGCCTTATAGTGATCTATCTGTGTGTGAAGTTTGAAGTCATAAGCTTCTATACTTTGGAAGTTATGCCCTGGACAAAAATCCAAAGTTAAAATTTACAAAGGGCAATAACTCGAAAAATAAATGAAACAGAGTTACTGTTCTTGAACACTGCACTTCTCCTTAATGTGATCTAACTTTGTGTGAAGTTTTAAGTTCCTAGCTTCTATACTTTGGAAGTTATGCCCTGGACAAAAATCCATAGTTAAAATTTACAAAGGGCAACGAGCTTAAGGGGAGATAATTCGGCAACCAATGGCAGCAAGGTCGTGAAAATTGCACATGCACAATTTCATATGTACCCAAACATTATGTGTAAATTTCAGTGCAGTACTTGAAAAACTGTAGGAAAAAAGCTCCGAACAAAATTGTGTCCACAGACAGATGGACGGACAGACGGACGGACAGCCATGGCGATTCCAGTATACCCCCCTCCACTTCGTTGTGGGGGGTATAATGAGCTTAAGTTCTCTGATAGGATAGAAAACATGGGAGAAGGAGAAAATGCTGGTTACCAGCATTTTCTCCTTTTCACACAATGTTTTCAAAAGCCTTTCTCATCAGCGTCCTTAAAATACAGGATTGTTCGGCTTGTCCTGCAATAAGAAATTAGATCAAAATTTAAAATTCTAGGTGAATACAGCTGTTCACATCAATTACCTGTGTGTGTTCTCACATGGGGCTCATAATCCACTCGACTAAAGAACAAGCGTCCACAGTATTCACATTCTTCTGTTCCGAAGGTATCACGCATCTTTTGAAAGATCTGCAGTGTCATTGGCAGGTAGCCAAGTTTCTGTATCAGTTCAGTGCCTCTAACGGTGGTGTTCCGACCACCCACATATTCTTCCTCAGTCAATTCTGTCTCTTCCGCAACTTGTGTTGTTTCAGCTACGTCTAAATTTTCTTGCATCTCATTTGTGTTCTCTCCATTATCCTCATTATCATTAACATCTTCAGTCCCGTCTCCATTCACAACACCAGACTCTGGATCTATTTCTTGAAGATCAGATGAGGAATGTTCTTCCTTGTTTTCACTGGCAGATTTATCAGCTGTATCTGTCTCTACACATTCATCCTCTGCTTTGATTTCATTTGCTTCTAACTCTATCTGTTGTGTGTTATCTGTTAAAATGAAATGTTCAAAAATTGAAAGCATTTGTAGAAAAGTAATTAAATGTTGCTCAAAGGATTACATTTGTCTTTAAAATGGTAGAAATATTGTGCTGGTAAACAGCATTTTCTCCTTTTCCCACAATGTTTTCTACCCTATCAAAGAAAAATTGCATCATTTGAGCCCCACAGAAATTGTCGTCTGCAAATGCTTTCAATTTGGACAAGGCTAAAATTTTGTTGTCTGGTAAAGGGTTAAAAATGCCCCTTTCTCAGGGTTGTTGAAATTCTTGGGACTGTTAGGTAAAGGGTTAACCTACTGCAACACAATCCGAGGTTTAAAGACCCAATGGAAGAAATTTTTTGAAAACAAAGAGGGAAAAGGAGAAAATACTGGTAACCAACATTTTCTCCTTTTCCAAAAATGTTATGTATCCCATCAAGGTAAAACCCAATCATTTCAGCCCAATGAATTTGTCATTTGCAAGTGCTATCAATTTGGACCAGTCAAAAATTTTGTCATCTGGTAAAGAGTTGAATAAATACCTTGTGGCACAAATTCCGTACAAACATAGCAGCCCTGAATATACCCACAGAAACAAGAGCAACACATGCCGGTGCTAATGCTCTGCTGCTGTTGCTTTTCAGAGAAATTTTTTAAGATTAACTCTTTACTACACAATCCCGACTTTTAACGACCCTGAGGAAGAAGCCTTTTGAAAACATTGTGGGAAAAGGAGGAAATGCTGGTAACCAGCATTTTCTCCCTTTCCCACAATGTTTTCTACCCTTCCTGAAACAAATTTCAATTTTTCAGTCACATTTATCTTGTCGTCTGCAAATGCTTTCAATTTGGACCGGTCTAAAATTTTGTCGTTTGGTAAAGAGTTAAAACGAGGCATAACAGTGTCAAAAATACTTTAGTAGTTATCTGCCCTTTTGTATTGGTTCCCCTTTTGATAGTTAACAACTAGTCGAGTTTGAAGTAAATATCTTTGGTAATAACAAAAACATGACAAGGTGTCAAAGTTTTTACAAGATGACGATGACAAACTATATGGCGGACACAATACCTTGACTTCTTCTAGAAAACAGCAACACTAAAAATTGGAATAATTCAACACCAACTCTTTACCAAACAACAAAATTTTAGACTCGTCCAAAACAAAGTTTTGCAGACAACAATTTACATGTTGCTCAGATGGCAGAATCTGGCTCTGAGGGGGTAGAAAACATTGTGGAAAAAGGAGAAAAGGCTAATCTCAAGCATTTCTACTTTTTCAACAATGTTTTCAAAGGCCTCTATGCCTAGGATCATTATAACACAGGATTGTTTTGTAAAAACCTGTATCTTCTGTAGAAGATTAAGACTTAACTCTTCACCAAATGACAAAATTTTAGACTGGTCCAAACTGAAAGCATTTGCAGTTGACAAATCAAATGTCGCACAAATAATGAAACATATCTTTGAAAGGATACAAAATATAGTGGGAAAGGGAGAAAATGCTGGTTACCAGCATTTTCTCCTTTTCCCACAATATTTTCAAAAGTCCTTTTCCTTGGGGTCATTAAACTCCAGATTCTATGGTAAAGGGGTTAAGATAGTTATCCACTGACACCTACCCTCATCCGTCTCTGTGACAGCCGGAACTTTATTGATGAAAACATCAGAATCTATGATCTGATCTTCTTCCTCCTCCTCACCAGAATTCTTAAGTCTGTTTAACTGACAAAATACAGTAAAACATAATTAACCCATTACCAAACAACCCAATGTTTAACCCTTTACCACACAATCCCGACTTTTAACGACCCTGTAAAAGAAGCCTTTTGAAAACATTGTGGGAAAAGGAGAAAATGCTGGTAACCAGTATTTTCTCCTTTTCCCACAATGTTTTCTACCCTACCCATGACAAATTTCAATTTTTCAGTCCCATTTATTTTGTCGTCTGCAAATTCCTTCAATTTGGACCAGTCGTAAATTTTGTCGTTTGGTAAAAAGTTATATGACCCCGAGGAAAAGGCTCGTAAAAGAATTGTGCAAAAAGAAGAAAATGCTGTTAATCAACAAATTCTCCTTCTACAATGCTTTCCTACCCTTTCAAAGACAAGTACATCATTTGAACCAATTTGAATTTGTTGTCGGTAAAATAAATACATGTACTTTCAAATTGGACAAGTCTCAAATTTTGTTGTTTGGTAAAGAGTTAACCCTTTAACATTTCATACAGGCCTTTATATTTCTTTAACCCTTTATCACACAAAAACATGCTTTAACTCTTTCCCACACAACAAGATTTTAGACTCATCCAAATTGAAAGCATTTACAGACGACAAATTTGATGTTGTTCAAAAGGTATTTACTGTCTTTGAAATGGTAGCAAACTTTGTGCGAAAAGGAGAAAATGCTGGTTACCAGCATTTTCTCCTTTTCCCATATTGTTTTCAAAAGCCTTTTTGTTTAGCGTAGTTAAAATTCGGGATTGTGTGGTAATGGGTTAACAACCTTGAGGAAGAAAGCTTTTGAAAACATAGTGGGAAAATGATAAGATGCTGGTAACCACAATATTAAAATATTAGATTATTTGGTCCCATCCCTAATTAAAAGGTATAAAATTAGTGTACAGAGATGATCAGAGATTAGACAATATAGAATGTACAGGTTGATCTTCTATCTGCACTAGAATCTAACAGATATTCCAAGTGACATTCTACCCAATTGCTGGTAAAATTGCAAGAATAATGCTTTTCCTAAAATCTGATAATATCACTTTATCATTTCGATTTTAGTAAGATTGATACTTCAACTGCCTATTGTGAGGTAAGGCGTCGGCCTTGCAACCGTAAGGTCCCGAGTTTGATTCCCGGAAGCCGATGTCAACCTTGGGACCATTCATCGGCCCACACATTTGGCACAAGTACTGGTGTGGTGAAGCAGAATCCAGAGAGATAAGTAAGTAGAAGTTGCAAGAACTTGTTTCTCAATCGATGTAAAATAAATATGTTTAAATCTTTACCACACAATCATGAGTTTTAACTACCCTGAGGAAAAAGGCATTTGAGAACATTGTGGGGTAAAAAAGAAAATGCTGGTAACCAGCATTTTCTCCTTTTCCCACAATGTTTTTTTCCCCTATCAAATGCAAGAATCACCATTTTAGTTACATTTGTCGTCTGCAAATACTTTCAATTTGTTCCAGTCTAAAATTTTGACATCTGGTAAAGAGGTAACCTAAACTAACTGCTTACCAGGACGGTAATTGTTTTTGCAGTCAGTGTAGATCATAATCAGACTGCACAAAATGAGCACACTGATCTTAGATCTAGTGTCCACTAAACAGTGACATTTGTGTCAAAAGATACCCAGAAAATGCAATCATTCAGGGCTCTATTTAACTCTTTGCCAAACGACAAAATTTTGGACTGGACCATATTGAAAGCATTTGCAGACGACAAATTAAACGTTGCTAAGCTGATATTTTCTGTCATTGGTAGTGTAGAAAACATTGTGGGAAAAGGAGAAAATGCTGGTGACCAGCATTTTCTCCTTTTCAAGCGATGTTTTCAAAAGCTTTCTTGCTAAGTGTCATTAAAAATCGGGATTGTGTGGTAATGGGTTAAATCTGAAAAATTAATGTCTATTTCATTTATATATCATTAACTCTATAGATTAACTCTTTCCAGGACAACAAAATGTAACCTTTTACCACACAATCCAAAGTTTTAACGACCAATAGGAAGATGCCTTTTGAAAACATTGAGGGAAAAGGAGAAATGCTGGTAACCAGCATTTTCTTCTTTTCACACAATGTTTTTTTTTTCTTCCATAGGCAAATTTGTCGTCTGCAAATGCTTTCATTATTGATCTGTCTAAAATTTTTCTTTCGGTAAAGAGTCAAGACAAATCAAATCTAAAGCATTTGCAGACAAAACATCAAACGTGACTGAAACAGTGGGATTTATGTTTAAAAGGGTTAAAAACATTGTGCAAAGAGGCTAAAATTCTGGTTTCTAGCTTTTTGTCCTTTTTTTCAAAAGTCTTCTTCCTCAGGGTCAATAAAAACACAGAACTGTGTAGCAAAGGGAAAAGATATTCATACCTGATCAAGGCCAGTCTCTGACAACTCTGTGGGTAAATTAATCAAATCTTTCTCCTCTTTGGGGATAACTTGATCTGGTTCAGGAAGGTAGAGACTAGTATTAATGCTGGCCTCAAACAAACTTTCCCAGCTCTCAGACTTGTTGTCTGATGTTTCTATATGCATGGATGTTAAATGATCCACCAGTCTAACTGAGCTCAGAAACATCTGCATGCATTTACAACATCTACAAAGAAATATGGAAAGGCCTCAATGGTTTAACCCTTTACCACACAATCCCAAGTTTTAACGACCCTAGAGAAGAAGTCTTTTGAAAAAAATTGAGGGGAAAAGAGAAAATGCTGATAACCAGCATTTTCTCCTTTTTCCACAATGTTTTCTACCCTTCCCAAAACAAATTTCATCTTTTAAGTCACATATATTTGTCGTCTGCAACTGCTTTCAATTTGGACCAGTCTAAAATTTTGTTGTTTGGTAAAGAGTTAAGAGAATAACCCAAGAAATCATGTCGTATCATCAGTCTTTTTGAAAAGTCACTCAAACCTTTACCACACAATTCCAAGTTGATACGACCTTGAAGAAGAAAGCAATGGAAAACATAATGGGAAAAGGAGAAAATACTGAAAACCAACATTTTCTCCTTTTCCCACAATGTTTTTTATCCTTTCAGAGACGAGTTTCATCATTTGAGCCATATCTGACTTGTCGCGTGCAAATGCTTTTAATCTGGGTGTTTCAAATATTTCGTTGTTTGGTGAAGAGTTACCTCTTTACCACATGAGAAAAATCTAGACTTGTCCAAATTGAAAGCAATTGCAGACAAAAATTTATATGTGACTAAAATGAGGAAATTTGTCTTTAGTGGGGTATGTCCTTAGTTTACTTTGTGAAATCATGACTGTTAAAATTGAAGGTGGAGATTTGTGTGATTTTGACTTTGTAAAAGCCCTGAACACTGGAGAGGCTGCTAGTCCAGAAAATTGTTCATCCAAAGTTAAATTTCAAAAAAATCTTTATTTTTCTACTAATATACACATAATTTTATCCAGTATAAACTCTTAACAGTTCAATCAAGTTGAAATTACTTTGTTTGAAGGAGCAAGTCAAAACTGGGTGATATATATGTTTAATGAGAGAAATAAGAAGTTGACAAAATAAACAGAAGCAGCTTCTGACAGGTAATTTATTGCAATTTATTTTTTTTAAAACCTTGTCTATGCCTGTAAAATTTTGTACCCAAATTTTTAAAAATGTCTCAAACTTTTCTGGGTGAGACATTTGTCTCTACTTTTCAAAATCCTTGGCAGAACACTGGAATTCTCCTTTTCCCACAATGTATTCAAAAGCCCTTTTCCTAAAGGTGGTTAAAACTTTGGACTGTGTGGTAATGGATTAATCCTTTTTTCCTATGCACATATATTATTAAAAACTTACTTAATTCTTTACCAAACGACAAAATATTGGCCTTGTCTGAATTAAAAGCATTTGCAGACAACAAATTAAATGTAACTCATAACATATAATTTGTCTTTCATTGGCCAGAAAACATTGTGGGAAAAGGAGAAAATGCTGGTTACCAGCATTTTTGCCTTTTCCCACAATGTTTTCAAAAAGCTTTTTCCTTGGGGTCGTTAAAAGTCGGGATTGTGTGGTAAAGGGATAATTCTTTATCAGATGACAACAGAACTTTAAGACTTGTTCATATTGAAAGCATTTTGCAGACAACAAGTTAAATATGGCTCAAATGATTCAGACATACTCTGGCAAAAGGGGGCTTAATGCATCTCTATAATGCATTATACAAAGCAAGACATCATCTAATTATGGATCCATAAAATCCATTTTCACAAACAACTGACTAATGCATGAGGCCAAATTATCTTTTGACATGCAGAAAATTTAAAGATAGCGAATTCATAAATGCATTAAGCCCCCTTTTCACAGAATGTGGCTTGACTGTATTTATCTTTGAAAAGTTTTCCCCATTTCAGCATTTTTTTTTTCCTTTTGTTTCCAGAAGTCTTTTTCCTCATGGCTATTACAAACAACAACAGGGAATCATTTGGTAGAGAGGTTGAAACTTTAATACGAGTCATACTCTCGGAAGAAGGTTTCATGCATCTGCAGAAAGTATTGACCCAGTCCATTCAGGCTGACATGGGTCGAACCTTTATGCTATTGGTAAATGTTCAGCATGTCAGAGGACCACCCTATTTCATGATTCAATTGGTTGTTAGACGAAATAGATTTTATGGGTCAAGAATTATGTGAAGGCTTGCATGGTAAAATGAATTCACAGAGATGCATTAACCCTTTCCCAAACAAGCCCTGGTTTTTACATGTCTGCAGTACAAGTCTTTTGAAAACACTGTGAGAAAAGGAGAAATTGCTCGTAACGAGCAATTTCTCCTTTTCCCACAGTGTTTTCTACCCTTTTTGAGACCTTTCTGCTATTTTCATCAAATTTAAAATTGTTGTCTGCAAACTCTTTCAATTTGGACCAGTCCAAAATTTTGACATTTGGTAAAGGCTTAAACACCCTTTTCAAAGAGCACAGCTCATATATATCCTGGAATCTGACTTGTTTTCTAGGGTAGTATTCACCAAATTTCTAAACTTAATTCTGTTTTCAAATTCCAAGGCTAGCAATCTGATTGGCTGATACAGAATGTCTCAGCCAATCAGATTGCCCAGATCAAATTAAGATGCACAATGGAGCATAATCTCCGAAGTTATCTAAGTTGATCTGGTCTAATCTGATTGATAATTGCAATGCATACCTTAAAATTAAAATGCTTAAAATTTCTTTTACATTTACAAAAGAAACTATCATATATACAAAAAGAAAAGATTCAAAACATTCTTCATCATACTAAATAAAGACTTTTATCTTCAACTACATGACAAAATTTAAGGCTTGTCCAAACTGACTGTGTTTACAGATGACAAACAAAATATGGCTCATATGATGGGATTTGCTTTTGTTAAGGTTAAAAACATTTGTGGGTAAAGGAGAAAATGCTTACAATCAATATTTTTTCTTTTTCCTACAATGTTTCCAAAAGCCCTTTTCCACATGTAAATCCATGACTCTACCAAACAACAAAATCTTAGAATCATAAGACTTAGAATTTGCAGACAACCAAATTAAGCGCACGTAGTTCAAAAGATAACTTGTCTTTGAAATGGTCAAAAACATTGTGGGACAAGGAGAAAATGCTGGTTACCAGCATTTTCTCTTTTTCCCACAATGTTTTCAAAAGCTTTCCTCTTTAGTGTCTTTATAAGTGGACTGTGTGGTAATTGGTTAAAAGTTGTGTAAGAAAACAATTTTTGGTAAAAGGTTGATCAGTTCTGATTCAAATTACCTTTATCATAATGTAAGCTTTACATCCATGTTTTTGTTGTAGGGGAAAGCGGTTCTTGTGAAGTTTTCAAGTATTGGACTTTCTAACACACTTGCTAAATGTAAGTTATGAGAGCAAACTTACATTTACAGTTCTTTCAGCGTAGTACTACTGAAACCTAGAAAACACTTAATTCTTTACCAAACAACAGCATTTTCGGCTGGTCCAAAAATGAAAGCATTTGCTGATGACAAATCAAATATGGCTCAAATGATAGGATGTGTCTCTGAAAGGGCAGATACAGAGTCGGAAAAGGAGAAAAAGCTAGTTACCAGCATTTTCTCCTTTTCCCGCAATTCTTTTCAACAAACCTCTTTCTTTGGTGTCATTGGAACTGGGATTTGTGTGGTAAAGGGCTAAAGGAAAGAGCTTCAACTGTGTTCTAACTGAATTTCTGTTGAAAGCAGGTTAAAAACAAGAGCACTGCATGTGGATGCCAACGATTAGCTGCGGATACTTGATTTTCAGTGAAAATTCTAAGTGGAAAAAGGGACATAATTCTGTCAAAAGCACTGTGTTGATTACCTGCCCTTGTTGATAGGTTCCCATTTTGATAATTAAAACAACTTGTCCAAGTTTGAAGCAAATATCTTCAGCAATAATAGAGATATTATAAAATGTCAAAGCTTTTGCATGATGATGCTGATGACGACACCAGCGCTACCAGAATACCTTGACTTTTCTTGAACACAGCTGGGCTAAAAATAACCTTCAAACAAATACACAAGCAATTCTTTCAATTTTACCTGTAAATACACCTATGTTTCTGAAAGTGATTTTCCAGGTATTTTGGCCTTGAGGCCGAGTAGTCACACAGATCACAATGTTGGGTGTTTGGCAGGTCTTTTATATCATGTATGAATAAATGTCTGTCTCTGTCCATCTTCTTTTTAAACTTCCTGTTACAAACATGGCACTGATGTATAACTGTGGAACCTTTCAAGTCTCTCCCTTGCATGAATTTTGCCAGGTACTCTTTGCCTGATCAATGAAAGCAGAGAAATTGAAATACTGTGACGGCAATTCAACCCTTTACCACACAATCCTGAGTTTTAATGACCCAAACGAAAATGACTTTTGAAAACATTGTGGTAATCAGCAGTTTCTCCTTTTCCAACAATGTTTTCTAGCCTTTCAAAGATAAATTTCCTACTTTGTGCAACATTTAATTTGTTGTCTGCAAATACTTTCAATTTGGACCTGCCTAACTTTTGTCATGTGGAAAAGAGTAAATCCATTCCTCTATGAACACAAAATCTAAGGCTTTTGCATTAGAAAGTTTAATAAAACACTGTTGGAAAAACAGCAAATGCATGTAAAAAGCAATTACTCTTCTTCTATCACAATGTTTTCCATAATGTTGAAAAACAGCATTTCATTTCCTGAGAGAGTGAGCCTTTTGAAAACATTATGGGAAAAGGAGAAAATACTTGTAACCAGCATTTTCTCCTTTTTCTACAATGTTTTCTACCATTTCAAAGACAAATCCTATTATTTGAGCATTCTTAATTTGTTGTCTGTAAATACCTTCAATTTGGACAAATCTAAAATTTGGCCAATTGATAAACAGTAAACCATGGTTATGGTAGGTGTAAACAAGAGCACCTTAGGTGGGTGCCAAGGCCTGGCTGCAGTTGCTTTTAGTGATGGTTACTTACCCCTTGCATGGGTTTTTTTTTTTTTCCCCTTTCGATAGTTAACATCTAGCTCAAGTTTGAAGTAAATAGCTTCAGAAATGACAGCGATATAAGAAAATGTCAAAGTGTTTGCACCACAATGACACAGATGAAGCAATGACGATACAGACAAAGCCAACACTATGGTAATACCTCAACGTTTTCCTTGAAAACAGCCACACTAAAAATAATCTGTACAGTTTTCAGTCAGTTTTATCAATAAGATTACTTCTTCTGGCTAACGGTAGTGGGTTTAACTTTGACCAAATAATCCCGAGTTTCAACAACCCCACTGAAGAAGACTTCTGAAAATATTGTGGGAAAAAAAGAGAATCTGCTGGTAACCAACATTTCCTCCTTTTTCCAAAATGTTTTCTTCTTTTCTACCCTTTTACAAACAAGCTTTAATTTTGGGTTCACATTCATTTTGTTGTATGCAAATGCTTTCAATTTGGACAAGTCTAAAGTTTGGTTGTTTGGAAAAGAGTTAAGTGCAGTGGCCTGGAATACATGCCCTTGGCATCAAAAGTTCCAAGACCCAAAAACTTTCAAAGTCTAAGCACAGTAACCCTTTACCAAACAACAAAATCTTTGTCTTGTCAAACTTGAAAGCATTTGCAAACAGCAAAAAAATTTGACTAAAAAACTGAAATTTGCTTATGGAAGGGAAGAAAACATTGTGAGAAAAGAAGAAAATGCAAGTTACATGTGTTCTCTCCCTTTTCCCAAAATGTTTCCAAAAGCTTTCTTTCTCAGGGTCGTTACAACTCTGGCCTGTGAGGTAAAGGGTCAACTCTTGAAAGAAATCTACGACAAATGACTTTCAAATCATTTTTGTAAAGTATTTGTAATAAACAATACAAGACATTTCTCTTTTTATCACAATGTTTTCAAACAGTAGTACATATAAGGGGTATGAAAAATGACATTTGTACAATAAACCATTAACTCTTTACCAAATGACATTTGCAGATGACAAATTGAATGCAATCTAAATTGATGATTTATGTCTGTGATATGATATAAAATATTGTGGAAAAAGGAGAAAATGCTGGTTACTTGCATTTTCTCCTTTTTCTATAATGTTTTCAGAAGCCTTTTCCCCTAGGACTGTTAAAACTTGAGATTGTATGGTAAAACGGTAAACAAAAATGTCAAATAATGAGAAAAACAAAAAAACCTTTTGCATTGTCATGGTACTTCCTAATGTGGCTCATCAGTGATTTCAGGGTGTTGTAATATTTTTTACAAAGCTCACACTGTCTCTTGACCTTGGCATGGGTCATCTCATGCTCTATCAGATGACTTTTGTTGACTGTTTTAAACTTGCACTTCTTACAGTGGTAGAACTGACCTGTATGCTTCCTCATGTGTGTGTACAAGTTCCCTGCATAAACATATATATAAGTAAATAAAATTAAATCTTTAACACATGACAAAATTTTAGACTCTACCAAATTGAATCTGTTGCAGAGGACAAATTAAATGTTGCTCAAAAGATAAATTCTGCCACTGGTAGGGAAGAAAACAATGCAGGAAAAGAAGAAAATGCTGGTTACAAGCATAGTCTCCTTTTCTAACAATGTTTTCAGAAGTTTTTTTTTTTCCTTAGGGTCGTTAAAACTCGGAAATGTGTGGTAAAGGGTTAACTCTTTACCAATCGAAAAGAGTATAGACTTGTCCATATTGAAAGCAATTGCTGACGACAAATTTGATGTGTGGCTTGGAAGGTTGGAACTTCTCTGTGATACGGTAGCAAATATTGTGGGAAAAGGAGAATATGCTGGTTACCATCATTTCCTTCTTTTGCCTCAATGTTTTCTACCCTGTAAGAGACAAATTCCACAATGTCAACCAAATTTGATGTGAGCTATGCTCTGTGAAAAGGAGGCTTCATGCATCTGCGAAAAGTATCAACCCAGGACTGCCAGCAGTCCAGGCAGGCTGACCTGGGCAAAAACTTTTGACCATTGGCCAATTTTCTGTATGTCAAAGGACCAGTCTACCTCATGATTCAGTTGTTTGTTAGACAAAATGGACTTTATGGATCCATGATCATCTGATGACTTGCTTGGTATCATGCACCACGGAGATGCATTAAGCCCCCTTCTGCCAGAGCATGGCTCATCTTTTTTTTGCAAATGCTTTGGTTGTGACAAGTCCAGAATGGTGTCATTTGGTAAACGACTGACTCTTTCCCAAAAAACAAAATATTAAACTACTCCAAATACAAAGCATTTGCAGATAACAAAATAAACGTAAGTCACCAAATGAAATTTGTTTTACAAAGGGAAGAAAACAGTGTGGGAAAAGGAGGTTTATATTAAGATCATAAATTTGTTCACTCCAATGGGTAACAACCCTATCAATTACAGCTCTGAAATATGGATCAGATCTGAAATTTGGTTGGGTATGTTTAACCTTTTACCACGCAATTCTGTGTTTTACTGACCTTGAGGAGGAAGGCTTTGAAAACATTGTGGGAAAAGGAGAAAATGCTGCTTTACAGCATTTTCTGCTTTTTCCACAATGGTTTCAAAATGCTTCATCCCCAGGGTCGTTAAAACTCGGGATTGTGTGGTGAAGCGTTAAACAAAGTCATTGTATTTGACCTGTTCTAATCTTCCCCAAACAGCAAATTCTTTGATACGTCCAAGTCAAAAACAATTGACCTTTCTGCAAACGCAAGTTTGGCATGCCCACCTTAGTAACGTGGTATTTTCGTCGCTAAGTCCGACAAACAAACCAGAAAATGGCGTCAAATACATAGAGAAAAAGAGATTATTTCAGTTTTTATCTAGCTCATATTTTGCTATAATCAAAGTACCCAAAGTTTTTTTCCTAACGTTCTTTCCAGTTCGGACTAAATCGGCAAAGTAACAAGAAAAAATACTTTGAATAATGTCATATTTATGAGAAATCAAAAAATGAAAATAGCGCAAAAATGTTTGTAATTCCATGTTTGGTCACAGCAACTAAAAATACATTGTGAGTAGATTGTTGTCGGCATTATCCCTAACTTATAATAGGGGCATAGGTTTTAAGACATTTTGTCAGTCATGCGATCATTGGGAAAACAAACAATCGTTCAAACAAAAGTCAAAATTGACATTAACAGTCACATGCAATCGGGTTTATGAAACAAGAATAAAATATGAATGCTCTCTAAAGTATTACAACAAGAATCATAGGATGACCATCGCAATGTCAACTTATTTTTGAAGCAGGGTGACGAGTGGCTGTCAATAAAATATCCTTCTTCTTGTCGTTAGTTTTGTATGTAACGATTACGACTGTCTAGGAGTAATGGTTTGGAATTTGAAAGATGTACCTGCAGTTAGATTTCAATACAGGTAGTTTAACAAAACAGTTAAACCATCTTTCTTTCCTGAAAGAATGAAAAAAAAAACTTGCTTTTCTATTGCTTTTCTATCATTTGGTAGAGTGGCTGGTTTTTCGGAATCCTGGTAAAATCTACTGGCGACATTTTATGTATATCTAGGTTTTGGAATGGACAAATTTAGTTTTCCTTTCAAGGTATATAATTTAACAATTACCTTAACACATGGTTCTTACATATAATATTAATCCATTTTGAAATAATTATCGTATAATCCAGTCCTAGAACTATGGTTTAAACAAAAAGAAAACAATAACACTGTCAGTAGTAAAGTCTATCACTTTGTCTGACCTGCGTGTTTACATGTCACGCTATACTGCGTTTTGATTGGCTGATAGGACCTGTCAATCAAAATCGGCAGAAAGGTCAATTGCGGATGACAAATCAAATGTGGCTGAAATGGCAAGATTTGTATGTGAAAGGGTAAAAAACAATGTGGGAAAAAGAGAAAATGCTGGTTTTCAAAAGCACTTTTCCTCAAAACTCTGGATAGTGCAGTAAAAGGTTTAGCTTTCCATTTATTGATAACATGACTGTAACAATACACCAGTAAGAGTAAAATTAGCTTGTTCAGTTATGTGTCAATCTAAATGAACCATGCTCTGTAAAAGGGGGGGGGGGTTTAACACATCAGCAAAAATATCAACCCAGGTCAGCCTGCGCAGTCCTTGAACTGTGTCAAAACCTTTTGCTACTAGTAAATTTTCTGCATGTCCAAGGACCATTCTCCCTCCAGATCCAGTCAATTGTTAGACAAAATGGATTTTATGGATCCATAATCATGCGGTGACTGGTTTGGTATAATTCATCACGGAGATGCATTAAGCCCCCTTTTGCCAGAGCATGGCTCAAATGTTGATAATTTACCTCTTGCATTAGATGAATAATCACACTTGATACATTTAAAAGGCTTCAAGTCAGTATGTATCAGTGCATGAAACCTCATATGTGACAATGATTTAAACACCTTGTCACACACATTGCAGGAGTACAGAGTCAACTGGTTCACTGAGTTTCTGTATTGGTGTGAAACATTTGGATTTAATTCCTGTTCAATACAATGTACTCTGAAATACTCATCCACGTGACTTATATCCACATTTAAACTCGCTTCAAAAGCTCGCCTGTCTGCCTCTGTCAGAAACACTGGGACGTTAGAAATCTGGTCCGTCTCACGGCTTATTCTTGTCTCTTCTATATCAGGGTTAGCATCAACCTGAGAAAAATATGATCACAGACATCACCTCTTCAAGTCCTCCAAGTACAAGTACATTTGAGCTGTATTCTTGCAATAGGCAGCTTAATGCACCTCCGTCATGCATTATACCAAGCATGTCATTACATGATTATTGGTCCATAAAATCTGTTTTGTCCAAAATCGACTGTGTCTGGAGGTAGAATGGACCTTTGACATGCAGAAAATGACAAACATCAAAAAGTTCCGGCCCATGTCAACCTGCGCGGATTATGCAGGCTGACATGGGTTGATACTTTTTGCAGATGCATTCAGCCCCCCTCCCCCCCCCCCCCACCTTTTCCACAGAGCATGCCTTATATATCGATATTTTTTAGTATGAGTCAATCTAGTTTTATGACAGCTATAGCACTCATGACAGAAAGTGTAGTGTCAGAGATATTATAAAAAAATATAAAACAATAATGTAATGGAAATGTAAAACATGAAAAAGCAGGTTTAAAACAAAATCATCATTTGGTACCACTTTTTGATGAGAAACATTGGGGGACAAGGAGCAATTGCTTGTAACAGCACTTGCTCTTTTTCCCCCAACATGTTTCCAAGGATTCTACTACGGTGCAAAAAAACTATATGAGCTTCAGAATTTAAATGGAAAACTAAACATGATAACAAATTGACTCATTTCATGGTGCACATGCTCTGTGCAGTCTGATCTTGATCTGATAAGTTAGGAAAAGCAACTAAAGCCAGGTTCTGCAATTTCACCTTTCATCAAACAATCCTGAGTTTTAACCACCCTAATATAGGCTTCAGAATACATTGTGGGAAAAGGAGAAAGCATTTCTAACCAGCATTTTTCTCCTTTTCCCATAATGTTTCTACCCTTTCGAAGGCAAATTCCATAATTTGGGCAAAAAATTGTCTGTAATATGCAAATGTTTTCAATTAGGACAAGTCAAAAACTGTGTGGGTGGCAAATGCAAAATTGTGTTGTATGGTAACAAACTAAATGTTAAGATTAGAATCAAAATAGAGGTTTCTACATACCTCAACAGGACCAAGTTTTCCATTACTGTCTGATGCTTTTTTTCTCTTTCTTTTCTCCTTTGGTTTATCATCATCTTTGGAATCTTCGTTAGTGAAGGTGTCAGAATCTGAGGACTGAACATTTTAATGAAGTTTTAATGATCCATGAGGAATAAAGCTTTTCAAAATATAGCGGGAAAAGGAAATTTTCTCTTTTTCCCACAATATTTTCTACACTTTCAAAGGCATATTCCATACTTTCAGCAACATACGATTTGTTGCCTGCAAATGCTTTCATATTGGAAGTAATCTAAAATTCTGGTAAAGGGTTAAATGCCTGAATTAAGTCTTAAAAGTAAAGTTAGTGGCCATAAATATTTCATTGAATGTCCACTGACTTAAATGTTAATTTCAACTTGACCTCTTAACTGATTGTGGGTTAAAAACTAAAGTATTAATAATGAAACGTATATCAAAAAACGCAAAATGAGTTTTACAGCAAAATCAATATTTTCAGACTCGATACAGTGTTATACTATACAAACCAAGCTGTTTAAAAGGTGGTCAGCATTTTCAAAAAAACGTTTTTTACATTGATGTCAATGGCAAAATTTAAGGGAAAAATAACATCACTGTGTTTTAGAGAGCTACAGCTTTGAGGTCAGGCAATGAACACTTATAGCATATTTTACTCTTTACAATACAATCGCAAGTTTTAACGACCCTGCTAATATCTGACTCAGATGTGGAAATTGATAATTGTCTCGCCAAGGCTTGACAATTATCAATTCTCCCAACCTCATAAGATATTTCTGATATACAACAACACTACTGATGTATCATATTCATGTATATATCAATAAAACAAAGACTATAAACATACTTCATCTTTCTTCAAGCTGCTTGCGGAAACTTTAAACTCTTTATCTTCATCACCCATTTCCATGGCCCCAACATCTTCAAGATCATCTTGTGGGAGATGGTTATCATCTTCAATTGACATATTTTATAGTTAAAGGGACCTGTCATCTTTTGTTTCAAGGGACCTAATTATTATTCCTAATTTATATATGGATGATTTCAGATAGCTTTGAAAACAGCATTGTAAAATATAGCTTGTCAACATGAAGTAAAATTTATTGCATGTGAAAATATTTTTTCAGCAGGAGAAATTTCTCAGTACAAGCACATTTTCCTTCAGCCAAAATGTTTCCAAAGCTGGCCAGATGCAAGATGCAATGTTCTGTCTGCTAGTTGTCACGAATTAACCCTTTACCACACAATCCAGAATTTTAACGACCCTGAAGACGAAGGCTTTTGAAAACATAGTGGAAAAGGAAGAAAATGCTGGTAACCTTTTCTCACAATGTTTTCTATCATATCAGTGACAGATATCATCATTTAAGTTGTAGTCTGTCAATGCTTTCAATTTCATGGGGTTTTAAATTTTGTCGTTTGGTAAAGAATTAAAAAGAAAATCAACCCTCTGTCACAGATATGAAAGCCATTCAACCCTTCAGTCCTCTACCAAAGTATACAGTATTGTTACAAACTCTTAGCGAGAAGCCCTTTTAAAACATTCTTGGAAATAGAGAAAATGCAAGCCACCCACATTTTCTCCTTTCCAAACAATGTTTTCTACTCCCTGAAAGATACAAAAGGCATTTGAGCCCAATTTAATTTGTTGTCTGTTTATTATTTCAATATTGACAAGCCAAACATTTCATCATCTGGTAGAGAGCTAACTCTATAGGACAACAAAGTAGTAAACCTAACACACAAGAGAATATATCAATGAAAGGAGGGTATCCTATTTGAATATGGAATTACCTGTACTTCCAAAAGGCATTTGCTTTTGTCTAAAAATGTTCTAAAAACCTGTCTGTTGCAGTAATGTCAAAAGTTCCAACTTGTTTACATGTACCAGTATTTATTGTTAGATCTGTCTATTCAGCTCATTATATCTTACAACTAATTTGCAGCAGAAAACTCTGATACAACATCCTTGCAAAAAACAAATTATTAATATATGGAGATATACTTGCAAACTAAATACATTGTAACCAGAAATTTCTTTGTTTGCCAGCCTTTCACCCTTTCCCATTAAAATCCCAAGTTTTAATGGTCCGAGGAAGAAGGCTTTTGAAAACATTGTGGGAAAAGGAAAATAATGATGGTGACCAGCAAATATTTTTTTACCCATTTGAAGAAATATACTATTACTTCACTCAAACTCAATTTGTTGCCTGCAAATGCTTTTATTTTGGACAAGTCTAAAAACTTTTTTTGTGTTAAAGAGTTAACTCATTAGCAAACCACATTAATTCTAGACTTGTCCGAATTCAAAGCATTTGCAGACAACAAAATAAATGTGACTCACAAACTGAAATTTATTTTGGGAAGGGTAGAAAACGTTGGCATTTTCTCCTGTATCCACAATATTTCAAAAGCTTTTCTTCTCAGGGTCGTTAAAAGTCCAGATTGTGTGGTAAAAGGTTAAAAGTAGTTTGCCACCAACAAAAAGATTTTCTACAAGTGGCCCAGTGGTAACTACCAATATGCTGTAATGTACGAGGACTATTTTTACCAGGGTCCATATCGTTGATCTCCTTTGTGTTGAAATCTACATACTCGGACAGTGCCAGACATTTGTGTGCATTGAATACTCGCTCTTTGGTGAAGGATCTTTTACATCTTCTACATATCAACTTTCCATCATCACCTGAATAAGTAAAAAGATGGATGGATTTATGGATGTATGGATTGATGAATTGATGAATGTATGGATGGATGGACAGATGAATTGATAGATCAATGGAGACAGATGAACAGATGGATGGATCTATTTTGAGACCGATAGTACATCTCACAGTGTAATTCTAACCTTTTAGAGCTATACTTTCTTTTTGTTGACAGGAAAGTCTTAACCCTTTTCCAGATGACTAAATTTTAGCATTGTCCAAATTGAAAGCATTTGCAGACAACAATTTCATTGTGACTCATATGGTGCAATTTTTCATTGATAGGTTCGAAAACATCATGGGAAAAGGAGAAAATACTGGTTACCAGCATTTTCTCCTTTTCCCACAATGATTTCAAAAGGCTTCTTTCCCAGGGGCATTAAAAGGTGGCATTGTGCGGTAAAGGGCAAATTCTTGATTTTCTTGCAGTCTGATGTATCAATGAACCATAAAGTTTGAGCAAAAACTTATCTAAACCTTTACCTAACAATACTGTGTGTTCATAACCTTTACAAAGAGGACATCTGAAAAACCTGACAAAATAAAAAACTTGTAAACAGCATTTCTCCTTTCCCACGATCTTTTCTAACCTTTCATCACTTGAACCATATTTAATTCAATACCTAGTAGATGTGGCTTCTGTACAGTGGAAAATTTTTTCATTCGGTGAAGGGTTTACCATCAATTCAAGTTTTAAAAACATAAATCTTTTATCCAGGGCAAAATGGGATGAACCAGCTATGGCATTTTTATGGCATTTTTTCTTTATATACTAGAAGACTGTCCAACAAAGAATAAACAAAATGTACAGTAATTCAATAACAATTGTCGGCACATGAGTAAATCTAATGGAGATTGAAATCCTCATTTCTTGGTTCTAAAGATAACACTTTACCATATGACAAAGTTTTATACTCATCCAAATTGAAAGTGTTCGAAGACGACAAACCAAATGTGGCTCAGTTGATGAAGTTGTCTTTGGGAGGGGAGAAAACATTGTGGGAAAAGGAGAAAATGCTGGTTACCAGCATTTTCTCCTTTTCCTACCATGTTTTCAAAAGCTGTCTTCCTCAGGGTCGTTAAAATTCACGATTGTGTGGTAAAGGGTTAACAAAAGAAAAAGCCCTCACAATCACCTCTAATCGGAATGTTCTTCTCATTGGGGTCAGGTTTAGGTTTTTCTGCCTTTTTATTCTTACCAGGCCCCCTAGTCCGCCTCTTTTTTACTGGTTCTGTAATGCAAAAAAAAAAGAAAGAGAAAAAGGTTAGACATAATACAGAGGAATAAGCCAAAGATGTAACATCATAGTGAATGAATATACATGAAATTTACAATCTAAACAGTCTCTGCAGCTGAAGGTACACACAGTGTCTAGAGATACAACTCTTACACTCTGTACCACACAATCCCACGTTTTTACGATTTTAAAATAGGAGGCCTATGAAAACATTGTGGGAAAAGATAAAATACTAGTAACCAGCATTTTCTCCTTTTCCCGCAATGTTTTCTACTGTATCAAAAGACTGAAAACCTCATTTGAGCTACATTCAATTTGTCATCTGCAAATGCTTTCAATTCAGTCCAGTCCAATTTTTGTTGTTAGGTAAAGTGTTAAGCCCTGTATTATTGAATTGGACCCTTCAATCAGGAAAAAAATCATTACTGGCAGAATGCAAAACAAAGTAGCAAAAAATGTATATCTAAGATCAGACTTCACAGTCTGATTTTTGGTCTCCACCATCTGCTAAAGCTACTTAACTCTTTACCAAACGACAAAATTTAGACTGGTCCAAATTGAGAGCATTTGCAGACGACAAAATAAATGTGACTAAAAAGTTGAAATTTGTTTTGAAAAGGGTAGAAAACATTGTGGGAAAAGGAGAAAATGCTGGTTACCAGCATTTTCTCCTTTTCCCACAATGTTTTCAAAAGGCTTCTTTCACAGGGTCATTAAAAGTCGGGATTGTGTGGTAAAGGGTTAACTCTTTACCAAACTGTGAGGTAAAGGGTCTAGCTGGTTTCATTGCTTTGAGGCTCAAGACATTACTACCACTAGACCAGGCAGTTTTGGCAATAGTTCAGCAAAGTGAGAAATTGCTTTTTCCACAATGATTCTCCCAATATTCATGTAAAAAACTTTTTATTTTGTTGACTATCTATAAAAAGAGGTTTCTGAGGTTGAAGACTGCAAATTTATTCATGTGCAAATGAGTTACCACTTTACGAGAAAAATCAAGACTTACCCACATTAACAGCATATGCAGACAGCAATTAACCATTTACCACACAATAACGAGTTTTAACGACCCTGAGAAAGAAGCCTTTAGAAAACATTGTGGGAAAAGGAGAAAATGCTGATAACCAGCATTTTCTCCTCTTCCCACAATGTTTTCTATCCTTCCCAACACAAATTTCAATTTTTGAGTCACATTTAATATGTCGTCTGCAAACACTTCCAATTTGGACAGGTTTAAAATTTTGTCGTTTGGTAAAGAGTTAAGCTGTGGCTCAGATGATGGAACTTGTCTTTGAAAGTTTGATAGGGTATAAAACATTGTTGGATAAGGACAAAATGCTGGTTACCAGCATTTTCTCCTTTTCCCACAATGTTTTCAAAAGCTGTCTTGCTCATGATGGTTAAAAGTTGGGATTGTGTGGTAAAAGGTTAAATGCAAGCTATTTATTTTGGTATTTATATGAATTGTGTTATCAATACACCACCTACAAGAATGACTAACAATGGTTTTGGTGGGAGAAAATGATTCTATGATGAGAATAACAGTAACACACACACACACCACACACCACACACACATCTCCTCCAAAACATACCCAGTCACTGATCTGGACTTCTCATTCCCTTGGCAACAGAAATTATTTCATTGACATATTGATTCCAGTAAAACCTTCAAGAAAACGTTTATTTTGCTAACATCTAATTAACTCATTATCAAACAACAAAATTTTAGACTTGTCCAAATTGAAAGCATTTGCAGATGACAAAGTAAATGTGACTCAAAAACTGAAACTGCTTTGTGCAAGGGTAGATAATATTGTGGGAAAACACGAAATGCTGGTGACCAGCATTCTCTCCTTTTGCCACATTTTCAAAAGGCTTTTTCTTAGGGTCGTTAACCCTTTCCCAAACAAGCCCTGGTTTTCACGTGTCTGCAGTACAAGTCTTTTGAAAACACTGTGGGAAAAGGAGAAATTGCTCGTAATGAGCAATTTCTCCTTTTCCCACAGTGTTTTCTACCCTTTTTGAGAACTTTCTGCCATTTTCATCAAATTTAAAATTGTCGTCTGCAAACTCTTTCAATTTGGACCAGTCCAAAATTTGTCATTTGGGAAAGGGTTAAAGCTTAGGATTGTGTGGTATAATCCTTATATATACTGTATATCACCTGTAAGTGTTTCAACTGTTTGTGGAACATGAATGACCTCAGCAACTATCTGAGTGTCTGGTGCATCACCCTGCAGAATGATGACAGTCTGTTGATTTTCTCCCTACAATAAGATAGAAATTACCTCAGAAAAGGAACGCATATGAATTAACCCTTAGAGCACCGAATAAACCTGTCAGACATTTTCATCCTACAAATAAGACCATGTTTTGTGCAGTCTGATCTTGATCTACACTTGCCACAAACACAACTATAGTCGTGAAAGGCGGTTTAAGGGTTAACATGCATAGAGCTGAATTCTGTACTACACAATGAAAATTTATTCTTGTTCACATTAACTCTTTACCAAACAACAATGTTCTAGACTTGTCCAAACTGAAAGCATTTGCAGACGAAAAATTAAAGGTATCTCAAATGCCAAATTTTGTTCTTGATAGGCTAGAAAACATTGTGGGAAAACCAGAAAATGACACATTTTTTTCTTTTCACACAATGTTTTCAAAGGGCTTTCTTCTTCACAGTCGTTAAAGTCAGGATGGTGAGGCAAAGAGTTAAAGCATTCGCAGCTGACAAAGTAAATGTGCCTCAAAGGATTGGATATGTCTATACATGGGTAAAAAACATGTGGAAAAAAAGGCAGCACTTTCTCTTTTTCCCACACTGTTCTTCCTCGGGGTCAATAAAACATTGGATTGTTTGGTAAAGGGTAAATCAAATGTTACTTGAAGAGTAAAAGTAAAACTTGTTTTATACAGCTAGCTACCACAACACACTCATCTAACCTATTACCTCAGAGGAAAACTGCCTATTTAACTCTTTACCACACGATCATGAGTTTTAATGACCCTGAAGGAGATGGCTTTTGAAAACATTGTGGGAAAGGGAGAAAACGCTGGCAACCAGCATTTTCTCCTTTTCCCACAATGTTTTCTATTCAATCAAAGACAGAATTCATCTTTTGAGCTTCATTTAGTATATCATCTGCAAATACTTTCAATTTGGTCGAGTCCAAAAGTTTGTCCCCTGGTAAACAGTTAACAAAGACTCTTTGCAGATATACAAAACTAGAACTTAGGAACATCAAATGATGGGTTCTTCATACCAGTGCCTGTCAACACAGGTTAATGCTTAGAGTGCCAAATAAATCCAACCAACCCTTTCAGTATAGAAAAAAAAGCCAGATAATTGCAATTCTCAGTAAGTGCAATTCAAATGTTTCTCTTGTCCAGGATATCTCAACGAAGCTGATGGTGTAGACCAAAGATCAGATCATACATTTCGTGCTGTCTCATCCAAACTGGTTGGGAAGCAACTATAGTTGTGAAGAGCAAATTATGACATAACATGTGTATTTAGGTTAAATGGAAGCAGCTATCAAATTTTTGATATTCTAAACTTGATCATGCCTGTCAACTGCCTTTGAAAGGGTGGAAAACATTTTGGGAAAAGGTGAAAATGCTTGTCACCAGTATTTTCTCCTTTTCCTACAATGTTTTAAGAGACTTCTTCCTCAAAGTCATTGTTTGGTAAAGAGTTAACAGTCACAAAGATATCACAGTTCAAGATTTATTTACCTCAAAAATCTCCTTTGTGTCAGCCAGTAAAGACTCAGAGCCTGGTAAACTTGTTACTCCTTGTTCTTCATTGACCTCTGAAATGATTTAACCCTTTCCCACACAATCCAAACTTTTAACAACCCATTAGAAGAAGCCTTTTGAAAACACTGTTGGAAAAGGAGAAAATGCTGGTAACCAGCATTTTCTCCTTTTCCCACAATGTTTTTTACCCTTTCAAAAACAAATGTCATGTTTTGAGTAGCATTTAATTTGTCGTCTACAAAAGCTTTCAATTTGGAGTGGTCTAAAATCTTGTCGTTTGGTAAAGAGTTTAGACAAAATTTTAATTCGAGCAGTCCTCTGGCAAAAGGGGGTTTATTACATCTCGGCTTCTCCATGATGCATGATATCAAGCAAATCATCACATAATTATGGATCCACAAAGTCTATTTTGTCTTACAACCGACTGAATCCTGAGACAGAACAGTCCTTTGACAAGCAGAAAATTTACAGATAGCAAAAAGTTTTGATTCATGTCAGTCTGTGCAAACTGTGCAGGCTGACATGGGTCAACACTTTTTGTAGATGCAAGATGCATTAAACACCCTTTTCAGAGGGCATGGTCTTCTTCTTCTTTTTTTTTTTTTTTTTATAAAAACAGGGTCCTGAATGGTTCAGTGGTGAAGATGTAGGATTCACAATCTGGAGGAACTCAATTTGATTCTCAGGGAAGGTGCTGTTTTTTTTGTGGGAGTGTCCTTGAGTAAAAACAAGTCACAGCTCCAGCCTACTACTGTTGCAAGGCATACCAGACATGAATAAGTGAGCCATGAGTATGGCTGTGACATGACTGAACAAAACACTTGTTATCTTCGGGATCCCTTGGATAAAACATATTGCTTTTTGTAGTAAATCCTTCTTTTCTGAACAATTGACACCATTCACTATTCCTCTCCTTTTCCCTCAACGTTTTCAAGAGTCTTTTTCATCAGGGCTGTTTAAACTCTGGATTGTTTAATACAGGACTAAACTGATAACCCTAGATTTGCCCTGACTAAGCCGTAGAAACATTTTGTGCAAATATCAAAATCAGCATGAAGAATACATGGGAAAATCGTTTGTATTACAATCCTTTTATTCTTCTGCTACAAAGTTTTCACAATGTGGTATAAATGAGTCTTCAGTATGTAATGTTAAATGCGTAAATGATAAACTACCATTTTTGAACAAGTTTGACATCTAAAATGTTGTGGGACAAAGAGAAAATAATGGTTACCACCAGGTCCTTTCAAAGACAAACCATATCATTCCAACCATGTTTAAATTGTTATCTGCAAATGGCTTCAAACTGGACAAGTTGAAAATTTTTTTAGTTTGGTAAAGAGTTAACTCTATACCACACAACACATTTTTGGACTTGTCCAAATCCATTTAGCATTTGTAGAAAACAAATCAAATGTGGTTTTAATTATGAAACTTGTCTCTGAAAGGGTAGAAAACATTGTTGTTACCAGCATTTTCTCCCTTTTTCAGAATGTTTTTAAAAGCTCCGAATTATGTTGTAAAGAGTTTTACTATCATACCAATGGTAATATCTTCTTGTCCCTCTACAGACAGAGCCTGATTGAGTGCTGTAACACTGTTCACAGCTGATGATGTTTCATTTTCCATAGTCTGTATCTGTACTGCTGTCTCTGTGGGGGCTGCCTTTCCACATTGCTCATTTTTGTGCAAAATAAACTGCTCAATATCGTTAAATGATGTCATGCAGGTACCACAGATAAATACGTCCAAAGGCATTTTGTCTGCTTCTGTATCTTCCCCTGTGAAGGAAGAGAAATTTAACTCTTTACCCAACAACAACATTTTAGACTGGTTCAAATTGAAAGCATTTGCAGAAGACAAATGTTGCACAAATTATAATATTTGTCTTTGAATGGGTACAAAACATTGTGGGGAAAAGGAGAAAATGCTGGTTACCAGCCTTTTCTCCTTTTTCCATGTTTTTTAAAAAAGCATTATTCGTCAGGGTCGTTAAAACTTGGCATTGTTTGGTAAAGAGACCATGAATTATTTCAGAAATATGTTATTTGTCAAGATTACTTGCTTGTCAAGAAGTGTGTAAATTTCATGTTACAATGGCATTGCCAAAACAGTATTAATAGGCACAACAAGGAAAGCCTTTCATCTGCTGTTACCTAAATAGGAGGTACATCCCAGGGAGAGAACTTGCCTCAGAAGGAATCAAATTATCCTTTACCACACAATCCTGTTTTAATGACCCTGATTGAGAGACCTATTGTAAACAATATGGGAAAAAGAGAAAATGCTGGTTACCAGCATTTTAATCCTTAAACCACAATAATTTCTACCTATTCACAGATGATTATCATCATTTGAACCTCATTTGCATTGTTGCCTGGTAATGCTTTCGTTATGGAGGAATCTAAACTTTTACCCTCTGAACTAAACCAAATTGAGAACATTCGCAGACCAGTTAAATGTAGCTCAAAAGACGACTTCTGTCTTTGATAGAGAAGAAAACATAGTAGGAAAAGGAGAAAATGCTGATTACCAGCATTTTCTCCTTTTCCCACAATGCTTTCAAAAATGTTGTGATGACCTCTGTCTTTGACAGGGGAGAAAACATAGTTGGAAAAGGAGAAAATGCTGGTTACCAGCATGGAGAAAATGCTGGTTACCAGCATTTTTTTTTCCTTTTCCCACAATGTTTTCAAGTGTTCTTTGCACAAGGTCTTTTAAACATGGGATTGTGTGGTGAAGGGTTAAAATTTATACAGCCTGTTTTACACTAGCTAAAACATGTAAAAGTGATGCATCTGAAGATAAATAACCCTTTACGAGTACTGCACATTCTCTCTCCTTTTCCCACAATGTTTTCTACAATTCCAAATTTGAACTTAAAATGAGCAATGCAAGATGATAAAAAAGAGGGTTTAATACATCTGCAAAAAGTATCAACCCTGGTCAGCCTTTGCAGTTGGCACAGGCTGAGCTGGACCAAAACTTTTCGATATTGGTCAATTTTCTGCATGTCAAAAGACCAGTCTACCTCATGGTTCAGTCATTTGTTCGATAAAATGGACTCTATGGATCAATGATCATGTAATGACTTGCTGGTATCATGCATCACTGAGATCACTGAGATGCATTAAGCCCCCTTTTGCCAGAGCATGGCTCAAATCAGTTTGTCATCTGCACATGCTTTCATATTAGAAAAGTCTAAAACTTTAGTCTTTTTGTAAAGAGTTAAAAAAGTATCTTTGCTGAGCAGAGAATCAATGGCTGCCATGGAGACTTGTACAGATAATTGTCCCTGGAGGCGAGTTTCGTTTTTGATTGGTCGCCTCTATGGTGCACAGCAAATGTCTAGATAAGAAAAGCTGCACAGCAAATGTCTCATTACTGCAACTACCATGGGGACAATCTTCTCTCTTCACAATGTTGCCTGCAAAAGCTGCAAAGTGTGGGAAACTGGTCAAGCTGTCACCATACAAAGATGACTCTTCTTCAGTTTTTACACACCAGCTTTCGAGCACATCGGTGTGGGAAAGTTGCTGATTACAAAAAAGAAACTCCTTCAGGTGAACAAGTAATTTCAAAGATGAACTGGATATCAAGATGGAAACTTTTTTTTTTTTTCCGCATAGATGTACTTGCTCTGTTTGGAGCAATGCTATAATTGTCTCACGGAGTCTGTGAGCAAGATCATACTGAAGAACATGCTTTCTATTCTAATCTTTGCCTACATTGTCTGATCATCCCTTTTGTTGTCAATAAATTCTGGCAAAAGTAATATTAAGCTTGTGATATTTCAACCTTTTTCCACAATTGTAACTGTTCATTTCATTAATTTTGCTGTTCAGTGAGCAAAAATGAAATGAAAGTTGTGGCATACGGTTCACTGCGTTATCTGGCTTTCTTTTTAAAAATTAACTTTGCATCTAATTCCGAGTCTTGAAATTTCGAATGAGGTGGCATTTTATCTCGAACAAATAAGTTCAGTTGTAATAAAGACCCAAAATCAATTTGTTTTTCTTTGAAATTCTTTATCCCTTTGCCGCAAGGCAATATTTTAGAAATTTCCAAATTGAAAGCATTTGGCTGCAGACGACAAAATAAATAGGACTCAAAAATTGAAACTTTGTAAGGACAAAAAACATTGTGGAAAATGGTGGAAATGATGGTTACCAGCATTTTCTCCCGTTCCCACATTGTTTTGAAAGCCTTATTCATCAGGGTCGTTAAAGGGCAGCATTGTGGTAAAGGGTTAACACGAACCACCAGTGTATTGGTGGAATTTTCGAAACCTTGTACTCGTACAAGTAAATATTAAGGCCAGCTCCACAAGCACGCAGAGTTAGGAAACTAGTACGACAAACAAGACAGACATATTCGGAGACACTGTTAAATACAGGATACAAAACCTTTTGAAGTTCTCCTTAACTTTGAATTATGAAATATATGCAGTTTTACAGCTGAATGACTGTGAGGTTATGACATTGGAAATGGAGCTATAAACGGCTAGAAAATGGCTGCCGTAGTAAATATTCCAATCGGCCATCTATTGGTATTTTCCGACTTCAGTCGATTTGAACCGTTGTAAGCCGAAGCAAATACGGGATCTACCGAATTGAAACGAACCTAACGGCGGCCCTACCACTCGTACCTGTATACTTCAATCTAACGCTGCAAAAATGTATTCAGCAGCGAAAAATCAGGAGAGGAATCGTTATGTTTCGAAGTAGGCCAATAAATATAATCTTAAATTGTGCCTTATCAATTCATATTTCCCAACCAAAATGTAGATCAGCAAGGTTCGGCGTTAGAGGCTCTTCGAATTATTCTGTGTACATATCTCTTTTATGATCTTAGTTTAAATCATGCAGAGGCAAATTATGCGGCTTATTATTATTATGGACTGGACAGTGCCCTGCGGTGTAACACAGAAGTTTCAATAACATCAATTTTCAGCACTGATAATTCATGCTAGCAATTTTGGTGCTTGAAAATCAATCAATCTCCCTCCCCCCCCCCTCTCTCTCTCTCTCTCTCTCTGCTTGAAAGTCAGTCTCTCTCTCTATCTCTCTCTATGATGTAGATAACTCAGGCACCTATCGGCGGTAATATTTCAAACAGTACATGGCTATTGTACAAGTTTGTCTTGCATGTCGACCATTGCAATCTATTTAAAAGGTAATGTTGTTATATATACGATCCCTGGGCTACTATGAAAGTCTACAGGCCCTAGTGAATAACATCGGCATAAACTAGCTCTTCGTATTTTAATCAAATAATGTTCAGTCGTGATACAAAGTGTAGTCGAGGCCATTTCTGTCAACCATTTGGTGACGGATTCTTACTTTCCAAATTTGGAGACTAGCTATCTGACTGACTGAGATGTTCTGACTTTGCTAATCAGATGGCTAATTTTGGATATATTACAAACAAGAAAAACTTTTAGATCTATCAGACTATAGACCATTAATACATGTGGATGCCACCTTTCCCTCATTGCTTCATTAATTGCTCCAATCATTTATTCGTTAGGTTAAACAAACGGTCTTTGCCGCGCAGTTGGCGCTAGAAAATAACTTGCTGTGATCATCAATGCAGATTTGAGAAAGATTACTGCCATACTAGAAGCGATTATGGCATTATACGGTACTCGTAACAACCCGACCAATTCCGGAACCACATCGGATTTGATCAACGGATTGATCACCCGAGATTTACCGAATGTGAAACATGACTGAGATACTCTTGATACTTTGAGAACATTGTTTTTCCGATTGGATGATAATTTCAGGCAATTTTATACTGTAAAACATTCCCAGATATTCACATTTGTATTTTTTAAGACTCCTTTTCACATTGTAATTCTGCTATCCCACATTTAGTTCAGTACGGTAGAAATAAAATATAAGGGTTAGTCCCCGCGTACAAAACATGGCAACCGTGACGTCATACGTACACTAATGGAGGTTACGGCGGGTATTGTGAGATAGAATAACGTAGTGATAACTGAATATGATTGACTGACAGAGTAAATAAGGATATCGAACGGTCGGGGATATCATGATTCGATTCGACCAGCGTCATTTTGGTAAGAAATTCATTTATTGTATCCATATTAACGCCAGAATAGATTTAAATGGGAAAAAGTTCTGGCCCATTCGAAGCACTCTCAACTTAAGTCGGTATATTTGTCAGAAAGTCTGCATAAGCCTGAGCGCGTCTTAGCGGAATAATTCTGTATGTCTGTCCCTCTGTCTCTGTCGACCCCTCTCTGTCTGTCTGTCTTTCGCTTTCTCTCTCTCTCTCTCTATCAATCTGTCTGTCAGTCAGTCTGTCTGTCTGCCCTCCCTTTTTGTCTCTGTCTCTCAAGTTTACCTCTAGCTCCCTCCAATCCTTTGCCTTACTCTCTGCCCCTCTCTCACTCAAACAGATCTAATTAGAATAATTCTGTGTCAGACCCTTTTTCTCCCTCCCTCCCTCTCTCTCTCTCAGTTAGACAATTACAACACAAACTGTTCTGCTGCTATTCTGCAATTTTCTGCTAAAAGGTAAAGAGTTTAAATGTTTATGATATCCCTCTCTTTGCAAGGTTTCCAAGCAGGGGTGCATCTGTGTAATGTTAAATGTTATTAGTAAAAGTATAAGCCTGCCTCGGTATCTCAGTGGTTAGCGTATCTGACTCTTGACCTGGTGGTTGCTAGTTTGATGCCCGGTTGAGGCAAACTTTCTTTCCAGCCTCTCATCTCTGAAGCATGTGAGAAAAGTAGTCAGTGGCTTCGAAAAGAAAGTTGTGTCAGCACTGTTGTTAGAAAGCCAGGAAACACATGGGTGCTTCTCTGACTGATATGACCTAAGCTGTTAAAATGGCATTAAACTCCAATGAAATACAATACAAACAAACAAACTAAAAGTATAAGGTATGTTAACCCTTTCCCAAACGACAAATTTTGGACTGGTCCAAATTGAAAGCGTTTGCAGGCGACAATTTTAAATTCGATGAAAATGGCAGAAAGGTCTCAAAAAGGGTAGAAAACACTGTGGGAAAAGGAGAAATTGCTCGTTACGAGCAATTTCTCCTTTTCCAACAGTGTTTTCAAAAGACTTGTACTGCAGACAAGTGAAAACCAGGGCTTGTTTGGGAAAGGGTTAATAAAGTTTATGCGGAATACTATCAGGACTTATCTATCCTCACTTATCTTTTTCAGAATAAATCAGTCTATGGATATTTAACATTGTGATGTTAACACCGACAGACTGATTTTATCTTGTGGCAGATAGCTTTTTAAAATAATGGAAGAAATAGTCTATTATAGATAAATTGTTCATTATGTTTAATTTATTCTTTTGCCTGTATGGTTTTACTTGAGTATGTGCATTTCACAAAGATGTTTTTTATGGTCATCTTCTCAAACTTGTTTCAGAATGTCATGCGTTATATTGTATCGCATGACTTGAAAATTTTTTTCGAAGGTACATCTGTATTTTTCATACTCTTTTTAAAACTGAACATATTTTTTAATCCTTTTGCAGAGGCTAGGTTATATTTATGAAATAGTATACACCAAAGGTTAACACAACATTTTGGATTTATATTGGCTTATTGAATTCAGTCTGTTCTGCTCACATTGTAGAAAATTTAATCCTCTTTAAATTACAGAAAGCCATGTCACTGAACCACCTCTAGTTTAACCATTTACCACACAATCCCAACTTTTAACAACCTTGAGAAAAATGGCTTTTGAAAACATTACGGGAAAAGGAGAAAATGCTGGTAACCAGCATTTTCTTCTTTTTCCACAATGTTTTCAGCCCTTCCGAATACTAATTTCAATTTTTCAGTCACATTTATTTTGTTGTCTGCAAATGCTTTCAATTTAGACTTGTCTTAAAATTTGTCGTTTGGTAAAGAGTTAAGGGATGTTCAAAGCAGCATAACAACTAGACATATACTCTGTTTGCCATATATAACAACTAGACATATACTCTGTTTGCCATATATGACCTCCATTGTCAAGAGGCCATGTTCATTCATTCATTCATCCACCCACCCACATTCTCACTCACTCTCTCTCTCTCTCTCTCTCTTATAAACAAAAATCATCATTTCAAGTTAGCAGAAAAGACTCCAGCACATTGTAATTTCAAAGCTGCTATGACCAGAATTTGTTAGAAAATACTTGCCAGTGTACAGCACATTCTGGGAAAATCAAGTTGAGTTAAGGTTTACCGCTTATACGTTGACATGACCAAAGATATTTTGGCAAAAAGAAATTTCTCATTATCACCATTTTCTTTTTTGCTACAATATTTTCTAAAGTGGTCTGCTGCAAGGCTCAAAGAGCTGTCTTTTTTTCTGTCCTTTTTTAGGCTAAGAGCTCCTGTCATTAGCTCTACAGGCCAAAAGCCAGAAGAAATTAATATGTTATTGTGCGGTTTTTGGCATCTATCGCTTCATCCGTCCATGTGTTGGACTTTTTCTTGTTTATATAAACTCTTTACCAAATGACAATTTTGGACTGGACCAAATTGAAAGCATTTGCAGACGACAAATTAAATGTTGATAAATAATGATTTCTGTTTTGGATAGGATAGAAAACATTGTGGGAAAAGGAGAAAATGCTGATAACCAGCATTTTCTCCTTTTCCCACAATGTTTTCAAAAGCGTTCTTCTTCTGGGTCATTAAAACTCGGGATTGTGTGGTCACATTTTCAGGTCTGATTTTCGTGAAAGTTGCACAGCATCTTCAACAGCTTGAACACCACTGAAAATGAGGGTAATTCAATTATTATATGGGAAAAGTAGCCATTTAAAGTTGAAAATTTACATTGCTTGTTTATGAGATAAAGTCTGTATTTTTTTTTTTTCTGATTTTTCTGAAACTTGCTCAGATAATTTGCATCATTAAAGAGTTAAACCCTATTGAAAATGAAAAAAATATGAATTGCTGGTAATGGAAAAGGAGCCATTTCATCAGTTATTCTTGTGTATGCAATAAACATTTTGAGTTGCATTTCTTTGAAACTTGCATTGATTGTTTATTACAATGAGAACTCAAGCCCTAAAAAAGTTTGTTACATTCCAAGAAATATGTTTTGAGAAATTACATTTTTATTATTTTCCTTGCTATACAATGCAGCATGCAAAGTCACTGTTGCCTTGTTTTGTTACTTCAGTTTCTCCAAAAAGATCAAAAAATGACATGGCTGACCCATTACCAAACAATCACATTTTCACATATATGAGGTTTTGAGAACTTCGTGAGAAAGGAGAAAATGCTGTTAACAAGGAGGACCCTGCAGGAGAAGCCTTTTGAAAACATGGTTGGAAAAGGACAAAATGCTGGTAACCAGCATTTTCTCTTTTTCCCACAATGTTTTCTACCCTGTCAAAGAATTTCGGTTCATTTGTATTATTCGAATTTTGGAAAAGTCTAGAATTTGTCATTTGGTAAAGGATTAACCCTATACCACACAGTCCCGACTTTTGATGACCATGGGAAAGAAGCCCTTTGAAAACATTGTCGGAAAAGGAGAAAATGCTGGTAACCAGCATTTTCTCCTTTTCCCACAATGTTTTCTACCCTATCCAATATATAAATCACCATTTAAGCTACACTTAACTTGTCATCTGCAAGTGCTTTCAATTTGGTCCAGTCTAAAATTTTGTTGTTTGGTAAAGGGTTAACTGAGTAACAAGTCTTATCCCCAATAACAACATTGGTATATTTTGTAAGTAATGGCCATTTTCCAATTTAGTTAATTTTGACCTTTAAGATTGTTATGTATCAGTATGAAATGTATCTGGGATGTTCTGACCGAATTTTCATTTTCTTATTTTCCCACAATGTTTTCAGAAGGCTTCTTTTTCAGGGTTGTTCAAAGTCGGGATTGTGTAGTAAAGGGTTAAAGAGATCCCATCTGACTTGTGATTGCTTGATCAAAGTATCGTAATGAAGTCTCCAGGTCCTCTAAATACCATAGGTGAAATAATGTTGAAAATGGTGTGATACATTTACTCAGCACTTCAGAAACGATCCTGTATTTTGAATGATGCTGTGGAAGAAGGCTTCTGAAAACAATGTGGGGGAAAAAGGGAAAAATATTAGTAACTAGTTTTCACATTTTCCCACAAGCTTTTCTACTTCTTTAAATCCAAATGCTATCATTTGAGACAAATTTATTTTGTTGTCTCCAAGTTTCTCAATTTTGACTAACCTAAAATTTTGTTGCCTGGTATAAAGAATTAAAGAGCTAAATTTATGAATTTAATTTTTCATTTAGGAAAAACAGCCCAATTATTGCCATTTCAACTTGACAAGCTTGTTTCAGCCAGAATAGCAGACTGTAGATCTGAGATCAGACTGCAGAGAATGTGAAACCTGTTCTGCAATGCAAGGCTATATTTATATGAGCCATGCTTTGTGAAAAGGAGGTTTAATGCATCTGCGAAAAGTATCGACTCGGGTCCACCTGCGCAGTCTGCACAGGCTGATATTGGCCGAAACTTTTCGCTATCAGTAAATTTTCTGTATGTCCGAGGACCAGTCTAGCTAATGATTAAATCGGTTGTAAGACAAAGTTGGTTTTATGGATCCCTAATTACGGTATGTGATGGCTTGCTTGGTATCATGTATCGCGGAGATGCATTAAACTCCCTTTTGCCAGAGCATGGCTCACATGTTTTAACCTTTTACTGGATGACAAAATTGTACACTTGTCCAAATTCAAAGCATTTCAAGACAACAAAATCAACACTGTACCAAATGACAAATTCTAGACTCTTCCAAATTGAAAGCTTCTGCAGACGACAATTTCTAAGGTGAAACAAATAAACTGAACTTCTTTGAGGGGTAGAAAACATTGTGAGAAAAAAAGAAAATGCTGGTTACTTGAGTCAAAAATTTTGTTGTGTGGTAAAGAGTTAAGGTTTTATTTCTCAGCTGAAATGTCTGTTTGGTTTATTCACTCTTATTAAAAAGGTTAACTCTTTACCAAAAGACAAAATTTTAGACTGGTCCAAATTGAAAGCATTTGCAGATGACAATTTAAATTTGGCTCAAATGATAGAATTTGTTTTTGATTGGGTAGAAAACATAGTGGGAAAAGGAGAAAATGCTGGTTACCAGCATTTTCTCCTTTTCCCACTGTTTCAAAAACCTTCCTTGTTAGGGTCGCTAAAACTCGGGATTGTGTGGTAAAGAGTTAAAAAAGAGTTCTCCTACTTATCAACCTACATTTAACCCTTTACGCTTTCAATGCCGACTTTCAATGACCTTGAGGAAGAAGGCATTTGAAAACATTTGGGGAAAAGGAGAAAATGCAGCATTTTCTCATTTTTCCCACCATGTTTTCTACCCTTCCCAAAATAAATTTCAATTTGTCATCTGCAAATGCTTTCAATTTAGGTAAGTCTTAAATTTTATTGTTTGGTAAAGAGTTAAATAAAAATCTCCCACTTGTCAATCCACATTTTAGTTCAGAGCAATATAGCTGAAACACTGCTATATTTTTAATTAAAGGCCTTCTGTATAAAAGCAAATTTTTTAAAGTACTAAGTGTAATTGTTGAAAGCAATGACACCTGTTCAATAAAAAAACATAATATTTATTTCATTACAAATACAAAACCTTGGCCTAAAGTCAACATGCCTTTGTTCAAAAAGTTTAATCAATGATTAACCTTAAATAATTAGCCCTTAACATGGAACAGTTGTCCTGTAGTTTGTGCAAAATATTCTATACATTTCAAAATTATGGTCAGAAAATATAAACTTGGTAAAACTGCTGAAAAAAAGTTTGACCTTTTAACCCGAGGATGAAGCCTTTTGAAAATATTGTGGAAATAGGACAAAATGCTTGATTCTACCTCATGAAAGACGTCTTCCATCATTTGAGTCACATTTAAATTGTCATCTTCAAATGTTTTTAATTTAGACAAATCTAGCAGTTTGTCATTTGGTAAAGAGTTAACCCTTTACCACACAACGAAATTTAGACCTGTCTAATTGCAAAGCATATGCAGATGCCAAATTAAGTGTGGCTAAAATTGCGGACATAGTTTTTGCTAGTGTTTTCAAAAATCTTCTTTCTTAAGGTCTTTAAAAGTCGGCATAGTGTGGTAAAGGGTTGAAGGGGCATGTGTAGATTGTTTTGCCGTAAATCAAAATTCACTCTAAAACACTGATAGATACAATACAATTAACCATTAGAGCACCAAATAAACCTATCAGATATTTTCTTCCTAGAAATACATCCAAAATAATTGTAATTTCATAGTTGCTTTTGTCTGCAGTGTTTCAGCAAAGCAGATTAAAGATCAGGCTGCATGTTTTGTGCAACTGGAAATAAGAAGATTTTTTTTCTTATTTCATTAACCTGTAAAGATGCCTTCAGACTTTACAATTATTGGGGGCGGGGAGGGGGGGGTCCTTCATGGCACAATGCTAAGATACAGGGCTTATAATCGGGAGGCCCCACATTCAAGCCTCACTGGAAGCACTGGTTTTTCATTGGAGTATGCTTGTGCAAGACACGTCAGAGCCCTAGCCTCGAACTGTTAAAACCTAGAACATACATGAATATCAGAGCTGTTGCTGTGATATGACTGAAATAACACTGAAAGCGGCATGAAATGCCACTAAATTGATCAGTCATTATTTATAATTGTGACTGAATGCTTTTAACCTTTTGCCACACAATCCTGACTTTTAACGACCCAGAGAAAGAAGCATTTTGAAAACAATGTGGGAAAAGGAGAAAATGCTGTTAACCAGCATTTTTTCCTTTTCCCACTATGTTTTTCCACTTTTAGAAAACAAAGTTCAATTTCCCAGTCACCTTTGTTTTGTTGCCTGCAAATGCTTTCAATTTGGACTAGTCTAATATTTTGTCGTTTGGTAAAGAGTTAAACAAGAATTTAAGTCACCATATGTTCTGCTAAAGGTTCAAAGTTAATTATTTAGCACACAACAATATCTTCGACGTGTTCAAATTGAAAGCACTTCTAGGAGGCATATTAAACGTAACTTAGATAATGGAACTTGTCTTTGAAAAGTTGGAAAACATGGTGGGGAAAAAAAAGAAAATACTGGTTACCACAACATTAATTTTCAAAAAGCCTCTTTCTCAGGGTCTTTAAAACGCTGGATTGTGTGGAAAAGGGTTAGCTTTTTACCACATGGCAATATTTTAGTCTTGTCCAAACTGAAAGCATTTGCAGACGACAAATCAAATATAGCTCAACTGATTAGACTTGTTTCTGAAAGGTTAGAAAACATTGTGGGAAAAGGAGAAAATGCTGGTTACCAGTATTTTCTCCTTTTCCCACAATGTTTTCAAATGTCAAAAGTCTAATTTTCCAGGGTCGATAAAACTTTGGGACTGTGTGGTAATGGGTAAATTCAGTTAATAGGGTTATAGGTGTAAACTGATAATAAGGCCATGATCTTGTACTGGGCGGACCTTTGGGGTTTTGTCAATAACCAAACCATGACATAGTGACTGTGTTGTTAAATTAATCCTGAGCTTGCGAGACAAAAATTAAATTGGCTTTTTTTTTTTTTAAACAATTTAGATCGAGATCAGACTGTGTAGAATGGGCTTTCTGGTCTTCTGTCCATACTGTCCTGTATTTTGTATGTTCTTCTAGCCAGAGTAGGCTTGAAATTGAACTGTCTTGGGTTTTTTACTGATTACTGCAAACTTTTACCTGACAATCCCAACTTTTAACGACCCTGAGAACGAAGGCTTTTTAAAACATTTTGGAAAAAGGAGGAACTGCTGATAATCAGTGTTTTCTCCTTTTCCCTCAATGTTTTCTACCATCCACAAAACAGATTTTAATTTTCAAGTCATTTATTTTGGTATCTGCAAGTGCTTTCAATTTGGACAACTTTAATATTTTGTTGTTTGATGGAGAGTTAAAAATGCCCATTTCATTTATTTTGAACACGGAAAATCAATTTATTACCTTCGAAGCAAATAGCAGCAGACAAATTCGAACAAATCTGCATATTCAACATAAAAAAAGTTTTAGTACCCAGATATATTGGAAAACATCATGGCATAAGGAGATATTGGTAGATGTTTTTAACCCTTTACCACACAATGTCGCCTTTTGACGACCCTGGGAAAGAAGCCTTTTGAAAACATTGTGGGTAAAGGAGAAAATGCTGGTAACCAGCATTTTCTCCTTTTTCCACAATGTTTTCAAATCTATCAACGAAAAATTGCACCTTTTGAGCCACATTGAAATTGTCGTCTGCAAATGCTTTCGATTTGGACAAGGCTAAAATGTACCGTAGTCGTCTGGCAAAGGGTTAAGAGACTGTTCTGATGCAATATGAAATTTTGGTTGCCAATATTTTCTCTTTTTCCCAAAAGACTTGCTTCTCAGAGTTATTAGAACAACTAAGTTTCAAACTTGTCTATGCAAAGTGAAAATATTTGCAAACAGCAAATAAAATGTGGCTGAAATGATAATATTTGATTGTGAAATTGTGGAAAATATAGTGGGAAAAGGAGAAAATGCTGGGTTAGCATTTTTTCTTTTACCTGGATGTTTGTAACAGCCTAAAACAAACTATTGTTTGGTAAACTCTTTACCAGGTGACGAAAATAGAGTTGTCCAAATTCAAAGCTTTTACAGATGACAAAGTCAGTGAAGCTCAACTGATTGGATGTGTCTTTAAAAGGTTAGAAATCATAGTGGGAAAAGGAGAGAATGTACATGAGTAAAATGCTGGTTTCTAACATTTCTTCTTTATTTCTCCATGTTTTCAAAGGTCATCTCTTTCAGAATTATAAGAACTATTGATAATTTGGCAAAGGATTAACCCTTTACCAAAATATCCTGAGTTTTAATAACCCTTAGAAAGAAGTCTCTTGAGAACATTGTGAGAGAAGAAGAAAATACCGGTAACCAGCATTTTCTCCTTTTCCCACAACACCTTCTGACCTGTCATAGGCATTCGGCATAGCTTGGGTGATCCGGTGATCAAATCCCTTGGCTGTATCATGTAGCTTGATATGCACCTACGCTGTACATTTCGCACATCTCCGGAAGCACACCGCTTTACCGTTATTGAAATTGTAAGGCTCCTCTTAAAAAAGAATTTCTTCTTTATTTCTCCATGTTTTCAAAGGTCATCTCTTTCAGAATTATAAGAACTATTGATAATTTGGCAAAGGATTAACCCTTTACCAAAATATCCTGAGTTTTAATAACCCTTAGAAAGAAGTCTCTTGAGAACATTGTGAGAGAAGAAGAAAATACCGGTAACCAGCATTTTCTCCTTTTCCCACAACACCTTCTGACCTGTCATAGGCATTCGGCATAGCTTGGGTGATCCGGTGATCAAATCCCTTGGCTGTATCATGTAGCTTGATATGCACCTACACGGTACATTTCGCACATCTCCGGAAGCACACCGCTTTACCGTTATTGAAATTGTAAGGCTCCTCTTAAAAAAGAAAGCATGAGTTAATTTTCTATTGTTATCTTTCTAAGAATATTTCAGTCGGCAAACACTTTGCACATTCAATTTTTAGCGTGGTTTATTAATTCCGTTGGGAGCTTTCATCGACAAATCGATAGAAGTGAATAACTTCACCGTGGCTGTTCATGTAGTTGCTAAGTGATTTACAGGGGCGCCGCCATCTTTAAGATCATGTGATTGGTAGTTCAAAATGGAAGCCTCCTTTATACGGACGAGGTTAGATGTAGATACGGAATCGGCCGAGTTGTGACGAGTGCTGTCATAGGCTATCCCATAATGAATTTGTCTTCAGTTTGGATGAGTCAAAAAGTTTGTTGTTTGGTAAAGGGTTAATACTGCATTATCTGTTTTTCCAAATTAAGAACTTTGTTACTAAATATAATTTTGAACTGCTCTTGCCAGAAGTTAATGATATATCAAAAATATTTTCTCATGGACTGCAAGATAACATGAAATGAATAACTTAGCCTGTATGAAACACCCTAATTCATGGCTGTTACAGCAAAGATATCCCAGATAATACCAGAAAGTGTAGACCAAGATCAGACCATAATATGTGGTCTAGATCTGTGCCGTGAAAATAAAGGCCACAAGACTTGCATTCAGCCTTCTTAGAGTTAAACCTTTACCAAACAATTCAGAGTCTTAAATACCCTGAAAAAGACATCTTTTGAAAACATTTTGGGATAAGTAGATAATGCTGGTAACCAGTGTTTTTTTTTCCTTTTTTACCCTATTAGCCCTTTACCACACAATCTCGAGTTTTGACAACCTTGAATTAAAGCCCCTTTGAAAACATTTTGGGAAAGGGAGAAAATGCTGGCAACCAGCATTTTCTCCTTTTCCCAAAATGTTTTCCACCCTTTCCCAGACAAATTTCAATTTTTGAGTCATGTTTATTTTGTCTTCTGCAAATACTTTGAATTTGGACCAGTCTAAAATTTTGTCGTTTGGTAAAGAGTTCAAGGCAAATCTTATCATTTGAGCCATGTGTGTTTTATAGTCTGCCAACAATTTCAGATTAGACAAGTGAGAATATTTTGTCTAGTAAAGGGTTAAACAAAATATAAATTTATATAACCCTTTTTGGTGTGAGAACTTTGTGTGTCAAAATAATTTTTTGATATCAATCTTTAGAGCGCTTTCCGCAATAACAGTTACCTTTGTAGCCAGAGTAGATCAAGATCAAACTGCACAAATTGTGCAGTCTGATCTTTGATCTACACTGTCTGCTTATAATTATGTAGATCTAACTGAAACACTATAGACAAAAAGCAACCATGAACCTACAGTTATTTTCCTTTTATTTCTAGTTTTGTTTGAAAATGTCTGTTGGGTTTCTTCAGAGCCCCAGAGTTAACCCTTTACCAAACAATCCTGTGTTTTAATGACCCTGAGGAAGAGGCCTTTTGAAAACATTGTTGGAAAAGGAGAAATGCTGGTAACCAGCATGTTCTCCTTTTCCCACAATGTTTTCTGCCGTATCGTAGGTAGAAATCATCATTTGAGCATCATTTAATTTGTTGTCTGCAAATGCTTTCAATTTGGTCAAGTCCAAAATTTTGTCGTTTGGTAAAGAGTTAATCCATTTCTTGTCCAATTATAAATCCATGTCAATATTCAAAAGTTAATATGAGTTTATAATTCAACCTTCCTAGTGCTGAACATAGATTTGACTGCATGTGCCAACATGATGTAGATGAAGATCAGATAGCTCAGAATGTGCAGTCTGATCTTTGATCTTCAAGGTCCACTTCTTCGTCAGATGTTCTGCCAAAAACAGCGTTGATTTTGCAATTTCTGCATCTATACTATTGTCTGAGAATGTCCATATCATTTGTCTAGCACAATGGTTAACCCTTTACCAGATGACAAAATTTTAGCCTTGTCCAAATTGAAAGCATTTTGCAGACGACAGTTTTGATGTCTCTCAAATGGTGCTATTTTCCTTTGATAGGTTAGAAAACATTGTGGGAAAAGAAAAAGAGAAAATGCTAGTTTTTTCCCAGGGTCATTAAAAGGTGGCATTGTACGGTAAAGGGTTAAGTTTGAATGGAGACTGTAAAACTTTGAAACACATGGCTTGGAAACAAATTAGGGGAAAAAAGTATTGCCTCCCCAAAAAGTCTTCAAGTAACTAAGTTTGAAAGCATAAATTCTCTGAACATTTTATGGGCAACTCTAGGTGCTATTGCAGAGGATTTAGATCACGTTCAGATTAGACTTGCATTTTTCTTTTTCTTTTATTACCAAATTGATTTACATGTACCATAAAAATATTTCGTTTTTTTTTCCAACGACTCTCTGAAGGTATCCTTCCATTTCTAAACCCCTTGTAGTGTTAAACTGGATCATGTAGTTGCCTATGCACATTGTTAAATTTGTTAATTCCAGATGTCCAAGGCACAGAGAAAGTGTTTAAGAAGGTCATACATCCTGGACAGAACATACGTCTTGTAGATAAAGATGGTATTCCGTTGAAAGCTCCAAATTCCTCGACACTGAGTCGACTTCGAAGTCAGTATGTCCTCAGTCCTCGTGGAGTTCCAACAAAACGGTCCAACCATTCATATAGTGGGCAGCTGGCACAGTCTAAACTTCACAGTGTGGTAAGAACAGATCGTACACTGTGTTAAACATTAGACTTTAATATTGAAATATAATAGCATAGGTAGTCACATTTGCTCAATGGATAGGATATAATGACTGTATTTGGAAATTTTAGAATTTATAGATACTTGTGGCTTCCAGCTTTATTGCAGCTACTTGAACCAGCCTCCTGGTTTCTCTGGTAATTTTAAAAAACTAAAGGTTACTGTAGCAATGCAGTATGATAATTATCGCAAAGGCTGTAATACAGTCACAGATTTCCCGACTCTTGAAATTCTAAATACTGTGGACTGTATGACCATGTGTTTCTGAGGCATAATACAGTCATGCAGTTAAGTCATTTTTGAAGAAAAGTCTGTGACAGTCAAAGGTTTCTTGACAAGTTTTCTACTCTTTGAAATAGAGGGTATCTGCATTTGACAAATTCAACACTAGTACAAATTAACTAGATCTGTGATAGCATAGAAAACATTGTTAGAAAACAAGTAAATGCTAGTTAACAGCATATTTACCGTATTTCATCTAACTAATGCTCCTGCCCTAATGATAGCATGCCCCCCCCCCACTACATTTCTAACTCCAGAGGCCTCTGGTAACCCCAAACTACACCCGACATTAGCTTAAAATCTACGACTGGAGTAACAAACTTCCAAACACAAGATAACTTCACTAAAACTTTTCAAAATACGCAGACTGACAAGACTTATTGATGATTGATGATTTATAAATAAACTTAATGGTACAGCATCGGCATAATCCTAATTACTTCACCAATCGATGTCATTAAACCTGAGTATCTGATTATACATACACTTCCGATAACATTATAAACTTTCAGTAACACGAAATTTGTCAACTAACTTAGAAAAACTTTAAGAAAGTGAAGTATTGAAAACCTGTATCCCATATTAAAGGTGAATGCTATTCAATGTCCAGATGAGTCATGATTGGCAGTAAAATTGATATTTTGCATTAATACAGCAGGTTTTTCAAATGGCGATCACTTTGTAGTTGGCACTGACTAAAACCTGCCCCCGTCCCCCCAATGGCGCCTGGGCGCATTAATTAGATGAAATACAGTACATTTTCCAACAATGTTTTCTAGAGTCTTCACCTTCAGGGTTATAAAACAAGAGGGCCATGATGGCCCTGAATCCTTCATCTGAGCCTGTGAACCTTTGTGAATATTCATTACTACTGAGCTGACAATACAGCCTTTAGAATGTTGACACAATTTTTCTCAGTGACCTACTTTTTGACTCAACATACCACACTTTTTTAGCTCCTCGGAGATATAATCAAAACAAACATGCAGTTTTTTTCTGGGATCTACACTGTTCACTATGCCGAGACATACTGATCAAAGCAACTTTGAAAGGCTGTTATCTGGATTTTTGTCCTGACTGAAGATTTCGGATTTATTTAGTTGGTGCTGTAAGGCCTACAAGATTATGATAATAATGATAATAATATACTATAATACACCTAACTTTCTAAATACTATATTACCTTTCAGGTTAACAGCCTGGACACAAGTACGCAGCCAGAAATGATGTCTTATTCATCTGTCCATAATTACAATGGGTAAGTTCTCTCCATCAAACAGATGAGCCATGCTCTGGCAAAAGGGGGCATAATGCATCTCTGTGACCCATGATACCAAGCAAGTTATTGCACAGTTATAAATCTATAAAATCCATTTTGTCTAATAACTGACTGAACCATGAGGTAGACTGGTCCTTTGACATGCAGAAAATTGACTGAAAGCAAAATACTTTGGCCCAGGTCAGCCTGTGCAGACTGTGCAGGCTGACCTTGGTTGATACTTTTTGCAGATCCATTAAGCTCCCTTTTCCAAGAGCATGAAGCAATTTAGAAAATATTGTAGGTAAAGGTTGACCAATATTTTCCCTTTTTTGCATATTGTTTTCAAACAGCTTCTTGCACAGGGTCATTAAACCATGGGACTGTGTGGTAAAGGGTAAAGAAAAATCCAGGGTCTTTATCTAGCAAGATTTTAAAATATTGTTATATTTCTAAATTCTAGGGCTACACATCATTCTGATCTGATCTGCTTAGGCAGGCCACATTGCTGATATCAGATACAGCCCTGCATGGTAGCTCAGTGTTAGCGTAGATCTGAATTGTGACATGGTGGTTTTGGGTTTGATACCCGGTTGTGGCAAACTTTATTTCAGGTGATTTTTTGCCTCTCGCCACTGACATATGTGAGAAAGTAGTCTATGGCATGGAAAGAAAGAATGTGTCAGTACTTTTGTGAAAAAGCCAGGAAACACATACATAGGTAGACTGACTGCCATAATATGGCCTTTGCTGTCATTAAACTCAAATACATGCAAACAAAAAAATATAAGAAACATAATTGAATGTACAAGGGCAGATGATTATTATGGCCTCCCACAAATTTTCTTTCAAGACTGAGTTTGTATCTGGCAGAATAACCAACAATGTAAATCAAATGCAAGTTGCACATTCCGTGTAGCCTAATCACTATCTTAGCTGTCCCTTAACTCTTTACCAAACAGCAAAATTTTAGACTGGTCCAAATTGAAGAAATTTATAGACAACAAAATAAATGAGACTGAAAAATTGAAATTTGTTTTGAAAATATGAGCCATGCTTTGTGAAAAGGGGGCTTAATGCATCAGCAAAAAGTATCGACCCACATCACCCTGTGCAGTACACACAGGCTGACCTGGGCTGAAACTTTTCGCTATTGGTCAATTTTCTGTAGGTCAGAGATATCAGTCTACCTGATGATACAGTCGGTTGTTAGACAAAATAGTTATTATGGATCCATAATTATGTGAAGACTTGGTTGGTATAATGCATCACAGAGATGCAGTAAGCCCCTTTTGCCAGAGCATGACTCATGTGTTTAAAACTACTCGGTCTCGGCTAAATACATTTTAACCTTAGCCATGAGACCTGTTGTCACATGTCTGTGCTATGCACAGATTATTCGAATTGATAAAACTTACTTGACGTGAAATATTACACCATTCTAACCAGGTTTCATTGAAAATAAAGAAAAGGAGAAGTTTTGTGAGTGTAAATCCTGTAAACCAATAATTATCTATGATTTCATCTTGACATACTTTGACTGTCGTGACACTTAGAACTCGCTATTTGTACAACTGTGACGTTTTGATATGTCCCTTTTGTCAACCACTTAAGAAATATTGTTGGAAAAGGAGCAGTTCCTTGTTTAAAGCAATTGTTTGTTTTTCCACAATGTTTTCTGTAGTGCTCAACCAGAGTTTCCTTTCCAAGGGATAGTTGTTCTATGTACATAGTTTTTAGGTTTAAAAATAGCCTATATAATGAATGGATTAATTTGTTAACTCTTTACCGCATGATAAAATTTTAGACCAGTCCAAATTGAAAGCATTTGCAGATGAGAAGATAAAAGTGACTAAAAAATTGAAATTTTTCATTGGAAGGATAGAAAAAAATGTGGGAAAAGGAGAAAATGCTGGTTACCAGCATTTTCTCCTTTTCCCACAATGTATTCAAAAAGCTTCTTTCTCAGGGTCGTTAAAAGTCGGGATTGTGTGATAAAGGGTTAACCCGTAGAGGGCGGAATAAACCTATAGGACATTTTCAGTCAAGAAATAAGGCCCAAATAGTAGAAATATCATGGTTATTTTAGTCAAGAATGTCTCAGCTAAGCGGCCAGTGTAGATCAAAGATCAGAGTGTACATTTTGTGCGGTCTGATATTGATCTACACTGGCCGCAAAGGCAACTATAGTTGTGAAAGGCACTTTAACCCTTTCCCAAACGACAAATTTTGGACTTGTCCAAATTCAAAGAGTTTGCAGACGACAATTTTAATTTTGATGAAAATGGCAGAAAGGTCTCAAAAAGGGTAGAAAGCACTGTGGGAAAAGGAGAAATTGCTCGTTACGAGCAATTTCTCCTTTTCCCACCGTGTTTTCAAAAGACTTATACTGCAGACACGTGAAAACCAGGGCTTGTTTGGGAAAGGGTTAAGGGTTTAAATAATTTCCCTAACAAGCCCTGGTTTTCACGTGTCTGCAGTACAAGTCTTTTGAAAACACTGTGGGAAAAGGAGAAATTGCTCGTAACGAGCAATTTCTCCTTTTCCCACGGTGTTTTCTACCCTTTTTGAGAACTTTCTGCCATTTTCATCAAATTTAAAATTGTCGTCTGCAAACTCTTTCAATTTGGACCAGTCCAAAATTTGTCGTTTGGGAAAGGGTTTAAATAATTTCACTATACCTAAATGTGAGGTGACAAAACCACATCTTATCCCCTTACTAAAAGACAAAATTTTGGACTTGCCCAAATTGAAATCTTTTGCAGGCGACAAAATAAGTGTGACTCAGAAATAGAAATTTGCTTTTAGGGTATTAAAAATTGTTGGAAAAGGAGAAAATGCTGGTTACCAGCATTTTCTCCTTTTCCCACAATGTTCTCAAAATGGCTTTTTTCCTGTAGGTTGTTAAAACTTGAGATTGTGTGGTAAAGGGTTAAGAACAGGTTGAGAGAATGATACTTTTATAATGTAGGTGTCTACGGTAATCAGTACAGCAACTAAAATTGAGAGATTAGAATAGAAATTGTGTACAAAAGAAAATAAAAATGGAAATGTGTTTATTGCTCATCAGCAAAGCTCTGTGCCAAGACACTCTAAGAGTAAAAACCTTGCTTTCATGTTCAAGGTGACAAAGTAATCCTGGGTCCATATTTACCAACCATTCTTAAGAATATTCTTAGTCTTATTCTCCAAGATTTTCTACATTTGAAAGTAACACAACTCCTGATTGGCTAAACCAAATGGTCTAGCCAATCAGGAGTTGTGTTACTTTCAAATGTAGAAAATTCTGAAGAACAAGACAAAGAACATTCTTAAGAATGGTTGGTCCATGGGGTATTCTTGAGTCAGTAACTTAGCTCTTTACCTCATGACAATTTTTTGCACAGGTCCAAATTGACGGTATGTGCAGGTAACAAATTAATTGTGCCTCAAATGATTGAATTTTTCTCTGAATGGATAGAAAACATTGTAGAAAAAAGAAAAAATGTGGGTTACCAGCATTTTCTTCTTTTAACAATGTTTTCAAAAGTCTGATCTCCCAGGGTCTTTAAAACTTGGCATTGTGTGGTGATATTTTAACCCTTTACCACATAATCACGACTTTTAACAATCCTGAAAATGAAGCCTTTTGAAAACATTGTGGGAAAAGGAGAAAATGCTGGTAACCAGCATTTTCTCCTTTTCCCACAATGTTTTCTATCCTATTCAAGACAGAAATCACCATTTGAGTTACATATAATTTGTCGTTTGCAAATGCTTTCAACTTCGTTCAGTCCAAAATTTTGTCGTTTGTTAAAGGGTTAACCCTTTACCAAACAGTCTTAATTTTAACGACCGTAGAGAGAAGGCTTCTGCAAACATTATGGGAAAAAAGGAAAATGCAGGTCACTGCTATTTTCTCATTGTTACCAGCATTTCCTCTTTTTCCCACAATGTTTTCAATCCTTTCAAAGACACTTCCCATCATTTGAGCCCTATGTAATTAGCCATCTGCAAATGCTTTCAATTGGTAAAAGTAAAAAATTAAGACTTGAAGACATCTAAAATGTTGTCATAATTATGTTAAGGTGTTCATATCTACAGGGTTTTAAATTATGTTTGAATAATAACGTGGCCTAATGCTAGACAGCAGTTTAAAACTTTTTCAATTTCAAAAGACTGTTTTGTTGAATGGGGAAATATTTGTATTTAATAGATCCTCTATATCATTTTTTATCACTTGTAACTCTTTCAGGGTTGAGAGAGGGATTATTCTTAAACAATTGAACAAACATTAAAAGTATTGATCAGTTTACCACATTGAAAGTAAAATTCTATCCTTTGAGACTGAAAGAATTATATTAGATATTTGGAGACTCTTCCACCCTTACAATGCTTAACCCATAACCAAACTACAAAATACTAGACTCACTCAAATCGAAAGAATATTTGCAGACGACAATTCATATATAGCTCAAAGGATTATTGCTGTCTATAAAATAAAAGAAAATATTGTGGGTAAAAGAGAAAATGCTGGTTACCAGCATTTCCTCTTTTTTGCGCAATGTTTTCAAAAGGGCTCTTCCTGAGGGTTGATCAAACCCAGGATTGTTTGGTAAAGGGTTAAATTAACTCTCTACCAGAGGCAATACTTTAGACTCACCTATATACAAAATATCTACAGATAGTAAATAAAAGGTGACTCAGTTAATGGAATTTGTATTTTAAAAGGTAGTAGACATTGTGAGAAAAGGAAATAAAAAATGTTGGTCCCCAGCATTTTATACATTTCCCACAATGTACATATTTGAAAGACTTCTTGCCCAGGGTTTTAGAAAACAGAGAATTTTTTGGTAAAGTGTTAATTGTTGATTAGTCCAAATTGAAAGCGTTTTGCAGATGAAATATTATACATCGCTTAAAAATGGAATTCAAAATCAAAAGGTTAGAGAACATTTTGGAAAAAGAAAAAAAATGCTGGTCAGCAACACAGCTTTTCCTCCTGTTCCCAATTTTTTTTCAAAAGCCTTCTTGCTCTGGGTTGTCAAAACTTGGGATTATGTGGTAAAGGGTTAATGGAAAAGATACTTTTTCATTCTGTAATAAAAACCCAGATTTTGTATATTTCAAGGCTGTTTGAACTTTCAGGACATCATTAATTCTTTAAAATTTTAATACAGATGATCAACTTTGCAGTCTGATCTTAATCTAATATGCTGTCCACAAACTTAAATTTGATGTGATAGGCAAATTTTTTTAGAATTTAGCAGTACTCGAAATAACTTTTCAGTTTATAGGAAGGAATCCTATATAGCCAAAGTCAAGGTTGTTTAAGTCAGGATATTTCGTACAACATTTGACTGTGCACATAATAAGATTGGATTGAATGCAGTATGATCTTGATCAGTGCTGTTAGCAAATTTAGTTTATGATGCCAACAGCATACCAAGACTTAACTCTTTACCAATAAAGAGCAAAGCATGTGTCTTGGAGTTCTTTTTTTCCCCCTTATTGGCAGCGGGTGAAACCCGCTGTCATAGTCCCCAGGTATGAGTTACTGATTTTCAACGCTTACGATATTTATCTAGGTCGAGAATTCTTGCATCCGGCAGCTTTTTCCTGGATACGCGAGGTAAACAAAACTTGATTCCTACACTTGACTAAATAGTTCCTCCATGAATACACAAACGATCATGTATAAATACGCGCTACTCGCGCAGACGACACCCTTTCAAAACTGCCTTACACCTTACGAGTTCATCCGTAATGTTACTGTAGAATAGAAACGGAAAGAGGGCATCGGTATCTACATAGACCGAAAAAGTGCAAAAGAAACAAAAGTTTTTGGCAGCGGGTGAAACCCACTGTCATAGTCCCCAGGTATGAGTTACTGATTTTCAACGCTTACGATATTTATCTAGGTCGAGAATTCTTGCATCCGGCAGCTTTTTCCTGGATACGCGAGGTAAACAAAACTTGATTCCTACACTTGACTAAATAGTTCCTCCATGAATACACAAACGATCATGTATAAATACGCGCTACTCGCGCAGACGACACCCTTTCAAAACTGCCTTACACCTTACGAGTTCATCAGTAATGTTACTGTAGAACAGAAACGGAAAGAGGGCGTCGGTATCTACATAGACCGAAAAAGTGCAAAAGAAAATATTTTCAGAGCAAAAGTTTTTATTAGTCGCCGCGCAGAAGCGCGCGACTATATTTTTAATAGTTTTTCGAGTTAGGAAATGGACAATGGGAATTTCTTTTTTATAGGGGTGTTAAGGTTAACAAGGAATCTTTCTACTTCGCCTTAAACTGGCTTTTTAATTCATTCTTAAACTACGAAGTATATACAATACGATACTATTTTTGCTCTGTTAATACTTACAACATCAAAAAATCCGCCCAAGTATTACTTTTATTTTCGCTATTCGCGAGAAATGGACTCATCCAAATAAATGCCTTGTTTCCATTGGTCAAGGCTGTACAGGTTTCCAGTCATTTCGTACCTAGTTAATTTCGTACCTAGGTCATTTCGTAGATACGATTTTGGTCATTTCGTACCTACCTATACTTTCTATTTTGGTCATTTCGTATCCAGTTGGTCATTTCGTATCCACTTTCGTCATTTCGTACACAGGTTTAATTATCATTTTGATTATTTAGTACCTAGTTTTTCCTACTATTTGTGTTTTTTGTTGAATGACCACCGCTAAAATTGTACATTGCTGAAATTGTGTTAAATTCCGCCGAAGAACGAGTATGACGGTTATGATTGTATCTAACCATTATTGGTTACTTCTTTCTAAGTTTAGTTTTTAAAACAAAGATTGTTTAGAACCCTTTTGTTTATTTCTCACTAAGTTCTAGATAAATTTACAATGTACTTTGTTGGAAAAAATCTGGAGAGAGACCAGTTTTTCGCTGTGTTGTTCATAAATCGCAATGCAAAACCAATATTCTTTATTAACAGCGTTCACCAAACAGTATAGTTTTAGACTTGTTTAAATTGAAAGCATGCCTTGCAAACTTACGTTCTCTTGAATCATACTTTCCTAGGACAGCAACATTTTAGTAACTTGGCCCTGTTTTCAACACTTTCCCAAACAAACGCGGGTTATCACGTGCGCTGTCAAATTCTTTTGGAAAAACATGTTGGATAAGGAGAAATTACTCGTTATAAGCAATTTCTCCTTTAACAAATACTTTTCCCCCCACTACTAGCGAATTTTCTACCATTTTTGCAGCTTTTTAAATTGTTGTCTGTCAACTCTTTGAATTTGGAAGAGTCTGATATTTTTCGTTTGGAAAAGAGTTCAGAGAGCGCTATGCGAGGGTATTAGATACTGTAACAGAAGACAACTTTTGATATAGATTCACAGTCACATCAATTTCATAATGTGTTAAAAAATCTGCTGATGAAAACTGACATTTACTTATTTGCCCTGGCTTTCTTGAAGCATTAAATAAAAGAATTTGCGGCGACTTTGATTCTTTGCATCGACTTTTTCTTGTCGGTGTTTGTTTGCATGATGAATTTTGAGCATAGGGCATCGTAATGGGATTCATGTAACATCGCGTTTTATCGCCAAAGTCGTACGGATTCGGCTATGACAGGCGATGTTACACGAAAAGTCACCCATTAAGCCTTTGGTAGACGGCAAAATTTCAGCTGTGTTCAAACTGAAAGCATTTGCAGACGACAATTTCATTGTGGCTAAAATGGTACAAGTTTTATTTTATAGGATAGAAAACATTGTGGATAATAGAGAAAATGCTGGTTCCCAGCATTTTCTCCTTTCCCAAACTGTTTTCACAAGGCTTTTTTCTCAAGGTTGTTAGAAGTCGGCATTGAGTGGTAAAGAGTTAAAAGTAGTTATAACTGCAAATTATATTATGCATTTACTTGTACAACACAATCTCAAGTTTTAACGACCCTTAGAACATAACTTTTTACAAACATTGTAGGAATGGGAGAAAATGCTGGTAAGCAGCATTTTCTCCTTTTCCAACAATGTTTTCTACCCTATCAAAGATGTACACTGTTTTTGAGCCATGTTTCAATTTTTGTCTGCAAATGGCTTCTTTCAGTATAATTTATTAGCAGTTAATGAAATTTAAACAGCTTGGGTCATAACAGCTGTTTCTTGGCTATTTCCTTAAGGTCATGCACTGAATAACAACATAGCATAAATGATAAGTGGATCAGAAAGAAGACCATGCTGGAAATTTAAACCAGCGGTACCAACTTCAAGTCTTTGAGCTACAAACTCCTTAAAAGGGATCGGCAAAACTTTTATAAAGCACATTATTTGGCCTACAAGGATTTTGAGGTGTAAAACCTCAAAATTATACTAAGACTGGTTTTCAGTACTTTAAGATACCTTTCAAGAATTTCATAAATGTTACGGATTGATATAATAGAAAACATTGGTTAGAAGCACTTTCTCCATTTCCACAAATATCTTTAAAGGCCTCTTCCACAGGGTCATAAAAACTTGGGATTGTTTTGGAAAGGATTAATATCATTTATTCAAGTCTTGTTTTCTGCCTGTGCTCATGTACTAGATTTTATCTTTATTTTAGCCACAAACAAATGAGCTGTGCTTTGGCAAAAGGGGGCTTCTTGCATCCTCGTGATGGATTATACCAAGCAAGACATAAATAATCATTGATCCATAGACCGACCCTTCGATGTACAGAAAATGGACCAATGGCGAAAAGTTTCAGCCCAGGTCAGCCTGTGAAGACTGCACAGACTGACTGCCTGCACAGGCTGACCTAAGTCTATACTGTTTGCAGATCGATTAAGGCACCTTTTTACTTCAAGTAAAGTATAAAGGAAACCTGTGCAAAGAAAGTAATAAGATCTGTAGCTGGCACAAACCCGCTGCCTTCAGTGCGTCAGCGCTTTGATTATTAGTCGCCGCGCAGAAGCGCGCGACTATATTTTTAATAGTTTTTCGAGTTAGGAAATGGACAATGGGAATTTCTTTTTTATAGGGGTGTTAAGGTTAACAAGGAATCTTTCTACTTCGCCTTAAACTGGCTTTTTAATTCATTCTTAAACTACGAAGTATATACAATACGATACTAGTTTTGCTCTGTTAATACTTACAACATCAAAAAATCCGCCCAAGTATTACTTTTATTTTCGCTATTCGCGAGAAATGGACTCATCCAAATAAATGCCTTGTTTCCATTGGTCAAGGCTGTACAGGTTTCCAGTCATTTCGTACCTAGTTAATTTCGTACCTAGGTCATTTCGTAGATACGATTTTGGTCATTTCGTACCTACCTATACTTTCTATTTTGGTCATTTCGTATCCAGTTGGTCATTTCGTATCCACTTTCGTCATTTCGTACACAGGTTTAATTATCATTTTGATTATTTAGTACCTAGTTTTTCCTACTATTTGTGTTTTTTGTTGAATGACCACCGCTAATATTGTACATTGCTGAAATTGTGTTAAATTCCGCCGAAGAACGAGTATGACGGTTATGATTGTATCTAACCATTATTGGTTACTTCTTTCTAAGTTTAGTTTTTAAAACAAAGATTGTTTAGAACCCTTTTGTTTATTTCTCACTAAGTTCTAGATAAATTTACAATGTACTTTGTTGGAAAAAATCTGGAGAGAGACCAGTTTTTCGCTGTGTTGTTCATAAATCGCAATGCAAAACCAATATTCTTTATTAACAGCGTTCACCAAACAGTATAGTTTTAGACTTGTTTAAATTGAAAGCATGCCTTGCAAACTTACGTTCTCTTGAATCATACTTTCCTAGGACAGCAACATTTTAGTAACTTGGCCCTGTTTTCAACACTTTCCCAAACAAACGCGGGTTATCACGTGCGCTGTCAAATTCTTTTGGAAAAACATGTTGGATAAGGAGAAATTACTCGTTATAAGCAATTTCTCCTTTAACAAATACTTTTCCCCCCACTACTAGCGAATTTTCTACCATTTTTGCAGCTTTTTAAATTGTTGTCTGTCAACTCTTTGAATTTGGAAGAGTCTGATATTTTTCGTTTGGAAAAGAGTTCAGAGAGCGCTATGCGAGGGTATTAGATACTGTAACAGAAGACAACTTTTGATATAGATTCACAGTCACATCAATTTCATAATGTGTTAAAAAATCTGCTGATGAAAACTGACATTTACTTATTTGCCCTGGCTTTCTTGAAGCATTAAATAGAAGAATTTGCGGCGACTTTGATTCTTTGCATCGACTTTTTCTTGTCGGTGTTTGTTTGCATGATGAATTTTGAGCATAGGGCATCGTAATGGGATTCGTGTAACATCGCGTTTTATCGCCAAAGTCGTACGGATTCGGCTATGACAGGCGATGTTACACGAAAAGTCACCCATTAAGCCTTTGGTAGACGGCAAAATTTCAGCTGTGTTCAAACTGAAAGCATTTGCAGACGACAATTTCATTGTGGCTAAAATGGTACAAGTTTTATTTTATAGGATAGAAAACATTGTGGATAATAGAGAAAATGCTGGTTCCCAGCATTTTCTCCTTTCCCAAACTGTTTTCACAAGGCTTTTTTCTCAAGGTTGTTAGAAGTCGGCATTGAGTGGTAAAGAGTTAAAAGTAGTTATAACTGCAAATTATATTATGCATTTACTTGTACAACACAATCTCAAGTTTTAACGACCCTTAGAACATAACTTTTTACAAACATTGTAGGAATGGGAGAAAATGCTGGTAAGCAGCATTTTCTCCTTTTCCAACAATGTTTTCTACCCTATCAAAGATGTACACTGTTTTTGAGCCATGTTTCAATTTTTGTCTGCAAATGGCTTCTTTCAGTATAATTTATTAGCAGTTAATGAAATTTAAACAGCTTGGGTCATAACAGCTGTTTCTTGGCTATTTCCTTAAGGTCATGCACTGAATAACAACATAGCATAAATGATAAGTGGATCAGAAAGAAGACCATGCTGGAAATTTAAACCAGCGGTACCAACTTCAAGTCTTTGAGCTACAAACTCCTTAAAAGGGATCGGCAAAACTTTTATAAAGCACATTATTTGGCCTACAAGGATTTTGAGGTGTAAAACCTCAAAATTATACTAAGACTGGTTTTCAGTACTTTAAGATACCTTTCAAGAATTTCATAAATGTTACGGATTGATATAATAGAAAACATTGGTTAGAAGCACTTTCTCCATTTCCACAAATATCTTTAAAGGCCTCTTCCACAGGGTCATAAAAACTTGGGATTGTTTTGGAAAGGATTAATATCATTTATTCAAGTCTTGTTTTCTGCCTGTGCTCATGTACTAGATTTTATCTTTATTTTAGCCACAAACAAATGAGCTGTGCTTTGGCAAAAGGGGGCTTCTTGCATCCTCGTGATGGATTATACCAAGCAAGACATAAATAATCATTGATCCATAGACCGACCCTTCGATGTACAGAAAATGGACCAATGGCGAAAAGTTTCAGCCCAGGTCAGCCTGTGAAGACTGCACAGACTGACTGCCTGCACAGGCTGACCTAAGTCTATACTGTTTGCAGATCGATTAAGGCACCTTTTTACTTCAAGTAAAGTATAAAGGAAACCTGTGCAAAGAAAGTAATAAGATCTGTAGCTGGCACAAACCCGCTGCCTTCAGTGCGTCAGCGCTTTGATTATTAGTCGCCGCGCAGAAGCGCGCGACTATATTTTTAATAGTTTTTCGAGTTAGGAAATGGACAATAGGAATTTCTTTTTTATAGGGGTGTTAAGGTTAACAAGGAATCTTTCTACTTCGCCTTAAACTGGCTTTTTAATTCATTCTTAAACTACGAAGTATATACAATACGATACTAGTTTTGCTCTGTTAATACTTACAACATCAAAAAATCCGCCCAAGTATTACTTTTATTTTCGCTATTCGCGAGAAATGGACTCATCCAAATAAATGCCTTGTTTCCATTGGTCAAGGCTGTACAGGTTTCCAGTCATTTCGTACCTAGTTAATTTCGTACCTAGGTCATTTCGTAGATACGATTTTGGTCATTTCGTACCTACCTATACTTTCTATTTTGGTCATTTCGTATCCAGTTGGTCATTTCGTATCCACTTTCGTCATTTCGTACACAGGTTTAATTATCATTTTGATTATTTAGTACCTAGTTTTTCCTACTATTTGTGTTTTTTGTTGAATGACCACCGCTAATATTGTACATTGCTGAAATTGTGTTAAATTCCGCCGAAGAACGAGTATGACGGTTATGATTGTATCTAACCATTATTGGTTACTTCTTTCTAAGTTTAGTTTTTAAAACAAAGATTGTTTAGAACCCTTTTGTTTATTTCTCACTAAGTTCTAGATAAATTTACAATGTACTTTGTTGGAAAAAATCTGGAGAGAGACCAGTTTTTCGCTGTGTTGTTCATAAATCGCAATGCAAAACCAATATTCTTTATTAACAGCGTTCACCAAACAGTATAGTTTTAGACTTGTTTAAATTGAAAGCATGCCTTGCAAACTTACGTTCTCTTGAATCATACTTTCCTAGGACAGCAACATTTTAGTAACTTGGCCCTGTTTTCAACACTTTCCCAAACAAACGCGGGTTATCACGTGCGCTGTCAAATTCTTTTGGAAAAACATGTTGGATAAGGAGAAATTACTCGTTATAAGCAATTTCTCCTTTAACAAATACTTTTCCCCCCACTACTAGCGAATTTTCTACCATTTTTGCAGCTTTTTAAATTGTCGTCTGTCAACTCTTTGAATTTGGAAGAGTCTGATATTTTTCGTTTGGAAAAGAGTTCAGAGAGCGCTATGCGAGGGTATTAGATACTGTAACGGAAGACAACTTTTGATATAGATTCACAGTCACATCAATTTCATAATGTGTTAAAAAATCTGCTGATGAAAACTGACATTTACTTATTTGCCCTGGCTTTCTTGAAGCATTAAATAAAAAAATTTGCGGCGACTTTGATTCTTTGCATCGACTTTTTCTTGTCGGTGTTTGTTTGCATGATGAATTTTGAGCATAGGGCATCGTAATGGGATTCGTGTAACATCGCGTTTTATCGCCAAAGTCGTACGGATTCGGCTATGACAGGCGATGTTACACGAAAAGTCACCCATTAAGCCTTTGGCAGACGGCAAAATTTCAGCTGTGTTCAAACTGAAAGCATTTGCAGACGACAATTTCATTGTGGCTAAAATGGTACAAGTTTTATTTTATAGGATAGAAAACATTGTGGATAATAGAGAAAATGCTGGTTCCCAGCATTTTCTCCTTTCCCAAACTGTTTTCACAAGGCTTTTTTCTCAAGGTTGTTAGAAGTCGGCATTGAGTGGTAAAGAGTTGAAAGTAGTTATAACTGCAAATTATATTATGCATTTACTTGTACAACACAATCTCAAGTTTTAACGACCCTTAGAACATAACTTTTTACAAACATTGTAGGAATGGGAGAAAATGCTGGTAAGCAGCATTTTCTCCTTTTCCAACAATGTTTTCTACCCTATCAAAGATGTACACTGTTTTTGAGCCATGTTTCAATTTTTGTCTGCAAATGGCTTCTTTCAGTATAATTTATTAGCAGTTAATGAAATTTAAACAGCTTGGGTCATAACAGCTGCCAGTGTACCTATGCATGCGTTTCTTGGCTATTTCCTTAAGGTCATGCACTGAATAACAACATAGCATAAATGATAAGTGGATCAGAAAGAAGACCATGCTGGAAATTTAAACCAGCGGTACCAACTTCAAGTCTTTGAGCTACAAACTCCTTAAAAGGGATCGGCAAAACTTTTATAAAGCACATTATTTGGCCTACAAGGATTTTGAGGTGTAAAACCTCAAAATTATACTAAGACTGGTTTTCAGTACTTTAAGATACCTTTCAAGAATTTCATAAATGTTACGGATTGATATAATAGAAAACATTGGTTAGAAGCACTTTCTCCATTTCCACAAATATCTTTAAAGGCCTCTTCCACAGGGTCATAAAAACTTGGGATTGTTTTGGAAAGGATTAATATCATTTATTCAAGTCTTGTTTTCTGCCTGTGCTCATGTACTAGATTTTATCTTTATTTTAGCCACAAACAAATGAGCTGTGCTTTGGCAAAAGGGGGCTTCTTGCATCCTCATGATGGATTATACCAAGCAAGACATAAATAATTATTGATCCATAGACCGACCCTTCGATGTACAGAAAATGGACCAATGGCGAAAAGTTTCAGCCCAGGTCAGCCTGTGAAGACTGCACAGACTGACTGCCTGCACAGGCTGACCTAAGTCTATACTGTTTACAGATCGATTAAGACACCTTTTTACTTCAAGTCAAGTATAAAGGAAACCTGTGCAAAGAAAGTAATAAGATCTGTAGCTGGCACAAACCCGCTGCCTTCAGTGCGTCAGCGCTTTGATTATTAGTCGCCGCGCAGAAGCGCGCGACTATATTTTTAATAGTTTTTCGAGTTAGGAAATGGACAATGGGAATTTCTTTTTTATAGGGGTGTTAAGGTTAACAAGGAATCTTTCTACTTCGCCTTAAACTGGCTTTTTAATTCATTCTTAAACTACGAAGTATATACAATACGATACTAGTTTTGCTCTGTTAATACTTACAACATCAAAAAATCCGCCCAAGTATTACTTTTATTTTCGCTATTCGCGAGAAATGGACTTATCCAAATAAATGCCTTGTTTCCATTGGTCAAGGCTGTACAGGTTTCCAGTCATTTCGTACCTAGTTAATTTCGTACCTAGGTCATTTCGTAGATACGATTTTGGTCATTTCGTACCTACCTATACTTTCTATTTTGGTCATTTCGTATCCAGTTGGTCATTTCGTATCCACTTTCGTCATTTCGTACACAGGTTTAATTATCATTTTGATTATTTAGTACCTAGTTTTTCCTACTATTTGTGTTTTTTGTTGAATGACCACCGCTAAAATTGTACATTGCTGAAATTGTGTTAAATTCCGCCGAAGAACGAGTATGATGGTTATGATTGTATCTAACCATTATTGGTTACTTCTTTCTAAGTTTAGTTTTTAAAACAAAGATTGTTTAGAACCCTTTTGTTTATTTCTCACTAAGTTCTAGATAAATTTACAATGTACTTTGTTGGAAAAAATCTGGAGAGAGACCAGTTTTTCGCTGTGTTGTTCATAAATCGCAATGCAAAACCAATATTCTTTATTAACAGCGTTCACCAAACAGTATAGTTTTAGACTTGTTTAAATTGAAAGCATGCCTTGCAAACTTACGTTCTCTTGAATCATACTATCCTAGGACAGCAACATTTTAGTAACTTGGCCCTGTTTTCAACACTTTCCCAAACAAACGCGGGTTATCACGTGCGCTGTCAAATTCTTTTGGAAAAACATGTTGGATAAGGAGAAATTACTCGTTATAAGCAATTTCTCCTTTAACAAATACTTTTCCCCCCACTACTAGCGAATTTTCTACCATTTTTGCAGCTTTTTAAATTGTCGTCTGTCAACTCTTTGAATTTGGAAGAGTCTGATATTTTTCGTTTGGAAAAGAGTTCAGAGAGCGCTATGCGAGGGTATTAGATACTGTAACAGAAGACAACTTTTGATATAGATTCACAGTCACATCAATTTCATAATGTGTTAAAAAATCTGCTGATGAAAACTGACATTTACTTATTTGCCCTGGCTTTCTTGAAGCATTAAATAAAAAAATTTGCGGCGACTTTGATTCTTTGCATCGACTTTTTCTTGTCGGTGTTTGTTTGCACGATGAATTTTGAGCATAGGGCATCGTAATGGGATTCGTGTAACATCGCGTTTTATCGCCAAAGTCGTACGGATTCGGCTATGACAGGCGATGTTACACGAAAAGTCACCCATTAAGCCTTTGGCAGATGGCAAAATTTCAGCTGTGTTCAAACTGAAAGCATTTGCAGACGACAATTTCATTGTGGCTAAAATGGTACAAGTTTTATTTTATAGGATAGAAAACATTGTGGATAATAGAGAAAATGCTGGTTCCCAGCATTTTCTCCTTTCCCAAACTGTTTTCACAAGGCTTTTTTCTCAAGGTTGTTAGAAGTCGGCATTGAGTGGTAAAGAGTTGAAAGTAGTTATAACTGCAAATTATATTATGCATTTACTTGTACAACACAATCTCAAGTTTTAACGACCCTTAGAACATAACTTTTTACAAACATTGTAGGAATGGGAGAAAATGCTGGTAAGCAGCATTTTCTCCTTTTCCAACAATGTTTTCTATCCTATCAAAGATGTACACTGTTTTTGAGCCATGTTTCAATTTTTGTCTGCAAATGGCTTCTTTCAGTATAATTTATTAGCAGTTAATGAAATTTAAACAGCTTGGGTTATAACAGCTGCCAGTGTACCTATGCATGCGTTTCTTGGCTATTTCCTTAAGGTCATGCACTGAATAACAACATGGCATAAATGATAAGTGGATCAGAAAGAAGACCATGCTGGAAATTTAAACCAGCGGTACCAACTTCAAGTCTTTGAGCTACAAACTCCTTAAAAGGGATCGGCAAAACTTTTATAAAGCACATTATTTGGCCTACAAGGATTTTGAGGTGTAAAACCTCAAAATTATACTAAGACTGGTTTTCAGTACTTTAAGATACCTTTCAAGAATTTCATAAATGTTACGGATTGATATAATAGAAAACATTGGTTAGAAGCACTTTCTCCATTTCCACAAATATCTTTAAAGGCCTCTTCCACAGGGTCATAAAAACTTGGGATTGTTTTGGAAAGGATTAATATCATTTATTCAAGTCTTGTTTTCTGCCTGTGCTCATGTACTAGATTTTATCTTTATTTTAGCCACAAACAAATGAGCTGTGCTTTGGCAAAAGGGGGCTTCTTGCATCCTCATGATGGATTATACCAAGCAAGACATAAATAATTATTGATCCATAGACCGACCCTTCGATGTACAGAAAATGGACCAATGGCGAAAAGTTTCAGCCCAGGTCAGCCTGTGAAGACTGCACAGACTGACTGCCTGCACAGGCTGACCTAAGTCTATACTGTTTGCAGATCGATTAAGGCACCTTTTTACTTCAAGTCAAGTATAAAGGAAACCTGTGCAAAGAAAGTAATAAGATCTGTAGCTGGCACAAACCCGCTGCCTTCAGTGCGTCAGCGCTTTGATTTTAAAGTATCTGTTGTCATGTTCTGTCAGGTACACACTTGGGCGTTCAAAAAGATAGATCTTCATGTGATCACCTTGTTTGGCAAGACACTCTTTAAGTTGAAGTAAGAACTATCATTGTTACTTATTCAGGGTAGCTGTATATGCTGGCTTTAGACCTACTTCTTGGTATTGACATACTTAAATAAATAAATAGTATTCTGCATCTGGTCGAAGTCGAAGATGTCCATGCAGGCTCCAGCAGACTTTGCGGGCAAATTTATGACAACATACTACAGGCCTATTTCTTGGCATATTTATGACACCAATATACTACAAGCCAATTTCTTAGCATATTTTTGACACAAAATATACTGCAGGCCTATTTTGTGGGCATATTTCTGACACCAGTATACTGCAGGCCTATTTTGGGGCACATTTATGACGCCAATAAACTGCAGGCCTATTTGTTTGCATATTTATGATGCCAATACACTGCAGGCTTATTTTTTGGCATGATAATGATGCAGGCCTATTTTTGGGCATATGTATGAAACCAATATACTGTAGGCTTATTTATAGTCATATTTATGACACCAATATACCACAGGCCTATTTGAGGGCATATTCTTGACACCAATGTACCGCAGGCCTATTTGTGGTAGTATCTATGACACTGATAGATTTCAGGCCTATTTTATGCATATTCATGACACCAATATACTGCAGGCTTTTGTGTTGGCATGTTTATGATGCCAATATACTACAGACTTATTTGTTGGCATATTTATGACACCAATATAATGCAGGCTTATTTGTTGCCATATTTCTGATGCCAATATACTGCAGGCTTATTTGTTTGCATAACACAATACCAGTATACTGCAGGCTTATTTGTTGGCATATTTCTGACACTAATACACTGCAGGCTTATTTGTTTGCATAGCACGATACCAGTATACTGCAGGCTTATTTGTTGGCATATTTTTGACACCAATATCTTGCAGGCTTATTTTTGGGCATATCTATAACCCATATACTGCAGGCCTATTTGTGGGCATATTTATGATACCAATATACTGCAGGCTTATTTGTTTGCATATTTATGATGCAAAATACTGCAGGCTTATTTGTTTGCAAAATTGTGATGCCAATATACTGCAGGCTTTTTGATGGCATATTTATGATGACACCCATATACTGCAGGCTTGTTTGTTGGTATGTTGATGACACCAACATATTGCAAGCCTATTTGCTGGCATATTTATGACATCAATATAGGGCAAGTCTATTTGTGGTCATATTTATGACACCAATAGACTGCAGGCCTATTTTGGGCATATTCATGACACTAATATACTGCAGGCTTTTTTGTTGGCATTTTTTGTTGACACCCATATACTGCGAGCTTATTTGTTGGCATGTTGATGACACCAATATATTGCAAGCTTATTTGTTGGCATATTTATGACACCAATGTACTGCAAGTCTATTTGTGGTAATATTTATGACACCAATAGACTGCAGGCCTATTTTGAGCATATTCATGACACCAGTATACTGCAGGCTTTTTTGTTGGCAGTTAATGATGCGAATATACTGCAGGCTTATTCAGGGTTTTGCCTTGGCAACAAAAATTGGGGGTCATTGTGAAAAATGCCATAAAAAATGGCAGTCATTCTAGACTTTGTGGGGGTCACAACCAAATGTAATTAGGTTAAACATTAAAGACTACTATGCATGAAATAATGTGTGTTTTTGTGTTACTTATTCATCCCAAAGCTTTATATAACCTATTTATGAATTATTGCATGATGCAAGATACATTGTAACAGTAGGGACTCTCTGTATAGAGGGGCTTACAGTCTAGATGGCATGTTTTTTCATAGAGTATCATGAGTATGCTTTATTAAAAGCCTGTTCTTAACAGGCAAAAATGCTCTAGCTGCAGACAAGCTGTCATTTATTTACGTAATTTCAGTCTATCAATGGCATCAACATGACCACAGTGTTTTGGTGACGCACATAAGAGTTGAATTGCACAAGTTTGTGCAGCCAATCTCTGTGGTAAAAAGGTTATTGTGTTTTGTTTTCATCACAGGAATCAACCGTTTAATTCACACAAATAGCTTGTTGTCGGCCGGATTTGATAACCTCTATGTTATGTTTTTTTTTTTTTTAGAAGAGAGTATCCATCCGACAACAAACCATTTTCACCAAACTGCCGATTCCTGTGTTTTGATATGCGGGTCGCATGAATTCATGCTGCCGTTTTCGACGAATAATTAAGTATATGTCTCTAGCCAATTTTCAGTAAACCCTCAGCCTTTGAAATCTTTTTCTTGCTACTCGAACAAGGCGATCATGGTCCGGTCATTGTTCAAGGTCTCTTTTCCTTGCAGACAGCAAGAATGATGTCAATTTTGACTGATCCATATATTTTTCATTAGAGATCGGCTGGTTTAGTTAAGACGAGTTTAGAGACAGACTGTATTCTCATAAAATCGATACACAGTCTAGTTTTTTGTCCCATTTTCTTCTCGTACTTCAGCTTTCTTATGTACTCGCGATGTAACATTGTCGGTAGAAAAGATGATCGTAAGTAACCTTTATTGTATTTGTGCGTCCACAATGACGCACTCTTGAAAAAAAAACGGGTCATTTTCCTTAAAAATGCGTCAAAACGCACAAAATCGTGCGTCAAGGAAAACCGTGCTTATTTAATGGCATATTTGTGATACCAGTATACTGCAGTCTTACTTGTTGGCATATATATGACACCAATATACTGCAGGCTTATTTCTTGGCATACTTCCGATACCAGTATACTGCAGGATTATTTGTTGGCATATTTTTGACACCATTATACTGCAGTCTAATTTTTGGGCATATTTATGACACCAATATACTGCAAGCCTATTTTGGAGCATTTTTATGACACCATTATACTGCAGGCTTTTTTGTTTGCATGTTTATGATGCCAATATTCTGCAGGCCTATTTTGGAGCATTTTTATGACACCATTATACTGCAGGCTTTTTTGTTTGCATGTTTATAATGCCAATATTCTGCAGGCCTATTTGCGGGCATATTTATGATAACAATATACTGCAAGCCTATTTGTGAACATATTTATAACACCAATAGACTGCATGCCTATTTTGGGCATATTCATGGCACCAATATACTGCAAGCTTTTTTGTTGGCATGTTTTTGATGCCAATATACCACAGGCCTATTTGTTGGCATATTTATGATACCAATATACTGCAGGCTTTTTGGTTGGCATATTTATGACACCAATATACTGCAGGCCTTTTTGTGGGCATATGTATGATACCAATATACTGTAGGCCTATTTGTGGGCATATATATATTTATGACACCAGTATACTGCAGGCTTATTTGTGGGCATATTTATAACACCGAATATGCATGTACAAGTGTTGCTGTTTGCTTTTCATACCGGTATGTTATCATATAGCCTATCACTGTATGTCTACAGGTATTCTCAGACACATCATTTTTAGCCGCAATTGCTTCTTTTTCAATGATCATTTGTTAACATCTAATCTTGAAAAATATAATATGTAATTTAAACCTTTCAAAGATATGTAAAAACAATGAGGCAAAGGGGCCATTTAAACAATGAGGCAAAGGGGCCATTGCTAGCCAGGTTACTTTTCATTATTACTGATCATGTTGAACCACGAAAGAGTTTCAATATACATAATTTTCCTTGTACCCTCTTAAGCTCTTTTTAAATGATATTCCTTGTTATAAAGTATAGCAAGACGTTAGTCGCATTTGGTTATATGAACATACACTGTTATCGGGGCCAAACAAGAGATTTCAAGCTTATCTCAAATTTTGGCCTTCTGTCATTATATGACCAGTGTTGGCTTTTAATATTAATCCTTTGACTACAGTCCTTTACCCCATATGCAGGTTTTAGGTGCTGTTACATATATTTCTGTGAAAAAGAGAATCAAACATTCAAGCAAAAGTTTTGTGTATATACAGGCATGGAATGGAAAATTGAGAAATATCTCTTGAGCATATTCTCCTATCTCAGAAAGTTTTCAAGAGCCCTCTAGTGTTAAGGGGTAGAATTTAGGCATTTGTATGGGGGCAAGGAATAAGAACCATTTTGCAATATTAGCCCTTCACTAGCTGATCCCAGGTTTTAATAATCCTCAGAGAATGAGGGCTTTTAAAAACATTGTGGGAAAAGGAGAAAATGCTAGTAACCAGCATTTTTTCCTTTTCCCCACAATGTTTTCTACCCTATCAATGACAAATACTTTGATTTTTGCCTCTTGCGATATGTCATCTGGAAATGCTTTCATTTTGGATGAGTCTAAAATTTTGTGGTTTGGTAAAGAGTTAACCTTTCACCATTCAATCCCAAGTTGAATGTCCCTGAGAAAGAAGGCATTTGAAAACATTGCTGGAAAAGGAGAAAATGCTGGTAGCTAGAATTTCTCCTTTTCCCACAATGTTTTTGTCTCTTTCTGATAAAAGTCTTATCCTCTGTGCCACATTTAATAATTTGTTGTCGGCAAATGCTTTAAGTTTGGAGGAGTCAAAATTTTTGTGGTTTGGTAAAGAATTAACTCTTTACCAAACGACAAGATTTTACACCAGTCCAAATTGGAAGCATTTGCAGACAACAAAATAAATGCAAATCAAAAACTGAAATGTGTTTCGGCAAGAGTAGAAAACATTGTGGGAAAAGGAGAAAATGCTGGTTACCAGCATTTTCTCCTTTTTCCACAGTGTTTTCAAAAGCTTTCTTTCTCAGGGTCATTTAAAGTCAGGATTGTGTGGTAAGGGGTTAATGTAGGGTTAATGTAGATCATAAAGCATGAAAAGGAAGTCCAATCTTGGATCTGCACTGACCCATAATTTACTACAAGATATTTGGCTAAAACAGAGTTGAAATTAAAGGGTTTAAGACAGACTAAACTAAAGTTCACAATATTGATTATTACAAAGTATGCAAACCTTTCCAATTTTGATCAGCTAAATTGGTTTCACATTCAAATGAAAAGCATTTCACTTAAACCCTTTACCACACAGTCCCAAGTTTTAATGACCACAAGAAAGGAGGCTTTTGAAAACATTGTGGGATTAGAAGAAAAAGCTGGTAACCTGCTTCTTTTTCTTTTCCCACAATGTTTTCTGGATTTTTGAGGCTTTTTGAGGACCAAAACTATTACTGGAGCCACATTTAGTTTGTGGTCTGCAAATGTATTCAAGTTTAACAAGTTTAAGGTTTTGTTGTTTGGTATTTTAAGAGTTAAGCCTTCCAATGCAGAGAACATTTGAATTTTGCATACAGTTTAGATCAAGATTAGACTGCATTTTTTTATCTGTATTGTCCACATTTTTGTAAGATATTCAGACATTAAGGTGCCTGACATTGTACAGTCAGATGCTTCCTTTTGCTACTATAGATATCTATTTCATTTATTTAGCCAATCAAGGATTCGTAGACCAAAGTTAAAGGCCCCCAGCATCTAAAAGAAAACAATTCAGGAGCCAAATTGCAGGCAAATTTAATTCATACCATTTAACAGTATGGTAATGTTTTACAGTATGGTTTGTCAAAGTTCTAGATTCTGGTAGAGAAATGAATATTTAAACTAGAATAAAATTTGCCAAATCATTGTTAAGTTCTGGTTTTGATCTTCATTGTTCTGCCAGTGACAGGAACTTTGATCAACCATACTTTAACCCTTAGAGTGCCGAATAAACCTGTCTGACATTTTCATTCTAAAAATAAGACCCATATAAGTTCCATTTATTGGTTGCCTTCATCTACAATTTTTCAGCAAAGTGGACAGCATAGATCAAAGATCAGGCTGCACGTTTTGTGCAGCCTGATCTTGGTCTACACTGGCCGCAAAGGCAACTATTGTCGTGAAAGGCGCTTTAAGGGTTCACAGATAGTCAGATTTTCAATAAATGCCATACTTTTGAATGGTAAATGCATAGGCATAGCCAAGATTAAAATACTGTACGTACACGCACAGTGATGACGTTTGCTTGACAGCATGATGTCACATGAAACGTCACCATCTATTGCAAAGCAATCAGAGGAATTCCCTAGTTATGAATGCATCAGTTAAACCCATCTATTTAGTTTGATAAGGCGTGCAGATCTAGAGAAAAATCTATACATGTATAGATTCATTCTAATTCTAATTCTAATTCTGTATATGGTAATTATGATATTGTGGTTTACAACTTTGGTCGCTGCATTTTTTACACGCATGTGCGTAATGTGCATAATGGGTGCTATACTCCTGATATGTATGAACGAAATTTATCTTTATTTCATACACAGCATTGTTTACATTTGGCCTTTAGAAATATTGTAAAAAAAAATATATATATAGGGAGAAAAACATTGTGAAAATCTTCCCATGGTTATATCATTTGACCATAATCAATTTTCTTGATGTTTCAATTTTATGTGTACAATATATTGCCCTTTCTTATTTTGTCACAGAAATGTTCGACCTTACAGCCCCTGTAGCAGGTATAAACTACTATAATATATAAGTAGATTCAGGCTTTTTCTCCACATCAGAATTACATTTCCACCTTTAAAATGGTAGAGTTATAATTTGGTGCTTTTGCTGATGGTGCAGTTCATGATTAGTCTGCACAAAAGGTGCAGTCTGATCTGGGATCTACATTGTTCATATGTCAGTGGGATACCCTGAAATAGCCTTGAAATAGTATCGTTTGACATTTTCTATCAACTGAAATGTAGAGTATCCATGTACAATGTATTTCATTTTACTGGCCCTGGTTAACCGTTTACCACACAATCCCAAGTTTTAACGACCCTAGGGATAGAGCCCTTGGAAAACTTTGTGGGATAAGGAGAAAATGCCAGTAACCAGCATTTTATCCTTCTTCCACAAAGTTTTCTTACCTTTCAGAGACAAATTCCATTATTTGAGCCACATTTAATTTGTCGCCTGCAAATGCTTTCAATGTGGACCAGTCTTAAATTTTTGTCGTTTGATAAACGGTAAATCAGTGGCAAGGTGCATGGCCAATAAAAAGTGGTTCTGGTTTTGAATTAAAGCTTGACAAAAACTCGTTCCGAGGGCTAATGATGATAATTCTGCCAATATTTGTGCCTCTCTTGTCACTAGATATTGTTTCACCCTTTCTAAGTGTGAAAGTAGTATTTTACACGTGTTTTCAAAGGAAAGCTTGATGTGGAGGAAAGGTGAAAAAAAAATGATACTTTACTTAGCTAGATTAACTCATAACCAGATAACAGAACTTTACAAATGTCCATATTGAAAGCATTTGCAGATGACATTATAATTGTGACTCAAGTATTGAACTTCCTTGGTGGAAAGGTAGAAAACATTGTGACAAAAGGAGAAAAGGCTGGTTACAAGCATTTTTCTCTTTTTCCCACAATCCAAAATTCTTTTACTTTAGAGTAGTCAAAATTCAGGATTGTGTAGCAAAGGGTTGATATGGAATGCTAGTCAATAGTGGTGGTTATATGTATTCTGTTAATGTCTGTTGCTTCCATTACAAAGGGAAACCATTCAGCAGATGACATTTTCTAGTGCTATTAAAGTTACTTCCCTTGTAGGTGAAAATTAAATACAATAACTGGTCCCCTTAAAAATAATCTATTTTTGATTCAAAATTATTGTATTTTTAAATGCAATGTACTCAGTGATCTTAGATATAGGATATGTATAAAATTACATTTCTGTAATCAGCTGAGCTTCACACAATAGTGCACAAATTGTACTCCCATGTATATTCACAGAGATTTCAAGATATTGTTCTCATTCCAAAAAGTGAATTTTGATTTAGGAAGGGAAGAAAACATTGTGGGTAAAGAAAAAAAATGCTGAGATTTTTTTACGTACCTGCTGTGGAATACTTTTTATGTTGCAAAAGGAGCAACTGCTCGTGATAAACAACTTCTTTTTTCACAATATTTACCATACTGTCTGGTTGGTAATTGCTTACAACAAATTTGCCGCAGACAACTTTAGAAGTGTCCCTTTAACCTTTTACCATACAATCCCGACTTAATGACCCTGAGAAAGAAAGCTTTTGAAAACATTGTGGGAAAATGAGAAAATGCTGGTAACCAGCATTTTCTCCTTTTCCCACAATGTTTTCTACCCTTCCCAAAACAAATTTCAATTTTTGAGTCACATTAATTTTATCGTCTGCAGATTCTTTCAGTTTGGACTGGTCTAAAACCTTGTCGTTTGGTAAAGAGTTAAAATAGGGCCAAAGGAGAAACTTCTCATTATGAGCAATTTCTCCTTTGCCATAACGTTCTGAAAAATATTCTGCTGCAAGACAAAGAGAATTTGTCTGCTAGAAGTAATGAGTTAATTAACTCTTTGGCTGCTAAGCACGATTTAATGACCTTTTGTGGACAGTGTAGATCAAGATCATTTGATCAGACTGCACAGAATGTGCAGTCTGATCTGGGATCTACACTGTCCAACAAGGAGATAATTTTTTCCCCCAAAAATGACGGTGAAATAGTAACAGTTAGGTTTTTACTATCAAGTTGAAGATTTCATTTAACTTACTTAGCAGGATAAGAGTGAACTCTTTACCATACAACAAAAATTTTAGACTTGTCCAAACTGAAAGCATTTGCAACTGTTTAACTCTGTACCACACGACAATATTTTAGACTGGTCCAAATTGCAAGCATTTGCAGATGGCAAATTAAATGTGGCTCAAATGATATGTGGCTCAAATGATTGGATTTGTTTCTGATAGGTTAGAAAGCATTGTGGAAAATGGAGAAAATCCTGTAACCAGCATTTTCTCCTCTTCCCACAATGTTTTCAAAACGCGTCTGCGTAGGATAGTTAAAATTTGGGGATAGGCTGTAAAGGCTTAAGAGGTCATAAATGAAGATCTAAGGTACAATATGAGGAACAAGAAAGGTAGATCACTATTGTGTGATAATTGAAGATAAAAGCCAGAACAAAAACTGATTTTATAACTCCTGTTGAATAATTGATGTGAGAACTCTAATTAAGCTGTAACCCCACAAATACAGCTTTTTTCTTTTACCTGGTTGCTGCAATAAGTCGACAGCTTTTAATTAACATTGATGGAAAAAGGAGCAGTAAACAATTTCCCTTTTTTCCCCATTGCATTTTCCGTACATTTCAAGATATTTTCTGTTTCTTCTATTGTTTCTCCTGTGTATCACTTATGCTACTTTAGCCGTTGGTCTTAAAATATTCAGTACAGTATTGAATTAACTCCTTACTTGAAAATAAAGTTTGGAATAGTTAGTATACATAGTATGAATATAAATCAGAAGACAAATGAAATATGATTCAAATGCTCGAATTTGTCTGTGAAAGAATAGTGGTTACTGCAGTTTTTTTTCTTCTCCCTCAGTGTTTTCAAAAGTCTTCTTCATGTTCATAAAAGTAACACGATAAAAGGTTAACACAGTTATCCTTAAAAGCTCTTGGGATAGATCTGGAAGAGCCAAGATTGTTATTGCTTAGCACAATGTACTTAGAACATCCCAACCCTTCATTCCTGCCAAAATTACATCTGAAAACTTTTAGCATTGCCAGTATTTATGCTACGTTTACACCATGTTCACTGCGGCAGCACCGTTCAGTTAGGTCTAGCTAGATTTCTCATCTCACGGTATCCATGACTGGTGTTGGAGGTAACCAGCTGCTCAGTTTCAAGGAGCCTGTGTATCTACTACAGTTGAGCCTTCTTTCCACCACAGATGACAGTACATTCCTTTGCGACTCGTGATGTTCTGATAAGGTCTCCTACGTTTCTAACATTTCTATCAAGGTCTGACATTTTTTTCTACATTCTGTCAAGGTTTTTCAAGGGATGGAATGTGGTGGACATGCATTTTTGGGATACATTTATGTCCACATTATGAAAGGAAGGCTTCCCAAGCAATCTTTAAACCTTGATAGACTTTGTCAACATGACATACAAAGACGAAGAAGATTTTGTCTGTAAATTTGCCTTGTGCATACATACAATCTCTGTCTCAGCAAGATAGAGAATTACAGCGATGGAATTCCGCATCGTAATAGGCAAGGTGAAAAAGAAGAAGGCCGACGAGAAAACCGAGATCAATCTACAAATGGATAGAAAAAAAGAAAGCAACACCTTGGCCACTGCTTAACGTTTCTCATGAGAGTTTTGCACTGAAGATATCAACACCCACTTGATCTGTCTAAAGATACCTTCCAAGTTCTTTAAAAAAAAATCGTGGAAAGTGTAACAACATTCATTAAAAGACGGGACATGAGATTCCATTTTGCCCTACAATCTGGTCTGAAGTTATTTCTTATCTGAAACATCTTGGGCACTGTCCTATGCATTTGGTGTAGTAAAGCAACAATAATATTACGGTGCTAGAAGTTTACAATGCCACTGTAGAAGCATACACTGATGAAGTGTTTGCTGTTCCTGTGGTGCCTGATGAATGGAGATCCCCAGCTCAAGAGTTTGAAGAAATCGGGCCCATGGGGATCATCAGGTTTAGATTTTTTCTGACCACTGGTGGCATTGGTGGTGGTGCAGTTAAGATATCCCTAGTGTGTTTTTGTTTTTTTGCTTACAAAATTTAGTGCATACTTTCGACTTCGTGGACTCATTTTCCTATTGCAGCTGCTATATTCTCTAAGACTGTGCATGTCCAGTCAGGCCATAGTAGAGTGTTTAGTCAGCAATGATTTATTCTAAGTGATTAATGCCAAGAGTTCTCTTTTTATGAGAGTTTCCAGGGAGAGTTCCATAACACCCAGTAAATAGTTAATGACAGGCTAATTTGTCCATAATATCAAAAGAGGATTTATACTGTAAAGGGACATTAACCCTTTACCAACAATCCCAACTTTTGACAGCCCTGAAAAAGAAGGTGTTCGAGAATATTGTGGAAAAAGGAGAAAATGCTGGTAACCAGCATTTTCTCCTTTTCCCATAATGTTTTCTACCTTATTAGGAGCAAATTTTGTCATTTGAGCCAATTCAAATTGTCGTCTTCAAATGCTTTCAGTTTGGAAAAGTCAAATTTCTTTGTGCAGTAAAGAGTTAAACCAGATTTTGTTTATCAAGTTTCTTAGAAAATCTTAACAAAGGCTACTAATTTTCGTTCACATGCAAAGATGACTTTTAAATAAAAACATTCCAGTGGAAAGTTATACAGGCTTGATGAATGATTTAAAAAGACTGGATCTGTTAAAGACACAGGTCATGAGACTTGGAGTCATTATCCTGAAAAGGGATGCCACATTGAACATAAATTTTATGATGTAAGTCAACAACACTGAGATGCAGACTAAAACAAAAATGTGACAATCCTGTTTTACTTTCAAATATGAATTACAGGCCTCAGAAATAGCTATATCGAGAGAAAGTACAATCATTTTAGAGGATATTGATACTGATAAGAATGAAAACAATGTCAGATATAATCACCCTCTACAACTGCTTTTGCCTAAACTTTTGTAAATATTGCAAAATATAAGTATTACAAGATCGACTACGAGCAGTATGAGGTATTTTGAATTTTCAGCAGTGTAGATAAAGATCAGAATGCATGGTGTGCACATGTGGTCCATATTCACCAACCATTTTTAACCCTTTACCACACAATCCCGACTTTTAATGACCCTGAGAAAGACAGCTTTTGGAAACATTATGGGGAAAGGAGAAAATGCCGGTAACCAGCATTTTCTCCTTTTCTCACAATGTTTTCTACTCCTCCCAACACAAATTTCAATTTTTTAATTCACATTCATTTTGTCATCTGCAAATGCTTTCAGTTTGGACAAGTCTAAAATTTTGTCATTTGGTAAAGAGTTAATAACATTCTCAGTCTTATTCTCTAGAGTTTTCTAAATTTGAAAGGAACACAACTTCAGATTGGCTAAACCGTTTGGTAAAGAATGAAATATGGTATATTTATTTGACAGAATTAAAGGTAAAGTTCAGCAATTTTATTGTACTGTAAATGTAGGTTGCCACTCACAGCCAGATCTTTGGCTCTTCAAATTCAGAGGTAGGTAATGCACAGCTTGTCACCTTGGAAATGAAAGTGTTCAGTTTAATGCAAGCCTTGGGTTGGGAAAATCTATCTTGAAATATGCCTTGTTTATCTCTGTTTGGCAAAGAATCAGCTGCATTAGTATGTGTATTACTGGGTAGGTTGTGTTTTTCCTGCAGTATCCACTATATCTATGAAAAAAACTTTTCATGCTTGCAAAACAACCCCTATCTTTGGTTTTCGACAAGCTTCACTGTCGATAATCTAATACATAAGATGTCCGGCTGTGAATTACCTGCCAAACACCACCCATGCTCAATTATCAGTGGTTTTCACATATTTCAAAATTTAAATGGAAATGGCCGATACTTTTGTTGTGTTTTGCAATACTTATCTTCAATCTGCTACATATAACAAATGCAATAATATAACAGGAAAAATAAACATTGGAAGTGGACATTAGTTCCCAATGCAAGATGGAGATTTTAATACCACGGTGGATATATTGAACACTGATTATTCAGTTAAATTTGAATATCAGCTTTGAAGTAACGGCATGATGCTAAAGATCATTTTGACCAATGAGAGTCCAATATGCAGAGTCTTACTTTAAAGGTGATATCCCAATTTACTATCCAGTCATATTTGTTCAATATATTTACCAACTTATTCATTAAAATTTCCATCTTACTGTGGGAAGAGAAAAAGCAATCCTTCCCAAAAGTATCAGCCTCAATGTTTGCTTTATATTTATCAGTTTATTCCATTCTATGTATTAGATCGAAGATAATTTACAGTAGAACACGATAAAATTAATGACTATTTCCATCCTAGTTTTAAAAAGGAAATAAAAATACCAACAAGTGATAGGATTCATGGTTGACAGGTAATACAGTTGGACAACTTATTTTAGATACTAGGTTATAGACGGCTAAGTTTGTCCAAATTCAAGTGCCTTTGCCCTAGTCTGCTAAGACAAGCTACATGTAAATTTGGAGACATTGCAGATCAAGATCAGACTAGATTTATTGTGTAATCTGATTAAGGCCGAACCTGTAATTAGATATTCTAGCAAAACTGTTTTGAAAATGCACCATGTAGATCTCTTCTGTCAACTGAAAATAATTATTTTGTTCAACATTTTACCAAACTATGCAGTGTTTCTAGGATTATGAAGAAGATGGCTTTTGAAAACATAATGGGAAAAACAGAAATGTTTGGTAACTTGCATTTCATCTTTTGCCCACATTATTTTTTCTCCCTTCAAAAATAAAATATATCATTTGAGCCACATTAACCATTTACCAAACTATGCAATTTTGGACCTGTCCATATTGGAAGCATTTGCAGATGACAAATTAAAGTTGTGACTCAAAAAATGACTTTTGTTTTAACCCTTTCCCAAACAAGCCCTAGTTTTCATGTGTCTGCAGTAAAAGTCTTTGAAAACACTGTGGGAAAAGAAGAAATTGCTCATAACGAGCAATTTCTCCTTTTCCCACAGTGTTTTCTACCCTTTTTGAGAACTTTCTGCCATTTTCATCAAATTTAAAATTGTCGTCTGCAAACTCTTTCAGTTTGGACCAGTCCAAAATTTGTCGTTTGGGAAAGGGTTAAGGAAGAGTTGTAAACATTTTTGGAAAAGTTGAAATGTTGGTTACCAGCATTTTCCTCCTTATCCCACACCATTTTAAAAAGCCTTCTTGCTCAGGTTCCTTAACACTCTGGATTGTCTGGTGAAGGGCTAAATTTGTTGTTTACATTATGCTTTCAAGATGAAGGGGTCGAAAAATTTGTAAACAGTCTTTACCAGAAGTCAAACCTTTGGATTTGTACATACTGAAAGCATGCAAAGTATTTTCAGACAACCTTGTTAACTCTTTACCACACAAGGAAAATGTAGACCTGTCCAAATTGAAAGCATTTGCAGACAACAATTTGAATGTGACTCAAATAAAGAATTTTCCCTTTGATATGGTAGAAAACATTGTGGGAAAAGGAGAAAATGCTGGTTACCAGCATTTTCTCCTTTTCCCACAATGTTTTCTAAAGGTTTCTTCCTCAGGGTGGTTAAAAGTCGGGATTGTGTGGTAAAGAGTTGTTGTTCCTCAAGTTATGGGATGTGTCTCTGAAAGGACAGAAAGGAAAGAATTACGCTGGATGCTGGGTCTTTTTTTTTTCGCAACAGATGCTCTGCCTTGTGGTTATAGTTGCAGGGAATTTATTAGGTACAACAAAAAAAGTGCTTGTTTTGTGTGTTTGGGTCAGTGTCAGGTTTCTGCAGTTTGGGGTGAATTTTTATATATGATAGCAAACAATAGTTTTGTGCAATTTGCAGCCAGTACATACTACTTAAAGCAAACTATAGCATATGAGCCATTCTTTGTGAAGAGGTGGCTTAATGCATCTGCAAAAAATGTCAACCCAGGTCAGCCTGCGCAGTCAGCGCATGCCGACCTGGGTTGACACTTTTTGCTATTGGTCAATTTTCGACATGTCCAAGGACCAGTTTACAGCATGTTTCAGTCGGTTCCCAGACAAAATGGACTTTATGGATCCATAATCATGTGATGACTTGCTTGGTATCATGCACGCCAGAGATGCATTAAGCCCCCATTTGCAAGAGCATGGGCTCATAATGTTATTATTCTGGGAGACTCACTGGTGTACGGCTTGAGAGTCAGCCTTTTATACCAGAATTTTCTGATAAACTTGATCATCCTGTGGAACTTTTATCATCACGCTGTAGGCATTGGTTAGGTCACCATGACATACTCATGGGCAATATTTAACTCTTTACCACACGATCCCGAGTTTTAACGACGCTGAACAAGAAGCCTTTTGAAAACACTGTGGGAAAAGGAGAAAATGCTGGTAACCAGCATTTTTTCCTTTTCATACAATGTTTTCTACCCGTCCTAAAACAAGTTTCAGTTTTTCAGACACATTTATTTTGTCATCTGTAAATGCTTTCAATTTGGACCAGTCTAAAATTTTGTTGTTTGGTAAAGGGTTAACTCTTTACCAGGCGGTATTTTTTAGCCTTGTGCAAATTGAGAGCATCTGCAGACAACAAATAAAATGTTATTCAAAACATGAAATTTATTTTTCACAGAGTAGAAAACATTGTGGGAAAAAGAGAAAATGCTTCCTACAAAATTTCAAAGGCTTTTTTGCTTTGGGTTGTTAAACATCAGGATTGTACAGTAAAGGGTTAACATCAGTTGTGGAACTTGTTTCACATTCAGTGTGGGACAAATAAACAGTATAAGATGAAACAGGTTTAGCTCTTTACCAAATGACAATTTTAGACTAGTTAAAATTGAAAGCATTTGCAGATGCCATATTGAATATAGCACAAAATGGTGATTTCTGTCTTTGATAGGGTAGAAAACATTGTGGGAAAAGAAGAAAATGCTGGTAATCAGCATTTTCTCCTTTTCTCACAATTTTTTCAAAAGCCTTCTTCTTTAATGTCATTAAAACTCAGGATTGTTTGGTAAAGAGTTAAACTCTTCAAAGAAGTCATTTTCTTATGACATCTACCATTCCGAAAACAAAAAAAAAACTTAATTTTTGAGTCACTTTTATTTTGTTGACAGCAAATGCTTTTAATTTGGAAAAGTCTGAAATTTTGTCGTTAGAAAAGAGTTAAGGGTCTTATTTCAAAGAAGCTTGTCTATCCTTCATTTCAAAGGGACAGGGTCTTGACAAACTTACCCACTATCATCTGTCATTATAAGCATGGGCGTAGCAAGCCCAAAATAAAGTATGATATACACAAAAGTAAATACCAATTGTATTATCCAAGGCACAAAGGGGGGATGTGAGAGGTTGGTCCTATTGGGGATGTTCTCTCTGAATTAGCTTCATTGCATGCCAAAATGAAATAAAGTAGTCTTAGGCACAACACACTTGTTGACAGTGAAAATTTTTAGGTAAGGAAAATAATGGCTGCCATCTTGCATTATATTTATTTACATACCCCCAAGTAACAAGCATGTAATGGACATCTAATCATCTGCCAACTGTATTACTTTTAATTGCAAAGTGCACACAACTGCATTTTTACATACAGGCAGCTGATAAGATTATAAGGGGCAAAGTTTGTCAAGACACGTACAAGTGCCTGTGCTTCATTTGCAGTTAGGACTATCTGTAATATTGGTTACCTATCTTCTTTCTGATAATTTATTGATTACTTGTCACACAGCAGGATTAAAATAGACAAGTTTTTGAGATCAAACTACTTATCATTGTAAACATCAGTCCCATCATGTTTACATTTGCCATCTACTCTGACAAGATGAATATTTATTAGTTCCCTCCTTACAGTGGATTTCTGTTGTGCATGTGGTCTAGTTAAATACACTGGGATTAACTGGCTAGGGGATCTTCTGAATAGTTTTAGAATAGATCACCACTATAAAGTTCTTTTCAGCTGTAGCTACAGATTTTAGAAATTGAAAGGTATGAATATACATTATATTTGAGTGGTGCACTGGCAAAAAGGGGTTTAATGCATCTCCTTTATGCATTATACCAAGCAAGTCATTACATAATTCTGGATCCATAAAATCAATTTTGTCTGACATCTGGCTGAATCATGATGAAGTAGAGTGGTCCTTGGACATGCAAAAAATGTACAAATAGCAAAAAGTTTGGACTGATGTCAGCATGTGCAAACCACGCATGGGTCGATACTTTTTGCTGATGCAATAATACCCCTTCTCACAGAGAATGGCTGATATGTATCAGTGTAATTTTGGGACTAAAAGACCTGCAAGAATCTGCAAGTGAAGCTGTTAATAATGACAAGTATTGATGTGTTCTCTTCATTGGTACTCATATTTTTTCATAATTTGTATTTGAATTTGTATCATCTAGGACATGAAATCTATGGAAAATGAAAATATGAATCAATGTCATAAAAGGAGCTGCTTGAAATTGTAAAATTTCCTTACCATAGGATATGTTTTTTTTGTGTGTGCTCAAAGATGATTAATTTCACAATATTATCATCTTATATTGAAACTTTACCCATTACCATACAATCCTGAGTTTTGACAGCCCTGGAAAAGTAGACTTTTGAAAACATTTTGGGAAAACGAGAAAATGCTGGTAACCAATGTGTGGTAAATTGTGTGGTAAAGAGTTAAGCACTCTAAACACGCTGACTGTTTAGTAATTACTAATTTTCAAACTGCTTTTTCAGACTCAGTTCTGCACCATCCTCCCAGCACTATCCCACCCAGCGGTATATGCCTGGTAACCTCACACCCAAAAAAAGGTCATTTGGAAGTGGGCCTCCAAGATCTGTCAAGTCTATGCCAGCAAAGACTAGTGCCTCAACTCAGAGGTCAAGGTTTCTGGTCAGTGAAGTGATTGTTTCACATTTTAACCCTTTATCAAACAATCCCATGTTTTTACAACCCTGAAGATAAGAGCTTTTGAAAACAGAGTGGGAAAGGGAGAAAATCCTGGTAACCAGCATTTTCTTCCTTTTCTCACAATTTTTTCTACCCTTCCAAACATGATTTCAATTTTTTAATTACACTTATTGTGTTGTCTGCAAAATGCTTTCAATTTGGACAAGTCTAACATTTTGTCATTTGGTAAAGAAATATCTTGCCATTTACCAAACATAATCGCTTAATTTGTTGTCTACAGTTGCTTTCAAAATCGACAAGTCTAAAATTTTGTTGTCGGATAAAAAGGTAACCCTGTATTAAACAATGCCATATTTAAATACCCTGGATGAAAAAGCATTTTGAAAACATTGCGAGAACTCGATCTGTGTTTTCTACCCTTTTGTAGACAATTCCAGTATTTTGAGCCAGTTCAATTTGTTGTCTGAATTGTTTTCAAATTGGACCTGTCAAAAATTTTATGCTCAGATAAAGATTAAATTTTGAATACTGTCATAACAGCTATTCCCTCTGTGTTGTAACTTTTTAAGTATTATAAACGATTTTCTTCAATATCAGATATGGAAGAATTTTATCAGGAAATTAAATCATGGTAGGTCTAGATCTAAAGTATACTGTAGTGTTAACTCTTAACAACATGCCGATTTTTCAGATGTGTCCAAATACAATATATAATGCAGACAACAAGTCAAATGTGGCTAAAATGATGGGATTTGTCTTTGAAGGGATAGAAAACATTGTGGGAAAGGAGAAAATGCTGGTCTCACTGTGTTGTGAAAACACAGGATTTTTGGTAAAGGGTTGAAGCTGAGGCATAACTTAACTTAGGTTTGCAGAGAAGGTATATAAAGATCAGATTACAGTATGTCCAAATCTGATCTTGGATCTACTTTATCCACTTTTTTGTGACAGGTTCTGGCCAGTACACCCTGTGAAATGTAATATAGATCTATCATTTTTTGTATTTCCTGGCTGAAAATAACCATTTCAATTATAGCATCATTAGCTAAGGATTGAAATTGGTTCATAATATAAAATATTCCTGGGGATCTTGTGATTATGTAATTGTATCATTTATTATTTTAGACATAGATAACATTTTGTTATTGATTGTTATACTGTATAAAAAGCTCTGCCTATTCTCTCTCTGATAAACTTTTGAAAACTTAACTCTTTACCAAACAACAAAATGTTGGACTTGACTAAATTGAAAGCATGAGCAGACGACAAATGTAGCTCAAATGATGATTTCTGTCTTTGATAGGATAGAAAGCATTGTGGGAAAAGGAGAAAATGCTGATTACCAGGATTTTCTCCTTTTCCCACAATGTTTTCAAAAACTTCCTTTCTCAGGGTTGTTAAAACTTGCAATTGTGTGGTAAAGGGTTAAGGTATGTTGTCTTAACTCTATATCAAACGACAAACCTTGAGACTTGCCAAATTTGGAAGCATTTGCAGACAACAATATTAATTTTGCTCAGATGATGGAATTTGTTTATTTAACCATTTACCAAACGACAAAATTTTAGCCTTGTCCAAATTGAAAGCATTTGCAGACGATTATTTTTATTGTGGCTTAAATGGTGCAACTTTTCTTTGATAGGATAGAAAACATTGTAGGAAAAGAAGAAAATGCTGGTTACCAGCATTTTCTCCTTTTCCCACAATATTTTCAAAAGGCCTCTTTTCCAGGGGTGTCAAAAGGCGGCATTGTGCGGTAAAGGGTTAACCCTTTACCAAACAATCCAGGACTTCAACAACCCAGGGAGGAAGGTTTCCAAAAACATTGTGGGAAAATACTGCCCCAAAATTTGTGGTTTGTTAAAGAAGGAAAGTCTCCTTTATATGACTATTATTTGAGCCACGTTGAAATTGTCGTCTGCAAATGTTTCGAATTTAGAAAGGTCCCAAATTTTGTCATTTAGGAAAGGAGGACTTTTATGATATTTTCGGTAAGAAGGACTTTTATGATATTTTCTGTATCTTCTGTGGTATTTTACAGACATCAGCTGCTACGACCACAGATCAGATGAGTCGGACAGACTTTGACGCCGACAAATCAAATGACAGTCCTCAGGGAAAAAGATTAGAGAAGGAATGGTCAGCTCTGAATCAGTGTCGAGCTTTGAAGCGATCATCAGAGGTAGCATTAACTCTTTACTGCACAATGCCGCCTTTTGACGCCCCTGGGAAAGAAGCCTTTTGAAAACATTGTGGGATAAGGAGAAAATGCTGGTAACCAGCATTTTCTCCTTTTCCTACAATGTTTTCTACCCTATCAAGGAAAAATTGCACCATTTGAGCCACATTGAAATTGTCGTCTGCAAATGCTTTCAATTTGGGCAAGGCTAAAATTTTGTTGTCTGGTAAAGGGTTAACTCTTTAACAAACGAAAAAATGTTAGACCAGTCCAAATTGAAAGTGTTTACAGACGACATATCAAATTTAGCTAACATGGTGTTAGTTGTCAGATGAAGTGTAGAAAATCTTGTTGGAAAAGGAGAAAATGCTGGTTACCAGTATTTTCTCCTTTTCCCACAACGTTTTCAGATGGCTTTTTCCCCAAGGTTATTAAAACTCATGATTTTGTGGTAAAGAGTTAAGGATTTGTGACAATACAGTCTGATTGTTCTTTTGTTGTAAATGACGATGTTTGACAATATTTTGGCAAAGAAATAATGAGCTGTCATGAGCATTTTCTCATTTGCCACAATGTTTAAAATCACAAGTCTTTGATATGGTGCAAAATATTGTGGGAAAAGAAAAAAGAAACACTTACTACCAATGTTTTCTACTTTTCTATCACTTTTTATGGAAGTTTGTTTTCTCAGAGTTGTCATAAAGTTGGTAAGTCTGTCACAGGAAGGTATGAATATCAGTGCCTGCCTCTTGACTAATATGATAGCTAGACAGCAATCACCAACTTGAGAGTTCAGCTCTACGTATGTAGAGTACGTATTTTATCCCCGGCTATTTTTGTATAGATAATTTTTAGCTCAGCTGTTCAAAAAAAAAGTCAAGTTATTGTCATAACCCTGGCATTGGCTGCATCATTGTAGTTGTTTTGCAAAAACTTTAACAATTTATCATACATGTATCTCTTATATTACCGAGATATTTACTTCAAACTGTGACTAGTTGTTAACTATCAAAAAGGAACCAATTCAACACGGGCAGGTAACTGTTAACCCTTTACCATACAATCCTGACTTTTAATGACCCTGAGGAAAAAGCCTTTTGAAAACATTGTGGGAAAAAGAGAAAATGCTGGTAACCAGCATTTTCTCTTTTTCCCACAATGTTTTCTACCCTATTCATTACATAAATCACTGTTTAAGCTACACTTAATCTGTCGTCTGCAAATGCTTTCAGTTTGGACCAGTCTACAATTTTGTCGTTTGGTAAAGAGTTAAAGTATTTTTGACACAGTTATGACCCTTTTTGACGTAGAATTTTTGCTGAAAATCAAGCAGCTGCAGCCAAGCATTGGCTACCATATGCTGTGATCTTGATTTCTTTTTTACATCATTTAGGGTTAACCCTTTACTAAACAATTTCATGTTTTTACAGGCCCAGGCCCCTTTTTTATGACCGTGAGGAAGAAAACTTTTGGAAAACATTGTAAGAAAAAGAAAAAATGCTTTTAGCCAACAATTACTCCATTTCAACAATGTATTGTACCCTTTCACAGACAAATCCAATCATCTGATCCACATTTCCCATGTCATTCTAGTAACATGGTTGAGTCTAAAAGTTTGCTGTATGGTAAAAAGTTTGAAATTATGGTTTAACTCTGTACCACAGGACAAAATTTTAGACCAGTCAAATTTGAAAGCTTTTGCAGAGGACAAAATAAGTGTGAATCAAAAATTGAAATTTGTTCTTGGAAGAGTAGAAAACATTGTGGGAAAAGAAGAAAATGCTGGTTACCAGCATTTTCTCCATTTCCCATGATGTTTTCAAAAGGCTTCTTTTTCAGGGGTGTTAAAAGTTGAGATTGGTGGTAAAGGGTTAAGTATACCCTCAACCATCCATAACTAATTTAACTCATTACTAAGCAACAAAATCTCCAGTTTGACCAAATTGAAAGCATTTGCAGACAACAAGTTAAATGTAGCTCAAACAATGATTTTTGTCTTTCAAATGATAGAAAACATTGTTGGAAAAGGACATAATTCTGGTTACCAACATTTTCTCCTTTTCCTACATTATGTTTTCAAATGCCTTCTTTCTAAAAGTTGTCGAATATTGGGATGGTTTTCTAAAGGGTTAAACGTTAACAAGAAATATTTGAAAATTTAGATCATTTCTCAAAATCACATCTCCACTGCCATTTTAATTCAAATAGATTACATTGTCTTCCATTTTGTTTTCCAATAGATTGTGTCACATCGAGTGGATCGTATGTATTTCATGACGGGAAGTAAATTGCACCTACAATCAAAGTACCTTGTGGAGGAAGATGACTTGAAACACTTACGGGAGCTCTCACAAGCAAGAGCCACTTCACGGGCTGCCAGGTATAGTGACCCTGACCTTGAGTGTGTCTTTTTCTTGTAGATAAAAAGATTGAATGCAGTGCAAAGACTTTGACTAATCTCTTTCTGTCATATGTGATAGTTTACAGCTCACAAAAAATAACTTTCTATGAAGCAAGTAGTTACACATTTTTTTCATCTGTTTCTTGAAACACCTGCTAGTCAAAGTAATCAGAAATAATACATGTACCATCTACCAAATGACAAAATTTTAGACTTGTCCAACTTCAAAGCATTTGCAGACAACAGAATCTATGTGACTGAAAAATGAAAATTCGTTTTATGAAGAGTAGAAAACATTGTGGTTAAAGGAGAAAATGCTGGTTACAAGCATTTTCTGCTTTTCCCACAATGTTTTCAAAAGGCCTCTTTCTCATGGTCTTGAAAGTTGGGATTATCTAGTAAGGTGTTAACCTTTTACTGAAGGATCACACTTTTAAACAGCCCTAGGAGAGAAAGCTTTTGAAAACTTTAAAGGAAAAGAAAAAAATTCTGGTAACCAGCATTTTGTCCTTTTCCCACAATGTTTTCTACCCTTCCAAAGGCAAATTCTATATTTTTAGACACTTTCAATTTGTGGTTCTACACTCAATGCTTTCAGTTTTGACTGGTGTATAATTTTGTCTGCTGGTAAAGAGTAAACCGTTTACCTACCAACAAAACTATGGACTCAATCGAACTGAAAGCAATTACAGATGATAAATCAAATCTAGCTCAAATAATGATTTCTGTCTTTGATAGGGTGGAAAATATTGTGGGAAAAGGAGAAAATGCTGGTTACCAGAATTTTCCACAATGTTTTCAAAAGCCTTCTCTTTCAAAGTCATTAAAACTCAGGATTTTGTTGTAAAGAGTTAAGCTTTGATGAATTTACTGTAATGAAATCACAGTTAATGAAGCTATCACATTATGACAATAATGGTGACGGAAGATATAGCAAATAATGTCTAGTTCATGCGCAATGAACCCATTTTAATCTAGGAGTGCTGTAGTGTATAAAATGCTCTGTCTAAAGTCATAGATTTTTATCAGTCTTCAGACTGCTCCATAAATTAAATGGTACATTTCTCATAAGATATTGGACATCTGTCTGTTCTGTAACGTGCATCCACTATATCTTTTTTTTGGCATAAATCTGTGAAGACAATCAACAGAAAACATTTGCTTTATTATATTTGATTTATTACCAGGAGACTGTTTTTAGGCTCATCCAAATTGAAAGCATTTGCAGTTATATTTGATTTATTACCAGGAGACTGTTTTTAGGCTCATCCAAATTGAAATCATTTGCAGAAGAAATTTTAATTCTTGTCCAGATGACAAAATTCAGACTCAACCAAACTGAAAGCATTTGCAGACGACAGATTTAATGTAGCTCAAAGGATGATTTCTGTCGTTTAAAGGGTAGAAAACATTGTTAAAAAAGGAGAAATGCTAGTTACTAACATTTTCTCCTTTTCCCACAATGTTTTCAAAAGGCTTTTTTCTGGGGTTCATTAAAAATTGTCTTGTAAAGGGTTAAATGTGGTTCAAGAAAAGAGATATTTGCCTATTGAATGGAAGAGAAAATAGGAGGGGGGAAAGGAAAATGGCTGATTAATAGCAGCATTTTCTACTTTTTCTACTATGTTTTCAAAAGTGTTCATTGAGTTTATGAAAATACAGGATTAATTTTTGTAGGGTTATACTGATTTTTGTCAAACAACAACTTTCAACATTAGAATGGGTTTATTGCATACTGCTAAAATATCATTAAGCTAAAGCACACTTTTGCCTGTAGAATTTCTAACCTGTAGCTATCTAAAGTCTATACCAAACAACAAAATTTTACACTTGTCCTAGTTTAAAACATTTGCAGACAACTTATGAAGTATGGCTCAAATGATTTGATTTGCCTTGAAATGGTAGAAAACATTGTGGGAAAAGAAGAAATTGCTGGTCACTGGCATTTTCTTCTTTTCCCACAATATTTTCAGAAGGCTTCTTCCCAAGGAATTGTTAGAACTTGGGATTATTTGGTAAAGGGTTAAATGTCTGTGTAAAAAATCTTAAAGGTGAAAGGTCAAGGTAAATGGTATACTTAACCCTAAGAGTGCCAAGTAAAATAGACATTTACAGTCAGTAAAAATGAAAGAGAGCCATTGACCCTAAAGCGCTCACCTGAGTTAAGTTATCTAGAATTTATAAAGTTGAAGACATAATGTAAAGCACATGAGTGTTAGTGACCTACTTTTTGTCCCGACATGACCCATTTTTGAACTTGTCTAAGATGTCATCAGGACAAACATTTTGACCACTTTTCATGAGTATGGGACTGAAAATGTGGCCTCCACAGTGCACACACAGTTTTTCTAAGGTTTGTCCTATTGACCTACTTTATGACCCAATTTTAAACATGTCCAAAATATCATCAGGACAAAAATTCTGACCAAATCTCCTGAGTATGGGGCTGAAAATAGGTCTCTGGAGTGCACACAAGTTTTTTCTAGGATTTGCCCCAGTGACTTACTTTTTGATCCAACGTGACCCACTTTCAGACTTACCTGAGATATTATCAAGAAAAACATTCTGACCAATTTATATGAGTGTTGGACTGAAAATGTAGCCTTTAGAATGCACACAAGGCAATTGTTGATGCCCTGCTGGCAAACAACGGACGACAGACACAGCATGATTACTTTGCGCTCAGGCGAGCTAAAAACAGGATGCACTATTTCTAAACTTCTTTTTAATAAAAGCTAACAGTGTAGAGCCAAGACTGTACAGTCTGACCTTTACACTGTCTGCAGTATTAAGTTGTGTATGGCTCTCTGAGAGTTATGTTGTTTACATTATGCATTGGTGGTGGTTGCAGCATTAACACATTACTTTCCTAACTCTGTGCTAGATCACAAAGTGTAGACTCATCCAAATTGCCAGTTTTTGCTAACAGTCAATAAAATGTGGCCCAAATGATAGGATTTTTTTTAAAGAGACAGGAAACATAGTGGAAAATAGAGAAAATGCAGGTTCTTTTTTTCTCATGTTCCCTAATGTGCTCAAAGCCTTCTAAACTTGGGTTGTTAAAGCATAGGATTGTTTGGTAGTTTTATAAAACAAATTTGTAGCAAACAAGTTAAAAAGAATAATCCTTGTAAAACAAATAGATATTTGAAATGAATTAGGGACGCTTGATTAAATATGTGTGAAAATATTGTGGCAAAAGGAGAGTTTTCTCACTACAAGCTCTGTCTCTTTTCACTATTTTTTGGAAAGTGGTCTGGTGAAAGACAAAAAAAAAAAACTTGTCTGCAGGAAATACTGATCGAATGCTTCTGTTAACCCTTAAAGCACCATTCACTACCATACTTGGGTTTGCTGCCAAGGTAGATCAAGATCAGACTGCACAAAATGTGCAGTCTGATCTTTGATTACACTGTCCGCTTTGCTGAAATAGCACCGACAAAAGGCAGCCATGAAATTACAATTATCTGCATCTAATTCTAGAGTGAAAAAGCTTATTGGGTTTATTCAGCACTTTTGGGTTAAAACTTCGTTTATCATTTAGATACCATCAATAAACATCTCCCTCATTTAAATTTTTAGAGAATCTGCAGCAGTTGAGGTTTTCAAACATTGTTATAAATTTAGATGTTCACTGAGGACTGAGAAATTTCTGCATTTTTCACAGTTTTTCATGGTATCTTTCTCAGTTTTAATTTCATTGGGTCTACACTTTGTATTTCTTAGCAGTGCAAATTTTAACCCTTTACCACACAATCTTGGGTTTTAAAGACCCTGAGAAAGAAGCCTTTTGAAAACATTGTGGAAAAAGCAGACAAAGCTGGTAACCAGCATTTTTGTCTTTTCCCACAATGTTTACCACCCCATCAAAGACAGAGATCATTATTTGAGTGACGTTGAAATTGTAGTGTGCAAATGCTTGGACATGTCCTCATTTTTGCTGTTCTGTAAAGAGTTAAAGAGGCTAAAGATTTGTATGAGGGAAAATTGGTTACTGTGTGCTCACCTGAACTATTTCCTTGTGCTGGTTCCATCTATAAAGTTTGGGAATACATATCATGGTAACGAACATAATTATGTAGTGTCATATTATTATGAAACACATGTACACAAAGGAAAATTATCTAACCCTTTACCAAACGACAAATTTTAGACTGGTCCAAATTCAAAGAGTTTGCAGACGACAATTTTAAATTTGATGAAAATGACAAAAAGTTCTCCAAAAGGGTAGAAAACACTGTGGGAAAAGGAGAAATTGCTCATTACGAGCAATTTCTCCTTTTCCCACAGTGTTTTCAAAAGACTTGTACTGCAGACACGTGAAAACCAGGGCTTGTTTGGGAAAGGGTTAAAAGAATGTGAAACATCTTTTTTGACTTATATTAAGCAGTTCATGGGAGAAAGAGCACTCGCTTCTTACCAGCAATAATTACTCATTTTCTACAAAAGAAGTCTTTTCCAGAGGTATAAAAGGTTATACTTGTCTGATGTTGGGTCAAAGCTTTAGGATTTTTTGAGCATATAGCTTGCAAGGGAAATGGTTCATTCTTTAACCTTTTTAACCCTTCACCACACAATCACGGGTTTTAAAGACCCTGAGGAAGCAACCTTTTGAAAACATGGTGGGAAAAAGAGAAAATGCTGGTAACCAGCATTTTCTCCTTTTCCCACAATGTTTTCTACGCATTGAAATGAAAATTTCAGATTTAAAGTAACTGTGGACTTGTCGTCTGCTACTGCTTTCAATCTGGGCAAGTCTCAGATTTTGTCATTTGGTAAAGAGTTAAATAGATTTAACTCTAAGAGCACCATATTAGACCAACAGGCATTTTCAGTCTAGAAATAAGACTGTAATAAAAACAATTTCAAAGTTGCCTTTGTCTAGAATGTCTCAGCAATGCGGACAGTGTAGATCAAAGATCAGACTGCACATTTTGTGATCTTAATCTACACTGGCAGCAAATGCAACAATAGTAGTGAAAGGTGCTTTTTGGGTTATGTGTGTAGCTAACACTATCTTTCTGTCTCTCTCTTTTAACATACTAACATGCAGGGATGAAATGAAGGAACAAGCAAGAAAATTGATGCAAAAGCATGAATATGAAAATGACAGACTTGAAAATATTGAGAGGAAATTGTCAAACATTGAACGAAGGCTCAGTTTTATAGAAGAACAAGCAGATGAATATCAGGAACGGCAACGGGACAATGAATCTGTTCATATTCAGGGCATGGATGATGGTAGTGTATCGTCTTCTAGTTCTGAATCAGGTATTCATGAGGATGATCTTAAATACAATTCTGATGAGGCCAGTGAACCGGACGTCGATAAAGAGGTTGCTGATATTCAAGGTAATGTAAGTGGTGACACAGATGATCTTGGAGGTGACAGTGCAGAGTGCCCAGTCAGCAGAATTGAGATTCGTAAGCGCCACAGTGCCAAAAAGGAATCTGCAGGAATTCAGGTGTGGGACATTCTAAAACATGAAAAAACAACAACTAGTGCAGAAACCATGATTAAGCTGTTTGAGACATATCCCAATGTCCATGCTAGAGCAAGAAATGTCCTGGAAAAAGACACCTATGATACTGTGAATGCTCTCACCCTTGGTATTCCAAGAAAAATCAGAAGGTCAAAAAGGAAAATAAGCAAAAAGACTAACCAACATGCCTTGCCAGCAGAAATAGTTGGTAAGCCTCCACCTCTTGGCTGCCGTGTTTGTGAAAGTGAAAAATACCCACATAGGAAAAAGGACGAGAGTGTTTATGTGCCAAGAGACACAAGAAGGGATCATTTACAGCAAAGTTTCCCTGCTAGAAAACCAAGTATTAAAATTGTTCCCCACCCACCTGTGGAATGTGACTGTAGGCTGGATCCCTGGAAGGGTAAAGGCCCATCTGGACCCCTGCTTTCTGTAAAGGGAACACAAGTACCATTATTTGACAGAGATTGTTACTAAAAGATACTATACATTTTTTCCTATTTCCTAAGATGTCTGCCCAAAATGCCATACCTTCTGCTTTAGTGATTGAAGAGTAAATTTGTTTCTTCTGGTCAAAGTAATAAAATGATAATGTGTTTGCTATAAAATGATAATCTAACTTAAATGTGCATCTACTCTTTTTCCCCTTTTTTCTCATTTACCGTATATTTGTTCCAGATATAGATACGTGTATAAAATTACAGTCAAGCTATTGGAATATTCAGTGTAATCAGAAACAGTTCAAATCTTTTTGTGTTTTATCATCATACATATTATGTGTTCAAGTCATGTGTTCTATTCTGTGTTCACTTTTTTTTTTTACATTTTCACTGACCCTTTATAGAGTGTGCTTACTTCTGTCTATGATCTCTTTATTTTATTACTCCTTTATTGGTATTGTGAGCCTATGTTTGCTCTTATTTAGTATTATTTCTGCTTTTTTTTTATGTAATGATAAATGTAAAGCCATTGCAAGGTGCATGTTGTTATAGTATTTTTCAATAAAGAGAATATTTGGTTGGCATCAAGAGGGAAAAGTATTCTTTTGTAAGCTTTAGACTCACCCTTAAACTGTAAACTTTCCCAACTCAACATTGACAGCACTTCTGAGGTATCCTGTTGTCATGTCATAAAGAGAGATTGCTTAACTCTTTACCACACAACAAAAAATGTAGGCTTGTCCAAATTGACAGCATTTGCAGATAGCAGTCTAAGTGTGGCTCAGATGATGATTTCTGTCATTTTCACAATATTTCAAAAGAAAGCCTTCTCTGTCAGAGTCATTAAAACTTGGGATTGTTTTAAAGTGTTGATAGGTTGCATCAATTTCTGCTCTTGCCAAACTGTTTTGGAAATAGGTTGGCCATATGACAAAGAGTTGCCTATAGGTGTAAATGTGTAAAGAATCTCCCATCAGGATAGATATCATTGACAAATTGTTACATCGCATTCTCATATAAAAGTTGTGTACCTGTTTGCAGTATGATAATGTTGTAACATTCTTTGATATTTTTGTAAAACTTTTTATTAAAATTGAAAGAAAAAAAATCATGCTGGGCTGTTTTATTGTATTGTCTTACTGAAAAACGACAGCAGAGAGCAAAAATAAAGCGCCAGAGGGATTTGTGGCTCAGTTATCCTTTAATATTTCTGTGGTTTATTGATTTACTATACACAATTTCTGTTGCTCAGCCTGATTTACTGTGTACTATTTTTGTGGCTCAGTGGTTTACAATATACCATTTCTGTGGCGCAGTGATTTACTATATACATGTACCATTTTGAGCTCATTGGCACACACTTTACCATTTCTGTGGCTCAGTGGTTTATTTATACATTTCTGTGGTGTATTGATGTACTGTCTACCATTACTGTGGCTCAGTGGTTCACTATAATATATTATACCATTTCTGTGGCTCAGTGGTTTACTATAATATATTATACCATTTCTGTGGCTCAGTGGTTTACTGTAATATATTATACCATTTCTGTGGTGTATTGATGTACTGTCTACCATTACTGTGGCTTAGTGGTTTACTATATTATACCATTTCTGTTGCTTAGTGGTTTACTCTTCACAACTTATGCCCAGTCCAATTTGAAAACATTAGTAGACAGTGAATCAGTATATATCAAATTGACAAAAACTGTCTTTGGAAGTGTAAAAACCTTGTGGAAAAAAAGGAGAAAATTCTGGTTACCAGCATTTTTCTCTTCTTTCCATGATGTTTAAATGCCTTCTTCCCCAGGGTAGTTTAAACAAGAAATATCTTTAAAAAAAGATAGATGGCGTAAATTTGCCAGCAAATAGCTAGGGGCCCCTAAAATAAACATGTCTACATTTTTGACCAATTGCAAATTTCTATTCATTCATTTGTTATTATTACCAAAAAGTAGGTCAAAAGCCAGCACATTCAGCTACATTGAAAAAATACAGGCTGAAGAGTTCAAGCTGTTAATTTGTAATTTGGGGGTTTTGGGTTTGAGTTGTTTGCAACTTTAGTATTATGGACCACCTCTGAAAACTTTGTGGCCAGAGTCGTTGCTTGTGACATGCTATTTCTCTCTTAGAATTTGTTTTCACAGTTAAATGTGTGCTTAATCATCAAGTTTTTAGCAGGGAAGTTTTTAAATGTTTTTAATCAGTGTTCAGGTTCATTATTCCTGATTTACAGTGATATTTTCAAAGTCGTCTGCTGCAATTTTGTTTCCAGAGATGGTAAGTTAACTCTTAACCAAACAATAAAATATTGGACTTGACCAAATCGATAGCATTTGCAGACAACAATTGAAATGTAGCTCAAATGATGAAATTAGTCTTTGATAGGGGTAGAAAACATATCATAAAGAATCAAAGCGTTGAAAACGCTGGTGTGGCATTTGTCAAGGGAGCCATTGTGTGGAATTAATAATTTGAAAAAAAAAAAGTTTCAAAATATTCGCTTGAAAGTCAGTCTACTATATAGTCATACAAAATCCGATAGAGAAGGGTGCAATCTTGTGTGACGAACAAGTCAGGGCGAACAATCCTGGGACGAATAAGCCTAGGAACGAACTGGTTTTGGGACGAACAAGCACGGTATGTGTGTGTCATTACGCCACTATAGAAGGCCATAGCGGATCAAGCTATTTTCGATAAAAAGGAAGTATTTCCACGATCGTCGGCCTAATACATTTTATTTTAATACGCCATTTTCAGTTTCATATCTGAGTGCAATCGAAATACTTATTTTTCTAAGAAAAATTGATTCTAATTGGGTTTACTTCCTTCGGTTTTGCACAAAATACGATACATGATTTTCAAAATGTCGTATTGAACTCATAGTGGCATTGTCTTCGACAAATGCCACAAAAATTGCTTATCTCTTTACCACACAACATAAAATACAGGCTTGTCCAAATTGAAAGCATTTGCAGGCGACAATCTAAATGTGGCTTAAATGATGAAATTTATCTTGGATGAGGTAGAAAACATCATGGGAAAAGGAGAAAATGCTGGTTACCAGCATTTTCTTCTTTTCCCACAATGTTTTCAAAAGGCTTCCTCCTCAGGGTTGTTAAAACTTGGGATTGTGTGGTAAAGGGGTAATGGAAAAAGTCTACTTTTTGTGAAGGTTACCACACCATTATGTTCCACAGAGACCTACCAGGATCATCTACAGTTTGACAGGTTGTGAAGAATATGGAAAATTTAGAGCCAAGACAAATTGGGCACTCTATTCAAAACTTTCACCATGTATTGCATTTTTTTCTCCTGTTAACAACCCGTCTTTCATTTACACCAGTCTTATCTTTTTCCAATCCCTTTTATTTGAATGATTGTTCATACATTTGAAAAGATAAGTTTAAAATAGTATGACCAAATTGGTAAAAATGTGCAATGTAACTACATAAAACAACTTTAATAATTGAGATATACTATGATTGATACAAAAACTTGAGATAAACCTATTGATTGATAAATATCAATTAAAGTGATTATTAAAAGTGCAACTGCTTCTTTTCAAGAAAAATAATGTAAACATAAAAAAAAAATTCTTAGTGAATAAATTTTCTGAGAGAATCACAACAAAATTAGTCATGCTCTGTGAAAAGGGGGTCTAATGCATCTGCCAAAAGTATTGAACTAGGTCAGTGAGCGCAGGCTGACCTAGGTTGAAACATTTTACTGTGAGTGAATTTTCTTCATGTAAACTCTTTACCACATGACAAAATTTCAGACTGGCCGAATATGATAGCATTTGCAGACCACAAATTGAAGGTGATGAAATTTGTCCTTGATAGGGTAGAAAACATTGTGGGCAAAGGAGAAAATGCTGGTTACCAGCATTTTCTCCTTTTCCCACAATGTTTTCAAAAGCTTTCTTTGTCAGGGTCCTTAAAAGTTGGCATTGTGTTGTGAAGGGTTAAAGGACTATTCTACCTCATGATTTGGCTGGGTTTTTTTTTTTGCGAGAAAATAGATCTATATTATGTGATGACTTTCTTGGCATAATGCATCACAAAAATGCATTTAATCCTCTTTTCTAAGAGCACAGCTCAAATGTATGTAACTGCATGAAATTCATAATTATTCGGAGATGGATTACATTGGTACAATGTCACATTCATTTACTCTTTACCACTCAATCCAGAGTTTTAACTCTACCAAATGACAAAATTTTTAGACTCCTCCAAATTGAAAGCATTTGCAGACGACAAAATAAATGTGACTCAAAAATTGAAATTTGTTTTGGGAAGGGTAGAAAACATTGTGGGAAAAGGAGAAAATGCTGGTTACCAGCATTTTCTCCTTTTCCCACATTGTTTTCAAAATGCTTCTTTATCAGGGTCGTGAAAACCCAGGATTGTTTGGTAAAGGGTTAAAGACCCTGAGGAAATAGCCTTTGGAAAATCTTGTGAGAAAAGGAGAAAATGCTGGTAACCAGCATTTTCTCCTTTTCCCACAAGGTTTTCTACACTTTCACAGACAATTACAATCATTTCAGCTAAATTTGATATGTCGTCTGCAAATGCTTTCAATTTAGACCAGTCTAAAATTTTGTTGCTTGATAAAGGGTTAATATCCAGACTCGGAATTTCTTCAGTTTTTCAATCCGATCTGAAAGTTTACAGGATTATTTATTAATGACACCCATAAATAATGAAACACTGTAGTGCAAGTATGTTGTATAAAGAAAAGGAAATTTATATGTTAGAACTGTTTATGGTTTCAGACATGACAAAGTAAGAAAGGGAGATGTATACAGACCAGACAGATCAGATGATGGACACCAGGTAACTTTATTATATCTTAACCCTCTACCACACAATCCCGACTTTTAATGACCATGAGAAAAATGTCTTTTGAAAACACTGTGGGAAAGGAGAAAATGCTGGTAACCAGCATTTTCTCCTTTTCCCGCAATGTTTTCGACCCTTTCCAAAACAAATTTCATTTTTTTAGCTACATTTTTTTTTGTCGTCTGCAAATGCTTTTGACAAAATTTTATCGTTTGGTAAAGAGTTAAATCATGCCAGCATTTTCTCCTTTTCCCACAATGGCAATTGCATGTGATGCTCTTGTTTATATGGATAATCAGTATCGCAGTTGCAACATACAACTTTGAAAATGTCTTTGTAAAATAAACACAGGAGGTAATGGGTAAATACAGGAATACATTGTAAACCACTTTGCAAGAGAAAAGACTGTTTGGTGTGAGCAATTTCTTCTACTGCTGTAAAATTTGTAAATTTGTTAATAATTTGATAGGTTAAGGATTGTTACTTAAGTTTAATGAATTGAATATCATTCTTTGATTTAGGATTATAGGCTTGTTAAATTGAACCTGTTAGGCCTAAACTGACTTGGCAGAAAATCTCGCAATAATTATCTGCTGTACGAAAAAAAGATAAAATTACGACTGCCAGTAAATCTAGTGGTATATTTTCCTGAGGTTTTTTTTCCATGGCAGGACTTGCCTCAATACCTAACATATAAGTCGACTTATGAATGAGTCAAAGCAAAACCTTTCCAGATTTCCACCAAAACACCATATGTTGTAGATCAAGATCAGACTGCATAGAACATACAGTGTCTGGATATAAAATTCAGAAATCGGTGTTGAGTTCTGTTGACCTTGATTGTTGCTATATACCATACCAGTGTAGACTATCTCAACTCCATTCTCTTGCTTGCTGCATTAGTATGCATGGCAGAGGGCCAACACAATCATCTGGCAAAAATCATTTGATCTTCTGGATTGAACATCCAAATTGACACCCAATCGCAATTTACATTTTCTGTCTGTCATAATCTGTGCAAGCTTGCAACCCCAAGGGGTAAAATTCACCATCAAGCCACAAGAATGACTATAATCTGATAAATCAAAGATGATGCTGGTTACCAGCATTTTCTCCTGTCCCACAGTGTTTCAAAAGCCTTCTTTCTGAGGTCAGTAAAATAGGGGATAGTTTGGTAACAACAAAGTTTTAGACCCATCAAAAGTGAAAAGTATTTGCAGACGACAAGTAAAAAGTGTCTCAAATAATAAAGATTTTATGCAAAAGGGCAGAAAACGTTGTGGGAAAAGGAGAAAATACTGGTTACCAGCATTTTCCTCCATTTCCTAGAATGTTTCAAAAGCTCTTTTCCCAAGGGTAGTTAAAATTCAGGATTGTGTAGGAGAGGGTTAAGATAAAGATAGTGATCTAATTTTTTCCTTTCTAATTTCAGTCACATGATGGAGAAAGCAGACATATAAATGGGACAGAAGGTAAAGTTTCCGTGTATTTTCTGTTTACATGAATTTTATTTTTTCACATACTAGTTACCAACCCCCATTTTTTTTCAGCTTGATAAAACCATTTACCATTTTTTTTATCATACACATGTATTTTGTGACATCATTATGTGATGTCACCTATGCGACATTTATTTTTGATACACCATGGATATCTATATTGGTTATAACTTGGTTGTGAGACTTGGTGTTTGTCTTGCCAAGGCTCGACAATTATAGATTCTCCCAACCTTGTTTGATACATGTATTTTTGATGTACAACAACACATTGTACATATTCTATATTTATACCTCTTCCAAGCAGTGAATCAGGTTTTATATATGGAAACTACCACATGCTGTATATTCTAACCTAAAATTTTAGAAATATTGTCATATGATTAAAAGATTGAAATAAGTACAGAGATATATAGGATGTGACGTAATTATGTTGGCTTCTGAGAAAAAATTTTAATAAACTCATCTACAAAAATGTTACTAAGCTTGCCAAAAGCTTGCTTAACCCTTTACCAGACGACAAAATATTAGCCTTCTCCAAACTGAAAGCATTTGCAGACAACAATTTCAGTTTGGCTAAAATGGTGCAATTTTTCTTTGACAGGGTAGAAAACATTGTGGGAAAAGGAGAAAATGCTGGTTACCAGCATTTTCTTCTTTTCCCACAATGTTTTCAAAAGGCTTTTTTCCCAGGGGCGTCAAAAGGTGTCATTGTGCGGTAAGGGGTTAATGATTCTTAGAGATTCATTTAATAAAATTTTATCTCAAATGCCAACCTATTTCTGATCCTTCTGGTATATATCTTTGTACTTACTTTATGTAATAACAATCACTTGGATTTTTTTTTTTTTATTGTTGTACTATGCATTAAATTTTTTGAAATGTACTTATTAATGGTCTTTGTTATACTTTCTTAGGTCGAAAATTAAAACTCCCTTCACAACAGCGTAATTATTATGGCTAACTTTCAGGTTTTTTAGACCTTTGTTGCGTATTCCTACAGATGAAAAACATACATTGTAATCAAAATGAAATTATACAACTTCTGTCAATCTGTATTATTGAGTATTATAGGAATGATAGAAAAATATCTAATGTAAAAAATGGAGAAATAATTCAACTACTACAGCCCGTTTCATAATTAATTTTTTACCAAATGACAAAATTCTACTCTGGTCCAAATTGAAAGTATTTGCAGATAAGAGATAAAAAGAAGCTGAAATGATGGAATTTTTCTGTAGAAGAGTAGAAAATGTGATAGGAAATGGAGAAAATGCTAATTACGAGTATTTTCTTCTTTTCTTACGACATTTTCAAAAGCCTTCCTCCTCAGGGTCATTAAAACCCGGTAAATGGTAAAAATTGCCTTTGGGGCCCATGCAGATCAAGATCAGACAGCACAAAATATGCAGTCTGATCTGTGATCTACATTGTCCTCTTTGCTTAGACATATACATTTTGAACAAAAGCAACCTGCAATTGCAATCGCACATATTTGGGTCTTATTTGGGTTTCTTTGGTGCCCTAAGGTTTAACCCTTTACTACACAATTCCGACTTTTAATGACGCTGAGAAAGAAGCCTTTTGAAAACAGTGTTGGAAAAGGAGAAAATGCTGGTAACAAGCATTTTCTCCATTTCCAACAATGTTTTCGTCCCCTCCCAAAACAAATTTCAATTTTTCAGTCACATTAATCATGTTGTCTGCAAATGCTTTCAATTTGGACTAGTCTAAAATTTTGTCGTTTGGTAAAGAGTTAAGATGATCTGCACTGTTCTGGAATGAAAGTTGCTGAATTTGGGGGATCAGCAAATATGAAAGGTATCAAAATGTGATCTGACAAATGTTATACAAAGACATCTTTATATGACGTGCAACACACGAAAAGGGGCCTTCGGACATATGCATAAAAGTGCGTCATTTCAGATCAGCCTGTGCAGTCTGTGACTAATCCGAGGCGACACTTCCGGTTTTTGTGCGATTTTCTGTTTCATGAAAGTCTACTGTATGAAAAAATCTTATGTAGTGGTAAAGTGCCATCTCAAATTAGCCTGCGCAGACTGCACAGGCTAATCCCTGACAACACTTTACGCAAATGTCCGAAGGTCTCATTTCGCATGTTGCAGCCCATATTGTATTTCATTTTATCATTGCAGAATACTATGGTAAACTAGACAGTCAAAAAGTCAGTGGAAAAGTAAGTTGTATAGATCTTTTCTCTTCCTTTACATTAACTCTTTCCCAAACGATGAATTTTAGACTTGTCTAAATTGATAGCATTTGCCGATGACAAAAAAGATTTGGCTCAAAAATTGAAATTTGCTTATGGAAGGGTAGAAAATATTGTAGAAAAAGGAGAAAATGCTGGTTACCAGCATTTTCTCGTTTTCCCCACAATATTTTCAAAAGATTTCTTTCTCAGGGTTGTTAACACTCAGGATTGTGTGGTTAAGGGTTTGTCTTGATGCTTTCTGGGTTGCTAACCCTCATCTTGTTCAACTGAATATCCTTGAATAGAGGTCATATTCAGAAACCAGACTGAATTAGATTCTGCTTGTAAATTCAACGACTAACAATTCTCATATACTGTCTTGGCCAATCAGATGGATAGTCTTAGAATTAAGAAGTAGAATTAAGGATTGGTTGTTAAATATGACCCAAGATGTCTCAATATGATACATTTATAAATGAATTACTGGTAATTCTGGATAACAAGCAGTTCCATTTTCTAATGAATTTTCAGAGTATTTCCATGGTAAACTTGAAATGCCTAAAGACATGTAGCCTTGAAAATCATTGTTTCATGTTAGTGATAGTCCAATCACACCAAAAACACCAAAATTTTAACTGATTATAGAATCAGTTACCAACTCATTTTTTGATTTTGTCTGTTAGTTAGCTTCATAGAAAATATTATCTTTTACAATTTCAGAAAAAGCCACCTGGTCCGCCAGAGTCTCCAATCATCAAGCAGACAAGATCCAGTAAGAGTCCACTGGCTGGATGGGCAGGAACAGAAATAGATTCTAAAGATCCATCAGTGGCCAATGAAAATGTTCATAAAGAAATCTTACATGAAGATACTGTGAATGGTGAGACCGAAGTAGAGGATGATCAAATAAATGATAATAACAGAGATAAGACTGAAACTGAAGACTGTGATAAAAAAGAAGAAAGTATTGACAATGCTACTGTTGATAAACCTGAAATTGGTGAACTCGAAAAACAAACTGAGAAAGAACAAGAAGTGATTGTTGAAGGAGAGAAGGAGGGACTTTTGAATTCTGCCAAAATCAAAGATGTAAAACAAAATGAAATTCCAAATGGTGAAGGTGTTCATGAACAAGATAATAATGATAATCTGGATCTAGATGGAGATAAGACACTTGTGAAAAGTGAGGATTATCTTGATAATACTGACTTAGAGAGTCCTTAAACCCTTTACCAAACAATCCCGATTTTTAAGGACCTTTGAAAAAAGGCTCTTGAAAATATTTTGGGAAGAGCAGAAAATGCTGGTAACTAGAATGTTTTCTATCCTATCAAAGACAAATCTCATCATATGAACAAAATTCAGTTAATCATCTGCAATGCTTTCACTTTGGACCAGTCTAAAATTTTGTTGGTTGGTAAAGAGTTATATGCTCCTGTCTCCTTTCAAGTTTATGGAAGGAATCTTTTGGGCTATTCATGGGAGTGTCCTTGGGCAAGACACCTCAGAGCCCTAGCCTAGTGCTGGTGAAGCCCAGGACATATGTGAATATGTGAGCTATCACTGTGATACAACTGAAATAATGTTGAAAGCGGCATAAAACACCATTCAATCATTCAATCAATTATGTGTCTGCTTCAAATGTTTTTCTTAATGAAGGGCTTGAAGTGTTAACCCTTTACCGCACAATGCCGCCTTTTGACGCCCCTGGGAAAGAAACCTTTTGAAAACATTGTGTGAAAAGGAGAAAATGCTGGTAACCAGCATTTTCTCCTTTTCCCACAATGTTTTCTAACCTATTAAAGACAAATTGCACCATTTGAGCCACATAGAAATTGTTGTCTGCAAATGCTTTCAATTTGGACAAGTCTAAAATTTTGTTGTCTGGTAAAGGGTTAACTAACATAGCTATTGGACAGGTTAGAATAACCTTTTAGCAGACAATAAAATTTCAGACATGTTCAGACATGTCTGCATTGAAAGCACTTGCAGACAACTACTAAAATGTTGCTCAAGTTATGAGAATTGTCTCTGAAAGGGTAGTAAACACTGTAGGAAAAGGAGAAAATGCTGGTTGCAATCATTTTCCTACAATGTTTTCAAAAGCCTTCTTTGTCAGGGTCATTAAAACTCAGGTTAGCGTGGTTAAAGGTAGCCAGATACTATTAAAAGTTACACTTTGCAGAATTTTTTGAAAAGGAGAAACTGCTGGGGCTTTTTCCTACAATGTTTTCAACCTATAAGAGAACTTTGGTTTTTATCAATTCTGAACTCTAAAAATGCTTTCATTTGAAACAGTTGAAAGTAAATCATTAGGTCCTTGAAAATGATAGGACTTGTTGTTGAAAAGGTAGATAACATTGTGGAAAAGAGAAAAAATGCTGTTTACCTGCACTATCTCCTCCTATAATGTTTTCAAAAGCCTTCTTTGCCCACACTCTTAAAACTCAGAATTGTTTGGTAAGGATTTAAATATATTGAAATATTAAGTCTGTACCAGCCAACAAAATTTTAAACTTGTCAGAATTGAAAACAATTGCAGGCTGCAGATTAAATGTGACTCACATGTTGAAATCAGTCTCAGAAAAGGTTAAAAACATTGTAGAAAAAGGAGGAAATGCATGCAGCAAGCATTTTCTCTTTTCCCAGGATGCCTTCAGAAGGCCCTTTCCTCGGGTCGGTTAATACGTGGGATCAAGTGTTTAACCCTTTACCACACAATCCCAAGTTTTAACAACCCTGTAAGAAAAGGCTTTTAAAAATGTTGTGGGAAAAGAAGAAACTGCTGGTAACCAGCATTTTTTCCTTTTTCCATAGCGTTTTCTTTCCTATCAATGACAGAAATTACCATTTGAGCTACAAATGGATTTTTCATTTGCAAATGCTTTCAATTTGTTGGAGTCCAAAATTTTGTTATTTAGTAAAGATTTCATTCGTTTTGAAGATTTAGATTCAAAAAGCATGCTTTTAAAGGGGGCTGCTGCCAATTTGTTTCAGGGCTATTTTCAATTTACATAGAAACCTCAAGATATAGCCCTTCGATCGAAAGAGACTAAATAGAAATCTTTAACCCTTAGACCGCTGAATAAACCAAACAGTCAGTTTCAGTCAAGAGATATGATCCAAATAATTGCTATCTTCAGGGTCTTTTTGTTGAGAATCTCTCAGCAAAGCTGATAGTATAGGTTAAAGATAAGACTGCACAAAATGTGCAGTTTGATCTTAATCTACACTGGCCACAAAAGCAACTATTGTTGTGAAAGGCACTTTAACCCTTTCCTAAACGACAAATTTTGGAACTGGTCCAAATTGAAAGAGTTTGCAGACGACAATTTTAAATTTGATGAAAATGGCAGAAAGGTCTCAAAAAGGGTAGAAACACTGTGGGAAAAGGAGAAATTGCTCGTTACGAGCAATTTCTCCTTTTCCCACAGTGTTTTCAAAAGACTTGTACTGCAGACACGTGAAAACCAGGGCTTGTTTGGGAAAGGGTTAAGGTTCAAGGATAAATTCATTTCCATACTAACTTGTAGAAATGCACGTGTAGATCTACATTTAAGTATTTATATAGAAATTAATGGGGTAAATTTAATTTATAACATAGTGTATATTATGTCTTGTTCATGTTTTTTTATAAATATTGAATATCTTTACCTATTTTATTGCATTGTTTACTTTTTTTTAGTTCTTTTTATACAAACTTTTGATAGAGACCATCATTTTTGTAATATTCATTGTCATTAACTTATTCACATTCCTTAAAATGAATTTATATGCAGCAGAAAGTTTATGAAAAACATTGTGATACTTGGATAAAAATACTAGCAACAAGTAGTTTCACAATGAGTCATTAATAATGTTCATTTGTTTATCCTGCGTTTTAACAACCCAGTTTGAAAACACAGTGGGAAAGGAGAAAATTCTGGCTGCTACATTGTCCAAACAAATCCCATCATTTAAATCACATTAAATTGTCATTTGCAAACACTTTCAATACAAGGGCAGTTCATTTAATGTTGTCATCAGTGTTCTACAGGGTGCATTATTAATTGCATTCAAATTTTGTTTACTTCAACCCCTCGAAGTATTCTCCCTTGACAGAAACACTTTTCAAGTCTCGAAACCCATTCCTCAAAGTTGCCACTGGTAAATTGCACTACTAAGTGCACTTCGGGATTCAAAACGAAGACCAGAGAGGTTTTCTTTAGTAAAGGAAATAAGAGAAAAATTTGCAGGGGCTAAGGCGAGTAAGGCAGATGATGGAGTTGAACCACCTTTTCTCTTTCAGGAAGTCTTGTACAAGATCACACTTGTGAGCAGATTCGTTGTAATGGATAAGACGCAAACCTCTCAAACCTTGTTTCCTTTTTCATTTTGCATACAGCAATATAAGGAGTGTATATGAGTAGCATTTTTACAGATAATCCAATGCTCATTGAACATTATTTGGTTTACATGATACATTACCACCTGTACACACCTTTTTATGGCATACACTAAATCAATTTTTGAAAAAAACGTGGCCACAGGAAAAAACTATGTGTAATGAGTAATTTCTTCCTTTTGTACAATATATTTCCTTCATTCATGTAGTCTTGTTCATTTTTAGCTCAGCTGTTTTCTAAGAAAACATAGAGGTATTGTCATGTCCCTGTTGGCACCGGTGGTGGCACCATGCAAAAACTTTGGCATATCTCTGTCACAACTGAAGATATTTACTTCAAACTTGAACAAGCTGTTAAACAAGCTGTATACTATCAAAAAGGAAGAAAAATTGCATACACGTAAAAACCTGGGCTTGTTTGGGAAAGGGTTAAGGATACTTTTAGTCATTGGCTGCATATTTGTTTCATTCGGTAATCTGTTGTGCCTACAGAATGTTAAACTTTTTTTTTTAATTTTCATTTCTTGCTCAAATAATGCAGCTTATTTCTGTTTGACTTTGCCTATATGTTATATGGTAAATGTAATTTATCCCTTTACCAGACGACAAAATTTTAGCCTAGTCCAAACTGAAAGCACTTGCAGACGACAATTCTAATGTGGCTCAAATGGTGCATTTTTTCTTTGATAGGGTAGAAAACATTGTGGGAAAAGGAGAAAATGCTGGTTACCAGCATTTTCTCCTTTTCCCACAATGTTTTCAAAAGGCTTCTTTCTTAGGGGTGTCAAAAGGCGGCACTGTGTGGTAAAGCGTTATAAGAGAAAATACTGTAATGAGCATTTTGTGATGGTCAAATATCAGAAATGAAAAAAAATCAAATTGGATACTGGTGTATTTGATACTGAATGTTTAAATGCAAATCACGGTTAAGCTTTGAAGAAAAAAAATGATTTTTGTATCTAACACACACTATAGTCATATATTCCACCCAGATTTAGAAGTTAAGAGAAATATCTAAAGGAAGGGACAACAGGTTTAATGTATGGTGTGAATTTCTTGTAGCATTGTAGCATGCAATTATTTCTTTCCCCTCAATGTTTTAACAGTCTGTCAATTGCATGCTCATTAACTCTTTACCAAACAACAAAATTTTAGACAACTCGAATTTGAAAGGTTTTGCAGACAACAAACTATATGTGGCTCAATTTGTGGAATTTGTTTCTGAGAGTTGAGAAAACATTGTAGGAAAACGAGAAAATGCTGGTTACCAGATTTTCTCCTTTTCCCACAATATTTTCAATAGGCTTTTTCCTCAGAGTCATTAAAACTCGGGATTGTGTGGTAAAGGGTTAAAGGGGCAATTAAACCACATTTTGACCCAAAATTTTGGAGGGGAGAAAGTCAATATATTGTTAAGGAAAAATCTTAAGAGTACGCCTCTGTTGGCACTTAAACCGATGACCTTCAAAACCATATCAGCTGAACTATTGGGCCAAACATTTCTTTTGGTTAACTCTTTACCAAACGACAAAATTTTAGACTGGTCCAAATTGAAAACATTTGCAGATGACAAAATAAATGTAACTAAAAACATGAAATTTGTTTTGGAAAGGGTGGAAAACATTGTGGGCAAAGGAGAAAATGCTGGTTACCAGCATTTTCTCCTTTTCCCACAATGTTTTCAAAAGGCTTCTTTCTCAGGATCGTGAAAACCCGGGATTGTTTCGTAAAGAGTTAAAAGTGTATTAAGCCCTTGTTATCCAATAACACAAAATACTATTAGTTATTGAATAGGAAATTTTACAGTGAAATTTAAAAAAAAAAACTCTGTAATTCCTTGTGTTTTCTATATGTATTTCTGTCTATGTTTTTAAAGCAATCTTGGCACTTGAACGAAAATAAGCACTATTTGTTAAAGTTATTTGGATAACTTCCCAAATGAAATCTGGTTTAATGCCCCTTTAGCCCTTTACCAAACAACAGAATTTTAGACCGGACCAAATTGAAAGCATTTGCAGAAGATAAATTAAGTGTAACTTAAACAGTGATTTATGTAATGAATGGAGTAGAAAACATTGTGGGAAAAGGAGAAAATGCTGGTTACCAGCATTTTCTCCTTTTCCCACAATGTTTTCAAAAGGCTCCTTTCTCAGGGTCGTTAAAAGTCGGGATTTTGTGGTAAAGGGTTAACATGAAAGTCATAGGTGTGCTGTGATGAGTTGTAGTTTTTACCTCAGCCATTTTCGTTGTCTGCGCTGATGTGCAAAAACTTCGACATTTTATAATATTTCTCTTATTACTGAAGATAATTACTTCAAATTTGTCCAAAGGCAGGTAGCCATCAAGGTATTTTTGCTACAGCTATGCCCCTTTTTGAACTTAGAATTTTTATTAAAATTAAGCAACCGCAGCCAAGCATTGGCACCTGTACACAGTGCTCTTGTTTATATATCTGTTCATGTCAAGTTAATTTCTCCTTCCACTAAAATTGCTTGGACGAAAACTTTGGCAAATGAGAATTGATCTAATGCACCCTCCATATTGGAAGATATTCGAAGACTCATCATCTGGTTGGCAGAGACAGAACATTTTTGCTAATCAGTTGGTAAGAATTAGAATTTAGAATCAGATTTGAATTTAGAAGATTGGATACAGCCTGCTGTATATATTCTAAGCAGAAGGACCTTGTACTGTAATACAGTGTAGACCAGTAATTGTCAAAAATGAAGTTCTCTGTATAAAACCAAAGTGATAGTTACAACGTGTTTAAGGTAGATAATGTGCAATCAACATGTGTTTGATTTCATGATGTTTTTATGTCATCTCTCTCATCAATTACTTTAATAATTAAACACTGAAACATCCCGAGATATTGTTGTCTTGTTTTGTGTGGGCTATAATTTATGTATTCCTTACAGTCGCTCTACTAACTTCACAATGGAGAGTTTCAATTTCAGAGTAAAATTTTTTATTATTTTGTTAACCCTTTACCACACAGTCCGGAGTTTTGATGACCCAGAGGTAGGTTCCTTTTGAAAACATTGTGGGAAAAGGAGAAAATGATGGTAACCAGCATTTCTCTACTTTTCCAACAATGTTTTTACCCTTCCAAAGGTGAATTTCTGTTTTTAAGACAAGCATTATTTTGTTGTCCGCAGAAGTAACTTTTGGAAATATTATAGCCAGAGGAGAAAATATTCTCTTTTTGCCACAATCTTTTCATAATCATGTAAATGCATGTTAAACTTACTCCATGTTAACTTTTACCAAACAATCCCTAATTTTAATGACCCGGAGGTAGTAAGCTTTTGAAAACATTGTGCAAAAAGGAGAAACTGCTAATAACCATCATTTTCCCCATTCTCAGAATGTTTTCTAACTTATCCCAATTTCCATAATTTGAGTCACATTTGTCATCTGCAAATGCTTTAAGTTTTGAAAAGTCTTAATGGTCCAGTAGCAGCAAAAAGTAAACCATGCAGGTGTTAACATGCATTTAAATCTAAATCATACTAGTAGTAGTAAATGGCATATGTTTGTTGTGAACACGGTTTATGGGTTCTTTTAAATCTTATTTAAAAGGACATTTAGCGCTGTTTTTGGCTATTACTTGTGTGCCATTAGTGATAAGGATTCTTGAGCTCATAGTTCTAGCTGCATTTGAGGTGAAGTGTTGTCATTATAAGACTTTGTAGACTTTGTAGACTTTTCCTCTCTCGCTCCTTTGTTTGTTTAGTTCTATATATAGTAATAGCTGTATATTTATATGATTGACCATATTTGGCATTGAAAGCATAAGTACATGGTAGTGTAACGCATCGGTCACGGCTGATTAAATAGTTAACTGTTTCCTTCTGCTTTTTGACAGCGGAAACAATAACAAGTGCTACCGACATTTTACATAACTATTGTGGCTCGGAGGGAACAACAAACGATGCAAATGATGCAGCTGACTATGTTGAAGCCATCATGTCTTCGCAACAGGGGGGAAACGATAATTTACTGGTATATTTCTGTGTTCCTGATTTAATCCCAGTTGGTGACACAAGTCACTTAGGAAAGTCCTTCAGTAACTATGTTTGTATTGGTAAAACCTTGGAAAGACAGGACAAAACTGTTGCCTAAACGCTTTACCAAACAATCTCAAGTTTTGGCTAGCTTTAAAAAGATCACTTTTGAAAACATTGTAGGAAAAGAAGAAAATGCTGGTAACCAGCATTGTTTTTCCCCATGATGTTTTCTTACTTATCAGAAATAAATCCTGTCTTTTGAGTCACATTTGATATTGTGTCATCTGCAAATGCTTCCAAAATGGACAAGTCTAAAAAAAGAATTGTGGTTAAGACTAGAGCTAATGTGATCGAAATACAGTCGGAGAGAAGCATATATTTTCAACCAATGAAACCTTCTTGCCATGATGTAATCAGTCTTCAATTGGATGATTTTTTATGGCAAACAGTTTAACCCTTTACCAAACAATCCTTTAACAACCTTCGTCAAACAGGCTACAAGCATTTTTAACTTGTCCCACAATGTTTTCAATCCTTTCACAGGTAAATCCTGTCACTTGAACCACATTTGTCAATATGCATATGCTTCTAAACAGGATAAGTCTAAAACTTCGTGATCAGAATAAAGGTTTAACCCTTTACCACAAAATCCCAAGTTTTCACAACCCCTGGTAGGACAGCTTTTGAAAACATTGTGGGAAAAGGAGAAAATGCTGATAACCAGCATTTTCTCCTTTTCCCACAATGTTTTCTATCCTTTCTTAGACAAATTCCAAGATTTTGGCCACATTTGAATTGTCATCTGCAAATGCTTTCAAATTACGCCAGCCTAAATATTTGTCGTTTGGTAAAGTGTCAAAACAAGGAAGAATGACATAACATGCAATACTCCACTGACAGAGAACATTATGCTGATTAACTCTTTACCAAACTACAAAATTTTAGACTGGTCCAAATTGAAGGCATTTGCAGACGACAGAATAATTGTGATTGAAAAATTGAAATTTGTCTTGGGAAGGGTAGAAAACATTGTGGGAAAAGGAGAAAATGCTGGTTACCAGCATTTTCTCCTTTTCCCACAATGTTTTCGAAAGGCCTTTTTCTCAGGGTCATTAAAAGTCTGGATTGTGTGGAAATGGATTAAATGATCAAATGGTGTTCTACACCACTTTCAATATTAAGTTACATCAGGGCTAACTTATTCATGTATGTCCTGGGTTTCACACGTACTATGCTAGGGCTTTGAAGTGTCTTGCCAAAGGACATTCCCAAGAAAAACCCAGTACTTCCAGTACTGCTACATCCTGCCGCCTCCAGTCCTAAACTGAGCTGCTGAGCCATGCAGGACCCAATGGGAATAGGTAATAAAGGAAAGATCAGTAGGACACAACTCAGCTACAGATCATCACTTTTAATTTCATTAAAAAGAGTATAAATAGTACATCAACTTAACTGGATGAAGCATTTTTACAGTAAGCTTTTTTCTCAAATGACAAAATTTTAGATTTGTCCACAATGAAAGAATTTGCAGATGACAAATATGACTCAAATATTAAAATTTGACTTTGGATGACTAGAAAACATTGTAGGAACAGGAGAAATACTGGCGACCAGCGTTTTCTCCTATTTCTATATAATGTTTTCAAAAGTATTCTTCAAGAAGTCATCAAAACTCGGGACTGTTTGGTAAAGGGTTAAAAGACTTTTGATAACAATGGGATTTAATGGCGGAGCAAAAACACCATTCACTACGAAACTCCCGGACAAATCTTTTCCAATTATTTCCCATGAACTGTACAAAGTATTGATATTTCCTAAAGAAAGGTGGCGTACTACATTCTAATATAAGCACAACTTGTTATAGCTTAACCCTTTACCAAACAATCCCGGGTTTTCACGACCCTAGGAAAGAAGGCTTTTGAAAACATTGTGGGAAAAGAAGAAAATGCTGGTAACCAGCATTTTCTCCTTTTCCCACAATGTTTTCTGCTCTATCAGAGAGCTTAAGCCCATTTGTTCCAAAGTTGAATTCGGTGTCAGCAAATGCTTTGAAATTGGACTTGTCTAAAATGTTGTCGTGTGGTAAAGAGTTAAACAAATTTAGAGCAGACAACTTAAACATAACACCATGCTATGATGACTCATGCTTCCCAACTCTCCCAATTTCGTTGGGAGTCTCCCGATTCAAGACAAAATACCTGATCACCTCGACAGACAGTTAAAAAACCCCGATTTGGAAAAATTCTAACATAAGGGTAAAAAGGGTGTGATAAATTTGTACCTGAGGTATGTGTATATTATCCAAAGTTTAGAACTAGTTGACATGTGTGTGTATTTCACGGTCAATCCGGTTCATTGTCTATAAATAGGAATCAAGATACTGAAATTTATCGATCGATGATCGTGAACCAATCAAATTCGAGAATGGGCCAAGGTACTTTTCAGAGTAAACTAGCAGCCTGTGTTCGATCTTCTATCGGACGGCTGCATGAGATACAACGGGTACCAGTTTATTTTCAAAGTGGAAATCAAACGTCGTTCACCTGACGTTAACAGGTAAATTACGTTCTAAGAGTATAGATCTATAAACACAAAATACCTGTGCTCATTGCGTCCCCGGGCGCAGATAAAAATGAGTGAAAACATTAAGTTAATAATCGTCAGAAACAATGAACAAATACCAAGTTTTAAACTCTTACTGCTCAGTGATCACTGGAATTCCAATTTACGTAAAAATAGACCGACCCGAACGTGATCATAGTTTTATTTAAAACAATGATGTAGCAATATTCAACTGGTTACCGGCGATAGGGTAATATTGTAATGCTCAGGGCACTGATTGGAGGAACCAAGTGTTACCTAGCGTTACCTATGCTGACGTTTGCTTCCAGAATTTTTTCGTGTGAAGATTGCCTCCAGATTGTTTTTTTTTTTTTTTTTTTTGAAAAGTGCATTTTTTTTTTTTAATTTTCTTCATGCTTTTGAGATATTTTACTGATGATTTATGCAGACAAAAATGATACTCCAAAGGAACTCAATGGGACTTGACTTTTTTTTCAAACAGTATGACAGCTTGTCCTTTTGATAGTTACCAGCAATTCGAGCCGGATTATTTGAGGTTTATTCGATACGTGTTTGCGATTATTGAGTACCAAAGAGAATGAATAATATAAGGATAAAATGTGGTACTCTGTAGTCTATATTTCAAGTAAAGACATTATGGGTACAATATAAAATGGCAGAATATCTTTACACAATAAGTCAAAACTATAATTATGATATACTTACAAAACAGTGAAAACACAATGGACAAAGTAGCATTTGATAATAAACATTACAGTGCTTCTTTACCATAGTCACTGCTTTCTATGTAATATTCATGACTGTAATGACTGATTTTGTTTTAGCTCTAAATATTCACATGTATACATCTGAAAAACAATAACATTCAATAAAGAATGAAATGAAATAAATAAAGTAAATAGGTAAATCATAAGCCTGACTTCTGTTCAATTGTAAAGTTATTTAACCTAAAATGGTTTAAAAATGATCTTTAGAAGGACTTTCCGGTACGCCTTAAAAAGTCTCCCCCTTGAAACCCCCAATCTCCCCCTTTGAAACTCTCAAAAACCCCCTTTGGTGTTCGAAAAAGTTGGGAAGCATGTGATGTAAATTCCACATGAATTGCTGTAACATTTATGAATACATTTCAAAATATTATGGGATAAGGAATTGAGCTGTGCTCTGCTTAAAAAGAGTTTAACTCTATACCAGACAACAAAATTTTAGCCTTGTCCAAACTGAAAGCTTTTGCAGACTACAATTTCAATGTGGCTCAAATGGTGCTCAAATCCCGACTTTTAACGACCCTGAGAAAGAAGCCTTCTGAAAACATTGTGGGAAAAGGAGAAAATGCTGGTAACCAGCATTTTCTCCTTTTCCCACAATGTTTTCTACCCTTCCCAAACCAAATTTCAATTTTTGAGTCAGATTTATTTTGTCGTCTGCAAATGCTTTCAATTTGGACCAGTCTAAAATTTTTTCATTTGGTACAGACCCTTTACCAAACGACAACATTTTAGACTGGACCAAACTGAAAGCATTTGCGGATGACAAATGAAGTGTAGATTAAACAATGATTCATGCATTGGATAGGGTAGTAAACATTGTGGGAAAAGGTGAAAATGCTGGTTACCAGCATTTTCTCCTTTTCCCACAATGTTTTCAAAAGACTCCTTTCTCAGGGTTGTTAAAAGATGGGATGTGTGGTAAAGGGTTAAGTCACTTCATATTTCTCACCCATTTTTCACATGGATGTTATCTGCTGCAAATTTGAAAGTTGACAGTTTAACCCTGAGAACCCCTAGTAAACTCAACAGACATTTTCAGTCTAGAAGTAAGACCCAAACAGTTTCAATTTCAATGTTACTTTTGTCCTCCAGATGGTCTATGCAAAGTGAACAGTGTAGAACAAAGATCAGACTGCACATTTTGTGAAGTGTGATCTTACTCTACACTGACCACAAGACAAGTGTGAAAGGCACTTTAAAGTTTAAAATGTAATCTAGTTTCATAGTGTGCGTTTGGAATCTAGGTTCATATTGTTCATTTACAGAAGCACCATACTGCTGTATGCACATTTGTTTGTACTTAAGTTTAACCCCGTTTTAACAGCTTTGGGTTATAACAGCAGTCAGTGCACCTGCCCTTGTGTTTCATGGCTTTCTCACACCAGTACTGACACAACTTTCTTTCCAAGCCACTGACTACTCTTCTCACATGCAACAGAGACGAGAGGCAAAAAATCGTCTGAAAGAAAGTTTGTTAGCTCTGGCAGCAATTGTTTACATACATAATGAATGGAAGACAAGCTGAAAAATTAAATGAATGTACAAAGGACGGACTATAGGCAAACAGTAAGCTCTACTCTTCCTGAACACAATCGATGGTCATGAACTTAACTTGGGTTGCTATGGAAAAAACATTGGTTGCTAGGTTAGTATGCAAATACCGCAAATGTTTTTTGTCCTGTTTGATACATCTACACATTTCATTTCATATTTCACCCATGTTGTCCACTAAATTGTTTAACCCTCTACCACACAATCCCAAGTTTTACAACTCTTGAGAAGAAAGCTGATAAGAAAACATTGTGGGAAAAAAAGAAAATGCATTTTCTTCTGTTCATACTAAGTTCTCTACCCTTTCAGAGACACAAACTATCATTTGAGCAAGACTGAATTTGTCTACTCTCAATGCTTCACCAAGTTTTAATGACCCTGTGGGAGAAAGCTTTTGATAACACTGTGGGAAATGGAGAAAATACTGGTGGCCAACATTTTCTGCTTTTCCAACAATATTCGTACCCTATCAGAGAAATTGCGGTTCTGTATACCAATTCTGAATTTCTCGTCTAAGATAATGTAGAATTTGGAAGAGTCTGTAATTTGTTGTTCGGGAAAGGGTTAATACAGACAAATCTGAAATTTTATCATTTGGTAAGAGTTAAGCCATCACCGTGCATACACAGATACCATGTTATGTCCCCACAGATGATAACATTCAAACAAACAAGAGCACTGCATGCGGATGCCAACGCTTGGCTGCAGTTGCTTGATTTTCAGAGAAAACCCTATCTTGAAAAAGGGACACAACTTTTCAAGAATACTTTGATAGTTACCTGCTCTTATTGTATAGGTTCCCCTTTTGATAGTTACCAACTTGTCGAAGTCTGAAGCAAATATCTTCAGTAATATCAGAGATATTATCAAATTTCAAAGTTTTATTATAAAATTTCAAAGTTTTTGTACCACAAAGCAGATGTCAAGGCTATGACAATACCTTGATGTTTTCTTTGAAAACAGCCAAGCTACAAATTATTCTAGTCCGCTAATGTTCCTTTTCTTTTTCTATCACATTTTTTCAGCTCCTTCCTAGCTCTCCTTTTCATTGATTCTAACACAACAGTTTGAATATCATAGTGGGTTTAAGGTAACGAAATAATGTGCACCAATGAAAACTGATAATTATCTGTCCGTCACAGCTAGCTGAGGATTCTGTGAAAAAGCACATGCTGGGGGTATAAATCTGTCACTCTTTATGTCTACAGTCCCAAACATCCTCAATCTTCATCATCTGAATCTAAATGTACTCTTCTTCTATCAAACTGTGAGAAATTGAAACATTATATCATTTAGCTGTTGCATACCTTTAGTAGCAAGATCATTAACTCTTTACCACACAATCCCGACTTTTAACAACCCTGTGAAAAAAGTCTTTTGAAAACATTGTGAGAAAAGGAGAAAATGCTGGTAACCAGCATTGTCTCCTTTTTCCACAATGTTTTCTACCCTTTCCAACACAAATTTTAATTTTTCAGTCACATTTATTTTGTCGTCTGCAAACACTTTCAATTTGGACAAGTCTAAAATTTTGTCGTTTGGTAAAGAGTTAAATCTTTACTGGACAGAAAAGTCTTAGACTTGTCTAAATTGCAAGTATTTGTAGATGACAAATCAAACGTGGCTTAAACATTAAAATTTGCATTGGGAAGGGTGAAAAATATTGTGAAAAAAGCAGAAAATGCTGGTAACTAGCATTTTTTTCCTTTTCCCACAATGTTTTCAAAATCCTTTTTTTTCTGGGTCCCTTTAAACTCAGGATTGTGTTGTATAGGGTTAAAACAATAACAGATTGTAATTAATTCTTTACCACAAGACAAAATTGAAGACTGGTCTATAGTGAATGCCTTTGCAGAAGGCAAATAAATTGTAACTCAAAAGATGATATCATCTTCAGAAAGGTAGACAAGAGGGCCATGATGGCCCTGGGTCGCTCACCTGAGTCAATAGGCGAAATTCACTCAACATGCATAATCCAATTTCTGACCAATTGTCAGTTCAATTGATGAACAAACTTGGTAGAGGTCCACTAAGAGATGCTACATGCCAAATATCAAAGCTCCACGCCTTCCAGTTTCAGAGAAGAAGAACTTTAAAGTTTTCATTCTTTGTTCCTATGTTCGAAATTTGTGACCCCAGGGGCGGGGCCAGTTTTGACCCCAGGGACATCATATGATTAAACTTGGTAGAGGTCCACTAGGAGATGCTACATGCCAAATATCAAAGCTCCACGCCTTCCAGTTTCAGAGAAGAAGAATTTTAAAGTTTTCCTTCTTTGTTCCTATCTTCGAAACTTGTGATCCCCGGGGTGGGGTCAGTTTTGACCCCAGGGACATCATATGAACAAATTTGGTAGAGGTTCCCTAGGAGATGCTACATACTAAATATCAAAGCTCTACGCCTTCCAGTTTCAGAGAAGAAGAATTTTAAAGTTTTCCTTCTTTGTTCCTGTGTTTGAAACTTGTGACCCCCTGGGGCGGGGCCAGTTTTGACCCCAGGGACGTCATATGAACAAACTTGGTAGAGGTTCACTAGGAGATGCTAAATGCCAAATATCAAAGCTCCACACCTTCAAGTTTCAGAGAAGAAGAATTTTAAAGTTTTCCTTCTTTGTTCCTATGTTCGAAACTTGTGACCCCCGGGGCGGGGCCAGTTTTGACCCCAGGGACATCATATGAACAAACTTGGTAGAAGTCCACTAGGAGATGCGACATGCCAAATATCAAAGCTCCACGCCTTCCAGTTTCAGAGAAGAAGAATTTTAAAGTTTTCCTTCTTTGTTCCTATGTTCGAAACTTGTGACCCCCGGGGCGGGGCCAGTTTTGACCTCAGGGACGTCATATGAACAAACTTGGTAGAGGTCCACTAGGAGATGCTAAATGCCAAATATCAAAGCTCCACACCTTCCAGTTTCAGAGAAGAAGAATTTTAAAGTTTTCAATCTTTGTTCCTATGTTCGAAACTTGTGACCCCCGGGGCGGGGCCAGTTTTGACCCCAGGGACATCATATGAACAAACTTGGTAGAGGTCCACTAAGAGATGCTACATGCCAAATATCAAAGCTCCACGCCTTCCAGTTTCAGAGAAGAAGAATTTTAAAGTTTTCCTTCTTTGTTCCTATGTTCGAAACTTGTGACCCCCGGGGCAGGGCCAGTTTTGACCCCAGGGACATCATATGAACAAACTTGGTAGAGGTCCACTAGGAGATGCTACATGCCGAATATCATAGCTCCACGCCTTCCAGTTTCAGAGAAGAAGAATTTTAAAGTTTTCCTTCTTTGTTCCTATGTTTGAAACTTGTGACCCCCGGGGCGGGGCCAGTTTTGACCCCAGGGGCGTCATATGAACAAACTTGGTAGAGGTCCACTAGGAGATGCTACATGCCGAATATCACAGCTCCACGCCTTCCAGTTTCAGAGAAGAAGAATTTTAAAGTTTTCCTTCTTTGTTCCTATGTTCGAAACTTGTGACCCCCGGGGCGGGGCCAGTTTTGACCCCAGGGACATCATATGAACAAACTTGGTATAGGTCCACTAGGAGATGCTACATGCCAAATATCAAAGCTCCATGCCTTCCAGTTTCAGAGAAGAAGAATTTTAAAGTTTTCCTTCTTTGTTCCTATGTTCGAAACTTGTGACCCCCGGGGCGGGGCCAGTTTTGACCCCAGGGACATCATATGAACAAACTTGGTAGAGGTCCACTAGGAGATGCTACATACTAAATATCAAAGCTCTACGCCTTCCAGTTTCAGAGAAGAAGAATTTTAAAGTTTTCATTCTTTGTTCCTATGTTTGAAACTTGTGACCCCCGGGGCGGGGCCAGTTTTGACCCCAGGGACGTCATATGAACAAATTTGGTAGAAATCCACTAGGAGATGCTACATGCCAAATATCAAAGCTCCACGCCTTCCAGTTTCAGAGAAGAAGAATTTTAAAGTTTTCATTCTTTGTTCCTATGTTCGAAACTTGTGACCCCCGGGGTGGGGCCAGTTTTGACCCCAGGGACGTCATATGAACTAACTTGGTAGAGGTCCACTAGGAGATGCTACATGCCAAATATCACAGCTCCAAGCCTTCCAGTTTCAGAGAAGAAGAATTTTAAAGTTTTCATTCTTTGTTCCTATCTTCGAAACTTGTGACTCCCGGGGCAGGGCCAGTTTTGACCCCAGGGACATCATATGAACAAACTTGGTAGAGGTCCACTAGGAGATGCTACATGCCAAATATCAAAGCTCCACGCCTTCCAGTTACAGAGAAGAAGAATTTTAAAGTTTTCCTTCTTTTTTCCTATGTTCGAAACTTGTGACCCCCGGGGCGGGGCCAGTTTTGACCCCAGGGGCGTCATATGAACAAACTTGGTAGAGGTCCACTAGGAGATGCTACATGCCAAATATCAAAGCTCCACACCTTCCAGTTTCAGAGAAGAAGAATTTTAAAGTTTTCATTCTTTGTTCCTATGTTCGAAACTTGTGACCCCCGGGGCGGGGCCAGTTTTGACCCCAGGGACATCATACGGACAAACTTGGTAGAGGTCCACTAGGAGATGCTACATGCCAAATATCAAAGCTCCACGCCTTCCAGTTTCAGAGAAGAAGAATTTTAAAGTTTTCCTTCTTTGTTCCTATGTTCGAAACTTGTGACCCCCGGGGCGGGGCCAGTTTTGACCCCAGGGACATCATATTAACAAACTTGGTAGAGGTCCACTAGGAGATGCTACATGCCAAATATCAAAGCTCCACGCCTTCCAGTTTCAGAGAAGAAGAATTTTAAAGTTTTCCTTCTTTGTTCCTATGTTTGAACTTGTGACCCCCGGGGCGGGGCCAGTTTTGACCCCAGGGACATCATATGAACAAACTTGGTAGAGGTCCACTAGAAGATGCTACATACCAAATATCAAAGCTCTACACCTTCTAGTTTCAGAGAAGAAGATTTTTAAAGATTTTGCTATTTTTTCCTTTTGGTTGCCATGGCAACCAGAGTTATGGGTAGAATTCAATCTCTTGAACAACTTTGGTAGAGCTTCACCTGAGGAACATCCCTGCCAAGTTTCATCAAGATTGGCCCAGTGGTTTAGGAGGAGAAGATGTTTAAAGAAATTGTGGACGACGGACGACGGACGTCGCACGACAGAGGACAGACATTGGGCGATCACAAAAGCTCACCTTGAGCACTTCGTGCTCAGGTGAGCTAAAAACATTGTGGGAAAAACACAAAATGCTTGTTACCAGCATTTTATCCTCTTCCAAAAATATTTGCAAAAGCCTTTTTTCTTCAGTATCCTTAGAACAAGGGAATGTTTGGCAAAGGGTTCACATTCCTGCTGAAGGCTTTCCTATAGAATTCTTCAGCCTTTAAAGGTGAAAGTCTGTAAATTGAGTCTCGCACATGTACTGTTTCAGGTTAATAAATTGACAAAGATTCAACATATTTAATTCTTTACTATATAACAACAAGAGGGCCATGATGGCCCTGGGTCGCTCACCTTAGTAGAGTGCCTTAAAGGTTTTTCTTTAATTTGACCATGTGACCTAGTTTTTGACCACAGGTGACCCAATTTCAAACTCATATTTCATGAAGACAAACACTCTGACCAATTTTCAAGTCAACTGAGCAAAAAATGTGGCCTTGAGTGCCCTATAGATTTTTCATTAATTTGACCTAGATTATGACCCCAGGTGACCCAAATTTGAACTGGTCTTTTACTATATCAAAAGAAACATTTTTACCAATTTTCAAATCAAATGAATAATAACTGTGGCCTCTAGAGTGCCCACTAGCTATTTCTTTAATTTGACCAAGTGACCTAGTTTATGACCCCAGTTGGCCCAAATTCAGACTCATGTGAGATTTTACAAAGACAAACATTCTGACCAATTTTCAAGGCAATTAAGCAAATAATGTGGCCTCTAGAGTGCCCACAAGGTATTTCTTTATTTTGACCTAGTGACCTAGTTTATGGTTCCAGGTGACCCAAATCCAAACTCATCTGGTATTTCATCAAGACAAACATTCTGGCCAAATTTCAGGTCATTTGAGCCAGGGGCCTCATATGAACAAACTTGGTAGAGGTCCACTCTGAGATGCAACATACCAAATATCAAAGCTCCACACCTTTCGGTTTCAGAAAAGAAGAATTTTAAAGTTTTCCTTCTTTGTTCCCATGTTCGAACTTGTGACCCTAGGGGCTGGGCCAGTTTTGACCCAAGCAGCATCCTTGGAACAAACTTGGCAGAAGTCCACTAGGCGATGCTACATACCAAATATCAAAGCTCTATACCTTCCCATTTAAGAGAAAAAAAAAAATTAAAGTTTTCCTTCTTTGTTCCTATGTTTGAACTTGTGACCCCCGGGGCAGGGCCAATTTTGACCCCAAGGACATCATATGAACAAACTTAGTAGAGGTCTACTAGGCAATGCTACATACCAAATATCAAAGCTCTATGCCTTCCAGTTTCAGAGAAGATGATTCTTAAAGTTTTCCTTCTCTGTTCCTATGTTCGAACTTGTGACCCCCGGGGCAGGGCCAACTTTTGCCCCAAGGGCATCATATGCACAAACTTGGTAGAGATCCACTAGAAGATGCTACATACCAAATATCAAAGCTCTATGCCTTCCTGTTTCAGAGAAGAAGATTTTTAAAGTTTTCCTTCTTTTTTCCTATGTTGGAAATTGTGACCCCCAGGGCGGGGCCAGTTTTGACCCCAAGGGTATGATATGAACAAACTTGGTAGAGGTCCACTAGGAGATGCTTCATGCCAAGTATCAAAGCTCTATGCTTTCTAGTTTTAGAGAAGAAGAATTTTAAAGTTTTCATTCTTTGTTCCTATGTTGGAAATTATGACCCCCGGGGCGGGGCCAGTTTTGACCCCAGGGGCATCATATGAACAAACTTGGTAGAGGTCCACTAGGAGATGCTACACGCCAAATATCAAAGCTCTATGCCTTCATGTTTCAGAGAAGAAGATTTTTAAAGTTTTCCTTCTTTGTTACTATGCTCAAACTTGTGACCCCCGTGGCTGGGCCAGTTTTGACCCCAGGGGCATCATATGAACAAACTTGGTAGAGGTCCACTAGGCAATGCTACATACCAAATATCAAAGCTCTAAGCCTTCCAGTTTCAGAGAAGATGATTTTTAAAGTTTCCCCTCTTTGTTCCTATGTTCGACCTAGTGACCCCCGGGGCAGGGCCAGTTTTGACCCCAAGGGCATGATATGAACAAACTTGGTAGAGGTCCACTAGGAGATGCTTCATGCCAAATATCAAAGCTCTATGCCTTCTAGTTTTAGAGGAGAAGATTTTTAAAGTTTTCCTTCTTTGTTCCTATGTTGGAAATTGTGACCCCCGGGGCGGGGCCAGTTTTGACCCCAGGGGCATCATATGAACAAACTTGGTAGAGGTCCACTAGGAGATGCTCCATGCCAAATATCAAAGCTCTACGCCTTCAAGTTTTAGAGAAGAAGATTTTTAAAGTTTTCCTTCTTTGTTACTATGCTCAAACTTGTGACCCCTGGGGCGGGGCCAGTTTTGACCCCAGGGGCATCAAATGAACAAACTTGGTAGAGGTCCACTAGGAGATGCTACATACCAAATATCAAAGCTCTGCGCCTTCTAGTTTCAGAGAAGAAGATTTTCAAAGATTTTGCTTTTTTTTCCTTTTTGTTGCCATGGCAACCACAGTTGTGGGTGGAATTCAATTCTTTGAACAATTTTGGTAGAGCTTCACCCAAGGAACATTCCTGCCAAGTTTCATCAAGATTGGCCCAGTGGTTTAGGAGAAGAAGATGTTTAAAGAAATTGTTGACGGACGACGGACGACAGACGACGGACGCTGGACATAGGGCGATCACAATAGCTCACCTTTAGCACGTTGTGCTAAGGTGAGCTAAAAATATAGAATCATCTAAGTGGACAGAATTTGCAGATGACAATATAAATGTGGCTCAAAATGTGGACTTGTCTTTGATAGGGTAGGAAACATTGCTGGAAATGGAAGCAATGCTGGTTACCGGTTTTTTTTGTTTTTTTTGCCTTTTCCCACTATGTTTTCAAAAGATTTCTTCCTCAGGGTTATTAGAACACGTAACTGTGTGGTAAAGGAATAAATGAAAAAAGAGGGAAGTCTGTGACGTTTTCTATACGGTTGAAAAAAGAATTAATGATTTCCTTCAAATATTTGTCAATTATGTAATTTGTAAGAGTTTTCAGGAGGACTCAGGACAGTAAACGTTAATCCTTTACTAAACAACATCATTTTAGACTTGCCCAAATAGAAAGCTTTTGCAGACAACAACTGTTTTTAAGACGGTAGAAAACATTGTGGGAAAAGGAGAACAGACTTAACCAGACAGCAAAATTTTAGACTTGACTATAAATGGAATTTATTTCTGAAAGGAGAGAAAAAGGTTGTGGGAGGAGGAGAAAATGCAAAATGAAAACTTTTCAATAAATAGAAGCATTTTCCCTGTTTCCCACCTGTTTTCAAAAGCAGTTTTAGCTCAGGGCCGTTTAAACACAAGATTTTTTGGTGAAGAGAGAATGGTTTGATACTGATACACTGTTTACCAAACAATCCTGTGTTTTAATGACCCCCAAAACTAGAGGTGCTTGAGCGCCTGTATCGCTCCACAGGCCTGATATTTCTATAATGGCGAAAAGAAGTTTTTAACAATTACCATTCAATCCTGCATTTTAGCTCACTGAAGAAAAAAGGTATGGAAAAAATTTGTGAGAAAAGAAGAAAAAAATGGTAACCAGCATTTTCTTAGTTTCCCACAATAATTTCTATCCTTTTTTATATATGTCTTACTAATTTGAAGATATGTTGTCTGCAACAGGTCCTTTCACAAACCATTTTGGGTGGGGAAACATCAAAATATAGAAAATATGTCTTTCTCAGGGTCGTTAAAAGTTGTGATTGTGTGGTAAAGGGGTAATCTAAAAGAACAGCTAGGAGGGCAAATGAATGAATGTTATAGCAATATAGATCAACTTACATCAATACACCAGATAGAATGAAATATGCTGGCATACAATGAACACCTAATCCCTAATAATCAACTTTTCACAGTCACAGTCAGAATGTCTTCTCTGGCAAACAACACAAAATGGTCTACAAATGCATTTACATAAATCAAATATCCTGCTCCAGGGCACAGATTAATTCTGGTGTACTGAAGTTGCGGGATCAGTTTGACTGGATAACATTAATGCCTGATCACAAATGTAAAGCCCTGTCCCACTTTGTACCAGGTCACCAGGATTTACACCCCTTCTGTCCACTCTGCATTTACTCATTAGTAGGTCAACAAACCTTTACCAGAACTAATAAAAGTGCAGAGGTTCTCTTGTTCTATATCAAAAGGACTGTAAAGTACCTACAACATGGGGGTTTTGTTATTAAAATACTTTTTCTTTTTTATCTTGGCATGGTTACTCAGGCTTAGTAATAAGGCAAAATTGAAAAGCTCAAGTTGTGAAAGGTGCTCAAGCTTTTATCTTATTTATGGCCAGTGATATTTTATTACTAGTACTAACTAATAGCATTTCATTGGAGTAAATTGTGATCTTAATACCAAGGAAAATGTGTGGGCTTAAATAGGACAGCCCTGACTAGGTCAAGTCAATCCAATTTTCTTCCTTTTTCTTTGTTAGTCGATAAAACTAACACAATAAATAGTTTTGGAGAAGAACATTTTTTTGAAATATAAGCCTTGTCTATAAAAAAATGTGTTTTTAGGTGTATCATTTTTTTAAAAGGAATTTGGTATACAACCACCATAGAAACAATTTGGCAGACAACCACCATAGGAACTTACCTGCAAAACAACAATGAAATCCAATGAATAGTTTTAGAGAAGAAATTTTTCAAAGATTTTACTTTATACCATAAAAGGAAAATGAGTCTCCCATAAAAGCCATGTTTTTTGACAGATCATTTTTTTTTTCAAGGAATTCTGTAAACCTGTATCTAAGGAACATTCCTGCAAAATAATAATGCTATCCAAATAGCGGTTTGGGAGGAGAAGATTTTTAAAGGTTTTTTACTTTGGTTGCCATGGCAACCAGAATTCTTCATGGAACACAATTATTTGAAGGAATTTGAAAGAGGACCTCCAAAGGAACATTCCTGTGAAATTTGGTAAAAATCCAGTCAATAGTTTCTGAGGAGAAGTTTTTTAAAGAAAAAGTTTACGGACGCACGCACGGACGAACGGATGGACGGACGCACGCACGACGGACACAGCGCCATGACAATAGCTCGCTGGCATTCGGCCAATGGAGCTAAAAACCTACTTAATATAAAACAATGTGGGAAAAGAAAAAAATGCTGGTGACCAACATTTCTTCTTTTCTCACAATGTTTTTCTCCTTTCAGAGACAGATTATTATCATGAGTCATGTTTCATTTGTGGTCTGCAAAATCTGTGAATGTGAAACTGTTCCATCTGTGTTTCGGAAAATTTTACAGGAGTGGGGAAAAAACTTTCTCACTTCTGTGAAAAGCATTGTTAGGTCATATTTTTTAGATATGTTGTGTTGAATTGTGTGAATGAAATGAACATAACATATCTAAACAATATGATGTAACAATGCTGGTAGAATTTTCCAAAACGCAGATGGAATATTTTCACATTCACTGGTAGACAGGCAAGTCTGAATTTTTTTCATGTGGTACTAATACAACAGTTCTATAACCAAGTAAAATGTGTGTACCTACTTTTACAGTTGTTGTTTTCTGTGTTTGTTCGCTGACTCGTTCCAACAGACCCTTTAGCTGTGTCTCATTAAGCTGCAAAACAAAAGATAAATCTACTAAGTCTATTTTCTAGACAGACTTTTTCAACATTAACTCTTTACCAAATGACAAAATTTTAGACACGTCCAAACTGAAAGGATTTACAGAAGACAAAATAAATGGGACTGAAAAATTGAAATTTGTTATGGGTAGGATAGAAAACATTGTGGGAAAAGGAGAAAATGCTGGTTACCAGCATTTTCTCCTTTTCCCACAATGTTTTCAAAAGGCTTCTTTTACAGGGTCGTTAAAAGTCGGAGTTGTTGCAAAGGAATAAAGAGACAGAGAAAAAAAATGTATATTCGTTTTAAATATTCACACAACAAAAATTGGTAAACTAAAATCAGAATGGACTTCTTCATCAATAACTCCTTACTAGACAACAAAATCTTAGAATTGTCCAAACTGAAAGCATTGCAGACAAAATTTACATGTGGTTCAAATGGTGGAATTTGTCTTCTACAGAGTAGAAAACATTGTGGAAAAAGGGAGAAAATGCTGGTTACCAGCATTTTCTCCTTTTCGCACATTGTTTTCAAAAGGCTTCTTCCTCAGGGTCTTTAATACTCAGGAAAGTGTGGTAAAGGGATATACAAACAGGCTTGTTTAGAATGCAGCAAACACCAGCAGAAGTGTCCCAAAATTAACTAAAGGCTTTAACTCTTTACAAATGAGAAAATTTTGAGTCATCCAAATTGAAAGCATTTGCAGATGACAATTTAAATAGGCTGGAATTGTAAGATCTGGCTGTGCATAGGAAGAAAACATTGTTGGAAAAGGACAAAATGCTGGTTGCTAGTATTTTCTCCTTTTTCGCCAATGTTTCCAAATGCTTTTTTCCTCAGGTTTGTTAAATTTCAGATTATGTGGGACCAAAAACCAAGCTTTTAGATTTGTCTAAATTGAAAGCATTTACAGATGACCAAGTAGATATGTTTTACAAGATCGGATGTGTCTTTGAAAAAGTTACAAACATTGAGGGGACAGGAAAAGTAGCTGCTAAAAAACCCTCATCCATCAGGTTGTTAACACCTGGAATCCTTCGGTAAAAGGTCTATATCCCCACCACAATTTGGAAGACTGATGTTCAAACCTAATGTAAATTACATACAAAAATGTGTCTAGCTCCATGAGAAAATACCTGTCAATACTTTAACCCTTTCCCAAACAACAATATTTAGCTTCTTCCAAATTTAAAGCATCTACAGACGACAAATTTGAAAGTGGTACAATTGAATTTAAGGTTTTTTGAGAGGGTAGAAAACATTGTGGGAAAAGGAGAAAATGCTGGTTACCAGCATTTTCTCCTTTTCTCACAATGTTTTCAAAAGGCCTCTTCCTTAGGGACGTGAAAACATGGGATTGTTTGGTAAAGGGTTAAGGTACACAACCGAAACTTGGTCCTGGAAAACAGTTTCTGCTTAATTGTTGTACATTGTTTCAACACAAGGTTCTGGTTAATTGTTATGCAATGTTTAAAGACAAACAACTATAATCCTGTATATAAACAATTTCTTTTTTATGATAATGGAAAGCTGGTATGGCTTCTATTATACATGTATGTATATATATTCCCTTTTCTTGATATGCATATGTCAGCAGAAAATGACAGAAAACCATAATTTGAGAGATTTTCATTCTGTGCATGATATATTTTGAATGCTGGTGATTAAAAAAATTACAAGCTTTTTTGTTTTATGCTTTTCAGACATTCTATTTCAAAGGAATGGTAAAAACTCTGCATAGTGACACACTAATTATCTGTATAAAAAAAATCAAATTATATATAATGAGCAATTTCTCTATTTCGTCATAATTTTTTCAAAAGGTCTCTTACAGTTATATAACAGTACTACACAATAATCAATTGTGTACATCAAGATCACAATGCAAAAACATGTACAATCTGATCTTTGAACAATGATAACTGATGCTTTTTATAATGAACCATGCTTTGTGAAAAGGGAGTTGAATGCATTTGCACAAAAAAAAAAAAAAAAAAAACCCAGGTCAGCCTGCGCAGTCTAACAACCGACTAAATCATGAGGTAAACTAGTCCTTTGATATGCAGAAAATATCACAAAAAGTTTCGACCCAGGTCAGCCTGTGCAGTTCGCACAAACTAACCTGGGTCGAAACTTTTTGTGATATTTTCTGCATATCGAAGGACCAGTTTACCTCATGATTCAGTCGGTTGTTAGACAATATGGATTTTATGGATCCATAATTATGTGATGACTTGCTTGGTACTATGCATCACGGAGATGCATTAAACCCCCTATTGCCAGTGCACAGTTCAAATTGATTGTTTACCTTTCCTTGCATCTGTCTTGACTGGGCCATATGTATCAACATAGATATAACAATCAAAATGGAAAAAAATGCACAGTCTGATCTTGATCTTGAACAATGCTGCCTGACACTTTTTATAAGGGATGGGACTGAATAGTAGACAATTCAAATACCAGTATTTGTATTTGTTCCCATCCCTGCTATTTATAAACTGATTGTTTACCTTTCCTTGTATCTGTCCTGACTGGGCCATCTGTATCAACATAGACTCTACCATCTTGGCTTTCTCTGGTTTGGCTACAGCTATTGTGTTTACTGTTTAGAATAGATAATAAAAAATATTGGAGCTATGCTCTAGCAAACAGGGTTAACCCTTTCCCAAACAAGCCCTGGTTTTCATGTGTCTGCAGTACAAGTCTTTTGAAAACACTGTAGGAAAAGGAGAAATTGCTCGTAACGAGCAATTTCTCCTTTTCCCCCAGTGTTTTCTACCTGTTTTGTGACCTTTCTGCCATTTTCATCAAATTTAAAATTGTCATCTGCAAACTCTTTCAATTTGGACCAGTCTAAAATTTATCGTTTGGGAGAGGGTTAAATGTACCTCTGTGATGCATTATACCTTGCAAGTCATCATTTAAGTATTGATCCATAAATACCATCTGCCTAGTACCAGACCGAATCATCAGGTAGACTGGTCCTTGGACATGCAGAAAATTCACAAGTAGCAAACAGATCGACTCATGTCAGCCTGCATGGACTGCAGCAGATAAAGAATGAAATAAATGGTGACAAATATTGCATGTTGCGAGATATTTCATTATTTTTTCTTGGTAATTCCTTACCACACAATCCTGTGTTTTAATGACCTCGATGAAGGCTTTTAAAAGCATAGTGGGAAAAGGAACAAATGCTGCTTGCCGACAGTTTCTCCTTTTTGCGCCATGTTTTCCACATCTAATTTGTTGTCTACATACACTTTGAAATGGAACACTGCAATTTTATCACCTGGCAGAGGGTTAAATTACGTCATTTGAAATGGTTGAAACAATCCTGACTTCCAACAGCCCTAAGTGTCAGGCCTCCGGATAAACGGGAGTGATAGTATTCTAAATCCATTATTTCTCTTCCAAACCCTATGTTGTGGGTACTCATTAGAATCGTCTCAATGAGACGATTCTAATGAGTACCCATAACATAGGGTTTAGTGGAGAGTGTTTAATATTTTCAATTTTTAAATCAAATTCACTCCCTCTATCTGGTGCTCTGTACTGTGATATTTCCCTATATGGTAAAGGGCTACCATATAAACAGTATTACCTCAAAATTCTGTATATTATGAAGTAATCCATCAAAGAGAAAAACTAAATAGTTTTAAAGTCATACAAAAAACAATTTACAGAAACATTGTCACAACTGAGAAATCACCCATGATGAGCACATGTGAAAGAAATAGAGCCATGCTCTGTGAAAAGGAGGTTTAATGCATCTGCAAAAACGTATCAACCAATATCAGCTTGGGCAGTTCACCTATCATAGACAGAGATCATCTTTGGCATCTAAGAATGCCCCACAGTCATCTTTATCAAGTACATACTACCAGTACTTATGTCATACTTTAGCTCATGAAAAAAATCACAAATTACATGCTTTAACTTTTTAATAACTCTTTACCAAACTACAAAATTTTAGACTTGTCCAAATTGAAAACATTTGCAGACGACAAAATAAATGTGACTCAGAAATTGAAATTTGTATTGGAAAGGGTAGAAAATATTGTGGGAAAGGAGAAAATGCTTGTTACCACCATTTTCTCCTTTTCCCATAATGTTTTCAAAAGGCTTCTTTCTCAAGATTGTTTAAAGTCAGGATTGTTTGGTAAAGTGTTAATACTATCTCGTGTTTAAATACTCTCATTATCTTTAACCCTTAAAGCCCTGGAACCGACTAAGTTGTTTCTGCAGACAGTGTAGATCTAAGATCAGACTGCACAGAACATGCAGTCTGATCTTAGATCTACTCTATCTGCTACTATGTTACATATTCTAATTTAAACAGCCTTGAAACAGCATTATTGCCGACTATTTTTCCTATTAGGAAAGTCCACGTCATTAATTCAGCGCTTTAACTCTTTACCAGACGACAAAATTTTAGACTTGTCCAAACTGAAAGCATTTGCAGACGAAAAATAATTGCGACTCAAAAACTGAAATCTGGTTACCAGCATTCTCTCCTTTTTTCACAATGTTTTCAAAAAGCCTTTTTCTCCAGGTTATTAAAAGTCGGGATTGTGTGGTAAAGGGTTAAAGGTTAAATCTGCATTAGTACTGGATTCTACTATTTTCACAGTGCATAGAGTTGTATTTTTTATTTCTAACATGGAAAACTTTCTTAACCCTTTACCAGACAACAAACTTTTAGCGTTGTCCAAACTGAAAGCATTTGCTGACGGCAATTTCAATGTGGTTTAAATGATGCAACTTTTCTTTGATAGGATAGAAAACATTGTGGGAAAAGGAGAAAATGCTGGTTACAATGTTTTCAAAAGGCTTCTTTCCCAGGGGCGTCAAAAGGTGGCATTGTGCGGTAAAGGGTTAAACTGATAATTATTTAACCCTTTACCACACAATCCTGACTTTTAATGACCCTGAGGAAGAAGCCTTTTGAAAACATTGTGGGAATAGGAGAAAATGCTGGTAAGCAGCATTTTCTCCTTTTCCCACAATGTTTTCTACCCTGCCCAAAGCAAATCTCAATTTTTGAGTCACATTTATGTTGTCATCTGCAAAACCTTTCAATCTGGACTGGTCTAAAATTTTGTCGTTTGGTAAAGAGTTAATGAATGTAATTATACTAGAACATAAATTATATACATACATCTTGTTCTTGCAGACTGATCTAGTACTTGGCTTAAAATACTATTTTTCATTTCTGCAATACGTTCTTCTTTTTCCTTTTGTTCTTTATCAGAAGGTCTATTTCCCTATAAAAATAAAAGTAACAATAACTGCGATCAGAAAGTACTTCTTACCTGGAAAAGTTAATTATTTGGGGTGGCAGTGGCCTGTGCCTTGAAAAAACAAGGGGGTCCCAGTCTAGGATAGAAGACACAACACCAACTCCAACTGCCTGGGTTAATGCAATAGCTGGATCTTGATCTTTTGGCCACGGCATGGACAGAAACAATCCTGACTTCGAACTGTCCTAAAAAGGAAGGCTTTTGAAAACATTGTGTGAAAAGGAGAAAATGCGGTTAACCAGCATTTTCTCCTTTTCCAACAACGTTTTCTATCCCTTCAGAGACAAATTTCATCATCTGACCCCAATATAATTAGGCATCTGCAACAGCTTTCAATTTAGACCAGTCCAAAATATTGTCTTATGGTAAAGAGATAACTGCTAAAACTAGGCCCTATATCCATCATCCCTTTCAATATGAACCAAATCATTCAGTCTGGAAACTAAGAGCTCTAGAGAAACTTTATTAAGGACTTTCAAAATCTGTGCCCTTGATCCTAAGATCATGGGCATGGTTATTTTTCAAAGAAACTTTGAACCTGTATCTGTCATCAAGCCAAATATGAACATCATTTTATTTGGAAAATATGAGCACTTAAAAAAATTCTAATGTAAAACTTTGATGTAAAATATCAAAGCCTATTACCTTGACCTTAACATCATGGGTGTGGGTGGGGGTATTGCTGAAACAAATTTTGGACCTTTACCTCTATTAATACCAAATATTAACCAGGGCTTTAGCTAGCCTCTGAAAATCAGGAGTCAATGACCCCTTGACCCTAAAATTTTAGGGGTCAAATCTAATTTTTCAAGAGTCAAACTAAAGTATTCAAGAGTCAAAATGGAAAATTTAACTGTCTATAGTCAACAATTTATTGTTGTTGTTTTTGGACTTACCATTAATATTGCAATAAAGATGTGAAATTAACAATTGATTTGTAAAATTTTACATTTCAAAGAGGACCCCCCGCCCACACACACACACACAATATGTTCAAGGAGGCTAAGGTTAAAACCTTGTCGACATAAGCAATCAAGAAGAAAATTATGATTAATAAATTTCAATGAGATTTCCTTTTTAAAACTTTGCTGAAATAAAGGTAAGATTTATTTATCCGGTATACGGTTAAAACGTCCCCCAGTGAAAACGTCCCACAGTCAAAACGTCCCCAATTTGGTTAAAACGTCCCCATTTCCATTCCGAATTGGTTAAAACGTCCCCCTAAAACGTCCCCCTAAAACGTCCGGTTTATTTTATTAATATTATTATTTTGATCTTGTTTGATTATTTTATAGATCGTGTACAGTCAGTGTTTTATATCAAAATCTTGTTCTTATCGCGATCGGTTATTGATTTTTAACCCTTATCCTGCCAAACTTACAAGTTAAAGCAGCCTAACATCAATTTTCGGTACATTTTATGACAGTTACCATTATTAGTATGACTTAAATCATAACAAGATATCGTAACTGTGTATTTCAATAGCAGACAACACTTGTGTATTTCTGTGGTTTTCGCTTGGTAGAATGAAGAAAGTGTAATGTAAGCTAAGTAAGATCTAGAATGTGTGTTGTAGACTAAGGGTTATGAATGTTTATTCGACACGCTCAAATGCCTCCCTGTGTACCATGTTAATATGGTCTTCCATTACCATTTATAACCAGTCCACACTTTACTTTAACAATATGCTGATCCCACACACAGACTCGCAGGAAAAAAAAAGTCAACATTATGCAAGATTAATTTGTTTTGTGGTGTTTAACGCTGTTTTGAACAATGTTTCTTTAATTCCATTTACGAGTTATCCACACAACATTCTTTCAAAGCCACTGGCTGCTATCCCACAAATCCATCGTCGAAACAATGATAATCAGAGAGAAATGGGCCGGAATGAAAACCCCTTTACCACATTGTGGGAAAAAGAAGAAAAGGCTGGTAACCAGCATTTTCTCCTCGAAAACAGCATTTTCTCCTTTTTCCACAATGTTTTCTGCCCTTCCCAAAACAAAATTCAATTTTTCCCCAACATTTATTTTGTCGTCTGCAAATGCTTTCAATTTCGACCAGTCTGAAAATTTGTCATTTGGTAAAGCGTTAAAGACCTTCTCATAGAGAGTCATTGAAACTTGGGCTTATGTGTTAACATGAATCTCTGAGATGTTAAATGCATGTATATGGATAATCTCTTAAAAAATAAACATTAACTTACCAGTATTGCAGATGCGATGCTGCCAGCGTTCACAAGTACATTGCAGAGCATGCTGGCGTTTTCTTACTTCTCTCTCACACACAACACACACGTTTTCCATTCCACTCTATCACTAAACTTCCCACAATAATATATATCTATCTTTAAACTTCACAGTTACAAAATCACCAAATTAAAATCCAGAAATCTTAACAACGCACGCTTTTATCTTATTTGTGAAAACAACAACTGACTTGAAATACTTCATAATAAATAATAATCATAATTCCGTTAAACTTATCTTATATACTTTCAAATTCGGGGTAAGTTTGAATAAAAAGGAGATAATTATGTAATTTGTCTTTGAAAAACTGCTTTATCGGCAAAAAGGAAAAATTTCTAAAAATGATTGAACCATATAATTCCGTCTTTAATTAACCATCATTATTCATTACCGATTAATCAACACATTTTTCTTTTCACATGTACCCGATTGACCATAATTGCGATTAATTTCAATAAAACTGTTGACAAACAACTTTATTCTTTATCACTCATATCAAAATTAACCAAATATATTAATAGCTTCAGCATTTACCAGCAGTTGTGAGAACAAAAAAAAAAAAAGCGAGGGGGACGTTTTAACCATTTTTTTTAAATAGGGGGACGTTTGAACCAAATTCGGGGGACATTTTAACCAAATGGGGGACGTTTTGACTGTGGGACGTTTTTACTGTGGTACGTTTTGACTGTAAACCATTTATCCAATTTCTAGTACCATCCAGAAATATGTAAAGTATTATAATTTTCTTGGGCCTGAATAATTCAAGTTATTTTTATTCATAAGGACAGTTCAAGGTATCTTTTTGTGTGAAATGAGATGCATATATAAATTTCATAGGTTACTTTCATTAACTTAATATATTTAATAAAGTTAATAAAAGTACTATCATTATTGGGTACAAATGTTCAGCAAAATGGTGGACATCGGCGAGTGAAGATGTTTTAAAATATCCATACATCAATACTAAACTTCAAAAGGATACACCAAAATAGAATTTATTGCCCTGTCCATCACCATATCCACAATATGATTTGGACAATGTGCACTCTTAACAACTTTATTGCAGTGTCTGATCCAGGATTTGAAAAAATTGGGGCTTGTCCCCCATCAATCTGAAAAGCAAGCGGGATTTCTAAAAAGTGGGGGGGATCAAAACAATACAAAAGACAAGAAACAGAGCTAATTGCTTTCATCGGTTATGCTCACCTCTACATCACAATGGCCGTGACTTGTAGGCTGAATACCAGATTTTTCAGAAACTGATTATTCAGCTTCATTGCCACCTGTCATATGTGTAAAGAAATCAGTAATTTAATGTTTTTTTTTGTCAAACTGTCAATATCGCCTGCTATTTGTTTGGGTTTACGTGCAAAAAATTATCAAGTTTCAGAAATAGGAATTAATCGATACTAATATAGTAATATTGAAATAGATTCACCTTTTAACGATTGGGTATGTATTTGGATGGAAAGGCAGTACTTCGTTCATATTTATTTTGATATAATTATAAGTGTTGGAGACCTGTGATCAGTATTTAAATCGACGCACTTATGTAACCCTTTTTTTTTTAAAAGATAGATCTACAAGGAAAGGTCATAACACTGTCACATCAAACAAAGCTGAGTTACAGAAAATTACAGACACTTCAATTTCACATGGCAACCATAGAAAACTACTGACAATCTCACTGTAATAAAAAGAACCTGTCAGTCACAGGTAAAAACGTTTCAATAATTTACGAAGCATCATTTGTCCAGAAAACCCTCACAAGCATTTTTAACCATGATAATCATCATTTTACATAGAATTAAAGTGTTAGGGACCTGTCTTCAAACCTGTTGCAGAACTGTCTTCAAATCTGTCATGGAGCTGTCTTCAAATCTGTCAGGTACAGTACCTGGCCGAATATTTTGTGATTGGGTCTCTGCACCACTTCATATCAGCCATTCTTTTAAGGCTTCTGGAAATTTCAAAATCTTACCGGTCATCTTTCAGTCAGCATAATGTGTCTTAAGGACTAATTTCTAGGAATTTTGAAATTCCAGATGTCACTTTAAAATTCTTTTGTTTTTTTATGAAAATTTTGGAAGTGGCAATACTACTATTCCATTTTTTTCCTCAATTTTACCATGGAACGGATGAAAGTGTTAATTTAGGCTTCAGCAAGGAAAACGTTATATATATGCAATCCTTCTAAAAATCCCGTGTTGTTTAGAATTATTACATGTAGACAATGAGTTAGTACCCACGACATCGTTAGGGTAAACTTAGGTCAGGAGAAAAATTAAGTGCTAAGCAATTAAATTCTTCTCTGATCTGGATGCTATAGTGAAATAAATTGAAAAAAACAATTACCTTACCATTTCTTTGAACTTTTTACCAAACGACAAAATTATAGACTGATCGAAATTGAAAGTAATTTCAGACGTCGAAGTAAATGTTGCACAAATTATGAAATCTGTCTTTGAGTGGGTAGAAAACATGGTGGTAAAAGGAGGCTAGGCTGGTTATCATCATTTTCTCCTTTTCCGACAATGTTTCCAAAAGTCTCTTTTCTTGGGGGTCGTTATAACTCGGAATTGTGTGGTAAAGGGTTAAAAACATGAATCCTTGGTAAACAAGCAATTATCACAAATAAGAAAATGCACCAAACCAGACTTATTGTGCCAATTATTATTGAAAATAATTACTGAAGTTGCATCCATTCAATTATCTTCCCCCGCCTTAAATTAAACAAATTTTAGAGCACTCGCGCCGACAAGTAAACACCTCCCTCTTTCCGATCTACGTCGTTCGATAATAGACTTTATTTCATAAGAAATTTTCTGACCTTTTTCGTAGTGACTGATATCCCAGCTCCAACATTATAAATTATATAGCGTCTGTACAAGTCAGCTATATAAAGTTGTTATCTAGGTTTAAAAAAAAGTCAGTTTGAAGGGGCTATGATCGGACGATGTTAATTTGATACTAGGTTTGTCATGGGTTTTCATTTTTTTTTAACCCATGCCTTGCAGTATTTTAAAAAAGCATTTAGAACAGCGCGTTTTCACATACACACTAAGAATTGAAATCAGAATGAGATTGTGATACAAGTATTTCAAGACCCCAGAAAAAGTGACTTGGAGCAGAAATTTAGCACAAATTTGTTACAGTATACAAGTCAGAAACTTTGAAGTTCTATTGATACCAGTTGTCTTTGATCACCACTATTTTAGGGCAATTATGACAGTGTTATTACTGATTGCACTGCTCCGCACTTCTAATAGCACAATATGATAATAAAATACCCGTTTCACATGTACTTGGTTGTCAAGGAGACCAGATTCACAACACTCAAGATAATAAAACGCGACGAAGTGTGTACCTAAATTCGACGGATATCCTAGACGATATTATGACATTACGGATACTGGATGGGTTAAACCCTTAACCCAGATTGGAGGACCTAAAAAAGAGAGTATGATTAAATTTGTATGAAAAAAAAGAAGGTAAAAAGATCAATAAAAAACGGATTTAACTTGACCATTTCAGTTCCAACGGAGACCTAAGTATCCGTCATGGGGAGCTTAGATCATCATGATCAGATTGTACTTTTAAAGTGATGAAAACTCTTCAATTTATAACGTTCGCTACCTGATGCTAAACTTAGATAATTCAAAATTTAGGAGATGGGAAATTTAGTTCTAAACTCTTCCACAGTCGATGGCAACTTAGTATCTTTTGTGGATGGCGTAGGTCTACACCGGACTACACATGATATTTACAGTCTGATCTTCGATACAAACCAAGATTTAAGGTCTGCCATATGATTATATTGGTTTTCCTTTGCTCACAATGTACACACTCTTTTACCATGTGTAAACATTCTACCAGGACGTATCCAATATCCAAAATGTTTAATGATGCAAAACAAACAATGTTTAAAAGCGAAATTTTATGCACCAAACATTTAGTAAAAGGACTCGTCAGGTCGTGCAATATTTATGATACACCAATCATGGGCCGAAATCGTTATGGGCCGAAATTGTATGGGCCGAAATTGTTATGGGCCGAAATTGTAATGGGCCGAAATGGTTATGGGCCGAAATGTCCAGTCACCCTAAAAATAGATCAGAGAATTTTGTGACCTATTTCGTTCGGTCGCTTATGAATGAACATTTTTTCTGGAACATTTGCTGCTACAGAGAGAAAATGTTTTCAACCCTTTTATTAAGACACTCAATGTTTTCAGATGTTTTATGATAAAGTGGTGTTTAGAACAATTCTTAATCTGTCCTCATAGGTGTATATATAAATTGATAGAAGGGACCAAAATGCCTTAATTTTTGTTATTCTGATATTCTGGTGCTGCCGTCATGAGAGGGCCAATGGCTGCCATGACACTTATCCATCCTTTTCATCGCGCTTCAAGAACTTAGGATTATTGACTCAGAGCTGTTCATTTTCATTGTTTAAAACAGTCCCTTGTCATGATAGTTAACACCTTTGATGAGTTTTGGTGTATATGATGATTTTCAGTACTTTATTTATGAGCTGTTCAACAGATATTGAAAGCCATGAAATAAGGGCATGTTTTTCCATGCGCCAATTCAGCTTCCGGCACAAAATTGAAGCGTGAAATATGCTGTTGCCGTTGAATATGCATGATTCAGACAGAATTTGTGGCTTCATATGCATTTAAATTTAATTTTTTGTTTATAATATGTTTTTTGTAGTAAGTTCTTCATTTAGATATGCGTAGGTCAAACTTGTCAATTTAGTCCCACGAAAACTGGAAAGACCACCACATATTCAACAGTACCTTCAGTCTGAAGGTTAGCTCTGATGCTATTTTTGGGATTGTTACTCTGCTCACCTTCATATCAGCCATTCATAGTTCTATTCTGGAATGAAAGTTGATCATACCAGCATCTCTTCTAACGGCTCCATGTAGCAAAATTATTGTTGACTGCCAATACCATAATACCGGAAAATTTGTCGAGGTAAGATTGCAAAGTGTGTTGACAGTACGTGACCTACAAATACTCATGTGAGGACATCCTTCAGCCTAATGTTCGGAATTTGTAAATACCACCATAATGAAGAACCCATGATAATACCAGAAGCGACTATAAAGATCGATGACAACCTTGCTCTTCACTAGGTGTCAATGTGAAGTTAAATCATTTATCCATTGATTCATGTCCATTTTTGTAACTGACAAGCCGATTTAACCCTTTCCCAGACGGAGAGGTAGCCAAAACTGTTACCTCTATTGAACAGTGACCTGGGAAAATCAATAACCTATACCACATATGGAGATAAGACATTTTATGGTCCTATCTGAACAGGGAATATTGGATTTTGTTAATTTCTTGACAATTTTTCACACATGTCCTAAAAAATGTTAAAATAGAGCTATTATTTCTTATTTCACCCTATTTTGGTATATAAAAAGTTTTTAGAGAAAAGGCTGCTCTTTTTCATGGTATGATTTTTTTTAAAGTTTTAATGCAAATTATGCAGCAAAATGAGAATAAAGTTAGTGTTTGTTTTTTTTCTCGATTCTTTAACAATTTTTTTCCTTTATTTTCATGCAATAGGGTCATGAAAATGGTGATTTATAATTATGTTAAATAATTGAACAAATCTTATTATAGGAAGGTCTTTGGAAAATTAGATTATCTTTCACATTGTATACTCATTTTATGCAGTCAAAATGCAAATTTCACTTTGTAATGGGTTTAAAAGTCTAAAGAGATTGTTTTAATGTTTCAGTAATCATATTTCCTGTAGGTTACCAATACAAAAATCTATGAAATCTTTTCTTTTTTTTTTTAATAAAGAGAACATAATAATAAATGCTGAACAAGTGAGTGACTCTTTTAATGAATAAATCCATGACAGATGTCAGCTTTTCTAAGAAGCCTTCTGTGGGAAACGATTTTTTTTCCTTCCCGCAATGTTTTCTACCCAATTGGAGAGCTGACATTCAGAAGGAACAGGTTTTGATTTGCTGTCTGCAGGCTCTTTAAATATGGAAAATGTAAAATCTGTTGTTTCATAAGGGGTTAACCCTTAAACAAAGAAATCAGAGATTTTACAACCCAAAGAAAGAGGGCTTCTGTTTCAACCTGCAACAGAAAAACATGTCGCTAGTAGATCGACATAAGATTTCACTGAAGCAGATCGAGGGGGAAAAACGCCGTGTTTGACATTATCGGTAACATGGACAAGGTTAAGAAGATGTAATTTTCGATTAAACATCATACAAATGTTGATAAACATGTAAATTGCCATTTTTTTGGCCTAAAAGATCATAATTCAAGCTTAAAATGTAGTTGCTGTTTTTCAGTCGCCCTTGACAACGTAATGTTTGGAATACTCTGTCTTATTCAAAAGTCCATACTCCGAGATGTTGCGGCTTTTAAGGATAAGATTCGTAGCGATATTTTTCGTTATTACTCATGTACGCATTCGTCTAAAAAGAAAAGAACGCCTAACGATATTAATTTTCTGTTTGCAAATATAAATGCCAAATCATGTGTATCTTAAACTCAGTGTAAAAACTGAACGATGGCGTAATGTAATTTTCAAGTAGATGCTTTCAACTATATGAAAAACCCCAGAATAAGTAATTAAAACACACTGTCGGAGGTGCAAACTGCCATTCGAGATCGGCCTCCAGTGCCTCATCTATCTCATCAACGTCGGATCAGAAGATTCCTCAGCCGATAACCCAGAGAAATCCAAAATATCAGTGTCAAAATTAAATTCAGACCCTGAATTCTGAACCATAGTGTACGATTTCAAATGCTACGGTTATTTTCGAAAATCTAAGGAGGAAATTTTGGTGCTTATTAGCTCATATTCTCATACCAACTGCAAGAAAATAGATAGTTTGGGGATTGAATCGCTCAAATTTCATTGGCTAATTGAATTGATTAATTTGAATGTGAAATTTAATTGGCTTACCCGTTCATTTTTTTTCACCAACCTTGTGATCGCATGGTAGATCTATACCGCCCATTCATAATCCGTAGATGACCGCTGTGTCATTACGTAATATTATGTAACGGTGCAGCTGGCCACGAGACAGAAACAGTAAAAATCGATAATTAAAGGCCATAAAGTGTATATCACAACGCTTCCGAAAAAAAAAACTTCAATCGGGAGGGTAATAAAATCTAATCAACTTTTGTTGAATTTAGGGCTGTACAGTGCACAGGTTCTGGTCTCTTGTTCTTCCCTCATTATTTGTTTATCTGATAAAGGAAATATACGTCAGAAAAAGAAATTTCCATTTTCCTAATATTTCGTAAGTCACAATTTAATCGTGTTGGGACAGTTATTTCATTGTGGCTCATTTTATTCATTCACGTCTGAGTAAAGTAAACAGAAAATCAGACCTAGCCTACTGAATATTTTGTGATTTTTCTCGGGTCAGTTTACGCGTAAATAAGAGATGGATTAACACCTCCGACAGGTAAGAAATATGTGATTTAAACTTTTGTTCAAGTGTAATTAGTATATATGCAACATTGTTGAAGGTGTAATTTTGACTACGTGACGACGTCGCGGTTATTTTTCCAGTACTTTCCATCGAAACAGACGACGCTGTTTATCACGTACTCCATTTACACATGTACACGGTTACATTTCTGGACCCCAGTCCTCTTTGACTTCAAATAACTCTTTTTTTCGAAGAACAACCATACCAGTTTTTTTCTGTCAAAATAACGACGATATCTTATACTTACTGTTTCATACATCGTAAATAGTTTTGGTAATGTAAATTGCCGATTTTTTTTACGTTGAATTGGACACACGTGAAAACCCGGGTTTGTTCAGATATGGTAGACACGTTAAAACCCGGGTCTGTACGGATAAGATAGACACGTGAAAACCCGGGTTTGTCCAGATAAGGTAGACACGTGAAAACCCGGGCTTGTCTGGGAAAGGGTTAATGAAGGCTCTGCGTAATGAACTATCCTTAGAAAACATACGTTCTTCAGCTAAAACTGAGTTTGAAATTAGTTATGATTGGCAAGTTTACAAGTCTGGAAATGCCTTTGTGTTGTTTCAAACACTGACACTAATCCTCCTTTACCCAACGCGGCAGTTTTGTTTGACAAACCCTCGAAGGTGTAGACCAGCGGCTAAAACAATGTCATATAAAAGCAATCAGTCAACACAAAGAGTGGTAGCAAGACAGATCGGAGCATGCAAGCTGACAGACAAACAAACAGGGAAACATTCAAGCGTCTTTTAATTGGTATTTAGACTATGGGCCGAAATTGTAATGGGCCGAAATTGTTATGGGCCGAAATTGTAATAGGCCGAAATTGTTATGGGCCGAAATGTCCCGGAATCATTTTTAGACCAGACCCTTGTCATATTATTCCAGTATGACCAGATGACTGGCATCAAGACTGACTATGTCACATGTCAGGAATTTTTCAGGATTCAAATTAAATATCAGACGGAGAAATTGAATTGGGTAGTACATATCGGGTTGAAAAAGGTAATAAGAAATTTGTCACTAAAACCGATCATTCCTTCACTGCTTCAGAAACATGCATACCGTCTTGTTTCGATGCATTTTATAGATCAGCTGCAGTGGCTCTAATGTGTACATTCAAATGAGCGGTTCACACAAAACTGTGTGGTCATTGACTTCATAGTTCACGAGAAAACTTGGATATCACTTGGGGCTCGAAAACAGGTACCCCACGAAAATCGGTCTGCTAGTCGACCATACGTGATTCAGGCAGAATTTATGTTTTTATATGCATCTAAATTTTATTTCTTTTTTTGTTTATATTTTTTTTTTAATTAGTTCTTCATTTATATATTCGTAAGCTAAAACTGTCAATTTAGTCCCACGAACAGATAAGACCATCATACAAACACATCAGTCATCATTTCTATTTTTTTCGGTAAATGAATAAAGGCAGTGTCATCTTCAGTTCACGTGTAATGCATTGCAAATGCCAAATACGCTTCATTCTACATAAATTCAAATTTTCTTTTTTGGCGTAAACAAATCATTAACTCACTCCCATTTGGGCCTGAAGCTCAGCCATTCGGCGAGCACGAATAGCTTCCAGTTCGTCGTCAGCCATGTTTGTTGCGTTAAGACTAAAATACGGAAAGGAGTCCTTTTCACGAAAAGAAGTCAACTTGACTCTTTTTCCCGAAAAGGACTTTACAAGTTGACACTTTTTTGCGAAAAGGACTTAAGATTTTCACGAAGAGGAGTCAGTCCTTTTCTTGAAAAGACCTTTACGTTCCACAAAAAAAGTTAATTTCTCAAATTAGGACTTCTTTTCACAAAAAGATTTATTTGTATGGTATTTTCAACATCATTTCAGGTATATCGCGGCGGCAAGTGCACCTACAGGTCTATACTTTCCCGGAGTTCCTTTTAAGAGTAGGCCTACTTCGCACAGTATTCTTACAAAGGCACTGGCTGTTTTTCCAGACAACCGTTATCGAACAAATGTCGCAATAATTGATCATCAATCCTGGGAAAGAAGTTCTCCAAGCTGAGGACCCGAACCAGCGACCCCTGATCTCACGTCCTCTGCGCTACCGGACTTGGCTTTATGAATGGAATTTCCCACACCTCATAACCCTTATCCTATCCGGCTGAAATCTTACAATACAACTGTAAAGTCGCAAAGTTTATTTATAAGCATCGGATTTTAAAGGAGTGGTGGAGGGTTATGTACCCAAAATCGGACTGCACATTTGGTTACTGTGATCTACATCTCCCGCGAGAGGCATGTACATACAAGGTCAGGCGCGGCAGGATAAGGATTAAACTACCAACATTTCCGTTTTCAGCCTGCCTCTATCATATGATTTTATATAATATTTGGTTCTTAGATACTCTCCATAGAAATGTACCGTTTGGCCTCTGGAAGAGGAAGTCATAATTCCCAAGTCCTAACGAGCAATGGCCTTTGTATACATGGATCCGTGGAAATCGATATCCGACCAATCAGGTCATCCTATTTATTTGGCCCGATGTGAAGCCTTGCTGTCTGCTACTTCAGCTCGCAAACAAGCGACTGTTAATTATGGAGAAGCGCGATATTATGTGTGTTTACAACGCTTGAATTATAGGAAACCGTTTAAAAGATGTGCTTTGCGATCGTGTACGGCTTACGTGAGATATACGAAGAGATTTTAAGTTTGGATTATGATTATGATTGATTATTGGACATGAGCTATATTATGCAATGGATTAATTAATGTTAGTTCTTTTCCCTCTTAAACTCTCTGAAAAAAAAAAACATAAACTGTTTAACAGTGGAAAACAAAGGTAAAATATATGACATGCTAATAAAAAGAAAGTACGTTCACTAAATACGAGTGGATTTAGCTGATCATATTTGATCGTAGCTAATCTTGTTTAATAGCCTCTGCACATCCAAAAAGGAAAAGGGGGACGTGTCATCAATGTATCAGTTTGACGTTAACATTAACCCTTGGTGCGTAAAGAGTGCTGAATGTGTAGATACAGATCAGAGTGAAAAAAAAATGCAGTTTATTCTTGGATTCAAACCATCTGCTACTTAAATTAAGTATGTATTCTTTACTGAAGGTACATGTAGATTTCAATTATGAAACAGACTAAGTTGTTTTGTACAGTTTTGGAAGTTCAGCTTAAAAGCAACCTATATTAATTAAGTCAGCTTTTGACTTAGCCATATTTAGGTGGATCAGCACATCTGCCTTTCCAAAGGGCATGTCGGTAAACTGTTAACTGATAGGATGTGTGTTTGATTGCCGCTGTAATCCGCTCGACCAGCCGTTGTCTTCAGTATATCACAAGATAAAACAAACTACCGCCAATGATATGTACAAGTTTGTTAATTGACAGCACACTTTACACATTTTAAAATCATCAGGCAACCATTTTCCCTTAACTTGAAATTTAAACATTTCTTAGACTTCCACCTCTCTGTTGAATGAGACAATCTATAAATATTGCAAAATGCTTGTAATTTAGTGTAATTTATTACCGAATACGATGTTGAGACAACCTAAGAAGCCTTACAAAAATATTTATCATCTTTAATTTTATTATTTTTAAGCAAAACCGAGGGTTATGAGGTGTTTTATTCTTTCTCGTAGAAGTTCAAAACTTCGCTGGCACAGGTATTACATTGTCCGTAGCCCTTGAAATTCACACTTTTTGTACAAATCTTTGTGTAAATAAGTTCAAGTATCCATATATTTCCTACCGAGAATCCATCATCGGCATAAACATATGAAAAGGAATATTTTTCCGGGATTTAATCGATGGAAACAGTCATGACATATACAGTGTAGCCATTCTGCTACACTGTATATGTATTTGCTGCGGTTGTTTGTGAGCCCTTAACGACGGTAACCAAGGAAGTCGGTTTATCTCATCTCCACGGATCCATGCTTAGAAGTACATTCAGTCCTTCGCACTCAGTTCGCAGGTAGATCCATTTCCAATCTATCATGTCATATTTTAGGTGTTCTTAATTTTACCTAGTGGTGATGCAATAGCTCTATGTGACAGTTGTAAACGATTAGGCAGAAATATATTTCGGTGCCTCTCGAGTGATTAGTGGTTATTTGCTACCGATCTTTCTCTGACAATCATTTCATCATCAGGTATGTTATTTGGTAATATGCATCCGATAGTTTTGTCGGAGTTGAAATAAACTTGATCATGTTAAACCGGGCAGATAGCAAGGATGTTTAAGAAAAACTGAGCATGTCTTTCTCGATGGAAACAGTCATGACATATACAGTGTAGCCTTTCTGCTACACTGTATATGTATTTGCTGTGGTTGTTTGTGAGCCCTTAACGACGGTAACCAAGGAAGTCGGTTTATCTCATCGCCACGGATCCATGCTTAGAAGTACATTCAGTCTTTCGCACTCAGTTCGCAGGTAGATCCATTTCCAATCTATCATGTCATATTTTAGGTGTTCTTAATTTTACCTAGTGGTGATGCAATAGCTCTATGTGACAGTTGTAAACGATTAGGCAGAAATATATTTCGGTGCCTCTCGAGTGATTAGTGGTTATTTGCTACCGATCTTTCTCTGACAATCATTTCATCATCAGGTATGTTATTTGGTAATATGCATCCGATAGTTTTGTCGGAGTTGAAATAAACTTGATCATGTTAAACCGGGCAGATAGCGAGGATGTTTAAGAAAAACTGAGCATGTCTTTGCCTTACATGACAAAAATGAAGGACGAAAAGTTCCCACCGTTCCCTATGATTTTCGTTGGTTTTGAAATATGTGTTAACTTTCACTTGCCTGAACTTGTTTCACATATTTGAATATTATAGTGCTACAATAGACGAAAAGCTCTGGTACTTTCCTGTCTTTTTCAGCGTGGTTTTTAGCTCCTCTTGCCGAAGGCCAGCGGACATATGTCATGGCCCTGTGTCCGACGTGCGTCTGTCCGTCCGTGATTGCGTGCGTTAACTTTTATTTCGAACATCTCTGAAACTGCCCATCCAATTTTGATGAAAGTTCACAGAAATGATCCTGCCATTGCCCTCTTCAGAATTGCTTCATAGAAATGATTCGATTAAAAACTCTTGTTGCCATGGCAACAAAACTGAAAAATATTGAAAATCTTTAAAAAAAATCTCCTTGTCAGAAACGTTTAGGCCGAGGGCTACCAGATTCGGTATGTAAGTTTGATGTGTACTTCATCTAGTGGACTTGTACCAGATTTCTTGAAATTATAGCGCTCGGGTTAAAATTGACTCCGCCCTAGAGCTCACAAGTTTTACATGAGCTTATATAGTAAAAGCTAAAAAAAACCCGCTTAACTTTAAGGCCTAGGGCAACCAACCCTTGCATGCAGCTTTATCCAGTAGACCTCTATCAAGATTATTCCAATCATAGCTCTGGGTAAAAATGGTCCCAGCCCTGTGGGTCAAAAGGTTTTACATGGGCTTACACACTGAACACTAAAAGAATAGCCGTATTCCTGGATCTAGGTTTATCAAACTTGCAGTTTTCTGTGAGAATGATTTATTTTAATGTTAATTGTTACGCTCCGATCAAAGCACTTCTTTGTTAGAGTTATTGATATTCGTTGTGAACAATACTTGGTTAGAGCTGCTTGTATTCATTGACATCATCTTTGCATTTGTAAAATAATGATTGGTGTGGCTGTTTTCTCTATGAAAGCTTGTCGCCATACAGACTTCTCATGATTTATGTCTCTGTCACTGCCAATTAAGCACATGATACATTTATTTGTAAAGCCAGCGGAGCGATACAGAAACCATAATGGCCCTCTTTTTTTTATTACGATCAGCCCTCAGTTTTCGTTTAAAGCGGTTTTTGAGTCGCCTGGTTGCGTAGCAACCAGGTTCTAATTGTTATCATACTGAAACATAGTTTTGTAATTATTCGATAAACAAACCGGATTTTTCCTGTTGTAAATAACTTGCAATTGAGCCTTTGCGACACTGAATATTTCTATAAAGACTGAGCTATTTAACGGTTCAAATTTTGGAAACAATCACTTCTTCCACAAGGGTACACGATAACCAATCGCTTACACAGACATCAAGATGAATGTTTTCTCTTAAGACTTGAAGTTTGCCTTTCAAAGAGTAGAGAAGATTGACGGAAAAGTAAAAAAAAAAAAGAGATGCTGGTTATCAGCATTTTCTCCCTCTTCCACAATGTTTTCTTTAGTCTTCTTTTCCAGGGCTGTTAAAACTTGGATTACTTGGGTAAGGGTAAGTTTTCCATACTATAGGGTACAAGGGTTGTTAAAACCTGGATTACTCGGGTAAGGGTAAGTTTTCCATACAAGGGTTGGGTAAGTCGCGAGACTAATATGGATATTCAAGGGAGATCACTCTCACTTCCGGAGTAGTAGATTTTCCGATATTTTTGATCTCACGACTAAGTGAATTGCATTCTTTGATCACATTTTAAAGTTTATTTCTGCAAATATTTTTTTTTTTATTTCGATTACCAATTTCAAATTGTGCAAAAAATCGCCATGCTACCTACAGTCTAGATAACCTGCCCCTAACACTACATTATCGGAACTTTTGAAGAAAGACAGGGTACCAGACTATGCTACCTGTATCATTCGTCACAACTCGGCCGATTCCGTACCTACATCTAATTTGATCACCGGATCACCCGAGGTATGCCGAATGCTACCTGTATAGATTGGTTACCTCCCCTGATATAGCAAGTGCCATTATCTCCCGCTAGATGGCATTCTACAAATACACATCTATCTAATTTGGGCATCCTGGGTACAGTCATTCGGCATACCTCGGGTGATAGGCACTCGTCACAACTCGGCCGATTCCGTACCTACATCTAACCTCGTCCGTATAAAGGAGGCTTCCATTTTGAACTACTAATCACATGATCTTTAACATGGCGGCACCCCTGTAGATCGCTTAGCAACAACATGAACAACCACGATGAAGTTATTCCCTTCTATCGATCTGTCGATGAAAGCTCCCAACGGAATTGATAAACTACACTAAAATTTGAATGTACAAACTGCTTGCCGACTGAAATATTCTTAGAAAGTTAACGATTGAGAATTTACTCACGTTTTCTTTTTTTACGAGGAGATTTACAATTCTAATAACCGTAAACTCGGCTGTATCACGTAGCTTGATATGCACCTACACGGTACATTTCGCACATCTCCGGAAGCACACCGCTTTACCGTTATTGAAATTGTAAGGCTCCTCTTAAAAAAGAAAACATGAGTAAATTTTCTATCGTTATCTTTCTAAGAATATTTCAGTCGGCAAACAGTTTGTGCATTCAATTTTTTGCATGGTTTATCAATTCCGTTGGGAGCTTTCATCGATAGATCGATAGAAGTGAATAACTTCACGGTGATTGTTCATGTCGTTGCAACGGGGCGCCGCCATGTTTAAGATCATGTGATTGGTAGTTTAAAATGGAAGCCTCCTTTATACGGACGAGGTTAGATGTAGGTACGGAATCGGCCGAATTGTGACGAGTGGGGTACAGTAGCGGAGTAATTTTTCAAAACAACAACGGTGACTTTAAATTTCAAATGAAATAAACGTTTACTCAATAAAACGCTACCTGGTGCCGTTCATTCAACTATGATCGGCTAGCATGTAACCAATGCACCGACCATTTATTAAAAAAGCCCCTACATGCTTTGGTAATAGGCTAATAGCTTCGATATAAGCCCTACTTTTCCCAGGTATAGGGGGATGGGTGATGCGTCATAGCAGAAAGCACTCGTCACAACTCGGCCGATTCCGTACCTACATCTCGATTTGCACTCGTCACAACTCGGCCGATTCCGTACCTACATCTAACCTCGTCTGTATAAGGGAGGCTTTTCCATTTTGAACTACCAATCACATGATCTTAAACATGGCGGCGCCCCTGTAGATCGCTTAGCAACGACATGAACAACCACTGTGAAGTTATTCACTTCTATCGATCTGTCAATGAAAGCTCCTAACGGAATTGATAAACCACGCTAAAAATTGAATGTACAAACTGTTTGCCGACTGAAATACTCTTAGAAAGATAATAGAAAATTTAGTCATGCGTTCTTTCTAAAGACGAGCCTTACAATTTCAATAACGGTAAAGCGGTGTGCTTCCGGAGATGTGCGAAATGTACCGTGTAGGTGCATATCAAGCTACGTGATACAGCCGAGGGATTTGATCACCGGATCACCCGAGGTATGCCAATGCTCGATTTGATCACCGGATCACCCGAGGTATACCGAATGAGCACTCGTCACAACTCGGCCGATTCCGTACCTACATCTAACCTCGTCTGTATAACGTCGTGAACTACCAATCACATGATCTTAAACATGGCGGCGCCCCTGTAGAACGCTTAGCAACGTGATACAGCCAAGGGATTTGATCACCGGATCACCCGAGATATGCCGAATGGCCGAATGAGCAGACAGGTCGAATCTTCGAAGAATATGACATGCGCAGACAACGCAGCAAGTGCACGCTATAGTCTGGTACCCTGCCGTACTTCAAGAGTACAATCTCCGAGCAGAGTTGTCGTTCGTTACTCTCACCATACATGGGAATGATCCGTAGTGCAAGAGAGTGTCAAGAGTACGTCAGGCAAAGTGCAATAATGGCGGTAGTCTGGATTACCTGCCCCTACCACTACTTTTGAAGTACGGCGGGGTACCAGACTATAATGGCGGTCCCCTTTGGTATTATGCAGAGGAGACGGGATATTGTTATTTCACATGATCAAACCGGATCAGAAGCTGAATTCAAAACAGATCGCTTGCAATAAAGTAATGGCAGTGAGTTTTTCCACATATCGTTCTTATTTAACAAGAAAAACTAAATATCGGAAATGCTTTAGGTATCCGAAATGTCAATGGACCTATATAACGCCCGAAAACAAAGCTACTTTTAAAATGATTCATAGTCAAATTTATATTTAAACCATACTCCAACAGCATGCTTTAGATTCTGTAATGTAGGCTATCTTTTGTACAAAATTGATCTCATTGACCAAACTGGATCACATGAAATTGGGGAAAACGGGGAAGCATGTAGGGTACGATTGAGGACGCCGGGGGTCGCCATTATTGCGCTTTGCCTGACCCTATAACGTAGTGGTAGTGGTCCATTTCGGTCTATTCCAGTCCTTTCCGGTATTTCCATGCACCGGTTTTTAGACTAGCGAAGCTAGTCTATAGGCATCAAGATTGACCTAGAGTCAAAGTAAACAAAAAACCCCACAGTTTCCAAATACTGCCTCACAGAAAAATACTTCTTTCTGTTAAATCTTAATTCTGTTATATATGACAATTTTCACAAAACCACTAAATCTCTACCACTCCAATTTGAACATGTCTTACAAAGTAATAAACTGAACAAGATGTCATTTAAAAGGTACACGATCTTTGCTTATATGTAGATTAAGTGACCTATGCAAAGCAGAGAATCACTTTTTCCTACACCACTGTAACATTATGAATGAATCTATTAATAGATACACCTAGGTAACTTGTAGCAAATCGTAGTTACATTAATTAACCCTCACTGGACAGGGAACCCTTGTCATTCCTTCAGTCATTCATTATTTAGATCATTGTGTACAGTTGTACTATTATGTTAAACTGTTATTCCAGTCTTGAATATTAACCCTTTACCAAACAATCCCAAGTATTAACAATACCGGGGAAAATCCTTTTGAAAACATTGCGGGAAAAGGAGAAGTGCTGGTAACCATCATTTTCTCCTTTTCCCACCTTGTTTTCTACCCTTTTGGTATCAGGTTTCATCAGTTCAGCCACTTTAATTTATGGTCTGCAACAGCTTTGAATTTGGACTGGCGTAAAATTTTTCGTCTTATATAGAGAGTTAAATAGTTAACTACATCTTGTGCTATTGGATATTGACTAATTCACTGCATGGTGTTTAACGCCGTTTTCAGCATTATTTCAGTGATATTGCGGCGGCCAGAGCACCTATCCATGCTTTCCTGGAGTTTCTTTTACCAGCACTACCGCGACTAAATGACTTTTGCGGACAGTGTGGATGAAGATCAGACTGCGCAGTGCATGCAGTCTGCAGTCTTGGATCTACACTCTCGGATAAGAGGATATATTATTTTCTCCAAAATGTAACTTTGAAATAGCAATATTCAGGTGTTTACCATCGGCTTGAAAGTTTCGTTTAACATTTTTAGCAGGTTAAGGGTTAAACTTAAACTTGCTTACATTTAACCAATAGCACGCATAGTCACAGCAGCTCAGTCGGTAGTGTGAAGGACTTGGGAATAGGAGGTCGCTGGTTCGATCACCGACTCGGCAAATTTCTTTCTGAGGATTGATGATAGTCATTGTGACAGGATTCATTTCTCTCTCATGTTTCGACGATGGTTATGTGGGAAAGCAGCCAGTGGCTTGGAAAGAATATTGCGCGGAGTACTGGTAAAAGAAACTCCAGGAAAGCATGGATATGAGCACTGTCCATTGCTACATAGCTGAAATATTGTTGAAAACAGGGTTAAACACCATACAAACAATCAATCATTCAAATTCTCTCGTCTGTCAGTACTTTCAGTACTTTGATTTGATCACAGTCAAAAAAATGCTGTAGTTTTTATATTACAAGCGTTTGGTCGATGTTCTGAAATGACGGCAGAAGAAACATTTTCACAAAATACATGGGAAAGTTTTCATGAAAGAGTTAGCCTTGTGCTAGAACAAGTTAGAGGTATTTTATTTGATGTCATATTACACTTTGATTGTATAATATCAACTATGGAATTACCCCGTTCAAGTAATCAATCCAGTGTAGTGTGCAAGGCTGTAGGAGAAATCGTCCCCTGGAAAAATCGTCCTCTTGGAGAAGACATTGCTAGAAAAATTGTCCCAAATATTTTTTTTTGAGAAAACATCCCAACATACAATATTCATATCCAGTATGCTTACATTTGAGTTTTAGCTCGGCTGCTTCGAAGAAAATAAGGGCCTGCTTAATTACCGGAATGTTACGGAATGTAGGTGCCTAATACACGGAATGTAACAAAATGTTACAAAATGTTAAGGAATGTAGATGCCAAATTCACATAATATAACAGAATGTGGAAGCAGCAACAACAAAATGTAACAAAATGTACTTTTAAAAGCCTAAATACTGGAATGTAGCTAAATGTATATAACACACATGCCCACACACCCACCCACGCATCTAAAAAACAGACCTTATGAGAATGTACCTAGATAAAGAGTAAATGTAGATGAAACACACGCACGCACGCACGCTCCCAAAAGAGATACAAAATGTGAATTTTCAAAAAATGGGACATTAAAATAGATTTGGAAAAGGTTACGGAATGTAGATGTAATTATGGAATATAGATATGAGCCATGCTCTGGCAAAAAGGGGATTAATGCATCTTCGTGATGCATGATACCTAGCAAGTCATCACATGATTATGGATCCACAAAATGCATTTTGTCTTACAACAGACTAAATGATGAGGTAGAATGGTCCTTGGACATACCAAAAATTGACCATGTCAAAATATTTGGGCCCAGGTCAGCCTGTGCGGATTGCCTTGGTCGACACTTTTTTTGCCGATGCATTAAGCCCTCTTTTCATAGCATGTTACGAAATATGGAAGTGGCAACAACGAAATTTTACGAAATGTAGTTTAAAAGCCAAGATACCGGAATGTAGCTAAATGTAGATCGCGCACGCATGCACACGCACGCACATACGCTACAGAAAAAACAGACCAGATGTAAATTTTCATCAATGGAATATTAAACAGCCAGAGAAAGAAAATCTTATGGAATGTAGATGCCTAATTACCGGAATGTTACGGAATGTCGAAACGGCAACAACAAAATGTAATTTTAAAAGCCTTAATACCGGAATGTAGCTAAATTAAGAATAAATGTAGATAACACACACACACGCACACACACATGCACGCTCGCACGCTCACAAAACAAACCCGAAATATAAATTTTTCGTCAATGGAACATTAAAATAGACAGATTTGGAAAATGTTACGGTATGTAGATGCCTAATTCACAGAATGATACGGAATATGGAGGTGGCAACAACGAAATGTTACGAAATTTTATTGAAAAAGCCTAAATACCGGAATGTACATGTAGCTTACTGAAGAATGAATGTAAGTTACAGACACACAGACACAACCCAATCCTGAAATTAAAATTTTGATCAACCTGATAGACGAAAATATAGCTACATATATGTATTGACTTAACACCAGAACGTTGCAAAATGTGTCCAAATCTGGATTTTAACACAAAAATATATATCGAAATGAGGAATTGCCATCGTCGACATTTTTAATTTTTATGTGAAATGGACACCTAGATGTGAAGCTTCAACAACAATATGCCACGAAATGTATTTCAGTGTAACTTCAAAAGCTTGTAAGAAACGGAATTCAGCAAACAAAGAATTAATAGTAATAAAACAACAAAAAAAATCAGGCTCAAAACAGGAGTTTTGATCAATGGAAAACAAATGTAGTCAGAATGGTTTTACATATATAGTGACTTTTGGTATTTCTTTATTTTCCATGGATAAAAATTTACATTTTTTGTACAACAGTGTGCCCTTTATTTTCCGTCTCAATACATTCCCGTGTGGAAGGACCTCCATTTTGTGACATTACAAATACACCTTATACAGTTCCAGCTAAGGTAGTGCGTAGGTCACAAACAAAACGGGCGTTTTTACGGACAGTAGCCAGTGGCGAATTTTGGAAGTCAACAGGCGCAGCATGATTTTCATATTTTTTCCGTGCGGTGAATATGTGGATCAGAATCTCTGGACGGACGATTACTGCAGAGACCAACCTCTTACTTTCTCTGATCATTAGTTTAGCATCCAGTGTTTTCAATAAAAATACCAGCAAAGAAGGACAAAGAGCAATCAAACGACAAGGCTTTGGTACTAGTTGCCAGTTGCCAAGAAACGTTGGGAAATGGTGGGCTTCGGACCTGGGTACAGTGAAGGTCGCCGGTACCAACTCCTAGTAATGCAAGGCACCGACCTTGCAAACCTTTCTCTGAGGCCATATTTTTCAGAACGCAGACAAAATTATAGACCATAGAAAATTTATTGCAAGAACTTGAGCTACATAGCAGTTCACAGATACAATACTAAGAACAACACAGCATACATGAAACAATGACATGATAAACTGGAGAAATTCTATCAAATTTTAGATATGATTTGTTTCAACATAAATTCTAGGATTTTATCAAACTTGATTTTATTTTATTTGCGGAGGTAACGTAGGTTAATTACTTATTTCAAAATCATCATTGTTTTTTTTTTTTTTTTTATGTATAACTCACTCTTCACTTATATTCATGTATGCCCAATCATTCTATTAATTGTAAGTACATGCACACATATAAATGAAGAACTCATGAAATTACTTTGATTTGATGTGATATTTCTTGAAACAAATATGCAGCAGACGGCTTAGAAACTATCAGTATACATGTACAGTCGAATATCCATACCTCGAAGTTCGGGGGAACTACTGAAAAAAGTTTGAGGTATAAGAAAGTCAACATAAATTGGTGATTGATACATGGGTAATACATCCTGAAATCAATATGTAGCAGACGGCTTTGAAACACATCTTATTATAAAATAAACCTATACTGGTGAACAATACAAAAGTGGTGCAATATAAAACAAAATTGCAGCAGGCGGCTTTGAACTATCCGTATATAATGCAGTCAACGTGAATGAGACAGAAATCACAAATAGAGAAGCTGAAACAAGTTTGCAGCAGACAGCCTTGAAACTATCTGTGTACAACACAATCAATGTGAATGGGACAACATTGTCGGAAATGGAGAAGCTGCTCATGGCGAGCAATTTCTCCATTCCACCACAGTCCTGTAAGGGGCAGTCTATCAGGCTACAGAAGAAGGTTGTCTATAAGCAGACAGTGGATCAATGAAATTAAATTAAACCCCGCCGCAGATGGAGAAGTTGCACACCTCAAACCACCTCTCCATCCAACCGCCTCGATGTTTTTATATAGGTATACGCCCTCTCACACCAATGATGTAGAAAAGCAAGCCCTAATGCTCCTGCAGTTTTAGACTTTTGGGAGCATTGTGATCAATCGATAGCATTTTACTGCACACCCAAAGCCTCCCGTAAATAGGAATACTAATGACATACATGTAATTTATTCTTCAACTTATTACTGACAAAATTCACACAGACAAATTATAACAAGACATAATGTTGATGACTGCAGTATTCATTGGTCATGCCAACATGAAAGCCAGGCAACGCCCGCCAGACAAAACAACCGCTGCCTGGTGCCTCGATACCCTGACAATAATTTATTCGAGTGTGTATCGGGCGGTGCCTTTCCGAGCGCTTCATGGGGCCTGAAAGGTACCCACGTGGTGGCAATTAGGACCAGCCAATTTTTGAAAAGGAGATTCTCGTACGGTCACCATCCAATAGTAGCAAGCATCTTCTGGGCGCCGGGTCCGGCTGGGTGGCTCAGTGGAAACTGGCATATCCGTCTTGTGACCTGGAGGTTGCGAGTTCAAATACCCGATTGAGGCAAACTTTCTTTCTGGCAATTTTTCGCCTCTCACCTCTGATGCATGTGGGAAAAGTAGTCAGTGACTTGGAAAGAAATTTGTGTCAGTACTGGTGTAAGAAAGCCAGGAAGCACAAGCGTTGGTGCACTGAATGCCGTGGTATGACCTAAGCTGTTACAACAGCGTTAAACTGCAATACAAACAAAATCCAGGACAGAGATCCAGTGGTGCTAGGCCATCATGCTTTAATCATTATTCAATGACCCTCCCCATGGTAACATTACATTTTGTAACATTTCGTTGTAGCCATTTCCACATTCTGTAACATTCCATCAATAAGTCATCTACATTCTGTAAGATTTTCTAAATCTGGCTATTTCAATGGGTTTGTTTTGTGAGCGTGTGTGTGCGTATTTTGTCTACATCTCTTCTTCATTTAGCTACATTCCGATATTTAGGCTCTTAAAGTTACATTCCATAACATTCCGTTGTTTCTGCTTCTACATTCCGTATCCTTCCGTGAATTAGGCATCTACATTCCGTAACATTTTGTAACATTTTGTTACATTCTGTGAATTAGGCACCTACATTCCGTTACATTCCGGTAATTAGTATACCCGGAATATAACAGCCCTGTCGCAGTTGTTGTCTTGCAAATTTTTTGACATTTTATAATATCTGTGTCATTACTGGAGATATTTACTTCAAACTTGGACAAGTTGTGAACTTTCAAAGGGAGTTCCAATACAACAAGGGCAGGTAACCATAATTTGAAGTATTTTTGACAATTATGCCCCTTTTTCAACATGTGCAATATAACTGAGCTAGAGAGGAGGCGGAATATTGTCTATGAAGAAAGTTTTCTTATGACGTTCAGGCAGCCATATGAAATTTTAAACTTTATGCAAGGAAAGAAAGGTCTGTAGACTTTATAGCTTCAAACTTTTGATGGTGTTGAACTGAGTTTGCAATTCTGTTAAACAGATATGTTCATGTATTTATGAACAGTTTGAAGACATTTGTATAATACTTCTTATTTCCATTAGCAGAACTCTTCAAGTTTAAGGCACATTAGATCTACTTCAGTAACAAAGAGTAAACAAAAATCATTGGCCTCATATATGAATTAAAATCATCTGTACTTAGAGACACACATTACGTTAAGTATATTATATAAGGTTGTTCTTGGGCAAGACACTCTAGAGCCCTAGCCTAGTATGGATGAAACCTAGGACATACTTATGAACATGTGAGCTGTCACAGTAATTCGACTGAAATAATGTTTCAAGTGGTGTAAAACACCATATCATCCTTTTCTCACAAATTTCTAATGTTTTCTTCCTCAGGGCTGTGAAAATTCCCGATTGTTTGGTAAAGGGTTATTCTTTTTTTATATGGATATGCCCTGGTTTTTACAGGTGCAGATGGAGTGGAAAACAGTTCTGGAATATTTGATGGAGAAGCATACAAGAAAAAGCTTGGTAATACTTAGAGATCTATATACTTTATAAAAATCTCGGAGTTTTGTGAAGAAGTCAAAATGATGCAAAACTACATGATTACTTTCCAACTTTCTATATTTTAACATACATTATTCTTTTTTGTAGTAATTCTGTCTGTCACCTTTCTCTAACTGTTATTCTTCAGACTGCAGACAGTGGTAGGAGGATAGAGAAAATACATAGATCCATCGAAATAGATATTTGACCAATTAGGTCATTGCATTAATTTGGCCCGATGTGCAGCCTTGCTGTCTGCTATTTCGGCACCCAAACAAACAACTGTTAATGTTGGAGAAGTGTGATATTATGTGTGTTTACAGTGCTTGAATTTAAGAAAAGGTTTTAAAGATGTGCTTTGTGAATGTGTTCAGCAATACCTGATATATACCTAGAGGCTCCAAGTTTGCATTATAATTATGATTGACAATGGGACTTGAGCAAAGAGTTTCAATCAACCCTACATTACGTAATTGAAATTAATGTTGGTGTTTTTTTTCCTCTGAAATTCTCTGAAGAAGACTTAACATGTTTTACAGTGGAAACAAAGGTAAACATATATGAAATACTTATAAAAAGAAAGTATGTACACTGTAATATCTAACCCTGTTTAACAAACCCTGCACATCCAAAAATAGGTACTTGTCATCAATGTTTCAATTTGACTTAGGTAACATTAACCCTTGGTGCGTGAAGAATACTGAATGTGTAGATACAGATCAGAATGCAAAAAACATTCAGTTTATTCTTGGATTCAAATGATCTACTTAAATAAGCAAATTTACGTGTTTGCCTTACTGAAAGATGAATTATGAAACAAAGTTCTGTTCTGTATATGTTTTGGAAGTTCAGCTCAAAAGGCAACTTATGTTAATTAAATAATCAACTTTTGACATATCCATATGTAGTGGATTAGCACATCAGCCATTTCAAAGAGAATGTCGGTAAAGTTTTAACTGATGTGATGTGTGTTTAAGTGCCGCTGTAATCCACTCGACCACCCATTGTCTTCAATATATTGTAAGATAAAACAAATTACTGTCAATGATTATATTAACAATTTTGTTAATTGACAGAACACTTTAGGCATTTTAAAATCATCAGGCAACCATTTTCCTTAACTTGAAATTGAAACTTTTCTTAGACTTTCACCTCTCTGTTGAATCAGACAATCTATAATTATTTCAAAATGCTTGTAATTTAGTGTAATTTATTATAAAATACGATGTTGAGACAACCTAACAAGCCTAACGGAAATACTGGAGCACCTTTAATTCTATTATTCTTAGGCAAAACAGAGGTTTGTGAGGTGTTTCATTCTTTCTCATTGAAGTTCAAAACTTTGCTGGCACAAGTATTACATTGTCTTTAGCCCTGAAATTCACCATTTTTGTACATATCCTTGTGTAAATTAGTTAAGTATCCATAAATTTCTTATGGAGAATTCATCATTGGCAGAAACATATGAAAAGGAATACTTTTCTGGAATTTTATTGAGAGAAACAGTCATGAAAGCACAATTTAAGTAGCCTTTCTGCTATACTATATATGTAATTACTGCGGTTGTTTGGGAGCCCTTGGCAATGGTAACCAAGGAAGTTGGTTTATCTTATCGCCATGGATCCATGTATGATTATAGCATCAGCAATTTCTTCATGAACTACTTTTCTCTACACATGATTTGAAAAGTTGAAGGAAAAAATTACAAGAAAAACTTCGAACATGTATACTGGTATCATTGTATGAACTCTTTACCAAACCAAGAAATATAACAGTATGCAGCTGAGCGTTGGCACTAGCATTCGCTGCTCCTGTTTGTCTTGCAGCAGAGCACTTTTACAAACATTGTAGTAAAGGAAATTACTCCTTTTCACTTGCACAGCTTATGTATTTAGCCTTGTGGTGCTTAATCAATGAAATGTACATTCTAATGCAGGTATTGCAGTTTTGAAGCTGATTTTGTCAAAATATCTGGCAAAGAAGTGGACAGTGTAGATCCAAGACCAGACTGTGCATTCTGTGTAGTCTGACCTTGATCTACACTGTCCACATAAGCATTTAAATCCAAGTTCAGTGCTACAAATGTTGAATCATGATCTATGATATCATAATGTGTTTTGCAGGTACAGTGTTAAAAGCTCTTGGTCATGAAGCAACAAAGCTGTCGCTGGTATTCTCTACACCGCCATTTCCCCCCGACAAAGAATGTGAAAGCTTGTTGACATCTGTTGAGAAAACTATTGTAGCCTTGCTGTCAGTGTATTGCAAGTTACCAAAATCATCAGGTATGTGAGTGTTAACCCTGAAGGCACCAAATAAACTAAATTTGAGCCTCAATTAGCCAGAATGGTGCAGTGTGGTAGACAGTATAGATTAACCCTTTCCCAAACAAGCCCTGGTTTTCATGTGTCTGCAGTACAAGTCTTTTGAAAACACTGTGGGAAAAGGAGAAATTGCTCGTAACGAGCAATTTCTCCTTTTCCCACAATGTTTTCTACCCTTTTGTAGACCTTTCTGCCATTTTCATCAAATTTAAAATTGTTGTCTGCACACTCTTTCAATTTGGACCAGTCTAAAATTTGTCGTTTGGGAAAGGGTTAAAGATCAGATTACATGTTTTGTGCAGCCAGATCTTGATCTGCACAAGCTGCCACAATAACTATAGTTGTGAAAGACACATTAAGTGTAAAGTGGTGCTACTTTAACTCCTTACCAAACAGCAAAATTTTAGACTGGTCCAAATTGAAAGCATTTGCAGACGACAGATTAAATGTGGCTAAAATGATCGCATTTGTTACTGAAAGGTTAGAAAACATTGTGGGTAAAGGAGAAAATGCTGGTTACCAGCATTTTCTCCTTTTCCCACAATGTTTTCAAAAGGCTTCTTTCTCAGGGTGGTTAAAAGTCGGTATTATGTGGTAAAGAGTTAAACACTATGTTCCAGGTATTCCATGGTAGTCAGTACACCTATACATGCATTCCAGGGGTTGCCCTCCCAGTACTCCAAGCCATTTGCTGTTTTCACACATAAATGTTGAAAATATAGGATGAGTGGTTAATTGACTTGTCTTATCATTTTTCATAACCCAGTACCCTAAAAATCAGATATTTCATTCCCTTGGTTTACACATGTACAGCTTTGATGGAAAAGAAGCATTGTTCCAAGCAGGTTCCTATAAGCAAAATAATTTTTCAATGGTAAGAGATTTTGTATTTCTTCCATTTTCTTTCGTTTGTTTCTCGTTTTAGCTCACCTAATCACAAAGAGCACAAGGTGAGCTCTTGCGGTTGTGCTGTGTCCAGCGTTTGTCGTGTGTTGTCTGTCCGTCATCAGTTACTTTGTGTGCGCAAGTGCACTTTAAAGTTTGCCGAAATGCTTGCCATGATATATCATACGAGTCTGAAATTGAGTCATGTCAGGTCAAAAAGGTAGGTCAGTGGGACAGATTTAAGAAGAACCTTGTGTGCATTCTAGAAGCTACATTTTCTGTCCAGTATTCATTAAATATGGTTGGAATATTTGTCTTGATGATATTTCAAGTAAGTTTGAAAATGGGTCATTTCAGGTCAAAAAGTAGGGCAAATCTCAGAAAAATTCTTTGTGCATTTCAGAAGCCAGTTATGTTGGTCAAATACTCATAAAAGTTGGTCGGAATATTTGTCTTAATGATGTTTCAGATGAGTTTGCAAATGGGTCAGTTTTGGTAAAAAATTACATCACTGGGACAGAAGTTCAAATATCCTAATTTGCACTCTTAAGTCACCATTTCAGTTAAATACTCTTGAAAGTTGGCCAGAATGTTCGTCTGGATAATATCTTGGACATGCTTGAAAACAGATTATGTCGGGGCAAAAAGTTGGTCACTAAGACAGACCTTAAATAAACCTCCTTTGGATTCTAGAGTCCACATTTTCAGTCCAATACTAATGCAAAGTGGTTAGAATTTCTGTTTCAATGATATCTTGGACTAGCTGGAGAATGTGTCAAATTGGGTCAAAAAGTAGGTCACTGGGGACAGATCTCAGAAAAACCTTTTGTGCATTCTACAGGCCACATTTCTGTCCAATAGTCAGGAAAAATGGTCAAAATGTTTGTCTTGATGATGTCTTGAACAACAATTCAGATCAAAAAGTAGGTCAGTGGGACAAATCTTAGAAAACCCTTTTATGGATTCTAGAGGCCACATTTTCAGCACAATACATATGAAAATTTGTCAGAATGTTTGTCTTGACGATATCTTGGAAAAGTGATAAAATGGTTCACATTAGGTCAAAAAGTAGGTCACTGGGACAAATCTCAGATAAACCTTGTGTGCACTCAAGAGGCTGTTTTGAGTCAACAATTTTATGAATCCCAGGTAAGCGCTTTAGGGCCAATGGCCCTCTTGTTTTAGTAGTTGACCAGCCTGATATTAACTTCTAATGCCAGGGGTTGAATAATTTGAGTCAGGCTCTGGCAAAAGGGGGCTTAATGCATCTCTGTGATCCATGAAACCAAGGAAATCATTACATACATGTATTAGTGAATCATTAAAATCCATTGTGTATAGCAACTGACTGATTCATGAGGTACACTGGTCCTTTGACATGCAGAAAACTGACCAATAGTGAAAAGTTTTGGCCCAGGTCAGCCTGTGGGGACCTGGGTTGATCTTTTTGCAGATGTATTAAGCCCCCTTTTCACAGAGTGTGGCTCATTTTGATAACAAGGATGTTACAACTTTCAGAAACATAGTAGGAAGAAAGCTCTCACACATCGAGCCATGGAATTACTCAGAATTTTTGTTAAGGATTCTCCTGTTTGACGCTAGGTCAATTATTGCTTTACTAAGTGAAGAAAATTTTGGCTTGATGTATAGCATTTGTAGACGACAAATTGAATGTAGCTCATTATAATTAGATTTGTCTTTGCAAGGGTAGAAAACACTGAGAGAAAATCCTGGTTACCCAGCATTTTCTCCTTTTCCGGTAATGTAGGGTTGGGGGGGGCGGGGGGAAATGCTTGTCTTGAGTTCTCTGTAGAATTGGTCTTGATGTGGCAGTTCTAAAGAGCTTTAGTACCTGAACATAGGTATAAGTTAGAAAATAATGTTTCTAAAGTGTTTGTTTAAAGACAAACTTTAGCTTATTAACCCCATGTTTTTCATCCGTTTTCCTCCTTCATCAGGTTTAACTCTACGGAAAACTCTGAAATCAACAGTAACAGAGAGCATTGAAGGTATAAAGACTTTAACAGAAACTATAAAGAATGGAGGAGCTGGGTATGTTGCTTTTCTCTCACATCATAGCCAAGTTCCTTTAGTGCAGTCAGTAGTGTATAGAACTGGAGGACTTCAGGAGCTTGTTGGTTTGAACACCCCACTCGGGAAATTTCTTTCCAAGAATTGTTGGTATTCATTGTGACAAGATTCATTCCTCTCTCACCATTAATCATTGTTTTGACCATTTTTACGTAGGAAAGCAGCCAGTGGCTTGGGATGAATATTGTGCTTAACATTGTAAACAAAAAAACTCCAGGAAAGCATTGATAGGTGCAATGGCTGCCATGATAAAACTGAAATAATGTTTAAATCGATGTTAAACACTTAACAATCAATCAGTCAACCCTTACACCATACTGGCTGCCATGATAAAACTGAAATAATGTTGAAAATGGTGTTAAACACCATACAATCAATCAGTCAACCATTTCACTATAATGTCATGAAATTTTCTGACCTTTCGCAAAGAAAACAAGCTGAAAATTGACAGGTTCGAAATGAAAATTGAAAGAGACACTGAAGAAAATAGTGGACAAAAATATTTGATTAGGTGAACTTCTCTATTATCAAAGAATTTACCGTTAGTCATTTAACCCTCTATCAAAACATTGCCACATGTTAATGCTTCCGAGGCAGAGTGCTTTTAAAACGTTTTTTGGAATAGGAGAAAATACTGGTTACCAACATTAGTACTATCTCTTTTCCCACAAGGCCTCTTCCAAATGCCATAAAATCTGGGATTGTATGGTAAAGGGTTAACTTTTATGGTATTTAGATATTTGGCTTCAAGCTTTACTAGACAACTAAATTGTAGACCAGTCCACTTGCAGATGACAAGTTAATTGAGCCTGAAATGATTTAATTTTTCTGTGAAAAGGTAGGAAACATTGTGGCAAAAAGGAATAACACTTTTTAGGAGCTTTTTCTTCTTTTCCAACAATATTTTCCAAGGCCTTCTTTTTCAGGGTCATTAGAACTGTGTGGCAAAGGGTTTAAAGTAAAAGTGACTGAAACAAGCCTGCTTTTCATGAAATGGAAAGATGCGATTACATGCACTTGTAACAAGCAGTTTCTTCTTTTCCCACAATGTTTTTAGAAGCTGTCTGGTATAGAAGTGTAACTATTTGTATTTGTATGACAATTGGCTACAGGTGTGATACTGTGAATTGGGTACAGAGTTAAAGAAATTTTCTTTTCATCTTTTCCCCCGGTGTTCTCCTCTCTATCAAAGACAGAAATCATCATTTTAGCAACATTTTATTTGTCATCTGCAAATATTTTGAATTTGGTCTAATCCAAAAATTTGTTGTTTGGTAAAGAGTTAACATATTATTCTTTAGTAAGGGCAAGTAAGTTATCCTTTCCCTTGCATTCATGTTTTAAACTCATTAGCACACAACCCGGAGTTTTCACCATCATCAGGGAGAAGGCTTTTGAAAACATAGTGGGTGAAGGAGAAAATGCTGGTGACCAGCATTTTCTCCTTTTCCCACAATGTTTTCTACCTTTTCAAAGACAATTTTTGCCATATGACCCACATTTAATTTCTTGTCTGCAAATAATGACAAGTCCAAAATTTTGTTAAACTTTACTTCATGGTGAGTATATCCATTTTACAGTGACCTTTTGAAAGCTATCTGCTGTTAATTTATTTCAAGAGGTAACAAGATGATAAAAATATCCATGGTATTTATCTTTTGGATTGACCAGCGACATCTGCATCGTCTGTAACCTTTTGTCATTCATTTTAGGAATATGAAAATAAAACGGGATGCTGCCATCTCGATCTCAAGATCCCGGTTTTTGCAAGTGGTTGTCATATTCATTCAGCTGTTTTGAAGTACATTTCATATATAGATCTATTTTGATTTTCAAATGCATGCATATCACAGCTATTTTTAGATGTACAGGAACTACATCTGAACTACACAGATGGAAATTAAATTTTTCTCAGGTCAATTTGAAAGATAAATACATGTATCTAGTGTTTTGAATGATAAGGGGGATATTACTAGCCTGACAGAAGTTATGTTGTTATTTTTCGTGTCAAGTCAAAAGCATTTCTGCAATGGTTACTTTACTTGCTGGGCCTATGAGCCTCGAAAGGACAGTTTTTTTCTACAGTTTTCAAAGCTGGAAAAATCACCATGATCTCTTATTTTATTTAGCTCTCCTGATCAGTTGAAATCTACAGGCCTTGTATGGGAAGAAACAGATAAGCATTTAAAGTTACCTAAAGGTAAGGTAAAATTTTCCCTGGAGTTAGATATGATGCCAAAATTTTCCCATGCAGCAAGAAGCAAATACATGCCCAAGGAAAATTTATACAACATAATATTCCTTTAATTATATACAGGTACTTACAAAAATACAAAGCGTGGACGTTAATAGTTTAATTCGAGAGTGGTAAGAAATCGAAAAAAATACTGTTTAACATTTTACCAAACAATCCCAAGTTTTAATGACCTTGAGAAAAATGCCTTTTGAAAACATTGAGGGAAAAGGAGAAAATGCTGTCAACCATCAACTAGCTGTACTTGAAGTCATTCAAAATTTTTTTTTACATGTTACAGGTTATCAGAGATTCTATTATTATTCTTCCAGATAATTGTGAAGCAGCATGTCAAATACTAGACAGAAATGTGTGTTTGATAGATGATGCTCATTCAGAAATCACAGAGGTAAAGCAGCTTGACTTCTTTTTAAAAGCATTTGTTGTCACATTGTCAGACATATACATAGTTTTACCGTATAAGTGTTTTTTCCTGCTGGTATTTAATTTCTGCTATGTTGCCAAACCAATACAAGGCTGCAGAAAGTAAAAACGCAGATTATCAAGTCTGATTTTGTATGTTGGCAATACAGCATCAAAAACACAGATTACTTCTGGTTAAAGGGTTATGCTTAAAGCACAAGTGTAGTCAATCCTGCCATAAAACAATGATATTCATTGAATTATATTGATCTTTTGGAAATGTCGATCAATGACTTCATGATACTGTTAAATGTCAGTATAGATTAAATCTTTCAATTAAGATTTAACATCAAATTATCAGGCTCATTTGTATAAAATTGCTGATTATAATTCTGGCATTCTACCTTGGTTTTCTTTTTTGCACAGAAGTGTTAAAAGCACTACACATCCAATTCTCACATTTCAGATATAACAATTGGTCAACACTTTCCAATTTACTTACGCTTAATTATACGCCCGTCGAAGACGGGACGTATTATGGGATCACCCGTGGCGGGCGGGCGGCGTCCAGTTCTTTGTCCGGAGCATATCTCCAAAACTATACTACCTACGGTTATGAAATTTCATGTGTGGATAGATCTCATCAAGGGGGAGTGCAGTGCACAGGAATCATAACTCTTGCTTCCTTAATTTTTGAGTTATTGCCCTTCGTTGTTTTTCATACTTGAATTTTGTCCGGTGAATATCTCCAATACTATACTACCTACGGTTATGAAATTTCATGAGTGGATAGATCTCATCAAGGGGGAGTGCAGTGCGCAGGAATCATAACTCTTGCTTCCTTAATTTTTGAGTTATTGCCCTTTGTTGTTTTTCATACTTGAATTTTGTCCGGTGAATATCTCCAATACTATACTACCTAGGGTTATGAAATTTCATGAGTGGATAGATCTCATCAAGGGGGAGTGCAGTGCACAGGAATCATAACTCTTGCTTCCTTAATTTTTGAGTTATTGCCCTTTGTTGTTTTTCATACTTGAATTTCGTCCGGTGAATATCTCCAATACTATACTACCTAGGGTTATGAAATTTCATGAGTGGATAGATCTCATCAAGGGGGAGTGCAGTGCACAGGAATCATAACTCTTGCTTCCTTAATTTTTGAGTTATTGCCCTTTGTTGTTTTTCATACTTGAATTTCGTCTGGTGAATATCTCCAATACTATACTACCTAGGGTTATGAAATTTCATGAGTGGATAGATCTCATCAAGGGGGAGTGCAGTGCACAGGAATCATAACTCTTGCTTCCTTAATTTTTGAGTTATTGCCCTTTCTTGTTTTTCATACTTGAATTTTGTCCGGTGAATATCTCCAATACTATACTACCTACGGTTATGAAATTTCATGAGTGCATAGATCTCATCAAGGGGGAGTGCAGTGCACAGGAATCATAACTCTTGCTTCCTTAATTTTTGAGTTATTGCCCTTTGTTGTTTTTCATACTTGAATTTTGTCTGGTGAATATCTCCAATACTATACTACCTAGGGTTATGAAATTTCATGAGTGGATAGATCTCATCAAGGGGGAGTGCAGTGCGCAGGAATCATAACTCTTGCTTCCTTAATTTTTGAGTTATTGCCCTTTGTTGTTTTTCATACTTGAATTTTGTCCGGTGAATATCTCCAATACTATACTACCTAGGGTTATGAAATTTCATGAGTGGATAGATCTCATCAAGGGGGAGTGCAGTGCACAGGAATCATAACTCTTGCTTCCTTAATTTTTGAGTTATTGCCCTTTGTTGTTTTTCATACTTGAATTTTGTCCGGAGCATATCTCCAAAACTATACTACCTACGGTTATGAAATTTCATGCATGGATAGATCTCATCAAGGGGCAGTGCAGTGCACAGGAATCATAACTCTTGCTTCCCTAATTTTTGAGTTATTGCCCTTTGTTGTTTTTCATACTTGAATTTTGTCCGGTGAATATCTCCAATACTATACTACTTACGGTTATGAAATTTCATGAGTGGATACATCTCATTAAGGGGGAGTGCAGTGCACAGGAATCATAACTCTTGCTTCCTCAATTTTTCAGTTATTGCCCTTTCTTCTTTTTCATACTTGCATTTTCTCCGGTGAATATCTCCAAAACTATACTACCTAGGGTTATGAAATTTCATGCCTGCATACATCTCATTAAGGGGGAGTGCAGTGCACAGGAATCATAACTCTTCCTTCCTTAATTTTTGACTTATTTTCATACTTGAATTTTGTCTCGAGCATATCTCCAAAACTATACTACCTATGGCTATGAAATTTCATGCGTAGATAGATCTCATCAACTGGGAGTGCAGTGCACATGAACCATAACTCTTGCTTAATTTTTGACTTATTGCTCTTTCTTTATTTTGAAACTTTAATTTTGTCCAGTGCATATCTTCAGAACTATACTAGCTAAGGATATGAAATTTCATGCGTGGATACATTCCATCAACGGGAAGTGCTGTGCATATAAATTTCAACTCTTGCTTGCTTAATTTTTCAGTTATTGCCCTTTCTTGTTTTTTTTTCGAACTTGAATTTTGTATGATGCATATCTCTCAAACTATACTACCTCGGGTTATGAAATTTTAGGGCTGGATACATCTCATCAAGGGGTAGTGCAGTGCACATGAAATATAAATTGCTTATTTTTTATGCACCAGCATTTTCTCCTTTTCCCACAATGTTTTCTACCCTTTCCAAACCAAATTTCAATTTTTGAGTTACATTTAGTTTGTAAACTGCAAATGATTTCAATTTGGACTTGTCCAAACTTTTGCTGTGTGGTAAAGAGTTAATAGTAATACAATAATAAACAAGAGTTCCGTCAACACAAATACACTGCCATTATCTTCAATCAACAGTAAAAAAAATATTCTGCACTACTATTTTTCTATACCTCCCCTTTATCATTATTATGCCCCAACTTTACAACTTGGGGTAAGACGGGCGTATCTTGCGATAATTTGCCGCTCTTGTTACGATACTGTTGTCTGCTCTACTTTAACAACTTTGGGAAACTCGTAATTGTGTTTATACATGTATTGATTACAGACTATTCAAAAAACAAACAATTAATTCTCTCAAATACTCTTTCACAAAATGAAATTAGCAGTTAACCAACAGAGTGTAATTTAAACAATCGATCTTTTACGAGGGTGGTATTAAGACAGGGTGGGGATATCTGTCCGATATTTATACACAGCTAGAAGTCTCCAAAAACAAAAGTAGATATTTGTCAACAGTAATTCTGGTAATTCAACTGCCGCAGATATTAAATACCAAATTTTCTCAGACTGGACATCGCAGAAATAAAGTTCACAGAAATTTTAGTTAGATTATGATGCCTGTCAAATTTTCTGCGTGTGTTTATTATGCTGGCTTATGTTAGTGAATCTGTGTTTCTTAATATACATAATTATTGTGTGAGCTCTTATAAAATGTTTACTTTACTGGCAAAGTACAGAGTGTTCATACATGGGAAATCTGAAAAGAAGAGATCAAATAAAATTGTGAGAGAAAATGTGGATTATGGCAGAAGAAAACAAATTGATGGTTTGTTTGCTGTCTTGCACTTTTGCATTGATCCTCTACCACACAATCCAATGTATTAACCCTGTACCACATAATCCCGACTTTTAACGACCCTGGGAAAGAAGCCTTTAGAAAACATTGTGGGAAAAGGAGAAAATGCTGGTAACAGCATTTTCTTCTTTTCCCACAATGTTTTCTTCCCTTCCCACAACAAGTTTCAATTTTTCAGTCACATTTATTTTTGTCGTCTGAAGGTGCTTTCAATTTGGTGTAGTCTAAAATTTTGTTGTTTGGTAAAGAGTTAACCCACATCCTGCTATATAAAAAGGATGAAACTTTCAAACTGATATTATAAACCCAAATTTTCCTATTTCAAAGGTATTTTTGGAGGAAAGATATCTCCTTTGGACAGTGTTGATCTAAGATCAGACTGCACATTCTGTGCAGTCTGATCTTGATCTACGCTGTCTGCTAAAGGCCAGTGAGTCCTGCTTAGCAGCCTAAGGCTGACCTTCAGGCTTTTGAAAACATTTTTGAAAGTGGAGAAATGCAGGTAGCCATATTTTCATGTTTTATCCCAATTCAAATACTGCATTCCATTTGGACAAGTCTTGTTGTCTGATAAAGAATAAACTTGATTGTTCCCAAAGTTTAGTCAACTGCTAAATCCCCAAAATATCACTGATGGAGAAAAAAAATGTATGATAGAATACCCCATGTTTATTACATTTACATTATAAATTCTCCCAACAATTATTTCAGGCTCTAAATTGTGACGAAGATGATGAAGACGATTTAAATGACTTTCTTGGGATATCAGATAAATCAGGTGAAAACAGTTACAAATGGACTGAGTCTGACAGAAACCTTATCCAGTTTTGTCTGGGACTTACTAAATGTTCTAAAAACATTGTAAAGAAAAGTAAGATGGCCTTGGAGAGGCATGGAAGGTGTGACACAGAGGAGAGTGTACAACAGATAGATAATATGGTGGAACTTGTAGGCAGATTAAGTCCAACTGTAGATGAGCTGGCCACATGTGTCTATCCCCCTCTGAGACTTTCTACCGTAGAGAAAAGAGTATGGGTTTTTTATTTGTGTGGCACCAGGGTTTTTCCTTGACTTTATGATTTGGGGGTCATTTGACCCCCTTCAAATAAATAAAAGAAGGCACACATACAAATTTTGGGGGTCATTTTGAAAATTTGGGGGTCAAAATTCAAAGAAACAGGGGGTCATGGAAAACCCTGCGCACTCTTGCAAGGGGGTTTTATGCATCTCTGATGCATTGTACTAAGCAAATCATCAAATATTTATGGATCCATAAAATCCATTTTTTCTAACAACTGACAGAATCATGAGGTGGATTGGTCCTTTGACATGCAGAAAATTGACCTGTAACAATGTTTGACCAAGGTCGGCTGACCTGGGTGGATAGTTTGTGCAGATGCATTAAACCCCTTTTTCACAGAGCAGGACTAATTTTTAGCTAGGCTGTTTTTGAAGAAAACATCGAGGTATTAACCATTTGGTTTAGCCATTCAGAAGTTATGTTACTTTCAAATGTAGATCTTTGAGAATAAGACTAAGAATGTTCTTAAGAATGGTTGGTGAATACGGACCTAGGCGTCATCTGCATTGTCATGCGAAAATTTTGACATTTTATAATATCTCTTATTATTGAAGATGTTTGCTTTATACTTGGACAAGTTATTTATTACTGAAAGGGGAACATATAAATCAAGGGTAGGTAACCACTGAAGTATTTTTGACATAATTATGACCCTTTTTGGGCTTAGAACTTTCCCTGAAAATCAGGCAACCGCAGCCTAGCATTGGCAACCACATGCAAATTTTTCTTTGAAAGAGTGGAAGATTTGGTTTGAAAAGAGGAAAAAATTAAAGCCTGTGCTCTCAAATTTGTAAAAGCAGGGGAATGTATGATACAGGTTTAATCCTTTGGCTTGTTTAGTATGTTAATAGTAAAGTAACTTTGAAATCATTGCAGGGTAAAAAGAATTTTAGAAATCAACCTTTGTCTATACCTGTGGTGACTTTTTCTTGTTTTACTTAATACATAATGATTCCTGTTATTCTTATGTGCTCTCTTGGTAGAAAAGCATTTGTTTTTCCAGCAATATCCCAATAAAGTGCAAGTTGAAATTTTTTTCATAGACAGTGTATGTATGACTTTTGTTATGAAGATTACAAGATAGACACAAGAAGTACACAGTAGCCTTATCGTGACAGTTGACCGATTCATTTTATGAATGTTCTTATTTGAATTTGAATGATTAATAATTACTCACTGAGGCCATGGTTTGGTTTGGAAGATGTATATGGAGACATAATCAGTCTGCTTACTCATTTTGTGCTTGTTTGACACTTTACAAAATGACAAAATTTTGGACATATTCAAATTCAAAAGATTTGCAGATGACAAATAAAAGGGACTCAAATTATGAGTTTTGTCTTGGAAATGGTAGAAAACACTCTGTGGGAAAAAGAGACAATGCTGATTACATCACTTTCCCAAAATGTTGTCAAAATCTTCTTTCCTCAGGATTATTATAGCTCGATTGTTTGATAACAGGTTAATAAAACCGGAAAGCAGTCTTGAAAACTACTAAATCCACCTGTATTTTTACACATGTTAATGTAGATGGGATTTATTAAAAACATATTTTGTGTCCATGAAAGCTGGTTATATTTTCTATGTATTTTCATTCTTTTTTAGGCTGAGGAATTAACTAAGATAAACAAAGACCTGCTGGAATTCCTGAAGTAAGTTATAAGTGACAACCATGATAAGCTCTTTAAGTGCCTTTCTTCATCACAGTTACCATTGGCTTTGCTGAGAGATTCTGGACAATAACATTGTTTCTGTATAGACATTACCGTATTTTCCGAACAATAGGCCGTGGCCTATCCGTTAAAAAATTTTCAAGGGTGTGGCCAATAAGACAAAGCGGCTTTTATGTTAATATTTTTTTTCTAAATGATCTTTAAGTGCGGCTTGTAAAACTAAAAAAAAAAAAAAATGAAAACCAGTTTATGATTCCCCATGTGCATGATGTGGGCCCCATTTTGGTTCACCATGAGAATTGCACAAATGTAAGAATCACGGATAATGACACATAGCATATAATGACTCATATTTGTTTTATTTCATCAAAGCATTTCAGCAGACGACTTTTGAGAGCACTCTGACAAAAGAAAAAATTGCCTGTGCAAGCAATTTCTTCTACTGTCTCAGTGTTTGCTACCTTAACTGAAAATGTTGTCAACACTGATCCAAGTTTTGAACACTTTCCTGCAGATGCTTTCAACTGATGTCTGCAGCAGACGCGATGAAAAGGTTAAGGGTTAATCAAGTTTTGCAAATTGTGGCATATCCCACCAGTGTGACAGATCAACGACAAACTGTGAAAAACTGTTTCAATTATTTCATGTCTCATTATTGTAGTTAATTGATAAAGTCACAATATGACATGATATCTGGATTAAAATACTTGTATACCCCACTGGCTGTTTATTTTGTGATATTTGAGAAAATATATTATTTATTATATGTGAAATCATAAAAGTATACATTAACCAAGCATATTGGCCGCGGCCTATGTGCTAGAGCAGCCTACACAATATTTTTTATTTCTAAAATGGTTAAAATGAAAGACTGCGGCTTATACAATGCATCGGCTTATTGTCCGGAAAATATGGTAGTTGCCACCGTTGCCAGTGTAGATCAAGATCAGACTGCCTTTTTGTGCAGTCTGATCTTTGATCTACACTGTCTGCTTTGCTGAGATTATTCTGGACAATAACAACATCTGCAGAGCAGTTATAAAGGTCTTTGGTAGCATGAAAATGGTCCTTTGGTTTATTCTGTGTGCTTAGGATGAATGATGTATTCAGTCTTACCTTGCACACATCAGATTTGAATACTGAAAAGGTTATTCAACCAAATGCCATGGAAATATGATAGTCCACACATCCCCCTGCAGTAAACAGCAGTTAAATCTTTGCAAAATAATTCAATGTTTGAACAAACCTGGACCTGAATACTTTAACCCCTATCCTGCTAAATAAATGAAATAAAATTTCAAGCCGATAGTGAAAACCCAAGTTTTAGTATTTCAGAGGTATTTTTAGTTGTAAAATATGCCCTTACTGGACCGTTGTAGATCAAAGATCAGACTGTGCATTCTGTGCAGTCTGATCTTCATCTACAGTGTCCGCATAAGGTCAGTGAGTCATGCCTAGCAGCCTAAGGGTTAATACACATGGTGTGAAGTAGAAAATGCTGCATTTTCTCAATTTCTATCAATGTTTTCTGCTCTTTTAAAAAGTGTGTACATCACCATAACCACATTTAGTTTGTTGTCTACAGTCCGTTTTTACATGAACTGGTCTAAGTTGTTTTTATGAATTTTTTCCACAATATTTTCTGCCCTTTCTTGAGCCAACATTTTATTCATTTTCTGCAAAAGTTTGCAATTTGGACAAGTCTAATATTTTGTCATCCAGTAAAGAGTTACTACTGGTTAGGGATTGTAAAATACCGAAAGAACTTACCACTGCATGTACCTTGTTTTATCAATTTGGTGTAAGGTTTTTAGTTTGAGCTATGCTTTGGCAAAAAGGAGTTTAATGAATCTCTGAGATGCATTATATTAACCCTTTACCAGACGACAAAATTTCAGCCTTGTCCACACTGAAAGCATTTGCAGACAACAATTTCAGTGCAGCTCAAATGGTGCAATTTTTCTCTGACAAGGTAGAAAACATTGTGGGAAAAGGAGAAAATGCTGGTTACCAGCATTTTCTCCTTTTTCCACAATGTTTTCAAAAAGCTTCTTTTCCAGGGTCGTCAAAAGGCGTCATTGTGCGGTAAAGGATTAAACAAGTCATCACATAATTATGAAACCATGAAATCCATTTTGTCTAATGACATATTGCATCATGAGCTATAATGGTTCTTGGACAAGCAGAAAATTCACCAAAATGAAAAAAAAAAATTGTTCCAGGTCAGCCTGTGCAGTCTGCGCAAGCTGACCTGGGTCAGTGCTTTTTACAGATGCATTAAGCCCCCTCTACACAGAGCATGGTTCATTTAAAATTTACTCAAACAAAAGAGGGTACATAGTTAACTTAGTGAAGGAAATTATTAAAAAAAAATGCAATTTGGTTTTTGAAGGGTAAAAACATTGTGGAAAACCGGGGAAATGCTGATTACCAGCATTTTCTACTTTTCCCTGAATGTTTTGAAAAGGTCTTGTCCCCAGGGTTGTTAAAACTCAGGATTGTGTGGCAAAGGGTTACCCTTTCCCACATAATCCTGAGTTTTATTGGCCCTGATGGAGAAAACTTTTGAAAACATTGTGACAAAAGGAGAAAATGCTGGTAACCAGCATTTTTTTCATTTCCCACAATGTTTTTTTTTTTACACTATCAAAGACAACTTTAACCAGTTAAGCAACATCTAATTTGTCATTTGTAAATGTTTTGCATTTGGACCAGTCTAAATTTTTATAGCATGGTAAAGGGTTAAGAGAAAGAAAAAAGGAAAGAGTAGCTAAAAGAAGTATTATTTATTTTACAGGTGCTGTCACTTCATCAATGAAGATGATACAAAATGGCTGGAGTTTTTATTGAAAGCTAATACCCACAACTTTGAAAAGATTCACACTTTCGGTATAAATACTTGAAATTCTGTTTTCTTTGTAGCATTGATCTGAAACCTTTAATAAATCAATCAGAATTTCAGAAGCAGTATCTTAAGTTTCTGCATCCTCATTGAAATTCCTTGGGACTTTGCACAAATGTATCTGTGTGACATGTAGTTGTGCACTACATATTTCTTCTCCGTTGACTCTTTACTACACAACAAAATTATAGACTTGCATTTCAGATGACAAATCTAATATGTATCTCAAATGATGGAATTTGTCTCTGATGGGTATAAAACATTGTGGGAAAATGAGAAAATACTGGTTACCTGCATTTTCTCCTTTTCCAGCAATGTTTTCAAAATTTTTTTTTTTTCCGTAGGGTCGATAAAAGTCAGGATTGTGTGGTAAAGGGTTAATCAAGGCATTCCAGTTACATGACCTTGAATTTGGAATTATAATTATGTAGGCAATTTCGTGTTACAAGCCTGTTCCTTCTGTGCGTTGCTCTCGTTATAATGTCACACTGGTAAGTAGTTACCAATGAAAACACCAGTATACAAGTGTTATTACTTTGTTCAAACACAATAGAAAAAACAATGAAATTGCATATTTGTCCATTGTTTCCATTCGCAGTAATGTTTTCTTGATTGGTACAACATCTGTTAGTAAATGTGCAAACTGTTTCTTGCTGGTAACCTGCATCTCCTTTTTCAGCAATAATGTCTACCCTTCCAAAAACAGCCAAGCCCCGTAGCTCAGTCGGTAGCGTACAGGACTTGAGAACAGGGGGTCGCTGGTTCGATCCCCAGCTTGGCCAATTTCTTTCCGAGGATTGATGATCGTCATTGCGACAGGATTCAATCCACTCTCATCGTTGATCATTGTTTTGACGATGATTATGTGGGAAAGCAGCCAGTGGCTTGGAAAGAATATTGTGCGGAGTACTGGTAAAAGAAACTCAAGGAAAGCATGGATAGGTGCACTGGCAGCCGCGATATAACTGAAATAATGTTGAAAACAGCGTTAAACACCATACAATAAATACAATCAACCTCCAAAAACAAATTGCAATTTTTAAGTCAAATTAATTTTGGCGTCTGCCTATGCTTAAAATTTGGACAAGCCTTTAATTTTGTTATATGATAAAAATTTAAACCTGCTCCAAGTCACTCAGTCCTCAGGCAAGGCACTTTAGCAGCCTCGTGCTTAGGTCTTTCATTACTGAAAAAAATGTTATAAGGCGTGTGTAAAAATAAATAAGACAAATAGGAAAGCTTTAGATCTTGTGTATGGAATGTCATGCTATCTTTTGGCATAGCTGTTTTGTCCTCAAAATCCTGTGTCCTATTTTGTCCAAACCTAGTTTTGTTTTCTCAATTTACCATGTTACTGTATTACCAGCACATCTTGCCTAGACTTCCATACCATTTTGACTCTTTCATGGGATATCTTCTATTTATTCATCTAATGTTAAAGGTTCAAAAGTGACCAAAACTAAATACATGTAGTGGGGTGGTTAGATGCATTTAGATTTAGATTAGGTTTAATGGAATTATTCTTCGTGTAGGAAAAGGAGAAAAATGCAGATCACCAGAAGTTTTCCTATGGGGTTTTCCTTGCTATTATGGTTGGTAAGAAAAGCAGAAAATGCTGATCAACAGCATATTCTTCTTTTTTTCCTACAGTGTTTTTCTTCATATCTTCAAGTACGATTGCTACACAGAGTAAAGATTTTTTAAACAAAAAGAAATGCCTATTGTCTATTTCCATTGGTTGTGTATTTAGTCGCTGTCAGTCGGCGCATGTACAAGAGAACGTGCTTGGTAACATTACATCCAAAGGTTTGAAATTTTAGATAAAATTCTAAAAGAAGATTACACCACGACAACTAGTTTAAATAATAGACTAATATACATGTAACTAAGTAACTAATAAAACACAACAAATTTGATGTGGATCGAATCACCAAATCCACACTGTCAAGATTTGAGGGTACATCAAACTTAAGTTGCATTTTTACTGTCTGAGAGTTGGCAGAAGGGACTGAGGGAACATGTCACCTAATGTCGTGCAGGCTGATGGGCTGGGAATAAAATCTTTAAAAAGACACCGGTTTATGGCTTGTGGATACATCTCACTGACTACGGGTACGATCTCAGTTTCTAGGAGTACATGAATTAGACTGTGAAAGTTGAAACAAGTTTTAGGGCCTCGGGGAATATCCGACTGACTGAGGTGCAGCTAATTGACTGAGGTTTTATATTGCTAACGTAGGGTACAATGTACCGATTGCTGGTATAAACAGACTGAAGAAAAAGCTATAGTAAGGGAACAGTTACTCGCTGAGGGTACATTGCCCAGAATTAGGGTACATTTCAGGAACTGAGAGTATAGACAAACAGTGCAAAGGATAGCATTCGAGTAAGGGCAATGGTTCAAGGACTAGGGATACATTCAATTTACTATAGGTACGATTTTAAAGTCTAAGAGGACAAAGAATAGACCGAGGGAACACTACAAGAACTGAAGATACAATCTAAAGGACTCGGGGTGGATAAAACGGCCTGAGAAATAAATTTAGTGGCCGAGGGGCTAGAATCGCCGACTGCGGGTACAGGGAAACTCCCATGGTCACAGCAAGGTAGAAGTACAGTTTCAGAACCCAACAACAACTTCAAGTGATAAAGGGTTTGCTTTAAAGGCTTAAGAATAAATCGAACAAAACAATCCTCGAACTGGAGCCATATTGCATCGACTTAAGTTTTATCGAACAAACTGAGCGAACGATCTAACGGCATTTACTAGTGAATGAAATCAAAGGAAATGCTAGTTTCTGGTCCTGCATTTAATTTGACAGACCGACGGATGCATAGGGCCAGCTAACACTAAATCATATCGGGTAGTTTTCAAGGGGAAAGGTTAATCTTACGGACTGAGATTACAGTCTAATCAATTAAAGAAATAAGAACTTGTCGAAATCTTAAGCGCGTGTAGACTCATCTCACGGGCTAAGGGCATATCTCATAGACTGATGGTACATACTGTCGGAGAGTTGGTTAACCCTTTCCCAAACAAGCCCTGGTTTTCACGTATCTGCAGTACAAGTCTTTTGAAAACACTGTGGGAAAAGGAGAAATTGCTCGTAACGAGCAATTTCTCCTTTTCCCACAGTGTTTACTACCCTTTTTATTAACTTTCTGCCATTTTCATCAAATTTAAAATTGTCGTCTGCAAACTCTTTCAATTTGGACCAGTCCAAAATTTGTCGTTTGGGAAAGGGTTAACTGACAGCAAGGATATTGATATGGAGTAATGGATCAGTGTCACAGACTGAAAATATTTCTCAAGATGTGAAGGTACATACTGCGAACTGAAGATTTAATCACACAGAGTGAGAGTACACCCCATGGAATTAGTGTCCATCATAGCAACAAGATTCATCCTTATCTCAGTTATCTCAGCACTGATAATTTTTTCCATGAAGTTATGTGGAACAAGCAGCCAGTGGCATGGGAACAATATTGTCCGAAGTACTGGTAAAAAAAAATCTCCTTCCACATACTTTATTATTTTATCTAATTTTTAAATCTACCTCAGAATATACATTTTGCTTTTCCATCATCATTCCTTACAACAATTGCAGTTTTTGGTCCTTTACTACAACCTTCAAGAATAGAGCAATCATGTCAAAATCAAATACTCTCTCTCTCTCTCTCTGTTTCTTTCTTTCTTTCTTTCTTTGTCTCCTTCCACCAGAAAAAACGCCAGTAAAGTTCAAGTCATGAAACCAAGGCGGTCGCAAGGTGGTCGATCCCCAAATGGTGCCAAAATCTGTCCGAGGTTTGATAATGAATTTGGACATATGCAAAGTACTGGTAAAAGAAACTAGTCATCTCCTTCCACTTACTTTACTGAATTCGTCACTTTGCAGAAAATAGCAAGCCCTATATAATAAACTTCATCACACCTCTTAACATATGCACATTAAAACCTACCCTGGAATATACAGTACATTTTGCTTTTCAATCATTATCCTATACAAAAATTACAATTTTTGTCCCACACTACAACCTTTCGGGAATAAAGTAAACATGTCAAGATCAAATACTCTCTCTCTCCACAAGAATGCCTTTCCCGTTTGTTCAGTCGGTAACGTACACAGCTTTAAACAAAGGATGGCCGCATGTTCGATCCAGTAGTTGTGCCAAATGCTGTCCGAGGTTTGACTATAATCATTGCAACAACATTCTTTCTTCAGTCAAGAATGAACATTGGTTCAACAAGTTTTGTCGGAAAGCAGCCAATGCTTAGGAAGACTGTAGTTCATGGCGCTGGTAAAAGAAAGCTAAGATAGGTGCACTGGCCGACGTACCTTATATAGTTAAAACAGTATTAAAACCACCAAACTAACAAAAAAATCTTTCTCATCTACCACTTTTTTTCACCATCATCATCATCATCATCGTCATCATCATCACCATGCAAGCAATGATTAAATAGCTGCACAACTCATCTGAACTCTAACAGTTATGATTCGTGGATTTTTGTTCACTACTCTAAAATTCTTTAAAGAAATCAAAGGAAAAAAATCTTTGTTCCACATTCAAATAAATCCTACTTTTTTTATTTGAAACTCTTCCACAGTAGTAGTGTATATAATGCGGTATTTAGCCCGTCTTTAACCACAACCCTGGTGTAATATTCTAAATTTTTTGTGTGGTTAAAAAACCATCATAAAACCGCTATTTAGTGTTGTTGTTACTCTCCCCTCCCCCTTTTACCACCCTTAACCAACAAACCAACGCTTAAGCATATGGCTAACCCTTAAACACAATAACAATTTTATGTAACATTAACATGCTCATAAAATTAAGTAATATAACTCTTAACCCACCCAATAGCTTAAGTTTATAAACAAACTGACAAAACCTTTTTTATAAACATTTTTTTGCTTAAATTAATTTTATTTTTAAAAAAAAAAATTTTTGATTAAGAAAAAAAACTAACATGCTAATGCATAACACATCACCCACTCAGTTATTTAACTTAACTAACCAACAAACCCTTACATCAGTTTTTTGCTTAACCTTTTATCCAGCAATCAACCAACGCATGACGCATCAGCTAACCGACTTATGTGTTTGTGGATGGCTTAAGATTTTACATAAGTGTTACCAGCTTTAACCAATTAAAAAAAAAAATTTAAATAATAAATTTAAAAAAAAAAAAAAAAAAATTTCGTTGCATGCATTGCATTGCTCACATTATTGCAACATTACGCTAATAATTTTTTTTATATATTTTCTAATATTTCAGAAAATATATAGAGTAATAAGATGAATGGTCAAATTCAAGAAAGTGTCTCCGTGGTGGTTATATGGAGAACAATATGTTAGAGATTTTTTTTAAAAAAAATAAAAAAATTTAAATAAAAAAAATTGAATTTAACGTAAAAAATCCTGCAACTATAATATATAAGATGAGTTGGAAAATAGAAAACTCCGATGAGACTTATGATTTTATGGGTAAAATTGCTGATCGTCTTCATGAAGACCAGGTAAGGGTTAAAGAGCTAATCCTTAAGAGATATAAATTCCTTTACCCTGAAAATGAAATAAAAATAATTTTTTACCAAGATGGAAGGATTTATGTTGTAGTGAAGAATGATAACTAGAGGCGCTTGAGCGCCTGTATCGCTCCACAGGCCTGATATTTCTATAATGGCGAAAAGAAGTTTTTAACAATTACCATTCAATCCTGCATTTTAGCTCACTGAAGAAAAAAGGTATGGAAAAAACTTGTGAGAAAAGAAGAAAAAAATGGTAACCAGCATTTTCTTAGTTTCCCACAATAATTTCTATCCTTTTTTATATATGTCTTACTAATTTGAAGATATGTTGTCTGCAACAGGTCCTTTCACAAACCATTTTGGGTGGGGAAACATCAAAATATAGAAAATATGTCTTTCTCAGGGTCGTTAAAAGTTGTGATTGTGTGGTAAAGGGGTAATCTAAAAGAACAGCTAGGAGGGCAAATGAATGAATGTTATAGCAATATAGATCAACTTACATCAATACACCAGATAGAATGAAATATGCTGGCATACAATGAACACCTAATCCCTAATAATCAACTTTTCACAGTCACAGTTAGAATGTCTTCTCTGGCAAACAACACAAAATGGTCTACAAATGCATTTACATAAATCAAATATCCTGCTCCAGGGCACAGATTAATTCTGGTGTACTGAAGTTGCGGAATCAGTTTGACTGGGTAACATTAATGCCTTATCACAAATGTAAAGCCCTGTCCCACTGTGTACCAGGTCACCAGGATTTACACCCCTTCTGTCCACTCTGCATTTACTCATTAGTAGGTCAACAAACCTTTACCAGAACTAATAAAAGTGCAGAGGTTCTCTTGTTCTATATCAAAAGGACTATAAAGTACCTACAACATGGGGGTTTTGTTATTAAAATACTTTTTCTTTTTTATCTTGGCATGGTTACTCAGGCTTAGTAATAAGGCAAAATTGAAAAGCTCAAGTTGTGAAAGGTGCTCAAGCTTTTATCTTATTTATGGCCAGTGATATTTTATTACTAGTACTAACTAATAGCATATCATTGGAGTAAATTGTGATCTTAATACCAAGGAAAATGTGTGGGCTTAAATAGGACAGCCCTGACTAGGTCAAGTCAATCCAATTTTCTTCCTTTTTCTTTGTTAGTCGATAAAACTAACACAATAAATAGTTTTGGAGAAGAACATTTTTTTGAAATATAAGCCTTGTCTATAAAAAAATGTGTTTTTAGGTGTATCATTTTTTTAAAAGGAATTTGGTATACAACCACCATAGAAACAATTTGGCAGACAACCACCATAGGAACTTACCTGCAAAACAACAATGAAATCCAATGAATAGTTTTAGAGAAGAAATTTTTCAAAGATTTTACTTTATACCATAAAAGGAAAATGAGTCTCCCATAAAAGCCATGTTTTTTGACAGATCATTTTTTTTTAAAAGGAATTCTGTAAACCTGTATCTAAGGAACATTCCTGCAAAATAATAATGCTATCCAAATAGCGGTTTGGGAGGAGAAGATTTTTAAAGGTTTTTTACTTTGGTTGCCATGGCAACCAGAATTCTTCATGGAACACAATTATTTGAAGGAATTTGAAAGAGGACCACCAAAGGAACATTCCTGTGAAATTTGGTAAAAATCCAGTCAATAGTTTCTGAGGAGAAGTTTTTTAAAGAAAAAGTTTACGGACACACGCACGGACGAACGGACGGACGGACGCACGACGGACACAACGCCATGACAATAGCTCGCTGGCCTTCGGCCAGTGGAGCTAAAAACAGTTATAAGGATGTCAAATGGCTTAATATGAGTGATTTTACTGAGGAAGACCTTTATGGTAACAAAGATGAAAGAGATAAAGAGGCTTCAGCGGCAGCAATGGAACTTGGAATAGATGATGAAGATTATGAATCATTACTACATGAAAAATATTTGGAAAAATTTGAATCCATAGCTAATAGGATAGAAATGGTAGCTAGAGGACATGTTGGTGATTTTATCCAAAGGGTTAGGGAAGATTTAGAAATGCATTTAAATGATGCTGAAGAAGAAGATATGCAGGGTATCGTTGATAACGCTGAAGAATATTTGAATGAATATTTCCATTTGAATGATTAAAATTTAAAAAAATTAGAAAAAAATTTAAAAAATAAAAAAAATTTTATTTGTTTAGCACAAACAAATAAAAATAAAAAAAATTTTATTTAATGTTATATTTGTGTTTCATCAAGCATATATGCAATAAATATTTGTTATATGTTTTATTTAAATGTTTTATTCTATGCTTATTTAAATGTTTATTTTTTTAATGTTTATCATATGAATAAAAATTGAATTTAACTTAATTTGTTCCTTGTAAATAATATAAGATGAGTTTGGCAAATGAATATGATCATGACATGGTAAATTTTGCCAATGAAGTATTAGATGCGGGTTACCATCCCGATGGCCCTGTAAGGAGAACCTTTGCAGATATGGATGTAACCCAAAGCGATACAGATATGTTTCAACATAGTGATTGGGGTTTATTTCGGATAAATAATAAAGGAAATTTTAAAGATGGAACTTATAGGACAACATTTACAAGATTTGGGATTGAGAAAATAGAGAGAATTGGAGATGTTGAAGGTGAATCGGATGATGAAAGTGAAGAGGAAGAAATAGATGACGAAGCATATGAAGTAATAGATCATGGTGAAGAAATAAAACCAATAAAAATATTTAGTGAAAAAACATGTGTAATATGCTTAGAAGAAAAACCAAACATTTTATTTACAGAATGCAGACATAAATGCATATGTGAATATTGTGATGAAATGAATAAACATTTAAATAAGTGTGTAATGTGTAAAAATTTTTCAAAAATAAAAATAAAAGTATTTGATAAACCACCAAGACCAAAACCTCCAAAGGAAATAGTGGAATTTTAAAGTGAAATATAACTAAAATAAAATGGTTATATTTCCATGAATAACATCCAAATGGGAAATTACCCTTACTCTCAACATCTGGGTTTCATCAATACAATCTAAAAATGTATCTTCGTGTGAGTTCATTGTTATTTGTGCCTAAATATCTAACCTTTCTTAGGTTAAATATTTTTTTTAAAGTTTTGTATCAACATTAACATAAGAAAAATTCAAATTAAAAAAAAATTTAAAAAAATAAATAAAATTATGGAACAAAAATATGAAGCTATAAGAGATTTAACAAGTAATACTAAAGCAATTAGTAACCAAGCAAAAGAAAAAATAGATAAAATAGCAAGTAACAAACTAAAGGAAACAATAAACTTAGTTTTATTAAATGCTAATTTTGATTATCATAAAAACCATGATATATTTAAATATGTTAATGAATTGGAAAAAGAATTTAATTTAAATTAAGAAAAAAATTTTTTTAAAAAAATGAATTTAATTTTTAAAAAATTAATTGAAGAAGCAAATGCTAAACGCTTAAATGAAAAAATATGCTATGAAGATATTAATGAGCATACGGCTACCAATGATGATTTTCCAGGTTTTAAGATATTTTTATGGGATACAACAAGTTATGATGCTTTATATGAAACATTGTATGACATACAAAAATATATATATCATGAATGGAGCACACATAAAAAACTAAATTATGATTTTACCACTTATGTTTGTTTTTTTGTAAGTGATAGTCCAGGTAATGATATACCAACCAACACACCACAACGCATTATATGTAAATTACCTGGTAGTTGTAATGAAAATGGAGTTTATAAAATATTAAATGATGTAATGAAAGATTTAAAGTGGGATGACCGGGTGCCACAAGAAGCAGTAGGATGTAAATTTTTTATCCCGTATGTTTTTACTGGTGGTAGAGTTTGGTCACATTGTCCTACTTTGTATTCACTTTTGAAAAATTAAATATTTAACCTTTTTACTAGGTTAAATATTTTTTACAAGTCCAACTCTATCAAAATAGTTATGTAAGAGTGACGCACGTTATCGTTGTTTGATCTTGAGATAAAGTTTATGACACCGCATTGCTTTATTTCGAGTGGTTTAGGAAAAACTACACAACTACAACTTTCATCTTTCTTTTTAATAATAGAGTAATCAACCTGCTCTATTCCATCTACCACAGTATTAATTTTTACCTCTTTTGATATGTTTTTATCATCTTTTACAACCATTAAACTACCTCTTATAATTCTACCTGACACACTCATACAGTAACCTCCCAAACCATGACTAACACCTGAATTACCATTACCAAATGAAAACTCGTAATTACCATCTTGTATTGAACCATTTTCTTCGGCACACACGCTTATAATAGGTTTTCGTTCTAAAAGAGAAGTGATTGGTGATACTTTTTCATCCACATATGATTTTGTTACTAAATCTCTCTTACTTTTCAGAGTTGCCGCATTTTTAAAAGAAAAACCTTTGAGATTTACATCAGATACTGCTGAGAAACTTCCATCTGGATTTTTTCTAATAGCTCCACCATTATCAACATAATTTTTATTGGCAGCAGCGTCACGGTCTATTGGATTTGGTAAGCCGGTGATTGAGTTACCGTTCATAAGTATGTTGCCAGCTGCTAAAAAAGACCCGGCATGGTTTTTTGTTAAAGCTTTTTCATCAGTGGTAGCATCATTCACAACGGTATCTACGTAAAACTTATTTGCAACATCCTGTGGTTCTGTAGGTTCCGTAACATCCGTTAAAGTATATCCTTGCATATTTATATTTGCAACAGCGGAAAAACTTCCATCTAGATTTTTTTTGATAGCTCCTTTATTATCTACGTAAAACTTATTAGCAGCTTCACTCGGCTCCATAGGTTCGCGTATGTTTCTTATTTTATTAAAACCCATGTTTAAATATCCTGTCATAACATATCCACCGTTTTCATCTAACAACCCTGAGCTACCATCAACGTAACTCTTAGTAGCAACATCTTGAGGATTTACTGGATTACTAACCCTCGTTAGCATGTTACCATTCATATTTATAGAACCGGTAACGGTGGTTGTTCCATCTTTACGTAAAAAATTATTACTTATGTAAGCGAGTGACACACCATCACCACTTGTTTTAACAACATCCATTCTTCCAAATTTATCAACAGACATTTTTTATATTGCTAAAAAAGTTTATTTAAAACATTTTGAAATTTATTACCTAAACCCAACTCTTTAAGAATGAACAAACATAAATGACCACAAAATACTTCCCCTGCATGTTGTGATTGGTCAGTATTGTAGTGTATTGGTCTTTTTAAATAATCTATAATTTCAATAGGTAGTTGAATACCATAACTATCAAAATAATTTTTTTTTTTTTATCATCTTTAAACCAAGCAACCCAATGAGTACCAGAACCGCCAGAGTCATCAAGGTTTAATATACCACATTCCTTTTTTTAATTATTTTTTGGTAGGGTATCTCTTAAAAATATTCCTCTAAAATTTTTTATTTTTAATTTTTTTTGCGGCATCCTCAAGTTCAAAATTACTTAAAGGTTTATTTTTTAAAGTTACATTATCAATTTTTATATCTTGCATTTTTTTATACATTTAAATATTTATAATAGCACTATTATCAACCCATGAATTAAACTCATCAGAATTACCTTTCCACTTTACAAGAGATTTCTTTTTTCCATTTTTAATAACCTTTTCTATCCTATACAACTCTTGACTTGTTTTTTGTAGTTCAGGTTCATAAAAGGTACCTTTTATTTCTTCTCCATTTAAATCTTCAATTTTATATGTTACAGGTAATGTATGTTTTACTTCTGAAACTGTAAAAACCTCTTCAGTCCATCTTGTGGTGTAACCTTTTTCAAAAGTCTTTTTCTTTTTACTTATCCTTACTTTGTCTCCAACAGAAAACTTTGGTTCGATACCCTTCCTTACTTGATTATAATCAGGATACAATGTTTTCCAAACTTCATTTTCATTTTTCTTCTTACTTGCTTCAGTTGGCGTCATCTTAATAGAAGAATGCTTCGTGTTATTATATAATTCAACCAAGTCTTGTAATACATTAATATAAACATTTGTTGAGTGAGCAGAGAAATACTTCCACATTTTTTCTTTCATTGTTCTAATCCATCTCTCAACAACACTTGATTTTTCCTCGTTTTCAGTGGAATATAATTCAACCAAATCTTTAACATCTTTGTTATAAAACTCTTTACCTTTATCCACCCACATTTTCTCAGGTTTTCTTTCCTTAAAAATACTTTTCAATGCTATAGAAACTGATTTACCACTTTTATCTTTCAATGGTATCAGCCACCCATATTTCGAAAAAATGTGAATGACAGCAAGAAGATATTTTACACCACGATTAAGTTTAGAAAATGCTTGCATATCTACTAAATCTGCAGCCCATATCCTATCAATACCATTTACTCTAACTCTCCTTTTCTTAAATTTTCTTTTTACAGGTTTATGTAATTCTTCTGCTAGCGTTATATTTTGGTAATTTTTTTTTTAATTCCCATACCAAATCTTTTTTTAGTACCAATTAATGAAGAAACTAAAACACGTTCCATTTTTTCCCTAATTGTTGGATTATAGATACCTTTTAACTCTTTAAGCATATTAACATCACAAACAGCATTTCTTGTTGCTGTATCATCATGTTTAAGATAACATATATCATGATGATATGCTGCTTTATCAACACGATTTACAGGTTTTGACCATTCTCTAGGTGTTAAATCAAGATTTAATCTTTTCTTTAACTTGGTACCAGGACCAGTAAAATTATGACCTGGTAAGTGCATTTCAACAGGTAAGTTATTGATAACCTTGTTTAACAACGAACCACCCTCTATTTTAGTAAATTGAGTTTTAGTTGTTCCATATTCAACACACTTACCCCGTTTCATATTTCTACCATTTTTACTTACCGCACATTCAAAATCGGTTGTTTCAGTTTGTTTTTTACACTTAAAACAATACATTTTTTTATATTAAATTAAATTTTTTAATATAAAATATGGATATTGTTAATTTATCATGGAACGAAGCGTTAGCAAAAAGATTTAACCGTCCCCTTTTACCAAGAAGTATTAGAGGTTTAATAGTAGGTAAATCAGGATGTGGTAAAACTACACTTTTACTTAACCTTTTGTTAAGACCCGATTGGTTAGATTATAACAACTTATACGTTTTTGGTAAAAGTTTGTTTCAACCAGAATATCGCATACTTAAAAAAGCTTTTGAAGAAAAAATACCAAAAGAATATATATTAAGGTTGTTTTCACTTAAAAATGAAATTCAAAACTATGATGTTTCACCTACAGCATTAGTTGAAGAATGGAGCAAAACAATTAAAGAAAAATCTGATATTAACTGTGAATTTTTTGAAAATGCTAATGATGTGTCAGATCCCAGAGATTTAAACGGGCAAAACAAAAATGTAATGATTTTTGACGATTTACTTTTAGAAAGACAAAACAAATGTGAAAGCTATTACGTAAGAGGGAGACATAGTAACGCAGACTGTTTTTATCTATCACAAAATTATTTTAGATTACCCCGTCAAACTATTAGAGAGAATGCAAATTTTATTTGCTTGTTTAGGCAAGACTTAAAAAATCTTAATCATATTTTTAGCGATCATGTAGGGGATGATATGACAAAAACCGAGTTTGTTAATTTTTGTAAAAATTGTTGGGAAAGACCTCATGGTTTTGTTATCATCGATTTAACCAATGATAAATATAACGGTAAATATAGAAATGGATTTGACAACTTTTATATACCTAAAAATTATAAAGATTATTATTAATGCATAAAAAATATATCTTAAGCAAAAGATATATTTTAAATATTTAAACAACCTTTTTACTAATATAAAAAATGGAAGAAGAATTACTAAAACAAATAGTAAAAAACACTGACCATAAAACATCATTTCAAATTATCGTAAGTGATAACAAATCAAATTTTAAAACAAGATTTACTCCACCACTTCAACTTGAACGTGATAAAAAATATGAAATAGCTTTAGTCAATCTTGAAACTTACTATTCATTTCCTAATATTACTGATAGTAACAACATTTTTATTTATTCACAAGATAGTGGTAACACATGGGAAAAGATAAAGATACCAACAGGTAGCTATGATTTAGTTGATATCAATGATTATATACAACAAGAAATGAAGAAAAAAGGACATTATGATCTATTCAATGAAGAATATTATATTTACTTATCAGCAAACACTAACACCTTAAAATCAGTTCTTATTCTTGAAAATGGATATCAGGTAGATTTAATCAGAGAAACAGTATTGGAAAAGTATTAGGATTTAACAGAGCAAAATATGTTCGAGGGTTTCATGAATCAGAAAATTTAGTTAATATCTTAAGTATTAACAGCATACTTGTTAATATTGATTTAATCTCAGGTAGTTATGTTAATGGTTCCCAAAGAAACACAATTTACAGCTTTTTTCCAAATGTATCTCCAGGTTATAAAATAATAGAAAATCCAGTTAATCTGGTATATTTACCTTTAACAATAGATGAAATACATGATTTAAACGTTACGCTAACTGACCAAGATGGAAACATATTAAATTTAAGAGGAGAAACATTAACGATTAGATTTCATATAAGAGAATCACGTTAAATATAAAATGTCAAATTACATTACAGTTAAAGTAAATATATCAGAAGGGCAAAAGCAAAAGCTAAATCATGCTGTTAAAGCTAGTTGTCCGGTAAGTATTCGTTTAAATTTTGATGACTTACAAGGTAATGATATAATTGCAGTGACCAAATTACAAGCAAATAAAATAGCTAAAGCTTATGAAGCTGGTAAGGGAACCACGATTAGAATGACTATTAAGTAACTTAAACACAACATGAAAGTTGAAGGAGGATTTTTACCTTTGATAGCTGGATTGGCATCAGCTGCTTTACCTGTATTAGCAAAAACAGTATTACCTGCTTTAGGTGTGGGTGCCCTAACTGGTTTAGCATCAACAGGAGTTCAAAAAGCAATGGGTAACGGATTGTATCTTAAGAAAGGTGGTAATATTTGTCAAGTTGAAACTGATGGTGAAGGTTTATATCTTAAACCATACAAAGGTAAAGGGTTAAAAAATAAAGGTGAAGGATTGTATTTAAAACAAGGTGGAAAAATTTATGATGGAAAAGGTCTTCTTTTAGGACCAAATAGTCCATTTGCTAATATTCCTATATTAGGTGCAATTTTGTAAATTAAAAAGAATGAATGTGCATAAATTTGGAAATATACCTAAAATGGTTCAACCAAAAACTATTTTTGGAACCCTTTAGAAGTTAAGCATCCAGCTAAAAAAGTTAATCCTGTTACTTGGGATGTTTTTACTCAACAACCCCTAATATTAAAAGCTGGTGAAACTAAAACCATTGTTTTAGGTTTTGGTTTTATGATGAGTAGAGGAGCTGTTTTAATTTCTCTATCATTCAACTTAAAAATTAAGCAATTAAGTATAACAAATGAGGTAGTGTTGGAGGAAACCCCAGATGTGGTTACCACAATTACAAACAACTCTGATGATCTATTAAAAATTAACGAAGGTGAATTTTTGTGTCGTCTTTACTATTCTATTTAAAAAAATAGTTGTAATTAATAAAATGGAACTAAAAGAAAAGATTTATCCAGTACTACCAGAACCACGAAATATATCAAATGCACCATCATAAGAACCAGTACTATCAGCAGAAGACAATGGTCAATCCTTTAGACTACAAAAAATATCAGAAATTCAAACATTTCTTGAAAATGAAGTTAGGGTTAGAGAGCAGTTAAGTAAAAAGTATTTGAAGATTAGTAAATCAGTTGATAACGTTGAAACAGGACTAACCACCTTAGCACTAGGTGCCGGAGCAGGTGGAACAGCACTTTTAAGTACCGTTGTAGCAATTCCAGCAACGATAGCTTTAGAAGGTTGTGCCTTAGCTGGTGGACTTTCAGCATTGATAGGTAAGTTTGTTGTTAGAAGAACCAGGACAAAATCAGAAAAACACCTTCAAATTAAAATGTTAGCAGATTCAAAGTTAAATACACTATTTACACATATATCTAAAGCTATCAGTGACAACAAAGTAGAACATTCAGAATTTACTTTAATTATGGATGAATTGGAAAAATATAAGGTGATGAAGGAAGAGATACGAGTTAAGTCAAGGAAAAAAAGCAAGATAGAGGAACAAGAAAGTTTAATCGAGAAGGGGAAACAGGAAGCACGGGAGGAATTCCGCAGACTAGTAGAAAGAAACAATGGAATCCATTAAGACTAAAACTAAAACCACCTAAGTTTAAATGTTCTTGTGCATGTGAGATAGGTAATACTGATTAAAAAAATAATAAGATAAAAAAATTTTTTACTTAAAAAAATATGTCATTTTTAAAGATAAAAGACCCTGTAAAAAGGGACCAAATTGTAAAAGAATATCTTGCAACAAAGAAAAGAATTCGTGATAGTCAGCTTGCAGAGAAAACAGGTGAAATTGAATTACAAACAGACCTTTCAAAGTTTTTTAAACCTATTACAGAAACACAAAAAGCTGCAACAAAGGAGATTACAGAAGGGCTTAAACCTATTAAAGAGGGTATCGAAGACTTACCTAATGCTATTACATTTCCAACCTTTCCTTCTATAAAAGCTTATGAGAAATCGAAAATGGATGAAGATGAACTTGAAGAATTATTTAGGATGAGGGAAATGTTGGATGAATTTGAAGAAACGCCATTAATGTTTATTGGACCGCTTGCGCAAAAGCAACTAAAAAGATTTACCAATAAGGATGAAGTTGATACAACGTATGGGTTATATGACAAAGAAGGTAAATTTTATATCGGCAATCAGGTAGTTGAAATTTTAGAAAATGATATTTTAATTGCAGATAAAATCTATGAAGGCACACCTGGTCTGTGGGAGTTAATTATCGCTAAAAGACCGGACAGAGAAAAATATACTGATGAGGATTATGATAATTACGAGGAGATAATGATAAAAAGCAACACCCTCCGTAAAAAAAATGACCCGAAAAGTATGTTACCAAAAAGCAGTAAAGCATTCAAATGGAAAAAAATTATTTCCAAAATTTAGAAAGATAAAGTCCTTGGAAAAGGAATTACCATTATCCCATCTAACCCTAACTCACTATTAGAAAGATTAGACCTCTTAATGGCAAGTAAAAAAGCTGGTAATACAGGTGTAAAAAATGAGCTTGTAAGTATTTGTGATGAATTAAAAAGACAACGTGTATTAAATTAAAAGCATCATAAAAATTTAATGACTATAATATAAAATGATTACATCACAAAAGAGAGGATTTAAAAGAAATTATGCTTATGGAGGAGCAGGGATATTTGATACTTTAGCTAATTTTCTTACAAGACTTTTTACAAGCAGCGCAGCTAAACAAATTGCATCTTCAGCAGTTGATGTTGGTAAGAGTGTAGCTAAGGAAGGAGCAAAGAAAGCGTTAGAGGTTGGAAAGAGTGCCGCAGTTGATGCAGGTAAAAAGTTAGTTGAAAAGGCTTTAACACCAAAATCTAAAAAGATTTTAGAAAAATATACTCAAAAGCCTACTACAACAACTCAACCTGCAACACAAAATATTAATGCCTTAATAGATGGTAGTGCCATTGCTATTCAAGATTTAGTTAAGAAATTAAATAGTAGGGATTCCGGAGTTAAAGTATTATGAAAATAATAAATTTAAGTTAAGTAAAATATTTACATTAAATAAAAAAGAATGACAAAGCTAAAATTTAGGCTAACAGAATATGAAAAATACAATACTAAAAGAATTGGTATTCTTTTTGCAAACTTTAAAATTGGTGAAGACTGTGATATTCTTGAAGTAAATAATACAAGTTATGATTATAAAAAGGTTGTTGTAAAATTGTCTCCTGAAAAAGCTGATATCATGAAGGATTTTGAAGATGAAGTAAATCCATATTTAGAAGAAAACAATATACCAAAGGTGACCGTTCTTTACGGAAATAAAATTTATTCTAAAATGAGAAAAAAATTTTCTGCTGAAAAACTTAAAAATATTAAACTTAAAGGTGTGTTTGTTAATGATGAAAACAAATCATTCCCTCAACTATGGCTAGAATATTAAAAAACACAACTCAATTGTAATTTTAACTTAAAAATTATAATTGTATATAATAAAAATGGATATTTTAAACATTAAAGCACCGATTTTAAAAGATGATAGTATTGATGAATATGAATATCATGAGTATGCACCTATTACAGGAACCAATCTAAACAACTCTGGAGGAAATATTAGGATTGATATCGAAACTCAAGATATTTTTCATCATCCTTCTGAGGCATATCTTCAAATTATAGGTGAATTAGTGAAAGATGATGGTACCGTTTATGGGGCGGCAAATGAGGTAACATTAACAAATAATGGTCTGATGTATCTGTTTAAAAATATCAGATATCAACTTAGTGGGCAAGAGATAGAAACCATTAATTACCCGGGTCAGGCTACAACAATGCTAGGACTGTTAAAATACCCTGATGACGTTTCTAAATCACAAGGGTTAAACCAATTATGGTATAAGGATACTCAAGAAGCAGCAGGAGGTGACCGTACCGGTTTTAGAATAAGAAGAGATTATATTTTTAGTTCAAATCCAGTTGGAACCTTTAGTTTTAGGGTACCCCTAAAACATATATTTGGTTTTTGTGAAGATTACAACAAAGTTTTATATGGTATGAAACAAACTTTAACCTTAACAAGAAATGATGACAAAGATGCAATTTTTAGAGCTGGTGGTACCGATGCTGGTAGAGTTAATTTACTGAAGGTATCTTGGTTTATGCCTCATGTAACACCGGAAGATGGTAACAAGTTGGAACTTTATAAATTTATCGAGAAAAAAGAAAAATTTCCAGTTGGGTATAGAATGATACAAAGCGACACTATTGCGGTTCCACAGGCAACAGGTTTTACTTGGAGGCTATCAGCTAAATCATCTCCTGAGGTACCGCGTTTTTTAATTGTTGGTTTTCAAACTGGTAAAAGTGGTGACCAAGAACAAAACCCAGCTATATTTGACAGCATAAATGTTAAAAATATTTATGTAATGTTAGGTTCAAAAAAATATCCACTATATGATTATGATATAAATTTTACTGCTAATCAAATTAGTAGAATATATGGTGAAGCTGCTTTGTTTAGAAAAAAGTTTTTTAACATGGATGAATTAGTATCAAACCCTAATATTACTCCTTCAGATTACAAAACCCTTTTTCCTTTGTTTGTGTTTGACCTATCAAAGCAGAGTGAAAGGTTAAAGTATTCTGTAACTGATATTCACATTAAAGCAACATTTACTAGAAATCCTAACCCAAATACTGTGGCATATGCGGTTTTACTTAGTGATAGGTTAATTAACTTTCAGAGTGATGGTAATAAAATGAGTGTAGTGTATTAAGTAATTTTTTATGTTATATAAAAATGAAAAAGATCGCTGATTTTAAAAAAATTTAACAGATAACAATATTAAGTTTTATTCCTATTGAAACAAGAAAAAGTATATTGATGTTTTAAAAGAGCATGGATTGTATCCTGAAGAAATTATACCACTTAAAAAAGAACCTAATTATGATAGATTAAAAAATATAGGTAAAAATCCTAAAAAAGTTACATTAAAAAATGTTGAAACTGAAGAAGAAACAACATTTCCATCAATTTACAAGGCTAGTAAGTTTATTGATCGTTGCCCTCAAACAATTGAAAATTGGAATGGTAGAGTATGGAATGGTAAATATAGAACTGATATTCAATAATTTATTATTTTTTAAAAAATAATAAATTAAAAAATTTGAGTTTAAGTAATTTATTTTGTTTAAAAAAAACATAGTCGTGAGCAGATTTTTTAACAGATTATCTGATTTTACATATGATGCTTATAGGGGAGCCAGAAGAGCAATTAGCGCAGCAATGCCAATCGTTAGAAGAAGAATAGGTGAATTTACTAATTGGATAACTGGTAATGTTCCACCACAACAAATACCACAGGTAATAGATGAAGTAGAAAGAAATATAGAGGAAACAATATCAAGAAGAGAAAGAAGATTTCAAAGAATACCAAGAACAAACTTTGAATTAAGAGAAGAACAATCAGCATTTAGAAATTTTATAACACAATATGTTATTGATGGTGAGGAAGGTTGGGGACCAGATAATTTTTTAGAAGCGTCCAGACAAAGTATAACAATATTTTTAAGAAGTAATAGAAATAATAAAGTTATGTTAAGTCTTTTTTGCATAATGAAGAAGGAAACCGACCATTCGATTACAGTAGAAAGACCATTTAGGTCATATCATGAAATTAATTTAAGAGAAACTAATGTAGATGAATTATATGATGATATGGTTGAACGTGTTATAGAAAATTTGGAAAGTTTTATGGCAATGGGTAGCGGATGGGTATTTCATAAAGTTATCAGCTTAACTTTGTTTGTTGATGAATATACACCATTACAGGCAAGTTCATGGATACCACTACCAATAGGATTAAAAAATAAAAAATTAATTAATATTCAAAATAAAGATGATAACAATTGCTTTCAGTATAGTGTAGCAAGACATATTAATCCAAAAGAGAATAACCCACAAAGAGTTGATACAAAATTAAAAGAACAAATTAAAAAATTTAATATGAATGGGATTGATTGTCCCGTTAAGTTAAAAGATATTAATAAGTTTGAAGACCAAAATCCTTCAATTTCTGTTGTTGTTATAGGTTATGATGAAAAAGATGGTTTATATCCTCTTAGAAGACAAAGAAAAGAAACCTTTAATAGAGAGCATTTAGTAATTCTTTTGTTGATAACAAATGAAGAAGGAAATAGTCATTATGTTTTAGTAAAAAATCCTTCTGCGTTGTTAGCTTCAAGTTTATCAAAAGCTAAACAAAAAATGTTTTTTTGTTGGAGTTGTTTTGGTCATTTTACAAGTGAAGAAGTTTTAAGAAAACATCAGGACTATTGTTATAAACATGTTGCTGTAAAAACGGTGTTACCTGAAAAAAATGAACAAATTGAATTTAAAAACCATATTAAAACACAGTGGTTTCCTTTTGTAATATATGCTGACTTTGAGTCGTATATTATTTCAATAAATACTACTTCACCAGACCCAAACACAAGTTTTACAAAAAAAATACAAAAACATGAACCATCTGGGTTTAAGTTTTATGTAAAAAGCTTACATGAAAATATATTTAAATCAGAATTAGTAAGTTATACAGGTAAAAATGCAGGATTAGAATTTGTAAAGAAAATAGAAAAAATAGCAAAAAAAATTTATGATATTCCAGAGGTAAAAATAATATTTACTAAAAAAGATGAGGAAATTTTTGATAAAGCAACAGAATGTTATATTTGTAATAAAGAATTTTCTAATGATTTTAAAAATAAAAAGGTTAGAGACCATTGTCACTATACAGGAAAATTTAGGGGAGCCGCTCATAGCTTATGTAATTTAAAACATCGTAAGCCTAACTTTATACCTGTGTTTTTTCATAATCTTAGTGGTTATGATAGCCATTTGTTTATAAAAAATCTTGGTTATGATGAGGGAAATATTAACTGCATACCTAACAATGAAGAAAAATATATTAGCTTTACAAAAAAGGTTAAAGTTGATGAATATTATGATAAAAAAAAAAATAAATAAAAAAAAAAATAAAGATATAACAATTGCTTAAGATTTTTAGATAGTTTTAAGTTTATGGCAGAAAGTTTAGAAAAATTAGCAACTTACTTAAAGGACCAACAATTTGAAAATTTAGCTAAATATTATCAAGGAGGAAAATTTCAACTTCTTCATGAAAAAGGAATTTATCCATATGAATATATTGACTCACCAGAAAAACTTAAAGAAACAAAATTATCACCAAAAGAAGCATTTTACTCTCATCTTACAGGTGAAACAGTGACAGATAAAGAATATGAAAGAGCATTAAAAGTATGGGAAGTTTTTAAGATAAAAAATTTAAAAGAATATCATGATTTATATCTTGAGTCAGATGTTTTACTTTTAGCAGATATTTTCGAAAACTTTAGAAAAGAATCATATAATATTTATGGTTTAGACCCAGCATGGTATTATACGGCACCCGGTTTATCTTGGGATGCTATGCTTAAAATAACTGAAGTAAAATTAGATTTGATAACAGACCATGATATGTTTTTAATGACAGAGGATTGTAGTAGAGGTGGTGTTTCAATGATTCCAAAAAGATTTGGTAAGTCAAACAACAAGTATATGGGAAAAAGGTTTAAACGTAAAAAGGAAAAAAAGTATGCTGTATATTTGGATGCAAATAATTTATATGGTAAAGCAATGTCAATGAAATTACCTACTGGTAATTTTTCATGCATGACAGACTATCAATTAGAAAACTGGATAAAATATCCATGTATTTTAGATGTTGATTTAGAGGTGCCCAAGAATCAACATGATTATTTTAATGAACTTCCTCTTGCTCCTGAAAATATGATAATAAATAAAGTTAAAAAATTGGTTCCAAATTTATATGATAAAAAAAATTATATTATTCATCATCCAAATTTAAAACAATATTTAGCTTTAGGATTAAATCTAAAAAAAATTCATAGAGGATTTAAATTTAAAGAAAGTGATTGGTTAAAACCATATATTGAGTTAAATACAGAAGAAAGAGCAAAAGCATCAAAAACAAAAAATGAATTTGGTGAAAATTTTTTTAAATTAATGAACAATGCTGTCTTTGGAAAAACAATGGAAAATTTAAGAAATCGTGTTGATGTTAAGCTTCTTACAAACAAAAAATAGGCTAAAAAATATGTTAATAAACCAAACTTTAAACATTGTAATACTTTATCAGAAAACTTTATTACTATTCATATGGGTAAAAAACAGGTAGTATTAAATAAACCAATATATGTTGGTGTTTCAATTCTTGAATTAAGTAAAACTATAATGAACAACTTTCATTATTGATATATTAAACCAAAATACGGTTCAAAAGCAAAACTTTTATTAACTGATACTGATAGCTTAATGTATGAAATAGAAACAGAAGATTTTTATAAAGATATTTCAACGATGTAAAAAATAAATTTGATACAAGTAATTATCCAATAGACCATCCTTCAGGTATTCCTAATGATATAAATGAAAAAGTACCAGGAATGTTTAAAGATGAATGTAAGGGAAAACAATTATTTAAATTTGTTGGATTAAGACCTAAAATGTATTCTTTTAAAATGTTTGATGGAGAAGAAAAAAAAAGATGTAAAGGTATCAAAAAAAATGTAATTAAAAAAAATATTTCACATGCTAATTATATGAATTGTTTAGTTACAAAAAAAGAACAATATAGAAAAATGACTAATATAAGAAGTTATAACCAGGATTTATACACAGAAGAAGTTAATAAAATTGCATTAAGTGCAAATGATGATAAAAGGTATATTTTACCAGATGGGATAAATACTTTAGCTTGGGGACATTATAAAATTGAAAAATTAACTGAAGAAAAAAATAAAAAATTAACTGAAGAAGAAAAAATAAAATATGAGCAACAAGGAGCAAGACCAAAGACATATTAAAATATTTAATATAGTAAAAATATTAAATATTTATTAAGTTTTCAGTTTAACATTTTATTTAAAATCATTAATTTAATTATTTTTTCTTTTTCTAATTCTACTTCTTTAATATCATTAAACCATTTAATATAAGGATAATAAATCAAAGAATCTATTATAATTTTTTTAAGGTTTTCTCAATTATAAAATCAAATTTTGATAAAAAAGAATCATCACTAGAAAAATAAAACCTGTTTTGATTATTATTTGCACTAGGAAACATCACCTGCATTTCTACAAGATTATGACATTTTATTAAAAAAGAAAAATGATAATATAAATAAGCCTTAATTGGTGTTAAATCATATTTTATTTTTTCATTACAAAAGACTTTTATATTAAATGGTATCCTTTCCATAGTAAAAAGTTTTCTTTCTGCTTTATGTAAGCCTCTTTTTTTATTTTTTAAAACAAATTTTAAATTTTCTATCTCATCCTTGGTTAAACTATCTAATACATTCTTTTTTACTTTTGTATTACCCATCTTTACACAATATATTTTATACAACTTGTCAAAGAAAAATTCAATTTTTATTTTTATAAATTTTTTTTTTATTTTTTAAATTTTAATTTTAATTTAAGTAAATTTTTTTTATTTAAAAAATCCCTTCACCCTCACAGTAACATCATAGGTTAAATGTTTCTTCTTAATTGTTTTACTTTTCATTATAAATATTTACCAGCAAATCGGTAAATATTTATTTATGCGTTATGATGTTTATGCATTTTTTTTTTTTTTTTTTTTTTTTTTTTTAATTGGTTAAAGCTGGTAACACTTATGTAAAATCTTAAGCCATCCACAAACACATAAGTCGGTTAGCTGATGCGTCATGCGTTGGTTGATTGCTGGATAAAAGGTTAAGCAAAAAACTGATGTAAGGGTTTGTTGGTTAGTTAAGTTAAATAACTGAATGGGTGATGTGTTATGCATTAGCATGTTAGTTTTTTTTTTCTTAATCAAAAATTTTTTTTAAAAAAATAAAATTAATTTAAGCAAAAAAATGTTTATAAAAAAGGTTTTGTCAGTTTGTTTATAAACTTAAGCTATTGGGTGGGTTAAGAGTTATATTACTTAATTTTATGAGCATGTTAATGTTACATAAAATTGTTATTGTGTTTAAGGGTTAGCCATATGCTTAAGCGTTGGTTTGTTGGTTAAGGGTGGTAAAAGGGGGAGGGGAGAGTAACAACAACACTAAATAGCGGTTTTATGATGGTTTTTTAACCACACAAAAAATTTAGAATATTACACCAGGGTTGTAGTTAAAGACGGGCTAAATACCGCATTATATACACTACTCACAGTGTTCCTTAAATATTTATCTTATCAAATATTTATCATATTTATAACTTTGACTCTTTTCCCAAATCACTGAAGAACAATCCAGTATACACTTTCCACTTCCTGTATCTTCATTATAAGTGGAGGGAATGAGGAAAATGATACCAGTATTTTCTCCTGTTGCAACCATATCTTTCGCTCCAAGGTCGTGCAACTTCACGAACACTTCTTTCGTTTACCTAACATGGCTTCTTTTAAGATCCGATCAATTTCAAAAGTAAACCTCATTTACATAATTCATTGCCTTTTTACTACTTCTTTAGATTACCCAGGTGTTTCAATTTCTTTTTAGGATGGCTTACGTTTATTGCGACAGGATTCACCTTTCAATATTTTTCATCAATGATTCGACTTACCTGTGGAAACCAGCCAGTAGGTTCGCAAAGATAATGTGCAAGGTAAAAAAAACTCCAACAATGCACGGGTTATCGCAACATAACTCAAATTTTGTTTAAGTCGGCCTTGACTTTGTCCATAATCCTTGTAAAACAAACTCGTGAATAAATGCGATATAACTCAAGTGATGTTGAAGTCGGCGTTAAAACAACACGAAAACAAATATATCTCCATCAACAAATCGACAATCAGCACCACCACCATCATCAACAACGACTCCACCACTACAACAACTACCAACACCAACAGAATCATCATCATTATCATCCAATCAATGAACAAATAGCTTTACATCGCATTGGCTTTGTGGCAGACTCTGTAGGTTCTTCCTGTTCTTTTTCTCTTTAATACTCAGATTCCCCAAGTAACATTTTTACTAGAAGTACTCAAGTACTCTTTAGGGAAAGGTTGTGGTGGGAAAAATCAAATATCTTTTCTAACTTTTAGATCCCAAATTTCAATGACACTTAGAAAATGAGCCATGCTCTGGCAAAAGTGGGTTTAATGCATCTCCGTGATACATCATACCAAGCAAGATGATCAAGCATCAATAAAGTCCATTTTGTCTAACAACCAACTTAATCATGATTTGATGGATCCTTTGACATACATAAAATTGACCATTGGCGAAAAGTTTCGGCCCAGGTCAGACTGCGCGGACTGCGCAGGCTGACCTAGGTCGATACTTTCCGCAGATGCATTAAGTCCCCATTTCACAGAGCATGGCTCAGATATTTTGGTTAGCAGCACTTTCTCCTTTTCCAATAATGTTTTCTACATTTTTGAAGGCAACAGCCTATCACATCAGCCGCATTTTTCCTACGCATTAACCCCTTACCACACAATCGCATGTTTTAACGACCCCGAGAAAGAAGGTTTTTGAAAACATTGTAAGAAAAGGAGAAAACACATGTAACGAGCACCTTTGGGGCCAGTTTTAATATCCGATTTTGAGCCTGTTTTGATTTGATTTGCCGTCTGCAAACGCTTTAAATTTGGACAAGTTCAAAATTCTGTCGTTTGGTAAAGAGTAAATCTCGGGCACTCCTTAAAGTTTTTCATTTGGTAAAGGGTTAGACAAAAATGGTGGAATGGGAGAGTATCAAAATAACTGACCTTTAGTTTTGGTGTCAAATATTGATTGATTGATTGGTCTGTCGGTCGGTCGGTCGATTGTGTTTTACGCTTTCAACACTTTTCTAGTCATATCACAGCAACAGTTCAAATATTCATGAATGTCCAGTGTTTCACAAGTACTAGGCCAAGGCCTAGTCTGAAATGTCTTGCCCAAGGACACTCCCAAGAAAAAAAACTCAGCACTTCAAGTAAGGCTCGAACCCGGAGTTAAAATTTCGTACATGGCATTTTTGAAAATCTGTCATTTGAAAGATGGAGGTTGTGTTAAAATGTCCTAAACTGTATTCGTAAAGAGATCTGTTTATTCGATGGTACGCTGACGTCAGGGACCGTATTCAATAAGCATTCTAGATTTCAGTCTTAATCTTATTCCAATTAGAAAGTAACGCTATTTCTGATATATTGACACTTTTTGGTTTAGCCTAGCAATTAAAATACTTTCAAATTTAGAAAAATCTTGAGAATTAGACAGAGAACGTTCTTAACCCTTAGGCTGCTAAGCGCGACTCACTGACCTTTTGCGGACAGTGCAGATCAAAATCAGACTGCACAGAACTTGTAGTCTGATCTTGTATCTACACTTTCCGATAGGGTTGGATCTACACTTCCCAATAGGGAGATATTTCTAGACCCAAAATAATTTCGAAATAGCTACCTTGGGATTTTTACTATCAGCTTGAATGTATCATTTAACTTATTCAACAGGATAAGGGTTAAAGAACGATTGGTGGATACAGCAGAATACGGGCCAGAACGCAAGTCTGCGAATTCCTCATCATGCACAACATGAAAGATAAGGTGTGGGTGTCCGTGGTCATGAGATAGAGCGTCCGCCTAGCAACCATTAGGTCCAAAGTTCGATTCGGAGCGGGTGTCAACTTTGGGACCGTTAACCTTTAGGCTGCTAAGTGCGACTCACAATAAGTATATTTTTCATTTCAATGAACCTGTTTTCATTTGAGGATTAGCATCTGATAGCGAACGTTGTAGATATAAGATCAGCCTGCACGTTTTGTTTGGTCTGATCTTGAACTATGCCGTCTGTAGACACTACCCATGGCAACATAAGCAGTGAAAGAGTCAAGTACATGGGAAGGAAAATGTTGATTTTGTTTGAGTGTTTGGTCATGTTTTCAACAGTATTTCAGTTATTGTAGCCAGTATACCTGTCCATGTGCCTGGGGTTTCTTTGACCCTTTGCAAAACAATCCCGTGTTTTAATGACCCTGTACTGGAGATGAGAGCAATTGAAAACATTCTGAGAATAGCTGGCCCGGATAAAATCTTAATAACAAACAATTACAAACAGATTAGAACATTCTTTTTCTTTCGATGAATTAATTACAGCGAAGTCGGTCGGATGAAATAGCGTAGTTAGACAGGAACAAATCTTTTCGTCCCTGGGCTTGTCCGACTGCAAGCTCTAGGATTGGTTAGTTTAGTTTAAACATATTTATTTTACATCGATTGAGAAACAAGTTCTTACAACTTATACAAATCTCTCTCGATTCTGCTTGCTGGAAACTACACCAGTACTCGCGCCGAATGTGTGGGCCAATGAACAGTCCCTAAGTTGACATCCGCTCCAGGGTATCGAACTCGGGACCTTTTGATTACGAGGCCGACGCTCTACCTCACAACCACGGACAACACTAGGGTTGGTTGGTTGGTTGGTTGGTTGGTTGGTGAATGGATGGATGGATGGATCCGCCCGCTTACAAATGCATTTCGTCTTTAACAACCCTTGGAGAAACAATTTTGAAAACATAATGGGAAAAGGAGCTAATCAGAAAATTTTATTACGCATAGTTTTAATATAAAGATATTTAACATAGCGTTTTTTTTTTTTTTTTTTCCTTCTTTATTTAATACCTTCATAACGAACGTTTTTCTTAGTGAAAACTTTAAAACAGATCCCCCCCTAAAAAAAAAAAAAAAACATGGTACGAAAAGGTATGACCATAGTATGAAGCAGTAAAATTATGGTACGAAATAGCATAAATTACGGTACGAAGTGACTGGTACGAAATGGTTATGGTACGAAACGTTCGTATAATTCATCTGGTAAAAGAGGTACAGTGCAACGAAAGAGTACAAAACATCGTGAGAAAAAAAGAAAATGCTGTTTACCAGCATTTTCACATTTTCCCCCAATGTTTTCAAATCTAGGATGAAAGAGAATTTGGGCGAACGGGAGCAAGGCCGAACGACTCTGATTTCGTGGGTGATACTCTTCAAAAAGGAGAAGTGTGGCTGTCAAGTACAGTAGCAGACGGACTTTGTCACAACTCTACAATCAGGGGTAATAAATCGTAAGGATTATTTCTTTATATAAATCTTTTTTCATTGGTTTTACCCGGACAGTTGAGAATTAAAGCACTGAAATTTTTCAACTTTTTGCGAATAGAAATAGTTTGGCATCTTTCGAATGCAATCGACTTGCACCGTAAGTTCATGTCAACATCCAAATTTGGGGGTCGACTCACGTATCGTCGATATTATCGGACGGCACCTGTTTTTTAATGCAAAAGAATGCCCGTATTTTCTTGCATACTTTGCCATCAACGAATTGTGTGAATAGATAGTTTGAATTAAAAATAAAATGATCTTACAACTGTTAAGTGGCAAAGGAAGAAAATGCGGCAAAAACTGTATCTTGGTATAGTCGCTTCCGATTTATCGTGGGTTCTTCATTATCGTGGTATTTACAAATTCACAAAGTGAGGCTGAAATGCACCTCATTGAGGATGTTCTCACGTGATTATGTGTTGGTCACATACTGTCAACACACTTTGCAACCATACCTAGACAACCTTTCTGAAATGGAAGGTAAATTCAAGTTTTCATCCCAGTAGTAAGAAAACTTGCCTCTTTGCACTATCCCCCAGATGAATTTGATGACCTTATCAGCGTAACAAAAGCAATATCAGTATAACAGTTCTGTAGAATTTGTTTTCCTGTCACTGAAGTTTATGAGAGGAAAGTAAATTTCAAACGACCATTAAATGATGATGTCAACGCTATCCAACTATGGAAATGAAAATAAGAGGCCAAGAAGAAATTTTTGACTCGCTAATTATAAAAATCTTATTCTCAAGGCATTACAAATTATTTTTACTTGTGTTCCCTGATCTGTTGAAATAAGAGAACACTAGAAATTATTAATTCACTTTTTATCGACAAAAGAGGTCCAAAATGAGGTATTTGATGCTATGTTAAACACAGATCTGTAGACATCTTTTTTTCCCTCCATTTTTATATGTGCCCAAAGTAAAACCTCGCTTACAAAATGACAGGAAGAATTTATTTATATCTGTTGCTCAAAATTCTCGATAAAATTGTCTCAACACCTTGAAAATAACCTATTTTTAATTTGCCACCAAGTTTTGAACATAAAGAGGATGAGCTTGTACATCTTCCAGGGCCTCATCTCAATGCCACAATAATTGTGGAAGTAGTCCTTTTTTAATGTAGGTCAGTGCTGTACCCTGTTTTGTCTAGAATAAGAATAGTTAATTGACGAACAGAAAATCTTTTATCGCAGAAATATACATTAGATTTCATTGCATGTTTTCTGCTGCAGAAAAATATCAGGCAAGACTCCACCACACAGTGGAATTTGTCAGTACCACGATAATAGGGGATTCAGTCCTAATAGTCACGATAAGCACTTGTGGATTGCACAAAATGATAGCAATTTCTCCTGCTTAATTGACTTTATAATTTTATAGAAGTACTTCTATAAAAATAATTTTTCAACTTAAATATGTTAACCCTTTACCACACAATCCCGACTTTTAACAACCCTGAGAAAGACGCCTTTTGAAAACATTGTTGGAAAAGGAGAAAATGCTGGTAACCAGCATTTTCTCCTTTTCCAACAATATTTTCTGTCCTTCCAAACACACATTTCAAATTTTCAGTCACAAATTATCGTGTCATCTGCAAATGCTTTCAATTTGGACTAGTCTAAAATTTTGTTGTTTGGTAAAGGGTTAATTTATTTGTCAAAACACCGTTAGAAGTGAGACAGTACAAAGTTGCCATCTGTAAAAAGAGTAAGCCAATTTCGGCAACTCTGGTTGTCCAGAAATTAGAGGCCCAAGAGAGGGTAAAATGAAATTCAATATTCACAGCATTACTTCAGCAATATTCACAGCCTCACTGGGGTATTTACCATATATCCCTTTCCTGTGAGAAATCCTAGATCAACTAAAACAAAAAGCAGGTCACAGAAAACAAAATCGATAATAGTTTAATTTTTTTTAGTAGTTGTGACTTCACTGGACTTAAGGTTCAATCAGGAAAAACATCAAAATTTTCACAGAGTATAAAATCATTTTAAATCATTTTTGAATTTCATCTTTTCACCAGCATCATAGAAAATACCATTCAATATCATCCAGATGGTTGAAAGAAAACCAACTTTGAACCACTTCAGCATCCCACAGCCATTTTGAAATTGCAAGAGCATTGCTGTCTTGACTAGGATATCTCAGAAAACTGGCATTACAGATCCAAGATCTGATCTGTGCAGTCTGGTCTGAATCTGCACTCGCTGCAGACACTTTCTCCCTGGCCTGTTGATTCAGATATAGAGAATATAATATTAAGTGAGCTTATTTGTGTTGCAGTACATTACAGGTTTTTTTTCCTCGAAATGCTCTATTTAACTCTACCGAATGACAAAATTTTGAAAGTCTTTCAAATGGTGAAAAAAGCTGTGGAAAAAAGATTGATTGATTGTATGGTGTGTAATGCCATTTTCAACATTATTTCAGTTATATTGCAGTGCCTGGTGCACCTATCCATGCTTTCCTGGAGTTTCTTTTACCAGTACTCTACACAATATTCTTTACAAGCCACTGGCTGCTTTCCCACATAACAGTGGTCAGAGGTGAGAGAGGAATGAAGTGGAAAAAAGAGAACATGTTGAATACATGCAATTTTTCCCACTATATTTTCAAAGCCCCACAGGGTTGTTTGGTCAAGGCTTAACACACTGATTCTATTCTTTAGAATCTCATTAAGAGGAAACATGTTAGTGACTGTGTAAAATGGTAGTGCTGTGGCTGGAAGGAGAGGAAGGGGGGCTATGAAAACATCTAACCCTTATCCTGCTAAAAAACTGAAATGCAATTTCAAACCAGTTGTAAAACCCAAATAATGCTATTTCAACCTTTTTTTTTTTTAAAAGAAATATCTCCTTATTGGACAGATTAGATCCAAGATCAGACTGCATGTTCTGTGCAGTTTGTGCATGTTCTGTGCAGTTTGATCTTGATCTATACTGACCGCTTCAAGGTCAGTGAGTCGTGCTTAGCAGCCTAAGGGTTAATACATCCTGCACTGAAAGATGCGTAACCAGATCTATGCTGGTCAGTATTGTGAATGGACAGCCTGGTTACTAAGGTTGCAAGCGGTGGATGGCCAGTCCATTCTGTTTACGTAATGACCTCTCTGCTAGGGTCATAACCTTTACACAACTCTACATCCTTTGCCCTTACAGCTTCACATGCTTCACCTCGCTAACATTAAACGACCAGCAGCTGAGTACTATTTAAAACTTATGGTGGTTAAGAGTTGCGTTTTTATCAGTTTGCTCTATTGAGGCAGAACAATCTAAATTTTTAAATTCTTTTAAAGCAGTGTATCCTTACAAACTCCTTTCTGTTGCAATTTTATCCTTGCTCAGGGCCAAAATGACCTATCATCTTTTCACTTGCTAAAGATATGGACAGCACTTGTCACAACTCCGCTGATCCCATAACTTCATATAATGATCAACGGATCACTCAAAGTTTTCTGAATAATATGGACAGCAGACGACTACAGGATGTGTTCTCATCACCCGATACACTTGATTCGAACTTGTTTCATGAATAAAGTTACTGCATATCACTGACCCTATTTCTTATTATCATGTTGAAAGTAAACTGCCTTAAAATTTCCAGTTTTTGCCAGATAGAGTATGTATAGGTGCACTGGTAGCCATGATGTAGATTAAATAATGTTAAAAAAGGGTGTTAAATATCATACAAACAAATAAATAAGACACATTTATTTTCTTAATATTTCGAACTTGAAGTCAGTGTCTATTCTAGAAACTGGAAGTGGCGAGGGAATTTTTCCCCCCTATCAAAAAACTAGGGGGGATTTTCAAAAAAATAGGCGGGACAATTACAAACAGGTGGAAAACACGTAGCACATATGACAGACATTTATTCTTGTATGAGACTATCCAGTAGACTTACTGACCTGTTTATATGTTTAAGTCTTTACCAAACGACAAAATTTTAGACTTGTCCAAATTGAAAGCATTTGCAGACAACTATATAAATGTATCTCAAAAATTGAAATTTGTGTTGGAAAGAATAGAAAACATTGTGGGAAAAGGAGAAAATGCTGGTTACCAGCATTTTCTCTTCTTCCCACAATGTTTTCAAAAGGCTTCTTTCTCAGGGTCGTTAAAAGTCGGAATTGTGTGGTAAAGAGTTAAATAGTTTCTGGAGTATCCTGTAGAAATTAAATTCATTTTTCAAAAATAGATAAGAGTAGGACAGTTATAAAATGCATTCTGATATTTAAAAGGTCATTTTGGAGGTGGGCTGTTTTGATCCACTTCGTGTCAGGGGACAGGTTACTCTAATGGACATAAAATGTTGCTGAACAGCAACTTCAATGATGCCCTTTTTTTTTAACTATTTGCCAAATAACAAAATTTTAGACTTGTCCAAATTGAAAGCATTTGCAGACGATAAAACTAATGTGACTCTAAAATTGAAATTTGTTTTGGGAAGGGTAGAAAACATTGTGGGAAAATTGGGACTGAATTTATGCAGAATTTGAAAAAAATTAGCATGAATCCTGCACCCTAGACTAATCACTGGAGGTAGAACTTTGTGTCTTATAATGTGCATCATGAATATTGACTGAACCCTTTACCAAACAATCCTGGGTTTTAACGACCTTGGGAAAGAAGCCTTTTGAAAACATTGTGGGAAAAGGAGAAAATGCACAAAATTAGAATTTTAACCTTTTCTCACAACATTGTCTAGTTTAGTAAGGACAAACTCCACCATTTGAGATAGCTTTAATTTGTTGTCAGCAAATCCTTTCATTTTGGATAAGTCTGAAATTTAGTCATTTGGTAAAGAGTTATAGAATTAAAAATTACTCCTCGGTAACTTTTTATTTTTTACTTAAATCTCTTGTAGACTCATTGTTTTGGTTGTTCAATTTAAACTGGAAGTTTCAAGTATAGCCAAGGTGGGAACTGTAGTACATAACAAAAAAATGATGTATTGATTGACTTTTTAGCTCACCTGAGCACAACGTGCTCAAGGGGAGCTTTTAGGGTCACCCAGTGTCCGTCGTCCGTCGGTCGTTGTGCGTCGTGCGTCGTCAACAATTCTTTAAACATCAACTCCTCCTAAACCGCTGGGCCAATTTGGACCAAACTTGGCTGGAATGTTCCTTGGGAGGTCCTCTTTAAAAATTGTTCGCAGAATTTGATTCCGTCAAAAACTCTGGTTGCCATGGCAACAAAATGGAATTTTTTAGGAAATTCTTTAAAAATCTTCTTCTCTGAAACCGCTGGCCAGATTTTAAAATAATTTCACAGAGATGTTCCTTGGGTGACCCTTTTCAAAAATTGTTCGCGAAATTTTGATCCGTCAAGAAACATGGCTCTGGTGAATGGGGGCTTCTTGCACTATACAGAAATGAAGGAATTCTTAAAAATTCTTCTTCTCTGAAACCGCTGGCCAGATTTTAAAATAATTTCACAGAGATGTTCCTTGGGTGACCCTTTTTAAAAATTGTTCGCGAAATTTTGATCCGTCAAGAAACATGGCTCTGGTGAATGGGGGCTTCTTGCACTATACAGAAATGAAGAAATTCTTAAAAATTCTTCTTCTCTGAAACCGCTGGCCAGATTTTAAAATAATTTCACAGAGATGTTCCTTAGGTGACCCTTTTTAAAAATTGTTCGCGAAATTTTGATCCGTCAAGAAACATGGCTCTGGTGAATGGGGGCTACTTGCACTATACAGAAATGAAGAAATTCTTAAAAATTCTTCTTCTCTGAAACCGCAGGTCAGATTTTGAAATAATTTCACAGGGATGTTCTTTGGTTGACCCTTTTCAAAAATTGTTCGTGATATTTTGATCCGTCAAGAAACATGGCTCTGGTGAATGGGGGCTGCTTGCGCTATAGGGAAATGAAGAAATTCTTAAAAATTCTTCTTCTCTGAAACCGCTGGCCAGATTTTAAAATAATTTCACAGAGATGTTCCTTGGGTGACCCTTTTCAAAAATTGTTTGCGAAATTTTGATCCATCAAGAAACATGGCTCTGGTGAATGGGGGCTACTTGCAATATACAGAAATGAAGAAATTATTGAAGATTCCTCTTCTCTGAAAACACTGATCAGATTTTGAAATAATTTCTCAGGGATGTTCTTTGGGCGACCCTTTTAAAAAAGTGTTCATGAAATTTTGATATGTCAAGAAACATGGCTCTGGTGAATGGGGGCTACTTGCACTATACAGAAATGAAGGAATTCTTGAAAATTCTTCTTCTCTGAAATGGCTGTTCAGATTTTAAAATAATTTCACAGAGATATTCCTTGGGTGACCCTTTTCAAGAATTGTTCGTGAAATTTTGATCCGTCTAGAAATATGGCTCTGGTGAATGGGGGCTATTGGCACTATATGGAAATGAAGGAATTCTTGAAAATTCTTCTTCTCTGAAACCGCTGGTCAGATTTCAGAATAATTTACAGCAATGTTCCTTGAATGACCCTTTTCAAAATTTGTTCGCGAATTGTGTGTAAAATTTTGATTCATAAAAAAACATGGCTGTAATGGGCGGATCTTATTTTCACTATGGGTGCTAGAAGAAATCTGTTGAAAATCTTTTCTGAAAACACTGGAGTAATTTCAATCAAATTTGGGTGGATTGATTTCTGGGTGGCCCTCTTGAAAAATTAGTAGACTCTAGTGAAATTTTGATTTAGTGAAAAAACATGGCACAACTGGGCGTGATGTATTTCCACTATGTGTTCACATTATGTTGTACAACACCAGTGAATATGCTTTATATCAAATTAATCAGTTTCTGTTTCAATTTAGAAAAAATTCTTTAAGAATTTTCTTCTTTGAAACAAAATCCAACCAAACTTGACTGGATTGATCCCTGGCCATTTTTGGGGGACTTCTTTTGTCCCTGCAAACTCGAAGAAGTTCTTTAACCCATTACCACACAATCCCGACTTAACGACCCTGAAAGAAAAGCCTATTGAAAACATCGAGGGAAAAGGAGAGCTTTGATATTTGGCATGAAGCATCTCCTAGTGGACCTCTACCAAGTTTGTTTATATGATGCCCTTGGGGTCAAAACTGGCCCTGCCCTGGGGGTCACAAGTTTGAGCATAGGAACAAAGAGGGGAAACTTTAAAAATCATCTTCTCTGAAACTGGAAGGTGTAGAGCTTTGATATTTGGTATGTAACATTGCCTAGTGGACCTCCACCAAGTTTGTTCATATGATGCCCCTTGGGTCAAAACTGGCCCCGCCCCGGGGGTCACAAGTTTGAGCATAGTATCAAATAAGGAAAACTTTAAAAATCTTCTTCTCTGAAACTTGAAGGTGTAGAGCTTTGATATTTGGCATGTAGCATCTCCTAGTGGACCTCTACCAAGTTTGTTCATATGATGCCCCTGGGGTCAAAACTGGCCCTGCCCCAGGGGTCACAATTTCCAACATAGGAACAGAGAAGGAAAACTTTAAAAATTTTCTTCTCTAAAACTAGAAGGCATAGAGCTTTGTAATTTGGCATGAAGCATCTCCTAGTGGACCTCTACAAAATTTGTTCATATGATTCCCTTGGGGTCAAAACTGGCCCTGCCCCAGGGGTCACAAGTTCGAACATAGGAACAAAGAGGTAAAACCTTAAAAAATCACCTTCTCTGAAACTGCAAGGCGTAGAGCTTTGATATTTGGTATGTAGCATCTTCTAGTGGACCTCTACCAAGTTTGTTCATATGATGCCCCTGGGGTCAAAACTTGCCCCGCCCCGGGGGTCACAATTTCCAACATAGGAACAAAGAAGGAAAACTTTAAAAATCTTCTTCTCTGAAACTAGAAGGCATCGAGCTTTGATATTTGGTATGTAGCATCTTCTAGTGGATCTCTACCAAGTTTGTGCATATGATGCCCTTGGGGCAAAAGTTGGCCCAGCCCCGGGGTCACAAGTTCGAACATAGGAACAGAGAAGGAAAACTTTAATTTTTTTTTTCTCTTAAATGGGAAGGCATAGAGCTTTGATATTTGGTATGTAGCATCTCCTAGTGGACTTCTACCAAGTTTGTTCCAAGGATGCTGCTTGGATCAAAAATGGCCCAGCCCCTGGGGTCACAAGTTCAAACATAGGAACAAAGAAGGAAAACTTTAAAATTCTTCTTTTCTGAAACCGAAAGGTGTGGAGCTTTGATATTTGGTATGTTGCATCTCAGAGTGGACCTCTACCAAGTTTGTTCATATGATGCCCCTGGGTCAAAACTGGCCCCGCCTGGGGGGTCACAAGTTCGAAGATAGGAACAAAGAAGGAAAACTTTAAATTTCTTTTTCTCTTAAACGGGAAGGTGTAGAGCTTTGATATTTGGTATGTAGCATTTCCTAGTGGACCTCTACCAAGTTTGTTCATATGATGCCCCAGGGTCAAAACTGGCCCAGCCCCGGGGGTCACAAGTTCGAACATAGGAACAAAGAAGGAAAACTTTAAAATTCTTCTTTAATACTGGAAGGTGTAGAGCTTTGATATTTGGTATGTAGTGATTCTCTTCTAAGTTTGTTTGCCCATCTAAGCGCAACAAGTTCATTGAGTTCAAAATTGGGTCATCTTGGGTCATAAACTAGGTCACTAGGTCTAATTAAAGAAATACCTTGTTGGCACTCTCATTATTTGCTCAATTGCCTTGAAAATTAGTTAGAAAGTTTGTCTTTATAAAGTCTCACATAAGATTAATTTGGGTCAACTTGGGTCATAAACTAGTTCACTGGGTCAAATTAAAGAAATACCTTGTTTGCACTCTGGAGGCCACATTTATTGCTCAAATGACCTGAAAGTTGGCAAGAATGTTTGTCTTGATGAAATACCAGATGAGTTTGGATTTGGGTCACCTGGAACCATAAACTAGGTCACTAGGTCAGAATAAAGAAATACCTTATGGGCACTCTAGAGGCCACATTATTTGCTTAATTGCCTTGAAAATTGGTAAGAATATTTGTCTTTGTAAAATCTCACAAGAGTCTGAATTTGGGTCAACTGGGGTCATAAACTAGGTCACTTGGTCAAATTAAAGAAATAGCTAGTGGGCACTCTAGAGGCCACATTTATTATTCATTTGATTTGAAAATTGGTTAAAATGTTTCTTTTCATATAGTCAAAGACCAGTTCAAATTTGGGGTCATAATCTAGGTCACTAGGTCAAATTAAAGAAATATCTTTAGGGCACTCAAGGCCACACTTTTTGCTCAGTTGACTTGAAAATTGGTCAGAATGTTTGTCTTCATGAAATATGAGTTTGAAGTTGGGTCACCTGCGGTCAAAAACTAGGTCACATGGTCAAATTAAAGAATCAAAGCGTTGAAAACACTGATGTGGCATTTGTCAAGGAAGCCATTGTGTGGAATTAATAATTTGAAAAATAAACAACAGAAATAGTTTCAAAATATTCCCTTGAAAGTCAACCTACTATGTAGTAATGCAAAATCCGATAGAGGAGGGTGCAATCTTGTAGGACAAACAAGTCCGGGCAAACAAGCCTTGGACGAATAAGCCCAGGAACGAACTGGTTTTAGGACGAACAAGCACGGTATGTGCGTATCGTTACGCGACTATAGAAGACCATAGCAGATCAAGCTATTTTCGATAAAAAGAAAGTATTTTCATGATCGTTGTCCTAATCCAATTTATTGTAATACGCTATTTTCAATTTCATATCTGAGTGCAATCGAAACACTTATTTGTTTCAGAAAAATTGATTTTAATTGGGTTTACTTCCTTCGGTTTTGCACAATATACGATACATGATTTTCAAAATGCCATATTGAACTCATAGTGGCATTGTCTTCGACAAATGCCACAAAAACCTTTAAGGCACTCTACTAAGGTGAGCGACCCAGGGCCATCATGGCCCTCTTGTTATGCTATTTAACTCTTACCACACAGTCCCAACTTCTAATGACCCTGAGGAAGAAGGCTTTTGAAAAAATTGTGGGAAAAGGAGAAAATGCTGGTAACCAGCATTTTCTCCTTTTTCCACAATGTTTTCTATTCTTTCCAACACAAATTTCACAATGTTTTCTACTTTTCCCGAAAAAAAATTTCAATTTTTGATTCACATTTATTTTGTTGTCTGCAAAAGCTTTCAATTCGGACTGGTCTAAAATTTTGTCGTTTGGTAAAGAGTTAAATCCCTTGCAGACTCATTGATTTTGTTGTTTGATTTAAACGGGAAGTTTCAAGTACAGTCAAGTTGGGAACTGTAGTACATAACAAAAAATGATGCATTAATTGACTTTTTGTGCTATATAAGGATAAAGAAGTTTTCCCAATCAAAACTTTTAAATGGTAATTCTTTAAACTAATGCAAACAATCTAATTATGACACATGTATCTTTAAAAAGGCACAGAGTTCCACAAAGTAATTTAGATCTGAGTAGAACTTTCTCAGTATTTATCAATTGATCATCGTTTTACGAAAACAAAGGGTTTTAATGACAGTCTGTGTTACACAACAAAGACAACATGTGTGTCCAATGAGATAAAACAGGAAGATTTTCAAACATCAACAGCTTGAATCGAGTTGTATCACCCTTCAGTATAGCAACAGAGATCAAGTAGTCAGCTTAATTTTACACAAGGATTGCTGATTGTAATTAAGTTTTCTTTCAAGTCTATAGTCAGTCATTTCTGACTAGAGATAGCTCAGGGTTCAATCTCCAAAAATGCTTTTTCCTCTTCCCAAAATACTGATCACAAGACCACATAATCCCTAGTTTTAACAATCCTGGGAAATTAGGCTCTTGAGAACATTATGGAAAAAAAGAGAAAATGCTGGTAACCAGACTTTTCTCCTTTTCCCACAATGTTTTCTAACCTTTCAGAACAAAGTCAATCATTTAAGGCAAGTTTAATTTGTCGTCTGCAAATACTTTCAATTTGGACAAGTCTAAAATTTTGTTGTTTGGTCAAGATTATACTGGACATAAAATGCCATTGTCCTTTGTTCCTTCTAGCAGCTCTTTTCCAAGTCCGGTAAATTTTTGTATTGCTATGTATAATAACATTATCCAAGGAAACAACCAAAGGCCTATATTTTTCTTCACCAGACAACAAAATTTCAGACAAGACCAAATTGAAAGCATTTGTAGATGTTAAATCAAATGTGGTTCAAATGATAAGATATACATATTTATTGTGTACAGTTACAAATGAGCAATTTTCTTGCAAAAGGGGGCTTATTGCATCTCTGTGGTGCATTATACCAAGCAAGTCATCCATGATCATGGATCCATAAAATCTGTTTATCTAACAGCTGATTGCATCATGGGGTAGAATGGGCCTTGGACATGCAGAAAATTTAACAATAGCAAGAAGTCTTGACCCAGGTCAGCCTTTGCAGACTGCACAGTCTGACATGGGTTGATACTTTTTTGCAGATGCATTAAGCCCTCTTTTCACAGAGCATGGCTCAAATATAAGTTAGAATGTCTAGAATTATTTGTTAAAGAGAAAAAACCAGCAACCCCTTAATTTCAAGTCCTGTATGCTGTTGTCTGTGCTTCGTGGCTTTGCAGGTATATATAAAATTGCCTATGTGGAAATTTATCTTGATTCCACAACATGAAATATTTCAGTAAGTTGTTTTTGGCAAAGGAGCACCTGAGGATATATAATACCCTTGAGCCTTTCTGTGAAAATCCTTAATTTTGTCACCCATCACCGTGCTTTACACCTGCGTTGTGGATGGGTCAGTTGTTTAAAGTACTCATGTCTCGGTGGTATTGCCCAGTTCATTTAACCTGACCAGGTCAACATCATTTACATAAATTAAAATTCCATTTTTACCCTTGGCATCGCACAGGGCTGCCTTCGGCATAAGTCTTGAATGGTTACAGATGGTATTCAGGAATTAAATTGCTTATCTGTGTATATTAATACCTAAAAACAGAGAACTAGATCAAGTTGTCTGTAACTTCAGCGAATGCAAACTAAACTTTGTGAATAATAAGCGGAGTTCTATTTATATGCCTATTTATATGTTCTGCATAAAGGTCAGGATCAGGTTAAATGAAGTACGCAACAGTGCTATATCTGTAGCATTAATGAATCTTATGTACTATGTATGTTGGCAGTCCATTTCCTTCATGAGTGTTTCCAAAGACAAACACTTCAGTTTTTAGCTCCACTGGCCAAAGGCCAGCGGGCTTATGTCATGGCCCGGTGTCCGTCGTGCATCCGTCTGTCCGTGCATTAACTTTTATTTCAAACATCTTCTCGGAAACTACCCGTCCAATTTTCATGAAACTTCACAGAAATGATCCTGCCATGGTCCTCTTCAGAATTTGTTGAAAGAGTTTGATTCCTTCAAAAACTCTGGTTGCCATGGCAACAAAACTGAGAAATATTGGAAATCTTTAAAAATCTTCTTGTCTGAAACCATAAGGCATAGGGCTACCAAATTTGGCATGTAGCTTTATGTAGTAGATCTCTATCATGTTTCTTCAAATTATAGCCCTAGGGTTAGTATTGGCTCTGCCCCAGGGTCACAAGTTTTACATAGGCTTATATAGAGAAAACTTTAAAAATCTTCCTGTACCTAGCTATATGGCCTAGAGCTACCAAATTTTGCATGTAGCTATATCTAGTGGGCCTCTACCATGTAGGCCAAAATTTTAGCCCTGGGGTCAAAATTGGCCCCGCCGCAGGGGTCACAAGTTTTACATGGGCTTACATAGTGACAACTTAAGAAATCTTCCTGTACCTAGCCATAAGGCCAGGGCCTAGAGCTACCAAATTTTGCATTTAGCTTGATCTAGTGGGGGTCTACCAAAAGTGCCCGAATTACAGTCCTGGGGTCAATTTGGCCTCATGCTGGGGGGTGGAGGAGGAGGTTCACAAGATTTACATGGGCTTATATAGGGAAAACTTTTAAATCTTGGTGTACATAGCCATAAGGCTTAGGGCTACCAAATTTTGCATAATTATAGCATTATCTAGTGGACAACTACAAAGAGGGCCCAATTTACAGCCCTAGGATCAAGTTTGGCCCTGCACCAGGGGTCACAAGTTTTACATGGGTTTATGGAGTGAAAACTTCCGAAACCGTCTTGTTACTAGCCATAAGGCCAAGAACTCCCAAATTTGGCATGTTATTCTTCTAATACACTTATTCACCATTTAGTCTGACTGTAGCCCTGGGGTCAAAGTTTTATGAGGGCTTATATAGTGAAGACTTCTCGACAATCTTCTTGTTTCTAACCATAAAGCATAGGACTAACAAATTTGGCATGTTTTGAGCCTTGGGATCAAAATTTGTCCCACTCCAGGGTTCACAAATTCTAGATAGCCTTACATAGTGAAAACTTAAGATAACTTTTTTTATCCTTACTGTAAGGCCTAGGGCTATAAAAATTTGGCATGCCGATTCATATTGTAGACTTCTACCAAGATTGTTCCATCTTTTTCATTGAAACTACCCTTCCAATTTTGACCAAACTTTACAGATATCGTCTTGCCATGATGTTCTTCAGAATGTCTTCAAAGATTTAAGTTCTGTTAAAAGCTATGGTTGCTATGGCTACAAAACTGAAAAGTATTGAAAAACCTTTAAAAATCTTTTCCAAAAGCTTGTATTTACTAATGTTATTGTAGCTCATGAAAAAGATACTGCTTTTTAGATCCACAGGCCTAAGGCCATCAAGCTTATCGTCTCTGAACTGCTTCACCCAATAAGTCACAAGCTTTACATAGGCTAATATAGTGAGAATTTAAAAGGTCTTCTCATTCCTTACCTTGAGTTACAGCTGTAATATTGTATGAGTGTAATCTAAATAACCTCTTCCAAAGTTATTAAAGTTATGTCAAAATTAGTCCTATCTCATGGGTCATAAACATGTGCCTATAGTGTGAAAATTCAAAAAATCTTTTTGCTCCTAACCGCAAACCTAAGGGCTACCAAATCTGGGTCACTTTTGATTTTTTTTTAAAATTAGCCTTGCATCAGGGGTCTTATGTTCTACAGAGGCTTCATATGGATGAAACTTGAAAATCACCTTATTTATAACCATACAGCATAGACTTGTAGTATTATTTTGGTATGTGGCTTTATCTTGTAGACCTCTACCAGGGTTCAAGTAATTATAGCTCTGGGATCAAAAATGGCTTTGCCCTGCGTGTCTCAACTTTCACATGGGCTTTTACAGAGAAAGCTTTGTAAGTCTTCATTTTGAAACCATTTGGCTCAGAATTGAAATGTTTGGTATTTATGGTTTACATTTATAAGCCAGTGGAGCGATACAGGGCCATCATGGCCCTCTTGTTTTACAGAGGTTGTTGATTCAAACAACATGACATTATTGCAAATACTCTTGGCTTGTTGATAAACAATATTTGTGACAGCTAGATAACTATACATAGAATCAAAACAATATTTGTGACAGCTAGACAACTATACATAGAATCAAAAGTAAGGGAACTCTTCTATGTAATCTTGAGATTATTCTTTATTTTACTTAAAACATGTAACAGAATGGAATCATAGTCAATATCTGGTGTGACCTCCATGTGCATCGACACCTGCACGACATACTGGAGATGATAGGGCATATCGTTGCTCTTGGAATTAGCTGAAATACTAGTATTGAGAGGTAAAGTCACCCTGTCATATCATGTCAGAAGAAACAATTAACAAGGTTCCCTTATTTTTGGGGCTACATATATGTTTTGCCCTTACTGCTCTTTTCAGAATGTTAGCTCACCTGAGCAATGAGTAAAAGTAAAAAAAAAAAAATCATTGTTCAAAATTTTTTAGAAAAGTGAATCATAAAAAAAAAAAAAAAAATGATGACACTTTTTTGGATACTTTCCAAAAAGACCTCATATAGTTTATAATTGATTTGAATCTATCAATTATCCATTAAAATTTATTACTTGTTCCACCACTAGCAACTGTAGGACACATTTTCAGTCCCAGTGCTCATGAAACTTGGTCAAAGTGCTGGTCATGACAGTATCTTTAACAAGTTTGAAAACAAGTTGCCTTGGGATAAGAATTAGGTGACTTTGACAAATCTAATCGAAATCTGGTTTGCTCTCTAGAGGTCACATTTTACTGTCTAATGATCATGAAACTTGGTCATAAGGATCACCTTGGATGAAAAAGTTGGTCACTAGGTCAAATCAGAGGTCACATTTTCAGTCCAATATGCCTGAATCTTTGTTGGAATTTTTGTGCTGATGAAATCTCAGTTGGGTGTGAAAATGGATCCAAGTTCAAGATCAAAATAATAGGACACTAGGTCACATCATAGAAAAACATTCTGTGAACTGTAAAGAAATATATATTTTCAGTCTAGCACTCATGAAAGTGGGTCAGAATTTCAGATTTTATATTATCTAGGATAATTTTGAAAATTTATATAGAAAACCTTGTGAGCCATGAATTGGAAGTAATATTTTTTGCACAGGTCTCATAAAACATAACCGGAGTGGCTGGATAATATTAATTTTTATTTTTAGATGATGTTTTTTATTTCTTAAAGATACAAAGGCTCAGGTGAACAATTAAGGGCTGTCAGAGCTCCCTTGTATTGGATTGTAACATCCACTTTGCAAGGCAATAGACACTATGAGAATTTGAAATCACATGTTATGTTGTTACTATTAGATGAAGCAAAACTTAGACTCGTTCATAGTAGAGAGTGGTGTGAAACATGCAATGGGTCGCAAAATTGGCAATTTTTAATCCAGGGCACAAGCACAAAATTGGAAGTTTTCAAATTCGAAATTTTTAATACAAGTGTATTATTTATTCTCAGAGGCTCATTCATCTAGAATGCCCGACTGAAACATTTCATTTTGTAGAATTAAGTTTGATTTCTGCGTAGGTAATTCAACAAATACAGTGCCTGTTTTAAAACTTGTGCATGTATGTTCAGTTTTTGTGGCATAAAAAAATAGCATGGCATATGCTGTTTTAACTTTATACCAAGAGACAAAATTTTAGACATATCCAAGTTGAAGGCAGCTTCAGACAACAAATTAAGTGTGGGTAGAATGATGATATTTAGCTGAGAAATAGTAGGAAACATTGTGGGAAAAGGAGAAAATGATGGTTACCAGCATGTTTTTCGTTTTTCCCACAGTATTTTCAAACATCTATCCCCCAGGGTTGTTGAAATAGGGGATTGTTTTATACAGGGTAAATATCTTGGAATGATTTTTATGCAATAGTTGAAGTGGTCTTGAGGTCTGAGACTTTCATCACATTCATGGCTGTAGATTGTGTGAAATGGACGGCTATTGTTTTGACATGCAAAAACAGAAAGTGGACACAAGTTCTTCAAAAAGGTAAGTGTTTGTTTCCACATTTAAACCGTTTATAATAATAGATTTGTCCATTTTGAAAGCATTTGGAGGAAATAGATGTACCTCTATATGTCACAATTCCTTTACTCTTTGCCAATGACAAACTGAAAGCATTTGCAGACTACAAATTAACCTTAGAGCGCCGAATAAACACAACAGTCACTTTCAGTCTAAGAATAAGACCCCCAGTTTCACGGTTACTTAGAATGTCTCTGCAGAGCGGACATTTTAGATCAAGATCAGACTGCATGTTTTGTGCCGCAAAGGCAACTATAGTTGTGAAAGGAGCTTTAGGGGTTAAATGTGACTTGTACGATGGAATGTGTCTTTGATATGGTAGAAAACATTGTGGGAAAAGAAAACAATGCTGGTTACCAGCATTTTCTCCTTTTCCCACTATGTTTATGTTTTCAAACAGCTATTTCCTCAGGGTCGATAAAACTTCTACAGTAAGTAATTCAACTGTGTACAGAATAGTGTGGTTAGTAACATACAGGATTGAAAATCTAGGGATCGGAAGCTTGATATCCAACTTGATCAAATTCTCTTCAAATTTTCCCCCACTGCTGAACATTGTTTTCATGATGTTTATCTGAGAAAACAGCCGACATGCAAATGAATGCCCAGGAAAGTATGGATAAGTGCAGTGGCTGTCAAAATGTAAATTATATTTTAAAAAAAAAATGTTGAAAACTGTGAATAAACATGGAAAAAAAGAAGTGAACAAATTAGTTTCTGACAGCATTTAACACTTTACCACAGGGCAACATTTTAGACTGCTCCAAATTGAAAACATTTGCAGACCAAAAATTAAATGTGACTCATATGATTGGATTTCTTTCTGAGTGGTAAGAAAACATGATGGAAAAAGGAGAAAATGCTAGTTAGCAGCATTTTCTACTCTTTCCACGATGTTGTCAAGGGTCCAAATTTCCTGGGTCAGTTAAACTGGGGATTATGTAGTAAAAGGTTAAAGTTGTTGGCAATCTAAGGATTTTGTGCAAATTTGCAGCTTTAAAAAGATCCTTACAGAATAGAGATTATTGACAAGATACATGGTTTAATCCGTATGAACACTTTGTGGCACAGGTAGATATTGCTCACTGCAATCAATTCTCCTTTAGCTGTATTGTTTTCAAATTGATTGATGGATTGTATGGTGTTTAACACCGTTTTCAACATTATTTCAGTTATATTGTGGCGGCCAGTGCACCTATCCATGCTTACCTGGAGTTTCTTTTTACCAGTACTCCGCACAATATTCTTTCAAAGCCACTGGCTGCTTTCCCACATAACCATCGTTGAAGCAATGGTCAGCAGTGAGAGAGGAGTGAATCCTGTCGCAATGACTGTCATTAATCCTCGGAAAGAAATTGGCCAAGCCGGGGATCAAACCAGCGACCTCCTGTTCTCAAGTCCTGTACGCTACCGACTGAGCTACGGGGCTTGGCGTATTGTTTGCAAAAGTTATCTGCTGCACAATGAAAACAGGTGTCTGCCAAAGAGTTAAGTTCTACAGAGTTGGTCACAAGAAAAAGTAACATTTGGAAGGGATGGTAGATGGTGGTGCAGCTAGTGTCAATGTAGATCTACCATTTGACTGCTTTTTCTTTGCAGTCTTGATCTGAAACTTCCCTATCCCTTTACCACACAATCCAGAGTTTTAACGACTCTGAAGAAGATAGCTTTTGAAAACATTGTGGGAAATGCAGAAAATGCTGGTAACAAGCATTTTCTCCATTTCCCACGATGTTTTCAACCCTACCAAAGACAAAAATCATCATTTGAGCTACATTTAACCCTTTCCCATACAATCTTAACTTTTAACAACCCTGGAGAAGAAAGCTTTTGTAAACATTGTGGGAAAAGGAAAAAAATGCTGGTGAGTGGCATTTTCTCCTTTTCCCACAATGTTTTCTGCCCTTTACCAGAAAATCTTCAATATTTAAGACACTTTTTATTTTTCATCTGCAAATACTTTCACTTTTGCTGAGTCTAAAACTTGGTTGTGTGGTAAAGGGTTAAATTGTCATCTGCAAGACAGTGCTTTCAATTTAGCCCAGTCTGAAATTATGTTGTTTGGTAAAGAGCTATCTGATATATGGCCCGCAACATGCGAAATGAGACCTTCGGACAATTGCGTAAAGTGCAGTCTCGAATTAGCCTGCGCAGTCTGCGCAGGCTAATCAGAGACTGCACTTTACAACTACATAAGAATTTTTCATACAGTAGACTTTGATGAAACGAAAATCATACAAAAACAGGAAGTGTTGTCTCAGATTAGTCACAGAGTGCATAGGCTGATCTGGGACGTCACCCTTTTACACATATGCTCGTGTGTTGCACGCCATATAGTAGCTAAAGTGCTTGCAAACCTATAGATTGGACATGTTATGCTACATTCTACAGAGCTAGACTTGAGACAAAGTAAAGGTCAGATAGATAAAGACACATTCCTGCTCGCCATTGAGGACCCTAAAGAAGGTGTGGGAAGTGGTGGTGCTACCATCAATGCCTTACTGACTGTGGCAGAGTATATCAGCGCACAAAAAGGCTATTCTGTAAGTATGTTGCATGTAGAAAACACTGTGCCATGCCATCAACTCTTTATCAGACGATTACATATTGGACTGGACCAAATTGAAAGCATTTGCAGATAGCACATCAAATGTTGCTTAATTAACTCTGCCAAACGACAAAATTTAATACTTGTCCAAATTCTAAGATTTGCAAATGAGAATTTAAATGTAGTCCAAATGATGGAATTTGTTTCTGATAGGGTAGAAAATAGTGGGAAAAGAAGAAAATGCTGGTAACCAGCATTTTCTTCTTTTTCCACTGTGTTTTTTAAAGCCTTCGTCGTTAGGGTTGTTTAACTCTTTACCACACAATCCCGACTTTTAACGACCCTGAGAAAGAAGCCTTTTGAAAACATTGTGGGAAAAGGAGAAAATGCTGGTAACCAGCATTTTCTCCTTTTCCCGCAATGTTTTCTACCCTTCCCAAAACAAACTTCAACTTTTTGGTAACATTTATTTTGTCGTCTGCAGATGTTTTCAATTTGGACCAATTTAAAATTTTGTCGTTTGGTAAAGGGTTAAATTCCAGATTGTGTGGTCAAAAGTTAAATGGTGATTTCTGCTCTTAATTAGGTAATAAGTAATGCAGATAATCCAACATAGATCATGTTGAGCCAGTTTTTGAGCAATGAGCTTGCCATAACTACCATATATTAGTTGTTGAGATATTGACATGAAATTTATTCTGCCAGTACAAAATTATTTTGTCTACACTCGTATGTATACATTTTGCTGTATTTAAGCAATATTAGTGAGAATTATAATTACTTTTCTGCATATTTTTTAGCCCTTTATTTTAGCCAGATAAACCCAATTGACATTTTCATTTTATAATAAGATTAAGATCACGTTTTGCGCAGTCTGATCTTGATCTACACTGGTGGCAAAGGCAACTATGGTAATGAAAGGGGCTTTAAGGGTTAACAGCCCTCATATATCATGTATTGGTTTATTTTACTCTGTACCAAAAAAGAAGACAGTATCCTTGTCGAAATTGAAAGCAGATACAGATAACATCATGTAACCCTTTACCATGTAATCCTAAGTTTTAACAACCCTGAAAAAGAAGCCTTTTGAAAATATTGTGGGAATGGAGAAAATGTTGGTAACCAGCATTTTCTCCTTTTCCCACAATGTTTGCTACCATATCAAATACGAATTCCTCCATTTTAGCCACGAATGCTTTCAATTTGGACGAGTCTGAAATTTTGTCATGGGGGAAGAGTTAAGTAATGATGTTTGTGTCTAAAAAGGTAGAAAACATGGCTACCACCATTTTGGTCCTTTTCCTTTAATGTTTTCCCAGGCCTTCTGTATGCTGGGAAAAGGAGAAAATGCTTGTCGCCAGCATTTTCTACATCTTCCACAATGTTTCCTACTCGTTGAAGAATTCTGTAAGCTACCCCAAATTTTGATTTATTGTGCACAACTCCTAGTGTGGACAAGCTTAACTCTTTACCAAACGACAAAATTTTAGGTTAGTCCAAGCTGAAAGTATCTGCTGACAGCAAAATAAATGTGACTGAAGAATTGAAATTTGTTTTTGGAAGGGTGGAAAACATTGTGGGAAAAGCAGAAAATGCTGGTTACCAGCATTTTCTCCTTTTCCCACAATGTTTCTTAAAAGGCTTCTTTCTCAGGGTCCTTAAAAGTCAAGATTGTGTGGTAAGGGGTTAATATTTTGTCATCAGGTGAGTCCTTGTACAGCCTTTTTTGTGAAGGATTGAGGTAGATGTAGTTTCCCTCTTGATGTGTTTCATTTTTACAGCACGAAAACATATCAACCCTTTACCACTTCACAAAATTTTAGATTTGCCCAAACCTAAAGCATATGCAGTCCCCAAATGAAATACGGCTAAAGTTGTGTTAGTTGTCTTTGATAGGGTAGAAAACATTGTGGGGAAAAGGAGAAAATGCTGCCTTTTCTCACAATGTTTGCAAAAGTCCTCTTTCTCAAGGTCAGTAAAAGTCGGCATTGTATGGTAAAGAGTTAAAACAATCTTTTTCGATAACTGAAAATTACAGGTACAGTCCACTGAAGCTAAAATATTTTTGCCTCAGTGCTTGACTATATGTGATGTTGGTATAGATACAAGATCAGACTGCATGTTCTGTGTGGTCTGATCTTAATCTATGCTGTCCACAAAAGCCCCTGTTTTTACCTATGGCGCTGAAAGGGTTTGATTGATCAGTATAAATTATCTGAAAATATCAAGAGAAGGCAATTTTATAACTCGGTGAAGCATAAAATACATGTAGAAGTGATGTATGACTTTACACTAGTGTTTCCTTCAGATGTATTCATTGTACAAAATAAAGGGGTCATTTTAAGATTGAAAAGAGACAACACTGACCTCTAACTTTTATTAAAACCTATGTTTTGAAGTGAAATTCATTTCAGGCAAATTTAATATTTCGCCCACAGATCCTTTCAGCTTGCACAGGTCTTCAACTTTGTGCTCTTGGAAAAACATGAGACCTTGGTTTATTTCAGGTTTTAAATGAAGATGTCCTGAAAGATACAAAGATACTCATTCTCCATCATGTAAGCTGCTAATAATTTTTTTAGCTCCACTGGCCGAAGGCCAGCGGGCTTATGTCATGGCCCGGTGTCCGTCGTGCGTCCGTCCGTGCATCCGTCCGTCCGTCCGTCCGTGCGTTAACTTTTATTTCAATCATCTTCTTCTCTGAAAGTACCCATCCAATTTTCATGAAACTTCACAGAAATGATCCTGCCATGGTCCTCTTTAGAATTTCTCAAAAGAATTTGATTTCTTCAAAAACTCTGGTTGCCGTGGCAACAAAACTGAAAAATATTGGAAATCTTTAAAAATCTTCTTGTCTGAAACCATAATGTATAGGGCTACCAAATTTGGCATGTAGCCTTATGTAGTAGACCTCTATCATGTTTCTTCAAATTATAGCCCTGGGGTCAAAATTGGCTCTGCCCCAGGGGTCGCAAGTTTTACATAGGCTTATATAGAGAAAACTTTAAAAGTCTTCCTGTACCTAGCCATAAGGCCTGGAGCTACCAAATTTTGCATTTAGCTTGATCTAGTGGGGGTCTACCAAAAGTGCCCAAATTACAGTCCTGGGGTCAATTTGGCCTCATGCTGGGGGGTGGGGGGTGGGGGGTTCACAAGATTTACATGGGCTTATATAGGGAAAACTTTTAAATTTTGGTGTACATAGCCATAAGGCTTAGGGCTACCAAATTTTGCATAATTATAGCATTATCTAGTGGACAACTATAAAGAGGGCCCAAGTTACAGCCCTAGGATTAAGTTTGGCCCTGCACCAGGGGTCACAAGTTTTACATGGGTTTATAAAGTGAAAACTTCAGAAACCGTCATGTTACTAGCCATAAGGCCAAGAACTCCCAAATTTGGCATGTTATTATTCTAATACACATATTCCCCCATTTAGTCCGACTGTAGCTCTGGGGTCAAAGTTTTATAAGGGCTTATATAGTGAAGACTTCTCTTTGTGGTTTATATCTATAAGCCAGTGGAGCGATACAGAGCCATCCTGGCCCTCTTGTTAAGTCTTATATAGTACTCAAGTTACCTGCATGTATTTTTCTTATTGATACCCTGTTTTATACTGGCTATAGATTATTAACCCTTTCCTGCACAATTCCAGCCTCTAAACACCTAGAGGAAGAAGGATTCTGAAAACAGTTGGAAAAAGAGAAAATGCTGTTATGCAGCATTTTCTCCTTTTCCCTCTATGTTTTCTAGCCTTTCAACTTAAGTCCAACCATTTGAGCCAAATTTAGTTTGCTGTCTGCAACTGCTTTCAATAGGGACAGGCCTAGAATTTTGTCGTTTGGTGAAGGGTTAAGAAGAAAGAAATTAATTATGCTTCCTTTACATACATTTTGGTTACAGTTGCCCTCAGGCAAGTTTATAAATCAAATAGAAATACAGGAAAAAAATATTTTACAAATAATCAGTAGTGTGAATACTTTGCTTAACCCTTTGCCATACAGTCCAGTCTTTTTACAACCCTAGAGCAGATGCTATCGAAATGGTTAAGTCGAAAATTTTGTTGTCTGACACAGACGTAAAGTAAGGTATTCAGATGTACTGAAAACAGTGTAGCAGCAGTCTTACATGCTCATTCCAGCAACTAAAACTGTTGTTTGTATGCTGTTGGATTGCTTTCAAAAGAAAAAAGATTATTTAATGAGTTTATGAACACCAATGTCCATATATTTGCTTACCCTTAACATGGTTTGTGCTGTGTCTGGCATAAGTTGTCTTCAACAATTAACTTGTGTGCATTCTAGGGGCCACATTTTCAGCCAGATACTCATGACAGTAGGTAAGAATGTTTATCTTGATACTATGGATGACAAATTTGAAAATGGGTCACAACGGGTAAAAAAGTAAGTCACTTTGACAAATCTTAGGAAAACCTTCTGCGCACTCTAGAGGCCACATTTTCTGTCTAATATCCACGAAAGTTTGTCTGAATGTTTATTGTGTTAATATCTTGTAAGAGCTGGAGAATGGAATTTTAATGAATGTCATTTTAAAAAAGAAGGTCACTGGGACAAATCCTAGAAAATGATGTGCCACTGTAGAAACAACAGTTTCAGTCCAATACTCATGAAACTCCTTGAAAATGTTTGTCTAGATAATATCTAAAACAAGTTTTAAAATGGTTCATGTCTTGTCATAAAGTAGGTCACATGGACAAAATTTTTAAAAATCCTTGTGTACACTATAGGGGCTATATTGCCAGTCAATACTAAAAGTTGCTGAGAGCATTTATCTTGATGTTACTTTTAATGAGTTTGAAAAACTGGGATAAATCTTAGAAAAACCTATATTTCTTATCAAACATCAAAATTTTAGCCTGGTCAAAACTGAGAGCTACTGCTCTGAGAAAACGTATGAAAAGTTCAAATTTCAGGATGGTTTAGGATGGTTTCAGATGGATCATTGAAAGGGTAGAAAACATTGTGGAAAATGAAAAATTTCTAGTTACCAGCATTTTTCTCCTCTTCCCACAATGTTTTCAATAGCTTTCTTTCCCATGGTCATTAAAACTTAGGACTTTACGGCAAAGGGTAAACTAACATATAGGACCATCATAGTCCTTGTATAGTCATCCTAAGGCAATAATTGGAATAATGTGGCATACGGCTTTCGGACATGGTGATGTAGGGTAGAGGATCGGCTTTTAACATTGACGGTTCTGGATTCGATTCCCATGGTGAGCAGAGTCAACCATTGGAACTACTCATGACATGGCCTGAGTACTGGTCACAGCTTCCAGGAAGCAATCATGAAGTGTGATTAACCCATAAAGCGCTGGAACCCACTTCAGTTATTATTGCAGACAGTGTAGATCAAGATCAGACTGCACAGAACGTGCAGTCTGATCTTTGATATACACTGTCCGCTACTTTGGTACATATGCTGGCCAAAAAAACCTTGAAATGACAATATTTCAGATGTTTTTTCCAACTTGAATAGGCCCTTTTCATTACTTCAGCGCTCTCAGGGTTAGTATAAGTTGAAAGAACTTGTTTTACATTTGATGTAAAATAGAAAGGTGTAGATTAAGGTGAGATTGATTTACTTAGGGGAAGAAGGAAATTGTAACCAGCATTTTCTCCTTTTCCCACAGTCTTTTCTTCCCTTTCAAAGACACATTCCCACATTTGAGCCACATCTGATATGTAGTCTGCAAATGCTTTCAATTTGGACCGGTCTAAAATTTTGTCATTTTGGAAAGGGTTGATAAATTTCAATTTCATTTGTAAATAAAAAATGGACAGATTTTTTTTTTATGTTTTTCTTTTTTTTCCAAAAAAGCTGAAGATTCCTTGTTTTTACTCAGTTCAAATTTCTTTCCAGGGACGTAGCTATGCATATGATATTTGTGGTCGCACTTTCACCACTCTGCCCTGTAAATACACTTATATGGACCATGACACCCTGGTTTGTGTGTTTGATAATCTCATCAAGGTCATCTCAGAAAAGGTAAGTTATATACAAATAAGCCCTTTATGAAGCAGGTCTGCATTTTTATGACCCTGAGCGAGATGGCTTTTGAGAACATTGTTGGAAAAGAAAAAAAATTGCTTGTAACTAGCATATTCTCCTTTTCCCTGAATGTTTTCTATACTCTCAATGGCATTTCTTCCAGTGTGCAGTACATTTGATTTGTGGATGCAGATGCTTTCAATACAAGCACATCCAATAAACCTCTATTTATTTGGCCTATCAAGCAATCAAATGGTAATGAAGTCGGTTTTAGGGATACATGACTTACGAGATTTATCGATTTTTTTGTCTAGAAATCAATTTTTTTAAATGAGATAGGAACATATAATAGCTTAAAATTAATTTTTTGTTTGTATACTTAAATCTGATTATAGCTTTATGGTGGATTGCAACTTTCATATTCAAGAAAATTTTTGAGGAATATCCAGAAAATATTATTAGATGATGAACAGGTTATATAAAAGCAGTATAAAGTACTAGAATAAAATGTTTTCTGTATTGTCACTAGGAAAGTTTGGTTACTGTTTCCTGGGGCCTTATCTTATTTCCAGACAAAATAAGGTGTGGCTTCTCCAAATGAAAGCAATAGCAGGCAACAACATAACTCAAATGATGACAGGGTAGAAAACATTGTATGAAAAAGAATTTGTTGATTATCCAAATCTCTTCTTTTTCCAACAATGCTTGAAAAAGCCTTCTTCAGGGTTATAAAAACAGTTAATTGTTTGTTCAGATATATATATGTTTATAATTACAGATAGCTGTACAGGCAGGTCCGGGAGTTTGGGTCAGCAGCACTGATATGATCCTCACTGTACCTGAAGATGCAAGTGTGTATATCTGAATTTTCTTTCTTCATCTTACCTCTTTAACAGACATCAAAAGTGGAGATTTATCAGTAACAGAAGCATTTTCAGACAACAAATTATATATAGCAGAAATTTTTCTGTGAAAGGGAAGAAATCACTGGCAAATGAAGAAAATGCTGCTTGCTTTAACTCTTTACCACACAATCCTGACTTTTAACAACCCATGTGAAAGAACCCTTTTGAAAACATTGTGGGAAAAGGAGAAAATGCTGGTAACCAGCATTTTCTCCTTTTCCCACAATGTTTTCTACCCTTCCCGAGTTTTAACGACCCTGAGGATGAAGCCTTTTGAAAACTTTGTAGGAAAAGGAGCAAATGCTGGTAACCAGCACTTTGTGCTTTTTCCACAGTGTTTTCTACCCTATCAAAGAGATATCATATTATTTTAGCCACATTGACATTTTTGTCTGCAAATGCTTTCAATTTGGATGAGTCTAACATTTTTTCATGTGGTAAAGGATTAATTGATTGTTAACTCTTTACCAAATGACAAAATTTTGGATTTGTCCAAATTGAAAGCATGTGTAGATGACGAATTCAGTGTATCTCAAAAGATGAGTTTTGTCTTTGAAATGGTAGAAAACATGAGGTGAAAAGGAGAAAATGCTGGCTACCAGCATTTTCTTTTCTAGCAATGTTTTCAAAGGCCTTTTTCTCCAGGGTCATTAAAACACAGGAATGTTTGGTAAGTACAGGGTTAATTGATTGTTGATTTGAATTTTCTTGATTACAGAAATAGATTGGATAGAGTGTGATACATGTGCAATAACTGTTCCTTCTTCTCCCAGCTATTGTCAAAACCATGGAGTCTATAAAATCAGTAAAGAGGTAAAGAACTTCTTAATCTTTACTTACAGATTTTGTGTTGTCCATCTGGAAAGATATCTTCTAAAATCCTTGAAAAAGGGGGCCTGATGTACATGATGTATATTTCCGTTATGTACAAATATCTCTTTAACTACTGGGCAACATTTTATAAAACTTCATATTTATATTGATTATCATAAGCCACAGACAATCATTATTTGTTTTTATTTAATGAAATGCTATGTCATGGTAAAAGGGGTCTTAAGGTATAATTTTATTATGGACAAATAACAAAAAGGCCACATTTACATGAAAAACACAGTACCTCATAAATGTTTCTATCAGAAAAGGTCTTTTTTCGCAGGGGCTGTTTTTTCAACGAAAAAACTTGGTTTTTTCAAGGTTTGCTGTCAAATTAAACTAGTCAAAAGGGAAAGCATTTTCAGACAACAAATCCAATTTGATTCAAATGGAAATTGTCTTTGAAATGGTTGAAAACACTGTGGGAAAAGGAGAATGTGCTAGTCACCAGCATTTCCTCCTTTCCCTTTTGTTTTTTAGGAGGCCTTTTTTCGTCTTGATACTTAAGGCATTGTTTGACAAAGGGTTAAGTATAGGGATTGCTCTAATTTGCCCCCATTTAAATATTCAAATGAATAAATATTTCATTCAAGGAAGACACAACTGTAAGATTTTATTGCAATCTTATTTTATCCTCATCTGTTACAGGGCTTTGTTGAAGATATTTTGTATAAAGTGAAAGTCAGTGAAATGGAAGCATGTGAGCTTCCAGATGGTTCTGTCCCAATGGTGTGTAATTGTTTGATTGTAGCAAAATAGGTTTTTTTAAACAGCAGTAGTATATCTTACCTTTAACCCTTTACCAAACGACAAAATTCAAGACTTGTCCAAATTGAAAGCATTTGCAGACAACAAAATCACTCTGAGTTAAAAATTGAGAGTCGAGTTGGTAAGGTTAGTAAACATTGTGGGAAAAGGAGAAAATGCTGGTTACCAGCATTTTCTCCTTTTCCCACAATGTTTTCCAAAGGCTTCTTTCTCAGGGTCGTTAAAAGTCGGTATTGTGTGGTAAAGTGTTAAGGCGTTATCTCCTTAACCCTTTCCCAAACAAGCCCTGGTTTTCACATGTCTGCAGTACAAGTCTTTTGAAAACACTGTGGGAAAAGGAGAAATTGCTCATAACGAGCAATTTCTCCTTTTCCCACAGTGTTTTCTACCCTTTTTGAGATCTATCTGCCATTTTCATCAAATTTAAAATTGTCGTCTCCAAACTCTTTGAACTTGGACCAGCCCAAAATTTGTCGTTTGGGAAAGGGTTAATCCAATTTGAAGAGGACTAAAATGTTATTGTGAAGATATGAATAATAAGCATGAAGTAAAGAGTATAGAAATGGATGTGAATATTCTTTTTGTAAATAGGAGAAATTGCTCGTAATGAATTACTTTGCTAATTTCCAGAAGTGATTTTGATTATAATTCTTTCCAAATAAACAGAAAAGCCTTTTATCAAGCCTGTAAGTGCTTGTACCAACCCAACTTTTTGTGTCAAATCCAATTTGTGAAATGCATTCATTTGGTAGCTGATTAATTATAGATTAACATTTAGCTTTCATTAACAAAAGGATTTATTTCACGTAGGTGTGTGGAATTGTGTATTTCTCAGCTGCTATCACAGAGAAGTTTCTGGCTTTTCACACAAAACCTCCCTTGGATGCTTGCACATATTTTGGTGTGGATAGTGGAGAAAAGCCAATTGAAGTAAGACACTATTTAGCATGTTTGTTAATGGGTCATTCATGTTTCTATATGGATCTGACACTGGCTTAAAAGATAATAGCTGAACCCAGTAGCTCAGTCACTAACATACAAGGCTTGAAACCAGGGTCCGTATTCACCAACCGTTCTTAAGAACGTTCTTTGTCTTGTTCTCCAGAATTTTCTACATTTGAAAGTAACACAACTCCTGATTGGCTAAACCAAATGGTTTAGCCAATCAGGAGTTGTGTTACTTTCAAATGTAGAAAATCTTGGAGAATAAGACTAAGAATATTCTTAAGAATGGTTGGTGAATACGGACCCAGGGGTTGGCTTGTTTGAATCCCAAGCTCGGCCATTTCTTTCCAGAAGTGTTGATGATAATCACTGCAACTGGAATTATTCCTCTCTCACCCCTGATAACAGTTTTGACAATGCTAATGTAGGATAACAGCCAGTGACTTGAAAATACATGTAATCTTGTATCACTTAACCTTCCTTGTCTTTGAGGTGATGTAGCCATTATGTCATTTATTAAAACACTGAATTGTCTGGGTTTTTTTCCAAAACATATCAGATACAAAGTTTACAACCTGTTCAACAGTTAGAAATTTAAGATCTTTGTAAAGCCAATGTTTGTATTATTTTTAGCTGCACTGGCTAGCAAGGGCCAGCAGGGTTATGTTATGGCTCTGTGTACATCATGCATTCATCTGTGTGCACCCTTGTGTTAACTTTTATTTCAAACAGCTCCTCTCAAACTACCCATCCATTTTTGACCACACTTCACAGAATGATCCTGCCATGGCTTTCTTCAGAATTTCTTCAAAGAATTTGATTCTAGTAAAAACTCTGGTTATCATGGTAACCAAACTGAAATAAAAAAAAAAAATTTGAAAAAATGGCCCTTCCCTGGGGGTCACAAGTTTAACATGGGCTTATAAACTGAAAACTAAAACATTTTCTGGTTCCTATCCCTAAGATGTAGAGCCACCAAATTTTGGATGAAGCTTCATGTTGTGGACTTCTTCAAAGATTATTTTTAAATTATGGCCCTGGGGTCAAAATTGGCCCCACCTTGGGGGTCACAAGTTTTACATAGGCTTATATAGTGACAATTGAAAAATCATCTTCGTGTTCGTATCTATGAGAGCTAGAGCTGTACTATATTTTGATTATGTTATCATGTAGTAGGCTTTAACCAAGAGTGTTGAAATCATAGCGTTTTGGTCAAAATTGGCCCCACCCTGGGTTCTACATATGTTTATACCTTGGAAACATTTGAAATCTTCCTGTTCCATACCCTTATTCCTAGGGCTACACAATTTGGCACATAGCTTCATCTAGTGGGATCACTACCAGGTTTGTTCAAAACTTAGTGCTTGAGTCAAAATTGGCTTGCCCATCAGGGTCACACATTTTATTGGGGCTTTATTTTGGGAATACTATAGACATGAAGCAATGAAAAGATAAACCTAAAATGTATATAGTAGATCACATAGTTTACCTTTCAGTTTTTTTCCTCCTGACTTATGTGAATTGTTTGAAGTTGCAAAAAATTGTGTGGTAAATGTACATAGTTGTTAAACTTTCAGTAGCAAGTTAACTTTTTACCAAACAACAAAATTTTAGACTGGTCCAAATTCAAAGCATTTGCAGACGACAAAATAAATGGGACTGAAAAATTGAAATTTGTTTTAGGAAGGGTAGAAAACATTGTGGGAAAAGGAGAAAATGCTGGTTACCAGCATTTTCTCCTTTTCCCACAATGTTTTCAAAAACCTTCTTCCTCAGGGCCATTAAAAGTCGGGATTGTGTGGTAAAGAGTTGAGGACTTAAGCCCCTCATGGCAAAAAAGTTACAGTGTAACCTCTTACCTAAAGCTTCAGCATGTGTTTGTTTTCTGTGTTTTTAATGACTTCTACTGCTTTTTCTATTCTGTGTAGCTTTCCTTATATTTTGATGTGATGTTGCCTATGTGTGGTGAAGTGGACAGTCGTAGTTTTAGATCTGGAGAACGGAGCGGAAGTTACGGCAAACAAACATCATCCATGGGTGACATAAAAAATATGCGAATGGCTCGGACTATACTGTGGAATGAGTTGCACAGTTTTAAGATCAGGGCATGTAAGGCCATCAGAATGCATAGCTTTGACATTATAAAATGCAATAAATTCCCTAATCTCATTCATTTATTATGTATGTCACATAGACATATGTATACACGGACAATGAAATAAGTGTGAAGTATTTAACAAACTACTGTATACTTTCTCAGATAACTGACATGAATTCAAATTCATAAATTACTGTTGTTAACCAAAGAAAATAGGTTTGTCGGTTTTGTATCAGTTTTGCTTTCTATTTCTAGCATCAACTTCTAGAGAATGAGATCAAGTGAGAGCGAAATTTTTATTTGGGATGGAAATGTAAATAACCATTCTTTGTTTGTGCTGAAATGTTAGTGTGGGCTGAATTGTTAGCCATTATTCATAATTTCTACTCTGATTCAAAGGCCGAGCACCCTATTTCAGGTTTGATAGAGTCAGGTAGCTGTATATATCCCAAAACTGTTCTAGAACACAAGAAAACTGTGATGGAGAAATGGCTGGAACCATGTTTTTCAGGGAGAATATTTTCATGGAAGAACATAACCCATTCATTCATACAGGTTACTGCTTTACTTTTTGTTTGATGGTGTGAGATTCTCTGAAGACTTGCAGGTGTGTCAGTTACAGTTCATTTGATTTCTATGGAAAACTGACACTTGGTAAATTACACCAAAATGAAATGATAAGCTTTTTTTCTTAGAGGGGAGGGAATTTTATTTAAAAAAAAAAAAAAAAAAACATATTGAAAATATGCTTTTAATTTTTCCGTGAAAAATCATGGCTCAATAAATAAAGTTTTCACATGAAAATAAGGTAGACTTTTACATTTCATGGAAGCAATTAGCCCCACCTCACTGGGTTCTTAGCATGCAGGGGATTAGTTCAGGACAAATTTGCCTGAAAGAAAATTGAAATACGTATGAAAGATGTGATTTTTTAGGATAAGTCAACCCTACTATTAACCCTTTACCACACAAAATCCCAACTTTTAACGACCCTGAGAAAGAAGCCTTTTGAAAACAATGTGGGAAAAGGAGAAAATGCTGGTAACCAGCATTTTCTCCTTTTCCCACAATGTTTTCTACCCTATCAAAGAAAGATCACATCATTTGAGCCTCATTGAAATTGTTGTCTGCAAATGCTTTGAATTTGGACAGGTCCAAAATTTTGTCTTGTGGTATAGGGTTAACACTTATTCTATTGAGTATAAATGTATGTTGCTCACATTGTAAACAAAAGTCAGTCTGCACATCTATACAGTTTGATAACTTCTGTCCACATCTTTATGTTCTTCAAGACTATTTCCAGTGAAATTTAAATGATATGGTTGATTTAATGTGTAGTAATGAGCATTGATGTTTTAACAGCAGCTCAAGGGTGAATTTTGTTTTGTGTCTGTTTCTATACTAATTAGAAAACCACATGTTTTTACTATCCTTCACTATTTATTTATGTTCTTGTGTAAATCCCTTACTCAGGGTTACTCCCATGTGTCTAAGGATGTAAAATGATAAAAAAAAAATTATATGAGCCATTCTCTGTGAAAAAGGGGCTTAATGCATCTGTGAAAAGTATCGACCCAGGTCAGCCTGTGCAGTCCGAAACTTTTCGCTATTTGTCAGTTTTCTGTGTATCCAAGGACCAGTCTCCCTCATGATTAAGTTGGTTGTAAAAAAGACTGGATATTATGGATCCATAATTGTATGATGACTTGCATGGTATAATGCATCACGGAGATGCATTAAGCCCCCTTTTGTCAGAGGATGGCTCATATAGGTTTAAACAGACAAAACACACTGAAGGTTTATGAATTGTTTCCAAAAAGATTTTTTTTTTCTCATGGTTTGAATGTCAAATTATGTGACAGGAAAGAAACATTCATTCTTTTGGTTTACAAAGGAGATTTTGATCAAATGTCAGTTTCCAAAGAAAGCAAAGAGACTATACAGTTGAATAATTTGTTTTGAAGACTGTGTGTTACATTCTTCTTATTGAAATCTGACGTTGTGGAGTTTTAGAAGGTGCACATACTGCCTATTCAAAAAATCTATCATTTGAACCACACTGAATTTGTCATCTCCAAACGCTTGCATTTTGGACAGGTGTAAAAATTTGTCATGTAGTAAAGAGTTATAGTTTATTAGTCCAAATTATTGGACATATCAATAGAACATCCAACCTTTTCAATGTATCCAAATCTGTATGTCTAAATTTTAATTCACCACCATACAATTTGGATTCAGAAAGTTTTGAACTAATATTAGCTACAATCTGTGAAAAAGAGGCTTAATGCATCTGCAAAAAATATCTACCCAGCTCTGCCTGTTCAGTCTGTGCAGGCTGATCCGGACCAAAACTTGGGTATTGGTAAATTTTCTGTATGTCAAATGACTCACCTACCTCGTGATTCAGTCGGTTGTTTGATTTTATGTGATGTCATGCTCTGTATTATGTATCACGGACATGCAATAAGCCCCTTTTTGCCAGAACATGACTTATATATTTTTTTCTTTTTCTAGCATGCGGAGAATGTTGATCCATCATGTACCATAATAAACAGTGTTATTGAAGGAGATGTGAAAGTTGGCCTAAAGTCTCTTGTCTCACATTGTCAGCTCCAAGGAAATGTACAGATTGGAAAGGACTCTTTCATATCAGGACTGTGTAATGATCAAGAGGTATTTCTTCTTTGACTCTTTACCTCACAATCATGAGTTTTAATGTCTCATTGAGAGAAAGGGTTTTGACTACATTTTGGAAAAAGGGGAAAATGCTGGTAACAAGCATTTTCTGCTTTTCCCACAATGTTTTCTTCTCAAGACAAATTTCATCATTTGAATCATATTTAATTCCTTTGCCTGGGAATTCCTTTGAATTCTGATAAATCTTAAATTTTGTTGTTTTTAAAGAGCGATTTTCATTTATTAGCTTGGCTGTTTTCAAAGAAAAGGTATTGCTGTAGCCCTGGTGTCACCGTCGTGCGAAAACTGACATTTTAAGATATCTCTGTTAATATTGAAGATTCCTGTTTCAAACTTGAACAGGTTGTTTATCATAAGGAGAACCTATACAACAAAGACAGATAACCATTAAAGTATTTTGGCAGAGTTATGCCCCTTTTTCAACTTGGAACTTTCACTGGAAATCAAGCATCGGCAGCTGAGTGTTGGCACCCACATGCGGTGCTTTTGTTTCCATACATGCACAATGTTTTGCTAATTCTTTTTTTTTCTTCTCACAACTTATCAGAAGCAGTGACAGTTGTGTGCAAATGCTTTTCAGTTAGATAAGGCCAAAAGCATATAATCTGGTGAAGTGATGAGAAGATATATTTGAACTATCATTTGCTTGATTGAACTGTACACAGTAATAATAGTGTTGCAACTCCTGTGTATTTACTGGGTTTGATTTCCTGGTGTGACTGATATGAAATGGGTTGGAAATTAGAATCTGGCTGCTGCATACACCAACAAATCAGTCTGTTGCCTCTGAAATGAACTGAACTGAAATATCCCTCGACCTCATGGCAGTGGCTACTGTTTCATCCTCTTGTGAGAGGTATGAGACAAAGACTGCAAGCTGTTCTGCAAGCCCTGGGCAGAATTATGCAATATTGACTGATTGTTTGTGCCCATTCTCAGCAGGTCACATTTAACCTTTCTTAAGTTTATTTCAACATTAAATTCCCAGTTTTAACCAAACTGAAAAGCGTCTCATTTTCTTAGATTTGAAAGCAATATCTAAGCAAAAAATTACGACTTACCAGAGGTCAAGGGATATCTCAGTTCATTTCATTGGCAAAAGACTGGTCTGTTGGTGTATGCAGCAGCCGGATTGTAATTTCTACCATACAGTGTTCAATCTAGAGTGTGCCATTGCACCCTAGGCCCCCAAAGTCCCAGATGGTGCAATTCTAAATCAACCTCGGGCCCGTCGGGTGCACTCAATCGTAAAAGAACCATTCCGCGAATTACGCTCCTTTTTGTCCGTTTCTGCTTTTTCGATTCAAAATAAACATAATTCTGAGCTTGCCAGTGAGAATTTATCGATAACCTGACGGATGTTATGGTTAACATTTGACTGGTAGCCTGTTATCAATCTTTGTATCGGACAGGTACAGGAGGTATAACGGGTACCAGAAGATATGGTTCCCGGAACTTCTGCTGATCATTCAAGATTGCATGAAGCGATTTTCTAAGTATTTTGGAAGTATCAATGGCACGAAAAAGGCAAAACCTGTTGAAAGTATTACTTTGGAAAGCACAATCGGGCCAGTCCCTACCCCTAGTTCAAGCGATGAAAATAAAATCCCACAGTAACGCAAGTTTCAACTAAAATGGCTCCCAGATGATTGGATCAAAGATGGTTAGTTTATGACAAGAAAATAAACTGTAGTTTGAGTGATCAATGGGAAAGTTAAACCCCTTTGTGATTGGATGTCAAAATTTCGAAAGTCTACTATTGACAGACATATTTCGTCATTTTTTAGGTGTAAATTAATGGCGGAAATAAGCCAATTAACAGTGATAAATTCTGCAGTGTTGCAGTTTTATTAGCATGGTATTCATAGATACATGGGAGGGAATACACTTGTTAAATAAAAAGGCAAAACTTTCTAAATAAAATGGTAAACATCAGTAATAAAATATTTCTTCTGTGTGGCCCCCAATTTTCCAAAATGGCCCCCTGTTTCTATGTCTGTGGGCCCGATGGGCCCTCTTACAAGCAAAGCTAGATTGAACACTGCCCTATTTTATATTATTCATGCCAGAAAAATCAAACCTGGTAAAAAACCATAGGGGGTGCAAAATCTTTTTTACTTTGTATATATAAAGTTATGCACAAAAGACACAAACAAATTATTTGACAAAACCTTTTTTTTTTCTTGTTGATGTTGTATTATTAAAATTATATGCAGAATTATGTCATGAATATTTTGTTTCACAGTTGACAAAGGACATATGCTTCCCTGACTCCACCATTGTCCAGTGCTATAGAATATTAATACCAACTCTCGATAAATCTGTTACAGTAACCACAATACATGGCAGATTTGATGTTATGGAGGTGAGACCTGGTGCTGTTTTAACCCTTTACCACACAATCCTGAGTTTTAACGACCCTGAGAAAGGAGCCTTTTGAAAACAATGTGGGAAAAGGAGAAAATGCTGGTAACTAGCATTTTCTTGTTTTCCTACAAGTTTTTCTACCCTGTCAAATACAAATTCCATCATTTGAGCCACATTTATTCCATTATCTGCAAATGCTTTCAATTTGGACCAGTCTGAATTTTTTTCGTTTTGTAAAGGGTAAAGTCATTTATTCTAAATCAGTTGCTTTATTTCAATTTCCAAGACTAGGCATCTGATTGGTTGAGACATCCTGTCTGAGTCAATGAAACTGCTTGTCTTGGTATTCAGAATTAAATTTGGAATGGTTGCCTGGTAAGAAGAGCAGGTTTGAAAGATAATAAAGTTTTTGAAAGATTTTACCTGTACTTGTACAATAGTTTTTCTTACATTGTGTGATACAGTCCTCTTTAGGAGCGGACTACAGAGATGAACATTGCTGTTTAACCCTTTCCCAAACGACAAATTTTGAACTGGTCCAAATTGAAAGAGTTTGCAGACGACAATTTTAAATTTGATGAAAATGGCAGAAAGTTCTCAAAAATGGTAGAAAACACTGTGGGAAAAGGAGAAATTGCTTGTTACGAGCAATTTCTCTTTTTCCCACAGTGTTTTCAAAAGACTTGTACTGCAGACACGTGAAAACCAGGGCTTGTTTGGGAAAGGGTTAATGGTAGTTTTATATATACTGAAATCATGTTTTTAGACCTCGACAGCACAGAAATGTTAGCAGCATAGCAGTTAACCCTTTGCCACACAATCCTGGGTTTTAACAACCTCTGAAAACATTGTGGGAAAAGGAGGGAATGCTGGTAACCACCATTTTGTCCTTTTCCCAAATTATTTTCTACCATGTCAAAGAACTTTTGTTAATTTGTATCACTTTTGATTTTGTCGTCTGCAAATGCTTTGAATTTGGAAGGGTCTAGAATATGATGTTTGGTAAAGGGTTACAGATGCTAGATTATATATATATTGTCAGCTGACTTCCTACCTCCTATAGAATGATGCACCTATTCAAAAACTATGCTTAACTCTTTACCAAACGACAAAATTTTATACTGGTCCAAATTCAAAGCATTTGCAGACGACAAAATAATTGTGATTGAAAAATTGAAATTTGTTTTGGAAAGGGTAGAAAACATTGTGGGAAAAGGAGAAAATGCTGGTTACCAGCATTTTCTCCTTTTCCCACAATGTTTTCAAAAGGCTTCTTCCTCTGGGTCGTTAAAAGTCGGGATTGTGTGGTAAAGGTATACTTCCTACGGATCAGAATATATGTAATCAAACTTAGCTTAAATCTAATACATGTGTTGTAAAATCTTTGAGCAGCTTGCATGAGGATGATGAACTACCTCTCTGTAAGAAATTGGTTGATTTTATCAATGTTTAGAAAAATTGTAGAGGCCTTCTGTTATCTTAACAGATTTACACAAAACTGTATGATCGTTTGAATTTTTGACAGATCAGTGATGTCCATTTTGAAGACAAACGCTGTAGTCGCTGGGTTTTTTTTTTTTTTTTTTTTTACTTGCTTTAAACAGAACCTGAAATTCAAATGGCTTTTAATTTTACAAATGGTGTTATAAACATACTGGTAATGTTATAATGATGTTTCCTGCCATTCAGAGGGTTTACATGGTCTGTAAAGGACATACAACAGCTGGACATGCCTGATTGAAAAGACGAAATCTGGACTGCACTGCGATCTTGAGACTACCTCAATTCAAACTGTAATACATGATGAAGAAATGGTTGTTTTGCACTAAAATTTGGTAGTCAAAGTTGGAAGAATCTGTGCCATAACATATGATATCATGAAAACGTTGGGACATCTTTTTGCAAAGAAAACAGTGGTATCAATAAACTTTTGGATCAGCCCTCATATAATATATAATTGACACAAATAATCTCTCTTTGGGAAATTTCTGGGGTCCATTTTTAGCTCTAAATTTGGGGTAGGAAAATCTTTGATATGGTATCTTTGTTGCTTGTTGAATAGCTTTAATAGTCCATTACTAATGTGATTACAAATTTTGAAAACTTTTTACCGATGGGCACATAATTTACATGTTCAAATCTTGGTTTCAGATGCCAAGTTGGAAGAGTATCAGTACTTTTTGCAATGATCCATGGCTTGTGTTTCTGTCAAGGACTGGTATCTTGAAGGAAGAGCTCTGGGGACAAGAGATGGTACAGACATATTTTCGAACTGTTATGTCTCTAACTGTTAACCTTATGTAGAACAATGCTGAATTTTAACAACTGTAAGAAAGAAGGCTTTTGAAAACATTGTGGGAAATAGGAGAAAATGCTGGTAACCAGCATTTTTCCCCTTTCCAACAGTGTTTTCTATCCTTCTAAAGACAAATTTCACCATTTTAGCCATATTTTGATTTGTCATTTGCAAATGCTTGGATGGGTTTCTTTATTTGCACCAATGTTTTGATATCTTGAAGCAGGCTCTGGACTGACTGACTGAAAGGTCAGCTGACTTTATGCAGGCTATGCTAGCACCCAAAGAAAACGGAGATCTGATTTTAGTGTGATGCAACAAGTGGATTTACATCTGACTCTTAGCTTGGAACATTAGAACAGCCACTTTTATGACTGATATTTTCTAGTAAATTGAAATTTAACCAGTCATTGTTAAATTACCTGTTTTTATACTCCTCACCTATGTAGTAGATGAGGGATACTGGTTTCACCATGTCTGTCTGTCCATCCCTCCGTCCATCTGTCAATTCATCTTTTCATTTCCATGCTCTAACTCAAAAGCTGTTTGACCCAATACCCTGAAATGTTACACAAGTCTTCCTCATGACCAGAGGAGAAGCCCTATTGTTTTGGGGTCACATGGGTCAAAGGTCAAGGTCACAGGTGAACTACGTTTTCTCTGATTGTGCTGCTTCAGTGACAAGGTGCTGGTGAGGGTATTTGTCTGCTTTGCGACAGTTCTAGTTATGAAATAATACTTTTTATCCTGTCTTGCTCATTTTATCCTCCTTTAGGAAGTCTGGAAAAAAAGACTCTTGGATGATGATAGACTGAACATGCATTTTATGATAAACAATAGAATTGGAATTGATTGGTTATGAGATAGAATAACAATGTTTTCAAAAGGCTTCCTCCTTAGTGTTATGTAAACATGGGATTATTTTGTAAAAGGGTGAATATTTCTGATCACCAGTTTTTTATCGCCATTACTAGGAAGAAGATGACAAGACCATTTATACAGCAAGAGTGTTTCCTGTGTTTCACTCCTATAATAAAGTAGGCTTGGAAGACATAATGTGGCTACTGGGATCTGTTGAGGACAATGACGACAGAGATATGTTGAAAAGGTAAATTTTTAACCCTTAAGCTGCTAAGCGCAACTCACTGACCATTTGCGGACAGTGTAGATCAAGATCAGACTGCACAGAACATGCTGTCTGATCTTGAATCTACACTGTACGATAAGGAGATATCTTTTTCCCCCAAAATCATTTGAAATAGCAAATTTTGGGTTTTTACTATCGGCTTGAAAGTTTCATTTCATTTATTTAGCAGGGTAAGGGCAACATTGTTTCGTTGTTGCTATGCACTAATACAGTGTTTGTGTCCCTGCCTTAGACAGCTTGTGAAAACATTCAGGAAAAAGGAGGAAAAGGTTTCAATATTCAAGCTATTGACAATAGATTGAGATTTCTTTAGTTTCTTTTCTGGTTTTTTCTTTGCTGTAAATCAGGCTAGTATAGGTATTTAATTCCTTGATTTAGCTGAAAAGCTAGCGACAAATTCGAAAGTTATGTGCATTGTAATGGAGAGAAAAAATCTTATCTTCAGCAAATTTAAAATACAAAATAGATCTACATCAGAAAATTTGAAATGCTGTAGAAATACCTATAGCGACCAAGTTGCAAACTGTTGTAGCTGCTGACTATGAAATACTTCACTTTTGTCTTTGTCATGGTGACTTTGTCTTGCAGCAGACCTCTTCTAAAACATTGTGACCAAAGGAGATGTTCTTAGAAACAAGTAGTTTCTGCTTTTACCACAAAGTTTTTACATGGAATCATGTATGAAACTCTAATTCATGTTTAGTATCTACACTTAATTAACCTTTTACTGAACAATCCTTAGTTTAAATGTACCTGCAGAATAGGGCTTTTGAAAACATTGTGGGAAAAGGGAGAAAATGCTGGTAACAAGCATTTTTTCCTTTCCCCACAATGTTTTCTCCCATACCGTAGACAAAACCTTGATTTGAGGCACATTCAGTCTGTTGTCTGAAAATGCTTTCAATATGGACTAGTAGTTTAAAACTTTGCTGTGTAGTAAAGAGTTAAATGGAAGTTTTCTAAGTTTTCTACGGGAAATCTGTTTCAAAAGATAACTTGATCTTCATGTTACAAATTACAGGGAAATGCTCTTCAGAGAAATTTATCACTGTCTCTAATTTGTGAAAATAAATCTTTGTGGATATGGTCATCAACAGATTACTGGACTGTTTCTAGCCCCTAAAATGATTAAGTTGTTGAGTATTACCAAATGACAAAATTTTTAGACTCAACCAACTTTAGGTCAAAAGATGATATCTGTCTTTGAGATGGAAGAAAAATGCAGGTTATCAACATTTTCGCCATTTCCCACCATGTTTTCACAAGCCTTCTTCATCAGGGTCATTTGACCGTTTACCACACAATCTCGAGTTTTAATGACTTTGATTTTGATCACCAGCATTTTCTCCATTTCCCACATTATTTTCTACCCAATCAAAGACAGAAAGCATTGTTTGAGCTACATTGTAGTCTGCAAATACTTTAGATTTGGACCAGTCTAAATTTTTGCAGTTTGGTAAAGAGTTAAGCATGGGATTGTGTGATAAATGGGTATACTTGTTTGAAATATAATTTCACTGCACATCACAGATGGAGAGCATCCTTGAGGTTATCACTGAAAGAGATACAAGAACTTGCAGATCTGGAGCAAGAGTTTGAATTCAGAAGGTACTTTGATCTTTTTAATCATTAACCCTATAATCCTTATACTGCTGAAGGCCAAATAAATATCAACTTGTGTCCAAATCCAAAGCGTATGTACACAACACAGTAAATGTGACCCTAGTTGTGGAATGTTTCTATAACAGGTTGGAAAACTTTGTAGGAAAAGGAAAACATGTTGAATCCCACAATATTTTCAAAATGTTTCCACTCAAGGTCATTTAAACACAGGACCTTTTGGGATAGGATTGAATGTATTAGTGTTTACAGTGCAGGCAACCTTCACATACTGTATGGCAATGGTCAGATAGCACTCTTTTTGCCTTTAGGATCCACTCATCAAGATCATGTGACTTGGTCAGCCAATTACATTCTGTAGGGATTTGTTGATTGAATGGTGTTTTACACCATTTTTAGCATTATTTAAGTTAAATCATGGCAGCCATTGAACCTATCCATGTTTTCCTATTGGTTCCCACAATGTTTTCAAAAGTTTTCCCACTCAAGGTCATTAAAACACAGGATGTTTTGGGATAGGATTGAATGTATTAGTGTTTATTATATGAGCAGGCAACCTTCACATACTGTATGGCAATGGTCAGATAGCACACTTGCTTTTAGATTTCATTCATCAAGATCATGTGACTTAGTCAGCCAATCACATACTGAAATGATTTATTGATTGAATGGTGTTTTACACTGTTTTAACATTATTTAAGTTAAATCATGGCAGCCAGTTTACTTATCCATACTTTTCTGAAGTTTGTTTTTACCAGTACTTTGCACAATGTGACGGACATGGATTTGCCTGTTTTCTTTGGTCAGTTATTGTAATACATAAGAAATAATTGCATGTTATTTACCAGTCCCGTGAAGTTCCTTTGTTGCTGTATATAGACACTTGACATGAACCGAAATGAAATATACAGAGTAAGATTTAGAAAGATTTACTAGGAATTATTTGTCTTTCATGTAACTTGCACTACTTTTTGATCAGTCTGGATTAGTCTAAAGTATAATGGTTTATACAAGGAAATTAGAGCAGAATTATCTATGTATCCAAGATATAAATTTGAAGCAGGTGCTTTACAATGTTAGTGAAAGAGAGATAGCAACAGCCAGAAATTGGTCAAATGAGTAATTTGTTATATAACGAAATGAGTGCAGAATTATATACATATCCAAGAATTAAATTTTCAGGCAGCTGTTTTACAAAGTGAGTGAAAGAGAGATAGCAACAGCCTTGACACTACAAAAAAATCTAGGATTCAGAAGCTTGTATAATAGTGCAGTTATAGATGGCTATTGCAGGGGACTGCTAAATACCTTAGATCAAGGTAAAGGCTTGGTTGTATTTTGGCTTCACTTCCTTTGGTTGAAATTCAGTGCATTAGAAAATGCTGTGACAGTGGAGAGTTGGGTCTTTGTTTAACTCCTTACCAAATGAGAAAATTTTAAACCATTCAAAATTGAAAGTATTTGCAGATGACAAATTTGTCATCTGCAAGTACTTTCAATTTTGAATGGTTTAAAATTTTCTCATTACTCAGAACATAAAATTTGTCTTTCATAGGGTAGAAAACATTGTAGGAAAAGAAGAATATGCTGGTTACCAGCATTTTCTCCTTTTCCCACAATGTTTTCAAAAGCTTTTTTTTCAGGGTCTTTAAAAGTTGGGACTGTTTTGTAAAGTCCAAAGCCTTTCGTTCTTTACTTCATGAAACAAATTTTCAGTATACTCTCTTGAAAGCATACATTTCAAAATATTGGTATTGAACATGAATTTAGGTTTAAGACATTAAAAACGTGTGAAAAATAATAAGAAAATGAGAAATTTCTCTGTATACCAAAATATCTCAAAAAAGCTGCAAGATGAAAAAAAAAGTTATCTGTAGGAATTAATGTGCTAATCTTCAGTGTATTAAAGAAAGGTATAGTGATTTTGCGTCAGAAAACAAAAGTTTCTGTTCTTTCATGTTTTTAGTTAACCTCTGTTGAATTTAACCCTTTCCCAAATGACAAATTTTAGACTCGTGCAAATTAAAAACATCTCTACACGACAAATTTGAGATTGATACAAAGCAGCCAGGTTCTCTGAAAGGTGATACAAATGAGCTTTAGTTTTCTGCCAGGGTCAAAAACATTTTAGGGAAATGAGAAAATGCTGGTTACCAGCATTTCTGCATTTTACACAATGCTTTTAAAAGCCTTCATTTTCAAGGAGGATTGTGTGGTAAAGGGTTAAACCACAGTAAGAACTACATAACTAAATGAACACTCATCTCTATGTATTTACTTTTATATAATTATTTTGAAAGGCTATGATATATATTCCCTTGAATTTTTTTCCTCTGATGTTTATTTATATGAGCCATCTCTGTGAAAAGGGGGCTTAATGCATCTCGAAAAAGTATCAACCCAGGTCAGTCTGTGCAGTCCGCGCAGGCTGACCTGAGCCGAAACTTTTTGCTGTCGGTCAATTTTCTGAATTTCAAAGGACCAGTGTACCTCCTGATTCAGTTGGTTGTTGGAGAAAATGGATTCTAAGAACCCACAATTATCTGATGACTTTCTTGGTACCATGGATCACAGAGATGCATAAAAGCCCCCTTTTGCCAGAGCATGGCTTATATGTATCCTTCAGTTTTTGTTTTGAAATGATGTGATGACCACTTCATGTTTCATTTTGTGTCTCTGTTACAGATCTGTGTATGTAGTCTTTTATTTAACAGCTATTATAGCTTTGTATCAGGCACCATGTTAACCTTTGGAGCACCAAATAAACACAACAGGCATATTAGACAAGGAATAAGACCCTAATTAATTGCAGTATGATCGCTGCTTTTGTCTATAGTGTTTAAGCAAAGTGGTAAGTGTTGATCAAAGATCAGACTGCCTGTTTTGTGTAATCTGATCTTGATCTACACTGGCCTTTACAACAACTACAGTTGTGAAAGATGCTTTAAGGGTTATACTTCTACCAAACAATTTCATGTTTCGAATACCCTAAAGAAAAAAGAGGGCTTTCAAGAAAATTGTAGGAAAGAGAAAAAAATGCTGGGGGCCAGCAGTATCTCCTTTTCCCAAATATTTTCTAAGCTTTCAAAGACAGTTAGATGCATTTGAGCCATTCAATTGTTGTCTGCTAGTGCTTTTAAAATGAAAAAATCTAATATTTTGCAGAGTGGTTAGGTAAAGAGTTTTTACCTCACAACAAAATTTTAGGTTGACCAAATCAAAAGCAACTGCAGACAACAAAGTAAACATGGCTCAAATTATGGGATTTTTCTACAAAAGGGTAAAAACATTGTGGGAAAAGGACAAAATGCTGATAACCAGCATTGGCATAAGGGTCTTTATATCTTGGGATAGTTTGGTAAAGATTTACACAATTTTTTTTCAAAGTGATTTTCTTTATGAGCATGTAAGCTTGTATTCATTCCTTTTCCTCATTTAGTACATAAATAATTTTATGCAATGGTAAAGCAAGCTTATGTCATTCCGTAATTTTGGGAAACAGGTGAAATCTATTACTTTTTAGATCAAGTGGCTAAAGCCCCTGTGTCCAGTGTGGGGGCATCCATACATGTACATGGGTGCATCTGTTAACTTTTATTGTAAAACATCCTTCATCCCAGAATTTAATGAACCAGTTTTGTCCAAACTGTTTATATACCAGCTGTCTTGTTAGCATGACTGTTTTGGAAGAAAACATCCAGGTATTGTCATAACCCTGGCATTGTCTGCGTCGTCGTCACCATTTTTGTGTGAAAACTTTGACATTAAAATCTATAATATATGTAATATTTCTGTTATTGCTGAAAATATTTGCTTCAAACTTGGACAAGCTCTTAACTATTTAAAGGGAAACCTATCCAACAAGGGCAGGTAACCCTCAAAGTATTTTTGACACAGTTATGCCCAATTTATGACTTAGAATATTCACTGAAAATCAAGCAACCGCAGCCGAGCATTGGCACCTGCATGGGGTGCTCTTGTCGTGCTTTTCCAACAATTCTCTTTTTCGCATGTCAAGGTATCAAATTTCTTTTCCATTTGATTTGTTTCAATGTTGTAGCCAGTTGTTTCTGTATAATTTCAGCATTATTAACTTATATTTGCATGCCAGGTAATGAATGACCATCACAGATTTGTATTTTATCAGTTCTACTTCAAACTGTACTAACAACAGCAAATATTATGTTGTATAACATGACCTATGTCATGGCAGTGATCTAAACCCATTACCACACAATCACTAGTTTTAACAACCCTCAGAAAAATTGGCTTTTGAAAACATGGTGGGAAAAGCAGAAAATGTTGGTAACCAGTATTTTCTCATTTTCCCACAATGATTTCTACAATTTTAAAAACAGAAAACATCGTTTGAGCTACATTGAAGTCTGCAATTGCTTTCAATTTGGTTGAGATTAAAATTATGTTGTTTGGTAAAGAGTTAACTCTGTATCAGACAACAAAGTTTTAGAATTATCAAATTTGAAAGGATTTGTCAATTGCAAGTTAAATGAAGCTTCAATGTTGGAATTTGGCTATTAAAGGGAAAAATATTGTGGGAAATGGTGATAAAAGCTCTTTTTTTCCAGCCTTTTCTCCCTTTTCCACAATGTTTTCAAAAGCTTTCTTTCTCAAGATCTTTAAATCTCAGGATTGTGTGTGGTAAAGGGTCGAATATTTCGTATACTGGGTAGGTCAATAATACACCAGTATAATAATTCTACAAATGAACTTAACTCTTTACCAAACAGCAAAATTTTGGACTCAACCAAGGTCCAAGCATTCGCAGATGAGAAAATAAATTTAGCTGAAGTGATAAATTCTGTCTTTGATGGGGTAGAAAACATTGTGTGAAAAGGAGAAAATGCTGGTTACCAGCATTTTCTCCTTTTCCCACAACATTTTCAAAAGCCTTTTTTCAGGGGGTGTTAAAACTCAGGATTGTGTGGTAAAGGGTTAATTACTGTTCATACACACTATGATAACAAGAACACTAGTGTCTTGAAATGACAAACTGAAGCACAAGTCCACCAACCTCCAGCCTATGATAGTATCCATTTAACCCTTTGCCACACTTTGCCAAAATTCTAACAACATTGAGAAAGATGCCTTTTAAAAACATTTACAGGTGGCATATTAAATGATACTCAAAACATAAAATTTGTCTTTCAAAGGGCAGAAAACATTATGGGAAAAGAGGGAAATGCTGGTTACCGGCATTTTCATCTTTTCCCACAATGTTTTCAAAAGCCATCTTCCTCAGGGTCGTTAAAAGTTGAGATTGTGTGCAAAAGGGTTAAGTAGTAGTTCAAGGAATATGAAAATATGCAAAGAAAGAAACATTCTCCTTGGGAATATTTTCTTTTTTTAACTCTTTGTCAAATGACAAATTTTTGGACTTGTCCAAACTGAAATCATTTTCAGACAACAAAATAAATGTGACTCAAAAAGTGAACATTGATTCGGGAAGGATAGAAAACATCATGGGAAAAGGAGAAAATGCTGGTTACCAGCATTTTCTCCTTTTCCCACAATGTTTTCAAAAACCTTCTTTCTCGAGGTCATTAAAAGTCGGGATTTTGTGGTAAAGGGTTAATTATATACCTGTGAATGATCTGAGTAAAATACAGGCGTAATCCAAATCACAGTTGACCTGAAAAAGTTTTCTTTGTCAATAACGTACCATGTTTCGAAATTTTGTCTGTATCAGTCATGTAACTTGTGTAGAAAATTTTTCTGTATCAATTATGTACCCTGTGTAGAATTTTTTTTGTATCAGTCATGTACCCTGTGTAGAACATAATCATGGTCATGGACTACTTTTATGTATGTTTTGGTCATTCAGCCAAATCACAAAAATGTTCAGCTATGATGACAAACAAGAAAAACCCATTTTACAGATACATTATCTGTTATGTGTCATCTATGTTGAGTACACCCTAGAGGCCACATTTTCAGCCTGATACTCTTGAAACTTGGTCATGTTTGTCTTTATTATATCTCAGACAAATTCAAAATTAGCTCATGTTGTGTCAAAAAGGTCATTGGGCCATATCTCAGAAAAACCTTGTGTGCACTCTTGAGGCTAAATTTCATGTTGAAAATGCTTGCAAACAAATTGAATGTGGCTCAAATGATAGGATTTTTTATTATAAAAGTGTGGAAAACATTGTTGGAAAAGGAGAAAATGCTAATTACTTGCATTTTTTCGCTCCCACAATGATTTCAAAAGCCTTTGGTAAAGAGTTAACAATTATTTATCATTGATGTACTAGACAAAATAGTTTTCTTCTCTTTTATCTGTCATTCTTTCACTGCAGTGGATGTAGATGTATTTTGATACACATAAAGGAGGGAGCTTTTGATGCAGTCGAGCCATGTGCAGACATTGGGACTCAATAAACTTTAGTTTAGCGTTTAGTTAGGTTTAATGTACCTCAGTGATGCATCTAACCAATATAGATATCACATAATTAGAGATTCATTTGTCTAACAACCAGCTGAATCTGGAGGTAGACTTGTCCTTTAACATGCAGAAAATTTACCAAAAGCAAAAAGTTTTGGCCAAGGTCAACCTGCACAGGCTGACATGGGTTGATACTTTTTGCAGATGCGTTAAGCCCACTTTTAACAGAGCATGGCTGAATTATATATAACTTACAATGAAGCTTTGTCCAAACTGAAAGGATTTGAAGACAACAGACAAAATGTGGCTGAAATGACTTGATTTTTTTTTTAAAAGGTTAGAAAACATTTTTTGAAAAGGAGAAATCCCTTGTTACAAGCATGTTCTCCTTTTCTCACAATATATCCAAACCTCTGGCTCTCAGGGTCATTAAAACAGGAGATTGTTCGGTAAAGGGTTAACTCTTTACCAAACGACAAATTTTTAGACTAGTCCAAATTGAAAGCATTTGCAGACGACAGAATAAATGTAACTCAAAAATTGAAATTTGTTTTGGGAAGGCAAGAAAACATTGTGGGAGAAGGAGAAAATGCTGGTTACCAGCATTTTCTCCTTTTCCCACCATGTTTTCAGAAGGCTTCTTTCTCAGGGTCGTTAAAAGGCGGGATTGTGTAGTAAAGGGTTAAACAAAGGTAACTCTTTACCAAACAACGAAAAAGTAGCCTTGTCCAAATTGAAAGCATTTGCAGACGACAATTTAAATGTGACTCAAATCATGGACTTTGTCTTTGATAGAGTAAAAAACATTGTGGGAAAAGAAGAAAATGCTGGTTACCAGCATTTTCTCCTTTTCCCACAATGTTGTCAAAAGGCTTCTTCTTAGGGTTGTTAAAACTCGGGATTGTGTGGTAAAGAATGAAAAGATTTTACCCTTTGAATCTTAAGAGGACCAAGTTTTCAAATTTTATTCTGTATACTCAAGTGAGTGATACCTGGGTACTTTGCTCTATCTACCATTGTTACATTTTATTTCCATGACCATCTGAATCTAGAATGTACTGGTCATTTAAATAGCGATTCAAAACTCATTGGTATGGGAACACAGTTCCCTGATAAGACATAATCCTAGACAGTTCCCTGACATTTTTAACCCTTTTACCACTCAATTCCAACTTTTAACGACCCTGAGGAAGAAGCCTTTTGAAAACAATGTGGGAAAAGGAGAAAAAGGAGAAAATGCTGGTTACCAGCATTTTCTTCTTTTCCCACAGTGTTTTCTACCCTATCAAAGAGCCACATTTAAATTGTCATCTGCAGATGCTTTACCAGCATTTTCTCCTTTTCCCACAATGTTTTCTACCCTGTCAAAGAAAAGTAACATTATTTGAGCCACATTGAAATTGTCATCTGCAAATTATTTCAATTTGGAGGGGTCTAAAATTTTGTCGTCTGGTAAAGGGTTAAAGACTTTTCTTGACACTTTTGTGTCCAGATTATAGAGAGTCTGTGGCTTCTGTCTCAAAAGAATTGAAATGATCCAGAAGAAATGATGTTGTAATATTAATCATTTACCAAACAGTCTTCATGACCCCAAGACAACTTATGAAAACATTCTGGAAAGCAGAGAAATGGCTTGTAACCTGCATTTTCTCCATTCCCAGCAACATTTTCTACCCTTTAACTCTTTACCAAATGACAAAATTTTGGACTAGTCCAAATTGAAAGCATTTGCATATGACATATCAAACTTTGCAAAAATGGTGGTAATTGTCTGTGGAAGTAAAGAAAAGCTTGTAGGAAAAGGAGAAAATGCTGGTTACCAGCATTTTCTCCTTTTCCCACAAGCTTTTCTAAAGGCTACTTCCCCAGGGTCATTAAAACTTGGGACTGTGTGGTAAAGAGTTAAGAGACAAAACTGTTCATCATAGACAGTCTTGATGTGTCATCTGCAAAGGCTATCCATTTGGATGAGTTCTGAATTGTGTTGCAAGGTATAGAGTGTCTAGGTGTCCCATCTGGATGGTAATGGTGTATCAGTATTTGAGTGAGGAGACAAAGGGTTCCTGTAAATCACACCATGTACTAAGTATGCGTGCCATCCTTAAACTCTTTACCAAATGACACAATTTTAGACTAGTCCAAATTCAAAGCATTTACAGATGACAAAATAGATGTGCTGAAGTAATTGAAGTAATGGAATTTGCTTGTGAAAAGGAGGAAAGTATTGTGAGTAAAGAAGAAAATGCTGGTTACCAGGCCTTTTCTTTTTGATATGATGAATTATTTGGGTTTAATTTTTCGGGAGTGGGAAAAAAAAAATGAACAAATTGATTACATCCATCTGGCTACACTGCTATGTAAACAAAGTCAGAAAATGTTTTATCGACTGAATTTTTGAGGGGGGAGGGGGTACCTTCTCATAACAGGTAATTAATCCAAAATCTGTTTTGTTTGTCTTAGAGATAATTTTGGGTAGAAAAGCGATTTTTTGATAATACGACCGAATTTCAAACTTTTACATTAAGCTTTATTGTAGTGAGTGACTGGTCAATTCTAAAAGACACAGTAATACTCGTTTTCAGCCAGTTTTTAACCACTTTCATCTTTATTTTATCAAACTATAATCATTCTTGTATATTCATACCAAATGTTGCCCCTGACAGTTGGAAGGTTGCATAGATTATGACTGATAGAAAATGCATTTCATTTTCTGGAGGCCATCAAAGAAATCACTTGTGATGTTTCCAATTTTAAATCAAAGATTTCCAATAGATGTATCTATCACTTACACCATATATATTTGTAATTTATCTGTGTTTATGTATGGATGTATCTTTAACACTTTACCGCACAGCCCCGACTTTTAATGAAGAAAATGCCTTTTGAAAACATCATTGGAACAGGAGAAAATGCTGGTAACCTTCTCCTTTTCCCACAATGTTTTCTACCCTTCCCGAAACAAATTTCAATTTTTGAGCCACATTTGATATGTCATCTGAAAATGCTTTCAGTTTGGACTAGTCTTAAATTTTGTCGTCTGGTAAAGAGTTAAGGATAATGCATACCCAGACTACCAATAGCATTTCTAAAAGCAATCCTTTATCAGAGGTACAAATAACTCGGTTGTGGAACTAACTTATCCATAAATATCTTCATTTCCTGCATTTTACAATTTCAGTGATCAGTAATGTCTGGAACAGTCTTCAAATTTGTTTTAGAACTGTCTGCAAATCTATGGTGGAATTGTGTTGAAATGCCATATCAGGAACTGTCTTTATTCTGTTGGTAAAACATACTTGTATACAGGGTATGTTCTGTCAGCAACTGATACCATCATTGTAGTGAATATTCAGACTGATGACAAATATGCATTACTCAATATATATACATGTACTTACCATGTCTTGATGGTAGGAAATGGTGTGACAAATAGTGAAAGTTTTCAAAGATGAGTAACTTTACCATTTGTCACAATGTTGTAAAAACACTATCAAGTTCTGGAAGCCTGAACATATAATAAACAATCGTGAAACAACTTTGTCCTACATAGATTTCTCCAAGTAATCAAATTCAATCTATCTGTGATTCATCAAAAGGCTTGTAGAGTATCTTTGAAATGAATTACTGATTGTTTTTCTAGTTCTAGCAGAGAACCAAACAGCTCTTCAAGCTGGCATTGCTGCAAGGACAATGGCTAACATAGCTGATATCCTGGGTTGTATGGCAGGACCTAAAGGAGGACTGAGGAGTGGCCCTGCAGCCAACACTACATGGTCACAAGCATTTCATTTTCTAGAGGTATCCTCATGTAAACTTCTGTTCCTGTTATTCTGTCCAGAACACTTTACTACTAGTGTAATATTTTCTCTTCTATTTTACTCTTTACCTGACAACAAAATTTAAGACTTGACTAAATTAAAAGCATTTGGATTCAACAAATTTAATGTGGCTTGAATGTTGGGATTTATTTTTGAAAGGGTAGAAAACATTGTTGGAAATGGAGAAAACGCTCGTTACCATGATTTTCTCCTTTTCCAAGAATGTTTTTAGAGGCCCCTTTTCCTAGGGTCCAGATATGGGCGCTAAATGACCAAAGCTGTTGATGCACCATAAAACAATATTCATTCATTCATTTCCCAGGGTCATTAAATCTTCGGATAGTTTGGTAAAACACTAAAAGAATTCTGAAGTGAGTTTTTAGCTCACCTGAGCACAAAATTGCTTAACCCTTTACCAGGCGACAAAATTTTAGGCTTGGCCAAATTGAAAGCATTTGCAGACGACAATTTCAATGTGGCTCAAATGGTGCAACTTTTTATTGATAGGCTAGAAAACATTGTGGGAAAAGGAGAAAATGCCGGTTACCAGCATTTACTCCTTTTCCCACAATGTTTTCAAAAGGCTTCTTTCCCAGGGGCATCAAAAGGCAGCATTGTACGGTAAAGAGTTAAGATGAACTTTGGTGATCATGTTGTGTCTGTTGTGTGTCCTGCGTCGTCCAGGCATCAACAATCACCTTGTGTGCAATTAGAGGCCACATTTTCAGTCCAATACTCATGAGATTTGTTCAGAATGTTTGTCTTGATAATATCTCTTAGACATTGTCAAAATTTGGTCACATTGGATCAAAAAGTAGGTCACTGGGACATATCTTAGAAAAACCTTGTTTGCACTTTTTCAATCTGATACTCATGAGACTTGTCTTTATGATATCTTGGACAAGTTTGAAATAGGGCATGTCTGGGCAAAAAGTGGGTCATTGGGACAAATCCTATAAAAAACCTTGTTTGCACTCAAGAGGCCATAATTTTAGTCCAATATTCATGAAAACTGGTCAAAATGTGTGTCTGAATAATATCTCGGACAGGTTCCAAATTGGGTCACATTTGGTCAAAAAGTAGGTCACAGGTCAAATTTTCGAAAAATCTTGTGTGCTCTTTAGAGGCCACATTTTTGTTTCAATACCCATCAAAGTTGGTCAGAATCTTTGTCTTGATGATATCTTGGACATGTTGAAAATTGGCATGTGTATGGTCAAAAAAAGGTCACTGAGACAATTCTTGAGTATACTCTAGATGCCACATTTTCAGTCTGATACTCATGGAAAGTGGTCACAGTGTTTGCCTTGATGGGTCACTTGATCAAATTTGGGGAAAAAAAAAATTGTGTGCACTCTAGAGATCAGGTTTTTGGTGCAATACTTATTTAAGTTGGTCACAATGTTTATGTTGATAATATCTCAAACATAATTGAAATTAGGTTACATCTCATGAAAAAACAGCTCAGTTTGAAAAATCGTAGAAAAAACCTTGGGTGTGCTTTTGAGGCTATGTTTTCAGTCCAATACTCATGAAAGTTGGTCGGAATGTTTGACTTTATGATATGAACAATTTTGAAATCTGATCATGTTGTGTGGAAAAGTAGGTCATTGGGACATATCCTTGAAAAAGCCTTGTCTGCACCCAAAATGCTACATTTTCAGTCAGATATTCATGAAAGATGGTCAGAATGTTTGTTTTGATGACATCCTGGATGAGTTTGAAATTGGGTCATGTGGGATCAAAAAGTAGGTTACTGGGACACATCTTGGTAGAACCTTGTGTACACTCTAGAGGTCACATTTTCAGTCAAATAGTCAAGGAAATTAGTCAGATTGTTTGTCTTGATAATATCTTGGACAATTTTGAAATTGGGTCACGTGGGGTCCTAAAGTAGTGACTGGGACACTCTTGAGACCACATGTTTAGTCTGATATTCATGAAAATTGGTCAGAACACTTATGTGTTATATCATCACATCCAGAATCTGGTCAACCTTATCAACCCAAGATGACTTTACTAACTTAAGTGCTTTAGGGCCAATGGCCCTTTTGTTCTTACACCTGAGAATGCTGATTACAGCTCTTTGGTGTTTGTTGACAGTGAAGACCAAGAAAGCACATTCTGATCTTAAGTAAGTACTCTGAGATTACTTTTCAAGATTTTTTAGCAAAAACCCCTGAATTTGCAAGATTTGAATTATTTCTATGAACAAAAGAAAATCCTTTGTATCATGTTGTTACCCAAGGATTTTTAACCCTTTCCCAAAAGAAATTCAACTTTAGCTCAAATGAATAAAAGTTCTCTGATTGGGAAGAAAACATTTTCTCCTTTTCTCATTAATTTTTTAAAAGGACTTCTTCCTCAGGGTCATCAAAACACAGGATTCTTTGGTGAAGGGTTGATATAAAATAAGCATATTTTACATTTTCTTGTCTTTAAGAACAGAAACATTAAAGCTGGAATCCAAGCCCTATCAGAGGAGAGAGAGAAATGGCTGGACAGACCAGATAAACTGATCCGTGCTGCACGACATTATGAAGGAGCAGCCCAGATCCTCATTAGGCATGCTGTGATGACTGCGAAAGAGGTAAACATTCTTGCTGTTTACTCATAGTTTCTTCATTTTGTTCGTGGGCCCTGTGTGGCTCGATGGTAAAGCGTAGAACTTATAACCCAGAGGCCCTGGGTTTGAGCCACACTGAAAGCACTGGGCTTTTCATGGGAGTGTCCTTGGGCAAGACACTGCAGAGCCCTAGAATAGTACTCTTGAATTGTGTGAGCTGTTGCCATGATATGACTGAGATAAACTTTATCTGGTCTGTCCAGCCATTTCTCTCTCTCCTCTGATAGGGCTTGGATTCCAGCTTTAATGTTTCTGTTCAAACTCGTCTACAAAAACATTATCAAGTGAGTCAGAGGCTCACTTATTAAGATCTTTATAGACTTGTTTAATAAAATTTTATCTCAAATGCCATCTAATATCAGATCTAATGTATCTTTTCCAAATCTAGTGAGTTCATGATTTTGTTATTTCACACTGAAGATCACATACGAAAACAAACTCTTGTTTATACTACAAGTTGAAGTTTTGAAAATCTAGTTACTGCCAAGGCATATTAAGACAAGTATTGAAACTGTTCTTAACTCTTTACCAAACGACAAAATTTTGGACTGGACCAAAATGAAAGCATTTGCTGATGACATATTAAATGTAACTCAAATGGCGATTTCTGTCTTTGATAGGATAGAAAACATTGTGGGAAAAGGAGAAAATGCTGTTTACCAGCTGTTTGCCAGCATATTCTCCTTTTCCCACAGTGTTTTTAAAAACCTTTTTTTTTTCAGGGTCGTTAAAACTCGGGATTGTGTGGTAAAGGGTTAAGCAGCCTAAAACTGAAACAAACAAGACCTACCTCTTAAATCCCAACTCTTTACTAAACGGCAAAATTTTAGAGTGGTCCAAATTGAAAGCATTTGCAGACGACAAAATAAATGTGGCTGAAAAATTGAATTTGTTGTAGGAAGGGTAGAAAACATTGTGGGAAAAGGAGAAAATGCTGGTTACCAGCATTTGTTCCTTTTCCCACAGTGTTTTCAAAAGCCGCCTCCTCAGGGTCGTTAAAAGTGGGGATTGTGTGGTAAAGAGTTAAAGCAGGTGGCTGTTCAGTCCAGTTGCATTCATATGAAAATTTAGATATTAAAACCTGCTTCATCTTAAAGCAGGTGGCTGTTCACTGCATGAAGCTGTTAATAAAGGGGAATGGTTAATCAGCTATATCCATTTTTTCAGTTTTACAACCTAAGTTCAGTTGAGATGGTACCGTTTGGTTACTGGGTGATTGCAGAATGTCCCTCAAGGATTGACATATCAGGGGGCTGGTCTGATACCCCACCTATCACATATGAACATGGAGGTGCAGTCACTATTGTATCCTTGAAACTAAGAGACAAGGTAGGTGGGTTTTTTCAGAACATGACATCTTTTGTTTACATTGTTAATATCTCTGGGAAAGACTTCTGTTAATACTGTGAGGTATGAGAGAAATTCTGAAGGGTAAACTATTGTGCCATTTGCCGTACTGTTTACATGCCTTGTCTTCATGTTCATCTTTTATTGACCTTATGTAAGAACACTTCTTTGCCATAATGCTTTACTTATAACTAATTCAGTATCTCTTGAGGTATGAAGTATTAAATAGGAAAATACTTTATGTGAAAACTGCTAGTGAAATCAGTTTTTGGATTTTGAATATAATATTACGTAGAAGATAATTACAATGTACTGTTTTTTTCCTGTAAATATTTTTGTTTGCAAGTCTGATTTGTCTTTCAGAAACCAGTAGGAGCAAAGACAAGGAGAATCAAAGTGTGAGTGCTGTTTTCCTGAGATATATTGAAAGTGGTGTATAGTCATAAGTAGAGTGTTTGCCTATAACTCTATAAATGCCAAGAATTTATGGGTACTTTCGTACACAGTAAACATAAATAGACTTCAAGAATCTACAATCTGATCTTGGATCTAATCTGTCTAATTAGTGTTTAGTAAGTAATTTCTGGGAATGGTTTCCTAATATTGTTCAAGAATTATCTACCTTTGGTCATAAACGTTTTTGCATGTAAATGCATCTCTTCTTTTCTATTAACTCTTTACCAAATAACAAAATTTTAGACATGTCAGAACTGAAAACATTGGCAGACGGCATTTCAAATTTACCGCAAAATAATGGAATTTTCGGTAAAAGGAGAAAATGCTGGTTACACAACTCAAGATTGTGTGGTAAAGGGTTAAATTACATGGTTAGGGTATGAGTCAGCTTTCGTGAAAATTATAGTTCGCAGTTATTTGCACAGTCTATGATGAGTATCTTTATGATATCTTGTAAAACCCAATGTTGTGTCTTTTCTTGCATGTGTTACAGACCAGAGATAAGATTTGTGTTGCATGGCGAGTCAGGAGAACAGGAAGTAGTGTGTCAAGAGTTATCTGACCTTGGAGACTATTTTCAACCTCACAGCACTGGTATGTTATAGTCAACAAATTTTCTCTGGAAGATGAATTAGTTCATCTTGCAGAAGACAACTTTTGAAAGCATTATAATGAGCAATACCTCCTTTAACCCATTACCAAATGACAAAATTTTAGGCTTGCCTGAATTGAAAGCTTCTGCAGATGACAAAATAATATTGACTCAAAAATAGAAATTCACTTCTGCAAGGATAGAAAACATTGTTGGAAAAGGAGAAAATGCTGGTTACCAGCATTTTCTCCTTTTCTCACAATGTTTTCAAAAGGCCTTTTCCTTAGAGTTGTTAAAACTTGGGATTGTGTGGTAAAGGGTGTTTTCATATGTATAGACCTTACTCCATGTTTATTATCCACAAGGTTGTTTTCAAAGTTGTCTACTGCAAGCTGTTTTGGAGATAATGAGTGATAGAAAGGGTCTTTTTAAACCAAAGTTTATTTTGGGTTTTCTTTTTTATTCAGTTTTTTTTTTTTTTTTTTTTTTTAATATCCAAAGGATTCTATTATCTTTTTACCAAAGAATCCATTCATTGTCCTATATGTATTTTTTACGACTTGCCAACCGAAACTCAAAAACTATCATGTTAAGTCTTGGCCCTGTACCACACAATCCTGAGTTTTGTCAACCTGGAGAATGACAACTGTAGAAAACATCTTGGGAAAAGGAGAAAATGCTGGTGCTCAGTGTTTTCAAAAGTCTTTCTTGTCAGGGTTGTTAAAACTTCGGATTGTGTGGTAAAGAGTTCAGGTCTGATTCAAGAGTGAAAACAAGTGATAACATTTTGGCCCAAGGAGAAATTGCATTTTACATGATATTTCTCATTTTGCCACTATGTTTTCAAAGAGATCTGCTTCCAAAGATAATGGTATTATACTTCTCAAAACTTGGACTTTGCTTATTTATAATCATGGTTATACATTTGTGAATGCAATAGAATGATTAATTTTGTGCAGCTTCTATCATCAACGTGGTGACTTAAACCCTATGTTTTAGGTACAGAGTCATTTTTGCAAAATTAAATTGTGCCTTTACCATTTATCATCGAAGAGTTTTATAGAGATGATAGTGCAACCTTTAGAATGAAATATTCTGAAGTAATAACATCATTTTACTACCTGAAACCTGGAAAACTAAATTGTTTATCTATGTTATTTGCAGGTGCATTGTTGAAAGCAGCATTTATCTGTACCGAGATAGTAGACCTGAAATCCAAACAAACCTTAAAAGAACAGTTGATGTCAAAGTATGGTGGTGGGTTTGAATTCCATAGCTGGGCTAACCTACCTCATGGATCAGGTGTGTGAATTTGCAATGTTATGAAAACAAAATAAATAGCTGTTCTCTATTTTTTAGAACAGTTGATGTCTAAGTATGGTGGTGGGTTTGAATTCCATAGCTGGGCTAACTTACCTCAAGGTTAAGGTGTGTGGGCTTTATCATATCAAAAGAAATAGCTGTTCCCTATTTCTAGAACAGTTGATGTCAAACTATGATGGTAGGTTTGAATTCCATTGCTGTGCTAACCTACCTCTTGGCTCAGGTGTGTGGAATTGTAATGTTATATCAAAATAAATAGCTGTCCTCTATTTTATAAAACCTTACTGTCAGATTCTTTTTTTTCTATCGGGCTGGTTTGTTTTGTTTCACAAAGGAAGAGATTGCTACTGATGACTGTAAATAAAGAGGGCAGAAAGTGATTAACTTCCGATTCTTTTACCTGATGTAGATACAAACCCTTTACCAAACAGCAGATTTTAGATGCTTTCAAATTCAACACATCTGCTGATGACAAAATGAATGTTGGTACAAATGACCCCTAGGTCTCTGATGGAGTAGAAAACATTGTAGGAAAAGGAGAAAATGCAGGTTACTATTATTTTCTCTTTTTCCCACAGTGTTTTCAAAAGCCTTCTTTTCAGGGTCTTAAAAAGACTGGGATCATTTGGTAAAGGGCCAAAGCTCTGAACTAAACAGCCCAACTATTGCTGCCTACAGGTTTGTTCTCCCAGACTATATGATAAAGTAGCAGACAATGTGGATCAAAGGTCAGACTGCACATGCTGTGCAGTCTTGTCTTAAATCTACACTGCTGGCATAAACATAAATTGGTTCCAGCTTTTTATGGGTTACAAAAAATTTTCTCATTGATATTTAATGGTAATTACAGGGATGGGAACCAGTAGTATCTTGTCAGGAGCTGTTATGGCAGCCATAATGAAGGCAGCTGGAAAGACGTATGACTGTAGCAGTCTTGTTCATCTAGTAAGTGTTCATAAAAACCATCAGATTAATCTTTTACCCCACATTAAAATTCTAAACTGGCCACAATTCAAGGCATTTGTAGAAGATATAACAGAATAAATATAATAAATATAAATAGAATAGATAGCTGAAATGGTATCAAAACATTATGGGAAAAGAAGAAAATGCTGTTTTTTTTTTTCCACAATGTTTTGTAAACTCTTCTTTGTTAGGGTCCCTAAATACAGGATTGTTTGGTAAAGGGATTGACTGTACTGATATCCACCTGGCTGGAACCTAATTCATCATTTGTAATGACTCATGCATGCTCACTTTCAGTTTTGAATAGTTGATCTGTACTAAGTTATTGGTTTGACCTGAACCAAATACTGCCATACACCCTTGTACTCTACTCATTCTACTTTCAGTTTTACCCCAACCTCGTTTTTGTCAATACTATACATAGTCCTACACATGTGCACACAGTGCTAAATCTTATATCATTAGTAAACTGTGTCAGATTGATGGATCAAATTGCTACTCCTGAAAGGCCCAGTAGCAGCCAAAAGTAAGGAGTGTAAATGCATTTGAACTTAATTTAAAGCAATTAAAAGTATGGAAATTATTTTGAAGATGACAATCTATTACTGTACGGTCTGTTTAAGTGTTAGTTGCTGGCAGAAAAATTAATTTTAAAATTAGGTAAAAACTTGCCAGGTCACACTAACTTTTCTCTGCCAGTGACTAACACTTGGACCAACTGTAGAAGTTGGTCTTGTATTTACATGAATGATAAAAACAAACAAATCTCTTTCAAGTTTATCTCCTTTTTGCCACTTGTTCAAGTTCTTGTTAGCATTAACTTTTTACCAGACGACTGGTAACCATCATTTTCTCCTTTACCAAGAATATTTGCTACTTTTCTTGTGACAAATTTCATTTTTAGAGTCACCTTTACTGTGTCTTCTGCAAATGCTTTCAAGTCAGGCAAGTCTTAAATTTTGTTGTCTAGTGAAGAATTAAAAACCTTTGTCTTTTGCTCTATTTCTAGGTTCTATATTTAGAACAGCTTATGACTTGTGGAGGAGGATGGCAAGATCAAGTTGGAGGATTATCAGGGGGGGTAACTCTGGGATTATCAGATGCAAAGCTTCCTCTCTATGTAGATATACAGCATTTGGATGTTAGTGAAGACATAGTGAAGGCATTTAATGAGAGAATAGTTCTAGTATACACTGGGAAGACAAGACTGGCTAGGAATATACTGCAGGTAAAGAATAGTAGTTTCTTCTAAGGCTACCTGATAAATTTTTTAGCTGACAACTTTGAAAATGTCTATGTAAAATAATGAAAATCAGCTTGTGGCAAACACATAAAAATTAGTTCGGCACAAGGAGAAATTGCTCAGTAGAAACACTTGCTCCTTTGTTCACAATATTGTCAAAAGCGTTCCGCTACAAGATGACAAAATATGTCTTTAGATTGTGTTAACTCTTTACCAAACGGCAAAATTTTAGACTGGATCAAATTGAAAGCATTTGCAGATGACAAATTAAGTGTAGCTTAAATGGTGATTTATGTAATGGATAGGGTAGAAAACATTGTGGGAAAAGGAGTAAATGCTGGTTACCAGCATTTTCTCCTTTTCCCACAATGTTTTCAAAAGGCTTCTTTCTCAGGGTCGCTGAAAGTCAAGATTGTGTGGTAAAGGGTTAACTAATTATTTATTGCTGTTTTCTCTAATAAATTCAGGTTTTAACCCTTTACCAAACAATCTCAAGTTTTGACAACCCTTGGAAAGATGACTTTAAGAATTTGAGCTTTTATTTTTTTTTTTCTCCTTTTCCCACAGCGTTTTCTTCACTTTCAGAGACACAACACATCATCTGAGCCACATTTTCATTGTCATCAGCTATATCTTTAAGTTTGGACATATCTAAAACTTTGCTGTGTGGTGAAGAGTCAAACCTTTACCACACAATCCTTAGACTAAATGACATTCAGAAGGCTTTTGAAAACATTGTGGGAAAAGGAGAAAATCTCTTAAGCAGCATTTTTCTCCATTTCCGACAATATTTTCTACCATTTCCCATCCTATGCGACACATTGATTTTGTCATCTGAAAACCTTTTCAATCTGGACAATCCTAAAATTTTGCTGTGTGGTGAAGAGTTAAACCAAAAGTACTTTATTTTGCAAAACTGTTTTCACTTTTATATGTTTCAAGGGGTAATGACTTCTTTACTCTCTAACAAATGACAAAATTTTATAATCAACCAAAATTTAATGGAAAGCATTTGCAGACGGCATATTGAATGTAGCTCAAATGATGATTTCTGTCTTTGATAGGGTGGAAAACATTCTGGGCAAAGGAGACAATGCTGGTAACCAGCATTTTCTCCTTTTCCCACAATGTTTTCAAAAAGCCTTGTTCCCAGGGCTGCTAAAAGTCAGGATTGTGTGGTAAAGGGTTAAACCATAGTTTAAATAAAAAGACCATTGGAAATTTTATTGTTACAGAGTGAATCCTTGAAAAAAATAGAATTGTCATGTTTAACCCTTTCCCACACTATCCAGAGTTTTAACAACCCTGAGAAAGAAGGCCTTTGAAAACATCATGGAAAAAGAAGAAAATGCTGGTAACCAGCATTTTCTTCATTCCCATAATGTTTTCTACTTTTGTCAAAGATAAATCCTATTATTTGAACCATATTATGATCTGTCATCTGCAAATACATCCAATATGGACAAGTCTAAAATCTTGTCTTCTTGTAAAGGGTTTACTCTTTACCAAACGACCAAATTTTAGACTCTTCCCAATTCAGAGCTGTTGCGGATGACAAATCAGATGTGGCTCAGTTGATGAAATTGTCTCTGAAAGGTTAGAAACCATTGTGGTAACCAGCATTTTCTCCTTTTCCAACAATGTGTTTTCAGAAGGTATGTTAATATTACAGGAAGTATTAAGAAACTGGTATGCAAGAAATCCTAAGATAGTAGATACAGAAAACAGCTTGGTTTCTCTGGCCCATGAATGTGCTCAACACTTCAAGAAAGGTAAAAAGAAGTTACTGTACTTTACTTTTTTTTCCATCACAGAGTTATTGTTAATGCAATTCCTGTGAAGAAATTTAAGACAAAAAAAGCTGTGATAGTGGAAAAACCACAGGCTATAGTGATCATCTAATGTCTGTCTGTTATCTGTAGCTCATTGTTGTTGTACAATGAAGTGATTGTCATCTAAATGATTGTCATCAATTTTTGGCTTGTGTCTAGTTGTCAGTAAGACTTATAGGTGATTCCATGACATTGTTTGCAGGGTAAAAGTGGGTCAGTACATGGTGGTTAAAAGTTTCCTACAGGAGGGTTATAAAAAAACGTTAAATAGATCTCCTCTCAAACCTTAAGACACTGAACTTTGATAATTATTATTTGGAATGCTGCAACATCAATCTTTTTGAAGTATCTTCAAGTTATAACCAAGGGGTAAAAAATGACCCATCTTTCATAGACTTGAGAACTTCCCATATCAGATTCTGATTTTTAAGGTTTCATGGGCATCATTGCCCTCTTGTGTACCATGCAGCAGACCAAGAAAAAAAAAAGTGTGACCAAAGCGGGGAATGTTTATATTACGCATTTTCATCAAATGATATTTTTTGATGATTGTGAGGAACAAGGCTTTTGAAACGGTTGCAGAAAATGCTAGTTACCAGCATTTTCTCCTTTTCACACAATGAGTTCTACCATTCCGAATACATTCAATTCAATTTGGACCAGTCGAAAACTTTGTTGTTTGGTAAAGAGTTTAAACTCAGGATTGTGCGCTAAAAGGTTAAACAAATATTTCAGGAAATCTGGAAAGTGTTGGTGATTGTATCAACCGATACTGGGAGCTAAAAAAGATCATGGCACCAGGTTGTGAACCGGAATTTGTGTCGAAGTTGATGAACATGCTACGACCATACTCACTTGGCATGGCCATGGCGGGAGCTGGTGGCGGTGGATTTATGTACATCCTGGCCAAGGACCGAGGCAATCAGCAGAGGATAAAGGAAATAGTTGCTCAATTAGATGTGAGAACTTGTTCTTAACCCTTTACCATACAGTAAAATTCTTGATCAGACCAAATTGAAAGCATTTGCAGACAACAAATTAAATGTAGCTTCAGTGATTATTGCTGTCTTCATCAGGGTAAAAACATTGTGGAAAAGGAGAAAATGCTGGTTACCAGCATTTTCTCCTTTTCCTATCATGTTTTCAAAAGGCTTTTTTCACAGGGATGTTAAAAGGCAGCATGGTGCGGTAAAGGGTTAATTGTTCCATGATAACTTTAGTTTCCTTTCAGTCAGAGTTGCTGTTACTAGTCGTTAAAGTAGATTAACCCTTTACCATTCAAAAGATCACAAGTTTTAATGACCCTAAAAAGGACTTTTAAAAATATTGTGGGAAAAGGAGAAAATGCTGGTAACCTTTCACAGACAAATCCTATCACTTGAGATATATTTAACCTTTACCACACAATCCTGACTTTCAACGACCCTGGGAAAGAAGTCTTTTGAAAACATTGTGGGAAAAGTAGAAAATGTTGGCAACCAGCATTTTCTCCTTTTCCCGAACATTGTCTGCTCTTCCCAAAACAAATTTCAAACTTTCATTCACGATTTTTTTGTCATCTGCAACTGCTTTCAATTTGGGCAAGTGTAAAATTTTGTCGTTTGGTAAAGGATTAATTTGTAGTCTGCGAATGCTTTATAAATGGACGAGTCCAACATTTTTTGCCTAGTAAAAGGTTATTAGGAATCCGAGTTTGATCAAGATTGTCAACTTCAAGATGAATGGAGTAAGTTTGTTTCATATTGGTCATACTAAAATTGATATATGAATGATTTATAGCTTCTATTGAAAAAAGTGCTGTTGTTACTACTTGCAATCAGAATACTATTTTGTTGCAGTAGGTGTATCAGTTCCAGCTAGTACCATATCACTTCTGCCAGTTTTATACATTACCTCATGAATCTCATTTGCCGCTCTGTAGCTCAGTTGGTAAAATTGAGGGCTTTAAACAAGGGGGTCGTTGGCTCAAATTCCCAGTTCTTCCAATTTCTTTCCAAGGATTGATGACGGTCACAGTGACAGGATTCATTCCTCTCTCAGCACTGATCATTGTTTCAATGATGATTGCATGGGTAGAATATTTGTGTGAGAACTGGTTAAAAGAAACTCCATGAAAACACAGATATGTACACTGGCTGCTGCGATATACCGTAATTGAAATAATGTTGAAAACAAAGTTAAACACTAGACAAACAAAGTACATTTACAGAAGACAACTTAAGCCTTTACCACACAACAAAATTTTAGACTTGTCCAAATTGAAAACATTTGAAGACAACAAATAATATGTAGCTTAAAAACTGATTGTTTGATCTGAAATAAGAGAAAACATTGTGGGAGCATTTCCTCCTTTTCCCACAATGTTTTAAAAAACTTTCACCTTCAGAGTTGTTAAAATTTGGCATTGTGAGGTAAAGGGTTAAGCAATGTATGAATGTTCAACAGGAAGGTTTATAGCAAAGAGTTAAATACCACACATTGTTGCCTTTTAAAACCCCTGGGAAAGAAGCCTTTTGAAAAAATTGTGGGAAAAGGAGAAAATGCTGGTAACCAGCATTTTCTCCTTTTCTCACAATGTTTTCTACCCTATCAAGGAAAACTTGCACCACATTGAAATTGTCATCTGCAAATGTTTTCAATTTGGACAAGGCTAAAATTTTGTTGTCTGGTAGAGTTAGTCCACATATAGATGTGACTTTTTCACCCCTGCTGATGATTATATTAACTCTTTACCACACAACATAAATGTAGACTTGTCCGAATTCAAAGCATTTGCAGACGACAGTTTAAATGTGGCTCAAATGATGGAATTATCTTTGATAGGGTAGAAAACATTGTGCGAAAAGGAGAAAATGCTGGTCACCAGCATTTTCTCCTTTTCCCATAATGTTTCCAAAAGGCTTCTTCCTCAGGGTCGTTAAAACTCGGGATTGTGTGGTAAAGAGTTAAACTGTAACTGGTTTCTATCAAGCCACTGTTGTCTGCCCATTAAGTTTTCCATACTGCTTTGGCTCTGTACCAAATGACAAAATCGTAGACTTCTATGAATTAAAAGCATTTTCAGACAACAAATTAAGTACGCGTCAAATGATTGGATTTGTCTTTGAAAGGGTAAAAAACATTGTGGGAAAAGGAGAAAATGCTGGCTACCAGCATTTTCTCTTTTTCCCACAAAGTTTTCAAAGCCATCAGTCTAAAGGTCCCCAGAACACAGGATTTTGTGGTAAAGTGTTAAAATGGTATTGCCTTTTCCCTTTATTAGCTCCACTGGCCGAAGGCCAGCGGGCTAATGTCATGGCCCGGTGTCCGTCGTGCGTCCGTCCGTCTGTCCGTCCGTCCGTCCGTCCGTCCATGCGTTAACTTTTATTTCAAACATCTTCTTCTCTGAAACTACCCATCCAATTTTCATGAAACTTCACAGAAATGATCCTGCTATGGTCCTCTTCAGAATTTCTTGAAAGAATTTGATTCCTTCAAAAACTCTGGTTGCCATGGCAACAAAACTGAAAAATATGGGAAATCTTTAAAAATCTTCTTGTCGGAAACCATAAGGCATAGGGCTACCAAATTTGGCATGTAGCTTTATGTAGTAGACCTCTATCAAGTTTCTTCAAATTATAGCCCTGGGGTCAAAATTGGCTCTGCCCCAGGGGTCACAAGTTTTACATAGGCTTATATAGAGAAAACTTTAAAAATCTTCCTGTACCTAGCCATAAGGCCTAGAGCTACCAAATTTTGCATGTAGCTATATCTAGTGGGCCTCTACCAAGTGGGCCAAAATTTTAGCCCTGGGGTCAAAATTGGCCCCACCGCAGGGGTCACAAGTTTTACATGGGCTTACATAGTGACAACTTAAGAAATCTTCCTGTTTTGATTTTTTTTTTAAATTAGCCTTGCATCAGGGGTCTTATGTTTTACAGAGGCTTCATATGGACAAAACTTGAAAATCACCTTATTTTTATGGCTTTATCTTGTGGACCTCTACCAGGGTTCAAGTAATTAAATAGCTCTGGGATCAAAAATGGCTTTGCCCTGTGGGTCTCAACTTTCATATGGGCTTTTACAGAGAAAACTTTGTAAGTCTTCATTTTGAAACCATTTGGCTCAGCAATGAAATGTTTATTATTTATGGTTTATATTTATAAGCCAGTGGAGCGATACAGGGCCATCATGGCCCTCTTGTTAGTTATCCTTTTGATCACCTGTAATTATTTTTTGTACATGTAGAAAATAGTTGGTATGATAATTGGTTAAAGTGCCTTTCACAACTTTAGTTGTCTTTGTGGTCTGTGTAGATCAAGATCAGACTGCACAAAACATGCTGTCTTATCCTTGACCTACACTGTCCCCTTTTTCGAGATATTATAGACAAGAGCATTGTTGATAATGCTCTTGGGGTCCTGTGTCCAGAACGAAAACCCCAGATGGGTTTATTTTGCACTCTTAGGGTTAAACTAGATTGTATGGTTGTTGTTTTAAAAAAGTTTGTATAGTAATGGTTTTATGAAGAGCCCGTGGTTAACATTTATGTTAAATTTCAGACAAAAGAAGGTTGTGAGGTGTATGATGCCAGTGTAGATCCAGACGGACTTACAGTCAGGGTTGTCGAGGAAGCAGAACTAAATCATGAAGATGAGCAAGAGGAAGACATGGCAGATTATTACAATCAACCTGAAATCTTTCCTGATGAAGCTGTAAAACAAAGTAATGTAACAGGGCTTAATGGTGATATTACCAACCATACAGGCATGACTGAGAAGGGTGATGGAAATTAATGGATGGAACGCTAAATTAACCCTTAATTCTTCACCACACAATCCCGAATTTTGACAACCCCAGGAAAGAAGCCTTTTGAAAACATTGTGGGAAAAGGAGAAAATGCAGGTAACCAGCATTTTCTCCTTTTCCCACAAGGTTTTCTACCCTTTCCAAAAGAAATTTAAATTTTTGAGTCACATTAATTTTGTTGTCTGCAAATGCTTTCAGTTACAAGTCCAAAATTTTGTCGTTTGGTAAAGAGTTAAAGCACCAAATAAATCCAACAGACATTTTCAACATAGAAATGTAGAAGCAGACCCAAATAATTGCAATCATAAGGTCTACTCAGGTCTATAATGTCTCAGCAAAGAGGATAGTGTAGATCAAAAATCAGACTGCTTGTTTTGTGTGGTCTGATCTTAATCTACTCTGAATGCAGAGGTAACTAAAGTTGTGAAAGGTGCTTTAAGGGTCAATCAAAAAGACTCAGGGGGAAAAGGTGCTCAGCATTGTAATGTCAAGGATGTTTTTGTCAGACTATTTCAGATTATAGTGATTAGTGTAAAATTTAGATTGGACTGCTTTTTCAGTGTCACCTGACCTTGATCAACATTGTCTGCAAAAGAAATTCTGATCCGATCTTCGTTGTCTGCATCAACTACGTTTGTAATGTGCTCAGCCCTTAACTTTAAACTGTGATGTGTCTTTTATCCCGTTACCTCCTACAAATCTGGTCGTATAATACAGGGTCATATAAACTTGTTGATATACGGTCACTTTACCACGTTACTAGGTTTATGTCAGTTGGTCAAGTGATCGAGGTTTAATAGGCTAGTTGGTCATGTGACCAGTCGGAACTCTTTTTTTTAGGTCTGGGTACATGAAATCAATATTTTAAAGTAAAATTATTGCTTTAAATTTGATGCCCATGCTGATTTTTCTTATTATTTAAGATGAAAAAGAGTTATTCGCCACAACATTCTTCCGAGGGTTTACATCATCATTCATGATGTCATTATTGCAGCTGCATATCCAAAGCGCTTTACACAGTTTGTCATTTGTGTGTTTTATTTCATAGTGAGAAAGATGTCAATATGTGCCTTAATTTGGAGCGTAATATTCTATCTATTCGGATTTTTGATTGTAAATGGGAAACAGGATTAACAGAATAGTGCCTTGGATTTGGAAAGTTGAAGAATAGATGGTTAGTGTCTTTGATTCCAGGAAAGTTTGTCAGGCTCAGCTCCGGAATTTTATGGTATCAGTACCATAAGGTATTGAATAAAAGGTTCGGTCTTTATATCAATGTTTGTTTTTCATTTTGTTTTGTTTTTTTACAGTGCGTGACAGGATAAATAGAATAGATGATAGGTGTCTTGGATGGTTTATCGGGCTCCGCTCCGGAATTTATCCGATTAGCCTTCGGCTCACCAGATAAATTCCTCCAACTTGCCCGATAAACTTGGCTCATCCAAGACACCAACCATCTATTCTCTATAACCCTTTATCACACAGTCCAGACTTTAGACCCTGAGGATGAAGACTATTGAAAACATTGTGAGAAAATGCTTGTAACTAGCATTTCCTCCTTTTCCCAAAGTGTGTTCTGGCCTTCCAAAAACAATTTTCAGTTCTTGAGTCACCTTTATTTTGCTGTCTGCAAATGCTTTCAATTTGTGCAAGTCTAAAAATTTGTCGTTTGATAAAGGGTTAAACAGAATAAATGTAACCGAAACTTTCCTTAAGTAAAAATAATGTAACTCTTAGCACTTTGAGAGCTTTCACTGGAATATATGGTGCCCAAAAATCTGAATTTAAGTTGTTCTAATGCTGTTCATTTGTACTAGGTCAGAGGTGAAGACAAGATTTTGTCAGGCTTGTAACTATTTTTAATTATAAGCAAATTTCAGTATAACTGTCCAGAAATGTGAACCACATGGCGTGCAACACGCGAAAAGGGACCTTCGGACATATGCATAAAAGTGTGTCGTCCCAGATCAGCCTGTGCAGTCTGTGACTAATCCGAGACTACACTTCCCGTTTTTGCGTGATTTCCTGTTTCACGAAAGTCTACTGTATGAAAAAATCTACATAGTCGTAAAGTGTTGTCCCGGATTAGCCTGCGCAGACTGCACATGCTAATCCGGGACAACACTTTTCACAAATGTCCGAAGGTCCCTTTTCGTGTGTTGCACGCCATATAATGACAATGTGTCATCTGCAAGAGTCAGGTTTGTTGGTGAAAGGTCAATGTCAAATGTGTTTAAAAAGAATGAAATTTTGGGGGGTTTATGTTCATGTCTGGCCTGTATTTTTTTTCATTCTAAATGAATTTCAACATAACTGTTCAGAAATATCAACCACATAACCACAAACGGGTGATAACGAAACAAATCTCAGCTGTAAGAGTGGAATAAACCTGTTGCAATAACTACAGACAGTTGTTGGAGATATTTTGGTGGGAATCAAATATGCTACCTACAGATTACAAACCTTGTGCATTACCAACTACATGTACTAGGCCTGGCTCAGGTACATTCCTGTTTTTCACTGCTCTGTGGTAGAATGTTAAACCATTCTTAAAACAAGTTCAGCTGGGCTTAGATTCCAACTCATAGGTGTTTACCCAGACGTAAAAGAACCACAGAAACCAAAAGAATTATCTTTCTACATTTTAATACTTTCATAATTTCATTTCTAGTATTACAAACAATAACAAATCATTAGTGTTTAACCCCTTTACCACACAATTCCAAGCTTTAACAACCTTTGTAGTCTGCAGATGCTTTCAATTTTGAGGTCTAACATTTTGTCCATTGATAAAGGATTAACTTATTTATAGAGGATGTTTTGAAAGTCACTGCTGCAGTTTGTGTCAGGAGGTAATGGGTTAACCCTTTGCCACACAATCCTGACTTTTAATGACCCTGAGGAAGAAGCCTATTGAAAACATTGTGGGAAAACGAGAAAATGCTAGTAACCAGCATTTTCTCCTTTTCCCTCATTGTTTTCAACCCATCCCAAAACAAGTTTCAATTTTTGAGTCGCTTTTATTTTGTCATCTGCAAATACTTTCAATTTGGACAGGTCTAAATTTTTTCTTGTGTGGGAAAGGGTTAAAAAAAGGCTGGAATGTGTCCCGGAAAATCACAGGTAATAATCATGGGGCAGAAATGATTTTATTGGTCCAACAAGGTACATACTTCATTTTTACACAATTTAACCCTTTACCAAACTACAGAATTTTAGACTAGTCCGAATTGAAAGCATTTGCAGAGGACAAATTGAATGTGACCTAAAAATTAAAATTTGTATTGGGAAGGGTAAAAAACATTGCGGGAAAAGGAGAAAATGCTGGTTACCAGCATTTTCTCCTTTTCCCACAATGTTTTCAAAAGGCTTCTTTCTCAGGATCATTAAATGTCAGGATTACGTGATAAAGAGTCAAACCTTTACCAGACAATGTAATTTAGACTTGTCCATATTGGAAGCATTTACAGATGACAAATCAAGTGCAGCTCAAATTATGAGATTTGCATTTAAAATGGTAGAAAACATTGTGGGCATTGGAGAAAATGCTCATTATTAGCAATATCTCCTTTTCCCATAATGTTTTCGTTCAATAATTGTGTGCTTAACAGCTAAATCTAGTACGAGTTTAACTCTGCCAAACGACAAAATCTTTACAAGTTAACTCTTTACCAAACTACAAAATTTAAGAGATGTCCAAATTGAAAGCATTTGCAACCGACAAATTAAAGGTAGCTCAAGTGGCAGAATTTGTCCTTTGTAGAGTAGAAAGCATTGTGGGAAAAGTAGAAAATGCCGGTTACCAGCATTTTCTACTTTTCCCATGATGTTTTTAAAAGGCTTCTTGTCCAGGACTGATAAAACCTGGGTTTGTGTGGTAAAAGGTAAAACAAAAGGACAGGGAAATACTTTTTCTCCATTTGCTTGGGAACCATTGTGGAAAAGTATCAATTGCTCACTATTTGAGCCATTTTAAATTTGTGGTTCGCACATGCTACAAATTCCAGGTTCTAAAAATTTGTTATGTGATAAAGAGTTAACTCTTTATCACACAACAAAATTTTAGACTAGTCCAAATTGAAAGCATGTGCAGATGACAAAATAAATGTGACTCAAAATTTGAACTTTTCAGGGAAAGGGTAGAAAACATTGCAGGAAAAGGAGAAAATGCTGGTTACCGACATATTCGCCTTTTCCCACAACATTTTCAAAGCCTTTTTCTCAGTGTCGTTAAAAGTCAGGATTATGTGGCAAAGAGTTAAATCAAAAATTTCAGTTGGTTACCCAAATTCTGTTACAACGTAATGTATGAAAAAAGATTTAGTGCTTTCGCTGTTGAAATTCCAGGTCTCTCTTCTGGCACCAAATGAATCAACTCTAACTCTTTTTGACAGGAGAAAACACAGTCCACTCAAGCTTGACAAGACTTTAATCTCACAGGCTTGTAAGAAAGACCCAACATCAGACTGCACAGATGGTGATTTATACAATCCATAAGAGGCTGTGATTTTGCCTATAGTACTGAAAGGGTTAAGTCAATGGCAATAAAAATTCTTCAACTAAAAAAGGAAAACAATGAATATAAAATAAAAAAGGAAAAAACCTACAGACTAGTAATACCATTAAAATGGACGGTAATTAAGCCAAGGCAAAAATATCTGTGATTTGTGTATTACAAACAAAAACAAGAATATCTGTGATTTGTGTATTACAAACAAAACAATAACACCAAATCCGTGCTGTTGCTCTTTCAGTGAAAATTTTAAGTTCAAAAAGAGGGCATAACTCAAAATATTTCAGGGTTACCTGCCCTTGTTGTATGGGTTCCACCTTTGAAAACTACTAACTGGGCCAAGTTTGAAGTAAATATCTTCAGCAATGACAAAGATATGGGAAAATTTCAGTTTTTGCATGATGATTACGATGACGCATAATTATGCAGATGCATAACTCTTTACCAATAGACAAAATTTTAGACTAGTCAATATCAAAAGCCTTTGCAGAAGACAATAAATGTGATTAAAAAATTAAAACATGTTTTTGGAAGGATAGAAAACATTGTGGGAAAAGGAGAAAATGCTGCTCCTTTTCCCACAATGTTTTCAAAAGCTTTCATTCTCTGGGTCGTTAAAAGTTGGGATTATGAGGTAAAGAGACAATACAGACCACAAACAGGCTATGACAATACCTCCACTTTTCTCATACAGCAGCCAAACTACAAATGAAACTGCAAAACTCTGTAGTTGATCAGTATGTATAAATAATATATATGGAAAGTGAATTCTATAATAAATGTAAATTTTTCACACAGTAAACTGCCCTCTTACAACTACAACAAACAATATACAACACCCTCAAAGAGTCTAACAAGACTAACCCTTTCAAAAACAACAAAAGACTTCCAATTTCAAACCATCTGCGGACGACAAATTTGAAAATGGTACAAATGAGCTTAACTTCTATAGGGTAGAAAATGTGGGAAATTAAAAAAAAATGCTGGTTACCAGCATTTTCTCCTTTTACCACATTGTTTTCAAAAGCTTTCCCCAAAAAGGGTCTTTAAACTGGGTAATGTTTTGTAAAGGGTTAATTCTGTAAGCAGTCACATGTATTTATGATCACGAAAAAGAATACTTTCGAAAACACCATGAGAAAGAGTGAGAATGCTGGTAACTGGAATTTTCTTCTCCCCCCCCCCAACATTGTTTTTCCCCTTTAAAAGACAAATCCTATCATTTGAGTCACACTTTCTCTGTCGTCTGCAAATGTTTTTAACATGAAGAAGTGTATTATTTTGTCGTCTGGTGATGAGTTGGGACAAACGACAAATTGTCTGACATAGATGAACAAGGCCCTGTTTGAACCTGGAGACAAAATGCAGACATTTTAACCCTGTAAGCACCAAACACAACTCAAGTTGCCCTACCATCCACTGTAAATAAAGATCAGACTGCACAAAACTGTCTGCTAAGACATTCTGGACAAAAGCAACCTCCAGATTGCTATCATTTGGGTTTTATTTTCAGACTGACTGAATATGTCTGTTAGGTTTATTATGTACTGTTGGGGTTAATCTTATGCCAATAAATAACATTTTTCCTTTATTTTTTTCCATAAATCACAGTAAACTGCAAAACTGTTTCATTTTACGGGACATATAAAACTTCTTTACCACATATTGAAATCATAATTGTGCAGACCTCTAATTAAAAGTGGTTAAAGTGATGGGTTTGTCATAGGAAGGGTTGAATAAATTGTGAAAATGAGAGAAAATGCAGGTTACCAGTATGTTCACCTTTTCCAGAATGTTTTTCAAAAGCTGTCTTCCTTGTGATATTGTGTATTCTTATTACTTTTTCTAAAATCTACTTATTAACCCTTTACAACACAATCTGAGTTTTAAGGACCCTAAAGAAGACATGAAAACACTTGTGGACAAAGGAGAAAATGCTCCAAACCAGCATTTTCTCCTTTGTCCAGTTTTCTTCCCATCTAAAATTTTCAGTTTTTGAGTCACATTCAATTTTTTGACTGCAAAGGCTTTCAATTTGGACAAGTTTGGTAGTGTTAAAATACTGATAAACACAATAAATACATATGTATGTATACTCTATCACAGAAGCTAGCTACGGGTAAACATTCACCTGAGACAGAAAAACTGTGAATGGAAAGCACAAGTATGGAAATACAAGGAATGTAGGACATGCTACTCCTTGGCTAAATAATCCTGTGTTTAACTCTTTAACAAATGACAAAATTTTAGACTGGTCCAAATTGGAAGCATTTGGTTAAGAGTAGACTCTGTACCAAATGAAAGAAGCCTTTTGAAAACCTTGTGGGAAAAGGAGAAAATGCTGGTAACCAGCATTTTCTCCTTTTCCCACAATGTTTTCTACCCTTCCCAGAACCAATTTCAATTTTTCAATCACATTTAATTTGTTGTCTGCAAATGCTTTCAATTGGGACAAGTCTAAAATTTTGTCGTTTGGTAAAGAGTTAAGGGTCGTCTGCAGCAAATTTGTATCAGGAGGTCATGTGTTAGACTTACAGTACACATACAAAGTAAATGTAAAACACTGGAAACATCACACAACACAAAGTAACTTGTCTATAAATATCTAACAGGATTTTATAACAACAAACATGTAATGCTGTATGTGTGTATATCACAATAAATAAAACAGTACAGTCTATATCAAATAGACTCCTTTATAAATTAACTCTTTACCAAACGACAAAATTTTAGACTGGTTGAAATTGTAAGCACATGCAGACGACAAAAAAAATGTGACTTTAAAATTGAAATTTGTTTTGGAAAGGGTAGAAAACATTGTTAGAAAAGAAGAAAATGCTGATTACCAGCATTTTCTTTTCCCACAATGTTTTCAATAAGCTCCTTTCTCAGGGTCTAGAAGTCTGGATTGTGTGGTAAAGAAAATTTGGACTTCTCCTACCTAAAAGTATTCACAGATAACAAATGATGCTCAAAAGATAGGTGTTGTCTTTGAAAAAGTCTCAAACGACTGAGATTTGTCTTTAAAAGGATAGAAAACATTGTGTGGAAAGGATATACTGCTTTTCACCAGCATCTTTTCCCAATCTTTCAAATGCCGTCTTCATCAGGGTCATCGAAACACTTGATCATTTTGTAAAGGAGGTTAACCTGCAACCTTCAGTGAACTTACTGGATAATCAAATGTATTACCCCAATTACAAAACAAAAATGACAATTTAGAGCTCAGCTGATGAAAGCTTTATGCTCCTTTTCCACAACATTTTCCGTATTAGTCAATCATGTCACTTTCTTGTCTGTCCCATGTTTCTTCTCTAACCCTTTACCACACAATCCTGACTTTTAACGACCCTGAGGAAGATGGCTTTTGAAAACCTGCAATGTTTTTTACCCTATCAATGGCCAATATTGTCATTTGAGCCACCTTTAACCCTTTACCACACAATCCCGACTTTTAACAACCCTGAGGAAGAAACCTTTTGAAAACATTGTGGGAAAAGGAGAAAATGCTGGTAACCAGCATTTTCTCCTTTCCCCACAATGTTTTCTACTCTTTCAAAAACAAATTTCAATTTTTGATTAACATTTATTTTATCGTGGGCAATAGCTCTCAATTTGGACTGGTCTAAAGAGTTAATTTGTCATCTGCAAATGCATCTAATTTGGACCAGTCAAAAATTCTGTTGTTTGGTAAAGAGTTATATAAACTAAGGTACATAAAAGAATACTTTTGTAATGTATATGTGTCAGATACAAAAAAAACTAGATGAGGCATGCTCTGGTAAAAGGGCCTTAATGCATCTCCGTAATGCACTATTCCAAGCAAGAACATCACAAAAGTATTTATCTGTAAAATCTATTTAATCTGGCAATTGAATGGATATGGCAGGTAGAATGGTCCTCTGACATGCTGAAAATTGACCAATATCAAAAAGTTTCGACCCATGTCAGCCTGCGCGGACTGCGCAGGTTGACATGGGTCGATACTTTTTGCAGATGCATTAAGCCCCCTTTTTCACAAAGCATGGCTCAATTGTATTAAGTGTGTATGTGTGTCTTTTTCTGTCTATTTCAAATGTAACACTCACTCACAAAACTGTATAAAAATTCCTATGAAGCTATTTGAAAGTTGTGATTGCATAAAAACATTTTGTATATTTATGAGTAGTTTTGCAATCACTTCAGGTTTTTGATAAACATGAAGAAAAGTAAATGCTTCAACCCTTTATATTACAACATAATTTTACAATTTTCCAAATCAAAAGCATTTTAAGATGATGAAATCAATGTTGCTCAAATAGCAGGATTTGTGTTTAAAGAGATAGACATCAATGTAGCAAAAGGAAGGCAATGGTGTTTAGCAGCATTTTTTTTTCCTTTTTCCACAATGTTTTCAACAACATTTTTCTTCAGGGGTGTTAAAAGGCAAGATTGTTTGGTAAAGTATTAAATATATATGAGCCATACTTGGTTCTGAATGAGAAAATATATGAAAACTCTGAAATATAATTCTATGCAACCCAGTTACTGAACATTTGACCAGTTCAACAAAGGTCAAAATTCACTTTATGCTCATGATTTGAACAAATGTTGTGGTATTCCTGATACTGATTTACATTATCCATGTACAGTTTCAATGCCATCTAAAGTTAACTCTTTACCAAATGACAAAATTTTAGACAGGTCCCAAATTCCCAAAAGCATTTGCAAACTACAAATTAAAAGTCACAAAAATGATGAATTCAATCTCTGAAAGGCAGAAAACATTGTGGGAAAAGGAGAAAAATGCTGGTTATCAGCATTTTCTCCTTTTCCCACGATGTTTTCAAAAGCTTTCTTTCTCAGGGTCGCTAGAACTTTGGATTCTGTAGTAAAGGGTTAAAGATTTAAAGTTTTCTTTTTTTTTGCAAAATGTAGAAATGTTGGTTATCCTGGTCATGTAATCTGGGTCTGTCTTCACTAACTTTTCCAATTGCACTCCGAGTCTTATTCTTGATTTGGTTTAGCCAATGAGAAATAGTGTCACTTTGAAATTGAGAAAATTCTTGAGAATTAGCTCGAAATTTAAAAAGATTCTTGAAAATAAGAATGGTTCTTGAGTATGGAGCCCTGACCATTCAAAATGCACCTCTTCAAAATGGGTCTGCATATATCACTTGTATGGATAACAACAGACAATACCCCATGATAACAGCTCTCCTAGGCACTTTGAGAGAGCTTAGAAATATAAAAAGAATAACAAAAAATTAAAGAATTGAAAAAATATAAAAAAGAGCCATCTAATTATTCAACAAGCAATTGTTACCTGGTTTCAAGCCTAATGATAATCATACAAGTTTGCGAGCATAAATAAGTTTTTCTCTCTATTGAACATGGAGCACATGTAACAGTTAAAAGAAGTACATATAAGCCAGTAATTTCAGGACAAGGTCACACTTCTGTATCATGAACTGGTTTTAACGTGCTTCTAAGTTTCTCTTCTTTTAAAGTGGGAAGCATTCTGTCAGTAAGAATGGTATCAGTGGAACGGAATGTAGCAGAGTATGGCTGGAAGGACACACTTTCGTGGCTCCCTCGAAGATGTGACAAATCCAACGGTGGCACATCAGAATTTTCTTCGTCTTTTGACTTTTCATTGTCTTTTTCAACCTGTGGAAACTTCCGTAAGTTTGTAGGCGTAAGAGGTAAAGGTCTGTGTTTAACACCAGTATAATCCAAACTTCCATCTGCCTTGAAAGTTGCATTTTCATTTAATGTGAACATTGTGGTGCAGTTCAATTCGTCTTCACTTTGCATGTCCTCTTCTTTCACTTTTTTCTTTTTGACTTTCTTCTTTAACTCTTTTCTCCCCTCACCCTCCCCCCTATTACTACCTTTCCCTTCAGGGTCCGTATACACAGATTTATCTGTTGGCACTTCATGCAGTGAGTCTGCAGTATCAGAATGATAATCATCTGCTACACCAACACCGCGCGGTGTCACTATCGGTGGCATTATTCGAACAGGATTCAAATTACGTGGCACATCAATGTTAGTTGTTGCATAGCCTTTTCTCTCGTACAGCCTTGGATGATCTGAAAATAAAACAATAGTGAAATATATTCTGAAACCTATGTATAATTCTGTCAGCTCTCATGTTGAAAGACCAAGTCATTTTTATCAAACCTTCCTTTCTCAAATATGCTATCCTATATCAGAGTAAATTAATTAACCCTTTACCATACAATCTCGACTTTTAACAACCATGAGGAAGAAGGCTTTTGAAAACATTGTGGGAAAAGGGGAAATGCTGGTAACCAGAATTTTCTTCTTTTCCCACAATGTTTTCTACCCTATCAAAGACAAATTTTGTCATTTAGGTCACCTTTGTCGTCTGCAAAATTTTAATGCTTTAGACTTGGACAAGTCTAAAATTTTCTGGTTTGGTAAAGAGTTAGTGCATGTAATTTCTTCATGATTTAACTCTTTGCCACACAGATTTGACTTTTAATGACCCTGAAGACTTTTGAAAACATTGTGGGGAAAAGGAGAAACCAGCATTTTCTCCTTTTCCCACAATGTTTTCCACCCTTTCAAATTCTATTATTGGAACTACATTTAAATTGTTGTCTGCAAGTGCTTTCAATTTGGAGAATTCTACTTTTTCTTGTGTGGTAAAGAGTTTACTTACATAGATATTCAACTCCTGGTTTCTACATTATGCAGTGTGTATAAAATTTTACACTTTCACCAAACAACAAAATTTTAGACTTGCCCAAATCGAGAGCATTTGCATGTCGTATGTGGCTAAAATGAAAGAAGTTATCCTTGAAAGGTTAGAAAACGTTGTGGAAAGAGGAGAAAATGCTGGTTACCAGCATTTTCTCCTTTTTCCACAACGCTTTCAAAAGCCTTGTTCCCAAAGGGGTCAATAAAACACAGGATTGTTTGGTAAAGGGTTAAACCTTTCTTAAATGATAAATTTTAGACCCTACCACACTAAAAGCAAATGAAGACAACATATTGGCCAAGATTTTCTCTTTTTCCCACAATGTTTTCAGAAGGTTTAAAACATGGGGTTATTTGGTAAAGGTTTAAAATTCATTCTTGGTGTGGAAAAGATAGTTTAGAATGTTATTTACCAAAATGTTTTGAAAGCTTTCTTCCTTATGTTCATAAAAATTCTGGATTATATACATAGTAAAAACAGTGTTGCACCCCCTGTGTTTTTACCGGGTTTGATTTTCTGGCGTGAATCATATGAAATGGGTTCGAAATTCAAATCTGGCTGCTTAATACACCAACAAATCAGTCTGTTGCATCTCAAATGGACTGAACTGAGATATCCCTTGACCTCATGGCAGTGGCTACTTATCAAGCTGTTTCACCCTCTTCTAAGAGGTACAAGACGAAGACCCCAAGCTGTTCTGCAAGCCCTGGGCAGAAGTATACAATATGGACTGATTGTGTGTGCCCAGTCTCTGCAGGTCACTTTCAACCTGTCATAAGTTTTATTTCAACATCTGATTCCCAGTTTTAACCAAACTTTAAAGCCTCTTGTTTTTATTAGATTTGAGAGCAATATCTACGCAAAAAATTCCTACTTTAATTACCATGAGGTCAAGGGATACCTCAGCTCATTTCATTTCATAGGAAAAAAATTAGTCTGTTGGGCTTTGCAGCAGCCAGATTCTAATTCCTACCCCATTTTATATTATTCACACCAGAAAATCAAAGTCGGTAAAAAACACAGGGGGTGCAGGACTTTTTTTACTGTGTATATGAGTTTTTTAGACTAGGAACACTAGTAGTTTATTGCCATAAATTGTGACCAGGATTCAAATGTAAAAAAGAACCCCACAGTAGCCAAATACTGTCCCACAGAAAATAGTTCTTTCTGTTAGAAATTGTAATTCTGGTGAGTATGACAATGTTGACATGAACTACAAAATCTCTATCAATTTGGACAAGTCTAAAATTCTGTTGTGTGGTAAAGAATTAAGAGAAAGTAGGAGAAAATTCTTACCAATTGTTGAGATCTCACTTGCATCACCATCTGTGGTTGCTGTTTTCTGTTTCTTTTTCTTCTTTCTAAGTCTTTTGATAGTTGTTTGTTCTGTTTGAAGCAAAGCTGAGTGATCCAACTGTAAGTTAAAAAAAGATCAATGACAGATTCTTTCTCAACTTTTAGCCCTTACAATGCTAAATAAAAGAGGCCAGCCCAGTAGCCCAAACAGTGCTTAAAATGGGACCCCTTAAAACCTGGGGTCACTGGTTTGAATACCAAGCCAAGCCACAATTTCTCTCCAAAAATTGGCAGTAGTCATTGTGACAAGATTCACTCCTCCCTCACAGCTGAACATTGATTTGATAATGTTGATGCCGGAAAGCAGCCAGTGGCTGGTAAAGGAAACTCCAGGGAAGTATGGAGATAGGTGAATTGGTCACTGCAGTATAACTGAAATATTGATGAAAATGGCATTAGATACAATACAAGCAAACAAAACTGTAATTCACAAATTTTCCCTTTTAACAATCAGCTCAGGTGAATGAAGAATCTCTTCTCTCTGAACTTATGAGTTAGAATAACCAACCCTCAAGTCACATCTTAGGATTTCAAGTAAAAAAGACTTGGAAGACATTCCCTAATATACATGTATAAATAAAATGGGGTTGGAGGAAGGGGTTGTTCAGCAGGACTTGAACCCACACCAGTCACGTTGACATCATGATACATAGTTGTGATAAACTGAACAAATAGTAAAATAATCAAAGTACAATTTCTCAAAACAAATCATTTTTAATCAAGCCAAGTTTTATACAGCTTTAGTTAATAAAAAATCCCTGTAAGTTTCACAGCAATGTAATCAATAATGTGGATTTTGTTGAATAAACAAGTATAATTCAACAAATGGCTGATTTTCCTAAACTTATGATTGGATTTTCTTTATTTCAAAAGGGCTTCAACCCCTTGTTCATGCAAATAATCTGTACAAGTTTCAAAACAATTGGATAAAAATGTGTACTGTATCAAATAAACAAGAAATGTGAATGTTCAACTTTAAATAGCTACTTTTCCCTAAGCAATTGTCATATTTTTTGTCAAAATCTATAGGGTTCAAGCTATTGATTTAATATAGAATAAAAGAGTTTAATAATAATAATAAGCAACAGCCAGTTACAGTAAAGCCAGTAATGCTCTTTCTGTGGTCACACCTTGTTAGATTTTTTTAATAATAAAATTGCTACTTGGTTCTGGGCTTTAGCCTTAGTATGATGATGGCAAAAAATTACAAGAGTTCATCATTGGTAATGCAGCATCCCACTTATCACAATCTAATGCACATTTTTTTCCATTGGTCAAAAATGACATACAAGATATCCCAATCTGATCACTGCTTAACCCTTTACCAAACAACAAAATTTTAGACTGGTTCAAATTGTAAGCATTTGCAGACAACAAATAAAAAGTGGACCAAATGACAAAATTTGTCCATGATAAGTAGAAAATATTGTGGGAATAGGAGAAAATGCTGGTTACCAGCATTTTCTCCTTTTCCCACAATGTTTTCAAAAGGCATTTTGTTCAGGGTTGTTAAAACCTATGATTGTGTGGTAAAGAGTTAAAAATCATCATCAGTTCACCATGTATAAATTATCTAAATTCCAATTTACTTTCAGTGAATTACACTTCTATTATTGTAAATATCCACAATGTCTCACAGAAAAAATATTGTGTTGAAGAAAAAAGTAGAAATTATTTGCTACAAAATAATTGCTCCTTATTCAACAATATTTTTTCAAAAAGTATCTATGACAGGGATGCATATGTACAGTAACGAGTTAAAGTACTACAGCGTAATATTCTTACTATTTTGCTATTATTATTTGCTTCTAGTGTATGAAGTGGGCTGGCCAAAGGGGGTGGAGTTTCTCCCTCACTTCTCTGTACAGACTCAGCCTCCTCAAAAACTTTTCTGTAATCTGTGCCAAGTGTTGTGGATCTAAAATGGCAGAGAAAAGATCACCAATTTTTCTCAACTAGTTTCTACTTCTCTGCTCAAATATAGTAGAGATTGGTAAGATAAATTCATCCTAGCCAAACCAACGATCTGTTACAAATTTTGTAATAAACATCAAAATTAGAGTAAGTAGTAAAGACACATCAACTACTTGCAGCCAAAGAACTATATACTATAGTTACAATAAAATACATGTACAAATTCATACTTTACCTGTTTGCTTTTAACCCTTTACCACACAGTCCTGACTTTTAAAGACCCTGAGAAAGAAGCCTTTTGAAAACATTGTGGGAAAAGGAGAAAATGCTGGTAACCAGCATTTTCTCCTTTTCCCACAATGTTTTCTACCCTTTCAGAAACAAATTTAATCATTTTAGCCACATTTAATTTGTGGTCTGCAAATGCTTTCAGTTTGGACCAGTCCGAGTAATTGTCATTTGGTAAAGAGTTAATGCATTTTTCTCTAAGGAAAGTTTGATTTTGAAGGAATCAGAATGTTATATTTTGTTCCAGAGCAGGCACAGGTTATTTCCAAACATGCTTGTATTACCCACTGAAATTTTTAACCCATGATATCGTACAATGAGAATAGTATCTACAAATATGTTATCATAGTTTTGATGTCAATCCCTGTTCAATTCAGTTCAACATTCAAAGATCATAAAATTTGTTCGAAATTCTAAAAATTTCAAACATGGACATATTAATACTGGAGAATAAATAATTCTAGGCATACTGAAAGGCTATGACACTGTTACAGTTTTCTATTCCAGATGTCTGACGTCATTGTAATTCTACAGTGAGCAATTTCTCTTTTTCCCATAATGTTTTCTACCATTTCATACATAAATCTCATGTTTTGCAACGTGTAATCTATTGTTTGCAAATGCTTTGATTCAGATCACTCACTTTTTGTCATTTGGTAAAGAGTTACTCTTTACAAGACTGAAACATTTTAGATTGGTCCAAAAATGAAAGCATATGGGGACAACAAACTAATTATTGCTCAAATGGCAACATTTGTCTGTGAAAGGATAGAAAACATGGTGGGAAAAGAAAGAAATACTGGTTACCAGCATTTTCTCCTTTTCCAACAATGTTTTCAAAAGCCTGTTTTCCCTGGGTCATTAAAAGTTGGGATTGTTTGGTAATGGGTTTATACTGGCTTTGGAAAACATTGTGGGGAAAACAGGAGAAAATGCTGAAAACCAGTATTTTCTCCTTTTTCTTCAATGTTTTCGATCCTTTCAGTGACAAATTATATCAATAGGCCACATTTGTCTTTGGCAATGCCTTTCATTTGCACAATGTTAAAATTTTGTCATCAGTACAGGGCTAAAACTGCATGAGATTAGCTGTAGGTTTCTTTATTGCAAACCAGAACAAATTAGCAAAACTTACACAAGGCTAGCTTTAGATCTAGGTGTAGACTTGGATCTTTTGTCTTTGTCCAATGCTGAAGGCGTCACCTGATTCTATAAATAGAAAGTACAACCCTTCAATCCTTGGCAAACGATCCCCAGTTTTAATGACCCTGAGGTAGAGGCCTCTTTAAAGCATTGTGGGAAAAGGAGGAAACGCTGGCTACCAGCATTTTCTACTTTTACCATAATGTTTTCTACCATCTAAAAGAACTTAAGTTCATTTTTACCACTTTTACATTTGCGCATCTGCAGATGCTTTCAATTCAGAAAAGTCTAAAATTCCTTGTTTTGGAAATAGTTAATCATGCTTTTGAAATCCCTGCATGCTAATAAGAGTTTTATGTGTTTCAGAAGACAGTATAGATGAGAATCCGACAGAACAGGCTATTTGGCTTCTTCTGTTGATTGAGAATATCTGTTACATATATAGGAGTCTGTCATTCACCAATTTCTGTACCAGACAACATTTTAGACACATACATGTTGTAAGCATTTGCATACGACAACTTAACCCTTAGTGTGCCAGTTACACTTAAAAGGCATTTTCAGTCTGGAAATAATATCCACACAATTACTATACCAAAGCTGTTGTCCAGAATGTCTCGATAAAGTGGACAGTGTAGATCAAAAGATCAGACTGCCATTTTGTGCAGTCTGATCCTGAACTACACAGACCCCCACAAAGGCAACCACAGTTGTGAAAGGTGCCTCAAAGGTTAAAATTTGACCATATTTTTAGAACTGGCCTGAGAAAAGTCTTTTAAAAAAATGTGAGAAAAGCATTGTGGTTACCAGGACTTTCCTCTCTTCCCAAAAAATAACAAGCTTCTTCCTCCTTTTCCCACAATGTATTCAAAAGCTTTTCCTCCTCAAGGTTTTAAAAACATGTGACTACTTGGTCTAAGAAAATCTCTACTCTTAAAACACCAGAATAGTATTAATTTGTAATAAGTGTAGATCAAGATCAAACTCCATAGAATCTGCTGTCAGATCCTGGATCTACTCTGTCAACATTTTGTGGTACATTCCGTTTTGGTGTTTTTTACAGTCTAAATATGTCCATTTTATTTGCGTGATGCATTACACCAAGCAAGACTTCTCATAGTTATGAATCTATAAAATAAATTTTGTGTAACAATCGACTGCATCATGAGGCAGAATGGTCCTTGGACATGCAGAAAATTCACAAATAACACAAAAATTGCGACTTACATCAGTCTGCGCACGCAGACATAGGTCGATCTTTTTCGCAGATGCATTAAACTCTCTTTTCACAAAGCATGACTCATTTACCTGGGTCTGTATTCACCAACCATTCTTAAGAATATTCTTAGTCTTATTCTTCAAGATTTTCTACATTTGAAAGTAACACAACTTCTGATTGGCTAAACCAAATGGTTTAGGGTATAATCAATTTACTGATCTCTTTCTGAAGTCCAAATACACAATTCTACCCCAGATAAAGATGTCTTTTGCCAGACTTCTTGTCACTGCCTATACTGCTGTACTACACTGTAAGATTTACCCTCTTGTCCATACCAGGTGCTTTACTTAAGGACTTGCCTTCTTGATTTTCTTTCTGCTGTCTATATTATGTACCAAACTTTGTAACTTACCCTCCTGTTTTTCTTGCCACTGCCAATACTATATACACTTTCTGTATGACTTGCTCCTTGTTTTTCTTGCCTATGCCAATACTACATACACTTACTGTATGGACTTATCCCTCTTGTTTTTCTTGCCACTGCCAATACTAAATACACTCACTGTATGAGTTATCCCTCTTGTTTTTCTTGCCTATGCCAATACTAAATACACTCACTGTATGGACTTATCCCTCTTGTTTTTCTTGCCACTGCCAATACTAAATACACTCACTGTATGAGTTATCACTCTTGTTTTTCTTGCCACTGCCAATACTACTCCTACTATACAGTATAACTTACCCTCCTGTTTTTCTTGCCACTGCCAATACTACTCCTACTATACAGTATAACTTACCCTCCTGTTTTTCTTGCCACTGCCAATACTACTCCTACTATACAGTATAACTTACCCTCCTGTTTTTCTTGCCACTGCCAATGCTACTTGTATCATCCTCTGGTTCTTTCATTCTCTCCTTCTCTCTTTGAGCAACAATGTAATCATATGTGCTAAGTTTGTGGTACACTGAAAGTATTCAAACATACATCATACAAACCCAGTACATTGTTATCTCTTTACCAAACAGATGAAAGCTTTGGTGATGATAAACTGATGGCAGCAAAAGTGATGGGATTTGTATCAAAAAGGGTGAAAAACATTGTAAGAAAGGATGAAAATGCTTGTATTTATTTTCTTTTTCACAAATAAAATCTATCCTGTCCATTTCAACAGCAATAAAGATCAGGGTTCGTATTCACCAACCATTCTTAAGAACATTCTTTGTCTTATTCTCCAAGATTTTCCATGTTTGAAAGTAACACAACTTCTGATTGGCTTAACCATTTGGTTTAGCCAATCAGAAGGTGTGTTACTTTCAAATTTGGAAAAATCAGAAGAATAAGACTAAGAATGTTCTTAAGAATGGTTGGTGAATATGGACCCTGTTTTGTCTATTCATCATCCTTTCTAGGAGTTTTAACATCAGTAAATGATTACATCACCATTGCTATGGATTTGTAAACCAATGAGACAGCAACCATTAGTCATTTTCCTCAGCAGAAATTCTCAGTAATGCATCTCCTTGATGGATTATACCAAGCAAGTCATCACATAATCATGGATCCATAAAGTCTATTTTGTCTTACAATCCACTAAATTGTTGGATAGAATGGTCCTTTCATATGAAGAAAATTTACAAATAGCGAAAAGTTTCGACTTATGTCAGCCTGCACAGACTGCACAAGCTAACATGGGTTGATATGTTTTGCTGATGCATTAAGCCCCCTTTTTACAGATAAACATGTTACAGAATTGGAATTAAGAATCAGAATGATAATTAGACATGTTAATGTGTAATTGTCCAAAGACTCAAACTCACTTAGATAAATATGGAAGCCCAGTAGATGGACCAGTAATGCCACTCCCACAAGACCAAGCCCCATATAACAACCTAACAGGGCCAGCCAACCTTCATGTTTCACAGTCTGGTATAAAATCTCTAACTCTGCTTCAGAGGTATCTAATGTACTGTTGAGGTCTGAAAAATTTAAAATACCTGGGTCCGTATTCACCAACCATTCTTAAGAACGATCTTAGTCTTATTCTCCATGATTTTTTAAATTTGAAAGTAACACAACTTCTGATTGGCTAAACCATTTGGTTTAGCCAATCAGAAGTTGTGTTACTTTCTAAATCTTTAATTAGACTGAAGAATGTTCTTAAGAATGGTTGGTGAATACAGACCCAGTATTTTATATCAACTATATTTTTTGTGACAATGATCTCCTTAACTTATATCAGAATGTAGTGTTTCCTTAGAGCACCAGCCTTCCACTCACTACCACCTTCACCTTTTGCCAAACAACAAAATTCTAGACTAGTCCAAAATGTAACGATTGCAGACAAAAAACAAGAGCAGCGCATGTGGGTGCCAATGCTCGGCTGTGAATGCTTGATTTTTGGTGAAAATTTCAAGTTAAAAAAAGAACATAACTCTGTCAAAAATACTTTGATGGTTACCTTCCCTTGTTGTATAGTTTCCCCTTTTGATAACTGACAACTTGTCCAGGTTTGAAGCAAATATCTTCAGTAATAACAGAGATGTTATCAAATGTCAAAGCTTTCACACTGAGATTTTGCCGTAGCTGTGATGCCACAGCTATGGCAATATCTAAATGTCTTCTTTGAAAATGGCCGAGTTAGTAAAATGTTTCACAAATGATGGAATTTTTACCAGAAAGAGTAGAAAATAAAAGGAAAAAATGCTGGTTACCAGCCATAAATATGGTGTTGTTTGAACTCTTTATCAAAGAACAAAATTGTTTTTTGATTCTTTGTATTGGAGTTTAACGCCAATTTAACAGCTTTGGTCATATCATGATGATCAATGCACCTATGCATTTGTTTCCTGGCTTTCTCACACCAGTACTGACACAACTTTCTTTCCAAGCCACTGAATACTTTTCTCACATGCATCAGAGACAAAATTTAAGACTTGTCCATATTGAAAATATTTGCAAATATATTAAATGTAGCTGAATTGATAAGGCTTGCATTTGGAAAGGTAGAAAACAATGTGGGAAAGGGAGAAAATAAACTCTATCAGCATTTTTTCCTTTTCTCACAATTTTTTCAAACGCTTTCTTCTGCACCATTGTTAAAATTCAGGACTGTGTGGTAAACTGCTAAAAATCTGAATCATTGCCTTAGATGAAAAGATTGCAGGGAAGTAAGTTAACCCTTTACCACACAATCCCAGGTTTTAACAACCCTGAAAAATGGAGGCTTTTGAAAACATTATAGGAAAAGGATAAAATGCCAGTGACAAGCACTTTCTCCTTCTCCCACGTTTCATACCCTTTCAAAGACAAATCTCACAATCTGACCCACATTTGATATGTTGCTGGCAAATATTTTGGATTTGGACTGGTCCAGAACTTTGTCATTTGGTAAACAGTTAACTAATGTGCAAGACCATTATCTACCTCTATATTGTTGTAAAATTTTCCTGTCATCTTTGTCTGTGTAATATGCAATAAACTCCACAGCTGCCACCACAAGAACCAACACAAGGGCTATTATACCAGTAATCAGTGAACCCAAAAACCATCTGTAAATACAAATATAACAAAATAAGAGCTCATTCTTGACTATCTCACAATCTCCAGAAAGTAATTTGTAGATAGGGACTTTGTTTGTTTGTTTGTGTGGTTGTATGGGGTAACTAAGGATGCATGTATGTATGCATGGTGTAACTAAGCATTATCTTCCACTAAGTGGCATTTTTTAACCCTTTACCACACAATCCCGACTTTTAACGACCTTGAGAAAGAAGACTTTTGAAAACATTATGGGAAAAGGAGAAAATGCTGTTAACCAGCATTTTCTCCTTTTCCGACAATGTTTTCTACCCTATCAAAGACAGTAATCATCATTTTAGCAACATTTAATTTGTCGTCTGCATATGCTTTGAATTTGGTCGAGTCCACAAATTTGTCGTTTGGTAAAGAGTTAAATAAATACCTGTCTGATTTGGGCATTCTGGGTACAGGACCGGACTACTTTTCAAGGCAATCAATGCAGATTCCAAAATAAAATATATGCTTACTCACTAAAATGCTTCCTGGTACAATTCATGGTTAGCTAGTATGTAACCTATGTACCAGTCATTTATAAGCACAGCCCCTATAAGCTTGGGAAAAATCCCCTGTATATACAGAGATTTGAAGTGAATAATGGTATTTTATAAAATTACTTTTTCCTGTTTAAAATTTTTATATTCTTAAGAAATTTGTAGAGAAAAACCGACTTGATTTTCTTCAACAAACATTTTATTAATAGCCATTTTCCGCTTGTTATTTTTTAGCAGCAATTTATGCACAGCATGTTAATATTTATCCTGTACAGGATAGTGATGCGTCATAGACAGGTCAATCTTCATGGAATATGACATGCACAGACAACGACTAAGGACGGTTTTTGTCCTGTATCTTGCACTATCCCCCATCACACATTTTACAGCCTTCTGGGGGGCATTGCCCATATTGACAACCAGTGTCAATGATAAATAAAGGCAAAAGTATCAATGAAGAATTTAATCAAAACTATGGTAAAGGGTTAAGTCTGGATTTGAGCTAACAACACTTGGATTATTAGCCCCGTGCATTTTAAATGATTGAGAAATGTCGGCTGCTTACCTGTAGTTTCGTCCACCAACACAATTATTTAACCATTTACAATGATGATCAAAGTCTCCCACACATTTGTTACAAACGCTGCAGTGCTTGGACCTTGGCTCCCTATAAGAAAAGACACTTGTAAGTAAAATATGCCAGAATTTTTAGCAACATTCATTTAGGACTTACACATATTACCTCTTACTTACAATTTAACTCTTTACCAACTGACAAAATTTTAGACTGGTCCAAATTGAAAGCATTTGCAGACGACAATATAAATGTAATTGAAAAGTTGAAATTTGTTTTGGGAAGTGTAGAAAACATTGTGGGAAAAAGAGAAAATGCTGGTTACCAGCATTTTCTCCTTTTCCCACAATGTTTTCAAAAGTGTTCTTTCACAGGGTCGTTAAAAGTCGGGATTGTGTGGTAAAGAGTTAACTGTTTTCAGCTTGGTGTTGTATTTTTTTTTATTTATATGCTACTACCTCTTACACAAAGTTTAGCCAATACCAAAGCAGCTACACGTTCTTGTCCAAAACCCAAAAGTTTGAAAGCTATGATATCTGATAGTGGACCTAAAGCAAGATTGCTAAAATTATGTCCCTGGGGTCACAAGGGCTATAACCATTGATATTAGTTAACTCTTTACCACACGACAAAATTTTAGACTAGTCGAAATTGAAAGCATTTGCAGATGACAAAATAAATGCGACTGAAAAATTTAAACTCTTTTTGGGAAGGGTAGAAAAAATTGTGGGAAAAGGAGAAAATGCTGGTTTCCAGCATTTTCTCCTTTTCCAACAATGTTTTCAAAAGGCTGCTTTCTCAGGGTCATTAAAAGTCGGGACTGTGTGGTAAAGAGTTAATAGTACCGGTATCATCTAGCGTATCCTCTACCACAAATGTTGGGTTCAGAGTGGCCTAGTGGTAAAGTGTAGGACCAATAACCTGGAGTTAAGTCTTTACCTGGTGACGAAATTTTAGACCAATCCAAATTGAAAGCTTTTGCAGACAACAAAATAAATGTTACTCAAAAATTGAAATTTTGTTTTGGGAAGACAAATAGACATTGTGGGAAAAGGAGACAATGCTGGTTACCAGCATTTTATCCTTTTCCCACAATGTTTTCAAAAGGCTTCTTTCTCAGGGTCGTTAAAAGTGGGGATTCTGTGGTAAAGGGTTAAAGCCTCAGTGAAAGCCCTGGGTTTTTCGCAGGAGTGTCCTTGGGCAGACATTTTATAGCCCTAGCCTAGTGCTGCTGAAACCCAGGACCCATGGAAGCCTTTGTTCTGATATGACCAAAAGAATGTTGAAAGTGGCATGAAGCACCATTCAATCAATCAATTAATCAATCAATAGATAAATCAATCAACCACAATTGTTAAAAAAATGCACAATGAGTTAAATTGGCTTTGCATTGGTCCCAAAAGTTTTACATAACCTTTACATAGTGTATACCATAGCGCCTTTCACGACTATAGTTGCCTTTGCGGCCAGTATAGATCAAGATCAGGCTGCACAAAACGTGCAGCCTGATCTTTGATCTACACTGTCCGCTTTGCTGAAACACTAAAGACAAAAGTGACCATGAAATTGCAATTATTTGGGTCATACTTCTATTTTGAAAATGTCTGATAGGTTTATTTGGCGCTATAAGGGTTAATTTCCTGTCTGCAAAGCATTTATTAACCCTTTACCAAACCATGAATTTAAGACTGGTCCAAATTGAAAGAGTTTGCAGACGACAATTTTAAATTTGATGAAAATGACAGAAAGTTCTCCAAAAGGGTAGAAAACACTGTGGTAAAAGGAGAAATTGCTCATTACGAGCAATTTCTCCTTTTCCTACAGTGTTTTCAAAGGACTTGTACTGCAGACACATGAAAACCAGGGCTTGTTTGGGAAAGGGTTAAGGATGAGTTTAAAATTTTATCCTCTAAGAATGAAGTTATAGGAGCATACTTACACATCTACTTGACATATATAGCAATAGCAGTTCTCAATCACATGCTTGTGTTGAGTTCTATCGAAAGGTAATTTTGGATTCTTTTTCCTCCGCACATTGTAGTCTGCTGGGTCCAACCATGATGCCACCACAAGACAGAACAGATGAGCAACTAAAGCCAGACTTGGTATCTATTGTCTTCAGTTAAGGTTTGTCATACAGCTAGATAGAAAATAACTGGGTCCGTATTCATCAACCATTCTTAAGAACATTCTTAGTCTCACAATCAGAGAATGGAAATGACTTTCAAAACAAAGATCACCTGTGACCTTGACCTCTGACCCATGTGACACAAAAATAATAGGACACCACATTGGATCATGGGCAACACTTGTATAAAGTTTCATGGTCCTAGGTCAAACTGCTTTTGAGTTATAGCACAAAAATGATTTTCAAACAAAGTTTACCTGTGACCATGACCTTTGATGCATGTGACTCCAAAACAACACAGCACCTCCTTGGATCATGAGAAACACTTGCATAAAGTTTCAGGGTCCTAGGTGAAATAGGTTTTGAGTAAGAGCATGGAAATGTTAAAGTCTACCGGTGGACGGATGGACAGACGGACGAACAGACGGACAGATGGACAGAAAGACAGACATGGTGAAACCAGGGTCCGTATTCACCAACCATTCTTAAGAACATTCTTTGTCTTGTTCTCCAGAATTTTCTACATTTGAAAGTAACACAACTCCTGATCGGCTATACCAAATGGTTTAGCCAATCAGGAGTTGTGTTACTTTCAAATGTAGAAAATCTTGGAGAATAAGACTAAGAATATTCTTAAGAATGGTTGGTGAATACAGACCCAGTATGCCTCACTCTACTTTGTAGGTGGGGGTATAAAAACAACAAATACTAGAAACTGGGTGATAAGAAGATGAAGGGAGATTCTGTTTACCTCTATATATGTAAATATTCAATATTGATTTAAAAGAGATTAGCAAAGAATTAGTCAATATGTATAGAACCTGAGGTACAGAACATTCCCATGACTCAGGCCAAATCATTTTCAATTTTCAAACATGACATATACTGAAAGATTTTATAAGCCTGCTGTTGCCTAGTATAGATGAAATATTGTTGAAACAAGGTTATACCCTCATCATACAATTCCAAGTTTCAATGCCTCTAAGGAAGAAGACTTCTGAAAACATAATTGTGGAAAAAGGAGAAAAACAAGAGGGCCATGATGGCCCTGTATCGCTCCACTGGCTTATAAATATAAACCACGAAGAAAAGTCTTCACTATATAAGCCCTTATAAAACTTTGACCTCATGGCTACAGTCTGACTAAATGGGGAATATTGTATTAGAAGAATAACATGCCAAATGTGGGAGTTCTTGGCCTTATGGCTGGTAACAAGATGGTTTTTGAACTTTTCACTCCATAAACCCATGTAAAACTTGTGATCCCTGGTGCAGGGCCAAACTTGATCCTAGAGCTGTAACTTGGGCCCTCTTTGTAACTGTCCACTAAATAATGCTATAATTATATGCAAAATTTGGTAGCCTAAGCCTTATGGCTATGTACACCAAGATTTAAAAGTTTTCCCTATGTAAGCCTATGTAAATCTTGTGAACCCCCCCCCCTCCAAGTATGAGGCCAAATTGACCCCAGGACTATACTTTGGGCACTTTTGGTAGACTCCAACTAGATCAAGCTAAATGCCAAATTTGGTAGCTCTAGGCCTTATGGTTTCAGACAAGAAGATATTTAAAGTTTTCTCTATATAAGCCTATGTATAAAACTTGTGACCCCTGGGGAAGAGCCAATTTTGACCCCAGGGCTATAATTTCAAGAAACATGATAGAGGTATACTACATAAAGCTACATGCCAAATTTGGTAGCCCTATGCCTTATGGTTTCAGACAAGAAGATTTTTAAAGTTTTCTCTATATAAGCCTATGTAAAACTTGTGACCCCTGGGGAAGAGCCAATTTTGACCCCAGGGCTATAATTTCAAGAAACATGATAGAGGTCTACTACATAAAGCTACATGCCAAATTTGGTAGCCCTATGCCTTATGGTTTCAGACAAGAAGATTTTTAAAGTTTTCTCTATATAAGCCTATGTAAAACTTGTGACCCCTGGGGCAGAGCCAATTTTGACCCCAGGGCTATAATTTGAAGAAACTTGATAGAGGTCTACTACATAAAGCTACATGCCAAATTTGGTAGCCCTATGCCTTATGGTTTCAGACAAGAAGATTTTTAAAGATTTCCAATATTTTTCAGTTTTGTTGCCATGGCAACCAGAGTTTTTGAAGGAATCAAATTCTTTCAAGAAATTCTGAAGAGGACCATGTCAGGATCATTTCTGTGAAGTTTCGTGAAAATCGGATGGGTAGTTTCAGAGAAGAAGATGTTTGAAATAAAAGTTAATGCACGGACGGACGGACGACCGGACGGACGGACAGACGGACGCACGACGGACACCGGGCCATGACATAAGCCCGCTGGCCTTTGGCCAGTGGAGCTAAAAACCACAGTAACCAGCATTTTCTGTTTTAACCGAAATATTTCCATTCTTTCAAAGGCAGATCTTATCGTTTGATCCCAAGTTACCTGTTGCTGAAAAAGCTTTCAATTTTGACAGGCCGAAAATTTGTTGTACGGTCTAAAAGAGTTAACTCACTACCAAACAATAAATATTTAACCTTTTACAAAATTTTGGACCGGACCAAACTGAAAGCATTTGCAGACAACAAATTAAATGTAGCTCAAAAAATTATTTCTGTTTTCATTAGGGTAGAAAACATTGTGGGAAAAGGAGAAAATGCTGGTTACCAGCATTTTCTCCTTTTCCCTCAATGTTTTCAAAAGGCTTTTTCCACAGGGTCATTAAAAGGCGGCATTGTGCTGTAAAGGGTTAAGCTTATCCAAATTGAAAGCATTTTGCTGACAACAAATCAAATGTGGCCAAATTGTTGGAATTTGTCCTAGATAGGATTGAAAACATTGAAGGAAAAAGAGAAAATGCCTGTTACCACCATATTCTCAATTTCCCTCAAGTTTTCAAAACATTCAATCCTGGGGTCGTTCAAATTCAAAATTTTTTGATAAAAGGTTAACACTTTACCAAAAGGCAAAATTAAGACCAGACCAAATTGAAAGCATTTGCAGACGACAAAAGAAAAGCAGCTCAAATACTTACTTTTGTTTTGGGGAAGAGTAGAAAATATTGTGGGAAAAGGAGAAAATACTGGTTACCAGCATTTTCTCATTTTCCAACAATGTTTTCAAAAGCTTTCTTTCTTACGCAAAAGCATGAAAAATAAATCTTGAATAACCCTTTACCACACATTCCTGAATTTTAATGACCCTGAAAGAGAAGGCTCTCAGAAAACATTGTGGGAAAAGGAGAAAATGCTGGTTACCAGCATTTTCTCCTTTTCCCACAATGTTTTCTACCTTATCAAGGACAAAATCAGCAATTTAGCAAATATTTGTCATCAACAAATGCTTTCATTTGGGACCACTCCAAAATTTTCTCGTTTGGTAAAGAGATGAACAAGTTTCAGTTTTCTTTAACCCTTTACCACACATTCCCCAGTTTAAAAGACCATGAAAAACAAGCTTCTGCAAACACTGTGGAAAAAGGAGGGAATGCTAGTTACCAGCATTTTCCCCTTTTCCGGTAATGTTTCCTTCCCTAACAAAGACAAAACTAATACTATCTTTTGAGCCATATTTAAATTGTCTGCAAATGCTTTCAATTTCAACCATTCCAAAATTGTGTTGTCTGGTAAAGTTACCCCTTGTAGTGCTAAATAAATCAAACTGACATTCTCAGTCAGTTCTCCAAGATACAAAGCCAATTTTGTCAGAATACCTGGCAAAGATGCATACAGTGTAGATCCAACATCAGGATGCATGGTCTGTGAAGTCTGATCTTGATCTACACTGGCCCATAAGCAATTAAATCCAGGTTCAGTGCTAAAAGGGATAACTCTTTACCACATGACGAAAATGTAGAATGTGGAATTTCAGGCAACAATTTAAATGGCTCATATGATGGAATTTGTCTGTATGGGGTAGAAAATATGGCAGGAAAAGGGGAAAATGCTGGTTACCAGCATTTTCCCTTTTTCCCACAATGTTTTCAGAAGTCTTCTTCCCCAAGGTTGTTAAAACTCAGGATTGTGTGATAAAAGTAATACTGAATGAAAATTTATGCCTGGCTTAGCATACATTATGGAAATAGCTTTATCTATCTAGCTCAAGGTTTTTCTTCTACATATCAATATAACATGCACTAATCATAACTTACTAATTACTTTGAACCAAACAAAAAATTGAGTAGACCAATTCTCCATTCAAGCCCGATTCTGGCACAAAAACGTAGCTAATTTGATTTGATGCTTCACTTGAAATCACTAACACTTTACCAAATGACAGAACTGTGGACACATTTATTTTAAATGGGCATACACTGTATTTAGTTTTGAAGTAAAACATAATTTCTTCTGTATAAGACTGATAAATACATAAGGAATATTATGTTGTACTAACTTTCCTGGTCGTTGTACACAGGAAAATTTTATATCCTGTGAGACTGTATGTCGAGCAAGATGTCAAAATTTTCTCATGCCAGGAGATATATGTAACTGCTATTTTCAACACCAAAATATTGCAATTATTTTATTATATTCGAAAACAGTAAACAAAATAAAACAAGAAATGAATTAGTCAGTAACTTCATTTTTATAAATAGTAGATGAATACCACAGCATAACATTTGGATTCTAGGGATGTATAATGCCGTGATGACTTGCTTGGTATCATGCATCACAGAGATGCATTAAGCCCCCTTTTGCCAGAGCACTGCTCATATATTTTTCTTCGCAACCATCAAGAAACTGGACAATTACATTCGAAAAATAGAGCAATATTTCAGCACAATGGTCATTTTGCAATCAGTAACTTGGTCTGTTTTCCATGAGATCAGAATATGACTTGACCATACCGATTTGAATTAGAATCTAAGTAACTGACAAATGATTATTGGCCATGTGCGGTTCCCACTGGTCTTTTCGAAACTCTGGCACAAAATCTAAAAATACCTTAAGAGTCTACAGGGCCCATTAAGGAAATACCATTGAAAAGCGGGGTTTTTTTTTACTTTTCTTTTTACTGATGGTTTGCCAGCAATCACATAGCTTACCTCAGTGATGAACCATTTTTTCCCCCAATGTTATCTATTCTCAGAAAGACAAGCTTTCTGATTTTGATTACTATTCAATTTGTCATCTGCAAATACATGTATATGCTTTCACAATGGACAAATCTTGAGTTAACCCTTTACCACACAGTCCTCAGTTTTAATGACCCTGAAATACAAGCCTTCAAAAACATTGTGGGAAAAAGAGAAAATGCAGGTACCAAGCATTTTCTCCTTTTCCAGCAATGTTTCCTACCTTTTCAAGATCAAATACTATCATTTGAAAAACATCTGAATTATAATCTGTAAATTCCTTCGGTATGGACATGTCTAAAATTTTGATGTGTAGTAGAGAGTTAACTCTTTACCTAACGACAAAATTTTAGACGCGTCCAATTTGAAAGCATTAGCAGACGACAAAATAAAGGTGATTCAAAAATTTAAGTTTGTTTTGGGAAGGATAGAAAACATTGTGGGAAAAGGAGAAAATGCTGGTTACCACCATTTTCTCCTTTTCCCATAACGTTTTCAAAAGGCTTCTTTCTCAGGGTCATTAAAAGTCGGGATTGTGCGGTAAAGGGTTGAGCTACTTCTATGTTATAAGCAGAGGTCAAGACCAATGTCTGATGTTAAAGGATACAATATAGGCTGCTGGTTGCCATGATTTGTGGAGCGCTGGTACAAGTGTACTGTAGTGAATAATTCCATAGACTATAACTACCAGCCATGCTATAATCTGCAGTGGGTGGGGTGGAAGGGAGAAACCATTTGTTCGACTTCTTTCATAGTCCCTCTCTCCATCCATGATTTGGCCTCCCATCTAAAAAAAAAAACAACATAAATTAATGAAGAAAAAAAATTGGACAATGAAATCAACCTTTAGACAAGTAGTTAATTCAACATTTTTGGCATTTTTATATGCCAAAATACCTAAAATGCCAAAATGTCAAATAAAACCTGAATAAAAAGTTAGATCTCTGATCAGACTTCACAACCTGCTATCTGATCTTGATCTATGCTGTTCACAAAACATTGTAACCCTTTACCAAATAATCCCATGTTTTAACTCTTTACCAAATGACAAAAACCTGGACTGGACCAAATTGAAAGCATTTTCAGACAACAAATTAATAGTTGCTAAGATGATTATTAATTTTTCTGCCTAGGATAGGGTAGAAAACATCCTGAATAAGGGAGAAACTGCTGGTGACCAGCAATTTCTCCTTTTCCCACTTTGTTTTCAAAACCCATCACTTTCACAGTCATTAACTCTTTACCACACAATATCGGCTTTTAACGCCCCTGTGAAAGAAACCCTTTGAAAACCTAGTGGGAAAAGGAGAAAATGATGGTAACCAGCATTTTCTCTTTTTCCCACAAGGTTTTCTACCCGTCCCAAAACATGTTACAATTTTCAAATCACATTTATTTTGTCGTCTGCAAATGCTTTCAATTGGGACCAGTCTAAAATTTTGTCGTTTGGTTGGGATTGTGTGGTAAGAGTAAACTTCAGTAAAAAGGAAAACATTGAGAGAAAAGGAAAAAGTGCCAGTAACTGACATTCATTCCTTATCCTTTAGACAAATTATTTGAGCCATACTCAGGTAATTTGTCATTTGATAAGGACAAGTCTAAAACTTTGTTCTCAGTATCATATTATTAACACTTTACCGCACAATGATGCCTTTTAACTCTTTACCAAACGACAAAATTTCAGGCTGGTCCAAAGTCAAAGCGTTGGCAGACGACAAAATAAATGTGACTCAAAAATAGAAATTTGTTCTGGGATGGGTAGAAAACATTGTGGGAAATGGAGAAAATGCTGGTTACCAGCATCTCTTTTTCTCACAATATTTTCAAAAGGCTTTTTCTTCAGGGTCGTTAAAACTCAGGATTGTGTGGTAAAGGGTTAACGACCCTAGGAAAGAAGCCTTTTGAAAACACTGAAGGAAAAGGAGAAAATGCTGGAAACCAGCATTTTCTCCTTTTCCTGCAATATTTTTAATCCTATCAAAAGAAAATTGCACTATTTGATCCACATTGGGTGATTTCAAAGTTGGTGTTAACACCAGGTGTTAACACTGACACCAACACTAACCCCCATCTCAACACCAACTTTGAACTCAAGCAGCGGTGTTGGTGTTAACACCTGGTGTTGGTGTTACCCAATTTCAAAGTTGGTGTTGGGTGTTGACATCGACACCAACACCAACACTAACACCCACTTCAACACCAACTTTGAAATCAAGCAGTGGTGTTGGTGTCAACACCTGGTGTTGGTGTTACCCGATTTCAAAGTTGGTGTTGGGTGTTAACCTCAACACCAGGTGTTGAGCTAAACCGCAGCTGGTGTTTATTCTGATAAAATTTGAAGGAGTTTCTATTGGTGTTAACACCCAACCCCTAGGGGTTAACACCAGCTTGATTTCAAAGTTGGTGTTGGTGTTATCGGCAACCATGTTGTTTGTTGCACTACAAGACGTGTTGGCGGCCGGAGTAGTAAATAATAGGCCAAGGAGAGCCCCTAATCGCTATAGAATGCCAGTTGTAAGTTCAGAGCCAACAAGAGACCACATGAGAGTGACAGAAGATCAAGTCGATATGATTGCTGAGAAGTTTCATGAGAGTAGACTTACTCAGAACCCCAAAGCCTCACTGTACGCATCTACCAGAAGGATAGAAATGTCCCTATCTTACGTCGCATCAGGAGGCTTTTATAGACAGTTGGCAAAAACTGAGGGTGTTGCAACCTCCACTGCATCAGATTATGTCCATGAGGTGGCTGACTTTCTATACGAAACAGCTCCGCGACACATCCAGTTTCCTGGACCACAGGACTTTGAGGAACTCTCTGTGCCCCTTCAGGATCCAAATGGACGGAACCTGAATGTCATTCTTTATATTGATGGCGAAATAGTCAGAATTCAACGCCCCGATCACGCAGGGGATGCGTACTATTGCAGCCGCCCGGGAAAACATTGTGACTCGATGAACATCCAACATGTTGTAGACAAGAGAGGAGTCGTACGTCATGTCGTCAGCGGCTTACCCGGGGCAACCCACGACAGGACAGCGATAGAATGGTCTCAGGAATTCAGGGACTTTCTAGACACACTGCCAGATGAAGTCGTCATACTTGGTGACCCCGCCTACAGAAATTTACACCCACATATTGTAACTCCAGTTTGCGGACGAAATTTAGCCCCAGACGAGATACGCTATAATAATGACTGCACCAGAATACGCCAGATCGTCGAGAGGAGTATTGGAGCTACTGAGCTCAAATGGCGGATGAGCCAAATGAAAGAAAATCGCTTTCCTGCCAAGAGAGGCCCACTACTCGCAGCAAAATGCATGACTGCAATTTGCGTACTTCACAACCGCTTCACTAACTTCCTGTAAACATTGATAAAATGAACAGATTCATTAACAATGAAGACTCACGGGTTTATTCAGAACATTTATTAACAATGAAGAGACTCATGTCTTTGTTCGGAACATTTATTAACAATGAAGAGACTCATGTCCTTGTTCGGAACATTTATTAACACTGAAGAGACTCGTTCTTCATTCAGAACATAAACAATGAAGTCTTTATTCAGAACATTAATTAACAAAAAGACTCATGTCTTTATTCAAAACATTTATTAACAATGACATTCATTGACAATTTGAATTACATGTATAAACAAATTGAATGGCATTCAGTTTGTTTATAATTCAAATTGTCAATAAATGTAGTGGTATTAAATGAACAATGAATTTATGAATATTTATTTATGAATATTGAAAAAAGGCAAATCTCAGGTGATCTAACTTCTAGTTCATTTGAACTAGAACTTAGATCACTTGAGATTTGCCTTTTTCACATTGGTTATTGGTTCATTAATGTGTCACATCACAGGGCTTCTTTGCCCATACTATAAAAAACAAAACCTTGTCATATTGACAAGGTGCAACTCATTTCAGTCGTTTAGAATAAAAATGAATTATCTGACTGATTTCTGTTTTTGAATTGCTGTGATGACAGACTGACTTAATTACTTATATTCCAAAACAAGAAACACGTTGAAAAAAATTTTCTGCACAACTTGGGGATCATTCATACTATCTTCCCAGCCAAGAGGGTTACCATGGTAAATGGCACTATGCGTACATTCATACACTGGCCAGGGAAGGAATCAAAATATCCAAAATTTTCCATGTAGTATTTAAATGACCCTCTAACAGTTGGAAATGAAACGTTTATGGAAATTGGATTGATACATCTATCCTAAAGGATTCCAAATGATCACATGTTTGTGTGAAAGCATTACTGATCAGGCTGCTTGCCCAACACATCATCATGATCATGGGACATCATAGGGATTGAGCCAACCACCCGAGTTGTAAGACCATTTTTTACAAAATAGCCACCTTTCAAGAGGTTTAAATCATCTGCAATCCTTTCCAAAGTTTTGTTCTGCAGTTCCATGTTGTCTGCAATTGTTTTTAGTGTTTTGTTTTGCTCACGCACAAGGTCCAGGTAAGTCTGTTGGAATGTGGCAGAGTTGGTCAGGAAATCTTCCTCCTTCATGTCCTTGCTCTTTTTGGCCTTGCTAACACACGTTGGGAGGATGCACGGGCAGGTCGTGTGGACATGGTTGATGGGCAAGGGCTTGGTGGTTGGCTTGGTCCTGTCATCTCACCATCAGCTTCATGAGAGTCCTCATGATCCAAGGCTCTCTTTGATGGCTGTCCAAGTTTGTGAACTTGCGATGGCGTAACAATGATGTCTGGCTTCACAGCCCCTCCAACAGGAAAGTAGGTACTATAAAACTCCTCATATGCCAGGTAGAGGATGTGGGAGTTCCTCAATTCCAGTTCCTCTGTTTCAGCCCCAGATGCAGACATTTTTGTCTGAACTGCTCTATAGTCACGACCTAAGTTCTTTAGGAGGTCTTTTATGAATTACCGGCCACTACCACCAACGATTTCAGCAATGTCGCCGTAAACGTCAAAGTGTCTATTGACCTTTTTCTTTGGTAGGAACTTGTCATGTCGGTTTATAAGTTCATACAAGGCCTGAGTCATTTTTTCTCTTGTCCACACAAACTTCTCTTACCACTGCCGGTACCGGTACTGGTATGCGCCATACTCCCTGAAAGAAAATGGGAAATTTAGTACCAGTAATTAGGCTTAGGCCTACACTAATTGCTCATTTCAACAACACACAATCATAGACCTACCTACGGTAGGCCTACCATACCCGTACTGAGAAGCTGGACAGGAGTAAAATTCACAGCCTGGATTAGGCCTATAGCAAGGGGATGCAATATGCCTTATGCCTATTCCTTGCAGCCTCAGCAGATATTTATTGTCTCTGGAGTGTAAGCCTATTGGTATTATGGATGACGAAAGCTCATCAATCCAGGCAGAGAAAGCCTGTACATCAGATGTAGGGCCTAGGCTAGGGCACTCAGCATAATCAGCAGCCAGTGCAATTTGTTAGATTACATGTTTCATGAGTGTAGGCTGACGCATTTACCTCATCAAAATTTGAATTAAATTGCTCCATCTGGGCAAAAATATAAGCAAAAAGCCTGTTGTCACCAAATAAGGATATCTTACCTGATAAAAACTTGTGAAGTCAGACCAAAGCCAGCCGTACAGCATGAACAACATCCAGTGGATCAAAATCTGGGGATTCCCCATGGCATGCAAGGTCAACACCGATGTTAACACCAGTGTCAACATCGGTGTTGACACCAGTGTTGACTGGGACCTGGTGTTTTGAGCTTCAGTTCAACACCATCCACAAACACCCGGTGTTGAACAAACACTGGTGTTGACACCAGTGTTTACACTTGGTGTCAACACCGGTCATGGTGTTTGGGGGTCTGGGTAGACACCAACACCAACACTGACACCCAACACTAACACCAACTTTGAAATCACCCATTGAAACTGTTGTCTGCAAATGCTTTCAATTTGGACAAGGCTAAATGGATTAAAACTTCACCGAATGACAAAAGTCTAGTCCAGTCTAAATTGAAAGCATTTGCACATGACAAAATAAATGTGCCTCACAAGTTGAAAATGTTTCAGGAAGGGTTGAAAACATTGTGGGAAAAGCAGAAATGCTGGTTACCAGCATTTTCTCCTTTTTCCTGAATGTTTTCAAAAAGCTTCTTTCTCGGGGTCGTTAAAAGTAAGGACTGTACGGAAAAGGGTTAAGAATTTAAAGGTATTGTATCCACAAATAAAATTGGTAATGATTCATTAGCACCATGCCATTCTTGTTCATCTGTAAGAAATAGTTATAACTATATAACTATGTACCACAAGACCAATTTTAATGACCCATTCATATTTAACTCTACCAAACGACAAAATTTCAGACCAGTCAAAATTGAAAGCATTTGAAGACGACAAACTAAATCAATGTGACTGAAGAATTGTAAGCTGTTTTGGGAAGGGTAGAAAACAGTGTGGGAAAAGAAGAACATGCTGTTTACCAGTATTTTCTTTTTTTCCCAGAATGTTTTTAAAAGGCTATTCCCTCAGGGTCATTAAAAGTTGGGATTGCATGGTAAAGAGGTAAAGCTTTCGCAAGAAACAAATGAAACGAGTTTCAAACAGAGGGAGTTGCCCTTACCAGGGTAGAAAACACTGTGAAAAAAGGAGAAAATCCTTATTACTAGTATTTTCTACTTTTTCCACAATGTTTTCAAAAGCCTTTTTTCTCAGGGTTGTTGAAACTCAGGATTGTTAGGCAAAGGGTTAATACTTGGATAGTCAATAAACTTTAACCCTTTACCACACAATCCCGAGTTTTAACGACCCTAGGAAAGTGGCCTTTTGAAAACATTGTGGGAAAAGAAGAAAATGCTGGTAACCAGCATTTTCTCCTTTTCCTACAATTTTTTCTACACTTTCATAGAGAAATTTCAGTTTTTGATACACAAATGATTTGTCATCTGCAAATTCTTTTAATTTGGACCAGCCTAAAATTTTGTCGTGTGGTAAAGAGTTAAGACCAACCTACATAGAAAGCATTAAATTTGTAAATAACACAGCTAATGATGATTATTGTGTTTGAAGGGTAGAAACATCATGGAAAAAAGAAAAAAATGCTGGTAACTAACAGATTTCTTCTTTTCCCTTTTGTCTGCAAAAAGTATCCACCCGGGTCAGCCTGCACAGTCCATGCAGGATGACCTAGCTGGGTCAAAACTGTTTGTTTTGGGTAAAGTTTCTTCATGTCCAAGGACCAATCTACCTCAGGGTTCAGTCTGTTGTTAGACAAAATGTATTTTATGGATCCATACCTATCTGCAGGATGACTTGCTTGCTATAATGCATCATGGAGATACATTTAATAAAGCTTTTGAAAACATAGAGGGGAAAAAGAGAACATGCTGGTAATCAGCATTCTCTCCTGTTCCCACTATGTTTTTTTACCCTTTTAAGCCAAAACCTCATCGTTTGAGTCACATTTCATTTGTCGTCTGCAAATGCTTTCATTGTTTGGTAACAAAACATCCTAATCATCATTATCAATACAAATACATGCATAATTATTATTGGAAAATAATATGGCCAGCAGTTTCTTCATTTTGCTACATTTTTTTTCCAAAAGTGGTCTGCTCTACTGAATGACTTAATTTTAACAAGAAATATCTTTAAAGAAGACAGACGGCATAAATTTGCCAGCAAATAAACAGGAGAGCCCTTAAAATAAACATGCCTTCCCTTTTGACCAATCACAAATTTCTATTCATTCATTTGTTATCAGCAACAGAGAGTACGTCAAAAGCCAGCACATTCAGCTATACCCAAAAAGCTTCCTGCAGTAATTGTTGTATGCTTTAACTGCTCCACAAGTCAATTCTGGTAAATTCCTAAGAAACATAACACAACCCTACGACAACTAAATCAACAAAATAAACATTACTTTTGGTACCAGAAAGGAAGACTGTATAATTATGTGTTCAGGGCTGTTCTAGCACAAAAATATCACAGAGTAGAATACAAGATTATACAGTATTTTTCTAAGATAAACACTCCCAGAATAACAAGCTAAAATCACCATTTTTTTCCTAGTTGTTTTTCCTGGGGGCGTGGTTTAGAGTTGCAAATATCTGATCCAAACTTCTTTACCAAACAACAAAATTTTAGACTTGTCCATTTAAAAAGCATTTGCAGACTGTGGCCTGAAGATCGAATGTTATTTGGCATTTAACTCTTTACCACACAATCCCGAGTTTTAACGACCCTGGAAGAAAAGGCTTTTGAAAAAATTGTGGGAAAAGGAGAAAATGCTGGTAACCAGCATTTTCTCCTTTTCCCACAATGTTTTCTACCTTATCAAAGGCAGAAATCATCATTTGAGCTTCATTTAATTTGTCGTAACCAGCATTTTCTCCTTTTCCCACAATGTTTTCTACCTTATCAAAGGCAGAAATCATCATTTGAGCTTCATTTAATTTGTCGTCTGCAAATGCTCTCAATTTGGTCCAGTCCAAAGTTTTGCCATTTGCTAAAGAGTTAAAAGGTAAACATTGTGTGAAATGCTGATTTCCAGCATTTCTTCCTTTTCCATCAATGTCTTCAATTCTTTTCCCAATGAGTGTTTAACACATGGGATTGTTTGGAATTTATGGGATAAACCCCGTGCTGCATAAAAACAAAATTGTAACAAGCCATTGTCCTCTCTCGAACTGTTTTTCTACAATGCTGAAAACCTGTAGTTTCCTTATATATATATATTTTTTCTCTATCTATTAATTGCCCCCAAGGGGCATTACATATTCCAAAGGGGGAGTTATAAATAGGGGTAAAATGTTGTGTAGAACTATCTACTGATAGCCGTAATAATACTGTCAAGGACTGGCATCACAGGTCTGGTCTCGATCTATAGCTGATTCGAGCATCATGCATACTCATTAAATTCACAAGAACACAAGCTTGTAACAAGAAATATCTTTTAAAAAAGATAGACTGTAAATTTGCCAGCAAATAGGCAGTAATTTGATCGTGAAAATCTTCCTTGTTAGATGAAATTAGCTTAGGTCATTAACCCTTTACCACAAAATCCTGAATTATAACGACCCTGACAGAGACGGCTTTTGAAAACATTGTGGGAAAAGGAGTTAATGCTTGTAAACAGCATTTTCTCCTTTTCTCACAATGTTTGCTCCTCTTCCACAGAAGTCAAGCTAATTTCTGCCAATTTTGAATTTGATATCTGCAGGTGTTTTGAGATTGGAAGAGTCTAAAATTTGCTGTTTAGGAAAGGGTTATATAAAGAAAAAGAACATTGATTTTCTTGTAAGTTGTCATTAAGCAAAGTGACAAACCCTTTCACATGCTAGATTTGCTCTGAAAGAATCAGTGTCGAGGTTGACAGGCTTAAAACTTTTTTTACTGACTTGAACATTAAACACTTTTACCATTCCAGATAACAGGTAAACACTCCTTTTGCATAGCTTACCAATTTTGTTAACATTGTAGCAAACACAAAAGCTGGAACCACACAAAAGATAAATATTTGAATGACAGAGAAGGTTCATTTGAACTATGGCAGACAACAAGTTTTTAGATTACAAATATTAAGTGCCGAAATTTCACTGAAAAAAGTAAGGTGATGGCTGGCAAACCACCAGTAAAGAAGAAAGACAAACATATTATTCAGTGGTACTTCCTTACTGGGCTACATACTGTATATAGCCTCATGGGGTATTTTTAGATTTGCACCAAAATTTTGGAAAGGTTTGTGGGAATGTCACATGATGAACAAAATGCATTATGTTGAATGGCATTGGATTGTGTATGATGACGTGATATTTGATGTCAAAACAGGACAAAGTTACTGACTGCAAAGCCATTAACCTGTTTTGAACACCTAAGCATGTAACTGTCCAGTTTCTTTACCCTTGCATAGAAAAGTATATTAGTTTGTAGTATTCATCAGTGTTTCCAAAAAAGAAAAATCAATTTGTAGCTAAAAAATCCTTTAATTAAATAACACATAAACATATACAGGTACATTGACTTTTTTTTTCCATGCAATTTATATTAACAAAAGAGTAAGGCTTAATTAATATCTTAATTATCGGTAGGACGAGGATATGGCATACAGAACTTAAAAATTCAAGTCATCTGCTCATCATGATGAGTGAACTCCAAGGTTTAAAAAAGTGGCTTTTTGCCACTGGTTGGCCTGTCCGACCAGAAAAAATAATGAAGTGTTATAGGTAAGAAATTGATGCAAAGGCAAATGAAAGAATTAATGAAATCAAACAGTAGCCTCAATCCAAGTGTGACAGCAAAATTTGTACACGCATATATATTAATTACAAGCAGCTGAATGGAGGACGAGTAGCCTTTCCTAGAGTTGATCAAGCAAAACTATCGAAGGGGGGTTCCCAGAAAACATAAGTGAAATTTTCAGACTGGTATCTGTACAAAACAACAATTAGATGCTCTACTGCTCATTTATTTGTGCATAGCAATGGAAATACTAAAACTGATATGAATTATTACACTGCACATGCATGATGTCCATAATGTATGCAACACTCAATTTATCAAGTCGCAGAAATGATTTTGACCTTGCTATAATGCTAATAAGAAAATTTTTTCTCTCCAAGAGAGTAAAACTATTGTAAACAAATTCTAAAGTAGTTGAATATTATCAATGTATTGATCCCTAATTGTTTTGTTTTTCCTATATGTTATATTTAACGAATACAATTTGAAATATATTATTCATCGACAAGGAAATGACCCAAGGAAATGGACAAATGGACCCAAAGCATATCAAAAATATTTATACAAATATGTTGTCTGCTAAATTACACACAATTAGATATAGCTATATATATAGTAATTTCTGGGAGTTTTTTGCTATTTTGACCATAAAGTTGGATGAGTGACTAAAAGAAGGATGAGTGACTTTTTTTAATTCATTGCCCTTCAGGACAAGTGCATGGGTTTGGGAAAATTTTTCGATCTCTAATTAAGCAAATGTGTTTATGTCAAAATAAAGGTAAAATACAAAAAGATAGATGAAAACCCTGTACTAAACTTGGTATCAACGTGAAGTTACACTGGGCTCCTACATTATCTGAGATCTAACACTGCGCTGTGGAATTTTTGTCATGACATAAATGAGGCAAAATGTAAAATCTGTGATACTATTCTACAATCCGGCTGAAAGGTGGCAGTTAAGAGTTTGAAATTTCCAGAAGCATTTAAAGAATGGCTGTATTGAAGCTATCACAAAATGACATTGGAAGAAGCCTTCAGCTTGGAGGTATCCAGCCCTTGAATCTTTCATAATGTTTATCGAATGTGTTTGTTTGTATGAGTAATTGCAAATTCAGGTGAGATAAAGTGATACGTTTCATGCAATTCCCTTTAAAAGTTGCTCTCTCTCTCTAAAACCTGACCGAAAAATTTCATCAACAAGCCAAACACTGAGTCTGATCTTTGAATTTCGTTTGTCACTTTTTAAGACATTCTGAACAAGAAAAACCTTAGCATTGCTAAAATGACGGTTTTATTTCTAGGATGAAAATGGCCTACTGCGGTATTTTGGCAAGATGAATAGGGTCTCTCAGGCATAAAAAAAAGTAATTATTTGGAATTTAGCACACACTGCGTAACAAAAATATATACCTATTTCCAAGAATCGTTGATAAATACCACAGTAAATCCAGAAAGAGGTTTATTCATCCTTAGAATTGATCCATTTGTTCAACTGTCAAAATTAGACGGCCATTTTAAGAATCCAAGGTGATTATGACAATAATCAATACTATATTACTACGCTAAGTGATTCGGCTATCTAAATATAGACTAATCAATGTTGTTTCTCCAAAATTATCATCTGAATGGATATGATACTAGTACATAAAACTAAGTAATTATTTGTAAGTCACAAGACTCTGTAATGAATTCAAAATGAGACCAAACCTTTAGTACTATTTATTTTCAATTTAATCAAAGTACCACAAGGGGGGGTGACAGATGTTTCGGTAAGAGACGAGTCCGTAAATTTGGACGTACAGATTAAACAATTATACATGTATATATTGGTAAGGCACGAGACGTTTTTCACACAAATAATAAGGTCTTGGTTCTGATTCCCTTCAATGTTTTTTTCACACACTTTCGGACATAATATTTTTGTTATGTTGCTACTGTCATGCTGTACGTAAAATAATACCTAAAACCACTTGGTCTTATTTTCGATCATTTCAACCATAGTTGAGGTAATGAATATTACCCAATCTTAAACTTTAACTCCGTTGCACGCAGATCTCCTTTTAAATCAATATTTTATGAACATTACAATGTGAAAATATTTATATACTGAGAGACTTCCAAACCAGCCATTAACCTTTACAGTGTCTGTCATTACTTTCGTTGCCATTGCGGCCAGTTAGCTCGAGATCAGACTGCGCCAAACACTGAGTCTGATCTTTGAATTTCGTTGGTCACTTTTTAAGACATTCTGAACAAGAAAAACCTTAGCATTGCTAAAATGACTGTTTTATTTCTAGGATGAAAATGGCCGTTGGGTTTATTCGACCGACGCTCATAGATTTAAAATAATGGATAATTAAATTGAGTTCAAAAACACAGGTAATACAGGTAAAAGTATTATTGCAAATGAAGAGAGGAGCCCGAGAGATAGTGACAAATCCTTTTTGTCACACACACACACACACACACATATATATGAGAAACTGCAGGAGCAGTGCGTGATCTGAACATACCCTATCTCCTTAACTGTTACATGTGCAGTCTGATCTGCGAGTCTCTTCTTGCCCATTAGTGTTTCAGGTTTTTCATAAACCGATGTCAATCTTTAAGATCTATGGAAAACTTCTCTATCTTCTTTGAAATGGGAGGTGTGAAAACAGGCTGTATACTCTTCTATATACATGTACAATATACAGTACTACCTTCACTCTCAAATAGTAGGCATATGATATTTTTAAACAGTGTTGTATTGATGAACGCACTTTAAAACCAGCAGACGATGATTCGTGCGCACCAGACTAGATTTGAAAACCTTGCGGAAAAAGTTGAGGTACAAAACAGAACAGATATGTATATTTTTAGACAAGCACAAAATGTACATGGTCAAAATCACAAGAAGTATGCAGCAAAGCATTGTCAATGCATCCCTCCCCATCTCTCACTCACTCTCTTCATTTGCCATGTTTCAAATGTATTATCTTTATTTTTGAATTCACGTTAATTATCCATAAGTATAACCCTTAGAGCATCGAATAAACAAAAGGCTATTTTCATTTTAGAAACAGAACATCTAATATTAGCTATTTCAAGGTTGTCCTTGTTCATAATGTCCTAGAAAAGCTGGCAGTGTAAATCAACAATCAGACTCTGTGTTTTGTGCAGTTTGATCTTGGTCTGGGTCGACCATAAGGGCAACAAGAGTGACAGGTGCTCTAAGGGTAAATGGCTGGTTTGGAAGTCGGCCAATTTGTTTGCGAAGAAATTATTTTCAACAAGAATAGTGTCATTTTTGATAAAACTTTTTGTTTTTTTTTTCATAAAACTTGAAGATTAGCTTAAAATTGGAGCCTGTTATCTGTAGGACGACTACAGGTTACGATTGGGTATTAGGCTATTCATTACATCAACTATGGGTGAAAACCGAAAATAAGATACGGTGATCAAAATTTATTTATTTCGTGTATTTATGTATACAGCATGGAAGGAACAACATAACAAATATAAGTGTCAGAAAACGAGTGGAAGTTGCAAATTAAAAAAAAACAACAAACAAACAAGCGTTTGCACAAACGGAAGACATGTATAGGGTGTGAAAAATGTCACAACACTATATTACTGCCTTGTTACTGAAACATCCAATCAATTTACTCTGTATGTTCAATTTACCGAACTCGTCTGTGTTACTGAAACATCCGTAATCACCACAAGTATGGGTATGATTAGTTACCGAAAACAAGCCATTTTTGCGAAAATAGAGTTTTTATACGACTGGAATTATTACATGATCTACATCAGCTGTTGTGTAATCTTTGTGAAAATAACTCATTGACCTACTTTTTGACTCGATGACCCAATTTCAAAATTGTCAAAGAATTTTTCTCGACACTTTAACCAAGTTTCATGAGTATCAGGTTGAAAATGTAGCCTCTAGAGTGCACACAGGGTTTCTCTAAGATTTGGCGCAGTGACCTACTTTTTTACCTAAACTGACCCAATTTCAAAGTTGTCCGAGATTTTATGCAGACAAACATTCTGACCAAGTTCGTTTGAGTATCAGGATGAAAATGTGGTCTCTAGAGTGCACACAAGTTTATTCTACGATATTGCCTGACGACCTATTTTTTTTTACTTGACATGACCCAGTTTTCTATGTGTCCAAGATTTTATTGAGACAAACATTATGACCAAATTTCATGAGTATCAGGTTGAAAATGTGGCCTCTAGAACATACACAAGGTTTTTCTAAGATTTGGCCCAGTGACCTACTTTTTCTCCCAACGTCATCTAATTTGGAATTCAGATATTTCATCCAGATAATTATTTTGACCAAGTTTCCTAAGTAATAGGCTAAAAATGTGGCCTCAAAAGTGCACACAAGGTTTTTCTAAGATTTGGCCCCCTGACCTACTCTTTGACCCACGTGATCCAAGTTCAAACTTGTGCAAGATTATATCTGGACGAACATTCTGACCAAGTTTCATGAGTATCAGGGTGAAATGTGGCCTCTAGAGCGCACACGAGCTTTTTTCTAAGATTTGGCCCCATGACCTACTTTTTGACCCAACATGACTCAATTTTAAATTTATCTAAGATTTTACCAAGACAAACATTCTGACCAAGTTTCATGAGTATCAGGCTGAAAATGTGGCCTCTAGAGTGCATTTTAAGATTTTTCCAAGATTTGGCCCTGTGACCTTTTTGACCCTACATGACCAATTTCAAACTTGTCCAAGACTTTATCCAGACAAACATTCCAATGAAGTTTCATGAGTATCAGGCTGAAAATGTGGCCTCTAGAGTGCGCACAAGCTTTTTCTAAGATTTGGCCCAGTCACCTACTTTTTGACTTGAAATGACCCAATTTTAAACTTGTCCAAGATTTTATCAAGACAAACAATCTGACCAATTTTCATGAGGACCTAGGCAAAAATGTAGCCTCTATAGTGCACACAAGGTTTTTCTAAGATCTGGCCCTGTGACCTACTTTTTGACCCCATGTGACCTAATTTCAAACTTGTCCAAGAATTTATCAAGACAAACATTCTGATTAAGTTTCATGAGGATCTGGCTGAAAATGTGACCTCTAGAGTGCACACAAGGTAAATGTTGATGACAGCACGACGCACGGCGGATGACGTAAGACGGACAATGGACATGGCATGATCAGAAAAGCCTCTATAGTGCACACAAGGTTTTTCTAAGATCTGGCCCTGTGACCTACTTTTTGACTCCATGTGACCTAATTTCAAACTTGTCCAAGAATTTATCAAGACAAACATTCTGATTAAGTTTCATGAGGATCTGGCTGAAAATGTGACCTCTAGAGTGCACACAAGGTAAATGTTGATGACAGCACGACGCACGGCGGATGACGTAAGACAGACAATGGACATGGCATGATCAGAAAAGCTCACCTTGAGCATTTTGTGCTCAGGTGAGCTAAAAAGGGCAAATAAGTCCAAAAATACTGACCACAGGTTATGGATCTTGTGCACTGCACTTATTCTCAATGTACTTTATGAAGTTTGAAGTTGATACCATTTATACTTTGAAAGTTATGCTCCAGACAAAAATCCAATTTGTAAAGTTGCAAAGGGGAATAACTCAAAAAATAATGAAAACAAACGTATTGATTTTGTACACTTCACTTGTCCTCAATGTGATTTATCTGCATATGAAATTTGAAGTCAGTAGCGTTTATACTTTGGAAGTAATGCTCCAGACAAAAATTCAATTCATAAAAAACAAAGGGCAAGAACTCCAAATATACTGACCACAGAGTTACAGATTGTGTGCACTGCTCTTGTCCACGAGATTAATCTGCTAATGAATTTTGAAGATGATAGCTTACGTTGTTTGGAAGTTATGCTTCGGACAAAAATGCAATTTGTACAAAACAAAGGGCAATAACTCAAAAAATACTGACCACAGAGTTATGTATCGTATGCAGTGCACTTGTCCTCAAAGTGATTTATCTGAAAAGAAGTTTGAAATTGATAGCTCTCATACTTTGGAAGTTATGTTTCAGACAAAACTACAATTAGTAAAATAACAAAGGGCAATAACTCCAAAAATGATGAAGGCAGAGTTATGGATCTTGTGCACTGCACATGTCCTCATGATTTATCTTCATATGTGAAGTTGGTAGCTTTTATGCTTTGGAAATTATGCTCCAGACAAATCCCCATGTGTAAAATAACAAAGGGCAATAACTAAAAAAAGACTCCAAGAGTTTTGGATTTTAAGCACTGCACTTGTCCTCAATGTGATTTATGTGCATCGGAAGTCATGCTCTGGACAAAAATCTAATGTGTCAAATAATGAAGGGCAATAACTCAAAAAACAGTAAAGATAGAGTTGTGGATCTTGTGCACTGCACACTGTCTCAATGGGATAAACATTTGACCAAAGTTTAATGAAAATCTTTCAAAGGATTCAGGAGATAGGGAGCGGACAAGAAAGTGTTATAGACAGACGGATGGACAGACAAAGACCATCTTTATAATCCCGCCAGTTTGCAGGGGATTAAAATTGTTTACTTGTGGCAATTTCTCCTTGTACCACAATGTTTTCAAAAGCCGTCTTCCTCAGAGTCGTAGATACAGGACTGTGTGGCAAGGGTTAAGAACCTGGAACCTGTTATCAGGTCATCCAGGGTCAGTATTCACCAACCATTCTTCAGAACATTCCTAGTCTTATTCTACAGAATTTTCAAAATTTGAAAGTAGCACAACTTTGATTGGCTAAACCAAATGGTTTAGCCTATCAGAAGTTGTGTTACTTTCAAATTTAAAAAATCTCAGACATAAAGACAAAGAATGTTCTTAAGAATCTTTGGTGAACAAGGCCTCTTGTTTGAGTCTACTCACGGTATTAGTCATGTAGCAGTGTCCTTGGGCAAGGTATGGCAGTACCCTACCCTGGCACTTGTGAAATCCAAGAAGATGTGGACAACTGAGCTTATGCCTGGATTGAATGGAAATACTGTTGAAAGCAGTGTTAACCTATTTAACCCTTTACCACACAATCCCGACTTTTAACGACCCTTTTGAAAACACTGTGGGAAAAGGAGGAAATGCTGGTAACCAGCATTTTCTCCTCTTCCCACAATGTTTTCTGCCTTTCCCAAAACAAGTTTCAGTTTTTGAGTCACATTTATTTTGTCGTCTGCAAAATTTTTTCAATTTGGAAACGTCCAAAATGTTGTCGTTTGGTAAAGAGATAATCTTTTACCAGATGACAAAATTTCAGAATCATCCAAAATGAAAGTGTTTGCAGAAGACAACGTAAATCTGACTCAAATAACAGAAATTGTTGTTTGAAAGAGTAGAAAACATTGTGGGAAAAGGAGAAAATGCTGTTTGCCAGTAGCATTTTCTCATTTTCCACAATGTTTTCAAAAACCCTCTTCTCCAGCGTCATAAGAATTGCTTGGTAAAGGGTTAATAGTCTGGGTCTGTAATCAAGAAATCCTTGTTTGATTCAGCTGGCAGCATTGATCATGTGGCAGTGCCCTTTGGCATGGTATTGCAGAACCCAGCACTGCACTGTTGAAAGCCTGGGAGACATGAATAAGTGCGCTGTTGTCCCAATATGACTGAAATATTTTTGAAAGCAGTTGAACCCTTTATTAAATAACAAAGACTAGACTCTTTAAAGTTGAAAGCAACTGCAGATGATTAAACTGAAATTAGTAAAAAGGAAGTTAAAGTTTTACAAGAGGTTTGAAAACATTGTGGGAAAAGGAGAAAATTCTGGTTACCAGCATTTTCTCCTTCTCCCACAATTTTTTCAAAAGGCTTCTTCCTGGGGGTAAGGAAAAGTTGGGATTGTATGGTTAAGGGTTGGTTGAAAGTTTGGAATGTAACATCTGATTATCTTCCTTTTTCATGATTTAGAATTAGTAGAGTAAGCTCCCTTTGTTCACCTCCAAATCTTTATTCCTGTTCCACACAATCTCGAGTTATAATATCCCTAAAGAAGGCTTTCAAAACAGTGTGGAAACAGCAGAAAATGCTGGTTACCAGCATTTTCTCTTTTTCCCACAATGTTTTCTACTCTTCCTAGAACAAATTTCAAATTTTGGATCTCATTTATTTTGTCGTCTGCAAATGCTTTCAATTTGGACAAGTCTAAGATTTTGTCATCTGGTAATGACTTATGTAGAGTTTTATTGTTACAGTTGTGACGATTTCCATCAAACATGTGGAAAATTTTTGGATGATGATATGGAATATGGCTCAAATGATGGGATTTTGTCTTTGAAAGGTTACAAAACATTGTGGAAACAAGAGAATGCCAATAAGCAGCATTTTATTTCTTCTTTTCCCACATTATTTTCAAAACTTTTCTTCCTCAGAGTCATTAACCTTTTGACAGACAATCCAGAGTGTAAGTAAGAAGCCTTTAGAAAACACTGTGGGGAAAAGCTGAAAATGCTCGTGAACAGCATTTTTTCCATTTCCCACAATGATTTCTGTCTTATCAAAGAACTTAAATCTGCCATCTGCATATTCTGAATTTTAGATAGCCTAAAATTTGCTGTTTGGGACAGGGATGAAAGTTTTGTGTGTTTGTGTGTGTGGTGAAAGGTTAAAGACTTCCTATTATGTTTCTGTTCCTTTTTTCACAACGTTTTTAAATTCCATCCTATCTTTCGGTCATTAAAACAAGAATTTTTTTTTTGTTGGAAAAGGAAACACTCTTTACCACACGACAAAATTTCAGACTGGTCCAAATTGAAGGCATTTGCAGACAACAAAATGGATGTGACTTAAAAATTGAAATTCATTATGGGACAGGTAGAAAACATTGTGGGAAAAGGAGAAAATGCTGGTTACCAGCATTTTCTCCTTTTCCCACAATGTTTTCAAAAGGTTTGCTTTTTAGGGTCGTTAAAAGTCGGGATTGTGTGGTAAAGGGTTAAACCCTTTACCAAACAATCCAGAATTTTAGCAACCAGAGAGAGATGCCTTTTGAAAACATTGTGGGAGAAGAGGAAAATGCTCGTAACTAACATTTTCTCCTTTGCCCACAATCCTTTCTGCTCTTTCAGAGACCGGTTTCATCATTTAACCATTTCCCAAACAAGCCCTGGTTTTCACGTGTCTGCAGTACAAGTCTTTTGAAAACACTGTGGGAAAAGGAGAAATTGCTCGTAACGAGCAATTTCTCCTTTTCCCACAGTGTTTTCTACCCTTTTTGAGAACTTTCTGCCATTTTCATAAAATTCAAAATTGTCATCTGCAAACTCTTTCAATTTGGACCAGTCCAAAATTTGTCGTTTGGGAAAGGGTTAAGCCATATTTCATTTGTCATCTGCGAAATGTATGCTTTCAGTTTGTTGTTGTTTGGTAAGGAGTTAAATGATGATAAATATTAAGTCCAAATTGACAGCATTTGGAGACAATAAATATGGCCCATGGTAAAGAAAGAAATGCTAGCTTTAGGGAAATACATTTGGAGGCATTTTGTCTAGTCTGTGACTCTTCAACATACCCAATATTAATGAGACAAAGTCTAAATTCAGGCAACATTTATTCACATTATTGCAAATACAATACCAAGAGGTTGTTCGCCATCATTACCTGCAAAAGAGATAATCAATGCCCAGCCCTTGCCACGAGGAGGCCACCTCTGTAAGGGCCAAATTTTCAGTTATCAAATGTCCATTACAAATTTTCCTTGTACAAATTGTCATAAAACCCAAATTTTTAACTTCATACATTCCATATAATCCAAATAAATGATCAGATACCTGATACTTATTGAAATACTAGTAACAGCATATAAACTAACCGAATAGATATATTTTTACAAATGATTTTTGGTAGCAATGATCTTGTGGTGAAAAAAAAAAGGATACTTATTGTCATAAAAATTCTATGTAAAACAAAGGCAACAAAAGTCATCTAAATCAATTGCAACATAAAACATTTAGTTTACTGCTAAATTGACAGAGTGGGTGCAATACCCATCCCTCACTACAATTCAATTCTCACTAAGACATTTTTTGTAGACTTCCCAATTTCTACAAACATTTATGTGCATAAAATGTATTTAGAAAAATTAGCCTCCTTCCTCCCCTTCAGCCAACCATCACCACCTTCAAATTTGAGCTCCTGATTTTAGTGTACCCTAACATCATATCCCTGTAGAAAAAAAGCATATTTCAATAATAACAACCGGCTACAAAAAGTATGGGTGCCCATAATTTAAGTAATAGATATCAAAACAAATCCTTTTGATAAATGTAGGGAAAGTAAACAAGATAGCATTCCATCATCTTATCAACAAGTCAAACAAACATCTTAAAACAACAACAAAAATATTGCTACCATATGTCTAGGCACCTAGAATGAAGACAATTAAAGTTGAAAAAAATCAAATATCAAAATATATCTATAACTATCATATAAGTACATGCACTTAATTGCTTACTAAGCAAAGCAAAAAGAGGGATATACTGAAGACAGAAAAAAAAATTATCCAATCATATCTCATAAAAAAACACTTTAATAGGTCAGTGCAATACTCCTCTAAGTGCCTGTACATATATACACTTAGAATAGTATTGCACAAAATCGTCCTTCTAGGTGGCTTGTAATCCAGCTGGATACCTCACACACTGCCTGCCGTCTTGATTTGCCACATCTGAAAGGAAAATAACACAAATTCATATTTAAATAAAATTTCTCCCTTTCCCATGATGTTTCCAAGTCATCTATAGATTCATAAAATTTGAGAGGATTTTTCCAAGTTTAGGTGTATATAATTATGATCCCTGATCTGCTGCAAATTTGTTTCTGGAGGTAATAAGTTAACTCTTTACTAAACAACAATTTTACAGCTGTCCAAATTGAAAGCACTGGCAGACGACAAATTAAATGTGACTCAAAATCTGAAATTTCTCTTTGGAAGAGTAGAAAACATGGTAGGAAAAGCAGAAAATGCTGGTTACCAGCATTTTTTCATTTTCCCACAATGTTTTCAAGAGCCTGCTTCCTTAGTGTCATTAAAAACTCCAAATTGTGTGGGAATGGGTTAACCCTTTACCAAATGATCCCATGTTTTAACAACCTTGAGGAAGAAAGCTTTTGAAAACATTGTGGGAAAAGGAGAAAACGCTAGTACCCAGCATTTTCTTTTCCCTCATTGTCTGCTACCCATTTATTAACAAAACCCATTTTTATTGTCTGCAACAGCTTCAATTTGAACATGTTGTTGTCTGGTAAAGAGTTACTAGTACTTACCCTCTTGGCTGTTGGATATTGCTGCAGTTATTTGGTTATCTAGAGTCATTGGGCATCACTGTTTGGCTGTCTAGAGATGATTGGGCAACAAGTTCCATCTTTTTTGGACATCGTCCCTCGGAATCATGCATCTTCATTTCATCTGCTAAAGAAATAATAAAATTGAATCTTTGATCTACACTGTACATTTTGCTTGCTGATTCACCACAGACAAAAGACAGCCACAAACATGCAATCATCTTGGTCTTATTGTAAAATGAAAGTGTCCATTTGGTTTATTTGGCACTAAAATAGTTAACTCTCAATGAGATTTGTTTAGGAAGGATAGAGAACATTGTGAAAGAAGAAAATACTGGTTACGAGCATATTCTCCTTGTACCACAATTTTCTCCAAAGTCATTGTTCTTGAGTTTATTGAAATATGGGATTGTGTGGTAAAGGGTGAAAATGGGTGTTTCAGTAGCTTTCTGTCATATTACAGCAGCCAGTGCACCTCTCCATTGGCTCCTCGAGCAGTTAATGCTTTCACAAACGGCAAATATTACACCCCTCTAAAGCATTTGCAATTTTTAAAAATTGATACAAATGAGAAGTTTCCTCATAAGGTACACGGCATTGTGGAAAGTGGAGAAAATGCTGGTAACCAGCATTTTCTTCTTTTTGCACAATGTTTTCTATCCTTTTGGAGACAAATTTATAATTTGAGCCACTTTTGATTCATCATTTACTAATGCTTTCAATTTGGTCATGTCCAAAGTTTTGTCGCATGGTAAAGAGTTGAGTGATTGGATTTATCTTTGCAGGGATAGAACCCATTGCAGGAAAAATGCTGTTTACCATGAATAAAGGTTTGTTTGGTAAAGAGATAATCATAAAAAAGTTACAGGTTACCTCTCCATTGGATATTCTACTACACATCAGGCATCACAATAGGCATCTCCATCTGTCTGTTAGTGACTGCACTTCTTCTTGAACATCATCTAGGCTCTGTACTCAACCTGGGTCTTCCATCAATCTGTTAGGGGGTGCTCTTCTTGCTTCTTCCTGCAATCTTCTGGGCTCTGTTCTTCAATGTCGGTCTTCCATCCATCTGTTGGGGGCTGCTCTTCTTACTTCTTCCCGAACTCCATCTTGGCTCTGGTCATCAATATCAGTCTTCCATCCATCTGTTAGGGGCTGTTCCTCTCAGTTCCCCATGTGTGGCTCAGTGGTGAAAGTGCAGGGTATATACTCCAGAGGCCCCAGTTCGATCCTCAATCAAAGTGCTGGGGTATTTGTGGAGTGTCCTTGGGCAGGACTCTTCAGAGTCCTAGTATAGGTGAAACCCAGGAGACACAGGAATAAGTGAGTTTTTACTGTGATATGACTTGAAATAATGATAAAAGCCACATATACTGTTCAAAGAAGCTAGTTTCTCCCTCATTGTGATGTAATATAACTGAACATAAATCCACATCACAGTCATCCATGTGTTGTGCATGTATGTAAATAGCACTGTTTGATGAAGGCTCAAAGATGGGACTCATGATATAACTGAACATAAAACTTCGTTCAATCCAAGCCCTGGTCATACTGATGTACTTGCCACTGTGTTGGATTCATGGTATAACTGAACATAAAACTTGGCTCAATCCAAACCCTGGTTGAACTGATGTAACTGCTACTGTATGGGGTTCATGATATTACTGAACATTAAACTTGGTTCAATCCATGCCATGGTCGTACTGATGTACCCGCCACTGTGTAAATATGATTGTTGGATAAAGGGTTAAAGATACATGATATAACTGAATATATAACTTGTTTTAATAGAGGCTGAGGCAATGCCGATGTAAAATTTAATACTTGGTTCAATCCATGCCATGGTCATACTTAGGTAAAATACTAATTTGGTTCAATCCATGCTGTGGGCACATGATATAACTGAACACACTCCTTGGTTCAATCCATGCTGTGGTTTTTAAGGTGATATTAATTGATGAAGATCTAAAACATATGGTATGGAACAGGTATGGTGATTCACCTTTTCCCTACACCAGGCATGTCTGGACCATCAGACTCTGCAAGAACAAAGAAAACTTAAGAAGTAACAAAGTTACAGTCAAATTTTAAAGACATTCATAATAGAAGCATTGGCAGACCATAACCTTGCTAAAACAATGTCAGGAAAGGAGCAGGTAACCATTATTTTCTCCTTTCTCTATGATGGTTCTTCAGGGTTACAAACACACATAAATTTTTGGTGAAGGGTTAAAGATATGGTAAGTAATATCTCTGAATGCATAACTTGGTTCAATCCATGCAATGGCCATGTTCTGATCATAACAAAGCTACAGATCTCCAAATTATACAAGCTCACTTCATAAATGAAACAGTAAGCATGGGGAATGAAACATAAGTCAGTCATCACAATAGATTGAAGGCCCTACAGTGATAGGGGCGAGTGTCAAAGAAAGGATTAATCTAAAACAATGACCAACCCAAATTCATTTGAAATGAGACTGTCCCACAACACTGTGGTCTATGTGGTTATCAAAGTTACAGACAATGAATCAACCTTTTCAATAGTATCTCAATTTTTATGCTGCTGCAAGTGTGCCTATCTATGCTTTCTTGCCATTTCTCTTACCATTACTTTACACAACATTCATTTCAAACCATAGATTGCTATCCCATGAACAATGTTCAGTCATTAGACACAAATGAATCTTGCTGCTATGACCATCATCAATACTCTACATCTTACAACAAAAAAGCTCTGAAATTCCTCTTATTTTAGCTCACCTGAGCACGAAGCACTCAAGGTGAGCTTTTGTGATTGTGCTATGTCTGTTGTGTGTCATCTTTGTCAGCTTTCCCTTGTGTACAATCTAGAGGCCACATTTTAAGTCCAATACTCATAACAATTGGTCAGAACGTTTGTCTTGCTTATCTTAGACCAGTATGAAAATGGGTGATGCTGGATCGAAAACAAGGTCACTGGGACCTGGACAAATATTAGAAAATACCTCTGTATGCAATAGAGACCATCTTTTCAGTCAAATACTCTTGAAAGTTGGTCAGAATGTTTGCATCAGATCATAACAAACCTACAGGTCTCAAAATTATGCAAGCTCACTTCATAAATGAAACAGTAAACATGGGGAATGAAACATCTGTCATCACAATAGATTGAAGCCCCTCCAGGCTGACACTCTGCAGCAACTGTTAGATGGTCATTTCTTGACCAACACATTTGTTGACCTTGTTTATGGCTGTGCAATGGAAAGGTCACTTCAAAGACCTGTCACTAAGTCCTTGTCTTACTAGTGAAAGATCCCATTCATAACCTTCCTGTTGCCACTTTACACTCAAGAACCAGTGACACAATGGGTAACAACCTTATAGAGAAGGGGATGAATGTCAAAGAAAGGATCAAGCTATAGCAATGACAAACATATGCCTAATGTACTACACATATAGGCATGTACTATCTTCTCTCCTCCGCCATCCATTACTTTAAATGATACCTAACCTCAGCTTTGCATTCCTACACTTACATGTATATGCAGAAAGTGCTCAAAGTCAGCTTTTGTGCAGCCTATCGTTCCTCTCAGCTTTTACCTCGAGAATGCTCTAGAGGCCACATTTTCAGTCCAGTACTCATGACAATTGGTCAAAATGTTTGTCTCGATATAACTGATATCTAAGACAGGTTTGAAAATTGGTGATGTCCTATCAAAAACTTGGTCATCAGGTCAAATCATTAAAAAACCTTGTGTATGCTCTAGAATCCATAATTCAAGTTCAATACACATGAAAGTTGGTCAGAATGTTTGTCTTGTTAATATCTCAGACACATAAAAAAAAAACAGGTGATATCTGGTCAAAAACTAGGTTACTGGGTCAAATCATTGAAAAACCTTGTGAACACTTCGAAGTCACATTCTTGGTCCAATCCACATGAAAGTTTGTTAGCATGTTTGTCTTAACATATCTGATATCTCGAGGTTAAAATGGGTGACGTTGGGTCAAGAAGCAGGTTACTGGGTCAAATCTTAGAAAAACCTTGTGTACACTCTAGAGGCCATATTTCCAATCCAATGCTCATGAAACTTAGTCAGAATGTTTGTCTTGATATCTGTCTCAAATAAATTTGAAAATGGGTGATGTCTGGTCAAAATGTAGGTCATTAGGTCAAATCTTAGAAAAAGTCTGTGTACACTCTAGAGGCCACATTCAGTTGTCTTCATTTCTGCTAACTAGAGAACACTAGCACATGATCTATGTCCAAGTTAACCAGACACTGATACCTTCAATGGGAGATAAGCAACTGAAGCTGTCTACAACTGATGAAGTTTGGAAAGCATAATGTTTGCAAAACACTCTAATAGTACACCCAGTCACCGTACCTATCAGGCCAACGGCTACAGCGCCCACTGCTTGTGACTACCACAGGCTCAGACACAACAGAAGTAGACAGACCTCGAGCTCACCTCCCTGACTAATGGAGAAAGAGTCCAAGCTTCGTTCAGCCTCTTCTCCATCAGCCACCCCAACACAATCCTCATTAATCTGCAGGATGTCCATAGCCACTGTCAAAGTCAAAGAGGACACAGAGGTATAACTCAGCTCCAGAGAACTAATTTCTGTCTCCAAGTCTTCCTCAATCTCCGCATCACCATCACCAAGAATCTCCTCCTCCACATCATCCAACACCTCAGCATCAGCATCATGCAACATGGATAATGTAGAGCTGAAGGAAGAAACCATAACATTCTCTTCCTCCATCTCCACATCCTCCACAACAGACCAAAAGGAGACAGAACCAAACTCTACAGACCTCGGCTCTTCCTCCCACTCCTCGTTGACAAAAGCACCCCTGTAAAACTGTTTATACCACTCCACATCTTAGGTGACATGGATATGGGGCTGAGAGCCATACAGCTCTCCTCCACCATCTCCACATCCTCCACTGTAGGGAAAAGAGAGGAACAGCTAAACTCCAAAGAGCTAACCTCTTCCCCCAACTCCTCAACAGTATCCATCTCATCCCAGGTCAAAGAGTCTACAGAGACACCCTCATCGCACACAGCATCCACTGAGGTACCTTCATACGCAGCAAAGGAGAATTCGCAACGGTCTCCGTCATGCGCAAAGGAGACAACTGGGAAGTCTGTATCAGCCTCCACCAGTCTTCTTCGTCCCTGACAGAAGGTCAGACGCAAAACCAAGGGCAGAAAATGCCAAAGCCATATTTTTCCTGAACTTAGAATAGAATTCTTCTGTATCTGGAAAGAGAAAAAAGAAAAAATCAGGATTTGCATATCCTTCTCACACAATCCTGTGTTTTAACGACCCTAAGGCTTTTGAAAACATTGTGGGAAAAGGAGAAAATGCTGGTAACCAGCATTTTCACCTTTTCCCACGATGTAACCAGCATTTTCTTCTTTTCCCACAATGTTTTTTTTCCCTTTTATACACAAATTTCATCATTTGATTCACATCCAATTTGTTGTCTTTAAATGCTTTTAATTTGGGCAAGACTAAAATTTTGTCGTCTGGTAAAGAGTTAACCCTTGTAGTGCTGAACCTAGATTTACTTGCTTATGCTTAGAGTATAAAGATCAGACGAGACAAAATATGCAGTCTGATCTTGAATCTACACTGTTGGGTTTATACCAGATGTTCCGATAAAAAAAGCTTTGAAATAGCGACATATGCATCTATAGTACTAACAGACTGTTCATTACATCCAAAATTCAATTGCACATTTTGAGTGCTCTGATCTTGATATGCACCATCAGAAAAGGTAGATTAAGCTGTCAAAGATGCTTAATCTGATGATAATATGCTGGCTTATTTTTTGTCTTCATTAAATTTTGTGTTTTACACTGTACAAACATTATTTCCATAATTTGGCCAATTCCTTAACACAGGCTGCTAAGCGCAACTATGTGGGCTTTTGTGAAGAGTGCATATCCAAGATCAGACTGCACAGAAGTTCAGTTTGATCTTGGATCTACACTGTCCAATACGGTGTGATTTTTCCTGCAAGCAAAATTTTTAAACCATAATCTATACATTTTCACTATTGGCTGGAAATCTTAAGTTTAATTTACATGTATTTAGCAGTTTACTGGTTAACCAATACAGCTATGGTATTTAAGGTTTCAGAGTAATAATGTAGCACTTCCTTGTATGTATACACATGTATTTCCACAGCCACTAAATTTGTCAATGAATGGATGTCTGTCACTAATAGGAGAGGTCATCAGACCTCTCCAACAGTGGTGAGTTTAAAAGGCAGACTGCCTCAGAAATTGCTGCCTAACTCCATGCTTTTCTGCGAAATTGTTCTGATACACAGTCTGTTTCGTCATGGTTTCATAAATAAACTGAAATTAAAAATCTGACATAGGAAATAGACGTGTTTTGTTTTTATATGACGGATTTCAAAAAGGATTTGTTATATTGATTTGATTGCAAATGACCTTTCCAGTAGTTGTAATTTTTCATTAAACAAATAAAGCTACACACACAAAAAAAAAGAATTTCGTTAAAAAAGAGAACACCGCGGGAAAAGATCACACGACTTGAAAACGTGGGAAGATGGTCACGTGTCTGTCATGTAATGCATAAGAGGTTTCTCCTTTTTACACAGCGGCAATCATATAATGCCTTACTTATTTGTTTACATGTACCAAAATATATTGAAATTAAAAGCAATAAGCTATTTGAAAACATTGATGCTGACCTCTCCTGGCTTCTTTTTTAAAGAAGCCAACTTGTTATGTAATGAGATGTAGAATAAAACAAAAAGTCAACAATTCCAAAGTTTTATTTCATTTTCCTGTCAAAAATACAATTCTCTAACAAAACACCAAATATGAACAAATTCCATATTTGTGAAAGAAACGGGAAAACTTTAGCATGTCACACATTTAAATCTTTGCCAATGACAAAATTTTACATCCATATTACCAATAACTCTTTATTGAACAACAAAATTTTGGACTGGACCAAGCTGGTTACCAGCATTTTCTCCTTTTCACACAATGTTTCAAAAGCCTTTTCTTTCATGGTCATTTCAAAGTCGGGATTGTGTGGTAAAGGGTTAAAAGGTCTTGCATACTATAAAATGTAGTTCAAATGATGGTATTTGTCTTTAAATGATCATGCTATAGTATGCTAAATTGTCTTTAAAGCTTTTAAGACTAGAAAACATTATGGAAAATAAAGAAAACGCTGGTTTCCAACATTTTCACCTTCTACCAAACTGATTTCATCATACTGACTAGCAGCATTTTCTCCTTTTCTCATGATGTTTTTGAAAGCTTTCTTCTGCAGTGTTGTTAAAACCTCGGGAGATGTGGTAAAGGATTTAACTCTATACAAAACGACAAAATTTTAGACCAAATTCAAATCATTTGCAGACGACAAAATAAACCCGATGCAAAAATTATTTTTGTTTTGGGAAGGGTACAAAACATCTCGGGAAAAGGAGAAAATGCTGGTCACCAGCATTTTCTCCTTTTCCCACAATGTTTTCAAAAGGCTTTTTCCTGAGGCTCGTTAAAAGTCAGGATTGTGTGGTAAAGGGTTAACACTAGATTGTTTGATGATAGGTTAACATTTCAGAAAAAAGAACAAATTTTATGCCCTAAGAGCAATGGCTTCCTTAACCCTTTACCACACAACAAAAATTTATACCAGTCCAAATTGAAAGTATTTGCAGACGACAATTTCAGTGTGGTTCAAATGATGTGATTTTTGTTTGATTGGGTACAAAACATTGTGGGAAAAGGAGAAAATGCTGGTTACCAGCATTTTCTCCTTTTCCCACAATGTTTTCAAAAGGCTTCTTTCTCAAGGGTGTTAAAAGTTGGGACTGTGTGGTAAAGAGTGAAACAAACTCCAAAATATTGAGCATTTTAAGTTACAATGTACAGGGACAGAGACGATGTTTTACTCTCTCGTACTAAAGGCAACTCATTTACATGAAGTGTTTCAAATGGGGTAATACAAAAATACAAAATTTTTCCACTTTCTTATAAGTTACTTCTTTTTTTCTCCAAAAATTCATGAAGTTACAATGAACAAGAGGCTAATATTGTTATAAAAGAGGCATTTACTTTTTTTGTTTTATATATAAAATTGTCTTTTATTTGAGCAATGATTTCTGTTACTTCTTAAATATGCCACTTCTGTTTGACAAACATTAGTACGGAAGGTGCTTTTTTCTTCTCTTCCAACATTTTTCTGTTCTTTTTGTTTGTTTGTGCCAAGTCCTCGTGGCTCAGTCATTAGCACTCAAGACTTGAGAACAGGAGGTCGCTGGTTCGATCCCCGGCTTGGCCAATTTCTTTCCGAGGATTGATGATAGTCATCGCGACAGGATTCATTCCTCTCTCACCGCTGACCATTGTTTCGAAGATGGTTATGTGGGAAAGCAGCCAGTGGCTTGGAAAGAATATTGTGCAGAGTACTGGTAAAAGAAACTCCAGGAAAGCATGGATAGGTGCACTGGCCGCCGCGATATAACTGAGATAAGGTTGAAAACGGCGTTAAACGCCATAAAATCAATTGTTTGTTTGTATTGAAGTTTAATGCTGTTTTAACAGTTTAGGTGCTATCAAGGTCTTCAGAGCGCTTACACATGTGTTTCCTGGCTGTCTCACACCAGTACTGACATAACTTTCTTTCCAAGCTACTGACTACTTTTCCCACATGCATCAGAGGTGACAGGTGAAAATTGCCTGAACGAAAGTTTGCCTCAACTGGATATTGAAGCCCAAACCAGCAGGTTACAAGTCAGATATGCTTACCACTGAGCTATACCCAGCTGGGCTTTTCTACTCTTTCAGTGACAAATTCCAATTGTTTAAGGTATTATTTATTTAGTTGTTTGCTCTTAGTTTTTGAAGTCTCTTTCCCAACCATAACTGCCTTGTCAGTCAGTGTAGATCAAGATCAGACTGCACAAGACATACAGTCTGATCTCTTTCACTATCTGGTTTGCCGAGACATTCTGGAAAATAAGCCCCCTTGAAACTGCACTTACTTGTAAAGATTTTATTGTATTACAGGAACTTTAAACTAGATTTTGTTTCACAAGACTTTAGTTTTTTCTAAAGTCTTGAAAAAGACTGCTAATTTTTATTTGCTTTGAAAAATGCCTTTGAATTTAAAACCCTCAAAGAACTACAAGTAGATGGATTAATTGGTGCATTACGCTGCTTTCAACATTATTTCAGTAATATCATGGCCGCAGCTCACATACTCATGTATGTCCTGGGTTTCAACAGTTCTAGGATGGGGCTCTAAAATGTCTTGCCCAAGAACTACACATAAAAACACAAGCAATTACATTTTTTTTTTCATCTTTATTATACAAATTCTATTCCCATAGTAACTGTATAGTCTTAATTGCACAAAAAAGAATAAATACATATCTAACATGGCAAATTCTATGTTGGCCTTAAACCTCAGTTTGTTAGGAGTCGCAGAACCGGTTTTGAAGGTCGTAGGTTCCAGTCACACAAGGTGCAGTTTTTTTTATATTTTTTACATGTTTTTCACCAACAAAGGTTAAACAGTCACATCCTTATTATTCTTCCTTTCAAACAATCAATCCCCCCCCCCCACAATTATTTTTCAATATCTGGTTTAATGTCCCTTTAAGTCTTCACCAGATAATCCTATGTTTTAATGACCATAAAGCAGAAGCTGTTTAAAAATATTGTTGGAAAAGGATAAAATGCTGGTAACCAAACAATGTTTTCTGCCCCATAAAAAAGACAGACAACCCCGGGAAAGAAGCTTTTGGAAAACATTTTGGGAAAAGGAGAAAATGCTGGTAATGTTTTCTACCATATAAAGAAAATTTGCACCATTTAAGCCACAATGAAATTGTTGCCCGCAAATGCTTTCAATTTGGACAAGGCTAAAATTTTGTCATCTGGTAAAGGGTTAATGTTTGTTGGCTTTAGTTAGTAAGAACAAGCCCAAAGTCCAAAAATAAAAAAAAAAAACCTCCGATTTGGGAAACAAATACCAAATCAGAGTCCCATGTACAGCAGTTGATCTAGCTTCAAATTCAGCGCAATGAGTTACGATCAAAATTCATGTGTCCACACTTTTTACTGAATGAATGAATGTTCTTTAATGCTTCAACAACAGCTTTGGTCATTTTGCACAGTCTTTATTCTTAGAGCCAAAAAAACCCACGCATCAAGTGTTTTATGCCTCTTTCAACAATATTACTTCTGCAACTTACCTTATTTTCTGGGTTTCATCATAACTGGATCCAGGCTTTGTAGTGCCTTGCCAAAGGACACTCATTAAGAGCCCAGTTCCTCTAGTGATGATCTAACGCAGATCTCTAGATTGCAAGTCCACCAACTTTACCCTTCACCAAACAAATGAAATATTTAAGATCTTGCAGGTTAATGGCCTTCAAAATCACTGTTGGATAAGCAGACATTTTTTCTACCATTTCAATGACAAATTACCAGGCGTGTCGCGTGGTTTTGTACATTGGGGCGGCGAAAGACGGGGTGGGTGTGGGAGGGGTGTCCCCTCCCACTGCCTAAGAAAATTTTAAAATCTGTCAGGGAAATGCCGCCATTTCCTGGACTTCAAAACTTTCTTTTTTAGTTCATTTAAACATGATTTATCTGCATTATTATTCGATTTTTCCATATCCTGGATATGGAAAAGTCTAAAAATATTGCAGCTCAATTCCTACTTTAAGTTTAAGTTATTTTTCTTTTCTTTTCTTTTTTTTTTTTTTAACTATCTTTGCGAATAACCCACGCTATAAACTTTTGATTTTGTCTAAAAGATAGATAATATTTTTGGAATGGAAAACATGCTCGTCACAAGCCCTTTCTCCTTTTCCAAGAATGTTTCTCCTTTTCCGAAAAACGGGTTTGTCATTTGCTTTTGTACATACCTTATTGTAACGGAGCCACGAGAACTGTTTGAACCATTGTGCGTTGAATGATCGTAGTTCCAAAGATTTCTTTCCAAAGGAACGCTTAGGGAACTTAAATTCACGGGGCTGATTAGGTTCAGTCATGTTTACATATAGAAGATACGTAGAGGAATGAAGAAGAAACATTGTTTTAGGAATTTGCAGATTTTGAGTACAAGTAATTATTTCTTATCAAACCTGCCGCCTTTTTTCATTGCTTTAAAACACGCATTTTAATTCTTGATTAAGCCTTTGACGGCTAATTAATTATTCAATCAGAGGTTCTCAGTTTGCGGCTGTTGTATATAGTGTATATTCTTTTAAACCACACACTTAAACTCTTAATTAAGTTTTTGATGGCTGATTAATTGGTCAATCAAAGTTTCTCTGTTTGAAGGTGTTCTATACTGTGTATTGCCTAGGTCGCATTGTCACACTTTCACACTTAATCGACATAAAGGGAGAGTAGGTATATACATGTCACGGTCGCCTTAGAAACCGATACAGATATCTGCCGATTTCGCCGCTCCATTCAAATTGCAAGTTCTTAAACGGAATGTCAGAATTCTTACATTTTCATTGTACGAACTACGCCTTTTTCGTGAAAATATTGGGGCGGTGATTGCCGCCCTTGCCGCCCCCGACGCGACGCCACTGATTACATCATTTCATCTGCCCTTTACCTTTGACCCATTACCACACAATCAAGATTTTTAACAACCCTGATAGGGAACCACATTGTTTTCTACCCTTTCAAAGACAAATTGTATCACTTCAGCGACATTTTACCCTTAACCCATTACTACACAACCAGAGTTTTAACAAAGCTGATAGGTTTTTCCCCATTATTGATTTCTAATGTCATCGAAAAATCTGATAATTTAAGCCAAGCTTTAAATTTCGTCTACAAAATTAATACTTTCAATTGTACTGTTTGGTAATGAGTTAAAGCTCCTTTTAGAAGCTGCCTTTGCAAATATGCTGCCTTTGCAAAATATGAAATCTGATCTTTGATCTACGCTGTCTGCTTTGCTTAACCCATTCTAACACAATCCAGAGTGTTAACAACCCTGGCGTATAGGCCTTTTGAAAGCATTGTGGGAACTATAAACAAGAGGGCCATGATGGCCCTGGGTCGCTCACCTGAGTCAATAGGCGAAATTCACTCAACGTGCATAATCCAATTTCTGACCAATTGTCAGGTCAATTGACGAACACTAAGAGATGCTACATGCCAAATAGCAAAGCTCCACGCCTTCCAGTTTCAGAGAAGAAGAACTTTAAAGTTTTCCTTCTTTGTTCCTATGTTCGAAACTTGTGACCCTCGGGGCGGAGCCAGTTTTGACCCCAGGGACATCACATGAACAAACTTGGTAGAGGTCCACTAGGAGATGCTACATACTAAATATCAAAGCTCTACGCCTTCCAGTTTCAGAGAAGAAGAATTTTAAAGTTTTCATTCTTTGTTCCTATGTTTGAAACTTGTGACCCCCGGGGCGGGGCCAGTTTTGACCCCAGGGGTGTCATATGAACAAATTTGGTAGAAGTCCACTAGGAGATGCTACATGCCAAATATCAAAGCTCCACGCCTTCCAGTTTCAGAGGAGAAGAATTTTAAAGTTTTCATTCTTTGTTCCTATGTTCGAAACTTGTGACCCCCGGAGCGGGGCCAGTTTTGACCCCAGGGATGTCATTTGACCCCAGGAAGATCATATGAACAAACTTGGTAGAGGTCCACTAGGAGATGCTACATGCCAAATATCAAAGCTCTACGCCTTCCAGTTTCAGAGAAGAAGAATTTTAAAGTTTTCATTCTTTGTTCCTATGTTTGAAACTTGTGACCCCCGGGGCGGGGCCAGTTTTGACCCCAGGGGTGTCATATGAACAAATTTGGTAGAAGTCCACTAGGAGATGCTACATGCCAAATATCAAAGCTCCACGCCTTCCAGTTTCAGAGAAGAAGAATTTTAAAGTTTTCATTCCTTGTTCCTATGTTCGAAACTTGTGACCCCCGGGGCGGGGCCAGTTTTGACCCCAGGGACGTCATATGAACAAACTTGGTAGAGGTCTACTAGGAGATGCTACATGCCAAATATCAAAGCTCCACACCTTCCAGTTTCAGAGAAGAAGAATTTTAAAGTTTTCCTTCTTTGTTCCTATGTTCGAAACTTGTGACCCCCGGAGCGGGGCCAGTTTTGACCCCAGGGATGTCATTTGACCCCAGGAACATCATATGAACAAACTTGGTAGAGGTCCACTAGGAGATGCTACATGCCAAATATCAAAGCTCTACGCCTTCCAGTTTCAGAGAAGAAGAATTTTAAAGTTTTCATTCTTTGTTCCTATGTTTGAAACTTGTGACCCCCGGGGCGGGGCCAGTTTTGACCCCAGGGGTGTCATATGAACAAATTTGGTAGAAGTCCACTAGGAGATGCTACATGCCAAATATCAAAGCTCCACGCCTTCCAGTTTCAGAGAAGAAGAATTTTAAAGTTTTCATTCCTTGTTCCTATGTTCGAAACTTGTGACCCCCGGAGCGGGGCCAGTTTTGACCCCAGGGACGTCATTTGACCCCAGGGACATCATATGAACAAACTTGGTAGAGGTCCACTAGGAGATGCTACATGCCAAATATCAAAGCTCTACGCCTTCCAGTTTCAGAGAAGAAGAATTTTAAAGTTTTCATTCTTTGTTCCTATGTTTGAAACTTGTGACCCCCGGGGCGGGGCCAGTTTTGACCCCAGGGGTGTCATATGAACAAATTTGGTAGAAGTCCACTAGGAGATGCTACATGCCAAATATCAAAGCTCCACGCCTTCCAGTTTCAGAGAAGAAGAATTTTAAAGTTTTCATTCTTTGTTCCTATGTTCGAAACTTGTGACCCCCGGGGCCGGGCCAGTTTTGACCCCAGGGACGTCATATAAACAAACTTGGTAGAGGTCCACTAGGAGATGCTACATGCCAAATATCAAAGCTCCACACCTTCCAGTTTCAGAGAAGAAGAATTTTAAAGTTTTCCTTCTTTGTTCCTATGTTCGAAACTTGTGACCCCCGGGGCGGGGCCAGTTTTGACCCCAGGGCGTCATATGAACAAACTTTGTAGAGGTCCACTAGGAGATGCTACATGCCAAATATCAAAGCTCCACACCTTCCAGTTTCAGAGAAGAAGAATTTTAAAGTTTTCCTTCTTTGTTCCTATGTTCGAAACTTGTGACGCCCGGGGCGGGGCCAGTTTTGACCCCAGGGACATCATATGAACAAACTTTGTAGAGGTCCACTAGGAGATGCTACATGCCGAATATCAAAGCTCCACGCCTTTCAGTTTCAGAGAAGAAGAATTTTAAAGTTTTCATTCTTTGTTCCTATGTTCGAAACTTGTGACCCCCGGGACGGGGCCAGTTTTGACCCCAGGGACATCATATGAACAAACTTGGTAGAGGTCCACTAGGAGATGCTACATGCCAAATATCAAAGCTCCACGCCTTCCAGTTTCAGAGAAGAAGAATTTTAAAGTTTTCATTCTTTGTTCCTATGTTCGAAACTTGTGACCCCCGGAGCGGGGCCAGTTTTGACCCCAGGGACGTCATTTGACCCCAGGGACATCATATGAACAAACTTGGTAGAGGTCCACTAGGAGATGCTACATGCCAAATATCAAAGCTCTACGCCTTCCAGTTTCAGAGAAGAAGAATTTTAAAGTTTTCATTCTTTGTTCCTATGTTTGAAACTTGTGACCCCCGGGGCGGGGCCAGTTTTGACCCCAGGGGTGTCATATGAACAAATTTGGTAGAAGTCCACTAGGAGATGCTACATGCCAAATATCAAAGCTCCACGCCTTCCAGTTTCAGAGAAGAAGAATTTTAAAGTTTTCATTCTTTGTTCCTATGTTCGAAACTTGTGACCCCCGGGGCCGGGCCAGTTTTGACCCCAGGGACGTCATATAAACAAACTTGGTAGAGGTCCACTAGGAGATGCTACATGCCAAATATCAAAGCTCCACACCTTCCAGTTTCAGAGAAGAAGAATTTTAAAGTTTTCCTTCTTTGTTCCTATGTTCGAAACTTGTGACCCCCGGGGCGGGGCCAGTTTTGACCCCAGGGCGTCATATGAACAAACTTTGTAGAGGTCCACTAGGAGATGCTACATGCCAAATATCAAAGCTCCACGCCTTTCAGTTTCAGAGAAGAAGAATTTTAAAGTTTTCATTCTTTGTTCCTATGTTCGAAACTTGTGACCCCCGGGACGGGGCCAGTTTTGACCCCAGGGACATCATATGAACAAACTTGATAGAGGTCCACTAGGAGATGCTACATGCCAAATATCAAAGCTCCACGCCTTCCAGTTTCAGAGAAGAAGAATTTCAAAGTTTTCCTTCTTTGTTCCTATGTTTGAAACTTGTGACCCCCGGGGCGGGGCCAGTTTTGACCCCAGGGGCGTCATATGAACAAACTTGGTAGAGGTCCACTAGGAGATGCTACATGCCAAATATCAAAGCTCCACGCCTTCCAGTTTCAGAGAAGAAGAATTTTAAAGTTTTCCTTCTTTGTTCCTATGTTCGAAACTTGTGACCCCCGGGGCGGGGCCAGTTTTGACCCCAGGGACATCATATGAACAAACTTTGTAGAGGTTCACTAGGAGATGCTACATGCCAAATATCAAAGCTCCACGCCTTCCAGTTTCAGAGAAGAAGAATTTTAAAGTTTTCCTTCTTTGTTCCTATGTTTGAACTTGTGACCCCTGGGGCGGGGCCAGTTTTGACCCCAGGGACATCATATGAACAAACTTTGTAGAGGTCCACTAGAAGATGCTACATACCAAATATCAAAGCTCTACACCTCCTAGTTTCAGAGAAGAAGATTTTTAAAGATTTTGCTATTTTTTTCCTTTTGGTTGCCATGGCAACCAGAGTTATGGGTGGAATTCAATCTCTTGAATAACTTTGGTAGAGCTTCACCTGAGGAACATCCCTGCCAAGTTTCATCAAGATTGGCCCAGTGGTTTAGGAGGAGAAGATGTTTAAAGAAATTGTGGACGACGGACGACACACGATGGACGACGGACGACGGACATTGGGCGATCACAAAAGCTCACCTTGAGCACTTCGTGCTCAGGTGAGCTAAAAATGCTGGTAACCATCATTTTCAACTTTTCCCACAATGTTTTCCATGCTGTCAAAGAGCCTCAATGCACTTGTACCAATTTCATGTGTTGTCTGCAGAATGCTTTTCAATTTCGAAGAGTGTAAAATTTGTCACTTTGTAAAGGGTTAAACCTTACAGACATTAAGGTAACCTTAGAATTGTAATTATCTGGATCCTATCCCCAAGGATTGATATGTCGTCTGCAAACGCTTTCAACTTGAACATGACTTGAATGTGACTAGAATTTTGTTCTCTGGTAAGGGGATAATCGCTGACGGACACAGTACCCCAAAACATATTGGACATCTTAGTCATATTTGTTGGTTCTGATTATATGGTGTTTAATGCCCTCTTCAACATTATTTCACTTATATCTTTTCTGCAAGTATTGAAGGAATTATTTTCTGCAAGGCACCTATCCATGCTTTCCTGGAGTTTCTTTAACTAGTACTTCTCACAATATTTATCCCAAGCTACTGGCTGCTGTCCCTAATAACTCAATGCATGGATGCCATTACTACCACTGAAATGATTCATGTACAGACATTATTACTCCCATTGTAATGATCAGTGCATGGATGGCATTACTCCCATTACAATGATCAATGCAAAGATACCAGTACTGCCACTGCAATGATTCATGCAAGACTTCATAACTCCCTTTGCACTGATCAATGCATGGATGCCATTACTGCCCTAGTGCATGGATGGCAATACTGCTAGTGTAATGATCAGTGCATGGATACCATTACTGCCATTGTAATTGCGTTCAATTCAGATAAGCCTTAACACTTTACCAAACGAGAAAATTTTAGACTAGTCCAAATTCAAAGCATTTGCAGACGACAAAATACATGTGACTGAAAAAATGAAATTTGTTTTAGGAAGGAAAGAAAACATTGTGGGAAAAGGGAGAAAATGCTGGTTACCAGCATTTTCTCCTTTTCCCACAATTTTTTCAAAAGGCCTCTTTCTCAGGGTCGTTAAAACTCGGGATTGTGTGGTAAAGGGTTAAATGTAGTTGTCTTCTTCAAGAATGCCATTGTAATGATAATTATTGCCATTGTAATAATCATTTCAAGGATGTCATAAATACCAATGTGATGATAATTTCAAGGACACCATTACTGGTTACCAACATTTTCTCCTCTTCCTACGTTTTCAAAAGGCCTCTTTCTCGTGGCCACTTAAACGCGGGACTGTTAGGTTGAAGGTTAAGAAAGTATTTCACTCTCTACCACACGAAACAATTTTAGACTTATCCAAATTGAAATCATTTGCTGACAACAGATAAATATGACTCAAAAAGAGAAATTTGCTTTTGCAGCAGAAGAAAGGGGAGAGGAGAAAATGCTCAGCACTTTCTCCTTATACCACAATGTTTTCCAAAGCTTCCATCACTAGGGTTGGTAAAACTCTTTCTTTGTATTGGAATTTAATGGCATTTTAACAACTCAGGTCATATCATGGCGGCCAGTGATGCCCCCATATGTTTCCTGGCTCTCTCACAACAATACTGACACAACTTTTTTTCCTAAGCCACTGACTACTTTTCTCACATGCATCAGAGGTGAGAGGTGAAAAATCATCAGAAAGAAAGTTTGCCTCAACCGGGTATCGAACTTGCAACCACCAGGTCACAAGTCAGATACGCTAACCACCGAGCTACCCGGGCAGGTCTTGTTAAAACTCGGGATCTTGTGGTAAAGGGGTATGGCCAGTTTAATGATATCTTGGTTGGTCAAGGTAACAACTCGCAGATTGCTGTCAATTACTGGTTAGTGGCAATAGAGCACCTTGTACAAAGACGCATGAATCCAATGCCACCAAACAGAATCTCACCCAGAGATTGTAAATTGTAGATCCAATGTTTTTACCACTGAGCCCAGGAGGACCCAAAATAAGGTAAGGGTGACATATTAAAACACACACACAAAAAAGGCTGTAAATAGTTTTAATGGGCAGAAAATCAGTTACAAATATATATATTGCATAGATACAAATTAAGTGATCGCCGGTCAATGTTTCGGACATTCAGACCATACTAACCTGGCATTATAAAAAATTGCTATGTACATAAGAAAGGTTCAACCTTTACCAAAGAACAAAATTTTAGACATCCATATGGAAAGCATTTGCAGATGACAAAATAAAATTGACCCAAAACCTAAAATTTGTACAGGGAAGAATAGAAAACATTGTGGAAAAAGGAGAAAATGCTGGTTACCAGCATTTTCTCCTTTTTTCATAATGTTTACAAAAGGCTTCTTCCTCAAGACTGAAAAGACACTGCTTCCTTTTGATGATACTGCTGCAGATTTTTTTTGAAACAGGGCAGAGTTTTAGCTTTCCAGAGGGTTACTTAACCCTTTCCCAAACGACAAATTTTGGACTGGTCCAAATTGAAAGAGTTTGCAGACGACAATTTTAAATTTGATGAAAATGGCAGAAAGTTCACAAAAAGGGTAGAAAACACTGTGGGAAAAGGAGAAATTGCTCGTTACGAGCAATTTCTCCTTTTCCCACAGTGTTTTCAAAAGACTTGTACTGCAGACACGTGAAAACCAGGGCTTGTTTGGGAAAGGGTTAAGTACTTAGGGTAAAAACAACAGAATTTCTCAGCATTGTCTCATACCATTTTAACAAATCATGCATAAATTATACACAAATACATTCATAATTATAGTATGAATGACCTATTAACAAATGTATGCTACATAGATTTGTGACCATCCCAAGTCATATTCTTTTAGCCTGCAGCAAACCACTTTTGAAAAATTTGTAACTACAGAAGAAACTGATTCTAACCAGCCTCTTCTCCTTTTGCCACAATGTTTTCACCAACATTCTTTTATAACACAATCTTTTATGCTGGTTATCCATTTAATATGAACCATACACTGGCAAGAGTGGGTTTGATACAAATTATACCAAAATGTCTTTGTATAATTATGGATCCATAAAATCCATTTTGCCTAACAACTAACTGAATCAGGAGGTAGAATGGTCCTTTGACATGCAGAGTTTTTAACTCATGTGAGCGCGGACCGACCTGGGTCGAAACTTTTTGCATATGCATTGACCCTTTACCACACAATCCCCAGTTTTAATAAACCTGAAGAAGAAAGCCTTCTTAAAACATAATTGGAAAAGGAGAATATACTGGTAACCAGCATTTTTTCCTTTTCCCACAATGTATAGTACCCTATCAAAGACAAATTCCTGCATTTGAGCTACATTTAAATTGTTATATACAAATGCTTTCAATTAGGACAAGTCTACATTTTTGTTGTGTGGTTAAGCCCCCTTTTTACAGAACATGGCTCATATTCATTGTTTTACAGTGCAATGTGGTCTGCTGCAAATTTATCTGTGGAGGCAACTGGTTGAATGTTATTATACTGTTATATACAACACAAGAAAGTATTTGGAGCAATAACATTGCTAATCTACTTGACATAATATTAGATGAAATGCATGAAAAATGAAAAGACTAGTAACTAAATAATGTTTATAATCAAGATAACCACTGATTTGTTAACCCTTTATCATAATGCAAACTTTTCTAGGTTCCTCCATATTGAAGGAATTTACAGACAACAACTCGAATGTTTTGTAACTCTTTACCAAAAGACAAAATTTTCAACTGGACCAAACTAAAAGCATTTGCAGATGACATTTTAAATGTAGCTCAAGAGATGACTTCCATCTTTGATACGGTAGAAATCATTGTGGGAAAAGGAGAAAATGCTAGTTACCAGCATTTTCTCCTTTTCACACAGTGTTTTCAAAAGCGTTTTTCCTCAGGGTCATTGAAGCATTTGATTGTTTGGTAAAGGGTCAAGTTTTGGTAAAGTTTATACATGACCTTGATGTGATTAATTTGAAGATGAATTGAGACACAAAATAGGGATACACTTTTGCACTTTCCAAAGGAGTTCCAAATTGACAGTTTTGTAGCAGAAGACTTGAAAGATCATGAGGGACATGAAAGAAAAAATGTTCCAGATGAGAGGTTTTTATGGCTTACTTGATCATCTACATCAAAAATAACCTTCAAATTTATATTTTAAACTTTCACAAAAATAGAATTTTGAAAAGTTTATTGGCATAATTATGGATTACATGTATATGACAAAAAAAAGAGAAGAGGAAGGCATAAAATTAGATTAGACTACACAAATGTGCAATTTGATCTGTGTCTAAACTCTCAACATATACATCTATCAGTCACCTATGGAAGGATAAAAACAGGGAACAAATATTTTTGTTCATTTGATGAAAAAAGAAAATAACAAACATACAATATTTGACTATGATACACATTATCCAAGTATGTACACAAACAGGCTAAAGATTTCTTATCTTTACAAAGATAGAACTTTAAGTTTCCATTAAAAACTATTGTACAAAGAATGGGTCAAATGAATGCCAATAAGGCATAAAAATAAATAAGGCACAAGGAATGCCAGCTTGAGGCACAAAAAGAAAGGCACACAAGTGAAAAGGCTGTGAGATATGACATAGCCTTGAAACAAAATTAATGAGAATACATTTGACTTTATTTTGATGTATATAGCATATTTATTTATATGAAAAAATGTAAGGTTTCAAAAAAAAAAAAAGATTCAAATTTTTCTTTGCACAGTACAAGTGCTGAAAAATATCTACCCATAATTCTACTGAATATTTCAAACCAATATCTACCCATAATTCCCACTGAATATTTCAAATCAAAGACTACTGAGGAATAATCAGCCACATTTTCATGTAGTTACCAAGTAAATAAGTAAGATATGATAGAAAATCAAACATTATCATAATAGATTCTTAACAATAAGAAATGAAAGTTAAATTTTTCATAGAGAAATTTGTGACATGTGGAAAAAATATTATTTTGAGCTTTTCTTTGAATGCTTGTCATTGCTTCAGGGGTATGGATAGGACAAGAATTTAACCACAGTAACAAAGTACAGAATACAAATAACAAAATGGTGCACTTCAACATCAACAACAAAAAAAGAAGAAAATATTTCTACATAACTGATACATGTTTCTACAAACTTTTTACACTGGAATGTATATGTATGCTTGAACTAGAAAATCTAAAATGCATGGATCTCAAACCAGAAAAAATAAACAACATGTACAATGCAGCCTAATACATGTTACTGAAACAATCATGAGGTTGTATGGTAATCAAACATGATATTGGAATCAGAATGCCGTATACTCAAACATGATATTGGAACACTGATGCAGTGTACTCAAACATGATATTGGAATCAGAATGTCGTTTAATCAAACATGATATTGGAATCAGAATGCCTTGCACTCAAACATGATGTTGGAATCAGAATGCCTAGCACTCAAACATGATATTGGAACATTGATGCAGCGTACTCAAACATGATATTGTAATAAAATGCAGTATACTTAAATACAATGGAATCATAATGCAGTGTACTCAAAACACTGTGAGAAACTAGAATGCAGTATAGTAATTACTCTTAACCTAATTATAGAATCATTTTGATCAATGTACTCAAACATGATACTGGAACCATACACATCGTACATGGAATGGGAGCTGTATGCAGAGTTTTCAAAAATGATATTGGAATGTTTACCTATCTTAACCCTTAAACAGCTAAATAAATGAGACGAAAATTTCCACCCAATAGTAAAAACCCAAATATTGAGATTTAAAAGTTGATTTCATTGGAAAGAAACCGTATCGGACAGTGTAGATCAAAGATCAGACTGCACAGAATGTGCAGTCTGATCTTGATCTACACTGTCCAATAAAGGTCAGTGAGTTACGCTTAGCGGTTAAGGGTTAATAGTGGTGTGACAAAAAGACAATGATAACGAAAGAAACGTCATTAATCATTTTCTGATCTACATGAATCAATCCATTATCTTGCAGCAATACTATTCAATCTGAACTCTGCTAATTAAAGGTTTACTTGGGGCCATAAGTAAACAATTCAATTTGCAACTTTAATTCTAAAATTATAAATAATTTTTCTATCAGCAACATGAACTTTGACAAACTGATCTGTCACACATTGTCGGACCCATACGGATATTCATACTCTTGAATCTTTACCAAACGACAATATTTCGGACTGGTCCAAATTGAAAGCATTTGCAGATGACAAATGTGGCTAAAATGATTGCATTTCTTTCTGAAAAGTTAGAAAAAATTGTGGTAAAAGGACAAAATGCTGGTTACCATCATTTTCTCCTTTTCCCACAATGTTTTCAGGGTCGTTAAAAGTTAAAAGAGTTAACTCTTCAGCAAACAACAAAATTCCAGACATGTCTAAATTGAAACCAATTGCAGACAACAAAATCAGTGTCACTCAAAAATTGAAATTTATTGTTGGAAGGGTAGAAAACATTGTGGGAAAAGGAGAAAATACTTGTTGCCAGAAATTTTCTTACTATGTTTTAAAATGGCTTTTATCTCAGGGTCATTAACTCACAAGGTTGTGCAGTGAAGGTTTAAATGGTTGAAATTACAATTGCCTGCAATTTCACCCCTGAATCATTTACTTTTGGCTACTAGAGCGCTTTTAAATAAAACAGACATTTTGGTCACTACAAAAGATGTGCATGTTACAATTTCATGCTTGTTAACTCTTTACCAAACGACAAAATTTTAGACTTGTCCAAAAGAAAGCACTTGCTGACAACAAAATAAATGTGACTCAAAAAAAAAAATTTGTTTTTGGAAAGGTAGAAAACATTGTGGTTACCCGCATTTTCTCCTTTACCCAAATTGTTTTCAAAAGGCCTCTTTCTCAGGGTTGTTAAAAGTCGGGGTTGTGTGGTAAAGGGTTAACTCTTTACCAAACCGCAAAATTTTTGTACTTGACCAAATTACCTTCTTCCTCACGTTTTTTATTTAGTAATGGGCTAATAATCTAACAAGACAATCAGATGAAATACCAATGTTGGAATGGAGGGGGAAAAGAAATCCTCAAAAAACTCAAAAATAACATTATTGAGGCAATTCTGTGTCATCCACCAATCCATTATCATGCCAGATGAAGATATGTAAATTTCTTCAATCATCAATCATTGAACTGGAAACCACTGATCTAACTTAAAACGTCTCCAGACAAAGTGACTGCTACCTTCCAGCTATATACCTGAACCCTTCAACTGCTGTATAACTCTTTATCGTATGGCAGAATTTTAGACTTGTCCAAATTGAAAGCATTTGCAGACGACAAAATAAACATGACTCAAAAATTGAAATTTGTTTTAGGAAGGGTAGAAAACATTGTGAGAAAAGGAGAAAATGCTGGTTGCCAGCATTTTCTCCTTTTCCCACAATGTTTTCAAAAGGCTCCTTTCTCAGGGTCATTAAAAGTTGGGATTATGTAGTAAAGTGATACTTAAATGAAAATGAAGAAAACCTCAGCAATTAAGATCTCCCAATTATTTGAGCAAAGTAAACCCAAGTTTTGTACTGTCTGATCTCTACCTACCCCATCTCCAAAATCACTTCACTTGTTCTCCAAACATTAATTCTAAGGAATTAGTACAGTTATGTTAAAAATTTGGGCCCACAAACTAATACAACTATGTAAACAAAGCAAAGATGCAAATAAAAAAATTACTAGCAAGAAAACACTGTCTGAATAACAGAGAAAATACGGCAAAGGTTGACCTTTGATCCATTTTAACCTTTGATCTATTTTGACCTTTGATCTATACTATTTGTCCTAAGGTGACAATGATGCAGCCTGCAATGATGTTGAAAGTGCAAAATTTGGCTTCCTATCTCTTTACCACAAAACAAAAATGTAGGCTTATCCAAATTTAAAGCATTTGCAGACGACAATTTAAATGTGGCTCAAATGATGAAATTTGTCTTTGATAGGGTAGAAAACATTGTGAGAAAAGGAGAAGATGCTGGTCACCAGCATTTTGTCCTTTTCCCACAATATTTTCAAAAGGCTTCTCCTCAGGGTCGTTAAAAGTTGGGATTGTGGGGGAAAGGGTTAAACCCCACTGAAAATCTTCATTTCATACACAACCTTACCTTTGAATAAATTCCCCTGACCAATTTGTCTGTCACTGTATTACAAACTTTAGCCTTGTCCAAACTGAAAGCATTTGCAGACGACAAATTAAGGGGCTCAAATGACAAAATTTATCCTTAATAGGGAAGAAAACATTGTGGTTACCAGCATTTTCTCCTTTTCTCGCAATCTTTTTAAAAGGCCTCTCCCTCAAGGTCATTAAAAGTCAGGATAGTGTGATAAAGAGTGATTGTGGAATTGTGGAGAAAAAGTCTTCTATCAAAAAGTTACCTTAACCCTTTACCACACAATGACGCCTTTTAACACCCCTGGGAAAGAAGCTTTTTGAAAACAATATTTTCTGTCCTATCAAAGGAAAATTGCACTATTTGAGCCACATTGAAATTGGCGTCTGCAAATGCTTTCAATTTGGACAAGACTAAAATTTTGTCATCTGGTAAAGGGTTAAAACTAAGTAACAGAGCTCTGCAATAAATACCTTTTGTTTTAAAGTAACCCTTTTAAAAAAAAAACTGCCAATGAAAAAAAATTCAAATGGCGTCCCTATGACATCATTATCGGTGTAGCTAGATGTGCATAGTAAAATTTGATCTTTTATTTTTTTGTACCTCAAAGGTCAAGATCCTGATATTTGTGACCGAAAAAAAAAACCCCACACACACACTTTCAAATATGTTTAAATATGTGTGTGTACATGAGTTGCACTCTGGCAAAAGGGGGCTTAATGCATCTTCATGCTCCATGATACCAAGCATGTTATCACATTAGTATGAATTCCTAAAATCCATTTTGTCTAACAACAGACTTATTCATAAGGTTCACAGGTCCTTTGGTATTCAGAAAATTTACCAAAAGCAAAAAATTTGGGCCCAGGTCAGCCTGCGCAGATTGCACAGGCTGGCCTGGGGTGACACTTTTTGCAGATGCATTTAGCTCCCTTATCACAGAGCATAGCTCAAATGCAAATCTAATCATTTTTATCAAGATTTTGAGAAAATAGCAAGGCCTAATTCAATCCTTTCCCAAATGACAAATTTTGGACTGGTCCAAATTGAAAGAGCTTGCAGACAACAATTTTAAATTTGATGAAAATAGCAGCAAGTTCTCAAAAAGGGTAGAAAACACTGTGGGAAAAGGAGAAATTGCTCGCTACGAGCACTTTCTCCTTTTCCCACTGTGTTTTCAAAAGACTTGTACTGCAAACACGTGAAAACCAGGGCTTGTTTGGGAAAGGGTTAAATGAAAAGTTGTGTTTTATTTCAATATTTATTCGAAAAATCATTTTGCTCCCTTTTCTTCCACTGAATTACATTTTAACATCTGGCATTGGTTCTCCATTATGACAAAATCATCTCATACTTGACATATCAAGCTTTATTGAGAGGCAGACACAAATGACTGAAAGTCTACATAGCACTCCACTATAATTGACTCTTTACCAGACGACAAAATATCAGCCTCGTCCAAATTGAAAGTGTTTGCAGACAACAAATTAAATGTTACTCAAAACAAAAAATTTGTCTTTCATAGGGTAGAAAACATTTGGGAAAAGGAGAAAATGTTGGTTACCAGCATTTTCTCCTTTTCCCACAATGTTTTCTGTAGCCTTCTTTCTCCGGATCATTAAAAGTTGACATTGTGCGGCAAATGGTTGAACTGCACCATACATTAACTTCTTCAACTATACAGTTGTCTCATTAAAAAGGAGACCCCGTGATCAATCACCACTTTAACTCTTTACCACACAATCCCGACTTTTAACGACCCTGAGAAAAAAGCCTTCTGAAAACATTGTGGGAAAAGGAGAAAATGCTGGTTACCTTTTCCCACAGTGTTTTCTAACCTTCCCAAAACAAATTTCAATTTTTAAGTCACATCCATTTTGTCGTATGCAAATGCTTTCAATGTGGACAAGTCTAAAACTTTGTCGTTTGGTAAAGGGTTAATAAGTCTTGCACCACGCTTTTTGACAGTCTTGCGACAAAGAATTATTGAAAACATATTGGCAAAAGAAGAAATTGCTTTTTCCTATCATAATGTGTACACTCATTACAACATGACAAAAATTTTAGACTGATCCAATTTTAAAGCATATGCAGATGACATCTTAAATGTAACTCACAACATAAAATTTGTCTTTCATGGAGCAGAAAATATTGTGGGAAAAGGAGAAAATGCTGGTGACCAGCATTTTCTCCTTTTTCCCACAATGTTTTCAAAAACCTTCTTCCTTGGGGTTGTTGAATTTTTTTACATGAGTTCGGGCCTGTGCACAATCATATGCCATTTCCCAATTTATCAGTTTAGAAATTTAATGGTGCCTGCAGCACATGAATCAAATGATGTATATTTGAAGGAATTTCTCAAAATTACACAGGTTATCTATTTGTGATTTACCCTTAGCCAAATAAACCCACCTGACGTTTATAGTCTAAAAATTAAAGAACCCAAATAATTTAACTCTTTACCACACAATCCCGACTTTTAAAGACCCTACAAAAGTAAGACTTTTGAAAACATTGTGGGAAAAGGAGAAAATGCTGGTAACCAGCATTTTCTCCTTTTCCCACAATGTTTTCTACCCTATCAGATAGAGAAATCCTCATTTTAACAACATTTGTCATCAGCAAACGCTTTCAATTTGGTCGGCCCTAAAATTTTGTCGTGTGGTAAAGAGTTAAAACCTTATGGTTGTTCTTGTCTAGGATGTCTCAGCAAATCCACCATTATTGATAGAAGATCAGACAGCATGTTTTTAGCAGTCTGATCTTTATCTACACAAACTATAAAGACACATATAGTTGTGAATGGTGCTTTAACACTCTATCCAAATGATTTACCCAAAGCAGCAGGCAAGCTTTTGAAAGTATTGTGGATAGTGGAGAAAATTGTCTCTGGTACTAATCACTTGTCCCTTTTCTCACATGTTTTTCACCCTTTCAAAAGTACATGTACTAGTAATATGGAAAAATCTTAAGTTTTTAAATCTGTTTAACTCTTCACTATACAATCCCGACTTTTTAACGAACCTGAGAAAGAAGGCTTTTGAAAAAATTATGTGAAAAGAAGAAAATGCTGGTAACTAGCATTTTCTTCTTTTCCACACAATGGTTTCTTATCTTCCAGATATAAATTCTAATTTTTAAGTCACATTTATTTTGTCGTCTGCAAATGCTTTCAATTTGGACAAGTTAAAAATTTTGTCAGTAAAAAGTTAAGAGTTAACACTTCACCTCACAATTCTGTGATTGAACAACCCTATGAAAAGAGCTTCAGAAAACTTTGTGGGAAAAGGAGAAAATGCTGGTAACCAGCATTTTCTCCTTTTCCCACAATGTTTTTTACCCTTTCAAAAATAAAGACCATCATTCGAGCCACATTAAAATCGAAATAAGCACACCCTTTCAATTTAGACGTATCTAATTTTTTTATCATCAGGTAAAGAATTAACGTTTATCAAATTGTCTGTTTTGTCTGTTTTTGTCTCTTCAGTTGTTTTCATAACAGTGATTGGGCAAAATTTGAAATTCACGTCATTAGCTATAAACTTAAAACGCTTATAGGTTTTCTCTGGAGTTTGCCGTAACAAAGCATAATCTATTTTCCCTTTTTTTTTTTAAACTCTTAACCAAATTTAAATTCCAAATGTATTCAATATTCATTTGATATAAAGGTATTACTTTATACTAAGTCTTTTCCACACAGTCCAGAATTCTAAAGACCCTGAGAAAGAAGCCTTCACAAAACATTGTTGAAAAAGGAGAAAATGCTGGTAATCAACATTTTCTCGTTTTCCCACAACCTTCTCTACCATTTCCTAAACACATCCCAAAAAAACTTGTACTCTGGTAAAGCATTAACACAATTTCCCCAAATTTTAACTTGCATTTTCTCCTTCTCCCACAATGTTTTCTACCATTTCAAGGTCAAATACATGTATCAACATTTGCACATTCAATTTATTGTCTGCAAATGTTTTTGATTTGGTCAAGTCCAAAATAATATGATTAATAAATGGTAAAGGCTTAAACAGAAAATAAAAAGAGAAGCTGAAACTCTTTAACTCTTTACCACATAATCCCAAGTTTCAAGGACCCTGAAGAAGAAGTATTTTAAAAATGCTGTGGGAAAAGGAGAAAATGTTGGTAACCAGCATTTCTCACAATGTTTTCTATCCTATCAAAGGCAGAAATCATCACTTGAGCTGCATTTATTTTGTCGTCTGCAAATACTTTCAATTTGGTCTAGACCAAAATTTTGTCGTTTGGTAAAGAATTAACACATCAGTGAAACTGTGGTGCATCTTTATCAGACAACTTTTTAAAGCGAGATGGTAATTTCTCCATTTTCCTCTGCAATAAATGTTTTTTTCCCAAATTACTTTATTTCACTCTAATTGCACATGCCTTCTAGCATGAAATTAATGGTGTAAAAATATATACTGATGACATAATGCATTATTCTAGTTCTTCAATAGGGAGGTACAAAAGCATGTCATAATTATCTTAAATACCGGTAAACAAGCTCTTCAAAAAAAGAGGTGAAAAATTTGAGAATACAAGAAAGTTCTGTACCCAATATATAAGTCACTGGTTAAGAATGTGTCCCTAAAGGTCAAGGAACGAACACTAAAAATCCATCATCTTGAAAGGAATTCTGAATTTAGCCTTAGGGAAGCATGAGAAGTCTAGGTGAACCCATTACTGAACTGTCTTTTTCAACATACTAAAAACTGTTAAAAATACATTAAGACAAATTAGTAGGAAGATAAATCTAGGAATTTCAACAGTGTTGAAACCCATGTAGGAAACATTGCTTGTTACAACCAGTTGCTTCTCCCTGAATAATATTTTCCAAATCAGTTAGTGCAAGGACAAAGAAATACACATTTGTAAAGTAAAGGATAATCTCAAAATACAAGTTTTGACTCTGGCCAAAATGAAGACAGCTAAAGAAAAGTACATGACCCAGAAATAGCAATTAACAGTATTTGAGAATCAATAACTGTACTATGTTTAAAACTGTATGTTTAAGTAATTTGTTGCAACTGCATCATGTTCCAGAAATATGAGAAAAATTATCACCTGCCTCTCTTCCTGTCAACGCAATGCACACTTCAATTAACCAATTAGCCGAAACAAGAGATTTCAATTATGTATTACTGGCATTTTAACCCTTTACCAAACAATCCTGAGTTTTAACCACTCCATGGAAAAGGCCTTTTGAAAACATTATGGAAAAAGGAGAAAATGCTGATAACCAGCATTTTCTCCTTTTCCCACATTGTTTTCTACTCTTTGATAGACAAATTTCCTGTTTTGAGTAACATTTAATATGTTGTCTGCAAATGTTTTTAATTTGGACCAGGCAAAAATTTTATTGTTTCATCCAGTCAAGACCTTTCTCTCAGGGTTGTTATTACACAGGTTTGTTTGGTAAAGGGTTAAGGAATCAAGTGCTTTAGAAGTCCAGTTTTGGTTCTACATTTACAATTAATTCTTTACCACACAATCCTGAGTTTTAACAACCCTGAGAAAGGAATCTTTTGAAAGTATTATGGGATCAAGAGAAAAGGCTGAAACCTAATGTTTTCTCTTTTTTCCACAGTATTTTCTACCCATCTAAAGACGAATGACATCCACTGAGCCAAATTTCCTTTGTGGTAGTACTCAAACTGAACAACTCTAAAGTTTTATTGTTTGATACAGAGTTAACTCAACTGAACTTGCATTGAAAGACCACCTGTTGTAAGATGCCACATACCTCCCTTTGGTGGCCTCTGATTACGAAGCTGACTGTGTACATATGGTAATTATATTTACAGAAAGAACACATGATCTCTAAAAACAAACAGTCTACAATCAATGAACAAAACAAATTAATTACATGAACATGTTACTGTCACACTTTCAACTTTCCTTATCAACATTACTGCTATAAAAAAACTCCTTATCAACAATATTGTTATCAAAAACTGACACTAGATCTATACAGTACAAATATGTATGAGCCATGCACTGTGAAAAAGAGGCTTAACCCTTTCCCAAACAAGCCCTGGTTTTCACGTGTCTGCAGCACAAGTCTTTTGAAAACACTGTAGGAAAAGGAGAAATTGCTCGTAACGAGCAATTTCTCCTTTACCCACAGTGTTTTCTAACCCTTTTTGAGAACTTTCTACCATTTTCATCATATTTAATATTGTCGTCTGCAAACTCTTTCAATTTGGGCCAGTCCAAATTTAGTCGTTTGGGAAAGGCTTAATGCATCTCCGTGATGCATGATACTAAGCAAGTCACCACAGTTTTATACATCCCTAAAATATGTTTTGTATAAAAACATACTGAGTCATGGGGTACACTGGTCCTTTGAAACGCAGAAAATTGACCAAAGCAAAAAGTTTAGGCCCAGCTCAGCCTGCCCCAACCGCGCAGGCTGACACGGATCGATACTTTTTGCAGATGCATTAACTCTTTACCACACGAGAAAAATGTGGACCAGTCCAAATTGACAGCATTTGCAGACGACATTTTAAATGTTACTCAAATGAGGAATTTTGCCTTTGATATGGTAGAAAACATTGTGGGAAAAGGAGAAAATGCTGGTTACCAGCATTTTCTCCTTTTCCCACAATGTTTTCAACAGGTTTCTTCCTCACGGTCGTTAAAAGTCAGGATTGTGTGGTAAAGAGTTAAGCCCCCTTTTCACAGATGAGTGTTTTTGCTATCTGTACATTTTCTGCTTGTCAAAGGACCAGCCTACCTCATGATTCAGTCATTTATAGACAGAGATGATTTCATGGATGCCTAATTATGTGATGGCTTGCTTGGTATAATGGATCACAAAGATGCATTAAACCCCCCTTTGCTAGAGAATGACTCATACACAAAACAAAACAATAATTCTATATCTATCTACAAACTTACATATCATCTTGTTCATCTACACTGAAACTCTTGAGATGACTTAACACTTTACCAAACAACAAATTTTTGGACAGGACCAAATTCAAAGCGTTTGCAGACGACAAATTAAATGTTGCTGAAATGATGATTTCAGTCTTTGATAGGTTAGAAAATATTGTGGGAAAAGGAGAAAATGCTGGTTACCAGCATTTTCTCCTTTTCCCACAATGTTTTCAAAAGGCCTGTTTCTCAGGGTTGTTAAAACTCGGGATTGTGTGGTAAAGGGTTAAGATTGAAAAATAACTTGTAAAATGGAATGTATCATGTATGCAGGAAGGAGCCAATTCTTGACCATCCTATAGATTTCTAATATTGTACAAAAAGCAGCATGCATGAAAATATATACAAATAGATATATCTTGTATTAACTGTAGATTCAGATCAGACTACAGTATAGGCAGAGCCTCATCCTTTGATCTACACTGTCAAATATTTATCCCATTACCACACAACCCCATGTTTTAACAACCATGATGAAAAAGGCTATTGAAAATCATCCTGGAAAAATGAGAAAGTGCTGGGAATAAATATTTTTTTCTTAATTTACAATATTGTCTTCCCTTTGGCAGTCTGATGCATGTGAGAAAAATAGTCTGTGGATTTAACGAAAGTTGTGTCGGTATTGGTGAGAAAAAGTCAGGAAACACGTGTGTGTGCATCAATTGCTGTGATATGACCCAACTCATATACCAAGAAAACAAAAATCCCATTGGCAGACAAATCCTAACATTTAAACAACATGTAATTTGTTGTTGGCAAAATGCTTTGCAAATTGCATAACTCTAAAATTTTGTCGTCTTGTGAAAAGTTAGTACTCTACCGATCTAGAGTTTTAAGTATTTACCAGCATTTTCTCCTTTTCCCACGATGTTTTCAAAATCTTTTTTCCTTAGGGTTGTTAAAACACAGTATTGTGTGGTAAAGGGTCTTAAAACAGACTACTGATATACAGTAAAACAAGAATAATTCAGAAAATTACTGAATTAGAAAATGCTTTCCTTCAAGCTATTTCTCCTCATAAATAGCAAATAGAACCATTTCCTTCATAGCAAAGACTTTAGCTCAGAATATCTTTCAAAAACTCAAGAATATAATATAAAAATATTTTGAAAAAAAAAAAAAAACAATCATAAAGATTGCTTTATGACTATTGATATTCAATTGTAAAAATAGTACCAGGGTCTGTATTCACCAATTGTTCTTAAGAACATTCTAGGTCTTATTACAGATTTTGAAAGTAACACAACTTCTGATTGGCTAAACCATTTGGTTTAGCCAATCAAAAGTTGTGTTACTTTCAAATTTAGAACATGAGAATAAGACTAAGCATGTTAATAAGAAAGGTTGGTGAATATGGACCCAGAAGATATTCTCGGTATGTGTCGTGAATTGGAATCATACTGATTATTCTTGACTTAACCCTTACAGCATTGTACACAGATTTAATTCCTGATGCTGATAATTTAGATCAAGATCAGACTGCAAAGAATGTTAAGTCTGATCTTGGATCTATACTGTCCACATTTTTTTGCCAAACCTTCTGCCAAAAGGAGCTTTGAAATTGCAATATCTGCTTCCTAACCCGTAAAGTGCCTTTCACAACTATAGTTGCCTTTGCAGTGTAGATCAAGATCATGCTGCACAAAACGTGCAGTCTGATTTCTAATATACACTGTCTGCTATCCTGAAAACACTATAGACAAAAGCAACCATGTTTTTGCAGTTATTTGGGTCTTATTTCAGGACTTTAAAAGTTGGTTGGGTTTATTTGGTGCTATTTGGATTAATCCTTTACCAAACAACAAAATTTTAAGACTAATCCAAATTGAAAGCATTTAAAGACGACATTTTAAATGTGACTCAAAAATTGAAATTTGTTTTGGGAAGGGTAGAAAACATTGTGGGAAGAGGAGAAAATGCTGGTTACCAGCATTTTCTCCTTTTCTCGCAATCTTTTGAAAAAGTTTCTTTCTCAGGGTCGTTAAAAGTCGGGATTGTGTGGTAAAGGGTTAAGTACTTTCTAAAAATGTCCATTTCCTTTATTTACCACTACATGGGTTAACCCTTTACCACACAATCTCAAGTGTTAACCATCCTGAGAAAGAAAGCTTTTGAAAACATTGTTGGTAAAGGAGAAAATGTTGTGAACCAGCACTTTCTCTTTTTCCACTTTGTTTTCAAACCTTTAAAAGACAAGTCCTATAGTTTTAGTCAAATTGTACTTGTCAACTGCAACTGCTTTCAATTTGGACAAGTCTAAATGTTATTGTGTGGTAAAGAATTAATTCTAATTGCAAATTCCAAGGCTAGCCAATCTTATTGGCTGGGACAGAACATCACTGCAAATCAGATGGTAGAATCATGGAACTCAGACCAACAACAATATATGCAGCAGTTAGTAGATATGGCCGCTTCTATTTTCACTCAGGCAAATGATACCTCCAAGACAAAAGACTTCATTTGTTTTCTGTTCCTTAAAATTACAATAGCTGCCAAAAGTAAACAAAGCGGGAGTAAAAATGCATTTCAATTTAAATCATACCAATTAAAAGTATGGAAATTATTGTAAAGATGACAATCTATTATTATTGTACGGTTGGTCCAAGTAGAGAATTTAATTTCAAAACTAGGGTAAAAGTTGCCAGGTTACTCCATCTTTTGTATACTTTTTACCTGATTTTAAAATTAATTTTTCTGCCAGCAACGAACACTTGGACCAATCACACAATTACAGACTGTCATCTCCACAATATTTTCCATACTTTTTAATGGTATGATTTAAATTTGAATGCATTTTAAAACCTTCATTTTGATTTTGGTCGCTGCATGGCCTCTAACCCTTTCCCAAATGACAAATTTTGGACTGGTCCAAATTGAAAGAGTTTACAGACGACAATTTTAAATTTGATGAAAATGGCAGGAAGTTCTCAAAAAGGGAAGAAAACACTGTGGGAAAAGGAGAAATTGCTCGTTATGAGCAATTTCTCCTTTTCCCAGTGTTTTCAAAAGACTTGTACTGCAGACACGTGAAAACCAGGGCTTGTTTGGGAAAGGGTTAAAGGACACCGGTAAATTTTGTTTCAATTATGAAGATCTGTGAATGGGTTAAAAATCTTGAATTCTTGGTGCAGGCTTTTCCTAGTCATTTCGTGTTCACTTTTTTAATTCTTTATCAAATATCACTGTGTTTTAACAGCCCTTTGGAAGAGGGCTTTTAAAAAACTTTTTCCAACAATGTTTTCCTCCTTTTCACAGAAAAATTCCATCCTTTCAGCCCTATCTAAAAAAATTTCAATATGGACAAATCAAAATACTAGTATTTGTTGAGAAGTTAAATGTGATTAAGAGGACTGATTGGATTATGTCTTTTTAAGAGTAAACAATATTTTGTGAAAAGGCCAAAAGGTATGCTACCAGCACTTTCTTCTTTTTGCACAATACTTTCAAAAGCCTTTCTCTTCAATGTTAAAAAAATAGATTATTACGAAAAGATTTAAATGACAAGTGTTGCTACGAAGGAGAGGTTTCCAATGAAAACAGCAAAATGCATCCAACTGTGGAAAAGGGATGACAATTGGATGCATAAAATAGGTTGAAATATGACTTCCCAAAAATAGGGCACCATAATTATGGTAGAATAAATTTAAAAAAATCATCAAAAGAATTTTTTTTATTGAAATCATTGTTACAAATTGATGAAAGGAAAGAAAAGAAAATATAATTATAAACATATATATAACCCACTAATCATCATATATACAGATAATATTTATGAATATATGGTAGCATATGGGAGACTGTAAATTCATCTAAATTTCATTGTGGCATAAATTTCAAGTTCTTTTTTTCGTTAGGACACAAAACAGAGTAAAGTTCTGAATCAATACAACGACCCATTTCTTCGTATGTTTTGTTTCATCAGATTTAGAATCTGAGGACAGAAAAAACCAGGTGGAAAACTTCTCATGTGTGAGGAATTCTGTGTTAGTTACAATGTTTGCAAATATCATCTGCCAAAATTTTTTTAATTAACCCTTTCCCAAACAACATTTGGACTGGTCCAAATTGAAAGAGTTTGCAGACTACAATTTTAACTTTGATGAAAATGGCAGAAAGGTCTCAAAAAGGATAGAAAACACTGTGGGAAAAGGAGAAATTGCTCGTTACGAGCAATTTCTCCTTTTCCCACAGTGTTTTCAAAAGACTTGTACTGCAGACACATGAAAACCAGGGCTTGTTTGGGAAAGGGTTAAACTGTGAGAAATGTAAAAGCATCTTCATGCAGAAAAATAGTTCACCAACAGAGTACTGAATAAACCTACAGGGCATTTTTAGTCTGGAAATAAGACCCCGACAAAAAACAATCCTGGGTTGCCCTTGATTCAGAATGTCTAAGCAAAGTGGACGATGTAGCTCAAAGATCAGAATGCACTTTTTGTGCAATCTGATTTTGATCTACACTGATCGCAAAGGCAACTACACTAGAAAAAGGCACTTTAAAGGATTAAAATCCCCAGGATACAATACTGTTTCTTCAGCTGTTCAATTAGTTCCGCAAAATCATCCACAGAAGAATTGCGATGAATTTACAGTCAAAAAGCCAATCTGTACAGATATGGAAGACATACGATTTGTTTCGTTTAAACCTGCAAACTGCATAGTTTTGATGTATATATGGATAAAAAATATATATAATAACTGTACAATTTTTAAACAATATGGACATTCTATATGACCCAATATTAAACCAAAAGTTAAATTTTAGGCACTACATATATCTATAAACTCTATACCATACCATGAGACACATATTTAGACATGTCTAATTGAAAGCATTAATTTGCAAAAAAGAGTAAAAAACATTTTTGGAAAAGGAGAAAATGCTTGTTCCCAGCATTTTCTCCTTTTCCCACAATATTTCCAAACCATTTAACCACAAATTATATCAACTGAGACACATATAACTTACCATTCTGTAAATGCTTTCAATTTGGACCAGTCTCAAACTTCGTGATTTGGCAAAATGGGTTAAATGATGCAACAACTAAAGAAATTTTACAAAACAAAAATCTGGAAAGAAAAAAGTTCTATTCATAATTTTTTTATGCAAAAGAATTGTTGAAGACATACATGAATATGAGAAAAATTTGCAACTGATCTATGGATTAACTCTTTACCAAACGACAAAAATTTAGACCTGTCCAAATCGAAAGCATTTGCAGACGACAAATTATACGCAGCTCGAATGACAAAATTTGTCCTTGATAGAGAAGAAAACATTGTGGGAAAAGGAGAAAATGCTGGTTACCAGCATTTTTTCCTTTTCCCACAATGTTTTCAAAAGGATTCTTTCCCAGGGTCGTTAAAAGTCGGGATTGTGTGGTAAAGGGTTAAAAGATTGCTATTGTATCCACCAAATTTGCTGTCTTGCATTGAGGTAGAAAATACAGGTTTACTATTCAATAAGTTCTAAGTCAGCCCTTTACCATACAATCCTGTGCTTTAACAGCCTTGAGGAAGACAGTTTATGAAAACATTGTCAGAAATGGAGAAAATGTTTGTAACCAGCATTTACTCCATTTCCTACAATGTTTTCTACCTTATTGAAAAACCTTAGCTCATCTTTACCAATTTTACAATTCTTGCTTGCAAGTGCTTTCAATTCAGAAGCATCTAATAATTTAGTGTCTAGTAAAGTGTTAAATCCTCTAAATTTAGACAAGATGGCTTAAAAAAAAAATTCTGACAAATTCAGAAATTGCTTCTCTTAGGTATTTCTACATTTGTGAATATATTGCTTGACTAGGTCAAGTGTAACTCCTTATCAAACAACAAAATTTAGGACTCAATCAAATTGAAAGCACATGCAGACAACAATTCAAATGTAGTGCAAATGACCATCTTTGTCTTTGCGAGGGTACAAAACTTTGTGGGAAAAGGAGAAAATGCTGGTTACCAGCATTTTCTCACAATGTATTCAGAAGCCTTTTCTTTCTGGTCACTAAAACTCGGTATTGTGTTGGAAAGAATTAAATCAAAGATGACAAAGACAATTAGCATAACTGTTTACCACACAATACTGAGTTTTAACGACTCTGAGAAAGGAGCCTTTTGAAAACATTGTGGGAAAAGGAGAAAATTCTGGTAACCAGCATTTTCTCCTTTTCCCACAGTGTTTTCTCTCCTTCCCAACACTAATTTCAATTTTTGAGTCACATTTATTTTATCGTCTGCAAAGGCTTTCAATTTGGACTTGTCTAAAATTGTCGTCTGCAAAAGCTTTCAATTTGGACTTGGCTAAAATTTTGTCATTTGGTAAAGAGTAAAAGTAAAAAGTTGGCAATAACTTTAGAAGTTTGTTGAACATTCAATCATATATAAACAATAACGCAGTAAGATTAAAATGCTTTACGGCACCTTTTTAAATTGGAAGCACCTGATGAAAAATAATACATCAAAAATAACACCATGATTTGTTATTCCTGTATATTGTACAACACTTTCTTAATTCATAATAAACTCATACAGAGACAAATAAATCCTTTCAGCAAACATTATCACGACCTTGGGAAAGAAAGCTTTTGAAAACATTGTGAGAAAAGGAGAAAATGCTGGTAACCAGCATTTTCTCCATTTCCCACAATTTTTTCTACTCTATCAGAGAGCTTAAGCTCCTTTGTACCAATTTTGAATTTGGCGTCTGCAGAAGTTTTGAATTTGAAAGAGTCAAAAATTTATCGTTTGGGAAAGGGATAATCATGGATTTTTCAGACCAAAACTAAGACCAGAACAAGAGCAGTTTCCTTGTTGCCTTTGTCCAAAATGTCTCAGCAAAGGTGGCAGCGGAGTTCAAAGATAAAACAGCGGGTATTGTGCAGTCCGATCTTGATCTACACTGTTAGCAAAAGCAACTTAAGTAGTGAAAGGCACTTTTAGGATTAAACTATGTACAAGGCACTTAATGGGCCAAGGCACCTAATTATTCTTTCTCTACATACATGTATTATTACCTTCAGACAACCGTCTTGTCTTAACAGCATGAGACGCAAAACATTCTGGCAAAAGGAGAAATTGTTTATTTATGGCAATTTCTCCTTTGTCACAATGATTCCTGTATGTACATGTAATTAAACTTAATTCATGCTAAAACATCCATATATCACAGCGATATTTTCAAAATCATTTGCAACAGATTTGTTGCAAGTAACAAGTCCTTTTAGGACTTTGTTTTCTGCCATTTTGAAGATGGAAATCACCTTTTGAACTACAATGGCTTTGTCATTTTAGCCACATCATATTAATTTTGTTGTATTTACAAACCTAAGGTGGAAGGCTTGTGAAAACACTGTAGGAAAAGGAGAAAATGCTGGAAACCAGCATTTTCTCCTTTTCCAACAATGTTTTCTGCCCTTCTCAAAACAAATTTCAATTTTTGAAACACAGTTATTTTGTCGTCTTCAAATGCTTTGAATCTGGAATAGTCTAAATTTTTGTTGTTTGGTAAAGACTTAAATTTCTTTCAAATTGGACAAATCTAAATTTTTTCACTTGGTAGAGAATAATTTCATATGTGCACATTTGTTCAATTCAAAGGCTGCCATTATGGTAAATGACACAATTGTTTTTAAAATCAAACATCAATTAATTGGTCCCAAATGGAGTGGAAAGTTTAAAAAATAACAGATAAGCATTTTAGTTTGGATTTACACATACATGTTGACTGTACAGACAAAAAACAATATGACAAACGAATAAAATAGCATAATTTTGATCCCTGTACTCCAGCATAACCCTTTACCACATAATCCCATCTTTTAATGATCCCAAAGAAGAAGAAGCCTTTTGAAAACATTGTGGGAAAAGGAGGAAATGCTGGTAACCAGCATTTTCTCCTTTTCCCATACTGTTTTCTACTCTTATCAAGGACAAATTTAGTCATTTGAGCCACCTTTCACTTGTCGTCTGCGAATGCTTTCAATTTGGAGCAGTCTACAATTTTGTTCTTTGGTAATGAGATAACCATGACTGCATACCTTGAGTTTTTGTTCTGTTTTTGTTCTCCTTCATTGGAATTTTTCAATTTGAAGGGGATGATCTTGTATATTAAGTATTTTTACAACACAAGCTCAGTAAAAAACAAAAAGTAATGTCTATAGGTACAAAAATCATTTTCTAATCTTATTTCAAAAACCTTATCTTCTTTAATCCCTTTTACAATTTTGGTCAATCAACACATTTGTTTTAATGAAATAAGAAGTTGTTTAAAAAAAAACATGAAAAAAAAAACAACCATACAACAGAAAATAATGTTGTTTTAATGCCTTCATAATGTGAAACATTTTCATACCAATGAAAAGTCGAAATATTCACAGATTTACTACAGTCAAAAAAAACTTAGAAAACGTTTCGGAAAAAAAAATACATTTCTAGTAATGCGCAATCGCCCCTTTTCCAACCATGTTTTTCAAATCATTAAAAAAAGACACCTTGATTTCTGTCACATATGTTTCCTTTATGTTACTTAGACTAGCTAAAAGTTATACACTCTTAAAATAGCCTCTGATTTGAAGTAAAATAATTTATTGATTGCAAAAAATACAAAAAGAACAAAATCACATGAAAACTGAAAATAATGCAAGCATCAAACTTAAAATAGAAAGCTAAACAAAAGGATTTTACAAATGTATTATACTAATGATTTTAAATATAAATTTAATGATATAAAATGATATGAATCACTTATTTTCAAATGGAAGAACACATTTTATCTTTAAGGTAAATTGCACTTTTATATGGCAAATGTCTTGACATTTCAACACACAAATTATGTGACTTACATGCACAAACCAAAACAATGAGAATTTGAAGACGTCATTTTATGTACAAACTTAAAGAGAGCCAAATGAATTAATTTTAACCATTTCAAAAAAAAAAACATATTATAGGCCTTTCTACACTGAAGGATCTGCAAACAACAGTTTCAAAATTGATACAAATGAGCTTAACTCTTTACCACATAATCCCTAGTTTTAACGACCCTGATAGAAAGGGCTTTTGAAAACATTGTGAGAAAAGGAGAAATTGCATTTTCTCCTTTTCCCACAATGTTTTCCACCCCTTTCCTAATCAAATTTCAATTTTTGAGTCACATTTATTTTGTCATCTGCAAATGCTTTCAATTTGGACAAGTCTAAAATTTTGTCCTTTGGTAAAGAGTTATAATCTCTTATATGGTCAAAAACATAGTGCAAATGAAGAAAATGCTGCTTACCAACATTTTCTCTATTTCCCAGAAAGTTTTCTTTAAGATGGTAAAACATGGGATTGTTTGACAAAATGCTGAGCAATCTCTGCCAAAACTGTCAAATATTGCATTATCAAGGTTGTATTACCAACAATACCTGACAAAATGATGAACAGGGTATATCCAGATTGGAATGAACATCCTGACCAGTCTGATCTTGATCTATGCAGCGTACAAGGAAAAAACAGAATTTTTTCGCTGAAATTAATTTCCATTTATAATTTAATTGCAATTTTTTAAAAACCTTAAGAAAGAAGCATGAGAAATGGGACAACTAAATTTGGATGTGGAAGCAGTTCAGAAAACATTGTGGCAACTGGGGAAATTGCTCATTGTGAATGATTTGTCACCATTTGTCACAATATTTTCTGACCTTGTTCAAAACATAAATTTCACAAGATTCCTGTGTCCTCATGTTTTAACCCTGAAAAAATAATGCCTTGTTTACCTACCCCCTCAATGAAGGCTTTTGAAAACACTGTGGGAAGAGGAGAAAATGTGGGTAACCAGCATTTTCTCCTTTTTCACACAATGTTTTCTACCCTTTCAAAGACAAAACTTAACTGGAGCCACATTTACGTTCTCATATGCAATACAAACTTTTGTCGTCTGATCAAGACTTACTTCAACATAGACCTGATCTACAGGGCCAGCCTATAATAATTCTTTGTTCAACAAATGCAGTTTACTAAACATGTGCATGAAAGAACTTGGTTCAAAAAAGAGAAAACATTAACCCTATACCACACAATCCCGACTTTTAACCACCCTGAGAGAGAAGCCTTTTGAAAACATTGCAGGAAAAGGAGGAAAAAATTCTGGTAACCAGCATTTTTTCCTTTTCCCACAATGTTTTCTACCCTTCCCTAAATGAATTTTAAATTTTGAGTCCCATTTATTTTGTGATCTGCAAGTGCTTTGAATTTGGACTAGTCTAAAATTTTGTTGTGTGGTAAAGAATTAAAAAACTTCCTTTCAACTGTTTACCAGTCCCGAGTTTTAATGACCCTATAGAAGAGTATAGCTAAAAACATTGTGGGAAAAGAAAAAAATGCTAGTGATCTGCATTTTCTCATTTTCCCACAATATTTTCTGCCCATTCAAAGACAAGGTCCATCATTTGAGCCACATTTGAATTGTTGTCTGCAAGTGCTTTGAATTTGGACAAGTATAAAATTTTGTCATGTAGTAGAGATGTTAACTCTTTACCAAACAATAGAATTTTAGACTCATCACAATTGAAAAGTTTTGCAGACGACAAACTATATGTGGCTGAAATTGTGAGATTTGTCCTTGAATGGGAAGAAAACATTGTGGGAAAAGGAGAAAATGCTGGTTACCAGCATTTTCTCCTTTTCCTACAATGTTTTCAAGAGGCTTCTTCCTCAAGGTCATTAAAACTCGGAAATGTGTAGTAAAGGATAAATCTAACAACAATTGCACACATAAGAAAGCAACTACAGTAGTAATGTTACTTTGATACCATCTACATTTTTCCTCACTGTTTTTCTTCATACAGATATATTTCCACTTTTGTGCAATCACAGGCTTATGAAAACACTGTGACGAAAAAGGGAAATTATTCAGAATGAGCAATTTCTCCATTTGTCACATAATTTTCCTGTCTCTTCAATCAGATTCAATGAGAATTATTGTCTGCATTTTTATTCAGTGGGTTTTTTTTTTTAACTCTTTACCACACAACTAAATTTTAGACCAGTCCAAATTGAAAGCATTTGCAGACGACTCATAAAATGGGACACAAATGACAGTATCTGTCTTGAGATCGTATACCAGCTTTTTCTTCCTTTCCCACAATGTTTTCAAAAGCCTTCTTCTTCAGGATCGTTCAAACTCAGGATTGTGTGGTGAGTTGTTAACATGACCAAGTAAAAAACTTTTTAATTGAACTCTGACAAAATTTTGGACTTCTGCATGTTGAAAGCATTTGCAGTCTACAAATTGAATGCAGCTCAAATCATTGGATTTGTCTTTGAAAAGGAAAGCAGCATTGAGGAAAGAGGAGAAAATGCATACTGTCATAATTTTCTCCTGTTCCTAAAATACTTTCTAAAGCCTTCACCTTCAGGGTTATTAACAGATAGGATAGTTTTGTATGGTGTTAATAAATAAAGGGTACAAACCCTTTTTTACAATGAACGAAACAAATTTATAAGAAGCTTGTGACACCAAGTCTACAAACTAAATGGAATTAAAGCAGAGGTGGAATGTTTTTCTGTCTCAAATACTAATAGTAAAATAACAAAAACTTCAAAAACAGTTATGGAAGTAACAATCTATGGACCCATATAATGTACACATGAGAAAACACCTTTAACCCTTTACCAAACAATCCTGACTTTTAATGACCCTGATGAAGCAGCCTTTTGAAAACATTGTGGGAAAATGTTTTCTACCCTATTTAAGAAAAATTGCACCATTTCAGCCACACTGAAATTGCCGTCTGCAAATGCTTTCAATTTGGACAAGGCTAAAATTTTGTCGTCTGGTATAGAGTTAACTGTTTACCAAACAATACTAGGTTGAAATGACATCTGTGGAAATAGCTTTTGAAAATTTTGTGTGAAAAATGGAGAATGCTGGTAACCAGCATTTTCTCCTTTACCCACAATATGTTCTACTCTTTCAAGTACAAATCTGATCATTTGAGTCTCATAAAATTTGTCTTCTGCAAATGCTTTCAATTTCTAAAGGTCTCAAATATTATGTTGTCTGGTAAAGAGTTAAAATAAAGTCTTAAAATTTACGTAAAATCTTTCTAAGTTATTTTCTTGTTCCATTCAGTTTGGTCCTTATCTTTCGTAAACAGCATAAAACATCTTACATTTTTACTGGAACACATTTTTTCTGTCCAACACAGAACTACATTTTAGAAAAAGTTTCAAATTTGAAAAAACATATTACTTCCTTCAGATGACTTTTGCCACATTGCAGCAGACCATTTTTAAAACATTGTGGCAAAAGGAATAATTGAGCAATTTCTCTTTCTGTAACAATATTTTGACAAATATAATTGAATTAAAATCGTAAGTTCATACTCATTATTCCTATTTTGCAAAACATTTTCATCCTGTATTTTTGAAATGTCTGCTGCAAATTTCTTTGAGAAGGCAACAAATTTAACTCTTTGCGACATGAGAATACTTTTGGCTGTTCCAAATTGAAAGCATTCGCAGACGACAAATTGTACGTGGTTCAAATTATTTGATTTGTGACTGAATTGTTAGAAAACCTTGTGGGAAAAGGAGAAATACTACCAGTATTTTCTCCTTTTCCAACAACGTTTTCAGATGTCTAATTTCCCAGGGTAGTTGAAAGTCCTCATTTTGTGGTAGAGGCTTTATAAAGATATTTTCAGGTATATCCACTTTATCATTTTATTAAAAAAAAAAAAAAAAAAGAAATGACTCTTCTATACTTATATGTACAAACTTGGAATATGTTTAACTTGTTCATGATAAAAAACATAACATAAACACAAAGCTCTAAACATGTCCCTGTTCATCATGGTAAGGAAGCCATTGTTCCAAGGAAGACGATGCTCAAAAATACAATAAGCTGGTTTCCTGATATGGCGGAATTATCACAGGTCTGCTCACATGCAGTGGATGGAAGACACATTGAACTGATTCACACTGGATAGGAAATGGGTTGTACTGATATTTGGAAGTATGATTGATGTCATTTTATTGATATGCTTGTTTTTGAACATCTCTTTGAATTTAATTCAACAGTTTGTGAAAGTTTTTCATGATAAGCGAATTAAAGACAACTTCTTTTTCATGGACTTCATGTCAGAAGCACAAAATTATGATGAATAGTGGAATCTACATAAGGAGCTGCCTGTCACAGAAGACACCAACACTAATAAACCTGCATGAAAGCGGTAATTGTTTTGTCTGTCTAGGTTTTTTCATTTGATATATCACATAATTTGCCATTCTAAATCCATCTTTGTTCCAAACTGTTCTCTCCTTTTTGTAATATTCATTTGAATTGATCACACTTGATGAAATTCACTCATTCATCAAATTACTTTGTTTGATCTTACACTTCAATTGTATATGTGTAGCGTTTTTCTGTTTCTTTAATAGCACTGTTTATGATTTTCTGCACTTCAGAAGCAATCTGTTTCATATACATGCATCATATTTTTTTCATTTTATATCTACGGTACTTTTCCGATATTATTTCCAGTCCCAGCAGTTAATAATCCAAATTTAGTCCACAGCGTTATTTCCTACACTAGAACCTTGTAACTCTACACCTATGAACCAACAAGATGTTGCTTTTCATGCTGTAACATGGTGGTTTTGCAGCTAAATTCACGTTCACAAAATTGGCATACATACACCTTAGTCTTCTCTATATTTGTAGTACCTTCGTTATTTTCAGTTCCATCTTTCTCTAAATATGATTCGTCTGGTTTCCCATTGTCATTAACTGTTGAGTCTGGCTCACCATTTTCATCACTCAATCTGCTGTCAATCTCCTTAATATTTCCACTGTCAGGAAATGACTTGGACAAATTTTTCCTGTAGCTCTGATGTTGTTTTCTTAGTTGTTTCATCATATCCCAGTCCAACTTGGTACTTGGAAAGTGAATCTGAGCATGCTGTAACAATTCATCCTCTTTTGAACAGCTGAAAGTGCAGAAGGTACAATTTAAAGATGATTTTGTATGACTATCATGGCGCTGGACATGATTACCTAGCTCATCTTTTGAAGGAGTACTGAATGGACATTTTTCACACTTATGTTCCAAATCAGCCATGTCATTGCTGTCACTATCCATTTCATTAAGGTTTGAGCTGAAGTATAATTTGGGTCCAATTACGTCTGGAGTACGCTTCAGTAACTGAGTGATCTCTTCTTCCACTGAATCGCTGTCAGAGTAACCTTCCTCATGAACTTTGAGGTGCAATTCTAGAAGTTTTTGTCGGTCAGCGCTAAAATCACACTGGTTACATGCATGCTTTCTTCCTGCAGAGTGCATAGCCATGTGGTTTACAAGCAGATTCTTATTTGGACTATTATACGGACATTTTGGACATTTCTGACGAATGCTTCCATCTGTAAGAGTTGACTTGAGCATTTCCCGCTCTTTTTTGTGAAGTTTTATGTGTTCTTTTAGAGATGTAATATTGTTTATGCTGTACGAACACTCTGAGCAGTTATACAAGGCTTGGATACAGTGAAGTTTCTTATGGTATGAGTATGAATTTAGGTCATCTGTTTTGAAAGGACACAGTTTACAGTGATGCAATTTTTTATCCCTATTCTTCTCTGGGTGAAAATTGTCAAAATCTGAATTTAGACATGAATCATCCCCAAGTTCCATAAAGGCATAATTTACTGTTCTTTCAGAATTTCCTTCTGAATCCAAAATGTATTCCCTATTCAGAAAGTGAATATCTCCTGGATTTGGGTCAAAACCTGGTTCAGAAGCATGGACTTTACGATGTTGACAGAGCAGATTTAACCTTTCAGCACTCCAGTCACAGTAATCACATTTATATTTTCTAGATAAACCATGCATCTGCATATGACATTTAAAACTCTTCAAAGACTGACATCGATAAGGACATTTACTACAGACATACCTGATTTTATCGTCAAATCCAATCTTCTGACAATAACTGTTGAACTCCAACATGTCCTCTACACTTTTGGAACCACTTTCAGATGGTGGAAATGCAATGTCTTCTCCTACTTTAGCAAGCATATTTTCATAATCTTCATGGTCTTTGTTCAATAATGTCTTCATCAGTGGGGTTGCATCAAATTCAGATTCTCTGAAATGCAGCTTGCGATGTTGGGAGATCAGGTTAACCCTATCAAGGCTGTAGTCACAATAGTCACATTTGAATTTATACTTTGATCCATGAAGTCTACAGTGTTTCTTAAACTCAGCATTACTGTTACTGCTGTATGGGCACAACTTACATTTAAATGTTCTAAACTGAATATCATTATCAAAAGCACCTTCTGCATTTAGGTTCATGCCTACTCGATTTGGTATCTGACCATACGTTTCTCTTAGTTCCTCTTCCATCATCATCACTTCAGGATCCTCCTCAAACTCTTCACTATTTTCAGCTGTCTCAGCAAATGCCTCATCTTCCTCATTATCACCACCTTTTTCCATTTCAGCATCATCTTCATCATCTGGAAGTTGTTCTATCAGCGTATAACTGTCGTTGTATGGATCGAGGGTAAAATCTTGTAACTGGCTGCAACTATTACTTTGTTGAAATTGGTGAAACTGTAAATGTTGTTGTAATTCTAAGTTGTCATTACTGCTAAATGTACACAGCTGACATGACAGAGCCAACTTCTTGATGTGGTTCAGTCTGTGTCCCAATATTGCACTCTTTTTGTAAGTAAAGTATGGACAACATGAGCATTTAAACCTTATTTTATCTTTATCACTGGCATTAGCAAGATTTTTGTCTGTGTAATTAGTGTCGATGTCCAACAACTCAGAATCCTCTTCCTCATCCATCTCTTTATCAGTAGTGAGAAACTTGTTGTTATGAAGTTTTGCATGCTGTCGAAGGATTGCGTATTTGTCTACACTGTAATCACACAACTGGCATTCATACTTTCCATTCCCACTATGTCTGCTAACATGAGTATCAAATTTCTCTCTGTCATTGCCTCTATATGGGCATTTGGAACATTCATATGACATGTCAAGGTTGTTAAAACTCTCTGAATATTCAACTTGTTCTGGGATGTCAGACTGAGATGAATTTATGATGACAAAGTCTACTTCCTTTGGATGGACTGTCTCCATGTGATGCTGGATATGTTTGTAGTTATCCACACTATAATCACAATGTTTACATGCATACTTCTTTTGTTGACCATGCTGTTTCACATGATTAGCTGTGTTGGCAGCATTATTATTCACATAAACACATCTTGGACATTTGTAGATTTTCTTACCACCTAGACTACATACTTGGATCACAACACCTTTGTATATGGTGTTTCCTTTCAGCTGCAGAAATGGTTTTGATACTGGATTAGATACTGACATTGATTCCTCACTCTCAAACTGTGCCTCATTGTCATTTATATCAGTTTGTATGTCAAAATAATCATCTTTAAGCTTTTTGTTAGATTCATCTGTATTCTCTTTCTCTTTCATTTCACCATCTCCCTCCAAGTGGTCATTTGTACTGCTATTAAAACTCACATTCAACTCATCTCCTGCACTGTTCTCTTCTGGCATATGCAGTGCATCAATAATGTTATTGTTGCTATCTTCAGCGCCTACACTGAGATGAATCTTTTCTTCTGTGGTACCAGTCCATTTGGTGCCATGAGTACCTTTCATGTGTTGATATAGAAGATTAAGTCTATCTATGCTGTAGTCACAATAAAGACAAGTGTGTTTACAGTTACTACCATGTCTTTCTATGTGCCTTAGATAGGTTACTGCATTTGGTGCTGTAAATGAACATTTAGTGCACTGGAACGAACGTCCCCTTTTCTGTTGACTGGCACTCTTTCTTGCATTTAGAGCTGCTATCTGTTGCTTGGATATAGCCATTTCATCCTCTAGGCTTATAATTTGTCCTGATGGTTTTGGAGCCAAAGGGACTAGTTTTTTTCCTGACTGGTTTAGTTGTAACTGTGACAGAGTAAACCCAAACTGTTGCTGGATTTGTGGTTGATGGACCAATGTCTGGTGATACACTTGGTATTCTCTTTGCCTGTCTTTCACAATACTGGCAAGCTGAGAAGCTTTGCTAGGGGCCTGCTTAGCTGCAATATCTCCAGCTTCTTGGGCTTTGAGCTGTGTTGGGTGTACAGACTGTGCATGTTGATAAAGGGTCACTACGTTAGGGAATGTTGAAGAACACCATTCACATGGCAAACCCCCACCATTGATATTATCGCTGGAGCTTTCTTTAACGTTATTATTCTCTTGACTTCTTTCGGGAGAGCTCAGCAAATTAGAAGGTGTCGAAATTGTATCACTTTCAATGTTTTGACTTGACATAAAACCAAACCCACTTTCGTATTCGTCAATGTTGTTATTCTCCTCTGGTATGGAAGGTTCTTTCCTATCATCGCTTGCCAACTCTTTCTCTTCAAGTTCTTCCATTTCCATCAGTTCTGCAGCACTGACTCGGTTATCTTCCTCTGATCCATCTGCAGGATTGTATTCAGGATGAAGTCGCATGTGCTGTAGGAGAAGATTCTTGCTGAACACATTGTAGTCACAAAACATACATAGATATGCATCATTTCCTTGGGACTGGTGCAGATTTTCATGGTTGATGAGAGCAGAACGCTTAAAACAAATATATGGACATTTGTTACAATGAAACTGTTTCACAGGTTTCCTTCTGTGTTTTAGATGCAAAGTTCTGTTGGAAACCTCACTCGGCACAGGAGAAAGTGACCTTGACTCAGACCTAACTGGAAATACAAGTTCTTGACCATCTGTGGCAGTGCTGGGTTGGCTTCCATGAGAACGCTTATGCTGTAGGAAGGATGATAAATCATTGCCTTGGTAATTACACTTAGTGCATTTGAATTTTGGTGATGATTCTTTCTTCTGAGTTGGAAGTGGTTCAATGTCATTGTCAGGGGTAATGAGATTTCCATGGATACGAAGATGATGGTCATAGGCAGATTTCTTGTATGAATTGTATGGACATTGTGGACACATGTATAATGTTGACTTTTCTTCATCACTGTCTTCTTCAAGTTCAATGAATTTTTCTTGATGGATTTCCATGTCTTCATTGCTTTCAGCAGAGTTTGGCGTGTCAAAATGGTTGTACACCTTCATATGTTTCTTTAAGTCACACTTCCATCTTGAACTATACCCGCACATATTGCAGCTAAATGGTTTATTCTCTGAATGCAGTACAGCATGGCGCTTCAATTCTGCATGACTGTTGCCTACAAAAGGACACTCTGAACAATGGAATAGACCGTCACTTTCAAAACCATTGAAATTCTGCTTGCCATTCAGGGATTTGACAGCGTGGCCATTTTGTGACAGAAGGTCCATCATGGCTTGATGATCCTGACCTCCAGCAGCAACACTGAAGTTGGTATTGCTTAACCTTGATAGACTATTAATAGCTGGACTTAGAGACTTTGTTCTTTGATTGGCTTGGAAGACTGCTTGTCCAGGAGATAACTTCTGGTTCTGCTGAATCTGTGGCTGATGCATATTTCCTTGAGGTAGTACCATCACATTTGGTGGCGCCATCTTTTTCATTTTAGATGTATCAATTACATCATGTACTGTTCCTCCACCACAACGACGTAGATGCTTTACAACATCCCATTTCCACTTGCTCTTGTAACTGCATCTGGGGCAATGGAATGGTTTCTCTGTGGAATGATTTTTCATGTGTTGTGATATCTCAGATGGCCATCTAGCCCTGTAGTCACATACTGAACATTTATATGGTAAAGCAACATCAGAACCATTCTTTCCCCCTTTAGTAGGTTCCTTGGGCGATTCTTCCTCAAACTGTTTTCCAGTCTTAATTCTGTGTTTCAAAGCTTCTGTAACAAGATGTTTTGGGGTGAAACTGTCCATACTATCTGAGCTAGGATAGTCCTCTTTCCCACTTTCACCGTTTTTGTTGAAGGGTGCAGAATGTGGTCTGTTTGGAATCTGCAGAAAGTCAGAACTGTGTGCCATCTCTCTCCTGTGTTTTATTTGTCTTTCAAGAAGTTCTCTGTAAAAATCATCTGTGTCTTGGAACTCTGTCTCTGACAGACGTCTTTTCTTTAATGGTGGTGTTTCATAATCTATGGTATAATTTCCACCCACCATGTTTTCTTCCATTAGAGCTGATGCTGCCCTAGACATTGATTCTAGTGGAGGGGTTGAAGGTGAAGATGTGCCTGTTTGGGCAACTCCTCCCTCACGTCTCTTGTATGGATTTGGCAGTGAGTTGTGACTCTTTTCAAAATGTTTCACAAGATCCCATTTCCATTTATATGTTGAACCACAAACCATGCATACAAATGGCCTCTCTTCTGAATGGGAAACAGCATGTTTCTGCAGCTCTGCTGGCCACTTTGCAACAAAATGACACATGCTGCATTTCAATTGCTTTGGCTCATTTGACAGCAGCTCTTGTGTTGATAAGTTGGAAATAGAATCTAAAGGCATTTTTAGTAGATGATATGTCTGTTGAAGACCATGAGGTATTTTCTGAATAGCTTCTTTATGCTCTTGAATCTTCTCTGAATGATTATCCAGAAAATGTTTGTTTAACTCTTCTACACCATTAAAGTGAGACTGACATTCTGCACACTTGAAGGCACGCTTATTCAGATGTAGAGACATATGTGCACTGTAGTCCACCAGTGTCTTGGCAACAAAAGAACATTTGCTACATTGAAGTACTGGGTTATCAGCATCACCTCCAGTTGGTATACTCTGTTTCATGGCTAGAGCAATCTGGGAATTTGCCTGAGACATTGAAATAGGGATTTCTTGTAAGCTATCTGCAGACTCACTGTTATTATCACCCCAAGTAGGCTCAGGTTTAACCTCATTTTTAATCTCAGGTTTCTTTGAGAAGTCGAGTGGTTTAGAATAATCAATAGGTTCATGCTGTGAATTCTCTTGAAAGGGACTAGATCTGTCAGTATGCTGAAGTTTTCTAGATTTTAAAGCATTATTTCTCTTTTGTAGTTCATCAATCATCCTTCTCATCTCATGGTGATTTTCAGGCATTCTTGATCCTTGAGTGGCAAGAGTTAACAACTGGTTATGGAAGAATTCTGGACTAGAGGAGGAAATAAAGGGACCAATCTGCCGTGGCATAACCATGGATGACAAACGTTTCGCATCTTCCTCAGACTTATTTGTGGGAGCGACTCTACTCTTGGACTGATTTGTTGGACTAGGTATTGCCGCACCATATACCACATTAGGGGCAGCAGGAGGCGGAGGCTGACCACCAGCTTTTGGTTTGTATCTGGAAAAGAGGGTATAATTCTGTAAAGTTGGTGGTGGCTTGGTTAAATCTGGCACTTCTCCAAAATGCTTTTCTTTCCAGTGCTTGTTCAAGGATTTTCTCCATTTGTAGACATTTCCACACTTAGAGCATGCATATTTGACACCATTCTCATCCATGACTTCAAAGTACTTCAATGGATCTACTTCCTGTCTTATTCTCTTCTTTTTCTCCACTGGTGCTCCTCCTTCATTCAATTGGTTTGCTATACTTTGAGAAACGCCTGTAAGAGCAGCAGTAATTTCTTCCTCGTCATCATCCTCTATTTCACCCTCATCATCCATTTCTTCCTCACCATTGACAAAATCTGCATTGAAACTAGAATTCTCCTTCATTTCTCTAAGTTCCCTCTCAGTAAGGCTACTGTCTAAATCTGATTCTATAAATCCATCTTTCCCACTAAAGTGCAGTTTCCTGTGTCTTGGTAACTTCTGTTTATATTTGGTGGCATAATCACAAATGTCACATTCATAAATGATTATTTCTGGGTGGTGAATGTCTTTTTGATGGTGAAGGTAGCTTTTTGCATTGGTTGTGCTGTAATCACATAGGTTACAAAGATATGTTCTGTTTTGTATATTGCCTGTTCTGAATAGAGAATTTGGCTCTAGGCCACTATGGTCCATCATATCACTTCCATCATCTGCAATCACCAATCTGGGTTCATCATCAAGTTCCTCCTCCCTTTTTATAAGTAGAACTTCCTCAGTCATTCCATTTTGTTTTTCAATGGTTATTTTTTCTGCTGATGGTCTTTTCAACATTTCACTGTTTTTCTCCCCAATTCGTATTTCAGCAGATGATGGTATTTTCTTTGGGGCCAAAGCCAAGCTGTCTAATAGCTCATCTGATATCCTTTCATTATCCATTTTCTTTGCTCTTTCTGCCTTGAGCGAATCTGATCTAGTCTCTGTCTCAGTAACTGTGTCCTCTTTTTCCACTTTCAGAACAGAAACTGTTTTTGTGATTTCTGAGTCCATATGGTTTTCTGGTAAGACCGTACTTTGTGTGTCTACATAGTTCTTTTCCGATAATGAAGTGTTCACTTTGCTGTTTTTCTGAATTTCTATTTGTGTTGTTTCATTGGAAGCTTCCTCAGTTTTCTGGACTTCTACACTTTCACAAATAGAGATTCCCTTATTTTTCTGATCATCTGCTGATGCAATAACAGTTGCTGATGACCTTCGCTTGGGACCAGTTTTTCTGTTTACAACTGATTTTTCTTCTGTGTTCTCCTCGGCATGTGCATGAAGACGATGATTGGAAAACTCTCTAACGTTAGTGGTTGTAAATTTGCACTGTTTACAAATTCTTGCACGACCTGCTCTCTTCACTCCTCCATCTATTTGTGAGCCATCCTCGTCAAGTCTGATAGAATCATCGGACATTGTGTGACTCTGGCAACAAGTCTACTGCCCCCCTGAAATGAGACAAAAACATGTGTTATATCTTTTGCAAACAAATAAATAATTGTGTGCTTATAATCAGACCACCTGGTCACAGTGTAAACAGATGTGGCAGAATGCAAATCTTAGATCATACTGCACATCCTCTGCAGTCTGATCTTGATCTAAGCTGCCTGCAAAAGCTAACTATTTTCGACTATAGAATGACTGATCAATTGATTGTTTTACACTCCTTTAACTCTTTAGCACACAATCTTGACTTTTAACGACCCTGAGAAAGAAGCCTTTTGAAACCATCATGGGAAAAGGAGAAAATGCTGGTAACCAGCATTTTCTCCTTTTCCCACAATGTTTTTTACCCTTCCCATATCAAATTTTAATTTTTGAATCACGTTTATTTTGTTGTCTGCAAATGCTTTCAATTTGGACCAGTCTAAAATTTTGTCGTTTGGTAAAGAGTTAACCCTTTCCCCAAACGTCAAATTTTAAATTCTTCTAAATTCAAGCATCTGCAGGCAACAAACTGAAACTGTATAAATGAAATCTGCCAATGTGAATCAATAATATCCATTGAACAGAATCTAAAGCCCAAGTATTTTATAAGTATTCAAGGGTGTTTTTTTTTTCAATCTTTTACCAAACAATCGTGTGTTTTAACAACTCTGGAGATGAAGAGTTTTGAAAACATTTGTAGGAAAACGAAAAAAAGCTAGTAACCAGCATTTTCTCCTTTTTCCACAATTTTGTTCAATAGGCCTCTACTTCTGGGTTGGTTAATGGATTACTCTCTCCTGATTTCTTTGTTTCCAAGGGGTTAGGGTTGGGGTTAGGGTTAGGGTTAGGGAAAACAATTTAGCACTTTCTTCTTTTGCTACAATGTTTTCATATATATTGTAATATTTAACATTTATTCATGAGGAACGAGGCTTTCAAAACCATTGTGAGAAAAGGAGAAAATGCTGGTTACCAGTATTTTCTCCTTTTACTACAACATTTCTAACCTTTCATAGACAGACAAGGTCGTTTCAACCACATTCAACATGTCATCTGCAAATACTTTAAAAATGGGCAAATTTAACCCTTTAACTGCTAAACTGCTACGCGCAACCCAATGACCATTTGCCGACAGGGTAGATCAAGATCAGACTGCACAGGATGCCCAATAATGACATGTTTTTTCTCCAAAATAATAAGTTTGCAATAGCAACATTCAGCTTTTACTATCGGCTTGAAAGTCTAAATCGACTTATTTAACAGGTTAACCCTTTCCCAAACGACAAATTTTGGCCCCTTTCAAATTGAAAGCATCTGCAGACGACAAATTTGAAAGTGGTACAAATGAACTTAAAGTTTTTTGACAGGGTAGAAAACATTGTGGGAAAAGGAGAAAATGCTGGTTACCAGCATTTTCTCCTTTTCCCCACAATGTTTTCAAAAGGCCTCTTCCTCAGGGAGGTGAAAACACGGGATTGTTTGGTAAAGGGTTAACTCTTTATCACGCAATCCCAAGTTTTAACAACCCTGAGAAAGAGACCTTTTGAAAACATGGGAGGAGGAGAAAATGCTGTTAACCAGCATTAACCAGTTATCCTTCCCAAAACGAATTTCAATTTTTGAGTCACATTTTTTTATGTCATCTGCAAAACACTTTCAATTTGGACAAGTCTAGAATTTGTCCTTTGGTATAGAGTTAAGGGTTTTAGCTTTTTACCAAACAACAAAATTTATCACTGATCAAAACTGAAAGCATTTACAGACGACAAATTTAATGTGGCTAAAATGATTAAATTTGTTTTATAAAAGGTAAAAAACATCATGGGAAAAGGAGAAAGTGCTGGTTACCAGCATTTTCTCCTTTTCCCACAATGTTTTCAAAAGGCCTCCTTCTCAGGACTGTTAAAACCCAGGACTGTGTGGTAAATGGTTAAATTATGTAGTGTTTTTAGAATAGCAGTTTCATCAAGCGCAGTCCATTTGAATTACCTCCCTTTGACCAAGCACTCACTACCATCACCTTCAGTCACGCTGCATGTAATTTTTTTTAACACTTACCTTGTTATCATTTGCTATTTTCATTCACTCAACCCCTTACCAAACAATTCCATGTCTTTACAATCCACGAGGATAAACATTTTTGAAAACATTGTAGTAAGGGGAGAAAACGCTGGTAACCAGCATTTGATCCTTTTACCTCAATATTTTCTTCCCTTTCACTGACAAATCCCGTCATTTGAGCTACATTCAATCTGTTGCCTGCAAATTTTTTTACAATTTGGACCATTCTACAATTTTGTTGTTTGGTAAAGAGTCAAGTCTTTAACACCCAGAAACATTATGCAGCAGAAGACTTAGAAAACATTGTGAAACACAGATTATTCATGTGTAAGCATAATGGACATATGTACAATATCAAAACATAGTAAAAAAAAAACATCGTGGAAAACACTGAATTTGCCCTAGTGATTGCTTGATCAATAACTGTTTGTTTGATTTTTGTTTAACCACATAATCCCGAGGGTTTTTTTTTTTTACCTACAGGAAGAAGTCTTTTGAAAACATTGTGGAAAAAGAAGATAAGGGTTTTTAAAACCCAGGCTGTGTGGAAAAGGTTAAGCAATATTTTAACAAGTTGTTGGAGAAGGCTGTCAGTTTGGACCAGTCTAAAACTATGTTGACGGGTAAAGAGTTAACTCTTTATCACACAACAAGATTTTAGACCAGTCCAAATTGAAAGCGTTTGCAGACGACAAATTGAATGGGGCACAGACAACAGTATCTGTCTTTGAGATCCTTGAAAACCTTACTTGGTTACCAGCATTGTCTTCTTTACCCACAATGTTTTCAAAAACCTTCTTCTTCAGGGTCATTAAAACTCAGGATTGTGTGGTAAAGAGTTAATCTAGAGCACAAATTTCAATAGATCCAAGGTCCAAACAATCACATAAAATTCATTTCTCTAACACCATTCAATAAAATTTAAAGATGTTTCTTCAGGCAGACAGTGTAGACAACTCAACCATTCTTTGATTTCCACTATAAGGCTGTCTTTGCATGTCTGAAGAGTAATCCAGTAGTTATCTCCCTTACACCAAGTACAATCTGTCAGAGTTCATAATTGAAACACTTGACCTGGTTTAACTCTTTACCAAACGACAAAGTCTTAGGCTCGTCCAAATTGAAAGCATTTGCAGACGACACTATAAATGTGACTCAAAAATTGAAACAAGTTTGTGGAAGGGTAGAAAACATTGTGGAAAAAGGAGAAAATGCTGGTTACCAGCATTTTCTCCTTTTCCCACAATGTTTTCAAAAGGCTGCTTTCTCAGGGTTGTTAAAACTCGGGATTGTGTGGTAAAGACTTAACACTTCACCATCCAACCATCAATTATTTTCAGGGACCTTGAGGATAAAAGCTTTTGAAAAAAATTGTTGTCAAAAGTAAAATTCTTGTTATCTCTGCTTTTCCAAATGTTATCTCTCCTTTTCCAAAAATGTTTAGGTCAAATAATATCATTTTGTGCATCATGTAGTTTGTTGACTACAAATGCTTTGAAGACAAAAGAGAGAAGACTTAGTACCATTAATTTTGTCTTTTGGTACAGAGTTGAGTGGACTTTGTTGAAGTTATTTAAGTATCTAAGTATCTCATACAACTGTTACTGTATTTTCAAATTCACAGTCACTTCCATATTACAGAAAATAGTCAAAATATCTTTATAACCCTATAACACTTTACCATACGACAAAATTTGAGACTAGTCCAAATTGAAAGCATTTGCAGACGACAAATTAATTACGAGTTAAAATTGAAATTTGTTTTGGGAAGGCTACAAAACATAGGAAAAGGAGAAAAATGCTGGTCACCAGCATTTTCTCCTTTTCCCATAATGTTTTCAAAATGGCTTATTTCTCAGAGTCATTAAAAGTCGTCATTGTGTAGTAATAAAGGGCTAAGCGCCAAATAAACCCGCAGACATCTTCAATCTAGAAACAAGACTTAAGTAAGCGTGATTTTGAAATTTCTTTTGTCCATGATATATCAGCAGAAAGAACAGTGTAGATCAAAAATCAGACTGCATTTTGTGCAGTCTGATCTAAATCTATACTGGCCACAAAAGTGAAAGTTGCTCTCCAGGTTAACCCTTTGCCACACAATCCTGGGTTTTAACGACCCTGGAGAAGAAGCCTTTGAAAACACTATAGAAAAGAAGAAAATGCTTGTAACCAGCATTTTCTCCTTTTTCCCACAATGTTTTCTTCCATATCAAAGACAGAAATCATCATTTGAGCTAATTTATTTTGTCATCTGCAAATGCTTTCAGTTTGGTGAAGTCAAAAATTGTTGTTTGGTAAAGAGTTAAAACCTTGTTTTTCAAAAGAAGAACAACTTCTTCAGATTTCTGTCACAAAATATGATTTCAGGAGCTTTTGCAGACTGAAGATTTAGATAAGATGGCACAAAACATGCATTTTGATCTGAAATCTACCCTGACTGCTTTAGAAAACCCAAAATCTGTGCCGTCTGATCTTGATCTTCACTACCTGCAAGAGCAACACAAGTCCAAGTACTTTCAGGGTTTGTTTCTCTATAAGAATGGAAGTATCTTTTTCTAGACATTCCAAATAAAGTTTAATATAAACTTTGGTAAGAGTTTTAAAACACAAAACAAAAGAAAAACTGAACATTAGAAAACATGATTTACATTTTTCGCTTAGAATCTGAACACTGCAAATCCTAAATTTGTTCCAATCTAGTTGTGTTAAATCCAGGGTTTATTCAGTACAAAAGATAGACAAGATTGGTTTGTTCTCTCTCAATGATGCAGTATCTCTGAGATGATAACTGTAAATGTACAAATATTTGATACATCCAGTATTATATAGGGCATAGGTTACTGATAATCAAGAGATAATTAACAATTAATTGAGTAATGGAACCTGTCCCCTAAATATTCCTTGGCATTTCCTCATTATTAACATCATTAAAACAGATAATTTAATTATCAGTCTTCAATTGTTTTATAATTTGAGTTATATTATTCTTTGGTAAATGTTTCTATAAATGGTTTAACAATTTCCTGGTCCTTGATTGGAACATTATTTTTTGCCTTTGGCAAGTTTTTACAGAATCTCTGTCATTTTTAGGCTGTTATGACTTTATGATCAATTACCAGGCCTCAGGCATGTGAAATATGACTCCAATATTATCTAAAAGAATCAGGTGGCAACATAAACTACCTGAAGGCATTCTCGGATTGTCTCTTTCTTATTTGACATTTTAAGCCACTCAACTGTATACTTTCTGTAAGCGTAAAGTACCGGTGTCTTTTGCTAAGATTTCATATGATTGTGGCACCTCAAGAAATTGCTTAAGATAAGCAATATCCTCATAACTTGCAAAATTTTCTTGACTTAACCTATTTTTCCAAAATATAAGTAGGGATATCCTACACAGACTGATCAATCTAATTCTTTAATATACATGTAATATTATGACAAAGTTAAAGACTTGTCCAACTCAAAAGCAATAATTGCAGACCACAAATTAGATGCAGCTTTAATGATTTTATTTGTATCTAAAAAAGAATAAAAAAGAACACTGTGGGAAAAGGTAATACTGATGGTTACAGCATTTACTCTGTTTCCCATAATGTTCTCAAAAAGCTTTTTTAAGGTTTATCAACCCTTTATCACGCAATCCCAAGTTTTATCGACCCCAAGGAAAAGGACTTATGAAAACATTGTGGGAAAAGGAGAAAATGCTGGAAACCGGCAATTTCTCCTTTATCCAAAATGTTTTCTACCCTGTCAAACAAACATTTTCTTATGTGTGCAACATTTAGTTTGTCATCTGCAAATCCTTTCAATTTGAACCAGTCTAAAATTTTGTTATTCAGTAAAGGATTTACTCTTTACCAAACGACAAAATTTTAGACTGGTCCAAATTGAAAGCACTTGCAGATGACAAAATAAATGTGATTGAAAACTTGAAATTTGTTTTGGGAAGGGTAGAAAACATTGTGGGAAAAGGAGAAAATGCTGGTAACCAGCATTTTCTCCTTTTCCCACAATGTTTTCAGAAGACCTCTTTAACAGGGTTGTTAAAAGTCGGGATTGTGTGGTAAAGGGTTAAAACATGGTATTGTTTGGTAAAGGGATAAAGCCACAAACAAGGTAAGAGACAAACCTATATCCTATATCCTTCTTAGCATTTTCATTTCTTTCTAATCTTGTATGAAACTTTTTTGGACAAAAATGATGCAACAATCAAGTTTAACGAATTTAATCCATTTCTGTGAAAGCAGGCTAATTTTAGAACTTCTAACAACTGAAACAATTTCTAAAAGCAACACTGCCTCCATTCTGTTTTCTGAAGATATGACTACAGAAATGTGAGGCACAACCTTCTTCAATTATACAAAGGAAAAAGGTTTTGAAAGACACTGTGAGAAAAGGGGAAAATAATTCTTGTTACCATATTTCCAAGACAAACCCATCATTTGATTGATTGTATGATTGATTGTATGATGTTTAACGCCGTTTTCAACATTATTTCAGTTATATCGCAGCCGCCAGTGCACCTATCCATGCTTTCCTGGAGTTTCTTTTACCAGTACTCCGCACAATATTCTTTCCAAGCCACTGGCTGCTTTCCCACATAACCATCATCGAAACAATGGTCAGCGGTGAGAGAGAAATGAATCCTGTCGCGATGACTATCACCAATCCTCGGAAAGAAATTAGCCAAGCCGGGGATCGAACCAGCGACCTCCTGTTCTCAAGTCCTGTGCGCTACCAACTGAGCTACGAGGCTTGGCCCTTCATTTGAGCCACATGTCATCTGCATATGCTTTCAGCACTGACATATCTACAATTATGCAGTTTGGTAAGACTTAGCGGAATAGTGGCCAATAACAATTCCCATTAACTCTTTACCAAATGACAAAATGTAAGACTAGTCCAAATTGAAAGGATTTCCCAGACGACAAATTAAACGTGGCTAAAATGATAAGATTTTTCATTAAAACGTAAAAAACATTGTGGAAAAAAGAGAAAATGCTGGCTACCAGCATTTTATCTGTTTCCCACAATGTTTTCAACAGGCTTCTTCCTTAGGGTTGTTGAAACTCAGGATTATGTGGTAAAGCGTTAACCCTTTCCCAAATGACAAATTTTGGACTTTTCCAAATTGAAAGAGTTTGCAGACGACAATTTTAAATTTGATGAAAATGGCAGAAAGGTCTCAAAAAGAGTAGAAAACACTGTGGGAAAAGGAGAAATTGCTCATTACGAGCAATTTCTCCTTTTCCCCCAGCGTTTTCAAAAGACTTGTACTGCAGACACATAAAACCAGGGCTTGTTTGGGAAAGCGTTAAAAGGGCTAGCCACCAGACAACAACGAAAAACGAGTGACCAGAAGTACTGCTGCAATGCTACAAGTCAAATAATGGAAGTAGCTGATTCACCTTGTATCAAACAAGAAAATTTTAGAGTAGTCCAAATTGAAAGCATTTGCATACAACAGATGCAAATTGTGACTAAAATGATGGAATCTGTATCAAAAAGAGTAGAAAACATTGTGGGAAAAGGAGAAAATGCTAGTTACCAGCATTTTCTCCTTTCTGCACAATATTTTCAAGTTTTATTCTTCATGGATGCTTAAAACTCCGGATTGTGTGGTAAAGGGTTAACCTTTACACTGCCAATAAATGAAACATTTTCAGGGACATAAAACTAAAATATTGCTTGCCGAATTCTCTTTTTCTCACAATATTTTACAAAATACTGTACAGCATACAGCAAAGATCAGACTGCATGTTCTGTGTAGTCTCATCTTGGTCGATACCATCTGTAACACCCCCTACATTGTACCCAGCAGATCAAAGGTTCAAAATTCAGCTCACATGATACCAAATGATTAACTCTTTCCTAAATGACAAAATTTAAGACTTCCCGAAATTGAAAGCATTTGCAGACGACAAAATGCTTGTGACTCAAAACAAGTAATTTGTTTTTGGAAGGGTAGAAAACATTGTAGGAAAAAGAGAAAATGCTGGTTAACCAGCATTTCCTCCTTTTCCCACAATGTTTTCACAAGATTTCTTTCTCAGGGTCATTAAAGCTTGAGATCTTTAGTTAACTGTTTACCAAATAATCTTAAATTTTGACAACCCTGAAGAAAGAAGGCTTTTAAAAACACTGTTGAAAACATAGAAAATGCTGGTAACCAGCATTTTCTTCTTTTCCCATGATGTTTCTTCCCTATAAAAGACAGAAATCATCATTTGAGCTATATTTATTTCGCCATCTGCACATGCTTTCAATTTGGTTGAGTCCAAAATATTGTTGTTTGGTAAAGAGATACGGGTCAAATGATTGCTTTTTTAACCCTTTACCTCATCGCAACAGGATTCATTCCTCTCTCACCGCTGACCATTGTTTCAACGATGGTTATGTGGGAAAGCAGCCAGTGGCTTGGAAAGAATATTGTGCAGAGTACTGGTAACAGAAACTCCAGGAAAGCATGGATAGGTGCACTGGCCACTGCGATATAACTGAAATAATGTTGAAAATGGCGTTAAACACCATACAATCAATCAATCAATCTATTTAACCCTTTACCATGCAATCCCGACTTTTAACGACCCTTAGAAAGAGAGCTTTTGAACACTGTGGGAAAAGGAGAAAATGCTGGTAACCAGCATTTTCTCATTTTCCCACAATGTTTTCTACTCGTCCCAAAACCAATTTCAGTTTTTGATTCGCATTTATTTCTTCGTCTACAAATGCTTTCAATTTGGACTGGTCTAAAATTTTATCGTTTGGGAGTTCAACAATACATGGACTTTACCGATATCATTATCTCTTTATCAGACTCTGCCTACATCCGATTACCTCATGCAGACATTCTGACTTGCCACAAGCAGGTTCCACAATGTTTTCCAAATCAGTGTGCAATTAAAGTAACAACAGCTGCCAAAAGTAAACAAGGCAGGTGTTAAAATATATTTAAATTTAAATCATACCATTTAAAAGTACGGAAATTATTGTGAAGATGACAGTATCTGTTATTGTACAGTCGTTTCAAGTGCTAGTCGCTAGCAGAGAAATTAATTTCAAACTAGGTTAAAAGTTGCTTGGTCATTCTATCTTTTGTCTACTTTCTGGCTGATTTTTGAAAATCGTTTTTCTGCCAGTGACTAACACATGGACCAACCGCACAATAACAGATTGTTATCTTCATTGTATTTTTCATACAGTTAAATGATTGATTGATTGAGTGATTGATTGATTGATTGAATGAATGGTGTTTTATGCCGCTTTCAACATTATTTCAGTAATATCATGGCTACAGTTCACATATTCATGTTTTTCCTGGATTCCACCAGTACTAGAAGTGTCTTGCCCAAGGACATTCCCACAAAGGACCCAGTGGACCCAGTGGATCCAGTGAGGCTCAAACCTGGGGCAACCAGGTCATGAGTCCTACACTTTACCACTGAGCCAAGAAGGACCCCCCCATGCTGTTGAATGGTATGAATTCTATTCAACTCTTTAACCCTTTCCCAAACAAGCCCTGGTTTTCACGTGTATGCAGTATAAGTCTTTTGAAAACACTGTGGGAAAAGGAGAAATTGCTCGTAACGAGCAATTTCTCCTTTTCCCACAACGTTTTCTACCCTTTTTGTGACCTTTCTGCCATTTTCATCAAATTTAAAATTGTCGTCTGCAAACTCTTTCAATTTGGACCAGTCCAAAATTTGTTGTTTGGGAAAGGGTTAAAAGTTGGGATTGTGTGGTAAAGGGTTAAATGCATTTTAACACCTGCATTGCTTTTTTTCTGATATTGGGCCTTCAACGTGCCTTCCTCAACCCTTCACCACACAACAGAGTTTTAGACCCTTCCTTATTGAAAGACTTTGCAAACAATTAAGTGTTGCTCCAGTCACTTAACCCTTTCCCAAATGACAAATTTTGGACTGGTCCAAATTGAAAGAGTTTGCAGACGACAACTTTAAACTTGATGAAAATGGCAGAAAGTTATCAAAAAGGGTAGAAAACACTGTGGGAAAAGGAGAAATTGCTCGTTACGAGCAATTTCTCCTTTTCCCACAGTGTTTTCAAAAGACTTGTACTGCAGACATGTGAAAACCAGGGCTTGTTTGGGAAAGGGTTAATTTTCTCTTTCTCCCACAATGTTTTCTACCCTTCAGAGTCAAATTTCTTCAATTAACTCACATTTCACTTATCGTCTGCAAAAGCTTTCAATATGGACAAGTCTATGGTTTCATCGTAAGAGTTAAAAGTGGCTTTCACGACTAGTTACCAGCACATATAGATCAAGATCAGACTGCACCAAATGTACAGCCTGATCTTTGATCTAAACTGGCCACTTTGCTGAAACACCATAGATCGACAGAAGCAACCATGAACTCACAGTTATTTGGGTCTTATTTCTCCACTGAAAGTATTTGTTGGTTTATTTGGCACTCTAGGGGTTAACTCTGAAGTTAACCTAAACTGGTACCCGTTATATCTCCCGTAGCCGTCCAATAGACAACAGGCAACACACGATTTATCGACGGCAGGTATTGGTTTTCACATGTACCAAATCCACCAATCAGACAGCTCGTAGCAGAATGCCTTACTTTGTTTTAAAATAACCGAGCAATATTCTATCTTTGGCTAAGATTTTCGTGATAGACAAAGATTTTTTTGACCGCAATCAATTTATCAAAATCATTAAAAAATTTAATCTTTATCGATAATGTCTATTTCTGTGCATAAATAAGATTATGATTTGAATTTCCAAGTCTCGCATTATCTCATGAAATCTCGAACCGGGCAGAAACTCGACTTGTAAGCATTGGGTGTTACCTGTTGTCGATACGAAGATCGATAACAGATCGATAACAGGCTGCCAGTTTAAAGTTAACCCTTCACCACAAGTTTTCCACTTTTAGCAATGCTGAGGAAGAAACCTTCTGAAAACATTGCGGGAAAAGGAGAAAATGCTGGTAACCAGCATTTTTTCCTTTTCCCACAATGTTTTCTAACCTATCAAAGATAACCTCCACTATTGGAGACACATTTATTGTGTCATCTGCAAAATGTCTAAAACTTTGTGGTAAAGGGTTAACTCTTTACCACACAATCCAGACTTTTAACGACCCTGAGAAAGAAGCCTTTTGAAAACATTGTGGGAAAAGGAGAAAATCCTGGTAACCAGCATTTTCTCCTTTTTCCCACAACCTTTTCTTACCTTTCAGAAAGAAATGCAATCATTTTAGCCACATTTAATTTGTCGTCTGCAAATGGTTTCAGTTTGGACCAGTCCGAAATATTGTCGTTTGGTAAAGGGTTAAGGATAGGTTAGCAAGTACAACATTACCACAAGCAATATAGCAGATAGTGTAGCCTAAGATCAGTCTAACTTCCTAAAAAATGGCCGTTTCTTTTGCAAACCAATTCGCCAGGTGTGAACAAATTTGAAGATGTGTCCAGATTGCAAGAATTTGAAGATGACAAATTTCGTGTGACTCAAATGCTGTCACTTGTTTTTGAAATGGCAGTATTAATGTGGGTAAAAGGAGAAGATGCTGGTTATCCAAATTTTTCCCCTGTTCCCAAAATGTTTTCAACAGCATCTGTCCTCAGTGTTGTTAAATCTAGGATTGTTTGGTAAAGAATTAATACAGGTTTGACTTCAGGAACAAATGCCATAAACTAATAGACAAAAGAGTTCATGAATAAATCTATCTAGTATTCAATAAGGGTTAAAAAAGAGAAACAAATAAATAAATAAATTTTCTATTTCTTTTCATTCACACAAAAGTTTTATCAGTTCAAAAAATTAAACCTTTACTACACAATCACAAGTTTTAAAGACCCTGAAGGAAGAGGGTTTTTGCTTGAAGGAAAAGGAGAAAATGCTGACAATCAGCATTTTCTCCTTTTCCCACATTATTTTCTACCCTATCAAGACAGAAGTCATCATTTGAGTTACACTGAATTTGTAATTTGCAAAAAATGCTTTCAATTTGGACCAGTCTAAAATTTTTCTGCTAACCAGCATTTTCTACTTTCCTACAGTTTCCTACCCTATTATCTCTTTACCAAACGACAAAATTTTAGACTGGTCCAAATTGAAAGCATTTGCAGACGACAAAATAAATGTGGATGAAAAATTGAAATTTGTTTTGGGAAAGGTAGAAAACATTGTGGGAAAAGGAGAAAATGCTGGTTACCAGCATTTTCTCCTTTGCCCACAATGTTTTCAAAAGGCTTCTTTCTCAGGGTCGTTAAAAGTCGGGATTGTGTGGTAAAGGGTTAAACACAGAAATCATCAGTCGAATTCCATTCAATTTGCCTTGTGCAAATTTAATGCTTTCAGTTTGGACCACTCTGAAACTTTTCTTGTCACTAAGATATGTCATCCTTATCCACTTCAGTAATTATATACCAAAATTTCTTGAAAAAAAATAGATATCAGTCAACAGTCACACAAAAAGATGAAAAAAAAAGAAAGCTCAGTTCCTCCTGAAACTAATGCAACAGATGACTTTTAACCCTTTACCACACAATCCCATCTTTTAATGACCCTGAAAGAGAAGGCTTTTGAAAACATTGTGGGAAAAGGAGAAAATGCTGGTAACCAGCATTTTCTCCTTTTCCCACAATGTTTTCTGCCTATCCAGTGCATAAATCACCATTTAAGCTACATTTTATTTGTCATCTGCAAATGCTTTGAATTTGGTCCATTCCAAAAGTTTGTCATTTGGTAAAGTGTTAAAACATTCATCTAAGTAAAATATAAATAATTATACCCATGAATCATGAACATGAGTCAAAACACTGTAGAAAATGGAGGATTAACTCTTTACCAAACGCAAAATTGTAGACTAGTCCAAATTGAAAGCATCTGCAGATGACAACATAAATGTGGATGAAAAATTGAAATTTGTTTTGGGAAGGTTAGAAAACATATTGGGAATTAAGGAGAAAATGCTGGTTACCAACATTTTCTCTTTTTTTCCCACAATGTTTTCAAAAGGCTTCTTTCTCAGGGTCGTTAAAAGTCGGGATTGTGTGGTAAAGGTTTAACCCTTTCCCAAACAACAAATTTTGGACTGGTCCAAATTGAATGAGTTTGCAGACGACAATTTTAAATTTGATAAAAGTGGCAGAAAGTTATGAAAAAGGGTAGAAAACACTGTAGGAAAAGGAGAAATTGCTCGTTACGAGCGATTTCTCCTTTTCCCACAGTGTTTTCAAAAGACTTGTACTGCAGATACGTGAAAACCAGGGCTTGTTTGGGAAAGGGTTAACTCAGTCTTTTTTCACTTTTTCAATAAAGGTACCCTAAATGACACAAAAATAATCCACAGGTGATAATGCATGATCACTTTACCAAAAAACTCTTGACTTACGAAAACATTTTGGGAAAGGAAGAAAATGCTTGTAACCAGCATTTTCACCTATTCCTACAATATTTTCAACCAGTTTAAAGACAGAAATCGTCTTTTACACTTTACAAAATCTATCATCTGCTAATGCTCTCAATATGGTAAAGTCTAAAATGTTCGTCATAAACTGATAAAGGGTCAGGAATTCTAAACCCCTCTATTTATAGACTTTCATGTGTCCCTCTATAAAGAAAATACTGCTGATATAATGTCACTAAAAAATGAAGTTTAACCCTTTCCCACACAATCCCAAGTTTTAATGACCCCAAAGAGAGAATGCTTTTTGAAAACCTAGTGGGAATAGGAGAAAATGCTGATAACCAGCATTTTCTCCTTTTCCCACAGAGTTTTCTATCCTTTCGAAAACAAATTTCACTTTTTTTGTCACATTTATTTTGTCGTCTGCAAATGCTTTGAATGTAGACAATTCTAAAATTTTGTTGTTTTGTAGAGAATTAAGTAAATAAAGTTATAGAAATAAAAAAAAAAACTTAATACAAATATAATACATAAACCTATGAGAAAAAAATTCAAATAAACTAAAATATATATCTTACCATATTTTGTTTTTTTGGTAACAAAATCCAATTTTAATCAACCAAATAAAAAGCCAAAGAAAAACTAAAAGTTAACTGAACAGAAACTTTCATGTATCCAGTGTACTATCCACACTACAAATAAACGGATATCATCAACTGCCATCAAGAAAACATGGCCCTCTCTCCCTAGATTGCCTGTCAAAATGTCAATGCTCAAATATTGGACTGATTCTAATCACTGCTGGCTTGCTATATGGTATACCTGTTGAATCCTCGAGCATCCTTTCCTGTCATTGGCTTTTTTCCTGTCACATGTAACGTTTCCGCCCTTTACAACAAAAACAGGAGTGCTATTTTGCGTGTTTTTTTCTGATCTTAGTCACCGGTATGTAATCAACCAGTGATAAATCACTTTCTCTGCCGAAATTGGTTCTTGATTTTCATGAGGTGTGCGATCACTGAAGCACGGAAGATTCCCAACCTATGAAGTTTATCACAAAATGAAGCGGTGCGGAACAAACCAGCCCAATATCAAAAATATCTACTAAAAGGATTTCTAACAAGTTTGTTCCCATAGTAATTGGTTTCAGTTGAACTGTTCCTAAATTTGGGCATTTTAAAGAAGAAAACAAGTCTACTGAATTTTATCGTCATCTAAAATTGCTTTCATTTCTGATAAACATCTGTGGCCACAAGGGAAAACTTAAAAGGATTTCAGTAGTTCTACCTTTTAGCATGCTGTTGCTCTGAACAAACTTTCTTTCAGCAGACAACCAATGTATGTCTTGCAGCAAAAACAGTGAGTCAAATGGAAAAATTGTTCATTCTGGGCAGATTTCTCCTTTTGCCAATATATCTATACACGCTTTCAGATATCAAACCTCAACCCTTGACCACACACTTTCCAGAATTTTAACAGCCATCTAAGTGAAGCCTTTTGAAACATTGTGGGAAAAAGAGAAAATGCTGGTAACCAGCAATTTTCTCCTTTTCCCACAATATTTTCTCTTTTTTCAGAAGCAAATTCCATTATTCTATTGCCATTTTAACTCTTTACCAAACAACAAATTTTTAGACTAGTCCAAATTGAAAGCATTAGCAAACAACAACATAAATGGAACTCAAAAACTGAAATTTGTTTTGGGGAGGCTAGAAAACATTGTGGGAAAAATTTTCCCACAATGTTTTCAAAATGCTTCTTTTATTAGGGTCGTTAAAAGTCGGGATTGTGTGGTAAGGGTTAAAATGTCGTCTGTGACTACTTTTACTTTGGACAAGTTTAAAAATTTGTCATGTGGTAAAAATTAAAACAATTACGATTTTAAGATATCTACAACTTACACTTGACAAAATTCAAAGCATTTGCAAGCAACCAATTAAAGATCTTTAACTCTTTACCACATGACAAAATTTTAGACTGGTCCAAATTGAAAGCGTTTGCAGACGACAAAATACATTCAAATGAAAAATTAGAACTTGTTTTGGGAAGGGTAGAAAACACTGTGGGAAAAGGAGAAAATGCTGGTCACCAGGATTTTCTCCTTTTCCCACAATGTTTTCAAAAGGCTTCTTTCTCAGGGTCGTTAAAACTCGGGATTGTGTGGTAAAGAGTTAAACTGAGGGGGCTTGTCATTGATAGAGTGAAAAACACTGTGGGAAAAAGGAGCAAATGCTGGTTACCAGTATTTTCTCCTTAATCTCACGTTTTCAAAAGGCCTCTTTCTCTGGGCCATTAAAACTTCGGATTGTGTGGTAAAGGGTCGAGGAATTTCTGTATTTGATGTAAAACTTTCTCCTATGAAACACAATGACAAAGCTCTTAATGTATCTTGGGAGGACATCTTATTTTACCTTTATGCAGGTAAAATATTCTCACAATTTACTGTCTGTCGTCACAAGACAACAAGACAACAAAGAATTGGTTTTCTGGGTTTTTTGGTGTTTAATCCTTTTACTCTTTACCAAACAACTAAATTTTAGACTGTTCCAAATTGAAAGCATTTGCAGACGACAAAATAAATGTGACTGAAAAATTGAAATCTGTTTTGGAGAGGGTAGAAAACATTGTGGGAAAAGGAGAATTTTCTCCTTTTCCCACAATGTTTTCAAAAGGCTTCTTTCACAGGGTCATTAAAAATCCGGATTGTGTGGTAAAGGGTTAAAACACGAAAAAATCTTGCAGTTGTCCAAATTTAAAGCATATGCAGATGACAATTTATACGCAGCTAATATTATGGAATTTTCTTTTATAAGGTAGAAAATGTGGGAAAAATAATGTTTTCAAAAGGCTTCTTTGTCACAGTCGTCAAAACTCCACATTGTGTTGTGAAGGGTTAACACTGTCTTCAACATCATTTCAATTATATCCTGGCTGCCATTACACCTATCCATGCTTTCCTGGAGCTTCTTTTATCAATGCAATGCACATATTCTTTGCAAGCCACCAGCAGCTCCTTTCCCTGTTAACCTTAGTTGAAACAATGATCAGCTTGAGTCAGACAGGAATGAATCCCATCACAATCGCTATCACTTACCCCCAGAAAGAAACTGGCTGAGCTTAGGATTTGAAAACCAAATCATCTGACCAAAATGAAATTTATCAGCAAATGCTTTGACTCTTTACCAAACAACAAAATTTTAGACTGGTCCAAATTGAAAGTATTTGCAGACAACATAAATGTGGCAGAAAGAATGGGATTTGTCTGTGAAAGGTAAGAAAACATTGAGCGAAAAGAAAAAAATGCTGGTTACCAGCATTCTCATCTTTTCCCACAATGTTTTCAAAGGCTGTCTTTCTTAGGGTCTTTAAAACTGGGGGTTATGTGGTAATGGGTTATTATAGACAGGTCTTAAAAACTTTTCAGTCTGGTAAAAGGTAAATTTACCTTTAATTTAGACTTGTCAAAAGTTTTGCCCATGAACAGAACAAAATTCACTTCTGTGATTGATCAATAAGTTCAGACTTAATACCAAGTAAAACTATCATAATTTTTTTTACCACTGAGAAAACTTTTGAAACAGTGCTGAACAAGTATGAATAATACGACATACCCCATAAATATCTCAAAATTCATGCTGGACTCGTATTCACCAACCATTCTTAAGAACACTCTTAGTCTTATTCTCCAGATTTTTCTAGATTTAAAAGTAACACAATTTCTGACTGGCTAAACCATTTAGTATAGCCAATCAGAAGTTGTATTATTTTCAAATTTAGAAAAGCTTGGAGAACAAGACAAAGGATGTTCTTAAGAATGGTTGGTGAATTTGGGGCCAAGGTTTCCAATTCTAAACCTTTTAACCACACAAGAAAATTGTAGACTGGCCCCAATCAAAAGCATTTTCAGATGACAAGTTAATTTTAGCTCCAATAATAGGATCTGTCATTGATAGGATAGAAAACATTGTGGTTAAAGGAAGATCTCAGCTCTTAACCAGCCCGCATAGATCAAGTGGTACAGCCTAGGACTTGTAAACATCAAGTCCTGGGTCACTTGAGGGTGTGGGTTCGAGCCCCGTGGGTGGCCATCTTAAATTACTAACAGCCTTTCGGATGAGATGTTAAACCGAGGTCCCATGTGACAGTGCTATACACCGAGCATGTTAAAGAACCAGGCGTAACTTAAGATGGGTTTCATCCTCACTGTATCTCCCGTAACAAAAACTAACAGCCTTCAGGGGGCGTGCCCACATGGGCAACCAGTGGCAACGATAAATAAACGCAAGTTCAATCAATGAAACCAGATGACACGTTCTTAGACTTTTCAGCTGTTTACCAACCATCAAAACGTTGCACTTGTCAAAATTGGAAGCATTTGCAGATGACAAATAAAATGTGGCTCAAAAACTGATAATTGTTTTCCAAAGGGTAGAAAACATTGTGGGAAAAGAAGAAAATGCTGGTTACCAGCATTTTCTTCTTTTCTCACAGTTTTTACAAAGGCCTTAAATATTCAATGTTTTAAAAGGCTTCTTTTCTAGGGTAGGAAAAGGAGAAAATGCTGGAAACAGCATTTTTTCCTTTTGCCACAATCTTTTCTACCCTATCGAAGACAGAAATCATCATATGAGCTCCCTTTAATTTGTCGCCTGCAAATCCTTTGAATTTAGTCGAGTACAAAATGCTGTCGTCTGGTAAGAGTTAATTACCTTTCTATACTGTTCCCCATTTTGAAAAAAGTCTAAAAATGGCATAATAAGGTAATGGGTTACTGTGACAAAACCCACTTTGTATTTATTTCTGGTTGTTCAAGAGTGAGTAACATTTTTATAGCTTCTTGAAGGTATGCTAGAATGGAAGTGACAGATGGGAATAATAAATTGTCATTCAAAGAACCTACAAAGTGTATTATCTCTTTACCACGCAATCCTGACTTTTAACGGCCCTAAAAAGAAAGCCTTTTGAAAACATTGTGGGAAAAGGAGAAAATGCTGGTAACCAGCATTTTCTCCTTTTCCCACAATGTTTTCTAGCCATCCCATAACAAATTTCAATTTCTAAGTCACATTTAATTTGTCGTCTGCAAATGATTTCAATTTGGACGAGTCTAAAATTTTGTCGTTTGGTACAGAGTTAAACCTTTTTCATTATCTTTACAAAGCAAGACACCTTATTTCAACCCTTTACCAAACGACAAAATTTTAGACTTGTCCAAATTCAAAGCATTTGCAGACGACAAAATAATTGATTCAAAAATAGAAATTTGTTCTGGGACGGATAGAAAACATTGTGGGAAATGGAGAAATTGCTGGTTACCAGCATTTTCTCCTTTTCCCACAATGTTTTCAAAAGGTCTCTTTCTCAGAGTCGTTAAAAGTCGGGATTGTGTGGTACAGGGTTAAACAGTTAGGCAGAGGACCATTTTGAACATATCCTGGTGATAATGGCTATTTTACTAGACAATAAAATTTTAGACAAACATTTTCAGATGACATTTATTTGAATGTTGTTCAAATGATGGGGTTTGTATTTGATATGATAGAAAACCTTGTAGGAAAAGGAGCTCGTTACCAGCATTTTCTCTTTTTTACATAACCCTACTGTTTTAACCCTTAGCTGCTTAGCATGACCAACTGACCTTTTAATTGGACAGTGTAGATCCAAGATCAGACTGCACAGAATGTGCAGTCTGATCATGTATCTACACTGTCTGATAAGGAAATATGTTTCTAAAAAAAATAAGTTTGAAATTGCATTATTCCAGTGTTTACTATTGGCTTGAAATTTTCATTCAACTTATTCAGATGGTTAAGGGTTAAAAAACAGACTTAACTCTTTACCAAACAGTCCTGACCCTGAGGAAGAAGGCTTCTGAAAACATAGTGGGAAAAGGAGAAAATGCTGGTAACCAGCATTTTCTCCTTTTCCCACAATGTTTTCTACCCTTCCTAAAACAAATTTCAATTTTCAGTCACATTTGCTTTGTCGTCTGCAAATGCTTTCAATTTGGACCAGTCTAAAATTTTGTCATTTGGTAAAGAGTTAAATAAGGTTGTTAAAACACAGGAATGTAATGGAAAGGTGTACAACAAGCAATTCCTCCTATTCCCACAATCATTTTTTAATCATACAAATGATCATTTCCTTGAGTTGTGTCTACAACTTTATATATAGATCTAACATTAGCTTTTACAGCCTTTAACTCTATACCAAACAATCCAGAGTTTTAACATGCCTGAAGGACCTGGCTTCAGAAAACATTACAGGAAAAAGAGAAATGCCAGTAACAAGTATTTTCTCCTATTACCACAATGTTTTTTTTACTGTTTCGAACACAGTAATTATCCTTTGAGCGATGCTGAATTTGTTGTCTGCAAATGCTACCAATTTAGTCAAGTCTCCCATTTTGTTGATAGGTAAAGAGTTAAAAACAGGATGTTCAGAGATGGCCACACTTTACAGTAAGCTTTCATTTTGGAAGATACATTTTGACTCTCTTACCTCTTTTACCAAACAATCCTGTGTATTCACGTCCCTGAGGAAGAGGCCTTTGCAAAACATTGTGGAAAAAGGAGAAAATGCTGGTAACCAGCATCTTCTCCTTTTCCCACAATGTTTTCTACTCTTGTCATAAAACTGTAAGTTCATTTGAACCACTTTCAAATTTGTCGTCTGCAGATGCTTTCAATTTGGAAAGGGGGCTAAAATTTGTCGTTCAGGAAGCAGTCAACAAGAAAAACAGTATACAACTGTCGCCAGTATTGAAAAGTTATACCTCGAAAGAAAAACTGCGGGAGCAAAGCCTCCACAGCGCTCAGGTGTGGAACAGTTCTGTCCTCTCAAAACACACCTCAGCCCGCAGCTAACAAACTTGACAGCTTGAGACCATCAATCCATAACATTCCAGTATTTGTCTGAATTACAAACACATACTGTCAACTTCAAACGTCCCAGAAGTCCATTCACAGGACATAGTTTTTATCCGAGAGTTCATCATAAAGAAAACACGAAAAACAAGGTAGAGTCCCCGACAGTTATAGGTGTTCCATTATAGCAGTAATAATTCTTTATACGACGGAAAACTTGGTCATGCTTTAACTCCGCTGAAACTTTACACATTACAAAATGCTACAGACATTTTGGACTTTACCAAATTCAATATGTTTGAAGTCAAGTGGATAAGAAAGCAATTTGAGAAAAAAAAAACCTGGTGCAAACTGAAGAATCAGCTGGATTGTCCACAATATTCCTATTTATCTATTAACTCTTTACAACACAACAAAATTTTGGACCAGTCCAAATTGAAGGCATTTGCAGACGACAAATAAAATGGGACAAAAACAACAGTATCTGTCTTTGAGATCATTGAAAACATTGTGGGAAAAGAAGAAAATGCTGAAAACCATTATTTTCTTCTTTTCCCACAATGTTTTCAAAAGTCTTCTTCAAGGTCATTAAAACTTGGTATTGTGTGGTAAAGAGTTAACCCTTTACCACACAATCCAAAGTTTTACCGACCCTGGAAAAGAAGGCTTTTGAAAGCATTGTGGGAAAAGGAGAAAATGCTGGTGACCAGCATTTTCTCCTTTTCCCACTATGTTTTCTACTCCATCGAAAACAAATTCCATTATTTGAATCACATTTAAATTGTCGTCTGCAATGCTTTGAATTCCGACCAGTCTAAAATTTTGTCGATTGGTACAGGGTTACCTCTTAACCAAAGGCAAAATTTTGGTCTCAATCAAATTGGAAGCACTTGCAGATGAAAACTTAGCTCAAGACATGATTTCTGTCTTTTAGAGGGTAGAAAATATTGTAGGAAAAGGTGAAAATCCTGATTACTAGCATTTTCTTTTTTTTCCCACAATGTTTTCAAAAGCAATCTTCTTCAGGGTCATTAAAACTCTGGATTGTGTCGTAAAGGGTTAAAGTTTTTTTGACATCTCTGCTGTAAATGAGTTCACCCTTCAAGTGACTTTCACAACTTAAGTTGCCATTGCTGCCACAGTAAATCAAGATCACACTGCTCAAAGCATGCATTCTGATCGTTTGGTTTCCAATGTCTACTTTTACAGAGACTTTCGTAACAAAATCAGTATTTAACTGGAACCAATTCCTTTCTTATTTCTGCACTGAAAATGTCCATTGAGTTTATTCTGAACTCAGAGTTAACCCTTTACCACACAATCACGACTAAACAACCCGAGGAAGAAGCATTTTGAAAACATTGTGGGAAAAGGAGAAAATGCTGGTAACCATCATTTTCTCCTTTTCCCACAATGTTTTCAACTCTTCCCAAAACAAATTTCAATTTTTGAGTCACATTTATTTTGTCGTCTGCAAAAGCTTCCAATTTGGACTGGTCTAAAATTTTGTGTTTGGTAGAGAGAGTTAACTCTTTACAAATGACAAAATTCAAGGCTTGTCCAAACTGAAAGCATTTGCAGACGACAAAATAAATGACTAAAAATTGAATTTTACTTTGAGAAGGATAGAAAACCTTGTGGGCGAAATAGAAAATGCTGGTTACCAGCATTTTCAACTTTTCCCACAATATTTTTAAAAGCCTTCTTCTTCGACGTCATTTAACCCTTTCCCAAACAAGCCCTGGTTTTCACGTGTCTGCAGTACAAGTCTTTTGAAAACACTGTGGGAAAAGGAGAAATTGCTCTTAATGAGCAATTTCTCCTTTTCCCACAGTGTTTTCTACCCGTTTTGAGACCTTTCTGCCATTTTCATCGAATTTAAAATTGTCGTCTGCAAACTCTTTCAATTTGGACCAGTCCAAAATTTGTCGTTTGGGAAAGGGTTAAACTGACATGATAGTATGGTAAAGGGTTAAAAAGTTACCTATTATGAGGGACTGGATATTCCCACACACCTTTAATACTGCCCTTCTTTGGCTGTAGTAGAAAAAGACGAGAATGAAATAAAATTTCATGGCAAAAAATTTCTTTATGCTACACCCACATTTCTAAACCTCATGAGGTGTTTCAAAATAGAGGCATGGTTTAACCCTTTACCAGACGACAAAATTTTAGACCAGTCCAAATTGAAAGCTTTAGTAGACGACAAAATAAACGTTTCTCAAAAATTGAAAATTGTTTTGGGAAGAGAAGAAAACAATGTGGGAAAAGGAGAAAATGCTGGTTACCAGCATTTTCTCCTTTTCCCACAATGTTTTCAAAAGGCTTTTTCTTCAGGGTCGTTAAAAGTCGGGATTGTGTGGTAAAGGGTTAAACCCTTCAACTCTGTACCACACACGCTAACCCCCGTAGCTCAGTCGGTAGCGTACAGGACTTGAGAACAGGAGGGTAGTGGTTTGATCCCCGGCTTTGCCAATTTCTTTCCGAGGACTGATGATAGTCATTGCGACAGGATTCATTCCTCTCTCACCGCTGACCATTGTTTCGACGATGGTTATGTGGGAAAGCAGAAAGAATATTGTGCAGAGTACTGGTAAAAGAAACTCCAGGAAAACATGGATAGGTGCACTGGCCGCTGTGATATAACTGAAATAATGTTGAAAACGGCATTAAACACCATACAATCAATCAATCAATCAACTGTACCACATGACAAAATTCTAGACTGTTCAGAATTGAAAGCATTTGCAGACGACAAATGTGGCTCAAATGATTGGATTTGTTCTGAAAAGTTAAGAAAACATTGTGGGAAAAGAAGAAAATGCTTGTTACCAATGTTTTCAAAAGTCTAATTTCCAAGAGTCATTAAAAGTAAGGACTGTGTGGTAAAGGGTTGAATACCAAAGAATCTCATGTGTTTACAATCCTGTCAAGAAGACAGCATTTGGTAACCAGCATTTTCTTCTGTACCTTCATTGTTTTCTGCCCTTTAACTCTTTACCACACAACAAATATGTACACCTGTTCAAACTGAAAGCATTTTGCAGACAACAATTTGACTGTGGCTAAAATGATGATTTTTGTCTTTGACAGAAGAAAACAACATGGGAAAAGGAGAAAATGCTGGTTACCAGCATTTTCTCCTTTTCAAACAATGTTTTCAGAAGGCCTCTTTCTCAGGGTTGTTAAAACTCGGGATTGTGTGGTAAAGGATAAAAGATCAATTCTACTCATTTCCCAACAACAAACTTTGGACTCTAAAACTGAAAGCATCTACAGGTGACAACTCATTATGTGGCTGAAATGATGAGACATGTCTTTCAATGGATGGAAAACATTGTGGGAAAAAGGACAAAATGCTGTAGAATAGTGTAATGTACATAGTGTGTGTCACACAGGCATCAAACCAGGATTTCTATGTTGCCAATCCAACACTTTAACTCTGAACAATCCAATTTTCGACCCTGAAGAAGGCAGCTTCGGGAAAAATTAAAAGCTGGTTACCAACATTTTCTCCTTTTCCCAAAATGTTTTCTACTAAATTAAAGACAAGTTTCATCATTTGAGCCACTCTTGATTTGTCGTCTGTAGATGCTTTGAATTTGGACAAGTCAAAAAAATTTGCCTTGTGGTAAAGAGTTAAATTGTTCACAAGGTCTGTAGGCAGCAACTCTTTGACTAACTTTTTTTCCTTGTTTGTTTGAAACATGTGAGAAAATTTTTGCACTGCTTTCAAAACTAGATTAGGTATTATTATCATGGTGGTGGCTGACTTTTTATGTCAAACCTGCATTTAACCCTTTCCCAAACAAGCCCTGGTTTTCACGTGTCTGCAGTACAAGTCTTTTGAAAACACTGTGGGAAAAGGAGAAATTGCTCGTAACGAGCAATTTCTCCTTTTCCCACAGTGTTTTCTACCCTTTTTGAGAACTTTCTGCCATTTTCATCAACTTTAAAATTGTCGTCTGCAAACTCTTTCAATTTGGACCAGTCCAAAATTTGTTGTTTGGGAAAGGGTTAACCAATACTACAGCTCGACGCCCGGCTCTGTAAGGTCTAGGTCTAGCCAATGGACACTAATCCATGTGTCCAGCGGGGATTAAACCAGGGTTTCTATGTAACTAATTCCATACTTTAACCACCTAGCCGTAGCAGTTCATTTGAAATCAAAACTCCCCAAGGGTGGGGTTTATACCACTCATTTATTTCCAAAAAGCAATCACATCTATTAGAGTGTGGTACAAACCCAACAGACATCTTCAATCTAGAAATATGGCCGAAATGATTGCAATTTGACCCTTTAACACACAATCCCGGCTTTTAACGACCCTGAAGAAGAAGGCTTTTGAAAACATTGTGGGAAAAGGAGAAAATGCTGGTAACCAGCAATGTTTTCTACCCTTCCCAAAAACAAATTTCAAATTTTGTGTCAGATCCAATTTGTCTTCTGCAAATGCTTTCAATTTGGACCTGCCGAAAATTTTGTTGTTTGGTAAAGAGTTAAAAATTGCCTTTTTCCAGAATGTCGCAGCAAAGTTGACAGTGTGGATCAATGGTCAAACAGCACATTCTGTGCACTCTGATCTTACTCTACACTGGCCACATTTAAGGCAACTTCTGTTGTAAAAGGTACTTTAACCAATTACCATACAATTCCGACTTTTAATGACCCTGAGCAGAAAAGCTTTGATAAAACACTGTCGGAAAAGAAGAAAACCCTGGAAACCAGCATTTTCTCGTTTTCCCACAATGTTTTCTACCCTTCTTCAATCCTTTACCAAACAACAAAATTTTAGACTACCGTACTCCAAATTGAAAGCATTTGCAGACAATAAAGTAAAGGTGATCCATAAATTGAAATTTAATTTGGGAAGGATAGAAAACATTATGGGAAAAGGAGAAAATGCTGGTTATCAGCATTTTCTCCTCTTCCCACAACATTTTCATAAGCTTTCTTTCTTAGCATCGTTAAAAGTCAGGATTGTGTGGCAAAGAGTTAAATAAATTTCATTTTTGGGTTATATTGATTGTGTCGTCTGCAACTGGTTTCAGTTTGGACAAATCTAAAATTTTGTCGTTTGGTAAAAGAGTTAACCCTTTCCCAAACGACAAATTTTGGATTGGTCCAAATTCAAAGAGTTTGCAGACGACAATTTTAAATTTGATGAAAATGGCAGAAAGTTGTCAAAAAGGGTAGAAAACACTGTGGGAAAAGGAGAAATTGCTTGTAATGAGCAATTTCTCCTTTTCCCACAGTGTTTTCAAAAGACTTGTACTGCAGACACGTGAAAACCAGGGCTTGTTTGGGAAAGGGTTAAGGGTTATTTTAAGTAACAAATTTCAGGTAAATTTCGAAGCTGACATCAAATCCTTCTTCATTACAACAATAGGGTTCTATCCATGATAGGAAGTGACCCTACCACCACAGGCCACCATATCCCTCTGCCTCCTGCTGAGCGATGGTCTGGTAGTCCATCTACTCTTAGGAAATATGCTTTTGAAAACATGGTACTAGCATTTTCTCCTTTTCGCACAATGCTTTCTACCCTTTCTAAGACAAATGCTAGCAGTTCAGCCGAACATAATTTGTCGTCTGCAACTGCTACCAGTTTTAGCATGTCTTTAAACTTTGTGGTCTGGTATACAGTGAATAACACAAGACAAATCTACTCAGTTGCCTGTGCCATCCTTAAGGGCTCATGCAGGTCGGCATCTCAAGACATTTATTTGGTTTTTAAGTCATTCAAAACCAAGGATATGTCGACAAAACAGGAACCGAACTCAGTACAGAAATCAGTACAAACTATTGTTAACATATATTGTATGCGACAACGTGAGCACTAGCATGTAAACAAAGGAAAGCAAGAAACTGTTTGACATCATCATTGGGGGAAAACAGTTTCACATCATCATAATCTGTAATGGAAGGTGACTTCTTTACGAAAATTTCCTTTCTCGTTAATCCTTTACCATTCAACCCCTTTTTTTTTTCAATGAACCTGGTGTACATGGCTTTTTAAAAACATTGGGGCAAAAGAAGAAAATGCTGTTAACCAGCATTTTCTCCTTTTCCCACAATGTTTTCTACCCTTCCAAAGGACTAATTTCACTATCTGATCCACTTTTGAATTGTCGTCTGCAAATGCTTTTCAATTTCTTCCAGTCCAGAAGCATACTGTTTAGTAAGTAGTTGAATCACAAATAAAGAAGGGACTTATGTCTGATGTTTTCCATTTTTGCATGCATGGTTTCACAAAAGGTGTGTATTCCTTTTCCCAACCTGGCATTTCCTTAGAGGAGTGAAAGTGGGATCAATTTTCAAAGAATTCAACACATGAAATAAAATTAAATATTCTTTTCATTGCAATTCTTTGCTTTTACCGTTTCCTTTTAATTTAAAACCTTTTTTCTATATTTATGCTGTACTTTTAGTGTAGAAAAGGCAGACTGGAAATATCACACAATGTTTAAGAAAAGTAAAAGTATACTGATGGTTTAAAGCGGAATTTTGGTGATATTTTATGAATTTTAGAGACGGATTTGCCTCCAGCAATCACATTTGACTAAACAGTTTCATTTTCACCCTTTCCTCAAAGAGTCTAAATTTCCTTGAAGTATTTTTTGTGATTACCTCAGATATAGCTGTGAATACACAAGTGTAAGTTTAACTCTTTACAAAACGACGAAAATGTCGACTTGTCCAAATTGAAAGCATTTGCAGACAACAATTAAAATGTGGTTCAAATGGTGAAAGTTGTCTTTGATAGGGTAGACAACAATGTGCGAAAAGGAGAAAATGCTGGTTACCAGCATTTTCTCCTTTTCCCACAATGTTTTCAAAAGGCTTCTTTCTCAGGGTTGTTAAAACTCGGGATTGTGTGGTAAAGGGTTAAATAAATGTCAATCAGATGAGAATATTTTAGACAATTCCAAATTCAAAGAATTTGCAAATGACAAATATAACTGGACTCAAAAAATTTAAATACCCTTTGGGAACGGTATAAAACATTGGAAAAGGAGTGTGCTGGTTACCAGCATTATCTTCTTTTCCCACATTGTTTTCAAGAGCCCTTCCTTCTTCGTGGTCCTTAAAACAGGTGGTTGTTTGGCAAAGGGTTGTGAGCAGAAGCACCATGAAGCAAGTACATCTTAAAGAAAGAAGTGTGTAAGGTGTTTATGGATAAAATACATTACCCCTGGGCTGATGGTGATTGATACCTGAATGCTACAGGTTTCCACATAATCATTCTCCATTTACATTTCAAAATAGAGACATTCCCACACAGTCATAGTACAGTTCATTAACTTTCTCCCTCATATACACTTACTTGATACAGATGCAGCAGAAGACATTTAAAAAAGAAACATGCATACAAAGTACTGAAAGTATGGAGAGCAAGGCCCTTTCTTGCATGAAAAAAATACAACCCCCGTCCTGCAGCAGGTGGCAGCAACCCCCCCCCCCCCCCCAACCAAATTTTCTCTTGTTTTTTTTGACAACATGAAGCCTGAAAATGCCTTCTTTCAAAACTATATATAGGTGCTTTTGCAGCCAGTAAAGACCAGACTGTAAAAAAATGTACAATCTGATCTTTGATCTAAAATGCAATTGTAACATTAAAAGCAACAGCAAACCTTGAAATTACACTATAAGTCTTGTGTAGTTGTTATATTTCTAGACTTACAATTAAAGTGCCTTTCATGACTAAAGTTGCCTTTGCAACTAGTATAGATTAAGATCAGGCTGCACAAAGCGTGCTGAAGCACTGTAGACAAAATCAACCATGAAATTGCTATTATTCGGATTGCATTTCTAGGATGAATATTCTTACTGGTTATATTTGGCACTTCTAAAGGTTACTAAATCTAACAACGTCCTTTTAGCATTATTCTGTAAATTATAAAATCTGAAACAAATATAACTTTCCCTAGCCTCTGATAACCCTTTACCACACAATCCCGACTTTTAACAACCCTGAGAAAGGATCCTTTTGAAAACATTGTGGGAAAAGGAGAAAATGCTGGTTACCAGCATTCTCTCCTTTTCCCACAATGTTTTCTACCCTTCCCAAAAGAAACTTCAGTTTTAAAGTGGCATTTATTTTGTCGTCTGCAAGTGCTTTCGATTTCAACCAGTCTAAAATTTTGCCGTTTGGTAAAGTAATAAAGGCACCAAGGACATGATCATGTACCAACACTTGGCTGTGGGTGGTTTTCCAGTGAAAATTCTCAGTAAAAAAAGGGGGCATAACTGTGTCAAAAATGTTATTTCACAAATTAGGAAATTAGGGACTTTCTCTTTTCTGGTTATCAGCATTTTCTCCTTTTCCCTGGGGGGGGGGGGGGGAAGGGAGGGGTTTAAAGCTAGGGATTGTGTAGGAAAGAGTTAACTCTTTACCATAAGACACAATTTTAGACTCATCGAAGTTCAAAGCATTTGTAATACACAAATGTGACTCAAATGAAGGGATTTGTCTTTGAACAAGAAGAAAACAGAACAGGAAAAGGAAAGAATGCTAACAGGATATTCTCCTCTTCCCACATTTTCAAAAGCTTCTTTCTACAAGGTTGCTGGAACTTGGAATTGACGGTAAACTCTTCACCACACAACATAATTTCAGATCAGTCCAAATTGAAAGCTTTTGCAGATGACAAATAAAATGGGGTATAAACCACAGTATCTGTCTTTGAGATTGTTGAAAATATTGTGGGAAAAGAAGATGATGGTTACCAGCATTTTCTTCTTTTCCAACTATGTTTTCAAAAGCCTTCTTCTTCAGGGTCGTTAAAACTTGGGATTATATGGTATAGAGTTAAGACTTAAACCCATAAAAAACGCTGCTTTCAAATTCACAATTTATCAGAGAGACAGAAGTTTCTAAGTTGTGAATGGCATGGATAAAATGGTTTGTTTTTATTCTGGTATAATTATATTTGAATATTCCCGGAATAGGCCCTTTAACTCTTTACCAAACGACAAACTTTTTAACTGGTCCAAATTGAAAGCCTTTGCAGACGACAATTTGAATGCAACTCAAATAATGTAATTTGTTTCTGAAATGGTAGCAAACATTGTGGGAAAAGGAGAAAATGCTGATTATCAGCTTTTGCTCCTTTTCCCACATTATGTTTTCAAACAACTTTTTCCTCTGGGTCATTCAAACTACAGATTGCATGGTAAAGGGTTAACTCTTTACCATGCAATTCCTGGCTTTAATTAACGACCCTCACGAAGAAGGATTTTGAAAACTTCTCTCTTTTTACTTCTAGACAAATAATTATGATATTAGTCGTATTTATTTTGTTGTCTGCCAATAAATTAAAATTTTGACAATTCCATAATTTTATTCTCTGGTTAAGATTTGAGAGTTAACTTAAAGTGGCATTTATTTTCTGTACAAAATTTGCTGCAACAGGAAATGCACTGTAAATCTTGGTAAAACGTCAAAACTCTGGACTTGTCCAAATTGAATGCAACAGAAGATCCTTTACCGCACGACAAAAATTCATACCCATCGAAATTGAAAGCATTTGCAGACAACAATTTCAGTGTGGCTCAAATGATGTAATTTTTGTATGATAGGGTAGAAAACATTGTGGGAAAAGGAGAAAATGCAGGTTACCAGCATTTTCTCCTTTTCCCACAATGTTTCAAAAGGTTTCTTCATCAGAGTCGTTTAAAGTCGGCATTGTGTGGTTAAGGGTTAAATCTGGTTCAAATGATGGGATTTCTTTTCAAAAGAGTAGTAAACCAGCATTTTCTCCTTTTGCAACAATGTTTTCAAAAGAGTCATCTTTTAATTGTCGTCTGTACTGCAAATGCTTTCAATTTGAACAATTCTAAAATTTTGTTGTTTGGTAAAGCATTATACCTTTACCACATGGTAAAATTTTAGAATTGTCCAAGTTGGTAATCAGCATTTTCTCTTATTCCCCTAAACCCTATCCAATGCATTAACCCTTTCCCAAACGACAAATTTTGGACTGGTCCAAATTGAAAGAGTTTGCAGACGACAATTTTAAATTTGATGAAAATGGCAGAAAGTTGTCAAAAAGGGTAGAAAACACTGTGGGAAAAGGAGAAATTGCTCGTTACGAGCAATTTCTCCTTTTCCCACAGTGTTTTCAAAAGACTTGTACTGCAGACACGTGAAAACCAGGGCTTGTTTGGGAATGGGTTAAGAGAATATATCACCATTTAAGCTACACTTAATTTGTCTTCTGCAAATGCTTTTAATTTGGTCCAGTCCACAATTTTCTCATTTGGTGGAGTTAAAGAAGTATTGTATGTGTGACTTGGAAATCCAAGCTCAGTCCCTGGCGATGGTCATGTGGAGGTACTCTTTGGCAAGGCACTGCATATCCCCTGCCTGGTAATGGATAAATCCAGGAATGACAAGTGGAAGTTTCAATATTACACTCAACCTTTTTTGCCCCGCATTTTACTTTTGAAAACATTGTGGTAAAGGGAGATATTACTCTTAACCCTTTACCAAATGACAAAATTTTAGATTTGTCCAAATTGAAAGCATTTGCAGATGACAAAATGAATGTGACTCAAAAATTGAAATTTGTGTTGGGAAGGGTAGAAAACATTGTGGGAAAAGGAGAAAATGGTGGTTACCAGCATTTTCTCCTTTTCCCACAATGTTTTCAAAAGGCTTCTTTCCTAGGGTCGTTAAAAGTCAGGATTGTGTGGTAAAGGGTTAATGTGCATCCTAAGGAGTAATGCCTCTTTTATACATAAAAGATCTTGAGGAAATGAACCTTGAGTCAGTCAGGAATATTCTTAACCCTTTACCGCACAATCCCGCCTGTTAACGACCCTGAGGTAGAAGCCTTTTGAAAACATTTTGGGAAAAGGAGAAAATGCTGGTAACCAGCATTTTCTCCTTTTCCTACAATGTTTTCTACCCTATAAATCACAAATTTCATAATATGAGCCATGTTTGAATAGTTGTCTGCAAATGCTTCCTACTTGAGCAAGTCTACAATTTTGTTGTGTGGTAAAGAGTTAACCCTTTACCAAACCACAAAATATTAGACTCATCTGTATTAAAAGCATCTGCAGAGGATATTACCAAATATGGCTCAAACGATAGGATTTGCCTTTGAAACAGTAGAAAGCATTATGGGAAAAAGAGAAACTGCTTGTTACAAGCAATTTCTCCTTTTCCCACAATATTTTCAAAAGTCTTCCTCCCTCGGGATTATGTGGAAAACAGACCTCCAGATAAGAGGGAGTGATAGTATTATAACTCCATTATTTCTCTTCCAAACCCTATGGTGTGGGTACTCATTAGAATCGTCTCAATGAGACAATTCTAATGAGTACCCATAACATAAGGTTTAGCAGCGAGTGATTAATATTTTCAATTTTAAAATCAAAATAACTCCCTCTATCTGGAGCCCTGGTAAAGGGTTAAACTTAATAATGTAAAATGGGAGAAAGATCATTAGGATTGATAAAGTATAGACTTACAAAAGGAGAAAGCATAGTTGTAAAATGGAAATTTTTGGTGATTACAAACTACTTCTTTATTTGCCTTAATTTTTTTTTCGTCTGAAGCAGTTGTGCCAAAATGGGCATTTATAAGTAAAATGGTTTACCAGGACAGAATGTCCGATTAGCTGAAGAAATTTCTTGTTACCAGAAAAGGTAAACAAGAGGGCCATGATGGCCCTGTATCGCTCCATTGGCTTATAAATATAAACCATAAATACTAAACATTTCAATTCTGAGCCAAATGGTTTCAAAATGAAGACTTACAAAGTTTTCTTTGTAAAAGCCCATGTTAAAGTTGAGACCCGCAGGGAAAAGCCATTTTTGATCCCAGAGCGATAATCACTTGAACCCTGGTAGAGGTCCACAAGATAAAGCCACATGCCAAAATAATACAGGTCTATGCTGTATGGTTATAAATACGGTGATTTTCAAGTTTCGTCCATATGAAGCCTCTGTAAAACATAAGACCCCTAATGCAAGGCTAATTTCAAAAAAAAAATCAAAAGTGCTCCAGATTTGCCCTTCGGTTTGCGGTTAGGAGCAAAAGGATTTTTTGAATTTTCACCCTATAAGCACATGTTTATGACCAAATTTGGGAGTTCTTGCCTTATGGCTAGTAACAAGACGGTTTCTGAAGTTTTCACTCCATAAACCCATGTAAAACTTGTGACCCCTGGTGCAGGGCCAAACTTGATCCTAGGGTTGTAACTTGGGCCCTCTTTGTAGTTGTCCACTAGACAGAGCTATAATTATGCAAAATTTGGTAGCCCTAAGCCTTATGGCTATGTACACCAAGATTTAAAAGTTTTCCCCCTATAAGCCCATGTTAATCTTGTGCACCTTCGCCCCCCCCCCCCCCCCCCACCCCCCAGCATGAGGCCAAATTGACCCCAGGACTGTAATTTGGGCACTTTTGGTAGACCCCCACCAGATCAAGCTAAATGCAAAATTTGGTAGCTTTAGGCCTTATGGCTAGGTACTGGAAGATTTCTTAAGTTGTCTCACTATGTACGCCCATGTAAAACTTGTTACCCCTGCAGCGGGGCCAATTTTGACCCCAGGGCTAAAATTTTGGCCTGCTTGGTAGAGGCCCACCAGATATAGTTACATGCAAAATTTGGTAGCTCTAGGCCTTATGGCTTGGTACAGGAAGATTTTTAAAGTTTTCTCTATATAAGCCTATGTAAAACTTGTGACCCCTGGGGCAGAGCCAATTTTGACCCCAGGGCTATAATTTGAAGAAACTTGATAGAGGTCTACTACATAAAGCTACATGCCAAATTTGGTAGCCCTACGCCTTATGGTTTCAGACAAGAAGATTTTTAAAGATTTCCAATATTTTTCAGTTTTGTTGCCATGGCAACCAGAGTTTTTGAAGGAATCAAATTCTTTCAAGAAATTCTGAAGAGGACCATGGCAGGATCATTTCTGTGAAGTTTCATGAAAATTGGATGGGTAGTTTCAGAGAAGAAGATGTTTGAAATAAAAGTTAACGCACGGACGGACGGACGCACGGACGCACGACGGACACCGGGCCATGACATAAGCCCGCTGGCCTTCGGCCAGTGGAGCTAAAAATGGGACGCTCTCCTCATTAATTCAGCATTAACCCTTTCAGTGAGGGTAAAAGCTTTTTAGCCCTTAAGCTGCTAATCCCTACCCACGGACCTTTTGCGGACAGTGCAGATTAAGATCAGAGTGCACAGAATGTGCAGTCTGATCTTGAATCTACACTATCCGATAAGGAGATATTTCCCCAACCTCCATAACTTTGAAATACCAACATACTGGTTTTTACCATCGGCTTGAAAATTTCATCGAAGTTATTTAGCAGGATAAGAGTTAAAACATTGCAGGAAAAGGAGAAAATGCTGGTTACCAGTATTTTCTCCTTTTCCCACAATATTTACTACCGTTCAAAGACAAATCCCACTGATTGAGCACAGGCTTTTGAAACTCTATTTGTCTATCAATGAACACAAAAATTTTCCTTGGTCGATCATCGCAGATTGGTGCATTGCCTGTATATCATGGATTACTCAAATTTTCTTTACACTGTTACTATAAATAGCACATTGGCGACTGCCGCTATATTGTATATAATAAGACAAGTTGTGCAACGAAATCGAAGAAAATTTTTACCCCTGTCCCCTTTTAGCGATAATATTTAACTGCAAACGGAAAAATAAACTTAGTTGCCGTTGCAGATGGCTTCACAAATGATTTTTCTCGTGTACCCTGACCTTCGAAAGTTCCAAATGGCTCTTGCGATCAAGCAATAGCTCTGATCTAAAACAATTTAAAAATATTCTACATTTTCTGGATCACCATGCACTGACATCACACAATTCATTATGATGCAGTGAATTATAACTCGCGTGAAAAGACGTGCCAAAGTTTTTGACCAATAAACGGTAAATACGCGTTTATGCGAAATGGAAGATGAACATAGTGATACTGGATTAGATGAAAAGATAGATTATAACAGACGAAATATTATTTCAATAATTTCATCAATATATCAACAAAATAATTTTAGATCTTTGTTTGAAAAAAATATTTTAGTTTTAGTCTGCTGCAGGATGATAAATTGTGTGACGTCAGCGCATGGCGATCCAGAAAATGTGGAAGCTTTTTAAAATGTTTACGGTAAGAGCTATTGCTTGATTGCAAGAGCCATTTTTGAAGGCCAGGGTGCACAAGAACAAGAGGGCCATGATGGCCCTGTATCGCTCCACTGGCTTATAAATATAAACCATAAATACTAAACATTTCAATTCTGAGCCAAATGGTTTCAAAATGAAGACTTACAAAGTTTTCTCTGTAAAAGCCCATGTGAAAGTTGAGACCCGCAAGGCAAAGCCATTTTTGATCCCAGAGCTATAATTACTTGAACCCTGGTAGAGATCCACAAGATAAAGCCACATGCCAAAATAATATAAGTCTATGCTGTATGGTTATAAATAAGGTGATTTTCAAGTTTTGTCCATATGAAGCCTCTGTAAAACATAAGACCCCTGATGCAAGGCTAATTTCAGAAAAAAAAAATCAAAACAGGACGATTTCTTAAGTTGTCACTATGTAAGCCCATGTAAAACTTGTGACCCCTGTGGCGGGGCCAATTTTGACCCCAGGGCTAAAATTTTGGCCTGCTTGGTAGAGGTCCACTAGATATAGCAACATGCAAAATTTGGTAGCTCTAGGCCTAATGGCTAGGTACAGGAAGATTTTTAAAGTTTTCTCTTTAAGAGAAAGCCTATGTAAAACTTGTGACCCCTGGGGCAGAGCCAATTTTGACCTCAGGGCTATAATTTGAAGAAACATGATAGAGGTCTACTACATAAAGCTACATGCCAAATTTGGTAGCCCTATGCCTTATGGTTTCAGACAAGAAGATTTTTAAAGATTTCCAATATTTTTCAGTTTTGTTGCCATGGCAACCAGAGTTTTTGAAGGAATCAGATTCTTTCAAGAGAGTCTGAAGAGGACCATGGCAGGATCATTTCTGTGAAGTTTCGTGAAAATAGGATGGGTAGTTTCAGAGAAGAAGATGTTTGAAATAAAAGTTAACGCACAGACGGACGGACGGACGGATGCACGCACGGACGGACGGACGGACGCACGACGGACACTGGGCCATGACATAAGCCCGCTGGCCTTCGGCCAGTGGAGCTAAAAATCATTTGTGAACCCATCTGCAATGGTAACTAGGTTTAGTTTTCCGTTTTGGGTTAAATATTATCTCTGAAAGGGGAGAGGGGTAAAAATTTTCTTCAATTTCGTTGCACACCTTGTCTTATTATATACAATACAGAGGCAGTCGCCAATGTGCTATTTATAGTAACAGTGTAAAGAAAATTTGAGTAAGCAATAGAAGCTTTCTGTTACACATAACTACAAAAAAACATTAAAGAAATACGAAATATACCAAAAAAGCCACATAGCAGAAATGCACTCAATGGTGGAAAAGCTTTGAGGTTGGATTCTGAGGACGACAATGTTGGGTGCCTTAACTTTTTACCAGTTTTAACGACCCTGAGGAAAAAGGCCTTTGAAAACACTGCGCCAATATGGGAAAATGCTGGTAACCAGTATTTTCTTCTTTTACCACAATCTTTTCTACCCCATCAAGGACAAATTTCATCATTCCAACCACCTTCAATTTGTTGTCTGCAAATGCTCTCAATTTGGATATGTCTAAAATATTTTCGTTTGGTGAAGGTTTAACTTTTTTACCAAACAACCTGCGTTTTAACTACCCTGCGGAAAACGGCTTTTGAAAACATCGGTGATATGAGTAAAGGGTTAAAAACATCGATTTGATTTCTTAGACATCTTTGGACGACCTGTAAAAACATTGTATTAACCCTTTACCACACAATCCCGAGTTTTAACGACCCTGAGAAAGAAGCCTTTTGAAAACATTGTGGGCAAAGGAGAAAATGCTGGTAACCAGCATTTTCTCCTTTTCCCACATTGTTTTCTAACCTATCAAAGACAACTTCCATCATTTGAACCACATTTTAATTGTCGTCTGCAAATGCTTTCAATTTGGACAAGTCAACATTTTTGTTGTGTGGTAGAGTTAACAAGGGCAACTGTTCATTACCAATTTCTACTGTGATCACAATTTCTTCTTTTGCCATAGTTTTCTATATACAATTTATGTGCTACAGGGTTTGTTTCAGCCAGACGTAAAGAGCTAATGTAAAACTCTTTACCAGACGACAAATTTTTAGACTTGTTCAAATTGAAAGCACAAACTGAAAAAATTAAAACCCTTAACTCTTTACCAAATGACAAAATCTTAGACTGGTCCAAATTCAAAGCAGTTAGCAGATGAAAAATTAAGTATCCATCAAATGGTCAGTTTTCCCTGAGATAGGACAGAAAACATTGTGGAAAAAGGAGAAAATGCTGGTTGCTAGCATTATCTGCTTTTCCCACATTGTTTTCAAAAGCCTTCCTACCTAGGATTGTTTAAACTCAGAATTGCTTGATAAAAGGGTTAAACTACTAAATAAATGAAACAAAAATGCCCACTCAATAGTAAAAACCCAAAATTTGTGATTTCAAAGTTGATTTCACCAAGAAGAAAATACTGTATCTGACAGTCCAGATCAAAGATCAGACTGCATATTTTGTGCAGTCTGATATTGATTTTCAATGCCCGCAAAGTGCTCCAGGGTCCGTATTCACCAGCCATACTTAAGAATATTCTTAGTCTTATTCTTCAAGATTTAGAAAATTTGAAAGTAACACAACTTCTGATTGGCTAAACCGAATGGTTTAGCCAATCAGAAGTCGTGTTACTTTCAAATGTAGAAAATTTTGGAGAATAAGACTGAGAACGTTCTTAAGAATGGTTGGTGAATACGGACCCAGGTTGCACTAAAATAGCAGCCTTGGACTTAAATGTGACTAAAATGAACGAATTCCTCTTATTCCTCATGGTCATTTACCCTTTACCACACAATCCTAGAAAGATGGCTTTTGTACACATTGTGGGAAAAGGGAAAAATGATGGTAACCAGTATTTTCTCCTTTTCCCACAATATTTTCTATCTTTTCTCATACAAATTCCCACATATTGACCACATTTAATTTGTCATCTGTAAACACTTTCAACTTGGACAAGCAGAAACATTTGTCGTCTGGTAAAAAGTTGAATGAGCGGATTGTTTGGTAAAGGGGTTAAGACTTAAAGCCATATGTAGACAAGCTAGAAAACTGTCCAAAATATTAACCCTTTACCGTACAGTGCCACCTTTTAACGACCCTGGGAATGATGCCTTTTGAAAACATTGTGGGAAAAGGAGAAAATGCTGGTAACCAACATTTTCTCCTTTTCCAAAAATATTTTCTACGCTATCAAAGAAAAATTGCACTATCTGAGCCACATTGAAATTGTCGTCTGCAAATGCTTTCAATTTGGACAAGGCTAAAATTTTGTTGTCTGGTAAAGGGTTAAATGGCTGTACAAGCATCACTATAATTCCATTCATGAAAAGGGTTGGGGTTTAGAGAGTAATTCTATACCTTGCCAAATTTCTTTCTACCTGTTGAAGAATTTCCGCTGGGCTGGTCGATAATCGCCCAATTCTCCTTGTCACCCACAAAGGCAAGACTGTGCATGCTTTGAAAATTAATTCAAGCAACCATTCCATGATCTAAGTCATGAAATGCCTGACTTGAATAAATCAAGCTCCACAGTAAACCAGTCCAAAAGTTTTGGCACTCTAACCCTTCTTTTCAAACCCTTTCGGCAACAGGTATATTTTTTCGCCTTTTAAATCAATCTCAAATCATTTTCCCAAACCTACAAACTTCCCATTTATTTTTGATGGTTGACCTGTAGCCTAGAAAAATTATCCAAATTTATTGCCAAAATATATTAGCTACTTTTTCTCTATTTTTTCCAAAGACGTATCTCAGCACTGAATGGAAACTCAGACAGAATTCTGGTCTCAGCTTTTTTTCATTAAAAGTCTTGTAAAAATAAACATTTCTAGTGCATTGGTTGATTTGATTTTTAATAATCTAATGTCAGTACACAAGCTATTTACGAGGAATAATAATTGCTTTTATACTGTTTTTTAAAAAAGATTTTTTGACACTAAGAACCAAACTGAGAATTTCAAAATCAGGGAAAAAGAGTTGGGCTAATCTGTGACACAAAGCGTCCCCTGCGCCATTCATCCCCGTCTCTTTAAGTCCCCGGCTATGAATTATTCCACTTCAATACAGTCAGAGCATTAACACAATACTTCTTTTCAAAAGCTCAGTAGAATATTTTTGTTCGTGCTGCAGTGGATTTTTTTACTCTTTAACTACTACAAATCACTTTTAACACTTAAGAAGACAGTGCAGATCAAGACAAGACTACACAGAATGTGCAGTTTTATCGTGTATCTACATTGAGCACTGTTTTAAGGGACATTCTGGCCAAAACATCACAGAAATTGCAACATCTGGGTTTTTTACTTGACTGGAAAAGCCTAATTCATTTCTCTGCACTTAAAGGGTAAAGTTTTAGATTTCAAGCCTCAAAGACCATACACTTTGCTATTAGAAACCTTTTGTGGGCTACCTGTGGAATTCTGAGCCCAAACAAGAACCCGGTGTTTTTTTGGGGGAAATCTTTTCACATCTCTGATTTCTATCAAAAATTTAATTGAGATAGTCTGCATGAGAAATCCAAATGAAATTGATTCATAGCATGCTAGAGGCAACATTTCTTTGTTTTGATATTTAACACCTTTTTCAACATTATTTCAGTTATATTGCTTTCTTTTACCTGTAAGTGGCAAAACATTCCTTCCAAGCCACTGGCTGCTTTCCCACATAAACATTGATGACAGGAACTACCGGAGAGAGGAATAAATCATATAGTCTGGTACCCTGCCGTACTTCAAGAGTACGTACTTCAAGAGTATGTCAGGCAAAGCGCAATAATGGCGGCCCCCGTTGGTAATATGCAGAGGAGACGGGATATTGTTATTTCACATGATCAAATCGGATCATAGGCTGAATTCAAAACAGATCCCTTGCAATAAGGTAATGGCAGTGAGTTTTCCCACATGTCGTTCTTATTTAGCAAGAAAAACTACATAATTATTGGAACAGCTTTTTGTATCCGAAATGTCAATGGACCTATATAAAGTCCAAAAACGAGGCTACTTTTAAAATGATTCAAAGTCAAATTTATATTTAAATCATACCCCAACAGTACGTTTTAGCTTCTGTAATGTATTTTTTGTACAAAATTTATCTCATTTTATTCACTGATCAAACTGGATCACATAAAATTGGGGAAAATGGGGAAGCATGTCGGGGTACGCCTAGGAGGCAGCCATTATCGCGCTTTGCCTGAACCTATAACACATTTGTAGGGGCAGGTAATCCAAACTATGAATCATGTCACAATGATTATCATCAATCCTACAAAACAATTTGGCCAAACATAGGAATTGAATCAGTCAACCCTGGGATTCAAGCCCTGTGTGCTACCAACTGAGGTCCTGGGCTTGGTACAAGAAACATCAACATATGAAGCTTTAGTCTACAGTGTAGATTAACCCTTTAACACTTTACCAGACGACAAAATTTTACCCTTGTCCAAATTAAAAGCATTTGCAGACAACAATTTCAGTGTGGCTCAGTTGGTGCAACTTTCCTTTGACTGGGTAGAAAGCATTGTGGGAAAAGGAGAAAATGCTGGTTACCAGCATTTTCTCCTTTTCCAACAATGTTTTCAAAAGGCTTCTTTCCCTGGGGCGTCACAAGGCATCATTGTGCATTAAAGGGTTAACACACAATCCTGAGATTTAATGACCCTGAGGAAAAGGGCTTTTGAAAACATTGTGGGAAAAGAAGAAATTGCTGGTAACCAGCACTTTCTTCTGTTCCCACAATTTTTTCTACCCTTTGAAAGACAAATTTTATATTTTGAGTCATTTAATAATATATGTGTTCTCCTTTTCTCATAATATTTTCAAGTTACAACAGTGTTTCTCTCGTGTTCTAATCAGGTATTTAATATTAACACTTTTTCAGGGGTAGATACATCCCAGGTCACTGTGATATGCCACTTTTTCATCCCAAGGAACAAAGGGGCCAATACCAGATCCCTGAGAACAGGACTTTTAGCTTCTTACCCTGTGTTTCAACGACCATCATGAAGAAGGCCTTTGAAATATCATGGGAAAATGAGAGAATGCTTGTACTTAGCTTTTTTTTTTTCCTGCAATATTTTCAACCATTTCAAGGATAGATCCCGTAATTTTAGTCACATCTAATCTTTCAAGATGTTTTCAATATGAATGAGTATAATATTTTATTGTCTGGTAAACAGTAACCAGCATTTTCCACTTTTCCCACAATGTTTTCTAAAATCCTCTTCCTCTGTGTTGTTAGAATACAGGATTGTCTCGAACAGAGTCAACCCTTTACCACACATTTATGAGTTTTAACAACCCTAAAGAAGATGACTTTCGAAAACACAGAGGGAAAAAGACAACATGCTGGTAACCAGCATGTTCTTGTTTTCCCACAATTTTTTCTACCTTTTCAAAAACAAGTTTTGATTTTTGAGTCATATTTATTTTGTTGTCTGCAAATGCTTTCTTTCAATTTGGTCCAGTCCAAAAATTTGCCGTCTGGTACCAAAGATTTAAAGACACCCATAAAGCACAAAACATTGAAAAAGGCAGGTAAAAATATCATAGAAAATTTATTTCCTTTATCTACATCTATGATTTATACATAGATAGGGAGACTTGGGGAAGTTGACAAGGTCATTTCTCCAAGGAACAAGGACCATAAAAATGTTTTACAACAAAAATCTGGCATTGCCTCCAGGTAAAACACAACTACGCTTCTTGTCACTTCCCCGTCAAACAATGCACTCAAGACCTCTGTGGTTCAACAAGGCTATTGTCATCTACCATCGTTACCTGGTCACTAGAATAATGCCTGTAAATGTCAAAAGGACGGGACAATCAACCCTTCATTCCTCGCCTCATACAATACCATAACTTGACCCTCCTGTCTTACCTACTACACAGAGCAACTCCTAGTTTTAACAACTGTAAGAAAGATGGCTTTTGAAAACATTGTGGGAAAATGAGAAAATGCTGGTCACATGGTCACAGGCGTAACATTTTAGTCATTTCCAAGTTACACCCTGGGCAAGACAATTGCATACCCTAATTAACCCTTTACCGAACAATCCCGGGTTTTCATGACCCTAGGAAAGAAGGCTTTTGAAAACATTGTGGGAAAAGGAGGAAATCAGCATTTCCTCCTTTTCCCACAATGTTTTCTGCTCTATCAGAGAGCTTATCCCCGTTTGTACAAAAGCTGAATTTGGCATCTGCAAATGCTCTAAAATTGGACTAGTCTATAATGTTGTCGTGTGGTAACGAGTTAATCTAGTCATAATTTTTTATCATACATCAAAATTTTAGGTTCTTATAAACTTGAAGCAGAACAAGGCATTGTTTTTGTGGGCACTTCAGTAAAATGCGTTCTTTTTTATAACATCACTGTAGGATGTTCTGAGTCTTAACCCTTCATCCTTTACCACACAATCACCTCTTCTAATAACCCTGCAAAAGACAGTTTTTGAAAACATTTTCTACCCTTTTACAGACAAATTCTGTTTGAGAACAGTTTATTTGTCCTCTGCAAATGCTTTCAAATTGGACAAGTGTAAACTTCTCTTGTTTGGTGTAGAGTTAATAGTGTCATAAATTCTCTATCAGACATCTAAATTTTAGATTCTTCCAAATTTAAAGTAGAACAAGGCATTGTTTTAGATGATGGAGGGGAAAGAAAGCAGTTTGTGAGTATTTGGCATAAAAACAATAACAGTTATTCATATTGTACTCTTGAAAAAAGTATGCAATTTCACTACTTCACAAGTTGAGCAATATGAAGTGGTAAATAATGAAAATTTAGAATTATGTTGCTGCACTTGAATGATTTTTATTATTTTAGACTGATTTTTTTTTTTAGACCTTTGAAAACAGAAGCTCTGTCATATTGTCACATGTGCTGTTGGCTGAAAGCAACACAGTTGAAGACTGTTGGCTGCCTTGGCAAATGAAATGATATTTCTCTACCTGTACAGACAGAATTATCAAACAAACCCTACTCCATAACCTGTCACAGTACATGTCCACTCACGGCCTAGAGATTCCATTATCCTGTCAACCTTGTACAGGTCTCTGACATCAGCCATTAAATCAGCACATGAGACCATTTCCAAACTACAGAGGCCCTGTACAGGTTAACTGTAACATTTTCTACACAGAAGTTAATGGCATGCTGATATGGACAAAGTAAGGTTTTTCAGGATCCATATTCACCAACCATCCTTAATAAAGTTTAGCCAATCAGAAGTTGTGTTACTTTCAAATTTAGAAAATCTTTGATCTACAGTGTCCACTTTGCAGAAACACTATTGACCAAAGCAACCATGAAATCACAAATTTTGGGGGTTTTATTCTAGAATGAAAATTTAGAAAATCTTGGAGAATAAGACAAAGAATGTTCTTAAGAATAAATGGTATATACCGAACCAGGGATCAATGTAGATGAATACTGGTCTGCTGGTTACTAGCAGTTTTGCCTTTTTCCTCATAGTTTTTTTTTTTTCTTTTGTGAAAACAAAACTTTCTTCCTCTGGGTAGTATAAACATGGTATTGCTCACTTTACATGCTTGCAAAAAGCAACAAGTCCTTTATACTCTCATTATAACCAAAACATTATTCTTTTAATGCTTGAAGGAAAGGTCAAGTGGCCAATGTCAAAGGTAATGCTACCCAAGCACATTCATTTCCTTTCAGAAATAAGCTGCTTATTTCACCCTTTCAGAGTTACTGACATCCTTTGAACAATGTAAGCTTTGGAGCCATCTTAACGCTATACCAGATGACGAAATTATACACTTATCAAAATTGAAAGCATTTTGCAGAGGACAATCAAATGTTGCACAAATTGTGAAATGTGGCTTTGAAAGGGTAGAAAAAATTGTGTGAAAAGACGAAAACAGTTACCAGCATTTTCTCTTTTTCCTACACGTTTTCTACCTTTTCAACAAGAAAACCTTGTCAGTCGAGTTACATTTCATTTGTCGGGGGGGGGGGGGGGGGGGGTTGCGTTATTTCAAAAATACCAAAGACAGAAATCATCTGAAAAGCTACATTTAATTTATTGTCTGCACCTGCACTTGCTTGCAATTTAACCCTTTACCACACAATCCCGACTTTTAACGACCCTGAGAAAGAAGCGTTTTGAAAACATTGTGGGAAAAAGAGAACATGCTGGTAACCAGCATTTTCTCCTTTTCCCACACTGTTTTCTACCCAATCAAAAAGGGAAATCATCATTTTAGCTACATTAAATTTGTCGTCTGCAAATGCTTTCAAATTTTACTGTCTGGTACAGAGTTAAAGTAATCTAAAATTTTGTCATCTGGCAAGGTGTTAACTCTGGGCAAGTCTAAAATTTTTTTGATATGGTAAAGAGTTAAAAAATTTGTGATCTGGTATAGCATAGATTCCACTCAATCTCTGCATCAGCTCTCTATTCAAATATTTTCAAAAAGGGGAGTGACATTCACATACCTACAGAGCTATTCGGAGCTAATATGGAGAATTATAATAAGTTCTCCCCGAACCCCTGTGGGCCCTCAATTCAAGGGACAGTTTTGCATAAGAACTAATCATGCTCTAGGGCAACAATTAAGACCATTCCTTGACATGACTATGTTTCTAGATTTTTCCACATTCCTCATTAATGACTGGAAAAAAAATAGTTACTGTATAAGATGAACGCTTTACCAAACAATCCTGACAAAGAAGGCTAAAAATTGCTACCAGCATGTTCTTGTTTTCCTACAATGTTTTCAAAAGCCTTCTTCATCAGGGCCAGTACAAAAACGGAATTGTAGGGTAAAGTATTAACCCTTTACAATCCTGAGTTTTAACAATCCTGATGAATGCCTCTTTTGAAAAAATTGTAGGAAAAGGAGACAATGCTGGTAACCAGTATTTTCTACTTTTCCCACAATGTTTTCTACCCCATCAAAGACAAACTCCATTATTTGGGCCACATTTAAATAGTAATCTGCAAATGTTGCGAATTTGGACTGGGCTTCAATTTTGTAGTGTGGTAAAGGGTTAATGTTAGAAGGAAATGAGACAACCAGTCCATTACTTTGACAACTGATCATTCTAGTGGTACCTGAGAAACCACTCTTTACCTTTCAGGATGACCACACAGGTAATAACTCTACCACTAGACATTTACAAAATAATGACCAGTGAATATTCATTAACGTTTCCTTGTACAGATTCCCTGGAGTGACAATAAAAGTTGCACCCTTGAACCTTGTTACAGGTTAACACTTTTCGCTAGACAGCAAAAAATGCATAAACTTTGCAAAAAAAAATTGAAAGCAAAAAAAGACAATTTTGCCAAAAAAATGTCACCAGAGACCAACAAATAGCTGCTACAATTAAAAAATTTTCTGAGGGAGGCCCTCCAGATCCTCCAGGAAAATCTCCCTCTCCCCTCATGGAACTTCATGCCTTGGATAATATCTTTGGTATATTACTCTTGTGTATACTTTAATTTGGGCTAGCTACGCCCATGACAGTCCCCACACTTTCTTGGAATGAACTTTTACGAAGCTTTGAGGAAAAACAATCTTATCATTTTACAAAGGATTCAGAATGATCTCTTTTCCTGGGTTTTAACCCTTTACCTGACAACAAAATTTTAGCCTAGTCCAAATTGAAAGCATTTGCAGACGACAATTCTAATGTGGCTCAGATGGTGCATTTTTTCTTTGATATGGTAGAAAACATTGTGGGAAAAGGAGAAAATGCTGGTTACCAGCATTTTCTCCTTTTCCCACAATGTTTTCAAAAGGCTCCTTTCTTAGGGGCATCAAAAGGCAGCATTGTGTGGTAAATGGTTAATGAATATCAGACTGGGGGCTCTCGACAGTTTACCACACAATCCCAAGATTTAATAATTCCTAAGGAAAAGGACATTTGAAAGCCTTGTGGGAAAAAGAAAAAATGCTGGTTACCAGCATTTTCTCCTTTTTCCACAATGTTTCCTACCCTTTTAAAGACAAATTTCAAATTTGTGCAATATTTACATTGTCGAAATATTTACAATGTCATCTACAATTGCTTTCAATTTTGATTATTCTAAAATTTTGTCATCTGGTAAAGAATTAACACTTCGACAGTCACAATTCCAAGTTTTTACAACCCTCCACCCCAAGACAGAAATTGTTTGAAAACATGCTGTTAATCAACATTTTCTCCTTTTCCAGACCACAATCATCATTTAACTTTTCATTTGTCATCTGCAGATGCTTTTAATTTGGACGAGTCTAAAATTTTGTTATGTGGTAAAGAGTTTAAATCTTTACCAGACGACAATATTTCTGAGATGTACAAATTGAAAATTGTAAGCATTTGCAGAAGATGAATCAAATGCTTTTCAAATGATAGAACTTGTCTGTGAATGGGTAGAAAATATTGTGATAAAGGAGGACAATGCTGGGTACCAGCATTTTAGACTTTTCCACTAATGCACACTCTCTATCAGGGTGATGAAAACTGACCGGATTGTGTGGTTAAGAGTTGACTGACCCTGACCTGTCATGGACTGTATGTTTACAGAGAATACAATAATAATATCCAACAGTTAGCAGCAGTTTGGAATAACCATGTTGTGAGCAATTTCTCCTTTTCCCACAATGTTTTCAAAAGTATTTGCAGCAAGACAAAAAAAATATTGTTAACTCTTTATCACACAATCCCTAGTTTTAACGACCCTGAAGATGGCTTTTGAAAACATTGTGGAAAAAGGAGAAAATGCTGGTAACCAGCACTTTCACCTTTTCCCACAATATTTTCTACCCTATCAAAGACAAAAATCATCATTTGAGATACATTTAATTTGTCGTCTGCAAATGCTTTCAATTTGGTTGAGTCCAAAATTTTGTCATTTGGTAAAGAGTTAAAGACATATTTCGCAGACTTTGGTACAGTCTTGAGACAGCATAACAATAATTATCTTCACTTCTCTGAGATCTGATATAGGACACCTGCAGTAAATAACCCTTTATCAGCCGACAAAATTTTAGGCTCATCCAATCTCAAGATGACATACTGGTGATTATTAAATGTGGTACAAATGGGATTTGTCAGTAAAAGAATAGAAAACACTGCAGAAAACAGACAAATTGCTGTTAACCAGCATTTTCTCCTTTTCTCAAATTGTTTTAACATTGTTTCTCAAGGATCATTAAATCACTGGATTGTTTGTTAAAGAGCTAACTCTTCTGAGATAAAAATGTCTTTCTGAAGGTCCTATAACACAATTCAACTGCATTTTAACTTCTTTTCGAAGAACCCTGTGTTTCAACTTGATATTTTGTTTGTTTGTATTGGAATTCAACGCCGTTTTATCAGCTTAGGTCATTTCTCAGCTGCCAGTGTACCTACGCATGTGTTTCCTGGCTTTCTCACACCAGTACTGACAGAACTCTCTTTCTAAGCCACTGACTACTTTTTTCACCCACATCAGAGGTGAGAGCCAAAAAATAGCCAGAAAGAAAGTTTGCTTTTCAACCGGGAATCAAACTCACAATCACTAGGTCAAGAGTAAAGTACGTTAACCACTGAGCTACCCAGACGGGCCGTGTTTCAACTTGAACCTAAGGAAAAAAGCTTTTTTTTGGAGGGACAAAACAGAAAGCGCTGCAAACCATCATTTTTTCCATTTTCCATATTTTTTTTTTTCTTTCATTGATTAAACCCTACCTATGAGTAACATTAGACTTGTTGTCTGCAAACTGCTTTCAAATTGAGCAATTCTGTAACTTTGTTGTCTAATAATCAAATAAGAGTTAAGTCTTTATCATACAATCCCAAAGTTTTCATAACTCAAGAAAGAAGACTTTTGAAAACATTGTGGGAAATGGAAAAATTGCTGGTAACCAGCATTTCCTCCTTTTCCCACAATGTTTTCTTCCCTTTTAAGGGCCAGTTTCATCATTTCAGCCAAAACTGATTTGTCGTCTGCTTAGCAGTGCTTTCAATTTGGGCGTGTCTAGAATTTTGCGGTTTGGTTAAGAGGGTTAAGGGTTTAATTGTTGTGTCTGACTTGACAGTTCAGAGGAAAGGGCAATTTCTGATTTTGCCACAATGTTTTGACACATGATCATGAATAACCAGCATTTTTTCCAAGTCATCTGCTACAAGATTTGTTTTTTGGAGGAAACAGTGATGAAAGGCTGTCTGTTTCCCTCCTCCCAGCAGAAACTGTCTCCATTTTGACAAATTATGTGACAGGTATTCTGTCAAAAACCAGTAACAGCCTGCAGGAATTTTTACATCAAACACTGATAAACAAAACATTCGCCCAGTGCCATCTTTCTTCCTTTACCCCATATCTTACGACTGACGTCAAATTCCATGAATGCACCACCCCACCCGCCTTCTATTGTGCAGCAGCTTTTTGTCACAAGCAGGGGTGTGATTTATCAAATAAGAGAGGGCATGAGCAATTGTCCTAACCCCCTCCCCTCCCACAACACACTTCAGTAAGTACATACATGTAATTTCTAAGCAGATCTTTATGATCTGGGACAGTTTTGAATTTACAATTTTAACCCTTTGCCAGACAACAAAATTGTGGCCTTGTCAAATTGAATGTGTTCACAGACGAGAATTTCATTATGGCTAAAATGGTGGAATTTCTCTTTGATAGGGTAGAAAACATTGTGGAAAAGGAGAAAATGCTGATTACCAGTATTTTCTCCTTTTCCCACAATGTTATCCAAAGGCCTCTTTCCCAGGGTCATTAAAAGGTGGCATTGGGCTGTAAAGGGTTAGGCTTTGGTGGGAGGAAATCCTCCTAAAGACGAAAAAGTCACGCCCCTGCACAAGGAATTTCTTCTTTTACCACAATTTCTAATATAATGCATCAAACTTTTACACTTTAACCCTTTACCACACAATCCTGAGTTTTAACAACCCTGAGGAGAAAGCCTTTTGAAAACACTGTGGAAAAAGGAGTAAATGCTGGTAAATCAGCATTTCCTCCCTTTCCCACAATGTTTTCTACCCTATCAATGAGAAATTCCATCAGTAGAGCCACACTTAAATAGTTGTCTGCAAATGCTTTCAATTTTAGAAAAGTTTACATTTCTGTTGTGGGGTAAAGATTTCACAAGACTTAAGAAATTTTGGACTTTCCCAAATTGAAAGCATTAGCAGACAACAATTTAAATCAGGTTCAAATCGTGGAATCTGTAGAAAAGGGAGAAAAAGCTAGTTAACCCTTTACCACATAATCCCGACTTTTAACGACCATGAGGAACAAGCCTTTAGAAAACATTGTGGGAAAAGGAGAAAATGCTGGTAACCAGCATTTTCTCCTTTTCCCACAATGTTTTCTACCCTATCAAAGACAATTTACATCATTTGATTCACATTTCATTTGTCGTCTGCAAATGCTTTCAATTTGGACTAGTCTACATTTTTGTCGTTTGGTAAAGAGTTAACCCTTAAGCTGCTAATCGCGACCCACTGACCTTTTGCGGACAGTGTAGATCAAGATCAGACTGCACAGAACGTGCAGTCTGATCTTTGATCTACACTGTCCGATACGGTATTTTCTTTCCGGTGAAATCAACTTTGAAACCGCAATGTTTGGACTCTTAGTATTGAGTAGAAATTTGCGTTTCATTTATTCAGCAGCTTAAGTGTTAAACCCTTTTTTTATTTTTCCCACAATGTATTCATCTGCCTTTTTCCTCTGGGTTGTTAAAGCTATGGTAAAGGGTTAATTCATTTTGATTATTTACATTTTACAAGGTGTTCAGTCATTCTGCTGCAAATTTCTCTCAAACCATAACTAGAAGGGAACAAATTTGAGAAATGCACTAGCCTCTCCGTTTACAGATTTTATCTTTTACTGTTCAACTCTGCAAAAAATCTTTTAGCCTATACCAAACAATCCCATGATTAACTCTTTACCACAAAATCCCAAGATTTTGAAGACATAGTGGGAAAAGGAGAAAATGCTGGTAACCAGCATTTTCTCCTTTTTTTCCACTATGTTTTCTACTCAATCAAGAACAAATTCTATCATTCGAGCCAAATTTAAATTGTCGTCTGCAAATGCTTTCGAATTGGACCAGTCTAAAATTTTGTCATCTGGTAAAGAGTTAAATGACCCCAAGGATGAATAACACAAGTAATTTCTAGTAACCAGTATCTTCTCCATTTACCACAATGTTTTCCACCCTTTCAAATGCAAATCCTATCACCAGAACCAAATATATGTTGTCTGCAACATGTTTTCAATATGTAGGGGTCTAAACTTCGTTTTTCAGTTTATTCTGGGAAAGAAGGCTCTTTGAAACATTGTGGGAAAAGGAGAAAATACTGGTAACCTTTCCAAACAATGTTTTCTGCCCTTCAATGGACATATCTTACTGTTTGAGCTACATTTTGTTTTCAATTTGAACAAGTCTGTTATTTTGACATCTGATAAAGAGATAACTCTGTTCCAGACAATCCCGAGTTTTAACGACCCTGAGAAAGAAGCCTTTTGAAAACATTGTGGGAAAAGGAGAAAATGCTGGTAACCAGCATTTTCTCCTTTTCCCACAATGTTTTCTACCCTTCCCAAAACAAGTTTTAATTTTTCATTCAAATTTATTTTGTGTTCTGCAAATGCTTTCAATTTGAACCAGTCTAAAATTTTGTCGTGTGATAAAGAGTTAACTCTGTTCCAGATGACAAATTTTTACACTTGTTTATACTGAAAGCTAGTACAAAAAATGAATGAAATGTGGCTCGAATGTATAAAATTGTCTTTGACCGAGTGAAAAACTACAGTGGGGGAAAAAAATGCTGTCTACAAGCCTGTTTTCCCTATCCCTCAATGTTTTCAAGTCTTCTTCCACATCCTTGTAACAAGACAGGATCTTTTGATAAATGCTTGAGATGATGCCACACCCTTTATGAAAAAAATATTTGCATTTTGTGCGTCATTCGTAGGTAACATTTGCATAATAATGGCAAACTCTATAACTCTTAATTTTTGCTGATGTACTTTTGGCTTTTCCATGCAATAAATAATGAGCAAACTGTCATGATTGATTGTATGGTGTTTAACGCCGTTTTCAACATTATTTCAGTTATATCGTGGAGGCAAGTACACCTATCCATGCTTTCCTGGAGTTTCTTTTACCAGTACTACGCACAATATTCTTTCCAAGCCACTGGCTGCTTTCCCACATAACCATCGTCGAAACAATGGTCAGTGGTGAAAGAGGAATGAATCCTGCCGCAATGACTATCATCAATCCTCGGAAAGAAATTGGCCGAGCTGGGGATCTAACCAGTGACCTCCTCTTCTCAAGTCCTGTACGCTACCGACTGAGCTACGGGGGCTCGGCATCAAACTGTTATAAATGTTTTAAATCTGGACCAGTCTAAAATTTTGTTGTTTCGTAAAGAGTTTAATATCTTAACTCTTTACCAAAAGACAAAATTTTAAACTTGTCCAAATTGGAAGCATTTCCAGACGATGAATCAAAAGTTGCTAAAATGGTGATTTCTCTCTTTGATAGGGTAGAAAGCATTGTGGGAAAAGGAGAAAATGCTGGTTACCAGCATTTTTCTCCTTTTCCCACCATGTTTTCAAAAGCTTTCTTCCATATGGTCGTAAAAAGTCGGGATTTTGTGGTAAACGGTTAAGAAAGAAGGCTTTTGAAAAACATTAGTAACCAGTATTTTTCTCTTTTTCAAACAATGGTTTCTACCGTTCCACAATAAATGCCAAAATTTGAGCCATTTTTTAGCAATTTATTGTCTTAACCCTTTCCCAAACAAGCCCTGGTTTTCACGTGTCTGCAGTACAAGTCTTTTCAAAACACTGTGGGAAAAGGAGAAATTGCTCGTAACAAGCAATTTCTCCTTTTCCCACAGTGTTTTCTACTCTTCTTGAGAACTTTCTGCCATTTTCATCAAATTTAAAATTGTCGTCTGCAAACTCTTTGAATTTGGACCAGTCCAAAATTAGTCGTTTGGGAAAGGATTAAGAGTTTGGACTAGTCTTAAACATTGTTGTCTGGTAAAGAGTTACATTTTAACAGTACAACTAATCCTATACCACACAGTCCCGAGTTTTAATGACCCTGAGGAATAAGGCTTCTGAAAATATTGTGGGAACCAACATTTTCTCCCTTTCCAACAATGTTTATTTCATCCCTTTCACAGACAAATCTGACCATTTGAAGAAAATTTAATTTTTCCTCTGCAAATGCTTTCAATTTGAAGTGGTCTAAAATTTTGTCGTTCAGTAAAGAGTTAAAACAGGGCTGTAATGGAGGGAACCAAGAAACTCCGTTTGCATTCTTTGTGATGACTCAGCCTATCCAATATCTGAGAGAAATACCTGCCAAATTTTCAGCTACACCTGTAATCAGGCAGTCATGTGACATACTGCGACATCACAGGCAATCTATCAAAATTTGTTGTCGTTCCATTCCCAATAAGCTATGTCACTGACAAGGATCTTGGAAGTGTATACATTAACACTGTGCCTGCAGGGCAGAGCTATACCATCCCTTCAACCTCTCCTTCTTATTATAGCTCTATACCAAACAGCAAAATATGGGACTTGTCCAAATTCAAAGCCATTGTAGATGACAAATCAAGTGTGTTTCAAATGATGATATTTGTCTTTGATAGGATAGAAAAAACAGTAGGAAACCAATAAAATTTTAGAAGCCAGCATTCTTTTCTTTTCTGACAATGTTTTCCAAAACCTTATTACAGAGAGTTGTTGACACTCTGGACAGATGACTTTTGATAAAGCTGAAGCAGACATCTTTCAAGCTCTCTGGAGTTGAATTGAGAAAATGCTAAATAATATGCTGTTTCTCTGCTATCTGCAATCAAGATTTTTAAAACCTGTCATAACACCCACAAATAATGACAACCATGCAAAGGACTTGCATATACTTAACTTCTTCGTTTTCTTGATACTAGCACACTTCCCTAATGTAATGGTGGACAATGCTAAACAAATGCTAGCAACATCTTAAACCTTTAATGAACAATGCCACCTTTTAACGACCCTGGGAAACAGGTTTTTGAAAACATTGTGGGAAAAGGAGAAAATGCTGGTAACCTGCATTTTTTCCTTCTCCCACAATGTTTTCTACCTTATCAAAGAAAAATTGCACCATTTGAGTCACATTCAAATTGTTGTCTGCAATTGCTTTCAATTTGAACAAGGCTAAAATTTTGTCCTCTGATAAAGGGTTAAGTAACTTCTCAAGATGTCAATACTTTTCAAGCATCAGATCCAAATACTGAAATGTTAAACTTAAAAAAATATTAAACAGTGTAGACACAAGATATGACCACAAGAAACCATTTTTTTTTCAAAGTGAGGAAATGGGTCTTGAGTCCAGTTGCCTGTCAGATGTCAAAGGGTCATCCTTTATGAATGCCAAATAAAATAGCATCTTCCTCCATTCAACCATGAAAATAAATACCCTTAGTTATTTTGTATTCAGGCGAGAATATCTGCTAATCAGGTGACAAAATTTTATAATGGAGAAAAAGCAGACAACAGTGGAACTCACTGTCACTTAGTCCATTTTGGAGGAACCATGAGTCTCTGAGGTTATTTGCAAGGAACCATAGGTATGGATAGTTTGGAGGAATAATATGTCACTGAGGCTGTTTTAGAGGATCCTTGAGCCACTGAGGCCAATTGTTAGTGGAACCTTGACTCACAAGGAATGTTTTACAGAAACTGAGTCATCAAGACCATTTCAACACAACCTTGAGTCATGGAGGCCATTTTAGATGAAATTAAGTCAGTGAACCCATTTTGGAGGAACCTTGAGTCTCTGCGGATATTTTTGAGAAACCTTTTGTCAATAAGAATATGTAACCATTTACCACACAATCCTAACTTTCAACGACCCTGATAAAAGGGCCTTTTGAAAAAATTGTGGGAAAAGGAGAAAATGCTGGTAAGCAGCATTTTCTCCTTTTCCCACAATGTTTTCTACCCTACCCAAAACAAATATCAATTTTTGATTCACATTTATTTTGACGTCTGCAAATGCTTCCAATTTGGACTGGTCTAAAATTTTGTTGTTTGGTAAAGGGTTAAGAAGAACCTGGTGTCAGTATGAGTATTTTGGAAGGTCCCTGTGTCTTTAAGGATATTTTAGAGGAGCTGTGTGTCACTGAGGGTCTTTCAGAAACAATGCATATTTTCAAGAAACCTTGTGACACTTAGTATACATTTAAAATTCTTGTTTTACTCAGGATATTTCAGATAAACCTTGTGTCACTAATGCCATTTTGGTGGAGTTTTGTGTCATAAAGTCAACTTAGAGGAACTTTGCATCATTAGGGATTTTGAGAAGAACCTCATCACTATGGATATATCAGATAAACCTTTTGTCAGTCATTTAGGCAATTTTACAGGAGCCTCGCTATTTTCTAGGACACTGTCTCACTATGAAATTCTCCCAATCAACATTGTCTTTGCTCAGGCCTTTCACTTCAAGCCACACATCACCTAGACCTTTGCCACCAAGGCAATTTTAGTGGAATCCTATGTTCCCAGGGCCATGTTAGAGGGACCTGGTGCCACCAAGGCCATTCTATAGAAATTTTTTACTGCTAAGAATATTCAAGGGAACTGTGTGAGGCCTTGTGTGTCTAAGATCATTGTACAGGAACCTTATGTCACATGGACCATTAGGAGTAACCTTGTGTCACCAGGGCAATTTTAGAGAGACCTTGTGTCCTTGAGATTATTTAAAAGGAACATTTGTGTCACTAAGACCAATGAAGTAAAACTTTGTGTCACTGAAGTGAACTTAGAGGAACTTTGTGTCACTAAGGCCACATTAAAGGGACGTTTTGTCACCAAGGCCATTTAGAGGAATCTTATCACCAAAGCCATTTAAGACACCCTTATATCACCTATGAGCCATTGAAGAGCAACCATGTGTCACTGTAGAGGAACCTTTTGTCACTGAGACCACTGTAGAGGAACTTTGTGCCACTGAGGCCACTGTGGAGGAATCTTGTGCCACCGAGGACATTGTAGTGGACCCTTGTGTCAATGAGACCACTGCAGAAGAACTTTGTGCCACCGAGGACATTGTAGAAGAATCTTGTGCCACCGAGGACATTGTAGTGGACCCTTGTGTCAATGAGACTACTGTAAAAGAACTTTGTGCCACTGAGGCCACTGTGGAGGAATCTTGTGCCACCGAGGACATTGTAGTGGACCCTTGTGCCACCGAGGACATTGTACAGGAATCTTGTGCCACCGAGGACATTGTACAGGAATCTTGTACCACCGAGGACATTGTAGTGGACCCCTGTGTCAGTGGGACTACTGTAGAAGAGCTTTGTTCAAATGAAGACACTGTAGAGGAACTTTGTGGCCACTGCAGAAGATTCCTCTATCACTGATGCTACTGTAGGAGAACATGGTTTGTATTCACCAACCATTCTTAAGAATGTTCTAGACTTATTCTTCAAGATTTTCCAAGTTTGAAAGTAACACAACTTCTGATTGGCTAAACCAAATGGTTTAGCCAATAAGAAGATGTGTTACTTTCAAATTTGGAAAATTTTGGAGAACAAGACCAAGAATGTTCTTAAGAATGGTTGGTGAATACGGACCTGTTAATTTTCACTGAGGCTACTGTAGGAGAACATTATGTCACTGAGGCTACTGTAGTGGAGTTCTGCAACTCTGAGGCTGTTCTAGAGAAACCCTTTCCACTGAGACCACTTGGGAAGAAAGTTGTATCACTGAGGCCATGTGTTACTCAGAGCCCATGTGTCACTAAGACCACTGTTGAGGAATGTTGTGCCACTGTACAGGTATGATTAGTCACTTTGAAAAAAACTGACGTGAACTTTGTGTCATGATGTGCCACTGAAGCCAGTGTTGAAGAACCTTGTGTCACTGAGGCCAATGTACAGGAGTCTTGAGTCTCTGAGGCTATTCCTGAGAAACCCTGTGTGATTGAGGCCATTGTACAGGAGCCTTGTATCATTGGCCAGCTTTGGGAAATCTTGTGTCACAGAGACCCCCTTGGAGGAAATTTGAGGCCTCTGTAAAGGAACTATCTGTCCCTGAAGCCACTGTAAAGTATACCTTAGGTCACCTAGGCCCTTCTACATAGACACTGTCACTGCGGCTTTTTTAGAGAAACCTTGTGTCACTGAGGTAACTGTAGAGAAACCTTACGATAGGCAATTTCTCCTTTTATCACAATACATTATTAATGTTTCAAATTGTTAAAAAATTGTAGCAGAGGAGAAACTGCTGTCTATGAGCAGTTTCTCATTTTTGGACTCTGTTTTCAAAAAGTGATCTGCAACAAGATACAGAAGATAATTCATTAATGCTTTCAAATTGGATGATTCCATGATGCTCAATAAGGGAACACATCAACTGAATTGCAAGGAAGTAGTTCAAAAAAAGTAACCCACCTTTCAGTATTGAAATTATGTGTGTTAACCCTTTACCACACAATCCTGACTTTTAACAATGCTGAGAAAGAAAGCTTTTGAAAACGTCACGGGAAAAGGCGAAAATTCTGGTTACTAACATTTCTACTTTTTCTACAATGTTTTCTACCCTTCAAAACTTAAATTTCAATTCTTAAGTCACTTTATTTTGTCGTCTGCAAATGCTTTCTAATTGGACTATTTTAAGATTGTGTTTTTTGGTAAAGAGTTAAGTCTTTACCAAATGCTAAAATTTTAGACTAGCCCAATAAGAAAACATTAGCAGATGACAAATTAAATTTGGTCTGAGTAATAAAAAATTGTTTTCTGACAGAGCGCTAAAAATTGTGGAAAAAGGAGAAAATTCTCGTTCCCAGCATTTTCTCCTTACAAGCATTTTTAACAGGGCTGTTAAAACTTGGAATTGTTGGGCAAAGGGTTAAATATAAAGAGCCTCTCAAAAGGTGTCTTGAAGGCATATTTTGATACATATCTCTGTTCGAATCTTGTCCAACATCTTGTTTCCTGGTTTAGGTCTATATTGGAAACTAGTTGTTATGATTGATTAACTCTATACCAAACTACAAAATTTTTGACAGGTCCAAATTGAAAGCATTTGCAGACGATAAAACAAAATTTAATGTTGCACAACTGAGGAAAATTTTTATTTGAAAGGGTAGAAAAGATTGTGGGAAAAGGAGAAAATGCTGGTTACCAGCATTTTCTCCTTTTCCCACAATCTTTTCAAAAGACTTCTCTTTCAGGATCGTTAAAACTCGGGATTGTGTGGTAAAGAGTTAAATGAAACTTTTCAGCCTATAGCAAAAATCCCAAGTATTGCAATTAACCCTTTCCCAAACAAGCCCTGGTTTTCACGTGTCTGCAGTACAAGTCTTTTCAAAACACTGTGGGAAAAGGAGAAATTGCTGGTAATGAGCAATTTCTCCTTTTTCCACAGTGTTTTCTACCCTTTTTGAGAACTTTCTGCCATTTTCATCAAATTTAAAATTGTCGTCTGCAAACTCTTTCAATTTGGACCAGTCCAAAATTTGTCATTTGGGAAAGGGTTAAAAGCTATTTTTTGGAGAAAAATATCTCCTTAAGGGACAGTGTAGATCCATTCTGTGCAGTCTGATCTTGATCTATACTGGCTGCAAAAGGGCCTTTAGTCCTGCTTAGCACTCTAGGGGTTAATTATAACTGTGAGAGGCTCTAATGTCTCCCAATAACCCTTCAAGGGTCTATCATGACGCAAGGTCTTTACACAAGCAATGTAGATCAAGATCAATCTGCACAAAATATGCAGTTTGATGTTGGATCTATCCTGTCCGCCATATCCAGATATTCCTGCCAAAGCAGTCTGTAAGTTTTTTGGCTCCTTTTTTTACTTGCTAAAAATGTCCATATTAAAAAAATGAAATTTGTTTTGGGAAGAGTAGAAAACATTGTGGGAAAAGAATAAAATGCTGGTTACCAGCATTTTCTCTTTTTCCCAAATGTTTTCTAAAGGCTTCTTACCCAGGGTCGTTAAAAGTCGTGATTGTGTGGTAAAGGGTTAAATATTTTAACCCTAAGATAGAGCGCCGAATAAACTTGTCATACATTTTCATCCTAGAAATACGACCCAAATAATTGCAATTTCTTAGTTGCTTTTTTCTACAGTGATTCAGCAAAGCGGACAGTGCAGATCAAAGATCAGGCTGCATGTTTTTGTGCAGCCTGATCTTGATCTACACTGGCCGCAAACGCAACTATAGTCGTGAAAGGCATTTTAAGGGTCAAGATTCATCTATATTCAACACATTTGCAGGTGACATCTAAATTTTGCTCCAATAATGGACTCTGCCTGTGAAAAAGGGTAAAAGTTAACATTGTGGGGAAAAAAGAGAAAATGTTAAATATACCAGCTTTTTCTAATTTTCTCACAATGTTTTCAAAAGCCCTCTCTGCCAGGGTTGTTAAAACTCAGAACTGAGCAGTGAAAGGGATTAAAGAACATTATAAGTCTTTCACCTGCATCATTATTCACAAAAATGTTTCTGCACCAAATCTTTTCATTCTCCTATCTTTTTTTTAATCCTCTGCGGAGGAAATCTTGGTTTATTATTTAAAATTCAATCATTTTCAATTTTCTGCTGTCCTGACTGCATTCCTCAGCAGTTTTTGACTCCTAATTGAAAAAAGGACATCTTCAAACACCTGTATGTCTTGGAAGGCTTTACTTTAACTTTTTACAAGGTGACACAATTTTAGAAAGGTCCAAATTGAAAGCATTTGCAGACGGCAAATTAAATGTGGCTTAAATTGTTGCACTATTCTATAGAAGGGTAGAAAACGTTGAAAAACGAGAATATACAAGTTACCAGCCCTTTCTCCTTTTCCCAAAACGTTTTCAGAGGCGTTAAAATATAGGATTGTTTGGTAAAGGGTTAACCCCTTATCACACAATCCCGACTTTTAACGACCCTGGGGAAGAAGCCTTTTGAAAACATTGTGGGAAAAGGAGAAAATGCTGGTAACCAGCATTTTCTCCTTTCCCCACAATGTTTTCAACCTTTCCCAAAACAAATTTCAGTTTTTGAGTCACATTTATTTTGTCGTCTGCAAATGCTTTCAATTTGGAAACGTTCAAAATGTTGTCATTTGGTAAAGATTTAAACCTTTATCTCCTGAAAACAAATATGCAGCAAACAACTGATGTAAAATTATATAGCAGTAGCAGTTCATTTATTCCTGTCTTTTCTGGGTTTCCAAAAGAACTATCATGGTTGGGATTAGTTGTTCCTTGCCAAAGGACACTATCACATGTCCAGGGTTGTTTGGTAAAGAAATGGCCTCTCAGCTATAGAGAATTTCACTTGTGCATGAACTTTCTTTACCAAAGATAACACAAGAAGCTTTTGTAGACTGCACAGAACATGAAGTCTGATCTATGATTTATATTGTTCACTACTTTATTCTATATTGCCTGAACCATCTCTTCATCTTGCGGTGGAACCAAATTTTGTAGCAATTGAAAATGTCTAATTCATCTGTTTGGTAGTGAAAGAGTTAAGGGTGAAAATGTGTGAAAGTTTGGCAAAAAATTATGTCTGAAAGTAAATCATTCTGAAAAATTCATCTTTTGTCACAATGATTTTCAGTGAGGTCTGCTGCAAGACATAAAAGCTGTCTTCAAAATATTTTGACTAGGTTTCACAGTACGCTAGATAACTACTCACATGATAGAGGTTTGCAGAATGGCATCATGGGATATTTATGCAAATGAGCTATTTGACAGAAGATAATGGGCCTGCAGAGAGCTGGGCTGTCCTCAATGTCTGTTCATATCAGTATACCGTATCTGTTAATACTTGTCTCAGACTTGCATATTACTAGATTTCATACACACTTTAACTCTTTACCACACCACAAAAAGTCAGACAAGTCTGAACTGTAAGAATTCGCTGAAAGCAAGAGGGTCATTTATCCCTAAAGCGCTCACCTGAGTAAAGTGATCTTGGATTAACTCATTACCAGAAGGCAAAATTTTAGCCTGGCCCAAATTGAAAGCATTTGCAGATGACAAATTAAATGTTACTCAAAACATGAAATTGGTCTGTCATAGGGTAGCAAAAATTGTAGGAAAAGGAGAAAATCCTGATTACCAGCATTTTCTCCTTTTCCCACAATGTTTTCAAATGCCTTCTTTCTCAGGGGGGGATAAAAGTCGTCAATGTGCGGTAAAGGGTTAATAAAGTTTTGGACTGACATTGTGGCCTCTGGTTTTTCTAAGATTTGTCCCAGTTACGTTCTCTGTGACCTGACATGCCCCATTTATACAAGTATCTAATTTATCATCAAATAAACATTCTAGCCTATTTTCAAGAGTGTTGGATATGAAAATGTGGCCTCTACAGGTTACACAAGGCTTTCTTAAGATCTGTCTAGTTGACCTCCTCTCTGACCTAAAGTACGAAAGTTTCATACTTTTTGGAGATATCATAAAGACAAACATTCTGACCAACTTTCATGACTATTTGACCGAAAATGTGGCCTCTAGAGGTCACACAAAGTTTTTCTAGGATTTATCCGATTGACCTACTTTTTTACCTGAAATACCACAGTTTCATACTTTTTGGTTGATTGATAACTTGATTGAATTGTGTTTAACGCTGCTTTCAACATTGTTTCAGTCATATCACAGTGATCATACTTTTTGGAGATACCATCAAGACAAACATTCTGATAAACTTTCATGAGTATTGGACTGAAAATATGGCCTCTAGAGGTCACACAAGATTTTTCTAGATTTTATTCCATTGATCTACCTTTTGACCTGGTGTAACAAAGTTTCATACTTGTTGGTGGAGATTCCATCAAGACAAACATTCTGACTTATGTTCATGAGTATCAGACTGAAAATGTGGCCACTAGAATGCACACAAAGTTTTTTCTGAGATTTGTCCCAATGACCTACTTTTTGACCCAATGTGACCTAATTTCACACTTGTCTAAGATATTGTAACAAACATACAGACCAATTTGTATGACCAGAATACGCACAAACTTTCTCTCAAATTTGTCCCAGTGACCTCCTTTTTTACCTAACTTGACCCATTTTTAGATTTGACAGATTTCATCAAGACATACATTTTGACCAATTTTCATGAGTATCATTCTGAAAATGTGGCCTCTAGAATGCATACAAAGCTGTTTCAAAGATTTGTCTGTGTGACCTACTTTTTGACCTAATGTGACCTTATTTCAACCTTGTCTTAGATATTAATAAAACATTACATTCTGACCAATTTTCATGAGTTTTGGAGTGAAAATGTACTCTCTAGAGTGCATACAAAGTGATTGTTGATGCCTGGATAGAAGCATGATGGAAGATGGACACAGCATGATCACAAAAGCTCAACTTGAGCCCTTTGTGCTCAGGTGAGCTAAAAAAAATATTAGGGCTATTTAAAATAAGATACTCACCTGTGAAAGGATAGAAAAGATTGTGAAAAAACGAGAAATGCTGGGAACCAGCATTTTCGCCTTTTCCTAAATGCTTTCAGAAGCCTTCCTCTGGTTTGTAAAGATAAGGATAATTTGGCAAAGGTGATCAGTTCTATCCATTCATCCTGACAAAATAGCATCCACAAGCACACACCATTATAAATCTGCATAAGAAATCTATAGAGGACTTTTCATACCTCTAGTGGGTAACAGGACTATTTGCTCATAACAAACAACAGTGTCCTGCTAAGGAGCAGATTCTGGGACAGGTTCTAGGACACCCACCCCCACCACCCAAGGAAAACTGGCAGATTTCTTGCAGGCAGTTTTCGAGGGGGGGGAGGGGAGAGAGGGTTTAGTATTCCAGGGGCAGTTCTCCTGATACCTCTGGGACTTCGTCCTATTAAGCCTTTACCACACAATCCCGAGTTTTAACGACCCTGATGAAAAAGGCTTTTGAAAACATTGTGGGGAAAGGAGAAAATGCTGGTAACCAGCATTTTCTCCTTTTCCCACAATGTTTTCTAACCTGTCAAAGACAGAAATCATCATTTGCACTGCATTTTATTTGTCGTCTGCAAATGCTTTCAATTTGGTCGAGTCCTAAATTTTGTCATTTGGTAAAGAGTTAAATTAGAGTAATGTCCAAACATCATGCATGCAAGCAAATGGGACTGCATCCTTTTTAAAATATATTTGCTAAGTAGTCCTGAGTGCATTTTAGTCTCGCATATTCTGAACATTGTGCCCTATATTTCAGTATTTCTACAGGACAAACATGCCCTTTCTGGAGGATCCTTGACAGAACAACAACCTTTTTACACAAATTCATGTATTAAACCTTTATCACACAATACCTAGTTTTAACAACCCTGAAAAAGAATGCTTTTAAAAACATTGTGAGAAAAGGAGAAAATGCTGGTAACCATCATTTTCTCCTTTTCCCACAATGTCCTCTACCCTTTTATTGACAAATTCTACCAGCTGAGCCACATTTAACCCTTTACCACACAATCCCGACTTTTAATGACCCTGGAAAAGAGGCTTTTTGAAAACATTGTGGGAAAAGGAGAAAATGCTGGTGACCAGCATTTTCTCCTTTTCCCACAATGTTTTCTAACCTATCAATGACAGATTTCATCATTTGGGCCACCTTTAATTTGTCGTCTGCAAATGCTTTCAATTTGGACCAGTCTAAAATTTTGTCGTTTGGTAAAGAGTTAAGCTGTTGTCTGCAAATGCTTTCAATTTTGAGAAGACTTACTGCGGTCTGCTGAAGAGTTAAACCTGTAATCCTCAGATCAAGGTGGCTTCAAAGTCTTCTATCATGAAGGTCACAAGTTATTCAAATAATCCTAGCTACACACAAAGCCAAAAACTCTACCTGTACAAGAGGACTGAGTCCAATAAAACCATTATTCCACTGCAATATCAACCATGGTACATAAAACACTTGGCACCAAATATGGCATTGCTCCAGAATTGATACCCTTCTCTGCCACAGCCTGTTTCATTCATCCATTTAACTGTTTAACACACAATCCCAAATTATGAAAATATTGTGGGACAAGAAGAAAGTGCTGGTAGTCTGTATTTTCTCCTTTGCCCACAATGTTTTCTCTGTTTGAAGGTCCCATCTTTCCATCTTTTTCATTTAAAGTAAAGAATTAATTTACCAGATACCAACAATATTTTTATCCTGTGAAACTGAAAGCAGTTGTAATATGGCAGATGAGGCTCAAATGATTGGATTCTGTGTCTGAATGGGTAGACACATTCTGAGAAAAGGAGAAAGTGCTGGTAACCACAATTTTCGCTCCCCCCCCTTCAGAAGTTTTTAAAAACCTTTTTCCTCATAGTCATAAAAGCATGGCAGTGTTTGGTAAAAGGGTAAACCCATCAAAATACCAGAAGTAGCTTCAGCTATTTAACTCTACCAATGACAAAATCTCAGACTGGTCCATGTTAAGAGCATTTCCAGACAACATAATTATTAAATGTTGTTTAACTCTTTACCACACAATCCCAACTTTTAACGACCCTGAAAAAGAAAGCTTTTGAAAACATTGTGGGAAAAGGAGAAAATGCTGGTAACCAGCATTGTCTCCTTTTCCCACAATGTTTTCTACCGTTCCCAAAACAAATTTCAATTTTTGGTTTACATTAATTTTGTCATCTGCAAATGCTTTCAATTTGGACTAGTCTAAAATTTTGTCATTTGGTAAAGGGTTAAATACTGGGAGTTGTCTTGGATATAATAGAAAACAATGGGGGGGGGGGGGGGGGGAGTAAAGGAGAAAATGATGGTTACCAGCATTTTCTCCTTTTGGCACAATTTTTTCAAAAGTCTTCTTCTTCTGGGTAGTTAACACTTGGAATTGTGTGGCAAAGGGCCAAAAAACAATCCTCACAATTTTCCTACAACCTTAATAGACAGGACTTTGGAAAACATCCTTCGAAAAGGAGAAAATGCAGGTGACCAGAATTTTTTTAAACATTTCAAGACAAATATCTTAATTTGAGCCACATTGAACTGTCATAATTCAGTATATGTTTTTAATATGAACTGGTAAAAAAAAATTGCCATCTGGTAGAGCGTTGCTGTTGACAAAGTAGATTAAGATCAGGCCACACAAAATATGAACTCTGATCATGACATTATCCTCTGTAGAAAATGAGATACCGTATTTCACATAATTAACACTCCCTCCCTAATAGTAGCCCCCCCCACTATATTACTTACTCCAGAGGCCCCTGGACAACCCCCACCAACACCCGACCTCAGCTTAAAATTGATGACTGGAGTGACAAACTTCCAAACTCAAGATAAATTCACTTAAACTTTTCAAACGCAGACTGACAAAAAATTATTGCTGACTGATATTTTACAAATAAACTTACTGCGACTGCATCAACATAATCCTAATTACTTCACAAATCGCTGTCATAAACACCTGACCATCCGAATATAGATACACGTCCGATAACATTATAAACCTCAAGTGACACAAAATTTTGTCATCTAACTTGGAAAAACTTTAAGAAAGTGAAGTATCAAAGGTATCAAAGACCTGTGTCCCAAATTAGTCATGAATGCTATTTAATATCCAAAATGAATCATGATCAGCAGTAACATCGATATTATGCGATAACACAGCTGGTTTTTCAAATAGTGATCGCTTTGCAGTCGGCACTGACTAAAACCCAGATCAAAGTACGGTACCATACTTATAATGGCACTTAAATTTTGGGAAATTGGCCTTGAAATAAGAGCGCACTGTGGGCGTTTTGCATAGTGCTCCTGCACGTTAATTAGGTGAAATATGGTATGCTGGCCAAAACCTGAAGTTCCGTAACTTTTTTAGCAAAAGAAAAATGTGAAAATGTCTGTTTCAATAATTTAGAAGCTTTATATTGTTCTGATTTATTCACAATAGTTCACTTATCCAAAATTATCATAATTTATGCAAGTCTGTGAGACTTCTATCAACTCTTTACCAAACAACAAATTTTGGACTCAAATTGAAAGCATTTGCAGACAACAAATTAAATACATGTATATTTCAGATGGCGATTTCTATCTTTGATAGGGAAGAAAACAATATGGGAAAAGGAGAAAATGCTCGTTACCAGCATTTTCTCTTTTTCCCACAATGTTTTCAAAAGGCTTCTTTCTCAGGTTGGTTAAAACTTGGGACTGTGTGGTGAAGGGTTAAGGATTGGACCAGGGCTTAAGTTGCTTCTGAGGAATTTGTAGATCAAGATTAGACTGTACAGGATGTAGTCTGATCTAACATCTACTCTCTGTGCTTCTTTGTTCCATATTCTGGCCTAACCAACCTTGAAATATTGTTATTTGAGCTGTCTTTCCAAATTAACTCATTTCTACACAATCCAGACTTTTAACAACTTGTTGGAGAAGACTTTTGAAAACATTGTGAGAAAAGGAGAAAATGCAGGTAACCAGCATTTTCTCCTTTTCCCACAATCTTTTCTACTTTGTAAAAGAAATTCAGTTTATCTGCAGCACTTCTCCTTTTCCACAATGTTTTCTCCCTGTTCAAAGAAACTTTCCTCCTTTTGTGCCACATTTGATTTGTCGTCTGCAAATGCTTTGGTTTTGGACAATTTTAAAATTTTTGTCATTTTGTAAAGAGTTATTTGGATCATTTATGCAGCAGACAATAATAAACACTATAAATCAATTACAAGCATTCACTCACAATCTCCAGAAAACATTTGTTATCAGCAAACAACTTTGACTTTTTACCAAACAACAAAATTTGAGACTTGTCCAATTTTAAAGCATTTGCAGACGACAAATTATAATTATCGGGATAAATTGATAAAACTCTTTTCTTAAAGGATAAAACTTTCTGAGAAAAGGAGAAATTGCTATTTACCAGCAAATTCTCCTTTTCCCAAAATATCTTGAAAAGCCTCTTTTCTCAGGGTCGTTGATACTCAGTACTGTGTAGAAGAAATTTAATGACCCTGAAGCAGCAGACCTTTGAAAATATTGTTGGAAAAGCAGAAAAATTCCAGTAACCAGCAATTTATCCTTTTCTACAATGTTTCCTGCCCTTTCAAAAACAGATGCCATCATTTCAGCTACATTTAATGTTTCGTCTGCAAATGCTTTCAGTTTGGATCAGTCTAAAATTATGTCGTTAAGAAAAGAGTTAACACTTCACTGCACAATGCTGCCTTGATGCAACCCTGGGAAAGATGCCTTTTGAAAACATTGCGGGAAAAGAAGAAAATGCTGTTAACCAGCATCTTTTCCTTTTCCCACAATGTTTTCTACCCTATCAAAGAAAAATTGCACCATTCGACACACATTGAAATTGTCGTCTGCAAATGCTTTCAATGTGGACAAGTGTAAAATTTTGTTGTTTGGTAAAGAGTTAAGAAGTGAAGCACTGGAAGACAAAAGACAAACTGTCTGCAGGAAGTTATGTATTACCTGCATCGACCTTCACCAAACAAACTACGTTGTTTCAACTGTCCGGAAAAAGACAGCTTTTGAAAGCATGGCTGGAAAACTAGAAAATGCTGGTAACCAGCATTTCCTTCCTTTCCATCAATGTTTTCTTCCCTTTTCAAGAAAATTTTTTTCCTTTCAGCCACACTATTTTTTTCATCTGCAAATGCTTTCATATTGTACAAGTCTTTAATTTCTTTTTGCTATAAAGGATTTATTTCTATACGAAACGACAACATTTTAGACCCGACCAAATTGAAAGAGTTTGCAGACAACAACATAAAGAACGCTCAAATGACGATTTCTGTCTTTGATAGGGTAGAAAACATAGTGGGAAAAGGAGAAAATGCTGATTACCAGCATTTTCTTCTTTTCCAACAATTTTTTCAAAAGCCTTCTCCTTCAGTGTCATTAAAACTTGGGGTTGTGTGTTAAAGGGTTAAAAGTGCAACTTGCCCAACCATTAAAGTACTGTTACTCTAGATTCATACAGTTCTGGCATTCATAAATTATGGTAAAGGTGTTCTTTGTTCTTGGACTCACCAAATCCTCAAGGTGGGGGGCCCATCTTGGTATTTATACATAAATTAAAAAGCGTCCTCAAGAAATAATTTTTTTACTTCCAATTTGCAGCAAATTCATTAAAACCCTTGTAGAACAGTGATAGCCAATACAAATTCAAGTTTCAATGCACTATATCATGAATGCAGCGTGAGAAAAAGTTGTTGCACAGTGAGGTACAATCTCACATGTTTAGAGTGATTTCTCTTTGTGCCACTATATTTTGCTTATCATGATGAGATCTTAAAGTACCTTTACACCAAGAAAAACTGAGGTAACATACAGTGTATGCACTGCAAAACTGCAAAGCTCAAATACACACAAAAAACCAAACATTTTGAAAACAAACTGAAAACAAATTAGAAGAGCACCAATCACATGTAAAACCAATATGCTCTCTGTGTGTAATTTGGTCAGTTTTTTGAAAGAATGCTGTTAATGGTTAAGTTATACTAAGAAGTTCATTTAACCCTTTACCAGACGACAAAATTTTAGCCTGGTCCAAACTGAAAGCATTTGCAGATGACAAGATCGTTAAAACTCGGGACTGTTTGGTAAAGAGTTAATTATCTCATTAACAAATGAAATACCTTATTTCCTGGTGATTTACTGGAACCCTCAGAGAATGAAAAAGACGACATTTGAAAACATATAGGAAATAAAGGAAAAATGCTGCTAAACAGCATTTTCTCCTTTTCCCAGAATGTTTTCTACCCTTCCCAAAACAAAGTTCAATTTTTCAGTCACTTTTATTTTGTTCTCTGCACATGCTTTGAATTTGGACCAGTCTAAAATTTTATCATTTGGTAAAGAATTAAACATCTTGGAAAAAGAGACAATAAAATACAGAAACACAAAACCTTAACAGATTACAAGAAAATGATAATGGAAGAACATGCATGTGACATTCCAATGTCGTCTGCTGTATGTAAATAATATGTCACCTGTTGGTAGGAACCCATAGAATTCCCCCCCCCCCCCCAAAAAAAAATTACTGAATTTTTAAGCAGACTTTGAAAACACCCTTGTGAAGAGAAAAAAATGTACATGAATTAACCCTTTACCACACAATCCCAACTTTTAATGACCCTGAGAAAGAAGCCATTTGAAAACATTGTGGGAAAAGGAGGAAATGCTGGTAACCAGCATTTTCTCCTTTTCCCACGATGTTTTCTAACCTTTCAGAACAAATGCAGTTATTTTAGCCACATTTAATGTGTCTTCTGCAAATGCATTCAATTTGGACCAGTCCAAAATATTGTCGTTTGGTAAGTGCTTTACCAGACAACGCAATATTAGACATGTCCAAATTGAAAGCATTTGCAGACAACAAATGAGACTCAGAAACTTAAATTTGTCTTTGATAGGGTTGCAGACATACAGAGTTGGAAAAGGAGAAAATCCTGGTGACCATGATAGTTTCAAACATTTTTTTTTTTCAGGGCCAATTTTGTCGTTTTATTGAGAGTTAACCCTTTACCAGACGACAAAATTTTAGCCTTGTCCAAATTGAAAGCATTTGCAGACGACAACCTCATTGTGTCTCAAAGGTTGCAATTTTTCTTTGATACAGTAGAAAACATTGTGGGCAAAAGAAAAAATGCTGATTACCAGCATTTTTTGCTTTCCAACAATGTTTTTAACCCTTTACCAGACGACAAAATTCTAGCCTTATCCAAATTGAAAGCATTTGCAGACGTCAATTTCAATGTGGCTCAAATGGTGCAACTTTTCTTTGACAGGGTAGAAAACATTGTGGGAAAAGGAGAAAATGCTGGTTACCAGCATTTTCTCCTTTTCCCACAATGTTTTCAAAAGGCTTCTTTCTCAGGGGCGTCAAAAGGCGGCATTGTGCGGTAAAGGGTTAAAAGGCTTCTTTCCCAGGGTTGTTAAAAGGTGGCACTGTGTGGTAAAGGGTTAAAGTACCAAATACCTTATTTGGTCATCCAATGGAATAAAATGACCCACAGTACTGAATACATCAATTTGAGGAATAGCTGCAGACTTTGGGCACTGTTAAATGTCAGCAAATAAATTTGGTTTCCAAATTTCAGAAATTTCCATGGAGAAAATTGGTCTGGCATTCTGCATCCAATTTCAACTCTTTACCACACAATTCCGAGTTTTAATGACCCTGAGGAAATAGCCTTTTGATAACCTTGTGGGGAAGGAAAAAATGCTGGTAACCACCATTTTCTACATTTCCCACAATGTTTTTTAATCTTTCATAGAAAAATCCTGTCATTTGAGCCACATTCAATTTGTAGTCTGCAAATGCCTTTCAATTTGGGCAAGCCTATAATTCTGTCTAATACTCTCTATTCTTATTTAACCCTATACCACACAATCCTGAGTTTTTACATGTTGGTAACCAGCATTTTTCCTTTTCCCACAATGTTTCTACTTTGTGATGGACAATTTTTTCCATTTAACCCCTTTACCAGACAATCCCAACTTTTAACGACCCTGAGAAAGAAAGCTTTTGAAAACAATGTGGGAAAAGGAGAAAATGCTGATAACCAGCATTTTCTCCTTTACCTATAATGTTTTCTATCCTTCCCAAAACAAATTTTAATTTTTGAGTCTGGTTTATTTCGTCGTATGCAAATACTTTCAAACTGGACTCTGAAATTTGTTTGTCTGGTAAAGAGTTAACCCTTTACCACACAATCCCAACTTTTAATGACCCTGTGAAAGAAGCCTTTTGAAAACATTGTGGGAAAAGGAGAAAATACTGGTAACCAGCATTTTTTCCTTTTCCCACAACATTTTCTAACCTTTCAGATACAAATGCAATAATTTTAGCCTCATTTAATTTGTCGTCTGCAAATGCTTTCACCAGCCCAAAATATTGTCGTTTGGTAAAGAGTTAACTCTTTATCACACAATTCTGACTTTTAACAACCCTGAAGAGGATGCCTCTTGAAAATATTGTGGGAAAAAGAGAAAATGCTGGTAACCACAATGTTTTCTACTGTTTTTAAGTCACATTTCATTTATCATCCACAAATGCTTGCAATTTGGACTAGTCTAAAATTTTCTAGTTTGGTAAAGAGTTAAGCCACATTTGATTTTTCACATGCAAACATTTGGGATTCAGACAAGTCCAATTTTGTCATTTGGTAAAGAGTAAGAGGGTTTGTTTTTTTGAGAAATTTGAAAAGGCCAGCTTCAATATCGATATGTAGGTCCAAGATTGGTGGTACTTTTTGTGCAGTCTGATTTTTGTCAACACTGTCATCAGTGAAGAGTCACAGATTACAGAAAAAAAAAACCCTTTTGGCAAGTCAAAAACTTGGTGGTTGATGATATAGTGTCTGGCATGAAGTGATTGACATTTCATTCCCCACTTTGACCATATATGGTAATACTGTAGTATATGCCATCTATCACTAGAATGTCAGTGACAGTGCACAGATGATTAACCTTTCCAATCATAACTACAGAAAAAACAGGCTTTGTTTGTTTACGGGTTAATTCTGCTTTCAACAGTATTGCAGTCATACTACCAACAAATCTAATTCAAGACATTCCTGGATTTCACTGCCCATATTCACTGACCATTTTAAATTGCATTCTTGTTCTAGATTTAGAAAGTTACCTTATTTCTGATTGGCTTAACCAATTGGTAATAGCCAATCATACATTGTGTTGCCTTGAAATGTAGAAAATTCTCGAGCATTAGTCAGATCCCTTAAAGAACTGTTGGTGTTCTAGAATTTATGTTCTTTCTCTTTCATGTTTTTGGAACCAGTGTTCAACAATTGTTTGGGTTCTAGAAGCACAGTTTAGGAACTTTTTATTAGTTCAACAACAGTTCTTAAGGTTCATGAAAGATTCTTGAATACTAATGAACTCACCACTTGTTCTTGAACACAGGGATAGGAATATCATTAACTCTTTACCACATGACAAAAATGTACACTTGTCCAAATTGAAAGCATTTGCAGACGACAATTTAAATGTTGTTCAAATGATGAAATTTGTCATTGATAGGATAGAAAACATTGTGGGAAAAGGAGAAAATGCTGGTTACCAGCATTTTCTCCTTTTTCCACAATGTTTTCAAAAGGCTTCTTTTTCAGGGTCGTGAAAACCTGTGATTGTGTGGTAAAGGATTAAGAATGGTTGGTGAATACTGGCCAGGTACTCGCTGGGGCTTTGCAACAACAGTGTCACATTAGAAGCACACCCTCAGATAAGATAGAACTGGGATCGCCCACATTTTGAATCCAACTTTACCCAAGGTGAGCCACAGAGGACAGCATCCTTTTTTGACGATGTTTTTGAAATCCATCCTTGTTGAGGTTGTACACAGGATTGGTTTGTAAAGCATGATTAGTGTAATATAAACTGAAATGACCACTTTTCATTAGTCTTGGAAGACTGAAATAATCTCAAGTATATTTAATGGAATATTCTGCAAAACATTTAGATGCCTAAACCATGGATCAGACAGCATGTTTGGTGAGGTCTGATCCTAATCTGCATATAAACCTCCAAACAAATTAGTTGCTAGAAGTTCTAAGGGTTGAAAACAGAAGAAACCGGATATTCTGACAGGTAATGATGCAATTTAACTCTTTACAAAATGGCAAAATTTTGGAGTGGTCCAAATTGAAAGCAACTGCAGACAAAAAATTAAATATTGCTCAAAGGAAAAATAGGGAGAAAAAATTGTGGGGACATGAAAAAAAGCTGGTTTCCAGCATTTTCTCCTTTTCAAGCCATGTTTTCAAGAGCATTTTTTATCAAACAAAGGGGTGTTTGGCAAAGGGCTAACTCATTACCACTTGCAGACCTTTTTTTGTGTCTTGCAGCAGACCACATTTGAAAACACTGAAGCAGAAGGATAAATTGCTACAAACCAGAAGATTCTCCTTTTTCCAAAATATTTTCACATGTACCTGTGCATCAAACTTTAATTCATGTAAATTACAAGGCATTTTTCAAAGCTGTCTGCTGCAAATTTGCTTCAGGATGTTGAGAGTAAAGCAATCATCAAAGTATGACGAGAAGACATGCAAACATCTAATACACCGCTTATGCCACTACAGCACGATTTTGTCACCACAATGACGTTACCTTGGCAATCCCTCACTGCATCATTTTGAAGACTTTTATAGACTTACTCTTTACCAAGCGACAAAATTTTACACTAGTCCAAATTGAAAGCATTTGCAGACGATAAAATAGATTTGACTGAAAAATTGAAATTTGTTTTGGGAAGGGTAGAAAACATTGTGGGAAAAGGAGAAAATGCTGGTTACCAGCATTTTCTCCTTTTCCCACAATGTTTTCAAAAGGCTTCTTCTTCAGGGTCCTTACCTCACATTCCCAACTTTTAACGACCCTGAAGAAAATGCCTTTTGAAAACATTTTGGGAAAAAGAGAAAATGCTGGTAACCAGCATTTTCTCTTTTTCCCAAAATGTTTTCTAGCTTTCCCAAATCAAATTTCAATTTTTGAGTCACATGTATTTTGTCGTCTGCAAATGCATTCAATTTGGACAAGTCCAAAATTTTGTGGTGTGGTAAAGAGTTAATTGTCCTCTGAGATAAATCTACATGTTAAGAAATCTAACAAAACAAACGATTTCCCCATTCTTGACAATGATTTTAACACAGTATCATGCAAAATATCTGACCAAATTGATTCAAGATCAGACAAACATTTTGTGCAGTCTGGTTTTGATCTGTATTGTCCGCATAAGCAATAACTCTTTACCAAACAACAAAATTTTCAACTCGTCCAAACTGAAAGCATTTGCAGATAACAAAATAAATGCGAATGAAAAATTGAAATTTATAGGGGAAACTGTAGAAAACATTGTTTGAAAAGGAGAAAATGCTGGTTACCAGCATTTTCTCCTTTTCCCACAATGTTTTCAAAAGGATTCTTTCTCAGGGTTGTTAAAAGTTCAGACCTTTGTGGTAAAGGGTTATATCTACTTTCAGCACGACAAAGACTAATGTAACTATCCATAATTTTGGATGTCATTCTCTGCAGTTTATTTATTAATAGATATCAGAACAACATTATATTTGCACAGCTATTTACAAAGATCCCTATACATCAGCCACGACAAAGCAAACAAACAAACAAGACAATTTGCACAATTTTATTGATGTAGATTGCAATTAGTTTTACATAAATATAAACAAAATGGACATAAATTCTCATTTTGTAATTCTTCAATCTTGCATATATTTTTTTCTTGTGTCATGAATCATTTTACTTTCCCTCCTCAAACTTGGTTTGCAACAGACAAATTGGGAAACTTCCTCATTTTCTATGGATAAATATAATAAATTTGATTTAATCAACTTGATTTTACCCTTTACAACAAAGACCAGATTTCTAATGACCAAGAGAAAGAAGGCTTTAGAAAACATTGTGGGAAAAGGAGAAAATGCTGCTAACCAATTTTTCTACCCTATCAAAAAACTACAGCTCATTTGTACCCAATTTCAAATTTATCATCTGTTTGTTTCTATGGTGTGTAAAGCCATTTTCAACTATACTTCAGTTATATTGCAATGCTCTTATCCATGCTTTCCTGGAGTTTCTATTAACACTACTTCACACAATATTCTTCCCAAGCCACTGGCTGCTTTCCCACATTACCATCGTCGAAACAATGGTCGGCGGTGAGAAAGGAATGATACCCGTGGCACTTGATGTCATCAATCCTCGGAAAGAAATCAATCAAGCTGGGAGTTTGAACCAGCCACTTTCTGATCTCAAGTCCTGCTAGCTCAGAATTTATCATCTGAAGTTAAATTAACCCTTTACCACACAATCCCAAGTTTTAACGACCCTAAGGAAGAAGCCTTTCAAAAACATTGTGGGAAAAGGAGAAAATGCTGGTAATCAGCATTTTCTCCTTTTCCCACAATGTTTTCTACTCTAGCAAAGCCAAATTCCACCATTTGAACTACATTGAAATTGTCATCTGCAAATGTTTTCAGTTTGGAACAGTCTAAATTTTTGTCGTGTGGTTAAGAGTTAAGTCTGGAAGATTCAATATATTGTTATTTGAGAAAGAGTTATTAAACAAATATAATAAAAATTATTTAAAAAAAAAATTAATGCTGCCAATAGAGAAACAAAAAAAATTGTTTCGAGCAATTAATCATTTTGTCATTAAGTTTTTGAAGTTATTTGCAGTAAAATAAAATAAAAGTTGTCTGCAAAAAACAACTTAACCCTTTACCTGACAACTTAACAATTTTAAGGATCCTGAGGAAGAAGCTTTTTGAAAACAGTGTAAGAAAAGGAGAAAATGCTGATGATCACCAATGTTTTCTACCCTTTCAAAGATATTTTTAGGCACATTATCAAGTATCCACATGCAAATGCTTTGAATTTGGACCAGTCCAAAATTTTGTCATTTGGTAAAGAGTTAACCCTTTACCACACAATCCCGAGTTTTAACAACCCTAAGACAGAAGCCTTCAGAAAACATTGTAGGAAAAGGAGAAAATGCTGGTAACCAGCATTTTCTCCTTTTCCCATGATGTCTTCTATCCTTCCCAAAACAAAATTCAATTTTTGAGTCACTTTTAGTTTGTCGTCTGCAAATTCTTTGAATTTGGACTGGTCTAACATTTTGCCGTGTGATAAAGTGTTAAGCATTGAAAGAACATACTGCTGTATCATGTCATCTGTCTTCACTGTTGCACGACTCTTCTAGCCCCAAGCCTTTTGCTACAACCAAAAAAATATAAACTGTTGATTTTGGGTTTAACCCAAAGCCCAGGGAACAGGAAAACTCTTAACCATTTGATCCCACGTTTTTACAACAGCAGTGAAGAAAGTTTTTTAAATATTCCAGGGAAATGAGAAAATGCTGGGAACCAGCACTTTCTCCTTTTTCTACCTTGTTTTTTACTGGATCACACACAAGTACTATCAATAGTTATTGGCATTTCATGGTTGCTGTTGTCCAGACTAAGTAAAGTGGACAGTAAAGATTAAAGATCAGACTGCACATTCTGGGTAGACTCATCTTAATCTTACAATGGCCACAAAACCATCTCTAGTTGTGAAAGGAGCTTTAACTCTTTGCCAAATGACAAAATTTTAGACTGGTCCAAATTCAAAGCATTTGCAGATGACTATAAAATAATGTGGCTCAAAAATTGAAGTTTTGTTTTGGGAAGGGTAGAAAATATTGTGGGAAAAGGAGAAGATGCTGGTTACCAGCATTTTCTGCTTTTCCCACAATGTTTTCAAAAGGCTTCTTTCTCAGGGTTGTTAAAACTCGGGATTACGTGGCAAAGAGTTAATGGTTAATTATTGACTGCAAATGCTTTTAACATTGCAAAGTCTTAAATATTGTTATCTGGTAAAGAGTTACTGGTTTAACCCTCGACTAATGAGAATTTTTTTTACCAGTCCAAATTGAAGGCATTTGAAGATGACATATTAAATGTGACTAATAAATTTTAATTTGTTATGGGACGGGTAGAAAACACCAGCATTTTCTTCTTTTCCCACAATGTTTTCAAAAGGCATCTTTCTCAGGGTCGTTAAAAGTTGGCATTGTGTGGTAAAGAGTTAACCCTCTACCAAATGACAAAAGTTTAGACTGGTCCAAATTCAGAGCATTTGCAGATAACAACATTAATGTGACCCAAAAATTGAAATTTGCTTTTGAAATGGTTACTACGAAAACATTGTGGGAAAAGGAGAAAATGCTGGTTACCAGCATTTTCTCCTTTTCCCACAATGCTTTCAAAAGGCCTTTTCTTCCAGAGTTATTAAAACTCAGAAGCGTGTGGTAAAATGTAAATGGATAGCAAAGATCCTAAATTAGACTGTGAATAAAAAACTGACTGTCTGATCCATTTGCCAAACAACAAAATTTAACACCAGTCTGAATACTGAAAATGTTTGCAGACAACAAATGCGGCGTGAATGATGGGATTTGACTCTGACACTGTAGAAACATTGTGGGAAAAGGAGAAAATGTTCCGGTTACCAATTGACAAAATTTTGGAATAGACAAAATTGAAAGCATTTGCAGAAGACAAATTAGAAGCTGCTAAAATGATGATTTCTTGTGTTGATAGGGTAGAAAACATTGTTGGAAAAGGAGAAAATGCTGGTTACCAGAATTTTCTCCTTTTCCCACAATGTTTTCAAAAGTCTTTTCTTTCAGGGTCATTAAAAGACAGGATTGTGAGGCAAAGGGTTAAGGGTAATTATAACTCAGCCCTTGTTCCATAAATGTTAGGAGGTATTCTGTCAAAAAATTAAGGAGATAATGCAATATACTTGCCGATATGTTTGTTTTAGGAGGGTGCAAAAAGTAAAGCTGGTATACCATATTTAACCTACTTAAAACCAACGGGGGGAGGGCATGCATAGCACCAACAGGGCACTCTTATTTCATAGCCAATCACTTGAGTAAGTATGGTACTTTGATCCAAATTTTAGTTAGTGCCAAGTGCAAAGTGATCGCCATTTTGAAAGACTTGCTTTATGCGGTAATGCAGAATATAGGTTACCGCCGATCATGATTTACTTGCACACAAAATATCGTTCACAATTATTATGGGACACTGGGATTCAATACTTCACTTTCTTTTAGTTTTTCCAAGTTAGTTGACAAATTTTGAGTTACCGGAAGTTTATAATGTTATTGGAAGTGTATGTGTATTCGGATGCTCGGGGTTTAGTGACATCAATTCGTGAAGTAATTAGATTATTTCGCCCCTGTACCAGTAAGTTTATTTTCAAAATACCAGTCATTAATGATTTTCGTAAGTCTGCGTTCGAAAAGTTCTAGTGAAGCTATCTTGCATTTGGAAGTTTGTCACTCCAGTTGTCGATTTTAAAGTAAGGTTCGGTGTGGGTGGGGGTTGTTCGGTGGCCTCTGGAGTAAGAAATATAGTTTGGGCACTATTAATAGGGAGGGAGCGTTAATTAGGTGAAATATGGTATACAGTATTGCCATTGTTTATTCTAAATGGTTGAATAATGAAATGAGGATTCTGATAGCATCAAACATATTTGGGCTGTAAAATCAAAATTGTTCATAACCCCCCTTTCTCCTTTTCCTGCAATATTTTCAAAAGTCCTTCTCCTTGGAGGTTGTTAAAACTTGGGATTTGTAGTAAAAGGTTAAAAAAAGGCCCTCTTCGCTAGAAATTTCTTCTTCTGCCAAAATGTTTTAAAAGTGGTCTGGTCCACCACAAAAAAAAATTCATCCAAAGGAACTATTGTGCTAATGAAAGGACTAAGAGTATTCCAACAAGCTGCAAATTGTCCAAATATGTAACAAGCAAGGCATTACATAAGATTTACTCACAAGCTAATAGGAATTCCCCAATTCCAATATTTTCCCAGGGTCTAAAACTGTTTACAACAAACCTAGTTCTCCAGTCTTTCAAATGACAGAGCCCCCCTTCAGGGTAATATTCCTCCAACAATAGTAAACTTCCAAATGTGCCAAAATACCCCAAAGACATTTGCAAACACAGTGTATTAACCCTTGTCCCCTTAAAGAAATACTGGAACAGAAAAAAAAAGCTATTTTCAAAGATAAAATAAAACATGCTGTTTGATTTTGAAACTTTGATTTTTAAGTTTCCAAGAGCAACATGTCCTAAGTAGAAATACAATGTTGGATAACAGAATATACCTATTTAATGTTTTTTAAAAGTCTACTGCATGCTGAAAAAATGCCATCTGCCAAAGGCAAAGTGTTTGTGTGACAAAAGAAAAATGTCAGAGCAAATTGCCTGAAATTCCTCTCAAGTTCTATTACCTGTGCTGGCAGAATTTCTATAGATCTACCTGTAAGATTAAAACCACTGCCTCCTCTCCCTTTACACTGTCACAGTGCCTCTTTAACCCCACACTGATACTCTGTTTAACCCTTGGGCTGCTAAGCGTGACTCGAAGACCTTGTGCAGACATGTGTTGATCAAGATTTAAGAATGCACAAGTCTGATCTTGGATCTACATTGTCAGATATGGTGATATTTTCCAACAAAATTAACTTTGAAATAACGGTATTTGGGTTTTATTATTGGCTTGAAAGTTTCATTACTTATTTAGCAGGTTACAGGATTTTTCTTTTATCATCCAAACAGTCTTTTAATATATTCTGGTATTAGCAAATTAAGACATACACAGAAGATTCTGAGACCAGTTCTCAAATACAAGTATTTCAGGTGTTTTCATTCACTCTTTTCCAAATATTTGAGACTTGTCTACATTGGAAAGATTTGCAGACACAAGGTAAATGTCACCCAAATGATGGAAATTGCCTTTAACCCTTTACCACACAATGCCGACTTTGACAACCCTGAAGAAAAAGCCTTTTGAAAACATTGTGGGAAATGGAGAAAATGCTGATAACCAGCATTTTCTCCTTTTCCCACAATGTTTTCTACCCTCCCGAAAACAAATTTCAATTTTTAGCCACATTTGATCTGTCGTCTGCAGATGCTTTCAATTTGGACCAGTCTAAAATTTTGTCGTTTGGTAAAGAGTTAACTCTTTCACTACTGACTCCAGAAATTCCTATTTTTCTCGCTTGTGAAAGTATGATTTCCAGTGCTATTGAAGATGACTATTGTGATAGGAAAGTACTATATAGCTGATGGTGTAGATCAAAGATCAAACTGCACGTTCTGTGCAGTCTGATCTTGATCTACGCCATCTGCAAAAGCTACTAAAGTCGTCATTGGTAATGAAAGAGTTGAAAGGATAGAAAACATTGCTGGAAAAGGGGAAAAATGCTGGTTACAATGTTTCGAAAGCAATATCTCCATTTACATGTTTTCACGTGTATCCAATGTTAATTCATGTTAAGTATCACATTCCACTTGGATGCTCTCAATTTGGTCTGGGAGAAAAGTGTGTTCAGACCAATAAAAATCCTAACAGAACCATAAAAGGAAGGGTTTACAGTTTGCCTGTACCCCAATAGACTTCATCTCACCCTTTACCACACAATCCTAAGTTGCCAAACAAGAATTTTTTTCTGAAAATATTATCGGAAAAGGAGAAAATAGTAGTAACCTGTGTTTTCTCCTTTCCCCACATTGTTTACTATCCTTTTAAGGACATCATTTGAGCCACAGGGAATGTGTTGGCTACAAATGTATTCAACCTTGAGGGGGCTGAAGTTTTGTCATCTGGTACAGAGTTGAACCTATTACTGCCGAGGAATTTTGAGAGTCACCAATTTTCTTCAGGGGAAATAAAAAGATAATTTTAACCCCCAAAAAATCTGCAGAAATGGACAAGTGAACATTTCCACAAATGGAAGAAATCACTAAGTTTGAACATTTTCTCCATTTTCCAAATTTTGTCCCAAAAAACACTTCATACACTTGAGGCATCAAAAAGGATGCCTTGATGAGGGAATACAAGGGTTTAACCCATTACCATACAATCCCAAGTTTTAACGACCAAGTTAGGCTAAAGTTTTGAAAACATTGTGGGAAAAGGAGAAAATGCTGGTAACCAGCATTTTCTCCTTTTCCCACAATGTTTTCTACCCTATCAAAGGAAACAAGAAATCATCATTCTAGCAAACATTTAATTTTTCGGCTGCAAGTGCTTTCGATTCTGAATGGCTCAAAATTTTGTCATTTCGTAAAGAGTTAAGACCCTCTGCTGTTCTTGGAGATCTATTCATTCCTCTGTAAACACCTAGACAAATATTTCAGAAGATAAGGTTTATTGGAGTCCCCATTCAGACCCTTGTCTTGCTGAGAGATTCAATAAAATGATTCCAAAGTTGCCGGCAAACTGGCATCTTAAAGTGACATCATTTAGATGTTTATAAAGATGTCATGCCGCTATAAAACAGTGGGGTAGCAATAAATCGGATTTGATGTAAAGTTATTTTGTTGCAGGGTTCCATCCTTTTTTTAAAAACTTTTCACCGAACAACACAAATTCTGGATTTCTCCATCATGAAAGCTTTTGCAGCCCACAAATATTAACCCTTTACCACACAATCCCCAGTTTTAACTACTCTAAGGCTGAGTCTTTTGAAAACATTGTCGGAAAAGGAGAAAATGCTGGTAACCATCATTTTTTCCTCTTTCCACAATGTTTTCTACCCTATCAAGAACAGAAATCACCATCTTAGCAACATTTAATTTGTTGTCTGCAATTGCCTTCCATTTTGGTTCAGTCCAAACTTTTGCCATTTGGTAAAGAGTAGCAAAAGTAATGGGATTAGTGGTTGAATGGGACAAAATTGTAGAAAAAAGAGAAAAAGCTGCTTCAACATTTCTTTTTTCCACAGTGTTTTTCAAAATGCTTGCTTTTTCAGGGTCCTTAACATTTTACCACACAATCCCCAATTTCAACGACCCTGAAAGTGAAGACTTTTGAAAACATTGTTGGAAAAGGAGAAAATGCTGACAACCAGCATTTTCGCCTTTTCCAAAAGTGTTTTCTACCCATTCAAAGACAGAAATCCTCGCATGGGCTACATTCATTTTGTTATCTGCAAATACTTTAAATTTGGTTAACCATTATTGTGTCGTTTGGTAAAGACTTATGCCCAGGAAGGTTTGGTAGAGTTTCCAGTTCAAAAGATATTTGTTTTTGGTCAAGGCTATACCGGAAGTCCATTCTCAAATAGGACAAGAATCTTAGATGGCTTTGAAAACAGCGCGGTAAATAGAGAAATCATTCATATAGAACAATTTCTCAACTTTGCACACAATTCTCTTGTCTCTCAACATCCCACACTGACGTTCAATTCTTCAACCCTTTACCAAACGACAAAATTTTGGACTTGTCCAAATTGAAAGCATATGCAGATGACAAAATAAATGTGACTGAAAAATTGAAATTTGTTTTGGGAAGGGAAGAAAACTTTGTGGGAGAAGGAGAAAATGCTGGTTACCAGCATTTTCTTCTTTTCCCACAATGTTTTCAAAATGCCTCTTTCTCAGGGTCGTTAAAACTCGGGAATGTGTGGTAAAGGGTTAAAGTCATTCATAAACAAGAGTCAAAACAGAGCTTTTGAAGACATGAGTCAATATCCTGTTCTTACAAAAGTCTTGAACAAATTAAAAAAGCTAATATTTGAATGGCATTATCTAGCTAATCAAACCGCACCAAGTGTACATATTCACCAAGCTGCAAGTTCCACTCTTAGTCTTTTCATAAATTAAAAAAGTACCACAATTTCTGATTAGCTAAACCAATTGGTTCAGCCAATCAGAAACTGTGTTACTTTCAAATTTAGAAAATCCTTTCAAATTAAGAAAATCCTTCACTAAGACTAAAAGTGTTTTTAAGAATGGTTTGTGAATACCAGGGGACCCATAAGTTGACACTCAACCCTTTACAACACAATCCTGACTTTTAAATGACTCTGAGGTAGAAGGCTTTTGAAAACATTGTAGGGAAAGGAGAAAATGCTAGTAACCAACATTTCTCCTTTTATGGTACCATAATGTTTCCTAACCTATCAAAGACAGAAATCATCATTTGAGTAACATTTGCTGTCTGCAAGTGATTTCAATTTGGATAGGTATGAAATTTTGTCATCTGGAAAGAAGTTAGAAGATGAACAGTCAGTGATTGGAATAGGGTCCATATTCACCAACCATTCTTAAGAACATTCTTAGCCTCCAGAATTCTCCAGAATTTTCTAAATTTGAAAGTAATACAACCTCTGATTTGCTATTATACCATGACCCCGTTGTAACCAACATTTTCTGCTGGTAACAAACATTTTCTTCTTTTCCCATACTGTTTTCTACCCTATCAAAGACAAACCATCATTTCATATACACTTATTTTGTAGTCTGCAAATGTTTTGACTTTAGTTGAGTCCAAAGGTTCATCGTTCGGTGAACAGTTAACTCTTTACCACAAGACAAAGCATTTGCAGACGACAATTCAAATGTGGCCCAATTAACTATTGGAATTTCTATGTTATAGGATAGAAAATAATGTGGGTAAAGGAGAAAATGCTGGTTACCAGTATTTCTCCTTTCCCAACAATGTTTACAAAAGGCTTCTTTCCCAGTGTCGTTAAAACTTGGCATTGTGCAGTAATGGGTTAAATTCTGCTTACCATGGAGAAAGGGTTTTAAAGATTTTAGTCTTGCTGTCTCAAGTCTTCATGAAAGGAATGAAAAATGTTTTATTATAGTGAGGAGACAATTTTGGCATTAAATCCTTCCCATAATTCTTTATCACACAATCCCGAGTTCTGACGACTCTGAAAGAGAAAGCTTTTGAAAATATTGCAGGAAAAGGAGAAAATGCTGGAAACCAGCATTTCTCCCTTTTTCCACTATGTTTTCTATCTTATCAAAGACATAGATCATCATTTGAGCTTCATTCATTTTGTCGTCTGCAAATGCTTTCAATTTGGTCTTGTTCAAAATGTTGTCATTTTGGTGAAGGGATAATCTTTTCAGTAAACAGTCTGGGTTTCCTTTGTAGGTTACAAAGGATTGCCTTCGGTTCATGCCCAAAGCACAGGAAGTTCTTTTTGTATCCATGTTCTTTTTTATCCAAATTTGGGTCTTTTCTCCATGTTCTATTTGATAGTCTGCAGAATACTGTGGGTAACAGAGAAAAATGCTTGTTATCAGAATTTTCTTCTTTTTCCACAAGCTTTTCAAAAGGTACTTATGTTGTTAACATTAAAAATCAGGACTATTTAGTTGATTGATTGATTAAATGATGTTTTATGCAGCTTTCAACATTATTTCAGAAATATCATGGTGACAGCTCAAATATTCATGTATGTCCCAGGTTTCACCGTTAAAAGGCTAAGGCTCTTAACCCTTTACTGCACAATGCCACCTTTTAACGACCCTGGGAAAGAAGCCTTTTGAAAACATTGCTGGTAACCAGCATTTTCTCCTTTCCCTACAATGTTTTCTACCCTATCAAAGAAAATTGCACCATTTGAGCCCCACACAGACTGTCGTCTGCAAATTAATGCTTTCAATTTGGACAAGGCTAAAATTTTGTCATCTTGTAAAGGGTTAAGTGTCTTGCCCATGGACACACTCAGGAAAAACTCAGTGCTTTCTTCGAGGCTCGAACCAGTGGCCTCCAGGTTACAAGTCCTTAACTTAACCACTGATCCACTCAGGACCCTTGGGGTTGTTTGGTAAAGCCTCAATTAGTCTTGAAATTTCAGCACAAGCACGGTACACAAGTTTTCAAATATTTGGAACAAGTATAATTTATAAGCTGACATACGTAAAGGTAATGAAAATGGTAAAGGTAATGAAAACGACATCTCAGTTTGGTTTGTATTGGAGTTAAATGTCATTTTAACAGCTACGGTCAAATCATGGCGGTCGGTGATGCACCCATGTGTCTCCTGGCTTCCTCACACAACTTTCTTTCCAAAGCCACTGACTACTTTTCTCACATGCATCAGAGGTGAGAGGCGAAAAATCGCCAGAAAGAAAGTTTGCCTCAAATGGGTATCGAACTCGAAACCAACAGGTCATGAGTCAGATATGCTAACCACTGAGCTGCCCAGGCAGGCACAAACAACATCTAATCATGAGATATAGTATCTCATGGAAAACCATTACGAAAATCAGGGGATTTAACTCTTAAGTTTTAACGACCCTGAGGGAGATGATCTTTAGAAAATATTGTGGGAAAAGGAGAAAAAGCTGGTTACCAGCATTTTCTCCTTTTCCCACAGTATCTCACGGAAAACCTCTACAAAAATCAGGGGACTTAACTCTTGAGTTTTAACAACCCTGTGGGAGATGATCTTTAGAAAACATTGTGGGAAAAAGGAGAAAATGCTGGTTAGCAGCATTTTCTCCTTTTCCCACAATATTTTCAAAACTTAAGGTCGCTAAAGGTCCGGATTGTGTTGTAAAGGGTTAACAACTTAAGTAGGATAAAGTCATTGTGCCATACAGTTCCATCTAAACACAATGAACCAGAAGTACTGCCAGTCCTTTTCTGCCTCCTACCATTTTCCATGCAATGCACAACATTTCGTCAAAAGGGTGTATCGTCGAAATCCATGTATGGTTTCAAATACCAAATACTAAATTCCTAGACTTATTTCAAGGTGAAATGAAATGTCTTGGAGGAAGATTTGAGCCACAATTCCTCTGGGTTAGGATAAGGGTCTGGGCTGGGGGCCGTTTTTGTTTCACAAAATGTCACAGACCCTTTTTCATGATGACCCTTCATACAACTGCATTTCATACAAATATACTTAACTATTTACCAAAGGACAAAATTTTAGACTGGTCCAAATTGAAAGCATTTGCAGACGACATAATATATGTAACTAAGAAATTGAAATTTATCATGGGAAGAGTAGAAAACATTGTGGGAAAAGGAGAAAATGCTGGCTTTTTTTTCTTGGTTGTTAAAAGTCAGGATTGTGTGGTAAAGGGTTAATTCTAGATTTGTCCAAATAGAAAACATAATTATGCAGATGACAAATTATAATGTTTCTAGCCCAAATGATTATTTCTTTTCTATCGTTAATGAATGAGGAGAAAACATTGTTGGAAAAGGACAAAATGCTGGTTACCAGCATCTTCTCTTTTTCCAACAATGTTTTCAAAAGCCTTCTTTCTGGGAGACATTAAAACAGGGTATTGATTGGTAAATGGTTAATGATTATAATAATGGAACAAAAACTGATCTATCAAAAAATACTTGATGCACAGTAAAGGGTTGGAATATTAACTCTTTACCACACAACAAAATTATAGACCAGTCCAAATTGAAAGCAATTGCAGACGACAATTTCAGTGTGGCTCAAATGATGAGATTTTTCTCAGATAGGGTAGAAAACATTACGGGAAAAGGAGAAAATGCTGTTTCCCAGCATTTTCTCCTTTTCCCACAATGTTTTCTAAAGCCTTCTTTCCCAGGGTCGTGAAAACCTGGGATTGTTTGGTAAAGGGTTAAAATATAATGTTCAGTATTCCACAACTATGACACAGAGAACACTTCATCTTTCTTCATGAACCAAAATTTGTATACTGAAAAAAAGGGGTGTTACTGATGAAGGTTCTATTATATCCTCCTGATAGCAATCATTTCATCTTGCAGCAGACTTCTCTTGGACATTGTGAAAAAGGTTGCTGCAATACCCAACAGAAATCTGCTGATGGTTATGAGTTGACCCTAAACTCATTCTACTAAACGACAAAATTTCAGACATACAAAGTAAAGGCCTCAGAAGAAATTGTTTGAAAACATCATGAGAAAAAGAGAACTTTCTTCCTTTTCTTATATTTTCTATTTAATCAGAGACAAATTCCATCATTTGAACCACACTTGATTTGTTGTCAAATGCAAATACCTTCAATTTGCGCAAGTCTGAAATTGTGTTGTCTGGTAGAGAATTAATCCTTAACCATGCAATCCAGAGTTTTTACTACTCTAATGGAAAAGGCCTTGGAAAACACTGTGGTAAAAGGAAAAAATGCTTGTAACCAGCATTTTTCTTCTTTTCCAACATTGTCTTCTGTCCTTTCACACACAAATTCTATCATTTGATCCACATTAAAATTGTCGTCTGCAAATGCTTTGAAATCTGACAAGTCTAAAACTTTGTCATTTAGTAAACAGTTTAAACAAGCCAATTCTCCCAATAACATTCGACAACACCCATATCTATGTAATGTGTAAAGTTACCTATGTCTAACAACCCAAAATATGGTTAAAAACAGCACTTTCTGTAAAAAGAACCTACCTTTACTGGCTGTATACAATAATCTATGTCTTCTCTGTCATGTTTAACCTGTGTTCTTCACAAATTCTAAATCTCTGCGCTCCACACCTTTCTCAAGTTCCACCAGCCAGACTATTTATCAACTTTAATCTCAGCTTTATCAAAGTTTTCCCACTCAGAGGAATCAGGGATGAATCTGTCCCCAAATTTCTACCTGTCTGAGTGGTGTCACACCAGGCATAACTGATAATGCTTTCAGGTATTCAATCTTCCACAGGTATTCAAAGACACCATTCTATTTATAGATCACCTTTAGATTTTAAATCTTAAAGATTCCATCCATCCCATCTATCTACACCCCCTTAGAGCACTGAAGCTTAACACTTTTCCCTATATGGCCAGGTATGTGGAAACCCTGCAGCCCTAAACCCAATTAAAACTGCTGATGCTGACAATGTAGATCAAGATCAGACTGCATAGAACATGTAGTTTAATCTCAGATCTACAAAGCACAAACTTCAATTCAAACTTAACTTTTTATAACCAAAAGGACAAAATTTATGACTCTTCCATACTGGTATCATTTGCAGACGACTAATAAATGTGTCACAAATGATGGAATTTGTCTGTGAAAGAGTAGAAAACACTGCGGGAGAAGGATAAAATGCTATTTACCAGCATTTGCTCCTTTTCCCTCCCTGTTTTCAAAAACCTTCTTCTTTGGTATCATTATAACTGGGGATTGTTAGGTAGAGGGTAAGTACAAAGGATCCAGTCTTCCCTTGATGTTGAATGATGTATAAAGTGAGTCCTTCACTCCAACAAACTTCTAAAACACATTACAATTATCTATATACTACCAACCAAGGACCTTTCCATCTTGCAGCTATTGTTTCTGAAAACCCAGTTGCAAATGGAGAAATCAGTCATAACATGCAATTTCTCCTTTTGCCTATATGTTTTCCAACATACTCATGTTCCTACTATAGTTAACTCTAACCACACAATCCAGTTTTAAAGACCTCGGGGAAGAAGTCTTATGAAAACATTGTAGAAAATGGAGAAGATGCTGGTAACCAGCATTTTCTCCTTTTCCCACAATGTCTTTTACTCTTTAGAGTCAGGTGTTGTCAATAGAGCCACATTTAATTTGTTGTCTGCAATAGCTTTGAATTTGGACAAGTATAAATTGTTGTCATTTGGTAAAGAATTAATGTTGATGACCTGCATATTTACAACTATATTTTCAGACTTGTTTGCTGCACATTAATGTAATTTTGTTTTAGAACAAGTAATAAAATATGTATAATAAAATAGCGAGAGAAAACTTCAGTAGATACGTAAATTCGAAACTGAACTTTGAATTCTTTATTTGGTGACAAAATTTTTGACTAGTCCAGATTGAAAAGCATTTTGCAGATGACAAATAATTTGGCTCACTGATAGGATTGGTCTTTGATTGGTTAGGAATCATTGTGGGAAAAGGAGAAAATACAGGTTACTAGCATTTTCTTGTTTTGTCACTGTTTTCAAAAGCTTTGTTCCTATCTTTGGTTAAAACACAAGATTATTTGGTAAAGGCTTATTTCTTTACCATGTGACAAAAGTTGAGTCTCTTCCAAATTGAAAGCATTTGCAGACGACAATTTAAATATGGCTCACGTGATGGAATTTGTCTTTGATAGGGTGGAAAACATTGTGGGAAAAGAAGAAAATGCTAGTTACCAGAATTTTCTCCTTTTCCCACCATGTTTTCAAAAGGCTTTTTCCTTGGGGTCGTTAAAAGTCGAGATTGTGTGGTAAAGGGTCAAAAGACAGCTCCACCATGTGACATGAAGCCAGGCCTATTTTAACTTGGTATCTCAATTCCAAAATCAAAGGAACTGTAACACACCTGGATCTGTATTCACCAACCATTCTTCACCCATAAAGAGCCTTTCACAACTATAGTCGTTCTTTTTTTCACAGCCAGTGTAGATCAAGATCAGACTGCACAAAAGGTACAGTCTGATCTATGATCAACTCCTACTTATAGACAAGAGCAAACCTAAAACTGCAATTGGTTTAACCCTTTACCAGACAACAAAATTTTAGCCTTGTCCAAATTGAAAGCATGTGCAGACGACAATGTCTGTGTAGCTCAAATGGTGGAATTTTTCTTTAATAGGGTAGAAAACATTGTGGGAAAAGGAGAAAATGCTGGTTACCAGCATATTTTCCTTTTTCCATAATGTTTTCAAAAGGCTTCTTTCCCAGGGGCGTCAAAAGGCGGCATTGTGCGGTAAAGGGTTAAGGTTTTATTTCTAGGCTGAATGCGCCCATTACGTTTATTTGGCACTCTATTAGGGTTAAGATTATATTCTTAGTCTTATTCTAAAGAATTATCTCAATTTGAAGTAACACAACTTTTGAGTGGCTAAACCAAAGTGGCACTACTTCTGATTGGCTAAATCAATTACAAGTTGCACTGCTTCTTAAATCTGAGAATTAGACTGAGAATAAAATCAAGAATGGTTGGTGACAAGGAACCCTGGGTCCGTATTCACCAACCATTCTTAAGAACATTCTTAGTCTTATTCTCAAGAATGTTTTATATTTTGAAAGTAACACAACTTCTGATTGGCTAAACCAAATGGTTTAGCCAATCAGAAGTTGTGTTACTTTCTATATCTAGAATTAGACAAAAAAAGAAATTAAGAATAGTAACTAGACCCTGGTTTCCAAGTATTTGCAGACTGTGGTAAGGAGACAGATCTGTTTCGACTTCGTTTGCTTATTCCATTACCATATTGTTCATGTTCACACATACCATTAGCTGGTACCAATTATAAAATTCACAATGTCTGACAGATTGAATATGTGTTTTATGCCGCTTTAACTTGTATTTCAGTTATACCATGCAACAGCACAACTATTCACATATTTCTTGAGCTTCACCCAAGACAGATAGAGGCTATGCAGTGTCTTCCAAAAGGATCCCACATAACTGATGCTGCTCACAGGAATCAACCAGGGAATTTACTTATGAAAAGTACAATGCATGAACTATGGAGCCCCATAAATATTTAACTCTTTACCACACAATCCCGACTTTTAACAATCCTGAGAAAGAAAACTTTTGAAAGCATTGTTGGAGCTGGAGAAAATACTGGTAACCAAAGCTATTTTTCACAGGGGCATCGTCAGTCTTTACCAAACAACAGAATTTTATTTATACCCATAAAAATTGAAAGCACTTGCAGACGACAATGTAAATGTGGCTCAAATGATAGGATTTGTATTGGGAAGGGACTAGAAAGCATAGGGTACCAGCCTTTTCTAATTTCCCTACTATCTTTTCAAAAGCCTTTCTCATCAGGATTGTTCATTTGTTACCAAACAACAAAATCTTGGACAAGTCCAAAGTGAAAGCATTTGCAGAGGACAATTAAATGTGGCTCAAATGATGGAATTTGTCTTTGGATGGGTAGAAGGGATTGTGGGAAAAGGAGAAAACGCTGGTTACCAGCATTTTCTCTTTTTTTCACAATGATTTCAAAAGGTTTCTTTATCAGGGTCAAAAAAAACTCCGGATTAAGTGGTAAAGGATTAAAACACAGGATTCGGTGTGGCACAAATTGAAAGCATTTGCAGACGACATAAAAAATGTAGTTCAAATGATGATTTCTGTTTTTGATAGGGTAGAAAACATTGGGGGGAGAGGAGAAAATGCTGGTTACCAGCATTTTCTCCTTTCCCCCTAATGTTTTCAAAAGGCTTTTTTCTCAGGGTCGTTGAAAGTCGGGATTGTGTGGTAAAGGGTTAACCCCTCCCCAAACAAGCCCTGGTTTTCACGTGTCTGTAGTACAAGTCTTTTGAAAACACTGTGGGAAAAGGAGAAGTTGCTCGTAACGAGCAATTTCTCCTTTTCCCAGTGTTTTCTACCCTTTCTGAGAACTTTCTGTCATTTTCATCCAATTTAAAATTGTCGTCTGCAAACTCTTTCAATTTGGACCAGTCTAAAAAAATTCATCGTTTGGGAAAGGGTTAAAGTACGGATAGTTTGGTAAAGGTTTGCTGACAAGGGTAGGAAAAGTACAGATGGGCTGAAATACCTGTCTGATGTCATACACCTACACTTCTTTCAATTTACTGTCGTCTGCTGCAGAATGTTTCAAATTTTAGTCTCAAAACCATATGTCAGGAGAATTTTTCTTTTAAGTGTTTTCACTTAACCCTTTACCTCACAATTCCTAGTTTTCAATAACTCCAAAGAAGATGGCTTTTGAAAACAATGAAGGAGAAAAAATGCTAGTAACCAGCACTTTTCTCCTTTTCTTACATTTTTTTTTCCACTTTTAAAGACAAGTTCCATCATTTGAGCCTAATTTTATAATGTCACCTGCAAAATGCTTCAATAAGGATGAGTCTAAACTTTGGTCATCCTTAACTCTTTACCATACGACAATTTTCACGCTATTCCAAATTGAAAGCACTAAATTTGCAGACGACAAAATAAATGTGACTTAAAAAATTGAAATATGCTTTTGGAAGGGTAGAAAACATTGTGAGAAAAAGAAGAAAAATGCTGGCTACCAGCCTTTTTTCCTTTTCCCACAATGTTTTCAAAAGGCTTCTTTCCCAGCGTCATTAAAAGGCGGCATTGTGCGGTACTGGGTTAAAGAATTAACTCCTTACTTTCTGGTTTTTTTTGTTTCCATTTTCCAAGATTAGAATACAGTCAAATGTCCATTGCTCGAACATCTACTCCTCGAAGTTCTCTATACGTCGAAGTAAATTTAAAGTTCGGATTGAATTGCTCTATTTTTCTATGTAAAGTACAATCCGCACGTCGAAGTCCATATCTCGAAGTTTCTCCATACGTCAAACCTAATTTCAGGTCCGATCTTCAATGATCCAGTTAATTTACACATCTTTACTTCGAACACAGTACAAAATTTTCACACATTTTAATTGACTTTAATTATAAACTTAGGTGTTATACATAATTAATAGAAATGCCGGATACAACGATGGTATGTTTTTCGCACATTTTCGATCATTGACTTTTGTCAGCGAGGGTGTTAACGTGCCAGTCATCTTGACTTGCACATGATTATCGGTAATTGGTTCGATTAGAAATGTTTGGACTGAGATTTTCATACCATACACTGTGATTTTGGCCGTGGCTATATAGAAGGACTGGGCATTTCGTTGTCGACCGAAAATACAAATATCCTCGCTCCTAAACACTTGTTTGGCAAAAGAATCCCGGTAAAGTCCGGGAGATAGCCAGCAACTTCGGCTGACGAAATGCTTTTTCAATTTCACAATTTTCATTATCGTTCTTACAAACAGAATTAAAGAAAAACATGTTAATGAAAGAAAATAAACAGTATGCATCCGTTACTCTTTAATTTTCAAAACAACGATCGGTTTACTATAGAGGGAACAAAATGTACGGCCTGTGAATGAAGTATGCTTCAGTTACCTACTTCCGGTACCTGACACACTTATCTGAAGAATCTCTGCACGTCGAACTTTCTATACCTCGAACTTTTTTCGGTAGTCCCCTGAACTTCGAGGTATGGATATTCGACTGTATATAAAGTTATTTGTAGAATAATTGTAGTGAAAGGATCCATTTGCCGGTGTTCTTTCATCATTAATTGCTAGGTGTTTAATTCTTTACCAAACGACAATGTTCTAGACTGGTCAAAATTGCAAGCGTATGCAAACAACAAAATAAATGTGACTCAAGAATTGAAATTTGCTTTAGAAAGGGTATAAAACATTGTGGGTAAAGGAGAAAATGCTGGTCACCAACATTTTCTCCTTTTCCCACAATGTTTTCAAAAGTTTTCTTCGTTAGGATCTTTAAAACTTGTGATTGTTTGGTAAAGGGTTACTGCCATTTTCAACATTACTTTAATCCTATTACAGTAGCCATTGGCTTGAGGAACTATCTGACAGTGGACCAGCGACATTTAGCGGAAAACTATACCTAGCCCTGGTCCTTACCCAAACCCAGATGAATTGTGGCTCAAATCTTCCTACAAGATAGAACTTTTCATGAAATAAATTTCAGAATTCAGCTGTTGGTATTTTAAAACATACATGGATTTCCACGAAACACCCTTTCCACGAAATGTCGTGCACAGCTGACCACATTCCTTCCAAGATATTGGTGTCTGTCCCACATCATCATTGTCGAAACAATGTACTGTGGTGAGAAGAGAATTTGATACCTGTTGCAATGCAAATCATCAATTTTTGAGATTTTGTCCAGGCTAGGATTGAATTCACGACCCTCGGCCCTTGGAAAATTGTCTTATATATGTCTTGCGAATGAGTTGACTGAGTTACCAGATTCCATTTGTGACAAAAAATTTTTGTGGTGGTTATCTCTCTGATGTCCACTTTAACCCTTTACCACACAATCCGATTTTTAACGACCCTGAAAAAGAAGTCTTTTGAAAACCTTGTGGGAAAAGGAGAAAATGCTGGTAACCAGCATTTTCTCCTTTTCCCACAATGTTTTCTACCACATCAAAGACAGAAATCATCAATTTAGCAACAGTCAATTTGTCGTCTGCAGATGCTTTCAATTTGGTCCTGTCCAAAATTTTGTCATGTGGTAAAGAGTTAAAAGAATTTGCAGATGAAAAACTAACTGGCTTTTCAAATAATGGAATCTGTCCTTGATTCAGTTTACTCTTTCCCACACAACAATATTTAGACACACCCAAACTGAAAGCATTATGCAGATGACAGTACAGATAACTGTCCACGAAGGCAATTTTAGTGTTTGATTGGTTGCTTCAGGGTACACTGTGAAACGATCGTCAAAAAACGGTTGGAATCTAAGTGCAGATTTTGTGCGCACTTTGAAACACTCATATTTTCATGAATTGCTTCCTTCAGAACTATTTACAAGTCTAAAAAGTTTATCATCTGGCAAACAAATCAACTAGAAATTAAATTAACTTTTTGCCAAACATTCCCGAGCTTTAACAACAATGAGGACTGGTAGAAGTCTTTTGAAAACATTGTGGGAAAAGGAGATAATACTGGAAACTAGACAATGCTGGTAACCAGCATTTTCTTTTTACCACAAAAATATCTACTAGCCTTTTTGAGGCAAATTTCAACATTTGACCCACTTGTTGGTCTGCAACTCCTCTCAATATGGGTTTGTGACATCTAGATAAAGGGATAATCTATAAGGGTTTGATTTGCGTGTGGAACAATCTATTAAAATGGAAATTTGGATTTCCCTTTGCACAAGGATATCAAATTCTTTGTACAAGAGTCCATCCAAACAGGTAGAGCCTATCCTCTAACACTTAACTCTTTCCCAAACGATAAATTTTAGGCTGGTCCAAATTGAAAGAGTTTGCAGACGACAATTTTAAATTTGATGAAAATAGCGGAAAGTTCTCAAAAAGGGTTGAAAACACTGTGGGAAAAGGAGAAATTGCTCGTTACGAGCAATTTCTCCTTTTCCCACAGTGTTTTCAAAAGACTTGTACTGCAGACACGTGAAAACCAGGGCTTGTTTGGGAAAGGGTTAACTCTTTACCAAATAACAAAATTTTGGACTTATCCAAATTGAAAGGTTTTGCAGATGACAGAGTATATGTGAATCAAAAAATTAAAATTTGTTTTGCAAAGGGTAGAAAACATTGTTGGAGAAGGAGAAAATGCTGGTTACCATCATTTTCTCCTTTTCCAACAATGTTTTCAAAAGCCTCTTCCTTAAGGGTTGCTAAAATTGGGACTGTGTGGTTAAAAGTTTACTCTCTACCAATCGAACAAATTTTGGACTTGTCCAAATTCAAAGCATTTGCAGACTACTTATCATATATAATTCAAACGATGAAATTTGTCTTTGAATGGCCAGGAGAAATTGTGGGAAAAAGAGAAAATGCTGGTCAATAGCATTTTCTTCTTTTCCCACAATGTTTTCAAAAGCCTTTTTCCTCTGTGTCATTAAAAAGCTTGTTTTGTATAGGGTTAATTTGCTGAATCTAAATGGAAATTAATTTTAGCTTGCAGAAAAAGCTAGTATGTTGGATCTTTCTCCTAAAATTCTAACCAAGGTATTTTACAAAATTTGATCAGGATAGCTCTGCAATCAGATTATATTTATTAAAGAAGTTTGATCTTGATCTACATTGTCTTCAAAAAGCACAAAGTACAGAGCTTAACTCTTTACCAAACGACAAAATTTTAAACTGGTGCAAATTGAAAGCATTTGCAGATGACAAATTAATGGTGGCCCAAATGATGAAATTTGTCATTGATAGGTTAGAAAACATTGTGGGAAAAGGAGAAAATGCTGGTTACCAGCATTTTCTCCTTTTCCCACAATGTTTTCAAAAGGCCTCTTTCTCAGGGTCGTTAAAAGTCGAGATTGTATGATAAAGGGTTAAGGTTAAAACCCACAAAATCTGACCGAATGACCTGTGGTGCCACCTATTGGCAGTTAAGGTTACCTGGGAAATGGTGACTGATTACATTTCACCCTCCTTTCATTCATGGGAATATTACAGTGCTCATTCCAAAGGTAATTAAAATGGTATGAATCAAAGAATAAATATATGATTTTAGTTCAATTTGTCAAAGAAAATTAATTCTATGCATCTAAAGCACACAGCAGTCAATAGACAAGTACAGCATGCTACTAAAAACTGGTTGTTTGGGGATTCTTTCAAATTCTTTCAAAATTTATCGTCTGCTACACCTTGATGCAGACGCAATGAAGGGTTATTTACCAAATTTGAGAAAACCTCTTCAAGTGGAAATTTTTACGACCTGGCCGAGCTTTTGTAAATAGGGGGTTCCAAGGGTGATTTATCTGAACTTTTCTCCCCCAGTCTCACATTACCTTGAGAATTATACATACATGAGTGAACCCTGGCTCGGAATGGTGATTGCATGGTCAGAATATGGTCAATGACTCTTAACCCTTTACCGCACAATGCCACCTTTTAACGCCCCTGAGAAAGAAGCCTTTTGAAAACATTGTGGGAAGAGGAAAAAATGCTGGTAACCAGCATTTTTCCTTTTCCCACGATGTTTTCTAACCTTCCAGACACAAACTTCAAATTTTGAGTCACATTTACTTTGTCGTCTGCAAATGCTTTCAATTTGGACAAGTCTAAAATATTGTCGTTATGTAAAGAGTTAACCCTTTATCAGTTGTAAAAATTTTAGCCTTGTCCAAATGGAAAGCATTTGCAGACGACAATTTCATTTTTTTCTTTGATAGGTTAGAAAACATTGTGGGAAAAGGAGAAAATGCTGGTAACCAGCATTTTCTCCTTTTCCCGCCAAGCCCCCGTAGCTCAGTCGGTAGCGTACAGGACTTAAGAACAGGAGGTCGCTGGTCTGATCCCTGGCTTGGCCAATTTCTTTCCGAGGATTGATGATAGTCATCGCAACAGGATTCATTCCTCTCTCACCGCTGACTATTGTTTCGATGATAGTTATGTGGGAAAGCAGCCAGTGGCTTGAAAAGAATATTGTGTGGAGTACTGGTAAAGAAAACTCCAGGAAAGCATGGAAAGGTGCACTGGCCGCCGCAATATAACTGGAAAAAATGTTGAAAACTGCGTTAAACACCATACAATCAATCAATCAATTCTCCTTTTCCCACAATGTTTGCAGGAGGCTTCTTTCCCAGCTTTGTTAACCCTTTCCCAAACAAGCCCTGGTTTTCACATGTCTGCAGTACAAGTCTTTTGAAAACACTGGGGGGAAAAAGGAGAAATTGCTCGTAACGAGCAATTTCTCCTTTTCCCACAGTGTTTTCTACCCTTTTGGAGAACTTTTTGTCATTTTCATCAAATTTAAAATTGTCGTCTGCAAACTCTTTCAATTTGGACCAGTCTAAATTCATCGTTTGGGAAAGGGTTAAAAGGCGGCATTGTGCGGTAAAAGGGTTAAATCTTTATCAAACGATACAATTTCTGGCCAGTCCAAGTTGAAAGCATTTGCAGATGACAAATGTGACTCGAAAATTAAATTGGGGGGTGGGGAGGGTAGAAAATATTGTGGGTAAAAGAAAATGGTGGTTACCAGCATTTCTTCTTTTCCAACAGTGTTTTCAAAAAGCTTGTTCATCTGGGTCGCCATAATTCAGGATTGAGTGGAAAGCTTGACAATTCTCTCCTTTTCCCACAATCTTTTGAAAATCCTTTTTTCTGCAGGGTCGTCAATGCATGGCATATATATAGTTTAGTAAAGGATTAAACTTCTCCTTCACTCTTTACCATACAATCCTGAGTTTTAACGACCCCGAGAAGAAAGCTTTAGAAAACTGGGAAAAGGAGAAAACGCTGGTAACCAGCATTTTCTCTTTTTCCCACAATGTTTTTTTATCCTTTCCAAAACAATTTTTGATTTTTGAGTCACATTTATTTTGTCATCTGTAAATGCTTTCAATATGAACATGTCTAAAATTTTGTCGTTGGGTACAAAGTTAGACAAATTTATCTATGACCTAAAAGTGGCATCAACGATGAAGACATTACGATGACTGCAGAAAATTGTTAGCCCTTTACCATCATGTTTAACTCCTTACCACACAATCCCGACTTTAACGACTCTGAGAAAGAAAGCTTTTGAAAACATTGTGGGAAAAGGAGAAAATACTGGTAACCAGCATTTTCTCCTTTTCCCATAATGTTTTCTACCCTATCAAACAAAAATTGCACCATTTCAGCCACAGTGAAATTGTCGTCTGCAATTGCTTTCAATCTGGACAAGGCTAAAATTTTGTCTTGTGATAAAGGGTTAACTCCTTACCAGAAGAAAAGTTGTGGACTCTTTCAAGGCAGTCATTGCAGGTCTGACAGGTCCAGCAAGTGCTGGACCACTTTTTTGGCCGAGTATGCTATCAGCCGAACCACTTTTTTGCTTTCTGCCGATTGCTTTTTTTGTAAACTGTGATTTCATCGACAGTGCCGCAATTCACTGATAAAGTTATCAATAACGCACATTGTTCATGTCAGTAATAGACTCGGCCAAGGTGTGAAACCAAGCGGTCACACACCGTGCAAAACGATGCAAATATTTTATAATGACACCTGCTTGATTAGTTTTATGATCGTTAAAGGAGACTTGATAAAGTCTTTGACCCAGAATGTATTAAAGATTAATTGATTGATTTTCCGTTTGTTTATCATCGAAGGCTGTTAGGTTTTGTTACGGTGGATAATTTAAGACACAGGACCAAACCCATTCTTAGTTACACTCAGTTCTTTAAAGCTGGACCATGTTTAAGTGTCCAGTCCAAAAGACTACCAATTAGTAATTTTAAATGCCCAGCCCTGGGGCTCAAACCCACACCCGTAAGTGGCCCGAGACTTTACATTTATGAGTCCTAAGCTCTACCACTTGGGCTTTTCCGGATGGTTGAACTATTAAAGAACTTCTTGATTCTGTATGCCAACAACTGTATGAAAACAAAACAGCTGCATATTTTTCTCGGTGCAACAGAAGAAAGTTTTTATCCTCTCAGTGTATTTGTAAGTTTGTTTAGAAAGTTGTGAATTTACATGTATGAGGATTCTAAGTCCTGAAACCATACCGAAAGTTCCATGTCAGTGTTTGTATTCCATTAACCCTTTCCCAAACAAGCCCTGGTTTTCACGTGTCCGCAGTACAAGTCTTTTGAAAACACTGTGGGAAAAGGAGAAATTGCTCGTAACGAGCAATTTCTCCTTTTCTCACAGTGTTTTCTGCACTTTTTGAGAACTTTCTGCCATTTTCATTAAATTTAAAATTGTCGTCTGCAAACTCTTTCAGTTTGGACCGGTCTAAAATTTATCGTTTGGGAAAGGGTTAAAGATATACATGTATTAGTGCCACCTGTTCCAAATCAACCAAAGACTTTTCGGTTCCAACAACGTATATTTTGTGTTAAAGTCGGGTGAGAAGTTTTCAGCAGTTGTGCTCGAAAGTATAGGCCATGGCTGCATTATAATGGAGCAAAAGATCTCGTGTTTAGTCATCTCTGTATATTGGCCTATGGACAAGGGTATTTTCGCAGCCAAAATCTAGACAAAGCTTACACCATTTATCAGTGTTCTAACTGGAAAGACAGTTTTGTATCTCAAAAAAATGAGTGCTGAGAGACTTTGCACTTTGGCTTAATTTTTACTTTAACATACACATTAACCTTGATGGACCCGCCTGATGTAGTTAAAGATCATCTTACATATATTCTTTTTCGTATTTAACTAGAATAACTTTGTAATCAACATGACTGAAATTTAGCGGCCCAAACGCATCCGAAAAGTGTATTAAAGACACACAGAGGCAACCCTAAATAAAAAATTTTCTTGGGGCGGCCCCCAACCCTCTCCTTACGAGAAGGGGAAAATCTCCCTCTCATGCTCTCCCCCTCTTGTGCCTGCGGAACTTGCTGCTATTCTCTGCCTAACCACTTTCAAAACGCAACAACAGGCCTGTCTTTCAAACTGAAAGTATCTGCAGACATAAATATTGAAAGTGGTACGGTTAACTAAAGCTCTTTGACGGGTAGAGAACATTGTGGGAAAAGGCGAAATGCTGGTCTCTAGCATTTTCTCCTTTCTCCACAACGTTTTCAAAAGGTTCTTTCCTCAGGGTCACTAAAACACAGGATTGTTGGTAAAGAGTTAATGACCATGAGGCTTTTGAAAACATAGTGGGAAAAGAGAAAATGCTGGTAAACAGCATTTTCTCCTTTTCCCACTATGTTTTCAGAAGGCTTCTTCCCATGGGTCGTTAAAACATGGGATTGTTTGGTCAAGGAGTAAGAAGAGTAGTATGAATAATAACCCTTTGAGCACTGAATAAACCCAACAATGTCATTCTAGAAATACAACCCTTTTAACCCTTTACCACACAACCACTTTTAACTACCCTAAGGAAGAAGCCTTTTGAAAACATTGTGGGAAAAGAAGAAAATGCTGGTAACCAGCATTTTCTCCTTTTCCAACCATGTTTTCTACCCTTTTAGGGTCAAGTTTCATTAATTGGGCCACATTTGTCGTCTGCAACAGCTGTGAATTTGGGCAAGTTTAAAATCTTGTTGTTTGGTAATGAGTTAAGAGCAATTTGATGGTTGCTTTTGTTGTAATGATCTCAACATGTGTGACAGTGTAGATCAAAGATCTGACTGCACATTTTGTGCAGTCTGATTTTGATCTTTTCTGGGCTCCAAAGCCAACTACAATTGTGAAAGGCCCTTTACAGGACAATATGATGTGCAGACACTTACACATATATGTTTAACACTTAACTCTTTACCAAACAACAAAATTTTAGACCTGACCAAATTCAAAGCATTTACCGACAACAAAGTAAATGTGTCTCAAAAATTTAAATTTATTTCGGGAAGGATAGAAAACGTTGTCCTTTTTCCCCACAATGTTTTCAAAAGGCCTCTATTTCAGGGTTGTTAAAAGTCGGGATTGTGTGGTAAAGGGTTAAACACTTTCTTTCATTCATGCATTTTCTAAGATGGCTATCAAATAACCTCAGTAAAACACTGTGATAGAGAAATTATCAACAAATGCGATTTCTCCATTTGTATCAAGGTCAGCTGCCACCGAATCAAAATTTCTTTGCATGCTGGTCATTTCATAAAGCATCCTCAAAATTTAACTCTTTACCAAACAACAAAATTTTAGACTGGTCCAAATTGAAAGCATTTGCAGATGACAAAATATAGGTGATTCAAAAATCAAAAATTGATTTGGGAAGGATGGAAAACATTGTGGGAAAATGCTGGTTACCAGCATTTTCTCCTTTTCCCACACTGTTTTCAAAAAGGCTTTTTTCTCAGGGTCGTTAAAAGTCGGGATTATGTGGTAAAGAGTTAACAGATTGGCACAATTGCCTGCCATGCAGAGATAATGTTGGCATTTGCTATGATATGTCACACAATGTTTTTTCCAAAAGACAACTGTTGAATTTGCTTCTCTCAAAATTGTCATCTGTAAATATATCCAAATTGGATGGGTCTAAAACTTTGTTGTGTGGTAAAGAGACAAGACTCTTCAAAAGCTTTCTTTTTCAGGGTTCATAACTCTTTACCAAATGACAAAATATTAGAATTGTTCAAATTGAAAGCATTTACAGACGACAAAATGAATGTGACTCAAAAAATGAATTTGTGTTAAACAGGGTAGAAAACATTGTGGGAAAAGGAGAAAATGCTGATAACCAGCATTTTCTCCTTTTCCCACAATGTTTTCAAGAGCTTTCTTTCTCAGGGTGGTTAAAAGTCAGGATTGTGTGGTAAAGGATTAAAACTCAGGACTTCGGTCAAGGGTTCTAAGATATACAACAGACATGAAATTGCCAACAGATGGATGGACAACCAGGTGCACAACGTAATACATCATTTTGGGCTTAGAAAAATGTTGCACATTTTCATCTTGTGCAAATATATAGGGACAATATCAAAGTATATTTTGGAATAAGAAACAAAAAAATATACTCTTCCATCTGTCATAACAAATCATTGTCAACCTTTATTTTCAAACAATTCCATTTAAGTTCATAAAACCACTAATCCAGAACAGAAGTGTCCTTTTCGCTTCTGATGGTTTTAGATTTTCAAGAAATCTATGTACAGCAATTTAAACCTTTATCACACATTCCCGACTTTTAACGACCCTGAAGAAGAAGATTTCTGAAAGCATTGAGGGGAAAAAGAGACAATGCTTGTGACAACATTTTATCCTTTGCCCAAAATATTTTCTAGCCGTGCACAACATTTCATCGATAGGGTGTTTTGTTGAAATCCATGTTTGGTTTAGAGTACCAGTTGCTATATTCCTAAGGTTTATTTCATGAAAAACTCTGTCTGGGAGGAAGATTTGAGCCACAGTTTGTCTGGATTAGAGTAACGATCATGCAGGGCAAGGGATCCTTTTTGACGAACATGGTTTTCAAACAAATGTCAGGGATCCGTTTTCTGGCCATTGATAAACAAATCTTGTCATTTGAGTTATATTTGATAAGCCATGTGCATATGCTTTTAATCTGGGAAAGTCTAAACATTTTGTTGTTTGGTAAAGGGTTCACATCAACCCTCTACCAGATGTCAAAATTTTACACTTGTCCATACTGAAAGCATTCAAAGATCACAATTTAAATGTGGTTTAACTCTTTACCACACAACAAAAATATTGACTATTCCAAATTGAAAGCATTTGCAGACGACATTTTCAATGTGGTTCAAAACATAACATTTGTCTCTTAAAGGGTAGAAAACATTGTGGGAAAAGAAGAAAATGCTGGTTACCAGCATTTTCTTCTTTTCCCACAATGTTTTCAAAAGGCTTCTTTCTTGGGGTCGTTAAGTCGGGATTGTGTGGTAAAAGGTTAAATGACAGTATTTGTCCTAGAATAGGTAGAAAACACTGAGAAAAGGAGAAAATGCTGCTTACCAGCATTTCTAACTTTTCCTATGTTTTCAAAAGCCGTCTTTCTTAGGGTCATTAAACTTGGAATTGTGTGGTACCAGCATTTTCTCCTTTTCCAGCTATGTTTTCAAACACCCTTTTCCAAAAGGTCTTTAAAACTTTGGTTTGCTTGGTAATGGGTTAACATTGAGTTAACTTCCAGTTCACTCGATCTCTCTAAATAAAAGTTACAAAAATATATACATATTATTATAAATAATTATATAAACTCAAACTACAAGACTAAAGAAGACAAACTACATAATTACCATATTTCAAACAGCATTACCAAATATAGATATGAAGTCTATAACATAAACAGCACAGCTTATCAATGATCATCCAAAGGTTTTCACACTGCAAGTTCCAATTCCGTCTGAATCCCTGCCTATACATACTATCATATGTAATTACGTGTATGAAGATTCTCAATGAGGGGTCAGAGTGCAGACACTGACAAAGAAGAAAATTGAGCATTTCCTGTCATTGAGAGAGAACCGGAACAAGTCATCCTGCTCTATCCTTTAAGAGTTTATCATTCCTAAACTGTCCCTGTGGTTCCTGCAGATTGAACAGCTCCTGTTCTGAGGTTTCCTTGGTCATTAGAACCTCTTAACTTTACCAAATGACAAAACCCTAGACTCATCCAGATTAAAAGCATTTGCATATGACAAATTCAGTGTGTCTCAAATAATAGGATTTGTTTCTGTAAGGGTAGAATACATTGTGGGAAAATGAGAAAATGCTGATCACTGGCATTTTCTCACTTTCTCACAATGTTTTAAAAAGGGCTTCTTCCTCAAGGTCCTTATGACAGGGGTTAATGTTTGGTACAGGGTTTATAGCCCTTGTTTTGAATTTTCATAGGCTCTAGAAACCCTTGAGTAACGGTTCCCAGTGGTTCCAGAAACAAGTTGCTGCTCCTAAACTGAAGTTCTTAAGTATTTCAAGCTTCTATCTAATGTGTTTCACTGTACCTTGTGGTTTCAGGAAGAAGTTACTGTTCCCGAGCAGAAATTCCTTAGCATTGCAAGCTCCTATCTAATGTTTTCCACCGCACCCAGTGGTTTCAGAAAAAATACTGCTCATGAACTGAAGTTCCTAAGTATTTCAAGCTCCTATCTAATGTGTGTCCTCATGTACCTACCTAGTGGTTTAAGGCACAAGTTACTGCTCCTGAACTGAACCATATACCAAGTGGTTTCAGGCACAAGTTACTGCTCCTGAACTGAAGTTCCTTAGTATTTCAAGCTCCTATCTAATGTGTCTCAGACTACCAACTGGATTCTGGCACAAGTTACTGCTCCTGAACTGAAGTTCCTTAGTATTTTAAGCTCCTATCTAATGTGTCTCAGACTGTACCAACTGGATTCTGGCACAAGATACTGCTCCTGAACTGAAGTTCCTTAGTATTTCAAGCTCCTTTCTAATGTGTCTGACTGTACCGACTGGATTCTGGCACAAGTTACTGCTCCTGGACTAAAGTTCTTTAGAAAATCAGGCTCCTATCAAATGTGTGCCCCAACGTACATAGTTAATTCAGAATCAATTTTCTGTTCCGTAACTGTGATTTTGGCTCAAATTGGTTCCTGTGTGTCCCACTGCATGTTATGGTTTCTGAAAACAGTTACTGTTCCTGGACTGAAGTCCCTAAACAATTCAATGTGTGTCCAAAGGTACCTAGTGGTATCAGAAACAAGTTAACCCTTTACCACTGAATCCCAAGTTTTAACAACACTGAAGAAAAAAGGCTCTTGAAAAAGTTGTGGGAAAAGGAGAAAATGCTGGTTACCATCATTTTCTCCTTTTCCCACAATGTTTTCTACCCTTTCAAAAACAAATTTCAATTTTTGAGTCATACTAATGTGGTTCTTTGAATTTGGACAAGTCTTAAATTTTGTCGTTTGGTAAAGAGTTTATGCTTCTGAACTTCTGTTCCTAAGCATTTAAGGCTCCTATCAAAAAGGTTTTTGTGGGAGTGTCCTTCGGCAAGACACTTCAGAGCCCTAGCCAAGTACTGGTTAAACCCAGTAAACGCATGAATATGCAAGCTGCCGCCATGATATGACTGAAATAATGTTCATAGCGGCATAAACCACCATTCAACTATCAATCAATCAAAAAGGTTCCTGTGTGTTCCACTCTACCTAGTATTTTCAGAAACAAGTTACTGTTCCTGACCTGAAGTTCCTAAGCAGTTCAGGCTCCTATTATATTGGTTTCCTGTATGTCCCACTATACCTTGTGGTTTCAGAAATGTTACCATTCCTGAATTGCAGTTCCATTACATTTTATATATGTCCAATGGTACTTTGTGGTTTCAGAAAAGAGTTACCATTCCTAAATTGCAGTTCCATTACATTTTTTGTCCAACTACACCTTGTGGTTTCAGAAGTAAGTTACCATTCATGAATTGCAGTTCCATTACATTTTATGCATATCCCACTGTACCTTGTGGTTTCAGAAATAAATTACCGTTCCTGAATTGCTGTTCCATTACATTTCATGAATGTCCCACTGTACCTTGTGGTTTCAGAAATAAGTTAATGTTCCTGAATTGCAATTCAATTACATTTTATGTATGTCCCACTGTACCTTGTGGTTTCAGATGTACCATTCCTGATTTGCAGTTCCATTGCATTTTATGTTCCTACCAAATTGGTTCCTGTGTGTCCCACTGTACCAAGTGGTTTCCAAAAACAAGGTCCTGCTCCTGAAGTGAAGTGCCTGTTTTTTTGTCACAAAGATTTAGACTTGCCTAATTCGTCCAAGCGTCTATACAATCATACTCAAAACTCTTATATACCAATATCGATATTTTTAGAAGCTCTACGTCTAACATAAAATATTTTGGTAATGTTTGAAAACTATTGCTCTGTGAAGCACGGATATTTTTCAAGTTTCTCAGATTGCAAATGCTCAGTGAAACATTCCTTTGCCAAAGGTCAGCCAATCTTGATATGGAAACTTTTGTGCAAGCAATTTCTTGTTTATTCCACCATGTTTTTCAACAATTCTCTGCTGCAGAGACATACAAATATAACTGTAATCTGTTAACCACAATGATTTTAGACTGGTCTAATTTGACAGGATTTTCAGATGACACATTTATTCGTACTGCCCGTGATATGGTGAGATTTGTCATTGATAGGATAGAAAAAATTGTGGGAAAAGAAGAAAATGCTGGTTACCAGCATTTTCTCCTATTCCAACAATGTTTTCAAAAGGTTTCTTTCCGAGGGTCATTAAAAGGCTGCATTGTGCGCTAAAGGGTTAATGGCTTATGTTTAAATGGATTCCAGTTTTTTCCCCCAATAATACATTATAAATGTGAATGTTTTACATAATGAAGGCCATAAAACTCTTCAGTGATTTTATTTAGTTTCCTTTTGGCTAATTATCCCTTTATCAAAGAAATCCTTCGTTTTAACGACATAGAGGAATGATGCCTTTGAAAATGCTGTGGAAAAAAGGAAGAAATTTCTGGTGACCCTTCCTAACACCAATATATTTCACCCTCTACCACACAATCCTGAGTTTTAACCCTTCACCTCACAAGCCCGACTTTTAACGACCCTGGGAAAGAAGCCTTTTGAAAACATTGTAGGAAAAGGAGAAAATGCTGGTAACCAGCATTTTCTCCTTTTCCCACAATGTTTTCTAACCTATGAATGGAAAATTTCATCATTTGAGCCACCTTTAATTTGTCGTCTGCAAATGCTTGCAATTTGGACCAGTCTAAAATTTTGTCGTTTGGTAAAGAGTTAACTACCCTGATGGAGGAGACTTTTGAAAACATTGTGGCAACCAGCATTTTCCCCTTTTCCAAGAAATCCCTTTCAGTGACAGATCTTATCATTTGATCCACATTTAATTAATTTGTTATCTGGAAGTGCTTGAAATTGGACAAATCCAAAATTTTGTCTTTTGGGTAAGGTTAACCTATTACCATGCATGCTTGTTTTATATTCAGCATTGCCAAAAAGGACTTATATTTGAAGGAATGGAAATTACTTTTTATGAGTGATTTTGAAAATACTTTGGGAAAGGAAAAAGGAAAAAATGCTTGTAAAATGCACTAGAATTTTCCCTCAATGTTTTCCAAAGCCTTCTCAGTTAATGTCGTTAAAATACTGAATGGTGTGGAGAAGGTTTAACTCTCTACTAGAGGACAAAATTTCAGACATGATTGAAATTGTCCTTGAATTGGTAGGAAACATTGTGGGAAAAAGAAAAAAAATGCTGATTACCAGCATTATTTCCTTTTCCGGTAACATTTACAAGAGGCCCCCTTTCTGAAGGTTGTTAAAACTAGGGATTGTATGGTGAAGGCTTAGTGGCTTTGGCTTTTGGGTACTTAAGGAGAAACTGCTGGTTTCAAGCATATTCTCCTATTCTCACAATGTCATCTACCCTTTGAAACACAAATACCAAAATTTGAGCCATACTGGACATGTAGTCTGGGTTTGGAATAGTCCAAGACTTTGTTCCTTGATATAAAGTAAACAGTTTTTCATTTTCTCCTTTTCCAGCTATGTTTCCCAAAGCTTTCTTTCTCAGGGTCATTAAATCGGGATTATGTGGTACAGGGTTAACAGTTTTTCATTGCGTCCCAAAAATCAGCAGCATCAATCAAATTTAGTCTGTCTTAGCCCCTGGACTGATAAATATTTAACTCTTTACCAAACGACAAAATTTTAGACTGGTACAAATTGAAAGCAACTGCAGACGACAAATTAAATGTGACTCAAAAATTGAAATTTGATTTGGGAAAGGTAGAAAACACTGTGGGGAAAAGGAGAAAATGCTGGTAACCAGCATTTTCTCCTTTTCCCACATTGTTTTCAAAAGGCTTCTTTCTCAGGATTGTTAAAAGTCGGGATTATGTGGTAAAGGGTTAATGTTGAAATCCTTTATCACAAAATCCCCAGTTTAATCAACCCTGAAAGAGAAGGTTTTTGAAAACATTACGGGAAAAGGAGAAAATGCTCGTAACCAGCATTTTCTCCTTTTCCAACAATAATTTCTAACCTATCAAAGACAGAAATCATCACTTGAACCACATTTTATTTGTCGTCTGCAAGTGCTTTCAATATGGTTGAGTTCAAAATTTTGTGGTTTGGTAAAAAGTCAGCTCTTTACCACACAATCACGAGTTTTAATGACCTTGACGACTAAGGTTTTCAAAAGCATTGTAGGGAAAGGAGAAAATGTTGGCAACCAGCATTTTCTCATTTCCCAACCATGTTTTCTACCTTTCCAAAGGCAAATTTCAGTCTTTGAGTCACATTTGATTTGTCGACTGCAGATGCTTTCAATTTGAACCAGTCTTAAATTTTGTCGTTTGGTAAAGAGTTGACTCTACCATACAATCCAGACTTTTAACGACCCTGAGAAAGAAGACTTTTGAAAACATCGTGGGAAAAGGAGAAAATGCTGGTCACAGCATTTTCTCCTTTTCCCAGAATGTTTTCTACCCTTCCCAAAACAAATTTCAATTTTTCAATCACATTTATTTTGTTGTCTGTAAATGCTCTCAATTTGGACCAGACTAAAATTTTGTCATGTGGTAAAGGGTTAACCTTTTACCACACAATCTAAAGTTTTAAACCTTTATTACACAAATCCCATGTTTTAACGCCCCTGATGAAAAAGGACTTTTAAAAAACAATGCTGGAAAAGAAGAAAATGCCTGAAACCAACATTTTCTCATTTTCCTTCACTTGTTTCTATCCTTTCAACTCTACCAAATGACAAAATTTTGGACTCGACCAACTGAAAGCATTTGCAGACGACAAAATAACTGTAGCTCAAACGATGATTTCTGTCTGTGATAGGGTAGAAAGCATTGTGGGGAAAGAAGAAAATGTTGGTAACCAACAATTTCTCTTTTTCCCACAATGTTTCCAAAAGCTTCCTTTCTTAGGGTCATTAAAAGTCTGGATTGTGTGATAAAGGGTTAAGGCTTATTTCAACATTTTAGGCATAATCATATTGTTGTCTTCAGATGTTTTCAATTTGGACAAATCTAACATTTTTGTCTGCTGGTTTAGTGTTGATGAACCTGAGAAAGAAGGCTTTTGAAAACATATTTCAAGATAACCAGCATTTTCTCCTTTTCCCACAATATTTCCAAAGGTTTCTCAGTGTCTTTTCCCTCCAATGTTTTCTGTCATTACAAAAATGAAGTCCATCATACTGGCCAGTTTCAATTTTTGGTCTGTAAATGCTTTAATTAAATTTGCAAAAGGCTAAAATTTTGTTGTCTGCACAGAGAAAACTTCAGCAAATTCTTTTTTCCAATTTCAAATGTTTGAAATCTCTAGAAACACTGATTTTGTTTTTGAGACATGTTGGCTTTGTAAAAATGAAATCTGTAACCCTGTAGGATCTATAGGGTAATAACTTTGATAAACTCCCTTCCAGAAGACTTGTCCAAATCAAAAGTAGATGAGAAATTGAAGATGACTCAAGTTCGGTCCCTGAAAGGATAGAGAAAGCGGCGTAAAACACCATTCAATCAACCTATCAGCTGAAAGGGTAGAAAACAAGCATTTTCTTCTTTTCCCACAATGTTTTCATAAGTCTTCCTCTTCAACGATGTTAAAACACAGGATTGTTTGGTAAAGGGTTAGCCTCTGTTTGTCTCTAATATTCTGATTCATTTCTTACATAACTCTTTACCACACAATCCTGACTTTTAACGACCCTGATGAAGAAGGCTTTTGAAAACATTGTGGGAAAAGGAGAAAATGCTGGTAACTAGCATTTCCTCCTTTTCCAGCAATGTTTTCTATCCTTTCAAAGACAGAAATCATTATTTGCACTATGTTTAATTAGTTGTCTGCAAATGCTTTCATTTGGTGGAGTACTAAATTCTGTCGTTTGGTAAAGAGACAACACAGGTAATTTCTTCCAAGAAATTCACCATTGCAAAGAGTACATGCAAGCCAATCATATGGTTTTTGTTTTGATTGATTGTAATGCCAATTTAACCCTTTCCCAAACAAGCCCTGGTTTTCACGTGTCTGCAGTACAAGTCTTTTGAAAACACTGTGGGAAAAGGAGAAATTGCTCGTAATGAGCAATTTCTCCTTTTCCCACAGTGTTTTCTACCCTTTTGGAGGACTTTCTGTCATTTTCATCAAATTTAAAATTGTCGTCTGCAAACTCTTTCAATTTGGACCAGTCTAAAATTTATCGTTTGGGAAAGAGTTAACTCTTTACCAAATGACAAAATTTCTGACTGGTCCAAATTGAAAGCATTAGCAGACGACAAATTAAAGGTGGCCCAAAAGATGAAATTTGTGATTGATAGGTTAGAAAACATTGTGGGAAAGGGAGAAAATGCTGGTTACCAGCATTCTCTCCTTTTCCCACAATGTTTTCAAAAGGCTTCTTTCTCAAGGTCGTTAAAAGTCGGGATTGCGTAGTAAAGAGATAACTCTTTACCAAATGACAATATTTTAGACTGGTCAAAATTGAAAGTATTTGCAGATGACAAATTCAGTGTGACTCAAAAATCGTATTGGCCTTTGGAAGAGAAGAAAATATTGTGGGAAAAGGAGAAAATGCTAGTTACCATCATTTTCTCCTTTTCCAACAATGTTTTCAAAAGGGTTTTTTCTCAGGGTCGTTAAAACTTGGGATTGTGTGGTAAAGGCTAACAGCTTAGGTAGTACCAGGGCAGTCTGTGCACCTACGCATGTGTTTCCTGGCTTTTCCACACCAGTATAGATACAACTTTCTTTCCAAGCCACTGACAACGATGTTTTCAAAAGGGTTTTTTCTCAGGGTTGTTAAAACTTCGGATTGTGTGGTAAAAGGCTAACAGCTTAGGTAGTACCAGGGCAGTCAGTGCACCTACGCATGTGTTTCCTGGCTTTCCCACACCAGTACAGATACAACTTTCTTTCCAAGCCACTGACAACTTTTCTCACATGCATCAGAGGTGAGAGACGAAATATCGCCAGCAGGTTTTTACTTTGATATGCGCAATGAAAATTGAAGGAACTTTGACTACATTGCAAGGTATATAGCATTTGTGACTCTTGTGCTGAATTGTACCTAGAAATTTCATGATTCATACAGTGTATCAAAAAGAAAACTGTGTGACTGTCCCATTCAAAATAAAAAGAAACAATCAATGAAGGAAAAGATAGATTTATTGTCTTCAATTCAATTAATAGGGTACTAATTGGTAACTTTGGAACATGTTAATTGCAGGAATTAGGTTCCTTGATAAACTGTTTAACCCTTTTCTCCATCGGTCAGAACTTTGATACATCTGAAACAGACAACTTCAGATAACAATGTCACAAATAGTGACTATCTTTAAAATTAGCAATCACTCCATTTGCATCAAAATAATTTTTTCTTCTACATAGTGATAAATATTATCAGATAAATGCTTTTTTTCCGGTAATGTTTCCAATTTGTCAGACTCTGCAATGTTCGTAAAGGTAACAGCATCTTGTGTGAGAATTGACGATAAGCCAAGTAATTCACTTAAGATTCCTTACTATCTTAATGATCCTTTGTTGTGGGCACCATTAAAATGATAAGAACTGACTCTTTACCATACTATGCCAACTTTTGAAAACATTGTGGGAAAAGGAGAAAATGCTGGTAACCAGCATTTTCTCCTTTTCCAACAATGTTTTCTATCCCATCTAAGAAAAATTGCATCATTTGAGCCACCATGAAATTGTTGTCTGCAAATGCTTTCAATTTGAACAAGTCTAAAATTCTGTCGTGTGGTAAAGGGCTAACTTTTTACAAGACAACAAAAAAATGAGACCCTAATGGAAAGCATTCATTTTGTAGACGACAAATTTGATGAGGTGCAAATGGTAGTACAGTAAAACTCTGATATAGCGAATTTCACGGGACCGTCAGATTTAATTCGCTATAAGCATAATTCGCTTTATTGATAGTACGAACTTCGTTATATTTCAGGACTCAAAGGTGGATACATGTACATGCAGTCTAACATTTATTTACTAGAAAAATGTTTTTCTAACATACTTCGACAAATATGTGTTATATTTATAGTATCCAATGACATTTATGACAGGTAGGAAAAACTAGTAGCAGATTTCGTATTTATTTAATTGAGTGAGCGATGTTAATCATTCAAAACACATTTTATGCCGGTAGGAATTGAAAGCATTTGCAGACGACAATTTTCTACTTGTGGCAAATTATACCTTACCACGATAATTATCAATCGATAACGCAGTCAATTTATGTTGTGTAGATCAACGCCTCTAGCGTCAACGTGTTAATTGGGCAAGCGGGAAGGTGTGAATAACTGACTTGGTAATTAAAGACCCTTAGATGCGACTCCAGTGTAACCAAGGTATTTTCAGTTAAAATGGATATCTGCGGACCTGATTTTTCATTCGCAATATGCGAAAATTCGTTATATCCAAATTCGTTTTAACAATTAATTTTTACAAAGGCGAAAGAAGGTTTTTGCCGGGGAATTGATTTCGATTCGTACTAAGCGAAAATTCGCATTATCAGAGTTCGTTATAATTAAGTTTTACTGTATAAAAATGTCTTTGATAGGATAGAAAATCAATGTAGGATAAGAAGAAAATGCTGGTTACCAGCATTTCCTCCTTTTCCCACGATGTTTTCAAAAGTCCTTTCCATGAGAGTCGCTAAACCGCAACCCTTGACCACACAAGCTGAGTCTGTAGCATACAGGACCTGAAATCAGGGGGTTGCTGGTATGAATCCTGAGCTCAGCAAGTTTCTTTCTGTGATTTGATGAGAGTCATTGCAACAGGGTTCATTTCTCTCACACTAATGATCATTGTTTCAACAATGGTTATGTTTGAAAGCAGCCAGTGGCTGGGAAAGAGTATTGTGTGCAATACTGGAAAAAGAAACTTTGGGACAGCTTTGATAAATGCGCTGGCTTCTACTATGTAACTGAAATAAGGTAGAATGGTTTCAAATACCATAGAAAGCACACAAATGTACAAAACAATGCTTTAACCCTTAGAGCACTGAATTTATAAAATGGGCCTTTTCAATTAACTCTTTACCACACAATCACAACTTTTAACGACCCTGAAGAAGATACCTTTTGAAAACATTGTGGGAAAAGGAGAAAATGCTGGTAACCAGCATTTTCTCCTTTTCCCACAGTGTTTTCTATCATATCAAAGGCAAAATTCTCCGTTTGAGTCACATTTAAATTGTCGTCTGCAAATGCTCTCAATTTGGACTGGTTTACATTTTTCTCATGTGGTAAAGAGTTAAGTCTTTACCAAATGACAAAAGTTTGGACTCCACAAAATTGAGAGCATTTGCAGACGAAAAAATAAATGCTGCTGAAACAATGATTTCTGTCTTTGACAGGGTAGAAAACATTGTGGGAAAGGAGAAAATGCTGGTTACCAGCATTTTCTCCTTTTCCCACAATGTTTTCTAAAGGCTTCTCTATCAGGGTCTTTAAAAGTTGGGATTGTGTGGTAAAGGGTTAAGAAAAACATTCAGAACATTGTTACTTCAAAGTTGTTTTGGCTAGAATATGTAACAAGGAAGCGGACAATGTAGATCAAAGATCAGACTGCACATTCTGTGCAGTCTGATCTTGATCTACACTGTGTGCAAAAACAACTAAGTTGGTTCCAGCGCATTATGGGTTAACCCTTTGCCACACAATTCCGGTTTTTACGACCCTGAGGAAGAAGCCTTTTGAAAACATTGTGGGAAAAGGAGAAAATGCTGGTAACTGTCATTTTCTCCTTTTCCAACAAAGTTTTCTGTCCTTTCAAAGACAAGTTCAACAATTTGAGTCACATATAAATTGTCATCTGCAAATGCTTTCAATTTGGAAAAGTCTACATTTTTGTCATTTGGTAATGAGTTAACAACCCTGAAGAATAAGGTAATTGAAAACAATGCAGGAAAAGAAGAAAATGCAGGTTACCGGCATTTCATTATTTTTTCACAATGTTTCTATCATTTCAAAGACAATTTTCTTGGGTTTTGGTTGCATCCAATTTGTTATCTCCAAATTCTTTCAATTTGGACTTGGCTAAAATTTTGTCATGTGTTCAATGTTTTCAAAAGGCTTCTTTCTCGGGGGTTGTTAAAAGTCTGGATTGTCTGGTACAGGGTTAACTCTTTACCACACAATCTGGACTTTTAATGACCCCGAGAAAGAAGCCTTTTGAAAACATTGTAGGAAAAGGAGAAAATGCTGGTAACCAGCATTTTCTCCTTTTCCCACAATGTTTTCTACCCTTTCCATAACAAATTTTAGTTATTCAATGGCACATATTTTGTCGTCTGCAACTGCTTTCAATTTGAACCAGTCTAAACGTCTGTCATTCGGTAAAGAGTTAAGGGAATAGTATCTTTCACCCCATTTCAGTATTAACTCTTTACCAAATAACATATTTTTAGGCTTGTCCAAAATCGAAGAATTTGAAGACAACAAATGCAAGATGGCTCAAAACATGGGAATTGTCTTTGATGAGGTAGAAAACCTTGTGGGAAAAGGAGAAAATGCTGCTTACCAGCATTTTTTCCTTTTCCCACAAAATTTTCAGGAGGCTTCTTCCTAAGGGCCTTTAAAACTTAGGGTTATATGATAAAGGGTTAACTCTTTACCACAAAATCCTGAGTTTTAACGTCCCTGAGGAAGAAGCCTTTTGAAAACATTGTGGGAAAAGAACAAAATGCTGGTAACCAGCATTTTCTCCTTTTCCCACAATGTTTTCATACCTTTCAGAGACAAATACTATTACTTGAGCCACATTAAATTTGTCATCAGCAAAAGCTTTCAAAATGGATCGGTCTAAAATTTTGTCGTTTGGTAAAGGGTGAAAGGAATCAGTACATTAGACAAGAAACAAAACTTCAGGGCTCTTTTGAGCTATTAATAGATCAGATTATGACTATCAATGCCTCATTGTTCCACAGTGCATTGCACTTGTACAACAGGAAGTATGCAAGGAAGTGCTTGACTATTCCCAAAGCAAACTCCTAAAGATAGGACTTTATTCTGACATATTGTAAGATGCTACAAGCACTTCCTCTTATTCTTTACCCCTTTGTCCCCATGCATCCTGTTCGAGATTTTGTCAACCATAGACTGTGATGTTTGTTGACATAGGTCAATTCTTTAATACCAGTTTCCTTGAGAAACCATTTCCAGCTATTGCAAAAATCGGATCTCTGACATTTTGTTGACAACCACTTTTGTCAAAAATGATTCCTAGCTTTGATCCTTACCCTAATCCAGATGAATTGTGGCTCAAATCTTCCTCCCAGACGGTGCTTATCATGAAATAAATCTAGGAATGTAGCAATCAGTATTTAAAACATGCATGGATGTCCAAGAAACACCCTTTCGACAAAATGTCGTGCACTGGCAAAAATCACTGCAGATTTTTTCGGTTCTGATATAGCCTGATTGATTGATTGATTGTATGGTGTTCAAAGCCATTTTCAACATTATTTTTATATCGCAGCGGCCAGTGCACCAATCCATGCTCTCCTGGAGCTTCTTTCCAAGCCACTGGCTGCTTTCCCACATAACCACCATAGAAAGATATAGCCTGATGACATGGTCACACACCTGCAGTTGACCATTTTTGGAAACAAGGATTTTCTCCTTCTCCTACATTGTTTTCTACCATGTCTAAGACAAATTCCATCATTTTATCCACATTTAATTTGTTGACTGCAACAAGTTTGAATTTGGAGGAGTGTATAACTTTTGTCATGTGGCAGTGAGTTTACCAGAAAAAAAAATTATGTAATTGTTGGCAATTTCAAAGCATTTGCATACAGCAACTTTTAAAATGGTGCAAAAGGTGAGATTTGTCTTTGATACGGTATGAAAAGGTAGAAAACTGTGTGAAAAGACAAAAATTCTGGTTACCAGTAAAAGCCTCATCTTTTACCACACAATCCTGTGTTTTAACCACAGGCCTTTGAAACTCAATTGATCTATCACGGAACACTAAAATTTTCCTTGGTCGATCATCGAACACTTTTGCAGATTGGTGCATCGCCTGAATATCTCGGAATACTCAAATTTTCATTTACACTGTTACTATAAATAGCACATTGGTGACTGTCTCTATATTGTATATAATAAGACAAGGTGTGCTACGAAATTGACGAAAATTTTTACCCCTGCCCCCTTTTAGAGATGATATTTAACTGAAAACGAAAAAATAAACTTAGTTACAGTTGCATATGGTTTCACAAATGATTTTTCTTGGGTACCCTGACCTTCAAGTTCCAAACGGCTCTTGCCATAAAGCAATTCTCTGATCAAAAAAAAAAAATAAGAAACTTCTACATTTTCCGGATCGCCATGTGCTGACATCACACATTTCATTACAACACAGCGAATGATAACTCACGTGAAAAGACGTGCAAAGTTTTTTACCAATAAACGGTAAATACGCATTTGAAAATATGCAAAATGAAAGATGAAAATGGTGATACTGGATTAGATGAAAAGATAAATTATAACAGACGAAATATTAATTTGATAATTTCATCAATATATCAACAAAAGAATCTAAGATCTTTGTTTGAAAAAAATATTTCAGTTTCAGTTTGCTGTGGGATGTCAGCGCATGGCAATCCGGAAAATGTGGAAGCTTTTTAAAATTTTTTAAGTCAGAGCTATTGCTTGATTGCAAGAGCCGTTTGGAACTTTTGAAGGCCAGGGTACACAATATAAATCATTTGTTAACCCGTCTGCAATGGTAACTAGATTTAGTTTCCGTTTTCGGTTATCTCTGAAAGGGGAGAGGGGTAAAATTTTTCTTCGATTTCTTTGCACACCTTGTCCTACTATATACAATAAAGAGGCAGTTGCCAATGTGCTATTTATAGTAATGGTGTCTGCTAAGGAAAATTTTGTTATCCCGTGATAGATCAATGGAGTTTCAGTGGCCTATGGTTTTTAACAACCCTAAGGAGGAGGACTTATGAAAACATTGTGGATAAAGGAGAAAATGCTGGTAACCAACATTTTCTCCTTTTTCCACAATGGTTTTGATCCTTCCAAAAAGAAATTCCATCATTTGAGCCAAATTGGAATTGTCGTCTGCTACTGCTTTCAGTTTGGACAAGCCTTAATTTTTGTTGTGTGGGAAAGAGTTGAATAATTATTAAGTCCCGCATTTTGTGGGAGCACAGATGACAGAAAGTCACTTGTCATAACTCGGCCAATTCTATACCTACATCTAACCTTGTCTGTATAAAGGAAGCCTCCATTTTGAACTACAAATCACCTGTAAATCGCTTTGCAATGACATGAACAACCAGGGTAAGGTTATTCACAGCTATCTACCTGTTAATGAAAGCTCCCAATGGAACTGATAAACCACCTTAAAAAATTGAAGGTACAAACTGTTTGCAGACGGAATTATTCTTGGAAAGATATCGATAGAAAATTGTCTCATCTTTTCTTTTTCAGGAGGAGCCTTACAATTTCAGTAACCGCAAAACAGAGTACTTCAGGCAATGAAATGTACCATGTAGGCGCATATCAAGCTAGGCGATACATCCGAGCACTTTGATGACCGGATCACCCCAGGTATGCCGAATGGACAGAAAGAATCACCAGGAATGCATGGTCAAGACAGATGGTGATTTTGGCTTGGAAAAGAGGTGCAGTACTAGTACAGAAACTGGGGGGATGAACTGGCTCCCAATGGAACTGATAAACTACCTTAAAAAATTAAACGTACAAACTGTTTGCAGACAGAATTATTTTTAGAAAGATATCCATGGAAAATTGTCTCATGTTTTCTTTTTCAAGAGGAGCATTATAATTTCAGTAACTGCAAAACAATGTACTTTCGGCGATGAAATGTACCATGTAGGCACAATTATCAAGCTATGTGATACCGCCGAGCACTTTGATCACCGGATCACCCGAAGTATACCGAATGGACAGAAAGTATCACCAGGAATGCATGGTCAAGACAGATGGTGATTTTGGCTTGGAAAAGAGGTGCAGTACGAGTACAGAAACTGGGGGGATGAACTGGCTATTGTGATAACACTAGAAAACTGAATGAAAAATGGTATACAACACAACCTGCAAGAGGACAGAGAAATACTGTGCAAAGCTGAAACATACAAGACTGCAAAACATTTAACAACAGACAACTAGACCTTATTTTACATACAAGGAATTGCAAAAACCCACTAAGATTTGTGAGAGACTTTTTTGCATTATGCACTGCTTAACTCAAATGACAAATGTCCAAATAAAAAGCAACTGCAGACAACAAATAAAATGTGGCTTAACTCTTTACCAAACAACAAAATTTTAGACTGTCATGTTTAGTTTAGACCAGTCTGAATTGAAAGCATTTGCAGATGACAAAACAAATGCAAATCAAAAATTGAATTTTTTGGGGGGAAGGGTAGAAAACATTGTGGGAAAAGAAGAAAACGCTGGTTACCAGCATTTTCTCCTTTTCCTACAATGTTTTTAAAACAATCCTTTCCCAGGGTCGTTAAAAGATGGGATTGCGTGGTACAGGGTTAATTTCTATGTTTTCTCAAGATATTTCAATCAGTACTCCTTTTCATAGTCCAAATCTTGCAATGCAATAAAGAGATAGAGCAAGTGATAGCAAATACGTGACAAAAGAAGGCCTGATTTTAATGTGTTCTGGCATGAAAAACTTTGCTTTGTTGACACCTGAAAAAACAGCAGTACTTGCAAGATTCTACTTTTGATCAGACACTTTTGCACCAGTAACATAATCCCATCTGTAGACAACTTTTAATCTGGTTGCAGATCAATTTTGAAAAAAATTGTGACAACAGATCTTTATGGGGCTGCAGGTCCTTGTTTGAGTTTGAAAGCTGTAATTATAATAACAGTTACCAGCATTTTCTCCTTTTCCCACTATGCTTTCAAAAGCCTTCTTTGTTAGGGCCATTAAAACTCAGGAATGTGTGGTAAAGAGTTAACCATTTACATAGAGTTAAATCTAGAACCACCAAAAACCTCAGCCAATTACAGACAGGCCAATCTAAAAGTACAAATTTTTTAACAAACTACACACAAGTTATTTTGAAAAAAACAATGATTTCAGCATTTAGACGAAGGCCAATCTACAACCACCAAGTATCTAAATTACATGCAAGTTAATCTGGAACCACAAAATACTTTAACCAATCAATTACAGCCAAGCTAGAAAAAAAAATTCTATTACCAATTATGATTTCAGCATTTAGACAAAGGCCCATCTACAACCACCAAGTATCTTAATCAATTACATGCAAGTTAATCTGGAACCACAAAATACTTTAACCAATTACTTACAGCCAAGCTAGAAAAAAACAAATTTCTATTACCAATTATGCATCAAAAAAACCAAAATAGTTTAAAGAGTTATCTAAAAGCCCATCGAGAACTACCAAATGCAGTGTTACCAATCATGCACAGGCTATTCTTGAACCACCAAAATGGTACTCTAACCAATTACACAAAGAAAGAACCACCATATAATTTAACCTGAAGCACTCTTAGGTAGATTGTAGAACTTCATGTGGCTAGTTCAAATGACAGACAGGACTGAAACTGTTTTGGAACTTTATGAAGCCTGCAGAGAGAATTATAATTGCAAAGTAAAACAAGAGCACAGCATGTGGGTGCCAACCCTCTGCTGAAGTTTCTTGATTTTCAGTGAAATTCTAATTTAAAAAAGGGCATAACTGTGTCAAAAATGTTTTGATGTTTACCTGCCCTTGTTGTATGAGTTCCCCTTTTGCTGGTTAACAACTCATTCAAGTTTGAAGTAAATGTGTTCAGTAATAAGAGAAATAACAATATGTCAGCTTTTGCACAGCAATGACGTAGATGACGGCAGGGTTACAGCAATACCTCGACATTTTCTTTGAAAATAGGGGTGCTAAAAATGTACACTTATTTTACAGATCTTGTCTCTGCCTTAGTTTTAGTTGTTGTAAGAATCAAAGTACTGAAAGTACTGACAGACTAGCGAATTTGATTGATTGATTGTTTGTATGGTGTTTAACCCTGTTTTCATCATTTTTTCAGTTATGTAGCAGTGGACAGTGCACATATCCATGCTTTCCTGGAGTTTCTTTTACCAGTACTCCGCACAATATTCTTTTCAAGCCACTGGCTGCTTTCCCACATTTATATTATAACCATCATCGAAACATGAGAGAGAAATGAATCCTGTCACAATGACAATCATCAATCCCCGGAAAGAAATTTGCCGAGTCGGGGATCGAACCAGCGACCTCCTGTTCCCAAGTCCTGTACACTACCGACTGAGCTGCTGGGGCTATGCGTGCTATTGGTTTACTGTAATCCAGTTTAACCCTTAACCTGCTAAAAATGTTAAACAAAACTTTCAAGCCGATGGTAAATACCTGAATATTGCTATTTCAAAGTTACATTTTGGACAAAATAATATATCATCTTATAAGACAGTGTAGATCCAAGATCAGGCTGCATGCTCTGTGCAGTCTGATTTTAATTCACACTGTCTGCAAAATGTCATTGAGTTGTGGTAGTGCTGGTAAAAGAAACTCCAGGAAAGCATAGATAGGTGATCTTGCTGCCGCAATATCACTGAAATAATGTTGAAAACGGTGTAAAACACCTTGCGATCAATTAGTCAATATCCAATAGCACAAGAAATTAACTATTTAACTCTACAAAACGAAAAATTTTACGCCAGTCCAAATTCAAAGCTGTTGCAGACCATAAATTAAAAGTGGCTGAACTGATGAAACCTGATTCCAAAAGGGTAGAAAACGATGTGGGAAAAGAAGAAAATGATGGTTACCAGCATTTTCTCCTTTTCCCACAATGTTTTCAAAAGGATTTTTCCTCAGTATCGTTAAAACTTGGGATTGTTTGGTAAAGGGTTAATATTCAAGACTAGAATAACAGTTTAACATAATGGTTTAACTGTACACAATGATCTAAATAATGACTAACTGAAGGAATGATGAGGGTTCCCTGTCCAGTGAGGGTTAATGTAACTGGGATTTGCTACAAGTTACCTAGGTGTATCTATTAACACTTAAGCTGCTGAATAAAGGAAACACAAATTTCTACTCAATATTAAACACCCAAACATTGCGATTTAAAAGTTGATCTCACCGGAAAGAAAATACCGTAACAGACAGTGTAGATCAAAGATCAGACTGCACGTTCTGTGCAGTATGATCTTGATCTACATTGTCCGCAAAAGGTCAGTGGGTCGCGATCAGCAGCTTAAGGGTTAATAGATTCATTCATAATGTTACAGTGGTGTAGGAATAAGTGATTCTCTGCTTTGCATAGGTCACTTAATATACATATAAGCAAAGATCTTGTACCTTGTAAATGTCATCTTGTTCAGTTATTTACTTTGTGAGACGACATGTTCAAATTGGAGTGGTTTTTGTCAAAACTGTCATATATAACAGAATTAAGATTTATAACAGAAAGAAGTATTTTTCTGTGAGGCAGTATTTGGCAACTGTGGGGTTTATTGTTTACTTTGACGTTAGGTCAATCTGGATGCCTATAGACTAGCTTTGCTAGTCTAAAAATGATATGTGAATCACCTTGTTTGCTATCAGACTTCAGTAGAGATAGTCTAACTTCCTGGGTCCGGATTCATCAACCATTCTTTAAGAATGTTCTGAGTCTTATTCTCTACAATTTTCTAAATTTGAAAGTAACAAAACTTCTGATTGGCTAAACCAAATGGTTTAGCCAATCAAAAGTTGTGCTAGTTTCAGATCCGGAAAATCTTGGGGAATAAGACATAGAATGTTGTTATTAATGGCTGGTGAATATGGACACTGCACGACTCAAAATTTTATTTATCTAAAGCCTCCATTGACATCATCTACTATGGAGACCATAAAAAAAACAATGGGAAAGAACAACAAGGAAAAGAATGAGGGGTGAAAAAATCTCAGACAGGAAACTTTGAAAACCTCATGAAGTCACATTACAGGAAGTAAGGCTCCATGGTTTCACAGCAACTGCAGATGCTAGGAGGAAGTTGTGTCTTGCTTTTATCATCATGTACCCTAGGTTTGATACCTTCCTGATGGATGCTGCCACCCATGCTTGTTCACTCGGTAGCAAACAGTTTTAACAACCCTGAGGAAGAAGGCTTTTTGTAATTCCCACATTGTTTTCTCTACTGTCTGGGATAAATCCAGCTGCATTTAATTCACTGTCTTAACCCTTTCCCAAACGACAAATTTTGGACTGGTCCAAATTGAAAGAGTTTGCAGACAACAATTTTAAATTTGATGAAAATGGCAGGAAGTTCTCAAAAAGGGTAGAAAACACTTTGGGAAAAGGAGAAATTGCTCGTTACGAGCAATTTCTCCTTTTCCCATAGTGTTTTCTAAAGACTTGTACTGCAGACACGTGAAAACCAGGGCTTGTTTGGGAAAGGGTTAAATGCTTAGTATTTGGACGAGTGAAAAGTTCATGTTTGGTAAAGAGTACACATTATGATGATGGTCTACTCCTTGCCATCTAAGAGCAACTTTTCATCATGCCACGGGTTACTTTTTCCCACATAATCTTTGTTGAAGCGATGATCAGGAGAAGCATAAGGAGAAGGTACTCATCGCAAACATGCTGATTATCGTTATTTAATTATTTACCTAATGACAAAAATTTAGACTGGTCCAAATTGAAAGCATCTGCAGACAACAAATTAAATGTGACTCAAAAACTGAATTTCTCTTAGGATGTGTAAAAAACATTGTGGGAAAAGGAGAAAATGCTGGTAACCAGCATTTTCTCCTTTTCCCATAATGTTTTCAAAAGGCTTCTTCCTTAGGGTCTTTAAAACTTGGGATTGTGTGGTAAAAAGTGGTCATATGCAAATTGTATCTGGACTCACCATTCAACATGACTGATTAATTGTATGGTGTTTAAGGCTGTTTTCAACATTATTTCAGTTATATTGCTGAAGCCAGAGCACCTATCCATGGTTTCATGGAGTTTCTGTTATCAGTACTTCGCACAATATCCTTCACAAGCCACTAGTTACTTCCCCACATAATCATTGTTGAAGCGATGATCAGCCGTGAGAGGGCTGATTTAACCCTTTACCACATAATCCCGAGTTTTAACAACTCTGAGGAGAAGCATTTTGATTTTTGTAATTTTACATAGAGCTTCTCTTCTTTATGGACCTTTCACGTAAGTTGAGAAACCCTGAAATTGGACAAAGTGCATTCATTTTTAGCTCATTACAATACAGTTAGCCCTTTACCACACAATCTTGAGTTTAACCCTTTCCCAAATGACAAATTTTGGACTGATCCAAATTCAAAGAGTTTGCAGACAACAATTTTAGATTTCATGAAAATGGCAGAAAGTTCTCAAAAAGGGTAGAAAACACTGTGGGAAAAGGAGAAATTGCTCGTTACAAGCAATTTCTCCTTTTCCCACAGTGTTTTCAAAAGACTTGTATTGCAGACACGTGAAAACCAGGGCTTGTTTGGGAAAGGGTTAAACAACCCTGAGGAAGAAGCCTTCTGAAAACATCTGGTACAAGAAGAAAATGCCGGTAACCAGCATTTTCTCCTTTTCCCACACTGTTTTCTACTCTTCCAAAGACATATTTCAATTTTTAAATCACACACATCTTGTCGTCTGCAAATGCTTTGAATTTGGACATGTCTAGTTTGGTTAAGAGTTAAGGTACAAGCAGCAGAAAGAGAAAGATCAGCAAAAAGAAGAAACAACTTTTACAAATTCCCTCAAATGTTTTCCATTGTGTGATTATTCATACTAATTCTTGTCCCAGTTGAAAATTAGCCAATACAGTGATGAGTTAACCCTATACCACACAATCCTGACTTTTAACGACCCTGAGATTGAGGCCTTTTGAAAACATTGTGGGAAAAGGAGAAAATGCTGGTAAACAGCATTTTCTCCTTTTCACACAATGTTTTCTATCCTTCCCAAAATGAATTTCAACTTTTGAGTCACATTTATTCTGTCGTCTGCAAATGCTTTGAATATGGACATATCTAAATTTGTTGTCGTTTGGTAAAGAGTTAAACCTTTACCACATGGCAAATTTTAGGTTAGTCCATATTGGAAGTATTTGCAGGGAACAAAAATAATGTGGTTTCAATGGTGAGTCTGGCACTACAAAAAGCTGAATTGCAGAAAACATTGTGGGAAAAGGAGACAATGCTGGTAACCAGCATTGTCTCCTTTACCCAAATTGTTTTTGAAAGTCAAGCTCCCCAGGGTTGTTTACCTTTTTCCACACAGTCCTGATTTTTATTTACCCTGAGGAAGAAGGCTTTCAAAAACACTGTGGGAAAGGGAGAAAATGCTGGTGACCAGCATTTTCTCCTTTTCCCAAAATGTTTTCTGCTCTTCCCAAAATGAATTCCAGTCGTTGAGTTACATTCATTCTGTCATCTGCAAGTGCTTTCAATTTGGGTAAGTCTAAAATTTTGTCATTTGGTAAAGAGTTAAAGCATAAGATTATTTGGTAAATAGTTAAGGGTTTACTGCAGTGCAATTTGGTGATTAGATTTGTAACAAATAAGGAAATTTCTGTGGAAATTAAAATTTATCACTTGATATCACCTATCGTGGAGGAAACCTGATGCAGCTGTTGCATGCTGATTTGAAATGACAAAAGCCAAAATGCCTTAAGTCAAAGCCTAACACAACTGGATTTACTTCCTTTTTCAGTGACATATTTTGTATCAGTATTATTCTTCTAGATCTACGTAGGAAGTGAACATTTTATCCGTTTCATGAAAGTCTGTCAAAGTTTTTCTTTTTTTTCCTCCGCTTTCACTGTTGGAGGTGGTTTCTATCAGGGAAGTTTATCTACATAATTTTCCTTTTACAGTCAGAATCACAGGGCTCCATATCTTCTCTCTTCCTTTGAAATGGACTAATCTTTACCTCCAAACTTCCGGCAGAATGTGATTGTGTCTTGCACCAGACAATATCACAAGCACACCAGCATTCTTCCTTTAGACACATTAACCCTTTACCAGACGACACAATTTTAGCCTTGTCCGAATTGAAAGCATTTGCAGAGGGCAATTTCAGTGTGGCTAAAATGATGCAAGTTTTATTTGATAGGGTAGAAAACATTGTGCGAGAAGGAGAAAATGCTGGTTACCAGCATTTTCTCCTTTTCCCACAATGTTTTCAAAAGGCCTCTTTCCCAGGGGCGTCAAAATGTGGCATCGTACGGGAAAGGGTTAATTTTCATAATTCATGTATTCATGGATAAACCCTTTACAAATGACAAAATTTTAGACTCACCCAAATCCAAAGCATTTGCAGAGTACAATTTTAATGTGGCTAAAACGGAAAAGACTGTAAAGAAAGGCTGGAAAAAAATTGTGGAAACAGGAGAAAATGCTGGTTCAGACATGCTGGTTACCTACCACATCTTTGGTTTTCAAAAGCTATTTTTGTCAGGATCATGAAAATACAGGATTGTGCAGTAAAGGGCCAACCCGCTGCCAGATTATTGGCTAGGAGGCTGGCCATGGTCAGAAATTAAGGAACTGGAATTGTTTAGAGTTTCTAGGTTTGATTCCTGCTTGTCCTTAGGCAAGGCACAACATTAGCCCTTGCCTAGTACCACTAATGACCAAAAACTCTATTTGCACAGGCTATAAAAAGCAGGAAAAGATTTAAGTGAAACAAGAGGGCCACTGGCCCTAAAGTGCTCACCTGAGTAAAGTCATCTAGGATTGATAAAGCTGAAGAGATCCTGGTTGTAATCAGACCTCCAGATAAGAAGGGGTGATAGTATTCTAAATCCATTATTTCTCTTCCAAACCCTATGTTGTAGGTACTCATTAAAATCATGTCTATAAGATGATTTTAATGAGTACCCATAAGATAGAGTGTAGTGGTTATGAGTACCCATAAGATAGAGTAAAGTGGAGAGTGATTAATATTTCAATTTTGAAATCAAAATCACTCCATTTATCTGGAGCTCTGTAAAACATGTGTGTGTTCATGACCTATTTTTTGACCTACTTGACCTATTATTTCATTTGTCAGACATATAATTAAGACATACATTCTGACAATATTTCATGAGTATTGGACGAAAAATGTGGCAACCGGATTGCATGCAAGATTTTCCTAAAGTTTGTCCTAGTGACCTACTTTTGACCCAACATGGCCCAATTTTGAACTTGTCTGATATATCATCAAGAAAGCCATTCTGACCAATATTCATTAGAACTGGTCTGAAAATGTGGCCTTCAGAGTGCTCTCAAGTTTTTTCTAAGATTTGGCCTAATGACCCACTTTTTAACCTGATACAACCCAAACTTGATGAAAATGTGGCCTCTAGGGTGCAGTCAGCTTTTGTAAAATTTGGCAGAGTGACCTACATCTTGACCTGACATGACGCAACTTCACACTTCTTAGTGATATTATCAAGACAAACATTCTGACTAAGTTTCATGGGTTTCTGGCTGAAAAAGTCGCCTTTAGAGTGCACACAAGGTTTTTTTAAGATTTGTCCCAGTGACCTACTTTTTGTACAGACATGACCCAGTTTCAAACTTGTCTGAGTCATCTTCAAGACAAACATTCTGACCTAGTTTCATAAGTATTAGACAAAAAAATGTGGCCTCTAGAGTGCACACAAGGTTATTCTAAAATTTGATCTGGTGACCTACTTTTTCACCCTACTTGACCCAATTTTAAGCTTGTCAGAGATTTCCTCAAGACAAATATTCTGACCAAGTGTTGTAAGTATTGGACTAAAAATGTGCCTTGTGATGTGCACACAAGGTTTTTCTAAATTTTGACCTGGTGACCTACTTTTTGACCCCACATGACCCATTTTCAAAATTGCACAGTATATTATGAAGACAAACATTGTCACCAAGTTCTATGAGTACTTGACAGAAAATGTGGCCTCTAGGGTGCACACAAGGTATTTGTTGACACCTGCGCCCGATTGTATAAACACCTGGACGACACATGACAGACACAGCACTATCACAAAAGCTCACCTTGAGCATGTCATGTTCAGTTGAGCTAAAAAGTGAGGAGGCCACTTAACCCTTTACCACATGATCCTTGTTTAACCCTTTCCCAAACGACAAATTTTGGACTGGTCCAAATTGAAAGAGTTTGCAGACGACAATTTTAAATTTGATGAAAATGGCAGAAAGGTCTCAAAAAGGGTAGAAAACACTGTGAGAAAAGGAGAAATTGCTCGTTTGGAGCAATTTCTCCTTTTCCTACAGTGTTTTCAAAAGACTTGTACTGCAGACACGTGAAAACCAGGGCTTGTTTGGGAAAGGGTTAAGGAAGAAGGCTTTTGCAAACATTGTAGGAAATGGAGAAAATACTGGAAACCAACATTTCTTCTTTTTACCACATTCTCTATTTATTCAAAGAAAGAAACCTTTCATTTGAGTCACATTGCAAATGCTTTTGTTTTAATTTAATTAATATATTGTTATGAGAAAAGAGTTTAACTCTTTACCGCACAATGCTGCCTTTTGACGCCCCTGGGAAAGAAGCCTTTTGAAAACAATGTGGGAAAAGGAGAAAATGCTGGTAACCAGCATTTCCTCCTTTTTCCACAATGTTTTCTACCCTATCAAACAAAAGTTGCACCATTTGAGCCACATTGAAATTGTCGTCTGCAAATGCTTTCAATTTGGACAAGTCTAAAATTTTGTCGTCTGGTAAAGAGTTTAATGAACCAAGTGTAATATTAATCCACTACCACATAATCCCGACTTTTCACAAACCTGAGGTAGGTGGCTTTTAAAAGAATCATGAGAAAAGGAGAAAATGCTTGTAACCATCACTTTCTCCTTTTACCTTGATGTTTTCTACTTATTTCATGATAAATTTCATGATTTAAGTCACACTTAATTTGTCGTCTGTAAATCTGCTTTCAATTAAGTCAAGCCTAAATTTTGTGGTATGGTAAATAGTAAACCCTTTACCACACAATCCGGGCTTTTGAAAACATTGTGGGAAAAGGGAGAATGTTGGCAGCCAGCATTTTCTCCTTTTTTCACAATGTTTTTTTTTAGTCCATCCAAAACCAAAACACTTATTTGGCCATATTGAATTTTATCGTCTGCAAATGCTTTCGATTTGGTCAAGTCTAAGGTTTTGTTGTTTTGTAAATATTTAGCTCTTTACCACACAACCCAGAGTTTTAACGACCCTGAAAAAGAAGGCTTCTGAAAACATTGTGGGAAAAGAAGAAAATGCTGGTAAATAGCGTTTCCTTCTTTTGCCACAATGTTTTTAACAATTTCAAAGACAGATACTGTTGTTTGTGTCACATTTTATTTGTCGTCTGCAAACGCTTTCAATTTAGACTGGTTTAAAATTTTGTTGTGTGGTAAAGAGTTAAGTAAACAAAGTGGGAGATTAGCAAGATGATGTCAAAGCTACCTTGATTGTTGATCTTCCATCCCTCTAGGTGAAAAACATCAGTCATAAATAATCTTCTATGACAAGTCGTCTGCTTCCCAACCCGAATCTCAGATCATGTGACAAAACCATAATACAGGCTGGGTCCAGGCACCTGATTCCCTGACATGATAAATGTTCATTGACTCTTCACGAAATGAAACAAGAGGGCCATTGGCTCTAAAGCGCTCACCTTAGTAAAGTCATCTACACTTGATAAAGCTGAAGAGATCCTGGTTTTAATGATGTAAAACACATGAGTGTAAGTGACCTACTTTTTGAAACCAATGTGACTAAATTCCAAACTTGTCCAAGATATCATTAAAACAAACATTCTGACCATGTTTCATGAGTATCAGACTGAAAATGTGGCCTGTACAGTGCACACAAGGTTTTTCTAAAATTTGGTCCATTGACCTACTTTTTGACCAGATGTGACCCATTTTGAAACTTATCCAAGATATCATGAATGCAAGCTTTCTGACCAAGTTTCATGAGAATCAGGCTGAAAATGTGGCCGCTAGAGAGCACACAAGGTTTATCTAAGATTTGACCATGTGACCTACTTTTTGCCCCAACATGACCCACTTTCTTACTTGTCTAAAATATCCACAAGATAGACATTCTGACCAATCTTTATCAGTATAAGGCTGAAAATGTGGCCTCTAGAGTGCACACAAGGTTTTTCTAAAATTAAGCCCAGTGACCTACTTTTTGACCGGACATGACCAAATTTCGAATTTGTCCCAGATATTATCAAGACAAACATTCTACCCACGTTTCATAAGTTTCAGGCTGAAATGTGGCCTCTAGAGTGCACAAAAGGTTTTTGCTGAAATTTAGCCCTGTGACCTACTTTTTGACCCTACATGACCCAATTTTGAACTTGTCTTAGATATCATCAAGGCAAACATTCTGACCAAGTTTCATATGTTTCAGGCTGAAAGTATGGCCTCTAGAGTGCACACAAGGTTTTTCTAAGATTTGGCCAAGTGACCTACCTTTTGACCCAACATGATACAATTTCAGACTTGTCCAAGATATTATCAAGACAAACATTCTGACCAAGTTTCATAAGTTTCAGGTTGAAAATGTGGCCTCTAGAGTGCACACAAGGTTTTTCTTAGATTTAGCTCAATGACCTTCTTTTTGACCCGACATGACCCAAGTTCAAACTTGTTTGAGATATTATCAAGACAAACATTCTGACCAAGATTCATGAGTATATGATTGAAAATGTAGCCTCTAGAGTACACACAAGGTAATTGTAGACGCCTGGACGACGCACGATAAAAGACGGATGACAGACGCCAGACACAGCATGATCGCAAAAGCTCACCTTGAGCACTTTGTGCTCAGGTGAGCTAAAAAGAATTCAGAAGCTTTTACAGACAACAATTCTAATGTGGATCAAAGGATGGAATTGGTATATAAAAGGGTAGAAAACTCTGTGGGAAAAGAAGAAAATGCTTAGTTACTAGCATTTTCTTCTTTTCCCAAAATGTTTTCAAAAGCCATTCAAAAAACCTTTTACTGCACAATCACGACTTGTAATGACCCTGACACAGAAGTTTTTTTTTAAAACCTTGAGAAAAAAGAGAAAATGCTGATAACCAGTATTTTCTCCTTTTCCCACAATGTTTTCCTCCCCATCACAGACAAATCCCATTGTTTTAGCCACATTTAACCCTTTACCACGCAATCCCAACTTTAAACGACCCTGGGAAAGAAGCCTTATGAAAACATTGTAGGAAAAGAAGAAAATGCTGGTAACCAGAATTTTCTCCTTTTCCCACAATGTTTTCTGCCCTTCCCAAAACAAACTTCACCTTTTCTGTAACATTTATTGTCGTCTGCAAATGCTTTCAATTTGGACCAGTCTGAAATTTTGTCGTTTGGTAAAGAGTTAACTTGTCATCTGCAAATGCTTTCAATTTGTCTAAGAATTTGTTGTTTGGTAATGAGCTAAAGGATAAAAGCATGACTCTTTTGTACTTTTCATGAATGACAATGTACTTGATGTTCATAATTATTGCCAAATAAGTAACCTTTACTCAACCAAAGCAACTTCCTCTGTATTGATGTTGTGCTATTATGGTAACACTGATAGAGTCTGGCTTTACTCCTCTCACTGAACTCGGTAGTGCAGTCATTAGCATACAGGGCCCATATTCACCAATCATTCTTGAGAATATTCTTAGTCTTATTCTCCAGAATTTTCTACATTTGAAAGTAACACAACTTCTGATTAGCTAAACCAAATGGTTTAGCCAATCAGAAGTTGTGTTATTTCAAATGTAGAAAATCTTGGAGTATAAGACTGAGAATATTCTCAAGAATGATTGGTGAATACCAGCCCAGGACTTGAGACCAAGTGGTTTGCTGGTTCAAATCCCAAGCTTGGTCAATTTCTTTCCAAGGATTGATGAGAAGTCATTGCAACAGGATTGATTTCTCTCTCACTGCTGATCATTATTTCAAAGATGGTAATCTGGGATTGCAGCTAGTGGCTTGGAAGAGCATTTTGCAAAGTGGTGGTGAAAGAAAATGTAGATAAATGCACTGTCTGTCAGGATAAAGCCGATATAGTATTGAAAATTGCATTAACACTTTGCCAAACAACTTAATTTTTTACTTGTCCAAATCGAAAGCATTTACAGACGACAAAATGAATGATGCATTAATGATGGGATTTATCTTTGAACGGGTAGAAAACATTGTGCAAAAACGAGAAAATGCTGGTTACCAACATTTTTGCCTTTTCCTACAATGTTTTCAAAAGCTTTTTCTGTCAGAGTCATTAAAACTCAGGATTGTGTGGTAAGTGGTTAAACACCATACTAAGTATTTATTTTAACCCTTTACTAAACAATCCTTTTAACCTTTTCCCAAACGACAAATTTTGGACTGGACCAAATTGAAAGAGTTTGCAGACGACAATTTCAAATTTGATGAAAATGGCAGAAAGTTATCAAAAAGGGTAGAAAACACTGTGGAAAAAGGAGAAATTGCTCGTTACGAGCAATTTCTCCTTTTCCCACAGTGTTTTCAAAAGACATGTATTGCAGACACGTGAAAACCAGGGCTTGTTTGGGAAAGGGTTAACCTTCAGAGTGCCTTTCACAACTATTATTGCCTTTGCAGCCAGTATAGATCAAGATCAGGCTGCAAAAAAAGTTCAGCCTGATCTTTAATCTGCGCTGGCCGCTTAGCTAAAGCACTTTAGAGAAAAGCAGTCTTGAAATGTGATAATTTGGGTCTTATTTCTAGACGAAAAAATGTCTGTCGAATTTATTCGGCAATCTAAGGGTTAAATATCTGAAGAAAAAAGCCTTTTTAAACAATGCTGGGAAAAGGAGAAAATGCTGGTTATCCTTTTCCTACAATGTTTTCTGCCCTCTTAAAGACAACTTCCATCGTTTGACCCACATTTCATATGTCCTCTGCATCTACTTTCAATTCAGATAAGTCTAAAATCTTCTGGTAAAGGTTTAACCCATACGACACAATCACACTTTTTAATGACCCTGAGAAGGAAGACTTTTGAAAACATTGTGGGAAAAGAAGAAAATGCTGGTAACCAGCATTTTCTTCTTTTCCCACAATGTTTTCTACTCTTTGAAAGACAAATATTATGTATAGAGCAACATTTAATTTGTTGTCGGCACATGCTTTCAATTTGGACCAGGCTAAATTTTTTGTGGGTGGTTAAGAGTTAAATGTACCAAGTGTTTCTCATTAAATCTTTTCTCTGGACTGCTAGAATCCAAATCTTCATCTTGTCGTGGATTGATTCATTGCATGATTTTTATTGTCGTTTTCAACATTATTTCAGTTTAATGCCAAAGCACTTGTGCTTCTATCCATGCTTTCCTGGAGTTTCCTTAACCTACTGTACTCCACACAATGTTCTTTCAAAGCCACTGGCTACTTTCCCACATAACAGTAGTGGAACTGTATCTGTGTGTTGAATACATGTTATTTTATTCGCCTGGTAATAGAAAAGTTAACCCTTTATCACATAATTCTGAGTTTTAATGACCATAATGTAAAAGGCTTTTGATAATAATGTGGGAAAAGGATAACAGTTTTGTAATCAAAGCGTTGAAAGCACTGGTGTGGCATTTGTCAAGGGAGCCATTGTGTGGAATTACTAATTTGAAAAATAAACAAAAGAAATAGTTTCAAAATATTCACTTGAAAGTCAACCCACTACATGTATATAGTAATGCACAATCCAATAGAGTAGCGTGCAATCTTTTGGACGAAGAAGTTCATGCGAACAAGCCAAGGAACAAATAAGCCCGGGAGCGAACTGGTTTTGGGACAAAAAAAACACGGAATTGGTTAGTCTGGTACCCCACCAAACTTCAAGAATATGTGGTAGGGGCAGGTAATCCAGACTAGGAATCGGTCAGTCAGGAGACAAAGATTGTGCAAATAGATTGCCATAGTGGATCAAGCTATTTTCTATAACAAAGAAGTATTTCCACGATTGATGGCCTAATCCAATTTATTTTAATACGCCAAAATTTTAATTTCATATATGGGACAAAAAAAACACGGAATTGGTTTGTCTGGTACCCCACCAAACTTCAAGAATACGTGGTAGGGGCAGGTAATCCAGACTAGGAATCGGTCGGTCAGGAGACAAAGATTGTGCAAATAGATTGCCATAGTGGATCAAGCTATTTTCTATAACAAAGAAGTATTTCCATGATTGATGGCCTAATCCAATTTATTTTAATACGCCATTTTCAATTTCATATCTGAGTGCAATCGAAATACTTATTTGTCTCAGAAAAATTTAGTTTGATTGGGTTTACTTCCTTCTGTTTTGCACAAACTACGATACACGATTTTCAAAATGCTGTATTGAACTCATAGTGGCATTGTCTTCGACAAATGCCACAAAAAGTATTTTTCTCCTTTACCCATAATGTTTTCAACTATTTCAAGGACAAGTCCTATCATTTGAGCCACGTTCATTTTGTCATCTGCAAATTCTTTGAATATGGACAAATCTAAAAATTTGCTGTTTGGCAAAGAGTTAACCCTTTCCCAAACGACAAAATTAGGACTGGTCGAAACTGAAAGAGTTTGCAGACAACAAAGTTAAATTTGATGAAAATGGTAGAAAGTTCTCAAAAAGGGTAGAAAACACTGTGGGAAAAGGCAAATTGCTCGTTATGAGCAATTTCTCCTTTTCCCACAGTGTTTCCAAAAGACTTGTGCTGCAGACACTTGAAAACCAGGGCTTGTTTGGCAAAGAGTTAAATGGTGAATATTGAGTCATATCAGGGCAAAAGTTCAAACATTCATGTTTTCCTACAGTTTCATTTAACCCTTTACGAAACAGCAAAATTTTATACTGGTCCAAATTGAAAGCATTTGCAGATGACAAAATAAATGTGACTGAAAAATTGCAATTTGTTTAGGAACAGGTAGAAAACATTGTGGGAAAAGGAGAAAATGCTGGTTACCAGCATTTTCTCCTTTTCCCACAATGTTTCCAAAAGGCTTTTTTCACAGGGTCGTTATAAGTCGGGATTGTGTGGTAAAGAGTTAATCTTTCAACCACACAATCCCTAGTAAATTTAAACGACCCTCAGAAAAGAAGCCCTTTGAAAACATTGTGGGAAAAGGAGAAAACTCTGGCAACCAGCATTTTCTCCTCCTGCCCCAATGTTTTCTACTCTAACAAGGACAAATTTCTTCATTTGGGTCACCTTTAACTTGTCGTCTGCAAATGCTTTCAATTTGGACAATGCTAAAATTCTGTCGCTGGGTAAAGGGTTAACCCAAAAATACCTTAGAGTGCTTAATAAAATGAAAAGCACATCCTCAGTCAAAACAAATGATGTAGTTTCAGTTTCAAAGCTGAGCGTTTCTTTTTTCAGTATATCTGGCAAAGAGATTTACAGTATAGATCAAGATCAGACTGCACCTTCTGCTGTGCAATCTGATCTTGGATACAAATCCAGGCTCAGCTTTACAGGGGTTAACTCTTTACCACACAACAAAACTGTAGACTTGTCCAAATTCAAAGCATTTGCAGATGACAATTTCAATGTGACTCAAATGATGGAATTTGTCTTTGATAGGGTAGCAAAAATTGCTGGAAAAGGAGAAAATGCTGGTTACCAGCATTTTCTCCTTTTCCCACAATGTTTTAAAATTTTGCTCGATCCTCAGGGTCGTTACAAGCCGGGATGATGTGGTGAAGGACCACACAATCACATGATGTAACAACCTATGCGAGGAAGAAAGCTGTCGAAAATATTGTGGGAAAAGGAGAAATTGCTGGTAACCAGCGTTTTTCCCCCTTTCCCACAATGTTTCCTATTATTTCAAAAAACAAACTCTGTAATTTGAGCCACAATCAATTTGTCATCTGCAAGTGCAGGTCAAGAACTTTGTCATCTGGTACATCCTAATACTGAGAATAGCATGTGACCAAGCAAGGCCCATAATTTATTCACCAACCATTCTTTTTGTCCTATTCTCCACAATTTTGTAAATTTGACTGTAACACAACTTCTGATTGGCTAAACCAAATGGTTTAGCCAATCATAGCCAATCAGACGTTGTGTCACTTTCTAATTCTAGAATAAGACCAAGAATAGGAATGGTTGGTGAATGAATGCCCTGGATTTCCATACTACAAAATAAAATCCCCTAAGCATGAAGCCAGAGAGGATCCCTTCACAAAGCCAAATTTCCTATTTGAGCCACATTTAATTTGTCATCTGGAAATGCTTTCAATTTCGACAAGTCTGAGAGTTTGTCAACCTGTAACTGGTAACCAACTGTGAAACATTCTGAGCAATAAATGACAGCACAGATAAGCCAAGAAATTTGGTGACCCATTTTGGTTGTGTTGTCTGGGAGACAAATGCCCCATGGAGGAACAGAAACAAGGATAAAGTGTCCAGGATAAAAGCCATAGAGATGATAAAACTCTACAAAATCAGGGTACAAAGTTCCTGTTGCATGCCTGAATCATTATCTCAAGCTTATCATATAGTAACCCTTTCCACACAATGGCGACTTTAAACGACCCTTAGAGAAAGAAGCCTTTTGAAAATGTTGTAGGAAAAGGAGAAAATGCTATTTTCCAGCATTTTGTCATCAGCAGATGCTTTGAGTTTGGACTGGTCTAAAAATTTTGTCGCTTGGTAAAGGGTTAACTCTTTATCAAATGTCAAAATTTTAGACTTGTGTAAATTGAAAGCATTTGCAGATGACAATTTAAATATTGCTCAAACAATGGAATGTGTCTTCGATAGGATAAAGGATAATTGTGGTAAAAGGAGAAAATACTTATAACATTTAACCCTTTACCAAACAACCCCAAGTTTTAACGACCCTGAGAAAGAGGCCTATGTAAAACATTGTGGAAAAAGGAGAAAATGCTGGTAACCAGCATTTTCTCCATTTCCCACAATGTTTTCTGTCCTTTTACAGACAAATCCCACCATATGAGCCATATCTAATTTGTCATTTGCAAATGCTTTCAATTTGGTCAAGAGTATAATTTTGTAATGTGGTAAAGTGTTAATATGTTGCCTGGAAATGCTTTCAATTTGGACATGTCTAATATTTTGTCATCTGGTAACGGGTTATCTGCAGGGGTATACAAAGTAGAACTTGTGTGGTAATGGGTCAGTTTGATCCTAACTTATCAGCCGGTTGTTATCACTTTACCAGAGGACAAATTTTCAGACTTGTCCAAATTGAAAGCATTCTGCGGACAACAATATAAACATGCCTGACATGATGAAATCAGTCTATAAAAGAATAGAAAAAGCTGTACGAAAATGAGAAATTGCCGGTAACCAGCTTTTTCTTCTTTTCCAACAGTGTTTTCTACAGCCTCGTTTGACCCTTTACCACAGAATGCCAATTTTTAACAACCCCAAGGGAGAAGCCTTTTGAAAACATTGTGGGAAAAGGAGAAAATGCTGGTAACCAGCATTTTCTCCCTTTCCCACATTGTTTTCTACCCTATAATAGAAAAATCACATTATTTGAATCACACTGAAATTGTTGTCTGCAAATGCTTTCAATTTGGACAGGTCTAAAATTCTGTTGTCTGGTAAAGGGATAAACATGGGATTGAATGGTAAAGGGATTTATCAGAAGGTAGAACCACAAAGCTATGTAACCATGTTGGAATTTGTACTCTGATCACAATGAACTGGGTGAATCTTGACTTGTGGAACAGTCAGATAAGATAAATCTCTGCCCATACATAGATAACAGTATGAAAGTCCTTAGTTCATAGAATATGGGTATTTAGAAGATCCTTCCACAATGTTTTATCTCATTTACCTCCCTGAAGTAAAAATCTGAAGCAAACAGATCTGCAACATTTCATTGAAAACCATGTTCGTCCAAGATCCCTAGCCCTTATCCTACCCTAAGCCCAGACGAGTTATGGCTCAAATCTTCCTCCCAGACAGAGTGGAATAAATCTAGGAATTTAGCAACTGGTATTTTAAAAAAATACATGCATTTCTGAGAAGCACACTTTTGACCAAAATGTCCTGCACCGGAAGCAGACATCTTTTGATAAAAAGCCTAACAAAATAGAGACATCAGTAAATTACCTTTTAACTCTTTACTAGACAACAAACAAGGCATGTCCATAATAAATATTTTGCAGATGACAAAGATAACATGGATAAAATGATGGAATTTGTGTTTGAAAGAGTAAAAAACCTTGTTGAAAAAGAACCTTTTCACACAATGTTTTTAAAAGCCTTCTTCGTCAGAGTCATCAAAACTTGGATTCAAGTGATAACGGTTACTGTAATTATTTACTATAGCACTGTTCACTGTATTTGTTAGGCTTGTTCAGTTTCAACTATGAAGAGTAACAAAATGGGGATCAAATACAGGCATTTGTCTTTGACTCGATCTCTCCCAGAGAACAAAAATTTATGCTTGTCTAAATTGAAAGACAACATCGTTATTTTGGCAAAAAGGATGATACATGGCTTTGGAAGGGTAGAAAACATTATGGGAAAAGAAGAAAATGCTGGTCACCAGCATTTTCTTCTTTTCCCACAATGTTTTCAAAAGCCCCCTTCTTAAAGGTTGTTAAAACCCGGGATTGTGCGGTTACAGGTTAAGAGTAGATTACAGATTACAAACTTATTGTCTGTAAAGCAAAAGATCACATCCCATCTTCCTTCCAATCTGATCTTCATCTAGTTCTTCCACTTTCGACGATGGTTAATTGTGGGAAAGCAGCAAGTGGCTTGGAATGAATATTGTGCGTAGTACTGGAAAAAGAAACTCCAGGAAAGCATGGATAGGTGCACTGGCTGCCGCGAAATAACTGAAATAATGTTGAAAACGGCATTAAACACCATACAATCAACCTAGTTCTTCCACATAAGTAATTACCATATTGCACCTAATTAACGTGTTGGGACGCCATGCAAAACACCGACAGGGCACTCTTATTCCATAGCCTATTTCCGAAATTTACGTGCCATCACTTAGAGTAAATACGATACTTTGATCCAGGTTTTAGTCAGTGCTGTGTGCAAAGCGATCACCATTTAAAAGACCCATTGTATTAATGCAGAATATCAATTTTACTGCCGATTTTGATTCATTTGGACATGAAGTAGAATTCACAATTAATATGGCACGCTAATATTCGATACTTCACTCTCCTAATTTTTTTTCTTTTTTTAAGTTAGTCGACAAATTTTGTGCCAGAAGTTTATAATGTTTTTGAAAGTATATGTATATTCGGACAGTCAGGTGTTAATGTTGATATAATAAGGATTATGTTGATGCAGCACCGGTTAAGTTTATTTATAAAACATGGGTCATCGATTATTTTCGTCAGTCTGCTTTCATTGATTATTTTCGTCACTCTGCGTTTGAAAAGTTTTAGTAAGTTATTTGTGTTTAGAAGTTTGCCACACCAGTGGTTGATTTTTAGGTAAGGTCAGTTGTGGAAATGGGGGTTGTCCAGAGGACTGTGAAGTAAATAATTTTGTGGGGGCGTTACTATTAGGAAGGGAGCGTTAATTAGGTGAAATATGGTAACTCCTTACCAAAAACACCTTTAATTTGGACCAGTCTATGGAAGGAAAAAGTTAACTCTATACAACACAATCACAAGTTTTAATGGCCCTGAAAAAGAAGGCTTTTGAAAACATTGCAGGAAAAGGATAAAATGCTGGTAACCAGCATTTTCTCCATTTCTCACAATGTTTTCTACCCTAACAAAGACAGAAATCATCATTTGAGCTACATTTATGTTGTTGTCTGCAAATGCTCTCTCCATCTGTTCGAGTTCAAAATTTTGTCATTTGGTAAAGAGTTAAAAATGTCTTTAACAAAATTATGGTTGATGTGTTGGAATAAGAATCTTATAAGAATAATATGAGAAAGATGTGTTGGAATAACAATCGTAAGTAAGGCTGTGAGGCTATGATTTCAATCTTCACCCGAGGCATTGGCAATGTTGTGGGAGCGTCCTTAGGGACGGCACTGCAGACCACTTTTTACGAACTTGAAGGTTTGTAACAAATGCATAGCTGCAATATAGACCGCTCCAGCTGGGATTCGAAACAGCGCGGCAAAGATCCTCGTTTATTGAGGTTTAAAAGACCAATACATTAACCACTGAGCTAAAGAGAATTCTCTTTAGCTCAGTGGTTAGTGTATTGGTCTTTAAAACCTCAATAAACGAGGATATTTGCCATGCAGGTTTGAATCCTAGCCGGGGTGGTTTGTATTAGAGCTATACATTTGTTAAGAACTTTCATATTCGTAAGATTGGGGCTCGTCCCGGATTAGCACTGCTGACACTCAGGAAATATATGTATAAGTCAGCTGTTATGATGAAATGACTGAAATAAATGTTGAAAGCAGAGTAAAATGCCTTTCAATCAACCGATCAAAAACCCAAAGTTAAATGCAGATCAGTCATGTGGGGACCCTATTCAGCAATCTGAAGGTTTTAATTTTGTTCCCTACTGGTTGCCCTGGTCACATAGGGATATCCTTTGGCAAGGCATTGCAGAGACTGACACAGCCTAATATTGGTGAAAATCAGGAAACATCACAATAAAGTGAACTTTTACCTTGATGTCACTGAAAGTTCGGTTGAAAGTGGATTTAAACAGCCCCTTTTAGATAAGGATAAAATTCTACCATGTCACAGAAGGATTGTGAGTATGCATAAATTAAATTCCATTCTTTGTTAGAAAGCAGGATAGATAGGAATGTCAGGCAACCAGACAATAATTATCCCTTTACCAGCCGACAAAATTTAGCCTTGTCTAAATTCAAAGCATTTGCAGACGACAATTTCAGTGTGGCTCAAATGATGCAATTTTTCTTTGATAGGGTAGAAAACATTGTGGGAAAAGGAGAAAATGCTGGTAACTAGCATTTTCTCCCTTTCCCACAACATTTTCAAAAGGTTTCTTTTCCAGGGTTGTTAAAAGGCCGGCATTGTGTTGTAAAGAGTTACAAAACCTGTCTATTACCATGAAATTTTAGACTTGTCCAAATTAAAAGCTAGACAGACAACAGATTACAATGTGACTCGAATGTTGGGATTTGTTTCTAAAGGAGAAGAAAATATTGTGGGCAATACAGAAAGTGCTGGGTACCACCATTTTCCCCTTTTACCACAATGTTTTCAAAATGGTATTTCAAACTTGGGATTTTTTTTTCCAGGGCTAGATCATCCTTCTTTATATTGGTGTAATGCATTGTACTGTCCTCTGCTTTACTGTTCACCATAAACAACATTTTTGACTTATTGAAATTCAAAGCACTTGCAGACGACAAATTAATTATGGCTCAAATAAAAGCGTTAGTCTTTAATAACATAGAAAACAGAGTGAGAAAAGCCTTCTTTACCAGGGTCAGTAACATTCGGGATTGTCACAGTGGTGAGGGGTTTACCCTTTCAAAGAAAGAAATCATCATTTGAGCTACATTTATTTTGTCATCTGCAAATGCTTTGAATGTTCATCTAGTCCAGAATTTTGTTGTTTGGTAAACAGTTAACCCTTTGCCACACAATCCCGACTTTTAACGACCCTGAAATAAAAGACTTTCGAAAACGTTATGGGAAAAGGAGAATGTGCTGGTAACCAGCATTTTCTCCTTTTCCCACAATGTTTTCTACCCTATCAAAATGAGAAATCATCATTTTAGCAGCATTTAAGTTGTCGTCTGCAAATACTATCAATTTGGTCCATTCTAAAATTCTGTTGTTTGGTAAAGAATTAACTCTTTACCACAGGATCCCAACTTTTAATGACCTTGAGGAAAAAGCCTTTTGAACACATTGTGGGAAAAGGAGAAAACGCTGTTTTCTACTCTATCACAGATAAGTTTCATCATTTCATCTTTTTCAACCTGTCAACTTGCAAATGCTTTCCATCTGGACCAATTAAATTATCGTTTGGTAAACAAATATGACCACAATAATCTTAGACTTGACGACATTGATAGCTTTTGCAGTAAATAAATCGAATGTGACTCAAATGATGGAATTTGTTGTTGAAATGGCAGAAAATATTCTGAGAAAATGTGGATCAATAGCATGTTTTTCTTTTCCACAGTATTATCAGACACCTAGTCACTATTCCTTCAAGGATATTGAAATTCAGGATCATTTAACCCTTTTTCACCCATTCCTGAGTTTTAACAACGCTGAGAAAAAAGTCTTTTGAAAACATTGTGGGGAAAAGGAGTAAATGCTGGTTCTCCTTTTACCGTAATGTTTTCTAACCTGTCACAGACAGGAATCATCCTATCAGCCACATTTATCATCTGCAAATGCCTTCAATTTGGTCCAGTCCAAATTTTAATTGTTGTTTGGTAGAGTTACGGACTACACACATAGCTGGCAGATGACCTTTTTTGATTTTACAACATACTAATTCTGAAAAGCATAGCAGCAAAAGAAGGAGGTGCACATAACTAGAACCCCCCCCCCTCCCTAGAGAAAAAGGGCTTCTAGCCATTTTAATGGGGATACTGCAAGATACAGGAGAAAACCCAACCTAAGTTACACCAGTTTCTTTACGTAGCACAACGTTTGGCTGAAAGACTGTTTTGTCTAAATCCACACAGAGCTCCAGTTAGAGGGAGTGATTTTGATTTTAAAATTGAAAATATTAATCACTCTCCATTAAACCCTGTGTTATGGGTACTCATTAGAATCGTCTCATTGAGACGATTCTAATGAGTACCCACAACATAGGGTTTGGAAGAGAAATAATGGATTTAGAATACTATCACTCTCTCTTATCTGGAGGTCTGAATCCACATCTGTTTTAAAATACCAACCGCTAAATTCCTTGATATATTTCATGAAAAGCTGAGTCTGGGAGGAAGATTTAAGTCACAATTCCTCTGGGTTAGGGAAAGGGTCAGGGCTAGGGATCGTTTTCAAGGAATGTGGTTTTCAAGAAAATGTCATGGATCTGGATCCATTTCTCTAACCCTCTACCACACAATCCCGACTTTTAACGACCCTCTGGAAAAAGCCTTTTGAAAACATTGTGGGAAAAGGAGAAAATGCTGGTAATCAGCATTTTCTCCTTTTCCCACAATGTTTTCTACCCTTTCCAAAACAAATTTCAATTTTTCAGTCACATTTATTTTGTCGTCTGCAAATGCTTCCAATCTGGACCAGTCTAAACCTTTGTCCTTTGGTAAAGAGTTCAGGGTGCTCAGGGTGTTGGGTGTTGGGACCAAAGGGACAGTTCCCAATTTTAGTTGGCCAGCCATGGGAACCAAACCAACACCCTCAACTACCCCAAGATTACAAATCCTGTCCTTGACTACTTGAGCTAATCTAGCTGATTATGGCCTAGAAATGGAGACAACTTTTTTCCACTGACCTAATCTTCCAATTTCATTCATTTAACTCTTTACCAAACGACAAAATTTTAGACTCGTCCAAATTGAAAGCATTTGCAGACGACAAAATAAATGTGACTCAAACATTGAAATTTGTTCTGGGTAGAGTAGATTGTGGGAAAAGGAGAAAATACTGGTTACCAGCATTTTCTCCTTTTCCCACAATGTTTTCAAAAGGCTTCTGTCTCAGGGTTGTGAAAACCCGGGATTGTTTGGTAAAGGCTTAATTAACCCTTAGAGCCACTTAAAAACTGCATTTGCCTTTAAGGCCAGTGCAGATAAAAATCAGATGGCACATAACATACAGCCTGATCTTTGAATTTCTTTCTATAACTTTGTGGGAAAAGGAGAAAATGCTGAACACCAGCATTTGTTCTCCTTTTGCCAAAATATTTTCTACCCTTTCAGAGACGAATCCCATTATTTTAGCCACATTTCATATTTTGTCTCCAAAAATGCTTTGAGTTTGAACCAGTCTATACTTTTATCATTTGGTGAAGAGTTAACCCTTAACCTGCTAAATAAGTTAACCCTTTCCCAAACGACAAATTTTGGACTGGTCCAAATTGAAAGAGTTTGCAGACAACAATTTTAAATTTGATGAAAATGGCAGAAAGGTCTCAAAAAGGGTAGAAAACACTGTGGGAAAAGGAGAAATTGCTCGTTACGAGCAATTTCTCCTTTTCCCACAGTGTTTTCAAAAGACTTGTACTGCAGACACATGAAAAACAGGGCTTGTTTGGGAAAGGGTTAAATGAAACTTTCCCACCAATAGTAAAAACCGGAAGGATGCTATTTCAAAATAATTTTTTTGTGAAAAATATCTCCTTATTGGAGAGTGTAGGTTCAAGATCAGACTGCACGTTCTGTGCAGTCTGATCTTGATCTACACTGTCCGCAAAAGGTCATTGAGTTGTGCTTAGCAGCGTTAGGGTTAAGAGTCCCCAGGCTATTATAAATTCCAAGTGTCACCTGCCCAGGCAGATATATGGCACAACATGATAAGTAGGTCTTACAGAACTAAGATAAATGGCAGAGAGGTTTCAGGTGTTTCCATTCAAAGGAATGACATGACAGTTTTTACCTTCACTTCCACCAGATTTGTCATCTTCCATTATACTTCACCTCAGAGGGCGTAACCAGCAATGAAAAAAACAATCATGTTTTAGTTTAGTTGTCTTCATCTCTTTTTCTTACTTTCTTGCAAATTGCCCTTTGTCCATGGTTTGATTACATCAACCATTCCTAATAGCATTCTTAGTCTGTCTTAACTGTTACCACATGACAAAATTTCGAACTACACAAAATTGAAAGCATTTGCAGACGACAAATTAAACGTGGCTGAAATGATAATTTCTGTCTTTCATGGGGTAGAAAACATTGTGGGAAAAGGAGAAAATGCTGGTTACCAGCAATTTCTCCTTTTCCAACAATTTTTTCAAGAGGCCTCTTCTTCAGGGTCGTTAAAACTCCGCACTGTGTGGAATAAAAGAGTTAAACCTCAGAGTGCAGAATAAACCCAACAGACATTTTAAATCTACAAATAAAACCCAAATAAATGCAATATCAAGGTAATTTTTGTCCAGAATATCTCAGCAAAGCTAACAGTGTAGATCAAAGAACAGACTGCATGCTTTGTGTAATCTGATCTTGACTTAAACTGGCTGCAAAAGCAACAACAGTTGTGAAAGGTGCTTTGAGAGTTAATCTTAATTTAGAAAGCCCATCAATATAGCTTCATTTCATTTGTCCACAAATGCCCTTGATTTGGATTAAAGACCAAACGGACAAAGTTTAACACTCTGGAACACAAGTACCTAGAATTGAAGATATTACTAAATTTGTACAGGTAATAATTTCAGGGAAGAAGAAAAAAGGCTTGACCAAGAAAAATGCTGTAAAAATTAATGTACGAACAGTGTTTCTTTAGAGGCCAGTGTTCTGTAAGAGTCATTACAGACCAAACAGGCAATCAGTATGGAACCCAAATAGCATGGAATATTGAGAAAACACTTTATTAATTTGTCCAGGTGAAAATTATAGAGGAAGGGTTGACCAAGGAATGCTGTCTAGTCCAACAATGATGGTTTTACATCATGGACAAAGAAACTGCCCTGGGGCTGTACAATGTAAGGACAATGTTTCTTTGAAGACCAGTGTTCTCCGACATTTATCATAGGACAGATTTATGAGCCATCCTCATGACAAACCTTTATACCTTTACCAGAAAGGATAGAAGTTCGGGATCATTTTGAGCTAATGGACAGCCAGGAAAACATAAAACAGTACTAACTCTGCAACTCACATGCACATATTTGAAGGCATTTGGTGCATTTGCAATTTGAAATATTTAAGACGTTACTCTGAATGACTGATCTCTCTATTTGCTTTACCGCCATTGTTATAGTGATCTGTTCTTTCATACATCTCAAAATCTTGGCATGTATGCACCAACCATGCTGAATTGCATTCTTAGTCTATATTCTACATTTAGAAAGTAACAATTATATTATGGCTAAATCATTTGGTTTGCTTTTTATTTATCCTAAAATTTGGGCATGTATTCACCAACAATTGTAATTTGCACTCTTAGGCTAGATTTAGAAAGAAACACATATCATTCCTGCCTGGCCCAACCATTCAGTTTGCTTTTTATTTATCTCAAAATCAAGGCATGTATTCACCAACCATTCTAAATTGCATTCTTATTCCAGATTTAGAAAGTAACATACCGGTACATGCAATTCATAATTTGTACTTTAAAATTTAGACTTGTATCTTGAAAATCAGACTATGAATGATATCAAGAATGGTTGTTGAATACCGGGCCTATGACCACCATCAGACTGAACAGACTACAGACTGAAATTCAATCTATTCTACTCCCTTACCTTAACAACTCAGATCAGAGGGGTCTGTGTAAGCCCTAAGCTAACCCCTTATCAAACAATCCCCTATTCCAGTAACATGACAGAAAACAAGTACTTTTGAAATCATTGTGGTAAAAAGGAGACAATGCTGAATGCTGTTAACCAGTATTGTTTAATACTGGCAACTAGCATTTTGTTTGTATTGGGAGTTAAACGCCACTTCAACAGCTAAGGTCAAATCACAGTGGCCAGTGCACCTACACATGGGTTTTTTGGCTTTCTCACACCCGTACTGACACAACTTTCTTTCCAAGTCACTGACTACTTTTCCCACATGCATCAGAGGTGAGAGGCGAAAAATTGCCACAAAGAAAATTTGTGTCAACTGGGTATCAAACTCACAAGCACACAGGCATAAGGCAGATAGGCTAACTACTGAGGTACCCAGGAGGGCGGCAACTAGCATTGTTTCCTTTTCCAAAGGTAACTATGTTTGAAGTAATAGATTTTGTCTATGACAGGGCTGGAAACAAGTAGGAACCGGAGAAAATGCTGGTGACTAAAAATGTCTGTCTGGTTTATTCAGCACTCTAGGCACAGTCAGGGATAAATGGTGCAAAACTTTTCGTTGAAAGTGTGTTTCGTTGAAATCCATGTATGTTTTAAAATACTGATTGCTAAATTCCTAGATTTATTTCATGAAAGGCTCTCTGTCTGGGTGGAAGATTTGAGCCACAATTCGTCGCAGTTAGGGTAAGGGCCAAGGCCAGGGATCATTTTCGAGGAACAGTGGTTTTCGATGAAATGCCGCGATAAAACGTACTAGTTATTACCTCTGTGTTACAAGAGTGTTTGGGTAGTCCCTGAAGTTTCTTTCAGACATTACAGTTAACCCTTTACCACACAATCCTGAGTTTTAATGACCCTGGAAAAGAAAGTTTTTGAAAACATTGTGGGGAAAAGAAGGAAATGCTGGTAACCAGCAATTTCTTCTCTTCCCACAATGTTTTCTAGCCTATCAAGGACAAATTCCTTGAATGATGTCACCCTGTAATTGTCATCTGCGAATGCTTTAATTTTGACATGTCGAAGATTTTGTCATCTGGTAAAGAGTTAACCAACGAATGAATCAGGTTTTAACAATCCTAAGAAAGAAAGCTTTTGAAAACATTGTGGGAAAAGGAGAAAATGCTGGTGACCAGCATTTTCTCCTTTTTCCACAAAGTTTTCTAAACCCTTTATGAACACATTTCATCTTTTGAGCCACTTTCAATTTGTCGTCTGCAACTGCTTTCATTATGGACATATCCCAAATTTTGTCGTCTGGTAAAGAGTTCAGGTGAACAAATGCCAAGAGACAAGGCAGGGCATCAATCAAAGGAAAGGTGAAAGGTTTCTTTGTGTGACATCAATGTTTTCTTGAGGACATTTACAAGTTACACATGAAACGGTGTAGCTCAAGATGACTGCCATGCTGGTAGAATTCTGTCTCTACCAAAGTGTAAACAATGTGCTCAGCATCCTTACTCCTAACAAAACGACAAAAATGTAGACTTGTCCAAATTAAAAGCATTTGCAGACAATGATTTAAATGTGGCCCAAATTATGGAACTTGTCTTTGACAGGGTAAAAGACTTGAAAACAGTGTGGGAAAAGGAGAAAATGCTGGTACACATCATTTTCTCCTTTTCCCTCAATGTTTTCTGCCCTATTAAAGACAGAAATCATCATTTGAGCTGCATTAAATTTGATCTGGTTCAAGATTTTGTCATTTGTTAAAGAGTTAACCCTTTACCACACAATCTTGACTTTTAACGACCCTGAAAAAGAAAGCTTTTGAAAACATTGTGGGACAAAGAGAAAATGCTGATAACTAGCATTTTCTCCTTTTCCCACAATGTTTTCTACCCTTCCTAAAACAAATTTCAATTTTTGAGTAACATTTATTTTGTCGTCTGCAGATGCTTTCAAATTAGACAAGGCTAAAATTTTGTCGTTTGGTAAAGAGTTACAGGAGTAAGTTTTGGCAAAGGATTATGCACAAGACCAGCCTGTGAGAGAACAAATGCTCAGAAACAAGAGCATGAGGGCCATGATGGCCCTGTGTCGCCCTACTGCCTTATACACAAATGTGTAATACACATAAAAAGTGTGTAACTGCAATCAAATTTCATGGATAAAGTAAGCCTAGTACCAAATTAAGCCAAATCTTTTTCACATGTAAACGTAATATTATTGTCAGTGAATATAAGTGGACGTCATTCAGAAACGTTCATACCAAATATCAATGATCTCTGACACAGAGAACTTTGGCAAGAAGATTGCCATAGAAAAAAGAAATCTACAGCATGAGCGGTAAAAATCAGTATCACTAGATATTGAACATGTTCTTTACAGAAAGTATGCACATACAATACCAACCATCACTAATCACAACTTAGCCGATTCCGTACCTTTATCTAACCTCATTCGTATAAAGGAAGTTTTCATTTTGAACTACCAATCACATGATCTTAAACATGGCGGAGCCTATGGAAAGTTACTCACATCTATCGATCTGTCGAGGAAAGCTCCCAACGGAATTGATAAACCACGCTATACACTGAATTTACAAACTGTTGGCTGACGGAAATATTCTTAGAAATATATTGATAGAAAATTGTAACTCATGTTTTTTCTTTTTTTAAGCCGACCCTTACAATCTTAAGAACGATTAAGTAGTGTACTTCTGCTGAAGAAATGTACTGTGTACATGCATATCAAGCTGTGTGATTCTGCCCAGGGACTTGATCACCGGATCACCCAAGGTTTGCCGAGTCTACCATGTTAATGTTCACCATGATAGTCATAATAATCATGATTAATAGTAACGAACTATCTGTAATGGGAAAAACACAAGCTGTTTCTCTTGATCAGTAAAAATTCATTTTCAACTGTTGTTTCATGTTTAAATCTTGACCATACAATCCCGACTTTTAACGACCCTGAGAAAGAAAGCTTCTGAAAACATGGTGGGAAAAGGAGAAAATGCTGGTAACAAGCATTTTCTCCTTTTCCCACAATGTTTTCTACTCTTCCCAAATCAAATTTTTATTCTTGAGTCACCTTTATTTTGTCATCTGCAAATGCTTTCGATTTGGACCAGCTAATATTTTGTTGTTTGGTAGAGATAAATCTCTAACAGCAAAAAAAATTCTCAAACAGACAGTGACTTTGCAAGCAACAAATTAAATGTTGATCAAATGATGGGAGTAGTCTTTGAAAGAGCAGAAAACTCTACAGGCAAAAGAGAAACCTTTTGAGAATGCAGAATAGTATCATGAGTGAATGTAAGTCTTTGTCAGACAACAAACTTTTAGACTTGTCCAAATTGTAAGCATTTGCATATGAGGAATTAAATGCAATTCAAATGATAGGACTAATTTTTGAAAGGACAGAAAAGTTTCTGAAAAACAAGAAAATACTGCTCAAAAATATTTTCCTTTCTTTCAACAATGTTTTCAAATGCCTTTCCTTCTTGTGTTCTAAAATACAGAATTGTTTGTTAAAGAAATAATTCAGAAATCATTTATCATTGAAAGTGCTGAGGCAGAACAAGTGTTATTTTACTGTGCCACTTTGAACAGGGTCAGCGCTTATTTTATGTCAATAAAATGATCCTGGGAGAGAGACATCTCAATTTACCCCCGAAATTGGGCACCATTAAAATAAACTATTCACCCTTATTTCAGAATCTAACCATTCAGATATACATTTAAGCAATACTGGAGATGTTGAAAATTTTAGACTATCTTACTACTTTGATCTTTGTGCATTTTGAGAAAAGAAGCAAAACAAGCTTCTAGTGTTAAGTGCATGTACTCACAAAATTTACCGGGTTATATTACAATCAAATCTCGTGTACCTATAGAGCGGTCTTTGAGTGACAGGGTAGAAGAAAATGCTATTATCAAGGTTTTCTATGCTTGACTACAGACTGTCCCAAGATCCACATAATGTATGGCCCATATTTAGTCAAGTGTCCCCTCCCACCACCCATCAGAAAATGCATTTGATGTCAAAGAATTGATCTTCACCCATAAGTCCTTAATTCTTTACCAAACGACAAAATTTTAGACCTGTCCAAATTGAAAGCATTTGCAGACAAAATAAATGTGACTCAAAAATTGAAATTTGTTTTCGGAAGAGTAGAAAAATTGTGGGAAAAGGAGAAAATTCTGGTTCCCAGCATTTTCTCCTTTTCCCACAAGGTTTTCAAAAGGCTTCTTTCAAAGCATCATTGAAAGTCGGGATTGTGTGGTAAAGAGTTAATTCTTTACCACACAATCCCGAGATTTAATGACCCTGCATAAAGAAAGTGGGAAAAAGACAAGCTTTTGAAAACATTGTTCGAAAGGGAGAAAATACTGCTAACCAGCCATTGAGCCACAAGGAATTTGTCTACAAAATGCTTTCAATTTCGATAAGGCTAAAATTTTGTCGTTTGGTAGAGAGTTAAGAGTTAAACCCTTCCATTTAACAAAATTCAGTCAAATATTTCCCCAAAAGAAATTTGGGTAGATTTGCATGGTATTTTGTACTGTTTTGACCCTTTACCACACAATCCTGACATTTAACAACCCTGTGAAAGAAGCCTTTTGAAAACATTGTGGGAAAAGGAGAAAATGCTGGTAACCAGCATTTTCTCCTTTTCCCACAATTGTTTATTACCCTTTCCAAAACAAATGTCAATTTTTCAGTCACATTTATTTTGTCATCTGCAAATGTTTTCAATTTGGACCAGTCTGAAATTTTGTTGTTTGATAAAGAGTTAAACATTTTCAGTTTTATCACAAGTTCAAAGCAATGGGGGGAAAGGGGGGAATTCAGTTCCTCTATGACACTTCACAAACAAATAGTGGAACAGAGTTTTTTTCAAATCTATGTGCCCACTCGGGTAGCTCAATGGTTAGCGTGTCGGACTCGTGACCTGGTGGTTGCGAGTTTGATACCTGGTTGAGGCAAACTTTCTTTCCGGCGATTTTTCACCTCTCACCTACAATGCATGTGAGAAAAGTACTCAGTGGCTTTGGAAAGAAAACTGTGTCAGTACTGGTGTGAGAAAGCCAGGAAACACATAGGTCAACGCTGACCGCCATGATATGACCTAAGCTGTTAAAATGATGTTAACTCCAGTACAAACAAACATATCAAATCTATGTTATTGGAAAATAAAATCGTAAGGATTTTTATGAAATCATTTAGGGAAACAATACATAGCATCGCATATGGGTGCAAATGCTGTTCTGTGGGAGCTTTCTCAGTGAAATTTTGCGGTTGAAAAGGAACATAGCTGTGTCAAAAATGTTTTGAAAGTTACCTACCCTTCTCATATGTGTTTCCCTTCTGATAGTTAATGAACAGCCCTGAAGTCTGAAGTAAATGTCTTCTGAATTGGCAGAGTTATGTGAAAATGTCAAAATTTTCACATTTTTTAGCATTATGTCAAAGATACAGAATCTGATGACAACAGGGCTATGACAATACACTGACGCTTTCTTGGAAAACAGCTAAACTAAAAATGTAACACACAGAAACATTGTAGGAGCTGATGGCCTTAGATTTGTCTGATTTTTTTATCATTTTTTTTATGAGGGACACTAATGTCAGGAAACATCTGTGTTTGATCTCATTCTGTAAAGATTGACTGACTGTGATTCCAGTAATCTAATCATATCATTGCGATAACTTTTCTCTAGTTTAACTAGAATTTGGCTAGGGCTCTTTAGTGCCTCACCAAGGGCTATCCATCGTGCCTGAAGTCACCAGTTGGGATCAAACCAGGATTTCTTGATCGAAATTCTAACACCTTAACTTTTTACCAAACAATTATGGTAAATGCTTATCTCTTTACCACACAATCCCGACTTTTAAGAAACCTGAGAAAGAAGGCTTTTGAAAACATTGTGGGAAAAGAAGAAAATGCTGGTAACCAGCATTTTCTCCTTTTCCCACAATGTTTTCTAGCCTTCCGAAAACAAATTTCAGTTTTCAAGTCACATTTATTTTGTCGTCTGCAAATGCCTTCACTTTGCACCGGTCTAAAAATTTGTTATTTGATAAAGAAATTTCAGTTGTATGAATTAAATTTGATAAAGTTTCCTTATGGACTAACCATCTGGTTTAGCCAGTCAGAAGTTGTGTTACTTCCAAATTTAGAAAATCATCGAGAATAAAACTGAGAATATTCTTAAGAATGATTGGTGAATACGGACCCTCAAGGACCCTCAACCGTACACCTTTTCTTTGATCCTGCCTATTGAACCGGTCTTCAACTTTTCATACAGTCTTAACCCTTTCCCAAACAGGCCCTGGTTTTCACGTGTCTGCAGTACAAGTCTTTTGAAAACACTGTGGGAAAAGGAGAAATTGCTGGTAACCAGCATTTCCCCAATATATTTTCTGTCCTTTTATGGACAAATCTCACCATATGAGCCATATCTAATTTGTCGTCTGCAAATGCTTTCAATTTGTACTACAGTAAAATTTTGTCGTCTGGTAAAGAGTTAATTGCTGCTAAACTCTTTACCACACAATCCCGACTTTTAACGACGCTGAAAAAGAAAGCTTTTGAAAACATTGTGGGAAAAGGAGAAAATGCTGGTAACCAGCATTTTCTCCTTTTCCCACAATGTTTTTTACCCTTCCCAAAACAAATTTCAATTTCATTTATTTTGTCGTCTGCAAATGCTTTCAATTTGGACCATTCTAAAATTTTGTCATTTGGTAAAGGGTTAATAAAATTGTCATCTGCAAATGCTTTCAACTTGAACAAGTATACGTCTAGGTTTTGTTGTTTGGCAAAAACAAAACAGCCACTGACAAAGAATCCTTTCTATGCCTCCTAAAAATAATTAACCCTCTACCACATAATACTGATGTTTTAACAACCTAACAAAATTGAAAGTATTTGCAGACGACAAAACATCTTTAACTACAAGAGGGCCATGATGGCCCTAGATCGCTCACCTGAGTCAACAGGTGAAATTCACTCAACACGCATAATCCAATATCTGACCAATAGTCAGGTCAATTGAGCTTAAAATGTGGCCTCTAGAGTGTCCACAAGGAATTTCCATAAGTTGACCTAGTGACCTAATTTATCACCCCACGTGACCCAATTTAGAACTCACCAAAAATTTATCAAGACAAACATTCTGAACAGTGTTCAAGTTAATTGAGCAATAAATGTAGCCTCTAGAGTGCCTACAAAGTGTTTCTTAAATTTGATCCAGTAACCTAGTTGACCCAATTTCAAACTCGCCCAATATTTCATCAAGACAAACATTCTGACCAACTTTCAAGTCAATTGTGCAAGAAATGTGACCTCTAGAGTGCCCTAGACCTAGTGACCTAGAATATGAGCCCAGGTGACCCAATTTTGAACTCATCCTAGATTTCATCAAGACAAACATTTTAAGCAAATTTCAAATCAATTGAACAATAAATGTGGCCTCTTTAATTTGACCTAGTGACCTAGTTTATGATCCCAACTGACCCAAATCCAAACTCATCTGAGATTTTATCAAGACAAACATTCTTACCAAATTTCAGGTCAATTGAGCAAAAAATGTGGCCTCTAGAGTGCCCACAAGGTATTTCTATAATTTTACCCAGTGACCTAGTTTATGACCCCAGGTGACCCAAATCCAAACCCATTCGAGATTTTATCAAGACAAAAATTCTGACCAAATTTCAGGTCATTTCAGCAATAAATGTGGCCTCTAGAGTGCCCACAAGGTATTTCTTTAATTTGACCAAGTGACCTAGTTTATGACCCCAGGTGATTCAATATCAAACTCATGTGATATTTCATCAAGACAAACATTCTGACCAATTTTCAAGTCAATTGAGCAAGAAATGTAGCCTCTGGAGTGCCCTCAAGGTATTTCTTTAATTTGACCTAGTGACCTAGATTATGACCCCAGGTGACCCACTTTTGAACTCATTATAGATTTCATTAAGAGAAACATTTAACCAATTTTCAAATCAATTTAACAATAAATGCGGCCTCTAGAGTTCACACAAGGTATTTCTTTAATTTGACCTAGTGACCTAATTTAAGACCCCACATGACCCAAATTCGGACTCATGTGAGGTTTTATCAAGACAAACATTCTGACCAATTTTCAAGTCAATTGAGCCAAAAATGTGGCCTCTAGAGTGCCCACAAGGTATTACTTTAATTTGAACTAGTGACCTAGTTTATGATCCCAGGTGACCCAAATCCAAACTCATCCGAGATTTTATCAAGACAAACATTCTGACCAAATTTTAGGTCATTTGAGCAATAAATGTTGCCTCTAGAGTGCCCAGAAGGTATTTCTTTAATTTGACCTAGTGACCTAGTTTATGACCCCAGGTGACCCAATTTCGAACTGACTGAACATGTTGTGCTCTGGTGGGCTAACAAACTTAGAACAGGTTCACTACATACCAAATAACAAAGCTTTCAAGGTTTAGAAAAAAAGAAGTTTTCCTTCTTTGTTCCTATTAGTTTCAGATAAGATGAATTTTAAAGTTTTCCTTCTTTGTTCCTATGTTCGAAACTTTTGACCCCTGGGGCGGGGCCAGTTTTGACCCCAGGGGCATCTTATGAAAAAACTTGGTAGAGGTCCGCTAGGAGATGCTACATACCAAATATCAAAGCTCTACGCCTTCCAGTTTCAGAGAAGAATAATTTTAAAGTTTTGGTAACCAGCATTTTCTCATTTTCCCAAAATGTTTTCTATCCTATCAAAATTAAATTCTATCAATCTGAGCCACATGTAAATTGTCGTCTGCAAATGCTTTCAATTTGGTCATTTGGTAGAGTTAACACTGTCAAATTGATTTTATTTCTTTCCATAGAAAGAAAATCTGAACTTTTCAAATCTGATTACTGCTGAATCTGACACACACACCAGTGAGCTCTTTACCAGACAACACAAATTTAGACTCCACCAAACTGAAAGCTTTTGCAGATGACAAATTAAGATTTTCTCCTTATCCCTCAATGATTTTTAACCCTTTCCCAAATGATAAAATTTAGACTAGTCCAACTTGAAAGAGTTCGCAGACAGCAATTTTAAATTTGATGTAAATGACAGAAAGTTCTCCAAAAGGGTTGAAAACACTGTGGGAAAAGGAGAAATTGCTCGTTACAAGCAATTTCTCCTTTTCCCACAGTGTTTTCAAAAGATTTGTACTGCAGACACGTGAAAACCAGGGCTTGTTTGAGAAAAGGTTAATGGCTCATTCCTAGAGGGTTGTTAAAACTCAGAAATTTGTTTGATAAAGGGTTTATGAATTTAGGTTTAACCCTTTATCACAAAATCCTGAGTTTTAACGACTCCGCAAAAAATGTCTTTTGAAAAACATTGTGGGAAAAGGAGAAAATGATAGTAACCAGCATTTTCTCCTTTTTTCCCCCCATGTTTTTTCTACCCTTCCCAAAGTAAATTTCAATTTTTAAGTAAAATTAATTCTATTGTGTCGTCTGCAAATGCTTTCAATTTGTCCAAGTCTTAAATTTTGTGGTTTGGTAAAGAGTTAACCCTTTACTACACAATCCCGACTTTTAACGCCTCTGTAGGAAGAAGGCTTTTGAAAACATTGTGGGAAAAGAAGAAAATGCTGGTAACCAGCATTTTCTCCTTTTCCCACAATGTTTTCTAATCTTTCAGACGCAAATTCCATCATTTTCGCCATATTTAATTTGTCGTCTGCAGATGCTTTCAATTTGGACCAGTCTAAAATTTGGCCGTGTGGTAAAGAGTTAAGGCATGAATACATTTGATGACATTGTGGCAAGGGAAAACTTTTCTTGTCACAAGGAATTTCTCCCTTTACCAGGATGCTTTTAAAATGGTTTGCCACAGAATGAAAAATGTCCCCTGCACGTGGTAATATGTGAAGATGTCCACAAACCATCAAAGTGCAAATGCAAAATGTCTGACTTTTTTCATCATTAACCCTTTACCAAACTCTCCCAACTTTCAACATTCTTTAGAAAACCTTGTGGAAAAAGGCCAAAATGCTGGCTCCTCTTACCACTATGTTTTCTATCCTCTGAAAAACAAATTTAATGTTTTAAAAACGTTCATTCTCTGCAAATGCTTTCAATTTAGACAAGGCAAAACTTTTGTCATCTGGCACAGAGTTAGGACTGCTATATTCATAATTTCATTGCTTCTTTTTTTAATAGAATATCTGAGAAAATGTTGGACAGCATAGATCTAAGATTAGACTTCAACTTCTGTGCAGTTTGTTCTTGATCTACACTGTCTACAAATATACCTTATTTCCCCTCAGCATAATAACCTGTCACCAGACGACAAAATTTTAGACTCAAATGTGTCTCAAAATGATGAAGCAAGTTTTTGAAAGGGTACAAAAATATTGTGGGAAAAGGAGAAAATACTGGTTACCAGCATGTTCTCCTTTTTCCACAATGTTTTCAAAGGCCTTATTCCTCAAGATCTTGAATATTGGGGATGTAACTTTAAAGTTACACAATCCCACACAATCCACACAATCGCGAGTTTTAATGACCCTGAAGAAACAGGCTTTTGAAAACATTGTGGGAAAAGGAGAATATCCTGGTAACCAGCATTTTCTCCTTTTCCCACAATGTCTTCTTCTCAATGAGAGTTAGAAATGGCCATTTTAGTTAAAGATGTTTTGTCGTCTGCAAATGCTTTCAATTTCGCTATGTCCAAAGTCTGTTCATTTGGTACAGAGTTAACCCTTCACCACCCAATCCCAAGTTTTAACGACCCTGAAGAAAAAGCCTTTTGAATAAATTTTGGGAAAAGGAGAAAATGCTGGTAACAAGCATTTTCTCCTTTTCCCACAATGTTTTCTACCATATTAAAGACAGAAATCCTCATTTGAGCCAGTCTCAATTTGTCGTCTGCAAATGCTTTAAATTTCGTTATGTCCAAAGTCTAGTCGTTTGGTGCAGAGTCAAGGTGAAGGAAACTGCCGCATCTCCATAGAAATCATTTTTTCCCTGAATAAATTGGAGAAAGTCAGTCTTCCAAATCGTATTAAAATTCTTATGGAGATAAAGTGTGATGCATTATGGGACGCCAAAAACAGTTTCCTTTTGGAGTAAATTCATTTCCCATAACCATTAACTCTTTACAAAACGACAAAATTTTAGACTTGTCCAAATTGAAGGCATCTGCAGACAACAAATTAAATTCGACTTAAAAATCAAAATTCGTTATGGGACAGGAAGAAAACATTGTGGGAAAAGGAGAAAATGCTGGTTACCAGCATTTTCTCCTTTTCCCACAATGTTTTCAAAAGGCTTCCTTTTTAGGGTCGTTAAAAGTCAGGATTGTATGGTAAAGAGTTAACCTTTACCAAACAATCCCTGCTTTTAACTACCCTGAAGTATAGGGCTTTTGCAAACAATGTGGAGAAAGACGAAAATGCTGGTAAACAGCAGTTTCTCCTTTTTCCACATTGTTTTCTCTCCACTCAGAGACAAATTTCATCATTCCTGCCACACCTGATTTGTTGTTTGCAAATGCTTTCAATTTTGACAAGTCTGAAATTGCATTGTTTGTTAAAAGAGTTAAATTTGAACATGAATTGTCAGGAGTGTAGATCAAGTCCAGACTATCTGAAGGTTGCAGTCTTATCTTTGATCCACACTAATGGACTGTAGATCTTGGAGTTAGATTGGTATTTGGGGGAAGCTTTCTAGCAACCACTTTTGCAATAAAAACGAAAATTGCAATGCATTATTGCAAAACTCGTTGCGATGACAGAAAGTTTATTACATTTCACTTCAATTTTGCAATAAAAACGAGAATTGTAATAAAATTATTTTATATATCATATTCGATTGTTTTGACTGGATCATGTAAGACCTAAACAAAGTTACAGAAAGTGATAATTCAAAAACCAATAACAGCATTTCAGGCTAAACACTATTAACGCTTAAATCTTTGAAAACATTTATACATAATCCAATTTAACATTAAATTGCGCACTAACTTGGTTTTGAATGGAAAACGATCGTGTTATTGCAATTCTCTTTTTTGTTGCAAAACTGGTTGTGAAGTAAAATGTAATAAATTTTGTCATTGCAACAAGTTTTGCAATAATTTATTGCAATTCTCGTTTTTATTGCAAAACTGGTTGCTACAAAGCCTAGGTATACACACGTACATAAACTTGTGCACCTTTTACCAATAAAAAAACACCAACTTGAAAATGCAAGAAAGTGCCTTAATTAACCCTGTACCACACAATCCCAACATTTAACGACTCTGTAGAAAGGAGGCTTTTGAAAACATTTTGGAACAGGAGAAAATGCTAGCAACCAGCATTTTCTCCTTTTCCCACAATGTTTTTTACCCTATCAAAGACATATTGCATCATTTCAGTCACAATGAAATTGTTGTCTGCACGTGCTTTCAATTTCAATGGGTCTAAAATTTTGTCATGTGGTAAAGAGTTAATTAACCCTTTACCACACAATTCCGACTTTTAACGACCCTGTATAGAAAGAAGGCTTTAGAAAACATTGTGGAAAAGGAGAAAATGCTGGTAACCAGCATTTTCTCCTTTTCCTACAATGTCTTCTACTTTTTTTAGACACAAATTCCATCATTTTAGCCACAATTAATTTGTTGTCTGCAAATGCATTGAATTTGGACCAGTCTACATTTTTGTCATGTGGTAAAGAGTTAACCCTTTACCACCAATCCTGACTGTTAATGACCATAAGTTCAGAGGAATATGAAAACATTGTGGGAAAAGGATTGATTGATTGATTGATTAAATGGTGTTTTATGCCACTTTCAACATTATTTCAGTCATATCACGGCAACAGTTGACATATTCATTCGTGTATTTCCTGGGTTTCACCAGTACCAGGCTAGGGCTCTGAAGTGTCTTGCCCAAGGACACTCCTGCAAAAAGCCCAGTGGATCAAGTGGGGCTTGAATGCGGGATCTCCAGGTTACAAATCCTACACTTTACCACTGAGCCACGCAGGACCCCTATGTGGGAAAAGGAGAAAATGCTGATAACCAGCATTTTCACCCTTTACTGCCATGTTTTCTACCTTTTCTAATACAAATTCCATCATTTATTTGTCGTCTGAAAATGCTTTGAATTTGGACCAATCTAAATTTTTGTCATTTGGTAAAGGGTTAACAGAATTCACCTGTGAACACTTAGTATGTTTTAAAACACCACTGTTTACCCTTCACCAACCATTCCAGAGTTTTGACAATCCTGAGAATGAAGGCTTTTAAAGACATTATTGAAAAAAAATGCTGGTAACCAGAACAGAATTTCATCCTAAAGGCCAATCCCATTATTTGGGCCATATTTCATTCATCAATTTGCAAATGTTTTCAATATGGATCACTCTAAAATATTGCCACCTGGTATTAGCAATAAAGCACTGAGCTCGTGTGGACCCCAACTTTCTTCTTTGCCAAGCCAAGCCCCGGCAGCTCAGTCAGTAGCATACAGGACTTGAGGACAGGAGGTGGCTGGTTCGATCCCTGCCTTGGCCTGTTTCTTTCTGAGGATTAATGATAGTCATTGTGACGGGATTCATTCCTCTCTCAGGAATGGCCATTGTTTCGACGATGGTTATGTGGGAAAGCAGCCAGTGGCTTGGAAAGAATATTGTGCGGAGTACTGGTCAAAGAAACTCCAGGGAAGCATGGCGCACTGGCCGCGGCGACATAACCGAATAATGTTGAAAACAGCATTAAACACCATACAATCAATCAATTCTTCTTTCAACAGCTTACAGTAAAACTGTGGTAGTACCTAGTGCAAGGGAATATTTTCTACTAACTAATTTAAAACATATTACATAGCGTGACTGTGTTAGGGTATTTTTGGTGCTGTCTACAGAAAAAGAAAATCAGACTTAGGCAGCATCTCTTGCAGTACCCTGCAAACCAGCGACATGAAACTAACAAGATTCTACTGTAATCCACAGTTCAACTCTTTACCAAACGACAAAATTTTAGACTGGTCCAAATTGAAAGCTTTTGCAGATGACAAATTAAAGGTGGCCAAAATGATGAAAATGGTCATTGATAGGTTAGAAAACATTGTGGGAAAAGGAGAAAATGCTGGTTACCAGCACTTTCTCCTTTTCCCACAATGTTTTCAAAAGGCCTCTTTCTCAGGGTCGTTAAAAGTCGGGATTGTGTGGTAAAGGGTTAAATGACTCTGACAGAGAGCACTTTTGAAACTATTGTAATATTTTGTAAAAATTTGGGTCTAAAATTTTGTCATCTGGTAATGACTTAAAACAACAGAAGAGTCGGAATGATGGATGTAAAAGAAATTTAGATAGATGGATGGATAGGCAGACCATTAATCAGTCCAAATAAGAAAGATTTTTTAACTGTCGTCTGCTGCAGGTGCATGAAATCTTCTATATAAGTGGAAAAATATCAGTTTGAAGAGAATGATAAATGAGATGAAATGGTAATGAAATTTTATTTTTCTTTAATCTTTATTTTGACAACACTGGGGATAAAACCTTATCATAAACATACCTGTGTTTTAACAATAAACATACCTGTGTTTTAACATCTCTGATGAAGGAGGATTTTGAAAACAATGTGGGAAGAGGACAAAATACTGGTTCTTCCTTTCTCTTATTTCCTATCCTTTCAAAAACAAATGCCATCATTTTAGCAACCTTTAATTTGTCTAATTTTAAAATGCATTTAATTTGGAGAGGTGTAAGATTTTGTTGTTTGGAAAATAATTGTTTAACCTCTTTTCAAACGACAAACTTTGGACTGTTCCAAATTCAAAACATCTGCAGACAACAAATTCGAAATTGGTGTAAAATGAGTAACCAGCATTTTCTCCTTTCCCACAGTGTTTTCAGAAGACTTTTTGCTCAGGGTCGTTAAAACTCGGGATTGTGTGGTAAAGAATTGTTTAACCCTTTACCACACAATCCCGACTTTTAACGACCCTGAGGAAGAAGGCCTTTGAAAACATTGCAGGAAAAGGAGAAAATGCTGGTAACAATGTGGGAAGGGGACAAAATACTGGTTCTTCTTTTCTCTTATTTCCTATCCTTTCCTGGTAACCAGCATTTTCTCCTTTTCCCACAATGCTTTCTACCCTTTCAAAGACAAATTTCATAATTTATGCAGCATTTAATTTGTCATCTGCAAATGCTTTCAATTTGGACCTGTCTAAAATTTTGTCATTTGGTAAAGAGTTACTGCTTTACCAGGTGACAAAATTGTACACTTGTGAATGTTGAAAGCAATTGCAGACAAGGAATGAATAAGATGTGACACAAGTCTTTACTATAGGACAAAATTTTACATTTGTCTAAATTAACTCCTTACCAAACGACAAAATTTTAGACTCGTCCAAATTGAAAGCGTTTGCAGACGACAAAATGAATGTGACTCAAAAATCGGAATTTGTTTTGGGAAGGGTAGAAAACATTGTGGGAAAAGGAGAAAATGCTGGTTACCAGCATTTTCTCCTTTTCCCACAATGTTTTCGAAAGGCTTCTTTCTCAGGGTCATGAAAACCCGGGGTTGTGTGGTAAAGGGTTAACAGCATTTGCAGATGATAAAATTAAATGATGCTCAAACGATTAAATTTGTTCTCAACTCTTTACACATGACAAATCTGCAAACATTTGCAGACAACAAAATAAATACCGATAAAATGATGTAATTTCCTTCTGAAAATGGAGAAAACGTTGTGGAAAAAGGAGAAAATGCTGGTTACCAGAATTTTCTCGTTTTCCCACAATGTTTTTAAAAGGCTTCTTTCTCAGGGTCGTTAAAACTCTGGATTGTGTGGTAAAGGATTTTCAAAGCAATAGAAAACACTGTGGGGGTGGGGGGGGGGGAGGATAGTCTGTGCAGGCTGACCTAGGTAGAAGCTTATAGCTATTGGTCAATTTTTTTCATGTAAAAGGACCAGCCTACCTTATGATTTCACTGGTTGTTAGAATCAAAGCATTGAAAGCACTGGTGGGGCATTTGTCAAAGGAGCCATTGTAAGGAATTAATAATTTGAAAAATAAACAATAGAAAAAGTTTCAAAATATAGTAATGCACAATCCAGTTAGAGTAGTGTGCAATCTTGTGGGACGAACAAGTGCGGGCGAACAAGCCCAGGGATGAGTAATCTCAGGAACGAACTGGTTTTGGGACGAACAAGCAAGGAATCGGGCGGTCAGGAAACAAAGATTGTGTGTATCATTACGCCAATAGAAGGCCATAGGGGATCAAACTATTTTTGATTAAAAAAAGTATTTCCACGGCCGATGGCCTAATCCAATATGTTTCAATACGACATTTCACATCTGAGTGCAATCGAAACACTTATTTGTCTTGGAGAAATTGAGTTTAACTGGGCTTACTTCCTTCAGTTTTGCACAAATTACGATACATGATTTTCAAAATGCCGTATTGAACTCATAGTGGCATTGTCTTCGACAAATGCCACAAAAATGGATTTTATGGTTCTATAATTTTACGATGACTTGCTTAGTGTAATGCATCACGGAGGCATTATAACCCCTTTTGCCAGAGGGCCACTCAATTGTTTATTGTAATAAGTTTTATCATAAACCATAATTGTTTTTTTTAACCAAGATCTTTACCAGTTTGAATACATTTAACTCTTTACCAAACAACAAATTCTTAGACTAGTCCAAATTGAAAGCATGTGCAGGCGACAAAATAAATGTAACTCAAAACTTGAAATTTGTTTTGGGAAGGGTAGAAAACATTGTGGGAAAAGGAGAAAATGCTGGTTACAAGCATTTTCTCCTTTTCCCACAATGTTTTCAAAAGGCTTCTTTCTCAAGGTCGTTAAAAGTCCGGATTGTGTGGTAAAGGGTTAAATATTGGAAGCAGAAGCATTCTGAAACCATGTGACAAACATGGAAACTGCTTTCAGTGGAATTTTCTACATCAATCACAAAATGTTGCACAATTTGGAAACTGAAGATATGTCAAAATAAATATGTTATTTATCAACAAAGTGTAAAAGAAAAAAAACCCAAAACCCAATACCAAAAAAATCCCATAGTTTTTTAACACTGATGACGACGGTCTCTGAAATGTGTGGTAGAAAACAGAAAATAGACAAGGTTACCAGCATTTTCTTCTCTTACCAACATTTTCTTCTTTTCCAACAGTGTTTTCTACCTTTATAGGTAATTCCCATCATTTTAACCCTTTACCAAACGATAATATTTTAGACTGGTCCAAATTGAAAGCATTTGCACACAACATTAAAAGTGGCCCAAATGATGAAATTTGTCATTGATAGGTTAGAAAACATTGTGGGAAAAGGAGAAAATGCTGGTTACCGGCATTTTCTCCTTTTCCCACAATGTTTTCAAAAGGCCTCTTTCTCAGGGTCGTTAAAAGTCGGGATTGTGTGGTAAAGGGTTAAGGTAACTAAATTAGTTTTTGCAAACATTATCAAAATGAAGAAATCTAATATTTTTACAGTCTAGTAAAGTGTATATATAACCTTCTCAAGCATGTAAAATGCCAAGATGGCTATGTGGGCAAGCCCATTACTCATTTTTTATGTTCAACAAATTACAAAGGTCTACCTGGCACCAATCAAACACAGGTAAGAAATGTCCCAGCTTTCACCCTTCATTCTTTTAACCCTTTTCCTAACTATCCTAGCTCTTTAACCCTTTACCATCCCGAGTTTTGGGGTACGGACAAAACCCCACCAAGTTTTAACAACCCTGAAGTAGAGCGCTTTTGAAAACATTGTGGGAAAAGGAGAAAATGCTGGTAACCAGCACTCTCTCCTTTTCCCACAAATGTTTTCTACCCTAACAAAGACAGAAATCATCATTTAAACTGCATTTATTTTGTCGTCTGCAAATGCTTTCAATTTGGTCTAGTGCAAAATTATGTTTGTTTGGTAAAGAGTTAACCCTTTACTAAATGACAAAATTTCAGCCATGTCCAAATTCAAAGCATTTGCAGAAGACATATTCAGTGTTACTCAAAACATTATTTATTTTTTCAAAAGGATAGAACACATTGTTGCAAAAGGGGAAATGCTGGTTACCAGCATTTTTTCCTTTTCACACAATCCCTTTATTATGGCCAAATGATAAAATTTCAGCGATGTCCAAATTCAAAGCATTTGCAGACGACATATTCAGTGTTACTCAAAACATGAATTTTTCGTTCAAAAGGTAAAAAACATTGAGGGACAAAATGTGCAGTCTGATCTTTGATCAACACTGTCTGCTTTGCTGACACATTCTGGGCAAAGCAACCCTGCAATTGCAAATGACTGTTGGGTTTATTTGGTGCTCTATGAGTGAACCCTTTACCAAACCAGAAAAATGTAGACCTGTCCAAATTCAAAGCATTTGCAGACAACAAATTAAATGTGGCTCAAATGATGAAATTTGTTTTTGGTAGGGTAGAAAACATCGTGGGAAAAGGAGAAAATGCTGGTTACCAGCATTTTCTCCTTTTCCCACAGTGTTTTCAAAAGGCTTCTTTCTCAGGGTTGTTGAAAGTCAGGATTGTGTGGTAGAGAGTTACAGGATGGTTTACTCTTTACCAAACGACAAAATTTTGGACTCCACAAAATTGAAAACATTTGCAGATGAAAAAATAAATGTAGCTGAAACAATGATTTCTGTCTTTGATAGGGTAGAAAACATTGTTGGAAAAGGAGAAAATGCTGGTTACCAAGCATTTTCTCCTTTTCCCATAATGTTTTCAAAATTGTTCTAGGTCATTAAAAATCAGGATTGTGTGGTAACGGGTTACAACACAGAAAATGCTTTCTAACAGCAATTGCTTCTTCTCAACCAATGTTTAATAAATGTGCTGTATTCATCTGTGTATAAAAATGGGATTTACTTGGTCGACTGTTACAAAATAGTGTCAGGAGGTAATTATAACTAGAAAATAATACGAGAAATATCTACAGTCTTTATTGCCAACATTTCAAAGCACAGAATTTTCCAAAATTTTCAGATCTGTGCAGGCTCAGCCTGATGTTTAGGGCTGTCTGATCTTGATTCATCCTGTCCACAAAACCGCTGGAGCCAAGTCTGGTAGCACCATTGATAGCATAAAGGACCTGAAACCAGAGGTCGCTGGTTTGAACCCTCAGCTTAGCGAATTTCTTTCTGAGGATTGGTACAAGATTCATTCCTCTCTAATGTTGATCATTGTTTCAACAATGGTTATGTTGGAAAGCAGCCAATGGCTTGGAAAGAACATAGTGAGAAGTACTGATAAAAGAACTCCAGGGAAGCACTGTCTGCCATGATATATCTGAAATAATGTTGAAAATGGCTTTAACACCATACAAACAAACAAAATCTACTGGAAGTTGAGTTAGGCATGCTAAAGGTTGTTTAGTTGTTTCTTCTTTTACAGACATTTCATTTAGTTCTTAACCCTTAGCCTGCTAAAGAAGTGAAATGAAATTTTGAACTGATAGTAAAAACCCGAATAATGCTATTTCAAACTTACTTTTAGGAAAAAAAAAACTCCTTATAGGACAGTGTAGAACCAAGATCAAACTGCATGTTCTGTGCAGTCCGATTTTGATCTACACTGTCTGTTAACTCTTTACCACACGACAAAATGTTAGACCAATCCAAATTGAAAGATTTGCAAACGACAATTTCAACGTGACTCAAATGATGCGATTTGTCTTTGATAGGGTAGAAAACATTGTGGGAAAAGGAGAAAATGCTGGTTACCAGCATTTTCTCCTTTTCCCACAATGTTTTCAAAAGGCTTCAACATCAGGGTCGTTAAAAGTCGGCATTGTGTGGTAAAGGGTTAAAGGTCAGTGAGTCGCACTTAGCAGCCTACGGGTTAACAACAGTATTTCAAACACACATATAGCCGGTTCGTTTGGGCCCAACGGTAGAGCTGCTAGAATTGGAGGAGATATTCCGGTGCATTCGATTGGGCGTCTTCCGTTTTTAGAAGCTCTGCCGTCTCTTCCACTCGATATTTGGAAGAGCCAGCAGAGATTCGAAACAAAATGGCGGAAGCGGCCAACGAAACGCGAGTTGAAGAATGGTTTCTTTTTAGTTGACATTTGTTTTTTTGTTGTCATGTGCAAATATTCGTGTTTTTACTTGCTGAAAAGATTGCTCTTGCTCAGTATCCAATTTGCGGTGGTAAATATACGGTAAATACTGATTAATTCCTCCGCATGTCTTGAATCGCCCTCAGAATTTTTAGGGGCGAAACGTCTTGGGTTCGAAACGTTCTAATATTTCTCGAATTGGTATAAAAAAGTATATATATTTTTATCACTTATTCGACTTACACTGATGAATACAAAGCTGCTATTTTGGGGATTGTTCAAGGCCTGTTTAGACAGAAGAAGCTAGCGTCATTCTCATCAAATAGCCATTCTTCTACAAACAACAGCAGTTTGTTGTAAAAAGCCGCCATGTTGAATGATTCTAAATTCGTTCGATTGACTTTCTATTCTAATCGCTTCTGTGAATAGCATTCTCTTCTTAGCAGAGCCCAAACGAACCGGCTATTTGTTACAGCAACAGATCACTTCATCATGCCTTTCTTTCCTGTTTTTCTATTACTATTCATGGACCAAATACTATTGGTGCTTTTGGTGATAGCATAGATTAACCCTTTACTACACAAACCTTTTTGGTTTAGTTCAAAACATTGTGATAAAAGGAGAAAATGCTGGCTACCAGCATTTTCTCCTTTTCCCATAATGTTTTCTACCCTACCAAAAACAAATTTCATCATTTGAGCCAAATTTAAATTGTCATCTGCAAATGCTTTGAATTTGGACAGGTCTACATTTTTCTTGTTTGGTAAAGAGTTAACTCATAGAGCACCGAATAAATCCAACAGTCATTTGCTATTGTAGGGTTGCTTTTCCCATAATGTTTTCAAAAACTCTCTTCCTTAGGGTTGTTAAAAGTCAGGATCTTGTGGCATAGGGTTAGGACAACTAAACTTGGGCAGAAAATCTGACACAAAATTTCTCCTGGATTTTTATGGAAAAAAGTTCATTTCAGTTCAAAACTTTCACCTGTAGCTTTTAGATGTATAAACACAAAGAACAATTCTACCAAAATTAAAGTGTAAATTTAGACATTAACCCTTTCCCAAACAAGCCCTGGTTTTCACGTGTCTGCAGTACAAGTCTTTTGAAAACACTGTGGGAAAAGGAGAAATTGCTCGTAACGAGTAATTTCTCCTTTTCCCACAGTGTTTTCTACCCTTTTTGAGACCTTTCTGCCATTTTCATCAAATTTAAAATTGTCGTCTGCAAACTCATTCAATTTGGACCAGTCCAAAATTTGTCGTTTGGGAAAGGGTTAAAGAAAATTGATGTTCAATCTACATGCTTTGTTGTAAAACATAAGACCCCTCCACTCTGTATCCATTCAACCAACCAGTTTTTTTCCATTTCAATCCTCAAAAATAACAAAAAATCCTTTTTCGGTTTAATCCTTTGCCGTACAATCCTGTTTTATAATTATCCTACAGAAAAAAGGGTTTTTGAAACATCGTGAAAAAAAGGAGAAAATGCTGGTAACCAGCATTTTCTACTTTTCTCACAATATTTTGCACCCTATCAAAGAAGCCTCATTTTGCTAGTAACCAGCATTTTCTCCTTTTCCCAAAATCTTTTCTATCCTTTCTAAGACAAATTCCAAGAGTTTGGCTACATCTAAATTTGCCGTTTGCAAATGCTTTCAACTTTGACAAGTCTAATTTTTTGTCGTTTGGTAAAGAATAAAATGAAGGTTGTTTCCCCCCTGCCTTCAAAATTTGGATAACATTACACCATAATGGTAATATGACTATTACTAACAGACCTTTCAGGGAATTTACAGATATGAAACATGATGATTTTGTATTTCATGCTTTTCTCACTATGTTTATTGAAGTGTATCCAACTCAAAAATTTCCTCAAATAATTAAGCAATGCTCTGTGAAAAGGGGGCTTAAATGCACCTGTTTAACACTTTACCAAACAACAATACTGTAGACTTGTACAAATTCAAAACATTTGCAGACGACTGTTTAAATGTTGCTCAAATGAAAGAATTTGTCTTTGATAGGGTAGAAAGCATTGTGGGAAAAGGAGAAAATGCTACCAGCATTTTCTCCTTTTCCCACAATGCTTTCAAAAGGCTTTTTCCTCAGGGTTGTTAAAAGTCGGGATTGTGTGGTAAAGGGTTAAAAAGGAAAAATCCGAGCAGGTTGAAACTTGTTGCTATTGGTCAATTTTCTGCTTGTCCAAGGTCCACTTCACCTCAGGGTTTATTCTGTTGTAGGAGAAAATGGATTGTATGGATCCATAATTATGTGATGACTTGCTTGGTGTAATGCATCACAGAGATGCATTAAACCCCCTTTTGCCAGAGCATGACTCAAATGATTTGTGGAGTGGGGGGAAACTTGGGGGGGAGGGGGGGAAGAGAGAAAAGATGGGATGGAGTGAGATCAGGTTTCGTGTGTTTTTTTTCAAGAACCTTTCCTTTAAAACGAAGCCTTCTTCTGACACATCTGAAGCTCAGAAAAGTCCTTACAATGAAAATAAAAGAATTTGTTTTATGAAAAAATGTGTTAACTCTACACCACACGATAAAATTTTGGACTTGTCCAAATCAAAAGTCTGTGCAGACAACAAATCAAATGTTCCTGAAATGGTTAGGTTTGTCCCGGAAAAGCTTGAAAATACTCTCTCCTAAAACATTCTAATCTTGTTTTTCATCAAACCACAAGTTTATACTTTTAAAATTATTCATTTTTGTCCTCAGAATCCTATCACATTGGAATGAATTACCCATTTGAACAACCCCAAACTGTTTTCAGGTGATCTGCAACGTTTCGTTGAAAACCACATTCGTCATCGAAAACCATCCCTAGCCCCGACACTTTCCCAAACCCAGAAGAATTGTGGCTCATATCTTCCTCCCAGACAGAGCTTTTTATGAAATAAATCTAGGAATTTAGCAATCGGTATTTTAAAACATACATGGATTTCGATGAAACACACTTTCGACAAAATGTTGTGCACTGGTCAAAACAAGGGATTGTGTAGTAAAGGGTTAAGATAGGTGGTTTAGGACTTGTTTATCCATTTTTCTCACAACCAGATTCTAGACTGGTCTAAATCCACAGTGATTGCAGATGGGTGTGCAACATTTTGTCAAAAACTATGTTCATCGAAAACAATCCATAGCCCTGACCCATACAGTAACCCAGACGAAATGTGGCTCAAATCTTCCTCCCAGACAGAGCTTTTCATGAAATAAATCTAGGAATTTTGCAATGGTTATTTTAAAACATACATGGACTTTGATGAAACACACTTTTGACGAAATGTCGTGCACTCATTGCAGATGATAAATTGAATGAGGTCCACATAATGAAATCTGTTTTTGAAAGAAAAGAAAACATTGTGTAAAAAGGAGAGAATGCTGATTTATTGATAGCTGATTTCCTTTTCCCACAATTTTTTCAGAATTGAGCCACAATTTGTCTGGGTTAGGGTAAGGGTCAGGGCTTGGGATCGTTTTCGACGAATGTGGTTTTTGACGAAATGTCGCACACCCGTTTTGACATCCCTGAGGAAAAATGGCTTTTGAAAACATTGTGGGAAAAGGTGAAAATGCTGGTTACCAGCATTTTCTCCTTTTCCCACAATGTTTTCTACCTACTCAAGGACAAATACTATCATTTGATAAACATTTGAACTGTTGTCTGTAAATTCTCTCAATATGGACAAGTCTGTAAATAAATGTCCTGTAGTACAAGATTAACCTCAATACTGCTGAACCTGATTTCATTACTTATGCAGATAGTGTAGATCAAGATCAGACTGGTAACCAGCCTCCTTTCCCAATAATGTTTTCAAAAGTCCTTTTAAAGGACCAAGAATTGTGTGGTAAAGGATTAACTCTTTACCAAACAACAACATGTTAGACTGGTCTAAATTGAAAGCAGTTGCAGACAACAAAATAATCATGATTTAAAAAAATGAAATTTGTTATGGGCTGGGCTGAAAACAATGTGGGAAAAGGAGAAAATGCTGGTTACCAGCATTTTCTCCTTTTCCCACTATGTTTTCTAAAGGCTTTTCTCAGGATCGTTAAAACTCCAGATTGTGTGGTAAAGGGTTAATGGAAGAGAAAATGTTCACTGATACTATCATCTTTTATGACAAAGTATGTACTAAGGCAGAAATTAATCAAAATATGAGAATGTCATTTTAGGCACTTCCTTAGCCCTAAGGCTACCCAACCCTTAACTTTAAAGCACCTTTTACAACTATAGTTGCGTTTGCGGGCAGTGTAGATCAAGATCAGACTGCACAAAAAAAACAGTCTGATCTTTGATCTACCCTGTCCGCTTTGTTTGAGACATTCTGGACAATAGCAACCTTGATATTGCTCTTCATAGGCTCTTTTTCCTCCAAATGAAAATGTTTGTTGGGTTTATTCAGCGTGCTAAGGGTTAACATTTAATTCTTTACTGAACGACAAAATTTTAGACTGATCCAAATTGATAGTGTTGCGCTTACAGATGACAAAATCAATGTGGCTCAAGTGGTGAAGCTTGTCAATGAAAGTGTAGAAAACATTGTGGGAAAGAGAGAAAATTCTTGTTACAAGCATTTTCTCCTTTTCCCACAATGTTTTTAAAGGCTTTTTTCCTTATGGTCCTTGAATTTCAGGATTGTATGGTGAAGGGTAAAAGGTTAATAAGAACTCCGAGACCAATTGGTGCATGAAGTTTTATAATTCTAATGGGTTTCGTCTTTGAATCAGTTAAAACAAAATGTCATATAATGAGAAAGTGCTGTTTTCTGCTGTTCCCATGATGTTTTCAAAAATCCTCTTGCTCAGGGTTTAAAAATAAGGAAACCTTTTGGTAAAGGGTAAGCAACTTTGACCTTTTAGCAAATAAAACATTAACTCTTTGCCAAACAACAAAATTCTAGACTGGACCAAATTAAAAGCATTTGAAGACAACAAATTAAATGTTGCTTAACTCTTTACCAAATGACAATAGATCCAGCTAGACAAAAAAAAATGCTATGTTGGAGTTTAACGCTATTTTAACAGCTCAGGTCATATCATGGTGGCCAGTGACGCACAGGTGTGTTTCCTGGCTTTCTCACACCAGTACTTACACAACTTTCTTTCCAAAGCCACTGACTACTTTTCTCACATGCATCAGAGGTGAGAGGCAAAAAATCACCAGAAAGAAAGTTTTGCCTCAACCGGGTATCAAACTCGCAACCACCAGGTCACAAGTCAGATACGCTAACCACTGTGCTGCCTGGGCGGGCTTGGTTTTTAGGAAGGTAAAAGGATGACAAAAATCATCCAGTATAAGACATAAAAATAACATCATGATTCAGTTCTGATAGTAAAACTGATTTTAGTTAACCCTCTCCCACACAATCATGAGTTTTAATGACCCTGGGGAAGACAGCTTTTGAAAATATTGTGGGAAAGGAGAAAATGCTGGTAGTCAGCATTTTCTCCTTTTCCCACAATGTTTTCTATCCTTTTAAAAACAATTTTGATTTTTTGAGTCACATTTTGTCGTCTGCAAATGCTTTCAATTTGGACATGTCTTAAAATTTGTTGTTTGGTAAAGGATTAACATAGGTACAAATTCACCGCAACCTAAACGTTTATGATTGGTTACAAAGCTGCCAAAGTGAACAACTATTGCAAAATATAAGGTAAATGTAACAGGTAAACAACATAGCTGTCAACTACTAGCCATGTGTCACGAAAACAAGGATAAATTCTGTAAAACATGGAAACCAGGGCAAATATTCACCAACCATTCCTAGTTTCATTTAAAGTCACAATCTAGATTTAAGGAAATAACCCAACTTCTGATTGGCCAAAACATTTGGTTTAGCCAATCAGAAGTTGTGTCACTTTCAAATTTAGGAAATTTTTGAGATTAAGAATGAAATTAAGAATGGTTGGCGAGATGTCAAGTCATGACCTGATGACAAAATTTTTCACTCACCCTATTTGTTAGTATTTGCAAATGACTGATGGAATTTATCTTTGACAGGGTCAGAAAACAGAGTGGTTATCAGCATTTTCTCCTTTTCTCACAAAGTTTTCTGCCCTATCAAAGACAGAAATCATGATTTTGACAACATTTAATTTGTCGTCTGCAAATGCTTTCAATTCAGTCAGGTGTAAAATTTTGTCTTTTGGTAAAGAATTTTAAGGTTTCAAGGAAACTATAATTGAGAATGATTCATTCAAGTTTTAAGAATTTGTTTCACAATTTATGTAAAATAAATAAGTTTAAACTTAACTCTTTACCACACAACAAAATTTTTCGACCAGTCCAAATTGAAAGCGTTTGCAGACACCAAATAAAATTGGGTACAAACGACAGAATCTTTCTTTGAGATTATTGAAAACATCGTGGGAAAAGGAGAAAATGCTGGTAACCAGCATTTTCTTCTTTTCCCACAATGTTTTCCAAAAGCCTTCTTCAGGGTCATTAAAACTGGGGATTGTGTGGTAAAGAGTTCACCAGAATCTTGATCACAACACCTTCACCACTGAAGCATGAAGAATCTTCACAATACTCTTTCATTAACCCTTTACCACAAAATCTGGACTTTTAACGACCCAGAAAAAGAGGGCTTTGAAAACATTGTGGGAAAAGGAGAAAATACTGGTAACCAGCATTCTCTTCTTTTCCAACAATGTTTTCTAATCTACACAGGACAGAAACAATCAATTAAGCTTTATTCAACTGTCCTCTGCAAATGACTTCAATTAGGTAAAGTAAAAAATTTTGTCCTTTGGTAAAGGAATAATAAACTTCTGTATCATAAAACAAGAGAAATATTGTGACAAATGGAGAATGTCTTCTTTCCAAAGGAATTTTCTAACCCTTTGTGCATCAAGTGGCATTCAATGTGTCTGTATGAAGCAGACAATTTTAGTAAAATGATTGTTATCAGCATATTTTCCTTTTTCAATCATTGTTTTCCACACTCTCAATGACAACTCCCATTATTTGAGCAACATTTAACCTTTTACAAATGACAAAATTTTGAACTTGACCAAATTCAAAGTATTTGCAGACGACAACTCAAATGTAGCTAAAAAGATTAATTTTGCCTTTAACCCTTTAACATACAATCCCCGGTTTTACTGACTCTGAAGAAGAGGCCATTTGAAAACATTGTGGAAAAAGGAGAAAATGCTGGTAACCAGTTTTTTCTCCTTTTCCTACAATGTTTTCTTACCTTTCAGACACATATTCCGTTATATGAGCAACATTCAATTTGTCCTCTACAAATGCTTTCAATTTTGTCCAGTCCAAAATTTTGTCGTTTGATAAAGGGTTAATAGGGTAGAAAATGTGGGAAAAGGAGAAAATGCTGGTTTCCAGCAGTTTTCCTTTTCCCACAAAGTTTTCAAAAGCCTCCTTCCCCAGGATTGTCTACAGTAGGGAGTGTATGATAAAGGGTTAATTTGTTGTCTGGAGATGCTGTCAACTTGGAAGTCAAAAGTTGTCATTTAGGAAAGCGTTTAAACATATGGAGGTATGAAAAAAACAGTGGAAACAAGAAATATCTTTTAAAACAAGAGGGCCATGATGGCCCTGGATCACTCAGCTGAGTCAATAGGTGAAACTTCACTCTAGGGTCATAATGGCCCAATTTAAAACTCATCTGAGATATTATTAAGACAAAGATTGTGACCATCATTGTCAGGTCAATTGAGGTGAAAATGTAGCCTCTTGTCAGTGTCCAAAGTGTATATCTTCAATTTGACCTAGTGACCTAGTTTATGACACTATGTGATAGTGGTGAAACGGTTTACCGATTAACCGATTAACCGCGGTCTATTCAAAGAAAAAACCGAAACCGGTTCGAATTTTACCGTATCGGTATTTCTGCAATATGTCAACTTCTCTTAATTACATCAGAAAGTCCGGTTTTTCCAAAAATTCTGTCAGAAATCGATCGTTTTTCAACTTACAGTTCTAAAGATTTCCGAAAGCGAAAGTTGTTTATTTTTTTCCACAGGCGGTGTCACCGGTGTTTAGGTAAAACTATGACCACATAAAATTCACGACACGAACTCCAAATAAACGTCGAGCTTTAATGCTTTTGGATCAATGGAGTTTGTATGTTATTCATTTCTTATAACTTTGCTCACACTTATTTTTGCGTTTTCCAGTAGTTAAGCGGCAAAGTATTAGTGTTAGTGCAGTAAGCAACTGAGTAAGTTAGTGCATCGCACTGTCTACTCTGTTGAGCCATGTCCCGAAGTTCGGTATAGTAGCGCTGGTTTTTATATAAACAAGTACGCTCTTGAAGAAAAAAAATGGCAGACGAAAATCGTCAAGATAGCGAGTGTTAAAGAGTAGTCAGTTTCAGTTTGCTTTTATTTGTTCATGCGAAACAATTGCTTTTTAGTTCATTATCTTGAAAGAATGGAAGAGTTCCAAGCACATGTACTAGTTTTCTTTATCACCTTTTGAGCATATGCTACCCTAGCAGTGACTACAAGTGGTCAGATATGCTAAATGTCAGCATATACAGCATATTGCAATACGTATTGCAATACGGGTTAGCCGTATTGCAATATATTGCAATACGCTTTTTACCGTATTGTTTCACCCCTACTATGTGACCATATTTCAAACTTATCTGAGATATCAAAACAAACTGTTTGACCAAGGTTCAGGTGAATTGGGCAAGAATTGCCGCCTCTAGAGTGCCCACAAGGTATTTCTGTAATTTGACCTAGTGACCTAGATTATGACCCTTTGTGACCCAATTTCAAACCCATTCAAGACTTCATCAAGTAAAACAATGCTGACAAATTTTCAGGTCAGCTGAGCAAAAATTGTGGCCTCTACAGCACCCACAATACATTTCTTTAATTTGACCTAGTGACCTAGTTTATGACCCTATGAGACCCAATTTCTCACTGATTCGAGATGTCATCAAGTCATATGTGTAGACCAATTTTCAGGTCAATTTAGCAAGAACTGTGGCCTCTAGAGTGTCCACAATGTTTTCTTCAATGTGACCCAGTGACCTCATTTATGACCCTATGTGACCCGATTTTGAACTCTTCCAAGATTTTATCAAGACAAACATGCTGATCAATTTCTAGGTCAATTGAGTAAGAATTGTAGCCTCTAGAGCGCCCACAAGGAATTTCGGTAAGTTGACCTAGTGACCTAGTTTATGACCCAAGGTGACCCAAATTCATACTCATCCGAAATTTCATCAAGAAAAACATTTTGACCAAATTTCAAGTCAATTGAGTAAAAAATGTGGCCTCTAGAGTGCCAACAAGATATTTCTTTAATTTGACCTAGTGATCTAGTTTATGACCCCAGGTGACCCAATTTCAGACTCATACAACATTTAATTAGGACAAACATTCTGGCCAATTTTCAAGTCAATTGAGCACAAAATGTGGCCTCTAGAGTGCCCACAAGGTATTTCTTTAATTTGACCTAGTGACCTAGTTTATGACCCTAGGTGATCCAAATTCAAACTCATCCGAGATTTCATCAAGACAAACATTCTGACCCAGGTCAATTGAGTAAGAAATGTGGCCTCCAGTGTGTGCACAAGTTAAATGTTGATGACGGACAAGGGACGACGGACGACGGACATTGGACAACCACAAAAGCTAACCTTGAGCACATTGTGTTCAGGTCAGCTAAAAAGATCAAGTAAATTTGCCAGCAAATAGGCAGGGTCCCTTAGAATAAACATGTCTACGTTTTTGACCAATCACTTATTTCTGTTTATTCATTTGTTATCAGTACCAAAAAGTAGGTCAAAAGTCATGCTGACATTCAGCTAAACAGAATTACAAAAGATGCTGTCGAGCATATCAGTCAGTTATCAATCCAATCAAACTCCTCACCAAAGAACACAATTTTAGAACAATACATATTGAAGGCATAGTTATAAGTGGCTCAAGTGATGGAATTTGTCATTTAACTCTTTACCAAATGACAAAATTTTGGACTGGACCAAATTGAAAGCATTTGCAGACAACAAATTAAATGTTGATAAAATAATGATTTCTGTTTTGGATTGGGTAGAAAACATTGTGGTAAAGGGAGAAAATGCTGGTTACCAGCATTTTCTCCTTTACCTACAATGTTTTCAAAAGCCTTCTTCTTCTGGGTTATTAGAACTTGGGATTGTGTGGTAAAAAGTTAACTCTTCACCACACAATCCCGAGTTTTAACGACCCAGAGGAAATAACCTTTAGAAAACCTTGTGTGAAAAGGAGAAATGCTGGTAACCAGCATTTCTCCTTTTCACACAAAGTTTTCTACATTTTCATGGACAACTCCCATCATTTCAGGTAAATTCAATCTATTGTCTGAAAATACTTTCAATTTGGGCCAGTCTTAATTATGTCCTTTGGTAAAGAGTTAACTCTTTACCACATGACAAAAATGTAGACTTGTCCAAATTAAAAGCATTTGCAGACGACAATTTCAATGTAGCTCTAAAGATGGAATTTGTCTTTAATAGGGTAGAAAACATTGTGGGAAAAGCAAAAAATGCTGGTTACCAGCATTTTCTCCTTTACCCAATATGTTTTATAAAACCTTATCTTTTAGGGGCCTTAACTCTTTACCACACAATCCCGACTTTTAACGACCCTGAGAAAGAAGCCTTTTGAAAACATTTTGGGAAAAGGAGAAAATGCTGGTTACCAGCATTTTCTCCTTTTCCCACAATGTTTTCTACCCTTTCCAAATCAAATTTCAATTTTTGAGTCACATTTGATTTGTCGTCTGCAATTACTTTCAATTTGGACCAGTCTAAAATTTTGTCATTTGGTAAAGAGTTAAACTAGGGGTTGTTTGGATAGGGGAGAGCACTAGGACATCTGCTCATGACTTAAGGCTGTAGAGCCAAGTAAGTCTAATCCAGGGATTGGAATTTTGATCTTTGCTCAGCCAAAACTCAAAGGATAGATGAAAGTCCAAATGGATTCATTCCTCTCATCATTGAACATAACTATGTCTAATTGCAAGCAGTCAATGGCAATGAAAGAGTACTAGCCTCTAGAAATACATGACTAGGTGCGCTGCTGCCAAAATTGACTATCAAACTGATATACTGTAAACCCTTTACCACACAGTCCTGAGTTTAATGATCCTGAAAAAGAAGCCTTTGAAAACACTGTGGGAAAAGGAGAAAATGCTGTTAACCAGCATTTTCTCCTTTTCCCACAATGTTTTCTGCCCCATCAAAGAAAAATTGCACTATCTGAGCCACATTGAAATTGTCATCTGCAAATGCTTTCAATTTAGGCAAGGCTAAACTTTTGTCACCTGGTAAAGACTTAAACAACTCCGTCTGTGTCAAGACAATGTAACACATAAAATACAGGTTCAAAACAGTACAGAAAAACAAACTTGTTATGAAACAGACCTGAAATCACGTGAAAATGGCATAATTTAGCGATAAAACTGACCAAAACATCTACAAAATTGGCCAAAGAAAACAAGAGAAAAGCTAACTACATAAAAGGACAGAGTTTTTGTGTGTGCAAATTTTCCCTAAATCTGTAAGATGTTTTTTTTTTGCATGTTGTCTGCAGCAGAACAACTGAAAATCATCATGTCGTCTGCTATGAATCAAGTTTTGAGATTATTTTCGGTACAGTATGAGGTGGTACCAGGAGGCAGGTAACATGCATGTTAATCCTTTACCACACATTCCAGTTCTAACAACCAGAACGAAGAAAGCTTTTGAACACATGGTGGGAAAAGGAGAAAATGTTGGTCATCAGCATTTTCTCTTTTTCCCTCCATGTTTTCAACCCCATCCAAAATGAATTCCATCATTTGAGCTACATTTAAATTGTCGTCTGCAAATGCTTTGAATTTGGACAAGTTCGAAATTTTGTCTTTTGGTAAAGAGTTAACTCTGTACCAGATGACAGAATTTTAAGGCTTATGCAAATCCTTTACTGACAACAACTTAAAAACGGCTCGATTGATGGCATTTTTTCTTTCTAGGGTGGATTAGAAAACATTTTGGGAAAAGGAGAAAATGCTGGTTACCAGCATTTTCTTCTTTTCCCTCAATATTTTCCAAAGTTTTCTTTCTCAGAATCATTAAAATTCCTGGTTGTTTGGTAAAAGGTTAACTGTGAACCTTGTTTCCACCTTAAAGATATTTTGCAACAAAGGAATCAACACAGCCACAAATTTGGATAATCAACACAAAGTAAGGAACAAATAAATGTTATAACAGTGTTGCAGGAGGACAAATTACTCATCATGAGCAATTTCTCCTTTGATTTAATGAGTAATTGCTCCTTTTGTAACAAAGTTTTTAACCCTTAAAGCCCTGGAATCGGCTTTAACTCTTTACCAAATGACAAAATTTTAGACAAGTCCAAATTGAAAGCATTAATTGTGGACTACAAAATAAATGTGACTGAAAAACTACAATTTGTTCTAGAAAGGGAAGAAAACATTGAGGGAAAAGGGGGAAAATGCTGGTTACCAGGGTCGTTAAAAGTCGGGATTGTGTGGTAAAGGGTTAATTAAGTTGTTTTAGCAGACAGTGTAGATCAGGATCAAACTGTACAGAGCATGCAGTCTGATCTTTGATCTACACTATCTGCTACTGTGTTACATATTCTAAAGCAAACCAGGTTGAAACAGCAATATTTTGGGCTGTTTTCCCAAGTTAAAAGGTCCAAATCATTAATTCAGTCCTTTAAGGGTTAAAAGTTGGCTGCTGCAAGAAGAGGAAGTGGTTGTCTACAGATGTAAACCCTTTACCACACAATCTCAAATAAAACAGCTTTTGAAAACATTGTAGGAAAGGGAGTAAATACTGGTAACCAGCTTTTTCCAGAATGTTGTCTACCCTTTCAAAGACAAATCCCATCATTTGAGCAACATCTAATCTGTCGTCTGCAAAATTATTCTTTCAATTTGGATGAGACACCTGATAAGGTGACTTAAATGTTAATTTCATCAAACTGAATTAGAGACAAGATTTTAAGAAATGTTTTAACCTCAAAGCCCCTTTCCCCTTTCACAACCGTAGTTGCCTTTGCGGTCAATAAAGACCAACATCTGACTGCACAAAAGGTGCAGTCTAATCTTTGATCTACAGTGACTGCTTTGATTATACAATTTAGACGAGCAGCCTTGAAATTGCAATTATTTGGTCTTATTTCCAGAAAAAAAGATGTCCTGAGAAAACTTTACAATGCCTCTGTAAGACCTTCCAGGTTTTATTATTTTTATTGTAAAGACTTACTAAGACTTTCCTGAGACCACAGCTCTATGTAGCCTAAGGTAATGCTTCCCTGAGGACACTTTATATTTGTAGCCTCTGTAAGACTTTCCAGAGGTCACATTACTATGAAGCCTAGGTAATGCTTCCCTGAGGTCACTTTATAACTTTATATTTGAAGCCTCTGTAAGACTTTCCTGAGGTCATACCACTATGCAGCCTAGGTAATGCTTCCCTGAGGTCACTTTACTTTGCAGCTACTGTAAGATTTTCCTGAGGTCAAATGACTGTGCAGCCTCTGTTAGACCATCCTGGTATTATTAATTTTTATTGTAAAGACTTACTAAGACTTTCCTGAGGCCACAACTCTATGCAGCCTAAGGTAATGATTCCCAAAGGATATTTTATATTTGTAGCCTCTGTAAGACTTTTCAGAGGTCACATTACTATGAAGCCTAGGTAATGCTTCCCTGAGTTCACTTTATATTTGAAGCCTCTTAAGACTTTCCTGATGTCACATCACTATGCAGCCTAGGTAATGCTTCCCTGAGGTCACTTTACTTTGCAGCTACTGTAAGATTTTCCTGAGGTCACATGACTGTGCAGCCTCTGTTAGACCTTTCTGGTGTTATTAATTTTTATTATAAAGACTTACTAAGACTTTCCTGAGGCCACAACTATATGCAGCCTAAGGTAATGCTTCCCTGAGGTCACTATATATTTTAAGCCTCAGTAAGACTTTCCTGGGGTCAAATTGCCATATAGCCTTGGTATTGCTTCCCTGAGATCACTTTAGTTTGCAGCCTCTGTAAGACTTTCCTGGGGTCACTTTACTATGAAGCCTAGGTAATACTTCCCTGAGATCGTTTTATACTAGCAGCCTCTGTAAGACTTTCCCAGGGTTACATCACTATACAGCCTAGGTAATGCTAGGTAATGCCTAGGTAATGCTTCCCTGTGGTCACTTTATATGTGAAGCCTCAGTAAGACTTCACTGAGGTTACATTGTTATACAGCCTTAGTAATGCTTCCCTGAGGTTACTTTACTTTGCAGCATCTGTAAGACTTTCCTGACGTTGCATTGCTATACAGCCTAGGTAATGTTTCCCTGAGGTCACTTTACTTTGCAGATTGTAAAACTTTCCTGAGGTCACATTACTATGCAGCCTAGATAATGCTTCCCTGTGACCACCTCACCTTGCAAACTATGTAAGACTTTCCTGAATTCATATTGCTATACAGTCTAGGTAATGCTTCCCTGAGGTCACTATCTATTGTTTCCTTGTTTAGACAACCCTGAGTTGAAAGGCTTTTGAAAACAATGCAGAAAAAGAAGAAAATGCTGGGAACTAACATTCAGTCCATTTACCTCAATTTTTTCAATCCTTAAACTCTTACCACACAACAAAATCTTGACTTGTCCAAATTGAAAGCATTTGCAGATGACAATTCAAATGTGGCTCAAATGATGGAATTTGTCTTTGAAATGGTAGAAAACATTGTAGGAAATGGAGAAAATGCTGGTTACCAGCATTTTTTCCTTTTCCCACAATGTTTTCAAAAGGCTTCTTCCTCAGGGTCATTAAAACTTGGGTTTAAGTGGTGAAGGGTTAAAGACTAACCCTATCTTTTGGACAACAAGTAAGTTTGTCGTCTGCAAATGCTTTCAATTTGAACAAGTCTATAATTCAGTCATTTGGTAGAGTTTTACAATCCACCACAATAAAGAAATATTATGAGACCTGAAACCCTAAGAATTAGTAAGTGATGCCAAAACACAATAGGTTTTTTCTCTCAAAGCTGAAATGCCATAAAAATGAACCATTTATTTCCCTACATGACATCTTGCATGCACACAATGGGCTATTGTTAATGCTTTATATCAATTAATAGTTTACTTTCTGTGACTGAAAATGTTCAACAATAGAGCCTTAACCCTTTACCACACTTCAACAATTAACTCTTAAACCGTTTTTAACAGCCCTGAAGAAGAAGGCTTTTGAAAAGATTGAAGGAAAAGGAGGAGATGCTGGTTACCAGTATTTTATCCTTTTCTCAAAAAGCTTTCAATCCCTTCAAAGACAAATCCAACCTTCTCACCATTTCAGCCATACCAAACCGAACTAGCAACCTTTTGAAAACATTGTAGGAAAAGGAGAAAATGCTTCTGACCAACTTTTTCTCATTTTCACACAATGTTTTCCAGCTTTTCAAGTACAAAATTCCACCATCTCAGCAACATTTAATTCTGCACATACTTTTGCCATGTTGTTAATTTAAGGAATAACAAACTGACAAAATTTTAGATACCACCTATTTGAAAGCATTTGCAGACGTCCAATAGAAAATTGCTAAATAGTGGAATCTGCCTCTGAACTGGTAGAAAATGTCATGGGAGGAGAAATTGCTGGTTACCAACATTTTTTCTTTGGTCTACAATGTTTTAAAAAGCTTTCCCTGTTAGGGTCTTTAAGTCTTTACCTAATGACAAAATTTTGGACTCAACAAAATTAAAAGCATTTGCAGACGACAAATTAAATGTCATTCAAATGATAATTTCTGTCTTTGATATGGTAGAAAACATTGCGGGGAAAGGAGAAAATGCTGGCTACCAGCATTTTCTCCTTTTCCCGCAATGTTTTCAAAGGCCTTCTCTTTCAGGGTTGTTAAAACTCAGGATTGTGTGGCAAAGGGTTAAGACATATAATGGTTTTGGGTAAACCCTTGAAATGCCTATCACAATTTTGATTGCCTTTTCTGAGCTTAAAATGTGGCCTCTAGAGCGTCCACAAGGAATTTCCGTAAGGTGACCTAGTGACCAAATTTATTACCCCACGTGACCCTATTTAGAACTCATCAAAAAATTTATCAAGACAAATATTCTAAACAGTTTTCAAGTTAATTGAGCAATAAATGTGGCTTCTAGAGTGCCCTCAAAGTGTTTCTTATATTTGACCCAGTAACCTAGTTTATGACCCCAACTGACCCAATTTCAAACTCACCCAATATTTCATCAAGACAAACATGTTGACCAACTTTCAAGTCAATTGAGCAAGAAATGTGACCTCTAGAGTACCCTAAAGGTATTTCTTTAATTAGACCTAGTGACCTAGATTATGAGCCCAGGTGACCCACTTTTGAACTCATCCTAGATTTCATCAAGACAAACATCTTAACCAATTTTCAAATCAAATGAACAATAAATGTGGCCTCTAGAGTGCTCACAAGGTATTTCTTTAATTTGACCTAGTGACTTAGTTTATGACTCCACATGACCCAATTTAAAACAGTTTTAACTGATCTGAAAATTTATCAAAACAAACATTCTGAACAATTTTCAAGTCATTTGAGCACAAAATGTGGCCTCTAGAGTGCCCAAAAGGTATTTCTTTAATTTGACCCAGTGACCTAGTTTATGATCCCAGTTGACCAAAATTCAGACTCATGTGAGATTTCGTCAAGACAAACATTCTGACCAATTTTCAAGTCAATTGAGCAAAAAATTTGGCCTTTACAGTGCCTTAAAGGTATTTCTTTAATTTGACCTAGTGACCTAGATTATGACCCCAGTTGACCCAATTCAGAACTTATCTGAAAGTTTATCAAGACAAAAATTCTGAATAATTCTCAAGTCATTTGAGCAATAAATGTGGCCTCTAGATTGCTCACAAGGTATTTCTTTAATTTGACCAAGTGACCTAGTTTATGAACCCAGCTGACCCAATTTCAAACTCATGTGATATTTTATCAAGACAAACATTCTGACCAAATTTCAAGTCAATTGAGCAAGAAATGTGACCTCTAGAGTGCCCTAAATGTATTTCTTTAATTTGACCTAGTGACCTAGATTATGACCCCAGGTGACCCAATTTAGCACTCATCAAAAAATTCATAAAGACAAATATTCTGACCAATTTTCAAATCAATTGAACGATAAATGTGGCCTCTAGAGTGCCCACAAGGTATTTCTTTAATTTAATCTAGTGACCTAATTTAAGACCCCACATGACCCAAATTCAGACTCATGTAGGGTTTAATCAAGACAAACATTTTGACCAATTTTCAAGTTAATTGAGAAATAAATGTGGCCTCTAGAGTGCCCACAAGGTATTTCTTTATTTTGACCAAGTGACCTAGTTTATGATCCCAGGTGACCCAATTTCAAACTTATCCAATATTTCATCAAGACAAACATTCTGACCAATTTTCAAGTCAATTGAGCAAGATATGTGGCCTCAAGAGTGACCACAAGGTATTTCTTTAATTTGACCTAGTGACCTAGATTATGACCCAGGTGACCCAATTTTAAACTCATCCTAGATTGTTTCAAGAGATTTTATCAAGACAAGAATTCTGAAGAATTTTCAAGTCAACTGAGCAAAAAATGTGGCCTCTAGAGTGCCAACAAGGTATTTCTTTAATTTGATCTAGTGACCTAGTTTATGATCCCAGTTGGCCAAAATTCGAACTCATGTGAGGTTTTATCAAGACAAACATTCTGACCAATTTTCAAGTCAATTGAGCAAAAACTTGGCCTCTAGAGTGCCCATAAGGTATTTCTTTAATATGACCTAGTGACCTAGTTTATGATCCCAGGTGACCCAAATCTAAACCCATTTGAGATCTTATCACAAACATTCTTACCAAATTTCAGGTCAATTGAGCAAAAAATGTGGCCTCTAAGAGTGCCCAAAAGGTATTTCTTCAATTTGACCTACTGACCTAGTTTATAACCCCAGGTGACCCAATTTCGAACTGACTGAACATGTTGTGCTCAGGTGGGCTAACAAACTTAGCACAGGTTCACTACATACCAAATAACAAAGCTCTATGCCTTCAAGGTTTAGAAAAGAAGAATTTTAAAGTTTTCCTTCTTTGTTCCTATGTTAGAACTTGCGACCCCCAGGGCAGGGCCAGTTTTGACCCTAGGGGCATCATATGAAGAAACTTGGCTGAGGTCCACTAGGAGATGCTACATACCAAATATCAAAGCTCTACGCCTTCCAGTTTCAGAGAAGAAGAATTTTAAAATTTTCCTTCTTTGTTCCTATGTTCGAACTTGTGACCCCCAGGGCAGGGCCAGTTTTAACGCCAGGGGGATCACATGAACAAATTGGTAGAGGTCTACTAGGAGATGCAAGATGCCAAATATCAAAGCTCTACACCTTCCAGTTTTAGAGAAGAAGAATTTTAAAGTTTTCCTTCTTTGTTCCTATGTTCGAAACTTGTGACCCCCGGGGCAGGGCCAGTTTTGACCCCAGGGGCATCGTATGAACAAACTTGGTAGTAGTCCGCTAGGAGATGCTACATACCAAATATCAAAGCTCTACGCCTTCAAGTTTCAGAGAAGAAGAATTTTAAAGTTTTCCTTCTTTGTTCCTATGTTCGAAAATTGTGACCCCCGGGGCAGGGCCAGTTTTGACCCCAGGGGCATCATATGAACAAACTTGGTAGAGGTCCACTAGGAGATGCTAGATGCCAAATATCAAAGCTCCACGCCTTCCAGTTTCAGAGAAGAAGAATTTTAAAGTTTTCCTTCTTTGTTCCTATGTTCGAACTTGTGACCCCCGGGGCGGGGCCAGTTTTGACTCCAGGGGCATCATATGAACAAACTTGGTAGAGGTCCACTAGGAGATGCTACATACCAAATATCAAAGCTCTATGCCTTCTAGAATCAGAGAAGAAGATTTTCAAAGATTTTGCTATTTTTTTCCTTTCTGTTGCCATGGCAACCAGAGTTATGGGTGGAATTCAATCTCTTGAACAACTTTGGTAGAGCTTCACCCAAGGAACATCCCTGCTAAGTTTCATCAAGATTGGCCCAGCGGTTTAGGAGAAGAAGATGTTTAAAGGAATTGTGGACAGACGGACAGATGGATGCCAGACAACGACCGATCACAATACCTCACCTTAGCACTTCGTGCTCAGGTGAGCTAAAAAGGCTTTTCCATCAGGGTCTTAAAAGCACATGATTGTTTTGTAAAGGGTCAAACCTTAGATTACAACATTTTGATTATCCTCAATGATGTTTCAAAATTAGTTTACTTCAAGTCTGTCTCAGAAGGAAGTTAGTTGTTAGACAATTATATAAATATTATCTCTTAACACACAACACAATTTAGGCGAGTAGCAATTCAAAGCATTTGCAGACAGCACATCAAAATGTAGCTCAAATGAAAAGATTTCTCTTTGAAAGGACAGAAAACATTGTGGGAAAATGCAAAAATGCTGTTTACCAGCATTTTTTCCTTTTCCTACAATGTTTTGGAATGCCTTATTCCCCAGGGTCATTAAAACATGGGATTTGTTTCATAAACAGTTTAACCCTTAAATTGCTAAATAAGTAATATGAAATGTTTAAGTTGATAGTAAAATCCCGAATAAATTGCTACTTCAAACTTATTTTGCGGCGAAAAATATCCAGGTATCGGACAGTGTAGATCAAAGATCAGACTGCACAGAACGTGCAGTCTGATCTTTGATCTACACTGTCCGCAAAAGGTCAGCGAGTTGCACTTGACAGACTAAGGGTTAACAACAGGATGTCTTGGGAATAATGTATCATGTTTTTGTCAAGGAGGTTGAATGACAATTAGAAATGCCTGTTATCATTCATTGTGAATCCTGGTACAGAAAAACCCACAATTTCGAAATAGATGGTTTTAGAGAAACATACATCTACATAAAAGTACATTTCCTTGTACGGAAAAGTTAAAATATGACTTGTTGAAATTCTAATTAACTTCTATAGAGCTAAGCACAATTTAAGCAGACACCATTGATCAAGATCAGAAAGCTTAGAAAATGCATGTTCTGTAATAAATAGATGAAAACTAATGCAGTAAAAGGAAATTTTTTTCCTTTTACCACAATGTTTTCAGCAGCCTTTTTTCACTGAGATGTTAAAACTTGGGATTGTTTGGTAAATTGTCTAAAATTTGTTGCTGGGAAAGGGTTAACTGTTTACCGCACAATGCTGCCTTTTGATGACCCAGGGAAAGAAGCCTTTTGAAAACATTATGGGAAAAGGAGAAAATGCTGGGAACCAGCATTGGGAACCAGCATTTTCTCCTTTTCCCACAATGTTTTCTACCTTATCAAGAGAAAATTGCATCATTTGAGCCACATTAAAATTGTCGTCTGCAGATGCTTTCAATTTGGACAAGGCTAAAATTTTGTCGTCTGGTAAAGGGTTAAACCAGACTTTTTAACTCTACCAAACGACAAAGTTTCGGGACTTGTCCAAACTGAAAGCATTTGCAGACTATAAAATAAATGTGACTCGAACCATTGGGTTTGTTTCTGAAAAATAATAAACATTTTGTCGTGTGGTAAAGAGCCAACCTATTACCTTATGTATGCACATTTTACCTTCGAGAAATACAGCCAACTCTTTACCAATGACAAATTCCTAAACTTGTCCTAATTTACGGCACTTGCACACGAAAAATGAATGGTAACTGAAAAACAGGAATCAGTTTTTGGAAAGGTAGAAAACATTTTGGAAAAAAAGAGGAAGTGCTGGTTACCAGCATTTTCTCCTTTTCCCACAATGCTTTCAAAATCCTCTTTCCTCAGGGTCTTTAAAACACAGGATTGTTTACTGAAAGGTTATCTTTAACCCTTTACCACACAGTCCCGACTTTTAACAACCCTGAGAAGGAGGCCTTTTGAAATCATTGTGGGAAAAGGAGAAAATGCTGGTAACCAGCATTTTTTCCTTTTCCCACAATGTTTTCGATCCTTCCCAAAACTAATTTTAATTTTTCAATCACGTTTATTTTGTCGTCTGCAAATGCTTTCAATTTGGACCAGTCTACATTTTTGTCGTTTGGTAAAGGGTTAACTATTCCTATCTAACAAGGATGCCCGATTTCGAGTCATGCTCTGTGAAAAGGGGGTTTAACTCTTTACCACACAGTCAAACAAAAGGCCTTTTGAAAACATTGTGGGAAAAGGAGAAAATACTGGTAACCAGCATTTTCTCCATTTCCCACAATGTTTTCTACCCTTCCCAACACAAATTTCAAATTTTTGAGTCATATTCATTTTGTCTTCTGCAATTTGACCAAGTCTAAAATTTTGTTTTGTGGCCAAGGGTTAATGCATCTCAAGAATGCATTATACCAAGCAAGTCATCGCATAATGGTGGATCCATATAATCAACTTCATTGAGCAGGTGACTGAATCATGAGGTGGAATGGTGGACCGGTCCTTTCCCTCTACAGCAAGTCAGTCACAGTAACCCCCTCTTTTTGTTGGTATTGAATGTTGTTTTCAACATTATTTCAGTCATATCATATCAGCCAGTGCACCTATCCATGCTCTCCTAGTGTTTCTTTAACCCTTTACCAAACGACAATATTCTAGACCAGTCCAAATTGAAAGCATTTACAGACGACAAAATAAATGTGGCTCAAAAACTGAAATTTTTTTGGGGAAGTGTATAAAACGTAGTGGGAAAAGGAGAAAATGCTGGTTACCAGCATTTTCTCCTTTTCCCACAATGTTTTCAAAAGGCTTCTTTTTCAGGGTCGTTAAAAGTCGGGATTGTGTGGTAAAGGGTTAACCAGTACTTCACACAACATTCTTTCAAAGCCACTGGCTGCTTTTCCTCAATATTGTCTTCAAAACAATTTTTAAGATGCGAGATGGTAATAAATCCTGCCACTTTATGACTATCATCAATTCTTGAAAAGAATTCGGCGTGGTTCAAGCCATGTAATCATGTTACCGATTTAGCTACCCCGCTCAGCGCAGGAATGTCAAAGTCATTTGTCTACCGAGGTCTACAGTGCTCCTTATGAGGAAAGGAGATCATTTATGTAGGTCCTGAAGCATGTACTCAGATCTGAACCACTTCAAAGATTTTGTTACTTGGCCATATAATCAATTTTCTTTAACTACATTTAACCCTTTACCAAACAACAAAAATTCTAAACTGGTCCAAATTGAAACCACTTGCAGATCACAAAACAAATGTGAGTGAAATATAGAAAATTGTTCTGGAAAGGGTAGAAAACATTGTGGGAAAAGGAGAAAATGCTGGTTACCAGCATTTTCTCCTTTTCCCACAATATTTTCGAAAGGCTTCTTTCAAAGGGTCATTGAAAGCTGGGATTGTGTGGTAAAGGGTTAGCCCTTTACCACGCAATCCCTAATTTTAATGACCCTGACAAAAAAGGCTTTTGAAAACATTGTGGGAAAAGGAGAAAATGCTGGTGCCCAGCACTTTCTCCTTTTCCTACAATGTTTTCTACCCTTCCAAACACAAAACTCAATTTCTGAGTCACATTTATTTTGTTGTCTGCAGTACAGTTAATCTACAGTGGCCAGGGCACCTACACATGCTTTGCTGGAGTTTCTTTTACCATTACTTCATATAATATTCTTCCAAAACCACTGGCTGCTTTCCCATAGAAACATTGTTGAAATAATGTTCAGCAGTGAATGAGGAATGAACCCTGTTGCAATGACTACGATGAATGCATGAAAAGAACATCGCCCAGCTGGCTATCCAGCCAGCAACCCCCTTTTTCCAAGGGTCCCTATAAACTTAGAAATGGAACCGAAACGAAACGGAACAAAACCAAATGAAACGCAACAAAACGGAATGAAATGAAATGAAATGGAACAAAAGATTACGAAATGAAACGAAATGCAACGGAACGAAATGAAATGATACCAAACCCAATGAAATGAAACGAAACCAGACCCAACGAAACAAAATGAAATAGAATGAAACAGAACGAAATAGAACAAAATGAAGCAGAAGTAAAACCTAAATTAGTTTTTTTCTTTTAAATCATCTTCCTCTTGATTGCAATTAATGCAAATATGTAAATATTAAAATTTGATAGCAGTTGTACGCACGAAGATCGCGTCATTGCATTGAATCTGGATTATTGTTCATAAATCATCATTAAAATGTTCTTCAATTATAGGGCAACTGTCAGTGAAGCAATTATGTTGCTGCTCAGTCAAAGCAACGGGACAATATGAGGGCCTAGATTATTTTCCTTATTTTCAGGGGGCATTTAAAATTCATCCAATAACAACAAGAGGGGCACAATACCCGTAAGCAATACCACCCGCACCATAACTGACCCCAAAAACCATCGCGTTGCAGTACGCAACAGTCAGCATAACGTTCATTCCTGCATCGGAACAATGGTACACGGCCATTAGCTCCAGACAATACAAACCTCGACTAATCAAAAAAAAAAAAATTGTCCGCCAATGCCGTCTTGTCTAGTTTATGTGTCCCAAGGCCAATTGCTCTCTATAATTGCAATGGCGGCGCGTCAGAACCGAGCAAACGTGTGGGCGACGTCTGAGCAAACCAGTATCAGCTAAAAAATTCCGGGGATAACAGCAGCCGTAACTATTGTTCGTAGGTCTTGTAGATACTGATTCACAATATATTGGTCTTAGGTTCGAGTCGTAATGTGCGGTCCGCTGCTATGTGTAAGTCTTTTGCACTTCAGGTTTGCGCAAATCGCTGCAGATGGCTGCTGATTGCTTGCACAAATGCACCAACATGAACTGCAACCTCTGTAGTAGGTAGCCCAGCCTCCAGCATACCTATGACTCTTTCTGGTAAATTTTCTTTGAGTCTTGGCATCGATATTTCTGATCATTACGTGGACTGGATATCTCTATCCTTTACATCCACTGAAACTCGAACTTTGCCTTAAATAGCCACCAGGTCTTTTAGCTAGGAATTATCTGCCCAATTTTGCAAACTATGAATAGTTTTAAATATTACCACATGTGTATACATAATGTATGTATGTACATCTCAAAGATAACCATGAAAATTTTGCACATACTGTACGAAAGTTTCTTTTTTTGGTTTAGTATATACAATCAAAGGACTGATAGTCCTGAGAGTCGCCTGGATGGTAATGGGTTAGAAGTTTTCACCCTTTTTTGTTCAAATCTATTAAACGCATTCGAGATACAAAATAACTTAACTATAAGACAGTATTATATGCAAGCATATTTCTAAGTTGTCATCCTAAAATTACAGACATATTAAAATTTACATTAAAACAAATATATGTGGTGAGAATTAAAATTTAGGCACAAGGAACAGGTTTAAAAAGTTCAAAGTCTCTTACCCCAGGCGATTTCATTTAAAAAAATGGTTTTCAAAAGGTACAATCAATACAAAACAAGTCATTTCGTTGAAATGATATCCACCTCCGAAAAAAAACTTTTTTTTTATAGAAACATAATTATAAGAGGTATTTTGTTTTGCATGTAAATGACCTTTTTTTGTTATTGGTGAAAATATACATTAAGCCCTCTTTTTCCATGATAGGGAATTTCATTAAATAAAAACAAATACTGATTGTCTGTGGCTTATGATAAACAATATAAATATGAATTTTTATAAAATTTTGTCCAGTAGTTAAAGAGATTGGTCCAGAATGGAAATATACATCAAACCCCCTTTTGCTATGACACCGCTTTAAAAACAAAAACAAAATACAACCGAAAGACATCAAGCGCCCTTTTTCCATGACAAGGCATTACATTTTAAAAAAAAAAGTGTATCGGAGGACTATCATGAGGACCACATGTATGAAGTTTCATTAACTTTCGTCAATGATTTTAGAACATATCTGTCTGAATGGACGGAAGATCGGACAGACGAACAGACGGACGGACAGACAACATGAAAACCATATCTCCCTCCCCACCCCGAAATTCAATGGGGCGTAATAACAGTCTAAGTTAAATCAATATTTACAGTTCCTCCCTAGCTTGATAATGCCTGTAAAGAATGTGGACAAAAATTATGGTTCTAGTTTGATAAAAATGTTTTTCTAGTGCAGAATCTGGGTGACTTAACTTACATGTATATCTTCATTCTTACACATTTTGCTAAAACAAGCATTCTAAATAATTTCAGTAGAATAGGGAATACATTTTCTCCCCAGATTTAGAGCAAGTTGTTTTATATGACACAAATTTTCTAAAATTGGACAACATGGTTATACATATATTGTTTAATTTCAATAATTGTCCTTTCCAAATACAGGATGCTAGATATGAAATTTGGGTATAATTGTTTATATAGTTTCAGAGGCTGTTATTTTCAAATGTTACTACTCAGTTCTGAAGCTTCTGTGAAGTTTATAGAAACAGAGCTGAACCACTTGAACAATTTTACAAGAGGACCATTTAGGCAACATCAGTATGGAACTCAATTGAACTTTGTCTTCTGGTATTGGATCTAGTGACAAACTTTTAGGCCAAAAATACTCTTTTGCAACTCACCCATATCTAATCTAAGCCTGACAAGTTCCGTGAGTACTGGACTGAAAATAAATGGATTCTACAGTACTAGATCTATTACGGTTCTGTCTGATATGACCTAGTGACAACCTTTTTCTTTTAACCCCTGGTGACCTACTTTCAGTTTTGTCAAAAAATATTATTAAGACAAACAGCCTGGCAATTTCATGATCATAGGACTGAAATGTCTCTGGAGCACACACCAATATTTGACTCAGTAATCTACTTGTCCTTTGGAAATAATTTGTATTTGTTGCTATCTGGGTTCAATTTTTGTCCACAGTGGACTCTAAGAATGTGGCTGCTACAGCTCAAGAAAAACAATATAACCCAATGGCATGATCGTCAGCCTTTTAACTTTGTCTCTGTTTTATAACGTCCCAGGAATTAGTACTACTTCCACACCAATTGAAAATTTTAGAGATCTACATGTATACTGCTTTGGCTTAAACTAAATGTTTGCGGTTCGCTCTAAATTACCCTTTACAACAACCCTAGACAAGATTACAAACACGCCAATAAAGAACTTGTTCGAGTGGGTTAACATTAGTATGTTCTATTATATTTGAAATGTAGTGGAGTAAAAAGTCAAGTTCTCAGATTGCTGGTTGTTAGAACTGCGTAGTTTCAAGTCGAATTCTCGTCTGAATTCAGATTTTGGCAGTTACGAAAGCACCTTGCATACTGACACCCGCACTAATAAATTGTTGTTTCATAAATACTAGATCTAGGTTAATCGCACATTAAAAAAAAACAGCAGAGTTTTACAAATTCACCTCTTTAAAAACGAAAAACAATTAATCAAAAAAAGTATACTTTAAACACTCTCTCTGCATGGATCGTTAAAGCTTTAGGTCGGTGTACGTTGAAAATAAGGGCCGCTTTGAACAGCGACTGATTCATAAATATGTAAATTTATAAAGAATTCCGTGGTGCAAATGACGTTACACGTCACGTGATTATAAGATCTATATTTGTCGCACAGTTACATTCCAGAAAGCACCTGCTAAGCGATGACTTGGTACAGCCTAGAACCATGCGCATTACATACGCTATGTACGATCTCTGTGCACCTAGAATATTGGTGTGCAAAGTATTTAAAGTCTAGAATAAAAAGCTCTGAAGAAGCAACGTGTAAGAATGTTTAAGAAGGCAATGCAATCATTCCAAGTCGTTATAAATTTGTTTTAAAAAAATAGCCAACTGTTGAGAAAAATCTCCATTGAAATCTTCAATGTCAACTCGGTATCGCCTTTCTCTTTCCGACCGTAAGTTGAGTGTTGAATTGTAATGAGACTTTTAACAATTAAGGACAGATTGTGAGATTCAGAATGTACTTCTAATGGGTAATTATCGAACCATTTTCACTGAGAACTGTCCACAAATAAAAGCGTGTCGTAGTAAAGACGCTTGTCGTCGGAGAGTATTTTTCAGCGTGTCCGCAAACTTTAGGTCACGACGTCTATTTTTAGATATATACATAATGCGCTATATTTAAAGATGACGTCTGTGTAAGCGATAGGATATCGTGTACCCATGTGGACGAAAAGATTGTTTCAAAGGTTTAAACCGTTAAAAAGTTAAGTCTTTGTAGACATATTCATTATCACAAAGGCACAATTGTAAGTTATTTACGACAGAAACTGGGTTGTTTACCGAATAATTAGAAAACTATGTTTTATCTCGTAAACCGGAACTCGGCCAGGAAGCAGTACAAGGCCGGAGGTATGCCTACGTCACCCCATAGATCAGGATGATAACAATGAGAGCCTGGTTGCTACGCAACCAGGCGACTCAAAAATCTTTGGTCCTGGAGCAGCTGCAACATTCGTGGCCTTCATTTGATAAAGGTGTTTATCCTTAATTATAACATGTATTATCATTTTTTTAAAACGTGAACATTGTGAGTTCCTTCGACGTTGGGGGACAGGTTTGGGTTCTAGTTCAGTCATTTCCCGAATTTCTTAAAGTAACAATAGCTGCCAAAAGTAAACAAAGCAGGTACTGAAATACATTTAGATTTAAATCGTATCATTTAAAAGCATGGAAATTACTGTGAAAATGACAATCTGATATTGTACAGTCGGTCAAGGTGTTAGTCGCTGGCAGAGAAGCTATTTCAAAACCAGGTTAAAAGTTGCCAGGTTACTCCATCTTTTGTTTACTTTTTTCCTAATTTTAAAATTCATTTCTCTGCTAGTGACTAACAACTGGACTTACCATACAATAACAGATTGTCATCCTCACAATATTTTCCATACTTTTTGATTTGGTTTGATTTAAATTTCAATGTATTTTAACACCAGCAATGTGTTTTTGGCCACTACTGGGCCTTAAACTCGTATAATTTTCACATAGACAGCAATTTTGTATAAGAAGAGTGAATCTTTTCCTCGAAATTCTCAAAACAATGGATACAGTGTCATATTTTTCTTTCTCTGAAAATAATAACCTTACTGTTGTCATGGGAATAATAATCATTATCCTTATCCGCTGTATGTCGTGCGGTAAGGTTTCTTACCAGACAGCGGTGTTGCAACCTACTTAACCCTTAGGCTGCTAAGCGCGACTCACGGACCTTTTGCAGACAGTGTAGATCAAGAGCAGAATGCACAGAATGTGCAGTCTGATCTTGGATCTACACTGTCCAATAAGGGGATACTTTCCTCCTAAAATAACTTTGAAATTTATAGCAAAATTTGGGTTTTTAATATTGACTTGAAAGTGTCATTTTCAGGTATTTCGCAGGATAAGGGTTAACATTTTCAGATGACTTTAAGATAAGCTACTGCTTACGGTCAGATCCTGCTGAGACGTTCATTACATTGATTTATTATTATGGGGAAAATGTACAAATGAAAAACAAAAATCTGTGGGGACTCTATATACTGGCAAGGGTGGACTGAAAACATCTTGAAGGGCATCAACTGAAAACCTCAAAGGGATTCACGGCATAATAAATTATGGTGTTCATGCGAAATATGATGGCTACTTGCGAGAGTGCTATAATATCAAAATGAAATTGATTAACTGGCTGATGTTTAAGGCCATTTTTAACATTATTTCAGATATATCGCGGTGGCTTGTGCACCTGTCTATGCTTTCCTGGAGTTTCTTTTGACAGTAATACGCACAATATTCTTTCAAAGCCACTGGCTGCTTACCCACATAACCATGGTCGAAACAATGGTCTCTGTGAGAGAGGAATGAATCCTGTCGTAATGACTGTCATCAATCCTTGGAAAGAAATTGGCCGAGCCAGGCATCAAATCAGCAACCCCCTGTTCTCAAGTTCTATACGTTACCAACTGAGCTACAGGGGCTTGGTACCAAAATGAAAGAAAAACAAAATAGAAAGAAAATATAATCCCATTTCTGTCCAAAATCTTGCGTCAAATATGTTGGAGTTTGCACAACTTTCCCAAACACAGGTCCTGGTAAAGGGTTGTCGTTTAGATCAACTAATTCCGATTCTGACTAGATTTTCAAACCGGCAAATCACGCATGAGATGACGCAAAATTTCACTTGTTTATATGTACTCTCCACATAAAATGTGGGATCTACCAAGAAAAATGATACAAAAAAAATATGATAAATTGAGAAAAAAAAATTGTGGATCATTCTATTTCGTTCTGTTTCGTTCTATTTCATTCTGTTTCATTGGGTTTGGTTCCGTCTAAAATTTTGTCGTTTAGTAAAGGGTTAAAAGACAAATATCATCATTTGAGCCTGAGACTTAACTTATCGAAGGCATAATGCTTTCAATCTTTAAATCTTTACCAGATGACAAAATTTTAGACTGGTCCAAATTGAAAGCATTTGCAGATGACAATATAAATGTAACCCAAAAATTGAAGTTTGTTTTGGGAAGGTTTGAAAACATTGTGGGAAAAGGAGAAAATGCTGGTTACCAGCATTTTCTCCTTTTCCCACAATGCTTTCAAAAGCTTCCTTTTTCAGGGTCGTTAAACGTCGGGATTGTGTGGTAAAGAGTTAAATAGGAGAAAACATTAAAGATGCAACTCACATCCTTGTTTTCCTGTGGTTTAACCTTTTACCACACAATCCAGAGTTTTTAACGACCTTGAAGAAAAGGCCTTTGAAAACATTGTGGGAAAAGGAGAAAATGCTGGTAACCAGCATTTTCTCCTTTTCCCATGATGTTTTCTACCCTTCCCAAAACGAATTTCAGTGTTTGAGACACATTTATTTTGTTGTCTGCAAGTACTTTGAAACTGGACTAGTCCAAGATTTTGTCGTTTGGTAAAGAGATAAGAATTCATCTCTTTAACTGTGGTTGGAATTAATACCTGTGAACAGGTATCGTCTGAAAAAGTTACACTATTCTAAAATTTCATGCATACCTATTTTGGGTGTGGAAATTGAAATCCATGAGAAAATAAAGGGAAATCTCTGTGAAAGTACTGCACTTGTTTGAAACCCATACTGTTGGTTTCTCCTTTTAACCATTTCCCACCCAACAAAATTTAGACACTTCCAAAATTCTAAACATCTGCAGATGACAAATTCAAAATTGGCACAGAGGAGCATTAAGTTCTCTGATCGGATAGAAAACATTTAAGCTTTCTGATAAGAGAGAAAACATTGTTTAAATGAACCTGGTGAAAATAGCTTTTGAAAACATTGTGGGAGAAGGATAACATGCTGGTAACAATTATTTCCTGCTTTTCCTACAATGTTTTCAATCCTTGCAAAGACAACAAATTTTGTCATTTGGTTTGTCTGCAAATGCTTTCAGTATGGACATGTCTGAAATTTGTTGTTTGGTAAATTTGAGAAGGGAAGACAAAAAATGAGTATTGGTAAACAAGAGTGCTTTTGGCCCTAAGGTGCTCACCTAAGAAAAGGGATTCAAAAAGTGGTGGACTGAAAATGTGGCCCGTACAGTGCACACAAAGGTTTTTTCAAAGATTTGTCCCAGTGACCTGCTTTGTGACCCATTCATAGCTACCCAAGATATCATAAGCCTAACACTCTCGCCAATTTTCATGAGAATTGGCCTCTAGAATGCACAAAAGTTTGTCAAAGCTTTGACTTGTTGAGCTACTTTTTGACCTGATGTGATCCATTTTCAAATTAGTCCATTCCTCAACATAAACAATCTGACAAGTTTCCAAGAGTATTGGACTTAATATTTGCCCTCTTAGAGTACATAATTTAAGTGTTTTTTTAGGTTAAAATGTCCCAGTGACCTACTTTTTTACCTAACTTGACCGGCTTTTATCCCCATCCCAGGTATTATCAAGACAAATAATCCTATCTTTTTTCATGAGTATTGGTCTGAAAATTTGGCTTCAAGAGTGCACACAGGTTTTTCTACAATTTGTCCCACAGACCTACTTTTTGACAAAATATAATCCATTTCAGACTCACTACAGATATCATCAAGACAAGAATTTTGAACAGTTTTCATGGATATTGGACTGAAAAATTGGAAAAAAAGCTTGCATAAGGATTTTCTAAGATTTGTCCAAGTGACCTACTTTTTGACCCAACTTGCATGTTCATACTCAGCCAAGATATTACTGAAATCGAAACTCTGATAACTTTTTTCGTAAGTATTCGACTGAAAATGCGGCTTCTAGAGTGCACACAATGATGTTCTATGATTTGTCAGAGTGACTTTTTTTTTCCTTGACATGACCCATTTTCCAAATCATCAAAGATAATATCAAGACAAAAATTCCGGCTGATTTCATGAGTATCGAACTGGAAATGTGGCCTTTAGAGTGCACACAAGGTAATTGTTGATGCTGTTATGCTAGACATGGGACACTGGAAACAGCATGTTCACAAAAAATCACCTCGATCACTTTTTGCTCAAGTAAGCTGAAAAAAAAAAAGGAAACAATATGGTACAATGGCAATAAAAGCCCAGTATAAGAGGAGCAATTTCTCCTTGTTCCATGAGATTTCTGATGTGGTGGTATAAAATTCTGTTTCAATGTAGTAATGGTTTAACCCTTTACCGCACAATGCCGCTTTTTAACGCCCCCGTGAAAGAAGCCTTTTGAAAACATTGTGGGAAAAGGAGAAAATGCTGGTAACCTGCATTTTCTCCTTTTCCCACAATGTTTTCTATCCTATCGAAGGAAAATTGCACCATTTGAGCCACATTGGAATTGTCGTCTGCAAATGCTTTCAATTTGGACCAGTCGGAATTTTTCTCGTGCGGTAAAGGGTTAACTTGTTATATAAGTATCACCAATTACTTCACAGTTAAGTCTTTACCAAACAATAAAATTTTGGACTGAACCAAATTCAAAGCATTTGCAGACAACAATTGAATGTTGATAAAATGATGATTTCTGTCTGTAATAGGATTGAAAACATTGGGGGAAAAGGGGAAAATGCTGGTTACCAGTATTTTCTCCTTTTCCCACAATGTTTTCAAAAGGCTTCATCGTCAGCCTAAAACTTAAAAACTCAGGACTGTGTGGTAAAGGGTTAAATGGCAGTCAAAGCTTCTGGCCAATGAACCTACTTTATCTGACATTATGTATTTTATTGCTGTCATCATAACTGATTTAGCGAATTCTGTGTGGTCCACAGTGTCACTTTATTGCACTTGGCTGTTCCAAAGTGCATGGCTCAGTGGTAAGATGTAGGCTTCCTAACATTGAGGCCGTGGGTTCGCTCTTTAACTCTTTACCTTACAATCCTGAGGTTTAACAGCCCAGAAAAATACAGCTTTTGAAAACATTGTGGGAAAAGGAGAAAATGCTGGTAACCAGCATTTTCTCCTTTTCGCAAAATGTTTTCTACCTTTTCAAAGACGGAAATCATCTTGTAGGTTGCACTTAATTTGTCCTCTACAAATGCTTTCAATATGGTCTAGTAAAAAATTTTGTCGTTTGGTAAAGAGTCGATTGAAGCACTGGGCTTTTTATGGCAGTATCCTTCTTAACCCCTTACCACACAATCCAAACCTTTAACAGCCATGAGAAGGACAGCTTTTGAAAACATTGTGGGAAAAAGGAGAAAATACTGGTTACCAGCATATTCTCCCTTTCATACAATGTTTTCAAAGCCTGTCTTCCGCGGGGTTGTTAAAACTCAGGATTGTGTGGTAAAGGATTAACCTTTTCCCAAACGACATATTTCAGACCCTTCCACATTGAAAGCATCTGCAGACGACAAGTTTGAAAGTGGTTCAAATGAACTTAAGTTTTTTGACAAGGTAGAAAACATCGTGGGAAAAGGAGAAAATGCTGGTTACCTTTTCCCTCATTGTTTTCAAAAGGCCTCTTCCTCAGGGTCATGAAAACACAGGATTATTTGGTACTTGCGTACTTGTGAAACCCAGAACATTACAAGAAAAAGTGGGTTGTCACCAAGATCTGACTGAAACTGGCATGGTAACAATCATTTTCTCCTTTCCCCACGAAGTTTTCTGTCCTTTCAGAGACAAATTCCATCACTAGAGACACCTTTTAATTATCTTCTGCCAATGCTTTCAGTTTGAACAGGTCTAATTTTGTTGTTTGGTAAAGAAGGTAAGACACTGAAAACACCTTTTTTCATCCAACAAAAGACCTGAGACCATTTTTTAAAATATAACGATTGATTGACTGAATGGTGTTTTAAGCTGCTTTCAACATTATTTCAGTCATATCACAGCAACAGCTCACATATTCATGTATTTCCTGGGTTTCATCAGTACTGGGCTTGGGCTTTGAAGTGTCTTGCCCAAGGACACTCCCACAAAATACCCAGTGGATCCATTGAGGCTCAAACCTGGAGCCACCAGGTCATAAAACATGACAGAGAAGAAACTGGGCATAGCAAGTCACTCTTCCTTGTGCCAAACTCTTATATCATATTACATCATGACTGTATTCTTTAGTAAAATTTTGAACAAAGTCTGCTGTAGTCTGTTTTTTATTGAATACTTTAACATATTTTGGAGGCCATCTCTATTAACTCTTTACCAAACGACAATTTTTTAGACTGGTCCAAATTGGAAGCATTTGCAGACGACAAATTAAATATGTCTCAAATGATTAGATTTGTTTCTGAAAGGTTAGAAAACATTGTGGAAAAAGAAAATGCTGGTTACCAGCATTTTCTCCTTTTTCCGCAATGTTTTCAAAAGTCAAATTTCCAAGGGTCGTTAAAACTCGGGATTGTGTGGTAAAGAGTTAAGCAAACAATCTGAAAAAAGAAAGCACATATTGCATTTCCTACAGAGGCAAATATGCTGCAATATGCCTTTACTGAGCGATCACCTTTACTGAGCAAGCACTCTTTAACCCTTTACCAGACGACAAAATTTTAGACCTGTCCAAACTGAAAGCATTTGCAGACGACAATTTCAGTGTGGCTCAAATGGTGCAAATTTTCTTTGATAGGGTGGAAAACATTGTGGGAAAAGGAGAAAATGCTGGTTACCAGCATTTTCTCCTTTTCCCACAGTGTTTTCAAAGGCTTCTTTCCCAGGGTCGTTAAAAGGCGTTATTGTGTGGTAAAGGGTTAAGCAACCCCTATGTAACTGCTTTCATACAGACAGTCTTGGACTGTAAAGAATTAATCCTTAACTCTTTACCAAACAACAAAATTTTGGACTCGACCAAATTGAAAGCATTTGCAGACAACAAATTTAATGTAGCTCAATTGACAATATCTGTCTTTGATAGGGTAGAAAACATTGTGGGAAAAGGAGAAAATGCTGGTTGCCAGCATTTTCTCCTATTCCCAAAATGCTTTCAAAAGCCTTCCTCTTTTGGGTTGTTACAACTTGGGATTGTGTGGTAAAAAGCCTTAACCCTTTACCACACAATCCCAGCTTTTAACAACGCTGAGAAAGGAAGGTTTTGAAAACATTGTGGGAAAAGGAGAAAGTGCTGGTAACCACAACGTTTTCTTCCAAATCCAAGACAAATTCCATCATTTTTAGCAAAATTCAAATTGTCGTTTTCAAATGCTTTCAATTTGGACAAGTCTACATTCTTCTTGTCATGTGGTAAAGAGTTAACCCTTTCCCAAACAAGCCCTGGTTTTCATGTGTCTGCAGTACCAGTCTTCTGAAAACACTGTGGGAAAAGGAGAAATCGCTCGTAACGAGCAATTTCTCCTTTTCCCACAGTGTTTTCTACCCTTTCTGAGACCTTTCTGTCATTTTCATCAAATTTAAAATTGTTGTCTGCAAACTCTTTCAATTTGGATCAGTCCAAAATTTGTCATTTGGGAAACAGTTAAGGATAATGAGAATTTTTGCTTTTCCAAAAGGACAAAGAGTTAACAAGAAAGGAAATATAGTTGGGATGTCCCAGGTGAAAGGGGAGAGAAATAACATCTACCTACAAAGTTAAAACCCTTAATAAGAAACATGATTCCCTCAGACTTTATCCAAAAAACAATAGTTCCAATTCTAAATTTTAAGACTAGCCAACTGATTAGCAGAGATATTCTGTCACAGCAAATCAAATTGCTTGAAATCTACTAAAGAACAATATTTATAGCTATTTGTGAATATAGCCCCAAGCTTCAACTCTTCACCAGACAATCCAGACTTTTAACTACCCTAATCAAAGAAGGCTTTTGAAAACATTGAGGGAAAAGGAGAAAATGCTGATAATCAGCATTTCTCCTTTTCCCACAACATTTACTACCCTTTTCTAAACAAATTTCAATTTGTCAGTCATATTTCTTTTATTGTCTCGAAATGCTTTGAATTTGGAATAGTCTAAAATTTTGTTGTTTGGTAAGGAGTTAACTCTTTACAAGACAACAGAATTCTAGACTCAGCAACATTGAAAGAATTTGCCATCAACAAATTAAATATGGGTCGAATGATTGGATTAGTTTTTGGTAGGGTTAGCAAACATGTTAGGAAAATCAGAAAAGGCAAGTTCCCAACATTTTCAGCTATTTCCACAATATTTCCACAAGCTTTCTTCCTCAGGATTTTAACCCTTTACCACACAATCCCGAGTTTTAACGACCCCAAGAAAGAGGCCTTCTGAAAACATTGTGGGAAAAGGAGAAAATGCTGGTAACCAGCATTTTCTCCTTTTCCCACAATGTTTTCTATCCACCCCAAAACAAATTTTAATTTTTCATTCATGTTTATTTTGTCGTCTGCAAATGCTTTCAATTTGAACCAGTCTAAAATTATGTTGTTTGGTAAAGAGTTAAATAATCAAGGATTAACCCTTTACCAAACAACAAAACTGTAGACTTGTCCAAATTGAAAGCATTTGCAGACGACAATTTAAATGTGGCTCAAATAATGAAATTTGTCTGTAATTGGGTAGAAAACACTGTGCAAAAAGGAGAAAATGCTAGTTACCCACATTTTCTCCTTTTTCCACAATGTTTTCAAAAGGCATCTTTCTCAGGATTATTAAAAGTCGGGATTGTTTGGTAAAGAGTTAAACTGTTCCTAATTGAAGATGCTTGTTTCTTACTGTCTTCATATTTTCCTGTGTGAAATAAATAAACTCCACTTGTTTCTCTGTTTAGAATTTCTTTGCAGGTGAAGAGGTAGCACCCAGTCCTTCAGTAAGGTACAAGGGCTCTGCCAATATCTTACACAGGTAGATGAAAGTGATTGTGACAGGATCCATTCCTAGTTACCAGCATTTTCTTCTTTTCCAACAGTACTTTCACAAGCCTTCTTTTAAGGACGTTAAATCTCAGGATTGTTCTATAAAGGGGTAAAAGAACCCATGTTTGATGTAAGGGAACCCAGCATGTTGTAAAACATATGATACCCTAGTCTGTTGGTGGAAGATACAAGAGCCCAAAGTTCAGAAAACAATGGTATCATTTTGTAGCATTCAACACCCTGCTCAGTTACAGTTTGCTTAACCCTTTACCAAACAGCATTTTGGATGTTTCCAAATTGAAAGCATTTGCAGACGACAAAATAAATGTGACTCAAAAACTGAAATTTGTTTTGGGAAAGGTAGAAAATATTGTGGGAAAAGGAGAAAATGCTGGTTACTAGCATTTTCTCCTTTTCCCACAATGTTTGCAAAAGGCTCCTTCCTCGGAGGTCGTTAAAAGTTGGGATTGTGTGGTAAAAGGTTAACCTTCTCCCTGTCTATTTCTGTATTTCAAACCCTAAAGCGCCAAATAAACCTATCAGACATTTCCATCCTAGAAAAACAACCCAGATAATAGCAATTTCACAGTTGCTTACGTCTTCAGTGTTTCAGCAAAGCGGACAGTGTAGATCAAAGATCAGGCTGCACAAAATGTGCAGCCTGATCTTGATCTACACACTGCCACAAAGGCAACTAAATTTGTGAAAGGCGCTTTAGGGGTGGAGTGTAAAATCTTTACCAAACTACAAAATTTTGGACTCAACCAAATTGAAAGCATTTGCAGACGACAAATTATTTGTAGCTCAAATGATGATATCTGTCCTTTATAGGGCAGAAAACATTGTGGGGAAAGGAGAAAATGCTGGTCACCAGCTTTCTCTCATTTTTCTACAATGTTTTCCAAAGCCTGCTTTTTTTTAGGGTCATTAAAACTCAGGATCTTGTGGTGAAGATTTAACCCTTTGCCACACAATCCTGGTTTTTAACTGGTTACAAGTGTTTTCTCCTTTTCCCACAGTGTTTTCAAAAACCTTCTTTTACAGGGTCATTTAAAGTGGGGGAATTTGTGGTAAAGAAATAACCTATTTCCTTCTGAAACAAGTTGCACTTTGAAAGAATTCCTGTAAAAGATGGATAGACAATCCCGAGTTTTAACACCCCCCCCCCCCCCCACACACACACACAAGAAAGAAGCCTTTTAAAAACAATGTCGGAAAAGGTGAAAATGCTGGTAACCAGAATTTTCTCCATTTCCCACAATGTTTTCTATCCTTCCACTGTCAAATTTCAATTTTTGATTCAAATTTATTTTGTAGTCTACACACTCTTTGTAGACAAGTCTAATATTTTGTCCGTTGGTAAAGAGTTAAGTCCATATCATATGACAAAATTTTAGAATCCTCCATATTGATAGCATCAGTCAGCAGATGACAACTGAAATATTTCATGACTGGTAGCTTTTCGTTTTTGAAAGAGTTGAAAATGATATGGGAAAAGCCAAAAAAAGCTTGTTACCACGTGCAATGAGTCTGGCTATGACAACATATCAGAGATTCTGTTTCTCAAAATGGACAAATTTGTCACTACATTTTGACCAGGGAAGTCCTCTCATACAAGTGATTTGTAACTTGTCAATTGATTGGTCAAAATTTCCATAAAATGTTACTATGGAACCAATGAAATAGTATACATCAATAATTATTCATGTGAATAGGTCTTTGTCAGCCAAATGATCTACACAGTATACAGGTTAACTCTTTACCAAACGACAAAATTTTAGACTAGTCCGAATTCAAAGCATTTGCAGATGACAAAATAAGTGTGGCTCAAAAATTGAAATTTGTTTTGGGAAGGGTAGAAAATATTGTGGGAAAAGGAGAAAATGCTGGTTACCAGCATTTTCTCCTTTTCCCACAATGTTTTCAAAAGGCTTCTTTCTCAGGGTCGTTAAAACTCTGGATTGTGTGGTAAAGGGTTACGTGCAATGTAATTGTTATCAGAGTATTGTTGGAAATCAAATAATGAAAGGAACCATACTCTATTTTATAAGAAAATTATAGAAACTCTTTAGGGATCTTCAGTGGCTCAATCCATGGCCTTCAGGCACCTAACCAGGCAGAAAGCTTGAAAGCCCTTGCTACAACAGCAACTTCTGCAAGTTCTACTTTTCAATAAGAAAAGGCAAAGACATAAAATCAAATTTGTGGAAACTTGGCCCAGGCTTTATTCATGAGTCTTATCTTTTCTTCATTCCTGGCTATGCCCTTGACCTGGGAGTGTTAATTAGGAAATTACAGTTTGATACATGCTTGCAGAGCCTATATCTTGGGAGAGTCCTTGTGCAGGGCACTGCAGAGACCCAGCCTGGAACCGATAAAACCCAGAAAAAATATGAATAGTTGAGCTGTTACAGGGATGTAACTAAATAACAGTTGAACGCTGCTTCAAACCCTTCTCTAAAACATCCTGTTTTTAACAACCTTGATGAAATAAAGATGATACAACCCTGAACACTATGTTTACCTCTACTCTAACTCTTTAACAAACAATCCTGAGGAGGAAAGCTTTTCAAAACTGTAATAGAATGAGAAAAGTCTGGTAACCAGCATTTTCTCACAATGTTTTCTTCCTTTCCAAAGGCAATTTACATCATTTGAATCAAATTAAACTTTCTGTCTGCAAAGGCTTTAATTTGGAAGAGTATGAAATTTTATTGTTTGGTAAAGAGTTACCTCTTACACTGCTTAAGCATAACTCTGTGAACAGTTATGGATAGTATAGGTTAAGATAAGGCTGCACAGAAAGTTCAGTCTGATATTTGATCTACAATGTCCAATATGCTGAGAGTTTTCCAGTAAAAAGGATGTGAAAATCACAATATTTGGTGCCCGCATGGGTAGCTCAGTAGTTAGCATACCAGATTTGTAACCTGACGGTTGTAACTTCGATACCTGGTTGAGGCAAACTTTCTTTCCGGCGATTTTTCGTCTCTCACCTCTGATGCCTGTGAGAAAAGAAGTCGGTAAAGAAAGAAATTTTTGTCAGTATTGGTGTGAGAAAACCAGGACTCTCCAATGAAAGAACGAGTGCTTCCAGTGAGGCATGAACCTGGGGCCTTAAAGTTACGAGTCCCACACTTTACCAATGAGCAACCTAGAACCTTTCCAACCACTTTCAGGAAGATAGCTTTTGGAAACATTGTGGGAAATGGAGAAAATGCTGATTTCAAGCATTTTGTTTCTCCATTTCCAACACTATTTTCTATCCTATCAGATCTCATCTCATCTACAACTGCTTGGGACCTAGAAGAGTCAAAAATTTTGGTTGGCTGGTAAAGGACTAAGGGTTATCTCTTTACTTCACATAAAAATTGTTAACTCTTTACCACACAACAACAATGTAGAATTGTCCAAATTCACAGCATTTGCAGACGACAATTTAAATGTGGCTCAAATGATGAAATTTGTCATTGGTAGGGTAGAAAACATTGTGGGAAAAGGAGAAAATACTGGTTACCAGCATTTTCTTCTTTTCCAAAAATGTTTTCAAAAGGCTTCTCCCTCAGGGTTGTTAAAAGTCGGATTGTGTGGTAAAGAGTTACTTGTTCCATTTGAAAGCACTTGCAGATGACAAACTGAATGTCACTTAGATTATGGAATTTGCTCTTGAAAATGGAGAAAACATTGTTGGAAAAGGAGAAAATGGTTACCAGCATTTTCTCCTTTTTCTCACAATGTTTTTAAAAGGCTCTTACCTCAGGGTCGTTAAAGCCTGGGATTGTTTGGTAAACAATTAAAGTAGTATCAGTCGGCAAAACCCAGGATTGTAAGGTAAAGAATCAAAAGAAGAAGAGCCTTGAAAAAGGAAATTAAGAAAGTTTCCAATTTCATTCTGCCGTGACAGCTTGGAATAATGCAACATCATCTTACTGATTTGAAGACTTTACTTTCGGACAAAAACCTAGGACAAAAACCTCGACAAAAACCTTGACTAAACCTCCCAAATTACTTCTCAAGTTACGCCTCTTTTTATTCTATATGTTAGCACTTTGTACAATAGATTATGTTGCAGTGCTACATACCTCGTCAATGTCCTAAGGCATGGTGCTGCACAGTGCCAGCTGCCTTGCAATAGTTAACCCGTAAGCTGCTAAGTGTGACTTGCTGACCTTTTGCGGACAGTGTAGATCATGATCAGACTGCACAAAACATACAGTCTGATCTTGGATCTGCACTGTCCAATAAGAAGTTATTTTTCTCCAAAAAATAAGTTCGAAATAACATCATTCTGGTTTTGACTATTGTCTTGAAAGTTTTATTTGTTTTGAAAGGTAAGGGTTAAATCCATGAGATATATGAATAAGCATGCTGATACAATTATACAACAGAAACGAAGTATCAATTGCTGAACAAGAGGGCCATCATGGCCCTGGATCACTCACCTGAGTCAATAGGTGAAATTTCTCTCCAGGGTCATAATTGAAAGTACTACATGCCAAATAAATATGATGTTAGGCCCAATTTCAAACTCATCCAATATTTTATCAAGACAAACATTCTGACCAATTTTCAAGTCAATTGAGCACAACATGTGGCTTCAAGAGTGACCACAAGGTATTTCTTTAACTTGACCTAATGACCTCGATTATGACCCAGGTGACCCAATTTTAAACTCATCCCAGATTTTTTCCAAGAGATTTTATGAAGACAAGCATTCTGAACAATCTTCAAGTCAATTGAGCAAAAAGTATGGCCTCTAGAGTGCCCACAAGGTATTTCTTTAATTTGACCTAGTGACCTAGTTTATGATCCCAGTTGACCCAAATTCGGACTCATCTGAGATGTTATTAAGACAAACATTCTGACCAATTTTCAAGTCAATTAAGCAAGAAATGTAGCCTCTAGGGTGCCCTCAAAGTATTTCTTTAATTTGACCTAGTGACCTAGATTATGACCCCAGGTGACCCAATTTTGAACTCATCCTAGATTTCATCAAGACAAATATTTTAACCAATTTTCAAATCAATTGAACATTAAATGTGGCCTCTAAGTGCACACAAGGTATTTCTTTAATTTGACCTAGTGACCTAATTTAAGACCTCAAATGACCCAAATTGAAATTCATGTGAGATTTTATCAAGACAAACATTCTGACCAAATTTCAGGTCATTTGAGTAATAAATGTGGCCTCTAGAGTGCCCACAAGGTATTACTTTAATTTAACCTAGTGACCTAGTTTATGACCCCAGGTGACCCAATTTCGAACTGACTGAACACACTGTGCTCAGGTGGGCTAACAAACTTAGAACAGGTTCACTACATACCAAATAACAAAGCTCTATGCCTTCCAGGTTTAGAACAGAAGAATTTTAAAATTTTCCTTCTTTGTTCCTTTTTTTGAACTTGTGACCCCTGGGGCAGGGCCAGTTTTGACCCCAGCAGCATCATTTGAACAAATTTGGTAGAGGTCTACTAGGAGATGCTACATACCAAATATCAAAGCTCTACACCTTCCAGTTTTAGAGAAGAAGAATTTTAAAGTTGTCCTTCTTTGTTCCTATATTAGAACTTGTGACCCCCAGAGCAGAGCCAGTTTTGACCTCAGGGGCATCGTATGAACAAACTTGGTAGAGGTCCGCTAGGAGATGCTACATACCAAATATCAAAGCTCTACGCCTTCCAGTTTCAGAGAAGAAGAATTTTAAAGTTTTCCTTCTTTGTTCCTATGTTCGAACTTGTGAACCCCCCCCCCACCCCGGCAGGGCCAGTTTTGACCCCAGGGGGATCATATGAACAAATTTGGTAGAGGTCCACTAGGGGATGCTAGATGCCAAATATCAAAGCTCTATGCCTTCCAGTTTCAGAGAAGAAGAATTTTAAAGTTTTCCTTCTTTGTTCCTATGTTCGAACTTGTGACCCCCAGGGCGGGGCCAGTTTTGACCCCAGGGACATCATATGAACAGACTTGGTAGAGGTCCACTAGGAGATGCTAGATGCCAAATATCAAAGCTCCATGCCTTCCAGTTTCAGAGAAGAAGAATTTTAAAGTTTTCCTTCTTTGTTCCTATGTTCGAACTTGTGACCCCCAGGGCAGGGCCAGTTTTGACCCCAGGGGGATCATATAAACAAATTTGGTAGAGGTCCACTAGGGGATGCTAGATGCCAAATATCAAAGCTCCACGCCTATCAGTTTCAGAGAAGAAGAATTTTAAAGTTTTCCTTCTTTGTTCCTATGTTCGAACTTGTGACCCCCGGGGCGGGGCCAGTTTTGACCCCAGGGATATCATATAAACAAACTTGGTAGAGGTCCACTAGGAGATGCTAGATGCCAAATATCAAAGCTCCATGCCTTCCAGTTTCAGAGAAGAAGAATTTTAAAGTTTTCCTTCTTTGTTCCTGTGTTCGAACTTGTGACCCCCAGGGCGGGGCCAGTTGTGACCCCAGGGGCATCATATGAACAGACTTGGTAGAGGTCCACTAGGATATGCTACATACCAAATATCAAAGCTCTACACCTTCTTGAATCAGAGAAGAAGATTTTCAAAGATTTTGCTATTTTTTTTCCTTTCTGTTGCCATGGCAACCAGAGTTATGGGTGGAATTCAATCTCTTGAACAACTTTGGTAGAGCTTCACCCAAGGAACATCCCTGCCAAGTTTCATCAAGATTGGCCCAGAGGTTTGAGAGGAGAAGATGTTTAAAGGAATTGTGGACAGACGGACAGATGGACGCCGGACAACGATTGATCACAATACCTCACCTTAGCACTTTGTGCTCAGGCGAGCTAACAATCCAGAGTTTTGACCGTTACACTCTTTGCCAGATGACAAAATTTTAGCCTTGTCCAAACTGAAAGCATTCACAGATGACAATTTCAATGTGGCTCAAATGGTGCAATTTTTCTCTGATAGGGTAGAAAACATTGTGGGAAAAGGAGAAAATGCTGGTTACCAGCATTTTCTCCTTTTCCCCATGATGTTTTCAAAAGGCCTCTTTCCAAGGGTCGTAAAAGGTGGCATTGTGTGGTAAATGATTGAATGCATGGTTTTTAATGCTGTTTTCAACATTATTTCAGTTATATAGTGGCGGCCAGTGCACCTATCCATGCTTTCCTGGAGTTTCTTTTACCAGTACTCCGCACAATATTCTTTCCAAGCCACTGGCTGCTTTCCCACATAACCATCGTGGAAACAATGGTCAGCGGTGAGAGAGGAATGAATCCTGTTGCAATGACTATCATGATTCCTTGGAAAGAAATTGGCCAAGCCAGGGTTCGAACCAGCGACCTTCTGTTCTCAAGTCCTGTACCCTACTGACTGAGCAACGGGGGCTTGGCTTGTGTGGTAAAGGGCTAAAGGGCTGCATTACTGAATTCTACCTTTTCAAGCAGGAAAAACAATCCATGTATTGCCATTTTAAGGTTGTTTCTGAAAGAATATATCACAAAGTAGCAGACAGTGCAGATCAAAGATTAGACTGCACATTCTGTGCAGTCTGATCTTGATCTACACTGTATGCAAAAGCAACTTAAGTTGATGCTAGTGCTTTAATGACCTAGAATAAGAAGACATCTGAAAGCATTTGGGGAAAAGGGGAAACACCGGGCTCCCCAATGTGCCAGATTTGTAAGCAGAAACACAATTATGGGATTTGTATGCAGAAACAGAATTATGGGTGCAAGCACAGGTACATGACTAAACAAATAATGTTTTGGTTCACTCTTTACCAAACGACAAAATTTTAGACTTGTCCGAATTGAAAACATTTGCAGACGACAAAATAAATGTGACTCAAAAATTGAAATTTGTTTTGGAAAGGGTAGAAAACATTGTGGGAAAAGGAGAAAATGCTGGTTACCAGCATTTTCTCCTTTTCCCACAATGTTTTCAAAAGGCTTTTCCCACAGTGTTTTCAAAGGCTTTTCCCACAATGTTTTCAAAAGGCTTTCTTCTTCAGGGTCATTAAAAGTCGGGATTATGTTGTAAAGGGTTAATTGGTCTGTTGAAATTCTCGGGAGTGTCGAGATTTCAGATACAACACCTGTGAAAATGTAGAGGCAACAGGAGAAATTGCTTCTTATGAGCAATTACCCCACCTGCAAAAATGTTTCCAAGAGCAGTTTATTTGAAGACAAAACAAGAGGGTGATGATGGCCCTGAGACGCTCACCTGAGCCCTTTTGACCCAACATGACCTATTTCCAATCTCTTTTGAAATATCAAGATAACATTTTAACAAACTTTCATGATTATGGGACAGAAAATGTGGCCTCTAGAGTGTACATAAGCTTTTTCTAGGATTTGTCTGTGACTTACTTTTTGTGTACACAAGATTGTTCTAGGGGTTGTCTGTACATTGGGTTTTTCAAAGATTTGACTTGATACCCTAATTTTTGACCCAAGATGAAATATTTTCCAACTCAGGTCAAATGATATTATACAGACAAACATTCTGACCATCTTTCAGGAGTACTGCACACAAAATGTAGCCTCCAGAGTGTACACAAAATTTTTCAAAGATCTGACCTAGTGACCTAGTTTTTGGCCTGATGTAACCTATTCTGACAAAGTTTCATGAGTATCACACTGAAAATGTAGCCTCAAGAGTGTACACAAGGTAAAAGTTTAAAACGGATGACGCATGACAGAAACAGCACTATCACAACAGCTCATCTTCAGCACTTTGTGCTAAGGTGAGCTAAAAAAAGTCATATTCTGGGCCCGTATTCACCAACCATTCTTAAGAACGTTCTCAGTCTTATTCTCCGGGATTTTCCAAATTTGAAAGTAACACACCTTCTGATTGGCTAAACCATTTGGTTGAAAGTAACACAACTTCTGATTGGCTAAACCAAATGGTTTAGAGAATAAGACAAAGAATGTTCTTAAGAATGGTTGGTGAATACGGACCCTGACCTATTTGTCAAAAACTGAGCTGCCAGATTCAGCAACGTGGAGTGGGGTGGGTGGGGGGCATGAAGGTGAGATGACAACTAAGGTATCTGACTCAAAAAATTATCATAAAAGGTTAGTTAACCCTTTTCCATACAATACCACATTTGTTTACAGAAAACTAAACCTAAAAACTAGAATTAAAATTAGTAATTTTTTCCTCACAATGTTTTCAAAAGGCCTCGACCTAAGGGTTGTTAAAACCCAGGATCGTTTGCTAAGGGGTTAATGTAGTATTCATCTTTAGAGCTACATTTAACTTATCATCTAAACATGTTTTCGCTATGGTTCAGTCTAAAATTTTGCCTTAACCCTTTACCACACAATTTGGAGTTCTTGATGACTCTGAAGGAGAAGCCTTTTGAAAATATTGTGGGAAAAGGAGACAATGCTTGTAAACAGCATTACCTCCTTTTCCAGAATTTTTCAACCCTTTCAGACATTTGAGCCACTTTTCATTTGTCACCTACAAAAGGCTTGCAATTCGAACTGTTCTAAAGTTCTGTTGTTTGATATAGGGTTAAGTAAAGAGGTATTTAGAAGATTTCTCATTGGGTGAGACAGAGGAGAGAATTCTGTTGCAATGAATGCTATCAGTCCAAGGAAAGAAATTGGTGCAGCTGCAGGGATTTGAACCTGGTCTCAGACGAAAAATCAAGGAGACTGAAATGATAGGCCTTGTCTATGAAAGAGCAGAAAAACATAGTGGGAAAAGGAGAAAATGCTGGTTGCCAGCATTTTCTTCTTTTCTCACAATGTTTTCAAAGGCTTTCTTTCTTAGGATCACGAAAGTTAGGGAATATATGGAAAAGCGTTAACTCTTTACCACACAATCCTGACTTTTGACGACCCTGAGAAAGAAGCCTTTTGAAAACATTGTGGGAAAAGGAGAAAATGCTGGTAACCAGCATTTTCTCCTCTTCCCACAATGTTTTCTACCCTTCCCAAAACAAATTACAATTTTTCAGTCACATTTAATTTGTCGTCTGCAAATGCTTTCAATTTGGACAAGTCTAAAATTTTGTCACATGGTAAAGAGTTAAAAGCATACAACTAAACAAAGAAACATTTTTACATGAAGGGGAAAATTTTTTGTAAGAAGCAATTCATTTTTTAATCATGATATTATCAAAAGCGCATTCTCCTGCAAAATGTAAACAAGAGCACCGCATGCAGGTGCCAATGCTCAGATGCAGTTGCTTGATTTTAGGTGAAAATTCAAAGTAGAACAAAAGGACCCAATAATGTAAAAATGCTTTTAACGTTTACATGCCCTTGTTGTATTGGTTCCCCTTTTGACAGTTAACAACTTATCCGAGTCTGAGGTTAATATTTTGAGTAATTACAGAGACATAATTGTCAAAGAGACATAATTGTCAAAGTTTTTGCACCATGACAATACATAGATGCAGCAAGGGCTATGACAATACCTCAATGTTTTTTTTTCTAAAACAGCCAAGCTTAAATTATCTGCAGATGGTAATGGTTACCTGTAATAAACAAAGTGATGCTTTAACTCTTTACTACACGACTCCAAGTTTTAACGACCCTGTAGAGGAAGCCTTTTGAAAACACTGTGGGAAGAGGAGAAAATGCTGGTAAGCAGCAATTTCTCCTTTTTCCACAATGTTTTCTACCCTTTCAAAAACAAATGTCATGTTTTGAGTAGCATTTAATTTGTCGTCTGTACAATTTGGACCACTCTAAAAATTTGTCGTTTGGTAAAGGGTTAAAGTCCCTGAAGCATAAAGCTTTTGAAAATATTCTGGGACAAGGAGAAAATACTGGCGCGTAGCATTTTCTCCTTTTCTCACCATGTTTTCTAGACAGCAATTATCTGCTGAGCTACAATTAATATGTCGTCTGCAAGTGCTTTCAATTTCGGTTGAGTCTGAAGTTTTGTCGTCTGGTTAAATAGTTTATTCTTTTCATTTTTTCAGCACTCTATAGGCAAAATATTCCGTCATGGAAACAGATGTCACAGAGATTTTCCTAGAGACTTTAACAGCCTGTCGTTCAGTCCTGAGGCACTTACCTGATGAAAGAGTATAAATTGGTTTTTTCCTGGTTCTCTATAGATCAGGAATCAAAGCTTAATTAACCCTTAAAGCGCCTTTTACGATTATAGTTGCGTTTGCGGCCAGTGTAGATAAAGATCAGGCTTCACAAAACGTGCAGCCTGATCTTTGATCTACACTGTACACTTTGCTGAATCACTGTAGACAAAAGCAACCATGAAATTGCAATTCTTTCGGCTGTATTTCTAGGATGAAAATGTCTGACATTTTTATTCGGCACTCTAAGGGTTAACCCTTTCAAATAAATGATATGGACATTTTCAGCCCTTACAGAGAACCCAAATATACATCAAAGACACCATAGTTTTGGCCAATATATTTTCACAAAACATCAGACAGTGTAGATACAAGATCCAACTGCACAGAATATGCAGTCCCTGATCTTTGATCTACACTGTCTGTGACAAGAAGACAAACTAATGCTTGGTATCCAAAGGGTACAGGTAGTATTGAATATTTCCTGTTTAACCCTTTACTGAATGACAAAATTTTAGACAGGTCCAAACTGAAAGCATTTGCAGACGACAAACCAAAAGAGGCCAAAATGACAAAATTTGTTCTTGATAGGGTAGAAAACATTGTAGGAAAATGAGAAAATGCTGGTTACCAGCATTTTCTCGTTTTCCCACAATGCTTTCAAAAGGCTTTTTCCTCAGGGTCGTTAAAAGTCGCGATTGTGTGGGAAAGGGTTAATATGGAGATATGTATAACTCTTGCAGCTGTCGCAGGTTTCCCTCTGATGCCATTATATCAAAGCACCATGTTGCAATATTTCTAATAAACATTTGTACGGAATCAATACAATGTAGTTCCAGATGAAATCTACAGCGTTTTGGGGCACTTTCAATTGTGTAATATCATGTTTAAAAGCATTTGAAGAGTATTTAACTCTTTACCACACGATCCCGACTTTTAACGACCCTGGGAAAGAAGCCTTTTGAAAACATTGTAGGAAAAGGAGAAATGCTGGTAACCAGCATTTTCTCCTTTTCTCACAATGTTTTCTACCCTTTCCAAAACAAATTTCAATTCTTAAGTTGCATTTAATTTGTCGTCTGCAAATGCTTTCAATTTGGACTGGTCTAAAATTTTGTCATGTGGTAAAGAAATAACTCTTTACTAAACGACAAAATTTTACTCTCGACCAAATTGGAAGCACTTACACAAATGATTATCTATGCTTTTGATAGGGAAGAAACACTGTGGTAAAAGAAGAAAATGCCAATTTCAAACATTTTCTCCTTTTCCCACAATGTTTTTTAAAGGCTTCTGCTTCAGGGTCTTTGTGTGGTAAAGGGTTAAGTCATATCACACTTTTTGCTTTATTTAACCCTTTACCACACAGTTCCCACTTGTAATGACCCCTAAGGAAGAAATCTTTTGAAAAGATTTTGGGAAAAGGAGAAAATGCTGGTAAACAAGCTTTCTCCTTTTCCCACAAGCAGTCTACAAATGCGTTCAATTTGGTCCAGTCCAATTTTTTTTAGTTTGGTAAAGAGTTAACTGGGGCTATGCAGTGCCATACCAAAGGATGATCCCAGGTGACCAGAGTTCCCAGCTAGGATCAAACCAGGATCTATATTAGTACAAATCCAGTGTTTTTACAACTGAGCCATTGAGAATCCCTCTAACTTACAGATAAGCACTGATGGCCCCTCCTACTTGCAAAAAGGCAAGGCTACACAAATAAGGGTAAAGATTTCAAGCACAGCTATTTTTTTATTTCATGCTTTTTGGTATTTTATCGAGAAATAATAGTGGATTATAGTTTGATATTTCATGGTTACGACCACTGAAAATACCGATTTTATGTTTTCTAACTCCTCAGTTGAAGGCGGACACAGTAGTTCCCGCCCACTAGTTACCTGGGTAATCAGTGCATGCCGTTCAAATAGAAGGAAATATGACGTAATTTATGCTATATTTCTCGCGATTTTGGTAAAATTGTAATGCGTTATGTGAGGGGAATACGCCACGGGGAATAACCGAAAAAAGCTGTGCAGGATTTTGATGAAAGTCCAAACAAAATAGTGGTTACAAGCATGATATAAATAGAATATTTGTTTTTTTTGGTTAAAGATCGAAATTTATTTCATCAAGTGAACATCATCGGTAATATTTTCACTCACGGCTGCACCGCCCGTGAAAATATTACTGACAATGTTCACTCGATTAAATAAATTTCTATCTTTAATATCCTCTATATCTTCATTTTTTTTTTTTTTTGCAGACTACAAAATTTTAGACTCCACAAAATTGAAAGCATTTGCAGACGACAATTTCATTGTAGCTCAAATGAATAGATTTTTCTATGGCAGGTTAGAAAACATTGTGGGAAAAGGAGAAAATGCTCATTTTCTCATTTTTCCCAGAATTTATTCAGAAGTTTTTTCTAAGGGTTACTAAAACTTGGGATTGTGTGGTAAAAGGTTAATGTCTAGAAGCAGAACACTTTTGAAAGGAACTTGTACATGGTCAAAAAGAATTCCATCTCATAGGATAGTTTAAAACAGGATTCCAAGTTACAGTATAGCAGAAAATATTACTGTAATAGGGATTCCATGTCAAAGGATTAGAAGTTTTTAGTCAAACTGTACACGGTCAGATATGGTTCCATGTCACAGGAATGTGAAACAGCATCTTGTACATTGTCAATTAGGATTCCATGTCAAAGGATTGCGGAAAAAGTGTGTCAAACTGTACATGAAAAGAAATGATTCCATATTATAGGACTATAGAACACCATTTTGTACATGGTAAGTTAGGATTCCGTGCCAATGGACTGAGGAAAAATTTTGAGTCAAACTACACATGGTAAGAAATGATTCCATATTATAGGACTATGGCACAGCATTTTGTTCATGGTAAGTTAGGATTCCATGTCAAAGGATTGAGGAAAAAGTGTGATCCATTCTGTACATGGTAAGACATGGTTCTATATCAAAGGACTATGGAACAGCAATTTGTACATGGTAAGTTAGATTCCATGTCAAAGGACTGAGGAAAAAGTGTGATCCATTAATGTACATTACAGTACATGGTTGCATATTACAGGACTGTGGAACAGCCTGTTGTACATTGTTGATTACGATTCCAAGTCAAAGGATCGAGCAAAAAGTGTGAGTCATCCTGTACGTGGCACAGGAATATAAAGGCGTTCTGTACATGGTAAAGAAGGATTCCATGTCAAAGGACTGATATGTCAATGGACTAAAGAAAAAGTGTGAGTCATACTGTCCATGGTAAGACATGGTTCCATGTTACAGGATTGTTGGACATAATGTTGTACATGGTAAATCAGGATTCCATGACACAGTTTTGAGGAAAAGGTGTGAATCATGCAGTACATGGTAAGACATGGTTCCATGTCGCAGGATTGTTGGACATAATGTTGTACATGGTAAATCAGGATTCCGTGACACAATTTTGAGGAAAAGGTGCGAATCATGCAGTACATAGTAAGACATGGTTCCATGTCCCAGGATTGTCAGACATAATGTTGTACATGGTAAGTCAGGATTCCGTGACACAATTTTGAGGAAAAGGTGTGAATTGCGCAGTACATGGTAAGACATGGTTCCATGTGACAGATGTTTCAGGCAATCCACAATATTGGAGATCAATCTAATAGCACAATGTTTCCTGGTATTTGATTAATGATACATACAACACAATTACAGATATATTAACTCTTTACCAAACGACATAATTTTAGACTGGATCTAGCATTTGCAGACGACAAAATAAATATGACTGAAAAATTAAAATTTGTTTTGGGGAGGGTAGAAAACATTGTAGGAAAAGGAGAAAATGCTGATTACCAGCATCTTCTCCTTTTCCCACAACCAGCATTTTCTCCTTTTCCCACAATGTTTTCAAAAGACTTCTTTCTCAGGGTCGTTAAATGTTGGGATTGTGTGGTAAAGGGTTAATCCTTAGACCTAGCTCTAAGCACTTTCTACAGACAGAGTAAAATCAGGATCAGACTGCATTGAAAATAAAATATAGTCTGGGACTTACAGTGTCTGTGACTCTGTAAGCATTTTATGCAAATTCTACCTGATCAAGCCTTAACCCATTACCACACAATCCCGACTTTTAAAGACCCTGAAAAAGAAGCCTTTTGAAACCAGCATTTTCTCCTTTTCCCACAATGTTTTGTACGCTTCCTAGAACAAATTTCAGTTTTTGAGCCACATTTATTTTGTCGTCTGCAAATGCTTCCAATTTGGACTGGTCTAGAATATTGTTGTTTGGTAAGGGGTTAACCCTTAATGGTAAAATTTTAGACTTGTCAAAATTCAAACTGTTTGCAGATGACAAATGTAGCTGAAATGATAGTAATTATCTGAGAAAAAGTAGAAAACCTTGTGGGAAAAGGAGAGAATAATGGTTTCCAAAGTTTTGAAAACATTGTGGGAAAAAGAGAAAATGCTGGTAACCAGCATTTTCTCCTTTTCCCACAATGTTTTCTATCCCATGACAGACAATTTTTATGTTTAGAATAACATTTAATTCGAGTCTGCAAATCTTTTGAATTTGGACAATGCTAAAATTTTGTCATCTGAGAAAGGGTTAACAAGGAGTTACAGAAGAATCTCTTTATTTGATTTACAACTTATTTGTCATCTGCAAATGGAATCCAAAATTTTGTGTGTGTGATATTTCCTGGAAAACCAGGTGTCGAAAACAATCCCTAGCCCTGACCCTTACCCTAACCCAGACGAATTGTGGCTCAAATCTTCCTCCCAGTCAGAGCTTTTCATGAAATAAATCCAGGAATTTAGCAATCGGTATTTTACAACATACATGGATTTCGACGCAACACACTTTCGAAGAAATGTCGTGCAATGTAAAATTTTGTGGTCTGGTAAAGAGTTCAAAGAACGTCTAATAGTAGTGTTGATTGGAAAGTTCATATTTCTGGACAGCTATTTCTAAATGGAACCCATTCCATAAATGGAACCATTATAACTGTATCCCTTTACCAAACAGTCCTGAGTTTAACTTTTACCACACAACAAAATTTTTGACACCTCCAAATTGAAAGCATTTGCAGACATTTTGGTGGTGACCCAAATGACGAAATTTAGCCTTGATAGGAAAGAAAACATTGTGAGAAAAGGAGAAAATGCTAGTCATCAGCATTTTCTCCTTTTCCCACAATGTTTTCAAAAGGCTTCTTCTTCAGGATCGTTAAAAGTCGGGATTGTGTGGTAAACCATCCTGTGGAAGCAACCTATTGAAAACATTGTTGGAAAAGGAGAAAATGCCAGCATTTTCTCCTTTTCCCACAATGTTTTCTGTCCTATCAAAGCCCCTAATCATCTGAGCCACACTAAATTTGTTGTCTGCAATTGCTTTCAATTTAGACTTGTCCAAAATTTTGTTGTTTGGTAAAGTGTTAAATGAAACAGTACTGAACCTTCACCAAACACTCCTGTTTTAACGATCCTTGAAAGAAGGCTTTTGAAAACATTGTGGGAAAAGGATAAAATGCTGGAAAACAGCATTTTCTCCTATTCCCACAATGTTTTCCGTGCCATCTAAGGCAAAGACAATCATTCAAACCATATTTTATCTGCCCTCTGGCGCCTGTAAATCCTTTGAATTTGGACAAGTCTGACATTTTGATGTCTGCTAAAAAGAGACTACTCTTCACCACACAATCCTTTGTTTTAATGACCCTTAACCCTTTCCCAAACAAGCCCTGGTTTTCACGTGTCTGCAGTACACGTCTTTTGAAAACACTGTGGGAAAAGGAGAAATTGCACGTAAGGAGCAATTTCTCCTTTTCCCACAGTGTTTTCTACCCTTTTTGAGACCTTTCTGCCATTTTCATTAAATTCAAAATTGTCGTCTGCAAACTCTTTCAATTTGGACCAGTCCAAAAGTTGTCGTTTGGGAAAGGGTTAAAGAGAAGGCTTTTGAAAACATTGTGGGAATAGGAGAAAATGCTGGTAACCACAATGTTTTCTACCCTATCAAATACAGATGTCACCATTACAGCAACATTTAATTTGTCATCTGCTTTCATTTTTGGTCTTGTTCAAAATTTCGTCATTTGGTAAAGAGTTATAATACTTGATTATGCTACCTTCTACTCTGAGTAGATGAAGATGAAAAGGAACTATATCTGTTTCTAATAAATGTTCTGTTTTAACTCTTTACCAAATGACAAAATTTTGGACCAGACCAAATTGAAAGCATTATAATTGCAGACGAGAAATTAAAAGAAGCTTAAATGCTGATTTCTTTTTTTTGATAGGGTAGAAAAAATTGTAGTAAAAGGAGAAAATGCTGGTTACCAGCATTTTCTCCTTTTCCCACAATGTTTTCAAGAAGCAATCTCTTTCAGGGTCCCTACAACTCGGGTTTGTGTGGTAAAGAATTAACTCTTTACCAGATGACAAAATATAATGACTCCTTTGTACTGAAAGCACTTGTAGATTACAATTAGAGCTGTCGCAGGCAGACAAATACCCCCACCTGGAGCCTAGTCACTGAATGACTGAAACTTTCCAAACAAAAAAAGTAAAATAAGAAAGTGCAATAATTCCAAAAATAGTGAGGATAAAGTTCTTGCGCACTGCACTTGACCTCAATATGATCTGTCTCTATATAAAGTTGAGTCTATAGCTTTTATGCTTTGGAAGTTATGGTTTGGAACATAAAAAATAAACCAAGGGCTATCACTCCCAGTGAAAACATAGTTATGGTTCTTGTGCACTGCACTTGTCTCCAATGGGATCTACTAGTATCTATATTTGAAGTTTGATGTCAAAAGCTTTTATACTTTGGGAGTTACGCTCCAGACAAGATTGCAGCAGACATGTGGATACACAGATGGACAAAAGGATGGATGGAGGGATAAGGAAACTCCAGTTTGATATAGATTAAATGTTGGTAAGTTACTGAAGTTGTCAATGAAACTCTCAAAAACTTTTTGGAAAAAAAGAGAAAATGCTGGTACCAAGCATTTTCGTCATTTTCCATGTTGTTTTCAAAAGCCTTTTATGTCAGGTCATTTAAACCCTAGATTATGTGATAAAGCGTTAAGTCATTATCTCAGAAACAAATTGGCAGTGCAGTATGGATGTGAAAATGAATATTTAACCAGACTTACCTTTGTAGATGGGAAGTCTAAAGGTTGACTGCTATCTCATCTACTGTAAAATCTTTCGTGCAGCCAGCTGTGTCAGTGCATGGCTAACTAGCGGCCATATATCAGTTAAATTTTAACTTGACATAAAACTTTTTTTTTTCTATGAAATAAGCTATAGTCATAGTTATGATAACTTAACCCTTTACCACACAACCAAAGATTTCAATAACTTTGATGAAGAAGGCTTTTGAAAACATTGTTGGAAATGGAAAAAAAAAAAACTGTTAAAAGCATTTTCTCCCTTTTTAACAAAGTTTTCTCCCATGTTTACAAATTTCTTGGTACTGGAAAAGCTCAAAATTTTCTTGTTAACTCATTACCAAATGACAAAAATTTAGACTTGTCCAAATTGAAAGCATTTGCAGACGACAATCTAATGTGGGCCAAATGATAGAATATGTCTTTGATAGGGTAGAAAATATTGTGATAAAAGGAGAAAATGCTGGTTACCAGCATTTTCTCCTTTTCCTACAATGTTTTGAAAAGGCTTCTTTCTCAGGGTCGTTAAAACTCAGGATTGTGTGGTAAAGATTTAACTCTTTACCAAATGACAAAATTTTAGACTGATCTAAATTGAAAGCTTTTGCAAACAACAAATTTAATATGACCCAAAAACTGAAATTTGTCTTTGGAAGGGTAAAAAGCATTGTGGAAAAAGGAGAAAATACTGGTTACCAATATTTTCTCCTTTTCCAGCAATGTTTTTTCAAAAGCCTTCTTTCTGTAAGTTGTTAGAACTGGAGATTGTATGACAAAGGGTTACACAAGTCATGACATTTCTATTGAACTGCATTTCCATTGAAATCTAAAGCCTTAGCCCTTAACCACACAATCCCAACTTTTAACGACCCTGAGAAAGAAACCTTTTGAAAACATTGTGGGAAAATGAGAAAATGCTGGTAACCAGCATTTTCTCCTTCTCCCACAATGTTTTCTACCCAATCCAACACAAATATTAAGTTTTGGGTCACATTTATTTTGTCCTCTGCAAATGCTTTCAATTTGGACTGGTCAAAATTTGGTCGTTTGGTAAAGAGTTAACTCTTGACCACAGTCTATCTCAGACCAAATGAAATAAACTAGAACAGCAACAAAAAGAAGAAAGTTTTCATGGGAGGAATAATGCTTCAGATCTTTGCCAAACGACAACATTTTGGAAGTTTCCAAATTGAAAGCATTTGCAAACGACAAAATAAATTTGAATCAAAAACTGATATTTGTTTTGGGAAAGGTAGAAAACATCGTTGGAAAAGGAGAAAATGCTAGTTACCTGCATTTTCTCCTTTTTGGGAAAGGTAGGAAACATTTGGGAAAAGGAGAAAATGTTGGTTACCAGCATTTTATCCTTTTCCCACAATATTTTCAAAAAGCATTTTCCCCAGGGTTGTTAAAAGTCGGGATTTTGTGCTAAAGGGTTAAATGTACGAAAATGATTTTTGAAGGAGCAAATATCTGTTAGTTCTTTACCAAACAACAAATATTAAGCCTTGTCCAAACTCAAAGTATTTGCACCTGACAAATCTAGTGTGGCTCAAATGTTGAAATCTGTCCGAGAAAGGGCAGAAAACATTGTAGAAAAGGGAGAAAATGCTGGTAACCAGCATTTTCTCCTTTTCCACAATATTTTCAAAAGTCTTCCTTGTTAAGGTCGGTTTTAAAAAAAAAAACAAGACTGTGTGGTAAAGGGCTAAATCTTACCAAGCAACTGCTCCTTTTCCCACATTAGTTTCAAAAGCTTTCGACTGGTTATGAGCATTTTTTTCTTTTTCCCACAGTATTTTCTAAGGTCATCTCTGTCAGTTGTTCAACCTTTTACATATGACAAAATTTTTGTCTTGTCCAAACTGAAAGCTTTTTGCAGATGACAAATGTTGCTAACTCTTTACCAAATGACAAAATTCTAGACTGGTCCAAACTGAAAGCATCTGCAGACGACAAAATAAATGTTGCAAAACTTGAGGAATTTTTCTTTGAAAGCATACAAAACATTATGGAAATAAGAGAAAATACTGGTCACCAGCATTTTCTCCTTTTCACACAGTGTTTGACTTTTCCCTTATGCTTGAGGTCGTTAAAACTCGGGATTGTGTGGGAAAGAGTTGAATAATAGGATCCGTCTTTGAAATGGTGGAAAACATGATGAGAAAAGGAGAAAATGCTGGTTACCAGCGTTTTCTCTTTTTCTCACCATGTTTTCAATAGCTTTTTTCAATCAGGGTTGTTAAAATTGGTATTGTGTGGTAAAGCGTTAAAGTTGGAATTGTGTGGTGAGGGACAGATGACCTTGACCTTAGCTTTCAAAGTAAGAAATGAGCAAATCTTTCTCAAAAGAGTAGTTCCATAAAGCCGAGACCTCAGGTAGCTCAGTCAATAGTGTACAGAGTTTGATCCCCTGCTGGATCGATTTCTTTCTGAGGATTGATGAAAGTCATTGCGACAACATTCATTCCTCTTTCACCGCTGACCATTGTTTTGACGATGGTTAAAACATTTGCAAACAACATTAAAAACGTAGCTCAAATGATGGGATTTTGCTTTGATGGGTTACAAAACATTGTGGTTTCCAGCATTTTCTCCTTTTCCTGCAATTTTTTTCAATTGCTATTTTCTTCTGGGTTGTTATGACAGGATTGTGTGGTAAAGGGTTAATAATTATGTTAGCCAGAAGGAAATCTACTTAAAATTTGGTATTTAACTCTTTACCACACAATCCTGATTTTTAACGACCCTGAGAAAGAAGACTTTTGAAAACATTGTGGGAAAAGGAGAAAATGCTGGTAACCAGCATTTTCTCCTTTTCCCACAATGTTTTCTATTCTATCATTGCACCATTTGAGGCACATCAAAATTGTTGTCTGCAAAAGCTTTCAATTTGGGACTTCTTTAAAATTTTTCATTTGGTAAAGAGTTAATCCATTACAGTTTGATTATAGTTGGATAATTGTGTTTCAGGTCAGCAAAGATCAGGATCAGATGGCACAAAATATTATGGCAGCTTTTACAAGGATACCTCATAAACTAAAAGTATAGATAAAAGATCTGATTGTGCTTCATAACAGTTTGATCTGATTGTAAACTTTCTGCCAAAATACTTAAAGGTTGTGCTCATTATCTAAACCTTTTACAACACAAAAAAACAAGTAGACTTGTCCAATTCGGATGCATTCTGCGGACGACAATTTACATGTAGCTTAACCCTTTCCCAAACAAGCCCTGGTTTTCACATGTCTGCAGTACAAGTCTTTTGAAAACACTGTGGGAAAAGGAGAAATTGCTGGTACCGAGCAATTTCTCCTTTTCCCACAGTGTTTTCTACCTGTTTTGAGACCTTTCTGCCATTTTCATCAAATTTAAAATTGTCGTCTGCAAACTCTTTCAATTTGGACTAGTGCAAAGTTTGTCATTTGGGAAAGGGTTAAATGATAGGAGTTTGTTTTTGATAGGTTAGAAAGCATTTTGAGAAAAGGAGAAAATACTGGTTACCAGCATTTTCTCCTTTTCCCACAATGTTTTCTAAAGGCTTCTTTGTCAGAGATGTTAAAGCTCGGTATTGCATGGTAAAGGGTTAAGGGTTCACATGGTAACAAGACGACAAGGTATGTAGGATACATCAGTTTTTGTCGCTCTGTTGGTTTTCTTTTGTTTTTTTCCAGATCACAGAAATGATTTGATGAGACTTATCATCATTAGACAGTATGGCATTTATGACTTGTTTTTGCCGCAGAACAAGAGGAAAACAGTCAACCTGTTTTAGGAGGGGGATAGGAGAAATGATGATTCATATTCCATGCTTCAGTGCCCTCTCATGTACATTACAGCGATGGGCAGCAGGAACCATCAAGAAAAACACATTTACCAGTAGATATAAATGAGCCATGCTCTGTGAAAAGGGGCTTAATGCATCTGCGAAAAGTTTCGGCCCAGGTCAGCCTGCGCAGTCTGCGCAGGCTGACCTGGGCCGAAACTTTTCGTTTTTGGTCAATTTTCTGTATGTCAAAGGACCAGTCTTCCCTATGATTCAGTCGGTTTGTTAAAAAAGTGGGTTTTATGGAACCCTAGCTATGTGATGGCTTGATTAGTATGATGTATCATGGAGATGCATTAAGATCCCTTTTGCCAGAGCATGGCTCAAAAATTTTTACCATGTAAGTGGACAGATTTTGTCAAAACAAGCAATTGCTCCTTTTGCAGCAAGGTTCCTACATGGCTCAGTGGTACAGTGTTAGACTCATACTCTGTAGGTCCTGAGTTCAGTCCTCACTCAAATAAATCAATCCATTTTCCACAATGTTATTCTTACAGATAAAAAGCTTTCTTTCCTTGAACTTTCATCCTTTAAGTGACTTTAAAACCCAGAGAGCTCTAAATACAGAAAAATGACCAATAGCGAAAAGTTTCGACCCAGGTCAGCCTGCGCAGATTGAGCAGGCTGACCTCGGTCCATACTTTTTGCAGATGCATTAAGCCCCCTTTTCACACAGCATGGCCCAATTTGTTGTGAAAATTGACTGCATAAGGGATTTTGCCTAAGTGTATTCATTTGTATTCAGGTAAGACCATAAACGTAACCATTATTTGTTCACAGTAACAAAATTACAGCAACAATCATTTAAATCAGTTTTCCTAACAAGCCCTGGTTTTCATGTGTCTGCAGTGCAGGTCTTTTGAAAACACTGTGGGAAAAGGAGAAATTGCTCATAACGAGCAATTTCTCCTTTTCCCACTGTTTTCTACCCTTTTTGATAACTTTCTGCCATTTTCATCAAATTTGAAATTGTCGTCTGCACTCTTTCAATTTGGACCAGTCGTAAATTTGTGGTTTGGGAAAGGGTTAAATCAGTTTTCCAAATGGTTTCTTTCAACAAGAGGGCCATTGGCCTCAACCCTTTACCACACAATCCAAAGTTTTAACGACCCTGAGAAAGAGGACTTTTGAAAACATGGTGGAAAAAGGAGAAAATGCTGGTAACCAGCATTTTCTCCCTTTCCCACAATGTTTTCTGCCCTTTTAAAGACGAATCTCATCTTATGAGCCATATCTAATTTGTCGTCTGCAAATGCTTTCAATATGGACGATTGTAAAATTTTGTCGTGTTGTAAACGTTAACAGGCCCATCTGAGAAAAGTGATCTGAGATTCATTAAGTTGCCACTCCAGGGTGCACACAAGGTTTTTCTAAGATTTGCCCTTGTGACCTACTTTGTGATTCAATTTGACCAATATAATACACTTATCCAACATTTTGATCATATTTATGAGTATATGACTGAAAATGTGGCTTACAGAGTGCATGTAAGATTTTTCAAAAATTTGTCCCAGTGACCTACTTTTTTATCTGAAGTGACCCATTTTCAAGGTAGTCCTAAATATCATCACTACAAAGATTCTGTCAAAATTTCATGAGTATTGGACAGAAACATGACCTCTGGAGTGCACAAAAGGCTTTTCTATGATTTGTCCCAGTGACCCAGTTTTTACGACCTTGATGGCGAAGATGTCTGAAAATATTGTTGAAATAGGAGAAAATGCCGATAACCAATATTAAAGCTAGAAATCATCATTTGAGCTACATTTGTCGTCTGCAAATGCTTTCAATTTGGTGGAGTCCAAAACTTTATTATAAGATACTTATCCCTTTACTACACAGCAGAATTTTAGAAAAGTCAAAATTGAAAGCATTTGCAGATGAAAAATGAATATGGCTCAAATGGTAAAATTTGTCCTTAAAAGGCAGGAAATATTATTGCAAAAGGACAAAAAATTTTGGTTTCAAAACGGTACCTCCTTGGGGTCGTTCAAACACAGGGATGTCTTGTAAAAAGCTATAAAAAAAAGTCTTTCAAGAATTATAATGGTATGAAACATTGGCAGACGTAACAAAATAAATTATTTTCCCCAAATTGCTTTTGAAAGCTATACAATGCAAGACTATAAAAATATTTTTGGTTTAATGGCAAAATTTTAGACTTGCCCCAATCAAAAGCATTTGCAGATGACAATTTAAAATACTGCTTAAAAAATTTGTATATGAAATGGTAGAAAGTGGGAAAGGAAGAAAATGCTGGTTACAAGCGTTTTCTCTTTTTCCAACCATGTTTTGAAAAGCCCTTTTTCTACGTGCCTTTAAAACTGAGACTTATGTGGTAAAGGATTAATTTGACAGTAATAAATCATTCAACCAAAGACCTACTCCTGACAGAATAAGTTCACTCTAACCCTTTACCAAACAATCCCAAATTTTAACGACCCTAAGGAAGAAGCCTTTTGAAAACATTGTGGGAAGAGGAGAAAATGCTGGTAACCAGCATTTTCTCCTTTTCCAACCATGTTTTCTACCCTTCCCAAATTAAATTAAAATTTTTTGAGCTTCATTTATTTTGTCGTCTGCAAATGCTATCAATTTGGACTAATCTGAAGTTCTGTCGTTTGGTAAAGAGTTAAGCAATTTAAACTTATTTTAATTCTAGCATCTGGAACAGCTGCCACAAGAAAACCATACAAAATTTCGAACACTTTCTTCTGTCACAATGATTGTTTGCTTTTCTCTTTCTTTTCAGATTTCATACCAACAACTTGAAACAAGTTAATATGGTGTATACTGTGAGGATCCTTCATGGCTCTGTGGTTGACTCTTCAAAATTCCTTGCTTTGCCAAATTGGAAGAATTAAATTTAGTAGACAACAAATTAATTAAGGTTCAAATGGTGGATTTTGTCTTCATAAGGTTTAAAAACATTGTGGGGAAAAGGAAAAAAAAAGTGGATTCCATCATTTTCTCCCTTTTCCAATACTTTTTCAAGAGCCTTTTTAATAAGGGTCATTAAAACTATGAACTGTTTGGTAAAGGGTTAAGACCTAGGATTTGTAATCCTGAGGTTCTGAGTTTGATCTCTACTGATACTGCTGCTCATGCATGAGTTTCCTTTGGCAAGATCACTACAAAGCCACAACTTGTGTTGAATAACACCCTTACACATAAATAAACTTGTACCCTGTTGCTGTGATGTGACTCTTGAAGTGTGAGTAAGCCTATACCTGACGACAGAAATCTGGACTAATCCAAACTGAAAGTATTTACAGACAGTAAAATTAATGAAATGTGACTAAAATGTCAATTTTCTTTTTATGAAAGAGTAGAAAAAATTGTGGGAAAAGGAGAAAATGCTGGTTTTTACCAGCATTTTGTCCTTTACCCACAATGTTTTCAAAAGCCTTCTTTCCCGCCTGGGTCTTTAAAATTTGTGATCCTTTACCACACAATCCCGACCTTTAACAACCCTACGGAAGAAGCCTTTTGTAAACATTGTAGGAAGAGGAGAAAATGCTGGTAATCAGCAGTTTCTACCCTATCAAAGAGAAAAATCATCAGTTCAGCTACTTTTAATTAAACGTCTGCAAATGCTTTCAATTTGGTCTAGTCCAAAATTTTGTTGTTTGGTAAGAGTTAAGCCTTTCCAAAACATATTGTTGACTCTTCCAAACTCAAAGTAACTGACGACACAAATTCAAAACAGGTATAAATGATAAATGAGCTGTTGTACTCTGATAAGGTAGAAAAGATTGTGGGAAAAGGAGAAAACCCTGGTTTCTCCTTTTCCCAGTGTTTTCAAAAGCCTTTTTCTCCAGGACTGGTTAAAACTTGGGACTGTTTGGTTAAGGGTTAAAACACCATCTAAACAAACTGTGTGTATAAGTTATGAAGGATAGGGTTGAAAAGAACTTCTGAACTTAGACGAAAACCAGCTGTCATGTGACTACTGCTAGCTGTAAGTCTATATATGGGCTTGAATATTATAACCCTTTACCAAATGATTCCATATATTTATGATTGTAAGGATGAACGCTTACAAAAGTAGATGTTAAAAAAGAATGAAACCAGCTTCTTTTTTTTTTCCTAAACGTTTTTTACCCTTTCATAACCAGATGTAATCATTTTGAGCCAACTAAATTTGCCCTCTGCAAATGCTTACAATTTGGGTCAGTCTCAAATTTTCTAGTTTGGTACAGAATTTACCCTCTACCACTTGACAAAATTTTGGACCGGCCAAAACTGAAAGCATTTGCAGACAAAAACTTAAGTGCAGCTCAAATGATGGTTTCTGTCATTGATAGGGAAGAAAACATTGCAGGAAAAGCAGAAAATGCTGGTTACCAGTATTTTCTCCTGTTCCCACAATGTTTTCAAAGCCCATCTTTCCAAAGGGTTGTGAAAACCAGGTACTGTGTGGTAAAGGGTTAACCCTTTACCCCACAATGCCGCCTGTTAATGACCCTGCAAGAAGCCTGTTGAAAACATTGTGGAAAAAGGAGAAAATGCTGGTAACCAGCATTTTCTCCTTTTCCCAAGATGTTTTCTACTCGATCAAAAAAAAAATTGCACCATTTCGGCCACGTTAACATTGTTGCCAGCAAATGCTTTCAATTTGGACAAGGCCAAAATTTTGTCGTCTGGTACAGGGTTAAATCAGTCAGGGGCACCTGTTCTTTATATTTAAATTACTTACCATGTGTTTCTTGGCTTTTTTTCCATAAAATTGCTCTCCCTGTTGGATTTATCCTTCTTTTTCCATGATTTGGTGACAATTATTGTAACCAGCATCCTTCCTATCCCACCTGTAAATAACATACAAACATAAATGAGTCATGCTCTGGCAAAAGGGGTCTTAATGCATCTACGTGATGCACTATATACAGTGTTAAACTCGTACTCTGTAGGTCCTGGGTTCAGTCCTAACTCAAAACAATACATCCATTTTCCACAATGTTATTCTTACAGATAAAAAGCTTTCTTTCCTTGAACTTTCATCCTTTATGTGACTTTAGAACCCAGAGAGCTCTAAATACAGAACAGTGACCAAAAGCGACAACTTTCGGCTTTTCTGAAATTCATCATTTAATTACGACCTGTAAAACCCAGTGTGTATAACAACCGACTGCCCTCCTTAGGCAGACTGGTCCTTAGACATGCAGATAATTGACCAACAGCAAGAAGTTTCGGCCATACCCACAGCACAGGCTGACCTGGGTCTCTACTGTTTGCAGATGCATTAAATCCCCATATTCACAAAGCATGGCTTGAATTTTGTTAACTTGCTGTTCAAATAAATGTAATAGACATTTTTCAGTCGAGAGTAAGACCCAACTTCATTTTGGTCAAACATTGGTGATAGGCAACTTATTTGTCCTTACAGGGTTTCACTAGGACCAGGCTGGGATTCTCCAGTGCCTTGCTAAAGGACACTCTTATTAGACCATTGCCACTAGTGCAAATCAAAACCAATCTTTCTTGACAAGGCTTTTGAAAATCCAATGCCCTTATTTCTTGAGCAACAGTGAACCCTGTCTCCAAAGGGGCTCTAGGGTTACCCAGTCTTCAAATTTTTCATACTCTTTACCACACTACAAAATTTCAGACTTCCAAATTTCCTTCAGAAAACATTTTTGGAACAGGAGAAAATGCATTTTTCTCCTTTTCCAACTATAATTTCTTCCCTTTCCAAAACAAATCCCATCATTTCGGCCACGTCTACTTTGTTGTCTGGTAATACCTTAAATTTGGACTAATCTAAAATTTTAACTCTTTACCACACAATCCCGAGTTTTAACAACTCTGAAGAAAAAGCCTTTTGAAAACATTGTGGGAAACGGAGAAAATGCTGGTAACCAGCATTTTCTCCTTTTCCCACAATGTTTTCTACCCTATCCAATAGATAAATCATCATTTAAGCTTAATTTGTTGTCTGCAAATGCTCTGAATTTGGTCCAGTCTAAAATTTTGTCGTTTGGTAAAGGGTTAAATCATGGAAAATTCTCAAAACATTACCAATTGACTTTTTATTACCCTACAATAAACGTTTCTGTGAAAACATTGTGGGAAAGGCAGCAGTTGCTTCATGTAGTTTTTGGTAGTCTACAAGTACCCTGAACCGTGATGGTCTTTAATTAACCCATTACCATACAACAAAATTTTAGACTCGTTGAAATTGAAAGCATTTGCAGACCACATTTTCGATGTCGCTCATATGATGCAATTTTTCTTTGATAAGGTAGAAAACATTGTGGAAAAAGGAGAAATGCTGGTTACCAGCATTTTCTCCTTTCCCCACATTGTTTTCAAAAGACTTCTTTCTTAGAGTTGTTAAAAGTCGGCATTCTGTGGCAAAGGGTTAAAGCCCCTTTCACAATTGCCTTGCAACCACTTTATGATCACCTTCAACACTTTTTTTAGCAGTGTTGCATGTCCAATTGCATGGTGTCTTGCTGGCTATCGCAGTCATTGCAGAGTCATAAGTAGTCGCAACCAATAGTATCAGACTTGAACATGCTCAAAATATTCCGACACAACTGCATGCAATCAAAATATTCGTACTTGGTTGCACCAACAGTTGTACAAGTGTTGCACAACATTGCAAACAGTTGCACAACAAGACGCACAAGCTTGCATGATTTTAATATTGTATTTGATTGCCACGGAGCTGTGCAACACTCACAAATGTATTGGGCATGTCAAGTTACCAGGCATGCCTTTGATTGCTTTTAGAATGCGACTATTAGACTGTTTTTAGACAGTTGGCTTCAATCTGCCAGTAGCTGAAATGGTTTCCAGCCCTTTTTGAAGAAAGCATGAAGCTGCTGCCACTAACTTTCTGTTTTTACTTGATGTTTGTTGCTTTTTTACATTTCATTCTTTCTTCGGAATTCATTGTTGATCTGACAAGATCCATAAACCTGGGTCTTGTTGAACAACCACTGATAAGACTAATATCATGATTGTGCAATCAGTCTCATCCAAACACTGAACCATTCGTATTGTGTTATCCCTATACCACACAGTTACAAGTTAACGACTCTAAGCCATAAGCCTTTTGAAAACATTGTGGAAGAAGGAAAAAAATGATGGCAACCAGCATTTTCTCTTTTTCCCACAATGTTTTCTACCCTGTCAAAGACAAATTCCATCTTATGAGTAACATTTGAATTTTTGACTGCAAATGTTTTCAATTTGGACAAGAATATATTTTGCCCGTGTGGTAAAGAGTTGAGACAAATCATAAAACAATGGTCCCACTGGGTGTATGTACATCCCAAACACCAATCACAGTTACTTGTGCAACACTCACAGGTACACATTATGAACACTTGCAGGAACATATGTGGATTTGTTGTGCAGCAGTTGCTTCAACACGTTCTGGATGAATGACTTCCATTGCATTTGTGACAGCTTTTTTGCGTACCTTTTTTAAGTCCTTTTGTGCTGTTTGATCTTGACTGACACCATCCACAAAAACTATCCAATGTGATACTGGCAGTGAAAAGTTAACAAGGTGAGTTTGTCTGTGAAAGTATTTCAGGCGGGGTAAAGGGGTTTTCATATTTTGGATTCTGATTTTTTGCTCTGATAAAGAAAACATCAAACAGTACGCATCTTCAGAAGAAAATTGACTGTTTTTTCTTTTCAATACTGCTTGTCAAATATGTATTTACTGTTTTCTGATACAATCTTTCACAGACCAACTGGTAACAACCACATGAAAGTATAATTGTACAGAGGCTTTATTAACCCTTTGCCACACAATCCTGACTTTTAACAACCCTGAAAGGCCAGGCTTTTGAAAACATTGTGGGAAAAGGAGAAAATGCTGGTAATCAGCATTTTCTCCTTTTCCCACAATGTTTTCTACCCTATTAAAGAAAGAAATAATCACTTGAGCTACATTTAATTTGTTGTCTGCAAATGCTTTCAATTTCGTTCAGTCCGAAATTTTGTTGTTTGGTAAAGAGTTAACTTTATAGCACACAACAAAATTTTAGACTTCTCTAACTTGAAACTTGCAGATGATAACTTAAATGTAACTTTAATGATTGTAATTGCCTGTACAAGTGTAGAAAACCTTGTGGGAAAAGAAGAAAATGCTTGTCACCAGCATTTTCTCCTTTTCCCACAACGTTGTATCCCTTTACCACACAATCCCGACTTTCAACGACCCTGAGGAAGAGGCCTTTTGAAAACATTGTGGGAAAAGGAGAAAATGCTGCTAACCAGTATTTTCTCCTTTTCCTACAATGCTTTCTACTCTATCAAGGACAAATTTCATCATTTGAGCCACCTTTAAATTGTAGTCTGCAAATGCTTTCAATTTGGACCAGTCTAAACTTTTGTTGTTTGGTAAAGAGTTAAAAAGGTTATTTCCTCAGGGTCTTTAAAACTCTGGATTGTGTGGTAGAGGGTAAACACTTACCCATAAGACAAAATTTAAGATTTGTCTAAATTGACTGCATTTAGAGGCAACAAATTAAGTGTGGCTGAAATGAAAGTGTTTGTCTTTGAAAGGGCAGACAACATTGTTGGACAAGGAGGAAATACTGGTTACTATTACGGGAAAAGGAGCCCCCTTTTCTGTGCTTTTATTGACAAATCCTATTATTTGAGCAACTGTAGCATGGAAATTCTTTGAATTAGGACATGTCCAAAAATTAGTCATTTAGTCATCTGGTTAACCCTTTACCATACGACAGAATTTTAGACATGTCCAAATTAAGGGCATTTGCAGTCGACAAAATAAAGGTGACTAAAAATTGAAGTGTGTTGTTGGAAGGACAGAAAACATTGTGGGAAAAGAAGAAAATGCTGGTTACCAGCATTTTCTCCTTCTCCCCTCAATGTTTTTAAAAGCCTTTATCCTCAGGGTCGTTAAAAGTCAGGATTGTGTGGTAAAGAGTTAAGGGTTAATCACCAAGTGTGCCCCTAATGCTTGGGAGTCTTTTTTTTTTTTAAATGTTCAATAGGCCAATCTTTGGGTCCAAATTCATACTAATAACCACACATAAACCCTTCTAGCAATGTTGCAGCCAAGGTAGATCAAGATCAGATCTTAGATCTACACTGTCTGTTGGACAAAAAAACCCTAAAAAATTGTAAACATTTTTGTTTATCTCCAACTGAAAATACCTTTCGCTTTGAGAGGCACTCTAAGGGTTTATAATTGTTGCAAATACATCAGCCAATAACTGAAAAGATTTTCATCAGTGCCATTCCAGTTATTTGATGAATTCAGACATTTTCGTATGTTCAACAGACAATATGTTGCCATGATTTCTGCCTAACAACAGCTTGCCTGGTCATCAAGGAATTATCATCAGAGAATACATTATCAGTATTCCAACATGTTGCCATTATTTCCACTTTATCTAACTCTTTACAAAATGCAAAAAAAAAATTTTAGGCTTGGCCATTACTGAAAGCATTTGCTACGGAATCCTGTTTCCGCCATCCACTTTTCGACCTACGAGGAACTCGAAATGTAGAAATTAGGCACACTAACTTCCACTTTTCTAGCAAAAAAGGTACCTCAAAAAGTCGAAAAGTTGAAGTTTTTGACCTGACAATTGTCAAAAAACTTTCCACTTTTCGACCTCACATTTGTCTAGAAAAGTAGAAATTAGGAAGTACTAACTTCAACTTTTCACGTTAAACTGCTAGGTCGAAAAGTAGAAAAGTGGAAGTTTTTCACATGACAATTGTCAATAAAACTTCCACTTTTCAACCTAGAAAAGTCGAAAAGTTGAAAAGTCAAAAAGTCGAAAAGTTGAAAAGTCGAAATTAGCCGATTAAAACTTCCACTTTTCTAGTTAGGACTAATTTTTTGTAGGATAAATTGGCCGCGGGACCGGTGACACAGGAATTTTTACCCTAAACTGGCAGCCTGTTATCAATCTTTATTTTATGGTCTATAGGACGGCTACGGGGGATACAATGGGTACCAGTTTATTTTTACCCCTACACCAGCTCCAACATTATTTGGTGCTGATAAACAGACATCCCGTGATAATCAGTCCTAACTAGAAAAGTGGAAGTTTTAATCGGCTAATTTCGACTTTTCAACTTTTCGACTTTTCTAGGTCGAAAAGTGGAAGTTTTATTGACAATTGTCATGTGAAAAATGTCCACATTTCTACTTTTCGACCTAGCAGTTTAACGCGAAAAGTTGAAGTTAGTACTTCCTAATTTCTACTTTTCTAGACAAACGTGAGGTCGAAAAGTCGAAAGTTTTTTGACAATTGTCAGGTCAAAAACTTCAACTTTTCGACTTTTCAAGGTAACTTTTTTGCTAGAAAAGTGGAAGTTAGCGTACCTAATTTCTACTTTTCGAGTTCCTCGTAGGTCGGAAAGTGGATGGCGGAAACAGGATTCTGTAATTTGCAGATGACAATTCCAACATGGCTCAAATGATGGGATTTGTTCTTGAAAGGGCATAAAACTTTGCTGAAAAAAACCGTTAACAAGCAGCTTCTTCTTCTTCAACAGTTTTATCAAAAGCTGTTTTCTCGGGGGTCATTAGATAAATGGGATTGTTGTAAAGGAATAATTTACCAGAGAATTTTCCTACCTGGTATTTCAGTTATGGTTTTTTCCACTTCAGTTGTGACAATACTTAAAAAAAATTACAAAATTTTTTACTTTTTCCCACACTGTTTCCGAAAGCCCTCTTTCTCAGGGTCATTAAACTTTTCAGCGCCATAGGCGAAAACAGGGACTTTTGCAGACAGCATAGATCAAGATCAGACTGATCAGAACGTGCTGTCTGATCTTTGATCTATGCCCTCCGCTTGTTTTGACAAGCCTATATGATAAAAATCTTCCGGAGATTCAGTGGATTCTATTTCCAGCCATCAAAAGAGGCCAAGTTTGTTTATTTGGCGCCGAAAGAGTTAAAACTTGTGATTGGATGGGTACATGTTGAAACAACACATGACATTATGGCTCAAACTCATTAGATTTGTTTTACTCGTTACCAAACAACAAAATTTTAGACTCGTCCAAATTGAAAGCATCTGCAGAAGGCAAATCAAATGTAGCTCATCTAAGGTATTTGTCTTTAAAAAGAGTAGAAAATATTTGGGAAAAGGAGAAAATGCTGGTTATCAACATTTTCTTCCTTTCCCAAAAGGTTTTCAAAAGGTTCTCTCTAGCAGGGTCGTTTAAACTAGGGATTATGGTAAAGGGTTAAACTGGAACTAAAGTTAGGTGCTTGTTACCAGAATTTTCTCCTTCATCTACCATGGGCTTCCATTATAAAATTTCAAGCAACACTTTGATACAAAGGCAAACTTGGTTCTTGTGAAAAATAACCTCCAGCATTTTGACAGGAGTAAAGTACTGGTCCATACAAAACAAAAGTAACTGAATGGAATGCTGGGGATCATTACTGTATTTCTGCTAAGATTTTACATCCTGTTTTAACGAATTTGAAGATGATGGTTTTTTATGAAAAACATTGCAGGAATACAATTCTCTTTTCCTTTCTATGTTCTAAGGCCTTTTCAAGAAAGACTACTCATTTAGCCATAATTATTTGTCTGTTGTCGGCCCATGCTGTGAATACAAATACTGTAATACTTTAGAGAACAAGTTTTTTGCCTGATAAAGAGGTAAGCTAAACATGTTTTTCAGAACATAGATAAATAGGTTTCATAACAAAAATGCTGCCTAAATTAATGTTACAAGATAATTTTTTTTGTGGTAAAATATCTGCCACAAAATACATGCACAACTTGTATGATACAGGGAACCAGATATTGATCAGTTCCATATTAACCAGGAAACCAGGTATTGATCAGTTCCATGTTCAAGCTGATGCCAAACAACAGCTGGTTCCAGCATTTATCCTTAGAAAAACAGAATCAAACAACCATTTTCTTTCCCTAGCAAAGGCTCTAAAATGCTGCTTAAGTTGAACCCTATTGTTTTGACAAAAATATCTTTTCTGTATCTTTTCAGTGTGTAAGTACAAGATAAAAATGCTTCTTTTGTGCTGTCTGATCTTAATGAACATTGTCTGAAAAAGAATCTGAAGTTATTTTCAGCAGAGCTAAGGGTTAACTCTTTACCAGACCACAAAATTTTAGTGTGCTCCACACTTAACCCTTTCCCAAACGACAAATTTTGGACTGGCCCGAACTGAAAGAGTTTGCAGACGACAATTTCAGATTTGATGAAAATGGCAGAAAGGTCTCAAAAGGGGTAGAAAACACTGTGGGAAAAGGAGAAACTGCTCGTTACGAGCAATTTCTCCTTTTCCCACAGTGTTTTCAAAAGACATGTACTGCAGACACGTTAAAAACCAGGGCTTGTTTAGGAAAGGGTTAAAGGCATTTGCAGAGGACAAATCAAACATGACTAAAAAACTGGAATTTACCTTTGGAAAGGTAGAAAACATAGAAGGGAAAGAAAATGCTGGGTACCAACATTTTCTCCTTTCCCACCATGTTTTCCAAAGGCTTCTCTCCCAGGGTCATTAAAAGACAGCATTGTGCAGTAAAGGTGTAACAAAGAATTATGGGCTAATGCTGAATATATATCATCCCCTTATTTGGATAGCTGCCAGTGTTAAGGTTGCAGACCCTCAAAAGCGTTCATATAAGTTCCACAGAGCAATGGCAACAGCTTGCAAAAATCCATATTTCCAGATAAACAAATCATTTTTCCATGAATTTGGCATCAACACTGTCGATGTTATTTGTCATAGCCCATTCCCTCCTGAAATAAATTTACAGCAGATGACTTTGACAAGATCCCTTCTACTCTTTATCACACAATTTCGAGTTTTAATGACCTTGAAAAGCGGTCTTTGAAAACATATTGGGAGAAGGAGAAAATCGCTTTTACCAGCATTTTCTCCCTTTCCCACAATGTTATTTACACATAATTCTAAGCTTTAACAACATTGAGGAAGATAGCTTTTGAAGAAACATGGGAAAAGGAGAAAATGATAGAAGCCAGTATTTTCTTCTTTTTCCACAATGTTTTCTACCATCTAAAAGACCTGTTACATAATTTGAACTACATTTAATTTGCCATCTGCAAATTCTTTGAATTTCGGCTGGTTCAAAATTTTGTCGATTGGTAAAGACAACCCTTTATAACACAATACCAACTTTCAGAGGATGAAGGCTTTTGAAAACATCGTGGGAAAAGGAGAAAATGCTGGTCCCTGATAAAAGAGGACTTTCGAAAACATAGTAGGAAAAGGAAAAACTGCTGGCAACCAGCATGATACTATAAATGGATAAGGACTTTGATTTGCACTGCTAGCTTTTTCTCCTTTTCCCACAATGTTTTTAGAAATCCCTTTTACCTGGGCCATTAAAAGTTGCCATTGTGTGGTTAAGTGTTAAAACTTTGCAAGTGGCTTGGAAAGAATATCATGTATTCTAAGTACTGGTAGTTGAAATTGCAGAAAAGCATGATAGGTGCACTGGCAATCAGAATATAGCTGAAATGTTGAAAATGGCATTTAACACCATACAATCAATCAATCAATCAATCAATCATTCAGTTATTTCTACTGACTCAAAATATACCATTCATTTATCTAACAACCTGGTGTTTACTCCTTATCAAATGAACATATTTCAGACTAGTCCTGTTTGAAAGCATTTGCAGACGACATATTAAGTTTCAAAGCATTTGCAGATGACAAAATAAACCAGAGTAAAAAATTAGGATTTGTTTTGGGAAGGGTAGAAAACATTGTGGGAAAAGGAGAAAATGCTGGTTAAAAGCTTTTTCTCTTTTTCCCACATTTTTGTCAAAATCTTTCTTTCTCAGGGTTGTTAAAAGTTGGGATTATGTGGTAAAGTGTCAAATCACTTACTTCTACAACAACTTTACAGCAGACAAGTTTGAAAATATCCTTGAAAAAAAAATACATGATCAACATGAATTAACTCTTTACCAAACAACAAAATTTTAGACCAGTCCAAATTGAAAGCATTTGCAGACGACAAAATAAACGTGACTCAAAAATTGAAATTTGTGTTGGGATGGATAGAAAACACTGTGGGAAAAGGAGAAAATACTAGTTACCAGCATTTCTCCTTTCCTCACAATGTTTTGAAAAGGCCTCTTTCTCAGGGTTGTTAAAACTCGGGATTGTGTGGTAAAGAGTTAAAGCTTTAATAGATGAATACTTATGAAAAATTATGGAGAAAGGACAAATTAAATTTCATTATTTGTTAAATTGTTTTCAAGAGACCTGTAATACATTACTAAACAAGAAATATCTTTAAAAAGACAGATGGCATAAAATTTGCCAGTTTAAGGGCAGGCGCCTTTAAACTAAACTTGTCTATATTTTTGACCAATCACAAATTTCTATGCATTTATTTGTTATCAGTACCAAATGTTAGGTCAAAAGCCAGCACATCAGCTATGCTAAAAATGCAAAAGAAAAGGAGTTACAGAATATGATTTCATATGATCAATGACATGAAGCATCCTAATCGGTTTTTGAGAAAAACCTTTCAGGAAAACCTCACTTTATCGTTTACAAGACAATCCTTTACCACACAATCTAGAGTTTTAACGACACTGATAAAGAAGCCTTTTGAAAACATTATGGGAAAAGGAGAAAATGCTGGAAATCAGCATTTTCTCCATTTCCCACAATGTTTTCTACCCTATCAAAGATTAATTCCATCACTTGAGCCACATTTCAATTGACACCTGCAAAGGCTTTCAATTTGGGCAAGTCTACATTTTTGTGGTTTGGTAAAGAGTAAAAGAACCCTCGGGAAGAAGCCCTTTGAAAACACTGTTGGAAAAGGAAAAAATGCTGGTCACAATGTTTTTCCTGTCAAAGACAGAAATCATCAATAAATTTTGGGCTACTTTTAAAGTGTCATCGGCAAATCATTTCAGTATGGACAAGTCTAGAATTTTGTCGTTCGATAAAGAATTCGTACAAAAATGACTCAGCCTGTCAAAATGTCAAGACATTCCCTTTCTTGTTACAAACCTACAAAAAAACCATGGTTAGAGCTAATGGATAAGTATCATAAATTCATATTTCTTTTAGCTGGAAGCCATGAATTCATTTATCATAAAACCTACACAAGCATTGCTGATCTATATGAGTAATGCTCTGTGAAAAAGGGGCTTAATGCATCTGCCAAAAGTATCGACCCAGGACAGCCTGCTCAATCCACGCAGGCTGACCTGGACCAAAACTTTTCGCTACTGGTCAATTTTCTGTACGTCCGAGGACCAGTTTACTTTTGTTAAAAAAGGTGGCTTTTATGGATCCATCATTATGTGATGGCTTGATTGGTATAATGCATCACAGGGATGCACCAAGCTCCATTTTGCCAGAGCATGGCTCAAAGGTAAGCACCTAAAGGTCCATGCACTAATAAAAACATTGTTTTGAATACATCTATCGTTTTCCTCTTTATCAGATAAAATGCCGAGATCTTTAGTTCAGTTGGTAAGATACTGGAGTTGAAACCAGGGGGTCATGGGTTTGAATCCACAGTTCAGCCAATTTCTTTCTTTCTGAGGGTTGATGATTGTCATCGTAACAAGAGTCATTCTCCTCTCATTGTTGAATCGGGCCCGGTAGCTCTGTCTATAACATAATATTATAGGAGTTCGAATCAGAGGATTGTGGGCTCCTTTTCCCAACTCGGCCAATTTCTCTACAAGGATTGATAATGGACATTGCAACAAGATTCATTCCTCTCTCACCCCTGATCATTGCTTCAATGATGGTTACGTAGGAAAGAAGCTTGTGGCTTGGGAAGAATATTGTGAAATACTGGCAAAAAGAAACACAATGAAAGCATGAATAGCAGCACTGGCCACAGCAATATACATGAAAAAAATGTTGAAACAGCATTTAACACCATACAATCAATCAACCAACCAACCAGATGACAATTTCAGACTTGTCTAAATTGAAAGCATTTCTACATGACAAATTAAACTGTGACTGAGAAATGGAATTGGCCTGTAAAGAGGAGAAAATAAGGTGCCAAAAGGAGAAAGCTGATTTCCAGCATTTTCTCATTTTCCTTCAATGTTTTCAAAAGCCTTCTTCCTTAGAGTTAATAAAACTCAGGATTGTGTTGCAAAGGATACTGGGTGTTCAGTCTTGTAATTTATTACTGAACACTTTACCAAATGACAAAATTTTGGCCCAGTCCAAATTCAAAGCATTTGCAGACAACAAATTAAAAGTAACTCAAAACATGAAAATAGTCATTCATAGAGTAGAAAACATTGTGGGAAAAGGAGAAAATGCTGGTTACCAGCATTTTCTCCTTTTCCCACAATGTTTTCAATAGGCTTCTTCCTCAGAACTGTGTGGTAAAGGGTTTCTACATATTTCCAAACAGAACACTGTAACCAAAATTATGAATGATGACAGAAAATATAAAACAGAAAAATCTTAAATAAAAACTGATTATAAGCAATGTCTTTAAATGACAATTATGTTTTGAATGTGCAGCAATCAGTTTTGAACAGTACTGCATTGTGGTGGTGAAACACGATCAAGACTATAAATTAGATCCCATATTCAATTCCCTGCCTGTAGGTTGATTTTTTTGAAGAATATTTTGCTTCCCACCCAACTGGAGGCAAACTGGTAAGAAACCCAGAGGTATCAGTGCTTTGCGCTTGTGGTCTGTTAACTCTTTACCAAAGGACAAAATTTTAGACCGGTCCAAATTGAAAGCATTTGCAGACAACAATATAATTGTAATTGAAAAGTTGAAATTTGTTTTGGGAAGGGTAGAAAACATTGTGGGAAAAGGAGAAAATGCTGGTTACCAGGATTTTCTCCTTTTCCCACAATGTTTTCAAAAGGGTTCTTTCACAGGGTCGTTAAAAGTCAGGATTGTGTGGTAAAGAGTTAAACAACCAAGAGATCTATTTGAAGACATGCTTGGATATTGCACACAAACTCCTTTGTATCCAATTTTTTTCTCTCTAGCAGCCCATGACAAATATGCGAAGAGCGTAGAGGAATCCTTATCAAACACATCATCATCAACATCATCATAAACCGGCCGACATAGCTCAGTAGGTAGAGCGTAGGACTCGTGAACACAATGTCCTACAGATTGTGGGTTCGTATCCCCGGCTGGCCAACTAAAAATTACTAATAGTCTTTCGGATGAGACATTAAACCGAGGTCCCGTGTGACGGTGCTATACGCCGAGCACGTTAAAGAACCAGGCGAAGTTCTCAGTAGTTTCGACCTGTATCCTTGCACTATCCCCCGTAACAACTAACCGTCTTCTGGGGGCGTCGCTCAGATGGGCAACCGGTAGCGACGATAAATAAACGGAAATAACCAACCAACATCATCATAATCACCATCAATTTACTTTTACTGACAGTTTGGTGAGACTTTTGCAATCATCAACTGATGGGTAATCCACCATCGGACAGGCTAATCACTGAGGACATGGCGTCTGATCAACGAGTCATCGGTGGCACTGTTTGTACTTGCGACATAATAAGCCAAAATCACAGACCACCGGGTAAAAAATTAACCCTTTATGGCATAACCCAAAGTTTTAACAACCACAAGAAGGCAGGCCTTTGAAAATATTGTGGGAAAAGGAGAAAATGCTTTTCAACACTTTCCAGGGTAAATCCAATCTTTTGAGCTATATTTGTTATGTTGTCTGCAAGTGACTTCAATGTGGGCAAGTCTATGATTTGGTTGTTTGGTAATGACTTAACTCTCACTGATTCATTCCTCTCACTGCTGATCATTGTTCCAAAGACGGTAACAACCATTTTCTCCTTTTCTAACAATGTTTTCTATATTTTCCAGAGCAAATCCCATCATTTTAGCCACATTTAACCTTTTAGAACATGATCCCAAGTTTTAACTCCCCTGAGGAAGAAGCCTTTGATTGATTGTATGGTGTTTAACGCCATTTTCAACATTATTTCAGTTATATTGCGGTGGCCAGTGCACCTATCCATGCTTCCCTGGAGTTTCTTTTACCAGTACTCCGCACAATATTCTTTCCAAGCCACTGGCTGCTTTCCCACATAACCATCGTCGAAACAATGGTCAGCAGTGAGAGAGGAATGAATCCTGTCGCAATGACTATCATCAATCCTCGGAAAGAAATTGGCCAAGCCAGGGATCGAACCAGCGACCTCCTGTTCTCAAGTCCTGTACGCTACCGACTGAGCTACTGGGGCTTGGCAAGAAGCCTTTGAAAAAGATTATGGGAAAAGGAGAAAATGTTGGGAAAATGTTGGTCACTAGCGTTTTCTCCTTTTACCACAATATTTTCTGCCCTTTCACAAGCATAATCATCATTTAACTCTTTACCACATGACAAAAATGTAGACTTGTCCAAACTGAAAGCATTTGCAGACGACAATTTAAATGTTATTCAAATGATGGAATTTGTCTTTCATTGGGTAGAAAACATTATGGGAAAAGGAGAAAATGCTGGTTACCAGCATTTCTCTTTTTCCCATAATGTTTTCAAAAGGTATCTTTCTCAGGGTTGTTAAAACTCGGGATCGTGTGGTAAAGAGTTAAGACTATTTGTCATCTACAAATGCTTTCAATTTGAACCAGCCCAAGAATTTGTCATTTGGTAAAGGGTTAATCTGTCATGTGCAAATGCTTTCAATATTAGACAAGTTTAAAATTCTGTTGTCTGGTAGAGAGATAATGCTTATCTGCTCAATGCGGAGCCCTCTGGAGGGAAGCCATGGTTCTCCTTTGAACATGCAACCTACCATCCTTGAGACAAGCACTCCAACTGCATTGCAACCAAGTTGGTTTATCAGTGATCAGATAAACAGTACAATGTGACGATAAAGTGCTTATGCACTTGAAAGAATTTGCACCATACTCTGACATAAAGGAGCTTAATGCATCTACGTGATGCATTATGCCTATCAAGCCATCACATATTTATGGATCCATAATAGCCACTTGTTTTAACAACCAACTTAATTATGAGGTAGACTGGTCCTTTGACATACAGAAAATTGACATACAGCGAAAAGTTTTGGCCCAGGTCAGCCTGCTCAGACTGACCCGAGTCGAAACTTTTCGCAGATGCATTAAGCCCCCTTTTGCCAGAGCATGGATCATTTATATACATCATTCCAGTAAAGCAGTCACTGTTTCATTTAACTCCTAACTAAAAGTACCAAGTTTTAACAACCCTGATAGAAGAAGGCTATTGAAAATATTGTGGGAGAAAAAAGAGAAAATGCTGGTAACAAGCATTTTCTCCTTTTCCTACAATATTTTCTACCCTCCCAAGGGAGTATCATATCATTTGAAACATATCTAAATTGTTGTCTACTAATGCTTTTAACCCTTATAGTGCCGAATAAACCTATCAGACATTTTCATCTTAGAGATACAACCTAAGTAACTGCATTTTCAGGGTTGCTTCTGTCTAGTATTTCAGCGAAGCGGACAGTGTAGATCAAAGATTAGGCTGCACGTTTTGTGCAGCCTGATCTTGATCTACACTGGCCGCAAAGGCAATTATAGTCATGAAAGGCGCTTTATGGGTTAATTTGGACAAGTCTAAAATTTTGTTTTTTGATATAGAGTTAACCTGTTATCATGCAACTACAATTCTACACCACTGCTGCAGAAAAGTTTTCATTAAACATACATGGAAAAAGGAGCACTTCCTTGTGAAAAGTAACTGCTCCTTTTATGACAATGTTTTCCAAACCCCTTGTACTGAACACTTTCAGGGGTCCTGCGTGACTCAGTGGTGAAGTGCACGAATTGTGACCTAGAGGCCCCGGGTTCTAGCCTCACTGGATCCATTGGGTTTGCAGGCGTGTCCTTGGGCATGACACTTCAGAGCCCTTGCCTAGTACCAGTGAAACCCAGGAAATACATGAATATGACAGCTGTCATCGTGATATGACTGAAATAATGTTGAAAATGGCGTAAAACACCATTCAATTATTAAACCAAACACTTTCATTTCCTTCATGATTGTATTCTTCATTGTTTAACTCCAACTTACCTCTGGACTACAGTATGTCTGTACAATTACAAATGATTCAAATAGACATTTTAACAGCTGGTGATTTTACTTTTAACCCTTTACCACACAATCCCAGTTTTAACAACCCTGAAGGTGTTTGAAAACATTGTAGGAAAAGGAGAAAATGCTGGTACCCAGCATTTTCTCCTTTTCCCACAATGTTTTCTACTCTGTCCCAGACAGAAATCATCATAAAGGCTACATTTATTTTGTGGTCTGCAAATGCTTTGATGAAACAGGAAAGAAAATGTTCTGACAGTTGAAAATTTACTTGGAACTGGTGATTCCAATGTTTTTAACTCTTTACCAAACAATCTCATGTTTTAACAACTCCAAGGAAAATAGGCCTTGAAAATGCTGTGGGAAAAGGAAAAGATGCTGGAAACCAGCATTTTCTCCTTGTCCCACACTGTTTTGTTCCCTTTCATACACACACTTCATCATTTGAACCATGATGCATTTTTCAGCTGTAATGATAATCGAGTTGCTGCCACCTGTACAGGTACTATGTATAAAGGGGAATAAATTGGTTACAAGGTGTGCCCTTACGGTACACCTGTATAATTAAGGTTGACAAAGTTATTACTCTTTGAAGCTGGATAATCATGCTTTCACCATACCTGTTTTTCAAATGCCAAGGACAATTCATGTTCTTTGCTGCTGAAAGTGTAGATCAAGATCAAACTGTGCAGGGTCTTTGATCTACAAAATATCAGCAAAAAAAGCTTAATTCTTTACCACACAATCCTGAGTTTTAATGACCCTGAAGAAGAAGGCTTTTGAAAACATTGTGGGAAAAGAATAAAATGCTGGTAACCACAATGTTTTCAACAATTTCAAAGACAGATACTGTCGTTTGTACCCCACTCTATTTGTTGTCTACAAATGCCTTAAATTTGGACTGGTCTGAAATTTTGTTGTGTGGTAGTGTTAACCCTTTACCAAACGACAAAATTTTAAACTGCTCCAAATTGAAAGCATTTGCAGACGACAAAATAAATGTAACCCAAAAATTGAAATTTGTTTTGGGAAGGGTACAAAACATTGTGGGAATAGGAGAAAATGCTGGTTACCAGCATTTTCTCCTTTTCCCACAATGTTTTCAAAAGCTCTCTTTTTCAGGGTCGTTAAAGTCGTGATCATGTGGTAAAGAGTTAACGTTGTCTCTGCAGAGCAAGACTATAACCACTGGTACAGCTAACTGTACATCAAGGAGGTGGCTTTGTATGTACGAAGGCTGTTCAAAATACTGTTTAGTACTAGATTGTTAAAAGAAGGCCATATGTAGGCTGTACGAAGGCTTTTCAAAATATTTGTGGATATTTATCTTGATCTATTTTGCATTATAATATTGTTCAGTGTTAGACTGTTAACCCTTTACTACATAATCTCGACTTTTAACAACCCTAAAAGAGAGGGCTTTTGAAAACACTGTGGGGAAAAACAGAAAATGCTGATGACCAGCATTTTCTCCTTTTCCTACAATGTTTTCTACCCTATCAAAGACAAAAATCATCATTTTAGCAACACAGCATTTGTCGTCTGCAAATGCTTTCAAATCAGACAATGCCATATTTTTATTGTTTGGTAAAGAGTTAACCCTTTACCGCATGACAAAATTTTAGACCTGTCCAAATTGAAAGTGTTTGCAGATGACAAATTAAATGCGACTCAAAAATTGAAATTTGTGTTGGGAAGGGTAGAAAACATTGTGGGAAAAGGAGAAAATGCTGGTTACCAGCATTTTCTCCTTTTCCCACAATGTTTTCAAAAGTCTTCTTGTTGAAATTGGCAAGTTTAGGGCAACTTTCCATCTATGGACCTACTTATAATAGAAGCACTCATATTTCCATAGAGATGCAGAATTTTATTGCCCTGCCCGCTACAAGCAATTTCTTCCTATAAAAGTACCATCAAACTGGACCTGCAAACTGACTTTATTCTTATTGTGATTAAGGGAGCAGTAGAATTGCTATGGACACCGTATGGTCATAGCTTGAATGCTGGAAGATCCTAAGGACTCCTAAGGACGAGGGCTGGAAGCAACTACCTTAACTCTTTACCACACAATCCCGACTTTTAACGACCCTGTGAAAGAAGCCTTTTGAAAACATTGTGGGAAAAGGAGAAAATGCTGGTTTTCTTTCTTTTCCAAAACAACATTCAATTTTTGAGTCACGATTATTTTGTTGACTGCAAATTGTTTGAATTTGGACCAGTCTAAAATTTTGTTGTTTGGTAAAGAGTTAAGGATGCACAAAGTAAGAGCTGCTGTTTTCTATCCATAATACATCCTTCCACAGAGCACAATCAGATCATCTGCTTTGGTAATGTGAAAGAACTCCATAGGAACATAGTGAATACAACACTGAGTCCCAACTTTCTCTGGCCTCTAGAGTAACTGTTGGTGCCTGCACAATGGACAACAGAGACAGCACCACCACAGTAGCTTACCATAACCATTATGTGCTCAGGTGAGCTAAAAGTAGATGGCACCATAGTAGTAGTGGAACAGGAATATGAGCCTCAGCATTGAAACAATTATTGCCTTCCTTAAGGAGATTGGACTCTACACAAAACTGTGATATTGTTTTAAAACTTTTTCTTCCTTAATTCGGACTATTTCATTCTTATCACTGTATATCTAGCTTATTTTATTTGCATTACAGAATCATTTCATGACACATCTTTCATCATATATTCATTACTCATAATTTTAAGTTCTATTTATGTCAATTCATCTCTTCAATATTTTATCTTACATGATGAGTGACTTTAGATATACATGAAGATAACGAGATGTGCTGGTATTTGCTAGGGATCCAGATTAAGATCTTGTATTACAAGATCTGTCTGTTTGAAAATCTGATCTGGATACAGTAAACAATAATTATTAATCAAACATTCAAATGGATCAATTTCATGAAATAAAGATAAATTCCAGCAAAACTGTCACCAATGACGGATCAAGGCATACCAGAAAGGTTGTCGATCTAATCAGGGACATTGCTTTTCTCAAAAAGATTAGACCATAAGTTATACAAAACTGCGATGTTGTTTAACACCTTTATTCCTATTCAGACCTTTTTTATTCTATCACTGTATGTCTTTTATATTTCCATTACAGAATCATTTCATGACACATCTTTCATCATGTACTCATTACTTACATTTTTACATATCATTTTTTCCTTTCATTACCTTTTCCATTTGCGTGCTAAATGACCCTAGATGTCGATGTGCCATAAAACACCATACATTCATTCTTTCATTCTTCTGTGGTTAACCCTTTACCAAACAATCCTGGGTTTTAACAACCCTCTCCAAGAAGCCTTTTGAAAACAAAGTGGGAAAAGAAGAAAATGCTGTAACTGGCATTTTCTCCTTTTCCCACAATGTTTTCTACCCTATCAAAGACAAATCCGAACATTTGTGTATCATTTGTCATTTGCAAATGCTTTCAATTTGGTCAAGTCCAAAAAATTGTTGTCTAGTAAAGAGTTAAGGATGCACATTGTAAGAGCTGTTGTTTTCTGTCCTTAGTGCATCCTTCCACAGAACACAATGGGACCGTCTGCTTTAGCAGTGCGACAGAACTCCAATAGGAACATTGTGAATATACAACACTGACTCTCAACTTTCTCTGGCCTCTAGAGTGCATACAAGGTAACTGTTGGTGCCTGCACAAGTTACAACAGAGACAGAAGCACTACAATAGCTTACCATTACCATTATGTGCTCAGGTGAGCTAAAAGCAGATGGCACCATGGTAGTAGTGGAATAGGAACATGAACCTCTTCTGTGGTTAAATATGAAGAGAAATAATAAAAAGTAATTTCACCTGCAGTTGCCCTTTTTTCCTTATTGTTTTGTACATTGTTTTAAGTCTTTACCAAATGACAAAATTTTAGACTAGTCAAAATTCAAAGCATTTGCAGACGACAAAATAAACTTGACGCAAAAAATTATTTTTGTTTTGGCAAGGGTAGAAAACATTTTGGGAAAAGGGGGTTACCTGCATTTTCTCCTTTTCCCACAATGTTTGCAAAAGACTTTTTCCTGAGGGTTGTTAAAAGCCAGGATTGTGTGATAAAGGGTTAAAGTAAAATTTTAGATGTCAATCCAAATCATCGTTGGAAAAGAAGAAATTGAAATAATGTATCTGAAAATAAATGTAGACATACATAAATGTGTTACAGGATTTGTGATTGCTTGTGACCGTATGGTGTTTAACACCATTTTCAACATTGTTTCAGTTATATCGTGGCGGCCAGTGCACCTTTCCATGCTCTCCTGGAGTTTCTATTTACCAGTGCTCCGCATAATATTCTTTCCAACCCACTGGCTGCTTTCCCACATAACCATCGTCGAAACAATGGTCAGCGGTAAGAGAGGAATGAATCCTGTCGCAATGACTATCATCAATCCTCGGAAAGAAATTGGCCAAGCCGCGGATTGAACCAGCAACCTCCTGTCCTGTACGCTACCCACTGAGCTATGGGGCTTGGCGATAACGCTAGGAAAATATTACAATACTAAATGGTTCAACAAAGGATTATCACTTATCACATTCATTTGCTATGGTGTAAATAAGTGCCAAGGTTTCGGTAAGTGGTAGCAACACTTATATATCAAAGTCATAAAAAGAGCCCCCAAATAGGCTTGCAGGTCCATCAAATATACTTGTCAACATTTTTGACCGATGGCAAATTATTATTTATTCATTGGAGTATACCATTACTAGGAAGTAGGTCAAAAGCTTGGGCATTCAGCGAAGCCCTTCAGCTAAGCCGAAAAATGTTAGTGAGTGTATATTACTGCATATCAAACTGAGCAGTGCCAAAGAAGCAAAACATCACTTGAAGATGTCTGAAATAAATTCTTATGGGCAACTGAGAGCATGAAACAGAATTCAAGACATTTCTTGTTAACAACAATCAGTCTAGCCAATAAAAAGTCTAAGAAGCAAATTTTCTTTAATTGCCTTGAAATCTGCAACTAATAAACAATGCCAAAATATAATTCCAAAATGCCATCTGGAATTCAGACCAGATCTTCAGATAATATTAAGGAATTGGTTCTATGGATTCTGTGAATTATTCTAAGATTTTTTATTTTTTATAATTTTCAAACTTTTTGACCCGTTGTTTAACCCTTTACTAAACAAACCTGAGTTTTAACTCTTTACTGCACAACAAAATTTCAGACTTTTCTAAATTTAAAGCATTTGTAGACGAAAAAATGAATGTGACTCAAAAATTGAAATTTGTGCTAGGAAGGGTAGAAAACGTTATGGGAAAAGGCCACAATGTTTTCAAAAGCTTTTTTGCTCAGGGCCACTAAAAGTCGGTATTGTGTGGTAAAGAGTTTAAGCATCTGTGGAAAACAGTCCCTGACAAGATTGTGGGGAAACTAGAAAATGCTGGTTATTTACTCTTTCAAAGATAAATCAGTCATTTGAGTCACATTTCAGCTATTGCTGTCTGCAAATGCACTTTGGACAAACCTCAAATTTTATTGTCTGGCAAAGACTTAAAACACTAATTCCAGGTCTACCAAACAAAAAATGCATTTAACTCTTTATCATACTGCAAAATTTAGGACTTGCCCAAATTGAGGCATTTTCAGATGACAAATCAAATGTTTTTCAAATGTTTGAATGTGTTCTTGGCAGGTTAGAAAACATTGTTGGAATGGGAGAAAATCCTGGTCACCAGCATTTTCTTCTATTCCAACAGTCTTTTCAAAAGGCTACTTTCTCCTGGTTGTTAAAAGTCTGGGTTGTGTGATATAGGGTTAAAACAAAGTTGAAACTTTGAAGGGAGATGAAACCTATTGTTATGCTTTGATTTGTAGAAAATGTTGTAGGTTAACTTTTTACAGCACGACAAAATCTTAGACCGTTCCAAATTGAAAGTATTTGCAGACGTCAGTTTCTGTGTGGCTCAAATGATGGGATATTTCTTTTATAGGGTACAGAACATTGTGGGAAAAGGATAAAATGCTGGTTACCAGCATTTTCTCCTTTTCCCACAATGTTTTCAAAAGGCTTCTTCCTCAGGGTTGTCAAAAGTCAGCATTGTGTGGTAAAGGGTTAAAAAAACAACTGCAGCTTTTCTAAAAATGTTTCTAAAAATCTCCAAACTGCAGGCGAGATGCTTTGTAATAGATCAACTAAACTATCTGGCTAGCAAATGAATAAAAACATGGTTTATGCAAAGAGCCCAAATTGCAGATTTTGCTGGGATACCCACCCTTGTCATATGACAGTCAACGACTAGCCCTAGTTTGAAGTATATCTTCTGCAATGACAGAAATCTGTGAAAATGTCAAGTTTATGCACCACAATGGCGCTGCAGAAATATCAGACAACATCAGAGCTATGACAATACATTGATTTTTTTTTTTTAACTCTTTACCATACAACAAAAATGTAGACTTGTCGAAATTGGAAGCATTTGCAGACAACAATTTAAATGTAGCTCAAATGATGGAATTTCTCTGTGATTGGGTAGAAAACATTGTGGGAAAAGGAGAAAGTGCTGGTTACCAGCATTTTCTCCTTTTCCCACAATGTTTTCGAAAGACTTCTTCCTCAGGGTCGTTAAAAGTCGGGATTGAGTGGTAAAGGGTTAAACAGGCAATCTAAAAATTGAGAAACAACTAATTATTTCTCAGGATGTCATTATGATTTCCTTATTATTCTCTTTATTCAAGAATTAAACCCTTTACCACACAATTACAAGTTTTAACAACACCGAGAAAGAAGACATACATGTAGTTGGATGAGAAAATGCTGGTAGACTGAATCTTCCCCTTTTCCAACATTTTCTACCATATTAAGGTCAAATATCATGTTTTGAGTAATACTCAATTTTTCTTCTGCAATTGCTTTCAATTTGGAAGAGTCTAAAATTTGTCATTTTGTGAAGACTTCAACCTTTAGCAGACTATCCAGACTTTTAACAAACCTGAGGAAGAGGGCTTTTGAAGACAATGAGGAAAAAGAAGAGGATGCTGGCAACCAGCAATTTTTCCTTCGCCAAAATGTTATTCTACCCTTTGAAAGAAAAATTTTAAGTTTTGAGTAACAATAAAAAAACGTCTGTGAATGCTTAAAATTTGTCGCTTTGTAAAGAGTTACAATGTCAGGTCAGCTGGAGAAACTAATATGTATTGGCATGTAAATATGAAGGAAATAAAAAGGGGTTTTTGACAACAATACTTTTGTGAAACTCTCAAACTACTTGAAAAAAATTGTCCTTGTAGACTACTTACAATCTTGGAGTTCAAGGAAATATGTGATAAACACTTTAAATTTAGTCCGTTTTCACATTAATAACTCTCTATTGTTGTGATTGTCATTAAGTACCAGATTTAAGGATCTAAATATAACACTTGCTCATCGACATGGATTAATGCTTTACCAAACGACAAAATTGTAGGATGGTCCACATTGAAAGCATTTGCAGACGACAAAATAAATGTTTCAAAAATTGAACTTGTTTTGGGATGGGTAAAAACATTGTGGGAAAAGGAGAAAATGCTGGTTACAAGCATTTTCTCCTTTTTGCACAATGTTTTCAAAAACTTTCTTTCTAAGGGTCGTTAAAAGTTGGGATTGTGTGGTAAAGGGTTAATGCTTTCCAAAATGAAAAAAAATAGACTTGTTCAAATTCAAAGCATATGCCAGGGCTTTAAATATCCAGAATTTTGGAAAAAGGCCCCTAGCCAAAGTAGAAAACAAGACATATCTTTGAAAAAGATAGATGGCATAAATTTACCCACAAAAGGCCAGGGGACCTTAAAATAAACATGTCTACATTTTTTACCAATCACAAATTTCAATTTATTCATTTTTATCAGTACCAAAAAGTGGGTAAAAAACCGGCACATTCAGCTATGCTGAAAAAAATTTGACAATCATGTCATTGGTTTGGTAATTGATGCTTTGTAGCAGTGGAGCTTGCTGATGTTGCAGTACTGTTCTCTGAATTAAGCCTTTCCCACAAAGCAAGATTTAGAATCTTCCAAATTCAAAACATCTGCAGACGACAAATTTGGTATAGGTGTAAATGAGCTCAAGCTCTTTGACAAGGTAGAAAACATTGTGGGAAAAGGAGAAAATGCTGGTTACCAGCATTTTCTCCTTTTCCCACAATGTTTTCAAAGGCCTCTTTCTCTGGGTCATTAAAACTCGGGATTGTGTGGTAAAGGGTCAATATACTTGTACTTGAAAAATGATCACTATGTTTTGAATCTTACTTGATGTAAAAGCAGAAGAAGGAAGCTTCATGCAAGAAACACTGTCCTTTTGTTGAAGCTGTTTTGCATACAAATTGCAGTTGTGGTATTTTGAAGAGCGATATTTTCGATATTTTCGCAAAACGACAACAGAAACGTGACCTCGGAGACTCATTAATCAACTGGTCAAAGTAAGCTAGTCTGACAACTGGGGTGTTTGTATTTTACTTTACATCACTTGCTTTATCTCTGTACCAAGCTAACAAATTTTGTACCGGTCCAACCTTAAAGCATTTGCAGACTTTGAATTGAATGTGGCTCATATGTGGCATTTGTCTTTAACCCTTTAGCGCACAATGCCGCCTTTTAACGCTCCTGGGAAAGAGGCCTTTTGAAAACATTGTGGGAAAAGGAGAAAATGCTGGTTACCAGCATTTTCTCCTTTTCCCACAATGTTTTCTACCCCATCAAAGACAAACTCCACCATTTGAACTACGCTGAAACTGTTGTCTGCAAATGCTTTCAATTTGGACATGGCTAAAATTTTGTCGTCTGGTAAAGGGTTAAAATAGTAGAAAATATCATGGGAAAAAGAGAAAATGATGGTTACCGGCATTTTCTCCTTTGGATTGTTCGGCCAAGGGTTAATTCCATGGCCATGTAAAAGAGAGGTTCTGGGTGGGATGTTGCTGACATAATCCTAATTCACAACACAGGAACAATGTGGCGCCATCAATAATCTAATAAACTACCAGCAGTGTCTGGCTAATTTCACATGGAATCATTCTATTATAAATTTCTAGAATAAAACAATACAAAACAATCTTTCTTGCCTCTAAGGTTAACTACATTGTTGTGAAGAACATGGAATTAAAAAAAAATTCAGACAATAAGTATGTAACCTATTTCCTCATATGAAAAATTTTTCAGTTATAGAGAAGAACAGTCACTAAAACAAAGAAGCTGTTTTAGATTTTGAATGCAAAAATCCTCCATTTTGCATTAACCGATAAGAGTGCTTGGGATAAAATAGTCAGTTTCAGTCCAGGGTTACAACAAGAGGTACACAAAGGCCTATGTCACTCAACTGGTAGTTACAATGACTAGGATATTTTATTGTAAAGAAACACTAATGGAGAGGAAAAGAAACACTGTAAAAATTTGATGGACTGTAGAATGGTTCAAAATTTAGACAGCATGTAAACATGGATAAATTACCAATATATATTGTCTAAGGGATAAATACAAATACCAGAAATCTTCGACTTAAAACTGGAAATGTCACAACAGTGATATCTTTGATGGCCCAAATAAAATCAAATGCATTTTTATGTCATAATCTATGCTACCTTGCAATCCTCAGGGTCATCATTTGACAAGATGATACAAGAATGATCACAGTTTGATAAAATAAAGATAAAATGGGTTAAAACTTGCACAAAACATGTCTAGATGTATCTTTAAGAAAGTTTATGGATTTTCCTATGTACCGTAACTCTTTGCCAAATGACAAAAATTTAGACTTTCCAAAGTTGGAAGAATTGGCAGACAACAAAATTAATTATGACTTTGAAACTGAATTTTGTTTTGAGAAGGGTAGGATCTATTTTGGGAAATATTTTCAACAGCCTTTTTCTTCAGCGTCGTTAAAACATGTGATGGTTAACCCTTTACCACACAATCCCGACTTTTAACGACCCTGAGGAAGAAACCTTTTGAAAACATTGTGGGAAAAGGAGAAAATGCTGGTAACCAGCATTTTCTGCTTTTCCCACAATGTTTTCTACTCTATCGAGGACAAATTTTGTCATTTGAGCCACCTTTAATTTGTCGTCTGCAACTGCTTTCAATTTGGACCAGTCTAAATTATTGTCATTTGGTAAAGGGTTAAAACAACATGCACATCAGGGCTTGAATCACTCAACAGGCAGTTATTGACCTGTATATTTTATTGTAAAGAAATATTAGAATAATTCATAAATTTTCCTATGTACCATACACTTAAATCCCTGGCTTGGCATTATTTCTTTCCGAGGATTGATGATAGTCATTGCGACAGGATTCATTCCTCTCTCACCGCTGACCATTGTTTCGACGATGATTATGTGGGAAAGCAGCCAGTGGGTTGGAAAGAATATTGTGCGGAGTACTGGTTACCAGCATTTTCTCCCTTTCCCAAACTGTTTTCAAAAGGCTTCCTTCCCCGGATCATTAAAAATCGGGATTGTGTGGTAAAGAATTATAAAAATCTTAATAGTCTTCTTTAACACTTTACCACACAATCCTGACCCTGAGAAAGAAAGTTTTTTAACACATTGTTTGAAGAAAAGAAAATGCTGGTATCCAGCATTTCCTCATCTTCGCAAGCCAAGGATACTAGGGTAGTACCCTTGGCTGCTAGCCTCTTTAAAAATCGAAACTTCCGCTGCGCCATTTCATTGGATGCGATCAAAACCCATCATATCCAATCAAACCATCCATAACAAGAAATCTTCCGCGAAACAGAAAAAAATAATGGCGGCGCCCGTCAAAAACAAAAGTTGTTGTGTTTGTAACGAAAATTTGCCAAAAAAGAGTAGACGATCGATATTTAATGAGTTTTTTATAGTTCAAGATCAATTACGTGAACTATTAGGACGGGTTCCACAGCCAAATGATTGCGAATCATCGTATGTCTGATTAATTTCAGAAAATTGTGATGAATCCAAAAGCGCAGCCATATTTGATGCATAGCCTAACAAATTTTATTACAAGCATTTTAATTGGTCAGAAATAACATCAGCAAAGGTTATGCAACTCGTGATATTCGATAGGTGGCGCAGCGGGAGTTTCGATTTTTAAAGAGGCGAGCGGCCAAGGGTACATAACGAACAAAGTGGAGTTAGTATCCTTGGCTTGCGAAGATGGCATTTCCTCCTTTTCCCAGAATCTTTTTATATACCATTACAGGCAAGTTTCATAATTTGAGCCCCCTTTGTCTAGTTGTCAGCAAATGCTTTCAATTTACTAAGTCTAAATTTTGTTCTTTACTAAAGAGTTAACTCTTTACCAAACAATCCCATGTTTTAACGACCCTGTTGAAGAAGGCTTTTTGAAGACAATCTTGAAACAGGAAGAAATGCTAGTAGCTAGCATTTTCTCTTTTTCTCACACTGTTTTCCACCCTTTCAACACAAACTGCATCATTAGAGCATTATTTGGTTTGTCATCTGCAAATGTAATTAATTTGGACGAGTCCAAAATCTTGTTGCTTTGTAAACAGTCAATGGTTTATAAATGGTTTGATATTCAGGAACAGGGGAAATAACTGGGTGAAAACTATGTATCTGAACAAGGTATTTAACTCTGAGAATGTTGAATTAATGAAATGGACCTTTTAAAACAGGTAATATCATTTGAAATATTGTCATTTGAAGGTTGTTTGGCAAAAAATTAGTGGGCAGTGTGGATACAAGATCAGATGGCATGTTCTGTGCAGTCTGATCTTGATCTACACTGTCTGCAAAAACAACTGAAGTTGGTTCCAGTGCTTTATGGGTTAACCTTTCGGCAGCTAAGAGTGACTCAAAGACCTTTTATGGACAGTGTAACTTAAGATCAGACTGCACAGAATGTGCAGTCTGATCTTAGATCTAGACTGTCTGACCAAGAGATACTTTCCCCCCTTAAAATAACTTTGAAATAGCAAAATTTGGGTTGCTACTATCGGTTTGAGTGTTTCACTTGACTTTATTTCACTGGTTAAGGGTTAATAGATGGGCATGCTATTGCTACAATGTGCTTTTTGCAAAAGGTTTATATTGAGATAAGACTGCAAAGAAGATGCAGGTTGATTGCTGATCCACACTAGCCAATATTTTAAGTTACAGACTTAAAGTTGCCATAATTGGGTTTTGTCTGCTGATTGAAAAACCTTGTGCCGGAGAGATAATGTTTTCCAACATTTTTCTATCTTTTTTCGCCCAATCCTGGTAGCACTGTGGGTAGGATACAAGACTTCAGAACAGGATGTCATCTCCGGCTCAGCCAATTTCTTTCAGAGGACTGATGATGGTCATTGCAACAGGAATCATTCCTTTCCTACCAGTGATCACTGTTGCGACGATAGCCATGTGGGAAAGCAATCAGTGGCTTGGGAAGAATATTTTGAGATGAGCTGGTAACAGAAACTTCAGAAAAGCATGGATAGGTGCACTGGCTGCAGTAATATAACTGAAGCATTGCTTAAAACGGTGTTAAACACCATATAATCAATCAATCTGATTCTTTTATGACCCAAGAGATAATTCCTTTATAAACTTTTTCTGAAAAATGTCTGCCACAAACATTTTTTTCTTTTTTCTGTGATTATTTTCTACCCCTTCACAGAAAAGCTCCATCATTTCAGCCACATTTCATTTGTAATCTGTAAAACCAATCCTGTCAATATGAGCAACTTTAAATTTTTGTTGTTCATTAAGAGGGTAGACTCTTTACCAGATGACAAAATTTTAGACTTGTCCAAATTAAAAGCATTGGCAGATGGCAAATTCTCTGTGACTCAGATTTGTTCCTGAAAGAGTAGAAAACAATTTAGGAAAAGGAAAAACTGCTGGCTACCAGTATTTTCTTCTTTTCCCAAAATGTTGTCAAAAGCCATGATTTTCATCAGGGTTGTTAAAACACTAGATTGTGTGGTACAGAGGGTAAGAGACACATGGAAATGGGCAATGTCAGCCAAAATAGATCTGATTATTTTAACCCTTAAGTTACCAAGTGTGACTCACTGACCTTTTGGGGACAGTGCAGATCAGGATCAGACTGTACAGAATGTGCAGTCTGATCTTGGATCTACAGTGTTAAATAAGGAAGGTATTTTTCTCCAAAAAATAAGTTTGAAATAACATTATTTTTTGTCCTTACTATCAGCTTGACAGTTTTACTTAACTTATTTAGCAGGTTAATGATTAATTCTATGACCTTTTTTTATCAGAATATGTTACTCAGTAGCAGACAATGTAGGTAAAAGGTCACACTGCATGTTCAGTTCATTCTGATCCTAATCTGCACTATCAGAAAAAGCAACTAGCACTTGTGATAGGATTCTACAAGGTTAACTCTTAACGCTTTACCAAATGACAAACTTTTGGACTGGACCAAATCGAAAGCATCTGCAAACTACAAATTAAAGGAAGCTTAAATCAAAATGTCTGTCTTTGATAGGGTAGAAAAAACAATGCGAAAAGGAGAAAATGCTGGTAATACCAGCATTTTCTCTTTATCCCATAATGTTTTCAAAAGCCTATTCTTAAGGATGGTTAAAACTCAGGGTTAACTCTTCACCACACTATCACAGGTTTTAATGACCCTGAGAACTAAAGCTTTTGAAAACATTGTGGGAAAAGGAGAAAATGCTGGAAACTGGCATTTTCTTCTTTTCCCATAATGTTTTCTACCTATTCAGGGATCTTATATACATATATTTACACCATGTATATAGGATCCCTGACCTGTTCAAGGACAAATATTAGCCTTTGAATGAAATTTGAAATGTTGTCTGCAAGTGTCTTCAATGAGGATGAGTCTAAAATTTTGATATTTGGTAAAAAGTTAAGGTGCTGGAACCTACTTAGGTTCCTATAGCAGATAGTGTGATCCTAGATCTAAATCGGCCCGCCACTTTGATAACTTGGCCATTTTGCTAAAATTAAAAAGGTCCATTGCACTAATTCGGCACTCTAAAGGTTAAGTACCAGAGGTACTACAGTACTATAAGGACAAAAACAATTACTCAGTCTGACTACTCCAGGACCTAATGCTTGAGAACTGAAGGATTTTTCAGACCTTCCAATTGACAATACATCCTGTTATCTCTTTACCAGATGACAACTTTTAACTCTTCACCAGACGACAAAATTTTACATTGACCCAAATCGGAAGCATTCGCAGACAACAAATTTATTATGGAATGTATGATGAAATTAATCATTGAAAGGATAGAAATCATTGTGGAAAGAGGCGAAAATGCTGGTTAAAGGCATCTCTCCTTTTTCCCAGCATGTTTTTAAGAGTCCTTTGGGTTGTTAAAACTCTGGATTGTCTGTTAAAGCGCCTTTTCCAACTTCTGTTGTTGTTGTGCCTCCTGTTGATCAAGATCAGACTACAAAAAACATGCTTTCTGACTTTTGGTCTAAAATGTCCGCTCTTAAAATTATGATTATTTGGGGTCTTTAATTTCTAGAATGAGAATGTCTGTTGGATTCATTTGGTGCTCTAGGGATTAAAGTAGTCCATATCACAATCATCTCCAAATGACAAATACAATTTAGCTCGAGTACCGGGATCTGTCTCAGAAAGGCTAGAAAACATTGTGGGTAAAAGAACATGCTGGTTACCTGCATTTTCTGCTTTTCCCACAATGTTTTCAAAAGCCTCTTCCTAACCCTTCTAGGGCCATAGGCAAAACACAGGGACTTTTGCAGATGGTAAAGATCAAGATCAGACTGCACAGAATGTGAAGTCTGATCTTGATCTATATAATCTGTTTGTTTTGCCAAGCCTGTAGGATAAAAACCTTTCCGCGTTTTTGTGGATTGTATTTTCAGTCGTTTTTGAAAGAGGCCGAATTTATATCGACATTTGGCGCTGAAAGCATTAAAGGTATTTAAAAGCGGGCATTGTTTGGTACAGGGTTACTCAAGGACAAAGCAAGCTGTGTGTGAATTGAGGAAATGATTACAATGGCTTCATCCACTTGCCCACTCAACTTTTCTTATCTCACAAAACAAAATGCATTTTGTCTTTCTCTCTGCCCCTCAGAGACATAGTCACAGTTTCGAGTTCTTCAAAGTTGTAGAGAAGATACTTCATGATACTTACCATTAACTCTTTACCAAATGACAAAATTTTGGACTGGACCAAATACAAAGTATTTGCAGACAACAAATTAACCCTTAGGCTGCTAAGCATGACTCAAGGACCTTTTGTGGACAGTGTAGATCAACATCAGGCTGCATAGAAAGTGCAGTCTAATCTTACATCCACTTTGTCCAATCAGGAGATATCTTTCCCCTAAAAATTACCTTTGAAATAGCAAAATCTTGGTTTTTACTATCAGCTTGAAAGTTTAATTTCACTTATTTAGCAGGACAAGGGTTAAATAAGGCCCAAACAGTGAAAATTATCTTTGAAAGGATAGAAAACATTTTGGGAGCATTTTCTCCTCCAAAATGTTTACAAAAACCTTTCCCAAAGTCGTTAAAATTTGGGATTGTGTGGTAAAGGGTTAATGGAGCATTAACCCAGCTTTGGTTTCGATGGTATTTCTTTTTTACAAAATCCAAATAAATACTGTGATTTTCATTCGCGTGCAGAGATGGCTTTCAAATTTAAACATAGATTGAAATACATGCTGAAAACATGAGGAATTACTGATGTTTTTGTATTTCTAATGTGAAATTTCCCATTCTGTTGGTAAATGTAAAGCTTTTATTGCATTACAAAATGAAAAATACATTGTCAAACACTGGTTAGCCACAGAGCTCAGTTGGTAGTCGTCAGCTGTGGTTTTGAAGGCCGTGGGTTCTAGTCCCACTGCATGCAGGGCTTTTTTTTCAGTATTTCTTTCCTCCAACTACGGTAAACTGAGTCATTTCTTTATGATTTTTTTCTTGCAAAATATCAGCTTTCTTCCCCTACCGAAAAATTAAAGTCAATGACTGGTTTCATGCCCCAGTACTTAACATGCATGTTTAACTCTTTACCAAACGACAAAATTTTGGACTGGTCCAAATTGAAAGCATTTGCAGACGACAAATTAAAATTGGCTTGAATGAGGAAATTTCTCCCTGACAGATTAGAAAACATTGTGGGAAAAGGAGAAAATGCTGCTTACCAGCATTTTCTCCTTTTCTCACAATGTTTTCAAAAAGCTTCTTCCTCAGGGTCGTTTGTGTGGTAAAGACTTAACCAAACCACAAAATTTTTATTAGTCCAATTTCAATCCATTTGCAGACGACAATTTAAAAATGGCTAAAATAATGGAACTTGTTTTTGATAGAGCAGAAAACATAGTGGGAAAAGGAGAAAATGCTGGTAACCAGCATTTTTTCCTTTTCTCACTACTTTTTGAAAAGCCGTATTTGTTTTGGTTGTTAAAACTCAGGATAGTGTGGTAAAGAGTTATGCCCCTCTAACCCTTTACCGCACAATGCCACCTTTTAACGACCCTGGGAAAGAAGGCTTTTGAAAACACTGTGGGAAAAGGAGAAAATGCCGGTAACCAGCATTTTCTCCATTTCCCACAATGTTTTCTACCCTATCAAAGAAAAATTGCACCATTTGAGCCACACTGAAATTGTCGTCTGCAAATGCTTTCAATTTGGACGAGTCTAAAACTTTGTCGTCTGGTAAAGGGTTAAAAGAACATGCATGGGTTACATTACTTTTGGATATAGCAAAGATCAATACCAGAAGGCACAGAATGTGACACACGATCTTGAATCTACAATATCCAGTCAATTGTTAGATATTCTTGCTGAAACAGTCTAATATTCATTTTCCAGATCATTTTTCATAACCCTTTACCGCACAGTGACACCTTTTGACGCCCCTGGGAAAGAAGCCTTTTGAAAACATTGTGGGAAACGGAGAAAATGCTGGTAACCAGCATTTTCTCCTTTTCCCACAATGTTTTCTACCCTATTGCACCATTTGAGCCACACTGAAATTGTCGTCTGCAAATGCTTTCAATTTGGAGAAGGCTAAAATTTTGCCGTCTGGTAAAGGGATAACACTCCCTGCAACCTGAAAGAAGGAGCATCTTGTGGGTCAAGTCATTACTGGTTAACACTTTACCAAATGACAAAATTTTAGATTTGTCCAAATTCAAAACATTTGCAGACGATAAATTAAATCTGGTTTAAATGATTACATTTGTTTCTGAAAGGATAAAAAGCATTGTGGGAAAAGGAGAAAATGCTGATTACCAGCATTTTCTCCTTTCCCACAATGTTTTCAAAAGCTTTCCATCTTAGGGTTGTTAAAACTTAGGACTGTGTGGTAAAGGTTTTACCCTTTTTCAAACAACAAAAATTCAGGTTGGTCCAAACTGAAAGCATCAATCTGCAGATGATGAATAAAATATGTTTCAGATGATGCAATTTACATCTAAAAAGAGTAGAAAATATAACTGGATACGGAGAAAATGCCTATTACCAGCATTTTCTCCCTTTCCCAAAATGTTTCATAGTCTTCTTTGAAATAGTAATTAAAACTTGCATGTCTTCAGTTTCAACAAGCAACTGTGGGTGCTTCTGCAAATAATTTATATCAAGATCAGACTGTACAATTTTTCTATCTAGACTGCTGAATTTGTTGAAATATTTAGGCCTAAAAAGAATCTTACAATTACAATATCTAAAGCATTTGTAGACAATATATTAACAGAGGCTCAAATGATGAGATTTGGCTTTTCAAGGGCTGAAAACATTGTGGGAAAAGTACAAAATACTGTTTACCAGAATTTTTTTCTTATCTCACAATGTTTTCAAAGCATTTGTCCTTTGGGTTGTTAGAAGACAAGACTGGTTGGTAAAGGGATAAAAGATGACAAAATTTTTGACTCGTCCAAATCTGCAAGCATTTGCAGGTGACAAAATTTTAATGTGGCTCAAATAATTGAATTTGTCTTGAACTTTTAGTAAGCATGGTGAGAGAACCATTGCATAATTTTCCTTTTCCCAAGATATCTCTTCCCTTGGTGTCCTCAAATTTGTATCAGAGTATAATGCCATTTTAACAGCTCAGGTCATATCATGGCGGTCAGTGACGCACCCATGTATGTTTCCTGGCTTTCTCACACCAGTACTGACACAACTTTCCTTCCAAAGCCACTGACTACTTTTCTCACATGCATCAGAGTTGAGAGGCCAAAAATTGCCATAAAGAAAGTTTGCCTCAACCGGGTATTGAACTCGCAACCAACAGGTCAAGAGTCAGATACGCTAACCACTGAGCTACCAGAGCGGGCTAGCGTAGTTAAAACATTGGATTGTTTGATAAAGGATTTAACCCTTTACTGGATGAAAAAATTTTAGACTTGTCCAAATTGAAAGCAATTGCAGACGATAAATTAAATGTGGTTCAAATGACTGCATTTGTCTCTGAATGGATAGAAAACATTGTGGGGGTAAAGGAGAAAATGCTGGTTACCAGCATTTTCTCCTTTTTCCCCACAATGTTTTCAAAAGCCCTTTTTTATCAGGGTCATTAAAACTCCGGATTGTGTTGTAAAAGGATTTAGTTAAGAATACAAGAGACAACTGTCTGGCTTTCACAGATAAAGGGTCAATTCCTGTTTGGGCTCTTCAGAGGCTTTCAGGATCTTTGCTGTTTAGACCACTTCACTTATAGAGTCTAGCACTTAAAAAAGACAAGAAAGTAAACACCAACTGTCAGCCCTTAAAGCGTCTCACAAAGTGTAGTTGCTTTTGGGACCACTTTAGATCAAGATCAGATGGTAAGAAATTTGTAGTTTGATCTCAAATCTACTCCGTCTGTTTTGCCGAGACATTCTAGCCAACAGTAACCTTGAAACTACCATTGAGCTATGCTCTGAAAAAAGGGAGTTCAATGCATCTCTATGACGCATTATACCAAGCAAGTTATCCCATAATTATGGATCCATAAAATCCATTTTGTCTAACAAACAACTGAATCATGAGGTAGACTGGTCCTCCGACATGAAGACTGCGTCGATACTTTTTGCAGATGCATTAAACCCCTTTTAAAAGAGCACAGTTCAATTATTTGGGTTTTATTTCAAGACTAAAAACATCTGTTGGATTTACTCAGTATTCAATAGTCTGGTACCCCGCCGCACTTCAAGAGTACGTCAGGCAAAGTGCAATAATGGCGGCCCCCGTTGGTAATATGCAGAGGAGACGAAATATTGTTATTTCACATGATCAAATCAGATCATAGGTAGAATTCAAAACAGATCACATGCAATAAAGTAACGGCAGTGAGTTTTTCCACATGTCGTTCTTATTTAGCGAGAAAAACTACATATCAGAAATGCTTTAAGTATCCGAAATGTCAATGGACCTATTTAATATCTGAAAACAGGGTTACTTTTTTAGATGATTCATAGTCAAATTTATATTTAAACCATACTCCAACAACACGTTTTAGACTGGGTAATGTATTTTTTGTACAAAATTGATCTCATTTTATTAACTGATTGAACTGGATCATATGAAATCGGGGAAAACGGGGAAGCATGTAAGCATACGCTTGAGGACACCTAGGAGGCCGCCATTATTGCGCTTTGCCTGACCTGATAACGTAGTGGTAGGGGCAGGTAATCCAGACTAAGTATTCAATTGGTTCAACCTTAAAGCCCTAAATAAACCCCACAGACATTTCCATTTCAGACAAAAAGATCCTCACAAGAGCAATGTCAAGGTCACTCTTGTCCAGAATGCCTCAGCAAGGCAGACAGTATAGATCAAAGAACAGGCTACATGTTTTGTACAGTCTGATCATGATCTACTGGTCGCAAAGTCGAAAGCTGTGAAAGGTCCTTAACAAGAAACGCCTAAACAAGGCCAACAATGCAGATCAAAGAACAGACTGCGTGCTTTGTACAATCTGATCTTGATCCTCACTGACCACACAGGCAACTATAATTGTGAAACCCATTAAAACCCATTACCAAACAAGCTCAAGGTTTAACGACCCTATGTAAAAAGACTTATGAAAACAATGTGGCAAACAGACAAATGCTGGTAACCAGCATTTTCTCTTTTTCCCACAATTGATGTTTCCTACCTTTTTAAAGATGCATCCAATCACTTGAAATAATTTAATGTTGCTTGCAAAATTATGCCTTCAAGATGGAAAAGCCCAAAATTTTGCTGCATGATAAAGAGTTAACACCTTACCGAAAGACAAAATTTTAGATTAGACCAAATTTATAGCATTTGCAGACGACAAATGAAATGTTGCTAAATTTATAATTTCTATCATTGATAGAATAAAAAACATTGTGGGAAAAGAAGAAAATGCTGATTACTAGCATTTTCTGCTATTCTCACAATGTTTTCAACATGCGACAGGATTGTGAGGTAACAAGTTACAGGCCCTACAATGCCGGTGTTAAAATTCATTAGATTATATCATACCATTTAAATCTACGGTTTGTACATAATTGTGAAGATGACAGTATTGTACAGTTGGTTCATGTGTTAGTTGCTGGCAGAAAAATGAAATCTAAAACTACGTAAAAAGTTGCCAGGTCACTGTATCTTTTGTTTACTTTCTACCTGATGAAATTTAATTTTTCTGCCAGCGACTATTACTTGGACAGACCATATAGTTACAGATTGTCTGTCATCTTCACAATAATTTCAATACTTTTAACCCTTTACCACACAATCCCGACTTTTAACAACCCTGAAAAAGAAACCTTTTGAAAACATTGTGGGAAAAGGAGAAAATGCTGGTAACCAGCCATTTCTCCTTTTCCAACAATGTTTTCTACCTGATCCAACACAAAACTTAATTTTTGGGTCACATTTATTTTGTCATCTGCAAATGCTTTGAGTTTGCACTGGTCTAAAATTTTGTCGTTTGGTAAAGAGTTGAATGTCATGTTTTGAATTTAAATATATTTTGCCACCTAATTGTTTAACTTTCTGCAGCCATAGGGCCTTTAGGGGTTAAGATCTATTTACTCCTTAAAGAGTTGCTAATGTGGTTAGTTAATCATTTACCACACGATCCCGATTTTAACTCTTTACCAAATAACAAAATTTTAGACCGGTCCAAATTGAAAGCATTTGCTGATGACAAAATAAATGTGACTCAAAAACTGAAATTTGTGTTGGGAAGGGTAGAAAACATTGTGGGAAAAGTGGAAAATGCTGGTTACCAGCATTTTCTCCTTTTCCCACGATGTTTTCACAAGGGTTCTTCCTCGGGGTCGTTAAAACTTGGGAGTGAGTGTTAAAGGGTTAAATGACCCTGTGGGAAAAGTTTTTGAAAAGAATGTGGGAAAAGGAGAAAATGCTGGTAACCAGCATTTTCTCCTTTTCCCATAATGTATTCTACCCTATCATCATTTTTGTGCAAAATTTGTCGTCTGCAAATGCTTTGAATTTGGTTCAGTCAAAAAATTTGTCATTTGGTAAAGAGTTAAGACCAAGATCAGCACAGTCTAGTCTTTCTGCCATTTTGTATGAGATTCTGAACCTTACTGCCTTGAACTCTGTTAAGTGATGGAAATGCAAAAATTAAAAGAATTAATTGTTTACCACACAATCCCCAGTTCTAACAATCACCAAGAAGAGGGCTTTTGAAAAGATTCTGAGAAAAGAGAAAATATTTTGAGAAAAGGAGAAAATGCTGGTAACCAGCATTTTCTCCTTTTCCTCCAATGTTTTCTAACATCTAAAAGACAAATCCTCTCATTTAACCCTTTACCGCACAATGCCACCTTTTAATGCCCCTGGGAAAGAAACTTTTTGAAAACATTGTGGGGAAAGGAGAAAATGCTGGTAACCAGCATTTTCTCCGTTTCCCACAATGTTTTCTACCCTTCCCAAAACAGTCACATTTATTTTGTTGTCTGCAAATACCTTCAATTTGGACACGTCTAAAATTTTGTCGTTTGGTAAAAAGTTAAACCACAATGAATATGTCTCCTGTAAATGCTTTTGATTTCGACATCCAAATTTTCATAGTTTGGTAAAGATTATTAACTCTTTACCAAACAACAAAATTTAAGACTAAGCAGTTGCAGACGACAAAATAAATGTGACTGAAGAATTGAAATTTGTTGTAGGAAGGGTAGAAAACATTGTGGGAAATGGAGAAAATGCTGGTTACCAGCATTTTCTCCTTTTCCCACAATGTTTTCAAAAGGCTTCTTTCTCAGGGTTGTTAAAAGTCGGGACTGAGTGGCAAAGGGTTAAAGTCTAGGCCTGTAAGTAAAATTTATCAGTAACAGACTGGTACAAGAAAGATGTCTGTAGGACCAGTTGGATGACATCAAGACCACTTCACAAATCCTTTGTTTCTGAGAGATTCCAGGGTACCTCCATATTCACCAACCAGTCTCAAGAACGTTTTAGTCTTTTTCTCCAGAATTTTCTGAATTTGATAGAAACACAACTTCTGATTGGTTATCCCATTTGGCTTAACCAATCAGAGGTTATGTCACTTTCAAGTTTAGAAAATCTTGGAGAATAAGACAAAGAATCTTCTAAAGAATGGTTAGTGAATACATACCCAGGACTAATTTGATGTGGAGGGGGTATATCCGAATGTAACACACCTATTAATGACCTGACAAGGGGGGGGGGGAAGATCAAAACCAAAACCTCCTGGTCCATTAGCAAACACTTTACAATGCTGCTACAATATCTACCTCTCCAGCAAAGCAGTGAAACAACACCTGGCTACATGTCCACAGAAGATTTTTTTTAACCCTTTACCACACATACCCATGTTTTAACGACCCCCCCGAGAAAAACTTTGCGGGAGAATAGCATGTTCTCCTTTTCACACATGTTTTCTAAACTTTCAGCAACAAATCCAATCATTTGAATTTAATGTCTTAATCAATCGTCGACAAATGCTTTCACTTTGGACAAGTTTGAAATTTTGTAGCTTGGTAAATAGTTCAACTCGTTACCAAATGTCAAAAATGTAGATTAGACTTGTTCAAATTGTAAGCATAAGCAGACGAATTTGAATGTGGCTCAAATGATGGCATATGTCTTTGATAGGGTAGAAAACATTGTCAGAAAAGGAGAACGAAAATGCTGAGTATCAGCATTTTCTCCTTTTCCCTCAATGTCTGTGGGTCGTTAAAAGACAGGATTGTGTGGTGAAAGGTTAACTACAGTCGAGCCTCGTTTATCCAGCCACTTCTGTTTCCTATGAATGTTTCCGGATCAGCATGCTTCCCAACTCTCCCGATTTTGTCGGGAGTCTCCCGATTCAAGACAAAATACCCAATCACCCCGACAGACAGTTAAAAAACCCCGATTTGGAAAAAAGCCGACATCAGGGTAAAAAGGGTGTGATAAATCTGTACCCGAGGTACATGTATATTATCCAAAGTTTACAACTAGTTGACACATGTGTGTATTTCACGGTCAATCAGGTTCGTTGTCTATAAATAGGAATCAAGATACTGAGATTTATCGATCGATGATCGTGAACCAATCAAATTTGAGAACGGGCCAAGGTACTTTTCAGAGTAAACTGGCAGCCTGCGTTCAATCTTCTATGGGACGGCTGCGTGAGATACAATGGGTACCGGTTTACTTTCGAAGTGGAAATCAAAACGTCATTCACCTGACGTTAGCAGGTAAATTACGTTCTAAGAGTACAGATCTAAAAACACAAAATACCAGTGCTCATTGCGTCCCCGGGAAGCAGACAAAAATGAGTGAAAACATTAAGTTAATAATCATCAGAAACAATGAACAAATACGAAGTTTTAAACTCTTACTGCTCAGTGACCACTGGAATTCTAATTTATGTAAAAATAGATCGATCTGAACGTGATCGTAGTTTTATTTAAAACAATGATGTAACAATATTCGACTGGTTACCGGCAATAGGGTAATATTGTAATGCTCAGGGCACTGATTGGAGGAACCAAGTATTGCCTTGCGTTACCGATGCTGACGTTTGCTTCCTGAATTTTTTCGTGTGAAGAATGCCTCCAGATTTTTTTCTTTTGAAAAGTGCATTTTTTTCTTTTAATTTCTTCATGCTTTGAGATATTTTACTGATGATTTATGTAGACAAAAATGATACTCAAAAGGAACTCAATGGGACTTGACTTTTTTTTTTCAAACAGTATGACAGCTTGTCCTTTTGATAGTTACCAGCAGTTCGAGCGGGATTATTTGAGGTTTATTTGATATACCTGTTTGCGATTATTGAGTACCAAAGAGACTGAATAATATAAGGATAAAATGTGGTACTCTGTAGTCTATATTTCAAGCTAAAACATTACGGGTACAATATAAAATGGCAGAATATCTTTACACAATAAGTCAAAATTATATGATATACTTACAAAACAGTGAAAACACAATGGACAAAGTAGCATTTGATAATAAATATTACAGTGCTTTTTTACCATAGTCACTGCTTTCTTTATACATGTGTTCATGACTGTAATGACTGATTTTGTTTTAGCTCTAAATATTCACATGTATACATCTGAAAAACAATAATATTTAATAAAGAATTAAAAATAAATAAATAAATACATAAAGTAGATCTAAATAGATAAATCATAAACCAGAGTTTTGTTCAATTGTAAAGTTATTTAGCCTAAAATGGTTTAAAAATGATCTTTAGAAGGACCTTCCGGTACGCCTCAAAAAGTCTCCCCCTTGAAACCCCAAATCTCCCCCTTTGAAACTCTCAAAAACCCCCTTTGGTGTTCGAAAAAGTTGGGAAGCATGGGATCAGCCGTATTTCCGGATCGACGAACTGTGATTGCTGGCATGGCATCCAAGTTAAGCTAGGTCAATAACCTCCATGTTGATAAGGGACACCGTGTATCGTAAGAATTACAACAGCGTATGTTTTACACAAGCACCTGTATACATGTCATTATTGCTCCTACGATTGTTCAGGTTTATAAAATAAAGGGTGTCATAAATTTGCATTTTGCCTTTTTGTTATTTGTCTGTTTTTGTACATGTCTTTTTACTTGTACCTAATTACATGCACATGCATACCTATTGTGCGAACAGGTGCGCTTGTAAAGCTCGGCACATTTATGACTTTTGAAAACGCCATGAAAAGGGCGAAACAAAAGGAAAACACGATATGCACAGTATTTCAAATGTACATGACATGTTGTCGAATTCCTGCAAAAGTGTTTTTTTTTTTGGATGGTCTTCTTTGTACTGACAAATGTCTTTTTTCACGGAAATCAAAACTTCAACTCGTCTTTTGCTGGTGGTGTAGACATTCTGTTGGCTTCTGATAGTCATACTTTCAAAGTGGTAAAATGGCAAAGACTAATTGAGATTGATTGCCAATTGATTCGATATCGAAGACAGGCATATTTTCAATCATCTTTACAGTCTGTTAGGAGTAAAATATTTTCGAAAAACCTAACGAAATTTATCGTGTTTGGCGGCCATTTTGTGTGTACTTTGGGGAACATAAACATCTCGAGTTCACACATGAATCAAACTGGTTTTTTTCCTATGGTTTACCATTTAAATTGAAAATATTTGTTTTTGAAACGAAGGATTATTGAATATGCAAGCAGACGGTATGTTCATATTTTAGTTTTGCGTTTAATTTTGAAAGATAAGTTTAAACATGCCCACAAAATCTTTGCGGACATTTCAGTTACTTTTTTAGCGATCGTTACTGTAATCAAGTAGATCCAGTAATAATTAAACAACAAAAGCGTGGAATTGTCACTTCAGTACTATGTGTATGGATAATCTGTTAAGTTGACAATTGTCGATGGCACGAGAACGTCATTTAACGGTTTTCGAAAACAGTACTAATTACCACGGGTGTTTTCAAAACGTGTGAAAATCGTCTGCAACAACTGATGCTATTTAGACTGATACCCATGTTATTCATGACGAACCAGTCCAAAATCGCTCGAAGTAGACTGTATTTATGATATTTATGATAACCAGTCTATGGTCCCGGGGAAAATAACAAGTCTAAATTGTGTGTAAACTAGTAGCCTGTTATCAATTTTTGTATTTATTGGACGGTTACGGGAGATACAACGGGTACCAGTTTAAATTGTGTGATACGACAGGAAGGCCACGTCCGGTTTCTTGGATAAGGTTTGTACTAATTTTTAGCCCTTCGTTCCTGATTTTTTCATTCCGGTTCCGGAACGCGGATTTCTGGAATAAAAAGTAAAATTTGTACAGAAAATATCCGTTCCCTGATGTTTTTGTCCGGATCCTGAGATTTCCGGAATTATGGAGCCCGGATAAACGCGGTTCGACTGTAATCACTATCTGGTGGCCTAGTTCTACTTCCAACTCTCTTATAACAAGTCTGCAGCAGATAAATTTAACTCTTTACCACACAATCCTGACTTTTAAAGACCCTGTGAAAGAAACCTTTGAAACCCTTGTGGGGAAAGGAGAAAATGCTGGTTACCAGCATTTTCTCCTTTTCCCACGATGTTTTCTATCCTTCCCCAAACAAATTTAAATTTTTCAATCACATTTATTTTGTCGTCTGCAAATGCTTCCAATTTGGACAAGTCTGAAACTTTGTCGTTTGGTAAAAAGTTAAAAACATCTTTGAAAAACATGAGTAGAATCTAATCAGCATTACTTCACCTGTTACCATACAATCCAGAGTCTAGACAACCCTGAGAAAGAGGTTTTTTGAAAACATTGTTAGAAAAGGAGAAAATGCTGGTTACCATCATTTTCTCTTTTCCCCACAATGTTTTCTACCCTATCATGGCCAATTCCAGTCGTTTGATAAGGAGTTAAATGGTCTTTAATAGACTGGGTGCGTTGTTCTATTTGTGAATGCCCATGCAGCTCCAATTTTCCCCTTTGGATAGATCTATGCAAACACTCAATTCACTAAAATGCTGAAAATATGAAAAAAGATAGATATGATTACCACTTATGTCGTAGATTTCCTATAGTTCTGTCAGGCGCCACATAAAAATTTGAAATTTCCCGCTCTTTAGTGTTGATGGCTGCACGTGACAGACGCCCGACTTAGGGAAGGTTTGTAGATCTGTACTTTACATACAAAGGGAACTTGAGTCAAGATCTACAAGTTAAAGCTGACGTTCAGACAGTAATATCTGAGTTCAAGTTTTATGTTTGCAGTTGTGACTGTCAATGACAGAGAGTACTTGAAGCAGACGAATTTCAATTGTAGGAAGTACCTACCCTGCACAGCAACATCCGGGTCTGTGATGCTCATTTTAACCAATCAAATGTACGCATGAGATTTGCCACTGAACGAAAACATGGCGGCCTCCATGAACATGTGAGTCGACGATATGTGAAAACAAACAGGCTTGATCGAAATAGATGCCAACATTTTATGGTATGTAAATTCGGAATAAGCAAAGAGACATGACGTTTGCGAGGGGAACAAGACAGTTTCCCAACAAGACTGTTCCCCCGACACGAGTTTCGAGACCGTTCCCTTACATATTTGAAGAAAGTTCCCCGACACTTATATTCTGTGTCAGTTGGCAATCATCGAGGGTAAAAATGGTTGATGAAGGATTTTATGGATAAATGATGTATTGTGAATGACGAGTGCAATTAATCACCGTGAGATTGCTAGTACTTTTCTATGATTGCTAACTGAAATGTCTACGACCTTCTCTATCTCGCCTTGTTTAACAGGTCAGTTCGACGACCTCAAATACCAAAATATATCTTGATAGAATACACTTTCCCGAATGGTATGTATACCATATACGAAGGTTGTCTATAAAGTATGTATTTTTCCCATAACTCGATTTATCAACAGCTTAAAACCAAAATTTGGTAATGTATTATTGGTTGATTTTATCTCTCAGTCAAGGGTCCAAGCATGGACAGTAATTTTGTCAATATTCTCTTGGAATGATTTCTCCAATGATAATTTTTTTTGCCTATTTATCTGTATTTGTGCTTGATTGTATCAGGGATGGTGCTTCATGGGATCTGTAGGCTATAGTATAGATTTGATGGAAAATGAAAAAATTGTGGCCCCAAATCTCCGTGTTTACAGAAATTGGTGGATTATCAGCTTGGTGCTCTAAAGTTCTGGCAAAACTTTATTAAAATCTTGCATATTTCTAAGGCCAATTCTATAGGAAAATAAAGGTAAATCATATCCACACATGATAGCATGGCCGGGTTTTTCCATAGATCGCTAATAAAGAAATAAATGATGATACAAGATACAAGATACAAAATTTTATTTTAAGTCGGTTTCAAAGTATTTAACAAAATAACATTAGCGATGTATCGCTATTTACCGAAAATTTACCGATGATAAAATTCATTGAGACATACCTTTTTTTGTTGACTGTTTTTCTGTCAAGGGTGCTAGATCCAGAGTTCCCGCATGATATTGTGTCAATGGGAAGAAATTCAATGGACTCTTTTTTGAACTAGTTCCACTGATTACCATCCGTGAGATAGGTACAAACACTATAGACTTACTTTTTTTTTTTTTTTTTTTTTAAAAGAAGCTGAAACAACATGGCATGATTTCAAAATGGCTGCAGGATAGTGATATAGGTCAATGTAGGTTTTCTTTCAAACCCCTGGAAGCATTAGAAAGGTATTTTCTGAGACACCAACTTGAAGTAAAAGCTGAGACTTAATTTTGTTGCTGCCTACATTCTTTGTTGATACATTGATATATTTCGTAATCAAACTGTTAACTAATTATTATTACCAAAATTTTTAATGACAGAATGACAAATTACAAAATTTTGGACTCAATCAAATTGGAAGCATTGGCAGACAACAAATTAATCCTTTCCCAAACGGCAAATTTTAGACCCTTCCAAATTGAAAGCATCTGCAGACAACAAGTTTGAAAATGATTTCAATGAACTTAAGTTTTTTGACAGGGTAGAAAATATTGTGGGAAAAGGAGAAAATGCTGGTAACCAGCATTTTCTCCTTTGCCCACATTGTTTTCAAAAGGCCTCTTCCTCAGGGTCTTGAAAACCTGGGATTATTTGGTAAAGGGTTAAATGTAGCTCATATGATGATTTCTGTCTTTGATAGGATAGAAAACATTGTGGAAAAAGGAGAAAATGCTGTATACCAGCATTTTCTCCTTTTCCCACAATGTTTTCAAAAGTTTGATCTTTCAGGGTCGTTAAAACTCAGGATTGTGTGGTAAAGAGTTAACTAACATGAAAATATGTGATACCATTGTAATTTTATTATCTTTTTTGTCCTTTCAGATTTTGAAAGATGGGTGAATTTTTGGTGCATCATGCAAGATTTTTTGAATACACACCACTAGCTATACAGTGTATGGCCTACAATGATAATTATCAGGGACTTGCTTTGTCAAGGTAACTTTTCATATTTAACTCTTTACCACTTGATAAACAACCCTGAGAAAGAAAGCTTGCGTAAACAATGAGTGAAAAGAGAAAAATGCTGATAACCAGTGTCTCTTTGGTGCTTGTTTTATACAGATTGGATTGTGTTCGTGTCTGAGCTTAGCCAAATAGTGCAGTTGGTCGTGTATAGGTCTCGAAACCTGGGTCCCTGATTCAAATCCCCAGCTCAGCCAATTTCTTTCCAAGGTTTGATGATAGTCATTATGGAAGGATTTATTCCTGCCTCATCGCTGATCATTGTTCCGAAGATGATTATGTAGGAAAGCAGTCAGTGGCTTGGGAAGAATGTTTTGCGAAGTACTCTTAACTTTTTACCACACAATCCCGACTTTTAACGACCCTGTGAAAGAAACTTTTTGAAAACATTGTGGGAAAAGGAGAAAATGCTGGTAACCAGCATTTTCTCCTTTTCTGACAATGTTTTTTACCCTATCAAAGACAAATCACATCATTTGAGTCACAACGAAATTGTTGTCTGCAAATGCCTTCAATTTGGACGGGTCTAAAATTTTGTTGTGTGGTAAAGAGTTAAATGAAACTCAAGGAAAGCATTGATAGGTGTGCTTGTTGCTGTGACATAACTGAAATGATGTTGAAAATGGTGTCAACATCCATGCATGCAAGCATACTAACAGACTTATGTCTGATTTCAGATCTGATGGAAGTATAGAGCTGTGGAGTATAAAAGACCAGTGGTTTCAGGAAGAGGTAAATAGAATTGAGCCTGGCAAAAGGGGGTATAATGCATTAATTTTCCATGATAGTATAATACCAAGCAATTCATCACATAATTGTGGATCCATAAAATCCATTTTGTCTAACAAATGACTGAATCATGTGGTTAATTGGTCCTTTGACATGCAGAAAATGTTTTCTACCCTTTCAAAGATTAATTGTATCATTTAAGCCACATTTTGTTGTCTGGTACAAAGTTAATTAACTCTTTCACCACAAGACAAAATGTTAGACTTGTCCAAATTGAAAGCATTTGCAGACGACAAAATCAATGTGACCCAAACATTGAAATTTGTTTTGGGAAGGATAGAAAACAATGTTTTCAAAAGGCTTCTTCCTCAGGGTCATTAAAAGTCGGGATTGTGTGGTAAAGGGTTAACCCTTTCCCACATGACAAATTTCACAGTTTTCCCAATTACAAGTATGTGCAGACAACAAATTTACAAATGAAGTCCTTTGACTGGGTAGAAATCATCATGGGAAAAGGAGTAAAAGCTGGTTATCAGCATTTTCTCCTTTTCCCACTATGTTTTCAAATTTGTTTTCAAATTTTTGAATTTGTTTTAGATGGGGTAGAAAACATAGTGGGAAAAGGAGAAAATGCTGGTTACCAGCATTTTCTCCTTTTCCCACTATGTTTTCAAAAGCCTTCCATGTTAGGGTCATTAAAACTCGGGATTGTGTGGTAAAGAGTGAAACAAAGTATACAAGATCAAATTTGCCTTATTACATAAAGATGTGAGGCAATGCATGGTTGCTTACGTTAGTGTTGCCAGAAAAAGCTTCCCTTTTCACAATGTTTCCTAAAGCTGTCTGCTAATGCTCTACCACAAAACTCAGCCATAAAGAAATAGATTCTTAGAAAACACTGTGGGAAATGAAGACAATGCTTTTGGTCTGCCTGTGATACAGTGTATGTAATTTGTATTTCTCATGTCTATGTTACTTTTTACAGATAATACCAGGAGGGGATGGAAAGTCTGTAGAAGCCTTGGTCTGGCAGGAGAGACGATTATTTGCTGCTGGATTGGATGGAAATATCACAGAAATTGATCTCATCAAACTACAAGTCAAGGTAGAAACATGTCTTAACTCTTTACCAAACAACAAAATTTGAGACGTGTCCGAATTGAAAGCATTTGCAGATGACAAGTCTAAAGTGACTCAGCTGATGGACTTTGCATATGGAAGGGTAGAAAACATCATTGGATAAGGAGAAAATGCTGGTAACCAGCATTTTCTCCTATTCCCACTATATTTTTTACCCTTTCGAAGACAAAAATTATCAATTTTTCAACATTTAACCCTTTCCCAAATGACAGATTTTGGACTGGTCCAAAGTGAAAGAGTTTGCAGACGACAATTTTAAATTTGATGAAAATAGCAGAAAGTTATCAAAAAGGGTAGAAAACACTGTGGGAAAAGGAGAAATTGCTCGTTACGAGCAATTTCTCCTTTTCCCACAGTGTTTTCAAAAGACTTGTACTGCAGACACGTGAAAACCAGGGCTTGTTTGGGAAAGGGTTAATTGTCAATTTCAAGTGTTTTCAGTTTGGTCCAGTGCAAAATTTTGTCATTATGTAAAAAGGTATCCAGTTTTAAGTCTGCATTGATAAACATGTTAAAGTGCAATTACTCTGTTTCCCAGGATGTTTTTAAAGACATTCTCCCTTAGGGTCATTAAAACTTGGTAATGTTTGGTTTAGTTTAAATATATGAGCCATGCTGTGTGAAAAGGGGGCTTAATACATCCGCCAACAGTGTGGACCCATGTGCAGTCTGCGCAGGCTGACCTGGGCCGAACCTTTTCGCTATCAGTCAATTTTCTGTATGTCAAAGGACCTGTCTACTTCATGATTCAGTTGGTTGTTAGACAAATTGAACTTTATTGACCCATGATCATGTGATGCATCATGGAGATGCATTAAGCCCCCTTTTGCCAGAGCATGTCATGTATTCACACTCTATTTTAAGCCCCCTTTTGCCAGAGCATGGCTCATATTTATTTTACATTAATTAAGAAGCAAGTTCTAGCAACTTATATTAATCTCTGTTGATTCTGCTTCCTGGAAACTTCAATACTCACGCTGTATGTATGGGCCAATGAATGGTCCCAAAGTTGACACCTGCTGCCGGGTATCAAACCCAGGACCTTATGGTTATGAGGCCAATGCTCTACCTCACAAACACGGACACCACATTGTTTGGTAAAAGGCTAATTACAATTACTCTGTTCCTAATGTAAAATACCCTTTATCTGTATTGCAGGCAAGTTGTCCATCTGATGCTGGTCCCGTATGGTGCCTCACTTCAAACACTTCACAAACACAACTAGCGGTAAGACTAAATAATGTGCATTCAGCAGCTGTTTCCATCAACAGCTCTACAATTTGAAGAAACCTATCTCCTAATTGGTTAAACCTTTACAACATGAGCAAAATATTGACTTGTCCAAATTAAAAGCATTTGCAGACGACAGTTTAAATGTAGCTCAAATGATGGAATTTGGCTATGATGGGGTAAGAAAACATTATGGGAAAAGGAGAAAATGCTGGTTACCAGCCTTTTCTCCTTTTCCCACAATGATTTCAAAAAGGCCTCTTCCTCAGGGTTGTTAAACTCGTCACTTTGTGGGAAAGGGTTAAACCATATAGTACAGCCTATGTGGCTAAACCAAATGGCTTAGCAAATCAGAAATTGTTGTAGATTCTAAATTTAGAATGAGAATTCAAATTTTGTACAGATGGTAAAAAGATGACTTATCATCTGTTTGGTTTAAAAATTATGGTCACATTGAGCCACATTTAGATGCTTTGGATTTGGACAAGTCTACAATTTTGTTGTTCGGTAGAGGGATAAAAATAATGTGTAAGCAACTTTCCTGGTGCTTGTATTTCCTGTCAGCTATGTGGGAAATTGCATATCACACCAGACCGGAGGACCAGCAAGATGTCAAAATTTTCCTACAATACAGTTCTTTTATCTTATACTTACAAATTTGACAAAATACTGTGACTATGGACAATGATCTTCGAAAACGATGAAATATTTAAACAAAAGGTGGTTTAGTGGTTTATAACTTCTTTTTATATCATGGCAGATGAATATCATATTGTATGTCTTGACCAGTTAACTCTTTACCACACAACAAAAATTTTAGACTTGTCCAAATTGAAAGCATTTGCAGACAACAAATTGAATGTGACTCAAAAGTTGAAATTTGTTTTGGGGAAGGTAGAAAACATTGTGGGAAAAGGAGAAAATGCTGGGTTGCAGCATTTTTTCATTTCTCCACAATGTTTTCTATAGCCTGTTTTCTCAGGTCCTTAAAAGTTGGGATTGTGAGGTAAAGGGTCAAATGAGAAACAAAGAAAAAAGCCACCTGCACATGGATTATTTCATCATACCATATTTGGGACCGTATTTGACACTGCTTTTTCCAGTTGTATCTAATTTTACCTATGTGCAAAGAGTTTATTTTAGGTGGAAAGTTTGTAAGTATAAAATATACAGTCATCAAAACTATTCTGAATGTTACAGGCAGGAACAGAAAATGGCTGTGTAGTGCTTTTTAACACAGAAGGTGACCAGTTGCAATATCTGAAAAGATTTGACACACAGGAAAGTAAGTTTGACTTGTTATTAACTCTTTACTAAACGACAACATTTTAGACATTTCCAAATTGAAAGCATTTGCAGACGACAAAATAAATGTGACTCAAAAACTGAAATTTGTTTTGGGAAAGGTAGAAAACATTGTGGGAAAAGGAGAAAATGCTGGTTACCAGCATTTTCTCCTTTTCCCACAATGTTTTCAAAAGGCTTCTTCCCTAGGGTTGTTAAAAGTCGGGATTGTGTGGTAAAGGGTTAAGCATGGTTTTAAACAGTACTTAAGTTATATCTTGATAGCTAGTGTCCCTATCCATGCTTTTCTGGAGTATCTTCACTAATGCTGTGCACAACATTCTTTCCAACTTAAGGCTGTTTTCCCACATGAATAAAAATGTTGTGTGGTGATATAAATTCTGTCACTGTGACTTTCATAAATCATTAACTCTTTACCAAACGACAAAAATGTAGACTTGTCCAAACTGAAAGCATTTGCAGACAACAATTTAAATATTGATCAAATTGTTGAAGTTGTCTTTAATGGGGTAGAAAACATTGTGGGAAAAAGAGAAAATGCTGGTTACCAGCATTTTCTTCTTTTCCCACTAATGTATTCAAAAGGCTCTTTTCCCAGGGGCGTTAAAAGGCGGCACTGTGCGGTAAAGGGTTAAAGAGGTTTCACCAAGCTTTAAATAAGACCAAATACAATAACTGCAGGTGATCTTATACAACAAATGATATCTTTGTTTACTCCTTATCAGATGATGAAATTGCAAATCCAAAGCAATTGTAGATTTGCAGATGATATAAGATGCAACTCAAATGGTGGGACTTGCCTATGAAAGAATAGAAAACAGTTTTGGAAAAGGAGAAAATGCTGGTTACCAGTATTTTCTCCTTTCTCTACAGTGTTTTCAAAAACCTTCCATGGAGTCATTAAAACTAGGATTGTGTGCTAAAGGATTGAAAATGATTAAATATACGTGCATTTTCTGTAGCAACCAATAAAACTTATTATATAGTCAAAGGGAGATAATCATTACATTGCTTAATTCTTTACCAAACAACCAAATTTTAGACTGGTCCAAATTGAAAGCACCTGCAGACGACATATCAAATGTAGCTCAAAAATTGAAATTCGTTTTGGGAAGGGTAGAAAACATTGTGAGAAAAGGAGAAAATGCTGGTTACCGGCATTTTCTCCTTTTCCCATAATGTTTTCAAAACACTTTTTCCTCAGGGTTGTTAAAAGTCGGGATTTTGTGTTAAAGGGTTAATCCTGAATGATTAGACTAAAAAATATTAACTCATCAGAATTGAAAGCCTTTACTGTCAATAAATGAAATGTGGCTCAAATGATGGGATTTGTATGGACAATGGTAGAAAACGTCTGTTTAACCCTTTACCATACAATCCCAAGTTTTAACAACCCTGAAGAAGAATGCTTTTGAAAACAATGTGGGAAATGGAGAAAGTGCTGGTAACTGGCATTTTCTCCTTTTCCCACAATGTTTTCTGCCCTATCCCACAATATTTTTATCATTTGAGACACTTTGTATTTGTCAACTGCAAATGCTTTCAATCTGGAAGAGCCTTGTGATAAAGAGTTAAAAAAAGAAAATGTAATTAACCCTTTACCAGACGACAAAATTATAGCCTTGTCCAAATTGAAAGCATTTGCAGACGACAATTTCAATGTGGCTCAAATAATGCAACTTTTCTTTGATAGGGTAGAAAACATTGTGGGAAAAGGAGAAAATGCTGGTTACCAGCATTTTCTCCTTTTCCCACAATGTTTTCAAAAGGCTTCTTTCCCAGGGGCGTCAAAAGGCGTCATTGTGCAGTAAAGGGTTAAAGCCTTCGCCCTCAGGGGTTGTTACCAAATATTTTTTTTTTTTTAGTTTGCATAAGTATTTAATGCTATCTTACCAACTAAGATCATAAAGCAGTCAGTGCACCTATGCATGTGTTTTCTGGCTATCTCTTACCAGTGCTGACACAACTTTCTCTCCAAGTCACTGACTACTTTTCTCACATGCATCAGCTGTGAGAGGTGAAAAATTGCTTGAAAGAAAATTTGCCTCAATGGGTATCAAACCAGCAACCACCAGGTCAGGAGTCAGATACACTAACCACTGAGCTACCTGGTCCAGCTTTTTGAAAATTGGACTAAGAATGCTTTGAAGAATGGTTGGTGAATATTGACTCTGGTTTCCAGCATTTTCTCCCCACAATGTCTTCCTCAGAGCCGGGTCTTGCAATATTAGTATTCAATGATCAGGGTCCGTATTCACCAACCATTCTTAAGAATATTCTTGGTCTTGTTCTCCAAAATTTTCCAAATTTGAAAGTAACACACCTTCTGATTGGCTAAACCATTTGGTTTAGCCAATCAGAAGTTGTGTTACTTTCAAACTTGGAAAATCTTGAAGAATAAGTCTGAGAACGTTCTTAAGAATGGTTGGTGAATACGGACCCAGGAGGACACCAAAATATTATAGAAGGGACATCTGCGATTCAAAATTTTAGAGAGAGTGAAGTGTACAGAATTTGGCTGAATAATGGCTTTGTAAAGACTATCATTTACCCTTTGCTTAACAGTACTGTGTTTTAACCTACCTGTGGAAAATGGCCCTCAAAACATTGCTGGAAAAGAAGAAAAAGCTGGTGACCAGCATTTTCTTCTTTTTCTGCAATGTTTTCTTACCTGCCAAAGACAAAACCTTGACTTGGGTCACATATAATTTGTCACTTGCAAATGCTGTCGATTTGTACAAGTGAAAAAATTTGTCGTTTTTGTCTGGACTTTTCGGACAGTAAAAGCAGTTGCCGGTCTGAGGAAAGGGTTCGTGAAAAGGTTCAAAATAATCACATCTCTATCTCTTTACCACACAATCCCGAGTTTTAATGACCCTTAAGAAAGAAGGCTTTAGAAAACATTATTGGAAAAGGAGAAAATGCTGGTAACCAGCATTTTCTCCTTTTTTCCACAATGTTTTCTACCCTATTAAGGACAGAAATCATCAGTTGAGCTACATTTATTTTGTGGTCTGCACTTGCTTTCAATTTGGTCTCGTCCAAAATTTTGTAGTTTGGTAAGTAGTTGCATTGATCAGATTTTTTCTCCGTTTTTGTAATTGTAGGTCGTATCTTGTGTATAGCATGGCACCAAGGTGACGATGTCATTGTGACGGGTGGTATAGACAACATTCGCTTGTGGAGTGTGCGTTCTGGTCGTGCGTTACAGAGGCTTACACTGGGTAGACAGAGTCACAACAAGGAAACTGTTGTCTGGTGTATCGCTGTGTTAAAGTAAGTGCTGTGGAAATTCTGAAATAAAAAATGAAATTTACACTTACCCTTGCTTAAAATAAGAAGACAAGTAATATCTGGCTAAAGTGATGGCACCTGCTCTTGGAAGGATAGACGTAACCATTGTCCGAACAATGATCAGCAGTGATAGAGGAATGAATCCTGTCACAATGACTGTCATCTATGCTTGGAAAGAGATTGGCTGAGCTTGGAATTCGAACCAACAATCCCCTGTTCTCAAGTCCTGTAGGCTACAGACTGGGCGACAGGGGTTCCACCAAGTGGTGATTAGAGAGGCAAGAAACAAGCAAATACTGTAGAGGTATGACAAATATAAGAGGTGAGGCAAGAGGTGACTGCTTTTATATACATCTGTATTGAAATAATAATTTACTCTTTACTACACAACAAAAAAAGTAGACTTGTCCAAAATGAAAGCATTTGCAGAATACAATTTAAATATGGCTCAAATGATGGAGTTTGTCTTTGATAGGATGGAAAACATTCTGGGAAAAGGAGAAAATGCTGGTTACCAGCATTTTCTCCTTTTCCCAAAATGTTTTCAAACAGCCTCCACTTGTGTGGTTGAAGGGTTAATGACAGTTACAGGCAATTCAAGAGCTTACAAGTGAAATAGAATTGAGCCATGCTCTGTCATAAAGGGGTTTAATGCATCGGCAAAAATTACTGACTTTAGTCAGCCTGCCCAGTCCGCACAGGCAGACGTGGGTTGAAACTTTTTCTTACAGGTCGATTTTCTGCATGTCAAAGGACCATTCTACCTCATGATTCAGTTAGTTGTTAGATAAAATGAATTTTATGGATCCATAAATATATGATGACGTGCTTGATATAATGCATCACATGCCACTCTGTGCCACTCAAATGTATATTGTAGTGATGTGAAAATTATAAGTGTGAACCCTTTTCCAAATTTTGAATTTTAGACCGGTCCAAATTGAAAGAGTTTGCAGACGACAATTTTAGAATTGATGAAAATGACAGAAATTTCTCCAAAAGGGTAGAAAACACTGTGGGAAAAGGAGAAATTGCTCGTTATGAGCAATTTCTCCTTTTCCCAGTGTTTTCAAAAGACTTGTACTGCAGACACGTGAAAACCAGGGCTTGTTTGGGAAAAGGTTAAGTGGTAAAGAGTTTTATAGAAGCTTTATTGTAATGATATGAGAATTATCAGTGTTGATTTAACCCCTCACCACACAGTCCTGAGTTTTAATGACCGGGGGAAATTGGCCTTTTTGAAAACATTGTGGGAAAAGGAGAAAATGCTGGTAACCAGCACTTTTTCCTTTTCCCACAATATTTTTTTTTACCTTTTAGAAACAAATCCAATCATTTGAGTCATATTTAATATGTTGCCTGCAAATGCTTTCAGTTCAGACCAGTCTAAATTAATGTTGTTTGGTAACAAGTTAAAAGGTGATGAATTCAATAAAATGTGTATTAACTCTTTACCACACAATCCCGACTTTTAACGACCCTGAGAAAGAAAGCTTTTGAAAACATTGTGGGAAAAGAAGAAAATGTTGGTAATCAGCATTTTCTCTTTTTCCCACAATGTTTTCTACCCAACCAAAAACAAATTTTAATTTTTGAGTCAAATTTATTTTGTCGTCTGCTAATGCTTTCAATTTGGACCAGTCTAAAAAATTTTTGTTTGGTAAGGAGTTAACTCGATGTGACATTTATAAGTGGAGATTCAAGAGGTAATGACTTATATATAAAATGTATTTTGTTGTGAAATGACAATTATAAGTGGTGATTCTAGAGGTAATGACTTATATAAAATGTATTTTGTAGTGATACGACAATTATAAGTGGTGATTTTAGAGGTAATGACTTATATAAAATGTATTTTGTAGTGATATGACAATTATAAGTGGCGATTCTAGAGGAAAAGTAAGTTTCTGGAATGGTCGACAAGGAACCATAATCAAGGTAAACAGAGGTCTGGATAAGCGGTTATCCTAAACTTATTATAATTATGTATTTTGACTCCTATATAAATAGTTCTCACTAGAATTTCTCACTATTAAGTACCAGCAACATAGATTCAGTCAAGAAACTACGGCTAATTCCCTGTCAATCATAAAATCATCTACTTATCTGCAGCACTGGCAAAAATTCTCCGAGATTTTCAGTTTTTAACCTTGATGAAGGTACATTCTGATGAACCTGTGACATATAAGTTTGATAAGTGTTTATACAGATGAAAAAAATGCCTTAACCCTTTCCCAAACGACAAATTTTGGACTGGTCCAAATTGAAAGAGTTTGCAGACAACAATTTTAAATTTGATGAAAATGGCAGAAAGTTCTGAAAAAGGGTAGAAAACACTGTGGGAAAAGGAGAAATTGCTCATTACGAGCAATTTCTCCTTTTCCCACAGTGTTTTCAAAAGACTTGTACTGCAGACACATGAAAATCAAGGCTTGTTTGGGAAAGGGTTCAAAATTTCACTATGGTAACTTTATAAACCCTCCCTAAAAATGAAGTTAACCCTTCACCAAACAATCCTGAGTTTTATGGACCCAGAAAGAGAAGGCTTTTGAAAACATTTTGAGAAAAGGAAATTGTTGTGTCCATTTATGTACTTAGAATTTTCTCTGAAAATCAAGCAACTGTAACAGAGCATTGGCACCTGTACTCGTACTCTTGTTGCCTTTTCCCACAATGTTTTCAAAAGCGTTTTTACCCTCGGGGTCATTAAAACACGACTATTAATCTCAGTTTACCTTTACACTAGACGTTACCAAGTCATAAAGCAGATGTCTACTGTCTGGCGGTAGATCCGTCCGAGACATCAGTAGTTGCAGCAGGGGTTGACTCCACACTGATACAGTTCAGTTTCATATCGGCACGTGAAAACAGTGATTGGAAGGACTGGGTCTCTTCATTTGTCCATCATCAACATTCACATGACGTCAGAGCTGCACAGATTGTCCGTGGTACTGTTATTTCAGGGGGTGCGTAGTAACACTAGTTTCCTGTTTTCTTACAAACAACCTTATCTGATGCACTGCTAAAGAAATCAAACTAATGGTATAAAGTGACATTCTTTTAGCAAGGGCACTTAACCGTCTCCCATACGGTGCAGTGTTAATGACCCTGAGGAAAAAGGCCTTTGAAAACATTGTTGGATAAGGAGAAAAATTAATGCTGGTAACCAGCATTTTCACTGTTTCCCACATTTTCTACCATTCCAAAGGCAAATTTTAGTTATTGGATCACATTTGATCCGTCTTCTGCAAATGCTTTCAATTTGAGGTAAAATTTGGTTATTTTGTAAAGAGTTAACTCTGTATCAGACGAAAAACTTTGTGACTTCTCCGAGTCAAAAACATTTCCAGACGACAAATTAAATTTGTCTTAAATGGTGAGATTTCTTGTGAAAGAGTACACTGAAGGAAAAGAGAAAATACTGTCTACCAGCTTTTTCTCCTTTTTCCACAGTGTTTTTATAACACTTTTTCTCATTACTGTTGAAACTCAGGATTATCAAGCAAAAGGTTAATCTGTGCAAGTGACTGAGGTGTTTGAGTTTTCAATTATAAATGCTTTAACCCTTTCCCTAACAAGCCCTGGTTTTCACGTGTCTGCAGTACAAGTCTTTTGAAACACTGTGGGAAAAGGAGAAATGGCTCATAACGAGCAATTTCTCCTTTTCCCACAGTGTTTTCTACCCTTTTTGATTGCTTTCTGCCATTTTCATCAAATTTAAAATTGTCGTCTGCAAACTCTTTCAATTTGGACCAGTCCAAAATCTGTCGTTTGGGAAAGGGTTAACCTAATGCCTCAACACTTTACCAAGTGACCGAATTTTAGACTTGCTTGAATTTAAAGCATGTGCAGACAACAAAATAAATGTGACTCAAAAACTGAAACTTTGTTTTTGGAAGGGTAGAAAACATTGTCAGAAAAGGCGAAAATGCTGGTTTACCAGTTTGTGATATCACAACAAATCAAAAGTGTCCAACCTCTTGTTTTCTCAGAACAGATTCGTTTCTTCCAGTAAAACAGTCATTCCCACAAAAGGTATGTCTGTTTTTACCCGTAACAACTTTGAGGAAAAAATCCCAATGAAAATATTGTGGGAAAAGGAGAAAATGCTGGTAACCTAAAGAGGTGAATATGCCATCAGAATCACATGTAATTTGACATCTGCAAATGTTTTGGATTTTGAAAAGTATATAACTTTGTTTTCTTTTTCTCAGAATATTAATTTATTATTTGATTATAGAGGTAAGAATAATAATTTATGTTTTTCTACCCCCTGCTAGGTGTGGATACAAACATTATACAATTTGACTTGAAGAAAACAAGTCAGGACAAGCACAATGTGTGGAGAAAAATACGACCTATTCCTCATGTATGTTTTGTTTTCTAGATCTCGTTGTATTTTTCATTTCCTTTAACTCTTTACCAAACAACAAAATTTTAGACCGATCCAAATTGAAAACATTTGCAGATGACAAGATAAATGTGACTGAAAAACTGAAATTTGTTTTGGGAAGGGTAGAAAACATTGTGGGAAAAGGAGAAAATGCTGGTTACCAGCATTTTCTCCTTTTCCCACAATGTTTTCAAAAGGCTTCTTTTGCAGGGTCATTAAATGTAGGGATCATGTGGTAAAGGGTTAAATATCTCTTTTTATTTACACCTGAGAAACAAATCTGCAGAAGATTGTAAATCCATCCTTGTAGAATACGGATTTTCTACATAAAATATTTGACCCATGCTCAGTGAAAAGGGGGTTTAATGCATCTGCGAAAAATAACAATCCAGGTCAGGCTAGGGAGACTGACCTTGGTCGAAACTTTCTGCTTTTGGTATATTTTTTGCATATCCAAGTATCATTCTACCTCGGTTCATCCCGATTGTTAGGCAAAATAGATTTTATTGGTCCATAATGATACGATGACTTGCTTGGTATAATGCATTGCGGGGAAGCATTAAGACCCCTTTTGCCAGAGCATTGTTTTGTGATACATGTTTATTAGGAAAAACATTGTAGGAAAGAAGAGAAATAAATGACAGGAGAAATGCTGAAAGACAAAAAAGTTGCCTATCAGTGAATTCCATTTTAAAGGCTTTTGGGAAAAAAAAGAGAGTACTGAATTGGAGCTATTTCGTCTGTTACAGCTTTGAATTTGGACCAATGTAAAATTTTGTCGTGCGGTAAAGAGTTAAACAGCCTTTTCTCCTTTTCCCACAAAGTATGTACGCTACCCTTTGAAAGACATCCAGATTTGATTTGTTGTCTACAAAATGCTTCCAATCTTGACAAGCCTAAATTCCTTTTTCTTTGGTAAAGAATTATACATTTAACATGCAAAAATTTATTGGGGTATTAAGACCCAAAACGGCACACGAAATTTGATATTAGAGATTACAAGATGGTTCTATGATTATGCTTCAGAGATCCTTGGTTAAGATGGCATGGACAGTAAATGTAATACTGTTACAGTACCCGACTTACTTGGAGATTTGGCGTCTTGGTTCTACCGACAAACAGAGAGGTACGGGCTCCACCTTAACTCTTTACCAGACGACAAAATCATAGGCTTATCCAAATTGAAAGCATTTGCAGACGGCAATTTTAATGTGGCTCAAGTGGTGCAATTTTTCTTAGATAAGGAAGAAAACATTGTGGGAAAAGGAGAAAATGCTGGTTACTAGCATTTTCTCCTTTTCCCGCAATGTTTTCAAAAATTAATATGTCGTCTGCAAAAGCATGCAATTTGGACGAGTCTCACGTTTTGTTATCTGATTAAAGATTTTAGTTGTTATTATCCCCGCTGAAGTTTTTGCGTTGACTGTCTGATTCTTCTAAAATTCTGAAAAAGGGGGCTTGATGTGTATTTCCATTATGGACCAATATCAAAAAGGCCACATGTACTTGCAAAACACAATACCTCTTATATGTTTGTATCTGCTAAACCAAGCCAAATCTTTCATATATATAACCTTGTCCAAATTGAAAGTATTTTTAACCCTTTCCCAAACAACAAATTTTGGAACTGGTCCAAATTGAAAGAGTTTGCAGACGACAATTTTAAATTTGATGAAAATGGCAGAAAGGTCTCAAAAAGGGTAGAAAACACTGTGGGGAAAAGGAGAAATTGCTCGTTACGAGCAATTTCTCCTTTTCCCACGTTTTCAAAAGACTTGTACTGCAGACACAAGAAAATCAGGGCTTGTTTTGGAAAGGGTTAAGCGATAAATTAGGTGTATCACAATACACAAAATTTGTCTTTCGTAAAGTAGAAAACATTTTGGCAAAAGGAGAAAATGCTGGTTACCAGCATTTTCTCCTTTTCAAGCATGGTTTTGAATGACTTCTACCCCAGGGTTGTTATAAGTCTGGATTGTTTGGCAAAGGGTTAACCAACCCTTCAAGGTTGAATTCTTGGTCTAATTCTAAATGTGGAAAGTAGCACAGTTTTTGATTCGCTAAAGCATTTGGTTCAGCCAATCAGAAAATTCATAAATAGAAGATTTAGAAAATTCTTGAGAATTAGACCAGGAATGCAATTTAGATTGGTTGGGGAATACAGTCCCAGGTGGTACTGAAACTGGTCTTGGATATCGTGTGTCAAAAGGTAATGCTGTAGATTTGGGCTGTGCTCTGGCAAAAAGGGGCTTAATGCATCTCCATGATGCATTGCACCAAGCGAGTCGTCCTATAATTATGGATCCATAAAATACATTTTGTCTAACAAACAACTGAATCATGAGGTGGACTGTTCCTTTGACATGCAGAATATTGACTAATTGCAAAAGGTTTTGAACCCAGGTCAGCCTGCACAGACTACGTAGGCTGACCAAGGTCGGTACTTTTTGCAGATACATGTACATTAACCCCTTACCACACAATCCCGACTTTTAACGACCCATAGAAAGAGGCCTTTTCAAAACATTGAAATAGGCCAAGCTGGGGATTAACCCTTTACCACACAGTCCCAACTTTTAACAATCCTGAAAGAGAAGGATTTGAAAACATTGTGAGAAAAGGAGAAAATGCTAGTAACTAGCATTTTCTCCTTTTCCCACAATGGTTTCTACCCTTCCCAAAACAAGTTTCAATTTTTAGTCACATTTATTTTGTCGTCTGCAATTGTTGTCAATTTGGACTAGTCTTAAATTTTTTTGTTTGGTAAAGAATTAAACCCCTTTTAACAGAGCATGGCACATTTACTTGTGTAACCAAGATAAATTATCTTGTAGGGGACAATGGGGATATACTTCCATTAACTTCTAGTCCAATCAAATTGATCCAGCTGAAAACCAAAGGAAATGTGGTCTGCTGTGACATATCACATGATGCAACACGGATAGCCTACTCTGACCTTAACGCTGTAAAGCTGTACAAAGTTTCCATTGTAAGTAATTTGCATAAATATTATGGCTGTGGTGTTGTAGAGATCTTAACAGATTAATCTCTTCATACACAATCCCAACTTTTAATGAGCCTGAGTAAGAAGGCTTTCGAAAACATTGTTGGAAAATGAGAAAATAAACCAGCATTTTCTCCCTTTTGCACAATGTTTTCTACCCTCTCAAAGACAAATTCATCATTTGAGCTACTCTCAATTTGTTATCTGCAAATCCATTCAGCTTGGACCATACAACAAAATTTTGGACTTGTCCAAATTGAAAGCATTTGCAGACAACAAATAAAATGTGGTTAAAATGATGAACTTTTCTTAGGGTAGGAAAAAATGTGTGATAGGGAGAAAATGCTGGTCACCAGCATTTTCTCGTCACCAGCATTTTCTCCTATTCCCACAATGTTTTCAAACGCTTCCTTCATCACTTAAACTTGGGATTGTTTGGTAAAGGTTTAACTCTTTACCAAATGACAAAATTTTAGACTAGTCCAAATTGAAACAATTTGCGTACAACAAAATAATTCTTGTTCAAATGGTGAGATTTGTCTCTAATAGGATTGAAAACATTGTAGGAAAAGGAGAAAATGTTGGATACCAGCATTTTCCTCTTTTCACACAATCTTTTCAAAAGCCTTCTCTCTCAGGGTCATTAAAACTCGGGATTGTGTGGTAAAGAGTTCAAAAAAGAAATGAAATTTTGAAAATGCCTTGTATGCCTGACAACTTATAAGGACCTTATCATTGCCAATTCCTTTGAAAAGATTGTTTGAATAGGTGGAAATGATGGAAACAAAATTCTTTGTTTACTCTTTCAAAGGCAATTCCCATTCATATTTAGTTTCTCTTCATATGAGTTAAATTTATGAGTTAATTTGAAACTGCTTTCAGTATTCATTAGTCTAAGATTTTGTTGTCTAGAAAAAGAGTTAACTCTTTACCACACGAGAAAATTTTAGACTGGTCAACATTTGCAGACAACAAATGAAATGCTTCACAAATTATGGAATCTGTCTTGGAAAGGGTAGAAAACATTGTGGGAAAAGGAGAAAATGCTGGTTCCTACAATGTTTTCAGAAGTCCTTTTCTCTAGGGTCCTTAGTACACGGGATTGTTTGTAAAGGGTTCAACTTTTCACAAGACTTCAATTGTGGCACTGGAAAAATGCGCACAAAAAAGTCACGGTTTACAACATAGCATTGTTATTTCCTTTCCTGTTTGAAGAAAACTTCATCATTGCCTTGATATTGTATTTTATTATATACCTATAAATGATCTGAGTAAATATGGGCGTTATCTAACTTCACAATTCAACTCGACGGAAATCTTTTCTGTATCAGCCAAGTACCGTGTGTACAGCATAATCATGTACACAGACTACTTCTGTGTAATAAAGTTCGGGACTATCATCCTTTAACGTTCACGGCTAGCATGGCAAAGCACAAAAACCCAATTTATCAGTGTATTTATTGATACTTCCACTGTTGTTTGTCATCTGCTGGCTTCAAAAATTGTTTTATGCAGAACTTGATTTTGTCAGATATTGATCAATATCTGTTACATAAACATTTGTTGTTTTGAAAGGGCATTTCCAAATGTTACTCTACAGTACACTCATGATTTTGGCATTGCGATTACTGACTGGAATCCTGCATTGAAAACGGAAAAAAATGTACTGTTCTTGGCAATGACAGTGAATAACAACCACTGACTACCTTTTCATTGTTAGTAAGAAATAGTTTTTAAGCCACAGTTGTTGTTTATTTTCTTGTAGCAGCTCAGACAGCAACTGCCATTTTTAAATGCATCCTGATCTATGCAGACTTACTGTTATCTATGTTTATTCATCCGCCATTCATAAATATTGTACATATATCTACAATAAAATGTAGTTCTGAGATTTTTTGGTTATTTGTATTGATGTTATGATGTTTCTTTACAGTTACAGTGGTGAGATATATAACAAAAGGAATATTACAACAGTCTGCATTTCTGCATGGTCGGATCATGTCTCATTGCGTGTGTAAAGAGATACACATCAGATCTCATCCGATACGCATCTCTTTACACATGCAACTTTACACGATCCGACCAAGCAGAAATACAGACCGTTGTAATATTCCATATGTATTCTGTTTATTTATTGTCACCACCAGTTGCGATTATCGGCAGTGCCCTCCAGAAAGTTATGTTATGGGGAAAGTACAAGATACAGGACAAAAGCATCCTAAGTTACTCCTGGTTGTTTAATGTGCTTGATGAAAAGCACCGTCACATGGGACTTAGGTTTAATGTCTCTTCAGAAAGACTGTTAGTTATGTTTTAGTTGGCCAGCTGTTGGGCTAGAAGTAGCTAAAGATTTGTCACTTGCAAGTCTCATGCTCAACCACCCGAGCAATTTTGGCTGGTATTTTTTAGTTTCTTTTTATTGTAGGACAAACTGGAGTCTATTCAGCCATTACTAAGCATGCAGAAAATATCAGCCAATCAGAACTCACCACTAGATGGCGCTCACTGTATGAGTTTTACAACAGATAACAGCCGTCTGATAACAGTGACAGATACATCATTATTACAGATCTGCTCTATCAAATCTGGAATGATATCAAAAGAGTTCACTTTTCCCAGAATATCAGGTTAGTAGTTTACATTAGTCTTTCTCCTTTTTCTACAATGTTTTGTATTGTATCAAATGACAAATGCTATCATTTATATTGCATTTATTTTTTTGTCCACAAATGCTTTCCATTTTGACATTTATAAAATTATGTTGTCTTGAAAAGAGTTACAGTCACAGAATGGACTCTGCAATTACTTCAACAATCTGTCAGCTAGGTTTGTAGAAGTGTTAGTGGTGAAAAATCTTGATTTACAGATTGTGCATCTATATTTTGTAACTTCATTTTATGGCTGTTGTAAAGGTCAAGGTCATTTTTTCTACTACACTGATAGTAGACTTATCTTTTGCCATGCAAAAATCAAGCTTGTTTTATATTCTGACAATTAAATTTGTTTGGTTGAATGACTGTTTTTAGCTCACTTGAGCACAAAGTGCTCAAGGTAAGCATTTTTGTTTGTGCTGTGGCCATCATACTTTGTGTGTTATCTGTCATATGGTAGTTAACAATTACCTTGTGTGCACTCTAGAAGCCACATTTTCAGTCAGATACCCATGAAAATGGTTGTCTCGATAATATATGGGACAAATTTGAAAATGGGTCACATTTAGTGAAAAAGTAGGTTACTGGGACAAATCTTATGAAAACCTAATGTACACTCTAGAAGCCACATTTTCTGTTCAACACTCATGAAAGTTTAGCAGAATGCATGTCCTAATAATATTTTGGGCCAATGACCATCTTGTCTCATTACAGATTGTATACATTTATTGGCATTAAGTCCAGACAACAGAACTGCTGCAGTGGCGGACCATCTTGGAAATGTCTTTCTGGGTGATTTACAGTCTAGACAGGTATGTAATAGTCATGTTATGATAAAATCTCTACAATTATACCTTATTCAACAAAGTGGGGTGAGGACTTTCCAACCATTTACCTTTTACCAAACAAACCGAGTTTTAATGACCCTGAAGAAGGCTTTTGAAAACATTGTGGGAAAAGGAGAAAATGCTGGTAACCAGCATTTTCTCCTTTTCCCACAATGTTTTCTACCCTATCAAAGACAAACTCCATCATTCATAAGTAACATTTGAATTGTTGTCTGCAAATGCTTTCAATTTGGACAAGTCTACATTTTGAATCCTGTAGTAAAGAGTTAATCTGTAGATGCTTTCTGTCGGGAAAAGTCTTGAAATTTTGTCACGTGGTTAATTTTCATTATGATTGGTAGACTATCACAGGAGTTACGGCCCTTTAATTTCTTTCACTGATCCAACTACAAGACAACTGTTGGGCTTAAGACAGGTCAGCTATGTGAGCTGTTATGGCTATTCATTTAGCTGAAATATTGTTGAAAATGGCATAATGTGCCATTATTAAAAAAGTTACTCAGACATTAACAACCTTTTATTTCTATTCCTCCATCAGTAAAGAACAGAGGGCTAGGGCTAGTTGGTTAACCCTTTACTACACAATCCCAACTTTAGACGACCTTTAGGAAAAAGGCTTTTGAAAACATTGTTGGGAAAGGAGGAAATGCTGGTAACCAGCATTTTCTCCTTTTCCTACAATGTTTTCTACCCTATCAAAGACAAGTTCCATCATTTGAGTCACACTTAAATTATTGTCTGCAAATGCTTCCAATTTGGACTAGTTTACTTTTTTGACTTTTATAAACAGTTAATCCCTAGCTTTGCCTATTTCTTTCTGAGGATTGGGGATGGTCATTGCAACAGGATTCTTTCATCTCTCACCCCTGATCATTGTTTTAATGATATTTATGTGGGAAAGCAGCTTGTGGCTTGAAAAGAAAATTGAGGGATGTACTTGTAAAGAAACTCCAAGGAAGTATGGATAGGTCCACTGGCGGCAAAAATATAACTGAAATAATGTGCAAAAAAGTATAAAACACCAAACAAATAAAGTACATTTCTATTTTTCAGTTCCGTTGCAGTGTGCCAAGGTACTCCAGTCAGGTTACTGCTATGTCCTTCAGTCCTGATTCTTTGAAATTAGCCATGGCATACACTAACCAAATGGTGAGTGAGAAAATGTTCACAGTTGTGTTTTTTTGATACACCCTTGCCGAGCCCAAGAAGCCTAGTAGTAACATTGCAGGGCTAGGTATAGGGCTGTAAGTCTTGGTCAAAATTCTTTCCAAAGACTCTTTTACCAGACAACAAAATTTTAGGCATGTCCAAGTTGAAAGCACATGTGGACGACAAATCAAATGATGGAGTTGGTCTTGGAAAGTGTAAAAAACATTGTAGGAAAAGGGATATATTGTAACTGAAAGCACTTGTAGATGATAAATGTGGCTTAAGTGATGAGATCTGTAATTGAAAGGACAGGAAATATTGTGGGAAAAGGATTGTGCAACAGTTCTATATGGTGAAAGATCAAGTTCCTCTTGGGTACTTGCTATTTTGTAAGTTAACTCTTTACCAAATGACAAAATTTTAGACTCATCAAAGTTGAAAGCATTTGCAGATGACAAAATTAATGTGACTCAAAAATTGAAGTTTGTTTTGGGAAGGGTAAAAAAAAATGTGGGATAAGGAGAAAATGCTCGTTACCAGCATTTTCTCCTTTTCCCACAATGTTTTCAAAAGAATTCTTTCTCAGGGTCATTAATTCTTTACGAAACGACAAAATTTTAGATTAGTCCATATTGAAAGCATTTGCAGATGACAGACAATAAATGCCACTGAAAAATTGAAATTTGCTTTGGAAAGGGTAGAAAACATTGTGGGAAAAGGAGAAAATGCTGGTTACCATCATTTTCTCCTTTTCCCACAATGTCTTCAAAAGGCTTCTTTCTCAGGGTCATTGAAAGTCGGGATTGTGTGGTAAAGAGTTAAAGGGCGAGATGGTTTGGTAAAGGGTTAACTCTTTACTAAAGGACAAAATTTTAGACTTGTCCAAACTGAAGGCATTTGCAAATGTACAAATCAAAGGTGGCTCAATTGGGGGGAACTGTCTTTGGTAAAGTAGGTAACATTGTGGGAAAAGGAGAAAAAGCTGGTTGCCAGCATTTTCTCCTTTTCCCACAATGTTTTTAAAAGCCTGCCTGTTCAGGATTGTTTAAACTTGGGATTGTGTGGCCAAGGCTTAATATCTCGTCAGTCCAAAATACAATCCTCATATTGCTCCGTTTCTTTTTTTTCACAGATATATGAGTTTGATCTCCAATCAGAAGAGTACTCAGACTGGTGTAAAACAAATTGTAAGAAATTTCCACTACCTTGGCTGCGGCGTATCTCAAAAATCTTTGGAATTTCCTACAACCAGTCTAACACGGACCAGATAGTACTGCATGATGACCAGATGTTTTGTGTACTGGACAAGTCTCAGGTAGGTTGATTTTCAGTTTCTGTTTTGTTGCTAATTTTTTTTTTTTTTTTAATTTTTAACAATGATTGATTGATTGATTGTATGGTGTTTAACGCCGTTTTCAACATTATTTCAGTTGTATCACAGCGGCCAGTACACCTATCCATGCTCTCCTGGATTTTCTGTTACCAGTACTCCGCACAATATTCTTTCCAAGCCACTGGCTGCTTTCCCACATAGCCATTGTCGAAACATTGGTCAGCAGTGGGAGAGGAATGAATCCTGTCGCAGTGACTCTCATCAATCCTCGGAAAGAGGGCGATTGAGCCAGCGACCTCCTGTTCTCAAGTCCTGTACGCTACTGACTGAGCTTCGAGGCTCGGCTAATTTTAACAAATAGTCAAATGTTTTAATGAATTAGAGGAAGTAGGCTTTTGAAAACAGTGGGGGGAAAGGTGAGAATGTTTGCAACATGCATTTTCTCCTTTTACAACTTAAGTTGCCTTTGAGGCAAACTTTGATAAAGATCAGACTGCACAGAAAGTAGTCTGATCTGAAACACTTCAAATGCAAACTTGAAATTGCAATTGTCATAGTCTTATTTTGAGACCAAAAATGTCAGTTGGTTTAACCCTTTACCACACAACAAAATTTTAAACCTGTCCATTTTGAACACATTTAAAGGTACTAGGGTGAAAATGTGGCTCAATTTGGGAAGAAAACAGTGTGGGAAAAGGAGAAAATGCTGGTCACCAGCATTTTCTCCTTTTCCCACCCTGTTTTCAAAAGCTGTCTACTTCAGGGTCATTAAAACTCTGGACTCTATGGTAAAGGGTTAAAGGTTAAAATCGTTGGAATATTTGAACTGATCAGATGCTAGGGGCAACAGATATACATAGAATGTAGTCTTATCTTTGATCTACACATATTGACTGTATTAGCTTTATGCCAGATGACAGAATTTTAGACTCTTTCATTTTGAAGGTATTTGCAAGAGACAGATTTGATTATTATGGCAAATTTGCTCCATTGGCGACATTTCACTGTGAAAGAATTGAAAATGCTGTGGGAAAAAGAAGAAAATGCTGGTCACCAGCATTTTCTCCTTTTCCTACAACATTTTCAAGAGCCCTCTTGAAGTCTGCTCTAGGGTTGTTAAAACATAGGACTGTGTGGTAAAGGGTTAAGAATGTTTTCAAAGCTCTCTGCCCTGAGGTTGTTAACACAAATTCTGATTTGGTTTAGCCAACCAGTAGTTGTGTTACTTTCAAAGTCAGAAAATTCATGCGAATAAGACTAAGAAAGTTCTAAAAAATGGTTGGTGAATACGGACCACATGTGAATTGCTGAATAATTGTCTTTGATAACCAAACCACTTTGACAATTGTGAACAAATACGCTTAAAAAAAAAATGAGTGTTACAAAAATCGTAGATACATCTTCCATCTAATAAAACTCTTGTGCAAAATGAAGTGGGAAAAAAAGTAATAAAATTTAAATTGCTCAATAATATGTTACATCTATCAGCTTTGTTTAAAAACTTGGTGCAAAAAAATATGTGAAATCAGCCGTTAGTGCAAAAAAAAAAAAACCACTAAAACAATCTCAAGCCTATATGATTTGTTTGTGTAGGGTTGTTCACGGCATTTTTATGCGTGGTAAAGAGTCATAAGATACACTGGTCATAGGATCCTTTAACTTTTTTCTGGACCAGAAAGCTTTAGACTATTAAAAAGTGAATGCATTTGCAGACAAGAAATTGAAAGAGTGTCAAATGACCAGATTTGTCTTTAACCCTTTACCACACAATCCCGACTTTTAACGACCCTGAGAAAGAGGCCTTTTTGAAAACATTGTGGGAAAAGGAGAAAATGCTGGTAACCAGCATTTTCTCCTGTTCCCACAATGTTTTCTACTCTTCCCAAAACAAGTTTCAGTTTTTGAGTCAGATTTTTTTTTGTCGTCTGCAGCAGCTTTCAAATTGGACTGGTTTAAAATTTCTTTGTTTGGTAAAGAGTTAAAATTGTTGTTGGAAAATTTGTTGTCTGCAGTTGTTTTCAACTTGGACTAGCCTAAAATTTAATCATTTGTCTAATATTTCATCATGTAATACAGATGACTTTAGAATCATGTTACCAGGTAGAGACCTTTTTTTTCTGCTCTTCAGCCATTTCCTGCAGGGCGAGTAAACTCCTGGGAGGTTTTGTGTTCACCTAGCAAAGGACAGCAGACAGCCTTTCACATCATCACAAAGTACAAGGTATTTACATTCAACATCTTTAACTCCCTATCATACCATGAAATTTTATACTATCCAAATTGAAAGCGTTTGCAGATGATAAATCTGGCTTAACCATTTACCACACAACAAAATTTTGGACACATCCAAATTGACATAATTTGCAGACGGCAGATTAAATGTTGCTTAAATGGTGTTTTCTGTATTTAATAGACTAGAAAACATTGCGGGAAAAGGAGAAAATGCTGGTTACCAGCGTTTTCTCCTGTTCCCACTATGTTTTCAAAAGCCTTCTTCCTTAGGGTCGTTAAAACTCGGGACTGTGTGGTAAAGAGTTAAATGATGGGATTTGTCTTTGAAAGGTTAGAATACATTGTGGGAAAAGGAGAAAATGCTGGTTTCCAGAATTTTCTCATTTTCCCAGGATGTTTTCAAAGCCTTCATGAGTGTCTTTTAAACTACAAACTGTTTGATAAAGTGTCACCTTACAACATGAAATATAGATATTTTACGTTATGTTATTGACCTCTGGTAAACACTGTTGTACCCTGAAGGTCCTCGTCTTTCATTCTAAAGAACATTCTTAGTCAGACTCTTAAGAACTCTCTGAATTTGAAAGCAACACAACTTCTGATTGGCTAAACCAAATAGTTTAGCCAGCAAGATGTTGGGTTACTTTCTAAATATTGAATCAAACTAAGAATGCAATTAAGAATGGTTGGTGAATACAGACCCTGTTGTCATTATGCTGCTCCTATGATCTGGATAGATGCTCAAAACACAATTCAGTGATTAATTGATTGATTTTTATGGTGTTTAATGTTGTTTTCAACTTTATTTCAGTTATGTCGCGGTGGCCATTACACCTATCCATGCTTTTCTGTAGTTTGTATTCTCCAGGAAGAAATTAGCTGAGCTTGGGATTTGAACCAGCTATCCCCTTGTTTTCAAGTGTGCATGCTACCAATTGGGCTTCTGATGCTTGGTTGAAACACAATTCAAACTATTTCAATGTATTCTGTTTGGTTATCGTATCTCTTCTTTTTTCAGCATCTTCTGTTTTTGGACATTTTACCTGACAATTGGATTGTGGCAGTTGAAAGACCACCTTTAGAGATGTTTAGTGGACTACCGAGTGCTCTCAAAAAGAAAAAGTTTGGTGTTTAACTGTTTACCACACGGCAAAAATATAGACTTGTCCAAATTGAAAGCATTTGCAGACAACAATTTAAACACGGCTCAATTGATGGGATTTGTATTTGATATGGTAGAAATGTAAGAGAAAAGGAGAAAATGCTGGGTACCAGTAGTTTTTCCTTTTCCTACAATGATTTCAAAAAGATTGTCTCTCAGGGTCATTAAAACTCGGGATTGTGTGGTAAAGGGTTAACTATTTACCAGGCAGAAGAATTTTAGACTCACCAAAATTGAAAGCATTTGCAGGTGTCAAATTTTAATGAAATTCGGCTTTCAAAGGATAGAAAACATTGTAGGAAACTGGGGAAAGAAAATGCTTGCAACCAGCATTTTCCCCTTTTCTTGCAATGTTTCCAAAACCCTACCTCCTCTAGGATGTTTAACTCTTACCCAAACGACAAAATTTCAGACTGGTCCAAATTGAAAGCATTTGCAGACGACAAAATAAATTTGACTGAAAAATTGAAATGTGTTTTAGGAAGGGTAGAAAACACTGTGGGAAAAGGAGAAAATGGTGGTTACCAGCATTTTCTCCTTTTCCCTCAGTGTTTTCAAAAGCCTTCTTCCTCAGGGTTGTTTAAAGTCAGGATTGTGTGGAAAAGGGTTAAAAGACGGGATAGTCTGACTCTTTACCAAATGATAAAATATTGGACTCAATCAAATTGGAAGTGTTTGCAGAGGACAAAATAAATGTAGCTCAAATGATAATACGGGTAGAATAATAAGGGTAGAAAAAATTGTGGGAAAAGGAGAAAATGCTGGTTACCAGCATTTTCTCCTTTTCCCACAATGTTTTCAAAAGCCTTTGAATGTATAGAAAATTTAATTATTGTGAAGTTGACAATCTGTTATTGTAAGGTTGATCCAGGTGTTAGTCGCTGGCAGAAAAATGAAGTTTGAAAGTAGGTCAAAAGTTGCCAGGACGCTCTATCTTTTGCTTACTTTTTACCCGAATGTACTATTCATTTTTCTGCAAATGACCAACACTTGGATCACCCATAAAATAAAAGATTGTCATCTTCACAGTAATTTCCATTCTTTTATGGTAGGATCTAAATTCAATGCGTTTTGACACCTGCTTTGTTTACTTTTGGCAGCTGTTGGGGCTTAAAAATGTCTCATCCATTTTGAAGGGATTTACTGGCAATTCAAATGCATTTCAGTTGGTAGTATTTGTCCCGAATAGGTACGAAACATTATTGGAAAAGGAGAAATGCTGGTTACCAGCATTTTCTCCTTTTACCAGAATGTTTTCAAAGCCGACTTTTTCATGGTCATTGAAACTTTGGATTGTGTGGTAAAGAGTTAAATTTGCAGTTGTCAAAATTTCTGCGGCTCCATTGATGTCAATAAAATTTGCCTTTGAAACAGAAAAATGTTTATTGTCCCAATTTTTACCCCCAGTCATTTCACTTTTTACCACACAATCCCGCTTTCAACGGCCCCAAGAAAGAAGCCTTTTGAAAACATTGTGTGAAAAGGAGAAAATGTTGGTAACCAGCATTTTCTCCATTTCCCACAATGTTTTCTACCTTTTCCAAAACAAATTTCAATTTTTTCATTCACATTCATTTTGTCATGTGCAAATGCTTTAAACTTGAACAAGTCTAAAATTTTGTCATTTGCGAAAGAGTTTTAAAAAAAAAAAAAAAAAAAAAAAAAAAAAAAAAAAAAGCCACACTCTGTGAAAAGGGGGCTTAATGCATCTGCGAAAAGTATCGACCCAGGTCAGCCTGCGCAGTCCGCGCAGGCTGACCTGGGCCAAAACTTTTCGCTACTGGTCAATTTTCTGTATGTCAAAGGACCAGTCTACCTGATGATCAAGTCGGTTGTTGGACACAATGGATTTTATGGATCCATGATCATGTGATGAATTGTTTGATATAATGCATAACGGAGATGCATTAAGCCCCCTTTTGTCAGAGCATGACTATATTTTTTTTTCAACCACGCAATGAATCCTGCTTTGTTTGGGAAAAGAGTTGAAAGGGGCTGCCAAGAAAAAAAAGCAAGCATACATAGTATTGTTGAGATTTTCTTTAATTTTTTAATTGCATTGAACAAATAATAAAGATGTAAGGGGGAGGAGAGAAACATGACATTTTTTTTCTTTCAAATTCTGGTACATATTTTTGTAGTAAGATTTTTTTCCCAACCTCAAAAACAAGCAAACAGGAAGGAAGAGGAATAAAATGGCTGGAACAAAATCAATGAGAAAACTCGGTTGTCATAATTACCAGATGACAAAACTTTAGACTTGTCCAAATTAAAAGCACTTGCAGATGACACATTAACCCTTTACCACACAATCCCGAGTTTCAATGACCCAGGAGGCTTTTGAAAACATTGTGGGAAAAGAAGAAAATGATGGTAACCAGCATTTTCCTCTTATCCCACAATGTTTTCCATCCTTCTGAAAACAAATTTCAACTTTTTAGTCACATTTATTCTGTTGTCTGCAAAGGCCTTCAATTTGGACTAGTCTAAAATTTTGTTGTTTGGTAAAGATTTAAATGAGGCAATAGTTATAGGATGTGTAATTGCAACAGTAGAAAAACATTGTGGGAAAACCAGAAAATGCTGGTTCCTAGAAATCTTCACTGCCTTTAAAACATGGGATTGTTTGGTACAGGAGCAGTTCTGTCCTCTAAGAACAGACACATTTTGATGACAAATAGTGAAAATATTGTTACAAAAGAATTAATTGCTAAAAATAATCACATTCTCCTGTTGCTACAATACTGCAATAAACTCAGCAGACCGTATTGAAAATATCCATGCAAAAATATGTATAATCAACATGACTCGAGGTCTTAGTGTACAAATACACCTGGACAACATTGTGGCATGAGGAAAATTTTTCTGTTTCAAGCACTTTCTCCTTTTGCCATATTGTTTTTCAAGCCTGGATCCGTATTCACCAACCATTCTTAAAAACGCTCTTAGTCTTATTCTCCAGAATTTTCCATATTTGAAAGTAACACAACTTCTGATTGGCTAAACCAAATGGTTTAGTCAATCAGAAGTTGTGTTACTTTAAAATTTTGAAAATCTTGGAGAAAAAGACTAAGAATGTTCTTAAGAATGGTTTGTGAATACAGGAGTTGTGTTACTTTCAAATTTTAAAAAATCTTGGAGAATAACACTAAGAACATTCTTAACCCTTTACCACACAATCCTGACTTTTAACGACCCTGAGAAAGAAAGCTTTTGAAAACATTGTGGGAAAAGGAGAAAATGTTGGTAACCAGCATTTTCTCCTTTTCCCACAACGTTTTCTCCCCTTCGCATATCAAATTTCTATTTCTGAGTCATATTTATTTTGTCGTCTGCAAATGCTTTCAATTTGGACTAGTCTAAAATTTTGTTGTCTGGTAAAGAGTTAAGAATGGTAGGTGAATATGGACCCTGGACTGCTGCACAACAAAAAGTCGTTTACAGGAAGTCTAAAGTTCAATTATCATGTAGAATTTCGCTTTCGTCACTTTGAAAGTGTGCTGCAACGAGATGTACCTCTGTTAACCCCTACATCAACAATCCCAATGTTTATCCTCTCTGAGGAATATAGCTTTGGACATCTTAGGAAAAGGTGAAGTAAAAATATGGGGGAAGAAAAATATGGGAGAAAGCATTTTCTCCTTTTCCCACAATGTTTTCTACCCTTACAAGGAAGAATTTCATGTTTTGCACCAAACTAAATTTGTTGTCTGCAAATGTCTTCAATTTTGGACAAGTCTAGAATTTTGTCGTGTGGTAAAAGGTTTAACTCTTTACCACATGACAAAATTTTAGACCAGTCCAAATTGAAAGCATTTGCAGACGACAAATTAAATGCAACTTAACAATTCAAATTTATTATGGAAAGGGCAGAAAACATTGTGGGAAAAGGAGAAAATGCTGGTTACCAGCATTTTCTCCTTTTCACACAATGTTTTCAAAAGCTTTCTTTCTCGGGGTCGTTAAAACTCTGGATCGTGTGGTAAAGAGTTAAAGGATAGAAAACAAAATGGGGAAAAAGAGAAATGCTGGCAACCAGCACTTTCACAAAGTTTCTACCCTTTTAAAGACAAATTCTATCACTTGAGCCACATTTAAATTTATGGTTTGTAAATGCTGTCAGAATGGACAAGTCTTAATTTTGTTGTCTGGTAAAGAATTTCTTTAAACCAACAAAGAAGAAAAAAAAAAACAACTTGCAGAAACTAACAGTTTTAAAACTCTTTACCACACAATCACGGCACTGAAGAAAAAGCCTTTGAAAACATGTGGGAAAAGGAGAAAATGCTAATAACCAGCATTTTCTCCTTTTCCCACAATGTTTTCTACCCTTACCAAAACAAAATTCAATTTTTGTGTAACATTTTTGTAGTCGTCTGCAAATGCATTGAATTTGGACTAGTCTAAAATTTTGTGGTTTAGTAAAGGAAATAGCAAGAAATATGAGCCACTCTCTGGTAAAAGGGGGCAAAATGCATCTCTGTGACGTGTAATTCATCAAGTCATCACAGTATCATACATCCCAAAAGTCTGTTTTGTATAACAACCTACTGTATCATCAGGTACACTGGTTCTTTGACATGCAGAAAATTGAGCAAAAGCAAAAAGTTTCGACCCAGGTCAGCCTGCGCAGTCTGCAGGTTGACCTGGGTCGATACTTGTTGGAAAATGCATTAAGCCCCCTGTTCACAGAGCATGGCTTGTAGATGTTTTTTAATTCAAATAAGCTCTTACCCAGATGACAATACTTCAAATTCCTCAATATTTGACTCTTTACCAGACGACAAAAATTTGGACTTGCCCAAACTGAAAGCATTTGCAGATGACAATTCAAATGTGGCTCAAATGAAGGAATTTGTCTTTGTTAGGGTAGAAAACATGGTGGGCAAAGGAGAAAAAGCTGGTTACCAGCATTTTCTCCTTCTCCCACAATGTTTTCGAACGCCTTCTTTTTGGGAGTCGTTAAAACTCGGGACTGTGTGGTAAAGGGTTAAAGCATTTGCATGCAACAGATTGGGTGTGACTCTAATGGTGTTTTTTTTTTTTCTTCCTTTGAAAGGTCAGAAAACATTGTGGGAAAAGGAGAAAATACTGGTTACCAGCGTTTCTCTCCTTGTGCATCAATGTCTTCCTCAAGGTTGTTAAAACTCGGCATTGTTTGGTAAAGGGTCAGTGCTTCGAGTGCCATATTCTTGAAATGGATATTTCAAGTTAGTCAAGAAGACCTTGACATTTCAGATTAAAGACTTTTGTATTCAGTACATCCTCTGAATTATCAAGCACAAACAGTGTAGGTCAAAGTCAGACTGCATTCTGAAACCTAGGCCCGTATCCTACAACCATTCTTAAGAACTTTCTTGGTCTCATTCTCCTGAATTTTCTAAATTTAAAAGTAACACAACTTATTCGCTGAACCATTTGGTTTAGCCAATCAGAAGTTGTGTTACTTTCAAATTTTGAAAATCTAGGAGAATAAGACGAAGAATGTTCTTAACCCTTAGGCTGCTATGCACGACTCTCTGACCTTTTGCGGACGGTGTAGATCAAGATCAGACTGCACAGAACGTGCAGTCTGATCTTGGATCTACACCATCTGATGTTTCCCCAACCCCGTAACTTTGAAAGACCAACATTTTGGTTTTTACCATTAGCTTGAAAGTTTCATTTATTTAGCAGGATAAGGGTTAAAAAATGGTCAGTGAATACAGGCCCTGGCAACCATAGCACAAAGTTACAGCACTATATCATAACTGTGATAATATGCAATTTGCTTTCAAGTCCTTCGTTCATTAGTTCCTCTCAGGCACTCAAAAATTACTTTTACAACCCTTCTCTCAAACAAATTTTATTCAATATATAAATATTTTGTTTTCAACTCCAGTAAAATAATGAAACAACCTTACTCAACTTTTAGTTCTTTACCAAACAACAAAATTTTAGCCTTTTTCAAAAATTTCAAATTTCAGAAGCATTGCAGACTACAATTCCAATATGGCTGGAATTACAAGATTTGGCTGTGAAAGAGTAGAAAATGTTGTGGGAAAAAGGAGAAAATGCTGGTTACCAATATTTTCTCCTTTTCCCACAATGTTTTCAAAAGTCTTTCCATCAGGGTCGTCAAAACTCCAGACTATGTGGTAAGGGTTAACTGCATAAACCATGGTAGAAAAAATTAACCCCGTACCACAAAATCTCAACTTTTAATGACACTAAGGAAGAAAGCTTTTGAAAAAATTGTGGGAAAAGGAGAAAATGCTGGTAAACAGCATTTTCTCCTTTTCCCACAATATTTTCTACCCTATCAAAGAGAGAAATCGTCAGTTTAGCAACTTTTAGTTTGTCGTCTGCAAGTGCTTTCTGTTTGTTCTAGTCCAAAATTTTGTTGTTTGGTACAGAGTTAAAAGAACATTTTAGGAAAAATGTTATGATAAATTTAGAAATCTGTCTAAAGATTATCAGTTTTAGTCAATTAACTCATTACCAAATGACAAAATTTGAAACAGGTTGAAATTGTCGCATTTTCACAAGACAAATGTAACTTTAAAATTGAAATTTGTTTTGGGAAAGGTAGAAACAATCGTGGAAAAAGGAGAAAATGCTGGTTACCAGCATTTACTCCTTTTCCCACAATGTTTTCAAAAAGCTCCTTTCTCAGGGTCATTAAAAGTCGGGTTTGTGTAGTAAAGGGTTAAAGGGGCATGAAACCAGATTTTGTTTTGCATTTTTTTTTTTCAGAAAATCTTAACAAAGATTGCCAATTGCATGTAAAGCTGGATTTGGAATGAAAACATTGATAGAAATACGTGTTGAAATCGCAAGGAAATACCGACTTTTTTTATTTTAACTGTAGAATTTCTATTGCGTTAGTAACCTATATTGCATAGTATGAGAAAGATACATTTTTAACACAGTAAAATATTGATCAGTTCCATAGCTCTAGCTCAGTTGTTAGAGTTGGCTAATATAGTTTTGAAGGCGAGGGGTTTCAGCCCCACCACAGGCATTTCTTCCTCGCGCCCCCTCTCGCCCCGCCCAGGTTAACAGTCTGTATGATTTTTCCTAACAAAATATCAACCCAACCGATCTTGAATTTTTCAGTCAAAATCTGGTTAAATACCCTTTAACCCTTTACCACACAACAAAATTTTAGACCTGTCCAATTTGAAAGCATTTGCAGATGACGATTTTAGTGTGGCTCAAATGATATGATTTTTCACTGATAGGGTAGAAAACATTGTGGGAAAAGGAGAAAATGCTGGTTACCAGCATTTTCTCCTTTTCCCACAATGTTTTCAAAAGGCCTCTTTCTTAGGGTCGTTAAAAGTCGGGATTGTGTGGTAAAGAGTTAAATGTTTACCACACAACAAAATCTTAAGACTTGCCCAAATTAAAAGCATTTGCAGATGACAATTTAAATGTAGCTCAAATGATGGAATTTGTCCTTGAATGAGTAGAAATGACCTTGAGAAAGAAGGCTTTTAAAAACAATGTTGGAAAAGGAGAAAATGCTGGTAACCAGCGTTTTCTCTTTTTCCCCACAATGTTTTCTTCTCTATCAATGACAATTTCCATTACTTGGACAACATTTAGTCTGTCGTCTGCAAATGCTTTCAATTTGGACAAGTCTAAAATTTTGTCATTAAAAAAAAAAATAGTTACCTGCTTTCCAAAGATTTAGAAGGTTTTTGGCTTTGTAAAGCTCAGTAAGAATTGCTTAACTTTTCTGAGGAAGAAAGCTTTTGAAAACACCGAGGGAAAAGGAAAAAATGCTGGTAACCAGCATTTTCTCCTTTTACTTGAATGTTTTCTATCCTTCCAGAGACAAATTTCATCATTTGAACCATATTTGACTTGTCATCTGCAAATGCTTTCAATTTGGACATGTCCATTATTTTGTCGTTTGGTATAGAGATAAAACTCGTGATTTGTTGGTTAAAGGATAATCATATACAAAGGGAAGGTAAGCAGCACTTTGAAATGAGAAAGAGAGAAGAAAATACGAAATGGAATACACAAATAAGTTAAAAAATAAAATTGACGAGAAAAAAAAAATATCCTACCAGCTTTTCTAAAAAGCGGAGAAACATATAAACCAAGTTGATGTGCCACCCACAGCATTGTTGACTCTTTACCAAACAATAGATTTTAGACCAGTCCAAATTGTAAGCTTTTGCAGACGACAAGATAAATGCGACTCAAAAACTGAAATTTGTGTTGGGAAGGATAGAAAACATAGGGGGAAAAGGAGAAAATGCTGGTTACCAGCATTTTCTCCTTCTCCCACAATGTTTTCAAAATCCCTTTTTCACAGTGTCATTAAAAGCCAGGATTGTGTGGTATAGAGTTAACACATAAAGTAAAAACAAATAAATTTGCGTAGATTCTATCTCTTTGTAGTTATTCTCATTTCTAAACTAAAATGAAAACAGGTCATGCATGTTTTTCCTGGTTCTGAAACTCCTTTCTTCAATAATGCAGATCTGGGCCTATATTCACCAACTCTTCTTACCTGAAGAACAGTCTCACTTTAATTCTCAAAATTTTTTTAAATTTCAAAATAACACCATTTCTGATTGGCTAAACCAAGGGACTTGGTTTAGCCAATCAGTAATCCTGTTATTTCAAAATCTGGATTCAGACCAAGAATGCTATTTAGAAAGGTTGGTGAATATTACCCCCATTCTCTCCAAACCTTTCAAGTTTACCCTTTAGCAAACGATGCCTTGTTTTTACTGCCTGAAGAAGGCTTTTGAAAACACTGTGGGAAAATGAGAAAATGCTGGTAATCACAGAATGAGTCGAAAACTGAGTGTAAGGACTGCATATGTGGATAGTTTTTTTTTTTCATCTAAACCTGTGAGGCTTCAATTCTGAATGTTTACAACTCTCCACAATTGTATGAACAGATAACTCTAACCAAAGTATGAAATTTTGAACTTGTCCAAATACAAAGTAGAATTATGTGAATTTTACAAGATAAATTTAGCTGAATATTGTGCAGATTTTCTCAAAAAGGGTGGAAAACATTGTGGAAAAAGGAGAAAATGCTTGTCATCAGCATTTTCTTCTTATCCTAAATGTTTGCCAAAGCCCGTATTAACTAGGGTCAATAACTTGGGATTGTGTGGTAAAGGGTTTAAAATCCTAAAAGGTTCCAGACAGCTGCATAATTGAAGACAATAGCAAGAAATTAGGACACATACAATGGTACTGAAAAATGAAAATTATAAAAAAGGGCACAAGCTCTTAGATCAAACAGTTATTTAACATTAACATGAAATGCAGCAATTTTAACAAACATTTTCTAACAAAGAGACAAAAACATTGGTTAAGCCCAATATCACATGATTTAAAGGAACCAATGACAGTTCATGTTTTATATCACATGATTAATAAAATATGATTTTTTCGCTTCACTCATATCACATGTGTCTCAGTTTCAAATCATGCTTCAGCAAAATGGGGTCAGTCCCTATTTTACAATAAAGGGCTCTTTCATAGTAATAAATTGTAACAATTTTCATTTATCCTAACAGTATACAACCCTTTTTCCCCCCAAATCTACAATACACATTTGTAAACTTCTGTAAATTAACCTTTTACCAAATGACAAAATTTTAGACTCATGCAAATTGAAGGCATTTGCAGACGATAAATGAAATGTGACTTATTGAAAAAAAAGTTGTATTTGGAAAGGTATAAAAGATTGTGGGAAAAGGAGAAAATGCTGGGTACCAGCATTTTCTCCTTTTTCCACCATGTTTTCAAAAGGCTTCTTCCTTGAGGTCTTTCAAAATCAAGATTGTGTGGTAATAGGGTAACTCTACCACACAGTCCTGAGTTTTAACGACCCTACAAGAATTACAAGAGAAGGCTTTTGAAAACATTGTGGGAAAAGGAGAAAATGCTGGTAACCAGCATTTTCTCCTTTTCCCACAATATTTTCTACCCTATCCAATACATAAATCACCATTTTAGCTACATTTAATTTGTCATCTGCAAATGCTTTCAGTTTGGTCCAGTCCAAAATTTTGTCGTTTGATAAAGAGTTAACTCTTTTTCAAATGAAAATATCTTGGACTTGGTAACTATGAAAGCAGGTTCATACTATAAATTAAATGTGTGTCAAAGAATTTGTTAAAGAGAAGAAGAAGACATTGTGGGAAAAGAAGAAAATGTTGGTCACCAGCATTCTCTCCTTTTTCAACAATGTTTTGAAATATCTTTCTTCTTGGGGCTATGAAAACGGATAGCGTAAGGGTCAACCCACTACCTCCCAATCTTGGTTTCCATTATGTTTTCTATCCTATCAGAGACAATGTTGAAAGCACTTGCTGACAAACTAAATCTGGTTCAAATGTTCAGATTTGTCTTTGAAAGGGTAGAAAACAATGTGAAAAAAGGAAAATACCAAAAATTAGTTTCTCATTTTCCCCACACTGTTTTAACCCTTTACCAGATGAGAAATTTTAGATAGGTCCATATTATATGCATATTTGCACACAACATATGAAATTTGGCTCTAACAATGGGGTTTGTCTGAAATAGGGTAGAAAAAACTGGGTAAAGGAAGAAATGCTGATTACTGGCATTTTCTCCTCTTCCCATATTGTTTTCAGAAAGCTTTGTTCTCCCAATTTGTAAGGACTGTTTGGTTACAGGTTAACTCTTTACCACACAATCCCGACTTTTAACAACCCTGAGAAAGAAAGCTTTTGAAAACTGTGGGAAAAAGAGAAAATGCTGGTAAGCAGCATTTTCTCCTTTTCCCACAATGTTTTCTACCTTTCCTAAAATAAATTTCAATTTTTGAGTCTCATTTATTTTGTCGTCTGCAAATGCCTTCAATTTCGTCTAGTCTGAAATTTTGTCATTTGGTAAAGGGTTAAAATATCTCAATATTGCCTCTTAGAGGCTTTAAATATCCTTCACAGACTTGCCTATATCATCGAACACTCAAAAACGATTTACTCTGATTCAATACAAATGAGTCATGCTCTGGCAAATGGGAGCTCAACACATCTTTGTGACGTGTTATACCAAGCAAGTCATCCAGTATTACGGATAAAATCCATTTTGTCTGATACCCAAACAAATCAGGAGGTATGCTGATCCTTTGAAATGCAGGAAATGGACCAATATCAAAGTTTTGACTTGGGTCAGCCTGCGTGGACCACGCAGGCTGACCTGGGTAGATACATTTTGCAGATGCATTAAGCCCCCTTTTCAAAGCACATGGCTCAATTCTTATCATGAACTCATTTCCTTTATTGTGTATGGATTTGTACTTTTAACTCATTACCAAACGACAAACTTTTGGACTAGTCCAAATCCAAGCATCTGCAGACCACAAATGTAACAAAAAAAATGGAAATTGTCTTTGAGCAAGTAAAAAACGTGCAAAAAGGGAAAAAATTCTGATTATCATCATTTTCTCCTTTCCCCAAAATGTTTCAAAAGTCTTCTTTCTAAAGGAATTTAAACACAGGATTGTGTGGTAACAAGAGTACCACATGAGGAACCAAGAGGACCACATGTAGAACCAAGAGTATCACATGAGGAACCAAGAGTACCACATGAGGAACCAAGAGGACTACATGTGGATCCAGAGTACCACATGAGGAACCAATAGTACCACATGAGGAACCAAGAGGACCACATGAGGAACCAAGAGGACCACATGAGGAACCAAGAGGACCACATGTGGATCCAGAGTACCACATGTGGAACCAAGAGTACCACATGAGGAACAAAGAGTACCACATGAGGAACCAAGAGGACCACATGAGGAACCAAGAGGACCACATGTGGATCCAGAGTACCACATGAGGAACCAAGAGTACCACATGAGGAACCAAGAGGACCACATGAGGATCCAGAGTACCACATGTAGAACCAAGAGTACCACATGAGGAACCAAGAGTACCACATGGGGATACCAACCTTGGCTGCTGTTGCTCTTTTCAGGGGAAAATTTGAAGTCAAAAAACAGACATAACTGTGACAAAAACTTTTCAGGGTTACCTTCTTTTTCTGTCTGGGTTTCACTTTTGACTGTTAACAAACAGCCTAAATTTGAAGTAAAGAGAGAGGAAGTTTTCACAGGACGCTCCTGTATCAGATGCTGATGCAGACAGGGCCATGACATAATCTCAGTTTTTTAACTCTTTACCACAAGACAAAATTTTGGACTGGTCCAAATTGAAAGCATTTGCAGACTACAAAAAAAATGTAAATGAAAAATTGAAATTTTATTTGGGAAGGGTAGAAAACATTGTGGGAAAAAGGAGAAGATGCTGGTTACCAGCATTTTCTCCTTTTCCCACAATGTTTTCAAAAGGCCTCTTTCTCAGGGTCGTCAAAACTAGGGACTGTGTGGTAAAAGATTAAATCTTTACCATATGACAAAAATGTAGACTTGAAAATTGAAGGCATTTGTTGACAACAATTTAAATGTGGCTAAAATGATGGGAGTTCGTCTTTGTAAGGTTAGAAAATATTTTGGGAAAAGGAGAAAAATGCTGGCTACCAGAATGTTCTCCTTTTCCCAGAATGTCTTCAAAAGGCTTCCTCCTCAGGGTCGTTAAAACTCGGGATTGTGAGGTAAAGGGTTACACAGTAAAGCTGGGAAAAGAAGCTGTAGCTTTAACCTTCACCACACTGATATACTTTAACTCTTTACCAAACAACAAAAGAATAGACTCGTCCAAATTCAAGGTATTTGCAGGTGACAATTTAAAGGTGGCTCAATTGATGGCATTTATCTTTGAAAGAGCAGAAAACATTGTGAGAAAAGGAGAAAAACCTGGTTACCAGCATTTTCTCCTTTTCCCACAATGTTTTTAAAAGTCTCTTCCCCCAGGGTCATTAAAAGTCTGGATTGTGTGGTGAAGGGTTAAACACTTTATTGAAAGCACTTGCAGACAGCAAATTAACCCCTTCCCAAACAAGCCCTGGTTTTCATGTGTCTGCAGTACAAGTCTTTTGAAAACACTGTGGGAAAAGGAGAAATTGCTCGTAACGAGCAATTTCTCCTTTTCCCACAGTGTTTTCTACCCCTTTTCATAATTTTCTGCCATTTTCATCAAATTTAAAATTGTTGTCTGCAAACTCTTTCAATTTGGACCAGTCCAAAATTTGTCGTTTGGGAAAGGGTTAATCTCTTCCCAAAAGACAAATTTTAGCCCCTCCCAATTGAAAGCATCTGCAGACGACAAAGTTGAACATGGAAAAAATGAACTTGAGTTTTTGGAAAGGGTAGAAAACATTGGGGGAAAAGGAGGATATGCTGGTAACCAGGATTTTCTCTTTTTCCCACAATGGTTTCTACCCTATCACAGACTAATCCCATCATCTGACGCACATTTGTCGTCTGCAAATGCTTTCAATTTGGACCAGTCTAAAATTCTGTCGTTCGGAAAAAGTTAACATAGCCTTTGAGGAAATGAGTTAACACTAAGATCCTAATTCAAGTTTTACATCAGAATGCCTTTGGGAAAACAGGGTGAGAGACTGCCCTTTTTCTCCACATTGTTTTCCAAGGGCACTAAAAAGTAAAAGAATCTCCAAAAACAAGAGAATTGAAAACATAATTTTTACTTCTATAATTTCCCAATCAGTCCTTAGGAAAAAGGCTTTTGACAACATGTGGGAAACCTGAGAAATGCTGGCAACCAGCATTTCCGTTAAAACATTACCAAACAACAAAATTTTAGACCAGTCCAAATTGAAAGCATTTACAGGTGACAAAATAAATGCAGATCAGAGACTGAAATTCGCTTTCGGAGGAGTAGAAAACCTTGTGAGAAAAGGTGGAAATGCTGGTTACCAGCATTTTCTCCTTTTCCCACAAACTTTTCAAAAGCTTTTTTTCTCAGGGTCATTAAAAGTTGTGATTGTGTGGTAAAGGTTTAAAAAGCCGTTTCCCCAAGGGATGTTAAAACAGGGGATTGTTTGGTAAAGGGTTAAACATTTTGATATTTCTGATGCCCTCACATTTCTCAAAAAATGTGATAGATGAAACAATACATAAGAAAGAGGTTTTTCCAACTGCCACAATGTTTTCTTACCAGTGTCCAAACAACACATTCCCTTGTCAAGAGAACATGCTCTGTGTTTAGGCTGTCATTTTATTTGCAACAGAAAAAAATTGCATATGAAGACATGGGTTAAATCCTATTTTAACCCTTTACCAAACAATCCAGGGTTTTCATGACCCAGAGTGAGACAACTTGGGAAAACACTGTGGGAAAAAGAGATTCTCCTTTTTGCACAGTGTTTTCTACTGTATCAGAGAGCTTACCATAACCCCATTTGTACCAATTTTGAATTTGTCATCTGCAGATGTTTTGAATCTGAAAGATGTCTAAAATTTGTTGTTTGGGAAAGGGTTAAAGGGCATAAATAAAGGGGCACAACTCCCGGGTCTTGGCCGTTCCCTTATTTCTCGCATACAAACACCAAAACAAGGTTGTGTGTTATTTCACTCATACATTACTGTCCTGGTGAGGACTAACTCTGGTTATATCACTAGTATCACTATAGAACACCCCACGATAGTCTGGTGGTTCGTCTACTGTTTGTTTTGTGTATGACAAGGAGCTGGCACTAACGGTATGTGTCGGCTCGCCCGCTGTATTTGTAGACAGAGTCCTGTGGTGAGTTTTGGCCTCAGAAAGTTTTTGCGGAGTCCTTAGGCCGTTTGCTGAGGACACACTTGTAGACATACTATAACAGCGTGACACACGAGTACAGCCATTAGCGTCTCTAATGATTCTCGCTGAATTATCTATATTTTCTAAACTAGCAGAGTTCGAATAATATGGCGGTGGGCTTTCACGATCGTGCACAGTTCTATTTGGCGGTGGCCTTAATACATGATCAAGATATCGACTACGTTTAAACATTAAATGTTTTTGACTTTCGATATATCCCTCCTCGCCATCTTTTGAGATGGCTATTTGCGGAGGTAAGTCCAACATAGTATCTGTCTGTATGGAGCGCTCACGTATTCGATTTTCACGCACTTGTGAGATCTGGTGCTCTAAAAGTTTGTCTTGACTGGTTGACGGCGTCCCTGATGATGGAACATATACTACCTGAAAACAGAAACAAAGCAACAGTTATTTATTTGTTTACCCTTTGCCACGCAATCTTGAAGAAAAAAAGACCTTGAAGAAAAAAGCTTTTGAAACATTGTTGGAAAAGGAGAAAATGCTGGTAACCAGCATTTTCTCCTTTTCCAACAATATTTTCTACTCAATAAAAGACCAATTTCCTGTTCTGAGTAACATTTGTCATCTGCAAATTCTTCCAATTTGGACAAGTCTAAAATTTTGTCCTTCTGTCAAGAGTTAACCCTTTTACCAGACGACAAAAATTTTAGCCTTATCCAAATCGAAAGCATTTGCAGAAGACAATTGCAATGTGGCTCAAATAGTGCAATTTTCCTTTGATTGGGTAGTAAACATTGTGGGAAAAGGAGAAAATGCTGTTTACCAGCATTTTCTCCTTTTTTCACAATGTTTTCGAAAGGCGGCATTGTGCGGTAAAGAGTTAACAACATACACCACTTGGAAATAGAAACAAAGCAACAGTTACTGATTTGTTAACTCTAACTGAAGTCAGCAGTACACAACAAATAATCTTTCTTTGAAAGAGCTGAATATTTTTGTGGGACACTGAAAAAATGTTGGGCATTTTCTCCATCCCACAATGTTTTCAAAAACATTTTTTTCGCAAATCGTTGAAACCAATGTATGGAAAACAGAAAAAACAATATTTTTTTTTAATTGTCCAATTAACCCTTTGCCATAAGACAAAATTTAAGACTTGTCAGCATTGAAAGTATATGCATTTGCAGACGACAAATTAAATGCTATTCAATTGTTGAAATATCTTGGAACTGGTGGAAAAAAATATTGGAACGGGGGAAATACTGGCAGATCTGCAAACCATGTGGGAAAATGAGAAAATGCTCATCTCCGGCATTTTCTCTTTTTTCAGACAAGTTTTCAAAAGTAATCTCCATCAGGGTCATTAAAACCCACCATTGTGCCGTAAAGGGTTACGCTTTATCATTAACCCTTTACCAGATGACAGAATTTTAGCTTTGTCCATATTGAAAGCATTTGCAGACGACAATTTCAATGTGGCTCAAATGGTGCAATGTTCTCTTGATAGCCTAGAAAACATTATGGGAAAAGGAGAAAATGGTTACCAGCATTTTCTCCTTTTCCCACAATGTTTTCAACAAACTTCTTTTCCAGGGTTGTTAAAAGGCGGTACGTGCAATAAAGCGTTAAGTATGGAAGAAAAGCCAGAACATAAATGTATATCTAATTCCTATGACACCAAACTGTACTTGGCTTCAATAAAAACAAAATAGTCCCTAATCCAATCTCTATAATGGCGTACCCAATAAACCATGGGGGTATTTTTAAAACTGCCAATACTCATTTCCGGAGCAACTTTCCCACATGAATTGCTTCTTTTTCTTATGATCATAATTCCCCCAATGTCAATACAAACAGTTTCCCTTCCTTTTGTCTGGCAGTCTTATTTTGTGAAATTGGTGCCAAATTACCCTGTGTTTAACACTTTACCAAATGACAATATTTTAGACTGGTCTAAATCCAAAGCATTTGCAAACGACAAATTAAATAAGGCTCAAAAGATGGAATTTGTCTCTGAAAGGTAATGTACTTTGTCTCTGAAGGGTAAGAAAACATTCTGGGAAAAGGAGAAAATGCTGCTTACCAGCATTTTCTCCTTTTCCCACAATGTTTTCAAGTCTTTACTGCCAGGTTCATTTAACCCTTTAACGCACAATGCCCCCTTTTAATGACCCTGGGAAAGAAGCCTTTTAAAAATATTGTGGGAAAAGGAGAAAATACTACTAACCAGCATTTTCTCCTTTTCCCAAAATGTTTTCTACTCTATCAAAGGAAAATAGAACCATTTCAGCCACACTGAAATTGCCGTCTGTAAATGCTTTCAATATGGACAAGGGAAAAATTTTGTCGTCTGGTACAGGGTTAAGCTCGGGATTGTGTAGTAAATGCTTAAATGACCCTTATAAAAAAGCCTTTTGAAAATGTTGTGAAGAATAAGAGAAACTACTGGTGACCAGCATTTTCTCCTTTTCCAACAATGTTTTCTACCCTTTAACCCTTTACCACACAAAGCCGCCTTTTAACGACCCTGGGATAGAAACCTTTTGAAAACATTGCAGGAAATGGAGAAAATGCTGTTAACCAGCATTTTCTCCATTTCCCACAATGTTTTCTAACCTATCAAAGGAAAATAGTACCATTTGAGCCACACTGAAAATGTCGTCTGCAAATGCTTTCAATTTGAACAAGGCTAATTTTTGTCATCTGGCAAAGAGTTAAAAGTGAAGTGGCATCATCTGAAGTTCCATCATCTTCAAATGGTCCTCTGCAAATGCTTTAACCCTTTACCACACAATCCCGACTTTTAACGACCCTGAGAAAGAAAACTTTTGAAAAACATTGCGGGAAAAGGAGAAAGTGCTGGTAACCAGCATTTTCTCCTTTTCCCACAATGTTTTCTACTCTTCAAAAACAAGTTTCAAGTTTTGATTCAAATTTTTTTTTTTTTTTGTCATCTGCAAAAGTTTTCAATTTGGACTGGTCTAAAATTTTGCCGTTTGGTAGAGAGTTTTAATAGCAGTCTACAGATTTGTCACCTAGCATAAAGGTAACCCTTTAGCAGACAATCCAAAGCAGCATGTCCTCCTTTTCTTACAATTTTTTCTCTATTCCCCAAAGTAAATTCCATCATTTTAGCGGCATCTTCTGGTGTAAGTTCACAGAACTAAATTCAAATAAAAAAGTTCACCCTGTAACAGAAACCCAAAGGAACAACACAGGTACTATGGTTATTTCTTGGAAAGTATTGGACCGTGTACATACAGAATCAGGCTGCATGTTCTGAGCAGCCTGATCATGACCTTTCTTATCTACCAGAAAAAAAACGATTGGATTAGTCCTTGTCATTTTATTGACATGCAGACAGTTTTTGATGCCTATCAGCATTTATCACTTACCAGCATTTTCTCAGTTTCCCACAATGTTTTCAAAAGACCTTTTCTTTAGGGTTGTTAAAAGTCGGGATTGTGTGGTAAAGGGTTAATAATAACTTTCAAAGTTCTCATGTGAAATAGAGGAATTGCTCAACTCTTTATCACACAATCCCAAGTTTTAACAACCCTGAAGGAGAAGCACTTTTTAAAACATTGTAGGCTAAGGAGACTTAACTCTTTACCAAACGACAAAATTTAAGACTAGTCCAAATTGAAAGCATTTGCAGACGACAAAATAAATGCCACTGAAAAATTAAAATTTGTTTTGGGAAGGGTAGAAAACATTGTGGGAAAAGGAGAAAATGCTGGTTACCAGCATTTTCTCCTTTTCCCACAATGTTTTCAAAAGGCTCCTTTCTCAGGGTCGTTAAAAGTCGGGATTGTGCGGTAAAGGGTTTACTGGTAACCAGCATTTTCTCCTTTTCCAGCACAATTTTCATCACTTGAGTCATATCTAATTTGTAGTCTGCAAATGCTTTCAAATTGGACCAGCCTAGAAATTTGCCAGTTGGTAAAGAGTTAAAAATAGAAATGTTTCCATTGGGCCCACTTGCTCCTTTGATTGTCTTTGCATCCAATTCTGTAACTCTTCACCAGACAACAAAAACTTTAGCCTTACGCAAATTGTAAGCATTTGCAGACAACAAAATAAAGTTACTCAAAACATAACATTTGTCTTTCATTGGGTAGAAAACATTGTGGGAAAAGGAGAAAATGCTGGTTACCAGCATTTTCTCCTTTTTCCACAATGTTTTCATAAGCCTTCCTTCTCTGGGTTGTTAAAAGTGCATTATGCAGAAAAGGGATAATATTCCAGACAGGGCTATTATCAGAAGTCGAAAGACCTAAAAGATTTGTTTTTCCTAATTCTAAATACCAACAACAAAGCCATTTGGCTCCTTTTTCATGTTCTTTCTAGGCACAATGGCACATCATGTTCTAAACAATTTCAAATGGAGCTCTTCATCATAAGATGAAAGAACTCAACTCTTTAACCCTTTACCACACAATCCCGACTTTCAACGACCCTGTGAAAGAAGCCTTTTGAAAACATTGTGGGAAAAGGAGAAAATGCTGGTAACCAGCATTTTCTCCTTTTCCCACAATGTTTTCTACCCTCCCCAAAACAAAATTCAATTTTTCAATCACATTTATTTTGTCGTCTTCAAATGCTTTCAATTTGGACACGTCTAAAATTTTTCTGTTTGGTAAAGTGTTAACAGACACAGAAAATTCTAGACTGGTCCAAACTGAAAGTATTTGCAGACGACAAATTAAATGTAGCCCAAATGATGATTTCTGTCTGTGATAGGATAGAAAACATTGTGAGAAAAGGAGAAAATGCTGGTTACCAGCATTTCCTCCTTTTCCCAACAATGTTTTCAAAAGCCTTCTCTATCAGGGCTGATAAAACTTGGGATTGTGTTGTAAAGAGTTAACTCTTTACCGCACAATCCGGAGTTTTAACCACCCCTCAGAAAGAGGCCTTCTGAAAACATTGTAGGAAATAGGAGAAAATGCTGGTAACCAGCATTTTCTTCTTTTTCCACAATATTTTCTTCTTTTTAAATGACAAATTCCATTATTTCAGCCAAATTCAATTTGTCGTCTGCAAATATTTTCAATTAGGACAAGTCCAAAATTGTGTCGTTTGGTAACAGGTTTCAGAACTTATTTTTCCAATTTTAACTCTCAGCAATAAAGGCCAATGGCTCCTATTTTCACATTTTGCCTGTACATTCTGTAGTCTTTGATAAGAGTAAGTCCAGAGGGACTGGTAGTGAAAAAGCAGTTAAAAGCACAGAGGCAGTCTAGTCAATCAAATATTCTGTTTGATCATGTGCACATAACATTTCTTTGTTGTTTTTAAACCCTTTGCCTATTGGTTATTATTTCCCCCACAACTTTAGCTATGTTTTCAGTAAATTTAGAAGGATTTTCTTGCAAAATCTACAACCTTTCATGGGAATTGTCTAAACATATACTATGATGCCAAATGACAAAATTTTAGACTTGTCCAAATTGATTAAATTTGCAGACAACAAAGTAGATGTGTCTGAAATGATTAGGTTTGTCTTACAAAGGGTAGATAACATTTCGGGAAAAGGAGAAAATTCTGGGCTTCAGAATTGTTTGGTAAAGGTTTAACCCTAAACAACACAGCAAAATCTTAGACTTTTCCATGACGAAGGCATTTCCAGACAACAAATTAATTATGGCTCTTATCATGAGGCCTGCCTTCTAGAGGTTAGAAAACATTGTGGGAAAAGGAGAAAATGCTGGTAACCAGCATTTTCTCCTTTTCCCACAATGTTGACAAAACCTGTCTTCCTCAGCATCTTCAAAACTTGGGACCATGTGGTAAAGGGTTAACCTTTATCCCGCTAAATAAAAGAAATGAAACTTTTAAAACCATTAATATAAACCCAAGATTTCCTGTTTCAAAGGTATTTTTGAAGGAAAGATATCTGCTTATCGGACAGTGTACATCCAAGGTCAAAATGATGTTTTGTGCAGTCTGATCTTGATCTACACTGTCTGCAAAAGGTCTGTGAGTCACGCTTAGCAGACAAAGGGTTAAAGGTATTAGAGATCTGATCAATGAGTTTACAATTGGGTTCAAGGACAGGTACTCTTGACCAGAGTACACTATGTTATCAGCAAGAGTTATTTCCCTTAAATTGACTGACATCATAAATTTAACTGTCATCCAAACATCCAGCTTGAAAGGGCTTTAACTTTCTACCAAACGATAAAATTTCAGGCTCTTCCAAAATGAAAGCATTGCGGACAAATGAAAAATGTCTTAAATAATGAAAATTGTGTGGAATAGGGCAGAATAAATTATGGGAAAAGGAGAAAATACTGGTTACCAGCATTTTCTCCTTTTCCCACAATATTTTTGAAAAGCCTGCTTCTTCGGGGTTGTTAAAACCCGGGATTGTGTGGTAAAGGGTTAAAACATGAGTCAGCACAGGAAAAAGTGAAGTTAACCAAAATTTTCTCCTAAGCCTGAAGTTTTCTACTCTTTCAAAGACAAAACCCACCATTTTGGGCCATTAGTCTCTGACAAATTCTTTCCTATTGGACAAGTCTAAACCTATTCTGTGGTAAAAAGTGAAAGTGTGCTATCTATCCACTTATATAAGTCAGGAGCAAACTTGGAGCCAGTTTCATGGAAAAACTTAACCCTTTACCACACAATCCTGACTCTTAACGACCCCGAGTTAGAAACCTTTTGAAAACATTTTCTCCTTTTCCCACAATGTTTTCTACTCTACCCTAAACAAATTTCAATTTTTGGGTCATGTTTAGTTTGTCGTCTGCAAATGCTTTCAATTTGGACTGGTCTAAAATTTTGTTGTTTGGTAAAGAGTTAAGTCTCTTTTTTTACTCAAATCTGCAAACAGACTTATTTTCTGACTTATTTGAGTTTGCTATTCCAGACACAGTTCACTTAACGTTAACAGACTTATCTCTTTACCAAACGACAGAATTCTAGACTTGTCCAAATTGAAAGCATTTGCAGATGACAGATTAAATTTGGTGCAGATGATGAAATTTTTCCTTGGAAGGGCAGAAAACAATGTGGGAAAAGGAGAAAATGCTGTTTACCAGCATTTTCTCCTTTTCCCACAAAGTTTTAAAGAGCTTTCTTTCTCAGGGTCGTTAAAAGTCAGGATTGTGTGGGATAGGGTTATGTAACATTCTCAAATCCTGAGTTGACACAAGGTTTTGGACTCAGCTCAGCAAAATAATGAACTTAAGTCTGTTAATTGACTGAAGTCCATTTATTTTGCTTAGATGAGTTTGAAACACAGAGTCAACTCAGGATTTCAGAACGTTACTACAATATGTAAATTTTGCTGAAATGCGTCTCAAATAACAAACTCAACTTAAGTCAGAACCTGGACCGTGAGTTGAGATGAGTAAAATAAGACTTAACTCTTTACCGCACAATGCCACCTTTTAACGCCCCTGGAAATGACGCCTTTTGAAAACATTGTGGGAAAAGGAGAAAATGCTGATAACCAGCATTTTCTCCTTTCCACACAATGTTTTCTACCCTATCAAAGAAAAATTGCACCATTTGAGCTAGAATGAAATTGTCGTCTGCAGATGCCTTCAATTTGAACAAGGCTAAAATTTTGTCTTCTGGTAAAGGGTTAAGTTTTCCTGATTATAAGCCTTTTACTAAACAATTCCAGGTATTAATGACCCTGATGGAGAGGGATTTTGAATACATTGTGGGGAAAGAAGAAAATGCTGGTAACCATCATTTACTCCTTTTCAAAATATGTTTTCTACCCAATCAGAGAACTGTATCTCATTCGTATCAATTATTGAATTTTTTGTCTGCAGTTATATGGAGAAGTCTTAGGCTTGTCGTTTGGAAATTGGGAAAAGGTTAACCTGTTCCCTCTGAGCTGAATTTGCACTAGATTGAGACTGTGTAGTAAAGGGTTGAGGAAATGCAAAAGTTAAAAATAGATTTGATGGAGTGAGCATACTGCATAATAGAATAAGTAAGATACAGCCAAGTTATGCAAAATCACATTTTCTCTAGTACAATTGTATGCATAAAATATCTGGTGATTACCGGTAGTACGACTGATCTAGTCCGCACGGTCTACCTGAACAAATGATGCAACACTTAGTACGTAACTATTAACCCATAGGCTGCTAAGCATGTCTCACTGACGTTTTGCGGACAGTGTAGATCAAGATCAGACTGCAGAGAATGTGCAGTTTGATCTTTGATCTACACTGTCTGATAAGGAGACATCTTGCCTCGAAAAATACCTTTGAAAGAGGAAAACTTGGGTTTATATGACTGGTTTGAAAATTTCATTTCTTTTATTTAGCAGGATATGGGTTAACTCTTTACCAAACGACAAAATTTTAGACTGGTCCAAATTCAAAGCATTTGCAGACGACAAATTAAATGATACTCAAATGATGGGATTTGTACCAGAAAGGGAAGAAAACATAGTGGGAAAAGGAGAAAATGCTGGTTACCAGCATTTTCTCCTTTTCCCACAATGTTTTCAAAAGGCTCAAGTCTTAGGGTCATTAAAATCAGGATTGTGTGGTAAAGGGTTAATTCCTTACTGAATGAGAAAATATTAGGCTGAAACAAAATAACAGCATTTGCAGAAGACATATTGAAAGTGGCTTAAGTCTTTACCAAACGACAAAATTTTAGACTAGTCGAAATTCAAAGCATTTGCAGATGACAAAATAAGTGTGGCTCAAATTGAAATTTGTTTTGGGAAGGGTAGAAAACATTATGCGAAAAGGAGAAAAATGCTGGTTACTAGCATTTTCCCCTTTTCCCACTATGTTTTCAAGAGCCTTCCTCCCTAGGGTCATTAAAACTCGGGATTGTGTGGTAAAGGGTTAACCCTTTGCCACACAAGTCCAAGTCTTAACTGAGGGTTAAAGTTTTTCAAAACATTGTGGGGAAAAGAGAAAATAATGGTAACCGGCATTTTCTCCTTTTTTCCCCCCCAATGTTTTCTATCCTATTAATGCTTTACCACACAACAAATGTATTGACTTGTCTAAATTGAAAACATTTGCAGACGACAATTGAAATGTGGTTCAAATGACAAAATTCATCTTTGGTATGGTCGAAAACATTGTGGGAAAAGGAGAAAATGCTGGTTACCGGCATTTTCTCCGTTTCCTACAATTCCTTCAGAAGGCTTTATTTCCAGGGTTGTTAAAACTTGGAACTGTGTGGTAAAGGGTTAAAGAGAAGCTTCAGCATTTTAGCCACCTTCACTTTTTCATCTGCAAATGCTTTGAATTTTGACATCTAAAATTTTGCAGTGTGGCAAAAATGATAGGAAGAAATCACTGTTGGAAAAGCCTTTTTCCACAAAGTTTTCCACCCTTTTATAGACAAATATCTTGATTTCAGCCACATGTGATCTATCCTCTACAAATGCTTTGAAGTTAGACGAGTCCAAAATTTTGTTGTTTGGTAAAGGGTTAAAACACATTCTCTATCAAATGACAAAATTTTAGACTGGTCCAAAGAAGAAGCATTAATTTTTACAGACAACAAATTCAATGTAGTCAAAATGATGCTTTTGGTCTTTGAAAGGGTAGAAAACATGTGTAAAGGAGAAAATGGCTGGTTACAAGCATTTTCTTCTTTTCCAGGGTTTTCAAAGGACCTTCCTTTTCAGGGTTGTTAAAAGTTGGGACTGTTTGGTAGAGATATTTACCTGTATATCTCGAGATAAATGTTAATTTGTCAGCAAATGCTTTCAATATGGACAAATCTCAAATTTTGTCTTCTGGTAAAGATTTAACCCTTTTCAAATGACAAATTCTACTATCTTCTAAATTCGAAACATCTGCAGACAACAATTTCATAATTGGTGCAAACAAGCCTAACCTTCTCTGATATGGTAGAAAACATTGTTGGGGGTGGGGGGGGAGGGGGGGAGAGAGACAAAATGCTGGGGACCAGCATTTTCTCCTTTTCCCACAATGTTTTCAAAAGCCTTCTTCTTCAGGGTTGATAAACTTAGAATAGTTTGATAAAGAGCTGAACTTTTACCTTTCTAAACCACTGAATTCCCATCTCTAACCATTATTCCACATCAGTGTTTAAAATATATTTCTCAGTGCCTATCACTCCAGATTGTATTGTATCATCACAAGTACTGGAACAATACCTGTCTGATTTTCTTGTCCAATCAGTAAATGATAGTTCAGGCCTCCAGATAGGAACAGATTCCTCAAACTTTACCCTTTACCAAAAAAACACCCAGTTTTAATGACCCTGAGAAGGAAGCCTCTTGAAAACATTGTTGGAAAAAGGAAAAAATGCTGGTAACCAGCAATTTTCAATGTTTTCAAACCTTCTTCTCTGTCAGTGTCGTTAAAACTCGGGATGATATGGTACTGGGTTAAACAAAAAACCTTTTAGGCTTTGAACAATATTCCACTCCTCTGCACTTCTGTAGAATTTATCATTTATCTACAAACACAAGACAAAGCTATCCCACTATCCCTCCATTTGTGGTAAAAACTGATTTTCTGAAATCTCCAACAAGTGTACTGATTCAGTCACAGACTGAGAGAAAGAGAAACAAGAGGGCCATGATGGCCCTGTATCGCTCCACTGGCTTATAAATATAAACCACGAAGAAAAGTCTTCACTATATAAGGCCTTATAAAACTTTGACCTCATGGCTACAGTCTGACTAAATGGGGAATATTGTATTAGAAGAATAACATGCCAAATGTGGGAGTTCTTGGCCTTATGGCTGGTAACAAGATGGTTTCTGAACTTTTCACTCCATAAACCCATGTAAAACTTGTGATCCCTGGTGCAGGGCCAAACTTGATCCTAGAGCTGTAACTTGGGCCCTCTTTGTAACTGTCCACTAAATAATGCTATAATTATATGCAAAATTTGGTAGCCTAAGCCTTATGGCTATGTACACCAAGATTTAAAAGTTTTCCCTATGTAAGCCTATGTAAATCTTGTGAACCCCCCCCTCCAAGTATGAGGCCAAATTGACCCCAGGACTATACTTTGGACACTTTTGGTAGACTCCAACTAGATCAAGTTAAATGCCAAATTTGGTAGCTCTAGGCCTTATGGTTTCAGACAAGAAGATATTTAAAGTTTTCTCTATATAAGCCTATGTATAAAACTTGTGACCCCTGGGGCAGAGCCAATTTTGACCCCAGGGCTATAATTTCAAGAAACATGATAGAGGTCTACTACATAAAGCTACATGCCAAATTTGGTAGCCCTATGCCTTATGGTTTCAGACAAGAAGATTTTTAAAGTTTTCTCTATATAAGCCTATGTAAAACTTGTGACCCCTGGGGAAGAGCCAATTTTGACCCAAGGGCTATAATTTCAAGAAACATGATAGAGGTCTACTACATAAAGCTACATGCCAAATTTGGTAGCCCTATGCCTTATGGTTTCAGACAAGAAGATTTTTAAAGTTTTCTCTATATAAGCCTATGTAAAACTTGTGACCCCTGGGGAAGAGCCAATTTTGACCCCAGGGCTATAATTTGAAGAAACTTGATAGAGGTCTACTACATAAAGCTACATGCCAAATTTGGTAGCCCTATGCCTTATGGTTTCAGACAAGAAGATTTTTAAAGATTTCCAATATTTTTCAGTTTTGTTGCCACGGCAACCAGAGTTTTTGAAGGAATCAAATTCTTTCAAGAAATTCTGAAGAGGACCATGTCAGGATCATTTCTGTGAAGTTTCGTGAAAATCGGATGGGTAGTTTCAGAGAAGAAGATGTTTGAAATAAAAGTTAACGCACGGACGGACGGACGGACGACCGGACGGACGGACGGACGGACGGACACACGACGGACACCGGGCCATGACATAAGCCCGCTGGCCTTTGGCCAGTGGAGCTAAAAACAATCCTGGTGGAATCACATATCGAACTTTTTAACCCTTTCCCAAACGACAAATTTTGGACTGGTCCAAATTGAAAGAGTTTGCAGACGACAATTTTAAATTTGATGAAAATGGCAGAAAGTTACGAGCAATTTCTCCTTTTCCCACAGTGTTTTCTACCCTTTTTGATAACTTTCTGCCATTTTCATCAAATTTAAAATTGTCGTCTGCAAACTCTTTCAATTTGGACCAGTCCAAAATTTGTCGTTTGGGAAAGGGTTAAAAAGTTTGATATGTGATTCCACCAGGATTGTTTTTTCTCTTTCTCTCAGTCTGTGACTGAATCAGTACACTTGTTGGAGATTTCTTCTTTTCCCACAGTGTTTTCTACCCTTTTTGATAACTTTCTGCCATTTTCATCAAATTTAAAATTGTCGTCTGCAAACTCTTTCAATTTGGACCAGTCCAAAATTTGTTGTTTGGGAAAGGGTTAAAAAGTTTGATATGTGATTCCACCAGGATTGTTTTTTCTCTTTCTCTCAGTCTGTGACTGAATCAGTACACTTGTTGGAGATTTCAGAAAATCAGTTTTTACCACAAATGGAGGGATAGTGGGATAGCTTTGTCTTGTGTTTGTAGATAAATGATAAATTCTACAGAAGTGCAGAGGAGTGGAATATTGTTCAAAGCCTAAAAGGTTTTTCGTTTAACCCAGTACCCTTTTTGATAACTTTCTGCCATTTTCATCAAATTTAAGATTGTCGTCTGCAAACTCTTTCAATTTGGACCAGTCCAATGTTTGTCGTTTGGGAAAGGGTTAAGAGAGGTTAACAACAGGATTATGGCAAAAAAGCAATAATTCTGATATTTCCTTTTTCAACAATGTTTTCCATCCTTATACAGACAAATCCTATCACCTTAGCCACATTTAACTCTTTACCACACAATTCTGACTTTTAAGTACCCTGAAAAAGAAGGCTTTTGAAAACATTATAGGAAAAGGATTGACTGATTGATTGATTGTGTGGTGTTAAACACCGTTTTCAACATTATTTCAGTTATATCACGGCAGCCAGTGCACCTATCCATGCTTTCCTGGAGTTTCTTTTACCAGTACTCCGCACAATATTCTTTCCAAGCCACTGGCTGCTTTCCCACATAACCATCATCGAAACAATGGTCAGCGGTGAGAGAGGAATGAATCCTGTCGCAATGACTATCATCAATCCTCGGAAAGAAATTGGCCAAGCTGGGGATCGAACCAGCAACTTCCTGCTCTCAACTCCTGTACACTACCGACTGAGCTATGGGGGCTTGGCTGTAGGAAAAGGAGAAAATGCTGATAAAACCATGTTATGAAAGACAGAAATCATCATTTTGAGCTACATAAAATTTGTCTGCAAATGCTTTCATTTTGCAACAGTCTAAAATTTTGTTGTGATGTGAACCCTTTACCACACAATCCCACGTTTTAACGACCCAGGTGGATTATACTTTGGACAACATTGTGGGAAAAGGAGAAAATGCTGGTAACCAGCATTTTCTCCTTTTACCACAATGTTTTCCACCGTATCACAGAAAGAAATCATCACTCTAGCAACACCTAGTTTGTGCATCTGCACATGCTTTCAATTTGGTCTGGCCCAAAATTATACTGTTTGGTAAAGGGTTAACCCTTTACCGCACAATGACGCCTTTTAACGCTTCTGAGAAAGAGGTCTTTAGAAAACATTGTGGGAGAAGGAGAAAATGCTGGTAACCAGCATTTTCTCCTTTTCCCACAATGTTTTCTATGCTATCAAATAAAAATTGCACCATTTGAGCAACATTGAAATTGTCGTCTGCAAATGCTTTCAATTTGGACAAGGCTAAAATTTTGTCGTCTGGTAAAGAGTTAATTCATAATTCTGCCAGTGTTTTCAAGTGGAAAGTAACAATTCTACAGACCTGTTCTACAGACCTGTTCTACAGACCTGTAAAGGGTTTTACTTATTATCATATTAGCTATTCAACCCTTTACCAATCAATCCAGTTTTACTGACTCCTCCCCAGGAAAAAAAAAACTTGTGAAAAACATTTTGAGAAAAGGAGATAATGCTATTAACCCTTTAACGCATAATTCCACCTTTTACCAACCCTGGGAAAGAAGCCGTTTGAAAACATTGTGGGACAAGGAGAAAATGCTTGTAACCAGCATTTTCTCCGTTTCCCACAATGTTTCCTTCCCTATCAAAGAAAAACTGGGCCACACTGAAATTTTGTCGTCTGCAAATGCTGTCAATTATGACAAGGCTGAAATTTTGCTGTGTGGTAAAGAGTTAAACAGCGTTTTTCCCTTTCTCCCCATGCTTTCTATCCTTTCAACTCTTTACCAAACAACAAAATGTTAGACATATCCAAATTAAAAAGCATATGCAGACCACAAAGTATGTGTTACTGAAAAATTAAAATCATTTTTGGAATGATAGAAAACATAGTGGGAAACAGAGAAAATGTTGGTTACCAGCATTTTGTCCCTTTCCCATTTTAAGTTTTTACAGGCATCTTCCTTCAGTGTAATAACGTTTTTAACTCTTTACCACACAATCCCGACTTTTAATGACCCTTAGGAAGAAACCTTTTGAAAGCATTGTGGGAAAAGGAGAAAATGCTGGTAACCAGCATTTTCTCCTTTTCCCACAATGTTTTCTACCATATCAAAGGCAAAATTCCTCATTTGAGTCACATTTAAAATGTCGTCTGCAAATGCTCTCAATTTGGACTGGTCTACATTTTTCTCGAGTGGTAAAGAGTTAACAGCCTCTTCCCTCGGAGTCGTTATAAGTCAGGATTGTTTGGTAAAGGGTTATAGACAAATCATATTTTTTTTTGGCTACATATAATTTAGTAGTTTGCAAGTTTTTTCAAACTTCATGAGGTCCAAAATTTTGTCACCTTCTAAAAGTTTAACACTCACCAGAAAAAGAAACCTGAAGAAAGTCTACACAGGAAAAATTAAAGTTGATAACAAAAAAAAAACAGGGTGAGAAAAACAGCAGTTACTCATCTTGAGCAATAATTCCTTTTCCCACCTTCTTTTCTAAACAATGAATGCAACAGCCGTACAACTAATAATACCCACAAGAACATATTCCTTAGCCACAGACAACAATGTAAAAACTATACATTTAACCCTTTACCTCAAAATCCTGACTTTTAACGACCCTGAGAAAGAAAGTTTTTGAAAACACTCTGGGAAAATGAGAAAATGCTGGTAATCAGCATTTGCTCCTTATCCCACAATGTTTTCTTCCCTTCCCAAAACAAATTTCAATTTTTGAGCCACATTTATTTTGTCGTCTGCAAATGCTTTTAATTTAGACCAGTCTAGAATATTGTTGTTTGGTAGAGTTAACTATATAAGTACACAGAATCAAAGGGAAAAATACCAAAGCGAACACTCCCTCTTCTTCTACAGTCATTCTACGACACACAAATATATATCGACTCACGAATATATATATCGAGAGAGCTTGTCTAGCACTTATCATGTCTGGCGCTCCAGCGTAAATCTGTTAGACAGATAATAAATTGTCTAGCTGCATATCAAATGAACTAATTACGAATTTCCAATAATAACAGAACCACAGTCTCGTACTCCTCCTGTGTCTTTTACGTGCACTTTCTCATAACCCTTTACCAAAAAATTCCTAGTTTAAAAGGCTCTAAAAAAAAAAAAAGGCGGCTTTTGAAAACATTATGAGAAAAGGAGAAAATGCTGGTAACCAGAATTTTCTTTTTACATGTTTTCTACCCTTCAAAAAGCAAAATGACATGATAATCATTCAAATAAAATTGAACCATGCTCTGTCAAAAGCGAGTTTGATACATTTGCAAAAAAATACAGACCCAGGTCAGTCTGAACAGACCTCGGACATAATATTTGCTACTGGTCAATTTTCTGCATGTGAGAGGACCAGTCTACCTAATGATACAGTCTGTTGTCAGACAAAGCGGATTTTATGGATCCATAATTATTTGATGACCTACCTGTAAAGTGTCTACCCGCTATTACCTCTTATTGACTCATAACTCTTTACCACCCAAGAATTTTCTCTTTTTCCCACAATGTTTCCACCATTCCACAAACATGTTTCAATTTTTGAGTCACATTTATATTGTCGTCTGCAATTGCTTTCAATTTGGACCAGTGTAAGATTTTGTCATTTGGTAAAAAGATAAGAAACTCCCTAACTCTTTAGCAGATGGCTCAAATTTTTAGACTTGTCCAAATTGAAAGCTTTTGCGGACAACAAATCAATTATGGCTCAACCAATATAACTTGTCTTTGAAAGAGAGGAAAACTAAATGAGTAAAGAAGAAAATGTTTGTTCACTCTTTACTATATGACAAAAAATTAGACTGTCTTGTCCAATATGAGAGCATTTTGGAGACAACAAATTTAGTGTGGCTCAAATGATTAGATAAAATTTTGTCTGTGAAAATGCTTTCCTAAATTAATTTTCTCCTTTTCCCACAACAATTTCTAGTTTGATCATTTGAGCAACATTTAAAATTGTCATCTGCAAATGCTTCCAGTTGGAACAAGTCTATGATTTGTTGTTTGGTAAGGAGTCAGAGGACATTGAGGGACTAATGGAGAAAATAGTGGTTACAATAATTTCTCCTATTTCAGCATGTTTTCAAAAGCCATCTTCTTGAAGGTCAATAAAAACTGGGATTGTGTGGCAAAGGGTTAAAAATGTTTGCAGCAGACGACTGAGAACATTCCTAAATTTGAAAACTGTTGAATGTATTCGAAAAATGTGGAATGTCAGGTATTTTCTATAACCACAAATTAATGAAATTCTTTACTCATCCTATTTTGTAAACCAAGGAAAAAAGAAGATACTAAGGAAGTGAGTATGGTATAACCGGAAATGTTCGTATCATTGGAGAGGTCATCAGACCTCTCCAACAGTGGTGAGTTTAAAAGGCAGATTGCCTCAGAAATTGCTGCCTAACTCCATGCTTTTCTGCGAAATCGTTCTGATACACAGTCTATTTCATCATGGTTTTATAAATAAACTGAAATCAAAAAACTGAAATAGGAAATAGACGTGTTTTGTTTTTATTTGATGGATTTCAAAAAGGATTTGTTATATTGATTTGATTGCAAATGACCTTCCCAGTGATTGTAATTTTTCATTAAACAAATAAAGCTACATACACACAAAAAGAATTTCATTAAAAAACAGAACACCGCGGGAAAAGATCACGCGACTTGAAAACGTGGGAAAAAGGTCATGTATCTGTCATGTAATGCAGAAGAGGTTTCTTCTTTTTACACAGCGGCGATCATATAATGCCTTACTTATTTGTTGATATGTACCAAAATATACTGAAATTAAAAGCAGTAAGCTATTTGGAAACATTGATGCTGACCTCTCCTGGCTTCTTTTTTAAAGAAGCCAACTTGTGGAAATCTTTGTGATTTACACACATTGATAGAAATCATGAAGATAACCGGCAGCAAAAATTTAAGCTGCATTAATGTAATTGGGAAAATTTTTTGTCAACCTCTCTCCTTTTACCACATTTTTTTTTACAAAAAAATTGTTTGCTGAAAACGTCTAACGGAAAAGAGGTGATTGACCGACAGATCATCACACCTGTACATGTAGATAAAAGAATGTGTTTACACCTATACAATAATTATCAAAATGTTTCTTAATTTGAGTGAAAATTGTGATTGTAACACTGTAGATGTAATACCCTTTTGATATCAAAATCCTGTTATATGTACAAGATGCTGAAAATGTGTAATGGAAAAGAGTTGATTGATGGACAGATCATCACACCTGCACGTGTAGATAGAAGAATGGTTTTATACCCAATACGGTAATTATCAAAATGGTTCTTAATTTGCGTGAAAGTTGGTGTGTTTTACACATATAAGATCGGAAGCCAAGTGAATCTTACAGTATGTATTTCACATGCATGATTGTCTGTTGCAGGTTTCACGGAAATTAAAACACGCACACGTAAGTATTTGGTAATTTGTGAAATTTTAGATCCATGATGATACAGTATGCTTCATATTGAAAGCAAAACATTGCAGTAAAAGGACCAATGTGCTCATTTACAACTTCTTTGCTTTCAATAGGTTTTGAATTTAACCCTTTGCCACAGAATCCAGAGTTTTAACAGCCTTGAGGAAGAAGCCTTTTAAAACATTTTGGAAAAGCAGAAACTGCTAGTAACCAGCATTTTCTCGTTTGAGCTACTTTTAAATTGTATTTAAATCCTTTATTTTTGCAATACTGGAAGTTAGATTTTAAAAACATTGTTGGAAAAGCAAAGTGCTGCATGGTTGCCAGCGTTAAGTTTTCTTCTTTTCCCCTGAAGCTTTCTATCCTTTCAACTCGTTACCACATGATCCTGAGTTTTAATGACCCTGAGCAAGAAGCCTTTTGAAAACATTGTGGGAAAAGGAGAAAATAATGGTAACCTTTTCCCATAATGTTTTATACCCTATCAAAGACAAATTCCATCATTTGAGCAGAATTTAAATTGTTGTCTACAAATGCTTTCAATTTGGACAAGTCTACATTTTTGTTGTGTAGTAAAGAGTTAAAGACAAGCCCAATCACTTGAGCCACACTTATTTGGTCGTCTGCACATATTTTCAATTTGGATGAGTCAAAAGACTTGTCGTCTGCTAATAAGTTGTTCAAGAGAATGTGTGTAGATTCTTTTGACATGTTCCTTTTTTGGTTTCCAAATTCACGCTTTACCACATGACAATATTTTAGACTCATCTAAGTACAAAGGTGTTGCAGATGACATCAACTGTGGCTCATATGATGAAATTTGTCTCTGTAAGGGAAGAAAACATTGTCTGACAAGGAGAAAAATGCTGGTAACAAGCCTATTCTCCTTTTCCCACAATGTTTTTCAAAAGGCTGCTTTCCCAGGATTGTCAAGGGTTAAGCAGACAACCCTAAATCAGACAAAAGACGGTTGATGAACCCTGGTAGGTCACTGACTGGCTAGCCTAGCATTATCACATAGCCGCCTACAGATCTGCAACAGACTTCATTATAGCACATTAACTCTTTACCAAACGACAAAATTCAAGACTTGTCCAAATTGAAAGCATTTGCAGACGACAAAATCAGCATCAGCTGTTTACCAGCATTTTCTCCTTTTCCCATAATGTTTTCCAAATGCTTCTTTCTCACGGTCCTTAAAAGTCAGGATTGTGTGGTAAAGTGTTAAAAGGAACAATAGGCCAATGGTTTCACATTACTACATTATGAACTCATATTTAACTCTTTATCAGACAACAAAATTTTAGCGCAGTCTTAACTCTTTACCAAATGACAAAATTCTGGACTCATCCAAATTGAAAGCATTTGCAGATGACAAATTAAATGTAGCTCAACTAATGATCTCTGTCTTTGATAGGGTAGAAAAGTAGAAAACATCGTGGGAAAAGGAGAAAATGCTGGTTACCAGCATTTTCTCCTTTTCCCACAATGTTTTCAAAAGGCTTCTTACTCAGGGTCGTTAAAAGTCGGGATTGTGTGGTAATGAGTTAACTGAAAGGATTTATAGACGACACAAATGTGACTAAACAAGAGGGCCATTGGCCCTAAAGCACCCATCTGAGTAATGATAAAGCTAAAGATTGATTGATTGTATGGTGTTTAACGCCGTTTTCAACATTATTTCAGTTATATTGCGGTGGCCAGTGCACCTATCCATGCTTTCCTGGAGTCTCTGTTGTCAGTACTCCACACAATATTCTTTCAAAGCCACTGGCTGCTTTCCCACATAGCCATCGTCGAAACAATGACCAGTGGTGAGAGAGGAATGAATCCTGTCGCAATGACTATCATCAATCCTCGGAAAGAAATTGGCCGAGCCGGGGATCGAACCAGCGACCTCCTGTTCTCAAGTCTTGTACGCTACCGACTGAGCTACGTGGCTTGGCGATGAAGCTAAAGAAATCCTGGTTTTAATGATGGACAAAACACGTGAGTGGAAGTGACCTATTATTGACTGACTTGACCTACTTTTAAACTTGTAACATTCAGATGATGTTTCATGAGTATAAGACTAAAATGTGGCCTCTAGACTGCATACAAGGTGATTCAAAGATCTTGCACAGTGACCTACTTTTTGATCTGTTGTGACCAGATTCAAACTTGGCTGAAATATCAAGACATTTCTGACCAACTTTCATGAGTATCAGGCTGAAAATTGGCCTGTAGAGTGCACATAAGGTTTTCTAAGATTTAGCCCAGTGACCTACTTTTTGACCCAACAACACCAAATTTCGAAGTTGTCCAAGATATCATCAAGACATTCTGACTTAGTTTCATGAGTATTGGACAATAATAAAGTGACCCTTTACCCTGAAAGTACAACTTCAACCCTGCTGCAATAGGCAGTATTTGAAGATATTGCTGGAAAAGAAGCATTTGATAATCAAGAAATGATTGCCCTCAACAACACCATGATTAGAAAATCTCAATAATGGGACTTTTACAATGTTTCTTTTCATATTTTGGACATTTGTTCTTCACCGGACAGTCTCTGAAGTCCACTGTGAAATTTTTTGGTTGGAAAGCTACAGCGCTGAACTGACTTTAGCCACACATAACATATCGTCTGCAAAATGCTTTCAAATTAGACAAGTCTAAAAACACAGTTTTTACCATCCAATTTGCCGACTACAAAATTAATGCTTTCAAATAAACTAGTATAACTTTTTTGTCATATTGTACAGACTTAACTCTTTACCAAGGGACAAAATTTTAGACATGCCCCAATTGAAAGCCCTCACAGATAACCTAAGAGACAAGACTCAAAATAAAAGGACCTGTCTTTGAAAGGGTACAAAACATTCTGGGAAAAGAAGAAAATGCTGTTATCAGCATTTTCTCCTTTTCCCACAGTATTTTCAAAAGGTCGCTTTCTCAGGTTTATTAACCAATTACTACATAGTCCCGAATTTTAACGACCTTGGGAAATTTAGACTTTTCAAAACATTTTCTGCTTTTCCCACAATGTTTTCTATGCTTTCAGAAACAAATCAAATCACTTGAGCTTTTGTTGTCAGCAAATGCTTTCAGTTTGGACCAGTCTACAATATTGTTGTGTGGTAAAGAGTTAAAACTCGGGATTGTGTGTTAAAAGATCAAAGAACCTTTCCAAACAAACCTGTCTACAAATGTAAAATGATCTAAAGAAGTACGATCTGAAGAAGTATGATCTAAAGAAGTACGATCTGAAGAAGTATGATCTAAAGAAGTACGATCTGAAGAAGTATGATCTAAAGAAGTACGGCCAATGACTGAAGAATAATTTCAATGTCTGTATGTAATGTATTGTGAAAGCCAGACAGTCCGTATTGATCTCCAAATATCGGGAAACAAGTACTGCACATCAAGCCTGCTGGTTTTCTAAGACGGGATTACATCAGCAGAAATCTGTTCATGTGGTTACATAAACAAACCATAACCTTGACAATTACACATGTTAAAGCTACATTCAATTTACTCTTTACCAAACAATCCCAAGTTTTCACATGCCTGAAGAAGAAGACTGAAAACACAGTGGGAATAGGAGATAATGCTGGTTTCCACAATGTTTTCTATCTTATCAAAGACCATGTTGAAAGCAAATGCTGACGACAAATGTGGTTCAAATGTTCAGATTTTGTCTCTAAAGAGATAGAAAGCATTGTAAAAAATTGGGAAAAATACAGACAAAAATAGTGTTCTATCCTTCAATCCAAAAAGAAATTTCTATTTTTTAGTCACATCTATTTTCTCTTCTGCTTTCAATTTTGACAAGTCTAAAATTTTGCTTTTTAGAAAAGAGTTTAAAACACTTCCAAAACGACAAATTTTAGACTCTTCCAATTTCAAATCATATGCATAGGAGAAATATGGACTAAGTGCAAATCTACTTCTACTTATGGTTCTCCGATACAGTAGAAAACATTATGGGAAAAGGAGAAAACGTGCTAACCAGCATTTTCTTCTTTTTCCTCAATGTTTTTAAAAGACTTCTTCCTCAAGGTCATTAAAAATTGAGATTGTGTGATAAGGGGTTATTATGATAAACATGTTTAACTTTTTACCAAGCGACAAATTCGAACTTTCCCAAATCCAAAGCACTTGCAGGCAACAACTTAACCCTTTCCCAAACAAGCCCTGGTTTTTACGTGTCTGCAGTACAAGTCTTTTTAAAACACTGTGGAAAAAGGAGAAATTGCTCGTAACAAGCAATTTCCCCTTTTCCCACAGTGTTTTCTACCCTTTTGGAGAACTTTCTGCCATTTTCATCAAATTTAAAATTGTCGTCTGCAGCCTCTTTCAATTTTGACCAGTCTAAAATTTATTGTTTGGGAAAGGGTTAAATGTGGACCAAATAATGGGTTGCTTTTTAATTTGTTACCAAATGACAAAATTTTTAAATTGGGCCAAAAAGAAAGCATTTCTAGGCGACAAAGTAATGTTGCTAAAATGATGACTTCTCTTTTGATAGGATAGAAAACATTGTGGGAAAAGGAGAAAATGCTGGTTACCAGGATTCTCTCCTTTTCCAGCGATATTTTCAAAAGCCTTTGCTTCTAGGGTCGTTAAAAGTCGAGAATGTGTGGTACAGGGTAAAGATGTGCAAACATCATGGGTAATGGAGAAAAAGCTGGTTGTCAGCATTTTCTCCTTCTCTGACACAGTTTTCAAAAGCCTTCTTCCCAAAGGGTTATTAAAACTGGGGATCAGGTTAAGTTTTAATGCCGTTTCCACATTTTTTCAATCATATTGCTATGGCCAGTGCACATAACCATGCTTTCAGGCTAGCGTACCTATCCATCTTTTTTTTACCAATACTTCACAAAAATATTCTTCCTTTGCCACTGGTTGCTTTCCCACATAACCATTGCCAGAACATTGATCAGTAGCGAGAGAGGAATTAACCCATTACCAAACAATCCCGAGGTTTACCAACCCTGAAGGAGAAGGCTTTTGAAAACATTGTGGGACAAGGAGAAAATGCTGGTAGCCAGCATTTTCTCCTTTTCTTACAATGTTTTCTATCCTATTTAAAACAGAAATCATCATTTGAGCTAACTTTAATTTGTTGTCTGCAAATCCTATCAATTTGGACAAGTCAAAAAAAATTTTGCCGTTTGGTAAAGAGTTAATGCTTTCACAAAGACTGTCATTAATCCTTGGATAGAGATTGGCTCAGCTGGGGATTGGACTAGTGATCTCTTGGTTTCAAGCCCTCGACTTTACCATCTGAAATCCGCTAAAGTTGGTATTCAAGAAGTTCTTACATATTATACCAAACGTCCAAATTTTGGACTTACTGAAATTGAAAGCATTTGCAGACAATTTAACCCTTATCACACAATCCCGAGTTTAAACGACCCTGAGAAAGAGGCCTTTTGTTAAACATTGTAGGGAAATGAGAAAATGCTGGTAACCAGCATTTTCTCCTTTTCCCACATTGTTTTCTATCCTTCCCAAAACAAATTTCAATTTTTGGGTCACATTTATTCTGTCGTCTGCAAATCTTTAAATTTGGACTAGTCTAACATTTTGTCCTTTGGAAAGAGTTAAATGTGGCACAAAAAACAAGATTGCTCTTTGAAGGGCAGGAAACATGGTGGAAACACATTGCCAGCATTTTCTTTTTCCACAATATTTTCAAAAAGCCTTCTTTATCAGGGTCCTACAAACTTGGGATTATGTGGAAAACGGTTAAGGGCAGTCACGTTCAGGAAATTCCATCCTGAGCTGACAGAATAAAACATCAGAGGTTCTGACAGCATAATGTTGTTTGACTCTTAACCACACAGAAAATAATCTAAGACTTGTCGAAATTGAAAGCATTAAAATATGCATTGAATCTAAATCAATTTTTTGTCTTTTATTGGCAAGGAAACATTGTTGGATAAGGAGAAAATTCCGGTAACCAGCATTTTCTCCTTTTCCCACAATGTTTTCAACTGCCATTTTTATCGAGGGTCCTTAAATACGGGACAGTTTAACAAAGGGTTAACCCTCTCCCACATAATCTGGAGTTTTAACAACCCTGAGAAAGAAAGCCTATGAAAACATCCTGGGAAAAGGAGAAAATGCTGGAAACCTGAATTTTCTCCATTTCCTACAATGTTTTCAACTCTTCCAAAGTAAAATTCATTATTTGCACAACATAAAATTTGTCGTGTGCCAATGCTTTCAATCTGGACAAGTCTAATATTTTGACGTCTGGTAAAGGGTTAATGCCAGATATTGTTTTTCTACGGCTGACACCTACTTCCTTCCATATTGAGACAAATTACACCATAACATTGTACATCAGTCGAGACAAAAATATGTATGACATAAGACTTTTTCTTGCCCCCCCACCCCCCCCCCTCAGTCCTAGCAGCAATGAGTGCAGAAAGTTGGATATTTTCAGACTCCCAGAAAAAGAGAGATGCCAGTGTTGCAGTTTTCAGGCTGCTTTTGCCAGAAAACTTACCCAAAATAAGACAGTATTGACAGTAACCACCATTTTCTCCTTTTCCCACAACAAAAATCGACATTCTGCAAACTCCAAAGTTTTGAAGTTTGTTAACTCTTTACCAAACAACATCAGTTCAAACTTGTCAAAATTGAAAGCATTTGCAGACGAAAAATTAAATGTGGTTAAAAAACTGAAATTTGCCTCTGGAAAGATAGAAAGCATTGTGGGAAAAGGAGAAAATGCTGGTTACCATCATTTTCTCCTATTCCCACAAGGTTTTCAAATGTCAAATTTGCCAGGGTCGTTAAAACTTGGGATTGTGTGGTAACAGGTTAAAGAATTAACCCTTTACCACATAATAACAAGGTTTAACAGTTTACCACAGAGTCCCAAGTTTTAAGGACCCTGAGGAAGAAGGCTATTGAAAACATTGTGGGAAAAGGAGAATATGTTAGTTACCAGAAGTTTTTCCTTCTTTTACCACAATGTTTTCTACTCTACGACAGACACATTTCACATTTTGGGTTGCATTTAATTTTTCATCTGCACCACCATTTTCTCCATTTTCTCCTTTTCCCACAACAGTTTCTACTTGTTAACTCTTTACCACACAATGCCTTAATTAGTAAACTTTAAGGACTCTGAGGAAGAAGCCTTTTGAAAATATTGTGGGAAAAGGAGAAAATGCTGATTACCAGCATTTTCTCCTTTTCCCACAATATCTTCTTTCCCATCAGATAAAAATCACATTAGTTGAGCCACAATGAAAATGTCATCTGCAGATGCTGTCAGTTTGGACAAGTCTAAAAATTTGTCGTGTGGTAAAGGGTGAAAAGAAAAGTATCATTAACTGAGTCACAGTTGTCAACTGCGCATGCTTTCAACTTAGACAAGTCTAAAATTTTGTCATTTGGTAAAGAATTTACAACCTTGAGAAAGACGACTTTAAAAAATATTGTGCTTGGTTTGTATTGGAGTTTAATGCCACTTTAACCCTTTCCCAAACAACAAATTTTGGACTGGTCCAAATTGAAAGAGTTTGCAGACGACAATTTTAAATTTGATGAAAATGGCAGAAAGTTATCAAAATGGGTAGAAAACACTGTGGGAAAAAGAGAAATTGCTCGAAACGAGCAATTTCTCCTTTTCCCACAGTGTTTTCAAAAGACTTGTACTGCAGACACGTGAAAACCAGGGCTTGTTTGGGAAAGGGTATCATGGCGGTCAGTAACACACCGATGTGTTTCCTGGCTTTCTCACACCAGTGCTGACACAACTTTCTTTCCAAAGCCACTGACTACTTTTCTCACATGCATCAGATACCCGGTTGAGGCAAACTTTCTTTCTGGTGATTTTTTCGCCTCTCACGGGCAAAAAAATCACCAGAAAGAAAGTTTGCCTCAACCGGGTATCGAACTCACAGATATGCTAACCACTGAGGTACCCAGGTGGGCTAAAAACATTGTGGGAAAAGGACAAAATCCTGGTAACTAGAGTAGTATAGCCTGCCTACACTAAGGAGTTAAGAGTTGACCCTTATACATAAGCAGTGTTCCCGAGTCAGGTCTTTTCTGTTACTGCACAGTGGCAAATCTTGAAGAATGTGACAATTTAATCTGCATTGGATAAACAACTTCCCTGTAGTGTCTATAGATAGCAGACAGCAAACCCTTGTCCCTGCCACAGACCACATACATAGTATTTTCATAAGGTGTAGATTAAGATCACACTGCACAAAACATACTCTGATCTACACAGTGTCTGCTCCATCATTTTAATTCATGTGAAACTGTCTCCTAGTTTGTAATGGAACTGAAAGGGTGGCCATCAAAAAGTGTGATTCTTTTATGGGTACTGTAAGAATTAATCTTAACCCTTTACCACACAATCCCTGAGTTTTAACCCTTTACCAAATGATAAAAGTTTAGACATGCCCCAACTGAAAGTCTTTGCAGAGGACAAAATAAATGTGACTCAAAAATTGAAATTTGTTTTGGGAAGGTTAGAAAACATTGTGGGAAAAGGAGAAAATGCTGGTTACTAGTTTTCTCCTTTACCCACAATGTTTTCAAATGGCTTCCTCTTCAGGGTCGTTAAAACCAGATTGTGCGATTGTGTAGTAAAGAATTAAGGGCCCTTCCAAAGAAGGCTTTCGTAAACATTGTGGGAAAAGGAGAAAATGCTGGTAACCAGCATTTTCTTCTTTCCCTGCAATGTTTCTACCCTGTCAAAGGCAAAAATCATCATTTCAGCTACATTCAACGTCTTGTCTGCAAATGCTTTCAATTTGGTCCTGTCCAAAATTTTGTTATGTGGTAAAGGGTTAACAATGCCATCATCTACTGGTTTGCTTCACTGTTATCAATGTAAGATCAAGATCAGACTGCATGGAGTATATATATAGTCTAGACCTTGAATAAGTTGAACTTTCTAACAATCTCTTAACCCTTTACAACACAATCCCGACTTTTAACGACTCTGTGAAAGCGGCCTTTTGAAAACATTGTGGGAAAAGGAGAAAATGCTGGTAACCAGCATTTCCTCATCTTCCTACAATGATTTCTACCCTTTCCAACACAAATTTCAATTTTTCAGTCACATTTATTTTGTCATCTGCATGTGGTTTGAATTTGGACCAGTCTAAAATTTTGTTGTGTGGTAAAGAGTTAATTCTTGAGAAGAAATCTTATGTAACTCTTTCGCAAATTTCCGAAAATATTAGACTCATCTAAACTGAAAGCATTTGCAGACAACTAAATGAATTTGACTCTTCACCAAAGGACAAAATTTTAGACTGGTCCAAATTCAAAGCATTTGCAGACGACAAAATAATTATGTCTTAAAAATAGAAATTTGTTCTGGGATGGGTAGAAAACATTGTGGGAAAAGGAGACAAGAGGGCCATGATGGCCCTGGAGTCGCTCACCTGAGCCTTTTGACCAGGCACAACCAATTTCCAACATCTTGTGAGATATATGTATTACCAAACAATAAAATTTTAAACTCATCAGTCTGAACCTTCTGCATAAAACAAATAATATGTGGATCAAGCTGTGGGATTGGTCTCTCAAAGGGGTAGAAAACATTGTGAAAAAGGGAAAAAATGCTGGATACTAGCATTTTCTCATTTTCAAACAGTGTTTTCAAAAGGCTTCTTTCTGAGAGTCATTCCTACACTAGGTTTTTCTAAGATTGTGACCTAGTGACCTAGTTGTTTTTAGCCAACATGACACATTTTCAAACTGGTCCAAGATATCATCAGGACAAACATTCTTACCAAATTTCAAGAGTACTGGACTGAAAATGTGGCCTCTACAGCGTACACAAGGTTTTTCTAAGATCTGACCTAGTGACCTAGATTTTGACCCAACATGACCCATTTTCAAACTCATCCAAGATATTACCAAGGCAAACATTCTGAGCAACTTTAAAAGAGTATTGAACAAAAAATGTGGCCACAACAGCGTACACATGGTTTTTCTAAGATTTGACCAGGTGACCTAGTTTTTGACCCGACATGACCCATTTTCAAATTCTACTAAGATATCATCGCGACAAACATTCTGACCAACTTTCAAGAGTATTAGACAGAAAATGTGGCTTCTGGAGCTTACACAAGGTTTTTCTAAGATTTGACCTAGTGACCTAGTTTTTCACCCGACATGACCCAATTTCAAAATAGTCAGAGATATTATCAAGGCAAACATTCTGACCAACTTTCAAGAGTACTGGACAGAAAATATGGCCTCTAGAGCATACACAACGTTTTTCTTAGATTTGACCTGGTGACCTAGTTTTTGACCCAACATGGCACATTTTCATACTATTTCAAGATATAATCAAGACAAACATTCTGACCATTTTTCAAGAGTATTGGACTGAAAATGTGGCCTCTATAGTGTACAAAAGGTTTTTCTAAGATTTAACCTAGTGACCTAGTTTTTGACCCCACATGACCCAATTTCGAACTCGTCCGAGACTTTATCAAGACAAACATTCTGACCAAGTTTCATGAGGATCGGACTGAAAATGTGGCCTCTAGAGTGTACACAAGGTTTTTCTAAGATTTGACGTAGTGACCTAGTTTTTGACCCCACATGACCCAATTTCAAACTCGTGCAAGATTTTATCAAGACAAACATTCTGACCAAATTTCACAAGCATCGAACTGAAAATGTGGCCTCTAGAGCGTACACAAGGTTTTTCGAAGATTTGACCTAGTGACCTAGTTTTTGACCCCACATGACCCAATTTCGAACTCGTCCGAGATTTTATCAAGACAAACATTCTGACCAAGTTTCACAAGTATCTGGCTGAAAATGTGGCCTCTATAGCGTACACAAGGTTTTTCCAAGATTTGACCTAGTGACCTAGTTTTTGACCCCACATGACCAAATTTCGAACTCGTCCGAGATTTTATCAAGACAAACATTCTGACCAAGTTTCACAAGTATCTGGCTGAAAATGTGGCCTCTATAGCGTACACAAGGTTTTTCCAAGATTTGACCTAGTGACCTAGTTTTTGACCCCACATGACCAAATTTCGAACTCATCCGAGATTTCAACAAGACAAACATTCTGACCAAGTTTCATGAAGATCTGACTGAAAATGTGGCCTCTAGAGCGTACACAAGGTTTTTCTAAGATTTGACCTAGTGACCTAGTTTTTGACCTCACATGACCCAATTTCGAACTCGTGCGAGATTTTATCAAGACAAACATTCTGACCAAATTTCACAAGCATCTGACTGAAAATGTGGCCTCTAGAGCGTACACAAGGTTTTTCGAAGATTTGACCTAGTGACCTAGTTTTTGACCCCACATGACCCAATTTCGAACTCGTCCGAGATTTTATCAAGATAAACATTCTGACCAAATTTCACTAGTATCTGGCTGAAAATGTGGCCTCTAGAGCGTACACAAGGTTTTTCTAAGATTTGACCTAGTGACCTAGTTTTTGACCCCACGTGACCCAATTTCAAACTCGTCCGAGATTTCATCAAGACAAACATTCTGATCAAGTTTCATGAAGATCGGACTGAAAATGTGGCCTCTAGAGCGTACACAAGGTTTTTCTAAGATTTGACCTAGTGACCTAGTTTTTGACCCCACATGACCCAATTTCGAACTCGTCCGAGATTTTATCAAGACAAACATTCTGACCAAGTTTCATGAAGATGGGACTTAAAATGTGGCCTCTAGAGCGTACACAAGGTAAAAAGTTGACGACGGACGACACACGACGCACGACGGACACAGCACGATCACAATAGCTCACCATGAGCACTTCGTGCTCAGGTGAGCTAAAAATGCTGGTTACCAGCTAAAAATGCTGGTTACCAGCACGATCACAATAGCTCACCATGAGCACTTCGTGCTCAGGTGAGCTAAAAATGCTGGTTACCAGCATTTTCTCCTTTTCCCACAATGTTTTCAAAAGCCTTTTTCCAGAGGGTCGTTAAAAGTCCGGATTGTGTGGTAAAGAGTTAACACAAAAATTTAAATTTGTTTTTTGAAGGGAAGGAAGTATTGCGGGAAAAGGAGAAAATGCTGGTTACCAGCATTTTCTCCTTTTCCTTTAATGTTTTTACATTACTTTTATTCTTTTGCAGGGTCCTTTAAAGTCAGGATTGTGTGGTAAAGGGTTAGGCCTATGACTTTCGAAACAGACTTTTGGGGGAACAATGAGTACTGGTTTCCTGTAAGCAATCAAGATTGATTAACGTAACTTGTAAGAACTTGTTTTTCCATTGATGTGAAATATGTAGGTTTAAAATAACAATAGCTGCCAAAAGTAAACAAAGGAGGTGTTAAAAATGCATTTAAATTTAAATCATATCATTTAAAAGTATGGAAATTATTGTGAAGATGACAATCTGTTTTTGTGTGGTTGGTCCCTGTGTTAGTCACTGGCAGAGAAATTAATTTCAAAACAAGGTGCCAGGTCACACTCTATCTTTTGTTTACTTTTTGCTTGATTTTCGAAGTCATTTTTCTGCCAGCGACTAACACTTGGATCGACCACACAATAGCAGATCCTTATCTTCACAATATTTTCCGTACTTTTGAAAAGCATGATTTACATCTAAATGCATTTAACCCTTTACCACACAATCCTGACTTTTAACGACCTTCAGAAAAATGGCTTTTGAAAACATTGTGGAAAAAAGGAGAAAATGCCGGTACCAGCATTTTTCCCTTTTCCCACAATGTTTTCTACCCTTCCAAAAATGAATTTCAATTTTTCAGTCACATTTATTTGGTCGTCTGCAACTACTTTCAATTTGAACCAGTCTAAAATTTTGTCATTTGGTAAAGAGATGAGCAGTGAATGGCATATTTTGCCATGGGTTAATCCCTTACCACACAATCCTGAGTTTTAATAACCCTGAGAAAGAAGTCATTTGAAAACATTGTGAGAAAAGGAGAAAATACTGGTAACAAGCATTTTCTCCTTTTTCCACAGTGTTTTCTATCCTTCCCAAGACAAATTTCAATTTTTCATTCACATTTATTCTGTTGTCTGCATAGGCTTGCAATTTGTATGGGTCTAAGTTTTGCCGTATGGTAAAGATTTAAACAACAGAATGATACTTACCTCTGAAGTTTGAGAATTGGGTCGTAACGGACTATGTACTATCTGTTCTCTGGTACGTCTGCTAGGACGCCACATTCGAGATCTTAATCTACACGGGCTTACAACACAAATGATGATAAAAAGTCCAGGCATCAACACTACGGTTATAATTACAGCTAAAGCTTTGATCAAGTCAACATTTGTGGAGGCTGAAAATACAAACAAAAGCAAATGTGAGGACCGAATATACGACTGTTGCGTGTAACATTGCTTTCAACAGTATTTCTGTTAACCTTTTACCAGATGACAAAATAATAGATGTGCTGAAACTGAAAACACTTGCAAATGACAAATAAACTACAAACTTGTACATTTACTCTTAACCCTTTACCACACAATCCCGACTTTTAACGACCCTGAAAAGGAAGCCTTTCAAAAACATTATGGGAAAAGGAGAAAATGCCGGTAACCAGCATTTTCTCCTTTTCCGACAGTATTTTCTACCCTCCCCAAAACAAATTTCAATTTTTCAGTCACAATCATATTGTCGTCTGCAAATGCGTTCAATTTGGACCAGTCTAAAATTTTGTCGTTTGGTAAAGAGTTAACAACATGAGAGAAATTTAGACTTGTCCATAATGAAAGCATTTGCAGATGAAAATTCAAATATGACTTAAATGATGAAGTATGTCTTTGATAGGGTAGAAAGCATTGTGGAAAAAGGAAAAAATGCTGGTCACCAGCATTTTCTCCTTTTCCCACAATGTTTTCAAAAAGCTTCTTCCTCAGGGCCATTACTAAAAGTCGGCACTGTGTGGTAAAGGGTTAAGCACCAAAGAAACTTTTACAAGCTGAATTTATATCCTTGCTGGTTCCAAACTAGAATTGTCCCAAAACTGACAAATATCCCCCATTGGCATCTTGTCAGTGAATCAGCACAATCAGAGAAAACATAGTTCACCTGTGAACCTGACCTTTGACCCATGTGACCCAAAAACAACAGTGCACCATTTTGGGTAAGGAGGAAAACATGTATAGTTTCAGGGTCCTATGTCAAATAGCTTTTGAGTTAGATCACGGAAACGAAAACATGGGAAAACTGATGGATGGATAGACGGATGGATGGATGGACAGACAGACAGAAAGACATGGTGAAATTAGCAGTAAACACCTGTCTAGTATTTAGGTGGGGGGGTACAATAAACTCCATGGATATTTTCAGTCTAGAAATTAGACCCAAATATGGCAGTTGCAATTTCAAAGTTTCCCTTGTCTGTAAATAACATCACAGCGAAGCAGACAGTGTAGTTCAAAGATCAGACAGCACATGAAGATCTTTTGGTCCGCAAAAGCAACTTTGGGGGCATTTTCCAGCTCTTTCACACCCAAAAGTTTGCCTGTATCAACTATCCTCACTTAATTCCAAAGCAAGCTCGTCATCACCTGTTTTATGCCACAAAACTGTACTTACATTTGACTATCTATAGAAAAAAATCATGTTAACCCTTTCCCAAACAACAAATTTTGGACTGGTCCAAATTGAAAGAGTTTGCAGACGACAATTTTAAATTTCATGAAAGTGGCAAGAAGATCTCTAAAAGGGTAGAAAACACTGTGGGAAAAGGAGAAATTGCTCGTTACGAGCAATTTCTCCTTTTCCCAGTGTTTTCAAAAGACTTGTACTGCAGACACGTGAAAACCAGGGCTTGTTTGGGAAAGGGTTAACCCTTTCCCACACCATCCTGATGACCCTGAGAAAGAAAGCTTTTGAAAACATTGTGAGAAAAGGAGAAAATGCTGGTAACCACATGTTGTCTACCCTTCTTCAAAATAAATTTTAGTTACTGAGTCACATTACACACCATAATTTTGTTGTCTGCAAATGCTTTCAATATTGGCTTGTCTAAAATTTTGTCCTTAAACAGCGAACACTTTGATTGGTTTATTGTCTTGAAGTGTTTGGATGGTTTTCGAATTCACAGTGAGATAATCATGAAGATTGTACTTTAATTTCTACAGATAAAATTCATGAATACGGATGTGAGTCAAAATAATATGCATGAAAATCGGTCAGATAAAAAATGCAAAATATCAAATGAAACATCCTGAATTCATGTCTCACAATCCAGCAGAGCAAGATGTCTGTCTAGTAGTTAACCCTTTACCAAATGACACAGTTTAACACTTTACCACACAATCTCATGTTTTAACAATCCCAGAGAAAAGGGCTTCTGAAAGCATTGTGGGAAAAGGAGAAAATGCTGGTGACCAGTTTTTTCTCCTTTTCCCACAATGTTTTCTACCCTTTCAAAGCCAAATTGAATCATTTTAATCATATTTAATTTGCCATCTCTAAATGCTTTGAATTTGAACTAGTCTGAAATTTTATCGTTAGACTGAGAGTTTTTTTTTCCTTATAGAAAGCATTTTGTAGACGATGAAGTCAATATAGCTCAAAGATGATTTCTGTCATTCAGGTAGGAAGCATTGTGGGAAATGCTTTATTCCTCAGGGTCATTAACCCTTTACCAAATGACAAAATTTCAGCCTTGTCCAAATTCAAAGCATTTGCACATGACAAAATAAATTTGAGTGAAAATTTGAAATTCGTTACAGGAAAGATAGAAAACATTGTGGGAAAAGGAGAAAATGCTGGTTACCAGCATTTTCTCCTTTTCCCACAATGTTTTCAAAAGGCTTCGTTCTCAGGGTCGTTAAAAGTCGGGATTGTGTGGTAAAGGGTTAAAACACCACATTATTTTGGAAAAGGTTTAACTCATTATGAAATCACAAAGTTTTAGGCTAGTCAGATTTCAAACCATTTGCAGAAGACAAATGTGATTAGAATGGTTAGACTTCCGTCAACAGGTATTCTCTCCTTTTTCCACCATGTTTTCTGTAATTGAAAGGACAAATTTCATCATCTGAACCATACTCATTTTTGTCATCTACAAATGTTCTCGCTTAACCCTTTACCACACAACCCCGACTTTTAATCACCTTAACCCTTTCCCAAACGACAAATTCTGGACTGGTCCAAATTGAAAGAGTTTGCAGACGACAATTTCAAATTTGATGAGAATGGCAGAAAGTTCTCAAAAAGGGTAGAAAACACTGTGGGAAAAGGAGAAATTGCTCATTACGAGCAATTTCTCCTTTTCCCACAGTGTTTTCAAAAGACTTGTACTGCAGACACGTGAAAACCACTGGCTTGTTTGGGAAAGGGTTAAGAAAGGAGCCTTTTGAAAACATTGTAGGAAAAGGAGAAAATGCTGGAAACCAGCATTTTCTCCTTTTCCCACAATGCTTTCTACCCATTCCAAAACAAATTTCAACTCTAGAGTCAGATATATCTTGTTGTCTGCAAATTCTTTCAATTTGGACCAGTCTAAATTTTTTTCGTTTGGTAAAGAATTAAGGGATTTCTAAAAGTTTGTCATCTGGTAAAAAAGTAAATCTTTATCAGACAAAATTATTTTACTTCAGTTCATATTGAAAGCATTTGTACATGTCTAAGTGGCTAATACCATGAAAGGTTCATTAACTCTTTACCAAACAACAAAATTTCAGACTGGTCCAAATTGAAAGAATCTGCAGATGACAAAACAAATGTGGCTAAAAATTGAAATTTGTTTTGGGGAGGGTAGAAAACATTGTGGGAAAAGGAGAAAATGCTGGCTACCAGCATTTCTCCTTTTCCCGCAATGTTTTCAAAGGCTTTTTCTTCAGAGTTGCTATAAGTCTGTATTGTGTGGTAAGGGTTAAAGAAACCTTACTTGATCAGGAGTGGGTCAAAAACTGCCCACTTTACCGAAACGGCCAACTTTTCTAGGTACCAAAATGGCCCTTTTTTTGAAACAGGACTTCGACTTCTCTTCTTGCAATGAATTTTATCAGAACGAATTATACAGCTGTCTTACTGTTATCTATTTTTGAAGTGAATTTAATTTCTAGAGAAGAATATTCCGCAAACTATTTTTGACATGTAAACAGGTGAGATTATGGTAACTATATTCTTAGGCAGGAATAAATATCTGTTATCTCTTTACCACATGAGAAAAACTTAGATCAGTCCAAATTGAGAGCATTTGCAGACAATTTAAATGTGACTCAAATGGGGAATTTTGTCTTAGATACTTTTGAAAACATTGTAGGAAAAGGAGAAAATGCTGGTTTTTCAAAAGGTTTTTTCTTCTGGGTCGTTAAAAGTCAGGATTTTGTGGTAAAGGGTTAAAGGAGCTGTATGTTTTCTAGCTGTTCGAAAATCCCCCCCCCCTTTGTTTTGAAAATCCCCCCATTTTTTAAGGATGAAAGGGGGGGGGGGGGGATCTCCTCTCATTTTCAGTTTCCAAAATAGAAACTGCAGAATATGAATGACATATATCCAAGATCTTGAACCACACTGTCTGTTACTGTGAGATTTTCCAGCAAAAGGATTTTTTTTGCCAAGCCCCCGTAGCTCAGTCGGTAGCGTACAGGACTTGAGAACAGGAGGTCGCTGGATCGATTCCCGGCTTGGCCAATTTCTTTCCGAGGATTGATGATAGTCATTGTGACAGGATTCATTCCTCTCTCACTGCTGACCATTGTTTTGACAATGGTTATGTGGGAAAGCAGCCAGTGGCTTGGAAAGAATATTGTGCAGAGTACTGGTAAAAGAAACTCCAGGAAAGCATGGATAGCTGCACTGGCCGCCGTGATGTAACTGAAATAATGTTGAAAACAGCATTGAACACCATACAATCAATCAATCAATCAAGCAAAAGGATTTTGATGAAAGCAGAAATTTTGGCATTTTCCTCTCAGCTAGAAAATCCCAAAATAATGATGGTGATTTTTCTAAAAAGTAATGAAAGAATCTTTAGCATATTCCCAATTTTTCCCCTCTGTATTGTGTAATTAGCTTTGTGCCTCAAGTATGGGCTCTGAAATCAATCCTTTACAAAACAGTACCCAGTTTTTATGTTTTCTACCCTTTCACAACCAAAAAGCATCATTCCTGCCCCATCTAAATTATCCTCTGCAAATGCTTTCAATTTGGACAGCCACAAAATTTTGTCATTTGGTAAAGACCAAACCCTTTACCAAACAATCCCGAGTTTTAATTACCCTGAGGAAGAAAGGCCTTTGAAAACACTGTGGGAAAAGAAGAAAATGCTGGTAACCAGCATTTCCTTCTTTTCCCACAATGTTTTCAACCCTGCAAAACACAAATTTCTATTTTTGAGTAGCATTAAAAAAAAATTATTTTGTCGTCTGCAAATGCTTTCAATTTTGACAAGTCTAAAATTTTGCTGTTTGGTGAAGAGTTAACCCTTAAAGCCTCTTTCACGACTAAAGTTGCATTTGCGGCCAGTGTAGATTAAGATCAGGCTGCACAAAATGTGCAGCCTGATCTTTGATCTACACTGTCCGCTTTGCTGAATCACTGTAGACAAAAGCAACCATGAAATTGCAATAATTTGGGTCGTATTTCTAGGATGAAAATGCCTGGCAGGTTTATTCGGCACTCTAGGAGTTCAGAAGACTCCCGTGAAGTATCCTGCACTCCAAGAGAGGATCAAACCCTGAGGGCCCTGATTTGTTTGTATTGGATTGGTTTGTATTGGAGGTTAACTCCATTTTAATAGCTCAGGTCATATCATGGCGGTCAGTGACGCACCGATGTGTTTCCTGGCTTTCTCACAGCAGTACTGAAACAACTTTCTTTCCAAAGCCACTGACTACTTTTCTCTCGTGCCTCGGAGGTGAGGGGTGAAAATTTACCAAAAAGAAAGTTTGCCTCAACCGGGTATCAAACTCGCAACCACCACAAGTTAGATATGCCAGCCCCTGAGCAACTCGGGCTAGCCCTCAGATTGCAAATCTTGCACCTTTACTGTTGAGAAATTGTGACAAACGAAATGCAGCACAAAAAGTTTTTGTTGACCTTGTCCGAAATGGAGAAAATGCTGGTTACCAGCTCTGACTACTTTTCCCACAATATTTTCTACCTGATCAAAAATAGAAACAGTCCAACCTGTATTAACTCTTTACCGAACGACAATATTTTGTCTCTAGGTAAAGAGTTAAAAAGAAACAACAGGATGGATGCACCTAGTGATAGACTGTGAAGAGTCAGACAGGTTATCCAAAATCTGCAGGCTGTTTAGATAATTTATTGAGGTTTGCTTTTTTCTTATCTTTCCTTTTTTTTCCTTCAATTTATGGTGACCATTTGCTTGTTAACCCTGTGCCAGAAAATCCTGAGTTTTAACAAACTTGTGTGGGCAAGGCTTTTGAAAACACCATGGGGGAAATGCCAGACAACGAATGATGTCATCTTCCTTTCCAGAAGCATCTCCCATATGACCCACATGCACTGTGTCATTCTGCAAATACTTTCAAGTTGGACAAAGTCTAAATTAAAGTCATCTGGCAAAGGGTTAACCCTTTACCACACAATCCAGACTGAACAACACTTTATCACTAAAAATCCAGACTTTGAACGACCCCGAGGAAGAAGGCCTCTTGGAAACCTGCTGCAGATGCCTTTTGAAATATTGAGAGAAATGGAGGCATGGTTACTAAACCAGAATTGGAATATCTGCACATTTTGTCTTTCTTTAACCCTTTACCACACAATCCCAAACACAAATGGGTTGTTTTGACGACCCAAAGGAAGAAGGCCTTTGAAAACATTGTGGGAAAAGGAGAAAATGCTGGTAATCAAGAGAGAATTTCAATCATCTGAGCCATATCTAATTTGTCATCTGCAAATGTTTTGAATTTGGACAAGTCTGAATTTTTTTCTTTTTGTAAAGCGTTAACAGACTACGAAGTTTGGCAATAAAGTTGTAATCGCGCCCCCCCCTCCTTTTTTCTCAATTCTTGACAAGCAAAGCATTGTGGAACAAATTTACTCTTTTCCATACGATCCCAAGTTTTAACTAGCCTGGAGAAGATGGCTTTTGAAAACATTGTGGAAACAGCAGAAAATGCTGATACCTGCATTTTCTCTCCTTACCACAGAGTTTTATATCCTTTCTAAGACTAATGCCATCATTTGACCAACATTTAATTTCTTGCCTGCAAGTTCCTTCATTTTAGACAAGTCTAAAATTTTCTTGTCTGGTAAAGGGTTAATCCTTTACGACACAATCCCACCTTTTTAACGACTCTAGTGATAGAAGCGTTTTGAAAACATGATGGGGGAAAAGGAGAAAACGCTGGTAACTAGCCACAATGTTTCAACCCTTCCCAAAACAACTTTCAATTTTTCAGATTTATTTCATCATCCATTCATGCTTTCAATATGGACAAGTCTACAATTTTGTCGTCTGGTAAAGGGTTAATTAAACACAAGGTCAAGGTCAGACCGGAAAAGGCCCAGACAATGATCTGGCTTCAATTACCTAAGCTCACTTGTAAGCCTTTCGTCTGAGAAGCTTTTCACAAAAATCCCTTGAATTACGGCTGGCCGTCAATAATTGATAACCTAGACAGATCAATGTTTGTGTAGAAAAGGCTCGTTCAAATGTTTGACATAGCTATCCGCACCAGGTATGCTTGCCAGCAGACACAGAATGAAGAGTACTCTAAATGCAAATTAACCCTTTACCACACAATCCTGAGTTTTAACTGGTAACCAGCATTTTCTCCTTTTCTTAGAATGTTTTCTTCCCTATGGAAGACAGAAAGCATCGTTTGAGTTACATTTATTTTGTCGTCTGCCCATGCTTTCAGTTGGGTTGAGTGCAAAATATTGTCATGTGGTTTAGAGATAACTCTTTACCACACAATCTCGAGTTTTAACGACCCTGAAGAAGAAGCCTTTGGGAAACATTGTGGAAAAAGGAGAAAATGCTGGTAACCAGCAATGTTTTCTGCCCTTTAAAAGACAAAGTCCATCATTTGAGCCACATTTAAAGTGTTGTCTGCAATTGCTTTTAATATGGACTAGTCTACATTTTTATCATGTGGTAAAGAGTTAACCCATAACCAGCATTTTCTCCTTTTCTCTTATGTTTTCTACTCTTTTAAAAGACCAATCCCATCATTTGAAAAACATCTTCTTCATTGTCTGCAAACACGTTCAGTTTGAATCAGTATAGAACTTTGTCACTTACTAAGTCATTACCTGTCAAAAATTTACACTTATCCAAATTAAAAGCAGAATTTGCAGATGATATATCAAAGGTGACTGAAATGATAGAATTTGTTTTCGATGGAAAAGAAATATTGCAGGAAACCAAGAAAATGCTGGTGACTGGCATTTTTCACATTTTCCTGTGTAGTAAAGGGATTAATGTCAGACATACTGAGTGTATGCTATGACCAGAATTATTACCATGTCTGTTAGGCAACAGGTAATTGATTGATTGATTGATTGATTGATGGATTGGTAGGTGTTATAGGCCCCTTTTAACAGTATTTCCCTCATATCATGGCAACAGCTCCTATATTCATGTATGTCCTGGGTTTCACCTGTACTAGGATAGAGTTCTGGAGTATATTGCCCAAGGACACTGACCTACACAAAAAACCCAGTGCTTCTAGTGAGGCTCGAATCAAGGGCCTCCAGTCCTGCAATTTACCACTGAGCCATGCAGAACCAGCAAGCATACAAAAGATGATTTGTTTGAAAGGTGTTCAATACTTTCAACATTATTTCAATTATATCACAGTGACCTGTGCCCCTATCCATTATCTCCTGGGGTTTCTTTTACCAAAGCTTTGCATAAAATATTCTTCTTAATCTACAGACTCCTTTCCCACATAACCATCATTGAAACAATGACCAGCCTTGTAAGAGGAATGATTCCTGTAGCAATAACTATCATCAATCCTTGAGGACAAAAAATAGCTGAGCTGGAAAATCAAACCAGCAACCCCCTGGCTTGAAGCCCTGCAGTTAGAGACTGAGCTACACGGCTCTGCAATAAATGACAAGACTATTCTAAATGCAAATCAACTCTTGTGTCCCTGCTTCTATCATTTTTTGTCACCCAACTCCCACCATACAGCAGGGCACCACTGATTGCTTTTTGCAGACAGGGTGCAGTCTATAGCCTCCAAGCTACACTGTCCATACTTCACTCTCTTCCATACAACTCAATTCTAGACTGGTCTACGTTCAAAGCTTTTGTAGACGACAAATTAATTTCTGCTCGAATGGCAGGCTTTTCTCTGAAAGGACTGAAAAGAATGCATGAAAAGGAGAAAATGCTGTTGCCAGCATTTCATCCCTCTCTGACTATTTTTTTCAAACACTTTTATCAGAATCAGTTTAACTCTTTACCAAACGACAAAATTTTAGACCTGTCCAAATTGGGAGCATTTGCAGACGACAAAAATAAATGTGACTCAAAAATTGAAATTTGTTTTGGGAAGAGTAGAAAACATTGTGGAAAAAGGAGAAAATGTTGGTTACCAGTATTTTCTCCTTTTCCCACAATGTTTTCAAAAGGCTTCTTTCACAGGGTCGTTAAAAGTCGGGATTGTGTGGTAAAAGACTAACTCCAGTTGTGTGGTCGCGGTTAACTCTTAACCCTTAGGCTACTAATCATGACTCAATGGCCTTTTGTGGGCAGTGTAGATCAAGATCAGACTGCACAGAATGTAAAGTCTGATCTTGGATCTACACTGTCCGATTAAGAAATGTTTTTCCCTAAAAAACAACTCTGACAAAGCCAAATTCAGGTTTTTGCTATTGGCTGAAAGTTTCTCTTAACTTTTTCCCAAACGACAAAATTTTGGACTTGTCCAAATTCAAAGCATTTGCAGACGACAAAATAAATTTGACTCAAAAATTTAACCTAGATTTGGGAAGGGTAGAAAACATTGTGGAAAGAGGAGAAAATGCTGGTTATCAGCATTTTCTCCTTTTCCTATGTTTTCAAAAGGCTTCTTTCTCAGGGTCATTAAAAGTTGGGATTGTTTGGTAAAAAATTACTGAGCAGGTTAAGGGTTAACTGTATGGCAAAAGCTCATGCTGGTTACCAGCATTTTCTCCTGTTCCTGCACTGTCTTCACTTTTTCCTCAATGTTATTAACCCTTATCCTGCTAAACAAATTAACCCTTTACCACACAATCCCAACTTTTAACGACCCTGAGAAAGACAGCATTTAAAAACATTGTGAGAAAAGGAGAAAATGCTGGTAACCAGCATTTTCTCCTTTTCCCACAATGTTTTCTACCTTTTCCAGAACAAATTTCAATTTTTGAGTCACATTCGTTTTGTCGTCTGCAAATGCTTTCAAATTGGACAAGTCTAAGATCTGTTATGTGGTAAAGAGTTAAATAAAACTTTCAATCTGATTGTAAAATCCAGAATAATGTTATTTCAAACTTTTTTTTTTATCTAACATGCCCGCAAAAGGTCAGAGAGTTGCACTTTGCAGCTAAAGGGTTAAAACTGGGATTGTTTGATAAAGGGTTAAAATTAGTAACAAAAATATCCAGGCTCCATCAGTTTAATATGTGTGGGTGTACAGAACTGGTGAATAAATAAGTAATTAAATTATATAAACTCCCATCTGGGACAACAATACTTTGAAATAATGGGACAAAAGGAAAATTAGATTGAACTGTCTTCTACTTCTGAACCCTTTTAGACTTTCCCTTGTTCCCAGCAGACTTGGCACCAGTTTCTCTTTGTATTTTATCAAACTATCATCAATCCATTGCCTTCTATCTCTTTACCAGACGACAAAATTTTAGACTGGTCCAAATCGAAAGCATTTACAGATGACAAATCAAATGAAGCTCAAAAAGTTGAAATTTGATTTGGGAAGGGTAGGAAACATTGTGGAATAAGGAGAAAATGCTGGTTACCACCATTTTCTCCTTTACCCACGATGCTTTCAAAAGGCTTTTTCAAGGTCGTTAAAAGTCAGGATTGTGTGGTAAAGGTTAACTCCTTACCACAGAGTCCCAAGTTATAACAACCCAGAGGAAAGGTCTTTTGAAAACATTGTGGAAAAAGGGGAAAATGCTGGTGACCAGCATTTTCTCCTTTTCCCACAATGTTTTCAAAAGCTAGTTTTCTCAGGGTCATTAAAGCACAAGATTGTTTGGTACAGGTTTAATTATTATAGCACTAATCTCATGATTTCCCAAATTAAATTTGTAAATTGTAAACATCCTGGTAAATAATCATTAACCCTTTAACGAACATCAAACTTTTAGACTAGTCCAAATTCAAAGGATATGCAGATGACAAATTGAAAATGGCATTAGTGATGGATCTTGCCTTTTACAGAGAAGACATTGTGGGAAAAGGAAACAATGCTGGTTACCAGTATTTTCTCCTTTTCTCACAATGTTTTCTAAGGCTGCCTTCCTCAGGGTCGTTTAAAGTCAGGATTGTGTGGCAATGAATTAACTCTTTACCACACAATCCCATGTTTTAACAATCCTGAAATTGAAGGCTTTTGAAAACATTGTGAGAAAAGGAGAAAATGCTGGTTACCAGTATTTTCTCATTTTTCCAGCTTGTGTTCAAAAGCAATCTATTTGTTCTATGATGACAGAAATCATCATTTTAGCAACATTTAATTTGTTGTCTGCAAAAGTTTTAATGTTTTGAATTTGGTCCAGTCCATGATTATGTTGTATGGTAAAGCATTAAATTTTTCATCTGCAAAGGCTTTGAATTTGGTCTAGTCTAAAATGTTTGTTCTCTGGTAAAGAGTAAAGGGTCAAAGTATGGGATACCTTTGTGAAAGGCTGCCAAGAATAAACGTATGTTTCTAGAAATTCCACGTGCTGCACCAGAGAGATACCCTAGGATAACGAGATGATTCCAAGATGATTCCGCAAGGATGGTTTTGTTTGTAAACAGCTTCTTTCATGCCCAAAATAGTATCACTCAAGATGTTCTTTCACACAGAAAAAAGAGGGTCCGACCTTTGATAGTGCTAATTAGCATTTCCTGCCAAACCACTTGGATCCGATCACATCACACCGAAATATATCCTTTAAACCATCCCTGCCTGTATATTAAAATGTAAACACAGCTGAAATATAAGTATTCAATGCCGAACATGATTCTTTATGATCGACACTTTGCCACCATTCACCCCTTTGCTTTATCAAAGCGACATGCAACCAGGTTTTGTTTTGCCAGTTTGGAGAAAATCTTCCCATAAAGCTCTGATTATACCCAGCGAACAGTTTGAGTCTAGAATAAGTCCTGATAATTCTGATGTCATTGTTGCTTCTTTAAGTCTTTCAGCAAAGTCGACACAGTAGATCAAAGATCAGACTGCACATTTTGTGCAGTGTGATCTTGATCTACAATGGCAACTTATAATATTAGTCATGAAAGGCCTTTAACTTTGAATTTTTATTCATCTATGTTCAAACCAAAATATGAAAAGAAATGTAAGTGGATCTGAGCTCCCAAAGCTGGGCAATATACACTTGAAGGCAGCTAAATTGAAAGCATTAACAGACAATAAATGTGGCTCAAATGTTGAATTTGTTGTTTACAACATACTGTGAAGAGGAGAAAACACCATTAAAAATGGTAACAGCTTTTTCTCTTTTTCCAAAATGTTTTCAAAAGCCTACTTCTACACTGTTGTTAAACCAGGACTTTGTGGTAAAGGGTTAAAGCAAGAGTCCTTGGGATCTAAGGCTTTTCTGAGGTTTCGTGTAAGTCAATGTAATCTAAGGCTTTTCTGAGGTTTCAAGTAAGTCAATGTAATCTAAAGCTTTTCTGAGACCTTATGTTAGTCAATGAATCTAAGGCTTTTCTGAGATTTAACCCTTTACCACACACTCCAGACTTTTAACAACCCTGAGGAACGAGCCTTTTGAAAACATTGTGGGAAAAGGAGAAAATGCTGGTAACCAGCATTTTCTCCTTTTCCCTCAATGTTTTCTACCCTTTCCAAAACAAATTTCAATTTTAAAGTCACTTTTACTTTGTCATCTGCAAATGCTTTCAATTTCAACCAGTCTAAAATTTTGTCGTTTAGTAAAGAGTTAATGTAAGTCAAGGGAATCTAAGGCTCTTCTATGGTTTAATGTAAGTCAAGGAAACCTAAGGCTTTTCTGAGGTTTAATGCCAGTCAATGGAATCTAAGGCTTTTCTGAGGTTTCATGTAAGTCACTGTAATCTAAGGCTTTTATGAGGTTTCATGCAAGTCAAGGACATCTTAGGGCTTTTGGTTTAATGCAAGTCAATGGAATCTAAGGCTTTTCTGAGGTTTCTTGTAAGTCAATGAACTCTAAGGCTTTTCTGAGGTTTCATGTAAGTCAAGGGAATCTAAGGCTTTTCTGAAGTTTAATGTGAGTCAAGGGAACATTAGACTTTCATGAGGTTTTATGTAAGTCAATGGAATACAGAGGAATCCGCTTATTAGCAATACCCATTTGTCAGAAGAAAAATTGCTATTAAGCGATAATTGCTATTATCCGCAATTTCATTTGAGGCATGAACTCGCACGAGAGTGGAGACTAAGAAGCCGGCGCTAAATCGAAAGTAGACTATTTCCCTCCGCAATCGATTGCTAGTTATAAATTTGTAATCCAATATTAATAAAGTGATTAGAAAATGTTGTCTTTGTAGTTATTAGTTTATTGAATTACCTCTCACATTAGTATCTGAAGAGCCGTAGAGGTAAGTCGACCTGTTTTCCTACATTGTTTACCTATTCACTCATGCTAAACACGGCATATGTACATGTACATATTATGCATTAGGTTTATTGTACGGCTTATTTTGCCCTTCCGAACGAAATCGAATGTGCCTTGTTTGACCATTTTGTTTGTCACAGTCAATCAGCAGGATCAAAGGCAAGTTGGCAAAAAAAGTCTTCAAAGAAATCAATTAAAGTGTCTTAATTGGTTAAAGATTGTTGACTGGTGACTTGATGTGAGGCGTTATAAACAATATGGCCATAAAGAGTCGTAGGTTTAACTTTGTAAAATGAAGGCATGAAAATCATGCTGAAGAAATAAAAGTGGTTTTAAATCAAAATGGAAACTAGATTAAGCCTAAAAAAAAAAAGTCTAAGTCTATAATGTAGGTCATTTATTCCAGTTTTATCAACACATCAGGAGAACAATTACTCTCGCGTAGGTGCGAAAATGACATCGCGTCGACACGTATGTGTGTATTTACTAGACACGCGAGTCTGCACCTGCAAAATAAAGCGAAGTTTTAGTTAATTTTCAGAAATTTCATTGATTCTTTTCTTGAAATTATGTCATAATATTTCTAATAAACGACAAAATATGTTGATAGTGCAAATATTTTGTTGCCATTATCCGAAAATTCCTTTTAATGGTATTTCGATTATCCGAGAAAATTTACATAGATTAAAGAGGAAATGGTTTTGTGCTGGGCAAAAAGTTGCTAATATCCGAAAATCCCTATAATCCGAGTTGCTAATAAGTGGATTCCACTGTATAAGGCTTTTCTGAGGTTTAATGTTAGTCAATGTAATCTACAGCTTTTCTGAGGTTAAATGTTAGTCAATGGAATATAAGGCTTTTCTAAGGTTTCATGCAAGTCGATGAAATTTAAGGCTTTTCTGAGGTTTCATGTAAGTTATTTGGATCTAAGGCTTTTCTGATTTTGAATATAAGTCACTGGAATCTCAGGCATTTCTGACATTTAATATAAATAATTGGAATCTACAGCTTTTCTGAGGTTTATTTTAAGTCATTGGAATCTAAGGCTTTTCTGCGGATTGTACAAATCAATAGAATCTAAGGCTTTTGGAAGGTTCAATGCAAGTCATTAAAATTCACAGCTTTTCTGAGCTTTAATGCAAGTCATTGGAATTGGCATTTCTGAGGTTGAGTTTAAGACATCAGAATCAAAGACTTTTCCAAGGTTTAACTGTAAATCAAGTGAGAAAATTTTAGACTTTTCCAAATTGAAAGCATTTGAAGACCAAAAACGTGGCTCAAATGTTGGAATTAGTTGCCAACAGGGTAGAAAACATTTTGTGAAAAGATGAAAATGCCATTTAACAGCATTTCGGCACTTTCTTCTTTTTCCAAATTTTTTTGAAGAGTTCTAACCCTTTACCACATAATTCTGAGTTTTTACGACCCTCAGGAAGAAGCCTTTTGAAAACATTATGGGAAAAGGAGAAAATGCTGGTAACCAGCATTTTCTCCTTTTCCCATAATGTTTACTACCCTATCAAAGGCAATTTACATCATTTGATTCATATTCAATTGTTGTCTGCAAATGCTTTCAATTTGGACCAGTCTACATTTTTGTTGTTTGATAAAAAGTTAAAAGGCCTTCTTACAAAGGGTTGTTAAAAGTCTTGACTGTGTTGAGTTGAGGGGGGTTTCACTCTTTACCACGCAATCCTGACTTTTAATTGTGGCAGAAGTTGAAACATTGTGACAATATGAGATTTATCTGTGAAAGGGAAAAAAAACATTGTGGAAAAAGGAGAAAACACTAGTTAACAGCATTTTCTCCTTTTTCCCCAATGTTTTCAAAAGCCTTCTCTGTCAGGGTCATTAAACCTCAGGACTGTGAAGTAAAGGCTTAACCCTTTACCACACAATCACGGGTTTTAACGACCCCTGAGAAAAGGCCTTTTGAAAACATTGTGGGAAAAGGAGAAAATGCTGGTAACCAGGATTTTCTCCTTTTCTCTCAATGTTTTCTATCCTTCCCAACACAAATTTCAATTTTTGAGTCACATATATTTTGTCTGCAAAAGCTTTCAATTTGGACTGGTCTAAAATTTGTCGTTTGGTAAAGAGTTAACCCTTTGGATGCTGGAGGACTACTTAGGATGGGCTTCTCAGACAGTATACATTATTATCAGATTGCACAATTAGCAGCAGTCTGATCTTGGATTAACCCTTTATCACACAATCCCAAGTTTTAACTACCCTACAGTAGAAGACTTCAAAACATTGTGGGAAAAGGAGAAAATGATGGTAACCAGCATTTTCCCACAATATTTTCTACCCTTCCCCACACATATTTCAATTTCTGAGTCACATTTATTTTGTCGTCTGCAAATGCTTTCAATTTGGATAAATCTAAAATTTTGTCGTTTGGTAAAGAGTTAACAGTCTAATATTAACCCTTTCCCAAACGACAAATTTTGGACTGGTCCAAATTGAAAGAGTTTGCAGATGGCAATTTTAAATTTGATGAAAATGGCAGAAAGGTCTCAAAAAGGGTAGAAAACACTGTGGGAAAGGGAGAAATTGCTCGTTACGAGCAATTTCTCCTTTTCCCACAGTGTTTTCAAAAGACTTGCACTGCAGACACTTGAAAACCAGGGCTTGTTTGGGAAAGGGTTAAATGAAATATTTTAGCTAAATTACCTTGATATTGAATCAAACTGGTCTTTTCTAAAGGACTGATAATGTCTGAGCACTGACTTGTAGTGTTACAAGCCTATGATCTTTTTTTTTCCCGAATAATCCAAGAATTTTATGGCTGTGAGACAGAACGCTTTAGAATACATTGTGAAAGAAAAAGCAAATGCCAGAAGAATAAATATAGATGTAATGAGAAAGTAATGTTGCAGAACAAAAATGTTAATAAAAGGCATATTCTTCCTTAACCCTTTACAAGACAACAAAATGTTTGCCTTGTCCAAATTTAAAGCATTTGCAGACGACAATTTCAATGAGGCTCAAATGGTGCAATTTTTCTCTGATAGGGTTTAAAACATTGTGGAAAAAGGAGAAAGTGCTGGTTACCAGCATTTTCTCCTTTTTCCACAATGTTTTTAAAAGGCTTCTTTTCCCAGTGTCCTTAACCCTTTCCCAAACAAGCCCTGGTTTTCACATGTCTGCAGTACAAGTCTTTTGAAAACACTGTGGGAAAAGGAGAAATTGCTCATAACGAGCAATTTCTCCTTTTCCCACAGTGTTTTCTACCCTTTTTGATAACTTCTGCCATTTTCATCAAATTTCAAATTGTCGTCTGCAAACTCTTTCAATTTGGACCAGTCCAAAATTTGTCGTTTGGGAAAGGGTTAAAAGGCGGCATTGTGCAGTAAAGGGTTAACCCTTTACCACACCACCCTGAGTTTTAAAGACTCCAAGGAGTTTAAACAACCCTGGGGAAGAAGCCTTCTGAAACCATTGTTGGAAAAAGGTGAAAATGCTGGCAACCAGCATTTTCCCCTTTTCCCAAAAAGTTTTCTAACCTTTTAAACACAATCATAAAATTCAATCTATAGTTGATTTGTCATCTGCAACTGCTTTTGAAATTGACCAGTGTGAAATTATTTCGTGTGGAAATGGGCTAACAGCAAATTCTATCCTTACTACATTGTTTTGTACAGCAGGCCCTTGGAGGATGGGCAAAAAAAGTGTGAAAGAGACACCAGCTTATCTCTTTACCACAGGACATAAGTTTAGACCTTTCCAAATTGAATGCATTTGCAGATGAAAAAAATAAAGAGGCAAAAACTGAAATTTGTCTTTTGAAAGGCAGAAAACATTGTGGGAAAAGGAGAAAATGCTGGTTATAAAAGATGTCTTTCTCAAGGTCGTTAAAACACAGGACTGTGTGGTAAGGGGGTTAATTCTACACAAGGAAAATGTAGACTTATCCAAATTTAACTCTTTATCACGCAATCCCGACTTTTAACGACCCTGAGAAAGAAGCCTTTTGAAAACATTGTGGGAAAAGGAGAAAATGCTGGTAACCAGCATTTTCTCCTTTTCCCACAATGTTTTCTTGCCTTCCCAAAACAAGGTTCAATTTTTGAGTTACATTTATTTTGTCTGCAAAATTAATGCTTTCAATTTGGACTAGTCTAAAAATTTGTCATTTGGTAAAGAGTTAAAGCATTTGCAAAGGTCAGTTTCAATGTTGGTCAGATGATGGACATTGTCTTTGAAAGGGTAGAAAATATTGTAGGAAAGGGACAAAATGCATTTTCTCCTTTTCCCACTAAGTTTTCAAAAGGCTTCTCTCTCAGCATCATTAAAAGTTAGAATTTTGTGGTAAAGGGTTAACCTTTTAGAAAAGACAGTTTTGGACTAGTCAAAATCCAAAGCATTTACAGACAACATATTAAATGTGGGTCAAACTGTGGGAGAAAATGTTGGTTATCAGCATTTTCTTTCTTCCTCACAACATCTTCTTCCACTTGGTTACTCAAACAAGGGATTACTTGGTAAAGAGATAATGCATGCTTGCTGGGGTCCAACTCCTATCAAGCCAGTAAGGAAGAGAAAGGGGGAGGCTTTACATATAAAACATGCACTTCGCATGTTATCAGGCCGCAGACACCCGCCTTATCAACAGACATGCATTACGGCAGAAGGTTTTTATCTCAGCAAAAAAAAAACCCTTCCATGCAGACAAGACAAGGCACTCGATACTGGCTGTGGCCATGTAGACAATCCCACAGTAGCCTTTGCAAAACTACATTTTGTTCCTTTCAACTTTTCACCAACAACAAAATTTTACTCTTGTCCAAATTGAAAGCATTCACAGATGATAAATTTAATGTAGTGCAAATGTAGTGCAATGTCCATCTTTGATAGGGTAGAAAACAATGCTGGGAAAGGTTGATTGAATATGCTGCTTCCAACAATATTTCGGTCGTATCACGGAGGCAGCTCACATATTCATGTGTTTCTTGGGTTTCACCAGCACTAGGCTAGGGCTCTGAAGTGTCTTGCCCAAGGACACTCCCACAAAAAACCCAGTGGATCCAGTGAGGCTCAAACCCAGGGCCTCCAGGTTACAAGTCCTACACTTTACCAAGAAAAACCCAGTGGAGCAAGTGAGGCTCGAACCCAGGGCCTCCAGGTTACAAGTGCTACACTTTACCAAGAAAAACCCAGTGGAGCAAGTGAGGCTCGAACCCAGGGCCTCCAGGTTACAAGTGCTACACTTTACCACGGAGCCACGTAGGACCCTGTGGGTAAAGGAGAAAATGCTGGTTACCAGTGTTCTCTCCTTTTCCAACAATGACTACTTCTCTCACATGCATCAGAGGTGAGAGGCGAAAAATCCCTGAAAAGAAAGTTTGCCTCAAATCGGTATCGAACCTACAACCATCAGGTTACAAATCAGATACACTAACCACTGAGCTACCAAGTATGGCATCTTCAGCAAGAAGGCTTTTGAAAACACTGTACGGAAAACGAAGAAAATGCTGGGAATCTGCATTTTCTCCCTCTTTCTCATTGTACCTTTTTTTCAGACAATGTTTTTTACACATTTCTTCCATTTTCTCCACAATATTTTCTACCCTTTAAACCCCATCATTTCAGCAACATCAGATTTGTCACCTGGAAATTCTAACAATATGGACCATTCTAAATTCTTTTCATCCGTTAAACAGTTTTAAAAATGTGGGCTGAAGGAAAACTCTGCATTTTTGTGGTTGCAAGTTCACTGAAGGTCATCAACATTTTGCCTGCACAGTTAAATGTCAACAAGTTAGCGTCCCTTTTTTCTGCATTCTAATTTTTCTAGTATACAGAAATTGAAATATAATTTACTCATAAACCACCCAGAAAGCTAGCAACCCTTTTTCATAGGACCACACATAACCCTTTACCACACATCCCCAGTTTCACCAACACTTTGCAGGAGGGCACTTGCATTGCTGGTAACCAGTCTTTTCTAATTTTTTCAGATGTCTTCTACCCTTTGAGCCTTTACCACTTAATCCCAACTTTTAACGACTCTGATGGAGAAGCCTTTTGAAAACATTGTGGGAAAAGGAGAAAATGCTGGAAACCAGCATTTTCTCCTTTTCCCACAATATTTTCTACTCCATCAAGGACAAATTTCATCATTCCAGCCACCCTGATTTTGTCATCTTTAAATGCTTTGAATGTGGACTAGTCTAAATTTTTTGTCATTTGGTAAAGAGTTATAAATGAATTCAAAGTCTGAGTCACACTTATTTTGTCATCCACAAATACTTTCAGTTTCGACAAGTCTACAACTTTACTGTGGTAAACAGTTAACCATTGACCACACAATCCTGAGTTTTACCGACCCCAAGGTAAAGGTAAACAGCATTTTCTCCTTTTCCCACAATGTTTTCTACCTTTTCCATAAAAATTTTCCTATTTTGTAATGCATCTAGTTTGTCGTCTACAAAATAATGCCTTCAATTTGGACCAGTCTAAAATTTGGTCTTGTGGTAAAGAATTAAATCTATATCAAACTACAAAATTTTGGTTATCTCAGATACCAAAGCATGTGCAGAGGACAAAAATATTGTGGTTCAAATGTAGGTATATGTCTTAGAAAGAACAGAAAACATTGTGGGTAAAGGACAAAATGCTGGTTACCAGCTTCAATGCTGGTTACCAGCATTTTCTCCTTATGCCTCAATGCCTTATGCCTCACTGTTTTCAAAAGCCCTCTTTATCCAGGTTGTTCAATCATCAATGATGTTGTAAAGGGTTAGAAGATCTTGAAACAAATATAGGGTCAAAACAAATGTAATGGTTCATGGGTTTCACAAGTATCAAGCTGTGGCTTTGAAGTGGCTTGCTCAAGGACACTCGTGCAAAAGAAAAAACTCTACCACCATGGGTGAGGATTGAGCCAAGGACCACTGCATTACAAACCCAACACCTGAGCCCTTTAGGAAACAATCCCATGTCTTAACTACCTTGAGGAAAATGGCTTTTGAAAATATTGTAAGAAAAGGAGAAATGTCTGCATTTTTTCCACAATATATTCTACCTATTTAAATACAATTTCTATCATTACAAGCAACATTTGGCTGCTGCTGCTTTCAATATGTACAAATCCAAATTTTTTTGTCAGGTAAAGCTTCCATCAAAGACTTACTTAGGACCACTGCAATGCAAAGGATAGTTTGACTTGATATTAAAGTCTCAATATCACTATTTTATGGCTTTTTTTCCTCAGATTATTCATGAGACAAAAGACTCATAAGGGTCCTGTATTGCTCCACTGACTTGCAGCAATCGACCTTTCTGCAAAGGCGAGTATGGCATGCCCACCTTAGTCATGCGGTATTTTGGTCGCTAAGACCGACAAACAAACCAGAAAATGGCATCGAATACATAGAGAAAGAGAGATTATTTCAGCTTTATTCTAGCTTATGTTTCGGTATAATTAAAGTACCCAAAGCTTTTTTCCCGACGTTCTTTGCGATTCGGACTAAGTTGGCAAAGTAACAAGAAAAAATACTTTGAATAATGTCATATTTAAGAGAAACTGAAATATAAAAATAGCACAAATATGTTCGTAATTCCATGTTTGGTCACAGCAACTAAAAATACAATGTGAGTAGATCGTTGTCAGCATTATCCATAACTTATAATAGGGGCATAGGTTTTTAAGACATTTTGTCAGTATATAACATGTCCATTTCACAATAAACAATATGAGAAAAGGATTTACAATTTAACCCTTTACCACACAAACCAGCGCTTCAACGACCTTAAAGAGGGAAACTTTTGAAAACTTTCTCTTTCTCCTAAGATGTTTTCTACCCTTTCAAAGACAAATCTCATCACTGGAGTAACGTTTAATTTTTTCGACAGCAAATGTTTTCACAATAGACGAATCTAATCTTTTGTTGTCTGGTAAAGATGTAATTTACACCTCTTACACCTGTTTGAGTGAAAATCAAGAATTTTATTGTAAGTAATCAATTAGGTGATTTGTCGTATTTTTAAGAGATGTATGTTGTAAAAAAAACTTTTTAATTAGGGGTATATTTGGTCACTTGGGTTATTGTAAGGATTATACTGATTTGGAATGGATGTGCTTTTATCTGTCATGCGACAGTCATTGGGAAAACAAACAATCGTTTGAAGCAGGCAAAAGTGACATTAACAGTCACATGCAATTGGGTTTATGAAATAAGAATAAAATATGAATGCTCTCTAAAATATTACAACAAGAATCATATGATGAGGTTGCAATGTCAACTTATTGTTGAAACAGGGTGACGAGTGGCTGTCAATAAAATATCCTTCTTCCTGTCGCTTGTTTTGTATGTAACGATTATGACGGTCTGGGAGTAATGGTTTGGAATTTTAAAGATGTATGTGCAGTTACATTTCAATACAGGTAGTTTAACAAAACAGTTTGGCATAACCGTTCTTTCTTTCCTGCAAGACTGTAAAAAAACCTGCTTTTCTATCGTTTGGAAGAGTGGCTGTTTTTTTCGGAAACCTAGTTAAATCTACCGGCGACATTTTACGTACATGTAGGTTTTTGGAATGGATATATTTAGTTTTCCTTTCAAGGTATATGATTTACCTTAACACATGATTCTTACGTTACCTTTAACCCATTTTGAAATAATTATTGTATAATCCAGTCTTAGAACTATGGTTTAAACAAAAAGAAAATAATAACATTGTCAACAGTAAAGTCTATCACTTTGTCTGACCCGTGTGTTTACATGTTGCGCTATACTGCGTTTTGATTGGCTGATAGGACCTGTCAATCAAAATCGGCAGAAAGGTCAATTGTATGTGAGTTGCAGTTTGCATATTCCTTAAGAATAAACACATCCACAGATGCTGAAAGCTATTTAACTCTTTACCAAACGACAAAAATGTAGACTGGTCCAAATTGTAAGCATTTGCAGACGACAATTGAAATGTGAATCAAATGATGTAAATTCTCTTTGGTAGTGTAGAAAACATTGTTGGAAAAGGAGAAAATGCTGGTAACCAGCATTTTCTCCTTTTCTCACAATGTTTTTCAAAAGGCTTCTTTCTCAGGGTCATTAAAACTCGGGATTATGTGGCAAAGGGATAACCAGTTAACCAGAGGTTATTCATGCAAACCCCCCCCCCCCCCCCGAAATCTAACAATAGTTCTCCTGAAAGATTTTTATAACCATTTACCACAAAATCACTGATTTTCACAACCCCGAAGAATTTTGAAAATGTGCTAGGAAGGGGAACAAATGCTGGTAACCAGCAATTTTTTTTTCTTTTCCCAAAATTTTTTTCCCCTATTTCTGCTGCCAGTGGACATTAAAGCTGAAAGTGTTGATCCAAGTTAAAGACTTCAAACTTTGTAGTCTGATCTTAATCTGGGTTTGTTTTCACCAACCATTCTTAGCAACGATTTTTTAAGTCTTATTCTCAAGAATTTTCTAAATTTGAAAGTAACACAACTTCTGATTGGCTAAATCAAATGGTTTAGCCAACCAGAAGTTGTGTTACATTTAAATTTAGAGAGTAAGAGAAATTTGGAGAATAAGACTAAGAGTATTCTTAAAAATAGAAAAATAGAGAAATTTGGAGAATAAGACTAAGAGTATTCTTAAAACGGGTTGGTGAATACGTGCCCAAGCTGATCTTGATCTACACTGCCTGCAAAAGCAACTAAAGGTTCTGTTTTGCATCTTTAACCCTTTACCAAACGACAAATTTTTAGACCTGTCCAAATTCAAAGCATTTGCAGACAACAAAATAAACATGACTCAAGTATTGAAATTTGTCAGTGAAAAGGTTGAAAAATATTTGGGGGGGAAAAAGAGACCCCCCCCCCCCCCCCCCCACAATGTTTTCAAAAGTCATCTTCTATGGGGTTGTTAAAAGTCAGGATTGTGTGGTAAAGAGTTGACAAATAATGTTCCAGTTCACATTTCATTTCTTTGCACTTAACCCTTAGAGTGCCTAACAAACCCAAGACATGTTTTAACCCTTAACCCTTTACTAGACAAATTTTTAGCCTTGTCCAAACTGAAAGCATTTGCAGACAACAATTTCAATGTAGCTCAAATGATGCAATTTTTCTTTGATAGGGTAGAAAACATTGTGGGAAAAGGAAAAAATGCTGGTTACCAGCATTTTCTCCTTTTCCCACAATGTTTTCAAACGACTTCTTTCCCAGGGGCATCAAAAGGTGGCATTGCATGGTAAAGGGTTAAAACGCCTTTCACTATAATAGTTGCTTTTGCAGCCAGTGTAGATCAAGATCAGACTGCACCAAATGTGCAGTCTGAAATTGATCTACACTGTCCTCTTTGCTGAGGCATTCTAGACAAAGATGACCTTGGCATTGCATTTATTTGGGCCTTATTTCTACGTTTAAAGAGTGTGTTGGGTTTATTTGGCACTCTCAGGGTTAACTCTTTACCAAACAAGAAAATCTTAGACTTCCAAAATGAAAGCATTTGCAGACAACAAATTTAATCCTATTTAAATGATTTTATTTGCCTTTGGAAGGGTAGAGAACATTGTGGGAAAAGGAGAAAATGCTGGTTACCAGCATTTTCTTCTTTTCCCACAATGTTTTTAAAAGCTTACTTTCGAAGGGTCGTTAAAACTTGAGATTGTGTGGGAAAGGGTTTGGGAAAGGGTTAAGTCTTGAAAATTTAATAAGATACCAAATTATAAAGGTCATATCCAGAATGTCCAAGCAAAGCGGACAGTGTAGATCACAGATCAGACTGCACATGTTGTGCAGTCTGATCTGTGATCTACACTGGTTGCAAAGGCAATCAAGGTTTTTCCAGGCTTGATATCATTTTGGTGCAAACCCTTTCTGCATCTGACTAAGAGCCTGGTTTCTCCGTAAGAGCACTAGGACACTATTTATGATAATCACATGCACTTTTTAGACTTTAACCCTTTACCACACAACCATGACTATTAACGACCCTGAGGAAGAAGGCTTTTGAAACCATTGTGGGAAAAGGAGAAATCCCGTAATGTTTTCTACCCTCCTATAAACCATTTCGAAAGTCTGAGTTACATTTAATTTGTCTTCTGCAAAATCTTTCAATTTGGACAAGTCTAAAATTTTATCATGTGGTAAAGACTTAATCCTTTACCAACCAATAGAATTTTGGACTGGACTAAATAAAGCATTTGCAGAACAAAAATCAAATATAATTCAAATGATAATTTCTGTCTTTGATAAGGTAGAAAATATTGTGGCAAAAGGACAAAACGCTGGTTACGCACATTTATTTCTTTTTTCCATGTTTTAAAAAGCAGGGGTGTGGAAATACTGTGCCCGACTCGTCCGACTCAGGAAAATTCAGCGTCGGACAAGTGATTTTTTTCAGTCTAGTTGTCCGTGGACAAATAGAAAATATGAGAAAAATTTTGAAACAAAAATCTGTTATACATACATATCTAGTGAAATACGTTATGCTCTTACTTCGTACAAAATGACATTTCGAATGGTAAACAGTGTCTTGAGATGATCCCTGATTTCTGGAAACCCATAATACACATTTGGTCTACCTCCACTTTCACCGCATATGACAAGATTGGTAAAATGTGTGGCTGTGTTTGTACGTCGATTTTTTCTGAAAATGTGTAAACACCTTAAAGATCATCATTATGGGTTAAAATAATTTTATTAGTATCATTTTAAGCCCGATTCAGAAATCTTTGATGACAATGTCGCACATGCGAAAATTTTAGCCTTTAATCCAATTTTAAACAGCTTCGGTGTGAAATGGGTCGTGATTTAACTCCTCTGCCGGAAATTGTCTCAACATCCAAAAGTTTTTGATTCAGCGATCGATTGGTGCGTAAAATCGGAGAAAATGTTTTTTTTTTTTTTTAATCAAATCTGCGATGCAAACGGAAGTGGGAAGTCTGAGACTCCGAACCATTTGGAGGCTCCAAACGTAAAACGAACCATGAAAGTAAAAATATGACGAAAACTTTTTTTTTTTAAAGAGGCATGCTTGAAATAATTCCCGTGGTTTAATGCAGACGATCATAACAATAATTTTTAAGTTTCTTAAGAGTATCCCCATGTTGCGGACATGTCACTTAATGTGTACCTTTTAAAATTGTTTTGTTTTGGACAATAAAGCCACACTGGCGGACAAGTAGATTTTTGTAATTCATTTGTCCGTGGACAAGAAGAAATTTCTACGATTTCCACACCCCTGAAAAGCCTTCTCTATCGGGATTGTTGAATCTCAGGATTGTGTTGTAAACGGTTGATAATTTCCATCATTTGAGCGAATTGTTTCAACTGTCGTCTACTAAATGCTTTGAATTTAACAAGTAGATTTAATAATTTACCAGCATTTTTTTCCTTTTTCCACGTTTCAAAAAGCCTTCTCTATCAGCACTGTTGCAACTCGGCATTGTGTTATAAATGGGTTGATAAAACTGCTAGTGCCATCATTTTGGGCAGGGTTCCAATTTACATGTTGGCAAAATAAGGACTAATAGGGCAGTTCTGTGCAAAAAGGGTCAAAATGTGTACACTTAACCCCATTTGGCATACCTCGGGTGATCTGGTGATCAAATCCCTCGGCTGTATCACGTAGCTTGATATGCACCTACACGGTACATTTTGCACATCTCCGGTAGCACACTGCTTTACCGTTATGAAATTGTAAGGCTCCTCTTTACAAAGAAATAAGGAATAAGTTCACAGTGGTTGTTCACGTCGTTGCTAAGTGATCTACAGGGGCGCTGCCATGTTTAAGATCATGTGATTGGTAGTTCAAAATGGAAGCCTTCTTTATACGGACGAGGTTAGATGTAGGTACGGAATCGGCTGAGTTGTGATGAGTGCACTTAACCCTTTACCAAACAATCCCGGATTTCCACATCTCCAAGAAAGAAGCCTTTTGAAAACATTGTAGAACTAGAAATAGGTGTGTCAGAGACACGGATGCCCCCGCTAAATGGTATTGGTCACAGGTATGTCATATGACACTAGTACTCAAAATGGAGAACGAGTTTGCCAAGTTATTTTGAAATTCATTGATAAATGTAGAAGTGGTGCTCCAGACAAGGTCAATTTTATCATTTGACCTTGAACTGTGACCTTGACCTTGACCTTGGGTGTATCGAAACAAACTCTTCGCATGACACTAGTACTTGTTAAGGAGAACAAGTGTGCAAAGTTTTTTTTGAAATCCATTGATAAATGTAGAAGTTATGCTCCGGACAAGGTCAATTTAAACATTTGACCTTCAACTGTGACCTTGACATTGGGCGTATCGAAACAAACTTTTCGCATGACACTAGTACTTGTTAAGGAGAACAAGTGTGCGAAGCTTTTTTGAAATCCATTGATAAATGTAGAAGTTATGCTCCGGACAAGGTCAATTTAAATATTTGACCTTCAACTGTGACCTTGACCTTGGGCGTATCGAAACAAACTTTTCGCATGACACTAGTACTGTACTTGTTAAGGAGAACAAGTGTGCAAAGTTTTTTTTTTGAAATCCATTGATAAATGTAGAAGTTATGCTCCGGACAAGGTCAATTTAAACATTTGACCTTCAACCGTGACCTTGACCTTGGGCGTATCGAAACAAACTTTTCGCATGACACTAGTACTTGTTAAGGAGAACAATTGTGCAAAATTATTTTGAAATCCATTGATAAATGTAGAAGTTATGCTCCGGACAAGAATGGGACACACACACTAACGCACCCATACACGCACGCACACACTAACACACACACAGAGACGGACACAGGTAACTCTATATTTCCCCCTCCCCCCCATTTTGTGGCGGGGGCATAAAAAGGAGAAAATGCTGGTAACCAGCATTTTCTCCTTTTCCTACAATGTTTTCTACCCTTCCAAAAACAAATTTCAATGTTTGAGTAACATTAATTTTGTCATCTGCAAATGCTTTCAATTTGGATGAGTCTAAAATTTTGTCGTTTGGTAAAGAGTTAAACATGGACTGTTACAAGTTTTATGCACTCTACAAAGCAGGAGGAGTAGTCTTTACAAAACAACAAAATTTTACACTGGTCCAAATTGAAAGCATTTGCAGGTGACAAATTAACAGTGGCCAAAATGATGAAATTTGTCATTGATAGGTTAAAAAACCTTGTGAGAAAAGAAGAAAATGCTGGTTACCAGCATTTTCTCCTTTTCCCACAATGTTTTAAAAAGCCTCTTTCCTCCATGTTGTTAAAAGTCGGGATCGTTCGATAAAGAGTTAAACAGGAATGCAGTTTGTATGTTTGGTATTAAACACTGGTTTCAACATTATTTCAGTTACGTCACAGTGGCCAGTGCACCTATCATACTTTCCTGAGGTAATTTTGCCAGAACTACCCACAATATTCTTCCCAAGCCATTGGCTGCTTCCAGACATAAACATCTTCTTAGCATTATTCAGCCATTAAAGAGGAATGAATCCTGTTGCAGTGACTATCATAAATTGAGAGAAATTTGCCCAGTCGGGGAATCGAACCTGAGCCACCCTCTGGTTTCAAGCCTCCATGCATTAATGACTCGGACTACATGGCTCAGGAACTTAGAACACCCTTTTCAACATTATTTCAGTCATTTTATCACGTTAGGTCAAATATTCATGTGGGTCCTGGGTTTCACCAGCACTGAGGCCAGGGCTGTAGAGTATATTGCCCAAGAACACTCCTGTTTACAGCTCAGTGGTTCCAGGAAAACTTGAACCTTGTGCCTCTGAGTAACAGTCTAAGTCCTACACTTTATCAATGAGCCAAGCAGGAATCTCTGGTCCATATCCACCAAACATTCTTAACTCTTTACCAAGCAAACAATTTTTAAACTAGTCCAAATTGAAAGCATTTGCAGACGACAAAATACATGTAAATCAAAAATTTAAATTTGTTTTGGGAAGGCTGGAAAACATTGTGGGAAAAGGAGAAAATGCTGGTACCAGCATTTTCTCCTTTTCCCACAATGTTTTCAAATGGCTTCTTTCTCCGGGTCGTTAAAAGTCAGGATTGTGTGGTAAAGAGTTAAGAATATTCTTCGTCTTGTTCTTCAAGATTTTGAAAATATGAAAGTAACACAACTTCTGATTGGTTAAACCACTGTGTTACTTTCAAATGTATAAAATTTTGGAGAATAAGACTAAGAACATTCTTAATGGCTGGTGAATACAGACCCTTGTTCCCCTCCTCCACACCCCCCCCCCCCGAGCTTATAAGATGGTGCTTATAAGAAGATAGTATTTTCAGACAAAGGTACTACAAGAAGAGTCCTTGACCTCCAGACAAAAATCATTTGTTTCAGCTTGTAAGAAGTAAATTGAGGAGACACTGCATCGTTTTTCATGTTATTGATTCCCTGAGTCAGAAGCATCCATTTTCTGTCAATTGATAAATTTTAATGTCTATCTTGAAATTGGAAAATAGCACCCCTAGTAGGTATACATCATGTATCATGTACCTGTCCCTCGTTTACACTTAACTCTTTACCAAACGACAAAATATTAGACTGGTTCAAATTGAAAGCATTTGCAGACGACAAAATGAATGTGATTGAAAATCTGAAACTTGTTTTGGGAAGGGTAAAAAACATTGTGGGAAAAGGAGAAAATGCTGGTTGCTAGCATTTTCTCCTTTTCCCACAATGTTTTCAAAAGGCTTCTTCCCCAGTGTCGTTAAAAGTCGGGATTGTGTGGTAAAGAGTTAACTCTTTACCAGATGAAATTTCAGCCTTGTCCAAGCTGAAAGCATTTGCAGACAACAATTTCAATGTAGCTAAAATGGTGCAATTTTTCTCTGACAAGGTAGAAAACATTGTAGGAAAAGGAGAAAATGCTGGTTAACAGCATTTTCTCCTTTTCCCACAATATTTTCCTAAGCTGTCTTTCCATGGGTCGTTAAAACATGGGATTGTGTGGTATAGGGTTAACCCATTTCCCTAGTAACAAATTTTAACTCTTTATGAAACAACACAATTTTAGACTTGCCCAAACTGAAAATATTTTGTAAACCACAAATCAAATGTGGCTCTAACAGTAGACTATGGGTTCGAAAGTGTAGAAAACACTGTGGGAAAAGAGAAAATGCTGGTAACCAGCATCTTTTTCAGGGTCTTTAAACTCTGAAATGTTTGCAGGTGACAAATTCAAAATTGGTTCTAAAGTGTTTAAAGGCTCTAAAGTGGCCAAAAGTACACAATGCGGGTGTTAAAATACATTTGAACATACCATGAAAGAGTATGGAAATTATTGTGAAGATGACAATCTCCCGTCCAAGTGGTATTCCCTGGCAGAATCAAAGTACTGAAAGTACTGACAGACTAGCGAATTTGATTGATTGATTGATTGTAAGGTGTTTATCCCTGTTTTCAACATTATTTCAGTTATCTAGCGGTGGCCAGTGCACATATCCATGCTCTCCTGGTGTTTCTTTTACCAGTACTCCGCACAATATTCTTTCCAAGCCACTAGCTACTTTCCCACATAACCATCAACGAAACGTGAGAGAGAAATGAATTCTGTCACAATGACCATCATCAATCATTGGAAAGAAAGTTTCCGAGTCAGGGATCGAACCAACTACCTTCTGTTCTCAAGTCCTGTATGCTACCGACTGAGCTGCCGGGGCTATATGTGCTATCAGTTAACTATAATCCAGTTTAAGTTTAACCCTTAACCTGCTACAAAATGTTAAATGTAACTTACAAGTCGATGGTAAACACCTTCATATTGCTATTTCAGAGTTACATTTTGGAGAAAATACATCCTCTTATCTGACAGTGCAGATCCAAGATCAGACTGCACACTCTGTGCAGTCTGATTGTAATCCACACTGTCCGCAAAAGGTCATTGAATCGCGGTAGTGCTGGTAAAAGAAACTTCAGGAAAGCATGGACAGGTGCTCTGGCCTCCGCAATATCACTAAAGTAATGTTGAAAACAGCGTTAAACACCATGCAATCAATTAGTCAATATCCAGTAGCAAGAGATGTAGTTTACTATCTAACTCTCTTGACAAAATGAAAATTTTACACTTGCCCAAATTCAAAGCTGTTGCAGACCATAGATTAAATGTGGTTGAACTGATAAAAACCTGATTCCAAACGGGCAAAAAACAAAGTGAGAAAAGGAGAAAATGATGGTTATCAGCAGTTTCTCCTTTTCCTGCTATGTTTTCATAGGGATTCTTCCCCAGTGTCGTTAAAACTTGTGATTGTTTGGTAAAGGGTTAAGACACGGAATAGCAGTTTAGCATGACGGTTTAACAATACACAATGATCTAAATAATGAATGAATGAAAGAATGACAAGGGTTCCCTGTGCAGTGAGGGTTATTAATATACCTGGGATTTGCTACAAGTTACCTAGGTGTATCTATTAATAGATTCAATCATAAGGTTACAGTGGTGTAGGAATAAGTGATTCTCTGCTTTGCATAGGTCACTTAAAGCACCTTATAAAAGATATCCTGTTCAGTTTATTACTTTGTAAGACGAAATGTTCAAACTGGAGTGTTAGAGATTTAGTAGTTTTTGTCAAAATCTTCATATATAACAGAATTAAAGATTTCTAACAGAAAGAAGTATTTTCTGTGAAGCAGTATTCCGCAACTGTGGGGTTTTTTGTTTACTTTGACTCTAGGTCAGTCTTGATGCCTATAGACTAGCTTCGCTAGTCTAAAAATGAATCTTAAAACTGTATTAACCCTTTACCAGACGACAAAACTTTAGCACTGTCCAAATTGAGAGTATTTGCAGACGACAGTTTCTATGTGGCTCAAATGGTGCAATTTTTCTTTGATAGGTAGAAAACATCGTGGGAAAAGGAGAAATGCTGGTTACCAGCCATTTTTCCTTTTTCCACAATGTATTCAAAAGGCTTCTTTTCCAAGGTCGTTAAAAGGTGGCATTGTGCGGTAAAGGGTTAAAAGTTGCCAAGTCTCTATCTTTTGTTTTCTTTTTAGACTGTTTTAACTCTTTACCAAACAAAATTTTAGACTGGTCCAAATTGAAAGCATTTGCAGACGACAGATTAAAAGTGGCCCAAATGATGAAATTTGTCATTGATAGGTTAGAAAACATTGTGGGAAAAGGAGAAAATGCTGGTTACCAGCATTTTCTCCTTTTCTCACAATGTTTTCATAAGGCCTCTTTCTCAGGGTCGTTAAAAGTCGGGATTGTGTGATAAAGGGTTAAATTTCATTTTCTGTCACTGGCTGGCACTTGGACTGCCCTTACAATATCAGATTGTCTTGTTTTTAACCCTTAACCACACAATTCCAAAGTTTTAACGGCTGTGAGAAAGAAAGGTTTTGAAAAAATTGTGGGGAAAAGAGAACATGCTGGTAACCAGCATTTTCTCCATTTCCCACAATAAGTTTAGTCCTTCCAAAAACAAATTTCAATTTTTGAGTCACATTTATTTTGTTGTCCTTAAATGCTTTCAATTCGAGCATGTCTAAACTTTCGTGGTTTTGTCGACTTTGTGGACAAAATGCAAAATTTTACGAGACAGATAATATGAACAGATCTTATCATGAGCAAGTACTGTTGGATTTGTCGACTTATCAGATGAAAAATTGATAAACTTGTCCATAATAAAAGCATTTGCAGACTAGGTTTCACATTTTGTTTAACTCTTTACCACACGACAAAATCTTAGACTGATCCAAAGTGCAAGCATTTGCGGGTGACAAAAGAAACTCAAATAATTATTTCTGTCTTTGATAACATAGAAAACATTTTGGGAAAAGGAGAAAATGCTGGTTACCAGCATTTTCTCCTTTTGCCACAATGTTTTCAAAAGGCCTCTTTCTCATGGTCGTCTAAAACTCAGGATTGTGTGGTAAAGGGTTAAATGATGTGGTTTGTCTATGAAAAGGTAGAAAACATTGGAGGGAAAGAGAACAAAAAGATGGTGATTATCCCGTTCCAACCACAAATTCAAAAGCGGTGATCTTTGGGGTCATAAGGGTCATGTTTGTAATCGTAATTATGAACTGTCTCAACTAGACAATTCATACCTAATTCATGAGAAACAACAATATAAGTTAAACCCTCTACCACACAATCCTGAGTTTGAGGCTTTTAAAAGCATTTTGGGAAATGGAGAAAATGCTGGTAACCAGTATTTTCTCCTTTTCCCACAATGTTTTCTAACCTATCAATGACAAATTTCATCATTTGAGCCACTTTTAATCTGTCGTCTGCAAATGCTACATTCTATTTGTTGTCTCCAAATGAAATTTGGACCGGTCTAAAAAATTTCTGTGTGATAATTGGTTAAGTGATGAAAAATTTTTAGAAAAAAATACTGATGCTTCCTTTCCCCTAAATCATATGAATTGTCTGAACTCTTTACCATACAACAAAATTTTAGACCAGTCCAAATTGAAAGCATTTTGCAGACAACAAATGAAATGGGGACAAAAACGACAATATCAGATTCTGTCTTTGAGATTGCTGAAAACATTGTAGGAAAAGAAGAAAATGCTGGTTACCAGCATTTTCCTCTTTTCCTACGTTTTCAAAAGCTTTTTTCTTCAGGGCTGTTAAAACTCGGGACTATGTGGTAGAGATTTAACAAGACAGTTTATCTAAAATTCACGAGTATCAACAACATGGCTTTAAGTGATATATAATTTCAGGGAAAATTACCAACGCTTCTTTTCCTCTCCTCTTCCCTTCTCCTCCCCCCTCCCCCCCCTTCATCAGTACCTCTGTTATCCCCATGCATTCATCAATGCGGCTAGACGAGGGAAAACGTATTCTTTCATAATTGCCATGTAATATCTTTTCCTTGAAAACTAAATCAATATCAGTCCGATAAATGATGACAGCCCGTCTAGAGTGTCGGAAAATGTCAGCCGTATTTAGAATCTACAGCCTTCGAAATCTTTGCTTGACGCTGCTGCTTTCGCTGACGTGAACATAAACCTGACTGCGGGATTATGACTCATTGGTCATAAAAGTCTGAGGACAGATTTTCAGAGGCTTGTCAACTGTTGCTGACTTGATTGCACTCAACCCTTTACCAAATAATCCAATGTTTTAACTACTCTATCAGACCCCCCAGATAAAAGGGAGTGATAGTATTCTAAATCCATTATTTCTCTTCCAAACTGATGAGACGATTCTAATGAGTACCCATAACATAGGGTCTAGTGGAGAGTGATTAATATATTCAATTTTGAAATGAAAATCAATCCCTCTATCTGCAGCTCTGCTCTATGGAAGAAGCTTTTCAGAAAACATAGTGGGAAAGAAGAAAATGCTGGCTACCAGCATTTTCTTCTTTTACCCATAATGTTTTCTTTCCTTTAAAAGACAAGTCCCATCATATGAGCCACACTGAATTTGATGTCAGCATGTTTGCCCCAAGCCTAAAATTTTGTGGTGTGACAAAGTGTTAACCCTTTTCTGTTTAGGGTATTTTTACAAATACTGAAAACTGTCAAACAAGAGGGCCATGATGGCCCTGAATCGCTCAACTGAGCCTTTTTGACCCAACATGATCCATTTCCAAACTCTTCTGAGATACCAAGACAAACATTTTGACAAACTGCATGAATTAGACTGAATTTGTGGCCTCTAGATTGTACGTACACAAGCTTTTTCTAAAATTTATCTCAGGGACCTACTTTTGACCAAACATGAACCATTTTCAAACTGGTTGTAGATGTCATCAAGAAAAATATTCTGGCCACCTTTCGTCAGTTCTTTGAAAGAAAATGATGCCTCTAGACTGTACAGACAACTTTTCTTAGATTTGTCCCAATGACCAAGTCTTCAACCTGATCTGACCCAATTTCAAAGCTATCCGAAACTCCATCAAGACAAACATTCTGACCAATTTTTTTGAGTATTTGACTAAAACTGTGGCCTCAAGAGTGTAAAAAAGCTTTCTCTAAGATTTTTCTGAGTGACCTACTTTTTGACTCAACATGACCTAATTTTAGAAACATCCTTCATATAAAAAAGACAAGCATATTGACTAATTTTCATAGTATAAAAATGAGGCCTTCAGAGGGTACACAAGCTTTTTCTGAAAGACTTGACCTGGTGACATAGTTTTTGACCTGATGTAACCTATTTTCTTACTCTTCCGAGCTATTATCAAAACATACATTCGAATCAACTTTCATTAGTATTGGACAGAGAGTGTTGCCTCTAGTGTGTGCACAAGGCTTTTCTGTGATTTGACTTTGTGACCTAATTTTTGACTCAAATACCCATTTTCAAACTCCTCAGAGATATCATCAAGACAAACATTCTGACCTATTTTCATGAGTATTGCACTGAAAAAAGTGACTTCTTCAAGCTTTTTCTAAGATTTGACCATGTGACCTAGTTTTTAAGTCAATGTGACCAATTTTTTTAACTTGTCTGAAATATCATGAAGACAATAATTTTGACCAATTTTCCTGAGTATTGGACTGAAAATAAGGCCTCTAGAGTGTACACAAGGTTTTTCAAAGATAAGACCTGGTGACCTGGCTTTTGGCCTGAAGTCACTCACTTTTAATTTGTCTGAGATATCGTCAGGAGAAGCATTCCAATTTTCATAAAAGTTGGACTGAAAATGTGGCCTCCAGATCTATACAAGGTTTTTCAAATATTTGACCTGGTGACCTAGTTTTGACCTGACATGAACCATTTTTGACTTCATCTGAGATATCATCAAGGCAAACGATCTTACCAAGTTTCATATGTATCTGACTGAAAATGTTGCCTCCAGAGCATACACAGTCAAAGTTGACAAGGGACGACAGACAGCAACATCACAGTGGTCAGAAGAGCTAGAAATGAACAAGAGGGCCACTGGCCCTAAAGCGCTCACCTGAGTAAAGTCATCTACAGATGATAAGCTGAAGAGATATTGGTTTTGATGATGTAAAACACATGAGTGTAAGTGACCTACTTTTTGAAGCAGTGTGACTGAATTCCAAACTTGTCCAAGATACATTAAAACAAACATTCTGACCAAGTTTCATGAGCATCAGACTGAAAATGTGGCCTCTACAGTGCACACAAGGTTTTTCTAAGATTTGGTCCAGTGACCTACTTTTTGACTAGATGTGACCCACTTTGAAACTAGTACAATATATCATCAAGGTAAAATTTCTGACCAAGGTTCATGAGAATCAAGCTGAAAATGTGGCCTCTAAAGTGCACACAAGGTTTATCTAAGATTGGACCATGTGACCTACTTTCTGCCCCGACATGACCCTCTTTAAAACTTGTCTGAGATATCAACAAGATAAACAATCTGACCAATCTTTATCAGTATAAGGCTGAAAATGTGGCCTCTATGGAGCACCCAACCAAGCTTTTCCTAAAATTTGGCCCAGTGATCTCCTCCTTCAGCCGACGTGACCCAATTTCAAACTTGTCTGAGATATCATCAAGACAGACAATCTGACCTTTCATGAGTATCCGACTACAAATGTGGCCTTTAGAGTACACACAAGGTTTTTCTAAGATTAGCCAAGTAACCTACTTTTTGACCTGACATGACCAAATTTCAAAGTTGTCCCAGATACTATCAAGCCAAACATTTTGACCAAGATTCAAGAGTATCAGGCTGAAAATAAGGCCTCTAGAGTGCACACAAGGTTTTTCTTAGATTTTGCCCAGTGACCTACTTTTTGACCTGACATGACCCATTTCGATCTTGCTCAAGATATTATCAAGACAAACACTTGACCAAGATTCAAGAGTATCAGGTTGAAAATATGGCCTCTAGAGTGCACACAAGGTTTTCCTTAGATTTAGTCCAGTGACCTACTTTTTGACCTGACATGACCCAATTGCAAAGTTGTCCCAGATATTATCAAGACAAACATTCTGACCAAGATTCAAGAGTATCAGGTGGAAAATATGGCTTCTAGAGTGCACACAAGGTTTTCCTTAGATTTAGCCTAGTGACCTACTTTTAACCTGACATGACCCAATTTCGATCTTGCTCAAGATATTATCAAGACAAACATTCTGACCAAGATTCAAGAGTATCAGGCTGAAAATATGGCCTCTAGAGTGCACACAAGGTTTTTCTTTGATTTAGCCCAGTGACCTACTTTTTGACCCAACATGACCCAATCTCGAACTTGTATGAGATATTATCAAGACAAACTTTCTGACCAAGTTTCACGAGTATACAATTGAAAATGTAGCCTCTAGATTGCACACAAGGTAATTGTTGACAGCTGGATGACGCACAATGCACACCGGACACAGTATGATCACAAAAGCTCACCTTGAGCACTTCGTGCTCAGATGAGCTAAAAAAAAAGACACACATGAAGGAAAGGAAAATAGCATTTTTTCGGTGTAGCTGAATGCGCTGGCTTTTGGCCTACTTTAAGGTATTGATATATTTTACTGAATAAATAAAAACTTGTGATTGGTCAAAAAAGTTAACATGTTTACTCTGGGGACCCATGCAGGCAAGTTTGTTTGTATGGTGTCTAATGTCATTTTTCAACCTTGTTTCAGTAATATCTTTGCAGCCAGTGTACCTATCCATGCTATCCTGGGGTTCCTTTTACCAGTACTTCCAATATTTCCAAGGCAATGGCTACTTTCCCACATTATCATCGTAAAACAATGTTCAGAGGTGAAAGGGTAATGAATCCTGTCTCAATGACTATCCCTAATCCTCAGAAACAAATTAGCCAAGCCAAGAATGGCACCAGCGACCTTGAGCCTAGTACAAAATAGACAGGAATTTACACACAAATACATGAGCCATGCTCTGTGAAAAGAGAGTTTAACGAATCTGCAAAAGGTATAGACCCATGTCAGCCCGCACAGGCTGATATGGGTCAAAACTTTTGTTATCGGTAAATTTCCTGCTTGTTGAAGGACCATTCTACCTCATGATACAGTCAGTTGTTCGACAAAATGGATTTTATGGATCCATAATTATGTGTTGACTTGCGTAGTTTAACTCTTTCATTACTAACTCCGGAAATTCCATTTTTTTCTGAGCTCTAAAAATAGATTTCCACTTCTATTGAAAACGACTTTCGTCATAGTTTAAAACTAGAGCTGTCACTGAATGTGACTTAATACCCCCGCCAGCGCTTTGACAGAAAAAAAGTGTCAAGTTCAAGGGGAGATAATTCCTCAACCAGGGGGAGTTGACACTTGAAAATTACGTCTTGCAAATCTTCAATATATGATCAATATATGTGCAAAGTTTCAATGCAATTGAAGGAAAACTCTAGGAGTAGTTCGCGACACAAAATTGCTAGTATTCTGTACACAGACGGACACATGGACGGACGGACAGGACCAAATTTGTTTTGCAGGGGTATAAACAGAATAGCTGACAGTGTAGATCAAGATCAGACTGCACGTTCTGTGCAGTCTGATCTTTATCTACGCTGTCCGCAAAAGGTAATCAAGTCGTCATTAGTAGTGAAAGAGATAATGCATCATGTAGATGTATTAATCCTTTTACCAAGAGCCCAACTTGTGTTTTATGAGCAAAGCCGGATGGGGAATAATCAGACAGAAGGACAAACTGAAAGGCTAACTCGTGCTATCAATGAAACTGACTTTTCCAATTAGGAAAAACAGCTGACCAATTCCTATTTGAAGGTTCTTTTGGCTAGAACATGTATTAACCCTTTACTACACAATCCCGACTTTTAACGACCCTGAGAAAGAAGCCTTTTGAAAACATTGTGGGAAAAGGTGACAATGTTGGTAACCAGCATTTTCTCCTATTTCCACAATGTTTTCTATCCTATTACAGACAAAAATCATCATTTTAGCAATAATTAATTTGTCATCTGCTAATCCTTTCAATTTGATGCAGTTCAAAGTTTTGTCATTTTGTAAAGGGCTAAAGTAACAGACCATGTGGATCCAAGATCAGACAGAAGTCTGATCTGAGATCTACACTGTCTGCAAAACTAAGATTATGAGCCAGTTCCAGAGCTCTAGCAAAGCCCCCGTAGCTCAGTCGGTAGCATACAGGACTTGAGAACAGGAGGTTGCTGGTTCGATGCCCGGCTTGGCCAATTTCTTTCTGAGGATTGATGATAGTCATCGCGATATGATCATTCCTCTCTCACCGCCGACCATTGTTTCTACGATGGTTATGTGGGAAAGCAGCCAGTGGCTTGTAAAGAATACTGTGCGGAGTACTGGTAAAAGAAACTCCAGGGAAACATGAATAGGTACACTGGCCGCCATGATATAACTGAAATAATGTTGAAAACAGTGTTAAACGCCATACAATCAATCAATCAATCAATCCAGAGCTCTAGGGCCTCCAGTATACTCCTCCAACATTTTGACATTTTGTTTCATAAAGGGGGGGATGTTATCAAAATGCAAGTTTTCCAAGAGAAAATAAGGGTAAAAGATTGAAATTCAAGGGACTTTCAGAAATGAATCATCCACCATTATTCAATTTCCCTGTCTGCCAGTCCAGAAATCAATCCCTCCCCTTCCACATCAGCTCTAATGTTTGGAAAATCAGTAAAATCTCTGAAACTCTCGACTCTTTGTGCGCCAAATGAACAGCAGATATTTTCTGTCTAGAACTAAAGACCGACATAATGAAAAAATTCAGGCTTACTTTTGACAAGTATGTCTCCAAAAAGCCAACAATGTAGATCAAAGATCAGACTGCACTCTTTTTGAAGTCTAATCTTGATCTACACTAGCTGCTGGTGTGAAAGGTTTAACCGTTTCCCAAACAAGCCCTGGTTTTCACGTGTCTGCAGTACAAGTCTTTTGAAAACACTGTGGGAAAAGGAGAAATTGCTCGTAACGAGCAATTTCTCCTTTTCCCACAGTGTTTTCTACCCTTTTTGATAACTTTCTGCCATTTTCATCAAATTTAAAATTGTCGTCTGCAAACTCTTTCAATTTGGACCAGTCCAAAATTTGTCATTTGGGAAAGGGTTAACTGGTTTTGTCCATATTGAAAGGACTTTGCAGATGACAAAATGACTGTGGCTCAAACGGTGAAAGTGGTCTTTAATCCTTTACCAAACGACAAAATTTTAGACTGGTCCAAATTGAAAGCATTTGCAGACGACAGATAAAATGTGGCTCCAGTGATAGAATTTGTGTCTGAAACAGTTGAAAACATTTTGCGAAAAGGAGAAAATGCTGGTTACCAGCATTTTCTCTTTTTCCCAAAATGTTTTCCAAAGGTTCCTTCCTCAGGGTTGTTAAAACTCGGGATTCTGTGGTAAAGGGTTAAAAGGGTACAATTCATTCTTGGAAAAGAAGAATATTTCATTTCTCCCATTCAAAAAAATGCTTTTAAAAACTCCTCTTCCCTGGGATTTTGACCTAACTAATCATTGGATAAACATCAAGTTCTAACAATTGCCTAGAGATTCTTCTACACTGAAAATCAGCTGATCACAGAAACTACTGAATGTGGATAACATACAGACCTTGAAACCAAGGGGTTACTGGTTCATTTCCCCAGCTTGGCAAAATTCCTTCCAAGGGTTGATAACAGCCATTGCTGCAGGATTCATTCCTCTCTCGCCCCTGAACATCATTTCAACTGTGTCAGTGTGGGAAAGCAGCCACTGGCTTGGAAAGAATGTTGTTCTAACGACTAGTAAAAGAAACTCCAGGAAGGCATGGATACATGCATTTGCCAACACGCTGCATATCATCATTGTTCTCTTGTACAGGAGAATTTTTGGTGCTCAGGTCTCATAGGTGCCATTTTTAAAGTACCCACAACACAGGTTGATAGAACATAGTAATTGGTTACATTTTGGTAACCTTTAACTCTTTACCACACAATCCCGACTTTAAACCACCCTGAGAAAGAGGCCTTTAGAAAACATTGTGGGAAAAGGAGAAAATGCTTGTAACCAGCATTTTCTCCTTTTCCCACAATGTTTTCTACTCTTCCCAAAACAAATTTCAATTTTTGAATCATATTTATATAGCTGTCTGTAAATGCTTCCAGTTTGGACAAGTCTAAAATTTTGTCGTTTGGTAAAGAGATGATGTGGCATGTGTTACCCTGCAGTTGAATTTCATACTCTGGAAAAGGGTTGCCACAACAGGGACTCACAAATCAATCATAAAGCATATGGGAATAAAATTTTCTACAAATCTGTCAGAAATTTGTAGCAAAAAACTTTAACCAGCCACTAAACAATCCTATGTTTGACCAACCCTATGGAGGAAGGCTTTTGGCAAAAAAAAAAAAGCATTAACCCTTTCCCACACAATCCCAAGTTTTAACGACACTGAAGAATTAAGAAAGCTTTGAAAAACACTATGGAAAAATGAGAAAATGCTTGTAACCAGCATTTTCTCCTTTTCCCACAATGTTTTTCTACCCTATCACAGACAAATTTGAGCTACATTTAAATTGTCGTCTGCAATGCTTCAATTTGGACAAGTCTACATTTTTGTCATTTGGTAAACAGTTAACTACTTCACCCTTAAATACCAGACGACAAAATTTCAAAATTTTAGACCCATCCAAATTGAAAGCATTTGCAGATGACAATTTCAGTGCGGCTCAAATGGTGCAACTTTTCTTTGATAGGGTAGAAAACATTGTGGGAAAAGGAGAAAATGCAAGGCTTCTTTCCCAGGGTGGTTAAAAGGCATCATTGAGCAGTAAAGGGTTAACTCTTACCAAACAGCCATTTTAGACTTGCCCAAATTCAAAGTATTTGCAGATGACAAATCAAAGGTGGCTCAAAATGATTACACTTGCCTTCACTTGAGAAGAGAAAATGATGGTTACCAGAATTTTCTCTTTTTTCCCCACACAGCCGAGACCCTCTAACTCAGTCGGCAGCGTACAGGACTTGAAAATAGGAGGTTGCTTGTTCCATCCCCAGCATGGCAAATTTCTTTCCGAAGATTGATAATAGCCATTGTGAGAGAATTCATTCCTCTCTCACAGCTGACCACTGTTTCAACAATTATTATGTGCGAAAGCAGCCAGTGGCTTGGAAAGAATATTGTGTAGAGAGTACTGGTAAAAGAAACTTCAGAAAAGCATGGATAGGTGGACTGGCCACCGGGATGTAACTGAAATAATGTAGAAAATGGTGTTAAACATCATACGATCAAACAATCAATTCTTTTTCCCACAATGTTTTCAATAGTGTTTTTCCTTTAGGTCTTTAAAACATGGGACTGTTTGGTTAATACTTTGCCAGACGACAAAATTTTTGGCTGTTTGTGATTGAAAGCACTCGCAGACAACAAAATAAATGTGACTTTAAAATTGAAATTAGTTTTGGGATGTGTAGAAAACAATGTAGGAAAAGGAGAAAATGCTGATAACCAGCATTTTCTCCTTTTCCCACAATGTTTTCAAAAGGCTTAGGGTCGTTAAAAGCTGGGATTGTGTGGTAAAGGGTTTTCACCTAAATAACTGATCTAGCCGTTTTTCATTCAGTAGGAGGAACTTCAACCCTTAACCCTTTCCCAAACAAGCCCTGGTTTTCACATGTCTGCAGTACAAGTCTTTTGAAAACACTGTGGGAAAAAGAGAAATTGCTCATAACGAGCAATTTCTCCTTTTCCCACAGTGTTTTCTACCCTTTTTGATAAATTTCTGCCATTTTCATCAAATTTAAAGTTGTCGTCTGCAAACTCTTTCAATTTGGACCTGTCCAAAATTTGTCGTTTGGGAAAGGGTTAACCTGGTAAGTAAGTTAATTGAAACTTTCCAAGTCAATTATAGTTAAAACCCTTAAATTTGCTATTTCAAATTCATTTTTGGGGGAAGGGTGTATCCTTATCGGTCAGTTTAGATCGAAGATCACACTGCACATTCTGTGCAGTCTGATCTTGATCTACACTGTCAGCAGAAGGTCTTCGAGTTGTGCTTAGCAGCCTAAGTCAAGTCTACTTGGGCAGGATAATTCACAAGTATATCCGAAAGTAGAGATCAAGATTGGACTGAATGTGATGTACAGTCTGATCTTGATCTTTGCTGTCTTACAAAAGTACCAAAATGCTTCTCACAGTAGTTAAAGTCAGACAAAATTTAACCCTTTACCACGCAACAAAATTTTACACTTGTCCAAATTCAAAGCATTTGCAGACGACAAATACGCTTCATATGTAAAGGACAGAAAACATTGTGGTAAAAGGAGAAGATGCTGGTAAGGAGAAAATGTTGGTTATCAGCATTTTCTCCTGTTCCAACATTGTTTTCAAAAGGCCTCTTTCTCAGAGTCGATACAACTTGGCATTGTGTGGTAAAGGGATAAATATTTTCCAGGGAAAGTTTCATATAGCAATGGTTTGCACGCACATTTCTATGCATGAGTCACTGTAATGTCTAGTTTAACCCATACAGCCATGAAACCAGATTGAATTGCTCAAGCAGACGGTGTAGATCAAGATCAGACTGTATAGAATGTGAAGCCATATCTTTTATCTACACTATCACCTTTATGGAGTCATTTTGGACCCTGAAACTGGATTTTAACCCGTAGAGCGCCGAATAAACCTATCAGGCATTCTTGTCTAGAAATACAACCCAAATAAGTGGAATTTCATGGTTGCTTTTGTCTATAGTGGTTCAGCAAAGCGAACAGTGTAGATCAAAGATAAGGCTGCACGTTTTGTGCAACCTGATCTTGATCTATACTGACCGCAAAAGCAACTATAGTCGTGAAAGGCGCTTTGACCCTTTCCCTAACAAGCCCTGGTTTTCACGTGTCTGCAGTGCATGTCTTTAGAAAACACTGTGGGAAAAGGAGAAATTGCTCATAACGAGCAATTTCTCCTTTTCCCATAGTGTTTTCTACCCTTTTTGAGACCTTTCTGCCGTTTTCATCAAATTTAAAATTGTTCTCTGCAAACTCTTTCAATTTGGACCAGTCCAAAATTTGACGTTTGGGAAAGGGTTATGGGTTAATTTGGGTCTTATTTCTAAACTGGAAGTACCAATTGAGCTTATTCAGCAGCATGAGTTAACTCTTTACCAAACGACAAATTTTTAGACTGGTCCAAATTGAAAGCATTTGCAGACGACAACATAAATGTGACTGAAAAATTGATATTTGCTTTGGAAAGGGTAGAAAATATTGTGGGAAAAGGAGAAAATGCTGGTTACCAGCATTTTCTCCTTTTCCCACGTTTTCAAAAGGCTTCTTTCACAGGGTCATTAAAAGTCGGGATTCTGTGGTAAAGGGTTAACTCTTTCCCAAAGGACAAAATGTTAGACTTGTCCAGATTAAAAGCATTTGCAGACAACAAAGACATATCTGTTATGAGTGAAGAGAAGTTATTTCCCTTGATCAGTAAATAAACCTAAGTTATACTGACTTCATGCACTACCATGTAAAATTTGTGACACCTGGGCGGGGCCAATTTTGACCCCAGGGTTATAATTAGAACAACATTGGTAGAGGTCCAATACATGAAGCTGCATGTCAAATTAAGTAGCCCTAGGACCCCAGGGCTATAATAGGCTTAATAGGGACCCACTGGATAAAGCTCCACGCCCAATCTGGTAGCCCAGTAATATGCTTAAAAGTTAAGAACTAGAAGATTTTTCAAGTTTTCACTTTACAAGTCCATGGACTTGTAAAGTTTTAGAGGTCAAAATTAGCCCCTGGAACGGGGCTAATTTTGACCTCTAGGCTATAATTTAAAGAATTCAGGTAGAGGTCTATTAGATGAAGCTACATAGCAAATTTGGTACTCCAGGGCCTTGTGGTTTCGCACAAGAAGATTTTTAAAGATTTTCAGTATTTTTCAGTTTTGTTGCCATAGAAACCAGAGTTTTCACTGGAATCATATTCTTTGAAGAAGTTCTGAAGAGGGCTATAGCAAGAACATTTCTGTGAAGTTTCATCAAAATGGGATGGGTAGTTTCATAAGAGATGTTTGAAATAAAACTTAATGCGCTTACGCATAATAGACACAGGGCGCCCTGCCATTACATACGCTTGCTGGCCTTTAGCTAATGGAGCTAAGAATGAAATATGTTTTTGGAAGGCTAGAAAACATGCCAGCATTTTCTCCTTTTTTTGTAATGTTTTCAAAAGGTATCTTCATCCGAGTCATTAAACCTCTGGATCATTTGGGAAAGGGTTAAAGGTCTCTTTTTATTTACAATAACTTTCTGTTCAATTATGACGCAAATTCAAGCATGCACTCATTTATATGCATAATGTTTGTTTATTTGCCTCTATCAAACTCTTAACATGCTAAGAGCAACATTTTACCAATCTCGTTTTAACAATCTCTTTGAAAGAAGCCTTTCGAAAACATCACAGGAAAACAAGGACATGATGTTTTCCAGCATTTCCTCCTTTTCCTATATTTTCTATTTTTTTTCAATAAGGAAACCAATAATTTTAGTCATGTTGTCAGCAAAAGCTGTCAATTTGGACAAGTCCAGACTAACTGCTGAGGCTGTCTGTGTAGCTAACGTGCCAGAGCAAGTTCATTTATGAAAATAAAAATGTTTTTCATAATGTTATGTAAATAATTCATGATGATTTGTGAATATGCAAGATCTACAGATTGCTTTATTATATACTAGACTTCTGTTTGCCATCACCTTTAACCCTTTACCACACAATCCCGACTTTTAATGCCCCTGAGAAAGAAGCCTTTTGAAAACATTGTGGGAAAAGGAGAAAAATGCTGGTGACCTGCATTTTCTCTATTTCCCACAATGTTTTCTACCCTATGTAAGAAAAATCGCATCATTTGAGCTACACTGAAATTGTCGTCTGCAAATGCTTTCAATTTTGACGTTTCTAAAAAATGTTCGTCTCGTAAAAGGTTAACTATTTACCAAACCACAGAATTTTAGACTAGTCCAACTTGAAAGCATTTGCAGGCAAAAAATGAAATGTAGCTCAAATGATCATTTCTGTCTTTGACAGGGTAGAAAACATTGTAGGAAAAGGAGAAAATGCTGGTTACCAGCATTTTCTCCTTTGTCTACAATGTTTTCAAAAGCATTCTTCTCTTTAGGGTTGTTAAAACTCGGCACTGTGTGGTTAAGGGTTAACACTTTACCACACAATCCAAAGTTTTTATGGACAATCTTGAGGAAGAAGGCTTTTGAAAACTTGGTGAATAAAAGAGAAAAAATTCAGTAACCACCATTTCTCTCCTTTTCCCACTATGTTTTCTACCCTTTCAAAGCAAAATCCCATTCTTTGAGCCATGCCTAATTTCACAATTGCAATTGCTTTCAATTTGGACAAGTCTAACAGTTTTGTTGTAGAAAAACAGTGAACTCTTTTTTCAGACAACAAAATTTTTAAGATTTGTCCAAATTGAAAGAATTTGCATTCAAAAAATCAAATCTGGCTAAAATGATGTCATATGTCTTAAAAAGGTAGAGAACATTGTGGGAAAGGGAGAAAATACTGGTTACAAGCACTTTCTCCTTTTCCCACAGTGTTTTCCCATGACTGTTTGGTAATAGGTCAATCAAACAGAAATGTGCAACTACTTAATTAACCCGTAACAATATGACCTTTGTGAATGGGGCTTTCGAAAACATTGTGGGGAAAAAAAGAAAATGTCTGTTATCAGCATTTCTCTCTTTTTTCCCCGCAATGTTTTATACCCTTTCAAAGACAACCATAATCATCTGACCCACATTTGATATTATGTCGTCTGCAAATGCTGTCAATGTGGACAAGTCTAAAATTTTTTGCTTTCCTTAACTCTTTACCAAACGACAAATTTTTGGACTGGACCAAATTCAAAGCATTTGCAGACAACAAATTAAATGTTGCTAAAATGACGATTTCTGCCTTCCATTTGGAAGAAAACATTGTGGGAAAAGGAGAACATGTCTGCAGTATAAGTCTTTTGAAAACACTGGGGGAAAAGGAGAAATTGCTCAGAATGAGCAATTTCTCCTTTTCCCAGTGTTTTCTACCCTTTTTGATAACTTTCTGCCATTTTCATCAAATTTAAAATTGTCATCTGCAAACTCTTTCAATTTGGACCAGTCCAAAATTTGTCGTTTGGGAAAGGGTTAAATAGGACTTTTTAACTAGAATTTGACTGAAAATGTGGCCTCTAGAGTGCAAACAAGGTTTCCTTAGACTTATCCCAGTGACCTACCTTTTCACCTTGTGTGACCCATTTTCACATTAGTTCCGCTTTTCATGAGTGTTCAACTGCAAATATGGCCTCAAGAGTACACATAAGTTTTTCCATAAATTTGTCCTGGTGACCTACTTTTTGACCCTAGTATCCCCATTTCAAACTTGTCCGAGATTTCATCAGGACAAACATTCTGACTAATTTTCATGAGCTCCGAACAGAAAATATGGCTTCTACAGAGCACAAAATGATTTTCTAAGATCTGTTCTGATGACCTACTTTTTGACAAGGTGTGATGCAACTTCAGATGTGTCTGAGATATCATTTAAACAAACACTCTGACCTGTTTTCATAAGTCAGACAAAAAATGTGGCCTCTAGAGTAAACATAAGTATAGTGACCTACCTTTTGACCCCATATGTCCCCAATCCATACTCGTCTGTGATATTATCAAGAAAAATATTCTGACTTATTCTGTTAAGTAATGGACTGAAAATGTGGCCTGTAGAGTGAATACAAGGTTATTCTAAGATTTGTTCCAGTGACCTACTTTTGGACCAATGTGACCCAAAATTCAGACCTGTCTGATATATCAACAAGACAAACATTCTGACCAACTTTCACAAGTATCAGACAGAAAATGTGGTCTCTTGAATCCCTGCAAGGTTTTTCTACGATTTGTCCTACTGACCTTCTTTTTGAGTTGACATGACCCAATTGACCCAATTTAAAACTTGTGTCAGGTATCATCAAGACAAACATTCTCACAAACTTTTCTGGGTTTTGGACTGAAAATGTGGCCTCCAGAGAGCACACAAGGATTTTCTTTGATTTGTCCCAGTGACATACTTTTTGGCCAGATGTTACCCAATTCTAATTTGTTAGAGGTATTATCAAGACATTCTGACCAACTTTCATGAGTATCAGACTGAAAATGTGGTCTCTAGAATGAACACATGGTTTCTCTAAGACTTGTCCAATAAACCTACTTTTTGACTAGACTGACCAAATTTTTACTCCCCCTGAGATATTATCAAGACAAAAATTCTGACCAACTTTTATGAGTATCCGGCTGAAAATGTGGCTTAAAGAGCGCACAGAAGGTAACTGTTGATGCCTGACGACAAACATTGCAAGACAGACAGTGGACAACATACACAGTATGATCACAAAAGTTCCCCTACAGCACTTGGTGCTCAGGTGAGGTAAAAATTATGGTAACCAGGATTTTCTCAATTTCCCATTATGTTTTCAAAAGCCTTTTCTCCAAGGGTTGTTAAAACATAGAACTGCTTGGTAAAGGGTTCATTTCTTTCAAAGCTTTCAAATCCATCTGCAGCAGTGCCTGTTAACTTTTGAAAACAATGTGAAAAATTGAGGAGGGCATCTCATTTAGAAACTTCTCCTTCTTAACACAATACTGTCTGTCGATGCAGTTTTAATGCTTATAGGCTGCTAAGTGCGACTCATACTGCGCAGTCAGTCAAACTGCACAGACTCAGACTGCACAGAACGTGCAGTCTTATCTTGGATCTACACTGTCCGATAAGGTGATATTTTTCCCCTCAACAACAACCACTGAAATAGCAACATTTGGATCATTATTATTGCCTGGAAAGTTTCATTTAACCCCTTACCACACAATCCCAAGTTTTTACGACCTTGAAAAAGAAAGCTTTTAAAAACTTTGTGCGAAAATGAAAAAATACTGGTGTATAGCATTTTCTCCTTTTCAGACAATGTTTCCTACCCTTCCAAAAAGAAATTTCCATTTTTTGAGTCACATATATTTTGTTGTCTCCATATGTTTTCAGTTTGGGTAAGTCTAAAATTTTGTTGTTTGGTAAAGAGTTAATTTATTAGCAGGTTTAGAGTTAACCCTTTACCGCACAATGCTGCCTTTTGACGCCCCTGGGAAAGAAGCCTTCTGAAAACATTGTGGGAAAAGGAGAAAATGCTGGTAACCAGCATTTTCTCTTTTTCCCACAATGTTTTCTACCCTATCAAAGAAAAATTGCACCATTTGAGCCACACAGAAACTGTCATCTGCAAATGCTTTCAATTTGGACAAGACTAAAATTTTGTCGTCTGGTAAAGGGTTAAGAGTTTATCTAGCACCTAAAAATCAGATTTATCCAAATATGCAATTTCATGGAAAAGGTTGACAAGTAAGTTTTTTGTCATAGTCTACTCACGCTGCAGACAGGGGATTTGAAAAACCCCGATGATAATATTTTTTCTTCCTGCAGGCCTGTCTGCTCGGAGATGATTATGCAGATTTTACACCGAGACAGAAGGATTTGTATGTAAACTTTATCATCCGGTATGCATGCCTCTACCACATGTCAAACTTGTCATGGGTATATTCAATTATTTATATTTGCATATCCCCTCTTCCCTTCACCCTCATATACCTGTGGTTCTAAACCCTTAAGTACCACACAATCTCGAGTTTTAACGTTCCTGAGAAAGAAGCCTTTTGAAAACATTGTGGAAAAAGGAGAAAATGCTGATTACCAGCATTTTCTCCTCTTTCCATAATGTTTTCTACCCTTTGAAAGGCAAATTTGAGATTTTGAGTCATGCTTAATGTGTCATCTGCGAATTCTTTCAATTTGGACCAGTCTAAAAATTTGTGTGGTAAAAAGTTAACTATCTGAAACTTCTGTTCTGGTACATAAACTCATAACCCTTCCCCACACAATCCCGAGTTTTAATGACCCTGAGGAAGATTAGCCTTTTGAAAACATTGTGGGGAAAGGAGAAATGTTGGTAACCAGCATTTCCTCCTTTTGCCACAATGCTCTCTGCCCTATCAAAGATAAATTTTCTCATTTGAGTAACATTTTAATTGTCGTCTGCAAATGCTTTCAGTTTTGATAAGTTTACATTTTTCTCCTGTGGTAGAGTTAAGATGCAGGCATGTGAGAACAATTTCAAAATCAGACAAGAGATTAAATATATATGGAGCAGAAACAAATTTAAAGCTTGTGACCTTTGACACACCCACACATCCCTGTGACCTCGACCTTTGAACCTTGGCTCTACATGTCATCTTATCAAGGGGCTCAAATGTGTGAAATAGTTTTAACACTAATAGGCTGCCAAGTGCAACACAGAACATGCAGTCTGAACTTGGATCTATACTGTTCAATAAGGAGATAATAAAATTTATTTTTTTCCCTAAAAATAAGTTTGAAATAACATTATTCAGGTGTTTACTACTGATTTGAAAATTTCATTTCACTTATTTAGCAAGATGAGGGTTAAAATAACACATAATTCATCAGATACAAAGCTGACACAAAATTGCTCAACCCTTTCCCAAACGATAAAATTTAGACAGCTCCAAATTGACAGAGTTTGCAGGCGACAATTTTAAATTTGATGAAAATGACAGAAAGTTCTCCAAAAGGGTAGAAAACACTGTGGGAAAAGGAGAAATTGCTCGTTACGAGCAATTTCTCCTTTTCCCACAGTGTTTTCAAAAGACTTGTACTGCAGACACATGAAAACCAGGGCTTGTTTGGGAAAGGGTTAACTCTTTACAAACCACAAAATTTTAGACCAATCCAAACTGAAAGCATTTGCAGACGACAAAATAAATGTGACCAAATAATTGAAATTTGTTTTTGGAAGGATAGAAAACATTGTGGGGAAAAGGAGAAAATGCTGGTTACCAGCATTTTCTCCTTTTCCCACAATGTTTTCAAAAGGCCTCTTTCTCAGGGTCGTTAAAAGTCGGGATTGTATGGTAAAGAGTTAAAGACAGACAGAAAGGCAGATACCAAGTGGCATAACAAAAGTCCCTTCCAGCAGACAAAAACATGGGAATTGTTTATCTTCCCCCCCCCCCCCCCCGTTTACACTATGTTCCCGGCGGCCACGGCAGCCACGTTTCAAGCCACCATGGACGAAATGGGTTGACTGTGAGACAACGTAGGGGAATGGGATCGACAAACGTAACTAGCCGTGATTGCCGGTGCTGCCGGGGCAAATGTTTAAACTGTCAAAACATCTGCCACAGCAGCCACGGCGCAGAAGACCTACTTTATAGACCGTAGTAAAACGGGGTGAACGTGACAGTACGTTACAGACCATAACAAAACTTGGACAGTGTCCGTAGCGGGACGGAAAGCAACAGTATTACCCGGCAACTTACTATCCTATGAAGTTGCGTTACGGTCAGTCACGTTTAGTTACCATTTAGCTGCGGCTGCTTTAGGGTAGCTGCGCGTTTTATCCGGGTTTGCCACAATTTCTCACGGACCTCACGGCGACCTAAGGAGTATGTTAGCTGTTTCGTCACGTTCAATCACGGTACGTCCCGGCATGTTACGGTTTATTTCAAGTTCTACTACGGTCCGACACGGTGCGTGCGGTCGCACAAGAAGTATAAAAGGCCCAACCCGGCAGAGAAGCTTCATTGAGTTGCAAACATTGAAGAGTGCAGATAATATATTTATAGTTTAAGGTAATGCCACCAAAGAAGGCAAGGCGTGGATGTAAGAAGGGATCCCGTCCTGTGCAGGCCCAACAAGTAGAGAAGCAAGAGCAGCCTCAGCCTGAAGATCCTCGCCTTTCACCGCCGCCAGATGAAGAAGAGCATGGTACTGCCCCTGACCCAATCGCTCAGTCTGAACCTGAACCGGGAGTCGAGGAAGCTGCAGAACACGCATCTGCTAGGAGGAAGGTCGTTCCAAGGGTTATCACCAACTTTTCTGAGGCAGAAAAGGAGCTTGTCATTGACTCTCTCCAGCAGAACCCCACGCTCTACTAAAAGAGACTTGCTGGATACAAGGACACAGCAGCAAAAGACTGACTGTGGGCGGAGCAGGCCAGGCAAATGAACCGTACACTGAACGAGCTCAAGACCTGGTACGAAAGCATGCATACCAAGCTTGGCAAACTGAAGAAAGCTGTCACAAAGTCCGGTCAAGCTGCAGACCGTTTCACCGCAAAAGAACAGTAAGTATCTCTTTCACAAGTATAACAGTGTGTCTCTTTTGTATATTTCAGCGAATAGTGCTGAAAGTCGTAATAACGTGTTTAAAACCATGACCTGATGTATTTTAAAGAGCATAACTTGCACAATGGCAGTGCATGTGTGCATGCATGCATGCGTGCATGCGTGTGTGGGTGCGTGTGTGTGTGTGTGTGTGTGTGCCGTTCCTTCATTACTGTTCATAAGGTTTTCTTCTTCATCAGATGGATTTGGCAGCGCTTCCAGTTCCTGCTGCAGCACATCACACAGATGCCGAGAAGGACCGTAGTGAGCTTCACTGCTCAACTTCAAGCTGTTGCTAATGATAATCAACCGACTGCAACTGCTCGTGAGGCTCCAGTAGATGCTCTACCTGCACCGCCTGCTCCTGAGGCACCAGATGGTACTTCACCTGCCGGCACCCCAGCTTCCACAGACACATCATCTCGAGCTGGTGCCAACCCTGATGTTCTTCTGGGCCTTTTGGAGACCTTCTTGACCGAACGACAAAGTCAGGGGAATCCATCCACCGCCTTTGGTTCTTTTGTCGACGGAAGTCTTCGAAGCCTCCCACCAGCCATCCGACGTAGAGCAGAATCTAGAATAATGGAGGTGCCGACCGCATGTGGCACATTCCACCTCTCTTCAAACTCCTGTGCAAGGACTCTCCATTCATCAGGCATCACAGGAACGGTGAATACTTCATCCTTGTAGGCGTCAACGATGGCCTTACAAACGTCTGGCACCATATGACAGATGGATGCCTTACTGCCCCTGAATGCATACGAGAGTGACAAATAGTTGTCCCTAGTAGCCAAATGTCGGAGTGTCACTGACAGCTTAAGTCCAGGTGGTAGAGCAGAGCGAAACTTTGTGTCCTGTTTCTCGATTGCTGGTGTAATTTTTTCGAGAATCTCGTCGACGAGCTCTGGCGGCATTCGCAGATAGTTCTGAAAGGCATTTACGTCTTCGGTTCGTAGCTCTCTTGTTATAAATGTTGAGTAGTGCCCCAGTTGCTGTCGTAATTCTTCTGATAACCATGGCCGCACCCACATTGACCTTGGTCTTCTTGCCCGCCTCCTTCGCCTTCTGCCTTCCTGCACAACACTGACCAACTCCCTCTGCAGCTGTTGCTGGCATCCTTGCTGCCGCAAAGACTGAATGTATGCGCCCAGCAAACATACAAATACAAAATCATCTTCGTCATGGACATTCATGTTTTCTCATCGAAAGTTCAGAATACACCGATTGTTGCAGCTTTTTGTTGCAGCTTTTTGTACCTCCCCTTCCCGGCGGTCACAGTTAACTGTAGTGGGCCTTGACAGAACTTCATAGACGTGGCAAACCTTGATTGGAACGTAACAAAATGTGACAGGTCCCATCAGAACGTGGCAGGCCGGGAGGAAACGTACAAACGTCCGTAACAGACCGTGGGTTAAAAAGTAGTGCGCCGTCAGGTCTCCGGGGTTCAGCAGCTCATTTCTACCCACGGTTTGTCACGGATACCTTGATAGACCGTGCGAAAACATAACAAGACCTAACATAACTTGAATACCAAGACAAAACTGACCAAAATCCTACGGCGCGCTACGTTTTGGGCTGCCGTGGTCGCCGGGAACATAGTGTAAACGGGAGGTTATAGAGATTAAAAACGATACTTACACCGAGAAGCACCAGTGCTCTGAGAAAAGGGAGGACAACTCTGTTCATCGGACTGGTCAGTACAATCGTACTGGCCGTTACACAGCTGATGGTCCGACAAACATAGCCGCTCATCACAGACTTGAACACATGTATCTGGAAACAGAAATTAACAACAGTTCTAGACTCTTGTCAATCACCAGAGCAAATGTCTAAACTACCAAACAATCACATTTTTAACTCTTTACCATATGACAAAATTTTAGACTGGTCCAAATTGAAAGCATTTGCAGACGACAGAATAATAAAGGTGACTGAAAAATTGAAATTTGTTTTGGGAAGGGTAGAAAACATTGTGGGAAAAGGAGAAAATGCTGCTAACCAGCATTTTCTCCTTTTCCCACCATGTTTTCAAAAGGCTTCTTTCACAGGGTCGTTGAAAGTTGGGATTGTGTGGTAATGAGTTAAACAACCCGAAACAAGAAGAGTTGGAAATGTGGTAGGAAAAGGAGAAAATGCTGGTTACCAGCATTTTCTACTTTTCCCACAATGTTTTGTATGCAGTGTTTTCATAAGGCTTCTTCCTCAGGGTTGTTAAAACTCGGGATTATGTGGTAAAGGGTTAACTCTTTACCAAACGACAAAATTTTAGACTAGTCCAAATTAAAAGCATTTGCATATGACAAATCAAACTGTGCCTCAAAAATTGAAATTTGATTTGGCAAGGGTAGAAAACATTGTGGGAAAAGGAGAAAATGCTAGTAACCAGCATTTTCTCCTTTTCCCACCATGTTTTCAAAAGGCTTCTTTCACAGGGTCGTTGAAAGTTGGGATTGTGTGGTAATGAGTTAAACAACCCGAAACAAGAAGAGTTGGAAATGTGGTAGGAAAAGGAGAAAATGCTGGTTACCAGCATTTTCTACTTTTCCCACAATGTTTTGTATGCAGTGTTTTCATAAGGCTTCTTCCTCAGGGTTGTTAAAACTCGGGATTATGTGGTAAAGGGTTAACTCTTTACCAAATGACAAAATTTTAGACTAGTCCAAATTAAAAGCATTTGCATATGACAAATCAACTGTGCCTCAAAAATTGAAATTTGATTTGGCAAGGGTAGAAAACATTGTGGGAAAAGGAGAAAATGCTAGTAACCAGCATTTTCTCCTTTTCCCACATTGTTTTCAAAAGGCCTCTTCCTCAGGATCGTTAAAACTTGGGATTGTGTGGTAAAGGGTTAACAAAATGAAATATTTCCTGTTTACATCACACCACCCTACAATGACTTTATTTTTTTTTTGGTTTTGTGAGAGATCACTTTTGACAAGATGGTTACAACAGGAGAAATTATTTGAAATGTGTTATTCCTTCATTAGCTAAATTCTGTTAAACCCCCAACTTACCAATTGACAAAAACACTAAAACAAAGTTTCTAAAAACATTGTGAAAAAAGGAGAAAATGCTGGTGACCAGCATTTTCTCTTTTTCCCACAATGTTAGTACCCTATTAAAGACAGAAGTCATTTCAAATACAGTACATTTATTAATTTGTTGTCTGCAAATGCTTTCAATTTTGGCAGTTGGTGGAGAGTTCACATGTATTTAACTCTTTACCACACAATCCCGAGTTTTAACGACCCTGTGAAAGAAGCCTTTTGAAAACATTGTGGGAAAAGGAGAAAATGCTGGTAACGAGCATTTTCTCCTTTTCCCACCATGTTTTCTACCCTTTCCAAAACAAATTTCAATTTTTCAATCACATTTATTTTGTTGTCTGCAAATGCTTTCAATTTGGATCAGTCTAAAATTTTGTCATTTGGTAAAGAGTTAAGTCTGTGCCTGCTGAAAAAGTGTCTTGTCCAACTTGCAGGCATTTTTAGACAACAAGTGAACTATGGCTCTGAGAAAGATAGATAACATTGTGGGAAAAGGAGACAATGTTAGTTCCAAGCATTTGTTTTCCACAAGGTTTTCAGAGGCCCTCTACCTCATGGTTGTTAACCCTTTACCAGATGACAAAATTTTAGCCTTGTCCAAATTGAAAGCATTTGCAGACGACAACTTCAGTGTGGCTCAAATGGTGCAGCGTTTTTTTGTTAGGGTAGAAAACATTGTGGGAAAAGGAGAAAATGCTGGTTACCATTATTTCACGTTTTCCCACAATGTCTTAAAAAGCTCTGTTTGTCAGGGTCATGAAATCTTGGAATTGTATGGTAAAGTGTTAAATATACTATTTTAACCCTTTCCCAAACAAGCCCTGGTTTTCACGTGTCTGCAGTACAAGTCTTTTGAAAACACTGTGGGAAAAGGAGAAATTGCTTGTAACAAGCAATTTCTCCTTTTCCCACAGTGTTTTCTACCCTTTTGGAGAACTCTCTGTCATTTTCATCAAATTTAAAATTGTCGTCTGCAAACTCTTTCACTTTGGACCAGTCTAAAATTCATCGTTTGGGAAAGGGTTAAGCTAAGAACATTTAAATTCTACTAGAAAATCCAATCAGCATTTTGTGGTGAAATCCATCTTCATAAATTCATGCGTGAATAATTTAACCCTTTACCACAATCCCGAGTTTTAACGATCTAGAGGAAAAAGGCTTTTGAAAACATTGTGGAAAGAAAAGGAGAAAGTGATGGTAACCAGCATTTTCTCCTTTTCTGTCCACAATGTTTTCTACCCTTACGAAGAAAAATTTCATCACTTAACCCTTTCCCAAACAACAAACTTTGGGCTCTTCCAAACTGAGAGAGTTTGCAGATGACAATTTTAAATTTGATATAAATGGCAGAGTTATCAAATAGGGTACAAAACTTAGCAGGAAAAGGAGAAATTGCTCATTACGAGCAATTTCTCCTTTTCCTGCAGTGTTTTCAAAAGACTTGTACTGCAGGCACGTGAAAACCAGGGCTTGTTTGGTAAAGGTTCAAGCCACCTAAGTTGTTGTCTGCAAATGTTTTCAATTTGGACCGGTCTAAAATTTTGCTGCCTGGTAAAGAGATACTACATAATCCTAATATAACTCTACTACACAACAAAATTTTAGACCAGTCCACATTGAAAGCGTTTGCAGATGACAAATAAAATGGGGCACAAACGACAGTATCTGTCTTTGAGATTGATGATCTCTGACAGGGCAGAAAACATTATGGGAAAAGGAGAGAATGCTGGTTACCAGTATTTTCTACTATTCCCACTATGTTTTCAAAAGACCTCTCCCTCAAGGTCATTAGAACCTGGGATCATTTGGTATTGGGTTAACTCTTTAACACAAAACAAAATTTTAGGCTAGTCCAAATTGAAAGCATTTGCAGATGACAAATACAGTGGGACACAAATGACAGTATCTGTCTTTGAGATCCTTGAAAAACTTGTGGGAAAAGAAGAAAATGGTGATTACCAGTGTTTTCTTCTTTTCTCACAATGTTTTCAAAAGCCTTCCTCTTCAGGTTCATTAAAACTCGGGATTGTGTGGTAGAGAGTTAATACTGTCCTAAAACTTTTGCAGACAAAAAATTTAATTTTATTTAAATCATGTGATTTACCTTTGGACGGGTACCAGCATTTTCTCCTTGTCTGATGTTTCCAAAAGCTTTGTTTCTAAAGGGCCATTAAAACTCAGAATTATGTAGTTAAGGCTTTTCACTCTTTACAAAATGAAAAAGTTTTAGACAAGTCCAAATTGAAAGCATTTGCCGACGACAAAATAAAGGTGAAAAAAAAATACTGAAATTTGAATTGCCATTTTTAGGATAGTAAACATTGTGGAAAAAGGAGAAAATGCTGGTAACCTGCATTTTCTCCTTTTCCCACAATGTTTTCAAAAGGCTTCTTTCTCAGGGTCGTTAAAACTCGGGATTGTGTTGTAAAGGGTTTTTAAGATTTATTTTCTAAAGTAGATGAAAAACGCATTTATAACGTAATAATCATTATGTTTGCATTTTACATCCTTAAGCACTTTGTCATGATCATCACCGAAATTATTGCGGTGCATTCGGTATGCTCATGATATTGTCATTAACCAGCAAAGCAAACTTTACTACTTTATTTGCCTTTGCAGCTAGTGTAGACCAAGATCAGATGACACAAATCATGCTGTCTGATCTTTAATTTACACAATCAGCTTTGCTAAAACATTCTGGACAAGTGCAACCTTGAAAATGTTCTTATCGTGGTCCGATTTCTAAACTGAAAATGCCTGTCAGGCTCATACCAGGCTCTAAGGGTTACCCCTTAACTCTTTACCAAACAAAATTTTTTGGACTGGTCCAAAATGTAAGCATTTGCAGACCACATAATTATATGGCTCAAATGCTGAGATATATCTGAAAAAGGTTAGAAAATATAGTGGAAAAAGGAGAAAATGCTGGTTACCACAATCTTCACCTTATCCCATCATGTTTTCAAAAGCCTTCTTTCTCAGGGTCATTTAAACTCGGTGTTTGGTAAAGCTGCTAATCGCGACCCACTGACCTTTTGCAGACAGTGTAGATCAAGACATGCAGTCTGATCTTTGATCTACACTGTCCGATACCGTATTTTCTTTCCGATGAAATCAACTTTGAAACCGTAAATGTTTGGGCTTTTAGTACTGAGTAGAAATTTGCGTTTCATTTATTCAGCAGCTTGAGGGTCAACCAAAGATCCCTTATGTGGACCCTTAGGTGGACCCTTAGGTAGAAAGCTTTTAAAACATTACTGGAAAAGTAGAAAAAGCTGGTTACACACATCTCTCCCTTTCCCCAGGAAGTTTCCTACAACTTTAACCCTTTACCACACAATGCCGCCTTTTGACGCCCCTGGGAAAGAAACCTTTTGAAAACATTGTGGGAGAAGGAGAAAATGCTGGAAACCAGCATTTTCTCCTTTTCCCACAATGTTTTCTACCCTATCAAAGACAAATTGCACCATTTGAGCCACACAGAAATTGTACATCTGCAAATGCTTTCAATTTGGACGAGGCTAAAAATTTTGTTGTCTGGTAAAGGGTTAACCCCATACCCAACAATCCGTCCTTTTGACAACTAAGAAGAGGAAGTCTGTGGAAAACATTGTGGCAATTGGAGAAAATGCAGGTAACTATCATTTTTTTCTTTCCCAACTCTGTTTTTTTTTTACCCTTTCAAAGACAAATCTCATCTTTTGAACAACGGTACATTTAATTTGTTGTCTACTGATGGTTTCCAATTGGACATGTCTGATTTTTGTTGAATGGTACAGAGTTAACAGAAGCGAATTATGCAGAAATGATAATACAGTGAAATTTCGTTAGTTCGCATGTTGCTTGTTTGAAACTATGTGTTGGTTCGTATGCTTTCTTGAGTCATCCCTCTTTATCGTTGCTAAATTCCTCTGAATATTTTGAACGTAGGTGGTCTGTAGTTCGTAGTGAATTTCATGCCCCATAAGCAGTTTTTTAATACAAACTCCTACCTTCAATTGGTATATAATTAATCCACTTGCAAACTTGCAAAGGTGTGAATGAAAACCCGACAGACCTTGATTTTCACACCTGGCGATTGACGATGTTGACTAGTATCAATCAGTCATTAACTGCGAGTGAATGTAATTAAAGGCGTTATTTGGTTTTGTCACATCAATTAATGGATAAAAAGGACAATTAATAATTCCGAAATTTCTTAAAACATCCGTCAAAGCATAAACGGATAACAGTCTGGAGCGGTTACGAGGAAGACCCGAAAACACCTTATGACCAGAAAATGCCGTAAAACGTTGGAAAACACCCAAAATATAGCAAAATACATATCTAAAGGGGGAGGAGGTCGAAAGGGTAGGGTTATATATTGAAAAGGGGTATTTGGGAAAGAAGTTATCAACCTATACTCGCCCCCTTGCCTTCCAGCCCCCACATATCTGGTCATTAGGGACATGGGGGCAGGATATTTACCTTTTACTTGCCGAAACCATCTTAATATGCCGTAAAACACCATTAGGTATTTTCGGTCTCTCTGCTGGTGACCCGGTCTGAAGTCCTCTTAGTGATTTGATTTTTAGGCAGGGAAATCACTCCAATGTTAATTTTTTTACATGTGTTTTCGCCAGGTAAACAGAGAAAAAAATTACAAAAATAACATTGGATCAAGCCTTCAGGTTAAAGGAACAGGAGATAACTATGTATAATCAGTACTAGTTCAGGATACTGAAAGATATGCTGTGTAAATCTGATTGTCTATTTCCGTATATGTACGGCACCGAAAGTACCCAAACACAGTCACGCTTTTTGGTTCCTACTACGTTTTATTCGAATAAAATACTCTGGTCCCTTCCGCTACTAACTACTGAGGTTTTACTGTATCTTCATGGATATTATTAGCTCAGCTGTTTTCGAAAAAAAAAACATCGTGTTACTGTCGCAGCCCTGGTGTTGTCTGCATCTGCATTGTCATCTCTGTCATCATCTGTGTTGTCGTGAAAAACGTTGACATTTTACAATATCACTGTTATTATTGAAGATATTTACTTCAAACTCAGACAAGTTGTTAACTATCAAAAGGGGAACCTATACAACAGGGGCAGATAACTATAAAACTATCTGACACAATTATGCCCCTTTTTCAACTCAGAATTTTCACTGAAAACCAAGCAACTGCAGCCAAGCAATGGCACCAGCATGCATTGCCTTTGTTTTTAACCCTTTACCATACAATCCTGACTTTTAACAACCCTGAAAGATAAGGATTTTGAAAACATCATGGGAAAAGGAGAAAATGCTAGTAACCAGGATTTGAAAACATCGGGGGAAAAGGAGAAAATGCTGGTAACCAGCATTTTCTCCTTTTCCCACAATGTTTTCTAAAACTGTTTTTCTCAAGGTCGTTAAAAGTTGGGATTGTATGGTAATGGGTTAACATTACTTCAGCTGCTAGCACACCTGTAACCATGCTTTTACCAGAACATTGCAGAATATTCTCCCTAAGCCACAGACTTCTTTCCTACATGACAATCATTGAAATAATATTCAGCGGTGAGAGAGGAATCAATCCTGTCACAACAGGTCTGCAACTTTGTTGTCTGGTAAAGAGGTCAATATAAAACAAGTCTAAACTTTGTCAAACTGTAAAAGAGTGAGATGCATAATCATTAACCCTTTACCAAACAACAATATTTTGTACTGGACCAAATTGAAAGCATTTGCAGACGACAAATTAAAAGTTGCTAAACTAATGATTTATCTCTTTGATAGGGCAGAAAACATTGTGGGAAAAGGAGAAAATGCTGGTTACCAGCACTTTCTCCTTTTCCCACAGTGTTTTCAAAAGGCTTCCTCCCCAGGGTCGTTAGAACTCGGGATTGTGTGGTAAAGGGTTAAACCCTTTACCAAACGACAACATTTTAGACTGGTCCAAATTGAAAGCATTTGCAGACAATTTAAATGTGGCTCAAATAATGAAATTTGTCTTTGATAGGGTAGAAAACATTGTGGGAAAAGGAGAAAAAGCTGGTTACCAGCATTTTCTCCTTTTCCCACAATGTTTTTGAAATGCTATTTTTTCATGGTCGTTAGAAACTAGGAACTCTGTTGCAAATTGTTAAGATATCTGAGATTTAAATTTCAATTCCATCATGTTGGATCATGCACAATATATGGCATCAAATATCCTATATTTTACCCTATTCTAAACTAACATCACAACATGCGTTTACCCTTTCCCAAACAAGCCCTGGTTTTCACCTGTCTGCAGTACAAGTCTTTTGAAAATACTGTGGGAAAAGGAGAAATTGCTCGTAATGAGCAATTTCTCCTTTTCCAACAGTGTTTTCTACCCTTTTTGAGACCTTTCTGCCATTTTCATCAAATTTAAAATTGTCATCCGCAAACTCTTTCAATTTGGACCAGTCCAAAATTTGGCGGTTGGGAAAGAGTTAACTCTTTTCCACATGACAAAATTTTAGACTTGCCAATGTCAAAAGCACTTGCAGACACCAAGTGTAATGTGACTTACCATAACTATTTACCACACAATCACGACTTTTAATGACCTGGAGAAAGAAGCCTTCTGAAAACATTGTGGGAAAAAGAGAAAATGCTGTTAGCCAGCATTTCCTCCTTTTTCCATAATGTTTTCTACTTTTTCCCAAAACAAATATAAAATTTTAAGCCACATTTATTTTTTTCGTCTGGAAATGCTTTTAATTTGGACTTGTCAATAATTTTGTCGTTTGGTAAAGTGTTAAATAATGAGATTTGTTTTTGAAATGGCAGAAAACATTGTGGGAAAGGAGAAAATGCAGGCTACCAGAAAATTCTTCTTCCTCCCCCCTCCAAGATTTCCAAAGCATTTAACCCTTTACCACACAATCCCAACTTTTCACAACCCTGAGAAAGAAGCCCTTTGACAACATTGTGGGAAAAGGAGAAAATTCTGGTAACCAGCATTTTCTCCTTTTCCCCACAATGTTTTCTATCCTTCCTGAAACAAATTTCAATTTTTCAGTTTCATTTATTTTGCCTGCAAATGCTTTCAATTTGGACGGGTCTAAAATTTTGTCATTCGGGAAAGGGTTAATGCCAGTTTTAGGGTCGTTAAGGCATCAAATATCCTCCATTTTCCATTATTCTAAATTTACATTACAGCATGCATTAACCCTTTACCAAAAACCCTGACTTTAACGACCCTGTGTGAGAAAGCTTTTGAAAATACTGTGGGAAAAGGAGAATATGCTGGTTACCAGTCTGATCTTTGTCTTCATGGCTGCAATAATAACTCAAGTAATGCCAGGCACTTTAACCTTTTACCACACAATCCCAATGACAAAATTTTACGCTGGTCCAAATTCAAAGCATTTGCAGACGACAAAATTAATGACTTCAAAATTTAAATTTGTGTTTGGAAAAGTAAAGAACATTGTGGAAAAAGGAGAAAATGCTAGTTACCAGCATTTTCTCCTTTTCCACGATGTTTTCAAAAGCCTTCTTGGTCAGGGTCATTAAATCTGGGGACTGTGTGGTATAGGGTTAAGTCTTATCAATGACTGTCCAACTTTACATTAACAAGTTATGTTTTATAAGTTGTCTGCTTCAAACTATAAGTTAACTAGCTTTTAAACCATCAGCAGACAGGCATTAAATGATTTGATTCAAATTACATGACCCATTACTGTAAAAACTTTATTTCAGAACAACCAATTACTGTAAAAACTTTATTTCAGAACAACCAGACTTGGAATACCATCCTTTCTTTATTTAATGCCCCCCGGGGTATGGGGGCACATTATTTACATATTCCATAAGGGGCTGGTATATACAAACAGACATAGAATTTAAAATTTTCAAAGAATGACACTTACCTTCCTGTTGAGGATTGTTTAAATTTAAACACACATCATGAACTTCAGGTGAAAAAATGCGGAAATGTGACAATAAGGTTGTCTTTAGTTCGGGATAAGTCTATTTTCAGTGAGGGAAAAGGCTGGGGGAGAATGTAATAAGAGCATCACAGAAATGCACCTTTCTGAAGAATGGCAGTAGGGAAGGCTTTAAACTTGTGACCTTGGATAACAAGCACTTATTTCTATCAGGTGAGCTGGCATGACTTGGCAATCAGTTTTTAAAAAGTGGCAATCAGCAAAAAAATTAAGTAATTCTGTCTTGTCAGGAAAATAGAACAACAAAATGTGCCAGCAAGCCTATCAAAAGGTACAATTTTAGACTCCAGGCCAATTCATTGTAAACCCTGTACCAAATGATCCTGGGTTTTAACTCTTTACCACACAATCCCGACTTTTAAGGACCCTGAGGGAGAAGCTTTTTGAAAACATTGTGGGAAAAGGAGAAAATGCTGGTAACCAGCATTTTCTCCTTTTCCCACAATGTTTTCTACCCTTCCCAATACAAATTTCAGTTTTTCAATCCCATTTATTTTGTTGTCTGCAAATACTTTCAACTTTGACCGGTCTCAAATTTTGTCGTTTGGTAATGAGTTAACTGTAGCACACGACAAATTTTCAACCTTGCCCACATTAAAAGCATTACTTTGTAGACGATAAATTAAAAGTTACTCAGAACATGAAATTTGTCTTTCAAAGGGTTAAAAAACATTGTGGGAATAGAAGAAAATGCTGGTTACCAGCATTTTCTTCTTTTCCCACAATGTTTTCCAAAATCTTCCTCATCAAGGTTTTCTTCTTTTCCCACAATGTTTTCCAAAATCTTCTTCATCAAGGTCGTTAAAACTCAGGATTGTGTAGTATAGGACAGCTTTTGAAAACATTCTAGGAAAAGGAGGAAGTACTTGTAAGCAGCATTTTCTCCTTTTCCCTTGATGTTTTCTAACATTCCAAAGATCAAACCGTTTGATATCAGCCACATTTCATACATCGTCTGCAGATGCTTTCAATTTGGACCAGTTGAACATTTTGTCGTCTGATATAGAGTAAAACAAGATAATTTTGTTTAAGCCAAAATTGCAAGTTCAAACATGCAAAGACCCTCTGGACTCATTCCAGATGTTAGAGGATTATTTGGGGATTCAGACAGTAGGATTACCATGGTTCTTAGCTCTTTTCAAGATGAAAAAGATTTTAGACTGGTCCAAACCCAGAACACTTGCCTTATCAAATGTGATTCATATTTTTAGATTTGCCTCTAAAAGGTTGAAAACATTGTTTGAATGGCTGGTACCCAAAAGAACTTGTACGAGGGCTGTTCAAAAAATATGCGGAAAAGTACAGTAATTCTCTCAAACATTGCCTGAATACAGTGAAATTGATTTATGCTGCAGACAAATTAATACTGTACTGAAAGAATAAATTTCAAGTTATTATTTCAACATCTTATAAAGATATGGCAGTTATGGCAACATCTTGTTCCAAACTCAGCCCAACATGCAATTAAACGACACTATTTGCAGTGTGGAAAACAATGTGTCTCTTTTTGTCTGATCAGGTATCTTCACCAAACTTGGTCATGATTTGGAAACAACTCTTGGTATGATGTTCATGAAGTCACATTTACTTTTGACGTCATTTGAGCATTTGGCTGCCATATTGTTTATTCACGTGCATCAAAATGAGTACCAAACAGAGAACTGTAACTGAGTTTTCCGTTTTAAATGGAAAGTCCAGAAAAGAAACAATGGAAATGTTAATCAAGGCATACGACGATTCAGCAATGAAGAAAATGGCTTTATACAAACGGTATGCACGTTACAAAGGTGGTCATGGAAGTGTGACAGATGACTAGAGGAGTGGACGGTCGATGTCGATAACACAACGTAAAGAGTGCAGTGCTTCCGTTGAGTCTGGTGCCGACAGGAAAAGCTTCTATTCATGGGTGAAACGATACAAAAAGTGTATTACATTTTGAGGAGAGTGTTCTGAAAAAGATGAAATTCTTTTGACAGTTATGTCATCCAGGTATGTAAAAGAAACGATTAATAAGTAATGCAAATAAAGTGATGTAAAATTGACTCTAGATGACGATGGGCCGGTTTTTGAGTGATGACGTTGCTATAACAACTATATCTTTCTAAGTTGTCAAGATATCGACATGAAATTTATTCTGTCAATAAAGAATTAATTTGTCTACAATATGTATCAATTGTGCCGCATTTAAACACTATTTAAGAGAATGACAGTACTTTTCCACGTATTTATTGAACACCCGTTGTAAATGGTATATGCTTTAAATTGGACAAGTCTTACATTTTGTTGGTAAACTGTTACAGAGCCACAAGAACCTGTAAACTGCAGATGCTTTCAATTTGGACAAGTCTAAACTTGTGTTATTGAAAGTCCTATTGCAGCCAAAAGTAAGCAGTGTGCATGTTAAACTGCATTTAAACTTAAATCATACCTTTTAAAAGTATGGAAATTATTGTGCAGTAGACTATCTTTTATTGTACAGTCTGTCCAAGTGTTACAGTGCCTGGCAAAAAATAAAATTTAAAACCAAGTAAAAGGTAAACAAAATAATGGTACGATTTAAATTAAAATGCACTTTAACACCTGCACTGTTTACTTTGGCTGCTATTGGGCTTTCAACCCTTTACCAAACAAGCACTGGAAAGGAAGGCTTTTGAAAACATTGTGGGAATAGAAGAAAATGCTGGTAACCAGCATTTTCTTCTTTTCCAACAATGTTTTCTACCCAATCAGAAACAGTGATCGTCATTTGAGCTACCTTTATTTTGTCATCTGCAAATGCTTTCAATTTGGAAGAGGCCAAAATTTTGTTGTTTGGTAAAGAGTTACATAAAGACAAACTCTGTCATTTGAGCATCAAGAACTTGCGAGTTGCAGACATTCTCCATTGGGACAAGTCTAAAATTTTGTCATTTGTGGTAAGAGTTATAAACAAATCCTAATATTTGATCCACAAGACCTTTTGATTTGTGAAGATGCTTTTGATATAGATAAGTCTAAAATATATATCTCAATGGGTAAAGCAGAAAGAGGCAGAACAGATGGGAAGAATCTGCAGCCAATCCAGTTTCTACCTTGTCCAACTGCCAATGTAGTATACCAGACACACAAAGCACTCTTTGTCTCAAAGATAAATCCTTAACCCTTTACCACACAATCCCTATTTTTAACGACCCTGAGGAAGAACCCCTTTGAAAACATTGTGGAAATAGAAGAAAATGCTAGTAACCAACATTTTCTCTTTTTCCCACAATGTTTTCAAAAGCCTTCTCCCACACAGTCATTAAAACTCTAAACAGTGTGGTAAAGGGTTAAAGAGTCTTTCAGAAGTCTATAGTCTCTTTTGCAGCCAGTTTAGATCAACATCTGACTACACAGAATGTGCAATCTGATCTTTGGTCTGCACAGTCTGCTTTTCTGAGATATTCTGGACAAGAGCCATGTCAAAGCTGCAAATATTTGGGTCTTGTTTTTAGACTAAAAATGTTGGTCTAGTTAATTTGATGTTTAACTCTTTACCAAACAACAAAATTCTAGACTGGTCCAAATTGAAAGCAGCTGCAGACGACAAAATGTGTTCTGGAAAGGGTAGAAAACATTTTGGGAAAAGGAGAAAATGCTGGTTACCAGCATTTTCTCCTTTTCCCACAATGTTTGCAAAAGGCGTTTCCTTTCGGGGTCGTTAAAACTCGGGACTGTGTGGTAAAGGGTTAAAAGGAATTACAATGACCAGAGATATATATTTCCAAAATCTGTCAAAATTTTCCTTTTGATAATCTCTCAACTTATAAACTATTCAACAAACAAAATAAAAATTTTGACTCTTCAAAATTAACAGGGGTCAAGTGTGGTTCACTGTAAGACTCGTAACCCGGACATCCCACTCTTGAGCCTCACTACAAGCACTGGGTTTTTCATGGGAGTGTCCTTGTGCAAGACACTTCAGATCCCTGGCCTAGTACTGGTGGAACCTAGGAAATACATGAACATGTATAATGATGTGAGCTGTCGCCATAATAATTATGCGGAATTAATGTTGAAAGAGACGAAAAATTCAATCAATCCAAATTGTGAATGCCAATAGTGTGGCTCAAATGATGAGATTTGTCTTTGAAAGGATTGGAAACACTGAGAAAAAGATGAAAAGGCTGGATATTAGCATTAACTCCTTCTCTCACAATGATTTCAAAAGCCATTACCCTCAGGAACAAGTCAACTGAACAACATTTAGTGCTTTCTCCAGAAGTAAAATTTTATGGGTCATTTTTGACCCATTATCCAGAAATTAGGGGATCAAAAGTCAAAACGGGGGGTCAAATTTCTTGGTGTGATTTTCAAATAAATGATAAATAAACAAAAATTCATTACTCTTTTATCTTTGAACCAGGCTCTGTGAAATGGCAGCTTAAGGCATCTGCGAAGAGTATCGACCCAGGTCAGCACAATCCACGCAGGCTGACCTGGGCCGAAACTTTTTGTTACTGGCTCATTTGTTTTATTCACATCACCAAATATCAGTATGTTCAGTCATAGAAATCATGAACTTTTTTATTTACTGTGGAATATGAGTCCTCATAAAACAACAACGGAATAGAGTCCTCATAAAACAACAACGTCAAAATTTGTTGTTTGATCAGTACAGATGACATTTTATGCCATGTAAAAGTCAAGGTTCAGTACCACAGAATGTTGACCTGACATGATTTTTGTAAGATTTACTCTCTCAAGATCAGCTTGTCTTCTTTTTGGTGCTAAAAATGCCTTCAAAAGTTTCTTTAGTGCAGACGACATTTTATGCCAAGGAATAGTTAAGTTTTTTGCGAGATGAGGCTAAATCTCTTTTCAGTTTGTCGCCCGAGATAAAGCATTTTGTGTTTTGAAATTGGATACTTGCTCTTCCAGAGGAGCGTAGTGGAAATCACATTAACTCATTACCAAACGACAATATTTTGGACTTTCCAAATTGAAAGCATTTGCAGACGACAAAATAAATGTGTCTAAAATGATTTCGTTTGTTTCTGAAAGGTTAGAAAACATTGTGGGAAAAGGAGAAAATGCTGGTTACCAGCATTTTCTCCTTTTCCCACAATGTTTTCAAAAGGCCTCTTTCTCAGGGTCGTTAAAAGTCGGGATTGTGTGGTAAAGGGTTAATTAGAGAACCAGTCAAATTCATCATTCAGATGCGTCACCAATATTTTTCCAATCAGATACCCAGAAAATAGATTTCAATTAAAGCGCGTCAGAAAAGACACAACTAAAAATTTCAGCAGGACAAAAGAGCAAAATATGCGTCAAAAAAGCAAAATAAAAAACTCTCTGGAGAAAACACTGTATATTGGTCCATTCTGGTTACAAGATTTTGTCTCTGGAAGCTTGGTTTTGTACTGGCAATGGTTTGAAAGTACAACACAAATTTAACAAGTGCTATTCTAAAGAACTTCTCTTTAACCCTTTACCACACAACACCCAATTTTAACAACCCCAAGGAAAAGGACTTTTGAAAACATTGTGGGAAAAGGAGAAAATGCTGGAAACCAGCATTTTCTCCTTTTCCAGGAATGTTTTTTACCCTTTTAAAGACATATTTCATAATTTGTGTAACATTTAATTTGTTGTCTGCAATTGCTTTCAATCTGGACTGGACTAAAATTTTGTCTTCTGGTAATTATTTAACTATTGTGGCTTTCTTCACAATCTTCAGCAACAGAAAGTTCCTACAATAAGCTTCTGTACAACGGGGTCAAAGTTCCGAGTGTACTTTACATTTGCACTTTACAGAGTGGATAAAATGTCAAAGAATGCAAATGCATTAATTAATAATCACTCTATAATACTAAAAAGACTTGCATGAGGAACTTTTTCCTGTTTTTCCATTTCAACTCTTTACCATAAGAAAAAAATTTAGATTAGTCCAAATTCAAAGCATATGCAGATGACAAAATAAATGTGTTCCAAAAAATTGAAATTCTCCTTGGGAGGGAAAGAAACGATCAAGGGAAAAAGAGAAAAGGCTGGTTACCAGCATTTTCTCCTTTCCCACAATGTTTTCAAAAGGATTTTTCTCTAGGGTCGTTAAAGACCTTGTGATCATGTGTTACAAGAGTGAAATCTTTACCAGACAACAATTTCTTTGACTTATCCAAATGAGAGCATTATTTTGCAGACTACCAATCTAATGTTACCCAAATAATGAAGCTTGTCTTTGAATGGGTTGAAAACGTTGTGAGAAAAGAACTAATTACTGGTTATCAGCATTTCTCCTTTTCAGACAGCCCTTTTCATCAGAGTTCTTAAAACTCAGGATTGTATGGTAAAGGGTTAAATACCAGCTTTCATGTCTGCAATTTATACAGACTTAACTGACTGAAAATAACTTTATTTTGACAAAAAAATAATGTAAAAAGCTCAGTTCTAATAGTTAAAGCCTGTGACACTGGATTCTAAAACGGGTATTTAACTCTACTGAACGACAGAATTTTGGACATGACAGAAATGAAAGTATTTGCAGATGTACCTCAAATGATAATTTTTTTTTCTTTGATGGAATAGAAAACATTGTAGGAAAAGGAGAAAATGCTGGTTACCATCATTTTCTCCTTTTCCCACAATGTTTTCAAAAGCCTTCTTCTTCATAGTCGTTAAAGCTTAGGATAGTGTGGTACAGGGTTAACCAGATTTCACAAGTTTTTCTTTAAATCTGAACAAAGATGGCTTATTTTCATTCTTGTGTAAAAATGGTTTTAAATTTTAAACCGAGAAAGAAATGCAAATAGAAAACACAAGGAATTACTGAGATTTTTATATCTTTACGGTAACCCAGACGATAAAATTTAAGAATAGTCCAAATTGAAATCATTTGCAGACAACAAATCAAATGCCATTCAAATGATAAATTTATATCAGAAAGGCTAAAAGACATTATGGGACAAAGAGAAAATGCCAGTAGCCAGTATTTAATTTTTTTCTCACAAAGTTTTCTACCCTTTCACCTGCATTTTCCCCCACATTGTTTTCTATGCTATTAAAGCCAGATATCATGACATTAGATACATTTGTCGTTGCAAATTTAGTCCAGTCAAAAATTTTGTTGTATGGTATAGAGTTAAAATTTAATGTGGATCGAATGACAGAAATTGTCTTTGATGGGGGAAAGTAGAAACCATTGCAGTTTGGAGGGAAAATGTGGTTACCTGTCTATTCTCTTTCTTCCACAATGTTTTCGAAAGGATTCTTCCTCAGTGTCATCAAAACTCATGCTTATGTGGTAAAGGGTGAATGCACTATCAACAGTGGTGAGATATCACGAAACAGCCAAATATTAGAACCAGTCGCCAAACAGCTAAACATCAGAACCAGTCTTTTCCTTTCTTGTGGGCCTGGTTCCCAGTCAAGGTTAACAGTTGTCTGACCATCCAATTTCTCAATGAATCAACCCTTAGAGCACCAAACAAACCTAACACACATTTTTAGACTAAAAGTAACACCCAAATAATAGCAATTTCAAGGTACCTTTTGTCTAGAAAGTCTAAGCAAGGCAGAAAGTGTTGATCCACGATCAGATAGCACTTTTTGTGCAGTCTGATCTTGATCTACACAAGCAACAAAGGCTATAAAAATCATGATGAGGCCCCATACAGGGTAATAATAAATCTGATTTGCACTACTGCTTTTATTTCCAAGAAATAGTGGCCAATTTTCTCCATTTTTTTTTCTGCCCTCCCAGTGTCTGCTAGGTAATTTTTATGTACTGAGAAACACCACCAAAAACTGTGGGTGGCTAATCACTAGATAACCCACAATTTTTTCAAGTTTATACAAAAATCAAAATCAAAAATCGCTTCAAGCTGCTGGAAACAATATAGACCTATACCAAATAATTCAGTATCAGATGAAAAAATTTCCGACTAGTCCAAATTGGAAGCACTTGCAGACGACAAATTAAAAGTTACTCAAACGCTGCATTTTTTATTTCCAGGAGTAGAAAACATTGTGAGAAAAGGAGAAAATGCTGGTTACCAGAGAAAGGCTTCTTCTTTAGGGTCATTAAAAGTCGGGATTGTGTGGTAAAGAGTTACCCCAAGGCATCATGCATTTTAACCCTTTACAAAACTACAAAATTTTGGGCTACTCCAAACTGAAATCATTTGCAGACGGCAAATTAATAGTGACTCAAAAATTGAATGTTGTGTTTGGAAGGGTAGAAAACATTGTGGAAAAAGGGGAAAAAGCTGTTTACCATCATAAGTACACGCAACAATTGCTACAAAATCACCTTTTCTACTGATAGCACATTATACAACTATACAGTAAAGCTGATAAAATCTTGAAACTCCCTACAAAGTGCATGAAATCATTTTAACTTCTCTTCCTTAATAATAAAATGGTATTCTTATCCTATTTCACTTAATTAACACTCCGTCCCTAATAGTAGCGCCCCCAATATATTTACTACTCCAGAAGCCTACGGACAACCCCATCCACACCCAACCTTACAAAACCCTTTCCCAAACAACAAATTTTGGACTAGTCCAAATTGAAAGAGTTTGCAGACTACAATTTTAAATTTGATGAAAATGACAGAAAGGTCTCAAAACGGGTAGAAAACACTGTGGAAAAAGGAGAAATTGCTCGTTACGAGCAATTTCTCCTTTTCCCACAGTGTTTTCAAAAGATGTGTACTGCAGACAAGTGAAAACCAGGGCTTGTTTGGGAAAGGGTTAAAATCAAACGCAAGATAACTGTACTAAAGCTTTTCAGACTGACGAAAATCACTAATGACCGAAATTTTATGAGTAAACATATTGGTACAGAGTCAACATAATTCTAATTAACTCACAAACCGATGTGATTAACACCCGACTATCCGAATACACATACACTTCCAATAACATTATAAACTTCCTGTGACACAAAATTTGTCAACTAACTTGGAATAACTTCAAGAAAGTGAAGTATCTAATACCAGTGTCCCATCCCATAGTAATCGTGAATGCTTTTTAACCCTTTAACCCTTCCCCAAACGATGAATTTTAGACTGGTCCAAATTGAAAGAGTTTGCAGACGACAATTTTAAATTTGATGAAAATGACAGAAAGTTCTCCAAAAGGATAGAAAACACCGTGGGAAAAGGAGAAATTGCTCGTTACGAGCAATTTCTCCTTTTCCCACAGTGTTTTCAAAAGACTTGTACTGCAGACACGTGAAAACCAGGGCTTGTTTGGGAAAGGGTTAATAGCTGACAAAATTTTAGCCTTGTCCAAATTGAAAGCATTTGCAGATGACAATTTCGGTGTGGCTCAAATGGTGCAATTTTTCTTTGATAGGGCTGAAAACGTTGGAAAAGAAGAAAATGCTGGTTATCAGCATTTTTCTTCTTTTTCCACAATGTTTTCAAAAGTCTTCTTTCCCAGGGTTGTTAAAAGGCGGCAGTGTGCCATCTAGGGTTAATGTCCAAATAAATTGTGATCAGCAGTAAAATCGATATTCTGCATTACAGCGAGTCTTTCAAAATGGCAATCGCTTTGCACTCGGCACTGACTAAACCCGGATCAATTTACTATCATACTTACTCTAAGTGACGACACTCAAATTCCAAAATGGCAATCGCTTTGCACTCGGCACTGACTAAACCCAGATCAATTTACTATCGTACTTACTCTAAGTGACGACACTCGAATTTCGGGAAATTTCCTATGAAATAATAGCACCCTGTCGGTGTTTTGCATGGTGTAACAGCGCGTTAATTAGCTGAAATACAGTATCTCTTTTCCATCCCTTGAAAGTCAATTACATCATGTGAGCCAAGTCCAAATTGTGAGACTGTTGCCTGCAAATGCTGTTAATATGGATCAAGTCTTAAAATTTGTCATTCTGGTAGAAGGTAAACCCTTTACCACACAATCCTGTGTTTTAACGACCTTGAGAAAGAAGGCTTTTCAAATCATTGTGGGAAAAGGAGAAAATGCTGGTAACCAGCATTTTCTCCTTTTCCCACAATGATTTCTACCCTTCCAATCATACAATTTATGTTTCATTATTTTGTCATCTACAAAAGTGTTGAATATGGATAGGTCTTATATTTTATCACCTGGTAAAGGGGGTAAGAAACCTGTTCTTTACATATTCTGTGAGTTTGACTTACAAATTACATCTTAATTTCCTCTCAATGCTACACAAACCAAACGTTTTGTTACACCTAAAAGGTCACCATAGACTCTTGCTAAACACAGAATTTGACCCACTATAGGACAACTACATCTTGGTTCATATTCACCAGCCATTCTAAATTTAGCTGAAGTCCAAACATAGAAAGTAACATAATTCCTGACAAGAGGGCCATGATGGCCCTGGAGTCGCTCACCTGAGCCTTTTGACCAGGCACAACCAATTTCCAACATCTTGTGAGATATATGTATTACCAAACAATAAAATTTTAAATTCATCAGTCTGAACCTTCTGCATAAAACAAATAATATGTGGATCAAGCTGTGGGATTGGTCTCTCAAAGGGGTAGAAAACATTGTGAAAAAGGGAAAAAATGCTGGATACCAGCATTTTCTCATTTTCAAACAGTGTTTTCAAAAGGCTTCTTTCTGAGAGTCATTCGTACACTAGGTTTTTCTAAGTTTTGACCTAGTGACCTAGTTTTTCAGCCAACATGACACATTTTCAAACTGGTCCAAGATATCATCAGGACAAACATTCTTACCAAATTTCAAGAGTATTGGACTGAAAATGTGGCCTCTACAGCATACACAAGGTTTTTCTAAGATCTGACCTAGTGACCTAGATTTTGACCCAACATGACTCATTTTCAAACTCATCCAAGATATTACCAAGGCAAACATTCTGAGCAACTTTAAAAGAGTATTGAACAAAAAATGTGGCCACAACAGCATACACATGGTTTTTCTAAGATTTGACCAGGTGACCTAGTTTTTGACCCGACATGACTCATTTTCAAATTCTACTGAGATATCATCGAGACAAACATTCTGACCAACTTTCAAGAGTATTAGACAGAAAATGTGGCTTCTGGAGCTTACACAAGGTTTTCCTAAGATTGGACCAAGTGACCTAGTTTTTCACCCGACATGACCCAATTTCAAACTAGTCAGAGATATTATCAAGGCAAACATTCTGACCAACTTTCAAGAGTACTGGACAGAAAATATGGCCTCTAGAGCATACACAACGTTTTTCTTAGATTTGACCTGGTGACCTAGTTTTTGACCCAACATGGCACATTTTCATACTATTTCAAGATATAATCAAGACAAACATTCTGACCATTTTTCAAGAGTATTGGACTGAAAATGTGGCCTCTATAGTGTACAAAAGGTTTTTCTAAGATTTAACCTAGTGACCTAGTTTTTGAGCCCACATGACCCAATTTCGAACTTGTCCGAGATTTTATCAAGACAAACATTCTGACCAAATTTCACAAGTATCTGACTGAAAATGTGGCCTCTAGAGCGTACACAAGGTTTTTCTAAGATTTGACCTAGTGACCTAGTTTTTCACCCCACATGACCCAATTTCGAACTCATCTGAGATTTTATCAAGACAAACATTTTGACCAAGTTTCCCAAGTATCTGACTGAAAATGTGGCCTCTAGAGTGTACACAAGGTTTTACTAAGATTTGACCTAGTGACCTAGTTTTTCAGCCCACATGACCCAATTTCAAACTCGTCCGAGATTTTATCAAGACAAAAATTCTCACCAAGTTTCATGAGGATCGGACTAAAAATGTGGCCTCTAGAGCGTACACAAGGTTTTTCTAAGATTTGAAGTAGTGACCTAGTTTTTGACCCCACATGACCCAATTTCGAACTTGTGCGAGATTTTATCAAGACAAACATTCTGACCAAATTTCACAAGCATCTGACTGAAAATGTGACCTCTAGAGAGTACACAAGGTTTTTCGAAGATTTGACCTAGTGACCTAGTTTTTGACCCCACATGACCCAATTTCGAACTCGTACAAGAGTTTATCAAGACAAACATTCTGACCAAATTTCACAAGTATCTGGCTGAAAATGTGGCCTCTAGAGTGTACACAAGGTTTTTCTAAGATTTGACCTAGTGACCTAGTTTTTGACCCCATGTGACCCAATTTCGAACTCGTCCGAGATTTCATCAATACAAACATTCTGATCAAGTTTCATGAAGATTGGACTGAAAATGTGGCCTCTAGAGCGTACACAAGGTTTTTCTAAGATTTGACCTAGTGACCTAGTTTTTGACCCAACATGACCCAATTTCGAACTCGTCCGAGATTTTATCAAGACAAACATTCTGACCAAATTTAACAAGCATCTGACTGAAAATGTGGCCTCTAGAGCGTACACAAGGTTTTTCCAAGATTTGACCTAGTGACCTGGTTTTTGAGCCCACATGACCCAATTTCGAACTTGTCCGAGATTTTATCAAGACAAACATTCTGACCAAATTTCACAAGTATCTGGCTGAAAATGTGGCCTCTAGAGCGTACACAAGGTTTTTCTAAGATTTGACCTAGTGACCTAGTTTTTCACCCCACATGACCCAATTTCGAACTCGTCCGAGATTTTATCAAGACAAACATTCTGACCAAGTTTCATGAAGATCGGACTGAAAATGTGGCCTCTAGAGCGTACACAAGGTAAAAAATTGACGACGGATGACGCACACAGCACGATCACAACAGCTCACCATGAGCACTTTGTGCTCAGGTGAGCTAAAAAGCTAATGCTGTGTAGCCAATCAAATACTGTGTTGACCAGCATTTTCTCCTTTTCCCACAGTGTTTTCTGTCCTTTCTAGACAAATACATTAATTTGAGAAACCTTCTATTTGTTGTTTGCAAATTCCTTCCTTGGACTTGTCTAAAATTTTGTAATTTGGTAAAATTTATTTCAATGCCATTAGTTCATAACAGCTGATTTATTTCACCTTGATCAATGGATTGATGGTTTGGTATGTCCATGTTCAGTTTAAAAAGGGGAGCGTAAATAATGGACATTACAGTACTGCATTATTTATTTTTTTCTTACAGACTTAAAACTCCATTTTACCTATGCCTAGCATTCTAAATCAATGGATTGTGATTGAAAGTCGCACCTACAGCTACTAACTCTTGTCAGCAATGTGGGCTCCTGGTGACATTACACCTAGTCAAAGGGCTCTTGTCTTATTAATAAAGTTTAAATAACATCAGCAAAGTCTTCAGCGTTAGGATCAATCAAAGTTTCTCCCCAGAACTTGCCAAATTATGGGTGTACCAGACACCACAATTTCAAATTAATCCAAATTGAAAGCATTTGCAGACAACAAATCAAAAGCGACTTGAAAACAGAAATTTGTCTTTGAATAGGTAAAAAACATGGAGGGAAAAGGAGAGCGAGAACAAGAGCATTGCATGCGGATGCCAACACTGCTGCAGTTGCTGGATTTTCAGTGAAAATTATAAGATAAAAAAGGAGCATAACTTTGTCAAAAATACTATGATGGTTATCTGCTCTTGTTGTATGGGTCCGTCCCTTTTAACTCTTTACCAAACGACAAAATCTTAGACTGGTCCAAATTGAAAGCACTTGCAGACGACAAAATAAATGTGATTGAAAAATTGAAATTTGTTTTGGGAAGGGTAGAAAACATTGTGGGAAAAGGAGAAAATGCTGGTTACCAGCATTTTCTCCTTTTTCCACAATGTTTTCAAAGCTTTCTCATTCAGGGTCATTAAAACTTGGGCTTGTATGGTAAAGGCTTAACTCTTTACCAAACGACGAAATTTTAGACTGGTCTAAGTTGAAAGCATTTGCAGACAACAAATGTGGCTAAAATAATTGCATTTGTTTCTGAAAGGTTAGAAAACATTGTGGGAAAAGGAGAAAAAGCTGGTTACCAGCATTTTCTCCTTTTCCCACAATGATTTCAAAAGACTTCTTTCTCTGGGTCATTAAAAGTCGGGATTGTGTGGTAAAGGGTTAATGCTTTGAACTTTGTCTAGTCCTAAATGTTGTTGTTTGGTAAAGAGTTTACAATAAAAGAAGTATGACAAAATGTCGAAGTTTTCACACAGTGAAACTTATGACGAAAGGGCTATGCCAATACCTCCAAAAAAGCCAAGATAAAAATGCTGGATACCAGCATTTTTCTACACTGTTTTCAAAAATCTTCTTCTGCACAATGAAACTGTAATAAAGAAAATTTAAGATTTGTCCATATTGGTACTGTATATTGATAGTATTTTCATTCACATGCTATCAATATCTAAAATTTTGTCATACAGTCTAGCTAAAACCCAAGTTTGACAAAAAATGAAAGTTCACACCATGAAAATTTTGTAAAAAATTCTAAGTTAAAAACCGTAATATTTATCTTTAAAACAGTAGAAAATGTTTTTGTAAAAGGAGAATATGCTTTTCCTACAATATATTTTGTGAAGATTTCTTCTCCATGGTGTTTAAATCATAGGATTATTAAGTATTAATCATTTGAGGAAGAGTTCAACCCTTTACCAAACGACAAAATTTTAGACTGGTCCAAATTCAAAGGATTTGCAGACAACAAATTAAATGCAGCCTAAATGACGATTTCTGTTTTGGATAGGGTAGAAAACATTGTGGGAAAAGAAGAAAATGCTAGTTACCAGCATTTTCTCCTTTTCCCACAATGTTTTCAAAAGGCTTCCTCCTCAGGGTTGCTAAAATTCGGGACTGTGTGGTAAAGGGTTAATCATTTTACCACACATTCCCAACTTTTAATGACCCTTGGAAAGAAGGCTTATGAAAACATAGTGGAACAAGAGCGGCAAATTGTCGCAAGATACGCCCGTCTTACCCCAAGTTGTAAAGTTGGGGCATAATAATGATAAAGGGGAGGTATAGAAAAATAGTAGTGCAGAATATTTTTTTTACTGTTGATTGAAGATAATGGCAGTGTATTTGTGTTGACGGAACTCTTGTTTATTATTGTATTACTATTAACTCTTTACCACACAGCAAAAGTTTGGACTAGTCCAAATTGAAATCATTTGCAGTTGACAAACTAAATGTAACTCAAAAATTGAAATTTGGTTTGGAAAGGGTAGAAAACATTGTGGGAAAAGGAGAAAATGCTGGTGCATAAAAAATAAGCAATTTATATTTCATGTGCACTGCACTACCCCTTGATGAAATGTATCCAGCCCTAAAATTTCATAACCCGAGGTAGTATAGTTTGAGAGATATGCATCATACAAAATTCAAGTTCGAAAAAAAAACAAGACAGGGCAATAACTGAAAATTTAAGCAAGCAAGAGTTGAAATTTATATGCACAGCACTTCCCGTTGATGGAATGTATCCACGCATGAAATTTCATATCCTTAGCTAGTATAGTTCTGAAGATATGCACTGGACAAAATTAAAGTTTCAAAATAAAGAAAGAGCAATAAGTCAAAAATTAAGCAAGAGTTATGGTTCATGTGCACTGCACTCCCAGTTGATGAGATCTATCTACGCATGAAATTTCATAGCCATAGGTAGTATAGTTTTGGAGATATGCTCGAGACAAAATTCAAGTATGAAAATAAGTCAAAAATTAAGCAAGAGTTATGGTTCATGTGCACTGCACTCCCAGTTGATGAGATCTATCTACGCATGAAATTTCATAGCCATAGGTAGTATAGTTTTGGAGATATGTTCGAGACAAAATTCAAGTATGAAAATAAGTCAAAAATTAAGGAAGGAAGAGTTATGATTCCTGTGCACTGCACTCCCCCTTAATGAGATGTATGCAGGCATGAAATTTCTTAACCCTAGGTAGTATAGTTATGGAGATATTCACCGGACAAAATGCAAGTATGAAAAACAACAAAGGGCAATAACTCAAAAATTAAGGAAGCAAGAGTTATGATTCCTGTGCACTGCACTCCCCCTTGATGAGATCTATCCACTCATGAAATTTCATAACCCTAGGTAGTATAGTAATGGAGATATTCACCGGACAAAATTCAAGTATGAAAAACAACAAAGGGCAATAACTCAAAAATTAAGGAAGCAAGAGTTATGATTCCTGTGCACTGCACTCCCCCTTGATGAGATCTATCCACTCATGAAATTTCATAACCCTAGGTAGTATAGTATTGGAGATATTCACCGGACAAAATTCAAGTATGAAAAACAACAAAGGGCAATAACTCAAAAATTAAGGAAGCAAGAGTTATGATTCCTGTGCACTGCACTCCCCCTTGATGAGATCTATCCACTCATGAAATTTCATAACCCTAGGTAGTATAGTATTGGAGATATTCACCGGACAAAATTCAAGTATGAAAAACAACAAAGGGCAATAACTCAAAAATTAAGGAAGCAAGAGTTATGATTCCTGTGCACTGCACTCCCCCTTGATGAGATCTATCCACTCATGAAATTTCATAACCCTAGGTAGTATAGTATTGGAGATATTCACCGGACAAAATTCAAGTATGAAAAACAACAAAGGGCAATAACTCAAAAATTAAGGAAGCAAGAGTTATGATTCCTGTGCACTGCACTCCCCCTTGATGAGATCTATCCACCCATGAAATTTCATAACCGTAGGTAGTATAGTTTTGGAGATATGCTCCGGACAAAGAACTGGACGCCGCCCGCCCGCCCGCCCGCCACGGGTGATCCCATAATACGTCCCGTCTTCGACGGGCGTATAAAAAGGAGAAAATGTTAGTAACCAGCATTTCATCCTTTTCCCACAATCTTTTCTACCAGTTCAAGGACAACTTTCATAATATGTCCAACATTCAATTTGTCATCTGCAAATGCTTCCAATTTTGACGAGTCTAAAAAGTTGTCATTTAGTAGAGTTAACTCTTTACCAAACGACAAATTTTTGGACTAGAACAAATTCAAAGCATTTGCAGACGACAAAATTTAATGAAATGTTGCTAAAATGATGGACGATTTCTGTCTTTGATAGGGTAGAAAACATTGTGGGAAAAGGAGAAAATGCTGGTTACCAGCATTTTCTCCTTTTCCCACAATGTTTTCAAGAGCCCTCTCTTTCAGGGTCGTTAAAAGTTGGGATTGTGTGGTAAAGGGTTAAAAAAGATGTACAATTATATGAAACAATACACCAGAATGATATTTTCACTGGGAGGATGAACCATATTAATCTATCAGAAAATTCTGTGAAATAAGATCCCATATGAAACTTGAAACAACTCCCTGACATTATATAGTAACCAATCCTTCCATGTCTTAATAAAGAACCCAGTTTCTCTCAGTCATGTGTTAACCCTTTACCACACAACAAAATTTTAGACCAGCCTTAACCCAAAGCATATACAGATGCCAACTTGAAAGTGGCAAAAGTGGTACAAGTTGTATTTGATAGGGTAGAAAACATTGTGGGAAAAGGAGAAAATGCTGGTTACCAGCATTTTCTCCTTTTCTCACAATGTTTTCAAAAGCTTTCTCCTTCTGGGTCGTCAAAAGTCGGGATTGTGTGGTAACATTAGTTAACTCTTTACCAAACAACAAAATTTTAGACTGTTCCAAATCAAAAGTATTTACAGACGACAATGTGTCCAAAAAATAGAAATTTCTCGTTGGAAGTGTACAATTCAATGTGGGAAGAGGAGGAAATGCTGGTTACCAGCATTTTCTCCTTTTCCCACAATGTTTTCAAAGCCTTCCTCTTTTAGGATCGCTAAAACTTCGGATTGTGTGGTAAAGGGTAAATGAGGCACTTTAATTTTCCAACAGAATAGATGCAAGATCAGACTGCACAGTTAGAGCAGTGTGATCATAAAGGCTGATCAACACTATGACAAACTGAGGGAAATTGTACCAAGAGCAAACTGCATAGCTCAAATACATGTGCCCAAATATGCATGAAAATTTAGCCATTTTTGATCTTATTAAAGGCAAATCCCATTTCATACACAATGGTTTTGACCCTTTTAAATACAGAAACTTTCATTTAACCCTTTACCGCACAATGTCGCCTTTTAAGGACCCTTGGAAAGAGGCCTTTTGAAAACATTGTGGGTAAAGGAGAAAATGCTGGTTACCAGCATTTTCTCCTTTTCCCACAATGTTTTCTACCCTATCAAAGGGAAATTCTACCATTTGAGCCGCATTGAAATTGTCGTCTGCAAATGCTTTCAATTTGGACAAGGCTAAAATTTTGTCGTCTAGCAAAGGGTTAAGTAACATTTCTGCAGGTTATGCTTTTAATCTGTACTAGTCTGAAATTTTGCTGTGTGATAAAGAGTTAATCTGGACTAGTTGGAAATTTTGCTGCGTGATAAAGAGTTAACCTTGACTAGTCTAAATATTTTGCTGCGTGGTAAAGAGTTAGTCTGGACTAGTCTGAAATTTTGCTGTGTGGTAAAGCGTTAATCTGGATTAGTCTGAAAATTTTCTGTGCGGTAAAGAGTTAACTCAAATTTATGCTGCTGTCTCAAAAATCAATTTTCTACAAAGAGTTAACCTTTTACTGAACAATCCTGTGTTTTTAACAACCCTCAATAAAAAGAACTCCTGAAAACCTTGATGGGAAAGGAGAATATGCTGGTAACCAGCAATTTCTCCTTTTCCCACAATGTTTTTTTTTGCCAATTAACTCTTCCATTTAAGTCAGATCAAATTTGCCATTCGCAAATGTTTTTGTAACAGATCAATGAATCGAAATTGGTGTCATCAAGTAAAGGGTCAAGTTACCATAAGCAAGCGATGATCTAGGATATAAGTAGGTCACTAATACACTACAAAAAATTTGATATCAGTTTTATCTGTTTGTATGTCTGTGGACCCTATGAGCTGTCTGGCTTGAAAGTTCACTAGATAGTATGGGTCCATTCTATTGTATTATCACTTTATTTTGTTTACACAAACCCTTCCCCTGTGAGGCAAAAAGAACAAGAGGGCCATTGGCCCTAAAGTGCTCACCTGAGTAAAGAGATCTGGGATTCATAAAGTTGAAGACAACCTAGTGATGATGTAATAACACATACAAAATGTATTCAGTCTGCAAAATGGGAATTAACTCTTTACCACACAATCACAAGTTTCAACAAGAGGGCCATGATGGCCCTGTATCGCTCCACTGGCTTATAAATACAAGAGGGCCATGATGGCCCTGTATCGCTCCACTGGCTTATAACTATAAACCATGAAGAGAAGTCTTCACTATATAAGCCCTTATAAAACTTTGACCCCAGGGCTACAGTCGGACTAAATGGGGAATATGTGTATTAGAAGAATAACGTGCCAAATTTGGGAGTTCTTGGCCTTATGGCTAGTAACAAGACGGTTTCTGAACTTTTCACTCCATAAACCCATGTAAAACTTGTGACCCCTGGTGCAGGGCCAAACTTGATCCTAGGGCTGTAACTTGGGCCCTCTTTGTAGTTGTCCACTAGATAATGCTATAATTATGCAAAATTTGGTAGCCTAAGCCTTATGGCTATGTACAGCAAGATTTAAAAGTTTTCCCTATGTAAGCCTATGTAAATCTTGTGAAACACACCCCCTCCCCCAGCATGAGGCCAAATTGACCCCAGGACTATAATTTGGGCACTTTTGGTAGACCCCAACTAGATCAAGCTAAATGCCAAATTTGGTAGCTCTAGGCCTTATGGCTAGGTACAGAAAGATTTTTAAAGTTTTCTCTATATAAGCCTATGTAAAACTTGTGACCCCTGGGACAGAGCCAATTTTGACCCCAGGGCTATAATTTCAAGAAACATGATAGAGGTCTACTACATAAAGCTACATGCCAAATTTGGTAGCCCTATGCCTTATTGTTTCAGACAAGAAGATTTTTAAAGTTTTCTCTATATAAGCCTATGTAAAACTTGTGACCCCTGGGGCAGAGCCAATTTTGACCCCAGGGCTATAATTTCAAGAAACATGATAGAGGTCTACTACATAAAGCTACATGCCAAATTTGGTAACCCTACGCCTTATGGTTTCAGACAAGAAGATTTTTAAAGTTTTCTCTATATAAGCCTATGTAAAACTTGTGACCCCTGGGGCAGAGCCAATTTTGACCCCAGGGCCATAATTTCATGAAACATGATAGAGGTCTACTACATAAAGCTACATGCCAAATTTGGTAGCCCTATGCCTTATGGTTTCAGACAAGAAGATTTTTAAAGATTTCCAATATTTTTCAGTTTTGTTGCCATGGCAACCAGAGTTTTTGAAGGAATCAAATTCTTTCAAGAAATTCTGAAGAGGACGATGGCAGGATCATTTCTGTGAAGTTTCATGAAAATTGGATGGGTAGTTTCAGAGAAGAAGATGTTTGAAATAAAAGTTAACGCACGGACGGACGGACGGACGGACGCACGGACGGACGCACGACGGACACCGGGCCATGACATAAGCCCGCTGGCCTTCGGCCAGTGGAGCTAAAAACCTTGAGGATAAAGGTGTATGAAAACTTTGTGGGAAAAGGAGAAAATGCTGGTAACAAGCACCATTTTCTCCTTTTCCCACAATGTTTTCTATCCTTCCCAAAACAAGTTTCATTTTTTCAATCACATTTATTTTGTCATCTGCAAATGCTTTCAATTTGGACCAGTCTAAAATTTTGTCAGTTGGTAATGAGTTAACTGGAAGAGTTCTACTGATGAAAATAGGAAGCACAGTCAATCTTGTATTCAATGACCATGCTTGGGACAATAAAAAATGGTCACTAAATAAAATGGTCGCTTAACCCTTTACCAAATGACAAAATTGTAGACCAATCCAAATTGAAAGCTTTTGCAGACGAGAAAATTAATGTGACTCAAAAATTGAAATTTATTTCGGAAAGAGTAGAAAACATTGTGAGAAAAGGAGAAAATGCTGCTTACCAGCATTTTCTCCTTTTCCCACAATGTTTTCAAAAGGCTTCTTTCCAAGAGTCGTGAAAACCCAGGATTGTATGGTAAAGGGTTAATAAATCAGTCGGGAGGTGCAAATTACATTTTTCACACATTAATTATTTAAATATATTCTAGATTCTATACTAAAAGCATATGTTTCAATTTTTAGGTAAGTATCAAGAAAATGCTTTAATATTTAAAAGAAAAAAAAAATTATCGGACCAACAGCAATTTCTGTAAGTGAAAGAACAAATCGAAAGTAGGCCAAAGTAGTCACCATGAAATATCATGTGAACAAACCTTTAAAACAAAATTTCTCTGTGTTTGTGGGATATATGCCAAGGCATTTGTGAAATAGACAAGCACTGTGTAAATATAAGCATGTGTGAAAGACTCATCGTAATCAAAAACAACTTTTTACTCTACGGCGTTTCCAGGTTGAATTTGCCAAAGAAGGACACGCTTGATTTGTAGTGCCTATTTATAACCGAACAAAAAATCACTTTTCATATAGTGGTAATGAAACAAAGTTCTACTCCATTTAGGGAGACCACAAGGATAAATAAACGAATTCCCCATCCTTTTCCCCATCCTTTTCACACGTTCGCACACTAGCAGATTAGGGATTTAGTTGGTCATTATGACACGGTTCTGCATCATTGCCGCTATTGTCAAAGGGTAATTGACATTTAGACATGTAAATGTGTTAATCCTTTAATTGACACATGCTGTTATGTCTTGATCAGGATAAATCAGAGGCTGTTATCATCCTATATACTGTCAATTAAGGATCCACAATTTTTAGGTGTTGATGAGTCGCTTAATGAAATCTATAGTGGGCCTTTGGGCCCTGAAATTGGTGGTCGTTGGTCACGTAGAACAAAAGTCACTTAATACAACATGAAATTAGAGAAAAATAGCTCGGGCGGACTCAAAAACGGTCGTTTAGCACAAAAGTCGCTTAAAAAACGTGGTCGCATGTACAAGATTGACTGTAATTCAAACTGGTCTTAAATATGATCACGATAATGATCCTGACCAATTTTTGCAAGAATTGGACTGATAATAAGGCCTGTATTTTTGATGAAGTATGCCACACACGGCACAATCGCTAAAGCTTACCATGAACACTGTGCTCAGGTGAGCTAAAAACACAGCTAGCAAATTTTGAACCTAATAGTGCTAAATAAATAAATGGACTTGGTTAGCCAAGACAAAAGATGAAGATATAGCAATTTGAAAGCTAATTTGTCAGTAAATCTGGCAAGGAGGTGAATGAAGAGGATCCAAGAACAGATTGCACATTCTGTGCAGTCTGATCTTGATCTACCCAGTCTGTGTAAGCAATAAAATCCAGGTTTAGCACTGCTAGGGCTTTAGCTATTGTGGACATTTCCTTGTACCTCACAAAATAGTAGTTCTAAGCTGGGTCTCTCAAGAGTTAACTCTTTACCACACAACAGAATTTTAGACCAGTCCAAATTGAAAGCGTTTGCAGACGACAAATAAAATGGAGAAATAATGACAGTATCTGTCTTTGAGATTGTTGAAAACATTGTGGGAAAAGAAGAAAATGCTGGTAACCAGCATTTTCTTCTTTTCCCACAACGTTTTCAAAAGCCTTCTTCTTCAGGGTTGTTAAAACCCAGGATTGTGTGGTAAAGAGTTAACCATTTACTAAACAAACCCACTGTTTAACTCTTTACCAAACTACAAAATTTAAGACTGGTCCAAATTGAAAGCATTTGCAGACGACAAAATAAATGTGACTTAAGAAATGAAAATTTTAATATGCTTCATGAAGAGTAGAAAACATTGTGGGAACAGGAGAAAATGCTGGTTACCAGCATTTTCTCCTTTTTCCCACAATGTTTTCAAAAGACTTCTTTCTCAGGGTAGTTAAAAGTCTGGACTGCGTGGTAAAGGGTTAACCCTTTGCCATACAACAAAATTTTAGACTCATCCAGACTGAAAGCATTTGTAGAGGAGAAACTGAACATGGCTCAGATGACGAGGTTTGTTTTTGGAAAGTTTAGAGAAAAACATTGTGGGAAAAAGAGAAAATGGACACCAGCATTTTCTCCTTTTCCAACAAAGTTTCTAAAAGCTTTCTTGCCCAGGGCTGTTAGTACTCGGAGTTGTTGGTAAAGGGTTAAGCTGGAAAACAAGGCTATGAGCCTTATCAGCCTATTTTATCTGTTTGTCTGTCTGTCTGACCAATAAACCAGGCTTACTACTCAAAATAATCAATTCTGTAACTACATCAATGTAATATTCTTTTTTTCAGAACTTTACAAAACAAAATCTTTGAGGAGGGGGAAAAGCCGTGTCAGTGCTCAGCAAGGGACACCGGTATGCCCCCTTTGTTTCAAATTGCCATAATTGATAAGGATTTTATGGCAAAAGCTATGTACTTTTCCTACAGCTTTGTACAGTAAAGGGTCCTTGTCTGTCAGTATTAGTAGGTCAAGATGTCTGTTGTTTAGACTAACTTAAGACAATACTAAGTTCACACTTTTGACCTCTTCGCTATCTCTTTTTCTGAACTACATAATATAAAGACCCTGTGGTGAGTTATGCATGCAACCAATTTACCCTTTACCACATAAATTGTGTTTTAAGGACGCTGTAGTGGGAGTCTTTTGAAAACATTATGGGAAAAAGAGAAAATGATGGTAACCTACATTTTCTCCTTTTTCCACAATGTTTTCTACCCTTTCATTCAATCATGAATTCATTCACTTGAGCTAGATTTATCATCTTCAAATTCTTTCAACTTGGATGCGTCTAAATTTTGGCAAATGGTAAAGAGTTACCCATTTAACAAAATTTAATGGTACCAATGTTTTTCAAAAACACTGCGGAAACGTCATGGAAAAAGGTCAAGTTGCTAAATATCTGCATTTTCTCAAAATATTTTATACCCTTTCACTGCGAAATCCCACTATCATTTATGCCACACAGGGATGTGGAAATCTTAGAAATTTCTATTTGTCCACAGACAAGTAGATTACAAAAATCTACTTGTCTGCTAGCGTGGCTCACTTTTCCAAAACAAAACAATTTCAAATAGCATGCATAAAGTGACATGTCAGCAATATGGGTATACTCTCGACAAACCTTCATCTGCTGCATTCAACCACGGAAATTTGTTCAACGTCACCTCGTTTTTTTTAAATCATATTTTTTATCACAGTCTGTTTTAGATTTACGTTCAGAGCCAGGGAATGGTTCCGGAGTCTCAGACTTCCACTGTCTGCTTGCTTCGAAGATGTAACCTAAAAAAAAAGCCTGACCCATTTTCTCCGATTTTACGCATCAATTGACTGCTGAATCGAAAAATGTTTTGGTTTGAGACAGTTTCTGGCAGAGGAGATGACTGCTACATCATGGCCCATTTCGTATAGAAGCTGTTTAAAATCAGATCAAACATTTTCACCTGTGCAAGCAACATTGTTGTCAAGGATCTTTGAATCGGTGCTAAAGTGCTACTTTAATTAGTCTTATAAAATCATCTTAATCCATAGTGATGAATTTAAAGGTATTCAGACAATTATCAAGGCAATTAAAATTGACGTGCAAAAACAGCCGTGTATTATACCAATCTTGTTGTATGCAGTGAAAGCGGAGGTACACCAAAATATTAATGTGTATTTTGGGTTTCCAGAAATCAGGGATCGCCTCAAGCTGCTGGTTAATGGTTATCATTCGATATGTCATTTTTTGTATGAAGTGAAAACATTTTGTATTTCTCTAGATAAGTATACAACAGATCTTTGTTTCAAAATTTTCCTCATATTTTCTACTTGTCCGCGGACAACTAGACTGAAAAAAATCACTTGTCCGGAGCTGACTTTTCACGAGTCAGACAAGTCAGGCATAGTATTTCCACACGCACCCCTGCCACAACAATGATTGAAATATTGCAAATTTTCTAAAATATGGACAATCCAACATTTTGTGTGATTGTAAAAAGTTTTGGCAATCAGTCTCACCTATTTGCCTTATACTTACAGAAAGTGTTGGATCCAATGTGCCAGAAAGCGATGTTTCTACAATTTTGGTATCATACTGGTTTTGCTATATTTGAGTGACCTTAGGCAACATTCTGCGCAGTCTGATCTTGATCTACAATGTCCACAAAAAGTCAGTGAGTCGCTCCTAGCAACTTAAGGGTTGATAAGTATAAAAAAAAGTAGCCAGGAAGGAAAAAAACATATTATATATTATTTACCTTTAAAATAACATTGCGCCCATAAACTGCACTTCACATTTTGCACAGTGAGTGCATACATAGAAACAGAACAATCTTTAATCTTATCCTTTAAGACTGCACATTGCTAAAATATTTCTTTCTCTGTATGGTGTCTAATGCCATTTTCAGCATTATTTCAGTAACACTGTGGTGGCCAGAGCACCTATCCATCACTTCCTGTAAGATTTTTTGCCAGCACTTTCTCTCTTTCTCTGATAATGTTTTCCTCCCTTTTGCAGACAAAATTCCCATCATTTGTGAAACAATTATTCATAAACTGCAGAAGCTTTCAAATTAGACAAGTCTAACAAGTCTAACATTGTGTTGTCTAGTACAGTTAACTCTTTACCAAAATTTTAGACTGGTCCAAATTGAAAGCATTGGCAGACAACAAAATAAATGTCAACCAAAAACTGAAATTAGTTTTAGGAAAGGTAGAAAACAATGCGGGAAAAGGAGAAAATGCTGGTTCTCCTTTTCCCCCAGTGTTTTCCAAAAGCTCCTTACCAGCATTACCTCTCCCCCTCCAAACAGTGTTTTCAAAAGCCTTCTTCCTCAGGGTCATTTAACCATTTACCACACAATCCTGACTTTTAACGACCCTGAGAAAGAAGCCTTTTGAAAACCTTGTGGGAAAAGGACAAAGTTTTCTGCTTTTCCCAAAACAAATTTCAATTTCTGAGTCACATTGAATTTGTTTTCTGCAAAAGCTTTCAATTTGGACTGGTCTAAAATTCTGTCGTTTGGTAAAGAGTTAAAACATGGGACTGTTTGGGAGAGCCTTATAACACCTTAGTAATGTGAAACGTAAAGCAGTAACAAGGGTGTAAACAAAACAAGTCATTATCACAACTAATCACACTGCAGCAGACGGACAATATTTATGCAGACAACCAAGATTATTAGCAAGTGTATGCATAAAACTTCAGCCATAACAAACAGGATCCTTTACACAGAGGCAGCTCATTTAACCCTTTCCCAAACGACAAATTTTGGACTGATCCAAATTGAAAGAGTTTGCAGATGACAATTTTAAATTTGATGAAAATGGCAGAAAGGTCTCAAAAAGGGTAGAAAACACTATGGGAAAAGGAGAAATTGCTCGTTACGAGCAATTTCTCCTTTTCCCCACAGTGTTTTCAAAAGACTTGTACTGCAGACACGTGAAAAGGGTTAACTTCCTTTGCAATTCAAAATTTCACTCTTTGTAGCGTTTTTATTAATTCGTTATGGGTACACTGTAGATCCAAGATCAGACTGCACAGAATGTACAGTATGATCTTGGATCCATGCTGTCGGCTTCTTTACCAGGTATTCTGAAAAAAAAAAAACAGCCTTGGAATAGCAATCTCTGCATCTTTGGTACTGATTCAGAATGTCCATTCCACTTTCTTTAGCTTTTCAAGGGTTAACTTATGACACTTAGAAAACATCTCAGTTACCTTTATGGACAGTATAGATCAAGATAAGACTGCACAGAAGTGCAGTCTGATACTTAAACTTTATTTTCTGGAGTAACACGAATAAAATATTGAAAAGGTTTTAAGTTGGTATCTCATTCATTTGTTTGTTTGTATTGGAGTTTTAACCCTTTCCCAAACAAGCCCTGGTTTTCACGTGTCTGCAGTACAAGTCTTTTGAAAACACTGTGGGAAAAGGAGAAATTGCTCGTAACGAGCAATTTCTCCTTTTCACACTGTGGGAAAAGGAGAAATTGCTCGTAACGAGCAATTTCTCCTTTTCCCACAGTGTTTTCTACCCTTTTTGAGACCTTTCTGCCATTTTCATCAAATTTAAAATTGTCGTCTGCAAACTCTTTCAATTTGGACCAGTCCAAAATCTGTCGTTTGGGAAAGGGTTAACAGGGTTTTAACAGCTTAGGTCCTATTGCTGCAGTCAGAGCAGCTATGCATGTTTTTCCTGACTTTCTCACACCAGTACTGACACAACTTTCTTCACCAAATGACAAAATTTTAGACTCTTCCAAATTGAAAGCATTTGCAGACAACAAAATCAATGCGACTCAACAATTGAAATTTGTTTTGGGAAGGGTAGAAAACATCGTGGGAAAAGGAGAAAGTGCTGGCTACCAACATTTTCTTCTTTTCCCACAATGTTTCCAAAAACTGTACGGTACAGAGGTAAATTTGGAAAAGTTTAAAGTTTGTCGCTTGGAAAAGGGTTATTTTTTTGTATCAGAATGCGTTCCAATATGGACTGGTCTAAAATTTTGTTGTGTGGTAAAGGGTCCAACCAACAGCTATTATAATCTCACATTTACAAAGTGAATGTCTAATCGGGCAGAAACAAATGACATTCCATAATTACCTGCAATTATGATGAGCTAATTAAGCGAAGACATTAAAATCTTAAACCAACTCTGCAGACAAAACTTCTGCCCTTCCAGGAGTTTTAGTTAACTCTTTACCAAATGAGAAAATGTCGGACTCGTCCAAATTCATAGCATTTGCAGACGACATTTTAAATGTGACTGAAACGATGGAAATTATCTTTAATAAGGTAGAAAACATTGTGAGAAAAGGAGAAAATGCTGGTTACCAGCATTTTCTCCTTTTCTCTCAATGTTTTTCAATGGACTTCTTTTCCAAGGCCATTAAAACTTGGGATTTTGTGGTATATAGGGTTAAGAACAGCCCTTTACCAAACAATTTGCAGGCTTACTCTTTACCAAAATTGTGCTGTTGTCCAGATTGAAAGCATTATACAGATGACAATTTAAATGTGGCTAGGAATATGAGATTTGGCTGTGAAAGAGTAGAAAACATTGTGGGAAAAGGAGAAGATGCTGGTTACCAGGATTTTCTCCTTTTCCCACAATGTTTTCAAAAGGCTTTTTTCTCAGTCATTATAAGGTGGGATTGTGTGGTTAAGAATAAAAATCCCCTAGAAGAAGGCTTTTGAAAACAATGAAAACACTGTGGGAAACGGTGAAACTGCTGGTAACCCACAAAATTTTCTGAACTTCCATTCCATTTTAGAAAGGCACAATATCATTTTGAAGGCATTTGCAGACAAAAAATAAAGTTAGGCTCAAATACTGGGATTTGTCTACAGATGGGTAGAGAACATAGTGAGAAAAGGAGAAAATGCTGGTTATCTCTATTTTCTTCATTTTTCACAATGTTTCAAGACTTCGAGATTCTAAAAATGATAAAGGACAAGGGATACATGAGAAGATTGATTGAATGGTGTTCTTTTTATTCAGTCAAATCACAGCGACAGCTAATTCATGTGTGCCCTGCGTTTCATACGTACTTAGGCTATGACTCTAAGGTGCCTTGCTCAAGGCCACTCCTGCAAAGAACCCAATCCCTAGAGTAATGATCTAAACCAGGGGCCTCACGGTTACGAATCATAACCTTCATCACAGAGTCATGCAGGATCCCCAGGGATCACTGGACAAGACTTTAAGGTTTATCTTTTACCAAAGAATAAACCTGTTGATTAATTGATTGATTAAATGGTGTTTTACGCCGCTTTCATCATTATTTCAGATTTTCAGTCATATCTTGGCAACATCTCTCGTATTTATGCATTTTCTGGTTCCCACCAGAACAAAGCTGGGCTCTGAACCTAGTGGATCCAGTGAGGCTCAAACCATGGGCCTCCAGGTCACCAGTCCTACACTTTCAGGGTTTTCATTTTGAAATGAAGTAACCGACTGACAAAAACAACAGGCCAAGGGTCAAGGGGGGCGCCTAGGCTTTGGCGTCCATGATTACCAAATGGAGATCGGAGAAACGTATCGTCGCCTACGATTGGATAATTGGATGCAAGTATCCAATGAATGACCGCGTAACATTCATAAACCAATTGTTTCTGGTTTCGCGTAAAATTGAACCGGTGTCGCAGTACAGTTACCAACGCGTGAAATATTTTCGATATAAACAACGCAATCAATTTTTCAAAGATCCAGCAAAAACAACCCATTAAAGGCCGATTTCAACCGATATTTTTGATTGGCAATCGGCTTTAAATGAAAACCCTGACACTTTACCAATGACCTGCGCAGGATCCCAAATAAACCTGTGTTTTACCAACCCTGAAGAAGAGAGCCTTTGCAGTCATTGTTGCAAAAATCAGTATTTGCTCTTGTTCCAATAATTTTTGTTACCTTTTCAAAGGCAATCCTATCATTCCTAATTTGTCCTGTACAAAAGCATTCAATATCAAGCAGTCTAGAATAATTATGAGTAGTCTGGTAAAGACTTAACCCTCAACCCTTTTCCAAACAAGCCCTGGTTTCCACGTGTCTGCAGTACAAGTCTTTTGAAAACACTGTGGGAAAAGGAGAAATTGCTTGTAACAAGCAATTTCTCCTTTTCCCACAGTGTTTTCTACCTATTTTGAGACCTTTCTGCCATTTTCATCAAATTTAAAATTGTCGTCTGCAAACTCTTTCAATTTGGACTAGTCCAAAATTTGTCGTTTGGGAAAGGGTTAACCACACAATCCCAACTTTCAACGACCCTGAGGAAGATGGCTTTTGAAAACATTGTGGAAAAAGGAGAAAATGCTGGTTTTCAGCATTTCTTCCTTTTTGCACCATGTTTTCTACCCACAAGAGGCCAATCTGATGTTATGTATTATTTGTTGTCTGCAAATGCTTTTAGTTTGGACAAGGCTGAAATTTTGTTGTCTGGTTAAGAGTTAACTCTTTACCAAATGATAACATTTTAGATCCAAATTAAAAGCATTTGCAGACAAAAAAAAATCAACTGTGACTGGACAATTTAAATCTGATTTTGGCAGTGATAAAAGCATACCTGGAAAAGGAGAAAATGCTGATAACAAATGCTGGTATTCAGCACTTTCTCCTTTTCCCACAATGTTTTCAAAAGGCCGTTAAAACTCTGGATTGTTGGTAAAGGATTCACAAACCCGTTCAAAATACCTTTACAAATTTGTTCTCAATCATATCATTCCAAAGATCTCATTAGAACTTCCCAATTTTTCGCATGAACAAGAACAAAATCACACTTAAGTCGTTACGAAACGAAAAAATTGTACACTTGTCCAAATTAAAAGCATTTGCAGACGACAATTGAAATGTGGCTCAAATGATGTAATTTCTCTTTGATATCGTAGAAAACATTGTGGAAAAGAAGAAAATGCTGATCACCATATTATATCTTTCCCACAATGTTTTATATCCTTCCTACAAAAAAATTTCAGGTTTTGGGACATATTTAATTTGTTGTCTGCAAATGCTTTCAATTTGGTAAAGTCAAAAATTTTGTCGTTATGTTAAAGTTTGTCCCTTTACCACACAATCCCGAGATTTAACGACTCTGATGAAAAAGCCTTTTGAAAACATTTTGGGAAAAGGTGGATATGTTGGTAACCAGCATTTTCTCCTTTTCCCATTATGTTTTCTACCCTTTCAGACACAAATTTTATGATGAGTGCTATACTTTATTTGTCGTCTGTTATTCAGACCTGTCAAAATTTTTTCGTTTGGTAAAGAGTTAAACATGTGACTGACCTTCTATCCAATAATAGATTTCAGTACAATGCTAATGAATAAATGACTAAAAAAGGTAGCCCAAAATAGCTGGGCAATTATTGGCAACTGGGGCATACCAACCTCACTCTACCAGACAACAAAATTCTTTACAGCTAAGTCTTATCTCCATTGAAAGCATTTTGTACAGAATGAATAAAATACAGTCGTGCCATGTTTATCTGGGCTCCGTAATTCCGGAAATCTCAGGATCCGGACAAAAACACCTGGGTACCATTATTTTCTGTACAAATTTTACTTTTTGTTCCGGAAATCCGCGTTCCTGAACCAGAAAGAAAAAAATCGGGAACGAAGGGTTAAAAATTAGTACAAACCTTATCTGACAAACCAGACGTGGCCTGACTGTGTATCACACAATTTAGACTTGTTATTTTCCTAAACTGGTACCCGTTGTATCTTCCTTAACAGTCTGATAGACGTTTATACGAAGATCGATAACAGGCTGCCAGTTATTTTCCACGGTACCATAGACTGCTTATCATAAATACAGTCTACTTTGAGCGATTTCAGATTGGTGGGTCATGAATAACACAGGTATCAGTCTAACTAGTATCATTTGTTGCAGACAATTTTCACACGTTTTGAAAACACACATGTTAATTAGAAGTGTTTTCGAAAACTGTTAAATGACGTTCTCGTGCCATGGATAAGTGTCATTTTAACAGATTATCCATACACGTAGTACTGAAGTGACAATTCCACGCTTTTGTTGTTTAATTATTACTGGATCTACTTGATTACAGTGACGATCACTAAAAAAATAGTTCAAATGTCTGCAAAGATTTTGTGGGCATGTTTAAACTCATCTTTCAAAATTAAAGGCAAAACTAAAATTTGAACAGGCTGCTTGTATATTCAATAATCCTTCGTTTCAAACACATATATTTTCAATTTAAACAGTTAACCATAAGACAAGAGGGCCATGATGGCCCTGGAGTCGCTCACCTGAGCCTTTTGACCAAGCACAACCAATTTCCAACGTCTTGTGAGATATATGTATTACTAAACAATAAAATTTTAAACTCATCAGTCTGAACCTTCTGCATAAAACAAATAATATGTGGATCAAGCTGTGGGATTGGTCTCTCAAAGGGTTAGAAAACATTGTGAAAAAGGGAAAAAATGCTGGATACCTGCATTTTCTCATTTTCAAACAGTGTTTTCAAAAGGCTTCTTTCTGAGAGTCATTCGTACACTAGGTTTTCCTACGATTTGACCTAGTGACGTAGTTTTTTCAGCAAACATGACACATTTTCAAACTGGTCCAAGATATCATCTGGACAAACATTCTTACCAAATTTCAAGAGTATTGGACTGAAAATGTGGCCTCTACAGCGTACACAAGGTTTTTCTAAGATCTGACCTAGTGACCTAGATTTTGACCCAACATGACCCATTTTCAAACTCATCAAAGATATTACCAAGGCAAACATTCTGAGCAACTTTAAAAGAGTATTGAACAAAAAATGTGGCCACAACAGTGTATGCATGGTTTTTCTAAGATTTGACCAGGTGACCTAGTTTTTGACCCAACATGACCCATTTTCAAATTCAACTGAGATATCATCGAGACAAACATTTGACCAACTTTCAAGAGTATCAGACAGAAAATGTGGCTTCTGGAGCTTACACAAGGTTTTTCTAAGATTTGACCTAGTGACCTAGTTTTTCATCCGACATGACCCATTTTCAAACTAGTCAGAGATATTATCAAGGCAAACATTCTGACCAACTTTCAAGAGTACTGGACAGAAAATATGGCCTCTAGAGCATACACAACGTTTTTCTTAGATTTGACCTGGTGACCTAGTTTTTGACTCAACATGGCACATTTTCGTACTATTTCAAGATATAATCAAGACAAACATTCTGACCATTTTTCAAGAGTATTGGACTGAAAATGTGGCCTCTATAGTGTACAAAAGGTTTTTCTAAGATTTGACCTAGTGATATAGTTTTTGACCATACACGACTCAATTTTAAACTTGTCCGAGACTTTATCAAGACAAACATTCTGACCAAATTTCACAAGTATCTGACTGAAAATGTGGCATCTAGAGCGTACACAAGGTTTTTCCAAGATTTGACCTAGTGACCTAGTTTTTTACCCCACATGACCCAATTTCGAACTCGTCTGAGATTTTATCAAGACAAACATTCTGACCAAGTTTCACAAGTATCTGACTGAAAATGTGGCCTCTAGAGCGTACACAAGGTTTTTCCAAGATTTGACCTAGTGACCTAGATTTTGACCCAACATAACCCAATTTCGAACTCATCCGAGATTTTATCAAGACAAACATTCTGACCAAGTTTCATGAGGATCGGACTGAAAATGTGGCCTCTAGAGCGTACACAAGGTTTTTCCAAGATTTGACCTAGTGACCTAGTTTTTGACCCCACATGACCCAATTTCGAACTCATCCGAGATTTTATCAAGACAAACATTCTGACCACATTTCACAAGCGTCCGACCGAAAAGTGGCCTCTAGAGTGTACACAAGGTTTTTCTAAGATTTGACCTAGTGACCTAGTTTTTGACCCCACATGACCCAATTTCGAACTCGTCCGAGATTTTATCAAGACAAACATTCTGACCAAATTTCATGAGGATCTGACTATAAATGTGGCCTCTAGAGCGTACACAAGGTTTTTCTAAGATTTGAGGTAGTGACCTAGTTTTTGACTCCACAGGACCCAATTTCGAACTCGTCTGAGATTTTATCAAGACAAACATTCTGGCCAAATTTCATGAGGATTGGACTGAAAATGTGGCCTCTAGTGCCTACACAAGGTTTTTCTAAGATTTGACCTAGTGACCTAGTTTTTGACCCCACATGACCCAATTTCGAGCTCGTCCGAGATTTTATCAAGACAAACATTCTGACCAAGTTTCATGAAGATTGGACTGAAAATGTGGCCTCTAGAGCGTATACAAGGTAAAAAGTTGACGACGGACACGCACACCACACGACGGACGACGGACACAGCACGATCACAATAGCTCACCATGAGCACTTTGTGCTCAGGTGAGCTAAAAATAAAACAGTTTGATTCATGTTTTACTCGAGATATTTACGTTCCCAAAAGTACACACAAAATTGATTCATGTTTTACTCCAGATATTTACGTTCCCCAAAGTACACACAAAATGGCTGCAGAATATGAAGTTTTTTTTGGAAAATATTTTACTCCTAACAGACAAAAAATATGATTGAAAATACGCCTGTCTTTCATATCAATCAATTGGCAATCAATATTCTGAATTACTCTTTGGTATTTTACCACTTTGAAAGTACAATTACCTGAAGTCAACAGAATGTCTACACCAACCAGCAAAAGACAATGAGTTGGTGTTTCGGCTTCCGTGAAAAATGACATTTGTCAGTATATAGAAGACCATCCAAGAAACCACTATCGCAGGAATTCGACTATACGTCATGTACATTTAAAATACTGTGCATGCGGTGTTTTCTTTATGTTTCGCACTTTTCAAGGTGTTTTCAAACGTAATAATGTGTCAAGCTTTACAAGTGCACCCGTTTGCACAAGTTATGCATGTGCATGTAATTAGGTACAAGGAAAAAATCATGTACAAAAACACACAAATAACAAAAAGGCAAAATGCAAATTTATGACACACTTTATTTTATATATCAGAATAATCTTAGAAGCAATACAGACATGTATACAAGTGCTTGAGGGTACTGACCTACCTTAACTTGGATGCCATGCCGGCAATCCCAGTTCGTTGATCCGGAAATACGGCTTATCCGGAAAAATTCATGGGAAACAGAAGTGTCCGGATAAATGAGGCTCGACTGTAATTAACTCAAGCAAACTGTGGTTCATATTTAGTTTTGTCTTTGATTGCCTAGCTATACATAACAAATGAGTTTGATTGGCTGCTGAATTTCTTTCAAAAAATGAAATTTTATACATTCACAGTGGCTAAGCTAACATGCTCAAGCCAGAGCTCCTGGTAAAATGCCTATGGCTCTATAGCAACTCTACATGAATAATTCAGCATTTGGCTGTATAGCTACTTTGCTTGGAGAGTAATTCTCTCCTATTTTAAAATTGCTCTAATCTATGGTATCTACATCAAAAAATATTAACCCTTTACCAGACAACAAAACTTAACCCTTTCCCAAACAACCAATTCTAGACTGGTCCAAAATGAAAGAGTTCGCAGACGACAATTTTAAAATTGATGAAAATGGCAGAGAGTTCTCCAAAAGGGTAGAAAACACAGTGAGAAAAGGAGAAATTGCTCGTAACGAGCAATTTCTCCTTTTCCTACAGTGTTTTCACAAGACTTGTTCTGCAAGACACATAAAAACCAGGGCTTGTTTGGGAAAGGTTTAAACCTTGTCCAAAGTGAAAGCATTTGCAGACAACAATTTCAAAGTAGCTCAAATGGTGCAATTTTTCTTTAATAGGGGAGAAAACATTGTGGGAAAAGGAGAAAATGCTGGATACCAGTGTTTTCTCCTTTATCCACAATATTTTAAGAAGGCTTCTTTTCCAGGGTCGTTAAAACGTGGCACTGTGGAGTAAAGGGTTAACTCTTATCTGATTGTTGCCCAGTTTTGAAGATCCTAAAAAGAAGGCTATTGAAACTATTACTGGGTAAGGAGAAAATGCTGGTAACCTGCACTGTCTCGTTTTCCCATGATGTTTTTAACTCTTTACCATACAGTCACGGGTTTTAACGACCCTGAACAAAAAGCCTTTGAAAATATTGTTGGAAAAGGAGAAAATGCTGGTAACCAGTATTGTCTCCTTTTCCCACAATGTTTTCAACCCTTCCCAACACAAATTTCAGTTTTTGAGTCACATTTTATTTTGTCGTCTGCAAATGCTTTCAATTTGGACTGATCTGAAATTTTGTTGTGTGGTAAAGGGTTAACTCTTTCAAAGCCAAATTCCAGAATGTGAGCCACCTTTGAAATGACATCTGCAAGTTCTTTCTATTTGGACTAGTCATTTGTCAACGATTAAAATATTTGATTCAAATTTGAAACACATTACGTTGAAACTACCTAACTTTGAGTGATAGAAAATAGTAACAAGATAATAGATGCAATGCATAATTAAATACCTTTTCACTCCAAAGCACTCACACGATTCAATGATGCATCCTAATCCAGTGTAAGTGCATAATATTAACAACTGTTGAAATAAATCATGCATCATGCATTACACGTTAACATTTTCATGCTAATCTGCCCTCCAAAACAGACAAAAAAATATTTCAATTTGTCATGTTCAGTGGTGTTAAATATGGCAATGCGGGGATATATTTCAGTCCAGAATAGCACAGTATACACAAAAGAGTGATTCAATAGCGTTTTCAATAGATCACCCTTGTTTACAAAGCCATGCACATATCAAAGTAGCTTCTTGAAACAATGCTGATCAAGATAAGACTGCACATTTCGTGGAGTCTGATCTTGGATCTACACTGTCCTCTATCTGTCCAAAACAGTAATGAAATAACAGTGGTTTTTTTTGTACTAAGTAAAAATGTCCCTTCCGTTTACTTGTCACTCGAAAGATTAATAAGAATATAGAATTTCCTTAATGATTAATTAAATCAATTTTAGTCTGTATAAACTCCCTGTCTAGTATTTGGTGACAAATGTTTATCCTTTTGGCTAACAAACATATAAAATTTAAAACTCTATCATATCATAGTGAAAACCCCAGAATTTTAATAATCTGTGGTACCTTATGATTTCCCTAGCCCTTTGGTCAAAATAATGATCTCTTAACTCTTTACCACACAATCCCGACTTTTAACGACCCTGAGAAAGAAGCCTTTTGAAAACATTGTGGGAAAAGGAGAAAATGCTGGTTAGCATTTTCTCCTTTTCCCACAATGTTTTCAAAAGGCTTCTTTCTCAGGGTCGTTAAAAGTCGGGATTGTCTGTTAAAGGGTTAAATGACTTTAAAACCTATTTTAGTCTGTAAGATATAAGTCATGCTTTGTAAAAAGCAGTTTAAATGCACCTGCTAAAAGTATCAATCCAGGTTAGCCTGCACTGTCCCCCCCCGCAGGCTGACCCATGTTGAAACTTTCTTTCTTTATAGTCATTTTTCTGCTTGTCTAAGGGCCATTTCACCTCAGGATTTACTCGTTGTTATACAAAATGAATCAATAATTATGTCATGACTTGCCTAGTATAGTGGGTCATGGAGATGCATTAAACCCCCTTTTGCCTTAGCATGGCTCATACGTCATACACGTATGAACATTTAACCCTTTACCACACAATGCCGCCTTTTAACGACCCTGGGAAAGAAGCCTTTTGAAAACATTCCTGGGTCGTTAAAAGGCGCCATTGTGCAGTAAAGGGTTAACCCTTTACAGCACAATGCCGCCTTTTAATGATCCAAGGAGTAAAGCCTATTGAAAACATTGTGGGAAAAGTAGAAAATGCTGGTAACCAGCATTTTCTCCATTTTCCACAATGTTTTCTACCCTATCAAAAGAAAATTGCACAATTTAAGCCACACTGAAATTGTCATCTGCAAATGCTTTCAATTTGGACAAGGCTAAAATTTGTCGTCCGGTACAGGGTTAAGGCTTACTGGCTTCCAGTTTCACCACGTCTACAATTTTCTAATATGGTAAAGAATAGAGATATTAGGCAAAAGGTAAAAGCGGAAAAATTAGATCAAAATACCCTCCAATATTAAGTAACATGTGTTTTGATATCGGTTTATCCTTTACCACACAAACCTGACTTTTAACAACCCTGAGAGAGAAGCTTTCTGAAAACATTGTGGGAAAAGGAGAAAATGCTGGTAACCAGCATTTTCTTCTTTTCTCACAATGTTTTCTACCCTTCCCAAAACAATTTTTTATTTTTCATCAATGATTATTTTGTCGTCTGCAAATGCTTTCAATTTGGACTAGTCTAAAATTTTGTCGTTTGGTAAAGGTTTTAAGTGGTTGTCATGCGTTTTCCTGTGTATATTGTATTCGTCCCTTCAGATACAATTGCAACTGTTTTTATGCTATACCTTACAAATGCGTAACAAAATTAATGCTTGTTCATTTTCACAGTATTTATCATTCCTTTCACCATTATTTAAGGTATAGTGCAGCTGTCAGTGCACCTATCCATGACTTCCTAGGGTTCCTTTAACCCTTTACCAAACGACAAAATTTTGGCCTTGTCCAAATTGAAAGCATTTGCAGACGACAATTGCAGACGAAACATTGTCAGAGAAGAAGAAAATGCCAGTTACCAGCATTTTCTCCTTTTCCCACAATGTTTTCAAAAGGCTTCTTTCCCTGGGTCATTAAAAGGTAGCAGTGTGCGGTAAAGGGTTAAGAAGTATTTTGTACAGTATTTTTCCCCAAGCCACTGACTACTTTGTCCAGGTTGAGCAAGGAATGATTCCTGTGGCAGTAACTATCATCAATTCTCAGAGGGAAATTGGCTAACCTGGGGATTCAAATCAGCAACCCACTGGCTTCAAACTCTCCTTTGCAAAGCCAATGTAGCGCAGTCAGTAGCTTGCAGGACTTGAGACCAGTGGGTCACTGGTTTCGAGTCATTGCAACAGGATTCATTCCTCTTTCTTTCCTGATTATCGTTTCAACGACGGATATGTAGTTATGTGGGAAAGCAGGCACTGACTTAAGAAGAATATTGTTCAAAGTACTGGTAAGAAACTCCAGGAAAGTATGGATAGGTGCACTGTCCACTGCAATATAATTGAAATATTGAAATGGCCTTAAACAACATACAATCAATCAATCAAACCCTCCTTCACCCACAATGTTTTCTACCCTTTCAAAGATTAAACTCATCAATTAAAACACATCAAAGTTGTCTCTAAAATAATGTTTTCAATTTTTACAAGTCTAAAATTTTGTAAGTCTAGTATAAACTTGAGACTGTTTATAACATACATACTTAACCCTTTACCAGACGTCAAAATTTTAGCCTTGTCCAAATTGAAAGCATTTGCAGACGACAATTTCATTGTGGCTTAAATGGTACGATTTTTCTTTGATAGGGCAGAAAACATTGTGGGAAAAAGAAAAAATGCTGGTTAGCAGCATTTTCTACTTTTCCCACAATGTTTTCAATAGGCTTTACTCCTTGGATCATTAAAAGGCGGCATTGTGCTGTAAAGGGTTAACCCTTTACTGCACAATGGCACCTTTTAACGACCCAGGAAGAGGCCTTTTGAAAACACTGTGAGAAAAGAAGAAAATGCTGGTAACCAGCATTTTCTCCTTTTCCCACAATGTTTTCTGCCCTATCAAAGAAAATTTGCACAACTTTAGCCAAATGACATTGTCATCTGCAACTGCTTTCAATTTGGACAAGCCTATAATTTTGTCGTCTGGTAAAAGGGTTAAATAACTATTCCTACAATGTTTTTTTTAGGCCAATGAAAGTAAATTTTTAACCTTTTACCACACAATACCGACTTTTAACAACTGGAATAGAAGACTTTTGAAAAGGTAGGAAAAGGAGAAAATGCTGGCAACCAGCATTTTCTCCTTTTCTCACACTGTTTTCTACTCTCTGACGACAGACTTTATGTTTTGAGTAACATTTACTTTACCCTCTGCAAACACTTTCAATTTGGACAAGGCCAAAAGTTTGTCATTTGGTAAAGGGTTCACTGCTCTTCAAAATTTAACCTTTTCTTTTGCATGACTTGACAAGTTCAAACAATCTGGTAACTAACTCTTCACCACATGGCAAAATCTTGAACTTGTCCAAATCCAAAGCATCTGCAGACGACAAATGAAATGTGGTTCAGATTGTGGATTTGTCTTTCAAAGGGTAGAAAACATTATGGTTAAAAAAGAAAATGCTTGTAACCATCATTTTATCGTTTTTCTGCAATGTTTTCAACAGCTGGCTTCCTCAAGGTCGATATAACTTCAGACTGTGTGATAAAGGGGTATAGGGTTGGTTCACCGATTTTCTATTGTTTATAACATGCATACTTGTATGCAGACATTTTCATTCCTTTGCAGTTTTGTCACGTCATCCCATTTTCACTCTTCTCCATCTGAGAACTGCTGGCTTTGCTTGCAACAGAATGCCCTTTGGTAAGGTACTGTGAAGCCTTGAACTTACCAAACCCATGCATTACGTAATATAAGGGATCATATGTCTAGGATATCAGAGATTTAAAGTTGAAAGCGTTCTAAACAGCATTAAAACTTAACCCTCTTCCTCAAGCAATTCTGAAGGTGAACTGCTGGAAATGCTGGTAACCAATATTTTCTACTTTTCTAGCAATATTTTCCATATTTCTAAGAGCCAATCTCAAGTTGAATTTTAGTCTTCCATTACTTTCTACTTCTCTAACAATGTTTTCTACAATTTTAAAAGTATATAATTATCTTGCATTTAACCCTTTACCAAACGGCAAAATTATGGTCTGTCCAAATTGATAAGTTTTTGCAGACGAAAAAACAATCGTGGCTCAAAACTAAAATTTCCCCATCGAAAGGGTGAAAAACACACTGGGAAAAGGAGAAAGTGCTGGTTACCAGCATTTTCTCCTTTTCCCATGTTTTTAAAAGGCTTTTTCATTAGGGTTGTTAAAACTCAGAATTGTGTGGTAAAGGGTTAATTCTTCCTATGATTGCAATATGGACAAGTCTGTTTGGTATATAATGCCATTTTCGATATTATTTCAGTTATAACACTACATTCAGTGCAACTATTAATGTTTTCCCAAGGTTTCTTACTGTATGTACTTTGTACATATTCTTCCAAAGCCACTGGCTGCTTTCCGACATAACAATATTGTTGTAAGAATGATCAGTGGGGATAGAGGCAAGAATCCTGTCACAGTGACTATCTTTAACTCTTTATCTCTTTACCAAACGACAAAATTCTAGATTGGCCTAATTTGAAAGAAGTTGCAGACGACAAAGTAAATGTGGCTTAAAAATTGAAATTGGTTATGGGACGGGTAGAAAACATTGTGGGAAAAGGAGAAAATGCTGGTTGCCGGCATTTTCTCCTTTTCCCACAATGTTTTCAAAAGGCTTCCTTTTAAGGGTAGTTAAAAGTCGGGATTTTGTGGTAAAGGGTTAACAAACGACAAAATCTTAGCCTGGTCCAAATGCAAAGCATTTGCAGACGACATATTACATGATACTCAAAACATAAATTTTGTCTTTCAAAGGGTAGAAAAAATTCTGGGAAAAGAAGACAATGCTGGTTACCAGCATTTTCTTCTTTTCCCACAATGTTTTCAAAAGGCCCCTTCCCCAGGGTCCTTAACACTCGGGATTGTGTAGTAAAGAGTTCACTCGAAGGAAGAAGGCCTTTGAAAACATTGCTGGGAACTAAGCCAAGCAGGACTCTTGCTAAATAAACAAGAGCACTGTATGTGGGTCAAGTCAAAAAAGGGGCATAACTGTGTCAAAAACACTTTAAAAAATGTCTAAGTTTTCGCATGACAACGCACATGACAATATCGACGCCACGGCTACAACAATAACTCGACATTTTCTTCGAAAACAGCCAAGCTAATGAAATGAACATTCTCAGTGCTATAGGATGCAGATATTGAAATTTCAAAGCTGTTTTTGTCACAACATCTGGTACAGAAGCGGTCATTATAGGTCAAAGATCAGACTATGCAGTCTGATCTTGATGTAAACTGTCTACCTCAAGAGTTAAAATGTGGGTCAGTGTAGATCGACTATCAGACTGCACGTTCTGATCTTGATCTAACCTGTCTGTATCAGGGATTCAAAATCGAGGTCCAGCTATATATTACAGTAACTGTTACTTATCCCTTTCCCAATGCAATCCCGACTTTTAACGAGCCTAAGGAAGGCTTTTGAAAACATTGAGGCAAAAGGAGAAAATGCTGGTAGCCAGCATTTTTCCCTTTTCCCACAATGTTTTCTACCCAATCAAAGTCAAATCTCATCATCTTACAAAAACCTTTGTCATCTGCAAATGCTTTCAATTTGGACGAGTGTAAAATTTTGTTGTTTGGTAAAGAGTTAATGGAAAAGGATTAGAGTCTACTGCCTGTCTGTCTGTCATGCATAACAGCAGAGTTCATGAAATTGACAACGGTCTGTTATCTCTATGCTGGTTTAGGTTTAAGAATTCGGTCATTGACTGCTGGAAGATAACAGTGAGAATTTACACTCTAAAACCTTTATTAACCAATCGCAGCTGTTTTAACCCTTTGCCAAACGACAAAATTTGAGCTTCATCTGAATTGAAATCATTTGCATGCAACAAAATTTTAGACTTGCCTAAATTCATAGCATTTGCATGTAACAAATTAAATGCCACTTCAATGATTGGATTTGTTTTTGAAAATGGGGAAAACAATTTTTGTGGGAAAGGAGAAAATTCTGGTCACCAACATTCAGTCATTTTCCCACAATGTTTTCAAAAAGCCTTTTTCTAAGGGTCATTAAAACTTGGTAAAAGGGTGGTAAATGGTGAACAGCTACGATAACAACCTTCTGAAAACATTGTGGGGAAAGGAGAAAATGCTGGTTAACCCTTTCTCAAACAAGCCCAGGTTTTCACGTGTCTGCAGTACAAGTCTTTTGAAAACACTGTGGGAAAAGGAGAAATTGCTCGTAACGAGCAATTTCTCCTTTTCCCACAGTGTTTTCTACCCTTTTTGAGACCTTTCTGCCATTTTCATCAAATTTAATATTGTCGTCTGCAAACTCTTTCAATTTGGACCAGTCCGAAATTTGACTTTTGGGAAAGGGTTACACAGTCTTAGAATCATCATAATTGAAAGCATAAATTTTAGCAGGCTACAATTAAAAAGGCAGCTCATAAAGAAGGAGTTCTTCTAAGAAAACATTGAAGGAATAGGAGTTAAGTGTTTTTTCTCTCTTCCCCCTCCCCCTATTGTTCAAACTGGACTTTGCACCATTAAAGGTTAACCATTTACCTTACAATACCATGCTGTAATGACCTTGAGGAAGAACCTTTTTAATGAATTGTGCAAGAAGAAAATGCTGAAAACATTTTTTACCCTTTGAAAGACAACAGTCATCATATGAGCAACAATTAATATGCCATCTGCAAATGTTTTCAATTTTGATTAGTCTAAGATATTATCAGGCGGTAAAGAGTAAAGGGCTGGCTGCCAGCTCTTCTCTTTTTTGTTGCAGATGTTGCTGCCCTTTAAACGAATTACCCAGAACAGTTTGTTCGTATGGTGCTTAATGTCATTTTCAACATTATTTCAGTTATACTGCACCTATCTACTGATGCTGTTCTGGGTCCATATTCACCGACTGTTCTTGAGAACTTTCTAGTCTAAAATTCCCTATGCTTTTCTGAATTTGAAGGTAACACAACTTCTGATTAGTAAAGCCAAATAGTTTAGCCAATCAGAAGTTGTGTTTCATTCAAATTTAGACAGTTCTGAAGAATAACACTGCAAACTTTCTTATGAATGGTTGTTGAATACAGAATCTGGAGTTTCCTTCACCATTACTTCTAAAATAATACCTCACAAGCAACTGGCTGCTTTCCCTCACAGTCTTCATCGAAACAGTGTTTAACAGTGAGAGAGGAATAAATCCTGTTGCATGGACCTTTTTTTTTAAGAGTGTCTATGCAGAGTGGTATAGATCAGACTGCACATTCTGTGTAGTCCGATCTTATCTACACTGGACGCAAAGGCAATTGAAATTGTAAAGGATGATTTAAAAGTTAAATCTTTACCACACAACAAATTGGATGTGGCTCAAATGATGAAATTTATCTGTGACCAGGTAGAAAACATTGTGGGAAAAGGAGAAAGTGCTGGTTACCAGCATTTTCTCCTTTTCCCACAATGTTTTTAAACGCCTTTGGTCCTGAATCACTCACCTTAGCCTATGAACATTTGAGAAACTAATACAAAGTGTGGTCCATGTTTTTCTCTGATACGACTTAGTGACAAAGTTTTTACACTAGGCTGACCAATCTCTTAACATTATGAGATATCAACAAGACGGAACATTCTGATCCCATTTGACCAGCATCAGAGTGAAAATGTGGCCTCAAAACACAAGAATTATTTATATATAGTCCAAGTGACCTACTTTTTGACCCGACGTGCCCCATCTTCAAAGTAGCTGCAAATATTATCTGGAGAAATACTGTCACCAACTTTCATTGGCTGGAAAATGTAGCCTTTAGAGTGAACAAAAGGATTTTTAATGATTTGTGCATGAGACCTACTTTTTTGCCAAATATGACCCAATTAAAAACCTGTCCAAGATATCAATAAATCAGACAAAATTTAACCCTTTCCCAAATGACAAATTTTGGACTAGTCCAAATTGAAAGAGTTTGCAGATGACAATTTTAAATTAGATAAAAATGGCAGAAAGGCCTCAAAAAGGGTAGAAAACGCTGTGGGAAAAGGAACTAGAAGGCCCTGAAGGGCCTGAATATGCTCTACTGGCAGGGAATGCAGACTTTATCATGTAAACAAGAACTGGAAATTTTCAACATGAAATGGCTACTTTTCCCACATTGTTTCTTTGATTTTTTTTTCAAAATCAATAGGGTTGAAGCTACTGATGAGATAAACAAACTGTGTGATTTTCATGAAAATCTGACCAGAAATACAGACTTTATTGCGTAAACAAGAACAGAAAATTTAAATTTTCAACTTTAAATGGCTACTTTTCCCATACTATTTGTTGGATTTTTTTCAAAGTCGATAGGGTTGAAGCTATTGATGAAATAAACAAACTGTGCAAGTTTCACGAAAATCTGAAGTTATTTGCAGACTTTATCGCGTAAACAAGAACTGGAAATTTTCAACTTGAAATGGCTACTTTTCCCATACTGTTTGTTGGATTTTTTTCAAATTCAATAGGGTTGAAGCTATTGATGAGATAAACAAACTGTGCAAGTTTCATGAAAATCCGGCAACAAATGCAGACTTTATCGCGTAAACAAGAAAAAGACTAACGGACGGAGAGACAGGCGGACGGACAGACGGACGGACGACGGAAACCCCGCCATGACATAAGCTCTGCTGGCTTTCAGCCAGTAGAGCTAAAAATTGCTCGTTACGAGCAATTTCTCCTTTTCCCACAGTGTTTTCAAAAGACTTGTACTGCAGACACATGAAAACCAGGGCTTGTTCGGGAAAGGGTTAATATACTGACTACCTTCAATTAGTAATGAACTAAAACTATGGCTTCTACAGTGAACACTATGTTTTCCGGAGGCTTGTCCCAGTGACCTACTTTTTAAACTGACATGACCCATTTTTTACCTAATCCCAGGTTATACAAACATTCTCAACACCTTACAAAAGTATCAGACTGAAAATGTGGCCTATAGAGCATACACAAGGTTTTTTTTAAAGATTTCACCCAGTGACTTAGTTTCTCACTACATAATGACCCAATTTCAAAATCGTATGAAATATTATCAATGGCCCAATATTAAAATTATCTGAAATATCAAGACAAAATGTTCTGACCGACTTTGATGAGTATTAGACTGAAAATGAGGGGCCCCTTGAGTGTACATATGGTTTTTGACAATCCTCAATCTTTGGAAAGAAATTGGCCAAGCTAAGGATTCAAACCAGCCAACCCCTGGTCTCAAGCCCTTTACGCTAGTGGACTTGGCTTCAGACTCTTTGTTGAATATAAACTCAGATTCTTTAACGCACAAAGAGAACATATTGCACCATGAGGTTTATTTATGCAACCACCTACTTTTTCTTTGATGTTCTGGAAATCTTTGCACAAATATTTGTATTGGTTGCAGACAGCAGTCAGCTGCCTCCAAACCAAGGAGAGTTTTCATAAAGACGAGTAACAAGTGTTGTCCAAACCCTAAAGTTTCACTTTAACCCTTTCCCAAACAAGCCCTGGTTTTTACGGGTCTGCAGTACAAATCTTTTGAAAACGCTGTGGGAAAATGAGAAATTGCTCGTAACGAGCAATTTCTCCCTTTTCCACAGTGTTTTCTACCCTTTTGGAGAACTTTCCGCCATTTCCATCAAATTTAAGGTTGTCCTACTGTAATGAGATCGAGAAAAATCGGCCAATGTCGGTCAATGTCGGTATTCAACGTACAATAATCGGATAGCCTCACTAACATACGGAGAACGGTCGGTCGTTCACGTCAACTACCGAATCTAAACTGATTTAAATATTTATCGCATTTTTTTTAAATATATAATGATACTGTATTAATGATATAAGATTTTCATAGCTGTTTTGGTGGTTAATTTGACGGATAAAAAATTATTACGAAATATTACGGATTTATCTAACACTTCCGGTGTAGTAGTCATGGCATTTCGCGACCAAAAAGGACGATTCTCGCGGATTAGAAAGAGAAAGACTGCCCATTCTTGCCTAAAAGCCAATTTTGACTGCCACGACTACGCTTTACCTGTTGGTCCTTTGCCTGAGCCTGGTGCTTACGTTGAAGTTACGACGACAAATGACAACTGGAAGGTAGGCCGGCGTCTGGTGGAATTTGACGTTCTATTGAAAAACCTAAGGACGTGTCAATCGTGTTGTCTTGGGCCGTTGTCCTTCACATACGATAGTGTTGTGGGTGAACTTCAGAAAGGACTCGGTGGCTATCTGTATGTCAAGTGTGAACTTTGTGATTTCGTAAATAAAGTGGCCTACGGTAAGACCCACCATGTCAAATCTAGAGGGATGCCATGTTTTGATGCCAATACCAAATTGGGTTCAGGTAAGTCTCTTTTTGTTTAAGAACTTTTGTTATACCTGAGATTTTTAATGTAATAACCATATGTATGCCTGTGACACACTTTTTTTCTGCTATGAAAACCTAGCTGTATGCAGGCCATAGGAAGCAATTTTGGATTGTGGGGCCAAAATTTTCAGAATTGGCTTGACCCAATTCGACATATATTGCATTTAGTTATGCAGTGAAAAATAACCCACCTATTAATTCTATGGTCCGCAAAAGAAGGAAATTTGTTCAAAATTATTTCAACAGTCTGATGAAAAATAAAGATTTTAGAAATGAGAATTGGCATTGACAAGAAAATCTACTTGTGTGGTTATGTAGTTCTTGCATTGAACAGAAAGCAAATGTAAGTGGTAGGCTGTGATGTAAGATTTGACATTGTGGCATCACCAGCTGAGGTATGCACAGAACTTTATTAAATTCTACCGTGAGTAGATCTATTTCTCACAGTGTTAGTGCTTTGTTTTTTTTTTGTTTTATTTTTGTAAAAACGCTCCTGGTCAGATGCTAAGAAAATTGTTAACAGTTACAACTGTATCGTGAAATGGAGAAAATGACTTCAGTATGTACTCTTGAAAAATTATGAAATGAAGATTCACTTGAATTATTTACTGACAGTTCAGTGATATACTACGATTTTCCTACAATATAGAGCCAAACACTGAAATGGTCAATGAATTTATTAGTGATCAAATTATTGGGAGGGCCTGGCCCCCACTTCCCCCTTTTGTTCCAACGGCCCTGGTATGGATGGATATGAAAATTTAGGCCTTCAAGTACAACAGCCCTTCCTTGAAACCTTTCCTCCTATGTTTCAAAGGGGCTTCATTTTTGTATAAAAAAAAACATGCTTTCCAATTCTTAATTGTTATTGTTAATCTTCTTTTAACCATATGTAAAACAATTCAAAAGAGGCTGTTTTCATAATTTCTCTTCATATTAGACTATACAAACAAATTGAAATATTTATATCCCTCTGCTTCTTATTCCGTCTATATTTTTTTAACCCATAAAGTGCTGAAACCGACTTATCTTGTCTTTGTGGACAGTGTAGATCAGATAAGACTGCACAGAATGTGCAGTCTGATCTTAGATCTACTCTGTCCACTACTTTGTAACATATTCTGGCAAAAAAAACTTTGGTACAGCAATATTTCAGATCTTTTTCCTATTTAAAAATGTCTCTTGTTTTAATTCAGGGCTTTAAGAGTATTTCAAAATGGATATTGACTCTTGGTTACCAGAGCATTCTAGTTATACTCAAGTGTGGTTCATTCGGGTCTATACTGTGCCAAAAAGTGTTAATGAATGTTTGTGCCTAATGCTTTAAAATTCTTTAACTCTTTACCGAAGGACAAAATTTTCACTTGTCCAAATCCAAAGTATTTGCAGATAACAAATTTGGCACATATAAAATGTGTTTTTGTAACAATGGTATTGTGGGAAAACGGGGAAATTCTGGTCACCAAAATAAATTGATAATAGCATTTTCTCCTTTTTCCTCACTTTCAAAATTCCTTTTTATCATGGTTGTTTAAATACTGAATTTATTGTAAATGGTTCTTAAACATGGCCTTGCGACTAGCTCTATAATATGGAACAAAATTTTATGCTGGTCCAAATTGAAAGTGTTTGTAGATGACAAATTACATGAGGCGTATATACGTACACTTGATTCTGAACTGTAAGAAACCATAGTAGGAGAAGTGGAAAACATGGTTACCTGCATTTTCTCCTCTTCCACCTATGTTTTCAAAAATTCTGATTTTGTGCTTATAAGTTAAGCTACAGTAACAAATTCCTCTGGGTTGCATTTTTTATTTTTTCATTTTAGACATGTACGCAAAGTCTTTTGAAAATCATCAAATGATTGATCAACAGCTTTGATGAGTCTCCTGACATTTGACCATATACTGTGACCTTGACTAGGTGTGAAAGAAATGCTTGTTTCTTGTTGTTAATCTAAAGGCCAGTTACTGCTCTTTGTCAGTTTTTGCTTTCTCTGTGCCTTATTATTACTAGGAACTTTCAGCCTTTCATTTATAAGCAAAAATGTTTGTCTCACTCAAGAGTTATCTGCCAGTATTTACTTTTGCCTACCATGTATACTAGGAAATCAACCCAGTCCTGCATGGGTGTCTTGTTCAAAGCTTTCTTAACCCTTTACCAGTTGTCAAAATTTTAGCCCTGTTCATATTGAAAGCATTTGCAGACAACAATTTCAGTAGAGCTCAAATGTTGGAACTGTTTATTGACAGAGTAGAAAACATTGTGGAAAAAGGAGAAAATGCTGGGTACCTGCATTTTCTCCTTTTTCCACAATGTTTTCTAAAGGCTTCTTTCCAATGGTTGTCAAAAGTCGTCCTTGTGTGGTAAAGGGTTAAGGGTTAATGATATAATGCATGAAAATTTTTATTGTTAACAGGTCTAAGAAACATTTTACTATGTATTTCTTTGGAGCGATATCAGTATGCATCTTTCTTGACCAAAGTGCTTGTGTACTACCGCAGTAAAATGAAGAAAATCTTGTCATCTAACTGGTTTTAATTGTAAAATTAAATATCTAAGCACTTATTAAGATTAATTTATCAATAATTAGTTCACAGAGATAGTGAGTGGTGTGTTTTGAGTTTTATAATTGAAGATGATTGAATTTAGTTAAAATTTTTTGTACATATTTAAAGAAACGTCGAAATGAGGGTGTGCATGTTCAAAATCGAATATTTTCAGTTACGTGTGGTGAAAGATGCTGAAAATCATATATGTTGTTCCAAACAGGTTTAAGAAAAAACCCAAGTATGATTTATCCATGCCCCATTTATCAAATTATGATATTTTTGAAAAAAATTGGAGGCTTTGTCTCAGAGGATGGAAAAAAAATTAAAGAAAATCCTGTTACAACTGGTATAAGTTTTGTCATATTTTCTCTCAGTTTATTATTGTACATTAGAATTGTTGGTTTTCTGAAAGAACATAATGTGCCAAGTCTTTTAGTACCAAATTTGATAGAAACACCATAAATTTGTAAAAAATACTTGCATTTGAATTCCTTAGGGTGGTGCCTATTTTGTCACGGAGTCCGAGAGGGGGGGTGGGTTTTCAAAAGTTCATATAACTTTATTTTTTTATGGACAATGTTTCTGATTTTTCATATTTAAGACTCTAAGACAATGACAAATAAGATAATATGTTTTTTTTTTCAATTTTAAATACTGCCCATTACAGTAGGACAACCTTAAAATTGCCGTCTGCAAACTCTTTCAGTTTGGAAGGGTCTAAAATTTGTCGTTTGGGAAAGGGTTAACAGACAACATAATTCTAGACTTGTCCAAATTGAATTCAATTCTAGATGACAAATCAATTATAGATCAAATGATTTGAGAGAACTTTGACAGGACAGAAAGCATAGTATTAAAGCCTCCCTTCTTTTATCACTGTGTTTTCAAACGCCTTCTCTGAAACTCATTACCAAAATAAAAAAGTTTTAGACACCTTATTGCTCTTACTCGATAAATGTTTCATTATCAATTTATATTTTTGTTTATGTTTGGGATAACAGGTTTAAAATCACGTATCGTAACGAGATTATAAACCCAACTTCATAATGTAGTATCACATTTTGTTTCGTGGTTTTAGACATGTATTCCCAAAAAAACAAACAATAATATTAACTGTTAATGAAAGGTTTATCGAGTTGGAGTTATACTCATATGGAAAGCAATGCATATGACAAAATAAATATGACATAAATAATGGAATTGCTTTTAACTCGATCTTTACCAAACTTTAACATTTTAGACTGGACCAAATTGAAAGCATTTGCAGACGACAAATTAAGTGTAGCTTAAATGGTGATTTATGTATTGGATAGGGTGGAAAACATTGTGGGAAAAGGAGAAAATGCTGGTTACCAGCATTTTCTCTTTTTCCCACAATGCTTTCAAAAAGCCTCTTCCTCAGGGTCGTTAAAAGTTGGAATTGTGTGATAATGGGTTAAGTGGGATAAAAACATTGGGGGAAAAGAAGACAATAATGCTACCAGCATTTTCTCCTTTTCCCACTGTTTTCAAAACCTTTTTTTGTTAGAGGTCTTCCAAAAATTTGATTGATCACCCTTGTAGTGTTAACTTAGCTATTTACCAAATGACAAAATTTTTCACTTGTCGGAATTGAAAGCATTTGCAGAAGACATATTTAATTCAGCTCAAATGACTGCATTTGTATTTGACAGGTTATAGAAAACATTGTGCAAAAAGAAGAAAATGCTGGTTACCAGCATTTTCTTCTTTTCCCAAAATGTTTTCAAAAGGTTTCTTCTTCAGGGTCATTAAAAACTCGGGGATTGCGTGATAAAGGGTTAAATTAAATGGACATTCTAAGACGGTATTGAAGATATTGAAATTTCAAGTTTTTTTTGTGTGTGTCAGAATGCTGGTATCTGTCAAAGGAGCAGATAGCGTAAACCCAAGATCAGACTCAACATTCTATGCAGTCTGATCTTAATCGTCACTGTCTGCATAGGATTTCTTTTTAGTTATATCCAGGTTCAGGGCTACCAGACTTAACACTACCAATGTTATGCATCAGGACTGAATCGATGAGAGAGATCTACCAAACTTGTTTGGGATATAAACATGCGTGTATAAAAAAAGAAATGGGTTCATGATCATGACAAACTTTCACAAATAGTCTAAACATTAGTTTCACATTTTGACCCCAGATACACATTCCGAAGTTTTTTCAGTAGTTTGTTGTTTTGGAGCAGTCTGGTATTTTATCATTTTGTAAAGAATTAATATCCCCTGTGCCATCAAATCTAACCTCTTACCAGACGACAAACTATAAACTTGTCTAAATTGAAAGCATTTGCAGAAGAAAAATTGCATCCGGCTGAAATGATGGAATTTGTCTCTTAGAAAACCTGGCAGGAGAAGGATAAACTGCTGGTTACCACTGTTTTCTCCTTTCCCACAAAATTTTCATAAAGTTTCTTCCCAAGGGTTATTATAACTTGCAACTGTTTGGTAAAGGGTGAATTCTTTAACTCTTTACAACACAGTCCCAACTTTTAACGACCCTCAAAAAGAAGCCTATTGAAAACAATATGAGAAAGGGAGATAATACTGGTAACCAGCATTTTCTCCTTTTCCCACAATGTTTTCTACCCTTCCAAAAACAAACTTTAATTTTTCAGTCACATTTTTTTTGTCGTCTGCAACTGCTTTCAATTTGGGCCAGTCTAAAATTTTGTTGTTTGGTAAAGAGTTAACCTACAACAAAATTTTAGACTGGTCCCAATTAAAAGCATTTGTAAGTGAGGAACGACAAAATTTTAGACTGGTCCAAATAAAAGCATTTGCAGACGACAAACTACATAGTGCATGAACAAAATTAATTAGAAATAGAAAAGATAGAAAACACTGAAGGGAAAGGAGAAAATGCTGGTTTTTCAAAAGTCATTTTCCTGGAAGGTGTGTCCAATTGAACTGATTGGTGTTTTATGCCGCTTTCAACATTTTTTCAGTCATATCACGGCGACAGCTCACATATTCATGTATTCCCTGGGTTTAACCAGTACTAGGCTAGGGCTCTGAAGTGTCTTGTCCAAGGACACTCCCACGAAAAACCCAGTGGATTCAGTGAGGCTCAAACCCGGGGCCTCCAGGTTATGAGTCCTACACTTTACCACTGAGGCACACGGGGGTGTCTATTAAAACATGGGATTGTATGGTAAAGGGTCTATCTAAAATAGTTGAAGTGAAGGAGTGGTTAAACAAAGGCTGAAAATATTTGTGGCTAAATTAACAGTTAACTCTTTACCACACAATCCCGACTTTTAAAAACCCTGCGGAAGAAGCCTTTTGAAAGCATTGTGGGAAAAGGAGAAAATGCTGATAACCAGCATTTTCTCCTTCTCCCACAATGTTTTCTAGTCTATGAAAGACAAATTTCATTTATTTGAGTTCCATTTGTCATCTGCAAATGCCTTTAATTTAGACGTGGCCAACATTTTGTCGTTTTAGTAGAGTTAATATATGGAATAATTAGCCCTCTACGAAACAGCTACAATTTTAGACTTGACCAAACTGAACTCGCCAGCAGATAATAAAATATATGTAGCTCAAATGAAAGGATTCCTCTTTGAACAGGAAGAAAACATTGTGAGGGAGGAAAAAGGAGAAAATGCTTTCATTAAGATTGTTTGGTACAGGGTTAACCCTTTCCCAAACGACAAATTTTGGACTGGTCCAAATTGAAAGAGTTTGCAGATGACAATTTTAAATTTAAAGGAAATGGCAGAAAGGTCTCAAAAAGGGTAGAAAACACTGTGGGAAAAGGAGAAATTGCTCATTACGAGCAATTTCTCCTTTTCCCACAGTGTTTTCAAAAGACTTGTACTGCAGACACGTGAAAACCAGGGCTTGTTTGAGAGAGGGATTGTATAATTATAGAGAGGGACAGGCAACTACCCTGTATAAGATCCTTGGTTAATCTAAACTGGTTGGAAAATTAAAATTGAAGACTGGTAAAAAAAAAAAAAGGATTGTAAAAATTTAGAATTTAACCCTTTACCACATGACAAATTTTTTTCACATCCATAATGAAAAAAAGCTTTTGTAGAGGAGAAACTAAACATGGCTCAAATGATCAAATTTGTTTTTAAAAGGGGTGGAAAACATGGTGGGGAAAAGGAGACAAGAGGGCCCTGGATCGCTCACCTGAGTCAATAGGTGAAATTTCACTCCAGGGCCATAATGACCCAATTTAAAACTCACCTGAGATATTATTAAGACAAACATTCTGACCAATTGCCAGGTCAATTGAGCTGAAAATGTGGCCTCTGGGATGTCCAAAATGTATTTCATCAATTTGGCCTAGTTTATGACCCTATGTGACCATATTTCAAACTCATCCAAGATATCAAGGCAAACTTGTTAACCAAGGTTCAGGTGAATTGGACAACAATTGCCGCCTCTTGAGTGCCCACAAGGTATTTCTGTAATTTGACCCAGTGACCTAGATTATGACCCTATGTGACCCAATTTCAAACCCATTCAAGATATCATCCAGTCAAACATGCTGAAAAAGTTTTAGGTGAGTTGAGCAAAAATTGTGACCTCTAGAACGCCCACAATACATTTCTTGAATCTGACCTAGTGACCTAGTTTATGACCCTATGAGACCTAATTTCTGAATGATCCGATATATCATCATGTCAAACATGTAAACCAATTTTCAGGTCAATTTAGCTAGAATTGTGGCCTCTAGAGTGCCCACTAGGTATTTCTTCAATGTGACCTAGTGACCTTGTTTATGACCCTATGTGACCCAAATTTGAACTCCGAGATATCATCAAGACAAACACGCTGACCAATTTTCAGGTCAATTGAGCAAGAATTGTGGCTGCCACAGCGCCCACAAGATATTTCTTTAAATTTGACCTAGTGACCTTGTTTATGACCCTATGTGACCCAATTTTGAACTCATCCAGGATTTTATCAAGACAAACATGCTGATCGATTTTCAGGTCAATTAACCCTTTACCACACAACAAAAATTTATACCAGTCCAAACTGAAAGTATTTGCAGATGACAATTTCAATGTGGTTCAAAGATGTGATTTTGGTTGGACAGGGTACAAAACATTGTGGGAAAAGGAGAAAATGCTGGTAACCAGCATTTTCTCCTTTTCCCACCATGTTTTCAAAAGGCTTCTTTCTCAAGGGTGTTAAAAGTCGGGATTATGTGGTGAAGAGTTAAGTAAGAATTGTAGCCTCTAGAGCACCCACAAGGAATTTTTGTAAGTTGATCTAGTGAGACCTGGTTTAGGACTCTAGGTTACCCAAATTCAAACTCATCCGAAATTTCATCAAGACAAACATTCTGACCAATTTTCAGGCCAACTGAGTAAGAAATGTGGCCTCCAGAGTGTCCACAAGGTATTTCTTAAATTTGACCTAGTGACCTAGTTTATGACCCAAGGTATCCCAAATTCGACTTCATCCATGATTTTATTAAGACAAAGATTCCAACCAATTTTCAAGACAATCGAGCAATAAATGTGGCCTCTAAACTGCCCAAAAGGTATTTCTTTAATTTGACCTAGTGACCTAGATTATGTCCCCAGGTGAACCAATTCTGAACTCGTCCTAGATTTCATCAAGACAAACATTCTGACCAATTTTCAGGTCAATTGTGCAAAAATGTGGCCTCTAGACTGCCCACAATGTGTTACTTTAATTTGAGCTAGTGACCTAGTTTATGACCCCAGGTGACCCAATTTCAAACTCATCCAAGATTTCATCAAGACAAACATTCTGACCAATTTTCAGGTCAATTGAGCAAAAATGTGGCCTCTAGAGTGCCCACAAGGTATTTCTTTAATTTGACCTAGTGACCTAGTTTATGACCCTAGGTGACCCAAATCTGAACTCATTTAAGATTTTATCAAGACAAACAATTTAACCAACTTTCAGGTCAATTGATTAAGAAATGTGGCCTCTAGTGTCCACAAGGTATTTCTTTAATTTGACCAGTGACCTAGTTTATGACCCTGTGACCCAAATCTAAACTCACTCAAGATTTTATCAAGACAAACAATCTGACCAATTTTCAGGTCAACTGAGTAAGAAATGTGGCCTCTAGAGTGTCCACAAGGTAATTCTTTAATATGACCTAGTGACCTAGTTTATGACCCCAGGTCACCCCAATTCGAATTCATCCGAGATTTCATCAAGACAAACATTCTGACCAATTTTCAGGTCAACTGAGTAAGAAATGTGGCCTCTAGAGTGTACACAAGGTAAATTGACAACGGATGACGGACATCGGACAACCACAAAAGCTCACCTTGAGCACGTTGTGCTCAGGTGAGCTAAAAATGATAGTTTCCAGTACTTTCTTCTTTTCTCAAAATGTGTCAGAAAGCCTCTTGCCTAGGGGGTCTTTAAACTTGGGATAGTTATGTTAAGCCTTTACCACACAATCCTGAGTTTTAACAACTGTAATGAAGAAGGCTTTTGAAAACATTGTGGGAAAAGGAGAAAATGTTGGTTACCAGCATTTTCTCCTTTTCCCACAATGTTTTCTATCGTAACAAAGACAGAAAACATCATTTGAACTACATTTATTTTGTCATCTGCAAATGCTTTCAATTTGGTAGTCCAAAATTTTGTCGTTTGGTAAAGAGTTACAGATTTGAATATGTAAAGGAATTGGACAAACCTTTTCTAAACCCCCCCTCGCTCCCGTCAACAAAAACAAGAACATGTTTAACATCTTGTCCAAATCAAAGTGACTGTAAAACATGCTTTTTTTTTTTTTAACCATGTGTCTGTACATTTGCACCTGCAAAATGCAGACTAGCTCTCATCATGGTTTCATGCATGTTTGATCTTTGCACTTGATAATTCATTCTGTTCCCTTTGTTCTTTGCAGTTCTATCTGACAGCCATGGGTGATCCTTGGTCTGATCTACCCTTCATGTTAACTGTTTCCTAAACCACAAGATTTTGGACTGGTCCAAATCCATTTACCTATTGCAGATAACATTTTAACCTTTACCACACAATCCGGAGATTTATCTACCCCGAGGAACAAATCTTTTGAAGCTTTGTGGAAAACAGAGAAAATGCTGGTGACCAGTATTTTCTACTTTTCCCACAATGTTCTCTATCCTCTATCCTATCAAAAACTAACAAAAAAATTTATTTAACTCTTTACCAAACGATAATATTTTAGACTGGTCCAAATTCAAAGCATTTGCAGACGACAAAATAAATGTGACTGAAAAATTAAAATTAGTCTTGGTAAGGGTAGAAAACATTGTTGGAAAAGGAGAAAATGCTGGTAACCAGCATTTTCTCCTATTCCCACAATGTTTTCAAAGGGCTTCTTTCACTGTTAAAAGTCAGGACTGAGTAGTAAAGGGTTAAAGGTGCCTGCCTCTATGTGTGTTTTCAATGCACATTTGGATGCATTTGGTGCCAGATTTTGGAAAGTTTGGATGCAAAGAAAAAAAGTGGTATCGCCGATAGTATACTCGACCAAAAAAGTGGTCCCACTCCTAACTGACCTTCCCGACTGGTAAAGACGGCTTTGCATGCATAGCTTTAATTTGTTCACTGCCAATGTCGCCTTGGCCATCTTTTGCGAATTGTATAGATCAAGATCAGACTGCAAAAATGTGCCATCTGATCTTGGATCTACACCATCTGCTACCTGTTATAAATCTTTGACCAAAATCAGGTTCAAAGCAATAAAAATATTCTGAAGACTGCAAGAATCCATTTATTTTGGCAGCGATAGAGTTAATGCAAAATACTGAAATTTACTATTTCCTTTCACCACCAAGTCATATGTAAATTTCAATCTCTTCTCATCATTAACCCTTTGCCACACAGTCCCGAGTTTTGATGACCCTGAAGAGCAAGGCTTTTGAAAACACTGTGGGAAAAGGAAAAAATGTGGTAATCAGCATTCTGTCCTTTTCCCGCAATATTTTCTGCGCCATCAAAGACAGAAATCATTATTTTAGCTACATTTAATTTATAGTCTGCAAATGCTTTCAATTCGGTAAATTCCAAAATTTTGTTATGTGGTAAAAAGGTTACACATTACTGCAAAGATACATGTTTTTATGCCTCTGATACACTGAATTTGAAAAAATTATTATTTAACTCTTTACCAAAAATGTAGACTAGTCCAAATTGAAAGCATTTGCAGACAACATTTTAAATGTAGCTCAAAACATAACATTTGTCTCTTAATCCTTTCCCAAACAAGCCCTGGTTTTCACGTGTCTGCAGTACAAGTCTCTTGAAAACACTGTGGGAAAAGGAGAAATTGCTCGTGACGAGCAATTTCTCCTTTTCCCACAGTGTTTTCTAACCTTTTTGAGAACTTATCTGCCATTTTCATCCAATTTAAAATTGTCGTCTGCAAACTGTTTCAATTTGGACCAGTCCAAAATTTGTCGTTTGGGAAAGGGTTAATAGGTAGAAAACATTGTGGGAAAAGAAGAAAATGCTGGTTACCAGCATTTTCTTCTTTTCCCACAATGTTTTCAACAGGCTTCTTTCTTGGGGTCGTTAAAAGTCGGGATTGTGTGGTAAAGAGTTAACTCTACCACACAATGCCTACTTTTAATGACCCTGAGAAAGAAAGCTTTTGAAAACATTGTGGGAAAAGGAGAAAATGCTGGTAACCAGCATTTTCTCCTTTTCCCACGATGTTTTCTACCCTTTCACAGACAAATCCCATTGATTGAGTATTATTTGTTTTCTGCAATTGCTTTCAAACTGGAACTAGTCTAAGATCTTGTAGTTTGGTAGAGAGTTTACTCTTTACCAAAACAACAAAAATTTAGACTGGTCCAAATTCAAAGCATTCGCAGACGACAAAATAAATGTGACTGAAAAATTAAAACTTGTTTGGGGAAGGGTGGAAAACATTGTTGGAAAAGGAGAAAATGCTGGTTACCAGCATTTTCTTCTTTTCCCACAATGTTTTCAAAAGGCTTCTTTCACAGAGTCGTATAAAGTCAGGATTGTGTGGTAAAGGGTTAAAACAATGATTGTTGATTGATTGTATGATGTTTAACGCCATTTTCAACATTATTTCAGTTATTTCGCAGCGGCCAGTGCACCTATCCATGCTTTCCTGGAGTTTCTTTTACAAGTACTACGCACAATATTCTTTCCAAGCCACTGGCTGCTTTCCCACATAACAATTGTTGAAACAATGGTCAGCAGTGAGAGAGGAATGAATCCTGTCGCAATGACTATCATCAATCCTCGGAAAGAAATTGGCCAAGTCGGGGATCGAACCAGCAACCTCCTGTTCTCAAGTCCTGTACGCTACCGACTGAGCTATGGGGGCTCGGCTTAAAGGGTTAAAACAAAAACCCTAACTACTTCAGATAGAGCAAAGGAGAAATATCTGACAGAAAGGAAAGTGCCTCAATTCAGAACTTATTAAAAAATGGAGAAAAAGGCTTCCAGGCAAACATTTGCCCCTTTTGTCACAATATCGTGAAAAGCTGTGTCCTCCAGAGGCAAATAAAATTTGTATGGGATAGACAAAAGTTATTGCATGCAATCAGCATGTCAAGAGAAGGTTTAGCATGCCTATCTCAGGCAGATAATCTTGATCCTTTGCATATACAGGTAAAAAAATCACTGTTTACAGTAACCAGGGTCCACCATGGCTTAGTGGCTCTGGTTACAATCAAGATTCCTGGTTTACTATTCGTTCAACATTATTTCAGTTATATCACAGCCACAGTTCACGTTACGTCCTGTAATTTACTACAGGTAGGTTGGGGCTCTGAAGATTAAATTCTTTACCACACTGCAATATTTTAGAAAGGTCAAAATTGAAAGCATCTGCAGGCAACAAATTAAATGTACAGTCAAACCTGGTGATCCGTCCACCTCCATTCAGCGTGAACCTCCACTTAACGGCCAGTTCAATGTTCCCCCAACTACTTTTACTCTATATGAACCTTTATTCAACACGCACCCATAAAACGCACGCAACGGCCGCCAAAATCGTGTCCCATTTTTCAAAACAACCTGGTATGTAGCGGCCAGTAACCAACGTAAGTCGGACTGCTAACTTATACTTCACACTTAGTGTACTTCTCACATCAGACCGTTTTCGGATTAACAACTAAAGTGTCAAAATCGAACAATCATATACACACGTCGCCAATCAACAGGTGTATGCATATAACCTGATATCCTCTAGAACGGGTTATTTTGATGCAATTGATGATTTCGTAAGCTATTATTCCCGATTTGTCAAAAATTTTGAAGTTAGAAATCAAATGTAAATTACCCGAGTCAGACTACCAAAAATGTTTTTCTGCTTTCGATTTAATCTGAAATTACGTAACGTACGTGTAGCTGCCTCGACATCTTGTTTGTCTACTTACTTCTAAAAGGTGAGAAAAGATTAAAGAAAACTGTCCTAACAACCGATTGCACCCAAATTGGTATAGGTTATTACCTATGCCGGTGTGTTTAAGAAATTGTCTTTGATGACATTAATTTTAATTGACAATTACACCTGTGTCACATTTTAATTGACCAGTAAACCTACGACTGTTTGATCTTTATGCCCAATCATCTTTCGACCATTCCATTGTTTTGATAGGTGATTATACCAAAGATGCAGATTTCTTATGTTTTGACCGTACGATATGTCTATTGTACTTTTGACTCGAGACTGTTAACATCATATTTGGAATTATGGCTTGTACCAAGAGAAAAGTGTTGACATTTGAACAAAGAGTGGAAGTGATTAGACTTTTAGAGTCTGGAAAGAGTTCTCGGATTGTAGCTGAACAATTTGGTATTGGTAAAACACAGGTTCAACAGACCCTGAAGAGAAAATGTATATGGACATGTACCCCAGCCCTTTATAAATGTTTAGGAAAAGATAACTCCAAGAACATCTTGCGTGATCGACCTCTTTTATGCAAGCACCTGTCTTAAGCAAGCGATTTTGGAAGGGCCCTTGACCGCTTGCTTAAGACAGGTTTGACTGTAGCTCAAACGATTGCATTTGTTTCTAAAATGCTAGAAAACATTGTGGAAAAAGGAGAAAATGCTGATTACCAGCATTTTCTCCTTTTCCCGCAATGTTTTCAAAAGGCTTCTGTCTCAGAGTCATTAAAATGCAGGATCTGTGTGGTAATAGGCTAATGATAGTCACTGTGACAGGATTCATTCCTTTCTGATCACTGAACTTTGTTTCACTGATGTAGAGAAAGCAGCCAGTGAATTGGAAAGAATATTGTGCAAAGTACTGGTAAAACAAAAATCTGCAGACAAGCATGGATAGGTGCACTGGCCGCCACAACATAAACAAGAGCGGCAAATTGTCGCAAGATACGCCCGTCTTACCCCAAGCTGTAAAGTTGGGGCATAATAATGATAAAGGGGAGGTATAGAAAAATAGTAGTGCAGAATATTTTTTTTACTGTTGATTGAAGATAATGGCAGTGTATTTGTGTTGACGGAACCCTTGTTTATTATTGTATTACTATTAAATCTTTACCACACAGCAAAAGTTTGGACTAGTCCAAATTGAAATCATTTGCAGTTGACAAACTAAATGTAACTCAAAAATTGAAATTTGGTTTGGAAAGGGTAGAAAACATTGTGGGAAAAGGAGAAAATGCTGGTGCATAAAAAATAAGCAATTTATATTTCATGTGCACTGCACTACCCCTTGATGAGATGTATCCAGCCCTAAAATTTCATAACTCGGGGTAGTATAGTTTGAGAGATATGCATCATACAAAATTCAAGTTCGAAAAAAAAACAAGAAATGGGAACTAACTGAAAAATTAAGCAAGCAAGAGTTGAAATTTATATGCACAGCACTTCCCGTTGATGGAATGTATCCACGCATGAAATTTCATATCCTTAGCTAGTATGGTTCTGAAGATATGCACTGGACAAAATTAAAGTTTCAAAATAAAGAAAGAGCAATAAGTCAAAAATTAAGCAAGAGTTATGGTTCATGTGCACTGCACTCCCAGTTGATGAAATCTATCTACGCATGAAATTTCATAGCCATAGGTAGTATAGTTTTGGAGATATGCTCGAGACAAAATTCAAGTATGAAAATAAGTCAAAAATTAAGGAAGGAAGAGTTATGATTCCTGTGCACTGCACTCCCCCTTAATGAGATGTATGCAGGCATGAAATTTCAAAACCCTAGGTAGTATAGTTTTGGAGATATTCACCGGAGAAAATGCAAGTATGAAAAAGAAGAAAGGGCAATTACTGAAAAATTGAGGAAGCAAGAGTTATGATTCCTGTGCACTGCACTCCCCCTTAATGAGATGTATGCAGACATGAAATTTCATAACCGTAGGTAGTATAGTATTGGAGATATTCACCGGACAAAATTCAAGTATGAAAAACAAGAAAGGGCAATAACTCAAAAATTAAGGAAGCAAGAGTTATGATTCCTGTGCACTGCACTCCCCCTTGATGAGATCTATCCATGCATGAAATTTCATAACCGTAGGTAGTATAGTTTTGGAGATATGCTCCGGACAAAATTCAAGTATGAAAAACAACAAAGGGCAATAGCTCAAAAATTAAGGAAGCAAGAGTTATGATTCCTGTGCACTGCACTCCCCCTTGATGAGATCTATCCACTCATGAAATTTCATAACCCTAGGTAGTATAGTATTGGAGATATTCACCGGACAAAATTCAAGTATGAAAAACAAGAAAGGGCAATAACTCAAAAATTAAGGAAGCAAGAGTTATGATTCCTGTGCACTGCACTCCCCCTTGATGAGATCTATCCACACATGAAATTTCATAACCCTAGGTAGTATAGTATTGGAGATATTCACCGGACAAAATTCAAGTATGAAAAACAAGGAAGGGCAATAACTCAAAAATTAAGGAAGCAAGAGTTATGATTCCTGTGCACTGCACTCCCCCTTGATGAGATCTATCCACTCATGAAATTTCATAACCGTAGGTAGTATAGTATTGGAGATATTCACCGGACAAAATTCAAGTATGAAAAACAACAAAGGGCAATAACTGAAAAATTAAGGAAGCAAGAGTTATGATTCCTGTGGACTGCACTCCCCCTTGATGAGATCTATCCACTCATGAAATTTCATAACCCTAGGTAGTATAGTATTGGAGATATTCACCGGACAAAATTCAAGTATGAAAAACAACAAAGGGCAATAACTCAAAAATTAAGGAAGCAAGAGTTATGATTCCTGTGCACTGCACTCCCCCTTGATGAGATCTATCCACGTATGAAATTTCATAACCGTAGGTAGTATAGTTTTGGAGATATGCTCCGGACAAAGAACTGGACGCCGCCCGCCCGCCCGCCCGCCACGGGTGATCCCAAAATACGTCCCGTCTTCGACGGGCGTATAATGAAATCAAGTTCAAAATGGTGTTTTACATACCATACAAAGAACATCAGCACCAGGAGTTCAAAATTAATGTGTCATTTATATCGTTCTTTTCCTTGAAATGCTAAATATGATTTTGAATAATGCAACATTAGCAATTTACGAGATAAATAGGTCTTGCTCGACACAACTACATGCACATACTTTAACCCTTTACTGCACAATGACACCTTTTGACGACCCTGGGAAAGAAGCCTTTTGAAAACATTGTGGGAAAAGGAGAAAATGCTGGTAACCAGCATTTTCTCCTTTTCCCGCAATGTTTTCTATCCTATCAAAAGAAAATAGCACCATTTGAGCCACACTGAAATTGTCGTCTGTAAATGCTTTCAATTTGGACAAGGCTAAAATTTTGTCATCTAGTAAAGGGTTAACATCCATCTCATCAAAGAGAAATATTTCAAAATTTCCTGTTGTGCAATGGATGTAAAAAACCCTTTACAAAACAATTCCCTTGTTTTCATGTCGTCAATTAAAAGGTTCTAAATAACACTATAGAAAAGGAGCAAATGATGGTAACCACAATGTTTTCTAATCTATTAACTCTTTACCAAACAACAAAATTTTAGACAGGTTACAACTGAAAGCATTTGCAGACAACAAAATGAATGTGACCAAAAAAATCAAATTTGTTTTGAGAAGGGTAAAAAACACTGTGAGAAAAGGAGAAAATGCTGGTTACCAGCATTTTCTCTTTTACCAACAATGTTTTCAAAGGGCTACTTTCTCAGGGTTGTTAAATGTTGGTTTGATTGATTGATTGTATGGTGTTTAACGCCGTTTTCAACATTATTTCAGTTATATCACGGTGACCAGTGCACCTATCCATGCTTTCCTGGAGTTTCATTTACCAGTACTCTGCACAATATTCTTTCCAAGCCACTGGCTGCCTTCTCACATAACCATCATCGAAACAATGGTCAGCGGTGAGAGAGGAATGAATCCTGTCAAGATGACTTTCATCAATCCTCGGAAAGAAATTGGCCAAGCTTGGGATTGAACCAGCGACCCTCTGTTCTCAAGTCCTGTTCGCTACAGACTGAGCTACGGGGGCTTGACGTTAAATGTTGGGATTGTGCAGTAAAGTTTTAAAGATAAGTCCTTTGATTTAACCTTTTACCAGATGACAAAATTTTGGACTCATCTGCAATGACAGCACTTCTTGCAGACAACAATTTAGATATGGCTCAAAATATGAGATTTGTCAGTAAAGTGTAGAAAAAAAATTGTGGGAAAAGGAGAAAATGCTGGTTACTAGCATTTTCTCCTTTTCCCACAGTGTTTTCAAAAGCTTTTTCCTTCAAGGTTGTTAAAACTTAGGATTGTGCAGTAAAGAATTAATCTACGTTTATGTCATCTGCAAACATTTTCAAATTGGACTATCTTAAAATTTTGTCATTAAGTATAGAGTGAATTTGTCATCTGCAAATGCTTTCAATTTGGACAATGCTAAAATATTGACATTTGGTGAAAATCATAACCCTTTTACCAAACAATCCGGCAAGCAGAGTGCTTTAGAAAAAATTCTAGGAAAAAGAGAAAATGCTAGAAACCAGCATTTTAACCTGGGCCAAAAATGTTTTCTATCCTGTCAAAGACAAACCTTAACCCTTTCCCAAACAAGCCCTGGTTTTCACGTGTCTGCAGTACAAGTCTTTTGAAAACACTGTGGGAAAAGGAGAAATTGCTCGTAACGAGCAATTTCTCCTTTTCCGACAGTGTTTTCTACCCTTTTTGAGAACTTTCTGCCATTTTCATCAAATTTAAAATTGTCGTCTGCAAACTCTTTCAATTTGGATCAGTCCAAAATTTGTCGTTTGGGAAAGGGTTAATGCTTAGTTTTTCATTCACATTTAATCTAGTGTGTGCAAATGCTTTCAATTTGGAGAGGGCTAAAATTTTGTGGTCTGGTAAGAGTTAACCCTTTACCACACAATTCTGAGTTTTAAAGAACATGGGGAAGATGCCTTTAGAAAACACTTTGACAAAGGAGAAAATGCAGGTAACCAGCATTTTCTCCCTTTCCCCAATGTTTTCTACCCATTCAAGGACAAATACCGTCATTTAATTCGAATCTAATTTGTTGCATGCAAATGCTTCTAACTTGGGCAAGTCCAAAATTTTGTTGTGTCGTAAAGAGTTAACCCTTTACCACACAATGTCGCCTTTTAACGACCCTTGGAAAGAGGCCTTTTGAAAACATTGTGGGAAAAGGAGAAAATGCTGGTAACCAGCATTTTCTCCTTTTCCCACAAAGTTTTCTACCTTATCAAAGAAAAATTTCACCATTTTTGAGTCACACTGAAATTGTCGTCTGCAAATGCTTTCAATTTGGACAAGGCTAAAATTATGTCATCTGGCAAAGGGTTAAAGTACATCATTGATCTGTCTGGAATCATTTTTGACTCATTACCTCTTGAGACAAAATCCATTGCAGACGATTTTTCTTCAACCCTTTGCTACACAATTAGATATTTGACTTGTCCAAATTGAAAGGATATGCAGACTTCCAAATAATTGTGATCCAAAACTTGGAATTTGTTTCTGGAAAGGAAACAAACATTGTGGGAAAAGGAGAAAATGCTCGTTACTATCATTTTCTCCTTTTCCCACTTTATGTCTTCAAATGGCTTCTTTCACTTGGATTGTTAACCCTCAAAGCCCTGCAATCAACTTAAGCCATTTTTGCAGACAATGTAGTTCAAGATCAGACTGCACAGAACTTGCAGTCTGATCTTTGATCTACACTGTCTGCTACTATGTTAAGTATTTTAATGGAAAAAAAAAGAACTTGAAATAGCAATATTTTGGGCTCTTTTTCCCAATTAAAAAGGTCCAAATTATCAATTCAGCTTTTTAACCCTTTATCACATAATCCCAACTTTTAAAGACCCTGGGAAAGAAGCCTTTTGAAAACATTGTGGGAAAAGGAGAAAATGCTGGTAACCAGCACTTTCTCCGTTTCCCGCAATGTTTTCTGTAAACCCCCCCCCCCCAAATCAATTTTTCAGCCACATTTAAATTGTTGTCTGCAAATGCTTTCAATTAGGGAAAGTCTAAAATCTTGCCATTTGGTAAGGAATTAAAGGTTAAAACTTGGAATTGTTTGGTATAGAGTTAATCTCTATAGACAGCATAGTTTTAGAAATTTCCAAGTCTGAAAACATTTATAGACAAATGTGGCTCAAAAATAAAAAAATCTCTTTGAAACAATACAAGACATTGTGGAAAAAGGAGAAAAAGCTGGTTAACAGCATTTTCTCCTTTTTCTACATTGTTTAAATATCCCTTCTTCAAGGTGGTGCTACCGATCATTGTTTCTGCAGTAGTTATTGTGGCAAGGCAGCCAGTGGCTTCAGAAGAATACTGTGCGAATTTCTAGTTAAAGAAACTCCAGGAAAGCATGGATAGGTGCACTGGCCACCTTGATATAACTTAAATAATGTTGATCATGACACTAAACACCAATCAACCAATCAATCTTCACAGCAGTTAAAATTTGGGATTGTCTGGTAATGCATTAACCCTTTACCAAACAATCCTGGGTTTCCGCGGCCCTGGGAAAGACGGCTTTTGAAAACACTGTGGGAAAAGGAGAAAATGCTGGTAACCAGCATTTTCTCCTTTTCCCACAATGTTTTCTACCCTGTCAGAGAGCTTAAGCTCATTAGTACCAATTTTGAATTTGTCGTCTGCATATGTTTTGAATATGAAAGAGTCTAAAATTTGTTGTTTGGGAAGGGTTTAAAGACCCCTAGGAACAAGAATTTTGAAAACATAGATGCGACAGGTGCCAGTGTGGCTCAAAGAAAGGAACTGGTCATTAAAAGGAAAGAATGCATCATGGGAAAAGACAAAAATGCTACCAGCATCTTCACCTTTACCTTCAATATTTTCAAATGCCTTCTTCAGTATCATTATAGTTGTGCTTTTTTTTGTACAGGGTTGACTGAATGTTTTCAAGCAGAATCTGAGATTCTCTTTGTTTGATGCTGATGATACTTCAGACCTTCTAAAAATAGATTGGAGGATTATGGGAAGACTGGCCAATGAACTCTTGGAAAAATTGCCAATAAATAGTAAGAAACATTCTGATATCTTATTGGGTTAACAAGTGCATTTCTGAGACATTCAGTGCAGAGACAGTTCAGGAAATCAATGTCAAGGTCATTTGCCAAATGCTATTCAGTAAGGAATGTTGAAAAGTTCAAGCAATTCACTCTTTACCAAACGACAAAATCTTCGACTGTTCCTAATTCAGAGCGCATACAACATTAAATATGGTTCAAACAATGGAATTTGTCCCTGAAAGAGTAGAACACAATGTGGGAAAACCAAAAAATACTGGTAACCCGCATTTTTTCCCAGAATGTTTCATAAAGCTTTCTTCCTAAAACCAGGGAATGTTTTGTAAAGGGTTAACAACTAATGACTTCATATTTATATCCGTAATAAAGAAAAATCTTCTTCATTAAATCAAATAAAGTAACTAAAATACTATTTGATCTATAAATACTATGTCCCCAATAAAAGACAACGGAAAAACTAGAGGAAGAGTTATTGACTGTTTTCAGCACAACAAAAAATTAGACAAGTCCAGGCACAAGTTGAAAGCACTTGCAACTGACAAATCAACCCTTTACCAAACAACAAAAATTTGGACTTGACCTAATTGAGAACATTTGCAGACGACAAAGCAAATGTTTTTAAAATGGTAATTTCTGTCTTTGATAGGGTAGAAAACATCGTGGGAAAAGGAGAAAATGCTGGTTACTAGCATTTTCTCCTTTCCCCACAATGTTTTCAAAAGCCTTTTCTTTCAGGGTCGTTAAAAGTCAGGATTGTGTGGTAAAGGGTTAATTGTGGTCCAAGTAATAAGAATCTTCTTTGGATGGGCAGAAAACATTGTGGGAAAAGGAGAAAATGCTGGTAAAGGGTTAATTGTGGTCCAAATAATAAGAATCTTCTTTGGATGGGCAGAAAACATTGTGGGAAAAGGAGAAAATGCTGGTTACCAGCATTTTCTCCTTTTCCCACAGTGTTTTCAACAGTCTTCTTCCTCAGGGTTGTTAAAAGTTGGAATTGTGAGGTTAACGATTTAGACATAATTACTTACCTCTTTACCACACGACAAATTTTTAGACCCGTCCAAATTGAAAGCATTTGCAGACAACAATTTCGATGTGGCTCAAATAACGTGAACTTCCTTTGATAGCGTAGAAAACATTGTGGGAAAAGGAGAAAATGCTGGTTACCAGCATTTTCTCCTTTTCCCACAATCTTTTCAAAAGACATCTTCCTCAAGTCGTTAAAAGTCGGCATTGTGTGGTATAGGGTTAAGTCTTTACCAGTAACCAAATTTCACACTTGTCCAAAACGAAAGCATGAATTTGCAGATGATATATTAAATCTGGCTTGATTCATCATATTGGTTATTAAAAGGACAGAAAACATTGTGGGAAAGGAGAAAATGCTTCTTACCAGCATTTTCTCCCTTATCAACAATGTTTTCAATACCATACCACAAATTCTGTCAACAATGGCTGAACTCTTTACCACATGAGAAAAATGTAGCCTTGTCCAAAAGCATTTGCAGACGCCAATTTTAATGTGACAGAACTGATGAATTACGTCTTTGATAGGGTAGAAAAACATTGCGGGAAAAGGAGAAAATGCTGGTTACCAGCTAATCTCCTTTTCCCAGGTTTTCAAAGGGCTTCTTCCTCAGGGTCGTTAAAAGTCGGCATTGTGTGGTAAAGGGTTAAACAATGGGATTTATTTGTTAAAGGGTAAAAAACATTGTGTGAAAGGCAGGGAAGTAAGGGATTTTCATTTTCGCCTTTTTCCTACAATGTTTATTACCCTTTCTAAGACAAATCTTTTCATTTAGCTCCTTACCATGCAACAAAATTTTAGACTTGTCCAAATTGAAAGTATTAAGTTTTGTTGACGATGGATGATAACATGTGGATGAAATCCAGTCATTTGTCTATAATAGGGTGCAAGACATTGTGGTAAAAGGAGAAAATGTTGGTTTTTCTCTTATTCCCACAATGTTTTAAAAATCCTTTATTCTTAGAGTCATTAAAAGTCAGGATAGTACAATAAAGGGTTTAAGTTTAACTCTACCACACAACAGAATTTTAGACCAGTCCAAATTGAAGGCATTTGCAGATGACAAATGGGGTACAAACGACAGTATCAGTCTTTGCGATTGTTGAAAACATTGAGGGAAAAGAAGAAAATGCTGGTTCCCAGCATTTTCTTCTTTTCCCACAATGTTTTCAAGAGCAGCCTTCTTCAGGGTAGTTAAAACCCAGGATTGTGTGGTAAAGAGTTAAACATATGTACTTTACATCCATTAACCCTTTCCCAAACAAGCCCTGGTTTTCACGTGTCTGCAGTACAAGTCTTTTGAAAACACTGTGGAAAAAGGAGAAATTGCTCGTAACAAGCAATTTCTCCTTTTCCCACAGTGTTTTCTACCCTTTTTGAGAACTTTCTGCCATTTTCATCAAATTTAAAATTGTCGTCTGAAACTCTTTCAATTTGGACCAGTCCAAAATTTGTCGTTTGGGAAAGGGTTAAGAAACAACCGTCCTTATGACTTATACTAGTCGCTCTTGAATCTACACCAGTTCTCACACTGAATGTGTGGGCCAATGAAAGGGCCCAAGTTGAACTCGGGGCCCTATGGTTACGAGGCTGACACTCTAACTCAAGACCACAGACACCACTGGTATAGGCTTGAGCATTTGTCGTCTGCAAGAGCTTTAAATTTGGGCAAGTCAAAAATTTTGTCAGCTAGTAAAGATTTACACTACAAGATATTATTTCATTAAAAGTCATAAGCAGGAATAAAAAGTAAACGAGATAAAATGGTATAAGAGATAAAAGAGATAAGAGCCGATATTACTTACTATTGTAATGGTGAAAGTCAAAAGTCACTGTAAATCCGCTGGAATGATTTTCCACCCATATATAAGTGATTTTTATAAAATTTAACTTTGAATGAAAGACTTGTGGTGTAAGTGAATTCGCCGAATTTTTACAAATTCGTCCAAAAGGTTCCTCTCTCTCACTCTTCTCTTTCAACACAACTTCCGGTGGCAAACAAGCGTCCGAGTCAAATTCCGGCGATCGGGCAGACTCCAAGTTTCTGTTGGTCATGGAAGACTGGGGCCGGAAGCCGAAGAATCGTGTGAAATTGAGCTCGATAAAGTTGTTCTGCGGAGCGTGAATATGATATTCACACTGTTTGTAACCTTTTTCTTGGTAGAGCTGAGAGAGTGCCTTTATCTCGTCTTTTTGGGAGTATGTGAAACTGCAGACAGCTGGAAATAAACAAGAAAACTGCGATAGATCTAGTAAAATGGAAAATTCATCTTTTGGAAACTATCATCCTATGATCTCACAACAGGCTTTTCAAAAAGTTGTAGAAAAGGAGAAAATGTGGGCAATGAGCATTTTCTCCATTTTCAGCAATGTTTCTACCCTTTCTGAAACAAATCCTTTACCTCAAGCCAAATTTTATTTAAAGTCTGCAAATCCTTTCAATTTGGACTTGTTTAACCCTTTACCAAACAATCCCGGGTTTTAACGACCCTGGGAGAGAAGCCTTTTGAAAACAATGTGGAAAAAGGAGAAAATGCTGGCAACCAGCATTTTCTGCTTTTCCCAAAATGTTTTTTACCCTTCCCTTTTCAATTTTTGAGTCACATTTATTTTTTCGTCTGCAAATGCTTTGAATTTGGACTGGTTTGAAGTTTTGTCATTTGGTAAAGGGTAGAAAAAATTGTGGGAAAAGCAGAAAATGCTGTTTACCAGCATTTTCTCCTTTTCCAACAATGTTTTCAAAACGCTTTCTTCTTCAGGGTAATTAAAAGGCGGCATTGTGCAGTATAGGGTTATTCAACATTTAGTTTGTTGTCTGAAAATGCTTTTAATTTGGGCCATTCTAAAGTGTTGTTTGGTAACGAATTAACTCTTTACCAAACAACAAAATTTTAGACTTGTCCAAATTGAAAGTATCTCCAGACGATAAAATAAATGTGACTGAAAAATTGAAATTTAGTTTGGAAAGGGTAGAAAACATTGTGGGAAAAGGAAAAAATGCTGGTTACCAGTATTTTCTCCTTTTCCCTCAATGTTTTCAAAAGGCTTTTTTCATAGGGTCGTTAAAAGTCAGGATTGTTTGGTAAAGAGTAAAGTCTTTACCAAACGACGAAATTTCTGACTTGACCAAATTTAAAGCATTTGCAGACGACAAAATTAATGTAGCTCAAATGATGATTTCTGTCTTAAATATGGAAGAAAACATTGTAGGAAAAGGAGAAAATGCTAGTAACCAGCATTTTCTCCTTTTCCTACAGTGTTTTCAAAAGGCGTCTTCTTTGGGGTTGTTAAAAGTCGGGATTGTTCGGTAAAGAGTTATAGAGTGAAGTACTCCATTTACACTCAATTGCACTAATTTCCATGTAATCATGTCACACTCTAACAACACACTGGTGTATTTTTAGTTCCTCTATGATCCGTCAAAAATAATGACTCAAAAATAATGACGGTTCCCTGAACACTATCAACCTTTATGGACTCCTTCCATATCAAAAGCAGTTGCAGATGACAAATTCAGTGTGGCTCAAGCGATGAGATTTGTCTTGGAAAGGATAGAAAACATTGTGGGAAAAGGAGAAAATGCTGGTCACCAGGATTTTCTCCTTTTCACACAATGTTTTCAAAAGCCTTCTCTGTTGGGATTGTTAAATCTCTGGATTTGTGTGCTAACTACCAACAGACCAATTCTATCATCTGAGCTCCACTAAATACATGTACTGTATTTCACGTAATTAATGCGCCCTGGCGCCATGCAAAACACCGACAGTGCGCTCTTATTTCACCAATTTCCTGAAATTTAAGCGCCGTCACTTACAGTAAGTGATCCAGGTTTTAGTTAGTGCCGGGTGCAAAGCGGTCACCATTTTGAATGACTGTGCAGTAATGCAGATATCGATTTTACCACCGATCATGATTTATTTGGACATTAGACATCATTCATGATTAGTATAATGGGACACTGGTATTCAATACTTCACTTTCTTACAGTTTTTGTGGCATTTGTCGAAGACAATGCCACTATGAGTTCAATACGACATTTTGAAAATCATGTATCGTATTTTGTGCAAAACCGAAGGAAGTAAACCCAACTAAAATCAATTTTTCGGAGAAAAATAAATATTTCGATTGCACTCAGATATGAAATTGAAAATGGCGTATTACAATAAATTGGATTAGGCCATCAATCGTGGAAATACTTCCTTTTTATCAAAAATAGCTTGATCTGCTATGGCCTTCTATAGTGGTGTAATGACACACACATACCGTGCTTATTCGTTCCAAAACCAGTTCGTTCCTGGGCTTATTTGTCCCAGGATTGTTCGCCCTGACTTGTTCGTCCCACAAGATTGGACCCTTCTCTATCGGATTTTGCATGACTATATAGTAGATTGACTTTCAAGCGAATATTTTGAAACTGTTTCTGTTGTTTATTTTTCAAATTATTAATTCCACACAATGGCTCCCTTGACAAATGCCACACCAGCGTTTTTAACGCTTTGATTAAGAAGTTAGGACTATGTCGAAGCCGCACCGGTTTTTTAGTAGGGTTGACTTTTGAGGCCAAAATCAACTATTGCGATAGTATTGACATTGGAAAAAATACTAATGCAATAGTATTGATTAGGGGTGAAACAATACGGTAAAAAGCGTATTGCAATATATTGCAATACGGCTGACCCGTATTGCAATACGTATTGCAATATGCTGTATATGCTGACATTTAGCATATCTGACCACTTGTAGTCACTGTTAGGGTAGCATATGCTCAAAAGGTGATAAAGAAAACTAGTACATGTGCTTGGAACTCTTCCATTCTTTCAAGATAATGAACTAAAAATCAATTGTTTCGCATGAACAAATAAAAACAAACTAAAATTGACTAGTCTTTAACACTCGCTATCTTGACGATTTTCGTCTGCCATTTTTTTTCTTCAAGAGCGTACTTGTTTATATAAAAACCAGCGCTACTATACCGAACTTCGGGACATGGCTCAACAGAGTAGACAGTGCGATGCACTAACTTACTCAGTTGCTTACTGCACTAACACTAATACTTTGCAGCTTAACTACTGGAAAACGCAAAAATAAGTGTGAGCAAAGTTATAAGAAATGAATAACATACAAACTCCATTGATCCAAAAGCATTAAAGCTCGACGTTTATTTGGAGTTCGTGTCGTGAATTTTATGTGGTCATAGTTTTACCTAAACACCGGTGACACCGCCTGTGGAAAAAAATAAACAACTTTCGCTTTCGGAAATCTTTAGAACTGTAAGTTGAAAAACGATCGATTTCTGACAGAATTTTTGGGAAAACCGGACTTTCTGATGCAATTAAGAGAAGTTGACATATTGCAGAAATACCGATACGGTAAAATTCGAACCGGTTTCGGTTTTTTCTTTGAATAGACCGCGGTTAATCGGTTAATCGGTAAACCGTTTCACCACTAGTATTGATATTGCCATTTCCTATTGCAATACTACTGAAATACTATTGCATGAATAACACTAGATGAAATTTCACCAAATTACATCTTGAAATCATGTTTTATACTAATACTTTCTCTGGGTAGTTTAATTCTACCTGAGTACCCGTTTTGAATGACAAACAAGAGGGCCATGATGGCCCTGTATCGCTCCACTGGCTTATAAATATAAACCATCGAAACTAAACATTTCAATTCTGAACCAAATGGTTTCAAAATGAAGACTTACAAAGTTTTCTCTGTAAAAGCCCATGTGAAAGTTGAGACTCGCAGGGCAAAGCCATTTTTGATCCCAAAGCTATATTTACTTGGCCCCTGGTAGAGGTCCACAAGATTAAGCCACATGCCAAAATAATACAAGTCTATGCTGTATGGTTATAAATAAGGTGATTTTAAATTTTTGTCCATATGAAGCCTCTGTAAAACATAAGACCCCTGATGCAAGACTAATTTCAAAAAAAAAAAAAATTCAAAACAGGAAGATTTCTTAAGTTGTCACCATGTACGCCCATGTAAAACTTGTGACCCCTGCAGCGGGACCAATTTTGACCCCAGGGCTAAAATTTTGGCCAGCTTGGTAGAGGCCCACTAGATATAGCTACATGCAAAATTTAGTAGCTCTAGGCCTTATAGCTAGGTACAGGAAGATTTTTAAAGTTTTCTCTATATAAGCCTATGTAAAACTTGTGACCCCTGGGGCAGAGCCAATTTTGACCCCAGGGCTATAATTTGAAGAAACTTGATAGAGGTCTACTACATAAAGCTACATGCCAAATTTCGTAGCCCTATGCCTTTTGGTTTCAGACAAGAAGATTTTTAAAGATTTCCAATATTTTTCAGTTTTGTTGCCATGGCAACCAGAGTGTTTGAAGGAATCAAATTCTTTCAAGAAATTCTGAAGAGGACCATGGCAGGATCATTTCTGTGAAGTTTCATGAAAATTGGATGGGTAGTTTCAGAGAAGATGTTTGAAATAAAAGTTAACGCACGGACGGGCAGACGCACGGACAGACGGACGCACGACGGACACCGGGCCATGACATAAGCCCACTGGCCTTTGGCCAGTGGAGCTAAAAAGGGAACAACAGAGTTTAATGCAAGATGCTCAATAAATTTCCAGTAACTATTTTTTCCAAGTGCAGATGGTTCACAGACAATTACCTGGTAAACATAACTTTACATAAACCATAAACTTTTGAGGAAGCCAACTTTTAAATGTGATTGTCTGATTGAAATACAACAGAATGAAAAGCAAAAAATGCTGACAAATGCAGATGGTTCGTAAACACACCTTACAAAAATTTAATCACAAAGTAACTCTAAACTTTTTAACCCTTAAACTGCTAAATAAATGAGACGAAAATTTCCACTCAATAATAAAAACCCAAATACAGAGATTTCGTAATCGATTTCACCGGAAAGAAAATACCAATCCGGAGAGTGTAGATCAAAGATCAGACTGCACATTCTGTGAAGTCTAATCTTGATCTACACTGTCCGCAAAAGATTAGCGAGTCGCGCTTAGCAGCTTAAGGGTTAAGAAGTCAACTTTTAAATGTGGTGCAGAGCCCATAATGCTGACAGAAAGACATTTCACTTAATCCCTTAATATTTAAGTAGTCAATGAAATGTTCCCTTTTTTTTCCAGAAATAGAAGAATGCAAGTTTTTTGAAACATTATGGCAAAAGGAGAAAATGCTGGTTACCATCATTTTCTTCTTTTCCCACAACATTGAATGTCGGGTGCTTCCTTTTCCAGTGGTCAGTCGAATTGGTGGTATTCCCGCTGCATTTCAAAGTAGGTTGACATATCTTGCATCCCAAACGTTTTTATCTATTTGTCCATTTGCTTGTATAAAGCCAAAATGCTCTTAAACTTTGATTTGTTTTTCTTATTTCGAATGACGTTGCAGTTGCTGATGCAGTTGCCATACTTTACGTTGCTAAGGAGAATGATCCCGTTCCGCCAGCCGATAATTCGCCACATAGGCGAACAATATTTTTCACACAAAAAAAAAACAATATAACAGGAGTGTATGATTAAAAAGAGACAAGAGAAAGTTTACTGAGAATCAAGCATCGCAAATCAATGTCTATAAATGATACAACAATTAAATCGAATTGTGCAAGTTGTTTCCAACTTCAATACCAAAACTGATCTGGACAAAACATCTGACAGAAAGAATACAGGAAGAATTATCGGAAGGACGGCGACATTCAGGAGCTTTTATGGGGCTATTTGAATTCATTTTCTCCTCTTCTTGTTATTAGTGAAACTATTAACACTATCAACAGTCGAGGTAAATATCGGCGATAGTTATTGATGTTCAACTGAGCCATCGATGCAGTTACATAGACATGCTTGCCATTGTGATCCATCGATAGTCTGATGTATCGTTACACTCCTAGTTTATAGTTTAGTTATAAAATATTGGTCATAGCCTGCATTTGAAAAGTTTTAGTGAAGTTATCTTGCATTTGGAAGTTTGTCACTCCTGTTGTAGATTTTAAGGTAGGGTCAATGTGGTAGGGGGTTGTCCAGAGGCCCCTGGAGTAAAAAATACAGTGGGGGTGCTACTATTTGGGAGGGAGCGTTAATTAGGTGAAATTTGGTATGTCATCTGCAAAATGGGAAAGTCTCAAGTTTCATTTTCTGGTACTGAATTAACTCTTGACTAAACAACAAAAATTTGGACTTCACCAAATTGAGATCAATTTTCCCCAAACACTCAAAAGCTTTCAAGACACTGATGAAGAGGGCTTTAGAAAACATTGTGGGAAAAAGAGAAAAGGCGGAACAGCATTTTTCTCCTTCCACATGGTTTCTATCTTTTCAAAACTATTATCTCATCATTTGAACAACATCTGGTTTTCTGTCTGTGTGTATGTTCTCAATTTGGACTAAAATTTTAACCCTTACAGCATTGAGTTAATGAAATAAACCTTTCCAATCATCCGAAAAGCATCCAAAACATTGTCATTTCAAGGTTGTTTTGGCCAGAATATATAACGAAGTAGCGGAAAAGATCAGACTGCATGTTCTGTGCAGTCTGATTTTGATCTACTCTGTCCGCAAAAACAACTTCATGTGGTTCCAGCACTTTATGGGTTAACCCTTTACCACACAATCCCGACTTTTAACGACCCTGAGAAAGAAGCCTTTTGAAAACATTGTGGGAAAAGGAGAAAATGCTGGTAGCCAGCATTTTCTCCTATTCCCACAATGTTTTCTAACCTTCCAAAAACAAATTTCAGTTTTCGAGTTACATTTATTTTGTTGTCTGCAAATGCTTTCAATTTGGACTAGTCTAAAAATTTGTCGTTTGGTAAAGGGTTAAGTCTGGAAGTTTGAAGTCTGGTAAAGAAATTTGCTCTTTCCAAAATGACAAATCTTAAAATCTTCCAAATTGTAAGCAACCGGTCTGCCAATGACAAAGGTGAGCTCTTTGTGCACTGAGAAAATCTTGTTTGCATAAAATATAGATCCAGATCTGCATAGAACAAAGTCACTTGGATACACATTTTCTTCTATTCTCCCCAACTTCAGATATCCCTTAGAGCACCCAATAAACCTGCCCGACATCTTCATCCTAGAAATACGACTCATATAATTGCAATTGCTTTTGTCTACAGTGATTCAGCAAAGCGGACAGTGTAGGTCAAAGATAAGGCTGTACATTTTGTGCAACCTGATCTTGATCTACACTGGCCGCAAATGCAACTATAGTCGTGAAAGGCGCTTTAACCCTTTACGACCCCAAGGAAAAAGCCTATTGAAAACGTTGTGGGAAAAGGAGAATATGCTGGCAACCAGCATTTTCTCCTTTTCCCACAATGTTTTCTGCTATTCCCAAAACAAATTTCAACTTCTGAGTAACATTTATTTTCTCGTCTGCTAAAGCTTTCAATTTGGACTGGTCTAAAATTTTGTCGTTTGGTAAAGAGTTAAGGGATATTCTTGCAATCCTCCTTTATTCCCTACAGCCCACTGATATTGTATTGGAGTTTAATGGTATTTCAACACCTTAGGTCATATAATAGTGGTCAGTGCACCTACGCATGTATTTCCTGGCTTTCTAACACCAGAACTGACACAACTTTCTTTTCAAATCACTGACAGTTTTTCTCACATGCATCAGAGGTGAGAAGAGAAAAATTGCCGAAAAGAAAGTTTACCTCATCTGGGTATTTAACTGCTAACCACCAGGTCACAAGTCAGATATGCTAAGCTATCAAACCCGGCCCCACAGCCCCCAATCCCCCTTCAAATATTCCTGCAATAACAACCTTGAATATCGTAAAATATGTCGCTACTTTTTTCCTAAAAGAAAATATTTACATAATTTCCTGTGATTGGTTAACCCCTTCACAAGACTCTACCAAATTAAATGTATTTGCAGAAAACAAAATAAATGTAGCTCAAGAGATGATTGCTATCTATAATGTTTATAGGAAACAATGTGAGGAAAGGAGAAAATGCTAGTTTCCAGCATTTTCTCCTTTTTCCACAATGTTTTCGCTGGCCTCATGCCATGCCTCCCTGCTGTCTTTAACTCATTACCACACAATCCTAAGTTTTAACGACCCTGTAAATGAAAGATTTTGAAACCATCGTGGCAAAAGGGGAAAATGCTGGTGACCTGCATTTTCTCATGTTCCTGCAATGTTTTTTATCCTATCAAAGACAAATCTCGCCATTTTAGAGATATTTCATTTGTTGTCTGCAAATGCTTTCAATTTGGACTAGTCTAAAATTTTGTCATTTGGTAAAGTTTAAAACATTTGGATTGTATGGTAAAGGGTTTAGCACAGTAATATGTCTAGCCATGTTCTATTTATAGAAATACTTGACAACTGCAAACTATTTGAGATTTGTATCTCCCTAGTTCAAAGATTTAGCACCCTTTTTCCCTTAAAACCGACTTTTCTCCCAACACATTGCATAATTTATGCACTGAAACACTGGCCCCACTTCCTTAGCGAAACTAAGGCTGTAAAGACTATATCAACTGTAAAAACACTAGGCAAAACTTTAGCAAAACTCTTTACCAAACAACAAAATTTTAGTCTGGTCTAAATTGAGAGGATTTGCAGATGACAAATCAATTTTTGCTCAAATAGTAAGATTTGTCCTTGATAAGATAGAAAACATTATTGGAAAAGGAGAAAATGCTGGTTATTAGCATTTTCTCTTTTTCAACAATGTTTTCAAAAGCCTTCTAAGAGTCATTAACAAGAGGGCCATGATGGCCCTGTATCGCTCCACTGGCTTATAAATATAAACCACGAAGAAAAGTCTTCACTATATAAGCCCTTATAAAACTTTGACCTCATGGCTACAGTCTGACTAAATGGGGAATATTGTATTAGAAGAATAACATGCCAAATGTGGGAATTCTTGGCCTTATGGCTGGTAACAAGATGGTTTCTGAATTTTTAACTCCATAAACCCATGTAAAACTTGTGATCCCTGGTGCAGGGCCAAACTTGATCCTAGAGCTGTAACTTGGGCCCTCTTTGTAACTGTCCACTAAATAATGCTATAATTATATGCAAAATTTGGTAGCCTAAGCCTTATGGCTGTGTACACCAAGATTTAAAAGTTTTCCCTATGTAAGCCTATGTAAATCTTGTGAACCCCCCCCTCCAAGTATGAGGCCAAATTGACCCCAGGACTATACTTTGGACACTTTTGGTAGACTCCAACTAGATCAAGCTAAATGCCAAATTTGGTAGCTCTAGGCCTTATGGTTTCAGACAAGAAGATATTTAAAGTTTTCTCTATATAAGCCTATGTATAAAACTTGTGACCCCTGGGGAAGAGCCAATTTTGACCCCAGGGCTATAATTTCAAGAAACATGATAGAGGTCTACTACATAAAGCTACATGCCAAATTTGGTAGCCCTATGCCTTATGGTTTCAGACAAGAAGATTTTTAAAGTTTTCTCTATATAAGCCTATGTAAAACTTGTGACCCCTGGGGAAGAGCCAATTTTGACCCCAGGGCTATAATTTGAAGAAACTTGATAGAGGTCTACTACATAAAGCTACATGCCAAATTTGGTAGCCCTATGCCTTATGGTTTCAGACAAGAAGATTTTTAAAGTTTTCTCTATATATGCCTATGTAAAACTTGTGACCCCTGGGGCAGAGCCAATTTTGACCCCAGGGCTATAATTTGAAGAAACTTGATAGAGGTCTACTACATAAAGCTACATGCCAAATTTCGTAGCCCTATGCCTTATGGTTTCAGACAAGAAGATTTTTAAAGATTTCCAATATTTTTCAGTTTTGTTGCCATGGCAACCAGAGTTTTTGAAGGAATCAAATTCTTTCAAGAAATTCTGAAGAGGACCATGTCAGGATCATTTCTGTGAAGTTTCGTGAAAATCGGATGGGTAGTTTCAGAGAAGAAGATGTTTGAAATAAAAGTTAACGCACGCACGGACGGACGGACGGACTGACGGACGCACGGATGGACGCACGGACGGACGCACGCACGACGGACACCGGGCCATGACATAAGCCCGCTGGCCTTCGGCCAGTGGAGCTAAAAATCAGGACTGCATGGTAAAGGGTTAATCTTTAGTCACCCACTCTTGAGTTTAAATGACCCTTAGTGACCTATTAAAAATCATATTTGAATAGAAGAAAATGCTGATTACAAGCATTTTCTCCTTTTTCCAACAATGTTTTCAATATTTCTATCCTATCTTTTCAGCCACACTTTGTCATCTGCAAATGCTTTCAATTTGGATGAGTGTAAAACTGTCTGGTGGAAAAGGGTTAATTTTGCAAACAATGCTCATAGAATGAGAAGTGTGATCATTACACATTTTGATATTTTATGACACATTCTTACTGCATTGGAATTATGGTACATGATTTTGATCATTCTTTAGTGGAAAAAGGAGAAAATGATGTTTAGCAGCATTTTCTCCTTTTCCCACAATGTTTTCTACCCTTTTGAGAAAAATTTTAATTTTTGAGACACATTCAATTGATGTCTGCAAATGTTATTATATTTTGACATGTCTGAAATTTTGTCATTTGGTAGTAAGTTAAATATATTACTTCTTCCATAATTAAATTTCAAGAGGAAACCAGCTCCCCTATCCTCCAGAAATCTTTAGAGGGAAGAGGATAATATTGCCGTCTACAAGATTACCCCTCCAATCCCGAGTTTTCTCCAACTTGCCGAAAAAGCCTTTGGAAAACACTCTAAAAAGAGAGAACATACTGGTGACCAGCATTTTCTGCAATGTTTTATACCTTTTGAAAGACAAATTTCTTGGGCCACATTTATTTTGTCGTCTGCAAATGCTTTCAGTTGGGACAAGCCTAATATATTGTATAGTAATGGGTTATCTGCACCAACTTAACTCTTTACCAAATGACGAAAGTTTAGACTAGTCTAAACTAAAAGCATTTGCAGACGACAAAATAAATGTCAATAAAATGATGAAATTTGCTTCTAGAGTAAGTAGAGAAATCATTGTAGGAAAAGGAGAAAATGCTGGTCACCAGCATTTTCTCCTTTTCCCACAATGTTTTCAGAAAGCTTCTTTCTCGGGGTTTTTAAAACTCGGGACTGTGTAGTAAAGGGTTAAAGCAAAACAATCTAAACTGTCTGCTTTACACCAAAAATAAATTAACCATGCAGATTTCAACCAATGATAATTTTGTGTAGACAAAAGACATGTGTTTAAGTCATGTGACATCCTGTATTCGCACTACCTATTTTGAACTCTACCTTATTTCAAAGGTCTATACTTTAACACTTTTACAAAAACAACAGGTTTAATATGGAAAGACATGGAATAGATGTTACAGAATTCTTAATATCTGTTTAACAAGAATATTTTAAAATATCCTATATATATTTTTGTAACATTTACCAAAGCATCATATCATACCAGTTAAATCCAAAATCCAATTTGTCTAAACCTTACCAAGTGACACTCTATTATCGTCAAACTATATAAAGTATTGAACTCCTTTCAGAAAATAAATTACCACAAAACTGTCAATAAAAAGAAAGTAAACTGTTGTTTACGATAGAAATCACTGGAGTGTGAAAATAACATACTGGAAAAGCATCGCTAACTTCATTCTTACGCTCCAGATTCGCTCCAGACACAACAAAGATCACAGGTTTTTTTTAATTGCCACAAGGAGACATTGATGAAGAGTCAAAATGAAGTAATAGGTTTACCTAGTTATCAGAATATCAGCTGAAATATGAATAAAGACTTTGATTGCACCACAGATTCTTATGATAAAATGTTATTATTAAAATTTTGGCAGTGGAATGTTCACAATAAAAACCACTGCCAAAAACATGATTATGACATCAGCAAGATTTCTGAAATGCAAACTGATGATATACCATATTTTCCTTATTTATAGGCCCCTCCCTATTTCTCCCCTCCCCCCTTACATTTTCTAAAAGGGAGCATTCAATTGGTAACATCCCATTTGGTCTACTCCCATTTGGTCTACTCCCATTTCGTCTACAAATTTGCGCAACAGTCCCATTTCGTCTACACCTGTTTTGCCCAGTAGTCCCATTTCGTCTACATTTTATTTTTTGCATGATGTTTTTCACTAATAAATTATTTATTTAAAAGTTTGACCCCCCAAAATTGATTTAGATATTATCTTATTCTAATTCTAATTTGTTGATACTTTCTATTGATATATTAACACCTGTGCAGACCTATGCAGACTTGGGCAAGACAGGTGTTGAGAAGGGATTATGACACCTAATGTGCAAGTTAAAACCTGTGTAAACTTTGTCAATGAGAAAAAAGCAGTCAGTGGCTTGTAAGGAAAGTTGTGTGTGGTACTGGTGTAGAAATACCAGGGACAATTGGATAGGTGCACTGACCGCCGTGATAGGACTGAAATACTGTTGAAAACGGCGTAAAATCCCAATTTTCAATTTTTGAGTTATGTTTGATTTGAGTTGATCTTTGATGTATGTTTGAGATGAAAGAAAATAACTATTCTAATTAGAAAAGAAGCTTTTCTTCATTTAAAAAAAAATCAAACTTGCAATCATATCTATGATCAAATTTTCACACCATGTTGCTTAAAGTGCATGAAGTATCTATTAAAGTTTTCATGTAATTGTCATTAAAGACATTCCATACTTTGAAGGCACCCTTCAAAACAGAAGGTGTGAAAATTTGATTAATGATGTACACAAACAATGTAATAATTTTAAGATTATCTTAATTATTATTTAAGTGTTTTATTTATTATTTATCTATTTACTTTTTGTAATGATAATATACTAATGCAATAACTCAGATGATAAACACACTTGTATCTACAAATTTCTATTTATTTATAGATTTGTACATAAAAAAGCACCAAATTAGAAAGAAATATTTAGCAAATTTAAATGATTCATTCAAATTCATTTTCAAAGTTAATTTATACAAATACATTCAAACATATCTTATTGTAGACAAAATGGGTGTAGACGAAATGGGATTAGACGAATTGGGACTGTAGACGAAATGGGACTGACTACACAAAAAATTCTGTAGACGAAATGGGAGTAGACCAAGTGGGATTAAACCATTCAATTAAGGTTAACTCTTTACCAAATGACAAAATTTTAGACCGGTTGAAATTGAACGCATTTCCACACGACAAAATAAATGCGACTTTAAAATTGAAATTCGTTTTGGGAAAGGTGGAAAACATTGTGGGAAAAGGAGAAAATGCTGGTTACCAGCATTTTCTCCTTTTCCCACTATGTTTTCAAAAGGCTCCTTTCTAAGAGTCGTTAAAAGTCTGGATTGTGTGGTAAAGGGCTAAAGGGTGAAGAATTTTCAAAGGACAACAAAAACATTACTGTCTGGGATTTTACTCAGTGCCCACAGCACAGCTATTGCCTAGTAAGAAACCCTGCGCTATTTATTGCAATTCTAACGATTTTACCTCCAATCTCAACCCTTTACCGCACAATTACAGCTTTTATCAACTCTGAGAAATAAAGCTTTTATGGGCTTTGAGGGAAAAGTAGTAAATGCTGGTAACTAGTGACTCCCCTGATCTCAATGCCTGTACACTACCCTTTGTGATATTGGGGCTTAGCCAGACAAGAAGAAGAAATCGTTCATAAACATTTAACCCATTCCCAAACAACAAATTTTAGACTGGTCCAAATTGAAAGAGTTTGCAGACGACAATTTTAAATGTGATGAAAAGGGCAGAAAGTTATCAAAAAGGGTAGAAAACACTGTGGGAAAAGGAGAAATTGCTCGTTATGAGCAATTTCTCCTTTTCCCACAGTGTTTTCAAAAGACTTGTACTGCAGACACGTGAAAACCAGGGCTTGTTTGGGAAAGGGTTAAGTGAAAAGGAGAAAATATCTGCAGCTAGCATTTCGTCCATTTTTAACTTTCAAAGAAAAATCCCATCATTTCACCCACATTTAATTAACCGTTAACCACTGTGACACTGAGGAACAAGGATTTCAAAAATGTGAGAAAAGGAGAAAATGCAAGTGACTAACACAAAGTTTTCAACTGCTTCAAAGACGATTTCCACCATTTCAGCCACAATGAGTTTGTCATCTGCAAATGCTTTGAAATTTGGACAAGTGTAACATTCTCAGCTGGTAAAGAGTTAGCATAAATATGTTTGTCTGCAAATGCCCTCAATATAGGACAAGTATTTTGTTTCCGACTAAACAATCCCAGTTTAACCCTTTACCACACAATCCCGACTTTTAACGACCCTAAAGAAAGAAGCCTTTTGCAAACATTGTGGGAAAAGGAGAAAATGCTGGTAACCAGCATCTTCTCCTTTTCCCACAATGTTTTCTACCCTTCCTGAAACAAATTTCAATTTTTCATTCAAGCTTATTATGTCGTCTGCAAAAGCTTTGAATTTGGACAATTCTAAAATTTTGTCATTTGGTAAAGAGTTAAAGAATCCTGAGGGAGAAGACTAATGAAAACATTCTGGGAAAAGGACAAAATGCTAGTAACCATCATTTTAGTCTATTTCCACATACTTTTTTTCTATTTTCAAGAGCAAATCAATCATTTTACTGGCAAAACTGATTTTGTCGTCCGCAGATGCTTTGAAATTGTTCGTCTAAATTTTTGACATCTGATAAAGAGTAATGTACATTTTCGATTCACACAAGTGTTCTAGTTACCTTATAAGCTATCCAAAACTGAAATCTCAAAATAGACAGTCCATTTTTATCCGACAAATCGTCCACTTTAACTAGCCACTCCCAAATATCGCAGTATTAGTACAACGGATTGGTCAGCAGATATGGTCACTTAGACTGAACTAGCATGACCTTGCATTTTTTCCCTTGTGCACCATTAACCCTTTACCACACAATTACAACTGTGAGAAAGAAAGCTTTTGAAAATATTGTGGGAAAAGAAAGAAAATCCTGGTAACCAACATTTTCTCCATTTCCAACAACCTTTTTCTACCTTATTAACGCTTTATCAAATGACGAAATTCAATCTAATGTGGTCTAGGTATAAAGCATTTGCAGACAAGAAATAAACCCTTTCCCAAAAAATCCCGACTTTTTACGACTCTGAGAAAGAAGCCTTTTGAAAACGTGGGAAAAGGAGGAAATGCTGGTAACCAGCATTTTCTCCTTTTCCCACAATGTTTTCTACCCTACCCAAAACAAATTTCAGTTTTTCAGCCAGATTTAAATTGTCATCTGCAAATGCTTTGAATTTGGACCAGTCTAAAATGTTTTCATTTGGTACAGGGTTAAAGGTGGCTAAAACCAGCATTTTCTCCTTTTCCCAAGATATTCTCAAAATTCTTCTCCATCCATGTCATCAAAACTAGGGATTGTGTGGTAAAGGGGTAAAAAGAAATCCTATCATTTCAGCAGCATTTAATTTGTTGATTGCAACTGCTTTCAATTTGGATTAGTGCACAGTTAACCCTTAATGCCATACAAATTATTGGACTTTTCCAAACTTGTGACATTTAAAATGGAAACAGAAAATGTACGAAATGTACCCCTTTACCATACAATCTTGAGTTTTAACAACCCTGAGATAGAATGCTTTTGAAAACATGTGGGAAAAAGAGAAGTTGCTAGCAACCTGCATTTCCTCCATTTCCAACGTTTTCTTCGTAACCCTATAAAAGACAAATTTCGTAAATTCATATAACTCTTTATCTTTATGAGTTTTAACAACCTTAAGAGAGAAGGTTTTTGAAAACATTGAGGGAAAAGGAGAATTTACTTGTAACCAGCATTTTCTCCATTTCCAACAAAGTTTTCTTCATAACCTTATAAAAGACAAATTCAACATATTCATGTAACTCATAAATAAAATTTAGACTTTTCCAAACTGTAAGCAGCAGACAACAATATAAATATGGCTCTAATAATAGAGCTTGTCTTTAAAAGTGAAAAAGAAAACAATGTGGGAAAAGGTAAAAATGTTAGTTATTGTGCATACTGACATGAATCAAAACATTTTGCCATTGGTCAACTTTGTGCATGGCAAAGCAACATTCCACCTGCAGATCAAGTTGATTGTTAGACAAATGGATTTTATGGATCCATAATTATGTGATGACTTGCTTGGTATAATGCATCACAGAAATGCATTGACAGAGTATGACACAAATTCATTTCCAAAGTGCACTGTCAGAGCTCCAGCATAAAGGTTGTTTTATTTATGAGGGAAATGGATAATGTGACCTAGTCAGCTTACACAAAATTTTGTAATGGTCACTGCAACAGTAGGTCACCCAGTGGTCAGTCTGGTATTGGACATCAGACAAAATCTGCAAATGGCAAACTGCTTAACCCTTTACCAGATGACAAAATTTCAGCCTTGTCCAAATTGAAAGCACTTGCAGACGACAATTTCAATGTAGCTCAAATGGTACTAATCTTCTTTGATACTGTAGAAAACATTGTTGCAAAAGAAAAAAATGCTGGTTAACAGCATTTTCTCCTTTTGCAGCAGTGTTTTCAAAAATCTTCTTCAGGTTCATTTGAACATGGGAGTTTTTGGTAAAGGGTTAACTCTTTACCACACAACAAAATTTTAGACCAGTCCAAATTGAAAGCGTTTGCAGATGGCAGATAAAACTGGGCACAAACGACAGTGTCTGTCTTTGAAATCATTAAAAACATTGCAGGAAAAGACAAAAATGCTGGCTACCAGCATTTTCTTCTTTTCCCACAATGTATTCAAAAGCATTGTTATTCAGGGTCATAAAGACTCGGGATTAAGTGGCAAAGAGTTAAGTGTTTTATGATAAAATGGACAACCAGAATGTGTACTAGTTTATTCAACATGATTAACCCTTTGCCACACAATCCCTGGTTTTCATGAGCTTGGGAAAGAAGGCTTTTGAAAACATTGTGGGAAAAGGAGAAAATGCTAGTAACCAGCATTTTCTCCTTTTCCCACAATGTTTTCTACCCTATCATAGACCAATTTTGTCATTTGGGCCACTTTTTATTTATCATCTGCAAATGCTTTGAATTTGGACCAGTCTAAAATTTTGTCGTTTGGTAAAGAGTTAACTGACAACCAGAATGGTATACTAGTTTATTCAACATGATTTATCTGGTATAGTATTTATGCTTCAAAATGTTATTATGGTGAAAAATGTCTACCAGACTCGATTATTAGTTTATTTTTAGAGGTCAAGTGAAGTTTATGTTTAGTCTAGCACAGTTTTACTATGACTACAACATTTTTTACAGATCATTTAACCTTTTCCCCAGCAGTTTTAGGTTTGAACAACCCTGAGAAGGAAAGCCTCTGAAAACATTTTTGGAAAAAGGAGAAAATGCTGGTTACTAGCATTTTCTCCTTTTACCACAATGTTTTCAAAAGTCTTCTTCCTCAAGAATGCTAAAAAGTATGGATTGTATGATAAAGGGTGACACCCTCGATCAATTATAACAGCCAATCCTGAGAGCAAATAAATTCACCATTAGTAACCAAATCATCCTGTTTTTTATGAAACTGGGGAAGAAGGCTTCAAAAGAAAACATTGTGGGAAGACAAGAAATTTTTCATAACCACTTTTTTCACCTTTGCCACAATGTTTACACCATTTCAAAGATTATAATTTCTGTCATCTCTTTACCAAATGACAAAATATTAGACATGCCCCCGGTGACTCAAAAGCATTTTGTAGATGACAAATCAAGTGTGTCTCAAATGAGACTTGTCATTAAAAGAATAAGAAACATTGTGTGGAAAAAAGAGAAAATGCCAGTAACTAGAATTTTCTCAAATGCTGGTTACCAGCATTTTTTCTTTTTCTCACTGTTTTGAAACGGCTATTTTTGCAGAGTTCCTAAAAAACAGGACTGAGTGGGAAAAGGGTTAACCCTTTACCGCATGATGCCGCATTTTGACGCCCCTGGGAAAGAAACTTTTTGAAAACATTGGGGGAAACCAGCATTTTCTCCATTTCCCACAATGTTTTCTACCCTAAAAAAGAAAAATTGCACCATATGAGCCACAAAGAAATTGTCATCTGCAAATGCTTTCAATTTGGACAAGGCTAAAATTTTGTTGTCTGGTAAATGGTTAAGCCATTTTTGGTCTGCAAATGCTTAATTCTGACAAGTCATAAATTTTCAATTTTGTGGTCCGGTAGAGTAAAATCTGTTTTATGGATGCTTTGAAATCATAAGACAAATAAGAAGACAGAACCCTTAACCCTTTGCCAAATGACATCATTTTTGACTGGTCCAAATTGAAAGCATTTGCGAAACGACAAATTAACTCTTTCACATCAGAAAAATGTAGACTTGTCCAGTCCAAATTGAAAGCATTTTGCACATGACAATTCAATTGTGACACAAAAGATGAAAATTATGTTTGATACTAAAGAAAACTTTGTGGGAAAAGGAGAAAATGCTGGTTACCAGCATTTTCTCCTTTTCCCATAATGTTTTCAAAAGGCTTCTTCCTCAAGGTCGTTAGAAGTCGGGAATGTGTGTAAAAGGTAAAATAATGCTAAAATGGTGAAATATGTCTATGATAGGATAAAAGAAACAAGAGGGCCATGATGGCCCTGTATCGCTCCACTGGCTTATAAATATAAACCACGAAGAAAAGTCTTCACTATATAAGCCCTTATAAAACTTTGACCTCATGGCTACAGTCTGACTAAATGGGGAATATTGTATTAGAAGAATAACATGCCAAATGTGGGAGTTCTTGGCCTTATGGCTGGTAACAAGATGGTTTCTGAACTTTTCACTCCATAAACCCATGTAAAACTTGTGATCCCTGGTGCAGGGCCAAACTTGATCCTAGAGCTGTAACTTGGGCCCTCTTTGTAACTGTCCACTAAATAATGCTATAATTATATGCAAAATTTGGTAGCCTAAGCCTTATGGCTATGTACACCAAGATTTAAAAGTTTTCCCTATGTAAGCCTATGTAAATCTTGTGAACCCCCCCCTCCAAGTATGAGGCCAAATTGACCCCAGGACTATACTTTGGACACTTTTGGTAGACTCCAACTAGATCAAGCTAAATGCCAAATTTGGTAGCTCTAGGCCTTATGGTTTCAGACAAGAAGATATTTAAAGTTTTCTCTATATAAGCCTATGTATAAAACTTGTGACCCCTGGGGCAGAGCCAATTTTGACCCCAGGGCTATACTTTCAAGAAACATGATAGAGGTCTACTACATAAAGCTACATGCCAAATTTGGTAGCCCTATGCCTTATGGTTTCAGACAAGAAGATTTTTAAAGTTTTCTCTATATAAGCCTATGTAAAACTTGTGACCCCTGGGGAAGAGCCAATTTTGACCCCAGGGCTATAATTTCAAGAAACATGATAGAGGTCTACTACATAAAGCTACATGCCAAATTTGGTAGCCCTATGCCTTATGGTTTCAGACAAGAAGATTTTTAAAGATTTCCAATATTTTTCAGTTTTGTTGCCATGGCAACCAGAGTTTTTGAAGGAATCAAATTCTTTCAAGAAATTCTGAAGAGGACCATGTCAGCAGGGTTTTCCTTGACGCATGATTTTGTGCGTTTTGACGCATTTTTAAGGAAAATGACCCGTATTTTTTTCAATAGTGCGTCACTGTGGACGCACAAAAACTATAAAGGTTACTTACGATCGTCTTTATTAATATTACCGACAATGTTACATCGCAAGTACATAAGAAAGCTTAAGTACGAGAAGCAAATGGGACGAAACACCGGTTAGACTGTGTATCGATTTTACGAGAATACCGTCAGTCTTTAAACTCGTCGAAACTAAACCAGTCGATCTCTAATGAAAATAATATGGCTCAGTCAAAATTGGCGTCATCCTTGCCGTTTGCAAGGAAAAGAGATCTTGAACAACAGTCGGATGATGATCGCCTGATTCAAATGAGGAGAAAAACATTTCAAGGCCCCGAGAATTTACTGAAAATTGGCTAAAGACAAATGCTTAATTATTTGTCAAAAACGGCGGCGTATCAAAACACAGGAATCGGACGTTTGATTGGTGAAAATTGTTTGTTGTCGGATGGATACTCTCTGTTTAAAAAAAAACACACACACAAAATAGCGGTTATCAAATCCGCCCGACAACAGGCTATTTGTATCAAGTAAACGGTTGATTCCTGTGACAAAAACAAAAGACAATAACCAGTTTACCACAGAGAGTGGCTGCACAAATGTGCGTCACCAAAACACTGTGGTCACATTGATGCCCTTGAAAGATTGAAATTGCGTAAATAAATGACAGGTTGTCTGCAGCTAGAGCATCTTTGCCTGTTCAGACCAGGCTTTTAATAAAGCATACTCAAGATACTCTATGAAAAACATGTCATCTAGACTGAAAGCCCCTCTATACAGAGAATCCCTTACATCTTACATCATTTAATAACTCGTAAATAAGTATAAATATAAAGCTTTGGGATGAATAAAAAACACTCATTCTTTCATACATAGTAGTCTTTAATGTTTAACCTAATTACATTTTTTGTGACCCCCTCAAAGTCCAGAATGACCCCCATTATTTATGACTAGGGGGTCACAATGACCCCCAATTTTTGTTGCCAAGGGAAAACCCTGATGTCAGAATCATTTCTGTGAAGTTTCGTGAAAATCGGATGGGTAGTTTCAGAGAAGAAGATGTTTGAAATAAAAGTTAACGCACGGACGGATGGACGGACGGACGGACGGACGCACGCACGCACGCACGCACGACGGACACCGGGCCATGACATAAGCCCGCTGGCCTTCGGCCAGTGGAGCTAAAAACATTGAGGGAAAAGGAGAAAATGCTGGTAACCAGCATTTTCTCCTTTTCCCACAATGTTTTCAAAAGGCTTCTAACAGAGAGTCATTAACTCTCAGGATTGTTTGGTATAGGGTTAATATCGACTTCATAACACTGGGTTTCGAGTCAATCCTTCCGTCACATTGACCTGGACTCCAGGAATACTGTTACAAAATACGGACACAGAAACATTTTACTCACGTAGTCATTTTGTTCGTGTTGTCAATGAAGGTTTGTTGGTATATCACACCTCATTGTAAATGACAGACCAACTGCTTTGACATCATCAAATGTCATTGGGGCACAAATGCCATAGTGCACCTTGCAAGCCTGAATAGCTCTTTACAAGGTGACAGAATTTTAGACTTGTCCAAATTGAAAGCATTTGCAGACAAAAATTATGGCTGACATGATGGATTCTTTTTTTTTTGGTGATAGAGTACAAAACACTGTGGGAAAAGGAGAAAATGCTGGTTACCAGCAATTTCTCCTATTTGCATGTTTTCCAAAGCCTTCAACCTCAGGGTAATGAAAACACAGGATTTATGCTTTACCACACAACAAAATTGTGGACGTGATCAAACTGAAAACATTTGCAGACAACATATTGAATGTATCTTAAATAATAATTTTTTTCTTTGAAAGGGAAAAAAACATTGTGGGAAAAGGAGAAAATGCTGGTAACCAGCATCCTATCTGAGAATAATCTCACTATTTGAGCAAAAGTTAATTTAACGCCGACAATATTTTAACCCTTTGAATTTGGACCAGTCTTAAATTTTGTTGGTCAGTGAGGAGTTAATAAACCACACACACATTTTCAGGGGTTTCAGCAAGGGTCAGAGACCGGGGATTTCATCTGTCTATATTGACTAGAACCCACATCTTCTTTTGCTGGTGTAAATAGAGTCCAAGCATGCTTTTCCTTCATGAAAACTATCAATTTTGCAAAACATATTTGCAAAAATTTTAAAGAAACTGGCCAAGGAATGGAAATACTGAGATACGATTCATTCCTCTCTCACAACTCAACATTGTTTCAACGGTATTTGTTTGGGAAAGCAGCTAAAAACCTTGGAAAGAATACTGGGCAAAGCACTGGTACTGGTGCAGGAAAGCATGAATAGGTGCACTGGCAGCCACAATATATTTCAACAATTGAAAACCGTGTAAAACACCATAAAACCTTATGGAACAAAGCAAGGTAGGAAAAGTTATCTACAGGAAAGAGAAAGCGTTAAAGGACTCTAGGTAAACACTATTAGCCTTTTCTCGTACGACCCTGACCTTGAGGGAAAAACCTTTTGAAAACAATGTGGGAAAAGGAGAAAATGCTGGTAACCAGCATTGTCTCCTTTTCCCACAATGTTTTCTACTCTTACCAAAACAAATTTCAATTTTTGAGTAACATTTATTTTGTTGTCTGCAAAAGCTTTCAATTTGGACTGGTCTAAAATTTTGTCGTTTGGTAAAGAGTTAACCTTTGAGCAAGCAATCCCTGAGATATAACTACCCTTTAGTTCTAGAAAACTTTTGAAAACATTGTGGAAAAAGGAGAAAATGCTGGTAACCAGCATTTCCTCCTTTTTCAACAATATTTTCTACCCTTCCAAAAGCAATTTCAGTTTTTGATTCACATTTATTTTGTTGTCTGCAATTGCTTTCAAGTCTACACAGTGAGCAAGTCTACACTGTTGTCATTTGATAATGAGTTCAAAGGTTCAATTTTGGGCGAGACAGGTATATTTGGCTTGGCTGTAAGTCCAGAGACGGAAGCACCTCTAGTTGACCTTTTAGATTAGAACTAAAAATGGACAAAACACCTCGCAGCAGACAGTTATTTGATCATTAAATGCTTCAGACTTCACCACGAAATTCCCATTTTCAACACCCTTGAGGAAGACAGCTTTTGAAAACACTGTGTGGGGTGAAAAGAAGATAATGCTGGTAACTAACATGTTCTCCTGTTCTTGCTGTGTTTTCTAACTTTTTGAAGATAAATACCAAATTTTTCCCAAACCCCTTTTATCACTGAATTTGGACCCCCAAAATTTTCTGACATCCTTTCCCTCCCTTAATTCTTTACCAAACGACAAAATTTTAGACTAATCCACATTGAAAGCATTTGCAGACGACAAAATAAATGTGACCCAAAAACTGAAATTTATTTTGGGATGGATAGAAAACATTGTGGGAAAAAGAGAAAATGCTGGTTACCAGCATTTTCTCCTTTTCCCACAATATTTTCAAAGCTTTCTTTCTTAGGGTCGTTAAAAGTCGGGATTGTGTGGTAAAGAGTTAAAATATTTAAGTGTACCTTACTTTATTGATTTTGAAGGCTGTCAAATTACCCCATATCTGAAAGTCCAAGGCATACCCTGAAGTAACATACTAACTGAGCCATTACTATCACTCGTCACAACTTGGCCGATTCCGTACCTACATCTAACCTCGTCCGTATAAAGGCAGCTTCCATTTTGGACTACCCATCACATGATCTTAAACATGGCGGCGCCCCTGTAAATCGCTTAGCAACGACATGAACAACCACGATGGAGTTATTCACATCTGTCGATCTAAGCTCCTAACGGAAATTGATAAACCACGCTAAAAATTGAATGTACAAACTGTTTGCCGACTGAAATATTCTTAGAAAGATAACAATAGAAAATTGACTTATGTTTTCTTTTTAAGAGGAGCCTTAGAATTTCATTAACGGTAAAACGGTGTGCTTCCGGAAATGTGCGAAATGTACCATGTAGGTGCATATCAAGCTACGTGATACAGCCGAGGGATTCGATCGCCAGATCACCCGAGGTATGCCGAATGCCATTACTATTTAACTCTGTATCAGACATCAAAATTCCTTGCATTGAGCCCTGGATATCACTCTCTATTAGACATCAAAATTGGTTGCTTTGAGCCCTGAATATTTCACTCTTTATCAGACATCAAAACTGGTTGCATTGAGCCTGGATATTTCACTCTTTATCAGACATCAAAATTTGTTGTGTTGATTCCTGGATATTTCATTCTTTACCAGATGTCAAAACTGGTTGCATTGAGCCTGGGATATCAGACATAAAAATTGGTTGCACTGAGCCTTGGATATCTGACATCAAAATTGGTTGTGTTAAACCCTCCATATTTAACTCTTTATCAGACATAAAAATTTTAGACAAATCCAAAATCAAAACATTTGCAGATCACAAAGGCATCTGAAATGATAGAATCTGTCTGAGAGGTTAGAAAACACTGTGGAAAAGGAGAAATATTAACCAGCAATTTCTCCTTTTCCTACAATATTTTCTAAAGTCTTCTTCCAAGGGGTAATTTGAAACTTGGGATTGTTCGGTAAAGGATTGATAAATCTGATGTCTGCAAATCTGGGCCAGTCCAAAGTTTGCTGTTTGGTTTAAAAGACTTAATTTAAATCTTTACCAATTAACAAAATTTTAGACATGTTCATATTGAAAGCACTTGCAAACGACAAAATAAATGCAACTCAAAAACTGAAAATTGTTTTTGGAAGGATAGAAAACATTGTGAGAAAAGGATAAAATGCTGGTTACCAGCATTTTCTCCTTTACCCATAATGTTTTCAAAAGCCTTCATTGTCAGGGTCATTTAACACTTTACCACACAATCCCGACTTTTAAAGACCCTCAAGAAAGAAGCCTTTTGAAAGCATCGTGGGGGAAAAGGAGACAAGAGGGCCATGATGGCCCTGGATCGCTCACCTGAGTCAATAGGCCAAACATTCTGACTAAATTTCACAAGTATCTGACTGAAAATGTGGCCTCTAGAGCGTACACAAGGTTTTTCCAAGATCTGACCTAGTGACCTAGTTTTTGACCCCACATGACCCAATTTCAAACTCGTCTCAGATTTTATCAAGACAAACATTCTGACCAAATTTCACAAGTATCTGACCGAAAATGTGGCCTCTAGAGCGTACACAAGGTTTTTCCAAGATCTGACCTAGTGACCTAGTTTTTGACCCCACATGACCCAATTTCGAACTCGTCCCAGATTTCATCAAGACAAACATTCTGACCAAATTTGACAAGTATCTGACTGAAAATGTGGCCTCTGGAGCGTACACAAGGTTTTTTTAATTGACCTAGTGACCTAGTTTTTGATCCCACATGACCCAATTTCGAAGTCATCCCAGATTTTATCAAGACAAACATTCTGACCAAGTTTCACGAGTATCTGACTAAAAAATGTGGCCTCTAGAGCGTACACAATATTTTTTCTAAGATTTGACCTAGTGACCTAGTTTTTGACCCCACATGACCCAATTTCGAACTCGTCCCAGATTTTATCAAGACAAACATTCTGACCAAGTTTCATGAGGATCAGACTGAAAATATGGCCTCTAGAGCGTACACAAGGTAAAAAGTTGACGACGGATGACGCACGACACACGACGGACACAGCACGATCACAATAGCTCACCATGAGCAGTTCGTGCTCAGGTGAGCTAAAAATGCTGGTAACCTGCATTTTCTCCTTTTCCCACGATGTTTTCTACCTATCCCAAAACAAATTTCAAATTTTCAGTCACATGTATTTTGTCGTCTGCAAATGCTTTCAATTTGGAGCAAGTATTGTCGTAAGGTAAAGAGTTAACTCGGAATTGTGTGGTAAAAGGTTAACTCTTCACTAGAAAAAAACATGAACTTGCACTTGTCCAAATCCAAAGCATATGCAAACAACAAATAAAATGAACCTGAAATAGTGGAAATTGTCTTATGAGGGGAGAAGATGTTTTCAAAAGCCGTCTTCATTTAGGCCTTTAAAGTTCAAGTTTGTGTGGTAAAGGGTTAAACTCAAGACTGTTTTGTACATGAGATTGTCCGATAAAGGGTCAACTCTTTACCAAACAACAGAATTTTAAACTGTACAAAATTGAAAGCATTTGCAGATGACAAATTAACGACAAAATTTTAGACCAGTCTAAATTGAAAGCAATTGCAGATAACAAAATAAATGTAACTGAAAAGTCAAAATTTGTTTTGGGAAGGGCAGAAAACATTATGGGAAAAGGAGAAAATGCTGGTTACCAGCATTTTCTCCTTTTCCCACAATGTTTTCAAAAGGCTTCTTTCTCGGGGTTGTTAAAAGTCAGGATTGCGTGGTAAAGAGTTCAGTGTAGCTGAAAATAATGATCTGTCTTTGATGGGGTAGAAAACACTGTAGGAAAAAGAGAAAATGCTGGCTATCAGCATTATCTCTTTTTCCCACTAAGTGTTTGAAAAGGCTTCTTCTTCAGGGCCATTACAACATGGGAATGTTTAGTAAAGGGTTGAACAGACCCTCCTGCAGTGACCTAGAGTTGACCCCCACTAACTGTCTAATGCAAAAAATGTATATTTGTGAGTCATTACCTAGATATCCCAGACTGACATCTTTGACCACTTTACCCTTTACACGAATTTCAGCCTTCATCTCTCTATCAAGCAATCCCGAGTTATAACTCTTTACCCAACGACAAAATTTTAGACTAGTCAAAATCGAAAGCATCTGCAGACGACAAAATAAACATAACTAAAAAATAGAAATTTGCTTTGATACCAAAAGACAACATTGTGGGAAAAGGTAACCTGCATTTTCTCCTTTTCCACAATGTTTTCTAAAGGTCTTTTCTTCAAGGTTGTTAAAACTCGGGATTGTGTCAAGTTCTTGACTTACTGCTACACAGCATGAACTAGGCTGGTGTGGGTTTTGGCATCTTTTGCTTTTGAGGTGAGTAGATAATTCTCGATTTAGAAAAAAAAAAAGAAATATGCAATGGAAAACAATGTGAACATCTAACCTTTTACCAGACAGTCCCAACTTTTAATGACTTTAAGAAGAAAGCTTTTGAAAACAATGTGGGAAATGGAGAAAATGCTGGTAACCAGCATTTTTTCCTTTTCCCTCGTCATTTTCTCTCTTTCCAAACAAACATTTTTCAAGTCGGATGAATGTGAATTTTTGCAGTTTGGTAGAGTTAGTTTTTTTTCCCCACCAGATCTAATAAATGGGGGATTTGAAATCCTTAACTCTTAATCAAACAATCTAATTTTAGGCTGGTCCAAGTTGAAAGCATTTGCAAACAACAAAATAAATGCGATTGAAAAATTGAAATCTGTTGTGGAAAGGGTAGAAAACATTGTGGAAAAAGTTAAACGTTCATTATTTTCACCCAAAACCCTTTTTCAAACGATGCCAAGTTTATATGACCCTGCTATCGAAGGCTTTTGAAAACATTTATGGGAAAAGGAGAAAATACTGGTTACCAGCATTTTCTCCTTTTCTCACAATGTTTTCAAAAGGCTTCTTTTACAGGGTCATTAAAAGTCAGCATTGTGTGGTAAAGGGTTAAGGACAACAGAGAACAAAATCACATTTTGTGCTGTCTGATCTTGATCCACAATGTCTTTGTTCCTGCAGTATTATTTACTTCTCCAATTTGAAAACATTTGCAAACAACAAATATGACTCCAAATGTCATTTGGCTTAAAACTGGTAGAAAACATTGTGATAAAACAAAATGCTGGTTACCAGCATTTTCTCTTTTTCTCACTAAGTTTTCTAAACCAGCATTTTTTCAATTTCCCACAATGTCTTTCAAAACGGGTCTTTCTTTGGGGTCATTAAAACTTGTGGCTCTTGTAAAGGAATTATTCGGCACACAATAGTGTAAGTCTAGCATGTATCATTTTCTAAACCAATGACATCACTTGAGGGACACGAGCCCTGCAATATTGGACAATTTTTTCCGATTGAATGTGGTGTGACAGTGCAGAAGGGTTATCCTAACCGCAGACGAAATGTAATCAAAATGGCTGACCCACCTGTCTAACCGCAGACAAGGATAATACTTCCCGTCAAAAATATACATTTTCAGCATAATGCAGTAACTCCAGATACACTTTGCTACTTGTGTGTTTTTTTTTTTCAATATATGACTCCAAGCAATCACGAATTGTTTTGCCCTTCATTATTATAATGATGGTTTATCCCTTGTCAAACTAACTGACTTTACCATATGACAAAATCTTACTCTTTGTCAAAATTGAAAGCATTTGCAGACGACAAAATAAAATGTGACTCAAAAATTGAAATTTATTTTGGGAAGGGTAGAAAACATCGCGAGAGAAGGAAAAAATGCTGATTATCAGCATTTTCTCCTTTTCCCACAATGTTTTCAAAGCCTTCTTCCTCAGTGTCCCTAAAATTTGGGATTGTGCGGTAAAAATTGTTAGAGAAGAGAGAAGGGAATGGTTGGTAAAGGTACTATTCTATTCCAGAATTTCCAAGCCACCGGCTGCTTTCCCACATAAACATCAATGAAACAATGCCAGCAGTATGAGGGGAATGAATCCTGTCACAATGACCAGCATCAATCCTAAGAAAGGACCAGCAACCTCAAACATTTCAAGCGGAGCCCTGTTGCTCAGTCTGTAGGGTACAAGACTTGAAACCACAAGGTTGTTGGTTTGAATCCCCAGATCTGCAAATTTCTTTTCAAGGATTGATTTTATTCATTGCAATAGGACTACCTCTTCCAGTGCTAGCTCTGGCCCAAGTAAAATAATGGCCAACAAATTTTTATTGAAAAAAATAATAGACAAAATTAGCACGCGAAGTTGGTAAAAAAGAACACATGCACCTTTAGCAATGAACAAACTTTATTTCATAATGTATTAATAATTAAAGATCTATGATGTGAACAGACCAAAAACTGTATGTTCCTATCTTATTTTTTGGTTGGGTACCAAGCTTTTGCTATTTTAAAGGTATTTTTGGATTTTGGGGGAAAATTATCTCCTTAATGGACTGTGTAAATCTAAGATCAGACTGCACTATCTGTGCAGGCTGAACTTGGATCAATACTGTCCGCAAGAGATCCTTGAGTTCCGTTTAGCAGCCTGTAAAATGCAAGGCAATTCCCCCCCCTTTTTTTTGGGGGGGGGGGGGGGGGGGACCCTCTTGTTATATTCAGGAGAAGTAAATGTAGACAAAATAAGTCGTCAATCATGGGTGGAGAACGGAGTGCCCCGTACAACTACCCCCAACTCGGGGCCTAGCTCCGATGTAATTTTTGTGACCATGATTTAACTATCGATTCAATTACAGGTTAATATCTGTTTTAAAATAAAAAAATCAACTTAAATTTTCATAAAATCTAAAACGGTGGATGAATTTGTGAAAGAGTAAGTTACGACTTGTCATATCCGAATATCAGCGTGTACTGTAACTGGTATATAGTGAGTCAACCATTCCGCCATAGTTCTCCTTGTTATTTGTGCATGCTAATTACCTTTTTGAGAAAGATTGACAAATATATCTGTTTTATAATCAGAAATAGAATGCGCTATATATATATATAAACCAACCATAAAATCGTGGTAGGCCTATTGGCCTAGGTGCAGACGAACGCAATGTAAACAAATTAATGATGTGTAATTGGTTTCATTAACTCGGCCATAACCGTTATTGGCGGTATTGAAATACAACATCGCTGAATCGATTAAATCGATTGAATTGGCCAATCAAAATTTAAAGTGAAATAAACAATAATCGCCAATTGTTCTCTAATTAATGGCTTACAAAAACAACCGGTTACATGACACGCGTTGTGAAATATACAGGGTCATAATTTAACCCCCCCATTGTGACTGGTCGATTAATTCTTTACGTCCGCCGAGGTGTGAAACAAGCAATAACAACTCGTGTCCGGTGCAAAAATTTACGCGTGATCCAGGCAAGTACAGGAAATTTTACCCGACTTTTTTGTGGATAAATTAATTGACAATTTTTATCGCCAGTTGGAAGAATTAATCGACAGCTGAGTTAAATAATCGCCAATTGGCGATAATGTCGATTGGCAGCGCGAGCACTGCTCTTCTCTCAGTGCTGATCACCATTTTGAAGATCATTATGTGGGAAAACAACCAGTGGCTTGGGAAGAATATTGTGCAAAGTACTAGGTAAAAGAACCTGGGAAAAGCATTCAAAGGTGCACTGGTCGCTGCAATATAATTGAAAACAGGTTATAACTGGTGTTATATACCATACAAAGAAACAAACTGAAAGTTTCAAGCCCTGTGCATTACCAACAACAATACAGATACTGAACTTGATCGGCCCCTTCTCCTTGTGCAGAGAATCAAAAAGGTTGAATCAGCAAGGGTTTTCGATCATGGAGACATGTTTGCATTGGCAAGGTGAAAAGTTCAGGTCTCATTGGCAGTTCTGTGTCAATCATTCTCTGGCCCTCTTATCCTTTACCACACCATCCCGAGTTTTAGCAAACTTTAAAAACAAAAGCCCTTGAAAAATATTGTGGAAAAAAGAGAAAATGGTAACTACCATTTTCTCCCTTTCCCATAATGTCTTCTACCCTTGCCACAACAAATTTTAATTTTTCAGTTTATAAATTTATTTTGTTGTCTGCAAATGCTTTCAATTTTGACTGTTCTAAAATTCTGTCCTTTGGTAGAGTTAATTCTAACAAGTGACAAAATTTAACCTTTTACCACACAATCCCGACTTTTAACGACCCTGAGAAAGAAGCCTTTTGAAAACATTGTGGGAAAAGGAGAAAATGCTGGTAACCAGCATTTTCTCCTTTTCCCACAATGTTTTCTACCCTTTCATAAACAAATTTCCTTTTTACAGTTACATTTATTTTGTCATCTGCAACTGCTTTTAATTTGGACAAGTCTAAAATTTTGTCGTTTGGTAAAGAGTTAAGACTGGTCCAAATTGAAAGCATTTGCACAATGACAAATAATATACTGATTGGATGTTAGATTTGTTTGTGACAGAATGTTAAAATTTGGGCCATTTTAGTAAAGCTTTAACAAAAAGTCTAGTATTCCTGACACCCAGGAACGATACTTTTGAAGATATCATGGAAAGACAACAAAATGCTGGTAACCTACATTCCCTCCTTTTCCAACCATGTTTTCTACCCTTTCAAAAACAAACCCCACAATTTTAGCCACATCAATTTTGTTGTCTGCAAACACTTCCAATTTGGACAAGTCTACATAATTTTGTCATTCTGATAAAGAGTTCACAGGTCACCAACTGCACTCAGCTTGGGTTCTCTTCTCAATCTCAACTTTTAACCCTTTACCGTACAATGCTCCTGGGAAAGCAGCCTTTTGAAACATTGTGGGAAAAGGAGAAAATGCTGGTAACCAGCATTTTCTCCTTTTTCCACAATGTTTTCTACCCTATCTAAGAAAAGTTGCACCATTTGAGCCACACTGAAATTGTCATCTGCAAATGTTTTCAATTTGGACTAGGCTAAAATTTTGTCGTCTGGTAAAGGGTTAAAACAGTGTTCCACGATTCTGAACTAACCTACAATGCACAGTTTCTCCTTTTGCTGGAATGTTCTAGATATATTAACCCTACCAAACAACAAAATTTTAGATGTACATGTCCAGATTGAAAGCATTTGCAGCCCACAAGATAAGTGACTCAAAAATACAAAATTTGTTTTCAGCAGGGTAGTAAACATTGTGACAAAAGTAGAAAATTCTGGTTAACAACATTTTCTCCTTTACCTGAATTGTCTTTAAAAGGCTTCTTCCTCAGGGTCAAAGAAACTTGTGATTGTATGGTAAAAGGTTAAACACCTTATCCTGTTGATATTTCTTATTTTACTGGGATGTTTTTATAACCGTACATGCAAGGCCTTATCTGAAAATGTACAATAAGCAAGGTCACATCGGGGAGACTGTTTAGTAAACAATCCAATGTTTGAATGGCTCCGATATGGAAAAGCTTTTGAAAACACTGCAGGGAAAGGATGAACAAGAGGGCCATGATGGCCCTGTATCGCTCCACTGGCTTATAAATATAAACCATAAATACTAAACATTTCAATTCTGAGCCAAATGGTTTCAAAATGAAGACTTACAAAGTTTTCCCTGTAAAAGCCCATGTGAAAGTTGAGACCCGCAAGGCAAAGCCATTTTTGATCCCAGAGCTATAATTACTTGAACCCTGGTAGAGGTCCACAAGATAAAGCCACATGCCAAAAGAATACAAGTCTATGCTATATGGTTATAAATATGGTGATTTTCAAGTTTTGTCCATATGAAGCCTCTGCAAAACATAAGACCCCTGATGCAAGGCTAATTTCAGAAAAAAAAAATCAAAACAGGAAGATTTCTTAACTTGTCACTATGTAAGCCCATGTAAAACTTGTGACCCCAGCGGCAGGGCCAATTTTGACCCCAGGGCTAAAATTTTGGCCTGCTTGGTAGAGGCCCACTAGATATACCAACATGCAAAATTTGGTAGCTCTAGGCCTTATGGCTAGGTAGAGGAAGATTTTTAAAGTTTTCTCTATATAAGCCTATGTAAAACTTGTGACCCCTGGGGCAGAGCCAATTTTGACCCCAGGGCTAAAATTTTGGCCCACTTGGTAGAGGCCCACTAGATATACCAACATGCAAAATTTGGTAGCTCTAGGCCTTATGGCTAGGTAGAGGAAGATTTTTAAAGTTTTCTCTATATAAGCCTATGAAAAACTTGTGACCCCTGGGGCAGAGCCAATTTTGACCCCAGGGCTATAATTTGAAGAAACTTGATAGAGGTCTACTACATAAAGCTACATGCCAAATTTGGTAGCCCTATGCCTTATGGTTTCAGACAAGAAGATTTTTAAAGATTTCCAATATTTTTCAGTTTTGTTGCCATGGCAACCAGAGTTTTTGAAGGAATCAAATTCTTTCAAGAAATTCTGAAGAGGACCATGGCAGGATCATTTCTGTGAAGTTTCATGAAAATTGGATGGGTAGTTTCAGAGAAGAAGATGTTTGAAATAAAAGTTAACGCACAGACGGACGGACGGACGCACGGACGGACGGACGCACGCACGCACGGACGCACGACGGACACCGGGCCATGACATAAGCCTGCTGGCCTTTGGCCAGTGGAGCTAAAAACTGGTAACCAGCAGTCTCTCCTTTTCCCAAAATGCTTTCTACTCTTTCAATGACAAATCCTATCATTTAACTCTTTACCACATGAACAAAATCCAGACTTATCCGAATTGAAAGCATTTGCAGACGACAATTTAAATGTAGCACAAATTGTTGAAGTTGTCTTTGATGGAATAGAAAACCTTGTGGGAAAAGAAGAAAATGCTGGTTACCAGCATTTTCTCCTTTTTCCACAATGTTTTCAAGAGGCTTCTTTCTGAGGGTCGTAAAAAGTAGGGATTGTGTGGTAAAGGGTTAAATGTGGCAGACATGATGGAAATTGCCTTATACAAGAAAATATTGTGTAAAAGGAGAAATTGCTGTTAACCAGCATTTTCTCCTTTTCCTACAATGTTTTCAAAAGGTTTTTTCTTTGGGATTGTGGAGTAAAGGGTTAAGCAAACGCTTAACTCTTTACCACACAATCCCGACTTTTAACGACCCTTGAAAAGAAGCCTTCTGAAAACATTGTGGGAAGAGGAGAAAATACTGGTAACCAGCATTTTCTCCTTTTCCCACAATGTTTTCTACCCTTTCCGAAACAAATTTCAATTCTTAAGTTGCATTTAATTTGTCATCTACAAATGCTTTCAATTTGGACTAGTCTAAAATTTTGTTATGTGGTAAAGAGTTAATTTATCCTCTGCAAATGCCTTCAATTTATTCAGACAAAACAAATTTAAATTTTCCAGTCACATTTATTTTGTCATCTGCAAATGCTTTCAGTTTAGACTAGTCTAAAATTCTGTTGTTTGGTAAATAGTTAAAACTCGGGATTGTGGATTTACCCTCTCCAGAACAACAGATTTTAGACTCTTTCAAATTCAAAACATCTGCAGACGACAAATTCAAAGTTGGTACAAATGAGCTTCAGCTCTGTTAGGGTAGAAAACATTGTGGGAAAAGGAGAAAATGCTGGATACCAGCATTTTCTCCTTTTCCCACAATGTTTTAAAAGTGTTCTTTCCCAGGGTCGTGAAAACCAGGGATTGTTTGGTAAAGGGTGAAAAGGTTTCAATGGGCCATAATTGGGCAAAAACTGCCTTTGAACTTTTTAACTCTTTACCAAACGACAAAATTTTAGACTAGTCCAAATTGAAAGCATTTGCAGACGACAAATGTGACTTAACTCTGTACCAAACGACAAATTTTTAGACCTCTCCAATTGAAAGCATTTACAGATGACAAAATAAATGTAGCTGAAAATTTGAAATTTGTTTTGGGAAAGGTAGAAAACATTGTGGGAAAAGGAGAAAATGCTGGTTACCAGCATTTTCTCCTTTTCCCACAATGTTTTCAAAAGGCTTCTTTCTTTGGGTTGTTAAAAGTCAGGATTGTGTGGTAAAGGGTTAAGAATTGAAATTTGCTATGGGATGGGTAGAAAACATTGTGGGTTACCAGCATTTTCTCCTTTTCCCACAATGTTTTCAAAAGGCTTCCTTGTTAGGGTTGTTAAAAGTCGGGAATGTGTGGTAAAGAGTTAAACTTCTTACCAAACAACAAAATTTTAGATCTCTTCAGGCTTTCAGCAATAACAGACGACATATTAACCCTTTACCACACAGTCACAAGTTTTGATGACCTTGAATTAAAAGACTTTTGAAATAATCGTGGGAAAAGGAGAAAATACTGGTAACCAGTATTTTCTCCTTTTCCCAAGATGTTTTCTACCCTTCCAGGGACGAATTTCAATTTTTGAGTCACATTAATTTTGTCGTCTGCAAATGCTTTCAATTTGAATGAGTCTAAATTTTTGTCGTTTGGTAACAGGTTAAATGTTGTTGAAACAATGGGTGTTTGTATGTGAAAGGTAGAAGATGTTGTTGGAAGGGGAGAAAATGCTGGTCATGGGAAGAGGAGAAAATGCTGGTCATGGAAAGAGGAGAAAATGCTGGTTACCAGCATTTTCTTTCCCCACAACACTTTCAAAAGCCTTCTCTGTCAGGATCACGAAAGTTTGTATCGGAGTTTAAGGCTGGTAACCAGCAGTTTCTCCTTTTCCCACAATGTTTTCAACCCTTCCAAAAACAAAGTAGAGTTTTTGAGTCACATTTACTTTGTCATCTGCAAATGCTTTCAATTTGGACAAGTCTAAAATTTTGTTGTTTGGTAGGATTAAATAACAATGTAAAGAAACCCACTATGGAAACAGAAGCAACAGCTTCTTGCAAGAAATTGCTCCTTTCTCCAATTGTTTTTTTCCTCCACAGTGTTGTCAGCAGCAGACGTAAGAAAAAAGTCATTTTTATATCACAAGTTGTTTATGATGGAAAAAACACGGCTGTTTGAATATTGAACAGTGTCAACATCATTCTGTATTCATATTTTTCATGAACAGGTTACGAAAATCTTGACTTTTAATTCTTTACCAAAAATCTCATTTTTAACTCTTTATCAAACGACAAAAATCTATACAGGTCTAAATTCAAAGCATTTGCAGATGAATACTAAATGCAGCTCAAATGATGGAATTTATCTATAATAGGATAGGAAACATTGTGAGAAAATGAGAAAATGCTGGTTACCAGCATTTTCTCCTTTTCCTGCAATGTTTTCAAAAGGCTTTTTCCTCAAGGTAGTTTGAACTCGGGATTGTGTGGTAATGCGTTAAAATGAAAAAAAAAATGTCTGTTTGAATACTGAATAGTATCAACATCATTCTGGATTCATTTTTTTTTCAAGGTGGCAGGTTGCAAAAATCTTGACTTAACCCTTTCCCAAACAAGCCCTGGTTTTCACGTGTCTGCAGTACAAGTCTTTTGAAAACACTGTGGGAAAAGGAGAAATTGCTCGTAACGAGCAATTTCTCCTTTTCCCACAGTGTTTTCTACTTTTTTGAGACCTTTCTGCCATTTTCATCAAATTTAAAATTGTCGTCTGCTAACTCTTATAATTTGGACCAGTCCAAAATTTGTCGTTTGGGAAAGTGTTAACTCTTTACCAAAAATCTCATTTTTGACAAACCACAGGGACAAGCCTTTAGAAAACATTGTGGGAAAAGGAAAAAAATGATGGTAGTCAACATTTTCTCATTTTCTGACACTGTTTTGTAACCTTTCAAGAAAGATTACCATCATTTAAGCCAAATATAATTTAAGCCACGTATAATTTGTCATCTACAAATCTTTCAAAAGTTTATGTATCGAATTGTCTTAACCCTTTACCACACAATCCCGACTTTTAACAACCCTGAGAAAGAAAGCTTCTGAAAACACTGGAAAAAGGAGAAAATGCTGGTAACCAGCATTTTCTCCCTTTCCCACAATGTTTTCTACTCTTGCCAAAACACATTTCAGTTTTTGATTTGCATTTATTTTGTTGTCTGCAAATGCTTCCAATTTGGAATGGTGTAAAATCTTGTCGTTTGGTTAGGGCTTTATTTCCAGCACATGCTTTTTTTGGCATAACTTAACCCTTTGCCTTTTTTAACGACCCTGTGGATAAATCCTTCCGAAAACATTGTGGGAGGAGAAAATGCTGGTAACCAGCCTTTTCTCCTTTTTCCCACAATGTTTTCTGTCATTTAAAAGAGAAATTTCAGTTTTTAAGTCACATTTAAATTGTCATCAGAAAATGCTTTCAATTTGAATGGGTGAAATTTTTTGTCATTCGGTAAGGAGTTAACTCATTACCCCACAAGAAAAATTTAGACTGGTCCAAATTGGAAGCATTTGCAGACGACAATTTAAATGGCACTCAAATAATGGAATTTGTCTTAGATAGGGTGGAAAACATTGTGGGAAAAGGAGAAAATGCTGGTTACCAGCATTTTCTCCTTTTCCCACAATGTTTTCAAAAGGCTTCTTCATCAGGATCATTAAAAGTCTGGACTGTGTGGTAAAGAGTTAAACATGTTTGACTCTGACCTCTTTATCAGACGACAAACATTTCCGGACAGAAAAAAACAAATGTTGCTCAAATGACTGGATTTGTATTTGAAAGTATTGGAAAAATTGTTTGAAACAAAGAAAATTGCTGGTTATTAGTATTTTCATAAGTCCTTTTCCTGGGGGGGGTCAATAAAACTCAGGACTATCAGGGTTCCCATTAACGTACATAGGTGCGTGTGAATAGGTGCGTGATTCACACACTTAATTGAATAATCACGCACAAAAATATGAAGTGAAACGTGCATGCACGCATAGGTTTCAGGGCTCCCGCTGTCGATCACCAGTGGCGCCAACTGGGACAAGTTAGGAAAAATGTCTCCATAACTTCAGCACTGGCAAATATACTGGCAACAAGTTATGTCTTTACATGATATTTAAAAGGTCTAAACTCTGACATAAACAATAGATATCAAGTATGAAGGTCACACTTTATCACCGCTAATCAAGCTGTTGTGCCATTTATTTAAAAGTATTAATGGTATTGATCCACTTTTCTAGCATAAAAGTACAGATTTTGAAGTTACATGCTACCCTAAATGATATTTATGCCAAATCATGCAGAAATACTTCTCAAAAAATTAACTGGCATGAAAATAAGATCGCTGCAAAAACATGAAAACGCATGACAAAAGAAAAATCGGCTTGACATTGTCTGATCATAGGCATTTCAAACTGTCTATACAGCTTTATTTACGACTTGAAACAGTGAATTTACCTAAATCTCTCCAAGAAACAATAAGTGAACACTAATAAGCATCTGAAATTGTCCCTCTTGACCTGGTCCAGTGAGTAAAGAAACGTTACAAGCAACTTCTTTTTTTAAATTACCCATATTGTTTTCAAGAGCAGATGACTGCAGAGTGAGACTCATAAAAATTTTTCAATGCAACAGATCCTTACTTTCCTCCATAGAAGCTATAAATTTGACATTATTAAGTGCACAACTACAACTTCTCTTGCACTCCCAAACTTGCATCCCAGAGAGTGCATGTACTCCCAAAAAAAGATTTGAGTGGGAACACTGATTGTGTGGTAAGGGGTACAGTATTTGTCACTGAATAGCTAGAAAACATTACAGGAAAAGGAGAAAATGCTGGTTACCAACATTTTCTGCATTTCCCATAATGTTTTCAGAAGCTTCTTTCAAAGGGTCATTTACACTCAGGATTGTGTGGTAAAGGGTTAAACAAGGGTACAATTAACATTGTATGATTTTAACAGATAAGTAAACCCTTTACCGCACAATGACGTCTTTTAACGACCCTGGAAAAGAAGCCTTTTGAAAACACTTGGAAAAAGAGAAAATGCTGGTTACCAGCATTTTCTCCTTTTCCCACAATGCTTTCTACCCTATCAAAGAAAACTTGCGCCATTTAAGCCACAATGAAATTGTCGTCTGCATATGCTTTGAATTTGGACAAGGCTTAATCTTTGTCGTCTGGTAAAGGGTTAAAGTTGCATTAAAAGACTCAAAATTTAATAAAGTCAACTGCCAGCATACTTGTCTCTGTCTGGGTCAAGCCCCTTTCTTTCTCAGCGTATCTGTCGGTTATTTGTCGGTTATCGTTACAACAGACTGGTATACTGATAAAACCATGTACACCCAGTTTGAGTGACACAATTGACCCAGTCTCCGTTTCAACTCATAGCCTAAATCTCCATAAACAGTTTATCTTTGTACCAGATGAAATAATTTTAGGCATCAAAACAAATTGAAAGCACCTGCAGACAAGAAATTAGATGTGGCTATGAAAACTGACTTTCATCTTTAATTTGGCAGGGCAGAAATTATTGTGGGAATGGGAAAAAAGAAGGCCACTGGCACTCACCTGAGTAAAGTCATCTAGGATTGATATAGCTGAAGAGATCCTGGTTGTAATGATGTAAAACACTGATGATGAGTGTTTGTGACCTATTTTTGACCTACTTGACCTATTTTTGAATGTGTACGAGATATCATTCTGACAATATTTCATGATAATTGAACGGAAAATATGGCCTCCAGATTGCACACAAGATTTTTCTCAGATTTGTCCCAGTAACCTACTTTTTGACCGGAGATGACACAATTTTGAACTTGCCTGATACATCATCATGACAAACATTCTGACCAATTTTCATTTGAACTGGTCTGAAAATGTAGCCCCTAGAGTGCTCCCAAGTTTTTTTTCTTTCCTAAGATTTGGCCCAATGACCTACTTCTTGACCCAATGTTGAACTTGCGCTAGATTTCATCAAGACAAACTCTGAGACCAAGTTTCATGGATATCGAGATGAAAATCTTGCTTCTAGAGTGCAAATAAGGTTTTTCTAAAATTTGGCAGTGTGACCTACTTTTTGATGCAACATGACCCAATTTAAAACTTCTCAGACGTATCATCAAGATTCTTAATAAGTTTCATGAGTTTCTGGCTGAAAATGTGGCCTCTAGAGTGCACACAAAGTTTTTTTACGATTTGTCCTAGTGATCTAGTTTTTTGACCCAACATGACCCCGTTTGGAACTTGTCAGAGACATCATCAAGACTAGCATTCTGGCCAAGTTTCATAAGTATTAGACTAACAAGAGGGCCATGATGGCCCTGGATCGCTCACCCGAGTCAATAGAAGAAATTCACTCAGCATGCATAATTCAATTTCTGACCAGTTGTCAGGTCAATTGAGCTTAAAATGTGGCATCTAGAGTGTCCACAAGGAATTTCCGTAAGTTGACCTAGTTACCTAATTTATCACCCCACGTGACCCAATTTAGAACTCATCAAAAAATTTATCAAGGCAAACATTCTGAACAGTTTTCAAGTTATTGAGCAATAAATGTGGCCTCTAGAGTGCCCACAAAGTGTTTCTTAACCCTTTCCCAAACAAGCCCTGGTTTTCACGTGTCTGCAGTACAAGTCTTTTGAAAGCACTGTGGGAAAAGGAGAAATTGCTCGTAACGAGCAATTTCTCCTTTTCCCACAGTGTTTTCTACCCTTTATGAGACCTTTCTGCCATTTTCATCAAATTTAAAATTGTCGTCTGCGAACTCTTTCAATTTGGACCAGTCCAAAATTTGTCGTTTGGGAAAGGGTTAAATTTGACCCAGTAACCTAGTTTATGACCCCAGCTGACCCAATTTCAAATTCACCCAATATTTCATCAAGGCAAACATTCTGACCAACTTTCAAGTTAATTGAGCAAGAAATGTGACCTCTAGAGTGCCCTAAAGGTATTTCTTTAATTAGAACTGGTGACCTAGATTATGAGCCCAGGTGACCCAATTTTGAAGTCATCCTAGATTTCATCAAGACAAACATTTTGACCAATTTTCAAATCAGTTCAACAATAAATATGGCCTCTAGAATGCACACAAGGTATTTCTTTGACTTAGTGACCTAATTTAAGACCCCAGATGACCCAAATTCGGACTCGTGTGAGATTTTATCAAGACAAACACTCTGACCAATTTTCAAGTCAATTGAGCCAAAAATGTGGCCTCTAGAGTGCCCACAAGGTATTATTTTAATTTGAACCAGTGACCTAGTTTATGATCCCAGGTAACCCAAATCCAAACTCATCCGAGATTTTATCAAGACAAACATTCTGACCAAATTTCAGGTCATTTGAGCAATAAATGTGGCCTCTAGAGTGCCCACAAGGTATTTCTTTAATTTGACCTAGTGACCTAGTTTACGACCCCAGGTGACCCAATTTCGAACTGACTGAACATGTTGTGCTCAGGTGGGCTAACAAACTTAGAACAGGTTCACTACATACCAAATAACAAAGCTCTATGCCTTCAAGGTTTAGAAAAGAAGAATTTTAAAGTTTTCCTTCTTTGTTCCTATGTTAGAACTTGTGACCCCCGGGACAGGGCCAGTTTTGAGCCCAGGGACATTGTATGAACAAACATGGTAGAGGTCCACTAGGAGATGCTACATACCAAATATCAAAGCTCTACGCCTTCCAGTTTCAGAGAAGACAAATTTTAAAGTTTTACTTCTTTGTTCCTATGTTAGAACTTGTGACCCCCCGGGGTGAGGCCAATTTTGAGCCGAGGGGGATCATATGAACAAACTTGGTAGAGGTCCACTAGGAGATGCTACATGCCAAATATCAAAGCTCCACACCTTCCAATTTCAGAGAAGAAGAATTTCAAATTTTTCCTTCTTTGTTCCTATGTTCGAACTTGTGTCCCCCGGGGCGGGGCCAGTTTTGACCCAAGGGGCATCATATGAACAAACTTGGTAGAGGTCCACTGGGAGATGCTACATACCAAATATCAAAGCTCCACACCTTCTACAATCAGAGAAGAAGATTTTTAAAGTTTTCCTTCTTAGTTCCTATGTTCAAAACTTGTGACCCCCGGGGCGGGGCCAGTTTTGACCCACGGGGCATTATATGAAAAACCTTGGTAGAGGTCCACTGGGAGATGCTACATACCAAATATCAAAGCTCCACACTTTCCAGTTTCAGAGGAGAAGAATTTTAAAGTTTTCCTTCTTTGTTCCTATGTTCAAACTTGTGACCCCTGGGGCAGGGCCAGTTTTGACCCCAGGGGCATCATATGAACAAACTTGGTAGAGGTCCACTAGGAGATGCTACATACCAAATATCAAAGCTCTACGCCTTCTAGAATCAGAGAAGAAGATTTTCAAAGATTTTCCTATTTTTTCCCTTTCTGTTGCCATGGCAACCAGAGTTTTGGGTGGAATTCAATCTCTTGAAGAACTTTGGTAGAGCTTCACCCAAGGAACATCCCTGCCAAGTTTCATCAAGACTGGCCCAGCGGTTTAGGAGGAGAAGACGTTTAACCCTTTCCCAAACGACAAATTTTGGACTGGTCCAAATTAAAAGAGCTTGCAGACGACAGTTTTAAATTTGATGAAAATGGCAGAAAGGTCTCAAAAAGGGGAGAAAACACTGTGGGAAAAGGAGAAATTGCTTGTTACGAGCGATTTCTCCTTTTCCCCCAGTGTTTTCAAAAGACTTGTACTGCAGACACGTGAAAACCAGGGCTTGTTTGGGAAAAGGTTAAAGGAATTGTGGACAGACGGACAGATGGACGCCGGACAACGACCCATCACAATACCTCACCTTAGCACTTCATGCTAAGGTGAGCTAAAAATGTGGCCTCTAGGCGGCACACAAGATTTTTCTGATATTTGATCTGGTGAACTACCTTTTTACCCTGCATGACCCAATTTTAAACTTGTCCAAAATTTCATTAAGACATATTACATCCTGACCAAGTTTCCTGAGTATTGGATTAAAAATGTGGCCTCTAGAGTGAACACAAGCTTTCCATAAATTTTGACCTGGTGACCTACTTTTTGACCCAACATGACCCAATCTTGAACTTGTCCGAGATATTATCAAGACAAACATTCTGACCAAGTTTCAGGAGTATTTGAGTGAAAATGTGGCCTCTGGAGTGCAAACAAGGTAATTGTTGACGCCGGACAATGCATGATGGACACAGCACAATCACAAAAGCTCACCTTGAGAACTTCGTGCTCAGGTGAGCTAAAAATGCTGGTATCAGTATTTTCTCCCTTTCAAACAATACTTTCATAAGCATTTTTGTTTCAGGGTCATCAAAACTCAGGGTCAGTATTCACCAACCATTCTTAACAACATTTTTTGTCTTCTTCTCCAGAACTTTCTAAATCTGAAAGTAACCAAACCATTTTGGTTTAGCCACTCAGAAGTTGTGTTACTTTAAATTTAGAAAATCTTGACTAATAAGACTGAGAACATTCTTAAGAATGATTGCTGAATTCAGACCCAGGACTGTGTGGTAAAGGGTTAACTCTTTACCAAACCACAAAATTTTAGACTGGCCAAAACTGAAAGCATTTGCAGAGGACAAAATAAATGTGACTAAAACATTGATATTTTTTCTGGGAAAAATAGAAAACGTTGTGGGGAAAAGGAGAAAATGCTGGTTACCAGCATTTTTTCCTTTTCCCACAATGTTTTCAAAAGGCTTCTTTTTCAGGGTCGTTAAAAGTCTGGATTGTGTGGCAAAGGGTTTAGAACTCAACTATACAAATTTCATCACGTCTGCTGTGGAAGACAAACATACAACTGACAATGAAGTCCAAAGGAAATCGAGAAAATCATAACTGTGATAGAAACCTTCCATTTAAAGGGCAAATCAACAGGTTTCAGAAAATTTTAATTTTCAAAACTACATTTATCAGTTGGTAACATGGTAATGTTGTAATTAGAAAAAAAACAAGAGGGCCATGATGGCCCTGTATCGCTCCACTGGCTTATAAATATAAACCATGAAGAGAAGTCTTCACTATATAAGCCCTTATAAAACTTTGACCCCAGGGCTACAGTTGGACTAAATGGGGAATATGTGTATTAGAAGAATAACATGCCAAATTTGGGAGTTCTTGGCCTTATGGCTAGTAACAAGACGGTTTCTGAACTTTTCACTCCATAAACCCATGTAAAACTTGTGACCCCTGGTGCAGGGCCAAACTTGATCCTAGGGCTGTAACTTGGGCCCTCTTTGTAGTTGTCCACTAGATAATGCTATAATTATGCAAAATTTGGTAGCCTAAGCCTTATGGCTATGTACACCAAGATTTAAAAGTTTTTCCCTATGTAAGCCTATGTAAATCTTGTGAACCCCTCCCGCCCAGCATGAGGCCAAATTGATCCCAGGACTATAATTTGGGCACTTTTGGTAGACCCCAACTAGATCAAGCTAAATGCAAAATTTGGTAGCTCTAGGCCTTATGGCTAGGTACAGGAAGATTTTTTAAAGTTTTCTCTATTTAAGCCTATGTAAACTTGTGACCCCTGGGGCAGAGCCAATTTTGACCCCAGGGCTATAATTTCAAGAAACATGATAGAGGTTTACTACATAAAGCTACATGCCAAATTTGGTAGCCCTATGCTTACGGTTTCAGACAAGAAGATTTTTAAAGTTTTCTCTATATAAGCCTATGTAAAACTTGTGACCCCTGGGGCAGAGCCAATTTTGACCCCAGGGCTATAATTTCAAGAAAAATGATAGAGGTCTACTACATAAAGCTACATGCCAAATTTGGTAGCCCTATGCCTTATGGTTTCAGACAAGAAGATTTTTAAAGATTTCCAGTATTTTTCAGTTTTGTTGCCATGGCAACCAGAGTTTTTGAAGGAATCAAATTCTTTCAAGAAATTCTGAAGAGGACCATGGCAGGATCATTTCTGTGAAGTTTCATGAAAATTGGATGGGTAGTTTCAGAGAAGAAGATGTTTGAAATAAAAGTTAACACATGGACGGACGGACGGACGGACGGACGAACGGACGGACGCACGACGGACACCGGGCCATGACATAAGCCCGCTGGCCTTCGGCCAGTGGTGCTAAAAAATCGGAAAAAGTACTTTATTCCAATTTGTATTTCTGCTTATTAGTTTTTACGACATCGCTTATCTCCCTTACTTATTGTTGCGCCCCTTAATTTGTCACATCATAGACGTACTTAGAACATAGGATGTTGTGTTTGATAGCGATTTGAGCAGTATTGAAGACGAAGAAATAGACAAACATTCTGACCAAGTTTCATGAGGATCGGACTAAAAATGTGGCCTCTAGAGCGTACACAAGGTTTTTCTTAGATCTGGCCTAGTGACCTAGTTTTTGACCCCACATGACCCAATTTCGAACTCCTCTGAGATTTTATCAAGACAAACATTCTAACCAAATTTCACAAGTATTTGAGCAGTATTGAAGACGAAGAAATAGACAAACATTCTGACCAAGTTTCATGAGGATCGGACTAAAAATGTGGCCTCTAGAGCGTACACAAGGTTTTTCGAAGATTTGACCTAGTGACCTAGTTTTTGACCCCACATGACCCAATTTCGAACTTGTCCGACATTTTATCAAGACAAACCTTCTGACCAAGTTTCATGAGGATCGGACTGAAAATGTGACCTCTAGAGCGTACACAAGGTTTTTCAAAGATTTGACCTAGTGACCTAGTTTTTGACCCCACATGACCCAATTTCGAACTTGTCCGAGATGTTATCAAGACAAACATTCTGACCAAGTTTCACCAGTATCTGACTGAAAATGTGGCCTCTAGAGCGTACACAAGGTTTTTCTAAGATCTGGCCTATTGACCTAGTTTTTGACCCCACATGACCCAATTTCACACTCGTCCCAGATTTTATCAAGACAAACATTCTGACCAAGTTCCATGAGGATTGGACTGAAAATGCGGCCTCTAGAGCGTACACAAGGTTTTTCGAAGATTTGACCTAGTGACCTAGTTTTTGACCCCACATGACCCAATTTCGAGCTCATCCGAGATTTTATCAAGACAAACATTTTGACTAAGTTTCACGAGGATCGGACTGAAAATGTGGCCTCTAGAGCGTACACAAGGTAAAAAGTTGTTGACGCACGACGCACGACGGACACAGCACGATCACAATAGCTCACCATGAGCACTTCATGCTCAGCTGAGCTAAAAAAAGTCCGGAAAACTGATTTATCAGTGAAATTTTGTAAGTCCAAAGCCCATAAATCCGTGAAAAACCAGTGGACCAGAAGGAAAGTCAAACTTGATCTGTAAGTCATGGTGGTTGAGTTACACAGCAAATCTGAGATCAATACCTACCAGCGTTTAGGAAAAAAGTCCAGAAAACTGATTTATCAGTGAAATTTTGTAACTCCAAGGCCAGTAAATCCGTGAAAAACGAGTGCTCCAGAACGAAACTCGAACTTGATATGTAAGTGATGGTGGGTGACTAACACACCAAAAAAAACTCAGCTCAATATGTACCAGCGGTTAGAAAAAAAGTCCGGAAAACTGAATTGCCGGACTGACGGACAGGCAGACGGACGGATTGCAAACCTAAAGTCCCCTTCGGCTTTGCAAAAAGCAAAAGCGAATGTTAACACTAACCACAAATTCCCCAGTATCAACAACCCAAGGAAAAACGCTTTTCAAACATTTGAAAAAGCTTCATACCTTTATCCACAATATTTTCTGTCCTTTCAAAGACAAATTGCGAACCATATTTTATTTGTTATATTCCAATGCTTTGAAAATTTGGACAATTCTAAAATCTTATAATTTAACCCTTTACTCCCTTTACTAAACGGTAGAATTTTAGACTTGTCCATACTGAAAAGTATTTGCAGGCGACAAATGTGGCTTTCACAATGGCAAGGGCCTGAAAAAGGGTAGAAAGCATTGTAGGAAAAGGAAAAAAAATGCTGGTTTCCAGGAATTTCTCTTTTTCCAACTATGTTCTCAAAAGCCGTCTCCGTAAGCATGGTTAAAAGTCTGGACTGTGAGGTAAAGAGTAAAAGCATTGATTTGTGAAGCTGGTCAGGACCATTCTGATTCCTATTAACTTTTTTCCACTTTACAAAATATAAATTGTCCCAAGTTGAAAGCATTTGCAAACAACAATTTTACTGTGTTTCAAATGATGAAGTTTGTCTTGAAAAGGGTGGCAACATCATGAGACAAAAGGGCCATGATGGCCCTGGAGTCGCTCACCTGAGCCTTTTGACCAAGCACAACCCATTTCCAAAGTTTTGTGAGATGTATGTATTATGACAAACATTCCAACAGAGCGCACACAAGGTTTTTCTAAGATTTGACTTAGCGACCTAGTTGTTGACCCCACGACCCCACATGTCCCAATTTTGAACTTGTCCGAGATTTTATCAAGACAAACATTCTGACCAAGTTTCATGAGAATTGGACTGAAAATGTGGCCTCTAGAGCGTACACAAGGTTTTTCTAAGATTTGACCTAGTGACCTAGTTTTTGACCCCACATGACCCAATTTTGATCTCGTCTGAGATTTTATCAAGACAAACATTCTGACCAAATTTCATGAGGATCGGACTGAAAATGTGGCCTCTAGAGTGTTACACATACACAAGGTAAAAAGTTGACGACGGACGACGCATGACACAGCACGATCACACTTTGTGCTCAGGTGAGCTAAAAAAGAGAAAATGCTTGTTACCATCATTTTCTCCTCTTCCAACATTGTTTTTCAAAGGCTTTCTTTCTTAGAGTTGTTAAACCGCAGGATTGTGTGACGAAGTGTAATTTCAGCAAAATGCAGATCTGTCTTTTTTTCCTATTTGCACATTTTTTTCTGATTACCAGATAGCATGACTTGTGTACAAAAGTTCAAACTTCACAATTTTCATACTGACACATAATTAAAAAAGATTGGCCTCAATACATGCATCGGTGGCGATGAGATAAACCGACTTCCTTGGTTACCATCGTTAAGGGCTCACAAACAAACGCAGTAAATACATATACAGTATAGCAGATAGGCTACTTAAATCGTGCTGTCATGACTGTTTCTTTCGATTACATTCCGGAAAAATATTCCTTTTCATATGTTTCTGCCAATGATGGATTCTCGGCAAGAAATATATGGATACCTGAACTTATTTAAACAAGGATCTGTACAAAAAGTGTGAATTTCAGGGGCTACGGACAATGTAATACATGTGCCAGCAAAGTTTTGAACTTCTACGAGAAAGAATGAAACACCCCATAATCCTCAGATTTGCCTAAAAATAACAGAATTAAAGATGATTAGTATTTTTGTAAGGCTTGTTAGGTTGTCTCAACATCGTATTCGATAATAAATTACACTAAATAACAAGCATTTTGAAATATTTACAGATTGTCTCATTCAACTGAGAGGTCGAAGTCCGAGAAATGTTTAAATTTCAAGTTAAGGGAAAATGGTTTTGAGACCTTTCTGCCATTTTTATCAAATTTAAAATTGTCGTCTGCAAACTCTTTCAATCTGGGAAAGGGTTAAACAAGATTAGCTATTTGAGTGAACATACTTTCTTTTTATTAGTATTTCATATATTTTACCTTTGTTTTTCCACTGTAAAATTGTTTAAGTTTTTTTCAGAGAGCTTCAGAGGTGAAAAAAAACTAACATTAATTAATCCATTGCGTAATATAGCGTTGATCGAAACTCTTTGCTGATGTCCCATTGTCAATCATAATCATAATCCAAACTTATAATCTTTTCGTATATCTCGCGTAAGCAGCACACGATCGCAAAGCACATTTTTTAAACTTTTTCCTAAAATTCAAGCATTGTAAACACACATAATATCACACTTCTCCAACATTAAGAGTCGCTTGTTTGTGAGCCGGAATAGCAGACAGCAAGGCTGCATATCAGGCCAAATAAGTGCAATGACATGATTGGTCAAATATCGATTTCCACTGATCCATGTATAGTTTGGAAGATATGATATGGATGCAATCAAGGGAATACTTTGCAAAAACCAGAATGACATACAGAGGTTGTTTGAAATGAGTTTATAATCAATTTTCAAACAAAGTGAAGACAGTGACACTGTCAAACAAACGTAACAGAGTAAAGGGGTGAGATAAGCAAGTGTTATGTAATCATTTCCTGTACTGTTTTAACTGGTTGTGATAATTGACATTTATGACCATGACCAGTTGAAGCAAGGGGAGTTCACCCTTTACCAAACAAACATAGTTTTGAAGACATGTGCCCTTAAAAAGAAAGTGTTTGAAAATCATTGTGGGGAGAAAAAGTTACCAAATGTGCTGGGTTTTCCCTTCATTTTCTAGTATGGGGTTTATTGGCCTCCCTTCAAATGAATTAAAGAAGGGAAATCAATTGAATTTGAATTTTGGGAGGCCATTAACCCTTTACCACACAATACTGACTTTTAACGAACCCGAGAAAGGGGCCTTTTGAAAAAATAGTGGGAAAAGAAGAAAATGCTGGTTACCAGCATTTTCTTCTTTTCCCACGTTTTCTACCCTTTGAAAGACAAATTTTATGTTTTGAGCCACATTTAATATGTTATCTGCAAATGCTTTCAATTTGGACAGGTCTAAAATATTGTTGTTTGGTAAAGAGTTAAGAAAAATTGGGGGTCCGAAATTCAAGGAACCTGGCAGGCAAGGCAAAAAAAAATTGTAACCATTTTCTACTTTTCCTACAATGATCGTTACCTTCTGAAAGACAATTAACCCTTAACCACAAAACCCCGACTTTTAAATGCCCTTAGGAATGTTGCTTTTGAAAACATAGTGGGAAATCGAGAAAATGTTGGTAACCAGCATTTTCTCCTTTTTTCGCAATGTTTTCTATACATCCAACGACAAAAACCATCAGTTTAGTCACTTTCATTTTGTCTTCTGCAAATGCTTTCAATCTAGGCAAGTCTAATAATTTGTGGTCTGGTAAAGACTTACTATAAATCATATGATCAAAATTGAATTTGTTGTCAGCAAAATTCTGAAATCAGATGAATCTAAAATTTCTTTTTCTGGTAAAGAGTTACGCTTTAGCACATAATCCAACCCCCTAAACCTTGAGGAATAATGCTTTTGAAACGGGTCACACAAAAATACGCCACAACATGAATCTGAAAACATTTCGGAAAAAAAGAGCAGCTAGATCTAGTTAGGAGCATTTTCTCCTTTTCTCACAATGAAGAGATAATGCAGAAAACGGTAAAAGAGTACAAATACCAATTCAAAATATCTTCATTTCAAGAAAAAAGATTTTAACCTCATGCTGAAGTTTCTTTTTGGAAATGGCTCTCGCAGAGTGTCTGGGTTTTTCCTCTCTCAGATTCGGAGTTTCGAATAATGTTGGCACAGCGTCAGGTTTCAATCATAGCCTAAAATTGCCATAACCAACTGTCTTTGCTAGATTTGGATTTATTAAAAACTGACTGTCCTCAAAGTGTTTCAGACAGTTTAGAATTATTCGTTGGCACAAAATGCGTCGTTACTGTCCGATCCCGGTTTAAACGTTGAATCCATAGCTTCCTCCTTTTCAATTCTCTTGAAAATTTGAACATACTAATTCTATGAATTCCCGAATTGACGTCACAGCCAAAAGCTGCACAAATTGTCATTTTGTCATCGTAAACTTCTGTTTCACACTTGGTTAAACGCATCCAAATATCAGCATCCCTATGTAAAGGTAGAAGACTAGGTGCCGCTATGACGTCACACGAGGACGGGAAATAAGCAAATCAGGGGAAGTAAGAGATGCACCATTTTCAGGCCGTAAATCATCGTGACAATTGAACCATGGTTTATGGTATGTTACCAGGTAGTAATTGTGGAAAATGACGCACAGATGTTTTACTGACATCATTTACAGATGAATGAAGGGGGAAAAAAAGCTAAGTCAAAAAATCTTTGGATTTGCCCTTTAACCCTTTCCCAAACAACAAATTTTGGACTGGTCCAAATTGAAAGAGTTTGCAGACGACAATTTTAAATTTGATGAAAATGGCAGGAAGTTCTCCTAAAGGGTAGAAAACACTGTGGGAAAAGGAGAAATTGCTCGTTACGAGCAATTTCTCCTTTTCTCACAGTGTTTTCAAAAGACTTGTACTGCAGACACGTGAAAACCAGGGCTTGTTTGGGAAAGGGTTAAGCAACTTCTCTAATCTCCATGTTTCTTTAGATCTGCAATTTGTGATAATGTGCTTTACCCTCTACCACACACTCCTGCGTTTAACTCTTTACCAAATGACAAAATTTTTGACTGGTCCAAATTGAAAGCATTTGCAGACAACAAATTAAACATTGCTCAAATGGTGGGACTTGTCTTTGATAGGATAGAAAACATTGTGGGAAATGGAAAACAAGAGGGCCATGATGGCCCTGGATCACTCACCTGAGTCAATAGGTGAAATTTCACTCCAGGGTCATTATGACCCAATTTAAAACTCATCTGAGATATTATTAAGACAAACATTCTGACCAATTGTCAGGTCAATTGAGTTGAAAATGTCGCCTCTGGAGTGTCCAAAATGTATTTCTTCAATTTGACCTAGTGACCTAGTTTATGACCCTATGTGACCATATTTCAATCTCATCCGAGATATTATCAAGACAAACACGCTGACCAATTTTCAGGACAATTGAGCAAGAATTGTGGCCACTAGAGCGCCCACAAGATATTTCTTTAAATTTGACCTCGTGACCTAGTTTATGACCCTACGTGACCCAATTTTGAACTCATCTAAGATTTTATCAAGACAAACATGCTGATTAATTTTCAGGTCAATTAAGTAGGAATTGTAGCCTCTAGAGCGCCCACAAAAAATTTCTTTTAGTTGACCTAGTGACCTAGTTTATGACCCAAGGTTACCAAAATTCAAACTCATCTGAAATTTCATCAAGAAAAACATTCTGACCAATTTTTAAGTCAATTCAGCAATAAATGTGGCCTCTAAAGTGCCAACAAGGTATTTCTTTAATTTGACCTTGTGACCTAGTTTATGACCCAAGGTATCCCAAATTCACACTCATCCGAGATTTTATTTAGACAAAGATTCTGACCAATTTTCAAGACAAATGAGCAATAAATGAGGCCTCTACCAGCCCACAAGGTATTTCTTTAATTTAACCTAGTGACTTAGATTATGTCCCCAGGTGACCCAATTTTGAAGTTATCCAAGATTTCATCAAGACAAACATTCTGACCAATTTTCGGGTCAGCTGAGCAATGAATGTGGCCTCTTGAGTGCCCACAAGGTATTTCTTTAATTTGACCTAGTGACCTAGTTTATGACCCCAACTAGTCCAAGATTTAATTAAGACAAACATTCTGAGCAATTTTCAAGTCAATTGAGCAAACAATGTGGCCTCTAGAATGTCCACATGGTATTTCTTTGATTCGACCTAGTGACCTAGTTTATGACCCCAGGTGACCAAATTTCAAACTCATCCAAGATTTAATTAAGACAAAGATTCTGACCAATTTTCAAGTCAATTGAGCAAAAGATGTGGTCTCTAGAGTGCCCACAAGGTATTTCTTAAATTTAACCTAGTGACCTACTTTATGACTCCAGATGACCCAATTTCAAAGTCATCTAAGATTTAATTAAGACAAACATTCTGACCAATTTTCAAGTCAATTGAGCGAAAAATGTGGCTTCTAGAGTGCCCACAAGGTTATTTCTATAATTTGACCTAGTGACCTAGTTTTTTACCCCAAATGACCCAATTTTGAACTCATCCAAGTTTTTATCAAGACAAACATTCTGACCAAGTTTCATGAGTATCAGACTGAAAATGTATCCTCTAGAGCACACACAAGGTTTTCCTAAGATTTGACCTGGTGACAGTTTTTGAACTGAGGTGACCCAGTTTCAAACCCTTCCAAGATATCATCACAACAAAGATTCTGACTTAGTTTCATTAGTATGGGAATGAAAATGTGGCCTATAGAGCTCACACAAGGTTTTTCGAAGATTTGACCTAGTGACCTAGTTTTTGACCCCACATGACCCAATTTCGATCTCGTCCGAGATTTTATCAAGACAAACATTCTGACCAAGTTTCATGAGGATCGGACTGAAAATGTGGCCTCTAGAGCGTACACAAGGTTTTTCTAAGATTTGACCTAGTTTTTGACCCCACATGACCCGATTTCGAACTCGTCCAAGATTTTACCAAGACAAACATTCTGACCAAGTTTCATGAGGATCAGACTAGAAATGTGGCCTCTAGAGCGTACACAAGGTAAGAACTTGACAACGGACGATGGACACAGCACGATCATAATAGCTCACCTTGAGCACTTTGTGCTCAGGTGAGCTAAAAAGTTGGTAACCATCATTTTCTCCTTTTCTCAGTGTTTTCAAGAGTCTTGTTTCTAAGGGTCGTTAAAACTAGAGATTGCTTGGTAAATGGTCAAATGTTCCTGGGAAAGAAAGCTTTTGAAAATACTGTTGGAAAAGGAGAAAATGCTGGTAACCAGCATTCTATCCTTCTTCTACAGTGTTTTATACTCTTTCCAAAAGGAATCTCCAATAGAGTCTTTGAATTGATTGTCTGCAATTGCTTTCAGTTTGGATAGGACTCATTTTTTTTTTTTTGTTCAGTAAAGAGTTAAATCTGTGCCAGACAAAAAATTTTAATTTTGTCCAGATCTATCAAAAAGATTTTAATCTAGTCTATATCAAAAAACATTAAATTTTACAAGAGACAAATTAGATGAGACTAAAATAATGTGATTTTGTTCATGATGGGGTAAACACAATCCTGGAAAAACAGGAAATGCTGGTTACTGGTTGTCTTTCTTTTCCATTTTCCCCCCAGTTTTCAGAAGCACTTTAAGTAAACAAGAGGACCATGATGGCCCTGTGTTGCTCCACTTCCTTCTAAATAAATATATCAAGCACTTTAACCCTTCGCTAAACAACAAAATTTGAGATATCCGTACGTACATGTATCCAAATCAAAAGCATTAGCAGACAACAAAATAAATATTACTCAAAAACTGAAATTTCTTTCGACAGGGTCGAAAATATTGTGGTTTTCCGATAATGCTTTCAAAAGGCATCTCTTTCAGGGTCTTTAAAGATCAGGATTAAGTGTTGAAGAGTTAACTGGCATGTACAAACACATTACATCAAAAGAAGTCTGTGTGACAATGAACTTCACATAGAAAATAGCCCGTTGCCACATCCCACAATTAACCCTTTCCCAAATGAAAAATTTTGGACTGTCCAAATTGAAAGAGTTTGCAGATGACAATTTTAAATTTGATGAAAATGCCAGAAAGGTCTAAAACAAGAGGGCCATGATGGCCCTGGGTCGCTCACCTTAGTAGAGTGCCTTTAAGGTTTTTCTTTAATTTGACCATGTGACCTAGTTTTTGACCGCAGGTGACGCAATTTCAAACTCATGTTTCATGAAGATAAACATTCTGACCAATTTTCAAGCCAATTGAGCAAAAAATGTGGCCTTGAGTGTCCTAAAGATATTTCTTTAATTTGACCTAGTGATCTAGATTATGACCCCAGATGACCCAAATTTGAACTGGTCTTTGACTATATCAAAAGAAACATTTTAACCAATTTTCATATCAAATGAATAATAAATGTGGCCTCTAGAGTGCCCACTAGCTATTTCTTTAATTTGACCAAGTGACCTAGTTTATGACCCCAGTTGACCCAAATTCAGACTCATGTGAGATTTTACAAAGACAAACATTCTGACCAAAATTCAAGGCAATTAAGCAAAGAATGTGGCCTCTAGAGTGCCCACAAGGTATTTGTTTATTTTGACCTAGTGACCTAGTTTATGGTTCCAGGTGACCCAAATCCAAACTCATCTGGTATTTCATCAAGACAAACATTCTGGCCAAATTTCAGGTCATTTGAGCAATAAATGTGGCCTCCAGAGTGCAAACAAGGTATTTCTTTAATTTGACCCAGTGAACTAGTTTATGACCCAAGTTGACCCAAATTAATCTTATGTGAGACTTTATAAAGACAAACTTTCTAACTAATTTTCAAGGCAATTGAGCAAATAATGTGGCCTTGAGAGTGCCAACAAGGTATTTCTTTAATTTGACCTAGTGACCTAGTTTATGACCCAAGATGATCCAATTTTGAACTCAATGAACTTGTTGAGCTTAGATGGGCAAGCAAACTTAGAAGAGAATCACTACATACCAAATATCAAAGCTCTACGCCTTCCAGTTTTAAAGAAGAATTTTAAAGTTTTCCTTCTTTGATCCTATGTTCGAACTTGTGACCCCCGGGGCGGGGCCAGTTTTGACCCAGGGGCATCATATGAACAAACTTGGTAGAGGTCCACTAGGAAATGCTACATACCAAATATCAAAGCTCTACACCTTCCCGTTTAAGAGAAAAAGAAATTTAAAGTTTTCCTTCTTTGTTCCTATCTTCAAACTTGTGACCCCCGGGGCAGGGCCAGTTTTGACCCAGGGGCATCATATGAACAAACTTGGTAGAGGTCCACTCTGAGATGCAACATACCAAATATCAAAGCTCCACACCTTTCGGTTTCAGAAAAGAAGAATTTTAAAGTTTTCCTTCTTTGTTCCTATGTTCGAACTTGTGACCCCAGGGGCTGGGCCAGTTTTGACCCAAGCAGCATCCTTGGAACAAACTTGGTAGAAGTCCACTAGGAGATGCTATATACCAAATATCAAAGCTCTATGCCTTCCCATTTAAGAGAAAAAAAAATCAAGTTTTCCTTCTTTGTTCCTATGTTTGAACTTGTGACCCCCGGGGCAGGGCCAATTTTGACCCCAAGGGCATCATATGAACAAACTTAGTAGAGGTCTACTAGGAGATGCTTCATGCCAAATATCAAAGTGCTATGCCTTCTAGTTTTACAGAAGAAGATTTTTAAAGTTTTCCTTCTTTGTTACTATGCTCAAACTTGTGACCCCCGGGGTGGGGCCAGTTTTGACCCCAGGGGTATCATATGAACAAACTTGGTAGAGGTCCACTAGGCAATGCTACATACCAAATATCAAAGCTCTACGCCTTCCAGTTTCAGAGAAGATGATTTTTAAAGTTTCCCCTCTTTGTTCCTATGTTCGAACTTGTGACCCCCGGGGCAGGGCCAGTTTTGACCCCAAGGGCATCATATGAACAAACTTGGTAGAGGTCCACTAAAGTTTTCCTTCTTTGTTCCTATGTTGGAAATTGTGACCCCCGGGGCGGGGTCAGTTTTGACCCCAGGGGTATCATATGAACAAACTTGGTAGAGGTCCACTAGGAGATGCTACATGCCAAATATCAAAGCTCTACGCCTTCCAGTTTCAGATAAGATGATTTTTAAAGTTTCCCCTCTTTGTTCCTATGTTCGAACTTGTGACCCCCGGGGCAGGGCCAGTTTTGACCCTAAGGGCATCACATGAACAAACTTGGTAGAGGTCCACTAGGAGATGCTTCATGCCAAATATCAAAGCTCTATGCCTTCTAGTTTTACAGAAGAAGATTTTTAAAGTTTTCCTTCTTTGTTCCTATGTTGGAAATTGTGACCCCCGGGGCGGGGCCAGTTTGACCCGAGGGGCATCATATGAACAAACTTGGTAGAGGTCCACTAGGAGATGCTACATGCCAAATATCAAAGCTCTACACCTTCAAGTTTCAGAGAAGAAGATTTTTAAAGTTTTCCTTCTTTGTTACTATGCTCAAACTTGTGACCCCCGGGGCGGGGCCAGTTTTGACCCTAGGGGCATCAAATGAACAAACTTGGTAGAGGTCCACTAGGAGATGCTACATACCACATATCAAGGCTCTGCGCCTTCTAGTTTCAGAGAAGAAGACTTTCAAAGATTTTGCTTTTTTTTTCCTTTTTGTTGCCATGGCAACCAGAGTTGTGGATGGAATTCAATTCTTCGAACAATTTTGGTAGAGCTTCACCCAAGGAACATCCCTGCCAAGTTTCATCAAGATTGGCCCAGTGGTTTAGGAGAAGAAGATGTTTAAAGAAATTGTTGACGGACGACGGACGACGGACATAGGGCAATCACAATAGCTCACCTTTAGCACCTTGTGCTAAGGTGAGCTAAAACGGGTAGAAAATACTGTGGGAAAAGGAGAAATTGCTCGTTATGAGCAATTTCTCCTTTTCCCACAGTGTTTTCAAAAGACTTGTACTGCAGACACGTGAAAAACAGGGCTTGTTTGGGAATGGGTTAAGTCATACTTTTTTCAAATGCATTTTCAAGATGTTTTGTCAAAATTTGATGGGTAGTTTCAGAGATGATGTTATAAATAAAAGTTAGACCCAAACACCGACGGACCAACCTATGCACGAACACATTAGGGACACACAACACTGGGCCATGACATAAGCTCGCTGGCCTTTGACCAGTGGAGCTAAAAAAAAACAATATTGTTCAGTTAACCCTTTGCCATTAAATCCCGAGTTTTAACTCTTTACCATAGGACAAAAATTTAGACTTGTCCAACTCAGAAGGTTTTCAGAGGAGAATTATTTGTGGGTCAAATGATGGAATTTGACTATCATGGGGTAGAAAACATTGAGGGAAAAAGAGGAAATGCTGGTTACTAGCTTTTTTCTCCTTTTGCCCCAAAAAGTGTTTTCAAAAGCCTTTCTCCCTGAGGCCCTGAAGATGGCCTTGGCAAACAAACAGCTTTGGTCATATCAAGGCGGTCAGTGCATCTATGCATGTGTTTCCTGGTTTTCTCATACTAGTATTGACACAACTTTCTTCCCAAGTCACTGATGGTACTTTTCTTACATGCATCAGGGGTGAGAGGTGAAAAATCGCCAAAAAGAAAGTTTGCCTGAACCAGGTACTGAACTTCGCAAGGTGGATGTGCTAACCACTGAGCTTCCAGGCGGGCAAAATGTCGTCTTAAGTTACTTACAACTTTATCAACTAGTGAAGGGATAAGGGCCTGTATGAACAAACACAAATATCAGGAAAAGGGTCATAGGTCAGATATTAGTTTGTAGACATCAGTCCTCTGTCAAAATACATGTAGGTCATGGTTATAGTCAGTAACCTATTTACCATTTAACGCTTTACCAAACGACATAATTTTATAGTTATCCAGCTTGAAAGCATTTGCAGAGGACAAAATTAATGTTGTGCAAATTATGAAATATGTCTTTGCAAGGGTAGAAAATACTGTAAGAAAAGGACAAAATGCTGGTTACCAGCATTTTGTTCTTTTCCTACAGTGTTTTCAAAAGCCTTCTCCTACACGGTCGCTAAAAGTCAGGATTGTGTGTTAAAGGGTTAACCCTTTACCACATAATCCCGACTTTCAACAACCCAAACAAAGAAAGCTTTTGGTTACCAGCATTTTCTCCTTTTCCCACAATGTTTTCAAATGCCTTCTTCCCTAGGGTCGTTAAAACTCAGGATTGTGTGGTAAAGGGTTAACAAATGAAATAACACATAATTAAGCATGTTGAATTGAACAAACAGTAAAATGATAAGCAAGAAAAAGACTGACTGATGGACAAAAGAAACATCATGCAGTGCTTGCGCTGCCAATCGACATTATCGCCAATTGGCGATTATTTAACTCAGCTGTCGATTAATTCTTCCAACTGGCGATAAAAATTGTCAATTAATTTATCCACAAAAAAGTCGGGTAAAATTTCCTGTACTTGCCTGGATCACGCGTAAATTTTGCACCGGACACGAGTTGTTATCGCTTGTTTCATACCTCGGCGGACGTAAAGAATTAATCGACCAGTCACAATGGGGGGGTTAAATTATGACCCTGTGTATTTCACAACGCGTGTCATGTAACCGGTTGTTTTTGTAAGCCATTAATTAGAGAACAATTGGCGATTATTGTTTATTTCACTTTAAATTTTGATTGGCTAATTCAATCGATTTAATCGATTCAGCGATGTTGTATTTCAATACCGCCAATAACGGTTTTGGCCGAGTTAATGAAACCAATTACACATCATTAATTTGTTTACATTGCGTTCGTCTGCACCTACGGCCAATAGGCCTACCACGATTTTACGGTTGATATATATATATATATATATATGTGTGTGTGTGTGAGAGAGAGAGAGCGCGCATTCTATTTCTGATTATAAAACAGATATATTTGTCAATCTTTCTCAAAAAGGTAATTAGCATGCACGAATAACAAGGAGAACTATGGCGGAATGGTTGACTCACTATATACCAGTTACCATACACGCTGATATTCGGATGTGACAAGTCGTAACTTACTCTTTAACAAATTCATCCACCATTTTAGATTTTATGAAAATTTAAGTTGATTTTTTTTATTTTAAAACAGATATTAATCTGTAATTGAATCGATAGTTAAATCATGGTCACAAAAATTACATCGGAGCTAGGCCCCGAGTTGGGGGTAGTTGTACGGGGCACTCTGTTCTCCACCCATGATTGACGATTTATTTTGTCTACATTTACTTCTCCTGAATATAACAAGAGACACCCCCCCCCCCCCCCCCCCCAAAAAAAAGGGGGGGGGGGGAATTGCCTTGCATTTCACAGGCTGCTAAACGGAACTCAAGGATCTTTTGCGGACTGTATTGATCCAAGTTCAGCCTGCACAGATTGTGCAGTCTGATCTTAGATTTACACAGTCCATTAAGGAGATAATTTTCCCCCAAAATCCAAAAATACCTTTAAAATAGCAAAAGCTTGGTACCCAACCAAAAAATAAGATAGGAACATACAGTTTTTGGTCTGTTCACGTAATAGATCTTTAATTATTAATACATTATGAAATAAAGTTTGTTCATTGCTAAAGGTGCATGTGTTTCTTTTTTACCAACTTCGCGTGCTAATTTTGTCTATTATTTTTTTCAATAAAAATTTGTTGGCCATTATTTTACTTGGGCCAGAGCTAGCACTGATCATGATAGATTAAGCTCCTCCTTTTTTCGGCCAGTAATACTAAAAGTGAACATTTCCCTCAATGTGCTTTCAAAAGAATGTTGGCCTCCTACTTTCACCTGTATGAACATTTCTCTTTTAATGTACAGCTGCAGCTGTTTTCAATTTTGAAAGAGTCTAAAATTTTATGTATCATTTTTATGGACCTATCCAGATTTTTTTCTCTACATCAGTTTAATTGAATGTACATGATAATCTTACAATAACATTCCATCTCCAAGCAAGAAGGAAATTCTTTCTTCTAACCCTTTACTGACTAATCCAGTATTAGACCCTGAGGGAAAAGCCTTTTGAAAACATTGCGTGCAAAGGAGAAAATGCCAGTAACCAGCATTTTCTCCTTTTGCTAAATTGTTTTTGATCGTTTTACAAAAAATCTCATACAATGGGCTGCAGTTAATTTGTTTTGGCTATCAATTCCAACATGTCTAAAATTTGTCCGCTGGCAAAGAATTACATAACAGATGTTTTTTCTGAGTAACACAAAAACACAGGAATACAGTCGGATGGAACTTTTACAATCTACAGTTTTCCAACATCCAAAATATGTTAACCCATTACCAGATGACAAAGTTTTAATCTTGCCTAAATTGAAAGCACTTGCAGACGACAATTTCAGTGTGCCTCAAATGGCGCAATTTTTCATTGATAGAAAAGAAAACATTGTGGGAAAAGGAGAAAATGCTGGTTACCAGCATTTTCTCCATTTCCCACAATGTTTTCAAAAGGCTTCTTTGTCGGGGGCGTCAAAAGGCGGCATTGTGTGGTAAAGGGTTAACATGCGAAAAAATTTTGGACTTGTCCAAACTGAAAGTATTTGCAGGTAACAAAATAAATCTGACTCAAAAATTGAAATTTGTTTCAGAAAGGGTAGAAAAAAAATGTTGACATCAGCATTTTCTCCTTTTTCCACAAAGTTTTCAAAAGCTTTCTCTCTCAGGATCATTGCATAGGAATTGTGTGGTAAAGGCTTAAATTTTCAACAGAATCAGATGATAAAACTTCAGACTTGGCCCTATCAACTCTTTTCTAAACATTCAAACTTTCGTCTAGTTGAAGGCATAAATTTGCAAAGCACAAAAATGCGAATGAAGTAATGATATTTGACTCTGAAGGATAGAAAATGTTGTGGGAAAAGGATAAATGCTGGTCACTAGCATTTTCTCCTGTTCCTTTTAACATTTTTAAAAGCTTTCTTGGTCATAGTTGTGAAAACTCAGGATTGTGTGGTAAAGAGGTAACCCTTATCAAACAATCCCACATTTTAATGACCCTGGCCTTTGAAAACATTGTGGGAAACAGAGATAATAATCCAGCATTTTAGCAACCATTTTCTCCTTTAACCACAATGTTTCTCCCCCATCAAAGATAAATCCAAACGTGTGAGCCATATTTGATTTGCTTTGAATTTGAACAAGTCCGAAAAGTTAATGTTTTGTAAAGCGTTAAAAGCATTTTTTGATGACAATTCAAAAGTGGCTACAATGGCAAGATTTGGTCTAGATATTGGGTAAAAAACAATTTGAGAAAAGGAGGAGAGTAAAGGGTTCAAATGTTTCTACTTTTTCCACAATGGTTTTCATGATGTCTTTACACCAACATGCTTGCACCAGAAGAATTTCAAGTTGAAACCCCTTCACCCTTTACCAGACGACAATATTTTCAGCCTTGTCCAAATTGAAAGCATTTGCATTCAACAATTTCAATGTGGCTCAAATGGTACAATTTTTCTTTGACAGGGTAGAAAGCATTGTTGGAAAAGGAGAAAATGTTGGTTACCAGCATTTTTTCCTTTTCCCACAATTTTTTAAAAAGGCTTCTTTCCCAGGGTCATTCAAAGGCGGCATTGTGCAGTAAAGGGTTGTTACCTTGGCTTTCAACCTGTCTGAGAAGATCATTTCTCTCCTAATGAATATGATTTATGTGGGAAAAAAGGAGAAACATTCAGAAGGAATGTTGGCTCCCAAGGTAATGGAAATAACTATATTTTTCAACCATACCCAACTCCGAACAACAAACTTTGAGATTGGTCCAAATTGAAAGCATTTGCAGACAACAAAATAAATGCCTCTCAAAAGTTTATATTTGTTTTTGGAAGAGTAGAAACCATTGTGGGAAAAGAAGAAATTGCTGGTTACCAGCATTTTTTACTTTTCCCACAATGTTTTCAAAAGCTTTCTTTCTTAGGGTCATTATAAGTCAGAACTGTGTGGTAAAGGTTTAACTATTTCCTAAACGACAAAATTTTAGACTGGTCCATATCGAAAGCGCTTGCAGACAACAAAATAAATACAACACAGAGCTGGTAACCAGCATTTCTTCCTTATCCCACTATGTTTCTACCATTTCAGAGACAAATGTTTATTATTATCTGCAACAGGTTTGAATTTGGATGAAATAAATTTTTTTTTATAAGAGTTGCATTATATTTTCTCTTGACCCATAATTTTGCGAACGAACTCTATTTTTCATGAAAGGGGCCAGTCATTATCACAGATTTGATTTCCAGTATGAACAAGGAACCTTACCTACAAAACTTTCATGCCAAGACAATCCTGAAAAGATTGTGATTGATTGTATGGTGTTTAACACTTTTTTCAACATTATTTCAGGTATATCGCTGTGGCCAGTGCACCTATCCATGCTTTCCTTAAGTTTCTTTTACCAGTACTACACACAATATTCTTTCCAAGCCACTGGCTGCTTTCATTGAAACACAAGTCAGCATTAATGGAGGAATGAACCCTGTTGCAATGACTATCATCAATCCTCAGAAAGAAATTGGCCGAGCTGGGGATCGAACCAGCTACCCCGTTCTCAAGTCCTGCATGCTATACTGACTGAGCAACTAGGGCTCGGTGAAAAGATTTTGACAAAAGGAGAAAATGGCCCATTTTATGAATTTTCATAATCACAAAACATGTTTTTCCATAATAAATCTTTCAACTGCCTTGCCTCTGCATGGAGAGAAGGGTTGCTTTAACTCTGTACCAAACAATCCCAAGTTTTAATAACCCTGTTTAACATTGTGCGAAAAGGAGAAAAGACCAGCATCTCCTTTTCTCACTATGTTTCCTACTCTATTACCTCTTTACCACACGAGAAAAATTTAGACTGGTCCAAACTGAAAGCATTTGCAGATAACAATTAAAATGTGGCTAAAATAATGGAATTTGTCTTTGATAGGGTAGAAAACATTGTGGGTAAAGGGGCTGGTTACCAGCATTTTCTCTTTTTCCCACAATGTTTTCAAAATGCCTCTTCCTCAGGGTTGTTAAAAGTCAGGATTGTGTGGTAAAGGGTTAAAGATAAGTTCCATCCTTTGAGTCACATCTTAATTGTCATCTGCAAGTGCTTTCAGTTTTGACAAGCACAAATTTTTGTTGTTTGGTAAGAAATAATGTTATGACTCAGTATCCTAACTCTTTTCCAGACAAACAGTTTTAGACTTGTCCAGATTGAAAGCATTTGTACACAACTGATTAAGTGTGACTCAAAAGACAAAAAGGGTAGAAAACATTGTTGGAAAAGGAGAAAATGCTGGTTACCAGCATTTTCTTCTTTTCGAACACTGTCTTGTCAGGGTCGTTAATATTCAGGATTGTGGAGTAAAGGGTCGAAGTAGCATCATATTTCAAATGAGTGACATTAAAATTTACATATTTACAATTTACACAAAATTCATCCTTTCTTTTGATCGAGGGGTCGGTCCAGTGTTGCGCAGTGAAAAGGTGTAAGATTTGAAATTGGAAGGCTCCGGGGTTTGATCCTCACTCGAAGCACATGATCGTCCATGGGAGTGTCCTTGGGTAAGACTCTTCAGAGCCCCAGCATTGTGCTGGTGAAGCCCTAGACATCCTAGTACATAATTGACCTTTCTGCTGATTTTGATTGACAGATCCTATCAGCCAATCAAATCGCAGTATAGTACACCATGTAAACACGAGGGTCAGACAGAGTGATAGACTTTACTTTTGACAATGTAACTGTTTTCTTTTTGTTTAAACCATAGTTCTAAGACTGGATTATACAATAGTTACTTCAAAATGGATGAAAGTTATACGTCAGAATCATGTGGTAAGGTAATTGTTAAATTATATACCTTGAAAGGAAAACTAAATTTATCCATTCCAAAAACCTAGATCTAGGTAAAATGTCGCCAGTAGATTTAACCAGGATTCCAAAAAACCAGCCACTCTACCAAACGATAGAAAAGCAGGGTTTTTTTTCAGTCTTCCAGGAAAGAAGGAATGGTTATGCCAAACTCTTTTGTTAACCCTTTCCCAAACGACAAATTCTGGACTGGTCCAAATTAAAAGAGTTTGCAGACGACAAATTTACATTTGACGAAAATGGCAGAAAGGTCTCAAAAAGGGTAGAAAACATTGTGGGAAAAGGAGAAATTGCTCGTTACGAGCAATTTCTCCTTTTCCAACAGTGTTTTCAAAAGACTTGTACTGCAGACACGTGAAAACCAGGGCTTGTTTGGGAAAGGGTTAAACTACCTGTTTTGAAATCTAACAGTTACTGCATGTACATCTTTCAAATTCCAAACCATTACTCGCAGACAGTCATAATCGTTAAATACGAAATGAGCGACGGGAAGCCTTATGGATATTTTATTGACAGCTACTCATCAGCCCGTTTCAAAAATAAGTTGACATTGCAAACGTCATCATATGGTTCTTGTTGTAATACTTTAGACAGCATTCATGTTTTATTCTTGTTTCATAAAGACAATTGCATGTGACTGTTAATGTCACTATTGCCTGGTTCGAAAGATTGTTTGTTTTCCAAACGATTGTCACATGACAGATAAATGCACATCCATTCCAAACCAGTATAATCCTTACAATCACCGAAGTGACCAAATATATCCCAATTTAGAAGTTTGTTTTTTACAACATACATCTGTTAAAAATACGACAAACCTAATTGATTACTTAAATAACAGGGTTTTCATTTTGAAATGAAGCTTTTCATTTTGAAATGAAGCAACAGATTGATTGACAAAAACAACAGGCCAGGGGTCAACGGGGCCGCCTAGGCTTTGGCGTCCATGATTACTAAATGGAGATCGGAGAAACGTATCGTCGCCTACGACTGGATGCAAGTATCCAATGAATGACCATGTAACATTCATAAACCAATTGTTTCTGGTTTCGCGGTAAAATTGAACCGGTGTCCCGGTAGAGTTACCAACGCGTGAAATATTTTAGATATAAACAATGCGATCGATTTTTCAAAGATCCAGCAAAAACAACCGATTAAAGGCCGATTTCAACCGATGTTTTTGATCGGCAATCAGCTTTAAATGAAAACCGTGAAATAAAGTTCTTGATTTTCACTCAAACAGGTTTTAGAGGTGTTAATTAAATCTTTACCAGACATCAAAAGATTAGATTTGTCTATTTATAAAACATTAAATTTGCTGTCAACAAATTATACCTTGCTCCAATGATAAGATTTGTCTTTAAAAGGGTAGAAAACATCCAAGGAAAAAGAGAAAGTTTTCAAAAGTTCCCTCCTTAAACGCACGGGTTTGTGCGGTAAAGGGTTAAATTGTAAATCCTTTTCTCATATTGTTTACTGTCAAACTGACATATTATATACTGACGAAATATCTTTAAAAACTTATGTCCATATTATAAGTTATCGATAATGCAGACAGCAATCTACTCACAATATATTTTTAGTTTAAATGCTATGACCGAACATGGAATTACCAACATATCTGCACTATGTCATATTTCGATTCTTCATAATTATGATATTATACAAAGTATTTTTTCTTGTTACTTTGCTGATTTAGTCCGAACTGAAAAGAACGTTGGGAAAAAAGCTTTGGGTACTTTAATCATAATGAAATATAAGCTAGAATAAAACTGAAATAATCTCTCTATGTATTCGACGCCATTTTCTGGTTTGTTTGTCGGGCCTAACAACCAAAATACCACGCTACTAAGGTGGGTGTGCCAAACTCGCATTTGCAGAAAGGTCAATTATATCGATATAATATTGAAAGTGGCATAAAACACCATTTAACCATTTACCAAACAATCATGTGTTTTAATGACCCTGAAGAAAACGGCTTAAAAGATTAAATGGTAAAATGGTAAAAATCATTGCGGGAAAAGGAGAAAATGCTGGTAGCCACATTTTCTCCTTTTCCCACAATGTTTTCTATCATTTAAAAGACAAATCCCATCATGTTTGCAATACTTAATTTGTCGTCTGCAAATACTTTCAATTTGGACTAATCTGAAATCTTGTTATCTTGTAAACTCTTCTGATTAGGGCAGGTTACCAGCAATGCGCATCTTCCCCTTTTTCAATTTTTGTTTTCAAAAACTTTCTTCTTCAGCTTTGGAAAAATTACAAGATTTTTTGTCAAAGGGTTACAGGAGTGAAGGGTGAGTAATGCATCCATGTCCAGAATCTGGTTCAGAACTCAATCGTTCAATAACGCATGTGTGTTCAGAAATACGCAGATGCTTGAGAAGAAGCCAGTCTCTGGTTTGTGGTATTTATCTGGAAAATTTAGGTGCACCTATAACTCTTTACCAGACGACAAAAATTTAGACCAGTCCAAATTGAAAGCATTTGCAGATGACATAGTAAATGTGACCCAAAAATAGAAATTTACCTTTGGAAGGGTAGAAAACATTTTGGGAAAAGGAGAAAATGCTGGTTACCAGCATTTTCTCCTTTCCCCAAAATGTTTTCAAAGGACCTTTTCTTTAGGGTTGTTAAAAGTCAGGATTGTGTGGTAAAGATTTAAATCTTTACCATACAATCTCAAGTTTACATGGCCCAGGAGAAGAAGCCCTTTGAAAACATTGTGGGAAAAGGGCAAAATGCTGGTAGGCAACATTTTCTCATTTCCCCACAAAGTTTTCTACCCTTCCAACAACAAATGTAAATTTTTAGTCAATTTTATTTTGTTATCTACAACTGCTATCAATTTCGAAGAGTCTACAATTTTGTCTTTTGGTATAAGGCGTTAAAATGCCTACCTATAAACCATTTTCAACACAATCCCGTCTTTTAACAACCCTGAGAAAGAAGCCTTTTGAAAACATTGTGGGAAAAGGAGAAAATGCTGGTAACCAGCATTTTCTCACAATGTTTTTTACCCTTCCCAAAAGAAGTTTCAGTTTTTCAATCACTTTAATTTTGTCGTCTGCAAATGCTTTCAATTTGGACAAGTCTACATTTTTGACGTGTGGCAAAGGGTTAAATGCCAAGATCTAGAAAGCCCTTTTCCAAATGGTCCTGTTTTTTAACTCTTTCCCAAATGATAAAATTTAGACTGGTCCAAATTGAAAGCATTTGCAGACAACAGAATAAATGTGACTTAAAAATTGAAAAATGCTTTTGGAAGGCTAGAAAACATGGTGGGAAAAGGAGAAAATGCTGGTTAGTGGTTACCAGCATTTTCTCCTTTTCCCACAACATTTTCCAAAGGCTTCCTCTTCAGGAGTCATTAAAACTTGGTATTCTGTGGTAAAGTGTTCAATCTTTACCAAACAATCTCAAGTTTACATGACCCAGGGGAAGAAGCATTTTGAAAACATTGTGGGAACAGAACAAAATGCTTGTAGCCAACAGTTTCTCTTTTCCCAAAAATGCTTTCTACCCTTCCAAAAACAAATTTCAATTTTTAAACAATCTTATTTTGTCATCTGCAACTGCTATCAATTTGGTAAAGCATTAAAATGCCTACCTATTGAATGCCAAGGACTAGCAAGCCCTTTTCCAAATGGTCCTGCTTTTTAGTCCAACCAGTGCTGGAACTGTGTCTAAAGTGGCTTTGGCAACCAATTAAGATCAAGAACAGACTGCACAGAACACTAGTCTGATCCTGAATCTACACCGTTTTCTCATTTGCAATGTAACTCTGGTCAAAACAACCTTAAACCCATTACCACACAATCCCGAGCTTTAACGATCCTGGGAAATAGGATTTTTTAAAACATTTTGGGCAAAGGAGAAAATGCTGGGCTGGTATTAAACCAGCATTTTCTCCTTTTCTCACATTGTTACCCTTCTGAAAAACCAATTTCACATTCATTTTGTAGTCTGCAAATACTTTAAGTTTGGACTATTCTAAAATTTTTGTCGTGTGGTAAAGAGCTAATCCTTTACCACACAATCCCAAGTTTTAACAACCTTTACAGAGAACCCTTTTGAAAACATGGTGGGAAAAGGAGAAAATGGTTAATAGCATTTTCTACTTTCCCTATGTTGTTTTCAAAAGTCTAGCATTTTCTACTTTCCCTATGTTGTTTTCAAAGGTCTTCCAGCACAGGGTCGTAACGGTTGACAGAGTAGCCTTGGTTCTACAACATATATATATGGAGATGTGCACCAAGAGTAACTTTGGAATTGCATAACCCTTTTTTCCTGTAGATGTTGACTCTTTACCACACAACAAAAATGTAGCCTTGCCCAAATTGAAAGCATTTGCAGACAACAATTTCAATGTGGCTAAAATAATGGAATTTGCCTTTGATAGGGAAGAAAACGCTGTGGGAATAGGAGAAAATGCTGGTAACCAGCATTTTCTCCTTTTTCCACAATGTTTCCAAAAGGCTTTTTCCTTGGGGTCGTTAAAAGTCAGGATTGTGTGGTAAATGGTTAATTGATTAAATGGTTTTATAAGCTGCTTTCCACATTATTTCAGTCATATCATGGCTACACATGATATCCAAGTGTGTCCTTGGTTTCGCCACGACTAGGCTAGAACTCTAAAGTAATCTTGTCAAAGACACTCCCACAAAACACCAAGTGCTGTGAGTGAGGATTGAACCTGGCATCTTCAGGCCAAAAATCCTACATTGTTCACCCCTAAGCCATGCAGGGATCCCTAAAGTAGATTTAGAGCTAATATATATAGATTTTTATTTAATTCAGACCATAAATCTGAATTAGTTATCTTGCTGTCAGTGGGTAAGAAGGATTGTGTCTAGCACATTCATCATTGATTGAAGACCCAATCAAGTTCAACTTAACTCTATATACCAGAAAACAAAATTTTGGACTGGTACAAATTGAAAGCTTTTGCAGACGACAAATCAACTATTGCATAAACAGTGAAATTCAATGCCTTTGAAAGGGCAGAAAACTGATGGTACCAGCATTTACTTCTTTTCCCACAATGTTTTCAAGTCCTTTTCCATGGGGTTGCTTACACTTAGGATTACATGGTGCAGGGTTACCAAAACAATCCTGTGTTTTCACAACCAAGGCTTTTGAAAACATTGTTGGAAAAGGAAGAGAGAATGCTGGTAACCAGCATTTTCTCCTTTTCCAATACCGTTCTCTGAACCTATCCTTTTTGTCCATGTTTTTCATCATTTCAGCCATATCTACTTTGTCGGCAACAAAAGCTTTCAATTTGGACAAGTCTAAAAATTCTTTGTAAGGTAAAGGGTTACGCTTTTTCAACAAATTTGCAGCAGACTGTGAAACCATCCTTGTAAAACTAGTGAATTATGATGAATGTGAATAATGCTTAACTCTTTACCACACACGAAAAATTTGGATTTGTCCAAATTCAAAGAATTTGCAGGCTAAAAATTGTTGGATTTGCCTTAGGAAAGGTTGAAAGCATTGCAGGTAAAGAAGAATTTGCTGGACACCAGCATTTTCTCCTTTTCCCACAATGTTTCAATGTTTTCAAAAGTCTTTTCTGTCAAGGTCGCTAAAAACTCGGGATAATTCGGTAAAGGGTCAACCCTTTATCACAATCTCAAGTTTGAACGACACTGGAGAAGATGGCTTTTGAAAACATTGTGGGAAGAAGAGAAAATGCTGGTAAGCAGTATATTTCTCCTTTTCCCACAGTTTTCCATCCTACCACAGACAATATCCTTACCGTTTTGATCAATATTTAAATTGTCGTCTGCAAATGCTTTCAACTGAGACCAGACTACAATTTTGTGGTTTGGTAATGAGTTCACCCTTTATCACAGAGTCCCAAGTTTTAACAAGTCTGGGCGAAAAAGCATTTTCTTCCTTTTCCACAATGTTTTCTACCATCAGAAATTTTGGGTCGCACCAAATTTGTTGTCTATTACTGGTCTTAATTTGGAAAAAAACTAAAAAATGTTTCTTCTAGTACAAAGTTGCCAATATTTTCCCTTTGCCTCATGCATTTACCCTTTACCAATCCTGTTTTAACGATACTGAGGAAGAGGCCTTTTGAAAACACTGTGGGAAAAGGAGAAAATGCTGGTTATGCTGGTAACCAGCATTTCTCCTTTTCTCACGATGTTTTCTACCCTATTACAGGCAAATTCTATCATTGCAGCCCACATTTGAATTGTCGTCCACACAATGCTTTGGATTTGGACAAGTCTACATTTTTGTTGGAAAAGGAGAAAATACTGGTTACCAGCATTTCCTCGTGTATCCACAGCGTTTCCTTCCATGTTTAAGGCAAATCTCTACAGTTGAGACGCATTTAATTTGCCTTCTGCAAAACCTTTGAATTTGGACAAATCTAAAATGTCGTCCGCTAATGAGCTGACATTATAGAACCATCAAGTAACATTACGGTGAAGTTTAGTAGTGATGTATTTGTCCGCTTACCTGTATCAAACAGAGTAGAAAATACACATGTAAATTACTAGATCTACTAAATACATAGATCTTGTAAAAGCCTATGTAACGTTAGCCTCTGCAGAGGAATACTTCTGTGTTGATCTAATTCTCACAGTACAGACAAGAAAATACACAGGGTAAAAGTGAAGATATCACCTAAAGACAGCAGTCATTTTGTACAAAATATGAGTGTAACATACCTGTTTAAATATATATTGTAACGCAAATCCATAGAAAATACGCCATATTCCCACACAGAACACAGTAAATATCGTTTGGTAGGCAGCCCGTGTAAGTACACTGCTCTAGCCAGTACACAACGCCAGACAAATACACACGTCTGCTGTGCAGTACTGCAGTTAAAACAGGGAGCTATATAACCACTTATAAGTCGATACCTCTCTACAGCTCGTGCCCTTTGTAGACGTACTGATAAATAAGCTTTTCTATTTGCTTTTCACATAGTGCAGACGTTTCGACCCTTTACCAAACGTGCCTATGCTTCAGGACCCGGACCAAACCGGCTTTAGCAACACCGTTGGAAAAGGAGAACGAGCGCGTAACCAGAATTTTTCTCCCTTTCTACCTCTGACCTCTTAAATAATTGAACCAGATCTATATTTATAATGTCGTCTGCACAATTAATGCTTTCGATATTTTGTCGTCTGATAAAGTGTGGTGAACGCGCCATACTACACAAAACTGTCTCTGTTTTTTCCTTTAACCCTTAAACAGACTACAAAATTTTAGGCAATCCAATTTGAAAGGCAACAAAATTTAATAGATCTTGGTGGCTCACACCTGGTGTTTTTGTCTTTGAAAGGGTCGAATATATTCTGAAAAAGGAGAAATAGATCTAGATCTACTGATTACCACTGTTTTTTCTACTTTTCTCATAATGTTTTCAAAACATTCTTTCCCTGGGTTTCAATACACAGGGGAATGTTTGATGAAGGGTTAAAGCGTGTACTGGACGAAATGCACACTTTTCCGCCAGAAAGAATCTACTACTGAAGTTGCAAATGTTGCAATTTTACTAGATCTACAATATTTCTCAAAAACTACACTATTACCTAATAACAAACGTTAAGACTTACCCAAATCTAAAGCATAATTATGCAGACCAAAGTTTCAGCCTTTACCAAACAACAAAATTTGTACCCTACCAAATTTGAAAGCATTTGCGTAAATCAAGGTTTCTGTGTGATAAGGTAGAAAACCTCGAGGAAGAAGAGGAAAATACTGTTTTCATAAGCTTTTTACTTTGGGTCATTAAAACCCTGGATTGTGTGGTAAAGGAGTAATTCTTTACCATAATATTATGACAAAATTTTATACTTGCCCAAAATCGAAAGCTTTCGCAGATGACAAAATAATTGTCTGAAAAATACAGTCACTGTTGAAAGAGTAGAAACGGGTAGAAAACATTGTGGGCAAATGAGAAAATGCTGGTTATCAGCATTTTCTCCTTTTCCTGCAATGTTTTCAGGTGGTCTTTTCCTTAAGGTCGTTAAAACTCAAGATTGTGTAGTAAAGGGTTAAACATTGGGCAGCATAAATCAATATAAGAGACCTTGACTTCCCAACAGTCTGATCTTTATCTAGATATATCATGCTGCAATGGAAACAGGAGAAGTCTCAACCCTTTACAATCCAATCCTGACTTTGAACAACCAGGTCGTGGGAAAAGCCTTTAGAAAACATCGTGGGTACCAGCATTTTTTCTTTTTCGCACAATGTTTTCTACCTTATCAAGGACAATTTTCATCATTGCAGCCATCTTTAATTTGTCGTCTGCAAATACTTGGCCGTGTCTGAATTTTTGTTGTTTGTTAAAGAGTTAATTGACTGAACCCTATACAAAACAATCCTGTGTTTTAATGACCATGAGGAACAAGGCTTTTGAAAACATTACGGAAAAATAGGAAAATGCTGGTACCTAGCATTTTCTCCTTTTCTCACATTGTTTTCTACACTATCATAGATAAATTCACCATTTGTGTCACTTGACTCGTCGTCCACAAAAGCTTTCAATCTGGACAAATGTAAAATTTTGCTGTTGGGTAAAGAGTTAAACCTTTACCAAATGGTCCCAAGTTTTAAATCCTGAAGACGAAGGCTTTTAACCCTTTCCCAAACGACAAATTTTGGACTGGTCCAAACTGAAAGAGTTTGCAGACGACAATTCTAAATTTGATGAAAATGGCAGAAAGGTCTCAAAAAGGGTAGAAAACACTGTGGGAAAAGGAAAAATTGTTCGTTACGAGCAATTTCTCCTTTTCCCACAGTGTTTTCAAAAGACTTGTACTGCAGACACGTTAAAACGCCCTGGCTTGTTTGGGAAAGGGTTAAAACACTGTGGGGGGAAAGGATGAAAATACTGGTAACAGGCATTTTTTCTGTCTTTTTGCCCAAAATGTTTTCCAAAGTTTCAGAAGCAAAACACATTGAGCCAACCACTTAATCCTCTGCAAGTGCTTTCAAAATTGAAGAATCTTAAGTTCTGTCTTGGGTAAAGAGTTAATCCCAGACAAACAAGATACATGTAGTTAACATGGCTAAAATGATGGGTCTTGACTTGGAAAGGGTATGTAACAATGTGTGAAAAGGAGAAAATGCTGGTAACCTGCCATGTTTTCTATACTGTCACAGACAAATTTTACCATCCAAATGATCCAATCAATATTTAACTCTTTACCAAACGACAAACTTTTAGACTGGCTGAAATTGAAAGCATTTGCAGACGACATAATAAAAGTGACTTTAAAACTGAAATTCGTTTTGGGAAGGGTAGAAAACATTGAGGGAAAAGGAGAAAATGCTGGTAACCAGCATTTTCTCCTTTCCCTACAATGTTTTCAATAGGCTCCCTTCTCAGGGTCGTTAAAAGTCGGGATTGTGTGGTAAAGGGTTAATTTGTCGTCTGCAAATACTTTCAATTTGAACAAGTCTAAAATTTGTCAATTTGATAAAGAGTTTAGTCATTACAACATAATCCCGAGTTTTAACAACCCTGAGGAAATAGCCTTTTGAAAACCTTGTGGGAAAATGAGAAAATGGTGGTAACCAGCATTTTCTCCTTTTCCTGCAAGGTTTTCAAAACTTTCACAGACTATCACCATTATTTCAGCTACATTTAATTTGTTGTCTGCACATGCTTTCAATTGGACAAGTCTAGTGTTTGATCATTTGGTAAAGAGTTAACTATGTCACCCTAGAACTGTTTCTGTCAATGAGATACAACAAACTGTATTTGTCAGTAGGTCAATGCTTAATACAGATTTAGTGTTGTCTGACATTTTCAAAATCACGATCGCATTCCACACATTTGGATACATAGTAATAAATCTATGTTTCATATGTATTATACTCTGGAAAAATATAAACCTGAAAAAAGAACAAGAGGGCCATTGGCCCTATAGTGTTCACCTGAGTAAAGTGACTCTGGTTGATTGAGTGAAAAATGTTTTTTTACCCTGTTTTCAACATTATTTCAGTCATATCATGGCAACAGCTCACATATTCATGTCTTTCCTGGGTTTCACTAGTACTAGGCTAGGTCTCTGAAGTATCTTGCCCAAGGACACTCGCATGAAAAACCCAGTGGTTCCAGAAAGGCTCAAACCTGGGGCCTCCAGGTCACAAATCCTACACTTTACCACTGAGCCACACAGGACCCCAAAGTGACTCTGGGGTTCCTAAAAATGTGGACTGAAAAATGTGGCCAAAAGAGTATACACTAGGTTTATCTAAGATTTGCCACAGTGACATACTTTTTGCTCTGAAATGACCCAAATACATTCAATATATCATCAAGACAAACATTCTGACCAGTTTTCATGAGTATTGGACAGAAAATGTGGCCTCTAGGATGCACACAAGGTTTTTAAGATAATTGCCCCAGTGATCTACTCCTTGACCCAATATGACTCATTTTACACTTGTCTGGGACATCATCAAGACAAGCATTCTCACCAAGGTTCATAAGTATTTGACTGAAAATGTGACCTCTAGAATGCACATATGGTTTTTCTGAGATTTGTCCTAGTCACCTACTTTTTGACCAGACATGGCCCATTTTCACACAGTATCATCAAGACAAACATTGTGAATAACTTCAGAGCTCACCTTAAAAGCCTTCTTTCTCCATTGTTTGGTAAAAGGTTAAATGTGAACTCTTCCACTCAAAGACAAAGGTTTCACTTTAACCCTTTACCAAACACTCCTGGGTTTAATCCACCCTGGGAAAGAAGCCTTTAGAAAACCTTGTGGGAAAAGGAGAAAATGTTTTCTCCTTTTCCAACAATGTTTTCTACTCTATCAAGGACATATTCCGTCATTTGAGCCACCTTTAACTAATCGTCTGCAAATGCTTTGAATCTGGACAAGTCTTCAATTCTGTCGTTTGGTAAAGAATTAATTTGCATTGTTTGTGCTTGTTATTATAGTATCAAAGCAGACACCATCAATAATAAATAGATCCATTTTGGTCAGGGAATTGTCAACTCTTTTCCTAATCGCTTTTTCTTTTTGCACTTATTAACCGTTTAGAAAACAAATATTTTTAACTTGTCCAACCTGAAAGCATTTGCAGACAACTAATTAAATGTAGCCCAAAAGATGATTTCTGTCTTTGATAGGGTAAAAACATTGTGGGAAAAGAAGTTACCAGCATTTCCTCCTTCTTCCATATTTTCAAAAGCCTTTTCTTTCAAGGTCGTTAAAACTGGATTGTGTGGTAAAGAGTTAGCCCTTTCCCAAATTGAAAGCAAATGCTGACAACAAATTTGAAACTGGTAGAAATGAGCTGTAGTTCTCTGATAGGATAGAAAACATTAGAGCATAAGGAGAAAATGCTAGTAACCAGCATTCTCTCTTTTTCCTACTATGTTCTTAAAAGCCCTCTTCTTCAGAGTTGTCAAAACTCTGGATTTCGAGGTAGAGAGTGAACTCATTACAACACAAGAAAAATGTGGACTTGTCCAAACTGAAAGCATTTACAGACATAAATATGAATGTGGTTCAAATATTGGAATTTATCTTTAAAAGGGTTGAAACCATTGTGGGAAAAGGAGAAAATGCTGGTTACCAGCATTTTCTCCTTTTCCCACAATGTTTTCAAAAGGCTTTTCTCAGGGTTGTTTAATTTCCGGATTGCGTGGTAAAGGGTTAAGAGTTGTATAGGAAGCAATCAGTGACTTGTGAAGAATATTGTGCACAGTACTGGTAAGGATGAAATAGTCTGGTACCCCACCGTACTGCACAAGAGTACGTCAGGCAAAGCGCAATAATGGCGGCCCCATTGGTACCATGCAGAGGAGACGGCATATTGTTATTTCACATGATCAAATCAGATCATACGCTGAATTCAAAACGGATCGCTTGCAATAAAGTCATGGCAGAGATTTTTTCTACATGTCGTTCTTATTTAGCGAGAAAAAACTACATATCAGAAATGCTTTAAGTATCTGAAATGTCAATGGACCTATATAACGTCTGAAAATGATTCATAGTCAAATTTATATTTAAACCATACCCCAACAGCATGTTTTAGATTCGGTAATGTATTTTTTGTACAAAATTGATCTCATTTTATTAACTGATCAAACTGGATCACATGAAATTAGGGTAAATGGGAAATTATGTTGGGGAACGCTTGATGACACCTAGGAGGCCACCAATATTGCGCTTTGCCTGACCCGGTAACGTAAGTGGTAGGGGCAGGTAATCCAGACTAAGGATGAAACTCCAGCAAAGCATGGATAGGAGCACTGACCGGCTGGATATGACTAAAATAATGTTAAAAATGGCACTAAAACGCGAAACAAATTACCAACAGCCATTGGCCAGTGCAGCATCAAGGCTGTTGATTTACAACTTAACTCTTTCCAAAACAGCAAAATCTTGACTCAGTTGAGTGTACCTGAAGTGTACCTGCAGGCGACAAATTCAAATTCGGAACAAAATTAGCTTTAGTTCTCTTATTTGGCAGAAAACATTGGTTACAAGCATTTTCCCAATTTATACAAATAAAGTGTTTTAACTCGTTATCAAACGACAAAATTTTAGAATTGACCAAATTCAAAGCATTTGCAGACGACAAAGTAAATGTGACTCAAAAAATGAAATTTATTTTGGGAAGGATAGAAAACATTGTGGGAAAAGGAGAAAATGCTGGTTACCAGCATTTTCTCCTTTTCCCACAATGTTTTCAAAAGGCCTCTATTTCAGGGTCGTTAAAAGTCGGGATTGTGTGGTAAAGGGTTAAGGTCCTGGGTGCTACTGCATAAGGTAACCAGGATTTTTTTCTTTTTCCCAACAGTATTTTCAAATGACATCTTCCTCAGGATTGTAAAAATACTGAATTGCTCGGGAAGAAGATGAAGTAAATGTAAATGTATTTATGATTTCTTGTTAATGCTGACCCTAATAAACAATTCAGAAAAGGAAGTCATGGCCCGATTTCACCAACAATTCCAAATTGTATCCCTCGTCTCACTTTCAAGAATTTTCTGAATATCTGAGTAGCACCATCTCTGACTGGCTAAACCAAATGCTTTCACCAAATTCTGTGTAGCCAATCAGGAATTGTTTTCCCTTTCAAATTTAGAATTGGATTCAGAATGCCATTCATTAAGGTTGGAAGAATAAGGACCCTTAGATTTGGCTCAAACAAAGGGATTTATCTTGGAAACAGTATCAAACAAGAGGGCCATGATGGCCCTGAGTCGCTCACCTTAGTAGAGTGCCTTCAAGGTTTTTCTTTAATTTGACCATGTGACCTAGTTTCTGACTGCAGGTGACCCAATTTCAAACTCATATTTCATGAAGACAAACATTCTGACCAATTTTCAAGTCAATTGAGCAAAAAATGTGGCCTCGAGTGCCCTAAAGATATTTCTTTAATTTGACCTAGTGATCTAGATTATGACCCCAGATGACCCAAGTTTGAACTGTCAAACTGTCAAAGGACTATATCAAAAGAAACATTTTAACCAATTTTCAAACCAAATGAATAATAAATGTGGCCTCTAGAGTGCCCACTAGCTATTTCTTTAATTTGACCAAGTGACCTAGTTTATGACCCCAGTTGACCCAAATTCAGACTCATGTGAGATTTTACAAAAACAAACATTCTGTCCAATTTTCAAGGCAATTAAGCAAAGAATGTGGCCTCTAGAGTGCCCACAAGGTATTTCTTTATTTTGACCTAGTGACCTAGTTTATGGTTCCAGGTGACCCAAATCCAAACTCATCTGGTATTTCATCAAGACAAACATTCTGGCCAAATTTCAGGTCATTTGAGCAATAAATGTGGCCTTCAGAGTGCAAACAAGGTATTTCTTTAATTTGACCCAGTGAACTAGTTTATGACCCAAGTTGACCCAAATTAATCTTATGTGAGACTCTATAAAGACAAACTTTCTAACTAATTTTCAAGGCAATTGAGCAAATAATGTGGCGTTCAGAGTGCCAACAAGGTATTTCTTTAATTTGACCTAGTGACCTAGTTTATGACCCAAGATGACCCAATTTTGAACTCAATGAACTTGTTGCGCTTAGATGGGCAAGCAAACTTAGAAGAGAATAACTACATACCAAATATCAAAGCTCTACGCCTTCCAGTTTTAAAGAAGAATTTTAAAGTTTTCCTTCTTTGTTCCTATGTTCGAACTTGTGACCCCCGGGGCTGGGCCAGTTTCGACCCAGGGGCATCATATGAACAAACTTGGTAGAGGTCCACCAGGAAATGCTACATACCAAATATCAAAGCTCTACACCTTCCCGTTTAAGAGAAAAAGAAATTTAAAGTTTTCCTTCTTTGTTCCTACCTTCGAACTTGTGACCCCCGGGGCGGGGCCAGTTTTGACCCAGGGGCATCATATGAACAAACTTGGTAGAGGTCCACTCTGAGATGCAACATACCAAATATCAAAGCTCCACACCTTTCGGTTTCAGAAAAGAAGAATTTTAAAGTTTTCCTTCTTTGTTCCTATGTTCGAACTTGTGACCCCAGGGGCTGGGCCAGTTTTGACCCAAGCAGCATCCTTGGAACAAACTTGGTAGAAGTCCACTAGGAGATGCTATATACCAAATATCAAAGCTCTATGCCTTCCCATTTAAGAGAAAAAAAAAAATTTAAGTTTTCCTTCTTTCTTCCTATGTTTGAACTTGTGACCCCCGGGACAGGACCAATTTTGACCCCAAGGGCATCATATGAACAAACTTGTTAGAGGTCTACTAGGCGATGCTACATACCAAATATCAAAGCTCTATGCCTTCTAGTTTTAGAGAAGAAGATTTTTAAAGTTTTCCTTCTTTGTTCCTATGTTGGAAATTGTGACCCCCGCGGTGGGGCCAGTTTTGACCCCAGGGGCATCATATGAACAAACTTGGTAGAGGTCCACTAGGAGATGCTACATACCAAATATCAAAGCTCTACGCCTTCCAGTTTCAGAGAAGATGATTTTTTAAGTTTCCCCTCTTTGTTCCTATGTTCGAACTTGTGATCCCAGGGGCAGGGCCAATTTTGACCCCAAGGACATCATATGAACAAACTTGGTAGAAGTCCACTAGGAGATGCTTCATGCCAAATATCAAAGCTCTATGCCTTCTAGTTTTAGAGAAGAAGATTTTTAAAGTTTTCCTTCTTTGTTCCTATGTTGGAAATTGTGACCCCCGGGGCGGGGCCAGTTTTGACCCCAAGGGCATCATATGAACAAACTTGGTAGAGGTCCACTAGGAGATGCTACATGCCAAATATCAAAGCTCTACGCCTTCAAGTTTCAGAGAAGAAGATTTTTAAAGTTTTCCTTCTTTGTTACTATGCTTAAATTTGTGACCCCCGGGGTGGGGCCAGTTTTGACCCCAGGGGCATCATATGAACAAACTTGGTAGAGGTCCACTAGGAGATGCTACATACCAAATATCAAAGCTCTACGCCTACCAGTTTCAGAGAAGATGATTTTTAAAGTTTCCCCTCTTTGTTCCTATGTTTGAACTTGTGACCCCCGGGGCAGGGCCAATTCTGACCCCAAGGACATCATATGAACAAACATGGTAGAGGTCCACTAGGAGATGCTTTATGCCAAATATCAAAGCTCTATGCCTTCTAGTTTTAGAGAAGAAGATTTTTAAATTTTTCCTTCTTTGTTCCTATGTTGGAAATTGTGACCCCCTGGGGTGGGGCCAGTTTTGACCCCAAGGGCATCATATGAACAAACTTGGTAGAGGTCCACAAGGAGATGCTACATGCCAAATATCAAAGCTCTACACCTTCAACTTTCAGAGAAGAAGATTTTTGAAGTTTTCCTTCTTTGTTACTATGCTCAAACTTGTGACCCCCCCGGCGCGGGGCCAGTTTTGACCCCAGGGGCATCAAATGAACAAACTTGGTAGAGGTCCACTAGGAGATGCTACATACCAAATATCAAAGCTCTGCGCCTTCTAGTTTCAGAGAAGAAGATTTTCAAAGATTTCGCTTTTTTTTCCTTTTTGTTGCCATGGCAACCAGAGTTGTGGGTGGAATTCAATTCTTTGACCAATTTTGGTAGAGCTTCACCCAAGGAACATCCCTGCCAAGTTTCATCAAGATTGGCCCAGTGGTTTAGGAGAAGAAGATGTTTAAAGAAATTGTTGACAGACGACGGACGACAGACGACGGACGTAAGGCGATCAAAATAGCTCACCTTTAGCATGTTCTGCTAAGGTGAGCTAACAATGAGGTAAAAGGAGAAAATACAGGTTTCCAGCATTTCCTCTCATACGCACATAAAATAATTATTTCTTTCCGTTCACGAATGCTGGTTGCCAGCATATTGTCCTTCTCTGAAACTGTTTTCAAAAGCTTCCTAAGGGTAAGGGGTAGCTCATTGGTTAGCGTATTTGACTCTTGACCTGGTGGTTGCGGGGTTCGATACCCAGTTGAGGCAAACTATCTTTCCAGCAATTTTTTTTCATGCACAATAACTGTCATGAGGAAAGATCGGTGACTTGGAAAGAAAGTTGTGTCAGTACTGGTGTGAGAAAGCCAGGAAGCACATGAGTAGGCTCACTGACTGCCATGATATGACCTAAGGTGTTGAAATGGCATTAAAACTCAAACAAATCCTAAGGGTTGCAAAAATACCCCATTGCTTGGTAAGAACTTGATTCTTTACCAAACAGTCCAGTTTTCTAACGACCCTGTGGGAATGGAATATAAAAAAAAACTTGCTGGGAAAGGAGAAAATGATTCTCACCTTTATTTTCCCCCTCCTCCAACAATTTCTTCTATCTGGTAACAGATCTTTGGCCAATTTATATCACCTTTCAATTTGTCAACTGCAGATGCTCTTGCAAAACCCTTCGCAATACTACAAAATTTTAAACTTGGTCATTGAACACAAATTAACCCTTTACCACACACAGTGTTGCCTTTTAACAATCCTGGTAAAGAGGCCTTTTGAAAACATTGTGGAAAAAGGAGAAAATTCTGGTTACCAGCATTTTCTCCTTTTCCCACAATATTTTCTTCCCTATCAATGAAAAATTGCATCATTTGAGCCACACTGAAATTGTTGTCTGCAACTGATTTCAATTTGGACAAGGCTAAAATTTTGTTCTCTGGTAAAGGAACTTGTATTTGAAAGGGTTGTATACACTGTGGGTCACCAACATTTTCTCCTTTTCATACAATGTTATCAAAAGCCTTCTTGCCCCGCTTTGTTAAAACACTGGTTTATTTGGTAAAGGGTTAAGACGAAGAAATGTGTCATTGGGTAAAGGGTTAATGAGCAAATGGCGTGCCTGACAAACAGTGGAGATCAGGGTGATGGCCCTTTGGATATCAAATGTCCTTAAATCACAAATGCACAATGCTACTGATTTTTAACCCTTCACCACACAATCCCATTTTTCGGCTGCCCGACAGAAGGCTTTACCACTGAACAATGAAGGACCCTTGCTGTATTTAGCTCACCTGAGCACAAAAGTATTCAAGGTGAGCTATTGTCATTGTGCCGGGTCTATCATCTGTCATCACTTTCACCTTGTGTACACTCTCGAGGCAACATTTTCTGTCCAATACTTTGTAAGAATGTTTGTCTTGATATTATCTCAGACAAGTTGGAAAATGGGTCATGTTGGGTCCAAAACTAGGTCACCAGATCAAACCTTTGAAAAACCTTGTGTACATTCTAGAGGCCATGTTTTCAGTCTAGCCTGCATGAAGGATCATCAGAATGTTTGTAATGATGTTATCTTGGATGAGTTTGAAAATAGGTCACATCGGGACAAAAAGTAGGTCACCGAGTCAAATCTTTGAAAAACCTTGTGTACACTAAAGAGGTTACATTTTCAGCCGAATTCTCATGAAAGTTTATCAAAACGTTTGTCTTGATGATATCCCAAACATGTTTGAATATACCGTAATTCGCCAATGTATTCGGACACCCTAAAAGTTCGGACACGGTCAAAAATTTTCAAAAATAATTTATTTTGAGTCCTTATTCCGGACAGTCCAAAAAATTAATTTTCCTATATATTCGGACAGCCTGTAACATTAATTTTCCGAAAAATCAGCGAGTAAATACATATTTTTTATTTAGAAAATGTTTCCGATAATGATCAGCTGCATTTTTGCACATTTCTGCATTGCTGATATGAACATGAATTCCTTAACAGTCAAGTAACTCAGCAGTTATTTTAAGTCATGAAATAAGACAAAAAACAAATGCAATACCAAGGTTGTCTTTGTTGAAAACTTCTCACCAAAACAGTGTAGATTTAGATCAGACTAAACATTCTGCCTAGTGTGATCTTGATCTACACAGGCTGCTCAAGCAACTAGTTTTGAAAGGTGCTTGAAGAGTTTAATGTTTCTCGGCTTTTTGGTGTTGTGCAAGCAGTTTTTCCCTTTTTTCGTAACGTTTTCAAAAGGCACCTGCAGAACCGTGAAATTGTCCCTCCATGAACAATATTAAAAAAATTGTAAGTACCAAACCTCATTGTTTCTTTCCTTTATTTATTGGTATTAAATCCATTTACATGTATATATAAAATTAGATCGAATGCATTAATTGTCGTATGCATTCCTTTTTATTTTGGTTGCAAGGAATATTTTCTAAAGACAAGAGGGCCATGATGGCCCTGGAGTCGCTGACCTGAGCCTTTTGACCAAGCACAACCAATTTCCAACGTCTTGTGAGATATATGTATTACCAAACAATAAAATATTAAATTCATCAGTCTGAACCTTCTGCATAAAACAAATAATATGTGGATCAAGCTGTGGAATTGGTCTCTCAAAGGGGTAGAAAACATTGTGAAAAAGGGAAAAAATGCTGGATACTAGCATTTTCTCATTTTCAAACAGTGTTTTCAAAAGGCTTCTTTCTGAGAGTCATTCGTACACTAGGTTTTTCTAAGATTTGACCTAGTGACCTAGTTTTTCAGCCAACATGACACATTTTCAAACTGGTCCAAGATATCATCAGGACAAACATTCTTACCAAATTTCAAGAGTATTGGACTGAAAATGTGGCCTCTAGAGCATACACAAGGTTTTTCTAAGATCTGACCTAGTGACCTAGATTTTGACCCAACATGACCCATTTTCAAACTCATCCAAGATATTACCAAGGCAAACATTCTGAGCAACTTTAAAAGAGTATTGAACAAAAAATGTAGCCACAACAGTGTACACATGGTTTTTCTAAGATGTGACCAGGTGACCTAGTTTTTGACCCAACATGACCCATTTTCAAATTCGACTGAGATATCATCGAGACAAACATTCTGACCAACTTTCAAGAGTATCAGAGAGAAAATGTGGCTTCTGGAGCTTACACAAGGTTTTTCTAAGATTTGACCTAGTGACCTAGTTTTTCACCCGACATGACCTATTTTCAATCTAGTCAGAGATATTATCAAGGCAAACATTCTGACCAACTTTCAAGAGTACTGGACAGAAAATATGGCCTCTAGAGCATAAACAACGTTTTTCTTAGATTTGACCTGGTGACCTAGTTTTTGACCCAACATGGCATTTTTTTGTACTATTTCAAGATATAATCAAGACAAACATTCTGGTCATTTTTCAAGAGTATTGGACTGAAAATGTGGCCTCTATAGTGTACAAAAGGTTTTTCTAAGATTTGACCTAGTGACCTGGTTTTTGACCCCACACAACCCAATTTCAAACTTGTCTGAGATTTTATCAAGACAAACATTCTGACCAAGTTTCATGAGGATTGGACTGAAAATGTGGCCTCTAGAGCGTACACAAGGTAAAAAGTTGACGACTGACGACGCACACCGCACGACGGACACAGCACGATCACAATAGCTCACCATGAGCACTTCGTGCTCAGGTGAGCTAAAAAAAACAGGCAGACTTTTTTTCTGCTGACTACACAATTATGTGACAAAGCTGCCCAGGTGTTCCTGAAACAACCATTACTAACCGCAAAAAGACACTATCAGCTAGTATAAAGTGGGCATGATATACGCTTATTGCGTAGTCATTTTATGTCGATTGGAGGTCAGCATGTAACCCGGGAGAGTGTGTACAAAAACAGGTGCTTTACAACCCTCTCGCTCTGGATGATTTGCACATTACGTCATACCCATAATCCAAATTTTACTGCAAACATTTGTGTACCCACGACAGGTGTGAAATCTTGTTGACAGATGGCTCTTTGATGATGTTAAGATGGCAGAGTTTAAAATGTTGGCGTATGGTGTAGATAGAGATCAGATTATAGAGAATGTGTGGTCTGATCTTGGATATTTACCATCCACTACTGAACTATGATTTTAGAAAGCTACTGCTATAGGTCTAAGAAATTAAGAAATATTTAAAACACATGCTTTTAAGACTGAAAACACGCTGGAACTTTAGATATATTACAGTTTTGACCCCCTCATCGGTGCTATAAATAGATCTAAATTTGTTGGATTTTACTCTTATTTTTTCGGGACACACACATTTGGACAACAAGGTAAAACCTATTATTTCGGCCACCCCCTTTTTTTCAAGATTATGAATAATTTCCTATAGATTCGGACACAAAAAAAAAATAATTATTTTTTTTCTGTCCGAATACATTGGCGAATTACGGTAGGTCATGTTGGGTCAGGAACTAGGTCACCAGGTCAAATCTTTGCAAAACCTTGAGTACACTCTAGAGGGCACATTTTTACTCCAATACTCATGAATATGTGTCGGGATATTTGTCCTGATGACATCTCAAACCAGTTGAAAAATGAGCCATATCATGTGTTGTCAAAAAGTAGGTCACCAGATCAAATCTTTAACCCTTTACCACACAATCCCGACTTATAACAACCTTGAGAAAAAGGCCTTTTGAAAACATTGTGGGAAAAGGAGAAAATGCTATCAATGACAAATTTGGTCCACCTTTAATTTGTCTTCTGCAAAGGCTAAAATACTGTCGTGTGGTAAAGAGTTAAAAAAAACTTTGTGTTCTTTCTAGAGACCACATTTTTTTGTAAAAAATTTTGGTCAAAATAATTGTCTTGATGATATCTAAGATGAGTTCCAAATTTTGTTGTAATGGGTCAAAAAGTAGGTGCCTAGGAAAAACCTCTGGAGGCCACATTTTCACTCCAGTGCTCTTCAATTTAGGTCTGAATGTTTTCCCTGATATCACAGACAATTTTGAAAATAGTCAGCTTCATAAAAACTAGGTCATCAGGTCACATTACTGAACAAGAGGGCCATGATGGCCCTGTATCGCTCCACTGGCTTATAAATATAAACCATAAATACTAAACATTTCAATTCTGAGCCAAATGGTTTCAAAATGAAGACTTACAAAGTTTTCTCTGTAAAAGCCCATGTGAAAGTTGAGACCCGCAGGGCAAAGCCATTTTTGATCCCAGAGCTATAATTACTTGAACCCTGATAGAGGTCCACAAGATAAAGCCACATTCCAAAATAATACAAGTCTATGCTGTATGGTTATAAATAAGGTGATTTTCAAGTTTTGTCCATATGAAGCCTCTGTAAAACATAAGACCCCTAATGCAAGGCTAATTTAAAAAAAAAAATCAAAACAGGAAGATTTCTTAAGTTGTCACTATGTAAACCCATGTAAAACTTGTGACCCCTGCAGCGGGGCCAATTTTGACCCCAGGGCTAAAATTTTGGCCCACTTGATAGAGGCCCACTAGATATAGCTACATGCAAAATTTGGTAGCTCTAGGCCTTATGGCTAGGTACAGGAGGATTTTTAAAGTTTTCTCTATATAAGCCTATAGTAAAACTTGTGACCCCTGGGGCAGAGCCAATTTTGACCCCAGGGCTATAATTTGAAGAAACTTGATAGAGGTCTACTACATAAAGCTACATGCTTAATTTGGTAGCCCTATGCCTTATGGTTTCAGACAAGAAGATTTTTAAAGATTTCCAATATTTTTCAGTTTTGTTGCCATGGCAACCAGAGTTTTTGAAGGAATCAAATTCTTTCAAGAAATTCTGAAGAGGACCATGGCAGGATCATTTCTGTGAAGTTTCATGAAAATTGGATGGGTAGTTTCAGAGAAGAAGATGTTTGAAGTAAAAGTTAACGCACAGACGGACGACGGACGGATGGATGGATGGACGCACGCACAGACAGACGCACGCACAACGGACACCGGGCCATGACATAAGCCCGCTGGCCTTCAGCCAGTGGACATAAAACATTGACATTACTTTGTATTATATCCTCAATATCCTCAAGGTATATAGACTCAGGTGAGCAATTTAGGGCAACCATGGCCCTCTTGTTTGCATAAAAGTGGCACAATATTAGCAAAATAAAACCTACAATCGAATATGACATTGCACCATTACTTAACCCTTTTACAATACAATCTCCTGTTTAAACAACCCCATATTCACGTTCCTTCGAAAAGATTGAGTGAAAAAGGAGAAAATGCTGGTCAACAGCATTTTCTGCTTTTCTAACAATGCTTTCAAAAGCCTTTTTTTTTCTCAGAGTGGTTAAATTTTGGAACTGTTTAGTTAAGGTAAAAGCCTTCCATTGGATGGTTGGCTATAAGCTGTGTACAAGAGAGTGATATAAAAACAAATTTTCAGCGAAATTATTGGCCAAGATACAAACAAGGAGAGGACAGCAGACCAGGGGATGCCAAGATGCCTAGGTTTCTTGCTCAAGAATCATTTCTGAAGTTCAAAAGTAACTCTTTATCAGAGGACAAAATTTTAAACTTGTCGAAACTGAAAGCTTTTGCAGGCAACAAAATACATGTGACTCAAAAATTGAAATTTGCTTTTGGAAGGCGAGAAAACACTGTAGGGAAAGGAGGAAAATCCTGGTAACCAGCATTTTCTCCTTTTCCCACTATGTTTCAAATCCTCCCCCCCCCCCCACAAAGGCTAAACAGGAGCAATGCATAATTGTGGGGCCAAAGTCTCTATTGCTGTTGCTGTTTCAGAGAAATTTATCAGTAATAGGGGACATAACTGAGTCAAAAATACTTTGAGGTTCTCTTTTGATAGTTAACAACTACCCCAAAGTTGGTAAACAAGTTATTTCAGTTAGACTGCAGCGGCCAGAACACCAATCTTTCCTGAGTTTATTTTACCAGTACTACACACAATATTCTACCCCAAGTTTGGAGTACGCATCTTCAGTAACAAGAGGGCTATGATGGCCCTGCATTGCTCCACTTCCACATTATAAATTGCATGTGCTATACAGGTAATTGGCATCAACAGTCATCAAACTGTTGGAAATCTTACTGTGATGATAGCCCATAAGTCATGTCTTTTGGAACATGCCACCAAGATGATTTTAAGGGATATATGCAGGTCTAATCCAGTATCTTTTAGACAAAATATCAATGAACCTCTGACAAAGAGTATTTCTGCAAGAAAATTTCCAACAAAGAAGCAAAACTGGCTCTTTATCATTCACCAGAGAACAATTTGTGACACCTCACCGTGGCAGGAAGTTTTGACCCCATGCAATATTTTGAACAATCCGTTTTGACCCCATGCAATATTTTGAACAATCCGTTTTGACCCCATGCAATATTTTGAACAATCTTGGTAGAGGTCCCTGATATCATGCAATATACCAAACATCACAGTTCTAGGGCAAACGGTTTGTAGCAAAAAGCTTTTAAAAGGTATCTCCATAAAAGCCTGTAAGAAAGTGGTCACCCTTACAGGGGGGGGAGGGGGGCGCGCCATCTTTTGCCCTAGGGCTATAATTAGTTCAATCCTTGCAGAGGTCTGCTGGATGAAGCTACAAACCAAATGATAGGTCTCAACAAAATAAAACAAAAAGATATTTAAAGTTCCACAATATAAAGCCCCTGTAAAACATGTGATCCCCAAGAGTGGGGCCACTTTTGACACTAGGGCTAAATTTTGCACATGCCTGGTCATGATCTAATAGATGAAGCTACTTGCCAAATTTGGTAGCAGTAGGAGTTATGGTTAGGAACAAGCAGATTTTAAAGTTTTCAGTGTAAGCAAATGGTAAACTTGTGACCCCCAGAGTGGGGTCAATTTTGACCCAAACCTTGGTGGAGACATACAAAATGATAAAATAAACAGATAACAGCTCTAGTTCTCATGGTTAGAAGAAGAAGAGATTTTCTCTTTTTCAAGTTTTCACTATATAAGCCCATGTTAAACTAATGACCCCAGGCTTGGCCAACTTTGAGCACAGGGTTACAATTTGAACAATCATCGTAGAGGTCCACCAGATGAAGCTATATGCAAAATTTGGTAGCCCTATACACCTTCTTTTTACGAACAAGTTAAGATTTCTTTATGTTTTCACTCTATAAGCCAATATAAAACTTGAGACCCCAGGGTTGGGGCCATTTTTGACTTCAGGGCTATAACACAATACATGCAAAATTTGGTAGCCCCAGGCCATGTGGTTTCTGACAGGAAGTCTCTAAGAGATTTTCAAAATTGTTTAGTTTTGTTGCGATGGCAACCTGTTTTTCTTTTTTATCGAAATTTCTTTTAAGAAATTCCGAAGGGGACCATGGCAGGATATTCCAGTTTAGTCAAAATTCATAGATTGAGGTAAGATGTTTGAAGAATGTTTACAAAATAGAGGGATGCATGACAGACACAGAGCCATGACATAAGCTTGGTGGCCTTTGGTCTCAGCATAGCCAATAAAAAGATTTGAGAAAATGTCAAAGTTTTTGCAACACAATGCAGACGCTGATGACAAAATCTAAAGACAGGGTTGCGACAATACTGTACCTCGAGTTTTCCTCGGAAACAGACAAACTTAACCCCTAACACCAAAGTTTTAGCAACCTTGAGAAAGAATGCTTTTGAAAACATTATGGGTAACCAGGGTTTTCTCCTTTGCACACGTTTTCTACCCATTCAAAAAACAATTTATACTATTTGAGTTGCATACAATCTTTCGTCTGCGAACACTTTGAATTTAGGTAAGTCCAAAATTTTGCTGTTTGGTAAAGGATTAGAACGATGTGTTATGGAGTAAAAAGTTAAGAAAGCCATTTGCTGTATCAGCACCATAAAGCTTATAAATTAGGAGCCAGTACCAAGAAGCACAAAGTCATATCTGATAAAAGCATGCAGTCTGCCTTTAATTTAGTAGACCTTTGCAACCATGCACTCTTGAATATTGGCGATCAAAGAGTAGATCAAAGGATAGACTTGTTTACAACAAATACATGGTAACACTTTTCCTCCATGCAATAATATTGTTTTTCCTCACTACTGCTCCCTGACATTATAATCACCACTCGTCACAACTCGCCGATTCTGTAACTACATCTATAAGCTTGTCTCTATCAAGGAGATTTCTATTTTGAACTGCCAGTCACATGATCTTAAACATGCCGGTGCCCATGAAAAACGATTAGCAACGCCATAGAGAACCTCAGCGAAGTTATTCACCTCGCTTAATCTGTTGGTAAAAAGTTCCACTGAAATCGATAAACCACATTAAAAATTGAAGGTGCAAACGCTTTGTCAACGGAAATATATTAAGAAGTATTTTGCTAGAAAATTATAATCCAAGTATTCTTTTTGAAGAGGAGCCTTACTATTTTGAGAACGAGAAAACTGCTTACTTCCGGCGAACAAATGTAATGTGATACAGCCAAGGGACTTGATCAACTGATCACCCGCAGTTTACTGAATGCATAATCACTCTATAAAAGAGAAAGGTCGAGGGCATTTGTCTAAGGGAAGTGTTTGGCCACAACTTTTTTTTTAAAAAACAATATGACTAAGGTGTCCCACCAGGGTCTGTATTTACCATATACAGTCAAACTCGAACACCTTTAGGGATGGGTAATTTGTTCGAGAAATCTGTAGTTCGACAGATCCATATTTCAAGTACAAAGTGCTCAGCAGATTAGTCATGTGTATTTTTATCGCATCTTTATAACTTTTGTACTTGAAAATAACACACAGAACACACCACATACCTTTGTCATTTCACAGGAATCAGTCATCTACTTGGTGAAAATAGCTTGTTTTTGGCAAAAATTGTTACCCTTTATTAAAGTTTTTTTTTAAGTGAGAGTATCCATTTTGGCCGACAACAACCCATTTTCTCCAATTAAAACACCGATTCCTGTGGTCATTTACCTGACAGATCTAAAAGTCATTTAATCAGAAAAACAAAAAATAGCCCAAGAAAAATGAAACTTATAATTATGCAGATATTGAGTGCCAAACACCATGTTGTTTATGTTCTAATTATAACTCAGATCAACGCTACATGTGCAGATCAAGATCAAAGTTGCGGTATATAAAACCTTATGTGTTGAGAGCAACACAGTTCATACATTTGTAGCCTTACGAAAGTGACTTGTCCCATTCATTCATCTCAACAACCTTGAAAAACAAAATTTAAAGACAAAGCAATTATTCAATCACTTCGAGACAATCCCTAAATTAGCACCTTGAGCAAGTGTGTATATATTTTACAATAAGTGTTAAAAATATGCACCATATCCACTTTTTGACATATGATTACCGGCTTATCCAATTAACAAATATAGGTGTGAAACCCAACGACAATTATTGACCAACCCACCCTTTGTTCGACTTTGAAGAGGTAAAATACATAGAAAAATGAATGATGGGACAGTGATATGTGTTTGACAAGGGTTGTGTGAGCTTTCCGAGGTTGAACAATATGAATTATATGGAGATTTTGCAGGGACTGAGACAATTGTTCGAGCTTTCTTTGGTATTCGAAATTACCCATCTTGGAGCCATCAAAGTTTGATTCTATGTTACTTTCAGCGTTGGAGGTATCAAACTTGAAGAAAATTTCCCTTGTAATTGTCCAAGTCTAAATGAATGACGTTGCTCGCCATTTTGGGTGCACCCGGTAGACAATTCATAGCCCTGCTACTTGTATCAGAGATATGTGATCTGTCAAGGATCGTCAAAGATCAGGTAGGCCCTGGGTGACATCGTGTAGAGACAACCACGCTAATACGGCCTGGTGCACTTACTTCATTGCTTCATCCCAAAAATGGTTACACTGCTCAATGGTTTGGGATCACTGCATGGACATTTCCTGGCAAGAAATTAATTTTGGCTAAAATAATGAGAATCGCCTCTGACGGGAAAGGAAACATTGTAGGAAAAGGTGAAAATGCTGTTTACCAGTATTTTCTCCTTTTCCTACAATGCTTCCCAGACCCTTCTTACTCTGGGTCATTCAAATCCAGAGTTGTTTGGTACATGGGAGATTGGGGATGACAGCAATCTATCTCAAGTCATTCAACAACAAAGAATACTAAAACACAGGAAAATGTCCAACAGAATAATCATGTAACTATGCCAGACAACAGTTACTGTTACTGTATTACTCATTCTATTGATTTGGTGAATTTTATACATCCAAATTACAGCAAATATTTCTTTCCTAAAAGTAAACAGATTATACTATGTCTAGACTGGAAGCCAATAACACTTTTCCCCATAACCAGCGCCCTCTGGATGGTTCCCAGTCTCCCCTGAAAACTCTCTCCACAGAATTTATTAGGACGGTAAACCAATTCAATAGTAGGGATAGGCACAACTGTAACGTGTAAATACTGTAAAAAACAAAGAGGGCCATGATGGCCCTGTATTGCTCCACTGGCTTATAAATATAAACCATAAATACTAAACATTTCAATTCTGAGCCAAATGGTTTCAAAATGAAGACTTACAAAGTTTTCTCTGTAAAAGCCCATGTGAAAGTTGAGACCCGCAGGGCAAAGCCATTTTTGATCCCAGAGCTATAATTACTTGAACCCTGGTAGAGGTCCACAAGATAAAGCCACATGCCAAAATAATACAAGTCTATGCTGTATGGTTATAAATAAGGTGATTTTCAAGTTTTGTCCATATGAAGCCTCTGTAAAATATAAGACCCCTAATGCAAGGCTAATTTCAAAAAAAAAAAAAGTCAAAACAGGAAGATTTCTTAAGTTGTCACTATGTAAGCCCATGCAAAACTTGTGACCCCTGTGGCGGGGCCAATTTTGACCCCAGGTCTAAAATTTTGGCCCTCTTGGTAGAGGCCCACTAGATATAGCTACATGCAAAATTTGGTAGCTCTAGGCCTTATGGCTAGGTACAGGAAGATTTTTAAAGTTTACTCTATATAAGCCTATATAAAACTTGTGACCCCTGGCGCAGAGCCAATTTTGACCCCAGGGCTATAATTTGAAGAAACTTGATAGAGGTCTACTACATAAAGCTACATGCTTAATATGGTAGCTCTATGCCTTATGGTTTCAGACAAGAAAATTTTTAAAGATTTCCAATATTTTTCAGTTTTGTTGCCATGGCAACCAGAGTTTTTGAAGGAATCAAATTCTTTTAAGAAATTCTGAAGAGGACCATGGCAGGATCATTTCTGTGAAGTTTCATGAAAATTGGATGGGTAGTTTCAGAGGAGAAGATGTTTGAAATGAAAGTTAACGGACGGACGCACGGACGGACGCACACACGGACGCACGACGGACACTGGGCCATGACATAAGCCCTCTGGCCTTCTGCCAGTGGAGCTAACAAGTTGGCTTCTTTGAGGTCAGCATCAATGTTTTAAAATAGTTTATTGGCTATTAATTTCAATGTATTATATTGGTATATGTAAACAAACAAGTAAGGCATAAATGATTATACCTGCACTGAAACCTCTCATGTAAACGTGGCAGACATGTGACCTTCTTCCCGCGTTTTCTAGTCGCATGATCTTTTCCTGCGGTGTTCTCTTTTTAATGAAATTCTTTTTTTTTTTCTGCTTAGCTTTATTTGTTTAATGAAAAATTACTGTACTATTGCAGAGATCATTTGCAATCAAACCAATATAGAACACCTTTTTTAGTCCCCTACCAGCGAAGCCGAAGGGGACTTTAGGTTTGCACTCCATCCGTCCGTCTGTCCATCTGTCCATCTGTCCGTCAGTCCGGCAATTCAGTTTTCCGGACTTTTTTTCTAAACGCTGGTACATATTGAGCTGAGTTTTGGTGTGTAAGTCACCCACCATCACTTACAGATCAAGTTCGACTTTCATTCCGGTCCACTGGTTTTTCACAGATTTACGGGCCTTGGACTTACAAAATTTCACTGATAAATCAGTTTTCCGGACTTTTTTCCTAAACGCTGGTAGGTATTGATCTCAGATTTGCTGTGTAACTCAACCACCATGACTTACAGATCAAGTTCGACTTTCGTTCTAATCCACTGGTTTTTCACGGATTTACGGGCCTTGGACTTACAAAATTTCACTGATAAATCAGTTTTCCGGACTTTTTTCCTTAACGCTGGTAGGTATTGATCTCAGATTTGCTGAGTAACTCAACCACCATGACTTACAGATCAAGTTTGACTTTTGTTCCGGTCCACTGGTTTTTCACGGATTTACGGGCCTTGGACTTACAAAATTTCACTGATAAATCAGTTTTCCTGACTTTTTTTTCTAAATGCTGGTAGATATTCGCCTGACTTTTGCTGTGTAAGTCAACCACCATTACTTACAGATCAAATTCGAGTTTCGTCCCACTCCACTGCTTTTTCACGCATTTATGGGCCTTGGACTTACAAAATTTCACTGATAAAACATTTTTCCGCACTTTTTTCCTAAATGCTGCTACATATAGAGCTGATTTTTGATGTGTACATCAACCACCATGACTTACACATCAAGTTCGAGTTTTGTCCCGCTCCACTGCTTTTTGACGCATTTACGGGCCTTGGACTTTAAAAATTTCACTGACATGCCAGCGATACATACGACTGGTAGGGGACTGTGTATTGCTATGCAATACTATCAGAATGCTTGTCGAATCTTCATATAAAAACAATTCACGTTCATTTCCTATTTCAGTTTTTTGATTTTGGTTTATTTATGAAACCATGACGAAACAGACTGTATATCAGAACAATTTCGTGAAAAACATGGATTTAGACAGCAATTTCTGAGGCAGTCTGCCTTTTAAACTCACCACTGTTGGAGAGGTCTGATGACCTCTCCAATTACTAATTTCATTTTTTTCTTATTATTATGGGGATAACAAGTGAATAACTTTGTAGAACAAGAACCTGATAAGGTAAAATTCAAGAATATTCAAAATGTGCAAAATGCTCTTTAGCAAAATAGAACTTAATTGTATTTTGACTATTTTTCATTTCAAATTTCACGTTAAAAAGAGGTCCTCGATGGTCTTGTATTTTGACTATTTTTCATTTCAAATTTCATGTTAAAAAGAGGTCCTCGATGGTCTTGTATTTTGACTATTTTTCATTTCAAATTTCACATTAAAAAGAGGTCCTCGATGGTCTTGTATTTTGACTATTTTTCATTTCAAATTTCACGTTAAAAAGAGGTCCTCGATGGTCTTGTATTTTGACTATTTTTCATTTCAAATTTCACGTTAAAAAGAGGTCCTCGATGGTCTTGTATTTTGACTATTTTTCATTTCAAATTTCACGTTAAAAAGAGGTCCTCGATGGTCTTGTATTTTGACTATTTTTCATTTCAAATTTCACGTTAAAAAGAGGTCCTCGATGGTCTTGTATTTTGACTATTTTTCATTTCAAATTTCACGTTAAAAAGAGGTCCTCGATGGTCTTGTGATTCTCATCGGAGCTAGCAAGATCTAGACTTTGCATGGTGAAATACAAGTTCTTTCCCGAGCTTTGGTTTTTCTTTTTCTATATTTAGTAGGTTAACTTTTCATCAAACGACAAAATCATTGACTTGTCCACATTGAAAGCATTTGCAGACAACAGATTTGATTTTACTCAAATGATGTGGTGGGGCAAGGAGAAAAAGCTGTTTGGCAAATTTAATTTGACTGTTACCTTCAATACTGTTATGATGATGGTACAGAGTGAAAAATATGCATATCAAAATCTAATTACCATACAAAGTTACAGCAATCTAGCCCAAAGATTGTTACAGTTCATGCCTATTCCCTTCCATTGCTTTTTTTTTTAAAGTCTAGTGCAATTTCCACTACTACAGATGCCTTTGTGACCAGTGACGATCAAGAGCAGTCTGCACAAAACATGCAGTCTTATCTTTGATCTACACTGTTGTTTTAATAAAACAATACACACAAAAGACAGCAACCAGATTGTAATTATCTGGGTCCTATTCTAGAATGATTGATTGATTGATTGTATGGTGTTTAACACCATTTTCAACATGATTTCAGTTATATCGTGGCGGCCAGTGCACCTATCCATGCTTTCCTGGTGTTTCTTTTACCAGTACTCCGCACAATATTCTTTCCAAGCCACTGGCTGCTTTCCCACATAACAATGGTCGGCGATGAGAGAGGAATGAATCCTGTCGCAATGACTATCATCAATCCTTGGAAAGGAAGTGCCAAGCCGGGATCGAACAAGCAACCTCCTATTCTCAAGTCCTGTATGCTACCAACTGAGCTACGGGGGCTTGGCCTTATTCTAGAAAGAAAAAGCCCATTGGGTTTATTTGGTGCTTTAGGAGTTAATATCAGTGAACATGAAGGAATACATTTGGAAGAAATGGGACTGAAAATAGTGACTTTGTTGGGTAAATCGAAATCACTCACCAAATGGCTCCTTTTCCACAACTGATCATTTGATTTTCTCCAATGCCTTGATGATATAAATGATCTGCGTAAATTCCAAAAGAATCAGGTAAAGTAAGCTTAATTGAGTAAACAAGAAATGTAACTCTTCAACTGAAAATGACTTTTTTTCCTTTACCCTGAATCACTAGTTTAAAGAACCCTTGGGAAGAAGTTTGTTGAAAACATTGTTGGAAAAAGGAGAAAATGCTGGTAATCAGCATATTCTCAATTTCCCACAATGTTTTCTGCCCTATCAAAAGTCAAATCTGGTAATCAGCATATTCTCAATTTTCCACAATGTTTTCTGCCCTGTCAAAAGTCAAATCTCATCACTTCAGCCACAGCTTTATTGCTGTCTGCAAATGTTTTCAATCTGATAAACGCCACACAATCCAGAGTTTTAATGACCCTAACAGAGAAGACTTTGGAAAACATTGAGGGAAAAGGAGAAAATGCTTGTAATCAGTGTTTTCTACCCTATCAGAGCCAAATTCGATCATTTGAACCACATTTAAATTGTCGTCTGCAAATGCTTTTAATTTCGGCAAATCGATCATTTTGTCGTGTGGTAAAGAGTTTAAAGATTTTTGGATTTTTTTCTAATTCAATAGGCTTCAAACTACAGATACTATAAACAAACTGTGAAAATTTCATAAAAATCTGACCACAAATGGGGACTTTACATGTAAACAAGACAAGAGGGCCATGATGGCCCTGTATCGCTCCACTTGCTTATAAATATAAACCATAAATACTAAACATTTCAATTCTGAGCCAAATGGTTTCAAAATGAAGACTTACAAAGTTTTCTCTGTAAAAGCCCATGTGAAAGTTGAGACCCGCAAGGCAAAGCCATTTTTGATCCCAGAGCTATAATTACTTGAACCCTGGTAGAGGTCCACAAGATAAAGCCGCATGCCAAAATAATACAAGTCTATGCTGTATGGTTATAAATAAGGTGATTTTCAAGTTTTGTCCATATGAAGCCTCTGTAAAACATAAGACCCCTGATGCAAGGCTAATTTCAAAAAAAAAAAAAATCAAAACAGGAAGATTTCTTAAGTTGTCACTATGTAAGCCCATGTAAAACTTGTGACCCCTGCGGCAGGGCCAATTTTGATCCCAGGACTAAAATTTTGGCCCACTTGGTAGAGGCCCACTAGATATAGCAACATGCAAAATTTGGTAGCTCTACGCCTAATGGCTAGGTACAGGAAGATTTTTAAAGTTTTCTCTATATAAGCCTATGTAAAACTTGTGACCCCTGGCGCAGAGCCAATTTTGACCCCAGGGCTATAATTTGAAGAAACTTGATAGAGGTCTACTACATAAAGCTACATGCCAAATTTGGTAGCCCTATGCCTTATGGTTTCAGACAAGAAGATTTTTAAAGATTTCCAATATTTTTCAGTTTTGTTGCTATGGCAACCAGAGTTTTTGAAGGAATCAAATTCTTTCAAGAAATTCTGAAGAGGACCATGGCAGGATCATTTCTGTGAAGTTTCGTGAAAATTGGATGGGTAGTTTCAGAGAAGAAGATGTTTGAAATAAAAGTTAACGCACAGACGGACGGACGGACGGACGCACGACGGACACCGGGCCATGACATAAGCCCGCTGGCCTTCGGCCAGTGGAGCTAATAACAAGAGGGCCATGATGGCCCTGTATCGCTCCACTGGCTTATAAATATAAACCACGAAGAAAAGTCTTCACTATATAAGCCCTTATAAAACTTTGACCTCATGGCTACAGTCTGACTAAATGGGGAATATTGTATTAGAAGAATAACATGCCAAATGTGGGAGTTCTTGGCCTTATGGCTGGTAACAAGATGGTTTCTGAACTTTTCACTCCATAAACCCATGTAAAACTTGTGATCCCTGGTGCAGGGCCAAACTTAATCCTAGAGCTGTAACTTGGGCCCTCTTTGTAACTGTCCACTAAATAATGCTATAATTATATGCAAAATTTGGTAGCCTAAGCCTTATGGCTATGTACACCAAGATTTAAAAGTTTTCCCTATGTAAGCCTATGTAAATCTTGTGAACCCCCCCCCTCCAAGTATGAGGCCAAATTGACCCCAGGACTATACTTTGGGCACTTTTGGTAGACTCCAACTAGATCAAGCTAAATGCCAAATTTGGTAGCTCTAGGCCTTATGGTTTCAGACAAGAAGATATTTAAAGTTTTCTCTATATAAGCCTATGTATAAAACTTGTGACCCCTGGGGAAGAGCCAATTTTGACCCCAGGGCTATAATTTCAAGAAACATGATAGAGGTCTACTACATAAAGCTACATGCCAAATTTGGTAGCCCTATGCCTTATGGTTTCAGACAAGAAGATTTTTAAAGTTTTCTCTATATAAGCCTATGTAAAACTTGTGACCCCTGGGGAAGAGCCAATTTTGACCCCAGGGCTATAATTTCAAGAAACATGATAGAGGTCTACTACATAAAGCTACATGCCAAATTTGGTAGCCCTATGCCTTATGGTTTCAGACAAGAAGATTTTTAAAGTTTTCTCTATATAAGCCTATGTAAAACTTGTGACCCCTGGAGCAGAGCCAATTTTGACCCCAGGGCTATAATTTGAAGAAACTTGATAGAGGTCTACTACATAAAGCTACATGCCAAATTTGGTAGCCCTATGCCTTATGGTTTCAGACAAGAAGATTTTTAAAGATTTCCAATATTTTTCAGTTTTGTTGCCATGGCAACCAGAGTTTTTGAAGGAATCAAATTCTTTCAAGAAATTCTGAAGAGGACCATGTCAGGATCATTTCTGTGAAGTTTCGTGAAAATCGGATGGGTAGTTTCAGAGAAGAAGATGTTTGAAATAAAAGTTAACGCACGGACGGACGGACGCACGACGGACACCGGGCCATGACTTAAGCCCGCTGGCCTTTGGCCAGTGGAGCTAAAAACCCACAGGCAGACAGACAGACGAGTCAGCAACTTTGTCCACTAAACCCTTTACCAAATGACAAAATTTTAGACCAGTCCAAATTGAAAGCATTTACAGACGACAAAATAAATGTGACTGAAAAATTGAAATTTGTCTTGGGTAGGATAGAAAACATTGTGGGAAAAGGAGAAAATGCTGGTTAACAGCATTTTCTCCTTTTCCCACAACGTTTTCAAAAGGCTTCTTTCTCAGGGTCGTTAAAAGTCGGGATTGTGTGGTAAAGGGTTAACAGGAAAACGACCAAGAGATATGCAGACAGACAGATGAATGGACAAACAGAAAGATGGATTAACGGTAGACCACTGACGCATACTTTGCCAGGATATGAATGGCAGACTTTTGGCCAGGTAAGAGCTACAATAGGATAGAATATTAAACTCTTTGCCGAATGACAAAATGAAAGACTGGTCTAAACTAAAAGCATTTGCAGACTACAAAATGAAATGTGCCTAACCTCATGATATTTGAGTCTGAATGGATAAAAAACATTGTGGGAAAAGTAGAAAATACTTGTTACCAGCATTCTGATTTTCCCACGATGCCTTCAAAAGCATTTATCTTGAAAAGGGTTTTGTTTTGAAAAGGGTTAGGCAACCAAAAGAGCAAACATAAATTTTTGATGATGAACAATTGTTTTATTTAACTCTTTACCAAACCACGAAATTTTAAACTGGTCCAAATTGAAAGCATTTGTAGACAACAAATTAAATGAGGCTCAAATGATGATTTCTGCCTTTGACAAGGTAGTAAACATTGTGGAAAAAGGAGAAAATGCTGGTTACAAGCATTTTCTCCTTTTCCCACAATGTTTTATAAAGCCTTCTCTTCCAAAGCTGTTAAGGGATAGCGTGGTAAAGAGTTAATCCTCTAGCAAAGCATTTCATGTTTTCATGTCCCTGATGAAAAAAGACTGGAAAACAAAGTAAGAATAAGAGAAAATGTTGGTAATAAGCATTTTCTCCTTTTCCTACAATGTCTCCTACCCTGTTAAAGAAAAATAACATCCACTCAGCGACATTTCACATCTCACCTGCAAACACTTTCAATTTTGACGAGTCTAAAATTTTGTCATCTGGCAAAGAGTGGGCAATGTTTTCTAAAAGATGTCAATTGCAGCTTTGCACGAGTACCTTTCTGTGGCTGATAAAATTGTGCAACTGAAGCACAGATTTTATCCCTTCACCACACAATACAGAGTTTTAACGACCCTGAGAAAGAAGGCTTTTGAAAACATTGTGGGAATAGAAGAAAATGCTGGTAACAAGCATTTTCTCCTTTTCCCACAATGTTTTCTGCCCTTTTAAAAAAAAAAATCAAATTTTGGGGCACATTCATTTTGTCGTCTGCAAAATTTAATGCTTTCAATTTGGTCCAGTTTACCGTCTGGCAAAGAGTTAGCACACATTCCTCTGTGTAAGTAAATCAATAAAAATTATCCTATTTACCTTTTTGCACTTTCATGGATTTGCATATTTTCACGACAGATAACATGTGTATTAAGCGTGATGCATTGTTGAAAGTTTTCATGTATTCATTTGAAAGTTTGATACCTGCATTTATAATTAATGACCCAAACAAAATTTTCCTTCATCAAAATTCAAACACCGACAGCTTTCATAATCTTAACCTTTAAAGCGCAGAATAAACCCAATGGACATGAATTTTTCATGAAATGTTCATTTTACAATAAGACCAAGATAATTGCATTTTCATGGCTGCCTTTTGTCTGTACTGAATCAGCAAAGCGGACAGGTAGATCAAAAATCAGACTACACTGGCCACAAAGGCAACTATTGTAGTGAAAGGATTTATTAATTTTTTTTCTGTCTGTTCATTCTCTTTATTCATAAAGCACCAAATAAACTAGACATTTTCAACTAAACTCTTTACCAAACGACAAAATTTTAGACAGGTCCAAACTGAAAGCTTTTGCAGACAACAATATAAATGTGCGTCAAAAATTGAAATTTATTTTGGGAAGAGTAGAAAACACTGTGGGAAAAGGAGAAAATGCTGGTTACCAGCATTTTCTCCTTTTCCCTCAATGTTTTCAAAAGGCTTCCTTCCCAGGGTCGTTAAAAGTCAGGATTGTGTGATAAAGGGTTAAAAATACAAGGGCATAGCCAAAAGTTTGAGGACAAAAGCTATGGCTTTTTCATTCCTTATCCAAACGGTTTGATATTCATGACATCTTGTAGAAAAAATACTTCCAGCAATACATGTATGTTCTAAATAGTTCGTGAAATAAATGGTATATGATTGGCAGTCGCTATGGTAACCCATAGTTGACTTTACCTGCACAGGTCACTGAAATCATTTGCACTTGTATAATTCCAAAGACGTGAACAATTAGCAAGAAACATCATGACAATAACATTACGTCAAATTTTTGTCACAACAACAAATTGTGTCAAGGTGGGCTGTCTAATCTTTTAATTTGTTTAATGTGAAAGAAACATTTTTTTGCAAAGTAAAAATGACGCCCGCAGATAAGATGAAAACCAAGTCCATCATACAGTTCTACGTGAATTTGGTAAGACGCCAGTTCAAACCATGAAAATGATGAAAACTGCTTCTGGCAAGTCTACAGTTGCCAGATCGCTCATATAAAAGTGGCAAAAAAAGGTAAAGTGAGGGAAGAGAAACCTTTTATGACGATAAGAGGAGCGGCCGTCCACTATGATATTGTAGGAAAAGTGATGTTGAACTGGTCAGATGCATGCTAAATGAAGACTGGCGCTACATGATGATAAATGACTTTGATCAACTACAGACAGCAGCTCTCAGGCTTTGTTGTACAGTTATAGTTCAGACTGGTTTCGTAGTGTTTTCCAGGCATGGGTTGAGCTGCATCGCCGTTTTGTATATGTTGGCTGTGAATATTTTGAGAAAGAATGACACTGACTTCATTATTTATAATGTGAGCTGCGTCGTTGCACATATGGTTACGTTTGTTATTATTTGTATGTACATTCTGCCTATTGTATCATCTTTCGATGTGAATATCAGATGGAGACTTAGTTAATGATGTGAGAAAAATATCAGCGAAGCTCAAATGGTGTCGTGTAATGGCGATTCTCTACGAACTTTTGGCTATTCTCTCGTAAGACGGAACTAGTCAAAGTTTCATGGCTGCTTTTGTCAATAGTGTTTCACTAAAGTGGACACTGTAGATCAAAGATCAGATTGCATGTTTTGTGCAGTCTGGTCTTGATCTACACTGGCCACAAAAGCAGACTTACATGAAAAGGATTGGAAGAAAAGCTATAAGCTTATAAAGTCTGCTGTAAGATTCCATCTTACTTGACATCTTATTCTCTGAAAAAATAAAAGGAACGCCACAGGTGTTTTGAAGTTCTAGTATGCTCACAACACATCAATACGCTTAATACCTGCTTGTACCAGGGGTACAAGGTAGGCAGTTTTTGTAGTCATTTTTTTTGTATTTTTGAAATATTTTTCTTTGTTTTTACTATATGTGACCTAGTTCATGATACCAAGACTATACTTGGTCCAGCATCAGAAAACGTGATCAACAAAAGGCATCCGGAGGAAAAGAGAACGTAATCCAGAGGCTAGGATTGATCAGACTCAAATATCTTGTTGATTTAACACAACAGTTAAATATGGAGGAGGGCACTATGTCCTTGTTGATCAAACCATCTCTCTGTTGAAGGCCCAAGCTCGGACAATAATTTTGTCAATATTCTCTCAGAATGATTTCTCCAAAGGTAATTTTTTGCTTATTTGTCTTTTTCCACACTTGATTTTATCAGGGATGGTGTTTCAGGGGGTCAGAAGGCTACAGATTTGACAGAAAATGAAACATGGCCTACAATCTCCGTGTTGATGACAGAAATTGGTGGATTTTCAATTCAGTGCTCTAAAGTTCTGGTGAAAATATATTCAAACCCTGTATATTTTGTCTGCCAATCCTAACTGGGAATAAAGTTAAATCATATCTACACACCAAAGCATTGCCAGATTTTTCCATAGATTGCTAATAAAGAAATAAATATTGATACAATTCTTTGAGACATACCTTTGTTTACTGTTTTTCTGTCGAGGGTGCTAGCTCGAGAGTTCCCAGACGTGTCAAGGGAACCAAAATTCCGTTGACTATTTTTGGAGCTAGTTCCACTGATTAGCACCCCTGTTATACTGACCAATTGTTGTATGGAATAAAAGTTGATGCAAACACACACACACAAGCACAGGTGCACTGACAAACAGACCCAAGACTAATGACATTAGTTTGCTGGCCTTTGGCCAGAAGAGCAAAAGTCAGTGTGGGAGAAGGAGATAATGCCAGTGATTTCCTAACAACATTCACCAGGTGGCAAAACTTTAGGCGTATCCAATGTAAACTCTTTACCAAATGAGAAAATTTTAGACTGGTCCAAATTCAAACCATTTGCAGATGACCAAATAAACGTAACTGAAAAAAAAATTTTTTTTTTTTTTTTTTTTTTAAGAAAGGGTAGAAAACATTGTGAGAAAAGGAGAAAATCCTGATTACCAGCATTTTCTCCTTTTCCTACAATGTTTCCAAAAGGCTTCTTTCACTGGGTCGTTAAACTCGTGATTGTGTGGTAAAGAGATAAACATAAGCAACTGCAGATGATAAATGTGATCCAAACAAAGGAATCTTTCCTTGAAATGATGAAACCATTGAGAGAAACAGAGAAAAAGCTGTTTACCAGCATTTTCACTGGCCAGTGGAGCTAAAATCAGTCCAAAATGTCACTGTACAGTGAAGAGCTAACCCTTTCCCAAATGACAAATTTTGGACTAGTCCAAATTGAAAGAGTTTGCAGATGACAATTTTAAATTTGATGAAAATGGCAGAAAGGTCTCAAAATGGGTAGAAAACACTGTGGGAAAAGGAGAAATTGCTCGTAACGAGCAATTTCTCCTTTTCCCACAGTGTTTTCAAAAGACTTGTACTGCAGACACATGAAAACCAGGGCTTGTTTGGGAAAGGGTTAAGTCTTACTGACTGTCTGAAAATGCACATTTTATTCATTCAGCATTCCGAAGGTGAAATTTTCCAAAGGCGTAATGCAACTGCGCAATTAAGATGTCCATTATTAGCCCTTCACAAAACAGTCCCACATATTTACAACCCTGCAGATGAACACTTTAAATATTAAGGAAAAGGGAAAAATTGCTCATAACTCACACTTTTTCACAATGTTCTAAAACTCTCTTGAAGACAGATCCCATCATTTAACTCTTTACCAAACGGCAAAATTTTGGACTTGTCCAAATTGAAAGCATTTGCAGACAACAAAGTAAATGTGACTCAAACATTCAAATTTGTTTTGGAAAGCGTAGAAAACATTGTGGGAAAAGGAGAAAATGCTTGGTACCATCCTTTTCTCCTTTTCCCACAATGTTTTCCAAAGCTTTCCTTTTGTAGGGTCGTTAAAAGTCAGGCTTGTGTGGTAAACAGTTAACTGCTTACCAAACAACCAAATTTTAGACTCATCCAAATTGAAAGCAAGTACAGACGGAAAACTAGGTGTGGCTCAAATCATAGGATTTTGTCTTTAATAGGATAGAAAACATTGTATTTACCAGCATTTTCTCCTTTTTCCCCACAATGTTTTCAATAGGCTTCTTCAGCAGGGTTGTTTAACTCTTTACCACGCAACAAAATTTTAGACCAGTCCAAATTGAAAGTGTTTGCTGACAACAAATAAAATGGGGTACAAATGACAGTATATCTGAGATTATAGAGAACATATTGTGGGAAAAGAGGAAAATGCTGGCTGCCAGCATTTTCTTCTTTTCCCACAATGTTTTCAAAAGCCTTCTTCTTCAGGGTCATTAAAATTGGGATTATGTGGTAAAGGGTTAAACTCGGGATTGTGTGGTAAAGTGTTCAGCTTCATTTATTTTGTCGTCTGCAAATCTGAATGAGAGTCGTCTGCAAATCTGAATGAGAGTCGGAAATTTAGTTGTCTGGCAGAGAGTTAGACCTTTTACTGCTCACTATTTCCAGCCATGGTATCAACCAAAATGTTGCAACAAAAAGGCTGTTTCTGCAAGATATATTGAGCAATAAACATCATGATCTGACTGTACGATCTGTACAGTCTGATCTTCATCCATCCTGTTCACAAAAGCATCCAGTACTGCTCTCTAATTTCTCAGAATTAAATGCTTTACCAGCCTACAAAGTATTAGTCATGTCCAAATTGAAAGACGACAATTTAACCCTTTAACTCTTTGGCAAACCACAAGATTATGGACTCAACCAAACTGAAAGCATTTGCAGATGACATTTTCATTGGGACACTAATTGTGATTTATGTCTCTGATAGGATAGAAAACATTGTGGGAAAAGAAGAAAATGCTGGTTATTAGCATTTTCTCCTTTTCCCACAATGTTTTCAAAAGCCTTTTCTTTCAGAGTTGTTAAAACTCGGGATTGTGTGGTAAAGAGTTAACACACAATCCAGAAATTTAACAAACCTAAAGAGGAAGGCTTTTGAAAATATTTAGGGAAAAAGGGAAAATGCTGGTAACCAGCATTTTCTCCTTTTACCAAAATGTTTCCTTCCCTATCAAAGACAGAAATCATCACTTGAGCTAGGTATTGGGTTGCCTGCAAATGCTTTAACTCTTTACCAAACGACAAAATTTTAGACTAGTCCAAACTGAAAGCATTTGCAGACAACAATTTAACCCTTTCCCAAACAGCAAATTTTGGATTGGTCCAAATTGAAAGAGTTTGCAGGCGACAATTTTAAATTTGATGAAAATGGCAGAAAGTCCTCCAAAAGGGTAGAAAACACTGTGGGAAAAGGAGAAATTGCTCATTACGAGCAATTTCTCCTTTTCCCACAGTGTTTTCAAAAGACTTGTACTGCAGACACGTGAAAACCAGGGCTTGTTTGGGAAAGGGTTAAATGTGGCTTCAATGATTAAACTTTTCTTGGATAGGATCGAAAACATTGTGGGAAAAGGAGACAAGGCTTCTATTTCAAGGTCGTTAAAACTCGGGATTGCGTGGTAAGGAGTTAATGATTTTGTCGTTTGGTTAAGACTGTGGTGAAAATGATGGTATTTATATTTTGGAAGAGTAGTAAAAATGGTAGGAGCAGGCGAAAATGATGGTTACCAGCACTTTCTCCTTTCTTCTGCACTGTTTTCCAAAGCTTATTTACCTCAAAATAGCTAAAGCACAGGATAGTTTGATAAAGGGTTGAACTGCGTAGTTTTGCAATAATTAGAAGTTGTGGTCTCTTCAACTGTTCACAGCCTAGACAGAATACAGACATGCAGACATGCATTAGCGCATGAGCAGGTCTCCCAACTTTATTTATTTTTTTGTCGTTGCAATTTGATCAGCATACGAATGCGCCTCGGAACATGCGCGCATGCATATGCTTCGTAATAACAATATTACATGGACTAATAAACATCCTTATTGTTTTGTACTTTGACTTTTTCTTTTGTTACCCTTTACCAAACAGTCCAAACTTTTAAATCTTTACCAACGAGAAAATTTTAGCCTTGTCCAAATTGAAAGCAATTGCAGAGGACAAAATAAATTTGACTCAAAAACTGCAATTTCTCTTTGGAAATGTAGAAAACACTGTGAGAAAAGGAGAAAATGCTGGTTACCAGCATTTTCTCCTCTTCTCACAATGTTTTCAAAAGGCTTCTGTCACAGGGTCGTTAAAAGTCAGGATCATGTGGTAAAGGGTTAATGACTCAACACAGAAGAAAGGCTTTTGAAAACATTCAAGAAGAGGGAGAAATTGCTTGTAGCCAGCAATTTCTCTATTTCCACCATGCTTTCTAACTTTTCAAAGACCAATATGATCACTTGAGCCACATTTGTCATCCACTTAACCTTTTACCAAACAATCCCGTGTTTTAACTCTTTACCATACGACAAAATTTTACACTTGTCCAATTTGGAAGCATTTGCAGACGACAAAATAAATGTGACCCAAAACTTGAAATTTGGTTATGGAAGGTACAAAACATTGTTGGAAAAGAAGAAAATGCTGGTTACCAGCATTTTCTCCTTTTCCCATAATGTTTTCAAAAGGCTTCTCCTTAGAGTCGTTCAAAGTCGGGATTATGTGGTAAGGGTAAAAGACCCTGAACTAGAAGGTTTTTGTAAGCACTGTGGGAAAATGGGAACAGCATTTTCTTTTTTCCCCCACAATGTTTTCTACCCTTCAACAAATTCAAATTTGCGTCTCACTTGAATTGTTGCCTGCAAATGCCTTAAATTTTGACAGTCTACAGTTCGTAGGTTAACCTTGTGCCACACAGTCCCAAGTTTTAACAGCCTTGAAGAAGAAAGATTATGAAAACAATGTGGGAGAAGGAGAAAGTGTTTTCTACCCTTCCAAAAACAAATTTTAATTTTTAAGTCACATTTATTATGTTGTCTGCAAATGCCTTCAATTTGGACAAGTCCACAATGTCCTTTGGAAAAGGATTAACTTTCAACCAAACAACAAACAGTTGGAGTCATCCAAAATAAAAGCATTTGCAGACGACGAATTAAATATGAATGGAATTTTGCTATTTGACTCTGAATGGGTAGAAACATTGTGAGCAAAGGAGAAAATGCTGGTAACCAGCTGGCAAGCAACCTGTATCAACCCTTATGTCTTTACAAAACAACAAAATTTTAAGCTCGTCAAAACTGAAACCACTTGCAGACATCAAATCAAAATTTAAATATGGCTAAATTGATTTAGTGTCTCTGAAAGGTTAGAAAACGTTGAGGGAAAAGGAGAAAATGCTGGTAACCAGCATTTTCTCCTTTTCCCACAATGTTTTCAAAACCCGTCTTCCTCAGGACTGCATTGCAAAGGGTTCAGGCACAAAACAAACCACACTTTCAGTCTAGAAATAAGACCAAAATAATTGCAGTTTCAAGGTTGAAAAGCAACAGCAAACCCAGACAGGGTTTCCGTTTATGATGTAAAAGTATCTATATACGGATGAAAATCAGCTTGGATGCAAAATAGCAAAGCTGATCGCGTCCCTTGGATGCAGACAAAAAAGGATCAAAATGATGAATTAATTTTACTACATCAATAAAGAAAATAATGTAAAATACAAAAATTTAAACCTTTCTATGTAAACTGACCATCAGAATTCCAAAGTGTCTATAAAAATAGATCTTGGTATGCCAAGATGTACCCGAGATGCTCTAAAAATAGATCTCTTTGTCTTCGGCCTTGACTGGTTACCCGCCTTATGACTCTTAAGTCTTTTCTGGTAAACAAATCACAGGAAAACATTGCTGCTTAGCATTTTTGTACTGAACTTTAAGATGGTTAAAGATCCTGCCGTTCAAGATTGGTTGATAAAGAAATCGGTTAAACACATCCCTCCATTTGTATGAAGTGTTTTATTTGCAATGAAACCAAACAGTAAAACGTTTTTACATGTAGATGTACGAACTTCCAGAAGTTCCATTGTGGGGAAAATTTTGAGCGACGGTCACCCCTAGCAGCAAGGTTTTTTTCTTCCCCTCTTTTCATCCACAAACCAAATTTGGCCTTACTGAACGGGTGATTTACGCAAGTAAAAATAAAACTCAGAATAAACTCAATGGACTCAATTTTTTCAGTGGCACTGGGTCCCATGGACTCAGTAAAATTCTATTCAAACGGAAACACTGCCAGAAAATCCAGAATGTCCAAGCAAAGCTAACAGTGTAGATTAAAGATCAAACTCCACATTTGTGCAGTCTTATCTTGATCTTCACAGGCGGTAAAGTTTACTATAGTCGTGAAAGGCTCTTAAACTCTTTACAAAACAATTCCTGACTTTCAACCACCCTTTGGACAGCATTTTCCCCCTTTCCCACAATGTTTTCACTCTATGAAGGACAAATTTCATGTTCTAAGCTACAGTGAATTTTTTGTCTGCAACTGCTTTCAAATTTGGACCAGTCTAAAATTTTGTGGTCTGGTGAGGAGTATAGCGTGACTACTGTATGTTGTTTGAGTTTGACACCATTTTCAACATTATTTCAGTTGTATAGTGGTGGTCAGTGTACCTATCCATGTTTTCCTGCAGTTTCTTTTTTTACAAGTACCTTGCACCATATTCTTTCCAAGCTGGTGAGAGGTTAACCCTTTACCAAACAATCCCATGTTTTCAAGACCCAGAAGGGGATACCTGGTAACCAGCATTTTCTCCTTTTCCAACAATGCTTTCTACCCTGTCAAAGAACTTAAGTTTATTAGTACCACTTTCAAATTTGTCTTCTGCTGATGCTTTCAATTTGGAAGTAGCTAAAAATTATTGTTTGGGAAGGGATAACCCTTTAACTCTTTACCATACAACAAAACTTTAGACTTGTTCAAACCGAAAGCATTTGCAGACAACAAAATAAATGTAATGGAAAAATTGAAATTTGTTTTGGGATGGGTAGAAAACAGTGCGGGAAAAGGAGAAAATGCTGGTACCAGCATTTTCTCCTTTTCCCACAAGGTTTTCAAAAGGCCTCTTTAACAGGGTCGTTAAAAGTTGGGACTGTTTGGAAAAGGGTTAATCCCAAGGTTTAACGAAGACTTTTGAAAACATTGTCAGAGTCGGAAAAGCAGAAAATGCTGGTAATCAGCATTTCTCCTTTTCACACTATGTTTTCTTGCACATCAAAGACAGATATCTTAATAAGAGCTACATTTGTTTTGTCGCCTGCAAATGCTTCCAATTTGATCGAGTTTGTCGTCTGCAAATGCTTCCAATTTCATTGCGTCTAACATTTTGTTGTTTGGTAAAGGGTTAACTCTTTACCAAACAACAAAATTTTAGACCTGTCCAAATTGAAAGCTTTTGCAGAAGACAAAATAAATGTGACTCAAAAATTGCAATTCATGTTGGGAAGGATAGAAAACATTGTGGGAAAAGGAGAAAATGCTGGTTACCAGCATTTTCTCCTTTTCCCACAATGTTTTCTACCCTACTGAAGACAGAGATCATCATTTGAGCTACAGTTGATTTGTTCTCTGCAAATGCTTTCAATTTGGTCCTGTCCAAAATTTTGTCATTTGGTAAAGAGTTAAGGAAGCATCTATTACATTCAAAGAGGAGGCAAATAAGTGGAAATACACCTGTACTAAGTGCCCACCTGTCATCAGCATGCATATTCTTAGTGTCCTTTAGAAGCCTGCTTTAGTCTTTACCACACAATCCCGACTTTTAACGACCCTGTGAAAGAAGCCTTTTGAAAACATTGTGGGAAAAGGAGAAAATGCTGGTAACCAGCATCTTCTTTTTTTCCCACAATGTTTTCTGCCCTTCCAATAACAAATTTCAATTTTTCAATTTTTTTAACTCTTTACCAAATGACAACATTTCGGACGTTTCCAAATTGAAGGCATTTGGAGACAACAAAATAAATGTGACTCAAAAAATGAAATTTCTTTTGGGAAAGGTAGAAAACATGGTGGGAAAAAGAGAAAATGCTGGTTACCAGCATTTTCTTCTTTTCCCACAATTTTTTTTAAAAGCTACCTCACTCAGGGTTGTTAAAAGTCAGGATTGTGTGGAAAAGGGTTAACCCTTTACGACACAATCCTGGGTTTGAATGACCCGTAGATAAAAGGCTTTTGTAACCATTGTAACCAGCATTTTCTTCTTTTTCCACAATGTTTTCTACCTTTCAAAAAATAAATTTTAATATTTGAGTCACATCTATTTTGTTGTCTACAACTGCTTTCAATTTGGACAAGTCAAAAATTTTGATGTTTGGTAAAGAGTTAAATCTTAAGCAAACAACAAAATTTTACCCCAGTCCAAATTGAAAGCATTTTGTTGATGGCAAATCAAAGGCGGTAAATATGATGAAATTTGTCCATAACAGTAAAAAAAAACATTGTGGGAAAAGGAGAAAATACTGGTTGCCAGCATTTTCTTCTTTTCCCACAATATTTTCAAAAGTCTTCTTCATCAGGGTCATTAAAACTCGGGATTGTGTGGTAAAGGGTTAACTCTTTACCACATCATAAGTTTGAGTTTTTGTTTGTATCTTATTTTCGTTTTCAACATTATTTCATGTATATCTTGTTGGCCAGTACACCTATCTATGCTTTCCAGTACTTGGCAAAATATCCTTTACAAGCCACTGGCTGCTTTTCCACTAAACTCTTTAACGACAAAATTTTAGACCTGTCCAAACTGAAAGCATTTGCAGATGACAAAATAAATCTGGAAAATTGGATTTGTTTTCGGAAGGGTAAAAAACATTATTGTGGGAAAAGGAGAAAATGCTGGTTATCAGCATTTTCTCCCTTTCCAACATTTCCAAAAGGCTTCTTTTTCAAGGTTGCTTGAAGTTGGGATTATGGGGTAAAGGGTTTAACATTGCTGAATGAATGATCTGCAGTGAGAGAAGAAAAAATTCTGCTGCACTGACTATCATCAACCCTCAGATAGAAATTGGCAGAGCTGGGGAGTCAAGCCAGCGACCCCCTAGTTTTAAGCCCTGTATGCTATCCACTGAGCTGCTAAGCCCAGCTATTTCACCCTTTACCACACAATCCCGAGTTTTAATGACCCTGAGAAAGAAGCCTTTTGAAAACATTGTGGGAAAAGGAGAAAATGCTGGTAACCAGCATTTTCTCCTTTTCCCACAATGTTTTCTACCCTTCCCAAAACAAATTTCAATTTTTGGGTCACATTTATTTTGTCGTCTGCAAATTTGGACCGGTCTAAAATTTTGTCGTTTGGTAAAGAGTTAACCCTTTCTCACACAGTCCCCTGTTTTAATGATCCTGACATAGGAGGCTTTTGAAAACATTGCGGGAAAAGAAGAAAATGCCGGTAAACAGCATTTTCTTTTCCTACAATGTTTTCAACTCTTTCAAAAATAAATTCTGTTATTTTGGCCTCTTTAACCCATTACCAAACAATCCCTTGTTTTCACGACTCTGAGGAAGAAGCCTTTTGAAAACATTGCGGGAAAAGGAGAAAATGCTGGTAACCATCATTTTCTCCTTTTACCACAATGTTTTCTACCCTGTCAAAAAACTTCAGTTCATTTGCACCACTTTTAAATTTGTCGTCTGCAGATGCTTTCAATTTGGAAGGGTCTAAAAATTGTTGTTTGGGAAAGGGTTAAACATATTCTCTGCAAATGCTTTCAATTTGGATCAGTCTAAAATTTTTTTGTTGGGTAAAGATTTAATAACTAGCTTGAACCAAGACAGCCTGAGATCTGGAGATAAGCTTATTACCTGGTGACAAAATCTTAGTCTTGTCCATACTGAAAGCGTTTCCGTTCTTGCCAAACGACAGAATTTTAGACTTAACCAAATTGTAAGCATTTGCAGAACACAAAATAAATGGGACTCACAAACTGAAATTTGCTTTGGAAAGGGAAGAAAATATTGCAGGCAAAGAAGAAAATGCTGGTTACCATAATGTTTTCAACAGCTCCTTTTCTCAGTGCCCTCAAAAATGTAAACGCTCTGTTCAAAAGAAAGAAAATTTCTTTGAAAATAGGAGAAAATACTGCTTACTGTCATTTTCTCCATTTTCCTCAATGCTTTTAGAGGGCTTCCTTCACAGAGTTATTAAAAATATGAGGTCGTTTGGTACAGTATTTACCCTTAGAGCACTGAATAAACCCAGCAAATATTTTCAGTCTAGAAAATTAATGACACTTAACCCTTTACCAAAAGACAAAATTTTTTACTGATCAAAATTGAAAGCATTTTACAGACAACAAATTAATATACGGGTCAAATGGCGAGTTTTGTCCTTGACAGGGTAGAAAACCTTGTCAGAAAGGGAGAAAATGCTGGTTACCTTTTCCCACAATATTTTCAAATGCCTTCTTTTTGAGGACCATTAAAACCATTAAAACTCGGGACTGTGTCATAGAGCGTTAAATATGTTTGATATCAAGATTGATCTTTCCCCCCCCCCCCCCCCACATGTCAGCAAAGCAAACAACGTAGATCATAGATCAGACCGCACATTTTGTGCTGTCTAATCTTGATCTACACTGGCTGCATTGGCAAATACAGTTGAGAAGGGAGCTTTAGGTTAATACATGAGGAATGAATAAAATAATGATAACGTTTTATTTGAAGACAGACGTAGTTTAACAGTAAGAGAGTGCACATGCAGGAAATTAATATGAATCACAGCGGAGAAGGGTTTTTTCCATGCGACATTAACAAAAAAAATCTATGAGACAGAAATGTAAATATCCCCGAGCAGACAGCAGACGTCAAATGCATTTTGTTTGGTCATGCATGTTCATTAACGCTTTATGAGATCACAAAATTGTAGACTACTCTAGACTGAATGTACTAACATGCAGACGATGTCTCCAAAGTGGCTCAAATACTTGTCTTTGAATAAGCAGAAAACACTGTTGGAATAGAAAAAAATAATGGTTATCAGAATTTTTGTCTTGTTCCGGCAATGTTTTCTAACACCTTAAATCTTTCCCATAGGGTTTTTAAAATACTGGATTGTGTGATACAGGGTTAATCGTTTACCAAATAACAAACTGTTTGACTGGTCGAATTAAAAGCAGTTTTTAATACGGCTCAATTGGAAGAAATTATCTAAGAAAGGGTAGAAAACATTGTGGGAAAAGGAGAACATGCTGGTAACCAGCATTTTCTCCTTTTCCCACAATGTTTTCTACCCTTCCCAAATCAAATTTCAACTTTTGAGTCTTGTTTATTTTGTCATCTGCAAAGGCTGCAAAAAGGACCCGTCTGAAAATTTGTCGTTTAGTGAAGTGTTAACGATCCGCTAGAAGTTTTTCTAAGGAGGTGTTAAGAGTTAACAGTCCGCTAGAAGTTTTTCTAAGGAGGTGGTAAGAGTTAACAGTCCGCTAGCAGTTTTTCCAAGGAGGTGGTAAGTGTTAACGATCCGCTAGAAGTTTTTCCAAGGAGGTGGTAAGAGTTAACGGTCCGCTAGAAGTTTTTCCAAGGAGGTGGTAAGAGTTAACGGTCCGCTAGAAGTTTTTCCAAGGAGGTGGTAAGAGTTAACGGTCCGCTAGAAGTTTTTCCAAGGAGGTGGTAAGAGTTAACGGTCCGCTAGAAGTTTTTCCAAGGAGGTGGTAAGAGTTAACGGTCCGCTAGAAGTTTTTCCAAGGAGGTGGTAAGAGTTAACGGTCCGCTAGAAGTTTTTCCAAGGAGGTGGTAAGTGTTAACGGTCCGCTAGAAGTTTTTCCAAGGAGGTGGTAAGAGTTAACGATTCGCTAGCAGTTTTTCCAAGGAGGTGGTAAGAGTTAACGGTCCGCTAGCAGTTTTTCCAAGGAGGTGGTAAGAGTTAACGGTCCGCTAGAAGTTTTTCCAAGGAGGTGGTAAGAGTTAACGGTCCGCTAGAAGTTTTTCCAAGGAGGTGGTAAGAGTTAACGGTCCGCTAGAAGTTTTTCCAAGGAGGTGGTAAGAGTTAACGGTCCGCTAGAAGTTTTTCCAAGGAGGTGGTAAGAGTTAACGGTCCGCTAGAAGTTTTTCCAAGGAGGTGGTAAGAGTTAACGGTCCGCTAGAAGTTTTTCCAAGGAGGTGGTAAGAGTTAACGGTCCGCTAGAAGTTTTTCCAAGGAGGTGGTAAGAGTTAACGGTCCGCTAGAAGTTTTTCCAAGGAGGTGGTAAGAGTTAACGGTCCGCTAGAAGTTTTTCCAAGGAGGTGGTAAGAGTTAACGGTCCGCTAGAAGTTTTTCCAAGGAGGTGGTAAGAGTTAACGGTCCGCTAGAAGTTTTTCCAAGGAGGTGGTAAGTTCAAGGATTAAGCCCCTTTTGTACTGAATGGCATTATCAAACATTGCAAGCAGCGGAAAAGAGTTGTCAAACTTAAAAGTATCTGCAAACTAATTCTCCTTAACTCTTTACCATGCAATCCCGACTTTTAATGACCCTTAACCCTTTACCAAACGACAAAATTTTAGACTAGTCTAAATTGAAAGGATTTGGAGACGAGAAAATAAATGTGACTCAAAAACTGAAATTTATTTTGGGAAGGGTAGAAAACACTGTGGGAAAAGGAGAAAATGCTGGTTACCAGCATTTTCTCCTTTTCCCACTATGTTTTCAAAAGGCTTCTTCCTCAGGGTTGTTAAAACTCGGGATTGTATGGTAAAGAGTTAACCCTTTCCCAAACGACAAATTTTGGACTGGTCCAAATTGAAAGAGTTTGCAGACGACAATTTTAAATTTGATGAAAATGGCAGAAAGGTCTCAAAAAGGGTAGAAAACACTGTGGGAAAATGAGAAATTGCTCGTTACGAGCAATTTCTCCTTTTCCCACAGTGTTTTCAAAAGACTTGTACCGCAGACACGTGAAAACCAGGGCTTGTTTGGGAAAGGGTTAAGAAAGAAGCCTTTCCTAATCAAATTTCAATTTTTGAGTCACATTTATTTTGTCGTCTGCAAATGCTTTCAATCTGGATCAGTCAAGAATTTTGTCGTTTGGTAAAGAGTTAAATGATTGGATTTGTCTTTGAAAAGTGTGGGAACAGGAGAAAATGCTGGTAACCAGCATTTTCTCCTTTTCCCACAATGTTTTCTACCCCTCCCAATCAAATTTCAATTTTTGAGTCACATTTATTTTGTCGTCTGCAAAGGCTTTCAATTTTGGCAGTTCTAAAATTTTGTAGTTATGTAGAGTTAATAGTCTGCTACAAAGTTTTCCAAGGAGGTGGTAAGTTCAAGACTAATATGCCCCTTTCTGTACTGAATGGCATTATCAATCATTGCAAGCAACAGGAGAAATTATTTAACCCTTTCCCAAACGATAAATTTTAGACTGGTCCAAATTGAAAGAGTTTGCAGACGACAATTTTAGATTTGATGAAAATGACAGAAAGTTCTCCAGAAGGGTAGAAAACACTCGTTATGAGCAATTTCTCCTTTTCCCACAGTGTTTTCAAAAGACTTGTACTGCAGACACGTGAAAAGCAGGGCTTGTTTGGGAAAGGGTTAACTCTTTACCAAATGACAAACTTTTAGCCTTGTCCAAATGAAAAGCCTTCACAGACGACAAATTGTATGTTACTCAAAACATGAAAAGTGTCTGTTGCAGGGCAGAAAACACTGTTGGAAAAGGAAAAATTGCTAGTAACCAGCATTTTTTGCTTTTCCCAGAATGTTTTCAAAGGCTTTATTTATAGGGTTGTTGAAAGTCGGGATTGTGTGGTAAAGGGTTAACTATCAACAACATCACATGATTTTAGAGTTGTCCAAAATGAAAGCAGTTGCATACGACAAAATTAGAAGTGGCTCAAATAATTGGATTTGTCTTTGAAAAATTAGAAGAAAACCCTGTGGGTAAAGGAGAAAATGCTGGTTACCAGCATTTCCTCCTTTTCCCACAATGTTTTCCCAAGCTTTCTTTCTCAGTGTCATTCAAACTCAGGATTGTGAGGTAAAGGGGTTAATTTTTTTCCTTCTGTGATGCAATAAAAGATATCATTTGCTACCAACTTGTATGGAGAATTGAGAAATAAAAGATATTTATCAGCTTTTAATGCTTTACCAAACAACAAAATTTTAGACTTGTCCAAATTGAAAGCATTTGAAGACGACAAAATAAATGTAACTGAACAATTGAAATTTGTTTTAGGAAGGGTAGAAAACAATACTGGAAAAGGCAAAAAGGCTGGTTACCAGCATTTTCTCCTTTTTTCACAATGTTTTCAAAACGCTTCTTTCTCAGGGTCGTTAAGACTCAGGATTGTGTGGTAAAGGGTTAAACACTTTACTAAACAATCCCAATATAATAACAGCCCTGACTCGGAGAAAGCTTTTTCAAAACATTGTGATGAGAAAAGGGGAAACTGCTGTTTACCAGTATTTTACATTTTTCCCATGATGTTTTCTAGATCATTTGAACTAAATCAAATTCCACAAACACAAACGCTTCTAATACAGACAAGTCCAAAATTTTGTCCTGTGGTGAAGGGTTAACCTTTTAGATATAGGAAACTTATAGCAACTGGCACCAGACAACTTTTTAACTCTCTATCAAACGACAAAATTTTAGACTTATCCAAATTGAAAGCATTTGCAGACGACAAAATAAATGCGACTAAAAAATTGAAATTTGATTTGGAAAGGGTAGAAAACATTGTGGGAAAAGGAGAAAATGCTGGTTACCAGCATTTTCTCCTTTTCCCACAATGTTTTCAAAAGGCTTCTTCCTGAGGGTCGTCAAAACCCGGGATTGTGTGGTAAAGAGTTAAAACATTGTGACAAAGTGCCTTCAATTTAGATTTGCACTGGATGACCCTTGGAAATTTTTGTGATAAATAGAGATGATTGTTCCTAGGCTCCATGTTTTCCTTTTTCCTTACTCTCTTCATAGTGTCTTGAAATCAAGATTTCGTTTTAACCTTTTAACTATTCACCATGCAATCCCAAGTTTAAACAACCCTGAGGATAAAGCCTTTCAAAAACATTGCGGGAAATGGAGAAAATGCTGGTAACCAGCATTTTCTCCTTTTCCCCCAATGTCTTTTTTTAACCCTGATAATCAAAGACAGAAATAATCATTTTAGCAACACTTAATTTGATGTCTGCAAATGCTTTGAATTTGGTCCAGAATTTAAAACATCCAAATTCCAGACATCTGAACATGACAAACTCAAAATTGGTACACATAAGCTTAAGTTCTATGACATGGTATAAAACATTGTGGGAAAAGCAGAAAAACGTAGATACCAGCATTTTTTCCTTTTCCCATAATGTTTTCAAAAGCCTTCCTGTTCTGGTTTGTTAAAACTTGGGATTGTGTGGTAAAATGTTGATAAACAACAAAATTCTAGACTGGCCAATACTGAATGCATTAATTTTGCAGACGGCTATTCAGCTAGAGCTGAAATGATGCTTTCATTCTTTGAAAGAGTAGAAAACATCGCTAGGAAAGGATAAAATGCTGGTAACCACTACCTTTTTTTCCCTTTTCCAATAGTGTTTTCAAAAGTCGTCTAACACTGGGCCAAGAGGAACATGATGGCCCTGAGTCGCTTACTTGAGCCTTTTTGACCCAGCATGACCTTTTTCCAACTTCAAGACAAACATTCGAACAAACTTTCATCAGTATTGGACTGAAAATGAACCCTCTAGCTTTTTTTTTCCATTTTATTGTCTCAGTGACCTTCTTTTTGGCCTATGTTCAAACTCATGGATATCATCCAGACAAACATTCTGACCATCTTTCATTAGTTCTGGAGTGAAAATATGACCTCAAGGTGTGCACAAGGTTCTTCTAAGATTCGTTCCAGTGACCTACTTTTTGACCAAATGTGATGCAAACATTCTGACCAATTCTTATGAATATTGGACTGAAAATGTGTGACAAGCTTTTTCTAGGATTTGCCCCTGTGACCTACTTTTTGACCTGATGTGACTCATTTTCAAGCATAAATATCATCAAGACAACCATTTTTACTAACCTAAGTGAGAATATGACTGAAAAGGTGGCTTCTAAAGTGAACACAAGAGTTTTTTCTTAAAGATTTAACCTGGTGACCTAGTTTCTGATCCCACTTGACCCCTTTTCTTCCATTCCTGAGCCATCATCAAGACAAACATTCTGACCAACTTTCAAAAGTATTGAACTCAAAATGTGGCCTAAAGAGTTTGATCTGGTGACATTGTTTTTTTTTCTGCCATTACCAATTTTCAAGCATGCCCGCGGTATTATCAAGACAAACATAATTTTTAGGAAAACTGGACAGAAATGCTACCTCTATAGTTTTTTCAAAGAACTGAGCTTGTGTCCTAGTTTTAGACCCCATGTGACCCATTTTCACACTCATTTGGGATATCATCAAGACAAACCTTCTAACCATCTTTCATGAACAGAAAATGTGGCCTCAAGATTTTTCTAAGATTTGACCTGTGGACTTCTTTTTTTTGACCCAACATGACCCATTTTCAACTGGTGAGGTATTATTAAGAAAAAGATTCTGATCAACTTTCATGAGCATTGGACTGAAAATGTGGCTTCTAGAGAGTACATATGGTTTTTCAAAAATTTGACCTGATGACCTAATTTTTTACCAAGCATGACCAATTTTCAATTTCATTTGAGATATTATCAAAACAAACTATCTTACCATCTGTCTTTAGTATTTTACTTTTTTTGACATACTTTTTGACCCAACATGACCCAATTTCAAACTTGTCCGCGATATTATCAAGACAAATATTCTGACCATGTTTCAAGAGTATAAGATTGAAAATGTGGCCTCTAGAGTGCACACAAGGTTTTTCTAAGATTTGGCCCAGTGACCTACTTTCTGACCTGACATAACCCAATTTCGAACTTGTCTGAATCAAGACAAACATTCTGACCAATTTTCATAAGTATTTGACTGAAAATGTGGCCTCCAGAATGCACACAAGGTTTTTCTCAGATTTATCCCAGTGACCTACTTTTTGACTTGACATGACCTAGATTCAAACTTGTCCAAGACATAATCAAGACAAAAATTATGACCAAGTTTGACAAGTATCTGACTGAAAATGTGGCCTCTAGAGTACACACAAGGTTTTTCTAAGATTTGACCTGGTGACCTACTTTTTGACCGGACATGACCCAATTTCATACTTGTCCAAGATATTATCAAGACAAAAAATCTGACCAAGTTCACATGTATCTGACTGAAAATGTGGCCTCTAGAGTGCACACAAGGTTTTTCTGAAATTTGATCTGGTGACTTATTTTTTGACATTTCCCCCTGCGAAAAATGTTCAAGAACAAGTGGTGAGTTATTGAACATTTAAGAACCTTTCATGAACCTTCAGAACTGTTCTTGAACTAATAAGACAGTTCCTGATCTGAGGTTCTAGAACCAACATAGTTCCTGAACACTGGTTCTAGAAGCACGAAAGTGAAGGAACATTAATAGAACACCACCAGTTCTTAAACTGATCTGAAAGTTCAGAACATTCAAGAACCTTTCATGACCTGTTCTTGAACGAATAAAACAGTTCCTGAACTGAGGTTCTAGAAGCCAAATGGTTCTTGAACACTGGTACTAAAAGCACAAAAGTGAAAGAACATTAATTCTAGAACACTACCAGTTCTTGAATAGATCTGAAAGTTCTTGAACAGTTGGCCAAAAATACAAATTGTTCCAGAACATTGGTTTTAACACTGTGACCAAATTCCACAAACCCTGGTTCTAGAACTACCAGTTCTTGAACAGTTGGAAATCTAAAACTTGGTAAGTATGGTGGCAAAAATTAGCAAGTTGTATTTCCTTCAACTTGCATGAAATTGGGTTCAGATGCTTATTTACATTTCAGATGCATACATGTTTACTTTCAGGAACATTAGAAGCCATGAGGTCTAGTATATTTATGCAGGGATACAGACCCATTTACATTTTTGAAGTCAATCAGATAATTTAAAATTTTTTCTGTTACAATGTTTTGAAAATTGCCACTTCATTTTCCACTTGATCTAAGTGGGATCGCATAATATGCTATGGGTGATTTACACAATGGCTCATTATCAACTTTTATCTTTCTACTAAAATTAAGTTACAAGCAATCTCTTACATAACGGTAAAGTCAAGCCCAAAACTGAATAAGTCGAGTTGGTGAATGGGCAGGGCTTTAGCTAGCCTCTGAAATTAGGAGTTGATAACCCATCGACCCGAAAGTTTCAGGGGTCAAATCTAATTTTTCAAGAGTCAAACCAAAAAATATCATGAGTCAAAACAGAAAATGAGTTTATAGTAAACTTTTTTGTTGTTGTTGGACTTATTATTAATATTGTAATAAAGATGTGAAGTTTGGTAACTTTTATTGTTGTTGTTGGACATATTAATACTGAAATAAAGATGTGAAGTGACCAATAGTGGTTATGTTCAAGGAAGCTAAGGTTAAAACCTTGTCCACCTAAGCAATCAATAAAACAAGAGGGCCATGATGGCCCTGTATCGCTCCACTGGCTTATAAACCATAAATACTAAACATTTCAATTCTGAGCCACATGGTTTCAAAATGAAGACTTACAATTTTTTCTCTGTAAAAGCCCATGTGAAAGTTGGGACCCGCAGGGCAAATCCATTTTTGATCCCAGAGCTATAATTACTTGAACCCTGGTAGAGGTGCACAAGATAAAGCCACATGCCAAAATAATACAAGTCTATGTTGTATGGTTATAAATAAAGTGATTTTCAATTTTTGTCCATATGAAGCCTCTGTAAAACATAAGACCCCTGATGCAAGGCTAATTTCCAAAAAAAAAAAAATCAAAACAGGAAGATTTCTTAAGTTATCACTATGTAAGCCCATTTAAAACTTGTGACCCCTGCGGCGGGGCCAATTTTGACCCCAGGGCAAAAATTTTGGCCCGCTTGGTAGAGGCCCACTAGATATAGCTACATGCAAAATTTAGTAGCTCTAGGCCTTATGGCTAGGTTCAGGAAGATTTTTAAAGTTTTCTTTATATAAGCCCATGTAAAACTTGTGACCCCTGGGGCAGAGCCAATTTTGACCCCAGGGCTATAATTTGAAGAAACTTGATAGAGGTCTACTACATAAAGCTACATGCCAAATTTGGTAGCCCTATGCCTTATGGTTTCAGACAAGAAGATTTTTAAAGATTTCCAATATTTTTCAGTTTTGTTGCCATGGCAACCACAGTTTTTGAAGGAATCAAATTCTTTCAAAAAATTCTGAAGAGGACCATGGCAGGATCATTTCTGTGAAGTTTCATGAAAATTGGATGGGTAGTTTCAGAGAAGAAGATTTTTGAAATAAAAGTTAACGCACAGACAGACGCACGCATGGACGCACGGACGCACGACGGACACCAGGCCATGACATAAGCCCGCTGGCCTTCGGCCAGTGGAGCTAAAAATTATAGACAATCAATTTCACAATTATAGACAATCAATTTCACCCAGAAGTCCTTTATTAAACTTTGCTGAAATAAAAATAAGACTTATCTATCCAATTTCTAGTACCATCCAGAAATATGTAAAGTTCTAATTTTATTGGGCCTGAATTTTTGGGTTACATCATCACTCGATGATATTATTGCAAATCTTTTTCTTTCTGGATATTATCAAATTAGCATTATTGATAACAACATCAATAAGTGCAACGAAAAGCAGAAATTGTATGACTTATACAGGGCAACCCGCACTTGAGGACAAGTTTGGAGAACGAAACCAAAAGTAGATATCTACATAAATTATTTACGTGTATCAACTTCATTCATATTAATCGCATCATATTGATAGATAAAGATCTAGATATATTAGTTTACTAACTGTTCCAAGTGTCATGCTGGTCAACAAACGCACAAATTTGCCTTTTTCTGAAAAAGAAATGTACAGAATATGGAGAAAATGTTCATGTTTACTTTCATGTGGAAGATCTTGGGTGATCTGTTGTTTTATATTAGCTTCCGCTAGGTGGCATTTTTCAAATACATGACGTGAGCAATATCACCTGTTGTTCAATTTAAATCCATTAGATGCAGTTATGGAATCTGCCAAGCTCTTCTCGGCCTTTTGCAATTGGATGTCAATTTCTTCTTGTTCGTTTTTATTGGCTAGTTCTGTAAAGCACCATCAGACCCGCATGATGACATCATAGGGAAGAAATATGGATGATGCTTGAAAGTCAGGTAAAAATCGTTTGAACTTTGGTGTTCTTTTCTGTGTGTGTCTTCTACAGATACTCACAACAAAACAGATATTTCGACTGAAGAATGTTAACTCACTGTGAAAATCTTTAAATAGATCTAGTCTCGCATTACTTTCCATTATCGTCATGGACCATTGTTTTTTTTTTTATTTTGCTCTGGCTGTTGCTCCTTCGTCCCCAAACAAGTTCATCCCAGAGTTTTCGCGCTTGTGACCCCAGTTTGACGATTTTACCGAGAATGACGTATCTTGTTGGTATCTAGTGGATCTATGCAATAATTTTAATTAGACCTTAATTTCAGTAGATTTACATATTTTTAAGATCAAGATATATAATATACAATTATGGGTTACTACCACAATGACATGATGTGTCACTTCACACTGACATCCTGAAAACAGATTTTGAATACAGAAACAAAGAAAGAAAATGGGGCTTGCATTTCTTGTTTCCACACATTTGCCTATCTTTTTAATGGCAAATCCAATCATTTGAGAAGCATTTAATTTGATGTCTGCAAGTTTTTTAGTATGGGTGAGGATAATATTATTGTCATTTGGTGAAGAGATGACAATCCAGAAAAAACAATTCTAAATTGTTTGTGTATTGTTAGTCATCTTGATTGTCTTTTCTTTGTAGTAAATCACCAGAAAAAAGGACTACAGGTGCTTGAATCTTGAAATGCCAAGTCCATAGCCCCAGATATGGAGGAGTGACAAGGATCCCATAGATTTAGTTTTGAACACCAAATTGCTGTTCTAGATCAGTTCTTTAACCAGCTCTAGAATTGTTCATGAACCTTAAATTATATTTCTAGAATTACAGGTTTGAGAATTTGTTTTAGAATGTGTTCAAGACCATTTTTTCTTGAGTAAGTTCTTGAACATCAGTGTTCTAGAATGGCCATTTAATGTCCATGAACTTTCCAAGAACTATATTCAAGAATTGTTCTAGAACTGTTTCTTGAATACCTCACAGCAAATTCTTGATTTAGTTCTTGAATATCAGTTCTAGAATGGCCATTTAATGTTCATGAACTATTCAAGAATTAGATTCAAGAATTGTTCTGGAACTGTTTCTTGAATTCCTTACAACAACTTCTTGATTTAGTTCTTGAACATCAGTTATATAATGGCCATTTAATGTCCATGAACTATTCAAGAAATAGAATCAAGAATTGTTATAGAACTGTTTCTTGACTTCCTCACCAGAAGTTCTAGATTTAGTTCTTGAATATCAGTTCTAGAATGGCCATTTAATTTTCGTGAACTATTCAAGAACTAGATTCAAGAACAGTTCTAGAACTGTTTTTTTTTTTTAATTCCTCGCTGGGGTCATGATGATTGGACTAAAAATATGGCCTCTAGACTGCACACAAGGTTTTTCTATGATTTGACCAGGTGACCTACTTTTTGACCTGACATGACCAGTCAAATGCTCAGGTGAACTAAAAATGTAATAAAGAATGGTTGGTGAATATGGGCCCTGATCATACAAGATTTGTTTAAATATCTAGCCCAAAGATCAGAGCATTGCACTCTTCAAAGGTTACTTCAACCATTTCAAGTACAATTTATTTAAGAAAGCAAAATTACTCTTTACCACACAATTGGCAGTTTTAACAATTCTAAAATAAAGCTTTCAAAAACACTACAGGAAAAAGGAGAAAATAATGGTAACCAGCATTTTCTCCTTTCCCAAAATGTTCTCTACCCTATTACAAAAAAGTTCAGTTTATAGCCAACTTTATTATCATCTGCAAATGTTTTCAATTTGGGCAAGTCTAAAATTTTGTCGTCTGCCAAAGATACAAACAAAATTGCAATTTACAGCACTCAGAAAGACCCATAGACTGCATATTGCAAACATTTGATATCAACAAATATTTGTGCATTGAAAGAGATCAGTTTGGAAACAACTCTTGTAAAATGAAGCAAATTAATTTGAGAACTTTGTTGCAAAAACAATATTGTTATCATTCATTGAGCGATATCACATTCTGTCATGTTATAACCTTTTAACGAAGGATCCCAAGTTTTAACGACCCTGAGAGAGAAAGCTTTTGAAAGGGTTGTATAAAAGGGACAAAATGCTGGTAACTTTAGCTCAATTTTGCAGATTTTCCAAAATATCGAAGGCATCTTCCAAAACTTGGGCCACATTTACAGTGTTGTCTGCAAGTGCTTTGAATTTGAACAAGTCCACTTTTTGTTGTGAGGTAAAGAGTAAAATGAGTCAGTTGTTTGCACAGTTCGGCAATTTCTTTCCGAGGATTGATGATAGTCATTGGACAGAATTCATTCCTCTCTCACAAAACAGCCAGTCGCTTGGAAAGCATTTTGTGCAACGTACTAGAAAAAGGAAACTCCAGGAAAGCATTGATAGGTGACCTGGCCGATATAACTGAAACAATGTTCAAAACAAGTATTGAATGCCAAACAAGCAAACCAGATTTGGTTTCGGAAGTTTTAACAACGACAGCTAATTTTTATTTGCATGCATAAATGGCTTTAAAATAAAAATTTAGATGGAAATCAAAATTTCCTACCCAACTGGTAATGGTATAACATGGTTATTCATAACAAGGGATAAATACATTTTGAACTAAACAAAAGGATAGATAGCTCAATGCGCCTTGGTAGAGTCACTGACTATGGTTTTGAAGGTCATGGGTTCAAGTCCCATCAGAGAAAATTTTCTTTTCCAGGGTAAGTTTTTTCCCCATCATAGGGTTAATAATCAAATCCTCATCATAAATCTGTGAGTCATGCTCTGGCAAAAGGGGGCTAAATGTATCTCGGTGATGCAGGATACCCATCAAGTCATCTCGTGATTATGAATCCATAATAGCACCTTTTTTTAACCCTTAAAGCGCCTTTCACTAATATGGTTGCCTTTGCGGCCAGTGTAGATCAAGATCAGGCTGCACAAAACATGCAGCCTGATCTTTGATCTACACTGTCCACTATGTTTAAACACTACATGCAAAAGGTACCAATGCATTTGCAATTATCTTGGTCTTATTCTAAAATGAAAATGTCCATTGGGTTTGTTCGGCACTTTACGGGTTAACAGCTGACTGAATCATGAGGTAGACTGATCCTTGGACATGCAGAAAATTGACAATAGCGAAAAGTTTCAGGCAAGGTTAGCCTGTGTGGACTGCGCATGCTGACCTGAATTGATATTTTTTGCAAAGGCATTAAGCCCCATTTTCCCAGAGCATGGCTCATATACAGTCAATCTTGTATTAAATGACCACACTAGGGACATTAAAAAAATGGTTGCTAAATAAAATGATTGCTGAATAAATGGGGGGGGGGAGGAAGAGAGAGAGGTTGCAAATTACATTATTTACACATTAATTAGATTGATTTAAATATATTCTTTACTATAGGTATATGTTACTTTTCTTGGGTAAGTATCAAGAAAATGCTTCAATAATTTTTTTTGAATCCTCAGCAATTTCTTAAGACAGAGAAGAAATCGAAAGTAGGTCAAAGCAGTCACCAAGAAATCTCATGTGAACAAACCTTTTAAACAAAATTTCTCGATGCTTGTGGATACCTGGCAAGTAACTTGTGAAATACACAAACAGTGTGTAAATATAAGCATGTGTGAACGACTCATCACAATCAAGAACAACTTTTTATTCTGTGACGTTCTCGAATATTGAATTTGTCACTAAAGGACACACTTGATTTATAGTGCCTATTTTTAACTGAATCAAAAATCAACTTTGTGCAGTGGTAATGGAACAAAGTTCTATTCCATTTAGGGAGACCACAAGGATAAATAAATGGAATTTCCCATCCTTTTCACACGTTCGTAGGCCAGCTGTTTAGGGATTTGTTGGTCATTATAACATGGTTCTGCGTCGTTGACGCTATTGTCAAAGGGTAATTAACAGTTAGACATGTAAATGCGTTAATCCTGTAATTGACACATGCTGTGATGTCTTGATTAGGATAAATCAGAGGTTGTTATCATATACTGTTAATTGAGGATCCACAATTTTGATGACGAGCGTTGATGGGTCACTTAATGAAAGAAATAGTGGTCTTTGGGGCCTTAAATAGGTGGTCGTTGGTCACGTAGAACAAAAGTCGCTTAATACAACATGTAATTAGAGGAAAATAGCTCAGGCATACTTAAAAACGGTCGTTTAGCACAAAAGTCGCTTAAAACACGTGGTCGCATGTACAAGATTGACTGTACTTTCTACTTCCAAACTATTTTTGGCTCAAAGACTGGTTTAAAGCTCCCTTAACTATTTACCAAACGGCAAAATTTTAGACCGGTTCAAATTGAAAGAATTTGCAGATGATAATACAAATGTGATTGAAAAATAGAAATTTGTTTTGGGAAGGATAGAAAACATTGTGGGAAAAAGAGAAAATGCTGGTTACCAGCATTTTCTCCTTTTCTCGCAAAGTTTTCAAAAGCCTCCTTTCACAGGGTCTTTAAAAGCCAGGACTGTATGGTAAAGGGTTAACTCTTTGCCAGGCAATGGAATTCAAGTCTTGTCCAAATTGAAACCATTTGCAGTCGACAAATCAAATTCTGATCAACTGATGAAATTTATCTTTAAATGGTTAGAAAGCATTACGGATAATGGACAAAATACTGGTTAACAGCATTTTCTCATTTTCCCAAAATGCTTTCAAAAGCCTTTCCTTCTCAGGGTCATCAAAATATGTAATTATGTGGTAAAGGGTTAACCATTCTGGCCACAAAATAATCCAATCACAACCATTAAATGTTCTGAAATGTTCTCCACATGTCAGTACCCGACCACTGCTTTCACCACAAACAAGGATCCTCTCTTATTAAGCACTTACCACGTGGTAAAAGTTTGGACTCGTCCATATTGTCAGGATTTACAGACAACAATTCAAATGTACTTCAAACGATAGAATTTGTCCTTAAATAGGTAGAAAATATTGTGGGAAAAGGAGGAAATATATCAGTTACCAGCATTTTCTCTTTTTCCCACGTTTTCAAGTCTTCTTTCTCAAGGTCTTTAAAATTCAGGGCTGTGTGGTTAAGGGTTAAAGAAAAGAGTGGCAAGTGGCTCAGTAGAAAAGTGTGGGACTTGTAACCTGGAAGCCCTGGGTTTGAGCTTCCCTGGATCAATGGGTTTTTCATGGGAGTGTCCACGGGCAAGACAATTCAGAACTGTAGCTTAGTACTGTTGAAACTCAGGAACGAAAACATGAATAGGCCAATTGTCAATACGTTATGACCGAAATAAGTTTGAAATTTACATAAAACACCACTCAACCAACCAACCAACCAACCAACCAACCAGCCAGCCAGCCAGCCAGCCAGCCAACCAACCAACCAACCAATCAATCAATCAATCAATCAATCACATGTAACAAACTTTGCCTTTGTTCATTGTTTAACCCTTTACCAAACATTCACGAGTTTTAACAACCCTGAGAAAGACGCCCTTTGAAAATATTGTGGGAAAAGGAGAAAATGCTGGTAACCAGCATTTTCTCCTTTTCCCACAATGTTTTCTACCCTTCCACAAACAACTTTAACCCTTTCCCAAACGACGAATTTTGGACTGGTCCATATTGAAAGAGTTTGCAGACGACAATTTTGAATTTGATGAAAATGGCAGAAAGGTCTCAAAAAGGGTAGAAAACACTGTGGGAAAAGGAGAAATTGCTCGTTACGAGCAATTTCTCCTTTTCCCACAGTGTTCTCAAAATACTTGTACTGAAGACACATGAAAACCAGGGCTTGTTTGGAAAAGGGTTAAATTTTTGAGCCACATTTATTTTGTCGTCTGCAGATGCTTCAATTTGGACAAGTCGAAAATTTTGCCGTTTGATAAAGTTTACAGAAAAATCCCATCTTTTGAGTCACTTTTAATTCGTAGCTTGCAAATGCTGTCAGGTCAGACACGTCTATGATAATTTTGTCCTCATGTAGATTGTTACGATCTCCGAGACCGGGAGCTGCAACAGCAACATAGAAAAAAACGGTGTTGCGTAAATTTAAAACAATTATTGCTAATCACACACTATTGAAAATCAGCACATTCAGCTAAATGCACACATCATGATCAAGACTGAGGTATCCGATATGATGTCATCGTCCCCAACTTGAATATGATTCTTTGCTTGTCAGTGACACCTTCAAACGCCACTTGATTCTTTACCACACGACAAAAATGTAGCCTTGTCCAAATTGAAAGCATTTACAGACAACAATTTCAATGTGGCTAAAATGATGGAATTTGCCTTTGATAGGGAAGAAAACATTGTGGGAAAAGGAGAAAATGCTGGTTACCAGCATTTTCTCCTTTTCCTACAATGTTTTCATAAAGCCTCTTTACCCAGGGTTGTTAAAAGTCAGGATTGTGTGGTAAAGGGTTAATCCTTTAGCAAACAACAAAATCTAAGAATTGCCCAAATTGAACAAATTTGCAGACACAATCAAACAGTGCTGCATAAAACTGATTAAAACAAATTAATTACTGCTAATCATACACTTCTGAATGTCAGCATGGTATTTGCATGTCAGTTACACCTTACCATTAACTCTTTACCAAGCGACAAAATTTTGGATGTGACCAAATTGAAAGCATTTGCAGACGACAAATTAAATGAAGCTCAAATGATGATTTCTGCCTTTGATAGGGTAGAAAATATTGTGGGAAAAGGAGAAAAATGCTGGTTACCAGCATTTTCTCCTTTTCCCACAATGATTTCAAGTCTTCGCTTCGAGGGTTGTTAAAACTCGGATTTGTGTGGTAAAGAGTTAAACCATTTACCACACAATCCCGAGTTTTATCGACCCTGAACAGGACAGCTTTTGAAAAAATTGTGGGGGAGGGAGAAAATGCTGGCACCAGCATTTTCTCCCTTTCCCACAATTTTTCTACCCTACTAAAGACAGATCCCGCCAATTGTCAAACACGTTTGATTTGTGGTCTGCAAATACTCTGGATTTTGACAAGTCTAAAAATATTCTTGTCTTGTATAGAGTTCACCCTTTACCAAACAACAAAATTTAAGAATCAGCCAAATTGAGAGAATTTGCAGACAACAATCATGATATGATTTGTCTTAAGAAGGTTAGAAAACACTGTGTGAAAAGGAGAAAATGCAGGTTACCAAAGGATTAGTATAGGGTTAACTACTTATAACCATTCCTTTTCCCACTATGTTTTCAAAACAAGAGCAAGAGAATCAAGGACGTATTTACCATTAATAGGGAAAGGGTAAAAGTAAAACACTGATCACTGAAGCACCTTATTGCATACAGTCAATAATTTCCCATGTCGGATCAGTCTACCATCATTTCCAATCATCTTCAGTCTAGACGAATATTGCATGACATTTTATCCACAGGAAAAAAAACCTGCTATCTCTGTCTATCTATGTCAGAACCATACAGTCATCCTCCTCTTCATTAAGCCTTTACCATGCAATCCTGAGTTTTAACAACCATTACAGAGTAGGCTTTAGAAAACATTGAGGGAAAAAGAGAAAACACTGGTAACCAGCATTTTCTCCTTTTCCCACAATGTTTTCTAACCTATCACTGACAAATGTTATATTTTGAGCCATATCTTATTTGTCCTCTGCAAGTGCTTTCCGTACAGATGACTCTAGAATTTCTTTGTATGGTAAAACATTTTCTTTACCATTATTAAAGCCCGGCCTGGTAGCCAGTGGGTAGAGTATCTGACTCGTGATCTGGTAGTTCCTGGTTCAATATGCGGTGGAAGCAAACTTTCTTTCCGGCCATTTTTTGCCTCTCATCTCTAATGCGTGTGAAAAAAGTATTTTGTGACTTGGAAAGAATGGTGTGAGAAAGCTAGGAAACGCATGTGTAGGTATACTGACCACCCTAATATGAACCCTGTTAAAACGGCAAACAAATTACCTTCACTGTATGCATGAGCATCTCATCCATTTTTTTTTTTTCTGGCAAAACTTTGCCTTCTACAACCTGATTTATTACAAGAGAGCCATTGGCCCTAAAGTGCTCACCTGAGTAGTCATCTAGGATTGATAAAGCTGAAGAGCTCCTGGTTATGAAGATGTAAAACACATGAGTGTTTTGACCAATTATCATGAGTATCATACTGAAAATTAATGTGATCTCTAGAGTACATGCACGGTTTTTCTAAGATTTGTTGTAGTGACCTACTTTTTTACCTTACATGACCCAGAATCAAAGTTGTTCACTCCTTTACCACATAATCCTGAGTTTTCATGACCCTGAGAAAGAAGCCTTTTCAAAACAATGTAGGAACAGGAGAAAATGATGGTAACCAGCATTTTCTCCTTTTCCCACAATGTTTTCTACCCTTCTCAAAGTAAATTCCAATTATTGAGTCAGTTCGGACGAGTCTAAAATTTTGTCGTTTGGTAAAGAGTTATAAGATATCAACTAGACAAACATTCTGACCAATTTCCATGAGTACCGCACTGAAAATGTGGCATATAGAGTGCACACAAGAGTTTTCCAACATTTGTTCCTGACCTACTTTTTAACCCAATGTGACCCAATTTCACTGTTGTCCAAAATATTCACAATATAAATATCCAGTCCAACATTCATGAGTATTGGGCTAAAATTCACAGTGGCCTCTTGAGTGTACACAAAGTATCTATTAGACTCAATGACCTATATTTTGACCGGAGGTGACCCAATTTCGCACTTGTCTGTGACATTATCAAGACAAACATTCTCTCTAACCCTCATAAGTATGGGACTGAAAATATGGCTTCTAAGAGTGCAAACAAGTTTTTTCTTGAAGATTTGTCCGGGTGACTTATGTTTAACCCAATATAAGCTAAGCAGACCAAGTTTCATGAGTATCAGACTGAAAGCGTAGTCTCTAGAGTGTATGCATGTTTTTTCTAAGACTTGTCCCATTGGCCTACTTTTTGACCCAGCATGACCCAAGTCAAACAACCGAAATTCCAGCATAGATCCATATCGTGTAAACATAATCACTGATCATAAAATAGTTGGGCAGTGATTCACAACAGTCTTGGGTGTCTGAGAAACTTGGTCAGGGAAGCCTTGAGTGCAGATCGAACCCAGAGTCTACAAATGGTTAATCTTCCACCTTAACACTTTACTACACAATCCCGAGTTTTAACAACCCTGAGGAAGAAGCCTTTCAAAAACATTGTGGGAAAAGGAGAAAATGCTGGTAACCAGCATTTTCTCCTTTTTCCACAATGTTTTCTACCCTATCAAACACAGAAAACATCGTTTGAACAACATTTTTTTTGTACTTCTGCAAATGCTTTCAATTTGGTCAAGTCCAAAATTTTGTTGTTTGGTAAAGAGTTATCAACTGGTCACTTGCTGAATGCAGACATCAAGACAGAAGTATCAGGTATGATGTCATCATAGTCCCCAACTTGAATACAGTTCTATGGGATTCAACTAAACTCTTTACCAAACGACAAAATTTAAGACTATTCCAAATTGAAAGCATTTGCAGACGACAAAATAAACGTGACTTAAGAACTGAAATATGCTTTTGGAACGGTGGTTAACATCATGGGAAAAGGAGAAAATTCTGGTTACCAGCATTTTCTACTTTTCCTGAAATGTTTTCAAAAGGCTTCTTTCTCAGAGTTGTTAACAGTCGGGATTGTGTGGTAAAAGTTTAATCAAGTGTTATTGATCAGTTAACCTTTTACCACACCACAAAAACTTTGACTTGTCCAAATCGAAACAAAGTAACTGTGCCTCGAACATAGAAATCTCTCTTCAGAAGCATAGAAAACATTGTATGAAAAGGAAAAAATGCTGGTTATCAGTATTCCCCCCCCCCCCCCCAATGTTTACAAAAGCCTTCTTCTTTAGGGTCGTTAAAACTCAGGATGGTGTGGTAAAGGGTTGAAAATCCCATAAGCCATTGCAAAATTCTGGTACAAAATCTAAACATACCTTAGCTCTTTACCAAAGACAAAATTTTAGACTAGTCCAAATTGAAAGCTTTTGCAGATGACAAATTAAATGCAATTTAAAAATTTTTATGGGACGGGTAGAAAACATTGTGGGAAAAGGAAAAAATGCTGGTTACCAGCATTTTCTCCTTTTCCCACAATGTTTTCAAAAGGCTTCTTCTTCAGGGTCGTTAAAACCCATGATTATGTGGTATATAGTTAACCCTTTACCAAATGACAAAATTTTAACCTTGTCAAAATTGAAAGCATTTGCAAACTACAAATTAAATGTTACTCAAAACATAAGATTTGTCTTTCATAGGATAGAAAACAATGTGGGAAAAGGAGAAAATGCTGGTTACCAGCATTTTCTCCTTTTCCCCCCAATGTTTTCAAAAGCCTACTTTCTCAGCGTTGTTGAAAGTCGGCATTGTGTGGTAAAGGATTAACACATTATCAGTGTTAAATTACTGAAACAATAAAAAGACAATGCCACTTTAACCCTTTCCCAAACAAGCCCTGGTTTTCACGTGTCTGCAGTACAAGTCTTTTGAAAACACTGTGGGAAAAGGAGAAATTGCTCATAACGAGCAATTTCTCCTTTTCCCACAGTGTTTTCTACCCTGTTTGATAACTTTCTGCCATTTTCATCAAATTTAAAATTGTCGTCTGCAAACTCTTTCAATTTGCACCAGTCCAAAATTTGTCGTTTGGGAAAGGGTTAAGGCATATTGTGACTGATGAAATTGAGGCTAGTTTGATCAAGTGACAAAAGTAGGTTCAACTCGAAGATGAAGAATGTTTTTTAATTCTAAAAAAAATTTCATTTCCCTGTGTTGTTTGCATTTTAAATATTTTCATACAAAAATTACAGTGTTGTTCAAGCAAATAAGGAAACTTATTATCAATGTCTTTGGTAGTCCCCCTTTAAAACTGAAAACTTTCTATGCAAAAACTTGAATATGCAATCATATAACAGTGCTGTTTGATAATCAAGGGAGACAAATGGTAACAAACTACATCTATCTGTAATTAGTGAAACAGGAGTTATTCTCTTCATCATGATTAAGCGCTAATATCTAGCTTGTTACGGATTATGAAACAATTTTGCCAAGCCCCTAACAGAAACCTTTTTTTTTGCTGGATCAAAATCGAAACATGAAATCTGGAAGAGGTCCACCGATGGATCATTTACATGAACTTATGACAATTTCAACATGTAGGTTTTGAGGAGAAGATATTTCAAGATTTTCCGTACTTTTCAGTTTTGTTGCCATAGCAACCACATGTTTTAATGAAATCGATTTTTTTTAGAAATTCTAAAGAGCAGAATCATTTCTGCATAGTTTGGTCAAACTTGGATGGGCGGTTTCTTGGAAAATGTTTGAATTAAAGTTCAATAAAACGCACATGCAGACGCATGGATGACAGATACAATGAAGATGACAGTAACTTGCTGGCCCTTGGCCAGTGGTACTAAAACCACTGGATTATTTTTTTCTTGCACTTCTTTATCTCATTTATTGACAGTTTGAAAACTATTGTCTTAAAACTAAATTCATTCCTTCAACATTTTTTAAGTTTAGTATCGTTATACAAATCTCAACAGCCCCTTTTAATGCTTTACCAAATGGCAAAATGTTAGACTTGGTCAAAATCCCAAGTGCATTTGCAGACAACAAAATAAAGGTGGCTCAAATGATAGAATTTTTCTTTGAAAGGGTGGAAAACACTGTGGGAAAAGCAAAAAATGCTGGTTACCAGTATTTTCTGCTTTTCTCACAATGTTTTCTAAAGCCTTTCACCTCAGGGTCATTAAAATTCAGATTGTGTGGTACCAGGCAACAAAATTTTAGGCCTTTTAAAAATGAAAGCATTTGCAGATGTCAAATTCAGACTGGCTTAATTGAAAGGATTTGTCAGTAATGGGTCAGAAATCATCACAAGAAAAGGATAAAATGGTGGTAACCAGCATTTTCGTCTTTTTCGAAAATGTCTTCAAAAGCATTTTTTCTCAAGTTTGCTGAAGCATGGGGTTGATTGGTATAGGGTTAACGCTAAAAGTGCATACATGTGTTGCATGCCAGGCACTAGTTAACCCTTTCCCAAACAAGCCCTGGTTTTCACGTGTCTGCAGTACAAGTCTTTTGAAAACACTGTGGGAAAAGGAGAAATTGCTTGTAACGAGCAATTTCTCCTTTTCCCACAGTGTTTTCTACCCTTTTTGAGACCTTTCTGCCGTTTTCATCAAATTTAAATTGTCGTCTGCAAACTCTTTCAATTTGGACCAGTCCAAAATTTGTCGTTTGGGAAAGGGATAAGTGTTTAAGGCTTGGAAACCCACCTAATCCTCTTTAACAAGATTAACTCTTTCCCAAACAATCCCTTGTTTTAACAAGCCTGGGAAATAAACCTTTTGAAACATTGCGGCAAAAGGAGGAAATGCTGGTACCCAGTATTTTCTCCCTTTTCCCACATTTTTATTTTACCCTTACAGACAAATTCCACAATTAGAGCCATGTGTAATTTACCATCTGCAAGAGCTTTCAATTTCAATGAGTCTAAAATTCTGTTGTTTGGTATGGAGTTAACAAGATTAACTTTATTGCACTGGCATGTATCAGCTGCTAACATGTTGCTTTAACTCTTTACCAAACGACAAAGTTATAGACATGTCCAATTTGAAAGCATTTGCAGACGACAAAATAAACATGACTCAAAGGTTGAAATTTAGTTTTTAAAGGTCAGAAAACATTGTGGGAAAAGGGGAAAATGCTGGTTACCATTATTTTCTCCTTTTCCAACAATGTTCTCAAAAGCCCTCTTTCCCAGGGTCATTAAAAGTGAGGATTGTGTGAGAAATGGTTGACTCTTTACCACATATTTAATGACCCCTAGGAAGACTGCCTTTGTAAACCTTGTGGGAAAAGGAGAGACAAAATGCTGGTTACCACTATTTTCTCCTACTTTCACTATGTTTTTTCTACCCTGCAAAAGATAATCTGCTTCATCTGAGAATCTGTTGTTGGCAAATGCTTCCCAAATGGACAAGTCAAAGAATCTATCCTTGTCAGGTAAAGAAAATGGCTTTTGACCTACTTCTTTGTATCATGAAATCGAATGAATAAATGCTAATTTGCAATTGGTAAAAACTGTGCACATGTTTAGTCCGTGGGACCTCTCTGATCTATCTGCTTGCACATTAACCTGTCATCGCACAATCCCGACTTTTAATGACCCTGTGAAAGAATCCTTTTTAAAATATCGTGGGAAAAGGAAAAAAATGCTGGAAACCAGCATTTTCTCCTTTTTCCACAATGTTTTCTACCCTTCTCAAAACAAATTTTATTTTTTCATTCATGTTTATTTTGTCGTCTGCAAATGCTTTCAATCTGAACCTAAAATTATGTCGTTTGGAAAAGAGTTAACAGGGGATGCAGTATTCCATTCAAGTACAAAAATCACCATTTAACTCTTTACCAAACCAAAAAATTCTAGACCTGTCCAAACTGAAAGCATTTACAAATGACAAAGGTAATTCAAATGACGATTTCTATCTTTGGAAGGGTAAAAACAAGAGGGCCATGATGGCCCTGGATCGCTCCACTGGCTTATAAATATAAACCATAAATACTAAACATTTCAATTCTGAGCCAAATGGTTTCAAAATGAAGACTTACAAAGTTTTTCTCTGTAAAAGCCCATGAGAAAGTTGAGACCCGAAGGGCAAAGCCATTTTTGATCCCAGAGCTATAATTACTTGAACCCTGGTAGAGGTCCACAAGATAAAGCCACATGCCAAAATAATACAAGTCTATGCTGTATGGTTATAAATAAGGTGATTTTCAAGTTTTGTCCATATGAAGCCTCTGTAAAAAATAAGACCCCTGATGCAAGGCTAATTTAAAACAAGAGGGCCATGATGGCCCTGGGTCGCTCACCTTAGTAGAGTGCCTTAAAGATTTTTCTTTAATTTGACCATGTGACCTAGTTTTTGACCGCAGGTGACCCAATTTCAAACTCATATTTCATGAAGACAAACATTCTGACCAATTTTCAAGTCAATTGAGCAAAAAATGTGGCCTCGAGTGCCCTATAGATATTTCTTTAATTTGACCTAGTGACCTAGATTATGACCCCAGGTGACCCAAATTTGAACTGGTCTTTTATTATATCAAAAGAAACATTTTAACCAATTTTCAAATCAAATGAATAATAAATGTGGCCTCTAGAGTGCCCACTAGCTATTTCTTTAATTTGACCAAGTGACCTAGTTTATGACCCCAGTTGGCCCAAATTTAGACTCATGTGAGATTTTACAAAGACAAACATTCTGACCAATTTTCAAGGCAATTAAGCAAATAATGTGACCTCTAGAGTGCCCACAAGGTATTTGTTTATTTTGACCTAGTGACCTAGTTTATGGTTCCAGGTGACCCAAATCCAAACTCATCTGGTATTTCATCAAGACAAACATTCTGGCCAAATTTCAGGTCATTTGAGCCAGGGGCATCATATGAACAAACTTGGTAGAGGTCCACTCTGAGATGCAACATACCAAATATCAAAGCTCCACACCTTTCGGTTTCAGAAAAGAAGAATTTTAAAGTTTTCCTTCTTTGTTCCTATGTTCGAACTTGTGACCCCAGGGGCTGGGCGAGTTTTGACCCAAGCAGCATCCTTGGAACAAACTTGGCAGAAGTCCACTAGGAGATGCTACATACCAAATATCAAAGCTCTATACCTTCCCATTTAAGAGAAAAAAAAAATTAAAGTTTTCCTTCTTTGTTCCTATGTTTGAACTTGTGACCCCCGGGGCAGGGCCAATTTTGACCCCAAGGACATCATATGAACAAACTTAGTAGAGGTCTACTAGGCGATGCTACATACCAAATATCAAAGCTCTACGCCTTCCAGTTTCAGAGAAGATGATTCTTAAAGTTTTCCTTCTCTGTTCCTATGTTCGAACTTGTGACCCCCAGGGCAGGGCCAACTTTTGCCTCAAGGGCATCATATGCACAAACTTGGTACAGATCCACTAGAAGATGCTACATACCAAATATCAAAGCTCCATGCCTTCCTGTTTCAGAGAAGAAGATTTTTAAAGTTTTCCTTCTTTTTTCCTATGTTGGAAATTGTGACCCCTGGGGCGGGGCCAGTTTTTACCCCAGGGGCATCATATGAACAAACTTGGTAGAGGTCCACTAGGCGATGCTACATACCAAATATCAAAGCTCTACGCCTTCCAGTTTCAGATAAGATGATTTTTAAAGTTTTCCCTCTTTGTTCCTATGTTCGAACTTGTGACCCCCCCGGGGCAGGGTCAGTTTTGACCCCAAGGGCATCATATGAACAATTTGGTAGAGGTCCACTAGGAGATGCTTCATGCCAAATATCAAAGCTCTATGCCTTCTAGTTTTAGAGAAGATGATTCTTAAAGTTCTCCTTCTTTGTTACTATGCTCAAACTTGTGACCCCCGGGGCGGGGCCAGTTTTTACCCCAGGGGCATCATATGAACAAACTTGGTAGAGGTCCACTAGTAGATGCTACATGCCAAATATCAAAGCTCTACACCTTCAAGTTTCAGAGAAGAAGATTTTTAAAGTTTTCCTTCTTTGTTACTATGCTCAAACTTGTGACCCCCGGGGCGGGGCCAGTTTTGACCCCAGGGGCATCATATGAACAAACTTGGTAGAGGTCTACTAGGCAATGCTACATACCAAATATCAAAGCTCTACGCCTTCTTGCTTTAGAGAAAATGATTTTCTAAGTTTCCCCTCTTTGTTCCTATGTTCGAACTTGTGACCCCCCGGTGCAGGGCCAGTTTTGACCCCAAGGGCATGATATGAACAAACTTGGTAGAGGTCCACTAGGAGATGCTTCATGCCAAATATCAAAGCTCTATGCCTTCTAGTTTTAGAGAAGAATAATTTTAAAGTTTTCCTTCTTTGTTACTATGCTCAAACTTGTGACCCCCGGGGCTGGGCCAGTTTTGACCCCAGGGACATCATATGAACAAACTTGGTAGAGGTCCACTAGGAGATGCTACATGCCAAATATCAAAGCTCTACGCCTTCAAGTTTTAGAGAAGAAGATTTTTAAAGTTTTCCTTCTTTGTGACTATGCTCAAACTTGTGACCCCTGGGGCGGGGCCAGTTTTGACCCCAGAGGCATCAAATGAACAAACTTGGTAGAGGTCCACTAGGAGATGCTACATACCAAATATTAAAGCTCTGCGCCTTCTAGTTTCAGAGAAGAAGATTTTCAAAGATTTTGCTTTTTTTTCCTTTTTGTTGCCATGGCAACCAGAGTTGTGGGTGGAATTCAATTCTTTGAACAATTTTGGTAGAGCTTCACCCAAGGAACATCCCTGCCAAGTTTCATCAAGATTGGCCCAGTGGTTTAGGAGAAGAAGATGTTTAAAGAAATTGTTGACGGACGATGGACGACGGACGCTGGACATAGGGCGATCACAATAGCTCACCTTTAGCACGTTGTGCTAAGGTGAGCTAAAAAAAAATCAAAACAGGAAGATTTCTTAAGTTGTCACTATGTAAGCCCATTTAAAACTCGTGACCCCTGCAGCGGGGCCAATTCTGATCCCAGGGCTAAAATTTTGGCCCGCTTGGTAGAGGCCCACGAGATATAGCTACATGCAAAATTTGGTAGCTCTAGGCCTTATGGCCAGGTACAGGAAGATTTTTAAAGTTTTCTCTATATAAGCCTATGTAAAACTTGTGACCCCTGGGGCAGAGCCAATTTTGACCCCAGGGCTATAATTTGAAGAAACTTGATAGAGGTCTACTTCATAAAGCTACATGCCAAATTTGGTACCCCTATGCCTTATGGTTTCAGACAAGAAGATTCTTAAAAATTTCCAATATTTTTCAGTTTTGTTGCCATGGCAACCAGAGTTTTTGAAGGAATCAAATTCTTTCAAGAAATTCTGAAGAGGTCCATGGCAGGATCATTTCTGTGAAGTTTCATGAAAATTGGATGGGTAGTTTCAGAGAAGAAGATGTTTGAAATAAAAGCTAACGCACGGACTGACGGACACACGGACGGACGGACGCACGACGGACACCGGGCCATGACATAAGCCCGCTGGCCTTCGGCCAGTGGAGCTAAAAAATGTGGGAAAAGGACAAAATGCTGGTGACCAACATTTTCTCCTTTTTTCTACAATGTTTTAAAAAGCTGTCTTTCTCAGGGTCATCAAAACACGGTATCGTTTGGTAAATTATTAAGTCACATGGAATATGTCTTCTGCAATTTCTTTCAATTTTGTCCAATTTTGTTCAAGGCCTTTCGTGCAAGCCTGCAGGTTTACATAAACTAGAACTGTCGCAAAGCGGACAAAATACCCCCATCGGCACCTTGTCACTGAAGCAGCACAATCAGACAGAACAGAAATGATTTTCGAAACAGAGATCACCAGTGACCTTGACGTTTGACCCATGAGACCCTATCAAAGACAAAAACAAAAGGGCCATGATGGCCCTGTATTGCTCCACTGGCTTATAAATATAAACCATAAATACTAAACATTTCAATTCTGAGCCAAATGGTTTCAAAATGAAGACTTACAAAGTTTTCTCTGTAAAAGCCCATGTAAAGATTGGGACCCGCAGGGCAAAGCCATTTTTGATCCCAGAGCTATAATTACTTGAACCCTGGTAGAGGTCCACAAGATAAAGCCACATGCCAAAATAATACAAGTCTATGCTGTATGGTTATAAATAAGGTGATTTTCAAGTTTTGTCTATATGAAGCCTCTGTAAAACATAAGACCCCTGGTGCAAGGCTAATTTCAAAAAAAAAATCAAAACAGGAAGATTTCTTCAGTTGTCACTATGTAAGCCCATTTAAAACTTGTGACCCCTGCAGCGGGGCCAATTTTGACCCCAGGGCAAAAATTTTGGCCCACTTGGTAGAGGCCCACTAGATATAGCTACATGCACAATTTGGTAGCTCTAGGCCTTATGGCTAGGTACAGGAAGATTTTTAAAGTTTTCTCTATATAAGCCTATGTAAAACTTGTGACCCCTGGGGCAGAGCCAATTTTGACCCCAGGGCTATAATTTGAAGAAACTTGATAGAGGTCTACTACATAAAGCTACATGCCAAATTTGGTACCCCTATGCCTTATGGTTCCAGACAAGAAGATTTTTAAAGATTTCCAATATCAGAGTTCCCGATCACGCAAAATCGTGCATGAAACACATATAAATGAAATAAAACACGTGCAAAATTACAAACCTATACGTGAAATCACGCACAAAAAATACAGAAGATCACACAAAAAAAGTAGGAAACACCTGCATAGAACAGCTCACGCAAGTGCGATTTGCAGAAAATATAAATCATCGGAAACATTTTGGATTTCCAGCTTTCTATTTATAGAATATTTTCATGATCGGCGTACTCGGTATTTATTATCGCGATCAATAATATTGCAGACTGGGACTCGTTTGTTTCCAAATAAATCCTTACTTCAGCTCTCCTTTGTTTAACGCAGTCGATAAAAAAGCGTTTTGTCGATGTCAACGTCTTTCGTCTGAAAACCTGTATTTGGAATATCTCAGAAATGTAGGCCTACTTTAGATGCTTTCGGAATTCAGAATTCGGGTTCCCGTAGGCGAGCAAGGTACACTAGTTGTAGAACCATTCAAAATGTAGAAAAAAGAATTCAATTCATGCAGAAAGACTTATCCATAAATGAACAGACATGAAAGATTGATCGGTCCATAAAACGCAGAAACCCATGACACGACAAAATGCTCCATTTTACATTGTCCGATCACAGTCACTTTCTACTGTCTTTTCAGCTTTTAATAGGTGTAAGCTGTAAATTTCCACAAATATCTTGATATAACGAACTTTTTTGGTGCAAATCATCTGTATCGATTGCTTTGAGAATCATTACTGTCATAATCTCAAAATCAAATATTAAATCTAGACCCCCCCCCCACAACTCAAGGGGTAAGTGTGTACTCCTGAAATAAAAAGCTAGTGGGAACACTGCATATTGAATACAGCAGTCTTCAGTCAGACTTCTACAATGTTTAATGTAGATAACGCATGTGAAAAGATGAGCATAAAGACTACTAGTTAACACTTTGACAAACAATTCTTTAAGTGTCAGTTACGTTTAAAAATGTATATTTACATAGTAGATCTATATGATTGTTCTGCATCTGATCGAAAATGAGGCATTAAGTAAACAATTTAGAGTTGTGGGCATATTAATTTTTCTCTTTTAATTTGTACCCCCATTTTTTTTCTTATACCCCCATTTTTCAATTGTAGGGGGTACAAAACCCCCAAATAAAATTTTCAGTGGGAACACTGAATATTTTTCAGTTTTGTTGCCATGACAACCAGAGTTTTTTAAGGAATCAAATTCTTTCAAGAAATTCTGAAGAGGACCATGGCAGGATCATTTCTGTGAAGTTTCATGAAAATTGGATGGGTAGTTTCAGAGGAGATGTTTGAAATAAAAGTTAACGCACGGACGGACGCACACACGGATGCACGGACGCATGCATGGACGCACGACGGACACCGGGCCATGATATAAGCCCGCTGGCCTTCGGCCAGTGGAGCTAAAAATCATCATTTCAGTTACTTTAATTGTGTCATCTGTAAATGCTTTAACCCTTTCCCAAACAAGCCCTGGTTTTCACGTGTCTGCAGTACAAGTCTTTTGAAAACACTGTGGGAAAAGGAGAAATTGCTCGTAATGAGCAATTTCTCCTTTTCCCACAGTGTTTTCTACCCTTTTTGATAACTTTCTGACATTTTCATCAAATTTAAAATTGTCGTCTGCAGACTCTTTCAATTTGGACCAGTCCAAAATTTGTTGTTTGGGAAAGGGTTAAATTTGGTTGAGTCCAAAACTTTCTTCATGTGGTAAAGAGTTAATTTGTTGTCTGCAAAATGATTTCATTATGAATGGGTATAAATTTTTATTGTTTTATAATAAACTCACATATTTTGTCCTTGAACAAGTTAACTCTTTACCAAACAATAAAAATTTACACTTTTCCAAATTGAAAGTATTTGTATGCTACAAAATAAATGTGACTCAAAAATTGAACATTGTTTTAGGATAGGTAGAAAACATTGTGGGAACAGGAGAAAATGCCGGTTACCAGCATTTTCTCCTTTTCCCAATGTTTTTAAAGGTTTTCTTTGTGTGGGTCATGTGTGGAAAAGGGTTAACAGCAGAAAACTTTCTTCCTGAATGTGAACAGCTCTATACCAGGCGACCAAATTTTAGAATTGTCCAAAATTGAAAGCCTTTGCAGACAACAATGTAACTCAGGGGCTCTAATGATGTAGTAAATTTGTCTTTTAACTCTACCAAACAATCCCGACTTTTAACGACCCTGAGGAAGATGCTTTTTGAAAACATTGTGGGAAAAAGTAACCAGCATTTTCTCCTTTTCCCACAATATTTTCTAATCTATCAGGGAGAAATTTCCTCATTTAGGCTAAATTTAATTTGTCGTCTGCAAATGCTTTCAATTTAGACCAGTCCAAAATTTGTCGTTTGGTAAAGAACTGTTAAACAGCAGAAGGTAATGATGAAAAAGGAGAAAACGCTGGTTACCAGCATTTTTAAAATTTCCCATAATGTTTTCAATAGCTTTCTTCCTCTGTGTCTTGAGAACAAGTTAAGGGTTGGTGAATATGGACTGTGAATACTATGAATACATTCCTTTACATATGAATACAATAATTGTGGCAAATGGTAAAATTCTTTGCTATGAAAAGTTTCTCCATTTGCCACAATTTTGTCAAAAGTAGTTTGCTGCCAGACCCAAAAAAAATAAATTGTCTGCAGGAGGTGTCCTATACCAGACAACAAAATTTCAGACTGGCCAAAATTGAAAGCTTTTGCAGACGACAAATTAAAGGTTGCACAAATTACAGAATTTGTGTTTGAAATATCAGAAAACATAGTGGTAAAAGGAGAAAATGCTGGTGACCTGCATTTTCTCCCTTTCCGACAACGTTTTCAAAAGCCTTCTCTATCAGGGTCATTAAAACTCAGAATTGTGTGGCAAAGAGTTCACATAACAAGAGCTTGTCACTTATACAGGAAGTGCGTCTGGTTTCAGGAAATTCTTTCAATGTCGATGCAGTCATGTTTTGAAAAGGCTGTCTGCTTACAAAGCACATTAACCCTTTACCGCACAATGCCACCTTTTAACAACCCTGGGAAAGAAGCTTTTTGAAAACATTGTGGGAAAAGGAGAAAATGCTAGTAGCCAGCATTTTCTCCTTTTCCCACTGTGTTTTCTACCTTATCAAAGAAAAACTGCACCATTTGAGCCCATTAAAATTGTTGTCTGCAAATGCTTTCAAATTGGACAAGGCTAAAATGTTGTCGTCTGGTAATGGATTAATTCTTCACCAAACGATAAAATCTTAGATTTTTCCAAATTGAAAGCATTTGCAAACGACATACTAGATTTGGCTAAAATGATGGTAATTGTCTTTGAAAGTGCAGAAAACCTTGTGGGAAAATGAGAAAATGCTGTTTACCAGGTTTTCAAATGGCTATTTCTTCAGGGTAGTTTACTCATGAGTGTGTGGAAAAGAATTAACTCTTTACCACACGACAAAATTTGAAAGAAGTCCAAATTGAAGGTATTTGCAGATGACAATTTTAACGTGGCTCAAATGGTGCAATTTTTCTTTAATAGAGTAGAAAACATTGTGGGAAAAGGAGAAAATGCTGGTTACCAGCATTTTCTCCTTTTCCCACAATGTTTTCAAAAGGCTTCTTTCCCAGGGTCATTACAACTCGGGATTGTGTGGTAAAGAGTTAAATCTTTACCAGACTACCCATTAACTTTTTACCAAACGGCAATAACTTTAAACTAGTCCAAATTGAAAGCATTTACAGACGACAAATTTAGAGGTGGCTCAAATGACAAAATTTGTGCTTGATAGTGTAGGAAACATTGTGTGAAAAGGAGAAAATGCTGGTTGCCAGCATTTTCTCCTTTTCCCACAATGTTTTCAAAAGGCTTTTTCCCCAAGGTTGTTAAAAGTCGAGATTGTGTGGTTAGAGGTTAAACACCTCCATATTAACTCTTTACCAAACAACAAAATTTTAGACTAGTCCAAATTGAAAGTATTTGCAGATGACAAAATAAATGCAACTGAAAAATTGAAATTTGTTTTGGAAAGGATAGAAAACACTGTGAGAAAAGGAGAAAATGCTGGTTACAATGTTTTCTAAGGCTGCGATCACATAGAACTATACTGTATACGGTATTCGGTATACGGTATTCAGTATACGGTATACGCTATACGGGCGAGTCACATAGGGTAGCACACACGCCCTACTCGGTCTTTGGTGCCGATCCTATGGACACGTCCGACGAAGAAGATTTGGCCTTGCTTCTGCTAGCTGATGCTGAGGAGGAGGCCCCTGGTCGAAAAAAAAGAACGATATGGGTACGACAGCAGTTCCAAATGAGACCTACATTGGGGGAATTCCACAGAACGTTCCAGAACCTGATAGATCATCCTGATGAGACAGTCTTTTTTAACTACATGCAGATGTCATACAACAGTTACAAAGACCTAAAAGACGTGATTTTGCCGCACATCCGCCCCATTGGATCAAACTGGAGGGAAGCGATATCAGGAGAAGCAGACACATCCGAACAGGATGGTATACGCTGCACGAAAATCGAACCCCAACGATTCCCACTATTCTATACTATACGCATGTATACGGCTGTTTAGAATAGTGCCCTCTTATGTGACCCGGTATGAGATAACCTTGTTCGATTCAAACTATTCGCGTGCCCTGCATAAACGTGCACCGTATACCCGAATAGTATAGTTCTATGTGATCGCAGCCTAAGGGCATTTTTCTCAAGGTCCTTAAAAGTCCTTGAAAGTCGGTTAATTGACTGATTGTATGGTGTTTAACGCCATTTTCAACATTATTTCAGTTATATCACGTTGGCCAGTGCACCTATCCATGCTTTCCTGGAGTTTCATTGACCAGTACTCCGCACAATATTCTTTCCAAGCCACTGGCTGCTTTCCCACATAACCATTGTCAAAAAAATGGTCAGCGGTGAGAGAGGAATTAATCCTGTCACCATGACTATCATCAATCCTTGGAAAGAAATTGGCCAAGCCAGGGATCGAACCAATGACCTCCTGTTTTCAAGTCCTGTACGCTACCGACTGAGCTATGGGGGCTTGGCCCTTGAAAGTCGGGATTGTATGGTACAGGGTTCAGAGCATGTGCTGACAACAAATCAAATGTTGCCCAAATGATAGGGTTTATCTTTGAAAGGATATACAGGAAACAGAGAAAATATTGGTTACCAGCATTTTTTTCCGTTACCCAATTTTTTCAAAAGCCTTCTTCGTCATCAGGGTAGTAAGACTATAGGATTGTTTGCGGAAAGTGTAAAGGGATGTATAGGCTAAAGGCATCCTGGACTGGTATTGGAAAATGGTTAGACAATTTGAGTGTTTGGGTTCATGGAGAGGTCACAGTCTCATTTTAATCCTTTACCAAACGTACAAGATTTTAAACTGCTCTGTATGGAAAGCACTTGCAGATGGACAAATCAAAACTGGCCAAAATGACCTGATTTTGCCTCTGGAGAGGAAGAAAACATTATGGGAAAAAGAAAGAGTACTGGTTACCTGCTTTTTCTTCTTTTTAGACCAATGCTTTCTAAAGATTGGGACTGTTGGCAGGAAGGTTACACAAATCGTGTCCTTGAAATAAATCCCAGTGCTTTGTGCCTAATTTGTTAGAAACCAAAATTGCCAGTCAAATTGCAGGCACGCCATTTCTACCCTCTATTTCATCCCCTTCCTATGTCCTTGAATGCATTCTCATTAATTTCAGCCATATCACCGCTACAACTTTCTTATTCCAGTATGTCCTGGGTTTCAATAGTACTGGGCTAGGGCTTTGAAGTGTCTTGCCCAAGGACACTCCCATGAAAAACCAGCTAGACTTTGACCCAGGGGCCTCCAGGTTGCAAGTCCTACACTTTACTAGTCAGCAATGCAGGACACACACACATGGACATATGCTGGTTACCAATGTTTTCTACCTTTTCAGAGTCAAATTTAATTTGTTGTCCTCCAAATGCCTTCGGGTAATCTGAGAAAGAAAGGCTTGAAAAGGTGGAAAACATTTGGGGAAAAGGTGAAAATGAAAGTAACCAGCATTTCCTCCTTTTCCCACAATGTTTTTGAAAGCCCTTTTTCCTAGGGGATCATCAAAACTCTGGACTGTTTTGGTAAAAGGGTCTATCTTTACCACATGACAACATTTTAGACTTATCCAAAATAAAGGAATTAGCAGACGACAAACTAAACAAAAGTCAAATAATGGGATTTTTTTTAAATGGAGAAAAAGTATTGTGAGAAAGGGAAAAATAATGATTGAAAAGGAGATATTAATGATAATAAGCAAGCAAGAATTGGTAACAATGTTTACAGTACAGAGGAAAACTACTTTTTCCTTTTTTCTTTCTTTGTTTAGTTTGTACGTTTTCTAATATTTCTGACAGATTGTAATTGCTTTTTAACCCTTTACCACACAATCCCGACTTTTAACGACCCTGAGGAAGAATTCTTTTGAAAACATTGTGGGAAAAGGAGAAAATGCTGGTAACCAGCATTTTCTCCTTTTCCCACAATGATTTCTACCTTTCCAAAAACAAATTTCAAATTTTCAGTCACATTTATCTTGTTGTCTGCAAATGCTTTCAATTTGGACCAGTCTAAAATTTCGTTGTTTGGTGAAGAGGTAATGTAACCAAACAACAAAATTGTAAACTGATCCAAATTGAAAGCAGTTGCAGACAACACTTAAAATCCCAGCTCAAATGATGAAAAATGTCTTTCAAAGGTTGAAAAACATTGTGGGAAAAGGAAGAAATGTAAGGCTCCTTTTCTCACTTTAATTTGAAAACTTCTATTTTCCCTGGTAGTTAACATTTGGAATTGTGTGTTACAGGGTTCACAAAACAAGATTTACTGTTTTTTTCATAAACTTGTAGTAAAAGGCTTTTTAAAGACATGATTTCAAAAAGAGAAAATGCCGGTAACCAGCACTGTCCCCTTTTCCCAAATTTTTTGTTGCTTTCAAATACAACTATAATCATTTAACTCTACCAAACAACAAAATTTTAGACCAGTCCAAATTGAAAGCATTTGCAGACGACAAAATAAATGTTGACTGAAAAATTGAAATTTGTTTTAGGAAGGGTAGAAACATTGTGGAAAAAGGAGAAAATGCTGGTTACCAGCATTTTCTCCTTTTCCCACAATGCTTTCAAATGGTTTCTTTCTCAGGGTCGTTAAAAGTCGGGATTGTGTGGTACAGGGTTAAACCACTCCTAATTTGTGACCCGCAAATCTTTTTAATTTGGGTATGTCTAAAACTCTGTGATCTGCTAAATAGTTAATCCTTTACCACACAATCCAGACTTAATGACCCTGTGAAAAAAAGCCTTTTGGAAACATTGTTGGAAAAGGAGAAAGTGGTGGTAGCCAGCATTTTCTCTTTTTTCAACAATGTTTTCTACCCTTCCCAAAACAAAATTCAATCTTTCAGTCTCATTTATTTTGTCGTCTGTAACTGCTTTCAATTTGGACAAGTCTAATATTTTGTCATTTGGTAATAAGATAATGTTCAATGAAGAAAATGTCCAATAAAGATACTTACCAGGCTTCCCTTGACTGAAAGCAGCTATAAATAGCACTCTTCCTAAATTCTATAACTAGGGTAGTAAACCACAGAAAATTGACCTCAATAAATTTCTGATCCACAAAAAAAAATTTTAAATACCTTTATCAATAATATCTATAAATCCCTGGCTAGACAGTGACTGACCCTGACAACAAGACTAGGCAGTGTCAAATGACCATACAGCTAGACCCAAATGGTTAGAACTGTCAAACAAAAATCCATCCTTTCAGAGGCGGCTACACTTTTGTAAACTTCTCACAGAAACAGGGGTAGGTGCACATGTGAAAATAATGGCACTTAACTCTTTAACCCTTTACCACACGACAAAAATTTATACCAGTCCAAATTGAAAGCATTTGCAGACGACAATTTCAATGTGGTTCAAATGATGTGATTTTTGTTTGATAGAGTAGAAAACATTGTGGGAAGAAGGGTAAATGCTGGTTACCACCATTTTCTCCTTTTCCCACAATGTTTTCAAAAGGCTTCTTTTTCAAGGGTGTTAAAAGTCGGGATTGTGTGGTAAAGAGTTAACTCTTTACCAAACAACAAAATTTTAGACCAGTCCGAATTCAAAGCGTTTCCAGACAACAAATAAAATGGGGCACAAACGACAGTATCTGTCTTTGAGATCGTTGAAAACATTGTGGGAAAAGAAGAAAATGCTGGCCACCAGCATTTTCTTTTTTTCCCCACAAGGTTTTCAAAAGCCTTCTTCTTCAGGGTTGTTAAAACGCAGGATTGTGTGGTAAAGAGTTAACCCATTAGCAAACAACAGATCCTGAGGAATAAAACTTGAAATCATTGTGGGAAAAGCTATTTCATTTCTTTGCCAAGCAGTCTTGTGTTTTAAAGACCTTGAGGAATAAAGCTTTAGAAAAAAATTATGGGGAAAGGAGAACATGCTGAAGACCAGCATGTTCTCCTTTTTCCCACAATGTTTCCTACCCGTCAAAAGACATATTTTGGTGTGGAATCAGATTAAATTTATCATATGAAAATACTTTCAACGATCAGCAGTGAGATGAACGACTCCTGTGGCAATGAAATATCATCAAAACTCCGAAAGAAAGTGGCAGAGCTGGGGATTTGAACCAGTAAACCCTAATGGTTTCAAGCCCTGTGCATTACCAACAGAGTATGTATTCACCAACCATTAAGAACAATCCAAGTTTTATTCTCCAAGATTTCCTAAATTTGAAAGTAACACAACTTCTGATTGGCTAAACCACATGGTTTAGCCAATCAGAAGTAGTGTTACTTTCAAATTTAGAAAATTCTGGAGTACAAGACTAAGAATGTACTTTAGAATGGTTGGTGAGTAGAACCCAGAGCTACCTTGTTCTGCTTCAGAGACATAAAACTACTCAAAAAAAATAAGAAAAAACTGATTAGGGATGAAAATATTGGAAATGGTGAAAGAAGAGAGAGGGAGGTCAAAGGTCAAAGTTGAACTAGAGGTTACTATGATCACTGGTGTCCTGACTGTGATGCCATTCTTATTATTTGTCAGGACATTTCCATCCACCAGTCTAATAATAATACTTATGTGAGGATACCACCAGAGAAGCATTAATGTTCATTTCTGCAGACTTGTTGTCCAGTCCCTGTTAATTGACTTTACTAGACAATAAAATTTAAAGACTGAACCATATTCAAGGCATTTGCAGACGACAAATCAAATACTGATCAAACAATGGAATTCCTCTTTGCGTGGGTAAAAAATACTATATCCAATGCCATACAAAAAAGCCTGTGCAGTAATGTTACCTATTTCTTGTGGGTTTGTATAAGGGGATTTAAGGTCAAGGGTCAAAGTTGAACCTGCGGTTAATGTGGTAATGTATAGATAGAAGACATGTAAACAAGAGTAACAGTCTGGGAGGTTGAGAGCCCTTATACAAATTAGTTTTATTGATTGGCGCAAACTGAATGACCTTGAATTTCTGTCTGAATAAGCAGGCAAATATGATTTGCTTCTTTCCTAAACATTATTTACCCATTTAACTCTTTACCAAACGACAAAATCATTGACTCGATCAAATTAAAAGGATTTGCAGACGACAAATCAAATGTTGCTTAAATGGTGGAATTTGTATTTGTTAAGGTAGAAAACATTGTGAGAAAAGGAGAAAATGCTGGTTACCAGCATTTTCTCCTTTTCCCACAATGTTTTCAAAAGGTCCTTAAAACTCAGGATTGTGTTGTAGAGAATTACCAAACAGTCCCCATGTTTTAATGACCACAAGAAAGAGGGCTTTTGAAAGCATTGTGGGAAAAGGAGAAAATGCTGGTTGCCAGAATTTTCTCCTTTTCCCACAATGTTTTCTACCCTTTCAGACACAAAAAAATCATCATCTGCACCAGATTTAATAAGTCGTCTGTAACAGTTTGAATTGGGAAACGTCTAAAATTTTGTCCCGGAAGAGCTGAACTCTTTACCAAATGACAAAATTTTTGACTTGACTAAATTGAAAGCACTTGCAGAGGACAGGTCAAATTTAGCTCAAGAATGATCCCGCAATGTTTTCTACCCTTCCCAAAACAAATTTCAGTTTCTGAGTCATATTTATTTTGTTGTCTGCAAATGCTTTCAATTTGGACAAGTCTAAAATTTTGTTGTTTGGTAAAGACGACACAAGCAAACAAACATATACTGCACTTTACCAATAAGCCACGTAGGACCCCCTACAAACAAACAAACAAACAAACACACAAACAAACAAACAAGTGACATTAAACATGAAAAAAACAAACATATACTGTGAAGGGATACAAAGAAGCAAGTGCATATCAATAAAAGATAATTCAGCATGATCAAAAAGGGCATTGCAAAGCTATTGATGTGCCTTTCATCTTGAAATGATGGCTGCACATAAAGCCCCATAAAAGCTAAAAGCAGACGCACATTTCAAAGCGATGCCCCACAAGGAACGCCAAAAAAGTAATGCCATAACTGGTGGATTCATTCGCTTGATCATGATAATCAGTATTTGATTAACCCTTTACCACATAATGCTGACTTTTTATGACCCTGAGGAAGAAGCCTTTTGAAAACGTTGTGGGAAAAGGAGAAAATGCTGGTAAACAGCATTTTCTCCTTTGCTCACAATGTTTTCTAGCCTTTGAAAGATAAACTTGAGATCTTGAGAAGTATTTAATTAATTTTGTTTGCAAATTGGTACTTTTCATATTTTATGTTATTTCCACACTGTTTCTACAAAAAACAATTCTGTTGGTAGTCTGTACCAAATTGTCCACATGGGGCCCATATGTTTAACCCTTTACCACACAGTCCCACACAGTCCCAAGTTTTAACGACCCTGAGAAAGAGGCCTTTTGAAAACATTGTGGGAAAAAGGAGAAAATGCTAGTAATCAACATTTTCTCTTTTTACCGCAATGTTTTCTGTCCTTTTACTCACAAATCATACCCTATGAACCATATCTAACTTGTTGTCTGCAAATTCTTTTAATTTGGACAAGTGTAAAACTTTGTCCTGTGGTAAAGAGTTAACATTTTCTATGCTTGATTGATTGAATGATGTTTTACATTGCTTTTAACATTATTTCAGTCATACCAAGGCAACAGCTCACTTATTCATGTTTATCCTGGGTTTCACCTGTACTAGGCTAGGGCTCTGTTGTGTCTTGCCAAAGGAAACTCTAACAAAAGACCAAGTGCTTGAAGTAAGGATCCAACCCGGGGCTTCGAGGCTATGAATGCTACACTTCACCTCTGGGCCATACAGGACTCACATTATCTGCCTCATTGTAGAACTTATTTGTTTGTATGGTATTTAACCCTTTCCCAAACGGCAAATTTTGGACTGGTCCAAATTCAAAGAGTTTGCAGATGACAATTTTAAACTTGATGAAAATGGCAGAAAGTTCTCAAAAAGGGTAGAAAACACTGTGGGAAAAGGAGAAATTGCTCGTTACGAGCAATTTCTCCTATTCCCACAGTGTTTTCAAAAGACTTGTACTGCAGATAGGTGAAAACCAGGGCTTGTCTGGGAAAGGGTTAAGCTGTTTTCAACATTATTTCAGTTATATCACTGCACCTATCCATGCCCTCCTAGAGGTTCTTTTACTAGTACTCCTCACAATATTCTTCCAAAGCCACTGGCTGCCTTCACACATAACCATTATCCAAACAGCTATCACCAATCATGGGCAAAAACTGTTCAATCTCAGAATTCAAACCAGCAATCCCCTGGTTTCAAGCCCTGTATGTTACTGACCCGAGTTAGCAAATTTGGCAGTAACAGTGAAGACAATAGTGATCCAATACTGAGGGAACTGGAGAGGACATGATGGGCTGGTATCCAGCATTTTCGCCTTTTCCCATCGTGATTTCTACCCTATCCAGAGCTCCAGATAGAGGGAGTGATTTTGATTCCGAAATTGAAAATATTAATTATTCTCTACTAAACGCTATATTATGGATACTCAGTAGAAGCATCTCATCGAGATGATTCTAATGAGTACCCACAACATAAAATTTGGAAGAGAAATAATGGATTTTGAATACCATCACTCCCTCTTATCTGGAGTCCTGCCTATCAAAGACAGAAATCATCATTTGAGCTACATTCTATCCCCTGCAAATGCTTTCAATTTGGTTATCAGAGACCCATATTTGACTCTCAAAGCTCTTTTAACAATGCAGCCAATGTCAATGCAAGATCAGATTGCACAAAACATGCAGTCTGATCTTTAATCTACACCATCCACTATGCTGAAACACTACAGACAAAAGCTACAATGAAATCGCAGTTATTGAGTACTATTTCTGTACTGAGAATGTCTGATGGGTTTATTCTGGGCTCTAATGGATGAAAAAGTCTGTATACTAATGGGTTAACAGACATCATAATACATTATTCAGAGATATTTAATGAAGGTTTCCACCCACTTCATTCCCTCACACAAGGCTGGTTCAACTCTTTACTAAACAAAAAAATTTAAGGCTGGTCCAAATTCAGAGCATTTCCAGATGACATTTGTAATTAACCCTTTACCACACAATCCCTACTTTTAACAGCCCCGAGGAAGAAGCCTTTTGAAAACATTGTGGGAAAAGGAGAAAATGCTGGTAACCAGCATTTTCTCCTTTTCCCACAATGTCTTCTACCCTTCCCAATACACATTTCAATTTTTCAGTTACACTGAATTTGTTGTCTGCATATGCTTTCAATTTGGATGACTTTTAAATTTTGTCATTTGGTAAAGAGTTAAACTGGTTTACAAGGTTTTCAATAGGCTGTTTCCTAATGGTTGTTAAAACTCCAGATTGTGTGGTAAAGGGTTAACACTTTATCAGGAATCAAAATTTTAGATATCCAAATTGAAAGCATTTGCAGATGACAAATCAAATGTAGCTCAAATGAAAGGAGCTGTCTTTGAAAGGTTTACCAGCATTTTCTCCTTTTCCCACAATGTTTTCCAAAGCCTTCTTTTCAGGATTGTTAACCCATTACTGCGCAATGACGCCTTTTGACGCCCCTGGGAAAGAAGCCTTTTGAAAACATTGTGGGAAAAGGAGAAAATGCTGGTTACCAGCATTTTCTCCTTTTCCCACAATGTTTTCTACCCTATCAAAGAAAGTTGCACCATTTGAGCCACATTGAGATTGTCGTCTGCAAATGCTTTCAATTTGGACAAGGCTAAAATTTTGTCGTCTGGTAAAGGGTTAAAACAGGATTCTGTGGTCAAGGGTTAACCACAACAGCACAAAATAAATCCAGCAGACGCATTTAATCCTTTCCCAAACACACCCTGGTTTTCACGTGTCTTCAGTACAAGTCTTTTGAAAACACTGTAGGAAAAGGAGAAATTACTCGTAATGAGCAATTTCTCCTTTTAACACAGTGTTTTCTACCCTTTTTGAGACCTTTCTGCCATTTTCATCAAATTTAAAATTGTCGTCTGCAAACTCTTTCAATTTGGACCAGTCCAAAATTTGTCGTTTGGGAAAGGGTTAACTCTTTACCACACAATCCCGACTTTTAACGACCCTGAGGGAGAAACCTTTTGAAAACATTGTGGGAAAAGGAGAAAATGCTGGTAACCAGCATTTTCTCCTTTTCCAACCGTGTTTAATACCATATCAAAGGCAAAATTCCTCATTTGAGTCACATTTAACCCTTTCCCAAACAAACCCTGGTTTTCACATGTCTGCAGTACAAGTCTTTTGAAAACACTGTGGGAAAAGGAGAAATTGCTCGTAACGAGCAATTTCTCCTTTTACCACAGTGTTTTCTACCCTTTTAGAGACCTTTCTGTCATTTTCATCAAATCTAAAATTGTCGTCTGCAAACTCTTTGAATTTGGACCAGTCCAAAATTTGTCGTTTGGGAAAGGGTTAAAATGTCATCTGCAAAGGTTCTCAATTTGGACTGGTCTATATTTTTCTGGTGTGGTAAAGAGTCAAGGTTGCTGTTGTCCAGAATGTCTCAGCAGAGTGGACTGTAAAGATAACAGATCAGACGGCATGTTTTGTGCAGTGTGATCTTGATCTGCACTGGCCACATAGGCAACTATGGTTATGAATGGGGCTTTAATGGCAAAAATTTAGACTGGTCCAAATTGAAAGCATTTGCAGACAAACTGTAAGTAAATATGACCCAAAAATTGAAATTTGATTTGGGAAGGGTAGAAAACCATGTGGGAAGAGATAATCACCATTTTCTCCTCTTCCAATAATGTCCTCTAACATTTTTAACTCTTTACCACACAACAAAAATGTAGACTAGTCCAAACTGAAAGTATTTGCAGACGACATTTTAAATGTAACTCAAAACGTAAAATTTGTCTCTTAAAAGGTAAAAAAAACATTGTGGAAGAGAACAAAATGCTGGCACTAGCATTTTCTTCTTTTTTCCATGATGTTTTCAAAAGGCTTCTTTCTCAGGGTTATAAAATGTCGGGATTGTGTGGTAAAGGGTTAACACATTTTGGGAGGAGGAGAAAATGCTGATTACCAGCATTTTCTCCTCTTTCCACACTGATTTCAAAAGCTTTCTTTCTCAGGGTTGTCAAAATTTGGGATTGTGTGGTATATAGGGTTAACCCTGTACCGCACAATGACGCCTTTTAACACCCCTGGGAAAGAAGCCTTTTGAAAACATTGTGGGAAAAGGAGAAAATGCTGGTAACCAGCATTTTCTCCTTTTCCCACATTGTTTTCTTTCCTATCAAAGAAAAATTGCGCCATTTGAGCCACACTGAAATTGTCGTCTGCAAGTGCTTTCAATTTGGGCAAGGCTAAAATTTTGTCGTCTGGTAAAGGGTTAACTGGTTGTGAACTGATATTTACAGTGTCATTGAGCTTTGTAGCTCAGTCATTTGGTTTGGTTTGTATTGGAGTTTAATGCCACTTTAACTCTTTACCAAACGACAAAATTTTAGACTGATCCAACAGCTCACTTATTCATGTTTGTCCTGGGTTTCACCTGTACTAGGCTAGGGCTCTGTTGTGTCTTGCCAAAGGAAACTCTAACAAAAGACCAAGTGCTTCAAGTAAGGATCCAACCCAGGGCTTCGAGGCTATGAATGCTACACTTCACCTCTGGGCCATACAGGACTCACATTATCTGCCTCATTGTAGAGCTTATTTGTTTGTACGGTGTTTAACCCTTTCCCAAACGACAAATTTTGGACTGATCCAAGTTGAAAGCATTTGCAGACAACAAAATAAATGTGATTGAAAAATTGACATCTGTTTCGGAAAGGGTAGAAAACACTGTGGGAAAAGGAGAAAATGCTGGTTACCAGCATTTTCTCCTTTTCTCACAATGTTTTCAAAAGGCTTCTTTCTAAGGGTCATTAAAAGTCAGGATTGTGTGGTAAGAAGTTAACAGCTCAGGTCATATCATGGCAGTTAGTGACGCTCCCATGTGTTTCCTGGCTTTCTCACACCAGCACTGACACAATTTTTCTTTTCAAAGCTACTGACTACTTTTCTCGCTTGCATCAGAGGTGAGAGGGGAAAAATCGCCAGAAAGAAAGTTTGCCTCAACCGGGTATCGAACTCGCACCCACCAGGTCATGAGTCAGATAAGCTTTCCATTGAGCTACAAGGGCAACTGCTCAGTCGTAATATACTTGTTTGAATCCCCAACTCTGCCAATGTATTTCTGAGGATTGATGATAGTTATTATGAGTACAGTCATTGCCACAGGATTCATCCCTTTCTAGACTGCCGATCATTGTTTCAACAAAGGCTATGTACAAAAGCATCTAGAGGCTTGTACAGAACTGTGCAATTTAGAACTGGTAAAGAAGTTATAGGAAAACATGAAAAGAATACTGGCAGTCACAATGTAACTGAAATAATGTTGAAAATGGCATTTTCACCCAAAAAAAATCCACTCCCTTAGATAATTGTTCAGTGTTTGTGGTTTGTGGTTTATCCATGCTTGACTTTTAGTAACCCTTTGCCCACCAATCCTGAATTTTAATGACCCAGGGTGAGCAGCCTTTAGAAAAATTTTGGGAAAAGGAGAAAATGCTTGAAACAAGCATACCTACACTTTCTCTTCTTCCATTGGTGTTTTCAAAAGCCTTCTTCCCCAGGATTATTGACATATGCCATTATTTGCTAAAGGGTAGCACCAAACAGTCCTAAGTTTAAAGACCCTGACAAAGAAGGCAGTAGAAAACATTGTGGAAAAGGAGAAATGCTGGTTACCAGTATTTTCTCTTTTTTCTATGACACTTTCTACCCAGTATAACTCAAATCCAATCATTTGATTCACATTAAATTTTATCGTCATCACTGTGGAAAATGGAGAAAATCCCGCTAACTATTATTATCTCCATTTCCCACAATGGTTTTTACCTTATCAAAGGACTTCAGCTAATTTCTATATCAATTTCAATATTGTCTTCTGCAGGTCCTTCCAATGTAGAGGATGTCAAAAATTTACCATTTGCTAAAGGGTTAACCCTTTACCAGACAATCCCCCAGTTTTAACGACATTGGCTGAGAATGTTTTTGAAAACATAGTGAGAAAAGGAGAAAAAGCTGGTAACCAGCATTTTCTCCTTTTCCCACGTTTTCTACCCTATTAGAGAATTTAAGCTCATTTGTACCAGTATCAAATTTGTTGCCTGCAGATGTTTTGAGTCTAAAAGCTGTCACTCGGGAAAGGGTTAAGACCAAGGGCAATTGTGATGAATGGACCAGGAATGCCAGGAGAGGTCATGAAAACTAGGCAAAAATTCTGCTCCATGACTGACCTTCAGTTGACCTTCAGACAAATTACAGCACTTCACTTCTTCCCCCTTGAGTATCTTTTTTCAATCCTTGATCAAACAAACCCCAGTTTTAATGACCCTGAAAAGGAAGGCTGGAGGAAAAGTTGTTGAAAACAGGAGGATAAATTATGCCTAAATCCAGCATTTTCTCCTTTTCCAACCATGTTTTCTAATCTTTCATAGAAAAATCCAGTCATCTTATCCATATTTAATTTGTCGTCTGCAAATGCTTTTAATTTGGACAAGTCTAAGATTTTGTTCCTTTGGTAAAAAGTTGATTTATATAAATGAGCTCTGCTCTGGGAAAAGGCGAGCTCCATCATACATGATACCTAGCAAGTCATCACATGATTGCATTTTACAAAGGGTAGAAAACAATTCTGGAAAAGGGAGAAAATGCTGGTTACCAGCATTTTCTCCCTTTTCCAAAATGCTTTCAAAAGCCTTCTTTCTCAAGATCATTATAACTCGGGATTTGTGTGGTAAAGGGTTAACCCTTTACCACACAATCCCGACTTTTAACGACCCTGAGGAAGATGCCTTTTGAAAACATTGTGGGAAAAGGAGAAAATGCTGGTAACCAGCATTTTCTCCTTTCCCCACAATGTTTTCTACCCTATCTAAGACAAATTCCTTTAATATAGTCACATTTAAATTGTCGTCTGCAAATGCTTTCAATTTGGATCAGTCTAAATTTTCCTTGTGTGTTAAAGAGTTAAATAGTGGAATTTGCATTTTTTTTTTCAAATTGTGGAAAAGGAAAAAATGCTGGTTACCAGTATTTTCTTCTTTGTCTACAGTGTTTTTAAAAGCCCTCTTCCTCAAGGTCATTAAAACTTGAGACTTTGTGGAAAGGAGGTAAAGTTATGTTAATAAAGCTAAAAAAAAAACTAAAGGCACCAAACTTTTGCCCTTGCAACTGAACATAGGCCATGCCAACCTGAATACAGTCCTATTGCTATGTAGTGTTCTTGGTGTTGAGAAATTACCATTTATTCTGTATTTAATGCTCTCCTACATATCAATGCCCCCCCAGCTGCACTTGTGCAACTGAAAGAGGACTTACTGGTAACAGGCAATCCATCAATGAGATAAATCAAGATAACCCAGCATGAAAAACTAACAATAAAGACATTACTTACTGCACAATAAAAATCATTGAATACAAAGTAGAGTCTGATAATTTCCATATGCTATTTAACCCTTTACCACACAATCCTGACGTTAAACGATCCTTAGTAAGAAGCCTTTTGAAAACATTGTAGGAAAAGGAGAAAATGCTGGTAACCAGCATTTTCTCCTTTTCCCACAATGTTTCCTACCCTTCCCAAAACAAATTACAATTTTTGAGTCAAAGTTATTTTGTCGTCTGCAAATGCTTTCATTTTGGACAAGTCTAAAATTTTGTCGTTTGGTAAAGAGTTAACCATCTACTAAATAATATATTGTTTTAACGACCCTGAAAAAGAAGGTTTTTGAAAACTTATTGGAAACAGAGAAAATGCTGGTAAATAGCATTTTCTCCTTTTTCATTTTTTTTTCTACTTTTCAGAGACAACCTCCGTCTTTTGAGCCAAATTTGATTTGATGTGTTCAAGTGCTTTCAAAAATTTGTTGTTTGGTACATAATTTATATACTTAATATCTAAGACTATCATGAACATAACAGTATGAGTGGCTGTCATTAACCTTTTACCACACAATCCCAACTTTTAACGACCCTGAGAAAGGAGCTTTTTGAACACATTGTGTGAAAAGGAGAAAATGCTGGTAACCTACAATGTTTTCTACCCTTCCCAAAACAAATTTCAATTTTAAAATCACTTTTATTTTGTCATCTGCAAATGCTTTCAATTTCAACCAGTCTAAAATTTTGTCGTTTGGTAAAGAGTTAAAGCTCCTTTCATGTACGATGATCTCTTTACCATCTATTGAGGTTGCTTGGTTACATACAGAGATTGAAACCAGGCTGTCACTTGGTAAAAGGGTTTGAAACCAGGAGCCCATTGGTTTGATTCCCAGCGCAGCCAATTTCGTGCTACAGACTGATCTAATGCACTACGTACAACATGATTTAATGCCTTTCTCATCACTGATCAGTATAATGACAATGTTAATTTGGGAAATCAGCAAGTGGCTTGGAGAGAACTGAGTAAATTGCTGGTAGCAGAACTCCAGGAAGCATGGAAAGGTACACTGGCTGCTGCAATACAACAAACTGAAATAATTTTGAAAATGGTGTTAAAAACCATACCCATACACCATTTTCATTGTCTAAAACCAAAACCACTATCTCATTTTCAGTCTTGGGAATTTCTGCAAAATTATAACTCTATTTATCCCCTCCACCTTGTACAAAATGCAGGGACAGGGGTGTGTGGGTGTGGGTGGGTGCTAAATGAAGAATATTTGGTATGTCTACATGCACTGGAATTCTAGGAATTTCTCTACTGCCAGGCTAGACTTCACCTGTAGAGAGAGGAATCTCAAAGCATCTCTTGCATTTCAAGAATTAACTCTTGTCTGTGTATACATGCTAATGTTACATTTGAAACAAATTTGAGCCATGCTCTCTGAAAAGGGAGTTTAATGCATCTGCAAAAAGTATTGACCCAGGTCAGCCTGTGCAGTCCATACAGGCTGATCTAAATAAAAAATTTTTGCCATTGGTCAATTTTCTGCATGTCAAAGGATCACCCTACCTCATGATTCAGTCATTTTTTTAATGACAGAATTGATTTCATGGATACCTAATTATGTGATGGCTTGCTTGGAATAATGCATCACAGGGAAGCCCCCTTTTGCCAGAGCATAACCTTATGTATAGCAGTCAACTTTCGCATTCTCCATTTAAAAAAGATAAATCAACATGAAAAAGGTATAATACATGACCACATATAAAAAAATATGGCAAAGGGCAAAATTGCTCATGGTAAGAAATTCCTCCTTTTGCCAGAGTGTTTTCAAAAGTAATCTTCTGCACAGAAAGAATACATCTGCAGGAGGTAATATGGTTTACCCTTTACCAAACAACAAAATTTTGGACATGTCCAAATTAAAAGCATTTGCTGATGACAAAATAAATGTAACTTGAAACTGAACATTTGCTTTTGGAATGGTAAAAAACACTGACAGAAAAAGAGAAAATGGTGGTTACCAGCATTCTCTCCTTTTCCAACTAAGTTTTCAAAAGCCATTTTTGGCCTGGACTTGGCTTGCCAAGCCCAAGGCCATACGAATCGTACACCAAAATTTCAACCCCATCCAAGCATTTATGGAAAAACCCGAGTCAAGCATTTACAGAAAAACCCGAGTGAAAGTGAAAAGTACCGCCTGCAATCCATCTCATTACGCTGAAGGAAACGACCCCTTTGAATAATAAAATATTTCGATTTGAACATCACAGTAAGTTTTAATTTCACAACAAACTTTGATAGATGTTCGATTTTAATTGTACGAAAGTGTTGACTGAGAATATGGTGCCCTCGTGAGGTTATTCATCACTGCAAATTTGTGCACTTAACCCTTTCCCAAACAATAAATTTTGGACTGGTCCAAATTGAAAGAGTTTGCAGACAACAATTTTAAATTTGATGAAAATGGCAGAAAGTTCTCAAAAAGGGTAGAAAACACTGTGGGAAATGAAGAAATTGCTCGTTACGAGCAATTTCTCCTTTTCCCACAGTGTTTTCAAAAGACTTGTACTGCAGACACGTGAAAACCAGGGCTTGTTTGGGAAAGGGTTAACAGTGAAAGAAACAACTGGCAAACCTCGGGTGATCGTTGATCAAATGTTTTGATGTAGGTATGCAATCGACCGAGTAATGACAAGTGCTGTTGCCGAGCACTAATCAGGATCGTTTGTTTATCCTTTTTCTAACACAGATGGTGTGCTCTTTCTCTGAAAAATGTGTCTCAAAACCTCAGCAAGATTTTAATTTTCGTAAAATTACTGTGCTCCTCGTGTCTGATGTTATCAGTATGTATTTGATTGGTATATATGCCTTATTTCTTCCTGTCAGAATTGTCCAGATATGACATCTCGGCCCATAACCATTTTGACCCATAGCAAACTTGGAGCATACAATACCATATATGTATCAAAGTTTGTAACATGAGCCATTGAAAACCAGTTAATCTTCAAAAAAAACAATGAAACTTTAGACTTGTCTAAACTGAAAACATTTGCGAACGCCAAGTTAGATTTAGCTGAAATGTTGGTTATTGGCTGTGAAAGTGCAGAATACCCTGTAGGAAAAAACAGAGCATTTTCTTTTTTTTTCCAAAAGGTTTTCATGAGGCTATATACTTGGAGTCCTTAAAACTTGAGAATGTGTGGTCAAGAGTTAAGTAACTGGTGGGCGTTTTATATCGAAGATCAGACTTAACATTCAGTGTAATCTGATCTTGATCTCCATGGGTATTTAGGCTGACCTGGGTCAAAACTTTTTGCTTTTGGCAAAGTTTCTGCATGTCAAAGGACCAGTGTACCTCATGATTCAGTCGGTTGCTCCACAAAATGGATTTTATGGATCCATTAATATATGATGGCTCATTTGGATTGATGGATCACAGAAATGCATTAAACCTCCTTTTGCCAGAGCATGGCTCATTTGTGTTTTCCATAATCACAAGCAGGAGCTCTTTAAATTTATCAACCCTAGATGACTTTACTCAGATGAGGGCTTTAGGTCCAACGGCCCTCTTGTTCATGAAAATCAGCTTTCCAACTTGGTTGATCACGGCAACTTAGAGATTCCATAGACCTTCAATGCAAAAGTTGAAATACTGCAGATATTTTGATAAACTTTTATAGAAATGTATCTTGAGCAGTCTTGTATGATCCATATGATTTTATTCAACTGAAAGTGTTTAGCTCATCTGTTTACGAAGAAAGCGTCATGCTATTGTCAAAGCCTATGCGTCATTGTCGTCGTGCAAAAACTTCGACATTTTTTAATATCTCTGTTATTCCTGAAGATATTTACTTTGAACTTGTACAAGTTATTTACTGTCAAAAGGGGTACCCATATAATAGGGCAGGTAACCATCAAAATATTTTTGACACAGTTACGCCCTTTTTTTATTGCTTTACATTTTCAGAACCTTTGACATTTTATCATATCTGTCATTAATGAGGATACTTACTTCAAACTTGAACTTTTCGTAAACTATTAAAAGGGGAATTTGTATCAGTACAACAGAGGTAGGTAACCACCAAAATATTTTTGGCAACGTAATTAGTTATGTCCCTTTTTCGACTGAGAACTTTTAGCTCAGCTGTTTTTGGAGACATCATATTTTCATAGCCCTAGTGTCATCATCTTTGTCGTTTGTGTTGTCGTCAAGCAAAATATTTGACATTTTACAATATCTTTGTAATTACTGAAAATGTTTACTTAAAACTTGGACAAGTTGTTAACTATCAAAAGGGAAACAGAAACAATAAGGGTAAATAACTATCAAGTTATTCCCCTTTTTCAACTTTATGTTTTCACTGAAAATCAACCGAGCATTGGCGCCTGAATGTGGACGTCTTTTTATTTGTTGCCATAGAAACCAAAACTTAAAAATAAAAAGAAATAAATAAAAGATTGTCTTCTCTGACACCAAATCGTGCTCTGTGATATTAGCCTTTAACCCTTTACTGCACAATGACGCCTTTTGACGCCCCTGGGAAAGAAGCTTTTTGAAAACATTGTGGGAAAAAGAGAAAATGCTGGTAACCAGCATTTTCTCCTTTTCCCACAATGTTTTCTACTCAATCAAAGAAAAAATGTACCATTTGAGCCACATTGAAACTATCATCTGCAAATGCTTTCAATTTGGAAAAGGCTAAAATTCTGTCGTCTTGTAAAGGGTTAAAGACTTTGTATTTTTCCTTGTCATTGCTCCAAGGACATGGTTACTATTTCAACCTATAGACTGAGTGTGGTAAAATGAAAGAAAAATATGATTCATTGCTTGGCCATTGTGGATTTTTGCACTTTCCAGAAATATTCCCTGCTGTTGCATGCTGCTCATTTTGGTTCGTTACCATGATTTGTTGCCAAAGCAACGTAAAGGAAGAAAATAGGAAGCAGAAAATACTTTGAAAATTATCTCCTTTCAATCCATAAAGACAATGAGACCAGGGCTATACAAAAATACTTATTATATTGGCCTTTACAAATTTATGTTTTTCCATTCTGTTGTCAACTCCACAGACTGTCAGTGTGAGACATGTAGAAATTTTTGTATTAGTCTGTACAAATGTGATAGCAGTTTTTAAGCCTGTATAAATGTGATAGCAACTTTGAACTTCTGGGCCTCATTTTCCAACCTCTTCACCCGTTCTGATGCCCAGGCCTTCAGCGCTTTGATTCTACAGGTTATTAAAACTCAGGATTGTGTGGTAAAGGGTTAACCAAATGACACAATTCTGAACTCATCCAAATTGAAAGTGTTTTGTAGACAAAATATTGAATGTAACCTACTTTTTGACCCAACATGAACCCTTTTTGACCCAACATGAACCAATTTCAATCCTGTCAGAGATATCATCAGGACAAACATTCTGACTGAGTTTCAGAAGTATCAGGCAGAAAATGTGGCCTCTAGAGTGTACACAAGGTTTTTCTAAGATGTGACCCTGTGACCTACTTTTTGACCCAACAAGACCCAATTTCAAACTTGTCTGAGGCATCATCAAGACAAACGTTCTGACAAATCTTCATGGGTATAAGGCCTAAAATATGGCCTCTATGGTGCACACAAGGTTTGCCTAAGATTTAGCCCAGTGACCCATTTTATGACCCAATATGACCCAATTTCAGACATTATCTTAGATATCACCAAGACAAATAATCTGACTCAGGTTCATGAGTATCATGCTAAAAATGTGGCATGTAGAGTACTCAGATTTGGCCCAAAGACCTACTTTTTGACCCGACATGACCCAATTTCGACTTTGTGCGAGATACCATTTAGACAGACATTCTGACTACTTTTCATGAGTTTCAGGCTGACCATGTGGCCTCTAGAGTGCACACAAGGTTTTTCTAAGATTTGCCCATGTGATCTACTTTTTGACCCCCACATGACCCAATTTCCAACATCTTTGTGATATCACAAAAACAAAGATTCTGACCAGGTTCCATGAGTATCTTACGGAAAATGTGGCCTCTAGAGTGCACACAAGGTACATGTTGACAACTTGATGACACACAAAGCGTGATAACAAAAGCTCTCTTTGAGCACTTCATGCTCAGGTAAACTCCCCTTATGCAATCTTTTCAAAGCCACTTACATAGTTTGGTAACGAGTTGACCGTTTACCATACAATCCCAAGTTCTAATGACACTGAAGAAGATGGCTTTAGAAACCATCGTGGGAAAAGCAGAAAATGCTGGTAACTATCATATTCTCCTTTTCCCACAATATTTTCTACCCTGATAGGGTAAAATGTTTGAATACCACTATAAGTTCAATTTAAGAATCAACAAAAACAGCAAGCCTAAAACATGAGAAATCTTCACCACACAACAAAATTTTAAGACTTGTCAAAATCTAAGTATTGCAAAACAACATATCAAATGTGGCTCAAATGGTGCATCTTTTACCTGACTTGATAGAAAACAATGTTGGAAAAGGAGAAAATGCTGGTTCCCAGCATTTTCTGCTTTTCCAACAATGTTTTTGGATTAGTTTCTTCCCCGGGTCTTTAAATGTTTGTTTGTATCTTTATTTGTATTGGAGTTTAACCCCTTTTTAACAGCTTCGGTTATATCACCGCGGTCAGTGCACATACGCATGTGTTTCCTGGCTTTCTTACACCCATGCTTACACAATTTTCTTTCCTAGTCACTGACTACTTTTCTCACGTGCATCAGAGGTGAGAGGCGAAAAATCACCGGCAAGAACCCGCAACCACCGGGTCAAGAGTCAGATGCACTGACCACCGAGCTACCAGGCTGGCCCCGGGTTGTTAAAACTCTGGGTTTGTTTGGAAAAGGTTTTATACCAGTGACATTTAGACTGAGACACATGTCTACACAACAATTTACAATCATCAATAATGAATTAAAAATAAAAGCCCCCATACTTCTGATTAGTAATGTAGTCTCCCATTAATTAATTGAACTTTTCAAAATAAACTTCATAACATGGCTCTAATTCCAGCTTAATTGGCAAAAAGAGTTCTTCAGTTTCAATATAACTCATAAATTATCTGTCTGAAGTTGCCATTAGATGGGATTTTTGCCTTGAATTCATACAAGGGACATGTTTTTGCCAGACTGAGGTATAATTTACAATGACAATGAGGAAGAAAAATCTAAATCATTAGGAAAGTTCTCTAGTTCTGAATGCAAGGCAACATGAAAATACCAAAATTACATGAAATACAGACAAATAATGATCCACTGAAAGATGCTGTGAGTTAGATTTTATAATTCAACCCTTTACCAGTTCAGAAAATTTTGGACTTGTCAGAACTGAGAGCATTTGCAGATGACAAGTTAAATGCTGCTTAAATGAGGAGATTTGTCTTTAAACTGTTTGAAAACATTGCAGGAAAAAGATAATATACTGGTAACCAGGATTTTCTCCTTTTCTTGCGAAGTTTTGGACAGTTTTATTCCTCAAGGTCATTAGCACACAGGATTGTTGGGTAAAATGTTAACTCTTTTCCAAAGGACAAAATTTCAAACTGTTCCATATGGAAAACATTTGCAGACGACATTCTAAATTTAGTTGAAATGATGGTTATTGTCTGTGAAAGTGTAGAAAACATTGTGGGAAAACGAGAAAATGCTGGTTACTAGCATTTTCTCCTTTTCCTACAATGTTTTCAAAAGGCTTTTTACCCAGGATCATTAAAACCCAGGATTGTTTGAAAAAGGGTTAATCATTTAAAATTTTCAGGTTTAAATTAATTTCAGAGTTGACATACTTCTGAAGTATAATATAGCAGTAGTTCTAAGCATTCATGTGAGCAAAGTCTTCCTTCTCCCAGAATGTTTCCACAGCATTACAAAATCAAATTTCTTTTCTTTTTCTTGTCACTTATGCTGGTCTAGCCACATAAGGCCTGAAAAAAAAAATATCTGCGTCTTGGGTTTCCCGACCCTACCTATAAAATGCTGCCGATCCTATACTTTTTATACTACAAAAAAAAAAAAATGGGGGGGGGGGGGAAGGGGGCGGACGGGGGGAGTTTCAGTAAATAGTCCATGTAAAAAATTTCGGGGAAAAAAAATCCCTACCTACCCTACCTACAGCATCTGGGACCGAAACCCTAAACGCAGATATTTTTTTGTCAGGCTTAAGGATTATAGGAAAATAGCAGTTGATTTTAACCTGGTAGTTTTATGAGATGAGTATTGAAACTGAAAATTTTATGACATTGTTTACAAAGACTATGAATTCTTATGATATCATTATGACATCATTTCAATTATGACAGACAGACAGACAGATGGATGGACAGACGGACGGACAGATGGACAGACAGACAGACAGCATTTGCAAAGGATATGAATTCTTAAGACATCATTATGGTATTATTGCATTTATGACAAAGAGTTTGCAAAGAGTATGAATTCTTATGACACCAAAATGGTATCATTACATTTATGACAGAGAGTTTCCAAAGGCCACGAATTTTTAAGACACTGTTATGGTACCAATACAATTTATGACATAGTTTTTCAAAAGAGTATTTTTTCTTACGAAACCATAATGATATCATTATGTTTTATGACATGAGTGTTTGCAAAGAGTATAAATTCTTATGACATCATTGTGGTATCATTACATTTATGCAACAGAGTTTACTAAGAATATGATATCTTATGATATCATTATGGTATCACAAGGTTCATCCTAGAGCACGCCCTTGAGCCACTGGCGCCTATTTTTCATCTTTGGCACATCAGAAATATTACCTCAGGGTCAAACGGGCGCATGTTTTTCATCAGGCATCAAACTGATAATGAGAATTCTTTCTCCAATTCACAATATTGAAGAATCAAGTGCAGCCAACATATGACCGGTGAATTGTTATGAGGACTCTTATCGGTTATTTCTGTGGATATGTCACCTGACTCATCCAATCGAAAACGGCATACCTGAAAACCTGATAAAACACCATGATGCCTCCATCGTACAGCAGACGTCTCAGTCAGTTTTTTAACATTTTGGGGCCCAAATAACCAAAGAAATAATGTCAAGGTAACTCAGAGAACCAAGTTTTCTCAGTAAGTGATAAACAAGACGTTGCTGGGTGCAAAATCTGTGACAGGAAGAAATTTATCTATAATTCAGCCAATAAACTACAGGGATGATTTTGTTGTTGTCATTAAACAGTTTCGAGTCTAACTAAACACAAAATATACAGTGACTTATGCTCTGAGCATGAAAGACAGATATACGGTACTGAATGAAGCCTACACAATTTCTCACATGCACACACATGAGGCATTCATTGGAAAAAGGTCATTAGGGCAGTATTGGAACAAAAATTTACCTTTAATTGTAAGGATGAAATTAAAATCCAAGATTAAGATAGTTTTCCCTTGTCCCCATAAAATTCTTCGATGGCCCCTTCTTTTTCTGATGAGGGGGCCAGTCGGCCCCATTGATTTGATCTAGAATGAACCCTGTATCATTACATTTTATGACATGAGCGCTTGCAAAGAGTATCATGAGCTCTAATGACCTCATTTTGGTATCATTACAGGTCATGACATGAGTGTTTGCAAAGGTCATGATTTCTTATGACACCATTATGGTACCAATACAATTTATGACACAAGAGTTTGAAAAGAGTACGAGTTCTTATCCCTTTAGCACACAATCCTGAGTTTTAACGACCCTGAAACAGAAGCCTTTAGAAAACATTTTGGCAAAAGGAAAAAAGGAAAAAATGCTGGTAACCAGAATTTTTTCCTTTTGCCACAGTGTTTTCTACCCTTCCCAAAACCAATTTCAATTTTTCAGTCACATTTATTTTGTCGTCTGCAAATGCTTTCAATTTGGACAAGTCTTAAATTTTGTCATTTGATAAAGAGTTAATACACCATTTTGATATAAATACATTTTATGACATGAGTTAAAAAGCGACAAAACGGAAGGTCAAGGGAAATCCAGAATAAACTTTATGGTACAATACAAAATAGCCACTCAGCTGTCTAGCCTTTAGAATCTGTATTGCATCTATGAGTCACTTACAGTTAGGCCAAGGGCAATGTGGAATGAACTTTACATGGAAATTATTTAACTCTTTACCACACAATCCCGACTTTTAACGACCCTGAGAAAGAAGCCTTTTGAAAACATTGTGGGAAAAAGGAGAAAATGCTGGTAACCGGCATTTTCTCCTTTTCCCACAATGTTTCCTAGCCTCCGCAAAACAAATTTCAATTTTTGAGTTACATTTATTTTGTCGTCTGCAAATGCTTTCAATTTGGACCAGTCTAAAAATTTGTCGTTTGGTAAAGAGTTAATCATGTTATCAACCATTTAGAATTTGGAAGTGAACTGGTTCCTAACTCTTCAGCGGACAAAATCCACACTTTTAATGACCTAGAGCCAGCATGACCTGGTAACCGGCAGTTTCTCCTCTTCCCACAATGTTTTCTACCTTATAGCATAGAAATGCAATCATTTAAGCCACATTTCATTTTTCGTCTGAAAAGGCTTTCAGTTTGGATCCAAAATCTTGTCGTGTGGTAAAGGGTTAAATACCTTCCAAAACGATTGCAGCAGCAGGCTTTAAAACCATCCTAATGAAATGTCCAGTATCAAAATGAATCCCGAGTCATAAATAAAAATATTGTGACAAGTACAGAAAATACTCTTTACATGCATTTCCTTTTTCTCTCCCCCCCAGTAAAGTTTTCAGCTGCAAGACAAGGCAATTTGATTATCGATGGCAAGTGCTAAACTCTTTAACTCTCTACCAAACGACAAAATTTTAGACTGGCCCAAATTGAAAGCATTTGCAGACAACAAAATAAATGCAACTGAAAGACTGAAATTTGCTTTGGGGAGGCTAGAAAATATTGTGGGAAAAGGAGAAAATGCTGGTTACCAGCATTTTCTCCTTTTCCCACAATGTTTTCAAAAGGCTTCTTCCTCAAGGTTGTTAAAAGCTGGGATTGTGTGGTAAAGGGTTAACAAACAATATTTTGGGTTGATTGACTGACTGAATTGTGTCGTAAGCCTTTCAGCATTATTTCAGTAATATCACAGCAACAGCTCACAATGTCATATTCATGTGTGTGTCCTGGGTTTTACCAGAACTAGGCTAGGGCTCTGAAGTGTTTTGCCCAAAGACACTCCCATGAAAAACCCAGTTCTTCCAGCGTCGTAAGGCTCAAACCCATGGCCTCCACTTTGTGATCCCTACACTTTATACTACTGAGCCTCACAGAATCCTGACGATAATTTGGACATTTTCATATTTAGAACAATTCAATATGGTTCAAATGACAGAGTTTGTCTCGGAACAAGTAGACAACAGTACGAGATGAAAGAGAAAATGCTGCTGTTTTTTTTTTCCTCCTTTTCCCACAATGTTATACCAAAGCTTTTATTTTCAGTGTCATTAAAACTAATGTGGTTCAAATGAGGCATGTGTTGCTGAAAGGGTAGAAAACATGAGAAATGGAGAAAATTTTGTTTACCTGCATTTTCTCCTTTTCCAACAATGTTTACGAAAGTCTTCTATAGGGTCGATAAATTCTGGATTGTTTGGTAAAGGGTAAACTCTGTACCATACAACTAAAATGAAGGCGTCCAAATTGAAAGCATTTGCAGACGACAATTAAAATGTGGCTAAAGTGAAGGAACCTGTCTTTGATAGGGTAGAAAACATTGTGGGAAAAGGAGAAAATGCTGGTTACCAGCATTTTCTCCTTTTCCCACAATATTGTCAAAAGGATCCTCTCTCAGGGTCGTTAAAAGTCGGGATTGTGTGGTAAAGGGTTAAAGTCTGCAGATCTAAAATAGGGAAAAAGTAAACTTGATCTTATCCTCTACAGGCAAAAACGAGCGAAATGCATTTCCTTCACGATCAAAATCGGCCAATCAGACGATATTTTATGGCAATAGTGGGACTGAGTCATCCACCATAACTCGGTTTATTTATTTGTATTTTCAGAAGATTCTCATCTAGTGTCTTTTCTCAAAGCTTCAGAAGTCGATTTTTTATGCTTTGCTGGCTTTTAAGTTAACCCTTTACCAAACAATCCGAAGTTTTAATAACCTTGAGATGGGAGGCTTTTGAAAACCTTAGGGGAAAAGAAGAAAATGCTGGTAACAAGAATTCATTTGTTTTTCCACAGTTCTATCCTTTCAGAGACAAATCCCTCATACATGCAACACACAATAATTATGTCGTCTGCAAATGTTTTCAACTTGGACAAGTCTAAAATTTGTCGAATGATACAGAGTTAACTCTTTACCAGACCAAAAAATCGTATACTTGACTAATTTGACAGCATTAGCAGATGACAAATTCAAGGAAGCTAAACTCTTTACCAAACAACAAAATTCAAGTTTGATTTAAATTCAAAGCATTTGCAGACAACAAAATAAAATGATATATAAATGATGTGTACATCAGAAAGGGTAGAAAACGTTTTCTCTTTTTTTTCACAATGTTTTCAAAAGGTTTTTTCCTCAAAGTCATTAAAACCTGTGTTTGTTATGATTAATCTCTCCTTTACAAGAATGTTTTTAAACATGGTCTATTGTAAAGAAAAAAATGTACTCCACATGGAATGATTTAAGTTTACCCTTTACCACACAATCCCAATTTCTTTTTTTTTTAAGAAACATACTACATGTAGATCTATCCATATTTTAATTCACTATGGGAGGGGTCATTTAACTCTACCACACAACAAAATTTTAGACTGGTCCAAATTGAAAGCATTTGCAGAGGACAAATTAAAGGTGCACCAAATGATGAAATTTGTCATTGATAGGTTAGAAAACACTGTGGGAAAAGGAGAAAATGCTGGTTACCAGCATTTTCTCCTTTTCCCACAATGTTTTCAAAAGGCCTTTTTCTCATGGTCGTTAAAAGTCGGGATTGTGTGGTAAAGGGTCAAGCCTCAATTTACGCCCCGCATATTAATATTTATCCTGTACAGGATAGTGGTGGTGCGTCATAGCAGACAGGTCTTATCTTTGAAGAGCATTGACATGCACAGACAACAACTTAGGCTAGTAGTCAACCATCAAAAGGGGAACCAATACAAGAAGGGTAGGTAATCCTGACATGTTTTTTGACAAAGTAATATCTTTTTTTCAAGTTGAATTTTCACTGAAAAAGTGGCTGCATCTGAGCATTGGGGTCAGCACGCAGCATTCCTGAAAAATCTGAAAAATCAATATTTGAACTCTTTAGCGCACAATCCTGAGTTTCAACGACTCTGACGAAGGAGGTTTTTGATAGCATTGTGGGAAAAGGAGAAAATGCTGATAGCCAGCATTTTCTTTTTTTCCCACAATGTTTTCTGCCCTTTCAAAGACAGATCTTCTCATCTGAGCCATATGTAGTTTCTCCTCTAAATATGCTTTGAATATAGATGAGTTTAAAATTCTGTTGTGTGGTACAGTGTTAAATAATCCTTTACCTATTTCAAATCCCTACGCTTTGCCAATTTCTTGCCAAGATTTGATGATAGTCATTGTGACAGGATTCATTTCTCCCTCAGTACTGATAACTATTTGACAATTATTATTAACCCTTTACCAAATGACAAAATTTTAGACTGGTCCAAATTGAAAGCATTTGCAGACAAAATAAATGTAACCTAAAAATTGAAATTTGTTTTGGGATGGGTAGAAAACATTGTGGGAAAAGGAGAAAATGCTGTTGACCAGCATTTTCTCCTTTTCCCACAATGTTTTCAAAAGCTTTCTTTTGCAGGGTCGTTAAAAGTCCAGATCGAGTGGTAAAGAATTAATGGGAATGCAGCAAGTAGCATAGGAAGAATATTGTGAAAAGTACTTGTAAAAGAAACTCTGTGAAGCATAGATAGATGCATTGGCCACTGAGATATTCAAAACAAGAGGGCCATGATGGCTCTGGATTGCTCACCTGAGTAGAGTGCCTTAAAGATATTTCTTTAATTTGACCAAGTGACCTAGTTTATGACCCCAGGTGACCCAATTTCAAACTCATAGTTCACAAAGACAAACATTCTGACCAATTTTCAAGTCAATTGAGCAAAAAAATGTAGCCTCTAGAGTGCCCTAAAAGTATTTCTTTAATTTGACCAAGTGACCTAGATTATGACCCCAGGTGACCCAAATTTGAACTGGTCTTGGACTTTATCAAAAGAAACATTTTAACCAATTTTCAAATAAACTGAATAATAAATGTGGCCTCTAGAGTACCCACTAGGTATTTCTTAAATTTGACCAAGCGACTTAGTTTATCACCCCAGTTGACCCAAATTTAGACTCATGTGAGATTTTATAAAGACAAACATTCTGACCAATTTTCAAGGCAATTGAGCAAATAATGTGGCCTCTAGAAAGTCCATAAGGTATTTCTTTAATTTGACCTAGTGACCTAATTTATGGTTCCAGGTGACCCAAATCCACACTCATCTGATATTTCATCAAGACAAACATTCTGGCCAAATTTCAGGTCATTTGAGCAATAAATGTGGCCTCCAGAGTGCAAACAAGGTATTTCTTTAATTTGATTCAGTGACCTAGTTTATGACCCCAGTTGACCCAAATTCAGGCTTATGTGAGATTTTATAAAGACAAACTTTCTGACCAATTTTCAAGGCAATTGAGCCAAATAATGTGGCCTCAAGAGTGCCAACAAGGTAGTTCTTTAATCTGACCTAGTGACCTAGTTTATGACCCAAGATGACCCAATTTTGAACTCAATAAACTCATTGTGCTTAGATGGGCAAACAAACTTAGAAGAGAATCACTACATACCAAATATCAAAGCTCTACGCCTTCCAGTTTCAATGAAGAATTTTAAAGTTTTCCTTCTTTGTTCCTATGTTCGAACTTGTGACCCCCCGGACTGGGCCAGTTTTTACCCAAGCAGCATCCTTGGAACAAACTTGGTAGAGGTCCATTAGGAGATGCTACATACCAAATATCAAAGCTCTACACCTTCCCGTTTAGGAGAAAAAGAAATTTAAAGTTTTCCTTCTTTGTTCCTATGTTTGAACTTGTGACCCCTACAGCGGGGCCAATTTTGACCCCAGAGGCATCATATGAAGAAACTTAGTAGAGGTCCACTCTGAGATGCAACATACCAAATATCAAAGCTCCATGCCTTTCTGTTTCAGAAAAGAAGAATTTTAAAGTTTTCCCTCTTTGTTCCTATCTTCGAACTTGTGACCCCCCCTGTCCCCGTGGTAGGGCCAGTTTTGACCCCAAGGGCATCATATGAACAAACTTGGTAGAGATCCACTAGAAGATGCTACATACCAAATATCAAACCTCCATGCCTTCCTGTTTCAGAGAGGCAGATTTTTAACGTTTTCCTTCTTTGTTCCTATGTTCGAACTTGTGACCCCCGTGGCTGGGCTAGTTTTGACCCCAGGGGCATCATATGAACAAACTTGGTAGAGGTCCACTAGGAGATGCAACACACCAAATATCAAAACTCTGCGCCTTCCAATTTCAGAGAAGAAGATTTTTTTAGTTTTCCTTCTCTGTTCCTATGTTTGAACTTGTGACCCCCGGGGCAGGGCCAGTCTTGACCCCAAGGACACCATATGAACAAACTTGGTAGAGGTCCACTAGAAGATGCTACATACCAAATATCAAAGCTCTATGCCTTCCAGTTTCAGAGAACATGATTTTTAAAGTTTTCCCTCTTAAAAATGTTCCTATATTCGAACTTGTGACCCCCTGGGCAGGGCCAGTTTTGCTCCCAAGGGCATCATATGAACAAATTTGGTAGAGGTCCACTAGGAGATGCTATATGCCAAATATCAAACCTCTATGCCTTCCAGTTTCAGAGAACATGATTTTTAAAGTTTTCTCTCTTTGTTCCTATGTTCAAACTTGTGACCCCCGGGGCGGGGCCAGTTTTGACCCCCAAGGGCATCATATGAACAAACTTGGTAGAGGTCCACTAGGAAACACTACATGTCAAATATCAAAGCTCTATGCTTTCTAGTTTTAGAGAAGAAGGTTTTTAAAATTTTCCTTCTTTGTTCCTATGTTCGAACTTGTGACCCCCGGGGCGGGGCCACTTTTGACCCCAGGGACATCATGTGAACAAACTTAGTAGAGGTCCACTAGGAGATGGTACATACAAAATATCAAAGCTCTACGCCTTCAAGTTTCAGAGAAGAAGATTTTTAAAGTTTTCCTTCTTTGTTCCTATGTTCGAACTTGTGACCCCAAGTGCGGGGCCAGTTTTGACCCCAGGGACATCATATGAACAAATTTGGTAGAGGTCCACTAGGAGATGCTACATACCAAATATCAAAGCTCTACGCCTTCAAGTTTCAGAGAAGAAGATTTTTAAAGTTTTCCTTCTTTGTTCCTATGTTCGAACTTGTGACCCCCGGGCGGGGCCAGTTTTGACCCCAGGGATATCATATGAACAACTTGGTAGAGGTTCACTAGGAGATGCTACATACCAAATATCAAAGCTCTACGCATTCTTGTTTCAGAGACGAAGATTTTCAAAGATTTTGCATTTTTTTCCTTTTTGTTGCCATGGCAACCAGAGTTATGGGTGGAATTCAATTCTTTGAACAACTTTGGTAGAGCTTCACCCAAGGAACATCCCTGCCAAGTTTCATCAAGATTGGCCCAATGGTTTAGGAGAAGAAGATGTTTAAAGAAATTGTTGACGGACGACAGACGACGGACGCCGGACATAGGGCAATCACAATAGCTCACCTTGAGCACTTTGTGCTCACGGTGAGCTAAAAAGCCCAAAATAGCTAAAACTGTTAGAAAAGTAAGTAACACAGGCTGTCCATTGGTCATTCTCTTCTTTTCGTGCAATATTTTCTGATCTTTCAAAGAAATATTCTAGCATTAGATTCACATTCAACTTGTTGTCTGCAGCAGTTACTGCTCTCAATCTGGACAAAACTAAAATATTGTTATCTGCAAAAGTGTGAACTCATTACCAGATGACAAAGCTCTGGCCTTATCCAAATTGAAAGCATTTGCAGACATCAAATTAAATGTTACTCAAAACAGAAAATGTTTTCATAGGGCAGAAAACATTGTAAAGGAAAAGGAAAAAATGCTGGTTACCAGCATTTTCTCCTTTTTCTGCAATGTTTTCTATAGTATTCCTTCTCAGGGTCGTTTAAAAGTCAACAATGTGCAGTAAACAGTTAGGTCTTTACCAAACAATCCTGAGTTTTAATGACCCTGAGGAAGAAGCCCTTTGAAAACATTGTAGAAAAAGGAGAAAATGCTGATAAACAGCATATTCTCCTTTTCCTACCATGTTTTTTACCTTATCAATGACAAATTTCACCATTTGAGCCACATTTAAATTGTTGTCTGCAAATGCTTTCGATTCGGACAAGTCTAAAATTTTCTTGTGTGATAAAAAGTTAAGGGTGAAATGAACCAGAGCTAGGTCCTTCAAAATTATGTAATTTAAAATTTGGAGCCAAAGCAATTGAACTCTATCACTCACCACCTCCTGAAACAAATTTGCAGCAAATCAATTTGAAAAACATCATGGAAAATGAACCAGACTGCACATAGTTATGGTCTACAGGCCATGAAATAATTAAATCTTTATTAGACAAAAAATTTTAGACTTATCAAAACTGACAGCATTTGCAGACAAAAACAAATTGTGGTAATACCCTTTACCACACAATCCTGTGTTTTAACGACCTTGCGAAAGAAGCCATTTGAAAGCATCTTTTGACCTATATGTAATTTGTTGTCTTCAAATGCTTTCAATTTGGATAAGTCTAAGATTTTGCTGTGTGGTAAAGGTTTAATAATGAATTTGACTTTGCGGGAAAAGGAGAAAATGCTGATAACCAGGAGTTTTTTCTATTTCCACAATGTCTACTCTCTGTCATAGTCTTTAACTCTTTACCAAATGCCAAAATTTCAGACTGGTCCAAATTGAAAGCATTTGCAGACAACAAACTAAATGTGACTGAAAAATTCAAATGTGTATTGGGAAGGGTAGAAAACATTGTGGGAAAAGGAGAAAATGCTGGTTACCAGCATTTTCTCCTTTTCCCAAAATGTTTGAAAAGGCTTCTTTCCCAGGGGCGTCAAAAGGCGGCATTGTGCGGTAAAGGGTTAACACTCCAAACAGTCACTTTTCTGCACTGCCAGGAACATGTATCATAATCTGGAAGAATCTACATTGCTGCCAATGTGAGTTATGACCCCCTCCCCCCAGGTATAGACCTGTATATAACACCAATTTATTCAACTGAGCTTTTCCTGTAATTCTTACTCAAGGGCTGCAAACATATTTAGTTGCTTTTGTGAATCTACACTGTCCACTACAGAGTTACATATTCTGGTGGAAGCAACCTTGACATAGCAATATTTGGGCTGTTTTCCCTAATTGGAAAAGTTCATTTTATTTATCTAGTGTTTTAATTAAGAGTTAAACTTTTTATGCATGAGGGTGGCTGCTTTACAGTGTAGATCACAATCAGACTGCACAAAAGACTGTACTGCCTAATCTCCATTACACCGGGTACAATATTCAACAATATAAACCCATTTTCTAATGACCCTTGGGAAGAAGACTTTTTGACCCGAAATGACCCATATTTGAAGTCATCTGAAATATTATCAAGACAAGCATTCTTACCACTTTTCATGAGTATAGGACTGATTTGTGGCCTCTAGAGTGCAAGAAAGGTTTTTCTACAAATTGTCTCTGTGACTTACTTTTTGGACATGACGTGACCCAGTTTCAAACATGTTCGAGATATCATCGAAACAAATACTCTGATAATTCTATGAATAATACCCATAATTGAATTTTGTTCTGGGAAGGGTAGAAAACATAGTGGGAAAAAAGGAGAAAATGCTGGTTACCAGCATTTCCTCCTTTTCCCACAATGTTTTCAAAGGGCTTCTTTCAAAGGGTCGTTAAAAGGTGGCATTGTGCAGTAAAGGGTTAAATGATTGGATTTTTCTTTAACTCTTTACCACACAATCCAGACTTTTAACGACCCTGAGAAAGAAGCCTTTTGAAAACATTGTGGGAAAAGGAGAAAATGCTGGTAACCAGCATTTTCTCCTTTTCCCACAATGTTTTCTACCATTCCCGAAACACATTTCAATTTTTCAGTCACATTTACTGTGTCGTCTGCAAATACTTTCAATTTGGACCAGTCTAAAATTTTGTCGTTTGGTAAAAGAGTTAAAACAATAAAACACATTGTGGAGAAAGGAGAACATGTCAAATATCATGATTTTCCCCTTTTGCCCTCAATGATTTCACAGCTTTCTCATGGTCATTAATACTTTGGACTGTTTGGTAATTGGTTAACTCTTTACCACACAATCCCAACTTTTAACAACCCTGAAAAGGAAGCCTTTTGAAAACATTGTGGGAAAAGGAGAAAATGCTGGTAACCAGCATTTTCTCCTTTTCCAGCAATGTTTCTACTCTTCCCAAAACAAAATTCAATTTTGCAGTCACATAAAAACTTTATTTTGTCGTCTACAAATGCTTTCAATATGGACTAGTTTGAAATTCTGTTGTGTGGTAAAGAGTTAACTGGGCCAACTCTTTACCACACAAAAAAATCATAGACTTGTCCAATTTGAAAGCAATTGCAAACGACAAATCAAATGTTGCTAAAATGATGTTTTTTGTCTTTCATAGGATAGAATGGTTATCAGCATTTTCTCCTTTTTCCATATTGTTTTCAAAGGGCTTCTCTTTCAGGGTCATTCAAAGTCGGGATTGTGTGGTAAAGAGTTAACCCTTTACGATGCAATCCTGTGTTTTAACAACCCTGGGGTAGAAGGTTTTTGAAAACATTGTTGGAAAAGGAGAAAATGCTGGTAAACAGTATTTACTCCTTTTCTCGCAATGTTTTCTACTCTTTGGAGGCCAAATTTCATTATTTGATCCACTTTTTGATTTGTCGTCTGCAATTGCTTTCAATATGAACCAGTCTAGAGTTACATCATTTGGTAAGGAGTGAAATGCTGTCTGCAGCAGCACTTTCAGATAATTTGTTCACAGCATGCCAAATGATTTGAAATTCAGATTTTACGCTTGTAAATAAAAAAATATTAAACAAAAAAATGTAAATATTTTGACATTGCACGACATAATTTTTGAAATTTTACATTTGGTTCACTCTTTACTTTACAATCATGAATCTTATCAACCCAATGTGGAAAACAGCTTTCAAAAACTCTGTACCAGCATTTTCTTCTTTTCTCGCAAAACATTTTGTGCAGTTACAAATTCAATCCTCTGAGTTTCGTTTGTCACCTGCAAATGCTTTCAATTTGAACAAAGTCTAAAATTCTGTTGTTTGGTAAAGTGTTAACCCTTTCATAGACAGTCCAGTGTTTAAACGACCCTGAGGAAAAAGACATTTAAAAATATTATGGGAAAAGGAGAAAATGCTGGTAACCAGCATTTTCTCCTTTTCCCACAATACTTTTAACCATCCAAAAACAAATTTCAATTTTTGAGTAACATATATTTTGTCTTCTGCAAAATGCTTTCAATTTGGACAAGTCTAATATTCTGTTGTTTGCTAAAAAGTTAATAGAGAGATCTTACAGCCAATAACAGCAGGGTTTGAAATATTCTGTAGATTAGTGCATCTGCACTCAGGCTATTGGTTTTATAGCCCCCCCCCCCCCCCCATGGTAAACTCTTTCCCAGACCAACACATTTTGGACTCTTTCATATTGAAAGCATTAGCATAAGAAAATTTGAATGTGGCTCAAATGATGAAATGTTTCCTTTAAAAATGGCAGAAAACATTGTAGAAATAGGAGAAAATGCTGGTTATGAACATTTTCTCCTTTTTCCCAAAGTGTCTACAAAGGATTTTCTTTCGCAGGATGGTTGGAATTTTGTGTTGTTAGGTAAATGCTTTAACTCCTTACCACACAACAAAAATTTTGGACCAGTCCAAATTAAAAGCATTTGCAGACGACAAAATAAAGGTGACACAAAAATGGAAATTTGTTTTGGGATGAGTAGAAAACATTGTCGGAAAAAGAGAAAATGCTGGTTTCCAGCATTTTCTCATTTTCCCACAATGTTTTCAAAAGGCTTCTTCCTCAAGGTCTTTAAAAGTCGAGATTGTGTGGTAAAGGGTTAATAGAAGAAATGCTACGGACCTTTTTTGTATAAACCAATCTAAGTGACTGGAAAAAGAAAGCTTTCAAAAATACTGTGGGAAAAATAGAAAGTGCTGGTAACCAGCATTTCCTCCATTTCCCTTAACCCTGTACTGTAAAATGCTGATTTTCAACGACCCTGAGAAAGAAGTTTTTTTAAAAAATTGTGGGAAAAGGAGAAATGCTTGTAACCAGCATTTTCTCCTTTTCCCATAATGTTTTCTACCCCATGAACAACAAGTTTTAGGTTTTGAGTAGCAAGGGTGTAGCGCCCATTACCCACGTCTGTATAAAAACATTTCCACAACCACAAAGTTGTAAATCACAATATCATTATACATTAATTTTCTCCAGATCTGCATGCCTTTTCAAACTAAAGAGATGGGTTAATTAAATTGATGCACTAATGACAAGGGAATTCCTCTATGCTTTACAATGAATGGTGATGTTTCATGTGATGTCATACTGTCTAGCATATGTCATTACTGTGCATATAAATATTTTAATCCTGGCTATGCCTATGAGAAGCATGATTTACTGTTTAACAGTTTTTTTTTCTTAACCCTTTCCCAAGCAAGCCCTGGTTTTCACGTGTCTGCAGCACAAGTCTTTTGAAAACACTGTGGGAAAAGGAGAAATTGCTTGTAACGAGCAATTTCTCCTTTTCCCACAGTGTTTTCTACCCTTACTGAGAACTTTCTACCATTTTCATCAAATTTAATATTGTCGTCTGCAAACTCTTTCAATTTGGACCAGTCCAAATTTTGTTGTTTGGGAAAGGGTTAAGTGCTGCCAATTTTTACTTTTTTTATGACCAAGACAAAATTTGTAAAAATTGCCCTCATACAAATTGACCACATGTAAACTAAGCGTAAATGTGCCGATTGTTGCCAACAATTGAAAACTAATCAACCAGGCATCAAGTCGGCGACAATCAATCATAAATTTTAATCACTGATTTTTGTACATACTTTTTTAACATTTCAGTTGATTTTATTGCTTTTCGGTACTATGTATGTCACTCATTCATGCTTTCTGCCTGGCTTTGCATGTAGCGCTATTTGCAAAAGAAATTTTAGCTTGGCACAGAAAACTACAAGTTGACAAAAGTGGATGGCATCGGCTCTACCATATAGCGATGTCAGACACTTGAATGCTGGTACCCAGTTTTAATTCTCATGATTAATGACTTAAACTATAGCCGGTAACCAGTGTCTTAGTTGACATTGATTAATAGGTATAATTATATTAATTGGCAAAGGTGATAATTAGCACTTTCCTTGTACGATATCATATGTGTATATCTGACAATTACCTTGTTAATTAAAGAAATTCAAATACATAGACTGTTACACATCTTACTGGCATGAGATTTTTATTCGCAAACAACATGGTGTTATCGGTTTTCAGGTTGATATTTATAGAAGTCAGTCACTTTTTTTTAATTTTGCTGAATAAAAAAAAAAAATGGATTCATTAGTCAAAAATGAAATTTTGATTTACAGAAATGGTTATATCTGATTTAAGACAGACTGATTATTCCAAGTAATGGATAAGATATCAGAAATGAATTAGATCATGTTGTCAAACAGCATTTTTGATGTTTTGAACAATGGTTTCCCCAACCATTTGTAGAAGAACCCTTAAAATTAAACACCATGTTTGTAGATTTTACTGCTGAGAAATTTTACTGATCTAAAATTTTACTGACACTTTGAATATGTAAAAATCATAAAAAATGAAAACTTAAGCTTTTTCCCCAAATTCGTACAATTTCACAACAATTAAAGTAACCTGTTGTATGGTAATTCGTCATCTGCAAATGCTTTCAAATTTAGACAGGGATAAAATTTTGTTATTGGAGAGGTCATCACAGTGGTGAGTTTAACCCTTTCCCAAACAAGCCCTGGTTTTCACGTGTCTGCAGTACAAGTCTTTTGAAAACACTGTGGGAAAAGGAGAAATTGCTCGTAACGAGCAATTTCTCCTTTTCCCCCAGTGTTTTCTACCCTTTTTGAGAACTTTCTGCCATTTTCATAAAATTTAAAATTGTCATCTGCAAACTCATTCAATTTGGACCAGTCCAAAATCTGTCGTTTGGGAAAGGGTTAAAAGGCAGACTGCCACAGAAATCGCTGTCTAAATCCATTTGTTTTTGCGAAATTGTTCTGATACACAGTCTATTTCGTCATGGTTTTATAAACAAACCAAAATCAAAAAACTGAAATAGGAAATAAACGTTTTCTTTTATATGACAGATTTCCAAAAAGATTTATTATACTATATTGATAGCAAATGATCTCTCCAATAATTGCAACTTTTCATTAAACAAATAAATCTAAGCAGAGAGCAAAAAATTTCATTAAATAAAAAGAGAAAGAAGACCGCGGGAAAAGATCACGTGACTTGATACTATCTGGAGAATTCGTACCCTGGAGAACTCGTAACCTAATCCCAAGAGCACGAGTTCTCTGGAGAACTTGTATCTCAAAATAGATATAAATAGGTTGATCAGTATGTTTTTCAAAACTGACTAGACTCTAGCATTTTTCTGTTTTATACAAAAATTCTACGAATTTATAATGATGTAGATTTGATGAAATAACACACAGAGTTGCCTCTATTATGCGGGGTTGCGAGAATCCCACGAAAATTAACTTATGAGCTGGAAAAAAAAAATCGTGCCTCTTCGCCCTACGTACCGCACACCTCAAAAGAGTCTGTGGTCCTTTGGTTTTGGGCGGATTGCGCAGGCTGACATGGTCGATACTTTTTGCAGATGCATTAAGCACCCTTTTCTCAGAGCATGGCTCATTTATCTACTTTCTTAAATTTTTAAAGTTTAGACAAACAACCTCTTCATTTTACATGTCTGCAGCAGACAACTATTCAAAATATTGTGGAAACAGGAGAAGCTGTTAGTCACTGCAGTTTCTCCTTTTGTCACAATGGTTTCCATCACATCAAAGCACCATCTTCCACATTAACTATCAAAGTTTGAATTGTTGTCTGCATGCTTTTTCTGTTTGGGACAGTCCAAAAATTTCTGTTTGTTAAAAGATTAAAAAATGTTACATTTATTTTTAACATGTCTGGTACTAGTATTATGTATAGGCCACCTTTATTTGTTGTTATCAGGTAAGATTCTTGCCCCTTCAGTGGAATTAGCATATTGTATCAAATTTTAATTGAACAATTTCTCCTTTCCAAAAAAAATTTGGCTTACCTGAGCACACATTACAAACATTCATTAGAGGGTTGTTCCTTTTGAAAACGAGCTAAATTGGATCATCATCTTCAGTTTTGTGTCCTTGAATTTTGAAAAAAAATATGCATTTCTGAGCATGTTAATAGCATATGGCCTCCAATTCCTAGAATATTATAACAATGTGGAACATGTACTGTTTTGTGCCTTTACACCAGCAATATTTGAAAAAAAAAAAATGTTTTTTCTCATTCATTTAATGCCTAACTTGTTTATTTACATCTACCAAAATATATTGAAATCAAAAGCCAATAAACTATTTGAAAACATTGATGCCGACCTCTCCTGGCTTCTTTTTTAAAGAAGCCAACTTGTCTAGTAAAAGTTGAGGTTTTCTCTATCCTATCAAAAACAAATCTCCTCATTTGGGCCACACTTAACCCTTAAAGCACCTTTCCTGACTATAGTTGCCTTTGTGGCCAATGTAGATCAAGATCAGGCTGCACAAAACATGCAGCCTGATCTTTGATCTACACTGTCCACTTTGCTGAAACACTGTAGACAAAAGCAACCCTGAAATTGGAATTATTTGGTTTGTATTTTTAGGATGAAAATGTCTGATAGGTTTATTCAGTGCTCTTAGGGTTAATTTGTCAGCAAATACTTTCAGTTGGACAATTCTTAAATTTTGTCATCTTGAAAAGAGTTAAGTCTGCTGAATTTTTCAGTAACAATTTACCACACAATCCCGAGTTTTAAAGAACCTGAAGAAAAAGGTATGCATTCTGATCTTAATATACATTGTGCTTAAATGAACCCTTCAGCAAATAATCCCCAGTTTTAAAGATTGGAAGACAGAAGGCCATTGAAAACATTGTGGATAAAGGAGGAAAATGCTGCTAACAAGCATTTTCTTCTTATCCCACAACTTTTTCTATCCTTTCAAAGACAAATGCCTTTACTTTTGGTAATTTTTTCGTCTGCAGATGCTTCCGGTTTGGACGAGTCAAATTCAAAATGTGTACAAATGAGCTTAAGTTCTATGATAAGGTGGAAAACATGGCGTGAAAAGGAGAAAATGCTGGTTACCAGCATTTTTCTCCTTTTGTCACTGTTTTCAAAAGCTTTCCTGCTAGGGGTTGCTAAATTCTGAGACTGTGGAAAAGGAGTAAGAGTAAAGGGGAATGTAAAATTGATGTTGTGAAAAGTTTTGACATGCAAAATGCATTAAATCAGACGACAAGTGTGTTACAAGTTGCAAAACTTAGTTTTTGACACTACTTACAACTCTTAACTCTTTACCAAACGACAAAATTTTAGACAGGTCCAAATTGAAAGCATTTGCAGACGACAATTCAATGTGGCTCAAATAATGAAATTTCTCTCTGAAAGGTCTGAGAAACATTGTTGGAAAAGGAGAAAATGCTGGTTACCAGTATTTTCTCCTTTTCCCACACTGTTTTCAAAAAACTTCTTTGTTGTCAAAAAACTTCTCCTAAGGGCCGTTAAATGTCCAGATCTGCTAAAATTATTGAATCTAGGTTTGATGTCATGTGCAGTCTGATCTTGATCTATATTGTCTGCAATAACAATTAGAGTTAGCTTTTGACAGCTGAACAGTTAACTCTTTACCAAATGACAATATTTTAGACTAATCTAAATTGAAAGCATTTGTATGCGACAAATGTGACTTAAAAATCTAAATTTGTTATGGAATGGGTAGAAAACATTGTGGGAATAGGAGACAATGCTGGTTATCGGCATTTCCTCCTTTTTCCACATTGTTTTCAAAAGGGTTCCTTTTTAGGGTCGTTAAAAGTCAAGATTGTGTGGTAAAGGGTTAAATGATGTTAAATTTCTGTTCATGTTCTCCCTTAACCCTTTACCACATAATCCCAAGTTTTAACGACCCCCAAGGAAAAAGGCTTTTGAAAACATTGTGGGAAAAGGAGAAAATGCTGGTAACCAGCATTTTCTCTTTTTCCCACAATGTTTTCAACCCTTTCAAAGACAAATTTCATTATTAGGGTCACATTTAATTTCTCATCTGCAAAGTCTTTCAATTTGGGCCAGTCTGAAATTTTGTCATGTGGTAAAGGGTTACGATATCGTGACATTCCAAGGTCTTAACCCTTTAACACTTAACCCTTTCCCAAACAAGCCCTGGTTTTCACGTGTCTGCAGTACAAGTCTTTTGAAAACACTGTGGGAAAAGGAGAAATTGCTCGTAACGAGCAATTTCTCCTTTTCCCACAGTGTTTTCTATCCTTTTTGAGAACTTTCTGCCATTTTCATCATATTCAAAATTGTCGTCTGCAAACTCTTTGAATTTGGACCAGTCTAAAATTTATCGTTTGGGAAAGGGATAATTCTGACTTATAACGATCCTGAGGAAGAAGCCTTTTGAAAACATTGTGGGAAAAGGAGAATATGCTCATAACCAGCATTTTCTCCTTTTCCACAATATTTTCTCTCCTATCATAGACAGAAATCATCACTTGAGCTACAGTCAATTTGTTGTCTGCAAATTCTTTGAATTTGGTAGAGTGCAAAATTTTGTCATTTGGTAAAGAGTTAACCCTTTAAAACACAATGCTGACTTTTAACGACCCTGATGAAGTAGCCTAATTTGAAAACATTGTGGGTAAAAGAGAAAAAGCTGGTGACCAGCATTTTCTCCTTTTCATGCAATGTTTTCTACCCTATCATACAAAAATCACATCATTTGAGCCAAACTGAAATTGTCGTTTTCAAATGCTTTCAATTTTGACAGGTATGAATTTTTGACGTGTGGTAAAGGGTTAAATACTGTTTATCAGTGTTTCAAAGTTCCATTTTGTCAGCTGTTTACTGTATGCATGGTTGAAAAATTACAGAATTTATGTGATAATGAGCTTAACACTTTGAAATGAGGACTTGATTGATTTATGATGTGTAAACAGTCTCAAAACATCTTTTGAATAGTTTCTTTTTTTCCTCTTTATCCATATACCATCCTGAAACAATTTTTGCTCAAATTGAATTTTTCAGTCAGTTAACCCTTTACCATACAATCTCGGATTTTAACAAGCCTGAGGAAGGCTTCTCAAAACACTGTGGAAAAAGGAGAAAATGCTGGTCACCAGCCTTTTCTCCTTTTCCAACCAACAGTTTTCTACCTTGTCATAGAACTTCAGATCATTTACATGTATATCAATTTAGAAATTGTCATCTGTATATCCTTTCAATTTAGAGGAGCCTAAGATTTGTCATTTGGGAAAGGGTTAAAGACCAAAGATGATATACCATATTTCACTTAATTAACACCCCGGAGCACCGTGCAAAATACCAAAAGGGCGCTCTTATTTCATAGCCATGATTCATTTGGATATTAGATATCATTCACGATTAATATGGGACACATACTTCATACTTCTTTGATACTTATTTTTTTTTTTAAGTTTATTTAAGTTACTTAACAAATTTTGTGTTACCAGAAGTTTATAATGTTATTGAAGTGTATGTATATTCAGACAGTTAGGTGTTAATGACAGCGACTTGTGAAGTAATAAGGATTATGTTGATGTATTGCTAACTTCATAATATAAAATATTGGTCATCAATAACTTTTGTCAGTCTGTGTTTGACAGGTTTTAGTGAAGTTGTATTGCGTTTGGAAGTTTGGAGTTTGTCACTCCTGTTGTCTATTTTAAGCTATGGTTGGGGTGGATAGGGGTTGTCTGGAGGCCTCTAGAGTAGCAATATAGAGGGGGGAGGGGGAGACCATATTAGGGAGGGAGCATTAATTAGATGAATTATGATACCCTCCAAGGATGTCACCTTTTATCCCTGCTGTGACCTTGATTTTAGACCCCAGCTTCAGAAACCTCTGCTCTGCCTGTCAACTTACAAAGATACAAGGGCATGTAAAATATTGTCAAAATCAGACCAGGGGTTCAACAGAAATGGAGTGGAAACAAGCAGACAGCCTGTGACCTTTGACACTCCCTGGCATCTGAAACCTCCACTCCAGTCTACTACAAGTTGATGAACTCTTTACCAAAGGACAAATTTTAGACTCTTCCAAATAGACATATTAACCCTTACCGCACAATGACGCCTTTTGACGTCCCAGGGAAAGAAGCCTTTTGAAAACAATGTGGGAAAAGGAGAAAATGCTGGTAACCAGCATTTTCTCCTTTTCCCAAAATGTTTTCTACCCTATCAAAGAAAAATTGCACCATTTGAGCCACATTGAAATTGTCGTCTGCAAATCCTTTCAATTTGGATGAGGCTAAAATTTTGTCGTATGGTAAAGGGTTAACTGCAGATGACAAGTTTCATGTAGCTAAAATAATTATTTCTGTCTTTGATGGGGTAGAAAACATTGTGGGGAAAAAGAGAAAATGCTGGTAACCAGCATTTTCTCCTTTTCCCCCAAACTTTTTAAAAGATTTCTTCTTCTGGGTTGTTAAAACTCAGGATTGTGTGGTAAAGCGTTAATCAAGGCCAAAACATCAGTGATATATTTACAAAATTAGACAAGAGGTTCAAGAGATATAGAAATGACACAATCATGAACTTGCTTACAGAGGGATGAGGGGTTACCAGATTTTCTCCTTTTCCCACAATATTTTCTACAGCCTTTTTCTTTGGGGTCATTAAAACACTGGGACTCGTATTCACCAAAATGTTCTTAGTCAAATTTTTAATAATTTCATAAATTTGAAGGTATCGCAACTTCTGATTGGCTAAACCACATGGTTTAGGCTAAACCAAAATGGTTATGTCAAATAGAAATCTAGAATGTGACAAAGAATACCATTTAGGATCTCTGGTAAATAAGGATCTAGTTTGTTCGGTACAAAGCCAACATTTCAGAAGCAATTTCAACTCTTTTCTTCACTATGACTGTGAAAAAAAATTGGGATCATTTGGTAACAGGTTAACCCTTTACCACACAATCCCGACTTTTAACGACCCTGTGAAAGAAGTGTTTTGAAAACGTTGTGGGAAAAGGAGAAAATGCTGGAAACCAGCACTTTCTCCTTTTCCCACAATGTTTTCTACCCTTCCCAAAACAAATTTCTACTTTTCAATCACATTTATTTTCTCATCTGCAGATGATTTCAATTTGGACCAGTCTAAAATTTTGTTGTTTGGTAAAGAGTTAAACAAGTTAACTCTTTACTGAATGACAAAATTTAAGACTTTACCGAATTGAAAGCATTTGCAGACGACGAAATAATCCTGACTCAAAAATGGAAACTCACTCTTGGGAGGGAAGAAAACATTGTGGGAAAAGGAGAAAATGCTGGTTACCAGCATTTTCTCCTTTTCCAATGATGTTTTCAAAATGCTTTTTCCTTAGTCCCTATAGGGTCATTAAAAGTTGGAATTGTGTGGTATCAGGTTAATGCACAGAAAGAAGAAGGGATCCTGCATGTCTGGTTTGAAAACAAGTTCTTGGCATGCATCCTAGACGCTCCTGATTGCCAATCATTCATATCATCACATCAGGTACAGCCCATTCTGACCAAATTGACCGTTGACCACCTTCCACGTTGTAACAATGTAAGAATCACCCAGACACGATAATCAGAGCCTAGCCAGAAATCTAATGCACTAAACATGATCAATCGGAGATAAACTTCCTTTCCCTGGATTTCTACACATTTCATTCGTTTCAATATCAGCCCTATTAGAGCTGAACCACAGATTTAAAAGTTTATGCAGACAGTGTAGATCAAGATCAGACTGCATAGAATGTGCAGTCTGATCTTATATCTATACTGTCTGCTTCTTTGCCTGATATTTGGCAAAAATCTTTGAAATTATAATATCTGTGTCTAAAACTTTGTTGTCTTGTACAGAGTTAACTGAAGGATGTTTTTACACCGTTTTCAAAATTATTTCAGTGGTATCACAGCTACAGGTCACAATCATGTCATGTGGGTCCTGGGTTTCAACAGTACCAGACTAAGAAATGTCTTGCCCAAGGACACATCCATGAAAAAACCAATGCTTCCAGTGAGGCTTGAGCCCAGGGCCTTGTAGTGAAGCTTGAGCCCAGGGCATCCAGGTTACCAGTCCAACTCTCAACTACTGAGCTATGCAGCACCCTGGGATGCATACAAAATGCATATTATAAGATTTAACCCTTTATCAAACAATTTCAACAACACTAAGGTTGATTGATTGATTGATTGTATGGTGTTTAACGCCGTTTTCAACATTATATCGCGGCGGCCAGTGCACCTATCCATGCTTTCCTGGAATTTCTTTTACCAGTACTCCGCACAATATTCTTTCCAAGCCACTGGCTGCTTTCCCACATAACCATCATCGAGACAGTGGTCAGCAGTGAGAGTGGAATGAATCCTGTCGCAATGACTATCATCAATCCTCGGAAAGAAATTGGCCAAGCTGGGAACAACACTAAGGAATAAAGCTTTTGAAAACATTGTGGGTAAAGGACAAAATAATAGAAACCAGCATTTTCTCCTTTTTTCCGGTCGTTTTCCAAAGTATCCTTCCTTTTAGTCATTAAAAGTCCAAACTGGGCAGTAAAGAGTTAACCCTTTACCACACCAATCCTGGGTTTTAAAGAACTGGGGAAGATGCCTTTTGCAAACATGGGAAAAGGAGAAAATACTGGCAATCAGCATTTTCTCCGTTTCCCACAATTTTTTTTTCTGTTGTATCAAAGACAACTTTCTACATTTGAGCCTCATTTGATTTGTCATCTGCAAATGCTTTGAATTTGGACAATCTAAATGTTTGTTGTTTGGTAAAGAGTTAACTCTTTACCAAATAACAAAACTGAACTCAACCAAATTGAAAGCATTTGCAGACGAAAACATGACGGTAGCTAAAATGATGATTTCTGTCTTTGACAGGGAAGAAAGTTCAAGAAAACATTGTGGGAAATGAGAAAATGCTGGTTACCAGCATTTTCTCCTTTTCCCACAATGTTTTCAAAAGGTTTCTTCTTCTCCTTTTCCCACAATGTTTTCAAAAGGTTTCTTCCTCACATTTGTTAAAACTCAGGTTTGTGTGGTAAAGATTAAAGTCTGCTCTCCAAACTACCAAGGTTTGTATTCACAAACCAATCTTCAGCACATTCTTAGTTTTATTCTCAAGAATTTTCAAAATTTGAAAGTATCACAACTTTTGATTGGTTAAACCAAATAGTTTAGCTAATCAGAAGTTGTCTTACTTTCTAAATCTATAATTAAGACTAAGAATGTTCTTAGTAATGGATGGTGAATAGGGACCCAGAATTTCTCATCATAAAGTTCTTAACCCTTTCCCAAACAAGACCTGGTTTTCACGTGTCTGCAGTACAAGTCTTTGAAAACACTGTGGGAAAAGGAGAAATTGCTCTTAACGAGCAATTTCTCCTTTTCCCACAGTGTTTTCTACCCTTTTTGAGACCTTTCTGGCATTTTCATCAAATTTAAAATTGTCGTCTGCAAACTCTTTCAATTTGGACCAGTCCAAATTTTGTCGTTTGGGCAAGGGTTAAAGGTGACCTGCATAAAGTTATGTAACACATGGAGAAATCAATACCAGGCCCTATCCTAATGTAATTTCTGAAGACAGAAGCCGGGAGAAAAATTATCCCCAGACAGTTACCCTTTCTGTCTTTTATCTTTTATACCAGACCAAGCCGTCCCCTCTTTTATGCACGCCCAGGATTGTTTGTTTGTTTGTTTATTCATTTGTATGATGTTTAATACCATTTTTAAAATTATTTCAGTTATATCGCAGCTGCCAGTGCACCTATCATTGCTTTCCAGGAGCTTCTTTTACCAGTCCTTTGCACAGTTTTCTCTGTGATAAGGTATGAATCCAGTTGCAATGACTATCATCAATCCTCCGAGGGAAACTGCCAGAGCTGAGGATTCAAACCAGCACCTCCCCACCCCAGTCTCAAGCTCTGTATGCTACTGACTGGGTATTTTTGAAAATATTACAATAAAAGAGAAAATACTTTTCTTCCCCATTTCCTCCTTTTCCCATAATATTTTCTTTTTCTTCAGATTCAAATCCTCTCAAAAACATTTGAACCACATTAATTAGTAGGATGCTGAATATAGCCAAACATACGTTTTTAATTTAGAAATAGACCTAAACAAATACATTTGAGCCATGCTCTGTGAAAAGGGTACTCAATACATCTGTGAAAAGTATCAACCCAGGTCAGCCTGCACAGTCCATCCAGGCTGACCTGGGTCAAAACTTAATTAAGTCAATGTTCTGTATTTCAAAGGACCAGTGTACTTTATGATAAAGTCAGTTGTTAGACATACTGGAATTTATTAATCCCTAATTATGTGATGTTTTGCTTAGTATGATGCATAATGGAGGTACATTAAGCCCCCTTTTGCCAGAGTATGGCTCATGTTCAACGTTGCTGTTATCTATAATATTTTAGCAAAACAGATGTAGAGTAGACCAGAAGACAAGACTCCACATGATGTCTGATCTTGATCTACACTGGCCACAAGGCAACATACTGGTATGTGAAAAGCGCTTTTACTCTTTACCACACAATCCCCAGTTTTGACAACTTTGATGAAGGTGTTTGAAAACATTGTGGGAAAAGGAGAAAATGCTGGTAACCAGCATTTTCTCCTTTTTCTACAATGCTTTCTACCTTTTCATGAACAAATCTTGTCATTTGGGTGACCTTAATTTGTCGTCTGCAAATGCTTTCAATTTGGACCAGTCTAAAATTTTGTTGTTTGGTAAAGAGTGAAAGCACAGGTCTAGAAGTAAAGTAGTTTGAAAGAAATCAACTTACTCTTGCATATTTTACCAAAAGATTTGCATTTTCCTGGTTTGAAGTAATATTTATGTCCATAAAGCCATAGAGGTGTGCATTGTGAAATCTTTTGTACTGTAATTCTTTATTCCATCATGATAACATGCCTTGGTATGTATGTATGATGTTAACCCTTTATCAAAGCACAAAACTTTAGACTGGTCCAAATTGGAAGCAGTTGAAGACAACTGATTAATTCTCTACCAAATGACAAAATTTTAGACTGGTCCAAACTGAAAGCATTTGCAGACAACAAAAAAATATGGCTCAAAAACAGAAATTTCTATTTGGATGTGTAGAAAACATTGTGGGAAAAGGTGAAAATGCTGGTTACAAGCATTTTCTCCTTTTCCCACAATGTTTTTAAAAGCCTTCTTCTTTATGGTTGTTTTAAAACTCGGGATTGTGTGGTAAAGGTTTAAATGTAGCCTTAAATGATGGAATTTGGGCCTGGAAGAGTAGAAAACATTGTGGGAAAAGACGAAAATGCCAGTTACAAGCATTTTCTCTTTTTCACACAATTTTTTCAAAAGCTTTATCCTTCAGGGTTGTTAAAACATGGAATTGTGTGGTAAAGGCTTAAACCCTCTTTCTCAACATTATTTCAGTAAAGATATGCAAATACTTTAATTGGACAAGTCCAAAATTCTATCACCTTGCAAAGAGTCAGCAGACAGAATGGCCACATCAGGATGCAAAGACCTTGCTGTCGGGACTCAAAGACCTTGGCATCAGGATCACAAAGCCTTGGCATTTGGGACCCAATGACTTGCAATCAGGACACAAAGGCCTTGGCATCAGTACCCAAAGACATTGGCATCGGGACCCAGACATTGGCATCAGGACCCAAAGACCTTGGCATCAGGATCACAAAGCCTTGGCACTTGGGACCCAATGACTTGCAATCAGGACACAGAGGCCCTGGCATCAGTACCCGAAGACATTTGCATCGGGACCCAGACATTGGCATCAGGACCCAAAGACCTTGACATCAGGACCCAAAGACCTAGGCACCTAGAGACCTTTGTATTGGACCCAGAGATCTTGGCATCAAGACCCCAAGACATTAATTGGCATCAGGACCCAAAGACCTTGGCTTTGGGAACCAAGGGCCTTGGCATCAGGACCCAAAGACCTTGGTACCAGGACCCAAAGACCTTGGAACTGCCTGAGTATGCTGACTTTCCAAGATTTACAATGACACATTATCCTTAGCATGCAACTGCAAACTAGACTTGCTTATGCAGTCTGTATGTATACATCAAGATCAGAATGCAAAGAATGAAAAGTCTAATCTTGGATCTATGCTGTCCAATACTTTGTGATATAAATTCTGACCAATATACGAGGGTCATCCAAGAAGTTCTGATAATGGTCCCATATCTTTTCCATCTTATATCGCAAGGTAATATAATTTGGCACGCATGACCATTAATTATTACACAATTTATTTACACTGAATGTATGCATATCAGAGCCCCAGACATTTTTTTGAGCCAAGGAGTATTAAAGAATCATTTTCTTATGATAGGGGTAAAATGAAATGACTGTGCTTAAGCAGCAATTTTTTAAGCAAGAAAATTCCAATGGTAGAGTAAAAATCGAGTTTACCCCGAATCGAACATAGTATGTTTCAATCCCATATTGTTAACTGTTTTTATTTTATAATGTATAGTGCCAAGCTAGCAAGACTGATTGAAAAATATGGCAATTTTGTTTTATTCTTTTTATCTGTTATATGCTGAGCATTGTATAAAAAGAAAATGTGTTGCTAAAATATGGGTATCAGGGTTCTCAATCCCAGAGTCATTGACTTTTGACCCCTAATTTTCAAGAGTCAAAATGGAATTTCCAAGAATCAAAGAGAAAATTTTCATGTCCAAGGGTCAAAATTACTCTGTTGTTATAAATATATAAATGTATTTTTACATTTATGAGTGCATTTTCAAACATGGATTACACCAGTCCTGTTAAGCAGTTCCAAGCACTTGATCATCAGAAAAATGGAGAGATGAATTTTAACTTGCATCCCTAGCATGCAATTCGTCTAATTTGAATAAATGGACACAAATAATGTTTTAATAGTTTTCCAAACAACATAATTTTAGACTCTTTCACGTTTAAACCAGTAGCAGACGACAATTCAAATGTCGCTTGAATGACTCGATTTGTCTTTCATACAGCGTGCTAGAACACTGTGGCAAAGGGAGAAAAAAGAAATGTCACCATCATTAAAGAGTTTTTGCTTTGTATAAGTCACCAATACTGTCTTTAATACTTGTTCCAGTGCTAACACTGTAAGACAAGAAGGCCTAACCTTCATCATCCCCTGTCTAACTTGTACAGAGATTTGTGTAAATTCACTGTTTAAATTCATTATCAAAGACGATAAGACAAATTGAAGTGCCTCTGATCAGACGATATCAAACTGACCATTGTTGTGTCATGGGTTTTCGCGTTTTTTTTTTTCCAGCGTCCGATTTTCATGTCAATAAATGTTTGGAGAAGTATTTCCACATCATTTGACATGAATTTGTCAATTAGGGTAGCAGGTTAATCTAAAACCTGTCACTTTTCACTAGATAACTGGATGAAAGCTTTTATCACGTTTTCATAAAATGATTTGCCAGTTTGATTAGCTGTGATAAACAGAGGCATGTGCGTCCTTCACATCTCATACTGATTGTGTAACTTATTAAAGCCCATCTATCTGCTTGCAAGCCAATTTATATGAAGCTTTAGCCGATAATCTCATGCGTCAGATTGACACTTAGGCAGATATTTTTTAGCGTAATGAAACCTGGGTCCTTTCAAATTTCCAAGCGTCAATGAGAACTGATAGACCAGGGTTCTTAATCCCAGAGTCATAGAAAATTAATGTACAAACTATTTTTTCAACAGAAATGTATTAAGAAAGATTCAAATATAAAATTGTGACGACTGTTTTCTTTTTGTAAGTCGGGTATTACGATTTAAGAACGGTAAAGCGGTGTATTTTTCAAAAAGAAATGTACTGTGTATGTGAATCTACATGACACAACCGAGGAATTTGATCGAAGGATCACCCAAGGTTTGCCGAATGCCAAACCAAGTACACATATAATTAAACTGGCAACCTGTTATCAATCTTTGTAACAACTGTCTATCGGACAGTTACGGGAGATTCAACGGGTACCAGCTTAACATATAATCAGCATTCGGCAAACCTCGGATGATACGTTGATCAAGACCTGAACAGAATCGGCCAAGTTGTGATGAGTGGTATAATCAGCTGATCTAAGAAGCTTTTCAGAAAATGATATATGAGCGTTTCATTGACAACATAGCCGATCGAGATGACGATCTCGGTTGTCAACAAAATACGCAATGGAATTCAGTCAAATTGCATATCGTGAGAAACATGTGCGTATTTGTTACGCTTTAAAATAAGTTTCGTTGCTTATTTGCTGTTCCATGTAGCATAAAATAAGCAAATACGCAGCTTATCTGGGGCGCTGTGCATATGCATCATGACATCATCATGACTTGATGTTATTTCGATGTCACTCTAGTGTCATGGCTGTGGTAAGTCAAGCTGAACAGCGCGCATACATAAAAATTTAGTTTTTGAGAAGGAAAATACGAAAGGAAATCCATGAAAATTTATCAGACACTTGTGGTGGATCTGCAGTGTCGTTTAATACAGTTTATTGGTGGAGAGGCATTTTGTTGAAGGAAATTTCGGTATTTCTGATGACCCCCGCAGTGGACGGCCAATCAAGGCCACAGACAAGTTTCATATTGAGAAAGTAAAGGAACGTTTGGATCAAGATAGATGTTATACATGTGAGAAGTTAGCTGAGTGTGTTGAAATTTCTCATGGGTCAGTTTACATGATACTAACATGGCATTTGAAAATGCGGAGGGTTTCTGCGAGATGGGTCCCTCATCACTTGAATCGAGAGAAAATGACTCACAGGTAGAATTTGCAGAAAAACACTAAAAGCAGTATGAAGATGAAGGTGACAGGTTCCTAAATCGTATTGTTGCAATAGATGAAACGTGGTTACGTAGTTATGAACTTGAATTGAAATCTCAATCTTCCAAATGGCACACTCCAGGGTCACCAAGGCCCGCTAAGTTCCGACGAAAACAGGGAAATCTGAAACAGCTGGCAATTATAGCATATGATAATGGTGGTGTATTGGCTATGGATCATGTTCCTCTTGGACAGACAGTTAACGGAACATATTATGCAAAGTTTTTGCAAGAGAAACTGAGGCCAGCTATATGTAAAAAGCGACCTGCACTCTTAAATGCGGGAGTGGTGCTGATTCATGACAATGCGACTCCGCATAAATCAGACGCAGTTACGCCATTAACACAGAAAAATGAATGGGAAATATTATTACATCCATCTTACTCTCCTGACTAAAGTCCATGTGACTATAACATGTTCCCCAAATCAAAAATGTCGCTCCGAGGAATTTGTTTTAATGATTTACATGACTTGGAAGTTGCCCTGGCCAAGGAACTGCGAAGCATCTCCAACGGCTGCCTAGCAACAGGAATTGCTGATCTTCCAAGGAGATGAAATACTTTGAAGGAATATAAGGCAGATGTGCCACTAGTTGTTATAATTTGTTAACTCTTTGCCACACAATCCCGAGTTTTAACGACCCTCATAGAAAGGGCTTTTAAAAACATTGTGGGAAAAGGAGAAAATGCTGGTAACCAGCATTTTCCCCTTTTCCCACATGTTTTCTAGCCTTCCCAAATCAAATTTCCATTTTTGAGTCACATTTATGTTGTTGTCTGCAAATGCTTTCAATTTGGACAAGTCTAAAATTTTGTCCTTTGGTAAAGAGTTAACTGTAAGGCCTTTATCAGAACTTACTAGATGACCCTCTTAGCAAGCAGTTTCCAAGAACTGTCTCTCAGGGGGTGGGGGTGGGGGGTAATGTAACCACCTTCAGATGAATAAAAGAAGGCAATGTTTTCACTTTGGGGTACGCAGAAAATTTGGGGGTCCATATTCAAAGAAGCAGGAGGTTGGATTAAAAACCCTGAAGACAGTCTTCGGATTGTGATATCCAGGTATATAATCTTGTACCAAACAATCTCTTGTTTTAACCCTTTATCACACAATCCTGAGTTTTAACAATCATGTATTAAGAAGGCTTTTGAAAACATTGTTTGAAAAGGAGAAAATGTTGGTAACAAGCATTTCCTCCTTTTCTCAGAATGTTTTCTACCTTGTCAAAGAACTTTCCTTCATTTGTACCACTTTCGAATTTGCAGTTTGCATATGCTTTCGACGTGAAAAAGTCAGGTATTTGTTGTTTGGTAAAGAGTTAACTAACCAGAAGAAAGGGTGTTTTGAAAGCATTGAGGAAAAAATGAGACAATGCTGGTAACCAGCATTTTCCTCTTTTTCATCAATACTTTCTATCCTTTCCAAAATAAATCCAGTCATTTAAAACGCCATTAATTTGTGGTCTGCAAAGGCATCCAGCTTAGACAAGTATACAATTATGTCATCTGGTAAAGATTTGACATATTGCATACGCGCATTTCGTTCATTTGGCTTTATACTGATTTAGTGATACTCTTTGCCAGATTATAAAATTTAAGACTTCTCTAAATTGAGGGCATATAAAGATGACAAAGTAAAAGTGACTTAACTCTTTACCACAAAATCCTGACTTTTAACGACCCTGAAGAAAGAAGGCTTTTAAAAACATTGAGGGAAATGGAGAAAATGCTGGTAAACCAGCATTTTCTCCTTTTCCCACAATGTTTTTTTTTCTTTTTCAGGCACAATTTGGACCAGTCTAAAAAATTGTTGTTTGGTAAAGAGTTAAAAACTGAAATGTGTCTCTGGAACAGCAGAAAATCAAAGCATTGAAAGCACTGGTGTGGCATTTGTCAAGGGAGCCATTGTGTGGAATTGATCATTCGCAAAAATAGACAAAAGAAATAGTTTCAAAATATTCACTTGAAAGTCAACCTACTACGTAGTCATGCACAATCCAATAGAGTAGCATGCAATCTTGTGGGACGACCAAGTTCGGGCAAAAAAGCCCAGGGATGAATAAGCATGGGTAAGGAACGAACTGGTTTTGGGACGAACAAGCACAGGTCAGGAGACAAAGATTGTGTGTATCGTTATGCCAATAGAAGGTCATAGCGGATCAAACTATTGTCGATAAAAAAGAAGTATTTCCACAATCGGGGGCCTAATCCAAATTATTATAATTCACCATTTTCAATTTCATATCTGACTGCAACTGAAACACTTATTTGTCTTAGAAAAAACTGTGATTAATTGGGTTTACTTCCTTTGGTTTTGCACAAACTACAATACAAGATTTTCAAAATGCCGTATTGAACTCATAGTGGCATTGTCTTTGACAAATGCCATGAAAAATTGTGTTTTCAAATGCTATCTCTCTCAGAAACTACTATTCAACATAAAATTCTCAATTTAACACATGTCCACAGTAGAGGTAGATCTGCTTTAACCCTTTATCAGATGACAAAATTTTAACCTTGTCCAAATTGAAAGCATTTGCAGACAATTTCAATGTGGCTCAAATGGTGCAATATTTCTTTGATAGGGTAGAAAACATTGTGGGAAAAGGAAAAAATGCTGGTTACCAGCATTTTCTCCTTTTCCCATGATGTTTTCAAAAGGCTTCTTTCCCAGGGTCGTTAAAAGGCAGCATTGTATGGTAAAGGGTTAACTCTTTACCACACGACAAAATATTACCCCTTGTCCAAATTAAAAGCATTGGCAGACAACAAAATAAATTTGACTCAAAAACTTAAATTTCTCTTTAGAAGTATAAAAAACATTGTGGGAAAAAGAGAAAATGCTGGTTAAAGGCTTCTTTCACAGGGTCGTTAAAAGTCGGGATTGCATGGTAAAAGGTTAACCCTTTACCACACAATCTTAAGTTTTCACAACCCGCAAGAAAAAAGGCTTTTGAAAACAGAGCCGGAAAAAGGAGAAAATGCTGGTAACCACCATTTTCTCCTTTAACCACAATGTTTTCTACTCTTCAAATGACAAATTCCATCGTTTCAGCCAGTTTTTATAAGTCGTCTGCAAATGTTCTCATGTTGGACCAGATTCAATATTTGTCGTTTAGTAAACAGTTCAGAGGAGAGAAGACTGTCTAGAGTAGACAAAAACACCAATTGTTATCAACCAAATCTAGAATGTCTCTTTGCAGGTTTTATGGGGCTATCACTGAGCAGTGATAAGAGTTACCTCTTTACCAAAGGCTGCATAATTTTAGACTCAACTAAATTAAAAGCTGTTGCAAATGACAAATAAACTGAGGCTTAAATGGTTGGAATTGTCTTTGGAAGGGTTGAAAACATTGTGGAAATTTGAGAAAATGTTGGTAACCAGCATTTTCTCCTTTCCCACTATCTTTTCAATAGCCTTCTTCCTCAAGGTCGTTGTAACTCAGGAGTCCTGTAGAAAAGGGTCACAAGGAGTATGCCAAGACTCAAAGTATAATAACTTGGGCCTCATTAGTTTTTTGCACTACGCTGATGTGCATACTCAGAAATTGCTCCATGTGAAATTTCTTTTTAGTACCCATAACATAGGTTTTAGAGAAGAAATAACAGCTTAGACTATGAATATCATTACTAATCTGGACCTCATACTTAGAGGTAAACAGCATGTGTAAACAGTAAACTGTTGTTATTGATAATAAATCGTCATGATGTTTACATCTCTGAAAAAAAAAACAGCATGGTACAGGTCCCATCTTTTGTACTTTCAGGAAAATAACCAGTTTGTTGTTTGTCTTTTTAACTAAATTCTTGGGAATGGCCAAAGGATCAAAAACCAAACAGACAACAAAATAAAGGCAATGTGTTGCATTTGCCTCAGCAAGGTAGATACATTTTCTACTTCTAGATCGAGCATTGTAACCAACAGCATATGCAAACCCAGCGTGTTACACACAAATGACTACAGCGGTGTCTCTGGACATTCTTGCATAAAATCATACCAATCGATAAGTCTGCAGTTGGCCCGTTTGGTGCACAGGGGCCGAAACGGTAAATAAACCTACTGACCCAGATTGTGGGAAAAAACTGGGTCATAACGGGGTCACGAGAAATATTAGGACAAATGCATATATTGTCGGGATTTGCAATTTGACAGTGCATGCAAATATCGTAAGGTTGTACTCACCATTTGCTACCACTGAATTATACAGCAATAATCCTGCAATAAAAGACAAAATGTGATAAAATCCAACCATCTACGATAACATTATAAGTGGACAGGAAGTGCATCTTTAAACCGGAAGTCAAGGGTTAAAAAAAAAAAGTTGTTAAAAAAACGAAAACACAGACCGGTCCAGCATGGAAGTAGAATTACACACTTACCAAAAAGTCCAAAACAAACTAGCATGTCGACGCAAATTGAGTACCTCCAACTCCGTCCAAATAATGCATGGAGTCTCAATTTGCAACTTTTCGGCCACTACAAACGTTGACATTGACACTTTTTTCACAATAATTCAAGAACCTCCATCATTTGCCTAACATGCGCAGACACACTACTGCGCATTTCTGTCTGCAAGTGCATTCATAATATGTGCGCAACATAAAAGTTTGAGTGTGCCGACGAATACGCTCCTTGATGTACCGCGTGGCTTATTTACAAAGCATTTTCACAAGCGAAGTCTGGACCTCACTAAATTCAAACCATTGTAACAAAGAATGAGTCTACTTCACACAGTCTCCTTTGTTTCTTGCAGACAGCCTTACGTAGGCTTGGGTTCTAAAAAAAAAAAATACGTCTAGAAACGATCACCTACAGACTCAAATTTCCTCTGATTCATTCATTGATCACTTTTCCGTAATAATTTTCAAATCCGTCTGCTAAAAGGAAGTCTATATACGCACGTTCAGGGGAGAAGATATTATATAACATGATGTGTCATGAATACACGCAGCCACGGACTTTTCCATAACTTTTTTGGGGGCTATGCTGCAATCTCTTTTCGAAGCAGACGAGTAAGTTTCGTGACTAGACTTTTGTTGGTAGTTACAGTTATCGCACTAAAAAGACAGACCTACTTTTACATATATATTCGATCAGAGAGAGAGATTTCCACGCTAGGTTAAAACATCGTTTAGACCTATATATTGTGTACATATAAGTTATTAATGATTAAGCTACCTATGCGATCACTGGTGAAACCCTCAGTATGAGCAGCATCCAGTTTAAAAAAAAAATGACAGTGAAACTGGGTTTAATGCATTTGCAAAAGGTATCGACCCATATCAGCCTGCAATGGCTGACATGGGTCGAAACTTTTGGTCTTTGTAAATTTTGTGCATATCCAGTGACCATTCAGGCTACCTCGTGACTCAGTCGGTTGTGAGACAATGGATTTTATGGATCGATAAGTAGGTTTACGTGATGACTTACCCGGTGTAATGCATCGCCGTGCATCTAGAATATGCAATTAACCCCCTTTTTCCAGATCGCCGTTCATACAATCATACAGGCCTACACCTAGCCTACAAATCCAGACTGATCAGTGCCATATCGACCTACATTTATTTCGTTTTACTTATTAATGATACAAAAAAAGGTCGGGAATATCAGCCAGTTCATGCGATCCAATTGCACAAGGGTCAGTTTCGTGACAAGCTTTGCTATAGAACGAACGCCTGTGTGCAATAGGCTAACAGACTGATGTCAACGGTCAAAACGGACCGCACGCTGATCCCATAGAAGGCCTGTCCACTACCAGTATCAAGTTGACATGAGCAAGCCCAAAACATAAGTCTTTTGCGGAACTTAATCTACACTTTGAGTGTCTTGCAAGAAAAGTAGGCCTAACTTATAAACATATTTTCTCAGTGATGAAAGCCACACAATTGTTAAAGATGCCCAATGCAATATGTGAGGGATAAAGATTAGATATTTTCGTAATTTCCGTGTTCTTCCTTCTTTTTCGATCGGATGGCGGTAGGGTACTAGGGCGACACAGACACGGGATTGTAGTATCAAAATACGCCCTTACATAGGCCTACAAGGTGTCGACGGAACTCTTTAACGGCGCAGAACATTTTCAGACTTCCATAGTCTAATGATAAGCAGAACTTTGCAGACGACAAATGTTATTAAGATGATAAAATTTATCTTTGAAAGGGTAGAAAGCATCGTTGGGATAGGACAAAACTCCAGGTTATCAGTCTTTTCTCAAATTTTCCTCCGTATTGTTAAAAAGTCCACGGGATCATAAACGTGGGATCGGCTCCGAGCCATGTATGTAGGCCCCAGTCGTTTATTGACTACAGTGGCGATTTTTTTACGTGAAATATGAGGAACGGTATTTGCTTCCGACAAAAAATACCACAAATATCCAAGAAATTGGACGGATTTTTTTTTTTTAAATAAAGATTTTTTTTGTATCCTTCTTCGATGCGTATGAAGTCCCCTGATCTTATCTTAACTATAGTCAGCGCTTAACCCTTTATTACACAGACCAGAGTTTATACGATCTTGTGAAAGAAGGCTTTTGAAAACATTGTGGGAAAATGAGAAATGCTGGTAACCAGCATTTTTTCCTTTTCCCACAATGTTTTCTACCATTCCAACAAACGAATTCCAACATTTTAGCCACATTTAATTTGTAGTCTGCAAATCGTTTCAATTTTGATAAGTATTAAATGTCGTCGTTTGGTAGAGTTCAGAGGGGAGCAGACGTGTGGTAAGAAGAATCCGTACAGGCATACTGTAAACATTATATAGGCCTACTGCAGCTATTGGCAGGTTTTTATTAGAAACTCGTGTTTATTTTGGGCCTCAGAACGTTTTACCGTACACACATTATTTCCCACATGTCGTCTGGAGGCATGTGGCTCGTGTACGTTACGGCGAGAGAAGGATGTTCGTGTAGAAGGATTGTTTTTTGCCATTGCAAAGGAGTAACCAAGATTTCAGGACTATTGCGCACTGCGAACTAAGTCTAGTATTTCTTTATTAACTCTTTCCCAAACGACAAATTTTGGACTGGTCCAAATTGAAAGAGTTTGCAGACGACAATTTTAAATTTGATGAAAATGGCAGAAAGTTATCAAAAAGGGTAGAAAACACTGTGGGGAAAGGAGAAATTGCTCGTTACGAGCAATTTCTCCTTTTCCCACAGTGTTTTCAAAAGACTTGTACTGCAGACACGTGAAAACCAGGGCTTGTTTGGGAAAGGGTTAAAGCCCTGCATAAATTAGCCATGCTCTGTGAAAGGGGGGCTTACTGCATCTCTGTGATGTATGATACCAAGCAATTCATCACAGTATTATAGGTCCATAAAATCTATTTTGTATTGGAACAACTGGCCGAATCATGAGGTACACCAGTCCTTTAATATGCAGAAAAATTACCAAAAGCAAAAAGTTTCAGCCTAGGTCGGCCTGCGCGGATCGAGCAGGCTGACCTGGACGATACTTTTTGCAAATCCATTAAGACTCCTTTTCACGGAGCATGGCATAAATGAAATCGACTTTCATGGTGGGACCAGCATTGGTAAAATACAATTTCAAGGGTGGATTTGTCATTATAAACTTACAAAATAACGGATAGTATAGATCAAAGATCATATAGCAGGGTCTTCTGTGCAGCCTGATTTTAATCTACACTGCTCGCAAAAGACAGCCTGAATTTGATCTATACTGTTTAAAAAAAATGAAGTTGTGATAAAGCTTTTAAGGATCAACACTGAAAATAACATGCTCTGTGGCAACGCAAAGCATCTTCGGTCAAGTTCCTTTTTTGCTCAACATTACGCGTATACGTATTGATGCTTGTAAACGTGCGTTAATGGGCGTTACGCTATTGCATGCTGCATGCGTTAAAGAGTTTCTTGTTTTTACTCTGGCAGACGACTGAGTGGGTTTTTTTTTTAGAACTTATGAGATTTGTGATTTTATCACGCCGTTTTCATCATTATAACAGATGTATTTTAAAAACAGCATTCTGGGGAAAAGAAATTAACTCTTAAACAATACGACAGAGGTTTAGACTTGTTCAGATTGAAAACAATTTAAGACGATGGTGACGATAAATAAATAAAAAAAAAAAACCCAACCAGTCCATTTATTCAGGGATTTTTTTTAATCAAAACTATGAACTACATAGACTCCTTTCAAGTTACTGCCTGCTTCCCCATTTAAACCTTTTCATCTGTCCAGCTTGAAGAAAAAAAAAAAACACCAAGAAAGTATCGCCTTCGCACAAAAATACACTCAAAATCAACTTTACGCTTCGGAACGCCAAAGAAATGAACATTTTCGGTTAGTAAAAACAGACACAAATATTGCAGCGTCAATGCTTTTATTTTTTCTCAGAATACCCAGAAAGATTTTAGGTATTGTATAATTATGATCAGTTCGCATGTTCTGTGCAGTATGATCTTGACACTGTACTGTCGGCAATAAGGATGGCGACATCAGTGTAGGAGAAAAGATATGCCAAGGGAAATAACTCATGTATCATAATGAAGTACATTGTAACTGTAGTTAATTCCCATATATCTAAATATAGCACATTGCCACAAATTTATACATTTGGTCTTTGCAGTCGAAAACATTTTAAATTACTTTTTCATTTACCCACTCAGCGCCCTAGTCGAAAACAGTGGCTTTTGCGGACGGCATAGATCAAGATCAGGCTTCACATTTCGTGAAGTCCGATCTTGGATCTATTTAGTTCGCTTGTTAATTCAAGCTTATTAACCCCCTAGGCTGCTAAGCGCGACTCACTGACCTTTTGCGGACAGCGTAGATCAAGATCAGACTGCACAGATCGTGCAGTCTGATCTTTGATCTACACTGTCCGATAAGGAGATACATTTCTCCAGAAATACTTTTGAAATAGGAGAGTCCGGGTTTATACTATTGGTTTGAAAGTTTAATTTCTTTTAATTAGCAGGATAGGGGTTAAATACAAAGAAAAATGTCTCTACAAATAGAATGTAACTTCAGCCGTGGACCGAGGCCGAGTGTACATATTTGACGCAGAAACAGAAATTCAAGCGAATGCTTGTTAAAGGCAATTACTTCTATTAGTATCACCCACAGAAGACGATTTTGTTTTGGTTTAAGTGGCAGTTACTTTGCCAACAGCTGAACTGTTGACAAAATAATTGCCAAAGCAAAAATTTAGCAGCCAAGCTGGGATTCGACGACACAACATTACTCTTGACGAGACTACAAACTTTTAAATTCGTCCAGTGGGAAAGCATGTGCAGACGGCAAATTGAATATGCGTCAAATGGTGCGTTTTATCTTAGGGAAGGTAGAAAACTGGGGGAAATGTAGATAGTGTTGGTTACCAGCGTTTTCCCCCTTCTTCCGCAATGTTTTTAAGTCTCCTTCCCCAGAGTCGCTACAAAATGGATTTGTTTGGCACGAGGTAAAATCAAAGTACCGAAAATACTGACAGACTAGCGAATTTGATTGATTGATTGTTTGTATGGTGTTTAACCCTGTTTTCAACATTATTTCAGTTATGTAGCAGTGGATAGTACACATATCCATGCTTTCCTGGAGTTTCTTTGACCAGTACTCCACACAATATTCTTTCCAAGCCAGTGGCTGCTTTCCCACATTTATGCATGCTCTGCGCAGTCTGGTCTTAATCCACACTGTCCCCAAAACGTCACTGAGTCGCGGTAGTGCTGGTAAAAGAAACTCCAGGAAAGCATGGATAGATGCTCTGGCTGCCGCATTATCACTGAAATAATGTTGAAAACGGCGTTAAACACCATGCAATCAATTAGTCAATATCCAATAGCACAAGATGTAGTTAACTATTTAACTCTCTTTACCAAACGAAAAATTTTACGCCTGTCCAAATTCAAGGCTGTTGCAGACCATAAATTAAAAGTGGTTGAACTGATGAAACCTGATTCCATAAGGGTAGAAAACAATGTGGGATAAGGAGAAAATGCTGATTACCAGCATTTTCTCCTTTTCCTGCAATTTTTTCAAAGGGATTTTTCCCCAGTATCGTTAAAACTTGGCATTGTTTGGTAAAGGATTAATATTTAAGACTAGAATAACAGTTTAACATAACAGTTTAACTGCACACAATGATCTAAGTAATGAATGACCGAAGGAATGACAAGGGTTCCCTGTCCATTGAGGGCTAATGTAACTGGGATTTGCTACAAGTTACCTAGGTGTATCTATTAATACATGTATATTCATTCATAATGTTACAGTGGTGTGGGAAAAAGTGATTCTCTGCTTTGCATAGGTCACTTAATTTACATATAAGCAAAGATCTGGTATCTTGTAAATGACATCTTGTTCAGTTTATTACTTTGTAAGACGGCATATTCAAATTGGAGTGGTAGAGATTTAGTGGTTTTTGTCAAAATTGTCATATATAACAGAATTAAGATTTATAACAGAAAGAAGTATCTTTCTGTGAGGCAGCATTTGGCAACTGTGAGGTTTTTTGTTTACTTTGACTCTAGGTCAGTCTTGATACCTATAGACTAGCTTCGCTAGTCTAAAAATCAACCATTTCCTGCAGGTACCGAGCTGATGCGGCTCGGCAATCGAAACAGTGTGGAACAGTTGTACATGGTGCCAAATAATATGCCAATTCGTATCGATCTTTCAATCCCATTGTAAAACATACAAAGTTTACCTGGGGTTATTTATAACAGCTTTTTATACATACGTTGAACTCTTTACCAAACAATACAGTGTTCAAACTAGCCTTGGGAAGGAGACTTTTGAAAACATTGTGGAAAAAAGGAAGAAGTGCCGGTTACCAGCATTTTTCTCCTATGCACATAATATCTTTTATTCTTTACAAGAAAAAACCAAATCACTTGAGACACATCTAGTTTGTCGTCTGCAAATGCTTTCAATTTTGATATGTCTAAGATTTGTCGTCTGGTAAAAAGTTAACGCTTAACGATTTCCCCGTTCAATCCTTTCATCCGATTTCAAATGAAATGCTGCAAGAAATTTTACCACGACAAAATTGTGGTTAAACAACAATGTTGCAGGGGTAAGCTTTACAGATGAAGTTCATACATCCTGGTAAAGACAGCTCTTAATTGGGTTAAGATTAAGAAATAAAGGCTACATAGATGTGGTTTGAAATCACCAATAGGGGCGGGATGTAAACAAATAAAATTACGGAATGTCGCCTGATAAATATTTAAGGTGAAAATCGAAAGTATCATTCACTGGCCGACCATTTGTTCAAGTGGGAGCCTTTGAAAAAGTATATACGCTCGATATTTAGTTCTGGTATCCAAGAACATTGTCGTCTGGTTGTTAAGAGACGTTGGAACGGAAGTAGTGAAATATACATGGTTTAAAACTACAGATTGATTTCAATACATGACAGATTAAGTATTGTGTATTAGTTTAAAGAATTTTTAATCACAAAGGAGAGGTGATTTGATAACTGGATATTGATTTAGTTCAAAACTTTTTAATATAGTGATTTTTAACTAGTAGGATATGGCTGCTAAAGCTCCGGCCGCAAATCTGTCGCAGGCTGCTTCAAAATGTAACTTTGTGGCGCAAGATCAAATCTGGTGCGTTGACACACCTTTTGCTATTTTTGTTTTAATTAACTCTTTATCACACGACATTTTTTTTTTTTTACTTGTCCATATTGAAAGCTTTTGCAGACGAGAAGATCAATCATGGCTCAAATGATGGGATTTGTTTATGCAAGGGTAGAAAACACTTTAGAATAAGGAGAAAGTCCTACTTACCTACATTTTCTCCTTTCCCCCAAAATGCATTTAAAAGCCTTTGGCGTCGTAATTACATGGGTTTGTTTGGTAAAGGGTTAACCCTTTACCACACAATGCCGACTTTAAACGACCCTGTAGAAGAAGCCTTATGAAAACATTGTTGGAAAAGGAGAAAATGCTGGTAACCAGCATTTTCTCCTTTTCCCACAATGTTTTCTCCCCCATTAGAGAATAATCGCATTATTTGAGGCACACTGAAATTCTCGTCTGCAAAATGCTTTCAGTTTGGACAGGTCTAAAATTTTGTCGTGTGGTAAATTATAGAAGAAAACTGGTTAGAAAAGTTCTCGGTTATCATACTCGCAGGTACATGTATTTACGATTTAGCTTTCGTTTGTATATCGTTAATAGTTGATACCGTTAAAATGCATCTTGTCTCTCTGTCTGTCCGTCTGCCAGTCTGTTCTTCGACAGATTTCTACTTCTGTATGGTATGTTTAAATACCTTCAAAATGCATCTTGTCTCTCTGTCTGTCCGTCTGCCTGTCTGTTCTTCGACAGATTTCTACTTCTCTATGGTATGTTCTAGTCTTATTTATTTTATCATGAGCCAAGCCCCGTAGCTCAGTCGATAGCGTACAGGACTTGAGAACAGGAGGTCTCTGGTTCGATCCCCGGCTTGGCCAATTTCTGTCCGAGGACTGATGATAGTCATTGCGACAGGATTCATTCCTCTCTCACCACTGACCATTGTCTCGACGATGGTTATGTTGGAAAGCAGCCAGTGGCTTGGAAAGAATATTGTGCTGAGTACTGGTAATACGCCGTGATATAACTGAAATAATGTTTAAAACGGCGTTAAACACCATACAATCAATCAATCAATCAATCAATCATTATTTTATCATGAAATTCGATTTCATTCTGCATTGACTCATCATGGGGTCCCTCTTGGCTCAGTGTAGGGCTCGTTACTCGGAGGCTCCGGGAAAGAGCCTCACTGGAAGTAGTAGGTTTTTCGTGGGAAGCGTCCTTGAACTAGACACTTCCAGAGCCCTAGCCCAGTACTGGTAAAACACAGGACATACACGAATACGGGAGCTGTCGCTGTGATATGACAGGAATAACGTTGAGAGCGGCGTAAAATACCAGCCAGTACATGGTTACGACAGTCGAGTCGACAGAAATAGGTATTGAGACTATACCAGACAAAAAAATGTAGCGTCGTCTTGGTGTGGTAGTAGAAGGCACCTTAACAGACTGACTCATTCAACCTTGCTGATAGATTGATTGATTTTGAGTTTATTTATCGTTGCCACCGGTTACCCATATGGACGGCGCCCCTTGAGGGCTATTACTTTTGTTACGGGGGACAGTGCAGGATACAGGACAAACCGCATCCTAAGTTATGCCTGGTTCTTTAGCGTGCTCACTGTATAGCACCGTCACTCGGGAACTCGGTTTAACGGCTCATCCGAAAGACTATTAGCATTTTTAGATGGCCACATCGAACCCACATCCTCAAATGACTTAAGACTTGATGTTTGTAAGTCCTACGCTCTGCCACTTGAGCTTTGCGGGCTGCCCTAATTGCTGAAAGAATCAGTCAGCCTCAAAACGTACAAGCACGTTAACACTTTACATGGTCCATCTTATATGCATTAATTAAAGGGAGGTAATCATGCTAACCGTCACAATACATATGAGTCATGCTGTAGCAAAAGGGGGCTTAACGCATATCCGTAATGCATGATGCCGATCAAGGCATTACATTTTAACATCCGGCTTAATCATGAGTTAGACTGGTCTTTGGACATACAGAAAATCGAACAAAGGCGAAAAGTTTCGGCCCAAGTCAGCCTGCGCGGACAGCGCATGCTGACGTGGGTCGATACTTTCGCAAATGCATTAAGCCCCTTTTTCACAGAGTATGGCTCACGTGCAAGTAAGTAGGTACGCGGTCAGATGCACATGTATACATGTATGCAACAATACAATTATGTACATGTAAATCGTTGGTCTTTTTCTGCTGAAGATCACCCAGGATTTTACTATGAAATTCACTAAGATTTCTTCGAAAGTATCAGCCGAGATAATGGGTAAAGTGAAACTATTTTTATGTATAACTTACCCTAGGTATAGTTGGGGTAGTAAAGCCGTTTAACTCTTATCAGACGACAAAATTTTGGACTGGTCCAAATGGAAATCATTTTCAAGCGATAATTCAAACATGGCTTAAGTGAAGAAATTTGTCTTTGGAACATTGTGGGGAAAAAGGAGAAAATGTTGGTGACCATCATTTTCTCCTTTTTCCCGCAATGTTTTTCAAGGGCCCTCTTGTATAGGATGGTTAACCCTTTCCCAAACAAGCCCTGCTTTTCACGTGTCTGCAGTACAAGTCTTTTGAAAACACTGTGGGAAAAGGAGAAATTGCTCGTAACGAGCAATTTCTCCTTTTCCCACAGTGTTTTCTACCCTTTTTGAGAACTTTCTGCCGTTTTCATATACTTTAAAATTGTCGTCTGCAAACTCTTTGAATTTGGACCAGTCCAAGATTTGTCATTTGGGAAAGGGTTAGAACTTTGAATTTGTTCGTTAAGAGATCGGGGGGGTTCAAAGTGTTTTTTTTTAATGTATAAATTACGTACACAAAGTTTGAGTGAAAAGCCTGTTAAATATAGCTTAACCTCAAGGCTCTAAGCGCAACTCAATGACCTTTTGCGGACAGTGTAGATCAAGATCAGACTGCACAGAACGTGCAGTCTGATCTTGAATCTACACTGTCCGATATAGAGACTTTTTTTCCCTGAAAAAATACCTTTGGGATAGCAAAATTTGGGTTTCTCGTGTAGGATTGAAATTTTCGTTTCACGTATATAGCAGAGGAAGGGTTAAAAGGTTTCTCTGATACGGTCAGCAAACAATGTACTTTATCGAACTTTCACTTATACTTGAAATTTCTATCTGTCATGTTTTGTCAGCCTGAAATTTTCAGTTTGAGTATTGAACAGAGAATTGGGATTGAAGAATGACAGCAGATACTTCTTTTTTTTTTACGAAGACCGTTGTAGTTACAATACTAGATCTATACGACTTTCTAAGATTGATCGAATGAATGGAGCTTTACGCCGCTTTCAACATTGTTTGTCATACATATTACGGCGGCAGCTGACAAAGTAACGCGTGTCCCGAGTTTTGCCGGTACTAGGTTAGGGCTCATGTCTTCTTCAAGGACACTCGCACGAAAACCCAGTGCTAGCAATGAAGCTCGAGCCCGGGGTGTCCAGGTTACTGTTCCTACTCTTTACCACTGAGCCAAGCAGGACCCCGTCGACTTTAAGCATGTGCAGTTTTGATATCAATGCTGAACAAGAAATATCTTTAAAAAAGATAGACGGAGTAAATTTGCCAGCAAATAGGTAGAGGCCCGTAGAATAAACATGTCTACATTTTATTACCACAGGGCCCTTAGAATAAACATTTTTACATATTTGACCAATCACAAATTTCTACTTATTCATTTGTTATCATTATCAAAAAATAGGTCAAAAGCCAGCACATTCAGCTCCGCCGCAAAAAGGAGCAATTATTTGTTACAGCATGTATTGGTCATGGATTGATTCCATTCACAAAGACTTTCATAAAGTATAAGAAAGCATTTTGCCGAACCCGGGATTTCGATGGGTAATCTCTTGATTATACCCGAAGGAGTTAACAGAGACTCGGTGTCATATATAAACTGTGGGTATTTTCAGTTTACGCTAGGAACGACTGTCACTAGTTCGAAAGAGACGAAATGGTACAAAGCAAAAGCTTATCATGTTGCTTATGATTAATTCGTTACCAGACAAAAACAAAACTTTAGACTTGTCCAAATTGAAAGTATTTGCAAGCTACAAAACTGTAGTCTTGTCCAAATTGAAAGCATTTACAAGCTACAATACTTTAGACTTGTCCAAACTGAAAGCATTTGCCAGCTGCAATACTTTAGGCTTGTCCGAGTTGAAAGCATTTGCAAGCTATAATACTGTAGACTTGTCCAAATTGAAACCATTTGCCAGCTACAATACTTTAGACTTGTCCAAATTGAAAGCATTTGCAAGCTGCAATAAGTTAGACTTGTCCGAGTTGACAGCATTTGCAAGCTATAATACTTTAGACTTGTCCAAATTGAAAGCATTTTCAAGCTACAATACTTTAGACTTGTCCAAATTGACAGCATTTGCAAGCTACAATAATTTAGACTTGTCCAAACTGAAAGCATTTGCCAGCTGCAATACTTTAGACTTGTCCGAGTTGAAAGCATTTGCAAGCTATAATACTTTAGACTTGTCCAAATTGAAAGCATTTGCAAGGTACAATACTTAGGCTTGTCCAAATTGAAAGCATTTGCAAGCTGCAATACTTTAGACTTGTCCATTTGCACGCTTCAAATCTAGTATGGTTCAATGATGCTTTTTGTCTATGATGGGGTAGAAAACATGGTGGGAAAAGGAGAAAATGGTGGTTACCAGTATTTTCTCCTTGTCCGACCATGTTTTCAAAAGTCCGTTTTCTTCTGGTCGTTAAAATACGAGGGTTGTTTGTCAAAGGGTTAAGCATAGGAAAGCTTAACACAACTTTCGTTGCTTTTGTGGACAGTGTAGACCAAGACCAGACTGGAAAGACCGCGCAGTATGATCTTGCGGTAATTTTAGAAGTTTACACAATATGGCAAGTAGCCTTGAAATTGGAGCTCTCGTACTTCGGTCGTTTATGTGACTAGAGTCTTGCTTGTTTGTATGGTCTTTAACGTCGTTTTCAGTATTGCTTCAGTCATACCGCGGCGGGCAGTCCACCTATCCATCATGGGGTTTCTTTGATCAATATTTCGCTCCATATTTTCAAGCCACTAGCTGATTTCCCACATAATCATCATAGAGAAAATGTTCAGGGGTGAGAGAGGAATGAAACCACGAAAAACCCAACCCAGGGCTTCCGGTGAGGCTCAAGCCCGGGGCCTCAGGTTACGACTTACGAGTCCTACACTTTGCCATTGAGCCACGCAGGACCCTCGCCTCGGCTGAGAAAACAATACATGCTGCTTTAATTCAGGTTGCTTGCTTAACCCTTTCCCAAACAAGCCCTGGTTTTCACATGTCTGCAGTACAAGTCTTTTGAAAACACTATGGGAAAAGGAGAAATTGCTCGTAACGAGCAATTTCTCCTTTTCCCACAGTGTTTTCTACCCTTTTTGAGACCTTTCTGCCATTTTCATCAAATTTAAAATTGTTGTCTGCAAACTCTTTCAATTTGGACCAGTCCAGAATTTGTCGTTTGGGAAAGGGTTAATATGGTGGTCACTAAGAAAGGTTTTGTTGTAAACGAGTCGTTTATCCGTACAGAAAATGTCTGTTTCACTCATATAGCCAAGCCTCGGCAGGTCAGTAGGTAAGGCAAGGGCTTGAAACCAGGGGGTCACAGGTTCGAATCCCCGGCTCGGCCAATTTCCTTCCGAGGATTGATGGTAGTCATTGAGACAGGATTCATTTCTCTCTCACTTCTGATCATTACTTTGTTGGAAAGCAGCCGGCGGCTTGGGCAGAAAATTGGGCGAATTACTCCTGTGAGGAACTCTAGGAAAACATGATAAGTGCACCGGCCGCCACGATATAGGCCGAAGTGAAATACTTAATGTTGAAAATGACGTTCAACACCATTCATACATACATACTCTCATGCAGATCTTTAAGGATTAAACATTTAACCCTTTACTAGACGACAAAATTTTAGCCTTGTCCAGATTGAAAGCATTTGCAGACAACAATTTCAATGTGGCTCAAATGGTGCATTTTTTCTTTGATAGGGTAGAAAACATTGTGGGAAAGGGAGAAAATGCTGGTTAGCAGCATTTTCTCATTTTCCCATAATGTTTTCAAAAGGCTTCTTTCCCAGAGACGTTAAAAGGCGGCATTGTGCGGTAAAGTGTTAAAGCAAGGATTTATAAGCTCATAGCCGTACACTTTATTTAAATAGGAAGTCTGTACCCTTCCCCCGTGTGTACACATCCTGTATACGCTTTTTGACTGTCAACATCAAAGGTCCCAGAATTCTCCTTTTTTTCCTTTCCTCGATGATGATTTTTACTTGGTATTCAACGATACCATTTGTTCAAATTTATTTCAAAAAGAGACAGTTCACATTACTTAAGTTTTCTTGATATCTATTAAGTTTTTAAGCTGAGATATTGATTGTGTTGCCTTGCTCAAGGAAAGGGGTACCATATTTACACAAAAATTAAGGTGGGTCGTGAGAGTCCTTGACTATTCAGATTTACGGCTTTACAATACATATAGGGTTTTAACGACCCTGTTTAAGACAGTTTTTTTTTTGAAAAAAAAAAAGGAAAACAGCGATTGTTTGTACAAATAAGCAGTTTTTGTTTACAGAGCTCCATATAAAGGGGGTGATTTCAAAATTGAAAATATTAATCACTCTTCACTAAACCCTATGTAATGGGTACTCATTAGAATCGTCTCATCGAGACGATTCTAATGAGTATCCACAACATAGGGTTTGGAAGAGAAATGATGGATTTAGAATACTATCACTCCCTTTTATCTGGAGGTCTGTCTATAGTAATGATAGGTATAACAATAATGGCAAATCGGCTTATGACAAATCCGCGAATGTTTCGTCAGAATATGCCATAAATTACAGACCCAAGATCAGACGGCAAATCTTGTCCAATCTGATCTTGATCTACAAAAGCAACCTGCTCCAAAGCGATAAAAAAGAAACTAAACACACAGCATATAGTCGAGTCATGCTCTCAGAAAAGATGGTTTAATGCATTTGTATAACAATATCGACCCGGGTCAGCCTGCGTGAGCTGCGCGACACGGGTCGAAACTTATCTACACATCAAAAAGTTGGTTTAATGCATTTGTATAACAGTATCGACCCGAGTCAGCCTGCGTGAACTGCGCGACACGGGTCGAACCTTTTTACTTTTGGTGAATTATCTGCGCGTCAAAGGAACAGTCCACCTCTTGATTCAGTCAGGATTCATATTACGGTACAACTCACCTAATAACTCTTTACCACACAATCCGGTCGAGTTTTAACGACCCTGGAAGAGAAGGCTTTTGAAAACATTGTGGGAAAAGGAGAAAATGCTGGTAACCAGCATTTTCTCCTTTTTTCCGACAATGTTTTCTACCTTATCAAAGGCAGAAATCATCATTTTGAGCTTCATTTAATTTGTCGTCTGCAAAAATTTTCAATTTGGTCCAGTCCAAAATTTTGTCGTTTGGTAAAGAGTTAAAGTAGCCTATAATGTATAACGAAGATGCATTAAACACCTTTTCACAGAGCGCCGCACTTTGTTATACATGTACTAGTATACATAAGCCATGCTCTGGCCAAAGGGGACTAAATGTATCTCTGTGATGCAGGATACCAAGCAAGTCACCGCATAGCCACGGATCCATAAAATCCAGTTCGTCTAACAACTGACTGAATCAGGAAGTACACTGGGTCCTTTGACATGCAGAAAATTGACCAACAGCAAAAAGTTTCGGTCCAGGTCAGCCTGCGCGGACTGCGCAGGCTGACCTAGGTCGATACTCTTTGCAGATGCATTAAGCTTCATTTTCACAGAGCGTGGCTTATGTATATTGCGAAAAAAGCTTCACATTGAAGACGATGTTCATGTCACGGTTCGCTGTTCTGCTATAGGAATTTGAAAGGTTATCGCGTACAGGGCTTTTCAGGACTGAGTTGAATCAGGGTATTACATAAGAAAGTGCCGAGCCAGATAGTTCAGCTGGTGGTAAAGTATATGGGGTAAAGCAGCCAGTGGATTGGAAAGTATATTGTTTTAAAAACAAATTGGTAAAAGAATTTTCAGGAAAGCATGGCGCTTTGATTTCTGCGATAAAACTGGAAAGATGTTGAAAACGGTGTTATTAAAACATCGAATAAACAAAACAAACATAAGAAAGTCGAAGTTACGCTTCTGAAAAATCCTTTATAACCCGTCATAAACGTAGTCAGTGCGCCTAAGAACAAAAAAAGTCTTTTCCATCTGTCTATAGTTTCCAGCCATTAGAAAACTACAAAGTTACAAAACTATTGCGATGACAATATGAAGACATTTCTCTCACAGCAAGGCAAAAGGGCTTGACCTCAAGTCTTCCGAACTTGATTTTCCATTTATTTATCGTCGCCACCGCTTGCCCATATGGGCAACGCCCCCCTGCAGACTGTTAGTTTTGCTGCGGAGAATAGTGTAAGATACAGGATGAAACCGGTACTAAGTTATACCTGGTTCTTTACCGTGCTCGGTGTAAAGCACCGGTACACGGGACCTCGGTAAAACGTCTCATCCGAAAGCACTCGGCATACCTCGGGTGATCTGGTGATCAAATCCCTCGGCTGTATCACGTAGCTTGATATGCACCTACACGGTACATTTCGCACATCTCCGGAAGCACGCCCCTTAACCGTTATTGAAATTGTAAGGCTCCTCTTGAAAAAGAAAACATGAGTAAATTTTTTTGTCGTTATCTTTCTAATAATATTTCAGTCGGCAAACAGTTTGTACATTCAATTTTTAGCATGGTTTATCAATTTCGTTGGGAGCTTTCATCGACAGATCGATAGAAGTGAATAACTTCACCGTGGTTGTTCATGTCGTTGCTAAGCGATCTACACGGGCGCCGCCATGTTTAAGATCATGTGATTGGTAGTTCAAAATGGAAGCCTCCTTTATACAGACGAGGTTAGATGTAGGTACGGAATCGGCCGAGTTGTGACGAGTGATCCGAAAGACAATTAGTAGGCCTAATTCTAGGTGTTCACCTGTTGGGCTCGAAGCCACACCTTCAAGTGGCCCAAGACTTGACGTTTACAAATCGTACACTGTGTCACTTGCGCTATTCAGGCTGGTCTAATTTCCCAGCTTAGATTCGGTCATTTCCCTTGAGAAATTTCAACTAAAAGACTCATCTAATTTGAATTTTGATTTGCATATATTTTACATTAATCTACTTTTATTTCTTATTATGATAAGTAAAGAAGGCTGGAGTAATTAATAAGTAAGAAAAGTGAAATTGGTGCATGTCGGGAGGTATTTCTTTTGCATGAAAGAGTTTCTTTGATATTAGTGCCGGTACCTAATTTCCCCCCCCCCCTTTTTTTTTAAATCGATGACTTGGATGTTTTCAAACTTGCAATTAAAGATACATGTATGCTCGTTTACAGCCAGCTTATATCCTAGTTCATCTTTGTTTTATCAAACTGTACTCATTCTTTTATCTTCATGTTAAATGTTGCCCCTAAAGGTTGCAAGGTTGAATAGATTACGACCCTCAGAAAGTACATTTCATTTTCTGGGTGCCATCAAAAAACTCAAAGTTACGACGTTTCCGGTTTTAAATCGAAAATTTACAATATACGTATGTATTTATCCCTCACACAATGTTTATCAGTGATTTGTGTATGGTTACACACCTGACTAAATTCTGAACCATTCTACAGTCTTACAGTCTGTTAAATCTTTGCAGCGTTTTTTTTTTTTTTTTTCTCTCTTTGGCTTTAAGGGTGTGTCTTTAACTAAGAACAGTGTCGCTTCCTATTGCATTAACGAGTCGTGCTATGTGAAAAAGTGGTTTAATGCATCAGCAAAAAAAGTCCGCCCTGGATCGACAGTTATTGCTATTGCTGATCAAGTTTTGGTGGCAAAGTCGACTACAATCTTCATTATCCTCCGTTTAAAATGGCACGCTGAGAAATGTTCAACTAAACAGTCACCTTAGATCTAACCGCTTACAAGTAATTGTACAGATTTCTTTTCTCAACATACCGTTTTGAACGAAGGATAAGGAATATTGCAGTAGATTTTGTTACCAGACTTTGACATGTTGTTACAAAAATATGAATAAAGAAACTGTTCATACATTTTCCGTTGATAAAACAGGGTTATAACGCGGAGTGATAGAGAAAAAACGGCATTGTTTGGGGACAAAATCATCTGTATTTTTAGCACGGACAAATGATCAAGGCATTGCTCTATGAAAGGTTCACAGCGCACATACGTGTTCCTAATATGGTCTATACATAACAAACAAGTAACTGGATATGAATATTTTATAATAACTATCAAAATAAATGAAAAATCACCAGCTTGACTCACCTTGTGAACATAATTTTTAGACTAGCGAAGCTAGTCTATAGGCATCAAGATTGACCTAGAGTCAAAGTAAACAAAAAACCCCACAGTTGCCAAATACTGCTTCACAGAAAAATACTTCTTTCTGTTATAAATACTAATTCTGTTATATATGACAATTTTGACAAAAACCACTAAATCTCTGCCACTCCAATTTGAACATGTCGTTTTACAGAGTAATAAACTGAACAAGATGTCATTTACAAGGTACCAGATCTTTGCTTATATGTAAATTAAGTGACCTATGCAAAGCAGAGAATCACTTTTTCCTACATCACTGTAACATTATGAATGAATCTATTAATAGATACACCTAGGTAACTTGTAGCATATCCCAGTTACATTAACCCTCACTGGATAGGGAACCCTTGTCATTCCTTCAGTCATCCATTATTTAGATCATTGTAAACATTTAAACTGTTGTGTTGAACTGTTATTCTAGCCTTGAATATTTACCAAACAATTCCAAGTTTTAACGATACAAAATTGATAAACCACGTTAAAAATTGAATGTACAAACTATTTGCCGACTGAAATATTCTTAGAAAGATAACGATAGAAAATTTACCCATGTTTTCTTTTTTAAGAGGAGCCTTACAATTTCAATAACGGTAAAGGGGTGTGCTTCCGGAGATGTGCGAAATGTACCGTGTAGGTGCATATCAAGCTAAGTGATACAGCCGAGGGATTTGATCACCAGATCACCCGAGATATGCCGAATGAGATCGTCACTGTACAGAATCCCAAGTCACATACAATGCATACTTCCGGTTCTATACTGTGAAGACAAAATGAACCAATCTTACGCAACGACTTGTTTAGTATACAGCAATGCATTGCAAAGATGCATTTTAAAGTCCTTCTCCCAGAGCGTCGCTGATTTTCGTTATTCCATTTTCAGGAAAGATCACGTGAAACAAGAGGAAGTCGCCGCCAAGTACTGGCCAAAGAACTGGAATTTTTTAACAACGAAATACGAAGATGTGAGTTGTTTCCATTTTTACTCTTTTCTTGTGTGGGTCCATATTCACCAACCATTCTTTATTAAATTGTTAGTCTAATTTAAGGGGTCCTGCGTGGCTCAGTGGTAACCAGGAGACCCGGGTTTGAGCCTTATTGGAAGCACTAGGCTCTTCGTGGGAGTGTCTTTTGACGAGACACTTCAGAGGCCCAACCTAGTACAGGTGATTGGTGAAATACAAAAGCGAGTTTTCGCCGTGGTATGACCGATATAATTTTGAAAATGGTGTGAAACGCCATTTAACCAATCAATCAATTTTCTAAATCTGGATTTAAAAAATCACGTCTGACCCGTAACTCCTCGATCTTCCTTGATCATCTTCTAAATTAAAGAGCACAGAAGATTCTCACTTCGCAGTCAGGGACTTGTTAAGTTGGTGTTTAAAGCTGTTTCCAAAATTAATTTAGCCATATCATAGACGGGCCAGTGGTTATATCTGGAGTTTTCGTTTTTTAACCATTATGTAGCACTTGTACGTTCAACCTCTGACGTGGCCCCTGGCCGCTTTGTAGATATAAAAAGCATGTTCACGATTCAGCTATAGGAGGGAGAAATAATTTCTGTCGTAATGACCGTCATCAATTCGCGAAAAGAGTTTCGTCCATCTTGGATTCGATCCTACGATCCCTGAATTGTTAGCTTTGTATCGTTACTGGCTAAATTTTTCAACAGACTCATACTGAACTCTTTTTCTACTAAGAAACCCTAATGAAAGATGCGGGGAGTCTGCAGTCCAATACTTCCTTTGACAATAATATTCGCGGACACGTAACGGTCTATCAAGTATTTTGTAGGAAAGTTTAGTAGCGCGACAATTTAAAAAAAAGAATATAGAACATTAGACCTGACTATTCAAACTATACAGATATTACAGGAATAAAGAATGTGATTAATATCTGAAGTTTACATTCATCTATAAAACTTTGAATAAAACTTACATGAAAAAAGATGTGCAAGAAAGGGGGAGGGGTCTAGTCTGGTACCCCGTCGTACTTCAGAGAACGTCCCGATAACGTAGTGGTAGGGGCAGGTAATCCAGACGGGGGGGGGGTCATACAAAACTTCGCCCCCTTCCTATGTGGTGTCACACCGATGACAAGTGGGTACATTGAAAATAGTGTTGCAATCACGTTCTATGACTCTCTGCTGCTCTGTTCAATTCTCTGAAAAGTATGCCTAATGAACTTCACAAAAAGGAAGACAAAGGATCAAATTTAACACTATCAACACTTTTTGGACCTGACCTTTCGACTACGACTCGGAAGTATTCCTGTCTAGTTTAGAGTGCATTTACTGGCGAAAATAATAACAACAATAAATCGAACAAGGGAAGGTAGATTGGTGTTATTTTCCTATCCGGGGAAGCAAAACTGTTTGAGCAATGTTTGATGCAGGGTGAACGGAGGAACATTTATGTTCATAAACTTGGAAACTTTCTACTGGTTTAGGGGAAAAATAAATGAGTTCCTGTAAATTTTGTTACTTCTTTACCCCTCCAGATTCCAAGGCCCCGGCACCTTCAGCGCTTAAAGATATCGTATGGGTCTCGTATTTATCAACAAAGTTCAACGACTTACCATTTGATTGCCTGTTAAACTTCTGTCTTGACCTACGAGATGGCTAGTCATGAAAACAATCCCGAGTTTTAATTGCCCTGATGAATAAAGCTTTTGCAAACATCGTTGTATACGGGGGAAAATACTGGGAACCAGCATTTTCTCATTTTCCAACGATGTTTTCAATCCTTTTCAAAGAAAAATGTCATCGTGTTAGTCTCGTCTGTAAATTTATGCTTTTATGGAAAAATCGAAAATTTTGATTGGTTTATACGGCTGCATATGCATAATTTTTTGTGTTTTACTTCCAGTTAGTTGCTGGAGAAATCCAGCCCAAAGAAAAACGACATAAAGATGTAGAGCCAGTCCAACCCAATCCAGTGACGCCCATAGAAAAATATATTAAAGTGGACCCTTCCCCACAGCCTTACCCTCGAACAACAGCCCAGAATATTGGCTGGCGGTCATCACACAAAGACCTAGCCCTGGATAAATATGGACGCTACTCTAAACCAAAAGGCGGGCTTGTGAAACAGCTGAACTGGCCGCCTGAAGCAATAGTATAGGGATGTCAGTCATTGTTATTTGTTGAATTTTTGGTATTTACCCCTGGTTTGAAAACGCAATTTTTCAATGCACGTGAACTTGTAGCTTGCTTAGTGTTACGGCTAGCATAATTACCTCCCTTTAGTATATGCAAACAAGACAAGGCTATGGAAAGTTTTGGGGTGCTGTGTGTATTTATATTAGCTGAGGCTAATACATTGGAGCCATGCTGTGGCACGTAATTATGGATCCATAAAATCCAGTGTCAAACAGCTGACTCAATCCATGGCTAAAAAATGGTTCTTGGACAAGAAGAAAAATAACCAAAAGTAAAACGTGCAGGCCCATAATGGGTCAGCCTGTGGGGACTATATAGGCTGATCTGGATCAATACTTTTTGCAGATGGATTAACCCCCCTTTTAAGAGGGCATCGCCTATTTGTATTTAAATGTCGAACGCCTCAGTCTGTCTGCTGTAAGGGTCCCAGCAACGGCCATCGCCGTGCTCGTCTAGTTTGTCTCACATTCTCCTGGTTGTGATTTGCTGGCCTTAAGTTTAACATTTAATAGAAGACGGTGTGAAGCTGTATATTGAAATCTATGAACATGCGATAATTCGAATTCAGTCTAACCTAAGCGGACACCTCTTCATCCTCTATAGAATTGACATAAATTGTAACTCGACTTTTTTTTCAGTATTATTTCATGTTTTCAAGTACAAATAGATCATGTATCCCTTTTTTTTTTCAGAATCAGTGAGTGTGAATTCATATGTGTGTGTGTGTGTTTGTGTTATTGCTAGCACTTATTACCTCCCTTTAATATATGCAAATGAGCTAAACTAGGTTAAGTTCCGGGGTGCTTGTGTAGGGATTTAATGCACCTCTGTGATGCAAAAAACTGTGAATCCCTACAATCCATTTTGTCTAACAAGTTAACAACCGACCGAGTCATGAAGTAGAATGGTACTTTCACATGCAGGAATCTCACAAGAAGAAAAAACTTTCGACACGTGGTAATGTCAGCTGACACGAGTCGGATATTGTTGTAGATGCATAACAATCTCTTTTCACGGACCAAAAGACAAAATTTTAGACTAGTTCAAATTGAAAGCGTTTGCAGACGACAAAATAAATGTTACCAAAAAATTGAACTTTGTTTTGGGACGGGTAGAAAACATTGTGGGAAAAGGAGAAAATGCTGGTTACCACAATGTTTTCAAAAGGCTTCTTTCTCAGGGTCGTTAAAAGTCGGGATTGTGTGGTAACGAGTTAAACGACCTTAAGAAAGAGGTCATTTGAAACCATTTGGGTCAAGAAGGAAAATGCTGGTGACAGTATTTTCTTCTTTTCACACATTAGTTTTAACTCTTTACCACACAATCCCGGCTTTTAACGACCCCGAGGAAGAAGCCTTCCGAAAACATTGTAGGAAAAGGAGAAAATGCTGGTAACCAGCATTTCCTCCTTTTCCCACAATGTTTTCTACCCTTCCCAAAACAACTTTCAACTTTTCAGTCACATTTATTTTGTTGTCTGCAAATGCTTTGAATTTGGACAAGTCTAAAATTTTGTCGTTTAGTAAAGAGTTAACTATTTCAGAAGAAAATTCCACCAGTTGAGCCTCATGTAATTTGTCGTCTGCAAATGCTTTGAATTTCGACTAGTCTAACATTCTGTCGTCTGGTAAAGAGTTACGAGCCACAGCATTGCACCTTTGCTGCATTTGTCTAGTTTGTCTCATTTTCTTTTAGTTGCTGGTCATAACAACATGTGTGTGTGTGTGTGTTTTAAATCTATTTAATGGTCACCATAGCTACCAGTTAGTCTTTCTTATCCTCGTATGAATAAACTTTCTGTGTGCAGTAAAAGGTCTAAAATGGCCGAGTTTCCTCTTTCATTCCGTTCTCCTTACGTTGGAGAATAACCCTGTGTGGTCTTCGAGGTGTTTGGTGTGACTGGATCTTAAAAAACGCCAAATTAAAAAGTACAACCCTTGTTTAACACGTTATCACACAATACCATCTTTTAACGACCCTGTGGAAAAAGGTTTTTGAAAGCAGTGTAGATAAAGGAGAAAATGCTGGTTGCCAGTATTTTCTCCTTTTCCCACAAAGTTTTTCACCACTTCAAGAACAAGTTTCGTCATCTTGGCCATCTTTTTCATCTGCAAAATTAATGCTTTCAGTTTGGACTAGTTTGAAATTTTGTCGCTTGGTTACGAGATAACAATCTGTATGTCGTCAAGACTTAATTGGACAATGACGTAACACATGTTTCCCCGAACACGCGAGAGGGTATGTATAAAACCTGAAGAAATATGTTCCGAAGATTTCGATTTCCCATGTCTGAAATTTTATTTTTTTCTGAATCCCTTTCCTATTTTTCCCTTAATTAACTCACCAGACGACAAAATTTTAGCCTTGTCCAAATTGAAAGCATTTGCAGACGACAATTTCAGTGTGGCTTAAATGGTGAAATTTTTTTTTTGATAGCATAGAAAACATTGTGGGAAAAGGAGAAAATGCTGGTTACCAGCATTTTCTCCTTTTCCCACCATGTTTTCAAAAGGCTTCTTTGCCAGGGTCGTTAAAAGGCGGGATTGTGTGGTAAAGAGTTAACTCGCCAGACGGCAAAATTCAAGACTTGTCCAAATGAAAGAATTTGTAGACAACACACTAAATCTGTCTCAAATGGTGTGTAAATGCCTTTGCAAAGGAGAAAATGCTGGCTACCAGAATGCTTTCAAAAACCTCCCGTCTTTGAGTTGTTTAAACATGGGACTGTTTGGTAGAGGGTACATACAGACATTTTTAATCATAGAGTGCTAAATTCATGAAATTTATCTTTTAAGTCTACTACTGTTACAATAATAAATAGAACTGTCGCAAAGCAGACGAATACCACCCACCAGCACATCGTCACTGAAGGAGCAATCAGAGAACGGAAATGGTTTTCAAAACAAAGATCACCAGTGACCTTGACCTTTGAACCCAAAATATTAAGGCACCGCCTTAGGTAATGAGCAACATTTGTATTAAGTTTCAGGGTCCTAGGTCAAACGGCTCTGGAGTTAATGCACGGAAATGAAAACGTCTACAGACGGACGGAGAGACGGACATGGTGAAACCAGTATACAGCCCTCTACTTCGTAGGTGAAACATTTGAAACATCGGTTGCAATTTTAAGTCTGTTTTTGTCAGCATATATCACAAAAAATAGCAAACACCATTTACTTTGCACCTGTAATATCATCGGCAGTTTGGTTCCTTAACTCATGATCAAACAGATTTTGGACTTACATTTGGATTGGCAGACGACAAATTTAATTTGGCTCAGTTGGTGAGGTTTTTTTCTTTAAATGGTAAAAAACATTTTTGGAAAAGGAGAAAGTGCTGATTATCTGCATTTTCTCCTTTTCCCCCGATGTTTTAACAAGCCTTTTCCTCACGGTCATTAAACTCTAGATTGTGTGGTAAAAGTGTTTAACATTTGTGTAACTTAGTGGTATATTTTTGTGAAAACCAAATGTATTTTGCTTACAACTATTAAATTTTATTTGCTACATATGATATAGTTATTTTCATTGATTCCTGCATGTGATTCCAAATGCAATCATGGGGTTATGCTGGCTACCAGTATTTACTTCTTTTCCAACTTTGTCCTAAAGAGCCTTTTTCCTCTGGGCAGAGCCCCAGTAGCTCAGTCGGTAGTATACAGGACTTGAGAACAGGAGGTCGCTGGTTCCATTCCCAGCTTGGCCAATTTCTTTAAGAGGATTGTTTGGCTTGTATTGGAGTTTAACACCATTTTAACAGCTCGTGTCATGGCGGTCACATCATGGCGGTCAGTAACGTACCCATGTGTTTCCTGGCTTTCTTACACCAGTACTGACGCAACTTTCTTTCCAAAGCCACTGACTACTTTTCTCACATGCATCAGTGGTAAGAGGCCAAAAATCACCAGAAAGTTTGCCTCAACCGGGTATTGAACTTGTAACTGCCAGGTCACAAGTCAGATACGCTAACCACTAAGCTACCCGGGCGGGCTCCGACGATTGATGATAGTTATTGTGACAGGATTCATTCCTCTCTCACCGCCGACCATTTTTTCGACAATGATTATGTGGGAAAGCAGCCAGTGGCTTGGAGAGAATATTGTGCGGAATACTGGTAAAAGAAACTCCAGGAAAGCATGGACAGGTGCACTGGCCACCGCGATATAACTGAAATAATGTTGAAAATGGCACTTGACATCATTCAGTCAATCAATCATTTTTCCTCAGGGTCGTTAAATCTCTGGATTGTTTGGTAGAGGACTAAAGACAAAAACAAGCAACAAGACCAGTACTGAAAGTTGAATTGTTTATTTCTCTAAAAAATGGTAATGATCGTGAAGAACAAAATGAGGAACTAATTTAATTGAAACCATAATAAATTCTAAAAACCCAGGTCAAATATGAACCCTTCACCACACAATGCATAATTTTCCTGACCTTGAGATAGAAGACTTTTTGAAAAAGTTGTAGGGAAAGGAGAAAATGCTGGTTACCAGCATCTTCTTCTTTTACCTACAATGTTTTCTACCCTATCAAAGACAACTTCCACACTTTTAGCCACATGCTTTTTTGGGGTCTGCATATGCTCTGGGTTTGGTTGGACTGGTCTAAAATTTTGTTGTGTGGTACAGGGTTAAACAAATTGGTGCTTATGTGAAACTATAGGAGCTTAACTCTTTAACAAACAACAAAAAATGTGGACTGGTCCAAATTGAAAGCATTTGCAGTCGACAATTGAAATGTGAATCAAATGATGTAAATTGTCTTGGATAGGGTAGAAAACATTGTGGGGAAAGGAGAAAATGCTGGTTACCAGTATTTTCTCCTTTTCCCACAATGCTTTCAAAAGGCTCTTTCTTCAGGGTCATTAAAACTCGGGACTGTGTGGTAAAGGGTTAAGAATTCCTCTTCACTTGATGGGGTAAAACAAGATCACCGCATGTGGGCGCCAATGCTTGGCTGCAGTTGCTTGATTTTCAGTGAAAATTTTTAAGTCCAAAACAAGGGCGTAACTGTGTCAAAAATATTTTGATTGTTACCTGACCCTGTTGTATCAGTTCCCCTTTTGATAGTTAATAACTAGTTCAAGTGTGAAGTAAATATCTTCAGTAATGACAGAGGTAGATCTATAATAAAATGTCAGTATTTTTGAAAAAGTCAAAAACCTTTTCATGACGTCGCAGACGACAACAACGCCAGAGTTATGACAATTCCTCTATGTTTTATTTGAAAACAGCCAAGCTAACTAGCCTGACAAAACAAAAATCCTCTCCAAAGAAAACGAAATTTACAAAGACCACAAAATCAGACAGGTATCATTTGAGCTGCCTTATGATCTATTCCAACATAATGAAATTATTGTAGAGAAACTTGTAACCAGCATTTTTCTCTTTTTCACACAATGTTTTCTACAGTTTTCTTCCTAAAGACTGTTAAAACTGGGGAAGTGTTTTACCTTTACCACTTAATGCTGACATTCAACAACCGTGATGAAGAAAGACTTGGAGAACATTGTGGGACAAGGCATTTTCTCCATTTCCCAACTTGTTTTCTACACTTCAAAAGCTAAATCCCATCAATAGATCCCCATTTTTTTTTTAAGTTGTCACCTGCAAATGCTGTCAATTTGGATTAGTCTAAAATTTTCTCATTTGGTAAAGAGTTAGAGCAGTCCAACCTTGATCTGAACTGTCCTTGTGCACTAGCCATAGCCAAGTATGGTGTGAATGACAATCTAACTTGTGAATAAACCTCTTCTCTCACAAAGATGCAGTGTCAGGCTCCTACAGTATAGTTGTACACACTGACAATTGAGAATGAGCAATTCAACTTGTTACAGGAAAGGCTAATGTTTAGACTTACTAAAAATATTGATTGGTAGACAGAAGAAAAACAGGAGGAAAAAGGGAAATAACTCAAAAAGTGAAGGAAAAACACTTTGAGGAGAGGAGCATCACTTGTCACATGCAATTGATCCTTTACCAAGTTAGTCAACTGCAGAGTTCTAAAAAGCATATTTGGACATCAAAGAGTCAACACTTTACCAAATCGCAAAATTTTGGACTATGCAACTAGGTCCTTTTGTTTCATCCTAGCTTCACTTAGAGAAGTTGAGAATATTATCAAAGCTTCTAATTTATATGCAAGCCCTGCATGGTATTAAAATAAATGAAGTCAACATACATTTACCACTGAAATGCATCCGTTGGATTGAAACTGTCAAATGATAAACTCCTATGGCGATATTTTTACCTGAATATTACTAAAAAGTGCAAAGGATATCAAGGATAAAAACCAAGTAATACATTTTTCAGGACCTATGAAGCATTCGAGACAACACTTTACCAAACAGCAATATTTTAGTTATGTCAAAATTGAAAGCATTTGCAGGTTACAAATCAAATGTGATTCAAATAATGGAATTTGTTTGTGATAGGGTGGAAAACATTGTGGGAAAAGGAGAAAATGCTGGTAACCAGCATTTTCTTCTTTTCCAACAATGTTTTCAAATATCCTCTTTCTCAGGGTCATTAAAAGTTGGGACTGTAAGGCAAAAAGTTAAGGAAAGCGACGCGAGTACTATCTCCCATTGGTAAAATACTTTGCAATGTTTAAAACACCCAAAATAAATAATCCTACAATAACAGTTATTCTAACAACAGCTATCTTCTACGGCTGGCTCTTCCCCTGGAACCACTCCTTTCCTGCCTCCTTTCAGGGGCTCTATTTTCCTCACTTCCTCTCCTCTTTTCAGGGACTCTCTTTTCTTCACTTCCTCTCTTCTTTTCAGGGGCTTTCTTCTCCTCACTTCCTCTCCTCTTTTCAGGGGCGCTCCTTTCCTCACTTCCTCTCCTCTTTTCAGGAACTCTTTTTTCCTCACTTCCTTTCCTCTTTTCTCTGCCGGCCTCCTGAAATCAAAATAGATATCATCAATTCTTTGCATCAAAACTTTACTAAAAGATTTGCCTAACCAACAAACCTTTCATGAAATACAATATTTAAGACATTTCTGCTATACTAACATTCTCATAGATTTTAACATAACATTGTGGTGGTAAAAGGAACAAAAGGGCCACAATGGCCCTGTATTGCTCCCCCCTCCCCTCCCCCAAAAAAACCCCACCAATTCTAGGTTATGGCTCTGAAGTGGATTGCCCATGAACACTCCCATGAAAAACCAAGTGCCTTGAGTGAAATTCTAACCCAGCTCCTCAGGACTGCCCATCCTATACCTTCATCACTGAGCCAAGGAAGCCCCAACTCACAATACTGGGTCTGTATTAACCAACCGTACTTGAATTCATTCTGAGTCTAATTTTAGATTGAGAAAGAAACACAAGTTCTGATTGGCTAGACAAATGGCTATTTGTTTAGCCATTCAGAATGCGGGTTACTTTCAAATTAAAAAAATTGAGAACAAGACTAAGAATGCTCTTAAGATTGGTTTGGTGAACATTGACCCTGAACCATGTTCTTCTAATTCTACATGCAATGGTTTTAACCCTTTCCCAAACGATAAATTTTAGGCTGGTCCAAATTGAAGAGCTTGCAGACAACAATTTTAAATTTGATGAAAATGGCAGAAAGTTCTCAAAAAGGGTAGAAAACACTGTGGGAAAAGGAGAAATTGCTCATTACGAGCAATTTCTCCTTTTCCCACAGTGTTTTCAAAAGACTTGTACTGCAGACACGTGAAAACCTGGGCTTGTTTGGGAAAGGGTTAATCTGCACTGAGTGAAAAGTTTTCTCTTCTTCCAACGAAGTTTTCAAAAGTCTTTTACCTTGGAGTAGCTAAAACTCTGGATGATTTTGTAAAGGATTAACTCTTTACTAGACAACAGAATTTTAGACTTGTCCGAATTGAAAGCTTTTGCAGATGACAAATGCGGTCCAAAGAAATGAACTTGTCTTTCCAAAGAGTAGAAAACACAGTGGGAAAAGGAGCAATTGCCCATAACCAGCATTTTCTCCTGTTACACTAATCTTTTCAACAGCTGTTTTCCTTTGGGTTGTTAAAACTTGAGATCTTTCAGTGCATGTGTAGATGATAAATGGGTTAACTCTTTACTGTACAACAAAATTTTAGACTTGTCCAAATTGAAAGCATTTGCAGAGGACAAATTACATGTGGCTCAAATGACGAGACTTTCTTTGAAAAGATTGTGGGGAAAGGAGAAAATGCTGGTTACCAGCATTTTGTCCTTTTCCCAAAATGTTTTCAAAAGGCCTCTTTCTAAAGGTCGATAAAACTTGGGATTGTGCGGTAATGGGTTAAAAGAACTTGTTATAAAAGTCACTCACTGAAGACTTCCGCCGTCTCGGAGGACTTGTGGGCTGTTTTACTACCACATCTTTACCTAGAGGGACTTCTTTGATAGGACTAAATTTCTCACCACTTGGTCGTAGTCTTAATACTGGTCGATCAGCACCCGATTTTTCTTTCGCAACTGCCTGGAATAAAATGTGAGTCAACCTTCAGATTACAGAGGTCACTTTGGTGCATCTGAAGACAGTACATGTACCTGGTTGGGTCACCATCAGACTGCTCAGAGTATGCAGTCTGTACTTTTAAATCTCTCATAATGGGATTAGGAATGATGTGCAAATGTCTTAACACCTTGCCAAACAATCCTGAGTTTTAATGAACCTAAAAAAGAAGACTTCAAAACATTGTGGGAAAAAGGAGAAAATGCTATTAACCAGCATTTTCTCCTTTCTTTCTACAATGTTTTCTTCTCTTCCTAAAAACAAATCTTTAAAATTTTTAGTCACAGTCATATTTTCATCTACAAATGCTTTCAATTTGGACAAGTCTAAAATTTTGTTTGGCAACTGTTACATGTCCATAATATTGCAGTTTTACATTCCAAAAACATGAACTCTGTACCAGACAGCAAAATTTTAGACTTGTCCATATTGAAAGCACTTGCAGACAACACATTAAAAGTGTCTGGATTGATAGGATTTGTTTAGAAAGGGTATAAAGTATTGTGGGAAAACTGAATGATTGACTGAATGATGTTTTATCTTTCAACTTACCGGATATCTATGCAATAACACCCATGTGATATTTTTTTTGTATACCACAGATATTTATAGATTTTTGATATACCATGGATATTTATAGAACAGTAATTTCCAGTGACTCCGCCCCTATCACCATTTATGAATGAAATGCATTCCAAATATAGTAATGATTACTACAGAAAGCCCGCAAAAAAAGAATGATGTCATAGCATGCGCATTACTTTCCAATGATCTGCCTACGTTATTCCTGCCAGAGATGTCATTTGAATGCTTGTTTACCCCATCTTCTCAAATAGAATAATCCAAAGTGATCTCAATCGCAATTTTCGGACATTTAATTACTATGATAAAGTACTATATATGTGGATAATGCAATTTTAAAATGTGAGTTCCGATATAAATAAACTTTTAAAATGTATTTGTCAGCAACATTTTTCACATCTTTTTTTCACAATGAGTACAAATCAGAGGTTAAAAGATAAATAGAATATGTACATAGCGTTGTTGTAGATCAAAAATATCTAACTCAAGGCTTGACAATTATCAATTATCCCAACCTCTTTAGATATTTTTGATCTACGACAACAATATTCTATGTATTCTCTATTTACACCACTTCATCATTATTTCAGTCTTAACAAAACAACGGCTCACTTATATACATGTGTTTCAGGTTTTACCAGAACTACGCTAGGGTTCTATAGTGTCTTGCCCACGGCCACAATATTCCTATGAAAAAACTAGTGCTTCCAGAGAGGATCAAACCAGCAGGCACATTACAAAGCCTACTACTCCTCACCACTGAGCAACCCAGGATCCCATTATGGGAAAAGGAAAAAAAAAAAAATGCTATTTGTCAGCATTTTCTTCTTTTCCCAAAATATTTTCAACATCACTCTTCCTCAGATTCATTTAAACATGCCATTGTTATATAAGGAGTTAACACTTTACCACACAGCAAAATTTTGGACCTGTTCAAAATGAAAACATTAGCAGACCACATACTAAATGTGCTTAAAATGGGGAACTTTGTATGACAAAGAAAAAACATTGTGGGAAAAGGAGAAAATGCTGATTACCAGCATTTTCTCCTTTTCCCACAATGTTTTCAAAAGTCCTTTAAGTACTAAAAATCAATTGCAAAGAACTTATTCTGTACCTGCTCCTCAGTTAAAGGCAGCCAGTATATACATGGGGTGGCCTTTGTCTTTTTAAAGAGATCATCTAGTAGCTTAGCTGGGGGTTCATCCTCCTTTTTCTGCTGGGCTGCTGTAATAAAGGGGAATAAATAATACGAGCCTGCTGTTTTTTTTTTCTTTTTTACCCAATGACAAAATTTTACACATGTCCGAGTAGAAAGCATTAATTTTTCAGAAGGCAAATTAAATATGGCTCATATGATGGGACCTGTCTTAGGGATGGTAAAAAACATCTTGAAAAACATACAAAATGCTGACAACTGGCATTTTTTACTTTTCCCACAATGGTACCGTAAATGCTTTACCATAAATCCCCAGTTTCAACTATCCCGAGGTAAAAGGCATTTGAAAACATTTTGGGAAAAGAAGAAAATGCTGGTAACCAACATTTTCTATTTTTCCCAAAATGTTTTTAGCCCTTCCTGATATAAATCTCATCATTTGAGTGTTACTTTATTTCTTTTCTGCATATGTTCTTCATTGGGACCAGTCTGAAATTGTGTCAATTTGGCAAACAGTTAATAAAGTCATTTTTTGCAAGGTTGTTAAAACAAGGGATTGCGTGGTAAATAGTTATCAGAACTGTTTGTTTTTATTCAGTGCAATTCTTATACAAGGTCTTAATCACTTTATCCACAGAGGTTATGTTATGTGTACTTTAAACAACAGTCAAATCTCTCACCTTTCTTTTTCTTTTCTCTTTCCATTCTTTCTAAACTCCTCCTCCTGGCTTCAGATAAGGACCTTGACCTTCTCCTTCTTTTGGGTGATCTTGACCTGGACTTTGACCTTTGCATTGTTCTATCCCAGTCCTCCCTCGACTTTTTAGGTCTGTCCCATTCTCTTACAGGCTTTTCTTTCTCCCTTTCTTCTCTCTCTTTATTTCGTTTCTCCCTCTCCTCTCTTCTCCTGGCTATTTCCTTCTCTCTCTCCTCTTTCAGTTTTTCCTGTCTTTCTTGTCGCTCCTTTTCTTTCTGCAGATCTTTCACTTTTTTCTCAGGGGGTGGAATGGGCTTCTCATCTCCTTTGTAAAATTCCAGCTGGAAAAAAAAAACAACATACAATACTAACCCTTTAAAACAATCTTGAGTTTTAATGATACTGACAAAGAAGACATGAAAACATTGTGGAAAAAGGAGAAAAGGCTTGTAATCAGAATTTTCTCCTTTTCTTACAATGTTTTTACCCTTTCCAGGACAAATCCTCTTATCTGGGACACATTTATTGTCTGTAAATGCTCTCAATTTGGACAAGTCGAAAATTTTGCTGTACGGTGAGGAGTGAAATGACACAGAATCAACCATATATGTATATCATACACAACAATAACCCATTACCACTCAAGGTATGTGTACTCTGTTTGTGTAACTCTTTACCACATGACAAAATTGTAGACTCTGAGCACACTTAAAAACATTTGCAGTCAACAGTTTAACTCTTTAACACACAATCCCGACTTTTAACAAGCCTGAAAAAGAAGCCCTTTAAAAACATTCTGAGAAAAGGAGAAAATGCTGGTAACCAGCATCTTCTCCTTTTCTCATAATGTTTTCTACCCTGTTAAGGATAAATTTCTTCCTTTGAGCCACCTTTAGTTTGTCGTCTGCAAACTCTTTCAATTTGGACAAGTCTGAATTTTTGCTGTTTGGTAAAGATTTAAATGTGGCTCAAATAATTTGTCTGTGAAATATTTTTTACCCTTTAGCAATTCCAGAGTTTCAAGACTCTGATTAGGAGCTTTTTCTCCTTTTCACATGATGATGTCCATCCTTTCAAAGACAAATCCAATCATTTGAGACATATCCTATTTTCATCTGTAAATTCCATGAATTTGAACAAGTCAAAAATTTTGTTTTGTGGTAAAGAATTCAAATCCAACAAGGGGTTAAAATGATACGGAGTTGACTTGATTTCTAGGGACTCATAAATTGAAATTTTATTTGGGAAGGCTGTAAAACATTGTGGAAAAAAGGAGAAAATGCTGGTTACAAGCATTTTCTTATTTTTCCACAATGCTTTCAAAACCTTTCTTTCTCAGGGTCAGTAAAAGTCAGGATTGTTCAGTAAAGCTTCAAAGTCTATAATTCTCACCTGTTCCTCTGATCCGAAGTCCACTATCAAAGTTTTCGGATTGGACTGTGGCCATCTTGTATTGTGTAATGCCTTTCTTGTTTTGACTGCATCCTCTTCATTCTCGTACTATGAACAAAATATGAAACTAGTTTTTATCCGTTTCCATGTTGAAGTTTTTTTTTTTTTTGTGGTTAACTCTTTACCAAGCGAAAAATTTTTAGACTTGTCCACATTGAAAGCATTTGCAGACGACAAAATAAACATGACTCAAATATTGAAATTTACTGGTGAAAATGTAGAAAACATTTGGGGAAAAGGAGAAAATGCTGGGTACTAGCATTTTCTCCTTTTCCCCAATGTTTTAAAAAATCCTCAACTTTTAGGTCATTAAAAGTCGAGATTGTGTGGTACGGGGTTAACCTTGTTTACAGCAGAATTTCAGTAATGTCACTGTGACTTCCATACTTGTCCATGTAATCAGTATCTTTGACTCTTTACCACACAATCCCGACTTAACAACCCTGAGAAAGCAGCCTTTTGAGAACATTGTGGGAAAAGGAGAAAATGCTGGTGACCAGCATTTTCTCCTTTTCCTACAATGTTTTCTACCCTTACCAAAACAAATTTCAATTTTTGAGTCACAGTTATATAGTCATCTGCAAATGCTTTCAATTTGGCCAAGTTTAAAATTTTGTCATTTGGTAAAGAGTTAAGCCTTCATTAGACGACAATATTGAAGACTTGTCCAAATTGAAAGCACTTGAAGATGACAATTTTCAATGTGGTTTACATGATCCATCTTTGAAAGGTTAGAAAGCAATATATGAGAAGCACAAAAGGCTGGTTCCCAGCAATGTTTTATTCTCTACTATTTAAGCCATAATTAATTTGTTTGTTCGCTTGTATGGTGTTTAAACTCTCTTTTCAATATAATTTCAGTTTTGACTTACAATAATAAAACAGTCAGACTTGATCTTGTCAATCCAGAACTGACTTACAATAATAAAACAGTGAGACTTGATCTTGTCAATCCAGAAATCCTCTTCCACAATGGGCCCAGTTCTCTTGGCCAGTTCTTTGAGCTGATTCACCGTGAAGGGCCGTACAAGATTCCGAATATGGACAATCTTGCTGGCTGGATTCCTGGCTGGGGAAGGAGATCGTTGTGGCTTTTCCGGCTCATCAGGTTTCACAAGGGGTTTGACTGAAGGTTTTGAGTCGATTCGCCTTATCACTTTTATCTCACCACCTTGAAAAAAAAGAGATTTTTTCTTTAGTCTTTACCAAATCATCCAATGTTTTAACCCTGGAAAAGAAGGCTTTTCAAGAGTGAAAGTGTTTGTACACAACAATTAAGCTGTGGCACAAATGATAGAATCTGTCTGTGATACGGTAGAAAACTTTGTGGGAAGAGGAGAAAATACTGGTAACCAGCATTTTCTCCTTTTCTTACAATGCTTTCTACTAGAGATGGGACCAAACAATAAATTATTCTAAACACGGCTGAAAAAGAAATATTTTCAAATATTAAAAATGAATATTCAAATACCTATTTTTGTATTCATTCCCATCCCCACCTTCTACCAACTTACATACAAATTCTTTAGTTATAGTCACATTTCATTTGTCATCTGCAAATGCTTTCAAGTTAGAAGGGTCTAAATTTGTGTCCTTTGGTGAAGAGTTAACATAGGTTTAAGTAGACTAAAGCCTTACCTTTTTTTTCAGATTTTTTATTAGTAGTTACAGTAATTGTCTTGAAGGTCCTTTCTTTCTTCTCCTCCTGTACTTTCTGTTGCTTTTTTTCCTTTTCCTCCTTCACTTCATCTTTTTCATCAGTCTTTGTTTCCTCTTCCATCTGTTCCTCATTTTGTTCTTCACCTTGATCCTCCTCTTCCTCACTGCTCTTGACTTCTTTTTCCTCCTCCTCCTCCTCTTCCTCCAACTCTTCTTCTTCCTCTTTCTCACTTGCAACATCACTTCCGCTTGGAGATTCAGGATTATCTTTCACTTCCTATGACACAAAACAAAACTTTTTTAACCCTTTACCACACAATCCTGAATTTTAATGACCTTGGGGAAGGAGGGTTTTAAAAACATTGTGGGAAAAGGAGAAAATGCTGGTAACCAGCATTTTCTTCTTTTCCCAAAATGTTTTCAACCCTTTCAAAAACAAATCTCATCATTTGAACCATGTTCAGTATCTCCTATACAAAGGTTTGTCATTATATATGAGTAAAAAATTTACCCTTTCCCAAACAATACCATGTTTTAGTGACCCTAAGGAATATGACAACATTTGAAAACAATGTAGGAAAAGAAGAAAATGCTTATGGCCAGCATTAAATCCCTTTCCCACAAGGATCTCTACCCTTTCACAGACAAATCACTTAATTCTAATCATCCTTAAGCCTTTACCAATCAACAAAATTTTGGGACATTCCCAATTGAAAGCATGTGCATGCAACAAAATAAAAGTGATTCAAAAACTGCATTTCACGTTAGGAAGGATAGAAAACATTGTGGGAAAAGGAGAAAATCCTGGTTACTACAATGTTTTCAAAAAGGCCCCCCCCCCCCATTAAAATGTGGGACTGTGTGGTAAGGGTTAATCTATCACCTGCAAATACTTCCAATTTTGAGATGTATCAAATTTTGTCATCTAATAAAGGGCCAATGATAGTAAAACACAATGAAACCTGTCTTAGCCCATTTTTTTTTTTTTTAAAAGACCCTGAAGAAAAAGGCTACTACAAACATTTAACACCAACAGTTCTCAGAGCTTACAATATCCCAGTTTAGCATTGGCCAGCGTTTCCTCCAGATATGGTACCAATCGAATGTGTTTTGGATAAATTCTGACACTGTATCGATGACTGATGCAACCATAGACACATGTAGCGCTATGACAAACACTGTTAGCAGAGTGACACAGAGGATGCCCAAACATGTCTTTCTGACCATCATTGACTCTGTGACAGCTGACTTTCTTGTATTGCAGCCAATGGAACTTGTGCCAGATATTGACTGGTTTTTTTTTTAACTCTTTATCACACCAGCAAAATTTTGACTTGTCCAAATTGAAAGAATTTGCAGACAACAGTTTAAATGTAGCTCAAAAGATGGAATTTGTCTTTGATAGTTTAGGAAACATTGTGGAAAAAGGAGAAAATGCTGGTAACTAGCATTTTCTTCTTTTCCCACAATCTTTTCCAGAGATTTCTTCCTATGGGTTGTGAAAACTCTGCATTGTGTGGGAATGGGTTCAGTGGACAATTTAGGAAAGATTGACTCGGACCATAGTTATCATAGTTGAGATAAAAAGCTTCATAACTAGCGTGTTATTTTCTGGAGTTGAAAATGAATTCAGTGTTCAGCAAAACTGAAACAGTAACTTACCTGAACGACGGTTCTCTGGATTTTCACCGATCTCGTGTCTTCCTGAGGTTCCGTCTGCTGGTCGACACTGTTTGTATCATCCTCGTAATCCATCTCATCCTCGAGTATTGGTTCAGGGGCCAATTTCAGGGACGGTTTTATATCTGGCATGATATCCTGTTGTAAACAAATTGAGGTAGTTCAGTCTGCAACGCTCTGATCTTTATCATTTTTCAAGTTAACCCTTTACCACACAATTCCCCTTTTAACAACCCTGAAAGAAAAGCCTTTTGAAAATATTGCAGAAAAGAAAAAACTGCTGGTAACCAGCATTTTTCGTCTTTTCCCGCAATGTTTTCTACTGTATCAAAGACAGAAGTTTTCATTTGAGGTACCTGTTATTTATCATCTTCAAATACTTTCAATTTGGTAGAGTCCAAAATGCTATTGTTTGGTAAAGACTTAAGTCTTCTCTTCAAATCTACTGGCTTGTCATTTCAGACTCAAGATGTTTTACCATAACTTTTTCCAAAACAATCCCAGGTGTAAAATAACCCTGGGGCAAAAGGCTTTTTGAAAACATTGTGGGAAAAGGAGGAAATGCTGGTAACCAGCATTTTTTTCTCCATTTCTCTCCATGTTTTCAACCCTTTGAAATACAAACTTCATTATTTGAGTAAGATTTAATTTTGTCTGCAAATGCTTCCAATTTAGACAAAGCTCAAAGATTGCTGATGAAGAATTCCATATTTTTTAATCCTCCACAAAACTATCCTGAACTGCCATGACTCCACTGGGGATGGCTTTTTTAAAATGTTGTGGAGAACAGGACAAAGTGCTGGTAATCAAAATTCTTTCCTTTTGCCCTGTTTTCTACCTTTTTTCCCAGGCCAAATCCAACTGGTTATCTGCAACTGCTTTCAATATTGTCAAGTCTTGAATTTTGTCATCTGGTTAAGTGTTGACTCTTTACCACACAATGCCAACTTTTAACGACCCTGAAAAGGAAGCCTTTTTGAAAACAATGTGGGAAAAGGAGAAAATGCTGATAACCAGCATTTTCTCCTTTTCCCACAATGTTTTCTACCCGTCCCATTAGAAATTTCAATTTTTAAGTTACACTTAATTTGTCATCTGCAAATGCTTTCAAGTTGGACCAGTCTAAAATTTTTTTGTTTGGTAAAGAGTTCAACAGTTTGTCCACTTATACCACCCACAACACACTTTTCAAGCGACTGGCTACTTTCACACAGAAGCAAAGTTAAATCAGTGATTTCCAGTGGGAAAGAGGATAGAATTGTTGCAATATTTCTCATCAATCCTTGGAAAAATTGTTGGCTGAGCAATGATTTGTATAGATCTTTGGTTTTTAAGCCGTTTTCAACAAAATTTCAGTTAGGTCTTGGCTGCCTGTGTACCCATCAATGCTTTTCTTTCACGAGTACTTCTAACAGTATTACTTCAAGGCCAGTGGCTGCTTTCCCACATAACAATGTACAGTAATTATAAAGGAGTTAATCCTGTAGTAATGACCATCATCATTCCTTGAAAAAAATTGGCCAACCTGGCAATACGAATCTGTGACCTCCCTGGTTTTAAGCCCTGTACATTACAGATGGAGCTATGGGGCTTGGCAAGACAGAGAAATGAGGTGAAAAATTGATACCTTCAAACTATCTGTTGAAATGGGCATACTTGTGACCTTTTTAGGCTTTTGTATGATTGCAGTTGTTGTGGATCTGGATCCCCATTTCCTCTTCTTCATAGGTTTTTCATCTGTTTGTTTGTCCTTCTCTCCATCTTCACCCTCTCCTTGCTCCTCAAGAGGTCGTCCTTAAATTCAGACAAAATCACCCTTAACCCTTTACCGCACAATGACGCCTTTTGACGCCCCTGGGAAAGAAGCCTTTTGAAAACATTGTGGGAAAAGGAGAAAATGCTGGTAACCAGCATTTTCTCCTTTTCCCAGAATGTTTTCTACCCTATCAAAGAAAAATAGCACCATTTTAGCCAAATTGAATTTGTCATCTGCAAATGCTTTCAGTTTGGAGAAGGCTAAAATTTTGTCGTCTGGTAAAGGGTTAACCAGACAATAAAATTTTTGAGACATGTCCAAACTGAAAGTATTTGCAACCGACGAAGTAAACTTGTGTGACTCATACAATAGAATTTGGATATGAATGTGTAGAAAGCAATTTGGGAAAAGGAGAAAATGCTGGTAACCAGCATTTTCTCCTTTTCCCACAATGTTTTCTACCATATCAAAGACAAATTGCACCATTTGGGCCACAATGAAATTGTCGTCTGAAAATGCTATCAATTTGGACAAAGTGACAATTTTGTCCTTTGGTAGAGGGTTAATCCTGTCATTGCAAAAAGTAACAATTATCTGACATATGCAACTCAAATAAGCACCCATGTCAACAGTTTAACTTCTTACCACGTGACAGAATTTTAGAATTGTCCGTATTTATACAACCCTTTACCAAATGACAAAATTTTAGACTGGTCCAAACTGACAACATCTGCAGACAACAAATTAAATGTGGCTAAAATGATCTCATGTTTTCTGAAAGGTTAGGAAACATTGTGGGAAAAGGAGAAAATGCTGGTTACCAGCATTTTCTCCTTTTCCCACAATGTTTTCAAAAGCCTTCTCTTTCAGGATCGTTAAACCCAGTGATTGTGTGGTAAAGAGTTAAAGCATCCATGGGCGACAAATTCACCCAAGCCTCACATAATTTGACTTGTCTTTAAAAGTTACGGAAAACATTGTTGGAAAATGTACCCACATGTTTTAACTTTTTCTGGGTCACTGAAAGTTGGAGTTGACTGCTAGAGGGTGTACTTGTCACCAAACCTTAGTTTTAAATATCGTAAAGACATATAGGAAGAACAATGTGGGAAGGGAGAAAATGGTTATAACCAACATTTTCTCGTTTTTTTTCACGGTGTTTTCTTTCACAGCCAAATCTCGTAACTCACGCCATGTTTAAATTGTTGTCTGCAAAAGCTTTCAATTTCGAAAAGTCTAAAATTTTGTCGTCTGGTAAAGAGACAATACATATAACATAGGGAGTGAACATACTGTTCAATGATATTTTCCTAAAGACTCTTGGCTCAGGCTGTTCCACAGGTTTTGTTTGTTGTTTGTCCACCTGTTTTTCCTGCAATGACAAAACAAAAACCTGTAATGAAGAAATGCTCTTACCAAAGTTTGTTAAATTCTGAATTTATCTACCATATTGGATATTCAAGCCCTTACTATTACAAAAGACAAACTCAGCCTGATTTTACATTAATTGGCCCACAATGTTTAACCAGAACAGACTGCAGAGAGCATCCAGCTTCATCTTAGATTTGCTCCCAACCATTTCTCTGGAGATACTGTGACAAAAAAAGTCACAAGATGTGGCAAACTGGGCCTAAACTCACCAACCATTCAAAGTTGCTTTCTTAGTCCAATTCTAAATTTAGAAAGTAAAAATAATTTGTGGCTGGCTAATCAGAAATTGTGATGCTTTTAAATTAAGAAAATTTTAGAGAATTATTGAATAAATGCTTTAACCTTTTACCACACAATGACCTTGAGGAAGAGGCATTTTGAAAACATTTTCTCCTTTTCCCAAATTAGTTTTCTACCCTTTCAGGGACAAATTCCACAATTTAAGCCACATGTAATCTGAGGTCTGCAAAAGGTTTCGATTTTGATGAATCAAAATTTTTTTTCATTTGTAAAGAGTTTAGAATGGTTGGTGAAAATGGGCCCTGATCTTTTGAATAATTATCTGTAGAATTTAAGGGGCTCATCATTATTTAATCTTCACCTTTCCACAATGGGAAAATGTCACATAAGCATACAGAACTGCATTTACCTCCATTTACAATGCCGTATATATTCCAAAACCAGCCAATACTTCTGCAAATGCATTCAATGGTACATTGTTCTGTAAACCCAAAGGCAGATGACTTAAAAATACATTTAAGGAAAAGGAGAATATTCTTATAATCACCATTTTCTCCTCTTTCCATAAAGTTATGACCCTTTCAAAGACAAATCCAATCACCAGAGTCACACTGAACAAGTCATCTGCAAATACTTTCAATTTGGAAGAGTCCAAGATTTTGTTGTTCATTAAATCTATCCGCATTTGTCTTGTTTGTTGCAAGTTTATGCGAGAGAAAGTCTCTAGCTCCAAAGTCAGTCAACTGCCATGGTTTGTATCAATTAACTCTTTGACAGACGATAAAATTTTAGACTCTTTCAATATGAAAGCATTTGCAGATGACAATTCAAATGTGGTACAAATGATGGGATCTGTGGGAGAAAGGGATGAAAACACTTTGGGAAAATGAGGAAATGCTATTTAACAGCAATTTCTCCATTTCCCACAAGCATTCTATCCTTTTACAGACAAAAACATCATTTTAACAACATCTGTCGTCTGCAATTGCTTTCAATTTTGACAAGTCTAATATTTTGTTGTCTGATAAAGAGGTAGACTTGAATTCATGTTCATTTTCCACACTTCACAGATATATTTTCAAACTTGTTTACAGAGGCGAGTTAAATTTGCCATTGTATTCCAAAAAAGACAAGTTTTACATTGAAAGCTGAAAGAGCAATAAAAGAAAGGTTAGTTGTGTATGTACAAGATCCAATACCAAGGGCCAAAGGTCTGTACCACCACACTTTTGTTCCACGTCATCAGTATAGGGGGCCAGTCCCACTTTATAGGGGGAGTTTTAAGGTTGGAATATATATTTACGTCCCAATGAACCCAGCCATCTTCTCTCTGTGTTTGTATTGTTTCAATCAGACTCCTCATGCACTGTTTGTGAGTTTGTTTGGTGTTAAACACAGTTCTTAATATTATTTCAAAACTTATGTATCGCACAGAGTTTGGGGCGGACAGTTTTGACAGCAAACAATATATAGTTGTATAAAGAATGCATTACAGTTCCTTTCCTTTCTTTTAAACAGAAGCTATGGTCAATTCACTGACACTTTCATACTCATGGTATTGTTCTCATATGATCCAATCCTCTGGAGTTTTCAATTCAATGATACATACAGGTCCATCCTGTAAAGCAGACCTGTCTCTGACAGGACTCCACTGTCACATGATCATGGTATGTCCATCACACGTTTTGTTTTAAATCCAAGAGGATAACTCCTATATTCCACAACAATCCCACAAACATTCAAGTCTCTCTGACTTGCACTGACTAGTTGAGTTGTCTCTTTAACACTTTCACCACGTAAGTTAATCAAGAAACAGCTTGTCACATAAGCTCCTCCAGATGGAGAGACTTCCATTGGATGTTAAGTACACATGAAACTCAGGTGTCCATTTATAGTCTTTTGTTTTGCTAATCTGGTGCTATAACACATGGTCCACAAGGTAAAAAGTCCACCATGGGCGGAGCTTATTCTAACACATATACAGTAACAACAATAGAATAAAAGTCTTTTGATCTTGAATGCTGTTTATGCAGTTTCTGTTTAGAACAGTAAATCTCCTTCTTCATACGCCTGTTGGGTTCATTGGGGAATCGACCTGGGCATGGACAGGGGCATCACAACAATATTGGTGGCATAGAGGAATTTTTTTATAACGTCCATCCATCAGAGAGGGAGGGGGTTAAATCCACCAGTCTTTGTCAGCACAAACTAAATATCATCATCATCAACATTTTACAAACATTCCAAAAAGAGAAGGAGTTGCCTCAACTGTTGTTTTGTTCAACAACATGTATTTACAATTCTAAGTGTTTTATTTTAATAAAAGAACAAAAGTATTGAATTAACATCTAATTTGAAATTAACATGTTAAAGTTTCTTCCGGTCCTTAAACATTAAGTTGCCTTTCACAACTTAAGTAAACCTTAAAGTGTCTTTCACAACCTAGGCTATTGTTGCAGACCAATGTAAATATTGTTGCGGACCAATGTAAATACAGATCAGGCTGCACAATGTGCAGTCTGATCTCTGATTTACACTGTCATCTTAAAATTGGAAAAAAAAAAAAAAAAAAAAAAATTAAAGTCGTATTTCTAGACTGAAAATGCCCATTTGGTTTATCTGGGGCCATAGGAGGTTAACATCCATAAAAAAAATACATGTACTTCAACTTTCTAGACAAAACTAAAAGCAAGTGCTAACATTTAAATGTTAATTTGGAGGCCCATATTAAAGATCAAGATAAGCATGGGTTTCATTAGTCATTGTTTCTAAATGAAAATCTGTATTGTGGGTACTAACCATTCGTTCAAAATGTCTCAAACAATTGTGCCATGCTCTGGAAAAGTGGGGCTTAATGCATCTCTGTGATGCATGATACCAAGCCATTCACACATAATTATGGATCAATGAAATCCATTTTGTATAACAACCGACTGCTTTTTGAGGTAAAGTGGTCATTTGACATGCAGAAAATTGACCACTAGCGAAAAGTTTTGGCCCAGGTCAGCCTGCGCGGACTGTGGAAGCTGACCTGGGTCGATACTTTTTGCAGATGCATTAAGCCCCCTGTCTGCACAACATGGCTCAATTATAAAAAAAAAAAAAAATGCATGTTTCAATGAGCAGTTCTAAAAGCATTTGAATCTCAAAATATTCCCATTTTTTTTTTTTGCTAATGTGATACACAATAAGCTAAATATTTCAATGTAATCTGGGGTTTAACACTACTTTCAACAGTATTTCTGCCATATTGCATATGGTCACTTATTTGAGACTTTTGAAAACGTTGTGGGAAAAGGAGAAAATACTGGTTACCAGCATCCTTTTCCCACAATGTTTTCAGAAGCCTTTAAACTCACGGATGCTTGAACTCTGTGGTGTGTGGTAAAAAGTTAAATATTTACCAAACAATCCAAGGTTTTAACGACCATGAGAAAATGGGGTATTAGAAACATTGTGGGAAAAAGGGAAAATGCTGGTAACCAGCATTTTCTCCTTTTCCCAGAATGTTTTCTAACCTTTCATGTTTCGATCAACCTTTATTTTGTCCTCTGCAAATGCTTTCAATTTGGACATGTCTACAGTTTTTTTGTATAGTAGTTATACAGTTTGAACTCAGTGACAATATGTAACAAAAGAGGCAAATTATTTCCATTAAGCGCACTCCTTCTCTTTACGTAAGTAATTTTGACCACCATTAGCTCATACCTCTTTCAGTGCTGTGGAAGGATTTTTGGTCTCAACTTTGACATCCCTGCAATGCATAGAATTTACAATGTGTATGTTTTACATCCTTTTTTTTTTTGACAGACATCTTAGAATATCTTATAAATTCACAACATTCTGATTTTGCAACAGACAATTTTAGAAAATTGAACAAGACCCAATTTCGAACTTGTCCGAGATTTCATCAAGACAAACATTCTGACCAAGTTTCATGAGTTTTGGACTAAAAAATGTGGCCTCTAGAGTTCACACAAGGTTTTCCTTAATTTTGACCTGGTGACCTACTTTTTGATCCGACATGACCCTATTTCGAACTTGACCAAGATATTATCAAGACAAACATTCTGACAATGTGGCCTCTAGAGTGCACACAAGGTAACTGTTGATGCCTGGACGATGGACGCCGCATGATGGACACAGCACTATCTCAAAAGCTCACCTTGAGCACTTTGTGCTCAGGTGAGCTAAAAATTGTTGTCTGCAAACACTTGCCTAATTTCTTCCCTTTCAAAGACAAATGCCTTCATTAAAGGTACATTTAAATTGTTGTCTGCAATTGCTTTTAATTTGGACAAGTCTATATTTAGCTCAAGAGGTTAAGAGTTAAGAGGCTAGGTAGCCTAGTACAAAATACCACTGGATTTTTTTCCCCCCTTAAACTTCCTCCTTACTGATGATTTGCCTGCTATCACCTGACTTAATCCAGTGATGAATAATATTCGAAGGTTTTTAAAAAACTGAATAGCCCGCTTTCAAAATTATTCTCTAGTATGAGTTATGGAAATGTTTAAGAATAGGCTTGTTTGGAAATGTTACTCAGTGTGACGAAGACCTACCTTTTTTCAGGCTGAACTGCTTTAGCAGGTTCTTTCTTTTCCACTTCAGAAACTTCTTCTTTCTAGAGGTATAAACATAAACTTAATAAACTCTTTACCAAACGACAAAACTTTAGCCTTGACCAAATTGAAAGCTTTTGCAGACGACAAACCAGATGTTGCTTAAATGATAATTTCTGTCTTTCACAGGGTAGAAATATTGTGTGAAAAGGATAAAATGCTAGTAACTAGCATTTTCTCCTTTTCACACAATATTTTCAAAAGCCTTCCTCAACATGGTCGTTAAAACTTGGGATTTTATGGTAAAGGGTTAAAGCAAACTTGAAGTGCGAGAATCCATATTGGTCCTGAAATTGCTTGTCTGCAGTCAGCATCAATTCATTCATTTCTTCACCCTTTACCATACAGTCTTGTGTTAAATAAAAAAAAAGGCTTTTGAAAACTTTGCGGGGAAAAGGAGAAAATGCTGACAAGCAGCATTTTTTCCTTTCCCTACAATGTTTTCTGCCCTTTCGAGAAACCAGTCCAAGCATCAGAGCCACATATAATTTGATGTTCAATTTCTTGTCCAAAAATGCTTTTGAACTGAAAATTTGGTCATGAAGTAAAAAGTTAGTATTATAGCTAATGGGACTGTGCTTTTTTTTTTTTTCTGTGAATCTTGATGGGTGGGGTGATTCATTATAGTTTGATTACAGTGTTATTAATGGACTACACTCAGTACATTTAAAAAAGCAACTGCAGTTGTAGGTTGAAAATCAGCAGGAAATTAACAAGTTTTGATCAGATTTGCCTTTAATGTAATTTATTGTTATTCCATAGAATGATTCACAAAGTTGTTTGAATAATCTAAAAATTTCAAATGAAAAATGATACAAAAAGTTCCTTACTGCAAACCAAAAAGCCACATGATTAAATAAAAGAAATCACATGATTAAATATCAAGTATGGTCACACCTTGCATATATCAAAACTTGCCAGCTTTGTGAGAGAGGAATGAATCCTTTTGTAGAGACTATCATCAATCCTGGGAAAAATATTTGCCAAGCTGGGAATTCAAACCAGTAACCCCTTGATTTCAAGCCTTGTAGATTATTGACTGACCTATGGGGCTGAGCTTATATTAGAACACAAATGGCTGTATTTTAGTTGGTTATATTTACCTTGTCACCAACTGGACTAGCTGATCGTGACCTGGATCCAGATGACCTTGAAGTGGATTTCTTTTTCTTGGTTGGAGGTGGAACGTTGGATCTATCACAATAAATATACAAGAGAAAAATATAGCCCTTTCCATATAACTAAACCCTTTACCACACACTCCTGAATTTTAACGACCCTAAAGAAAGCTTTTGAAAACATTGCAGGAACAGGAGAAAATGCTGGTAAGCAGCATGTTCTCCTCTTCCCACAAAGTTTTCTATCCTATAAAAGATAGAAATTATTATTACAGCTAGATTTGTTTTGTCATCTGTACATGCTTTCAATTTGGCCGAGTCCAAAATTTTGTTGTTTGGTTAAGAATTAAGAAAGTAGTTTTCATGATAAGCAAGAGAAAACTTCTTTTCGCGAACTAAATTCTTACCTGTATTAACCCTTTACCAGACAATCCCGACTTTTAACGACCCTGAGAAAGAAGCCTTTTGAAATCATTGTGGGAAAAGGAGAAAATGCTGGTAACCAGCATTTTCTCCTTTTCCCACAAGGTTTTCTAGCCTCCCCAAAACAAATTTCAGTTTTTAAGTCACATTTATTTTATCGTCTGCAAATGCCTTCAATTTGGACCAGTCTAAAATTTGGTTGTTTGGCAGAAAGTTAACTCTTTACCAAACAACAATATTGTTGACTGGTCCAAATTGAAAGCAATTGCAGATGACAAGTAAAAAGTACCCCAAATGATTGAAATTTTGTCTTTTAAAGGGTAAAAAACATTGTGGGAAAAGGAGAATATGCTGGTTACCAGCAGTTTCTCCTTTTCTCAAAATGTTTTCAAAAGCCATCCTCCTTTGGGTTGATAAAACCTGGGATCATGTGACAAAGGGGTAACAAACTTGTGTTTTAACAACACTGAGGAATAAAGTATTAAATGCCAACTTGTTCCTTACAAACTGCACTGTTTGTCGACAGAATTCTACAAAATTTGACTAAGAATGATATTAAAATTAGTTGGTGAATACAGGCCTGGACTTCTGCATTACCTTTGCTGTTGAGACTGGGGCTTTGGTCTCTTTGGAGATGGTGACCTTGACCTACTTCTGGAGCTGGAACTAGATGAACTTCTCTGCTTTTTCCTGGAAAACAAATATATTAGAATGAGAGCCCTCAACTTTTTGCATACTACAGCAAACATTGGGTGCTGTTTCAGTGTTGACCAAGCTGGTTACTCAGAATGAGCCTATCATTCAGGTACACTGTGTGATATATAGAGGATCTCACACGAGTATTCATGTAATACAGAATCTATCAAACAAGTTGCCTAAAACAAGATAAAAACAAGAGGGCCATGATGGCCCTGGGTCGCTCACCTTAGTAGAGTGCCTTTAAGGTTTTTCTTTAATTTGACCATGTGACCTAGTTTTTGACCGTAGGTGACCCATTTTCAAACTCATATTTCATGAAGACAAACATTCCGACCAATTTTCAAGTCAATTCAGCAAAAAATGTGGCCTCAAGTGCCCTAAAGATATTTCTTTAATTTGACCTAGTGACCTAGATTATGACCCCAGGTGACCCAAATTTGAACTGGTCTTTGACTATATCAAAAGAAACATTCTAACCAATTTTCAAATCAAATGAATAAGAAATGTGGCCTCTAGAGTGCCCACTAGCTATTTCTTTAATTTGACCAAGTGACCTAGTTGATGACCCCAGTTGACCCAAATTCAGACTCATGTGAGATTTTACAACGACAAACATTCTGACCAATTTTCAAGGCAATTAAGCAAAGAATGTGGCCTCTAGAGTGCCCACAAGGTATTTCTTTATTTTGACCTAGTGACCTAGTTTATGGTTCCAGGTGACCCAAATCCAAACTCATCTGGTATTTCATCAAGACAAACATTCTGGCCAAATTTCAGGTCATTTGAGCAATAAATGTGGCCTCCAGAGTGCAAACAAGGTATTTCTTTAATTTGACCCAGAGAACTAGTTTATGACCCAAGTTGACCCAAATTAATCTTATGTGAGACTTTATAAAGACAAACTTTCTAACTAATTTTCAAGGCAATTGAGCAAATAATGTGGCCTCGAGAGTGCCTACAAGGTATTTCTTTAATTTGACCTAGTGACCTAGTTTATGACCCAAGATGACCCAATTTTGAACTCAATGAACTTGTTCCGCTTAGATGGGCGAACAAACTTAGAAAAGAATCACTACATACCAAATATCAAAGCTCTACGCCTTCCAGTTTTAAAGAAGAATTTTAAAGTTTTCCTTCTTTGTTCCTATGTTTGAACTTGTGACCCTCGGGGCTGGGCCAGTTTTGACCCAGGGGCATCATATGAACAAACTTGGTAGAGGTCCACTAGGAAATGCTACATACCAAATATCAAAGCTCTACACCTTCCCATTTAAGAGAAAAAGAAATTTAAAGTTTTCCTTCTTTGTTGCTATTTTCGAACTTGTGACCCCCCGGGGTGGGGCCAGTTTTGACCCAAGCAGCATCCTTGGAACAAACTTGGTAGAAGTCCACTAGGAGATGCTACATACCAAATATCAAAGCTCTATGCCTTCCCATTTAAGAGAAAAAAAAAATTAAAGTTTTCCTTCTTTGTTCCTATGTTTGAACTTGTGAACCCCGGGGCAGGGCCAATTTTGACCCCAAGGGCATCCTATGAACAACCTTAGTAGAGGTCTACTAGGCGATGCTACATACCAAATATCAAAGCTCTATGCCTTCTAGTTTTACAGAAGAAGATTTTTAAAGTTTTCCTTCTTTGTTCCTATGTTCGAACTTGTGACCCCCCAGGGTGGGGCCAGTTTTGATCCCAGGGGCATCATATGAACAAACTTGGTAGAGGTCCACTAGGAGATGCTACATGCCAAATATCAAAGCTCTACGCCTTCAAGTTTCAGAGAAGAAGATTTTTAAAGTTTTCCTTCTTTGTTACTATGCTCAAACTTGTGACCCCTGGGGTGGGGCCAGTTTTGACCCCAGGGGCATCATATGAACAAACTTGGTAGAGGTCCACTAGGCAATGCTACAAACCAAATATCAAAGCTCTACGCCTTCCAGTTTCAGAGAAGATGATTTTTAAAGTTTCCCCTCTTTGTTCCTATGTTCGAACTTGTGACCCCCGGGGCAGGGCCAGTTTTGACCCCAAGGGCATCATATGAACAAACTTGGTACAGGTCCACTAGGAGATGCTTCATGCCAAATATCAAAGCTCTATGCCTTCTAGTTTTACAGAAGAAGATTTTTAAAATTTTCCTTCTTTGTTCCTATGTTTGAACTTGTGACCCCTGGGGCGGGGCCAGTTTGGACCCCAGGGGCATCATATGAACAAACTTGGCAGAAGTCCACTAGGAGATGCTACATGCCAAATATCAAAGCTCTACGCCTTCAAGTTTCAGAGAAGAAGATTTTTAAAGTTTTTCTTCTTTGTTACTATGCTCAAACTTGTGACCCCTGGGGCAGGGCCAGTTTTGACCCCAGGGGCATCAAATGAACAAACTTGGTAGAGGTCCACTAGGAGATGCTACATACCAAATATCAAAGCTCTGCGCCTTCTAGTTTCAGAGAAGAAGATTTTCAAAGATTTTGCTTTTTTTCCCTTTTTGTTGCCATGGCAACCAGAGTTGTGGGTGGAATTTAATTCTTTGAACAATTTTGGTAGAGCTTCACCCAAGGAACATCCCTGCCAAGTTTCATCAAGATTGGCCCAGTGGTTTAGGAGAAGAAGATGTTTAAAGAAATTGTTGACGGACGACGGACGACAAGACGCCGGACATAGGGCGATCACAATAGCTCACCTTTAGCACGTTGTGCTAAGGTGAGCTAATGAGGTCTGTCTTGTTTTTATTTTGTTTTAGATGACAAATTCAACAAAAACATGAACAGACATGAAAGATCCTGTTCATGACATGACAAGAAATTGTGAAAGAAAACCACCAAACTTAATTTGTGTTACATGGAAAATGTTGCAAACTATGTTTGGCTTCTTATGTCATGTCAGGAGGGAACTTTCTATTTAACATTATGTTGGACACAAATTATATTTTAGACAAATCTTCACTTCTTATGAAGATCTTTCTCAGGGTCAAAAACTTGGGATTGTTTGGTACAGAGTTAAAGCTACAGATACATCAAGAAGTGTCAACACGGTAGTTCATCATTATTCATTCCAAAAAAATCTAAATTGTAGGTATTCATTAAAATTGTCTCTATCCACACTCATTACACATTATTTCATCCCCTGTTAGAATTGTCTTGCTTTGAACAAAAATTCATTTATTTTTCGGCAGCAGTTGCATGTAATGAAGGTTTCTTGAGAGGCAAGTGTACATGTCAACAACATGTATTAAACTCTTTAACAGATGGCAAAATTTCAGACTCTTCCATATTGTAAGCACTAGTGGATGACTTATTCTGTGTTGCTCAAGTAATTGGCTTTTGTCTTTGAAAGGATGGAAAATACTGTGGAAAAAGCATTTCCTCCTTTTCCCACCATGTTCTAAACACCTTCTCCCTCAGAGTTGGTAAAATATGGGATAGGTTGGTAAAGCATTAAACAGTGTTGAAACTGATTCCACACCTCTTCCATGTTAACTATTTACAACCTAAAAAATTTTTAGACATATCTAAACTCAAGGCATTTAGTGGCTCAAATGATGGAATTTGCCTTTAATTGTGTAGAAAATATTGTGGGAAAAGGAGAAATGGCTGTTTACCAGCATTTTCTCCTTTTCCCACAATGTTTTCAAAAGGCTTCTTTCTCAGGGTCGTTAAAACTCAGGACTGTGTGGTAAAGGGTTACACATACACGTACCTGACAACTGGCAACAGCTTCTTTTTCCGATCAGCTGGTGATCTGGATCTGCTTCTTGAACTAGAGCTTGATCTGGACTGTTTTCTCTTTCTACAGGAATAATTAAAGTAACCACATTAACTTCACGAAATGAAAAAATATTACACTTGTCTAAATTGAATGAATTTATAGACAACAAAATTAAGTGTGCAACAAATGATGAAAATTGTCTTTGGTAGCTTGGCTTAGAAAACTCAAAAAGGGAAAACAATTTGGTTACCAGCATTTTTTTTCTTTTCTCACAATGCTTTTAAATACCTTCTTTTTCATCGTTGTTTTAACCCTTTACTAAACGACAAAATTTTAGACTTGTCCAAATTGAAAGCATTTGCAGACGACAAAATAAATGAAACTGAAAAATGGAAATTGTTTTGGGAAGGACAGAAAAAACTGTGGGAAAAGGAGAAAATGCTGGTTACCAGCATTTTCTCCTTTTCCCACCATGTTTTCAAAAGGCTTCTTTCACAGGGTCGTTAAAACTCGGGATTGTGTGGTAAAGGGTCAAACATGGCATTATTTGGTAAAGGGCCAACTAATTCTTCTCTTCCAATCACACTTCCATTACGTACAACTCCTTTTGTCTAGAAGCCGACAACTTGTGAAAACATTGTTGAGAGAGAAAAAATTGCCAAAACATTGAACAGAAAAGAGAAATTGCCTTAAACAAGCAAATTTCACCCTTTGCCACAATTACATGTTTTCTTGTATTATACCTTAATTTATGTCGATTTCAACTTAAAAAGCATTGATTGATTGATTGATTGTATAGTGTTTAACGCCGTTTTCAACATTATTTCAGTTATATCGCGGCGGCCAGTACACCTGTCCATGCTTTCCTGGAGTCTCTGTTACCAGTACTCCGCACAATATTCTTTCAAAGCCATTGGCTGCTTTCCCACATAACCATTGTCGAAACAATGATCAGCAGCCAGAGAGGAATGAATCCCATCGCTATGACTATCATCAATCCTTGGAAAGAAATTGGCTGAGCCGGGGATCGAACCAGCAACCTCCTGTTCTCAAGTCTTGTACACTACCGACAGAGCCACGGGGCTTGGCCTTAAAAAACATAAGAAAGTTACTGTAAAGCATAAACTATTAATTATTAATAAGTTATTTATTCCAGATGTCCAAATTCAAAGCATTTGCAGACGACAAATCAAATGTGACTCAAATAATGAGACTTGTCTTTGCACTGGTAGAAAGCATTGTGGGGGAAAAGAGAAAATACTGGTAAACAGTTTTTTCTTTCTTTTCCAACAATGTTTTCTTCTCTAGCCACAATGTTTTCAAAAGGCATTTTTCCTCAGTGTCAATACAAGGGAGGATTGTTTGGTAAAGGGTTAAGAGTTTAGACAAAGTTCAGAAGGCAAGAATCATTGGAATGTGCATGCTGAACTTGATCTATGTGCTTTGCAAAAAGCGAAGGCAGTCAAAATTATATGGATCCAATTTTTTTTCATATCCCAACCCAGATCATAAGGAGTTGTAAACTTCAAACTAGTGAGTACATACCTTTTCTGTGGACTTCTTGACCTTGATGAGGAAGATGATGATGAAGATGATGATGACCTTTTTCCTCTTTCTTTTGGATTTTCTGAAGAAAATGTTAAAGATTATAGGGCAGTTTTTGGCCCACGACTGTAGAAGAAATAACACAGGCATGCCGCATCTCAAATTTGAAATATGGGGCTTTTGCTGTACTTGTCTTGTATTGCTCTTTGTCTCAACTGCAGGACATAACACGTCTTCCCACAGATACTCAATTAAAGGTGTCTCAATGAAAAAACAATTGAGCACCCACAACATAAATTTTGGAAAAGAAAGTAACAGTTAAGTTTTGCCTGAACGGTGTCTCTGCTTGAACCCTTTATCACATAATACCAAGTTCTAACGACCTTGAGGGAGACACCTTTTGAAAACACTGTAGAAGGAGAAAATGCTGGTGATCAGCATTTTCTCATTTTCCCATAATGTTTTCTATCCCATCAGAGACAAATTTCATCATTTGAGTCACATTTAAATTGTCTGCAAATGCTACATTTTTCTGATGTGGTAAAGAGTTAAACAGTAATTTTGGACCCCTGCACACTGATGACCTTTGCAGAAGAAAAACGAGAACAGCATGCAGGAGCCAATGCTTTACTGTAAATGCTTGAAACTTTTCAGTTGAAAAAAGGGCATAACCATGTAAAAAAATATATACTGATAGTAACCTACCCCTGTTGTATGGGCTTCCCTTCAATAGTTAAAAACTTTTCCAAGTTTTAAGTATCTTCAGTAATAATGGAGATATTACAATATGTGGAAGTATGCATAACGACAACGCCAAGGCTATGACTATTACTCAATGTTTTCTTTGAAAAGAGCCGAGCTCACTAGATGTGGTGAAAATAACAGGATTTCTCACGGAAATGTTCAAAAAAATTGTGCAAAAAGGAGAAAAAGCTGGTTACAAGTATTTTTTCCTTTTCCCACAATGTTTTAAAAAGCCGTCTTCCCTATGACTGTAAAAACATGGGCTATTTTGGTAAAGAGTTAATTTACTTTCAGAGACTTTCTCCTTTACTCCTTCAGATTCAGTCTCCATTTTCTGTACTTTATCTGTACCCTCAGCCTTGTTTGCTCTTCCAGGTGCTGAACTTTTCACATCTTTCTCTTTGTCTCCTGCTGTTTCTTGATCTACAACCTCATGTGTTTTTTCTACTTCCTCTCTTACTGTTTCAACTTCCATCTTCTCTTCTACCATCTCAACTTTCTGACTTTTAGTTATTTTAGATTTCTTATCTTCTTCTCCAGCTTTCTGATCATTTCCAACTACATTTTTCTGATCAACAACTCCTTGTTTCTCCAATTCCTTCTCAGAGTCCTTGTCATTAATATTATCCTTTGTGTCCATTTTCTCCCCTTTCCCCTTCTCCTCCACTTCATCTTTATCTGCCTCAAATGATCTTGAACTTCTTGACCTTCTAGACTGTCTCTCTGGTTTGTTTGCAGCTGACATATCATTTTCCTGACTGCAACCCAAACAATTTCACAGTTTGTACATGAATAAATTTTAATCCTTTACCAAACAATCCTGTGATTTAACTCTATACCAAACAACACAATTTTGGACCTTTCCATATCCAAAGGATTTGCAGACCGAAAAATCAAAAGTGGCTTTAACGGTGGAAATCGTTTTTGAAAGTGCACACAATATTGTGGGAAAAATAGAGAATGCTTTTACCAGTATGCTCTTCTTTTCCTACAATATATTCAAAAGCCTTTGTTTTTAGGGTTGTTAAAACCATGGATTGTATGGTAAACGATTAATGACCCTGAGGACAAAAGTTTTTTGAAAAGGAGAAAATGTTGGTAACTTTACTTTCTCCCTTTAACAACTCCCCTGGGGAGTGTTGTCACATGCTATAAAGTGGAGGGGGGATGCTTAAGGTAAAACATTGCAAAATTTCTGAGAATGAAAGTAGTATAACTTCATAACTGTCCAGGTTTTAGTCCTAGCCAAAAGCAAAGCACTGGCCTAGTGAGAAACCAGCAATATTTACTGCAATTTTACTGATTTTATTTGATTGTTTTAAGCATTTAATATACAGTAAAACCTCTCCTCACGACCACCCCGGTAATACGAGCAACCCGCTATTACGAACGATTTTTGTCAGAACGGAATTTTTCCTTCTTCATAATCAATGACCATGACCCCGGAAATACGGGCACCCCGCTATTCCAAAATTACAACCACCATTTTCAGTACCAATGAGTAATTACAAATAGATTTTAACCCCGTGAAACGACCACTAATTTTCACATTTTTTTTAAGGCCAGCTAATTTTCACGCGTCCATAATCACGAACTAGAGGCCGTGCTTCATGTACGAATATTCTTGGGTCCGATGGAGTAGACAATCAATTAGCGATCTTTTGTTTATTGTGTTAAGTGATCAAGGTGTTACCTTACATAATCAAATGACCAATAAATTGGTGATAATTAATTCGGCTTTTATTCGGTAATCAGGCGTTTATCACACATTGCTGACACGGGTGAAACACATGTCGACATCCGGGTAATTACGATTCGTTTTGTACATCTAGCTTTTGTAATTTGAGACGCTTGGGTTAATATCTAGCGATCGGGATGGGATAATTATTTGGTTTTTGTTCCACATTAAAGCCATACTTATATCGTAGAGAATATGCGATTTTTGAACTGGTGAACACTTCAACTTTGCGATCGACGATTAGTAGAGCTGTTCGAACATTCAACTCGAATCAAAATGGAAAAAAAAAAAAAAACCGTCAGGCTCTTCAATAATATTCGAAATTCTTTGTTTAAAAATGAAAATGAGTGCGTGGAGTAGGGGTTCTTGAGACTACACAAGATAAAAAAAAAAGCAGATTAAAACAGGGAATATGACAAGTTCTATCAGTAACATTTAATTATGTAATCTTTAAGTTCAGATACTTGATTAATGTACATATCTTGCTGTAAGAGTTTAAATAGGCAATTATGAATGGGCATTCACTGCCATGTGAATTTATTCATAAAAATTCAAGCACATATTAACTTTACAATAAACATGAAAATTTTTTTGTTGTCATTTAAATGTGTTGGCATAGGCTTCCCCGACTAAAATATGTATACATTACTTGGAACACAATTTAAATCCACATAAGTCTACACATAGTCTGGGTTTGATTCAAAATCTAGGTGGGTGAAACCCGGAAATCAGACCACCCCGCTAATAAGACCAATTTTCAAAGGTACCATGGGTGGTCTTAATAGAGGGGTTTTACTGTATTTGTGAAGACACATTTCTTTGACTATTTGCTTTTTTTAAACCATGAAATGATGAAATTTATGTTACTGAAAAGGGAAAACTTTGTTTTTCCCCCAACAAGACAGTCACTTAACTCTTTACCTAACAATAAAATTTTAGATTGGTACAAACTGAAAGCTTTGGCAGACAACAAATCAAATGTGGCTCAAAAATTGAAATTTGTTTGGTGAAGAGAAGAAAATATTTTGGGAAAAGGAGAAAATGCTGGTCACCAGCATTTTCTCCTTTTCCCACAAAGTTTTCACAAGGTTTTTTCTTCAGGGTTGTTAAAAGTCCGGATTGTGTGGTAAAGGCTTAAAGACTTACCTTTTCTCATCTTTATCATCCAGCCTTGAAAGTCTTCTCTTTGATTTCCTCATTTCACCTGTTTCCAACTCAGCATCAACTGGTGCAGACCCTTCTTTGTCTTGGTCTTTGGCTTTAACTTCAGGTTCCTGCTCGGGTTTTCCTGTTTTATCTACAGGTTTAACTTCATCAATAGTGTTCTCACTTCCAGTGTTTTCCGGTGTTATCTTTTCTGCTGGATTTGATGGTCCTTCACTTATATTTTGGACAGGAAGGGGAGGTGGCTGTTGTACAGTGTCAGAAGGTTCAGGTGTGTCAGCGGGCAGAGAACTTACAGAAGAAGTCTTATCAGGTGTTTGTATAGTAGGCCCCTCAGAAGTTAGTGACTCTTTATCAGTCTGAGACTGTGAAACTATCTGTGGTTTTGTAAGCCCTACAGGGACTGGTGATTCTGTATCAGTGTTCGATTTCAAAACTATGTCTGGTTTAGTAGGCTCTATGGGGTCTGGTGATTTTTTGTCAGTCTCAGATTTTGAAACCTTCACTAGTTTAGAGAGCTCTGCAGGAGCTGGTGATTCTGTATCAGTGCCAGATTTTGAAACCACCTCTGGTTTAGTAAGCTGTGTAGGAACTGGTGATTCTTTGACAGTGTCAGATTTTGAAACCACCAGTGGTTTAGTAAGCTCTGAAGGGGGTGGTAATTCTGTATCAGTGTCAGATTTTGAAACCACCACTGGTTTAGTAAACTCTGTAGGAGCTGGTGATTCTTTAACAGTGTCAGATTTTGAAACTACTTCTGGTTTAGTAGGCTCTGGTGATTCTTTAACAGTATCCGATGATTTTGTAATTACCTCTGGTTTGGCTTTCTTTGGAGAATCATCTGCATCACTTTCTTGGCTAGAGCTGTTTCCTGTGGATTAGATAGGAAGTTTTCTAGAACACAAAATTAAAGGATTAACTCTTTACCACACAATCCCGAGTTTAAACGACCATAATAATAGAAGGCTATTGAAAACATTGTGGGAAACGGAGAAAATGCTGTTAACCAGCACTATGCTGGTTACCAGAAATGCTGGTAAGCAGCATTATGCTACTTACCAGCATTTTCTCATTTTTTCCACAATATTGGTGAAAGCCTATTTTCTTGCAGCTATCAAATCTCAGGATAACAAGTTGAATAACAGAAAATAAAGTGCAGACATCATCTCCTCTTAGTACTAAACTCTTTACCACACATCGAAAATGTATACTCATCTGGACTGAAAGCATTTGCAGATGACAAACGTGATTTAACCCTTTACCACACAATCCTGACAGCCAATGACCCTGGGGAAGAGGCAATGTGGAAAAAAACAATGTGGGAAAAGGAGAAAATGCTTGTAACTAGCATTTTCTCCTTTTCCCACAATGTCTTCTACCTTTCCCAAAACAAATTTCAGTTTTTGAGTCACATTTTTGTCGTCTGCAAATGCTTTCAATTTGGAAATGTCCAAAATGTTGTTTGGTAAAGAGTTAAAAATTGAAATTTGTTAGGGGACAAGTAGAAAACATTGTGGGAAAAGGAGAAAATGCTAGTTACCAGCGTTTTCTCCTTTTCCCACAATGTTTTCAAAAGGCTTTTTCTTTGGGGTTGTTAAAAGTCAGGATTGTGTGGTAAAGGGTTAAAGTGAAAAAACACAATAGGTTGTGAAACTCTAAAACCTAATTAAAGATTGGAATATTGTCACATTACACCAGTATGCTTGCAAAACTTTTCACTTTACCAACAGTAAAATTGAATATGTCAACTGTCAGAGACTCTTCAGGCTTGAAATGAGAGATGAAAAAAAGGACTTTAAAGATGATATTTATATAGGACCGGGAAGCCCATTATGAAATTTGTCAGTGAAAATAATCTTTCCATAAAAAAAATGCCAACTTTTTTGTGTCTGTTGCATTTTGCACATTAACAAAACTGAACCAGTTTTCTACATTCACAGGGTAACCATTCACAGCAGTAATTGTAATTCAAACAAGACGGTACTGTCTTTCGCAGCATAGATTGCAAGAAAACTGGGATATTTTCTCAGAGACTCATGTTCTTAAACTGGTTCCCCTCGAAAACTGGTAGGTTGACAACTCTTGGTGAAAAACCGTGTGAGCAACTTGAGAGCTCTTGTCCAATGCTTTGAATAGCTGTGAAATTTAACAAAAAAGCCACAAAAACAAGCGCTTAAAAGAACACAGACAGAAAATTCGGTAAAAATGAATATGTGTTCACAAAAAAATGTCTGACGTCGAAACATTAAAATTCGAGAGGATATCAACTTACATTACAGACATCAGTGAGAATTTCCTACAGGCGAATGACCCGATAATTATTCACAACATGGACAGAAAATAGCTATCAATTTAGAAGAAACTGTCGAAAAAGCATAAAACAGTTATACACAAAGCTTTACAATAAAGCTACACCATTTACATTTGATTTCAAACTTCGTCACACATGGATCATCTTGAATTACGTACTTGTACAGTACATAAGCGGCCAAGTATAATAATATTTACAGGGGCCATTTCAAACTGACCCATTTCAAAAAATGATCAAAGTACATAGAGTACTGTCCAATGAAACTTTCCTTTTTATTTTCTACTTGTCCAACTACTTGTCCAAAAAAAATAACCAAGCAATGACGGTCCCATTACGCTTACTTGAGTTAGACAGACCTATAATTTTGAGTGGTGAACAATGGGTCCATAATGACCCTGTAGTGCTCCACTGCTTGTCCCTTTACCGCACAATGCCGCCTTTTAATGACCCTGGGAAAGAAGCCTTTTGAAAACAGCGTGGGAAACAGCATTTTCTCCTTTTCCCACAATGTTTTCTACTCTGTCAAAGAAAAATTGCACCATCTGAGCCACACTGAAATTGTTATCTGTAAATTCTTTCAATTTGGACAATGCTAAAATTTTGTTGTGTGGTGAAGGATAAAATGTAGTAAAAAGCATCACATGTGCAGAGACTTATAATAAAACCTTGTAAGAAGTCTGTATTTCAATAAAGATTCTATGAAAAAAAAAAAAGGGCCAATAAAAACATCATGCAATGATGATGTGATAGAATATGAAGATATCATATGCATGCACCATTCATTCAAAATTTAGATCCATATTAACTTTGAAAAACTTCCTGAGAAAATTTCCAGAATTTTTGTAGCAGTAAAAAAAAAAAATTTGTTCTGCATGAATGTTTGTTTTCACGGTGTTCTATGTTGTTTTTAACATCATTTCAGTTATGTCATGACACCCATCCATGCTTTCCTGGATTTTCATTTACCAGTGTTCCTTGCAAGACAGTGGCTGCTTTCCCACATATCATCGAAACATTGATCAGCCATGAGAGAGGAATGGATCCTGTTGCAATGATGATCATCAATGCTTTGAAAGAAATTGATGGAGCAGGGAATTAAAACCTCTGATGACCCTGGTCTCATGTCTTATACGCTACCTATTGCGCTACTAAGCTCGACTTGGCATGAATGTAAAAAGTTTGGAAAACAAAAAAAACAAGCATTCTGATAGTATTGCATAGCAATACACAGTCCCCTACAGGCCGTATGTATCGCTGGCATGTCAGTGAAATTTTTAAAGTCCAAGGCCCGTAAATGCGTCAAAAAGCAGTGGAGCGGGACAAAACTCGAACTTGATGTGTAAGTCATGGTGGTTGATGCATACACCAAAAATCAGCTCTATATGTAGCAGCGTTTAGAAAAAAGGTGCGGAAAAATGTTTTATCAGTGAAATTTGGTAAGTCCAAGGCCCGTAAATGTGTCAAAAAGCAGTGGAGCAGGACAAACTCGAACTTGATGTGTAAGACATGGTGGTTGATGCATACACCAAAAATCAGCTCTATATGTAGCAGCGTATAGAAAAAAAGTGCGGAAAAATGTTTTATCAGTGAAATTTTGTAAGTCCAAGGCCTGTAAATGCGTCAAAAAGCAGTGGAGCTGGACGAAACTCGAACTTGATCTGTAAGTAATGGTGGTTGACTTACACAGCAAAAGTCAGGTGAATATCTACCAGCATTTAGAAAAACAAGAGGGCCATGATGGCCCTGTATCGCTCCACTGGCTTATAAATATAAACCATAAATAATAAACATTTCAATGCTGAGCCAAATGGTTTCAAAATGAAGACTTACAAAGTTTTCTCTGTAAAAGCCCATATGAAAGTTGAGACCCGCAGGGCAAAGCCATTTTTGATCCCAGAGCTATTTAATTACTTGAACCCTGGTAGAGATCCACAAGATAAAGCCATAAAAATAAGGTGATTTTCAAGTTTTGTCCATATGAAGCCTCTGTAAAACATAAGACCCCTGATGCAAGGCTAATTTAAAAAAAAAATCAAAACAGGAAGATTTCTTAAGTTGTCACTATGTAAGCCCATGTAAAACTTGTGACCCCTGCGGTGGGGCCAATTTTGACCCCAGGGCTAAAATTTTGGCCCACTTGGTAGAGGTCCACTAGATATAGCTACATGCAAAATTTGGTAGCTCTAGGCCTTATGGCTAGGTACAGGAAGATTTTGAAAGTTTTCTCTATATAAGCCTATGTAAAACTTGTGACCCCTGGGGCAGAGCCAATTTTGACCCCAGGGCTATAAGTTGAAGAAACTTGATAGAGGTCTACTACATAAAGCTACATGCCAGATTTGGTAGCCCTATGCCTTATGGTTTCTGACAAGAAGATTTTTAAAGATTTCTCTATATAAGCCTATGTAAAACTTGTGACCCCTGGGGCAGAGCCAATTTTGACCCCAGGGCTATAATTTGAAGAAACTTGATAGAGGTCTACTACATAAAGCTACATGCCAAATTTGGTAGCCCTATGCCTTATGGTTTCCGACAAGAAGATTTTTAAAGATTTCCCATATTTTTCAGTTTTGTTGCCATGGCAACCAGAGTTTTTGAAGGAATCAAATTCTTTCAAGAAATTCTGAAGAGGACCATGGCAGGATCATTTCTGTGAAGTTTCATGAAAATTGGATGGGTAGTATCAGAGAAGAAGATGTTTGAAATAAAAGTTAACGCACGCACGGACGGACGGACGCACGACGGACACCGGGCCATGACATTAGCCCACTGGCCTTCGGCCAGTGGAGCTAAAAAGCCCGGAAAACTGATTTATTAGTGAAATTTTGTAAGTCCAAGGCCCGTAAATCCGTGAAAAACCAGTGGAAAGGAAAGTCGAACTTGATCTGTAAGTCCTGGTGGTTGAGTTACACAGCAAATCTGAGATCAATACCTACCAGCGTTTAGGAAAAAAGTTCAGAAAACTGATTTATCAGTGAAATTTTGTAAGTCCAAGGCCCATAAATCCGTGAAGAACCAGTGGACTGCAACGAAAGTCGAACTTGATCTGTAAGTCATGGTGGTTGAGTTACACAGCAAATCTGAGATCAATACCTACCAGCGTTTAGGAAAAAAGTCCGGAAAACTGATTTATCAGTGAAATTTTGGAAGTCCAAGGCCCTTAAATCCGTGAAAAACCAATGGACTGGAACGAAAGTCGAACTTGATCTGTAAGTGATGGTGGGTGACTTACACACCAAAACTCAGCTCAATATGTACCAGTGTTTAGAAAAAAGTCCGGAAAACTGAATTGCCGGACTGCAGGACAGATGGACAGACGGACAGACGGAGTGCAAACCTGAAGATCCTTCGGCTTCGCTGGTAGGGGACTAAAAAAATGAATGCTACAAACCCTTCTGCATGTTAAATATTGAACACATCCGTTCATGGCCATAAAACATCACAATAAAATGAGCCATGCTCTGGCAAAAGGGGACTTAATGCATCTCCTTGATGCATGGTACCAAGCAAGTTATTGCATGATCGTGGACCCATCAAATCTATTTTGTCTAACTCTTTACCACACAATCCTGAGTTTTAATGACCCTGAGAATGAAGCCTTTTGAAAACATTGTGGGGAAAAGAGAACATGCTGGTAACCAGCATTTTCTCCTTTTCCCACAATGTTTTCTACCCTTCCCAAAACAGGTTTTAATTTTTCATTCACATTTATTTTGTCGTCTGCAAACACTTTCAATTTGGACCAGTCTAAAATTTCATTGTGTGGTAAAGAGTTAACACACAACTGAATTTTGAGGTACACTGTCCTTGGACATAAAGGAGATTGAGAAATAGTGAAAAGTTTTGGCCCAGGTCAGTCCGGACGGACTGTGCAGGCTGACCTGGGTCGATAATTTTTGCAGATACATTAAGCCTCCTTTTCACAGAGCATGGTTCAAATGATGTTTGCTTTTGTGGAAGTCAGATTTCTCCAAAAAACGCTTTGTGACTTTTCTGTCCATGAAACAATGGAGGGTCAAGTGCATGCCACCCTTAACTCCTCACTGTGACCTTGACATTGCAAATAATGAAATGGTCTGTGAAGCCTTAAGTCTGCATGTCATCTCAACAAGATATATACATGTATGAAAAGTCTGACAAGAGATTAAAGAGATATGGAGCCAACACAATTTAACTCTTTAGCATGCAATCCCGAGTTTAAACAACCCTGAGAAAACAAGCGTTTGAAAACATTGTGGGAAAAGAAGAAAATGCTGGTAACCAGCATTTTCTTCTTTTCCGACAATGTTGTTGACTACTTCAAAGACCAATAGCATCACTTTAGTTATGTTAATATTGTCGTCTGCAAATACTTTGAATTTGGACAAATCTAAAATTTTATGGTTTTGCTTAAGGGTTAAAACAGCATCACCTTTACGTGGATGATTGTTTAGAGAAACCTATCCAGTGCAAGTTGTCCCATCTAGGCTGACACATGTGTGAAATAATTTTAGGATCAGACAAGAGGTTAACTCTTTACCAAACGACAAAATTTTAGACTGGTCCAAATTGAAAGCATTTGCAGACGACAAAATAAAAATTTAAAATCAAAATTTGTTTTGGGAAGGCTAGAAAACATTGTGGGAAAAGGAGGAAATGCTGGTAACCAGCATTTTCTCCTTTTCCCACAATGTTTTCAAAAGGCTTTTTCTTAAGGGTCGTTAAAAGTCAGGATTGTGTGGTAAAGGGTTAAGGAGACATGCAACAGACATGACCTTTGAAGTTAAATAACTGGACCTCGGAGACTGGGGTGTGAAACCTCTACTCTGCATACAATCTTATCATGATGAGACAAGTGTGAAATACTTCAAAGCCCCAATAGTGGCCAAAAATAAATAATATGAGTTTTAAAATACATTTTTAATAATACCATCTAAAAGTATGGAAGTTACTGTAAAAATGAGATTTTGTTATTGTAGGAATGGTCCAAGTGTTAGTCGCTAGCAGAGAAATGAATCTTTAAAACCAGGTAAAAAGTAAACAAAATATAGTGCCTGCTAGCATACCATATTACAGTGTGTTATGTCTATCTTTACATTTTGCCTTTTTTTTTTCAACGTAAGAGTTTGATGTGGGACGAGGTTGATGTGTATTACTTACTATGTGTCATGTCATATCTTTTATTTTCCAAATTTGTTTTGAATCCCAAAAGGAAGCCCAAATGGTAAAAGATCAGATAATTGAAGAATAACTTTAATCCAGTTCTTGTTATGTTGGAATTCTTGTTTGATTTTTTTTTTTTAGCTGAGGCAAGCATGTCATAACTTACCACATACGAGACAAACCAGACAAATGCAGTTAAGACACTGCATACACAACACACTGAAACATCCAACATTTCATTAGAAATGCTTCAGCTTCACATATCTACCCAAAGCACCTTAACACTTTGCTTTGCCTATCTCATTTTCATCAATCTAAGGGAGGTAATTGGATTGGCCATACCAATATCCAATAAAACTTACGCTGATGTTCCAAATTTTCCATAAGCTGCCTTTGCTGCTGCCGGTAGAGTTTAATGAATTCATTTTCCTCTTCATCATCCTGCTAAAAACATAAAATACAATTAACCCATTATCGCAATGATCAAGTTTGAAGCAGACAACTTTGAACATACCAATGTAAATTTGGTAGTAAAGTCAGTATGAATGAGGTTTACATGAATATAATGTTGGCCCTTCAAGTGTCTTTCAAAACTTTATGTGCAGTGTGATCTTTTGATCTACACTGTCTGCTTTGATGAAAAACTAGAGAAACCGAAATTGCATTTATATGGGTCTTATTTCTAGAATGAAAATGTCTTTTGGGTTTTTTTTGGCACTCTAAGGGTTGAAATCTTTGTGACAAATGTAGAAATTGCTTGCTAGCAGCAATATTTCCCTTAGCCCATTACAACATTATCCACAGTTAAACGACCTAGAGAGCATTTGAAAACACAAATGAAAAACGGTTTCAGCATCTTCTCCTCATTCAAGAATGCCTTCTACCCTTTGGATGACCCTGCCAATGTCAACATTTGAGTCACATGTAATTTGTTGTCAGCAAATCCTTTTAGTTTGGAAAAGTCTAAAATTTGTTGTCTGGCAAAATATTTTCCATATAGATATGCTGCACTTCAAAAGCAACAATAGCACCACATGCGCAAACTCTTGGCTGCACTTTTTTTTTCTGTGGAAATTATGTACTGAAAAAAAACAAAGCACAAATACTTAAAGGTTACATGCTCTTGTTAAATGGGTTCCCTTTTTGATAATTAACAACCGCTACTACTCTATGTTTGAAGTATGTGTAAATATCATTAGTAACTAGAGCTGTTGCAAACCAGACAAATACACCCCACCAGCACCTTGACACTGAAGCAGCACAATCAGAGAATGGAAATGATTTTCAAAACAAAGTTCCCCCATGACCTTGACCCTTGACCCATGTCACCCCGAAACAATAGAGCACCTCTTTGGGTCATGAGCAACACTTATAGGGTCCTAGGTCAAACAGATTTTGAGTTAGAGCACAGAAACGAAAACATGGACAGACTGACAGATGGACAGACAGACATGGTGAAACTAGTGTAAGTCCCTCTATTACATAGGTGAGGGGTATGATAACAGAAATATGAGAAAATGTCAAATGTTCTACATGACATAGACAACTCAGATCTCAGGGCTTTGACAATACCTTGTTTTCTTTGAAAACAGCAAACCTTAAAACCCTTTCCCACACAATCCCTACTTTTAACGACCCTGAGAAAGAAGCCTATTGAAAACATTGTGGGAAAAGGAGAAAATGCTGGTAACCAGCATTTTCTCCTTTTCCCACAATGTTTTCTACCCTTCCCAAAGCAAATTTCAATTTTTGAGCCACATTTATTTTGTCGTCTGCAAATGCTTTCAATTTGGATAAGTCTAAATTTGTTTCGTTTGGTAATGGGTTAAACACATAATCTGCCCAATGCAACAAGTTTTAGTTGCCATTATTATTGTGACACAAAGGCCAGGTAGGTACTAAATTTCACCAGCACTAGGCTATGGCTCTGAAGTGCTGAAAATTTTAATGATATGCATTACAGTACTATTAATTCTTAACTCTTTTACCACACGACAAAAATTTAAACTTGTCCAACTTGAAAGCATTTGCAGACGACAAAATAAATATGACCCAAAAAATTTGTTTTTGGAAGAGTAGAAAACATTACCGGAAAAGGAGAAAATGCTGGTTACCAGCATTTTCGCCTTATCCCACAATGTCTTCTAAAGTCTTCTTCTTTAGGGTCGTTATAAGTCGAGAGTGTGTGTTAAAGGGTTAATCATTTACCAAACAATCCTAAGTCCCAAGGAAAAGCACTTTTGAAAACATCATGGGAAAAGGAGGAAATGTTGGAAACCAGCATTTTCTCCTTCTCCTACAATGTCTGGAAGGCTACAAAAGATTGTGAGAAAAGGGGAAAATGATAGCAACATTTCCTCCATTTCCCATAATCTCTTCGAAGGTATTCTTTTCCAGGTTGTTGAAACACAAGACTGTTTTGTAATGAGTTTAGCTGGTGTCATATTGAATGACTCCTACACACTATAACACAGACCATGGGCCCCACATTAGTCTCCATTTACACTCTGTTCCAAGATGCAGGAAATCTGACTGCTGAAATTTTGTCTTTCAGCAAAATTCATGAGGTGCAAAGGCGACTTTTTTCAACAGTTGAAACTTGTGCTTCAACTCAAAACTCTAAAAAATGGGTTCTAGCTAATCAGAGGTTCTGTTGCAATATTAAAACCAGTTTGTTTTGTAGTTTCTTTTGGTGTTTATTGCCGTTTCAAACATTACTGGGATTTCAGATATTTTGTAGGATCCAATACACCAATCCTTGCTTTCCTAGAGTTTCTTTTACCAATACTTTGCACAACATTCTTCTCAAGCCATTGGCTGCTTTCACCTTAAACATAGTTAAAACAATGTTCATCTGCACGAGAGGAACTAGTCCTTTCACACTGACTATCATCATTCCTTCGAGAGAAATTGACCGAGCTGCGGAATATAACCACTTATTCCCTGGTTTTGACCCCTTTATGTTGAGGTACCACACTCAAGGAAAATACGAAAAGGGAAATCCTTTTGTACGAGTGATTTGCAACATGTAAACTCACAGGTCATAAGTTCTGCAAAGTGTTATTATGGAATCAGTCAAAATGAAAGTGAGCTTTTGTCTGCTAGATTTCCATCTAGGTCCTCAGTATATCATAAGATATTTATTTTATTTCTACAAAGAAAATGAAATAAATATCCCATGGTACATAGATTAATCCCTTATCAAACGAGTCTGAGTTTTACGGACCTTTAGGAAGGAAGATTAAGAAAATGCTGTGAGGCAGAGTTAACAATAATTTTTACAGAAGACTCTTTCAGACTCCTCTCACCTCAAAGCTCTTTCTTGTATCTGTAAAAGAAGAAAATAATTGAAATTAGCCTGACATTTTGTGCTTGTGAATAATGTACTTTGTTAACCATTTACTACACAGTCCCGAGCTTTAACAACCCCTAGAAAGAAGTCTTTTGAAACCATTGTGTGACAAAAAGATGCCAGTAACCACCATTTTCTCCCTTTCCAATGTTTTTTACGCTTTCAAAGACAAATTCCATCATCTGAACCACACTTTCACCTGCAAATGTCTAAAAGCTTGTCACCTGGCAAAGACTTAACCATTAACTCTTTACCAAACGACAAAATTTTACATTGGTCCAAATTGAAAGCATTTGCAGACGACTACATAAATGTGATTGAAAAATTGAAATTTGTTTTGGGAAGGGTAGAAAACATTGTGGGAAAAGGATAAAATTCTGGTTACCAGCATTTTTTCCTTTTCCCACAATGTTTTCAGAAGCTTCCTTTTCCAGGGTTGTTAAAAGTCGGGATTGTGTGGTAAAGAGTTAAAGGGGGCTATTCTGATTTTTATAATCAACCAAAACTTCTTCAACATTTATCACTCATTTTTGAAAGGCAAATAACTAAAAAAATTATCAATAAATATGAATGAAATGTATTAGGAAAACAGAGCACCAGATATATATAAGAGGGAGTGATGGTATTCTAAATCCATTATTTCTCTTCCAAACCTTAGGTTGTGGGTACTCATTAGAATCGTCTCAATGAGACGATTCTAATAAGAACCCATAACATAGGGTTTAGTGGAAAATAACTGATATTTTCAATTTTGAAATCAAAATCGCTCCCTCTATCTGGAACTCTGGGAAAAGTCTTTAGAATGGTATTTCCTTAATGGTTTACCTAGTCCCCTAAAGGCTCAGTAGAGGCCAAAGGTAAACAATGCCAGTGTTAAAATGAAATTTAAAACCAGGTAAATAGTAAACAAAAGATTGAGTGCCATGGCAACTTTTCACCTAGTTTTAAAATTCATTTTTCTGCCAGTGACCAATACTTGGACCAACTGTACAATAAACACTAACAGTGTGTCATCGTTATAATAATTTCAATACTTTTAAAAGGTATGATTTAAATTTAAATGCATGTTAAGATCCACACTTTACTTTTGGCCCCTTACCATGTCTTCAAGGTATTTTTAGATTTTGCGGCAGTATTCCACAAGGGTATTTGGGAGTGTCACATGATCAACAGCACACATAGATTATGTGGGATTGTATTCAAATAAGCATTATGACGTCATGATCTCAAGAAAACAAATGGTGCTATTGGTTGCAATATGGCCATCCCTTTATTTAATGCCAAAATTGCACTGTTTTACTGAATGTAATTGTCCAGTTTCTGTTTGCTTCCACAGATATAAACTTACTGTATCGTCTCTTTTTAGTGCCCCTTGAGTGTTATATTTTCTGAAAGGGGGCAATTAATAGAGGAAAAACGGCATAGAATTTTCCTAAGATGACGATGGCATTACTTTCTGGGTTTTAGTCAATACCGACTGAAGTGATCGCCATTTGCAAAATCTGCTGTATTTAAAGCAGAATATTGATTTTAATGTTGATCATTATTCAATTGGACATTAAATAGTGTTCACGATTAATATGTGACGCTCGTCTTAAATACTTCACTTTCTTACAGTTTTTTCCAAGTTACCGTAATTCGCCAATATATTTGGACACCCTAAAAGTTTGGACACGGTAAAAAATTTTCAGAAATAATTTATTTTGAGTCCTTACTCTGGACACTCCAAAAAATAAATTTTCCTATATATTCAGACAATTTTCCAAACTATCAGCCGATTATTAAATTTTTTAAGGCAATGTTTCCAATAGGCCTAATGATCGGCTGCATATTTGCACATTTCTGCATCATAGATATTCATCATTATGAACATGAATCCTGTATGAGCCAAGTAACTCAACGGTTATTTAAAGTCATGAAATAAGACTCCCCACCAAGACCATGCAATGTCTTTGTTGAAAACTTCTCACCAAAACGAACAGTGTAGATTTAGACCAAAGATCAGACCAAACATTCTGCCTAGTGTGATCTTGATCTACACAGGCCGCCAAAGCAACTAGTTTTGAAAGGTGCTTGGAGGGTTTGTTTCTTGACTTTTTGATGTCGTGCAAGAAGTTTCTCCTTTTTTCGTAATGTTTTCAAAAGGCACCTGCAGAAGTGTGAAATTGTCCTTCGATAAACAATATTAAAGAATTAATAAATACTAAACCTCATTGTTTCTTTCCTTTCTTTATCGGTAATCCATTTATACATAAAACTAGATCTAATGCATTTATTATTGTATGCATTCCTTTTTATTTCGGATGCAAGGAATCTTTTCTACAGGAAAAACAGGCAGATTTTTTTTCTTTCTGCTCGCTACACAAATTATGTGACATGGCTGCCCAGGTGTTCTTGAAACAACCATTACTAAATGCAAAAAGGCAGTATCAGCTAGTACAAAGTGGGCTTGATACAGGCTTATTGCATGGTCATTTTATGTTCATTTGAGCCTTTGAGGTCAGCATGTAACCAGGGAGATCTATTTAGCAGAGTGTGTAGAAAAACAGGTATGTTACAACCTTGCTCTGGATGATTTGCATATTACATCATACCCCTAATCCAAATTTTACTGCAAACATTTGTGTACTCGCGACAGGAAATCTTGGTAACTGATGGCTTAATTCACTTTGCTGATAGCAAGATGGCAGAGTTTTTGGACACACATTCGGACAACAAGGTATTACCTATTATTTCGGCCATCCCATTTTTTTCAAAATGGTGATTTCCTAAAGATTCGGACACCAAAACAAATAATTATTTTTTCCTGTCCAAATACATCGGCGAATTACGGTACTTGACAAATTGTGCATAGCCGAGAGTTTATAATTGCTAGTTGAAGTGTATGTGTATTCAGACAGTCAGGTGTTAGCGACATCCATTTGTGAAGTAATTATGGTTCAAAAATTCAAATTTATACCTGTACATACCCTGATCTATCCTTGCTGCAAAGGTAATTTCAGTTGAGAAAGGTGCTTTCAGGGTTAAAAGCAATAGTAATAATTAACTGTTAAGGTTGAACAAAATTACTGCCAATATTGGCATTAATAAAGGAGATTAATAAGTTTCTTACCTCTGGCATCTGGTGACTTCAAATTATCAAACAGAATTTGCTGAAATGGAAATACAAAAAGAAACAGTTCAGAAAACAAAGTCAAAAACTTCAATGTTTCATTTTTCCATGACGCTTTACCAACCTATCCTCAGTTTTTACCACCCTCACGCAGAATGCTTTTGAAAACACTGTCACAGTGGGAAAAAGCTGTTTACCAGCATTTCCTCCTTTCTCACAATGTTTTTCCCCTTTCAAAGACAAAGGTCGTTACATGATTGGCATTTAATATGCCATCTGCCAACGGTCCGACGAATCACCGAAATGCCACCGAAACACCGAAATACCCCTATTTTTTTCAATATTAAGTTCAGATAACTGATATTAGTTTGCAGTATTTTTCTTCCTTTCTTTTTTCTTTAACTGAAAATGCGCTGAATGAAAGTATCAATCGTTAATTAGAAGAATGATGTTGTTAATATATTCATCATTAATTTACGTGGAGAACAATCACCGAAACACTCGTGTGTCTGGTCTGTTATACACCGAAATACCCGATCTTGATTACGCCAATCTAGACCCGAAGAATTATCAGCATCATATGATCACATGAATTTATTATGAAATCATTTGCGGACGAAGTAGACCCAAATCAGAATGTAGGTCTCTGATCCATCGAAACGCACAAATAGCTCGGTTCTGTTCTGTTAAATTGATGCAATCATAATTGAAGCGTTCGGCTGCTATGATCAAACTTATTTTGTGTATGTTTGTCATTGTGATTTTTAAAATGGCATGGTTATTATTAATAATCTTATAGGTGGAATTATAATTGTCTTATCAATTTACGCCAGGTAACGTGTTAACCACAGATTTACAATGGCTGTCGGTTTTCCGATTTGGTGATTTTTAATTTCATCTATATCCAACATAAAAGTGAAAACTATTTTTGCCAGCATAGTTATGGATAAAAATCAGACACATCAACCTTGTGCACAAGCACAGCTACTGTAGTTAGATTGCGGATGTAGAATCCCTGAATCGACAAATTTTACTATGCCGGGCGGGTATTTCGGTGAACATTTACAGTACCGGTGGGATATTCCGGTGCACATTCTTCACGTCGGGCTTCAATGGCATGTTGTTATTTTGTCATTAGGTTTTAAACTAACCCTCCTTCATCAATATGATTACAATTTGTGTCAAACACCACAACTTCAGTTGTTTGAAATCAAAAATAAAAAAAAAAAAAATCTGGGGTATTTCGGTGTTTCGGTGGCATTTCGGTATTTCGGTGATTCGTCGGACCCTCTGCCAACGATTTCAGTACGGGTCAAATCTGAAACTTTGTTGTTTGGTAAGTAGTTCAATCATTTATTGAAATAAATACAAATACCTACAAAAAGCCTGAATTGAGTCTGTTTCAAGGAAACTAACTTATTTATATTGTAGCTTTTTGTGTGCATTATAAGACAGAGTTTGCAATTCTTTTTTTTATTAATTTTAATAGTTTGTTTCAGAAGATGAAAAATATCAGCATGATTTAAAGTTTTCTGTAAAAGAAATTTGATTCAATTGATCTGGACAATTTCTCTGGAGAGTTTGGGGACGATCTTTTCAGGGGATTACTTTTTCTGCAGCCTGAAAGACCAATTACTGAAAACTCTTACTTACATCTGCTAGTCCATAAGTGTAAAACACTATTCCAGTGCTAAAAGACATTCAATGCCGAATTTGATAAACTAATGCGAATTTTCTTGGACAAATAAGCCCAGGGCAAACAAGACTAGGGACATTCTTGTTTATGGACGCACAAGTCTGGACCCTGTTTGAGTACCTTTATTATCCCTGTTTCTCATCTATTCGCACCTTCCCATCTATTCGATCCCTCGGCGAATTTCGAATTTTATCACGCGACGTATTTTAGAACGACCGGACATTCGTGCACTTGATGAGATTAGTCAACAACATTGCTCAAAATCGCCGAATTATGAGGAAAAAACAGGTAAATATTGCAAAAAAGACATTTCTTTTTTGAAAATTAATTGAAAACGCTGACAAAAGTCACAAAAATACTACAAATAACCCCAAAAAATTACTGAAATCGGCTATTTTTTGTCACTTTTCATTGTGCAGACACTTTCTAAAACTCTGTCATGGAAGCGCTTTACTAAGGGAAGCTACTCAGTAATACGATATTCTACAGTACTGTTCATAAATTATGTTCCATATCTTCGGTATGGGCACCTGTTCATTCACAGAGCATGATGTTTAATTGACCCTGTTTATGTAATCATTTTCATTCTTTTACATGCATATCTAACCCCCCCTTTTTTTTTCTTAAAGGTTCGACCACAGCAAAATGAATGGAGGTATAGAAGGTACGGAGAGGAGTCCCTCAAGGCAGCCTTTAAACTAGTAAAGGAGAAAGGAATCCCTGTAAAGAAGGCTGCAAGACTTTTTAGTGTGCCCAACAGTACCTTACGGGATCGAGTGGCAGGGAGGGTTGACCCAGAAGATTATGGGAGAGACACAATTTTTTCTGTGGAAGAGGAGAGGAAATTAGTTAAACATATTCAACTGAGAGCAGAGTTGGGCTATGGATTGTCCAATGCTAGTACACAGCGTCTTGCTGGAGAAATGGCATATGAATTAAAAAAGAGAAAAAATATCACACCACTGAGTAATAATTGGCTTTATTCATTTCTTAAAAGGTGGGAGTTCAGCATAAAAACAATAAAGCCTCGTCAACTAGACAGTGCTAGGGCTAAATATTCAACACCTGAAGCATTCAGTAACTACTTTAGGCAGTTAAAAACTGTCCTTGAAGAAAATCATTTATTAGACAAGCCCCACAGAATTTTCAATATTGATGAAACTGGCTTGCAACCTGAGCATAAACCTCCAAATGTAATTGGAAACCCATACACCAAAGTCCAAGCCATTACTTCACCTCGTAGCACAACTACCACAGTCATTGCTTGTGTGAATGCATTAGGTCATTCTCTACCACCTTTTTTCATTTTTAAGGGCAAGAGGTGGAATCCTGAATTGATGAAAGGTGCATGTCTTGGAGCAAAGGGTATGATGTCTGAAACTGGATGGTCCAATGGAGAGATTTTCAGAAAGTACCTTGAAGAACACTTGCTACCATTTGTCGGATCTCCATCAGTTGATGACCCAATTCTACTCATATGTGATGGACATGCCTCACACAAGACATACGAGACCATCCGTTGGGCGAGAGAAAAGGGGATAATATTGTTTGTATTACCTGCTCACAGCTCTCACTTGCTACAGCCATTAGATGTTGCTGTTTTTGGCCCTTTCAAAAAGCATTACTACAGTGAGTGTACCAAATACTTAGCAGGTCATATGGGTATGAATATCACAAGGCATGACATATGTTCTCTAGCATCCAGCGCATATCTGAAGTCATTCACTCCTATCAATATTCAAGCTGGATTCAAAAAGACAGGAATATTCCCATTAGACATGGACATTGTAGCAGCAGAAAAACTTTTTCCATGTGAAAGTTTCCGAGAAACAATGCCTTTTGAAAAGGTACGAGCTCTTAAGCTGGACCTGAAGCTGTTGAAAATTTCCTGAAACAAAAAGAAGGAAACATAAAGATACATATACCAGAAAAAGACACTAAAAAAGAAAACGAAAAGGAAAATGTAAAACCACCAAATCCATCTGGAAAAGTGATTACAAATGATGCATTTATTTCACAACTTACGAGCTATATTTCTCATAAAACAACAAATGATAAATGTAAACTTACCAAAAAACAAATCTGCACAAATACAAGTAAGGAAAAACAAAATGTAATAGGAAGTCCAAAACCATCAACAAGTGGAATGCAAATTAATATCGATAATGACAGTGGACCTGATAGTGACCCAGACCAGGACATAAGTGACGAAGAGAAATGCTGTGTGTGTGGTTCATTTAGCCCACCTGACCTGAAGAAATGTCAATATTTAAAGATTGTGTCTTGGGGTCAGTGTGATGTATGCAATCACTGGGTTCACCTGAGTTTTTGTACCCCCGAGCGTGTGGTAAGGAGGCAGGGTACATTCCTTTGTCCTCACTGTAAACTTAATTAGCAATACCAGACTAATTAAAATGATGTATATACGTTTGACTCTTTCGGATTTTTATAGTTTTAGTGTTACAAAATTTTCCTCGATTGTTTTTTTATGAATTTTGAAACGCAGAACTTATGAACATAACTGTAGAAAGTTGAATTTTATCCTTCATCCAATCAGGGTGCGAATAGATGAGAAAGCGCTTTCATGATTATGACTGATGACCTAGATACCAAAAAGTAAGTTTATTTTTAGATTTTCTTTTGACATTGCCTTCAATTTATCGTTGATCCTTTGGATTTAACCACAAACAATATTTTATGATCGGCGAAAACAATGCACGACAAGGTTGCTTTGCGCATGCGCAAATTTTACTGCTAAGGGGATCGAATAGACGGAAATATAGGCTAATGCAGAAATCAGATCCAAGATCCGACTGTTTGTACATTCACAAATTGTTTCTGCATTCTACAATAAGCTTTTCTTATATCAAACCCATTGCCTAAAAAAATGATCCTTTCATCACCAATGTATCTAAACAATTCATTTCATTCTAACTTTTGACATTTGTCTTTTTTTTTTTTTTGTTTACAAAGGGAGACAATTCTCTTGTTGCTCTGAAGTTAGTTTCAATGCTTCGTCGCTAAATCGCAAGCTTCAAAAGCTATTTACCGCTTTCAGTCGCTCTACAAGTTGATTTTTACTTCCACTTTTCGAAATTCCTCTTTTGTCACATTCCTTACGGAGATCAACGACGCGAAGCGTTGAAATCGGTTTACCATCAATATGTATGTCCTCTCCGTCCGCCATCTTTGACCCAATTCTTCCTTCGTTAGTATCCGTTAAAACGTGAATATCAATCGGGTAAGTTCGGGCTTGCTCGTATTTAGTTCAATATTCTACGACCTCAAAATCAATATAAATTGGCCACGATCTGTTTGATCAATGAGTATTCAAATCTTGACCTTGCCGTTGAATTTGTAAACAGTGATTTTTTTTCATCATCATTAAATATTTATATCCGTGGACACTTCAAGCGAGAGCTCGGTGATCTCCGTAAAACCGAATGACTTCGGAAAAAAACCGTTACTTCAGCATCGATGATGTCCGGGTTAATTTTGCCACCAACGTTCGACAGAAGTTCTAGGAAGAGGATGCTTTGATACTGTATTGCAAAACATTCAGCATGTCATCAACATCGACAAGAAACAACTTACTGTCCGGACTGATGAAAGATGTTTCTGAAGCTATCAGGCTTGACAGAAGTGAGAAAAACGAAGTAGGTAGATCTTTCGTCAAACGATATGCTTTACAGGGGCCATCTCAAAATGAAATTGGGCCATAGTTGTTAAGATGCAGCCAACTTTCACCCTCATCATTCAGAGACAAAATAACTGGAAAAATAAATACATAATACAAAATCATTACTATGGTGGTATATTTCATGCCAGGAGATACGGGATAACTACCGAGATTATTTTACAAAACTATTGCGATAAATCAAAGATTCATTGAAATTTTATAAAGGTAGTGAAAAGTTTTCTTAAAAAAAATCACAATAAACTTCTGCTATCTAGAAATGTTACATTGATCAGTAAATATTTTAACACAGAGTTTCTCATTTGTGCACGAAGCTGACATATGAGATGAAACTGTTGCATTAGTTCTACTTGTTTCTCAGTATCTACAAGTAGAAAATTCACCATTTGGATAAACCAGGTAGTTTTTGACTTTACAAGATGGCAGTAAGTTTAAATTCTAATTATTTACAACTGTTGCTCAATTGGTATATTTTGGTTACACACGAAATGAAGTCTGTTAAACACGGCTTGAAATGCCTCTTATGAATGACTAAAACCAATCAGGGAAAAGGAGAATTAATATGTTGAAAAAGTTCTGAAAGTGTATCGATTTCTATATACATGTACTGTGAATGTCGGTTGTGGGCACAAATGCAAAAAAAGTTGTGATAAAAGAGAGAATTATCCCAATATTTTTATCGTGAAACTTTTTATTATCTAGATAATATTTCCAGGACAGTTTGTTTTATTGTGTAGTTTTCTTAAATTATCACAATAGTTATCTCCTATCTCGTACATGGCAAAAAAAATGCCACCATACATTACAGCCCTCTAGAAAACATTTCACTGGTAGATAGATTCCCTCAAAGCCATTTTCAGATCTATAAAGGCTCAAGTTAATACAGGATTTGTAGTATTCAGATGAAGTGGTGTGTTTAGCAATTGAAAATGAGACTAATGCCCTCTTCACAATAGTGGAGTGTGTACCACCATATGATTGCACAGCTGACTTGAGAAATGGTCTCTAGCAAAGGATAGCAAAAAGTTTCCATAAATGCAGCAAGCCAACCACCAAGAGGGAGACTGTTGCAAGATTAACTCCTTAACACACAGCCAAATTTTAGACATGTAAAAGTTGAAAAAAGGCAGACAACAAAAATAAATGTGGTTCAAATGGGGGAAAATTGTGTAAGAATGGGTAGAAAACATTGTGGGAAAAGGAGAAAATGCTGGTTTCCAGCATTTTCTCCTTTTTAGCTCCACTGGCCGAAGACCAGCGGGTTTATGTTATGGCCCGGTGTCCGTCGTGCGTGCGTCCGTCCGTCTGTCCGTACGTGCGTGCGTGCGTGCGTCTGTGCGTTAACTTTTATTTCAAACATCTTCTTCTCTGAAACTACCCATCCAATTTTCATGAAACTTCACAGAAATGATCCTGCCATGGTCCTCTTCAGAATTTCTTGAAAGAATTTGATTCCTTCAAAAACTCTGGTTGCCATGGCAACAAAACTGAAAAATATTGGAAATCTTTAAAAATCTTCTTGTCTGAAACCATAAGGCGTAGGGCTACCAAATTTGGCATGTAGCTTTATGTAGTAGACCTCTATCATGTTTCTTCAAATGATAGCCCTGGGGTCGAAATTGGCTCTGCCCCAGGGGTCACAAGTTTTACATAGGCTTATATAGAGAAAACTTTAAAAATCTTCTTGTACCTAGCCATAAGGCCTAGATCTACCAAATTTTGCATGTAGCTATATCTAGTGGGCCTCTACCAAGCAGGCCAAAATTTTAGCCCTGGGGTCAAAATTAGCCCCGCTGCAGGGGTCACAAGTTTTACATGGGCGTAGATAGTGACAACTTAAGAAATCTTCCAGTACCTAGCCATAAGGCCTAGAGCTACCAAATTTTGCATTTAGCTTGATCTAGTGGGGGTCTACCAAGAGTGCCCAAATTACCATCCTAGGGTCAATTCAGCCTCATGCTGGGGGGTGGGGGGGGAGGTTCACAAGATTTACATGGGCTTATATAGGGAAAACTTTTAAATCTTGGTGTACATAGCCATAAGGCTTAGGGCTACCAAATTTTGCATAATTATAGCACTATCTAGTGGACAACTATAAAGAGGGCCCAAGTTACAACCCTAGGATCAAGTTTGGCCCTGCACCAGGGGTCACAAGTTTTACATGGGTTTATGGAGTGAAAACCATCTTGTTACTAGCCATAAGGCCAAGAACTCCCAAATTTGGTCATAAACATGTGCTTATAGGGTGGAAATTCAAAAAAATCCTTTTAATCCTAACCGCAAACACAAGGGCTACCAAATCTGGATCACTTTTGATTTTTTTTTTTTTTAGCTCCACTGGCCGAAGGCCAGCGGGCTTATGTCATGGCCCGGTGTCCGTCGTGCGTCTATCCGTGCATGCATGCGTGCGTGCGTCCATCCGTGCGTTAACTTTTATTTCAAACATCTTCTTCTCTGAAACTACCCATCCAATTTTCATGAAACTTCACAGAAATGATCCTGCCATGGTCCTCTTCAGAATTTCTTGAAAGAATTTGATTCCTTCAAAAACTCTGGTTGCCATGGCAACAAAACTGAAAAATATTGGAAATCTTTAAAAATCTTCTTGTCTGAAACCATAAGGCATAGGGCTACCAAATTTGGCATGTAGCTTTATGTAGTAGACCTCTATCAAGTTTCTTCAAATTTTAGCCCTGGGGTCGAAATTGGCTCTGCCCCAGGGGTCGCAAGTTTTACATAGGCTTATATAGAGAAAACTTTAAAAATCTTCCTGTACCTAGCCATAAGGCTTAGATCTACCAAATTTTGCATGTAGCTATATCTAGTGGGCCTCTACCAAGCGGGCCAAAATTTTAGCCCTGGGGTCAAAATTGGCCCCACCGCAGGGGTCACAAGTTTTACATGGGCTTACATAGTGACAACTTAAGAAATCTTCCTGTTTTGATTTTTTTTTTTTGAAATTAGCCTTGCATCAGGGGTCTTATGTTTTACAGTGGCTTCATATGGACAAAACTTGAAAATCACCTTATTTATAACCATACAGCATAGACTTGTATTATCTTGGCATGTGGCTTTATCTTGTGGACCTCTACCAGGGTTCAAGTAATTATAGCTCTGGGATCAAAAATGGCTTTGCCCTGCGGGTCTCAACATTCACATGGGCATTTACAGAGAAAAGTTTGTAAGTCTTCAATTTGAAACCATTTGGCTCAGAATTGAAATGTTTAGTATTTATGGTTTATATTTATATGCCAGTGGAGCGATACAGGGCCATCATGGCCCTCTTGTTTCTGTTATAGGATGCTTACAGGAAATACCTAGAATGTGTCTTGAGAGTATCAACAACATTGCTGAAAGATGTTCATTCGGAAGGTAATTGTTTCCATTGCAACCAAAAAGACAAAATATTTAGCTCTTTACCTAATGACAAATTTAAGACTGCTTTTTATTGAGGGCATTAAATTTTGCAGACCACAAATTAAATGTGGCTCAAATTATGGGATTTATCTGTGAAATGGTAGAAAACATTGTGGGGGATAAAGGAGAAAATGCTGGTTACCAGCATTTTCTCCTATTCTAACAGTGTTTTAAAATCTTTTTCTGTCAGGGTTTTAATACTTAGTATTAAAGGGTTACCATATGATATAATTTTAGACCAGTCCAATTTCAAAGTGTTTGCAGAGGACAAAATAAATGTGATCAAAAATTGAAATTTGTTTTCTGAAGTATAGAAATCATTGTGCTGGTTACCAACATTTTCTCCTTTTCCTATATTTTCAAAAGTTTTCTTGTTCAGGGTCATTAAAACTCTGGATTGTTTTGTAAAGGGTTAGGGAATTTTCTGCTGATCATTGTTTGGAGGATGCTTATGTGGGAAAGCAGCCAGTGGCTAGGGAAGAATATTGCGTGAAGTACTAGTACATGTCAGAAATTCCAGGAAAGCATGGATAGGTGCACTTGTGGCTGAGATATAACTGAAATAATGTTGAAAATGGTGCTAATACCATACAAATAAATTAAGACATGTATTTCAAATTTGAAGTTGTCAACACGATACATGCCTCCTCCATCGAACTTTCTTTTATTTAAGAGCAGACCACTTTTGAAAGTACTGTGGCAAAAGGAGAAATTGTGATCATTCAGTGGATATTTTCAGAAGCACTCCATTCCTGCAGAGCTTCTCAGATGGTCACATACAGTACTTGAAACCAGGGAATTTGCTGGGTCTAATCCCCAGCTTGGCAGATTGCTTTCCAAGGATTGTTAACCTGTTACTACATAGTTCTGAGTTATAATGACCTTATTACCTTAAAGAAAAAGCCTTTTGAAAACAATTTGAGAAACAGAGAAAATGCTGGTAACCAGCATTTTCTCCTTTTGCCACAGTGTTTTCTACTTTTTCCAAAACAAATTTCAATTTTTGAGTCGCATTTATTTTGTCGTCTGCAATTGCTTTTGACTTGGACCAGTCAAAAATGTTATTGTGTGATAAAGAGTTAAACATTATGCAGTCAAATTTATTCATTTAACACAAGAGTGGTTAATTCTTACCAAATAATCCCAAGTTTTAATGATCATAATGAAAGAAGGCTCTTGAAAACATGGCAGGAAAAAAAAAAAAGAAAATGCAGATAACTAGCATTGTCCCCCTTTTCCACAATGTTTCTACCATTTAAAGACAGTTCTACAATTGAACCACATTTGATTTGTTCCCTGCTCACTTCGGATAAATCTGAAATTTTTGTTGTTTGGTAAAGACTTTACTCCTTACCAAACAACAAAATTTCAGACTTGTCTAAATTGAAAGCCTTTGCAGACAACAAAATAATTGTGACTCAGTAACTGGAATTTGTCGATGGAAGCGTGCTTTCTTTTTGTTAAAATTAGGGATTGTTGGTAAAGAGATAACCCTTTCCCAACCAACAAATCTTATATTTTTCGAGATTGAGAGCATCTGCAGGCGACAAATCTCAAAGTGGTAAAAATGAACTTAAGTTCTTTGAAAGGATAGAAAACATGGTGGGAAAAGGAGAAAATGTTGGTTACCAGCATTTTCTCCTTTTCCTACGACATTTTCGAAAAGCATCTTTCCCAGGGTTATGAAAAGATGGGATTGTTTTGCAAAGGATTAAGCCCTACTTGAAGTTGAAATATTTCTTTCAGGTGGGCATGTCAAGATGTCCAATGATAAACTGAAGATGGTCAAACTAGGACAACAGTGTATGGATAGAGTTGCTCTCATTGTGAAAGAAAGATTTGGTAAATATCACATTATGACCCTTTTTCTAATATGGGAGTCTTGAGTGGCTCAGTGTGCTAGCTCGGTCATAATCTGGTGGCCCAGGGTTAGAGCCTCACTGGAAGCACTGGATTTTTCAAGGGAGTGTCCTCTGGGCAAGACACTTCAGAACCCCAGCCTAGTACTGGTGAATGTGTGAGTTGTCACCTTGATATGACTGAAATAATTTTCAAAGTGGCATAAAATACCATTCATCAATCAATCAGTTAGTGTATTATAGCCACTAGGAATTATCATATCTCTTTACCACATTTTAAAATTTTTGGAATGTCCAAATTGAAGGCACTTGCAGGCGATAAATCAGATGTGGCTCAAATGAGAAGAGTTGTCTTGGGTAAGCAGCTTGCCCACTGGGTTTTCCATTTGAGGGTACATGCACCCTCCAGGTTTTGAATTGGAGGTACAAAGAAAAAATTGGGGGTACAGAGTACCCCCTAGGTTTTGAATTGGGGGTACAAAGAAAAATTAACAGGTACAGTGTAACTTTGGGCTGTTTCAGCTTTATTAATGAATTATAACACCCTAGCTCCTTTACCATGATAAATGGGCTCTTAATTAAATTATTAAATTGAGCAAGTGGTAATTATATGGACACGTCATATGTCTTGGGGCATGCTTATACTTGGATATAATGGCAACGGCGGTCAAGGTTTAAAAACAGAATGCGGCCATGATTTTTGATAATAAGCGGCCTTTACGAAAGGATCTTCAGCTTTGTTCCTTTCTGAAAATTGTGAAGTACATTAGGGCTGCCTTAAAAAGAAAGCTTAGATAGATTGAAGCTCGTTGTCAATGATGATGCTCGTAGATCTGGCTATTTTAAAATCACAGAGGAGCATGCCAATCGGCTCATTGTAAGCTTAAACTCTTTCAAATAAAGGCCATGCCGTGATAGGGCAAAATAAAACAATATGTGGAATTGTAGAATCACTTGTGTCAACTCAGTTTTTGATGCTGTAAAATATTTGAACAGCTTTCATTGTGATGACATTTTTTTTTCTGCTGCAGATGCTATACATAAGAAAATTACACATTAAATTTGTGGCTGAATTTGTTAGCATTCATATATCAAAAAAGGTGTTTTTAACAATAGATGCGCATAATAATATTATTACTAATTTCAGTTCTCAAAGAAAATTAATTACAAGATTTCCTGTACATGTGGCAGATTTTTGCACCTTAAAAAAGTCATAGCCAAAATAATTCAGACAGACAAGGGAGCCACAAGTATAATTGAATAGTGAAAATATTTGGTAATCCGCTCTATGTTGAGAACAAAGCCTGGTACCCACTTACAAGGGAGACTACCTCCGTTGTACATAATTTATTCTTTTTTGTTTGGCATGCAATAAGAAATGGTATCTAATTTGTATTTGCAGTGTATGTAATTTTGTTCCTTTTTGTACTTACATACTTTTGAGAGTTCGTGCATGCATGTAAGCGCAAAAAATTTGTATGCGCGGAGTAGAATTTATACGTGAATTACTTTCGCAGTACGTGATTGGGCACCCTGGTAAGGTAGAAAACTTTTTGAAAGGAGAAAATGCTAGTTACCAGGGACCCTGTGAAAGACAAATTCCATCAGTTAAACAATATTTAACTTTTCATCTGCAAATGCTTTCGGTTTGGACAAGTCTTAAGATTATGTGAAGTGATAAAGAGTTAACAAAGAGTGTTGGCTATAGACATGACAGTTATGCTGTATTTTCAGAATACGTTGCTCCTCCGCCATCTCAGAGCAAACAAACAGTACCATCCGACAAACATCCACCCACATCTCTACCATTTTCCACAACGGGGTCCAGACCAAGGGAGATAACTCCATCCCCTTCACAGCATTCAACACAAATAACCAGTCCTGATTCCTACAAGATGGCGCCACAATCACAATCTACTGCAGTTACTCCTACAACTTCTGTGAAATTAACAAGGTATGGTACAACATACAGTTAAGTCCTGCTCTTGAAAGGGTGGAGGGTTTAACTCTTTACCAAACGACAAGATTTTACGCCATTCCAAACTGGAAGCATTTGCAGAGAACAAAATAAATGCAAATCAAAAACTGAAATGTGTTTTGGTGTAGAAAACATTGTGGGAAAAGGAGAAAATGCTGGTTACCAGCATTTTCTCCTTTTTCCACAGTGTTTTCAAAAGCTTTCTTTCTCAGGGTCGTTAAAAGTTGGGATTGTCTGGTAAAGGGTTAATGCATCTGCAAAAGTTATCAACCCATGTCAGCCGGTGCAGTCTGCACAGGCTGATATGAGTCACAGCTTTTTTCTAACTGTAAATTTAAGCCTGTCCAAGGGCAAGTCTACAATGGTGGTCTTACCAGTTTTAGTGGGACTAAATTGACAAGTTTAGCCTACACATATCTAAATGAAGAACTGATTACAAAAAACATAAACAAAAAATTAAATTGAAATGCACATGAAGCCACAAATTCTGTCTGAATCATGCATATTCAACGGCAACAACATATTTCACCCTTCAAATTTTGTGCCGGAAGCTGAATTGGCGCATGGGAAAACATGCCCTCATTTCGTGGCTTTCAATATCGGTAGAACAGCTCATAAATAAAGAACTGAAAATCATCATATACACCAAAACTCATCAAAGGTGTTAACTATCATGACAAGGGACTGCTTTAAACAATGAAAATGAACAGCTCTGAGTCAATAATCCTAAGTTTTTGAAGCGCGATGAAAAGGATGGATTAGTGTCATGGCGGCCATTGGCCCTCTCGTGACGGCAGCACCAAAATATCAGAATAACAAAAATTAAGGAATTTGGTCCCTTCTATCAAGTTATATACACCTATGAGGACAGATTAAGAATTGTTTTAAACACCACTTTGTCATAAAACATCTGAAAACATTGAGTGTCTTAATAAAAGGGTTGGAAACATTTTCTCTCTGTAGCAGCGAATGTTCTGGAAAAATTGTTCATTCACAAGCGACCGAACGAAATAGGTCACGAAATTCTCCGATCTATTTATAGACCAGACTCTTGTCACATTATTCCAGTATGATCAAATGACTGTTTGGCATCAAGACTGACTATGTCACATGCAATGTAATCAAACAAAATTCCATGCAATGTATCAAACAAAAATCACGTGATTTTCCACCTTGAATGTAATTAACTCTTTGCCAGACAACAAAATTTTAGATTTGTCGAAATTGAAAGTATGTGCAGGAGACAAATTACATGTGATGCAAATGATGGGGATTGTCTTGGAAAGGGTAGAAAACTTTGTGGGAAAAGGAGAAAATGCTGTTCACCAGCATTTTCTCTTTTTCCCACAATGTTTTCAACAAGTCTACTTCAGATGAAACAATGGTGCATGGTTGTGGTTTGTATTTCACAATTCAAGTTTGCACAGTAACATGTCAACCAGAATCAAGACAAAAGAAACACCAATCATCTCTAGTGTATAAGTATTATAAAGAATAAAACAGATTTATCCTTTGACCAAACGATAAAATTTTAGACTGGTCCAAATTGAAAGCCTTTGCAGATGACAAGTGTGACTCAACTGATGAAAGAGTAGAAAACATTGTGGCAAAGGGAGAAAATGCTGGTTACCAGCATTTTCTCCTTTTCCCACAGTGTTTTCAAGAGTCCTTTTCAACAGGGTCGTTAGATGGCAGGATTGTGTGGTTAGGGATTAATAGTGCTGGAGGACGTTTTATGTGACAAATTACCTTTTAACGCTTTTCATGAAAATCAAGAGTTTTTATGACATTGAAGAAAAAGCCTTTTGAAAACATTGTGGGAAAAGAAGAAAATATTGGTAACTAGCATTTTCTTCTTTTCCAACAATGTTTTCCACTCAATCAAAAACAGAAATCATTGTTTTAGCAACATTTACTTTGTAATCTGCAAATGCTTTCAGATTGGATGAGTTCAGAATTTTGTCGAATGGTAAAGGGTTAACTCTTTACTACACAGTCCTGAATTTTAACGACCCTAAACAAGACAGCTTTTGAAAACAAAGTGGGAAAAGAAGAAAATGCTGGTACCCAGCATTTTCTCCTTTTCCAACAATGTTTTCAACCCAATCAAAAAAAAAAAATCATAATTTTAGCTACATTTACTTTGTCATCTGCAAATGCTTTCAGATTGGACCACTTCAGAATTTTGTCGTATAGTAAAGGGTTAACTCTTTACCACACAGTCCCGAGTTTTAATGACACTTACCAAGACAGCTTTTGAAAACATAGTTGGAAAAGAAGAAAATACTGGTAACCAGCATTTTCTCCTTTTCCCACTGTGTTTTCTACCCTATCCAAAACAAATTCTATCATTTGAGTCACATTTAAATTGTCTTCTGCAAATGCTTTGAATTTGGAATCGTCCAAAATTTTGTCGTATGGTGAAGGGTTAAACACCCTTTTGCTACAACAAAGAAGCAGCAAGCAGCAGGAAAGTTACATCACAATATTCAATACACCATTTCAGACTAAAGAAAATGACTCCCATGGAGATAGCTGCACAACAAAATCAACAACTGCTATCAGCTTTTAAAGCAAGACAGAAACAAGCTTCACGTGGTCGAAATAATCGCGCTGTCAGTGCCAACTTGGTATGTATAGAGAAAATAGGTTTGTTCTACTTTTACCATTGAAAAAAACCTGGCAAAAAGAGGTTTTGGTATAATGAGTTATTTCTGCTTTTGCCGGAGATTTCACTCAGTGCATCTGCTTACTTCATGTTTGGTGAAAATAATTTTGTTCAAGTTTGACTGTTTTAAAACACTGCAAAAGGAGATCTTTCATTTGCCACTTTGTTTCATCTCAAGCAGACATGCTTTGGATGTATGATAGAACTGTCAATGCCACCTTTGTTTGTATGGTATACACACTTTGTCATGCTTGTAGTACGAGGGACACTTTTTAAGTTCGTAGAGTAAGCCTATAACTTTTTAACGTGATTATGAAGTTGCACAATTTTTTACACAGAACTTGCGTAATCATTCCTCTCTCGAATGGTGTCACGGTATGCGGTGCACGAGGTCCACGTGCGCGCTGCGCTGGGTATTTTCAACACATGGTTTTATACACTATAGTAAAATATAGCGTTCAATATGGATGGAAAAATCTCTGAACAGAGGGTATATTGTAAGATTCGAGCACAGCTCGGGTTTCCGCCAACAGAAATTCATGCTGATTTGCAAAAAGTTTATTGGAATGGTGCTTTAAAATATGCTACAGTTTGCAAGTGGGTATGTCGTTTTAATGATGGTCGGGAGTCAATTGAAAATGACCCTCGGGTGGGTAGGCCGGTTTCCGTTTTAACGGAAAAGAACGTTGCTACTGTGAAAACGTTAATTGAGGAAGAAGCACGTTATACCGTGCAAGAGATAGAAGAATTAAGTGGCATTCATTCGTCAAGTGTTTTGAAGATCTTACGTGAACGACTTGGGATACGTAAGATCTGCGCGCGCTGGGTGCCCCATTTGCTCACTGACGAGCAGAAACAAAGTTGGGTTAGACTTGCATCGCAAGTTGTAGAAAAATATGATAAATGTGACCCACGTCGTTTGGAAGAGATAGTTACAGGTGATGAAACCTGGATCTATCATTTTCAACCCGATTCTAAGGCTAAAAATAAGGTTTGGGTTTCATCTGAGGGCGACAGACCTGTCATTGCGTGCCGTTGCAAAACATCAGATCGCATGTTGTATGCGATATTCTTTGATTCGAAAGGTCCAGTCCTTCAAATTCCAGTCCCGAAAGGTAGTTCTGTCACTGGAAAGTTTTGCAGAGAAAGTGTTCTTACTCAACTTGTTGATTTCTATCAGAAACGCAGACCGCGCACCGGTGTCCGCGGCATCAAATTACTCCATGATAACGCACCGGCCCATAAATCCGCTACGGTACAGGAATATCTGAAAGAATCTGGGCTCGATGTCTTAGATCGTCCCCCATACAGCCCTGACCTGTCCCCCTGTGACTTTTGGTTGTTCCCAAGACTAAAGGAAATGCTGGCAGGGCACCGTTTTAAATCCCGTTGTGGTATAGGCAGTGCGGTCTATCAGTGTCTGCAACATATACCTAAAGAGGACTACCGGGCGGCGTTCCGGAAATGGGTAGATCGGTGTAAAATGTGTGTGGAGGCAGACGGGGCATATTTCGAAGGTCTTAGATAAATAAAATTTTGATATTTCAAGCGGTTTTAAAAAGACCGCCCTACTCTACGAACTTAAAAAGTGTCCCTCGTATTTTTACACACATAGGCAAACACTGAAACAGAGCTGTCAGAAGATGGTTGTTAGTGCCCTGGAAATACATGCTTTAGTAATTTACTTCTAGCATTACCCAGTCTTTACTTCTTTTTACACAATGTTTTCCACCCTATTAAAGACAAATGACATCATTACAGGCTTATTTGATTGTTGTCTGCAAATGCGGTCAATTTTAACCAGTCTAAATTATGTTAGTTAAATCTTTACCAAACAACAAAATTTAAGACTTGCCCAAATTGAAAGCATTTGCAGACGACAATATAAGTGTGACTCAAAAATTTAAATTTGTTTTGGGAATGATAGAAGACATTGTGGGAAAAGGAGAAAATGTTGGTTACCAGCACTTTCTCCTTTACCCACAATGTTTTCAAAAGGCTTCTCTTTCAGGGTTGTGAAAACCCGGGATTGTTTGGTACCGTCTTGTCTTTTAACAACCCTAGTTGGGAGGACTTATGAAAACATTGTTGGAAAAGGAGAAAATGCCAAAAATGCTTGTAACCTCCATATTCTCTCCTTTTCTCACAATGTTTTCTACCCTTTAAAAGAAAAATCCCATTTATTGAGCTATATTTATATTTCCTCTGCAATGACTTTCCATATCGATAAGTCTAAAATTTTGTTGTTTTGTAAAGAGTTAACAATTGATCACACAATTCTGAGTTTTAAAGACCCAGAGAAAGAGGCCTTGGAAAACATTGTTGAAAAAGAAGAAAGTGCTGGTAACCAGCATTTTCTCCTTTTCTCACAGACAAATTTCATCGTTTGAGCTAATTTTAACCCTTTATCACACAACCTGGAGTTTTAATGACCCTGAGGAAGAGAGCTGTTGAAAATAATGTGGTAAAAGGAGAAAATGCTGGTAACCAGCATTTTCTCCTTTTCCCATAATGTTTTTTAACCTTTCAATGAAAAATTCTAACATTTGAGTTAAAATGTAATTTGTCGTCTGCACATGCTTCCACATTGGACAAGGCTAAAATTTTGTCATTTGGTAAAGAGTCAATTGTTGTCTGCAAATACTTTCTATTTGGACAAGTTTATATTTTGTCGGTGTGGTAAAGAGTCAACACAAGTTTGCTTGTGTTATTTCTTACTTTTTCTTTATTATTAGAGCTTAACCCTGCAGAGAAAAATGGCTGAAAATTTGGCGATTGCTAAAGCCCAGGAAGAAATTGTATCCTTTTAGATGACGAAATGAGAAGATCAGGCAGGAAATCATACAGTCTGGTACCAGGGATTTTCCCTTATTTTGGGGCCAAAAATTGGTCACACAAAACTTACAAAACAAGTTTATTATACCCCCGCAAACAAAGTTTGTGGGGGGTATACTGGAATCAGCCTGTCGGTCGGTCGGTCGGTCGGTCCGCAACATCTTGTCCGGACAACTCCTCCTACAGTTTCTGTCTGATTCACTTTAAACTTGGCAGAAGTGTTCATTAGGAGCTGTAGATGTGCATGACACACATTTTGTAAAAATTCCATCAAGAATTACTGAGTTATTGCCCCTGATTTGACTTAAAAATGCTTGTCCGGACAACTCCTCCTACAGTTTCTGTCTGATTCACTTTAAACTTGGCATAAGTGTTCATTAGGAGCTGTAGATGTGCAAGACACACATTTTGTAAAAATTCCATCAAGAATTACTGAGTTATTGCCCCTGATTTGACTTAAAAATGCTTGTCCCGACAACTCCTCCTACAGTTTCTGTCTGATTCACTTTAAACTTGGCATAAGTGTTCATTAGGAGTTGTAGATGTGCAAGACGCAACTTTCGTGAAAATTCTATGAAGAATTAATGAGTTATTGCCCCTGATTTGACTTAAAAATGCTTGTCCGGACAACTCCTCCTACAATTTCAGTCCAATTCGCTTTATACTTGGCAGAAGTGTCCATTTGGAGTTGTAGATGTGCAAGACACACATTTTGTAAAAATTCCATCAAGAATTACCAAGTTATTGCCCCTGATTTGACTTAAAAATGCTTGTCCGGACAACTTCTCCTACAGTTTCTGTCTGATTCACTTTAAGGAGGTCTTTTCTGTCATATGTATAGTTGGCCAACATTATGCGAAAAGGCACCTTTGGACATTTGCAACAAGCGTGGATCCAGACCAGCCGGTGTGTCTCAGACATATTGTCAGATCATGGTCTACACTTTTTTACACTCATTATACCCCCGCAAATGAAGTTTGTGGGGGGTATACTGGAATCAGCCTGTCGGTCGGTCGGTCATGCGGTCGGTCGGGCGGTCGGTCTGTCCGCAAAATCTTGTCCGGACAACTCCTCCTACAGTTTCAATCCAATTCCCTTGCTACTTGGCAGAAGTGTTCATTAGGAGCTGTAGATGTGCAAGACACACATTTTGTAAAAATTCTATGAAGAATTACTGAGTTATTGCCCCTGATTCACATTTAAAATGGTTGTCCAGACAACTCCTCCCACAGTTTCTGTCTGATTCACTTTAAACTTGGCATAAGTGTTCATTAGGAGTTGTAGATGTGCAAGACACACATTTTGTAAAAATTCCATCAAGAATTACTGAGTTATTGCCCCTGATTTGACTTAAAAATGCTTGTCCGGACAACTCCTCCTACAGTTTCTGCCTGATTCACTTTAAACTTGACAGAAGTGTTCATTAGGAGCTGTAGATGTGCAAGACACACATTTTGTAAAAATTCCATCAAGAATTACTGAGTTATTGCCCCTGATTTGACTTAAAAATGCTTGTCCGGACAACTCCTCCTACAGTTTCTGTCTGATTCACTTTAAACTTGGCAGAAGTGTTCATTAGGAGCTGTAGATGTGCAAGACACACATTTTGTAAAAATTCCATCAAGAATTACTGAGTTATTGCCCCTGATTTGACTTAAAAATGCTTGTCCGGACAACTCCTCCTACAGTTTCTGTCTGATTCACTTTAAACTTGGCATAAGTGTTCATTAGGAGTTGTAGATGTGCAAGACGCAACTTTCGTGAAAATTCTATGAAGAATTAATGAGTTATTGCCCCTGATTCATATTTAAAATGCTTGTCCGGACAACTCCTCCCACAGTTTCTGTCTGATTCACTTTAAACTTGGCATAAGTGTTCATTAGGAGTTGTAGATGTGCAAGACGCAACTTTCGTGAAAATTCTATGAAGAATTAATGAGTTATTGCCCCTGATTCATATTTAAAATGCTTGTCCGGACAACTCCTCCCACAGTTTCTGTCTGATTCACTTTAAACTTGGCATAAGTGTTCATTAGGAGTTGTAGATGTGCAAGACACACATTTTGTAAAAATTCCATCAAGAATTACTGAGTTATTGCCCCTGATTTGACTTAAAAATGCTTGTCCGGACAACTCCTCCTACAGTTTCTGTCTGATTCACTTTAAACTTGGCAGAAGTGTTCATTAGGAGCTGTAGATGTGCAAGACACACATTTTGTAAAAATTCCATCAAGAATTACTGAGTTATTGCCCCTGATTTGACTTAAAAATGCTTGTCCGGACAACTCCTCCTACAGTTTCTGTCTGATTCACTTTAAACTTGGCATAAGTGTTCATTAGGAGTTGTAGATGTGCAAGACGCAACTTTCGTGAAAATTCTATGAAGAATTAATGAGTTATTGCCCCTGATTTGACTTAAAAATGCTTGTCCGGACAACTCCTCCTACAATTTCAGTCCGATTCGCTTTATACTTGGCAGAAGTGTTCATTAGGAGCTGTAGATGTGCAAGACACACATTTTGTAAAAATTCCATCAAGAATTACTGAGTTACTGCCCCTGATTTGACTTAAAAATGCTTGTCCGGACAACTCCTCCTACAGTTTCTGTCTGATTCACTTTAAACTTGGCAGAAGTGTTCATTAGGAGCTGTAGATGTGCAAGACACACATTTTGTAAAAATTCCATCAAGAATTACTGAGTTATTGCCCCTGATTTGACTTAAAAATGCTTGTCCGGACAACTCCTCCTACAGTTTCTGTCTGATTCACTTTAAACTTGGCATAAGTGTTCATTAGGAGTTGCAGATGTGCAAGACGCAACTTTCGTGAAAATTCTATGAAGAATTAATGAGTTATTGCCCCTGATTCACATTTAAAATGCTTGTCCGGACAACTCCTCCTACAATTTCAGTCCGATTCGCTTTATACTTGGCAGAAGTGTCCATTTGGAGTTGTAGATGTGCAAGACACACATTTTGTAAAAATTCCATCAAGAATTACTGAGTTATTGCCCCTGATTTGACTTAAAAATGCTTGTCCGGACAACTCCTCCTACAGTTTCTGTCTGATTCACTTTAAGGAGGTCTTTTCTGTCATATGTATAGTTGGCCAACATTATGCGAAAAGGCACCTTTGGACATTTGCAACAAGCGTGGATCCAGACCAGCCGGTGTGTCTCAGACATATTGTCAGATCATGGTCTACACTTTTTTACACTCATTTAGTTTTGTGTCCAATTAAATTGATACTTTGCATAAATATTCACCAGGAGCAGTAGAGGTTCAAGATGCATTTTTCTCAAATGTTTGCCAAATTAATTACCCCTGAATTTACTCAAAACTTCTTGTCCAGAGAACTATTCCTTCAGTTTAAGTCTTATTCACTTGATATCTGTCATGATATTCACCAGGAGCAGTAGATGTGCAAAGCACAAATTTCATGAGTGTTGGCCTAATGATTACGGAGTTATTGCCCCTAAATTGACATTGCAGAGTTATTGCCCCTGTGACATGAAATATAGGGGCGGGGGTATTTATCACCTTTAGTGATAGTTATTCTAGTTTTTCCTAATTTTATCGGTCAAAATTCCAAATTTGAAAGCCTTTTACACCAGATTTATTAACCCCTTTACTGAACAATCCCATGTTTTAACAGTTGTGAGAAAGAAGACTTGAAAACATTGTGAAAATAGAAGAAAATACTGGTGACCAGTATTTTCTCCTTTTTACACAGTATTTTCTACCCTTTCAAATACAAATCTCATCATTTAAGTCCCATGTAGTTTATCATCTGTGAATACTTTCGTCTAATTTTTTCTTTGTCTGGTTAACCCTTTACCATTCAATCCTGAGTTTAAAATGACCCTGGGGAAGACGCCTTTTGAAAACATTGTGGGAAAAGGAGAAAATGCTGGTAACCAGTGTTTTCTCTCTTTCTCACAATGTTTTCTTAGCTTTCAAATGCAAATTCGAACATACTGGCAAAAATTAATTTGTCATCTGCAAATGCTTTCAATTTAGACAATTATAAATATTTGTCGTTTGGTAAAGACTTAAGGGTTAAAACTGGGAATTCTTTGGTTAAGGGTTGAACATTCTGAAAGCAACAGAGTTTGTTCAGGAACAATACATGACTGATGTCCTTAACTTAAGAAAAGTTAGCCAAGAAAATGAAAGAGAGACAACAAAGGCTTGAAGAACAGGCAGCTAAGTATGAATATTTGTCTCAATGTTTTCTGAATGACTCGGAAGAGTAAGCTGATATTTCAAAGGAGAATTTCTTGAATAATTTATGATTTACTTGTGTTATGTTCTGCAGACTCTGTATTTATTTAGCTCATCTGAGGTGAGCCATTGTGATTGGTCTTTGTCGTCCTTCGTGTGTCTGTTACTAAATTTTGCTTTAGCCCTATATCAAACAACAATATTGTTTTGTAAAGGGTTAAATTGTGGATAATAGCTAAATTTGCTCTGTATTACAAGGTATTGCACTGTGAAGGTTCAAAGTTTACTTACTTTCTCTGCAATTCTGGCAAGATCTTCATTATTCACAAATAAAACGTAGCACTTGTAGGACTGAGCCCATATTTAATTGCGTTTTGCAAACAGCGTTGATTAAGATCAGACTGCTCAGAATGTGGATCTACACTGTCCACTTCTTTGCCAGATATTTTTACAGAACAGCTTTTAAATTACAATATCAACATCTTAAGTACTGACAGAGGATTTCCCTTTCATTGATTTGGAACTGCAAGGGTTAACCCTTACCTCATAATCCTGAGTTTAAATGACCCTGAGAAAGAAGCCTTTTGAAAAAAAATTTGGGAGAAGGAGAAAATACTGGTAACCAGCATTTTCTCCTATTCCCAAAATTATTTCTACCTTATCAAAGGCAATTTTAGCCACATTGAAATTGTCATCGTCAAATTCTTTCTGTTTGGACCAGTCTGTATTTTTGTTGTGAGGTAAAGAGTAAAGTTGTCCATAGTGCATATATTCAATCTGCCTATTTTATGTTGTTTTTTTGCACACAGGAGATTTTTAACACCTATGGGTCTGTCTGAAGAAGAACAACATCAGAGACTGATATACAGAAGGGTACTGGAGTTTGAACAGGAGGAGGTAATTTCAGGTGTTACAACTGTTGGTCGTATTCCCTCGCATTTTGTCACTATAGTTTTGACCCTTTACCACACAATCCTGATTTTTAAGAACCTTAAAGAAGACAGCTTTTGAAAACATTGTGGGAAAAAGAGAAAATGCTGGTAACCCTTTCCCACAATGTTCTTTATCCTTTCAAAAACAATTTCAATTTTTGAGTTACTTGTATTTTGTCCTCTGCAAAGCTTTCTATCATATTTCTGCAAACCTATATCCAGATTTAACCCTTTCCCAAACAAGCCCTGATTTTCACGTGTCTGCAGTACATGTCTTTTGAAAACACTGTGGGAAAAGGAGAAATTGCTCGTAACGAGCAATTTCTCCTTTTCCCACAGTGTTTTTTACCTGTTTTGAGACCTTTCTGCCATTTTCATCAAATTTAAAATTGTCTTCTGCAAATTCAATTTGGACCAGTCCAAAATTTGTCGTTTGGGAAAGGGTTAAAGATACCAATTTGTGTATAAAATATCACATTCTTTACAAACACATCATTATCTTATTTTTGATACTGTTACAGGCTCAATTTTCAACAGTGATTTCAGCACTTTCATTTTGTATATATAACTTTCTCTAAATCAAAGCTTGAAAGTATTTTTTCAAAGAAAGTTATATACAAAATCAAAGCACTGAAATCACTGCTAAAATTGAGCCTGTTACAATACTCATCCCATACAATGTTTAAGCTTTTTGTCAAAATTCTTTCATTAATTTGTGCAGTGTATCACAACAGAAACTTATCTGATTTCCAGCCATGTCTCTTTTATTTCCAGCTTTGGATGATAGATGAGCGGAAAAAATTGGAGGAGTCGTCAACAGATATAGATGTTATTAGTAATCTTATTACTGTGATATTGAGGTGTGTAAAGTTAACCCTTTGCCGAACAATCCTGTGCTTTAAGGACCCTGAGAAAGAAGGCTTTTGAAAACGTGGGAAAAGGAGAAAATCCTGTTAACTAATATTTTCTTCATTTTTATGCTTTAGCCACTTTGATTTCTTGTCTGTAAATTCTTTTAGTTGGGATGAGCCTAAAATTTTGTCATCTGGTCAAGAATGAACCCTTTGCTAAACTATCCTAACATTTAATGACCCTAAAGAAGATTACTTTAGAAAACATTGTGGAAAAAAAGAGAAAATACTGGTTGCCAGCATCTTATCGCTATGTTTTCTACCCTTTCAAACCCGAATTTCAGTTTTTGAGTTACATTTATTTTGTCGTCTGTAAATGCTTTGAATTTGGACAAGTCCAAAATTTTGTTGTTTGGTAATGAGTTAGATGTATTTAATTCTCAAATAACTTTGACATTGAAGTGAGATGAAAACATTGTTAGAAATCTAACAATTGTTAAATTGTTAGAATCTTATAATTCTAATATTGATGTCATAAATTGTAATAAGTTTTAAATTTTTAGATGTAAGAGCACTTGGTTTTCAGATGAGAGATTAACCCTTTACCAGACGACAAAATTTTAGCCTTGTCCAAATTCAAAGCATTTGCAGATGACGATTTCAGTGTGGCTCAAATGGTGCACTTTTTCTTTGATAGGGTAGAAAACATTGTGGGAAAAGGAGAAAATGCTGGTTACCAGCATTTTCTCCTTTTCCCACAATGTTTTCAAAAGGCTTCTTTCCCAGAGGCGTCAAAAGGCGGCATTGTGTGGTAAAGGGTTAATGAAACTCAATTCTCTAGTTATGATATTATTTAGTTGCAGTAAATTTAAACAGTTATCATTTTATAGAGGCAAAAAATGGTTTTGCAGCTTTGTGTATGTGATTGATTTTGTATTTTTTCCAGCTGTGATAGTCATCCTCTTACAGAACAGATCAAACTCTATCAAAACAAAGTGTTAGATAAAGTGCTTGGTCTTGTGGATAAAAAGAAAGATGCAATAAACCAAATTAAAGTGCCATTAGATATCAAACTATTGGAGGGCTTGAAGAAGTTCAGATCTTCTATAGATGCCGATGCCAGTTGTAAAGATGTTTCAATAGATTCAGGTAATGGTTCACAAATAGGGATAGAAGGCAGTGTAGGTGAAGGGAATGAAAGTGCAATAGAAGAAAAGCCATGTGATAGTATACAGAATACTGTAGAAGATGTTGATGTTGAAAAATGTGAGAACTTGGACGAGAATGCTACTAAAGCCACTAGTAGTGTTGAAGATGTAGACAAAAACAATGAAAAGGAGCCTCTGAAATGTGAAGAGGAGAATATTGAGACAGTCACTGTTGAAGTAAAAGATGATATAGAGACGGCCATATTGAAGAGTAAAAGTGTGATAAAGCAGTTAAGTCAAGAGAAGAAAGCTGCCAAAACAATTTGCAGACAAGTTACACAAGATTATGAAAAGTACAACCAAGAAAATATGGATGAACTGTTTGATGATAGTGAAGATGAAGATGAAAACACTGGGGTAGAAAAAGATGGATATGATTCAGTTATAGATGGCAAACAATCAACTACAGATGAAGCCAATGAATTGGAAGAAGAACTTAAACAGTGCATTGGTTCGGTTGAAAAATTCACAGGTTCAGAGGCACTTGTGGCTCAGTTAAAGAATGAAGCCTATTTGAGGCATTTAACAGGAATCACAGAGGACATTATCACCAGTATAGAGAAAATTCAGGTGCTCTTTGTTATTGCATTCCAAGAGTTAGACTCGGCTGAAGGCAGGGACCAGTGCAATGTTCTGTTGGAGGGATTTTTCTTCCGACCTCTGTGGGAATCTTTATTGGTCCTCTTCAGGTTTGTTGACCTTTGTGAGTCTTAACCCTTTATCACACAATCCCAAGTTTTAAGGACCCTGGAGTAGAAGGCTTATGAAAACAGTGTAGGAAAAAGAGAAAATGCTGGTAACCAGCATTTTCTCCTTTTCCGACAATGTTTTCTATCCTACCATAGACAAAAATTGTCATTTAAACGACATTTATTTTGTTGTCTGCAAATGCTTTCAACTTGGTTGAGTCCAAAATTTTGTCATTTTGTAAAGGGTTAAGCCTCTACCAGACAATCTGATGTTTTATTGATCCTGAGAAAGTAGGCTTTTGAAAATATTATGGCAAAAGGAAAAAATGCCTTTACCAAACAGTTATTTGGAAGAGAGTTAACAAAATAAAGGATGCCCAGTTGTTTTAGTTGGTGCTCTTCATCATAGGTTTTTATTTACTGTATTTCACCTAATTAATGCTCCCTCCCTAATATTAGCACCCACACTATATGTCTTACTCCAGAGGCCTTCTGACAAACCTAACTCACATTGACCTTACCTTAAAATTGATGACTGGAGTGACAAACTTCCAAATGCAAGATAGCTTCACTAAAACTTTTCAAACACAGACTAAAGAAAATCACTAAAGACCAATATTTTATAAATAAACGTACTGGTACAGCTTCGACATGATCCTAATTACTTCACAAATTGATGTCATGAACACCTGACTATCTGAATACACATACAGTTCCAATAACATTATAATTTTCCAGTAACACAAAATTTGTCGACTAACTTTGAAAAACTTTAAGAAAGTAAAGTATTGAATACTAGTGTCCCATTATCCTAATCATGAATGATATTTAATGTCCAAATAAATCAAGATCTGTATTACAAAGCACAATACATTGAGTCTCTCAAAATGGCAACTGCTTTGCACTTGGCACTAACTGAAACCCGGATCAAAGTACCAAACTTACTCTTACTGATGGCGCATAAATTTTCAGAAATTTGCTATGAAATAGGAGTGCCATCGGTGTTTTGCATGGCACTTGGGTGCATTACTTAGGTGAAATACGGTATAACCTTTCTTTTTAAACAGCAAAAAAGATGTTATGCGTGCCAGAAAAGCACACAAGAAAACTTTTTCATGCTGTAATATTTGCTAAGTCATCTGTAAGGTGTTCAAACCTGGCCTTGGCTTTAACACCTGCCTTGGGACCTGGCAAATTTTAATCCTTACCCACACAATCCCAAGTTTTAGGAAACCTGAAAAAAAAGCTTTCACAAAGATTGTGAGTAAAGCAGAAAATGCTGCTAATCAGCATTTTCTCCTTTTCCCATAATGTTCTCTTCCCTGTCAAGAGATAAATCTCATTATTTGAGAGTTGTTAACTTTGTCATCTGCAATTGTTTTCAATTTCGAAAAATCTGAAATTTTGTCATTTGGTAAGGGGTTAATGGTAAAGAGTTAACTTTTTACCAAAGGATAAAACTTGTCCACATTGAAAGCATTTGCACACAACAAATTGAAATCTGGCTTAAAAGAAGGAATTTGTATTTGACAGGGTAGACAACACTGTGGGAAAACAAGAAAATGGTAACCTGCATTTTCTCCTTTTTCCACAATGTTTTCAAGTGCCTACTTTTTTAGGGTTGCTAAAACTTGAGATGGTTTGGTAAAATGGTAATGCTGTCAATCAGATGACTTTTGATGGCTAATTTAGTCTTTTACCATACAATCCTGAGTTTTAAACCTTTACCAAACAACAAAATTTTAGACTGGTCCAAATTGAAAGTATTTGCAGACGAAATAAATGTTACCAAAAAATGGAAATTTGCTTTAGGAAGGGTAGAAAACATTGTGATAAAAGGAGAAAATGCTGGTTACTAGCATTCTCTCCTTTTCCCACAGTGTTTTCAAAAGGCTTTTTTCTCAGGGCCGTTAAAAGTCGGGATTGTGTGGTGACGAGTGTAAGGACCTTGAGGAAGAAGGCTTATGAAAACATTGTATGAAATGGAGAAAATGCTGGTAAACAGAGTTCTTCCTTTTTCCGTGTTACCAACATTTTGCTCTTTTTCCCACAAAATTTTCTTATCTTACAAAAAAAAAAATCCCATCATTTGAGATACATTGTCGTATGGAAATGCGCTCAATTTTGCCAGTCAAAAGAAATGTGGTTTCATTTACAGGCTAGCAAATGAACCAAAAGAATTAGCCATAGCCAGTTATATGACAGACAAAAGTTCTGCCCTACCGGAGGAGTTTGGTGTCCGGGAAAAGCTGTGGTTGTTACCAGCACTTGGAACTGAGGAATTTCCTTACCAAACATCGGTGAAAGAACTGCGGGGAATAACACAATGTCCAACAATGTTGGAAAAGCTTGATTGTCTGGGTACTTGTGTCTTTTTGTCTTTGTTAGATTTGTTTCAGGGGTGCTCTGGCAAAAGGAAAGATTTGTTTGGCCGGAGCTCTGGCTAAAGGGGATTTAGTGCTTCTCCTTGATGCATTATATCAAGCAAGTCATCATATAATACTGGATCCAGAAATTCCATTTGTCTAACAATTAACCCTTTCCCAAACGACAAATTTTGGACTGGTCCAAATTCAAAGAGTTTGCAGACGACAATTCAAATTTGATGAAAATGACAGAGAGTTATCAAAAAGGGTAGAAAACACAGTGGGAAAAGGATAAATTGCTCGTTACAAGCTCGTTACAAGCAATTTCTCCTTTTCCCACAGTGTTTTTAAAAGACTTGTACTGCAGACATGTAAAAACCACTGCTTGTTTGGGAAAAGGTTAACTATGTCATGAGGTAGACTACATTGACCAATAGCAAAAAGTTTTGACTCAGGTCAGCCTGCCCAGAGTGCACAGGCTGACTTGGATTGATACTACCTGCAGATGCATTGAACCCCCTTTTTACAGAGCATGGGTCATTTGTAATGTTCCTCCTACACTTCTTTGTGCAAGTCCATATTCCATCTTCATGTTTGCAGACAGTGGGAATTTCAGAAACTGCTAACAGATGGATCAAAATCAGACAAACAGAACATGGACCGAGATTGGACTGCTTCAAACATCCAGTCTGATCTTGGATCTTCTCTGTATCATACTTTTGCAAGATATTTTGACCCAAAATTAATTGGTTGGTTGGTTGGTTGGTTGGTTGGTTGGTGAGTGAGTGAGTGAGTGAGTGAGTGAGTGAGTTAGTTAGTTAGTTAGGCAGGGCAGGGTTTTCAACATTAAATCAGTCATATGACAGTGACAGTTTACTTATTTATTTGTTTCCTTGCTTTCACATGTACTTGGCTAGGGCTCTTAAGTGTCTTACCCAAGGGCACTTACACGAAAAACCCATAGCATCAAGTGAGGGCCTAACCAAGGGCTTCCAGGGTACAAATCCTTCACCTGAGCCATGGAGGACCCTTGAAGACAGGTTTGAATTAGCAGTATGTAAGTCTGTCTCACTGTTTGACTGAAAATGTCAATTTTGTTTCTTTGATGCTCTTTGGATTAGCCCTATCCTAAACAGTCATGATTCTTAACCCTTACAGGGCTGAATTGATAAAATGGACCTTTTCAAGTGGGAAAAACATCTGAAATATTGTCATTTCAAGGTTATCTTGACCAGAATGTTAAATGGAGTACCAGACAGTGTAGATCCAAGATCAGACTGCACATTTTGCACAACTTTAGTCTTCGGAAATAATTGGGGAAAAAATGTAGGTAACCAGCGTTTTCCCCTCTTCCCACAATACTTTCTGTCCTTTTTTAACCCTATAACACACAACATGATTTTAGACCCTAAACTCTTTACCACACAGTCCCGACTTAACGACCCTGAGAAAGAAGGCTTTTGAAAACATTGTGGGAAAAGAAGAAAATGCTGGTAACCAGCATTTTCTCCTTTTCCCACAATGTTTTCTACCCTTCCCAAAACAAATTTCAATTTTTGAGTCGTATTTATATAGTCGTCTGCAAATGCTTTCAATTTGGGCAAGTCTAAAATTGTGTCGTTTGGTAAAGAGTTAAGCATATGCAGTCGCACAATTAAATGTGGCTAAATTTGTGGAAGTTGTCTGTGATACGGTAGAAAACATTGTGGGAAAAGGAGAAAATGCTGGCTACCAGCATTTTCTCCTTCTCCCACAATGTTTTCAAAAGTCTTCTTTCTCAAGTCGTAATTGTGCGGTAAAGGGTTAAAGACTAATCCCATTTTTTTTGAGCATTTTGCAATTGGTTGTCTGTAAATGATTTTAATTTGGATATGTCTTGATAAATTGCTGTCTTGTCTAGAGTAAAATGTTGTCAGGTCTATCAAACTTGTGTGAAAGTCTAATGCTGTATCATTTGGTTTTTTTTTTTCAGTAAGATCTTCAAAGATGGTTTTACAAAATGTAGAGCAGTATTATAAACAGAATGATGTTCAGCTACCTGAAATGTAAGTTATATTTTGACTGTTTTTGTAGGAAATCCCATGCACATGTATAGTCTTAACCCTGTTGTTGTCTGCATTGTCATTGTGAAGCGCAGACTTCAACATTTTCTCGTATATTTATAATTTCTGAAGGTATTAACTTTTAACTTGGTGTAGTTCTTTTTAATCAAAATGGGAATCTACAGGTAACCTCCCTGTTTGAGAAAATTTACATAAATATGTTACAATAATTGATTGACCCTTTACCAAAAAATCCCATGTATTAAAGATCCTTTGGAAAAAGACTCTCGAAAACATTGTAGGAGAAAGAGAAAATGCTGGTAACCAGAGTTTTACTCTTTTTCTTACAATGTCTTCTGCCTTTTCCTGGAGATATCACTTTATTTGAGCCATTCTAAATTTGTCTGGCTGCTCTCCCACGTAACTGTTGTTGAAATAGTTATCAGCAGTGAGTGAAGAATGAATCCTGTAGCAATGACTATCATCAGTCCTAAGAAAGAAATTTCCCAGGCTGTGGATTTGAACCAGCCAGCCCTGGTTTTTACACTTTGTAAGTAATTTGAGCCACTTGGCTCAGCATAAAAAGGCTGGTTTAGTACCATTACCCATGCCATACTTTAACTCTTTAACCATTTACCACATGACAAATTTTACACTTGTCCAAATTGAAAGCATTTGCAGACGACAAATTAGATATGGCTCATATGATGAGATTTGTTTGTAATAGGACAGAAAACGTTGTGGGAATAGGAGAAAACGCTAGTTTCTAGCATTTTCTCCTTTTCCAACAATGTTTTCAAAAGGTCTCTTTCTCAGGGTTGTTAAAATTTGGGATTTTGTGGTACAGGGTTAACATGCAATCCGGAGTCTTAACTACCTTGAGAAAGACCACCTTTGAAAACATTGTAGGAAAAAAAGAAAATGCTGGTAATCCTTTCCAAGATAAATTGCATTTGTATGACTTTAAATATGACATCTGCAATAGCTTACAATTAAGGCTAAAATTTTGTTGTGTGGTTCAGTGTAAACTTTTTATCTATCAAAGGAAAAAATTTCAGACTGCTCCAAATCAAAAATGTCTGTAGGTGACAAATGAGGCTAAGAAACAGAAACTGCTCTTTGAAAGGGTGCAAAACATTGTGGTAAAGGGAGAAAATGCTGATTACCAGCATTTTCTCCCTTTCTTTCAGTGTTTTCAAAAGCCTTCTCCGTCAAGAGTTGTTATAACTTGGGATTGTTTGGTAAAGGGTGAAAGAATTTCATCTTTTAACTGTCACACAGAGGTGCTGATGACCTGTTACCAGTGTTATGTTACGTTGTTGCACGGAGTGGGTTGCCGCAGATCGTCTCAGAGTGCCATGCCATGGATAGGTTCATACATGAAGGGTTAGTGCACTGCCTGTCTGATTCTGCATGCTATATTTTCATGTCTAGCAGGCTGTTTTTGTACACCCATATGGGCATTGTAATGCTATGCCCAGCCATCCATTCATTTGATAGCTATTGAGTGTCTGGGCATGGTTTTACGAAAAAACTCAGGTCTCTCATTTTGCTCAAATCCACAAATGGACTCATTTTCCGATTTAACTTTTAGGCTGCTAAGTGTGACTCAGGAACCTTTCGCAGACAGTGTAGATCAAGATCAGACTGCACAGAACGTGCAGTCTGATCTTGGATCTACTCTGTCCAATACAGAGATATTCTTGTCCAAAATACATCTTTGAATTAACAACATTTTGGTTTTTACCATCGGCTTAAAAGTTTCATTTCATTTATTTATGAGGTTAAGGGTTAACTCTTTACCAAATGACAAAATTTTGGACTGGACCAAATTGAAAGCATTTGCAGACGACAAATTAATTGTTGCTTAATGGTTATTTCTGTATTTGATAGGGTAGAAACCATTGTGGGAAAAAGAGAAAATGCTGGTAACCAGCATTTTCTCCTTTTCCCACAATGTTTTCAACCCTATCAAAGAAAAATCGCACCATTTGTGCCACATTGAAATTGTCGTCTGCAAATGCTTTCAATTTTGACAAGGCTAAGATTTTGTCATCTGGTAAAGGGTTAACAGACTTGATTCCATTATTTTGCTAAGTTGATTCTGAAATGTTACTTAAACTCAAGATTTGAGAACATTACTGAAGTTTGTTAGTGTAAGTGAAATGTGTCTCAAATTCTGGATTCAACTTTGGTCGGAAATGAGTCCATTAGCAGATTTGAGCAAAGTAGGAGACTTAAGTTTTTTTATGAAGCCTGGGTCCGCATTCACCAACCATTCTTAAGAATGTTCTTAGACTTATTCTTCAAGATTTTCCAAGTTTGAAAGTAACACAGTTACAGAATATTAGAGTATTTAGCCAATCAGAAGGTGTGTTACTTTCAAATTTGGAAAACTTTGGAGAACAAGACCAAGAATATTCTTAAGAATGGTTGTTGAATACGGACCCTGGTCTGATTTTGTTTCTGTTTCATGCATGTGTTCATCTTGTTGAAACAATGAGCAGAGCAGATATTTCAGATACCAGGGCCCAGTTTCATGAAAAACTTAAGTCTCAAATCTACTAGCAGGCTCAGCTTTTGACTTAAGTAGAGTTTGTTGTTTAAGATGTATTTCACTAACATAAACAGCCATTAGAAAATTTGTCAAATTGTGTTGTCAGCTGAATAAGCAGACTTAACTCTTTAAACACACGACAATATTTGAGACAAGTCCATATTGAAAGCATTTGCAGAAGACAGATCAAATGCATCTCAAAATTTGAAATTTGTTTTGGAAAGGGTAGAAAACATTGTGGGAAAAGGAGAAAAAGCTGGTTACCAGCATTCTCTCCTTTTCCCACCATGTTTTCAAACAATTTCTTTCTCAGGGTTGTTAAAAGTAGGGATTGTGTGGTAAAGAGTTAACTCAATTAACCCTTTACCAGACGACAAAATTTTAGCCTTGTCCAAATTGAAAGCATTTGCAGACGACATTTTCATTGGTACTCAAATGGTGCAATGTTTCTTTGATAGGGTAGAAAACATTGTGGGAAGAGGAGAAAATGCTGGTTACCAGCATTTTCTCCTTTTCCCATAATGTTTTCAAAAAGCTTCATTCCCAGGGTCGTTGAAAGTTGGGATTGTGTGGTAAAGGGTTAAGAGACTTTAGTCCATTATTTTGCTGAGTTGACTCTGACACATTGTGTCAACTCAGGATATGATAATGTTACTAAAGTCTGTAAATGTTAGTGAAATGTGTCTCAAACTATAACAAACTCTACTTAACCCTTTACCGCACAATGCCGCCTTTTAACGACCCTTGGAAAGAAGCCTTTTGAAAACATTATGGGAAAAGGAGAAATTGCTGGTAAACAGCATTTTGTCCTTTCCCCACAATGTTTTCTACCCTATCAAAGAAAAATTGCACCATTTGAGCCCCACAGAGACTGTCATCTGCAAATGCTTTCAATTTGGACAAGGCTAAAATTTTGTCATCTGGTAAAGGGTTAAGTGAGAAACGGAGTCTGTCAGTAGATGTAAGCAAAGTCAGACACATAAGTTTTTTCGTGAAACCGAGCCCAGGTTCCAAGGTCGAGGGTACAGCAGGGGCCAAAGGTGAATATTAGAGTATCTCTTTACCACACGATCCCGACTTTTAATGACCCTGTGAAAAAAGTCTTTTGAAAACATTGTGGGAAAAGGAGAAAATGCTGGTAACCAGCATTTTCTCCTTTTCCCACAATGTTTTCTACCCTTTCCAAAACAAATTTCATTTTTTCAGTCACATTTATTTGGTCGTCTGCAAACACTTTCAATTTGGACAAGTCTAAAATTTTGTCGTTTGGTAAAGAGGTATTCTAGCTGATGGAAAAATTGCTCATTTTGAAAAATGTTGGTAAGGCACTGGTGTTAACTGCCTTTTCTATTCACTGAAATGCTTTAGAAAACATTGAGGGAAACAGAAAAAAATGCTGGTATCAGCATTTTCTTTTTTTCCTACAATATTTTCTACACTATCAAACACAAATCCCATTTGAGACATATTCAATTTGTCTTCTGCAAATGTTTTCAATTTGTTTCATATCTAAGTTTTCATCATTCGAAAAAAAAAAAAAAAAAAAAATAGACTTGTCCATATTAAAAGCATTTGCAGATGTCAAATTAACTTTGGCTCAAAAGACTGGATTTGTCTGTGAAAGGATAGAAACCATTGTTAGAAAAGGAGAAAATGCTGCTTGCCAGCATTTTCTTCTTTTCCTACACTGTTTTTATAGGGCTTCTATCTCAGGGATTTTAAACACTGGATTGTTTGGTCAAGGACTTAGGTGAGTGAAACAAAAAAAAAAATTTGATAGCCGTAAATCTTATGAAATACTTTTTCCGCACTGTATTTTCAGGTACATGTTTGGAGAGGAAGGTTACTGCTTGACATCATTCCAGACTGCCATTAATTATCTTGTCTCTCAAGGGATGCAGGAGAACAATATTTCTTGAAACATTCCATCTACATAAAGTTCAACTCTTTACTAAACAGCAAAATCTTAGAGTGGTCCAAATTGAAGGTATATGCAGACAACAAATTAAATGTTAATGAAATGAAAGTTTTTGTCTGTGAAAGGGTTGAAAACATTGTGGAAAAAGGAGAAAATGCTGGTGACCAGCATTTTCTCCTTTTCCCACAATGTTTTTAACAGCCCTTTTTCTATCAGGGTCATTAAAACTCAGAAATGTGTGATAAGAGTCAAACATTTACCATACAATTTCATGTTTTAACCCTTTCAGCGCCATAGGCGAAAACAGGGACTTTTGCGGACGGCACAGATCAAGATCAGACTGCACAGAATGTGCAGTCTGATCTTTGATCTGTACCGTCGGCTTAATTAGTCAAGCCCCTACGATAAGAATCTTTCTGGGTCTCTGTGGATTGCATATACAGCCACCGAAAGAAGTCAAGTTTATTTATTTGGCGCCGAAAGAGTTAATGACCCTGACCAGGGCTGCTTTTGACACTCTCACAACAAATCAAGGATTTCAAGGGAGGATCAAACCACGGGCCTTTTAAGCCCCTTTGGTCTATCACAGAACACTAAAATTTTCCTTGGTCGATCATCAAACACTTCTGCTAGTTTCACCATGTCTGTCTTGTCTGTCTGCCCATCCCTCTGTCCTTCCATCTGTCAATCCGCCCATGTTTTCGTTTCCTTGCTTTAACTCATGAGCTGTTTGGCCCAGGACCCTTAAACTTTATACAAGTGTTCCTCATGACCCAAGGAGGTGCCTTATTGTTTTTGGGAAATATGGGTCAAAGGTCAAGGTCAAAGATGAACTTTGTTTTCTCTGATTGTGTTGCTTCAATGAAAGATGCTGGTGGGAGGTATTTGTCCACTTTGCGACACTTCTAGTTTTATTTGTTAGGGAAGGCCAGGATGATAATAGTGGAATACTGAATGTTAGCATAGATCTACTTCTGCGTAGCTCTTAACTCTATACCAAATGACCTAATTTTAGACTTGTCCAAACTGAAGGCACTTGCAGACGAAAAATTCAAAGATACTCAAATGATGGGTTTTGTCTTTGAAAGGGTAGAAAACATTGTGGGAAAAGGAGAAAATGGTGGTTACCAGCATTTTCTCCTTTTCCCACAGTGTTTTCAAACAGCTTTTTTTTTAGAGTTGTTAAAACTCGGGATAATTTGACATAATTTTTGACTTCTTCACTCTGCACGCATCTGCTGACGACAATCAGATGTGACTCAGTTGATCAGATTTATCTTCAAAAGGGCAGAGAACATTGTGTGAAAAGGAGAAAATGCAGGTTATGAGCATTTTCTCCTTTTCAGAGAATGTTTTCAAAAGCCTTCTTCCTCAGGGTTGTTAAGACTCTGGATTATTTGGTAAAGGGTTATTTAGGTATGTTAAAATATAAAAGATATATAACCTTATATGTAATACAACCATTTTAAATATTAAAGAAAGTTATAAAAAGTTGGATTTTCTCGTTCTAGTTCTCAGTCAATACTTACCAGCATTTTCTTGTTTTTCCCACACTATTTTGTCCTTTTACACAAAAATTCTCACCATATGAGCCATATCTAATTTGTCATCTGCAAATGCTTTTAATTTGGACAACTGTAAAATTTTGTCGTGTGGTAAAGGTTTAAGTTATCTCTCTTTGAGCATTCTTTTGCATAACTGATAACAAAAAATGAACAAGACTCGTTAGATGGTGGGATATTATCAGGACAAACATGGTAACCTGTAAAGTAGACAAAACATTAACTACTGGTAAGATAACAAGAGAAACAAATGAGAAATGAAAGCATGAATATGCTTATTAGACACTGCATTGCAATAAAATGTGGCTCAGTTAGTATAGATGGTTGCATTTGATTGTACTTCTTATATAAAGCATTGATTTTATGGCTCTACTTGCCAAAGGCCAGCAGAGCTTTTGTTATAGTTTGGTTTCCATTGTGTGTTGATTTGCCTGTCCGTCTGTTAGTCTTTTTTTTGTTTATGCAATAAAGTCTTCATTTGTGGTCAGCTTTTCCGGAAACTTGCACAGTTTCTTTATATATCATCTATAGCTTGAATCCTATTGATGTTAAAAGAAATCAGACCATTAGTAAGGGAAAAGCAGCCATTCAAAGTTGAAAAATAATATTTCTCTTTTATGTGATGAATGCTGCATTTGTGGTTGGATTTTCGTGGTTAGCTTTGTCCAGTGAACAATTCCTTAGATTATTCAAGTTATAGCCTTGGGGTCAAAAGTGGCCCTGCCCTTGGGTTGCAAGTTTTATATGGGTTTATATTGTGAAAACTTCAATAATCGTCTTGTTTCTAACCATAAGGCATAGGGATACCAAATTTGGTATTCAGCATTTTCTAGTAGACCTCTACCAAGAATGTCCCAATTATGAATCAAAACTAGCTTCTCCTTGCGGTCACAAGTTTTACCTGTGCTTGTAAACTGGAACCTAAAAAGATCTTTGGTTCCTAACCGTAAGGTCTAGGTTTACTAATTTTTGCATGTCGCTTTATCTAGTGGACCTGTAGCAATGTTGTTAAAATTATAGCCGTTGCGGGGGGGGGGGGGGGTAACATGTTTTTTACTAAAGCTTTTAAAGTGAAAACTTCATAAGCCTTGTAGAACATCAAGAAGTCCGTATGACTTAAGCTTATATAATGATCAAGGGAAATCACAGATACGTGTAGTTTGTTACCATTTACCAAAATTTTGATTATCAAATTGCACTGTTACGTGATTGATGTTGGGTATTCAAGTTTTTGTGGATAGAAAATGTTCGTTTGCAGTGAAATTGATTATAATGATGTTAATTGTTATGCTCAGGTGAGTTGAATATTCGATATGAAATTGGGGTTGTATCATTCAGTTTTTTGTGCCAGAACTTTACCTTTCATGCTAAGAAAAATGTTTTCTGCTACTTAAGTTCTGTAAATTTCTTCTGTCAAAGCACTCTGTTAGAGTTCATCAATATTTGGTATGATTGATACTTGGTTAGACCTGCTTGTATTTACTGACATTATCTTTGCATTTGAAAAAGATATAACTTTCTGTGGGGGGGGGGGGGGACTTTTTTTTCTGTGAAAGTGTTTCTTATGATTTATATCTCTGTCGATGCCAGTTAAGTGCATGATACATTTATTTAAAACTCTTTCCCAAACAACAAATTTTAGACTCTTTCAAATTCAAAACATTACCAGCATTTTCTCCTTTTCCCACAATGTTTTCAAAAGTATTCTTTCCCAGGGTCGTGAAAACCAGGGATTGTTTGGTAAAGGGTTAAAAGGAAGTGGAACGATACAGGACCATTATGGCTCTCTTGTTTTCGTTTTCCCACTATGCTTCGAAAGTTTTCTCCCACTGTGTAGTTACAATACACTAATGACTCGCCCTTATTCAACAATGTTTCAGTCATACTACGGCAGCCAGTATACCTGTCTAAACGTACCATAACTTATTACCAGTCTTCGAAATGTTAGATTTCACCAAATCTAATCTATTTGAACACGAAGAATTTAATAAAGCTCTGAAGTCGATATTTGTCTTTCAAATGCTAGAAAACATTGTGGGAAATGGAGAAAATGGTGGTTACCAATAACCTTTTCTTTTTTTCCCCCACGATGTTTTCAAAGGACTTTTTCTTCAGGGCTTTTTGGTAAAGTGTTAAATTTCGTTCACCATTACTTTGCCTAACATTATCAAAAATTGCTTTTAATACTGTTGACTCTTTACGAAACGACAAAATTTTAGACTAGTCCAAAATCAAAGCATTTGCAGACAACAAAATAATTGTGACTCAAAAATAGAAATTTGTTCTGGGATGGGTAGAAAACATTGTCGAAAATGGAGAAAATGCTGGTCACCAGCATTTTCTCCTTTTCCCACAATGTTTTCAAAAGGCCTCTTTCTCAGGGTCGTTAAAACTCGGGATTGTGTGGTAAAGGGTGAACCAGCATTTTAACCACATCTTCCAAGATGTGTTTGAGAGCCCCATTTTCTTTTGGTCGTTGAATCACGGGACTGTTTGGTAAAAGATCAGTTGAAAACACGAAACCTAAGAAGTCATACCACTGCACTTACGTACCGCGTGTGATTTGACTAACCTTTAGGCTGCCAAGCGCGACTCACTGACCTTTTGCGGACAGCGTAGATCAAGATCAGACTGCACAGAATGTGCAGTCTGATCTTAGATCTACGATGTCTGAGAAGGAGATATCTTTCCTCCAAAAATACCTTTGAAATAGGAAAATATGGGTTTATACTATCGGTTTGAAAATTTCATTTCTTTTATTCAGCAGGATAAGGGTTGAAATTCACCCTGAAATCTACAATAGGTATTTAATACTCGTGCTATTTATAGTTGAAATAAACAATGACAAGTGAAATATGTAGACCACACTTGGTTTTGATTTACTGCCATTAATATTGAACGGCTTTCTATTGCTGACACACTGTTAACTTTTAGAATGCTTTATACGGTGTTCTTTTGTTTTGCGAACAGTGTAGAACAAGATCACCCGATGTCATACAGGATATTTTAGCCCGAAAGGCCTTCATCATCTTTTTCTCTAAACTTAAAATTTATTTAGCTGTTAAAGGGTCAACATTTTATCTACTGTATCAGTTTGCATTAATGTACAATGTAGGCATCTGGGAAAAAACGATCACCTATGCACATGTATATTTAAAAAAATGTAATTTAATATAATCACGAAAAATAGTGGCAACTGGATAAATTGCCCAAATACAGTCTTTGACTGGAATGTATCATAATCCTTAACCTTTTACAAAAAAAAATCCCATTTTTTGCGACCCTGAGACAAAAAAGCTTTTGAAAACATTGTGGGAAAATGAGAAAATGCTGGTAACCAGCATTTTCTCATATTCCCACAATGTTTTCAATCCATTCGAAAAAAAAAACCCATCATTGGAGCCATCATTTAGCCTACAGTGTCGTCTGCAAATACTTTCAAAATGGACCAGGCTAAAATTTTGTCGTCTAGCAAGATTAAGTTGGGGTAAATAGGCCAGTAGACATTTTGAACAATAAATTGTTCATATGAGCGGGACTCTGGCAAAAGGGGATTTAATGTAGCTCCGTGATTCATTACACCCAGCAAGTTATTACATAATTATGGATCCATAAAATTCATTTTGTCTACCAACCGACTGAATAATCAGGTGGACTGGGGCCTTTGATATACAGATAATTCATCGATAGCAAAGAGTTTTGACCCAGGTCAGCCTGCGCAGGCTAACCTGGGTCGAAACTTTTTTTGCAGATACATTAAACCTCTTTTCACAGAGCTTGGCTCATTTATTTCGGTTAATAGAAAAGAACAGAATTTTATTTTGACTTGTACAAAGTACATCGTCAGTTGCACTACAATATACTAAAACAACGTGGCACATGGAGATACTATCAAGATGTTACAAAAAAGACATATAAGAAAGAAATAAGTTGAAAAGTATTATGATTAAAAATAAAAAATAAACAAGCAGTAGAGAGTGAACATTTAAGGTCAATTACATGTAATTACAATTTTTCCAGTCGTTTTGCGATCGCAAGTTTGACGTAGACTGCAGTTTTTTTTTAAATGATGTTAATACTGGGTAAGGATAGAGTCACATGTGTAAACAATCGGTATGATTTGAGATGGAAAGGTATAGAATTTAATACCCCCATGAATAATTAAAAAAGGCACTGTTTGTGTGGAATAGGTTTATGTTATTTTCGCGCTGTTTGAGGGGATAAAAATACTTCCGAGCACATTAGTAAGTATCTAAACCCTTTTGTTTTACCTGGGTTGAATAAATATAGCCCACGGATAATTAGAAAAGGCACTGTTTGTGTGGAATAGGGGTATACTATTTTCGCGCTGTTTTGGGGGATTTGAATACTCTGAGTACAATAGTAAGTATCTAACCCCATTTTATTTTAGCTTGGTTGCTTACTAAGAAAACACCAAGGTATTTCCATAGCCCTAACGTTGTCTGAGTCGTGCCGAGCCCCGGTAGTGCAGTCGGTAGCGTACAGGGCTGGAGAGCAGGGGGTCACTGGTTCGAATCCCAGCTCAACCAATTTATTTCGGAGGACTGATGACAGTCATTGCAACAGGATTCATTCCTCTCATGCTGCTAATCATTGTTTCGACGAGGGTTATGTGCGAAAGCAGCCAGTAGCTTGGGAAGAATATTGTGCGTATTATTGGTAAAAGAAACTCCAGTAAAACGTGGATGGTGGATAGGTGCACTGGCCGCCGCGATATAACTGATATAATGTTGAAAACGTCGTTAAACACAATATATTCATTCAATCCTTTCGGTCGTCGTCACACGAAAACTTTGACATTTTCTCATACCTCTGTTACTCTTTACCAGACTTGTCCAAATTGAAAACATTTGCAGATAACAAATTTAATGTGGCCGAACTGATGATTTAAAACTTTGAAAGGTAGACAACATTGTGGGAAAAAGGAGAAAATGCTGGTTACCAGCATTTTCTCCTTTTCCTACAATGTTTTCAAAAGGCTTCTTTCCCATAGTCGTTAAAACACGAAATGGTGTGATAAAGAGTTAACCTTTTGCCAGACAATTCCGGGTTTTAACGACCCTGAAGAAAGAGCCTTTTGAATACATTGTGAAAAAAGGAGAACTGCTGGTAGCCAGCATTTTCTCCTGTTCCCACAATGTTTCCTAACCTTTCAGAAACAAAGTTAATTATCTGAGGCACATTTAACATCTCGTCTGCAAATGCTTTTGATTTGGACCAGTCCAAAATTTTGTTGTGTGTTACGCGAATTAAGCCATTTACTTCAAACGGGCTAAATGTTAATTATCGAAAGGAAACCCATATCAGACGGGCAGATAACCTTCAATTTTTTTACTCGTAGTTATGCCCCTTTTTTCGACTTCGGACTTTGAATTTTCACTAAAAAGCAACTGCATGCAAGCGTTGGTACCCGCATGTGATGCTTTTGTTTGTCCATGTATCGCAACAGATAGATTTAAAATTGTTTGTTTGTTTGCTCGCTTTTGTCACCATGATTAGTATGAAAAATTCCTTCGTTCGGGGCTAGCGAATTCGTTAAACCAGCCACGTTAATAAGATATTTGGTTGACGGACTGACTAAATGGCGTTCTATACTACTTTCATGCATTATTTCAGTCACATCACGGCGCAGCTCACATACCCATGTATGGGTTTTACCAGTACTCGGCTAGGGATCTGCCGTGTTTTGCCCGAGGACAATCCCACCAAGGACCCAGTGCTTCCAGTGACGCTTGAACTCTGGACCTCCAGGTTATGAGTCCTTCTCTTCAGCACTGAACCACGCTGAACCCACGCGATAAAATGTTGGTGTTTTCGAAAGACCTCACGTGTACAAAATGAGTTCCTTATTCTTCAGAAGGTAGCTGTCTTTAAACTAAATTCAACTGCTGTTGCCCTCTTTGTTTCCATAAAATTCAAGATATGAAGTTTCGTTTCCTTTATCTTATTCTTCTTGGTAAGATTTATATCAGCTTTTAACCCATTACCTAACACAAAATTTTAGACTTGTCCAAAATGAATTGATTTGCAAGCAACAAATAAGATTTGTCTCAATAGATTTTAATTTTCTGTAAAACAGTAGTAACAATATTAGGGGGAAAAAAAGCTTGGTACCAGCATTTTCTCTCTTTCCCTCAATGTTTCAATATTACCGGTGACGTTCACGGGATGAAATGAATTTCAATCTTTCACCGAAAAAAACCCCCAAATATTCTATTTATGTCATACCTCTAACCCCTATTTTGTTGGAACTTTCATCAAAATTCAGAACAGTTGTTTTCGGTAATTCCCGGTAGCGTACCGTCCTCACATAACGCATTACAATATTACGTAAAGCGCGAGAAATATAGGGTAAATTACGTCATATTTACCTCCATTTGAATGGCACGCCTTGATTACCTAGGTAACTAGTGCGCGGGAACTACTTTTTTCGTCTACAACCGAAGAGTTAGAAAATATAAAATCGGGATTTTCACCGGTCGTAACCGTGAATTATCAAACCATAATCCACCATTATTTCTCGATAAACTACCGAAAAGCATGAAATAATTTACAGTAAATAGGTTAAAACAATTAAGAGAGAAAAACAAAAACAATACGAAACAAAATATATAAACAAACAAATAGACACAATAAAAAAATAAAAAATAAACCGGTATAACATAATACGGGAATACAGGTATAAGTGAAATGAGAGAAAATTCAGATGCATCAGGAGTGAAAAAAAATCTAGATCTGGTGGAACTACGGATTTATCGCTATATATTGAACACACTGGAACAGTTTAGTAGGTGAATTATCCATAATAAAACATTATTCTGTGTTTGAAGACCTCTTGTAAAAACATGCCAAGGTTTTTTTTAAATATTAACTTGTTATTGCTTTTAAAAAGTTGAATTATATAGATATATATATATATTACAGAGCCCCAGATAATTTTTTGAGCCAAGGAGTGTTTAAGCATCAATTTTCTTATGATAGAGGTAATATTCTTTTTATCTTTTATATGCTGAGCATGGTATAAAAAGAAAATGTTTTGCTAAACTATTGATACATTGATTACAACTGTTTAGTAATTCCAAGCACTTGATCAACAGAAAGATGGAGAAAATGAAATTTAACTTGTAGCCCTAGCATGCAATTCGTCATTATGAATAAATGGACACAGTGTTTTAACAGTTTTCCAAAAACATAATTTTAGACTCTTTCACATTTAGAGCATTAGCAGACGACAATTCAAATGTTGCTTGAATGACTGGATTTGTCTTTCATATAGCATACTGGAACATAGTGGAAAAGGGAGAAAAGAAAGGTCATCATCATTAAAGGGTTCTTTCATGCTTGTCTTCTTTCTTTGTATGAGTGACCAATACCTTCTTTAACACTTGTTCCAGTACTGTAAGACAAGAAAGCCTATAACCTCCACCCTCCCCTGTCTAATTTGTAGGTTGTCATATATTTTTATTTCATAACGCAACCAATAGTTTTTACTCACTACGAAACAGATATTTTGGCTTCCATTACTTGATTTATACAGAGATTTGTGTAAATTCACTGTTTAAATTCATTCTTAAAGAAGATAAGACTAACTGCCTCTGATCGGACGACATCAAACTGACCTTTGTTGTGTCATAGGTTTTCGCGTTTTTTTTCAGCGTCCGATTTTTCATGTCAATTTATCCTTGAAGAAGTATTTCTGCATCATTTGACTTGAATTTTTCAATTAAGGTAGGGGGTAACTCTAAAAGCTGTCATTTTACACGACATAAAGGGATGAACACTTATTACGTTTTCACAAAATGACTCGCCAGTTTGATTAGCTGTGATAAACAGAGCCGTGCGCGTACTTCACATTTGATACTGATTGTGTTACTTATTCAAGCCCATATATCTGCCGGGTACATGCTCGTAAGCTAATTTATATGAAGCTTTAGCCGATGATCTCGTGTGTCAGATTGACCCTTCGGCAGATATTTTTGAGCGTAAAAATCCCGGATCGTTTCAAATTTCCAAGCGTCAATGAGAACTGATAGACCAAGTTAGAAAATTAATGTACAAACTATTTTTTAACGGAAATGTTTCAAGAAAGATTCCAAGAGAAAATTGTGAAGAGTGTTTTCTTTTACTAAGTTGAGTATTACGATTTAAGAACGGTGAAAAGGTGTATTTTTCGAGAAGAAATGTACTGTGTAGGTGCATATCAATCTACGTGATACACTGATACACCCGAGAAATTTGATCGAAGGATCACCGGGGTTTGCCAAATGCCAAATCAAGTACACGTTTAATCAGCATTCGGCAATCCTCGGGTGATTCGTTGATCAAGTTAGATGTAGGTACGGAATCGGCCGAGTTGTGACGAGTGGTATAATCAGCTAATCTGTGAAGCTTGGAGTTTGTTCAGGAAATGATGTGCGAGCGTTTCAGTGACAACACAGCCGATCAAGATGACGATCTCGGTTGTCAACAAAATACGCAATGAAAATCAGTCAAATTGCGTATCGTGAGAAACATGTGCGTATTTGTTACGCTTTAAAATAAGTTTTGTTGCGTATTTGCTGTTCCAAATAGCGTAAAATAAGCAAATACGCAGCTTATCTCGGGCGCTGATATACCATTCTTCCCCCGGGTTATTAAAACTCGGGATGGGTTGGTGAAGGGTTAATAAATATTCCCGTAATCAGTGTATACAGTAATTGGTTTAATTTATCGGTATGTCCTCATAATCAATGGCATATTAACATTTGGCAGGCCAGGAAAAATATGAATAAATGAGCTGTCGCTGTGATATATCTGAAAGAATGTTGAAGGCGGCGTGAAAATCACTATTTATTCAATCTATTCAACATTAACCCAAGCCAATCAGTGCTTTCAGCACTTTGATTTAGTAAGAAACCAGCTGTTGACGTCAATAAACCTTTCAGCTCAATAGGCGAAAACATTTGCTTTCGCGGACGGCATAGATCAAGATCACACTGCACTGAAGCTACAGTTTGATCTTGTGTCTACACCAACCGCTTGTTTAGACAATCCTATAAAACGAAATTCTTTTTCTGAGTTTCTATGGATTATATTTTCAGAGGTTACATAGGATTATATTTATATATTTGGCATGAAAGAGTTATCTCTTCCCAAGACTTTGACCGAGAAAGGTAATCACTGAACTGTATGAGTAATTACATTAGAAGACAACAAAATATTGTTCTAGTCGGTACCTTGTTAGGTTTTATAATTTGAGCCATGCTCTGTGAAAATGGGGCTTAATGCATCTGCGAAAAGTATCGACCCAGGTCAGCCTGCGCAGTTCGCGCAGGCTGAGCTGGGCCTAAATTTTTCTCTATTGGTTCAGTTTTCTGTATGTCCATGGACCAGTCTACCTCATGATTCAGTCGGTGGTTAGAAAAAAAATGGCTGTTATGGATCCATAATTATGTGATGACTTGCATGGTGTAATGCATCGCTGAGATGCAATAAGCCCCCCTTTTCCAGAGCATGGCCCAATTATTTATTGTATCGCAATTTTAAATTTTCCAAAAATGGTTACTAAAGCGGCCTTCGATTGAGAGGTAAATCGGCATCGGAATATTCTCAAATATTTCCGTTGTCAAAACTTTTGCTCGGAATTCGTCAATTTATTGAGTCTTTATGAAGTGTTAATGGAAGAAGCCTGAAATGATGATTGTATCTGATAATGTACGATTGTAAAAGCGGACGGTATAGATCAAGGACCAGACTGTACGTGCACGCTCTGTGCAGTCTGATCTTGATCTGTGTCGTCCGCTAATGCCTCATATATTTTCTATGGCTCTGACAAGGTTTTAAAAGTTGACATGCGCGGTTGGCGTCCATTTTCGGGGAAGGGTTTAAAATTGAAACAATAAGTGGGCGATTTAAAACGTAGGCGTAGATTAGTACAAAATATAGTAAGGCTATTTTTGGTGGATTTTCATGCGTAATTGTTCAACCCTTTTGACTGAAACAGAATCGAGCCAGACTTTGTGAAAAGGGGGCTTAATGCATTTGCAAAAAGTATCGACCCAGGTCAGCCTGCGCACTTCGCGCAGGCTGACCTGGGCCGAAACATTTTGCTTTTGGTCAATTTTCTGCTCGTCAAAGGACCAGTGTGCCTCATGACTGAGTAGGTTGTTATACAAAACGGATTGTAGGGATGTATTACTGTGATGACTTGCTTGGTTCCATGCATCACGGAGATGCATTAAGCCCCTTTTTCACAGAGCATGACTCAGATACTGAAGTTGCTTTTGCAGGCAGTGTCGATCAGGATCGTCCTGTATCCTGCACGATTCCCCGTAACAAAACTAACAGACTTCATGGGGTATTGCCCATATGGGCAACCGTTGGCGACGATAAATAAACGGCGAAACTCAATCAAATACAAGTATTTCTTTCTCCTCAGAAGTTACAAATAATCAACATTTGAAAAAAAAAAAATAACAAAAGGACGCTATATTCTAATACCGAGTTCATTGAATAAAACGAATATGTATGTACATGTATGTTATGTTATGTTACGTTATGATATGTTATGTTACGTTATGATATGTTATGTTACATCATGCAATGTTATGTTACATTATGATATGTTATGTTACATTATGCTATGTTATGTTACATGATTCTATGTTATGTTTCACGATGCCATGTTATGTTACATTATGATATGTTATGTTACATTATGCTATGTTATGTTATGTTACACTATGATATGTTACGTTATGTTATGTATGTATGTATGTATATATGTTACGTACGTACGTGTGTGTGTGTGTGTGTGTGTGTGTGTTCTAGATAGATTGATGGATGGGGTAAGATCAACGACCATCAGCGCACATTTTTTTTTGTATGCATGGCCATTGTAACTCATAGACAGTGACAAAAATCATTTATGTGAGTTTTACATTATTTAGTCGAAATGCTTTTCTCTCCCAGAAGACTTCGAATGTCGCCAATATAATGGCAAATTGCTCTAAAAGCTTTCCTAAAAGGTTGAATTTATGATTTTATTCCATTGATACTGAAACCTTAACTTTTAACCCGGTCAATTATCAGTTACTGTAAATACTGTATTAATCCATGGGCTGCTAAGCGCGACTCACTGACCTTTTGCGGACAGTGTAGATCACAGATCAGACTGTTCTGATCTGTGATCTACACTGTCCAATAAGGAGATATTTTTCTCCAAAATATAAGCTTGAAATGGTATTATTTGGGTTTTCACTATCTGCTTGAAAATTTTATGTTAGTTATTTAGAAAGCTAATGGTTAAGATCTAATAAAATGTTACAAATATGACGCAATAATGACGTTATCCAGAATCATCATTAGAGCTGCGTTTATTTGTCGTCTGCAAATTCTTTCAATTTAGCAGAGTCCAAAATTTTGTCGTTTGGGAAAGAATTAACCCTTTACCAGACGACAAAATTTTAGCCTTCTCCAAATTGAAAGCATTTGCAGACGACAATTTCAGTTTGGCTAAAATGGTGCAATTTTTCTTTGATACGGTAGAAAACATTGTGGGAAAAGGAGAAAATGCTGGTTACCAGCATTTTCTCCTTTTCCCACAATGTTTTCAAAAGGCTTCTTTCCCAGGGGCGTCAAAAGGCGTCAATGTGCGGTAAAGGGTTAAACCTTATCCTGCTAAGTAAGTGAAATGAAATTTTCAAACCGGTAGTAAAAACCCGAAAAATGCTATTTCAAACTTATTTTTTGGTAAAAAGATATTTCCTTATCGGACAATGTAGATCCAAGATCAGACTGCATGTGCTGTGCAGTCTGATCTTGATCTACACTGTGTGCAAATGGTCAGTGAGTCGCGCTTAGCAGCCTAAGGGTTAATATTGAATAGGGAATACGGGGTTATTACCTTGTTAGAATTCCAGTCTAAGATTACGAAACAGTTTCCGTTATTGAGCACGGCAGGTTTCGTCTCCGTGGATAAGATGTTTAATAGATTAGTCTGCGAAATATTTCGTCTAGCTCGTCGTTTCTATCTACTTGAAAAAAATAGCACGAACTTTTTAACATTAGAGAATTTCGAAATCACTTGCCTAAAGATACATCTGTACTCGTCTTCGGCAAGATTTTATTTGTTTGTATTGAAGTTCAACGCCGTTTTAACAGCTTAGGTCATATCAAGGCGGTCAGTGCACCTACGCATGTGTTTCCTGGCTCTCTCACACTAGTTCTGACACAACTTTCTTTCCAGATCGCTGGCTACTTTCCCACATGAATCAGAGGTGAGAGGCGAAGGGTCACCGGAAAGAAAGTTTGCCTCAAACGGGTATCGAACTCACAACCACCAGGTCACGAGTAAGATACGCCAACCACTGAGCTACTCGGGCGGGCAAACCATGCAGTGTTTAATTCATTTCATTTCTATTTTCAGCCACTTTTTAACCCATTTTGTCTTAATTTTTATGAAACTATGATCATTTTTGTATCTTCATGCCAAATGTTGCCCCTGACGGCTGCAAGGTTGCACAGATTACGACGGATAGAAAAATGCATATTTCTGCAGGCCTGCAAAGAAATCACTGATGTCGTTTCCGGTTGTAAATAAGGACAGATCCCTTCAGTTTCTCTACTCCTTACGCCGAGCTCCGTAGCTCAGTCGGTAGCGTACAGGACTTGAGAACAGGAGGTCGTTGAGTCGATCCAGTCATTGCGACAGGATTCATTCCTCTCCCACCACTGACCATTGTTTCGACAATGGCTATGTGGGAAAGCAGCCAGTGGCTTGGAAAGAATATTGTGCGGAGTACTGGTAAAAGAAATTCCATGAAAGCATGGATAGGTGCACTGGCCGCCGTGATATAACTGAAACAATGTTGAAAACGGCATTAAACACCATACAATCAATCAATCAATCTCTATTCCTTACACCATTTATATTGGTAATTTATCTAAGTTTAAAAACACCTGACTAAATTCTGAGCCATTCTACACACTATCAAGTTTTAACAGTGTTTTTTTTTTCTCTCTGGCTGTAAGGATGTATTTTTCACCCTTAGGCAGCTGAGCGCGACTCACTGACCTTTTTCGGACAGTGTAGATTCAAGATCAGACTGCACAGAACGCGCAGTCTGATCTTGGATCTACACTGTCCGATAAGCAGATTTTTTCTCTCTGGCTCTAAGGATGTATCTTTAACCCTTAGGCTGCTAAGCGCGACTCAGTGAACTTTTGAGGACAGTGTAGATCCAAGATCAGACTGCACAGAACGTGCAGTCTGATCTTGGATCTACACTGTCCGATGAGCAGATTTTTTTTCCCAAAACATGGGGTTAAAATAGCGTTATTCAGGGTTTTTACTTCGGGCTTGAACGTTTCATTTACCTCTTATCCTGCTAAAGAAGTGAAATAAAACTTTCCGGCCGATCGTAAAAAACCCGAGTAATATTATTTCAAACCTATTTTTTGGAGGAAATTATCTCCTTATCGGACAGTGTAGATCCAAGATCAGACTGCACGTTCTGTGCAGTCTGATCTTGATCTACAATGTCCGCAAAAAGTCTGTGAGTCGCGTTTAGCGGCTTAAGGCTTAACTTATTTAGACGGATAAAGATTGAAAAAAACTCTTTCTACGCCAAAACTGCAAACCTGACCTCTTTTGTAGGCTGAATCTTCAATCTACTGAAACGCAGGGAGGTTTTTATCTCAGAGCGTTAACTAAATCTATCGCCTAGATATATGAGCGACATTATTTCGTTTTAGTGTAACACAAATTACGATTTAAGGTCATCTGCTCGCAGTGACATCATAAACTCGAGATTCAATACATCGTACAAGAAACGAGCATTCTCGTATTTTAGCATGGATGTGTGGAATGAAATTCCTACTTCCATCGGAGATGCGAAATCATTACCTATCTTTAAAAAAGCAGTTCAAACATCATTTATTAAACTTACAGTCCTCATTCTCGATAGGAAATCATACAACTTAACAAAATATTGCACAGTATAGAAACGTGTGTCTGTCCGTAGATTTCAGATTCCATCATTATTTTGCGATTAATTCATCTTCTTCATTTTCAAACACCACAATCATAAGTATCAGTCATCAATATCACCATTTATTTTTGATATTTTTACTATCATTATTATTGTTATTCCACTCATTTTGAAGGCAACATTGTAAAACAGACTTGAAATATGTCTTAATGTTTTCACCTTCACAAAATAAAGATATTGTTATAATTATTATTATTATTATTAAACGATTGATTGAATAGTGTTTTACGCCGCTTCCAACAATATTTCAGTCATATCACGGCGACAGCTCACATATTCATGTATTTCCTGGGTTTCACCAGTGCTAAGCTAGAGCCCTGAAGGGTCTTGTCCAAGGACACTCTCGAGAAAAACCCAGTGGATCCAGTGAGGCTCGAACCCGGGACCTCCAGGTTACGAATCCTACACTTTACCACTGAGTCACGCAGGACCCCTTGGCTAAACGAACAGACGGTATAGATCCAAGATCAGACTGCACTTTCTGTGCAGTCTGATCTTGATCTATGCCGTCCGCAAATCCACCTGTTCGCCTATAGCGCTGAAAGGCATATCGGTTACAAAATTCACACTTTAATCTACACGTATTTGCAACACAATCAATCCTAAGATCTGACGGCCCTGAGATAGACAGCTTTTGAAAACATTGTGAGAAAAGGAGGACATGCTGGTAACTAGCATTTTCTCTTTTTCCCACAATGTTTTACCTTTCTGGGACAAATCCCATCACATGAGCAGTATTTGATTTGTTGTCATCTTCGCAAGCCAAGGATACTAAGGTAGTACCCTTGGCCGCTCGCCTCTTTAAAAATCGAAACTCCCGCTGTGCCATTTCATTGGATGCGATCAAAACCCATCGCGTCCAATCAAACCATCCGTAACAAGAAATCTTCCGCGAAACAGAAAACAATAATGGCGGCGCCCGTCAAAAACGAAAGTTGTCGTGTTTGTGACGAAAATTTGCCAAAAAAGAGTAGACGATCGATATTTAATGAGTTTTTTGTAGTTCATGATCAATTATGTGAAATATTAGGACGGGTTCCACAGCCAAATGATTGCGAATCATCGTATGTCTGATTAATTTCAGAAAATTGTGATGACTCCGAAAGCGCAGCCATATTTGATGCATAGCCTAACAAATTTTATTACGAGCATTTTGATTGGTCAGAAATAACATCAGCAAAGGTTACGCAACTCGTGATATTCGATAGGTGGCGCAGCGGGAGTTTCGATTTGTAAAGAGGCGAGCGGCCAAGGGTACGTAACGAACAAAGTGGAGTTAGTATCCTTGGCTTGCGAAGATGATTTGTCGTCAGCATTGGCTTTCATTTTGGATAAGTCTTTTTTGTCGTTTGGTAAAGAGTTGACCCGTTTTCCAAAAGAATCCGTGTCTTTACGACTTTGAAGAAACAACCTATTGGAAACATCGTAGCAGAAGGAGAAAATGATTGTAACCATTATTTTTTCCTTTCACAGCAATCCCCTTAAAAAAAACTAATCATTTGAGCTACGTTAAATTTGTATCTGCAAATGCTTTCAATATGGGAAAAGTCCGAGATTTTGTCGTGTGGTTAAGTTGACTGATTGATTAACCCTTTCCCAAAGAAGCCCTAGTTTTCACGTGTCTGCAGTACAAGTCTTTTCAAAACACTGTGGGGAAAGGAGAAATTGCTCGTAACGAGCAATTTCTCCTTTTCTCACAGTGTTTTCTACTCTTTTTGAGACCTTTCTGCCATTTTCATCAAATTTAAAATTGTCGTCTGTAAACTCTTTCAATTTGGACCAGTCCAAAATTTGTCGTTTGGGAAAGGGTTAAATGGTGCTTTACCCAGCTTTCAGCATTATATAGTCAAATCACGGCGAAAGCTCACATATTCATGTGTGTTATGAGTTTCATCAATACCAGGCTAGGGCTCTGAAGTGTCTTGCCTGAGGACACTTCCACGAAAAACCCATTGCCTCCAGTGAGGTTCGAACTAGGAGCTTCCTTGCCAGAAGTTCCACACTTTACCACTGAGCGTGTGCTAAAGAGGCTTGCATCGTATGCCAGAAACATACATTGAATTGATGTCATAGCTAATGAGTCCGCTGGGAAGTGTGGATTAAGATCAGCCAACACAAAACGTGCAGTATGATACTTGATCTACACTATCCGCTTTGCCGAAACATTATTTACTAAAGTAACCATGATATTGCAATCATTTTGGTCTTATTTAACCCATAGTGTGCTGGGATCAACTTGTTGTTTTTTGCAGACAGTGTAGATCATGATCAGACTGCACAGAACGTGCAGTCTGATCTTGATCTACACTGTCTACTATTTCTTTACATGTTCTGGCCAAAACAATCTTGAATTAACAATATTTCGGATGTTTGTCCTGATTGAAAAGGTCCCTTTCCTTAATTCAGCGCTGTAATCGTTATGTCTGAAAATGTCCGTTTGGTTTATTCGGCTCTCTAAGCGGTAACTTACGATTGGTCATTTGTATACTTGCAGTAGATACCACTAAACCACTTAATCATGGGGCTCGATACAGACCGTTTCACTTCGGATGTTAACGACGCTCTGACATGCGGTATCTGTAGGGACGTTCTGGAAGATCCCGTCCAGGCCCTTTGCGAGCATGCGTACTGCAAAACATGTATAGAGGGTTGGTTGGTTCATGAGACTATTTGTCCGGAATGCAGACGACCCCTGACAGTTTCGTCCCTGCGCCCTTTATTCCGGTACATGAGAAACGATTTAAACAGACTGAGACTTCATTGTAGGAACCAGGCCTACGGATGTGACGTCATTTCCGATCTAGAATTTATAGCTAACCACGAAGCCGAGTGTCCTCATGAGCGTCTGAAATGTCCAAACGAGAGATGCACGTATTTCAACTCTAGACTAGACATGGCAAATCACGTAAAGACCTGTGAATTCAGTCGAAAACTATGTTCGAATGGATGTGGAATGATCATAAGCGAACCCATTGACGAACATCACAACTGTATTCAGGAACTGAGGACAGCCATAGAAGTTCTGCGGTCCGAAGTTATGTGCAAATACGAGGACCAGAAAAAGGAAATGGATCTCAGATTAGATATGCAGCGAGGTCACATGATTCAGAAGGAGGCTTTCCTTCAAAGTCAGGTAGACGATCTTAAATCAGAGAATTCGAGGCTAACACAGCATGTAAAGCTCCTAATGGACATGGAGTTGGTCAGACGACAGGAAATCGAAAAACTTGAACTTGAGAAAAAAGAATTAATGGAATTACTAAGAAACCACGCCAAGGGCGAATCAAGACCTAGCGGACGTGGAAATAGGCCTAGAAGCGTGCCAACACTACATGAAAAAGTCACAACTGTTTGAAAACCTGAAGTATGGCTACTTCTTAAACTTTATGGACAACGCTTTATCTATATTACTACCTGTACATATGGTGTTGGAGGCAACTTTAACCTATTTGCTTCACATGGATTGTGCGTATATTTCAAACACGTCCTGCGGAAACTTAAATTTGACGTAATTTTGATCTCTTAAAGGGCATATTTAGATATTTTTGCCTTGAATTAGAGTTTCTTGTCAAACCCTGATAAAAAAACTGGTAAAATATATTTCTTTACAAGTGTTGAAATATTGGAGAGTTACATTCAGTAAAGTTGTGCAGTTATGACGTTTTAATCCTTGTCCTCCTAAAAAAAGTTCAATAAAACTTTCAAGCCGATGGTAAAAATCCGAATAATGCTATTTTAAACTTATGTTGTGGAAAAAAAATCCCCTTACCGGACTGTGTAGATCCAAGATCAGACTGCACGTTCTGTGCAGTCTGATCTTGATCTACACTGTCCGCAAAAGGTCAGTGAGTCGCGCTTAGCAGCTTAAGGATTAATAACAGGATGGCCGTTTTGCAGTCGAGAACTCCGTTTTCTTTTTATTGACGAGCAAAAGAACATATGATTCCCATGATGAGATTTATCTCTGAGTTCGTGAAACATAGCATAGGAAATGGACAAAACGCTGCCTACCAGCATTTCCCCTTTTCCGACCAATGCTTTCAAACCCGTCTTTCTTGGAGATCATTTAAATCCATGGTCGTATGGTAAGGGGATAATTATAGACCTGTGTACCCATTGTATCCCCTGCGAAACGACCCCGTTTCTACCATTTCTACAACCTGTAAGATTTTTGGTAACATCGTTGGAAAAGGGAAAAAGGCTGGGTAGGAAAATGTTCTTTGTTTTCGAACAGTATTTTCCACCCTGTCAAATTATATTTTGTACCACCAGAAATTTGCAGCAAAGAGCAAATAAGTCACACAAGACAGATACCGTGAAGGCGCTTAGCTTTTGCACTTAATGCAGACACACAGACTGTGTCAAAAGAGATGCTTTGATTGATGTCTGTTTATTTATCGTCGTCACCGCTTGCCCATATGGGCGACGTCCACTAAAGACTGTTAGTTTTATTACCGTGGACAGTGCAAGATACAGGACGAAACCCATCTGAAGTTACGCCTGGATCACTAACGTGCTCGGTGTTTAGCACGGTTACACGTAACCTTGGTTTAACGTCTTATCCGAAAGACTATTAGTAACTTTAGATGGCCAGCCGTGGGGCTCGAACCCACACCCTCAAGTGACCCAAGACCTGGGTCAGTATTCACCAACCATTCTTAAGAATAGTCTTGGTCTTGTTCTCCAAAATTCTCCAAATTTGAAAGTAACACACCTTCTGATTGGCTAAACCTTTTGGTTTAGCCAATCAGAAGTTGTGTTACTTTCAAACTTTGAAATCTTGAAGAATAAGTCTAAGAACGTTCTTAAGAATGGTTGGTGAATACGGACCCAGATGTTTACAAGTCCTACGCTCTACAATCTGAGCTATGCGGGCTGGTCCGAGATCCTTTAGCTGCAGCTGAGATACTTATAAACGCAGCCAACAATTGGCCAAGCTTAAGTCATTTGCATTCGTTAAAGGGAGATAATTATTTTTGCCGTAACAATTTGATCCAAAATTCACTTGTCGTCTGCTCAAAATGCTTCCAGTATGGAAACGTCCGAAGTTTTATCTTCTGGTACAGACTTTTAACCCTTTAACCACACGGCAATATTTTAGACGTTTCCAAATTGAAAGCATTTGCAGCAAATAAAAAAAAAAATAAAAATGACTCAAAACTTGAAAATTGTTTTTTGAACGACGGAAATCATTTTGGGAAAAGGAGAAAATGCTGGTTACCAGCATTTTCTCCTTTTCCCACAATGTTTTCAAAGACCTTCTTCATTAGGGTCGTTGAAAGGCGGCATTGTGTGGTAACGGGTTAAACTGCTTGATAAATGAAATCATACTTTCCACCTCATAGTTAGAACCCAAATATTGCGGTTTCAAAATTGATTTCACCGGAAAGAATATACCGTATCAGACACTGCAAATCAAAGATCAGACTGCACGTTTGTGCGGTCTGATCTTGATCTACATTGTCCGCAAAGCGCCCCGAGTTGCGTTTAGCACCCTAAAGCTTGACTACCTATTACACTCAGAAGATTAAAAAAAAAAACCCAGACTTTTCGGCATTGCATTTTTCTTTTTATATAATTAGCGATCACATTGCTGCAAATGGTTTCTTTGACTTCAAGAATGCCTTGTAGGCATGCACAGAAATGATATTTCCCTATTATGTTCTAATTATTTTCCGTATTAAATGCTATTATTTTCCACTTGTTCCTTTTAAAGAAAGAAAAATAATAATAATTAAAAACAGAAATGTAACCTTAATTATGTTTTCCCATTTGCAAAACATGGCCTATATTCATCAACCATTCTGCGTTGCACTATGAAAGTCTTATTCTAGATTAAGAGAGTAACACAAGTCCTGATTGGCTAAACCGGTTGCTTTAGCCAATCAGAAATTGCTTTACATAGAAAATTAGAAATTTCTTGTGAGTTAACCCTTAAAGCGCTGGAACCAACTTAACTTGTTTTTGCTGACAGTGTAGATCAAGATCAGACTGCACAGAACGTGCAGTCTGATCTTTGATCTACACTGTCAGCTACTTCAATACACCGTCTGGCTAAAACAACCTTGAAATGACAATATTTCGGATTATTTTCTTCACTGAAAAGGTTTATTTCATAAATTCTGCGCTCTAAGGGTTAAGAAAGTAAGTAAGAATGGTTGAGGAATCCGGAACATAGATCAAGACTTTTCTAAGCTGGGTTGAACTTAAGTCTGTTTTCATGGACGTTGTAGATCCAAGATCGGTCTACAAAGAACCGTCGGTACAGGTTGATCTTGGATCTACTCTCAGAAATGTCTTTGATATTAGCCATGCTCCGTGAAAGGGGGCTTAACACATCTGCGAAAAGTATCGATTCAGGTCAGCCTGCGCATTTCGCGCAGGCTGACCTGCGCCGAAACTTTTCGCGATAGGTCAATTTGCTGTATGTCCAAGGACCAATCTACCTCATGATTCAGTCGGTAGTAAGACAAAGTGCATTTTATGGATCCGTAATGATGTGATGTCTTGATTGATACAACGCATTAAGGCCCCTTTTCACAGAGCGTGGCTCATATAGTTTCAAGTTTTTTTTTATTGCGAAGACAACTGTCCATATTGCATGCATATACAAAAAAGAACCTGTAATAAGCAAATATATACAATTATGGTATTCCGGTGTAGACAGACAAACAAGACAGATAGAAAGACAGATAGATGTGCAAACAGAGAAACAGAAGAAAGACAGACAGACAGAGATTGGAAAAAAAGAAAAAGAAAAATGGATGGAAAATATAGTATACATGTATATAGTGTCCAAGAAAGAGGACCACCTAGGGTCATCTTTGACATTTTCACTTTATACCAGACTGCAAAAATTTAGACTTGTCCAAATTAATAGCATTTGTAGACGACGATATAAACGTGGGTCAAATGATGGGATTTATCATTGAAAACGTTGTGGAAAAAGGAATATATATTGGTTATCAGCGTTTTCTCCTTCTTCCACAGTGTTTTCAACAGTCCCCCCTCCTCCTTAAGGGTCGTAAGAAGACGGAAATGTTTTGGTAAAAATGGTTAATGGTTAGCTCCTTGAAACTTTACAGGGATACCCTTTACCACACAATGCCGAATTTTAACGACCCTGGGAAAGAAGCCTTTTGAAAACATTGTGGGAAAAGGAGAAAATGCTGGTAACCAGCATTTTCTCCTTTTCCCACAATGTTTTCTACCCTATCAAGGAACAACTGCATCATTTGAGCCACATTGAAATTGTCGTCTGCAAATGGACAAGGCTAAAATTTTGTCGTCTGGTAAAGGGTTAAACAAGATTTCATTGCGCAAGTTTCTTTTTTGGAAATGTTAAAGACTGTTAATTTTCATTCGCGTGCGAAGATGCTCGGGTCTCCCAGGAGATATTTTCTAGCATCTTTTTCCCGACCCCAAAATAAAAATGGAGTACTAAATTGGGTCAAAATCTGGTTTAACTCCTTCCCAAACAAGCCCTGGTTTTCACGTGTCTGCAGTACAAGTCTTTTGAAAACACTGTGGGAAAAGGAGAAATTGCTCGTAACGAGCAATTTCTCCTTTTCCCACAGTGTTTTCTACCCGTTTAGAGACCTTTCTGCCATTTTCATCAAATTTAAAATTGTCGTCTGCAAACTCTTTCAATTTGGACTAGTCCAAAATTTGTCGTTTGGGAAAGGGTTAATGCCCCTTTCAGAAAATAGAAAATAAAAAAAAAATGAAAAAAGCTCGATCAACTTTTTCCCTGTGGCAAATTAACCCCCTGTTTAAACGACCCCACGGAAAAAAGGTCTATTGAAAACATTGTTGTAAAAACGAGAAAGTGCTGGTAACTAGCATTTTCCCCTTTTCCCGCAAAGTTTTCAACCTTTTCAAGATAATTCCCTCATTTGAGCCACTTTTGATTTGTTGTCTAAAAATGCTATCAATTCGGTCAAGTCTGAAATTTTGTTGTCTTGTGAAGGGTTAACTCCCTTCGGCACTTGTTTTTATTTTGTATTCTATTTTCTGTAACCGTGCCGCATAAATCGTGGCACAATTATTCTGAAAAAATGTCCCGTAGGGAAAACAGTTTACTCCTACTGACATGTAATTGAAATGTTGAAATATGACTGACCTTTTTTGAATTCCTGTTTTAAAACCTTTTGTCACACAATCCCGAGTTTTAACGACCCTGAAAAAGAGAGCCTTTGAAAACATTGTGGGAAGAGAAAATGCTGGTAACCAGCATTTTATTCCTTATCCCAAAATGTTTTCTACTCTTTCACAGCCAAATCTCTTAATTCCAACAACCGCCAGTTTTAACGACCCTGAGAAAGAACAATTTTGAAGACATTGTGGGAAAAGGAGAAAATGCTGGTAACCAGCATTTTTTCCCTTTTCCCACAATGTTTTCTACTTGTTCTACTATTTCACAGCAAAATCTCCTAATTCCAGCTACATCTAAATTGTCGTCTGCAAATGCTTTCAATTAGCACGTTTGTCGTTTGTTAAAGAGTTAAGTTCTTTCTCATTGTCTTCTGTAGACGATATTTTTTGTCTTGCAGCAGCCACTTGTAAAAAACATTATGTCAAGAATAGAAATTTGCTGGTAAAAAGCATATTTTCCTTTTGTATCAATGTTTTCACATGTATTTGAGCCAGTCTTTGTGAAAAGGGAGCTTTACGCATCTCCGAAAAGTTTTGACTCAGGTCAGCCTGCGCAGTACGCGCAGGCTGACCTGGGCAGAAACTTTTCGCTATTGGTCAATTTTCTGTATGTCCAGGGATCAGTCTACCTCATGATGAAGTCGGTTTGTTAAAAAAAAAGTGACTTTTATGGATCCATTGTTATGTGATGGCTTAATTGGTACAATGCATCACGGAGAAGCCCCCCCCACCCCTTTTGCCAAAGCATTGCTCAGTTATGTATCTAATGAATAATTATCCGTACTATTAGAAGGATGTATACTAAGTTTTCTTCAGCAAATCCAGTTTAGAGGACAATGGCTGATAGAAGTATTAGATTTGTTCCCGTAGTGTTTTATGACGTCCTCAAAATTGAAGTCAGTCATATCACAACATTTCCTTTACAAACGTTTTGCGTAACCTTCTTCTCAAGCCGCTCACGGACAGCTTTCGCGCATAACCCTTTACCACACAATCCCGACTTTTAACAACCCTGAGGAAGAAGCCTTTTGAAAACATTGTGGGAAAAGGAGAAAATGCTGGTAACCAGCATTTTCTCCTTTTCCCACAATGTTTTCTACTCTTCTAAAAACAAATTTCAATTTTTGATTCACATTCCTTTTGTCGTCTGCAAAAACTTTCAAGGTGGACTGGTCTAAAATTTTGTCGTTTGGTAAAGAGTTAAACATGAGATGAGCGATGACAGATGCTTGAAGCCTTTATGCTAAGTATTTGGGATTTGGATTAACCCCTATCCTGCTAAATTAAAAAAAAAAAGAAACTTTCAAACCAATAGTGTAAACCCAAATTTTCCCATTTCAAAGGTATCTTTGGAGGAAAAATACCTCCTTATCGGACAGTGTAGATCAAAGATCAGACTGCACGTTTTGTGCAGTCTGATCTTGATCTACGCTGTCCGCAAAAGGTCAGTGAGTCGCGCTTAGCAGCCTAGGGTTAAAGATTGTTCGGTTAGCTGTTTTGCTCAGTACAGATACGGCTATTTCAGCACTATCTACATGTATATCAGAATATCTGGCAAAGTAGTGGACAGCGTAAATTCAAGATCATACTGCAGATTCCACTCGTAAATTCTTAGAGGCCGTATTTTTTTCTTGATGAATGACTGATTGTATGGTATTTAACACCGTTTTCAACATTATTTCAGTAAGATCGTGGCGGCCAGTGCACCTGGCCATGCTTTCCTGGAGTGTCTTTTGTCATTACTTGGTATATATAATATATTCTTTCAAAGCCACTGGCTGCTTTACCACATAACCTTTGTAAAAAAAAAAAAGAACGGCGGTGAGAAATTATGAATGAATGATTACAAGTGGATTATGCAAGAGACTGTGTGTACTGCTTAGGGACTCTCCAAAAGATTGTGGCATGCAAAACAAAAGATAATCAAAGCGCTGAAAGCACTGGTGTGGCATTTGTAAAGGGATCCATTTTGTGGAATAAATAATTCAAAAATCAAAGAATACAAATACATGTAGTTTACAAATATTCTCTTGAAAGACAACCTACTTTACAGTCATGCAGAATCCAATAGAGTAGCGCGCAATCATGTGGAACGAACAAGCCAGGGCGATTAAGCCAAGGGACGAACGAGACCAGGGACGAACTGGTTTTGGGACAAACTGGTTTTGGGACGAACAAGAACGGAACCGATTAGGAGACAAAGATTGTGTGTATCATTGCGCCAATAGAAGGCCATAACGGGCAAAGCTATTTTCAACAAAAAAGTTTTTCCACAATTAGTGGCCTAATGCAATTTATTCTAATATGCCATTTTCAATTTTATGTCTGAGTGCAATCGAAACACTTATTTGAGAATGAGTTTAATTAGGTTTACTTCCTTCGGTCTTGCACAAACTACGATAGATTATTTTCAAAATGCCGTATTAAACTCATAGTGGCATTGTCTTCGACAAATGCCACAAAGATGTTTCTGTTTTGAGGGTAATATCTTAGTTCAAAAAGTGTTCGGTTATCTGTATCCATTTGTAATGTCTGCGAACTCCCATTTCACTCTTAGCACTGTATTGCTCTAAACTTGACATAAATAGCTCTCGTGGACGGCGTAGATCAAGATCAGACTGGACAAAAAAAAAAACCAAAAAAAAAAAAAAAAAAAAAAAAAAAACATGCAGTCTGATATTGGAGCTACACCGTCCGCTATGTGATGCTAAACTACAGCCAAAATCATCCTCAAGGCTCCAAGGTCAGAGGAAACGTAACCCTTATCCTGTTAAATAAATGCAATGAAACTTTCAAGCCGATAGTAAAAACCAAGATTTTGCTATTTCGAAGGTATTTTTGGTGAAAATAATCTCCTTATCGGACAGCGTAGATTCAAGATCAGACTGCACGTTCTGTGCGGTCTGATCTTGATCTACACCGTCCGCAAAAGGTCAGTGAGTCGCGCTTTGCAGCATAAGTGTTAATTTTAGATCTTGAAAAAAAGTTGGAATTTCTTAAGATTGTAGAGGAAGAGTTAATCCCCCTAATCTCCAATAAATAACTATACCTATTAGTGTCAGAAATATTGATAAAGCCTTTTCTTGTCCAGACATAACCCTTAACCTTATAAATAAGTAAAATGCAACTTTCAAGCCGATAGTAAGAACCCAAACTTTGTTATTTCAAACGAATTTTTCGGGGGAAAGTATCTCCTTATCGGACAGTGTAGATCCAAGATCAGACGGCACGTTCTGTGCAGTCTGATCTTGATCTACACTGTACGCAAAAAGGTCATTGAGTCGCGCTTAGCAGCCTAAGGGTTAATTCCTTCTAACAGGATATTTTCTGTCTGCTTTGTAAAGAGTGCTTCTTAATCTGCTCATATTTGCTGAAACAAGCACGTTGTCTCAAATCTTTCTTTGTATAATCAGCCAATCAGATGCCAGTTTGGGATTTTATCCGAATATCTATCATGACGCAACATTAACCCCTCGTTGTCTGCGTATGTCATATTCTTTGAAGATATGAGGCATCAATGATAAAATAATGGCCATATATTAATACGTGGTGCGTAAATTACCGCTTAAAAAGTGCAGGCAGAAAATGGCAATAAATAATACGTCTGTGGAAAAATCAAGCCAGTTTTCGCTACAAATTTCTTAAAAAAACAAAATGATTTCAAAAGGCAAAAATATTTTTAGAAATACCAACTGTTTACTGCAGATCTCTGCAGACAGTTTCTAAATATAGACATGTGGAAAACAGGGATCTGTGCAACAGACTGACAACAAAAATAACGTCCCCACCTTGCTGGGCTTATACCGGGGCTTTTTCTCAAGCTTATATAGGCTAATATTTATAAATGGCTGGTGCATAGGTTATATCCTAGCTAACCACCGCTAGATGAATCGTGCAAGGTAGGGTTTAGAGAGTAAACGTATATCTTATTTTTAAATTCGTTGCATTGATTCCCGCCTTGAAAAATAGTCCGGTTCTCTACCCATAATGCCATTCGAAAAATGCCCATTCGGCATATTTCGGGTGATCTGGTGATCAAATCCCTCGGCTGTATCACGTAGCTTGATATGCACCTACACGGTACATTTCGCACATCTCCGGAAGCACACCGCTTTACCGTTATTGAAATTGTAAGGCTCCTCTTAAAAAAGAAAACATGAGTAAATTTTCTGTCCTTATCTTTCTAAGAATATTTCAGTCGGCAAACAGTTTGTACATTCAATTTTTAGCGTGGTTTATCAATTCCGTTGGGAGCTTTCATCGACAGATCGATAGAAGTGAATAACTTCACCGTGGTTGTTTATGTCGTTGCTAAGAGAGCTACAGGGGCGCCGCCATGTTTAAGATCATGTGATTGGTATCTCAAAATGGAAGCCTTCTTTATACAGACGAGGTTAGATGTAGTACGGAATCGGCCGAGTTGTGACGAGTGGAAAAATGCCATCTAGCAAATTATAATGATTAACCTGTAGGCTGCTGAGTGTGACCTTTTGCGGAAAGTGTAAGTCAAAATCAGACTGCACAAAACGTGCAATCTGATCTTGGATCTACGCTGTCCGTTGAGGAGATATTTTTCCCCCAACAATATGGTTGAAATAGCAATATTTGGGTTTTTTACCATCGGTTTGAAATCAATTTTCATTTAACTTATTTAGCAAGTACAATGAAATCCTTTTCGAGAAAGAGTGGTAAATATGGTTCCCTAATATATAATTAGAATGTAAGGATAATATGTGCGTGCATGTGTGTGTCTCTCTCAGTCTCTGTCGGTCTGTCTTTCATTTACCGCCCCCCCCATTTGTTTTCCTCTCTCTCCCTCGAGTCGTCTCCAGCATTTTCTCGTTTTCCCGCAATGTTTTCAAAAGCCGTATCCAGGGTCGTCAATATACGGGATTGTTTGGTAAAAGATTAGATCTAATACATTCACATTAGGAATTGACCATTTTTGGCTGAATGTTGCTTTTTTGCTGAATGTAATCTTAAGTTTCTTTCGCTGGTAAAGAACCACGTTTTTTTTCCTTTCCTCACAATATTTTCTACCCTTTCAAGGACAAATCTAATCGTTTGTCGTCTGCAAACGCTCTTAATTTCGGCAAGTCTAAGATTTTGTGATCTGGCAAGGAATTTATCGTAGGAGAGCAGTTATGTTGGTTTTGCAGACAATTTAGATCAAGATGAGATTGTGTAGCTTGTGAAGAGCGATCTTTGCTCTACACTGTCCTCTAGCTCGTAACATATTGTGGCAAAATAAGATTTGTAATGTATTGCGATATAAAGAATGTTTCAATAACTGAAAACGTCCACTTCATTAATTTAGCGCTTGACGGGTTAACCTCTCCAAATCAACAAAATTAACATATTCAGGAAAAAGCACACAAATAAAAGTTGTCTAAATGTTGCTCTTGGAGGGCACGTCTCTGGAATGCGCCATCGTCGACCCAACCTGCGTGTCCTCTGCAGTCTGATCTCGATTTCAGAGTCAAAGAATTGTGGGGAAAGGAAGCTATGTTGGTAAACAGCCTTTTCCTCTTTTCTCACAATATTCTGTACCTTTTCAAAAGCAAAATGTATGATCTAGGCAACATCTATTTTGTCATCTGCGAATGTTTTCAGTATGACCATGTCTAAATTTTGTAGTCTGATAAGAATTAAAGGGTTTATATGTATCTAGCCGAGCAAGATTGCCTTGAAGAAAATCCGGTACTGTAAATTAAGATTTTAATGCAAGTGTTAAAAACTTTGGAAAAATAAAAAAAAAAAAAAAGGGAAAAAGTCTTGATTTTTTAAGTGTTAAAAACTTTGGAAAAATAAAAAAAAAAAGGGAGAAAGTCTTGATCTTTTTTATCTATTGTTTGCTTTAGTACTGAGCATATCATTGAAAAGCGATAAAAACTCGGCAGCAAAGTCTTGTTTTTTATTGTAAGATAAAAAAGATTATCAATCATATTATGCCTCTTTACCGAACGTCAAAATTTTGGAGTCAATTAAATTGAAAGCATTTACAGATGACAAAATAAATGAAGCACAAATGATGACTTATGTCTTTGATAGGGTAGAAGGCATTGTTGGCAATAGAGGAAATACTGTGTTTCAAAAGCTTCTTCTTCAGGGTCGTTAAAACTGGGGATTGTGTGGTAATGATTGATTGATTGTATGGTGTTTAAGGCAGTTTTCAACTTTACTTTTTAATTGTATCGTGGCAGTCAGCGCGCCTGTGCATGCTTTACTGGAGTTTCTTTTACCAGTACTTCTCATAATATTCTTCCCAACCCACTGGTTGCTTTCCCACGTGACCATCGTCAAAACAATGATCAGCACGGAGAGGGGAATGAATCCTCACGCAGTGACCATCACCAATCCTTAAAAAGAAATTGGCTAAACTGGGGATTAGAACCAGTAACCCCTGTTCTCAAGTCCTGTACGCTACCGACCGGGCTACCGAGGTCCGTCAGATTGTGTGGTGAAGGGGTACCCTATATGTAAATGACAGAAATATCAACGACACTTTCGACTATTCTTCGGGATTAAGAGAGTCAATAGGATATTGGTTAAAAAAAAAAAAAATGTTCAAAATAAATGACAATAACAGTTAATCCTGAACCAGACGACAATATTTTAGACTTGTCCTAAATGGAAGCATTTGCAGACGACATAGGACGTATTAAATGTGGCTCAAATGTTGGGATTGGTTTTGAAATGGTAGAAAACATTGTGGTTTGAGGAGAAAATGCAGGTTACCGGAAGTTTTTCTTCTCAGGGTCGTTAAAATTCTGGATTGTTTGGAAAAAGGTTAAAAAAGGGACCTAAGATATTCATATTGAAATACATGAACACACACACACACACACACAGAGCAAATATGTCGTTGGGGAATTTTGCTAGAAGATGGTTCTTACAAAAAAAAGTAAGAGAAAATTAAATAGTGGCATGCAACAAGTTGAAAACTTGAAACTGTTGCTCTTGCATCTCACTTTGGCAATTCAAGTATTGCACGTGTAGAGCTCCAGTTAAATGCAACCAGTTCGTCTTTTCTAAACACTCTTTGAATATTTTCTTTCTTTCGATTTTTACATCCATTTGGGGCTTCCCTATACCCTGTTAGAATTCAAAGAGAAATCTAGGGGGTTCCCTATACCTTTTTAGAATTCAAAGAGAAATCTAGTCTTCTTGGTGATTAAACCTCTACCAGACGACGCAATTTTGGACCCATCAGAATTGAGAGAATATGCACACGACTATTGTTGCTCAAATGGTGTGAATGATGCTTGAAAAGGCAGAAAACATTGTGACAAAAGTAGAAAATGCTGGTAATCAGCACTTTCTACTTTGTCCCATAATGATTTCAAAGATCGTCTTCTGTAGGGTAGTTAACAGTCAGGATTGTTTGGTAAAAGGTTAACATCATTTCAACATTACTTCAGTCATATTAGCAGGGCTGTAACCAGGGGTTTAGAATCATTATGCAGTCTGAATAGAGAGCACCATTTCACCCTTAGGCTGCCAGGCGGGGCGCTCGAATGTGCAGTCTGATCTATAGGGAGGCAATCAGAGTATTTGACTTTTTACTGTTGGTTGCAAATTTCATAACCCCCCCCCCCCCCCCACACACACACATACACAGAGCTTAAGTTAGCTGCGAAGATGAAGTTCGAAAAAGTGATAATGTTAAGAATATTTTCCCATTTTTTCTTCATTACGCATTTGCATATTGTATATTATGGACGCTACGCCATTGTTTGGAAAAGTCGTAATCGTCCTACCGTGTGGTCTTACAGTCGTCTTCCTAAGAATTAACTGAAAGAATCTGACTCGAATCCCGAAGCTTAAGCTTATAGTAATTACACGGAAATAACCCCTCAACACACTCGTCAAATTATAGAACTCTGAAATGGTGAAACCATTTGTTGGGATTGATATCAAACACCTTGTAATCTTTTGATCTGAACTGTCTGACTACCCTTCAAAAGAGAAAAGAGCAGTTTTTCCTTTTGAATCGAACAGTGGTTTCTTATTGGCTTGCTGAAGCTCAAATTGCTTTTTTCCTAAATGTACATGCACTTTTAAGGCTCCTACTTTTTTTAAGCTTCTGGATGGAGTCAGATTCTTTGAATTAATTCTTAGGAAGACGACTGTAGGATCATATCTGTCAAGTTGTCAAACTTCAGTAGTCTCACAGAAGGAAATGGTTTAGAATAGAAATTTAAGGACGCTCGATAACGCATATGACGGACAAAGGATAAGCTCACTGGCCTTTGGCCAGAGGAGCCAGATTAAACTTACACTAACGACGGCGGTCTTTTCGATTGATGGTAACTACTCGATAAGGCAACTGCCTGTTCAGACTCATGGAAAAGTCGAATCATGTTTTATGCTGCACAAGAAAATGTAATCAACCCCGTATAGAACAAGCCCGTTACTGAAAAAAGACTAGGGACACCTGTCCCTTTTTGCAGGTCTTTTTGCTAACCGCCTGGTTTAGAAATATCCCGAGATTTATGAAGCATAATTGAGAAAAAACAGACGTATCGTTGTAAATCCCAGGTTTTCCATGTAAATTTCACCGATCTCTGGTTTGGCTTGGCTAAAAGCAATTACACGTAGTTTGAAAATAGCAAATGTGTTCTGAGATTTATTCGAGAAATACCCATTTACTCGGAAAACCGATATTATAATCAATGAGGTATATATGAAAATATCAGAAGTGACATGAAAATATCATGTTTTGAACTTACATTAAGCTGAATCAGTTGTTTTTATGGACTTTATTAAATACACAGGCAAGCAATCTATCGGGCAAGTAAATATTTAAAATGCAATGTAAATCCTTTGAAAAACTTATATAAAGCTAACGTTCTTCAAATGTTAATTTTTCCTTTCCTTTTAACTCTCTCTGACATATAATGCAGCACTACATGCATATTTGGTCTTACTCTTGGATTTCAGCTTTAGTTGGATTAAACGCATCCCACCTCAGCAGTGATTTCAGTGCTTTGATTTTACCATTTGAAAGATTTTCAAAATTTATTTATCATTTGGTTGAGTTAATTAGAGCATTTTCATTGAGGAAAAAAAACCTGAAACTGCAACACAAATAAGCTCACTTAACGTTATATTCTCCGTATCTGAATCAAAGGACCAGGGAAAAACTCTTTGTGGAGAGTGCAGATTCAGACCAGACTGCACAGAACATGCAGTCAGATCTTGGATCTGTCATGCCAGTTTTTTGAGATATTCTACTCAAGACAGCAATGGTCCTGCAATATTTAGGCTGCTTTTCCAAGCTTAAGATGTCTATTTTATAAATTCAGCGCTCTGAGCGTAAAATTCTCAGCAATATGTTTGTCTCATCAGCTACTCCATATTGTTTGATTCTCATCCTTTCTACATTTCAGTTAAAGAGCACAAGATTTACTATAGTTATGCTCTTGCTTATTAGAATGACTCGGATACAATGACCTTTGTTGGCCATGGACAAGAAAAGTCGCCTTAGAAGACAATAGAAGATATAGATCAAACTGTCCTTTGAACGCAATGCAGATCAATATCACAGACGTTCATGTTTGTGGGAGGAGGGGGGCGACTATGAAATTGTAATGCTTGGATATTGTTTTTCTGACTGTAAGAGGTCATTAGATTAACTGAGTTTTTTAACTCTTAACCAAACTATCCCTTTTTTAATGTCCATGGGGAAGAAGGCTGTTGAAAAAATTGTGGGGAAAGGGGAAAGTACAGGTAACCAATATTTTCTCCTTTTTCAGTAGTTTATTTTACCCTTTCAACGATTCAAGTCATCATTTGGTCTACATTTAATTAGTCATGTGCAAATGCTTTCGATTTGGACGATTCCAAAGTCATAATGGAGGCATATTTTACACGACTTTTATCTGTTACAGTACATTTGCCAAAGTTGCCAAGGTTACAGAAAAGAATATTAGTATTTTTCATACTCTTTTAAAAGGTTGGTAGGTACTTCTATTCATGATGAGTGATATCTAAAGCTTGATCATGGGTATTGCTGATCAGAACTGTCACATATCTTTTACGTCCTATTGCTGTCAGCTGGCAAACATGTTTTGACCATTCCGTTAAACTACTTATTTGTAAAGACAGTTTAAAAAAAAGGGATCCTACGTGGCTCTTTTGTAAGGTGTAGGAATTTTTGTTCCATACATAGTTCAAACAACTACCATTTGATTTGCGATTTCAAACCACTGTAGTTATACAATGTCGACCGATTACAGTGCTTACAGCACTTTGAATTTGTATTTTTACTGGAAAATTTCCTATTTCATTGGTAACAGTATGGTCGTTATTGCATAACAAGGGATAATTACATTTTTAACACAGAAAAAACGATTTGCGTTGTAGCTCAGATAGAGTCGCCGGCAATTGTTTTAACCCTTTACCACACAATCCCGACTTTTAACGACCCTGAAAAAGAAGCCTTTTGAAAACATTGTGGGAAAAGAAGAAATTGCTGGCAACCAGCATTTTCTCCTTTTCCCACAATGTTTTCTACCCTTCCCAACACAAATTTCAGTTTTTGAGTCACATTTATTTTGTCGTCTGCAAATGCTTTCAATTTGGACCAGTCTAAAATTTTGTCGTTTGGTAAAGAGTTAAAGGTGGTGGGTTCGAGTCCTAAATGAGTATTTTTTTCAACATTTTTACGTAAGAATAAACAGTCACGTCTTTGTTATTCTTACATATATGAACATTTAACGCACCATCTCCTCACAAAAAGGTCAAAAATCTGATTTAATGCCCCTTTAACTGTAACCAGTAAGGAAAAGAATAAAATCATAAAGTTTGGGGTTGCATGTTTTACTTTGGAGAAAGATAGAACATTGTTTGATATACAAATGGGATATGAACACATAATGTAACGACATTTTGTAGGAATGGTATTATATGCCTGTACAATTATATACATACATTTTAAAGCTATACATACACGGAATATTCTCTTGTAGTAAATTCTTTTTGGCTTGCATTTGCTTCGGACTGCATGGGAAGATTTGATATATTGCGAGACCTAAGGTCGAGCGAGACATCATTTTTTTCCTACGCAGCGAGAAGCAAATACCAGCCAAAGCAAATTGACTACAACATAATTCATTCTTTTTATAATATACCTACATATTTGAACAACAAAATATTGCAATTATTGACAATTCTATTCGAAAAAGATAATAATTATTACAAAAGATGGTTTAGTGGGTAATCAGCTCTATGAATGGTGTATAAATATGAGCCATGCTCTAGCAAAAGGGGGTTTAACGCATTTCTATAACGCATGACACCAAGCAAGTCCTTACATTGTTATGGATCCATACCATCCATTATGTGTAACAACCGACTGAATCATGAGGTCACTGGTCCTTTGGCATGCTGATGTTTAATGAAAAGCGAACAGTTTCGACTCAGGTCAGCCTGCGCAGTTGGCGCAGGCTGACCTGAGTCGATACTTTTTGCGGATGCATTAAGTCCCCATTTCACAGAGCATGGTTCATATTATAACGACATTTTGACCAATCAAATCGGACTCCAAGCGAAAGTAGTCTGCAGACGCGGTAATGCTACCATACCATATTTGGACCCGTAATTGGCATACAGATACGGATTTTTTTTCCCGTCTTGTCTGATCTTATCCGCCTTCCAGCAATATGAGCCATGCTCTGTGAAAAGGGGACTTAATGCATTTGCAAACAATATCGATTCAGATCAGCCTGCGCAGGCTGACCTGGGCCGAAACGTTTTGCTTTTGGTCAATTTTCTGCAGGTCAATGGACCAGTGTACTTCACGATTCAGTAGGTTGTTATACAAAACGGGCCAAGCCCCCGTAGCTCAGTCGGTAGCGTACAGGACTTGAGAACAAGAGGTCGCTGGTTCGATCTCCGGCTTGGCCAATTTCTTTCCGAGGACTGATGATAGTCATTGCAACAGGATTCATTCCTCTCTCACCGCTGACCATTGTTTCGACGATGGTTATGTGGGAAAGCAGCCAGTGGCTTGGAAAGAATATTGTGCGGAGTACTGGTTAAAGAAACTCCAGGAAAGCATGGATAGGTGCACTGGCCGCCGCGATGTAACTGAAATAATGTTGAAAACGGCGTTAAACACCATACAATCAATCAATCAATCAATATACAAAACGGATTTTATGGATGTATCCTACTGTAATGACTTGATTTATATAATGTATCACAGAGTTGCATTAAGTCCCCTTTTGCCAGAGCATGGATCGTATATTTGAGCTGGAAAATTTATAGGTATATGATAAATTACCACACAAGCGAAAGTCGTAATTGCATCATGATTCCAATTCCCGCCCCCCTCCTCTTCCCCCCCCACCCTTAACGTTAACGACATACCGTTATGTTGAACAAGGACATTTCTGACTAAAACTTAGCTAGTATTCTTTATGAAAGTTTGAATGTTGATTGTATATACAAAATGCACGTGGTATCATTCACAATCAATTATCAATTATATACATACATGCATCTGCAAAAAGTATCGACTCAGGTCAGCCTGTGCCGTCCGCGCAGGCTGACCTGAGCCGAAACTTTTTGCTGTTGGTCAAGTTTCTGCATGTCACAGGACCAGTGTACCTCATGACCCAGTCGATTGTTAAATAAAACGGATTTTACGCATCCATCATAATGTGATGACTTGCTTGGTATCATGCAACACGGAGATGCATTAGGGTTGGCTCCTATATGAGCAGCATTCATGGTAGAGGGGGGGGGGGAGGGCGAGGTTTGATGCACCTTCGTTATGCATTATACTAAGTAAGTCGTCTAAAAATAAGCACAATAAGGGTCCAATTCGTCTAAAGACCGCCTCAATCACGAAGTAGAGTACCATGCAGAAAACTTAACAATAGCACAGAGTTCCGACCCAGGTCAGCCAGGGCGGACTGTGCAGACTGACCTGCGTCGGTATTTTTCACAGAAGCATTAAACTCCTATTTCACTGAGCATGAGTCAATATATATTGTTGGCTGACACTGGTAGACAGTCAATGAGGTTGCTGGCTGAGGTAAGCATTCATGAGGCTTACTGAAGCTGCTAGCCGTTGGTGGTTTTAAATCTAGTGTGCGAGTGTTCCGTTGCGTTGTTCATGTCTCAAGCATGTAGTCATGGCCTGTTGACAGAATTTGCTATTACAATGGTTGGGATTTGATCGGAGGTTGAAGTGGTGAAAACTGGTTAAAATAGCCCAAATGGACTTTGCCCTTAGTGAGGTAGAAGCAGTGTTGCAAAAAAATATTTGCCATAAATGAGGAGGTACGGGGAGGCTGTGACACCAAACCTTTGGCTTAAGGCGCCAAATGCTTTCTGGTTATAGAAGAGAATTGCTTTCAGCACTACTGGTCACATGACCTTGATAACTGTCACTATCAGATATCTCAGCTGAGGTGAGTTTAAAGCAATCGTGAAGCCCGTAAGTAGCAAACATCGAGACCTACACTGCTTTTTTTCCGTCTCAAATTTAAAACATCCCGATCGTCTGCGACGGAACATAGATGTCCCTAGCTTGTAGTGTTTTACAGCCATCTGTAAGCTTATCTTCAAGTATAAGAAAGCTACACGAGTGAAATGGATATTGAATTCAAGTAACTTTTGCAACTGTATGACCAATTAAGCCAAGATATATCACTAAATATTGAATGATGCAGAATCGAGATCAGTATGGTATTGATACAAATAAAGATCCTAAGGATGATATATATATATATATAATCCATACTCTGCGAAAAGGGGGTTTAATGCATCTGCAAAACTATTGACCCATATCTTCTTGCGCAATCCGTGCAGGCTGACCTTTGTCAAAACGTTTTGCTCTTGGTCAATTTTCTGCATGCCCGAGGACCATTGTACCCCAGGGTTCAGCCGGTTGTTGGACAAAACGGATTTTGTGGATCCATACTTAGGTGATCTCTTGCTTGGTATAATGCATCACGGAGATGGACTGAACTCAATTTTGCCAGAGCATGGCTCAGACATAGAGGGAAAAGAAAAATGATATTTCGACTAGCTGACATAATAAGTCCCGGGTCCGTATTCACCAACCACTCTTAACGTTCTTAGACTTATTCTTCAAAATTTTCCAAGTTTGAAAGTAACACAACTTCTGATTGGCTAAACCAAATGGTTTAGCCAATCAGAAGGTGTGTTACTTTCAAATTTGGAAAATTTTGGAGAACAAGACAAAGAATATTCTTAAGAATGGTTGGTGAATACGGACCCCGATGGTACAGTATGGTAGATCTGACGACCGCCATGTTCACCTGGGTCCGTATTCATTAACCATTCTTAATGATATTCTCAGTCTTATTCTCCAAATTTGTTCTAATTTGAAAGTTACACAACTTCTGACTGGCTCAAACCATTTGGTTTAACCAGTTCGAAGTTGTGATACTTTCAAATTTAGAAAATCTTGGAGAATAAGACAAATAATATTCTTAAGAATAGTTGGTGAACACGGACCCAGGTCTTCCGAAAATTTGAGGGACCGTATTCACCAACTTTTCTTAAGAGCACTTTGTTTTTATTCTTCAGAATTTTCTAAATTTACTTTCAAATTTAGAAATTATTGGAGAATAAGACTAAGAATGTTCTTGAGAATGGTTGGTGAATACTGACCCAAGCTGGACCCGTATCCACCATTCTAAATTGCATTGTTTGTGTTATTTTAGATTTAGAAAGTAACGTAATTTCCGATTGGCTACATCGTTTGGATTAGCCAATCAGAACTTGCGTTACCTCGAAATTCAGAAGAATTTTTAAAATCAGACTAAGAGGTTTGTTTAGATTAGTAAATACGTGCCCTGTATTTCCAATATATATAATAGTCGCTTAGCCAATCATAAGAGTCGTTTCGGAAGTCGTTCGGTTAATACCTGTACTTTATTTTGTAGGGTTGCACTAGCCATATTAAAATGTTAAATATAGAGCCATGGAAAGTTTCCTTACTATAGTTTGATAAAATATACGAACGTGTGATCCACATTTTAAATGTAAAATTTCCAGTATTGTAACACTTGAAAGCAGGATCCTGATTGGCTGACAGGAAAGTGAACAGAAGATGGCCCTTTGTAAATCTTCCTAGTCTATTGTGGAACTCATTTTGATAAGATGGGAAATTAAGCCTTTCAGTGGTATAGGCAAAACATGGCCTTTTGCGGACAACATAGATCCAAGATCAGACTGCACAAATCCTGCAGTCTGATCTTGGATCTATACCATCCTTTTATTTAGTAAAATAACTTTTTTTCCCAAGTTTCAGCAGGGCCCGTATTCATCAACCATTCTTAAGAACGTTCCCAGTCCCATACTCCAGAATTTTCTAAATTTGAAAGTTACACAACTTCTGATGGGCTAAACCATTTGGTTTAGTCAATCAGAAGCTATGATACTTTCAAATTTAGAAAATCTTGAAGAATAAAACTAAGAATGTTCTTGAGGACGGTTGGTGAATACGGACCCAAATTGTATTTTCAGCGGTCGACCGGTATCGAGTTATTATGAGCCACGCTCTGTGAAAAGGGGGCTTAATGCATCTGCGAAAAGCATCGGCCAAGGTCAGCCTGCGCAGTCCGCGCAGGCTGAGCTGGTCGAAACTTTTCGCTATTTGTCAATTTTATGTATGTCTAATGATCAGTGTACCTCATGGTTCAGTCGGTTCTTAGACAAAATTGGATTTTTTGTATCCATGATCACGTGATGGCTTGCATGGTATCACTGAGATGCATTAAGTCCTTTCGGCCAGAGCATGGCTTATATACGTAGCACCAAAAATAAGGGAACCCTAGTTCTTATTTGTTCTGACATGATATGACAGGGTGACTTTACCCCGCAATATTTCAGCTGATTCCACGGGCAACGGTACGTCGTATCATCTCCAGTATGCCCGCCAGGTATCGTGCAGGTGTTGTCACTCACTGCGGTCACACCCGAGATTTACTTCGATTCCATTATCTGTTATATATTTTAGGTAAAATAATGAATTACCGCAAGACGAAGTACATGGGTTCCTTTATATTCGATTCTACGTATATATTTAGCGGTGAAAGAGTTATTTAAAGTGACGGCACGCAGCATACTCGTACAAATAATCCCACGGGGTAAACTTTCATTTCACAATATGTACACTTGTTTTGACATTTCTTTTTTTTTTTAAGCGGGGTGTATAGAAATTCCTATTTATGTTGCATATCACGTGTTGTATTTGATTGTCGAAAGACACAATTTGCTCTAGAGCGTTGTCGATTCCTTGAAATCGTCTAGGTTTATAATGACGCGTTTGCCATTCATGTTGGGAGAACATGGCGTCGACTCCTCCGGACTGTCTTCCTTTTTGGCTGCCTCCGTCATGGCGGATAACTTGTGCTGTAGATGGCGGTTGCCTATCTTCATGTTGCGATGCTTTAAGGTTTCCAGCTGCGTGTACAGTCTGCGAAACTCTTCCTGTGAAAAGATAAAAAACGTTGACAGAATACTTCAAAGAACGCCTTCTTCTCCAGGCTTGTTTACGCTCGTAATTCTTTACCAAACGATAAAATTTTGGACTGGACCACATTGAAAGCGTTTGCAGACGACAAGTTACATGTTGCTAATATGCTGATTTCTCTCTTTGGTAGGGTAGGAAACATTGTGGGAATAGGAGAAAATGCTGGTTACCAGTATTTTCTCCTTTTCCCACAATGTTTTCGAAAGCTTTCTTCCTAATTGTTGTTTTACGTTGGGATTGTGTGTAAAGGGTTAAACATTAAGTTGACAGTGTTAATCCTCCTGTTAAGTGTTAATTAACTCATTATTGAATATTAGTAACTGTCGACTTTAAAACTATCATTGACTACTATACAGCGGTCTAGGTGCGGCCTGTGCATGTATTCACCAACTACTCTAAACTGCATTCGTAGTCTTATCCTGGATTTAGAAAGTAACACTATTTCTGATTGGCTGAACCAAATGGTTCAGCCAATCAGAAATTGCGTTGCTTTAAAATTTAGAATATTTCTGAGACTTAGACTGAGAATGTTGTAAACAATGGTTGGTGAATACGCACCCTGTGGTCTAAGAACTTTTCTGTCTGAACTTTTCTGCGAGATATTCTACTCTAAATAGCACTTAATTGTTATTTACATTAGTAACTATGAGTTTCCTGCTGTCAACAAATTTCGAGTCATTTACTTATTTGTGGCTTGTGGCATATCACTTTTGACGGCATTGAAACAGACGGGGGTTATTGCTCCAAACGAGCATGTTCTCTTTTTGTCACAATGTTTTCACTCATAATCCTAATTTTAAACGGGTCATGCTCTGTAAAAAGGGGGGTTGGGTTTAATGTATCTGAAAAAAGTATTGATCCATGTCAGCCTGCGCAGTCCGTGCAGGCCGACACAAGTCGAAACTTTGCTATTTGTAAATTTTCTGCATGTCCAAGGACCATTCTCATGATGCAGTCGGTTGTTAGACATAATGGGTTTTATGGATCCATAATTATGTGATGACTTGCTTGGTATAATGCATCACGGAGATGTATTAAACTCCCTTTTCACAGAGCACGGCACACATATACCACGCACCTATTCAATTAGGTCAGAGTATGCTTCCGGCAAATATGGTATCTATCGAAAATTGAAAACGCCATTCTTTGCAAACTAAAACAAGTAGTTCTCTCCTTAAAATGCATTATAAAACCAAAGTCAGACCATTTGTAGGGCGGAATAGCTATAATGGTAGAGCAGGAAATTTGTAATCAACAAATCTCGGGATACTTTACATTGTGGGTTCGATTTTCACGCCTAGCCATCTTAATGTTACTGTACTTTTGGATATACAGCAAGCATCTCAAAGAACCGGGCGTAACTTAAGAAAGATGCCTTTCTTCCAGTATATTGCAATACCCCCAATAATATAACTAAAAGGCTCCTGGGGGAATCATTCATATGGGACACCGGTGGCAACGATATATAAACGTAAAATCAAATCAAATGATCATTTTAATCTAAAACCCATCTAAAACCTCATCTAATTTATCATGTTTTAGTCGCTGTCAGATTAAACCGACCTCAAAAGAACTGCATCAAAACAAGGAAGGAAATGGCCATTACCGAGGGAAAACAACCCGAAAACGGAACTACTTTCTGCCTTTCATCAAATATGTAATTAACTGCGCTAGCGAGATTTAACGGGAAACAGTTTAAAACAACAATACTAACTAGTGCATTTCTCCTTTTAACCCGTAACAACACGATCCCGGGTTTTAACGACCCTTATGAAGAGGGCTTTTGAAAACATTGTGGGAAAAGAAGAAAATGCTGGTGACCAGCATTTTCTTCTTTTCCCACAATGTTTTCTACCCTATCAAAGACACGTATCATCCGTTCTGCCACAATAACTATATTGTCTGCAAGTGCTTTCAATTTAGAAGAGCACACTTTTTTGTTATCTGGTAAAGAGTTAAAGTCTGGTACACCGGAAGTGTAATTCATTATGTAACCACAGTAACAGTTGTATTCTTTCCCCTCTTACGGGACGGTCCCGTGAAGGGAATTGGTTTTCTAGGGAGAACGTAAAACAGTGGGCAAACAGAGAAAAAGCTGGTAATCAGGATTTTCTTCTAACCCCGCAATAGTTTTTTCCTTCGCAAATAAAGATCTTTAGGGCCACATTAGTTATCTTCGTCTGGTATAAGGCTTATAGTGTTTCCCTTTTCTCAAAATGTTTATGTAGAGGTTTTCATAGTTGTTTAACTCTACCAAACAACAAAATTTTGGACAGGTCCAATTTGAAAGCATTTACGGACGACAAATTACGTGCAGCTAAAAATGATGATTTCTGTCTTTGCTAAGGTAGAAAACATTGTTGGAAAAGGAGAAGATGCTGGTTACAAGCATTTCTCCTTTTCCAACAATGTTTTCAAAAGCCATGTCTTTCTGGGTTGTTAAAACTCGGGCTTGTGTGTTAAAGAGATAAACTGTTTTTAACGCCTCCTTCTAGAGTATTTCAGTTATATCATGGCGAGAACTCATTTTACATCTTTCTTGGGTTTTACCAGTACCAGACTGGGACTTTGAAGTGCATTGTCCAAGGACAGACAAACGGAAACGAAGACCAGCGTTGCCGGTGATGATCGAACCCACAGCTTATTGATTACCAACCCTCCACCTTAACTAACTACTGAGTTCAGGAGGACCCCTGGTGGTTCTACAGTTCAAATCTGGGCAAGAGCACCGCATGCGGGTACCAACGCTTGGCTGCGGATGTTTGATTTTCAGTGAAAATTCTAAGTCGAAAAAGGGGCATAACTCTGTCAAAAGTACTTTGATGGTTACCTGCCCTTGTTGTATAGGTTCCCCCTTTTGATAATTAACAACTTGTCCAAGTTATCTTTTTCAAATAGAATTGTCAATAATTGCAATATTTTGTTGTTCATATTTGTAGGTATATTATAAAAAGAATGAATTATGTTGTAGTCAATTTGCTTTGGCTTGTATTTGCTTCTCGCTGCGTAGGAAATAAAAAGATGTCTCACTCGACCTTCGGTCTCGCAATATATCAAATTTTCCCACGCAGCCCGAAGCAAATACAAGCCAAAGAGAATTTACTAAAACGGAATATTCCGTGTATGTATAGCTTTAAAATGTATGTACATGTATATAATTGTACAGGCATATAAAATACCATTCTTACACAATGTCGTTACATTATGTGTTCATATCCCATTTGTATATCAAACAAAAGTTTTCACATGACGACAATGACGCAGACGAGGACGCCAGGGCTAGGACAATACCTCGACGTTTCCTTCGAAAACAGCCGAGCTAACAAGAGTACCACATGCGGGAGCTAACGCTCGAGTATTACAGATACTTTTTCGGTGAAAGTTCTAAGTAAAAAAAAAGAATTGACAAAAATATTTTGAGGGTTACCTGCCTTTGTTGTGTGGGATGTCCTTTTGATAGTTAAGAACCTGTCCGATTTTAAAGTAAATGTCTTCATTATTGACAGAGATAATAAAAAATACCAGCATTTTATTCTGTTTCAATAATGTTTCTAAAAGCCGTTTTTATCAAGGCCATCAAAACACACGGGATCGATTGGTAAAGGATTAACTCGTTATCAAACGCCAAAGCTTTCGACTTGTCCACACTGAAAGTTTTTTTCAGCCGACAAATCAAATGCTGCTCAGACGATTAGATTCATCTTTGAAAGGGTAGAGAACAGTGAGGGAAAAGGAGAAAATACTGGTTACCATCATTTTCTGTTTTCCCGAAATATTTTCAAATCCTTCCTCCTCAGAATCGTTTGAACAATGGGGTTGTTTGGTAAGGGTCAAGGGTTTAATGATTGACTGAAAGGTGTTTTACGCCGCTTTCAGTCATATCACGGCGACAGTGTCTCACATGTCCATCAAGTCCTGGGTTTTATTAGTACTAGGCTAGGGCTCTGAAATGTCGTGCCCAAGGAAACTCTTACGAAAAAGCCAGTGCTTCTAGAGAGGCTCGAACCCAGGGCCTCCAGTTTTGAGGGTTAAGGGTTAGAAATGGTTAGACAGAAAGAAAAAAAAAACATTGGCGCATATACACTTATCTCTTTTTGTTTCTCCCTGTCTCATTTACATTACAAAGTGACTGCTCAAGGTTTGAAGACTCTTTGTTTTTTGTCTGCGGGCTTTACGGGTCACGCACCGAACCCATAAACATATCAAAGAACAAATGAGCCATGCTTTGTGAAAAGGGGGCTTAATGCATCTGCAAACAGTATCGACCCAGGTAAGCCTACGCAGTCCGCGTGGGCTGACCTTGGCCGCAACCTTATTGCTCTTGGTCAATTCTCTGAAAGTCCAAGGACAAGTTTAACCCTTTCCCAAACGACAAATTTTGGACTGGTCCAAATTGAAAGAGTTTGCAGACGACAATTTTAAATTTGATGAAAATGGCAGAAAGTTATCAAAAAGGGTAGAAAACACTGTGGGAAAAGGAGAAATTGCTCGTTACGAGCAATTTCTCCTTTTCCCACAGTGTTTTCAAAAGACTTGTACTGCAGACACGTGAAAACCAGGGTTTGTCTGGGAAAGGGTTAAATCATGATTCAGTAGGTTGTTAGACAAAATGGATTTTATAGATCCACAACCATGCAATGACTTGCTTGGTATCAATTACCACAGAGATACATTAAGCCCCCTTTTGCCAGAGCATGGCTATATGTAAAGTGATGTCCGGCCTTTTTTTTTACGGCTCTATAAAAACATTTCTTCCTAAACAGAAACAAATGGATTTGTAAAATAATGTTTACTAATGGAAAGAAGCTTTGATCACTCAACACTTTGGCAAAACGAGAAAAACTCTAGGCTTGTTCAAACTGAAAACGTTTGCAGGCGACAAACTAAATGTGGCTAAAATTATGTTTTTTTTTTCTTTGCTAGGGTATATAACATTGTGAGAAAAGAACAAAATGCTGATTACCTGTAATTTCTTTTTTCTAAACAATGTTTTCAAAAGCTTGCTTGCTCCTGGTAGTTTAAACACGAGATTGTGTGGTAAAGGATTAACTCTTTACCAAGCGACAAAATTTTAAGACTGGTCCAAAATGAAAGCATTTGGTAGACGACAAACTAAATTTGCCTAAAATGCTGTTGTTCATTTGTCTTTCAAAGGGTAGATAACATTGTGGAGAAAGAAGAAAATGCTGGTTTCCAGCATTTTCTTCTTTTTCTGCAAGGTTTTCAAAAGTCTATTTACTCAAAGGTTAAAACACTGGATTCTGTTCTCAAACTTTGTATTCCACTGACAAATCAATTTTAAGACATTGTAAAAACCGATACTCTGTTAAAAAAAGAGTATGAAAAAATGATTGTATGGTGTTTAACGCCGTTTTCAACATTATTTCAGTTATATCACGGCGGCCAGTGCACCTATCCATGCTTTCCTAGAGCTTCTTTTACCAGTACTCCGCACAATATTCTTTCCAAGCCACTGGCTGCTTTCCCACATAACCATCGTCGAAACAATGGCCAGCGGTTAGAGAGGAATGAATCCTGTCGCGATGACTATCATCAATCCTCGGAAAGAAATTGGCCGAGCCGGGGATCGAACCAGCGACCTCCTGTTCTCAAGTCCTGTACGCTACCGACTGAGCTACGGGGGCTTGGCATGAAAAAAAAAAAACCATAGAAAACAAAAGGGAAAATGAGAAAATGCTGTAAAACAAATGTCATTATTTGAGCTGCAGATAATTTGTTATGTGCAACTTGCAATATGGCGTGCAACACACGAAAAGGGACCTTCGGACATTTGCGTAAAGTCTGCGCAGGCTAATCCGGGACAACACTTTACGACTATGTAAATTTTTTCATACGGTAGACTTTCGTGAAATAGAAAATCGCACAAAAACGGGAAGTGTCGTCTCGGATTAGTCACAGACTGCACAGGCTGATCTGAGACGACACACTTTTACGCATATGTCCGAAGGTCCCTTTTCGCGTGTTGCACGCCAATTATGAACACGTCTTTATCTTGCGTTGTCTTGTTAACCCTTTACTGCACAATGACGCCTTTTGACGTCCCTGGGAAAGAAGCCTTTTGAAAGCATTATGGGAAAAGGAGAAAATGCTGGTAACCAGCATTTTCTCCTTTTCCCACAATGTTTTCTACGCAATCAAAGAAAAGTTGTACCATTTTAGCCACACTGAAATTGTCGTCTGCAAATGCTTTCAATTTGGACAAGGCTAAAATTTTGTCGTGTGGTAAAGGGTTAACCTGCTCGATAAGTTAAATGTAACTCTTCAAGCCTATAGTAATACCAAAATATTGCTTTTTCAAAATTATTATTTAAGGGGAAATATCTCCTTATCGGACAGTGTAGATCAAAGATCAGACTGCCTGTTCTGTGCGGTCTGATCTTGATCTACATTGTGCGCAAAAGGTCAGTAAGTCGCGCTTGGCTGCCTAAGGGTAAATAGTTAAATCTTTCAGTACAAAATGAGTACACTCGACTTTTTTTCTTTCGATGCCTTAAACATTTCAATTCAATCGCAAATGAAAGAAGTTTTCGGCTATGGTTTAGGACCAGTTTAGGGTAGATATCGAGGATCAGACAGCATCTTCTGAGCGGCTCGATCATAGTCTACATCGTCCACAAAAGTTAAGGTCGGTGAAGGCATGGACCATTGCATAATTACGTTTCGAAGTTTTATTGTAGTAACTGTTTGTTGGTACATTTAGCAATACTAATTATCGCCAGTTCGATAGAGTTATCTCTCTTTGAGCAGTCTTCTGTATATTTGGTAAGAAAATGAACAAGTCTTACGATACAGCGCGATATTATCAGGTCAGAAACAGTGCCCGTAACGTAGACAAGACATTAGTTAACCCATACAGAGAACGACAAGAAAAAGTTGATGCAAAGCATCAAAGTCGCCGCCAAAAATTTTGTTTAATGCTGCAAGAAATCCAGGACAAGTAAGTAAATGTCAGTTCTCATCAGCAGATTTTTTAACACATTATGAAACTGATGTGACTGTGAATCTATATCAAAACTTGTCTTCTGTTACAGTTTTGAACATAACTGAAAAGTGGAATAAGAGGAAACTGTACCAATAAACTACGGAAGCTCTGGGTAAAAGGAAAGAATGCTTGCAATCAACACAGGCCTCCAAAACCGTTTTGATATCAATCACAGGGTTGTACTTGTAAAAGTTGGGGTGTTTTGTGTGTAGGTTCAAATTGATGAAACATTAGAACAAGAGCATAATGATCACGTGATAGAGAATGACCACGTGAGAATCTAGAAGTACAGCCTCGACCAATGGAAACAAGGCATTTATTTAGATGAGTCCATTTCTCACGAACAGCGAAAATAAAAGTATTAATTGGGCGGATTTTTTGATGTTGTAAGTATTTACAGAACAAAAATAGTATCAGTATTGTACACTTCGTATTTAAGAATGAATTAAAAAGCCAGTTTTAGGCGAAGTAGAAAGATTCCTTGTTAACCTTAACACTCCTATAAAAAAGAAATCCCATTGCCCATGTCCTAACTCGAAAAACTATTAAAAATGAGTCGCGCGCTTCTGCGCAGCGACTAATAAGTGAGAAGTAAAGCCTGAATATGCTTATTAGACACTGCATCGCAATGAAATGTGCCTCCGTTATAGTGAAGACTGCTTACACTGTATATCGTACAGTGGCCACTGATTTTTTGTTTACGCGTGGTCGCGGTAATTGGTCTAAACTAAACGTGCCTTTAACTTGAAGAGTTCCACTAATGGAAATAAGAAGTATTGTAGCTAGAAAATATCAATCGTAAGTAAAATAAGCTACTCAAAAAATGGGTATTCACTTATCATCCACAACCACCTGTATCATTCGAAATTTATAAAACGATCATCATTAAAAGATTAAAAGATTTTTTCAAAACAGTTTTCATCACAACAATGTAAAATTTAGGTTAAACGAGTTAAACAAATGTGAAACATTTTGGCAAAAGGAGAAATTGCTCGTCACGAACAATTTCTCCATTTGCCACAATCTTTTCAAACATGATCGACTACAAAAGGTAAAACATCGCGTGCATCTGGTAAAGGGACAATACGGCGTTAATCGACTGCCAACAATTGCTAGCAATTAAAACAAGGCTAAATACTTGTGAATTCGATTGTATTGATCTGCCGTCTAGACTATTATTCAATTTTCGAGAATTATTTCGGCTAAGCACGAAAGAAACCTCCATGTTCGGTCGTCCTATCTACCTTGTTTACAATATGAATTCCGTTAATGCCCTCTCTTGTTGGCTAAAACCAATCAAAACTCTTTGTCAAGATAAGAAAAATCAATGCGCGCACTACTTTTTTTCATTATTGTTGCTTGTCACAAAACATGGTCGCAATCAGAATACAAAATATGAAACCGAGATAAAAGCTGCAAATGACACTTAGAAAAAGGTGAACGACTTGTTTATTGTCTTCAAAAGGGAACAATCACTCTTTGATAGCAGAGTTTATGGTATCCCATCAAAAGCCAAGTTTCAGTTAGGGGAAGAATACAGGCAAAATTATGACAATTTTAAGTTATTCTGGCTGTGTTTGGTTTGTTTCGGACAACGCATGACGCACGACGCTCGACACATACGGCAATAGCTCCCGTAATTCACATCATGCGTGCTGAGGTGTGCCAGGAGAAAACAGTGTTTCGAACAAAAAAGTGTCTTTTGATCACAAACTTAAAGGTACGAGGTCTGCCTATGGGCGCGAGAAGCTTCTTCTGTCAAGAGTGCTTTGTCCTTGAGTTGGCCTAGTGTCAAACACATTCGATTAAATGTCTGACAAGAATTAATTGCAAGTGGGATCAGTTAAAGGCAGTATTTACGCTTGGATTATGCTAATCCTATACTACGCAGATGCGTGCATAACTACCGTTTCTCTTTTACTTCTGCAGTGGATATCTTTTATTAAAATACTGTGATGAAAGAAGCCATTACCCTACAGAGCATCTGCTCCTGTACCTAAAAATAAAAATGCTTTCATTTAAATCTTCTAAAAAAATACCCTTAGTCTTTACGTTAACCCTTTGCTGAATAATGCTGAGTTTTAGCAACCCTGATGAAGAAGGTCTTTGAAAACAACGTGGAAAAAGTGGTTAGCAGCATTTTCTTCTTTTCCCACAATCCTGTACAAGACAAATCCCACACTTTAAGCCAGATTCAAATTTTCCTATGCAAATGCCTTCATTTTGGTTTTAAAATGCTTTCAAGTAAAAAAAATTGTCGTTTGGTGAAGACATAACTCTTTATCAGACGAAAGAATTTTAAATTTGTCCAAATTCAAAGCATTTACAGAAGGCATATCAGATATGGCTAAAATGATGAGATTTTTCTGTGAAAGGCAGAAAACATCGTGGAAAAAGGAGAAAATGCTGGTAACAGCATTTTGTCCTTTTACCACCATGTTTTCAAAAGCCTTTTTTTCTCAGCGAGGCTTAAGTTCGGGATGGTAGAGTGTTAAACATTATCGTCTGCGTCGTTTTTGGCAGTGCGGTAATAGAATCAAACATTAAGTGGTTTAGAGTGTTGTTCCGATTTCAACCTTTTTCAACTTTCTTTTTCAAAGTTGTGATGTAATAAAAGACACACAGTTACATAACATGAGCTACTTGGTTACGTAAATTACATGACAAGGACAGCCAATGACAAACATTACAGACCTGTTTCTTAAAAACATTTTCAGTCTAGATATACTATGCTCTACTACACAACCGATTTGCATTAAGTGATTTGGAGAATTATTTTCGATTTGAACTTTTTTTCAACTTTCTTTTCCAAGGTTGTGATATAACACAGGACATACAGTTAGTTACACAACATGAGCTATTTGGTTACGTAAATTACGTGACAAGTACAGCCAATGTAACACCTTACAGACACTTTCTTAAAAACTGTTTTATTTTAAAACTGATTCGCAAGAAAAACCCAAATGATAATTTTGTACTACTACTATCACCACCACTGTTACCATTACAACTTCCTTATTTATTTGGCATTCCCTACTATGGTATATAGCCATGACTTAACAAATTATCTAACTAACTTTTAATTCATGGCTGTACATTATTAGCTGTACGAATGATCATACTGCAAAGTTTTACCATTCCAACGTGTATTCAAGTGAATTTTTCCTGTTTTATGGTGTCACAAATCGAGAACGATTACGAAATTGAATTTCCCTTCTGTGTGCCCCAACACACTTAAAACTGACGTTACTGAAAAGTAACGTCACTGAGAACTGTGTAAAAAGTGCCGTTTGATGCATTAAGTCATTGCGATAGACATTCGACGTCTTTTTATTCAAATATGGATAAATAACTTCAAGGTAAGTTAAGACACTATGTATTTTATAATTTGTTTACAAAAGGAGGCGACCATTAGTTGCTTCAAACGACCATAAGTTTATCTTTTTTAACGTTACAATGTATGACCTTTGACACATCACGATTTGTTTGCATGAAAAAGGGGTGGCCCGTTTTAACCCAGTGTATTTGTTTTAGAATGAAAACAAACGATGATATATTTAACCACATTCATTTATTTTCAAAAAACAATCCATTCTTTCCGTTTTAATGACAACCATCAACTGAAACTTGTAGTAACATAGTGTATTCAGTACTTGTCTAGTGGGCGACTCATATCGATCGACGCCACCATCTTGAATTTTGCGTTGTTAAGTGAGCCAAGTATACGAGGCTCCCTACAGGGAAACTGCATTTTCCTGGCGCTGGCCAGAGTACAGCAATATATGTTTGGAGCACTTTATCCAATCAGATTGCGAGACATTTCTTTGCAGTATAACATGTATATATTTCATGCCAGATAACGAGAGTAATAGTAGTGAAAAAATATTATTTAGTGTCTTCTTGAAGATCAGCAGCGGTAGTAGTAGTAGTAGTAGTAACAGTTTTTGTAAAAACAGTGATTAAAAGGCCCTCTAGGAGATGTGGTTTATTGCAATAATGCATTATTCGAAGAAAGTCATGGCATTAAATCGATCCATTTAGTCTAGAAACCGACTGATTCAAGAGTTAATGGACATTCGGCATGTAGAACCCGACTGAATCAAAAGGGTAATGGACATTCGACATGTAGATAATTTACCAGTAGCAAAAAATATCGACCCAGGTCAGCCTGTCGATACTTTTGCAGATGCAATGAAACTACTTTTTCACAAAGCATGACCGAGTTGATCAGGATATTTTCCATCACGTATGGCATTTTGATAGCTGCTTTGAGCTAGATATCTCTCAGAACACCGGACGGTAGAGACTGATTATCAGATTAATTACTTTATCTAAATACCGTTCTCCAAAACAGAGGGGCGGAAACTCTTACCTGAATATCTTTCTCTAAAAGTGTAGGTACAATAACTCTCTTCTGGTCATCTTATACTTTACAAAAAGGGACCGGTAAATCTTATCTGAATATATAACTCTAAAAGAGAAGTAACTCTTCCCTGATTATCTTTCTCTAAATAGTAAACACAGTTAACCTTACCTAAATGTCTTTCTAAAGAAAGAAGGGACGATAACTCTGACATGAGTATCTGTCTTTAAGAGCAGAGACAGTAACTCTTAATGAATGTATTTCTCTTAAACTAGGGACCATAACTCTTACCTGAACATATTAATCTTAAAAGAAGAGACAGAAACTCTAATCTTAATATTTTTATCTAAAAGTAGGGAATGTAACTCTTACTCGAATGCCAGTCTCCAAAAAGAAGGGACGGTAACTCTTACTTAAATATCTTTCTAAACAAAGTATGGAGGGCCATGCTGACTTGAATGTCTTCCTCTACAGAGCAGGGTCGGTAACTCTGACTTTAACGTGTTTCTATACAAAGCACGGGCGGTAACTTTTACCTGAATATCTATCTCTAAAAGGAAGAAACGGTAACTCTTACCTGAATATCTTTCTCTAACAAGCTTTCGGACTCTCCCTCGTCTGTGTTTTTGTCCCCATACATTTTGTCGAATGTGGAGTTGATATTTGATGTGTTGGTATCCGTGGTGACGGTCGGGGGCTTCGCCCCGTAGGCGTGGCGAGACCCTTTGGACATCATGGTTGTATGCTGAACCTCGTTATTTTTACCTCTATATTTGTATATTACATAGGCCTGAAGTTTAGAAAGTATCGTCATTTGTTTGTTTGTTTGAATGGTGTTTAACCCATTACCGAACGAATACATGTTTTTACGATTCGATGTCTCTTTGAAAACATTGTGGGCAAAGGAGAAAATGGTGGTAACCGGCATTTTTTCCTATTCCCCCCAATGCTCTCTAGCTTTTCAAACGGACAGAAATCTTTTGATTGGTTAAATTTAAATTGTCGTCTGCAAACGCTTTCAGTTTTGTCGTCTGGTAAAGCGTTAAACACTTTCGACTTTCGAGCCATGTAAAGGGTGACATTTCTTTAACTCATATCTTACCAAGGTATTAGCAGTATTAGGCTAGGGCTCTCCTGTGCCTTGCCCAAAGATACCATTATGTGACAAAGGCCACCAGAAAGTATAAAAAAAAAAAACAGGATTTCATGATTACATTCAAAACATTAAAGTACTGAAAGCACTGACAGACTAGCAAATGTCGAATAAGTGGCTCTGGTAAAGATAAAACTTAGTTGGTCGGTACGAAATTGAAGAAAATGGTCCAACCCGTTTATTAAGTCCGCTATGGTCCAAATTCGGTTATTAAGTCTGATCCGGTGCAGCCCTGTTCAATCCAGTTAAATTTAGTCCGATTTCATTCACCCTGATGACTTTACCCATCGCTTATAGGCTTATAGTCATTTACTAGTCACAATAAGAAATGTCATGAACCAACACTGAATGGTGTTGTACGCCACGTTCAACATTATTTCAGTCACATCAAGGCGACAGCTCAAATATTCATGTACATGTATGCACTAGGTTTCCTAAGCAGCTGGCTAGGCATGGTAGGGCTCTGAGGTGTCTTAACCCTTAACCAAACAACAAAATTTTAGACTGGTCCAAATTGAAGCATTTTGCAGACAAGAAATCAAATGTGGCTCAAATGATGGAACTTGTCTTGGAAAGGGTAAAAAAAAATTGTGGGAAAAGGAGAAAATGCTGGTCACCAGCATTTTCTCATTTTCCCACAATGTTTTCAAAAGGCTTCTTTCTTAGGGTTGTTAAAACTCGGGGTTGTGTGGTAAAGAGTTAAATATTTCCATGAAAAACCCAGTGGTTCGATCCATGTTACAAGTCCTACACGTTATTAGTGAGTCATGCAGGATCCTGATAAAAAAAGTATATCAAACAATTAAGCAAGAGAGAAGAAGAAGAAGAAAAAGATGGAGAAAGAGGAGGAGGAGGAGGAGGAGGAGAAGAAGAAGAAGACACTTACTTTACTACCAAAGAGGAAGGCTAGCGTGACAGTTGTGGTGAGATTTGAATGAATAAATATAACGAGGTAAAGTAGATCGGGGTTTGCCGGAAATGGGTCTTGCAGAAATATCCTGAAAAATATAGAAAAGAAATGTAATCTTTAAAACTGCTTTATTATTTCGGGCTCAGCTTCTTTGCCTTTTCGTATCTTCTCACATCTGTTTTTGTTACAATATTTAGTATTGAATTGCTAACGTGTAATTATTTCTTCTTTTTAATGAAAATATGTTGTAGCAGTGAACCCAGAACTGTGAAGCGGTTAAAACACTATAATTTTGGTGGCACAAAGGGTAATGTTCAACAGTATAATTACGGTATTCATTTTACACTCAATAGTAAAATTAGAAATGTATATAATTCAGCAAAAAGTCAGCAATGGAGGCCTTTTGGGGAGATATGACTTTGTAAAAGAAAGTTAAGTTACAAACTTTAAATATAAGATAATTAAGGCGGTACTTACATAGATACATTGAGGAAAAGTGATAACAGAGTTTCATTATAAATCGCCCAACTTATGAAACGGCTCTCGTTGAATTCTGACGGTGCTTTTCTTACCACTATACAAAGTCTTATACCCCAGAGTAAAAACAACAATTCCGCTGAAAAAAAAGTAAAAATACCTTTATTAGTGGCTGATTATGTTCTGCATAAAGAAGATTCTTTAAAATTCTAGAATGTTTGGAGCTCACTTTCTTTTATATTGTAGGAATCCCGACTTTTTTTTATAGAGCTTAATTTATTGTGCACTGTAGGAATCCCAGCTTGTTCAGAGCTCACTATTGTATACTGTAGGAATTCCAGCTTGTTTAGAGCTCACTAAATTGTATACTGTAGGAAGCTAAGCCTGTTCAGAGCTAACTATATTGTGTACTGTAGGAATTCAAGCTTGTTTAGAGCGCACTACATTGTGTGCTGTAGGAATCCCGGCCTTGTTCAGGGCTCACAATATTGTGTACTGTAGGAATTCCAGCTTGTTCAGAGCTCATTGTATTGTATACTATAGGAATTCCAGCTTGTTCAGAGCTCAATATATTGTATGCTGTAGGAATCCAAGCTTGCTCAGAGCTCACTGTATAGTGTACTGTAGGAATTCCAGCTTGTTTAGAGCTCACTATATTGTGAAGTGTAGGAATCCCGGCCTTGTTCAGGGCTCACAATATTGTGTACTGTAGGAATTCAAGCTTGTTCAGAGCTCACTATATTGTGAACGGTAGGAATCCCCGCCTTGTTCAGGGCTCACAATATTGTGAACGGTAGGAATCCCGGCCTTGTTCAGGGCTCACAATATTGTGTACTGTAGGAATTCCAGCTTGTTCAGAGCTCATTGTATTGTATACTATAGGAATTCCAGCTTGTTCAGAGCTCAATATATTGTATGCTGTAGGAATCCCAGCTTGCTCAGAGCTCACTGTATAGTGTACTGTAGGAATTCCAACTTGTTTAGAGCTCACTATATTGTGAACTGTAGGAATCCCGGCCTTGTTCAGGGCTCATTATTGTATACTGTAGGAATTCCAGCTTGTTCAGAGCTCATTGTATTGTATACTGTAGGAATTCCAGCTTGCTCAGAGCTCACTATATTGTATGCTGTAGGAAGCCTGGCCTTATTCATAGCTCACTTTATTGTGCGCTGGAGGAATCCCTGCCTTGTGCAGAGCTCACTTAACTCTTTACCAGACAGACAGACGAGTACATACCTATAGCTGCAGAATGATCCCACCAATCCGAAGAACACTGAAATGCTTTCAAACCGCTCACATGTTTACCTGAAAAATTGATAAAATCAACCGTCGATAAGACGAATATGCTAGAATAAAAACTTCGATTGACTCGAACTGTTTGCCTTACAAAAACAGTGTAGAGGAAGATGATTTTGAAAACATCTTTGTAAAGTACTGATAATTAACATCTATTGCAGTTTCAAACATGAATACACGTTAAACATTCTGACAAAAGGAGATATTGTTCTTTATGAGCAATTTCTTCCTATAATTAACATCTATTGCAGTTTCAAACATGAATACACGTTAAACATTCTGACAAAAGGAGATATTGTTCTTTATGAGCAATTTCTTCCTTTGCTATCCATGCTTTCCTGGAGATTGTTTTTACCAGTACTCCGCACAATATTCTTTCTAAGCCACTGGCTGCTTTCCCACACAACCATCGTCAAAACAATTGCCAGCGGCGAGAGAGGAATGAATCCTGTCACAATGACTATCATCAATCCTTGGAAAGAAATTGGCCAAGCCGGGTATCTGTGAAAAAAGGAGAAAATCCTGGTAACCAACATTTTCTTTTTCCTTTTCAAACAATGTTTCTTCCCTTTAAAGACAAGTTTAAATCAATTCGAGTCACATAGAATTTGTGCTCAGTAAATGCTTTCAATTTAAACATGTGTAAAATTTTGTCTTCTTGTACTTGTTACGCGTTAATCCTTAACATACGACAAAAATGTTCAGATTTGTCCATTTGCAAATCCAAAAGGTAGCTCAAGTTATTGAAATTGTCTTCGATAGGGTGGAAACAGTGTGGGGAAATGAGAAAATGTTGGTTACCTGCATATTCTCCTTTTCCGCAGTGCTTTCTGTCTTAGGGTTGTTTCAGCTCGGGATATAGCTTTGTTTATTGTATGGTGTTTAACGCCGTTTTCAACATCATTTAAGTTAGATCGCGGCCAAAAGTGCAACTACCCATGCTTTTTCTGGAGTTTCTGTTGCCAGTATTTTGCACAATATATTTCTCATGCCACTGGCTGTCATTATCGAAACAACGATCAGCGGTGAGAGTGAAATGAATCCTGCTTTTTTCTGTCCTCAAGAAAAAAGAAATTGGCCGAGCATGGGCTTAGAACCAGCGCCCCCTGGTTTCAAGCGATGTACGTTACCGCCTGAGCTACCGCGCTGAGATCTATAATCAGAGCACGAAGTGCAAGAGAAGCCAGGAGTAATTTCACAATTTAACATGCGAAAAAAAAAAATCAGACTGAGAGCGTTTGCTGACAACGAATTCAGTGCTGCTTAATTGATTGGATTTACCTTTAAAAGCCAGGAAAACACTGTGTAAATAGGGGAAAAAAAGCCGGTTACAAGAGGAAGGTTTTTGAAAACATTGTTGGAAAAGGACAAAAAAGCTGGTAAGTAGCACTTTTTGTTTTTCCCACAACATTTCATACCCTTTCAAAAACAAATCCTATAATTTGACCCACACTCAAATTGCCGTTTGCAAGTGCTTTCAATTTAGACATCCCTTAAGTTTTTTTGTTGGACAGTGGGTTTAAAACTATTTTTCTGAAAAAAAAAAAGGATAGAATTTTCTCCTGTTACATCATGTCAAATCATGCAGGCGTTTAGAAGTTTGATTCCACAATACTTACCATTAGTTTGCTTATATACGTGTCAACTTGTCTATTTATGTATCTTGCAGTGCATCAATGTCCGTGCGAGGTGGAAATTTGCTGTTATTTGCTGACGTTTGAGTGAGTTACATAACACCGATTGTGATGAGTGACAAAATGACAAGATGATGGAGAGTTTCTCATATAAAAATTGATTTTGTTTGAAACGTAGAATAAAATCTTTGAGATTCTATTCGAATTTTTCTCCCATTAAATAGACATCTTTCGTTGTCGGATTTCTCCTCCCTCGTTTTCTTAACCCTTTAACAGTTTGCTTAAACGCGACTCATTGACCTTTTTAAGACACTGTAGATTCAGATCTGTCTGCACAGAAAGAGCGGTCTGATCTTGCATCTACACTGTCGGATAAAGATAAATTTTCTCCAAAAATAAGTTTGAAATAACATTGCTCGGGTTTTTACTATCGGTTTGAATATTTTTAACCTATTTAGCAGGATAGGGATTAAAATGAGTCAGTCAGGTTTTTATCATCAAACCAAACCTAAAAAACATTTCATCACTGAATTCTGTAAGGGAAGTTGCATGCATAGAAAGACACGTGTGACCCAAAAAAATCATGGTATTTTCCTACAGTGTTATGTAGTATCAAGGTAATCAAGGTCCGAATTAACCAACCATTCTTAACCCTTTCCCAAACAACAAATTTTGGACTGGTCCAAATTGAAAGAGTTTGCAGACGACAATTTTAAATTTGATGAAAATGGCAGAAGTTCTCAAAAAGGGTAGAAAACACTGTGGGAAAAGGAGAAATTGCTCGTTACGAGCAATTTCTCCTTTCCCCACAGTGTTTTCAAAAGACTTGTACTGCAGACACGTAAAAACCAGGGCTTGATTGGGAAAGGGTTAAGTACATTTTTACTCTTATTCTCCAAGATTTTCTAAATTTGAGAGTAACGCAATTTCTGATTGGCTAAATCAAATGGTTTAGCCACTCAGAAGTTGTTTTACTTTCAAATTTAGAAAATTTATGATAATATGACTAGAACATTCTTAAGAATGGTTGGTGACTACAGACCCAGAATTTGCAGGAATGTAAAATGACTAATTAGCATTCGTGGAATATGTGGGGTCGTATTCAAATTGGTACGATGACGTCACATCTGATGTCATAAAAACAGACTCAGTTCCCGATTGTAAAACAGCCTTATCGCTACTTAAACGTCATAAACTGTACATTTTTATCAAATCTAAAGTCTACTTTCATTACGCTTGAAGAGATACAATACATTTAGTAGTATTTATCAGAGTTCGTGGCGAAAAGACCTTTTTGACATGTTACACCCCCCGCCCCTTGCGACAAATTTCTTTCTTGTCACAAGCAACAGCTTCTTTAAGCAAAATGTTACCAAAACTCGCCTGAAGTTAAAGCAAAGGGGTATTGGTTTCGTAACCAGAAAGTCCTTGCGCGATCAAAACTTGCGGCGGTAGTTAAGTGTGAATTTTGTTGTACTTTAGTGTTCCTGCCCTAATTCCGACTGAAATTATGCTCTAAACAGTGTTGAAACACCGAACAAACAAACGAATGCTCTTGCCGAAGACTGATGGTATCAAATAGATAAATGAAACATGGTATCACATCAGTACCCTGAAACTTAGTACCAAATAATGCCATGTTTGCGTGACCATGAGCTCAACAGTTTTTGAAAACATTGTGTGGAAAAGGAGAAAATGCTGGGCCCGGTTTCACGAAAAAACTCGAGTCTCTTAATTTATTTACCTCACTAACGGTCCCAGGAGATACTGTTCTCCAAAAAAGTAAGTTTGAAATAACGTAACTCGAGTTTTTATTATCGTCTTGAAAGTTTTATTTAAATTATTTAGCAGTATCAGGGTTAAATATTGACGAGTCTAAATTTCGTTCGTCTGGTAAAAGAATCCAAGCGTTGTACAACACAAACAAACGCGCAAAACATCAAAAGTCGTTCATTGTGAGGACATACAAAGTCATATTAGGGTTAACCCTTGTCCTGCTAAATAGAAGAAATAAAACTTTCAAGCCAATGGTAAACACCCAAATTTTCCTATTCCCAAAGGTATTTTTGGAGGAGAGATATCTCCTTATCGGACAGTGTAGATCCAAGATCAGACTGCACGTTATGTGCAGTCTGATCTTGATCTACGCGGTCTGCAAAAGGTCAGTGAGTCGCGCTTAGCAGCCAAAGGGTTAACTCGGATACAATATCGTCGTCATTCTTCCCACGAGGCGTTTCTATTATAATGTTAAACTTTGCTTTTTCAGCCAAACATGAGTTGAATACGAAAATAGTTGACTGTCGTGAAAATTTCATATTTAGTATTGACGGTAGAAATATTCTGAAATAATTCATGACAGGGCTCTTTGTCCCCAGGGGTTTAAAGTTTTGTCAGTTTTGTCAACTCATAAAATGTGAATGACAACACATAATATTTTTGTGGATGGTGTGGTTAAAGATCAAGCTACGCAGAACGCGCAGCTCCTGATCGTTCATAATCATTGTCTGACAATTTGAGGGATTTTCCTTCAAATTGCTTGGGCTCTTCACTTTACCAGACGACAAAATATCAGCCTTGTCCAAATTGAAAGCGTTTGCAGACGACAAATTAAATGTTACTCAAAGCATGAAATTTATCTGTCATTGGGTAGAAAACATGGTGGAAAAGTGCTGGTTACCGGCATTATTAAGGGCCGTGCTCTGTGAAAAGGGGGCTAAATGAATCTGAAAACAAAATATCGCTAACTTACCAAAAAGGGGGAGATATCGACAAAATTGTAAGCATACCCACTAAGTAGAACGTCAATTTTTTCAACAGACGTTGATGACGTCGTTTTTCTTACTCTGTTTCACGTAGTTACTTTTTACCCAAATTATATTTCATTCGATGTTTTCGAAAGCTTATTTTTTGAAATTGCTATTGGCCTTTTTTTTTTTTTTTTTTTCCTTATCATTTCATAAGCTGTCTAATTCCGCATCAAAATAGATGAAAAGAAGCTAACATATAATATTTCATTTGTTTCCTAAAATTAAAACAATTCTTGGCTTTATCAATGGCACCACTTTTATACTTAAAATGATTGGAAAATTTTCTGTCTGACGTGTTTCGGAAATAAGGGTCAGATATGCAATGCTTTGATAAAATATCAAACACATAATGCTCCTATGACGTCATGAAATTTTATCTCAAACGTGCGTAAGATAACAAAATTCGTAATGGCTATATTACATTGAAAGCAAGGGAGGTTATGCGATAAAAATTGACGAATCTAGAAACCAGTGTTATTAAGCGAACCTTTCTAGTGTATCGGAAGGCATCGCAACGCACACCTCTGTTTCCGAGAAACCATTATTCGTATATTAATATTGTTCAGCACACTGCAGAAAAAAAAAAAAAAAAAAAGGGAGAAGATCCTAAATAATGTAAAATTTTGAACATCGGTCCTACAACTTTCAGCTACAAAATATTGCAGTTATCGACAATTTTATTAGGTAACACCTGTTTAGTGGATAGTAACATCGCTCTTATGCATGGCGGATGGATATTTAGCGGAACTTTTCACCAATCACATAGCAAACCAGTCTAAACGTATTCCTCGAGCGTGTTACGTTAATATACCGGTAAATGGAATCATGTTTGACACGATGAAGATACAGATTTTCCCTCATTGTGCCCAAATTTTTCCGCATGAAATGCATATATTTGAGCCGGAAAATTTATAGGTATACAATGAATGTAGAAAACAGGACAAATTACCGAGGTGTTGTATTTATGATTTCCTTTCCCGTTAGTTAACAGTATAGCCGTTACTGCAGAACATAGGATAAATACATTTGAGCCATTCTCTGTGAAAAGGGGCTTAATGCATCTGTGAAAAGTGTCGACCCAGGTCAGCCTGCGCAGTCCGCGCAGGCTGACCTGGGCCGAAACTTTTCGCACTTGGTCAATTTCCTATGTGCCCAAGGACAGTTTATCTCATGATTAAGTCGATTATCAAAAAAGTGGCTATTACGAAACCGTAATTATGTGATGACTTGCTTGGTATCATGCATTACGGAGATGCATTAAACCCCCTTTTGCCAGAGCATGGCTCATTTTTAATACGATACAATATCGATTGGCACCGTAGCTCAGTTGGTACGGTCGCGGACTATGGTTTCGAAAGTCGGGGGTTCGATTTTCACCAGAGACATTTTTTCAGTATTTATTTATTTTGTTTCAGCCATATAAAGGGTGAATAGCAATGGCCTTGTGATTTTTCCGTACAAAATATCAACTTTCTCAAAATCTGGTTTATTGCCCCATAAAATCGTTACCAAACAGACAAAAAAAAAAAATACCTATTATAATTCAAAGTTTTTTTTTTCAGGGGACAAATTAAATTTGACGCATTCGATGGGATCTTTTTATAAAAATACGCATAAAACAGTGTGAGAGAAAGGAAACTTATTAATTACCAGCATGTTCTCCTCCCCACATGTTTTCAAACTTGTTTTTCCTAAGGACTGAATATAACGCAGAACTGAATGGTAAAGGGGTTGAATTCTTGAAAGAAAAAACATAGACTGTAAATTGGATTACATTCTAGCATTCCCTAACCTTTTTCACCTTTTCTGGTGTTGAGTCGTTCCATTCCACTTTCGATTAAAAATCACAAGTCATATACCAGCTACAGCTCACTTACTTTTGTATTTTCAGCTGCTGTTGTTGTATTTTGTTGGATGCCTGCAATGCCTTGCCAAAGGACACTCTCTATGAATAGCGTCGCAAGGACCAAACCATGATGTTCTGATTTCAACGCGCTGCTGTTTCAACATTAGTTTAGTTATATCATGGCAGCCGCTGCACCTGTCCATGCTTTCGTGCAGTTTTTTTTTTTTTTATTTTTTTTTTTACCAGTACTTCCCAAAATATTCTTCCCAAGCAACTGGCTACGTTCCGACATACTCGTCGAAACAATGTTCAGTATGGTTACAGTTAACATATTGCTTATTGCATTCGATTGCTATAGCCTTGCACCAGACTCCTATTGTAAACGTTGTGACAAAAGGGAAAACAAATCTCGTAACGAGCGATTTCTATTTTTTCACCACAATCATATCAAAAGGAGATATTTTGATTTTTCATATTTCCAAAGAATTTTTTCGACGTTGTCTGTTGGCAGTTTGTTTCGGGCATATTGAATTAATTATTTATTGTAATGTTATGAAACATTGTGGGAAAAGGAGAAAATGATAGTTAAAAGCATTTTCTCCTTTCCAACAATTTTTTCACAAATATTTGATAAAACGGTTCATACAAAACTACCCGCTCTTCTGGCTTAATACATCTGTTCTTTCTGAGAATTGTTATGATTTGATGAAATTCTAAAACTCAGTGTGTAAATTGTCAAACGAGGGAAAAAAATATTCCGTCTGAAAATCTGCACTGCAATTGAATTGTGATTTTGTCTAAATTGGATCAACATGCCTTTGTTGTGAGGTGTTTTTAAACCAATGCTGTGTGTTTTCTTCTTTTTTCTTGCCATTCTAAAGGTCAAATTGAACGCATCTTTCACGGAGGAGAATCCATTTGAGCCCAACTCTGTGAAAAAGGGGGTTTAATACATCTGCAAAAAGTATCGACCCAGATACTTTGTCACAGATACTTTATTACAGATATCGACCCAGATAAATTTCAACTTTATTTCAGTTGAATCGTGACGGCACTTGCGCCTATCAATGCTTTTCCTGGAATTTCATTCGGTTCTTCTCAGGCCACTGGCTGCTCTTTCACAAAACCATCGTCAGAGCAACGAATCCTGTAGCAAACCTAGGTAAATATCTAGCCAAGCTGGGATTTCGAGTTAACCCCACTCCCTGGTTTCAAGTCTTCTACGTTACCAAAAGAGCTACCCGGTTCGACTGTAAGTTGGTAAATACCTTTACTAATACGTTGTTTGCTTTGTAAATATCTTTACTAATACGTTGTTTACTTTGTAAATATCTTTACTAATACTTTGTTTACTTTTTAGATATCTTTACTAATACGTTGTTTGCCTTGTAAATATCTTTATTAATACGTTGTTTGCTTTGTAAATATCTTTACTAATACGTTGTTTGCTTTGTAAATATCTAAAATGATACGTTGTTTGCTTTATAAATCTCTACTAATGCATTGTCTGCTTTGTAAATATCTTTACTAATACGCTGTTTTCTTTGAAAATATCTCTACTAATACGTCGTTTGCTTTGAAAAATATCTTTACTAATATGTTGTTTGCTTAGTAAATATCTCTACTAATACGTTGTTTGCTTTAAAACTATCTTTACTAATACGTTGTTTGATTTGTAAATATCTTCACTAATACGTTGTTTGCCTGCAGCCACTATCATGTGAGGTGTATTTCATTATTTGCATTTTGCTATAAAACATACCTTTGGTGTAAACGTTATCTTCTATCACAATGTTTTTAAAGCTTTCAAGTGGTTTTATTTTACAATTTTCTAAAATTACATTGCAGTAAAACGAAATTCATTGTGTTCTATTGTGTTCTACAAGTGTCTTGCCAAAGGACAAAAAAAAAAAACCTGTGCTTCCAGTGATGCTCCAACTCGGGGCCTTCAGGTTTCGAGTCCTGCATTTTACCATTGAACCACGCAGAACCCCTTATTGAGCACTCAGTATAAAACGGGAATTACATGAATAAGTAATCTTCGGTATTGATATAAGTGAGATACTTTTGAAAGTGACGTTAAATACTATCAAAATCCAACAAACAACGTGAGCAGAGCATGCCAGTGATTTCAGGCGAAAATTCTAATTTTGAAATCGGCCATAGCTGTACCAAAAATATTTTAGGATTACTTGCTCTTTTTGTATGGGTTCCCGTTTTGATAGTTAACCCATAAAGCAGTGAAACTTACTTAAGTTGTATTGCGGACAGTGTAGATCAAGATCAGACTGCACATAACGTGCACTCTTGATCCTGGAAATACACTGTCTGCTACTTTGTTACATATTCCGGTCAAAACGACATTGAAATGACAATATTTTGAATGTCTTTTTCCTAATTGAAAAGGTCCATTTCATTAATTCAGCGCTTTAAGGATTAACAACTTGTCTAAGTTTAAAGCTAATGCCTTCAGTGATGACAGATAATAGAAAGCTGTCTATATGCTTTGCACGACGGTGACAACACTTGGGCTTTGACAATACTTTTACTCGTCTTCGAAAACACCCGAGCTGAAAATCAAATCATCATAACTACTACAACAACAGTATTACCTTCTACAACCCTGGGGGTACCGGCCACTGTCCGGGCTGTTAAATAGGCTACACAGACAAATACTATAATAGATAGCCTCTTCATTAAGTCTGTATCAGAAATTTTAATTCTCTGTGCTGATCTGACTCGAAACACCACTGATATTCTGCAAGAATAACGAAACGATGCTCATCTGTCAGTAATTCTGCTACAAAATCCAAAACAATCATGCATGCAATTATGAAATCAAAACTTTCCGGACTACAAATCAAGATTCTTTTAAAAGGTTTTCAATATAATTATGCCGAGCCCGTAGCTCATTCGGAAACGTACAGTGTTGAAACGGGGTATGGGCCGTGGTTTCAGTTCCCAGCACGTCGAAGTTCTTTCCGAGGAATGATTACAGTCACTGCGACAAGAATCACTCCCCCCCGTCACCGCTGATCATTGTTTCGACGACATTAATGTAGGAAAGTAGCAATTGGCTTGGAACGACGTACTGCTGAAAGAAGCTCCTAGAATGCCTGGATAGGTGCAATGGCCGCCGTGATATAATTAAAAATATGTTGAAAGACGTTAAACACCAAAGGATTCTGCTGACTGAAATAATAGAATGTTATCCATATGATTTGCGTGCACAAACTTGCCGTCTGATCTAAGTCGACAATATCCGCTTTTCCTATATAGTATAAGCTCTTTACCAGTGCGCAAAAACGTGGACTTGCCCGAATTGAAATACTTTGCAGGCAACGAATTAAATTTATTTGACTCAAGCGATGGGATTTGCGTCTGAAAGGGTAGAAAATCTTTTGGAAAAGGAAGAAAATGCTGGTTACCAGCATTTTCTCTTTTACCCACAATGTTTTTAACAGTTCTCTTCCTCGGGGTCGCTAAAACACGGGATTACTTGGTAGAGGATTAAAAGAATAGATATAATATAAATGAGCCATGTTCTGTGGAAAGGGGGCTTAATGCATTTGCAAAAAGTATCGACCCAGGTCAGCCTGCGCAGCCCGCGCAGGCTGACCTGAATCGAAACTTTTTGCCATTGGTCAATTTTCTGCATATCACCCTCATTGTACCTCATGATTCATTTTGCCAGTGCCTAGCTCAAATATAGTGGTAACTGAATGTTAAGGTGGAAGAAAGGTCTGCCTAGGGCCGCTCTATTGTATCTGATAGTAATCGTAGTATGTACCTACCTCCACGTTTTTAATAATAAGGCCCCATATGATATAGAAAAGCCAATTTCTCGAAACCAAAACCGCAAACAACACGTCAAGACGCTTGCCTCAAAATAACTCACCACGAGCTGAAACATAGAAAAATCAAAGCACTGGAAATACCGGATATTATACGGCCTTGAAAAGAGGCCAGATTTTACTCTTTGCAAAACGATACAATTTTTACGCCTGTCCATATTCATTTTGCAGACGAAAAGAAAAAAAAAAAAAAAAAAAAAGTGACTAAAATGACGGAATTTGTCTTTGAAGATGTAGAAAGCATTGTGGGAAGATGAGAAAATAATGGTTATTAACATTTTCTCCGTCCACAACAATGTTTTTCAAACGCATTTTAACGTAGGGTGGTTAAGACTCGGGGGTTGTTTGGCAAAGGATGAAGGGTTGACTATCACCACGATCAAAATACCCGTTCAAGACGTACAATTTTACCCCTCACTATTTTTTTTCACAATTAAAGACTGTGCCTTAAACAACATTTCACCTTTTCCAGCACAATTCTGCGTTTGAACGACCTTGAGTGAAAGGGCATTTGACAAATCTAAACATTTTCGCCATATTAAATTTGTCCTCTGCAAATGCTTTCAGTTTGGACAGGTCTAAATTTTTGTGTTCTGGTAAAAAGTTAAACATCTGTCAAGATTCATTACAGAACGGTTTGCCGTAGATGAATGTGACAGGAAAAACAAAATGTATTGAAATATAAGAAAATAGATAAGTAAAAATCTTATCTTTTCAATAAAAATAGAAGAAAAGGAAACTTGCACATAAAACACTACAACTGTTGATGACTGAGAAATTTGAAAATTTGCATTTTCTATTGTATGGTCAGAAGCATCGATATTGCAACCTTCTTTAAACAGAAAATTGTCACGGTGCAACGGTGTAGAACTGTCCATCAATTTAAGCTATAACCAAAAACTTCTAGAAAGCCCAAGACAATGCTAAATGCACAATGTGACTGGAAGTGTTTGGATTATATTCGATTATACAAATCAACATGAGCATTAGAGCAGATGATATATCTTATTAACAACTAAACTTCAAGTCTGTTTCAGTATTACACAATGTATATACCGAACCGTACTTTTGTGACACTGAGACGGACCGCTTTTGACCGCAGCTGAACAAGAAAGAGTAGAAGTGCAGGTGTCGTCTGAAAGATTTATGGAATATATGCCAGTTTTTTTCCTATGGACAGATTTTTTCCATTTTCGCTCAAATGATAATATAATGTATGCAGAGTAAAAAGTTGAAAAGAAAATCACACTTTGCGGAGCAAAATACAAAGATACATACTTTCTAAGGGGATAACTCTTGTAAAAAAATTACAGAATATAGGCTTTAATTTCAAACCTATAAAAAAGTTTCTTAAAGTGAACATACTGCCCAAATAAATAATTATTCTGACAAATGTTAGGTTTCCGATAAGAATTAAGGTATTAGACAGATCACAGTAGCAGTTAGATATTGTTCTTACATGTCAACAAAGACTTATTTTCTGATTTATTTTCTGCAATAAAAGAAATTTCAGTGGAATTTCAAAAAAATCGCACAGAAGTAGATGAAGTACTTTCTAATATCTTGTAAAAAAAAAAAAAAAAAAAAAATCAAGTGGGGCATTTGTAATGGACACGGTGCATTTTTAAAAGTTAGTGACATAATGAATTACCTCCCTTTATAATATACGTCTATTTTGGTGTTTTTTGGCATCCCACTCATTTATAAATCTCACATTTTTCTTCCGCATCTGTGATTCCATTTACTTAAAAGGGCAACCGACATTACAGATGAAAATATACTATCTCTCTGCCATACTAACACAGTGGAATATAATAGAGTGTACAAAAAAAAAAAACATGCGCAAACCGATGAGTAGGATAACTTTGGCACAGGTCCTTAAACAAATCACGAGGAATGCACTTATTCACCAATGACAAAAAGTACTGCTTAGCATAAAGTTCACAGGGTTCACTGTACAGATTTGACGTCACCAAATTTGATAAACCGAGGGCCTTGACATTTTGGTACAGGCCTGTGTCACAAAATATCAATACTTAATCAATCAAATCAACACACATCTTTTTCCTTTCCCAGAAAACAAACACATAACATACAGAGTTTCGTATAGATGGAATATTCGTGTCCTAAATTGTGTCATGGAGAGAGATTTCGTATAAAGCACTCAAATACAGGCATGCTGGAGATCAAATTTTTCCCAGCGAGGTGATTAAATGGCGTTTGTCCTTCTGAAGAAGTTTAGCAATATCTTCTATATTTAGTCCGTAGAGTGGGCTCGTATTCACCAGTCCTTTTTAGCTGAAGTATTAGTCTCATGCTAGATGTAGGAGGTAACGCAATTTCTGACTGGCTCTACCATTTCGTTGAAACGAAGTAAATACCACGGATAATGCGAGAGTCATATGACTTGCATGTTGACAAATTAAAAATAAGTCACTATGGCGCAATGGTTATCATAGAGACGTTCTCAGATATTTCGTGGTACACGACGGAGATTTAAAGGTTTGAAGCACATCAGATCTACTCGTATTTTTATTTGTCTCTGACCTTGTATTTCGTATTGAATGTACCCGCATGAGACTGAATATCTTTGTTAAGCTGTAGATGACCAGGTGTGGCATTATAAATCAAACTGTAACAAATCATATTTCGGGACACTCTTCGTCCGTTTCCTTGAAGACCAGTTGTCTGTGTGTTTATCAAGGTCAGGAAGAACACCGCAACGGTTAAGCTGAACAGGTGAGTTCAGAAGAAGGGCCTAACGGAAGCCGTTGTCTGCGCATGTCATATTCTTCGAATATTACCCTATGATGCATCACTATCCTGTACAGGATCAATATAATACGCGGTGCGTAAACTAAAAACTGTGCCGCAAAAACAAAAGCGGAAAATGGATATTAAGCCTTCGGCTGCTAAGCGCGACTAACTGACGTTTTGCGGGCGGTGTAGATCAAGATCAGACTACACAGAACGTGCAGTCTGATCTTGGATATATATTGTCCGATTAGAAGATGATTTTTAAACAGAAAGTTAGTTTGAAATAACGTTACTCTGGTTTTTCTATCGGCTTAATAGTTTCATTTGACTTACATAGCAGGATAAGGGTTAATAGTACGTCTGTGGGAAAAAATCAAGCCTACTTTTCGCCCCAAACTTCTTGAAAATATGATAATTTTAATTCGGAAAAAATATTTCAAAAGTACCATTGTTTACAGTGAATCTTTGAATACAGTTTCTAAATACTGAAAACTGGGATTTATGCAACAGGCTCTGACAACAAAACTAATGACCCCACCGCTGGGCTTGTACCAGGGCTATTTCTCAAGCTTATAGGGGCTGTGTTTTATAAATGACTGCAACATAGCTAAATATGGCTAGATAAATCGCACCAGGTAGCATTTTATTGAGTAAATGTTTATTTTATTTTGAAGTTCGCTGTATCAATTGCCGTCTTGAAAAGTAGTCTGATTCTGTACCCAGAATGCCCAGATCAGATAGGTATGCATTTGAAAAATGTCACCTTGCAGAAGATAATGTATGGAAGCAGGTTGACGGGATATGTCGATGGCTCAGTTTTTAGCTCACCTTAGCATAAAGCGCTAAAGGTAAGCTTTTGTAATCGTGATGTGTCTGTCGTGAGTCGTCCGTCGTCAGCTTTTATCGTGAGTACGCTATAGAAGCTTTATATTCAGTCCAATACTCATGAAACTTGGTTAGAATGTCTGTCTTGATAGTATCGCGGAGAAAAGGGTCATGTCGGGTCAAAAACTAGGTCAATAGGTCAGATCTTTGAAAAATATCGTGTACCTCTCAGGGCGTCATCTTCAATTCATTACCTATGAAAGTTGGTCATAATGCTTGCTTTTTTTTTTTTAAAAAGAAGAATCGAATCACACACTTTTATATTGAACCGTTTTAAGGTTTTCACTGTGAGTGACTGGTTCCCTTTTTTTAAAACCTCCATGAAAAAATGAAACAAAACATTTTCTTCATCCTAAAAATTTCTTGTTCAACACCGATAAATACAAGAAGACATATTTTCTTTGGAAAGGTAAAAATCTGTACGATTATATATAGTAAAAGGCGCAATTCTGACATTTGAATACAGAAATGACCATCTGGCAATCGGTAACTCCGTCTGTGTTAATGAGATCAGATACGACATGACGTCGTTGTACTATTTTGAATTTGAATCCACCTAACCAACGCTTGCCATTGATCAGTCGCCATTCCCACAAGTCTTTGTGAAACTCTGGTGCGAAAACTAAAAATATATTAAGAGGCCACGTAGCCCATTAAGGAAACGCCGCTGAAAAATATTTTTCCGTCACACTTGTCTCTCTTTTTTACTGATGGTTGGCCAGCTCTTGTCCTACTTAATTCAGTGGTAAATCCTTTATAAAAGTTTGGAGAGATTCTAAAAATCTTTATAGCACCCTTTAAATGGTGTATTAGAATGTCAAAAGGCGTCTGCAATGGATAAACGATTTTTTTTTTTATAATCATTTTTTTTTTTACATACCATTAAGTGTTGTCCAAACTTTTTTGGTTTGGCCATTTGCACTTGTTTAATGATCAACTTTTCATATATCATTTGATTAGAATTTTAGAGAAACAATCAAATTAATTCTAGTGGGTTATTTTTTCGCGTAGTACTAACTCGGTCCGGTCCCCATACGAGTCTTATTGAATTATACGACCACTTTTCAAACTTGGCATGTCAATGAATAATTATATTCTGAATTATTATCTGAGACGTAAATTTGATTATAGTCGACCATTTCTCCCACCTTTTGCTACTTTCACGAATCTTTGCCCTCCCAATGGGACTATCACGTGACTATTTTTTCTATGTGACAGTTTCCTTAGCCCTTAACTTGCTAAATAAGGTAATTAAAACTGTCAAGCCGATAGTAAAACCCCGAATAACGCTATTTCAAAATTATTTTCAAGAAAAAAATTCTCCTCATCGGATAGTGTAGATTTAAGATCAGACTGCACGTTCTGTGCACAAAAGGTCAGTGACTCGCGTTTAGCAGCCTATGTGTTAATATAATAAGCGCCACAAGTCAACCGTTAGACTGTACAAATTGCAAAGATGGGTTCCGTACTAAATAATAATAATAAAAAAGAAATTTAAAATAAAAGAAAACATTCTTAAACATCATTTTCTCCTTTTCCCACAATGTTTTCAAAATCCTCCCTTCTCGGGGTCGTTAAAAACTCGGGATTGTACGGTAAACGGTAAAGTAACTTTTTTGCTTTTAACTCTTTACCAAACGACAAATTTTTGGACAGGACCAAATTCAAAGCATTTGCAGACGACAAATTAAATGTTAAAATGACGATTTCTGCCTTCCATTTGGAAGAAAACATTGTGGGAAAAGAAGAAAATGCTGGTCACCAGCATTTTCTCCTTTTCCCACAATGTTTTCAAAAGCCTTCTCGTTCAAAGTCGTTAAAAGTCGGGATTGTGTGGTAAAGAGTTAACAAAGCCCACAATCCATTTTTCGCCATGGAAACAAAGCCTTCTTCTTTCAGTACTTTGTTTTTATTTTTTCATTCATTTGCCTCTGACAACCACTTGCAGCAGAGGGCTTTGAAAACATTCACGTAAGATATGGATAGTCAGCAAAGATTAAATCCCTATACAGGAAAGCCTGTAAAAGCGTTATAGGAAAGCTTGCAAAAGCATTATGACAAACGGAGAAAGTTTTAATAAAGAGCAAGCTCATTTGGTCACAACGTTTTTTAAAACTTGAACGGTCTGCTTCAACACAAAAATATTTGGTGGAGGTGATGTTTAAAGCTAGACGACATATTTTTCGACTCAACCAAATTGAAAGCATATGCCGACGACCTATTCAGCATAGCTTGAAGATGATTTCTGTTTTCAGAAACGGTGAAAAAAAAACCACACACATTTGGGAAAAGATGAAAATGCCGGTAACCTGCATTTTCTCATTTTCCCAGAATGCCTTCTTCTTCAGGTTCATTACAATGCGATTTTTTTTTTTTCTGGCAAAGGAATAAATACTGTTAAAACTGATTCTACTTACTGGGCAATATAAGAGAAATGCACCCAACAGAATTATTCTCAGTAATACGGGGCTAGCTGCTTTTAATACCTGAAAGCAGAAAAAAAAAGTACTCGTATTGTATGGTACATTTAAACGGAGAAATATAGGATATGATGTAAGTTGGCATTTGAGATAAAATTCTATTGAACGAGTCTAGAAAAACGTCTGTGGCGAGCTTAATAACATGTTATGCCTACAAATTTAATAAAAATTTATTTCAAAAGCCAACGAATGTCTTTCTATTACACAACAATATCACGCGAGTTGAGGTCAGAATATACAAAACCATACATGCACACGTGGGGATTTCCATAGATATAACCCGATTTACTTCTCTGAAAGAAGAATAAAATGACGTCAAGTATGACGTCACACAATGCTTATCTCAAACATGTGTAAGATAAGAAAATTCGTAATAGGTATTCTACATTGCAAATAAGGGAGGGAGTTTACGTGATAAGCATATTCAATAACCTTGACTTTAGTACATTGCGAACAACCCATTACTAAACAATCCCGTGCTTTAACGACCTAGAAGAAGGATTTTGAAAACATTGTTGGAAGGAGAAAATGCTAGCGAGAGTCCAGGGGGTAATAATCTTTTAATCAAACGTTATGGCGGTGTCCTTTCACTGTCTCTGTAGATGCGGAGCAAAACTGTTTATCGGTTCCGTAATTATTTCCGTTAATTTTGACAAAGTAAGGTTCGGATATAGACAAGAGCATCGCATGCGAGTGCCAACGCTCGGCTGCAATTGCTTTAATGTATAGTCGAAATTTGGGCATTAAGTACTGTCTTAAAGTGTTTCGATGGCTACCTGCACCTGTTGAATTAATTCTCTTTTTGAGAGTTTAAAAGTAGCCTAAGCCTGAAGTAAATATCTTCGGTAATGACAGAGATATTATAAAATGTCAAAGTTTTTGCACGACGATGCACATGACGCAGACTACGTCGACGACGATGCAGACGACGCCAGGGCTATGACAATACCTCGACGTTCTCTTCGAAAACAGCCGAGCTAAAAATGAGAAAAATGATCGGACTGGGACCCAGGCTAGAAAACGCTAGTAACCATCATTTTATCCTTTACCCTCGATGTTTTTTTTTTTCCCTTTTAATGACAAATCTCATCATTTAAACCGTATTGAATTCATCGTCTGTAAATGCTTTAAATGTAATCAAGTTGGTACTTTGTCATCTGAGAGTTAAAAGTGCCTGTTTTTTTTTTTACAAATGCATTGTTTTAAAACTCTCCCATAGAATGTTTATGTACATAAAGTGATCACTTGTTCAGTTATATTAATCGTTTCAAATGGGGAACTCTCTACTTTTCGATTAAATCGGAGGTCTTAATCATTTTAAGTGCTTAACAAATGAAAAGCATATTCTCAGTCTGTGCTGCAGATGCAGATATTGCAACTTCAAGGCTGTTTTTCTTTGTCAAAATATCTGGCAGTTAAGCGGGCAGTGTAGATCCAACATATGTGCAGTTTGATGTTGAGCTACTCTGTCAGTAAAAGGAACCACAGCCGCGTCAAATGCTCCGAGAGCTGAAGTATCAAATATCTTTCGCTACCTTTATAATATAATATCTACTTCGTTATTGCACTTGACCCCTTGCTTGTTGAACCAAGTTACCAACAGACAATGAAAGCAACAGTGAGCAAAGGGGACTAGCCAGGAATGTTTTGCGAAGGCGACTAGCTGACATATTTAATGCAGACCAAGAAAGTGAAGCAGGTACTCGACATTTGAAAAGTGTCAGTCACAAATTAGATACCCCAAAAGCGTCTCAATTCTTTGCCTACCCTATCTCATTTGCATTCATAAACGGTAGGTAATAATGTTCGCCATGAAAAACACACGAATACTTATAATCAAACAGATATCCGCAATACCATTGTCTAGTTGTTCACAGTATCATTACTGTAGGTTTGGATTAAGTCTATATTTTCGAGAAAAAATGATTGAATAAAATTTATTGAATTTCTACCAAATATTTGAGAATATAGATCAAAGCTGAAAATGTACTGTCTGTGCAATCTGAAACTGATTTTCATTGCCCACTAGATGCCCTTACCATCTCAAGGGTTTATGTCAGAATGCACGAAAAGAAACTGAAAACCAAATCATGCATCTGGATGTTGGCTTAATACTCTTTGGCACTGCTTTTTAAAGTACACCTGTACTTCAGATTATGAATTCTATACATTCTTCTAAAAGGAACTTTTTGCACGGGCCCCTCCTTTATCAAGGACAAAGAGCGGTACACTGCTTCCGGAAAAAAAACGAATTTGATATGTATTGGCTAATAGCGTCGGAAATAATGGCTTTTTCATTAGTTTAAAGTGTTCGAAAGAGGAATACAGAGAAACTTGGTTACTTTTAAAGTGATTTGAAATCGGATTTCGTTTCGGCAACTTTTACGCATTTTTTAGAGGAAAACGACAATCGATTTTCTGTACTCTGGAAAGAAAACACATGCCGAAAACACTGTAAAATGTACCAATGATTCGTTATTCAATCCTTTACCACACAATCCCGCGTTTTAACGCCCCTGGAGAAGAAGGCTTTTGCGTAACAAATAATCTTTGCGACAGTACGCTTTATGTATCTTTCATTTATGAGTTATATGTGACAATCCTTTGACATCATCATGCCAAATATTATTTTTTTTAAAATATATTTTTGTATGTCACAGTCAAGTTTTATTAGGTGTAAAGCCTTGAAGAGGCACACTGAGGTTTTTCTTTTTTTGCTTTTTGTTTTGCCAAGAATTAGAGTTTATTGTAAAACACGGATAAATATTACTAATATGTTATTTTTTTGTTTGCAAACATAAAAAGCTGCACGGTTACGTGAAGTAAAAAAGTTGCATTTCTTTTACAAAAAACCGGGGAGGGGGGATAGTTATTTTGCGATCAGGAGCTCCGTCTATTTTTATGAGAACAGATGTGAGGTCATCATACCTATATTGGAATACAATCCTTCATAACTGAATCGTGTATCTCATTACCTGACATATTCACTAGCCATTACGAAATGTGGCGCCAAACTAATAATTTCCAAAAGAAACTATGTTTAGCTCTAAGGGAATAACAGTATTACCTTTGCTTACTCTTCTCTCTCTTATTTAAAGGTCGTTTGTGAACTATCGGCATAGTAATTCAGCGCTACTTTTTTTTTCAAATTTTGTATAAGCAAAATAATGAGAATTCCCCCCCCCCCCTTCAAATCATTACCTATCAGTGGCTAAAGATGTCATTTTTCCATCGCCAACCGTGTATATCATAACTGGCAATGAGCAGACAATGATCTTGAGCTATTTCACGTTGACATAGACATTAAGACTGCAATAACTTACAAAGATACACGTGTTCCAGTTGTCACTTCGTATTCATCCATAATTCGCAATGAAACTTTATTAAATAATGTCAACAACACGGGATGTACAGTGCGATAAAGAATATTACAATTACTAAAAACTTGACGTAACTGTACTTTGCTATAAACCATATAAGAGTAAGGGTCCTTATTAACCAACCGTTCTTACGAACATTCCTAGTCTTATTCTCCAAGTTTTTTTTTCTAAATTTGAAAGTAACACAATTTCTGATTGGCTAAACCATTTGATTTGGCCTATCAGGGGCTGTGTTACTTTCAAATTTAGAAAATCTTGGAGAATAAGACTAAGAACGCTCTTAAGAATCTCGGTGAATACGGACCTAGGATGCGTAAGGAATTTTATGTTGCAGCAACTTTCTTGAGGCTTTTATTTGCCTCGAACTGCATGGCAAAATCTGTCAAACTTTCCCAAGAACTGAGGCGCACACACAAGCCACAGAAAAGTTACTGCTACATCTTAATGATTCCTTTTATGATAAACCTATAATTTTTAACAGAAATTATTGAAATTTTTGACAATTTTCCGAAACTATAAGCGATTAAAATAATACTAGTTTAGTGAGTAATAATGTCTATTTTTGAATGGCGGATGAATAAAATAACGTAATATTTTGACCAATAAAATCCGAAACCAATCTGAATGTACTCCGCCGGTGCTTGCGTCATCATACCATATTTTGGATCGTATTTCACATTGGGCAGATACTGATTTTTCCCCGTTATGTCTGATTCCATCTACATTCGATGCATGTATAAGGCATAATGCATGTGTGAAAAGTAGTCAGTAATTTGGAAAGAAAGTTGTGTCAGTACTGGTGTGAGAAAGCCAGGAAACACATGTGTAGGTGCAATGACCGCTGTGATATGACCTATGTTGCTATAAACGGCGTTTAACTCCAATACAAACAAACAAAAATTTTTGAGGATTAGTCCAAGAATTTATAAATGGTTGGAAAATACGGGCCCAGAATTACCTTGACGTCCCTGTACTGGACTGTAAACCAGATTAGAGCCGGGATACAGAACATAATCATGGCGGATATGCCCAGCACGATACTTCTATTTCTCCAGTTCAATGTGATCACACACGGGCTCGGATCACTGCACGTGTCACACCCATGGGCGCACGGGTAACAGTCAAAGTGATGATCGTAATAATCCGATTCACCCTGTGATAGAAATTTGAATAAAACTAGAACGCTTATCACAAACAGATGATTGGTTGATCAGATATAGAGGATACTAGTATTTGTTTTTTTGTTCGGTGAAAGATCGAAATGTATTTCATCGAGTGAACATCATCGGTAATATTTTCACGAGTGGCGAAGCCATTAGTGAAAATATTACCGTATAATTTCACGAGATGAAAAAAATTTCGATTTTCACCGAAAAAAAAATTCTATCCATTTCATGCTTCAAACCCCATTTTTGTTGGGACGTGGGAAGTACAGTAAAGCGCCCGGTATTTGTGTACCGTCAGTTTATCAATCGGTAAATTCACTTGGCGAACAGTGAAATTATCAAACCATGATCCACAATTTCCCGACATTCGGCATACCTAGGGTGATCCGGTGATCAAATCCCTCGGCTGTATCACGTAGCTTGATATGCACCTACACGGTACATTTCGCACATCTCCGGAAGCACACCGCTTTACCGTTATTGAAATTGTAAGGCTCCTCTTTAAAAAGAACGCATGAGTAAATTTTCTATCGTTATCTTTCTAAGAGTATTTCAGTCGGCAAACAGTTTGTACATTCAATTTTTAGCGTGGTTTATCAATTCCGTTTGGAGCTTTCATCGACAGATCGATAGAAGCGAATAACTTCACAGTGGTTGTTCATGTCGTTGCTAAGCGATCTACAGGGGCGCCGCCATGTTTAAGATCATGTGATTGGTAGTTCAAAATGGAAGCCTCCCTTATACAGACGAGGTTAGATGTAGGTACGGAATCGGCCAAGTTGTGACGAGTGAATTTCCCGATAGACAACCGAAAAGCATGAAATGAAGTTTTTTTCTGCTTTCGTCATTATTCTGTCCCACAGTAGGTTAGAACTCTGAAATGCATTGCATAATCGTTTCAGCGCCATAGGCGAAAACAAGGGCTTTTGCAGGCGTCATAGATCAAGATCAGAATGCACAGAAAGTGCAGTCTGATCTTTGATCTATGCCATCCGCTTGTTTAGTCGGTTCTATAAGATAAGAATCTTCCTGAGTTTCGCTGGATTCAGTATTGTCAGCCGTCGATAAAGGCCAACTTTATTTGAGCCATGCTCTGTGAAAAGGGGGCTTACTGCATCTGCAAAAAAGCAGCGAACTAGGTCAGGCTAGGTCAGGCACTGCGCAGGCTGACCTGGACCGAAACTTTTTGCTTTTTTTTTTATTTTTTGCATGTCACTGGAGCATGATTCAGTCGGTTGCTATACGAAATGGACTTTATTGATTCATAATTATGTAATAACCCTTTAGAAGACGAAAAAATTTTAGCCTTGTCCAAATTGGAAGCATCTGCAGACGACAATTTCAATGTGGCTCAAAAGGTGCAACTTTTCTCTGATAGGGTAGAAAAACATTGTGGGAAAAGGAGAAAATGCTGGTTACCAGCATTTTCTCCTTTTCCCACAATGTTTTCAGAAGGCTTCTTTCCCAGGGGCGTCAAAAAGCGGCATTGTACGGTAAACGGTTAATTAAGGAGATGAATCAAGCTCCCTTTTGCCAGGGCATGGGTCATTTACTTGGCGCTAAAAAAAAGTTAATGAGACTCCCAAATAACAGCTAAACACAAATAGCCTTACGGACAAAATTTATTTGGTGAAAATTGACAGTCACATGAACATCTGATTTAAATTGAAATTTTAAGTACATCATTCATTTCTGCGTTTTTATTCTATTCTTTACCAACGTCGTCCGTTCATTGACATTTATTTCATTAAATTCAGTTCTCCCATTCAAGGAAATGTAAAATTCCTCATGGCTCTCTCGTTAAATAAAAAGCTGGGTAACTAAAATACAATTAGGCCTTTTTTTTGTGTTTTCTTTAGCTTCAACTCACACAGAGAGATGTTGCGATTATATTTGCATGCTTTGTAGTTTATACATGTACAAACTGTCTAGTGTTTGAAAAGAAGTTCTATACACCTTATACCATTGAAATGCATGATATGACTCGAAATGGTGACTTTGTCAAGTATAGGTGAAGACATTTGTACTCAACAATGCTAGATAACGGAACGAATATCAAGGATAAAAGCCAAGTAAAACTTTAATCAGGACCTATCAGGTAAGCTAAGGAATCAAGGGACGCAGCTGATTACCTCACTTTTATGATGAAATTGTCAAGTCCTACAAATTCTTTTTTAGTAACGACTTCTGTGTGTGGAGAGAGAGAGAGAGAGAGAGAGAGATGACATTGTGAGTGGTATGCACGATAGAAAAAGCGAGACAAATGCTTTGACACGCCAAACAACTTACATAAACTTTTTCCCGAAATCGTATCTCGATTTCCGAGCCGTTAAACCATTTATTGATCGCCTGTATATCTGGAAAATAGAACCCGTCCTTGCAAACACATTTGTACGAACCCCGCCGGAATCCCAGGCCGCTGATTGGTTCACACTATTCGAAGGACAAGAGAAAACAGGATATCTAATTTTATAAAAAACAGTATTGAAGAAGATTGTGTGTTAAGCAATTTCTACTTTTTCAATGAATTTTCCATGCTACAGTAAAAAAAAAAAAAATCATCTTTTTGAAAATGTTTGTCCATTCTGTAACTTGTATCAGTTTGTGTTAAGTCTAAAACAGCTTACTAAAATGGTCCAAGGTTGCATTCGTACACAGTTTTGGTCAATTTTAAACTATTTTATATTAAATTCATAAAATAAACGTAATTCTACTGATAGAAAATGCAATTCTAAATTTTGTGTATACTGGCTTATCATATTTCAGTATATGACAAGACCAATTGGTTTCCTTCGTAAACCTTGTCAAATAATTCTCTTTGGTCCTATACTATAGACTTACCCTGGTTGTTTCTTTTTTACACCGTGCCGAATTCTCAAACACGTTCAGTTCTTCATTGGGCTCATTTGGACATTGGTCAATATCAACTTTCTGTAGGTCAATGTCTATACCGCTCGTGCCCCTGAAAAAAAAAGGTAAGATAAATACATGAATAAATGTATGAGTTAAACATACATCAATGCTTGTCTTCAGCTAATTTTTAACCCATTCCATCTTTTCAGCCAGTGTTTGACCCATTTCATCCTCATTTTATGAAACTATAATCATTCTTGTATCTTCATGCCAAATGTTGCCCCTGACGGTTGCAAAGTTGCACAGATTACGACGGAGAGAAAATGCATTTAATTTTTTTTTTTTTTTTGGGGGGGGGGGGGCCAACCTTTAACCCTTAAGCTGCTGATCGCGAACCACTGACCTTTTGCGGACAGTGTAGATCAAGATCAGACTGCACACAACGTGCAGTCTGATCTTTGATCTACACTGTCTGATACGGTATTTTCTTTCCGATGAAATCAACTTTGAAACCTCAATGCTTGGGCATTTAGTATTGAGTAGAAATTTTACGTTTCATTTATTCAGCAGCGTAACTGTTAAATAAATCACTGTTGTCGTTTCCGATTTTAACTACGGACAAATCCCTCGAGTTTCTCTATCCCTTACACTATATACTTTAGTAATTCATCCATGTTTACACTGCGGACCAAATTCAGAGCCATTCTACACACTTTCAAGTTTAAATTTTAACAACGTTTTTTTTTTCACTCTGGCTGTAAGAATGAATCTTAAATAAATAATGGTAATCTGTCGTAAACACTGTATCATTTATTCACCATATAGAACCTTCCGCTCCGGGTAATCAGGATACCCGTCTTGTATAGCTTGCCTTTTTTTAAATTTCTCCTTGCGACGGCTTTTTTCGTCTTTGGTCAGATAAATCAATAAAATGTTGTGGTAAATTTAGAAGTCGCTCTTAACGAACATTTTCACCAAACATTTCAGCACGCAATTATTTATAAAACGCTAATGCATGTTGGTTATTCATGACATACTGGGATGTTTTTCAAAGTCATCTTCTGAAAGTGTATTTCATGAGGCAATGAGTTGACTTCAGTATAAGAAGAGCGGAAGTATGATAATACAGTCAAAAGTATCTTAAGTACTCCTTTAAAAGAAAGACACACACCCCAAGCTTTTAACACAGTATTCATTACAAACGAAAAAATATGGAACTAAAACACAGGTGTTTAAACAAGCAATCCCTAAGTTTTGGCTTCAAAATCCAACACTAGTGGAAGTAACAATTCCAAAATAATTCCGAAAGCTGTACCATACTGTTTGAAGTGAAAGCTCGAGATCTGTCTAACATTGTTAGGAATTGTAGCTCTAACTTTTGTCTAACATTGTTGGAAAAATAGCTTTTAAATCTGTGTAAAACTGTTAAGAAGTAATAGCCCCAAAATCTCTCTAATAATGTTGAAGGTCACAGCCCAAAAATTTACCGAACATGTTGGAAATAATGGCTCCAAAATCTGTCTATCATTGCTGGAAGCAAAAGCTCCAAAACTTGTTGAACATTGTTGAAGATAATAGCTCCAAAATCTCGCCAACAATGTTGGAAGTAATAGCTGCAAAATCTATCCATGGTATAGGAATCAATAGTAAGAAAACCGGTTTAAAATTGTCGGGCATAAAGGCTCGAAATCTGACATCATTGAAGTAATAGCTCCAAAACCTGTCTGACATTGTTTAAATGATAGCTCGAAAACCTGCCCAGTCTTATTGTAAATAAAAGCTCTAGGGTCTACCTCACATTGTTGTAAATAATAGCTCCAAAATCGGTCTAACATTGTTTGGATTGATAGCCCCAAAAGTTGTGAAATGTTTTTTGTAAATAATAACTCCAAAATTTAACATTATTGGAAATAACAGCTCCAAAATTTGTCCAACTTTGTTGCAAATAACATCAATACCTGTCTAACATTGTTAAAATAACAGCTCGGAAATCTGTCTAACATTGTTTGGTTTGATAACTCAAACATCTGATTCACATCGTTAGAAGTAATACATGTAGCTCAAAAATCTGTCTTACATTGTTGGAAGTTGCTCAAAAACGTGTCTAATCTTGAATCATAGCTCCAAAATCTGTCTAAAATTAATGGAAGGTTACAGCTCCAAAATTCCCCTAACATTGTTTTGAGCCAATTAGGGATGGGAACGAATTCAAATATTGGTACTCGAATATTCGGTTTTTAGTATTCGAATATATTCGAATATTCGATCATAGAATTCTATAATTGTTTTATGGTCCGGTGTCCGAAATTGGAATGTCCGACAACTGGTACACTTTTAGCAACACGTACATCTAACAAAATCAAATTAAATATGCGCATGGATACTTTCACTAGCTAGCTCACTAACCTTTACAGAGAAAAGGCATCAGTGAATGCGAAATCAGTCACATACCTTGCATAATTTCTTTTTTGATGGCGTTAACGTTTCCTTCTGCAAGTATCAAAGTAAAGACCTAAATCAAAGTATGTTAAGTACTGCACGTCTCATTCGCCATAAAAATTTCACTTGCCATAAAAATTAAGTACAATACAGCCGAAATAAACAATTGAAGGGGAACAGTTACAGGTTTTAATTCTTGGATTGATAAACCACTTAATTGCTTCGTGTAAATAATACTTAATTAGTATACAACAACAACGCCGACGACGACAACAACAGACCCTAGCCTTATCACTGACAAAGTTGCGTCGGCAAATCTAATGGCGTAAAGTACGACTGATCAAGACTGGGCAATGACAGGTTTAATAGAGGGTGATAATTAGAAGACCAGTCAAAGGTGTTATGTAAATTAATAGGTGTTAAAAACAGCTTGACACGTGTAAACAACACATCGACTGATACACAGCTGATTGACAAAGCACGGGATCATATCGTTTTTTTGAAACCGTTCTTTTTTCCTATTTACGCTCAATTTATTAAACATCGTAAAAGAAGAACAAAACGACTATTCGAATACTAAATTCATATTCGAATATTCGGCCGTTTTTAGAATATTCGACTATTCGACTATTCGGTCCCATCCCTAGAGCCAATAGTTACACTACAATGTCTGTATGAAATGGTTGGAAGTTAAAGCTTCAAAATCTGTAATACATTGTTAGGAATAATAGTTCCAAAATCTGTCTAAGGAATAATAGGTCCAAGATCTTTTTTTGAAAGTGTTGGAAGTTATAGCTCCAAACCAAAATCTGTCTATAGAATAATTGTTCCAAAATCTGTCTAAGGAATAATTGGTCCAAGATCTTTTTTTGAAAATGTTGGAAGTTATAGCTCCAGACCAAAGTCTGTCTAAGGAATAATAGTTCCAAAATCTGTCTAAGGAATAATAGGTCCAAGAACTTTTCTAAAAATGTTGGAAGTTATAGCTCCAAACCAAAATCTGTCTAAAGACTAATAGTTCCAAAATCTGTCTAAGGAATAATAGGTCCAAGATCTTTTCTAAAAATGTTGGAAGTTACAGCTCCAAACCAAAATCTGTCTAAGGAATAATAGGTCCAAGATCTTTTCTAAAAATGTTGGACGTTATAGCTCCAAACCAATGTCTGTCTGAAGACTAATAGTTCTAAAACCTGTCTAAGGTATAATAGTTCCAAAATCTGTCTAACAATGTTGGAAGTTAATGGTCCAAAATCTGTCTAAGGAATATAAGTTCCAAAATCTGTCTGAAGTATAATAGTTTCGAAATCTGTCTAACAATTTTGGAAGTTATAGCTCCAATGCCTGTCTTAAATTGTTTGATGTAATATCTCCAAAATTTGTCAAACGTCGTTGGAGGCAATAGTTACAGAGTTTGTAAAACAACTGGAATTAATGGTTTAAAAACCACTGTTGATTGTAATTGCTCCAAAATACATCTAACATTAACTTACTCATTACTACACAATCCCGAATTTTGAAGACCCTGTGGAAGAAAACTTGTGAAAAAATTGTGGGAAAAGGAGAAAATGCTAGACCAGCATTTTCTCCGTTTCCCACAATGTTTTCTATCGTCATAAAAGCAAATCTCTGATTTTGAGTCACACTTACTTTGTTGTCTGCAACAGCTTTCAATTTGGACAAGTCTAAAATTTTGTCGTTTGGTAAAGGATTAATGGAAGTAAAAGCGTTAAAATAACTTAAAAACCTGTCTTACATTGTCGGAAATAATAAATCCAAAATCTGTCAAGCATTGTTGGAAGTGATACGTAGCTCCAAAAGCTGTCTAACATTAGTGGGACTGATAGCTCCAAAATTGTTTCAACTAACAGAACCAAAATCTGTCTAGCATTGTTGGAGGCAATAGTTACAAAATCTGTCTAAGAGTTTTTTAAGTAATAGCTCCAAGAACTGTCTAACATTGTTAAAAAAAAAAAAAAAAAAAAAAAAAAAAAAAAAAATCTGCCCAAAAACATTGGAAGTAATAGCTCGTTCTTGGACATAAAAGCTCAAAATATTTCTAACATTGTTAAAGGGAAAAGCTGGAAAAACCCGTCAATTATTGTTAGAAGCCATAGTCATGAAATTATTCTAATATTGTTGAAAGTAATAGCTCCAGAGTCTGTCTTGCATTGTTGGAGGCCAGAGCTCCAAAATCTGTCCAACATTATTGCAAATGATGGTTCTTATTTGAAGTACAGGTATTAGCTCGAAAATCTGTCTAACATTGTTTGAGGAAAGAGCTCCAAAGTCTGTCTAATACTATTGCAAATGATAGCTCAAAAATATGACTAATCTTATTGGTTGTACAGGTATTAGCTCGAAAATCTGTCTAACATTGTTTGGGGTAAGAGCTCCACAATCTGTCTAATACTATTGCAAATGATAGCTCAAAAATATGACTAATCTTATTGGTAGTACAGGTATTAGCTCGAAAATCTGTTTAACATTGTTTGAGGCAAGAGCTCCACAATCTGTCTAATACTGTTGCAAATGATAGCTCAAAAAGATGACTAATCTTTTGGAAGTACAGGTATTAGCTCGAAAATCTGTCTAACATTTATGGAGGCAAGAGCTCCAAAATCTGTCCAACATCATTGCAAATGATAGTTCTTATTGGAAGTACAGGTATTAGCTCGAAAATCTGTCTAACATTGTTTGAGGCAATAGCTCCAAAATCTGTCTAATACTATTACAAATGATAGCTCGAAAATATGACTGATCTTATTGGAATACAGGTATAAGCTCGAAAATCTGTCTAACAATGTAACAGGCAACAGTTACAAAATATGCCTTACATTGTTGAAAGAAATTGCCCAAAAGCAAAGTTTACAATAAAAATCTGCTTACACTTTCTAAACATGTTGAAAAGCATAATTCCAAAATCCGTATAATATTGTTAGACTTATCTAAAAGCTGTCTAAAACTGTTGAAAATAATAGCTCCGAAATCTGTCACACATTGTATAATTCTTTACCACACGATCCTGAGTTTTAACGACGCTGGTAACCAGCATTTACTTCTTTTCCAACAAGGTTTTCTGCACTTTCACAGATAACTACCATCATTTCATCTTCATATAATTTGTTGACTGCAAAATCTTTCAGTTTCAACAAGTGTAAAAATTTATTGTTTGGTAAAGCAATAAATAATAGCTCTAAAATATATCTAACATTGTTGTAAATAATAGCCCCAAACTCTTTCGTACATTGTTGAAAATCTTAGATCTAGCAACTGTCTAATATTGTCATAAAGAAAGAGCCAAAAATTTGTCTAACATTGTGGTAAACAGTAACTCCTAAATATTTTTACATTATTGTAAATTTTAGTTCTTTTATCATATTTGCATTGTTGTAAATAATGGCCTTAAATTCTGTCTGAAATTGGTGTAAGTATGTAACAGCTCTAAAATCTGTCTGGCTTTGTTGGAAATATTATACGTAGTTCCAAAATCTGTCTTCATTGTTGAAAATAAAAACTCCAAATTCAGCCTTAGAATAACAGAATTCATAGCTCTAAGATCTGTCTAACAATTGTGGAATTAATAGGTCCAAATCTGTCTTACAATGCTGGTAATAAAAGCCTCAAAATCTGTTATACAACATTGGAATTAATAGCTCTAAAATCTGTCTAATAACGTTGGAAATATATACAATACGACCAAAATCTGTTTGCTGTAAGGACGTATATATCTGTGCTGTGATCAGTTAATCCTTTATCACACAACCCGAGTCACGACCCTGAGAAAGAAAGCTTATAGAAACATCGTGGAAAAGAAGCAAATGCTGTTTCAGCCACACGTTGTTTGCGTGTGCAAATGTTTTTAATCAGGAAAAGTCTAAAATCTTGCCGGCTGATAAACTTATTACCATATTAAATGGTTCTGCGATAGAAATACAATTATTATGAATTTAAACTTAAATCAGTCTTAGAAACGATGGACTTTATCCCTAAATGTAAATATACCATAACTCCGAATTTCATGCTACCCGTTCTGTTATAGTTTTGGACTTTTTGTTCATAAACAAGCGAAACAACGGCGGAAGGAAAGAAGAAGACGCCTGTTTCAAGACCAAGGCGGTAAAAGGTGTTTGTATTTATATGGGAAAAAATGGGGTAAATTATTCAAGGCTCCTTTATTATCTTTCCACGGAAAAGTAAAAAAAAAAATCTCTCGCAGACACAAGGTCATTAAAGGTCGTAAAAATTGGGAGTTTATGGTTTCATCTCAGGACCATTTTAACAATTGTCCCCAGTCTTTAAATCGAAAACGACAGTTAAGAAATCAATTACTCAAAAAAGGCGGGAATTTAAGTGTCTGTGAGCTGATTTTAGAATGGAGGAATAAGGTCGTTATTTTATGAGCTTTTATCTTTTCCAGCACAATGTCGTCTGCTTTGTTTCAAGTTTCGATAGACGACTTTGCAAGGAGGAAGGGGGCATAAATTTACCAAAAATTTTCTCAAAGATCTAGAGTCCCTGAATAAACGAACGCTAACGAAAAAATCAAAGCGTTGAAAGCCGCGTGACTTGTGTGGCATTTGTCAAGGGGGCCATTTGTGTGGAATCAATAATTTAAAAAACAAACAATAGAAATAGTTTGCAAATATTCACTTGAAAAACAAACTACTTTACAGTCATGCAAAATCCAATAGACTAGCGTGCAGTGATGTAGGACGAACAAGCCCGGGCGAACAAGCCCAGTGACGAACTGCTTTTGGGACGAACAAGAATGGTACTGGTTAGGAGACAAAAACTGTGTGTATCATTGCGCCAACAGAAGGCCATAGTGGGCAAAGCTATTTTCAATAAAAAAGAGAAGTTTTTTCCACAATCATTGGCCTAATCCAATTCATTCTAATACGCCATTTTCAGTTGTATATCTGAGAGCAATCGAAACACTTACTTGTCTGGGGAAAAATGAGTGTAAGTGGGTTTACTTTCTTCGGTTTTGCACAAACTACGATACATGATTTTCAAAATGCCGTACTGATTTCATAGAGGCATTGTCTTCGCCAAATGCCACAAAAATTAAAGAGCCGATTCAGATTCTTATGATTATACCAAACTTCACAAATACTTCATCGCTGAATTGTCAAGGAAACAGTGTTTGTAAACCATCGATATGAGCCATGCTCTGTGAAAAGTATCGACCCAGGTCAGCCTGGGCAGTCCGCACAGGCTGACCTGGGCCGAAATGTTTTTTCGCTATTGGTCAGTTTTCTCCATGTCAAAGGCCCAGTTTACAAGATGGTTTTCAAACTAAGTTTAAATTAGAACAATCAACATATAGGTTAGAAATTTGAATGAAAGGAAAAATTAAATTTTGATTGTAAAAATATCATTTATGAAAACAGAGAGACAAAAACAGTCGTACATAGAATTCCACTTTTAATCCTTCACCAAACAACAAAACTTTGGAACTGTCCAAGGCCAAAGCAGTTGCTTTGTTCAGACTGTGCCCTGTTTGGTTAAAGATTAATTTGATGTGGCTTAAATGGTGGAAATGCGTCTTTGAACTCTTTAGAAAACAGTGTGGAAAAAAGCCTTCTTCATCAAGGTCTTTAAAACTCGGAATAGTGTAGAAAAGGAGTTACCCTTTAGCTGCTAAGCGCGACTCACTGTCTCACTGACCCTTTGCGGACAGCGTAGATCAAGATCAGACTGCACAGAACGTACAGTCTGATCTTGAATCTACATTGTCCAAGAAGGAGATATCTTTCCTCCAGAAATACCTTTGAAATAGGAAACCTTGGGGTTTTACTATCGGCTTGTTAGTTGTATTTCTTTTATTAAGCGGGATAGGGGTTAAAAAGAACCCTCATTCTCCAGAGAGATATGGACCTAGAATATAATTCCATGGAACGAAGTTAAAGGTTAAATCATAAGCGTATAAGAGGGATGTTTGAGGCACGAATTACTCTAATCAATTACAAAAATCATTTGCCATTTTATTGCTCTACACAAAAATCGTAAACTGCCACAAAATGTTCTAAAAAAAGATGATGTCCATGGACCACAGAGGGCAATTTGTCATCGTTCATTATGTCCATATTCTTTACCAGACGACAACATTTTAGACTAGTCCAAATTCAAAGAGTTTGCAGACGGAAATCCAACTGCTGCTCAAATGATGGAATTTCGCTTCGGGAGGTTTGAAAAAAAGCTGTGGGCAATAGAAGAAATGCTTGTTGTCAGCATTTCTCCTTTTCTCAAGATGTATTCAAAAGCCTGTGTCCGCGGTGGCTTTGAAATATAGGGTTGTTTGGTAAAGTGTGAAATGATTTTGACTTTACCATTTTCATGTCAAAAAATATCCGTCCTCTCCTTGTAAGGTTCCGTCTGTCTCTGTTTATCCGTCCGACCGACCGTCCGTCTGTCCGTTCTTCCGCCCGTCCGCCCACAGGCCCGTGCGTCGGTCTGTCTGTCTAATTCTACTATGCATCAATAATTCAAATGATTGACTGTTTAAGAAACATGAACATGGACAATCTTCATCTATCTATCACAATGATTCTCGAAGTTTTTTCTCGCAAAGTACTAACCCCAGTCCGGTGGTTCGGTTACAAACGTACAGGAGGCAATATCAGGCATCGCTGGTTCGAATCTCGAGGTTGGCCAATTTTTTTCCCAAGGAATGATGATAGTCATTCCTCCTTTAAGGCTGATCACTGTTTGACGATGTTTTTTAGAAAAGCAGCCAGTGGCAGTGATAGGTGCACTGGCTGCAAACTGAAATAATGGTGAAAAGGGCATCAGTCAGTCAGTCAATCAATCAATCAATCGATCAATCAATTAATCAATCAGTAACAAAATACATGTAAATAATGGAAGGGGCCTGGTGATAACAGTGAAGTCTATAAAATGCTTAGAATCAATATTTTTAGATTATTGTACGAGACATGACAAGAAACATGAGTGCACTACAGGGTTTCTTTTTAGTGTAATTTTTGTTTAAAACAGCTTTACTTTAAGTCGTGAAATCTAAATCGGTCGTTTTATGGCTTCAGTTGGAGTATGACACGTTTACAATGTTTCGTACGGACATACGTTTCATACAAGAATGAACTGGAGCCATGTCGTCAATTGGATGAAGGCAAGCAGTTTCTGTTAAGGGGCAGTGTCTGTCGTGCGTCCGTGCGTCCGGCCGTAGGCTAATCTTTATGTCAACTCTTTACCAAACAATTATAATTGAGGCTTGTCCAAATTAAATGCATCTGCAGTCGACAAATCATAAGTGGCTAAAAGGAGGGAATTTGTCATGGAATGATTTGAAAACTTTGTAGGAAAAGAAGATCCTGCTGACCAGCATTTTTTCATTTTCCCAAAATTTTCAAAATAACTTACTGAGGGTCGTTAAAACACGGCATTGTTTGGTGAACGGTAACACCCGCACACACACCCAGAATTTTACAACCCTGCAACAGCAGACTTTTGGAAACGTCGCAGGCACCAACATCTAGCAGTTTGTTCTTTTCGCACCGTTTTTTCTTCTCTTTCAAAGACATATCCTGTTATTTGATTTACATTGAATTCATTGTCTGCAGATGATTTAAGTATGGATAAGTTTAAAAATTTATATTGTGGTGAAGTGTTACGTTACAAAAATCTTGTTTCAAAAATCTATCGACCAGGATTCCATGATTTTTTACAGGAAGGATCTTTTGGTATGGTATTATAACTAAATCACAGTCCTTTGAAGCTTCATTGGTCTGTCGCGAACCACCGAAATTTTCATTGCTGGATCATCGATCACTATGACTTAAAATAGCACATTGGTGCCACCCCTCTATATCGTAAACGGTAATGATACTCGTACAGGTAATGCGCCAGTGTACTATCTTTAGTAACGGTGTCCTATGACCTAGCAATGAAAATGTCGGCATTCCGTGATGGACCAATGGAGCTTCCTATGCCTAAATAATACATGAACGTCGCAGGCCGTGGAGTACACCTCACCGGTTGCCTGTCGCTGGGGCAGAACAATTGATTCAAAGGGCTAAAACTCTTGTAGTAGTCGATCAACCTTATATAAAACTTGCAGGCGTAGGTAAGCCGATAATCGATCGATTAAAGTCGTAAATTGGTTGAATCTGGTTTTCGATTGAGAGATCGAAATTGGTATCATTTTCAGCGATCGTAGATACGCGAATACTGATGACATTTAAATCCGGACTTTTATTTAAATGAGTTTTTTTTTTTTGCTTGAAATAAGTTATTCAATGACGTGGTTTCATTTTCTAAGAGATCAGCCCCAAATAGACGTGCTATGGGTATCATCATTAAGGAACACTTTATATCAACTAATCGGGAAATCGATCTATTCGATCTCAAAAATTTTCAAACCGTGACAAACATTTTTTCTCTAGTGCATGCGTGTATACGGTATTTTAACGTTTTATTGACAATATCGTAAATAAAGTGCCATAACCGAACACGAAACCCAAAAAAAGGGACATTCTTTAAATTTCGTTTGTGGTCGTGAAAAACTGATTATGTACTTAGAGAAAATAAATTAAGTGTTTCTCGAACTAAGGATAGAAAAACATTGTAGACAAAGGAGAAAATGCTTGTTACCGGCACCTATTCCTTTCCCGCAATGCTTCATAAGCCTACTTCGCCAAGGCTTTAAACTCGGGACTGGATTGTACATGGTTAAGTTAATCAGCGGTCTCAGAGGTAGTTCAGCAGTATAAAAGATTAACACGGTCTTCGGATGGTGTCTAGTCGGACGGATGTAAATATTTTACGAGCCACGCTGTTTTTAGTGAATTATCTCATAATTTTCTCCGAATTCGTCTTTTTTTGCATGATTTATGGGCCGACACATAAGTCAAAAGTCATAAAAGACTCAATTTTTGCATTATGAATTCTTCTGCATCCTACCAAAGTTTATAATCAAAATGGAAGAATTATTAGTCTAGCCGTACGTAATGTCAAGAGCTTAAATAAATCCTGACTGGTATCCCGTTTAACACTGCCACGACTTTACTATAAGCTACATGGTATCCAGTCTATTATAAATTATTGCGTAGATAATCTGTGCAGACGTTTCCCAAAGTATGATTGAAATCCAGTCACCCTAGGCGCTTATTAAATATAACTTTCACTTTATGCCCTGTCACAGGACATAACGTAAATCACACGAAGAGTTGGTGATTTTTCATAAATGGCTCTCAAGACGGTTTTACATACCAGAGAGAATATTTATTGCCTGGTTACTCAACCATAAAAGACAGTCCGCGAATTAAAGGTCCACTAGCGGCCAAAAGTAAACAGTTCGGGAGTCAGCTGGCAAGTTAATTCATACTACATTTATTGAAAAGTATGGATATATAATATGTGTCTGACAATGTGTGACAGAGTACGGTCTGTGATGTACGAGCACAGAGAGGGTGGCGGTGGGTGAGTGGGGTGAGGAGTTGTAAAACTATATAGAATTAAATTTGGCAACTTTACTTCAAGTTGCTCTGTCAGCTTTGACAGACTGGACTGTAACACTTAAAACTAAAAGTATTTTTCAGATTTTTTTAAAGGTATGGATTAAATTTGCTGGAATTATGATCACCGAATGGTTTTACCTATGGCTTCCAATAGACCTGTAAAGTTTCGTGTGGTTATTTGGCAACACATTTTCTTTTTTTAAGTCATAAGCACTAGAAACAAAGTAAAATTTGGACGACTTTAACGACATCCTTATGAAAAAAGTGCAATCAATTAGAATTACGGTTTGAAATATGAAAACCTTGCATAAAATTAAACCGTTGCGACTTTGGTTGGTTATTTCCGTTTATTTATCGTCGCTACCGGTTGCCCATCTGAGCGACGCCCCCAGAAGACGGTTAGTTGTTATGGGGGATTGTGCAAGGATACAGGTCGAAACTACTGAGAGCTTCGCCTGGTTCTTTAACGTGCTCGGCATATAGCACCGTCACACGGGACCTCAGTTTAATGTCTCATCCGAAAGACTATTGGTGATTATTTTAGTTGGCCAGCCGGGGATACGAACCCACAATCTGTAGGACATTGTGTTCACGAGTCCTACGCTCTACCTACTGAACTATATCGGCTGGTAACCGTTGCGACTTAACATCACCCTCAGTTTAAATATATATCCAAACACTCTATCTCTGTTTATCAATTGAACTCATTTGCATATTATGGCTATAACTCAAAAGGGAAGTAAGTAAGTACACTGCAGCACCATAATAATTCCGCCATCAACAGCCATGTATTTCAATAATACCATGGCACTTCATAACCTCTGCAATTTAGAAATGATGATAAGTAATTGGCCAGGTGTTGTTTTATATGAAAAAATATTTGCTTTGATTTAGGGATTATCTTTTAAATGTTTTACAACAGCCTTTAGCAATCTGTGGCAGACGAACTTTGAGAGATCTCTCTAAATCACGGATAATTAACCCTTTACCGCACAATCTGGAATTTCAACGACCCCAAGAAAATAAGGACTCCTGGCAACATTTCGGGAAAAGGAGAAAATGCTTGTAAGCAGCATTTTCTCTTTTCCAGACAATTTTTTCATCTGTACAATATTTAGTTTGTTGTTTGCAAATGCTTTCAATTTGGACCGGTCTAAAATTTTGTCGTTTGGTAAAGATTTAAGAAAAATTAAGGCTTACTATGGTAGAGGATGAGACTTGTGAACGTCGAATCTAGGGTCACTTGAGGATTTGGGTTCGATCTCCATGGCTGGCCACTTACTAAAAAGTCTCACGGGATGACACGGTAAGCCTAGCTCATGTGTTACGGTGTAACTCAGGATGGGTTTCGTCCTGTATCCTGCCCTATCCTCTGTAATAAAACAGTTGTCCTGGAGCGTCGACCATATGGGCAACTTGTGGTGATGATAACTATAGAAAATCAACAAAGGGTTACCACAGGAATACAAGAGAATCATCGCGACAAGATGAAAAAGTCATAGTATGCGAGCAATATCTCCTTTTGTGACAGTGCTTTCGAAAGTGGATTGTTACGAAAACATAGTCTGTTGGGGAACTTTGATAAGTTTTCAACTCTTTATTATACAATCCCATGTTGTGCGACCATGAGGAAGAAGGCTTTGGAAAAACAAGGTGGGAAAAGGAAAGAACGCTATTTACCAGCATTTTCTCCCTTTTTCACAATATTTTCTACATCGTCAGACACAACTGCAACCGTTAAAGTTGCAATTGATTTGTCGTCTGCAAATGACATTAATTTGGAGTGGTCTAAAATTTTGTGGTCTGATATAGAGTTTACCCGCTGCCTGATCACATATCCTTTTTGCAAATTTCATCGTAATGATGTAAAGAAAGAAAGAAGAAAATCTTGTTTAAGAATCAAAATCTTGTAAAACACCGTGAAAAATCTATTTCTTCATTAGTTACAATGTTTCTACGCTTTTGTCGGTGAAAGTTACGCACAATGTAGATAATTATGGAAAGGGAAAGTATTGCTTTTATGGGGAAATTAATGATAACGGATAATTGTTTGATCTATTTTGGTAATTAGAGTTCAAGTTTTATTATAAAAAAAATGTTTTATATGCTTATCGAAAGTTGTTTGTAAATTTTCTTAAAGAAGGTAAATAACGTAAAGAAGGATACGTGCTTTTTAAAATTTTGTATTTCTCAAACACTGACCAGTCTATCAGCATGTTTGTCGATCTGTCAGTCTGCTGGCCCGTGAAGTTTACAGTTGACATGATCTCAGCAAAACCCAGCACAACCCTTTCAGCGCCTTAGACTAAATTGGGCAATTTTTACGACATTGATCAAGAATAGACCATAGGCCACTGAAATTCCATTGATCTATCACGGGATAACAAAATTTTCCTTAGCGGACACCGTTACTATAAATAGCACATTGGCGACTGCCTCTATATCGTATATAGTAGGACAAGGTGTGCAACGAAATCTAAGAAAATTTTTACCCCTCTCCCCTCTCAGGGATAATATTCAACCGAAAACGGAAAACTAAAACCTAGTTACCAGTGCAGACGGGTTCAAAAATGATTTATCTTGTGTACCCTGGTCTTCAAAAGTTCCAAACGGCTCTTGCAATCAAGAAATAGCTCTGACCTAAAAATTTTTAAAAAGCTTCCACATTTTCCGGATCGCCAAGTGCTGACGTCACACAATTTATCATCCTGCAGCGAACTAAAACTAAGATATATATTTTTTTCAAACAAAGAACGAAAATACTTTTGTTGGTTTATTGATGAAATTATTTAAACGATATTTCGTCTGTTATGATTTATCTTTTCATCTAATCCAGTATCTCGATTTTCATCTTCCATTTCGCATATTTTCAAACGCGTTTTTTACCGTTTATTGGTCAAAAACTTTGGCGCGTCTTTTCACGTGAGTTATGATTCACTGCGTCATAATGAAATGTTTGACGTCAGCGCATGGCGATCCGGAAAATGTAGAAGTTTCTTATTTTTTTAGATCAGAGAATTACTCTATTATGGCAAGAGCCGTTTGGAACTTTTGTCGCCGATGTGCTAGTTATAGTAATGGTGTAAATGAAAATTTAAGTATTCTGTGACATTCCATCTTCGCAAGCCAAGGATACTAAGGTAGTACCCTTGGCCGTTCGCCTCTTTAAAAATCGAAACTCCCGCTGCGCCATTACATTGGATTCGATCAAAACCCATCGCGTCCAATCAAACCATCCGTAACAAGAAATCTTCCGCGAAACAGAACACTATAATGGCGGCGCCCGTCAAAAACGAAAGTTGTCGTGTTTGTGACGAAAATTTTCCAAAAAAGAGTAGACGATCGATATTTAATAAGTTTTTTGTAGTTCATGATCAATTATGTGAAATATTAGGACTGGTTCCACAGCCAAATGATTGCGAATCATCGTATGTCTGATTAATTTCAGAAAATTGTGGTGAATCCGAAAGGGCAGCCATATTTGATGCATAGTCTAACAAATTTTATTACGAGCATTTTGATTGGTCAAAAATAACATCAGCAAAGGTTACGCAACTCGTGATATTCGATAGGTGGCGCAGCGGGAGTTTCGATTTGTAAAGAAGCGAGCGGCCAAGGGTACGTAACGAACAAAGTGGAGTTAGTATCCTTGGCTTGCGAAGATGGTGATATTCAGGCGATGCACCAATCTGCTAAAATGTTCGATGATCAACCAAGCAAAATTTTAGTGTTCCGTGATAGACCAATAGAGTTTCAAAGGCCTGTGATCAGACAGCAATTTCTGTGCAGTCTGATCTAAGATCTTTATACCGTCCGCTTGTTTTATCAGGGTCCGTATTCATCAACCATTCTTAATAGCAACAATTTTCTAAATATGAAAGTAACCCAATTGCTGATTTGTTAAACGAAATGGTTAAGCCAGTAAAAAGTTGCGTTACTTTCTAAACCTAGGATAAGACTAAGAATGAAATTAAGAATGATTGGTGAAATCGGACCGTTACCTTGACATGATATCTGCAAAACTCAGCTGGTTAAACCCTTTCGGTGCCTTAACCCTTTCCCAAATGATAAAATTCAGACTGGTCCAAATTGAAAGAGTTTGCAGACGACAATTTTTAATTTGATGAAAATGACAGAAAGTTCACCAAAAGAGTAGAAAACACTGTGGGAAAAGGAGAAATTGCGAGCAATTTCTCCTTTTACCAAAGTGTTTTCAAAAAAACTTGTACTGCAGACACGTGAAAACCAGGGCTTGTTTGGGAAAGGGTTAAGCGAAAACTTTGGATATTTCTTATGACATAGATCAAGATCATACTGCACATTGCAGTCTGATCTTAGATCTATATACCGACCTATTGTTTAATCAGGCATTTCAGATGAAAAGTATTCTGACTTCCATTGGATTGTATATTCAGCCGTCGCAAGAGGTCGAGTTTATATGTGCTCTGTGAAAAGGAGAGCTTAGTGCACCTGCGAAAAGTATCGATCCAGGTCAGCCTGCGCAGTCCGCGCAGGCTGACCAGGGCCCGTATTCACCAACCAATCTTAAGATTATTCTCGGTCATATTCTCCAAGATTGTCCAAATTTGAAAGTAACACAACTTCTGATTGGCTAAACCAAATGGTTTAGCCAATCAGAAGTTGCGTTACTTTCAAATCCAGAAAATGTTGGAGAATAAGACTAAGAACGTTCTTAAGAATGTTTGGTGAATACGGACCCTGGACCGAAACTTTTCGCTATGGGTCAATGTTCTGTATATCCAAGGAGCAGTCTACCTCATGATTCAGTCGGTTGTTAAAAGGAAATGGCTTTTATGGATCCATAATTACTAGTATGTGATGGCTTTCTTGACACAATGCATCACGGAGATGCATTAAGCCCCCTTTTGCCAGAGCATGCCTCATATGTTTAACGCTCCGAAAGAGTGAAGGAGAGCTATTCATATTTTTACAATCAAGCCGAACTTCAGATAAATTTTGTCACTGATTCAGCATGGCAATAAGCGTTTTTGAAAATAAGTATTGTATTGGACGAGTTATTTCGGTAGAGTTGCCCAAGCTTGCCAGGGCAACTACGCCAAAAGAAAGAGTCCGACACAATATACACCCATACAAATCCATTAACTTTTTACTTTGCATTTTGAAATTGTTCACAAAAAGTTTCGTGGTTTTTAAGTATTTTTTTCAATTATTACTTTATTTTTGCACTTTATTTTTGATTTCAACAGCGACAAGACATTTCTTTCGTCGATCAAACGTCCTTTCGCAAAGCCTTAATGTAGTGGCATGATGACGTCACCATTGCCAAAGAAAATCGATGGCGACCGAATGTCCTTCACCTCGCTTGAACATTTCATCATCGGCTAGCTTGTTGTATTTGATATATGATATATATGTACATTTTTCAAGTGGCTTTTGTTTGAAAAAAAAAAAAACATGCTCTCCTTTCTTTTCCATCGTCATACAAGTTTCCCGTCTAGTTGGCGTTGAAAAAAATCGACGTCTTTCAACGAAATTTGCCATAATATGGACCACTCTTGTTCTGATATTTGACAAGAGTTGGCGCTTTCTAAAGTAGTTCCGTCCTAAGCGACACGTGAAAAGAATTTGAGTACAATACTTAAGTGTGAAGTTTTAAGAAAAAACATATTGCACACGTTCATTTCGTGCAAGTACATAGAGACAATATCAACGTATGTAATAAAGTCTAATTTTGACCGACACTGTCTGAACAAACATTCTTTATGCTGTGCTTAGCTCCCAATGGAATAAAGCTTAGCTGGATAAAGTCTGTAGCTCTACATTCTGAAGAAGGCTATTTTTGTCTTGTTGCAGACCTCTTTGAAGACACTGTGACAACTGGACACATTTCTTGTCACGAGCAATACCCGCACTAGCCACAATGTTCTCACGGCATTGGCGTATTGAACTTGATTTCACGCGAATTTTCATCATTTCACAAGGACGCTAGCATCTCTTCAATTTTAAACTCGATTCCGGATTCATGAATAAACCCTTTTGGCATCGTAAGGCTTAAACAGAGGCATAGATCAACATCAGACTGCACAGAACGTGCATACAACGTGCAGTTTGATCTTATATTTATACCCCGCTTGTTTAGCCAAGCCTCTAGGATGAACATCTTTCTCAGTTACAGGGGGTTGTATTCTCAGCAGAAAGAGGCCGAGTTTACAAAGTAGGCGCTGAAAGCATAAACCCTTTACCAAACGATAAAATTTAGACTCGACCAAATTGAAAGCATTTGCAGACGACAAACTAAATGTTGCACAAATTAGGATTTTTTTTTCTTTTAAATGCATAGAAAACATTGTGGGAAAAGGAGAAAATGATGGTTACCAGCATTTTCTCTTTTTCCCACACTGTTTTCAAAAGACCTTTTCCTTGGGATGGTTAAAACTCAGGATTATGTTGTAAAGGGTTAAGCAAGGTTTAAGGAAATGATACGTAGTTTTCACCGTCTTTGCAGCGTTGGGATTTTAGGCTGACAGATTTACACTGGAAAGGACAATAAAATTCGAGCGTACTTGTTCAATATGTACACAATTCGTTTTTCAACTTCGCAAGTAACTAAATTACTGTCGAACTAGCAATGCGTTTAAAAGCGACGACTGGGTTCCTGGAGCATAGTTGTATAAAGTCTGTAATTTACAATGGGCATAAATCTGTACACGCAGAAGTTTTGTACTGTAATCCCTTTTCCCAAACAATCACGTATTTTAACGACCCTGAAGAAGAGGGCTTTTGAAAATATTGCGGGAAAAGGAGAAAATGCTGGTAACCAGTATTTTCGCCTTTTCCCACAATATTTTCTACCCTTTCAAAGACAGACTTCATCAACTGAACCACATTTAATTTGTATGTCTGCAAATGCTTTCAATTTGGACAAGTCTAAAATTTTGTCGTTTGGTGAAGAGATGAAATTTCATTAACCTTTACCGGTATTTGAACGACCCTGAGGAATAGAATTTTTAAAACATTGTTGGAAAAGGAGAAAACACTGATAAAATGTAAAAAATTGAGTCAATTTTACTGTGTAGTCTGCAACTGCTTTTAATTCAGACAAACCAAACATTTTGTCGTCCCGTAAAGAGCTACGTAGGAAGTTGGATTTTTTTTTTTCTTACCGAAACATTTCCTTTCTTTTACGAGTCACAATAATACAAAATTGGCATAGGTCTATGTTTTTTTTTTTAAAATACGAGCCATTTCATTGGCAAATTTCGCATGTTTATAAAACAAGCGGGCCTGTATCGCTCCACTGCCTTTAACTAGATGTATCATGCACTAATTTGGCATTTACAGAGACATAAATAATAATAATAAAAAAAGTTTGTATAACAATAAGCTTACATAGAAAAAAAGCCAGGCCCCACCCACCCCGAAAAAAAAGTCTTTTTCAAATGCAAAGGTTATGTCAGTGAGTACAAGCATGTCTTATCAAGTATCATTCATACCAAATATCTATCATTGAACTCTAACAAAGAATACTTTGACAAGAATATTTCCAAATCGAAGTTCTGAAATAGATAAATAAAAAATAAAAGAATTCATCAAACACTTCATTAAATGCATACATTTCCAAATTAAACGTTTCGTTTCTAGCGTTTCCTCAGCGATTTTATTGTGAAGGAATTATACATCCTTCTCTAACTTTCAGTTGTTTTATTTAACGTAATGATACAAAATTTTTATCGCTTAGTGATTACTGTCGAATACCAGCTATTCCATTGGTATGCTTATAGAAGATAGATTATATAAAATACTTGAACATACTGTAATGCATCCTTTCGGAATTAACCGTTTCGTTGCGGTCGTTAAAACTCAGGATTGTGTCGTAAAATAAGTGAGCCGTGCCCTGTGAAAAGGGGGCTTAATGCATCTGCGAAAATTATCGACTCAGGTCAGCCTGCGCACTCCGCGCAGGCTGACCTGGGCCGAAACTTTTCGCTATTGGTCTATCTTCTGTATGTCCAAGGACCATTCTACCTTATGATCCAGCCGGTGGGTCGATAAAATAGATTTTTTGGATTATGTGATGACTTGCTTGGTATCATGAATCACGGAGATGCATTCAGCTCCCTTTTGCCGGAGCATGGCTCAAGTAGACGTTTCGTTTGTTTTATTTACCCAGATTATACAAAATTTACATAGGCAAATGATTAATTCCAAACACAGTTATTTAATTCGCATGTTATACGGTCGACGTCGATAATACAACGTAAAGAGTGCAGTGCAGTCTGCAATTGCTTCCGTTGAGTCGGGTGCCGACAAGAAAAGCGTCTATTCATGGGCGAAACGATGCCAGAAGTGTACTACATTTCGAGGAGAGTATTTCAAAAAAGATGAAATTCTTTAGACAGTTATCTTATCTAAGTATGTGAAAGAAACGATTAATGAGTAAAGCAAATAAAGCGACGTAAAATTGACGCTGGATTCGTTGGGCCGGTTTTTGAGTGATGACGTTGCTAAAACAACCATAGCTTCATAAATTGTTGAGATATTGACACGAAATTTATTCTGTCAGAACAGAATTAATTTGTCTACAATATGTATCAATTGTGCTGCATTTAAGCAATATTTGAGAGAATGATAGTACTTTTCCGCGTATTTTTTTAACACCCCTCGTACAATGTAAAATTTATCAATCACTTCAGCATACTGTAATGCAGACATTTCGACATCAGACGTTTCGTTACTATAGTTTCCTTAAGGTCGTTAAAACTCGATATTTTGTTTTAAAAGAAATTAGACGTTCTTTTTATCACTTTCTTGTTTCACTTGTTTTATTCACCATAATGACACAAATTTTAAATCTCTTAAAATCTTTTATTACTAAATACCAGCTATTTCATTCACATGCATATAAAAGACAAAATTTTACCAAACAGTTTAATATACTATAATGCATACATTTCCAATTTAACCGTTCGTTGCTAAAACAACAGAAATCTTACATATTGATGCCTTAGAATAACAGAGTCGTAAGTAAAGAATCACTGCAACGTGAAAAAATGAAAGTAAAAACAGTTTTATTACAACAATAGTCCGATTATGATGCAATTGCCACAGAATGATAGAATTTGAATTGCCATCAAAATGCGTCATGCTCTGTGAAAAGAAGGCTCACTGCATCTGCATAATGTATCGACCAAAGTCTGCCGGCGCAGTCCGCGCATGCTTACCTGAATCGAAAGTTTTTTTGACTATTGGTCAATTTTCTGCATGTCCATGGACCATTTAACCTCAGGATTCAGCCGGTTGTTAGACAAGTTAAACTTTATGAACCCATAGACAGAACAAACTTTATAAACCCATAGACAGAACAAACTTTATAAACCCATAGACAGAACAAACTTTATGAACCCATAGACAGAACAAACTTTATGAACCCATAGACAGAACAAACTTTATGAATCCATAATTATGAGAGGACTTGCTTGTTATAATACAACACGGAGATGCATTTAAACCCCCTTTTCAAAGAGCATGGTTCAAATACATGTATATGTACACCATAAAAGGTCGTTAGTAACGGTTAGGACCTTATTATTCTAAGGCGTCGATGGCTTGTTTACGAATCGCAGTTTTTGGACTAGCAATCCTTACTATTGCCATCGAGAGTGACCTAGGTCCAAATGTCAAAAACCCAACAGTCCCCAAATACTCCCAATCAGAAATTATTTCTTTCTGTTAGAAATCATAATTCTGTTAAAATGAAAATCTTAAAAGGAATAAAATCCTCTGGCCCGATATATGGGTCATATCCACTTTTACCAAGAAAAATCTACAGAGAACTGCTCCGTCTGTCTAAAAGAACGTTTTCCAATTACGTAAATATAGGCTCACAGTAGCACATTTCTCACGGCAGACAAATTTTTCTCGTCTTTTAGCCGAATGCTTCTGAAAAACATCATTAAAAAAGGAGAAATTGCTCTTGGAGCTTTATCTGTTTCGCCACCAACATGTTTTTTTTTTATTTTTCAATGCATTTTTGCTTAAAACCTTAGTTTATATTGACAATCTAAGTTCTATAAGAATGCTTTTGAATTCTTCTGCTGCAATTTTGCTTAACGTTTTTTTTTTTTTAACCAAACGACGAAATTTTAGACTCATCCAAATTCAAAGCTTATGCAGACAACACATCGAACACGACTAGATCGATGGAATTTTTTGGAAGGATAGAAAACATTGTGAGAAAAGGAGAAAATGCTGGTGACCAGCATTTTCTCCTTTTCTCACAATATTTTCAGGAGTCTTCCTCCCTAGGGAAAGCATTAAATCGGTAAAGTGTTAAAGTATATACTTCAACATTGATCAGCCATGTGCGGCCGTCTGATAGTAAGATCAAACAGACGTTGTGTAAACAATTACCCCTCCTGATATTTCTAAGTAATAAATGATTTCTTTTTCGGGGACAGTCTCGTATTTTTCTGCAGAAATTTTGCTTTGGATTATTCTTTATTTTTTACGAGAAGTGAATTCGCTTGTGCGTTGATAACAGAACAGAATAATACATTTTTCTTCTTTTGAATTTAAATTTAAGGCTGAAACAAGTCACCCTCTTTAAATTATCAGTTTATTATTATTATAATTACTATTATTATGGGGGGGGGGGGTTATTCTTTGTTTTCATTTTCTGTTTAGAGAAGCGAATCGTAAATAAAGAATAGGAATAATGCATCGTTGTATTCGTTATATTTAGACTGAAATAAGTACCTTCCTGATAGTAGTAGGTATCAGTGATTTTTTTTCCGGGAACAGTGAAGTCTCGAAGACACTTTACCTGACACTCAGTTTGCATTTCATTTTTCCACACGTGAATTTTTCTACGGCTTCAAAATAGAAGTTGTGAACAGAACAGAATACGGTGTATAGGACTGAAACAAGTACCCTCCGGATATTATCAATTAAAAATGTGGTTTTTTGAAGGTGATGACCTCTCAGGTCTTACCTTCCTATGTCAGCCGTCAACCTGAAACCTGTGACGACGAATCACTCCTCTGTTTTAAGAAAAGTAGTCCTCACAGATCAATGAACAGACGAGTCTGTGTCATTTAGTGTGTGAATATAACATTCAAAAACTGTGCAAGTCAAATACACGAACAATGGACTTTAGAGTTAAATGATATAGAATTAGCTCTTAGATTTGAAATTTGCCTCGTTTTGCAGGTTTGACATGGCCTAGTTTATAAAGTCTAAAACACGGACGAATAAGTAAGAGAAGCACCCGCAAAAGAGCCCAAACCATTCGAGAAATACCCAAACCACTTCCCTAACACCTATAACCACATGCAAAATGCTAAGATACACGATTTTATGGTCAGTAGTTATGGAATAACTAATGCTCTTAATCTTCAGACGGATGAATCTGAATGAAATGGTCCACTATTAAAAACCCTTTTACTAGCAAATTTCTACCGGCACGTTCCATTAGTACTTTCAGTACTTTGATTTGTAAGGACATAACATTTTTTGCAGAAATTTTGCCCCAAATTACATTTTGGCTCATTTCTCTATCCATGTTCTCGCGTATGAATTCCTAAGAAAAAGGTATCGGAACAGAATAAAACACCATTTTACTTTGGACTGAAGTAATAAGTCCCTCGATAGACATGCGATTAAGTTACATATGATTTTGACTGAGCAACAATTTTGGAGATATTCGCCCCTCACTGTTTAACAAATTTTTGTTTTCGATGAATAGATTCGTGAAGACTAAAAGCCCAATAGCTGCCAGAAGTAAACAATGCAGGTGTTAAAATGCATTTAAATTTAACCCTTTACCGCATAATGCCGCCTTTTAACGCCCCTGGAAAAGAAGCCTTTTGAAAACATTATGTGAAAAGGAGAAAATGCTGGTAACCAGCATTTCCTCCTTTTCCAACAATGTTCTCTACCCTATCAAAGAAAAATTGCACCATTTGAGCTGCACTGAAATTGTCGTCTGCAAATGCTTTCAATTTGGACCAGGCTAAAATTTTGTCGTCTGGTAAAGGGTTAACTCATACCGTTTAAAAGTATGGAAAGAATTGTGAAGATGACAGTCTGTAAATGTATGGCAGGCCCAAGTGTTAGTCACTGGAAAAAATTAAAACCAGGGTCCGTATTCACCAACCATTCTTAAGAACGTTCTTAGACTTATTCTTCAAGATTTTCCAATTTTGAAAGTAACACACCTTCTGATTGGCTAAACCATATGGTTTAGCCAATCAGAAGGTGTGTTACTTTCAAATTTGGAAAATTTTGAAGAACAAGACCAAGAATGTTCTTAAGAATGGTTGGTGAATACGGACCCAGGTAAAAGGTAAAGAAAAGATAGAACGACCTGGCAACTTTAAACCTATTTTAAACATTCACGGAGATGCATTAAACCTCCTTTTGCCAGAGCATGACTCAAATATGTTTAGACTGCGATCTGATTTTCTGAATGAACATGCGGAATATTTCCATGCTAATTGATTCATTCATTAGTTATTCCCCGATGACAGTCATTTGATTTGTTCTATGGTAGTTGACCGAGCAATTTCACACAGTTCATTACGTGCACACGGACAATAGGATGAGTAATTGAAAGATTTACGGGTTTACATAAGCATCCCTTGCAATAATGATAAAAACGTTTCCCTGATATTTCTACTATATACGGCATTGAACTTTGTTGGTTACATGGCTCCTCAGTTTTAATCGCGATTTAGAACTATCTGATTCTGGAATATACAGGTTAACTTCCACTCTTGGACTCAGTACTAACAGTTCCATTCCGGTTGAAGCCGGCTAAACCCGATATCAGTGCTTGGTGTGCATTGACTAACCACTCTAAACTGCAATCTCCGACTTAATGTAGACTAAGAAAGTAACGCAATATCTGATTGGCTAAACCATTTCAACTAGCCAATCAGAAATTGCGTTTCTTTCAAATTAAATAAAAAGACGGTCGTTTTGTCTCGGATAACTCCGCCCATTTTTATGATATCAAATATGACGTCATCGTATCTAAATGGATACAATCCCACATAATCGACGTGTGTTATTGATCATGTGAGATTTCCACAATCCGTTGCGAATTCCTATGCCAAATTCTACAAACACATCAAGTGTCCTCCTATCCCAGTAAGAAAGTACCATCTGAAAAATTGTTTGCTCCACAGTTCGTTCTCAGTTGTTTATGATTTGCTAGCTATTCCCTCATTATATTCAGTGATTAGACAGTTTTGAAATGTGATTTGACTAAAGACAACCTGAACAGTCCACTTAGAATTCTTTCGCAGAACAACCATTTCAATTCTATATCATCTAGGATTCACTGCGGAAACGCTCGGATAGCGTTTCAGCTGAGCGCTAATAGATCTAAGCTAATAAAGGATATTTGAACAGCCGCGGATCAAGATATCAACGACTTTGGATGACCTTGTAGATATTCATGAGCGGATCTCTGGCAAAAGGGGGTTTATTGTATCTCCGTGATACAGTATGCCATGCAAGTCATCATATAATTATTGATTCATAAAATCCATTGTTTTTTTTGCCTAACAACCGACTGAATCATGAGGTAAGCTGGTCCTTAGAGCTGAAGAAAATTTACTAATAGCAGACTGACATGGGTTGATACTTTTTTGCAGATGCATTAGACCCCGTTTTCACAGAACATGGCCCTTTTATCATATTGATGGCTTTAAGTGGGACGTCACGACTTAACTCTTCACCAAACGACAATTTTCTAGACTTTTCCACATTGAAAGCATTTGTAGACTACAAATTGAACGTGGTTTAAAAGATGGGATAAAAATTTGTCTTCAAAAGGGTAGAAAACTTCGTGCGAAAAGCAGAAAATGCTGGTAACCACCATTTTCTCCTTTTCCCATAATGTTAAAGGCTTTCTTACTCAGGGTCGTTAAAGTACGTGACTGTTTGTTGAAGTGTTAAGTGGTGGATGTGTTACTAGGAACCCCCAGTTCAAACCCTGCAGATGGTCGTATTAACCCTTTCCCAAACGACAAATTTTAGATTGGTCCAAATTGAAAGAGTTTGCAGGCAACAATTTTAAATTTGATGAAAATGACAGAAAGTTCTCCAAAAGGGTAGAAAACACTGTGGGAAAAGGAGAAATTGCTCGTCATGAGCAATTTCTCCTTTTCCCACAGTGTTTTCAAAAGACTTGTACTGCAGACACGTGAAAACCAGGGCTTTTTTGGGAAAGGGTTAAGCTGTCAAGTGGCAAGGCACCGAAGAGTCCCATTCTGGCACTATTAGATCCAAGAATGGTGTGAATAAACTTGTGAGGTTTTGCCATGTTATCACTTAACCCTTAGAGCGCCTAACAAACCCAAGACAGGTTTTAACCTTTAACCCTTTACCAGACGACATAATTTTAGCCTTGTTCAAATTGAAAGCATTTGCAGACGACAATTTCAATGTGGCTCACTCAAATGGTGCAATTTTTCTTTGATGGAGTAGAATACATTGTGGGAAAAGGAGAAAATGCTGGTGACCAGCATTTTCTCCTTTTCCCACAATGTTTTCAAAAGGCTTCTTTCCCAGGGGAGTTAAAAGGCGCCATTGTACGGTAAAGGGTTAAATACTGTTCAAAGCAGCGTAAAATACCATGGAATAATGATTAAAAACAATGATTAATGAATAAATAAAAAATAAAAGAAGTTAAGCAAAACATAAAAAAAAGATAAGATGAGGTAAAGATTGAAAAAAAAAACCTCTCTTTATATGCATGTAGAATATAAAAAGAGAATTTATTGTATTAGAAATCTGGCCCGTTTAGTATGAACCGGTGCCTATTCGCATGGAAACACAATCAGTTATGCGTACAAAATCTATGGTAATGCTATCTATTTTAACACTTTACCCAAACTATTCCGTCTGTGTCTGACCCTACTGAAAATCCCTTTCGGACATACCAAAGTAAAAGGGGAAAATGCAGATAACTATCATTTTCCTTGCCACTCTCAATGTTTTTCATCCATTTATAAACGAACCCCATCAATTGAGCCACATTTAATTTGTCGCCTGAAAATGCTCATATTGTGCACGAGCATAATTTTTGTCGTCTGTCGTCTGATTGAAAGACAAAGTTTGAAATTGATACGAATGATATATTGATCTCTGATAGGCTCGAATGCGGTTACCAGCATTTTCTCCTTTTCCCACAATGCTTTCAAAAGGCTTCTTTAATTTGTCGTCTGAAAAGGCTCATATTGTGCACGAGCATAATTTCTCTCGTCCGGTAAATGGTAAATCCTTTCCCAAACACCAGATCATGGACTCTTCCAGATTGAAAGACAAAGTTTTAAATTGACACGAATGAGATGTGGATCTCTGATAGGGTCGAAAGCGTTGTGGGAAAAAGGAGAAAATGCTGGTTACCAGCATTTTCTCCTTTTCCCACAGTGCTTTCAAAAGGCTTCTTCCTCAGGATCGTTTAAACCCAGGGTTGTTTAGTAAAGGGTGAACCAAGCTTGGACTCGAAGAATCAATGACACCCTGGAATATTTGTCATCATAGACAGATATCATCGATAATTGTCGTCTTTTATTTATTCATTTTGTAAAAGTACAAACGTCTACATTTTGTCGAGGTGGATTATTTAAAGGCACACTATAATGCATCTAAATTTAGATCATAACATTTAAAAGTATGGAAATTATTGTGAAGATGACAATCTGTTATTGTGTTGTCGGTCCAAGTGTTAGTCGCTGGCAGAAAAATTATTTTTAAAATCAGGCAAAAAGTAACCAAAAGATAAAGTGACCTGGCAACTTTTAACCTAGTTTTGAAATTGATTTCTCTGTCAGCGACTAACACTTGGACCGACCGTACAACAACAGATTGTCATATTCACAATAGTTTCCATACTTTTAAATGACACGATTCAATTTAAATTTTAACTACCTTTTTATTTTTTCACTTTTGGCAGCTATTGTTACTTTAAATCGTGAAACCTTTTGTACGTTAAACCATCTAAATGCGTGTAGCTTGGCGGAATCCCCGAAGCAATGACTTTAACTAAAGGGGGCATTCAGATATTTTATGATCTCACCCATAGCAAACTTAAAAAAAGAATTCATAACTGAATTAAGTAAGGCGAAAAACTATCAGTAAAGAACACAGACATAAGTAAGAAAAACATACCAAGGTTTTCGGTGGTATTTTCCCCAATGAGCCTGCGTAGATTCCAAAGGTATTTTTAGATTTCGAGCCAGACCTTGCTAAAAGCTTTGTGGACATATGACGTGATCGGTAACAGGCATCAATTATGTGTGGGGTCTTTTAAATTTGTGCGGTGACGTCAAATTTGACCTCACAGAAATTAAGGGAGATTCCGAATGCAAAGCTATTAATCCATAACTTGAACGGAAAATCTGCACCTAATATTGCGAATAACCGGTTTTTTTTTTTACATTTGCATTCAAATGTATTTTTTTATTTCATGCTTTTCGGTAGTTTATCGGGAAATAATGAAATAATAGTGGATTATGTTTTGATAATTTTGATCAGTGCATTTCCTAACTGATAAACTCTTCGGTACGGAAATACCGAGAGCTCCCCTATACTACGCAAGTCCGCCGCCCCCCCCCCCCCATGAAAAAAAAAAGGGGGGGGGGTTGTTTAGGAACATGAAACAAATAGAATATTTGTCTTTTTTTGGCGAAAGATCGAAATTTATCTCATCTTGTGAACATCAAAAGGTGATATTTTCACTCGGTCAAAAGGTAATATTTTCACTTCGATCGTTTACGGTAAAAAAAAATCTGTATGTAATATATATCATTGCTTAAGAAAAACTGTTACGTAAAAAAACAACAAAACAAAAGAGGTCCTTTCAACATCAGTTTTCGCCAGTCCGCTTTACCCGATCAAAGACATATTCCATGATTTGAGTCACATCTATGTCATGCCTGAATGCATGTATATGTCATATGGAAAAGGAATCAGATTTCGCGTATGGTAGTGTTTAACAGCCCTGAGAGAGAAGGCTTCTATAAATATAGAGAGGAAAGGAGGATAAAGCTGGTAACACGAACTCAATTTTCTCTCCCACAAAGTTTTTGGCCTATTTCAAGACGGATCTCAACGTTTAGACTTAACCAATTTGTCGTCCAAAAATGCTTTTATTACGACTTGACAGGAAAACGGGAAAAGGTACAGGACCACCTAACATTGGGAACATATGTTGCAGCATGATTTACACTGATCGTAATGTAGCAGATTTCTTTTTGTTGTCATCTTGACTTATTATGGTACAGTTTCCGTGTCATAAGTTAGTCAACATTTCCTCTGTATTCTGACTTCAATAGGAATTCCACTTTTATTTATTACGTTACTTTTTAGCGGGTTTACATCATTTAGCTAATTTTCTGCGTGTGTTCTTTCCGGTGCACTGTACGCGTTTTACTCTCAAGACTTGGAGCCTAAAAGAATACCTTCAAATACATCTCAACATCACCACATTCGCTACTCATTCATGAAAAATATCACGTAAAATTAAAATTGTGATAAGAATCGAAGAGGAAATATTTTTCTAGGTCACGCTTTATTGACTTTTCAGATAATCAAAACATTGAACCCATTGATGGACAGAAAAGCGAATTTGAGTTATGCATATGATGAAAAAATATTTTCAATTTCACCATGACATTGGTACATCATGTCCCATTCCTAATCCAGCACAAATCCGCTTACAAGGACTTTGAGTTTCTCTTGTACATCGGAAATCACGCGGTACATATACTAGATCTGTATCTTGGCTTAGCCTACTTCTCAAAATTTTGTTCACTTTCATTCAAGCCTCTTGCCTTGATCACCATCACGAATTTACCATACAAACAGCCTAAGGTATGTGCCTCGGTACATTTTTTGATGAAAACTTTGTAGGAAAAGGACTATCGCATGTTCAGACAAATACTTCTGTATATAATTTGATTAAAAAAAAAAAACCACAGAATTTATATTAAAGTTTTCCTGACTCATTCACATGGTGTTCCAAGGAAATAGCTATGTGAAAGAAAAGAAAATGTGTCATTGGTGGGTTTTTAAGATAAAATTCACTTAGTAAAAATGTTATTAAGCTCGCCAAAGAAATCAAAGCTCGCTTAATACAATATCTCAAACGATAACTCTCATGTCTGATCCTCTGAGTCTGTATCACACTAAATGTTCCAGTAATTAGAGAAACTATTGACCATATTATCGATACTACACGAGCGACCTTTGCACTAAGGAAGAGGATTTAAGTAGACAAATGCATTCCATGCAAAATCTGATCTAAATGGCACCAATAAGAAACCATTAGAAAGACGGGAACAAGTATGGAAAACAATTGGGGCAAAGAATTTTGTTTGACGTTCAAGAATATTTCATGTATTTCACCGTGTAATCTCATGTGTTCGTTGGTTTTGTAAATAATCAGGAGTGCTTTATACTGCCTTATTCGAGGACACTCGTGACAGTGCTGAAAACAGGAGTCAATCTTTGCTAAGCAATCTTGTGTTTTATCTGTGTTTTAACGCCCCGGAGGAGGATGGTTTCTAAAACATTGTGGGAAAACGAGAAAATGCTGTTAACCAGCATTTTCTCATTTTCCCACAATGTTATCTCCCCTACCAATGAGAAATATCTTGATATGAGCCGTGTCTTATTTGCCGTCTGCAAACACTGTCCATTGAGAGAAGTTCAAAAACTTGCCTTGTTGTAAAGAGTAGTTAAGTAACCAGCCATGGGGGTGACCTTCTGGAAAAGGAGCGATTGCGCCTTTTTATTGCACGGTTTTCGGTAGTTTATCGTGAAATAATGGTGGATTATGGTTTGATAATTTTACTGTTTCGACCAGTGAATTTGCCCGTTGATAAACTCACTGGCATAGAAATACCGAGAGCTCCCATGTACTTCGCAAGTCCAAACTAAAAAGGGGATAGAAGCATGAAATAAACAGAATATTGTTTTTTCTTTTCGGTGAAAGATCGAAATTTATTTAATCTCGTGAACATCATACGGTAATATTTTTACTCTTGGCTTCGCCACTGGTGAAAATATTACCGATGATGTTCACCCGATGAAATAAATTTCGATCTTTCACCGAAAATTAAAAAAACATCCTCTATCTGTAATGTGTATAAAAAAAAGGAGAAAAACTTTGTAATGTGTAGGAATGTAAAAACGTATGTTTTTATGGTAAATGGTGTAGGCTCTCTTAGAAATTTTAGTCCAGATCTTTGTCATCTTCTTGATTGATCAGGGGCTAATCCTATCGGAAGGTATTAATGATTGTGTTACAAAGTTAAGGCGCTTTGCAACTTGTACAGGAAATTGCAGACTTTGCAAGGAAGTGACCTGTAAATGATGGTATTCTAAGATTAGTGTTCCTGTTTATGTCTTCCTATTATCAGTAACATTTGTGCTTGCCTGATGCCTATCCCAAGTGCCTACATACACAGTGATTCATAATATATGTCATGGTTTTATTTTGATTGAATTTCTTTCGAACTTAAAATATAGACAAGTCTTGTACATCGCTGGAGAGAGCTTAGATGTAAGTTTTATTTTACTATGAATTATAGAACAGACGTGTATAGAAATGCGCACGTTTTCCAAGATGGCGCTATCTAGGAAAATTGTAGCTGAAGCACTTCAGCTCTATTTCGACAAACGTTCTGCCACTAAAATAATTAGAAACACGAAAAGATGATACTGAAACGATGAAGAATCTAGAAACATTTCCATTGAAAAATTATATAAGCTTGTTGAACAATTTAAAGAGACCGGTGCTTGTACTTATAAATTTTAGTCCATGCTTAACGGAGTTTGTGCTCAAATCTTAAAGTCTTATTTATGCTTCAGACAGCATAAAAATTTGAAGTGAAGGTTTTTATTGAAAAGGCAGAAACAAAGAGAAACTGAAGTTAGTCCATGAGGTTTAACATTTATACAACTTCGAAATTTCATGCCTAGCTGAGTTGATTGCGGAAAAAAAACTTTATGAGAACTGATCTGGATCAGTTTAAAGACAAAGGTCATTAGGCTTGAGGTCATTATTGCTCTTTAGGGAAGTCACATTGAACATAAATGTAAATCAAAAACACTGCCATACAGACCATTTCAAAAATTTGAGTGTCATGTTTTGACTATCGAAAACAACTTGCATGCCTCTAGAAAAACTATAATTTAGAGCAATTACAATCATTTTAAACGGCGTTGATACTATCGATAATGAAAACCATTTCAAATATTATGGTAGATTTTGGTAGATTTTATTGACTTATACAAGTACATGTATCTCGTCATATACAATAGCAATGATAGACATGAACAACCGATAATAAACCAAGGGCAATAACTGCTACATGTATATATTATAAGCATGAAGAATCTACTCTGTATGTGAAGCGGTCAATTTCGTATAATCTTTTTTTTTTAAAAAAATGTGATATTTCCGTCTCAATGTTTTCAAATCACCTTTTATATATATGTTTTCCTTTGTCTTTTTCGTATAATTTTGAACCAACTATTATGAATCACCCTGTATATACACCTAAACGGCAATATCATGTCTTCTGTATTTTTTACAGTATAAAACATGGAATGGGCAATATGCTATAATTCTAAATATTGGTTAATTGATATTTTGGAATGGCATACATGTATATCGTTTATAAGATCTGTTTAAACGTCGTTTTACTTTTACACCTGCTCTATTTTTATGCTGCAGATTTTGTTAACCCTTTTAGTTGAAAAATACCGACTCGTTATTCAGCCACATTACACCCTATTCTTGTGACAGATTTTTTTTTTTATATCACAAACAACCAGAAGATTATCTTCTATATCTCATACAGAACATGGCAGATCCATCATATATCTTTTGTGTATAGATGAAAGATACATGATCCATTGGAAGTGAGCATTGCCTGTCATGATATCTGAGCATGACCTACTTAGATTTGACCTTAACAAACCTGGCAAGGTCATTTTCGGGGTTTCTGTGAACCATATTATTTTGGTGAGATTCCCACTCTTCCTTTCAATCTTTTGCTTAACTCTATATTAGTCAGCAAAATTGTAGACTTGTCCAAATTAAAAAGCATTTGCGTTTGACAAATGAAATGTTTCTCAAAATAGGAACTCTGTCTGCCAAAGGGTGGAAAACAATGTGGGGAAAGGAGAAAATGCCGGTAACCAGCATTTTTCCTTTTACTACAATATTCTCAAAGAGCGTCTCTCTCCAGGTTTTTAAAACTCAGGATTGTTTGGTAAAGGGTAAAAATGCTGATCTTGGTAAAATGACTGTTTAATTAAAACGTGCACGAATCAAATATACATGTGCATAATCACGGACGGTGGTCTTTTAGTTTAAGCAATTTTATTTCCCTCAAATAGTATGGTTCACCTTCGAATGATACACAAGTTTTAACAACCTTTCTCGTACAATGTCCATTGTTTCATAGCGCAGAAAAAACACAGCATACACCAGGAGGGACGGAACCCGCGGAGTATACCGTAGCGACTGATTGACATATAATTCCACAAACAGAGGTCATAAGGCAAAGGACAATTAAATGCTGTCAATCATATATTTGTTATAATTAACTTGCGGTCAATTTGTATCCATCCGCGAGACCATGCATGGACCAGTCTACTGACGTAGGGGGAACCTATTTATAGAACATTTGGATGATTGATTTGCAACCCAGGAGACATTGTTTACTGAGTGAAAATAACACTGTTGCAAGAAAATTGTCAGCTGAAACTTTGTTTTGTTGATTTGCTTTGACTTTTTGTTGTCACTTGGAGCTGTACATAACAACCCGTCTAAGCTGCATTCTTCGGCTAATTCTAGAATTAAACAGTAAGGCAGTGTGTGCTTGGCTAAACTCGTTGCTTTAAAAAACGTTACTTTTAGATTTACAAAAAATCTCTAGAATAAGGTACCATTGAGAATTGTTAGTAAATATGGGCCCGGGTTGTATTTTTCAATGATATGAAATCAGGTTTTTATTCTAATTTCCAAGTCTAACAATCTGATTGGCTGAAACATTCTGCCAATCAAATGGCTAGTCCCAGAAGAAAATGCAAGAACAAATTTAGTATGCTCGTTGATTAGGTTTTCTAAAACCTCTTTCGATGGCGATTGGTTATATGAATTTTTTTTAGCGGCTAATATACTGTATATGGCGTGCAACACACGAAAAGGGGCCTTCAGACAAATGCGTAAAATGTTGTCCCGGATTAGCCTGCGCAGTCCGCGCAGGCTAATCTGGGACAGCACTTTATGACTACATAAGATTTTTTCATACAGTAGACTTTCGTGAAATAGAAAATCGCACAAAAACGGGAAGAGTCGTCTGGGATTAGTCACAGACTGCACAGGCTGATTTGAGACGACACACTTTTACGCATATGTCCGAAGGCCCCTTTTCATGTGTTGCACGCCATATATGAACTTAAAACTACGCTTTTGTTAAGCCAGTTCGCACTTGCGTAAAACGTCAGTGAAATCAACCTATAGTAGCTTTGTAGTGTACGACAAGAATTAACACACTTTGATAATATTCGGTGTATATTTCGGAAAGAGTACTGTTTGAATGACCACGTCAGTTATATTCATCCCTGCTTAACTCTGTAACAAACTACAGAAAACGAGATTTATTCATATTAAAAACATTTGCAGAAGACAGTTTAACCCTTTCCCAAACAAGCCCTGGTTTTCACGTGTCTGCAGTACAAGTTTTTTGAAAACACTGTGGGAAAAGGAGAAATTGCTCGTAACGAGCAATTTCTCCATTTCCCACAGTGTTTTCTACCTTTTTGGAGAACTTGATGTCATTTTCATCAAATTTAAAATTGTCATCTGCAAACTCTTTTAGTTTGGACCAGTCTAAAATTTATCGTTTGGGAAAGGGTTAAATGTGGCTCAAATAATTGGGGGGGGGGGGGGGGGGAAAATGTCCTTGAAAAGAAAGAAATATTAAGAAATATTACGGATAGAGAGGATTTTCTCCTTTACCCACAGTGTTTTTCGTTAAAACACGAAGGGTTAGACCAGTTTCATTACTGTGTTCAACCGGAACTTTCAGGGTAAATCACTGACGTTACAATGTTCTGACGCAGCGAAAAGCAGATTCCGATCTTTCTAATTCAGCCATTCCTGGTAAAAGGGGGCTTAATGCATCTCCATGATGCAGTATACTATTCCAGTCGTCATATAACAATGGATTCATAAAATCCTTTTGTTTAACAACAGGCTGAATCGCGATGTAAAATGGTCCTTGGATATGCAGAAAATCGACTAATATCAAACGGTTTCGATCCATGTCAGCCTGCGCAGACTGCACAGCTTACGTGGATCGATACGTTTTGCAGATGTATTAACCCTTTACCGCACAATACCGCCTTGTAACGCCCCTGGGAAAGAAGCCTTTTAAAAACATTGTGGGAAAAGGAGAAAATGCTGGTAACCAGCATTTTCTCCTTTTCCCACGATGTTTTCTACCCCATCAAAGAAAAAAATGCACCATTTGAGCCACAGTGAAATTGTCGTCTGCAAACACTTTCAATTTGGACAAGGCCGAAATTTTGTCATTTGGTAAAGGGTTAAGCCCCCTTTTCACAGAGCATGGCTCCTTTTTTTTCAGTATTACATTTCGTTTGTAAAAGAATTTCTAAGCAATCTTCCATATACACTGCAAAATATAACACTTTCTGCAGCTTTGTAAAACATTTTATATTCAACAACAATCGCTCAACTGCGCGCAAGAAAATTTTGTCAGGGGAGACAAGATTTATGTGACACAGAAAATTGCTAATTAACACGAACCATTCTTGTTTAGAAAATTGGAAACATTGTGATTTATCCCCTCTTCCGATAAAATTGAAATTAGAATGTCAATGGAGTATTTTCAAATTAACTTCAGTTAACTCTTTACCAAACGAGAAACGTTTAGACTTCACCAAACTGAAAGTATTTTGCAGACGACAAATTCAATAGATCTAAACAGATGATCTCTGTTTCAGAAATGGTAGAAAACATTGTAGTAAATAGAGAAAACTTTGGTTAGCGGCATTTTATTCTATTCCCACAATGTTTTCAAGAGCCGTCTTTTTCAGGGTGGTTAAAATACGGGATTGCTTGATAAAGCATTAACCCATCGGACCTTTTGCGGACAACGTAGATCAAGATCAGACTGCACAGAACGTGCAGTCTGATCTTGGATCTACACTGTCCGATAAGGAGATTTTTTTCCCCAAAGTATAACTTTGAATAAGCATTATTTGAGTTTTTACTATCGACATAGAAGTTTCATTTTAGTTATATAGCAGAATAAGGGTTAACACTTTTCCTTTTAGAACAAAATGATACGCATCCTCAGAAGAAACTTAAAAAAAAAACTGTGACAAATGGAATGAGAGATTTTTCACAATGTTTGTCTCAGAGTATACATTTTTCTTTCTTTTTTGTCCTCCTAAGTTTATCCTTTCCTTAAAATATATCATAAAAAAATTAAGCTGAACTGACCGTTTAATTTTCTTGCTGCTAATTTTAATTTTCAGTACTATACTTAATGCAAAATACTATACCTAATACAAACTTTGATACGGAGCAAATCAGTAATTTCGGCCACGCTCTGGGAAAGGGGGGTTTAATGCATCTCCCTGATGCAGTATACCAAACAAGTCATCACCTGATTATGGATCCATAAAAAATCATCGCCTGATTATGGATCCGTAAGACACATTTTGTCTAATACTGAATCACGAGCTAAAATGGTCCTTGGGTATGCAGATAATTGACAAATAGCAAAAAGTTTCGACTGTGCAGACTGCGAGGGTCGACATGGGTCGATACTTTTTGCAGATTCATTAAACCCTCTTTTCACAAATACTTTTTGGGCATGCATTAAACACCCTTTATACAGAGCATGGTTCTACGCAAGGTAGTATCCTCCTTACATAAAATTTAAAGACAGCAAAAAGTTTCGACCCGTATCGACATGCATATCGACATGGTTCGGTACTTTTTGTTTGCAGGTGCATCAAGTCCCCTTTTCACAGAGCATGGTTCATCTGTATCTAGTGGTCAGGACTTAATTATTTCTTGACTATACTTAAACGGCGGTGTCATGTCACTTGTATACAAACAAAAGTCGACTGATTGATTGTATGGTGTTTAACACCGTTTTCAACATTATTTCAGTTATATCACGGCGGCCAGTGCACCTATCCATGTTTTCCTGGAGTTTCTTTTACCAGTACTCCGCACAATATTCTTTCCAAGCCACTGGCTGCTTTCCCACATAACCATCGTCGAAACAATGGCCAGCGGTAAGAGTGCAATGAATCCTGTCGCGATGAAACAAAAGCACAGGATAGGTACATGTAACTCAGATATGTCATCACTTATAACCGCTTAACTCTTTACCAACGAAAACATTTTAGACTGGTCCAAACTGAAAGCATTTGCAGACGACAAATCAAGTGAGTCTCATATAACAAAATTTGTCACAGAAAGGGTAGAAAACAATGTGGGAAAAGGAGAAAATGCTGGCTCACCAGGACTTTTTCCTTTTCCCACAATGTTGTAAATAGCATTCTTCTTCGGGGTCGTTAAAACCCGGGACTGTGGTAAAAGGTTAACCAACTGCGTCATCGTATTATCGAAGCATGATTTGTACCTGCCTTACCTAAAGTTCTAGTGATTTAACTTTAACCAGGTGACTATCTATCGACGATAAACTATACAATATATTACTCCGTAACCAAGTGTTATCCAATGACAATGAGACACTCAGTGAAATTCGTTTTCATTGGATGAATAGATTGTGACCACGAGATTAAGTCGAAGTAACGAGGTAATTTTGTCATTATCACGAGATGTCTCTTTGCTACCGCTGTACTTTTTTTTTTTCAAACAAAAATCTGTTAACTCTTTATCGAACGACAAAAATGTAGACTGGTCCGAATTGAAAGCACTTGCAGACGACTATTGAAATGTGAATCAAATGATGTAAATTGTCTTTGATAGAGTATGAAACATTGTGGGAAAAGGAGAAAATGCTGGTTACCAGCATTTTCTCCTTTTCCCATAATGTTTTCAAAAGGCTTCTTCGTCAGGGTTGTTAAAACTCGGTATTGTGTGGTAAAGGGTTAAACACATGTAAAATGAATGTTGTGTGACATACATAATGCGATTTTCAAGCTATTGATCTTTGTAAAAGATGTCTATACCTATGTATTGTTAGGGCTAGAAACATTATAAGCGTCAAAAGCTTCAATAAAGATTAGTAATAGCAGCGGTTGAAGCTATATACCTCTATTAATTCTCTTTGGTCAAACGAAAGCATTCTTTTTGACAAATAACCACAAACACTGGACCCTATACCATTGATGATAACACTGTGGCCAAAGCAGGTTTCGCCTGTAAGGAGTAATTTCTCTTTTTAAACAATGGCTTTAGTCGATGTCATGTATTAAATCTAAATGTATGTTTATGATTGATTGATTGATTGTACGGTGGTTAACGCCGTTTTCAACAATATTTCAGTTATATCACGGTGGCCAGTGCACCTGTCCATGCTTTCCTGGAGTTTCTCTTACCAGTACTCTGCACAATATTCTTTCCAAGCCACTGGCTGCTTTCCCACATAACCATCGTCGAAACAATGGTCAGCGGTGAGAGAGAAATGAATCCTGTCGCAATGACTATCATCAATCATCGGAAAGAAATTAGCCAAGCCGGGGATCGAACCAGCGACCTCCTGTTCTCAAGTCCTGTACGCTACCGACTGAGCTACGGGGGCTTGGCAAATGTATGTTTAAGTCTAAATCTGTGTTGACTGGTGGCCACTTATTAAATCTTAATGTATATTAGCTTGAACTCTTGAGTCTAAATTTTTGTTTACTTGAAGACACTTATTTAATCTAAGTTTATGTTGAATCGTAGCCATGTATTAATTCTAAATATATGTTTACTTGTAGCCATGTATTGGAAGAAAATTTGGCTTTACTTGCAACCATGTATTACATCTAAATCTTTGTTGACTTGTAGCCATGCATCATGTCCAAATCTATCTTAACTTGTAGCTATGCATTATATATGTAAATGTGTACAGACTTGTAGCCATGTACTAAGTCTAAATTAATGTTTACTTGCAGTCATGTATTAAATCTAAATCTGAATTGAATTAAAGTCATGCCTTTGAGTGTTTGTAAATGTTTATATTGGAGTTAACATCATTTTAACAGCTGACGTCATGTCATGGCGGTCAGTGACGCATCCATGTGTTTCCTGGCTTTCTCACACCAGTACTGACACAGCTTTCTTTCAAAAGCCACTGAATACTTTTCTCACATGCATCAGAGGTGAGAGGCGAAAAATCGCCGGAAAGAAAGTTTGCCTTAAACGGGTATCCAACTCGCAACAACCAGGTCACGAGTCAGATACGTTAACCACTGAGCTATCCGAGCGGGGTAAAGTCATGCCTTATACGTAAACAAGTCAACACAGATTCCGTGCATTAAATTTTAATGTAGGTTTACTTGTATCCATGCGTTAAATCTTAATTTGCGTTTACTTGTAGGCACGTATTAAATCTTAATTCATGCTTACTTGTAGCCATGAATTAAATTTAAATCTATGTGGACTTGTAGCCATGCGTTATGTCTAAAACTGTGCTGACTTTTAGCCATGCATTATATCTAAATACATGTTGACTCGTAGCCATGAGATAAATCTAAATTCACGTTCACTTGTAGCCATGTATTAAATGTAAACCTGTGTTAACTTGTAGCCATGCATTAACTCTAAATTCATGCACACTTGTAGCCACGTATTCAGTCTAGTTGACTTGTAGCCAAGTTTTAAAATCTAAATTTATGTTTACTTGTAGCCAATTTTAAAATCTAAATTTATGTTTACATGTAGTCATTTATTAATTCTAAATCTATTTTGACTTCTAGTCGTGTTTTTAATCTCAATCTGTGTTGCATTGTAGCCATGTATCGTGTTTAAATCTGTTTTGACAAGTAACCACGTATTAAATCTTAAATTAATTTGTAACTTGATTAAGTTAACTTGACTTAACTTGTAGCCATATATTAAATCTACATCTGAGTTGACTTGTAGCCATGTATTTAATCTAAGTTTCATGCTAACTATCCATATTTTACAGAGATGTTTCGAAATCGACTGCTGCAAATTTGTTTTAGGAAGTAAATGTGTTTATTCGGTAGGATGACTGTCCTTTTGCATAAAAAGTGTGGAAAAAATGAGGGAATACACGTAAAGAGAACATAAAGAACATGGTAGGTGGACAACTACAAACTTAACTTTTATTAGACGACATAATTTTACATTCGTCAAAATTGAAAGTATTTGCTCATGACGAATTAAATGTGGATTAAGTCATGGAATTTGAACCTGAATGGATCGAAAACGCTGTGGGAATACAGAAAAATGTTGGTAACTAGCTTGTTTTCAAAAGCCTATTTCTGCCTCTTAGGGTTGTTTTTAACACGGGATTTTTTCTTGTAAAGGGCAAAACGTGTTAGCACGACACTTCCAATATTTTTTCGACGTTTGTTTGTTTAATGGGATCTTTCGGGGCTTTCCAAAAAATTTCGGGGTATTTCGATAGCTTTAACTCTCTACCAAACCACACAACACTAGACTTTCCTAACTTAAAGCTTTTGCATATGACGAATTAAACGTGACTAAAATCATGAGAATAAGTCCTGAGAGGGTAGAAAACATTGATGAAAAAGGTGACCAGTATTTTCTCCTTTTCCCACAATGCTTCCAAAAGCCTTCCTCCACGGGGTCATTAAGGGCCATACAATCAGACATTTTCAAAACGCAGTCTATAAAAAGCAAAACAGAGGTCTTTAGATTGTAATGCGTTCGTTTGTACTCTCATTTATAGGCAAATACATTCAATTTGTTCTCTTACGAAACAGCGATAAAGCAGTATTTATAACTTGATCTCGTTCGTTACGATAGTGTTAAAATGGCAATTTAAGAACAGAGCATGCATTTTGTATGCAGCGTGGGCCCTTTGTAGTTGCTGTAAACACGAATTGTGTCACTTTGATTCTGTATTTTCTCTTTGTATTGTATATCAATCGTTCTTGATAATTTTCAGTAATCCTTATTGTTTAATCCATTATCCTGCCATTACTACCCTAACTGACATAATGACGAAAGTGTGAAACAGTTATTGCTTTTAATTGTTTTTTTCTTTTTTATTTAATTGTATGAAGACAGGAAAATTAACAATTTCTTTTAACAAGCAAAGTTCCTTTGCCCACGATGCTTGCAAAGACTATGAATTCTGGGACGTACAACAACAACGACAATAAAGAAATAAACACTTTTTACATCGTCATGAATTAACTAAAGATCATCACAGACCACGATCTGTGCAGGAGTCATCTAGTCAAACCATACCGTAATGGTGCATAGTACTTCCGAAGAAAGGCGAGGATGGTTTGATTCAGGGGTTTTATGGTCCAACTCTAGATATGGTCAATATGCAAAGAAAACCATATGAATCATGAACGGCATTGTTCATCAATCGCTGTTTGAAATTAAACGTAATGGGATTATATTTCGAGCAAATAAAAGTATTAATTCATCCAAATAAATCAGGGTATGGCACGAGCAGTGCTGTTGGTGATTTTGTAAATTTCCAACAAAGGAAGGTAATTTCTTATTTTGTGAGGAATATAGAGTGGTTATTTGATAATAAACGATTCTTTTAAGAAAGCCAAACACAAAAATATGGCTCGGTTAAGTTTATGCAATCGTTTCATGTCTATCAGCAGAAGACTTTTGTAAACTATTTTCTACTTTTAATTGCATTCATACATAGCTCAATGTATACTGGCACTTACTTGAATTTAAAGGTGCCGTTCTCGAAGCCGAAGAAGGGTACGGTATACGTCATCATCCAGATATTGCCGCCACCGCAATCAAAATAAGGCTTGCTCCAGTGTCCGTCCTCATATGTCACCGTAATTGCGGCATCCTCGATGTAAGGACCATGGGAAGACTGATTATATCGAGGACGATATGTACCTGAAATGTAGAAACGTTTTAATTATACGCAAGTCTTCCATTTCGTGCTCTGTTGTATCGTAATAAACGCTATTTCGATTAGAAACTCTGGGAGGACCGGTGTTTGCAACTGAAAAATGAATTCTAAACCGGTTCGGTGTAAGCTTTTACTGAAAAAATGCCGTGTTTTAACAAAGTTGAGAAAAAACCTTTTGAAAACATCACGAGAAAGGAGAAAATACTGGTAACCACCTTTTTCTTCTGATCTCGTAATGTTTTTCAACACATATCCCTCCATCTAAACAACAATGAATTTTCCGTCAGCAAATTCTTCCAAAATGGAAGAACCTAAAACTTTGTCGTTCAGCTCATTTGCCGCTTTACTGAGCAGATAGGGCTTGAATGCGGCTCCATGCTGTACAAACCTTATAATCCAGGGCCCTCCAATAATGATTCCCTCTGTACTGAGGAAGATAGTGTTACGACCATCAAATTGAAACATACAATAAACGAGAAAAGTACAGCTGCGGCTCATGGCTGGGGTATCTAATTCAGACAAACAAACTACTTAACTGGCAGTGCTTTAGATCTGCTTCAGCCTCACCTTATATATGTACACAGGCAGCCCAACCCTTTGGATAGCATATCTCATTTGCATTCATTAAAGGGAGATAATTATTAATTTTTTATGGTTCATAGTATAACCTGACTGGTTTGAAATGAGCCATGTTCTGGCAAAAAGGGGCTTAATGCATCTCCGTGATGGATGATACCAGGCAAGACATAACGTAATTTGGGATCCGTAAAATCCACTTTGTCTAGCTATCGACTAAATCTTTGACATACAGAAAATTGGCCAATAGCGAAAAGTTTCGGCTCAGGTCAGCCTGCGCGGACTGCGCAGGCTGACCTGGGTCGATGCTTTTCGCAGATACATTTAAGCCCCCTTTTCACAGAGCATGGCTCAAACAACGAAGAAAAGCTCCCCTGCTGACGACCTATTTGATCTTACAGCAGACCGCTTCAAAAACCCAGAGTGACAAAACAATAAATTGCTCGAAACAAACAATTTTTCCTGTGCTACATTGTTTCCACATGCATTTATCTATTAACCTTAAATTCATGTTAATTATCAATATATATATATATATATTTTTTTTTTTTTTTTAAATTCGTGTTTAGTAAATTTGTTTCATGAAGAAATAAAGTAAATACATAAGATTAAGCTGCAAAACTTAACTCTTTACCTGACAACACAATCTTAGGCATGTCCAAATGGAAAGCACTTGCAGATGACAAATCAAATGAAACATTTTTTTTGTAATTTGTCTTTGAATGGGAAGAAAACATTGAGGGAAAAGGAGAAATGTTGGTTAACGACGTTTTTCTTCTTTTCCAATGATGTTTTGATAAGCATTTTTTTCTCAGAGTCGTCAGAACGATGTAATGCGTGGTACAGGGTTAAATACCGGTAATGCATACAGAGATCTGTTCTCAAGGACGCCCGGAGACTGCAAGATATTTTTGTCTGTCTAATCTTGTTTATCTTGTTCTAATCCTTTTATAGAATCAGACGACAGTTTGGCTAAATACGACTTGTGGTTTCTAAGATTTTAGAATAACAAGTTTAACATTTTATTACAAAAATACTCCCGCAAGGGTTGTAACCAGTAAACGTATACAGAATAAATGGAGACATGCTGTCCATGAAAAGGGGGTTTAACTCTTTACCACACATTCCCGGCTTTTCACGACCCTGAAAGAGAAGGCTTTTGAAAACATTGTGGGAAAAGGAGAAAATGCTGGTAACCAGCATTTTCTCCTTTTCCCACAATGTTTTCTAGCCTATCAAAGACAATTTACATCATTTGATTCACACTGAAATTGTCGTCTGCAAATGCTTTCAATTTGGACCAGTCTACATTTTTGTCGTTTGGTAAAGAGTTAATGCACCTACTGATATAAAAGTACAGATACATGTCAGCCTGTGCAGTCAGCGCAGGCTGATATGGGTCAGTTCTGTTTGCTATTCGTAAATTTTCTGCATGTCGAAAGACTATTCCACTTTATAATTCTGTTGGTTGTTAGACAAAATAGACCTTATGGATTCAAAATTAAAAGTTGACTTGCATCGTATAATGCATACCGGAAATGCATTATTTGCCCTTTTCACAGAGCATGGTTCAATTATAATTAACATATAACAAAGGTAAACTGTGCTGAGACTAACGATTGACCAAACCCTTCAGTGAACAACTGTAACAAACCTGACAAGCATGGCGAAAGCGCCTGGCCGGGTCACGTACTGCAGACATACGGGTATTCTATGATTCGTATGCAAAAGAGCCATACTCTGTGAAAAGGGGACTTAATGTATTTGCGAAAAGTATCAACCGATGTCAGCCTGTGCAGTCCGCGCAGACCACCTGGGCCGAAACTTTTCGCTATTGGTCATTTCTCTGTATGTCTAAGGACCAGTCTACATCATGATCAAGTCGGTTCTTAAAAAAAGTGACTGTTATGGATCCATAAGTATGTGATTGCTTGACTGGTATCATTCATCCCGGAGATGCATTAAGCCCCCTTTTGCCAGAGCATGGCTCATATTTCCTCAGCTGCTCTATTTACACAGTAACCCCAAGACCTTGACGAAGCTATCTCATTTGCATTCATTAAAGTGGTGTCATAATGCTAGACATAATATTTGCAGAGCTGAAAATTATAAATGGACTCTGTGGGACGAGTTACTTTTGTCTGTGTAATCTTGTTTAGCGTGGCCTGATCCGTTTAGAGAACCAGACGACAATCAGACTGAATGCCATAGACAATTTCTTCCTACAAATACTGTTACCGTCTACTTTTTACCTCCCTTTATTCAGAGCTCATCATATGCAAAATAATTCAAGCAGTACGATGTTTAAATAGTATTTGGATATGGTTAAATCTTTACCAATATTTCATTTAAGGAATGAAGATAATTTTTTTTTCATGGAGGTATGGAAAAAAAAAAAACCTTAATCACACTGTATGAAACCGCGACGGTTTCATACAAAAGTGTGATTAGGTTTTTTTTTTCATACCGCCATGAAAAAAAAAAATTCTCTTCATTCCTTATAATTTAATATTACAGACAACATACACCCACGGAAATAATTCAAACTGCATTCATTTTCTTTATTTTTAAATATAACGTTGGGGTTTCTAAAGCCCCTTCCACTCATATTTGTATGGCGCAAGAATACAATAGGGAAGCAGTTTTCAGATCCCCAATACTAACGTGTCCTGAAAATCAACCAATAAAACGAAAGTAAATTAACATGGCAGTGTGTAGGACCCGCAATGTGTAACCTTCACTCTGAGTAGAAGCATGGTGAATATTGCAGTGGGAATTCATGATGGATTATTGTTCCCAAAAATTTGGGAACTTTTATTGTTGAATTGTTATATGATTTTTTTCTTCTTCATAAAATGATATTGAGGGAAAAAAAAAAAATCACTAGCTTACAAACTTGAGACTCTGTATAAAATTCTGTGTAACATTTCAAATGGGGAATTACCAATACGAATTAGTCTTTCAGATGAGACGTTAAACCGAGGTACCATGTGACGGTATTATACACCGAGCACGTTAAAGAACCAGTCGTACCTCAGGATGGGTTTCGCCCTGTATCTTGCACTATCCCCCGTAACAAAACTAAAAGCCTTTAGGTGAACGTCGCCGTATGGGCAACCGGTGGCGACGATAAATAAACGCAAATTCAATCAATCAAGCAATCTGATATTATGTCAAAATTACCTATACATTATTACACCTGTTTTTCGTTTTGCAACAAATTAATTCGGCTACATTTTTACAAATGGAGAAATTTCTGATGTCGACCTATTTCTCCTTACGTTGAAATAATACCATGGAGACAGGGATGCCTTTTCTACTAGTTTGTTTATGTTTAAGAACGTTTTTCAACAGTATATATCGCTTACTTTCAAATACCGTATCCTACAATACGAACAAAGACATCTCTAAGTTGAAATAATTCGATGTAGATAATGAAAAAAAGCGTGTGGTTCTCTGGGAAAATCCAATAAAAGGATTTTTTCAACATGATGTTTAGTGGGATGTTTGCTTGTTTATCTGTATGTTTGATAGCATTTTCCAGCAGTGGTTCATTAACATAGACATAGACAAAGTTTATTCGACGTAACCTTGTACAGCTTCTAGTCATACAAAAATTTTCAAATTCAATACATATATTCAAGAACATGACATTGTAATAATTTACAAACTGAATTCGTAGTATGTTACTTTATATGTACCAAACAATCCCACATTCTAAAGACCACGAGGAAAAACCAGCTTATTGACCGTGCCTTTTTACCTCGACAAACTCAGACAGGAATTTAACAAATATACCAATAACTCGTACAAGGAACTAAAGGGCAAAAATTAAACGAGAAAACGGTGTTTTCTTTTAATGACGCGAAACTTTATACTTTAGCAAAATTACTTTTTGTCCAGACTTCAAACAGTCTTATTGGAGAGGTCATCAGATCTCTCCAACAGTGGTGAGTTTAAAAGGCAGACTGCCTCAGAAATTGCTGCCTGACTCCATGCTTTTCTGCGAAATTGCTCTGATACACTGTCTGTTTCGTCATGGTTTTATAAATAAACCGAAATCAAAAAACTGAAATAGGAAATAGACGTGTTTTATTTTTATATGACGGATTTCAAAAAGGATTTGTTATATTGATTTGATTGCAACTGACCTTTCCAGTAGTTGTATTTTTTCATTAAACAAATAAAGCCACACACACACACAAAAGGATTTCGTTAAAATCGGGAAAAAATCACGCAACTTGAAACTGTGGGAAGAAGGTCAAGTGTCTGTCATGTAATGCATAAAAGGTTCCTCCTTCTTACACAGCGGCAATCATATAATGCCTTACTTATTTGTTTACATGTACCAAAATATATTGAAATTAAAAGCGATAAGCTATTGAAAACATTGATGCTCAGACCTCTCCTGGCTTCTTTTTTAAAGAAGCCAACTTGTGTAAGTAAAGGAGTCCGTTTCACACTGTAAATAATGATAGTAAGTATGGCCGCTTTTCTGCTGTACATGTTTAATCCTTAACCTCTTAATCGCAGACTTTCACAACTCGGGGGAAAAAAGGCTTTTGAAAACATTGTGGAAAAAGGAGAAAATGCTGGTAACCAGCATTTTCTCCTGTTCCAACAATGTTTTCTACCTTATCAGAGAGCGTAAAATCTCATCTGTAACAAATTTGAATTTGTCCTCTGCAGATGTTTTGAATTTAAAATGAGTCTTAACTTTGACGTTATGGAAAGGTTTGATTGTTACATCTATGGAAAATTGATGCATCTGTGAGGGTTTTTTTTTACGGCAAAAAATAACGGCGAGGTTTTTTTTTCGAATTTTGTTCAAAGAAAATACCGGAATTCATTGAAAAAAATGTGTCTTAACCCTTTACCATACATCCACGTGTTTCAACGACGCTGAGAGAGAGGACTTTTGAAACATTTTTGGAAGAGGAGAAACTGGCAATTTCTCCCTTTCTCACGTTGTTGTCTACCAAATCTATCAAAGACAAATCCCATCACACGAGTGATATTTAAATTGTTGCCTGCAAATCTGTTAATATCGAAATCTCTTTAACTTTGTCGTCCGGTACAGAGTGAAAGTATCCAAGGGTTACTCATTACAAAACGACACAATTTTATACTAGTCGAAATTGAAAGCCTTTGCAGACGACAAATTGAATGTTACTCAAAAGGTGTAATTTGTTTTTGAAAAGGTAGAAAACGTTCTGGGAAAAATAAGAATATGGCGGTTACCAGCGTTATCTCCTTTTCTCACAATGTTTTTAAAAGGGTTTTCGCTTCGGGTCGTTAAAACTCGGATTGTGTGGTAAAGGGTTAATTATGATAAATCCCCGGCATAAAAAGAAAGGTTCCGGTGCTTTCTTTGCAATAAAATGGCGGAAAGAAAGTGTTTTATCGAGCGGACTGGTTTATGTCAAATGGAAATATGACTTCAATTTATTTCTCAGAATGAGGTCAAACCGCATCGTCTTTGATTCATGGTCGACAGTCTCAAGCATTTTGGTAACACCGGAAACAGTTCGATCCGGCTTTCTGATTGGATTACACCGCTGGAAAGTGGATCGATTTGTTTTACTCTGGTTGTGTTGGTTTGCCTTGTATTAGGAATAATGTTCTTTGTGCTATCTGGTCGCTTAAGTTGTAATTTCGACTGTTCACACCACCTTTCCATTGGGGGACGTTTAAATCTAAGTTTTCTTATTTTTATTCTTGGTTGAATGACTCGAAAAGATAAGTAGATCTAGCTGTTTCCCCCCCTCCCCCCCAAAAAACTCTCTTTTCTGATAACCTAATACATGATAAAAGAGACAGGCGGCAAATGTAAGCTGTTTGCCGATCAAAGTTTCCCCCTCCCCCCCTTTTTTTAAGCGTCGTCAGCCACTGTTTAACTCTTTACCACATAATCCCGACTTTTAACGACCCTGGAACAGAAGCCTTTTGAAAACATTGTGGGAAAAGGAGAAAATACTGGTAACCAGCATTTTCTCCTTTTCCCACAATGTTTTCTACTCATCCTACAACAAATTTCATTTTTCAGTCACATTTATTTTGTCGTCTGCAAATGCTTTCAATTTGGACAAGTCTAAAATTTTGTCGTTTGGTAAAGATTTAACCCCTATGAATGACGTCACAGAAGGTAACCGGGAGGTCTAGCGATTTTTTACCGGAAGGTCTACCAGGCGATAATATTTGTCAATTGCACAGGTGTAAATTGGTACTTTGAAACCATTCTTAACCCTCATCCTGCTGAATAAATTAAATGAAACTTTCAAGTCAATAGCAATAACCCAAATTTTAGTATTTCAAAATTATTTTGGGGGAGAAATATCTCCTTATCAGACAGCTTAGATCAAGATCAGACTGCAAGTTCTATGCTATTTGATCTTGATGCACTCTGTCTGCAAAAGTGCATTAAAGTCGCTTCTAGAAGCCTAAGGGTAAATGTAGTGGTTTATCATTCGATTTTTGGGCCAGAAAATAAAATAAAAAAAAAATAAAAATAGTTGAGCAGTGTATGCCACAATAAGGCCTACAAGCTTCAACGCTTAACAGACAGACAGACAGAACATTTTATTGAAAGACTTGTACAAAGTACATTGTCATCCAAAAAATACATATGTACAAAAATTACTATATACAACAACGGGAATTGAAATAAATATATCTGTTCAATCATTAAATTAGTAATCTGAAAAAAAAAAAAAACCTTTACGCGGGGATTTTATTACTTCATTATCAATTTGGTGCCGCAGAATACACCTATACATTTTAACCAATCAAATCGACACAATTTTTAGACTCGTTTATATTTTAAGCATTTGCAGACTACAAATTAACTTTGGCTCAATTGACAGGATTTGTCTGTTTGATAAAGCAGGAAATATCGTAGTGAAAGAATATTGCTGGATACCAGCATTTTCTCCTTTCTCCGCAATGTTTTCAAAAATCATTTCTTCGGATAGCTTAAACTTAAAATTGTTTGGCAAAGGGCTATACAAGATTTAACCCCCCCCCCCCCACACACACACATAGTGGAAGTTTAATAACCTGGGATCCGCAATGTAAAATATTTTTTTATAGTCAGAGAATCTCACAAAAGATCAGTTTAGACCAAAGAATAGACTATATTTTTTTGCATTCTGATCCCCATATTGATTTACAAAAGCGACTTTGCCGAAAAACTATTAGTATACTCACAACTACGTATTTATCTATCGACTGAGAAAAAAAAATACGACACGCAGCTCACCTTTTTTGTAATACTAGTAATTTTCGGAAAAGAAAAATAGAAAAATAGGAAAGAAATCTCTCTTATTTCAGTGAAAAAATAGGGAATAGGAAATAGAAAAACATTGTCTTATTCCTGAAAATTTAACGACAAACTTCCTTTCATTAACATTTTAGCACGTTACAGTATAATCTTACGTTAAAAATGCAAAATCGACGCCTCATTATGGCTCCTATTTGATCGTTAATTCAAAATTATCACGTGATAAAAAGCCAAGTTCACATGACCAATGGGGTAATTCATATTCTAAAGGCGTCTGTTTAAGTGCCTGCCATGCATTATTTATAGAAACAGATCGTGTCTGTTTCCCTGCTTTCTTTGCTATGTTCACCCTTTACCCGACAAAGCCTGGATTTTTATGATCCTGATGAAGGAAGCGTTTGAAAACAATGTAGAAAAAGAAGAAAATGCTGGAAACCAGCTTTTTTCTACTTTTCTCACAGTATTTTCTGCCCTTCTAAAGATAAACTCCATTATGTGAGTAACATTAAATGTGTCCTCCGCAAACAGATGCTTCTAATTTGGGCGAGTCGTAAAATTGTGTAGTCTGATGAAGGGTTAAAGTTTTCAGCCCTTTACCAGAAAGCGTTTTCACCAACAAGTATAAATTCACCTCTGGTTCTAGATTACAAGACTAGTCATCTGATTGGCCACGATGTTCTGTCGCGGCCAATAAGATCATCATTCTTGGAATTAATAAAATATCTAGAACGGTGCATAACGGTGAATTAGAGCACTGTTGAAAAAAAAAAATCTTCTTGGGATTTCTAGACTGATATTTAAGTGTAAGTATGGATTTCGAATCCCCTGCCTCTGTGGTCACAAGGTTTTGCGATCGTCCCGACCAAGGACGGTTGTAAGTTCAAAGCCCTGCTAGGTCCTAACAAAGGTTAAAATTGTTAAATCGACAGTTATCAATCCCCCCCCCCTCCCCTGTTTAGAATACATAGCTTTTATACCCAAAACGTCTTTCAGCACCTTACACCCTCATGCAAACGGTATTTGACGCCCATGAATTAGAAGATAAAACGAAAACGTAGGAAAAAAAAATGAAAACATGGCTCGAAATAAGCCATTCTTCTATAACTCTTTACCAAACGACAAAATTGTAGACTGGTCTAAACTGAAAACATGTGCAGACAACAAAATTAAATGTAATTAAAAGACTGAAATTTGTTTTGGGCAGAGTGGAAAACATTGTGGGAAAAGGAGAAAATGCTGGTTACCAGCATTTTCTCTTTTTCCCACAATGTTTTCAATAGGCTTTTTCCTCAGGGTCGTTAAAAGTCGGGATTGTGTGGTAAAGGGTTAATCACAATTGGTCTTATTTTTATATATCGCCCGTGCTCCTTTTCACCAATTGGTTAATTTTTCATTTAGATTGATTGATTGATTGTATGGTGTTTAACGCCGTTTTCAACATTATTTCTGTTGTATCGCGGCGGCCAGTGCACCTATCCATGCTTTCCTGGAGTTTCTATTACCAGTACTCCGCACAATATTCTTTCCAAAGCCACTGGCTGCTTTCCCACATAACCATCGTCGACACAATGGTCAGCGGTGAGAGAGGAATGAATCCTGTTGCAATGACTATCATCAATCCTCGGAAAGAAATTGGCCGAGCCGGGCATCGAACCAGCGACTTCCTGTTCTCAAGTTCATTTAGAACGAGATGCCTTTGAAAGGGGATCTTCGAAAGCCACTGTGCATTTAACCGTGCAATTATTCTGCACAAAACGTGCAGTCTGATTTTTTTTTTTAATTTACAGTGTCTGCTTTGCTGACGCATTCTGGAAAAGTTTGAAATTACATTTGAGCCGCCCTCTGGCAAAATGGAGCTTAACGCATTTCCGTGATCCATGATACAATCAAGCCATCACATAAATAGAGGATATTTGTTTTTTTCGGTGAAAGATCGAAATTTATTTCATCGAGTGAACATCATCGGTAATATTTTCACGAGTGGCGCATGATGTTCACTCGATGAAATAAATTTCGATCTTTCACCGAAAAAAACAAATATTCTATTTATTTCATGCTTCTAACGCCTTTTTTTGTCGAGACTTCCATAAAAATCAGTACAAACTCCCCGTGGTCGGTATTCTCACAGGTCGTACCTGTGTAATATCGAAAAATATTTTCACCGCTACTTCTCGATATCCTACCGGAAAGCATGAAATAAACATCGATCCATAACAACCATTTTTTTTTTTACAACCAACTTAATCATGAGGTAGACTGGTTCTTGGACATACAGAAAATTGACCTGTAGCAGAAAGTTTCGGCCCATGTCAGCCTGCGCAGGCTGACCTGAGCCGGAACTTTTTCGCAGATGCATTAAGCCCCCATTTCACAGAGCATGGCCCATTTATTTTGTGTCTTATTTCTACGTTGAAAACGTCTGTTAGGTACATTTGGCGCTCTATGTGTTCATTGGCTGAAACCTGAGGTACAAAGATCCCTGGGCATGCAAAAAATTTACAACAAAAAAAATCGACACAGATCAGCCTGCGAGGATTGTGCTGGCTGACATGGGTCGATACTTTTTGCAGATACATTAACCCTTTCCCAAACAAGCCCTGGTTTTCACGTGTCTGCAGTATAAGTCTTTTGAAAACACTGTGGGAAAAGGAGAAATTGCTCGTAACGAGCAATTTCTCCTTTTACCAACAGTGTTTTCTACCCTTTTTGAGACCTTTCTGCCATTTTCATCAAATTTAAAATTGTCATCTGCAAACTCTTTCAATTTGGACCAGTCCAAAATTTGTCGTTTGGGAAAGGGTTAAACCCCATTTCGATTGAATCATAATGTAGAATGGTCCTTTTACAAATAGCAAACAGTTTCTCTCCATGTCAGCCTACACGGACTGTGCTGGTTGATATGGATCGATATATTTTTTGCAGATTAATTAAACACCCTTTTCACAGAGAGGATATATATGTTTGCAAATACGCAGCCCTCTGAAAAGGTCAACGTAATGTACCTATTTACAGATTTATGCATGCTACTATGTCCAGCAAGTTGTACATGAGTCCTTCCAGGACATGAGATTCTAGTTGTTATGACCATCAAACAAATAAAGCAAACCAGACAAATACGCCGAAAGTGCCTCACTGGGGGACACTTACTGCAGGCTGAGGCATCTGACATTTTAATAGAAATGGGCCATGCTTTGGCAAAAGGGATGCTTAATGCAGCTCCATGATGCATCATTCCAAGCAAGTCATCCCATAAGTATGGATCCATAAAATCCATTTTGTCTCACAACCGATTGAATCATGAGGAAGACTGGTCCTTTGATATGTAGAAATTATGACGTGCAGAAAAAATACGAAAAGCTAAAGGTTTCTGTCCATGTTAGCACACGCGGACTGTGCAGGTTGACATCGATACGTTGGTAGATGCATTAAACGCACTTTTCACAGAGAGGACTCATACTGTATGTTTGCAAATACAACAGTGCCCTGAAACAACGCTTGATCTGATGTACATATTACAAGCATATGCATACTATTATGGCTAGCCTGGCATTCAGGCCCTGCATCTGAGTCATTCTAATAAACAAGGCATTCGGCATACCTCGGGTGATCCGGTGATCAAATCCCTCGGCTGTATCACGTAGCTTGATATGCACCTACACGGTACATTTCGCACATCTCCGGAAGCACATCGCTTTACCGTTATTAAAATTGTAAGGCTCCTCTTTAAAAAGAAAACATGAGTAAATTTTCTATCGTTATCTTTCTAAGAATATTTCAGTCGGCAAACAGTTCGTACATTCATTTTTTAGCGAAGTTGATCAATTCCGTTGGGGGCTTTCATCGACAGATCGATAGAAGAGAATAACTTCATCGTGGTTGTTCATGTCGTTGTTAAGCGATCTACATCTGCACGGCAGGGGTGCCGCCATGTTTAAGATAATGTGATTGGTAGTTCAAAATGGAAGCCTCCTTTATACGGACGAGGTTAGATGTAGGTACGGAATCGGCCGAGTTGTGACGAGTGATAAACAAGGTACACAGCTATTGTAAACCCTCTATATGAGTGTATTTGTTCTGCTGTTTTATTTTATGATTTTTTTTAAAATGAAAATGCTCTATTTAACGGACTGATACCAGTCTATATTATGGCCAGCAAGTTGTAAATGGGTCCTTTCCGAACATGAGATCCTAGTTTTTTACGACCACCAAACAAATAAGGCAAACCAGACAAATACACCGAAGGCGCCTCGCTGGGGGACACTTATTGCAGACTGAGGCCTCTGGCATTTCAATAGAAATGGGCCACGGGGATGCTTTATGCATCTCTATGATGTATCATAGCAAGCAAGTCATCACATAAGTATAGATCCATAAAATCCATTTTGTCTCACACCAGGTTGAATCCAGAGGTAGAGTGGTCCTTTGACATGCAGAAAATTGTCCAATAACAAAAAGTATCGGCCCATGTCAGCCTGCGAGGACTACGCAGGCTGACATGGGCGGATATTTTTTGCAGATGCATTAAGCCCCCTTTTCACAAAGCAAATTTTTCAGCCTCAGCTGACATACCTACACCATTGCCCAAACACTTTGCCGAGCATTAGCATTTATTAAGGGGAAGTAATTATGCTAGATATAACGTTACACAGGTAGTAGGATCATTGCTTGCTGTGCACACTCTCCTCAAACAAGTCATCGCTATTTTACGACGTCAATAAAGGCTGTTTAAGCATAACAGACAATAACAAGTCCATTTTCGGAGCTACGTATTCCAGTTTCGTGCATTCTAGAAGAGCATTAATTTCATAACCAACTGCCGCAACCAAGGTGCTTCCAAGAAAACAGAATAGCAGAATATGACAACGCCATAGCACTGAATGAAAAAAAAAAAAAAAACTCTGAGACATTAGAATGTTTTGTATAAGTTGAATGATTGATTTTTCCGTTTATTTATCGTCGCCACCGGTTGCATATATGGGCGACGCCCTCTTAAGGCTGTTAATTTTGTTATGGAGGATAATGCAAGATACAGGACGAAACCCATCCTAAGATATGCCTGGTTCCTTAAAGTGCTTGGTGTGTAGCACCGTCACACGGGACCTCGGTTTAATGTCTCATCCGAAAGACTATATGTAATTTCAGATGGCCAGCCTTGTGGCTCGAACCCACACCCTCAAGTGACCAATGACTTGACGTTTACCACTTGAACTATGCGGGCCATTTTCACCAACCAATATAAATTCATCTCTAATTCTAAACTACAAAACTAGTCATCTTATTGGCTGAGACATTCTGTCTCAGCCAATAAGATCACCAGACTTGGAATTAGTAAGATATCTAGAACGGTGCATAAAGGTGAGTAAGAGCGAATGCAGGCTACCAGCATTTCATCAAAACTATAATATGCACAACTTTGTAGAGGTGACTTAATCCGCTATTTATATACATCCGAATACTATAACACGTCGAAACGGTTTATTTCATTTGCACACTGCAGAGCTTTTCACTAACTCTTCATCTAAATGAAAAAAAAAAACTTTTCATATTGAAATCATTTTCGGACGACAATTAAGTTGTGATTCGATTGATATGATAAGTCTTTGAGAGGGTAGAAAACTTTATGGGAAAAAGAAAAAAATTCTGGTTAACAGAATTCATTTTCACTTTTTTCGACAATGTTTTCAGAAGCCTTCTTTCTCAGGGCTATGAAAACTTTGGGTTTCTGTTGTCAAGAGTTAATAGGCGGTAGGAACATAGGCCATAACAAAACATGGGCTATAAACATACTTTATTACAGGCCCAATTCAGAAACGCAATTCTTTATTTTATAACTAATGCCTAATACCGGGGACTAGCCATGCGTCAGGTCTAGACCATACGTTTTGAATTTAGAATCATAACAATGTTAAGAATGGCTGATAAAATACGGCCACCGGAGTCATAATCGTATGACATTTCGCTCTCATGTATCAATGTCAAGGTCACTGAATGTATCGTTCCATGGGAAACAAGAAATGAATTTGAATATGACAAGAAGGCACCTCATTACGACTCATTAGGGAAGAAAGACGCCTCAAAATGTAATTTTATTCCGTGTGCTCTCTCAATTGAATTTAGAATTTCTTTTTTTTCGCTCATATGCACAGAGTAGTTTTTTGCCATAGCTGCACTATTCATTCAGAGTAAATTTTTAACCTTTAACCAGGGCCTTAAATTATCAACCATCATAAAATGTAGCATTGCTCTGTGGACAGAGGGCTGAAAGCATCTGCAAAAATTATCGACTCAGGTCAGCCTGCGCAGTCCGCGCAGGCTGACCTGAGACGATACTTTTTGCTTTTTGTAAATTTTCTGCATGTCAAAGGACCAGTCTATTTCATGATTCAGTCGCTTATTATACAAAATGGATATTTTTCATGGATCCATAATTACGTGATGGCTTGCATGGAAATGACGACAATAACGGATCTGCTAGTTAAATAGCCGTTTTAGCCCTCTCCCAAATAATTCCGCGTTTAAAAGACCCCAGAAACAGAAGACTTTTGGAATCGTGTGGGAAAAGGAGAAAATGCTGCAGGAAGACGGCTATGGAAATAATTGTAGGAACAGGAGATGGGAGATGTTGGCAGCCTACAATTTCTCCCTTTTCCACAATGTTTGCAAAAACCGTCTTCCCCAGGGTTGTTCAAAACTTTTACTTTTAGGTAAAGGGTTGATATTTATGTGCATGTAGCCTCGAGTGTTAGTATTCCGTGATGATAAGGCAACAAAAATGATAAAATTAGGAGTTTAGACAAGTAAATGGATTAGAAAGAATTTACCCTCATAAAAAATCCTTTCTAATAATTTTCATTTAAAGATTATGACTTTAATATTATTTTCAATGTTCTGGTTCATCAAAAAAAGATACATGCCGCTGGCCATCTTGAGCAAAAATGGCGTAACCTAATTCCGGTAGCTTGGTGGGAATTACTGCAGAGAATAATAGGCCGCTGCAGTTTTTGAGAAAAGAAAAAAGAGAAATGGCATTAGTTTCTTTTGACCAAGACAATTAATTAATTTTTTTTACAATTTTAAGTCTAACATTTTGCTGATGTTCAGGTGCAGAGAAACACTGGATTATGGGTAAGGGTTACGAGCTGAAATACCGTTTGATGTCATCAAAATACATACAGTTCGAGATGTAAACAAAAAGTACCTACGGAATATAAGAACATTCGACGATATTTAGTTTGTGAGTAATAATTCTGTTCTGCACTGTTTATTAATGATTTAATGTATGGGTTGGGATTCAACCTTTTACTAAACAATTTCATGTATTAACAATCCGTTTGAAAACATGGTGGGAAAAGTAGAAAATGCTGGTGACCAGCATTTTCCCCTTTTCCCACAATGTTTTCTACCTTTTCAAAGTCATTATTCATCATTTGAGTAACATCTAACTTGTAGTCTGCAAATGCTTTCACTTTGGACAAGTCTGAATTCTTTTCGTCTGAAAAGATTTTAAGAGAAAATGATCAAAGGATATAAAAACCGACAAATCAACTATAACCCGAGATGATCTAATCAGCGATAAGACAGTAATTCGCACCTGCATGTCTTTGAAGTTGGATGAGATATTTATCCTTTACTTTGAGCCATTACTATAAAAAAATACTTTTTAAGTCCCTTAAACGAACAGCTTTTGAAAATGTTTTGGGAAAAACGAGTATTTGCCTGTTACAAGCAAGTGGTCCTCTACAAATAAAGTCATTATGAAATGTCGTTATGACATCGCGCCAGAGTTGGACAATTACGTCCCCGCAGGCTGACCTGGGCCGAAACTTTTCGATATTGGTCAATGTTCTGTATATCTAAGGACCAGTCTATCTCATGATTCGGTCATTTGTTAAAAAAGGTGGCTATTATTGATCCATAGGTATGTGATGGCTTGATTGGTACAATGCATCACGGAGATGTATTAAGCCGCCCTTTGACAGAGCATAGCTCATATACTTTAATGATGAGGTTATCTGAAGGCACTAATGAAGGATTATATAGCAAATTAATATAACAGAAAGTCATTAAAAACTGTATAACTTAAAATCACCTGAAGATATAATGTTTTGAATTAAGCCGTTTACCTCTGTACTAAACAAAATTTTAGGCTGCTCTAAACTATGACCATCCACGGACAACAAAGGAAAAGTGGCTCAGGAGCTGGGTTACCAGCACATTCTCCTATTCCCATATCATTTTTCATTTTATTGGGGTTGTTAAAAATCCGGGTTGTGTGGTAAAGAGTTATCTTAAATCTCCCGGAACAGTTTTGTTGCGTACGTCATTGATAAAACACATAGTTATTATTCGTCACAACTCGGTCAGTTTCGTACCTACATCTAACCTCATCTCGCTCGTCAAAACTCAACCGATTTCGTAATTACATCTAACATTGTCCGTATCAAGGAGGTCGCCGTTGAATTTACTCCTAAACATGCTGGCGCCCTTTAAATTCTTCATGTTAACGACAAGAACAACTGAAGTAATTCTTTAAAGATTTATTATCAATCTGTCAGTAAAATCCCCACAGAAATTGATAAATACTGTAATTTCAAATAAATAAAATAACAAACTTCTGTCCTTGAAAATGTATGTAATTATGATTTCAATTGTGAACTGTGCCTCGCGTACTTTTTGTGGCATTTGTCGAAGACAATGTCACTATGAGTTCAATACGGCATTTTGAAAATCATGCATCGTAGTTTGTGCAAAACCGAAGGAAGTAAACCCAATCAAACTCAATTTTTCTAAGACAAATAAGGGTTTCGATAGCACTCATATATATAATTAACAACGGCGTATTAAAATAAACTGGATTAGGTAATCGATCATGGGAATACTTCTTTTTTTTATTGAAAATATCTATAACCGCTATGGCCTTCTGTTGGCGCAATGATACACACAACCTTTGTCTCCTGACCGTGTTCGTCCCAAAACCAGTTCGTCCATGGGCTTGTTCGTCCCTTGGCTTATTCGTCCGGTCTTGTTCGTCCCACATTATTGTTTGCTTATTTTTCTAGTTATTAATTCCACGCAAAGACTCCCTCGACAAATGCCACACCAGTGCTTTCAACGCTTTGATTCTAGTAGAGTCTTATGATTCTTAGAATAGGTCTATAGTTCCGGCGAAGAAATGTATCGTGTAGGTACATATCACTGATATATACCTACACTGTACATTTCTTCGCCGGAAATATAGACCTGTCCTTTTTTACCTGTCGTAATACAGCCAAAGGATTTGATCAAGGAATAACCCGAGGTTTGCCAAATACCGATGTTAAATATGGATTATCAACATGAGATAGAAACAAATATATGTAAGTATTTTGATCACAGAGGAAGTTGCTCGTAACGAACTGTATCTCCTTTGACCCCTATCTTTTCAAAACCCGTCTGCTGTGAGATGAAATAGACGCCATTCGCAGGTGAAAATGTTTTAGGCAATAATTCGTGTATAAATAAATTTATGAACCATTCTGTTGGCCTTGATCTACTGTTTACTCTCTTGTTAAGTCTTATTCATCACACTTATCCGAAATTTTCGGATGAAAAAAGAAATCTTCAAATCCTTAATCAAACACTTACGCATATTAACAACCCTGACGGGAAAAAAAAAAACCTTTGAAAACATAGTTGGAAAAGAGGAAAATGCTCGTAGCTGGATCATAATGGTTCATCCCGGCTTGTCCCGGGTATTCACGTTATCGCGTAGGTTCGTACATCTGTTTCGTATGGTTTATTCTGGGCTCGTATTCACCTACCTGCCGAATTGTAATCTTATCTTATTCTAGATTTAGAAAGTAACATGATTTCTTATCAGCTAAACCATTTGATTTAGCCAATCAGAAATTGCGTTACTTCCAAATTCATTGAATTAGTCAAAGGTTAGAGAATAAGGACCCTGGTTTAGCAAAACGGGACCAAGTAAGATACTAAACCATGACTGTGAGGTCTAAGCTTAGTAAGTAAGAACCGTTGCCCTAAACCTACAGCCAAAAGTGGAACAGTTTGAAATAAAAAATGGGCCCTCTTTAGACGCAGAAAAGTAGAACAATTAGGACATTGTCCCGGGGAAGTAAAACGTATGTTTGTGATGATGATGAATTGCCCTTAATGGGCTAAAGACTTCCTCTCATTTCTAAATGATTGGATCTAGAAGGAAAACAACATATTAACTAGGGTAATCAACGGGTTTATTGGCCATTTTGTGTTTTGTAATTTGTTTCATATTGATTGGTGGTTCTCCCCCCCCTCCTCCGTCTCTCTCTCTCTCTTTGTTTCTGGTCCTTGACCAATCAGCTACTGGGGGCGATTTTTTTTATCAACCACAAAATATTACCTACATTCTATAATATTCGAAGACATTCTATCCGATTGGCCGAGCCGTTCTGTCGGAGCCAATCAGATGGCTATTCTTAGAATTTAGAAATCATGGTCACGTTTGGTATGTTACTCTGAGGCCCCAGACTCGGCATTAACTCTTAACCTGCTATATAACTAAAATACAATTTTCAAGTCGGTAGTAAAAATCCAAATACTGCTATTTAAAGTTATTTTGGGTAAAAATATTTCCATAACGGACAATGTATATCCAAGATCAGATTGCACGTTCTGTCTAGTCTGATCTTGATCTACACTGGCCGCAAAAGGTCAGTCAATCGCTCCTAGCAGCCTAAGGGTTAAATCCACAGAAATTTTAGGCAGACGAAATAAACTCCTGGAATAAAACGTGTTTGAACTTCGAGATGTCGGAATCAATTTGAAAGAGAAAGTCTGTACATCTGCGATAGATGAATAATCCCCTTAGTTATAGCTTTGCTCCCCAGTGCTAATTAATTTTGATAAATCACGGCGAAAAAATGGCGTAAAATTACTTCCGGGTTAACAACGTTGTTGTCAATTTCTCTTCCGGTGACCTTTTTCTTTCTAATACGTGCAAATTGATGTTGTCAATTCAATTTTAATCAAATTCTTATCAGTTGTAATATGCTTCTGGCCCATATAGCAATATTAAACATTAATACAAATACATCCTAACATCCCCATAAATCATAATCATCATCATCATCATTATTGTTATTTTTATCATCATCATCTCATACCCAAAACAGTAGTTATACAATTTTTATCATTAGAATTAAACATCATTTGATTTCCATCACATATGTCACGATCTGTGTCACTCATTTTCACTTATTTGACATTACATGATACTAAGCATTAGCATTTCTTACCAAGAAATCATCCATTATCATCAAAGCCGGCAATCAATCATCATCATCATAATCACCCAAAATTGCATGTCAATTAGCATCATCAATTTTCAATAATCATCATTAATAAATCAATTAACATCATAGTCTAGCTATGTGTCGGTTGATAGAGCATGCCCTATACAAGGAGGAAAGTGGGTTAAGTCTTTACCAAACGACAACATTTTGTATTCAACGAAACTGAAAGCATTTGCAGACGACAAAATAAATGTAGCTCAAGAACATATTTTTTTGTCTTTGAAAGGGTAGAAAACATTGTAAGAAAAGGTTAAAATGCTGGTTACCAGCATTTTCTCCTTTTCCCAAAAAATGTTTTCAAGAGCCTTCTTCATCAGGGTCGTTAAACCTCGGGATTGTGTGGTAAACGGTCAAGTCTTGCAAAGATTCAGTGTCAGGACGCAAACGACTGCGAGCAGTTTACATCAGATAGGCTTAAAACGTGCGCTCTATTTCTTGCCCTATTTTTTTAATGAAAAGGTTACCAAACAGCCTTTGAAAGGTAAGACTAAAAGTTATTTCACATGATAAACAAAAATTTCTTTTAAAAATGAAAGACAGCATAAATTTGCCAGCAAATAGGCATGGCGCTGTAAATAAACATATATAAACATGTGTGACCAGCCACACATTTCTATTTATTCATTTGTTATCAGTACCAAAAAGTAGGTCAAAAGCCAGCACATTCAACCCAAAAAATTCATTTTGTATTTCATTCATGGTTAACCCTTTCCCAAACGACAAATTTTGGACTGGTCCAAATTGAAAGAGTTTGCAGATGACAATTTTAAATTTGATGGAAATGGCAGAAAGGTCTCAAAAAGGGTAGAAAACACTGTGGGAAAAGGAGAAATTGCCCGTTACGAGCAATTTCTCCTTTTTCCACAGTGTTTTCAAAAGACTTGTACTGCAGACACGTGAAAACCAGGGCTTGTTTGGGAAAGGGTTAATGGACTTGCTAGTATCATTCTGCATTATGAATAACCCTTTACCAAAAAATCCAAAGTTCCACTGACCATGAAGAAGAAAGACTGAAAAAAAAAAGAAAACAGTGTTTTCTAACCTTAAAAGCGCAAATTCAACCAATTTAGCCACATCTTATTTGTCGTCTGCAAAAGCTTTTAATTTGGAAAAGTCTAAATTTTTTGTCGCGTGGTAGAGAGTTAAGAATAAAAATGCTTAATTACTTCTTAAGATATACAGGTACTGCTTTTTACAAACCCTTTGATTTGACCAAAATTGCATAATTCGGCTTACAGCTAATACACTTGCAGATATCAGTCCGCCACGAGAGCGCAAGGAAAGCTCTAGTGTTGAGATCGACAGTTCATTACGTTTATTGATTGTTAAGGAACAAATTTGCAAAGGCTGATTTATTTACTCTAACATAACGTCGTTAGGTCGCCTGGTCACTGGAGTTACATGTCCTCGGAAAAAAAAGATGACTCCGCTTTTACCCTTTACCACACAATCCCGAGTTTTAACGACCCTGCGGAAGAAGCCTTTTGAAAACCTTGTGGAAAAGGTGGAAATGCTGCTAAACCAGCATTTTCTTCGTTTCCCACAATATTTTTTACCCCATCCAAAACAAGTTCCATATTGAGCCACATGTAAAATGTAGTTTGCAGATAGGTACTCGTATTTATTTGAAAAATGCCACCTAGCGGAAGATAAGTGTTTGGTAGGTAAAAAAGTGTTACGTTATAGTATTCATCCGCCATCCGCCATTCACAAAAAGAGTTATTACCTACCAAACCAGTATTTGTTAAAATTTCTTACGGTTTTCAAATAAAAAATTCAACAAACTCAACATTTTCTTGTTCAAATTTGTTGGTGTACAATAAAATGAATATCATGTTTTCCTGGGGCTTGTATTTACTTTTTAATTTTGAAATTTCACTCGACATTCGGTCTTACAAGACATCAAATTCTTCCACGCAGCTCGAAGCAAGTAAAAGCCACAGGGAAGTTCCAACAACATAATATTCCGTACATATTGCGAAAGAAGGCTGCGTAACCAAATAACGGACAAATGTTAGATCAGATGTTGCCGAGAATACAGCCTGTCGTGATTTAAATCCATAAATGAAGTTGCGGCATCTTGCGACGTGTGTTATACAATACCTTTTCTTAGCAGACTTCTTATATGTTGCAATAAATCTTACACTAAACAAAGTTAACCTTTTAACAGACGGCACACTTTTAGACTTGCCGTCGAGCCCGGTAGCGCAGTAGGTAACACATTTGCGACAAGGGGGACGGTGGGTCGAATCCCAACCTTGACCAATTTCTGTCCGAGGATTGAGGATAGTCATTGCGACAGGGTTTCATTCGTCTCTTAACACTAAATATTGTTTCGATGATGGTTATGTGTGAAAGCAGCCAGTGGCTTGGGAAGAACATTACGTAAAGTACTAGTAAAAAGAAAGTCGCCGCCGCGATGAAGCTGAAAAAAATGTTAAAAATGGCGTTTAACACCATACAAACAATCAAACAAATTTAAATTTGTAAAGTGCATTTACTAAAAACAATTTAAATGTGGTTCATGTGAATTTCACGGGGTTCGTCTTTAAAAGGTAAAGAAAACATTGTAGGTAAAGGAGAAAATGCTGGTCACCAGCATTTTCTCCTTTGCCTACAATGTTTTCATAGGCCTGTTTCATCAAGGTCGTGAAAACATGGGATAGTTTGGAAGAAGGGTTTTACAAGTTTACGCGCGCTTTTCACCTTTTGAGCTTTGGAAACAACTAGGTAATCAATCATGCTGTAGAACAAATTTACAGATAGACGACACGCGCAGACAACGCTTCTCTCTCTGTCTGTTCTGTTTGATTGGTGTTTAACGTCGCTTTCAAAACGATTGATTTCACTTATATTGCGGTAGCCAGTGCATATATCTATTGTTTCCTCTAGTTTCTTTTACCCGTGACTACTTCGAACAATTTTCTTCCCGTGCCACTGACTGCTTTCCCATTATACATGTAAACATAGTTGAGACAATAGTCCTCGGTTAGAGAGGAATGAATTCTGTCGCAATGACTATCATCAATTCTCGGAAAGAAATTGACAAACTTTGAAATCGAACCTGCGATCCCTGTCTCCCTCGACTCTCTTTGTCTCTAAAAACCTTCTTCATAAGTCACTGTTTGACCCTTTCCCCAAGCAAAAATTATTGACTCTTCCAAACGAATTGATTGATGTTTTATGCCGGTTTCAACACTATTTCAGTTATATCACGGCGACCAGTGCACCTATCCATGCTTTCCGGGAGTTTATTTTACCACTACTACGCACAATATTCTTTCCCAGCAACTGGCTGGATTCCCACATAATTATGGTCGAAACGATGACCAGAGCTGAGAGAGGAACGAATCCTATCATCAATCCCCGGAAAGAAATTGGCCGAGGTGGGGATTCGAACCAGCGAACCCATGTTCTCAAGTCCTGTACGCTACAGCTAGCGCTACCGGGGCTCGGCTTCAACCGAAAGTAAGTGCAGATCACAGTTCGAAATTGGCACAGATGAGCTGTACTTCTCTAATAGGATAGAAAACATTTCGAGATAAGGTGAAAATGCTGATAACAAGGCTTTTCTCTCTTTCTCACAATATTCTTCGAAAGCCGTCTTGCTCGGTGTTGTTTAAACTCAGAATTGTTTGGAAAAAGTTGAAATACGTCGTGTTTCTGCACTGTTGTCCAGATTTACAGCTGAATTATCCTTTTAACCGTATACCATACAATCAGGGTCCGTATTCACCAAGCATTCTTGAGAATATTCTTGGTCTTGTGCTCCAAAATTTTCCGAATTTAAAAGTAACACACCTTCTGATTGGCTAAACCATTTGGTTTAGCCAATCAGAAGTTGTGTTACTTTCAAACTTGGAAAATCTTGAAGAATAAGTCTAAGAACGTGCTTAAGAATACGGACCCCGGTGTTTTAACGGCCCTGAGGAAAGATGCTCTTGAAAACAATGTCGGAAAGGAACAAAACTGTTAACCAGTATTTTCTCCTTTTCCAACAATGTTCTCCATCCTTTCAAGAAGAAATTCTTTAATTTTAGCTACGTTAAATTTGTTGTCTGCAAATACTTTCAGTTTTGAGAAGTCTAAAAGTTTGTCGTCTGGTTAAATACAGATAATCAAAGTACATGTAAATAGGGTTCAGACACACATGAATACATGTCAAGAATTGAGGCAAAAGGAAGGATCTGCTTGCCACAATAAATTTCTAGTTTAGTCCTGGGATTTTTTTCTAAAAGCTCTACTAAAAGACCACAAACAAGTTGCGGCTTCAACGAAATACCTAATTTTGGAGCAAGCAATTTTGCGGCCGGCCTGCAGTCTTTGTTTTTCGTAATGAAAAATTGCTTGTCTGTGCTTTTTATGTAAATCAAACACTAGGATGATGCATTATGGGGAAATTGTCTAGATAAAACCGTAGATTTACACGTTTAACAAACAATCACGTGCACTGTGGGAAAAGTCTTTTGAAGGCATTGAAAGCATTATGGGAAAAGGAGGAAATGCTGGTAAGCAGCATTTTCTCCTTTTTCTACATTGTTTTCTACCCTTTTACGAACAAGTTCCATCATATGAGCTATGTGTTGAGCAGACTAAGGTTAAACTAAATGAAAACGGGATCTAAAGGGAGTTATTCAGATTTATAATTTCACCAAACTTCCAAAAATGATTAATTACTGAACTGCGTAAGGCGTTCGCTGGCAAATCATCAGTAAAAAGGAAGACTACTGCATGAAAAAAAAGTGGCATTTCCTTTAACCCTTTCCCAGACGACATATTTTGGACTGATCCAAATTGAAAGAGTTTGCAGACGACAATTTTAAATTTTATGAAAATGGCAGAAAGTTCTCAAAAAGGGGAGAAAACACTGTGGGAAAAGGAGAAATTGCTCGTTACGAGCAATTTCTCCTTTTTCCACATTGTTTTCAAAAGACGTGTACTACAGACACGTGAAAACCAGGGCTTGTTTGGGAAAGGGTTAAGGCTACGTTGCCTCTTAAGGTATTGATAGATTTCGTGCCACAATTTCTCAAAAGTCTGTAGGTATGTCACGTGATCAAAACAAAGTCCACTATGTGGGGTCGTACTCAAGTAGGTACGATGACGTCATATTTGATCTCATAAAACTAGGTGGAGTTACCTATCGCAAAGCGACAAACCCATTTTGTAATGAACCAAGCACCCTTTACTGCGTGTTAGCGTCCAGTTTCCTTACGTTTGCAGAAAACGATTGACTTTGTAGTATTTAAAAGTGTTTAAAGGCCCAGTAGCGGCCAAAAGTACTCAAAAGGTGCGGTAAAATGCATTTGAATTTAAATAATACCATTTAAAAGTATGGAGATTATTGTAAAGATGACAGTTTGTTATTAAATGTTCGGTTCGACCAAGTGTCAGTCGCTGGAAATATGAATTTTAAAACTAGGACAATAGTTGCCAGGTTGCTCTATCTTTTGTTTATTTTTTACCCGGTTTTATAATTCAGTTTTCCTGCCAGCGACTAACAATTGGACCGACCGTACAAAAACAGATTATCATCTTCACAATAATTTTCACCATACTATTATATGGTATGAGTTTAGATGCATTTAAGACCTTATTGTTTACTTTTGGCTGCTATCGTGACTTTAACATAAATATAGATTTGCAGCAAAAAATCTATGATTGGTTTGTTTGGTTTGTATTGGAGTTTAACGCCATTTTAACAGCTCAGGTCATATCATGGTGGTCAGTGACACATCTATGTGCTTCCTGGTTTTCTCACACCAGTACTGACACAACTTTCTTTCCAAAGCCACTGACTACTTTTCTCACATGCATCAGATGTGAGAGGCGAAAAATCGCCGGAAAGAAAGTTTGCATCAACCGGGTATGGAACCCGCAACCACCAGGTCACGAGTCCGACACGCTAACCACTGAGCTACCCGGGCGGGAAAAAAAAAAAATCTATGAAGGACCCCTTTAAACAAATAAAACCTTTTATCCTTTTATCCAGTACGGTATTTTAGATTTTATGGGATTGGCACTTGTAAAAGGGATTCTGTTCTTTACGAAGTCCGCCATTATATTTTAATTTCACTGTATTTTTTTTCACCGCAATTAAGACCGAAAAAGACATATTTTCAGAAAATTTCCTAAATTACTTAACAATGAATAATAAGTTCTGTCAAAATTGGATTAGTAAAATATTATTTGAATTAAAAAGAGGAAAATCTTCACACGTTACATGTTATCGAAAATGACAACTTTGTTTTGCGCTGAATTAGTTCTTGCGCGGCTCTGTTGGGTCTTTACAAAATAATCAAGAGTTTTAATGACCATGAGGAAGGAGGATTTTGAAAATATTGTGTGAAGAGGAGAAAATGCTGGTAAGCAGCATTTTCTCCTCTTCACACAACGTTTTTAGTCCTTCAAAGACAAATCCAATCATTTGAGGCACATCTTACTTTGTCGTCTGCAAATCCCTTAAGTTTGGAAAAGTCTGAATTTTTTGTCGTCTGGCAAAGATTGATTGATTGAATGGTGTTTAACGCCGCTTTCAACATTTTTTCAGTCATATCACGGCGACAGCTTACATTATTCATGTATTTCCTGGGTTTCACCAGTACTAGGCTCGTCTGGCAAAGAATGGATACGAATGCAATACTATTCCGTTCGTTGTTTTTGGTCAAATAGCCTATAGAACCTGAATAACGCATTATAAAATTCAAGAAAACAAGTCTAAACTAAGTCTACAGCTTAGAGGTGGTGACATTACTAAACAGAGCACCGTTTGGAATCGCTGTGCTTTTCCAGTGCTTGTACTTTTATGATTCCATTCTCTCTGCGCTGATCGTTATTTCGAGGATGGTGGCTTAGGAAGAATATTGTGCGAAGTACTGGTAATAGGGACTGCAAGGAAGCATGGATAGGTGCACTACTCCCGAGATATAACTGAAATAATGTTGAAAACGGCATTAAATACCATATATAGAAACAAGCTTCTAGTACTACTACTACTGCTACTACTACTACTAATCAATAAAACATTATATAGTATTTTGTCTAATTACTGTATGAGCTATTTCGCAATTGTTTCCCCCAGAAAGAAGACTCACATTGTAATTACGACGAAGAAATAATCAAGCGTCCGCTGCAACAGAATCCGTTTTTACTACGTCTTCGTTTCCGATCATTTTCAATAAACGCTTGAATCTTCTGACGTAAAAAGAAGACATTTTCGGTTTATCACTTTTTGATGGACATCTTCATTATAACCGGATTGTTTGCAGCGACACTATCGATCCGAACCCTTCACTATTTACCAGACGACAACATTTTAGACTTCTCCAAATTGAAAGCATTTGCAGACGACAAATTAAATGCAGCTGAAATGATGAAATCTGTCGTTAAAAGGGTAGAACACATTGTGGAGATAGAAGAAAAAGTGCTAGTTTCATACATCTTCTACTTTGCGAACAGTAATTTCAAAAGCCTTCTTCCTTTGGGGTCGTTAAAGCAAGGAACTGATTTGTAAAGGGTGAAAGGGATATTTCTAATAAATAGTAAGAAACGATTTCAAAATTTAATTCGCTGAAAAAAAGAATCTTATTTTATCGGACAGTGTAGATCCAAGATCAGACTGTACGTTTTGTGCAGTCTGATCTTGGATCTAAACTGTCCGCAAAAGCGCACTAAGTCGCGCAAAACAGCCTAAGGGTCAACATCGAGGACAGATAAGGCGAAGAGCAAACCAACAGGCGCTTTTCTACGAAGAAAAGACGCTCTGTTCGGTCGTAAAGTTAACAATAAATTCGGCACTGTAATGAAAACAGACTGTATTCTCTTCTACTATAGAAATGATATATGTGTGGAGACATCTCGCTTCTTCGTACATAGGGTACCTCGAATTCTGCATGGGATAACTCGAATTCTACACGCGGTATCTGGAATTGTTCTTTTTTTTTTACAGTCCTAATATCGGATTAGAAATCCAATATTTGGGAAAGTAGTTTCATCTTTGGTACTCCGCCTATCAACCTCGGTGTTAGCAAATCCAGGTCTCAGCCAGTCGATCTCGGTGCTACCGAATCCAGGACTCAGCCTATCGACCTCGGTGCTACCGAATCCAGGACTCAGTATATCGACCTCGGTGCTACGGAATCCAATACTCGGCATATCGACCTCGGTGCTACGGAATCCAGGACTCAGCATATCGACCTCGGTGCTACCGAATCCAGGACTCAGCTATCGACCTCGGTGCTACCGAATCCAGGACTCAGCATATCGACCTCGGTGCTACCGAATCCAGGACTCAGCTATCGACCTCGGTGCTACCGAATCCAGGACTCAGCCTATAGATCATGGTGCTACCGAATTTAGGACTCAGCATATCGACCTCGGTGCTTTACTATCCAGGACTCAGCCATCGACCTCGGTGCGACCGAATCCAGGACTCGGCCATTAGATCTCGGTGCTACCGAATCCAGGACTCAGCCATCGACCTCGGTGCGACCGAATCCAGGACTCGGCCATTAGGTCTCGGTGCTACCGAATCCAGGACTCAGCTATCAGCCTCGGTGCGACCGAATCCAGGACTCGGCCATTAGAACTCGGTGCTACCGAATCCAGGACTCAGCCATCGACCTCGGTGCGACCGAATCCAGGACTCAGCCATTACACCTCGATGTTACCGAATCCAGGACTCAGCCATCGACCTCGAAGCGACCGAATCCAGGACTCAGCCTATCGACCTCGGTGCGACCGAGTCCAGAACTCAGCCATTACACCTCGATGTTACCGAATCCAGGACTCAGCCATCGACCTCGGTGCGACCGAATCCAGGACTCAGCCATTACACCTCGATGTTACCGAATCCAGGACTCAGCATATCGACCTAGGTGCTAACTAAGCTAGTACTAGGTCTATCCAATCTGTGCGACCGAGTCCAGCACTCGGCCTATCGACCTCGGAGTCTCGGAATCCAGAACTCGGCCTATTTTTCTCCATGTCTGGGAATCCAAGGCATGGCCTATCAGTCTCGGTGTCTTGCAGTCCAGGACTCGATCTATCGTTGTCAGTACTTGGTAATCGAGGAATTGGCCCATCGACACCGCTTCCACAGAATGAAGGACTTAACGTATCGATCTGAGTGCCACCGAATGTAAGACTCGGTCTATCGATCTCGGTGCCTTCGAATCCAGGACTCGGCCTATCGACGTCAGTGCCACCGATTCCAGGACTCGACCTATCGATCTCGGTGCCTTCGAATCCACGATTCGGCCTATCGACGTCAGTGCAACCGATCCCAGGACTCGGCCTATCGATCTCGGTATCAGGAAATCCAAGACTCGGGCCTGTCGAGATAGGTGCCACAGAATCTTGACCTCCGTGCAATCGAATCCAAAACTTGTTCTATCGACCACGCTGACACCGATATGAGGACTGATGAAACAAAGCACCTATTTGTACCAGATATACTAAATACAGGTTTCAATGGATTGAGACATTGTGGAAAACCTGAGGAATACTTGTCACGCGATGTTTGCCGCCTTATCGAACGCCAGGTGACAGAAAAGAGAAGTAATGCAAATTAATCAATACCTGGGGGAGATTATTCTTATCTCTTGTGCTTTTTGCTTGGCTCCTTGCTTTTTTGAGGACAGCGTAGGTCAAGATCAGCCAGCAAAAAAACGTGGTGTCTAATCTTGGATCGAAACAGTACGAACTGCGAGTCGGGGATTTTTTTTTCCAATAAAAACCATCCGTTGAAATCAGAATACAAGGGGTTTCATTGTAAGCTGGTTCGGACTTACAGATGCAAGGAGCTTTGCGAAACTTAAAGTGTATTTGTAAGAGATACATATCCCAATCAAAACACGTTTTAAAGACTAAAACTTGACTAAAGTGTATTGTTTAATGAATATTTGAGCCATGCTCCGGCAAAAGGGGGCTTAATGCTCCGGCAAAAGGGGGCTTAATGCATCTCTGTGATCCACTGTACCAAGCAAGTCATCACATAACTATGGATCCATTATAGCCACTTTTTTTCAGCCTTTTACCTAACCATGAGGGAGGCTGGTCCTTTGGCATACAGAAAATTGACAAACAGCGAAAAGTTTCGGCCCAGGTCAGCCTGCCCGGACTGCGCTGGCTGACCTTGGTCGATGCTTTTCGCAGATGCGTTAAGCCCCCTTTCACAGAGCATGGTCTCATCTACTTCAGCAGTGCTCGGAGAAAAGGGGGATTCATGCATCGTCGTAATATATTATACCGAGCAAATCGTCGCATGAGTCTGAAAACCGACGAAATCATGAGGTAGAGTGTCTTTTGAACATGTAGAAAACTTGGAATGTATATACATAGTAAAATTAGTGTTGCACCCCCTGTGTTTTTTACTGGGTTTGATTTTCTGACGTGAATGAGATAAAATTGGGTCGAAATTAGAATTCGGCTGCTGCATACACCAACAGACTCGTCTTTTGCCCATAAAATGAACTGAACTGAGGTATCCCTTGACCTCATGGTAAGTGGGAATCTTTTGCCTAGATGTTGCTTTCAAATTTAAGAAAAACGAGAAGCGTTTAAGTTTGGTTAAAACAGGGAATTTAATGTCGAAACAAAACTTACGACATGTTGAAAGTGACGTGCAGAGAATGGACACACAAAATCAGGCAATATTGCGCACATGCAAAACAGCTTGCAGTCTTTTGTCTCACACCTCTCACGAGAGGTTGAAACAGCTCGATCAGTAGCTGCTGCCATGAGGTTAAGGGATACCTCAGTTCATTCCATTTCAGAGACAACAGACTTGTTTGTTCTTGTATACAGCAGCCAGATTCTAATTTCCAACCCATTTCATATCATTCACGCCAGAAAATTAAACACGTTAAAAACACAGGGGGTGCAACACTAATTTTACTATGTATATATAACTACATATGGCAAAAAGTTCCTACGCAGGTAAGCCAGGACGGACTGCGCAGGCTGACAATGGGGCATACTTTATGCAGATGCATTAAACCCCCTTTTCACAGAGCATGGCGTTTTACCAGCATTTATCTGCTGTCAAAACGAAAGCATAGCCTATATAAATCCGTCTGTCGGTCCTTAAGAACACAAAGTTCGATCAACTAGTGAAATGAAATGTCGATCTGTCGATTCGACGATCTGTCAGTCAGTCGGTTAGTCATCAGATCGACCGACCGGCCGACAAATCGGTGGAAAAAATGATCAGACTTGAACCGAGGCTAGGTGAATACGAGCTCAGTTGTCTTTCGTCGCCAGGTGACGTCATCTCGCCAAGAAACCATCTTCATCATAAATTAGGAGAGTTATGAAAATGTCAATCTACGTATCACGACAAAAATTTCCCCGGAATGATGGGGAATAAACGAGGTGTGCCGGGCAATATAGGCGTATCTATTCGCCTCCGGGGAGTCGTAAACATGGGTTATGCGTGTTTCATTGCCTTAAAGATTGATTCAATCATAAAATTCCTTCGGTTTTATTTCAAAATAATACAATTACTGAGAAGAAAAGACTCAAGTTACCAACACGGACCGTGGTTTACCAGGTCTGAAGATGTCAACCTTACGTAGCCTTTACCCCGTAATGTCTTATTCAAATTTTTCTTAAATAATTCTTCATTATGTAAAATTCATAGGGTAAGAAAGTATAAAATCGAAAACTTTGAAGGTATAAACAAGAAATCATTGTGGCAAACGGAAAATTTGTCATCTTGAGCAACTTACAGTCGTGTGTATTGTTTTTCAAAGACTTTCTCAGTCAAATCGTCCGACTAGATTTTTTTGTGTGGAAAAAAAGGGGTTAATTACAACAAATTGTTCCCGCTCAAGATATTTATGTTTAGGTAATTCGAATTTTATACTGATTACTCTTCGATCATAAAGAGTACATCTTTTTTCAGATATAACAAAATGTTTTAGTCTGACCTATTTTACCCCCCCCTCCTTAAAAGATCTTTTTTTAACCCTTAGGTTGCTAAGCGCGACTCACTGACCTTTTGCGGACAGCGTAGATCAAGATCAGACTGCACAGAACGTGCAGTCTGATCTTTGATCTGCACTCTCCGATAAGGAGATATTTCCCCAAAAATAAATAGCTTTGAAATAGCAATATTTTTTTTTTCTTTACTATTGGCTTGAAAGTTTCATTTGACTTATTTAGCAGGATAAGGGTTAAATCTTTACCAGGAAAAAATAGACTTGTCCATATTGAATGCTGGTTTCCAACATTTTCTCCTTTTCCCACAATGTTTTTCCAAAGGCCTCTCCATCAGGGGTTGAATAAATTCGGGATTATGTGGAAAAAGGTCAAGAATACAAATTTACTTTTGATTTAACCCTTTACCAAACAATCCCGACTTTTAACGACCCTGAGAAAGAAGCCTTTTGAAAACATTGTGGCAAAAGGAGAAAATGCTGGTAACCAGCATTTTCTCCTTTTCCCACAATGTTTTCTACCCTTCCCAAAACAAATTTCAATTTTTCAGTCAAATTTATCTTGTCATCTGCAGATGCTTTCAATTTGGACTAGTCTAAAATTTTGTCGTTTGGTAAAGAGTTAAAAAACAATTATAGCCTTATCAGATTTCCCTAAACGTTTTGAAAGTACAAATTTCCTCGAATTGAGTCTGACACTGTCGGCAACAAAGTTCAAGAACTCGATGAAAAGTACAACTGACGAACTATTCAGTCTGGTTTTGGTATGTCGTCTGATCCAAACGGGCATTCGTCACAACTCGGTCGTTTCCGTAACCACATTTAACCTCGTCCGTATCAAGCGGGTTTTCCAGTGTGGAAATACTGTCAGTCACATGATCGTGAAAACATGGCGGCGCCCATGAAAATCGATTATCAACGACAACAACAACTACAGTGAAGGGATTTTCAACTATCAATCTGCCGTCGAAACTGTCAACAGAATTGGTAAACACAGTTAAAAATGACTTTACAGACTGTCAAAGGAAAGGTATAGATCTAGAAAGATTTTATAGGAAATAGGTAGTCGTGTTTTCTTTTTTAAGTGGTGCCTTCCCACTTTTAACTCTTTACCAAACGGCAAAATTTTAGATTGTACCAAATTGAAAGCATTTGCAGACGATAAATTAAGTGTAGCTTAAATGGTGATTTATGTATTGGATAGGGTAGAAAACATTGTGGGAAAAGGAGAAAATGCTGGTTACCAGCATTTTCTTCTTTTCCCACAATGTTTTCAAAAGGCTTCTTCCTCAGGGTCGTTAACCCTTTCCCAAACGATAAATTTTAGACTGGTCCAAATTGAAAGAGTTTGCAGACGACAATTTTAAATTGGATAAAAATGGCAGAAAGTTCTCCAAAAAGGGTAGAAAACACTGTGGGAAAAGGAGAAATTGCTCGTTACGAGCAATTTCTCCTTTTCCCACAGTGTTTTCAAAAGACTTGTACTGCAGACACGTGAAAACCAGGGCTTGTTTGGGAAAGGGTTAAAAGTCGGGATTGTGGCCCTCACATGCTCTTCTCTAGTTTAATTTGAATATACCTTATCATAAATTTCTTAAATTTAGACGACATTAGTATATTATGAAATCATGTGTTCTTCAGATGCTTAGCATAATTTCCAGTGTTTTTTTTCCCCATATTCTTGGTTTTTTGTTCGTTTGTTTGTCTGTATTGTGTTTTACGCCGTTTTCAACTTTATTTCAGTTATATCATTGGCCAGTGCAGCTACCCATGCTTTGCTGGGGTTTCTCGAACCAGCACTTCGCAAAATATCCCATGCCACTGACTGCTTTTCCATATAACCGTCGTCAAAACAATGATCAGATGTGAGAGAGGATGAATCCTGTCGCAATGACTATTATTAATCTACGGAAAGAAATTCGTCGAGCTAGGGATTTGAATCAGCGACGCACTGGTTTCACGTCCTGTATCGGGTTGGCATTTTTGGTCTGTATAGTAGAGCGTTAACCTTAATTTTAGCCACTTTTGATTTGTCGTCTTCAATTTGTATGTGTCTAAAATTTTGTTCGTTTCGTAAAGAGTTAAGCAAGAAATTTATGCGTGTCCATTAAAGACAGATAAGTACTGCAAAATTATCTCCACATAGCATTCTTTGGGCGTACTTACCAACAATTTTGGAAATTAATCTTAATCTAAATTTCAACACAAGGCATCTAATTGGCTGAAACGTTCTATCTCGACCAATCAGATGACTAGTCTTGGAATTTAAAATTAAAACATTGCTTATTTTAGAAATGTTAATGAAGAAGGCCCCTCATCTCGGTCACCATTTTCGATGCGGACAACAGAGGTCGCATTACATGACACACAAATGAGCCGTGCTCTGTGAAAAAGGGGGCATATCCGTGATGCATAATATCCATGAAGCCATCACATAATCATGGATCCATAATAGCCACTTTTTTTCACAACCGACTTAATCATGGAGTAAACTGGTCCTTGGACATAAAGAAAATTGACCAATAGCGAAAAGGTTCGGCCCAGGTCAGCCTGCGCGGACTGCGCAGGCTGACCTGGGTCGATACTTTTCGCAGATGCATCAAGCCCCCTTTTCACAGAGTACGGCTCAAATATATGAACCATGCTCTTGGGAAGGGGGCTTATTGCATCAGCGTGATGTATTATACGGATCTACAAAATCTATTTTGTCCAACAACCGACTGAGTCATGAGGTAGAATGGTCCCTGAGTGATTGATTGATTGTATGGTGTTTAACGCCGTTTTCAACATCATTTCAGTTATATCGCGGCGGCCAGTGCACCTATCCATGCTTTCCTGGAGTTTCTTTTACCAGTACTCGGCACAATATTCTTTCCAAGCCACTGGCTTCTTTCCTACATAACCATCATCGAAACAATGGTCAGCGGTGAGAGAGGAATGAATCCTGTCGCGATGACTATCATCAATCCTCGGAAAGAAATTGACCAAGCCGGGGATCGAACCGGCAACCTCCTGTTCTCAAGTACTGTTCGCTACCGACTGAGCTACCGGGGCTTGGCAGAATGGTCCTTGGACATGCAGGCAGTTTACAAAAAGCCAAAAGTTTCGAGCTATGTCAGCCTGCGCGGACGGCGCAGACTGATATGGGTCGATACTTTTGGCAGATGCATTCAGTCTCCCCCCCCCCCCCATTTCACGGAGCATACTTCATGTTTCTCATCTACACATGATTAAAGTATCGATACTCGAAGATTTGAATGATTAAATATTAGGAAAGGTAATTGGGAAAGTGCTCATATACACACATAAGCAAAAAACATACGTGCTAATCCATTACATATATTGAGAGGATAACCTTTAAAGACTTACTAACCAAATAACATGTATTTTCTGATAGTAACTGTGCAACTTCAGAAGTGAATACGATCTTAGATTTTTTTTATTTGAAGAAAGCAACTGGAAAAGTTTGTGCATACTAGTTCTAACTCCATAAAAAGTATATATGTATCTTGTTCTTATATACTTATATTTACAGCAGATGAAAATAAAATGAAACGCATCTTCTATTTCTCAGGTTTTGACATATATTGCCGAGTCATAGATTTCTGTCTTCCCTACAAAATGATTTGGGTTAATGGCAAGTCTGGCGGTGAACAGTCTAAGATTTCAAGTTCATGAGAAGACGCCTTGCAGTGGAGAACAATCGAATTGGACTGAATGTAATTACTAAAATAAAACAATCTGAGCGTATTCTATCACCTCGTTTCGCAAGAGACGTTTCTTGACGGATGTTATTCACGGTAGTTGTGGATTCTTTTCCTTGTCGATAAACTGGAATATCTTTATTATCGTGCTAGTATTACAGTCCCTGCGGACAAGCAAAACATAATATTGGAACTATATTGTTGCGCGAATCACGACCCGTAAAATTGTGGTATTCCTCCGCGTTAATTGAAATCAATTGCAGATAAAAAGAATGAATGTGGACCGGTAAATGTGGTCAATTTCCATAAATTTTTTACTCTAACGTTTTACTAATTGAACACGGTCATGGGCGAGGGGTTTCAATGGCCATCAAAAGCCAACGATGGAAATCATAAGAATCAGATAAGTACATAGACGGATATTTAAGACCGTGCATTGATGGGTTTTTCCGGATGAAAATTACAGTTTTCTGCCCATAAAAGGGGGTAGATTAGAAATAAGTCTACAAAGCATTAATGGAAATACGTCTTTACGTTGTCAAGATTTGTCCCAATTTTATTCGCTCCACATCCACGAGGCCAATTATTTTGATTTTTGATTTTTTTTTTATCCTAGGACGTTTGAAACCGGATAATGCCATAATGCCGGACATGGCGTAACTCACTACTGCATGCAGCACACTTTATGCGGCAAAAGGACATTTTGCTAGTAATGAATTATTTATCAGTTTGACACTTTATTCAATAAATGAAAACTTTAAACAATTCCGTAATTTTGCAAACCAGAAGAAAAACGTCTTGAAAAACATTGTGTGAAAAAATGAGAAAATGCTAGTAATCAGCAGTTTATCTTTTTTTCCACAATGCTTTCGACCCCTTAAAAGGACATTCCTATCATTCTGGCTGGTAATCAATTTGCGTTTCACAAAACTGATGGTAAACAAACATTCATGTAAAATCCATCATTTACTTGTATTCAATATACGATCTAATAGTTTAACCCTTTACCGCACAATGCCGCTTTTTGACGCCCCTGGGAAAGAAGCCTTCTGAAAACATTGTGGGAAAAGGAGAAAATGCTGGTAACCAGCATTTTCTCCTTTTCCCACAAAGTTTTCTAACCTATCAAAGAAAAATTGCACCATTTGAGACACATTGAAATAGTCGTCAGCAGATGCTTTCGATTTGGACAAGGCTAGAATTTTTCTCGTCTGGGAAAGGGATAAAGATAAAGTACAAAATATCGCTGAGCCATGCTCTGGCAAAAAGGGGTTTATTGCATCTCCGTGATGCATTACATCCAACAAGTTATCACATAATTAGGGACCCATAAATACCGTTGTGCCTAACAACCGACTGTATCATAAAGTAGCGTGGTCCTTTGACATACAGCAAATGGACCAATAGTTCTGGCCCAGGTCAACCTACCCTGACTGCGCAGGCTGACCTGGGTCAATACTTTTTCGCAGATGCATTAAGTCCCCTTTTCACAGAGCATGCCTCCACCATATTTGACATCTACGTGTGTGTTTGTCTTTTTCTTTTTCAGAGAAAAAGGATCCCCCAAAATTATAGGGAACTGGTCAGATGGAAGTAACTAACCTCTGTTCCACACGACACATTTTTAGACTGGTCTATATTGAAAGCATTTGCAGACGACAAAATAGCTGTGACTCAAATGATGTTCGATATCTGTGACAGGATAGAAAACATGTGGGGAAAAGGAGAAAATGCTGGTTACCAGCATTTTCTCCTTTGTCCCACATGTTTTTCAACTGTTTTCTCCTCCGGGCTCGGAAAAAAAAACAAACTCGCAGTTGCTTGATTTGGTAAAAGGTTACGCATGGCCATTTTGAAAGTATTATTAAACATAATGCGAAATAGGGCAAACAGACAGACGGACGGACGGGCGGATGGACGGGCAGGCAGGCAAACGGCAGACAGGCAGGCAGAAAAAAACATTCATAAGAACGAGCGAGCGAGCGAGCGAACGAACGAACGAACGAACGAACGAACGAACAAATCCATTAAAATTTCATTTCCTAGACATTCCTATGTAACAAAAGACGGTTAGGCGTCCTGCAATTTGATTAAATGCAGAACATTGCAGTTCTACAACTTTACCCTTTGCTACAAGATCCCTTATTTTTAAGAGCCCCGACGAAGACGACTTTTGAAAACAACATAAGTTCCCAATATTTTCTCCTTTTTCCTCAATGTTTTCAACCCTTTCGAAGACAATTTCCATCACTAAAACGACGGTCAAATTTATCGTCTGTAGATGCTTGCTATTATGGAAAAATCTCAAAAATTTTATTCTGAAGTACATAGTTAATCCTTTACCCAACAAACCAGTGATTTGACGACCCTGAAGAAGAAGGAGTTTTTGAAAGCATTGTGGGAAAAGAAGAAAAAATGCTGGACACCAGCATTTTCTCCTTTTCTCTTAGAGTTTTCTACCATTTCAAGGAGAGAAATCACTTTATGGCTACAATTAATTTTGTCGTCTGCAAATGCTTTCAAAAATGACGAAAGGATTTCAAATGTTGTCGACCAATGAAAGGGTCAAACACAACACACACCTTCCCTCGGGAACTGTCAATCTGATTGGTATTATTGCTTCAGGACAACATTTCAAGCTTTTTGTCTCAGAAAGTGATGCTTAACTCCCATATTTGTTTCCTTTTTGCGGACAGCGTAGACCGAAGATCAGACTGCACAGAACGTGCAGTCTGATTTTAGGTCTATACTGCCCGATACGATGAGAGAGAGCTTATTTTTTTTTCGGTAAATACTTTGTTTAGTTTGTAATGCTTTTATTTTTCTTACATTTACTCACTAAAATCTACCTGGTTAACTAGCGTATAAGCTATACACCAATCATTTATAACACAGCCCTTATAAGCTTGGGAAATAACCCCGGTATAAGCCCTGCAGGTGGGGGCGTTATTGTTGTTGTCGGTTTGTCGCATAAATTCTGGTTTTCCTCATGTCTATACTTAGAAACTGTATACGGAGATTTGCAGTAAACAATAATATTCTATAAAACTATTTTTCCTGTTTGAAATTATTATAATTCAAGAAATTTGGGCTAAAACTGGCTTGATTTTTCCACAGAAGTATTATTCATAGCCATTTTCCGCTTGCTCTTTTTAGCGCTAATTACGCACAGCGTATTAATATTTATATTTTACAGGATAGTAATGTGTCATAGCAGACAGGTCTATCTAGAATATGACATGCACAGACAACGGATTTTTAACTGACAGCACAAATAACTATATGGTTTTGTTTTTCTCTGTACAGAAAACTGTAACTTAGAGAACAAAAGACACAAATCATATAGTCATAATACAATTTTAGGGTCATAAATTTGAAAGTAACACAACTTCTGATTGGCTAAACCAAATGGTTTAGCCCATCAGAAGTTGTGTTACATTCAAATGTAGAAAATCTTGGAGAATAAGACTAAGAATATTCTTAAGAATGTTTGGTGAATACGAGCCTAGATGTTTCTATGCTGGGCCCAAATGTGTCATTGGCTCGTGTTCTTGCAAAGTTTTGAGCCCAGTGTGTTATTTGCTTGTGTTCTTGCAATGCTTTGACATTTGACAATATTCGTGTTTGTGCGCAGTGAAGTAATTTTGGAAAATGAGAACATACAGGTAATGCAGATGGGAATAGATGGAGTATTCTCAGAAAATATGAAATGAACAGCGCGCTGGGAAAAGGGGGTTTAATGGATCTCCGTAATGCATTATACAAAGCAAGTCATTGCATAATCATGGATCCATAAAATCCGCTTTGTATGAAAACCGGCTGAATCATTGGATAGAATGGTTCTTTGACATGCAAAAAATTTACAAATAGCAAAAAGCTTCGACCCAAGTCAGCCTGCCCCGACTGCGCAGGCTGACTTGGGGCGACACTTTTTGCAGATCCATTTAACTCCACTGTACAGAGTAGACTCTGTTTTCTCCTGCAGGAAGCAAAAAAATCCCCTTACGAGAAAAAGTGTTAAAAAGAAACCGGAAGCGACCTTGACCACGTGACAGTATTTGCTGTTTGTTTCCACTTACAGCGGAACAAGCGGAGCAACAGAAGTAATGAAGAAACAAATTAGAAGGCTTCGAAGAGGCTCGTAAAATCACTTTTCGAAGAAAAACGGAGAGAACTTGCAAATTAACGACTCGCTCTAAAAGCTTTCGATACTTAAATCATTGGGCAAATTGTCGTCGACGAATTCGCTTCGATCGCACGCAGACGAGCATTGTGGGTTGAGTCTATAAATAGTAACTAATGGAACTTGTTCGACTGGCCGCTGAGAGCCAAATTGGTATTTCGATATGGACTCATGCTGGTCGCAGTCTCCCATTTTTTCCTATTTTGTTAAATAATCGAGTGTGTTCAGAAACACGAAACATTTTCTCTTTTCTTTTTGGCGAAAATGTCATTCTTTTTCTTCAAGAGTGTATGTTGTAGCATCAGCGTATGACAAGGGGGGCAGCAGAGGTCATCCCCATCCAATTAGTTTCTTTTTTTATGGGATCAGGGAAAGGGGTGGAAAAGGGGTGGAGAGAGGGCGGAGGTCCACTCCCACCCGAATACTTGAGTTATTTATTAGTATAGGTAATTGAAAAAAAAAAAAAAAAAAGAAGTGTTTAGAAACAGTAGTCCTTAGTCTACGTACACTAAGTGACCAAAAATATTTTATCAAATTCCGAATTGCCACCGACTTAAAAGGAATTTTGAATGAGCAAGAAAACTAATTATGCTGGTTTTGATGATTCGACCATGAAGTAGAAAGCCAGGTTACTGAAGCTATTTACATTTATATGCTATTTGTGTTCGTTGCCTGACGTCAAAATTGTAGCTCTCTGAAACATAGTGGTGCTATTTTTTCGCTAAATTTTGGCGACGTCGCCATTTGACGTCAATTTACGTATTTTAACGTTTTTCGAAAATATTAATGTTTTCTTGAAACAGTTGTAATTATATAATATTTACATTGTATCGAGCATGAAAATTAATGAACCATGCTCTGTGAAAAGGGGGCTTAATGGATCTGCAAAGAGCATCGACCCATGTCAGCCTGCGCAGTCCGCGATATGGGTCGAAACTTTTTGCTATTTGTAAATTTTCTGCATATCAAAAGGACCAGATAAAGTCGATTGTTAGAACAAATGGATTTTATGGATCCAATATCATGTGATGACTTGCTTTGGTACAGTGCATCACAGAGATACATTAAGCTCCCTTTTGCCAGAGCATGGCTCAACTATTTCAGTGTCAAATCCATTTAGTTTTTATTTCCATATAAGTTTTATAACTATAGCTTCAGTTATTAACCCTCAATAAATTAAGGAGTAAAGTTGGAAAATGGGTCAATGGGGATTCGGACTTTGATGAAATATTTATGGCCACTTATGGCCACTAACTGCACATTCCCAGCTCCAACGACCGACGGATGAAATGCCTTTTAAGTACGAAGGAACCAAGGCCTGTTAAAAGGTGGTTATACGTCTGCAAAAGAATATCTATCCATGTAAGCCTGCTCAATCCGAACATTTAATTTGCGATCTGCAAATATTTCGAAATAGACCAGTCAAAAACTTTGTCCTTTGGTAAATGTTAAAAATGCCGTGGTCACGGAAGGACCTAAATCCTACGGATTCATCATCCATCATAAATGATTATATCCACTGCAACCAATTACATAACCAGGAGACCATGCTAAAAGACGCAGTCTTGTTCGCCCCCTACTCGGTTCGTAATCAAGACAAATCTGGATCACCACCACACACCAGGGACCAACCGCAGTGGCCACGCGATAATCACATTTTTCTTTGGTCCGAATCAGCTCGGCCCTCGACCTATATCCTATATAACTAACAAAGAAATGTAGATGATTTGGGAATTCCCTTTGCGGCCTGCGTGAGACAGTATCTCTCTCGCCAGGATTTCTTAGAAATATATATTTTGTTTTTGATTGTAATACGATAGAGGTTTTTCTCTGTTTGACGTCAGTTATCTTACATGGGGTTCCACTGGGACAGGGATACCATTATATTTAATAAACACGCGATTGATTGTTCCAGTTGACCCTTTCACCATACGACAAAATTTTAGACTTGTCCACATCACAAGCATTTGCAGACGACAAATTGAATGTAGCTTAAATGACGATATTTGTGTCCGAAAGAGAAGAAAACATTTTGGGAAAATGGTGGTTACGAGAATTTTCTTCTTTTTCCACAATGTTTTCAAAAGGCTTCTTGCTCAGAACCATATAAACACGGGGTTGTGTGGTAATGGGTTAACCTTTTCACTATATTACAAAATTTTATGACTGGTTCGGCTTGAAAAGAAATGCAGGCAACGAAATAGGCGTGGCTAAAATGATGGAATCTCTCTATGAATCAGTAGAAAACAATATGAGAAAAGGAAAAATGTTGTCTCCTTTTCTTACAATGTTTTCAAGCGCCTTCTGTCTCAGCGTCGTTAAAACACAGGAAAGTCTGGTAAAGAGTTAAACTGATTTTCCCGCATGCAATTTTAGGCGTAGTAATACACTAGTGCATAATAGTATGACTTATAAAACTTGAAAACTGTCCAGTACCTTAAGAATAAGATTTTTTATTACTGTTGGATGTATTTTGTTGCCAGTGCTATCATGTACATGTCAGGTTTAGTTGTAATATTGTTTAAATCTAGTTTTAATTTGTCTGTTTTATATTATCATGTATTCATAAATACTTTGTTCACTGTTGCATCAGCTGTACTTGTATCGCGGCCACGTGGGTCTATGACCTTTTGGAAAAATGGGATAAAACTTGAATCTATAAAAGAAATGGTCAGTGGAAACATCTTTTTCCAGTGATACGGAAAACATTTCTCGATACCTACGATTGTCCCCATTCCTTAAGGCTTTACCATACAATCCCGCCTTTAACCCTTTCCCAAACGACAAATTTTGGACTGGTCCAAATTGAAAGAGTTTGCAGACGACAATTTTAAATTTGATGAAAATGGCAGAAAGTTATCAAAAAGGGTAGAAAACACTGTGGGAAAAGGAGAAATTGCTCATTACGAGCAATTTCTCCTTTGCCCACAGTGTTTTCAAAAGACTTGTACTGCAGACACGTGAAAACCAGGGCTTGTTTGGGAAAGGGTTAAACGACCCTGCAAGAGAACTCTTTTAGAAAATTTGTGGGAAAAGGAGAAGATGTCGGCAACCAGCATTTTCTCCTTTTTCCCCCCAATGTTTTCTACCTTTCCGAAAACAAGTTTCTTTTTTTGATTCACATTCATTTTGCCATCTGCAAGTGCTTTCAATTTGGACAAGTCTAAAATTTTGTCGTGAGGCAAAGAGTTCAGGTCCAATCAGAAAACTATTCGGGGGTCAATTTGCAGGCAAAATTATTTCATACCAGTTAAGCCTTTACCACACATTCCCGACTTTAAACGACTCTGTGAAAGAAGCTTTTTGAAAACATTGTGGGAAAAGGAGAAAACGCTGGTAACGCTTGTAACCAGCATTTTCTCCTTTTCCCACAATGCTTTCAACCCTACCCAAAACAAATTTCAATTTTTGAGTCAGATTTAAAAATGTGAATAGATCCTTTTTATAATTTGTGGATAGATTTTATAACGTAACATTTGAAGTAACACTCGTCACAACACGGCCGATTCCGTACTTACATCTAACCTCGTCCGTATAAAGTAGTTTCCATTTTGAAGTACCATTCACAGGATCTTAAACATGGCGGCGCCTATGTAAATCACTTAGCAACCACATGATCAACCACGGTGAAGATATTCACATCTATCAATCTGTCGATGAAAGCTCCTAACGGAATTGATAAACCACGCTAAAAACTGAATGTACAAACTGTTTGCCGACAGAAGTATTGAAAATTGTGACTCGTGTTTCTTTTGTAAGAGGAGCTGTACAATTTTAACAACGGTAAAACGGTGTACTTCCGGCGAAGAAATGTGCCATGTAGATGCATATCAAGCTACGTGATTCACCCAAGAGACTTGATCACAGGATCACCCGAGTTACACCGAATGTTGAAGTAACAATCAAATCAGAAACCAGTCTGAAAGTCGTCCACACGTGGAATACGTCATCTCACCATATTTGGAACCGTGCTAAACACTGTTCGGATACGGATTTTCTTCCTGTCGGGTCTGACCTTTTTCGCGCGCGATACATGCATTTGATCCGGAAAATTTTATTGGTATATAATAAACATCTTTATTGATGTTCAACAAAAAATGTGCCAGACAGTTGCCTGTGGCTGAATGAAAATTTATCGTACACTTTTATGCCAAAGTTTAACCCTTAGATCCCTGAATGAAATGAAATGGCCCTTTTCAAATTTGAAAAACCAGCAATAAAATTGCAGTTTCAAGGTTATTTTGACCAGAATATGTTACAAAGAAGAAGACAGTGTAGCTCGAAGATCAGATGGCACGATATGTGCAGTCTAGTCTTAAACAACACTGTCTGCAGAAGCTTGGTTCAGCACTGTAAGGATTAAATACTCACAAATTGGCCAATTTACGTGAGTTAATGAAATTTGTCTAGCCTGACTTTTCTTCTTAGATTCTTCGATTAGAAATGTCTTAAAAATCTATTAAAAGTTATTCCACGACTTGGTTTTAGAAATTAGAGGCTTAACCCTTTAACGCACAATGCCGCTTTTTGACGCCCCTGGGAAAGGAGCCTTTTGAAAACATTGTAGGAAAAGGAGAAAATGCTGGTAACCAGCATTTTCTCCTTTTCCCACAATGTTTTCTATCCTATCAAAGAAAATTTGCACCATTTAAGCCACACTGAAATTGTCGTCTGCAAATGCTTTCAATTTGGACAAGGCTAGAATTTTGTTGTCTGGTAAAGGGTTAAAAACCTTATTTACGCCGCTTTCAACATAACTTCAATCATATAATGACGACAGTTCATTTATTCATGACTTTCCTGTGTTCAAACAGTAAGGAGACTTGGTCTCTGTAGCTCCTTGCCGAACGACTCTCTCGCTTGCTCAGTGCAGCTGACGAAGATTGAAATAGGATTTCCTGATTACGAATTTATAGAGGATATTTGTTAGCATTGGTTTTCTTTTTCCGGTGAAAGATCGAATTTTTTTTTTTTTTTTTTTTTCATATTTTCACGAGTGAAATTTATTTCATCGAGTGAACATCATCGGTAATATTTTCACGAGTGGCGCAGCCAGGAGTGAAAATATTAGCATATGATGTTTACTCGATAAAATAAATTTCGATCTTTCACCGAAAAAAAATGTTCTCTATATCTTTCTCCGGAAAAAAAAAGGGCAAATATCCTCCAGAAATTCGTAATCAGTGAGTAAGTATGTATCCATGCCTGCTTTAACTGATAAAAATTGTACAAATGTACGTATGTATGTAAGTTTGTGTCTAGGTTTGCGGGACTTCGCTTGCAAACATCCATAGCGACCGTACGTTTGTGTCCATGTTTGCCTGACCCCACAAAAATGCGTTACATTCTCAATCATGAATCAGACTAAACGAGAAATATCTTTTAAAAAAAAGATAGACGGCGTAAATTTGCCAGCAAATAGGCAGGAGCTCTTAGAATAAACATGTCTACATTTTTTACCACATGGGCCCTTAGAATAAATAAGTCTACATATCTGACCAATCACAAAATTTCTATTTATTCATTTTTTATCAATACCAAAAAGAAGGTCAAAAGCCAGTACATTCAGCTACGCCGAAAAATGAAATTTAGATTAATGGGTTAATACCCCCCCCCCCCCGCCCCCCAACGGCCAATTAGATAGATACACGACATGGTGTCACTGACATAGAGAAACCATGACGACAAAAAAGTAACAAAATATGGATCGAATACAGCAAGATCGATGGCCGTCACGCTAATAAATCGTATTTGTGATTCAGATTGAAGGATTTCGATTCCATTTCACCGTGTCCAGTATGTGGTCAGCGTGTGTCCTTTGTCCTATTGATCCAACGTCACAGAGCGTAGTCAGTAAAAGAGCCGCTGTAAAAGTTAGCGAGAGGCATTCTCCAGAAATGGTACTAGAGAGGGAAAATATTTTCCTATGACCCTTTACCTTCTCAAACAAACTTGCTGCGGACAGCATTGAAAAGATTCTTGTAAATTATGGATGGTTAAAATGATATCAAGGTTCGTATTCACCAACCATTCTTAAGAGTGCTCTCAGTCTTATTCTCCAAAATGATCTAAATTTGAAAGTAACGCAACTTCTGATTGGCTAAACCACTTGGTTTAGCAAATCAGAAGTTGTGTTACTTTCAAATTTAGAAAATCTTGGAGAACAAGACTAAGAATATTCTTAAGCATGGTTGGTGAAGACGGACTCAAGGTTCGTACTCACTAACTATTCTTGAGAACAATTTTAGTCTAACACTGGACATAAAAAGTAAAACAACATATGATTGGTTAAACCATTTGGTTAGCCAATCAGACGTTGTGTTACTTTCAAATTTAGAAAAATCTTGAACATGAGACTGTGAATGTTCTTAAGAATGGTTAGTGTATACAGACCCAGGTTATTATAATAATACGATTGCTTGTTTGTTTGTATCGTGTTTAACGCCGTTTTCAAAATTAATTCAGTTCTATCACGGCAACCTAGGTACCTATATGTAACCCTGCTTTCCTGGAGCTTCTTCTACCAGTATTTCGCGCAGTGCTCTTTCCACTCAATTAGCTGCTTTCCCACATTACTATCATTGAAACAATGATCAGAAGTGAGAGAAGAATGAATCATGTTGCAATGACTCTCATCAAACCTTGGTCTTTTACATGAATACGACAGAAAATATTGAGGATTAAGAGAAATTGATTATTACGTTTCTTTTTCTCTCTCTCTCGTTTTGCCACACTGTTATAGTTAGGTTTGCTTCGATACCAAAACAAGCATCTGAAGGTAGTATTGTGTTAACCCTTTACCACACAATGACGACTTTCAACGACCCTGAGGAAGAAGGCTTTTGAAAACATTGTAGGAAAAGGAGAAAATGCTGGTAACCAGCATTTTCTCCTTTTCCTACAATGTTTTCTACCCTACCAAAGAAAAACCACATCATTTGAGCCACACTGAAATTGTCCTCTGCAAATGCTTTCATTTGGACGAGTCTGAAATTTTGTCGTTTCGTAAAGGGTTAACACTGATATAGTCAATGGCAATTTTAGCTTTGTTTATTCGGACAGTGTAGATACATATCAGACCGAAAAGAATCTACAATTCAATCTTACATCCACATCTACGCTGTATTGTTCCACATTCTGACCAGCGAACTCTAGCACTGGAATACTGGGACCAAACATTCATAACCCTTATCCTGCTGCATAAGTTAACTCTTTACCACACGACAAAATTTTAGACTAGTCGAAATTGAAAGCATTTGCAGATGACAAAATAAATGCGACTAAAAAATTTAAACTCTTTTTGGGAAGGGTAGAAAACATTGTGGGAAAAGGAGAAAATGCTGGTTACCAGCATTTTCTCCTTTTCCAACAATGTTTTCAAAAGGTTGCTTTCTCAGGGTCGTTAAAAGTCGGGATTGTGTGGTAAAGGGTTAAATGAAGCTTTCAAGCGAAAGTAAGTCAGTATAATGCTATTTCAAAGTTATTTTTAGGACAAAATATCTCCTTCTCGGACAGTGTAGGTCCGATCATACTGCACGTTCTGTGAAGTCTGATCTTGATCTACACTGTCCGCAAAAGGTCAGTGAGTCGCGCTTAGCCTCCTAAGGGTTAAAGGACCAGTAGCGGCCAAAAGTAAACCATGCAGGTGTTAAAGTCCATATGGATTTAAATCAAACGTTTTAAAAGGATAGAAACTATTCTTAAGATTACGATACCGGTATGTTATTGTACTGTGGGTCCAAGAGTTAGTCGCTGGCAGAAAAATGAATTTCAAAACCACGTAATATTCCGGGTTAATCGTTAAAGATTAAGCCAGTTTATTCAACACAGGGACCAATACATTATTTATTGAGCGCCGGAACACGAGAGGTTTGTTTGTTTACTCTGTACCAGTGGCGCGAAAATTTTGTTTACTACCTCACGTGAACCTGCTTCCAGCGTACTATATAAGCGGGGGTAAAGCCCGCCAAAGCCCTTTCTAGAAGCGGCTTTGACAGAGGTAAAATAGATAAGGCTACCAGTACAAAGAACAAAGAATTTGCGCGCCAAGTGGCTGAAACCCCCCCCCCCCCCATCCTCACCCCTTTTGCTGTCGCTGTTTATTTCTCGTTTCAGATATGTTGTTTCACCAAACCTTACACACCGTCATGGCTGGCCTTAACTGTATTTGGAAAAGAGGACAAAACTCCTGACATTCGAAGATGGTACATTCCAACCCTTCATGCGTAGATTCATCATGCCGGGGCAAACTAATTTTAATAATCAACTGAAGATATGGATATTGATTAAGCTCGTTTTTGCGACCGTTAACGGAGCAGTTTAAGACAAATTTCATAATTTGAATTTCTGAAATATATAAATGTAACTATATTAGTACACCAGCCATGGCCACTTCCGCCAAAATTAAATTTTAGCAAAGTAATATTTCTATTGTTTTTTATCTTCCCTGTTGTTGAATAAAACGTAAACAAAAAATAGAGCGACCAGGCACCTTTTGACAAACTTTTAAAATAAACCTTTCTGCCAGCAACGTAACACTTGGATCGACCGATCAATAACAGATTATCACCTTCACAAAAATTTACACATGGTACATGGTATAACTTAAATTTAACACTTTACCGCACAATGACGCCTTTTGACGCCCCTGGGAAAGAAGCCTTTTGAAAACATTGTGGGAAAAGGAGAAAATGCTGGTAACCAGCATTTTCTCCTTTTCCCACAATGTTTTCTACCCTATCAAAGAAAAATTGCACCATTTTAGCCAAATTGAAATTGTCGTCTGCAAATGCTTTCAATTTGGAGAAGGTTAAAATTTTGTCGTCTGGTAAAGGGTTAAATGCATTTTAACTGGTACATTTTCTAATTTTGACTGCTATTGGGCCTTTAATAACACTCTAGGTTTGATTTTCAAGAGTTTTTCTAAATTTTAAAGTAACGCAATATCCGATTGGCTAGACCGAATTGTTAAGCCAATCAGAAATTGCGTAACATTCTAACTCAAGAAATAGCCTAATATTGAATGGGGTTAAGAGCCGTATCCATCAACCATTCTTAAGAACACTGTTAGTCTTTATATCTGAGATTTTCTAAGTTTTTGGAAGTAACACAATTTCTGATTGGCTAGATCAATTGGTTTAGCCAATCAGAAGTTGTTTTACTTCCAAAATTTAGAAAATTCTGGAGAATAAGACCAAGAATGTTCTAAAGAAAGGTTGGTGAATACAAGTCTCGAAGAATTTTTCCACTAGTGGAAATAAGCTGCTATAAGGGTCAGAATCCCCTCCCCCCTCTTACTTTCATGTGCTTATCAGAATGCAAAAGACGTTCCATAAATGCGGAGATTATCTACTCGTAGGTCTTCTTCCCGTCTATAAATTGTCCAATTATCTTGCTATTTCGTGATTAAGCATTTGGCTGGAGGGAAAATATTGTTGGATTCTTCTAAATTGTCTTATATCGGATGAAAAAAAAAAAAGCTCAGGGGAATCAACGGCTGATAGGTAACTTGCTCCTTTGATTTGACGCCGTTTTCAACTAGAGTTCAGTTACGTTTGTCTGTTTGCTGTTAAACGCCGCTCTCTTACATCATTTCAGTTATATCGCGGCGGGTAGTGCACCTATCTATACTTTTCTGGAGTTTCTAATACCGGTACTTCAAAAAATATTGTTTCAGGCCATTGGCTTCTTTCCGACATTATTGATTTCAGCCGTGAACAATTTTCAGCGGTGAGAGAGGAATGAATCCTGGCGCAAGGAATTTGGCCGAGCTGACGAATCGAACCATCAGAACACTGCAAATTAACCCTTTACCAAACAATCTTGTCTATGAACGACCCCGGAAAGAAGGATTTTGAAAACATCGTTGGACGAAGATAAAATACTGGTAAACAGCAGCATTGTCTCATTTTTCCACAACGTTTTATATCGTTCCAAAGAGAGATCCAATTACAAGAGCCAAATGAGGGAGTCCAAGACTTGTGTTCATGAACCATTCTTAACCCTTTCCCAAACGACAAATTTTGGACTGGTCCAAACTGAAACAGTTTGCAGACGACAATTTTAAATTTGATGAAAATGGCAGAAAGTTATCAAAAAGGGTAGAAAACACTGTGGGAAAAGGAGAAATTGCTCATTACGAGCAATTTCTCCTTTGCCCACAGTGTTTTCAAAAGACTTGTACTGCAGACACGTGAAAACCAGGGCTTGTTTGGGAAAGGGTTAACGAATAAAACGCCTTTCACATCTACATGTACCTTTGAAGCCAGTATAGATTAAGATCAGACTGAACCAACGTACGGTCTGATCTGTGTAGCTGATTTACAGTGTTGGCTTTACTAAAAAAAAAAATAGACAAAAGCAACCTTGATATTCCGATTATTACTGAATTTTACACATGACAAAAGTAACGCTCGCTTACTTCTCTTGAATTAGTTATACAATTTCAGACTTGTTTGAAATGTATTAAGAATCTCAAAGGAATACGTACCCTATTGATCTCTTCCTATAAGTAAAGTGTTTGTTTTATTATAGTGTCACCGCTTATTTAGTATTTTACCCTCCATTCTTTGTGTCTGTATTAAGAAATGAAATTAACATGATTTGGTTTGACCAATCAAATTTTGTGTAAGAATTTGTCTTACTATTTTGTGATTAAAAAAACGTCGCTCATATTTATTCGTATACAACAAAAAATTCGTTTTAAATATACATCATTTGATTTATTTTTGTTTATTTATCGTCGCCACCAGCTGCCCATATGGGCGAAGCACGAAGAAGGCTGTTGATTATGTTATGGGGGACAATGCAAGGTAAAGCGACGAAGCCCACCCAAAGTTACTCCCAGTTCTTTTACGTGCTCCGTGTAGAGCATGTCACATTCGAAAGGCTATTAGTAACTTTTTAGTTTGGAATCGAACCCAAACCATCAAGTGTTTCGATATTTGTCGCTTACAAGCCTCATGCACAGACACTTGAACTATTCTGGCTGATTTTAAAAATACTTTGTTTAAAACTAGCTGGTATGTTCAGACGTTTGGTGAAAGCATAAGGGGGTTATAGGCCTTTCGTTTAAAGCGCATTTCTAAAGCTAACCATGTTTCTCTGAACTAATGGAGTCAACAATATTATTTCACGTATTTCCGCAGCCTATAGATTCCGTCACTCGTAATTGTGAATTCGCATTCAATCGGAACATAAAAGCTGTAAATGTTTTCATTAAATACAGTATTAGCCCTTGTCACTACGTAAGTATTTATCGATGAGTCTGCGGTTGATAGCCTTTGAAAACACTGTGTCAAATTTAAAAATTGCTCGATATCGAGCAATTTTTCAATTCGACACAGCGTTTTCTTCTTTTTCCTTCATGTAGTAGTTTTTTTTTCAAAATAATGTTTCTGTACAAGATGTCTTCCGTTTGGAAGAGTCCAAAATATTTCATTTACGGCAATGGGTGAGTTCTTTTGTATCGATCTATGACGATCCGAGCAGGAACAACAACAAAAACGTTTCTCCAAGAATGTCTCTCCTAGACATGCTTTTAGCTTATTTCCCTTCAGTTCCTTTTCTGTGTACTTTATTTTTGTATTCTTTTAGCTCGAGGATCGATCACGTGACATTGTTTGACCTATCAAACTCGATTATCGACGTTTCGTCACGTCGTAGAATTTGATTAATGGCGGAATGATCAAGTTACCAGTTTATTTCTCATTTTGGATAAAAAAACCAATGTCAAAATCAATTCAGCGCGGAAGATATAGGATTCGACAATTGCAAGCGAGCTATTTTCTCCCATATTTGAAAGATTTGCTAGACGTAGAAAGATCCGAGATTGCTATTTGACGCACTTATAAAGCGTGAAATCGCTTTGGTATTCCGCTCGCGACTCATTGACGCGGAAATCGATTCTGTCTTGATCGTGATACTCTAGATCTATGATCATTTTTTGAGAAGTCGAAGCCGATTCACTACGGGTTTCCAGTATCTTTTTCTGAGAGGCACGGGAATGTAATATTCAGTACAATGCAAGAACTCCAAAACGCTTTTAGAAACGTCGACGAGCGGGGAATACATTGGAGGGCTATTTACTTGTATTATTTGTGTTACAGTCAGTGAATAGAAGACAAGCTTCATCGTTTGCCGTTTATGTAGACCATTTTCGGCGTAGCTGAATGTTCTAGCCTTTGACCTACTTCATGGTATTGATGTATTCGAATGAGTATAGAGAAATTTGCGATTGGTAAAAACATTTGGACGTTTATTCTGAAGGCCACTACAGGTTTACCGGCAAATTTACGCCGTCCATCTTTTTGAAAGTTATTTCTTGTTTCTCATTTGCCTTTATCCTACTAAAATAGAAATCAACGGAACTCATCCATTGTCCCCGCGAAGGACTATAATTGTCTCATTTTTTGGGATAGAGAGTTAAATTTGCCGGATCTGCATAGGTGGATTTGTGTAAGTTTATGGACCACGAGCTCCTGTAGTCAAGTGCTGGCGTGCATGACTATAAATGCTAGGTTGCCAGTTTGATAACAGGTCCGGTAAAACTTCTCTCTGACGTTTGGATTTCGTAGCTAATCAAGTCTTCAATTTTTCAGATGTTTTTTGCGAGTAGATGTATAAAACCTCGCTCCATGTTGAGTATCGATATTTTATGTGGATAATGGTATGCCCAGCCCGGTTGCTCAGTCGGTAACGTACGGGGCTTGAAACAACAGGGGTGGGGTCGCAGGAATCCCCAGCTCCGCAATTTTACCCGAGGAGTTATGATAGTCACTGATACAGAATGTATTCTCTCACTGCTGATCATTGCTTCGACAATGGCTATGTGGAAAAGAAGCCAGTGACTTGGGTTGAATATTCTGCAAGGTTATGGTAGAAGGAACTCCAGGAAAGGTGCACTGGCCTCTGCGATATAACCGAAGTAATGTTGAGAACGGCGCTAAACTTCATACATACAAACAAATTTATGTGGATGTTTTGGTCAGGGGTAGCGCCCGAGTGTCGCAAAAATGCCGCATTTTTTTTTGCCGCCGCCGCATTGACTCGATCCCAGCCACTCAACCAGCTGAGCTATCCGTGCAACGTTAAAATTTGTGAGATATAATGTATTTGTCCAGTGCCGGCTGTCCTGTGAAAAAGGGGTGTGTGAGAAATTACATAATGTTACATAAGTAGCGCTCTGGGAAATGGAAATTTAGTGAATTTTCGTTATTGTATAGTACCAAGCAAGTCGTCGCCTAATACTTATCCAGTTGTCCAACAATCGGCCAAATCATGGGCTAGAATGCTCCAAAGACACGCAGAGAATTTTCCAATAGCAACAATTGCAAAAAGTTTCGACACGCAGGCTGACATGAGTCGATACATTTTTGCAAATACATCAAAGTACTTTTTTTTACAGAGAATGACTTATTCTTATTGTGCAACAGAGCGACTGATTTTTGTCCAAGCTGTTTGGTAGTATCAAGCAATGGAAACGCCATGAATGACAAAATGGTGTTTTCATATGCCGTAATCTGTTTTTTTTTTCTCCCGTTCGCAGATGAGGATTGCGTTATTGACTACCCGAAACGCAGACTTTCCTACCACCTTTGGTACCATACAGCTCTGGAATCACGCGCCACAAACATCAAAGATTTTAACATCTGCTTTTATATTTCTTTTCGTCTGGAGTAGTAACTCTATCTGCTTGATTAATACTGCGGAGGAAGTGGTAAAACTGCTTGAACAATCATATTTTCAAAAAAGAAAAAAAAAAAAAGTATCCAATTTATATCTTAAATACGTTGTTCGAAAAGTTCTAGAACACGTCGCATTTTCCGTTTAAAATCATGTCTCACAATTTTGCATTGAATTCTTAATTTGTATGCAATGCTCCGTGCTGTCTATCCTGTTGTCTGATATGCAATATTTTTTTCATTAGATTTAGATTTATTTTAAAGTCCCCGTAGCGGCCAGAAGTAAACAATGAGTAGTTAGGATACATCTAAATTTAAATCATACCATTTAAAAGTATGGAAATTATTGTGAAGACGACAATCTATTATTGTGAGGTCAGTCCAGGTGTTAGTCGCTGACAGAATCTTTCAGAAAAAACCTCGTAATTACGAATGCAAAAGAAGAAATTGTTTGTTATGAGAAATTTTCTTTTGTGTCAAAGTATTTGAGACGTCACAAGGAAAAGGGGGTTTAATGCAACTACAAACAGTATCGACCTATGTCAGCCTGCGCAGTCCGCGAAACTTTTTGTTATGGGTAAATTTTCGTCAAGTGCAAGGATCATTCTACCTCATGATTCAGCCGATTGTTAGACAAAATGGATTCTGTGGACCCATAATTATGTCATGGTTTTCTTGGTAAACTGCATGAAGGAGACACATTAAAACGCCTTTGGCCAGGGCTCTGGGTCCGTATCCTTAACTCTTAAGCTGCCAAGGGCGACTCAAGCACCTTTTGCGGACAGTGTAGATCAAGATCAGACTGCACAGAACGTGCAGTCTGATCTTGGATCTACACTGCCCGATAAGATGATTTTTTTTTCTCCAAAAAGTAAGTTTGAAAGAACATTATTCGGGTTTTTACTAATGGCTTAAAATTTCATTTCACTTATTTAGCAGGATAAGGGTTATGTTTACTATACAAATACTCGGCACAACACTCCAAGCCAGTGGTACCCACAACAACAAAGTCAAAAATCTGTTCAGTGCATATCTTAAAATGTGTGCGATACTTGTATTTTGGCAGACCCGACCTTGATCCGTGTTGACCAACCATACTACATCTTACCTTAGTCTAACTCTAAATCTAGAAAGTAACACAATGTCTCATTGGCTAAACCAGATGGTTTAGAAAGTTCTTAAGAATTAGACTAAGAATGCGGCTAAGAACTGATAGCGAGCTCTAGGATACAAGCCGTGCCCGTGAGCACTCAACTTCAGACTCACGGGGGACCGTATCCGTTGCGTAGGGTTACCTTTGGGCAAGGTATTGCGAAAGCCAATAGATAAAACTAAGTAAACAAATAATGTGTAATGCAGCCAGAACATAACTGAAATCTTGACAAAACCGTAAAACTCCATCAAAACGATACCATTTGCGGGGGGAAAGGTATGATTTTCCATAATTTGTCCATTTTATTAAAATTTTTGCACAATTGTCTGCCACAATCATTGTTCGTCTGCACTGAATATGATTGAAATTGCAAGTTAGAGCGTAATTGATACTCGCGTAAATTTATTACGGGGAAACAATAACAGCGTTGTGGCGGTCAAACACGGTTATGACGCGCCTGTTTATTACAACAGACAGATTCATTAGGCGATTTTGTCTTCTGCCAACCTCGCGACAAATGAAGCCCCCCTTTCCCAATAGGCAACATCCTTCGCTCTTGCATCTCCTATCCCTGTACCAGACAACAAAATTTTAGACTTGTTTAAACTGAAATAGTTTGCAGACGACAAATTCGACGAGGCCCAAAAGATGGAATTCGTCTTTAAAAGGTTGGAAAACATTGTGGTAAAAGAAGTAAATGCTGGTTACCAGCATTTACTCCTTTTCTCACAATATTTTCAAAAGCTCTCTTTTTCAGGGTCGTTAAAATTCGGAAATTTGTGGTGAAAAGTTAACCCTTAAGCTGCCAATCGCGACTCACTGACCTTTTGCGAACAGCGTAGATCAAGATCAGACTGGACAGAACGTGCAGTCTGATCTTTGATCTACATTGTCCGATACGTTTTTTTCTTTGCGGTGAAAGCAACGTTGAAACCGCAATATTTGGGCTTTTTGTATTGAGTAGAAATTTGCTTTTCATTTATTCAGCAGCTTAAGTGTTAACCTTCTACCAAACAACGCCATGTTTTACGGTCCAAATGAAGAAAGTTGTTTTTCAAACCACAGACGGGAAAGTAGAAAATATTGGTAAACAGCATTTTCTCCTTTTTCCTCCACAACATTTTCTCTCCTTTCAATGATCAAAATTTCATTACCTTAGCCAGAAATTATTTCTCGACTGCAAATGGTTTTAATTTGGATGAGTTAAAAATTTCGCCGTGTGGTAAAGAGTTTACCGTCGTAACGGGTCATTACATCTCAACAATGGTAAAACAACAGTGACAACATAGCTTCGTGGTTATATTCATTGTAATTTTCTATATGGCGTGCAACACACGAAAAGAACCCTTCGGACATATACGTAAACGTGTGTCGTCTCAGGTCAGCCTGTGCAGTCTGTGACTAATCCGAGACGACACTTTCCGTTTTTGTGAGATTTTCTGTTTCACGAAAGACTACTGTATGAAAAAATCTTATGTAGTCGTAAAGTGCCGTCCCGGATTAGCCTGCGCCGACAGGCTAATCCGAGACGACACTTTACGCAAATGTCCGAAGGTCTCATTTCGCATGTTGCGGGCCATATAATAGAATATAAGAGCCATTATCTGACAATGCAGCTCCGTGGTCCATGATACCAAGCAAGTCATCGCCTAATCATGGACCCGTAAAATCCATTTTGTATAACAACCCACTGAATCATGAGGTACGCATGCAGAAAACTAACCAAAGGCAAAAAGTATCGACCCAGGTCAGCCTGCGCGGACTGTGCAGGCTGACCTGGGTCATTACTATTTACAGGCGCATTAAGCCCCCTCTTCACAGAGCATGACTCATATACAAACTAGAATACATTTTTTCCTATCTTATTACGGCGATTGCTCAGTGCCCGGCCCGCTAGCTCAATCGATAGTCTACAGAACTTGAAGACCAGAGAGTCGCTAGTTCAAATCCCTAGATCGACCAAAGTTCTTTCCTAGGATTGATGATAGTCATTGCGACAGGATTCATGCCTCTCTCACCGCTGATCATTGTTTCGACAATGGTTATGTGGGAAAGTAGCCGGTGGCTTAGAAAGAATATTGTACAAATTACGGGTTAAAGAAACTCCTGGAATGCATAGATAAGCGCACTAGGCTCCGCGATATAAGCTGAAATAATGTTGAAAATGGCGTTAAAAACCATACAAACAAACAATCAAACAAATAAACAAGATTGCTCAACTCTTTCGCTGTCGACTAAGTAAATTTGATTTTTTGGATATTCTACAGTAATACAACAATTGTTTTAGTCGATGGAAGCATCAGGTAACAGACGACGAAGATCCAAGATCAGACTGCATGTTCTTTGCAGTGTGACCTTGATCTTCATCAAAAGATAAAGATACAAAATTTGCCACTGGCAGTGAAAGAAGTAACAAATAAAGAGGAAACTGTCATGAGATAGTACAGCTCGCCTGGAAAAATTAATTGTTGGGGCTGGCACTGCCTTGAAACAGCAACAGGGTCCCTGCCTAGGATAAGAAGACCCAAACCCAATTCCTACAAAGTAGTGCAACAGCTCTTCCTAGATTTCATCCAGGAAACTGTCTGTGATCTTGACCTTTTCGCCATGGGCATGGATAAGGACATAGCTAATGACATAGCTAAATGAAACTATGGACCTAACTTCATCATCATACTAAATATGAGCCAAATCAATCATTCTGTCAGGAAAAAAAGTAACTCTTGGAAAACTTAACAAGAAATTTTAAAATCTGTGACCTTGACCTTAAGAGTATGGGCATAGCTAGGGTAATGCGCAGTGAAACTTTGGACCTGTATCTGTCATCAAGCCAAATATAAAGCACAACAACCATTTTTTTTTTTTGAAAATACGAGCTCTGTAACACTGTAATATAAAATCGTGCATTTCATCTTATGATGGGAGGAACCGAGCTCAGTCGGTAACGTAAAGGGCTTTGAACCAGGGGGTCGGTGGTTTTAATTCCCGGTCGGGCAAATTTTTGTCCGAGGACTGGTGATAGTCATTGCAACCGGATTCATTTCTGTCTAACCGCTGGTCATTGTTTCGAAGGGGGAGCAGTCTTTTGCTTGGGAAGAATGTTGTGCCAGGTAATGGTTAAAAAACCCTGTAGAGATGGATAGGTGCACTGGCCACGTCGATATAGCTGAAATAATGTCGAAAAAGGTGTTAAAAACCATAAACAAGAGGGCCATGATGGCCCTGTATCGCTCCACTGGCTTATAAAATTAAACCATAAATAATAAACATTTCAATTCTGAGCCAAATGGTTTCAAAATAAAGACTGTAAAAGCCCATGTGAAAGTTGAGACCCACAGGGCAAAGCCATTTTTTGATCCCAGAGCTATAATTACTTGAACCCTGGTAGAGGTCAACAAGATAAAGCCACATGCCAAAATAATACAAGTCTATGCTGTATGGTTATAAATAAGGTGATTTTCAAGTTTTGCCCATATGAAGCCTCTGTAAAACATAAGACCCCTGGTGCAAGGCTAATTTCAAAAAAAAAAAAAAAAAAAAAAAGAAAGGGAAAAAAAAAAAAAAAAAAAAACCAAGAAGATTTCTTAAGTTGTCACTATGTACGCCCATGTAAAACTTGTGACCCCTGCGGCGGGGCCAATTTTGACCCCAGGGCTAAAATTTTGGCCCGCTTGGTAGAGGCCCACTAGATAAAGCTACATGCAATATTTGGTAGCTCTAGGCCTAATGGGTAGGTACAGGAAGATTTTCAAAGTTTTCTCTATATAAGCCTATGTAAAACTTGAGACCTCTGGGGCAGAGCCAATTTTGACCCCAGGGCTATAATTTGAAGAAACTTGATAGAGGTCTACTACATAAAGCTACATGCCAAATTTGGTAGCCCTATGCCTTATGGTTTCAGACATGAAGATTTTTAAAGATTTCCAATATTTTTCAGTTTTGTTGCCATGGCAACCAGAGTTTTTAAAGGAATCAAATTCTTTCAAGAAATTCTGAAGAGGACCATGGCAGGATCATTTCTGTGAAGTTTCATGAAAATTGGATGGGTAGTTTCAGAGAAGAAGATGTTTGAAATAAAAGTTAACGCACGGACGGACGGACGGACGCACGGGCGGACGGACGGACGGACGCACGGACGCACGACGGACACCGGGCCATGACATAAGCCCGCTGGCCTTTGGCCAGTGGAGCTAAAAACGACTTTAGAAGCAAAATCATCAAGGAAGAAAGGGTGACCTCCAGTTCGCGATTTAACCATCCGCGTGAAACGTCGTAGAAAGAAGAGAGATATTATTTTACGAGACAGTAATTTATTTCGCCGAAAAAATATTCTTGCAAAAATAGTTGGATTCTCGCGATTTATGGCCGAGTTTTCCGACACCAGTCGTTTTTGTTATATAACAGCCTACCGGATTTTTTGACACATTCCGACCCTTAGCAACCTGCTTTGACTCGATATATACGGAATATTATGCGCTAAGCTCTGTGAAAAGAGGATAAATGGATCTGCAAAAATTATTGACCAATGTCAGTCTGCACAGTCCGCGCAGGCTGACATGGGTCCAAACTTTTTATTATTTGTCAATTTTCTGTATGTCAAAGGACCACTCTTCCTCACATTCCAGTTATTTTAAGACTAAATGGATTTTATGGAATCAACCGACTGATTTTACTTTTTATTTTTGCTTTTCCACCTCAAACCGAACAACCCTTGAAAAATTAGAGGAAAAAAAGAAGCCCTCTCTAGATGTAGATCATGTTTGTCTACTGAAGTTACAGACACAAAATAGTTCCCCAAGAAATAACAAACTTACACTAAGTTTCCCTAGAAAGCATCCAATCAACTATAAAAACGTAATTTAGATCGGTCCTTCCATTTTCTCTCGTAAAACATTGCAGCAGATATACTTTGTATCAAATTTTCATCTTTTGATCCTCCAATCCGGAAGTAGTCCGCTGTGGTGCGACACCGTGTATGCTTTGAAACGGTGTGTGCAAGTTTCACGTAACGTAAAAGTTGCCTTACTTAGGGGGCTTCGCCCTGGTGAAAAATTGATTACCGAACACGTAAGCGGTGTTTAAGACGAATGAACACGCGATGATTGTCTTATTTGGTTGCTTATCAGCAGATCTTTATTGCACCTTGATTATTACGTCTTGGACATGCTTAGCCTTAAGGTATTGTTTGGGTATTAATCCTTTACCGAACAATAGTATATGAGCCATGCTCTGGCAAAAGTGAACTCAATGCATCTCCGCGATGCATGATACCAAGCAAGTCACCATATGGTCATGAATTCAATAAAGTCATTTGTCTGACAACCGACTGAATTCTCAGGTAAACTGGTCCTTTGGCAATCACTTATCAACAATCTATTTATGGTTTCACACACATAATCCTCTTTACAAAACAACAACAGTATAGGTTTGTCCAAACTGGGGGCATTCATTTGTAGACTAGAACATAAAAGTGGCTCTGAATATCATGAGATTTGTTTCTGAAAGGGTAGACACATCATGGGCTAAGGAAGAAATGCTAGTAGCCAGCATTTAATCCTTTTCTTACAATATTTGCAGTAGTCTTCTTCCTAGGGGTCGCTAAACATTGGTCGTTTGGTTGAGGAAATGAAAATGGTTTAGTCGACAGTTTATTTTGTATAGTGTTAAGCCCCGTTTTAAAGATTTTATAAACTATATTTTGACTTATCCATGCTTTCTTGGGGTTTCTTTTAGCAGCGCACAATACTCTTCCTAAGCCACTGATTGCTTTCCCACATAAATACTGTCCGATAAGGAGATAATTTTCTCCAAACAATAAGTTTGCAATGGCACTATTCGGGTTTTTACTATAGGCTTAAACGTTTCATTGAGGTGGGGTGCGAAGCATGATTTACCATGTGGGAAATTGAATCTAAAAAATCTGATTCTGGGGTACCTAACATTGCAAAATCATTACCTGTAAAAATAGTACTATTAAGAAAGCATTTTATACACTTTGGCATCAAGGCATGACTAAAACGTTAACAGCAGGGGAACTTACACGACTTGGACGATAAATATGTAAACAAATACGCCATTATCATAACACAATTAAAAAAAGAGTGTTAAAACAGACTACCATGAGGCATGCGTATGTGTACGCATTTATGAATTAGTTCCACCTATAGCGTTAGGAAGCGTCAACAAATGCCATGGAAAGCTTAGAAGCATCATGAGAACTCTTGTGGTAATTTTTTTGAAAGGGATTGCTTTATTTGTCTTGATATTGCTTAATAACACTTCTCACGTCAGTTTATTTTGACATTCTATTGACCCTAACACACACAAATAGAAAAATTTTTTAGTTTGTTCTGAGATTTATAGGAGAGATACCTCTCATCTCTTTAAATGTCTGCTTGCTTTTACTCAACTCTTTCTAGTAGCATCACTTGCTTATTATTTGGTACAACAGTTAGATTTCCATTTGAGCACGATTAAAACGCACCCCACCTCAGCAGCGCTTTCACCGCTTTGATTTAACCTATTTAGCAGGATAAGGGTTAACGTGAAAAAACCTTATAGTGCAGGTATTGCAAGCTTTATGACTCTTAATTTTGATATAGGTACACTGTCTTCATATACACTTCCTTCATATATATATACTGCCCTCATGCGCACGGTCCCTATGTACACTGTCCTCATATACATGTATACGCTCTTCATATGCATTGCCCTCATATACACTGTCTCCAGATACCCTGTCCTCATATACACTTCCTTCATATTTATACTGCTGTCTTATACTCTGTCCTCATATACACTGCCTGCATATATACACTGCCCTAATATACACTCTTTTCATACACACTGCCCTCATATACACTGTCTTCTTGATCAAAATATTGCACAGTATAGAAACGTGTGTCTGTCCGTAGATTTCAGATTCCATCATTATTTTACCATTAATTCATCTTCTTCATTTTCAAACACCACAATCATAAGTATCAGTCATCAATATCTGCATTAATTTCGATATTATTACTATCATTATTATTGTTATTCCACTCATTTTGAAGGCAACATTGTAAAAAAGACTTGAAATATGCCTTAATGTTTTAACCTTCATAAAATACAGATATTATTATTATTATTATTATTATTATAACAAGGACATGTACGCTGTACATACATAGGGGATAATAGAAAGAAATGTAGAACTTCGTGACCTAATTAATAGTCACACAAAACACCTTTAAAACTTTACCATACAGTCCTGTGTTACTGTTTAGTATACCCCGAGGAAGGAAGCTTTTGAAAACATTGTGGGAAATGGAGAAAATGCTGGTAACCAGCATTTTCTCCATTTCCCACAATGTTTTCTACCCTATCACAGAACTTCAGCATTTTTGCACCAGTTTCGAAATTGTTGTCTATAGATGTTTTCTGATAAAAAGAGTCTACAATTTGTTGTTTTAATGACCCTGAGGAAGAACGCTTTTGAAAACATTGTGGGAAACGGAGAAAATGCTGGTAACCAGCATTTTCTCCATTTCCCACAATGTTTTCTACCCTATCACAGAACTTCAGCATTTTTGCACCAATTTGGAAATTGTCGTCTGCAGATGTTTTCAGTTAAGAAGAGTCTACAATCTGTTGTTTAGGATAGGGTTTAACCTATCCAGATGGTTGCGTGATGAAGTTACTTTTTAATCAAGGTTCTCTGGTTAAATCGAACACACATTGCTAAAATACAGATCAGAATTCAACCATGCTTAGTTTATTCCAATACATAAATTGCGTTCATCTTTTTTTTTTTTGTTTGTCAATTTGTTTGGTGTGTAACGCAGTTTCCATTATTATTTTAGCTATATCGTGGCGGCCAGTGCACATATCCATGCTTTTCTGAATTGTCTTCCGTCAGTGCTTTTGACAACATTTTCCCAAGCCACTGGCTGCTTTCCCACATAAGCATCGTCGAAACAAAGTTCAGCGGAGATATTCCCCAACCTCCGTAACTTTAAAATACCAACATTTTGGATTTTTTACCATCGGCTTGAAAGTTTCATTTAAGTTATTTAGCTGGACAAGGGTTAAGCTGCTTAGCGCTTTTGCAGACACTGTAGATGAAGATCCGACTGTAGAGAGCGTGCAGTCTAATCTTGAATCTACACTGTTCGTTAAGGGGAAACTTTGGCGGCGGAAACAATATTTGAAATCGAAATAATTATTATGGTTTTATACTATTGTATGGAAATTTCCTTTTAAAAACGTGTTTAGCAGACGAGGACAAACAATGAGCTTTCGTGAAGAAACAGATTAACACTTTATCGCACTATTCTGATTTATTACCATCCCGAGGAAGACGGCATTTTGAAAAACATTGTGAAAGAACGAATAAAATTGCTGGTAACCATCATTTTTCTCCTTTTTACCACAATGTTTTCTCACCCTTTTCAAAGACAAATCCAATCGTATTAGTAATTTATTGTCTGCGAATGATTTGAATTTGGACAGGTTAAAAATCTTAGTTGGTTGATAAAGAATAACTTCTTACCAAACGACAAAATTTCAGACATTCAAATTGAAAGCGTTTGCAGACGCCAAACGAAATGAGGATCAGTCGACGGGTTTTGTCTTTGAAACCATAGAAAACATTGCTGAAAAAGAAGAAAATGCTGGATACCAGCATTTCCCTTTTTCCCACAATGTTTTCAAAAGCTCTTTTCCACAGGGTAGGTAAAACACGGGACTTGTCTGGTGAAGAGTTAACCAGCTTGCGTAATATTTACCGCCATTTTTTTCTACCTTCCAAGGTCAAGTTATCACACTGACCAATCAAGATAAGCTAATTATCGAAGAAAACAAAGGTAAATGACTTCCCAACAGTTACTAGTGTAACACGTGATAGTAGTGTAAAATAACGAGGTCTCGTGATACCGCATTGTTGGTCTGGGAAAACTTTTTTTACTGGTCACAACTCGGCCGATTCCGTAAAGTCATCTAACATCGTCTGTATCAGGGAGCATCCGCAACAACTCGGCCGATTCCGTAACTACATTTAACCCTTTCCCAAACAAGCCCTGGTTTTCACGTGTCTGCAGTACAAGTCTTTTGAAAACACTGGGGGAAAAGGAGAAATTGCTCGTAACGAGCAATTTCTTCTTTTCCCACAGTGTTTTCTACCCCTTTTGAGAACTTTCTGCCATTTTCATCAAATTTAAAATTGTCGTCTGCAAACTGTTTCAGTTTGGACCAGTCCAAAATTTGTCGTTTGGGAAAGGGTTAAAACATGTCTGCGCATGTCATAATTCTTCGAAGACTGACCTGCCTCATTCGGCATACCTCGGGTGATCCGGTGATCAAATCCCTCGGCTGTATCACGTAGCTTGATATGCACCTACACGGTACATTTCGCACATCTCCGGAAGCACACCGCTTTACCGTTATTGAAATTGTAAGGCTCCTCTTTAGAAAGAACGCATGAGTAAATTTTCTATCGTTATCTTTCTAAGAGTATTTTAGACGGCAAACAGTTTGTACATTCAATTTTTAGTGTGGTTTATCAATTCCGTTAGGAGCTTTCATCGACAGATCGATAGAAGTGAATAACTTCACAGTGGTTGTTCATGTCGTTGCTAAGTGATTTACATAGGCGCCGCCATGTTTAAGATCATGTGATTGGTAGTTCAAAATGGAAGCCTCCCTTATACAGACGAGGTTAGATGTAGGTACGGAATCGGCCGAGTTGTGACGAGTGTGACCTGTCTGATACCAAGCAAGTCACCACATTATTATGGATCCATAAAATCCATTTTGTCTTACATCGGACTGAATTATGAGGTGCACTGGTCCTTTGACATGCAGAAAATTTACGAAAAACAAAAGGTTTCGACCCAGGTCGGCCTGCGCGGACTGCGCAGGCTGACCTGGCTCGATACTTTTTTGTAGATGCAGTAAGTACGCTTTTCACAGAACGTGGCTCAAATGTAAGATGAAGTGACAATAACAGCCTTGTAACTTTTAGGCTGCGGGTTTGAGTCTCGCTGGAAACACTAAGTTTTTCGTTGGAATGTCCTCGGGCAAGACGCTTCAAAGGCAAAGCCTACTACTGGGAAAATCTAGGATACACACCAGTATGTATGCTGTCAACGTGACATAACTGAAATAATGCTGAAAACGGCGTAAAGCACCATTCAATCAACCGACCGACCGACCGACCGACCGACCGACCGATCGATCGATCGATCGATCAATCAATCAATCAATCAATCAATCAATCGATCCTCTAAGTCCAATTTATGGACTGAACCCTTTACAAAAACACAAAATTTTAGACTTGTCCAAATCGAAAGCATTCGCAGACGATAAATAAAATGTAACTAATGTTTTGGGATTTGTCCTAGAAAGGACAGACAACATTGTGGAACAAGAAATATCTTTTAAAAAGATAGTCGGCGTATATTTGCCAGCAAATAGGTAGGGGACCTCAAAATAAACATGTATACATTTTTCACCAATCACAGCTTTCTATTTATTCATTCGTTATCATAACCAAAAAGTAGGTAAAAAACCAACACATTCATCTACGCCGAAAAAAAGGAGAGAGTGCTGGTAACCAGCATTTTCTCCTTTTTGCCACAATGTTTTCAAAAGCCCGCGTCTTCAGATTCATTGAAATATGGAACTGTTTGGTAAAGGCTAAAATCAGTCATGTTTTACGTGTTTGGTTCTCTATAAAAGCGGTTAAATTAAACTACAAAGCATATTCTTTCAGCACTCTACGACACAAAACTGTGTTAACCAACGCCTTAAATTAATGAACAGCTCCAGAAAAATCCCGGGAAACAAATAGATTTGCCATTGTAATGCAATTTTTACAGGGGTCCTCTCGAGGCATATAATATAGCCATGTTTCCATTTTCTTGCGATTGAATTATAGAAGAAAAAATCTAAAAACGTTCCCGGCTGTATTTTTTTCTGTAATTTATTACCGTACAGATGTGACTTTCACGCCATTGTGTTAAAATGTTTCTAAAAATCTTGGAAAAAAAAAAAAGAAGGAATCGCTTGTCACAAGTTCTGTTTTCCCCGCAATGTTTTCAATATCGACAAAAAAAGTCTTTGGCTTTTTTTTTTTCAAATACACATAACTTTTTTTTTAAAGATACATTTATACTAGGTTTTCAGCTAGTTTTTAATCCATTTCATCTTTATTTAATCAAACTATAATTATTCCTCTATCTGCATGCCAAGACGGTTGAAAGTAAACAGGTACTTAAGATAAGTGTTTCTACAAAATTTTACATGTATTTTAATAATATGATGAAGAACCATCGATCTATATTGAATATTTAGTTGCAAAATTGAACTCTGAAACTGGGACATATATTTTGGGACACCCTGTATATCAGTAATTTATCTATGTTTACACAGCAGTCCAAATTCTGAAGCGTTCTACAGTCTATCAAATTTTAACAGCATTTGTTTTTTGCTCTAAGGATAGTGTATCTTTAATCAGAATCAGAATCAGAATATTTTATTGACTTAAACTACAGAGTTTTTCGTCATCAACCACAAAAATTGACATAAATCTTTAATATTCTTGTTTTTCAAATGTTTTAATCCTTATCCTGTTGAATAAAAGAAATGAAACTTTCAAGCCAATGGTAAAAATCCAAATTTCACCATTTCAGAGGTATTTTTGGAGGAAATATATCTCCTTATCGGACAGTGTAGATCCAAGATCAGACTGCACGTTCTGTGCAGTCTGATCTTGATCTACGCTGTCCGCAAAAGGTCAGTGAGTCGCGCTTAACAACCTAAGGGTTAAAAATGCCTGTACAGTAAGCAATAAATCTTATTTTCTTCTCCCCATTTTCTTGCAAGAATCGAGATATTCAGATTTCTTTTAAATCAAAATATCAATTTCCTGTTTTCATTTTTTTTTCCTGACTTTGGTTTCAACAAACCACAGAGAAATCTGCAATAATGGAGTTTGTCTTTAACACGGTAGAAAATATTGTTTGAAAAATTAAAAAAAAAAAAAAAAAAAATGCTGGTTACCAGCATTTACTTCTTTTCTCAAACTGTTTTCGGAAGCTTACTTCCTTAGTGTAGTTATATTGTTTGAAAAATTAAAAAGAGAGAGAAAAAAAAAGTTAGTGTCGTTATACTGTTTGAAAAATTAAAAAGAGAGAGAGAGAGAGAGAGAAAAAAAAAAAAAAAAAAAAAATGCTGGTTACCAGCATTTACTTCTTTTCCCAAACTGTTTTCAGAAGCTTGCTTCCGTAATGTCGTTAAACAACGGGGTCGTTTGGTAAGGGGAACAGTATCATAGAAGACATTCATTACTCGTGCAACCTGATGGAGATGCACTTATAATCTTTAGTAAGGCCTGATAGACGTTTCGTTGTGGTTGCAGACAGTGTAGATCAAGACCAGAGGACAACAATGTAGTCTGATCTTGGGTCAACTGTATTCAATAGTGTTTGATATTCAAGTCGACGAAAGCGTCAGAAGTTGGGGGTATTTTATTGTTGGCTGGGATTCTCCGTTTTAACACTTACCCTGCTATATAACTAAAAGAAAGCCTTCAAGTCGATAGTAAAAAATCGAATGTTGCTATTTCAAACTTGCTTTTTGGAGAAAAATGTCACCTTATCGGACAGTGTAGATCCAAGATCAGACTGCACGTTCTGTGCAGTCTGATTTTGATCTACACTGTCCGCAAAAGGCCATTGAGCCGCTCATAGCAGCCTAAGGGTTAACATTTTGTACTTTTTTTCAGCAGTTTTTCCAGGACTATTTTTCCACTTGTTGTAGACGCCCCTCTTTTTTAAAACACTGTTGGCAAATGAGAAATATCCCTCTTATGAACAGTTTCTCATTTCCCCATATTTTTCTTTGTTACATGTATGTAAGTATTAACTCTTAACCTGCTAAATTAGTTAAATGAAACTTTCAAGTCAACAGTAAAAACCTGAATGGTACTATTTCATATTCATTTTTGGTGATAAAAGAAAAAAAAAAAATCTCCTTATCGGACAGTGTAGATCGAGTTTTGTCGCCCAGTCAAGAGTTAACTCTTTATAGAACAGAACAGAACAGATCATTTTATTGACTTAACCTATACAGGTCATCGTCTCAACATTAACTATCAAAACCTCAAACGACAACGTGAACCATACAGGAGGCAACAAAATCCTATGTACAAAACATACATACATATGGAAACTGAAATTAATTTACATGTAAACATTTAAGTTTTCATACTTCTAAAGCCTACTGGTAATATAAATTGTATAATACTGGTACTGGTATAATATACACTGGTAATATAACATACGCATACATGGAAACTGGAATTAATCTAGACATAAGCATTTGAGTTTACACAGCATCTGAAGATGTCACATTGAATAGCTGTTGCAGATTGTGTAGATCAGGATCAGACCGCACAAATGCGCAGTCTGATACTAGACCTAAATCGTCCGCTGTCTGAATCCAATCCACACAATTACAAAATCATACAGGAGGTAGTAAGAAAAACATACGTATATATTAAAACCAAAATTAATTTAGACATAGTTAAGATTTCAAACTATCAGGCCTACAGGTAACGTCAGAATAAGTCACCCTAGATAGATGTTGCGGACCTTGTAGATCAAGGTCAGACAGCACAGATGTGCAGTCTGATCCCAGATCCAAGTGGTCCGCTGTTTAAAACCAATTCACACAATACCAAACGACAAAATTTTAGTCCAAATAGAAAGTATTAGCAGACGATAAATTAACCCTTTACCACACAATCCCGACTTTTAACGACCCTGTAAAAGAAGCCTTTTGAAAACGTTGTGGGAAAAGGAGAAAATGCTGGTAACCAGCATTTTCTCCTTTTCCCACAATGTTTTCTACCCTACCCCTAGCAAATTTCATTTTTTCAGTCCCATTTATTTTGTCTCCTGCAAATGCTTTCAATTTGGACCAGCCTAAATTTTGTCGTTTGGTAAAGAGTTAAATAAGGTTCAAATGATGAATTTTTTTGTTTGGAAGGGTAGAAAACATGGTCGGAAAAGAAGGAAGTGCCGATTACCAGCATTTTCTTCTTTTTCCTCAATGGTTGAAAGAAAAATCCTTTTCTTCATCGGGGTCGTTAAAACTCGGGATTGTTCGGTAAAGAGTAACGTGTCATTGTAGACACATAGTGCTCGCGTACTCCCAGTCCGATGCACTTTCTACCCGTAATCTGCATTGAAGATCTTTCGCTGCATTTGCAGACAGTGTAGATCAATATCAGGCGACCAAGAACATGCAGTATGACCTCTATGTCAATTAGAGAAAGAGATTGACAGAGACGGGGATTTGAACGAGTGGCCCACTGGTATCAACTCCTGCACGTAACCGACTGAACTACCATGCTCGGAAACCTGTTAGTCGAAATTAACCCAGATAATCTGAAGTATTTTATATTCTAATACTGTAGATTTGTAAATTGTTGAGTCAGAATATGCCAGAGTAGAGCCAGTATTTAGAACCAAATGACAGCATTCGAAAAACTAAGAATTTAGAATTTGAAAAATTATACATTCTAATTTCGAATAATTTAGATTTCAATATATGAGTCAAGCTCTGGCAAAAGGGGGCTTAATGCATCTCCGTGATGCAAAATAACAAGCAAGTCATCACATAATTATGGATCGATAAAATCCATTTGGTCTGAAAATCGACTGAATCCTCAGGTAGAATGGTCCTTAACCCTTTACCAGACGACAAAATTTTAGCCTTGTCCAAATTGAAAGCATTTACAGACGACAATTTTATTGTGGCTCAGATGGTGCAATCTGTCTTTGATAGGGCAGAAAACATTGTGGGAAAAGGAGAAAATGCTGGTTACCAGCATTTTCTCCTTTTCCCACAATGTTTTCAAAAGGCTTCTTTCCCAGGGGCGTCAAAAGGCGGCGTTGTGCGGTAAAGGGTTAAACATGCAGAAAATTGACCAAAAGCAAAACGTTTCGGCCACGGTCAGCCTGCGCGGACTGCGCAGGCTTACCTGGGACGATACTTTTTACAAGCGCATTAAGCTCCCTTTTTAAAGAGCATGGCTCATATTTATCAACGTTTATACCTCACAATAAGCTGTCGAGTCATCATCATTATATGGCCCGCAACCTGCGAAATGAGACCCTCGGACATTTGCGTAAAGTGTCGTCCCGTATTAGCCTGCGCAGTCCGCGCAGGCTAATCCGGGACGGCACTTTACGACTACATAGGATTTTTTCATGCAGTAGACTTTCGTGAAACAGAAAATCGCACAAAAACGGGAAGTGTCGTCTCGGATTAGTCACAGACTGCACATGCTGATCTAGGACGACACACTTTTACGCATATGTCCGAAGGCCCTTTTTCGTGTGCTGCACGCCATATCATAGTACAGTCAATATATCAGATTAATCGACAATATTTGAATAATTTGAATAATTGCATAATTCGAATAATGGAGATGTCATCGAATGTAACATACATTCTTCCAATGGATTATTTTGTCAGAATATACCAGCAAGTTTGCCTTCCTGATTGAATTATGAACACACACAGTCAACAATTCACCACGGATCCACTGATTTGACTATTGTTACTGTAATTTGTAGGGAAATTCCCACGTGACAACTACGGTGGTATATAGACAGAATTTTCTCTCCATGTCTGCCTCTGTATGTCTGTGTCTCCGTCTGTCTCGATATAAGTACTCATGCATGCGAGTGCACGTATGTGAAATCTCCTGGGTCTGTATTGATCAATCTTTTAATAATATTCTTAGTCTAATTGTCAAGAATGTTCTGAATATCAAAGTAACCAGTTTTTGACTGGCTAAACCCAACTTTTAGTCACCTTGATTTGCGTTACGTTCTAAATTTAGAATACGACGAAGAATGCACTAAAGAATGGTTGGTTAGTACGGTTCCTATAAGTCCACTACGCTCTCCGCTTCTCTGTTGATGTTTTCAGTCCATATCTAATACCCATGAAAACTTGAACGAAAATTTCTTTCTGTAATGGAATACGATACCAATTTGAAATGATATGAGCCATGCTTTGTGAAAAGGGGTCTTCATGCATCTGCGAAAAGTGTCAGTTCCGGTCGTCCTGGGAAGTCCTTGCAGGCTGACCTGGGCCGGAACTTTTCGCTATTGGTCAACTTTCTGTATGTCTAAGTACCAGTCTACATAATGATTCAGGCAATTTGTAATAAAAAGGGCCATTACGGATCTATAATTATGTAATGGCTTGATTGGTATCATGCATCATAGAGATGCCTCAAGCCCCCTTTTGCCAGAACAGGACTTATATGTTTCTTGTCAGTTTTGCTGAAATTCAGACATTTGTTAATACGAAGTTTAAAGCCGTTTCAACATTATTTTCAATTATATCGCGGCTGCCAGTGCATCTATCCATGCTTTTCTGGATTCTCGTTTTAGCGGTACTTTACAAAATGTTCTGCCCAAGCCACTGGCTGCTTTTCCACATAACCACCGTCCAAACAATGATAACGGGTGGGGGAGGTGTAAATCCTATCGTAATGACTATCATCAATCCGCGGAAAGAAGTAGGCCGAGCTTTGGTTTTAAATGATGACGAAAAAAGCGTTAAACCCATAGAAACAAATAAAACCACAACGAAATGATAACGTTTCCTTTGACCAGAGAACTCATTCATACTCTTTATTGAAAATATTTACTTCATTATCTTGTAGTATTCTACAGCTTACAATGAAAAGTAAGCATAAATTTGAAAGGCAGTTGATCATAAAACTTTTAGTCCTTTTCCAAACAATCCTGTATTTTAACTACCCTGATAACCTGGTTACCAGCATTTTCTCCATTTTCGACAATATTTTCTAACCTTTTGCAGACCAATCTCATCATATGAGCCACATTTATTTAGTCGTCTGGATGTACTTGATCCATGCTCTGTGAAAAAGGGGGCTCCATGCATCTGCGAAAAGTATCGGCTCAGGTCAGCCTGCGCAGTCCGCGCATGCTGACCTGAGCCGAAACTTTTCGCTAATGGTCAATATTCTGTATGTCCAAGGAGCAGTCTACCTCATGATTCAGTCGGTTGTTAAAAGAAAATGGCTTTTATGGATTTATAATTATGTGATGGCTTGATTGGTACAATGCATCACGGAGATGCATTAAGACCTTTTTTGCCAGAGCATGGCTCACTTTCAATATGGACGAGTCTATTTTTTTTCTGGCTGGGAAAGTATAGTTAGTGTCTTTACATGATAGGGGAGGGAAAGAAAATTATTCACGAGAGATTACAAATGAACGGACGACTCAAAAACATTATTCGTAATTACTTTAGAACTAAAACACCTTTTTAATCACTTATTTTATTGCCCATCTTTAGGGAAGGAATAAAATTCCGTCCTATCGATCTACTTTCTGGGTTAGTGTGCTCTGTTTTCCTGTAGGAATGTATCCTTACGCGTCCGCCATTTTTATTGATTCCGCTGGTTTGATTGGTCGTTTTTGCTTTCTTTTTATCAGCAGCTTATGTCAATTTGGACTGATCTTTTGCTGTGTAACTGAAATTACGCTACGTAGATGAGATTGGCCCCAAAGATATTACAGTTGATGGTTATTTTGGAGGCAAAAACCGCAGGACGTAGGCGTCGATTCGATATATTTATTGCGTTAATGTCAAGGTCTTTCATTTGCCTATTCTTATGTATTTCTACGCACGTCTATATGTTATTGATGGGAAGTTTTTATCGTACTAGACTCAAATGCAGACCATTATACACGGTGTATCGGAGACACTGGAACGTGCTGATTGCGCGAGCTAGTTCATTAAGATCATTTTGAGAGAATGACATATTCTGGTTTAGGTGAAGTTTCGGACGCGTTGATCTTTCGTGGTCTTTTTATTTCTTGGAAAATCTCGATGTTTCGAATCCCATGCTCTTTCGATTTCTTTCAGAGGACTGATGTTAGTCATTTCGACAGGATTCATTCCTCTCACAGCTGATTGATGTTTCGACGATGGTTATGTGGGAAAGCAGCCGCAGGCTTAGGAAGAATATTGTGCGATATACTGGTAAACAAAACTTTAGGAAAGCATTACCCCATAGGCTGCTAGCGGTACTCAACGACCTTTTGCAGACAGTGTAGATCAAGATCAGACTGCATAGAAAGTACAGTCTGATCTTGGATCTACACTGTCCGATAAGGAGATAATTCTTCCCCCTCAAAAAATAATTTTGAAATAACAACATTTGGATTTTTTACTATCAGGTTGAAGATTTCATTAACTTTTTATCTGGATAAAGGTTAACCCTTTCCCAAACGACAAATTTTAGACTGGTCCAAATTGAAAGAGTTTGCAGACGACAATTTTAAATTTGGTGAAAATGACAGAAAGTTCTCCAAAAGGGCAGAAAACACTGTGGGAAAAGGAGAAATTGCTCGTTACGAGCAATTTCTCCTTTTCCCACAGTGTTTTCAAAAGACTTGTACTACAGACACGTGAAAACCAGTGCTTGTTTGGGAAAGGGTTAAGCATGGAGTTGGGCACTGACAGCCGCAGTATATAACTGAAATAATGTTGAAAAGGCGTAAAACGCAATACAAATAGAAAACTGGTTGATTGTTGCCGGGGTTCTTTATTCGCTTTAATTTTTTACCTACCTGGGTACCAGTCCGATTAATTGTTTTTACATATTCGGGATGTTCCTTTGTCAAAATTTACGGGACCAATTAACAGTTTTGCCACAGATCTGTATAGACCGTGAAAGGAGATCGTGATAAGGAGTGATAAAAGGATTGTTACTGCCTGGGTCCAGGCTACTCTTTACCAAATGACAAAATTCTAGACCAAATTGGAAGCAAGTGCAGACGACAAACTGAATGTGACTCCAATGATTAAATTTGCCCTCAAAATGATAGAAAACATTTTGGGAAAATGAGAAAATACTGATTACCAGTATTTTCTTTTCTTCAAACAGTGTTTACCACAATTTCAAAGACAAATCCCACCATTTAAGATCAATAATATTTTTCGTCTGCAACTGGTTTGGGCTAGTCTAAAACTTAGTCGTTGAAGACACCGTCGTCCTTTTAAGAGCATATTTATACCGCTCAGGGCTACCTAACAAGTTTCAAATAGGTTTTTTTTTTTAATTGAATATGGTCCCGGGCACATAATACAATTTATTTCATGCTTTTCTGTAATTTTCGAGAAATAATGGTGGATTATGGTTTTGATATTTCATGGTTACGACCAGTGAAAAATACCGATTTTAAATTTTCACTCTGCAATTGAAGGCGGAAAAAGTAGTTCCCGCGCACTTGTTACCTAGGTAATCAGCGCGTGCCATTCAACCGGAGGGAAAATATGGCGTATTTACGCGCATTTACCCTACATGTGTATTTCTCGCGCTTTACGTGATATTGTAATGCGTTGTTATGTGAGGGAGGTACGCCACGGGGAATGACCGAAAACAACTGTACTGGATTTAGATGAAAGTAAAAAAAAAAAAAGGGGGGGGGGTTTAGAAGCATTAAACAAATAGATTTTTTTTTTCGGTGAAAGATCGAAATGTATTTCATCTCTTGAACATCATCGGTAATATTTTCCCTCGTAGCTGAGCCACCCTTAAAAATATTACCGCTATTTCGATCTTTCACCGTAAGAAACAAATATCCTCTATACTGACCAATAACAATGCCTATTTATAGTTTATAACTTTAGGCAGGCAAGTTTTTAACGCTGTGTCTGAACAGCAAATTTGCGTCTTAACTCTTTACCAAACGACAAAATTTTAGACTTGTCCAAATTGAAAGGATTTGCAGACGACAAATTAAATATAACTCAAAACAAGTAAATTGTCTTTAATAGAGTAGAAAACATTGTGGGAAAAGTAGAAAATGCTGGTTACGAAGATTTTCTCTTTTCCACACCACGTTTTCAAAAGGCTTCTTTCTCGTGGTCGTTAAAAGTCGTCATTGTGTGGTAAAGAGTTAAAAGGCTACGTATCACTTTAACAGAAAACCGTGATTATTGGTTTCTCACACTTCTATGTTCTATGTATTGATTTATGGCTTACTATGTTTGCCACATTACATTCAGTGATAAAAAAAAAAACATTTGTGTAGTGTATGGCCATAAAAATCCGAATGATTCCGTCCAAAGCATTTGAATATCGAACTACAGTAACGCTCAGGCCTCTCACGCCCAAAGGCCCGCCCGGGTAGCTCAGTGGTTGGCGTATCTGACTTAATACCCGGTGGTTATGAGTTCGTAGCCCGGTTGAGGCAAACTTTCTTTCCGGCAATTTTTCACCTCCTACCTCTGATGCATGTGAGAAAAGTAGTCAGTGGCTTTGGAAAGAAAGTTGTGTCAGTACTGATGTGAGAATGCCAGGAAACATGGGTGCGTCACTGACGGCCATGATATGACCAGTTAAAATGGTGTTAAAATCCAGTACGAACTAAACAAACTAATGTCACGCATCGGCAAGGACAAAATGAACAGCTTTAAGTATGTATTGATATTAATTTCACATCGCTGTGTGACATGTAACAAAGAGATAAATCAAATGATTTTAAAGAAACATAAATCATAGAAGTAAAAAGGAAAACACGTCAACAACTTTACGTTCCTCTGGAACATACAACTGCGAAAGCTCCACAACATATGCGAGTTGCACCATTTTGACAAATATGATTAAAAAAAAAAAAAAAAATGAGCCGTGCTCTGGTAAAAGGGGGCTTAATGCAACTCCGTGATCCATGATACCGATCAAGTCATCCCATAATTATGGATATGTAATAACCACTATTTTTAACAACTGACTTAATCATGGGGTAGGCTGGTCCTTGGGCACACACACACACACACACACACACACACACACACACACACACACACACACACAAATGACCAACAGCGAAAAGTTTCGGCCCAGGTCAGCCTGCGCGGACTGCGCAGGCTGACCTGGGTCGATACTTTTCGCAGATGCATTAAGCTCCATTTTCACAGAGCATGGTTCAAATGGTTTGACAAGACTGGTTCCTGATTGACTATTCCTGTACGGATTAGGATAACTTAAAAAGACTTAATAAGATTTTGTTGTATTGAATCAAAATTTGTTCTGAAACACGGATAGATATTATCAATTCAATCCTTTCAATGCAAGCGTTAAGAAACTTCGCGGTTACATTCAGTAAAATGTGCGTTTTGAGCGTTTAAAAATCGTCCCCGTCTATTTTTACGAAATCAGATATGACGTCATTGTACCTATTTGAATACAATCCCATTCGGTATACCTCGGATGATCCGGTGATCAAATCCCTCGGCTGTATCACGTAGCTTGATATGAACCTACACGGTACATTTCGCACGTCGCCGGAGGCACGCCGTTTTACCGCTATTGAAATTGTAAGACTCCTCTTAAAAAAGAAAATATGAGTCAATTTTCGATCGATATCTTTCTAAGAATATTTCAGTCGGCAAACTGTACATTCAATTTTTAGCGTGGTTTATCAATTCCGTTGGGAACTTTTATCGACAGATCGATAGATGTGAATAACTTCACTGTAGTTGTTCATGCTGCTAAGCGATCTGCAAGGGCACCGCCATGTTTAAGATCATGGGATTGGTAGTTTAAAATGGAAGCCTCCTTTATACGGACGAGGCGAGATGTAGGTACGAAATCGGCCGAGCTGTGACGGGTGTACAATCCCACATGATCGAATCATGTTATCAATCACGTGATATCCCCCCCCCCCACAAAAAAAAAAAAAATGCTTAATTCCGGCGCATGATCTGAAAATATGCCTGAAGAGGCAACGTATCAAGTTCAGGAAATTCCTTTGAAGAATTTTTTTTGTCGAACGCGTCTCTTTCTTATGAACTGGTGGTTTGCGATCTATTCCTTAAACTAAATTCAATAGTGAAACACTTTGAAGTTCTGTATGATTTTCAAATTTGAATAGTTCCACTTAAGAGCTCCTTGCCGAAAGGGTGGGTTGAAATCAAGTACAGATGGCGCAGAGAGACCTCTCGATGTAAATTGTGCGGTATTTTATAGGGAGTCCTTTCCTACAAAGCGGAAATACTCGAGTTCTTTTCCAGCCCAAAGTACGAGTATATGTCCAGTTTTAGTAATATATAAATGAATCAAGCTCAGGGTCCGTATTCACCAACCATTCTTAAGAACATTCTCAGTCTTATTCTCCAACATTTTCTGGATTCGAAAGTAACACAACTTCTGATTGGCTAAACCATTTGGTTTAGCCAATCAGAAGTTGTGTTACTTTCAGATTTGGACAATACGGACCCTGGTAAATTGGGGCTTAGTGTATCATCGTAATGCATTATACCATGCAAGTCACCACACTTTTTTCAATAATCGATTGATCATGACGTAGAATGATGCTTAGATATGTAGAAAATTGACCACTAGCGAAAAGTTTTGGCCCAGGTCAGCCTGCGCGGACTGCACAGGCTGTCCTGAACCGATACTTTTCGCAGATGTATGAAACCCCCTTTTCACACAGCATGACTAAATTATGAAAGAGGCCAATATAGTTTTAGGCCGGAATTAAAAATTTCTTGCAAAATACTTACAAATACAACCAGATGTATTTTTCTTAACAGTCGTACTAATTTTTATGGTTACTTTGAATGAAAATGAGCAAGTTTTGGCGTTAAAGAACCGAGATGGTCGTCTTGCAGTCGGTTACTCCGTCTATTTCTATTACATTATATATGACGTCTTCATACATCGTATATGACGTCATCATACTAATATGAATACAAGCCTTCGTAATCGACGAGTGTCCTTGATCGTCATTCGGCATACCTCGGGTGATCCGGTGATCAAATCCCTCGGCTGTATCACGTAGCTTGATAAGCACCTACACGGTACATTTCGCACACCTCCGGAAGCACACCGCTTTACCGTTATTGAAATTGTAAGGCTCCTCTTTAGAAAGAACGCATGAGTAAATTTTCTATCGTTATCTTTCTAAGAGTATTTCAGTCGGCAAACAGTTTGTACATTCAATTTTTAGCGTGGTTTATCAATTCCGTTAGGAGCTTTCATCGACAGATCGATAGAAGTGAATAACTTCACAGTGGTTGTTCAATGTCGTTGCTAAGCGATCTACAGGGGCGCAGCCATGTTTAAGATCATGTGATTGGTAGTTCAAAATGGAAGCCTCCCTTATACAGACGAGGTTAGATGTAGGTACGGAATCGGCCGAGTTGTGACGAGTGCTTGATCGTGTGACGTTCCCGTAATTTTTTGCAAAATTCTGGCGCAAAATCTACAAATACCTAAAGATGCTACGTAGCCCATTCAGCAAAAATTTTAATACTATTGAAACTTTCTTTTTACTTTTTTTCCCCTTCTTTACGGATAATTTGCCGCCTGTCGGATTAATTAATTCAATGATTATTATTATTCAAACCTTTTGTGAGATTATTAACAAAAAAAAAAAAAAAGAAAAAAAGAACTGAATAGCTTTCTGATAAACTTAACTCTTTACTTAATGACACGTTTTTGGACAGATTCACACTGAAAGCACCGATTAGTTCAAATGATGGAACCAGTCTCTGAAATGATAGAAAACATTGTGAGGAAAAGGGAGAAAATGCTGGTTACCACAATGTTTTCAAATGGCTTATTTCTCAGGCTTGTGAAAAAAATTGGGAACTGTTTTGCAAAGGATTAATCTATACCCGTCTGTTGTCTCTGCTGTTAACGTAGAAGATACGTGTAAAGTTCGTGCAGAGGTACCATTTCACTGCAACAGTTCAATAACGTCCATCAGTTTTATTGGCTTACATCAAGGTACTGTTCGGGTAATTCGCAGACTGATGCAGTGTTGTGCATTAGGGAGCGCAATTGTCCGTCATTATTTCCATTAAAAATACCAGAGTGCCTATCTATTGTATTTAAGCATGCATGCATTTAATAGTTTTAGAGAGCTTAGGAGCTATTGTAATTGGCTTGCAATTTAGACCTTAGTGTGCATTTCAGATATATACGGAATATTATGTTGTAGTTATTTTCCAGGGGCTTATATTTGCTTCGAGCAACTTTCATGTCTCAGGAGGCTGAAGATTGAGCCAGATGTCAACATTTTTTTATGAGCGAAAAGCGAAGAAAAGCACCAGGAAAGTTTCTACAACATAATTTCTTGTATACCTACAAATTTGAACAACACAGTATTGCAGTTATTGACAGTTATATCCGCACAGGGTAGGAAATTATAAGAAACACTGGTTTACTTGCTTTTATGAATGGCGGATGAATATTATAATTTGAAAACATTTTTACCAAACCGGTTCAAATTGGAAACCAAGTCGAAATTAGTCCGCAGTCGGATTATATTAACATTCCATAATGAGGACCTAGTTTTTGATACTAATAGGTATGGACTTCTTTCTCCGTGGTGTAGGATTTTCATCCGCGCATAATGCGTGTATTTGAGCCGGAAAATTTATAGCTATGTAATAAATAAATAAAGAGGAATATCTTGTCCATTCACAAATCCTTCAAAATTAAAAAAAAAAAAAAAAAAAATCGAAAGTGAGGACAGGTTTATGTTTGACTATTTTCCTCCAACAAACGACATTTTTTCGCCTTACAAGAAAACATTTTGATAAAAGGAGAAATTTCTTGTAAGAAGCAATTCCTTCTTTGCCGAAGTGCTTTCACTTGCTTTAATATATAAACCATTATCTTGCTAAAGAAGTGAAATAACATCTTCAAACCGATAGTAAAATCCAGAATAATGCTACTTCAAACTTATTTTTGGGAAAAAAAAAATCTCATTATTGACAGTGTAGATCCAAGATCAGACTGCACGTTTTGTGCAGTCTGATCTTGATCTACACCGTGCGTAAAAGGTCAGTGAGTCGCGTGCAGCAGCATAAGGCTTAAACCGTAATCCTTTATTTCATAACATACTTTCAAAGACATCTGATGTTTAGTTATTGTCAGAAAGTAAGTCGATTTAACCGGTTCGTTAGTTTAAACATATTTTATTTCATAAGTTGAAATGGGGTTGGGCCACAAGTTCTCACAACTTAGAATTGGCCCTTCCCCTACAGCACAAATTATAAAGTTCTAACAACGGTATGTACAAATACAACAACATTGAAGAATGAAAAGGAAAAGAAACGCAGTAAGAGAGAGCTAAAAGTTGAAATAGAAAGATTACAAAGAATAACAAAAAAAGAAACAAAAAGAAAGGTTCAAAACTGGAAAAAGAAAAAAAGAAAAAAAGATGGTGTTCTCTGTGATTGCCTAAAACTTTATAAAGTTGTCATTAACAGTTACAAAAATAGACTGAAAATTACGAAAAACGTTTAGATTCTTTAATGTACAACTGAACTGCTTCAAATAGTAAACAATTTTGGTCGTGACTTAGATCAGCACTGCCGAAAAGAAGTTTTATAGTATTTAGAGGATGAAATAATCTTGTTGCTTGGAAAAGTGAGATTCTTATGTCTATAAAGCGAGAGCACTTGAAAAAATAGTGTTCAGCATTTTCAATGCCATTACCACAGTCACATGTAGGATCTGGTTTTAAGTGATTCTGAAAAAAGGTCCCCGTTTAAATTACTACAATTGTTCCTTAATCGAGCATGAATTACTGATATATATCTATTACCAATACAGTAGAGACTTAAATCTCTCGCGGGCCCAGTATGTGTTCTTAATTTTGATTTAAAAGAATGGTATGTTGTACTACATCGTATATCTTGTTCGAGATTATTCCATAGAGAAATTGAGGATGGGATACATGACTTTTGTAACAAACTTGTTCTGGTGCGAACGTTTTCATAATTTTGGCTGTCTCTCAATTGGTAATGAGATATATTTCCAACTAATGGAGGAATTAATTCTTCTATGTAATGAGGAACAATATTGTTTGACACTTTATACATAAAACAGAGCTTAGAATTTTTCCTTCTAGATGATAAGGTTTCCCATCCACATTCTTTGTAAAGATTTTCGTTGTTCAGACCCATAACCGAAGACAATGTTTCCTCCATTTTCTCTTTTTCTCGCAATGTTTTCTAGCTTTTCAAAGACAGATTCCATTATTTAAGCCGCATTTAATTTGTTGTTTGCAAATGCTTCCAATTTTGACTAGACTTAAATTTTTGTCGTTTGGTAATGAGTGAAAGAGTTAGCTGAAAGAAAAAACTCGTTTTCAAAGCAGATGAAAAAAAAAGTAATATGTGAAAAAGCACCAAAACATTTACGTAGCCATAATGGTGCATGTTCCAAGTTCCGTCCGACTGTTATATAACAAAGAAATAATTTACAACATAAAGAAATTAAACTGAAATATGGCATCCCTGTTCAGGACATTCTGAGGTTACGCGAGTGCGTTCTGAATTATTTATCTTTCATTGAATGGTGTCGCTTTTGTCAACATAGAATGCTTCCTGGCCGTCAGATGGCGTTGTAAATTGTTGTCAATGGCGACCTTAAGACGACCCATAACAACTTTGAATGGATGTGTCCGTAAATTAGATTAAATTGCAGTATACAAGTTAGTGAATATTATTTTCATTTTTACTTACATCTTCGAAGGATTATTGAAAAGTTTCGTCTTCCGTCTTGCCAAATCGAAATTATTTATTTAGTGAATTCGATGTTTAATACAAATATATATATATATAAACTTTCGAAACAAAATTTTCGTTTGTCAATACTTGGAATTTCCATAAGGAGCAAATTATCATATGCTACAATGTTTTAAAGCATAGCCACCTACATCCGAAACTTAAACCCTTTACCAGACAATCGCAAGTTTTTTTTAACGGACTCTGAAAGAGAAAAAAATTGAAAACAATGTGAGAAAGGAGATAATGCTGGTTACCAGCATTTTCTCCTTTTCCCATAATGTTTTCTACCCTTTCTGTGACAATTCCCATCGTCCCAGTGCTCAAATTCCCAAGTTCAATTTGCCTTCTGCAAATGCTTTCAATTTTCCTGAGTACGAAGTGTTGCTGTTCGGTAAAGACTTTAATAGACGCGACTTGATTGTCATTTTTCAATGGAATGGAACAGACAGAAAAGAAAAGAGCAACAATGCTCTGATTCTCACTTTTTTCTATCATGCTTACTAAAAGTGGCACAGCGAGGGTTTCGTTGATAAAATTCCTCATAAAAACTGATAATCTTTATTCATGTATACAAGGGCGGCCTTTGAACGTTGATACTGTGAGAAAATACATGTAGAAAATAGTAACTGTGTCCCATTCTTGGCAGATTTGTCAAATCACAGGACCTAGATCGTTCAGACCGGAACCAGAAACTGCAATCTACGCATGCGTTATGTGCATTCTACTTGCTGTTCTAGATGATACACAATTGTTCCCCTGTCTGTCATACAAGGTCAATGTGAATTCAGATTACAAGTTTTCATCGATTGATTGAGTCTAGGATCGGAAAGGAAACATTTTAACAGTAATTCATACCAAAGTTTTTAACTCTTTTAGGGCTATAGGCGAAAAAAGGGACTTCTGCAGGCAGCATAGATCAAGATCAGACTGTACAGTGGCTTAGATTTTCAAAAAGAACCGGATTTAAATTCTGTAACATAATTACCTCCTCGTTATGTGTTGAATAACACATATTTCCTTACGATTCATTGCACTGGCATGTTTAACTCTTTACCAAACGACAAAATTTTAGACTGGTCCAAATTGAAAGCAGTTGCAGACGACAAAATAAATGTGACTGAAAATTTGAAAGTCATTATGGGAAGGGTAGAAAACATTGTGGGAAAAGGAGAAAATGCTGGTTACCAGCATTTTCTCCTTTTCCCGCAATGTTTTCAAAAGGCTTTTCCTTTAGGGTCCTTAAATGTCGGGAGTGTGTGGTAATGGGTTAATTTAGCATGTTTCTGTGACCCTTGATTTTAGAGTAACATGACATGACACATTGAACCCAGCATGTCGCTGCTATTCGGCGCATATTTTTTAGTATATTACAGTGAAACCACCATCATTCAACATCTTTCAAACTCTGAAAATTTTTGCCATTTGCCAATTTTCTGCAGGTCCAAGGACCAGTCTCTACCTCACGATTCGGTTGGTTGCAAGAAAAAATGGGTTTTATAGATCTGTAATTATATGATGTCTTGCATGGTATGAAGCACCACGGAGATGCATTAAGCCCCGTTTTGCTGCAGCATGCTCATATATTTTAACCGATTTGTTGCCACATCCTAACCCTTTTTAACTCTTTACCAAACGACAAATTTTTAGAATAGACCAAATTGAAAGCATTTGCAGACGACAAAATAAATGTAACTCAAAAATTGAAATTTGTTTTGGAAAGGCTAGAAAACATTGTGGGAAAAGGAGAAAATGCTGGTTATCAGCATTTTCTCCTTTTCCCACAATGTTTCCAAAAGGATTCTTTGTCAGGGTCGTTAAAAGTCGGGATTGTGTGGTAAAGAGTTAAGTCAAAATTTCAAGAATTCCATTTTATATCAATAAAGATAGGAATCGAAAAGAAGAATATAAGGGTTACATGTGTTAAGTGAAGTGTTCAGCAGCTTCTAGACAGAAAACAACGGAAATTTAAACATATAAACCATACATATATATGCACATATGGTAGACACAAACTCATCCGTTTTCTCTAAACTTATATTTTTTAGGTAAAGAATTGAGAGAGAGAGAGAGAGACAGACAGACAGACAGACAGAGACCGAGAGACAGAAAAAAAGTAGACACAGAGACAGAGATAGATTTGTTGGTTGGTTGTATTGGGGTTTAACGCCACTTTAACAGCTAAGGTCATATCATGGCGGTCGGTGACGCACATGTGTTTCCTGGCTTTCTCACACCAGTACTAACACAACTTTCTTTCCAAAGCCACCGACTACTTTTCTCACATGCTTCAGCAGAGGTGAGAGGCGAAAATACGCCGGAAAGAAAGTTCGCCTCAACTGGGTATCGAACTCACAACCACCAGGTCATGAGTCCGACCAGGCGGGCTCAGAGATAGATTTAGCCAGAGACAGGGAGATTGCTGCCTAAATTGTTACCATAAACAAGGATCAATTTACAGTACTGTTGCATTCATTTTATGTCTAGACTACTACTGTTATCGTGGGACATGGGGAAGCATGGAAGGATAGACCGAGAAGTCAGAGAATGTGCTTTTCACCACCCCACAAAATTTTAGATTTACCCAAATAGAAAACATTCGCAGGTAACGTAGTAAATGTGGCTCAAATGAAAGGAGTTATCTCTGAAAGAGTAGGTAACATTTTGTGAAAAGGAGAAAACGCTGGTTACCAGTAAGTTCTCATTTTCCCACCATGTCTTCGGAGACCCTCAACTTCAAGGTCGTTATTTGAAATACAGAGCCAACCCCGTAGCAAAATTACGTGCAGAGCTTGAGACCAGGGGGTCGCTGGTTCGAATCCCCGGCTCGGCCAATTTCTTTTCGGGAATTAATGATGGTCATTGCAACAAGATTCATTTTTCTCTCACCTCTGATCATTGTTTCGAGGTTGGCTGTTTTGGGAAAACAGCCAACGCTTTGGGATAAATATAGTACTGGTAAAAGAATTCCAGGAAAACATGGATAGACGAAATGGCCGCCGCTATAAAACTGAAACAACGTTGAAGACGGTGTTAAACACCATTAAAAACACAAACATAGAAAACACGGATTGTTTAGTAAAGGATAAATCATGGAAGTATTCAGATGTAGACTTTCAAATGAGCTTTGCAAAAGAACATGTTTTAATTCGCTCTATGCGATTACACCATCGAAACTGCATGTGGTTGTTCGTAATCGACTAATCGAACAAAAATTTACATCAAACACGCAAAATCCTATAACAAACATGAAGGAATGCCACTGCATCACTGATCAACTTCCATGTACTCCGGAAATTAATCGAGCAATAAACACACTTGGCGCACCCTCTCCCTGCTCCTAAAACTTAATCTGCTGAATAAGTGAAATGAAATTTTCAAGCCACTGGTAAAAACCAAATTTTACTATTTAAAAGGGATTTTTTGGAGAGGAATTTTTTTTGGATTTTTCGGACAGTATAGATCCAAGATCAGACTGCACGTTCTGTGCAGTCTGATCTTGATACACACTGTCTGCAAAATGTCTACATGTCGTGCTTAACAGCCTAAGGGATAAGATTTTACCAGACAACAAAATTTTAGACTCGTCTATATCATGAACATTGGTCGGCGACAAAATAAATGTGCCTGAACCAAGGAGATTCTACTCTGAAAGAATGGAAAACATCGTGGGAAAAGGAGAATATGCTAATTAATAGTAATAATCTGCATTTCCTTCTTTTCTTCATGTTTTCAATAACTTTCATTTGCAGGACAGAACAAACAAGAGGTGAGAGAAAGGTTTTATAATATAATTCGATGACACTTAACTTAATCATCCTTACCCTTTTGACCTTAGGAAGGGGTTTTGAGAACATAGAGGGTAAACGAGAAAATGCTGGTAACTAGCATTTTCTCCTTTTTCCCCACAATATTTTCAGCTCCTTTACAGGCATACTCTATCATCTGATCAACGTTCGATTTGTCGTCTGCAACTGCATTCAACTTGAACGAGTGTATCATTTTGTCGTCTGGTAAAAATATAAACGGAACCCCGTCTGTTTTATGTGTACATGTATAATGCAGATTAAATTCCGGCTTAACGAAAAGTGCAGTTTAAAGAGATCTAAACAGTGCGAAATTTTGTGGGGCGTTTTTGTCTAAAGAGCTATGTTTGCTTTTCCAACGGGGCTCAGATGCTCGTTGCGTTTGCTTAGCATTCTTAAAATTAAAGGGAGCGTCTTTAATTACCTTTTTTTTCTTTGAAAACAGTGATGAATAACAGGTAGATATGTTTTTTGCAACTGTTCAGAAACTGCGCCGGTACATCCAGTAAAAAGATGACATTTTCGGAGTTTAACCATTTACCACACAATCCCGACTTTTAACAGCCCTGTGAAAGAAGCCTTTTGAAAACATTGTGGTAAAAGGAGAAAATGCTGGTAACCAGCATTTTCTCCTTTTCCCACAATGTTTTCTACCCTTCCCAAAACAAATTTTAATTTTTCAGTTACATTTATTTTGTCGTCTGCAAATGCTTTCAATTTGAAAAAGTCTCAATTTTTTATCGTTTGGTAAAGAGTTAAATAACAAGAAGTCCTTTTTGCTAGGTAAGTCCTTCTATTGGAGCGGCGCTTACAGAAAAAGTGGGTTTAACTCTTTACCACACAACAAAATTTTAAACCCTTCCAAATTGAAAGCATTTGCAGACGACAATTTTAATGTGGCTTAAATGATGAGGATTTTTTTTTCTGATAGGGAAGAAAACATTGTGGGAAAAGGAGAAAATGCTGGTTACCAGCATTTTCTCCTTTTACCACAATGTTTTCAAAAGGCTTCTTCCTCAGCGTCGTTAAAGGTCAGGATTGTGTGGTAAAGAGTTAATGTAACTCCGTGATGCATGATTCCAAACAAATCACCACAAAATTATGGATACATAACATCCATAGAATAGAATAGAATAGTTTATTCAGAATACATAAGGCCACCGACCCAAAATACAAAAAAAAAAATCACAAATGTCATATATTTAGAGTGACTTTTAGATAATAACATAATATGCACTATAACTTTAGAGTATCGATGGTTGTTAAATATTTTCTGATGTCAGGGGACAGTTTGTGTAAGTTGTCTAAATATTTATACATCCTACAACACTTACTTGATTATGGCATTGATTTGTACAAAAGGTATATTTGTAAAAAGGGGCTTTTGTAGAAGGCATAGATAAAGATCAGACCGCACAGAACCCGCATTCCGATCCCGAATCCATACCGTGCGCCTGCATATATTGTCTTACAACCGACTGAATCATGAGGTAAACCGATCCCTTGACATGCAGAAAATTGACAAATAGCAGGCAGTTTCGACACACGAAAGCCTGCGCAGACTGCACAGGTTTATCCGGGACGATGCTATTTGCAGAATATTTTCCACTGCGCATGACTATGTTTCTCGGAGAGCAGATATGACGTCATCGTACTGATTTGAATACGAGTCCACGTAATCGACGCGTGTTATTGATCATTCCTACAGGTCTTCACAGATAACAAAAGTAAATCAAATGGGGAAAACTGTTTCGGAAAGAGTTGAAATTATTGTGGGAATAGGAGAAACGCTGGTTAACAGTATTTTCTCCTCTTCCAACATTTTTCTTTTTTTTAAAGGCGTTCTTCTTCAGGGTCGTTTAAAATCGGGATTGTGTTGTAAATGATTAATTAAATTAAAAACTCTTGACAAAAGGATCCATCTTTAAGACCCTAACGAGGAGTAATTTTGAAAACATTGTGGGAAAAAGGGAAAAAGTGTAGTACCCGCTATGTTTTCACTGCGGCTGGTAGCACAGTCGGTAGTGTTTAGGATTTAAAACTAAGAAGTCGCTGGTTCGAATTCCCAGCTCGACCAATTTCTTTCCGAGGACTGATGATAGTCACTGCGACAGGATTCAATTCCTCTCTCACTGCTAATCATTGTTTCGGAAATGTGAGAAAGCAGACAGAGCGGAGTAATGGTAGAAGAAACTCCTGGAAAGCATGGATAGGTGCACTGGTCGCCACGACATAACAACACCGAACGAAAGAACGAACAGACGGACGCACGAACGAACGAACGTAAGAACGAACGAACGGCCGAATGAACGAACGAACGAACGAACAGAATAAAGTTATCGTCTGCAAGTCTTGTCCATGTTGATAAGTCTAGAATGTTGTCTTTTGGAAAAACATATAATAAGCTGATCGCTTAATTTCTGTCCACACAATCTCGTGTATTGACGAATCTGACGAAAATAGACCTTTGGAAACATTGTGGGAAAAGGAGTAAATGCTGGTTACATGCATTTTCTCCTTTTCCCACAATGTTTTCTACCCTATAAGGACAAATTTATTCATATGAGTTACATTTGATTTGTCGTCTGCAAATACTTTCAGTTTGGACAAGTGTAAAATTTTGTCGTCTGGTAAAGTGTTAAGCCTAGGGCAGCTAAGCTCGACTCACTGGCCTTTTGCGGACAGTGTAGATTCAGGATCAGACTGCACAGAACGTGCAGCCTGATCTTGGATCTACACTGTCCGATCAGGAGATATTTTCCTCCAAAAAATTTACTTTGAAAAAGCAACATCAGGGTTTTTACTATCGGCTAGAAAGTTTCATTTCACTTATCTAGCAGGATAAGGTTAAAGATTGGTATTTGATTGACTCATTAGAGGTTTCATTGACCTCTACATGCCCCTTATAATTAAGCTTCTTCTGTGAGTCTGCATTCTCATCACAAACAAGCATTATGCTTCATTAAACTCGTTACCAGACGACAAAATTTTAGACTTTTCTTGAATGAAACCATTTGGTTACAATAATGGAATTCATTCATGAATAGGAAGAGAATGTTGCCAGTATTTTTTTTTCCCTTTTGCAACAGAGTTTTCGAAAGATTTCCTTCCTAGGGTGGTTAAATCACGGGCATGGTGATTTGGAAAAAGGTTTAACCCTTTACAACACAATCCCCCGAGTTTAAACGACCCCTCCCCCCCCCCCCCCACACACAAAAAAAAAAGACTTCTGAAAACATTGTGGGAAAAGGAGAAAATGCTGGTTACCAGCATTTTCTCCTTTTCCCACAATGTTTTCTGCCCTATCAAGGACAAATTTTGTCGCTTGGGCCACCTTTAATTTGTCGTCTGCCAATGCTTTCAATTTGGTCAAGTCCAAAATTTTGTCGTTTGGTAAACAACGCGGCCTCTTTCGATGGTTGAAAATACAGTCTACTGAAATTCAAAAACATAGACATCTTATTGCCTTGACTTAATTAACAAACGGAAAGTATAGATTTGACATTATAATACGCGTTCTGTCCATTCTGATCTTGATCTAAAAGCACAAATGCCTATTTTTTTTCGTCTATTGAAAGGGTAAACTGTAATGGTAATTTTTGTCTATTTTTTTTCTCTGACTGTCCATCTTCTATTGATCTTTTCCACCTATCAGCCTACCTGACTGTTTGTCTTTATGAATCGTTAGATTTCTTCATTTAATTCCTTATTTTGTCTATGAATTAATCCATAAAATTTATAAATCTATTATTTCCACACATGTATCATTTTCTTTTGTTTTTGTTTTTAATAGCATTGTCAATGAGCTTATATGCTTTGTGTCAAAACAGAATCATTATGTTATTATGTTTATGTTTGTCCCTTTCTGTCTCTCAGTTTGTCAGTCAATCTGCTACTCTCTCTATCTGTGTTTCTCCGTCCCCCCTCTCTCTGTCTCTTTGTCTCCTCTGTCTATCTCTTTGTCTGTCTGTCCGTCTGTGTGTCTGTGTTCTCTCTCTCTCTCCCTCCCCGCCCCAACCGCCTTTTCCAAGCTTCTGACATCTGTATTGTATCGACTTCGCACAAGACTATATGTCAGTCACCATTATTGTTATTTTTCAATGTACCAGCTGTCTTTGCAGCAAGATTTATCTTTTCTTCTTGTCACGATGTGACAAAGAACAGATACAATTAATTACCATGTATTGATTTCTATATCTCATGGACCCAAGTTTTGGCGTATCTTCCTCAAAAACAACAGTATGAAAGTTGAAAACCCGCCTAAAATGATTAATTTTCTTCATTTGCTTCAATGTTTCAACCTTTTAACTGAACACTCTAATGTATATCTGTTTCCCTCACAACCTAAAATAGTAGAGGTTAATCCTTTACCAAACAATCACGTGTTTTGATAAACATCAGGAAGAAGACTTCTGAAAACATTGTAGGAAAAGGAGAAAATGCTGGTAACCAGCATTTTCTCCTTTTCCCACAATGTTTTATACCCTTTCAAAGACAAAACGATATTACTATAGCCAGAGTTATTTATCTTCTGCACATTCTTTCAATTTGGACAAGCCCCAAATTTTGTCTTGTGTTGGGCGAATGTGATGACATTTATCTAATTATACATTCCACACATGATATTGTTGATTGAATGGTGTTTTACACCGTTTTAAACATTATTCATTTATTCATGTCATATCACGGTGACAACTCACATATTCATATATGTTCTGGCTCTGAAGTGTCTTGCCCTAGGACACTCTCACGAAAAACCCAAAGGTTCCAGTAACCCCGAACCTCCAAGTTAGAGTCCTACACTTAACCACTGAGCCACGTAGGACCCACATAATGGCGTAAATACGGTTTATTTTTCATCGATGGTGACACAAACTCTTACAATTTATCTAACTATCTACCAAACGACAAAACTTAAAAACTTTAGGCACTTCCAATATACCACAGCTTTTACAGACGACATATTTAACATGGTTCATGTGATGGAAATTGTGTCCGAAGGGATTTAAAAAAAAAATATTGCGGGAAAAGGAGAAAATGCTGGTAACCAGCATTTTCTCCTCTTCCCTTTTCTTGGGATTGGATATACTTACGTACCTTCCCTGCTTTAGCCAAAGGTATGGGCAAGCGTTAAGATTCGCAAATATGTACGCAATCGAAAAGTTACGCAGTTCAGTGAAACTTGTTTTCAGACTTTACGCTTACCTACCTAAACTGCGTACGCAAAATTGCGTACGCAGTTTAGTGAGAGGTACCCCTTGGTCTATCTGTAGCGAAACCCAGAAGTCATATGAAAGGGATAAGTGTCACCGTCATATAGCGGTAGAAAATACTTCTGCAACCAAAGCAACAGTTGGTCTGAAATTTCGCGCAGAATCACTGTAATCAGACGCACTGTGACCATGGCTCGTATTTATAACAATGCATCTATATAATAGCTTGTTATCCCTTCACAGAGCGCCAAAATGTATACTCTCGTACAAATTCAAAGCATTTGCCAACGACAAATTAAATGTACCTCAAACATTTTTATTTATCTTTGGGAGGATAGGAAAACAGTGTGGGAAAAGGAGAAAATGCTGGTTACCAGCATTTTCTCCTTTTCCCACAATGTTTTCAAAAGCCGTCACCTAAACGTTAGTCAAGATTTCCGGATTGTTAGGTAAGGGATTAAGTCCTGCACGATTGTCGATAGAGTCGGGGATTAGCTATGAAAGCAAGTGAATGATTGAACGACAAATTATGCAATGTCGGCTGGCACTGAGTCCATTAATCACTCTTATCTATATAACTGGACGACTGATTGATTGATTTAATGATTGATTGATTGATCGATCGATCGATCGATAGATAGATAGATAGATAGATAGATAGACAGATAGATAGACTGATTGATTGATTGATTGATTGATTGATTGATTGATCGATCGATCGATCGATAGACAGATAGATAGATAGATAGATAGATAGATGGGTAGATTGATTGATTGATTGATTGATTGATTCGTGGTTGGTTGGTTAATTGTTTGGTTGGTTGGTCGGTCGGTCGGTCGGTTCATTCATTCATTCATTGTATTGTGTTTAACGCCGTTTTCAACGTTGTTGCAATTTTATCCTTGCGGACAGTGCACATACCATGGTTTTTACCAATACTTTGCGCAATTTTGCTTCCAAGGCACCAGCTGCCTTGAGACCACGGGTCACTGGTTCGAATCCCCTGCTCGGCCAATTTCTTTCCATCGCGACAGGATTCATTTCATGTCTCAACGGTGATCATTGTTTTGACAGTGGCTATGTTGGAAAACAAGCAGTGGTTTGAAAATTCTATATGTATATACATTTTTTTCCGGCTTTGTATCTACATCTAACCTCGTCCACATCAAGCAGGTGTCCATTGAAACTACTGTCAGTCATATGGTCATAAATATGATGGCGTCCATAAAATTCTTTAACCAAGGACAACAACAAGAATGAAAACTACCGGTGAGATGAGTTATAAACAAGTTGTTTGTCAATGGAAATGTATTTTAAACCACTACGAGTCATGTATTTCTTGAAAGCGGAGTCTGATCCTGAGAGCAGTAAAGCGGTCATTTCCGGCAAAGAAATGTAAGGTGTATGTACGAGCCGTAAATACCACACAACGAACTACATCCGAGGCACTTGATCAAGAATCACCCGAGGTTTGCCGAATGCACTGGGCTACCGTGGCTACCGTGGCTCGCCTGATTATCTATGGAGACGGGAATTAAGCCCGAAAAACCCAAATGTCTGCTTAAAACGACAAATTATCAAAATGTCGGCAACTACTTAACGCCATGATATACAGATAATCAACATTCAGAATGTATTCCATTGCGTGAATGCAGTAAAGAGATAAGTGCATTTAGAATAAGAAGACAAAAGTCTGGTTATTGCATTAAGCGATCGATATGGGAGATTGGGGGATTGAAGGTCGATTACCATATAAGTCTTTTGTCTGTATTGAGTTGCTTCAATTAGAATGACGCAATTATTCTTTCTGAAACAAATTTGTAGCAGGCGATTTGAGGAACAGCCTTGTAAAATGTGGATAACCTACAAAAATTTAGGTTTGATACATGTGTATGTGTGAAAACATTGCGTTAAAAGGAAACAATGCTCATTTAAATACTTTCTGCTTTTGCCATAATGTTTTTATATACGATTGTCGGCAAGAGCTAGACTGTTAAAGTTTGAAAGCTATTAATATTAATATTTTGGCTGATTTAGTTTCAAATAGTAACTGAGTGATGCTCTATAAAAAGGCGGAGTATTTTAAATGCAAAAAGTATCGACTAATGTCGGCCTGCGCGGACTTTTTTGTTAGAGACGTAATTGGGAAATTTCCTGTATGAGTGATGCTCTATAAAAAGGCGGAGTATTTTAAATGCAAAAAGTATCGACTCATGTCAGCCTGCGAGGACTGCGCAGGCTGACATGAGTCGAAACTTTTTGTTACGGGCGTAATTGGGAAATTTTCTACATGTCAAAGGACCATTCTACCTCCTAACTAAGCTGGTTTTTTGAGACAATGGGGATCAATATTGTGCAATAACTTGCTTGGTATAATGCATTAAGAAGATCCAATAATTTTCCTTTCCAGGATGGTGGAGGGCGCTGCGATTTTTTTCGTTGTAGCTTGTGTAAGATGGCTTTTGAGCAACCTGTTGGTATTGATTTTCTCGAATGAATAAATGGTAAATTGTGATTGGTCAAAAATGAAGGCATATTTATTTCCTGACCCATTTAAGGCATCAATGTACGAGTGTCGCTATCGCTCATCGATACCGATTTGGTTAAGCCAACTAGAAATTTGTTACATTCTTAATTTGAACTTCGAATACAATTAACCCTTTACCAAACGACAAATTTTCAGACTGGTCCAAATTGAAAGCATTCGCAGACGAAAAATTAAATGTAGCACAAATAGTGAAATCTGTCTTTGAAAGGGTAGAAGAAATGTGGGGAAAAAGAGAAAATGCTGGTAACCAGCATTTTTTACCCAATCAAAGACAGAAATCATCAACTGAGCTACAACTAATTTGTCTTGCACAAAATACTTTCACTTTGGTCTAGTCCACAATTTTGTCGTTTGGTAAAGAGTTAAGTGCGGCTCAAATGATGGGATTAGCCCCTAAAAGGATTGAAAACATTGTGGGAAAAGGAGAAAATGCTGGTTACCAGCATTTTCTCCTTTTCCCACAATGTTTTCAAAAGGCTTCGTCTTCAGGGTCAGTAATAAATAGGATTGTTTGGTTAAGGGTTAAGCCATTTAAATTGCTTTATTATTCCTAAGAATTTTCGTAATTGCAAAGTAACGAAATTTCTTTCTGGTTAAACAATTTCCAAATGAATTAGCCAGTTATACAGGCCTATTGTGCAACTTTCTTGGTTTACGAGTGGCGCAGCCGTATGATGTTCACGGGATGAAATAAATTTCGATCTTTCTACAAAAAAAAAAAAGAAATTACTCCGTGTTTCTAATCTTTTTTTTAACAATATTTTTTTTAATCATTATTTTTTTATTAATTTTTTTCCTCTTTTTTTTTTTAATTTTTTTAAAAACATTTTTTTTAAAAATAATTTTCGTAGAATTAGGCTGAGAATGAAATTAAGATTGGTTGGTAGACTGAAAACGGATCCAAGGGCAAACTGCAACTAGTTGTTGATTTTATTTATTTATTTATTTATTTATTTATTTATTTATTTATTTATATTTCATCAGTTCTAGTAAGAATCCTTATTCCCGACAAAAAGCCCTTTATTTCATGCTTTTCTGTAGTTTATTGTTTAAATTTTCACTGTTTCGAAAAGTTAAATTTACCAATTGATAAACTCACTGGTACGGAGATACCGATAGCTTCCCTGTACTTTGCAAGTCCTAACAAAAAAGGGGTTGGACACACAAAATAAACAGAATAAAATATTTGTGGTTTTTTTTTCGGTGAAAGACTGAAAATTATTTCATCTCGTGAACGTCATACGGCTGCGCTACCCTTGAATATCATACGGCTTCGCCACTCGTGAAAACAGAAAACATTACCGGTGATGTTCGATTAAATAAATTTCGATCGTTCACTGACAGAAACAAATATCCTCTGTTTATTTGCATTGTTTATGCTACCATACTGGTCGAAAACGCCAGTCCTATTTATATGGCATTCTCAAGATTAAAAATTGCTGTGCCTCTTGGAATTAGTAAATATGTCTTTTTCTCCACCAAATGCATATTACATTATCGTAAATCTCTTTTCAATATGCATTTTGATGCGTTTTTTCCCTAGAAGCTTCGTGTCTGTTCATATATTTCATAACAGATGCGTCTCCCTACCTCTGTTGCTCAGAAGGCATAAAGTCTTGTCACTGCTTGATGTATTTTGTGAGTGTGTGCATTCTAACGTCCGTACGTAACTTCCTTATAGAATGCTGATCCCTCAAACAAAATGTGCGTCAGAGGCATAATTTTTCTTCGCCTTTTGAATATTTACCGAACAACAAAATTTTAGCCATGTCCAAAATGAAAGCGTTTGCAGACGACAAATTCAGTATGGTTCCAATGATGGGATTTGTCCTTGAAGGGCTAGTAATCATTGTGATAAAACAGAATATGCTGGTTACGAGCATTTTTTAATTCTCCCATAATATTTTCGAAAGCTTTCCTGTTCGGGGTCGTTAAAACTCAGGACTGTGTGTTAAACGGTTAACAAGGTATAGGTAAACTTTGCAAACCGCTTTTCTGAAACTGTAGGTCCGAACTTGTTCATGTTAAGTTAGAGTGGTCCGCCCTTACAGCTATTTTTAGAGGAATTTCTTTTTCAGTGACAACCCAACAATATTGGACACCCTAGAAGCGCTAATTGCGTAAAATCTTTGGTTCAGCCAATAAAGCATTGTGGCACTCTCAGCTATTTCTTAGTGGAATCTTGACAACAACTGTGGGTGGGGTTTGTAAGCTGTACAGTAAAAATTTAGTTAAAAGAAAGTATAGATCAGAATTCATTCATGTCGTGGATGATTGGTCCCTGGTTAGACTTCTCTTGATTTGAACTATGATCTGTGTAAAGGGGCTTTAATCAATCTGCAAAAAGTATCGACCCATGTCAGCCTGCGCAGTCCGCGCAGGCTGACATGAGTCGATACTTTTTGCTGCTTGTAAATTTTCTGCATGTTAACGGTTGTTAGACAAAATTGGTCCATATTATACAACGACTTGCTTGTTATAATGATTCACGAGGATGCATTAAGCCCCCTTCCACAGAGCATGGCTCCCTTTGTGTTCTTTTTTTTTGTTCTTTATCTATATGAAAAGCTTGCTGCTTTGTGCGTAGAACTTTGTTTTTCCGATAGGTAAGACATCCTGATTTGTTGCAGTTATTTTTAACACAAGAGCACCGCAAGTGGGCGCCAACGCTCGCCTGCAGTTGCTTAATTTTAAGTGAAAATTCTCAGTCAGAAAAGGGACATAACTTGGTCAAAAATACTTTAATGGTTATCTGCTCTTGTTGTATCACATCTCTTCTTGATAGTTAACTGCTAGTCCGAGTTTGAAGTAAATATTAAGAAAAGTCAAAGTTTTCGCACGACGACGCAGACGGCGATGACAGGGCTGCGAAAATACCTTGACGTTTTTTTCGAAAACAGCCGAGCTAAAATACCGGTAGAGTTCTTTCAGCATTAAAAGCATCTTCATCGTTGTTCATAACTAGGGCATGGCATCATACACTGTTAAATAGTTAAAGGTCAATACATGTTGGGTAAATCTACTTCTACCATGAAATTTTACGTAGAAAACAGACATCAAAGTTTCAGTGCAAACTTTTCACTGCCAACTTTCAATTCAAAGTGAAGAACAAACTAAAATAAGAAACATTGGAACCCCTCCTACCTTCCTTCCTCCCCCCACGCTTCTTCAGCCGAAAAAGTCTTTCATTCTGAGAAATTCCCACACAGCCCCCGTAGATATGTACCACACTTAAATATCCATTCGTTTATTTCATGTGGATACGTTGACATTATAGACCGTTTCACACTGTGAAGTTAACACAATGTGCAAATGAAGCTAACAAAGCTAGCATATACCGCGACCGTCATGTAATAAAAGTAGATCCGGTAGACGACAACTCCATAGCATGCCATCAATGTTTCTAACCGTTATCAAACTATTATGAGCGGCGCTCTTGGAAAACATCTCCGTGATGTTCTATGCTCAGCAAGACATCACATAATTATGGATCCAAAAAGACTTTCTACCTTTTCTAACAAACGACCGACCTATGAGGTAGAATAGTCCTTGGGCATACAGGAATTTTATCTGTAGTAAGAAGTTCCGATGCATGGCGCGGACTGCGTAGGCTGACGTGGGTCGATATTGTTTAGAGTGTTAACGCTAAAGTCCAAGACTAGTCGTCATCTTAGTTGAGACAGAACATCTCAGCCAATCAGATGGATCCTCTTTAAATGTAGATTAAGAACTAAAGTTAAAATCTTTGGTACCGCCAAGACACGGTTGACTGGTCCACGCTATGCCAATGTCACCGTGGAAGTAAAAGCGGAAATAAGCTCTGAAATATTTGCCATGAGACACAGTCTAATAAAATTAGATAACCCAGGTCGTTGGTCTGTGGTATGCTTGTAATATTCTATCTCATGTGTAACATCAAACCGGACGAGACACGCTGGTTAAAACACGCTATATCTGGTTCTTTTTTCTGCGCACTGAAAATGTAATTTTCAGTCAGTAACAAGATCTCGGGATAAATTCCAGGAAAAGTAATAACACTGACATGCGGCCATCTTACGTAGTATTTTACATGTCACCACTATGTCGTGACTTATGAATAAAACGATAGAATATAATGAGTCGAATTATTTTCTGGCAATGAAAGCATCTACTTTTGTATCAGAATTGGACAGATTTCATAAAGGTGCCCCCCTTTCCCCCATTTTTATTACACAATTACGAATTATAACAGCTTATAATTATAACTCACAGTTCTCAGCAAAATAGAAAAAATAACTAGCTAGCCATTTACTAATCCGGTAATACTATCCAGAGGCTTGGGAAGAATATTGTGCGAAGTACTGGCAAACGAAACCCCAGGAAACTGGCCGCCGATAGCTGAAAGAATCTTGAAAACGGCATAAAACACAATACAGACAAACAAATAAATGAGAAATGCTCTGTGCAAGGGAGGTTTAACGTATCCTCAAAAAATATTGATTAAGGCCATCCTGTGAAGTCGCCGCAGGCTGACTTGAGTCAAAACTTTTTGCTGTTGATCATTTTTTTGCATTTCAAAGAAAAAGTCTACCCCATGATTGAGTCGGTTGTTGCACAAAAAGGGTTTTCTTTTATGGATATATAATAATGTAATGACTTGCTCTGTATAATGCATCAGAGATGCGTTAAACCCCTTTCGCCAGAGCGCCGCTTACATAACTTTTACTATCTGGAATCTGTCGATAAAAAAGAAACATTCTCCTGTGTTATATAATAACAGTAATTGATATTTTAAACAGACAGAAACTATCTGTTTATTACATTCATCTATTCTTTGCATGAGGTATTCATATTAACATGTGACGTCATATATCACTTCAAAAAGTATACCGTTTCAAACGCAAATATAAGATTGCTTTAAAGGGGGCTGTCCACATTTTAATAATCTCACCAACCCTAAAAAAAATATTTAATCACTGAATTTAGTAAGACGACAGCTAACACCCATTAGAAAGGAAAAACGAATAATGCAAGAAAAAAAAAGTTTTCAGTTTTATTTCCTCAATAGCCTTCTTAGGCTAATTGAGTGGTGTTTTACGTCGATTTCAACATTATTTTAATCATATCACGGCCACAGTTAGCCTAATCATGTATGTCTTGGGTTTCACCAGTACTAGGCCGGGGCTCTGAAGTGTGTTGCCCAAGCACACTCCAACAGAAAATCAAGTGCTTCCAGGGAGACTCGAACCCGCGGCCTCCAGGTTATGAGTTCTACACTTTGCCACGCAGGACCCCTGGCCTTCTTAGGATATTTCCAGATATCGCGCTAATATTGCACAAAGGCTTGTGGGAGTCACGTGATCAGGAAAAAAATAAAAAAGAGTTTGATCGATATAAAATTAATGTACATGACATTTCGCTGAGAATCAAGAGAATATCGAAACAATTAAAGAAATTGTGAGTCGTCAGCAATTTCTCTATTTGCAGCAATGTTTTTCACATCCAGGGTTCTTAATCACCAATCATTCTTAAGAATGTTCTTTGTCTTATTCTCCAAGATTTCCTAAATTTGAAAGTAACACAACTTATGATTGGCTAAAACAAATGGTTCAGCCAATCAGAAGCAGTGTTACTTTCAAATCTAGAAAAAAAATTCAGCATAAAACTAACTATATTCTGAAGAATGATTGGTGAATACAGGCCCAGTTTTTGATAATGCGTCCAAAAAAAAAAACCTGCATACGTATTCACCAACGATTCTAAATAGCGTTCTCAGTCTAATTCTCGATAAAGAAAGTAACGTAAGGTCTAATTGGCTATAACCATTTGATTTAGCCAATCAGAAATTGTGTTACTTTGAAATGTAGAAATTATCCAGAATTATACTAAAAGTGTTTTTAAAAATGGATGGAGAATATGGGACCAAAAGTTATAACCAAAGCTGATCTAGGTCACTCTTCTAACTGGGTTACCTAACTCTTTACCAGACGACAAAATTTTAGAGTGGCCCAAATTCATAGCATTTGCAGACGACAAATTAAGTGTCGCTCAAATGATCGGATTTGTTTCTGAAAGGTTAGAAAACATCGTAGGAAAAGGAGAAAATGCTGGTTACCAGCATTTTCTCCTTTTCCCACGGTGTTTTCAGATGTCTAATTTCCCAGAGGCGTTACTGTGTTGTAAAGAGTTAAACGGCATTGTACACTAAGCGACGAACTACCCCTCCCCTTTTCCCTCATAACAAAATAAGTCAGAAAGATTCATTTGAGCACTTTCCAAAACTATCCCATATTTATGTTTACAACTGTCACACGGTAAGAAATCTGTTAGGGAAAAGAACACGATAGAGACAAGCATTTTCTGCTTATATCCCAGTGTGTTCTCATCTTTCAAATACGAATTTCATTTTTTTGAGCAACATATAATTTGTTGTCTGCAAATGCTTCCAATAAAAACAAGTCGGGCATTTTGTCCTTTGGTAAAGCGTTAAGACCACGTGACTTGCTCCGCCATTAGAGCTGAAAAAAATATCTGAGATATCTTCTAATAAATCATGGAATAGAAAAGCTATAAGCGGATCTCTCAAAAAGTTCAAACTTGTTGACCTGCGTGTGTATCGTATCACGGTGAAATGAAACTGAAAATATTTGAGTATGTTTAAGCTTTCTGCTTGACGAGAAATTGTTCCATCTATCAAATAAAGTTTACTCGAGCTACAGTATTCTTCTTCCAAACAAATGAATCTGCGATAAAAGCGACATAATAGAAATGGAGGTCAATTTCGACATGCGGATGGGAAACTGTAAGATGATATTTTAATCAATCAAAATGTTGACGCTATATTTACCTTATCAGATCTAGTTGGTTTTTGTCTGACTTGAGTACGGTACTATATGTTGTCCATATGACTAGTTTATTGACTCAGGGTTTTTATTACAGATCTAAACCGCTTTGTGATATTGGTTTATAACAACTCTTTTGTGTCACTGAACTGAACCATGCTTGTGGCATCGGAGAAACTCAAGTAAAAATCAGATACATGAAAAATAGAGATATGTTTTAAGATGGAGTATGTTATTTACTTCAAACAAATACTTTTGCTTCAGAAAACTTTGTTTGTTTGCTTTTTTGATTGATTGATTGATTGACTGATTGATTGTTTGGTCTGTGAATGGGTGGGTTGGTTGGTAGGGTTTTCATTATGCTTACAACAGTTTTTCAGTCACATCACGGCCAAAAAATCGCAAACTCCTAACAGCCGAATAAAGTTGCCTTTTTTCTTTAAACAAAAGTGAGTATAATAGCAGTTGCTTGTAGCGAAAATAAATTCTCATTTTTCCTGAAACGGTTTCTCTCCATTTCCTTTCAAAATTCTTTCCATTTCTGAGATTTTTATATAATTTTTGGTCTTCAAAATTCTTTCCATTTCTGAAATTTTTATGTTATTTTTGGTCGTCGAAATTCTTTCCATTTCTCAGATTTTCTGTATAGATTTTGGTCGTTTCTAAAATTAGTCCGGGTTTTTCTGAGAAAAATCAAAGGCTGGGTGTCAGATAAGCTAAAGTTGATTGGTATTGAGCGCAAACGATTAGCAAGCAAATAAGATCAATCCTTAACCAAACGGCCCCGAGCTTTAACGACCCCGGTATGGAAGACTTGAAAACATTGTTTGAATAGGAGAAAATGCTGGTGACCAGCATTTTTTCCTTTTCCCACAATGTTTTCTATCCTTTCTCAGATGAATTACCAACATTCTGGCAATATTTGATTTATCACCTGCAAATGCTTTCGATTTGGACAAGTCTAAATATTTGTCGTATGGTAGAGGGTTAACTCTCTCCACTCAAAGTACAAAAGTTCGATTTTTTCCTAGGTCTGCAAGTAGATTTTTATTCTTAAGTTGAAGATGTTTTTGATCGTATTTAACCATTTAGTAGCGGACGGTGCAGATTCAAAGTCAGACTGCGCGTCCTGTGCAGTCTGATCTTGATCTACACCATCCGCAAAAGCCTTTTAAGTTACCATTGGCAGTTAAAGAGTTGATAAGTCCACTGAGGGACTCGGTGATCGTTCATCGTTCTGACAGGGACGGATTTTGTCTGCATAGAATTTCAACGATACGTATGGTTGTTCGTTTTGCACCTAGGATAGGTGTTAACCCTTTGGCTGCTAAGCGCGACTCAATGACCTTTTGCGGACAGCGTAGATCAAGATCAGACCGCACAAAACGTGCAGTCTGATCTTTGATCCACACTGTCCGATAAGGAGATAGTTCTCCCCCAGAAATAACTTTAAAGTAGCAGCATTTGGGTTTCCACTATCGACCTGAAGGTATTATTTGATTTATTCAGCAGGATAAGGGGTACAGATTTGAAACTGCTATCCTTTGTTTGTTTATGTGTTTTATTCTTTACCAAACGATAAAATCTTGCACTCGACCAAACCGAAAGCATTTGCAGACGAAAGTTTTAATATGACTTAAAAGATGATTTCTGTTGTCTTCTGGTAAAGTGTTAACCTTTTACCACACACATTCCGAGCCTTAATCCCTTCTGTAATGGCTTTTGAAAACATTGTCGAACAAGCAGAAATCCTGGTAATTAGGATTCTCTCCTTTTCCCACAATGTTTACTATCCCTTTAAACGATTATTGCATCATTTACATCCCATTTAAATTGTTGTCTGCGACTGCTTTCAATTTAGACAGGTCTAAAATTCTGTCGTTTGGTAAAGAGTTAAAAGCGCTTACGCGATAAAAGTAGCAAAAATGAACAGTTATTGGGTATGAGCCGCGCTACGGCAAAACGGGGCTTAATGCATCTCCGTGATACATGATACCAAGCAAGGCATCACGTGACCATGGATCCAAAATAGCCACTTTTTTCATGCGGTAGATCGGTCCTTTGACAAACAAAAATTGATCAATTGCGAAAAGTTTCGGCCCAGGTCAGCCTGTGCGGACTGCGCAGGCTGACCTGGGTCGATACTTTCCCCAGATGCATTATGTTCCTTTTTCCCAGAGCATGGTTCATATATTTTATCCATATCCAACCTAACTGCGTACTTCGCTCGAATAAATGAATACATTAACATTTCGGTAACTGTTAGGAAAAGTAAACAAGTGTATACAGCGAACATTCTGCACTTTATCCGTAATAATCTGGAACTTCTGATACGACATAAGTAAAGGGACACAGCACATCTGTGATAACAACATAGCATAAAATGACATAAGACTATGTTGTGTTATTTTACAAAAGCACCCACAACAATTTGATAACATCATTATTCGTTAACAACTACAAACCAAGACATAATGTCATGTCAAACAAGACAGTCATAATTTTGAGTTAGGCTTTCTTAAAATTATAGTTTATAATAGTTTATATCATTTTTAAATGCTTTTATATTATTTTCATTTTTATTAGTGTTTTATAGTTTATTTGTAGTTTATATTCGTTAAGATGTATATTACCACCTTCTTTTTATTACGAAGGTACTATGGAATTACCTCCATTTGGTAAAATCTTACAAAAACACGTAAAATTATAGTGTATATTAGTTTATATTATTTTTATTTATTCTATATATATATATATATATATTTTTTTTTTTTTTTTCATTTTCATTACTTTTCTTTACAGTTTATTTATAGTTAACACTTGTTTATACGTATATTACTACCTTATTTTTGTTACAAAAAAACAATGGAATTACCTCCATTTGGTAAAATTTTACAAAAACACGTAAAATTATAGTGTATATTAGTTTATATTATTTTTATTTATTCTATTATATATATATATATATATATATATATATATATATATATATATATATATATATATATATATATATATATATATATTTTTTTTTTTTTTTTTTTTTTTTTTCATTTTCATTACTTTCTTTATAGTTTATTTATAGTTAGCACTTGTTCATACGTATATTACTACCTTATTTTTGTTACAAAAGTACTATGGAATTACCTCCATATGATAAAATTTTACAAAAACACGCAATGAAAATGAATTAAAAAATTCTACGGTTGAAAATAAGCAAAGATATAATTACTCTATTTCTATACTTTTATTTAATGAAATACAATACATGAGCGGCTATCTAGTTAAAGGGTCATAACTCTTTACCACACAACAAAAATGTACACCTGTCCAAATTGTAAGCATTTACAGACGACAATTAAAATGTGGCTCAAATAATGGAATTTTTGTCTTTGAAACAGTAGAAAACACTGTGGGAAAAGAAGAAAATGCTGGTTACCAGCATTTTCTCCTTTTCCCACATTGTTTTCAAAAGGCTTTTTTTCTTCAGGGTCGTTAAAGTTGGGATTGTGTGGTAAAGGGTTAATTAATACATCTCTGTGATGATTTCGTTTTAGTTTGTCCATTTTATCGCCGACTGAGGTCGGAAATATTTCCCAAGTATTACTGTAGATGGCCTACAAAATACAAATTTATCCACTTGTTATCCAGTGCATCGACTGTACTGCTTAACAAATTGGCTAAATTCGTTTACATTGCTTTTAAGCTCCGTCCAGCCGTATATTGAAATTTCATATTTATGATTGTATTGATACAAGTATCTTCTCTTTTCCACTTGTCTATTATACTTTTCTCGGAAGTGATATTGTACTATTTATATTCATGTTCTGCCTTCCACAAGGCAACGAAACACGACAAAAATGTTTTTTGCCCAATAAAGTATTTGACTTGACTTTGACTCTGATGCATTATACCGAGCGGCCATCTCATAATTATGGATCCTTAAAGCCCATTTTGTCATGCATTTGTCATTATTCTTTACCGCAGGTTTGCCAGTTATAGCTTTATCTAATTCAGTGATTAATAATGTTTGAAGTTTGATGAGATAATGAAAAATCCCTTTAACTTTTTGAATGTTAAATCTAAATAGGCCCCTTTAATTTTGGATGTTATTCCAATTAATTCTTAAGCAGCTGAACGTGACTCGATGACCTTTTGCGGACAGTGTCGACCAAGATCAGACTGCACAGAACGCTGTCCGTTAAGGGGATATTTTTCCCCCCCCAAAATACCTTTGAAATAATAACATGCTAGTTTTTTACTATCGGCTTGAAAGTTTGCTATCACTTATTTAGCAAGTTAAGAGTTAATCCGTCTGCAACGTGAGACACTGTCAGTTTCTGCCGGTAACTCTTTACAAGGCGGCAAAATTTTATATTCATCCAAACTGAAAGCATTTGCAGACAACAAATTACATTTGACTGAAATGACTGGATTTGCTTTTGAGAGCGCAGAAAACATTAGAGGAAAAGGAGAAAATGTTAACCCGTCTGCAACGTGAGCCACTGTCAGTTTCTGCCCGTAACTCTTTACAAGGCGGCAAAATTTTATATTCATCCAAATTGAAAGCATTTGCAGACAACAAATTACATTTGACCGAAATGACTGGATTTGCTTTTGAGAGCGTAGAAAACTTTTGAGGAAAAGGAGAAAATGCGGGTCACCACCATTTTCTCCTTTATCCATAATGTTTTCAAAAGTCTTGCTCGTCAGGGCCGTTTTTAAAATACGGGTAAACTATTAATGCTCTATTGGGTCTTAAAACAAACAGTTAACTCTTTACCTCACGACAAAATTTTAGACTCGTCCAAGTTGAAAGTATTCGTTTTGTCACTCAAAACATAAAAAAATGTCTCTCAAAGGGTAGAAAACATTGCGGAAAAAGAAGAAAATGCTGGTAACCAGCATTTTCTTCTTTTCCCACAATGTTTTCAAAAGGGTCTTTTCTCAGGGTCGTTAAAACTCGGGATTGTGTTGTATGGAGTTAGTCTAGATCTACATAGATTTAGAAAATAAGCACCCACATGAAAAAAAAAAATACTAAATGCTAGATCCCACATGCTGTTTCGAGCCCAGGTTCTAATGAGTCGGATGACAAAAACAAATCGTTGTAAAACAAGATGTTGGAGGAGGTTTTTTATGCCTCCCCTGATAATTTGATGAATTAAGCAAAACTTCAGCCTGAAGGCTGTAAACAATACAATTTTACCCGCATCACTGGCCTGCCTAATGGTTTTGGCAAAATTATACCAGATCTCTTTCCCATCCTGCAGTTTACAATCCTTCGGTTCCTTCCCTTTCATTCATTAGTTCGTTCGTTCGTTCGTGCAGTTCAGTGAAACTTGTTTTCAGACTTGATGCTTGCTTGCCTAAACTGCGTAAGCAAATTTCGTGCATATGCAGTTCAGAGACATGTTCCCCTGTATTAGTGATAGGGAAGGGAAGCTATTAGCGAATAGGGACATATTTACGTCGTCATCACCAACCTTTTTTAATGGTAGTTGGCCAAGCCCCCGTAGCTCAGTCGGTAGCGTACAGGACTTGAGAACAGGAGGTCACTGGTTCGATCCCCGGCTTGGCCAATTTCTTTCCGAGGATTGATGATAGTCATCGTGACAGGATTCATTCCTCTCTCACTGCTGACCATTGTTTCGAGGATGGTTATGTGGGAAAGCAGCCAGTGGCTTGGAAAGAATATTGTGCGGAATACTGGTAAAAGAAACTCCAGGAAAGCATGGATAGGTGCACTGGCCGCCGTGATATAACTAAATGTTGAAAACGGCTTTAAACACTATACAATCAATCAGTCAATAATGGTAGTTGAGTCTAATTCTCAATATCTTTCAAAATTTAAAAGTAACGCAACTTCTGATTGGCTAAACCATTTGACCCATGCTTTGGCAAAAAGGGAGGTTAACTTTACCAAACGACAACTTTCTAGACTGGTCCAAATTGAAAGAATTTGCAGACGACAAAATAAATGTGACTGAAAAATTTTAAATTTGTTTTGGAAAGGGTAGCAAACGTTGTGGGAAAAGGAGAAAATGCTGGTTACCAGCATTTTCTCCTTTTCCCACAATGTTTTCAAAAGGCTTCTTTAACAGGGTCGTTAAAAGTCGGGACTGCGTGGTAAAGGGTTAATGCGTTTCAGTGATGCACTTTACCAAGCAAGTTATCCCATAATTATGGATTGATAAAATCTATCATGTCTAACAACCAGCTGATTCCTTAGGTAGAATGGTCCTTGGACATTCAGAAAATTTACCAAAAGGAAAAAGTTTCGACACAGGTCAGCCTGCGCGGACTGCGCAGACTGACCTGGGTCGATACTTTTTACAGATGCATTAACTCTTTACCACACGACAAAATTTAGGACTCGGACAAATTGAAAGCATTTGTAGACGACAAATCAAATGTAGTGCAAATAATGATTTCTGTCTTTGATAGGGTAGAACACATTGTGGGAAAAGGAGAAAATGCTGTTAACCCTTTCCCACAATGTTTTCAAAAGCCTTCTTCATCAGAGTCGTTAAAAGTAGGGATTGTGTGATAAAGGGTTAAACCCCCTCATTTCGATTAGCCGATCAGTAATTGCATTACGTTCAAAATGTTAAATAAGACTTCGAATGCAAATTAGAATCGTTTGTAAATACGGGCCCAGGACTATGCTTTGCAGTGCCCAAAGACACTCTCTCCTAACCAGCAGAGCAAGCAAGGATTCAACAAGGACAGCCCGATTACAGATCTGACGCCCTTCCCACTGAGATACTGGATCTCTACAAAGATAGGGAAGGGAAGTTTCCTCCGAGTGGAATCCCCTGTGACAGATTGTTACCATGCACAATTTCATTCTGTCAATAATCCCAATAAAATAGGCACAAATAAATTTCGGCTGTCAAAATTTTACGTCGAGTTAGAAAGACAAAGTCTCGTCCGTGGACTTTCGTATAAGAAGGGGTTTCCCGACTGGCATTGTTTTTCCCGCAAAATAGTCTTTAACTCTTGACCAAACGACAAAATTTTAGACGTGTCGAAATGGAAAGCATTAGCAGACCACATATCAAACGTGACTTAGATCAAGTTTTCGTCTTTCAAAAGGTAGAATACGCTGTGGGAAAAGAAGAAAATGCTGGTGATCAGTATTTTCTCATTTTCCCCCCATTTGTTTTTGGAAGACATTTTTCTCCGGTACGTTAAAACCCGAGGTTGTGTGGCAAAGGTTTACTTTTTATCAGAGGACAAAATTTTGTTTTCTTCCAAACTGAAAGCAGTTACAGCTGGAACCAGCCATATTTGTCCTTTTTCCACACTTGTTTTTTCTATTGTTGCACATGCAAATGAGTCATGCTCTGTGAAAAGGGGGCTCAATGCATCTGCGAAAAGTATCGACTCAAGTCAGCCTGCGCAGTCCGCGCAGGCAGACCTGGCCCGAAACTTTTCGCTAGTGGTCAATTTTCTGCATGTCAAAGGACCGGGGTCCGTATTCACCAACCATCCTTAAGAACGTTCTTAGACTTATTCTTCAAGATTTTCCAATTTTGAAAGTAACACACCTTCTGATTGGCTAAATCGTACGGTTTAGCCAATCAGAAGGTGTGTTACTTTCAAATTTGGAAAATTTTGAAGAACAAGACCAAGAATGTTCTTAAGAATGGTTGGTGAGTACGGACCCAGTCTACCTCATGATTAAGTCGGTTGTTAAAAAAAAAGTGGGTATTACGGATCCATACTTATGTGATGACTTGATCGGTATCATGGATTACGGAGATGCATTAAGCCCCCCTTTTGCCAGAGCATTGTTCAAATATAATCATTTTGGTCTTGCGAAATACTGTAAATACGGGTGAGCCAAATTTATTTCGTGTGTTAACCCTTTACCACACACTCCCGACTTTTAACGACCCTGAGAAAGAAAGCTTTTGAAAACATTGTGGGAAACCAGCGTTTCCTCCTTTTCCCACATCGTTCTCAAACCTTCCCCAAAACAAAATTCAGTTCCGAGTCACATTTGTCTTGTCGTCTGCAATACTTTCAAGTTGGACAAGTCTAAAATTTTGTCGTTTGGTACTGAGTTAACACTTAAGCTGTTGAATAAATGAAACACAAATTTCTACTCAAAACTAAAAGCTCAAACATTGCGGTTTCAAAGTTGATTTCACCGGAAAGAAAATACCGTATCGGACAGTGTAGATCAAAGATCAGACTGCACGTTCTGTGGAGTCTGATCTTGATCTACACTGTCCGCAAAAGGTCAGTGAGTCGCGATTGGCAGCTTGAGGGTTAAAGAGTTAAGAGAAAAGTGTGAGCCGGCTGTTAATAGCAAACGTCTAAAATGTATTGTCTTTTACTGAAGCCGTATGGAATCCATTAGATATCACGTTTTCTTCTTTATCAAACAGGAAGGAACCAATTGACACTTGAGTTAGCAGTTGAAATATTCTTGAAATATGGCAACTTCCCAAAACGCTTCAGTAAAAGGAGCACAGAAACATCACTGGTCCTTTTTCTTTGAGTTCACTTGCCCATTTTCTGGAAATCGTTTTGAAAAAATCACGTGATTTTAATTCATCCCCTTTTCACAAGTTGAGAATGAATTTATCGATTATTTTTTGAGAGTATTTGAATGGAGTTTAATTACGCTGTAAGAAGTACTGGCGAAAAGAAACTCTGGGAAAGCATAGATGGGTGCACTAGCCGCAGTGATATCGCTTAGATAATGTTGAAAAAGGCATTAAACACCATAAAACAAACAAACACACAAACAAATAAACAATCGGCTGAGCTACTGGGAGCCGGCGGAAGTTCAATAGCACTCTTAATTTTGCTTCAACCTTCAAAAGAAGCAAACAAGTCCATTAACTATTAGTTCGCTGAATAAACCAAACATACATATTCAATCTAGAAATGAGACAGCAATAATCACACTTTCAAGGTTACTTTTGCTTTTGTGCTTCAGCAAATCGGACAGTACAGATCAAAGATGAGGCTGCACATTCTGTGCAGCCTGATCTTTGATCTATACTGTCTGCAAAGGCGACAATAGCTTGTGAAAGGCGCTTTAAGGGTTAATTTCCAGGAAAGATACCTTTGTAAGACTAAGTTGTTGGAATGATAACAATTCCCTATACTTGGGCGAAACCTTACAAAAATTACGAATCCCGGACTTTTATTTCCCTGTAAAACAGACCAGTTTGATCCTTATATACGATAAAATGTACCGTAAAGCATTAGTCCGTCCCACCCCCCTGCAAGCGATTTTTTTTCCGTCTGACAACTTTTGGAATCATTGTGGTAACAGGAGAAATTGCTCTTGACGAGCAATTTCTCTTTTTTTTACCACAATGTTTTCAGTTATACTTGTAATGAAGTTTTAAAATATTTATTTATGTTGCATATCCATATTCAGAGAGGGTATTTTCATTGTTGTCTGAAGCATCTTACTCGACAAGTTGATTAAGTAGTGTTTAACGCCACTTTCAACATTATTTCAGTCATATCAAGGCAACAGCTCACATAGTCATGCATTTTCTGGGTTTCAACACTATTAGGCTAGGGCTCTGATGTGTTTTTCCCATGGACACTCCCACGAAAAACCAAGTGGATCCAGTGAGGCTCGAACCCGTGGCCTCCAGGTCACGAGTCCTACACGAGTCCTACCACTGAGCCAAGCAGGGTCCCTTCTCGAAAAGCTGGTATAAAGTTAACAAAATTAGATGGAGCCATTCTACACTGAAGCAAAACAGGACCTGTCAGAGGCGGGTGATGCTCCCCGAATGTGTTGTTTGTCACAAGAGAAACAGGTGTCAGAAAACGATGTACTTTCTCCAGATAGTTTCGATTCAACCGTTCATTTTTCAAGAATGGACGAAAATCGAAAGGGCCATAAACCAAAGGAAAATCATTAAAACATAATATGCTGACAAAATGTGCTTGCCCTTCTGACGAGATAGCTTCCCACGAAGTTTCATTGAATTCCGTCCGGTGGTTGCTGAGAAATAACGCAGAAACGAAATTGTGAGCTACAACTCAAAGGGCCATAACTGGGACATAAATCATCAAACCAGAATATGCTGAAAATGCTGACAATAATGCACATATCCTTTTTACATAAAAGCTGTCCATGAAATATCGCTGGATTCCCCCGCCCCCCTCCCCGCGACCCACCCCTAGTGGTTGCCGAGAAATGGCCCGAGAAACGAAATTTGGGATAAAAAAATAAAAGGGCAATAACAGTCAGATCGAACCAGACCGTGCTGACAATACGCCCATGTCCTCTTTACAGGAAAGGTTCATATATGAAGTGTCGTTGAACTCCATCCCGTGGTTGCTGAGCAGTACACGAAATTATGGAGAGACAGACGCACGGACGGAAGATTGAACACATGGACGCGCAGACCGGTGGACAACGTGGCGACTTTATGCTCCCCCAGATTTTTTTCGGGGAACATAAAAAAGGCAGAGACCCGAAATTTAGGTTTGGAATGTCCCTGTGAGAAATTTTTCAAGGGTGACAGCTTCAACGTATATAATTAAATACCTGCCTGAACTTTTCGCAATAAGCTTACACTATCGATTCCAGTCTACTTGACCTAATGAGAGGAGCTCGTTAACGCCTTACTTCATATTTACCTATGTCTACGCGGCTTTCTCAAATGGAATTCCTGTGTAAATATCGTGGCAAATGGAGAAACTGGTCGTAACTAGTAATTTCTTCATTTGCCACATGTTTTCTTGCCTTCCCCTCTTCAGTCTTTGTTAATATGATAATCTCATAGATCTGATGGTGTTCTTTTTTTAATGTCGTTTATGCAAGAAAGAACAAACACGAGCATAGCTAATAGAGGAAACAGTAAAGGTGAGGGTTGTATCATTCATACAAAATTTGTCGCGTATCCGGTGACTATTGGTATTCAACAAGTTGTTTCCAGCAAATGTATTGTCACGTTCTGTTTTTTTTTTTATAGATGTTTATTATGAAGACGTAAAATACATGCACCGTCGGCACTGACCTTTATACATGAGACTCGCTCTGGCAAATGGGGGCTTAATGCATCTTCGTGATGCATTGTACCAATCAAGCCATCACATAATTATAGATTCATAACAGCCACTTTTTTTAAATAACGGACTGAATCATGAGGTAGACTAGTCCTTGGTATTTTTAACACTTTTTTCAAACTGGGATGGGCAAACTTGTTATTTTCTCCGCTTTGTGCTATTATAATCTTCGATCGTATACATAAAACGGAATAGACGGATCTATATAAAGAAAGTTATAATAAAGGTAAAAACTTTGGAGGTAGACAATTTGTTTCTCTACCCACCGTGAATTGGAAATTTTGACACCTCAGTGAATATACTGAACGAATCTTATTGGTCAATATTACTTTTAGCGGCTCGTCGTTCCTTCAAAAGTCGATGGTTAAGTTTTATTCACCAATCAGAGCCGTTCAGTTTATTCACCTTAGTATGAATTTTTTGCCAAACTTTAATTACTTGTAACTAATGCCACTCAATGCACCCTTAGTCCCTTATTCCAACTCGACTTTTTATAAAACTTGTTTGCTGTAGTTTAATACTTCAGCAGCGATCCGAAAGTCCAAGACTCATTTATAAACCAAAAAGGATTTTTTGGAGATACTTTCTGTTACCAGTGCGGCTAGACGTTACCTGGGTACAATAACCGTCTTGCATTCTGGCCCTTTACACTAGGCACGTCAAAAGAACAACCTCTTGAGTGCAGGGTCCGTATTCACCAACCATTCTTAAGAATATTCTTGGTCTTGTTCTCCAAAATTTTCCAAATTTGAAAGTAACACACCTTCTGATTGGCTAAACCATTTGGTTTAGCCAATCAGAAGGTGTGTTACTTTCAAACTTGGAAAATCTTGAAGAATAAGTCTAAGAACGTTCTTAAGAATGGTTGGTGAATATGGGCCCAGGTCCTCGAGCTATCCACGTAAAAAAAAAAACAATAGGGGTCCATTCAAAGAAAGTGTTTGAGTACCATACTTGGACTGTCTTGTGTCCGAACTTTTCTTTAGGTGTGTACAAAAACTGCCAAGTGCACGAAGGGCCCCAATACAAACCAAATCATTCTGACAACTTAACATTTTACCACACAATCCCGGGTTTTAACGACCCTCAGGAAGAAGCCTTTTTGAAAACATTGTGGGAAAAGGAGAAAATGCTGGTAACCAGCATTTTCTCCATTTCCCACAATGTTTTCCACCCTTCCCAAATCAAATTTCAATTTTTGAGTCACATTTATTTTGTCGTCTGCAAATGCTTTCAAATTGGACAAGTAAAAAATTTTGTCGTTTGGTAAAGAGTTAACCCTTTACCAGAAGACAAAATTTTGATTTGTCCAAATTAAAAGCATGTGCAGAAAACAAATTTTAACGTGCTTCAGATCACGGAATTTCTGTATTTTCTCCTTTCCCCAGAATGATTTCTATGTTTTCATCATGCATCACTATTGAAACATTAAATTTGCCGTCTGCAACTTTTTTGAATCTAGATGAATCCGAAGATTTGTTGTTTGGGAAAGAGTGAATCCCCAGAATCCCTTTCCAGACGGTATCTCTCTACAGCTCTGATTAATTCATATCTCCGCTCTTACAGTCATCTTAAACCCATATTATTTGTCTCTCTCACGTCATTTTTCCCCTTACCAAAAACAACAACAACAACAGAAAGAAAACAGCAACAAAGACGACACGTTTCTACCTCAATAGGAGCGTGTTGGGTCTGTACGAGGGTCGTTATTTAAGTTCATAGAACACTTCTCCAGCTTTTTTTTTTTTATCGGCGAATTTAAGTTTTTATGGTTAGAAAGGCGACCGTTTAACCCTTAGGCTGCTAAGCGCGATTCAAGGACCTTTTGCGGGCAGTGTAGATCAAGATCAGACTGCACAGAATGTGCAGTCTGATCTTGGATCTACACTGTCCGACACGGTGAGTCCGTTTTAGACAAAATGGATTTTATGGATCCATAATTATGTGATGACTTGCTTGATAGCATGGAAATGCATTAAACCCCTTTTGCCAGAGAGTGGCTAATATGTATGGACATATTTTGAAGAGCCGAAATAAGCAAACTTTGAATATCTCAAACAATGTTGGAAAACCAGCCTACTCTATGAACTTAAATAATGGTCCTCCTACACGTGTATCCAGACCTCAATTTATTAACTACAAGACGACAAAATTTAAAACCTGTCCAAATTGAAAACTTGGTACAAGAGTAAATATGACACAAATGATAAGATTTTTTAATGAAATGTTAGAAAACATTGTAGGAAAAGGAGAAAATGCTGGTTACCAGCATTTTCTCTGGTTACCAGCATTTTCTCCGTTTCCCACAATGTTTTCAAAGGCACTTTGTTTTCTATTTCAAACTCGGGACTCTGTGGCAAAGGGTTAAAGTTGGCATGATGCAAGCAATAAAAGTTACGAAACTATGAAATAGATACTGTTAATTGGAAGAAAAAAACTGGTAAATTAACCTGGTATAATTCCTTGTTAAATCCCTTCATGCAGTATATACTTACACAAATGTATATCTCGTAGGTCTTTTAATCCTTGCTGAACGCGACTCACTGACCTTTTGCGGACAGTGTAGATCAAGATCAGACTGCACAGAACATGCAGTCTGATCTTGGATCCACACTGTCCGGTCTGGGGATATTTTCTTCCAAAAAATAAGTTTGAAATAGCGTTATTCGTGTTTTCACTATCGGTTTGAAAATTTCATTTTACTAATTTTAGCAGGATTAGGGTTAATCTTTACTAGAAAGCATTAAATAGGCTGCGTTTTGATGTAGACTTTCGTTCAGATTCTTTGAGAGTTTTTATACACTTTATAGACACATTACAATGCTGAGAGCATACAACTTTAACCCTTTCCCAAACAAGCCCTGGTTTTCACGTGTCTGCAGTACAAGTCTTTTGAAAACACTGTGGGAAAAGGAGAAATTGCTCTTTACGAGCAATTTCTCCTTTTCCCACAGTGTTTTCTACCCTTTTTGATAACTTTCTGCCATCAAATTTAAAATTGTCGTCTGCAAACCCTTTCAATTTGGACCAGTCCAAAATTTGTCGTTTGGGAAAGGGTTAATAACTTTTAGAAGCTACCTGTAAAGTTAGAATTTACCTTTTGTCACGTAGACCCGATACGAGAGCCGGCAGGAACACACTGGAATAGCAGTTCGTTCGAAGTTTAGACAAAAAGGTTTTTTACTTGTTATTAAAATATTTTCTAAACCTTGGGGAAAGGATCGCGCGTGGTTTTTTAAAACATCTGGGTCATTTAAAGCATACAGTTTGAAGAAAACAGTTTCATCCCACCTTTTATTAGGGTTTAATTCGTTTTCTAGTCTTTTCTTTTTTAAATCGTTAATGAACCATGACATGCACGTGTGTTAACGGCGTTGTTTGTTTCACAAGGCTGGTGGGGCAAAACGACGGGGATTGACCGTCCAGTCTAAATGCATTTTAATACTTAATTTCAAGACTAACCATCTGATTGGCTGAGAACATTTAGAATTAGAATCAGAATTATATAATATTATCAAATACTACATGTAGTTACGATTATTCCCCCCTTGTTCTAATTATTTTAAATTCATGTGCATCGGCGGGCGAGGTAAATCTAGTTTGAATGAATTACATTTTTACTTATAAAAAAAAAGATCCCATTCGCCAAAGTATTGATAAAAGATTTCTTTATTTGAGCCATGCTCTGTGAAAAGGGGGTTTGGTGTATTTGCGAAAAGTATCGACCCATGTCAGCCTGCGCAGTCCGCGCAGGCTGACATGGGCCGAAACTTTTCGCTGTCTTTAAATTTTCGTCTGCATTTCAAGGGATAATTCTACCTCATAATTCAGTCGGTTGTTTGACAAAATGGATTTTATGGATCCATAATTAGCCGATGTCTTGCTTGGCATAATGCATTACGGAGATGCATTAAGCCTCCTTTTGCCAGAACACGGCTCATTTGTTTGTCACAAACAACCTAATAAAAAACGATGTAAAAAAAAAAAAGCGATTTCATAACGCGTCACGTGTGATCTCATAAACTCTCTGTCAAACCCCCCCCCCTTTTTTTTTTTCCAAATCACAGTGCAAATCCCGGGTCCGTATTCACCAACCATTCTTAAGAATGTTCTCAGTCTTATTCCCCAGAATTTTCTGAATGTGAAAGTAACACAATTTTTGATTGGCTAAACCAAATGGTTTAGCTAATTAGAAGATGTGTTACTTTTACATTTAGAAAATCTTGGAGAATAAGACAAAGAATGTTCTTAAGAATGATTGGTGAATACGGACCCTGGAAGCCATTGTTGCAGACGATATCCAATAAGAGAGTTAAAGAGACCCCCAGGGTAGTTTCCAGGAAGTTACTAATGTACTTGGCGACGCGATAGTGTGGTTCAACCGAGTAACTTTTGGTCAGCTCTAAATCAAGAAAAAAATTACCGAGTTCAAGCGACTCTGAGGAAAAAAAAGACATTTAAAAACGTTTAACTCCTTACCAAACGACAAAATTTCAGACTAGTCCAAATTAAAAGCATTTGCAGACGACAATTTCAGTGTGGCTCAAATGATGCGATTTTTCTTTAATAGGGTAGAAAACGTTGTCGGAAAAGGAGAAAATGCTGGTTACCAGCATTTTCTCCTTTTTCCCCAATGTTTTCAAAAGGCTTTTTTCTAAGGGTCGTTAAAAGTCGGGATTGTGTGGTAAGGGTTGAGGAAAACGTTACCAGCATTTTCTCCTTTTTCCCTAAATATTTTCTACCCTTTAGAAAACAAATCTCAACAGCTGAGCCACATTTTATTTATCGTCTGCAAACGCTTTAATTTTAGACGAGTCTAAAATTTTGGCGCCTGGTAAAAGAGTTCATAGATATAGATTTTAAGACATTAGTATAAATCACAATCTTTGCAGAAGAAGGGAGAAAACGATTACTATCCGAGCCCATCCCAGATGGCACATTAGCGAAACTAACGTAAAAGCCATGTTCTGATAAAAGGGGGTTTAATGCACCTCCCTGATGCATCGGACCAAGTAAGACATTACATAATCTTGGATCCTTAAAATCAATTATGTCTAATAACCAATACAATACTGAGGCAGAATGGTCCTTTGACATGCAGAAAATTGACAATCAGCAGAAGGTTTCGGCCCAGGTAAGCCTGCGCGGACTGACCTAGGTCGATAAATTTATGCAGATGTATTACATCCCCTTTTTACAGAGTATGACCCATAAGAAATTGTGCCGTCTCCCATGAGTCTCGTTTTAAGGTGTCTTCAGTATTATCGCTTCCGGTACTTAAGTTTCAAATTTCGTGACAAATCAGATAAGGTGTAGAGTTCACCTTTTTTGAGAGAGAGAGAGAGAGAGAGAGAGAGAGGCAGGCAAGGAGGAGAATGAATTGCAAACCATCATTAAAAACATACATATCATTATGTGTTTAGTAAATATTTTAATGTTAGTATTCTGCCCCTTTATTGTTTACCAAACGACAAACGTAGACTATACCAAACTGAAAGCATACGCAGACGTAAGTTTTTAAACTGGTACAAATGAACTGAAATTTTCCTATAGGGTTGAAAACGTTGCCGGTAAAGGAGAAGATGTTCAGAATGTTTTCAAAAGCCTCTCTTCCTAACGATCATTTAATCACGGGATTGTTTTGTTAAGGGTTATCTGCTGCTAGTTTGGGACTGCGATAGTCGTCCCCCCACCCCATTTTTAGCTCGGCTGTTTTCGAAAAAAAAAAAAACGTCGTGGTATGGTCATAGGCCTGTTGTTGTCGTCGTCTGCGTTATCTACGTTGTAGTCGTGCAAAAACTTTGACATTTTGTAGTATCTGTCGTTACTGAAGATCTTTACTTCAGACTCGGACTACTTGTTAACTATCAAAAGGGAAACCTGTACAACAGGAGAAGGTAACCATCAACATATTTTTGAGACAGTTATGCCCCTTTTTCGACTTAGAATATTTACTGAAAAATCAATCTATTTTTAACAGGAGCAGCTCCTGCGGGTGCCAACGCTCGACTGCAGCTGTTGCAGTCCAGCGTTGGCACCCGCGTGTGGTGCTCTTTTTTTTAATATATATATACAAGCCAAATGTACTTTAAGTTCTGCCCGAGGAATGTCCCTGAACAGTAGACAATAAGAAAGCCTAAAAATTAGCTTTTTAGGGGCCAAAACAAGAGTAATGGACGGCAGTTGTCTGTAATATTTATGCGATATATTAGGTTGGAAATAATTGGTACTTAACTTTTGTTCCCATATCCGATTTCCAATTCCGATAAAGTCTTCGAAAGTCAAAGTCTTTAATGACTTAATTGCAGATCGTATCTAAACATTCCATCTTCATTTATTTCTGCTAGGAACAAGTCTCAAACAGAAATGAGATACGCTCTTTGTAAAAGGGGTTAATTTGAGTGCATTTGAGTTAATTTGAGTGCATCTGCAAAAAGTATCGGCTCAGGTCAGCCTGCGCAGTCGCGCAGGCTGACCTGAGCCGAAACTTTTTGCTATTGGTAAATTTTTTGCATGTCAAAGGATCATTTTACCTCATGATATGGTCGGGTTTTAGACAAAATAGGTCCATACTAATGAAAACGATTGATTGATTGATTGTATGGTGTTTAACGCCGTTTTCAACATTATTTCAGTTATATCGCGGCGGCCACTGCACCTATCCATGCTTTCTTGGAGTTTCTTTTACCAGTACTCCGCACAATATTCTTTCCAAGCCACTGACTGCTTTCCCACATAACCATCGTCGAAACAATGGTCAGCGGTGAGAGAGGAATGAATCCTGTCGCAATGACCATCATCAATCCTCGGAAAGAAATTGGCTAAGCCGGGGATCGAACCAGCGACCTCTTGTTCTCAAGTCCTGTACGCTACCGACTGAGCTACGGGGGCTTGGCTTAATGAAAACGACTTGTACCAATAATTACTGGAACTTCAATCCTTGAGATGGTGTTACCAGTTTTCCCATTTTTAATCCTTTACTAAACAATCCATTGTTTTAATGACTCTAAAGAAACTACTTTAGACCAGCATTTTCTCCTTTTTCCTACAATGTTTCTACCCTTCCAAAGACAAAATGTATCATTTTAGACACATTCAGTTTATAGTCTGCAAGTGCTCTGGACAAGTCTTTTTTTTTTCGTCGGTGTAAAGAATTAAAGTTTCTTGACTGAGGACAACGACACTCTAAAACCGTTACTGCCGGACTGAACGCGTACAAAAACAGTAGATTTACCCTTTTTGAATACTATAGATGTTACATAAATGAAATTACTATTTGGCAAAGTTACAAACATGTATGATTATGTTACTAAGAAAAGCATGGAGAAAGCGAAATTATTATTCTAACACGTCTTTTTCTCATTTATAAATGACTAAGTGCATGCAGCGACTAGTGGCTATTTTGGATTCATAATTATGTGATGGCATGATTGTTATGATGCATCACAGAGATGCATTACGCTCCCTTTTCACAGAGCATGGATCATGTATTTGCGATGTTTGGTATTATTTTTTGAAAAAATCTGATTTTAAAAATTTGAACACCCCCTCCTCTTTAACGCTTAAAATATTCATTTTCATTGCCTTTTTTCTAGCTTACAGTACGACTGATTGAATGACTGATTCACGGGTGGATGGATGGATGGATGGATTTGTTTATTTATTGTCAATTGTTCCATTCATAATATGTTTTTTTCGCCTTTGTAAAAGACTCATAATGAACCAAATATAAACGGGCTGAGAAGAATGCGTGCATGTATGCGTATTCTGTTGGCGAAAGGTGAATAAGCCTATACTTATCTTTTCACTAAGCCGCTTAAATCTCATTCTTTTTCTAATTCGTGGGACAACTCAATTGCAGGAAAGTTGTCAAAATATGCTTCGAAATCAATAGTTTCATAATTATGATACCCTATTTAGAAATAGATATTTCTACGTATCACATGGCTTCTCGTGGAATTTAGGTTTTCGAACTATTCCTAGAAAAACCAAGTTTATTGACATGGAACCGCAGTTGACGAATGACGTGTCACGTGATCTTAATGTACATTGATGTATTTTCGACATCTTTGACAAATGAATAGGTTTCAGAACATGTTTTCCGATATTTTTGGGTTGATCATATAGACTATTTTCTTTCTTTGTCTAGAAAGATATAGCTCCTTATTCTTTGACAAATCACTAAACAAATGGTAATGTCTATACCAGTTTACTGTAGACAACTATTGAAACATTGAAGAAACTCTAGCATGTTTTTAAATTGTTACGCCTTTCTCCACGATATTTTTTGTATTATCCAAAAAGATACTTCCGTCTTCCACATGTTATGTGTTAGTCGTACATGGTGGTTGTATGACAAACACATTTATTGATACGGAATAAATTTGGTGGTTCCATATTCACCAACCATTAAGAACTTCTTATGTGCTATTTTCGAGAATTTATTTGAAAGTAGCACAGCTTCTGTTGGGCTAAACCGAAATGGTTTAACCAATCAGAAGTTGCGTTATTTTCTAAATCTAGAATAAGACAAAGGATAAGATTAAGAACGGTTGATGAATACGGGCCATGCTGTGTTATGAACTTTGTCCTGTTTTATGACTTTGTTACATTAGAGTCAAAGACAGATTTGGAAAGCATTGGAGATAGAAGAGCATATACTTTCACGATTTCAACATCGTTCAAGACTATTATATTGAGTTACGAAGGCATTTTGACACTTTCTCAGCCTCACTTAGCAAAAAATTGAAATTACATGTACTTGATATTCCTCAGCCACTTGTGATAGACTACATAGAGAATACATACATAGTGTTGTCGTAGATCAAAAATATCTAACGAGGTTGGGAGAATTGATAATTGTCGAGCCTAGGTGAGACAATTATCAATTCTCACAACCGAGTTAGATATTTTTGATCTACGACAACACTATGTACGTATTCTATTTATCTTTTAACCTCTGATTTGTACTCATTGTGAAAAAGATGTGGAAAAATGTTGCTGACAAAAAATCATTTTAAAAGTTTATTTATATTGGAACTTCCATTTTAAAATTGCATTATCCACATATATAGTACTTTATCGTAGCAATTAAACGTCCAAAAATTGCGATTGAAATCGCTTTCGATTATTCTATTTGAGAAGACGCTGTAAACAAGCATTCAAATGACGTCACGGGCAGGAATTACGTAGGCAGATCATCGGAAAGTAGCCATTATCTCCCGCTAGATGGCATTCTACAAATACACATGTCAAATCTTCGAAGAATATGACATGCGCAGACAACGGAAAGTAGCGTGCGTGCTATGACATCGTTCTTTTTTCGCGGGATTTCTGTAGTAATCGTTACTATTTTTGGAATGCATTTCATTCATAAATGGTGATGGGGGCGGAGTCACTGGAACTTACTGTTCTATAAATATCCGTGGTATATCAAAAATCTATAAATATCCGTGGTATAAAAAAAAAAATCGCATGGGTGTTATTGCATGGATATCCGGTTTGTTGAAGGATATATGTTTTATAACTTTATCCACCAAATCTGATGAATCTGCTACCTTTTTATATTCAGACGACAGAACTTTAATGCGAACAACGTAACTAATAAGGAAGCGATTTCGATCTAGGTTTCAGTTGCTGCGGAACATTCCCACACTGCACATGGTCCTTAACCTTTTCCCAAACGACAAATTTTGGACTGGTCCAAACTGAAAGAGTTTGCAGACGACAATTTTAAATTTGATGAAAATGGCAGAAAGGTCTCAAAAATGGTAGAGTGTTTTCAGAAGACTTGTACTGCAGACACGTGAAAACCAGGGCATGTTTGGGAAAGGGTTAATTAACTCACCGTATCTTGCACCACCTGACTTCGACTTTTTCCCAAAAACTGAAGTGTCTGGTTCCTTATTCACCAGCTATTCTTAAAGAACATTCTAAGACTTATTCTTCAGCATTTTCTAAATTTGAAATTAACACAACTTCTGATTGGCTAAACCAAATGGTTTAGTCAATCAGAAGTTGAGTTACTTTCAAATTCAGAAAATCTTAAAGAATAAGAATGTTCTTAAGAATGGTTGGTGTCCTCGAGGTCGCTACTGCCAAAAAGATAACAATGATACTGTTTAAGAGTATCTTGAAGTACAATGTGTAACCTTCTTCCAAGGAGGGATTGAAAAGCTCGAATATCGATCGGCTAAAATCAATGGAAGTTAATTCTTTACCTAGCGACAAAATTTTTGACTGGTCCAAATTCAAAGCATTTGCGGAAGACAAATTAAAGGTGGCCCAAATGACGAAATTTGTCCTTGATAAAGTAGAACACCTGCATTTTTCTCCTCTTCCCACAATGTTTTCAAAAGCCTCTCCTCAGGGCCGTAAAAGGTCGGAATTGTGTGGTAAAGGGTTAATGAAGACCTTGTTGAAAAATAATTCATTATTAGTGACCTCTATCGAGCGTATTCCTCGCGAGGCATAGAACATTTTGAGATGCCCTTGTACCGTCTGTGACAAAGAGTTCCAACAAAGCAAGAATCAGGACCTAAAGCGTGTCGAAGTATCAATAGTTCGACATACTAGGGGAAACACACGTAAAACCCTTTACCTTTTACCAAACAATCACAGGTTTCACGACCATCAGGAAAAGCATAGTTTGAGAAGGTAAAAAGAAACGGTTGTAACAGACTCTTTCCCTCTTTTCGTACAATACTTCGATCTTTTAAAGACAAATCACATCATTTGACTTGATGTAAATTTGTCGTCCGCAAGTGCTTTTAATATGACTGATTCCAAAGAATATTCGTCTGGTTAAGAGTGGAAAAGTACTTTTCAAAGGTAAAAGCTATGTGAAATAAACAGCATCAATTTCACAGGGCTAAAAGCATTACATCACACCCAAAGTAATATTAAACGGGTTATCTTGAAACATGAAAACCTTGACGAATTTCTCCAATGGGAAATTACTACGCGGCGAAAACTCATATTTCCTGTTATATGTATTACGACGCAGATCTCACATCTATAGGTTTTTTTCCTTCTTTACTTCTGAATCGCATTCGACCTTTTAAATGAGGTAAAATTCTTGATAATTCAAATACGATTAGATGTAAGAAATGAATCTGAATTATCTGTATTTACCAACTATCGTTACGTTTGTTATAAGCATAATCAACATTTAAGTTTTGGCATGTAAATACAAATGAAAACATTGCTAAAAAAGAAATTTAACGTTACGAACATTTTTTTTTCAATGAAAAGCGGTCTTCTGCGATAAAAAAAAAAACGGTCTGCAAATGGCATGTATTAACTACTGTTGAAATCAAAGCGCTGAAGGCCTGGGCATCAGAACGGGTGAAGAGGTAGAAAATGGGGCCCAGAAGCTCAAAGTTGCTATCACATTTGTACAGGCTTAAAAACTGCTATCACATTTGTGCAGACTAATAAAAAAAATATCTACATGTCTCACACTGACAGTCTATGGAGATGGCAACAGATTGGAAAAACATAAATTTGTAAAGGCCAATATAATGAGTATTTTTGTATAGCCCTGGTCTCATGGTCTTTATGGATTGAAAGGAAATAATTTTCAAAGGATTTTCTGCTTCCTATTCTCTTCCTTTACGATGCTTTGGCAACAAATCATGGTAACAAACCAAAATGAGCAGCGTGCAACAGCAGGTCATATTTCTGGAAAGTGCAAAAATCCACAATGGCAAAGCAATGAATCATATTTTTCTTTCATTTTACCACACTCAGTCTATAGGTTGAAACCGTGTCCTTTGAGCAATGACAAGGAAAAACACAGTCTTTAAAGGCTAATATCACAGAGCACGATTTGGTGTCTGAGAGAACAATCTTTTACGTATTTTTTTTTTTAGTTTTGGTTTCTATGGCAACAAATAAAAAGACGTCCGCATTCGGGCGCCAATGCTCGGTTGATTTTCAGTGAAAACACAAAGTTGAAAAAGAGGAATAACTTGATAGTTATTTACCCTTATTGTTTATGTTTCCCTTTTGATAGTTAACAACTTGTCCAAGTTTTAAGAAAACATTTTCAGTAATAACAAAGATTTTGTAAAAATGTCAAATATTTTGCATGACGACGACACAAACGACGAAGATGATGACTCTAGGGCTATGAAAATACCATGTCTCTAAAAACAGCTGAGCTAAAAGTTCTCAGTCGAAAAAGGGGCATAACTAATTACTTTGCGAGAAATATTTTGGTGGTTACCTACCCCTGTTGTACTGATATAAATTCCCCTTTAAATAGTTAACAAAAAGTTCAAGTTTGAAGTAAGTATCTTCATTAATGACAGATATGATAAAATGTCAAAGTTCTGAAAATTTAAAGCAATAAAGAAAGGGCGTAACTGTGTCAAAAATATTTTGATGGTTACCTGCCCTATTATATGGATACCTCTTTTGACAGTAAATAACTTGTACAAGTTTGAAGTAAATGTCTTCAGGAATAAAACAGATATTAAAAAATGTCGAAGTTTTTGCACGACGACAATGACGCATAGGCTTTGACAATAGCATGACGCTTTCTTCGTCATATGAATACATTAATAGTTAAGCCATTTTACAAAACGACAAAATTTTAGACCTTTTCAAACTGAAAGCATTTGCACACGACAAATTAAAATTGGCACAAAGGACGAAATATGTCCTTGATAGAGTGGAAAACATTGGGTGAAAAGGATAAAATGCTGGTTACCTGCATTTTCTCCTCTTCCCACAATGTTTTCAAAGGGTCCTTTTCTCAGGGTCGTTAAAACACGGGACTGCGTGGTAAATTTATAACAAAACGACAAAATTTTAGACCTTTTCAAATTGAAAGCATTTGCAGACGATAAAACAAATTTAACTCAAAAATTGAAAACTGTTTAATGAAGGATAGAAAACCTTCTGGGAAAAGGACAAAAATTCCGGTACCAGTATCTTATCCTTTTCCAACAATGTTTTCAAAGGGTCCTTTTCTCAGGGTCCTTAAAATACGGGACTGCGTGGTAAATTATTACAAAGGACAAAAATGCCGGTAACAGTATCTTATCCTTTTCCCACTATGTTTTCAAAAACCTTCTTTTTCAGGGTCGTTGAAACACTGGACTATTTGGTAAAGGGTTAAAAGTCTTTTTGTCTGAATATTCCTCACAAAACTCAGAAACTTTCCTCACAAAACTCACAGATTTTCCTCACAAAACTCACAGATTTTCCTCACAAAACTCCTAAATATTCCTCACAAAACAACAAATATTCCTCACAAAGCTCACAAATATTCCTCACAAAACTCACAAATTTTCCCTCACAAAACTCACGAATATTCCTCACAAGAACTCACAAACGTTCCTCACAAAACTCACACAATTTTCCTCACAAAACTCACGAATACTGCTCACAAAACTCGCAAATATCCCTCACAAAACTCACAAATGTTCCTCACAAAACTCACAAATATTCCTCACAAAACTCACAATATTCTTCACAAAACTCACAAATATTCCTCCAAAACACACAATTATTCCTCACAAAACTCAAGAATTATTCCTGACAAAACTCCTGTTACATACTTCGATTTTTCTGAAAATCTCTCAACATATCCTACAAAGTGCATCCAAGATCAGCCTGCACATTCTGTGCAGTCTGATCTTGATCTACATACCTGCAAGAAAGTGTAAAATAGTTGTCGACCCTCTTTAGCTTCATCAACTTACTCGTTAACATCTTCACTCCAAACGAAATTAATTCGACTTTTTTTAGGTCTATAAAGTAGAATTCCACTTCAAATGACAGTAATATCAAATGGTCATAACTTGGTATCAGGAAGGGGACTGTGCAGGTCCATGATCAGACTGCACAGAACGTGCAGTTCGATCTTGGTCTACGACGTCCGCAAAAGGTCTTTAAGTAACCATTCGCAGTGAAAGGGTTAAGAAGCTATATCTTTAAATTAGGTTCAATTTTCTGTGTCTGTCGTTTAAGTGATAGAACGAGAAGATAATTGGATATATCTTGAAATAGAGAATTTAATGAGATATAATTCTTTTTTCCCCATTTGAAGAATGTTTACAAATTCTTGGCAAAATTACTTTTATTGTCGGCCTTTTACGGGTACTAGGTGCCGAGGTCGGTGGAGCAGTCGGTCGCATACAGGACTTGAAACCAGGGGTCACTAGCCCGAATCCCGAGCTAGGCCAATTTCTTTTGAAGGATTGTTGATTGTCATTGAGACAAGTTTTATTTTTCTCTCACCGTTGATCATTGTTTCGACGATGGTTATGTGGGAAAGCAGACAGTGGCTTAGGAAGAATATTATACAAATTTCTGGTAGAATAATCCAGGAAAGCATGGATACGTGCACTGGCCGACGGGCTATTACTGAAATAATGTTGAAAACGGCTTTAAAACCATACATACTTTTCTTTGCTGGGCCCTGCGTGGTTCAGTTGTAAAGTGCAGGCCCGAGCTCGAACTTCACTTGAATCACTGGGTTTTTCGTGGGAGTGCCCTTTGGCAGCAGATACTTCAGAGCCTATGAAATCCAGATCATTTGTTTATTGGTATAGTGTACAAGACCATTTTTGACATTATTTCAGTTACATCAGCACGGTCAATGCACCTGTACATACTTTCCGGTAACGAGTTTGTCAACCTGGCAGAAAAATCAGTTTGACGAAATTTAAAGAATTTGTGACGATTCGAATGTGGGTCAAATAGCTCAATTTAATTTGTAAAGCGTAGACAGCATTTTGGAGAAAGGAGAAAATGCTAAGAAACCAGCTTTCTCAAACTATTTTCCGTGAAAAACCATTTTCTTCCGAGTCGTTACAATACGGTATTTTGTAAAAGTATTAAGGGAGAATGAATATGAGGAAAAAATGATATGGCGAAATAATATGGCATTTTCTTGGTAAATTTAACGCAGATTGAATGTCGATGATTTTTTTTTTTGCACGTGTCTCAATTTGTAGATAAACTATTACTGTTACCATAGAAACGGTAATGTAAATCGACGGTAAATTTTAAGTGTTAAGGGCGAATGATTCAAGAAAAAATGATATGGCGAAATAATATGACATTTTCTTGGTAAATTTAACACAGATTGAATGTCGATGATTTTTTTTTGGCACGTGTCGCAAATTGTAGATAAACTATTACTGTTACCATGGAAACTGTGATGAAATCGACGGTAAATTTTAATTTAGATTATCGCATTTTAGGATGTAATCAACTGCGTTTATTTTCTGTAAATTTTGGTTTTCCTCTGGAGTCTGAGATATTATCTCTGCTAAATGAAGGTCGTAATAGATTGGCCCATTTTATCTGGAAACAAATTTGCGGCAGACGATACTTTTTAAAATATTCTTATTATCAATTTACGTAGACATTTGAGCTATGCTCTGTTAAAAAAGGGTTTAATGCATCTTCAAAAAGTATCGACCCATGTCAGCCTGCGCATTCCGCGCAGGCTGACCTGGGTCGAAACTTTTTGTTATCGGTCAATTTTCTGCATGTCAAAGGACCATTCTATCTCCAGATTCAGCCGGTTGTTAGACTAAACGGATATTTTAGACTAAGAGAATCGATAATATAAATGACTTGCTTTGTATAACGCATCATGGAGATGCAATAAACCACCTTCTGCCAGAGTGCAGCTCATTGATTAAAAGATAAGAAACAAGAAGTGTCAACGAGAAGTGACTGGTGGCCCCGAAAAAAGTACGCTTTTTCTGTGATCTTTGAACATGTACTATAGACATAACACTTATAAATACATTTGACCTTGCCCTGACCTTGCCTTTTAACCTACAGTTAAGATTCTTGCACGCAACACATCGCTAATATGTGGTTGACCATTCTACAGAGTTATACCGAAATTCCTTCATAAATTGAAAAGGTAACAGGTCGGACACGAACATAACAGTCACAGATTGCTCTTTATAATGATATTTGACCTTGTTGCGACCTTGAACTTTGATCCATTGACATGATTCCTAGGTGCGGCACATTGTCTTTTTTTCTGGTTGATAATTCTACAAAGTTACACTGAAATTCTTGTATAACTAAAAAAGCTACAGGCTAGACACGAACACTACCCCTCAAAAACACGTTTGACCTTGCTGTGACCTTGACCATTAGCCTACATATATGATTCCTGTGTATAATACATCATCTTGATGTGATTGAAATTTGTGCAAAGTTATCCTGAAATTAAGTGAAAGGAGAAAAAAAGCCCGGAAACGAAAACGGACATCTAACCTTGCCGTGACCTTGACCTTTATGCATGCTTATTGCACGTGACACATTTTCTTTATGTGGTTGACAATTCTACAAAGTTGTATTGAAGTTCATTTATAATAGAAGAAAGTTACAGGCCGGACACAAACATAACCGTCCAAAAAAAATTTTTTTTAAACATATTTGACCCTGTCGTGACCTTGACCTTTGACCTAATGACATGGCTCTTGGGCGTGACTCATCGTCTTCATGTGGTCAACAAATCTTTACAGTTATACTGAAATTCATCCATGATTAAAAAAGTTACAGTCCGGTCACGAATACTACCCCTCCAAACACGTTTGACTTTGCTATGACCTTGACCTGTAACTTACAAATGTGACTCTTGCGCATGACACATCTTCTCGATGTGGTTAATATTTTATCAAAATTATTTTGAAAGTAGTTCATAGGGAAAACAGTTATGGCCCGGACACAAAAATGGACGGACGGACAGACGACGGATGGACGAACGGACAGACAGACGGACGGACTGTGCAAAAATTATATGGCCCGAATTTGTTTTTGCTTTGCGTCATAAATCTTATCTCTCGTCAACAAATGCTTTCAGTTGGCTAACCTAACATTTTGTCGTTTGGTAACGATTAAATCCTTACGGCGTCTTTCACAACTAAAGTTTCATTTGCGGCCAGTGTAGATCTAAGATCAGACTGCACTTTCCTCTTTGCTGAGACATTCTGGACAAGAGTAAGCTGGGAACTGCAATTATTTTGGTCTTATTTCTAGTTTGAAAATGCCTGTTGAGTTTATCTCGAGCTTTAGGGATTATAACTCTATCTCAATAAACCTTTCATTAACAGTTTATATTATTGTTTGTTTTGGGGAATACATGTGACAAGATAATATAAATGTTATCGAGTTGGGTTTATAAATTATCTCGTCACGGTACGTGATTTTAAACCTGTTATGCCAAACATAAACAATAATATAAATTGATAGTGAAAGGTTTATCGAGTGAGAGCTATAGCATGAACATTCTTACCTTGAGAACGAAATTGCATAAATCGATTTTCGAAAACATCATTGTAGCAAAAAGATAATGCTCATATATTTGAGCGATGCTCTGGCAAAAAGGGGCTTAATGCATCTCTGTTATGCATTTCATCACATGCTTATGGATCAATAAAAACCATATTTTGTTTAACAACCGGCTGAATCATCCTGTAGGATGGTCCTTTGACATGCAGAAAATTTACCATAAGCAAAAAGTTTCGGTCCAGGTCACCCTGTGCGGACTGCGCAGGCTGACCAGGGTCGATACTTTTTGCAGATACACACCAGGGTCGATACTTTAAGCCCCTTTTCAAAGAGCATGGCTCATATATCTTTTTTTTCCTAACTTTTGTAAAGTAAAAGTGTTTGCAGACAACATATGAAATATGGTTCAAATGATCATATTTTCTATTAAAGGGTAGAAAACGTTGTGGAAAAAGGAGACAGTGCTGATTACCAGCATCTCATTTCCTTTTCCCGCAATGCGTTCAAAAACCATTTTCCTCGGGACTGGAAAAAATAAGGAATTATCTAATAAAGGGTGCATGTCTAATGAACAAGCATATATGAAAGAATTATGATACTACGAAACAATTTTGATACAAGTAATGTCTCCTATTGACACAGTGTTTTGAAATGTTGCCTACTTCAACAAGAAAAGAGTACTTAGTCTATAGCTCTCACTCGATAAACCTTTCATTATCAGTTTATATTATTGTTTATGTTTGGGATAATAGGTTTAAAATCACGTACCGTGACGAGATAATTTATAAACCCAACTCGATAATGTTTATATTATCTCGTCACGGTTCGTGGTTTTAAACATGTATACACAAAAACAAACAATGAAAACAAACTGTTAATGAAAGGTTTATCGAGTTGGATTATAAAGGAATTAATGTGGTGTATGCAGGAGATAAACATTGCTTTCCATATTTTACCTTTATATTTGGGCCATGCTCTGTGAAAAGGGGGTTTAATGCAGGTCGACACTTTTTGACATTGTTAAATTTTCAGCATGAAAAAGTACAATCTTACCTCCAGATTTGTTAGGGAAAAAAAAGGATTTTATACGTTAGAGCCATTATTTTGTGATGACTACCTTGGCTTAAAGCATCGCGGAGAAACCTACATTTACCAGAGCGCCGCTCAAACGTAGTATTATAGATGTTAATTTCTTAGTAAATATTCTAACGACTTACACGCATCATTTTCCTGGAGTTTATACATTTGCCAGTACTTCTCTGTCGTTTAACCCGTGACCAAATAATCTCGAGTTTTAACAACGCTAAAGAAATAGCTTTTGGAAAACAACTGTGAGAAAGGAGAAAATACTGATAACCAGCAGCTTCTCCTTTTCTTACGATTTTTCCACCTCTTCAAAAGGACAAATTCTATCATTTGAACCATATTTAAATTGTTGTCTGCAAATGCCTTAAGTTTTTGCCGTTTGGTAGAGGTACAAAACACTGTGGGAAAAGGAAGAAAATGCTGGTTACCAGCGTTTTCTTCTTTTCCCGAAATGTTTTTCAAAGGCTTTCTCCTACAGAGAGTTGTTAAAACTGGGGATCGCTTGGTACAGGGTGAATTTCTTAGTAGAAACTTTTAACTTACACAATGACTTTTTCACAGAACTTATGAAGTTGATCATCCTTCTCTTCCTATCCTGCTAAATAAGTGACATGAAATTTTCAAATCGATAGTGAAAATCCCCTTTTGCAAGAGCCTGGCACTGTACTCAAATGTTTTCGATATAAATACTTATAAATACAGCCAAGCTCCGTAGCTCAGTCGGTAGCGTACAGGACTTGAGAACAGGAGGTCGCTGGTACGATCCCCGGCTTGGCCAATTTCTTTCCGAGAATTGATGATAGTCATTGCGACAGGATTCATTCCTCTCTCACCGCTGACCATTGTTTCAACGATGGTTATGTGGGAAAGCAGCCAGTGGCTTGTAAAGAATATTGTGCGGAGTACTGGTAAAAGAAACTCCAGGAAAGCATGGATAGGTGCACTGGCCGTCGCGATATAACTGAAATAATGTTGAAAACGGCGTTAAACACCATACAATCAATCAATCAACTTATAAATACAATCAACTGTACTCAGATGCCTTCGATATAAATATTCATAAGTATAATTAAGAAAACTTTTCTACAAATGGACACATTTCTCGTCAAGACCTATTTTTTCCTTTTCTAACATTGTTTTCAAAAGCGTTCAGTAATAGATGCTTTCAAATGCGCTCTGGATAAGGAAAATGGATTTCAGGCGGGGAAACAACATCCATTTACTTTGAAATAGCTCCGGAAACAAAATTTAATTTGCAGTAGATTAAATTCGAACGCTTTCATGGAAAAAAAATGCTGATCGATAAGGACCAATGGTTTTAATAGGTGAATACAAATGCGCCCTGCTCTGTTTAAAGTCGGGCTAAATGCATCTGCAAAAAGTATCGACCCAGGTCAGCCTGCGCAGTCCGCGCAGGCTGACTTGGGTCGAAACTTTTTGCTATTGGTCAATTTTCTGTATGTCAAAGGACTCGTCGACTTCATGATTCAGTCGGTTGTTAGGCAAAATGGATTTTATGGATCCATAATTATGCGATGACTTCCTAGGTATAATATATCGCTAAGATACATTAAACCCCCCTTTTGCATGGTTCCAGCCTGACTATAACAGCTATACTCGTATACCTTCGATGTACATGTAAATACTTGTAAATATAATTAATAAAACTTTGTTATAAATGGAGACACTTTTCGTCAAAACCTATTTTTGCTCTTGTGACATTGTTTCAAAAGCGTTCAGTGGTAGATGCTTTGAAAGATGCTCTGGATAAGGAACAAGAAATATAAATATCTTTCAAAAAAGAAGATGGGCGACGTAAATTTGCTAGCAAATAGGCAGGGGCTCTTAGAACAAACATGCCTACATTTTTGACCACAGGGATCCTTAGAATAAACATGTCTACATTTTTGACCAATCACAAATTTTAATTTATTCATTTTTGATCAGTACCAAAAAGTAGGTCAAAAGCCAGCACATTTAGCTACACCGAAAAAGGATTTCAAACGGGGAAACAACCTTCATTTACTTTGAATTAGCTCATGGGATTCGGAAACAGAATTATCATTTGCAGTAGAATAACTTCAAAAACTTTCATGGAAAAAAAGGCTGATCGATAAGAATCAAGGTTTTATTAGGTGAATACACATCAGCCCTGCTCTATTAAAAGGGGGCTAAATGCATCTGCAAAAGGTATCGACCCAAGTCAGCCTGCGCAATCCGCGCAGGCTGACCTGGGTAGAAACTTTTTGTTATTGGTCAACTTTGTGCATTACAAAGGATTCGTCGATTTCGTGATTGTTAGACAAAATAGATTTTATGGATCTATGATTATCTGATAAGTTGCTAAGTACATAATACATCACAGAGGTGCATTTAACCCCCTTTTCTCAAAGTATGGCTAAAAATCGTTGCGACAAAAAGAATGATTTCTTGATGTGAGAAATTGTCCTTTTGTTGCACTGTTTACACAAAAAGTTGTCTGCCACATGAGCCCTGTTCGGGCAAAAAAGGGCTTAATGCACCTCCGTGATGCATGATACCAAGCAAGTCATCACATGATCATGGATCCATAATAGCCACTTTTTTAAAGAACCGGCTTAACCCTTTCCCAAACAAGCCCTGGTTTTCACGTGTCTGCAGTACAAGTCTTTTGAAAACACTGTGGGAAAAGGAGAAATTGCTCGTAACGAGCAATTTCTCCTTTTCCCACAGTGTTTTCTACCCTTTTTGATAAATTTCTGCCATTTTCATCAAATTTAAGATTGTCGTCTGCAAACTCCTTCAATTTGGACCAGTCCAAAATTTGTCGTTTGGGAAAGGGTTAATCAAGAGGTAGACTGGTCCTTGGACATACAGAAAATTTACCAGTAGCGAAAAGTTTCGGCCCAGGTCAGCCTGGGTCGATACTTTTCGCAGATGCAATTAGTCCCCTTTTTACAGAGTATGGCTCAATTATATGTCTGCAAGTGTTAACTGCGTCAGAGCTACAAATCTAAGCCCGACCTCTTTCGACGGCTGGAAATACAACTATGAGAGATTTTTTATCTCATAGACTTAATGTATGAAAGGTTTTTATCTCATAAGCTTAAAGTATGAAAAGTTTTTATCTCATAGACTTAAAGTATGAAAGATTTTTTTTATCACATAACCCCCTTGTTTTCAATGTAATACAGCCATTGCGAATTTTCTTGTCTCACACACGTTTGCAATAAGAAAATAGTGCCGTATTTGGTCAACACTCTGTAATTATACACCTCATTTCTAAAATATTGCTGACCTAGATTGTGTGAAATTAACGGTCAAAATTGGTAATTGTGATAAATTTGCGAACTTAATGACTTTCAGATTCAAAACAAAATCAAAATATGCAAGGTTCTTTGGAACTCTTTTTCGCTCGCAATGTACCTGTCAAGAAGCGAAAAGGCTTTTGTAAATTTCATTACACATTTTACATGTATGCCTATGTTTTAACAAATCATGGATCATAAAATTCTTGTTATACAGTTCTGTGATAAAAAGAATCGGACATTCGTAGGCTTTTAAGGTAAAAATTTATTAAACTCGTCCACAAAAAAAAAAATGGCTCGCTTAATAACATACTTTTGTAGACTCATTTTATAAACATTTTTATCCCAAACACCAACTCATGTCAGATCCCAAATATCTCATAAGCTTAAAGTGTGAAATACTTTTATCTCATAGGCTTAAAGAAATAAGCTTAAAGATGCAAGATCAGATTGCTAAGACGTTCTATTCTTGATATATGCCGTCCACAAAAGTCCCTATATTCGCCTCTTGCACTGATTGCGTCAACCCTTTACCATACAGGAACATTTTAGATTTGTCCAAATTGAAAGCATTTCCGACGACAAATAAAATGGAGCACAATTTATGAAATTTGTCTTTGATAGGGTAGAAAACATTGTGGGAAAAGGAGAAAATGCTGGTTACCAGCATTTTTTCCCGCAATGTTTCCAAACGTCCTTTTCCTGGGGGGGGGGGGTCATTAAAACTCGGGAGTCTGTGGGTCAGAAAGAAAACAGTAGAGCCATGCTCTGTGAAAAGGGGGTTTAATGCATCTGGAAATGGTATCGACCCAGGTCGACTTGGTATAACGCATCAAGAAGATGTATTAAACCTTTACCACACAATACAGTTTTAACGACCCTAACACAGAAAACTGCTGAAAACATTGTGGGAAAAGGAGACAACGCTTGTAACCCGCATTTTCTCTTCTTTCCACAGTGTTTTCAACAACATCAAAACCAGACATTATCATTTGAGCTACAGTTATTTTGTCGTCTGCAAATGCTTTCAATTTGGCCAAGTCCATTTTTTTTTTTTTTTTTTGTCGTTTGGTAAAGAGTTAAAGCCCCTTTTTGCAAGAGTACAGCTCACTGAATTTAATATTTTACTCACCGACTGTGAAGTTGAATTTTTCAATATCGCTAGCGTGCAGTTTTGCCATATAAAACCATTCGGAATCTTTGTCTAGATACTTATATTCCACAGACAAATCCTTGACATTTATCGTCCCGTCCTCGGTTCGATACGCGAACGGACAGAACAACAAGTAATCCTTATATGCGTACTTATCATAGCAGTTTCCACCGGCAAAGATATCAGGGTCACCCTCTACAATGTTTCGGACCTGGGTATAAAACAGGCCTTCATAGTCGAGCACTGCCTTTGGGGCGCCCTTCCATAGCCTGGTCAGAAAGTTGGCCCTATTGACGGCGACCAAGGCTTGTCGTTTAAACCGGTTGATACCGTACTGCTGTATCACTCCCTCACCCAGGTTGAACTGGGTACCGGCTGTACAGTTCTCTTTGTTACGTTCGTAAGTCTCGACAATCTCCAGAAACTCGGCTATAACATCATGACTTTCTTTGACCACTTTAAAATTGTCTATAAAAGGCTTATCTGTACCCGGCATATCAACCACACTGACGTCAGAAAAATCTTTGGACAATCCGGGAAATGAATAATTCACACAATTCACAAATGGTAGGTTAAGAACGATGAACAGTTTCCAGGCTATATACAATTTCGAAGCCATTTTCTTAGAAACCATGGCACGGCTATTTATCGTCCCCGATACAAAAGAAGTCTATCCGCTAATGGATTATATAGGGCGGAAAGCACTGCATCGTATAACGAGAAGCAAAAAATTGTAACCTACAAATTATACAGTTTCTTACTTTCGGAGAAATCTTTATCGCTTTCCCTTCTCGGGGCCCACACTACAAAGGAATCATAAATAACAGTACATGTAACCATCATAATGTCAGTATGCTGACTGTATTGTACCACGGTCATATGCTTGTCAGATTCTTTTGTGTAAAGTTTATTTATTCATTTATTTAATCACTGAAATATTTATTCATTTACTTTACCTTATTTTATTGTTCCAGTAAATAAATCCACGTATAACCTCTAGTTAACTATACGTTCAAGATTATAAATCTTAAGTTAATTCACTCACATTTCCAATTTCCATTATCCAAGTAACACAAGCATGTCTATCTTTCTGCATAATAATAGTCCCAACTGTGCCATCTATCAAACGATCCACAGACATCTAAATCATCACAGGAAAGCCACAGAAAGGTGCTTTAATACCAATATATTCCATTTTAAAACACAAACTTTTATATGAACACGAAACTGTCGATTGAAAATAAACAAGATTTTGGCGAGTTTAATGTTCGTAAATTGTTAGTTTCAATGTTTGGTATTGTATTCCACTTCTTCATTTGTTCAGCTGTTTAACAATGAGATTAACCCGTTACCGAATAATCCCGAAGTTTTTCTCGACCGTAAAGGAGAACATTTTGGAAAACTTTGTTGGAATAGGGGAAAATGCAGATTACCAGCATTTTATCCTGTTTCCCACAATGGTTTCTACCATTACAAAAAATAAATTTCAATTTTTCACATTTAGTTTGGCGTCTGCCAATGCTTTCAATTTGTATAAGACTGACATTTTTTTTTTTGTTTGGTAAAGAGTTAAATACATAAAGGAAATTCCACGCGTTATTTTATTTTTTCCCTTGAATAAAAAAAAGAAAAAATACAAATTTCTTAGTTAACAAAAACCGCTAAATCAGACATACAATTAATTATACAAAATATCTATCTAAAACCACTTTTACTTTATTCCACAGTCGGGATCAATTTGTTGCTGTTATCGTTTTAAAGAGCAATGCTCAAGACTCTTTCTTCCCTCTCCCCTAATTAACAAAATCCGCGCTCTATCTCCCAATACCGTAGACCAGTGAGTTGTTACGACGCTGTTCCGATGACTTCAAAAAACGCCTTGTAATCGATATTCAATAGAAGCGGATAGAGAGATCAGTACTGGCTTGGTCTCAATGAAGATTTTGAGCCATGCTCTGTGAAAAGGGGGTTAAATAGATATTAAAAAATGTATCGGCCCATGTCAGCCTGTGCAGTCCGCGCAGGCTGATCTAAGTCTATACTTTTTGGTGTTGGTAAACTTTCTGCATCTCCAAGGACCAGTCTACCTCACGATTTAGTCGGTTGCCAGAGAATACGGGTTTTATGGAACCGTAATCATTCCGTGCACCTACTATATATAGGGTCGTCTATTATAGCGCCGGTAGCGCACAGGACCCGAAACCGAGTCGCGCAGTCGGTAGCACACAGGACCCGAAACCGAGTCGCGCAGTCGGTAGCACACAGGATCCGAAACCGAGTCGCGCAGTCGGTAGCACACAGGACCCGAAACCGAGTCGCGCAGTCGGTAGCACACAGGATCCGAAACCGAGTCGCGCAGTCGGTAGCACACAGGACCCGAAACCGAGTCGCGCAGTCGGTAGCACACAGGACCCGAAACCGAGTCGCGCAGTCGATAGCACACAGGACCCGAAACAAGGGGGGGGGGTGTCGCTGGTTTGAATCACCAGCTCGGCGAATATCTTTCTAAGGTTTGATGATAGTCATTCTGATAGAATTCATTCCTCTCTTACCGCTGATCACTGTTTCGACGATGGTCATGCGGGAACGCATGAAGAATATTGTGGGTGATAACGGTGTACACCATACAGATGAATAAACAACAACAACAACAAAAAAAAAAAAACGTCTTCCAAACTGACTAAAAAGTTTGTTGCAATATCCTATCTGACCCGAGAAAAACTATACAAAACGAGTCTTCAATGGAACGGACGAACAGTTTGTCAAAGTGTAATTTTCGAAGTTCAGTACAGCTACTCTTTATTGCTTGCTAAAACCAGCATTTTCTCCTTTTCTCACAGTTTTTTCTCCACTTTCAGAGACAAATATTTTTGCCACATTATTTTGTCGTCTGCATATGCCTTATATTTTAGCAGGTCTAAGATTTTGTTGGTTGATAAAGAGATAACTCTTTACCAAACGACAAAATTTTAGACTGGACCAAATTGAAACCATTTGCAGACGACAAATTAAATGTAACTTAAAAAGTAATTTATGTATTGGATGGGGTAGAAAACATTGTGGGAAAAGGAGAAAATGCTGGTTACCAGCATTTTCTCCTTTTCCCACAATGTTTTCAAAAGGCTTTTTTCCCAGGGTCGTTAAAAGTCGGGATTGCTTGATAAAGAGTTAAAGTAACACATGCTGCCAAACTAAACAGCGCGGGCGTCAAAATGCATTAAGATTTTAAAAATAGCATTTAAAAGTATGTAAATTATTGTGAAGGTGACAGTCTGTTACTATACGGCCGGTCCAAGTGTTAGTCGCTGGCAGAGAAATTAATTTCAAAACTAGGCTAAACTCTATTTTTCGTTTACTTTTTGCCTGATTTTAAAACTCTTTTTCTTTTTTTCTGCTAGCGCTACTAGCGACTGACACTTGTGCCGACAACACAATAACAGACTGTAATCTTCACAATATTTTTCATACTTTTAAATGGTGTAGTTTAAATCAAAATGCATTGTAACACGTGCATTATATTTTTACCGCTATTGGGACTTTGATATCTAATGCAACGGTGAGATACCGTTTTAATTATTATTATTATAATTACCATCATTATTATTTATTTCAATTTTTTTTTTTTTTTTTTTTTTGTATTCCAAGGGCATTCTTCAGGTTAACCCATTTCCGTTAGGATTTCAAATCAATCTACTGTAAACGGAAAAGGTTGTCTGTATATGGTATTGCGTTTAAAGTAAACCTGACCCTCAGTACTTTCAGTTCTTTGATCAGGCGGAAAATCTTCAGCCACTTAACTCTTACCAGACGAAAAATGATATGCTCGACCAAACTGAAAACATTTGCAGACGAAAAATCAAATGTAGCTCAAATGATGGGTTTTGTTTTTTATAGAATATTAAACATTGTGGGAAAAGTAGAAAATGCTGATGACCAGCATTTTCTACTTTTCCCACATTGTTTTCAAAAGCATGCGTCCTAAAGAAAACGTTATTGTGTGGTAAAGGGTTGAAAAGCACGTGTGCGAGAGTCCTTAACCCTTTATAAAACAATCCCGAGAAATTGAAAAAATTGCTGGCAAAGGAGAAAATGCTGGTAATCTGCAATTTCTCCTCATCCCACAATGTTTTATACCATTTTAAAGACAAATCCCCTTTTTTAGTTCCATTTAATTTGTCGCCTGCGAATGCTTTCAATTCTAAAATTAAGCTCGAGGTTTGGTAAAGAGTTAAAACGTTCGTTCCTCCCGAAGCCTATCCTCATCTAAGCGCTGTCTGATATATTTTATTTATTTGAAAAATGTATAAAAAAAAAAAGAAAAATTTGCTGGAGGGGAGTTTTCTTCATTCACCACAATTATTTTATAGTCTACCAAAAAATATACTGTGCATTATTATTGTAGAGATAATGTATAATCTAGGCTTAGTTACAGGTGTCTCCAGACAGTCTTCAACTCTTTAGCATACGGCAAAATTTTATACTTAACCCTTTCCCAAACGACAAATTTTGGACTGGTCCAAATTGAAATAGTTTGCAGACGACAATTTTAAATTTGATGAAAATGGCAGAAAGTTCTCAAAAAGGGTAGAAAACACTGTGGGAAAAGGAGAAATTGCTCGTTACGAGCAATTTCTCCTTTTCCCACAGTGTTTTCAAAAGACTTGTACTGCAGACACGTGAAAACCAGGGCTTGTTTGGGAAAGGGTTAAACAAATTCAAAATGGTCGCCAAATTAAATGAAGCATAAATGATGAGATTTGTCTCTGAAAGGAGTAGAAAATATTGTGGGAAAAGGAGAAAATGCTGGTTACCAGCATTTTATCCTTTTTCCCAAAATGATTTCTTTCCTTCCTCTAAAATCGTTCCAACATTTTGACCACACTTAATTTGTCGTCTGCAAATGCTTTGAATTTGGACAAGTGTAAATATTTGTCGTTTGGTAAAGAGTTAAGTAGTTTCAGGAAGGGGAAATCTATCGCTAAATTTAAGAATTCGTGATATTTATTTTCCAACTTCCGCGATGTAATTAACGCATTGCCTACAAAGATTGTATCGTTAATCATACGAATGGAGTAATTCGTCTATCAAATGGCCTGCAACACACGAAAAGGGGCCTTCGGATATATGCGTAAAAGTGTGTCGTCCCAGATCAGACTGCAGTCTGTGACTAATCCGAAACGACACTTCCCGTTTTTGTGCGATTTTCTGTTTCACGAAAGTCTACTGTATGAAAAAAAATATGTAGTCGTAAAGTGTCGTCTCGGATTAGCCTGCGCGGACTGCGCGGGCTAACCTGGACGACACTTTACGCAATTGTCCGAAGGTCTCATTTCGCAGGTTGCTGGCCAAATTGGCATGTAAATGAAATTGTAGGACTGAAACCATTCCATTCTCTACCTGACGACAAAATGTTAGTCTGGTCTATATTCAAAGCAGTTGCAGACGACAACTTAAATGTTGCCAAAACCGTGAAATATGTGTTAAAAAGAAAAGAGAACATTGTGGGACAAGGCGAAAATGCTGGTCACCAGCATTTTCTCCTTTTCTTATAAGGTTTCCAAGGGCCCTCTTTTCCATGGTAATTAAACGTGAGATTGTTTGGCAAAGGGTTGAAGAGAAGAGAAGAGTTTAATCAAAGAAAATATTGAACGTAAGTGCAATCTGATCCCTGTCTACACTTTTGTAAAAGACAGTCATGGTCGCCTGCGGAGGGATAAAGATTGCACTCCCGTCAGCAATTATCGTTACATCAGAAATTATCCTTTTAATCGGGAAAGCAGCCAGTTTGTACAAAGATTCATTTTCATTTTACCTAATGGCTCAAAAATTGATTAACCTTTATCCTGCAAAATAACTTAAATGAAACTTTCAAGCCGATGGTTAAAACCAAAATGTTGGGGGTTGGGGAAATATCTCCTTATCAAACAGTGTAGATCCAAGATCAGACTGCACGTTCTGTGCAGTCTGATCTTGATCTATACTGTCCGCAACAGGTCGATGAGTCGCGCTGAAGGGTAATCGGAAAAGCAGCCAGTTTGTAAAGATATATTTTCCTTTTATCTAAAATAGCGCAAAAATTGCTTAACATGCTGCAGACCAAGTTAATCAAGTTTATTAATTTAATAAGTTTATGATTATTTCTTCATTAGAGGTGTATAGCTATGTTCTCTGGTTCACAAACAACTATTTTGGAGAGTTTTTATTTTCAGGACATACTTAAATAGCATCGAAGGGAGACAACCGCTGAAAACTTCTCTGGTGTACTTCTTGCAAAAAATACACTTATTCTGAAATGTCATCCTCGTACAGATAGCTACAAATATTTTGTCCAAATTCGTTTTTTTTTTTTCGTTTTATTGGATTCATACTTGTTTTCTTTTTCCTGTTCTTTAGCCCCCCTCGATTTTTTATTATGTGTCATCTTCCTTCCTTCCTTCCTTCCTTCCCTTCCCTTCCCTTCTTTTCCTTTCCTTTCCCTTCCCTTCCCTTCCCGGCGGGACCATATACAGCTTCTCTATTTCTAAGCTATGGAGCCAGTTGACATTTTGCTGGGTAAAAAAAAAAAAACTGATTTATCCCTTGTTATGCAATAAAGACGACACCGTTCTAACGTTACAGGAAATTTAACCGTAAAAATACAAAGATGATCCGGTAATCGCTCGTTTTTTACATGTATTTCTGTCAATGTTTGAATTTTAAAGCCACCTTTGGATGCAACTAAAAAGTACCATACTTTATATAGGTTTTCGAGAAAAAAAAAACTTGCAAAACGAAATCTAGTTAAAAGTCCTTTAAACACCTAACAAAGTTATATCATGTTCAAATAATCAGCACCTTTACTGTGGGTTTTACTGGGGTTAAATCCATTCTGCAAGAAGTATCGACCCAGGTCAGTCCGCGCAATACGCGAAGGCTGACCTGCATTGAAACGGTTTTGCTTTTTTTCTGCATGTCCAAGAACCATTCTTCTTCAGAATTCTGCTGGTTTTAACCCTTTACCACACAATCGCGCGTTTTAACGACCCTGAAGAAGAAGCCTTTTGAAAACATTGTGGGAAAAGGAGAAAATGCTGGTAACCAGCATTTTCTCTTTTTCCCACAATATTTTCTAACCTTTCAGAAACAAATTCAATCATTTGAGGCACATCTAGGTTGTCGTCTGCAAATGCTTTCAATTTGGACCAGTCTAAAATTTTGCCGTGTGGTAAAGAGTTAAGACAGAATGGATTTCCCGGATCCATAATTGTGTAATGACTTGCTTGGTTTAGAACATCACAGAGATGCATTAAACCCCCATTTGCCTGAGCATGGCTCTACTGGAGACGATAACTGTTACCGATAAACCACTGTTATTCAATGATAGAAAAACTGTTTGTTGCTAGAGAGACCACTTGAAGGGGACTTTCCTATCGGCATTTCTATCTCTCTGATGAATTGTTTGTATGATTGAACTTGAACAAGCAATTTGCCGTCCCAAACAAGAACGTAAAAGATGGCCACAGGCAGTGCATTTGATAGATTTCCCGCGGATAGAAATTACTGGAATTGAAAAAAAGAAAAATAACACGGGACCATTTCGCTTTGCGTTATTGTAAATGATTATCAAACCGAGGTAACCGAAAGAAATAAGAAAATATTATCATTATTTCCGATTGGTTAATACCAGTCTTAACCCTCTCTTCGTAGCATGTCCCTTTGTTTAAGCGTTACTTAACGACGAAATATTAAACTGGTCGAACCTGAAAAGATCTGAATCCGATGTACTGCATGCGGGTTTAAGCAATGGTAACCATCATCATCATCATCATTATTATTATTATTATTATTTATTATTGTTGTTGCTGTTGTTGTTGTTGTCGTCGTCGTCATTGTTGTTGTTGTTATTCTTTTTTCTGTCTTTTTTATCTTTTTTTTTTTTTAAATTAAAACAAGGGATAGTTTGGTGAAGCGCCCAATGTTTTTTTTTCCCAGTGCAAGCCCCTGATATAAGGACATTTTATCTGATGATAATGACAAATAATGCTGTAAATGATATCAGACAACTTATCTTTTTGAGAACAATTTCCAGTTGGAACAAACATCAAACACATTATCACTTCTCCATGAGGTTGATTATGGTACAACCATGCTTGTTTGTAGTATAATACAGCCATGACAAATTTTCTGAACTCTTAACCTGCTGAATGAATTAACCCTTTCCCAAACGATAAATTTTAGACTGGTCCAAATTGAAAGAGTTTGCAGACGACAAGTTCTCCAGAAGGGTAGAAAACACTGTGGGAAAAGGAGAAATTGCTCGTTACGAGCAATTTCTCCTTTTTCCCACAGTGTTTCCAAAAGACTTGTACTGCAGACACGTGAAAACCAAGGCTTGTTTGGGAAAGGGTTAATCCTTTACCACACGACAGAATTTTACATTTGCTGAAAATGAAATCTTTTTGCAAATGACAAAATAATTGTGACTCAACAATAAAATTGGTTGTTGGGAGAGTAGAAAACATTTTGGGAAAAAGAGAAAATGCTGGTTCCCAGCATTTTCTCCTTTTCCCACAATGTTTTCAAAAGGCTTCTTTGTCAGAGTCGTTAAAACACGGGATGGTGTGGTAAAGGGTTTAAGTAAAACTTTCAAGCCGATAGCAAAACCCAAAATATTGTTATTTGAAATTTTTTTTTTTTTTGGGGGGGGGGGGTTATCACCTTATCGGACAGTGTAGATCCAAGATCAGACTGCACGTTCTGTGCAGTCTGACCCTGATCTACACTGTCCGCGAAAGGTCAGTGAGTCGCGCCTAGCAGCTTAAGGTTAAATGCTTGCAAGTACTTTGTAGCCCTATTTAGAAGTGTTTGCACCCCGACTGTAGTTCCTGACGAAAAAACAAACTCGGTCTTACTCATGGAAATTTCTAAACGTCCATCGACATTTTTTTTACATTTTACAAAGTAAAACTTTTGAGAACATTTATGTAAAAAAATAAAGAACCTAACAAGGACGTGGTGAAATATAATAAATTTTGTCAACAAAATTTGTGTTTTTAAGTTTTGAAGGTTTAGATCTATTGAATAACAATTAGATAATTTTTGAAACTTCAGACAGCAGACAGCATATTAAATGGGGCTCAAGTGATGAGTTTGTCTTTGATAGGATGGAAAACATTTTCGGAACAATAGACAATGCTGTTTATGACCAATTCCCCTTTTCCAAAAATGCCGTGTTTCTTAGAGTTGTTAAAAGGAAACGAGTTTGTTCGGTTCATGGATACATCCAACGACTATATCATTCAAAACGATCAGAATCAAATAAGCAGCTACGTTTTACATTAGCATGACAAACTGGAGAACCAATTAGAGCCAGCCGCTTTTCGGCACGCCAATTCATAATTACCTAACCAGTAACGGCAACCAAAATAACATTTCCGGTTAGTTCGGTATTTAGAATTAGTTCCGCAAATGCTAATAGACTTCTCAGAACACGTCATGTAATCACTCTAAGGAACGGCTTTGCGTGTTAGAGTATCAGACCCATTCTGCAAGGGAAGCCGACTTCGGGGCAATGCTACTACATGGTTACTGGATTCTGATGGAGTTTTACTTCGCTATCAAAGGTATTTCAGGCTTTCCTCGGTTTCAGCAGTGCTCGACTGTTGCTCAGCAGGCACAGGCGTTCGTTTTTGTGACAAACTTCGCGTCATATGAGCCCGCACTCTGTGAAAAGGGGCTTAATGCATCTGCGAAAAGCATCGACTCAGGTCAGCCTGTGCAGTCCGCGCAGGCTGACCTGAGCCGAAACTTTTCGCTATTGGTCAATTTTCTGCATGTCCAAAGACTAGTACACCTCATGATTCAGTCAAATGTTGAAAAAAAGTGGCTATTATGGATCCATAATTATGTGATGGCTTGATTGGTATCATGGATCACGGAGATACATTAAGCCCCCCTTTTGCCAGAGCGTGGCTCACATATAATGTGATATATAGGACAAGGTGCCCAACTGTATTACATGCCGAACACTACGCACAGTCTATAGTCAGTATTTTTCACACACTTCTAAACTCGAATGGGAACAGTCGTTACTCTTACCATATTCTAGCACTTAGATGTACCCTGCTAAATAAAGTTTAATAAAACTTACAAGCCGATAGTGAAAACCTGAATAATGTTAAATCAAACTTAGTTTTTGGAGAAGAATATCTCCTTATCAGACAGTGTAGATCCAAGATCAGACTGCACGTTCTGTGTAGTCTGAACTTGATCTACACTGTCCGCAAAAGGTCAGCGAGTCGTGCTCATCAGCTTGAAGGTTAAAATAGTTTATCTTCATTACGGTACATAGAATGGAACACTAATAAAGGTCGAAACTTTGGAAGCGGAAAGTTTTTCTTTTCTCTTCGTACCGTGAGATGGAAATTTTAATACTGTAGTGAATATATTCAACGAATCTGATTAGTCAATGGAAAATGAATATCAGCTTTGAAATAACGGCGAAAGCAAGGCTAAAATAGTTTTGACCACTCAGATTCGTCCTGTATGCAAAACTGGGCAATTGTTGGTGAAACCTTTTTTTTTTTTTTATAGAAACTTTGAACCTTCCTAATTCACTGGATGGAAAACGCGCCGATAAAAAAACATTTGGCGTCCTTTCCAAATGATTTGAGAAGACAGTACTTGTTTAAATTTCATGTACGGGTACATGTATGAGAACTAAGATCATCTAAATTTTGGGACAGGGTAAGGTCTTAAAAAGACATGATCCATCCATTCTAAATTGAATTCTTTATCTAAATCTCAAGAATGTTCTAAATTTTACAGTAACGCAATTGGGTACTAATTGTTCTGGTACCTATTGTCCCAGGTACGAGTTGACCTAGGATCGAATTGTCCTAGATACGAGTTGTCCTTGGTACGAATTGTCCGATACAAGTTGTCCTGGTTCGAATAGTCCGGGTACGTCCTGTTACCTGGATGAACATGGTGAAATCAATCAAAGTGCTGCCAGTACTGTAATTGGTCGAAGCTTAATAACTGAAAAAAACAAAAACAAAAAAAACAAGAAATATCTTTAAAAAAAGATAAACTGCGTAAATTTGCCAGCAAATAGGCAGGGGTCCATAGAATAAATATATCTACATTTTTGACCACAGGGGCCCTTAGAATAAACATGTTTACATTTTTGACCAATCACAAATTTCTGTTTATTGATTTGTTATCAGTACCAGAAAGTAGGTCAAGAGCCAACATATTCAGCTACGCCGAAAAAAGACCCGACAAATTTGGGGCAATGACTTTCAATGAGCTTTCTTTGTGACCTTGACCCTTGAGTAAGAAATTAATTTCAGTGGTAAAATACAAATGATACAATGCAGAGTGATTTCCAATATAAGACATGCACGATTGTTAAAACAGTCTGACAATCAGTTGTGAAGTCCGGGATACATCACATACCCAGATATATTATTGAAATTTGCAATTCGTGTATTATGTAAAAACCTGTCAAAATTATTTTAACCTTAAATTCCTCATTCCTCTCACACGTTCAACATTTATATGAGCCATGCTTTGTGAAAGGGGGCTTAACGCATCTGCAAAAGATATCGACTCAGGTCAGCCTGCGCAGTCCGCGCAGGCTGACCTGAGCCGAAACATTTTGCTATCGGTCAATTTTCTGCAAGTCCAAGGACCAGTTTACCTTTTGAATTAGATAAAATTGACTTTATGGATCCACGACCATATAATAACTTACTTGGTATCATGCATCACTAGGATGTATTAAGCCCTCTTTTCACACAGCATGGCTCATAGAAGAAGGTTTGGTACACTCGTGTCATGTGACTGTGTTAAAATAGCAAGTTTCCATACAGAGAAAAAAGTCCGAACAGTTTATATTTTGATCCTTTAACCCCGTAGCGCATTTCGAAACTTTGACTGTATTTGCCGCAAATGCAGATCAAGATCAGACGACACAAAACGGTTGTCTGCTCTTTGTTTTACCATGTCCGCTTTGACGAGGCTTTCTTGACAAAAGTGCCGTCGAAACTGAAATAATTTGGGTTTTATGTCTTGATTGAAAATGTCTGTTGAATTTATTTGGCGCCTAGAAGTTAACTCTTTACTACACAATGCCGATTTCTAACGACCCTGAGGAAATAGCCGTTTGAAAACCTTGTGGGAAAAGGAGAAGATGCTGGTAACTAGCATTTTCTCCATTTCCCCAACGTTTTCTACACTTTTACAAACAATTACCACCATTTCAGTTAAATTTAATATGTCGTCCGCAAATGCTTTAAATTTGGACCAGTCTAAAATTTTGTCGTTTGGTAAAGAGTTAACTATGTCCAAAACCTCTCGCGTGACACAGTTTCCGCCATTCGGCAAACCTCAGGTGGATACGTTGATCAAATCCCCAAGCTCTGTTACGATGGGTGATATTTACATACGCCTTAATTTCTTTGCCGGAAATAGACTTTACTGCTCGTAAAATAATAAGAGGCCACTGGAAAAAAAAACATACACGGGTCACAATTTTCGATCGAAGTCTTTTTACATTCCTATCTATGTACCAACAGTTTGTACAATTATCTGAGCCATGCTGTGTGAAAAGGGCGGTTAATGCATCTGCGAAAAGTCGACTCAAGTCGAAACTTTCACTATCTGTCAATTATCTGTATGTTCAAGAAACTGTCTACTTCATGATTAAATCAGTTGTAAAAAAAAAAATGGCTATTATTGATCCATAATTATTTGATGACTTGCTTGATATTATGCATTACGGAGATGCATTAAGCCCCCTTTTGCAAGAGCATGGCTCATTTTAAAATGACTTATCAGTAACATCGGCAGTTTTCAGAGATAGATTGATAGACACGAATAACTTCACTCTAGTAACTGTTGTCATTGATCAATGCTTTTCATGGGCACTGCCATTCATGTTATAGAAAGTAGTTCAAAATGGAAGTATCACTGATAAGGACAAAGTTAGATTTAGTTACGGAATCGAGCGAGTTCTGACGAGTGAAGTCATGCAGTTCAAAAGTTAGAGTCCAAAATACTGTGTTAACTGTTGCTGATGTTGTTTGATTTGGGATTTACGTCAATTTTAACATTTTTCGGCGTAGCTGAATGCGCCGGCTTTTCACCTTCTTTTTAGTACTGTTAAAGAATGAATAGATGGTAATTTGTGACTGGTAAAAAATGTGCACATGTTTATTCGGCGGACCCCCGCTGGCATATTTTCTCGCACATGTTTGAAACCACTATTTACAAACGTAGCTGCTGCTTATCGATACCTCGGGGCCTTGATTCATACCACAGCAAAATAATGTAGTAGAGAATGATTCTTTTCTTGTGCTATTTGTAAATTTAATATTTTCATAAGCGGTATCCAATAACTCATTACTACTCTTCAACAAAGTGAAAAACAGTGAGGAAAGAGAGGCAATTCCTCGTGAGGTTACTTTTCATTATTTTACTTCATACTGAGCCACAAAAGAGTTCCAATATTCCTTTTCCAGTATCTCTTAGGCCGTTTATCTTTTTCAAAGACATTTCTTGTTTTAGATAAATTACGGTGACAGCATACTTCGACATATGTGTTATATTTTCACTTTTTTTTACCTGAAGTTCTGCATTGAGTTGCCAGCAGGTCACAGATACGTGAAGCCTGAAAACTTTGGTTCGATAATGGCCTGTGTCGTAGAAAACCCAGAACAACTAAATTTTGCAGAAATCGGCGTCCAAAATTCTTGGTGTCGACTTATTTAAAGTCCTGCGGCTTCAAAATTTCGTCCGAAATTAAATCCGGAATATAGAAAACATTACAAAATGACATCTCCAGGGATGTGGAAAAAAGAGAGAGAGAGAGAAACCCCGGGGAAGTCATTAGGAAACGAAATACCTCGGTAGTAATGAGAGTTGATTGACAACTGCATTTCTACCGTAATTATCGCTAAATCCATCATTAAAATGTGAAAGCCATTTTGAAATATTCTGAGTTGTATGGAATTACCCAACACTGGCTGCACGCGATGTTATCCGCACGCACAAGATTTATTTGGTATTACGATTAAGGAACTCGGTCCGGTTTTTCCGTTGAAAAGGGAGATTTTAGCCAAATTTTTTTAACACTTTTAGTGCCAAATATGAGTATATGAGTCATGCTCCGTGAAAAAGGGGGATTAATGCGTCTGCATCTGCAAAAAGTATCGACCCAGGCCAGCCTGCGCAGTCCGCGCAGGCTGACCTAGGTCGAAACTTTTTGCTATTGGTCAATTTTCTGTAGGTCAAAAGGACCATTCTACCTTATGGTTCAGTCTGTTATCAGACAAATGGGATTTTATGGATCCATAAAATTTATGTGATGGCTTCCATGGTATAATGCATTACGGTGATACATTAAACTCCCCTTTGCCAGAGCCCTGCTCACATAAACTCGACCTTTTTAGACAGCTGAAAATGCAATACACTGAAACACAAACAGATAGGAACCACGCTCTGGCAAAAGGGGGCTTAATGCCTCTCCGTGATGCATGATACCGAGCAAGTCATCACATAGTTAGGGATCCATAAAATCCATTTTGTCTAACAACCAATGGTATCATAAGCTAGTATAGTCCTTTGACATACAGAAAATTGACCAAAAGCGAAAGGCTTCGGCCAAGGTCAGCCTGCGCGGACTGCGCAGGCTGACCTGGGTCGATATTTTTCGCAGATACATTAATCCCCCTTTTCACAGAGCATGACTCACATTTATCTTTCAGGCTTGACCATAACAAGGGCACGGCATAGATCGAAGATCAGACTGTATGTTATGTGCAACCTGATCTAGGTCTATGCTGTCCGCCAAAGCCTATGCTTCCGCTTGTGGTTCTAAAAGATTTAATTCTTCACCAAACGAAAAGAAAAAAAAATAGAGTCGTTCATTTTGACAGCGTTTGCACACAACAAATCAAATGTGGCCTAAAGGGTAGAAGACAGTTGTGGGGTTGTGAGGAAAGAAGAAAATCTGGTACCAACACTTTCACTTCTTTCCACAATGTTTTCAATCCGCATCCCCAGGGTTGTAAAGTCTAATGGGTTAGCTCATTTATCATAATTCACTATTCGAGTTCATCTTTATTACCTCACCGCTTTTAACCGTCGAACGTCAAATAAACCTAACGGACAATTTCACTCTAAAAATAAAACGCAAATAAAAATTGTAATTTCAAGGTTGCTACTGTGAAAGATATCTAAACACAGCGTCCAATGTAGATCAAAGATCAGACTGCACATTTTGTGCAGTCTGATCTTTGATCTACATTGGCCGCAAAGGCATCATTAGATGGAAAATAAACTTGAAGGGTTAAATGCATTTTGGAAGGACATTTTGTTCCTTCCTTTATCAATAATGTTTCAATGCTTTCTACTTTCCGAATCTTTATTTGACGAAAAACGCTCATCCTGTGATGATTTCCGGTAATTGCTGGGAACAAAAACCGAGCGATAGCATTATCCAGTGTCCTTTCATGAAAAAAAAAAATGCAGCATTTTGGGAGAAATAGAGCCATATATCATTTCTAAAAATGTCACTGAGATTTCAATTCTGTAATTACTGTCTTTTTTTAAACTGTATTGTTAAAATCTTCTCTTTCATTTGCTTCCTTTTCTGTTTTGGTTAACTTTAGTCTTAATGATGAGACGTTTACAATGCTTGCTTTTCATATTTGGAAGTCTCTTGTGTACAGTAACGTCTTAAGGCCATCGTCAATTTTCCGTGCGAAAAGCTACCGATTTTCTGTTTCGTCGGTGTAATCCGTATTGAAGCGAAATGTAATTAATTTTTAGTGACACACATGATCAAGGACAAATTATTAAACGTTTCATTACATTAAGAGCTTTTAAAAGTCGTTTTTAATTTGTAAATCTAAAAAAAAAGAAATACTATAGAAAAACTGCTGTGTTCGGCAGCCATTTTGTGTCTATTTTGGGAAACGTCAACATCTTGAGTAAAAGATGGAGTAGTTTTTAGCGTTTAATTGGAAATAAGTGTATTCGAAACGAAGGATTATTGAATACGCAAGCAACGTTATGTTAAAATTTTAATTTTGTCGTCAATTTGTGAAAATACTGTGTTTAAACGTGCGTACAAAATTTATGTGTGAGGTTTGTCCATTTTTTTTTTTTGCGATCGTCTCTTTGGAACTAGACAGTTTCTCGTGGCCCTATACCGATATCTGTTAGCAGTTATCTCAACATCTATGAAGCACTCCACACGCGGGTAACGTCATAATACCATATCGATACAATTAATATTTTATTAGTGCAGCTATTTAAATAGAGGATCTTACATGAGTGTTTATGTATTATCATTTTTATCAAACGAGTTGACTAAAAATGTATGACGCGAGCTTTGGCGAGCGTCAAATACATTTTAGTCAACGATAAAACTGATGATACATGGACACGAATGTGAGACTCTATTTAACACATAAAACAAATGAAAGGCAAAAAATATCCTACATCGTTACCCTTAGCCTTTCAACAACATTCACGGGTCCATGTTTACAGGTGTAGTTCGGTTTTGCAAAAGTGTACATACACAAGTAGATTGATCTTTGACATAAACTCCGAAAGTAGAATGAACAGATTCTAGAGGGGTTTAGTCTACCTATTTCCACAATTTTGTTGTTTTAAAAGACTTTCGCCGCATTTTTTGGTTTTCGTGTGTATTATGAAAAATAAGTCATGGGTTTAATACACTGCCGGAGGAGGTTTTATGTGATAAAAAGTGATATCAATATTTACGAAAAACATATTGACGTCAATGGCGACATCACCAAAATTTAGCAGAAAAATAACGGTGCTATGTTTTACAGAGCTACAACTTTGATATAAAGGAACGAACACTAATAACATAGTGCAGCCATTTTGCAGTAATTGATGCCATTTTGAAAAAAAAAAAAAAAAAAAAAACTGTCTCCAGCATTCAGGCATTAATATAACTGACTTCTGTCATTAGAACGTGGTGGTTTTACTATCGTAACATGTAAGGACCTTCCTTGGAAAAAAAAAAACATAGGGTAAAGCGGGGCAAAACGCCCAGGTGACGCCCACCCGCCTTACGCCAATACTCACAAGTGACGTGAGGGTTAATATATGACGTCACTATGCGCGTCTTAAGAAACTCTGAGGATTGCGGCGTTTGCAGCTTACGGTAAGATTTTACATCAAACTATTGTTTTCTTGGCATTTCGATGTAATTTTGCACTGTTGAACAATTTTCCTTGCTCGTTTTCTATTTGACCCTTTGTCTCCAGCTCCTGTATGCTTGTAATATAAAGTGTTGGCGATGTTTATAGAGAGGTAAACCATCTTTGCTTTACCTACGCCAAGACTATTTGAAGATCACGGTACCAATACCTCTGTGGGGCAAAATGCCCATTGCACAGGTGGGGCAAAACGCCCATCTAAAGCTTTTTGTCGATGCCTTTGTGGGTCAAAACACCCATCGCACTGCTACCTTGGGCGTTTTGCCCCCATCCACTGGGCGTTTTGCCCCCTCTTGATCTTACCACCAAATTTCAAGTATTAACGACCCCTAAAGAAAAAGCCTCTGAAACATTGTGGAAGAAGGAGCTAATGCTAGTAACCTTTGCCCTTCTCCCACAATATTTTCTACTCAATTAAAGACAAATTTCATTACTTGAGCCCCCTTTCCTTTCTTGTCTGCAGCTGCTTTGAATTTGGACAAGTCTTAAATTTGTCGTATATTAAAGGGTTAAATGAAGTAATGATAATCCGCAGAAATTTCCTTTTTCGCCATACTCCGAGTTTATTTTTCTGCCACATATTTTAATAATTTGACATCTAAATTTGTAATTTAAGGAGAATGAATGCAGCTTTGTCTATTACTCTTATTTCAGCCACCATGGTCTGCAACCACAGCAGATAGTCGAGTCGTGGCGTATATGGTGAAGAAAAACTCAGAGCTGCACTACAGTCTCTCAATGAAGGGAACACCTTATTTCGTACGGAATCCCTCCTCGCACATTGCGCCGCCACAGAGATCGAAGCGTGTAGCAGCCGGGAACCATGGAAATGGGTCGATTCAGAAATGCGTTGCGCGATGTTGTAGAGCAGGAACTTAAATCCCACATCTTAGAGATGGAGAGCAAGATGTTTGGTCTGACAATTACCGACATTAGACGACTGACATACGACCTCGCCGAAAAAATAAATATTCAACACCCATTTAATAGGAATTAAAAAAAAAAGGCGGGAAAGGACTGGGTGCACGGATTCATGATACGTCACAGCATGAGTCTACGAAACCCCCAAGGAACCAGCATTGCCCGCGCCTCTGGCTTTAATAAACATCAGGTGGATAATTTTTTCTGTCTATATAGGAACCTCCTGGAAGAGTGCGATTTCTACCCATCAAGGATTTGGAACATGGATGAGATAGGGCTCAGTACTGTTCAAACACCGAGGAAAGTGGTAACAATAAAGGGAAAGCGAAGTGTTGGTAAGATTACAAGCTCTGAAAGAGAAACACTTGTAACAATAATCTGTGCTTGTAACGCCGCGGGTAGTTTTATTTCACCCATGTATATTTTTCCTAGAAAGAGGATGACAGAAACTCTAATGACAGGCGCGCCTCCACAATCTGTGGGGTATGCTAGTTCTAGTCGTTGGGTTGATCAGGGTCCGTATTCACCAACCATTCTTAAGAATGTTCTTTGTCGTCTTCTCCTGAATTTTCTACATTTGAAAGTAACACAACTCCTGATTGGCTAAACCGTTTGGTTTAGCCAATCAGGAGTTGTGTTACTTTCAAATGTAGACAATTTTGGAGAATAAGACTGAGACTAGTCTTAAGAATGGTTGGTGAATACGAACCCAGGACTTATTTATTAAATGGCTTGAGCATTTCGTATCGTTTGCCAGACCTTCAGTAGAAATTCCGCATATGATCATCCTTGACGGGCATCATAGCCACAAAACGCTTGCCGCAATATTGTCGAGCGAATGGTATACATCTTCTGACTTTACCTCCCCACAGCACACACAAGATGCAACCTCTTGACCGCACTTACTTCAAGTCTCTTAAGAGCGCCTTCAATAATGAGGCAGACAGATTCATGGTTACTAATCCAGGACGTTGCATCACAGTTCAAGATATGGCTAGACTCTCTGGAACAGCGTTTATAAGGTTTGTATAAAATCCAAAACCGTAAACCTATTTTTTGTTTTGGAAATTAAAGAATGAAGACATTCAGATCATCTTCTGCAATTCAGGGTTTATATAAAGAAGCCGCGTCATGCGAAAAAGGCTCTACGGGCTGTTTAAAGGGGGCCATGCGGATTTTACAATCAATATCAAGCTTAAAAAAATGTTTAACTGCTGAATTTAATCAGACAATAATTTGCATACCATCGGCAAATGAGAAGAGATTAGAAAGAAAAAAAGGTATTTCCTGAAAGTGATACGTAGCCTCTTTGGGTATTTTTAGATTTCGTGCCAAAATTTCACAAAGGTTTGTGGGAATGTCACATGATCAATAGCATGCTTCGATTAAGCGAGGTCTATTTCTTTAGAGTCATACGTAGCCTCTTTATGTTGGAATATTTTTTTGATTTCGTAATTTCGCAGAGGTTTGTAGAAATGTCGCATAATCAATAAAAAACTTCGATTTAGGTGGAGTGCTGGATCTTAAAGCTAGCATAATGCTATTCAAAAGCCGAAATTTCACCTTTTCACGTTTTACTTGCAAAGAAAAAATATAATAATGGTGGTTATCAGTGTTTTACGAGAAATTTTAATTTACGACAAAAAATCTAAATATGTCACTTCAAAGCTAGAAATGTGAAATATGTGTTCCTTCCAAACTGATCGTAGTTTAAGTTGGAATAGCCATTTAACATGCTAAAAAGTGTAACACGGTCGTATGTACTTATCCATGTCATTCGATTGTAGACAAGGCAACCCAATATTAAACGGATACTGAGTTTGCGTTCTCTTCGTCTTTTTCTTCTTCGAGATAACCAAGATCACAACATATCAAGCGCTCATATTTTAGATTATAATTACCAAGCCACTTTGTACGGCTGAAGCATTAGTAAATGACATATTTTCTCCTTTCAGAACAGCGATGCCAGAGAGGGCAGTGAATGGGTTCAAGGCCTGTGGTCTCTGGCCCTACAATCCAGCGATGTACACTGAGGAGGATTTCGCAGCCGTTTTACCCACAGAGCAAGAATCAGGACCAGAGGTAACTGACAACAACAGTGCGGCAAAGTCATGTAACGCATCCCATCGGCATGTCGATCCATCCGAGAAACGGTCCTGTCCAACTTTTTGTAGTCCCTTTAATCAGCCAATTAGTGCACCGGATAGCGATGGGGCTACGTCATCCAGTCAGCCATCTCCCAATTCGGAAATTGAATCTTTGAATCAACAAGTCAGTCACATCGATATTACAGATTCCAATACACGCAACAACAACAATGACGGCGGAGAACAAATGCATCAACTCTTTACTGAGCATCTTTCAGGCGATAGGTTCCAATTCCAAAACGCCTATCTGAACCTCATTCCCGTCGTCGGCGATGGTCCTGTCTATTTCGCAGTATCATAGTGGGCACTGATTCAAGTTTACAATTATGTGAGAGAAATCGTAATGGGAGGCCAACAAGCTTAATTCTTGAAATTCGCGAACTCAGGGCACGCGTTGTAACTTACATGTGTACAAATTTTGAGGACTTTTCCATGATAGAAGCAGAATCTGTTAATGCTGATTTACCGAGAGGCCTACGATATAGTTCAGTTAGTGACAGAATATTAGCTATGGCTGATCCAACGGTAATGCCTGGGGAACTGGAACTCATATGTATATGTAGAGTTCTCAAAAGGCCTATCCATGTTATGACCACAGACAAAACTGTCATTGCTTCATAAGGTATCAACGAATCACATGGTAAAGAGCCATTGTTCGTTCAGTTTCAAAGTGTTAGTGAAGACGTAGGTCACTATGACTGTCTGATCAGTGCTACAAGCCTTGAGCAACATAACATCGATCCATCTAAATCTGCTCAGTCCAATGATGCTGGAAAGAATATATCTAGAATTATTCACAACATCTCCCCTTTGCCAAAGCGACGACCTAACAAAAAGAGATGCAGAAAAATAGAGTCATCTGCTATTCTGACTTCATCACCGTACAAGAAAGCATTGCATGAGAAAAATGAGAAGAAACGGCAGAGGAAAGAAAATAGAAACAAGAGGACCATGATGGCCCTAAAGTCGCTCACCTGATTCTTCTCCAAATTAATCCATTTTCTGTTGTACACAAGTTTTTCTAAGATTTGACCTTTAAACCTAGTTTTTAACCCAACATGAACAATTATTGTACTGGTCTGAGATACCACTAAGATAAACATGCTCACCAATTTTCAAGAGTTTTTTTTTTTTTTTTTTTTCAGTTTTGTTGCCATGGCAAGCAGAGATTTTACTGAATTGAAAGTCTTTGAAAAAATTCTGAACAGGACTATGGCAGGATAATCTTTGTGAAGTTTTACAAAAATTGGATGTCTGGTTTCAGAGATGTTTGAAATACAAGTTAATGCACACACACATTGACACACAGACAGATGCACACATGAACGGCAGACACATGGCAATGACAAGCACCTGTCTGGCTTCTGCAAGTGGGGCTAGAAATCAACATGGCAGTGATACCACAATCAACACTTATTACAAACTTACATTTTATTTTATTTTCGTAAGTTTACATTTCCAAATGCAATTTACAAACAACAGAAACTAGAACTGTCGCAAAGCGACTAAATACCCCCCACCAGCGCCTTGTCAGTAGATCGATGTGAACCAAAAACAACAAGGCACCTTCTTGGGTCATGAGCAACATTTATATATAGTTTCAGGGTCCTAGGTCAAACATTTTTTAAGTTAGAGCACGGAAGCGAAAGACTGCAAAGTTCAAAGGAAGATAATTCTGCAATAGACTGGCGGATGAATAAAGCACCTCCTTGGGTCATGAGCAACACTGGTATAAGGTTTCAGAGTCCTAGGTCAAAGAATTTTTTAGTTAGAGCACAGAAAGAAAAATTGCAAAGTTCAAGGGGAGATAATTCTGTAACAGACAGGCAGACGAACAGATGGACAAATAGAGCACCTCCTTGAGTTATGAGCAACACTTGTATAAAGTTTCAGGGTCCTAGGTCAAACGGTTTTTGAGTTAGAGCACGGAAATGAAAAATTACAAAGTTCATGGAGAGAAAATTCTGCAACACATTGCAGCAGGGTCATGAAAATTGAACATGCACAACTTCGTATATATATAGGAATACTGTGTATAAATTTCAGCTCAGTACCTTAAAGACTGTAGGAGTATTTCGCCGGACAAATTTGCGTCTACAGACGGACAGACGGACGCACAGATAGCCATGGCGATTCCAGTATACCCGCCCTCAACTTCCTTGGTGGGGGTATTAAAAAAAAAAATCATATTACATAGTTCAGTAAGTAACAAAGTTCACTTAGGTTTTTCTCCACTCTTATCAAAATAATTAAATGCTGACTACAACAAAATATAAAATGATACAGGAAAAACGTTACAATGATACAACAAAACCAAAGATAGAAACAAACCAACTATAAACATATGAGCCATGTTCTGGCAAAAGGGAGCTCAATGCAACTGCGAAAAATATCGACCAAGGTCGGCCTAGGCAGTCCGTCAAGGCTGACCCAGGTCGAAACTTTTCGGTACTGGTCAATTTTCTGTATGTCTAAGGATCAGTCTTCCTCATGATTAAAGGCTTAATAGGTGCCAAAATATTAATGCCAGGGTTAAAATGAATTTGAATCTAAATCATACCATTCAAAAGTTTTGAAAATATTGTGAAGGATGAAATCTGCTATTGTGCGGTCATTCCAAGTAATTGACCACAAGCAGAACAAGAGCCGTCATAGACGGATTATGCTCCCCGAACAGGTCTCTTTTTAGGAAAGTGAAGACTGTCGATAAATGGTTGGCGACGGGAGCGGAGGGTGGGGGTGAAACAGGCTACATGTGTTTGCCAATGAATTTGCCAATGTTACAACCGAAATGATCTTGACCTTTTATCAGTGTTATTCTTAACATAAGCTGATGCCATAATATGTTGTTCTTTACATATGCTGAAAAAGTTTAAGTTCATGAAATTTTGACGAAAACTGAAAGAGATATTAGGAAAAATTGGAATTTTGCAAGAAACCCCCTTTTTCTATGCCACTGTGTTTGAGTTTGTCATTAAGCTCTCTTTTTCTACAACACAGCTTGGTTTAAATAGGAAAGAATGAAATCATGATCTGAGACTTTTGATCAGCAGCATATATCTTGAAAAGTCTTGGAGAAACTGGAAAATGTTTAATTTCAGGGTCAAAAAAAAAAAAACCTAAAGTTATACGTCATAAGCACCCTTTTCCCATCGCATGGTTTTGAATAGACAGAAAAAACAGTAGGCACATGGTGAAGCTTTTGACAAACAATATAAATGTGAAGTTTCGTAAAATTTAGATGAAAACTGATGGAGAGATTAGTAAAAATTGGAATTTTGCAAGAAACCCCCTTTTTCTATGCCACTGTGTTTGAGTTTGTCATTAAGCCCTCTTTTTCTATAACACAGCTCAGTATAAATAGGAAAGAATGAAATCATGGTCTGGGGCTGTTTATCAGCAGCATATATCTTGAATAGCCTTGAAGAAATAGGAAAATGTTTAATTTCAGAGTCCAAAAAAACCCCAAAATCTTAAGTTATACGACATTAAGCACCCTTTTCCCATAACATGATTTTGAATTGATAGAAATAATAGTAAGCACATGCTGAAGATTTTGACATACAATGTAAATGTGAAGTTTCATGAAATTTTGATGAAAACTAAAGAAAATACTAGTAAAAATTGGAATTTTACAAGAAACCCCCTTTTTCCATGACACGGCCTCAAATGGGAAAACCTGGAAAACTGCGTCGGCGCAATATCCTAAGGAGTTCATATATGAAGTTTCATCCAATTTGGTCCACGGGTTGTGGAGAAATGGTTCGGACGGACAGACAGACGGACGAAAGGATGGACAGACGAGGCAGTGACTATATGCTAGCTCTTCAGGGAGCATAAAAATGAATTTTAAACAAGATGTGTTTGTGAAACACTAATGCCCCTGTAACAGAAAATTTTCAGAAATGACACCTTGATAGTTGACCTTGACCTTTTCATCATTCTTACACAATTAAACAAGTGGTTTCAGAGGAGATTTTTAAAAGAATTTCTTAGAAAATTCCATTTCGTTGCCGTGGCAACCAGAGTTTTTGATGGAATCAAATTTTGTGAACAATTTTTTAAGAGGACCTCCCAAGGAACATTCCAGCCAAGTAAGGTCCAAATTTGCCCAGTGGTTTAGGAGAAGATGAGGTTTAAAGAATTGTTGACACTGCAACAAGTGCAAAGAGTTCCCCCCCCCCGCCCCCACCCCCCGCCATGTTTTTCGACGGATCAAAATTTCGTGAACAGTTTTTGAAAAAGGTCACCCAATGAACATTTCTGTGAAATTATTTCAAAATCTGACCAGCGGTTTCAGAGGAGAAGATTTTTAAAGAATTTCTTTGAAAATTCCATTTCGTTGCCGTGGCAACCAGAGTTTTTGATGGAATCAAATTTTGTGAACAGTTTTTAAAGAGGACCTCCCAAGAAACATTCCAGCCAAGTTTGGTCCAAATTGGCCCTGTGGTTTAGGAGGAGATGATGTTTAAAGAATTGTTGACGACGCACGACGGACACCGGGTGATCCTGAAAGCTCCCCTTGAGCACATTGTGCTCAGGTGAGCTAAAAAGCTAAAATAATGATATTGGCGGACTATCATAAGGAACAGACGTATGAAGTTTCACAAATTTTTGTCCAGGATTTTGAGTTGAAGATACATGTATATTGATCCTTAACAGAAATATACATGAAGCCCCTTTTTCCTATGAGACCATATTTGATATAAAAAAAAAAAAAAAAAAAACCCAAGAAATATCGGTGGACATCTTTAGGAACACCCGTATGAATTTCTATTAGTTTTTGTCAAGGATTTTAGGAGATATCTGTCCTGACAGACGGACAAACAGATGGTCATTCGTCCATGATGAAATTAAACATTTAGCCCCCTTTTTTTCATGACATGGCATTTCATGAAATAAAAACAAATAACTATTGTCCGTGGCTTGTAATAAACAATATAAACATGAAGTTTCATGACATTTTGTCCTGTAGTTAAAGAGATACTGGTCCACAATGAAAATATACGTCAAGCCCCCTTTTTCCATGACACAGCGATTAAAAAAAAAAAAGAAATACAAAGGTAACTGTGGTGTTGCATGGTCAATCTGGGTGAAACTTGTCGTCCTGCATTTCCTAATGGTGGATGATAGATGTTACAAGTTCAATGTAAAAACTCTGTATAGTTTTCAAGATAAGAGTCAAAACAAAAGTTCACTCTATATACCTTTATGTCCTACTTTGTGACCCCTGGGGCAGGGCTGATTTTGACCCCAGGGGCATCATTTAAAGAACTTTGGTAGAGGTCCACCAGGAGATGATCCATATAAATTATCAAAAATCTAGGCCTTCTAGTTTCAGACAAGAAGATTTTCAAAGTTTGCTCTATATATGATTTAGCCCAAATTTGTGACCACTGGGGCCCGGCCAATTTTGACCCCAGAGTCATCATTTGAACAAATTTGGTAGAGGACTACTAGAAGATACTACATACCAAATATCAAAGCTCTAGGCTTTCTGGTTTCAGACAAGAAGATTTTTAAAGATGTTGTAAATTTCCCCTTTTTTGTTGCCATGGCAACCAGAGTTAATGGGTTAATTCAATTCTTTTAACAACTTTGGTAGAGCTTCACCCAAGAAACATGCTGCCAAGTTTCAACATGATTGGCCAACCGGTTTAGGAGGAGAAGATGTTTAAAGGAATTGTGGACAGACGGACAGACGGAGGGACGGACAGACGGACGCCGGACAATGACTGATTACAATACCTCACCTTAGTTTAGTTTAAACATGCTTTACTTCACATGAATTGAAATTTGGTTGGACTACAAGTTCGCTGGCAGAGAAATTAATTTCAAAACTAGGTTAAAAATTGCCAGGTGACTCTTGTCTTTTGTTTACTTTTTGCATGATTTTGAAATTCATTTTTCTGTCTGCGGCTAACACTTGGACCGACCAAACAATAACAGATTGTCATCTTCACAATATTTTTCAGACCTATATATGGTATGATTGAAATTTAAATTTATTTAAACGCCTGCATTGTATGTTGGCTGCTATTGGGCCTTTAAGTTTTTATGCCTATGTCTAAATGAATTTTATTGGAGTTTCAATTGATATTTTAAATTTAAATCTATTTAAAAACCTGCATTGTATGTTGGCTGCTATTGGGCCTTTAAGTTCTTATGCCTATGTCTACATGAATTTTATTGGAGTTTCAATTGATATTTTAAATTTAAATCTATTTAAACACCTGCATTGTTTGTGGGCTGCTATTGGGGCTTTAAGGTTTTTTTTGCCTATGTCTAAATAAATTTTATTGGAGTTTCATTTGATATTTTAAGTTCCGGTTACAAATCAACGAAATTAAGCATTTGATCTCACTTTATTTCGTCCGGGACACATTCTGGTAACTGTGGGACGAAATGGGGCAAAACGCCATGTGTGGGCTTTTTGCCCCGTCAAAAAAGGTGGGGCAAGACGCCCAATGGATAAGAAAACAAAAAATACCGTTTTTGTTCTGTTGTCTTACAGTATTTCTCAATTTTATTTTTGTGATATAAAAGAACGATATTAGCTCTACGCAAAAATGATATATTCACCGATGTCAATCTTGTTGTAACGTAATACCAGCAAAACTCCTTAACCCTATTCCAAACGACAAATTTTAGACTGGTCCAAATTCAAAGACTTTGCAGACGACAATTTTAAATTTGATGAAAATGACAGAAAGTTCTCCAAAAGGGTAGAAAACACTGTGGGAAAAGGAGAAATTGCTCGTTACGAGCAATTTCTCCTTTTCCCACAGTGTTTTCAAAAGACTTGTACTGCAGACACGTGAAAACCAGGGCTTGTTTGGGAAAGGGTTAAGGTAGGCGTTTTGCCCCGCCTTACACTACCTTTTATTTCGCATCAGCCATCCCGAAAGAAAACTATACACTACTGCTTAACAGCTTTTCCTTAAAAACCCCATTTCGCCAAGCCAATCGACGATACGCAACATGGTATTTTACCACTTTTAAAACAGTATCTGAAGAACTAAGTGGGACCATTACGAGCAGCAAGTATGTGATTTGAACACATCTAATGTAACTTTGCTGTCTTTGTTGTATATTTCTAGATTTTTTTATCAAAATATACATGTCTGCATTTTATACCTATGTTCCCGTATCGATTTTAAATAGGCAGTTAATTTTCAAAGTACATGTATTGTCATTATAAGACTTTCTTTTAGCTATACACAGTGTCAAAAGATTATATTTGACATTCAAACGAACAAACAAAAAAAAAAAAAAAAAAATTGTGATCTATCGAAGTTGGGGAGACTTTCAATTTGAAAAATGAAATGTCATATTTCAAATGATATGCTTTATATCGGCTATATATCGGAAACAACAAAGCCACGTTTAAAATGGACATTAGATTGTAAAAGAGGTTTAATCTGAATCCTACTGAAATTTTGTTTGAACTCATTCTTAATGTTCGCTGTTCACTATGCTTCCGTAACGGCTATGTTCCATAATATCTGGATTGTCCGACGTCACATCAAGTATACCGTTTAAATATCATGGAATACTTTGCTGTGACACCGTTGTGCAGTATTCATCGACGTAGTCTAGACAATTGTGAATATTTCTAACAATTTTTTTTTTCAGCTTGAGGATAGAAAGGTCTGTCAAAATTCAGAGTGTTTATTTCTAATTGGTATTTTTTGCAGATTGATTTATTAGCCATCTACAAGTTGTGATTTTTGACCTAGGGATATGACTGCTTGACATTCGCTTGAAAGAAAACGTCGCTTGCCGATGTTCACCTAATTTTTACCTATTGAAAGAATTTGGTTACGGAACATAAAACTATTGTAAAGTGATAAATTTTGACTTGTATGCTAAATCTACAGGAAATGATTTAAAAGATTTGTACTTATGCTAAATCTACAAGAAAAAACATAATTTGTAGTATTATGTAATGCATGTGTGTGGATTGTGATTAAGAAAAAAGAATTAAGGCATATACTATCGTTAATACTGCGAAATATTGTTACGGAAGCGTAGCATTTTGTGCATGGTATATTTCAATATGAAAAATGATAAACAAAAAAACAAACAAACATTTCTTTGTATTTTGAGATACTCAATATGTAGAACATTTTATCAATATACACTGTAAGAGGATGTAGAAGGTTAAAGGTGTGTTACCACTAAAGTAATTCTGTTACGGAACATAGCGTTATGGAGCCTAGTTTGTTACTTAAAAGTTGTGTGCATACATATCTAAGAAGTTTTAAAAAGCAGTAAAGAGCTCTGTTCTTTAAATTTTTGTACAACTTACAGTTATTTTAATATAAAAATGTGACTAAATACTGTTAAAAAGACACACGTCATTAAACTGTTTCTATTGCTTTTACAGAATGGAGCTGCCAAATGCAGAAAGACGAAAAAAGCGGAGACAAAAAGAAAGAGAGAGAGAGAGAAAGAAAAAAAAAAAAAAAAAGGTATATACATATAAAGTACATAAAGCTCCAATAGCGGCCTAAAGTAAACAATGTGGATGTTAAGAAGCATTTGGATTAAGTGATACCTTTTTAGAGTATTTCCATAATGTTAAATGGTATGGTTTAAATTTGAATGCAAGTTTTGGCCGCTTATAGGGCTTTAAGGGAAGAAAGAATGCTGAACACTGCAAATATGTACGAACTCACCTAATATCTCCAGATAACAAAGAAGAAAAAAGAAAGAACAGATCAGATAAGACAGAAAAACGAAGAAAGAAATGTAAGGAAGACTACAAAAACACTATGCATAGAAAGAACTTCAACTTCAATTGTTCCACATTAAAATTTCGACATCTATCTTTTTACCAGACGCCCAAAATTTAGAATTTTCCATACTGAAAGCATTTGCAGACAAAAAGAAAACGTATTTAAAACTATAGGATTTTTAAATCGAAAGCATAGAAAACATTGTGGAGAACAGTGAAATGCTGCTGACGAAATATATGCCAATAAGGAGAAACTGATATGGACAGAAATTTTAAGGAATAGAACAAGCTGGTAGAGGAAATGTTAATGGACTTCTTAGATGTCAAAATAGGTACAGTTTTTGTCAAAATATTGGTTAACCTTCTGTTTCTTGTCCAGTTTTATTATAGTTTACAGTTCTATATTCCATAACCTATGTTCCGTAACAAAGATGTGTTACACATAAATAAATTTCCATAATGTGGTAGACTATATTGTACTTCTGACATCATTCATAGTTGTTCTTGTTACACTGGTATCAGACCTGGATGGTATCAACTTATTACTTCACAGTTACTCTGCCATTACTTCCATCTTGTATTTTGAATGTTTGTTATAAAAAAGAATATTTAACTTTTCTCGACAAAAGATGTCCAAGTTTTAAATAAAGTTTGAAACTGTTTCGCAGAGTAACTTCAATTTATGTTTGCCATTTCAGAATGGATAATGAAATTTACTGGCAAGTATTCGTGCTGTAACTTTGAATCTTCTCCACCGATATAATCTGCCTATGCTCCGTAACGAAAGACGGGTATTTTTACACATATGAACGAATACAGCAAAAGGTTTTTATTTTTCGAAAGGATTTTATTCCAAGTTACAATTAAGCCATTCTAAACCATGTGAGATGGCATTTCTTCATATAGTGAAAAAAGGTCTTGGCAGTTTCATATTTCACACAAATAGACAACCGTACTTAAGTTTCAAATGATTTATATGTACAACTTTAAAACAGAAAACAGGTAGAAAACCTTTTTTATGCGAACAGATATGTTTATCTAATTAAAATACCTGCATCTTTAAAGGCTGTGTCTACGATTTGTCTCTCAGTTTTTGATTGATTGTATGGTGTTTAACGCCGTTTTCAACATTATTTCAGTTATATCGCGGCGGCCAGTGCACCTATCCATGCTTTCCTGGAGTTCCTTTTACCAGTAGATCTACTCCGCACAATTATCTTTCCAAGCCACTGGCTGCATTCCCACATAACCATCGTCGAAACAATGGTCAGCGGTGAGAGGGGTATGAATCTTGTCGCAATGACTATCATCAATCCTCGGAAAGAAATTGGTCAAGCCGGGGATCGAACCAGCGACCTCCTTTTCTCAAGTCCTGTACGTCTCTCAGTTATTCAGACACTAGAGCAGTACAATATCTATGCTCCGTAATGGGCGTTTCTAGACATATCTTTTACAATGTCATGGGAATTTAAGTACCGGTATGCAATTGGGGTGGCTTAAATTTTAAGGCATTTTTCCTGAGCCATTGGTCTTGTAAAATAAGCTAAAGCCGATCGGGTCTGCGAGAGTTCAAAATTTTACTTTTTTTTCAAATTCAAAATGGTAGATCTAATGATTTCTGAAAAATGGCTGAATAATGTAAATAGTTCCAGTTACCCCGCCCTCTACAAATATAATTTTCCTTATGATTGCATGATCAAAAGCAGCGAAATTAATATTCTCGCACACTGAATTTAAATACATCTAAGTCAATGGGAATTCGTATTTGATGAAATATTTATGGCCACTAACGGTAGTTTAAAATGACGTCATAGATTACGTCACATAGCGCTTACGAGTATCTCAAACGTACATGTAAGTAAAAAAAATCGATCGATACTTATGCAGGTGAATTAAACCGACTTTTCACAGATCATGCCTCATTTACGATTAACATGGACAAATGTATCATTACGACCTTTGTTTTTCCCCTATAAATGATTTAAAAAATGAAAGAAATCTTCAAAATATGAATAGATCTAGTTATCATAAACAGTTATTTTAGGCCCTACTGATAACTTTTTCTCTTTTGTTTACATTCAAAACAAGTATCAGAAAAATGTGTTTAAAATATATATAATTTATATGAATAATCACATTATCGCTAGCAATTTTTCAGAATGGCTTCTATAGAGGTCTGTTGCCAGACGAAAATAAAATCGTCTGCACAATGTACATAATGTACTATGATAAGGTTAAGAAGATTGTCAGATGATTAAGTTTTCCCCCTTCAAACGACAAAATTGTAGACTTGTCCAAATTGAAGCACGAGCAGACGACATATGAAGTGGGGCTCAAATAATGGAATTTACTTTTGAATGGTTATAAAAGAATGTTTTCAAGAGTTTTTTTTTTCTGAGGGCCATTTAAAGAAGAGTGTGTCTGGCAAAGGGTTAAGAGGTCACGGAGAACTCTCAGACTTGATTGTGAAGGCGCTAGAAACTTCACAAAAAGACGCAAATTGATACAAACAAGTGCTTTGGGAAATGATATAACAAAAACTAATCTAACAAGACCACGAAATTAGTCGGTTTGTTGAACAGGTTAATAGAAACATACATCAGAATTATATTTCACCGCCTGCAGTCTGGCAAAAAAAAAGATACAAAATAAAGTATTAGCCATTTGTTATTTGCGTCGCATTAGGTTTGAAATGCTTGGTATCTGTTGTCGGTCACCGAGCCAGTGTAGCTCAGTGGTATATTATAGGGTTATTGATCCAGGGGTTGCAAGCTCGAATCCCCAGCTAGACCGAAATATATACATTCAAAAGACTTTCACAGGATTTATTCTGAACTCACTGCGACAGGATTCATTTGTCTTTCACAACTAAGCACTGTTTCTACTCGTTTTAAATTCGAAAGTAAGACGTGGCTTTGAAAACATATGAACCATGCTTTGTGAAAACGGGGTTTAATGCATCTGCCAAAAAAAAAAAAAAAAAAAAAAGTATCGACTCATGTCAGCTTGCGCAGTCCACGGGCTGAAACTTTTTGCTATCTTTGAATTTTCTGAAATTTAAAGGACAAGTCGGCCTCATGTTTCAGTTGGTTGTTCAAGAAAAACGATTTTAGGTATCCATAATTATGTGACGACCTCCATGATACAATGCATCATGGAGGTGCGTTAAACCCCCTTTTTCCAGAGCATGGCTTATATGATAACGAAACTCTAGAAACGCATTCTCTAGCCACTCTGATGCAAATGACGTAAAATGTCAAGGGAACTAACAAACGGCAAACCTCGGGTGATCCGTTGATAAAATCCCTCGGCTTTATTGCGATTGGTGATATGTACCAGCACCTTACATTTCTTCGCCGGAAATAGATCGCTTTACAGCTCCAAAATCATTTAAGACATTTCCGTTGACAAAAAGTTTATAGTTTCATTTGATTAACGCTATTTATCAGTTTCGATGGAAGTTTGGCTGCCATATTGATAAATGTAAGCAACTTTACTATAGTTGCTGTTGTAGGGCATAATAAAAATTTCAAGAGCGTCGCCATATTAAAGTTCATGTGAGTGAACGTAGATTCATTGGCGACGTCCTGGATACGGACGAGTTTAGATGTAGTTACGGAATCGTCCGAGTTGTGACCGGTTGGGATGTTGGTTTGTTGGTTCGTTTGTTAAAAATACTTTATCAGTAACAAATATATTTCATATTTATATACACCAGAAAATACGGTGTTTTCGTAAACCATCGTAAAACAACGAGGGAAAGGAAGTAAATGCTAGTGACCTATATTGTCTTCTTTCACACACTGGCTGCTTTTCCTATTAAGTATCGTGTCGAAACAATGTTTAGCGGTAAAAGAAGAACAGTCGTATTGACTATCACAGCTGAGTCGCAAAATCGAACCAGCGACCATCTGACATTGGATCTATATCCTCCACAACAGCACCCGAAACTTGTGTATCAACTCTGAATCACACAGTTACGAGTTTTAACGACAATAAGAAAAAAAAAAACCTTTTAAAAACATGACGGGAAAGAAGAAAATATTAATCAGCATTTTCTCCGTTTCCCTTCATGTTTTTTACCATACTATAGACAAGAACCATTATTTGACGCACATTTATGTTGTCGTCTGCAAATGTTTTGAATTTTCACAAGTTTAAGATTTTGTCGTATGTTAAAGAATTAATTACCAGACGCTAAAATTTTAGCCTTGTCCAAACTGAAAGCATTTGCAGGCGACTATTTTACTGTTACTGAAATGGTGCAATTTTTCTTTGATAGGGTAGAAAAGATTGTGGGAAAAGGAGAAAATGCTGGTTACCAGCATTTCCTCCTTTTCCTACGATATTTTCAAAAGGCCTCTTGCCTTGGGTCGTCAAAAGGCGGCATTGTGCGGTAAAGGCAGTGCTACACATGATGAAGAAATGCAGGAACAATATGCGACAGCTGTGCTTCGTTTTTAGTAACGCAAATATTACAAAAAATTGGATAAGAATCTATTTTTTTCAGTTTTAATTTAAACCCTCTCACAAAATGTCATTGTCAATCGTTTCCTATTGCTGATGACTTAATTTATTTTTACGATGATGCCGATCGCTTGTTGTCAATTGATGTCATTATTTTCTGAACTGACAGAATGGCATCTAAAGGCACACAAAAGTAAACGATTCGTGAGTCGATATGCAGGCAAATTTAAATCATATGTATACTATTTAAAAACATAACGCTATGTGAAAAAGGGGCTTAATGCATCTGCGAAAAGTATCGACACAGGTCAGCCTGCGCAGTCCGCGCAGGCTGACCTGGGGCCAAAACTTTTCGCTATCGGTCAATTTTCCGTATATCGAAGGACCAGTCTAGCTCATGATTAAGTCGGTTGTCCAACCAGGTGGCTATTATGGATCTAGAATTATGTGATGGCTTGATTGGAATGATGCATTACGGGAGTGCATTAAGCCCCTTTTGCCAAAGCGTGGCTCATATTAGCATGAGCCTGACAATGTGTTTACAGTTCAGTCTGTCGAAGTTTCTGTCGCTGGCAACAAGTTGAATCTTAAAATTAGAATTACAGCTGGCAGCTTTAGATCTATTTTTGCCATTTATAAAATGGGACACGCTCTGGCAAAAGGGGGCTTAATGCATCTCCGTGATCCATGATACCAAGCGAGTCATCACATAATTATGGATCAATAAAATCCATTTTGTATAACAACCGACTGATTCGTGATGTACACTGGTCCTTTGACATGCAGAAAATTGACCAATAGCAAAAAGTTTCGGCCCAGGTCAGCCTGCGCGGACTGCGCAGGCTGACCCGAGTCGATACTTTTTCGCAGGTGCATTAGGCCACCTTTTCACAGAGCGCGGTTCAAATATTTCTGCCAGCGTCTGGAACTGTGAGAGACTGAACTGTCACACATTGTCAGATTCGTAATAATATTTTTACCTTGATATGTTACGAGTTTTGCTGCATTCTGACTTCAGAATTGTTTCTTTGTGGCCATTTGTGTGCCTTTAAGTGAGGTGCTCGATTATGCAAGCCTGCAATTAGACTGGGTTTTCAAAGTATGTTTCATTTAATACCAGAGGGTCAAAAGACTCTAAACCCGGTTTTTGGGGGAAAGAATATGTCACAAATGACAGTGTAGATCCAAGATAAGGCTGCATGTCATCAGGATAACCTGGGTCTGTCTCCACCACTGGAGCTAACATTTTTCTCCTTTTCCCACAAAGTTTGCTAACATATCAACAACAAATGCCTTGATTTGAACTGCATTTGATATCTGCCTTGCAAATGCTGTCAAATTGGACAAGTTTAAATCTTTACCAAATGACAAATTTTTAGACTTGTTTAAATTGAAAGCCTTCACAGACTACAAACTAAATGTGACTAAAATGATGAGTTCTGGCGCTGAAAGTTTAAAAACCACCGCCGTCTTTAGCGTCGTTAAAACTCGGGATTGTATTGTACAATGTTAAATCTAGTTGTGCTGTAAAGGGTTAACTGGGGGACCCCCAGTAGCACGGTCGAAAGCCTGCACGACTTGAGACCAGGGGGTGACAGGTTCGAATACCCGGCTTGGCAAATTTCTTTTCGAGACTGATGATAGTCATCACGAAAGGATTCATTCCATTCTGACAGGTGATCATTGTTTCGAAGATGGTTATGTGGGAAAGCAAGCAATTGGAAAGAATATTGTGCGAAGTACTGCTAAAGTAGGGATAAATGCCACGTCGATATAAGAGGAAAAAAATTGAAAACGGCGTTAAACTTCATAACATCATCAATCAAAGGGTAAACTAAACTTGTGTTTTACAGCGTTAGAGTCCTTCCACCTCGAATTTATTGTAGAGTTTAAAAGAAAAAACCAAGCCTTTTAAAAGATAAAATTTCAAAGATAAAATGTTGAATTTCAAAACAGCTTCAAACATAATACAGATCAAGTCACACACAAAAAGAGAACATGAATGTTGATGGCAAGAAAGAAAATTCATCCTGAATTACAAAATAATTGACTCGTGCTCTGGGAAAAAGGGGCTCCATGTATCCCCGGGATGCATGATACCAAGCAAGTCATTACATTATTATAGATCAATAAAATTCTTTTTGTACATCAACCAACTGATTCATGAGGTGCACGGGTCCTTTGACTTGCAGAAAATTGACTAATAGCGAAAGTTTCGGCCCAGGTCAGCCTGCGCGGAATGCGCAGGCTGACCTGGTCGATACTTTTCGCAAATGCATTAAGCCCTCTTTTCACAGAGCATGGCTCAATTTTGAAAGTAATACAGATCAAGTCTCACACACAAAAAAGAGAACAAGAATGTTGGAGACAAAAAGGAAAATTCTTAGCTCTTTTTATTTTTCTTCGTTTGGACTGCGAGAGAAAACCGATAAAAGACGAGCGTGTGCACGCAAGGACTGTGACAATATCGGAATTATGCCTTTCAATCATAATCAAGCCAAATCCGGCGTCTGAAGCAGACGACAATTACCTCATTGTGGAAACAGAATTTGGTTTCTGGTACCAAAATGATGTACTCTTTCTTATGACTTTGTACCTACTTGGCATTGTCTTCATTTGACCTTTTCCCAAAAGAGAAATTTTGGCCTCATTCAAATTCTTAACGTCTACAGACTGACGACAAATTCAAATTAGATACAACTGAGCTTAGATTCTCTGAAAGAGTAGAAAACATTGTGGGAAAAGAAGAAACTTTTTCCTTTTGCCATAGTGTTTTCAAAAACCTGAATTCTAAATGATATATAAAATAGGAATTGTTTGATAAAGGGTTAACCTCCTTACCTCTTTAGATCCGTCCAAATTGAAAGCATGCGCAGAAGACAAATTAAATAAGGTTTAAATGACTTGATTGTTCTCTAAACAGCATTTTATCCTTTTCCCACAATGTTTTCAAGGACTTCTCTTTTGGGGGTCATTAAAACTCGGGATTGTGTGGAAAAGGGTTACATAACAAATCTAACTCAGCTCAATCAAAGTACTGGAAGTATCCCGACAATGTTCTGCCGTGCCGGATAGCTCAACCGTCATTGTGCTTGTTCAAATCCCCAGCTTGACCAAATTCTTTCCGAAGATTTATGATAGGCATTGCGACAGGATTCTTCCTTTTTCGACACCGAATGTCGTTTCGACGATCGCGATAGCTATGTGGGAAATCAGCCTGTCGCTGGGGAAGATCATTGTGCAAGGTACAAGGAAAAAAAAACAAGAAATTATGGATAGATTTACTGGTCGATGCGCTATAACGAAAATGGGTATTAAAAACGGCTTTAACACCATACAAACAAACAAACAAACAAACAAACAAACAATGTTCTTTGGCCTTTTGATATTCATGTGTGTATATATACATATACATGTATACCTTTTCCCGCCTTTTTGAAGGCCATGGACAACTTGACATGCTTTTGCACATACAGTGTAGATCAAGATCACAGAAAGTGATGCCTTATTTTGGATTTACATCGTTCAATAGTTTGTGAAATACACTGTCCAAAACGGTCTTCAGGAGTTCGGCATTGGTTTAAAATAACCATTTCATGCATTAAGCATTTTCTGATCACATAAAAATAGACGGAGTTACACGATTGAAACATAATTATCCCATTATGTAAACGCCAAAATTGCTCCTTTCTGCCAAAAGTTTCTTTACCCTGCGGGAACATATATTTTTCGCACTATTTATGAGTGTTGTACAGAAAAATTTGATTTACAGGAAAGAAATCTAAATAGGGTCCTTTAACTCTTATCCTGCTAAATTACTTCAATGAAACTTTCAAGACATAGTAAAAACCAGAATAATTCTATTTCAAACTTATTTTTTTTTTTTCTTTTTTTGGAGGAAAATATCTCCACAACGGACAGTGTAGATCAAAGATCAGACAGCACGTTCTGTGCCGTGTGATCTTGATCTATGCTGTTCGCCAAAAAGGTCAGTGTGTCTCGCTTAGCAGCCTAAGAGTTAAAGCTTCGAACCTTTGACCACAAAAGGGTAAATCCTTTACCAATAGCTAAAATGCAAGAACCGTCCATGATAAAAGTACATGGAGACTATCAATTAAATGTGGCTCAAATAATTGAGCGATTCTTGGGCAAAAGGGGGCTTAAAGCATCTCCGTGATGCAACATACCATGAAAGTCATCACATAATCATGGATTCATGAACAGCCGTTTTGTCTGACAACTGATTGTATAATAAGGTAGACAATTCCTTGGACATACAGAAAATTGACCATTAGCGAAAAGTTTCGACCCAGGTCAGCCTGCGCAGTCCGCGCAGGCTGACCTGGGTCGATACTTTTCGCAGATGCATAAAGCCCTCTTTTCACAGAGCATGGCTCAATTGTATTTGTCTTTGAGAAGGTAGAAAACAGAATGGTTAAATGAGAACATGAAGGTTACCAGCCAGCATTTTCTCCTTTTCATCTTCAACAATTATTTAACCCTTTACCAAACGACAAAATTTTAGACTCGTTTAATTATTTAACCCTTTACCAAACGACAAAATTTCAGACTCGTCCAAGTTCAAAGCAGCTGCAGACAACAAATAAAGAATGGTTCAAATGCTGAAATTTGCCCCGGAAAGGGCAAGAAAACATTGTGGAAAAAGGATGAAAAAAGCTGGTTTCCAGCATTTTTTCCCCTTTTTCCACAGTGTTTTCAAAAGCCATCTTCCACAGGGGCGTTAAAACTCGGGATTGTGTGGTAAAGAGTTAAGCCCCTTTCATCAAGGTTGTTAAAACTTGTGGTCAATTGGTAAAGGTTTAACATAAAATTTTGTTAATATACATCCTGAAAATAACAATAACTGATTGTTTAAATGGAACAGAACAGGACTGAAGAACAGAACAAGTGAGCCATGCTCTGGCAAAGGGGGGCTTAATGCATCTCAGTAATGCATAATACCAGTCAAGCCATCACATAATTATGGATCCATAATAGCTACTTTTTTTAACAATCCGAATTAATCATGAGGTAGACTGGTCCTTTGACACACAGAAAACTGGCCAATAGCGAAAAGTTTCGGCCCAGGTCAGCCTGCGCGGAATGCACAGGTCGACACTTTTCGCAGATGCATTAAGCCCCCTTTTCACAGAGCATGGCTCAAATATTTTATTAGATTCTCATTAGTTTAAACATATTTATTTTACATCTATTGAGAAACAAGTTCTTTCAACTTATACTAACCTCTCTCGGTTCTGCTTCCTGGAAACTACACCAGTACTCGCGCCGAATGTGTGGGCCAATGAACAGTACCAAAGTTGACATCCGCTCCCGGGTATTGAACTCAAGACCTTTTGATTACGAGGCCGACGCTCTACCTCACAACCACGGACACCACACTCAACCACGGACACCACACAATGGGTCGCATTGTCTATACATAAAGCATTTGACCATCTCTCTCTCTCTCTCTCTCTCATTTAAACTTGGAACCGTTTATCTAATGCAGAACCCCAATATCAGGTTTTTCAGCAGTCTGCATAACTTGTGTTTGGAATCTGAAGTACTAAATATTGTGGAAAATAGCTTCAAAGCTTCCTTTGATAATGTAATATATTCTTTAAATCTTTATCAAACAATTTCGTGTTTTAACAACTATGACGAAGCGCGCCTTTGTGAAGTCATTGTTGGAAAGTGAGAAAATGTTGGTAACAATTTATTTCCCCACAAAGTTTTCTTATTTTCCTGCAAAGTTTTGTTGCATTCTAAAGACACATGTCATCCTTGAAGCCACACCGAATTTGTCGTCTGCCAATGCATCTGTTTTGATCGAATCTAAATATAGTCGTTCGGTAAAGATTCAAAGTCTGAAAATAATACCACTAATTCCAAGAACAAAACAAAACAAAACAAAAAAAAAAAAAAACAAAATTAAAATTGAGCTGACTTCTATTCCGTGCAAGCCATTTTATAATTCTCTCAGCTGCAACGACATTCGAAGCAACATTTCCGGCTATGTTGACAGTAAAGACTGGTTCCAAAACGTCAAAAACAGTTTCCCGCGCAAGGACACGTGATTGTTAGAGAGGAACTACTTTGCGTGTCTGCAAATCGGACTATTTCCATCCAAGATCGAGACTCAAATGACTACTAATGAGCATGCAAGAACGTATTAATCCGTTGGAAGCTGAGGATGATTTCGCCCGCTTTTGTGTCCAGTGTAGCTAAAAATTTATTCTTTACCAGACAACAAAACCTCAGATTTGTCATGGGTATTGAAAGTATTAAAATTTTGTAGACGAAGAATTAAATGTGGCTCAAATGATGGGATTTGTTTTTGAAAGGTTAGAAAACATAGTGGGAAAAGGAGAAAATGCATTTTCTTCATTTCCCATATTATCTTTTATCCAAAGACATATTTCATAATTTGTGCACCGTTAGTTCGTCGTCTACAAATGCTTTCAATATGGACAAGTCTAAAATTCTGCTGGCAAAGCATTAAATGGATGACTATGTGGGGTCTGGCTCGTCCACCCACTTGTTCATTAAAACCATTCAAAACTTAGTTGGAAAGGTAGGTGTGATGCGGTCGAGTGGACACTTTTTGTTATGTCCGCCAAAAGGGACGTATCATGTTATGCCCATAGTCGTGGGAACGTTGGTACGTCCGTCTGTCTATCGGCCTGTCCGCCCGTTTGTAAGCAACTGCGAGTCCGCCCTGTATCTCTTGAACCCCTTGTCTGATTTTAAAATTATTTCTCACAAATGTGCACCTTGATGAGGAAACGTTCAGAGCGGAGGTTTTAGACGGCAGGCCCCAAGGTCAGTATCATAGCGGGAAGAGGGGGGGGGGGGGGGGTGTCAAAGGTCATTTGTTCTGAAATCGTGACCCTTCCATGTCTCTTAACTCTTTACCAAACAACAAAAATTTTGACTGGTCCAAATTGAAAGCATTTGCAGCAGACAAATTAAATATGGCTCAAATGAAAAAAAAAAAAAAAAAAACTTTGTCTGAAAGAGTAGAAAACATTGTGAGAAGAGGAGAAAATGCTGATTATCAACATTTTGTCCTTTTCCAAAATGTTTTTGAAAAGCTGTCTTTCTTCGGGGTCATTCAAAGTCAGGATTGTGTGGTAAAGAACTAAATCCTTGTCTGATTATAAAAATACCGTATTTCACATTTGTGGGTATCTTGAAGGGACATTGTGCAGAAAACGAGGTTTCAAATGTCAGGCTCCAAGTTCAAGGTCACAGCAGTGTGCCAAACATGACTTTTTTTTGATAGCGTCATGTAGGCGTATACTGGCCAGCTGTGTGGAGCTTATTGTATGCAGGATTGATCGGTTCGTGTGTTACGTTTGGGTAGAACAAAGTAATTCAAACAATGTAGGCCCATTTTCATATATTTCTTTCATTTCGAAATGGGTCAGGTCACTCTCGACCAGCACTAACGAGCAGGGCAGACCCACAAATGGGACACTACTTGCATGACAAAGCCACGAAGCTTATACCTTTTAGAGGGGACTACCACTGTATGCTTTCTAAACGGCACTGAAGACAGACAGTACAGCGGTTACCCTCTGTATAGATAATCGATTTCACATACTAGAAGAGAAAGGTTTGCCAAAAAAATCATTCTATGTAAAGTTTTATTGAATCTGGATGTGATTTAGAACCAGACATCAGCATAAAATGCATCCTGTACTTGTTGGTGATTTGGTGCTATAAGCACTTAGTAGTACGAATAAAAAGGATTTTGTGCATGATGCCGATTCGAACATAACAAAAATGGCACAGACACCATGGAATAACATTGATGTTAGAGTGACAGTTTCATTGACTCCATGTGGTAACTGTGCTAATACCAACTACAAATGTGCAAGTAAAAGAGAATGAACTGGTGATCTTAATTCAACCTTAGCCATTAAAAAACAAGCAACATCGATGTTGTTCTAGAAAATATACAACATTTATCCTAAGCTGGCCCAAGAAAGTGTAACAAATGCACCCAAAAAAGTATGCTATCCCGACAGGTACGTCCGATTTAATGCAAGCCCCCCCCCCCCCCCCCAAAAAAAAGCCAAAATTACAACTACGTAAGACACTACATGGAAAGTTTTTACAAAAGAATATCAACACGAGCGGTTCCTCAAAAGATGACGAAGCGTTCTTTCTCGTGTGCAGCAAACCAGACTCCAAAAGTAAATAATGAAAAGCCATGGGTATAATTAGTTACAAAAAGAAAATGTCCCATCAGCAATATACCACGCGAAATGCCTTTTACGTTTGTTAGAATTGATTCTGATGACGGGTAGAAGTGCTACGGACATTTTGTTTGTAGCCAAGAAACACAGAACCAAGTCCTTTTGAAGACTCGAATGTCAAACATTTTGTACAGAATTCTGAACATTCAATACTTTTCCAAATTACGTATTAATATGATAGACTATAAGTAGGTGCGATGGATAGAGACAGTGCAAAGGCAATAGAAGGACTGACAGGAAATAGATTGAAGAGACAGAATGGGAAATGGTACGGGAGAGGTCAGACAAGATAGACGAAGAAAAGAGACGAAATTCTTATCTGCAAGCACTACCCTCCGGTTTGCCTCCACTAACCCTAGGGCGTAGGTTTTTTTTTTTCCGCACTTGACTGTTTAAGAGAACTACAAAAGAGTTTCAATATTCATATTCTGGTACCTTTTAAGCTTTCTGTCTTTTTTAAAAGATGTTTCTTATTATAGATGGTGGAATTTAGTCTTCAAAAGATGACTTTTGAGTGAGATTGATTTTGGTGTACCATGGAGTTCATAACGTGTGTTTGGCCCTTTACTCTGTTTAATTAAACAGAAATGGAATTGGCCGATGAATTCATTTCATTTGAGTATTCACAATATGTATTAATTTTCTTGGGAATTAAAAGAATAGGACCATGATCTTGCTGCATGACATGCAGCCTTATCCGATCCTACTCTCCTCGCAAGGAGTGTCAGAAGTCGTAATCCGCCGGAAGTTGGATGAAATTGTTTTCATTGTGCTGTGTATGAGATTTACCATTTAGATTCAAACTTAGATTCCAATCTTCACCTCTTTTATTGCATCTCTTGTAACAGATTGAATTTAGAGTTACGTGTTTTATAGTCAACAGTCTATTTATGAAATTGCTTTCGTGGGAAAGGTCGTAATTATTCCTTTACTTAACAACCCATTGTTTTCCGTTCCTAAGAAAAAAATTAAAAAAAAGGCTTATGAAAACTTTGTAAGAAAAGGAGAAGATGCTGGTAACCAACATTTTCTCCTTTTCCCACAGTTTTCGTGAGCCTTCAAAGACTTCCATTTATTTGAGTCAAACTGAATTTGTGGTCTCAATGCTTTCACTTTGAACAGGTCTAAGACAGGTCTAAGATTTCGTCGTCTGGTAAATAGTTAGAATACAATTCGGAACTGTGTGTTTTTATCAACTGATTCAGAACAAATTACAGAGGGGATTTTATGCTCGTACTTTAGCAATCCTAGCAGTGCTAAACGCAGGAGCGTACAAACACAGATTGGTTACCTCCCCTGATACAGCAAGTGTATAGGGATCGGTACAGGCTATTAAAAACGGGCGGAATTCTGCTCGTCTATTTTTAGAAAAGCCATGTCCCGAGACTATCAGAGATTCAGGGGAGGTCACTCTCAGTTCCTGAGCAGGGGATTTTTTAATATTTTTGACCTTACGAGTAAGTGAATTGTATTTTTAGTATCGCCTTTTAATGTTTATGTCTACTAATATTCTTTTTAGTTTCGATTACCAATTTCAAACTGTGCAAAATATCGCAGTGTTACCCATACAGTCAAACTGAAAATGTGCAAGCTTCTCTGATTGGCCATTTTGTGATATACATGTGGCCCAGTAGAAAGCAACGACACAATATCCTGTGCCAGTTGTAATATGTATATCTACAATGGGGACCAGGTCAGTACAAACATAGGGTTCCAGGAGGGCCAAGTCCCTACCCCGGAATCTATTTGAGGGAAGCAATTTCCCCTCTCACAGAGGAAAATGATACAAATATTTGAATAACTTTCACTTTTTCAATTTAAAATAAATTTCTTTTAGTGCTGATTAAGTCTTTAAAAAAAAAAAAAAAAAAAATGGTTCCCTTATATTGCAAACCTTACTGATCCGATGTAACCTGGGGAATGTCCTTGAACAAGATATAATGCAAAGCTCCAAAGTAACATTGGTGAAACACATGAAAAGCGTGAATACGTAAACTGTCGCGGAGATATGGCTGCATAGGTGTTTATGGCGGCTTAAGGTACTGATAAACCACGAGGGTCCGTATTCACCAACCATTCTTAAGAACATTCTTGGTCTGATTTGGGGTTTTGAAAGCAACATAAATTCTGACTGGTTTAGCCATTTGTTAAGTTGTGTTACTTTCAAATTTAGAAAATTGAGAATAAGCCCAAGAATGTTCTCAAGAATAGTTGGTAAATACAGGTGGCAATGAGTTAAGAGCTTTTTAGTTATTCGTGCCATGATTTGTTCCCGTGTAAAGTTATGTTTCGAAATATTTGCTCAAACACTTAGTACGAAAACCTGTTGAAATTTGATAAATAAGAAGAATGAGGTCTCGTTAACCTAATCGTACCCTTGGCAACACGAAAACTCATTACAATTATCTATATCATCAAGCCAACAGTTACTGTTTCTCATCTGTGCCTGAAGATCTACTTTTGGCATAGTACTCCTGAAAGAGTTTTATTGTGTATCCAACAGATGTCAAGCATTAGTTTGCTCTTAGCTCTTCGCCAAGGACATCAGGGTCCGTATTCAACAACCTTTTTTAAAGTACATTCTTAATCTTAATCCTTAATCTCAAGAATTAACACAACTTCTAATTGGCTAAACAAAATAGTTTAGCCAGGCAGAAATTGTGCTATTTTCTAAATCGAGCATCAAATTAAGAATGAAATTAATAATTACAATAGCTGGTGAATACGTACCATGGTATTAAGTCGGAACCAAATTCTCCGGAATCCAAAATACAATGATATCTTGATATAAATTTTTCTTCACTCTTTTGAAGGCGCCATTGAAGACAGAAACAATAAAACGCCCATTTTGTTTGGGACAGAGAAGAAGATGGTCGAAGATAGTTGTTTTCATTGTATTTTCAATGTCGGAGAGAGTTAGCGGTATCATACCACCTAATCGGTGATCTGCCGGATATGAGTCAATATGTATAGTAAACAATGGATGATAGTATTTCTATATTCGACCTCTGGGTCAAATCTGTACCGGAATGATAAATAAGGGACCAACTCGACTATATTAAATGGTAAATGGGTCGGAATCGCTTGTACTAGGTCAATAGAGAGTATGATTTTACTGGAAAGGATCCGTGTTTAATAAACAGTCGATAGATTTGAGCGGCTCTCTGGCAAAACGGCGGTTAAATGCATCTTCGGAATGCATTTTACCAAGGAGGTCGTCGAATATTAGAGATCCATTTTGTCAAAAATCCGGCTAAATTATAATCTAGAGTGATCTTTTCTCATACGAAAGATTAAACCAAGACAAAAACGTTTTCGATCAAGGTCAGTCTACGCGGACTGGGCTGACATGGTTCGGTACGTTCGGTTCGGTGCATGAAATCCCCTTTTCACAGAGCATGAATCATTTAGTTACGATTCTTTTTACATTTTACCATCCGCAGACGATTTTTTTTTCTTTCTTTTTTTTTTTGTTTTTTGTTTTAAACACCGTAGAAAAAAAGCGATTGCTTGAAGTGATGAATCTATCCTTCGGCCATAATATTTCATGCGTATAAATGTAAAAAAGATTTAGTTACGTCATCCCTACATCCTGTTTACATAATGCAATTTTAGGTACTACACTTTGTCCAATTTGTATTTTATGATCACGGACGTTGGTCTAGCGACAAATTTCGGCATCTACATTATTCTAAGCAGGTCATCACATATTTATGGATCTATAAAATCCATGTTGTTTAACAAACAACTGAATCCTGAGGTAGAATGGTCCTTGGACAGACACAAAACTTACCAAACAACAAGTTTCGCCCCCGGTCAGTCTGCTAGTAAGTACTGCGCAAGCTGACCTTGACAATGACACTTTTTGCAGACGTATTAAACCCCCTTTCACAGAGTATGGCTTATACATTTTCAATCATTCATTAATTAAAAAGTATTACAAACTTAAGCGTTGTTTGTTCGCTAGATTGTCTAACGTATGATTGAATAGGGGAAATTACAAGATCAGACCGTTAAATCTGATCGAGATCTATCTGACCACAAAAGAACCCAAAATTGTTTGTAAAATCTTAAAGGTCTGGAAAAAAAGAAAATGTTAACGATTTAATAGAAAATACTTAATCTTGACGCAATCAGACCATTCCCCTAGATGACATGTAATCGTTTCCTTTATCGGATGGACAGTTAGTTGTGACAGGCCGGAAAATGGTAAAAGGTTAAAGGTCAGTTTGTTTCGATCAAAGATCAATATGGTAAATTGAATGATTTCTTCTATAACCCATAACCAGACAGGTTATTTTAGGCATATCATAGCTCATTACAAACGGCACACCAATTTCAACACAGATTATTTTCGACAAACCACACACTTGTATGAATGGCCATCTCAAGAGCAGTTTGAAGGAAAAGCAAAGTCTTGTTTATATAATATGAGAAAAAATGGCAGAATATGAGTAATTTTCACTTTTTGTTTATCTAATGCCATTTAACCAATACACGAATCAAAAGAAACTAGTCTAGACAGCCTACGGCACCCAGACAACATACACATATCCATAGAAATGGTCATCCACATTCCACATGTCCATAGAAATGGCCATCAACATCTCACATGTCCATAAAAATACTCGTTCGCAACCCACATGTTCATAGAAAACCAAAATTCTACCTGTCAAAAGAAATTATCATCCTTATCCGACGTGTCTGTAGAAATGCTTAGCTACATTTCGCATGTTCATAAAAATGTTCACCAATATCCGACAAAAACAAAGAAATGCTTATCCGCATCCAACAAGTCCATGAAAATGCACATCTGCATCCCACATATCTATAGAATGCTTTCCAAACCTACCATGGCCATAAAAATGCTTATTTGATTCCCATATGCCCGTAGAAGTGCTCATCTACATCCCATATATGCTCCTAGAAAATGGTCGTCCTCCTCTTACATGTTCAAAGAAATGCTCATCCACATTCAACATGTCCATAGAAATGCTCATTTACATCCGACATGCTCCCAGACATGCTCATCCACATCGAATATGTCCATGGTCATCTTCGTCCCAAATGTTCATAGTACTAATGCTCAACAACACCCCTAATGTTTATAGAAATGCTTTTCTACATGTTCACACAAATGCTCATCCACATCCAGCATGTCTATGAAAATACTCATTTCTATTGGAATGCTCAAAAATGCCCAAAGAAATGTCCACCCAAATTGTTCACCGTCAAATTCGTCCATAGCAAAGCCCCGGTAGTGTATAGGACTTGAGAACTGGGGGTCGCTGATTAGAATCTTCAGTCCAGCGAATTTCTTTCCGAAGACTGATGAGAGTCAATGCGACAGGATCCATTCCTCTCTCACTGCAGCGGATCAGTGTTTCGAAGATGGCTATGTACGAAAGCAGCCTGTGGCTTTTGAAGACTATTATGCGAAGCATTAGTGAAAAGAAACTCCCGGAAAGCTTGGATAAGTGCGCTGGCCGCCACGATATAACTGGCATGAGGTTGAAAATGGCGTTAAACACCATACAAACATCAATCGATCAACCATTCGTCCATAGAAATACTTTTCCACATACTACATGTTCAAAGTAATGTTCAACCATATCCAGTATGCAATGCGAATCTAAATCTAACATGTCTACAGAAATACATGTACTCATTCACATCCCTAGCGTCATTAGTGATATACATCTGCACCCCACGTGTCTGTAGACATGCCCATCTACGTCCATTATGTATACATCAGTGCTCTTCGACATTCCCCCTGTCCATAAAAATACCCGTCCCTATCACGCATGTCCATAAAAATTCTTATCTGCATTCAATATGACCATGGAAATGCTCATCTACATCTAACATAGACATACTCGTCTACATCCCATGAGTCCAAAGAAATGATTAACCATAACTAATATGTACATAAAAATGATCATTCACATCAAACATGTCTATGGAAATGCTCATCAACATCCTACATCTTAACAGTAATGCTCATGCATGTCCAAAATGTCTATTGGAACGGTCATCCACATCTAAATTGCCTATAGAAAAACTACTTACATCCAAAATGTCTTTAGAAATGTTCGTCCAGATCTCTCTTGTAATTAGGAATGCTCATCTATAGATTGTTTACCAATACCCCAGGTCGACAGAAATACTCATCCGCACCCCAATTGTCCATTTCAATACTTATCCACATCCCACATGTCCAAAGACGTGCTCATCCACATCCCATATGTCAACAGAAATCTTTTTCCAAGACCCATGTGTCCATAGAAATGCTCATCCACGTAATATGTCCATGGAAACATTTTTTCACGCTCCACATGTCTGCAGAAATGCTCATCAACACCCCACATGTCCATAGCAATGCTTTTCCGCATCTCTCATGTCCATGGAAATGCTTTCCACGCCCATGATTTCCATAGAAATGCTTATCAACATCTAACATGTCCAAAGAAATGCTCATCCACATCCTCATATACATCCTACATGTCCACAGAAATGCAAATCTAGGCTGTAAAGGAGACAGATGGTTTTTACTTCGAAGGAATGTTTCAACCTAAATGATGTATCTAGGTGTACAAGTACTCTCTCACTTGAGCCGATTGATCATTTTAACCCTTACCAGACGGCAAAATTGTAGAAGTATCCACGTTAAAGGCAGTTGCAGAATAATGAGCCGAAAACAAGATGTTACCAAGAATGAAAATCTTACGCTTTTGATACATACTATGCTGTAAACGTGACTTTAAAATTGCAAACCCTGTGGAAATGAATATCAAGACAAACATTCTGATCAAGTATTTGACAAAAAGGTAGTCTCTGGGGTAAACACGATGTGTTTTCTGAGATTTAACCGTGTAACATAGGTTTTGAAATGTGTAAATCAAACCCACATTGATGTTCGAGGTCACAAGAGTCTTGAGACTGACGCTCTAAATAAATGCCATGAGCATTAAACTGAAATGTGACTTCTGAAGAGCATTTGATGTGTTGTTAAGAGTAGACCAAGTGACCTACTTTTGGACCTGCCCATTCTCAGTCTTTTTTGAGATATTATCAAGAAAACCAAATTTGTCCAACTTATATGAAAATATGGCTCAAAGGGTACAAGTGAGCTTCTTCGTCGTCCAAGATTGGTCGACACATCACTGAAAACAAAACTATACACACACCTACTATGCTTCATGAGCATTGGGCTGAAAATGTTTCCTTTAAAGTGTGATAATTTTTTTTTTTTTTTTTCTAAGATTTGACCTCTGTAACGTGCATTTTGGCCTGAGGTATAAAAAGAGATCATGAAAAAAAGACATTCTCATCAAGATTTATGAGAAATGTGGTCTCCGTATTGCACGTAAAGTTTTTCTTTGATTTCACCAATAACCTACTATCAAATTGAAGATGTCCCATTTTCAAATTCCTTAGAAATATTATCAAGACAATCATTCTAACCAAGTTTCATGAACGTCTTTTGTCTATTTTCCTCTTTATAAACAGAAAATATGTCCAGAAGAAAAGTTACACATAATCTTTTTTCTTATGTCCCTCCATCCCCATATATGTGTATATAAAAGGGTAATTCAACCGAAGGTCAAGCCCATCTATTGGGTGGTGGCCCAGTTTCAATCTACGTAAATAAATGTAATATATAAGTGGAATATATGAAGATTAACCCTTACAGTGCTGGAACCAGGTTGACTTGGTTTTGCGGAGAGTGCAGATCAGGATCGGATTGCTCATAACGTGCAGTCTGATCTTAGATCTGCACTATCTGCTCCCTTATTGCATATTATGGCTGAAGCAATCTTGAAATAACAATATTAGGGCTGCTTTTCCTACTTGAAAAGATTTAACTCATTCATTCAGCGCTTCAAGTGTTATCATAAAATAGGATAAACATCATTCCATGCTCCGGTTGCTTCGATTTTTCATGGCGTTTTACCATGTATTGTATATAATCAAACCACGTATATATCCTCTCTTGCACAATCAACATTACACTTTCTTTATACTTTGTACTTTTTTTAAACATAAAGCACACACCAAACAAGAATAGTATTTTTGTGTTTACTACCATTTCATCAATTATCGATACTGTTTCAGTGGAAGGTTTTGAAAATAATGACATATCAGTAAAATTGTTGTATTTTATTAAAGGTTGTGGATAAATTAAAGATATGTTCCTACAATTGTCGTGGTTTAAATAGCACTAAAAAACGATTTGATTTATTTGCACTTTTTAAAGAAAAGAAAGTCGATGTGCTTGCAGGAAACACACTTCACTGAAGAACTTGAACACAAAATTTATCAACAGTGGGAAGGAGTATGCTTTTATAGTCATGGGTCTTCTAACTCGAAAGGTGTAGCTATTCTACTTGGGAAAGGATTAGATATTAAAGTAGCGGAATGCAAAAAAGACAATAATGGGCAATATATTGCGCTTAATATTTCTTACGAAAACACATCACTTATCCTTACAAATATATATGCACCAAATTCCGATAAGCCTGATTTTTTTAAAAACGTGTTTGATAAAATTAAGTCTTTTGATGATATTCATAGTTTTATAATTTGTGGGGACTTTAATCTAGTTTTAGACCCATCGATAGATTATGAAAACTACAAGTACAGTAACCACAACGAAAAATCAAGAAAATTTTTAACAATGCAGATTAATGATAACGAACTTGTCAGTAGATGTGTATACGCTCGATCTGGGCCAATCCCATTATGCTACGCGTTCGCTTAACAAAATAATCCGTGCTTAAGTGAGCCAGCAAATTTTAAGTTGCGCATGCAATTATGCATTTATTATTGTTATCAAAATCAACCACGCTTAAGCACACTGTGTAAATTTATGCAATCCAACCATGTTTAAGCATACGGCTAACCATTATCCAATCAACCCACCCTTAAGTTTATGGCTAACCCTTATCCAATCAACCCACCCTTAAGCATACGGCTAACCCTTACCCAATCTACCCATCCTTAAGATTATAGCTAGTCATTAAACAATATAACAATTTCATGTAACATTAAGCATGCTCATAAAATTAAAAACAAAATGGGGTTAACAAGTCAATCTGATGAAGGTCAGCAAACAAAATGACTAACCTTTTTTATAAACATTTTTTACTTAAATCAAATTTAAAAAAAAAAAAATAAAATTAAAAAATTAAAAAAATTTTAAAATTAAAAAAATTTTAAAATTAAAAAAAAATTTAAAATTAAAAAAAATTTTAATTAACAAAAACCAACGCACCAGCTAACCAGCTAACCAATCAACTCACACAACGGCTAACCAACCAACGCATGACGCACCAGTTAACCAACTAACCCATCAGCCAGACAATCACTTACATCACACACTCACTTAACCTTTTTTCCCACCCCATCAACCAACGCATGACACAATGGCTAACCGGCTTATGAGTTAGTGGGTGGGTTAAGATGATGGTAAAAAAAAAAAAATAAATAAATAAATAAATAAAAAAAAATAAATAAAAAGAAAAATAAATGAATAAAAAAAAAAATTTAAAAAAATATAAAAAATTAAATTTGATTTTAATTTTATAAGTTATAAAAAATATTTTACATGCATATGTGATAAAATATATATGTGGTAAATAATAATGGAACCAAAAATGAGTATGCACGAAAGATTAAAAAAGTTAAGGGAAAATGACCCTGACTTTTTAAGAAAAAAAGAAGAGCATGACAAAGCGCTTGAACAGGCTCTTAAAGCATCGAAAGAACAAACTAAATACAAAATAGAACATCTAAAGAAAAGTATTGATGAACAATGGAAAGGTAATACATTTATAAAGAAAGAAATAGAAAGGTTAAAAAAAGAATATAATACTTTATTATTGGAACAAGAAGATGACTTTGAACTGAAAAGGCTAGAAAATTTAAGTCAATTTTTAGCAATCGAAAATAATATATTATACGAAAAAAGTTGCTACATTGAACAAGAATTTTATATTAAAAATATTTTAAAAAAATAAAAAAATAAGTTAAATAAAACATGGATGACCAAAAAATTTATAATATATTAACCAACACACACAGCCATAATTTACAATTTTTTGCTTGCAATAAAAAAAATATAAAACGCGCTAATTACTGTAATAAAAAAATATTAATCCAGATAATATTACCGATGATGATGGAAGAAGATGCTAAATTTTTAGATTTTATAAATTATAAAAAATAAAACTTTCTGTAAAAAATAAAAATTTATTGTTATATTAACCTTTTAAGGTTAACATAACACTTATGAAAAAAAAACATGAGTAAACAAGCATTTGGTACAACAGGTATATATAGTGTATCCTTAACCAGGGATAACACAATTTTAAAAGATATTAAAACCATTGATTTAGATAAATTTTCTGAGCATTTACTTTCTATAGTTAATGAAACCTTAACTAATAATATTAGCAACAAGGTTTTAAATGATATTTTTAAATTTTTACACTTACCAAAAGTTAAAGGAGATGGTAAAAATGAAAAAATGAAAAACATTATAACAATGCATTTAGAAAACGAGCATGAAAAAGTAAAAAAGAAAATAGAGAGTTATAAAAAAAGACAAAGAATAAAGATAAGAAGAGAAATATTAAATATTATCGACATTTTTACAATCACAAATGATTTATTAACCACTGATTTAAAAAAGCTTTCATATTGAAATATATCATATAAAAAATGATATATATCCATTATATGAAATAAAGATGGACATAAATGAATTTAGAGAAGAAGAAGTAATATATGGTTTTCCTCCTTTTGAAAAGAAAACAATAAAAATTACAAAGGCAAAAACACTTAAAGAGCAAATTGAAAATTATATTGTTGAAGTATTTGAGGATAGTTTAATTAAATATAAGGAGGCAAAATTTTTAAACTTAGAAGAAAATATTAAATTACCACAAATAATAGTATCAGTTCTTTCTCCTTTTGCTAAAAAGCATTATGATATTGTTGCTGAATCAATGATGGAAAAGATAAAAAAAGAAATAAAAACAAAAACCTTTAGAAATAAAAAAGAAGTAAGAAACTATATTAAGGAAAAATCTAAGGAATTTAACTATGAACTAGATAAAGAATAAACATAATTTTATAAAAAAAAATTTTTTTTTTTAAAAATTTATTTAAAAATAGAAATTGATTTTTTTTTTTTTTTTTGTTAAGTTACATAAAATGATATATAAAAATGAGTGTTTTAGATAAAATAACTAAAGAGTTTAAGAAAAAGTTAAAAAAGACCTTATGGAGAAAAATAGAATGCGAGCCTGATTATGATGGTAGAATGGTGTTTTTTACAGGAATTGCAAGAAGACGTTATATAGATACATTTTATATAGCAAAGTCTGCTATTTATTACCAATTTAGTAAAAAGATGAGAGAGATGTTTGAATGTGGACAAGAAAATAATCTAACTATGTGGATTGGACTTGGTAAAATTAATTTAAATAGAACAGGGTTGTATTGGCTTGATGTTAGACCAGAAAATGAAAAATATTTAGTTACATATTACCAAAAAATAGAAAATTTATATAAATACGATGGAGCATTTATGCCTGGTGCATATGGAATAAATGAGTTTACCCTTGAGCCTAGCGTTGATGATTGTCTTTGCCCCTGCATAGAATTTAGTGGAAGATATGAGGATTTAACTGGTTATCCAGAATATGAAGATTATGAAGGAAATGTAGATGAGGAAGATGAGGAACAACCCCAACACATTAACACAAATGAAACATTTAAGTCTAAATGTTGTGTTTTATGCTTAGATAAAAACACGACTCCTTCAATTTTGTTTTGCAGTTGCGGTCATCTATGCTTATGTGAAAAATGTGATGAAGTATATGCTAAGAAAGAATGTCCAGTTTGCAGGGTAAAGAGTGAGATTAAAAGAAAAAATTTAAACTAAATTTATAACTTTAAAAAAGTTACAAATTTAACAGGAATATCGGGGGACGTATTTATCTGAGGATAAATTCTGTGAACCCCAAACACAGAGAGTCTTAAACTTTGATATTCCTGCCTTAGTTAATGTTGAAAAGCGTTAAACTAACTTAAGAATCACCTTTAACTCTGTTTTCTATACCTTAGCATAAGAGAAGGTATAGATAAAGTAAGGCGAGTCATGACACTACCATGATATAACCATTTTTACATGCCTCCTCACCGAAAACGGAAGAGGAAGTTATTTAATGCACAACCCTTTAACTTTTGCTTAACACACCAAAACTGAAAATGGTAGAACATTATAATATTAACAAACATTTTTACCCTGTTTTTTTAAAAATGTTTAACTTGTACAATAATTGTATAAAATACTTATTATTGTTTTTAAACAGCAGCCTTACAACATTGTGTTTTTAACGTGTAAGAAATGTATTGATATGGTATTAACTTACAGGTTGTTAGACCGTGCCAGAGGTTGCCATGTTGATAGTGTTTGCTAACTTACGGGCTGTTAGACCGCGCCAGAGGTCAGCATTTTTGGTATTAACTTGTTAGACCGTGCCAGAGGTTACCATTTTTTGGTATTAACTTACGGGTTGTTAGACCACGCCAGAGGTTACCATGTTGTTAGTAATAACATTCTTACAAAATCAAAGATACAACAAGGAAGTAAGACTGCTTTATTATCATAAATAAATTATATTTTATACAATTACCATATTCAGTTCATTTTTAGAAAAACAAAGCAAAAAAATAGTTAATATCATAACATACTACCATCTCCCTCAAAAGTCCAGTCTAAAGTGATTATATGCGTAATACACATTTCAAAATATTGGAAAAAGTTGTGAAATACTATACCACGTGATATTGGAGTGTGTATCGATAAAACCCTTTTTTTAAATATTTAACCCTTTACTGGGTTAAATATTTTTTTTACAAGTCCAACTCTATCAGTATCGACACATGTGCGTGTTTTGCGTTGGAGTTGTTGGACCTTGATATAAAGTTTATAGTGTCACATTGTTTTACTTCTAAAGGCTGAGGAAAAACTATACAACTACAACCTTTTCCCTCCTTTTTTACTATGGAGTAGTCAGCCTTTTCAACTCCGTTTAAGGCTATGTTAATTTTTGCCTCTTCTTTTAGGTTACCACCAACTGTAACAACCTGTAAAGACCCCCTTATAATTCTGCCTGAGGCTGCCATGCAATAACCTCCTAATTCATGATGTATTCCCGTGCTTCCATTGCCGAAAGAAAACTCATAATTACCATTTTTTAATCCTCCTTGTTGCTCAGCATGAACGCTTATAATGGGTTTAAAGCCTATTTTTCCATCCACGTAGGATTTTGTCACTAAATCTCTCTCTTCTACCGGTGTTGCTGCATTTTTTAGGGAAAAACCTTGAAGATTTACGTTAGCTACTGCTGAGAAACTCCCATTTGGATTTTTTATGATAGCTCCACCATTATCAACATAATTTTTATTGGCAGCGGCGCCACGTTCAATAGGATTTGGTAATCCGATAATCGAGTGGCCCACCATGTTTATTTCACCAGCCATTGAAAAAGAACCGTCTTGGTTTTTTGTTAAAGCTTTTTCACCCGCAGTAGCAGCCTTAATAGCGTTATCTACGTAAAACTTATTAGCAGCTTCGTACTCTTCTAAAGGTGCTTCGACGTTGTAAATTCTCCGCCCACCCATAGAAACGTCACCACTTGCTATATACCGCCTTCCAGGACCATAAACAAAGGCTCGATTAGCAACATCTACATAATTTTTTGTTGCTGCATCCTGTGCTTCTGCAGGTTCTGTAAGATTTGATATAGTATATCCTTTCATATTTATATCTGCAACAGCAGAAAAAGTACCATCTTGTTGTTGAACTATTGCTCTACCACTGTTATCTACATATTTTTTTGTAGCAGCTTCACTCGGTTCCTCAGGGTCAGCTATATTTTTTATTTTATTAAAACCCATGTTTAAATACCCTGTAATATGGTATCCTCCATTTTCATCTAACAGCCCTGAGTTTGCATCAACATAACTCTTTGTGGCAACATCCTGAGGATTTACTGGATTACTAACCCGTATTAATGTATTACCAGCCATATTTATAGAACCGGTAACGGGGGTTGTTCCATCTTTACGTAAAAAATTATTACCTATGTAAGCGAGTGACACACCATCACCATCACCACTTGTTTTAACATCATCTATTCTTCCAAATTTATCAACAGGCATGGTTTTTAATATTACTAAAAAAGTTTATTTAAAACATTTTGAAATTTATTACCTAAACCCAACTCTTTAAGAATGAACAAACATAACTGACCACAAAATACTTCCCCTGTATGCTGTAATTGGTCGGTATTGTGGTGTATAGGGTTTTTTAAATAATCTATAATTTCAATAGGTGGTTGAATACCGTAGCTATCAAAATGAATTTTAGTTTTACCATCTTTATACCAGGCAACCCAATGTGTTCCTGGACCGTTGGTATCATCAAGATGTAATATACCACATTCTTTATTTTTTACTTTTTTAGGTAGGGTATCTCTTAAAAATATTCCTCTAAAATTTTTTATTTTTAATTTTTTTGCGGCATCCTCAAGCTCAAAATTGCTTAAAGGTTTATTTGGTAATATTATATTATCAATTAAAATATCATGCATTTTTTATATATTTAAATATTTACAATAGCACTATTATCAACCCATGAATTAAACTCATCAGAATAACCTTTCCACTTTACAAGAGATTTCTTTTTTTCCTTTTTAATAACCTTTTCTATCCTATACAACTCTTGACTCGTTTTTTGTAGTTCAGGTTCGTAAAAGGAACCTTTTATTTCTTCGCCATTTAAATCTTCAATTTTATATGTTATAGGCGATGTATGTTTTACTTCTGAAACTGTAAAAACCTCTTCAGTCCATCTTGTAGTATAACCTTTTTCAAAAGTCTTTTTCTTTTTACTTATCCTTACTTTGTCACCAACAGAAAACTTTGGTTTGATATCCTCCCTTACTTGATTATAATCAGGATACAATGTTCTCCAAACTTTATTTTCATTCTTCTTTTTACTTGCTTCAATTGGTGTCATCTTAATAGAAGAATGCCTCGTGTTGTTATATTCTTTAACAAGATTTGGTAACACGTTAATATAAATATTTGTTGAATGAGCAGAGAAATACTTCCACATTTTTTCTTTCATTGTTCTAATCCATCTCTCAACAACGCTTGATTTTTCCTCGTTTTCAGTGGAATATAATTCAATCAAATCTTTAACCTCTTTGTTATAAAACTCTTTACCTTTATCCACCCACATTTTTTCAGGTTTTCTTTCCTTAAAAATACTCTTCAATGCAATAGAAACAGATTTTCCTGTTTTATCTTTTAAGGGGACCAGCCAACCATATTTTGAAAAGATATCAATGACAGCAAGAAGATATTTTACACCACGATTAAGTTTAGAAAATGCTTGCATATCTACTAAATCTGCAGCCCATATTCTATCGATACCATTTACTCTAACTCTCCTTTTCTTAAATTTTCTTTTTATTGGTTTATGTAATTCTTCTGCTAGCGTTATATTTTCTGATTTTTTTTTTTTAATTCCCATTCCAAATCTTTTCTTGGTTCCTATCAATGAGGAAACCAATCCTCTTTCCATTCTTTCCTTAATAGTAGGATTATAAATACCTTTTAACTCTTTAAGCATATTAGCATCACAAACAGAATTTCTTGTTGCTGTGTCATCATGTTTAAGATAACATATATCATGATGATATGCTGCTTTATCAACACGATTTACAGGTTTTGACCATTTTTTAGGTGTTAAATCAGGATTTAATCTTTTCTTTAACTTAGTGCCAGGACCAGTAAAATTATGACCTGGTAAGTGCATTTCAACAGGTAAGTTATTGATAACCTTGTTTAACAACGACCCACCCTCTATTTTTTTTAGTAAATTGTGTTTTTGTTGTTCCACATTCTTTACATTTACCCCGTTTCATATTTCTACCATTTTTACTTACCACACATTCAAAATTAGTTGTTTCAGTTTGTTTTTTACACTTAACACAATACATTTTTTATATTAAAATAAATTTTTTAATATAAAATGGATATTGTTAATTTATCATGGAATGAAGCGTTAGCAAAAAGATTTAACCACCCCCTTTTACCAAAAAGTATCAGAGGTTTAATAGTTGGTAAATCAGGATGTGGTAAAACTACACTTTTACTTAATCTTTTGTTAAGACCTGATTGGTTAGATTATAACAACTTATACGTTTTTGGTAAAAGTTTGTTTCAACCAGAATATCGCATACTTAAAAAAGCTTTTGAAGAAAAAATACCAAAAGAATACATACTAAGGTTGTTTTCACTTAAAAATGAAGTTCAAAACCGTGATATTTCACCTACAGCATTAGTTGAAGAATGGGCAAAAACAATTAAGGAAAAATCTGATATCAATTGTGAATTTTTTTTAATATGCTAGTGATGTTCCTGACCCAAGAGAGTTAAATGCATCAAATAAAAACTTAATGATATTTGATGACTTACTTTTAGAAAGGCAAAACAAGTGTGAAAACTATTATGTAAGAGGAAGACATAGTAATGCTGATTGTTTTTATCTAGCACAAAATTATTTTAGATTACCTCGCCAAACTATTAGAGAAAATGCTAACTTAATATGCTTGTTTAGACAAGACTTAAAAAATCTTAATCATATTTATAGTGACCATGTAGGGGATGATATGACTAAAACAGAGTTTATCAATTTTTGTAAAAACTGCTGGGAAAAACCACATGGTTTTGTTGTGATTGATTTAACTAAGAACCGTAACGATGGAAAATATAGATGTGGTTTTGACAACTTTTATTTACCACATGATTACAGAGATTACTATTAAAAATATATTTTTGTTTTAAAATATATTTTTACTAAATATAAAAAATGCAAGAAGAATTACTAAAACAAATAGTAAAAAACACTGACCATAAAACATCATTTCAAATTATCGTAAGCGATAACAAATCAAATTTTAAAACAAGATTTACTCCACCACTTAAACTTGAAGCTGATAAGAAATATGAAGTAGCTTTAGTCAATCTTGAAACTTACTATTCATTTCCTAATATTACTGATAGCAACAACATTTTTATTTATTCACAAGATAGTGGAAACACATGGGAAAAGATGAAGATACCAACAGGTAGCTATGATATGGTTGATATCAATGATTATATACAACAAGAAATGAAGAAAAAAGGACATTATGACCAATTCAATGAAGAATATTATATTTGTTTATCAGCAAACACTAATACATTAAAATCAGTTTTAATTCTTGAAAATGGATATCAGGTAGATTTTAATCATGAAAACAGTATTGGAAAGGTATTAGGATTTAGCAGAGCAAAATATGTTCGAGGGTTTCATGAATCAGAAAATTTAGTTAATATCTTAAGTATTAATAGCATACTTGTTAATATTGATTTAATTTCAGGTAGTTATGTTAATGGTTCTCAAAGAAACACAATTTACAGCTTTTTTCCAAATGTTGCTCCGGGTTATAAAATAATAGAAAATCCAGTTAATCTGGTATACCTACCTTTAACGTTGAATGAAATACATGATTTAAATGTTACAATAACTGACCAAGATGGAAACATATTAAATTTAAGAGGAGAAACATTAACTATTAGATTTCATATAAGAGAATCACGTTAAATATAAAATGTCAAACTACATTAACGCAAAAATAAATATATCAGAAGGGCAAAAGGAAAAAATTTTACATTCTTTTAAAAACAAAAACCCAGCAAGTATTCGTTTAAAACATGAAGATTTACATGGTAAAGATGTAATAGCATTAACTAAGTCTCAAGTAAATAAACTTACTAAAGCTTATAAAGCTGGTAAGGGAACCACGTTTAGAATGTCAACTAAACAACTTAAACATAACATGAAAGTAGAAGGAGGATTTTTACCTTTGTTAGCTGGATTGGCATCAGCTGCTTTACCTGTATTAGCAAAAACAGTATTACCTGCTTTAGGTGTGGGTGCCCTAACTGGTTTAGCATCAACAGGAGTTCAAAAAGCAATGGGTAACGGATTGTATCTTAAGAAAGGTGGTTGTATTTGTCAAGTTGAAACTGATGGTGAAGGTTTATATCTTAAACCATACAAAGGTAAAGGGTTAAAAAATAAAGGTGAAGGATTGTATTTAAAAAAAGGTGGAAAAATTTATGATGGAAAAGGTCTTCTTTTAGGCCCAAATAGCCCATTTGCTAATATTCCTATATTAGGCGCAATTTTGTAAATTAAAAAGAATGAATGTGTATAAATTTGGAAATAAACCTAAAATAATTTAACCAAAAACTATTTTTTGGAACCCTGTAGAACTTAAATATCCAGCTAAAAAAGTTAATCCTGTTACTTGGGATGTTTTTACGCAACAACCTATTATATTAAACCCAAAAGAAACTAAAACTATTGCTTTAGGTTTTGGTTTTATGATGAGTAAGGGTGTCGTTTTAATTTCTCTATCTTATGCTCTAAAAACTAATCAAATAAGTATAACAAATGAGGTAGTGTTGGAGGAAACCCCAGATGTGGTTACCACAATTACAAACAACTCAAGTAAGCTAGTAAGAATTAATGAAAATTAATTTTTATGTCGTCTTTACTATTCTATTTAAAAAAATAGTTGTAATTAATAAAAATGGAACTAAAAGAAAAGATTTATCCAGTATTACCAGAAGCACGAAATATACCAAATGCATCATCATTACAACCAATACTATCAGCAGAAGACAATGGTCAATCCTTCAGGCTACAAAAAATATCACAAATTCAAACATTTCTTGAAAATGAAGTTAAGGTTAGAGAACAGTTAAGTAAAAAGTATTTAAAGATTAGCAAGACAGTTGATAACGTTGAAGCTGGACTAACTGTAATTGCGTTAGGAGCAGGAGGAGGAGGAATTGCTTTACTTTCAACTGTAGTAGCAATTCCAGCAACGATAGCTTTAGAAGGTTGTGCCTTAGCTCTTGGGCTTGGTGCAATTGTAAGTAAATTTGTGGTTAGAAAAAGCAGAACAAAATCTGAAAAACATCTTCAAATTAAAATGTTAGCTGATGCAAAGTTAAATACACTATTTACACATATATCTAAAGCTATCAGTGACAACAAAGTAGAACATTCAGAATTTACTTTAATTATGGATGAATTGGAAAAATATAAGGTGATGAAGGAAGAGATACGAGTTAAGTCAAGGAAAAAAAGCAAGTTAGAGGAACAGGAGAGCTTAATCGAGATGGGGAAACGGGAAGCACGGGAGGAATTCCGCAGACTAGTAGAAAGAAACAATGGAACCCATTAAAGCTAAAACTAAAACCACCTAAGTTTAAGTGTTCTTGTGCTTGTGAGATAGGTAATACTGATTAAAAAATAAGATAAAAAATTTTTTTACTTAAAAAAATATGTCGTTTTTAAAGATAAAAGACCCTGTGAAAAGAGACCAAATTGTAAAAGATTATCTTGCAACAAAGAAAAGAATTCGTGATAGTCAGCTTGCAGAGAGAACAGGTGAAATTGAATTACAAACAGACCTTTCCAAGTTTTTTAAACCTATTACAGAAACACAAAAAGCTGCAACAAAGGAGATTACAGAAGGGCTTAAACCTATTAAAGAAGGGATTGAACAGTTACCTAAAGAGTTACCTCAACCAGCACTATCAATCCTTGGAGAACTTAAAAGATCCTAGCGAACTTGAGGATTCTGAAGAACTTGAGGAAATGGAGTTTATATCATTAAAAAAAGATACTGATAGTACATTTGGTATTTATGAAGAAGAAGGAAAAAAATATATTGGTAATAAACAATTTGTTTATGATTCAGACAATAATTATTTTATTATTGGTGATAAAAAATATGAAGCAACGGATGGATTATGGGAACTTATTTCATCAAAAAACCCTAAATACTTTTCTGATAAAGATTATTTAAATTATACTGAAATCTTGAAACAAACTAGTGCCCTACACCGCGGTAATAACCCAGCCAACCCTTACCCCAAAGCCAACAAGGGGGATAAATGGAAATTTGTTAAACCTATTTGGGAAAAAATTGAAAAAACTAGATTGCCTAGAATAGCTACACCATCTAAAGAAAGATTATCTAGTTTATCACCTCTAGCAAAAAGAGATGGAAAAGGAATTACCATTATCCCATCTGACCCTAACTCACTATTAGAAAGATTAGACCTCTTAATGGCAAGTAAAAAAGCTGGTAATACAGGTGTAAGAAATGAGTTGGTAAGTATTTGTGATGAATTAAAAAGACAACGTGTATTAAATTCAAAGCATTATAAAAAGTTAATGTCTATACTATAAAATGATTACATCACAAAAGAGAGGATTTAAAAGAAATTATGCTTATGGTGGTGCAGGGATATTTGATACCTTAGCTAATTTTCTTACAAGGTTTTTTACAAGCAGCGCAGCTAAACAAATTGCATCTTCAGCAGTTGATGTTGGTAAGAGCGTAGCTAAGGAAGGAGCAAAGAAAGCGTTAGAGGTTGGAAAGAGTGCCGCGGTTGATGCAGGTAAAAAGTTAGTTCAAAAGGCTTTAACACCAAAATCTAAAAAGATTTTAGAAAAATATACTCAAAAGCCTACTACAACAACTCAACCTGCAACGCAAAATATTAATACCTTAATAGATGGTAGTGCCATTGCTATACAAGATTTAGTTAAGAAATTAAATAGTAGGGGTTCCGGAGTTAAAGTATTATGAAAAAATAAATTTAAGTTAAGCAAATTATTACATTAAATAAAAAAAGAATGTCAAATCTTAAATTTAAAATAATAAAATATGAAAAATACAATACTAAAAGGGTTGGTATCCTTTTTGCTAACTTTAAGATAAATGAAGATTGTGAAATTCTTGAAGTTACTAATACAAGTTATGATTATACAAAGGTTGTTTTAAAATTGTCACCTGAAAAAGCTGATATCATTAAGGAATTTGAAGAAAATGTAAATCAATATTTAGAAGAAAATGATATACCTAAGGTAACCATTCTTTATGGAAATAGAATTTATCCTAAAATGAGAAAAAGCTTTTCTGCAGAAAAACTTAAAAATATTAAACTTAAGGGTGTTTTTGTAAATGATGAAAACAAATCATTCCCTCAACTATGGCTAGAATATTAAAAAACAAAACTCAATTATAATTTTGACTTAAAAATTATAATTGCATATAATAAAATGGATATTTTAAACATTAAAGCGTCGATTTTTAAAGATGATAGTATTGATGAATATGAATATCATGAGTATGACCCTATTACAGGAACCAATCTTAACAACTCTGGAGGGGATATTAGGATTAATATTGAAACTCAAGATATTTTTTATCATCCTTCAGAGTCATATCTTCAAATTTTAGGTGTATTAGAAAAAGCAGATGGAACAGCTTATACTGCAGCTGGGGCAAATGCAGATGATGTTACCTTAACAAATAATGGGTTGATGTATTTGTTTAAAAATATTAGATATCAACTTAGTGGTCAAGAGATAGAAAGTATTAATTACCCTGGTCAAGCTACCACAATGCTAGGACTGTTAAAATACCCTGATGACTTTGCTAAATCACAAGGTCTAAACCAACTATGGTATAAGGATACCGATGACACTGCAAACAATGATAATAATGCTGGTTTTTCAGTAAGAAGACAGTATATTTTTAGTTCAAATCCTGTTGGAACATTTAGTTTTAGGATACCTTTGAAACATATATTTGGTTTTTGTGAAGATTACAATAAAGTTTTATATGGTATGAAACAAACACTAACCTTAACAAGAAATGATAACAACGACGCAATTTTTAGGGCTCAAACTGTTGCAGCTGCTGGTGTTAATCCTGCTAGACATGAACCCGGTAGAGTTAGATTAACTAAAGTATCTTGGTTTATGCCTCATGTAGAGCCGGAAGATGGTAATAGGATGGAACTTTATAAATTTATCGAGAAAAAAGAAAAATTTCCAGTTGGGTATAGAATGATACAAAGCGATAGTATTGCGGTTCCACAGGCAGCAACAGGTTTTACTTGGAGGCTATCAGCTAAATCATCTCCTGAGGTGCCACGTTTTTTAATTGTTGGTTTTCAAACTGATAAAAGTGGTAACCAAGAACATAACCCGGCTATATTTGACAACTTAAATGTTAAAAATATTTATGTAATGTTAGGTTCAAAAAAATATCCAGCATATGATTATGATATAAATTTTACTGCTAATCAAATTAGTAGAATATATAGTGAAGCTGCTTTGTTTAGAAAAAAGTTTTTTAACATGGATGAATTGGTATCAAACCCTAATATTACTCCTTCAGATTATAAACTTCTTTTTCCTTTGTTTGTGTTTGATGTATCAAAGCAAAGTGAAAGGTTAAAGTATTCTGTAACTGATATTCATATTAAAACAACATTTACCTATAACCCCCCTGCAAATACTGAAGCATTTGCGGTTTTACTTAGTGATAGGATGATTAACTTTCAGAGTGATGGAAATAAAATGAGTGTAGTGTATTAAGTAAATTTTAATTTCAAATAAAAAATATGAAAAAGATTGCTGATTTTAAAAAGATATTAACAGATAATAACATTAAGTGGTATTCCTATTGGAACAAGAAAAAATATATTGATGTTTTAAAAGAGCATGGACCATATCCCGAAGAGGAAGAAAAAAATATTTAAAAAAAATTCCAAATTATGATAGATTAAAGGATATTGCTAAAAATCCTAAAAAGGTAATATTAAAGAATGTTGAAACTGAAGAAGAAACAACATTTCCATCAATTTACAAGGCTAGTAAGTTTATTGATAAATGTCCTCAAACGATTGAAAACTGGAATGGTAGAGTATGGAATGGTAAATATAAAATTGATATTCAATAATTTTATTATTTTTTTAAAAAATAATAAATTAAAAAATTTGACTTAAGGATTTATTTATAATATTTAAAAAAATGGAACGTCAATTTGATAGATATAATGTAGCTGGATTAAGAAATTTAGCAAGGGAAAGGGGATTAAGAAGATACTCAAGACTTAGGCGTGATGAATTAATTACCCTTTTAATCAATACTGGGCCACCTATATTAGATAGAGACCAGGGAACCATTGATGCACCAATATTACAACCAACACCCTATATACCACCAAGACAAAGGCCAACCAGGCAACCAACTACTTCAGTTGATGATTTGTTAAGGAGTTTAGAAAATGTTAGAGATGCACCAGATAGTATATCATCAGAACTTAATGCTTTAAAAAATAAAATAAAAAGTATATATGATAAAGTGGATAAGATAAAAGTAATAAAAAATAGATCTGCCTTAAAAGAATATGCAACTGAACATAAAATAAAAGGAATACCAGTTGATACACCTCAAGAATTTTTGGAGTTAGTTCAACCAACAATTGTTAATCTTTTAAAAAGCATGCGCGGAAATAAAGTAAAATTAAATCTTCAATGTTTAATGGAAAGAGGAGAGGGTGATAAAAAACAAATAGTAGAAGCTAATTTTTCTTCTTCTGATAAAGATGGTTATGAGATTATTTTAGAAGGAACTGATATAACAAAAGTATACTTAGAAATGATTGATAGAATTTTAGAAAATTTTGTTAATTTTTTAATGATGGGTAGTGGGTGGGTATTTAAAAGTGTGGTTCATTTAAAATTACATAGTGTTATTTATGAACCATTAAGAGCAAGTGGTTTGATACCTTTACCTAAGTGGATTGCTAACAAAAATGCGTGTATTAATATGAAAAGTGAGAATGATGAATGTTTTACAGATTGTATTTTAAGACATTTAAATCCAACAAATAATCACTCTGAAAGAACTTATCCCTTAAAATCTAAAAAAAATAGCTTAAATATGAAAGGAATTAAATATCCTGTTTCTTTACTTGATATAGATAAGTTTGAAAGACAAAATCCAACAATTAGCGTTAATGTTTTTGGAATAGTAGAAGGTAAGAAAAAAATCAAACGTATTAGAGCTATAAAAAGTTTAAAAGAAAATCATGTAAATTTGTTATATATTGAAGATGAAGAAGAAAAAAAATCTCATTATGTTTTAATAAAAAATATTAAAGCTTTACTGAGAATTCAAACAGCCTCTAATCATAATGTAGAGTATTGTATGCTTTGTATGAATCATTTTGGAAGTGAAAAACTTTTAGAAAAGCATATGGAGCGTTGTGAAGATCATGATGGAGTTGATATAATAATGCCTAAGTTTGATCCTGAAAACCCTGAAGAAATTTTAATAAAGTTTGAAAACTATTGTAGAAAAATTATGGTACCTTTTATTGTAATTGCTGATTTTGAATGTATATTACAAAAAATAAAAGCAGAAACACAGCAAGAAAATAATACTATTGAAACACAAAAGCATATACCTGTTAGTTATAACTATTTAATTTGTAGTTTTGATAGAAAAGTTTTAAAACCAGTATTAAGAGGACATGTTGGTAAAGATAGCGAAAAACATTTTATAGATACTTTAACTAAGGATAGTAAAGAACTTTATAATAAATTTTATAAAAACCCGGTAGAAATGGAAAAATTAACTGAAGATAAAGTTAAAAAACATAAAAATGAAGTAAAATGTTGGATATGTGGTGGTGAATTTACGCATAAAAATTATAAAGTGAGAGATCATTGTCATTTTACTGGTAATTATAGAGGAGCCGCACATAATGAATGTAATCTTAAGGCAAAAGTTCCAGATTTTATACCTGTTATCTTTCATAATTTATCTGGTTATGATGCACATATTTTTATTAAGTATCTTGGTAAAACTAGTGGTAGAATTGATTGTTTACCTAACACAGAAGAAAAATATATTAGTTTTACAAAACATCTTATGGTAGGAAATAATCATATTAAGTTAAGATTTCTTGATAGTTTTAAGTTTTTATCAAGCAGTTTAGATAAAATTGTAGAAAATTTAAAAATGATGATTTTAAAAATTTAAAGTATTATTTAGAAAAACATCGTGGTGGATCTACAGAAGAAAAATTAAAATTGTTAAGTAGAAAGGGTATCTTTCCTTATGAATGGTTAGATAGTTTTGAAAAATTAGAAGAAACACAACTACCACCTATAGAAGAATTTTATTCAAGCTTAAATGGAGAAGGAATTTCAGAAGAAGATCTGACACACGCGTTAAAAGTTTGGGATGTTTTTGAATGTAAAAATATTAAGGATTATTTACAACTATACAATGAAACAGATGTTGTACTTTTAGCTGATGTTATGGAAAACTTTAGATTTTCTATGCATAAAGAATTTGACTTAGATCCTGCTTGGTATTATACTTTACCTGGATTTGGATGGGATGCTATGCTAAAGATAACCGAAATAAAATTAGAAAAACTTACTGATGTTAATATGCTTAACTTTTTTGAAGCATCTAAAAGGGGTGGTGTTTGTATGACTAGTATTAGATTTGCAGAGGCAAACAATAAATATATGGGTGAAGAGTATGATCCAACAAAACCTAGTAAATTTATGTTTTATATTGATAAAAACAGTCTTTATCCTTGGGCTATGAGTAAGCCTTTACCTGTAGATGGTTTTAAATGGATGACTGAAGAAGAATTAAATAACTGGGAAAAATATCCGTGTACCCTGGAGGTTGATTTGGAGTATCCTAAAGATTTACATGATTTACATAATGAAATGCCTTTAGCAGCAGAAAAATTAAAAGTAAGTAAAGTAGAAAAGTTAATACCAAACTTAGATGATAAAGAAAAATATTTACTTCATTATGAAGCTTTAAAGACTTATCAGAGATTAGGATTAAAAATTAAAAAAATACATAGAGGAATAAAATATCAAGAAAGTACCGCTATTAAAAAATATGTTGATAAGTGTGTAAAATTAAGAACGCAAGCAAAGAAGGATAAAAATAAATTTTTAGATAATTTATGGAAGTTAGCAATGAATTCTGTTTTTGGTAAAACCATGGAAAATATAAGAAATAGAGTAAACATAGAATTAGTTAATGGTGAAAATAGTGAACGTTTTAAAAAGTTAACAGCAAAACATAACTTTCATAATCATACTATATTTGATGAAAATTTGGTTGCTGTTCATATGAAAAAAACATGGATTAAATATGATAAACCAATTTATTTAGGAGTAAGCATACTTGATATTAGCAAAACAACTATGTTAGAAGATTATTATAACTATTTTAAAAATAAATTTGGTGAAGATAAAGTATTTATGTGCTATACTGATACTGATAGTTTTGTTTTAACAATAGAAACTGAAGATTTGTATGAAGATTTAAAAGAGGATGCAAATGATTTGTTTGACTTTAGTAATTATCCACCTAATCACCCATTGTTTAGTGAAAAAAATAGAAATGTGCTAGGTTTGTTTAAGGATGAAATGGAGGGAGATCTTTTAACTGGATTTGTAAGTCCTGGAGCAAAAACATATGCTATGAAAAAATTTATCTTAAGAAAAGATAAAAATGGTAATGCTTTAACTGATGAAAATAGTATGTGGATTTATGATAAACCTGTTAAAAAAGATAAAGATGGTAATATGGTATATAATGAAAAAACAGAAACTAAAAAATGTAAAGGAGTTAAAAAGTCTGTGATTAAAAATGAGTTAAGATTTAACACTTATAAGGAGTGTTTAGATACTGGTGAAGATTTTTGTGTAAGTATGGGAGGAATAAAAAGTAAACATCATGAGTTAACAACTATAAAAATGAACAAAAGAGCATTAAGTTTTGATGATGATAAAAGAGTAATACTTTTAGATGGTAGTTATAAAACTTTATCACATGGGCATCATAGGATAAAAGAGTTATCAGAAAGAGAAAAAAAATAAATGATGGTAAAGTAGTGTAAAATATTTTATCTATTAAAAAAGATAAAATATTTATCTAACTGGAAAATCATCTATAGTTGTAAGAGGAAGCAATTTATTTATACGATCTTAGTGTATAAATAAATAATATAATGGATTTTCTTACACAATAATTATAATGTTAAGGATCTTAAAATTTTTTATAATTTTTTTTTATTTAACTTATTTTTATTTTTTCTTCTAAATCTTCTTTCAAATCATCAATCAAAGATTCTAAAACTTCCTTCATCTTTTCTTTTACTTCATCTGGTTCAAGCGTTATTAACTCTTCTGACTCTTTTAAATCATCTAGTCTCATATGTAGGTCTTCATTTTTTACTGAATCAAAATATGCATCAATTCTTTTTTTAAGACCCCATATTATCTTTTTTGTGTGGTGATCAAACCAATCATCAATATCATCTCTTGCTTCATAAAAAAATTTATCAAACTTTTCTTGTGTTTGTTTATCATCTATGTCCTGATTATTTTCACTCATCTTAACATATTATGTTGGTAGATGTTTTAAAGTTAAAATCAAAATTTTTTTAAAAAAAATTTTTTTTTTTTTTTTTTTTTTTTTTTTTCACCAAAATCTTAACCCACCCACTAACTCATAAGCCGGTTAGCCATTGTGTCATGCGTTGGTTGATGGGGTGGGAAAAAAGGTTAAGTGAGTGTGTGATGTAAGTGATTGTCTGGCTGATGGGTTAGTTGGTTAACTGGTGCGTCATGCGTTGGTTGGTTAGCCGTTGTGTGAGTTGATTGGTTAGCTGGTTAGCTGGTGCGTTGGTTTTTGTTAATTAAAATTTTTTTTAATTTTAAATTTTTTTTTATTTTTTAATTTTATTTTTTTTTTTTTTTAAATTTGATTTAAGTAAAAAATGTTTATAAAAAAGGTTAGTCATTTTGTTTGCTGACCTTCATCAGATTGACTTGTTAACCCCATTTTGTTTTTAATTTTATGAGCATGCTTAATGTTACATGAAATTGTTATATTGTTTAATGACTAGCTATAATCTTAAGGATGGGTAGATTGGGTAAGGGTTAGCCGTATGCTTAAGGGTGGGTTGATTGGATAAGGGTTAGCCATAAACTTAAGGGTGGGTTGATTGGATAATGGTTAGCCGTATGCTTTAACATGGTTGGATTGCATAAATTTACACAGTGTGCTTAAGCGTGGTTGATTTTGATAACAATAATAAATGCATAATTGCATGCGCAACTTAAAATTTGCTGGCTCACTTAAGCACGGATTATTTTGTTAAGCGAACGCGTAGCATAATGGGATTGGCCCAGATCGAGCGTATAAACATCTACTCTTGTCGACCCTTTTAGACATTTACATGGGGCTACAAGAACGTATACATGGAAAAGGTTATCACCATTACAAAAGGGAAGGTTAGATTTTTTCTTAATTGATCAAAACCTTCTCTCATTTGTTAGAAACTGTGATATAGATATAAGTTACAGGTCTGATCACTCAATAATAATGCTCGAACTTTAGTTTTCAAAGCAGGAACATGGAAAAGGATTTTGGAAGTTCAATAATTCATTATTAAAAGATAAAGAATATGTTGATTGTATAAACAAAAAAATAGATAGCGTAATCTTGCAATATTGTTTGCCAGTATACAATACTGAAAATGTCCTAAACGTTGATAAATCACAGTTACAATTTATAATAGATGATTAACTTTTTTTGGAAACATTGTTAATGGAAATACGCAGGGAAACCATTTCATTTTCTACTTATAAAGCCAAAACAAAATGCATAAGAGAAAACTCTATTGAAAAAGAAATTTCCTATTTAGAAAATAATCTTAATGAAACAAACAAAGACAGGCTATGTTCACTACAATTAGAATTGGAAACTTTAAGGAAGGAAAGGCTAAATGTTTTTTTCATTAGATCAAGATCAAAAATGGATTGACAACGGAGAAAAAGTAACTAATTATTTTTGTAATTTAGAGAAACAACATGTAGCTTCAAAAACTATGCATTATATAGAAAAAGAAGATGGAACTCACATTTTTTATCAAAAAGAAATTTTAAAAGAAACTAAACGATTTTATGAAAATTTATTTACTGAACCAAATAGCATTGTTGATTTCGATCTTTCTGAACAGTTAGCAGGGTGTTCTGTAAAGAAATTAAATGAGAAACAGAAAAAGGATATTGAAGGACTGCTACAATACAATGAGGTCACAGATACCCTAAAGAATATGAAAAATGATAAGAGCCCCGGAAATGACGGATTTACTTCAAATTTTTATAAGTTTTTTTGGAATAAGATTGGTCATTTTGTAGTAAAAGCTTTAAATCACGCAATCACGCGTTTATATCTAAATCATTTTCACGGAATGTTAAATTGGGAACAATAACTTGTATTCCGAAAGAAAATAAAGAAAGACAATTTTTAAAAAATTGGAGACCAATCACGCTTTTAAATGTCTTATATAAACTTGCATCTGGAAGTATTGCTAAAAGAATTAAGAATGTTTTAAATGATATAATTTCAAGTGATCAAACGGGTTTTTTACAAGATAGATTCATAGGAGAAAATACCAGATTAGTGTATGATATTATGCAATATTGTGAAGAACATAGAATACCTGGATTGTTAATGTTAATTGATTTTGAGAAAGCGTTTGACTCCTTATCCTTTAACTTTATTGAGAAAACGTTATCTTTTTTTAACTTTGGTGAAATGGTTCGAGAATGGATTAAGTTATTTTTGTATGATACGGAAGTATGTGTTCAAGTTAATGGTTTTCTTTCAGATTACTTTATGGTCAAAAGGGGCTGTAGACAAGGAGATCCAATTTCAGCATACATTTTTATTCTTTGTACAGAGATTCTTAACATCAAAATAAAAAATGAAAAAAATATCACAGGAATAACAGTTAAACAACGAGAATACATAATATCACAATTTGCTGACGACACAACCCTTTTTTTAGATGGTTCAGAAAAATCGCTCAAATGTACATTACAGTTACTTGAAAATTTTTCACATATTTCAGGCCTGAAGGTCAATTTCGATAAAACGAAGCTAATATGGATTGGATGCATGAAATATAGTTCAAGATCTATTAAAACAAAATGGAAACTATCTTGGGGGAAACACAATTTAAATTACTTGGGATACATTTCAATGTTGATCTGAAACAAATGATAAAAAATAATTTTGAACCAAAACTACAAAGCATTAAAAATAGTATATCCTACTGGAATAGGAGAAAACTAACTCCTATTGGAAAAATAACTGTAGTTAAAAGCATTTTAATCTCCTTACTTACTAACCTGGTTATTAGTTTACCGTCACCATCGGATGAATACATGAAAAGTTTAAATGATATGTTATATAAATTCGTATGGGATGGTACGGCTAAAATAAAACGGAGTATTTTTATAAAGAAGTACACAGAAGGGGGTCTAAAAATGATAGATGTAAATAGCTATAACATGAGTATGAAAATTAAATGGTTAAAAAAACTTGTTGCTGGTAGCAAAGGCGATTGTTATATATTTATTAATGGAATATTTGATACACAAAAATTTTTCAATTTAGGTATTTCGTACTGTAAACAAATCATGAAAAGTATTAAAAACGATTTTTGGATTGAAGTCCTACAGTCTTTTACTACCTATATATCGAAATGTAAATTTACAAATTGGGTAGATATAATTAATATGCCATTGTTTTATAACGACAATATTATAATTGAATCAAATTACGTCTATGATTCCATAATGTACAATACCGGTATAAGATATGTCAAAGACCTTTTAAATGAAAATGGTCATTTTAAAAGTTGGAATGAAATCAATAACCTAACCAATAATAAAACAATTTTTTTAAGGTACTACAGTTTATTAAACTCAGTTAAGAGCTTCTTGTCGAAGCATCATATACTAATTCAAAAGAAATTCCTAAATGAAAACCATAACCCTAGCATTAACTGTTATTTTTTTCAAATATTAACTAAAAAAGAGATAAACAAACATATTTACAACAAATTAATTGAGAACAGAGAAACTGCGTCATGTAGAGTCAAGTGGAACTCAATATACAATGATTTAGAAATTGATTGGAATCTAGTTCACGGAAGTGTCTTTAAATGTACTCAAGATACTTATACACAATGGTTCCAGACAAGAATAGTTCACAGGATCCTCCCAACAAATTCGCTACTTTTCAAAATGAACTTGATCGATACTAATTTATGTACTTTCTGTGGAACGCATGAAGAAACACTTTTACATTTGTTCTATAATTGTGAGTATATAACGCCTTTGATGGATAAAATTACAACAATATTGAAAAATTTTGACCGCAATTTACAAATAAATAGTAGAATTTTTCTTTTGGGAACATATAAACCAAACTTTTTGTTAGACAATTTGCTTTTAGAAGTTAAAAAATATATTTACTTTTGTAGAAATAAAACTTATAAACCGTCACTTATTGGTATGAAGAATTTTCTTACTACCGATGTGAATATCCATAGCAAGACGAAAACGACTGGGCTTGAAAACAATAACATGACAATTGTTGAACATATCTTAGAACGCCTTCCATGATCACTATCGATTTTAGAATAAGCATAGTTTAAACACACAATCAATGATGCCAATTTTTTTTTCACCAACCAGTTTCATTATATTTTTGTTTTCCACACACACACACGCACACACAAGCTTAATTGCCACAGATTTTAACTGAAATTATTTCAATTTTCATAATGCTACCTTTTTGAAAAGATGAATGTATGTGAGCCGTGCTCCGTGAAAAGGGGGCTTAATGCATCTGCGAGAAGGTGTCGACCCAGGTCAGCCTGCGTAGTTCGCGCAGGCTGACCTGAAGCGAAACTTTTCGTTAAAGGCCAGTTTTCTGTATGTCCAAGGACCATTCTACCTCGTAATTAAGTCGGTTTTTAAAAAAAGGGTGGCTTTTGTGCATTCAAAAGTATATGATGGCTTGCTTGGCTTGAAGGATTGCGGAGAGGCATTGAGCACCTATTTGCCGGAGCATGTCTCATACATATTATTGTATGTTTTTTATAAGAACATGTTTTCTTTCATGAAGTTATTGTAAATACGTTTAAATGTTGGTAAATACGTTCATATGTTTAAAAATGAAACTAACACTGCTTACTAACAATGTAAGGTATGGTGGGGGATGACCACGACCCCCACGTACCCATTGACGTGGTAAATAAAGCTAAAAAAAAAAAATGTTTCATGAACGTTAGACCGAAAGTGTTGTCTCTAAAGTGTATCTTTTTCCCCCCCTTAAATTTGACCTAATAAACTTCTACTTCTGTTGAGGTGAAGTTCCTTAGAGATTTCAAAATGTTGCCAAGGTTATGGATACCAAATGAAAATACGGCTACTAGAGTTTACCAAAGGTTTCTCTAGGATTTGGGCTCGTGACCTACGTCTTGCTCTACGACGAACAACGGACACAGCACGATCACAAAGCCCACCGTCATGTTATCGTAGATCTACATAAGTTTCGATAGGTCAAATAAGTTCTAGCTATAGAACTCGTTCTGTTTAACATTCGCATGACATATTCAGGCAGTAATTTTGAACAGCATCTTCGACACACGCGATTCCATAATTACATAAACAATGGTTACAGTCGAAATGACAGCATTGGCGCGTTCAATGTATTAAATTAGCCCCTAACAGATAAGTCTGCTGTCCACATAGCGCAAAGCGGTTGCTCTGATAATTTTCCGCGTATGGATACCATCGCCGAATTAACAAAAACTCATGACAGCCTACACACAACTTTTTGAAGACAAATTTGGCAAACAACGGCATAGCCCTTCTTTTGCCACAGTGTTTATATATTGTAGGTGTTCATGTATTCAGATATTAACTGTGGACCAGACGACGAAATTCTAGATTTGTGTAAATTGATAACCTTTCTTGAAGACGAAGTATATGTGGCTAAAATGACGGGATTTGTCCTTGTAAGGATATAAAATTATGTGAATCGTATTCTATATGACCACCTGTATTATATCTACATTCAGAAGGTTGCAAGAAGGAGCAATTGATACAATTCAGGCGAAAAACAGGAAGACGCCTACCTGAGACACTTAATACAAACAAACAGACAGACGGTCATGTGACATTTCATGAGATCTACGTGAGCCTCAGCTAATAAACCTGCACAACCAAAGAATTTGCATTAAACCCTAACCCTTAGGCTGCTTATCGCAACTCGCTGACCTTTTGCGGACAGCGTAGATCAAGATCAGACTGCACAAAGCGTGCAGTCTGATCTTTGATCTACACTGTCCGATAAGGAGATATCTTTCCTCCAAAAATACCTTTGAAACATGAAAGTTTTGGGCTTATACTATCGGCTTGAAAGTTTCATTTCTTTCATTCAGCAGGGTAAGGGTTAACCTGCTATATAAATGAAAGTCGATTGTAAAAACTCAATTTTTGCCATTTCGTGGGTATTTTTCGGGGAAATATATCTCCACATCGGACAGTGTAGATCCAAGATCAGGCTGCGCGTTCTGTGCAGTCTGATCTTGATCTACACCGTCCGCAAAAGGTCAGTGAGTGGCGCTATGCAGCTTAAGGGTTAAGTGAAGGGAGATAACTATACCAGCCCAATGTTTCCATTCGCCTTCAATTTTAATTAGTCCATGGAACTCAGTGCCGCTGAAAAAGTGGAGTCCATTTGGTTCCCTCTGAGTTTCATTTTTGCCTGCATAAATCATTAGTTAAATATTTCAAAACCGTGTGAAAAAAATCTTTTAGTAAGAAATTTCTGGAAGCCATTTTCAGCTACTGTAACAGCAACCATGTGTTCCTGTGATCAATGCGTTGGAAATCTGTATATTAAGTCCCTTTCACAATTGGAGTGCTACTAATTGCGACAATTTGGTCGCACGATCGACTTAAAAAAAGCTACTATCGCAGTGGATTGCAAACAGTTTTCACAAATGCAATAGAAGTCGCTCAACAAGAGCCAGTGAAAACGACCGTTGCAGGACAGAGGACATATGCTCGTGCGAGCGATCGGACACTTACCTGTGAGTGTTGCTAGAGTAACTGCGATTAGTGTGACGTCAGTCATACAACTGATTGCGTTGTCGTACGATTTGTCTCAGCACCGTGCGATTGGTCGAGGGTTTGGATGCGACCGATTGCACGATCATGAGATTGTTCGCACGAGTGGTCGTAAACGATCCGGAAATTTATACCCGCCCAAATTTGGATCTCGTCAGATTAACACCGAATTCCGAACAAAATGTCATCAAAAAAGGCTACAAACACCAAGCAAACAACAGAACATTAGCAATAGCAGCTTCCAGCTTTCTTAAAAAAGACTGGAGACTATTTTAGTCGTTGATTGATTTTTCTCTTTATAGTCGCATAGTCTCTTAAAGTCGTACAACGATAGTACACTGTTGCACGAGGTGATGCAACTTGTCTAATAACAGTCCAATAGTCGCATTCAAAACGCAACCGAACACACGACTGGTAGCTAGAGATCCCTGATACACGTTCGAGTGTTATACGACGTGTTAACGACCAAATACAGTATCCCATTCAGCTCGTGCGTCTTGTCGTGCAACGGTGTGCAACACTCGTACGACTGTTCGTGCGACAAAGTGCGACTTCTTTGATCGCATGCAGTCGCGTCAGAATTTTGAACATGTTCATAAGTCTAATACGATCGTTTGCGACCGATTGCGGCTCTGCAATGACTGCGACAACTCGCAAGACACCATGATGCGAGTGGTCGTGCAATACTGCTAAAACAGTGTTGCAGTCGGTCGTAAACTGGTCGTAAGCCAATTGTGAAAGGGGCTTTACTCTATCATGGGTAGCCAGTCGAAAATTGTGCGACGTCATTGATTAAAATTGAGCTACAAGCGTGTAGTGTCAACAATTATTACATCACGGTAAACATGCAGGGTAATTCCGATGGTCAGTTTGTGCAGTAAGAGTTAATAGCTTCATACGTTTCTTTGTTTGTGTTAAGTGATGTAGCTAGATTAACATTCTTTTTTTGCGTCCAAGAGACGCAGTGAGCTTTGGTATTATTAGTCCGAGCAGATTTTCGTGCGTATAAATACTTTACAACGTAAACATAAACCTTGCAGCCACAACACCAATGTTATTATCGAACTTGTCAGCAACATTAATTTTGTTAAGACACTATGATGAAGTAATCAAATTTTAAAATTATCTTAACAGATAACCTACTACTGGAGATACGCTATATCACGATCTACCGCAACTTATTCTCGTCACTAAAACCAAACTTAATCCACGTTTCCCGTACTTGTACCTCTCTTGTCGCAAATTTCTAGATCTAAAGTTGACGGAACTACTCCGCGTGTAAGTAAATAGTGTAGGATTTTAGTTATCAGAGACTCGAATAATAATGATTCGTTAAAACAGAATGGAATAAGGATGTGATTACTCTATGCCGGAAGCAGGTGTCTTTATACATTTATGCAGACGATCTTTCCTCTTTCGGTTTAAGTCAACGTTTGGATTTTTTAAACAACTGTTTATATCTTTTTCTATACACATGTGTATTTATGAAATAAGTATGAGTTTTGAATGTGAAAATAGAAATCAGAACGGTGACTAAAATCGCAATATTTGAGTAAGTTTGAAGATTCAGTATGGGGAAATCCCGACAACCTAGCTGTATTTGTTAAACATTGTTTAACCCTTTCCCAAACGACAAATTTTGGACTGGTCCAAATTGAAAGAGTTCGCAGACGACAATTTTAAATTTGATGAAAATGGCAGAAAGGTCTCTAAAAGGGTAGAAAACACTGTGGGAAAAAGAGAAATTGCTCGTTACGAGCAATTTCTCCTTTTCCCACAGTGTTTTCAAAAGACTTGTACCGCAGACACGTGAAAAACCAGGGCTTGCTTGGGAAAGCGTTAAAAATAGTACTGTACGCATTGGTCTCCATATTTGGTCAGATTGATTTCCTCGCACATACAGCTATTCGCACATATACAGGACAGCGTTTTAATTGTTTTTTGGGTATTTCAATCGACCCGCTACCAGAAATAATAAAAAGATATTGCACATGTAACTCGTCATCCTGAATCTTACACAAATCTTTGAACCTCCAACGCCATGAATGAATGATTACAAGTGGATAATGCTGGAGAGTGTGTGTTCTGCAGAAGGACTCTGAACAACATTGTGGCATGCAAAAGATAACGATATGGCTTTTTTGTGTGTGATACCTTAGTTCAAAAAGTATTCGGTTAGCTTTTTTGCTCAGTATAGTTTGAATATTTATTGTGCACTGTCTCAAGTCCATCGTGAATTTTCCGGTAGAAAAGCTGTGGCGCTGTACTGACTTACTGTTTTGTCGGTTTAATCTGTATTGCAGCGAAATGAAACTAATTTTTGGTGACATACATGACCAAGGACAAATCATTAAACGTTTGATTACCTAAAGCGCTTCTAGAAGGCGTTTAAAAAAATAAGATAATTACTCATGTTTGGCAGCCATTTTGTGTCTATTTTTGGAAACGTAAACATCTCGAGTAGAAGATGAATTGGACGTTTTTTTTTTTTTCATATGTCTAGTGATTAAATTGAATTTATATTTGAAACGAAGGATTATCGCATATGCAAGCAACAGGTATGTTCAAATTTTGGTTTTGTCGGCAAGTTGTTAAACAAAGAAAATGAGAGTTTAAACGTGCGCACGTGTGGAGATGTCAAGCTTTTTTTTTTTCGCGATCGTTCCCGTACTTGGATGCTATAAGTCAAAACCTGAAATCCAATAGTTATCTATATTAGCTAAATCAAATGATTTCACCCAATTAAAAATTGCCCTACATTGTAAAGCTAGAATTAGACTAAGAATGCAATCTAGAATGGTGGTTAAAATGTGCCAAAGACGCACCATCGTCGATATGACATGCATCGTAGCACAGAAAAATTTCTTCAATGATTCTACATGCCTTTCTCTCAAAATCAGTTAACCCTTCACAAAAACAGTCCCGAGTTTAAGCTAATCCGATTAAGAAGGCTTTTGAAGCATTGTTGGAAAAGGAGAAAAAATTGGTTACTTAAAATAAATCAGGTTCAGTTGTTCTACTTGGTGATGTCAACCAGCGGTTACATTTCTTTTTTTTTTTTTTTTTTCAATCGCAAAATAGGATATTATTCATGGAAAAACAATGATCAAGGTTTTTTTTTTTTTCAAAATTAACATTCTCACAATATTTTCAACACTTGTCAGCTGCGAGAATTCTTTTCGCTTTTATACCCCGTGACGAAAGGGTAATTCTAACAAGAACACGAACCTGATTTTTATTGCATGCGTAATATACATACGGATTATCAACACCTAGCCAATGTCACTGAAGAAATCCAACGGTGCAAACAAGAGGACTGTGCCGGACGTTCAATTTAGTGGTGTGCAAAACGGGAACCATACAAACTTGTGCGACACAGAAATAAAAGACTTGACCTAATCAGACTTCGTGTGGTTAACCTTTGCCTTTGAGGCAAAATAGTCAGAAAACTGTTTCTTCCTCTATGTACTAGATGTCAAGAGTAAGGAGACTTACATTTAAAGCCATGGAGATCTACCAAGAAAAAAGGGATAAATACCAATTTAGACTGGAGGAACAATGGTCACTGTTGGAAAAAATATTGCAGGAAAATCAGTCACTGGGCCCTGACACAAACAGATTGACTCTTATATCAATTAAAACACAAGTTGTGCAGCAATATACCATATTTGATCAAACGGGTTGTGAGTATAGTCAATTCCTAAATCGGACAGGAACTGAAGAAAGTTTAAATGATCTTATAACTTTGACAGCATATTTGTCTGAAAAAAGGAAGATAGCTGGTGAGTTTTTAGATAATTTGAAAGATTTCAAATCAGAGGGAAAATCTAGCATAAGATCAGGTAGCATGAGATCAGGCAGCTCGAGATCATATCAGGCAAAGTTGAATGCAGCTAAAGCAAAGGCAGCTTTTGCTGAAGAGGCAGCTAAATTAGAACACACTAAAATAATACTTGAAGAAAAAGAAAAGAAGGAAGCTGCAGAAGCAGAAAGAAAGAAAAAAGAGATTGAAATTCAATTAAAAGTGTTAAAAGAAAAAGAAGCGTTAGCAGTTCAAGAAGCAGAATTAGAACAAGATGCAGACTTACATTCATTTTGTAGTCAGACTAATGTAAAAGTACTTGGAGGGATACCTACCGAAGATCCAAATAGGAGGACTGCAGACTATGTGGAAACTGTAGAAAAAGAAACTTTACTTAATCCAAGAGCTCAACCATTTGTTCCAGCACATTCAAGTGACTTTACAAAATTTCTGCTGAAAAAGGACTTACTCATGTCAAGACTTACAACATTCAGTGATCAGCCGGAAAATTTTCTTTCCTGGAAGCAAACATTTAAGTCAGTTGTCGCAGAGATAGGTGCTAACCCTAGTGAAGAAATAGATTTACTAGTCAAGTGGTTGGGTCAAAATAGCAGAAGACAAGCAATCTCTTTGAAAGCAGCTTATGTATTTAATCCAGTAGCAGGTCTATCAAAAATTTGGGAAAGACTTGAAGAGAGATTTGGCACACCAGAAAGTGTTTACCATGCAACCATGAGAAAATTGTCATCATTTCCAAAGATATCAGGCAAAAATCCAGCACAGTTTTACGACCTTTCTGATATATTATCAGAAATAGAAGGCCTAAAGTGTGATCCCAAGTTTACGTCAATTTTAGCTTACTTTGATGCTGCTATTGGCATAAATCCAATAGTGAATAAACTTCCATACTATCTACAGGCTAAGTGGACTTCTACTGCTTCTGCATACAAACATCATAACAACCTAGCTTTCCCCCCATTCAGTGAATTTGCAAATTTCATCCGTGACCAAAGTAGGATAAGGAATGATCCAAGTTTTCATTTTGAGAATCCGAGCTCAGGGTCAAAATCTACACCCGCCACCTCAAATACAGACAAACTGGTAACAGTCAAGAAAACAAACATCCCAGAAGAGAAATGTCTAATCGACAAAACTCCTCACAAATTACAAGACTGCAGAGTCTTCAGAGAGATGTCAAATGAAGGAAGAAGAAAGTTTCTAAGTGATAAAAAATTGTGTTTTAAGTGTTATTCTGGTAGGCATATTGCCAGAAACTGTGTTGAAAAATCAAGTGAATTAAAGGGTTTTCAAGACCAATCAAAGTCATCTACAGGAGACGAAAAGAAGACAGTATCAATTCAAAGCTCTGAAGGTGGGGAGCAGAAGATGTCATCTATCAAGGCTTCATGTACTGAAGTGTTCGATTCCAACAATGGGAAATCGTGTTCAAAAATTGTGCTCGTAAATGTATTCAGTCAAAACAATATAGAAAACATTGTGAAATGTTATTGCATCATAGATGAACAGAGTAACAGATCTCTGATTAAGCCAGAGCTCTTTTCAATGCTAGGGATCAGTGGTGAAAATTATGAGTACCTGTTGAAAACATGTCAGGGTAGTAAAGTCCTCAGTGGTCGGAGAGCAACTAACATAGTGGTTCAATCATTGGATAAGTCATGTTCCTATGCTTTACCCACTCTGTTGGAATGTTCTCATATTCCAAGTGATAAAAATGAAATATGCACACCTGAAAATGCCAGGTACCATGATCATTTGAAACATATTGCAGATCAGATACCAGAATTTGATGCTCATTCTGATATTTTATTGCTCTTAGGACGTGATGTTATAGAAGCACATCATGTTTTTGATCAGGTATTGGGTTCTCCGGGAACGCCCTTTACCCAACGACTAGGTCTGGGGTGGGTTGTTGTTGGTGAAATGTGCCTTGGTCAGATTCATGTACCAAATGTTGTAAATGTTAACAAGACATATGTACTGGATGATGGCAGAACATCTCTGTTTGCACCATGCTGTGGTCAATCTTTGTCCGTACAAGATCCTTTGTTTGTCCAAACTCCAAATGATAATAAAGTCACACTCTCTCAAGATGATAGAGAGTTCCTAAGCATTATGGATAAACAGGTTCATCAAGAATCTGATGGTAGTTGGGTCGCTCCTTTGCCACTCCGATCAGACAGATCTCATTTGCCAAATAACAAGGCTCAGGTTTTAAGAAGGACTAATACCCTTCTTAAAAGTCTTGATAAGGACCCGGTTAAGAAAATTCACTTTTTTGAATTCATGGACAAAATCTTCAAAAATGGCCATGCAGAATTAGCTCCAAGTTTAAGCCCAGGTCAGGAAGTCTGGTACTTGCCAATATTTGGTGTTTACCATAAGAAGAAACCAAATCAAGTTAGGGTCGTTTTTGATTCATCGGCAAAGTTTGAGGGTGTATCTCTCAATTCTGTGCTTCTTCAAGGCCCAGACTTAACCAATAATTTAATAGGAGTGTTGATGAGGTTCAGGAAAGACCAAATAGCTGTATTAGCTGATATAGAGCAAATGTTTTATTCCTTTAGTGTTGTAGGTAGAGATAGGAATCTCCTCAGGTTTCTATGGTTTCAAGATAATGATCCAAGTAAGGAGTTAGCTGAGTATTATATGTGCAAGCACGTGTTTGGAAATTCTCCATCACCCTCAATAGCTACTTATTGTCTGAGAAAGTCAGTTGAGAATTTGGACGAAGATGTCCGCAAGTTTGTTGAAAGGGATTTTTATGTTGATGACGGGTTGTCATCTCAACCGTCTGCAGAGAAAGCTGTGGATTTGGTAAAAAGAACTCAAGTAGGTTTGAGCTCTAGCAACTTGCGTCTGCACAAGATTGCTTCAAATGATCCCGAAGTGTTGAGGCAATTCCCTGTCGATGATTTAGCAAAAGATTTGAAAGATGTTGATTTGTATTGTGGCGATCTACCGAATCAACGTAGTTTAGGTATAGTTTGGAACATTGGGAATGATGAATTCATGTTCAAAGTAGACATGTCACCTCGGCCTGAAACTAAGAGAGGTATTTTGTCAGCAATAAATAGTCTTTTTGATCCTGTCGGATTTTTAGCAGCGGTAGTTCTACAGGGAAGGTTGATATTACGTGCATTAGTATCTACTAAGGTAGACTGGGATGAACCCATTCCTACAAACATTGCTAGTATGTGGGAAAATTGGCGGTGTAGCTTGGTTAATGTAGAGACTCTTGGTATTAGTAGGAGTTACTTCAAGGGTTCTTTAAGCTTAATGTCTGATCTAGAGCTGCACATTTTTTCGGATGCATCAGTTAAGGCAATTTCCGCAGTAGCATACATCATGGGGTGTCATCCAAATGGGGATAGACAGATTGGATTTGTTCTAGGAAAAAGTAAGCTTGCCCCTGAAAAGGGTCATAGTGTTCCAAGATTAGAATTGTGTGCCGCAGTCTTAGCTTCCCAGCTGTATCAATTCATCTGCGAGCAAATTAACTCCGAATTTGGTGATTCAAATACTAGGTTTTACACTGACAGTAAAGTAGTGTTAGGCTACCTATGTAACAAAACTAGGCGATTCTTCCAGTATGTGGGTAATCGTGTGCAGAAAATTCTACATTGTAGTAAGTCGGAACAATGGACATATGTTCCATCTCATTTGAATCCTGCTGATATTGGTAGTAGGGGTGCCAGTGTAGATCAATTGAGACAAAGTTGCTGGTTACTGGGTCCACATTTCTTATTGGAAGGGCAAGTCTCAAGTTTAGAGATCTTTCCACTTGTTTTTCCCGAGCTTGATAAGGAAATTCGCCCTGAAGTTTCTGTTCAGTCAACAAGCGTAACAGAAAGGAAGTCGCTTACTAGAATCGTTGAAAAGTTTTCGTCCTTTGAGAGGATAGTTAGAGCCATGTCTACGCTTAGACACATAGCCATATCATTTCAAAAGAACTTACCTTGCAAAGGCTGGCATCTATGCCCTGAGGCAAGAAGTGTAGAACTAATGAAAAGTGTCAAACTTTCACTATTTGAGCAGGTTCAGAAAGAAGTATATGGTAAGGAAATTAAGCACCTTTCTAAAGGTAAAGCCCTCCAAAGAGACAGTAGTATTCTAGCTTTGGATCCGAAATTAGGTGTTGATGGTTTACTTCATGTTGGTGGCCGTCTCAGTAGAAGTAAGTTACCCTTATTGGAAAAAAGTCCTGTTGTCTTACCTGGCAAACATCCTTTGTCGAGACTTTTGGTAGAGCATTACCATAATTTAGTTCACCATCAAGGCAGATCATTTACAGAGGGTGCAGTACGATCCGCAGGATTCTGGATCACGGGATCCAAACAATTAGTTTCATCTGTAATCCATTCTTGCATTACTTGTAGGAGACTTAGAGGTCATTTTGGATGTCAGAAAATGTCAGACTTACCAAATGATAGAGTTGAGCAGGTTTCTCCCTTTAGTTATGTAGGGGTCGATGTTTTCGGCCCTTGGGAAGTGGTAGCCAGACGTACTAGAGGAGGACATGCATCCTCCAAACGTTGGGCAGTTTTATTCACTTGTTTAACCATAAGAGCTGTACACATTGAAGTAATTGAAGAGTTATCTGCTTCATCATTTACAAATGCTCTTCGTAGGTTTCTTTCGATAAGCGGTAAGGTGAAAATGTACCGATCAGATCGAGGTACAAATTTTGTAGGCGCCATAGATAACATCGGTGTCACAGCCATAAACATTGAAGATGGCCATATTCAGGAATTTCTCCGGAAATCAGATTCTGTATGGGTTTTCAACAGCCCACATAGCTCACATATGGGAGGGGTGTGGGAGAGATTAATAGGTGTAGCACGGCGAATCTTAGAAGCAATGTTATTGAATGTAAAATCTCTTACACACGAGGTACTAGTCACTTTGATGGCCGAAGTGTCAGCTGTTATCAATTCGCGTCCCATTGTTCCGGTTTCATGTGATCCGGAAGTCCCAGAGATCTTAAGTCCTTCTTCAATCCTTACCCAGAAGTTAGAGACTGATCAGTTTCCCATAGGGAATATAGATGTCAAAGATATGTACAAAAAACAATGGAAGCAAGTACAGCATCTTGCTAGTCAATTTTGGATCCGTTGGCGTAAAGAGTATTTGCAAACACTACAGTGTCGTAAGATGTGGCATAGGGAAAAAAATCCCCTTGAGGTGGGCGACATTGTACTTCTTAGAGATGTGGAAGTTGCACGTAACTTCTGGCCGTTAGCTAGAGTTACACGCATATTCCCCAGTCAGGATGGTCGTATACGCAAAGTTGAGATTTGTGTGATTAAGGATGGGAAAAGGGTAAATTACACTAGGCCAGTTGTAGACATTGTTCTTCTTGTTAAAGGTGAATCTTAATCACTAACAGTGTATTTTATGTATATAAACTTTGTACCAAGGAGCCAAGGATTAGGCTTATTAATGCTAATAGTGTTCGTTTAATGTAAATTTACACCTTTCAGTGTAACTATTTCAGTTTATGAGCAATATTTGTAAATTATGATATGGTGTTATTTTGAGAAATAACTGGTGGGGACTGTGCCGGACGTTCAATTTAGTGGTGTGCAACATAAGTTTTAGTGTTGTGTATCTTTATCAGTTTCCGGTTTTTGTATTTTTAGCGGATCCCGCGCGTGTTGTGTAGGTCAACGTTTCTCAGCGTTTTCATACCAATATTTCAGTCTTTTCAGACTTAAAACTTGGCTGCAGAGCACAACAGTTTTCTGACTATTTTGCCTCAAAGGCAAAGGTTAACCACACGAAGTCTGATTAGGTCAAGTCTTTTATTTCTGTGTCGCACAAGTTTGTATGGTTCCCGTTTTGTACGACACAGAAATAAAAGACTTGACCTAATCAGACTTCGTGTGGTTAACCTTTGCCTTTGAGGCAAAATAAGGACCGAGATGGTCCCATATCGCAAGGGTAACCAGGAGCTTTGAATAATTTGGCCCGCAATATGCGAAATGAGACCTTCAAACATTTGCGTAAAGTGTCGTCCCGGATTAGCCTGCGCAGTCCGCGCAGGCTAATCCGAGACGGCACTTAACGAGTACATAAGTCTTTTTCCTACAGTAGACTTTCGTGAAACAGAAAATCGCACAAAACGGGAAGTGTCGTGTCGGATTATTCACAGACTGCACAGGCTGATCTGGAGCTTCAGTGTTTCTCCACTGGCGTTTAACCCTTTACCTGACGACACACTTAATACTTGTAAAAAACGAAAGCATTTGCACACGACAAGTAAGACGTGAACGAAATGACGCTTTTTTGGTCTTTGGTAAAGTATAAAACATTGTGGAAAAAGGAGAATATGCTTGTTAACAGCCTTTTCCCTTTACCCACAATGTTTCGAAACCTATTTCTCTCTGTTTCGTTTATATACAAGATTGTTTGGTAAAGGACTGAATCAATTAATGGTATGTGCATACTCAGAATATCGAGGATCATAAGTAGGCATTTGGGATAAAATTTTATTAGACTAAAATATTTTTAAAAAATCCTAAAGCGAGCCTCCGGCGGGCTGAATAATATTTTCAAATACGAGTTTAATGAAATTTTATCTGAAATGCCAACGAATTTAAGATAATTTTTTATCACATATCGATATCTAGGAAATTATAGGACAAAACATTCAAACTCATACACGTACAACTGAAAATGTCCATGAGTGAAACCCATCTCAAGCTACTGAAAGTAGTATAATGACGTCACATATGACGTCACATATGATTTACACCTATCTCAAACGTGTGTAAGATAAGACAATTCGTAATGGCTATATTGCACTGAAAACAAAGGAGGACGTGTGATAAAAAAAGGATCTGACGTGTGTTTGCGTTTGAGACAAAATTTTATTAAACGAGTCTAAGAAAAAAGTTATTAAGCGAGCCTTAGGCCTTTTCTGGACGAGTTTAATAGAATTTTATTCAAAAGAGTCAACGAATGTCAGATTCTTTTTATCACGTGACGATATTTCACAAATTATAGATCATAAGATGCAAAACCATCTATAGATTCACGAGCTGTAATATCCATAAAAACCGGGCCATTCACTTCTATGAAATACGTATAAAATGACGTCAAGAATGACGTCACACAATTTTGATATCAAACGTCGTATAAGGTAAGAAAATTCGTAATGGGTACATTACACTGAAAACGTGGAAGGTTATGTGATATTTCAAAGTTGTAATTCTAAATTTCTAAACTAGCCATCTGATTGACTGAGACGTTCAGACTTTCAGACGGTTGGTGAATACTTTGTGCTATATATAAACTAATCCATGGAGTATTTTTGCAAAAGTATCTTCCATTAAATACGTCTCATAGATCGCAAGAAGGACGTTTATGTGATGCCTGCGTTGAATTACGTCAAACACCACATGACCTTTCATCCGGAAATATTGATTACGAAGATATCATAGTTTCTATTTTGATGAAACCATTCGACCTTTTAACCTTTGTTATTATCCAATCCCTCAAAAAACAACAGCTTTTACTAATATGAACTGATTATATGTCAGATGAAATTTAGTGTGAAATATTATTTCATTTGCTATCCGATCACACAATAGATCTACAAGACAAATAAACAGCCTGCAAATAAACAGATTGCATTTCCACCACAATTTTGTATCTCTCAAGGTCAAAGCCAGGACTCCAGTAAAGATGCCTATGTCGAAGTCTGTGTCTCAAGAGGGGCTGTACTGGGGATGGGGTTTGATCATAGATTTGGTGAGGGTTTAGGCGTTTCGTTCTAGAATTTTTTTAAAAATCTTGTAAAAATAGCTGGAATCTACTTTTCCTTTTCAGTTTTCAATGTTAGCGTTTCTCTTTGGGTTCATAAAGCGCTGCCCAAACGTTTTGTAAAGTAAGCTGACTAAACAATGCCACGTCTCACTTATTGGGCCGTTAGGGGGTAACATATTACAGCCTGTGGCAGTTACAAAATGGAATCCTGGTGCAATCGTTTACCATTTTGACCCAGTCAAAACGCCATCGAAACATATCAAGTTTATTATACAGTACATTCAATTTCTACGTTCGGTACAATTTTCTTCTTTAGGTCATAAGGTTAAGGACTGTTTTCCTTAAAAAGCTCTATATGCCACATTATTTGGTGTGTTGGGGTCATGACCATCTCCTCGTACAAATTACAATAATGTTTTACTGATCACAAACATTATTGTATATTTAGTAAAAAATAGTATATATTCTAATACAGAGAAAACAGAAACATCTTTGGGAAAAAAAAATACGTATACGGTAGAGAAAAGATGGCGGTACTGGAATATAATTATACATGTACATTGCAACTCTTTCGGTGCTTAATATGAAGAGGAATTCAATAATGAAAGGTAAACTCGCCAGCAATTGCCTTTTTTTCCCTCATTGTTTTGCACATGGTTGAAATGAGATTTTTTTAAATAAAATATGGGCCGTGCTCTGTGAAAAGGGGATTTAATGCATCTGCGAAAAGTATCGACTCAGGTCAGCCTGCGCAATCCGCGCAGGCTGACCTGGGCCGAAACTTTTCGCTATTGGCCAATTTTCTGTATGTTCAAGGACCAGTCTACCCCATGATTAAATCGGTTGTTTAAAAAAAAAAAAAAAAAAAAGAGTGGCTATTATGGATCCATGATCATGTGATGACTTGTTTGGTATCATGCATCTCGGAGATGCATTAAGCCCCCTTTTGCTAGAGCATGGCTCAATTGTATTTTTTCAAGACGATGCATTAATCCAAATTACCATTGTAAAAGGTGCAGTTGCTGCTAAAATGATGTGTCTGAAAATACATGTAGGCATATTGTCAAGGGTTATAGGGTACTGCTTAAGAAATATGGGTCATGTGCTGGCAAAAGGGGGCTTAATGCATCTCCGTGATGCATGATACCAAGCAAATCATCACATAATTATGGAACTATAATAGTCACTCTTTTTTAACAACCGACAAAATCATAAGGTAGAATGATCCTTGAACATACAGAAAATTGACCGATGGCGAAAAGTTTCGGCCCAGGTCAGCCTGCGCGGACTGCGCAGGCTGACCTGGGCCGAAACTTTTCGCAGATGCATTAAGTCCTTTTTCACAGAGCAAGGCTCATTTTAAATAACCAATTAGTTTAACCCTTTAACACACAATCCCGCGTTTTAAGGACCCTAAGGAAGAAATCGGATGAAAATATTGTGGCAAACAGGAGAAATGCTGGTAATCAGCATTTTCTCCATTTCCCACAATGTTTCTCTACAATCACAAACAAATCTTACCATCAGACCAATATTTATTTTTTTGTCTGCTTTCATTTCGGACCAGTCTAGAATTTTGCCTATTTGTTAATAGTTTAGGAAGATCTATCATATGCGACGACGTAAATAAGCACTGGGATATCGATGAGCGGTAGCATAATTGTGGCATTTGTCAAAGACAAAGCAACTATGAGTCCAATACGGCATTTTGAAAATCATGCACCGTATTTTGTGCAAAACCGAAGAAAGTAAACCCAATTAAACTCGGTTTTTTTTTAAGACAAATGAGTGTTTCGATTGCACTCAGATATTGAAATGAAAATGGAGTATTAAAAGAAATTGGATTAGGCCATCGATCATGGTAATACTTCTTTTTTATCGAAAATAGCTTGATCCGCTATGGTCTTCTATTAGCGTAATGATACTCACCATCTTTGTTTCTTGACCGCCCGATTCCGTGCTTGATCGTCCCAAACCAGTTCGTTCCTGGGCTTATTCGTCCCTGGGCTTGTTCGCCAGGACTTGTTCGCCCCACAAGACTGCACGTTACTCTATTGGATCGCGCATCACTATATAGTAGGTTTACTTTCAAGCGAATATTTTAAAACTATTTCTATGGTTTATTTTTAAAATTATTAATTCCACATAATGGCTCCCTTGACAGATGCCACACCAGTGCTTTCAACGCTTTGATTTTTGTATCGTTGTCATAAATTTGCCCCGCAAACAGACCTGCAGAGACCCGCAGGATAAACATGTCCACACACAGCCGCAGTTGACTGTGTATTCATTCGAAAGTAACAGAAGATATGTGTCAAAAGCTAGCGTCATTAAACCTTAAACCACTGCGCAAATCAAACAGACTTTTTGGTCAGGACAAAGAGATGCTTGTTTGTTTAACGTCGTCTTCAAGAGCATTTCAGTGCACCTATCCATACTGTCCTTGAGTTTCCTTCAATTGAACTTCGCATTAAAAAAAAATAACTGTAAAACTAGAATCAAAGTTGCCAACTTTAACTCTTGTTTAAAGTTTCATTGTTCTGCCAGCGACTGGAACTTTGACAGACAGACTGACGCTTTTCTGGAAAATGTCGGATGAGTCAGCTTGTTTGTACTATACGCCCTAGATGGGCGCATTTGAATTGTCTTCCATATTCTCTGTTGCGACGTGCTGATCGTAATAAGACTTAAGATTTTATCATGATTAAAATCAACTATGAACAAATATGATAGATCAAGCACGACGTTTTTTTTCTGATCAACGCTCGGGACTACCGCACGACTCTTAATAACAGTCCCAATACGAAGAGATTGCATAGCTAAAGCGCTGAAAGTAGACAATAAACTATGGCAAAAAATACTGTGGGAGCGGAAAGATCAAACGTGCTCCTGTTTTGCCAAGAAAACCTAAGTTCGAAAAAGATGATGTATGCATTTTTTTTTTCAATTTTAGTGGACTAGCTTTTCAAGTGCCTCGTCCATCTGCTCATTCAGTCACTGGGCGACTCTACAAGAACGCTGTGTTAACGCTTTACTGCACAATGCCGCCTTTTGACGCCCTTGGGAGAGAAGCCTTTTGAAAACATTGTAGGAAAAGGAGAAAATGCTGGTAACCAGCATTTTCTCCTTTTCCCACAATGTTTTCTACCCTATCAAAGAAACTTTGCACCATTTGAACCACATTGAAATTGTCGTCTTCAAATGCTTTCAATTTGGACAAGGCTAAAATTTTGTCGTCTGGTAAAGGGTTAAAGAAAAGAACAAGGGTTTTACAAAAAGAAACGTCCAAGCAAAAGATAGTAACGGTCCAACTGACATGACAAACGACAACACTCCTCTCACACGTGTGGAGCCTGAAGTCTTGTTTTGCTTCTGAAAGAGCGATAGTTGTAAAACACCCACCTTAGTTATCTTTACCCCTATCCTGCTAAATAAGTAAAATGAAACTTTCAAGCCGATAGTACAAACCTAAAAATTGCTACTTCAAAGATATTTTATTGCGGGAAAAGTATCTTCTTATCGGACGGTGTAGATCCAAGATCATACTGCACGTTATTTGCAGAATGATCTTGATCCACATTGTCCGCAAAAGGTCGTCGAGTCGCGCTAAGCAGCGTTAGGATTAACTGAGTCCACGTGACTTCTTTCTAATTCCCAAGAAAATGTTTTTCCTGGAAAGCATTATAAAAGTAGAGGTTCATGTCATTATCAGTGTGTCCATTATATGCTAAACGAAAATCTCTTTTTGAGATTGAGTAAAGAGGTTAAAAAATGTGTTAGGTAAGCGGCGAATATGGTGAAGATTTAAAACAGACCTGGTTTTTATAACGTCGCGTTAAGAAATCCGAGCCCATTGACAGAAGTTTTTGCAGTGCCTTCGTACAACTTCACGATGGTCTAAAAGTTATAAATAAAATTCACCTAACCCAAATGTTTAACTGGTTTCGAAACGCAATTCATCCATACGGTGTCGTATCCATCAAAAATAACTGTCCCCAAGAGTTAGATTCTAGGAGATCTTTTACAGCATCAACTTAAAACAAACAGCCCAACCTTCATTAATTTTAATTTGAAATAAAACCCCACAAAACTAAATTCTTTTAATCGTTTTTCCGGGAATGCCCGAGGGATATCTAAATTGTTATTGGACAATTTCTTTCGCCTTTTCGGTTATTTATTTGTCAGACTCAATTCAGATGAAAGTCAAAACCTTTATTTGACGAAACGCACGTCACGTTGATCGTTATTATTATTGAAGTTGTACAAATTACATAAATCTAGTTACAAAAACTTATATACTGCAATAATATTTCCTCAAGATCAAAGTGCTGATATTAGTGACAAAAATGAAAGTACATGTATAGATTTGTCTCATATTATTGAAAAAAAAAAACCAGCTGCATGCAGATGTGTTATAATTGTTTTGTGGATGAGCTGTCCATTTCCAGCATTTGTAGTGTGCGTGTGTGTGTGTGGGGGGGGGGGGGGGGGCGTGTGGAAGGGGAGGGGAGTAGCAACACTTGTATAGTGGTGTCATAAATCAGCGGGCAAATAGGCCAGCAGGGGCCCGCCAAATAAACATTTTGCAAATTTATGACCAATCGCAAGTTACTGTCTATTTGTTCTATCTCATTAATACCCTGAAGTAGGTCAAAAGCCAAAGCATTCAGCTACACACACAAACACATGAAAAACATATCAGGTGGTCAAATCACAAAATATCGTCCAGGCCCGGACTTACTCCCAACCAATAAAAATCAGTTTATTTGAAAGTTATATAGTAGTTAATATGCGGTAGTCTAACTGCATAAATAACATAAATTTACATATTTTTTTTTTACGACAAAAACTCGAGCATGCCCATTTTAATTTCTATCGATCCCTTTCGGTTGAACTTTCGAAAACGGTTGAAACTATCAGTGTCTGAACGTACACATAAAGTATCAATAGTTTCGCCGGTTAAACGACCCATTTGCGACTGAGACAGGCATGAATCGAAAGATTTCTCTTTGTATTTAGGCACAAAAAAAAAAGAGTTTCAATAATCATTTTCTAGTAGATCTACCTCTTCCAGTACCTCTTACGCCTAGCCTGTCATTCAGGCCCTGCATTTGAGTCATTCTTATAAACAAGGTACACAACTGTTATAGACTCAGAAATTATGTTGTTACTTGCTCTTTAAATCGGACCCTTAGAATATCATATGAGTGTATTTGTTCTACTGTTTTACTTATTTTTTTTTAATGAAAATGCTCTAGATATTGAACGGACTAATACCAGTCTTCTCTTACGCCGTGTATCTTTTTAAAGATATTTCTCGTTAACTTTATTCTTTTTATGTATATTGTAATGCTATGACCATTGATCAGTAAGTCGGGTATTTGCATAGTTTCAGTTTCTTTTCCGCCGGTTAATGTCACGCATCGTCTCATTCTTTTGACGTCAGTTGTGTGTTCATGACGTCATTAATTTAGTGTCACAAATCGTTAACCCTTCAAGTGATTGACACGCTCTATTCCGTATATAAAACCCCTGTCACACTATGTGCGGCGTTTCCACTGCGTTGGCTCGGCGTTTTTTAACTTCCCAGAGGGCCATCAGATCGCAGGAAAAATCGGATATTTTTGGGAAGATGGGTATGTCATGGCGTTCTCACCCCGACCAAGGCGTTTCTACGGGGCTCCCATGGCGTATTAATTATCGTGTTCGTACCGAGTTCTTGGCAACTTTCTGCACCCTTATGGCGCTTCCACTGCTGCACTGAGATTTCACGGTGCTCACACTGAGTGCGCTTAGCTTTCACGGCGTTTCCAATGCGCTCACGCTGCGCTGACGGCATTACGTTCGTTTGCAGCATCTATAAAACAGACTGTTTACTCATTTATTTACCAGTCGTTTCTTTGCTTTGCCCTCGAAAAGTCAATAAAGAATAAAATTATGCCCGCAAAAAGAAAGGGGAAATAGCAGAACAAAAAAAAAACCCAACTCCCTCAAACAGAGGCAATTCAACCACCATCGCTTTTTGCTAGTGGTCAATTTCCTGCATGTCTAAGGACCAGTTAAACTCGTGATTCAGTTGGTTGTTAGACATAATTCATTTTATGGGTCCATATGCAATGACTTTATTGGTATAATGCGTTATGGAAATGAATTAAACCCACTTTTGCAAGGGCACGGCTCAAATGGTTTAACAAATGCAGAAATTGTGTTACTTTCTAAAGTTAGAATAAGACTGAGAAGGTCAATTTAGAATGGTTGGTGAATTCGAGCCCTGATTACGCCATCGCACATTTATCAAGAGGTGTCTCGTTTGAATAAAGCGAGACAGCACGTGCAATTATATGCCCAAAATTTGGTTATATGTTCATTGTTAGATGTAGACAGACGAACTTATCTCTCTTAATGCCGACAGTTATTTTTCCATCAATCAAACGTCTATACCCTTTTTATCCCCCTCAACTCCCTTTCAGTATCTAGTACAATTTTGTTGTTCATATAGAAACGAATCCTCTGTTGTTGATTCTCAGCTCCTTATAAATGGATGATAGCGTTTGCATGGTATTTTTCACGACAGAATAGCTTCTTTTCCGTCGGCAGCTTTTCACCGACTTTATCTACTGTATTACATTAATTTTTCCATCTACTGAACACGGAAGGCAATATTTTAATCTTAACCCTTAAGCTGCTAAGCATGACTCACTGATCTTTTTGCGGAGAGTGTAGATCATGATCAGACTGCACAGAACGTGCAGTCTGATCTTGATCTACAGTGTCCGACAAGGAGATATCTTTCCCCAAAAAATACCTTTGAAATGGCAACGCTTGGGTTTTTACTATCGACTTAAAAATTTCATTTCATTTATTTAGTATGATAAGGGTAACAGAAGTACTGCTAGAAACAAACATAGACAATGTAAATACTTTATACTTATATAATTCTTTACCACACGACAAATTCTAGACCCTCTCATATTGAAAGCATCTGCAGACGACAAACTCCAGAGTGGTTCAAATGAATCCACGTTCTTTAATAGGGTAGAAAATGTTGTGGGATTAGGAGAAAATGCTGTCAACTAGCATTTTCTCTTTATCCCACAGTGTTCTCAAAAGCCTTCTCCTTCAGGGCCGGTAAAATCCGGGATTGTTTGGTAAAGGGCCAAACAAGTATATCAACCATAGGAAAATTGACATTTCATTTCGAAATGATGCAAAACAAGTTAGCCTACACAAATAATAGCATCATAATAAGAATGAATCTTAATGGAGATGAATCCTTGTAAAAGGGGTGGCGGGGTGGGTTGAATGACTTCTGGCGCTACATGAAATTTTTACTGCGAATTCTACTGTAGAGAAAACGTGTTAATGAAAACCGTCATAACCCCTCGTGTTATGTAGAGTTGAATTTAGAAATAAATAAATAAATAATAATAATAGTAACAGCTACAGGAAGGCATTCACAACTTGAGTTTCTGGCTGATAAGTAAATGATATTATTATCATAAGCTGAAACGTTTCCTTTATATTGAAAATATTTTTGCCCGTATGAATGACATGATTAAGCAAAATATGTATGCATGTAGGGGACTATTTTGTTTTCCGACCAAGCCAGCGGAGGGGGTGGAATCAATAGAGTTTACTTTTAAAGTAGTACCAGTGGGCGGCTTTTATTATTTTTTGAATCGAGTGGTTGGGTAATTCAGAACTTCATTTAACTTTATTGACATTGTTGATGTTGAAAGTAACTCTGATCTAAAACAAGTTACCAAAGTCCTGCTCAAATATTCTGTATATCCTGGGCCTGTATTCACCAGCCACTCTATATTGCATTCAAAAGTAGCCTTAGTTTTAGAAAGTAACGCAATTTCTCAATGACTAAACCATCTGGTAAATAGCCAATTAGAAACCTGCGTTACTCTCAAATTTTAAAAAATTCTGGAGAATTAGATAAGAAATTCTTGTGAATATAGACCCTGGTCTTAATCTACACCAGCCACAAAGATCTGCAGGTCCCTAATGATTAACCGTTGACCTAAAAAATAAATGTGGCTTAATGCATCTCCGTGATGCACCATGCCAAGCAAGACATCACATAATTATGGATCCATAAAATCCATTTTTGTCCAACAACTGACTGTATCAAATGGTAGAATGGTCCTTTGACATACAGAAAATTGACCAATAGCAAAAAGTATCAGCCTAGGTCAGCCTGCGCGGACTGCGCAGGCTGACCTTGGTCGATACTTTTCGCAGATTCATTAAGCCCCTTTTTCACAGAGCATGGCTCAAATGAAAGTTTTCTTGTCAATTGAAAAAAACCCAAATATTGCAATTTCAATGTTGTTTGTATCGGTAAGATTCTTTTCACGATTTCACGAGCACTCGACATTTCCACTTTATCTGATAGTTTGAACTGTTGACTGGAACAGACATGTCTTTTGTAGTACGAGACTGCGCGGACTGCGCAGGCTGATCTGCATCGATACCTTTCGCAGATACGTTAAGCCCCCTTTTAACAGAGCATGGTTCATTTTTTATGGAACTCGAACTAACCATTGCCTCTGTAGCAAGTGGTACACATCGAGCCCAGCGCAGGCCAATAATTCGGGGCCTGGATTCACCAACTTGATAGCACTCGGTTTAATTCCCAAGAATGTTCTAAATTTAATTTCTAACATGACACGTGAATTCGGATCTATAAATGCAGTGCAACGGAAGCGTGGTAAAATCGACGTCATTCTATATTCTATGTAAAGTAAGAATTAATGCGCATCCGCTTCTGTATACTAAGTATGAACTTGTTTTCCTTTTATCAAGGGTTGGTCATGTTAGAATCGAAATAATCCTCTTTCTATCGTGGTTTATCGTTCAATAAACCACGGTTGTGAGTTATGGGGCGCAATAAATAAACCACTCGGGCTATCGCCCTCGTCGATTGTTTATTGTGCCTCATAAGTCACAACCGTGGTGTATTGAACAATAAACCACGATAGAAAGACGATTATTTCTTAAATAATACTAAGAATTCTATTTAGAATGGCTGTTCAACACGGGACCCGGGAGTTGCTTGTCCAGACTGATCCTAAGAATTGATGATAGTCATTGTGACATACTTCATTAATTTCTTACTGCAGAACCTTGTGTCAACATTAGTGTGTGACAACAGCCAGTCCTTGGGAAGTGCGCTGTGTGTATTAATGATAAAAAGAAACACCACTGGGTCCGTATTCACCAACTATTCTCAAAAGCATTCTTTGTCTAAGGCTGGATTAAGAAAGTAACACAACTTCTGATTGGCTAAACCGTTTGGTTTAGTCAGTCAGATTTCGTGTTACTTTCAAATTTAGAAAACTATTGAGAATAAGACAATGAATGTTCTTGAAAATGGTTAGGGTATACGGACCCAATAACACATGGATAGAAGCAACGGCTAAACACACCAAACCAACACAACAAACAAGGAGACAATGAAGAAGTTGGAAAGTGGTCGTTTAAGATCAATGCGTTCGTTTTATATTTCATGCAAAGTGTTGGTCCACAGCAAAGATAATCCAAATGAGTATCTGCGCAGGCGTAATGACATTATAGAAATCAGTGAAAATGGTACGTTTTAAGGCAGTTATTTTAAAGAAAATAGAAATCTTTTCGTGATTTCATGCTGTAGTAATCGATAATTATGCAAACTTGATTCAACAGCCGTGAAGAATTTCATCAACAAAGCGGACATTAGACAAGATCTATAAATGATGATGATATAATTGTATTTAACTGAGATGTCCTGGTGACCCAATTCTGTCACGAAAGCCGCTCTATATGGCATGCAAAGAGGCCCAATTTAAACCAAATACTGGAAGGCGTCTATCCAACAGCAAACTGCGCGTTCTGTTAAGAATTGTCTTAATCACAGGCTATTGAAGCTCCATTGGTCTATCACGGAACACCGTAATTTCCATTGGTCGATCACATTTACTGGAAAAATAGATTGAAAATTTCGGTGTTACGTGAGAGACCAATGGACTTGAGTGGCCTGTGTCTTAATCAGTGCTGTTCGCAAAGGCTATTTTTTGTCACTATGGTCGTGAAACAGAGTCATGTTCAGAAACGGATTGATTCTTTTTATTATCAGTAATTTAACCCTTTACTACCCTTACTCGCGTCTTAATGACCCTGACGAAAAATTGAAAGCATCGTGAGAAAAGGAGAAAACGCTGATCACCAGCATTTTCTACTTTTCCCATTATGTTTCCACCCTGTTGACGTCAATTACCATTACTTGAGCCACATGCAATCTTTTTTCTACAAATGAGCCATGCTCTGTGAAAAGGGGGCTTAATGCATCTGCGAAAAGTATCGACCAGGTCAGCCTGCGCAGTCCGCGCAGGCTGACCTGGGTCTAAACTTTTCGCTATTTTTGAATTTTCTGTATGACAAAGGACCAGTCTACCTCATGATTCAGTCGGTTGTTAAAAAAAGTGGCCATTATGTATCTATAATATGTGATGGCTTGATTGCTATCATGCATTACGGAAATGCATTAAGCCCCCTTTTGCCAGAGCATAGCTCAAATGCTTTCAATTTGAACAAGTTTAAATTTTTGTAAAGACTAAAAGACAACTCGTTGCCCTCTTGTTCACTGTACAGCACACATAACCCCCAGTCCGTCCCTTAACCCTTAGGCTGCTAAGCGCGAATCACTGACCTTTTGCGGACAGTTCAGATCAAGATCAGACTGCACAGAACGTGGAGTCTGATCTTGGATCTACACTGTCCGATAAGGAGATTTTTTTTTTTTTTTTCTCTCTTTAAAAGAAGTTTGAAATAACACTATTCGAGGATCTAATATCGGTTTGAAAATTTCATTTCGATTATTTAGATGGATAAGGGTTAAATTGGTACAATCAGAAAGAAATCAATAACAGCAAGTAGAACACATTTGAACGCTTAGAACTACATCTATACGCGTTTTCAGCCGGTTTTTAACCCTTATCCTACTAAATAAGTTAAATAAAATTTTCAAGCCGATAGTGAAAACCCGAATAACGTTAGTTCAAACTCATTTTTTGAAGAAAAATATCTCACATCAATACAGTACAATACAAATATTTTTATTTGTACATGAAGGCCACCGGCCCATAATACAAAATTTTAAATACAGTCATTACAGTGAAGAGTTGCAAATAGCATTTACATTCAGAAATATAATCACTATTAATGAGAATCCTTTAATGTTAAAATTGATAGAATATACTTTGCTACCTTTTTAATAGTAACATTATTTTTATTTGTCATTAGATTGTAAAATGACCTTATATCTTTTCTACCTCGATACCAAGAGAACAACAACGTTTGTCTTTCTGCACTGAATAGAGAACAATTAAAAAGAGAGTGGTATTCAGTTTCTACGACTAAAGTGTCATGGTTTAATAAACAATGCTGGCACATTGGACAGTGTAGATCCAAGATCAGACTGCACGTTCTGTGCAGTCTGATCTTGATCTACACTGTCCGCAAAAGGTCAGTGAGTCACACTCAGCAGCTTAAGCGTTAATCCGTTTCATCTTTATTTTGTTAAACTATAATCATTCTTGTATCTTCATGCCAAATGTTGCCCCTGACGGTTGCATGTTTGCACAGATTTACGACGGATAGGAAATGCATTTCAGTTTTTGGAGGCCTTCAAAGCAGTCACCGTTGTCATTTCCGATTTTATATAAGGACAAATCATTCGGGTTTCTTTATTCCGTACAAAATATATAACGGTAATAAATCTATGTTTACACAGCTAACTAAATTCTGAGCCATTCTACACACTTAGAAGTTTTAGCGAGTTTTTTTTTTTTTTTTTTCCCTGGCTGTAAGAAGGTATCTTTAATACAAATGCGGTCTGTGCGAAAGCAAATAAAACGAAAAAGACATAAGTATTCCACATCGATCCTTTGCATGCGAACATTGAGTTATTCAAACAGAGCGCTCTGTAACTGTCAGTTGCAATGTATAACTTCTGTCACGTAACACAGAGCAGTCTGACCCGTAATGAGCCAAGTCACACTTTTCTTTTAAAAAATACCATACTGAAATATTATAGATGACCTAATTATTTGTTTGATTTTTACAAATTGCCTTTCGTGCTTCCATTCTTTACCAGGCGACAAAAATGTAGACGTGTCCAAGTTCAATGCATTTGCAGGCGACGATTTAAACGTTGCTCAAGTGATGAAATTTGTCTTTGATAGGATAGAAAATATTGTGGAAAAAGAAGAAAATGCTAGTTACCAGCATTTTCTCCTTTTTCCACCACATTGTTTTCAAAAGACTTCTCCCTCAGGGTCGTTAAACTCGGGATTGTGTGGTAGAGAATTAACTCTTAACCAGGCGACCAAATCATTGGACCAGTCTGAACTGGTCCCCGTTGTAAATATACATACTACAACTGGCACAGGCTATTGTGTTGATGCTTTTCACTGGCTACATTAATATCATTGAATAGCCAATCGGAGGATCTTACACATTTCCAGTTTGGCAGTATAGGTAAAATGGCGATAGTTTTCACAGTTTGAAATTCGTAATCGCGAACTAAATTAATAGTAGCAGAAATTAAATTTAAGGTTATACCATACATATAATTTACTTATTTGTGAGGTCAAAATTATCGGAAATTCTACTGCACGTGAAGCGAGAGTAACCTCCCCTGAATCTCGCAATATCGCTATTCTAAAAATAAACGGGCAGTATTCTGCCCGTTTTCAGTAGCCTGTACCGATTCCTATACACTTTTTGTATCAGGGGAGGTAACCAATCTATGGACCAGTCTTGATTGAGAAACATTTCGCAGGCTACAAATCAAAGGTGGCGGTAATGGTTGGGGGAAAAAAGGAGAAAACGCTAGTTATTAGCATTTTCTCACTTTTCTTGCAATCCTTTCAATAGCCTTATTCTTAAAACTTTGGATTGTGTTGTACAGGGCTTGGCATATGTTGTCACAACCTTCGTCCTGCTGAATTGGCACTTTTACTACCTAAAGATGATTCATAATAAACAGGGCTTTTTAATGATTATGGAAAACAGGAGAGATTGCTCTTAACCCTTTACCAAACAACCCCGATTTTCAACGACCCTCAGGAAAGATGGTTTGAAAAACATCGTGGGAAAATGTGAAAATGCTGGTAACCAGCATTTTCTCCTTTTCCCACAATGTTTCCTGATCTTCCAAAAATAAATTTCGATCTTTCAATCACATTTATTTTGCCGTCTACAGGTGCTTTCAATTTGGACAAGTCTATAAGATTTTGTCGTTTGGTAAATGTTAAAGAACATGCAACAGTGTCAGATCACGTGTGACCAGTGTACTCATCCTGGAATTCTGGTGTCTCGTTAACCAGTACCGGTTGCACTATGAGCAACATTCTTATAAAGCCACTTGCTGCTTTCCCACAGAATTTGAATCAGAATTATCTTCAGCAGGGAAAGAGGTATGAAATCTGTGACGATGACCTTCATCAATCCTTTGAATTCAATTTGACTTAAGCAATACTAGTGAGCTTTGTTTGTTTGATGCTTTGTTGGTTGGTTGGCTGATTAGTTGGTTGGTTTGTTGGTGTTTAACGCCGTATTAAACATTATTTCAGTTATATCGTGGCAACCAGTACATCTATCCATACTCTCCTGGCGTGCCTCTTACCAGTAGGATTCTTTGCACAATTTTCTTCCCTAGCCACTGGCTGCTGTCTTACACAACCATCGCCGAAACAATTTCAGCAGTGGTAGAGGGATTACTCCAGTCGCAATTACTATATATATGATAAATTTTCTGAAAGAAAGTGGCCGAGCTTTGGATTCGAACTAGGGATCCCTGGGTTCATACCCTGTGCGTCAACAACTGAGCAACCGGACTCGGCTTATAGTGACATACCGGAGTTCGGCTTACAGTGACCTACCAGAGCTCGGCTTACAGTGACCTACCGGAGCTCGGCCTACAGTGACCTACCGGAGCTCGGCTGACGGTGACATTCCGGAGCTCGGCTAACAGTGACCTACCGGAGCTCGGCTTACAGTGACCTACCGGTGCTGGGCTCACAATGACCTACCGGAGCTCGGCTGGAATACCAAAGACGAGGGTGATTTTATCTGTGCTTTTGCCCAGAGGGTTCCACTAACTAGGGGACACAAAAATTCTGGACGTGTTTCAAGTCCGTGATGCCATGAACGAACGCATTTACACCTTCAGTCAGGCACCGCGTCAAGTAATTTTGTCAGCAGATTTCTCCAGGCGGTCATTTAAATGACGAATTATACGAAATAATAAGGAATGGTCAGATTGTCCGAGGTCTGATGGGAATTGATTGACCACTGTCACCGAATTAAATCTTGACATATTCGCTCACAACATTGTATGTCAAAATTAGTCCATTGCATGAATGTCGCAATCTATGATAAAGATTTTTTTCTTTAAACCTTTTCAGTGCCCTGGGCTAAAACAATAGCGTTTGCGGATGGTATAGTTCAAGATCAGACTGCACAGAACGTGCAGTCTGATCTTGGATCTATACCGTCCGCTTGTTGAGTCAAGCCAATTAGATGTTTTTTTTTTTTTGTAGAGTTTCGACGGATTGTAATTTCATACGTCGAAACAGGATGGCTTTATATTTCGTATATTTGCAGGTGTAGTAGGTCTCGTCTAGCTACGAATTCGTCCAACCGATAAGAAGGTGAAAAAGCAATGAAAGTTCATTTCTAGTAAACTCTAGAAAGAATTAAAATATCAAATCATCAAGTTGATATGTTTTTATTAGATTTTTTTTTTTTTTTTTTCAAGATCAACAAGCACAGTTTTTTTCATGGTATTTCCTATTGCGACAGTAAGTAAGTGGCCATGATCGGTGGGTAAAAATCACCCAATCGGATTTAATAACCGGAATGGATAGGCTCAAACCTGATTTAATTTAATACCAGGGTCTAAGCGGATCGGACTTCACAGACGGATCTGACTGTTTTTTTTTTTCAATTTTGTATGGACAAACCAAGTTTTATCCTTACCAAGGTCGCTTATTTCACATGCGCTAGCCTGTCAGTACTTTCAGTACTTTGATTTGGGATTTTAAATATCTGAATAGCTCCCTTTAATCATGAACGATAACTGAAAGAAAGCCACACTGAACGCAGTTAAGTTTATGTAACTGTTTCAAATTTAAAGTAATATCAAGTTCTAGAGGATGTTATATTAGACACACGCTGTTTCCGTTATCTAAGCATTGGCCTGTATGTAGCTCAGTTGGTATAGCACAGGGCCACTTTTTTGGAGGTTTTAAAATCGAACCCAGGTTCGATAAGAGTTTTTTTTTTTTATGTTCATGAAAGCTAAAGAAGGAATTCTTTTGGAAAAAAGAGTGATAAAAAGTGTTTGCTAAAGAAATAGCGGAGATACATACATCGATAGGTTCACTGGCTATCTTGATAGGAATGAAAAACATATTGAGCCATGTTTTGTGAAAAGGGGGCTAAATGCGTCTGCGAAAAGTATCGACCCAGGTCAGCCTGAGAAGTCCGCGGAGGCTGACCTAGGCCGAAACTTTTCGCTATTTGTCAATTTTCTGTATATCCAAGGACCAGTCTACCTTATGATTAATGCAGGTGTTAAATTCAAAGTACTGAAAGTACTGACAGACTAAGATGTCACACGGGGTTTCCAGGTTACGATTCCTACTTTTTACCTCATATCAGTTCTTAACCCTTTACCCAACAATCAAGAATTAAATGAACCTGGGGAGGGAGGTTTTTGAAAAAAAAAAAAAAAAAAATGGTGGGGGGTGCATACCAAGGCAAATCGTATATTTTGAACCACATTTGATTTGTAGCCTGCAAGTGCTTTTAATTAAAAGTCTAAAATTTTGTCGTCTCGAACAGAGTAAAAGAGGACAGAAAGCGACTGGGCAAAATAAAAAATGTTAAATTATCCTCTGTGTTTCACAATCATCTTTCCTGTTGCAACATCGATTCAAATACCCTTTACTCTTATCCTTCTAAATCAATTAGATAAAACTTTCAAGTCGATAGACAAAAAACCCTGAATAAAATTGAGAAAAATATCTCCTTATCGGACAGCGTAGAATCAAGATCAGACTGCACGTTCTGTGCAGTCTGATCTTGATCTATACTGTCCGCCAAAGGTCAGTGAGTCGCACTCGGAAGCTTAAAAGTTAACCTCCTATCAGACGACAAATTTTAATTCAAGTTCAAAGCATTTGCAGAAGACAAATTAAAATGCTCAAATGATGTGATCTGTCTCCGAAAGGGTAGAAAACATTGTTGAATAAGGAGAAAATGCTGGTTACCGACATTTTCTCCTTTTCCCACAATGTTTTCAAAAGTCTCTTTCCTTAGACCGGAACCACTTGCAGCAGACGAACTGAAAAACGTACACGTCTGAAAAATAAGGGTAATCAACATGAAGGGCGTTCCGTACATTAAAACGTGACCAAACATTGTGATAAAATGCTCCTTATGAGCTACTTTTGCCACAACATTTTCAAAAGTAGTCTGCAAGATGGAAAGGGTCAAATGCCAGAATACTTGATTTTTACCCTTAACAAAACAATCACCTGTTTTCACGACCCAGAGGTAAAACACTCTTGAAAACACTGTTTGAAAAAAGGAAAAGGAGAAAATGCTGGTAACCAGCATATGCTCCTTTACCAACGATATTTTTCCCTTCACAGGACAAATAATATGAGCTGGGAAACATTTATTTGTCTCTTGCAAATGCTTTCAATTTGGACAAATCTAAAATGTTTTCGTCTGCAGAAAAGTTACCTCTTTACCACACAGCAAACTTTAAAACTTGTCCAGTTTGGAAGCCTTTGCTGAAGACAAAGTAAATACGACTAAAAAACTGAAGGCTGTCCTTTGAAGGAAAGAAAACATTGTGGGAAAAATGAGAAAATGCTGGGTACCAGCATTTTCTCCTTTTTCCACAATGTATTCAAAGGTTTTTATTCCGGCAAAGTCGTTAAAACTCGGAATTCTGTAGTAAAAGGTTAAGTACCATGTTGATTATGATAAGCCTGTTCTAACATTGAACTGTCAGTTCCAAATGTCACTTATACTTCAAGCAGTTACAACGTTTGCGGCGCCAAGTGCCACTTTCGTTACTTTTGCACATATTTCAGACGAAGATTAGACTTCACAGTACGTCGAGTCTGATCTTAGATCTACGGAAGTTGACCGATGGTTTCGCCACACTAACTTAACACTTTACCGCACGATGACGCCTTTTAACGACCCTGGGAAAGATGCATTTTTAAAAACATTGTGGGAAAAGGAGAAAATGCTGGTAACCAGCATTTTCTCCTTTTCCCACAATGTTTTCTACCCTATCAAGAGAAAATTGCACCATTTGAGCCACATTGAAATTGTCGTCTGCAATTCCTTTCAATTTGGACAAGGCTAAAATTTTGTCGTCTGGTAAAGAGTTAACCAATTACCAGAAGACAAAATTGAAGATTTGCCAGAATTTAAAGTTACAGATGACAATCTAAATGTGGCTAAAATGACTGGATATGTCATGACTTGATGTGTTAGAAAAACACCGTGAGAAAAGAAGAAAATGCTGGTAACCAGCATTTTTTCTCCTTTTCCTACAAAGTTTTCAAAAGAAATTATTCGCCAGGGTCGTTAAAACATGGGATTTTGAAGTAAAGGATTAAGGAGATTTGAAATCGCAACATCTTGGTCTTACTGACAGACTTATTGACAGGCTGAATTGGTGAATGAATGCCAAAATTCAATCATTTTGGCGCTAAATTAAAAAAAAAAAAATCTTTTAACAAAGTAAATACAACTGAAAAACTGAAGGCTGTCCTTTGAAGGAAAGAAAACATTGTGGAAAAATGAGAAAATGCTGGGTACCAGACAACAAAATTTTACATTGGTCCATATTGTAAACATTTACTGACGAAAAAAAGAAATGCGACATAACGGATTTTACTTTCAAAGGGTAGAAGAAATCGTTTCTGAGTAATTAAGGGGAAAAATGTTAAAAGAACTGGCCAAAAATAGTTCTGATCGACTTGTATATGGTGTTTAACGCGGTTTTTAGTATCATTTCAGTTATATAACGGCAGCTATCCATGCTTTCCTGGAGTTTCTTTTGTTATCGCACATATTCTTTCCAAGCCATTGTCTGATATCCCACATAACCATCGCCACAATAGTTAGGGGATGAGACAGGAATAAATTCTTTCGCACATGATGACTAAAATAAATCCCGGAAAGAAACTGGCTGAGCTGGGGATTCGAATCAGCGACCCTTCGGTCTCAAGTCCTATACCCTACTGACTGCGTTACTGGGCTTGGCTTCGCGGACTTACGGCATGCAAAAGAATAGAAGCAGTTTAGAATGTTGCAACTCCAACTTTTTACCAAATTACACATGCAGGAAATTTTCTTGGTTATGTGATACATAATTATGTGACTACAGGTCAACCCTTTGCTTCCTGACAAAATTTTAGACCCGTCCAAATTCGGAGCAATTGCAGCTGACTATTATGGCTACAAAATTGAAAATTGTTCTGTAAGGGTAAAAAACATTTCTAGAAAGGGAGAAAATCCTGGACATTTTCTCCTTTTCTTACAACGTTTTCAAAAGCCTTTTTCTTCAGGGTCGTTAAAAACACGAGATTGTTTGGTTAAACATTTACTCTGCAATCCCGAATTTTAAAGACCTCGAGGAAGAAGGCTTTTGAGAACATTGTGGAAAAAGGGGAAAAATGCTGGTAACCAGCATTTTCCCCTTTTCCCACAATGTTTGCTACTCTTTCAAAGAAAAATATCATCATTTGAGCCACATTTAATTTATCGTCTGCACATGCTTTCAATTTGGTTAAGGCTAAAACTTTGTCGTTTGGTATAGTTTTAAGAGTTAAAGATGCGAGACATATAGACACTAAGGGCCTGCTTCTAATGTTTGTAAAAATGGGATTTTAACGCTGTACTAAAAGGTTTGACACTTTTCTGTCTAACATTGGTAGATTTGGCCCCGATCTCTTGAGATAAAAAATACATAAGTAAATTTCTGCTTCACTAAGAGAAAGTTATGTTTTTCTCATGACTTCCTGGAAACTATTTTTCATCTTAGTACCTTGTCTTGATTTGAGACTTCTCCAAATAGAAAGCATTTGCAGACGACAATTCATCGGTGGCTCAAATGATGGGTTTCGGCTTGACAAAGGGAGAAAACATTGTGGAAAAAGGAGAAAATGTCATGAGCCAGCCAGCTGTAAAACTTACACCATAATGTAGACAGGCCGAATTAACAAATCTTTCGCTCGGAAAAATGTGATAGCAATCGAACGAGAGGTGAGAAAATGTTATGCTCGACTTGACGATCAATTTAAAGAGGCCGATCTTTAACGGAATGCTTTTTTTTCCGGACATTTTGAATATTTCGAACACCGCGATTATCCGAAAATTGTGCTTGTCACCTTAGGACTTCGAATTATTAAGATTTTTGGTGTATTTAACATTCCGACGATACACACAATTTTTAGAAGCAATAATACTTGGTGCAGGGGAAACAAATAGTGTACAAATCGAAGGTATCTAACCCTTAGGCTGCAAAGCGTGACTTAAAGACCTCTTTCCGGACGGTGTAGATCAAGATCAGACTGCACAGAACGTGCAGTCTGATCTTGGATCTACACTGTCCGATAATGAGATATCCTTCTCTCCATAATAATACCTTTGAAACAGCAAAATTTGGATTTTTACTATCGGCTTCAAAAGTTTCATTTCACTTATTTAGCAGGATAAAAGTTAATATGGAGGCCAAGAAGGCTTTTCTTAGTCATAGTGCTTACTGGTGCAGATGATACAAAGGTATACAAAAAAGGTATATATACCTTCAGGTAAAGAAAGCTATTTTTAGATTCGTATATAGTGCTTGGTGCAGATGATACAAAGGTATACAAAAAAGGTATATACGCCTTCAGGTTATGAAAGCTATTTTTAGATTCGTATATAGTGATTGGTGCAGGTGATACAAAGGTATACAAAAAGGTATTTACACCTACAAGCTATGATAGCTATTTTTAGACTCGTATATAGTGCCTACTGTAGGTGATACAAAGGTTTATAAAAAGTATTTACATCTTCAGGCTATGAAAGCCATTTTTAGACTCATACATAGTTCCTAGTGCAGGTGATACAAAGGTATGTAAAAGCATTTACACCATCAAGCTTCGAAAGCTAGTTTTAGACTCGTATATAGTGCTTAGTGCAGGTGATACAAAGGTATACAAAAAGGTATTTTACACCTACAAGCTATGATAGCTATTTTTTAGACTCGTATATAGTGCCTAGTGCAGGTGATACAAAGGTATACAAAAAGGTATTTACACGTTCAGGCTATGAAAGCTATTTTAGGCTCACATATAGTTCTTAGTGCAGGTGATACAAAGGTATACCAAATGTATTTACACCGTCAAGCTTCGAAAGCTACTTTTAGACTTGTATATAGTTCCTAGTGCAGGTGACACACAGGTATACAAAAAGTATTTTCACCTTCAGGCTATGAAAGCTATTTTTAGACTCATATAACATTATATAGTTCCTAGCGCAGGTGATACAAAGGTATACAAAAGTATTTACACCATCAAGCTTGGAAAGCTATTTTTTAGATTCGTATATAGTGTCTAGTGCAGGTGATGCAAAGGTATACCAAATGCATTCACACCTTCAGGCTATGTAAGCTATTTTGGACTCACATACAGAGTTCCAAGTGCGGGTGATACAAGGCTTTGAAAGCTATTTAAGACTCGTATATAGTCCTAGTGCAGGTGATACAAAGGTATACCAAATGTATTCATATCTTCAGGCTATGTAAGCTATTTTGGACTCATATACATGTATACAGTGCATATTGCAGGTGATACAAAGGTATACAAAAAGGTATTTACACCTTCAAGCTCTGAAAGCGATTTTTAGGCTCGTGTTTATTTCCTGGTGCAGGTGATACAAAGAAGAAATATGTGAAGGAAAAGAAAATGTTCTGTCTTGATATAATGTTGAAATCATAATGAGAAAAGGAACAGTTACAAAAAATTCGTGTGCAAAGCTTAGGAAAAGAGAATTATGAAATTGAATATTAGAAAGAGTGTTTTCAGAATTAATTTTTACTGACTGAGTCAGAGTGGGTCCATGTCTAAACAAGGATTTCAGGTCATTTGGATTTCTAGGGAATATTCTAGTTTCTGAAATATTCAGAGAAAACAACACTTTGTGTAAATATTTTTTTTTTCATTTTGGTAATGGAAGATTAATGTATTACTTTTGTCAAGAATTATAAGTGAATCTTGTTCATTTGCATATTTTACAACTTGTGTTAAAAGCACGACATACTGTTGTCTTTTTTTAGCTCTACCGACCTAAGGCAAGTGAGCAAAAAGTGTCAGATCTATGTTAGAAATGTAAATTAAAAGAAAAGCCTTTCAAAAAAGAAATTATGTCTTACCCTATTCATGATGAATACGAGCTAATTTTGCTTATAGAATCTATTTCAACATTTTTGGAGTTTTTTTTTTTTTTTTTTTATGATAAATGTCTGGTGCTAAACCTTTGCGGTACGAAAAGGAAGTGACCAACTTGAAAACGTGCGTCTTACCATCATGACGTCAAAGGAACGACGCTAGAATATTTCGAAAGATGGATTTTCGATGGGGATTTCGTTATAACAACAGGTATTTCATTTGTAGTTCTGTTTCGAGCTATATTTTTGGAAGACAAATAATACTTCTCTACAATCGAACTAACATCATACTTTTGCACGGAGGTTTATAGTAGTGAACGATTGACCATTTGTTGAGGGGAATGCATACTCAGACTATCAGTATCTCATTTTGTTTTCATGAATGTAAAGGAGTAAACAAGATTAGAAATCAGTTATTCAGTGAGGCTGATATCCATATGACAATAGTTCATGATTGGCCACATGACAATGAGTGAGATACGATAATGGGCAATCAAGTAATTGCTACTCATTTGCATCAAAGGTCATCAGCAACAAGAATAAGTTCAACAGTGAATGTGAGATATTGGGAAGAGTCTTTAAGACGCCGAAGACAATTAGATCTAGAGACTTTTGTGGACAGTGTTCATTGTTCAACTGAAAAGCTCTTTAAGCTTCTTTGAAACTGATACCTGTACCGCTTTACTGAACAACAATATCCAGTGTAACACTAATGGGCATATCAAGCTCTCTAGTGCATTCTGGTGGACTTTCTGTGTTCTTTGGACGACGCAGTGTTTTGTATTGAAAATCGACGATTTAAAAGCATCACAAAAAACACATTATAAAATATTTTAGAGCTCCAGTTTACTATCGGTGAAACCCAGCCGAAAGCTCTGTTTCTTTTATCTGACTGAAATAATATTGAAAGCAGCGTATAACACACTTCATCAATCTTGACATTTGCTTTCAACTTTAATTCAGTTGAACACTTAACAGCAGTTGTTCTATGAAATTGGTCCTAATGTCACTCATTGATAAATCTACTTACAAACGTGTATTGTCCACTATTCTCTTGCGAATCAATGGTACCACATGGGGCTAGTCTTCCTGGGTTCATGAGTTAAAATCCCAGCTTGGTCAAAAGTCCTTCCTGTGAATCGATACATGCAAGTCCTTGACAGGCTTAATTTCCTCTCAAATACTATCATTTTAATTTTCCTTCTATGGAAAAGTAGCCAGTTTTTCTTAGTATTCGTAGAAACAGTCCAGGAAGACATGGTATATCAGTAATACGGATCACTGGCTACCCTCACTTTACTGTTATACTATTTAAAATGGGGTTCAAAACCAACTTTATTGTTTGTCTTTTTTACCAGGCTTGAATGAATGGATACATGGAATACCTTATTTTTGTTCCGTTCGTCAATTGCACGTGATTTTTGCACCAAGTGTATTGTCTGGCTTTTTATCTATACTGAACAGAATTGTTTTTTTGTTTTCTGCAGCCATTATAAATTTCCTTATCTTATCCTTGCTGAAGATGAGGATTAAGTGACACCAGGGGTCAAAGCACTGTATTCCTGTGCCTCACTTCCAAGTCAAGGCATACATGTTCAGATTTTTTGCTGCCCATACACAAGCGGGTGGATGAATCCAAATGATTCTGACCAGTACCTGGCCCAGGGTACTGGTCAGACAAACCACAAATCAGCCAATGCCTAAAATGAGGATAGAACCCAGGGTCATATTACCTTCTATCACACAATCCCGAGTTTTAACAGCCATGAGAAAGAAAGCCTTTGAAATCATTGTAGGAAAAGGAGAAAATGCTGGTAATCAGCATTTTCTCACTTCCTCTCAATTTCACTCACTTAAGGCAGTTTCTTCATTTGGGCCATCCTTGATTCATTGTCTGTATATGCTGTATATGCTTTGAATTTGGACAAGTCTAAAATTTTGTTGTCTGGTAATGAGTTAATTAATTTACCTATCAAGTGATGCAAGATCTCGCAACAACAAGGGGGATGAATGACTAAGACGGTTACTTCTTCTTTTACGTTTTATTTAATATAAAACCATTTTAAAAACTCTACATAGAAACAATATAAATACTATTAACAATTTATACAGATATGTGTGAAAATGGCATTACATGGCAAAATAACCTTACTTCTGCGATTCTGGTAATATTCTGATGCTGGAAAGCTCCAGTAATGCAGTCTTAAAACACCAGCATGACTGACTCACAGTTTTGTCCGTGATTTATCATATGTTTCATGGCCTCCAAATTCGAACAAACAAAAAATCACATGGCTGATGTGAAACAGGCTTGACTCATCATTATACAGGAAAGTATAGCCATTAATACATGTAGGAATTTGTACAAGAGACTTAAAGGAACATTACTTACTCTTTCTTTACCAAACAACAAAATTTTGGACTGGACCAAATTGAACACATTTGCAGACAACATTATAAATGTTGCTAAAATAATAATTTCTCTTTAAGATAGGGTAGAAAACATTGCAGGGAAAGGAGGAAATGCTGGTTACAAGCATTTTCTCCTTTTCCCACAATATTTTCAAATGCTTTCTTCCTTAGGGTTTTTTAAAGTTGTGACTGTGTGGCAAAAGGTTAAAAAACAAAACAAAACAACAACAACAAAAAAAAAAACTTCACGATACGACTTTTTTTATTGCTGTCTGGAAACACTGTGGGGATAGTAGCCACGGCCTTAACCGTTTACTACATTATTCTACGTTTTAACAACTGGAGGTGGGGAGAAAAGTTTTGAAAGCATCATGGGAAAAGGAGAAAATGCTGGTAATCAGCATTTTGTCCTATGGCCTGTCATGTTTTCTACCTTTTCTGAGACAAATTCCATAATTTGAGCTGTGCATTTTGGTCATCTGCAATTAATTTCAATATGTACGAGTCTGATATAGTTTTTGATTAGCCTTTTCTCCTTTTTTGTACTTTTTTTTTTATTTTCTACCACAATCCCAAGTTTTAATAACCATGATAAAACAGGCTTTTGAAAACATATTGGGGAAAAAAAAACACTGGTAACCATTTTCTCCTTTTCCAATAATGTTTGCTAGCTTTTCAAAGACAAATTCCACTATCTGAGCAATGTTTAACTCTGTACCATACAATCCCTGGTTTTAATGAGCCTGGAAAAAGTTGTCTTTTGAAAACCTTGTGGCAAAAGGAGAAAATGCTGGTAGCTAGCATTTTCTCCTTTTTCCCACAATGCTTTCTACCCTATCAAAGACAGAAATCATCATGTGAACCACATTTAATCTGTCATCTGCAAATGCTTTCAATTTGGACAAGTCTAGAATTTTGTAGTTTGGTAAAGAATTAATTTGTCATCAGAACATGCTTTGCATTTGGCCAAGTCAAAAATTTTGTTCTTTGGTAAAGGATTAACCCTACAATCCAGAGTTTTATTGACCCTGAGGAAAATACCTTTAGAAAGCATTGGGGTAACCAGCATCTTCTCCTTTTCCCACTATGTTTTCTAGCCCTTTAGAGACAAATCCCACCATATGAGCCATATATAATTTGTCGTCTGCAAATGCTTTCAAGTTAGACAAGTCCAAAATTTTGTTGTTTGGTAAAGGATTAAACAGCTATTTGGTAACGGATGAAACAGCTGTCAAATGAAGCTAAAAAGGAACGCTTGTATGATGAAGGGTTAACCCTTTACCACACAATCCCGACTTTTAATGACCCCGAGGAAGAAGCCTTTTGAAAACATTGTGGGAAAAGAAGAATGTTCTCTACCTTTCCAAAAACAAATTTCAGTTTTTGAGTCACATTTATTTTGTTGTCTGCAAATGCTTTCAATTTGGAAACGTCCAAAATGTTGTCGTTTGGTAAAAAGTTAAACAACCAAAGCAAACTAGATGATCTCATGTAAATTTCTGTCATTAACTCTTGAGATCCGGATGAGGGAGAACATATTCCACTGGGATCCTGCTTTAACTCTTTACCAAACGACAAAATTTCAGACTGGTCCAACTTGAAAGCATTTGCTGACAACAAATTAAATGTGACTGAAAAACTATAATTTGTTTTGGGAAGACTAGAAAGCATTGTGGGAAAAGGAGAAAATGCTGGTTACCAGCATTTTTTCCTTTTTCCACAATGCTTTCAGAAGGCTTCTTTCTCAGGGTCGTTAAAAGTCGGGATTTTTTGGTAAATGGTTAACTCTTTCCCACATGCCAAAATCTAAGACCAGTCCAGCTTGAATGCATTTGCAGATGAAAATTAAACTGTTGCACAAATTATAAAATTTGTTTTATAAAGGGTTGAAACAAAGTGGAAAAGGGTGAAAAGGCTGGTTACCAGCATTTTCTCCCTTTTTCACAATGTTTTCAAAAGGTTTATTCTTCAGGGCTGCTAAAACTCATGATCGTGTGGTAGAAGGTTAACCCTTTACCACACAATCCCAAGTTTTAATGACCGATAGGAAGGAAGCTTTTTTAAAAAAAAAAAGATAATGCTAGTGATTTCTCCTTCTCAGAATGTTTTACCTCCTTTTTCCACAATGTTTTGTTGTTTGGTAGATTTAAAGACAACTTCAATCATTTTAATTTGTTGTCTACAAAAGCTTCTGATTTGGACAAGCCAAAAATTTTGTCATTTGGTAAAGAGTTAACTCTGAACAAAAAGGCCCAATTTTAGACTGGTTCAAATTGAAAGCTTTTGCAGATGACAAAATAAATGTGACTGAAAAATTAAAATATGTTTTGGGCAGGGTAGAAAACATTGTATGAAAAGGAGAAAATACTGGTTACCAGCATTTTCTCCTTTTCCCACAATGTTTTTAAAAGGCTTCTTTCTCAGGGTCGTAAAAATTCAGGATTGTGTGGTAAAGAGTCATACGGCCTTCGCAATGTAGATCAAGGTCAGGCTGCACGAAACAAAGTGAAGAGATTACAATGTTGTGAGATCAACTTGACAAAAAATCAGCCACAAAATTACTTCATCTTGGTCCTTTTTGCTGACTGAAAAAGTCAAACCATTTACTTTAGAACCCTTAACTCTCTACAACCCAATTCTAAGTTTTAACGACCCTGAAAAAGAAGGCTTTTGAAAACATTGTGGGAAAAGGAGAAAATGCTGCTACCCAGCATTTTCTTCTTTTCACTACAATGCTTTCCACCCTTCCACAATAGAAATTCAATTTTTGAGTCATGTTTATTTTGCTGTCTACAAATGCATTGAATTTGGACAAGTGTAAAATTTTTCAGTTTGGTAGAGTTATCACTCAAGGGAAGGAAGAAAATCAAAGGTTATTTACAGGCAATATAAAACAAATACATAGTACAAGCATTTTTTCTTTTCAATCAAAATAGAAAACATTGGAAGGTGTAAATCCAAGACCAGGGACTATGTTGACTGACCAATTAACACTTTCCCAAATAGCAAAATTTAGACTCATCTTAATTGAAAGCATTTGCAGACAGCAATTTTTGACGTTGATACAAATGAGTTGAAATTCTTTGATAAGGTAGAAAACATTGTGGGAAATGCAGAAACTGTTGGAAACCAGCATTTTCTCCTTTTCCTTCAATATTTTCAAAATCCTTTGTTCTCAAGGTTGTTAAAACTCGGGATCGTCTGGTAAAGGGTTGATCCTTTACCACACAATCCCAAGTTTTAACGACACTGAGGAAGACAGCTTTCGAAAACTATGTAGGAAAAGGAAAAAATGCTGGTGATCAGCATTTTCTCATTTTCCTACAATGTTTTCTACACTTTCTAAAACATATACCTACATTTGAGCCACTTTAATTTTTCGTTTGGACAAGTTTAAGATCTTGCCATCTGGTAAAGAGCTAAAATACTGTCCATTTTGTATTATGCTAGAGCGAGTCAAGATATCATGAAATTTACAATTAGACTTGAATTTGCAATGGTTGGTGAAGAATGCCACATGGTTAACTTTTAATGCAGTATAATTCTAATCTTTCCGGTCAAACATGTAAAAACAGCCGTGGCATCATTATGCATCATATGGGCCATAATCTTCATTACCATCTACATCTGTCATGCGAAACAACATGTGAATATACATGTAGTATGATATGCTTAAATTCTAAGAACAAGAGACCATAATGCAGGTGCCAACGCACTCTCGTTAACCCAGGTGTGAAAGTGTTACCATTCATCACCCCTGGGACATTCAACTGCAAAACCGTCGTTTCTATGAATATTCATAAGATTGCGAATTACACCCAATCGAATTTGTCGATAATATAACGATACTCTCTTGTAGTGGAGGATAATCACATTTCTTCTGTTAATATCATTAAACCGGGTAAAACCCACATCATTATCAATGAATATGGCAGCCACCAGTGGGCCTTCCTTCTGTGGCATTTGCCTTATGACAATCCAGGGCAGCCATTATAAATCCTTGTATATAAAGGCAAATATTCAGAAATACAGCATGCTGCTGCAGTCCTTAGGGGTATGACCCAGTTCCGATGTAATCCGTAAACTACATTCATCAATTTGATTGGTTGTAGACAAGGTAAAAATAGAAATGATGGCACATGGTTGATAAAAATAGATTAAATTTTCTCATTGAAAAACTGAGTTTACCAATAAAAATGCCTCATGAGTAATTCATGAGAACGAGAAAACATACGCGAGATAACCCAGGGGTGATGAATGTAGTTTATGGAATACATCGGAATGTTAACGAGGATGGTGCCAACGATCAGCTGCAGTTGTTTAATTTTCAGTGAACATTCAAAGTTGAAAGAGGGGCATAACTGTGTCAAATATACTATGATGGTTACCTGCCCTTCTTGTATAGGTTCCCCTTTTGATAGTGAATAACCTGTCAAGGTTTGAAGTAAATATCTTCAGTAATGACAGAGATGTTACAAAATGTCAAAAGTTCTTGAAAATGTCAAAAGTTTTTGCATGGCGACCTAGATGGAGATGCCAGGGCTATGACAATACCTTGATGTTATCTTTAAAAACAGCCAGGCTCACAAAAGCAGTGCTTACATGTACTTTTCCTAAAGAAAAGTCGAAAAAGGGACATACCTGTGTTAAAAATGTTTTTAGGGTTACCTGCACTTCTCATGCGAGCTCCCCTTTTAATTGTTTAAATGTAGCCCAAGTTTGACATAAATACATATATCTTCAAAAATGACAAAGATGACAAAATTTACAGAGACCTTTGCATGATAAAGACATAAACAGGGCTATGACATTACCTTGAAGTGTTTTTTTGTTTTAACCCTTTCCCAAATGACAAATTTTGGACTGGTCCAAATTGAAAGAGTTTGCAGACGACAATTTTAAATTTGATGAAAATGGCAGAAAGTTATCAAAAAGGGTAGAAAACACTGTGGGAAAAGGAGAAATTGCTTGTTACGAGCAATTTCTCCTTTTCCCACAGTGTTTTCAAAAGACTTGTACTGCAGACACGTGAAAACCAGTGCTTGTTTGGGAAAGGGTTAAACCCTTTACCACATAATCCTGAGTTTTAATGACCCTGGTAAATAAGACTTTTGGAAACATTGTGGGAAAAGGAGAAAATGTTGAAACTAGTCAAATCATTTGAGTCATGTATAATTTGTCGTCTGCAAATACTTTCAATTTGGATGTGTCTAAAACTTTGTTGTTTGGAACAGAGTTAAAATAGCAAAGCTAACAAGAAGATGTACAGCAGAGATAAACATATATACTCATATAGAAATGTTGAGTATCAGAACAATTATCTTTGAAATCAGTATTTTTCCTAATGGGTGAATTTATCTAACTAGATTTATGAGCAAAAAGTAAATAAACAAGAGGCTACTGGTAGCCCTAACTGCTCACCTGAGTAACATGTTTTATATAAAGTGAGAAAATAAATATAAAACATACACTTGTAATACAGTGTAATGCCTAAAATTTATGTAAACAAAAATAAACAGATAAAATATAGGGCCAGTGACGTACCTCCAAAGCAAAGACAAGGTTTGCCTGTGAGGCCTAGTTCTCAAACAATTATTATCATACATTTCAAAGACTTTATCATCAAAAATATTTATGACACTTCATCATGGTTTGGCTGAAATATAACCTTTGAAGGACTAACACACACCAAATAATGAATACAGGTGATAAATAATAAACAAACATAATTCTGTCCAAAAAAGATCAGCCGATCTTAATTTCTTCATACTCAGGTGAGCTAAAATATTGAGTAGTTGCAGTTACATAGCACTTACACACGTAAAAGGAAATCTTACATGAAAATTTACTCTCTGTTGGCTCTGTGGAAACAGTATGGAAGCAAACTCTGTAATTTGTTTCTTTGTTCAGTGTTTAATGCTGTTTTCAACAGTATTCAGGATATCATAACAAGGAAGCTATGATATAAACATTGTTGAAACAATTTACAGTGGTGAGAGAGGAGTGAATCCTGTCATAATGAATTTGGTCTATCCTCAGAAAGAATATGAACCAAGCAGAGATTCAAAAGCAGTCTCTGCCACTACTAGTTTTTACAGTTAGCCAAACAGCTGACTCTATACAAGGCAACAAAATTTTATTCTTGTAGAAATTGAAAGCATTTGCATATGATAAAAACAAATGCGACTTCAAAATAAAAAGTTGTTTCTGGAAGGGTAGAAAACATTGTGGAAAAAGGAGAAAATCTGGTTACCAGAATTCTGTCCTTTTCTCAAATATTTTTAGAGGCTTTCTTTCTGTGGGTCATTAAAAGTCCGGATTGTGAGGTAAAGGGTTAACTCTTTACGAGATGAAAAAAGTTCAGACTTGTCCAAACTAAAAGCATTTATTTTGTAGACAATACATTATAATTTGTCCTAACTACAAGAAATATCTGAAGATGTAATTATTTTCTTTTAACCCTTTACAAAACAATCCTGTGTTTTAATGACCCTGGGGCAGAAGCCTTTTGAAAACATTATGGGAAAAGAAGAAAATGCTGGTACCCTTTCAAAGACAAATCCAGTCATTTGAGCCATACTTCATTTGTCATCTGCAAATACTTTAAAATTTGACAAGTCTAAAATTTTGTCATTTGGTATAGAATTAACCCTTTACCGCACAATGACGCCTTTTAACGCCCCTGGGAAAGAAGCCTGTTGAAAATATTGTGGGAAAGGAGAAAATGCTGGTAACCAGCATTTTCTCCTTTTCCAATAATGTTTTCTATGCTGTCAAAGAAAAATTGCACCATTTGAGCCACAATGAAATTGTCATCTGCAAATGCTTTCAATTTGGACGAGGCTAAAATTTTGTCGTCTGGTAAAGAATTAAGGCAATTTCATCAAAATAAATGAATTTCCTGAAGTAAAGACACATTGTTCCGTTCTTCTAGTATTTCTTTCAATTTCCTGTGAATTTGAATTTTAGAATTACAGAAAATATGCATTAAAATCTTAATCCGTAAATCATCAAAATAATTAACCCTTTACCACACAATCCCAACTTTTAACCACCCTGAGAAAGAAGCCCTTTGAAAACATTGTGGGAAAAGGAGAAAATGCTGGTAACAAGCATTTTCTCCTTTTTCCACAATGTTTTCTATTCTTCCTAAAACAAATTTCATTTTTTCAGCCACATTTATTTTGTCGTCTACAACTTCTTTCAATTTGAACAAGTCCAAGATTTTGTCGTTTGGTAAAGAATTAAAATGAGCCATGCTCTGGCAAAAGGGGGCTTAATACATCTCCATGATGCATCATATCAAGCGAGTAATCACATAGTTATGGATCCATAAAGTCCAAGTAAGTAGTCTACTGATTGACTGAATTTGGACGAAGAGTGGTTCTTGAATGTTCAGAAAATTGACAAATAGCCAAAGGTTTCGGCCCAAGTCAGTCTGCACAGGCTGACCCGGATCGACACTTTTCGCAAATGCATTAGGCCCCTTTTCACAGAGCATGGTTCAAATATATTGGTTAACCCTTCACCAAACAGTCCTAGTGTATAAATGACCCTGAAGATTACTGCCTTTAAAAACATTGTGGGAAAAGGAAAAAAATGCTGGTATCCAGCATTTTCTCCTTTTTCCACAATGTTTTCTATCCTTTAAAGGTCAAATCCCATCATTTGAGACACAAGTAATTAGTTGTCTGTAAAGGCTTTCAATCTAGGCAAATGTAAAAGTTTGTTTCTGGTAAAGGGTTAAATGACCCTGAGGATGACGGCCTTTGAAAACATTGTGGAAAAAGGAAAGAATGCTGGTATCCAGCATTTTTTTCCTTTTTCAAAATTGTTCTACACTTTAAAGGTCAAGTCCCATCATTAGCGACACAATTAGTCTGTAAAGGTTTTCAATCTGAGTGTAAAAGTTTGTTTTCTGGTAAAGGGTTAAATCTTTACCATATGAAGGAATTTTAGACTTTAGATTTAACAGTACTAATCATTGCAGTCCAAAATTAAATGTGTTCTAAATGATTAGAGTTGTTTTAGAGTAGAAAAAATTGTGGGAAAATGAGGAAATGCAGTTTACCAGCATTTTCTCCTTTTCAAAAAACGTTTTCAAAGCGTTTCTGTCTAAACTTCGTTAAAACTTGGGATTGTGTGTTAAAGAATTAAAGCCTTCATTCACACTGATAATCCTCATTTTACATAGATCTTTTCAAATTTGTCCACTGAAAAATTGTTGCAGAAGGCCATGATTCAATTCTTGACCAAGCAATCCTGATTTTTAAAAAAGCAAAGGGATTACGTCTCTTAAAACATTGTGGGGCAAAAGGAAAAATGCTAGTTACCAGCATTCTCTCCTTTTCCAACAATCAAAGACAAATCCAATCATTTGAGCCACATTTAATTTGTAGTCTGCAAAAGTGTTTAATCTGGACAAATCTAAAATGGTGTCATCTGATAAAGATTTTAAATGTATATAAGAAATCGTAATCTTCTTTCATTCAATAAACCACGGTTGTGAGTTATGAGGCAAATTAAATAATCCAGGAAGGCGATAGCCCGAGTGGTTTATTTTTTGCACTTCATAACTCACAACAGTGGTTTACTGAACAATAAACCGCAAAAAAAGAGGATTATTTCAGTTCTAACATGACCAACTCTTGATCCAAGAAAAACAAGGTCATACTTAGTTTACAAAAGTGGATGTGGATTAATTAATTGAATAAACTGAACAGAAGGACATTGATTTTACCACACTTCCATTGCACTGTGTTTATAGTGCTGAATTCACGTCATGTTAGAATAAACCTTTAATCACATTGATAACCCTCATTTTAAAAGTATCTTTATAAATTCGTCGACTGAAATTTGTTTTGAGAGGCAATGATTTACCAAAGTATCACAAAGACTTGGAAGTACAACAAATATTATATATATCGACATTCACAAACAGCGATGATATGGTTGCTACTAACAAAAGCTACACGGAATAAAGTCTTGATTCAAAATAAATATAGTTAGGTTTGGAAAATGGGGAGAACCATCGCCAGCTGAATGGATGTCCGAAAACAGATTTAACGCTTAACCAGTAGGATTTCCTCTGCCATGCTCCTTGCTCTTTCTTCAACTGCTCTATCCCCTGAAATGAAAGGAGTTGACATTAATCAGATGAAAGGATAACCAAACTTTGTAGACTGTATTGGTTAATTGATTGTATAGTGTAGAGTGCTGTTTTTAACATTATTTCAGTTTTATTGCCAGTGCAAACATCCATGCTTCCCTAGAGTTTCTTTTTACCAGCGCTTTGGACAATTTTCATCCCAAGCCACTGGCTGTTTACCCATTGAAACAATAGAACCATCCAAATTTTGAAACTGAATTCAATCATAATGAACATATTCTAGACAAGTCCAAAGTGAATGCAATTGTAGACGACAAATTAAGTGTGACTCAAATTACAGTATCTGTCTAATTAGAAGGGTAGAAGACATTGTGGGAAAGACAGAAAATGCTGGTAACTAGCATTTTCTCTCTATTCCAACAATGTTTTCAAAAGCCTTCTTAGAAAAGGGTTGTTAAAATGTGGGATCATTAGGCAAAGGGTTAAAGCACTACACCCTAGATTAATTCATTTATGCTAACAATGTAGACCAAGATCAGACTGCACAGAATGCTTGGCCCAAATTCTAAAGCCTTTTTAGATGACCAATGTGGACTGAAAAATAGTGCTTGTCTTAGAAAGTTGAGAAAACATTGTGGGGGAGAAAGGAGAAAATGCTGATTATCAAAGGCTTCTTCTTCAGCCCTAGCTGTTAATTTAAAACAAGGAATTGTTTGGTGAAAGGTTTAAAAATCATTCGAGAATAAGAGAAAAAAAGAAACAAAGTCCCCTTAATTAGGGCTAAGATGATTACGCCCAAGGAATTCAGCAAATAAACATCAGGGTTTCTCCCATGTTTACCTACAGAGAAAAAAAACCTCTTGTACATGACATTAGAGGCCAATGAATAAATAAAACACAACTTTTTGACAATAAAGCCGAGAAACAGCTTCCTGATAAGAGTTCGATGGAGTGACAGGAGATTATCTCTCGGCAGTTACACCGTTGTTTTCATTTCATGCTTTGCTTATCAACAGAAGGATCTTAATTGAAATCAGGGCGAGAAAACTTTTTAAATGCTATTGATCTTCTTTCTTTTCCCTGATTTTTCTTGGATCTTCCGATTTATTAAACATGTATAAATATGATTTTCTACACCCCCTTTGTTTTCCAAAGGGTGAAAAACATGGTGGAAAAAGGAGATTCAGAAAATGAAGGTTTCCATTATTTTCTCCTTTGCCCATGATGTTTTCAAAGCACTAAATTCAGAACTGTTTGGTCAATGATTAATTTTTTACCAAACTCAAAATTTTTTGACCATTCCAAAGTGAAATTGTTTGTTGACAACAAACTAAATGTGGCACAAACAATGGCATTTGTATCAGAAGAGCACATGCTGGTTTTCAGGTTTTTCTCCTCCCCAGGATGTTTTCAAGATATTTTTTCCTGTTTGTCATTAAATTCTGGATTGTACCGCTGATCTTCTTTCTCAGAGCTGAATTATCTTAACCCTTTACCACGCAACATCATTTTTGACTCATAAATACTGAAAGCATTTGTAGAGGAGAAACTAAACATGGTTCAATTGACGAAATTTGTTTTTGAAAGGGTAGAAAACATTGTGGGAAAAAGAGAAAATGCTGGTTACCAGCATTTTCTTCTTTACCCACAATGTTTTCAAAAGCTTTTTTCCTTAGGGTTGTTAAAAGTTGGGATAGTGTGGTAAAGGGTTAAATCTTCTAACTTAAATTATTATAAATTTAACTTTCTATGCCCTCTGCAAAAGACAGATATAGGGGAAGGGAGTTAGCTGTTTTTTTACGAACAAATAATTCTTTTTCCACAACTAGTGTTTTACACATTTCTCAAATTCTTTCCAACAAATATGGTCTAAATCTTATCACATGTTCCACTAAGAAATGTCTCAAAAGAGTCACTATGGTAATATAGTACAGTACACTCATTTCCTCCTGACACTAATTTGCAGGAAAATGCCTTTGTCAACTATCATGGTAACCCTTTATCAAACTAATCCAATTTTGTAACGAGGATGGGTTTTGAAAACATTATGGGAAAAGGAGAAACTGCTGGCAGCCAGCATTTTCTCCTTTTCCCACAATGTTAACTACCATTTTAAAGACAAATCCAGCTCTTTACACCACACTGGATTTGTGTTATGCAATTAACGCTTTACCACACAATCCCAACTTTTAACAACCCTGAGAAAAAAAGCTTTTGAAAACATTGTGGGAAAAGGAGAAAATGCTGGTTACCAGCATTTCTACTCTTCCAAAAACAAATTTCAATTTTTGATATACATTTATTTTGTCGTCTGCAAAAGCTTTCAATTTGGACTAATCTGAAATTTTGTCATTTGGTATATAGAGTTAAACAGAATTTTCTCTTGCCCTTTTCCCTCATGTACACACCTTTAGATGCATATGCATTACTATACAGTACATTTTAATACATTGTGATATATAACATGAATTGTCATCAGAAAGCACAGCTTGCTTGGAAAAGTTAATTGTTGGGGCTCTTTCTGTGCTTTGTCCAGGAAATGATCTGTGACCTTGACCTTTTGTCAGGGGTATAGCTCAATGAAATTGTGGACCAATATCAATCATCATACTAAATATGAAACAAATTATTCATTTATCTATAGGAAGCTCTACAAAAAAAACAAAATTTAGGATGAAATGTCAAAATCTGTGACCTTGTCCTTTAAGATAATGGGGTATGGGCTAACCCTTCACCAAACAATTCTGAGTTTCAACAACCCTGACAGAGAAGTGAGCTTTTTTAAAACATTGTGGGAAAAGAAGAAAATGATGGTAATCAGGATTTTCTCCTTTTCTCATGTTTTCTGCCCTTTTAAAGACAAATCCTATCATCTGAATTGAAATCGATATCTCATTTACATTGCTCTTAATCCTTTACCACACAGGCCCGAGTTTTAATGACCCTGACGAAGAGGCCTTTTGAAAACATTGTGGGAAAAGGAGAAAATGCTGGCAATCAGCATTTTCTCCTTTTCCCGCAATTTCTTCCAACCTACTGTAAAACCGGAAATATTTGCGTTGTGGGAATTTTTGCGATTTTCGCATATTGATAACAAGAGGGCCATGATGGCCCTGTATCGCTCCACTGGCTTATAAATATAAACCATGAAGAAGAGTCTTCACTATATAAGCCCTTATAAAACTTTGACCCCAGGGCTACAGTCGGACTACATGGGGAATATGTGTATTAGAAGAATAACATGCCAAATTTGTTTGGCCTTATGGCTAGTAACAAGATGGTTTCTGAACTTTTCACTCCATAAACCCATGTAAAACTTGTGACCCCTGGTGCAGGGCCAAACTTGATCCTAGGGCTGTAACTTGGGCCCTCTCTGTAATTGTCCACTAGATAATGCTATAATTATGCAAAATTTGGTAGCCTAAGCCTTATGGCTATGTATACCAAGATTTAAAAGTTTTCCCTATGTAAGCCCATGTAAATCTTGTGAACCCCCCCACCCAAGCATGAGGCCAAATTGACCCCAGGACTATACTTTGGGCACTTTTGGTAGACCCCAACTAGATCAAGCTAAATGCCAAATTTGGTAGCTCTAGGCCTTATGGCTAGGTACGGGAAGATTTTTAAAGTTTTCTCTATATAAGCCTATGTAAAACTTGTGACCCCTGGGGCAGAGCCAATTTTGACCCCAGGGCTATAATTTCAAGAAACATGATAGAGGTCTACTCCATAAAGCTACATGCCAAATTCGGTAGCCCTATGCCTTATGGTTTCAGACAAGAAGATTTTTAAAGTTTTCTCTATATAAGCCTTTGTAAAATTTGTGACCCCTGGGGCAGAGCCAATTTTGACCCCAGGGCTATAATTTCAAGAAACATGATAGAGGTCTACTCCATAAAGCTACATGCCAAATTTGGTAGCCCTATGCCTTATGGTTTCAGACAAGAAGATTTTTAAAGTTTTCTCTATATAAGCCTATGTAAAACTTGTGACCCTGGGGCAGAGCCAATTTTGACCCCAGGGCTATAATTTCAAGAAACATGATAGAGGTCTACTACATAAAGCTACATGCCAAATTTGGTAGCCCTATGCCTTATGGTTTCAGACAAGAAGATTTTTAAAGATTTCCAACATTTTTCAGTTTTGTTGCCATGGCAACCACAGTTTTTGAAGGAATCAAATTCTTTCAAGAAATTCTGAAGAGGACCATGGCAGGATCATTTCTGTGAAGTTTCATGAAAATTGGATGGGTAGTTTCAGAGAAGATGTTTGAAATAAAAGTTAACGCACGGACGGACGGACGAACGGACGGACGGACGCACGACGGACACCGGGCCATGACATAAGCCCGCTGGCCTTCGGCCAGTGGAGCTAAAAATCACAAAGATAGCCGCCAGCATGCATTTACGCTACACAAAGGTATATTTTATCTTGACACCAGGACCAGGTCATATGGGAGCGATTGACTGGGACCCTTGTAGCCATCAATGAGTGCCTTTTTCCATCAAAGTTGACCAGAATACCAGTCTAGCGGCGGTTGATACTGCCAATTAAACATGTTTCATCAAAGTAAAAATAGAGATTCATTCAAATGAATAATAAGTTGGTCATATGAAATATCGTCAGTTGCAGTTTTTAAGGAAATAAAAACATTCCTAAGGTCAGTATTTGGTAATTCACGAAATTTTAGACCCACAATAATATTCACTTTTACAGTATCAAAGACAAATTCCATCATTTGAGCCACATGTAAAATTGTAGTCTACATTTTTGTCATGTGGTAAAGAGTTAAATTGGACAATTAACTCTTTACCAAATGACAAAATTTAAGACTGATCCAAATTGAAAGCTTTTGCAGACGACAAATTATATGCAGTTAATATTGTGGAAGTTGCCCCAGACAGGTACTAGAAAACATTGCAGGAAGAGGAGAAAATGCGGTTACCAGCATTTTCTCCTTTTCCCACAATGTTTTCAATTCTTCCTAGGGGTTGTGAAAACATGGGATTGTTTGGGAAAGAGTTAATAAAGAGATTCTGAAAAGTCTAAAATATAGTAGTTTGGTAGGGTTAACAATGGTCATGAAAAGTAAACAAAAATCAATACGTCCCTATCAAAGCCAAAGGAAACTGACAGCCTGCTGAGACATTAGAGAGAATCCCTGAAATGGTTTGAAAGAAATGGAAATAAATGGGAAATCAACTCAGCTAGAGGGTGAATGGCAACAAATTAAGCCATGAATTTAGTTGGGAAATTTTGACAACCTGTCAACTAGTCTATCTAAAACTATTTCATAATATTCTGCCTGCACTTCTGACAGAATGGTGATGCATTTGATTTCTTTCTTACGAAAAATGCACTGATGTTTTAACCCTTTACCGCACAATCCCCACTTTTAACAACCCTGAAAAAGAAGCCTTTTGAAAACATTGTGGGAAAAGGAGAAAATGCTGGTAACCTGAGCATTTTCTCTTTTTCCCACATTGTTTTCTAGCCTTCCCAAAACAAATTCAATTTTTGAGTCAAATTTATGCTGTTGTCTGCAAATACTTTCAATTTGGACAAGTCTGAACTTTTGTCATTTGGTAAAGAGTTAACTCTTTAAATTGAAATCAGTTGCAGACGACAATATAAATGTGACTGAAAATTTGAAATTTGTTATGAGAAGAGTAGAAAACATTGTGGGAAAAGGAGAAAATGCTGGTTACCAGCATTTTCTCCTTTCCTCACAATGTTTTCAAAGGGCTTCTCTTTTAAGGTCGTTAAAAGTCGGGATTGTGTGGTAATGGGTTAAGAATGCATCTTCACTCTATAACCCTTTACAAGACAACAAAAATTTAGACTAGTCTAATTGGAATGAACTCAAAACCTAGAGCGCCAAATAAACCTAGGAGAAATTTTGAATAAAGAAATACGACCCAAATAATTGCAATTTCATGGTTGTTTTTGTCTACAGTGATTGAGCAAAGTGGACAGTGTAGATCAAAGATCAGGCTGCACATTTTCTGCAGCCTGATCTTGATCTACACTGGCCACAGAGGCAACTACACTGGTGAAAGGGGCTTTAAGGGTTAACTCTTTACCAAACAACAAAATTTTAGATGTGTCCGAATTGAAATCTTTTTGCAGAAGAAAAAATAAATTTGACTACAAAATTGAAAGTTGTTTTTCAAAAGGATAGAAAACATTGTGGGAAAAGGAAAAAGTGCTGGTAACCATGATTTTCTCCTTTTCCCACAATGTTTTCAGAAGCCGCCACTGTCAGGGTAATCAAAAGTCTGAATTGTGTTGTAAAAAGGTTTAAGAGGACAAATCAAATATTGCTTATATGGTATAATAGATATAATGCATGTATCTTTGAAAGGATTGAAAACATTGTGAGAAAAGGATAAAATGCTGGCTATCACACACCCTGTTTTCAAAAGTCTTCTGCCAAGCCCCCATAGCTCAGTCAGTAGTGTACAGGGCTTGAGAACAGGAGGTCGCTGGTTTGATCCCCGGCTTGGCCAATTTCTTTCCGAGGACTAATGCTAGTCATCCCAACAAGATTCATTCCTCTCTCACCAATGACCATTGTTTCGACAATGGTTATGTGGGGAACCAGCCAGTGGCTTGGAAAGAATACTGTACGGAGTACTGGTAAAAGAAACTCCAGGAAAGCATGGCCGCCCTGATATAACTGAAATAATGTTGAAAACGGCGTTAAACACCATACAATTAATCAATCGATCAAAAGTCTTCTTTCTCAGGGATGTTAACATGCATGATTGTTTTGTGAAGATTTAACCCTTTACCACATAATACTGTCTTTTAACAACTCAGAAAAATCCCTCAATGTTTTCTATCCTACAAAAGATAAATGTCATGTTTTGAGTTATACCGGTATTCAATTTGTTGTCTGCAAATGCTTTCAGTTTGCACAGGGCTAAAATTATGTGATGTCGTGAAGAGTTAAATGAAGAATAGATTGACTATTGCTCTTTAACTCTTTACCAAACGACAAAATTTTAGACTGGTCCAAATTGAAAGCATTTGCAGACAACAAAATGAATGTGACTGAAAATCTGAAACTTGTTTTGGGAAGGGTAGAAAACATTGTGGGAAAAGCAGAAAATGCTGGTTACCAGCATTTTCTCCTTTTCCCACAATGTTTTCAAAAGGCTTCTTCCTCAGGGTTGTTAAAACTCGGGATAGTGTGGTAAAGAGTTATCTCTATACCTACCAACATAATATGCAAACAACAAATTAAATGTGGCTCAAATGATAGCATTTGTATTTGATGGGTAGAAAAAATGGAAGGAGGAGGAGAAAATGCTGGTAACATGCTGATTACCAGCATTTTCTCCTTTTCCCACAATGTATTCAAAAGCATTCTTCCTCAGGGTCGTTCAAAGTTGGAATTGTGTGGTAAAGAGTTAAAAAGCTTCTTCCGATAGGTTGTTAAAACAGGATTATTTGGCTAAAGGTTAATAAGTTACAAATAGTCCTATTTCAGAAGCACACTGCAGATTTCAAGTCATTTTCAGCTACCAGCATAATGTTTCTGAAAACTCTGCTGGAAAAGGAAAAAACACAAAGTTTTGTTTTCTACCTTTTCACAGGAAAATCCCGTCATTCGAGTCACCTTTAACTTGTCATGATTGCTTTCAATACATGGATCCGTGGAAATCGATATTGGACCAAACAGGTCATCGCATTTATTTGGCCCAATGTGCAGCCTTGCTGTCTGCTATATCGGCTCACAAACAAGCAACTGTTAATGTTGGAGAAGTGCGATATTATGTGTATTTACAATGCTTGAATTTAGGAAAAAGTTTAAAAGATGTGCTTTGCGATGGTGTACTGCTTACGTGATATACAAAGAGATTATAAGTTTGGATTATGATTGACAATGGGACATCAGCAAAGAGTTTCGATCAACGCTATATTACGCAATGGATTAATTAATGTTACTTTTCTTTCCCCTCTGAAATTCTCCGAAAAAAACGTAAACTATTTTACAGTGGAAAACACAGGTAAAATATATGAAATACTAATAAAAAGAAAGTATGTTCACTCAAATAGCTAATCTTGTTTAATAACCTCTGCACATCACAAAGGGGCACGTGTCATCTATGTTTCAGTTTGACGTTAACATTAACCCTTGGTGCGTGAAGAATGCTGAATGAGTAGATACCGATCAGAGTGTAAAAAAATGCAGTTTATTCTTGGATTCAAACCATCTGCTACTTAAATTAAGTGCATTTACCTGTATTCTTTATTTAAGGTAAATGTAGATTTCATTCATGAAACAGACTAAGTTCTGTTTTGTACAGTCTTGGGAGTTCTACACAAAAGGCAACTTATGTTAATTAAATCAGCTTTTGACTTAGCCATATTTAGGTGGATTAGCACATCTGCCATTTCAAAGGGTATGTCGGTAAACTGTTAACTGATAAGATGTGTGTTTGATTGCCGCTGTAATCCACTCGACCACCCGTTGTCTTCAGTATATCATAAGATAAAACATACTACAAGTTTGTTAATTGACTGCACACTTTACACTTTTTAAAATCGTCTGGTAAAGGGTTAAGTAGCCTTTCTGCTATATTCTATATGTATTTACTGCATTTGTTTGTGAGCCCTTAACGACGGTAACCAAGGAAGTCAGTTTATTTCATCGCCATGGATCCATGTATTCCAACTGGACGAGTCTATAATTTTGATGTCTGGGAAAGAGTTATACCGAATGACAAACAACCAAAGGTTAATAGCTCTGCTTAGCTTTATCATTATTATATCCAATAAGCCACAATGATATTATATCCTGATACCAGCTTGTATGATAATCAATACTCAGGAGCTCTAAGCACAACTTTACTTACTTTTGGGGACAGTAGGGATGAGGATCAGACAGTAAAAAAAACTTACAGTCTGATCTCTGCATGACTCTATGGATTGATGAAAGATTCCAGATTTCATGAGATAAGCTGACAAAACACACCCTTCGTTTTGCTTTGTCTTGATCTTATCTGCTGCTTACCCGTAGATCTGACACTCTCCTTTCCCCACAATATTTCCGAAAGCTTTCTCATTCAGCAACATCAACCCTTAAAACCCTGGAACCAACTTAAGTTGTTTTGGCACAAAGTGTAGATCAAGATCAGACTGCTTCTGTATTACATATTTTAACGAAAACAGCCTTGAAATAGCAATATTTCGCATTGTTTTTTTTTCCTAATTAAAAGGTCGAAGTCATTAATTCAGCACTTTAAGAGTTAAAAACATCAAATTGTTTGGTAATTTAGGCTTACTACTTTTCAACCCTTCAGACAAGTTCTGAAAACATTGCAAGAAAAGGAATAGTTGCTTGTTACATACAATTGCTTATGTCCATACTTTTTCCATACCATTAATTCTTAACCCTTTACCAAACAATCCCGGTTTTTTATGACCCTGGGAAAAGAAGCTTTTGAAAACATTGTGGAAAAAGGAGAAAATGCTGGTTACCAGCATATTCTCTTTTTTGCACAATGTTTTCTACCCTATCTGACACCTTAAGCTCATTTGTACCAATTTTGAGTTTGTCGTCTGCAGATGTTTTGAATTTGAAAGAGTCTAAAATTTGTTGTTTGGGAAAGGGTTAAACCAATATTTTACATCAATTGTGAAACAAGTTCTTACAACCTATATTAACTCTTTACCACACAATTAAGGGTTTTAATGACCCTGAAGAAAAAGCCTTTTGAAAACATTGTGGGAAAAGGAGAAAATGCTGGTAATCAGCATTTTCTCCTTTTCCCACAATGTTTTCTAACCTTCCCAAAACAAATTTCAAGTTTTGAGTCTCATTTATTTTGTTGTCTGCAAATGCTTTCAATTCGGACAAGTCTAAAATTTTGTCATTTGGTAAAGGGTTAATCACACTTGATGATTGCTTCCTAGAAAGCTTAACCAGTACTCCGGCTGTGATGTGGATGGCCCTACAGGTTGACCTGTATCATCACACCTTTGGTGTGCAAGGCCAACGCCACACCACTACACCACTGTCTCTCATTTATTCTTGACCCCGCAATGCCAAAGTTTTACGACCCTAAAGAAGAGAACTTTTGAAAACATTGTGGGAAAAAGAGAACATGCTGGTAACCAGCATCTTCTCCTTTTTCCACATTGTTTTCTACCATTCCACAGACATTTTCTCCCATTTGAGCTTCATTTAAATTGCTGTTTGCAATTGGTCTGGTTTTGGACTTTCCCTTCTTTCAAATATTTATCATTCATGTGACTTGTACAAGATTCCACAGATTCTAAACAAAGCCAGGACAGTGATCCTTAACCCTTTACCAGACGATAAAATTTTAGAAATGTCCAAACTGAAAGCATTTGCAGACGACAATTTCAGTGTGGCTCAAATGATGCGGTTTTTCTTAGAAAGGGTAGAAAACATTGTGGTAAAAGGAGAAAATGCTGGTTACCAGCATTTTCTCCTTTTCCCACAATGTTTTCAAAAGGCTTCTTTCTCTGGGTCGTTAAAAGTCGGGATTGTGTGGTAAAGGGCTAAAGCACTGAAGAACTCTTTACAAGAGAACAGTGCGAGCCATATTTTACACTTGTCCAAATTGAAAGAATTTGCAGATGACAAACTAAACATGACTCAGAGGATGGAATTGTTCTTTGAAAGTGTAGAAAAATATTGTAGGAAAAGGAGAAAATGCTGGTTACCAGCATTTTCTCCCTTTCCCACAATATTTTCAAAAGCCTTTTCCCTTAGGATCATCAGAATTTTTTGGTAAAAGGAGAAACCAAACACACATTTTCAGTCTACAAACAACTCTAAAATAATTGCCATTTCAAGATTGCTCTTGGCCAGAATATCTCGGCAAAGCAGACAGTGTAGATTAAAGATCAGACTACACTGTTTTGTGCAGTCTGATCTTGATCTACATTGTCAGCAAATACAATGATAGTTGTCAAAGGCTCTTAGAGATTTTACAGATGGAAATGACCCCGTATTATTACGATAGCAAATTTCTCCGGCAGGAGATGGTGTCAGATTGACTAATGGCCATTCAGCGTCACATAGGTCATTTTTGTGATAATGTTTGCTATACTGTGGCAATTATAATGTCTCTGTGGCCCTTTACTTTTGCTCTTCCAATTTTTCCTTTTTTTTGTCGCTCATTACTGTACCAATATGACTTTAACCCTTTACCACACAACAAAATTTTTGACTCTTCAATAATGAAAGCATTTCTATAAAAGAAGCTTAATCCTTTACCACACAACCCCGACTTTTAACGACCCTATGAAAGAGGCCTTTTGAAAACATTGAGGGAAAAGGAGAAAATGCTGGTACCAGCATTTTCTCCTTTTCCCACAATGTTTTTTACCATTTCCCATTCAAATTTCAATTTTTGAGTCGCATTTATTTTGTTGTCTGCAAATGCTTTCAATTCGGACAAGGCTAAAATTTTGTCGTTTGGTAAAGAGTTAACATGGTTCAAATAATGAGATTTGTATCTGAAAGGGAAGAAAACATTTTGGGAAAAGGAGAAAATGCTGGTTTCCAGCATTTTCTCCTTTTCCCAAAATGTTTTCAAAAGCCTTTTTTTCTCCAGGTCGTCAAAAGTTATTATTGTGTGGTAAAGGGTTAAACCCTTTGACCATACAATCCTTTGTTTCAACAACCCTATTTCTGAAAACATTGAGGTATAAAAAGAAGAAAATGCTAGTAATCAGCATTTTATACCTTTCCCACAATGCTTTCTATCCTTACAAAGACAAAATTTGTCATCTGCAAATGCTTTTGATAAGGAGTCTAAACCTTTGTTGTCTGGTAAAGAGTTAATGCCCCTGAAGTTGAACACTTTTGAGAACATTGCAGAAAAAGGAACAGTGGCTTATTACAAGCAATTACTTCTTTTCCATACTGTTGAAAAACAATTCTCTTCTCTCATTAACTCATTACACGGCTACATCCTTTTAGATTCTTCATTATTGAAAGCTTCTGCAGACAACAAATTGAATCTTGCTGAACCAATAAAACTCGCCATTGATAGGACAAAAAATATTGCGGCAAAATGAGAAAATGCTTGCTATCAGCATTTTATCCTTTCCCCAACAAGTTTTCAAAAGCCATCCTCCTCAGGGTCATTCAAAGTCTGGATTTATTGGTAAAGGAAAATGTGACCATTGTTGACTAAGATCAGACTGCATCAAGAATACCGCTTTGGGCTGCATTCAATAATCATTCAAAATTCAATTATAACTCTGACTACTTGACGACAGCAGAACATTTAGAAACTGTTTAACCCTTAGAGCATATAAATTTTAAACCCAAAGGACATTTTCAGCCCAGAAATAAAACCCAATAATTGTAATTTTACATCTGCTTTAGTTCAGATTTCTAAGCAAAGCGGACAGAGTAGGTCAAAGATACGACTGCACATTTTGCGAAATTTGTTAGTTTTCCATGCTTACAAAATCAGTATAACCCATTACCAGACGACAAAATTTTAGCCTTGACCAAATTGAAAGCAGTTGCAGACGATAATTTCAGTATGGCTCAAATGGTGCGATTTTTCTTTGATAGGATAGAAAATATTGTGGGAAAAGGAGAAAATGCTGGTTACCAGCATTTTCTCCTTTTCCCGCAATGTTTTCAAAAGGCTTCTTTCCCAGGGGCGTTAAAAGGCGTCATTGTGCGGTAAAGGGATAATTAATGTGGAAAAGGCAAAAAATGAAAGCGGGGGGGGAGAGAAAAACCTGCTGACTTGTTTTGCAAGATTCCAATAAATTATTTTTCCAATTAAAAAATCCAATTATTTACTGTATTCTATTTCAAGCTGAGAAACTGTCTCTGAGTCCCTAAATTATTCATTGTTTCTATCTATAAGTCTAGTATTTTGGAAGTGCGAGTGTGTTTTTTCGTTTTTTTCCCCATGATTTATAACTTGTAATATGAGAATAACATACCCGTTCCTCACCCTTGACCCTTTACCACACTGTCCCGAATGTTAAGAACCCAGAGGAAAAAGGGCTTTTGAAAACATTGTGGGAAAATGAGAAAATGTTGGTAACCAGTGTGTTAACGACCACTATGAAAATAGGGCTTTTGAAGACATTGTGGGAAAGGGAGAAAATGCTGGTAACCAGCATTTTCTCCTTTTTCCCACAATGTTTTCAAGCATATGAAAGACAAAATCCATTATTTGAACCACATCTAATCTGTTGTCTTCAAAGGCTCCCAATGTGGACAAATTTAAAATTTTGTCATCTGGTAAAGAATTAACCCTCGGGGCCAAAAATAAACCGATACTTCAATGTTGTTCTCATGAAGAATGCCCTGCCAAGCAGAGAGTGTAGACCAAAGATTAGACTGCACATTCTGTGCAGTCTGATCTTGATCTACACGTGCTACAAAGGCCGCTACAGATGCAAGAGGCATTTTAAGTGTTAATTCTATCTGGTAAGTTTCATCTTTTGACACAAAAATCTTATTACCTGAGACAAATTTGTTGCAATTTGATTCTGAAATTATTCTTGTAAAGTATGGAAAATCCAACTAATATAAAGTCTAAAACATGAATAAGTACAAGCATCTTTTACTTTTGTCAGAACATTTTCCAGAAAGGTCTGCTCTGAGTTCTCTCCCCTCTTCATGATACTAAACAAATAAAGCTGTCAATAAAATAACACAATACAAGTATTGAGAGAAAATATCTATCAGTTCATCTATAAATAACCCCCTAGTGTGAAATGACTAAATAGATACTTTCAAATTACATTCCAGCCTGTTCCAGGAAAAAATGTTCTAAAGAATCTTAATAAATTCTTCTGGTTGGGGGTCTTTAACCTATCTGAAATGTGATATTCAGTATTACTCTGTGGTGTGAGTTAATTTGATGTGCATAGATATTGAGTATTTACTACAAAAGTGTTCTTAAATCCTTTTCCAACAGTGTTTTCAAAAGCCTTTTTTTGTATGTTCCCACTGTTTTCAAAAGCCTTCCTTTGTATGTTTGTATGGTGTCTATGGCCATTTTCAACATAACTTTAGTTACATCTTTGTGACCAGTACACCTTTACTTGCTTTCCTGGAGTTTCTTTTACCAGCACATGTACTTCACACAACATTCTTTGCCAGCCACTGGATGCTTTTCCACATAATCATCATCAAAACATTAGTCAGCAGTGAAAGAGGAGTGAATACTGTATGACTATCACTAAGTCTTAGGCTGTTAAGCGTGACCTGGGGCACTTTTGTGGACAGTGTAGATCTAAGATCAGACAACACAAAACATGCAGTCTGATTTTAGATCTACACTGTCCCATAAGGAGATATGCTTTCACCAAAAAATAACTTTGAAATAGCACCATTTGGGTTTTTTTACTATTGGCTTAAAAGTTTAACCCTTTCCCAAACGACAAATTTTGGACTGGTCCAAATTGAAAGAGTTTGCAGACGACAATTTTAAATTTGATGAAAATCGCAGAAAGGTCTCAAAAAGGGTAGAAAACACTGTGGGAAAAGGAGAAATTGCTCGTTACGAGCAATTTCTCCTTTTCCCACAGTGTTTTCAAAAGACTTGTACTGCAGACACGTGAAAACCAGGGCTTGTTTGGGAAAGGGTTAATTAAATTTATTTAGCAGTTCAAGGGTTAGTCCTCAGAAAGAAACTGGCTGAGCTGGGAGTTGAACCTCTGATCCCTAGTTTCAAGCTCTGTATGTTATCAACAGAGCTTCATGGCACAGCAAAACATTTTCCTTCTTCAGGGTGTGAAAGCACGGGTTTGTTCAATAAACAAATTTAATAGGCATCAGACCTCGTTGATAATGTTCGATAATCCAAAAATAATCAGCAAGAACAAATGTAAAGTGTATAAATACCAATGAAAACATTGTGACAAGAGGAAATTGCATGTAACAATTACTTTCTCCTTTTTACACAATGAAATTTCTCCTTTTGGCACTATGTTTCAAAAAGTGGTCTGCTGCAGGAAAGAAAGTCATCTTACGGTGGTAATTGTTTCAACGCTTTACTGGCTGACAAAATTTTAGCCTTGTCCAAATTGAAAGCATTTGCAGACGACAATTTCAATGTGGCTCAAAGGGTGCAAGTTTTCTTTGATAGGGTAGAAGATATTGTGGGAAAAGGAGAAAATGCTGGTTACCAGCATTTTCTCCTTTTCCAACAATGTTTTCAAAAGGCTTCTTTCCCAGGGTCATTAAAAGGCGGCATTGTGTGCTTAAGGGTTAAACAATGTCCTAGCATTGTGCAGAAAGCAAACATGGATACTTTTCTATGTGCTTAACATGGTATAAGGGAGACAATCTTCTCATACTGGTATACATAAATACATTCTCTTTCAGAGGTTATCTTACTTAACCCTTTACCACACAGTCAAATGTTTTATCGACCTTGAGGAAAAGGCCTTTTGAGAACATTGTGGGAAAAGGAGAAAATGCTGATAACCAGCATTTTCTCCTTTTTCCAAAATGTTTTCTTTCATTCCCAAAGTCACATTTATTATGTTGTCTGCAAATGCTTTCATTTTGGACAAGTCTAAAAATTTGTCGTTTGGTAAAGAGTTAAGGCTTTCTCTTGACTCTTTACCCTTTACCACACAATCATGAGAAAAAAGGCTTTTGAAAATAAGGTGGGGAAAAAAAAAGGAAATGGTGGTGACCAGCATTTTCTCGTTTTCCCACCACAATTTCTACGGTTTGGTTAACAGCATTTTCTCCTTTACTTGCAATGATTTCAGAGGCCATCTTTCACATGGTCTTGAAAATACAATACCATTAGTACCAGGATGCAGAAGAAATCTACTCACTGTTTCATCTGAGCATATAGCTGAGAGTTGAGAACCAAACATGATGGCTGTAAAAATTCCAAACAGTAGGCCCTCAAATACAAGGAATATCAGGAATATTGTTGTGGCTGGTGGAGAGACACCTGAACATTCTGTAATAGAGAAATAATCAAAGTGCTGTCAGCACTGTCATTGGTCAACACCGAATAACTGCCCTGTTTTCGATACCAAATTACAAATGATGGTTTTCTAATTCAAACATGGCAAAAAGGAAGTCTACTTAACCCTTTATCGCACAATCCCAGGTTTTCAGCCTTTAGAAAATATTGTGGGAAAAGGAGAAAATGCTGGTAACCAGCATTTTCTCCTTTTCTCACAACGTTTTCTTCTCCTTTCAAAGATAAATCCATTATTTAACCTACATTCATATTCAATTCTGCAAATGCTTTTAATTTGGACAAGTCTAATTTTTCTCATGAGATAATGTGTTAACACTTTACCAAACAATCCTAGGTTTTTTAATAACCCTGAGTCAGAAGGTTATTGAAAGCATAGTTGTTGAATGAGGAAATACTGGTAATCAGCATTTTCTCCTTTCACTACGATTTTTTCTATCCCTTCAGAGATGATTCTCATTACTTTAAACAAATCTAATTTGTCTTCTGCAAATGCTTTGAGTTTGGTTGAGTAAAAAATATGCATAAAATATACTCTGGCTCACACTTTGCACAAAGCTAAGTTTGTACATCTGTACAGTTTGATCTTTGTATACTCTGTCCACCCTTGGAGTAACACTCTCAAAGACATTTTCCAATTAAATGCTAATGAATTCAAAGGATCTGAAGTAACTGAATGTGCACTGATGTTTCAATAGCAGCACAAGGCCTAATTTTGCATTGTGCCTGGTTCTGTTCTTAGCAGAAAACCACATGTTTTTACTGTGTTTTTCTCCTTCACTCACAAGGTTTTCAAAGGTCTTTTTGTAAAGAGTTGTGAAAACATGGGATTGTAACATAAAAGGGTAACTAGAGCCATATGAACAAAAGTTATGTGTTAATATTGCTGCAACAGGAGAAATTGCTTGTCACAGTTAATTTCTCTTTTAGATACAATACTTTCAAATGTTGTCCTATGCAAGACACCTAAACAATGACAATGGCAATATTATAGTTACAGTATAAAGGCCCCCAGCCCAATGACATAATAATTATACGTAAATGAGCCATGCTCTGTGAAAAGGGGTCTTAATGCATCTGCAGAAAGTATTGACCCAGGTCAGCCTGCGCAGTCCGCGCAGGCTTACCTGTGCCAAAACTTTTCACTGTCTGTCAACTTTCTGTGTGTCCAACGACCAGTCTACCTTATGATTCAGTCAGTTGTTAAAAGAAGAGGCTATTATGGATCCATCCTCCTGTGATGACTTGCTTGGTATCACGCATCACAGAGATACATTAAGCCCCCTTTTGTCAGAGCATGGCTCCAATATACAGTATACAAACATAATCATAGAGTGATTTACTAACTTTGAGGCATGTGAACGTAATAGTGCTTCTTTATTTAGTCATGCTTTGCTTAGTAGCAGAAAGACTAGATTCAAAATCAGACAGCATGTGTTGTGCAGTCTTATCCTGATCCAACCTGCTCACAGAAGCAAATAAAGCCTGTCTTGGATACCCCAGTGATACCAGTGTTTTAGTATTTCTAGACCCATTCCTATACACGGACATTCTGCATATTTAAGAATATGCAGGAGATAGTGGTCAACTACCATACTACTCTTCATTGCCATCTTTAATGATGGACAGTCAAGACCCAAGATCAGGATACATGTTTTGTGCAGTCTGATCACAATACAAACTGTCAACAATGACAATATATAAATATACAGACATTCTGAGCTTTAATGATGTACAAGATATAGTGGTAAACTACCATACATCCCTATTGACAGACAGTCAAGACCTAGATAAAACATTTTAGGCAAATGATGCTATACTTTTTAACCCTTTACCACATAAGGAAAATTAACATCCATCAAAATTGAAACCTTTGAAGATGACAAATTAATTGGAGCTCAAATGATGGAATTTGTCTTTGAAATGGTACGGAGCATTGTGGGAAAAGGAGAAAATGCTTGTTTCCAGCCTTATCTCCTTTTCCCACAATATTTCCAAAAGCCTTCTTTCTCCAGATTCTTAAAACTTTGGATCGTGTGGTAAAGGGTTACATGCCAAAATATAAAAATTCAACCTCTTTTGACAGCTGAAAATGCAATCCACTGAAAGTCAGAGACAATTCTATCTTATAGGCTTCACCTAACAAGCAGACAGTATAGTTGCAAGATAAGACCACAAATTCTCTGCACAAAAGCCCCTTTTTATGCCTATGGCACTGAAAGGGTTAAAGGCACCTGTCACCTTGTGATATGGTACACTCAGCCATGCTCCAACATGCTAATCTTTAGACTTTAACAAAAGTACTTACATCTCCTTTTTTCAAACTCATCATTAAGTTCAAATCTTTCTTGTTACAGTTCAACAGATAAGTCTTTTTTGTTACAGTCTAACAGATGAACTGTGCTGTCATGCAATATCAGTGAAACTAAACTTGTAAATCTTCCTTAACTCTTTACCAGACGACAAAATTTCAGACTGGTCCAAATTGAAAGCACTTGCAGATGACAAACTAAATGTGACTGAAAAATTAAAGTCTGTTTTGAGAAGGGTAGAAAACATTGTTGGAAAAGGAGTAAATGCTGGTTACCAGTATTTTCTCCTTTTCCAACAATGTTTGCTACCCTTCCCAAAACAGATCTCAATTTTTCAACCACGTTTAGTTTGTCGTCTGCAAATGCTTTCAATTTAGACTAGTGTGAAATTTTGTCGTTTGGTAAAGAGTTTAGAGACAAATATTATGTTTTGAGCTACATTTAAAATGTTGTCTGCAAATGCTTTCAGTTTGGACTAGTCTACATTTTTGTCGTCTGGTAAAGAGTTAATACATGGATACATTTTAAAATATTGTGGTAAGGAAAAAAATTTTTTTTTTACACTTAATCTTTTCTTTTGTCTTTATGTTTGTTGAAAGAAATCTACTGAAAGACAAGAAAGGTTCACTGCAGGTGATCATGTGATAAATGTATGTGAAATAGGAGAAAAAACCCTTCATGATACCAAATAAGTGAAATGCACACTTCAAAGGAGCATTTAATGAGATTTCTCTCTGCAAGTTTTCATAAAACTCATAAAAAGGACTGTTAACCCCTTACCACGCAAGCCCGACTTTTAACGACCCTGGGAAAGAAGCCTTTTGAAAACATTGTTGGAAAAGGAGAAAATGCTGGTAACCAGCATTTTCTCCTTTTCCCACAATGTTTTCTACCCTTTCCAACACAAATTTCAATTTTTGGGTTCACATTCATTTTGTCATCTGCAAAAGCTTTCAATTTGGACCAGTCTAAAATTTTGTCATTTTGGTAAAGAGTTGATTTTCATTTGCTTGCAAGAACAGCTTTATAGTCAAAACAAAGATAGATTCTTACAATGAATTTCCCATTCCATTAGCAAATGGAGAGCCATTATGCAATTACAAGGGATACACACATTTTTATGACAATAAAGTTTCATTTGGCTCCACTGCTCAGTTGGTATAGCAGCAGACTCTGGTTTTGAATGCTATGAGTTTGAGGCCAACTGGAAGGTTTTTTTCTTCTTCATTATTTTTTGTTTTTCACTAAGACTAAAAAGCTAGGTCCGTAATATTTAAGGTAACAAAATAGCGATTTTTTTCATCCCACCACCAAAAAAAAGTTTGGGTCAAAATTCTAGTTTAAGTCTTTACCCTTATAGTGCTAAATAAATGATTGATTGATTGAATGGTGTTTTATGCCGCTTTTAACATTATTTCAGTCATGTCATGGTGACAGGTCACATACTGATGTATTCCTGGAACATTCTGGGTCAGTACTAATGGTGCAGATATGGCAATTTCAAACCTATTTTTGACAGAATAGAGGGCAAAGTGGGACAGTGTAGATCAAAGATCAGGCTGCACAGAATGTGATTTTGAGAATTTTTTATCTACACTGTCCACAAAAGCAGTTAAACACTTTACCAAACAATCCCGACTTTTAACGACCCTGAGAAGGAAGCCTTTGGAAACCATTGTGGGAAAAGGGGAAAAATGCTGGTAACCAGCATTTTCTCCTTTTCCAACAATGTTTTCTAGTCTATCATAAACAAATCCCACCATATAATTCATATTGCATTTGCCATCTGCAAATGCTTTCAATTTGGGCTAGTCCAAAATTTTGTTGTTTGGTAAAGTATTTGATCCAGGTTAACTCTTTACCAAACAACAAAATTTTAGACTTGTCCAAATTGAAAGCATTTACAGACGACAAAATAAATGTGACTGAAAAAATGAAATGTGTTTTGGGAAGGGTAGAAAACACTGTGGGAAAAGGAGAAAATGCTGGTTACCAGCATTTTCTCCTTTTCCCACAATGTTTTCAAAAGGCTTCTTTCTCAGGGTCACTAAAAGTTGGGATTGTGTGGTAAAGAGTTTAGCACAACAAAGGTTAACCCTTTACCACACAGCAAAATTTTTGTCTTCTCCATTTTGAAGGAGTTTACAGATAATGATTCAAAAGTTTTTCAGAATATTAGTATTTGCTCTTGAATACTGTAGGTATAAAACATTGTTGGAAAAAGAGAAAATGCTGGTTACTAGCATTTTCTCCATTTCCCACATTGTTTTCAAAAGCTTTCTTTCCCAGGGTTGTTAAAAGTCGGGAGCTTGTGGTAAACAATTAACATAATTATGACCAAAACAATATAATTTCAAGGCTCCTTGGTAAACATAACTCATGAATGACTGAACAGTGCTGATAAAAGATCAGACAGAAGTGTCTGAGCAGTCTGATCTTGATCTTCACTGTCTTTAACTAGAGGCGCTTGAGCGCCTGTATCGCTCCACAGGCCTGATATTTCTATAATGGCGAAAAGAAGTTTTTAACAATTACCATTCAATCCTGCATTTTAGCTCACTAAAGAAAAAAGGTATGGAAAAAACTTGTGAGAAAAGAAGAAAAAAATGGTAACCAGCATTTTCTTAGTTTCCCACAATAATTTCTATCCTTTTTTATATATGTCTTACTAATTTGAAGATATGTTGTCTGCAACAGGTCCTTTCACAAACCATTTTGGGTGGGGAAACATCAAAATATAGAAAATATGTCTTTCTCAGGGTCGTTAAAAGTTGTGATTGTGTGGTAAAGGGGTAATCTAAAAGAACAGCTAGGAGGGCAAATGAATGAATGTTATAGCAATATAGATCAACTTACATCAATACACCAGATAGAATGAAATATGCTGGCATACAATGAACACCTAATCCCTAATAATCAACTTTTCACAGTTAGAATGTCTTCTGTGGCAAACAACACAAAATGGTCTACAAATGCATTTACATAAATCAAATATCCTGCTCCAGGGCACAGATTAATTCTGGTGTACTGAAGTTGCAGGATCAGTTTGACTGGGTAACATTAATGCCTTATCACAAATGTAAAGCCCTGTCCCACTGTGTACCAGGTCACCAGGATTTACACCCCTTCTCTGTCCATTCTGCATTTACTCATTAGTAGGTCAACAAACCTTTACCAGAACTAATAAAAGTGCAGAGGTTCTCTTGTTCTATATCAAAAGGACTATAAAGTACCTACAACATGGGGGTTTTGTTATTAAAATACTTTTTCTTTTTTATCTTGGCATGGTTACTCAGGCTTAGTAATAAGGCAAAATTGAAAAGCTCAAGTTGTGAAAGGTGCTCAAGCTTTTATCTTATTTATGGCCAGTGATATTTCATTACTAGTACTAACTAATAGCATATCATTGGAGTAAATTGTGATCTTAATACCAAGGAAAATGTGTGGGCTTAAATAGGACAGCCCTGACTAGGTCAAGTCAATCCAATTTTCTTCCTTTTTCTTTGTTAGTCGATAAAACTAACACAATAAATAGTTTTGGAGAAGAACATTTTTTTGAAATATAAGCCTTGTCTATAAAAAAATGTGTTTTTAGGTGTATCATTTTTTTCAAAGGAATTTGGTATACAACCACCATAGAAACAATTTGGCAGACAACCACCATAGGAACTTACCTGCAAAACAACAATGAAGTCCAATGAATAGTTTTAGAGAAGAAATTTTTCAAAGATTTTACTTTATACCATAAAAGGAAAATGAGTCTCCCATAAAAGCCATGTTTTTTGACAGATCATTTTTTTTTAAAGGAATTCTGTAAACCTGTATCTAAGGAACATTCCTGCAAAATAATAATGCTATCCAAATAGCGGTTTGGGAGGAGAAGATTTTTAAAGGTTTTTTACTTTGGTTGCCATGGCAACCAGAATTCTTCATGGAACACAATTATTTGAAGGAATTTGAAAGAGGACCACCAAAGGAACATTCCTGTGAAATTTGGTAAAAATCCAGTCAATAGTTTCTGAGGAGAAGTTTTTTAAAGAAAAAGTTTACGGACGGACGCACGGACGAACGGACGGACGGACGCACGACGGACACAACACCATGACAATAGCTCGCTGGCCTTCGGCCAGTGGAGCTAAAAAAGCAATCTATCTTAGAGTCAGCCCTTTTGCAGAACACAAGAAAATGGACTCGTCCAAATTCAAAGGATTTGCTGAGGACAAATTAAATGTGGCTCAAGTGATGACACTTACCTTTGAAAGGGTAGAAAAAAAATGTGAGGAAAGGAGGAATTGCAGGTTACAAGCATTTTCTCCTTTTTCTAAAAGCCTTATACCTGTGCATTGTTAAAGGGTTATAGGGAAGTGTACATATTAGGTGTTTCTAATACCTTACCTGGTTTATCTGTAAAGTATGAAATATTACAAGACACTAGTGAGAAAACTGATTAATTGAATGATGGGTTACACTGCTTTCTACATTATTTCAGTCATATTATGGTGACAGCTCACATATTCATATAATGTCCTTGGTCTCACCAGCACTAGGCGAGGTTTCTGAAGTGTTTTGCCCAACAGCACTCCCACAAAAAAAAAAAAAAAAAAAGGAAAAACAGAGCTTCAAGTGCTTCAAGTAAGACTTGAACTCCTGGCTCTCAGGTTGCGAGTCCTCCACTTTACCACTGAGCCATGCAGGTCCCCAATAGTGAGAAAATTGAACACAGAGATCAAATTGTTTCATTTGAATGCTCTCTATCTTGAAATTTAATCTATTGTTCCATTTGAATACTCTCTATCTTGAAATTTAATCTATAACACAGAAAGCAGCTATATGCACCATGGTAGATCTTTATACTTTCTTCAACTGTTATAATGTTTTACTCCTGTGCCCCTTTCACAATTGCTTTGCGAGTACTTCTCGACCACACACTTAGGCAGCATTGCAAAACCACTTGCTCAGTGTCTTGCCACAACTCTAACGATCATCTCATGATTGTGCAACTAGTTCCATCATAACACCTGACCAACAGCATAGTGTTGAGACAAATCATATGAAAACAGTATCTGTTGCATTAACTTCAAGGATGACATCACACCAATTCATTTACACATGCATGGAACAATTACATATCATTAAAAGATCAATTGCATGCAAATATCTTTTGTCTTGCGATGGTCACATTTACTTGCTTTTGTTCATTGACTTCTGTTGAAACTGCAAAAGCATTTCGCCATTTGTTGCCAGGATTATGAGATTAATATGTTGCAATAAATCATGCTAGAATTGGGAAAGGGGCTTCAGGGCACCACATCTACATTTCAGGCAGGAAAAAAGAAGGAGAGATTGCAGTTTGAAGACTATTTAACCATACAGGGACTTTTGAAAAAAATCTGAAAAAAAAAAAAAAAGGAGAAAATGCCGTTTACCAACATTTTCTCCTTTTCTCACCATGTTTTCTACCCTTTTAAAGGAGAATACCATCATTTCAGCCACTTCTACATATAATTTGTCCACTGAAAAAAATTTAAATTCTGACAAGTCTAAAGTATTGTAGGCTGAAATAGAGTTAAAGACACACTAGAGGCCAAAAGTGAACAATGCTGGTGTTGAAATATATTCAAATTCAAATCATGCCATTTCAAAGAGTGGACTTTTTTGTGAAAATTACAACCTGTTACTGTATGGTCGGTCCAGTTGCAAAGTCACTCTAATTTTGTTTACTTTTTACCTGGTTTTAAAATTCATTTTTCTGCCAGCAACTAACACTTAGACTGACCGTGCAATAACTGATTGTCATCTTTATGAAAATATCCATACTTCTAAGAGGTATGATTTCAATCTAGATGCATTTTAACACCCTTAATGTTTAATCTAGGCCACTAATGGGCCTTTAATAAATAAGACCTTCTGAAAATATTGTGACAAAAAAGAGTCTTCTGTGAGAGGGAATGTGTTAAAAGCAATGCATGCAGGTGCCAATGCTTCGCTGCAATTGTTTTTGTGTTTTTTTTCCAGTGAAACTGCTAAGTCAAACAGGGGGCATAACTGTGTCAAAAATATTTCAGGGTAACCTTCTCTTTTTGTATGGGTTCCTCTTTTGAAAGTTGACTCTTTACCAAATGACACAATTTTCCACTTGCCTGAACTGAAAGCTTTTGTAGACGACAAAATAATTGTGACTCAAAAGTAGAAATTCACTTTTTGAAGGGAAGAAAAAAGTGTGGGAAAAGAAGAAAATGCTGGTTACCAGCATTTTTCCTTTTCCCACAATGTTTTCAAAAAGCCTTCTCTTTAGGGTCGTGTAAACTTAGAATTGTGTGGTAAAGGGTTAACAACTAGCTAGAGTTTGAAGTAAACATCTACAGTAATAACAGAAACATGAGAAAATGTCCAAGTTTTTTTCAAGACAATGACAACAAGAGCGGCAAATTGTCGCAAGATACGCCCGTCTTACCCCAAGTTGTAAAGTTGGGGCATAATAATGATAAAGGGGAGGTATAGAAAAATAGTAGTGCAGAATATTTTTTTTACTGTTGATTGAAGATAATGGCAGTGTATTTGTGTTGACGGAACTCTTGTTTATTATTGTATTACTATTAACTCTTTACCACACAGCAAAAGTTTGGACTAGTCCAAATTGAAATCATTTGCAGTTTACAAACTAAATGTAACTCAAAAATTGAAATTTGGTTTGGAAAGGGTAGAAAACATTGTGGGAAAAGGAGAAAATGCTGGTGCATAAAAAATAAGCAATTTATATTTCATGTGCACTGCACTACCCCTTGATGAGATGTATCCAGCCCTAAAATTTCATAACCCGAGGTAGTATAGTTTGAGAGATATGCATCATACAAAATTCAAGTTCGAAAAAAAAAACAAGAAAGGGCAATAACTGAAAAATTAAGCAAGCAAGAGTTGAAATTTATATGCACAGCACTTCCCGTTGATGGAATGTATCCACGCATGAAATTTCATATCCTTAGCTAGTATAGTTCTGAAGATATGCACTGGACAAAATTAAAGTTTCAAAATAAAGAAAGAGCAATAAGTCAAAAATTAAGCAAGAGTTATGGTTCATGTGCACTGCACTCCCAGTTGATGAGATCTATCTACGCATGAAATTTCATAGCCATAGGTAGTATAGTTTTGGAGATATGCTCGAGACAAAATTCAAGTATGAAAATAAGTCAAAAATTAAGGAAGGAAGAGTTATGATTCCTGTGCACTGCACTCCCCCTTAATGAGATGTATGCAGGCATGAAATTTCATAACCCTAGGTAGTATAGTTTTGGAGATATTCACCGGAGAAAATGCAAGTATGAAAAAGAAGAAAGGGCAATAACTGAAAAATTGAGGAAGCAAGAGTTATGATTCCTGTGCACTGCACTCCCCCTTGATGAGATGTATGCAGACATGAAATTTCATAACCGTAGGTAGTATAGTATTGGATATATTCACCTGACAAAATTCAAGTATGAAAAACAACAAAGGGCAATAACTGAAAAATTAGGGAAGCAAGAGTTATGATTCCTGTGCACTGCACTCCCCCTTGATGAGATCTATCCATGCATGAAATTTCATAACCCTAGGTAGTATAGTTTTGGAGATATGCTCCGGACAAAATTCAAATATGAAAAACAACAAAGGGCAATAACTCAAAAATTAAGGAAGCAAGAGTTATGATTCCTGTGCACTGCACTCCCCCTTGATGAGATCTATCCACTCATGAAATTTCATAACCCTAGGTAGTATAGTATTGGAGATATTCACCGGACAAAATTCAAGTATGAAAAACAAGAAAGGGCAATAACTCAAAAATTAAGGAAGCAAGAGTTATGATTCCTGTGCACTGCACTCCCCCTTGATGAGATTTATCCATGCATGAAATTTCATAACCCTAGGTAGTATAGTATTGGAGATATTCACCGGACAAAATTCAAGTATGAAAAACAACAAAAGGCAATAACTCAAAAATTAAGGAAGCAAGAGTTATGATTCCTGTGCACTGCACTCCCCCTTGATGAGATCTATCCACTCATGAAATTTCATAACCCTAGGTAGTATAGTATTGGAGATATTCACCGGACAAAATTCAAGTATGAAAAACAACAAAGGGCAATAACTCAAAAATTAAGGAAGCAAGAGTTATGATTCCTGTGCACTGCACTCCCCCTTGATGAGATCTATCCACACATGAAATTTCATAACCGTAGGTAGTATAGTTTTGGAGATATGCTCCGGACAAAGAACTGGACGCCGCCCGCCCGCCACGGGTGATCCCATAATACGTCCCGTCTTCGACGGGCGTATAAAAATGGAGCCAACACTAAAGAAGCAGACAACAAAACTGACACATCTTGATGTTTTCTTTCAAAACGGCTGAGCCAAAAAATGCATGGCTGACTGTGATCACATTTCAACTATTTACCACACGACAAAAATGTAGACTTGTTCAAATTGTAAGCATTTGCAGAAAGCAATTTAAAAGTAGCTCAAATGATGGAATTTGTCACTGATGGAGAAGAAAACATCGTGGGAAAAGGAGAAAATGCTGGTTACCAGCATTTTCTCCTTTTCCCACAATGTTTTCAAAAGGCTTCTTCCTCAGGGTCCTTAAAACTTGGGATTGTGTGGTAAAGAGTTAAGAAAAAAATACATACATATTTACATACCTTTCCAATCTTTTCCTATACAGATTATAAAGTGTTGCACTGCCATGTAAATTGCATGGATGGAAATAAGGCAAATGTATAACTGAAAGTAGAAAATCAAAGTACGGAAAGTTTGAGCCCCAGGGTCTGTATTCACCAACCATTCTTAAAAATGTTCTTTGTCTAATTCTCAAGAATTTTCTAGATTTGAAAGTAACAAAACTTCTGATGGTTTAGCCAATCAGAAGTTTTGTTACTTTCAAATTTAGAAAATTCTAGAGAATAACACCAAGAATATTCTTAAGAATGTTTGGTGAATACAGACCCAGGTTTTCAATTCATGCTACATAATGTTAGCAGGAGTCATAAATGATTTGGTGCTATGCAGACAGTAAATCAAAATCAGACGGCACAGACAACACAGTCTGATCTTGGATCTACAATGTCCATTTTGTTGGCAGATGATCTTACAAAGCAGCCTTGGAATTACGACACCAGCATTTTCTGTACCAACTGTCACCATTGTTGGACTGTGCAAGAGTCAATCTAATCCTTTAACTCTTTACCAAACGACAAAATTTTAGACTTGTCCAAATTCAAAGCATTTGCAGATGACAAAGTAAACGTGATTCAAAAATTGAAATTTATTTTGGGAAGGATAGAAAACATTGTGGTAAAAGGAGAAAATGCTGGTTACCAGCATTTTCTCCTTTTCCAACAATGTTTTCAAAAGGCCTCTATTTCAGCGTCGTAAAAAGTCGGGACTGTGTGGTAAAGGGTTAAAAATAACAAGAAATTATAGTATTGTCTGAATCGAAAGCAATTTGCAGACAATAAATGAATAACACTTCTATAATTTGACTTGTCTATGAACAGGTAAAATACAGGGGAAAACATTCAAACAGCTTACAATTTTATTTTATCATTACACACTTTACTAAACCACAAAACTGTAGACGCGTTTCAATTTAAAGCATTTGTAGCCAAAAAATAAATGTGTCTCAAATGTTTGAGTTTGTCTTTCAAAGGGCAGAAAATCTTATGGGAAAAATGTCTCAAAATGTTTTCAAAAGCCTTCTTCTTCTTGGTCATAATAACACAGGATTGTGTGGTAAAGGGTTAAGCTGATAAATGTCATAACACAGTAAATAATTTCAGAGTTTTCTTCTTTTCCCACAATGTTTTAAAAAGCATTCCTCTTCAGGATTGTGAAAAGACATGATTGCGTAATAAAGGCTTAATTTGATAACATGCAGACCTACAGATAAAACGGAGTGATACTATTCTAAATCCATTATTTCTCTTCCAAACCCTATGATGCAGGTACTCATTAGAATCGTCTCGAGACTATTCTTATGAGACTATTCTTATGAGTACCCATAACATAGGATTTAGTGGAGAGTGACTAATATTTTCAGTTTTGAAATCAAAATCACTCCCTCTATCTGAAGCTCTGAATTATTATCATCAAAATACAGTAAGTCATTCCATTTCTATCTCAGTAACACAAAAACTTGAGAGATTATGTTCTGTGATGCTAAATGACAGGCCTAGACAAAATTCTAAGAATTAAATTAATAGATTCTAGATGAATTGCTCTTAAATGTCATCTGTAATTCATCAATTTTCTCTTGACATTTAAGGATTAATTGACAACCTGCCATTCTCAAAATAGCGGAATAATTATGTCATTTTTTTTGCTACAATTTTCTATCATCTTTTAAAGGGGGCTATAAAGACTTTCATAATCAAACCAAACTTCTACATGTAAAATGTACTACCAATGAGTTTAGGAAACAAATAGTTTGAAAACCTTCAACAAAATACTCATTACTAATGCATCCTTTATCTCTTTACCAAACGACAAAATCTTAGTATGGTCCAAATTGAAAGTATTTGCAGACGACTAATAGACTATTGTTCAAATGGTGAGATTTGTCTTTGATAGGACAGAAAACATTGTTATAAAAGGGAAAAATACTGGTTACTAGCATATTCTCCTTTTCCCCCAATGTTTTCAAAAACCTTCTTGCTTAGGGTTGTCAAAACTGTGGATTGTGTGTTAACCCTTGACCAGACGACAAAATTTTGGCCTTGTCCAAATTGAAAGCATCTGCAGACAACAATTTCTATGTGGCTCAAATGGTGCAATTTTTCTTCGATAGGGTAGAAAACATTGTGGGAAAAATAGAAAATGCTGGTTACCAGCATTTTCTCCTTTTCCCACAACGTTTTCAAAAGGTTTCTTTCCCAGGGGCGTCAAAAGGCGGCATTGTATGGGAAACAGTTAAAGGGTTCAGGGCACATTGCTGCTTGTTTAGAATTTGTGCCAGAATTTCAGTAAGGATAATGGCAATGTTGCATGATCAATTACTCGCATTATATATGCTGCAACATATTGAAATTTATAAGCATGATGACATCATATCAATTTTGATCTTATAAAAAATAGACATAGTTACTGGTTGCAAAACTGTCAAAATGTCATTCACACCTAAAAATTGCAACTTTCTACTGGAAACAATTGTCCAGTTTTCTTCACACTTACAGAAAGAACACCTTTTGTAGCATTTTTAGATATCCTATTCAATGCAAAAAAAAATGTAAATAAGGTCCTGTAAAGGGGCATATTTAGACTTTTTGCAGTGATCCAAAGTTTTTTTTGTAAAACACTGATTAATAATGCTAAATATATTTGAACTGTACTCTGGCAAGAGGAAGCTTAACACATCTCCATGATGCATGATACTAAGCAAGTCATCACATAAAATCAATAAAATCCATTTTGTATAACAACTGACTGATTCATGAGGTACACTGGTACGTTGACATGCAGAAAATTGACCAATAGCGAAAAGTTTCGGCCTAGGTCAGGCTGCATGGGTTGATACTTTTCGCAGATGCATTAAGTCCCCTTTTCACAGAGCATGGCTCATTTTTCTTTGCATTTGCCAAGAAACTGGACAATTGTACTCAATAAAAAGGTGCAATTTTGGTGTTTAACTCTTTACCAAACGACAAAATTTTAGACCAGTCCAAATTGAAAGCATTTGCAGACGACAAAATAAATGTGACCAAAAAATTGAAATTTGTTTTTGGAAGGATAGAAAACATTGTGAGAAAAGGAGAAAATGCTGGTTACCAGCATTTTCTCCTTTTCCCACAATGTTTTCAAAAGGCCTCTTTCTTAGGGTCATTAAAACCAGGGATTGTGTGGTAAAGGGTTAATGCAGGGATGGTCATTTTGCAACTGGTAAATCTATTGTTTTTTTTTTTCTTTTGTGAGACCTAATTACATGATGTCACCTTGCAAATTGTTTTTTCGACTTCTCTTTCTTATATAAAGATAGTCTGAAACTCTCCTCTTACTAACATCTTTACTAGAAGACAAAAATTAGACTCAACCAAAGTAAAAGAATTAAATTTTATAGACTACAATTTCTCAGTAGCTCAAACACTGCCTTTGAAATAGTAGAAAATATTCTGGGGAAAGGTAGAAAATACTGGTTACCAGTGTTTTCTCCTTTTCCAATGATTTTTTCTAATTCCTTCTTCTTTATGGCTATTGAACCATGGAATAGCTTGGCAAAGGGTTACTTCAGTGATAAAACAATTTAACTCTTAACGAAACAATGACGAGTTCTGATGTCTCTGGAAAATCAGACTTTTGAAAACAGCATGGGAAAAGGAGAAAATGCTGGTAAGTAGCATTTTCTCCTTTTCCCCCATGATGTTTTGTAACCTTTCAGCAACAAGTCCAGTTATTTGAGCCATGTTTAATTTGTCGTCTGCAAATGCTTTGAATTTGGACCAGTCTAAAGGTTTGTCATCTGGTACAGAATAATAATAATATTACATGTACATGAATCTGGCCAACCCCCTTTAAAACGCAGAGAAAGTGAATTAGGAGATTGAAAATCCCCGCATATTCTTATTTCTTTGGTTGGCATTTTTATGACAAATCAAAATTATACACAAGTAAATATTTCCTACAGACAACTTCTGTAATTTTGCATATTGAAATGGATCATTCTGAAAATCACTGCTACTCATTAGCAACTCCTTTTGCCACCATTTTTTTACGGTGAGTTCACAAGGAAACCCTTTACCAGACAATCCCTAGTTTGAACAAGCCTGAAGAAGAAAGCTTTTCAAGACATACTGGCTAAAAGGAGAAAATGCTTGTAACCAGCATATTCGCCTATTCCAAAAATATTCTCTGACCTTATACTCACAAATTCCATCATTTGAGCCACATATAATTATCTGTGCTTTCAGTTTGGAAAACACTGTGGTAAATTGCTGAATACCAGCTTTTGCTTCTTGTTTCTCTCCAGTGTTTTCAAATGCCCTCTTTCTAAGGGACATTAACTCACAAAGTTATTTAGGAAAGAGTCAACAAGCTTCACAATCATTAAGGTTTAGAATCTATTCAATAGAAAGAGGTCTACTTACTGTAAAAAGTACAAAATATTTCTGATTATTTTCCCCGACACAGTTATTGACCCACGGGCAGTGATGATCCATCTTCCGGATGCATCTCTGACAAACACTGTAAAACAAGACAAAAACAAAATTGATTGATTGATTGTATGGTGTTTAACGCCGTTTTCAACATTATTTTAGTTATATCACGACGGGCAGTGCACCTATCCATGCTTTCCTTGAGTTTTTTTTTACCAGTACTCCACACAATATTCTTTCCAAGCCACTGGCTGCTTTCCCACATAATCATCGTCAAAACAATGGTTAGTGGTGAGAGAGCAATGAATCCTGTCGCAATGACTATCATCAATCCTCGGAGAGAAATTGGCCAAGCCAGGGATCGAACCAGCGACCTCCTGCTCTCAAGTCCTGTACGCTACCAACTGAGAGAAAAGCAAGAATAAAGCATTCAAAATTAACTAACTCATATGCAGTGTTTCTGCTAGCTCATGAATTTTTGGGGTCATCTGTGACTCCATGTTTGGAATTTTGGAGGTCGTTCAGAAATTTTAACCCTTTACCACACAATCCCGACTTTTAACGACCCTAAAAGAGAAGGCTTTTGAGAACATTATGGGAAAAGGAGAAAATGCTGGTAACCAGCATTTTCTCCTTTCCCAACACTGTTTTCTACCCTATCAGAGAAAGAAATTATCATGTTGGCAACATTTAATTTGTCGTCTGCAAATGCTTTGAATTTGGTCTGGTCCAAAAATGTGTCGTTTAGTAAAGAGTTAAGGGTCATGGTCTTTAACCTTTTAATCCTTTACCACACAATGAAATTTTATACCTGCCCAAAGTGATTAACATTTGCAGACCACAATTTGAATGTGGCTCAAGTTAAATGATGCGTTTTTTCTTTGACAGGGTTGAAAACATTGTGGGAAAAGGAGAAAATGCTGGTTACCAGCATTTTCTCCTTTTCCCACAATGTTTTCAAAAGGCTTCCTCTTCAGGATCATTAAAAGTCAGCATTGTGTGGTAAAAGGGTTAATTTTTTTCCACATGTTGTTCCCCTTTGTAGATGTTGCACATACAGTAATGCTAAAAGTTTTATATGACAATGTGGTATTAGCCCTTTACCAAAAAACCTGAAATTTTGGATCTGACCAGATTGAAAGTATTTTCAGACGACAAAGTAACTGTAGCTCAAATAATAATTTCTGCCTGGGGGGTGGGGGTGGGGTGGGGGTAGAAAAGATTGTGGGGAAAAGGACAAAATGCTTACAATGCATATGTTCTTTTCCCACAACATTTTCAAAAGCTTTTTCTGATAGGGTCATTAAAAATCAGGACTGTGTGGTAAAGGTAGATCTGAAAGTTAAAAACAATGACTGATCAATGTTTGTTGTTCTTTATTGACTCTTTACCTAATGACAAAATTTTGGACTGGAACAAATTGAAACCATTTGCAGACAACAAAATAAATGTATCTCAAATAAGGACTTCTGCCTTTAATAAGATAGAAAACATTGTGGAAAAAGGAGAAAATGCTGGTTACCAGCATTTTCTCCTTTTCCCACAATGTTTCCAAAGGCTTCCCACTAAGGGTCGTTAAAACCCCAGATTGTGTGGTAAAGGGTTAAACAGTTTTCTTGTAGAAAGTGTGCCGTAGGTCATCCTGATTATTCCAGCAAGTCTGTGACCATGTTCAAACAGGGTCTAAAATACAGATTTATACAGTTATATAGGCGAGACAACGGTGATGTCATACTGTATAATGTCATGTTTTAGATCGATACGGTGTAAACCAGAAACAAATAATTCTGTGCAGTTATAAAATTGAGGATTTTGTAAGATATATTAATTAAATCAATCTTTTATGTTATTTTTTTTTTGTTCCATTTTACGTTATGTCTGCATCAAAAACACAGACTTTCTGAAATGCTGCATATGGCACTTTCTAATAATGAAGACTAAAATCTCAAAACGATGCTTTTCCAGGCAATTTTGTTCAGTCCATTATATTACAATATCAACTGTTAGAGCCTAAAAAAAAAAAAAAAAAAACAGACATTCTAGTCTGGAAATAAGACCCAAATAATTGCAATTTCTTGGATGCTTTTGTCTCTGTAGCTCTTCCGCAAAGCGGACAGTCTAGATCAAAGACATGTGACAGATCAATCACCAAAATCACCATCTCCCTATCAACCATGAAATGATGTAAGATACATGTACATAGTCCCCAGCAAACACCAATAAACTTCATTGCACTTCATAAAATCTATGTTTGTAATCTTCTACAAAATACATGTGAACCATGCCCTGTGAAAAGGGAATTTAATGCACCTGCGAAAAGTATCGACCCCGTTCAGCCTGCGCAGGCTGACCTGGGCTGAAACATTTTGCTGCTTGTCAATTATCTGTATGTCCAAGGACCAGGCTAGCTCATGACTGTTGTTAAAAAAAGTGGCTATCATGGATCCATAATTCTGTGATGGTTTGATTGGAGATGTATTAACCCTTTACCACACAATCCCGACTTTTAACGACCCTGAAAAAGAAGGCTTTTGAAAATCTTGTGGAAAAAGGAGAAAATGCTGGTAACCAGCATTTTCTCCTTTTCCCACATGGTTTTCTACCCTATCAAAGACAGAAATCAATATTTGAGCTACTATTAATTTGTTGTCTGCAAATGCTTTCAATTTGGTCGAGTCTAAAATTTTGTTGTGTGGTAAGAGTTAAGCCCCCTTTTGCCAGTGCATGGCTCATGTAAATGTACCATAATAAGGGAAACCACTAGGTAATCTATGTACATAAAACTCTATAACTATACCTGCAATGATGAGCCCTGTCTGGCTTGATGCTGATACATTTGGGACATTTAAACACCACCTGACCTTCTTTTAAACCTAATTTCATGATGTTTTCTCGTGTGGCATTTCCTTTTGGCACTGCTCCCTGAAAAATATACCAAAACATATAACTGCTTTCTGCAAGACACACCAAATACAGATACCAGTGCTTTCTGTAAAATATGTAAAATGAAGTAACACTGCTTTCAATCCAATATACCCGTACCCCAACACAGCTAACACTGCTTTCTGTAACACTTACCAAAAAAAGATAAATTGCTTTCTGAAAATATACAAAACAAAGATAACTGTCTGCCCAGTAAAACTATGGTAGTCAAAATCAATATTAATTTTGATTATATTCATCTCTTTTTCTTGTGTCCCTTTTCAATAACACTCTAGAACTAATTCTCAAGAGTTTACAAAATCCATTGTAACACAATTTCTGAGTGACCTAACCCTTAAAGCGCTGTTGCCAATTAAACTTTTTTTTTTTGCTGACAGTGTAGATCAAGATCAGACTGCAGAGAACGTGCAGTCTGATCTTTGATCTACACTGTCAGCTACTTCAATACACCTTCTGGCTAAAACAACCTTGAAATGACAATATTTCGGATGTTTTTCTTCACTGAAAAGGTTTATTTCATAAATTCAGTTCTCTAAGGGCTAAACAAATGGTTTAGCCAATCAGAAAATAGTTAAGCCAATCAGAAATACATTTACTTTCTAAATTTAGAGACTAAAAATGTAGTTCATTTTCAATTTTGTTTTTCTGCACTCTTCAAATTTCAAAAATACTTACTGGATCTGTTAACATGGCTTTGGAATGTGAGGCCACTGCAAGCATGAGAAACAAGTTAAAGAGAAGTCCATTTCCCACACTGTAACCATAATGTGGGCTGGGAATCAACATTATAAACATCACCACATATTCCGCATATAAAATCAATAACCATGTCAAGACTACACAAATGATCCCACATATGTCTTTCACAAACCACACAGAACTGTCTTCTTTTGGAATCAGTCGGTGAAGACCACAGCGTCGTAAACAAGGTCCACAGTCTATAATCACCATCCCATCTTCTACAGGGCGCCGGGGCTTGTCTGGCTTCATGATTGGGTCTTTTTCTGGGTCGTGGTGCCTCCTAAAAAAAAAGGTAATGATAAACTGGTCAATTTTACCTCATCTGCATTAACCTTTAACCCTTTCCCAAACGATAAAATTTAGACTGGTCCAAATTGAAAGAGTTTGCAGACTACAATTTTAAAATTGATGAAAATGACAGAAAGTTCTCCAAAAGGGTAGAAAACACTGTGGGAAAAGGAGAAATTGCTCGTTACGAGCAATTTCTCCTTTTCCCACAGTGTTTTCAAAAGACTTGTACTGCAGACACGTGAAAACCAGGGCTTGTTTGGGAAAGGGTTAACCAAACAATCCTGAGTTTGAACAAGCCTGAAGACGAAAGCTTTTGAAAACATACTGGGTAATGGGGAAAGTGCATTTTCTCCCTTTCCCTACAAACTAATCTAAAATTTTGTCATCTGGTAAAGAGTTGAAATTGAGCCCTACTGTCCTGAACATGAACCAGTCTCCTTGCAGTGACATTGGATCATCTTGGCCTTATTATCATCACCCACAATTCCTTTGTGTCCCTTGATTCCTTCTGGACAACAAATCTTAAGATTTCAGATACATGTAGAAGTCAGCAAAGTAACATTGAAAGCTCAAGTGCTTATAAAACTTTTTATGTGCTAAAATTGGTTGAGCATGAAATTATAAAGTTAATTATAATCTGATACCACTTATGGAGTAAATTCTTAACTTTCAGAGCAATTACTTCCTTCTTTTTAGATAAACGTCTAATTTTAAAGTTTCCTCACTGTCTAAAGAATTAACGAAATTCTAAAGTTGAGCACAAACTCAGTTGAGCATGTACTCAAAATTCAAAAGGATGGCTCCAAAAATTTAGTACACTTAAAATCTTTAAGACCAACAGTAGCAACCAATGAACCAGCAACTAGCCAAGTAACCAACCAGCCAGATACCTATTAATTACTGCCTCTCTAGAAAAGTTAACTCTTTACCAAACGACAAAATTTAAGAATTGTCCAAACTAAAAGCATTTGCAGACGACAAAATAAATGTGACTGAAAAATCAACATTTTGTTTTGGGAATGGTAGAAAACATTGTGGGAACAGGAGAAAATGCTGGTAAGCAGCATTTCCTCCTTTTCCCAAAATATTTTCAAAAGACTTCTTTCTAAGGGTCATTAAAAGTCAGCATTGTGTGGTAAAGGGTTAACAAGAGTGAGGCATCTGATATTTTAACCCTTTCAGTGACATAGGCCAAAGGTGATAACTTGCCTGCATAGCATGGATCAAGATCAGGCTGCACAGAACTTGCAGTCTGAGCTTGGATCAGCTTGCTTTGTCAAGTCTGTCAAGTCAGAATCCTTCTGAGTTTCAGTGAGTAGTGTTTTGAGCCATAGATTAGAATAGGTCAAGTTCATATAGTTGGTAAAGAAAGCGAAAATCTTTCAAATTAGGTCACTATCAAAATACAAATTATACCCAAGCTTTAAAGACCCTGAAAAAGAGGCCTTTTGAGAACATTTTGGGAAAAAGAGAAAGTGGTGGTAACCCGCATTTTCTCCTTTTCCCTCAATGTTTGCTACACTTTCAATGATAACTCCCATAATTTGAGCCACATTTAATATTTTGTCTGCCATTACTTTGAATTTGGACAAGCGTAAAATTATAACTTATGTCATGCTTTTCGGTAGTTTATCAGAAAACAATGGTGGATTAGAGTTTGATAATTTCACTGTTTTGACTGGTGAATTTACCGATTGATAAACTCACTGGTACTGAAATACCAAGAGCTCCCCTGTACTTCTCAAGTCCCAACAAAACTGGGGTTAGAAGCATGAAATGGATAGGACACATTTTTTTAGTGAAAGATCGAAATTTATTTCATCTAGTAAACATCATATGGTAATTATTTTCAGTCGAGGCTGCACCACTCATGAAAATATTACCGATGATGTTCACTGAGATAAATTTTGATCTTTCACAAAAAAAAAATTATCCTCTATATCTCCTGGTAAAAAAGATTTATATGAATAAAAAAGAATTACTTAATTCTGGTGGGGAAGTGTGTGTTATCAAGTGTTTCTGTGTGTTAAACTAGTAACATGCAACTTTACTGAAACATCTTTTTGCACCCTTGAAGGAGGCAGCTAATAAAAATGCTATTGGGTATCAATTCACCCTCACCAAACAATGCTAATTTTAAAAAGTGCAGGGAAAACAAGGGCTTTTGAAAATGTTGTGGAAAAGGAGAAATGCTGGTAACCAGCATTTTCTCCTTTTTCCCACAATATTTTCTATCCTAACAAGAACATATCTCACCTTTCGAGGAATATTTAATTTGTTGTCTGCAAATGCTTTCATTATGAAGCAGTCTAAAATGAAATTGTATGGAAAAAGAGTTGAAACCCTTTACAAAACAACAAAATTTTCCTATTTTCAAAATTGAAAGGAAAGACATGAAATAAATTTGATGAATCTAAAAACACTGGATTTGTATAATGGAGTTAAAAACCACTGTAGTGGGCGTGAATGCTGATCACCAGCATATTCTCATTTTCCCACAATGTTTTTAAATGCCATAATTCTCAGGAAGCTTGAAATTGTTTACCAAAAGTACCTTTATTTACAGATAAAATGAATTTTTAAGCCTTGCAAATTTGGCAACAAGAGTTCACAAGCTGACTACTGCATGAGTGTAACAAAGGCAAACGGTTTGTTAACTCTTTACCACACAATCCCGAGTTTTAACGACCCTGAGAAAGAAGCCTTTTGAAACATTGTGGGAAAAGGAGAAAATGCTGGTAACCAGCATTTTCTCCTTTTCCCACAATGTTTTCTACCCTTCCTAAAACAAATTTCAATTTTTCAGTCACATTTATCTTGTCGTCTGCAACTGCTTTCAATTTGGAGTAGTCTAAAATTTTGTCATTTGGTAAAGTGTTCACTCTTTACCACATGACAAAAAATGTCCCAACTGAAAGCTTTTTCAGACAACAATTTAAATGTGGCTCGAACGTTGAGATTTGTTTTCGGTTAGATAGAAAAGATTGTTGGAAAAGGAGAAAATGCTGGTTACCAGCATTTTCTCCTTTTCCCACAATGTTTTCAAAAGGTTCTTTATCCAGCATCATTAAAAGTCAGGGCTACATGGTAAATGGTTAAACCTTTACCAAAACAATCCAGAGTTTCAAAGAGCCTGAGAAATGGGCTTTTGAAAACATTGTGGTAAAAGGAGAAAAATTTAATGCAAGTAACCAGGCCACAGCAGCATTTTCTCCTTTTCCCACACTATTTTCTATCTGATCAAAAATTGACTGATTGATTATATGGTGTTTAACACCAATTTTGACATTATTTCAGTTATATCATGGCAGCCAGTGCACCTATCCATGCTTTCCTGGAGCTTCTTTTACCAGTACTCCATACAATATTCTTTCCAAGCCATTGGCTGCTTTCCCACGTAACCATTGTTGAAACAATGATCAGTGGTGAGGGAGGAATGAATCCTGTCGCAATAATGATCATCAATCCTCGGAAAGAAATTGGCCAAGCCGGGCTGATCAAAGATAAATACCATAATTTTAACTGCACATAATTCATGGCATCTGTATTTACTTCCAGTATAAATTTCTGTCGTTTGGTAAAACTTTAAGGGTGATGTGTTAATAACTGTGACCATAATTACATACTGGTGCAGACGTCCAGAAAAGAGGGAGTGATGGTATACTAAATCCATTATTTTTCTTCTAAACCCTATGTTGTGGGTACTCATTAGAATCATCTCGATGAGACTATTCTAATGAGTACCCATAACATAGGGTTTAGGGAAGAGTGATTAATATTTTCACTTTTGAAATCAAAATCACTCCATCTGGAGCTCTGCTGGTGAGATTATTCTGGGGTTAACTCTACTGCACTTAACTCTTTCTCTGAGTCTGACAACAAAATTTTAGACCTGTCCAAATTGAAAGCATTCACAGACAATAAATTAAATGTCATTTAAACAATTGAATGGCTTTGGAAAGTTCAGAAAACACTGTGGGGAAAAGGAGGAAAATAATGCTGGTCACCAGCATTTTCTCTTTTTCCGAAATTGTTTTGAAAACATTTTTTGTCAGGGTTGTTAAAACTTGGGATTGTGTTGTTAAGGGTTAGGTTATATACTAGCATTTACAGATTATAACTATCATATTACCGAGTTTGTCAAAAGCTGAAAGAGAAAAAAGTTTTCGGGTTATTCCTTAGGTGTTTGTTTTTAGACACAATGGGACATTCAACCCATTACTAACTAATCCTGTGTTTAAACGATCCTGATGAAAAGCCTTTTAAAAACATCATTGAAAAATGCTGATAACCTGCATTTTCTCCTTTTTCTACAATGTTTTTCTACAATTTCCATGATTGACAGAAATAATCTTTTGAACTGCATTCAATTTGTTGTCTGCAAATGATTTCAATTTGGATAGGTCTAAAATTTTGTTGTTTGGTAAGGAGTTAAACCATTACATCAAACTAAAATACAACACACATCCATTGCAGTAACTGGCCTTCAGAGTAACTCTTTGCCATATTATTCTCAAGAAACTCATGATATGTTTCTGGTACATCTTTACTAGTTTTACATTGATTGATTGGTCTTTACACCTCTTTCAACATCATTTCAGTCATATCACTGCGGCAGCTCAGTAACTCTTGTATGTCCAGGGTTTCACCAGAACTTTGCTCTGCAGGGTTTTGCTCAAGGACACTCCCACAAAAAAACCTAGTGCTTCCAATGAGGACTGGAGCCTGGGTCTCCAGGTTACAAACAGAACACCTCACCACTGTCTAGCAGGACCCCACTGGGTTCACAGATATGGATTAACGATAGATCAATTGACATGTTGATGCATTGTGATAGTGATTGCCATAAGCCTTTACCACACGACAAAATTTTAGACTCATGAAGATTGAAAGCATCTGTAGAGAAATTAAACATGACTCAAATGATGAGATTTGTTTTTGAAAAAAGGAAAAAAAAAAAACATTGTGGGAAAAGGAGAAAATGCTGATTACCAGCATTTTCTCCTTTTCCCACAATGTTTTTAAAAGTCCTCTACCACAGGGTTATTAAAATTCAGGATTGTGTATAAAAGGTTAACAGCAATGCATCAATAGCTATCTTAAATATGAGCCATGCTCTTTGAAAAGGGGGCTTAATGCATCTGCGCAACGTATCGACCCAGGTCAGCCTGCGCAATCCACGCAGGCTGACTTGGGCCAAAACTTTTCGCTACTGGTCAGTTTTCTGCATGTCAAAGGACCAGTCTACCTCATGATTCAATCTGTTGTAAAAAAAAAAAAATGGTTTTTATGGATCCAGAATCATGTGATCACTTGCCTGGTACTATGCATCACAGAGATGCAGTAAACCCCCTTTTGCCAGAGCATGGCTCATATGTTTAAATATCACTGATTGTGTGTTCATCTTTCAGAAGGCTATCCAGATCATTATAACCTTGCCATACTTTAAAAATAATTTATAACTGAGTTAAGTAAGGAGATAACTGGCTAAACATGAGTACCAACAGACAAATGTAAGAAAAGGAATGTTTTTCTGTTGTGTTTCCTTGAAGGGCTATGGTGGATTTGTTGAAATGTCACATGTTCAATAGCATGCGTCAATTATGTGGGATCATATTCAAATAGTAGATTGAATATAGCAGTGTTCCAGTTTGATTGCAAACATAAAATGCATATCGATTTTTGAGATATTCCAGTGTTGAGGCGGTATTCCAGTATTTCTGCAAGTCAAGTGACTGCTAGGGTTTTGAGATTAATATATGTATATATATATATCTCCACGCTATGTATATTCGGTCACAACATGTATTCGGTCAGCCCCGGAAAACATTAACCCTTTCCAGTTTACTGCGCAGCCGCGGAGTTGTGCATGTAGATTTGTTTATATTGGTAACGCTCTTGCGATTCCTACTACTATCCTGAGGAAAATGGATATAAGAAAGGTAAAATACACATTTTTATATTTTCATATCCCAAATCACATGTTTCTACTATTCCCTAATTTCCCCCATCTTCAAAGTATTTTTTTTTTGGTGAAAACTTACATAAATTCAGATATACTCTCCGTCGTCTGCAATATTGATTTTTTCCAGGGCCTACTATGCTCCCGCATTCCGTAGTATACTGTTCGTCAAAAGTTAAGTGTCGCAAAATAAGATGGCTACTCATACAGACTTTATAACAATTGTGTCTCTATTTGGTACATTATAATTCACTGTCATGTTAATTTGCCTCAGATTTTTTAACAATATGTCTCTTTCATTTCAGCCCAAACCAGGCAAAAGAGGACGCTACCGTCCCTATGACCCCGAGCAAATCTCCAGGGCAGTGAATGCGGTCTACATAGGCACATATCAGTGCGGAAAGCAGCGCAGCAGTATAACATCCCCAAGTCAACCTTGATTGGCAGAATCAGTGGGCGTACAGGCATTGATTGTGTCAAGTCTGGAGTGCCTCCTTTGTTCACAGAGGAACAAGAAGCCCTTCTCAAGAATCACCTGGTTACCATGGCAGAGGTGGGGTATGGATACAGCAGACAAGAGACCATTAACCTGGCCAGTGATTATGCCATACACCTGGGCCTTAGGGACTTAGATCATCCACTGAGTGGAAGGTGGTTGCAGGGATTTCTTGAGCGGTTTCCCGAGCTGAAAGTGAAGAAGCCAAGGAGTCTGGAAATTGCCAGAGCCTGTAGTGCAACAAAACCAACAATTGACAATTATTTTAAAGAACTAGATAGAATCATGAAGAAATACAACTTGCATCACAAACCACATTCAGTTTTTAATGTTGATAAGAAAGGGTTGAGCTTGGAGCACAAACCACCCAAAATAGTTGCAGGCAAGCATTACAAGGCACAGGCTGTTACGGCTGGGAGATCAAAGACTGTAACCCTGATAGGATGTGTCAGCGGTGTTGGGCAGCAGATCCCACCATTCTTCATTTTCTCTGGTGCATGAATGATCAGCGAGCTGATGGAAGATGCCTCTCCAGGAGCTGTTGGCACAGTAACACAATCTGGATGGTCCAATACAGTGGTGTTTGATGACTATATGAAAAATCATCTCATCAAGTAACTTCCATCTAGGAGCCCAGCATCACCTGTCTTGGTCTTGTATGATGGACACAAGAGTCATGTTTCTCTATCACTTATTGAGTGGGCCAAAACAGAGCATATCATTCTTTTTGTCTTGCCACCACACTGCTCACATTTGTTGCAGCCCCTTGATGTCAGCTGTTTTGGACCTTTTGAGATCTCCTGGAATGCAGCTTGCCACACTTTCATTAGGGAGTCTGGCGGGCTCATGGTCACTCGAAACGAAGCGTGTAAAATTGCATGCAAAGTTTACTCATCAACTCTGACAGTACCAAACATACAGGCAGCATTCAGAAGATGCAGACTGATACCTTTTAACCCAGATATAATCAAGGATCACCATGTTGCCCCTTCATTATCATTTGCAAAACCATCTGTATCTAAAAGAACAGATGCAGAGCATTCAATAGCTGATGCTAAGAAAATTCTTGGAGGAGAAGGGTGGTAAAATTCTGCAAAATGTCACAACAGCCAAAAAATCCAGAAACACTTTGAGTAAAGTGGTGTCAGGTAAAGCAATTACAGAGGATGAGGTACTTTCCAAAATAAAAGACCATACAGAAAAATATAAGCCCAAAGCAAAACAAGTCCCTAAGAAATCTACCTCACCAAAACCCAGCACTAGTGGAGTGTCTTCATCAAAACCTGCTAAAATACCAAGGAAGGCATTGGCAGAATCTATATTGGACACTTCAGATGAAGAATTACCTGATTCTGAAAAGTGCATAGTTTGCAAAAGGGTCCAGCCAGACACATCAAAACACCCATATATTTTTATAATAAATTGGGGAAAATGTGACAAGTGTAATGGGTGGGTGCATCTTGCATTTTGCAGCAGCATTAGGGTTCTTAGAAGGAGTGACCCATTCCTTTGACCCAACTGCTCACAGTAATTATCCACAAACTCGTCAAACCTAATCACACCTATGTTTTTTGGTTAATTTAATTAGTTTGGTGCGATTATTAGACAATTTTATGTAGTTATCTGTTAATTTTGACAGTTTAAAACTTTTCCCCCATATCTACAACATTTTGACACTTAACTTTTTTCGAACAGTGTAGAAAACTAAAGTTGACCGAATATAGGATCTACAAATAGAAATTATTTTATTGGGCGGACATGATTGTTTGCACAAATTTGAAAGTTTTAAAAACTGTTACCTCTTAAAATTATGTGTGCATGGAAGGAAATCACCCACTGAAAGAGATTACAACAGTAAAATTTGCTTTTATCACGAAGCTATCGGGCGAAATGTTCTAAGTGACCAAATATACGGTGAACCGGGATATATATATGTAAAAAAAGATTCTGTAATCAATGAATTTGAAATGTTTTCTTATAGTCAGCATTTCCTGTGCATATGTAATACCAATAACAAAAATCACAAATTAAGACCCTATAAAACAGGTATGTTCACCGTCATGACTTTCAGGGTTGAAATGATCTGGGGCCGAATTGACGAGAAACTATTTAAGAACTCTTCGAAAGTGGCCGTAGAGAAAAACTCCGCCGTAAACGATGAAATTTTATTCAATGAAAACAGGAATCTATGAGTCACGTAAGAATAAATTTTTTGGGTGTCGAACGATTTCAATCCCGTCCGAGATTAAAATCCGATACTAGTCACACCAGCGACCGTAAATATTATTTAGCTACGGGCAAGATACCAGACAAACTACAACAAATATACGCCAAGAAAAGGGTGTTAGTACGTAAAAACTTGTGTGATTGACCAAAACAGGTACAAAGTGAACAAATCATGCATACTCTACAACATAACCTTGGTGTACCAACATTGTGAATCCAAATGAAATTCAGACTTTGAGCACTTCCTGTTTACATACACTCGTCAAAACTCGGCCGATTCCGTACCCCTGCGGATCACCCGAGGTATGCCGAATGGTTTACATAGGCATTCGGCATACCTCGGGTGATCCGGTCATCAAATGTAGGTACGGAATCGGCCGAGTTGTGACGAGTGTTTACATAGGGTCAGCTAAGCAGCGTCAGGAAATGTCAGGAACTGTCAGTAAATGTCAGGAAGCGTCACAAGCCCAAATAGTTCATTTTTTATGTTGTTTTTGTCATAATGATGGAATATATAAAGTATTCCGTCAAAATATCTTATATTTGAGTGTGTTTGACCCAAATAAGGGATAAATCCACCTGTCGACTCACCGTCACGAAATAAGGCGGATAACTGTAGGAGCGTCAAGAGGTGTGAAGTCAATTTCTACATAGAGAATTAGCGTCACGAAACACTGCGGATAAATGTAGGCGCGTCAGGGAATAAAACAACCCCCCCCCCCAAAAAAAAAAATCAGTATCATAATGAATTTTCACGTTGAAAATGAAAGATCAGAAACAAAAAGTATGAATTTACTTACCTTACCAAATAATGCACAATCCATAATCCTAATGAAGGCAGAATCACGAGATCAAACTACTGTATTACACTCTAGTTCAGCGTTATGAGATTCAACCAACTCTGGTAGTTCTAAGCCTTTTATAGAAACATTGGGAATATGATAAATATCCCGTTTTTCGTATATTTTTTCTTATTTATGAGTCTAAAAGTTTCTCTTTGCTGATCATCATTTCGTCGATGGTTATGATACAGAAGCATCCAGTGGCTTGTGGAGAAAACTGTGCAAATTCTTTCGCAAGAAACTCCAGGGAAGCATAAATCGGATCGCTGATCACCGTTATATAACTGAAAAAATGGTGTTTGTATTGGAGGTTAACGCTGTTTTCACAGCTTAGGTCCTATCACAGCGGTCAGTGCACCTACACATGTGTTCTTAGCTTTTTTACACAAGTACTGCCACACCTTTCTTTCCAAGCCACTGACTATTTTTCTCACGTGCATTTGAGGTTAGAAGTGAAAAATCGACGGAAAGAAAGTTTGCCTCAACCGGATATCGAACCAGCAAGCATCAGGTCACGAGTCAGATATACTAACCACTAACTACTGAGCTACCCGGCCGGGCGGGAAAAAATTGGTGTGAGCGGCGTTTGACACCATACAGGCAGTAATACTCGTTAAGCCATATAAGGACAAAAAAAAGAAAAAAAATGTACTGACGGACTCTCCATGTTTGAAAACGTTTGCAACCAAAAAATGAAAAGTGGCTCTACCGCTAGAATTTTTATCACAACACGCAACACTTTTTCTATCCATATTACTAAACCCTCTAAATATGCGGCAGTCCTTTTCGGTATTCCTATAGGTTCTTTGGCGTTTTGCTTTAATAAGTTTTAAATCATTTGTTTTGTTTAAAATATACCGCGTCAATAATTGATATACAAGTTGGCTTCTTTGAAATAGAAGCCAGGAGAGGTCGGCTTTAATGTTTTCTAATAGTTTATTAGCTTTTGATTTCAATATATTTTGGTAGATATAAACAAACAAGTTAGGAATTAAACATTAAACGGATGAAAAAAAAAAACATATATTTTTTTTTAATTTTTTTAAATTTTGCTGGTGTAAAGGTACAAAACAGTACATGTTCCACATTGTTATAATATTCTAGGAATTGTAGGCCATATGCTATTAACATGCTCAGAAATGCATTTTTTTTTTTTCTCAAAATTCAAGCACACAAAACTTAAGATGATGACCTACTTGGCTCTTTTTCAAAAGGAACAAACCTCTAATGAATGTTTGTAATGTGTGCTCAGATAAGCCAAAATATTTTTGGAAAGGAGAAATTGTACAATTAAAATTTGATACGATATGCTAATTCCACTGAATATGCAAGAATCTTACCTGATGACAATAAATAAAGGTGGCCTATACATAATACTAGTGCCAGACATGTTAAAAATAAATGTAACATCTTTTAATCCTTTAACAAACAGCAATTTTTGGACTGTCCCAAACAGAAAAGGCATGCAGACGACGATTCAAACTTTGATAATTAATGTGGAAGATGGTGCTTTGATGCGATGGAAACCATTGTGACAAAGGAAGAAACTGCAGTGACTAGCAGCTTCTCCTCTTTCCACAATATCTTGAAAAGTTGTCTGCTGCAGACATGTAAAATGAACAGGTTGTTTGTCTAAACGTTAAAAATTTAAGAAAGTGGATAAATGAGTCATGCTCTGAGAAAAGGGCGCTTAATGCATCTGCAAAAGGTATCGACCCATGTCAGCCTGCGCAGTCCGCCCAAAACCAAAGGACCACGGACTCTTTTGAAGTGTGGGGTACGTTGGGCGAAGAGGCAGGACTTTTTTTCCGCTCATAAGTTGATTTTCACGGGATTCTCGGAATCCCGCATAATAGAGACAACTCTGTGTGTTATTTCATCAAATCTATATCATTATAAATCCATAGAATTTTTGTATAAAACTGAGAAAATGCAAGAGTCTAGTCAGTTTTGAAAAATAGAACTTGAAAACATACTGATCAACCTATTTATATCTATTTGTGGGGTACGAGTTCTCCAGAGAACTCGTGCTTTCGAGATTAGGGTACGAGTTCTCCAGGGTACGAATTCTCCAGATAGTATCAAGTCTCGTGATCTTTTCTCGCTGTGTTGTTTCTCTTTTTTTTTTTTAACGAAATTTGTTTCTCTTTGCTCAGATTTATTTGTTTGATGAAAAATTGCATTTATTGGAGAGATCATTTACAGTCAATATAGTATAATAAATCTTTTTGGAAATCCGTCATATAAAAAAAAAAAAAACGTTTATTTCCTATTTCAGTTTTTTGTTTATAAAATCATGACGAAATAGACCATGTATCAGAACAATTTCGCAAAAACAAATGAATTTAGACAGTGATTTCTGTGGCAGTCTGCCTTTTAAACTCACCACTGTTGGAGAGGTCTGATGACCTCTCCAATAAGATCGACTTAATTTCAAATATATGTATCTCAAAAGATGATTGCTCTTTTCGGAGGGCCAGAAACATTGTGGATATCAGCATCTTTTTTATCTATCACGTTTTAAAAGCATTATTCGTCTATGTCATTAAATCTCGGAATTATGTGGTAAAGGCTGAACCTTTATTGATCTTAATCGAATTTCTAGACAAAGACCAAATGACATAAATGTTGGAAAGGGCTGGATGGGTTATAGTAAGCAGTCTCTGCACAAATGACAAAATTTAACACACGTCTAAACTGAAAGCATTTGCAGACGACAAATTGTCCAGCGAAACTGACATTTGTCTTTGAGTGGCTAGAAAACATTGTTGGAAAAGGAGAAATGCTGGTTACCAGCATTTCTCCTTTTCCCACGCTGTTTTCAAAAGCACTTTTCGTTTGGTTCATTAAAACTGGGAATTGTGTGGTAAAAGGTTAAGCAGTTAAATGGTTAAGAAAAAACAAGCAAAGCCTGCAGCAGGCATGTTTTAAACTCTTTACCACTCGGCAAAATTTTAGACTTGGCCCAAATTGACAGCTTTCAGACAATACATTAAATGTGACTTAAAAAAAATGTCCATGGATGGGTAGAAATTTTGCTGTTTGGTAGAGAGTTAAGTGTTAAATGCCCTGTTATACCTTATTTTGGACAGGAGTTTAAAGCTACAATAGAAATAGATTTTAAGCTTTTTATACTTGAACCAATACATGCCATTGGAAACATTATGTGGATGTGAAGCCAGGATGGATCCCTTGTCCTCTACTGTCTGATCTAGGGTTTACGAGGTCTGCTTCTTTAACTCTTTACCAGACAACAATATTTCAGCCTTGTCCAAATTGAAAGAATTCGCAGATGACAAATCAACTTTTCCTCAACACATGAAATTTGTAAAAATAATCTAAGTTTGTGTTTATATCTCCTTTCGCTAAGTGTTTCCCACCCTGACTCCCTATCAAGATCCGCTAAAGACACACGTTTACTGCATCCAGTTACAATTCTTGCAGCCTCATTTTTGTACTTTTTTCAATTTGATCTTTCTGGTATTGCAATAGATCTGTCCAAATAACATCTGAATATTCAAGAACTGAAGGTATGTTCGATCTTGGCTCATCTTTAGACTTCGTATAATTCCAATTCTCCTCCATGCCTTCGTTAAAGACTGATTTACAAGGTAACGCTAAGAAAAATCATAAGAAATGAAAATACTAAGATCCTTATAAACTTGCACTGATGGAATTTCAACACCACACATAAAAAGCTTAGGATGAACAGGTCTATTACGTTTGCGGGTTCTGATTAGAGATTCCGATTTTGAGGGGTTAAACTTTACAAGCCACTTTCTTTGCCCAATTTGCACTTTTATTGTTGTCTGTAAGATTGTACCGGCTGTATCAGGATCACCTATAACCATGGGTAAACTAGTGTCATCTGCAAAAAGGTTTATGTTTGACCCAATATCATTTACAATGTCATTAAAAAGAAGATGTCCGAGAATAGATCTTGTGGAACTCCAGCATTAATAGAACTTAAGTCTGAGACAGCACCAGGTAGGACAACCCTCTGATACCTATTCGAGAAGTAGAGCGAAAACCATGAAAGAAGTTTGCCACTGATTCCAGCTTTCTGTAGCTTAAATAGAAGACCTTTATGTCATACTTTGTCGAAAGCCGTTTACTAATATCAAAGATATAACTCGGATTTCTAGTCCTTCGTCAAAGGCTTTGCGCAAACACGTTGTTTATATGTGGTTGACCATTCTGCAAAGGTATACTGAAATCCACTCATAATTAAAAAAGATACAGGCCTCACACGAACACTACCACTCCTCCAAAACACATTTAATTTGCTGTGACCTAGACCTATAGGGTACGGGCATAACTCTTTAACTCTTGCGCACGCCATGTCATGGTACAGTTATGTTGAAAATCATTCACAACCAGAAAAGTGACAGGCCGGACACGAATGTCATCACCCCTGCATTTATTTAAACATACTTGACCTTGTTGTGACCTTGACCTACTGGCATGGTTTTTGCATCCACATATTGTTTGTATGTGGTTGATAATTCTGCAAAGTTATACTGAAATTCATTCATAATTAAAAAAGTTACAAGGCTGACACAAACACTAACCCCCTTTGAAAACTTATCTGACCTTGCTATGACCTTGATCTTTAACCTGCAGGCATAACTCTTGTGCATGACAAGTCATATTGATGTGGTTACATTGCATTTAAATGACTTAAGTAATAGGAAAACGTTATGGCCCGGACACACAAACGGACATTTGACCTTACTGTGACCGTGATCTTTGACCTTCGGACACGGTTCTTACGCGCGACACGTCTTTATGTGGTTGACCATTCTGCACAGTTATGTTGAAATTCATTCACAATTATTAAAAAAGATACAGGCTGGACATGAACACAATCCCCCAAAAATCTCTTTTTAGACACATATGACCTTGCAGTGACCTTGACCTTTTTATCTAATTACATGGTTCTTGCACCCACACATCATTTATATGTGGTCGACAATTCTACAATTCAACAAAATTATTCTGAAAGTCATTCATAGTTAAAAAAGTTATAGGCCTCACACCTTTGAAAACACATTTGACCCTCCTGTGACCTTGACCTTCAACCTGTGAGCATGAATTTTGTGCATGACACTTAATCTTGATGTGCTTAACGTGTGTAAAAAATTATTCTAAGTTAAATGATTGAGTGACAGGGTAAAAGTTAAATTGCCCAAAAATTAAATAATAGGGAAAAAGGAGGTGATGGAAAACCGAAGTAGGCCTGGGCGGACCGGAATGGATCGGACCGGACCGGAATGGACTTGAATATACAATGTAAAAACTCTTGTAGCGATACTTCATTTATTTGATATTGGAATAGGGAAAAGATTAAACGTACACGTATATAAGCGCAAGAGGGACCTGTACGACCTTAGCTACAAGGAATATGGCCTTTAACTCTTTACCATATGACAAAATTTTGGACTAGACCAAATTGAAAGAATATGCAGACGACAATTTAAATGTAGTTCAAATGATGATTTTTTTATTTGGTAGGATAGAAAACATGGTGTGAAAAGGTGAAAATGCTGGTTACCAGCATTTTCATCTTTTCCAACAATGTTTTCAAAAGCCTTATTCTTCAGGATCGTTAAAACTCGGGATTGTGTGGTAAAGTGTTTATCTCGCTTACTGGATTTTGGAGTTACACACCTGTGCTAACAGATGCATTTAAAAATTAACGATTATAACCGGAAAGGAAAGTGTCAACAAAATATCATTATTAATTAAGAAATGAAGAGAAAAAATACCCAAATCTGGGCTTGAGGTGCACTTTAATATCCGACTTTGGAAACATCAGACAAGACGCCAAACCGGGACCATGATAAGTGAACCTGGGGATTTCCGAAACAAAGAGAATATCGGGATCAGACCTAAACAGCTGATTTCGGACGTAGGAATCATCCGAATGAATATGAATGAACTGAAAAGATCCGATACTGGAATAAAATCAATAAAAAAAGACCTGAAATTTGAAAACATTGGTCAAGGGGAAAAGATCGTAAGGTTCCGAGTTCGATACCGTGAGGAGATGTCAAATTTGGGACCGTTCATTGGCCTACACATTCGGCGCGAGTACTGGTGTAGTTTCCAGGAAGCAGAATCGAGAGAGACTAGTATAAGTTGCAAGAACTTGTTTCTCAATGGATGTAGGATAAGTAAGTTTAACCTAAAGCAGAAAAGGCAGTTTTACAGCATTTTCCCCTTGTTCACAATGTTTTTCAAAAGGCTTCTTCCCTTGGTTTGTTAAAACATGGGAATGTTTGATAAAGGCTTAACTCTTCGCTAAACGACAAATTTTAGCCTTGTCACAATTGAAAGCAGACGATAAATTAAACATAATTATGTGTTCCTTAACATTTGAAATTTGCATTTCAAAGAGTAGCATAAAATCGTGGGAAAATTAGAAAATGCTGGAAAGATATCGGAGTGTCATGAAATATCGTTATATCAGACAGCTTAAGCGTTCCATAGTAGAGTGTACCCGTCAATACATGGACGTAAAAAATCAATACATGAGCGTATCTTTTCTTTATAAGCAGTGAAAACACCACTAAATAAAGTAGATTCTTTTCACGTGGAGATTTTTACTATAGCACCGTCCTAGTTTCGCGCCAAGTGACCTAAACTGGCAGCCTGTTATCGGTATCGGACGGCTACGGGAGATACAACGGGTACCAGTTTACAAGTGACCACGTACAAATAGTATGCATGCAAATCATACACTGCTGGTGTCAATCAAATGTCACTTTCGTATGACACCCCTTGTAAAGTTTGGTCCGACTCTTGTAAAAGTTAAATCTATACAGTTTTTTAAAAAAAATCTATCAAACTGTCTGTTAGTCGATCATTACGCCCGTCCGTCTGTCTGTCCCTGCCTCTCCTTGTCTGTCTTGGTCCTGTGTGGCCCGGTGGTAAAGTGAATCGGGAGGCACCGGTTTCGGGCCTCACTGTAAGCACTTGGATTTTCGTGGGAGTAACCTTGGGCAAGACACTTCAGAGCCACAGCCTAGCGCTGGTGTAACCCAGGATATAAATGAATAAGCGACCTGTATTTTTTGATACGACTTTGACAATAATGTTGAAAGCGGCGTTCAACGCTGTTCATCGATTCAATTAATCAAGAAATTTATTTTGTCTGTCTGTCTTCTGTCCTTTGATCTGTCTGTCTGTCTGTCTGTCTGTCTAACCTCTCCCTCTCTCTATTCTGTCTTGATCTGTCTGTCCGCCCCTCCCTCCATTCTTCTCATTTCAGTGGTACGAAATCGCAAGATTTGGTTCAATATGATAACAACACATTGAGTAATTTCTCCTTAATTGAATTTTAACACCGTAAATGAAGTTAAAATTATCATTAACTTTCGTGTTAAGTTCCGTCGCATTTCAAAAACCGAGATTCTAAATACTGTCAGTCGGTCGGTCAGTCGGACGGTCGGTCGGTCAGTCCTCCCCCCCCCCCCCCCCCCCACGTCTTTCAGCCACCGAATTGAACATAACGTTTGTAGACTATTATGCTCTAACCATAAACCGTAGAAATGTAAAAAAAAAATCTCCAATCTCCTCAAGAATAGGTCGTCATCCGTCTAATATTGGTCTAGACCGAGTTTTAGTTCTGCAATCACGATGTGACGTAGGGTGCCAGCCTTCTTCATGCGGACAGTACATACATGTATATAGTCTGATCGTAATTTTAACTGTGAGCCATAGGGGCTTGTATAATGCTTAAATTGCGAGGAAAGATATAGAAAGATGGACGGACAGACATCAGCAGAATTTGATAAAGTCATAAACAGTTGCTTTGAAGGCTTACAGTGAAAATTTACGAAAAGATTCTGGCCATTTTACAAGATGGTGATCATTTCTTTATTTATGAAAAAAAAAAAAGAAATCTTTTCCAGAACCAGAAGTAATAGTGCGTTGTAGTTTGGCTTGGGTGATCACTATCAGAAATGCTACAAACTATGTTCGAATGATTAGCGTCATTTGACCTTTGACCAATCTTTTCGGGAAGGTCAAACTTTGGGCTACCATGTATTATGGATGTCTACGAGGATAACTCCTGCTGCTTGGAGATGCTTTTGCAACAGTGTAGATCAAGGTCAGACCGCACCATGAAATTACTATTTGTAGGAAGAACGAGCACACATTTCAATGTCGATTGAATACAAGACTGACACTAAGCAATGAAGTATTTCTGGTATCGAAAATGGTTGGAAAAAAGACACACAAACACACAAACATACAAAAAGAAGAGGGCAATGATGGCTCGAAAATTACTCACCTGAGATTGTTTGACCCAAGTAATCATTTCCAAACTCGTCTGAGATATCACGACAGACATTCTAACATACTTTCATGAGTATTGAACCAAACAAGTGGCCTCTAGAGCATAAACGAAGTTTTCACAGATTTGATTCGGTGACCTAGTTTTTTTCCCCCCCCCAAAAAAAAAAATTACCCATTTTCAAACTCGTGCAAGATGTCATCAAGACAAACATTCTGACCAAGTTTCATGAGTTTTAAACTGAAAAGTCCGGCCGGGTAGCTCAGTGATAAGCGTATCTGACTCGTGACCTGGTAGTTGCAGGTTTTATATCGGATTGCGGCAAACTTTCTTCCCCCGCGATTTTGGGCCTCTCGCCTCTGATGCATGTCAGATAGTAGTCAGTGGCTTGGAAAGAAAGCTGTGGCAGTACTGGTGTGAGGAAGCCAGGAAACACATGCGTAGACCTGTGCACTGGCCGCCGTGATATGATCTTAGCCGTTAAAGCGGCATTAAACTCCGCTACAAATACAAAGACAAAGACTGAAAATGTAGTTCCTGGAGAGTTCACAAGGCTTTTGAAAAATCTGACCTGGTGACCTAGTTTTTGATCTGGCATACCATATTCAAACTCATCAATATAAACATCATATGCTGTAAATTTCTGTGATAATGTTTTGGAATCTAGTTTCCAGCAAGACAATTATGTTATATCAGACAGCTTAGGCGTTCCATACCTTTGCGTCATAAACTTTTACCATTTCAAAATTTATTTTAAACAGTACGTAATTAATTGTTTGCCTTATCGACATATTCTTTATGTACACGTGAGAGATGTTGCAGTTTATGTAATAGTGGTATGTGTTTATAAATGAAGAAATTATGTTTCACAAACGGTCTCATTTCTGCACATACTGACCTAAATGCCGCACATTGTAAACATTTGCTTTCATCCCAAACTATTTCATGTTCATATCATGAAATTGTATCTTTATATAATAGAATGATATCTCAATATCACGAAATCTCGTTGTATCAGACAGCTCAGGCGTTCCATACTCTACCGTATAAGTTCGAGAGTTTACCATCACAATATAATAGATTCTGTGCATATATTGGAAATTTGCCGTCCTGTATCTAAATTTTGCCTCAATGTAGTTGGAAATCTACAATATAAGTCAACACTTTGTGTACATAACCAGAAATTTTGAGTTTAAGCGTTGTTATTTCATGTAGTCTACATGTATAAATGTTTTACCTTTGTAAAAGCTATTATATTCTTATATCATTTCCATATTTCGGCATGTAATATGTTCTTCCTTCATCCAAAGGACTGCACCTTTGCGTCATAAACTTATACATTTTGAAAATTTATTTTAAACCGTGCTTAATTAATTGTTTGCCTTATCGACATATTCTTTATGTTCACGTGACAGATGTTACAGTTTATGTAATAGTGGTATGTGTTTATAAATGAAGAAATTATGTTTCACAAACGGTCTCATTTCTGCACATACAGACCTGAATGCCGCACATTGTAAGCATTTGACTTCATCCCATACTATTTCATGTTCATATCATGAAATTGTATCTTTATATAATAGAATGATATCTCAATACCACGAAATCTCGTTGTATCAGACAGCTCAGGCGTTCCATATTCCATAATAAACACACTTTAAGGGTAGCGTGGTAAAATTGACGTCATTCTATATAAAGTGACGTCATCCGTGGCTGTTCCATGTCTCTGACCTCGGATATTTTATCAATGAAAGTCATAAATCGACAAAACATTACGTTTTAAGCTTCTGGCAATTTTCTTGACATAGTGCAGTGCTCTCTCTAGCATTGTTCAGAGTCCTAGTTGTGCGGTAGAACTTCTGATGACTTTATAACCACTTTCCTACTGTTGTCAGACAAATGATCAACAAATTTCCACAGGTTGATCGCAAATCATACTTGAAAGATGACACCCGTCGCACATATAGGCTATAGGATACTATTTAGGAAATGCAGATAGACTAGATCTATATCAATAATCATAGTGAAAATAGCTGACAAAAGTAAATAAAACGGATGTGAAAATGCATTTAATTTTAAATCATATTATTCAGAATCTTCTTGTCTGAAACCATAGGGCCTAGGGCTACCCAATTTGGCATTAAGCTTCATCTAATAGACCTCTAGAAAATTTCTTGGAATTATAGCCCTGGGTCAAATTTGACCCCATCCCGGGGATCACAACTTTAACATGGGCAAATAGAGAGACTTATATTTATGAGAATGTTTCCTCCGCTTAAAACTACCTTACGTCTAATTTCTTTTGGAAATTTTGTGTTATCAAAAAAAAAAAAGCTACGATACTTTTCCTGATTAACGAACCTTTTGAATAACCCTCGTGTTTTGTTCACCTAGACATGTGTAATCCCAGTTGTAGTTCCACAGCGTAGGACCGAAAGTGTACAGTGTTTGGGATTGTATGTGACTTGGGATTCTGGCAGTGACGGTCTGTCACTTGGATGTGAAATATTATGTTCACGCGGTAAGTGAAGCTTGTGATTTTTCATAAATTTTGATAGTTATTATAAAATCTTCATATCCAGTCATTTGTTATGTTTAGACCGTATCAGGTACACGTCTGTGCGTTGTGAATCTTCCTTGGAGCAATTGGGATTCCTTGATTATTTTACCGTGCTAAAACTAGACGATTATGTCCCAAAACAATGCCGTTTTTATTCGATTACTCAACATTAAAACTGTTTTTTTTTTTTTTTTTTCAAACGAAATATGTATGAACTGTATCTTTATTAATAATTCTGTGAAAACATGTCAAGATTTGGTAACAAAGTCGACTACAATCTTCCTTAACTTTTATTTCAAATGGGACGGACGTTAGGAAAACACATTGTACAGTCACTTGACGAGCCATTATACAGTCGCCTGAGATCTACGATATTTTGTACAGTGACTTGAAATGATCGTCTTTTATTACGAGGAATGAAGACGGAAACTTGACAAGAAGTTTTTTCTTTGAAGGATATTATACTTTGACTTGTTTGACTTTTAGAAATATTAAGAGGATGGACTTGATAGATGCTCCCTCAAATGTTGGTGTTAGTTGCTATGATTCGAATACTTTATTGGATACTGAAATCTCATTAAGGTTGTATTTCAAGGCAACACTTCTTTAAGTGAGTAAAGCCGTAGTGTAAACACTTGTACCCTGCAAGCATAAAAGCACATGGCGTTGCGCATTGGACGTGAAAACGGCGCCACTGTGCCATAATGAAATTGACGTAAAGGCTTGCACCTATATACATAAATCATTGCTTTAATGTGTCCGTTCAAAACATGATCTTCAGCCCTGGCTCAATAGATAACACACCTCTGCCATCTATAATCATTCATTCTTAATAAATCTATTAAAGTCGCACGTACACTATCCCAAACATTGTCCACTTCAGGTCCTACACTGTGAAATCTATCGGAGCTGGAAATCTGATTTAATTTTTTGGCCTGGGCTTGGCTTGCCCAGCCCAAGGCCATAGGAATCGTATACCAAAATTTCAACCCCATCCAAGCATTTTACGGAAAAACCCGAGTAAAAGTGAAAAGTACTGCCTGCAATCCATCTCACTACGCTGAAAGAAACGACCCCTTAAAATAATAAAAATATTTCTATTTGAACATTAGAGCAAGATTTAATTTCACAACAAACTTCGATAGATGTGCGATTTTAATCGTACGAAAGTGTTGACAGAATTTTGGGCCCTGGTGAGCTTATTCATAACCGCAAATAAGTGCGCTTAACAGTGAAAGAAACAATTGGCAAACCTCGGGTGATCGTTGATCAAATGTTTAGATGTAGGTGCGCAGTCGACCGAGTTGTGATGAGTGCTGTTGCCGAGCAATAATCGGTATCGGTCGCTTGTCCTTTTTCTAGACATCATGTGAAATGACAAATAATGGTAGCATATTTTACGCAGACGGTGTGCTGTTTCTCTGGAAACGGTATCTCAAAACCTGGGAAAGATTTTAATTTTCGTAAAATTACTGTGCGCCTCGTGTCTGAATTTAAAACTATGTATTTGATTTGATATATAAGCCTTATTTCTTCCTGTTGGAGTAGTCCAAATATGACATCTCGGCCCATAAGTAAACATTAGATAGAGTGACTTGGCAACTAACTTTTAAAATTCATTTTTCTGTCAGCTACTAGCTCTTGGACCAAGATCTGGTTTACATGTTGAAATTTATATGTATTAAGCAAGCACCTGTCATAAGCAAGCAGGTTTTAAGTACCCTGTAGGGGGGTGCCTAATTACAGGTTGGACTGTATTTCAAGGAGCATTTATCACAGAATACAAGAATACTCACAATATATGCACTTTCATTTGTCATCATCCTCGTACAGACTGGTTTGCATTCACTGCTACAGAGGTATTAATAATATCAAGTTACCATGCTATTCAAGCTTTTATTAACAAGCCGTATGACCCAATAGACAGTAGAGGAAAACTATACGTTTCTCGCAACTCTTTAGCACTCTGTCCCATTTTTTGACCACCAAGAGGAAAATGGCTTTAGAATACATGGGAAAATGAGAAAATGCTGGCTACCAGCATTTTCTCTTTTTTCATGTTTTCACCACTTAGGGTCGTTAAAACACAGGATTGTGTGGTAAAGGGTTAATACAGTTTGTAATGTAACTACTAAAGTTTACATAATTATAGAAAATGGCTAAATAGAGAGCTAGGGAGTATTCCTGCATTTTGTATGTTCTATTTTGTACATGAAATGGTTTTAATATACTAAATAGCAATTTCTCTATATGTGCAGCAATGTTTTTAAAAGCCATCTGTGGTATATACAGTATAGTTTTTGTCATCATGAAACCAAGAATTGATGAACTTTTTGTCAGACAACAAAACGTTAGACTTGTCCAAATTCAAAGTATTTTGCAGCCAACACATCAGTTGTTGATAGGATAGGATTTGTCTTTAGAAGGGTAGAAAACATTGTGGGAAATGGAGAAAATGCTGGTAACCAGCATTTTCTCCTTTCCAACAATGTTTTCAAAAACCTTCTTCCTCAAGGTCACGAAAGTTGGGATTGTGTGGGTAAGGGTTAATGTAAACATTAAACAATGTACTTTGCACTGGTAATAAAAAAAAAAAAAATAATCAGCTCTATGTTTATCAATATTTATTTCACTGTCAAGATTTTTTATAACAAGTTATGTCTTCTAACTGAAAACAATCGTTATTCACATATTCTAGAATGACTGATGAACCGTTGAATATCCACTCCTGATTCAAGTAGGTCTCCAAGGTTTCCTCTGTCTGAAACATTGCACTGTTGTCTATTGAAAACAGTCGTAATTTCTGAAACAGATAAAGAGGAAAATTAGGCGAGATAAACAGAATGATTGCAATTCTCATTCACATCAAATGCAACACTTTCAACTACTTACAAGCTTTAAAATTCAGTTTTAACTTTTTACCACACAGAGAACTGCAAACAACAAATAAAATGTGGCTACAATCATAGGGTTTATCATTAAAAGGGTAAAAAACATTGTGGGAAAGATATAAAATGCTGGTTTCAATCATTTTCTCTTATTCCCACTATATTTTCAAAAACTTTCCACCCCAGCCTGAAAACAGGATGTAATGGGTTGTGAACATATTAAACAGTTTACTATTTACCTAACGACAAAATCTTTGACTTGTCCAAACTCAAAGCTGTTTTAGGCAGCAAATAAAATGCCGCTCAAATGGCAAGATTTGTCTCTGAAAGGATAGAAAACATAGTGGGAAAAAGAGATAATGCTGTTTACCAGCATTTTCTCCTTTTCCCACCTTTTCAAAATCTTTCTTTTTCAGGGTCATTATCTCAACATACCTGTGCATTTTGTATATTATTCTCATTCTTTAATTTTAATCTATCTGCAACACTGTCTACAACTCTACCCACACTCCAAGTCTAGAGAAAAAGATGAACGTAATTATTATGACCGGCACATGATTAGCCCTTTACCATAAAATCCTAAGTTTTAACGATCCAGCGGAAGAAACCTTCTGAAAACATTGTGAGAACAGGAGAAAATGCTGTTAACCAGCATTTTCTCCTTTTCTCACAATGTTTTCTACCCTTCCTAAAACAAATTTCAATTTTTCAGTCACATTTATTTTGTCGTCTGCAAATGTTTTCAATTTGGACTAGTCTTAAAATTTGTCATTTGGTAAAGAGTTAATAGATAATGAAAAAAAGCACAACATGCAGTAGCAAAGGCTCCACTGCAGTTGCCTTTAGAAATACAGAGGGCATATTTGATTTTTCACACAACAGTATTACTGAAATACATGAATGTTTCAGAGTGTTAAGAAAATATCATCAATAATGACAGAGATACTAGAGAGAGAGAGAGAGAGAGAGATTGAGATTGAGATTGATTTCCTTGAAATTTTAAGTTGAAAAAGAGGCATTGGCATGTCAAGAATATAATGGGGGTTACTTAGCCCTTTGCTATGAGTACCCCTTTTAACAGTGAAAGACTAACCAGTCTAAAGCACATATCTTTTGTAATGACAGATATATCATTGAAAACAGCCCAGCTTAAAGGACCAGTAGCAGCCAAAAGTGAACAATGCTGGTGTCAAAATGTTATTTAATTTAAATCATATCATTTAAAAGTATGGAAATTACTGTCAAAATGACAATCTGTTATTGTACAGTCCATGCAAGTGTTTGTTGCTGGCAGAAAAATTAATTTTAAAAGTAGGTTAAAAGTTGCCAGGTAACACAATATTATGCTTATTTTTTACCTGGTTTTGAAATTCATTTCTCTGCCAGCAACTTTCACTTGGATCGACTGTACAATGACAGACTGTCATCTTCAAATGCATTTTCACACCCCTATTGTTTACTAAAGGCCACTTCTGGGCCTTTAAAGAATAATGGGAACCAAAGCTACCAACCACACTATGTGTCATACTTTCCAGAGTTGTTGGAAGTAAACTCATTTATCTTTAACAGATGAAATAATCTAGAATCCTGCATATTAAAAGCAATTACAGACTACAAATCACAGAATAAGATACATTGGAGGAAAAAGAGAAATGCTGGTTACTAGTTTTTTTTCCCTTTCTTTCAATGTTTTTAAAAGGCCTTCTCCCTAAAGGTGGTAAAAACATGATCTATTGGTACATTACAAAACCTTGACAGCACATCACAAAAAGACTATTTTTATGAGTATGGTAAAATCCTTGTACTTCAAATACATGTAAATCAAGAAATAAACCATTTATTAATGGACAAACTTTTAGACTGTCCGAAATGAAGGCATTTGCAGATGACAAATCAGATGTGTCTCAACGGAAATTTCTTTGGGAGGGTAGAAAACCTTGTGGGAATATGAGGGAATGCTGGTTACCAACATTTTCTTCTTATCTAACAATGTTTGCAACAGCATTTTTCATAATGGTTGTTGAAACTTGGGATGGTTCGGTAATGGGTTAATTACCATGTACACATACGCTAAAAAAATCAACATTATGACAAGAAGAATGAGACCGTACTCACCTGTGGTTTTCAAGAAAAACATTTTGAAAGATTTTCAACATTTTTTTCAGTTTTTGTTGCCATGGCAACCACAGTTCTTAACATAATCAAATTCCTTTTATAAATTCTGGGAAGGACCCATGGCATAATCATTTCTGTGAAGTTTGGTCCAGAGGATTAACAAAGATCTTTGAAATAACAATTAACCCACACACACAGACACAGGGCCATGACAATATTATGCTTGCTGGCTATTGGCCAGTGGAAAATAATGTTACCTTGGAAAAAAACATGGGCACAGCACCCTTCTTACATCTGAGTGGTAAACACACATTTAGATAGACCCTTTCTACATGAGGACAACTTTCATCCCCATGTGCATGCATTTTCATCTTCATGAAAGCAACTTTGGCTGCTGTCTTGCTAGTTTTGGCTCCACCCCGTACTTTCTTCGGCACAACAGGATTGGACGTTTTGGATGCTGAATAAGACAAACAAGAGCATTGAACGGAAATGCCAGTTGCAGCTCCAGTTGCCTATAGAAACAGATTGATTTTCAGTGAAAATTGTAAGTTGAAAAAGGGGCATAATTGTCAAAAATACTTTGATCGTTACCTGCCCCTGTTGCATGGGTTCCCCTTTTGATAGTTTTATAGTAAACAACTAGACCGAGTCTGAAGTAAATATCTTCAGTAATGACAGAATATATTATCAAATGTCAAAGTTTTTGCATGACCAAAACACAGATGATCACAGGGCTATGACATTACCTCAACATTTTCTTTGAAAACAGCCAAGCTAACAAGGTATACCTCTTGGCCTATACATGTTCCCCTCAGCAACTCACTAGTAGCCTACTAAATAAATAAGTCATGCTCTGTGTAAAGGGTTAAAATTTAACCCTTTACCATACAATCCTGGGTTTTAACCACCCTGAGGAAGAAGCCTTTTGAAAACATTGTAGGAAAAGGAGAAAATGCACCAGCATTTTCTCCTTTTCCCACAATGTTTTCTACCCTTCCAAAACAAATTTCAGTTTTTCAGTCACGCTTATTTTGTCATCTATAAATGCTTTCAATTTGGACAGGTCTGAAATTTTAATGCATCTGCAAACAGTATCGAGCCATGTCACTCTGCACAGTCTGACCTAAGTCGAAACTTTTTGCTATCGGTAAATTTTCTGCATGTCAAAGAACCAATCTACCTCTGTCAGGTCTTAAAAAAGGATTTCATAGATCCATACTTATGTGAAAACTTGATTGGTATAATGCATCATGCAGATGCATAAAATCTTAGTACACAATCCTGAGTTTTAATGATCCTGAGAAAAAACTTTTGAAACATTCATCCATGAATTGTAACATTGACCGGTGAATTATAAGGATATAATTCACTGTTAGATTTCTATGACCACTGAAAAGCATAAAAGAATAAGATTTATTGCTATCTATATCTGTATCTAGATGGTGAGTACCAGTTCTAAACACACTGAACAGTTATATGTTATTTACCTATAATCTGATTCACAAGCTCAGCTGTTTTGGATCTTGGGGCCTTACTGGCTGGATCTTCCCACTTGGTGCAGGAATGGTCTTGGGCATGTCTGTGACTGTCAGGAATATTGCAAATTGTCCAAAATAAATACTAGTTATTTCAGACTTTTATCCACAGCTTAGTTATGTCTTTCCAGCTGTTTACCAGTACTAGACTGGGATCTGCAATGCCTTGCCCAAGGCCACTCCCACATAACAAGCTGATACTGAACCATTATTTCCTTGATAGTAACCCAACATGTTAACCACATAACCACAAAGGACCCTTTTTCAAAATTCAAGATTTTAATTACCACCACGGTGCCAAACAAAAGAAATGACCTTTCACAATCCGGAAACAAATATTAACTGCTATGATTTCATGGCTTGCGTTTGGCCGACAACAAATTAAACGCAGCTCAAATTCTGGAATGTATCTTTCAAAGGATAGAAAATATTGTGGAAAAAGGAGAAAGTGCTGGCTACCAGCATTTTCTCCTTTTCCCCCGGTTTTCAAAAGCATTCTTCTTCAGGGACATAAAAACTCAGGATTGTTTCATAAAGGGAAAAGGTTCATATCTAAAATTGTAAAAAGATCTGAAGTACCATTGGTCTATCACAGAACACCAAAATTTTCATTGCGCAATCATCGGACACTGTTACTAAAATAAGCACACTGACACAGTGCCTCATTATTGAATATAATAACACAAGAGTGGCCTATGGACAGAGATATCAGAAAATGTCAAAGTTTTCTAAAAATGATACAGACACCAACTAGGCTATGAGAGTACCTCTGTCAACTCTTTCTGCGACAAAAGTGGAGCAAAAAGGTTGCCTGCAAGTCATATGACAATACCTGGACACTTTCTTCATTAACAACGACACTAAAAGGTGGTCTGCAGGTTATATGACAATACCTCAAAAATTTCTTTGAAAATAGTCAAGCTATAAAGTTGTCTACAGATGATAATGTATCAGCCGACATATTCATATCATCATATGATGGATGATGGAGATGGACATAGAGCAGTGAAACTTTTGTCAGTGGTCATTTGTATAAACAGCCACCTGTATAAAGGAACCACTACTCTGAGTTCCAACTCCAAATTTGGAATGAAATAGTTTTTTTTTTAACCCTTTATCAAACAAAAGGACAAAGGAGGCTTTTGAAAACATTGTAGAAAAAGGAGAAAATGCTGGGTAGCCAGCATTTTCTCCTTTTCCCACATTGTTTTGTAACATTTTAAAGATAAATCCTATGGCCACATCTGATTTGTTGTCATACAGATACCTTTAATTTAGAGAAGTGACAGTCAAAAATTTCACCATTTTGTAAACAGTTAAGGAGCCATTATTCTGAGTGTTTATTTTCACTCTAAATTTTAAATGCAATAATCCTTGCGCTACTAAGTCACTTGCTCTTAGAGGTCAGAATTGGTTGTTTCACTGGATTTCTGCCTTAGATAGGTTTGACTGCAAAATATTGTTACCTTAGGCAAAAAGAAAGCTGACATTGTTCACACACAATTTCTGTTAACTCGCGGTTGGAGCAAGTCGATAAACTACATGTGAATCCTTTTGGTCCTGTATAGTCAGTGTTCCTTGCCTGGTTGTTCAGCTGTTTCAAGAAAATTAATTCATTACCGTTGAAAAAATTTGCGGCAGAATGCTTCTCACATAGGGCTAATAAATGAATTAAGGTTCAATGAAACATTAACGATAAATTATTGAATATTATGTGGTAGTTACTGACCTTGGGCTTGTCTTTGCTTTCAGCTGCACGTGAAATTAAATGTCTTGCAAATAAAACATTTTCAAAATATCTAAAATATATTGGGATTATGAACAATTTTATTTGAAAATGGTAAGAATTTAAGGCAAATACCAGTCTAGCAGGAGGAAAACTTTTAGTGAATGACTGATCGAGTGTGGACAAAGATCAGATTGCACAAACTGTGCAGTCTGATCTTTGATCCACACTGTCTGCCTTGCTTCAACACTTCAGTCATGAATTTACAATTTAATATCGGTCTTATACTTAGATGAAAATGTCCACTGAGTTTATTGGGTGCTTTAAGGGTTAAATACATATGAGCCATGCTCTGTGAAAAGGGGGCTTAATGCATCTGCAGACCTGGGCCGAAACTTTCCACTATCTGTCAATTTTCTGTATGTCAAAAGATCATTCTACCTCATGATTCAGTCGGTTGTTAGACATAATGGACTTTATGGATCCATAATCATGGAATAGCTTGCTTAGTATCATGCATCAATTAAGCCCCTTTTTGCCAGAGCAATTAAGCCCCTTTTTGCCAGAGCATGACTCATATGAATGTAATAACATTCTTTCCTCCATTCTGAATGTGCCACATTTTATTCATGAAGCAGTCTCAGCATAAATGTTACTTTACGCATTAAGCTTCAGATGACATCTTTAAGCTTGCAACTTCTGAATGCACAGAAATAAGTGATTTCTCCTTTAGCTATCATTAAAGCACCTTTCACAACTTTAGTTGCCTTTCCAGCCAGTGTAGATCAAGATCAAACTACACAAAATGTGCAATCTGATCTCCGATCTACACTGTCTGCTTTCCTGAAACACTACAGACAAAAGCAACCATGATTTCGTAATTATTTGGGTCTTATTTCTGGACATAGAAATTCAGTTGGATTTATTCAGCACTCTAAGGGTTAATATGAAATTTCCACACAGTGGAATTTTAGACCAGTCCAATTTGAAAGCTTTTGCAGACAACAAAATTAATCTGACTCAAAAATTGAAATTTGTTTTAGGAAGAGTAGAAGAAATTTTGGGAAAAGGAGTGTCCTTTTCCTACAATGTTTTCAGAGGGCTTTTCTCTCAGGGTCGCTAAAACTCTGGATTGTGTGGTAAAGGGTTAGGTAACAAAGAAAAGACAAAATTCTTACCTCTGAACATTTATGTAAATCTTTTGTCCTGTGGGATGAGCTGAAAAAAGTTCAGAAGGAAAACTCATTTCCTCATTAACCCTTTCCCAAACAATCCACAGATTTAATGGCTCTGGGATAACTTTTGAAAACATAATGTTTATCATCCTTTCTAAGACATATACGATCATTTAACCCTTTACCAAACAACGGTATGTTTTAACAACCCCAGGGAAGACCTTTTGTGAAAAATTATTGGAAAAGGAGAAAATGCTGATAACAAACCAGCATTTTCACCTTTTCCAACAAGGTTTCTCCCCTTTCAAAAACAGTTCCCAGTAGTTCAGCCACATTCAATTTATCGTCCACAAAGGCTTTCAATTTGAGAAAGGTTAAGATTTTGTCATTTGGAAAAGAGTTTTAATTTGTCGTCTGCAAATGCTTTCAGTTGTGACAAGTCTAAAATTTTGTCATCTTGTAAAGACTTATCTCTTTTGATGTCCTTGCAGTATACAGCTTTTGATAACATTTACCGAGGAGCAATTCTTCGTTATCTCCAATATGTCACAATGAGTATTTCAATGACTGATTGATTGCAAGGTGTTTAATGTCATTTACGACATTATTTCAGTTATACCGTGGGCACCAGTGCACCTATCCATGCTTTCCTGGAGTTTCTTTTACCAGTGCTATGCACCATACTTTTTCCAAGCCACTGGCTGCATTCCCACATAACCATCGTGGAAACAATGGTCAGTGGTGAGAGGAAAATGTAGCAATGACTATCATCAATCCTCAGAAAGGAATTGGCCAAGCAGGGAATCGAACCAGCAAGCCCTATATGCTACCGACTGAGCTACTGGGGATCTGCATGTGTATTTCAAGACAAGTAATTTAATTTTCTTTCAGTTATTTCTCCTTTGTTTTTCTTGTACTAGACTTGAACAGTGAGTCTACAACAACTCTCAGAGCACTGAGTACACCCAACAGACTCTGTCAGTCAAAAATGATCAAAATGATTGCCATTTCAAGGTTGTTCTTTCCCACAATGTCACAGAAAAGCAGATAGTACAGATCAAAGATCAGGCTGCATGTTCAAATCTCATCATTTCAGTATCATTAAATGCTTTGAATTTGGATGCATCAAAATTCTGTTGTTTGGTAAAAAGATACTTCATGGTACAAACAATATTCAATAAAATCATCTCTTGCACAACCAAAAGCATAATTGAGAAAGTATCTATACTGCAATAGTGCAGTACATACCAAAACACTCCTGAACAGCCATCACATGTGAATGGAAGAAAATCTGAAAATAAGTAAACACAGGAACTTTCAAAATGTGACCTTGTGGCAAGACAGTTTTATCTTCAAGTATTTGGGCACAATTGATATTGAACCCCAGATAAAGTCACAGATGAAACACCATATGCCTTCTCTTTCATTGCAGCTTTTTCAATCCTACATCTAACATACAGTACGTTGCTCGAAAAGGAGCAATTGCTTCTTTGATGTCACAGAAAAAGATAATAATAATAATAAAATCTTCTACAACCTCTGGTTTTCTCGTGACCCAATCTTATGCAACTGATGAAATACATATGGAATTGCATGAGCTGATGTCAGGACTTCACTGACAGTTTGTGGCCACAATTCCGCCACCCCTTGCGTTATTATCCGAAAACTATTCCTATCCGAAACATCGCTTATTCTGATTTCAACCTACCGTTCGAAATTACTTCTCATTTTTAGACTAAACAGGATATACTCTAGCATACATAAGCCAAACGACTTTATAAAATACTTCCAAAAAATGGTGAAAGACCTAATTGCTTGCAATCCGTAACTGAACAGTGTTTCCCAAGTTCAGGTAATTCTGCCATGAAATTTCTGTTGTCTGCAAGATAAGTATATTCGAATTAAAAGTAAATCTCGATATTTCTTGATTAGATGAAAAATTCCTCGAGTAGAACATCATAAACGATGTGACTTTGCTCTAGAAAATCATTTGAAATACCTTTTTTATCAAAATATTGAGTTTGATTCATTTTTGGATTTAAAGTTGCCTAGCTTTACATTTAGTTGCTCGTGACCACCAAAACAAACAACATGGTGGGAAAATAACAGGTACTCCGATGATTAATGGAATACAGTTGACAAAATGGCTTTGGTTCAAAGGAGAAATCTGGCAGTTAGACCTTGGCACAGTGCAAACGCAAGGACGACATCACAAAAATGTAAATCCATCATAAATGATGTTTTATATATTCATAACGTGAGATTTTATTTGAGTAGAAATGACTGATTGTATTCATTTAGCAATTAATTATCCCCCTCTTGACAGAATGAACACTCTTCTTTTATATAAATGCAATATATGTGAATTTTATGAAAACTGGCAAATAAATGCACAAAATTCTCATAATGATTATTGATTTCGATAAGAAGTAGGAGCTGTGTTTACAACAAAGAAGAATACTTAAAATTTCTTGACTGAAGAAGAAACCGTCCCCAGTTTTATTTTAGATATGAGCCATGCTCTGACAAAAGTAGGCTTAATGCATCTTCATGATGCATTATAAAATATGGGTACCTCGTAAGTAAGATTTGATGTAAGGATTTAGCCAAAAGTCACAAGGGCCGAGGTCAGGACTGTAAGGAGGATGTGGTGAAACCTCAGTTTTCAGTTCTGCTAAATAAGCTCAAACCAGGGCTGACTGCTGTGCTTGTGTGTTACCATGGAGTAATTTGATCCTACACACCCAGGACCTTGGGTTCTTTGTAACATAGTGATTAAGTACAGCAGCAAGAACTTTGTCACTGTAAAATGTTCCAGTGACACTACCACACAGCAGCACAAGCCACTATTTCATCACTGTCAAAAAGTAGTGTACATAACACCATTGACGCTCCTGCTGTGTCAAGCTACAACAGGGTGTTCACTGTTTTCACCTACCCACCTTTTGTTACGTTGGGCTCTAAAAAGTAAAGCCACATTTCATGTCCTGTGACATCTTCTCTGATGTGTCAAGGGTTCCCGATCTTTGTCTGTAATGCGGAGGCTTTTTCAACCTCCGCCCACCTTTGATCAGAGGTCAGCAAATGCGGGATCCAATGGGCTCAAACTTTCCGAAACTTTAATTTTTCTTTTAAGATTGAAAATACTTATGACGCACTTAGGCCTGATATGTCACTTATGTCCTCCACGGTGCATAATAGGGCTCATAATTAACATTAGTTCTGCCATCCTTGAACATTAACACTCATCTGGCAATTGTACAATATGGCAGGGCATTTTCTGCATAAACTAAATCTAGATCAATTTTTATTTCCATTTTTATTTCTGACATGCATTTACCCAATAATCCGCAACTTTTGCAGTACCCTCTTTGCTCCTCTGTACAATCACAACACAACTCCTTCAACCATTAAAAATGATCATATTATGCGTTTTAAACACCTGAAGAAATTTTATTGCTTATGCAAATCATGAAAATTTAGACTGCTGGATAGAAAAATCAATACTTTTTCCAACTTAGGCAATACATGCACTTTCACATACAAATTAAGGTTTAAATGAGGTTGTTGTCACTACTTAACCCTTTACCACACAATCCTGACTTTTAACCACCCTAAAAAGGAAGCCTTTTGAAAACTTTGTGGGAAAAGGAGAAAATGCTGGTAACCAGCATTTTCTCCTTTTCCCACAATGTTTTCTTCCTGTCCCATAACAAATTTAATTTTTTTGTAACATTTATTTTGTCGTCTGCAAATGCTTTCAGTTTGGACAAGTATACATTTTCGTCGTGTGGTAAAGAGTTAAACAGTGCCTCTGGTAGAAAGTTCCTTGGACATGCAGACAATTTACCAAATGCAAAAAATTTCAATCCAGGTCAGAGCATGGCTAATTTTTTGGCACTCTAAAAAGACCGAAAAAGCTTGTGTAGGAGTACTTTGTCAGTTTGCTCACAGGGTTTTTTATACGTTTTTGAGTGTTTTTAGCCCGGCTGTTTATGATCAGAAAATTTTATGGTATTGTCAAAGCCCTGTTGTTGACTGCGTCATCATGCCAAAATTTTAATATTCCAATACCTAATATCTGTTTCAAACAAAGGCAAGTCAACTATCATAAGGAGATCTAATATCAGAAGGGCAGGTAGCCATTAAAATAATTTTGATGCAGCTATGCCCCTTTTTGAACATAGAATTTATATAAAAAGCAACTGAAGGGGACTGTCAACTGGCAACTGATGTGCTCTATTTTAATTTCTGCTGCTTCTGTCCAAACCCTCAACCCCTTTTTGAATATAATTCAACTTTCACATCTGACCTAGTTTTCAAAATTTATATCATAAATGTATCCTTTACTTTCAGTACCAAAGATAGAAAATCCACCAGCTATAGACTATGACAAGCTGAGACAACTCTGTGCAATAGAGGGACTCAAAGATGTTCAGTGAGTCAACTTGAAGTTTTATCATTTAACCCTTAACCCTTTAACGTAAACAGTGCCATGTTCCATGGCCTTGAGGGTCGTTGGGACACCTTTTGAAAATATTATACAAATTGAGGCAAGTTTTGTTCCAAGCAGTTATTCCTTTTCCCAGAATTTTTGTATTCCTATCATTTCAGTTACCCTATTTGTGCCACTTATATTACTATGTGGTATATAGATTTAACATATAGGCTGGGTCATGGGTCAGACTTCTTAACGCTTTACCAAAGGACAAAAATTTAGGCTTGAAAATGTTTGTAGATGAAAAATGTTGCATAGATTATCAGATTTGTCTTCGAAATGGTAGCAAACATTGTGGGAAAAAGAGAAAATGCTGGTTTCCAGTCTTTTCAAAAGCCTTCTTCCTTTGAGTCATTAAAACATTTGCATGTCCATCTATCCATCCATCCCTGTAATATGATCGCCTCCTCCTCCTTTTTTTTCTTCTTCTTCTTCTTATACATGAGCCAAGTGGTAAGGGTTAAACCACCTTATGCAAGCCAAAGCATGGCTCATGTATAAGTAAAGGATGTTGCCCATTGCAGTGGCAAACAGACATCACTGCATGTACAACACAAAACTAATACCATGTACATACATGTATATTATATTACTAGAACAACATGATTTTTCCATACAGGAATGGTGTCATGCAGACGTCAGGTGAAGCCCATCAGCAGTTCATGGACAATTACAGAGACATTTTTGTTAAAAAACCAAAGAAACTTGGCTTTCCTGTTCATTCGGAACAAAGGTGACATTTTAATTATTTCTTGTCTGAGGAGTTTGACCACAGATGAAAAATACATATAAATTTATGCCTTGAACTGATTATTTTTTTTCAACTTTTCCGTAACCCTTTACTAAACAATCCCGCAAAGTTGTCAGTTGCAAGATCTATGAACAATTATTTTCCAGGTGGTTATGTTTTGTATATTGCATCCTATCAGTTATAGTATATGGCATTCAGCAAGTTATATGTATTCTGGTATTCTGCCAGCAATACATATGTATCATTCTTCCAGGTATATGTATATGGCATTCTTCAAGGTATTTGCATATTGCACTCTGCCAGGTATATGTATATTGCATTCTGCGAGTTGTACGTACATGTATGCATGATTCTGCCAGGTATATTTAAGAGGCATTCTTTAAGGTATTTGCATATTGCCAGGTACATGTATATGGCATTCTACCAGATATGTTATTTGTCTGGAGCAAAACATACTAATCTGAGTTTACTATTGTATTTTAGAGAACAACACAAACAGTCTATGCTGAGTATCACCCATAATGCAACAGGTAAGATTCCAGTCACTTTAACTCTTTACTAGATGACAACATTTCAGACTTGTCCAAATTGAAATCACTCGAAGACAACAAGTTAATCCTTTACCACACAATCACGACTTTTAACGACCCTGATAAGGAAAGCTTTTGGAAATATTGTTGGAAAAGGAGAAAATGCTGGTAACCAGCATTTTCTCCTTTTTCCACAATGGTTTCTACCCTTACTAAAATAACTTTCAATTTTTGAGTAACATTTATTTTGTCGTCTGCAAATGCTTTCAAATTGAACAAGGCTAAAATTTTGTCATGTGGTAAAGGGTTAAATGTGGCTAAAATGATGGACTTTGTTTCTGATAGGGAGAAAAACCTTACTTCATTTTGATTATCTGTATTTAGCAGTAATATGTATTCATTGTCTTTTGCCAAGGAGAAAAGGAGTCAACTTTTTACTAGACAAAGAATTTGTTAGGCTTGTCCCAATTTGAAAGCAGATTTTCAATTGAAAAAATGAATGTGACACAAGTATCAAAATTTTATTTTAAAAGGGGAGAAAACATTGTTGGAAAAGGCGAAATGCTGGTCAACATCATTTTCTCCTTTTTTTTTTTTTTCCACAATTTTTTCGAAAGCCGTCTTTCTCTGGGTCATTATAACTCTGGATTGTGTGGTAAAGGGTTAATACTTTACCAGACAAAAAAATGTTAGACCTGTGAAAAAAAGAATTGCAAATGACAAATCAAATGTGGCTCAAATAATGGGGTTTCTCTTTTAACTCTTTACCAAACAACAAAATTTTACACTTGTCCAAATTGAAAGCAGTTGCAGACGACAAAATGAATGTGACTTAAAAATTGAAATTTGTTTTGGGAAGGGTAGTAAACATTGTGGGAAAAGGAGAAAATGCTGGTTACCAGCATTTTCTCCGTTTCTCACAATGTTTTCAAAAGGCTTCTTTCTCAGAGTCGTTAAAAGTCAGGATTGTGTGGTAAAGGGTTAATGGGCAGAAAAATGTGGTGGGGGAAAAAAATCCTGCTGGTAACCAGTTTTTTCCCACTATGTCTTCAAGAGTTTCCTTCCCCAGGATTATAAAACTTGGGATTGTTTGATAAAGGTTAAAGTGAAATATCATATTATGAAAAATGCAATAGTTTCAATGTATCATTGAAATCATCTTTTAAAAAAAGTGTGAAAAGTCAATATACATGTAGATTAGACCACTAACCCTTTACCAAACAAGCCCTGGTTTTAAGGGCCCTGACCAAAACAGGTTTTGAAAGTATTGTGCGAAAAAGAGAAAATGCTGGTAACCAGCATTTTCTTCCTTTTCCACAATGTTTTCTGCACAATTAGAGAATAATACCTTGATACGGGAACATTTGTTATGTCCCTTTCAAGTGCTTTCAGTTTGGAGAAGTCTAATGTTTTGTTGTCATGTAATGGCTTAAAACACGTGGGAACACTGAGGCAAAAGGAGAAGTTAGAATTTTCTCTTTCTGCTGCAATAATTTTGAAATTAGTCAGGTGAAAGACCAAAAATGCTTTTTATGATGTGTTCAGCAGGTAGAACAGCAGAGGCCGAGAAGAAGAAGCCGAAGAAAGAGTGGCCGGTCGACAAACTGACTCACGACGTACGAGACTACATGGCGCTGTTACATAAACAGAGAAAAATTGAAGACCCTGAGTTAATACGACAAGACAATCTGAAAACTCTCAGGAAAATTCTTCGAAAACTGTAAGTGGCCCCGTACTCCTTATATGCCTTTGATGAAGCCATACTTTAACCAAACAATCCCTTGTTTTAAGGATGCCTAGGAAGAAGACTTTGAAAATTACGTGGGAAAAGGAGAACATACTGGTTACGAGCATTTTCTCCTTTTCCCACTATGCTTTCTGCCCTACAAAAGAAAAATTCCATTATTTCAGGCAACTTTAATTTGTTGTCTGCAGATGCCTTCAATTTGGACAAGTCTGACATTTTGTTGTCTGGTAAAGAGTAAACTCCTTACCGCCTATAACAAATTTTCAACAGACAGTGAATTCATTAACCTTTTACCATACAATTCTGAGGAAAAGGACTGATGAAAATATTGTGGGAAAAGGAGAAAATGCTGGTAACCAGCATTTTTCAAAGAAAAATTTCCTCATATGCACAGCATTTAGTTTTGTCATCTGTCTTAAACTTGTCATTTGGTAAGGAGTTGACTCTTTACCACACAATCCCGACTTTTAACGACCCTGAGAAAGAGGCCTTTTGAAAACATTATGGGAAAAGGAGAAAATGCTGGTAAACAGCATTTTCCCCTTTTCCCACAATGTTTTCTATCCTTCCCAAAACAAATTTCAATTTTTGAGCCACGTTCATTTTGTCATCTGCAAATGCTTTTAATTTGGACGTCTAAATTTTTGCTGTGTGGTAAAGAGTTACTGTTAAATACAGATAATTAGCAGGAAGTCAGGTTTTATGTTTGAAGTGAAACCATGTAGCTGAAGAAGAAATCGCACATGGATTATCTGTACTGTGTTTGGTGTTGAACTCTGTTTTCATCATTATTTCAGGTTTATCATGGTGGCCAGTCCACCTGTCTATGCTTTCCTGGAGTTTCCTTTACCAGTACTTTGGCATGATATTCTTCCAAAGCCACTGGCTACTAAAATGAATGCTGTTGAAATGACTATCATCAGTCCTTCGAAAGAAACTGGGGGAACTAGGGATTTGAACCAAGTCCAGTAGGTTACCGACTGTGCTACCAGGCTTGATGGAATATCTATAGTGCCCTTTGAATTTTTATCATTGAGAAATGTGTAGGTTTCATGCAAGAGATAATAAACTATGAAAGAAAAATATGCACAGGTTTTAGAAGATAAATAGTTGTCCAAGAATTTGATCCTTCCAACATTTCTAGATCTTAGACAGTGGTACCTAATTCTATATTACCTTAACCCTTTACCAGACGACAAAATTTTAGATATGTCCAAATTGAAAGCATTTACAGACAACAATTTCATTGTGGCTCAAATTGTGCAATTTTTCATTGACAGGGTAAAAAGCATTGTGGGAAAAGGAGAAAATGCTGGTTACCAGCATTTTCTTCTTTTCCCACAATGTTTTCAAAAGACTTCTTTCCCAGGGGCATTAAAAGGCGGCATTGTACGGGAAAGGGTGAACAAATGTATTTCATTCCCTCACAGTGAACAGATTTAGAAAAACGTTGCTGGCAAAGGAGTATTTGATTGTTACTTGTAATTTTTCCACCATATTTTCCTCATCATTTGAAACAGACATTTGCCTTTCATTTCACTCTTATTTTGCAAACAGTCCCAAGTTTTGATAACCCTTGGGGCATTTGAAAATACTGTGGGAAAAGGAGAAAATGCTGGTATCCAGCATTTGCCCCTTTTTGTACAATTTTTTTCAACCCTTTCAAAGACAAATCTCATTTTTCAAGCCATATTTTATTTGTCACATGCAGTTACTTTCAATTTAGACAAGTCTGAAATGTTGTCATTCAGGAAAGAGCTGAATACCTCTACTTCCAAAAGTTGTTTTTTGACGTGTATGGCACAAATAAAGGTTGTAAGTTTGCTCGACCCTTTAGCACACAATCCCAAGTTTTAAGCACCCTATGGAAGAAGGCTCTTGAAAACATCGTGGGAAAAGGAGAAAGTGTTTTTTCCACCTTTTCCCATAATGTTTTCTCCCCTTCCAAAAACAAATTACAAATTTTGTGTCACATTTGTGTTGTTGTCTGCAATGCTTTCAATTTAGACAAGTTTAAAATTTCACAGTTTGGTAAAGATTTAAATGCCCAAATTAGGTATCTCAGCTGTGATTGTCTGGTTTATCTAGTCCAAATTGAAAGCAGACGACAAAATAAATGTGACCAAAAAATTTGAAATTTGTTTTGGGAAGGGTAGAAAACATTGTTTTAAAAGGAGAAAATGCTGGTTACCAGCATTTTCTCCTTTTCTCACATTGTTTTCAAAAGTTTTTTTCCTTCGGGGTTGTTAAAACTCGTGATTGTGTGGTAAAGGGTTAAAGAAAAAAGGCTAACTACTAGTAGTGATGTGACAAAAAGTTATCATTGCTAGGTAAAGAATCAATTTGAATTATTTTCAGTCAGCTTGTCCTTATTTTTCCACAGGCCTTTTCAAAGAACTGCTGTTGACAATGACAAAGTCTTTAATATTTTGCGAACATTTCCATTCTTCAAAGAGTATGTGCCTGATCATGTACTGAAAGAGCTGTGTGTTGTTGCCCTTCATGAAACTTGGAAAGATCCAGAGTTCACAAGTATGTGATACAGTGCCAATCATTTAACTCTTTCCCAAACGACAAATTTTGGACTGGTCCAAATTGAAAGAGTTTGCAGACAACAATTTTAAATTTGATGAAAATGGCAGGAAGTTCTCAAAAAGGGTAGAAAACACTGTGGAAAATGGAGAAATTGCTTGTTACGAGCAATTTCTCCTTTTCCCACAGTGTTTTCAAAAGACTTGTACTGCAGACATGTGAAAACCAGGGCTTGTTTGGGAAAGGGTAAACTCTTTACAAAACAACGAAATGTTGTACTCGACCAAATTGAAAGCATTTGCAGACGACAAATTAAAGGTAGCTCAAATGGTGATTTCTGTCTTTGATAGGATAGAAAACATTGTGGGAAAAGGAGAAAATGCTGGTTACCAGCATTTTCTCCTTTTCCGCGATGTTTTCAAAAGGCTTCTTTCTCAGAGTCATTAAAAGTTGGGATCGTGTGGTAAAGGGTTAACTCTCTACCACATGCCAAATTTCTAGATTCTTCCCTAAATGAAACCATTTGCAGACATTACATTTAACCTTAAACAGTAGTTGCTTTTGCGGCCAGTATAGATCAAGATCAGACTACACAAAATGTGCAGTCTGATCTTTGGTCTACTCTGTCTGCTTTGCTGAAACATTCTGAGCAAAAACAATACTGAAATTGCAATAATTTCAGTTTTATTTCTAGACTAAAAATGCCATAGGGGCTTATTTGTATCAAGGTTTTTCCCATGATAGGGTGGAAAACATTGTGGCAAAAGAAGAAAATGTCCTCCTTTTCCCACAATTTTTAAAGAATCTTCTTTCCAAGGGTTGTTAGAACTTGGTATTGTTTGGTAAAGGTTTTAACTGTGTAAGACATCATCTTATTCAAAATAATGCAGACAATTACTAACTTACAAGGAAGGCCATTCCTTTTTGCAATTACACGTATCATTATTCTTCTGAAAAAATTGTATCTTCAAAAAGTGTCAACCCAGGTCAGCCTGTGTAGTCCACGTAGGCTTACCCTTGTTGAAACCTTTTGCTATTGGTCAATTTCCAGCATGTATAAGGACCACCCTATTTCATTATTCAGTCGGTTATTATACAAAATGGATTTTATGAATCCATAATTATGTGATGACTTGCGTTGTATAATCATAGGCCACTGAAACTCCATTGGTCTGTTACCGGACAACGAAATTTTCCTTATCGGACACTGTTACTATAAATAGCACATTGGCAACTACCTCTATATTGTATGTAGTAAGACAAGGTGTGCAACGAAATCGAAGAAAATTTTTACCCCTGTACCCTTTCAGAGATAATATTTTACCGAAAATTGAAAAATAAAGCTAGTAACCGTTGCAGATGGGTTCGCAAATGATTTTTCTATTGTACCCTGACCTTCAAAGTTCTAAACGGCTCTTGCGATCAAGCTGTAGGTCTGATCTGAAAAATTTTAAAAAGCTTCCACGTTTTCCGGATCGCCATGCACTGATGTCACACAATTTATAATCCCACAGCGAATTATAACTAAAATATTTTTTTCAAACAAAGATCTAAAATTCTTTTGTTGATATATTGATGAAATTATCAAATTAATATTTCGTCTGTTATGATTTATCTTTTCATCTACGGTAATCCAGTATCACGATTTTCATCTTCCATTTCGTATATTTTCAAATGCATATTTACCGTTCATTGGTCAAAAACTTTGGCGCGTTTTTTGATAGTGAATTCACGTGAGTTATAATTCGCAGCGTCATAATGAATAGTGTGACGTCAGCGCATGGCGGTCCGGAAAATGTAGAATCTTTTTAAATTTTTTAAGATCAGAGCTATTGCTTGATCGCAAGAGCTGTTTGGAACTTCCTAAGGTCAGGGTACTCAAGAAAAATCATTTGTGAACCCATCTGCAACAGTAACTAGGTTTATTTTTCTGTTTTTGGTTTAATATTATCTCTGAAAGGGTACAGGGGTAAAATTTTCTCCGATTTCGTTGCACACCTTGTCTTACTATATACAATATAGAGGCAGTTGCCAATGTGCTATTTATAATAACGGTGTCTGATAAGGAAAATTTCGTTGTCCGGTAATAGACCAATGGAGTTTCAGTGGCCTATGGTATAATTCATCATGGAGATGCATTTACCCTCTTTAGCAAGAAAATGGCTCATTTTTTTTTACACTGATCATTTTCCCTCTGTATATTCACAGTATTCGGGAACACAGGTTTACACATGGTGCTACACGGATCTGTTACTCCTTTAACACATCCATACTTGAACACAGATGAAGGAGTGTCGTTACGTACACCCACACCATTAGCTTTAAATCAGTATGAGGACCCAGTAAGTCTTGGTTTGTTTTGTGGAACAGAAAGCAGATTTAGAGTGGAATGTATATATTATGATTATCTAGGATTTTCAATTAACCCTTAACCACACTACAAAATTTTAGACCAGTCCAAATTGAAAGCATTTGCAGACGCCAATTTCATTGTGGCTCAAATGACACAATTTTTCTTTGATATGGTAGAAAATATTGTGGAAAAAGGAGAAAATGCTGGTTACCAGCATTTTTTCCTTTTCCCACAATGTTTTTAAAAGGCTTCTTCCCCAGGGTCATTAAAACTCAGGATTGTGTGGTAAAGGATTAAACTGCTTAATAACTAGAATGAAGATTTCCAGCCAATAGTACATACTTAAACATTGCTATTATAAAGTGTTTGTTACTGTTAAAAATTAATGGTATTGGACAATGTAGATCCAAGATCAGACTGCATGTTCTCTGCTGTCTGATTTTAATCTACATTGCCCGCCAAGGAGAATTGAGTCGTTCTTAAGAGATATTGTTAGAAAACATGGTGGGAAAAGGAGAAAATTCTGTTTACCAGCACATTCTACTTTACCCACAATATTTTTGTCCTTTCACAAACAAATCACATCATTTGGTAGAAATTCAGTTTGTTGTCGCCTACACACAAATAAGTACAAATCGTTCATTTTTCAAAATAATGTCACATGTCTTTTTTATATTCTATATTGTGAATGTGTATTGTAAGATGGTAACATGAAGTGTAAAACATGAAATTTTAAATAAGCCATTTTAGTTTTCGATCATTTCATTTTAGTTGTTACCTGGCCAGTGTTTTGGTACTCTACGAAAAATTGAAGATAGGGAGCCTAGTTCTAAGTAAGTGATATTTGCAGATTTTTGTTAACTCTTTACCACACAACAAAATTTTAGATTTGTCCAAATTGAAAGCATTTGCAGATGACAAAATAAACATGACTGAAAAACTAAAAAATTTGTTTTGGGAAGGGTAGAAAACATTGTGGGAAAAGGAGAAAATGTTGGTTACCAGCATTTTCTCCTTTTCCCACAATGTTTTCAAAAGGCTCTTTCTTAGGTCATTAAAACCCCTGATTGTGTGGTAAAGACTTAAGTAGCTAATTTCATCAGATTTGTTGATTGTACAGTGTTTATAAAGCTATTTTCCACATTATTTCACTTATATTGAGTTGACCAGTGTACCTGCACCTCTCAATGCCTCCGCGGAGTTTCTTTTGCCAATACTTTGCATAATTTTCTTCCCAAGCCACTGGCTCTTTCTCACATAACCACTGTTGAAACATGATCAGCAGTGAGAGAGGAATAAATCCTGTTGCTATGACTATCACCAATCCTTGAAAAGAAATCTGCCAAGCTGGCAAGTCTTTTATGCTACATTTTTCACCAGAGCAAAAAGATGGAAAAAAAAATTTACTGCCTCAAATTGTTGTCAACATGTTCTAACAGTTTATCAAACAGTTTTAATGTCCCTTAGTAAACAGGCTTTTGAAAACATTGTGGACAATAAGGAGAAAATGCTGGTAACCAGCATTTTCTCCTTTCCCCACAATCATTTTTATCCTTCCAAACAAGAATTCCAATATTTGAGCCACATTTATTTAACTTTGTAATGGTTTGTAGGTTGGATTGTATTATGGCATTTTAGTCCATTTTCAACTACATGTACCTTTCAATTCTATGACAAAGCCAAGTGAACCTTTTCATGTATCCTTTGTTTTTCCTCTTATCAGCTTAGCACACAAGGCGCTTTCCAATCCACTGGCTATTTTTTACTCATAAACAAAGTCAAGACAATGTTCAGCAGTGAGAGAGGAAGGAATTCTGTTTCAGTGTCTAGTATCATTTCTTAACTCTTTGCCAAACGACAACATTTTGGACGTTTCCAAATTGAAAGCATTTGCAGATGACAAAATAAATGTGACTCAAAAACTGAAATTTGTTTTCGGAAAGGTAGAAAAACATTGTGGGAAAAGGAGAAAATGCTGGTTACCAGCATTTTCTCCTTTTCCCACAATGTTTTCAAAAGGCTTCTTCCTCAGGATCGTTAAAAGTCGGGATTGTGTGGTAAAGGGTTAAAAAGAGTTTGGATTTGGATTCAAATTAACAACCTATGTATGTATGATACAAACTGAGACGCATGGAATCAGCCAACACGGTTATGGATGTCCTGTCACTTGCAAAACATTCACCTTGAGAATTGGTTGCCATGTCTTTTTCATGTTATCCGTCATTTGGTCATGTGACCATAGAAGTATGCACCTGCCAACTGGAACTACGTTTAACTGTTTACCACACAATCCTGACTTTTAACAACCCTGAGTAAGAAGCCTTCTGAAAACATTGCGGGAAAAGGAGAAAATGCTGGCAACCAGCATTTTCTCCTTTTCCCACAATGTTTTCTACCCTTCCCGAAACAAATTTCAATTTTTGAGCCCACTTTATTTTGTCGTCTGCAAATGCTTTCAATTTGGATAAGTCTAAAATTTTGTCATTTGGTAAAGAATTAAATAAGCATCTCAATAAGTCAGTCAATGTATAGTCAGAGAAAACTGTGGCTGAATGATGAATGTCTGTAAATAGTTTCTACATGTAAACATGCTTTTTTGCATATTCTTTTATGTTGAAACACAAAAAATAGGAAATATTGTCTTCTTTGCCACAACTTTTTCCTGCGGGTAAAGGTCATGTTTATGACTTAGTCAATGTACATATAATTTGTGACATTGCAGACATGTATGTAGAATGCTTTATTGATATGATTTATAAATGAGAAACAAGATAGATAGAATAGAAGGTTGGTGTCTAGGATTTGGAAAGTTTATCTGATTTGGCTTTGGAACTTCATCCGATTTGCCTTCGGCACACCGGATAAAATTCATACATCTTGCCCCATAAATTTTCCAAATCCAATACACCAACTATCTACTGTATTCACTATAACTCCATCAAAATTTCAGGCTAGTCCAAATTGAAAGCAATTGCAGACAACAAATCAATGTTTTTCAGATAGTGGTATATACCTAAAATTTGGTAGAAAATATTGTGGGAAGAGGAGAGAATGGTGGGATCCAGTGTTCTCTCCTTTTCCCACAATGTTTTTAGAAGACTACTTCTATGGTATCATAAAAACATGGAATCGTGTGGTTAACCCTGTACCACACAATCCCGAGTTTTAATGACCCTGAGGAAAAACCGTTTTGAAAACATTGTTGAATAAGGAGAAAATGCTGGTAACCAGCATTTTCTCCTTTTCTCAAAATGTTTTCTCCCCTTCAAAGCACATAATTCAGTTTTTGACTCATATTTATTTTGTCGTCTGCAAATGCTTTCAATTTGGACTTGCCCAAAATTTTGTCATTTGGTAAAGAGATAAAGGGCTAGGCACTTGTCAGAAATATGGATCTTGCTTTCTTACAGGGTATACAGTGTGATAACGGCTGAGAGTAATTGTGAGTTTTTGAAGATCCCAGCCTCTGACTATGCCAGAGTTATAGACGTAAGTAGTCTACGAATATGAATGTTGATTAACCCTGTACCAAACAACAAAATTTTAGACTTGTCCAAATTGAAAGCATTTGCAGACGACAAAATAAACGAGACTCAAAAATTGAAATTTGTTTTGGAAAGGTTAGAAAACATTGTGGGAAAAGGAGAAAATGCTGGTTTTAAGTCTTTACCAGAAGACAAAATTTTTTGTCAGCAGGTTACAAGCATTCTCTCCTTTTCCCACAATGTTTTCAAATGGCTTTTTCTTCAGGGTCGTTAAAACCCATGATTGTGTGGTAAAGAGTTAAGTTTCAGCCACCATTTACAGGTCATAAAGAGATGTTTGATTATTATACTTGTTTTTCTGGTGTTAATTACAGTTTTCAACATCATTTCTGTTATTTCATGGCATCCAGTGCAACTATCCATGATTTCCTGGAGCTTCTTTTGCCAGTATTTTGTTCAATATTCTTCCCAAGTCTGTGACTACTTTTCAGCATAAGCACCATTGATATAGTGGTCAGTGGTGAGAGAGGGAATGAATCCTGTTGGAACGGCTCTCATTAATTCTAGGAAAGAAATTGGCCGAGCTAGGGATTCAAACCAGCGACCTGCAGGTTTCAAGACCTATATGTTACCAACTGATATACCAGGCTTAGCCATGTTTGATAAAAACTGCTGGACCCTTTACCAAAAGATCCTATTGTTTAGGCCCCTTGTGGGGGAGGAAGGAGAAAAATGCTAGTAAACCAGTATTTTCTCCTTTTTGCACTGTTTTCAATTCTTTCAAAGACAAGGCATATTATTGGAGCCCCATATGATTTGTCATCCTTTTTTCACAATGTTTCTTGTCTTTCAAAGACAAATCTTAATATTTTAGCCACATACAATCACAACTTTTAATGACGCTTTGAAAGAAGCCTTTTGAAAACATTGTGGGAAAAGGAGAAAATGCTAGTAACCAGCATTTTCTCCTTTTCCCACAATGTTTTTTACCCTTTCAAAAACAAGTTTCAATTTTTCGGTCATATTTATTTTGTCATCTGCAAATGCTTTGACTCAAATGATTATGAAATTTTGTTGTTTGGTAAAGACTTACATGTCTCGGGGATGAGACATTTCAAAGGGACACGCATCCCCACAGAAAGGCTTTCCATATATTCCTAGGGGCTGGATTTGTGACTACCTAAACTATATGAATATGGAGTTTATGTGCCTCTGCAATGGTAAATTTATGAAAACATTTTGGGAAAAGCTGCTTTTTTCCTTCAGTGTTTCCAAATTGTCATGGAGAGCGATTTGATATTATAGCACTGAAAACCAACCTTACTGTTGAGCTCTCATACAGCAGTGTGAATTCACGCATTCTCTCCGTCACAGTTAACCCTTTACCACACAATCACAACTTTTAATGACACTTTTAAAGAAGCCTTTTGAAAACATTGTGGGAAAAGGAGAAAATGCTAGTAACCAGCATTTTCTCCTTTTCCCACAATGTTTTTTACCCTTTCAAAAACAAGTTTCAATTTTTCGGTCATATTTATTTTGTCGTCTGCAAATGGTTTGAATTTGGAAGAGTCTACATTTTTGTCGTGTGGTAAAGAGTTAACTCTTTACCTACTGATAAAATTTTAGACTCTGCCGAATTGAAAGCAATTGCAGAGAACAAATTACATTTGGCTCCAATGGTTGGGATTGTCTTTGATAGGATAGAAAACATTGTGTGAAAAAATGAAAATGCTGGTAATCAGCATTTTTTCTCTTTTCCTACATTGTGTTCTACCATACCCAGAAAAAAATTCACTCTTCGAGTCACATTTATTTTGTCGTCTGCAAATGCTTTCAATTTGGACGGTCCTAAAACTTTGTTGTTTGGTAAAGAGTTAAGAATGGTTGGTACATATGGACACTGGTCAAGGTCTGTCTTATTTTCAGCAAATTAAACAAAGAGAGCACACAGAAAAAGTCAACTTGCTTCTATCATGTGGTCAGTACAAGTTATGGCCTCGTCAGCCATTGCTGCAGGTTGCGGAACTGATAGAGTGGATTAACTACCCTCCCAATACAGGTATTCTATTAGAAGTGTTTAGAGTCTACAAAACTCAAACCAAAATAAATGGCAAATGGAGGAAATATCATTTACTTGTTCTTGATCTTAAGTTAGACATATTTGCAAGAAATATTTATGAAAAAGAATGATAAACACACTGGTCTGTAATTGTGAAATTATAAGATTTTGATAGAGGTATGCCTTAAGCTTTTACCACACAATCCCAAGTTTTAACGACCTTGATGAAGAAGGCATTTGAAAACATTGTAGGAAAAGGAGAAAATGCTGGTAACAGGGCTACAGAAATTTTGTAATCTCAATCGGTCCGGCCGATCGACGGCGCATTCGGCAAACTTCGGTTGATTCCGGAATTGGCCGAGCTGTGACGTGTGATCGATGGCAGCGAGTCCACGTTACCCCACCCACTTTCTATGTCAAAATAAACTCGCGATTGGTCCGGGAATGTCTCATCTCAAACTCACTGACGGTGATGGCATCGGTTAAAATTTTCTGAAGAATATTTTCTTCTTCATTTTCATCAAATGATTTCTGTCCGTCGCTTTCTCTGCCAATCAAAAATTCGCTGCAAAACGTCAGTCTGCGTTTAGCCATTTTACATTCGTTTTCAAGAAGAATGTGGCCGAAGTAAACGTGAGTCTCAGTCTGCTAAAATTACACCCGACTGATTCGTTTCTTCGGAAAATGTAACGTAAAATTACTTTGTTCAACATTACATAATTCATGTCTACAACCTGAGTGAGCATACCTATACCAAAAGCGAAAACGAGGCAAATTTCTTAGGCAACCGCCAGGCGCAAACAGTTCTCCAAGTCGTGTTTACCACTGACAGGTGAGATAGTTGGGTGCGAGTTGTGTCTGCACTAATGGAAATGGATTAATAATTCAGGATTGCAAGAGGTCGTAGCTAAATATACACTGTATAATGCTAGTCATGAGTTCGTGACAGGATGCACACTACCACATAACATAGAATCAAAGTGCGGCTTTACAAAATTACGGGCGGCAACTAAATCTCGTACGTGATTTCTGATTGGTTCGCAGTAGATATAGTATGTAAACTCTGATTCAAATGGGGCGTGGCGAAATTGACTGACTGATTAGCATTGCATGGTGTGTTTGCATGTATGGTACGTAATTAGACAAAACCGATTGCGAATTGGGCCGTACCACGCTTAAGCCAACGATGCATGACGATATCTGTATAAGCTGTGATTTATGTCACAGTGAAATGGCGATAATTAGATAATGGCCAATTAACAGTTTGACACTCTGGATACCAAGGGATCTTATATATGATCACTGCTTTGCATAATGTTCAAAAATGCCTGCAGCAATGACTTAAGGTTTGTAAGTTTGTTTCTGACTGGCCATATTATGATATTTCGGACCGATTTTTTACGACGTTTTTGAAAATAAATCGGTTTTCAAAGTTCGGAATCGGTCTGATCCGGCAATTTTTCGGATTTCTGTAGCCCTGGCTGGTAACCAGCATTTTCGCCTTTTCCCACATTGTTTTCTAGCCTATCAAAAACAAATTTCATAATTTGAGCCACATTTGAATTGTGGTTTGCAGATGCTTTGAATTTAGACAAGGCTACATTTTTGTTGTGTGGTAAAGAGTTAATATACAAATGCAATATACATTTTACACATTTTTCTGTTGTAAATATGTTTACTTTTGATGTGTTTACTTTTGGCAGCCTCAAGCATAAAGTGAAAGAAATCTTTCTGTATAACACTTTACTTATACTTGTCCTAGGCAACCAGCCTTTTCAGGGTTGTTTTTGCTAGAATATGACATAAATCTGTGATCAAAATCTATTGATCACACAGCATGTTTTGTTGATGCTCATCTTGATCTTCACTGCCTGCAAAAACATGTAAAGTTGGGCACAGCAATCTAATAGTAAACTAATTAACCCTTTACCATACAATTCTGAGTTTTAATGACCCAGGAGAAGAAGGATTTTGAAAACATATTGTTGGAAAAGGAGAAAATGTTGGTAATCAGCATTTTCTCCTTCTCCCATAAAGTTTTCTAACATGTTTCACAGATAGAAATCATCGTTAGAGTTACATTTAATTTGTCATCTGCAAATGCTTTCTATTTTGTTAAGAATGAAATTCTGCTGTTTGGCAAATCATGATTTGTTTTTGTTTTTCTGAAATATTTGTCTTTTAACCCTCTACCGTACAATGCCGCCTTTCAACGCCCCTGGGAAAGAAGGCTGCCAAAAACATTGTGGGAAAAGGAGAAAATGCTGGTAACCAGCATTTTCTCCTTTTCCCACAATATCTTCTACCCTATCAACGAAAAATTGCACCATTTGAGCCACACTGAAATTGTCGTCTGCAAGTGCTTTTAATTTGAACAAGGCTAAAATTTTGTCGTCTGGTGATGGGTTAATGATCCCATATCTTTATCATCTTGATGAAGAGGGCTTTTGAAAACTTTGTGGGCAGTGGAAATGATATTTATACCACATTGTTTGCTACAGTTTTAGAAAGACATCCCATTAATTTAGCAATGTTTATTTTGTCATTTGCGAGCTTTGATCATGGACAAATTTTTAAGTTTTTATTGTCTGATAAAGAGTTGAATTACTTGGTATGTTCTTATATAGATATTTAGAATTTTTATGAAAAAAATCTGTGTGAAAATGGCTGTCAAGATTTGAGTGGTGTAGGGGGTCTGAAATTCACAGCATTTATTGTTTGAAACACACACATATAGATGGTGAACCAGCTGTTGCACTGTTTTGAGTGTTTCATTTTATTTCAGTTTGTGTGGAATTTTTACATATACTACTCAAAATTTGCTAGGGATCACCATATTTGATTCAGTCAGTATATATGTGTGGCACGTGTCATATGTCGTTTTTCAATATGTTACACTGCCACACTGATGAAATAAACCACCCGTGGATATGGATACTGTATTTTTGTAACTTATATTCACATTGAAATATCTAAATGATCCCTATCAAAGTGTGAGTAGTATATATAATATATATTCAGCAACAGCATCATATGGATCCATGATTTCTACCTGAAATACTGTTTTCTGGTAGCATCATATAGATATGGCACTGCAGTGGATCGTTTTTGAAAACATTGAAACATTGGGAGGTAAAAAAGAGTTGTAACAAGCAACTTTTCCATTGGCCTCAATCAATTCTTAACACTCTCTACTTTCATATCATAATAAAGTTTTCTGCTCTTTCATCATATGATGTAACACCAGTGCTGTATAGAATTCATATAAGGAGAATTAACCCTTAACTAGACGACAAAATTTTAGCCTTGTCCAAATTTAAAGCATTTGCAGACAACAATTTCAATGTGGCTCAATAGTGCAATTTTCCTTTGATAGGACAGAAAACATTGTGGGAAAAGGAGAAAATGCTGGTTACCAGCATTTTCTCCTTTTCCCACAACGTTTTCAAAAGGCTTCATTTCCAGAGGCGTTAAAAGGCGTCATTGTGCGGTAAAGGGTTAAGGCAGCCCAAAACTGGATTCTGACTTTAAAGACACGTAATAGGAAATTTGATATTTGATAATGTTTATCACATATTTGTTATTTTTTAACCCTTTAGCACACAGTCCCAAGTTTTCATGAGCCTAAGGAAGATGCCGTCTGAAAACATCATAAGGAAAAGAGAAAATCCTGGTAACCAGGTTGAAAATATATTGAGAAAAGGAGTAGTAACCAGCATTTTCTCCTTTTCCCACGATATTTTCAACCCTTTGAAAAACAAATTTGTCCCTTTAACTCTTTACCAAACAACAAAATTTTAGACTAGTCCAAATCGAAAGCAGCAGCAGCCGACAAAATAAATGTGACTGAAAAATTGAAGTATATTTTGGGAAAAGTAAAAATCATTGTGGGAAAAGGAGAGAATGCTGATTTCCAGCATTTTTCCTTTTCCCACAATGTTTTGAAAGGCCTCTGTCTCGGGGTCATTTAAAATCGGGATTATGTGATAAAGAGTTAAGCCAGATGTAATTTGTCTTCTGCAAATGCATTTGATATAGAGAGGTCCAAAAAATTGTTGAGTGGAAAAAAGTTAACCCTTTCCCAAACAAGCCCTGGTTTTCATGTGTCTGCAGTACAAGTCTTTTGAAAACACTGTGGGAAAAGGAGAAATTGCTCGTAACGAGCAATTTCTCCTTTTTCCCACAGTGTTTTCTACCCTTTTTGAGAACTTTCTGCCATTTTCATCAAATTTAAAATTGTCGTCTGCAAACTCTTTCAATTTGGACCTGTCCAAAACTTGTCGTTTGGAAAAGAGTTAAAAGGGGACAAAGCTGAAAATCAAAACATTTCTACTCTTAAGCCTTTAGGAACTTGAACTTGCTTAAGTTGCTTTTGCTGATGGTCAAGGTTAGACTACATGTTCTGTGCAGTCTGATCTTGATCTCAACTGTCAGCAAAAGTAGCTTGTGCAGAGTCCAGTGCTTTAACCCTTTACCACACAATCCAGTGTTTTAACAACCCTTAGGAAGAAACCTTCTGAAAACACTGTGGGAAAAGGAGAAAATGCTGATAACCAGCATTTGCTCCATTTCCCACAGTGTTTTCTACCACCTAATCAAGAACAAATACTATCATTCATAAAACAATTGAATTGTCTGTTAATTCCTTCAACATGTACAAGTCTAAAATTTTGTAGTGTGGTAAAGAGTTAACTCTTTACCAAACGACAACATTTTGGACGTTTCCAAATTGAAAGCATATGTAGACGACATTATAAATGTGACTCAAAAACTGAAACTTGTTTTGGGAAAGGTAGAAAACATTGTGGGAAAAGAAGAAAATGCTGGCTACCAGCATTTTCTCCTTTTCCTACAATGTTTTCAAAAGGCTTCTTCCCCAGGGTCGTTAAAAGTCGGGATTGTGTGGTAAAGGGTTAAGGGATATCAATAGTTACCAATCTCCTGTATTGCATGTTTATATGTTTTCAGTTTTAGTGAGTGAGGGATATTTAGCCCCTTACATTGGTTTTATCAAGAGTGGGGAGTGTCACATATTGAGGCAGGTTGAGGTCGTGCAAACACTGTCTAATGGGAAAAAGGTTGGTGTGCTGTGTCTGCATTGATTGATTTTTTTTTTCTTGAAGTAGTGTCAGTAGCAGTAGTAGTAATGGTAGTATTAGACAAATTACTAGTACTTCAAAAATGTCTGATGGAATTTTTATCTCTGGAAGAGTAAATTAACCACAAAGTACTGGATACAGAGAAAGAATGTGGATACAAGGAATGTTTGTAAAGCACTGGACATGGAGAATGTTTGTAAAGTGCAGGACACTGAGAATCTTTGTAAAGCTCTGGATACAAAGAATCCTTGTGCACAGGACACAGAGAATGTTTGTAAAGCTCTGGATACAGGAAATCTTCAGACAGCACTGGATACAGAGAATGTAAAGTAATGGTTACAGAGAACGTGTGTAAAACATTGGATACAGAGGATTTTTGTAAAGCAGTTGATAATACAGAGAATGTTTGTAAAGCTCTGGATACAGGAAATCTTTAGAAAGCACTGGACACAGAGAATGTTTGTAAAGTAATGGATATAGAGAATGTTTGTAAAACATCGGATACAGGGAATGTTTGTAAAGCAGTTGATACAGAGAATGTTTGTAAAGCTCTGGATACAGGAAATCTTTAGAAAGCACTGGACAGAGAATGTTTGTAAAGTAATGGATATAGAGAATGTTTGTAAAGCATTGGATACAGGGAATGTTTGTAAAGCAGTTGATACAGAGAATGTTCTTAAGGCTGTGGATAAAGGAAATATTTAGAAAGCACTGGACACAGAGAATGTTTGTAAAGTAATGGATACAGAGAATGTTTGTAAAACATTGGATACAGAGAATGGTTGTAAAGCAATGGAAACAGAAAATGGTTGTAAAACTCTGGATACAGAGAATGTTTGTAAAGCACTTGACACAGAAATTGTCTGTATGGCACTGAATACAGAAAACGTTTGCAGAGCACAGGACACAGAGAATGTTAAAAAGCACTGAATACAGAGAATGTTTGTGAAGCACTTGATACAGGAAATCTTTAAATAGCACTGGATACAGGGAATCTCTGCACATTGTTATATATTTGCAATTAGATTTCCACTTCACTGTAAAGGTGATGGTGTTGACTACAAAGTTACTACCCAGGGATATGCTAGTCTTGGTTCCATCATTATATATTACAACATACTGTAACCAGCATTTTCTCCTTTTCTCATAAATGTTTTTACCCTTACTAGGTAAATCCCACCATTTGAGCCACATTCGATTTGTTGTCTGCAAATGCTTTTGATTTTGACAAGACCAAAATTTTCTTGTTTGGTAAAAAGCTAAAGGCTACCTCACTACTGAAACCTGAAAGCTTCTTGGTCCATACAATGGTCTTAGTTAAAGGATTTCAGTTGTTTTGTTATTGTTGTTGTTTATGAAACCAAAGTTAGGCAAACTGACGCTAGCATTTTCATGGGTAGACTGGTTTTATGATTTTAGTTCTAGCCAGTGAAGAGTATAAAGCTCCCTATGTGGCTATAATAAAAACTGGAGAAGCAGTCATTCTGAAACAGATAATCATTGTGGATAGATTCCCTGGAGGTCAAATGGTGCGTCTCTATAGTGCTTTTCCATTTTTGCTTTTTTAATGTTTGTATATGCCATTGTTTACCCTCTCCTATACCATCTTGGGTTTTAATGAATCTAAGGAAAAAGGCTTTTCCCACCCTATCCAGGACAAATCCATTAAAACAAGAGGACCATGATGGTCCTATATCGCTCACCTGAGTATATTTGTAACCTATATGGTCTATTATGGGCAGGCTATTCTTTTCACTGCAGGGCGGATATACGCCCAAATATGACCCAAAGGGAAGAATTTTAACAATTTTGGTATGGGGTCACCTAATGATGCTTCAAACAAAATATGAAAGTTCTCGGCCTTATGTTTTGTCACAAGAAGATTTTAAAAGATTCAAATAGGGTGCGCCATGGCAGAGCCCAAATATGACTGCAGAGGGATAATTTTAACAATTTTGGTAGAGGATCATCAGATAATGCTACACACCAAATGTGAATGCTCTAGCCATTATGGCTTTTCATCAGAAGATTTTTTAAAGATTTCCTTTTTTGTTTTTATGTAAAATAGGGTGCGCCCGGGCAAAGCCCAAATATGACCCAAGGGGAATAATTTTTACAATTTCGGTAAGGGGTCACCAAATGATGCTTCAAACAAAATATGAATGCTCTCCGCCTTATGGTTTGTCACAAGAAGATTTTTAAAGATTTTAAAATTGGATGCACCCGGACAGAGCCCAAGTATGACTGCACAGGAATAATTTTAATAATTTTGGTAGAAGATCATCAGATAATGCTACATACTTAATAGGAATGTTCTAGCCATTATATTTTGTCATCAGAAGAAGTTTTAAAGATTTCCTTCTTTGTTTCTATGTAAAATAGAGTGCGCCCAGGCAAAGCCCAAATATGACCCTACAGGAATGATTTTAACAATTTTGGTAAGGGGTCACCCAATGATGTTTCAAACAAAATATGAATGCTCTCAGCCTTATGTTTTGTCAGAAGAAGATTTTTAAAGATTTTAAATTAGGGTGCACCCGGGCAGAGCCCAAATATGACAGCAGAGGAATAATCTTAAGAATTTCGGTAGAGGATCATCAGATAATGCTACATACCAAATAAGAATGCTCTAACCATTATTGTTTGTCATCAGAAGATTTTTTAAAGATTTCCTTCTTTGTTTCTGTGTAAAATAGAGTGCGCCCGGGCAAAGCCCAAATATGACCGTAAGGGAATAATTTCAACAATTTTGGTAAGGGGTCAAGCAATGATGCTTCAAACAATATATGAATGCTCTAGCCGTTATGGTTTGTCACAAGAAGATTTTTAAAGATTTAAAAATAGGGTGCATCTGGGCAGAGCCCAAATATGACCGCAGAGGGATAATTTTAACAATTTTGGTAGAGGATTATCAGATAATGCTACATACCAAATGTAAATGCTCTAGCCATTAATGATTTGTCAGAAGAAGATTTTTTAAAGATTTCCTTCTTTGTTTCTGTGTAAAATAGGGTGTGCCCGGGCAAAGCCCAAATATGACCGTAAGGGAATAATTTCAACAATTTTGGTAAGGGGTCAAGCAATGATGCTTCAAACAAAATATGAATGCTCTAGCCATTATGGTTTGTCACAAGAAGATTTTTAAAGATTTTAAAATAGGGTGCATCTGAGCAGAGCCCAAATATGACTGCAGAGGGATAATTTTAACAATTTTGGTAGAGGATTATCAGATAATGCTACATACCAAATATAAATGCTCTAGCCATTATGATTTGTCAGAAGAAGATTTTTTAAAGATTTCCTTCTTGGTTCTATGTAAAATAGGGTGTGCCTGGGCAAAGCCCAAATATGACCCAAGGGGAATAATTTCAACAATTTTGGTAAAGGCTCACCCAATGATGCTTCAAACAAAATATGAATGCTCTCCGCCTTATGGTTTGTCACAAGAAGATTTTTAAAGATTTTAAAATAGGATGCGCCCGGGCAGAGCCCAAATATCACCGCAGAAGAATAATTTTAACAATTTTGGTAGAAGATCATCAGATAATGCTACATACTTAATAGGAATGTTCTAGCCATTATAGTTTGTCATCAGAAGAAGTTTTAAAGATTTCCTTCTTTGTTTCTATGTAAAATAGAGTGCGCCCGGGCAAAGCCCAAATATGACCCTACAGGAATGATTTTAACAATTTTGGTAAGGGGTCACCCAATGATGTTTCAAACAAAATATGAATGCTCTCAGCCTTATGTTTTGTCAGAAGAAGATTTTTAAAGATTTTAAATTAGGGTGCATCCGGGCAGAGCCCAAATATGACAGCAGAGGAATAATCTTAAGAATTTCGGTAGAGGATCATCAGATAATGCTACATACCAAATAAGAATGCTCTAACCATTATTGTTTGTCATCAGATTTTTTAAAGATTTCCTTCTTTGTTTCTGTGTAAAATAGAGTGCGCCCGGGCAAAGCCCAAATATGACCGTAAGGGAATAATTTCAACAATTTTGGTAAGGGGTCAAGCAATGATGCTTCAAACAATATATGAATGCTCTAGCCGTTATGGTTTGTCACAAGAAGATTTTTAAAGATTTAAAAATAGGGTGCATCTGGGCAGAGCCCAAATATGACCGCAGAGGGATAATTTTAACAATTTTGGTAGAGGATTATCAGATAATGCTACATACCAAATGTAAATGCTCTAGCCATTAATGATTTGTCAGAAGAAAATTTTTTAAAGATTTCCTTCTTTGTTTCTGTGTAAAATAGGGTGTGCCCGGGCAAAGCACAAATATGACCGTAAGGGAATAATTTCAACAATTTTGGTAAGGGGTCAAGCAATGATGCTTCAAACAAAATATGAATGCTCTAGCCGTTATGGTTTGTCACAAGAAGATTTTTAAAGATTTTAAAATAGGGTGCATCTGGGCAGAGCCCAAATATGACTGCAGAGGGATAATTTTAACAATTTTGGTAGAGGATTATCAGATAATGCTACATACCAAATATAAATGCTCTAGCCATTATGATTTGTCAGAAGAAGATTTTTTAAAGATTTCCTTCTTGGTTCTATGTAAAATAGGGTGTGCCCGGGCAAAGCCCAAATATGACCCAAGGGGAATAATTTCAACAATTTTGGTAAAGGCTCACCCAATGATGCTTCAAACAAAATATGAATGCTCTCCGCCTTATGGTTTGTCACAAGAAGATTTTTAAAGATTTTAAAATAGGATGCGCCCGGGCAGAGCCCAAATATCACCGCAGAAGAATAATTTTAACAATTTTGGTAGAAGATCATCAGATAATGCTACATACTTAATAGGAATGTTCTAGCCATTATAGTTTGTCATCAGAAGAAGTTTTAAAGATTTCCTTCTTTGTTTCTATGTAAAATAGAGTGCGCCCGGGCAAAGCCCAAATATGACCCTACAGGAATGATTTTAACAATTTTGGTAAGGGGTCACCCAATGATGTTTCAAACAAAATATGAATGCTCTCAGCCTTATGTTTTGTCAGAAGAAGATTTTTAAAGATTTTAATTTAGGGTGCGCCCGGGAAGAGCCCAAAATATGACCCCAGAGGGATAATTTTAACAATTTCGGTAGAGGATCATCAGATAATGCTACACACCAAATATGAATGCTCTAGCCATTATGGCTTTTCATCAGAAGATTTTTTAAAGATTTCCTTTTTTGTTTCTATGTAAAATAGGGTGCGCCCGGGCAAAGCCCAAATATGACCCCAGGAGAATAATTTTTACAATTTTGGTAAGGGGTCACCCAATGATGTTTCAAACAAAATATGAATGCTCTCAGCCTTATGTTTTGTCAGAAGAAGATTTTTAAAGATTTTAATTTAGGGTGCGCCCGGGCAGAGCCCAAATATGACCGCAGAGGGATAATTTTAACAATTTTGGTAGAGGATCATCGGATAATGCTACATACCAAATATGGATGCTCTAGCCATTATGGTTTGTCATCAGAAGATTTTTTAAAGATTTCCTTCTTTGTTTCTATGTAAAATATGGTGCGCCCGGGCAAAGCCCAAATACGACCCCAGGGGAATAATTTTAACAATTTTTGTAAAGGGTCACCAAATGATGCTTCATACAATATATGAATGCTCTCGGCCTTATGGTTTGTCACAAGAAGATTTTTAAAGATTTTTTCAATTTTCAGCCATTTTGTTGCCATGGCAACCAGAGTTTTTGATGGAATTAAATTCTTTTAACAATTTTTGTAGACCTTCACCCAAGGAACATTCCTGCCAAGTTTTATCAAGATTGGCCATCTGGTTTAGGAGGAGAAGATTTTTAAAGAAATTGTTAACGGACAGATGGATGGACGGACGGACGGACGCCGGACGATGACCGATCACAATAGCTCCCCTTGAGCACGTTGTGCTCAGGTGAGCTAATAAGCCACATTTATCTCGTCATATGCAAATGCTTTTAATTTGAATAAGTCAGTTGTCAGCTGGTCTAAATGTTTTTCATGGTGTTTTTCTTTCAAGCTAACAGGATCACATACACAGAAAAGCTTTTGTGATTGTCATATTGTGTATGCCATTGTGTGGTGTTTTAAAGTCATCTGTCAACAACTTCTACAGATGACTTCTGTTCAGATCTATGGTATCAAACAATTTCATAAACATACATCTAGGGACATCGGGTAGAATTATTTGTTTAACTCTTTACCAAACGACAAAATTTTAGACTGGTCCAAATTTAAAGCATTTGCAGACGATAACATAAATGTGATTGAAAAATTGAAAGTTGTTTTGGAAAGGGTAGAAAACATTGTGGGAAAAGGAGAAAATGCTGGTTACCAGCATTTTCTCCTTTTCCCACAAGGTTTTCAAAAGGCTTCTTTCACAGGGTCGTTAAAAGTCGGGATTGTGTGGTAAAGGGTTAAATGGTCCAGCTCATATAACCAAGATGACTACATTATTTATATTTAGCAAGAATACCTGTCGGTAAAATTCTTTTCCTATCTGGAATCACAAGACAGTGAGTTTCTAGGCTGTAATTCACTTAACCAGTCAGTACTTAAATACAATTGTACATAATGCATTACTACATGAGAAAATGGGCCCTGCTTTTTGTGTCATGTTTTACATGAGTTATCAAAGAAAAACTTATATGATCTTGCTATCCAAAACCACAAGGTCTCAAGCTGTAATATTTGCCTACAGCCAGATTGTTTACAGTATAACCAGCATTTCATCTGGTTTTCTCAATGTTTTCTCTCCTTTGAACGACAATTGAGTGAATTGATTGAATCATGTTTTATGCCACTTTCACCATTATTTCAGTCACATGACAGTGTAAGCTCACATATTCGTGTATGTCCTGGGTTTCACCATTACTAGTCTGGGGCTCTGAAGGACACTCTCACAAAACGAGTGCTTCCAGCAAGGCTCGAACTTGGGCCTCCAGGTTACAAGTCCTGCACTTTACCACTGAGCCACACAGGGCCCCTTGAAAGACATCAGTTGAGCCAAAGTTCTTTTTCTTGTGTGAAAACACTTTCAGTATGTAAAGATCTAAAATTTTAGTGTCTAGTAAGAGGTAAAAAATATTCATTGAAATCTTTTGTGTGCCAGGGGTGAATAGTTGTATGTAATTTACTGACAATTCCATCATTTTATAGCCCACAACAAAGTTCTTTTATTTTGTATTCCAGGAGAAAAGAACAAAACAAGTAGTCATGGGCAGGCTTGGACCATCGGAGTCGTTTGCTGAATTGAGTGTACTTCTGAATGAACAAATCACATGCTCAGTTGTCACGGCAACAGATATGACCCTGGGAGTTATTAGACCTGACAAAATTAAATGTTAGTGTAACATTTTCTTAATTGCAATGAAATTTTACATTTTGTGGAGAATTCCTGTCTTATGATCTGCATAAAACTAGATTTTGAGATAATAAAGCGCAAACAAATTGTACTGTAAACCTAGGCTTGTTTGGCTCACCTAGAAACTATATGAAAGATAACCAGCATTTTCTCCTTTTCCTACAATGTTTTCTACCCTTATAATGGCAAATTCCATCATTTGATCCACATATGATTTGTCATCTGCAAATGCTTTCAATTTCGACAAGTTGAAAATTTTAACACAATGTTTTCATAAGTCTTTCCTATCAGAGTCATTAAAACTTGGGATTATGAGGTAAAAGAGTTAAATACAGTAATGCAATATAAGTGTTCAGAATCCTTACTGACAATAGCAAAATTAGATCATGTTAAGTTAATCTGGCATCATTGCCCTTAACCCTTTACCAGACTACACAATTTTAGCCTTGTCCAAATTGAAAGCATTTGCAGACAACAATTTCAATGTGGCTCAAATAGTGCAATTTTCCTTTTATAGGACAGAAAACATTGTGGGAAAAGGAGAAAATGCTGGTTACCAGCATTTTCTCCTTTTCCCACAATGTTTTCAAAAGGCTTCGTTCCCAGAGGCCTTAAAAGGCATCATTGTGCGGTAAAGGGTTAATGGTTTACCCTCATATCTGTTCCCCTATTTCCCTTCAGACCTAGATTGTTCATCCCAATTTACTTTCCGCTCTAGGGGAATCCTACGGCAATAACATGACAGTCCTCGAAAAGTGTTTTTGTAAAGCACAGCTTCAAATTTCCAACACCCATGATTACTGGCCTGTCATATGAATTGAACGATAAATTTCATTACTAAGGTTTTGCTTTTTTTAAACATTCATTTCAGACCTGGATGAAGTCACAATCAAATTATTCAAACAATCAAATAACAGAACATTTGGAAATCTAACCAAGGTAAGAAGTGAAAATTTTTAACCCTTTGTCAGACAGTCTTGTGTTTCAACGACCCTGAACCCTGGATTGTTTTGGAAAGTGTTAACTCTTAAGCTGCTAAGCTAGACTCAAGGATCTTTTGTGGATGGTGTAGATCAAGATTAGACTGCACAGAACGTAGTTTTTTGTTTGCAAACACCAAGAAATTCCGCAACATTGTCATGAAGATATCAGGTTTTGTATTTACTCAGTGAAATAAAATCTCAATCTTACAAAAGCAGTTGAGTTATATACTCTGTGAAAAGGGGGTTTAATGGATCTGCCGTAATGTATTGACCCAGGTCAGCCTGCTGGGTCCACACAGGCTGACCTGGGTCAAAACTTTTTGCTTTTTGTTGATTTTCTGCATGTTCAAGGACAATTCAACTGCAAGATGCTGTAAGTTGTTTGACAAGTTGGATTTTATAGATCCATAACTATGTGATGACATGTGTATTATTATGCATCAAAGAGATGCATTAAACCCCCTTATGCAAGAGCAGGGTCCATATTCACCAACCATTCTTAAGAACGTTATTGGACTTACTCTTCAAAATTTTCCATATTCGAAAGTAACACAACTTATGATTGGCTAAACCATATGGTTTAGCCAATCAGAAGTTGTGTTACTTTCAAATTTGGAAAATTTTGAAGAACAAGACCAAGAATGTTCTCAAGAATTGTTGGTGAATATGGACCCAGAGCTCAATTATTTTCTAATTTTCATCTGTTTTGCAGGAGGAAATACAAGAGGAATACATGCAACAAGAGCTGAAAAGAGAATGGAATGAATTTAAACATGGAGTGTTATTAGACGTCATAAATTCACGGGGTATTAGACCTGGGTATGGAAAGTGGTCCAAATAGACATGACAATCTGTGAGGAAAATGTATGAATAAGCCAAGTGACTTACTCCTTTATTATATAATCATGTGTTTTAATGACCTTATGCATTGATTGATTGAATGGTGTTTTACACCGCTTTCAAAATTATTTCAGTCATATCTCGGCGACAGCTCACAAATTCATGCATTTCCTGGGTTTTACCAGTACTAGGCTAGGGCTCTGAAGTATCTTGCCCAAGGATACTCCCACAAAAAAAATGACCCTATGGAAGGAGGATTCTAAAAACATTGTGGGAAGAAAAGAAGTGTTGGTAATCAGCATTTCCTCCTTTTCTGGCAATGTTTTCTACTCTGTCATATACAAACCCTTACATTTGTTGTCTGCAAATGCTTTTGATTTTGACAGGTCCCAAATTTAGACATCTGCCTCACCACATAACAAAATCGTACACTTAACCATATTAAAAGCACTTACAGACAAAAAATTGAATGTGACTCAAATCAAGGAATTTGTCTTTGTTAAAGTAGAAAACATTGAGGGGAAAGAAGAAAATGCTGGTTACCAGTATTTTCTCCTTTTCCAACAAAGTTTCCAAAAACCTTCTTCCTTATGGTCGTTTAACCCTTTACCACAGGACAAAAATTGTAGACTAGTCCAAATTGAAAACATTTGCAGACGACAGTTCAAATGTAGCTGAAACATAAAATTTGTCTCTTAAAGGGTAGAAAACATTGTCTGGTTACCAGCATTTTCTTCTTTTCCCACAATGTTTTCAAAAGGCTTCTTTCTTGGGGTCGTTGAAAGTTGGGATTGTGTGGTAAAGAGTTAAACACGCAACAATTATCAAGTGACAAATATTAACTTTGAATCCATTGTAATTATGAAAATGTCTCATGAACTAACCAAACTGGAGATGGCAACTGTTGGATGTATTATGTACCAATTCAGTCATGGAACACATTGCCTTGAAATCAGTACAAAATACAGTGGGGACACTTAGTTCATTCAGTTGCTTACGCGGGCACTGTACATTTAACTCTTATCCTGCTAAATAAAAGAAATGAAACTTTCAGGCCAATAGTAAAAACCCAAATTTTCAAAGGTACTCTTGGAGGAAAGATATCTCGTTACCGGACAGTGTAGATTCAAGATCAGACTGTACATTCTGTGCAGTCTGATCTTGATCTACACTGTCCGCAAAAGGTCAGTGAGTCACGCTTGATAGCCTAAGGGTTAAGATCAGACTGCACAAATAGTCAGCTTGATCTTTGATTTACAATTACAATGATCTACAATTTTGTGAAATAGTCTGGAAAAAAATGCCACAAAATTGCAAACACTCATTATATTTCTTACAACTAATTTCTTAGTTATCAAGATTTTATTATTTGTTTGAATGTTTTGTATGACTTTATTTTTGAAGAACATGTAATTTTTCTTTATTTACATTTATATTGTAGTTAAATAAAAAGATTAAAACTGCTGTCCTCAAAGGAAAGTCTTTTCCACTTTGACATTTGAAATCCTCAAAAGTGAATTTAATAACCATGCATAGACTAGTCTCTATAGTGCTTCAAAAATAAGATCCTAATCACTTTGGTTCATTAAAACTATTGTCAATTGGTTGCATTTGTTCATAGAAGAAAGTGTGTTCAGTATTTTTACCTGTTTGGGATGCGAATCTGCCCATTCACGAGGTTCTGAATCTGAAGAAAATATCAGCCACACATAATGTGATGTATAATCCAACATGTAGGGAGCAAGCACCTATTGGGGTATTGAAAATGTGCTTGCTTAACTCTTTACCAAACGACAAAATTTTTGACTGATCCAAATGAAAAAGCATCTGCAGACAACAAATTAAATGTGGCTCCAATAATGGGATTAGTCTATGAAAGGGCAGAAAACATTGTGGGAAAAGGAGAAAATGCTGGTTACCAGCATTTTCTCCTATTCCTACAATGTTTTCAAAAGGTCTCTTCCTAAGGGATGTCAAAACACAGATTTGTGTGGTAAAGGGTTAACCCTTTGCCACACAATCCTGACTTTTATCGACCTTGATAAAGACGACTTGAAACTGTGGGAAAAAGAGAAAACGCTGGTAACAAGCAGTTTCTCCTTTTCCCAAAATATTTTCTACTCTATCAAAGACAATTTCGAGAATTCGAGACACATCGTCTGCAAATGCTTTGAAATTGGACATGTTCAAAATTCTGTCATGTGGTAAAAAGTTAAGATAGGTGCTTTCTAAGTACATTCAATATGCTTGCCTTTGCTGAAACTCGAAATATGCACTTAATCCTCCTTCACATGACGACATTTAACCCTTTATCGCACTATGCCACCTATTAATGACCCTGTGGAAAGAGCTTTTTGGAAACATTGTGGGAAAAGGAGAAAATGCTGGTAACTAGCATTTTCTCCTTTTCTCACAATGTTTTCTACCCTATCAAAGATGGAAATAATCACTTGAGCTACATTTAGTTTGTCGTCTGCAAATGCTTTCATTTTGGTCCAGTCCAAAATTTTGTTGTCAGGTAAGACTTGTCAAATTTGAAAGCATTTGCAGACAACAAAATAAATGCGACTCAAAAATTAAGATGTGTTTTTGGAAGGGTAGAAAACAGCGAGGGAAATGGAGAAAATACAGATAACCAGTCGTAAATACTCTGAATTGTGTGGTAAAGGGTTAAGACAGATGCTTGCGAAGTACATTTCAACATGCTTCCTTTCTCTGGGAACTTGAAATATGCTCGCTTAATACAGGTTGCTTGCGTAACAGAGATGTCCTTTACGAAAGGTTTTACTATACAAGTTCATTCATCACATTTATTGTGAAGATGAGAGTATGTCACACAATGGCAGATTGTGCAGATCTGCGATAAGATTGCACGTTTTAACCCTTTACCAAACAAGCCCTGGTTTTCACGTGTCTGCAGTACATGTCTTTTGAAAACACTGGGGGAAAAGGAGAAATTGCTCATAATGAGCAATTTCTCCTTTTCCCACAGTGTTTTCTACCCGTCTTGAGACTTTTCTGCCATTTTCATCAAATTTAGAATTGTCGTCTGCAAACTCTTTCAATTTGGACTAGTCCAAAATTTGTCGTTTGGGAAAGGGTTAAGCCACCTAATCTGGAAGCACACTGGCCATCAAAACAAATACAGTTGTGCCTAGCACTCTCATAGTTTGATGGTACTGGGTACAGGAGAGAGATGACAACGCTTGGTACTAGTATGAAGGAGCATAATTATAACCCTTTTATTCTGAAGCTAAGTTTCCTGGCCCTTCACCTCCTAATGCTGAAACTGTCACTTGGTTGTACAGGTAACACAAAGAAATAATGGAAGAAAATGAATCAACTCTCCTGCTCCAAATCTTTTAACTCTACCACAAGACAAAATTTTGTTGACGATACAGACTAAAAGTCTTAGCAGACTAGGAAAAAACGAGACTCAAAACTTGAAATTTCCTTTTTGTATGGTGGAAAACATAGTGGTAAAAAGGAGAAAATGCTGGTTACCAGCATTTTCTCCTCTTTCCACAATGTTTTCAAAAGGCTTCTTTCTCAGGGTATTGTGTGGTAAAGGATTATGCAAAATGATGCAATAGGGGCTGGCACTTTACTATTTGAAAAAAAAAACTTTTTGACTTGTCAAAAAGCATTTTCTACTTTTCTCAGTTTTTTTTCAAAAGCTTTTTTCTCAGACTTGTTAAAATACAGAGACTTTGTCTTGCAACAGACCACTACTGAAAATAATATGGCAAAAGGAGAAGTTGCTTCGTCCTGCCATTTTCACCATTTGTCCAAATCCAAAGCACTTGCAGATGACAAAGATGTCTCATAATGGATATGGTCTTCAAAAGGGTAGAAAACATGGGAAAAGAAGAAATGGCCGGTTACCAGGATCCAACTGTATTACCTAACACAAGCCCTCGTCATTTGTCAGTATTTTTCAGACATTTGTAAATTTGAAAAGAAAAGGTCATTATATGTATCATGTTATATGGTAATGTATTTCAATCTGGTACCTTTAACATAATAAACAAACAAAATTTAATATTAAAAGTATTGTACAGGTCAAAACTTTGCAGGCAGACTATTTTTTCCCTTTGCACTATGAAATGATAATTTCAATACCATAGTGAATGTACTGAATGAATCTGATAAGTCAATAAAATTTTTAGCAGCCAACAGTTATTTCAAAAATTGATAACTATATTTCACTGACTAATCAGACTGGTAAACGTTTGATAACCAATAACTTGTAGCTTCAACTGATCATATCAAGAAATAATACTGTCCAAGCTGTGTTAGAACATATGCCACAGTTCTTCCTACACAGATTCTTTTTATTTTCCCTCACATGATAATGTATGTGATGTGAAAAAAATGAAAAGAAAATCACATATTGCTAAGCAAAACACAAAGATACTGTTCTTCAAAAAAGATAACTCTTGTCAAAATCTTACACTTCAAAAGTACAAATGGCTATTCAACAAAGCCATCTTCCAACGTGTTTGTTGCAAATTTGTTTATGTCAAGATATAATGGATTAATTCTTTACCACATGGCAAAATATTAGACTTGTCCAAATTGAAAGATGTGTTGATGACAAGTTCATGTGTATTTAACTCTATACCAAACGACAAAACTTTGGCCACATCCAAATTGAAAGCATTTGCAGATGACAAATGAAATAAGGCTCAAATGATATACTAGTACTTTTCTCGGAAAGGATGGAAAACATTGTGGAAAAAGGACAAAATGCTGGTTACCAGCATTTTCTCCTTTTCCCACAATGCTATCAAAAGCTTTCTTCATCAGGGTCGTTAAACTTAAAACTCGGGATTGCATGGCAAAGAGTGGTTTGCATTTGGAAGAGTAGAAAACATTCTGAGAAAAGGAAAAGATGCTGGTTACCAGCATTTATTCCTTTTACTACAATATATTCAAAAGCTTTCTCTCAGGGTTGTAAAAATTTGGGGTTGTGTGGCAGAGGGTTCACTCTCACAGAGCTTATGAAATAAAACAGACATTCTCTGTCAGAACTAAAGAGGCAGATATTGCAATTTCAAAGCTGTTTTCACCAAAATATCTCATAAAGAGGCAGACAGTGTAGATCCAAGATCAGACTGCACTTTCTTTGCAATCTGATCTTGATCTACACTGGCCACAACAGCAATTTAGATTCCAGTTCAGCGCTTCAAGGTTTAGAATTTATAGCAACATAAAGCAAAACATATAATTCACAAACACAAAATTACATACAAAAAGTATGAAAAGAGATAAAGAGATTTAAACAACAGCACCGCATATGAGTGCCAGCGCTTGGTGGCAGTTGCTTGATTTTCAATGAAAATTCCAAGTCGAAAAAAGGCTAACTGTGTCAAAAATATTTTGAGGGTTACCTGCCCTTGTTGTACAGTTGTACAGGTCACCATTTTGATGGCTAACAACTTCGCTGAGGTGGAAGTGAATATCTTCAGTAATGACAGAGATATTATAAAATGTCAAAGTTTTTCCACAACACAGACGACAACTTGGCTATAACAATACCTCAACATTTCTTTAAAAAATGTCTGCAAGTCTACAAGCAGGAGAGGGGGTTGATTATACTCTTAAAAATAATAACAATACTATTCCCACCAAAACCCATGTTGTGGGTACCCCTCATAATTACATGTATGTATTGTTTTCATGAGACGATTCATCCAAGTTTCTACAATTTGTTTTGGGGGGCAAAAATTTTGAACCTGGTATACATTTTATACACTATTATGTCAAAGATTGAATATCTCAGGATAAACCATTTTATCATTGTTCCATACACTATAATGACAAAGATTGAATATCTCAGGATAAACCATTTCATCATTGTTCCATACACTATAATGACAAAGAGCCATTATCTCAGGATAAACCATTTTATCATTGTTCCATACACTATACTGACAAAGATTGAATATCTCAGGATAAACTATTTCATCATTGTTCCATACACTATCATGACAAAGAGCCATTATCTCAGGATAAACCATTTTATCATTGTTCCATACACTATAATGACAAAGACTGTATATCTCAGGATGAACCATTTTATCATTGTTCCATACACTATAATGACAAAAATTGAATATCTCAGGATAAACCATTTTATCATTGTTCCATACACTATATAGACAAAGATTGAATATCTCAGGATAAACCATTTTATCATTTTCCATACACTATAATGACAAAGATCCAGTATCTCAGGATAAACCATATCATCATTGTTCCAAAGCACTATCTACCAATTAACAAAGGAAAGAAAAATATGGCATTCTAAACCCTTTACCACACAATCCCAAGTTTTAACGACCTGAGGTAGAAGGCCTTTGAAAACATTGAGGGAAAAGGAGAAAATGCTGGTAACCAGCATTTTCTGCTTTTCCCACCATGTTTTCTACCTTATCTGATACAAATAGTGTCATTTGTGCCACATTTTATTTGTCGTCAGCAAAAGCTTTCAATTTGGACCTGTCTAAAATTTTTTTGTGTGGTAAAGAGTTAAGAACTCTGATTGAATGGCCTTTTGAAAACATTAACCAGCATTTTCTCCTTTTCCAACAATGTTTCCTACCTTTTCAAAGACAAGTTATCATTTGAGCCACATTTCATTTGTTGTCTGCAAATGCTTTCAATTTGGACTAGTCTAAAATTTTGTCATGTGCCATTCAAGGCAGTGAAGTTCAAGATAAGATTGCATAAAATGTTTAGTCTGATCTTTGATCTTCACTGCCTGCTGTGCTGGGAAAGCTCTGGACAAAAACAACCTTGACCCTTTACCAAATGACAAAATTTCAGACTAGTCCATACTCAAAGCATTTGCTGAGAACCAAATAAATGACTCAAAAATTGAAATTCGCTTTTGGAAGGGTAGAAAATGTGGGAAAAGGACAAAATGCTGGTTACCAGTGTTTTCTCCTTTTCCCACAATGTTTTCAAAAGCTCTCTCCATCGGGGTTCATTAAAAGTTGGAATTGTGTGGTAAATGTGCAACATTGCAACTATCTGGGTCTTATTTATAGTCTAAAAATGTTGGTTGGGTATATTTGGTATTCTAAGGATTAACCCTTTTCCCGACCATAAAATTAAGACCAGTCTATATTGCACACATTAGCAGATGACAAATTAAGTGTTGCTAAAAATATAGGAACCCTTTTTTTTTGAAATGGTAGAAAAAAACATTCTGAGAAAAGGAGCAAAATCTGGCTAAGGTTACCTAGTATTTTCTCCTTTTTCCATGATGCTTTCTTTCTCAGGGTTGTAAAGAATTGGGACTGTGTGGTAAAGGGTTTATACTTTGCTGCTAAGTTAACTTATTGAGAAAAGAGTATAATTTTTCAACCCTATACCACACAATGCTGAGTTTTAATAAACCCTAAAAAAGAAAGCTTTGGGAATTCACTGCCATTTAAGCAACACTTGTTGTCTGCAAAATGCTTTCGATTTACACAAGTCAAAAATTTTGTTGTATGGTAAAAACTTTAACTGGACAGGAAACTAAGTTCTTTTGCAGACTTAATTTACTTTCCTATCTTCGAGTTACACTAATGTTAAACATATCACCACACAATCCCAAGTTTTAACGACCCTCAGAAAAAAAGCTTTCAAAAACATTAGCATTTTCTCCTTTTCCCACTTAATTTTCTAACCTTTCACAGACAAATCCATATATTTAAGCCACATGTCTACTAATACTTTTAATTAGGACCAGTCTAAAGTTTTGTCTCGTGGAAAAGAGTTAAAGAAACGGACTATATGTAAATACTGGGCTTTACCAGATGATAATTTCATTTTTACTCTTTCACATTTCAAACAAATGGGAAGAAAAAATTGTGGAAGAGAAAATGCTGGTTAACATCATCTTCTCTTCTTTCCAAAGTGTTTTTAGAAGTCTTTTTCCTTCGGGCTGGTTAACCCTATAGTAGAACACAAAACTTCAAACTAGCTAAAATTGAAAGCATTTGCAGATGACACTTCAAATGTTATTCAAAACATATCATTTGTCTGTTTAAGGAAAAAAAAATATTGTCAGAAATAGGGAAAATGCCAGTAGCAAACATTCCTTTTCCCACAACGTTTTCTAAAAAGCTTCTGCCGGAGGGTTACTAAAATATGGCATTGTGAGGTAAAGGGTGAAAACACTGAATTGTTTGCGAAAGGTGTAATGTCCAAATCAACCATTTAACTGTCATTGAGTTAAAGTTCTACTATAGTGGCCAAAAGTAAATGATTCAGGAGTCAAAAAGCAGATAAATTTAATTCATACCATTAAACTCTTTACCAAACTACAAAATTTCTGACTCGACCAAATTGAAAGCATTTGCAGACAACAACACAAATGTTATTCAAATGACGATTTCTGTCTCTGATGGGGTAGAAAACATTGTGGAAAAAGGAGAAAATGCTGGTTACCAGCATTTTCTCCTTTTCCCACAATGTTTTCAAAAGCCTTCTTTTTGAGGATTGACAAAAGTTGGGATTGTGTGGGGAAGGATTACACATATAGATATTATTATAAGTCTGACAACATATCACAGTACAATCTGTCAAAGTAGCGGTCACTGGCAGATATATGTAATGTATTGTGAAACTACAACAAAAGTTGCCAACTTTTGTCTAATTTTAAGATTCCTTTTTCTGCCACCGAAAGGAACTTTGATAGACTTTAACTGTAACACAATGTCATACCCATAGTAATATACAGTCGAATATCCATACCTCGAAGTTCAGGGGACGATCGAAAAAAGTTCGAGGTATAGAAAGTTTGACGTGCAGAGACTCTTTAGATGAGTGTGTCAAGTACCGGAAGTAGGTATACTGAGTTTACTTCGTTCACAGGCCGTACATTACAATGTTCCCTCTATAGTTAACTGATCGTTGTTTTGAAAATTAAAGAGTAAAGGATGCATACTGTTTATTTTCTGTTAACATGTTTTTTTTTTTCTTTTTTAAATTCTGTTTGTAAGAATGATACTGGAAATTGTGAAATTAAAAAAGCATTTCGTCGGCTGAAGTTGTTGGCTATCTTCCAGAATTTACCGGGTTTCTTTCACCAGACAAGTCCTTAGTAGCGGTATCCTCGAGGATATTTGTATTTTCGGCTGACAACGAAATGTCCAGTCTTTCTATAGCCATGGCCAGAATCACAGTGCATGGTACGAAAATCTAAGTGCAAACATTTCTAACCGAACAAATTACCAATAATTATCTGCAAGTCAAGATGACTGACACGTTAAAACCCGAGCTGGCAAAAGTCAATGATCGAAAATGTGCAAAAAACATACTGTCATTGTATCCGGCATTTCTATTAATTATGTATAACACTCATGTTTATAACTGAAGTCAATTAAAATGTGTGAAAATTCTGTACTGTGTTCGAAGTAAAGACGTGTAAATTAACTGGATCATTGAAGTTCGGACTTGAAATTAGGTTCGACATATGGAGAAACTTCGAGATATGGACTTCGAAGTGTGGATAGTACTTTATACAGAGAAATAGAACAACTAAATCTGGACTTTAAATAGAAAAATAGAGCAATTCAATCAGGACTTAAAATTTACTTCGACGTATAGAGAACTTCGAGGAGTAGATGTTCGAGCAATGGACATTCGACTGTACATAGTTTTAAATGGTACAATTTTAATTTGTCTGCAATTTAACCCCATCATTATTTATATTAAGCCACTAGCATTGCCTTTAGTCCTCCTCAATATCTGATTTTTGACTCCCTTTAGTAAAGTTGGATGTCCTTAACCAGTCCTGTAAAAATACTCCCTTGTCCACAATACTATTACGAATCTGTTTCATGCTGTTTCTTGTCAGCATCTGCCTGGTATCATTTACACAAGTATCGTTGTTTTCATTTTCCTTGACATTTCTTATATCCTCTGATACAGTCTGTATTGTTTGTTGTGAAACTTTTCCGGTATAGTTTTCGAGTGAATTTTTCCTTGTTGCAACAGTTTTCTTTGTCAGGACTTCATTTTTCACATTTCCTTTGTCACTTTCTGATTTATTCTGTATGTTTTTTTCAGATTTCACAGGTGGTACAGGTCCTTTGACAGGCACCACAGTATCAGCTGTTTTGTTGGTAGACTCATTTCTAGATTCTCTTGAAAACCTAAGAGCACCTGTTAACTCATCAACATTTACTGTTAGTTTCCTCGATGCATTTATTTCATCCAGAGATTTTTTCATTGAATGACCTTTTTCACTTTCAATCACTGTTTTTTCAGCAGATTTGGTAAGTTTATTAAAAGGGCTTGCTTTTTCTATGGTAGATGTCTTATCTATAGTTAGCTTATCCTTAGTATTTCTCTTATTCTGATCTGAACCTTTTCTCTGTCCCTTATTCAACACATGAATGAAACTAAAAAAGTCATCAGTATTCTCTGTATCTACAGGTGTACTCTTTCTACCTATTTCATCATTATCATCTTCTGAACTTTCACTTGATATTTCATAAACCTTCTCTTGTCTCTTGTATCCTTTTAGCCGTAAGTTAAAGCAGTCATCTCTATCTGTCTTGCATTCTTTCAAAGGTCTATTCTTAGCCTTTAAGCGATAGTTTGTGTCCAACACCGTACAATCTGGATACATGGCAGTCAAAATGGATTCAGTCATAGCAAGCCTTTGTACAGATGAAAACATTTTTACACATTCCTTTACGGGTTCTTTAGGAGGTAGTTTACTTAAAAGATAATCCATTTCTGCAGAACTTGCAACCAATTCATAATCTGGCTTATCATACTCCACAGAGATTGCCTCTTGTCTTGCCCTTTTCTTCTGAGATTTTTCATTTTCTTGATTACTCTCTGTTTCATTATAAACTTTGTCATTCCTCTTCCTTTTACATGGTCTAGTACCTTCTGTCTCAGTCTGGTTAATTTTCTTTCCCATGCACTTAGAACCAATGGAATCTATTTTTCTATCTTCACCTTTATTCCTGTCTTTAATGTAACCATTGTCAATGTTTTCAACATTATCTCCATGGTCCTCTTTTTTCTTAATTTTCTCTAAAACATCTCTTCCTACAATATTGTCTTGTCTATCTATTGCTGATCTATCTATTAACTCAATTACATCTGTATCAGTTTGTTTGTCACTACTACTTTTACTTTGTTTGAGTCTATCTGTACATTTTTGACTGATACTGCTTGTATCATTTTGATTGTTTTTTACTGTGAGCTTCTGTCTGTCTCTACCTGTATCAGTTTGTATGTTACTGCTTGTATCATTTTGTTTCTTAGTATCTTTAATCTCTGCATCCACTATATCTTGCTCTTGACATGCTCCAGCTTCAAAGATATTCTTTGACAATGACCTTGTAACATGCATCTTCTTTTGTACTTCTTTATTTAAATGGTCAGGGCTAGTGCAGGAATGTGTCTGGTGGTTTCCACTTTTCTTACCGTTTCTATTGTTTTCTTTACTTACAATTTTATCCAGATTATTCACCCTTTCCTCTTGCAAATCATTTGTTACTGCATCAGATTGAGGTTCAACATTTAGTCTAACACTCCTTGTTTGGTTCATATGCATCATCCTTATTTTTTCAGCTGTTCTTTCAGGGTGAGCCTGAAGTTTCACAACAGGATTCTCTTTAACAGTGTCAAATCCACCGCCACTTGATTTAAAATTGTTGGAACCAATACCATTTTCATCTGTATATCCACCTTTCATGTTTACGAGACAATTTCCATCTGAAACAGACTTTACTGAACCAACCAAGTGATCTTTTTGTACTGATCTATTTGAATGTGATGCACTCTCGCTTGTTTTTATGGGTATTTCAGATGAATCTCTAACAATGATTCGGCCCAAAAATGAAGCAGTCCTCCTTTGAGACAGAATAGGCTCAAAACTCAGTGTCTCTTCAAAAGGATTGTATACAAATGGTTGTGTACTAAATCCTTGACTGTGTGGACAGGAAACCTCGTCTTTGTCAAGATGGTCCAGGCTCTCTTCCAATGACCCAGTAGATTTATTTTGATTCGTTGAGTCACTGTTTTTATGTGGCTTTGGAGAATTCACACTTTCTTCAATTTCATTTTCTTTGTCATTATACCCAGCCTCAGTGTTTTTCCTCTGGTATACTGTGTCTACTTGTGTTCTAATTTGCTTTGTTTCCAGCTTATCTGCAAGCGATCCTTTTGAAGCATTAGATACAAGTTTTTGAGTTTTATCTTTGGGTGGATGACTAGCCTTTCTAGAAAATGTCACACGCAATAGTTGGCTATTTTGCTCATTTGCTTTTTTTCTTACGTTTGAAGGTCTATACCGTGATATCAAATTTTCATTGCAAAACTTTACTTCATACTCTGATAAAAAATTCTCTTTTTCTGAGCTTGCAACTTGTTTGTTACATTCTGTAAGTTCCCTAAGTTTTTGTTCATCAAGTCTATTCAGAACAACTGAGCATAGTTTTATCATGTTGTTTATACCCTCGCAATCAGTTACATTGATGTAGTTTAACTTAGTCTGTTTGCATACACTGGCCTTATTTGCTGTGTTTGAGTTCAATCTTGACGAAGATTTATCTTTGAAACCATGCTTTGATGAGACGACTTTCTGACCGTTACCAGATGGTTTCCTTATTTGGTTTCCAGAGAGTGGTGTCTGTTTGGCAGTAACAAAATTTGGGCTTCCAACTGCAACATGACAATCTCTTCTGGCTAACCTTTTCCCACCAGCCTCCATTATTTCTTTATCACATATTCTGATCAATCTCACAGCATTCATAAAATTCAGTTTCCTGGAGCCAAGTCTACTTTCTTCATTATGGAATTTATTATTAGCCAAGTCATCTTTGGTCTCGGTATTTTCATAGGTACTTCTTTCCCTCCTGTCAATCTGGTTATTTGACTCAATCATTTGTGAATTATTTTCACTTTCTTTTTCTTTAGCATTTAATTTACTTCCAACCTGTATAGGACATGATCTGCCTCCATCTTGTTTACGGCATGGACTGTCACCATCTTGTGTGGGATGTGATCTCTCTCCGTCTTGATTACTACATGAACTTTCTCCATCTTGTTTAGCATGTGATCTATTTCTCTGTTGTTTAGCATGTGATTTATCTATGCCTTGGTTAGCATGTAATGTACCTCTGTCTTTTTGAGCATGTGATCCATCTATGTCTTGTCTAGTATGTGATCTATCTCCATCATGTTTAGCATGAATTCCATCTATGTCCTGTTCACTACATGATCTTTCTCCATCTTGTTTAGCACCTGATTTATCTCCATCTTGTTCACTGCATGATTTTCCTTTGTCTTGTCTAGCATGTGATCTGTCTCCATCTTGTTTACTACATGATCTATCTCCATCTTGTTTAGCACCTGATTTATCTCCATCTTGTTCACTACATGACTTTTCTCTGTCTTGTCTAGCTTGTGACCTGTCTTCATCTTGTTTACTACATGATTTATCTCCATCTTGTTTACTACATGATCTTTCTCTGTCTTGTCTAGCATGTGATCTGTCTTCTTCTTGTCCATTACATGATCTATCTCCATCTTGTTTACTATATGAACTTTCTTCATCTTTATCTCCATCTTGTTTACTACATGATCTTTCTCCGTTTTGTTTACTACATAAGCCATCCCTATCTTTTTGAGCATGTGATTTATTTCCACCTTGATTAGTACACAATCTATCTCTGTCTTGTTTACTGCTTGATCTACTTTCATCAGAATGACCTGTGTTCTCCATGACAAAATCACAACATTGAGGTGTCGTTGTTGTCACATGATTTCTTGCTGGACAAATAGATCCATTTGTGGAGGACTCTTTGTAGTACCTCAACATGATGCTTTTCTCAAAGTCTGCAGATGTTTGATTACATAAGGAATCATCACTTCCTTGGGAACTACGTGAAATGTTTGTTTGTTGCAAAGTAGAACCAGATTGTGATTTTTTCACACTTAAACAAACCACCTTCTTTCGCAAAATACTTTCCTGTGACCGCCTTACCATGGCAATCGTATGATGATATGCTGCTTTGCTTGTTAAATCTCTTTTCATCTCACCTGATGAACTCTCTAAATTTGGTCTAACAAGCATCATTTTTTCTGCACTATCACTACTTTCTTTTGAAACAGACATAGTTTGTACATTTGGCGTGGCAGTTAGGCTACTGTCATCACTACCATTGCTTCCTTTGCCTTTAGAACAATTTCTATCTTTACATCTTTCAACTTCAGATGAAGTTAGATGTGAATCTGAGAGAGGAAAAATAGCATTATTTCTATTGTGACTGTCTTGTGAAGTTGTAAGCACACCACCACTGCTAGAGGTAAGGTCATTCTGTGACCCATCCTTATCTGTACAATTCTCGCAAGATTCACTGATTGTCTTTTCACTCCCATAAAGGTCAGGATTTTGTTGAGAACCTGCCAAAGGCGATGAACTGTCCTTGAACAAGTCTTCACTTCCTTTCTTTGCATTTTGCTCATTCTGCTGATCAGTTTGATCAGTGTTACCATTTGTATTCTGTCCATCAGGAATACCTTCCTTGTACAATGCAGACTGACTAAATTCTGTGCCAGATGAAATACCAGAAACGTCTGTATGGACTGCAGTGAGAGCTCCAAGACGATCCAACTCTGCTTGCTCACAAACACTCACATATTGCAGTGACTTTTTATCTGAAGCTGTTATTCCATTTGAAATGGAGTCACTTTGTATGGATTCTGAGCTCACCATTACCACTGAACTTTGATTCACTGAAATATCTGATGACGATTTTGTATTATCACTTTCACTAGCACAACTACTCTCAAAAACTTTAGCCGAGTCTACTGGAATTGCACTTTCTACAGCATCTCTGTTTGCTTCCTGCTCCGGCACCAAATGATCCTCTGTTTTCTTTGTTCTAACAGAGTCTGTGTTTAGTCTGGAATGAGCATTACTTTCGATGTCTTTGATGGTGCTATGTGCGTTTGGAGAACCGATGTCTGAAGATTCATCACTGAGACAAACAGAGTCCAAACAGTCCTGCCAAACTGATCTGTCACCCTGAAGCAAAGGAGAAAGCTTCATCATTGCTGTGAGGCACTGAGCCTTTTCTTACTATTAACCCTTTACCAAACAATCCCATGTTTTAACTCTTTACCACACAATCACGGGTTTTAACGACCCTGAAGAAAAAGCCTTTGGAAAACATTTTGTTAAAAGGAGAAAATGCTGGTAACCAGCATTTTCTCCTTTTCCCACAATGTTTTCTAACCTTCCCAAAACAAATTTCAATTTTTGAATCACATTTATTTTGTCGTCCGCAAATGCTTTCAATTTGGACACGTCTAACATTTTGTCATATGGTAAAGAGTTAATGGCCCTGAGAGGCGCTTTTAAAGACATTGTGAGGAAAGGAAAAAAATGCTAGTAGCCAGCATTTACTCCTTTCCACACAATGTTTTCTACCCTGTTGGAGATCCGTGGCTAATTTGAGGTTTGTTAAAAGGTCAATGGATTTGGAAGACTTACTCAGAATCTGGGAGATAGGGTTATCTGTTTCTGTCAAACAATACTTCTTTACTAAACCTTATGCAGTGGGTACTCATAACAGTTGTCTTGATCCTGCTTTTCCCACAATGTTTACAAAAACGCAGAGCAGATTACCTCATCACAACATCATTCCGACCACATTTGACAACGTAGATTTGAATTATTAGCCCATCATGTTTGATTTTTTCAGTGTGTGATGCTTGCATTTGAGCTGAAAATTTTGAAGTACAGTATATAAGAAAACCAGTTACTGTTTGCACACCTACCTGTGACTGGGTGTCTATAATAGAAACCTTTTGCTTCTTATTAGATGTTGCATCTGCCTTCTCTGTAATGACCTCGCTAGAGTCTCTGCCATCATTTGATTTAGCACTCAACTCTGAAAAGAATTTTTTTCCTTTTGATTCTTTGAACACCCTTTCTATTGCAGATAAATTTTTCACATCTGGAACCAGACCAAACTTTTTTCAAAACATTGTGGCAGTGTGTCAGTACTGGTGTTAGAAAGCCAGGAAACACACTGGTGCGTCACTGACTGCAATGATATGACCCGAGTTGTTAAAATGGTGTTAAACTCAAATACAAAAAAGAACCTCAAAAACTAATACAGATTTATAGATCTTGTGTACTGCATTACACTCAATAAGATCTATCTGTATCTGAAGTGTTAAGTCAAACACCCATAATGTAAAATAACAAATGGTAATAACTCCAAAAATACTAATGACAGAGCTACAGATCATTTGCACTGCACTTGTCCTCAATCTGATCTATCTGTAAATGAAGTTTGAAGTCAATAGCTTTTTTACCTTGAAAGTTATGCTACAATAACCAAATACAGTAAAACCTCCCCTCACGACCACCCCGGCAATATGAGCAACCCACTATCACGAACGATTTTCGTCAGAATGGAATTTTTTCTTCTTCATAATCAGTGACCATGACTCTGGATATACAGGCAAATTGCTATTCCGAAATTACGACAACCATTTTCAGTACCAATGACAAATTACCTATGGATTTTAAACCCCTAAAACGACCACTAATTTTCACAACTTCATTACGACCGGTTAATTTTCACGCGACCATAATCACGCACTGTAGGCCATTCTTCATGTACGAACATCCTTGGGTCCGACGGAATCGACAATCAATTATCGGTCTTTTGTTTATCTATCGACTATTGTAACAAGATTGTGTTCAGTGATCGGGGTGTTACCTTACATAATCAAATGGCAGATGAACTGATAAGAATTAATTCGGCTATTATGCAGTAGACAAGCATTTATCACACATTGCTGACCTGGGTGAAAAACATGTTGACATCTGGGTAATTAGGATTTGTTTTTTGCATCCAGCTTTTGCAATTTGAGTTGCTTGGGTTAATATCTAGTGATCGAGATGGGCTAATTATTTTGTTTTTCTTACACATTAAAGCCATACTTATATCGTACAGAATAAGCTATTTGTAAACAGGTGAACACTTCAACTGTGCGATCGACGATTAGTAGGACTGTTCGAACATTCAGCTTGAATCAAAATGGAAAAAAAAAAAAAAAAACTGAAAAGGAACAAAATGGACTGTAAATGTCAGGCTGTTCAATAATTAGCACTTATTCGAAATTCTTTGCTTAAAACTGAAAATCAGCACGTGAAATATGGGTTCTTCAGACTACACAAAGCAAAAGAGCAGACAAAACAGGGAATATAACAAGTTCTATCAGTAACATTAAATTTTGTAGACTTTAAGTTCAGTTTCTTCATTTATGTACATATCTGACTGTAAGAGTTTAAATATGCAATTATGAATGGGCATGCACTTCAATGTGGATATATTCAGAAAATTCAACAAACATATCAACTTTTCAATAAACTTGAACATTTTCTTATAGTCATTTTCATGTGTTTAAACAGGCTTCCCTGACTAAAATACATGAACATTACTTTGCGCATAATTTAAATCTACATAAGTCTACACAGAGTCCAGGTTTGATTCAAAATCTAGGTGGTGAAACCCGGAAATCTGACCACCCCGCTAATAAGACCCATTTTCCAAAGTGCCATGGGTGGTCTTATTAGAGGGGTTTTACTGTATGTTAAATAACAAAGGGCAATAATTCCAAAATTAATAAGATCAGAATTAGGAATCTTGTGCATTGCACATGTCCTTCATAGATCTATTTGTATATGAAGCTTAAAATCAAAAGCTTTTATACTTTGGAAGTTATGCTCCAGACAAAACTCTAATCTGTAAAATTATGTTTTAATCGAAGATTATGGACCCTCAAAATCATGACAGCTGAGTCCCTTGAACTGGCAAAAGTAACTGACAAACTAGAACCCTGAAAAGATGTCTGAAAAATTCTTGGAAAGTGAGAAAAATGCCAGCAATTGAAATTTTGTCCTTATCCAACCTCACTTTCTTCCTGACAAAACCCATCATTTGAAATACATCTTACTTGTGTTCTGCAAATGCTTTCAATTTGGACATATCTAAAGCTTTATCACATGGTAAAGAGTAAAGAAATACTAATACTTTCTCAGCAGATTGGAAAATGATTATCGTAACACAAACCATCTTAAAAGTTTTGGGCTGCATTTACCTTTTCTTCTCCTCACTGGCCCTTTCGTACTCACTGTAACCAGAGTAGAAGTTCTCTGAAAATCGAACTCTTCAACTGATGACAGCTGTTTCTCCACTTCAGAAGATGAGAGAGGGGAGGAGTCAGGTCTATAATCAGGATTCCACTCTGTAAAACAAGTAATTTAAGAGGATCATGATGGTCCTATATCGCTCACCTGAGTAAATAAGCGCTTGATGTTTACATGGCAAAAGACAAGTCCCCAAGTCTACCAGCCAACAGCCTGAATCTTATCTTTTCTATATTAATTCTTTACCAAACAACAATATCTTAGACTGAGTCAAAATTCAAAGCATTTGCAGACGACAAATCAACCGTCACTGAAAAGACAGAATTTGTGTTTAATACAGTAGAAAACCTTGTGGAAAACCAGCATTCTCTCCTTTTCCCACAGCATTTTCAAAAGCCTACTTTCTGTCATTAAAATTCGGAATTGTGTGGTATAGGGTTAAAGGCCTACTTGGGGTCAGAGTCTGAATACTTTAATTCTAGTTTCACATTACCTTTTCCTGCCTATAACAAGAACTTTGACAGACCATTCTGTAAGGCTCATATTAATATCCATATTTCTAACTGGTATTAAGTAAATTTGCTTGTGTTTTGACTCCCAAAAATTGTTTACTTTTGGCCCATAGTGGGCCTTTAAGTAACAGTGCCATTTATATTAATTGATGGTGTCTGCATAACCTGTAATATCAACATGTGCAGCTTCATGAAGAACTTAGTTCATGCCGAGCCCCCGTAGCTCAGTCGGTAGCGTACAGGACTTAGGAGCAGGAGGTCACTGGTTCGATCCCCGGCTCGGCCAATTTCTTTCTGAGGGTTGATGATAGTCATTGCGACAGGATTCATTCCTCTCTCACCGTTGACCATTGTTTCGACGATGGTTATGTGGGAAAGCAGCCAATGGCTTGGAAAGAATATTGTGCGTAGTACTGGTAAAAGAAATTCCAGGAAAGCATGGATAGGTGCACTGGCTGCCGTGATATAACTGAAATAATGTTTAAAACGGTGTTAAAAACCATACAATCAATCAATAAACTTAGTTCATAGAACTATAAAGTTATTCCAAATATCTCTTTTCTATTTTTAAAAAAGACATTGACCTTTAACTCTTTACCAAATGACAAAATTTTAGACCAGTCCAAATTGAAAGCATTTGCAGACGACATGATAAAAATGTGGCTGAAAAATTGAAATTTGTGTTGGGAGGGATAGAAAACATTGTTGAAAAAGGAGAAAATGCTGGTTACCAGCATTTTCTCCTTTTCCAACAATGTTTTCAAAAGCTTCTTTCTCAGGGTCATTAAAAGTCCGGATTGAGTGGTAAAGGGTTAACTTTAGGCTTTAAACCAAAGTGACCACATCACTTGCATATCAATTTCTTTCAATGTGAGGTTTCATAAACAGAGCTCAGAAACATTTCCCACAATGTTTCCTATCTTTTAACAGTCAAATCTCATACCCGAGCCCAAGCCAAATTTATTTCATCATCTGAAAATGATTTCAATTTTGACAAGTCTAAAATTTTGTTATCTGGTAAGAAGATTAGCAGCCTGGTATTGGTTGCAGCTAGTTTAGCCTTGTTGCTTAACTCTTTACAATACAATACCATGTTTTCACCACCCGATGGGAAAAAAGTTTTTGAAAATATTGTGGGAAAAGGAGAAAATGCTGATAACCAATAATAATCCTTTCCCAATAATATTTTCCATTCTTTCAAAGACTAACGCCATCCTCTGAGTCACATTTAATTTGCTGTCTGCAAATGCCTTCAATTCGGTTAAGTCTGAAATATTGCTAGCAAAATCTGACAATCATCCGAGTCAGAAGCCTTTTCAGACAATGAGGATGTTGCTCAAGTTATGGAATTTGTCTGTGAATTCGTAGAAAATGTTGTGGGAAAAAGTGTAACAAGAGGACTGCATGGGGATGGCTACGCTCCACTACAGTTGCTTGATTTTCAATCAAAAAAGGGGCTCAAATGTGTAAAAAATGTTTTGATGGTTACCTGCACCTAATGTATTGGATCCCTTTTTGATACTTCATGGCTAGTCCAAGTTCGAAGTAAACATCTTCAGTAATGACTGAGATACTACAAAATGTGAAAGTCTTTGCATGGCGCAGACAACAACAGGGCTACAACAATACTTTGATGTTTTCTTTGAAAACAGCCGAGCTAAAAATGAATGCTGCTTACCAGCATTTTTATCCTTATCACAATGTTTTCAAATGCTTTAACCCTCAGAGTACTTAAAACTGGGACTGCTTGGTATCAGGTTGATACAGCTTAAAGTATACATGTACTTGAACATACCAGCATTCTTTTTACTCTTTCTCAATAACAAAATTTTAGACTTGTCAAATTTGAAAGCATTAGCAGACAATTGAGTAAATATGGTTCACACCCTATGATTTGTCTTTGAAAGGGCAGAAAACATTGTGGAAAAATGAGAAAATGCTGGTAACCAGCATTTTCTCCTTTTCCCACAATGTTTTTAAAAGCTTTTTCCCCAGTTGTAAAAACATAGGATTGTTCTGTAATGGTCAGTCCTACAGTATTGATTTCTTAATCATCAAACCTGTTATAGCATTTAATGCAGTCTCCGCTGTTTCAGGTATCAGGAACTCCTTGACACTCAAGGGCCTTCTCAGTAAAGTCATCAATTCTTCTTCTACAAAATGAATAGATTTTAACATCTTTTAGACAAGCAAACATATGTCTGAGTAGACTTAGATATGAACTAAGTTTGTTAGTTCCTCCTTGAGCTTTTTCAAACAAACAAACGAACGAATGAATGGATGGATGGATGGATGGAAATGGATGGACGGATGACTGGCTGGCTTGCTGGACTGACGGACGGACAGATGGATGGACGGATAATGGACTAGTCAATTAATCTATTATAAAGTCTTGGTATAATGAGAAACGGACAATTGTTTTATTTACACATTATTTTTTTTTTTTCCTGTCTTTAACTTTTGTGGTAGCTTTTGCTCTTTCTATTTTTCATAAGAGTGTTTAAGTAGTGTTTTCTACCCACTATTCATCCATATAAATAATATAAATATTCATATAAAACAAACATCAATTCATATCACTCTTTACCAAATAACAAAATTCTAAACTGGTCAAAAACTGAAAGCATTTGTGGAGGACAAATTACATATAGCTCAAATTATGAGATTTGCCTGTGAAATGGTAGAAAACATTGTGGAAACCGGGATTTGCTTCTTTTCCTACATTTTCAAAGCCTTCCCTGTTGAAACTCTGGATTGTCTGGCATAGGGTTACAGTACCTACAGTGTCCTCGCCTGAGAAAGCTGTGGTCTTAACATGCACGTCATCCTTCAACAAACAGTTCCTTATTTGAACAACCCTAAGAAAGAACATATTTGAACCTTTACCACACAGTCCTGAGTTTTACGGACCTTAAGGTAGAAGGCGTTTGAAAACATGGAAAAAGGACAAAATCCTGGTAGACAGCGTTTTCTCCTTTTCCAACAATGTCCTCTACCCTTTCAACAAATTGTATCATTTGAGCCACAGTTAAGTTAGTCTTCAAGTGCTTTCAATGTGGACAAGTCCACAATTTTGTCATTTAGTAAAGAATTAACTCTTTACCAAAGGACAAAATTTTGGACTGGACCAAATTGAAAGCATTTGCAGATGACAAATTTAATGTAGCTCACAGGATAATTCCTGTTTACAATAGGGTAAAAAACATTGTGGAAAAAGGAGAAAATGCTGGTTACCAGAATTTTCTCCTTTACCACAATTTTTCAAAAGCCTTTTCTTTCAGGGTCATTAAAACTGGAATTGTATGGTGAAGGGTTAAAACATTGGGGAAAAAAAGAGCAGTAACCAGCATATTTCTTCTTTTCCCACAATGTTCTCTCCCTTTCAAAGACAAATCTCATCATTTGAGCCGAATTAAATTTGTTGACTGAAAAATGCTTTTTTATACAGACAGGCCTAAAATCTTGTCATCTCATAAAGCATCAACAAGCACACACTACATGAGATCTTTAAGCCTTACCAGATCTGTATTTAGAACTAGACGGAGGGGCCGAGTTTGATGTGCTGGACTCCAACGAAGCTTCCCCCATTTCCTGCAGTAATACCGAAATAGACTGACTCTCAGAGTTGTCCCCCATTTCTGACATAGATACTCTATAAAAAAAAAAAAAAAATCCGTGCAGTACAATTTTTGTGACAGAAACACTCTTTGTTTGACCAGCATTTTCTCCTTTTCCCACTCTGTTTTTTAACCTTTCAATGACATGTCTCATCACTAAAGTCAAATCCAATTGGTCCTCCACGAATGCTTTCATTTGGGCAAGACCAGAAATTTGCTGTGTGGTAAAAACTTATCATTTAACACTTTACCACACTATGCCCAATTTTAAAAGACCCTGACAAAGAAAGCCTTTTAAAACATTTTGGGAAGAGGAAAAAATGCTGGTAACCAGCATTTTTTCCTTTTCCCTCCATGTTTTCTACTGTTCATAGGAAAAGTCCTTGTAACATATGATTTGTCATCTGCAAATGCTTTAAATTTGGGCAATCCTAAAATTCTGTGGTGTTGCAAAAATTTAAACAAGCATCAGAGGGGCGCACAGAATGAGTTTGCTTAATACAGGTACTTGCCAAGGACAGGTATATTTCAATATGAGGTTTGGTAAAGGATTAATTTTAATTTTATATTCAAGGAGCTTTTGTGTCTTACAAACCTAAAGCTGCTTAAGACAGACAATGTATCCAGTATCAACATGCACTGAACTTCAAACCCTTTACCAGCCAAGCCCCCCGTGGCTCAGTCGGTATCATACAGGACTTGAGAACAGGAGGTCGCAGGTTCGATCCCTGGCTTGGCCAATTTCTTTCCAAGGATTGATGATAGTCATCGCGACAGGATTCATTCCTCTCTCACAGCTGACTATTGTTTCGATGATGGCTATGTGGGAAAGCAGCCAGTGGCTTGGAAAGAATATTGTGCTGAGTACTGGTAAAAAGAAACTCCAGGAACACATGGATAGGTGCACTGGCTGCTGCGATATAACTGAAATAATGTTGAAAACGGCATTTAACATCATACAATCAATCAATCAACCAAACATTCAGTGAGTCAAGGAGTCTTAGGAAACAGGTTTTGGAAAACATTGTGGGAAAAGGAGAAAATGCTGATGATCAGCATTTTCTCCGTATCTCACAATGTTTTTCTCCTGTATCATAGGTAAATTCTACAACTTTTGTCTGAAAATGCTTTAACTTTGAGGCATGCTCTGTGAAAAGGGGGCCTAATACATCAGCGAAAAGTATCAACCCAAGTCTGCCTGAACAGTCCGTGCAGGCTGACCTGGGCTGAAACTTTTCTCTATTGGTCAATTTTCTGCATGTAAAAGGACCAGTATTCCACTTGATACAGTTGGTTGTTAGACATACTGAATTTTATGGATATATGATTATGTGATGACTTCCTTGGGATCATGCATTATGGAGATGCATTAAGTCCCCTTTTGCTAGAGCATGGCTTATCTAAAAATGTCTAAAATTTTGTTATCTGGTAAAGAGTTAAGATAATGAGGCAGATGACCTGAAACTACCTCAAAAACAAGAGGGCCATGATGGCCCTGGGTCGCTCACCTTAGTAGAGTGCCTTAAAGGTATTTCTTTAATTTGACCATGTGACCTGGTTTTTGACTGCAGGTGACCCAATTTCAAACTCAATTTCATGAAGACAAACATTCTGACCAATTTTCAAGTCAAGTGAGCAAAAAATGTGGCCTCGAGCGCCCTAAAGGTATTTTTTTAATTTGACCTAGTGACCTAGATTATGACCCCAGGTGACCCAAATTTGAACTGGTCATTGACTATATCAAAAGCAACATTTTAACCAATTTTCAAATCAACTGAAAAATAAATGTGGCCTCTAGAGTGCCACTAGCTATTTCTTTAATTTGACCAAGTGACGTAGTTTATGACCCCAGTTGACCAAAATTCAGACTCATGTGAGATTTTATAAAGACAAACATTCTGACCAATTTTCAAGGCAATTAAGCAAATAATGTGGCTTCTAGAGTGCCCACAAGGAATTTCTTTAATTTGACCTAGTGACCTAGTTTATGGTTCCAGGTGACCCAAATCCCATCTCATCTGGTATTTCATCAAGACAAACATTCTGGCCAAATTTCAGGTCATTTGAGCAATAAATGTGGCCTCCAGAGTGCAAACAAGGTATTTCTTTAAATTGACCCAGTAAACTAGTTTATGACCCAAGTTGACCCAAATTAATCTTATGTGAGACTTTATAAAGACAACCTTTCTAACTAATTTTCAAGGCAATTGAGCAAATAATGTGGCCTCGAGAGTGCCAACAAGGTATTTCTTTAATTTGACCTTGTGACCTAGTTTATGACCCAAGATGACCCAATTTTGAACTCAATGAACTTGTTGTGCTTAGATGGGCAAACAAACTAAGAAGAGAATCACTACATACCAAATATCAAAGCTCTACACTTTCCAGTTTTAAAGAAGAATTTTAAAGTTTTCCTTCTTTGTTCCTATGTTCGAACTTGTGACACCCGGGGCTGGGCCAGTTTTGACCCAAGCAGCATCCTTGGAACAAACTTGGTAGAGGTCCACTAGGAGATGCTGCATGCCAAATATCAAAGCTATATGCCTTCTAGTTTTAGAGAAGATGATTCTTAAAGTTTTCCTTCTTTGTTCCTATGTTGGAAATTGTGACCCCCGGGACAGGGCCAGTTTTGACCCCAGGGGCATCATATGAACAAACTTGGTAGAGGTCCACGAGGCAATGCTACATACCAAATATCAAAGCTCTACGCCTTCCAGTTTCAGAGAAGATGATTTTTAAAGTTTCCCCTCTTTGTTCCTATGTTCGAACTTGTGACCCCCGTGACAGGGCTAGTTTTGACCCCAAGGGCATCATATGAACAACTTGGTAGAGGTCCACTAGGAGATGCTTCATGCCAAATATCAAAGCTCTATGCCTTCTAGTTTTACAGAAGAAGATTTTTAAAGTTTTCCTTCTTTGTTCCTATGTTGGAAATTGTGACCCCCAGGGCGGGGCCAGTTTTGACCCCAGGGACATCATATGAACAAACTTGGTAGAGGTCCACTAGGAGATGCTACATGCCAAATATCAAAGCTCTACGCCTTCAAGTTTTAGAGAAGAAGATTTTTAAAGTTTTCCTTCTTTGTGACTATGCTCTAACTTGTGACCCCTGGGGCGGGGCCAGTTTTGACCCCAGGGGCATCAAATGAACAAACTTGGTAGAGGTCCACTAGAAGATGCTACATACCAAATATCAAAGCTCTGAGCCTTCTAGTTTCAGAGAAGAAGATTTTCAAAGATTTTGCCTTTTTTTCCTTTTTGTTGCCATGGCAACCAGAGTTGTGGGTGGAATTCAATTCTTTGAACAATTTTGGTAGAGCTTCACTCAAGGAACATCCCTGCCAAGTTTCATCAAGATTGGCCCAGTGGTTTAGGAGAAGAAGATGTTTAAAGAAATTGTTGACGTACGACGGACGACGGAAGACGGACGCCGGACATAGGGCGATCACAATAGCTCACCTTTAGCACATTGTGCTAAGGTGAGCTAAAAAAGGGGCATAACTGTCAAAAATACTTTGATGGTTACCTGCCCTTGTTGTAAAGGTTCTCCTTTTAATAATGAACAACTTGTCCAAGTTTGAAGCAATTATCTTCAGTAATAACAGAGATATTTAAAAATGTCAAAGTTTTCGCACGACGACACGGAAGACGCAGATGATAACGACACCAGTGCTACAACAATACTTTGACAATTTCTTCGAAACCAGCTGAGCTAAAGAGATCAACTGCAAAATCAAGGTCAACATCAAAAACAAAGTCAACCTTAAAAACAAACTAAACTAAATTAAATAGCTTACACTGATGTTTGGTATTTTTCTTTCAGCGCTTCCTCTGCAGCCTTCTGAACCCTTAAGTCATTCATGCTGAAGAAAAATTAGAGTAACTATATCCCTCTTTACTAAGTAAACTTAACACTAAACCCACTGGGTGCAAAGCACAACTGTATATGCTTCTACATACAATGTAGATCAAGATCAGGCTGCACAGAATGTAGTCTGATGTTGGATCTACTATGTCTGTTTTTCTTTTGTATCATATTCATGTCAAAACAGACCTCAGAATTAATGTTGAACCTTTACCACACAATTCTGAGTTTTAACAATAATACCGAAAAAGCCTTTTGAAAACATTGTTGGAAAAGGAGAAAATGATGGTAACAACCATTTTCTCCTTTTCCCATGATGTTTTCTACTCTATCCAAGACAAAGTTCATCATTTGAGCCACATTTATTGTCTGCAAGTGCTTTCAATTAGGACTAGGCTCAAAATTTGTGTCTATTTCTTCACTGAAAATGTTTACTGGGTTTACTCAGAACTCTAACCCTTTACCACACACTCCTGAGTTTTAATGACCCTGAGAAAGAACACTTTTGAAAACATTGCGGGAAAAGAAGAAATTGCTGGTAACCAGCACTTCCTCCTTTTCCCACAATGCTTTCTTCCCTTTAAAAAAAAAAAAAATTCAATGTTTTATTTATTTCATGGTCTAAAAATGCTTTCAAAATGTACAAGTATAAAATTTTGTCTTCTTGTTAAGAGTTAAGACTCTTTTTTCCTCTCACATCTCTCAGATTTATCCATGTAGGTCTCAGACAGTAAACATACTTAAAGGGACATTAGGCAATTTAGAAGACGGTGTAAATCACAATCAGACTGCACATTCTGTGCCAACTTTTATTTGTAACATTTCAATTATTTTTGTTGTTCATTAGATAAAATATTTCTTGGCTTCTCCAGAGTGCTAGGCTATAAATAGGAATTTGACTTTGCCAAGCAAGCTCCAGCCCCAAGTTATGCTGACTGAACTTGAATTCTGTACATCAATGTAAAAATCAAAACCTTTTCTAAAATACTAGTTTTCACCGGATTCTTGCAACTTAGAATTTACAACACGAGACCGATGACACCTGGAATCACTCTACTAGCAGGAACTCAAGGAAACCAATTGTCTCTACCACACAACAAAAACATGATTTAGCAAAATGACAATTGTAATGTGGCCCAGATGATGGAATTTATCTTTGATAAGGTAGAAAACATGGAAAAAGGAGAAAATACCAGCATTTTCTCCTTTTCCCTCAATGTCTTTGAAAGGTTTCCTTCCTCAGTAATTAAAAACCAGGTGCTAAATGGTTATAAAATAAATCCAGAATAATCTAGGAGGGAAATCACGATTTTCGCTTTGATACATTGCACAGATTAGTGGCGTTATTTTGGCAAAATGGTCAGGTGTGCTTTTTCTGTTTTTTGTCCTAAATCTTATTGATTTATCTTTGCATCAAAGTCCAGCAAACTTAAGTTCAGATCTAATGATGACAGAATGGTGTCATAACAATACACCATCTTTCCAAACAACTCATCAAAAAGTTTCAAGCAATGACTGTCAAAAGAAAAATGTTTATGAAAGGATGTCAGGAAAGAGTGTGAATTTCTATGACATCATTTTAACATCATTAACTCAAGATGAAAGTTTTTGAAGAGTTGCAAAAAACACTGGATTGTTCATTAAGTGGTTAATGCAATGGACAAGTAGATTAGAAAGAAACAAAATTATGTATACAACTTACCACCATTCAATGGATTTTTTCATTTTAAAGCCATTTTGATGATCCCAGATCACATATTTGTTCACAACAAACACATACTCAGGTGCTTCCTGCAAACATAAGCCAGTATTATCTAGATTTTAGTGACAGGAAATTACCTTTTCTTTAACACATTCCTAAGTTTTAATGACCCTTTGAAAGAAAAGCTTTTGAAAACATTGACGGAAAGGAGAAAATGCTGGTAACTAGCGTTTCCACCCTCCCAAAGGCAAATGTTTGAATAAAATTAAAGTTGTTGAGTGCAAATGCTATAAATTTGTACAAGTCTAAAAAATCTTATTGTTTGGTAAAGAACAAACAACAAAAATTTTGACTTCACCAAATTGAAAGCATTTGCAGACAACAAAATAAATGTAGCTCCAATGATGACTTCTGTCTTTGATAGGGAAGAAAACATGGTGCTGGTTACCAGCATTTTCTCCTTTTCCTACAATGTTTTCAAAAGGTTTCTTTTCCAGAGTCATTAAAACTCGGGATTGTGTGGTAAAGGGTTAACTCTTTACTGTTCTTTTCCGCAACAGGAAAATAAATTTTCTTCAAGTCTTTACCTATGGACAAAGTTTTAGACCTAAATAAATTCAACAGCATTTGCGGACATCAAATTAAATGTGGCCGATATAACTGGATCTGTCTCTGAAAAGACAGAAAAGGTGATTATGCTGATTACCAGCACTATATCCTTTTTCTGCAATGTTTTTACTTTCCCAAGAATTTTTACCTTTACCAGATGACAAAATCTTAGACTGGTCCAAATTGAAAGCATTTGCAGACAACAAATTTAAAGTAGCTGATGCTTGCTCTCTTTGATGCGGGGAAAACATTGTGGGAAAAGGAGAAAATGCTGGTAACCAGCATTTTCTCCTTTTCCCACAATGTTTTCTACCCTGTCAAAAAACCTTATGTTCAAATGTACCACTTTCAAATTTGTCGTCCGCAGATGCTTTCAATTTGGAAGGGGCTAAAAATTGTCGTTTGGGAAAGGGTTAAATGTTGCTCAAATTGTGGAAGTTGTCTTTGATAGGGCAGAAAACACTGTGGGAGAAGGAGAAAATGCTGGTTATCAGCATTTTCTAGTTTTCCCACGTTTTCAAAAGGCGTCTTTCTCAGGGTCGTTAAAAGTCAGGATTGTGCGGTAAAGGGCTAAAGTAATTGTATCAATCAACACAAACTCTGTGAAATCATTTAACTATAGAAGCTGGTAGCTCTATCTCATCAGCTACTTGGTCCAAATCTAGAAGCTAGTAGCTCTATCTCATCAGCTACTTGGTCCAAATCTAGAAGCTGGTAGCTCTATCTCATCAGCTACTTGGTCCAAATCTAGAAGCTAGTAGCTCTATCTCATCAGCTACTTGGTCCAAATCTAGAAGCTGGTAGCTCTATCTCATCAGCTACTTGGTCCAAATCTAGAAGCTGGTAGCTCTATCTCATCAGCTACTTGGTCCAAATCTAGAAGCTGGTAGCTTTATCTCATCAGCTACTTGGTCCAAATCTAGAAGCTGGTAGCTCTATCTCATCAGCTACTTGGTCCAAATCTAGAAGCTGGTAGCTTTATCTCATCAGCTACTTGGTCCAAATCTAGAAGCTGGTAGATCTATCTCATCAGCTACTTGGTCCAAATCTATCAATAGTAACAGGGCTTGAAACCATGGGGACACTGGTTCAAATCCCCTGCTTATTTCTTTCTGAGGACTGAAGATTGTAGTTGTTACAGGATTCATTGCTCTCTCTCGACTGATCATTAGGAAGAATATTGAACAAAGCACTGGTATAAGATACTCCAGGAGAGTATGTACAGGTGAGGTGGCTGCTCAATTAAACTAAACTTATGCTGAAAAAGGTGTTAAACATCAAACAAACAAACAGATAATGATGTATACTTACTAAGTATGATTCACAGCAGAATTCTACCTTAATATCCCTTAAAACAAGAATTGCAGAGCCCCATCCCTCACCAACGTCATTGTTCTGAATGCTGTACAAAAAACATAAACTGGGTATCTAACACATGCATGTCACTCTGTTCTTTACCTGCAGCATTCTGATGGCAACTTCAAATGCTTTTATAGAAAGTGTGGATCAAGATCAGACTATACAGACTGTGGAGAACATGCCATATGATCTTAATCTACACCATCCACTGCTTTGTGAGATATCCCTAAGACCTATTTTTGTCATTGCAATATTTGGTTCTTTTTAACCCTTTACCAGATAATGAAATTAATGACTGGTCCATGTTGAAAGCATTTACAGACTGAAGATGAGGCTAAAATGCTGAAATATGTCTGAGAAAGGGAAGAAAACACAATGTTTTCAAAAGTCTCTTTCCTCAGGGGCATTAAAACAAGGGATTGTTTGGTAAAGGATCAATTAAATGGAAATGTCTGTTTCCATTGATGACCCTTTGACACGAGGCAGAAGTACACATTTGTTCTTTAACCCTTTGGCTGCTAAGCGTGACTCACTGACCTTTTGTGGACAGTGTAGATCAAGATCAGACTGCACAGGACCTGCAGTCTGATCTTGGAGATATCACTGTCCGATAAGGAGATATCACTCTTCCAAAAATATCTTTGAAATATGAAAATTTGGGTTTTTACTACAGGCTTGAAAGTTTCATTTCTTTAATTTAGCAGGATAAGAGTTAAAGCATTTGCAGACTACAATTTATCTGTTTACCAAATGACAGAGTTTTAGACCAGTCCATATTAAAAGCATATCCAAACGACAAGATAAATCTGGCTCATTTGATGAGAGTCTGTCTTTGAAAGGATAGAAAACATTATGAGAAAAGGAGAAAATGCTGGCATTGATAACCTGCATTTTCTCCTTTTCCCACTAGGTTTTTTTTCAAAGGCTTCCACTCCAGGTTAGCTAAAATTAGGGACTGCTTGGTAAAGAGTTAAATTTGACTCGGATAAATAGATTTGTATATGAAACAGTAGAAAATATTATGGGAAAAGGAGACATCACTGGTAACCAGTTTTCACCAGCTCTTTCTTCAGGGTCATGGAAATATCATTATGTCCTTGTTCAAAAATCAAATAGGCAGTCTAAGGGACAATTTCACAGGCTTGATAGAAAAATGAAGATTTCATTTGCAAACCAGAGGCTGTATTCATCAAAGAGTCTAAAGTAAATTGTAATTCTAACCTACAGTTAGCTATCTAACTGGCAAAGAGATAATGTCTCATCCAATCAGATATCTACTCAAAGTGTAGAAATTGTAGTCCTCCAAGCCTTTTCTTCCAAGACCTGTCTTTGTAAACCTTTACCAAACTACAAAATGTTATACTCCATCAGATTGAACATTTTTGTAGATGTAAAAGTAATTGACAGTTTTGTGATTCAAAATATGTAGATATTCGCCTTTGGAAGAGTAGAAAACATTGTGGGATAAGGAGAAAATGCTGGTTACCAGCATTTTCTCCTTTTCCTACAATGTTTTCAAGAGGCCTCTTCCTTGGGGTCTGTAAATTTGGGATTGTCAAGTTAAGGGTTAATAGTAGGGCTATCACGATATACTGGTATATTGCAATATAATTCAAAGTCAATACGTACCACAATACAAACTTCACATACCATTTTTTTTGCGATATTTTCTAGTTTTGATGTATGTGTGATTTATTTTGATCTGGTCGTTTCTAATACGTCGCAGTCATGCAAACGCTTATCACTATTATAATTGTAGTGCATATGAAAGTAAACTAGCAGCCTGTTGTCTATCAGACGGTTACGGGTACCAGTTTAGTATGAAAGCAGACTAGGGCATACACGATTCGTGATTGTCAATATTTCATGGTCACAATCAATTCAATCCGAACCACGCAATGCTGAGTCTCCAACATGATGTTTAAAACATCAAAAGTTACAGTTTTTTAAAATCAGGAATATGAGAATAAAATTCATTAATATGAAAATCAAATTAATGGAAAATGTGTGCATATTATACTGAAGTATTTTCTTGTAATCCTTCTTGATTGCATCTGCATTTTGTGAATCGAGTACAACCATATCAACAATGGCTGACAACGCTAACGCTACAGACGTGACCAAGGACGGTTACAGTAAAATACCGAATAAGAAGGAAAAATCCGATATTTCAAATCACTTTTGTTGAGATTGGGTGAATTAATTGATTCACCTTCTCTTTTTTTGAAAGAATTAAATCTGAATAATGAATAACAAAGGTATTTCTTAAAAAAAAAAAAAAAAAAATCAATTTTAATATTGGCGCGATATATTGTGGTACTTATCGCAATACGGTCTCTGTGTATTGCAATATATTGTGGTACACCTAAGGCGTATCGTGACAGCCCTAGTTAATAGCTATTTGTGGACTGTACATCAAGATCAGACACTAGGAATGTACGGTCTGATCTTGGATCTATCTGCTGCATCTGGACCCCTGTGGTAATGTCTTTAAACATTTATAGCTTATTGAAAAGACCTTGGGTTCTTCTGAACCCTTTACACACAACCCCAAGTATTAAAAAGACTCGGAAAAAGAGGAATAAAATTATTTGGAAAACATTGCAGGAAAAAGAGAAAATGCTGATGACCAGACCAGCATTTTCTCCTTTCCACACAATGTTTTCTATCCTTCAAAAGGCAAACTTCAGTTTTGTAGTCTCACTTGACTGGCTGTCTGCAATGGCTTTTAATTTGGACAAGTCTTTTATTTGTTGTTTGGGAATAGGTTAAAGTTCAAAAATCTGATGCAGACTTATTTTGATTTTCTAATAATTCTGATAGTACATGTATATATGCTAAATATGCTAATTTAACATCTAGACAGGATGGAATTATGCATAATGAAGCAGTAAGTGACTGAAAATTATTACGCATTTGAAACAGCTGTTGTTGTAAACAAAGCTTTGATGAACACATTCCCATCTGTGATTTCCTTTACAACACATCCGTTGCTTGAAAACCCTTTATGCTGAAAAAGACGATAAAAATATCTATGTTAAATGAAAGCTTGAACTTGTTTAAAAACTAATGTTAACTCTTTACCAAATGCCAAATTTTAGACTTTTCCAAGAGGAACGCATTTGCACGTAACAATGTAATATGGCTGTTATACATGTACTGGCATTTGTTTTTGAAAGGTTAGTAAACACATGGAAAAAGGAGACAATGCCTTTTTTTTCTTGGGGTTTTCAGAAGTCGGGATGTTGTGGTGAAGGATTAAATGTTAAAAGCTACACTAGTAACAGACCTCCAGATAAGAGGGAGTGATAGTATTCTAAATACATTATTTCTCTTCCAAACCCAATGTTGTGGGTACTCATTAGAATCGTCTCGATAAGACGATTCTAATGAGTACCCATAACATAGGGTTCAGTGGAGAGTCACCAATATTTCAATTTTGAAATCAAAATCACTCCCTCTATCTGGAGCTCTGTAGTAAGTAGCAGAGTATCTGTATCAGATATATTAGAGGTTTTGAATTGGGCCACTCTAGAACAGAGAAGAAATAATACATCCCTTATTATGCTTGAATACAAAATTCAAAACAGTCTTGTAGATTTTGATCATAATCACATATTTCCCACATGTCTCGGACATTTGGATGATTCTGATTCCCTGATCTAGGACACGGTACCATGCTACCTTCTATTTCCTTTAACTCTTTACCAAACGACAAAATTTTACACTAGTCCAAATTGAAAGCATTTGCAGACGACAAAATAAATGTGACTCAAAAAAAAAAACTTGTTTTGAGAAGGGTAGAAAACGAGAAAATGAGAAAATGCTGGTTACCAGCATTTTCTCATTTTCCCACAATGTTTTCAAAAGCTTTCTTTCTCAGGGTTGTTAAAAGTCGAGATTGTGTGGTTAAGGGTTAAACAATCAGACTTTGGGATAGCTTATCATACACTATCATCACAAGCCAGAACTCGGCATCATCCGTGGGTAGTTCGGACTTGTATATAACAATTAACAAGAGGGCCATAATGGCCCTGTATTGCTCCACTGGCTTATTAATATAAACTATAAATACTAAACATTTCAATTTTGAGCCAAATGGTTTCAAAATTAAGACTTACAAAGTTTTCCCTGTAAAAGCCCATGTGAATGTTGAGACCTGCTATAATTACTTGAACCCTGGTAGAGGTCCACAAGATAAAGCCACATGCCAAAATAATACAAGTCTATGCTGTATGGTTATAAATAAGGTGATTTTCAAGTTTTGTCCATATGAAGCCTCTGTTAAACATAAGACCCCTGATGCAAGGCTAATTTCAAAAAAAAAAATCAAAACAGGAAGATTTCTTAAGTTGTCACTATGTAAGCCCATGTAAAACTTGTGACCCCTGCGGCGGGGCCAATTTTGACCCCAGGGCTAAAATTTTGGCCCACTTGGTAGAGACCCACTAGATATAGCTACATGCAAAATTTGGTAGCTCTAGGCCTTATGGCTAGGTACAGGAAGATTTTTAAAGTTTTCTCTATATGAGCCTATGTAAAACTTGTGACCCCTGGGGCAGAGCCAATTTTGACCCCAGGGCTATAATTTGAAGAAACTTGATAGAGGTCTACTACATAAAGCTACATGCCAAATTTGGTAGCCCTATGCCTTATGGTTTCAGACAAGAAGATTTTTAAAGATTTCCAATATTTTTCAATTTTGTTGCCATGGCAACCAGAGTTTTTGAAGGAATCAAATTCTTTCAAGAAATTCTGAAGAGGACCATGGCAGGATCATTTCTGTGAAGTTTCATGAAAATTGGATGGGTAGTTTCAGAGAAGAAGATGTTTGAAATAAAAGTTAACACACGGACGGACGGACAGACAGACGGACGGACGCACGACGGACACCAGGCCATGACATAAGCCCGCTGGCCTTCAGCCAGTGGAGCTAAAAAACCAGCCTGTTTTTACTGTGTATACTGTAGTTCTTTTTAAATCTTGCTGCACCTTTTCTCACCTTTTCTTCCAACACAAATCTTTAACGTCTTACCAAACAACAAAATTTTATAGTAATCCAATTTGAAAGCATTTGCAAAGGATAAACTAAGTGTTACACAAATGATGAAATTCGTCTTTGAAAGGGTAGAAAACATTGTAGGAAAAGGAGAAAATGCTGTTTACCAGCATTTTCTCCTATTTCTTCAATGTTTTTAAAAGGCTTCTTCTAAAAGGTCGTTGAAAGTTGGGATTGCGTGGCAAAGGGTTAGCAGGCTGTTCTTCATATTCGAAATCTATTATTAGAAGGCATGAAGTTGAAGTCAAAGTTGACCTTTTTCTGTTCATATTTGTCTTCTATCGAAACAGTCTTTTGTTCCTTACTCTGTAGGTCCCTCTAGATAATAGGCAAGAATTTCGGCCAAGATCTCCCTTTTCCACAATGTTTTCTATTTTGAAAGAAATAAGTAAAGGTGAATATTTTGCTATTTGTGTAAGCATTCATCTCATACATGTAGGCTTCTGAACAACTCTAGCACAAAAAATAACTTTTCAAAAACATTGACAAAATTAGCAAAGCCTGTTTCACTTCTCAGCTAATTCCTTTCCAATGACTGATAATTGTCATTGCAAGAGGATTCATTCCTTTCACCGTTGACTGTTGTTTCAACAGTGGTTATATGGCAAAGCAGCCAGTGGCTTTTGAAGAACATTGTGCAAAGTACTGGTAACAGAAACTCCAGGAAGCATGGATAGGTACACTGGCCGCTGCAAAATAATCAAAATTATGCTTAAAATGGAGTTAAAAAACAACAATCACTTTTTAAATCCAGGACAGGTCAACAGCAACAAAGTCTATTATTTTACTCTTTATCAAACAGTCAAGAGCTGTAAGTACATTGAGGAGGAAGACTTTTTGTAAAACACTCTGGGAACAACAGAAAATATTTTCTTCATATTTCCACAATGTTTCCACCTCTTCAAAGACAGATTCTATCATTAGAACAACATTTCTTGTATTTCCCAAACTTCAAACTATTCTATAAAATGTATGCTTAAATCAGAGAACTTAAAATTATGATCTGTAATCATTAAAAAGGGACCTGTTGCTGATTTACGGATGTTTTGGTAACAGACAAGTTTTGTAAATTGGACTTATAGAGTAAGTCGATTGGATGTTTCGGTAACAAGGCGGAAATATAGTGGCTTGACGTTTTTCACAGCCAAGGCTTCCGTCTGTGTAGGAATCATATATACACATTTAAGATCCCTGGTTTGTGTAAACTTCCTTTTTTTAATTTAAAATTTGCAATTGCCACTCGTTTTCTGACATAATTATATTTGTTATGTTGTTCCTTCCATGCTGTGTATACATAAATACCTGAAATTAGTAAATTTTGATCACCATATCTTATTTTCCATTTTCACCCATAGCTGATGTAATGAATAATACCCATCCCTAGGCTTATACCCGTAGTACTTCGTCGTCCTACAGATAACAGACTCCAACTTTCAGCCAATCCTCAAGTTTTATAAAAAGTTTTATCAAAAATGACACTATTCTTGTCAACGTTTTCAGTGTGAAAATAATTTCTTCCTGAAACAAATTGGTCTACTTCCAAACCAGCCATTTACCCTCAGAGCACCTTTCACTCTTGTTACCCTCGCGGCTGATTCTGGCAAAGATCAAACTGCAGAGAACACAGAGTCTGATCTTTGACTTCCGCTGCCAGCTTTTCTAAGACATTATGAAGGACAACCTTGAAATAGCTAATATTAGATCAGGGACCATATATTGTAATAAACAATCCCAAATTAGATGTTCTGTTTCTAAAATGAAAATAGCCTTGAGTTTATTCCATGCTCTAAGGGTTACAATTATGGATAATTAATGTGAATTCAGAAATAAAGATAATTCATTTGAAACACTGTGGCAAATGAAGAGAGGGATTGAGAGACACTGAAAGAGGCCTTGACAATGCTTTGGTGCATACTTCTTGTGATTTTGACCATGTACATTTGTGCTCATCGAAAACAATAGATATCTTTTCTGTATTGTTCCTCTCCTTTTTCCAAAATTTTCAAATCTGGTCTGGTGCACAAAAATCGTCGTCTGCTGGTTTTAAAGTGTGTTCAGTCATCAATACAACACTGAAAAAAAAAATCATCTACATACTATGTGATAGCGAAGGGAGTACTGTATATTGTATAGACCCGTTTACAGCCTGTTTTCACACCTCCCATTTCCAACAAGATAAAGAAGTTCCCATAGATCTTAAAGATTAATCTCAGTTTATGAAAAACCTGAAACACTAACGGACAATAAGAAACTCGAAGATCAGACTGCACATGTAAAAGTTAAGGGGATAGGGCATGTTTAGATCACACACTGCTCATGCAGTTTGAAAAAAAAAGTATTTGTCAAAAAAAGTATTTGTTATTATCTATCTCTCGAGCTCACTCTCTTCTTTTGCCACAATATTTTTACCTGTATTACTTGTGTTTCTGAACTCAATTTAACTATCCCCAATTTTAAATCTAAGAGCCTCGAATTCATAAACCCAACGGTCATTTTCACTCTAGAGATAAAACCCTAATTTTAGCAATGTCAAGGTTTTTCTTGTTCAGAATTTCTTAAAAAAAAAAGACAAATGAAGATCAAAGATCAAACTCCGTGTTTGGTGGAGTCTGATCTCAATCTGCACCGGCAGGAATGGCAACTAAGGTAATGACAGACGCTCTATGGGTTAATGGCTGGTTTGGAGGTCTTTCAGTAAGAAAATGTTTTCACACTGAAATGTTCATAAAACATTGATTTAAAAGGAGATACAACAGGTTTCAAATTTAGGATTGGGTGTAACTCAATTCCTCAACTTTGGAAATGATAGAAAATACGACAAAGTGATTTCAGGTATTATTGTATGCACAGCATGACAGTAGCAACATAACAAAAATAGTACGTCTTAAAGTGTGTGAAAAAAAAAAAAGAAACACTGAACAAATCAAAACCAAGACTCTATTTGGTCTGAAAAACATCAAGATGCATTACCATTATATAATTAACTTGTTGCTGAAACATCAAATCGACTTACTCTATAACTCCAATTTACCGAACTCGTCTGTTACCCGAACATCTGTCACCCCTGTCGCTTACAGCATAACGTCATGTATTTTCGCGCCTGTATGAGGAGTTTAAATGGGGAGCTTGAATTTATGATTTGATAACGACGCCTAAATACGCATGTTACAGCTATTTCAAAGGAAATGAAGTCATTCAAAAAATAGTATTAACTTTTACTTATCAACGTATGGAAATTTCTCCGCTGTTCTAAAAGAAAGGGTCAGCCTCTGGCTCAGGCTCCAGCCCCCCTTACATTTTACGAACTTACCGAGAAAACTGCCACAGTTTTAGAAAACCTTAGTGAGACTGGATCTTTCCGGCATAAAAAATCACAAATCCAGGGCTTGAACTGTCTAGAACTAAACATTGCAACCGAAGTAGCATAAGTTTTGGAAAGATTGCAGCGTTCTTTCAAAAGATCGACAAGATTTGCTGTTGTTGTTGTTATTTTGGTGCTGGGTATTCGTACTCGACTATTTTCACTTCATCGCATTTCCTTTTTTGCGGCTGATAATGCAGGGGCGGATCGAAGATTTTTTTCTGGAAACGGGGTAGGTCGGAAAATCGAATAGATCACTAGGTCTTCGAATTTGCCACTGCATAAAATGTTTGTATTTCCTGTCAGCGTGTATACCGGTATTTAGATCTGCGAACAATATTACCAGAAAACCTTTGCAAAGAAATGTACTTTGAATAATTTATATTTTCAGACAGACAGCGGTAACTTTGAAAATTCTAGTGTGGGGAGGGATCTGGACGCCCTGACCTCCCTCCTCCCGCATGATCAGCAGATGTAAACTCCAAATATGCTACACTTGGTTTTTTTTTTCTTCTTCTTTTTGCCAGTGACTAACACTTGGACCGACTCTACAATAATACATTGTCATCTTCACAATAATTTCCAGACTTTTAAATGGTATGATGTAAGTTTAAATGCACTTTACCTATTGTTTACTTTTGGCAGCTATGGGGCCTTTAATTAAGAGACATTATATATTAAATCATAAGAAGTCTAAATGACATTAAACTGTCATAGATTGATTGATTGCATGGTGTTTAAAGCCGTTCACTGCATTATCTCAGCTATATCGCGACGGCCAGTGCACTTGTCCATACTTACCTGGAGTTTCTTTCGTCCGTACTCCGCACAATATTCTTTCCAAGCAACTGGCTGCTTTCCCACACAACCATCGTCGAAACAATGGTCAGCCGGCGAGAGAGGAATGAATCCTGTCGCAATGACTATCATTAATCTTCGGAAAGAAATTGGCCGTGCCGGCGATCGAACTAGCGACCTCCTGTTCTCAAGCCCTGCACTCTACCGACTGGGCTACCAGGGCTCGGCTGAACTGTCATTAAAAAAGGCATTGCTTGCCCCCAAGAAGTCACATCTTTTTCAAAAGGAAAGATGATGCCAGTGAATACGTGTATGCAGGTTTAATCAAATACATGTACATGCATGTGCCAGGCATGCCTAATATCAATGAACTATGACAAATAGTGCTTTGATAAAAAAGATCTCCAAAACTTTAGTAGCATAAAACACGTTTTCAATCATGCATGAATGGTAAAGTTCTAGGGAAAAAAAAAAAACCAAAACTGAATGATATAAACCTTACTTCATATCAAAATGATCAGTTCATCTGAGCACGACAATCACCCTCAAAATAAATCACTCTCACTGAAATCTGTTCAACATTTTCCTTCGAAAATGCTTGAATACCCGGACACCAATCATTGCCTAATAGTGCAGTTTGATTATCAACGGAGGTAAATGGCAACTAACTACATGGATGTTATGTGTGAACAGAGTTGTTTCCCTTGACCAGTATTTAATCTTTAAAGGCATATTAACTTCATGTATTACAAAAAGATTTTTCAAGTTATTCACTATGTACAATGTAAGCCTTTGTAAAACGTCTTACCCCCAGGGGTGACCCCTATAGTTTCAACACTCTTGCTGCAGGTCCACTAGATGAAGATATATGCAAACTTTGGTACCTGGACCAGAAGATGTTTTCAGTTTTCAGAATATAAACTCACGTAAAACTTGTGACCCCTGGGGCGAGGCCAATTTGGACCCCAGGGCTATCACTGGGACCATCTTGGTAGAGGTCTACTAGATGAAGCCGCATGCCAAATTTGGTAGCCCATGGTTTTACTGTTAGGAACAAAAAGATATTTGAACTTGTTACAGTATCTGCCCATGTAACATTTGTGACCCCTGGGGCAAGGCCAATTTTGACCCCAGGGCTATAATTTGAAGACATTTGATAGAGGTTTATCAGATGAAACTACATGCAAAATTTGGCAGCCGTAGGCTTCATGGTATTGGATATGAGGATTTTAAAAGATTTTCAACCAGTTTTCACTGGTTTTCAAGTTTTTTTTTTTTTTTTTCAGCTTTTATGCCCACCAGAGTTTTCACTGGAATCAAATTTCTTAAAGAAATTCTGAAGGTCGCAATGGCAGGATCATCTTTGTTAAGTTTCGTCAAAATCGGACGGGTAGTTTCTGAGATGTTTGAAGTAAAAGTTAACGCATGCACGTACGACGGACAAGGGGCCTTAACATAAGCTTGCTAGCCTTTAGCCTGTGCCGCTAAAAATCTTTTGTGTTGATTGCAGTTTAATATATTTTTTACCTCAAGTGTACTTGTCAAAAGCAAGAGGTGGTGTTCTCTTATTTACCAATGCTACTTTAAAACAAGAGATATACGACTGCTTGTTATGTGGAGCAGAAATTTTATGGTGCAAAATGTATGGTGGCATTTTCTACCACAAGATACGAGATAACTATCGGGATAATTTTTTCATACAAATATCACGATAAATCAAAATTTCCTGGAAATTTTATCTAGATAGTGAAAAGTTTTCTGAAAACAATATCACAACTTTGTTATGTAGAAAATTTTACACTGATCACTAAATATTTTGACCCAAACTTTCACATTCGTGCACGAAGCTGACATTCGAGATAAAATCATCGGAATAGTTCTAGCCGTTTCTCGATATCTGTACAATATGGCAAAGTTGTTCCGAAACCTTATCTATTTATAGATACGGGGAATGTCAGTTGTTAGCACGAACGCAAAAAAGAAAAGAAAATCGTGATAAAAGTGAGAATTATCGCGATTTTTTTATTGTGAAACTTTTTATTTTTGAGGTATTATTCATGTCCAGGAAAGTTTGTTTTATCGCACTAGTTTTCTTAAATTATCGCAATAGTCAGCTATTACCCCGTGGCAGAAATATGACACCATAGAAATGTACTTCACTACACATTTTTATGTGAATTTTGGTGTTCTATGCAGCCCCGAGAAGGGCATAAGCAGCATAATTTAGAATTCATTTGTGAATTAACAGTCAGATGTGACAACAGTGATTGCATTTTAGTTGGCGACTTCAACTAAATATATATACGAGTATATATTAATTAACAGGGTTTGCACATATGATTAGCAGTAGCAAGTAGCAAATGTGCTACCTGAAAAACATATTTTGCTACCTGTGTTCAAAAGAAGTGGCAAAAGGTTGCTACCTGGTATTCCTATCTGCTTCAGTGAAATTCAATAATCTTCTACTTGTTAATTTAGAAATCTGCTGAAGTGATCTTCGCAATCGTCCGCTTAAGGATAGAAGCATGCAAGCATCACTGCAATCTAATAAGTCTGTGCTTGACTCTATATTTAACACCTGTATAAATAGCTACATGTACCTCCGTGAATGTTTGCTATTGTCCATTGGAAAACGAGCTGCATTATAACAAATGGGCGAAAAAACATGCAAGTATAAATGAGCCACCTTCAGGAAATTGAAATTGTCCAAACAGCACAGTCTCTATGTCTATGTCTTTGAAGATGTACTGTTTTCATTTCTGCCATTTAGCAAATCATGGGCACTGACAGTAATTCAAGCATCATTTTATTGTGTGTGTGTGTGGGGGGGGGGGGGCTATTATTTGTATGCCCCTTTCTGCTACCAGGAACGTTCCTTTTGCTACCTTATTTTAAACCAGGTTGCAAGTACATGTAATTCCGAACACTGGATGAATTATTCGTCACTCCATGAGATTGACTCTATTTTTACGAAAACTATGGCATAAAATGTTTTTACCCGACTAGTTGGGGAACCGACTTGAGGTGCAAACATATTGGACCTGATGATAACTGATAACAACCAACAGGGATTAAGGTGAAAATTGGTAGATCTAACTTTACAGAAAATTTAAGAATAGTGATCATAATTGCATAAAATATAAGACTTGTCTGCTCAAACCGAGAATAAATGAAGAAGTCAGGATGGTCTACATTTACAGTGGATCTAGGAGATTAGCTTCAACATATGAGCCATGCTCTGACAAAAGGAGGCGTTAGGCATCCCCGTGATGCATGATACAAGGCAAGTTATCACATGATCATGGATCCATAAAGCCCACTTTGTCCAACAATCGACTGAATTATGAGGTAGAATGGTCCTTTGGCTTAAAGAAAATTGACCAATAGCGAAAAGTTACGGCCCAGGTCAGCCTGCGCGGACTGCGCAGGCTGACCTGGTCGATACTTTTCGCAGATGCATTAAGCCCCCTTTTCACAAAGCATGGCTGATATATTTTATTCTATATACATGTAGTTACACGTATCATATTAAAGGGCCACAAAGTAATGTGGAAAGAACTGGAACGGAAACATAAAAGCTCGTACAGTATCTCTCCCTTAAAACAGTCAAGTGGTATATCAATTACATAAAAGTCAAATAAATGCTTGATTGATTGAATGGTGTTTTACGCCGCTTTCAACATTATTTCAGTCATATCACGGCGACAGCTCACATATTCATGTATTTCCTGGGTTTTACCAGTACTAGGCTAGGGCTCTGAAGTGTCTTGCCATAGGACACACCCACGACAAATCAAACGGATCAGAAGGGGCTCGAACCCGAGGCCTCCTGGTTACGAGTCCCACACTTTACCACTGAGCAACACAGGACCCCGTCAAATAAATGAATATACATCAAAAATTTTAAGTGATAATGACTAAAACCTTTGAGAGTGAGAGCGAAAAAAAGTATGAAGGAAGGAATGATGATTGGAGATTGAGCAGAGTGAAAAAAAAAAAAAGGATTGATCAGTTGGTGTTTTACGCCGCTTTCAACATTATTTTAGTCATATCACGGTGACAGCTCTCATATTCATGTATTTCCTGTGTTCCACCGGTACCATGCTAGGGCTCTGAAATGTCTTTCCTAAGGACACTCCCACGAAAAACCCAGTGGATCCAGTGAGGCTCGAACCCGGGGTCTCCAGGTCACGAGTCCAGCACTTCACCACTGAGCCACGCAGGACCCCTGAAAAAAAAAATGAACTTGTATGCCTATGTCCGCAGCAGGACAATGTCAGGAAAGAAACGCAAAGGACCCAATACTAAACAGATTGATACTCAACTGAATCTACCACCATTATCAATCTGAACATGAATTGCATTGCATATTTAATGATTGATTGTATGGTGGTTAACGCCGTTTTCAACATTATTTCAGTTATATCACGGCGGCCAGTGCTCATATCCATGCATTCCTGGAGTTTCATTTACCAGTATTCCGCACAATATTCTTTCCAAGCCACTGGCTGCTTTCCCACATAACCATCGTCGAAACAATGGTCAGCCGTGAGAGAGGAATGAATCCTGTCGCGATGACTATCATCTATCCTCGGAAAGAAATTGGCCAAGCCGGGGATCGAACCTGCAACCTCCTGTTCTCCTGACTGAGCTACGGGGGCTTGGCATTTCATATTTAAAGATCTTTTCATTTTGTGCAAAAAAGAAATTATTGCCACCCCAAAAAAGGATTAATATTAATAGTACATACATGTATATTACACAAAGCTTCTAAATGAACACACACGTTTTCGATGATGTCTGGATTAATCTGTGGTGGAATTTTTGGAAACTTTGAGAGAGTAAAATAAAGGGTGTGACAATAAATTTGTCAAAATATAACTTCACACCTTTCATTTCACCATGGGTATAATGAAATTCCAGTAATGTTACGCTAAAAACAGTTTTAACAATTGCACATACTCTTTTCACAGTGTCTTTAAAATCCAGTGTAACCCCCATTCGCGACGATAATAGCTTGGCAGCGACTTCTCATTGAGTAAATGTAATTTTGCCATGCTCTGTGAAAAGGCGGCTTAATGCATCTGCGAAAAGTATCGACCCAGGTCAGCCTGTGCAGTCCGCGCAGGCTGACCTGGGCCGAAACATTTCGCTGTTTGTCAATTTTCTGTATGTCCAAGGACCGTTCCACCTCATTAAGTCGGTTGGTAAAAAGTAGCTCTTATGGATCCATAATTATGTGATGAGTTGCTTGGTATCATGTATCACGGAGCATTAAGCCCCCTTTTGCCAGAGCACGGCTCAATTAAATAGCCATGTTTGAGGAAGTTGGTTTCATACTTGCAAAATACATCTCTCTAGGGCTGCAGGCTGCACCTGTCTATGCAGATTCCGGACACGTCGTAAAAGAAACTCCAGAAAAGCATGGATAGGTGCACTGGCCGCCGCGATATAACTGAAATAATGTTGAAAACGGCGTTAAACACCATACAATCAATCAATCAATCCGGACACGTCGATTGATTTTGTCCAAAGCATGTTCGATTGGATTTAAATCCAGACTGCATGGTGTCCAATCGAGGGTTACGTTGAGGGTTTGCAACAATTGCTGTGTTGTCCTTGTAGTGCGAGGTCGTGCATTATCGTGCATCAGCATCGTCTTCTGGTTGCATTAAGATGAGGAATAGTCGTTGACAAAAGAATGTTATTCTGATAACGAAAAGCAGTCAAATTCCCATGCAGTACAGCAAGATCCATTTTGGTATGAAGAGATATTCCTGCGCATACCATCACTGTCCGTCCCGATAATGTTCCCACTCAATCACGCAACAATCCCGAAACATACTGCCCTCGGCGGCTCATGTACACTCTTGCACGGCCATCCACCTCTTGGCGTCTGAAACGCGACTCGTCACTAAAAAGGATATGCGCCCATTCAGCCCTAGTCCAGCGATGATGGCGTCTCGCCCACTGCCATTGTAAGCATAATCAGCGGTGTCTACGAGTAAGCACTAAACCGACGCAAGGTCGTTGGCGTGCAGACAAGCTTTCCTTAAACTTTTTCTTACCACTTGAGAGGATATTGGTCTACCATGGGTTTCCACCTTTTGCTCGGCCGTTTCAGTTGCAGTTCGCCGTCTTTCTCTTTGAGATAAAACAAGTACGATAACTTGGCGTTCTGTTGTTACCCCTCTCTGCGATGAAGGGTAACCAAAAATTGGTAAAACAAACGTGCTAGTGTGTTGCGTCTACTTCCATAGAGAAGAAATTAAGGACGAAAATTGATTGATTGAATGGTGCTTTACGCCACTTTCAAGATTATTTGAGTCATATCACGGCGACAGCTCACATATCTAATGTATTTCCTGGGTTTCACTAGTACTAGGCTAGGGCACTGAAGTGTCTTGCCCCCACGAAAAACCAAAAGGATCAGGTGGGCTCGAACGCGGGATCTCCAGGTTACGAGTCCCAAACTTTACCACTGAGCCACGCAGGACCCCTAAAGGCCAAAAATGTATTGCTTAACTCGTAAAAGGGAGGTAATTATGAGGACTAATACGTCTTAAATCCGGTTCTTTTTTCTTTGCTAGAAAACACGTGTTGTGATACAAAGACATGTACAATAAAAATCATTCAATGAACAAGATAATTCAAACAAATTTAAACCACCCGGTCTTATTGAAAGCACACCAGTCCGCAGACCGATGCTCGTCCGCAACACAGGGGCTCGAAACATACTTTAATATGCATAAATATACTGAATTATAGACATATCTGACAAAAATCAGAATCTCTGAATATAAGTATATGTTCAGAGATTCTGATTTTTGTCAGAAATGTCTATAATTCAGAATATTTATGCATATTAATGTATGTTTCGAGCCCGTGTGGTCCGCAGGGGTCATACATGACATGTTTTCAGCGTTTTTAAATGTCTTTCATGAAATCGGTTTGCCACGACACAAAAATGAGTACACACGTCACTCGCTATCGTGTATCTCGGATTTGAACCCGCAACCCTATGGATGAATGATTACTGATGGATTTTATCGAACATCGTGTGATGGATAAGTGCAAAACTATTCTCAGTGACTATACAATGTACAGGCACTTAGAATAGTATTGCACTCACCAATCGATTTACTGAAGCAACCTCTTGGTTGGAACGTATTTACGACAGTAGAAAAATAAAACTCCAGTTAGAAAAAAAAACTATAATGTTCGCATTCTGGTTTTTCAAAACAGAGATCATTGACTTTAAAACAATCTTTTCTCTATAATCTGAGATGGGTCAAATTTTGTTTTAGACAAAAAAGAAAAAAAAATCCACTGCGCTCTTTAGTTTGTTTGTATTGGAGCTTAACGCCGTTTTAACAGCTAAGGTCATATCACGGCGATCGGCTACGCCTGTGTTTCCTGGCTTTATCATATCCATGAGTACTGACATAACTTTCTTTCCAAGCCACTGACTACTTTTCTCAGAAGCATCAGAGGTGCAAGGCGAAAAATCGCCTTAAAGAAGGTTTGCCGTAACCGGCAAATGGATATCGATCCCGCAACCTCCACGTTACGCGTCAGATATGCTAACCACTTCGCTACGCGCTCTCTAGGTTGGTTTGGCAATTTTCGCGCTCTATGGCTCTTCAAAATTTTCATGAACGGACTTGACAGTGCTTACAAAAATGGTCGAAAGTCACGTTTTGAACATAATTGTAAAAAAAAAAAAAGAACAACCAAGATTTCTCAACGGCATTGTATGCTTTTCGTAATACAATAGATAGTTCTGTGAAATTACAGGAGACATATAGTAAGTTCTAAACGCATTCTGAATGCACCTTTTGTCTTTGACACAGGTCTACCACCAATCGAAACATAATGTTTTGAAAATATTGCAAATACTAATTCGATCTTAACACTCTGCAATGATTAAATAGCATAATGAGTAATTTAGCGTTGTGACACGAATTGTACCTTATGTTTGCCTCTTTTGAATTAGGTGCAATCACTCTCATGAGACTTGAGATGATGTGATAACGGGTTAAACAGTTCATTCCATATCAGTTTTTTAGCACTTTTTATCGCCACGAATATTACATTAAAAAAAAATCAGTTAGATTTACTGTGATAGTTGGTCTTTATTCTTGCTTCCTGTAACTCTGAAAATGTATATACATGTGTTTGACGAAAAACATTCAAATAATATTTGTAATTTTCACCAAATGGTAGTTTCCACGGCACCGCCACAATTCCCGTAAGCTGTCAAAAAAAAAAAAAGTTTTCAGTCAGCAATTTCTCCAAAAAGGTGAGTTTTACGACTGTATTTTTCTTAAACATATATTCATTTTTTCAGCATATGCTTGATAAAACAGACAGTCATTTTGCAATTGATCCTGTCTTAACTTGAACTACATAATTTTGTATTGCTTAGTAAAAACAACATGGAAATCGGACATATCCTATCGACGGGCGAAAGAGGTAACAAGTTTGGTACATAGGGCAAATGAGGTGAACTCCTTGCAAGATAACAGTATTTTGGACTCATCCATATTGGAAAGATTTTCAGATGACAAATGTCACGACAATTACTAATTACTAATGGGATGTTACAGTGATTGAATGTCAGTTTTAGCTTTTGGCTGAAGGCCAGCCTGGTACAGATAACTGTCCCCGAATGAGAATTCAGTATTTGATGAGTTGCTCCAAAGTACATAGACGATCACAGAAAATCTGTGTGAAATCTTCAAACAGATTTTTTGTGCATTTTTAAACTCTCATAATTCAACAAATTGGTGACAAAACGTAACATCTGCAAATGCTTAACACAGGTGAACGGTGAGCGACAATGTAATCCTATATTACACACCTGTGATGCTTAAGGGCACATATGCAACAGTTTTTTGCCCAAGTGCATGTTTGTTTTTTGTTAATTTTTGTAACTCTATTGTATTTGTATTCAAATTCCAGTTGGGTTACTATGAAAGTGAGATAGTATATTTTTGTCTGTAATGTTGGTTGCCTTTAAAATATGCGGAAATCACAGAATGTGGTAGAAATATGGCAGATTTATAAATGATCGGGATGCCAAATCACGCCAAAATTGATGTACAGTTGAATATCCATACCTCAAAGTTCAGGGGACTATCGAAAAAAGTTTGAGGTATAGAAAGTTCGATGTGCAGAGGTTCTTCAGATGAGTGCGTCAGGTACAGGAAGTAAATGTAGCTAACTGGAGCATACTTCGTTCACAGGCCGTACATTACATTGTTGCCTCAGTGGCTCTATAGTTAACCGATTGTTGTTTTGAAAATTAGAGAGTAAAGGATGCATACTGTTTATTTTCTTTTATTAACAATTTTTTTTTTTTCAAATGCTGTTTGTAAAAACGATACTGAAAATTGTGAAATTAAAAAAGCATTTCGTCAGCCGAAGGTACTGGCTATCTCCAGGACTTTACCGGGTTTCTTTCACCAGACAAGTCCTTAGTAGCAGTATCCTCGAGATTTATATTTTCGGCCGACAGCGAAATGCCCAGTATTTCTATAGCCACGGCCAGAATCACAGTGTATGGTACGAAAATCTCAGTCCAAACATTTCTAACCAAACAAATTACCGATAATAATTATCTACAAGTCAAGATTACTGGCACATTAACACCCGAGCTGACAAATGTCAATGATCGAAAATGTGTGAAAAACATACCGTCATTGTATCCGGCGTTTCTATTAATTATGTGTAACACTTAAGTTTATAATTGAAGTCATGATTAAAATGTGTGAAAAGTTTGTGCTGCGTTCGAAGTAAAGATGTGTAAATTAAGTGGATCATTGAAGTTCAGTTCGACGTATGGAGATTAGGTTCGACGTATGGAGAAACTTCAAAATATGGACTTAGCAATGCGGATAGTACTTTATATAGAAAAATAGAGCAATTCAATCGGGCTTTTATATTTACTTCGACGTATAGAGAACTTTGAGGAGTATATGTTCGAGCAATGGACATTGGACTGTATTTATTATAAAGGGAGGTAATTCATTTTGTCAGTAACTCTTAACAATGCACCGTATGGCTTAAAAATGCACCACTTGATATACTCTTTTTTTCATATTTTTTTAAACAAGATATTAGAAAGTAAAGTCTTTTTCTGTGCAAAACTGAAAAAAAAAATCTCTCAACATTATTTCAGCTATATTGCGATGGCCAGTGCACCTATCCATGCTTTCCTGGAGTTTCTTTTAGCAGTACTCCGCACAATATTCATTCCAAGCCACTGGCTGCTTTCCCACATAACCATCATTGAAACAATGGTCAGCGGTGAGAGAGGAATGAATCCTGTCGCAATGACTATCGTCCATGCTCAGAAATTAGCTGAGTCGGGGATCGAACCAGCGACCTGCTGTTCACAAGTCCTGTATGCTACTGACCGAGCTACTGGGGCTGGGCCTGTGATATGACATAAGCTGTAAAAAACAGCATTAAACTCCAAACAAAAAAAACCAAAATTGAAATTAAAGCCTATTTTCTGTAATTTTGACAATGAGTTGTGTCCTTTGAAGAGCTGTTTCTGTGTATTTTGCACTGCAGTATATGATTTCCTTTTTCATCTTTTTACTCCATATACATAATATTATTATCTGTGTTGATAGTCATTGCGACCGGATTCATTCCACTCTCACCGCTGGCCATTGTTTCGACGATGGTTATGTGGGAAAGCAGCCAGTGGCTTGGAAAGAATATTGTGCGGAGTACTGGGAAAAGAAACTCCAGGAAAGCATGGATAGGTGCACTGGCTGCCCCGATATAACTGAAAGTTTAGCTGACTGAAGTACAAAAGGCTCAAGGTTAGCTTTTGTGACAGTGCTGTGTTCGTAGTACCTCATGAGTCATCCAGGAGTCAACTATTACCTTGTGTGCATTCTTGATGCCACATTTTCATACCGATACTCATGAAACTTGGTCAGAATGTATGTCTTGACAATATCTCGTTTAAATTCAAAATCAGGTTACGTCTGGTTGAAAAGGAAGTCATCAAAACAAATTTTATAAAAAACCTTGTGTGAACTCTAGAGGCCACATTTTCAGTCTGATACTCATGAAACTTAGTTAGAATGTTTGTCTTGATGTTATTTTGGACAAGATGGACATCTTTGTGCGGAGTACTGGGAAAAGAAACTCCAGGAAAGCATGGATAGGTGCACTGGCCACCGCAATATAACTGAAATAATGTTGAAAATGGCATTAAACACCATACAATCAATCAATTAATCAATCAATGTCCAGTGTGTCTTCAACTTTATCAATCCTAGATGACTTTACTCAGGTGAGTGCCTAAGGGCCAATAGCCCTCTTGTTTAATGACTCAGAGCAAGGAGACTTTTGACAAGGTGAGAAGGAGAAAATACAGGTAACCAACATTTTATCCTTTTCCAAAATGTTTTCTATCCTGTCAAAGACACTTTTTTACTCGTGGAGCCTGGTATAGCCCTTTGGTAATACACCGGCATTTTAGCTCTTTACCACACAATCCCGAGTTTTAACGACCCTGAGAAAGAAACCTTTTGAAAACATTGTGGGAAAAGGAGAAAATGCTTGTAACCAGCATTTTCTCCTTTTCCCACAATGTTTTCTTCCCTTCCCAAAACAAGTTTTATTTTTTCATTCACATTTAATTTGTCGTCTGCTAATGCTTTCAATTTGGACCAGTCTAAAATGTGGTCGTTTGGTAAAGAGTTAACCCTTTCCCAAACAAGCCCTGGTTTTAACGTGTCTGCAGTACAAGTCTTTTGAAAACACTGTGGGAAAAGGAGAAATTGCTCATAACGAGTTGTATCACTTTCAAATTTAGAAAATTCCTGATAATGATTAAGACTTAAGAAAGTGTTTAACCCTTTCCCAAACAAGCCCTGGTTTTCACGTGTCTGCAGTACAAGTCTTTTGAAAACACTGCGGGAAAAGGAGAAATTGCTCGTAATGAGCAATTTCTCCTTTTCCCACAGTGTTTTCTACCCTTTTTGAGACCTTTTTGCCATTTTCATCAAATTGAAAATTGTCGTCTGCAAACTCTTTCAATTTGGACCAGTCCAAAATTTGTCATTTGGGAAAGGGTTAAGCAAGACTCAGAGGGTCATGACTTTTAATCAAAGTTCTGCCAAGCTATTTCAAGGATTCAAGGATTGATACATCCCTCATTGCCACAGGATTCATTCCTCTCACCGAAGAACATAAATTTTCAAGTGGAAAAGCAGCTATTGGCTTGAAAATAAGAGAGTTATGGGGAAACAGACCTCCCAGGAAAGCACAGATAGGTGCACCAGTTGCAGTGATATAATTGAAATAATGTTGAAAACAGTATCAAATACCAAGCAAAATTCTAAATCGATTTCCATCATCGCAGCCTCATCCAATTCATCATCTTGAAATTCTTTCAGTGTGGACTAGTTTAAATAATTGCTGTCTGGTAAAGTCTTGACTGTTTATGGCACTGTTTTGTTTTAACACTTTACACACAATCCCTACTTCAAAAGAAAACATTGTGGGAAAAGGAGAAAATGCTGGAAACCAGTGTTTTTTCCTTTTCCCACGATGTTTTCTGTCCTGCCCAAAGCAATTTTCTATTTTTGAGATACATTTTTCGTCATCTGCAAATGCTTTCAATTTGAACTAGTTCAAAATTTTGTTGTTTGGTAAAGAATGAACGACCCTAGGGAATAAAGCTTTAGAAAAAACCATGGGAAAAGGAGAAAACGCAGGTCACCAGCATTTTCTCCTCTTCCCGTAATGTTTTCTATCCTTTTATACAAATCTCATCATTTGTATGTCATTTATTTTGTCTTCCAAAATGCTTTGAATGTGGACAAACAAAATTGCTGTGTGGTAAAGAGATATTAAGGAAAGCAGTTGTAAACAAAACAAAAGGATCTTTACTCTTTTTGTAAAAACATATAATGGTTAACATTTAAATCTGAGGCACATTTTACACTGACATGAATAATATGGCTATGTAAATAAACAATGAAAATGGGAACAACATTGAACATTGTATTGTTTGACAAAATTAAACTAAGACATTTGCGTATTCAATGACCTTACTTTGGCACATTGCTTACAACCCCATGCATTGCATTGGAACAAGAAAGATGATAGACGGAAACTAAGTTGTCTTGTTCTGTTCAAGTATACCACACAGTAAAGATACACCACAGAGACTGTCAAACATATGCTTTAAATAGCAGAAAAGGTATTCACTCTAGCTATTATCTATGCAGGGATCAAAGTAAATTCTATGACAAAAGCAGAACACCAAGAGTGCATTTTGATTTCAAAATCGAAAATATTAATTGTTCTCCACTAAACCCTATGTTATGGGTATACTCATTAGAATCCTCTCATTGAGACAATTCTAATGAGTACCCACAACATAGGGTTTGGAAGAGAAATAAAAGATATAGAATACCGGCACTCCCTCTTATCTTGAGCTCTGCTATATGAAAGTGTTTGGTTCTGGTCAGAAGTATCATCTTAAGGTGATATGCAAAGCAAAACTGCTAAAAATGATAGTGTGTCAATTGAATACCATTTTTCTGTGAGTACACATTTTCATATGTACCACACTCGCGGGCTTTTCCCTGTCCCATTGTCTTTGAATTCGGACTTTCTAAATATCCACCAAAATGTAAGCTTCTTTAACTTTTTGCCACACAATCCCGACTTTTAACGACCCTGTGAAAGAAGCCTTTTGAAAACACTGTGGGAAAAGGAGAAAATGCTGGTAACCAGCATTTTCTCCTTTTCCCACAATGTTTTCTCCCCTTCCCAAAACAAATTTCAATTTCTCAGTCACATTTATTTTGTTGTCTACAAATGCTTTCAATTTGGACCAGTCGAAGAATTTTTCATTTGGTAAAGAGTTAACTTTTTACCACACAACAGAAATGTAGACTTGTTCAGTTTTAAATCATTTGCAGATGACAAATTAAATTTTGCCCATATCATGAAATTTGTCTCTGATGGGGTAGAAAACATTGTGGGATGAGGAGAAAATGCTGGTTATCAGCATTTTCTCCTTTTCCCACAATGATTTCAAAGAGCTTCTTTCACAGGGTCATTAAAAGTCGGCGCTGTGTCGTAAAGAGTGAACTCTTTTCCACAACAAAATTTTAGACTGGTCCAAATTGACAGCATTTGCAGAGGATAAAACTGATGTGGCAAAAATGATGGGGTTTGTATCTGAATGGGTAGAAAATATTGTGGGAAAAGGAGAAAACGCTTGTTACCAGCATTTTCTCCTCTACCCACAATGTTTTGAAAAGTTTTCTTCCTCAGGATTATTGAAACTCGGGATTGTGTGGTAAAAGGTTAATTCATTTGAAGGGAGTGAAGTGACCCTTATATGAGAGAGTCAAGGGAACACAGACTGCACTAAGTCTTACAAGAGGCACATAGAGGATATGTTTTGACCTTTTACGACACACATTTCAGAGTTTTTATAACTATGTAACCCTGAGGAAAAAGATGTGTGGAAAAAAAATATGGGATAAGGAGAGAATGCTGGTAATAAGCATTTACTCCCATTTCCCACAATGTTTTACACCTTTTCTAGGACAAACCCCATTATTTGTGACAAACCCTATTATTTATGACAGTCATTGTTTCATTAGCAAAATGGTTTCAATTTGGACCAGTCTTGCATTTTATTGTTTTGTAAAAAGTTGAGGGAAAAGAAATTATATCTTTGATTAGCATGGAAAACTGTGCAATATGAAAAAAAAAATTACATATTGCTGTGAAAGATATACTGTATCTGTATGTAATAAGGGTGCAATTGCCTAGTAGACATGTACGTTGTGCTGATGGTAGTCCGTCGATATATATACTACTCAAAAAAAGTTAAGGGTCAACAATTTTAATAACAGTTACCCCATGAAAAAGAATAGCCAGATTATTAAGGCTTCCCGTATCCTGTAATCTTTGCCAAAGCCTCCCAATGATACTGTGGGTAACATTCAATCTCTGAGCAACATTTCGCTGTGTTGCACCGTCTTGGAGCCAAGCGAGGGCTCTTCCTCTATCCGCAGTGCCAAGTTGTCGCCGTGCCATGGATGAGTTTCAAGTGGCAGTCACCCATGGTATTTTTATAGTGCAAGTCGGCATACAAGCCACCAAGTACCCAGGAAATCACGGGCAAATGTTGCACTTAGTAAAATTTATCTTCCACAAGAGATGTTGGTTATGTAAGAAACGAGGTAAAATGTGTTCCATATTTTCATTTATCACATTATTTCGATGTGCGTACCAGTAAAAGCAGCCTGCTCGGCATTATTCACCGTGTTGTTAAAGGTTTGTCCAACAATTTGCATAAAAGTCATGAACATTTCTTTCTAATAATGATGCAAAAGAAGCTCATTCAAAAATGAGGTGTAAATGTTGTTTGACCCTTAAATTGTTTTGAGTAGTATATATATATTTATGTATTGGTCGATTTTCTGCATGTCCAGGGACCAGTTTACCTCATTGATTTACTCGCTTGTTAGGCAATATAGATTTTGTGGGTCCATAGTCATGTGATGGATGACTTGTTTTGTATAATGGATCACAGAGATGCATTAAGCCCCCTTTTGCAAGACTCTTAGAGCATGGCACAATTCTAATAGTGTTCGGACATTTTAGGTCCAGAAATAAGACCTTACTGTTGCAATTTCAAGGTTGCTCTTGTCTAGAATGTCTAGCAAAGTGGGCATTGTAGATCAAAGATCAGACTGCATGTTTTGTGCATTCCATTCTTGATCTATGGTGGCCCCAAAGGCAGCTATAATAGTGCGAGCTTTTTTAACCCTTTACCTCACAATGCCGCCTTTTGACACCCCTAGGAAAGAAGCCTTTTGAAAACATTGTGGGAAAAGGAGAAAATGCAGGTAACCAACATTTTCTCCTTTTCCCACAATGTTTTCTACCCTATCAAAGAAAAGTTACACCATTTGAGCCACATTGAAATTGACGTCTGCAAATGCTTTCAATTTGGACAAGGCTAGAATTTTGTCGTCTGGTAAAGGGTTAAGGGATAACAAAGTATAACATGGAAGAAAATTAAGTGGTGATGTTACTAGACTAAGAATATAATTGTAATGGAACAGAAGAACATAAGAAAGTTGAATTTCTGCTACACTGCAGATTCTATTCTGTAGGCAGTATTTAAACTGTACTGACTGGAATGTCTTGATCCATGCCGGGAACCATATTCATATTGTGATAAACTTTCTATGGAATCTTTTCTGGCCATTGATTGGATGGTACCTTGAGACTCAGTGTCCGGGTCAGGTACCATGGAATGAAAATAGTTTCGCACTATAAAACTTTTGTCAGATTCATTAAGAGAACTAGAGTCTGCATCTATTCTTCTTTTTTCTTTCTTTTCTTCAAAATATTCATTTCTTTGGAATTCTTTCCTCTTTTTAGGTTTTGTTTCTTTAATTACAACATGTTCTGTTGTATCAGTACACAGCAGTGGTTTCCCTGTCTTGTGTCTGCGGTATAAACAGCATGCACATATAACTATGATTAAGACTATTAAAACAATAGCTGCCACAATGCCAATTATCACTTCAAGCTGCACTGAACTTCGACTAGCACCAATTTTTTCACAAGAATCACTTAGATCATTGTCAGTCAGAATGGAAATATCCTGATACATGTGTCTGGTGGGTGTGGAACAGGTTGGCTTTCTACAACCATTGCCATTGTAGTAAGACATAGAGTTGTATTGGCAGCCCATAATTGCTGAAGATCTTGGATCCTTTAACCAATTTCTGAATGGTTTAATAAGGCAGTCACAGTTCCATGGATTACCTTCCAGTTTTAGCTGAGTCATAAAGTTAGCACGGTCTAGCAGTGAGCTTGGTAAATATTCTAACCTATTGTATGACAAGTCCACTTGTTGCAAGGTAAAAACATTTATAAATTGTTGATCCTGAAGTCTCTTGAGGCCACAGAATGACATGTTAAGCTCTCGTATTTGTTGAAGATCATCAAAAACTTTATCTGGTAATGCTGATAGCCCTCTGTTGCCACTTAGTTTTAAGCTGTAAAGTTCAGCTCCTATTGGTTTGAAAACTGTTTCTGGTAAACTGACAAGATTATTCTCTGACAGAAGTAAATATCGAACTTTTACCATACCCCTGAAAGCATCTGGATGAAGTTGATTTATCTTATTTCTTGTTAGATCAAGTGTATCAATGCTTAGACTATTAAACTGATCCTGACCAACTACAGACAAGGTGTTCCCCAGTAGTGTGAGGTTGCGCAAGTTTCTTAGATTGCCAAAGGACTCTGCTGGTGGCAAGGAATACAACTGATTATAGGATAGATCAAGATTGGTTAACATTGTAATATGGAGAAACACATCATTGTTAATTGTCTTGATGGCACAATTATGAACATTGAGTAATTGAAGGTTTTTCAATCCCTGAAACATACTAGATTTAAGGCTGACAAGAGAATTTCCACCAAGCGTCAATGTCTGTAAATTAGTCTGTGCTGAAAATAAATTGTTTGGAAAGTTATTTGAAAATTTGTTATATCCAAGATTCAACACTTTTAAGGATTGTAATGGTTTGAAAATATCCTGTGAGAAGTATGTAAGTATATTCCTTGATAAATCCAACTCTTGCAAGTTTTGCAATCCATTGAAAGCACGTCCACTTATGGCACGAATTCTGTTTTCTTTCAAGTGAAGGGAAAGCAAGCTGAAAGCTATTTCAGCAAAAGCACTCTCAAAAATTTCATCTAAACTACCACGAGTGATGGTTAAGGAACTGATTTGTTTCGATGGGAGTCTGGCAAAGTCTGATTGTCTGACACTGGTAAAGGAGCTCTGTTCTATGATGAGTGTTGCTGTGCTGATTGGTACATCTTTTGCCATTGTTTCTAGGTTGTTTACTCCTTGGCATGTGGTTTTTTTAAGGTAAACATCACATGAACATGAAAGTGGACAACTGGATACTAATGATGACAAAGTTGTCAATGTCAGTAGTAGTAGCAGAAGCTCATCCATCTTTTTGAATCTGGAAGATAAATAGTCAAACCTAGAAAAAACTTAACCTTTGAGAGCTCTGCAGACAAATTTTGGACTTGTCCATATTGAAAGCATTTGCAGACAAGAAATTAAAGCTCACCAGACTAAATAATTTGGATTTACCTTTGAAAGGGAAAAACACTGTGGGAAAAGAAAATGCTGGTAATGTGGGAAAAGGAAATGTTGGTAACCAGCCTTTTCTCCTTTTCCTTCTGTGTTTCCAAGAGCCTTTTTCCTGTAGGGTGGTTAAACTATGGAATTGTTTGGTAAAGGGTAAACCTTATACACTTATAGTAAAAGATGGGAAGATACTACAGCCGTATAGAAACTGCTCATTTGTCTAAGCAAGTTTTCTTGTTAGCACAATTGCTTCATTGCGTCAAACTGAAATATCTCATGGCAAGATAGGCTTCAAAAGTGGTCAACTGATCTACTTTACAGAGTAGAAGCACTATGGTTTTAGTTTTGATACACTACACAGATTATTGGTGGAATGTCAACAAAATGTGAAGGTAAATTATGGCTTTTTCTGTCTCTTGTGCTTTTTCTTTTGATTGATTAATCTGTGTGATTGATTGATTCAGGGAAAGCATGAATGGATTTAATGATACCATAATAGTGTCATAAAAATTCACATGGTTTGCCAACACCCTGTCTTAACTCATCTCTTAAAATTTCACGACAAGGTGTTTGCAAAGAACATGATTTTTGCAGTTTAAAAAAAAAAACCAAGATTTCCAACCTTGTATTCTGTAACAGTTAATCCTTCACCACACAATCCTGAGTTTTAACGACCTTAGGAAAAGGAATTTTTAAAACAATGTGGGAAAAGGAGGAAATGCTGGTTACCAGCATTTCCTTCTTTTCCCACAATGTTTTTTGTCCTTCTGAAGTTGTATTTCTATTTTTGAGTCACAATCAGTTTTGTCTTTGGCAAAAGCTTTCAATTTGGGCAAGTCTAAAATTTTGTCGTTTGGTGCTGGTAACCGGTTAATAAGAGCTCATGAAAGTGCGCCATTTAGTGCACCCTCTGTATGTAGGTAATCTGTCTGCCTGTACTTGTTGTCAAATGATAAAATAGTAGATAAGCTCTGTGACATGTACCCCTCAAGGCTAAGTTTTGAGGTATGAAATCTCTCTGCAATATAATTACCCTACCTGATGAACCTACCAATTTACCCACCCATTATATGACCTTACACCAAACAAACCTATGTTTTAACTCTTTACCAAACAACAAAATTTTAGACTAGTCCAAATTGAAAGCATTTGCAGATGACATCATAAATGTGGCTGAAAACTTAAAAATTTGTTTTGGGAAGGGTAGAAAACATTGTTGGAAAAGAAGAAAATGCTGGTCACCAACAGTGTTTTCAAAAGGCTTCCTTCTCATGGTCGTTAAAAGTTTGGATTGTGTGGTAAAGGGTTAAGCTGATTAAGAAGGGTCTTTAACCCTTTACCAAACAATCCCTTGTGTTAAGGACCGATGAAGAAGTCTTAGAAAAACACTGTGGCAAAAGGAGAGAATACTGGTAAGCAGCATTTTCTCCTTTCTCCACAGTTTTCTGTCCTTTCAAGGCAAATTTCTGTTGTTGAGTCATGCTTGATAATTATGCCGTCTGCAAATGCTTTCAATATGGACCAGTCTATATATTGTTTGGTACAGAGTTAAAAAACAAAATGTGTATAAGGGAGAGAGTGCTCTTTATAAATTAGCATTGTTTCTAAACCACAAAATTTTTAACTAAACTGAAACATTTGCAATCAACAAATCATCTGTGACTGAATAGATGGAATTGTCTTTGAAAGAGTAGAAATTATCTTAGGAAAAGAAAATACTGGTATATAACCAGCATAATTACATATTCTCCTTTTCCCATTAAGCTTTCAAAAGCAGGCTTTACAAGCTTTGTTAAAACATGGAATTGTTTTGTAATAATGGGCTAAGCCCTGCACATGACTGCCAAACAAATTTTAATTTCAACAGTACTTGAATTGTAACATTACAACATGTCACTTATAAATTTTTTGTCTTGGGTTTGATCAGTTATAAATAAGGGTTCTGTAGTGGCTTTCCAGGGGATTTGGAGATCCTTGGTTTGATCCTCACTAAAAGCGGCTAAAAGCCCTTGGTTTTTGTTAGCTCCACTGGCCGAAGGCCAGCGGGCTTATGTCATGGCCCGGTGTCCGTCGTGCGTCCGTCCGTGCGTCCGTCTGTCCGTCCGTGTGTTAACTTTTATTTCAAACATCTTCTTCTCTAAAACTACCCGTCCAATGAAACTTCACAGAAATGATCCTGCCATGGTCCTCTTCAGAATTCTTGAAAGAATTTGATTCCTTCCAAAACTCTGGTTGCCATGGTAACAAAACTGAAAAATATTGGAAATCTTTAAAAATCTTCTTGTCTGAAACCATAAGGCATAGGGCTACCAAATTTGGCATGTAGCTTTATGTAGTAGACCTCTATCATGTTTCTTCAAATTATAGCCCTGGGGTCAAAATTGGCTCTGCCCCAGGGGTCACAAGTTTTACATAGGCTTATATAGAGAAAACTTTAAAAATCTTCCTGTACCTAGCCATAAGGCCTAGAGCTACCAAATTTTGCATTTAGCTTGATCTAGTGGGGGTCTACCAAAAGTGCCCAAATTACAATCCTGGGGTCAATTTGGCATCATGCTGGGGGGTGGGGGGGGGGCAGGTTCACAAGATTTACATGGGCTTATATAGGGAAAACTTTTAAATCTTGGTGTACATAGCCATAAGGCTTAGGGCTGCCAAATTTTGCATAATTATAGCATTATCTAGTGGACAACTACAAAGAGGGTCCAAGTTACAGCCCTAGGATGAAGTTTGGCCCTGCACCAGGGGTCACAAGTTTTACATGGGTTTATGGAGTGAAAACTTCAGAAACCGTTATGTTACTAGCCATAAGGCCAAGAACTCCCAAATTTGGCATGTTATTCCTCTAATACACATATTCCCCATTTAGTCCGACTGTAGCCCTGGGGTCAAAGTTTTATAAGGGCTTATATAGTGAAGACTTCTCTTTATGGTTTATATTTATAAGCCAGTGGAGCGATACAGGGCCATCATGGCCCTCTTGTTGGAGTGCAAGATACTTTGGAGAGGCAGCCTTTAGCGCTGTTGATATCCAGGACACACATACATGTATGAATATCAGTAAGTGAGCTGTTGTTGTAATATGTCTAAAATTAATTTGAAATCAGTGTTACATCATTGAATAAAAAATGCATTGCCTTGCCAAAGGACAGTCCTACTTGACCAGGGGCCCCAGGAGGGATCAGGCTTGAATTTTCTGATTACAAATCTAGCATGTTAACCCCTTTTATGAAACTTTTCAACACTTTTACAACTTTGAGGAAGAAAGCTTTTTAAAAACTTGTAGGAAAAGGAGAAAATGTTGGTTTATTGACCCTAAGGAAGAAAACAATGTGGAAAATGAGAAAAATGATGGTAACCAGCATTTTGTCCTTTTATTCATAATGTTTTCTACCCTTCAGAGAACAAATCCAATCGTCCTAGTCACATTTACTAAATGCTGTATGCAAATACTTTCAAAGTGGAAAAGTCTACATTTTAGTTACCAATATTCAAAAAGTGTTTTAAGTATTTGTTCTGAAAACTATTTAGTCTCTTAACCCTTTACGAAACGACAAAATTTTAGCCTGGTCCAAATTGAAAGCATTTGCAGACAACAATTTCAAAGTGGCTGAAATGGTGCAATTTTTCTTTGAAAGGGTAGAAAACATTGTTGGAAAAGGAGAAAATGCTGGTTACCAGCATTTTTTCCTTTTCCTACAATGTTTTCAAAAGGCTTCTTTCCCAGGGTCGTCAAAAAGCGGAATTGTGCAGTAAAGGGTTAAACAGCTGAATTAATGAAACTGACCTTTTTCAATGAAGAAAATCATCAAAAATACTGTCCTTCAAAGTCATTTTGGCTACAATACGTAACAAAGTAGTGGACAATGTAGATCTAAGATCAGACTGCACATTCTGTGCATTCTGATCTTGATCTACACTGTCCACTAATAGAACTAAAATTGGCTCCAGCACCTTCTAAGGTAATTTTACCTTTAATCTATGTTTTTTTCTCAAACTGCTTGGGAAGGCCCTGAACCTTTTACAGAGTGGCCTTAATTTGTTTACATTATTTGATGTTTGAATTTTTATAATATTATTTTATGTGTAAATCAATCATCTTTAAATCTCACCTTGTTAATCCAGTCTTTTCATATGTCATCAAACTGCATAGCTAAGATGTAGTCCCATTCTAAATCTGTAGTCACAACAAGTTTGTTCAATGGTTTAACATCAGTTCAAAACACCTGAGTACATTCCTACATCAACTCATTCAGCCATTTTGTTTTTACTATCTGTCCCATAATCTTGTTTACTCCAGGTGTGTGTGTGTGTAAATGAGAAGATTTCGAAACAGAAAATCCCTTGTCGTTAGAACTAATGAACAATATATTATGATTGTGTCAACTTTCCCACAAATATGCAGAAAATATGCAGTCTAACACTGGATAATAGAATACACCTACAGGAAGTGTATTGAATTGACACATAACTCACCTGTACAAGGTGATTCAATACACAAACACTTTTAACTCTTTACCAAACTACCCAGACCTTAACGACCATGAGGAAGACATCTTTTAAAAACATTGTGGGAAAAGGGAAAAATGCTGGTAACCAGAATTTTCTCCTTTTCCCACAGTGTTTTCTACTCTATGAAAGGCAAATTTTATGTTTTGAGTAACGTTAACATTTCATTTGTCGTCTGCAAATGTTTTCAATTTGGACTAGGCTAAATTTTGTTCTTTTGGTAAAGGGTTAAACCCATTTCACCTATGGGTATCCTTTACCACCATTTTATTTTAACCCTTTCCCAAACAAGCCCTGGTTTTCACATGTCTGCAGTACAAGTCTTTTGAAAATGCTGTGGGAAAAGGAGAAATTGCTCATAACGAGCAATTTCTTCTTTTCCCACAGTGTTTTCAACCCTTTTTGAGACCTTTCTGCCATTTTCATCCAATTTAAAATTGTCGTCTGCAAACTCTTTCAATTTGGACCAGTCCAAAATTTGTCATTTGGGAAAAGGTTAAAGACCATGTTTAATCCTTTAATTCATGTGTTTTAACCGTTTACCACACGATCATGACTTTTAATGGTCCTGAAGAATATGCCTATTGAAAATATTGTGGGAAAAGGTAGGGTGATAGTAACCAGCATTTTCTCCTTTTCCCACAATGTTTTCTTCCCTTCCTGAATCCAATTTCAATTTTTTAGCCGCATTTGATTTGTTTTCTGCAAGTGCTTTCAATTTAGACCATTCTAAAATTTTCTCGTTTGGTAAAGAGTTAACAACCCTGATGAAGAAGACTTTCTAAAAAATGTAGGCAAAGGAGAGAATGCTGGTATCCAGTATTTTCTCCTTTTCCTATAATGTTTTCTACCCATTAAAAACAAATTCCATTATATGAGCCACACAGAATATGTCATCTGCACATGTTTTCGATATAGACTAGGTAGTCTAAAATTTCGATGTTTGGTTGAGAGCTAACTGTTTACCACACAGCCCAACTTTCACAGACCCTGAGGAAGAAGGCTTTTTAGACATTTTGAGAAAAGGAAAAAATTCTGGTAAGCAGAATTGTGAGAAAAGGAGAAAATGCTGGTAAGCAGAATTTTCTCCTTTTCCAACAATATTTTTAATCCAGTCAAGGACAAATTTTTTCATTTTTGCCACCTTTGATTTCTTGTATGCAAAATGCTTTCAACTTTGACCAGTCTAAAATTTTGTTGTTTGGTAAAGATTTAACTCTTAAGTTGCTACACATTAATCAGTGTGGTTTTGCAGGATGTATAGAGCAAGATCAGACCACACAGTCAAGTTGTCATCCGTTTTCATTTAATATAATAGATTATAGTAAATTTATGTGGAATACTAAGTTTTAATCAAATGTATGCCATTTTTAATGTCAGCTTTTGTATCTTACCTGCAAATTTCACAGGAATTAGTCTGAAATTGGTGAAAGGGAGAAAATTGTACATATAAGCATTTATATCCTTTGCCTACAATGTTTTCACAAGCTTTCTGTCTGTAGGTCATTAAACTATGGGTTTTTATTTTAATATGTGGAAATAATTGTATGTATTAACAATAAGTAAAGGGATGTGTTACATGTTATATGCATATTTTCTGTAATGCTGTATTTTGGGCCAGTGGCCTTCAGTTACAATAAAAAAGTATTGTATTGTATTGTATTGTAAATCATGTTAGTAAGGGATAACTCTTTAACAAACGACAAAATTTTGGACTTGACCAAATTCAGAGCAATTGCATACAACAAATTAAATGCTGTTTAATTTATTATTTCTGTCTTTGATATGGTAAAAAAATTGTGGGAAAAGGAGAAAATGCTGGTTACCAGAATTTTCTCCTTTTCCCACAAAGTTTTCAAAAAGCCTCTTCGTCAGGGTCGTTAAAACTCGAGATTGTGTGGTAAAGGGTTAAATGTTTACAAATTGGATTAGTTCAAATTCTTTTCATAGTTTGTGGTTAATCTACTGTACCTTTAACCCTTTACTACAGAATACTGAGTTTTAATGTCCCTAAGAAAAAAAAGGCTTTTGAAAGCATGGTTGGAAAAGGAGAAAATGCTGGTAACCAACATTTTCTCCTTTTCCTGTCATGTTTTCTTCCTTTTCATACAGAAAGACCATTATTTGACCTAAATTTAATTTTTTGTCTGCAAATGCTCTTAGTTTGGACAAGTCTTTTGTTTTGTTGTGTGATAAAGAGTTAACTCTTGACCAGATGAACAAGTCTCAAACTTGTCCACAAAATGAAAAGTTTTTGTAGACAACAATTTGAACTTGTCTTAAATGGCAGGATTCATCTTTGAAAGGAAGGAAAACATTGTTGGACAGGCATAAAATACTGGTTACCTGCAGTCTCTCTCTCTCTTTTTTTTTCCGCCCACAGGTTTTGTACAAAACCTTCTGCATTATTGTCCTAACCATACAGGACTACATACATGTATTTGATGAAGAGTTGACTATCTGTAATTTGACTTTAAAGGTATAAAGAGAGACTGGGGATATAGGGATAGGAGTTTTTGTGTATCTAAGGTATGATTATCACTCTGATAACTTTCAGTGATAGTGGAAATTCATGCAATGCTTTAGATAAAGTTGTTTACCTGCAACAAGTATTTACCATGTACTTGCCTGAGCATAAAGCTTTTAGCGACTGAGCTTTAAAAATTTGCAACCATTAATTTTACGGCAAAGATAGTTTAATGACTGGACAAAAATTATTAAATATATTATTATTAAATACATTCTCTTTGCTGCTTCACAGGTTTACACTTATTTTTTTGAAGTAAAAAAGTAACCTTTAACCCTTTACTGCACAATGACGCCTTTTGACGCCCCTGGGAAAGAAGCCTTTTGAAAACATTGTGGGAAAAGGAGAAAATGCTGGTTACTGGTAACCAGCATTTTCTCCTTTTCCCACAATGTTTTCTACCCTGTCAAAGAAAAGTTGCACCATTTGAGCCATACTGAAATTGTCGTCTGCAAATGTTTTCAATTTGGACAAGGCTATAATTTTGTCGTCTGGTAAAGGGTTAAGTAGAGCGCTGAATAAAACCAACAGACATTCATGCAGTCTAGAAATAAGACCTAAATACACACATTTGCAATTTGATGGTGGGCTTTGTCTAAAGTATTTAAGCTAGCAGAACAGTATAGCTCAAAGATCAGACTGCATTTTTTTTTTCGCATTTTGATCTTGATGTACACTGGCTACATAAGCATCTATAGTTGTGGAAAGGGTTTTAAGGATTGAAATACAAAAGTATAGACACTTCAGCAGATAGTAAAAGATAAAACTGCAACTTCTGCAAGTTCGCAAAGTCCAAAATAAATGAAATAACAATTTGACCATATTACTCAGTTTTCTGCCATGTTCAATTTGTAACAATAATACAGGATGAGACTCGACAACAAAACTATATACATGTAGTTTTAAAAACCTTAACCCCTTACCAAACAATGAAATTCTAGACTTGTTCAATTTGAAAGCATTTGCACAAGCTTATAAATATGACTCGACTATTGTAAATGAGTTTTGAAAGGGTTACCAGTATTTGCTCCTTTTCCCATGATGTTTTCAAAAGTATTCTTCATGAGGATCGTTAAAACACAAGATTGTTTGGGTAAAGTGCTAAATTTTCTCTGACCATGCACACAACTGTCTCTGAGTTGCCCTACTTTTATTATTATTTTAATGACATTTTCTTTTTCTGTCGGGGTCTGTATCCACCAACCATTCTTAAACACTTTCCCAAACGACAAATTTTGGACTGGTCCAAACTGAAAGAGTTTGCAGACGACAATTTTAAAATTGATGAAAATGGCAAAAAGGTCTCAAAAAGGGTAGAAAACACTGTGGGAAAAGGAGAAATTGCTCATTACGAGCAATTTCTCCTTTTCCCACAGTGTTTTCAAAAGACTTGTACTGCAGACACGTGAAAACCAGGGCTTGTTTGGGAAAGGGTTAAACACTTCCTTAGTCTTAATCCTTATCAGGAATTTTCTAAATTTGAAAGTGATACAACTTCTGAGTGGCTAAACCAAATGGTTTAGCCAATCAGCAATTGTGTTACTTTTGATCTAAATCTAGATTAAGACAATATTCTCAAGAATTGTTGGTGAATACCCTCCCAGGTGGCATTTCTGTGAAAACAGAATTGCTATCAGGTGGCACTGGTTCCATGTTGATAATGTAAGAGTGCTGTTGTGGGATATGGGCATAATTTGTGGCCAGGTAAAAAGACACAAATGATGCATTTTTAAGACTTTTTTTGTTCCAAATATCTTGTAAAATATTTAAATGTGACTGCAGGATCTGTGCAGGATCTGTTCAGTTCTATCTGAATCTATAAAATTTTAATGATAAAAACCTGTTTTCAAAAATATTATAATTATATTACGGCAACAGCTCGCATTCATTTCTTTGAGCACTGGGTTTCGTCAGTTCTAGGTTGGGGCTTTAAAGAACTGTCTTAAGATACTCCCACAAAAACTCCAGCCTCAAGTGACGATTGAACTCTGGGGCTTTTAGGTTTCAAATTCTGAAGCTCCACCACTGTGCCATGCAAGACTTCACGATGTCCTTGAAAACAAAAGACAAACCTTGTAGGCTTTCTATAAGACAAGAAAAGTTCAGCTTTGTTCGTATTGAAAGCATTTTAGACAAAAATTAAATATGGCATAAGATGAGATTAGTCTTGAAAAGATAGAAGACATTTTAGAAAATCGCTGGTAACCAGCATTTTCTCCTTTTCCCAGAATGTTTTCAAAATTGTTTATCATCATGGAAATTAATACATGGGATCGTTTAATTGTTAACAAAAGTCATTCTGTATTTTCAAATTTCTGTTAACTAGTCAATGTACATTATTCTTTGAGATCAATAAGCCCAAAAATTGCTAATACAGTAAAGGGTGAAAACCTTGCATAGAACAGCCAAAAAGTATTTATTTACCTTATTCTGACAAGTGAATACACATTTCACAGTACAGTAGTTGTTATGCAGTGTATTGATGTATGGAGGGTTAAAGGATGACAGAAAATAACCTGTATTACTCTCTGACAGTTGTACACATGACAGAGCTGAGGTGGGGGACATGGGTCTTTGACCAGCCCAAATAGCTCAGCTGGTAGTGAACTGGTCCCCATTGTAGATATACATGCATATTACAACTGGCACAGGCTAATGTGCCGCTCCTTTTCATTGGACTACATGTATATCATAGAATAGCCAATCAGAGCAGCATACACATTTCTAGTTTGGCTGTAGAGGTAACATTGCAATTTTTTGCACAATTTGAAATTGGTAATCGAAACTAAAAAGCATATTAGCAGACATAAACATAAAAGGTGAAACCAAAAATACAATTCACTTACTCGTGAGGTCAAAAATACGGGAAAATCCTCTGCTTTCGACATGAGAGTGACCTCCCATGAATCTTTATCAATCTTGCGTCATGGCTGTTCTAAAAATAGATTGGCAGAATTCCGCCTGTTTTTAGTAGCCTATACACTTGCTGTATCAGGGGAGGTAACCAATCTAAGGTTGTGGAGCATGAAACTTGGGACAGATGTTTGGTCACTTGCTGGTGTTGGTTTGATTTCCATGGCTTGCCAGCTAAAATTACTAGTAGTCTTTCGGATGAGACCTTAAATCTGGGTCCATTGCGATGATGCTGTAATCAAAGCATGTTTAACTCTTTACCAAATGACAAAATTTTATACTGGTCCAAATTGAAAGCATTTGCAGACATCAAAATAAATGTAACTGAAAAAATGGAAGTTTGTTTTGGGAAGGGCAGAAAACATTGTGGGAAAAGGAGAAATTGCTGGTTCATCTCTAAGTTTTGATGTTCTAGAACTGAAGTCCAGTGCAATTAAACACTTTTTTTCTGAAAATTGTAGCAATTTGCTTGTCGACTTGTGTGTGTGTTAAAGAATTATCTCCTCTTTCACCAAGACATTTTTAAATTTTAGGTTTGTCCATATGCTAAGCATTAATTACGCACAGAAAGGATTTGTCTGATAGGGCAGAAAACACTATGGGAAAGAGAGACTTTGATGGTTACCAGCATTTTCTCCTTTTCCCACGATTTCTCAAAACTCGTAATTCTATGGGAAAGAATTAAATTTGTACCAGAGGACAAACATTTTGACTTGTCGGTATTGAAAGCATATGCAGATGAAAATTAATTACAAAGTACATGTATGTCCCTAATGATCAGATATATTAATTGTCTTTGTGGGAAAAAGAGGAACATGTTTGCTAATTGCATTTTTCTCTTTGTCTAACACTTTTTTCAAAAGATTCCTTCCTCAGGGTTGTTAAAACACTGAATAATGTGTTACCCCTTTACAGTTGCATGTTTTAATGACCCTGAAGAAAGAAGGCTAATGCAAATTTTGTGGGAAAGGGAGAAACTATTGGAAATCGTTTCAATTATTTCTAAGGTAAATCCCAATATTTGAGCAATATCTAATTTGTCATCTGCAAATATTTTCAATTTTGTCGAAAATTTGTCATTTGATAAAGAGGTAATACATGTAGAAAGCAGTGGACATGTTGGCAGCCTTAGCTCCCAAACATGTGACTCACTGGTTGTGCATCATTCTGTATATCTGACAACAGGTTTTAATGATACATACACATTCCAGGGCCTAGTATCGGTATATCATCAAAAGTATTAGCATAGAATATTTTCAATAGGTATATCTTGACATGGCTAAATACACCTGGATATAGCTTAACATACATATCGAAGGGAGTTGTATTTATGGATGTAAGCAAATTTATTTACTATTATTACATTTTACACATTCCTTCAAATTTACATTTTAGTACATAAATTGCAACAGTTAACTTGTTATCACACATTCCTGTGTTTTTATGACTTTGTGGAAGAAGACTGCTGAAAATATTATGGGAAAAGGAGAAAATGCTTGTAACCAGCATTTTCTTCTTTTCCCATAAAGTTTTCTTCCCTATTAAAGACAAGTTCTGTCTTTTAAATCTCACTGATACTGTCATTTGCAAATGCTATCAAGTTGGACCAGTCTAAAATTTTGTCGTTTGGTATAGAGTTAAACATTGCAGTTACTGAAAGGGGCATATTTAGACTGACACTATAGCTGCCAAAAGTAAACAAAGCAGGTGTTAAAATGCATTTAAATTCAAATCCTATCATTTCAAAGTATGAAAATTATTGTGAAGATGACCATCTGTTATTGTATGGTTGGTCCTAGTGTCAGTTACTAGCACATAAGTTAATTTCAAAACTGGGTTAAAAGTTGCCAAGTCACTCTATATTTTGTTTAGTTTTTGCCCGATTTTAAAATTCATTTCTCTGCCACCAATTAACACTTGGACTGGCTACACAAACAGATTGTCATCTTCACAATATTTTCCACACTTTTGAATGGTATGATTTAAATTTAAATGTATTTTAACACTGCCATGTCTTTTGGGCCACTGTTGGGCCTTGAAGAAATTAATCAATTGGTTTTTTTTTTCTTACACTTTGATCTGTTTCTAATTCATTGATAGTTTGCAGACTATCGTCTTACAGTTAATTTAGTGACTTTTTTTTTTTTTAAGGATCTGATATGAAAGACAAATTCGATTTTGGAGTATTCCTGACTGGAAATATTGACATTAACAAAATCTCATGGCATGTCATTGATGTTTAAAGACACATACTAGATTTGGATCAAATCTGACAGTAAAAATTGAAGTAATGTGACTGAAATCAAGTAATTCAGATAAATTGATAACCAGACAGAGGGTCCAGAACAAGATGTCCTAAATCTTTAGCTGAGGGACTTACAAACTAATCAGATTTTAGGCGCTAAAATCTTAGAGAAATATGACAAATAGAGAAATTTATTATGATATGCTACTACTGGTTCCACCTGCTGTAAGCCAGGGAGCTTATGTCATTGCATTGTTTCTGTCATTATGTGCATGTGTCGTTCCATTTATCTGTTAACTTTTAATTCAAAGATCTTCTCTAAAACATAAGAACCAATATTGCAGACCTCACAGAAATGATCCTGTTGGTTGTAATAATATATTATTCTCTGTTGTAGATTGTGAAACAAGAGTGCTAGATCAACACATGAGCACAAAAACTCAGTGATACAGAGAATCATCATTTGCTAATAATTCAACCATCACACCATACCAGAGGGGTCTCTCAACATGGAGGAGGTGAAATTAAGTGGTTTGGAAAAGGTCCAAACAGGCGATTTTGAATCTCTGGTAGTCTTGGAGTTTGCTGTGAATGCCAAGAGAGCAGCCATTGAATGGGTCATGGCTAAACTACAAGCATCTAGTGACAATAATGGAGCTGACCTTCAGGTCAAGGCCATGGTGATGCAGCATAACCAGGTAAACTACAGTTTCCTCTTTTTTTATCAGCATTCTATGTAAGATCATCTTTGAATAGCGGTCATCTGATTATTTCCCATTTTTAATGCGACCATTGAATGTTGGACATTGGTCCATGTAAGAGTTATTACGACTCTTTAATTTGAAGTTATTTAGTGGTAAGGAACAGATTATGTCAATGTCGGAGTTGCAAAGGAAACTTTCTAATGATGGATTTATGTATGGCTTCCAGGATTTTCTTCTTTCCAGAAAATGTCTAGAAAAGCATTTTACCTCAGGGTGGTTTAACCCTTTACCAGACGACAAAATTTTGGCCTTGTCCAAATTGAAGGCATTTGCAGACGACATTTTCAATGTGGCTCAAATGGTGCAATTTTTCTTTGATGGGTAGAAAACATTGTGGGAAAAGCAGAAAATGCTGGTTACCAGCATTTTCTCCTTTTCCCACAATGTTTTCAAAAGGCTTCCTTCTCAGGGTCGTTAAAACTAGGGATTGTGTGGTAGAGGGTAGACCCTTTACCACACAATCCCAACTTTTAACAACCCTGAGAAAGAAGACTTTTAAAAACATTGTTGAAAAAAGAGAAATTTTCAAAATGCAGATAACCAGCTGTTTTTCCTTTTCCCACAATGTTTGCTACCCTATCAAAGACAACTTGCACAATTTAAGCCATATCTGATTTGTCATCTGCAGGTGCTTTGGGTTCAGACAAGTTTAAAAGTTTGTTGTGTGGCTTTCCCACAATGTTTTCTATCATATGAAAGAAAAATTGCACCATTTGAGCCACTTTGAAATTGTCGTCTGCAAATGTTTCAAATTTGGACAAGGCTAAAATTTTGTCGTCTGGTAAAGGGTTAAGACTAGTTGTTTATGAAGAAAAGATTCAGACTGTTAACTCTTAACCAAGCAACAATAATTTAGACTCTTCCAAATTCAAAGTTGTTTCAGACAACAAATTAAAATGTGGGTCAGTTGATGAAATATTTGCTCTGAAAGGGAAGATGTTTTCTGTCCTTTCAAAATAAAATTTCAATTTTTGAGCCACTTCTATTTTTTCGTCTGCAAATGCGTTCCATTTGGATAAGTCTAAAATTTTGTTGTTTGTTAAAGAGTTAAAAAAACAGGAAAAGGATTATGGTGTCACAGCAGTGTATTGTTTCGACAGTAACTTCAAAGGTAATTATATCTTTGCATCATGTGACACAGATAAGTGCTACTGCGAATGAGCAACAGCAACGGCTTATTTTGTCGTACATGTATTTGTTTGCATTGTAGTATTGAAGAGTGATGGTATTCAATTAACCCTATACCACACAATGCCAACTTTTAATGACCCTAGGAAAGAAGCCTTTTGAAAACATTGTGGGAAAAGGAGAAAATGCTGGTAACCAGCATTTTCTCCTTTTCCCACAATGTTTTCTTCCATATCAAAGAAAAATTACATCATTTGAGCCACACTGAAATTGTTGTCTGCAAATGCTTTCAATTTGGACAAGGGTAAAATTTTTGTCAGTTTGTAAAGGGTTAAAATGTATGTGAGATCTTATGGTTTCAACCCTCTTGTTTTTTAACATTTTGTATGAAAGGATACATATTTGCAAAGCTTTTTTTAACTATATGTATATGATTCGGAATTTTGCCTTTTATTATTATTTATTTGATATTACATGTATTGTTTCTTTTTTTTTATTTTAAAACTGCATAGAACTGGATTTTTAACAAAGAAGAAAAAAAAAATTGAACCATCCACCTTCAAAACCATATTCCAGCAACTCTACTAAAAGAGTAATCTTGGCAACTTACTAAGTGGTGTGTTTATAATCACCATGTATCATCGACTCCGGAACTTGGTACCAGCTGAAGCGGTGATAAACAAAAACTGGTCGTGTCCAGGTTAAGAAAATTCTTTATTTTGATGTTTTGTCGCGATATTATGCGTCAATGAGAATGTCTCCATTTACGGAACATATTTTTGTTTGAAATGCACATCCAGAAATGATATGAAAATGATTTTAAGTTCACTCTTTATTGCAAAACGAGGTGCCTGGTAATGCCGAAATCAGGTGTCTTGATCAAAACCCACCTGTTTATCATACAAACAGTTGTGACAAATTTCAGTCCATCATTATGCATATGCATTCCCTTCACCACTGCATATATAAAATCAGTAGTTTTCTCAAAACAATAATGGAACTCGATAAAAACATCATAAAACTCGGAAGGCTTGAGTACGGCAACTTGAGGCACTGCATAAAAATACTGGACGGCATCTTCTAGCTACTGTACGGCGATTTATTGTGAAAATAATAGAATTTAATGCAATGTAGCGCGCAAAAGGGTGTTATTTCCTAATTAGTACCATTTTCACAGTTGCCAACATAAGTTACAAGAGAATTTATTTGTTGGAGTATTGTCATATCGAAAGAAAAGAGCACACAGCTCAACTGGAAGCCAATTTCTCTCGCAGGCCGTGCGAGTAGTCTAACCACAAAACTACCGAGTCGTATATCGAATTGTGACAATAAGTTTATAATTCGGGAAATATTACCTGAGAGGAATATTTCCAGTATCTTGAGGTAAAGATGGATTCATTTATATGAGGGCCATTAATTTTGTATGGTACATTGTATTTATAGTAGAGACATAGTTTTAATCGGTGAACTCGTATAAAGGAAAGTTTGAACCTTTCTTTAAAAGATGGGGAAAAAACACAGTAGTATCATGGACACTGGCATGAATTTAGTGCAATAAAATGTGTCACAAGCTGTAACAATATCGGTGGTATTATTTGAGATTTTCGAGACGCTGGTACAGCTATGCCTTATCTATATCAGATAATCATGAGTACATGTTTTAGAAAAGTGAGCTATTTCAATTATGAAATTGTATGTGAAATGTTAATCAGTTTTCTTAAAGGAAACTGTCATACTAAGTATGGCATTACTTGACGACTCATGCGGCCTCTTTCCATGCATGATGTTCTGTTTCCGGGTGTATATATAATTCCATAAAATCTGTTGACCTTACCACGACCACAAAACTAACAGAAAGCAAAATTTCTTAAAGCAGAATACTGTGACGACCTGCGACTCATTCTTCATTCTTAAATTTTCAGTTTCTGGCATTTTCTCGCAGAAACATTATTTCAAACCCAACAAACCCCCTTCCCCTTTTCTGAGTGGGGTGGGTGTGGTAACTGGCCATGCCAGTTTCCAGTATAAAAACAGTATGATAATGTTCTTGTGACTGTATTTTGTAGCAGGTGCATGCATACGAATTGCGTATTAAAGTGTAGTTGTTGAGTTTAACATTGATATCAAATATGAATGGCTTCCTAGGTGGGCAATCGCCGCGGATGAACTTTTCAAAGGGCCCTTGTACCGGGCCACAGCAACTCTTACAACCAATATGCGCGCCCAGCAAATGCATTAGCTCAGCCTCCGTATCTATAGTCAGAGTCTGGTCAGAGTCTTCGTTGGTCACTTGAAGTAGGGTTTGGTCCTTAGCTATCAATAGAGTGGTCATTGAAGACACTGATCTAAATGAACAGGCTGATCTTAGCAGGATGCACATGGAAACTGTAGAATTTGTTGTGCTCCGGCTCATTTATTAGCGTCCACCCACCTAAAATCTTGGACTACCATGAATCGCCGACAACTGCTTAGTGCCACGAGAATGCAACCTTTTTTTTTTCTGCGTGGCTGAATGCGCTGGCTTTTGACCAACTTCTTGGTACTAATAAAGAATGAATAGATGGTAATTTGCAATTGATAAAATATGTGCACATGTTCGGCGGGCCCCTGCTGGCATATTTCCTTGCACTTTATGAAACCACTATCAACAAGTGTTGCTATTGCTAATCAATACCCCGGGCCTTGATTCATACCATAGCAAACTAATGTAGTAGGAAATAATTCTTTTCTTGTGCTATTTGGAAACTAAATATTTTCATGAGCGTCACCCAAAAGCCCAATACATGTACTACTTTTTAATAAAATTAAAATCACTGAGGAGAAAGAGGCAAATTGCTTGTGAGGTTACTTTCCATTTTTTTACTTCATACTGAGCCACAAAAGAGTTTCAATATTCATATTCCAGTATCTCTTATGGCGTCTATCTTTTTTAAAGATATTTCTTTTTACTTTTCTAAATCTCTTACTGCCGCGGTTCATGGTACTCCCTTTCTATATTGTAACCGGACTATTTTTGCCTTTCTGTGGCATCAAAACGCTAAATATGTTATTCGTCCTGATTTAGACACCTCTTGGTGCAATATTCACAAGTGAAGGGCATTAGAACCTGCAAAGGGATGAAAGAATGTGTCAAAAATAGCCACTTTTGCTGTATCATACCAATGCAAGTTGCCGTACAGTTAATTTAATAAAATTTTCATGTTGCTGTACAACAACCTTTCAAATTGCCGTACTCCCAAGGATTTTTGTTTTCGAGAATAATTCAATCAAATCTTGATTTTTGCGTATGAAACTTATACCGAATTTAATTCCAAATGTCCAGAATATTTTGATATTAAAAACCAAGGGTAACAAGCTTTGTAACAAAGCAAAACGAACGATTTTCAGTGGGATATGGTGGTTTGAGCACTACCAGCTAGTAGGATTTCGTTGTTTTTTGCAGCATACAGGAATGTTATTTTTGACTCACGATCACAGACAACAGTTGGACATCTCTAAACACCGATGCTTATCATTTGGTAGGCAGACACTCATTAAAATCCATAAAAAAAAACGAATGACTAACCCCACTACGTGCCATGACTACCTTTTGTGTCGACTCGGCTGGTACCAAGTTCCGGAGTCGATGATACATGGTGATAATGTAATATCCTTTATTGTGCAATATTTGCTACCCCGTGACAAACCGAATAAGAAATTTTGCCCCCAAAAAATGGTACATTCCTCATGTTTTCTACATTTTATTTTTGCCCTTTCTTAGTATCAAAGTAATCTTTGCAGGTGGAATAAAATAAGCACAAAATTGGTTTGTGTGTCACTTTAACCCTCTTCACCATACAAGGAATTTTTAGACACGTCCGAGTGAAAGGACTTATAGACAACAAATCAAAAAGGGGGATTTGTCTGTGAAAGGGCAGAAACCATTATGGGAAAAGGAGAAAATGCTGGTTACCAGCCTGTTTCCTCAGGGTTGTTAAAACTCCAGATTTTGTGGTAAAGGGTGAAATGAAGTCCTATAATTGTTTACCTCACAATCCCGACTTTTAACGACCCTGAGAAAGAAGCCCTTTGAAAACATTGTGGGAAAAGGAGAAAATGCTGGTAACTAGCATTTTCTCCTTTTCCCACAATGTTTTCTGCCCTTCCCAAAACAAACTTCCATCTTTTGGTAACATTTAGTTTGTCGTCTGCAAATGTTTTTAATTTGGACGAGTTTAGTGAAGGGTTAATTTACAACTGATGTGAAATTTTCCTAGTTAAATGCTATAATTTACTTTGATATTTTATTGCTAATCTCTCTTTCTGCTTTGTCACGATATTTTCACCGCTAGCATTGATCCCTAGTCTGCTAAAAATATATAGATTGAAATTTGTGTTGAGTGGAAAAATATCCACATTTTTGCAATTTTTAAGGATGGTTTAGACCATCAAGCCTAGCCCAGTCGGTAGCGTACAGGACTTGAGAACAGGAGGTCGCTGGTTCAAACCCTGGCTTGGCAAATTTCATTCCGAGGATTGATGATAGTCATCGCGACAGGATTCATTCCTCTCTGGCCGCTGACCATTGTTTCGACAATGGTTATGTGGGAAAGCAGCCAGTGGCTTGGAAAGAATATTGTGCGGAGTACTGGTAAAAAGAAACTCCAGGAAAGCATGGATAGGTGCATTGGCCGCTGCGATATAACTGAGATAAGGTTGAAAATGGCATTAAACACCATGCAATCAATTAGACCATCAAATCTTAACCGCTCAGACAACGTAGATCTAATACCAGATGGCCCATTCTGTGCAGTCTCATCTCTGTCTATGTAATTATTGTCTGTTAACCCTTTACCAAACAAACCCAAGTTATCAGGCCCCTAATGAAGAAGGCCTTTACCGCTCTACCAAACGACAAAATTGTAGACTTGTCCAAATTGAAAGCTTTTGCAGAAAACAAAATATATGTAGCTCATATTGTGGAATTGGCCTCCATTAGGGTAGAAAACATTGTGGGAAAAGGAGAAAATGCTGGTTACCAGCATTTTCTCCTTTTCCCACAATGTTTTCAAAAGGCTTCTTTCTGAGGGTCGTTAAAAGTTGGGATTGTGTGGTAAAGGGTTAAAGCACACTAAGTAACCCATAGCACTCTAATGGTCAATGCAACATTACCTCACTGCTTTAGATTAAATGTTAGCTTTTTAACCCTTTCAGCACCATAGGTTATGCAAAAAATAGGGGCTGTAGCAGATGCCATTTATCAAGATCAAACTGCACTGTACCTACACTCTGATCTTGGATCTAAACCACCCACTTCTTTAACCCTCTACCACACAATCCCAGAGAAAGAAAGCTGAAAATTCTTGAAAAAGGCGAAAATGCTAGTAACTACTAAAAGAGTTTGCAGTTATTCTCTTGGGCATGATTGCAGACCTGTTTAACCCTTTACCAGATGACAAAATTTTAGCATAGTCCAAATTGAGAGCATTTGCAGACGACAACTTCATTGTGGCTCAAATAGTGCAATTTTTCTTTGATGGGATAGAAAACAATGTGGGAAAAGGAGAAAATGCTGGTTACCACAATGTTTTCAAAAGGCTTCTTTCCCAGGGTCATTAAAAGGTGACATTGTGCGGTAAAGGGTTAATTCATGACCTCCTGTAGATGACCTGATGTGTCTTGCAGCAGGCCACTGTCAATAACATTGTTGCATAGTGAGAAAATGTTTGTAACTGGCAACTTCATCTTTTGTCGCAATGCTCCCAGATATATTCATTTATTTAATCCCAAACAGATGGATAATTGTTTTGACGTTTTCTGTACATCCTTACATTCATCCATTCAGGTTTTCCATTCGATATTTTTCTTCTTATATCAGTTGGTGACTATGATGGACCTAAACTCTATACCAAATGATGAAATTTTAGACCATCCAGATGCAAAAAGCACTTGCAGAGGACAAATTAAATAAAACTTGAATAATAGTATTTGTCTTTGAATGGGTAGAAACAGTCCTTTTCCCACAATGTTTTCAAAAGCCTTTTATCTCAAGGTCGTTAAATCTGGATTGTTTGGTAAAGATTTAACTCTTTACCACACAATCCCGACTTTTAACGACCCTGAGAAAGAAGCCTTTTGAAAACATTGTGAGAAAAGGAGAAAATGATGGTAACCAGCATTTTTTCCATTTCCCATAATGTTTTCTACCCTTCCCCAAGCAGATTTTAAATTTTTCAATCACATCTACTTTGTCGTCTGCCAATGCTTTCAATTTGGACCAGCCTAAAATGTAGTTTGGTAAAGAGTTACCGTAATTCATGATGAGCATTCATATGTAACAGTGAAGTTTTCAAAGTTGTATGTTGCAAATTCATTTTAGGATGCATGGAGTTAATTGGTACACACCACAGTATTTATACAGACAACCAGTGAATACAACATAAATATCCGCACTCTATTTATGGTATTCACAGAGCTCCAGATAAGAGGGAGTGATGGTGTTCTAAAATCCATTATTTCTCTTCCAAACCCTATGTTGTGGTACTTATTAGAATCGTCTCAATGAGGCGATTCTAATATCGTCTCGATGAGACGATTCTAATGAGTACCCATAACATAGGGTTTAGCGGAGAATAATTAATATTTTCAATTTTGAAATCAAAATCACTCCCTCTATCTAGAGCTCTGATTCAGACCTTAAACTCTATTTTTTTTTTATCCAGAACACAGTCATGACATACAGAAACAACTTGAATGAAGAGTTTTTACCTTGCTTCTGTCTACAATGCATTTAAGACCTACCTCAAACATTCATCAGACCTGTTTAACTCATTATACCAGACCACAAAATTCAGGACTGTTACATATCGAAAGCATTTACTCTTTACCAAACGACAAAGTTTTAGACTGGTCCAAATTGAAAGCACTAGCAGACGACAAAATAAATGTGACTCAAAAGTTGAAACTTGTTTTGGGAAGGGTAGAAAACATTGTGGGAAAAGGAGAAAATGCTGGTTACCAGCATTTTTTCCTTTTCCCACAATGTTTTCAAAAGGCTTGTTTTACAGGGTCTTTAAAAGTCAGGATTGTGTGGTAAAGGGTTAATTTGCAGTCAAGCAATTAAATTCAACGTATGGCATTTGTTTTGGAAAGGTTAATGTCTTCTGCAAATTTGTTTCTGAATGTAAGGTTTGAAATTTAAGATTTGTTTGTTGATTTTTGTAAATCTTTGGCTTATAAAATGAAGTCCCAGAACAAAATTTCAGGATTCAACCGATATTTTGGAAATCTCATAAGTAAAGTTTGTGAAATAATCATGCTTGTATTCTATATTTTACAGGGTGAAGTTGTAAGTATGAAGTATTCAGTGTATGCCTTGAGAAACTTGTAGATATCATTAGAAAAAAATAATGTTACATGTATATGTACACTAACCAAATGTAATAAAGCTATGAAAATGGTAGTACACAGAAAAAAGGCTTGCTTTTGCTGGTATTTTATACTTAGGGAAAGGTTTGCATTAGGTAAAATTTTAGTTTATTGTTAAAACTTCATAATTATGTAATTTGGTCAACAACATTCAAATAGTTTGGTGTAGCTTTTAATGTTCAAATGTTTTTTTGGTGGGGGGATGCCAAATATTTAACTCATCCATGGGAGCTAACTGGGTCGGTAAAGTGAGTCATGCATTATTTTTTGTGTGTTGTAGGACATCAACTAATTGACCTTTCTGCCGATTTTGATTGACAGGTCCTATCAGCTAATCAAATGCAGTATAGCGTGACATGTAAACACACAGGTCAGACAAAGTGATATACTTTACTGTTGACAGTGTTATTGTTTTCGTTTTGTTTAAACCATAGTTCTAAGACTGGATTATACAATAATTATTTCAAAATGGATTAAAGTTACACCTAAGAATCATGTGTTAAGGTAATTGTTAAATTACATACCTTGAAAGGGAAACTAAATTTATCCATTCCAAAAACCACTCCGTAAAATGTCGCGGGTAGATTTAACCAGGTATCCAAAAAAACAGCCACTCTACCATTGCAAACGATAGAAAAGCAGGTTTTTTTTTAGTCTTTCAGGAAAGAAAGAACACTTATGCCAAACTGTTTTGTTAAACTACCTGTATTGAAATGTAACTGCACATACATCTTTTAAATTCCAAACCATTACACCTAGACAGTCGTAATGGTTACATACGAAACAAGTGACAGGAAGAAGGATATTTTATTGACAGCCACTCGTCACCCTGTTACAAAAATAAGTTGACATTGTGAATGTTATCATATGATTCTTGTTGTAATATTTTAGAGAGCATTCATATTTTACTCTTGTTTCATAAACCTGATTGCAAGTGACTGTTAATGTCACTTTTGTCTGGTTCAAATGATTGTTTGTTTTCCCAACGATTGTCGCATGACTGATAAATGCACGTCCATTCCAATCAGTATAATCCTGACAATCACCCGAGTGACCAAATATACCCCCAATTAAAAAGTTTTTTTTACGACATACATCTGTTAAAAATGCGACAAATCACCTCATTGATTACTTACAATAAAATTCTTGATTTTAAGTCAAACAGGTGTAAGAGGTGTTAAATACATCTTTACCAGACAACAAAAGATTAGATTCGTCTGTTTTGAAATCATTTGCTGTCGACAAATTAAACGTTGCTCCAATGATGAGATTTGTCTTTGAAAGGGTAGAAAACATCTAAGGAAAAAGAGAAAGTTTTCAAAAGTTTCCCTCTTTAAGGTCGTTAAAGCACCGGTTTGTGTGGTAAAGGGTTAAATTGTAAATCCTTTTCCCACATTGCTTATTGTCAAACGGACATGTTATATACTGACAAAATGTCTTAAAAACCTGTGCCCCTATTATAAGTTATGGATAATGCCAACAACAATCTACTCACAATGTATTTTTAATTTAAATGCTGTGACCAAACATGGAATTACGAACATATTTGCGCTATTTTTATTTTTCGATTTCTCATAAATATGGCATTATTCAAAGTATTTTTTCTTGTTACTTTGCCGAGTTAGGTTGAACTGAAAAGAACGTTGGGAAAAAAGCTTTGGGTACTTTAATAATTGCGAAACATGAGCTAGAATAAAACTGAAATAATCTCTCTTTCTCTATGTATTTGACGCCATTTTCTGGTTTGTTTGTCGGACTTAACGACTAAAATACTGTGTTTCTAAGGTGGACGTGACAAACAATAGCAACCCTGACATAGCTCTTATTATGCTCCTTCTTCCTGGAATGGAAATGTCAGTTGGGTTATTTGTTGCTCTAAAGGTTAAACTTTGGTCTGCTCTCTTTTAATCATTCTCTATTAATTTCTGTAATGAAATCTTGCTGGAATTTCTAGTATGAGACTGCAGGGATGAGAGTGTTGGTATTTTACATGCATGGTCAGCTACGGATCATTTGTGAAGGGATTTCATATTATGTCCCTATGGTCAAAATAGCCCAACCACAGGGGATCATGTTTAAAAAATATCATTTGGAGAAATTTAAAAAAAAGTCTTCTTGTCTAAAACTACAATTAGGGCCTTACATATTAACCCTTTCCCAAACAAGCCCTGGTTTTCACGTGTCTGCAGTACAAGTCTTTTGAAAACACTGTGGGAAAAGGAGAAATTGCTCGTTACGAGCAATTTCTCCTTTTCCCACAGTGTTTTCTACCCATTCTGATAATTTTCTGCCATTTTCATCAAATTTGAAATTGTTGTCTGCAAACTCTTTCAATTTGGACCAGTCCAAAATTTGTCATTTGGGAAAGGGTTAATAAGGTGTATATAACAGCTTAGCATTATCTAGTTATCCTATATTGGAGTTTTCAGATTATGTCCCAGGGTCCAAAAAGGGATCTGCAACAGGGTCAATGGATCTTGATATGCAGATTGTGGTGTAACTTCAAGTTTAGACTGAAGTGAAGGTCAAGGTCATTGTAGCTATAAGTAGAAAAAAGGAATTTGTATTAACTTCAACTATACATGTATTTTGACAGATTGAATTGAACATGGTGATAAAGTCATCTTGATATCCTGTAGGCTGAAGTGAAGGTCAAGGCCATTGTTACTAAAACTAGAAAATCAATTTGTATTAACTTTAATTATGTTTGGACTAAGTGAATGAAACTTTGCATAGTGATACTGATGCCAAAAAATACAAAGGAAGAGAATATTTAATTACTTATACAATTTTTTCGTTAGGTTTCTGAAATTGAGCAAGGTAATACTGGTAGATCCTTATTATGCTTATTATGGCCATGCCAAGCTCAAGTCAAGAAAAGGATTTTTGCTTACTCTGCAGAAGTGTAGATCTTGGCTAGGTTATGAGACCATCATGGTCCCCTTGGTTTGTTTTTTCTCGTAACTCTAGTTTTTCCCGTTAGCAAGAGAATGAGTTTATCCTTTACCACACAATGCTGCCTTTTAACCACCCTGGGAAAGAAGCCTTTTGAAAACATTGTAGGAAAAGGAGAAAATGCTGGTAACCAGCATTTTCTCCTTTTCCCACAATGTTTTCTATGCTCTCAAAGAAAACTTGCTTCAGTTGAGCCAAATTGAAATTGTAGTCAGCAAATGCTTTCAATTTGGACAAGGCTACACTTTGTCGTCTAGCAAAGAGTTAATGTAATCTGAGAATCTTCAAAGCCTAAAATTAAGCATTCTTACTTAATCATAATGTAGATGTTACTAGAAGTACAGTTTTTGATCATTGTTTGATTAGCTAAAACAGAACTCGAGGTATACACTGGATATTTCTTGCATGTAGCATACTCGGTGTATTTGTAATTCAATACCATCTAGCTCAGACAGAGTGACATTAATTATATCTATGTGTACAGTCGGGCCATGTTTGACCAACACTTATGATGCCTGAAAATTCAGTTACTGGCAGATTTTACTGGGAACTTTATTTCAGTTTTTCTACAACATGCCAAGCAATTTTTGCCAATGATTGATTCTGAAAATATTCTGACAAAATGTGAAATTGCTCAACTTGAGCAATTTCACCTTTTGCCAAATTTTTTTCTGGATTGAAATACATGTACATCATAAGCACATAATTAGATGAGCAAGTGTTGGCAGGTTGAATGTTCATTAGGAACCATAATGGTTTCAGTTACCAACCAAACTTATCCCATTCTTATGTGTGTTGTACGAACAAGGTTGGTTGTCTTTAGTTTTACTTAGTTGAGTCCCCGGCAATTGTTTAACACTTTCCATATCTAATTTCTTGTTTTTATTTTCATGACTTGGTTTTTTCCCCCATATATAATTGTTGTATGATTTAAAGTTTGACACGAGGTGAAAGGTTTCATGGTGAAATAGAAACATCTTTTTACCACTGCAGTACCATTCTTGCACTGTTTGGAATTAGATATTTTTTGTGTTGTCAGACATTTTTTTCTTGTGCTGTTTTAGAAAAAACTTTCATGTATTGTCATTGCCCTGTCTTCTGCAACACATGTGTCTAGGTTGTTATCACCATCTTGCAAAAACCTTAACATTTTCTTTTCTAATCAGTTTGTCATTACTAATTAATATTTGAGCCATACTTTGGCAGTAGGGGATTCAGTGCATCTTTGTTACCATGCATTATACCAAGCAAGTCATCACTTAACCTTTTCCCAAACGACAAATTTTGGACTGGTCCAAATTGAAAGAGTTTGCAGACGACAATTTCAAATTTGATGAAAATGGCAGAAAGGTCTCAAAAAGGGTAGAAAAGACTGTGGGAAAAGGAGAAATCGCTCGTTATGAGCAATTTCTCCTTTTCCCACAGTGTTTTCAAAAGACTTGTACTGCAGACACGTGAAAACCAGGGCTTGTTTAGGAAAGGGTTAATTATAGATTTATAAAATACATTTGGTCTAACAACCAGCTGAATCATGAGTAAAATGATCCTTGGACATGCAGAAAATTTACCAATTAGCAAAAAGTTTCTCCAAGGTCAGCTTGTGTGGTCTGCACAGGCTGACCTGGGTCGATACTTTTTTGCAGATGCATTAAGCCCCCCCTTTTCACAGACCATGGCACATGTACATCTGACTTGTACTAGCTAAATAAAAGTAAATATTAAAAGGGGAACCTATACAACAAGGGCTGGTTACCCTGAAACATTTTTGACGCAGTTTGGCCCATCTATGGCATAGAACTTTCACCAAAAAGGCATCTGTACCCGAGCATTGGCACCTGCATGTGGTGCTTTTGTTAAGTTATGGTTTTCTTTGTTGCATTGATTCCATTTGATCCCTAGATCCTGTAATTTTACTAGCTGAAAGAAACTGCAAACCCTTTTGGGAAATAAACTTATATGCTGATTAACTCTTTACCGCACTCCCGACTTTTAACGACCCTGAAGAAGATGGCTTTTGAAAACATTGTGGGAAAAGGAGAAAATGCTGGTAACCAGCATTTTCTCCTTTTCCCACAATGTTTTCTACCCTTCCTAAAACGAATTTCAATTTTTCAGTCACGTTTATTTTGTCGTCTGCAAATGCTTTCAATTTGGACCAGTCTAAAATTTTGTCGTTTGGTAAAGAGTTAATGCTGTGACAGTTAACCTGTTATCAACAATCCAGTGTTTTAATGACCCCTAGGAAGAAGACTTTTTAAAACCTTGTGGGAAAAGAAGAAAATGCTGTGTGCCAGCATTTTCTCCATTACCAACAAGGTTTTCTACCCTTTCAAAGACGACATCTATCATTTGAGTCACATTGGATTTGTCGTCTGCAGATGCTTTGGATTTGGACAAGTCTAAAGTTTTGCCATTTGGTAAAGAGTTTATTATGAATTACTTTGAGGTATTAAGAGCTTCATTTATTTTGAGAGAAAGATTTATAAAGGTCCTATTATGTGTAAAGGGTAAAGATTTACTTCTTAATTTCTAGTTTTGGAACTTTCCAAATGTTTCAATGATAGACCAAAGTATGTATAATGAAAGTGGGGGAGCAGGTCAAAGCATGTTCTTGCTTAGTACAGCCCCTGAGCTGAAAATGATGTTGCAATAAAAGAAAAATGGAAAAAAATGATTGGTTTGCATGAAACTGGCTTTCTTTGTGCAACTGGCTTTCCTTGTTTGTCGGTGCTGGCTTGGGAAGAATTAATTGAGAAAATGGTTTTGTGGAAAGTTTGTCACAAAAACTTATAATTGGGAACTTTGTATTCAACTTTTTGCCGGATGACAAAATTTTAGATTTGCCCTAATTGAAAGCATTTCTAGACTAAATAACTTGTGGCTGAAATGGTTGATTTTGGCTTCCAAAGGGTAGAAAACATTGTGAGCCTTAACCCTTTACCGCACAATGACGCCTTTTGATGCCCCTGGGAAAGAAGCCTTTTGAAAACATTGTGGGAAAAGGAGAAAATGCTGATAACCAGCATTTTCTCCTTTTCCCACAATGTTTTCTTCCCTATCAAAGAAAAATTGGACCATTTAACCAAACTGAAATTGTCGTCTGCAGATGCTTTCAATTTAGAGAAGGCTAAAATTTTGTCGTCTGGTAAAGGGTTAAAAAAAGGCTTCCTCTGCAGTAGTTACGATAGCATTGTAAGATGCATGATATTAGTGTAACAAATGTAAAGGTAAGTTTGTCCAAGAATGGAAGAACAAGATTGTGTGATCATGACTGAAATCTTAATTAGGCAAGGATACAGTCACAAATTTTGTGACAAAAGGATTTGACAACCAAGTTGTTTAACAAAATCAGGTCTACGAAAGAACTTTCTCATTTTTAGCTGGGCTAATTTTCCTAGAACACCTGTCAGGTATTTTCATAGCTCTGTCGTCTGTGCCTGGGGAGTCATTGCAAAGTAATAAAGCCTTCACATTTCCTCACATTTTTGTTTTCACTAAAGATATTTAATCCAAAATTGGGCAATTTTATATCTACTAGTACAGATATCAATGCTAGGGCAGGTAACTCTGAAATTCTTTTGACACTGTTATGCCCCTTTTTTAACTTAAAATTTTCACAGAATAAGCAACTGCAGCAGGGCATAAGCACTCACATGAGTACTCTTTCTTTTTTTTTTAAAGTAGAATATAGACTTGATTCATATTTGTTAAAACTTGTGTCACCAAGTTTTTGTTGGATAGGAATCCCACATTATTTCCTTAGCAATTGGTTGCCTAATACGTGTAACCCATTGACCCTTTACCAAACAGTGCAGAGTGTTAACAAGCCAGAGGAAGACAGCCTTTGATAACATTGTGGCAAAAGGAGAAAATGCTGGTTACCAGCAATTTCTCCTTTTTTCACAATGTATTTTACCCTTTTTAAGATAAAATCTTATTGTCAGCCCCACTTTTAAAGCTTTGCCACACCACAAAATTTTAGACACATCAAAATTGAAACTATTTGCAGATGAAAATCAACTGCAGCTCAAAAGATGATTTGTGTCTGTAAAATAGTAAAAAACATTGTTGGGGAAAAAGAAGAAAATACTGGTTACTTAAGCATTTTCTTCTTTTCCTTGTTTTCAAAAGCCTTCTTCTTCAGAGTTGTAAAAACTTGTGATTGTGTAGTAAAGGGTTTGTTGTTAATCTGCAAGTACTTCCAGATTTCAAGAGTGTGAAATTTTATATTTTTGCAAAGAGTTGAGCTTTCCTGCACTTTCAATTCTTTCCCAACAGCAATTGTTGACTCTTCCAAATTAAGAGTAAATGCAGACAAGTAATTCGAAACTGGTACAAATGAGCTGTAGCTTTCTGATTGGGCAGCATAATCACTAAGTACATGTGTTAGCATCATATGGCGTGCAACACACAAAAATGGGCCTTTGGACATATGCGTAAAAGTGTGTCGTCCCAGATCAGCCTGTGCAGTCTTAGACTAATCCGAGACAACACTTCCCATTTTTGTGCGATTTTTTTTGTTTCACGAAAGTCTACTGTATGAAAAAATCTTATGTAGTCGTAAAGTGCCATCTCGGATTAGCCAGTGCAGACTGTGCAGGCTAATCCAGGACAACACTTTACATAAATGTCCGAAGGTCTTATTTCGAATGTTGCAGGCCATATGATATTGTACTTGCACCTCAAGTACAGAATCTCATAAAGTTGGACTAATCTGAATTCATCAAGCACTGCTAATTTTACTCAGGTTTGGCACAACATAAACTTGTGGTGGGGTTTTAAATTAACAATAGCTGCTAAAACTAAATGAAGGGGTGTCAAAATGTATTTGAATTTAAATCATATCATTTAGAAATATGGAAATTATTGTGAAGATGATAATCTTTTAACCCTTTCCCAAACAAGCCCTGGTTTTCACGTGTCTGCAGTACAAGTCTTTTAAAAACACTGTGGGAAAAGAAGAAATTGCTCGTAACGAGCAATTTCTCCTTTTCCCACAGTGTTTTCTACCCTTTTTGATAACTTTCTGCCATTTTCATCAAATTTTAAATTGTCGTCTGCAAACTCTTTCAATTTGGACCAGTCCAAAATTTGTCGTTTGGGAAAGGGTTAATGTACAGTTGGTCCAAGTGTTAGTTGCTGGCAGAGAAATTTATTTCAAAAATAGGTTAAAAGCGGCTGTTTTTTGTTTACTTTTTGCCTGATTTTAACATTCATTTTCCTGCCAGTAACTTACGCTGGACCAACCACACAATAACAGATTGTCATCGTCACAATATTTTAAATACTTTTAAATGGTATGGTTTCAACTTAAATGCATTTTAATACCTCGTTGGCTTTTTTTTGGGGGGGCCACTTTTGGGCCTATAATTATGATAACTGTATAATTCCATGATGTTTACCAGCAAGGGTGTTCTGATTGACTGTTTTGTTCTGAGGCAGACATAAAATTTTTGCAGGAGACAGTTCTGTTTATCGGAGCAAAGACTGAGAGACTGCTAGTTGGGGCAGAAATGATGGAGTTGAAGAAGCAGCATAAAGATGGGAACCATAGAGACTTTACCGTCAGCAGTATTCAGGAATTTAAAGGAGGAGGTAGAAATTGTTGTATTTAACCCTTTACCACACAGTCCTGACTTTTAACGACCCTGAGTAAGGAGCCTTTTGAAAAAATTGTGAGAAAAGGAGAAAATGATGGTAACCAGCATTTCTCCTTTTCCCACAATTTTTTCTACCCTTCCAAAACAAATTTTAATTTTAAAGTCACAATTATTTTGTCCTCTGCAAATGCTTTCCATTTCAACCAGTCTAAAATTATGTTGTTTGGTAAAGAGTTAACATGATATAACCAGTCCTACAGACATTTTTTTTTTTCAGGCAGACAACTTTGGACAAGTAAATTCTTATTTTGCCGTAGTCTTTCATATGTTTTCCTGTATGAAACCTTAATTAAGCTTTATTCCAAACAGTCCTTTGTTGCAACTCTTTTTCTGGTTGACAAAATTTTAGATGTTTCAAAACTGAAAGCATTTGCAGACAACAATTTTTGAAGTGCAGTTTCTACTTTTCTTGTAACAGCTCTGATAAATAACCCCTCAGAAAGGGATCAAACCCTGGACCTCTCGGGTTCATAGTCACCATCAGTTCTTAAGAACGTTCTTAGTCTTATACTCCAGAATTTTCTAAATTTGAAAGTAACACATCTTCTGATTGGCTAAACCATTTGGCTTAACCAATCAGAAGTTGTGTTACTTTGAAATGTAGAAAATCTTGGAGAATAAGACTTAAAGAATATTCTTAACCCTTAAAGTGCCTTTCACGACCATAGTTGCTTTTGCGGCCAGTGTAGATCAAGATCAGGCTGCACAAAACGTGCAGCCTGATCTTTGATCTCACTGTCCGCTTTGTTGAAACAATGTAGACAAAAGCAACCATGAAAATGCAATTATTTGGGTTGTATTTCTAGTTTGAAACAGTCTGATAGGTTTATTCGGTGCTCTAAGGGTTAAGAATGGTTGGTGAATATGGATATCAGTCTCGAAGGGAACACTCTACCACATCCTACAAAAGCTAGCTGTTTGCAAGGCAGTATAAGTATCCCCTGATACAAACAAAAGCTATATACATGTACATTTTTATTACCGGTATATACCTATGAATGATCTGATTAAAATGTTTTTGATCTGATTAAAATGTTTTGAGGCACATCTATCTGCAAACAGTTTCAAATTGGACAAGTCTAAAATTTTGTCATATGTTAAAGAGTTAACCGGTCGTAAGTTTTATAGACACTGTAGATAGAGGCTTAAAGTGCTGACAGTCAGAATTTTCTCCTTTTCTCACAATATTTTCTTCCCCATCTTAGAAAAATTTCTTAGACAACATTTCTTAATTTCATCAAGCCACCTTTGATTTGTTACCTGCAACTGAATTCAATTTGGACATGTGTGCCAATTGTCTCCAAGTAAAAAAGTTACTGAACAAAATTTTCTTCTACCATTTTATTAACTCCATACAACTTAATTTTGGACCTGTCCAAATTCAAGGCTGTTGCAGACGACAAACGTGGCTCTATTGGTAAAAGTTGTCTCTAAAAATGCAGAAAACAGCATTTTCTCCTTTTCCCAAACTGTTTTCAGAAGGCTTCTTCCTTACGGTCGTTTAAACTCGGGACTGTGTGGTAAAGTGTTAAGCTTTCTGTTTTAGGAAGTAATAAGTAACACCCTTGTAAACTTGGGTATTTTGACAGTTCTCACAACAGAATAGAGTACCAACAACATGGATTACAGAGAAAAGATTATGTTTTCATAAGAAGAAAACCCCCTGTTTCTATAGCAATATTAGTCCCTTTAAACTGAAATTTCTGGTTTACTGATACAAGATGGATTATATAGAGATTGAGATATATAAAAATTGAGATAAACTGTTAATTACAAGCCTGATATTGATTGAAAATTTTTTGTGGCCAGACTCCTGAACCCTTTGCCAGATGACAAAATTTTACACTCTATTATGTTGCAAGCATTTTGGAGACAATGTGTTTAATGCGGCGAGTCAAAGGAATATTTGGTATTTAATAGGGTTGAAAAAATTGTGTAAAAAAAAAGAGAATGTGTCCAAAAGCCTTCTTTTTTGGGGTTCTTTAACCATTTACCGCCCAATGCCACCTTTTAACAACCCTTGGAAGGAAGCCTTTTGGAAACATTGTTGGAAAAGGAGAAAATGCTCCTTTTCCCACAATTTTTTCTGCCCAGTCAAAGAAAAGTTGCACCATTTGAGCCACATTTAAATTGTCGTCTGTAAATGCTTTAAATTTGGACAAGGCTAAAATCTTGTTGTATGGTAAAGGGTTAACAATGGGATTACTTTGTATGATGTTGATCATTGTTGTGCCAATGTTATGCTGATATTTCAATGACTGATTTACAAATATTGACATTGACATTTTGGAGAATGTACCACTGTTGAAAACAGGTTTTTGCACAGATTTTTCCCTCTCTGTCAATAGATAACCCTGATAATTTCCTGACAATGGCTGAAAAGCAGCAGATCATATTTCGTGAGCTGGAGAATATCCGTGCTACAGAGGACGATGAGCATGTTCCTGGATACGAGTTTGTGAGACTTTATGCTGGTCGGACTATCAGTGAGTATAGTTTGTGTGTATGGTGTTAAATGCTCTCTTCGACATTCTTTCAGTTATATCAAAGCAGCCAGTGCATCTATCTACTGGAGTTTCTTTTACCAGTACTTTGCACAATATTTTTTCCAAGGCATTGGCTGTTTTTCCACAAAAACATCAACACATGGAAAGAAATTGGCCAATTGAGTCTCCCTGGGTTCAAGGCCTGTACTGTTACAGACTGGGCTACCTAGCTCAGCAGTGAGTATAGCACATTATCAAATAGCATACAAATGTGAATTTTTTACTATCAACCACTGTAGTCCAATCAACTTAGGTTGGTGAAAAGGCAAAAGCTGAAAGTATGCGAAAATAACATCTGCATTTCTAGACATTACTTTGGATATCACAAGAAAGACATTGAATACCAATGAATTTATTGAAAAAGTAGCAGAACAAGTTAAAGAAGAAGAATGATAATAATAGACATCAGGAAATACTGTTAGATAGAGTAATGTTGATCACGAGGAAATTTTCCTGCCAGTAATTTTTCCAAAGTTTTTCACATGTACTTACATGTATTTTCAACTTCATTTATTTCTCTGCCACTTTGATTTTCTGTTGTTTATTTTTCCTCAAGGCAATAGGGCGGATAGTATTTAATTATTTTTATTTCAGTAAAGAAGATGCTGAGTCAAGAAATTATTAAGAATCTATTCCCATTACATGACCAAGAATTTCTGAAAAAGCTGGGAGCCGAATGGTATGCCAAACCTTTTGCCCAGCAGCCTGTTGGTGAGTATATATTTGGTTTTATAATATGCCTGAGAATTTTGGCCTCATATACATGTACATGCATTGTATCTTGATAAATGCATTGCATCTTGAGAAAACTGGATGTGACAGGCAAAAAAAAAACCCTACCAATTATCTATACAGTGTCAAATGTGGTTCCAAGTATGGTATGATGATATAACCCACAAGCAGACTACTTTCTGCTTGTTTCTGATTTAAGCCTTTACTGCACAATAACGCCTTTTAACGACCCTGGAAAAGAAGCCTTTTGAAAACATTCTGGGAAAAGGATAAAATGCTGGTAACCAGCATTTTCTCCTTTTCCCAGAATGTTTTCTACCATACCAAAGAAAAATTGCGCCATTTGAGCCACACTGATATTGTCGTCTGAAAACGCTTTCAATTTGGACAAGATTATAATTTTGTCATCTGGTAAAGGGTTAATTGGCAAAATTGTTACATTATAATATTCATCTGCCATCCATAAACAAAAGTTTTCACCCGCTAAACCCTGTATTGTTTTTATTTCCTTACTATTTTTAATGAAATTGTCTGTAATTGCAAAATTTTGTTCTTAAAATATGTAAGTATATAATAAGAGGAATATTTATGTTGTAGTAAATTTCCTGCAGCTTGTATTTGTTGTAGTAAATTTCCTGCGGCTTGTATTTGCTTCTCTCCTAAGAAATGTTGACATCTTCTTGGAACAAAGTTTTTGTAAGATATCAAATTTCCCTGGGTAGCTGAAAGCAAATACAAACCCTGGTAAAATTACTAATACATAATGTTCTCTTTGTGTAAACTTCTTACCAGAAGATTAGTACTTTTAGGATTGGAAAAAGGAAAAACTGTTGGTAACCAAAATAAACATAAAACCAAGCATTTGAGATACAGAATGATTTGCCATCTGCAAATACTTGGAAGATGGGCGATTTTAAAACTTTTTCCTCTAACAAAGCAATAATTCATTACTCTTTAAGATCTACAGACGACTGATTTGCATCAGTTATGACCCCGAGGAAGAAGACTTTTGATAATATTTTTGAGAAAGGAGAAAATGCTGGTGACCAGCATTTTCTACTTTTCCCCACAATGCAAATCTGTTAATTTGAACCATGTTTTATTTGTTGTCTGCAAATGCTTTGGATTTGGACAAATCCAAAATGGTGTCTGCTGGTTAAGAGTTAAGAAATGGGTTCTACGGTTAGAGTGATCAATCTTTTGTTACAGATGTGTGAAAGAGAAAACATATGACCCATGATCTGTGAAAAAGGGGCTTAATGCAACTGCAAAAAGTTTCGACCCAGGTCAGCCTGCGCACTCCGCGCAGGCTGACCTGGGCCGAAACTTTGTGCTATTGGTCAATTTCATGCATGTCAAAGGACCAGTCTGCCTTGTGATTCAGTCGCTTGTTAGACAAAATGGATTTCATGGATCCATGATTATGTGATGTCTTGCTTGGTATAATAAATCATGGAGATGCATTAAACCCCCTTTTGCCAGAGCATGACTCTTATAGACTTTCTGTTATCTTTTGCAGAGAAGATTCATCACTATTTTGGAGACAAGATAGGGCTATATTTTGCTTTTCTTGGTTTTTACACTGTGGCTCTGATACCACCTGCCTTCATTGGTATCATTTACTGGGTGACCTCATGGGAGAGCATGTATAGAGAGGTCATCTTTGCCGTCTTCAACCTAGTCTGGGCCACCATCTTCCTAGAGGCCTGGAAAAGGTACTGTGCTGAGCTAGCCTTTAAATGGGGTAGCATAGATATGATTCCCGCCCAGTTTGAGGAGCCCAGGGCTAATTATCATGGACACATGGGTCAAAATCCTGTGACAGGTAAACCAGAACCTGTGTTTCCCAAATCAAAAAGACTGTTGAGATTTTATGGGGTTACTGTTCCTGTGTTGTTTATGTGCCTTACAGTTGCCTTCTATGCCATGTTGGGGTATTTTTGGCTCCAGGCTATTGTAGATAAATGGTATGCTGATGATAAAGGATGGCTTATGTTGCTGAACACCCTGATGCCTACAGTTATATACGCCATTGTGATTGCCATTCTGAATGCTATCTACAGGAAAGTTGCCACTCTTCTCAATGATTTTGGTATGTAGCTAGATATATGTTCTGTTGAAATTTTTTCTTACCTCTTATACCAGATGAAAAAACTATGCACTGATCAAGAGTTAACTCTTTACCAAACAAAAAAATATTTGACCTGTCCAAATTTAAAGCATTTGCAAACAGCAAATTAAATGGGGCTCAAGTGATACAACTTAGGTTTGAAATGGTAGAAAACATTGTGGGAGAGAAGAAAATGCTGGTTACCAGCATTTTTTTTCTTTTGCCACAATGTTTTCAAAAGCCATTTTCAGAAGTATCTTTAAAAGTCAGGGTTGTGTGGTATATGGTTATTTGCTGTTGCAGATGACAAGTTAGATATGCTGGTTACTAACATATTCTCTTTTTCTGATGACCTTTTCAAAAGTTTGCTTTCACAGAGTCGTCAGAACATGAAATTATGGTAAAGGATTAACTGTTTATCATACAATTTCCAATTTGAAGGCATTTGCAGTTGAAAAATTGAACTTAGCTCAAAAAGTGGGATTAGTTTGTTAACCCTTAGAGCGCCAAATAAACCTGCCAGACATTTCATCCTAGAAATATGACCCAAATAATTGCAATGTCATGGTTGCTTTTGTCTACAGTGATTCATCAAAGCGGACAGTGTAGATCAAAGATCAGGCTGCAAATTTTGTGCAGCCTGATCTTGATCTACACTAGCTGCAAATGCAACTATAGTCGTGAAAGGCGCTTTAAGGGTTAAAGGGTGGAAAACTGTATTTTAGTGGTTACCAAACAAAAACTTTAGAGTAGTCCAAAATTAAAAGTACTTGCAGATGACAAATGTGGCTCAAATAATGGAATCTGTCTACAGAAGATAAGAAAACTTGGTAGGAAAAGGAGAAAATGCTGCTTACATATGTTTAAGTAGAGAGCTTTTGAAAACGTTTTGAGAAAAGGATAAAATGCTGGTCACCAGCTGATGTTCCTTTTCGCAACATTTTTTCAAAGCCTTCATCTTCAAGTTCATTAAGACATTTTGTTAAAGAGTTTAACCTTTATCAAACAATTCTGGTTTTTCATAACCCTTGGGAAAAAACGGCTTTTTTGAAAATATTTTTGAGAGGAGAGAAAATGCATACTACCAGCAATTTCTTCTTTTCCTACAATGTTTTCTACCTTTTTGAAGACAAATCCATTTTTTGAACTGCTTTTAATTTCATCTGCAAATCTTTCCAATATGTGAGAAATTGTATTGTCTAAAGAGTAACAGTGATTATTTTGAAGTAGGTTACGCCTGGGGGTTGAAGCTTTTCTACTGAATTACAGTCCAACCTGTGTCAACTCTTTACCAGGTGATGAAAACTTGGACTTACCTATATTAAAGCAGTTGTAGATGACAAATTGAATGTAGCTCAAATGAAGGGGAGTTAAGCTTTAAAGTGTAGAAAAAAATGTTTTCAGGAACCTTTTTCCTAAGGGTCCCCTAACCCTTTTACCACACAATCTTGACTTTTATGGACATTGAAGGGGAAGATAAGTGAAAACATTGTGGGAAAAAGCAGAAAATGCCAGCATTTTCTCCTTTTCCCACAATGTTTTTCACCCTTTCCAAAACAAAATTTTGATTTTTGAATCGCATTTACTTTGTCATCTGCAATTGCTTTCAATTTAGATAAGTCAAACATTTTGTCCTTTTGTAAAGAGTTAAAGCTGGGAATGTTTGGTACAGGGTTAAGCAAGAACCCAATTGGTTTTTCAAAATGTGCTTGCTTTGTACAGGTACATTTCAATATACTTGTCTGGGAAACTCAGAATGCTAAATACAGGTTGTTTGATAAATACAGGTGGCCTCTAGGACAGGTTTTAATGTGGTTGATACTCCACTCCCATTGTCCATTTTCAGGGCTGTATCACAGTGATATTGTGTTGTGTTACCCTGACTCTTCAGATATTTATTTGTAGTAGCTGTTGATTGTAGCCCAAACTGAAGGCCTGACCCTTTACCAAACGACAAAATTTTGGACTTTTCCGTACCTGAATCATTTGCAGATGACAAACCAAATGCGGCTTAAATAGTGGAAATTGTCTTTGAAGTGTAGAAAACTTTGTTGGAAAAGGACAAAATGCTTGTTCCTAATCTCAAAATGTTTTCAAAAGCTTTTCTCCTGAGGGTAGGTAAAAAAAGTTTTGTATGGTAAAGGGTTAATAGAGGTTTCCTGTTTTTTTGCAGAAAATCATAGAATACAGACATCTTATGATAATCACATGATAATGAAGCTTATTCTGGTATGTTGTATATTATTTAATATTTGCTCATTTTTGCTTGTCAATGAAAATGTGATGGTATTGCCATAACCTTGTTGTTGCCTGTGACATGATAGTTTTGTGATAACTGTAATGTTTTGTTTTTTATGGGAGCGTCCTTGGGCAAGACACTTCGGAGCCCTAGCCTAGCACTGGTTGAACCCAGGAAAATACATGAATGTTTAGTTGTCACTGTGATATGACAGAAATAATACTGATAGCAGCATGAAACACCATTCAGTTAAATTGATGTTTTCTGATACCTCTATCAAAGTTAAGATATTTACCTCAAAATTAGGCTAGTGGTAAACAATCAAAATCAGACTGGATATTAGAAGGACAGGTAATCCTCAAAATATTTTTTACACAGTTGTGTCCCCTGTTTAGTTCACTTGAGGACAAAGTGCTCAAGGTGAGCCTTTGTGATCATCCTGGGTCCGTCTTGCGTTGTCTGTAGTCAAGGCGTCAACAATTACCTTGTGTGCACTCTAGAGGCCACATTTTCAATCAAATACTTATGAAACTTGGTCAGAGTGTTTGTTGATAATACCGCTGACAAGTTTGGTTTCAGGTCATGTCGGGTCAAAAAGTAGGTCACCAGGTCAAAATTTAGCAAAACCTTGTGTGTACTCTGGCGGCCACATTTTTAGTCCAATACTCATGAAACTTGCTCAGAATGTTTGTCTTGATAAAGTCTCAGATAAGTTTGAAATTGGGTCGTGTTGGTTCAAAAAGTAGGTCACTGGGCTAAATCTTAGAAAAACATTGTGTACACTCTGGAGGCCACATTTTCAGCCTGATACTCTTGAAACTTGGTCATACTGTTTGTCTTGATGATATCTTGGACATGTTTGAAATTGGGTCATGTCAAGTCAAAAGGTAGGTCACAGGGCTAAATCTTAGAAAAACCTTGTGATGCCACTCTAGATGCCACATTTTTGCCCTGAAAGTCACGAAAGTTGGTTGGAATGTATGTCTTAATGATATCTCTGACAAGTTCAAACTTGAGTCATGTTTGGTCAAAAAGTAGGTCACTGGACCAAATCTTAGAAAAACTTTGTGTGCACTCTAAAGGCCTTATTTTCAGCCTGAAACTCATGAAAATTGGTTGGAATGTTTGTCTTAATGAGGTCGAGAACAAATTTGAAATTGGGTCAAGTCAGGTCAAAAAGTAGGTCACTGAGCTAAATCTTGCAAAAACCTTGTGTGCACTCTAGAGGCCACATTTTTCACCTGATACTCATTAAACTAAGTCAGATTGTCTGTCTTAATGATATCTTAGACAAGTTTGAAATTGGGTCATGTTGGGTCAAAAAAGTAGGTCACGGGTCTAAATCTTAGAAAAAAACCTTGTGTGTACTCTAGAGGCCACATTTCTAGCCTGATACTCATGAAGCTAGGTCAGATTGTCTGTCTTGATGATATCTCAGACAACTTCAAAATTTGGTTGTGTCGGGTCAAAAAGTAGGTCACAGGGCTAAATCTTAGGAAAACCTGGTGTGCACCGTGAGGCCTTTTTTAGCTCCACTGGCCAAAGGCCATCGGGCTTATGTCATGGCCTGGTGTCCGTCGTGCGTCCGTCTGTCCGTCCGTCCGTCCGTGCGTCCGTCTGTGCGTTAACTTTTATTTCAAACATCTTCTTCTCTGAAACTACCCATCCAATTTTGATGAAACTTCACAGAAATGATCCTGCCATGGTCCTCTTCAGAATTTCTTGAAAGAATTTGATTTCTTCAAAAACTCTGGTTGCCATGGCAACAAAACTGAAAAATATTGGAAATCTTTAAAAATCTTCTTGTCTGAAACCATAAGGCATAGGGCTACCAAATTTGGCATGTAGCTTTATGTAGTAGACCTCTATCATGTTTCTTCAAATTATAGCACTGGGGTCAAAATTGGCTCTGCCCCAGGGGTCACAAGTTTTACATAGGCTTATATAGAGAAAACTTTAAAAATCTTCCTGTACCTAGCCATAAGGTCTAGAGCTACCAAATTTTGCATGTAGCTATATCTAGTGGGCCTCTACCAAGCGGGCCAAAATTTTAGCCCTGGGGTCAAAATTGGCCCTGCTGCAGGGGTCACAAGTTTTACATAGGCGTACATAGTGACAACTTAAGAAATCTTCCAGTACCTAACCATAAGGCCTAGAGCTACCAAATTTTGCATTTAGCTTGATCTAGTGGGGGTCTACCAAAAGTGCCCAAACTACAGTCCAGGGGTCAATTTGGCCTCATGCTGGGGCATGGGGGGGGAGGTTCACAAGATTTACATGGGCTTGTATAGGGAAAACTTTTAAATCTTGGTGTACATAGCCATAAGGCTTAGGGCTACCAAATTTTGCATAATTATAGCACTGTCTAGTGGACAACTACAAAGAGGGCCCAAGGTACAACCCTAGGATCAAGTTCAGCCCTGCACCAGGGGTCACAAGTTTTACATGGGTTTATGGAGTGAAAACTTCAGAAACCGTCTTGTTACCAGCCATAAGGCCAAGAACTCCCAAATTTGGTCATAAACATGTGCTTATAGGGTGAAAATTCAAAAATCCTTTTGCTCCTGACTGCAAACCCAAGGGCTACCAAATCTGGATCACTTTTGATTTTTTTTTTAACTTAGCCTTGCATCAGGGGTCTTATGTTTTACAGAGGCTTCATATGGACGAAACTTGAAAATCACCTTATTTATAACCATACAGCATAGACTTGTATTATTTTGGCATGTGGCTTTATCTTGTGGACCTCTACCAGGGTTCAAGTAATTATTGCTCTGGGATCAAAAATGGCTTTTCCCTGCGGGTCTCAACTTTCACATGGGCTTTTACAGAGAAAACTTTGTAAGTCTTCATTTTGAAACCATTTGGCTCAGAATTGAAATGTTTAGTATTTATGGTTTATATTTATAAGCCAGTGGAGCGATACAGGGCCATCATGGCCCTCTTGTTTTAAGTCTTACACTGATGAAGATTGGTCAGAATGTATATCTTGTTGATATCTCAGACAAGTTTGAAATTGGGTCATATTGGATCGAAAAGTAGGTCACTGGGTCAAATCTTAGAACAAATCTTGTGTGTACTCTAGAGGCCACTTTTTCCGTGTGATACTCTTGAAACTTAGTCAGAATGTTTGTGTCAATGATACCTTGAACAGGATCCAAATTGTGTCAAGTTGGGTCAAAATGTAGGTCACTGGGCCAAATTCTAGCAAAACCTTGTGAACACTCTATAGGCCACATTTTGAGCCTGAAATGCATGAAATTTGGTTATAAAGTTTGTCTTGATGATATCTTTGACGAGTTCAAAATGGGGTCACATTTGGTCAAAAAGTAGGTCAAGAGGCCAAATCTTAGAAAAACCTTGTGTGCACTGTAGAGGCCACATTTTCACCCTGATTCTCATGAAACTTGGTCAGAAAGTTTGGCTTGATGGTATCTTGGACAAGTTCCAAAGTGGGTCACATCTGGTCACAAAGTGTCACTGGACCAGATCTTAGAAAAACCTTGTGTGTGCACCATAGAGTCCATACTTTCAGCCTTATACTCATGAAACTTGGTCATAATGTTTTTCTTAATGATATCTTGGACAAGTTTGAAATTGGGTCACATTTGTTCAAAAAGAAGGTCACTTACACTCATGTGGTTTACATCATTTAAACCAGGATCTCTTTAGCTTTATTAACTATAGATGACTTTACTCAGGTGAGCGCTTTAGGGCCAATGGCCCTCTTGTTTAAATTAAGCTATTTAAGAATTTTCACCAGAAGAGAAACCACAGCCAAGCCTTGGGACCTGCATAATTATGGTGCCCTTCTTTTGTACATTATGACATCAGAATAAAGTTGTTTTGTTATTGAATAAGGGTGTGCTTTGTTTTACTTTCAGTTTGAGTTTGTGAATTGTTTCATCTCTCTCTTCTATGTGGCATTCTACATGCAGGACATGGTATTACTGAGAAGTGTAAGTAGATAAAATTTCCAATAATTGTAACCCTTTACCACATATGATAAAAGGAAGTATTGATTACAGCAAGCAATTAGTTTTCCTGAAATATTTTCAACCCTATCAAAGGCAAATCCTGTTGCTGAAGACACATTTAATTTTTGTCATCTGAAAATGCTGTCAATTAATGTTAATATGAATGACAATTAATTTAGATTTCACTTTTCTTTTTTTTTTTTTTTCTGATCCAGGTCGTGTAGTTGGTAGCATACAGGACTTTAAACAAGAGGGTCACTAGTTTGCATCCCCAGCTCAGAGAATTTCTTTCTGAGGATTGGTGATAGTCTTTGCAACAGTGTTCATACCTCTCTCACTGCTAATCATTATTTGGATGGTGGTTATGTGGGAAAGCAGCCAGTGGCCATGGAAGAATATTGTGCAAAGTACTGCTAAAGAGACTAAGAAAAAGCATGGATAGGTGCACTGACAGCTGTGGTATTACTGAAATAATGTTGAAAACAGCATTCAACACCATACAAACAAATCTTATTTTTTTTTAGCATCTTGCGGCACTCCTCATTACAACCCAGATTGTAGGCCAGTTTCAGGAATCTATCATTCCATTTCTGCTTCAAAAAAGACGTGCACAAAAACTTGACAAGGCCATGAAGAAATTTGAGTCCATTAAAGAGGTAGAGTTTGTGAATGGAGAGGTTCCAGATGATATACAGAAACTAGCAAGTGTTGAGAGCACGATGGATGTGTACGAGGTAAAATGCTGCTCCAGAACTACATAAAGCAACCCGTTTCTTCCAGTTATACATACCTTTCCGATAACATTATACACATCTGGTGACATGAAACTTACAAACTTGCTTATAAGAAATGTTAGAAAAAGAAACAATTGAAGAAAATTGTCTCAGAGTAATAGTGAATACTATTTAAAGCCCAAATCAATCAACAGATTTGCAGTAGATATTGTGGTTTTCTCACCGAGTGATCACTTGCTGTTGGCACTGATTAAGACCTGGACAGTTACGCTATGGTTTTTCCTTGGATAAATTCTATGTTGTTTTACCGTTTTAACTTTTTTAAGACTCTTTTTGCCAAACCCCCTCCCCCGATGGTGGGGATGGAGTTTAGGGTTAGAGGTACTGAATCGAGAAAATACTGTATTTATAGTAAATCACATGCTGTATGGTAGTATGTTAAGATGATATTTGCACATGCTCTACTGTTTTTTAAGATATTGCCATAGCCCTGGAGTAGTTGTCATCTGTGCTGTGTTCAAAAACTTTAACATTTTATAGTTTCTTGGTTATTGTTGAAGATGTTTGCTTTAAACTCAGACTAGTTAACAATTTAAAGGGGAACCCATACAACAGGGGCAGGTAATCAAAATATTTTTGACAGTTAAGCACCTTTTTTGACTTAAAATTTTATTAAAAGCAACTGCAGCCGAGCATGAGGACCCGTATGTGGTGCTCTTGTTTTAAAATTTTTGAGTGAAGAGAAACAACTGATTTCAATATTCTACTTTCATTTCAGGGTACACTGAATGATTACCTGGAAATGTTTTTACAGTTCGGATATGTGTTCCTTTTTTCCTCTGTTTTTCCTCTGGCCGCACTCTGGGCCTTGCTCAACAACATTACAGAGATCAGATCTGATGCCTTCAAAATGTGTAAAGTGTTCCAACGTCCCTTTGCCGAGTCTGCATCCAACATTGGAGCTTGGCAGGTTTGTATTTGAACCCTTATTTCACATACAAAAAAGATACGAATACAAGGATCTTAGAAACTTTTGAAAAAAATGACAGAACATGACTATTGCAATGAAAAGTTGATAGAGAAGAAATATATCCCTTAACTTTTACCACACAGTCTGGATTTTTAAGGATTTTGAAGAAAAAGGCCTTTGGAAATATTGTTATGCCCCCCTTCAGTGAATGGGGGTATATTGCTTTGCACATGTCGGTCGGTAGACCTTGCCCTGTCTGGATAATAACTAGACACAGAATTGACCTAGGTTCGTCAAATTTGGCACAGACATGTGTCTCGGAGTGTAGATGATCCCTATTGATTTTGAGGTCAATCGGTCAAATGTCAAGGTCACAGTGACGTCAACATGTTGATATATAGACCAAACCTTGTCCGGATGATAACTAGACACAGAATTGACCTAGGTTCGTCAAATTTGGCACAGACATTTGTCTTTGAGTGTAAATGATCCCTATCGATTTTGAGATTAATCCATCAAAGGTCAAGGTCACAGTGGCCTTCAACTTAATGATATATAGACCAAACCTTGTCCAGATGATAACTACACACAGAATTGACCTAGGTCCTTCAAATTCTGTACAGATATTCATCTTGGAATGTAAATGATCCCTATCGATTTTAAGGTTAATCTGTGAAAGGTCAAGGTCACAGTGACCACCAGATGATTCAGGGCCCGCGCTACCGTTTGCCACTTGAGCCATTTGCTCAAAAAAAAATTGAAGTGTCTCGAAAATCATCATATGTGGCTCAACTTGTGGCTCCAACATTTTATTTGCGTATTATCGGGGACGTAGTAAGCATCAAAGTTGACTGGGAAAAAGCGGAAGTCGAACGCGCATGCCGAGAAGAAAATCAGTAACCCAGTCTGTGTATCGGCGACTGTTTACAATTGTGTATGTATACACACGGCGGTGTGTATAATTATGCAAACTGTTGACAGATTATCACATTTAACAATTGAAGTGGTATAAATCAGACAATTAAAGGATGTTAATTACTTGATTAGCGATTATTGCCGACGCATGTCGGTACTTTGACCCATCTCCAATTAAAGATGGACTTGTCAACAAATTATTGGCAATTAAAGGATCGAATTATGTGGATGTTTTTTGGCAATTGATATCAGTTTATGAACTGTGCCACTTCCTGTATCAATGTGGCAGTAGGGGGGCATGACTGTTTTACAAACAGACATCTTGTTGGAAAAGGAGAGAATGCTGGTAACCAGCGTTTACTCCTTTTCCTGCAATGTTTCTACTCCTTTAAGAGAAGCCTCTTATCTAAGCCTTATTTAAAATGTAATCTACAAATGCTCTTAATACAATAAGCACTTTAAAAAGTAAAGAAACAGGGATCTAAATAAAAAAGTGTATTCATGTAGGTATAGTCAGTGATTTTTTTTTTGTCCAGGTTGCCTTTGAGGTGATAAGCGTCATGGCAGTGATGACTAACACAGCTTTAATTGGGATGAATCCTCAAGTGCAGAAATTGTTACCTAGTGATATGACAGCTGTCAATATTGTTATAGTATTTGTCATTGTGGAGGTAAGATAGTCATACTTCAGATGTTAATTTTTTACTAGGCAAAAGTCTTTTAGACTGCTTCATATTGAAAGCATTTGCAGAGAACTAAATTGATACAGCTAAAATGACGGGATTTTTCTATGAGAAAAACATTAGAAAAGGCGAAAATACTGGTTACCAGCATTTCCTTCTTTTCCCACAATGGGAACATTTTTTCAGAGAATTTTTAAACTTTGGATTGTCTGGGAAAGGCTTTACTAATTAAATCCCAAGAAACAAAGTTTGTAAGGGGTTGACCCTTTACCAAAAAAATACCTTTTTTTCAGAAAAATGCTTTTGGGAAAAAAAAATGTGGGAATAGGAGAACATGCTGGCAACCAGCCATTGTTTGATATACCTAAAAAATTCCAGTAACATTGTACATTTCCTTAACATAGAATTGATAAACAGACTTGGAAGAACTTTTAGAAAAATGCAGAATTGAAGAACAGTGTCTGCTGATTAATTGCAAATACTATTTGATATCCTAAACAATCACAGTCAGACGTAAATTCATTAGAATAGCAGTAAATACAGTTTTTTAACCCTTTACTACACAATCCCAACTTTTAACGACCCTGAAATAGAAGCCTTTTGAAAACATTGTGGGAAAAGGAGAAAATGCTGGTAACCAGCATTTTCTTCTTTTCCTACAATGTTTTCTAACCAATCACAGGCAGAAATCATCATTTTAGCATCATTTAATTTGTCGTCTGCAAATGCTTTCAATTTGGTCCGTTACGAAATTTTGTTGTTTGGCAAAGAGTTAATAGAGAAAATATTGTATATTTCCAAGCTGCTTTGAGTCAGAATATCTCAACAAAAGTAGACAGGGTAAATATGTGATCAGGCTATAATATTATTTTCTATGCAATGTAATCATGATCTAAACTATAAGTAAAGGTAACTAGTAGGATTGAATCCCCTATTATAGTGGTGCTAACACATTCCACTGTGTGTAGGAAAATTGGAGTCTTGCCTGATATTTTTCTGTTGCAGAAAACATGCAATGACATCGCATGTATATTTCTGCAATAATTGTCAGTTAACTATTCTTATTCTAGACAAAACATGGCACAGCACTGACCTTCTGTGAGGACATCCTCAAGAAGGTCTTTTTCAGCCTCACTTTCAGAATTTGTAAATACCACGGTAATGAAGAACCCATGATAATACTGGAAGCGACTATAAATGGGAAACTAGCTATGACAAAACCTGGTTAGAAATAGAATTTGTGGTCCAAACATGCACATTCTTATTTACAGCATATCCTACTGGCAGTTAAAGTAGCAGTTGCTTATTTTATACCTGATACACCAAAGTGGGTGGAGGTGGAGGTAGCCAAGATTGCTTATCAGTCAAAACTAGCTCTTCAGAAACAGGTAAGTTTGGGCATTTCTTTATGAACTACGAAGCCTGTTTGAAATTTTAGCTGGACTGATTTTGAAGACATCTGATGTAAAGCCATAGCCCTGTTGTTGTCTGCATCATTGTCATTTTGCAAACTATGGCATTTTCTCATATCCCTGTCATATTAAATATTTACCAAATGACAAAAATCTAGATTGATCCACATTGAACCTGTTTGTTAAATTCAATTTGGCTCAAATGATGAAAGTTTACACTCAACAGGTAGAAAATTGTGTGGAAAAAGGAGAAAATGCTAGCTATCATTATTTCTTCCTTTTCCTACAATAGTTTCAAAAGCCTTCCTCTTTAGAGCCTTAAAAATATGGGATTGTGTGATAAAGGGTTGACCCTTTACCAAACAACAAAATTTTAGACTGGTCCAAATTGAAAGCATTTGCAGACGACAAAATAAATGTAACCCCAAAATTGAAATTTGTTTTGGGAAGGGTAGAAAACATAGTGGGAAATGGAGAAAATGCTGGTTACCAGCATTTTCTCCATTTCCCACAATGTTTTCAAAAGCTTTCTTTTTCAGGGTCGTTAAAAGTCAGGATTGTGTGGTAAAGGGTTAAGATATTTACTTCACACATGGGCATGATGTTCCGGGACATAACATGCATTTTATGATGGTGTTTAACCCTTTCCCAAACGACAAATTTTAGCCCCTCCCAAATTGAAAGCATCTGCAGACGACAAATTAGGAAATGGTACCAATGAGCTTAAGGTTTTTTTGACAGGGTAGAAAACATTGTGGGAAAAGGAGAAAATGCTGGTTACCAGCATTTTCTCCTTTTCCCACAATGTTTTCAAAAGGTCTCTTCCTCAGGGACGTAAAAATATGCATTGTTTGGTAAAGGGTTAAAATAACATGGCATAATTGTACTTCTTGATCAGATGTGTTGTTTGAAACATTTTTTAGGGAGGCTGAAGGTCAAAGTTCAAGTGAAAGGATGTATTAGTTTTATAGACAATTGATATGAATTACGATTTGAGGCATGAAAGAAGACATGGTAGTGGAGGGAAAATTATAGCTCTAGATAAATATTGAGTATTTTCTCCACTTATAACAGCGCTTTCTTGACTAAATTAATATCTGAATTTCATTCATCGATATTACTTTTCGTCAGTGTTTTGACTATTGAATGCACAAGGGTGCAAAAATTGCTAAAGAAATAACAGTAATTTTTCCCCATACTACATAGCCCATACTACTGTGATTTAATCTGCTTTTTTGGTCAAATTGGAAAATTCAGTAAACGGAAAATTGTTAAGGTTGCCAGAAACACAAACAGACTTTAAAAAAAAAAAGGATTTCCTATGATTTTGACAATGCGGCCAGGCAGGAAGTGATAGAAATTTATTTTGTTTCACAAAACTTGTGAAAAAATCAGGGCTTTGAACTTGGAACATTTACTTCAAGAATGGGATAAAAAAGATACCATTTTGGATTGGAAATGTAGTTGAATTACAGCAACACATATATAATCACCTTTAATACTTTACCACATGACAAAATGTTAGACTTGTTCACACTCAAAGTATATGCAAATGTCAAATTAAATTTGGCTAAAAATGTGGAAATTGTCTATGAAAAGTAAGGAAACATTTTGGGTAAAGAAGAAATTGCTGGTTACCAGCATTTTCTCCTTTTGTCACAGTGTTTTCAAAGGTCCTCTTTCTCAAGGTTGTTAAAAGTCAGGATTGTGTGGTAAAGGATTAGAAAGTAATGAGATAAAACCAATTCTTTTGCTGTAAGGTCTTTTTTTTAAACATTTTACTTTTTTAGCAACTGTCAAGGGCAGCCCATGCTGGTAAAGCCAAGTAAACACTGCAGACCAGAGAGACAAATCACCAAAATCTCAGATATATACACTGCTAGAATCACAGAAAACTATTCTCTTTTTTTTCTTTTTTTATAACCATTGTTTTAACCCATTGTTGTATAGGCTGATACTAACAACAAATATCAAAAACCTGAACAAATAAATTTACTAAATGACAAAATTTTGTACCCATTCAAATTGAAAGTACCATATTTGCATAAGTTTGAATACTCTTTGACGTAAAAGATCTGTAAAGGTGCAATAAAATATATAAATGAGCCATCTGCATCTGCGAAATGAGTCGATCCAGGTCAGCCTGCACAGTCCACACAGGCTGACTTGAGCCAACACTTTCCACTTCTGGGACAGTTTTCTGTTTGTGCAAGGATCAGTCTACCTCATGAAGTTGATTATTTAAAAAAGTGGCTTTTATGGATCCATAATTATGTGATGACTTGCTTGGTATAATGCTTCACAGAGATGCATTAAGCCCCCTTTTTCCAGATTGTGGCTCAAATCTTCCTTCTGTTACTGCCCTTCTGAGAAGGTAACACTGTTACCAGTGCTTTCACATTCAAAATGATGGTACTAGTCTTTCAGAAATTTGACTGTGTGGTTTTGAATTGTTGAAATGTTGCAATTGAGATTATGCTTGATATAAGCCACTAGGTTTGAACACCTAGAAAACATTGTGGTTAAAGGAGAAAAAACTGATTACTGGCATTTTCTCCATTTCCCACAATTCTTTTTTTTTACCCTTTTGAAGGCATATCTCTTCATTTTAGCCAAGTCTGATTTTTGTTTGTCTGCAAATGCTGTCAGTTTGCACAAGTCTAGAAACTTTTGTCATCTGGAAGAGTTAGAAAGATTTTTCAGTGCCTTTGTTCCGTTGTAACAACCCGTGTGTAAAAGGCATTTGAAAAAGGCATTTTAAAACATTGTTGGTATAGAAGAAAATGCTGATAACCACTTTTACTCCTTTTCCCACAATGTTTTCTACCTTTTCTGATACAAATCCTATCATTTGAGTATCATTTTATTTGTTGTCTTCAAATGCTTTGAATTTGGAGCGGTCTAAAATTTTCTCAGTTTGTAAAGAGTTAACTCTTTACTAGATGACAAAATTTTTGACTTATCCTAATTGAAACAATTTGCAGACGACAAATTAACCCTTTACCAGACGAAAAATTTTTAGCCTTGTCAAAATTGAAAGCATTTGCAGACGGCAATTTCAGTGTGGTTCAAATGGTGCAATTTTTCTTTGATAGAGTAGAAAACATGGTGGGAAAAGGAGAATATGCTGGTTACCAGCATTTTCTCCTTTTCCCACAATGTTTTCAAAAGGCTTCTTTCCCAGGGGCGTTAAAAGGCGTCATTGTGCGGTAAAGGTTTAAATGCAACTCAAAACATGAAATTTGTCATATAGGATAAAAAACACCAAGGGGAAAGGAGTGAATGCTGGTAACCTGCATTTTCTCTTTTTCCCAGAATGTTTTCAAAGGCCTTATTTCCCAGGGTCGTCAAAAGTTTGTATTGTGCAGAAAAGTATTAAAATTTACCTAATTGGTGTTGAGGTTTTTCTTGCAACAGACAAAACCCTTTCATATTTTTTCCACCTTTCTGTGATTTTGCTTGGCAAGTAGTCAGTTTTATAGAAAGGTTTACTCTAAATGTTCTATTTTTTTTTGAAACTCAACCTAGATGTTCAAATTTTGTGATCTTATCAATTTTTAGCTTTGCTGTTTTCATAGCCATGTCGTTATCTGCATGCAGCATTTTCTTGTATTTTTGAAAATATTTACTGCAAAATTGGATAGGCTCTTAACTACAGAAAGGGGAATTTTTAATATAGTGGCAGGTAACGTCAAGATATTTTTAACACAGTTGTGCCCCTTTATTGACTTAACTCTTTACCACACAATCCCGACTTTTAATGACCCTGATGAAGAGGCCTTTTGAAAACATTTTGGGAAAAGGAGAAAATGTTGGTAACCAGCGTTTTCTTCTTTTCCCAAAGTGTTTTCTATCCTATCAGTAAGCTTAAGCACATTTGTATTAATTTTGAATTTGTTGTCTGCTGATGGTTTGAATGTGGGAGAGTCTAAAATTTGTTGTGTGGGAAAGGGTTAAAATTTTCACCAAATAAAGCGATTGCAGCCAAGCCTTGCCACCACTTGCGATGATATTATTGAACTCTTTACCAAGCCACAAAGTTCTGGACTGCATAGAATTAAAGCATTCGCAGTGGGGAAAACAACTGTAGCTTATATGATGATTTCTGTCTTTGAAAGAGTAGAAAACATTGTGGGAAAAGGAGAAAATACTGGTTACCAGCATTTTCTCCTTTTCCTGTAGCATTTTCAAGAGTCATCTCTGTCAGGATTGTTAAAACACAGAATTGTGTGGTAATAGGTTAAAAGTTGAATTATTGAAGATTTACATCCTGTTCAATATTTTTCATGGATTTTTGTGAGTGTCTACTTCTGGTGTTATTAGTGATAGAGTATACTCTGTAAATTATCTTTTATTGAAGATGTTCTTTGTTGATTTTTCTTTTTTTTTTTTATTTTTGTAACTTTTTTTTTTCATCAAATAACAAATATTTGACCAATCTGTTGAGCATACATCTCTTTAACTCAGAACAGAACAACAAAATTTTAGATGTCTAAATTGAAAGCATTTGCTGATGACAAATTGAATGTGACTCAAATGATGGAATTTGTTTGTGGTAGGGTAGAAAATACTGTGTGTAAAAGAGAAAATGATGTGTACCAGCATTTTTTTTCCTTTTCCCACAATCTTTTCAAATGGCCTCTTTCTCAAGGTCATTAAAACTTGGGATTCTGTGATACAGGGTTAACAGTATGGTTGTAAGTAAATGAGACACAAGTCTCATGGTGGTATTTAGTAAAGCTCTTCTTCATAAACAATGAACAACGAAGGTTATGCTTTGCATTTTTAAGACATTAACCCTTTACCAGACAACAAAATTTTAGCCCTGTCCAAATTGAAAGCATTTGCAGATGACAATTCCAGTGTGGCTCAAATGGTGCAACTTTTGTTTGATATGGTTGAAAACATTGTGGGAAAAGGAGAAAATGCTGGTTACCAGCATTTTCTCCTTTTCCCACAATGTTTTCCACCCTATCAAAGGAAAATTACACCATTTGAGCAACATTGGAATTGTTGTCTGCAAATGCTTTCAATTTGGACCAGTCTGAATTTTTAGCTCACCTGAGCACGAAGTGCTCATGGTGAGCTATTGCGATCATGCTGTGTCTGTCGTGCATCGTACGTCATCCGTTGTCAACTTTTTACCTTGTGTACGCTCTAGAGGCCACATTTTCAGTCCAATCCTCATGAAACTTAGGGAGAATGTTTCTCTTGATAAAATCTCAGACGAGTTCAAAATTGGGTCATGTGGGGTCAAAAACTAGGTCACTAGGTCAAATCTTAGAAAAACCTTGTGTACGCTCTAGAGGCCACATTTTCAGTCCAATCCTCATGAAACTTGGTCAGAATGTTTGTCTTGATAAAATCTCGGACAAGTTCAAAATTGGGTCATGTGGGGTCAAAAACTAGGTCACTAGGTCAAATCTTAGAAAAACCATGTGTACGCTCTAGAGGCCACATTTTCAGTCAGATACTTGTGAAATTTGGTCAGAAAGTTTGTCTTGATAAAATCTCAGACGAGTTCGAAATTGGGTCATGTGGGGTCAAAAACTAGGTCACTAGGTCAAATCTTAGACAAAAAACCTTGTGTACGCTCTAGAGGCCACATTTTCAGTCGGATGCTTGTGAAATTTGGTCAGAATGTTTGTCTTGATAAAATCTGAACCGAGTTCGAAATTGGGTCATGTGGGGTCAAAAACTAGGTCACTAGGTCAAATCTTCGAAAAACCTTGTGTATGCTGTAGAGGCCACATTTTCAGTCAGATACTTGTGAAATTTAGTCAGAATGTTTGTCTTGATAAAATCTCAGACGAGTTCGAAATTGGGTCATATGGGGTCAAAAACTAGGTCACTAGGTCAAATCTTCGAAAAACCTTGTGTGCGCTCTAAAGGCCACATTTTCAGTCAGATACTTGTAAAACTTGGTCAGAATGTTTGTCTTGATAAAATCTTAGACGAGTTTGAAATTGGGTCATATGGGGTCAATAACTAGGTCACTAGGTCATATCTTCGAAAAACCTTGTGTACGCTCTAGAGGCCACATTTTCCGTCAAATACTTGCGAAATTTGGTCTGAATGTTTGTCTTGATAAAGTATCCAACAGGTTTAAAATTGGGTCTTGTGGGGTCAAAAACTAGGTCACTAGGTCAAATCTTAGAAAAACCTTGTGTGCGCTCTAGAGGCCACATTTTCAGTCAGATACTTGTGAAATTTGGTCAGAACGTTTGTCTTGATAAAATCTTGGACGAGTTCGAAATTGATTCATGTGGGGTCAAAAACTAGGTCACTAGGTCAAATCTTCGAAAAACTTTATGTACGCTCTAGAGGCCACATTTTCAGTCGGATACTTGTGAAATATGGTCAGAATGTTTGTCTTGATAAAATCTGAACCGAGTTCGAAATTGGGTCATGTGGGGTCAAAAACTAGGTCACTAGGTCAAATCTTAGAAAAACCTTGTGTACGCTCTAGAGGCCACATTTTCAGTCAGATACTTGTGAAATTTAGTCAGAATGTTTGTCTTGATAAAATCTGGGACGAGTTCGAAATTGGGTCATGTCAGGTCAAAAACTAGGTCACTAGGTCAAATCTTAGAAAAACCTTGTGTGTGCTCTAGTGGCCACATTTTCAGTCAGATTCTTGTGAAATTTAGTCAGAATGTTTGTCTTGATAAAATCTTGGACGAGTTCGAAATTTTTTGTCTTGATGATATCTCGGATGAGTTCAAAATTGGGTCACGTAGGGTCATAAACAATGTCATTTGGTCACATTGAAGAAATACCTTTTGGGCACTCTAGAGGCCACAATTCTAGCTAGATTGACCTGAAAATTGGTCTACATATTTGACTTGATGATATCTCGGATCAATTAGAAATTGGATCTCATAGGGTCATAAACTAGGTCACTGGGTCAAATTCAAGAAATGTATTGTGGGCACTGTAGAGGACACAGTTTTTGCTCAACTGACCTGAAAATTTGTCAGCATGTTTGACTTGATGATATCTTGAATGGATTTGAAATTGGACCACATAGGGTCATAATCTAGGTCACTAGGTCAAATTACAGAAACCCCTTGTGGGCACTCTAGAGGCAGCAATTCTTACCCAATTCACCTGAACCTTGGTCAACACGTTTGTTTTGATGTTTCGGATGAGTTTGAAATAGGGTCATATACTAGGTCAAATTGAAGAAAGACATTTTGGACACTCCGGAGGCCACATTTTCAGCTCAATGGACCTAACAATTGGTCAGAAAGTTTGTCTTAATAATATCTTGGATAAGTTTCAAATTGGGTCATTATGACCCTGGAGTGAAATTTGGCCTATTGACTCAGGTGAGCGATCCAGGGCCATCATGGCCCTCTTGTTCTTGTGTGGTAAAGGGTTATAGGATTTATTGCTATACATTACATATATATGATTTAACAAACATATCTCTATATTATGATGATATACAATTTTTACAATTTTTACATTTTTAGGTAGTTGTAATCTGTATTATTATTTGCCCCCCATGTAAAGAATTATTGGCATAAAAGGTTGTATAATGTTTATATTGTATCTTTTGTTCCTGTTCTGTATTTGTTTTTACACTGCATTCATCAAACCCCTAAACTTGTGCTGATGAAACCGAGGATATACATGAATAAGTTGGTTAGTTTGTTTATATAGTGTTTACAGCAGTATTTTAGTTTTATCACGGCAGCCACTGCACTTATCTATTGTAACAACAATGATCAGCAGCTGGAGAGGAATTAATCTTGTCACAATGACCATCACCAATCCTTGGAAAGAAATTCACCAAGCTGGGGATTTGAACCAGCAAGCTCCTGGTTTCAAGTCCTGTATGCTTCCATACGTGCAACTCTACTTAACACATAAGTGAGTTATCCTTGTGATGACTGAAATCATGTTGAAAGCGGCTTAAAACAGCATTCAATCAATCATTGAGCTATTACCACACAAACCCAAGTTTTAACTACCCTGGGAAATTAGACTTTTGAAAACATTGTGGAATAAGGAGGAAATGTTGGTAACCAGCATTTTCTCCCTTTCCAACAATGGTTACTAACCTTTCAGGACAAACATTCCAAGTTTGATGCATCATTGTGAAAACGTGGTTTTCTACAGATTTGTACCACTGACCAATTTTTTGACCTGACAAGACATCAAGACAAACCTCTTGATAACTTTCAAGAGCAATGAACTGAAAATGTGGCCTCTTGAGAGTACCCAAGAGTTTTAAAGTGACCTACTTCATTACCTGAGGTGACCGATTTTCAAGCCCATCCAAGTTATCAAACAAAACCTTTTGAACAACTTCCACGTTTACTGGACTGAAAATGTGGCCTCTATACTGTACACATGTTTTTTCTAAGTTTAGACCCAGTGACCTACTTTTCGACCTAGCTTAAGCCATTTTCAAACTCATCCGAGATAACATCAACACATTCATTCCGAACAACTTTCATTAGTATTTGACTGAAAATGTGGCCTTCCAGTGACCTGCTTTTTTGACCTGACATGACCCATTTTGAAACTCATCCAAGATATCAACAACAGTTTCATTCTTTCATGAGAATTTGTCTGAAATGTGGCCTGTAGACTGTACACAAGGTTTTTCAAAGGTTTGTCTCAGTGACCTACTTTTTTGCCTTGACGGGAACCATTTTCAGTCCCACCCCAGATTCAACACATACATCCTGACCACTTTTCATGAGTATGGGACTAAAATATAACCTCCCATGACTGTGTACAGAAGGTTTTTCAAATATTTATCCCATTGAACTGTTGTATAACTGGATTTTACCTGTTTTCAAACTTGTTCAAGGTATCACCAAGACACACATTCTGACCAATATGCCTGAGTATAAGACTGAAAAAGTGGCTTCTAGATTACACACAAGGTTTTTAAAACATCTGATCAAGTGAACTAGCAGTTGACCCAATATGACCCCATTTTCAAACTTGTCCGAGATATCATCAAAACAAGCGATCTTACCATCTTTCATGAGTACTGGACTGAAAATGTGTTCTCTAGAGTGTATACATACAAGATATATCACAGGTATATCCCAGTGACTTCATTTCTCATACAATGTGACCCATTCTCACATTCATCCAAGATATCGTCTACAAAAACAAGAAGGCATGATGGCCCTGTATCGCTCCACTGGCTTATAAACATAAACCATAAATACTAAACATTTTGATTCTGAGCCAAATTGTTTCAAAATGAAGACTTACACAGTTTTCTCTGTAAAAGCCCATGTGAAAGTTGAGACCCGCAGGGCAAAGCCATTTTTGATCCCAGAGCTATAATTACTTGAACCCTAGTAGAGGTCCACAAGATAAAGCCACATGCCAAAATAATACAAGTCTATGCTGTATGGTTATAAATAAGGTGATTTTCAAGTTTCATCCATATGAAGCCTCTCTAAAACATAAGACCCCTGATGCAAAGCTAATTTCAAAAAAAAAACAAATGTGATCCAGATTTGGTAGCCCTTGGGTTTGCGGTTAGGAGCAAAAAGATTTTTTGAATTTTCACGCTATGAGCACATGTTTATGACCCATGAGATAGGACTAATTTTGACATAACTTGAATAACTTTGAAAGAGGTTATTTAGATTACACTCATACAATATTACAGCTGTAACTCAAGGTAAGGAACAAGAAGACCTTTTAAGTTCTCACTATATTAGCCTATGTAAAGCTTGTGACTTATTGGGTGAAGCAGTTTCAGAGACGATAAGCTTGATGGCCTTAGGCCAGTGGAGCTAAAAAGCAGTACCTTTTTCATGAGCTACAATGACATTAGTAAATACAAGCTTTTGGAAAAGATTTTTAAAGGTTTTTCAATACTTTTCAGATTTGTAGCCATAGCAACCATAGCTTTTAATAGAACTTAATTCTTTGAAAACATTCTGAAGAACATCATGGCAAGATGATATCTGTAAAGTTTGGTCAAAATTGGAAGAGTGGTTTCAATGAAAAAGATGGAACAATCTTGGTAGAAGTCTACGATATGAATCGGCATGCCAAATTTTTATAGCCCTAGGCCTTAAAGTAAGGATAAAAAAAGATATCTTAAGTTTTCACTATGTAAGCCTACCTAAAATTTGTGAACCCTGGAGTGGGACAAATTTTGATCCCAAGCCTCAAAACATGCCAAATTTGTTAGTCCTATGCTTTATGGTTAGAAACAAGAAGACTGTCGAGAAGTCTTCACTATTATAAGCCCTTATAAAACTTTAACCCCAGGGCTACAGTCGGACTAAATGGGGAATATGTGTATTAGAAGAATAACATGCCAAATTTGGGAGTTCTTGGCCTTATGGCTAGTAACAAGACGGTGTCTGAAGTTTTCACTCCATAAACCCATGTAAAACTTGTGACCCCTGGTGCAGGGCCAAACTTGAACCTAGGGCTGTAACTTGGGCTCTCTTTGTAGTTGTCCACTAGATAATGCTATAATTATGCAAAAGTTGGTAGCCCTAAGCCTTATGGCCATGTACACCAAGATTTGCCCATGTAAATCTTGTGAACTCCCCCCCCCCCCCCCCAACCCCCAGCATGAGGCCAAATTGACCCCAGGACTGTAATTTGGGCACTTTTGGTAGACCCCCCACTAGATCAAGCTAAATGAAATATTTTGTAGCTCTAGGCCTTATGGCTACGTACAAGAAGATTTCTGAAGTTGTCACTATGTAAGCCCACGTAAAACTTGTGACCCCTGCGGCGGGGCCAATTTTGACCCCAGGGCTTTAATTTTGGCCCGCTTGGTAGAGGCTCACTAGATATAGCTACATGCAAAATTTGGTAGCTCTAGGCCTTATGGCTAGGTACAGGGAGATTTTTAAAGTTTTCTCTATATAAGCCTATGTAAAACTTGTGATCCCTGGGGCAGAGCCAATTTTGACCCGAAGGGCTATAATTTGAAGAAACATGATAGAGGTCTACTACATAAAGCTACATGTCAAATTTGGTAGCCCTATGCCTTACGGTTTCAGACAAGAAGGTTTTTGAAGACTTCTAACATTTTTCAGTTTTGTTGCCATGGCAACCAGAGTTTTTCAGTTTTGTTGCCATGGCAACCAGAGTTTTTGAAGGAATCGAACTCTTTCAAGAAATCTGAAGAGGACCATGGCAGGATCATTCCTGTGAAGTTTCATGAAAATTCGATGGGTAGTTTCAGAGAAGATGTTTGAAAGAAAAGTTAACGCACAGATGGACGGACTCGCAGACGGACGGACGCACGACGGACACCGGGCCATGACATAAGCCTTCGGCCAGTGGAGCTAAAAAATTGACCAATTTTCATGAGTATTAGACTGAAAATGTGGCCTCTAGAGTGCACATACGTTTTTTTCAAAATTTGTTTCAGTGACCTACTTTTTGACCCTATGTGACCCAGTTTTCAACTCATCTGGCGTATTCTTAAGACAAAGATTCCGACCAATTATTATGAGTACTGGTAGGAAAATTACCTCAAGAGTGTAGACAAGGTTTTTCTAAAATTTGTCCAACAGACTTACTCTTTGATCAAAGTTTCGTACTCCTCTGAGATATCATCAAGAAAAAACTTCTGACAAGGTTTCATGAGTATCAGGCTGAAAATATGGCTTTTAACCCTTTACCAGATGACAAAGTTTTAGCCTTGTCCAAACTGAAAACATTTGAAGATGACAATTTCAATGTGGCTCAAATGGTGCAATTTTCTCTTGATAGAGTAGAAAACATTGTGGGAAAAAAGGAGAAAATGCTGATTACCAGCATTTTCTCCTTTTCCTACAATCTTTTCAAAAGGCTTCTTTTCTAGTGTCATTAAAAGGTGGCATTTTATGGTAAAGAGTTAAATGTTCACAAGCTTCAGATGACGGACAACTGGGGATGGACCATAGATATACACAGGTGAGCTAAAATTACCTTTTTTCAACAAATTTATTGCACCAAACCAACAATTACTAAACAACTCTCAGAAATTAACACACCATGGAAGCACTGAACTATTTTCAGTCCCTATCTTAAGCCCTTACCTAACAATCCCATGTTTTAAACCATTGGCTACTAATCGTGACTCAAGACCTTTTGCGGACAGTGTAGATCAAGATCAGACTACTGTCTGATCTTGGATCTACCCCAAACAATATAGAGATATTTCTCTCCCAAAACTAACTTTGAAATAGCAACATCTGGATTTTAATATCAACTTAAAAGTATCATTTAACGTATTGAGCAGGATAAGAGTTAACCCTTTTCCGTACAATGCCGCCTTTTGACGCCCCTGGGAAAGAAGCCTTTTGAAAACATTGTGGGAAAAGGAGAAAATACTGGTAACCAGCATTTTCTCCTTTTCCCACAATGTTTTCTACCCTATCTAAGACAAGTTGCACTATTTGAGCCACATTGAAATTGTCGTCTGCAAATGCTTTCAATTTGGACAAGGCTAAAATTTTGTCGTCTGGTAAAGGGTTAATGACCCTTAGGAAAGAAGCTGCTGTAAAACAATGTGGAAAAAGGAGGAAAAGCTTGTTACCAGTATTTACTCCTTTTTCCAGATGGTTGTCTTAGCTTTCAGACAATTCCTATATAAATATATAATTTGGGCCATCTTTAGGTGATTGACAACAATTGCTTCCATCTTGGACAAATCTAAAATTTTGTCATCCAGTACAGTTAACCCTTTACCAAACAACAAATATTTAGACTGGTCCAAATTCAAAGCATATGCAGACGACAAACTAATGCTGACTGAAACACTGAAATTTGTTTCGAAAAGGGTAGAAGACATTGTAGGAAAAGGAGAAAATGCTGGTAACCAGCATTTTCTCCTTCTCCCACAATGTTTTCAAAACTTCCTTTCTGGGGGTCGTTAAAAGTCTGGATTGTGTGGTAAAGGGTTAATGTGCATGAATTCTGAATCCATATTCACAAACCATTCTTATTATTGTTGCGCATTGTAAACTCCAAACCTAGCCATTGATTGGTCGAGACAGAACGTCTCAGTCAAACAGATAATTATTTTTAGAATTAGGAATATGAATTCACTCTTTGAGAACTGATATAAACCTAACAGATAATTTCAGTCTAGAAATAAAATGCAAACAATTGCAATTTCCAGGTCACTTTCGTCCAGAATGTCTCAGCAAACTAGACAGAGTAGGTCAAAGACTTGTGCAGTGTTATTTTGATCTACACAGACCACAAAAATTTTGAAAAGGCCTTTAACAGTTAAATATAGAATGGTATTTTTTTAAAACTTGTTTGTTTGAATGGGGTTTAACACAGTTTTCAATATTATTTCAACAATATTCAGCAGCAAGTGCACCTATCCATGTGTTCCTGGGCCCATATTCACCAACTGTTCTTAATTTCATTCCAAGTCTAATTCTAGATTTTGATTAGCCAATCAGAAGTTGTGTTACTTTCAAATTTAGAAAATTCCCGAGAATAAGACGATTAATGTTCTTAAGAATGATTGGTGAATACAGACCCTAGGATTTCTTTTTACCAAAACTTTGCACAATATTCATCCCAAGCAACCGGTTGTTTTCCAACATAAACATGACCTTAACGATGTTCAGCTGTGAAGAAGGAATGAATCTTGGCACGATAACTGTTAACTATCCTCAGACAGATCACTAAGCTTGGAAATCCAATCAGAAACTCACTGGTTTCACGCTGTGTGTTACCAACTATACCAATAGGCTCAGCTTTTTCAACAGTACTTCTGTAAACAAGTGGGGTTTTAACCTTTAACCCTTTACCAGATGACAAAATTTTAGCCTTGTCCAATTTGAAAGCATTTGTAGAAGACGATTTCAATGTGAATCAAAAAGTGCAATTTTTCTTTGATAGGGAAGAAAACATTGTTGAAAAAGGAGAAAATGCTGGTTACCAGCATTTTCTCCTTTTTTCACAATGTTTTCAAAAGGTCGTTAAAAGGCGGCATTGTGCAGTAAAGCACCAAGTACAGCTAAATTGACACTTACAGTCTAGAAATAAGACCCAAATAATTGCAATATCAAGGCTGCTCTTGTTCAGCATGGCTCCGTAAAGCAGACAGTGTAGATCAAAAATCAGACTGCATGTTTTGCAGTCTGATCTAGATCTACACTGGCTGCACAGGTAACTATAGTTGTGAGAGGCGCTTGAAGGGTTGAAAGAGAAAATGCCCTACTGTATTAGAGGAACACTTTTTACTTGAAACAGCAGTGTAGCCAATAACATGGCACACAATTTCTGCATTGATTGATCCAATTGTGTTTACTGCATTGATTGATCCAACTGTGTTTTTGGATGCTTTCAACATCATTTCAGTTAGATCACAGCAACAGCTCTCTTATTCGTGTATGTCCTTGATTTCATATGCACTAAGCTGGGGTTCGAATGTGTCTAGCTCAAGGTCACTCCCATGAAATACACTGTGCTTCGAGACAGGATCCAACCCACGGCCTCCAGCTTAGGTATATGACACCTTGCCACTAAGCCACACATGACCTCTTGTACAGATCAACACACAGGCTCTCCAATAGTATTTACTTCTGTACAAATTGTCTCCGTCACCTCCTCATGTTGATACATGATTTGTCCGTCTGTCTGGGGAATCAAGATAGTCTGGGCTTCCATTTGATGACCATCCCCCTCTGGCAACAAAGTCTGGTACGACACGCTCAATGCCATGTCTGTCATTTCGTAATTGATTGTGTTACCAGAGTTGTCAGTTGCGATGACTAACTGACCATTCTGCAAGGCAGATTCCAGATCAAACTGCTCATCGACATTAACACCTCCAGTTTCATTTATAATTAGACTGACTTCACTCTGAACTGGTTTTGCAGTCATTTCTGTGAGTTTGTTTCCATCTGTAACAATGACACCTTGGTCAACAAAATCCACGGGTAAAACTGTGTAGGTACATTTTTTATCTGAAGTTAAATTGTGAACTTTATTTTCATGTCGTTGTAGATGATGTTTATGTCTAAAAGCATATCCACAAATTTTACATTCAAACTTAGCTTTTGTTGTATGAGATTTTAGATGTGCACTACACACAGTTTTAGATTTAAACCTCAGAGTGCATCCTGGGTACGTACAGGCAAAAGGTCTACTGGGGTCATGTACCTTCTTGTGTTTTGTGAGAGTTGATTTGTCATTATATGCACGGCCACATATATCACATAACACACAGCCATCTTTGTGTATTTGTCTATGAGCGTGTATAGCAATATTTATCGTTGATTCAAAATCACACTGCCTACATTTATATGCTTCCCTCTCTTTATGTGTTTTCATATGTTGATTTAAGTTAGCTAAAGTTTTAAATGATTTAACACAAACAGAACATAATAAATTCTTCTCAGCTTGATGAATAACTTCGTGTTTTCGTAAATATCGAAGACGATGGAATACTTTCCCACACTTTCTACATGGAAAATCTCCCGGCAGATCCTGAGTTTCTATTCCTCGAATTCTCTTACCAGGTTTAACATTTTTTTCAAGTTTTAGATAATCTGACATTTTTATAACTTTATGTTTCCTATCCAGAGGAAGCTGTGATATATTGAGTGAAGGACCTTTCTGTAAAATGTCTGGATGTTTATCTTTCATATGCTGACACATTGTGTTTCTCCAACTCAGTTTCAATTCACAATACAAACACTTAAAGTGGTATTTTCCACCTTTTATGCTGTTTCTTGGACCTCTCTCAATAACTGCAATAAAATAAAAATCTGGAATATCTAGTTCTTTGGTAGAATCTGTCAAACAGTTTGATGCCATCTTTGCATGACTTTCAAATCTCGTGTCTTTGCGTTTCAAATATAATGTTTGTTCTGCATTTGCAGAGTCAAACACAGAATTTTCTCCTTTTTGGTTTGGTGATTTATCAAAACCATTAGAAATGTTACTAACAGTTCTACAGCTACTAGAACCCTGCTTTGAACCTGTTCTCTGAAGGTTTGTTTCTGTCAGAGGGAGTGCTGTAGGATGCACATTCTGAACAACACTTTTCTTTACAGTCCCCACTTCATTCATAGATTCATTATAAAACTGAATGTTTTCAGAACAAGAATCTCTTTCTGATGAATCTTCCTGGCTTATCCAGTTTCTACCATTTTGTTTATCATTTACTGGAACCATTGCATTTTTATCAGTAACACTTTCAACACATTTCTTAAGATTTTCATTTAGTTTCTTGTTTTGATTCACATCATGTTCTCTAGACCCCATCAGTCTATGATGCACGCTTCCTGCCTGATCCACTCTATCATTTGTCTCCATAAAAACTTGCACATCTTTCGATGACCTGGACACACATTTCTGTTTTTTACAAGATTGTCTTCTCCCCGAGCTCAATGCAACATCACTGCTGATCTCACCCCTATCTGAGAACTCAATTTTGTGTTTCCTTCGATAATGGTCATGCAGAGACTTGGTCCTAGAGAATGTCAAATTGCACACCTCACAACCCATACCTACCCGTCTACCAATATCTGCAGAACAAAAAAGAATAATTTTTCACCTTTTAACCCTTTACCACACAATCCTGACTTTTAACAACCCTAAGAAAGAGAGCTTATGAAAACATTGTCGGAAAAGGAGAAAATGCTGGTAACCAGCATTTTCACCTTTTCCCACAATGTTTTCTACCCTTCCCAAAACAAATTTCACTTTTTCATCTATTTTGTCATCTGCAAATGCTTTCAATTTGGACAATGGTAAAATTTTTTGGTTTTAAAGAGTTGACTGTTTACCACATGACAAAATGTTAGACCTATCTAAATACAAAGCAGCTGCAAACCACAAATCAGTTGTTGCTAAAATGGTAATACTTGTCTATTAAAATGCAAAAAACATTGTGGGAAAAGGAAAAAATGCTGGTTACCAAGATTTTCTCCTTTTCCTACAAAAGCCTTCATCCTGCAAAGTTGGTAAAACATAGGATTTATAGGTAAAAGGTTAATGTATAAATATGACTTTTAATGCCTATGTAGTATACTTCTCTCTAAAACATTGTTGTGAAAGGAACAATTGCTTGTAACAATGAATTACTTCTTTACCCATGTGGTTGAAGAGCAAAATCTTTGTTCCCTTCATATGTTTCCAATAGCATGATCTAACTTAAGGGTTGTCGAAACATGGGATTGTTTGGTAAAGCATTTCAACTTTCTTTCAATTAAATTTTAGACGCCAGCGCACCTAGCTTTACATTCCTGGTGTTTCCTCTACCTGTACTTTGAACAACATTCTCTCAAAGCCACTTGCTGCTTTTCCACGTAGCCATTTACCGAAGAATGTTCAGTGGTGACAGAGGAATAAATCCTGTTGCAATGACTATTGTCAATCTTTGGAAAGCATTTGGCAGAGCTTGGAGTCAACGCCTCCAAATATACAGCCCTGAGCTATAAGGCCAGGCAAAACACTATAAAAATGGCTCAACCCATTACCAAGCAATCCTGTGATTTAATGAACCTGGGGAAAGAGTTTTTTGAAAAAAATTGTAGGAAAAGAAGGAAATACCAGTACACAGTATCAGAGTTCCAGATAAGAGGGAGTGATAGTATAATTCTAAATCCATTACTTCTCTTCCAAACCCTATGTTGTGGGTACTCATTAGAATCATCTCGATGAGATGATTCTAATGAGCACCCATAACATTGGGTTTAGTGGAGAATAATTAATATTTTCAGTTTTGAAATCAAAATCACTCCCTCTTCCTGGAGCTCTGCAGTATCTTCTTTTTTCCCCACAATTATGTTTTCTACTCTTTCAAAGGTAAATCCCACCATCTGAGTCACATCTAATATGTCATCTTCAAGCTCTTACAGTTCAGACAAGTCTAAAATATTGTCATCTGGTAGAAACTTTTACCAACATTCAAACAAACAAAAACACACAATAGCTGTATTTGACTAGTAATTACGCCTTTACGTATTGCACTTTTTGTATTCGACTGGTTAATTTCATGGTTTCGTTAAACTTTTGTGAAGTACAAACCTTATGCTCTTAAATCTTTGTGACGATTGTGCTGAACAAAACAGTCACCTTGCAGGAAGGCGGAGCTTAATATTCATTTTTGTGCTTCACGAAAGTTGACCAGTCGAATATGGCTATTGTTTCCAGTACAGTAATCAATATCTGATGACCATCATCAATCCTCGGAAAGAAATTGGCCAAGCCGGGGATCAAACAGGAGGTCGATGGTTCGATCCCCGGCTTGGCCAACTTCTTTCCGAGGATTGATGATAGTCATCGCGACAAGATTCATTCCTCTCTCACTGCTGACCATTGTTCCAACGATGGTTATGTGGGAAAGCAGCCAGTGGCTCAGAAAGAATATTGTGTGGAGTACTGGTAAATGAAACTCCAGGAAAGCATGGATAGGTGCACTGGCCGCCATGATATAACTGAAATAATGTTGAAAACGGCATTAAACACCATAAAATACAATCAATATCTGACGAGACAACCCTATAAATGTCTTACGTGTGGCTTTGTGCTCTAAAAAATCCAGGACATTTCGACATAGTTCCTGACACTGGCCACAAATCAATTTGTCTTCCCCTGTACAAGAGATGTAAAAAATATTAATGAACCATGCTCTGTGAAAAGAGGTCTTAATGCATCTGCAAAAAGTATCAACCCATGTCAGCTTGCGCAGTCTGCATAAGCTGACATGGGTCGAAAGTTTTAGCTATATATAAATTTTCTGCTAGGCAAAGGACCATATTACCTTCAGATCCAGTCAATTGTTAGAAATATGTATCCATACCTACAGCTCCAGATAAGAGGGAGTGATGGCATTCTAAATCCATTATTTCTCTTCCAAACCCTATGTTGTGGGTACTCATTAGAACTGTCTCGATGAGACGATTCTAATGAGTACCCATAACTTAGGGTTTAGTGTAGAGTTATTAATATTTTTAATTTTGAAATCAAAATCACTTCCTCTATCTGGAGCTCTGCATACCTATGCCTTGCTTCGTATCATGCTTAACAGAGATGCATTAACCCTTTAACAAACAACCAAATTTTACACTTGTCCAAAGTGAAAACATTTGCAGACAACAGTTCAGATGTGGTTTAAATGATGGAATTTGTCTTTGAAAGGAAAGAAAACATTGTGGGAAAAGCAGAAAATGATGGTTACCAGCATTTTCTCCTTTTCCAAGAATGTTTTCAAAAGACTTATTCCTCAGGGTCATTAAAGGATTAAGCCCCCTTTTGCCAAAGCATGGCTCATTTCTTTATAAATATGACAAAAATACATCTACATTGCATAATAGCAATTATGATCCGGATTACTTGTATTTTACTGTTCTTGTCATTTAACCCTCTACCATACACTCCCGACTTTTAATGACCCTGAAGAAGCCTTTTGAAACCATTGTGGGAATAGGAGAAAATGCTGGTAACCAGTGTTTTCTCTTTTTCCCACAATATTTTTTAACCTTTAAAGAGTAAATTTCAATTTTTGAGTCACATGTTTCATCATCTGCACTTGCTTTCAATCGTTTTGTCGTTATGAGGAAACTTTTTTCTTTGAATATACTTGTATATACTTGAATTCATATACCACTAAATGAATATTAACCCTTTACCACACAATTCCGAGTTTTAACGACCTTAAGAAAGAGACCTTTTGAAAAAATTGTGAGAAAAGGAGAAAATGCTGGTAACCAGCATTTTCTCCTTTTCCCACAATGTTTTTCAAACTGTCAGAGAACTTTAGCTCATTTGTACTGATTCTGAATTTGTCGTCTGCTTATGTATTGAATTTGGGAGAGTCTAAATCTTGCTGTGTGGGAATGGGTTAACCCTTTCCCAAACGACAAATTTTGGACTGGTCCAAATTCAAAGAGTTTCCATACGACAATTTTAAATTTGATGAAAATGGCAGAAAGTTCTCAAAAAGGGTAGAAAACACTGTGGAAAAAGGAGAAATTGCTCGTTATGAGCAATTTCTCCTTTTCCCACAGAGTTTTCAAAAGACTTGTACTGCAGACACGTGAAAACCAGGGCTTGTTTGGGAAAGGGTTAAAGTTATCCAACCATTATTGTTCACTCCTGCACTGCTGGATATGATATAAAAAACAATGACCGTTTACTATAAATACATATACCGCTTTATTTCAGCCATACAAATCAGTCAAACAAATTCTGCAAGGTAGACACTTTTAACTCTTTACCACTCGATAAAATTTTAGACTTACTGGAATTGAAAGCAACTGCAGACAACAAATCAAATGTGGTTCAAATGGTGGAATATGCTTAAGAAAATGGTGAAAACATGGTGGGAAAAGGAGAAAACACTGGTTACCAATGTTTTCAAAAGGCCTCTTTCTTGGCGTCATTAAGTCTCGGGACTGAGTGCTAAAGGGTTACTAACAGCAACAGGTAATGTTTGTGAGTATTTGCTAAACAGTGTGGAAAGCAAACTGCTCATAGAAAGCCACTGTGCCTTCTCCCAAAATGTTCTGAAAGGCTGTATTCTACAGAGGACACACAAAAAAATTGTATCACAAGGTAATATCTGCATACCTTTATCACCAGCCTCATCTGTATTCATACCATGTTCGTTATTTCCATGGTAGTCTGCGGGTACCTGACTAGTCGTAAACTCAGATTGGCCTTGTATAACAAGGAACTGTATCTCTCTTGTTTCCACTCCAGTTTCTGCTATCATAAAAGGAATACAGTTACAAACAAATACTGCATTTACTAGTTATAGAGTCATAGCTGACGTCAAAATTTAAGCCTTGTCCAAATTGAAAGCATTTGCAGACGACAATTTCAATGTGCCTCAAATGGTGCAAGTTTTCTTTGATAGGGTAGAAAACATTGTGGGAAAAGGAGAAAATGCTGGTTACCAGCATTTTCTCCTTTTCCCACAATGTTTTCAAAAGGCTTATTTTCCAGGGTCTTTAAATGGCAGCATCATGCAATAAATGGTTAACCCTTTCCTGAATTTTAAATTTTGGACTCTTCCAAATTGAAAGCATCTAAAGGCGACATACCTGAAATTGGTAAAAATAACCTTAAGTTCTCTGACAGAGTAGAAAAATTTGTGAGGAAAGGAGAAATTACTTGCTCAAAGCAATTTCTCCATTTCCAAAAATGTCTTCGAAAGCCTTCTTCTTCAGGGTTGTTAAAACACGTTGCTTTGTAAAGGGTTAACCTGGTACCAAACAATCCTGGGTTTTAACGAACCTGAGAAAGAAGGCTTTTGAAAACATTTCGTGAAAAGGAGATAATGCTGTTTACCAGCATTTTCTCCTTCTTTTCACAAGATGTTATCTGTCCTTTCACAGACGGGGCTTATCAGGTCAGCTGCATTTTAACCCTTATCCTGCTAAATAAAAGAAATGAAACTTTCTAACCAATAGTATAAATCCAAATTTTCCTATTTTAAAGGTATTTTTGGAGGAAAGATATCTCCTTATTGGACAGTGTAGAACAAAGATCAGACTGCACATTCTGTGCAGTCTGATCTTGATCTACGCTGTCTGCGAAAGGTCAGCAAGTCGCACTTAGTAGCTCAAGGGTTAAGTTTTGTCTGCATAATACCTTTTCATCGCTCCATCATTTGTGCAAAGTTCCATGTAAAAATGTTAACCTTTTAGCTAATGACAAAATTTTGGACATGAACAAATTGAAAGCATTTGCAGATGACAAAAAAATGTTGCTCAAGTAATGATTATGGTCTTTGATAGGGTAGAAAACATTGTGGGAAAAGCAGAGAATGCTAGTTAACCGCATTTTCTCCTTTTTCCCCCAACAATGTTTTCAAAAGCTTTCTCTTTCAGGATTGTTCAAACTCGGGATTGTGTGGTAAAGGGTTAAATTAAAATTTTGTTGACTTGTACAGAAATACACTAGCAGCCAAGAGATGGTTGAAAAGCACTTGTATCAAACAATTTCTCTTTTGCAACATTATGTTTAAAGGTTGTCTGCTGTGAAATGATAAAGCTATCAGGTTGGTGTTATATCAACTCTTAGTCTTTACCATACAACAAAATTTTAGACTGGTCCAAATTGAAAGCATTTGCAGACGACATGACAAATGTGGCAGAAATAATGGAATTAGTCTGTGAAAGGCTAGAGAACATTGTCGGAAAAGGAGAAAATGCTGGTTACCAGCATTTTCTCCATTTCCTAGTTTTCAAAAGCTTTCTTTCTCAGGGTTGTTAACTCTTCACAAAACGACAAAATTTAGACTGGTTCAAATTGAAAGCATTTTGCAGACGACAAAATAAAAGTGACTCAAAAATAGAACTTTGATTTGGGAAGGGGAGAAAACATTGTGGGAAAAGGAGAAAATGCTGGTTACCAGCATTTTCTCCTTTTCCCACAATGTTTTCAAAAGCTTCCTTTTCCAGGGTCGTTAAAAGTCAGGATTGTGTGGAAAAGGTGTCAAAAGTCGGGATTATGTGGTAAAGAGTTAAAAAAGTCTGATAACTGAAAAAGTCGGAAACAGTAAAACTACATTTGAGCAGTGCTCTGTGACAAGCGGGCTTAACCCTTTACCACACAATCCCTACTTTTAATGACCCTGAAGAAAAAGCCTTTTGAAAACATTGTGGGAAAAGGAGAAAATGCTGGTAACCAGCATTTTCTCCTTTTACCACAACGTTTCTCCCTGTCCCCAAAACAAATTTCAATTTTCAGCCACATTTGATTTGTCGTCTGCAGATGCTTTCAATCTAGACCAGTCTAAAACTTTGTTGTTTGGTAAAGAGTTAATGCATCTGAAAAAAGTATCAACCCTTGTAAGCCTGTGCAGTCCACACAGGCTGACATGGGTCAAAAGTTTCTGCCATTGGTCAATTTTCTGCATGGCAAAGGACCATTCTACATTCAGATCTAGGTAATTGTTAGAATAAGTTTATGGATCCATAATTATGTGAAGACTTGCTTGGTATAACGTATCACAGAGATGCATTAAATCCTCTTTTGCCAGAGCTTATCTCATAGTTATGTACGCAGTAAATCTTGGTTTTGCCTTGTTGGCTGAAAGTCCTATTTCAATTTTTGAGTCGTACTTATTTTGTTTTCAAATTGAACAATTCTAAAATTTTGCCATCTGGCATAAAGGTAAGTGTAAAGAACAACAGAGGTATTTAATTCCATGTTTGAATCTGAATATACTCTGCTAAACAGACCCTCATACATACCATTTTCAGCACTGTGTGGACCTCGTTCACCAGTAAAACTAACAAATCTTCCTCCGGTCACTTTGGGCATTTCAGAAATTATTCCCTTGGGTAATGATTTCACCTTGATCACATTCTCTAAGCTGATCTTATCTATTGTGCTGTCCATATTACTTAGTTGGGGTTTCTTTACTAGTTCAGAGTTCTCAGTGAGGTTGTTCCAGCATTGGTAAGCCCTGAAGTGAGCGACCTCTCTATACACCTGAATGTGTTTCCATCCAAATGCTGAATCCTGGGGCAACACAGCTCATAACCAATTCTGCTCATAACAAACTCTGCCATTACAAATTCAGCCTATGGTAAATTCCACCCATACTTAAACCTTTCCCAAACGACAAATTTTGGACTAGTCCAAATTGAAAGAGTTTGCAGACAACAATTTTAAATTTGATGAAAATGGCAGAAAGGTCTCAAAACGGGTAGAAAACACTGTGGGAAAAGGAGAAATTGCTCGTTATGAGCAATTTCTGCTTTACGCACAGTGTTTTCAAAAGACTTGTACTACAGACACATGAAAACCAGGGCTTGTTTGGGAAAGGGTTAACCTTTATCCTGCTATGAAACTAAAATAAAACTTTCAAGTCGATAGTAAAAAACCAAATATTGCTATTTCAAAGTTATTTTGGGGGGAAAAACATCTCCTTATCGGACGCTGAAGATCAAAGATCAGACTGCACATTCTGTGCAGTCTGATCTTGATCTACACTGTCCGCAAAAGACGAGTCACGCTTAGCAGCCTAAGGGTTAACATCTATATGTTTTACCCAGTGCACTATCTCTTTCCAAGTAACAGTCTAGCCTTAGTTCCAGTTCGTTCAATTTTTCCTTTCCTATCATTCGGACGTTACTCTGGTCAAAAATGACGCAGTATACTATACCAGTAATAATTGAAGTGATAAACAGATGCAAAAAAGATCATTAGCAGACCACAATTAGGAGACATGATATGGATTAATTAACTCTTTACCAAACGACAAAAATATAGACTGGTCCACATCAAAAGCATTTGCAGACGACAAATTGAAGGTGGCTGGAATGACGAAATTTGTCCTTAATAGAATTGAAACTGTTTTCAAAAGGCTTCTTCCTCAGAGTCTTTAAAAGTCTGGACTGTGTGGTAAAGGGTTAAGAAATTACTGCCATGCCCCAGACTAGACATTCTTGTCCAAATTGGAATCATTTGCAGATGACAAATGCTGTTTCAGATTTTTAGGTTTTGCCTTTGGTAGGGTAGAAAACATTATGAGAAATGGAGAATATGCTGGTAACCATTATTTTCTTCTTTATCACAATGTTTCCAACAGCCATTTTCTTTGGGGTTGTTCAAAAACATTGTGACATGTGCTATGTAGTATTTACAAATACTTGATTTACTTCAACTCTATACCACGCAATCTCTAAGAAAGAAACCTTTGAAAAAATTGTGGGAAAAAGATAAAATGCTGATAACCAGCATTTTCTCCTTTTCCACAAATGTTTCCTATCCTTCACTAAACGATTTCAAATTTTGAGTCAATTTTTTTTTTTGTTGCCTGCAAATACTTTCATTTGGACAAGTGTAGTAAAATTTTGTTGTTTGATAATGAGTTAAGCTGCCAATCTTTGCAAGTCATGCAGTTCTACATTCATAGATATTTTACCACAGGCCTTTGAAGCTCTATTGGTCTAACATAAAACACTCAAATTTTCATTGGTCGTTCATAGAACACCATGACTAAAACAGCACATTTGCACATTGCCTCTGTATCAAGTTACCATAAGATATAGGTAGAGACAATACACCAATGAAAATTTCAGTGTTCCAAGACAGACCAATGCATCTTCAATGGCCTTAGATTTTACAATCTATTGATTGATTTCCTTATTCTGTTTCAAGATGCTAGGTATGGCTGGATGATGACGTTCCTTACCCCCTTCCCAACATGAATGTTACAAAACTTAATGTATCGTCGGCCGTCCTTGGATCGTGACCTCACGCCTTTAAGTGTTACCAATGAATCAGGTGAGAAGATAATGTCATAAGTTGGGTTGCCGACTTTCGCCTTCCTTACAGAAGCTACATTACAGAAAATTGCATCAAAATACGTTTTAAATGAGCAAATATAGGCTTAATACCAGAGATATCCCCAAAATGACACAATTTTCTTACTCCCATTTTTTCAAATACATTTTACAGTCAAAAAACACCTGCAATATTTTTCCAACATGTCAGTATTTTCGCATGGCATTTTTCAATGTTTCTTTTTAATAATAATCCCACCCACTTTTTCCACAGTAAGGCCATATCAATCATATCATGTGTCTTACAAAGAGAGGTCCTTATTCATTTTCAGACTTGTAATAATGTAATTATTAACTCTTTACCACACGACAAAATTTTAGACTGGTCCAAACTGAAAGCATTTGCAGATGACAAAATAGATGTGAATAAAAAATTTAAGTTTTATTTGGGAAGGGTCGAAAACATTGTGGGAAAAGGAGAAAATGCTGGTTACCAGCATTTTCTCCTTTTCCCACAATGTTTTCAAAAGGCCTCTACCTCTGGGTCATTAAAACTCGGGATTGTGTGGTAAACCTTTAACTATCACATACAAAACATGTCAGTTCTAGGAAGGAAAGAATTCCAAACTTATTTCTGTGTAAATCCGCAAGTATCTTGTACAATTTCATTCCCAAGTGCATGCAGTCAGTTTTATTTTCCAAATGTAGTTTTTATTATTAACAATATCTCCATAGATTAACAGCTGGTTCTTGCTTATGAGCACGAATCATAGACGGTTGAGGATAATTGTAATAAATTACAAATGGCCTTAACTTTTTCACTACTGATGACAACATGAGCACTTTTTGCGGATGGTGTAGATCTTTGATCTACACAATCTGCTACTGGATGCTAGACTATGATGCAACAGATATTCAATAGCAGTTGGAATCTTCATTTAGACTTCAAAAAAAAGGAATTTCCTGAGGTAGTAGTGAATGGGTTAATGGGGCAGTTTTCACCTTTTACTGCAGTTCACCCCAAGTTCATCCTAAAAGTGTTACTGTTCTTTCCGGAAATCATCGAAGTTTTAAGTAAAAGTATTTACACTCCCAATTCTAAGTGCATTAAGTCTGTGCTTAGCTAGTATGGTGGTCTTACCTATTTTCGTGGGACTAAATTGACAATTTTAGCTTAACATATCTAAATGAAGAACTGATCACAAAAAACATTTTATTAACAAAAAAATCAAATGTAAATGCATATAAAAACATAAATTCTGCCTGAATCATGCATATTCAACGGCAAGAACATATTTCACCCTTCAATATTTTGCCGGAAGCTGAATTGACACATGGGAAAACATGACCTCATTTCGTGGCTTTCAATATTTATAGAACAGCTCATAAATAAAACACTAAAGTTCACTATGTACCCCAAAACTCATTAAAAACCTTAACTATCACAAGGAGGGACTGTTTGGAACAATGGAAATGAGCAGCTCTGAGTCAATTATCCTAAGTTTTTGAAGCGCGATGAAAAGGATGGATTAGTGTCATGGCGGCCATTTGCCCTCTCGTGACGGCAGCATCAGAATACTAAAATAACATAAATTAAGGCATTCTGGTCCCTTTTATCAATTTATAAGCACCTATGAGGACAGATTAGGAATTATTTTAAACACTATTTTATCGTAAAACATCTGAAAAATATTGAATATCTTAATAAAAGGGCTGGAAACATTTTCTCTCTGTAGCAGCGAATGTTCTGGAAAAATTGTTTAATCATAAGTGACCGAACAAAATAGGTCACGAAATTCTCTGATCTAATTATAGACCGGACTCTTGTCACATTATTCCAGTATGGTCACATGACTTTTTGGCATCGAGACTGACAATGTCACATGTCGGGAATTTTTCAGGATTAAAATAAAGTATCAGACAAGAGAATTTAAATTCGGCACGTATAGGGTTGAAAAAAGTAATAAGAAATTTGACACTAAAATCGGGCTTTCCTGTAGTAACATTCGTACTTTCTTGTTTTTGTTGCATTTTATAAATTAGCTGCAGTGACACTGTTGTTTACATTCAAATGAGCGGTTCACACAAAACAGTGACGTCGTTCACTTTTTAGTTCACGAGAAAACTTGGATATCATTTCGGGTTCGAAAACAGGTACCCCACGAAAATAGGTACGTCGACCATGCGAATATGGGTCGAATTTGGTATGGGCCGAAATGACGTCCAGTTACCTGAAGATGTAGAAGCTGAAAAGGGTGCAAGATGCATTTGCAATTTTGAAATCGACGAACCTTCCATTTCAAATCGAAAAATAATCGCGTACGCTTTATGGGGAATAGCCTTGGTGTGAAAGACCTTACTCTTCTCTATGTACAGGGCCAACGCTATTTACCAACCGCAACCAATCATTGGCAGGCAAAGGTAACAAGAAGATGGGATCCGGTAAAACACCCTACGTCATTTCGGCTGATGACGTAGGCTGATTCATGAATATGCAAATGAAAGATTGGCATTTTCCGTCATCCGGATTGGACTACAAAACTGCAGCCTGAAATCAATCTAATAGAATGGAGTTTTAAGGCCCGTCGACAGCTGAGGTCATATTGGGCGCATATACAAAGGTAAGAAGCGATATTGTGAAGTATTGAGTCAGAAATGTATAAAACTAAATGGGTAAACAGTAAAAGGTACGAATAAGTGAGGTTTAACGGATAAAAAAAGATAAAAGAAAGGCCAAAAAAGCCCTTAAAACGAGACAAGGTAGATAAAAATCACTAAATTTTTCTGAAAATGTTTGCCTCTTTGAGGTATACAAATAATGATTCAATCTTCACAGTATCAAATAGAAGACTCATGCTATCTACTTAGTAGTATTTATCGCGTATTTGCGCCAAGTCAACGCACGGTATCCGGTTAAAACGTCCCACTTTTGGTTAAAACGTCCCCATTTCTATTCCGAATTGGTTAAAACGTTCCCGTATATTTTATTAAAATTATTAGTTTGATATTGTTTAATTATTTCAGAGACATACAATCAGAGACATAGATTAGATTGTGTATTGTATGTCTCTGTACGTCTCTGATTATTTCAGAAATCGTTCGCAGTTTTTTTTTTTTTAGCTTTATTTACCACGTCAATGGGTACGTGGGAGTCGTGGTCATCCCCCACCATACCTTACATAAGATGTTAGTAAGCAGTGTTAGTTTCATTTTTAAACACATGAACGTATTTACCAACATTTAAACGTATTTACAATAACTTCATGAAAGAAAACATGTTCTTATAAAAAACATACAATAATATATATGAGATATGCTCCGTTAAATAGGTGCTCAATGCCTCTCCGCAATCCCTCAAGCCAAGCAAGCCATCATATACTTTTGAATGCACAAAAGCCACCTTTTTTTTAAAAACCGACTTAATTACGAGGTAGAATGGTCCTTGGACATACAGAAAACTGGCCTTTAGCGAAAGGTTTCGCTTCAGGTCAGCCTGCGCGAACTACGCAGGCTGACCTGGGTCGACACCTTCTCGCAGATGCATTAAGCCCCCTTTTCACGGAGCACGGCTCACATACATTCATCTTTTCAAAAAGGTAGCATTATGAAAATTGAAATAATTTCAGTTAAAATCTGTGGCAATTAAGCTTGTGTGTGCGTGTGTGCGTGTGTGTGTGTGGAAAACAAAAATATAATGAAACTGGTTGGTGTAAAAAAATGGCATCATTGATTGTGTGTTTAAAAAACTATGCTTATTCTAAAATCGATATTGATTCATGGAAGGCGTTCTAAGATATGTTCAACAATTGTCATGTTATTGTTTTCAAGCCCAGTCGTTTTCGTATTGCTATGGATATTCACAGCGGTAGTAAGAAAATTCTTCATACCAATAAGTGACGGTTTATAAGTTTTTTTTCTACAAAAGTAAATATATTTTTTAACTTCTAAAAGCAAATTGTCTAACAAAAAATTTGGTTTATATGTTCCCAAAAGAAAAAATCTACTATTTATTTGTAAATTGCGGTCAAAATTTTTCAATACTGTTGTAATTTTATCCATCAAAGGCGTTATATACTCACAATTATAGAACAAATGTAAAAGTGTTTCTTCATGTGTTCCACAGAAAGTACATAAATAAGTATCGACCAAGTTCATTTTGAAAAGTAGCGAATTTGTTGGGAGGATCCTGTGAACTATTCTTGTCTGGAACCATTGTGTATAAGTATCTTGAGTACATTTAAAGACACTTCCGTGAACTAGATTCCAATCAATTTCTAAATCATTGTATATTGAGTTCCACTTGACTCTACATGACGCAGTTTCTCTGTTCTCAATTAATTTGTTGTAAATATGTTTGTTTATCTCTTTTTTAGTTAATATTTGAAAAAAATAACAGTTAATGCTAGGGTTATGGTTTTCATTTAGGAATTTCTTTTGAATTAGTATATGATGCTTCGACAAGAAGCTCTTAACTGAGTTTAATAAACTGCAGTACCTTAAAAAAATTTGTTTTATTATTGGTTAGGTTATTGATTTCATTCCAACTTTTAAAATGACCATTTTCATTTAAAAGGTCTTTGATATATCTTATACCGGCATTGTACATTATGGAATCATAGACGTAATTTGATTCAATTATAATATTGTCGTTATGAAACAATGGCATATTAATTATATCTACCCAATTTGTAAATTTACATTTCGATATATAGGTAGTAAAAGACTGTAGGACATCAATCCAAAAATCGTTTTTAATACTTTTCATGATTTGTTTACAGTACGAAATACCTAAATTGAAAAATTTTTGTGTATCAAATATTCCATTAATAAATATATAACAGTCCCCTTTGCTACCAGCAACAAGTTTTTTTAACCATTTAATTTTCATACTCATGTTATAGCTATTTACATCTATCATTTTTAGACCCCCTTCTGTGTACTTCTTTATAAAAATACTCCGTTTTATTTTAGCCGTACCACCCCATACGAATTTATATAACATATCATTTAAACTTTTCATGTATTCATCCGATGGTGACGGTAAACTAATAAACAGGTTAGTAAGTAAGGAGATTAAAATGCTTTTAACTACAGTTATTTTTCCAATAGGAGTTAGTTTTCTCCTATTCCAGTAGGATATACTATTTTTAATGCTTTGTAGTTTTGGTTCAAAATTGTTTTTTATCATTTGTTTCAGATCAACATTGAAATGTATCCCAAGTAATTTAAATTGTGTTTCCCCCCAAGATAGTTTCCATTTTGTTTTAATAGATCTTGAACTATATTTCATGCATCCAATCCATAGTAGCTTCGTTTTATCGAAATTGACCTTCAGGCCTGAAATATTTGAAAAATTTTCAAGTAACTGTAATGTACATTTGAACGAATTTTCTGAACCATCTAAAAAAAGGGTTGTGTCGTCTGCAAATTGTGATATTATGTATTCTCGTTGTTTAACTTTTATTCCTGTGATATTTTTTTCATTTTTTATTTTGATGTTAAGAATCTCTGTACAAAGAATAAAAATGTATGCTGAAATTGGATCTCCTTGTCTACAGCCCCTTTTGACCGTAAAGTAATCTGAAAGAAAACCATTAACTTGAACACATACTTCCGTATCATACAAAAATAACTTAATCCATTCTCGAACCATTTCACCAAAGTTAAAAAAAGATAACATTTTTTCAATAAAGTTAAAGGATAAGGAGTCAAAGGCTTTCTCAAAATCAATTAACATTAACAATCCAGGTATTCTATGTTCTTCACAATATTGCATAATATCATACACTAATCTGGTATTTTCTCCTATGAATCTATCTTGTAAAAAACCCGTTTGATCACTTGAAATTATATCATTTAAAACATTCTTAATTCTTTTAGCAATACTTCCAGATGCAAGTTTATATAAGACATTTAAAAGCGTGATTGGTCTCCAATTTTTTAAAAATTGTCTTTCTTTATTTTCTTTCGGAATACAAGTTATTGTTCCCAATTTAACATTCCGTGAAAATGATTTAGATATAAACGCGTGATTTAAAGCTTTTACTACAAAATGACCAATCTTATTCCAAAAAAACTTATAAAAATTTGAAGTAAATCCGTCATTTCCGGGGCTCTTATCATTTTTCATATTCTTTAGGGTATCTGTGGCCTCATTGTATTGTAGCAGTCCTTCAATATCCTTTTTCTGTTTCTCATTTAATTTCTTTACAGAACACCCTGCTAACTGTTCAGAAAGATCGAAATCAACAATGTTATTTGGTTCAGTATATAAATTTTCATAAAATCGTTTAGTTTCTTTTAAAATTTCTTTTTGATCAAAAATGTGAGTTCCATCTTCTTTTTCTATATAATGCATAGTTTTTGAAGCTACATGTTGTTTCTCTAAATTACAAAAATAATTAGTTACTTTTTCTCCGTTGTCAATCCAGTTTGATCTTGATCTAATGAAAAAACCATTTAGCCTTTCCTTCCTTAAAGTTTCCAATTCTAATTGTAGTGAACATAGCCTGTCTTTGTTTGTTTCATTAAGATTATTTTCTAAATATGAAATTTCTTTTTCAATAGAGTTTTCTCTTATGCATTTTGTTTTGGCTTTATAAGTAGAAAATGAAATGGTTTCCCCGCGTATTTCCATTAACAATGTTTTCAAAAAAAGTTGATCATCTATTATAAATTGTAACTGTGATTTATCAACGTTTAGGACATTTTCAGTATTGTATACTGGCAAACAATATTGGAAGATTACGCTATCTATTTTTTTTGTTTATACAATCGACATATTCTTTATCTTTTAATAATGAATTATTGAACTTCCAAAATCCTTTTCCATGTTAAGATTACGCTATCTATTTTTTTGTTTATACAATCGACATATTCTTTATCTTTTAATAATGAATTATTGAACTTCCAAAATCCTTTTCCATGTTCCTGCTTTGAAAACTGAAGTTCGAGCATTATTATTGAGTGATCAGACCTGTAACTTATATCTATATCACAGTTTCTAACAAATGAGAGAAGGTTTTGATCAATTAAGAAAAAATCTAACCTTCCCTTTTGTAATGGTGATAACCTTTTCCATGTATACTTTCTTGTAGCCCCATGTAAATGTCTAAAAGGGTCAACAAGCTCGTTATCATTAATTTGCATTGTTAAAAATTTTCTTGATTTTTCGTTGTGGTTACTGTACTTGTAGTTTTCATAATCTATTGATGGGTCTAAAACTAGATTAAAGTCCCCACAAATTATAAAACTATGAACATTATCAAAAGACTTAATTTTATCAAACACGTTTTTAAAAAAATCAGGGTTATCGGAATTTGGTGCATATATATTTGTAAGGATAAATGATGCATTTTCGTAAGAAATATTAAGCGCAATAAATTGCCCATTATTATCTTTTTTGCATTCCGCTACTTTAATATCTAATCCTTTCCTAAGTAGAATAGCTACACCTTTCGAGTTAGAAGAACCATGACTATAAAAGCATACTCCTTCCCACTGTTGATAAATTTTGTGTTCAAGTTCTTCAATGAAGTGTGTTTCCTGCAAGCATAGAACATTCGCAGTTTTTTCTTTAGACTTGGCTGAGTCATTTATTGTGACATTCATTGATTTTTTAACCCATGTCCTGCCGAACTTAAATTTTCAAGCCTTTGAAGCATAACATTAATTTTTGATAAAACTTATGACATTTACTTTAATTAGTATCACTTAAACCATCATTAGATATCGTAACTGTATTTCAAGATCAGCATGACTACACTCATGATGAATGTGCGTATGAATTTTTTTTTTTTTCACGGTTTTCGCCAAGTAGAATCAAGAATTTATGTAATGTAGATTAAGTAGAATCTAGATTGTATAATGTAGGCTAAGGGTTAAGGCCAATACTGTCTATAGTATGAATGTTTATTCGACACGCTAAAAGGGCCCCATGTCTGCAATGTTCTCATTGATTAAATTTTAATGCGTAAAGTATCCATTTAATCCTTCACCCTTAACCAAACAATCCCAAGTCTTAATGACCAAGAGAAAGAAACACTTTCAAGACAGCGTAAGAAACAGAAAAAATGCGGATATCAGAATTTTAATCTTTTCCAAAAGTGTTTCACGAAAAAGTATATCTTCTGTTGAGGGAGAATAAGACTGGTGTGTTTCACAAACATCTTTTAAATTTCTGCTCGTTAGTTTTCCGCTATAACACGTAAGTAAGTGGCACTGGATTTTTTTTTCCGTTTTCCTGTGGTGTCCTAGACAAAACCCATCATTCTACGGGAAAAAAAACAAAAGCTTTAAACTCTTCCAAAATTAAAGAGATTTTAACACGAGGTCCTACAATTCGAATTCGCTTTTGAAAAGGTAGAAAATATTGAAGGAAATGGAGATTATGTCTGGTGACATATATATTTTCAACCACTATCCTAGGTTTAGTTAAATTGAGATCGGTAAAGAGTAAACACATTGTGTAGTAAGGAGAACAGTAACCGGGATATCTTCTTTTCTAAAAGCAGGGTTGGTAAATGGTAAAAACTGTCTCTCTCTCTCTCTCTCTCTTAAGAATTCCCGATGCAAAACAACATGTAAAAATAACAAAATAACGTATTCGTACGCATATGTATGATAAACCAAATGTATTGAAGGAAGTGCTCATTGAACTCCGACTCCACAGCATGCCCATCTCAACCCACACTACCCGCCATCGAAATTCAACTGAAATGTCCATTACATGCGATTAAACTAACAATATTTGATAGATCAGATTGTTACCCTAAGAAAGTGCCCTCCAAGATCCTGAAGATACCCATTTTCAATACAAGGGAACATCGTTTGTTACCGACTTTTTAACTGCAACGCAAAACTTAAATTGTCCGTGATCATTCTCCATCTTTCGCATTTTTTTTTTTTTTTTTTTCTCTCATGGCATAGCATTTGATTGTTTGATAAATCTCTTTACTAGACCTAACCAAATTGAAAGCATTTGTAGACGAACAATTACATTTAGCTCAAATAATGATTTTTTTTTTTTTTTATGTCTTTGATAAGGGGGAAAACATTGTGGGACAAAAAGAACAAAAGCTGGTCACCAGTATTTACTCCTTTTCTGACAGTCTTTTCAAAAGCTTTCTCTTTCAGAGTTACTAAAAACTGGGGACTATGTAGTAAAGAGTTGCGTGTGTAATTATTATCTGAGATGACCTATTAATTCGTTAGCACGAGTCTGTGAGATGTGAAACGCTTTATATGCATAATTTGATAAGAAAATCTAGCTATTTTGATTTCCTACACTAAGCAAAAAATAACTTGGCAGTATTGCATTTACGATGCTGCCATCGATTGCAAGAACACTGCATAGCATGCTGCCGTTTTCTGGCATCTTTCTTACACACAATGCATAAATATTATTCCATGTCACTTTATCATTTAATATATAACAAATTGCAAGATTCAACAAACTTAACAGTGCACAGTCTTATCTGTTCTTTTTAATTTCCTATAAAATGTACTGAGTTGCATTATTATTTGTAAAATCAAAAGCCGACTTTATAAACTGCAACATAAATACTAATTAAAAGTCCCGTACATTCCCCCTGTACAATCTCAAGATCGGGTAAAGTTGGACAAACGCAGATAATTGTTTAAATGTAACGAATAAGACTGAAAATCTGCTGAATCGGCAAAAGGAACAATTTCAAAACTAAGTGATTCATATAATTTCGTCTTTATTATCACTCGTCATTACCGACTGATTAACGAGATATCCTTTTCACCTAAACGATTGATCATACAAAGGTATTTGCAATTAATGTCAACAAATCTGTTAACAAACAACTTTATTCTTTGTAACTCATATCAAAATTGATCAAATTAATTAACGACTACAACTTTTACCAGTAGTTAATAAGAAAAAAAAAAAAAAAAAAAAATCGAAGTGGGACGTTTTGACCAATTTTTTTGAACAGTGGGACGTTTTAACCAAATTAATGGGACGTTTTAACCAAAAGTGGGACGTTTTGACTGTGGGACGTTTTGACTGTAAACCCAACGCACTCAATATATGCTTGACGGTGAGAGGAGCAGAGCACAGGATGCATTGTGGCGCCTCCTCTCCCTTTAGGAGATAGGAGTGCGTAAGATGCGTATGACCGATACGCAGACGGGCCAGAACAATTTCTTCGAGGCCACAAGTCCTTGCGTCTGGCAGCCATTCTCCAACTTAATACAGAATAGTTTATTCTGGTTATTTAGCGAGTCGTTCCACGAAGTATCCCATACAGACTGAATGAAAATATTAATTGAAGGTTTAAAATCAGTAAAAGGAACTTTAAAAGGTAAAATATCAAGTGACAATGCCTCCTTGGTAGCTGTATCTGCCTCTTCATTTCCACTAATACCAGTGTGGCTGGGGAGCCAACAGAAAACAACGTCAGTAGTTCCGCAGATGTCAGATAATTTATCTAAAAGATTAACAATAATTGCGTTATCAGTCTTCTCATGCTCAAGTGCTTGCATAGCAGAGAGTGAATCGGTAAAACCGTCTTCCTTTATATGATCAAGAGCAACGTCTATAGCTTTTAGCTCTGCAGAAAAAATTGAAGATTTATCTGGAAGACGAAACTGATAGAGTTCGCCGTCTGGCACAGCAGCCGCGGCAACCCTGTCACCTTCTTTTGAACCATCTGTATAAATGTGTTCATAATTGTAATACAGCCTTTTTAATTCTAGATATTTGATTTTAGATATAGTAGGATCTGTTGTTGCCTTTTTGTATGATGCTAGATCATAGACAAATGTCGAACTGTTGGAAGTCCATAAAGGCACATCTGTAATCTTCTGCTCCGCTACGTCATCAAGGTCGAAGCCAAGACTTCGGATATCAGCTTCACACCGGAGACTGACAGGAGGTATGACATTTTTTTTCTTTAAAAATTCGTCTTTATACAGAGGTTCAAATACAACTTTATGAGTAGGATTTTTAGGGTTTGACTTCAGTTTTATATAGTACTGCATGGACAGTTTCTTTCGCCTAAGATTTAAGGAAGGCTCATTTGCTTCTGCATACAGACTTTTTATTGGAGAAGTCTGAAATGCGCCTAGTACAAGATGCAAGCCTTGATTATGAATAGTATCAAGTTTGCGCAAGTATGACTGACGGGCCGGCCCGTACACAGCGCAACCGTAATCCAACTTTGATCTTACAAGGGACCCATAAAACCTTTTTATCTGCTCCCCAGTCCATACTGGAAACTACACGTAAAAGATTGAGAGCTTTCTGACATTTATTGCTCAAATAATTGATATGAGAAATGAACGACAATTTAGAATCAAATAAAAGACCTAGAAATTTGAACTCTTAGACGACTTCTATACGAACACCATCTAATGTAAGGTCTGGGTCAAGATGAAATTTTCTTGAATTACAAAAATGAATACATTTAGTTTTTGTTTTGGAAAACTTGAAACCATTTTCTTCAGACCATTTGCTTAAATTCTTCAAGATCTGTTGGAGCTATCTTTTAGTAGTATTCATGTGTTTTGACATGTAGCAAATGCAGAAGTCGTCGACATAAAGAAAACATTCCACACCATGGCATACAGATTTGATAATATTGTTAATCTTTACAGTAAAAAGTGTAACTGAAAGAATACATCCCTGGGGAGCGCCCATCTCTTGTTCCTGGGGGTTAGAAAAAGTATTACCGTCCCTGACTCTAAACTGCCGCTCATTTAAAAAAAAACCTGAAATGAAATGAGTAAGGCGACCTCTAATACCGAAATCATAGAGGTCATTCATAATTCCATACTTCCATGTTGTATCGTAAGCACCGGAAGACATGAGGAGCGATTGTGTTGTTGAATCGGATCCTCGGACGCTTTTGGAAGACGATCCGACTCAACGACTCTTGCTCGCTTGTTATTTTGTTTTCTTTGTTTTTTGGTGGAAGTGCTAACATTTCCTTCACTTGACTCTGTTCTTTTTCCTTTGGGGGATTTTCTGGGGGCAGAAGCTGTTGCATTGTCAGAAGTGGTGTCTCTAGCTTGTGGTTTGACTGGAGAATCAGTTGTCTGAATATTTGCATCTTTCATCTCAAGTGTCTTGTTTGACTTAAAAATAAACCTGTAAGTATTGGGTAAAATATGATTAGCTTCAACAATTTTTCTGGCTTCTGGAAATGATAGACTCTCTTTGTATTTAATAGTTACAATTTCTTTTTCTTTCTTCCAGAAGTCACAAGTTCTGGATGTTGACATGTGTTGTCCGCCACAATTAGTACACTTAGTTTTTCTGGTACAATCCTTTTCATCATGATCGTTCGCAGTTTCGCCACAACGGCGACACAGCTTGCTTCCGAGACCCAATCTACATTTTTTCTCATGATGACCAAATTTAAAACAGGAGTAGCATTGAAGTAGGTTGGAGATGTAAATGTCAACTCCTACATTCAAATAACCAATTTTTAGTGACTTTGGTAAGACTGCTGTGCGGAAAGTAAGAACGATTGTGTTTGTACTCTTTTTGACACCATTTCTCCATATTGTTATCCGACGAGCTACAGAGACATTCTGTTTCGAGAGCTCTGCGACAATTTCCTCTTCTGAAACTCCAGCCAAATCGGGGCATCTAATGACCCCTCGTGACCTGTTTAAACTTCCATGCGGAGGACACTTTGCAGGCGTTAGATGGAAGCGAATTTCAGCATGTTTTGGCTTTTCGATCTCAACTATGTCAAAGTTCCTGAATTCAACTTTTTTTACAGACTTACGGCAGCCAGCAAGAGAAACGAGAACTTTTTGGATGACGAAGGGAGACAGTTTCGTTAGTGGTTCTTCAGGCACAACAGATTCAATCAGAAGGAAGCGAGGAAATGAAGCATTGCTATGTCCATGGTCCGAATCATTATCATCTTGTTCGCGCGATCGTTTTTTGATTGGGTGATCCATGATTAGTTTTTATTTATTCGTCATTCGTGGCACCCCACCCACCATGGAGCCCAACAAGGGGACATAATGTCATGGAGCGGATATCCTGCTCCCTTATGCCAGGGTTACCCAGATGGTATACCCTGAATAAGTCGGAGCGACAAAGAAAAGACATGGGTAGTCCCCCAGATCAGGGATTTGCCATGGCAGTTAAAGCCCCAACGAAAAATCCACAACACCCATTTAGCCCATAAGCCTATATAAGACCGGGACTTAAAAGTACATATCTATTAAAGGGTAAAAAAGGGCACTTTTCCAGCAAACATTAAATATAGTTTTGACATACGTGTTGGATTATTCCTTTGAATTATGTAAATAATAGAGGAAAAAAAAAAACATCAAATATTCCAAGTTTGGTTCAAAATCGCAAATTTTGTGTTTCAAGATGTATCGAGAGATGTATTGCAGGAAGGAGACATCTGCACTCTGGGTACAGATGTCCTCCCACCATACAACTCCCCCAACACAAAACAATTACATAAAATACGCTCAGTCCTAAAACGACCAGCCGATTGCACTAGACCGGGCCCTTCTAGGCTCTCGTTTACACAGAAGCCGAGGCCAAAGTAGTGTGTTGGAGAGCTGGAGATCCCTGGGCTCCCCTCAACTACCAGGACCCTCTTTTCCTGCTTACGAGTCTCCACCCACGGCAAACAGGCGGGTCCATTTGGTGGGGTCCTACCACTACTGCAGGATGGCAGCTGGACAATTTCTATCCCCCCGCCCAGCTGGGGGCAATCTAATGTAGGAAAAACAAACAATCTGGAGGATTTCATAAAGTAATGGGAATAGCTCTACACATGATTAAAAGTGCTAAAAAAATCTATTGATTAATGTTTACTGTTTTACCCTATTTTAAGTGATTTTAGGTAATGAGCCCGAAGTTGAAAGTAAAAGTTCAACGAAAAGGATTAAAAACAAGTTACATTTTTCTTCATTAAACCGGAGGGTCGGTAAAAAATAAGACGCGGTTGATCTATTTAGAGGCCAGATATATTATTTCGGACCTCATAGTGAGAATTCTTAGGACCCAGATATGCTGAATTTACCAAGACAATTAATAAAGACAATCACTGTTTACACGAACCTACCTTTCGACATCAAGTCAATAAATTTAACATAATGAATGTAACGTACGATAACTTAAAGTCGTCATTTATTCACACGTCGGTAAATAATGCGAAGTTGCTAAGGTTGCGCTTGCGGTTCCCGGTTTGCGTTAAATATGTAAAGCTACCCTTTCCCTATAAGCAGAAACCAGTATTTTGGTAACAATCGCGTTAAATTATAAATGACACCATAAAAAACAGAGGGAGGTGAGGCCTGGTGACATTAGGTTGAATGACTCTTAAAGTCGGCAAATAGTTGCTCCTTAGGTCGTCATGTGAACCTAAAGTCATCATTAGCAGGATTTTAAAAAATCAAGAAAACCTTAAAATAAACAATGCAACTGGATTTTAATATCACATCGTACAAGCTGGGACCTAGAACTTCAAAATGAAAACCAGTTTTTCCCCTTCGTGTCAGACTGAGTACGACCAAAGTATTGATGACAGGTATTAACCCTTTCCCAGACAAGCCGTTTTTACGACCGGGAGAAAATGGCCATTGGAAACATTGAGGGAAAATGAGAAGATGCTCACTACGAGTATTTTCCTTTTTCCTACAATGTTTACAACCCTTTCAAACACAAATTACATCCTTTGAGTCATACATGTAAATATATATATTTTGTCGATATTTTATCGACCTTTGATATATGGCCCGCAACATACGAAATAACACCTTTGGACATTCGCATAAAGTGTCGCCACGGATAAGCCTGCGCAGTCTGCGCAGGCTAAATCGAGACGGCACTTTACGACTACATAAGATTTTTTCATACAATAGACTTTCGTGAAACAGAAAATCGCACAAAAAAAGGGAAGTGTCATCTAGGATTAGTCACACACTACACAGGCTGATCTGGGACGACAAACTTTTACACATATGTCCGAAGGCCCCTTTTCATGTGTTGCACGCCACACATGTAATACTGATTTCTAGCATTCATTCTGCTTCTGAAAACCACTGTAATATCTGCAAAAACAGTCAGGTCGAATCTTATTGGAAACTGATTCAAATTCTTTACATCTTGAATTAATTTATTATGTGTTTTAACCCTGTCTTAGACGACAAAATTTGGACTGTCCGAAATTCATCGAGTTTGCAGACCAGAAGTTCACATGTTAAAATGCGGCGAAGTTTGCCGATTGGGTAGAAAGCAGTGCGGGAAATTGAGAAACTGCTCGTTATGAGAGCTTTCTTCTATTCCCACTATGTTTTTTAAAGACTAAACTGCCGACATGTAAAAATTCAAGAGTGTCATTGTCGCCTCGGATTAGCCTGTGCGAAATGCGCTGGCTGATCTGGTACGAAAATGTACGCAAATATCTGAATGCCCTTATTCGCAGGCAACCGCCCATTTAGGGAACATATTTTCCATAACAATGTGAACAAAGAACATATATGTCAACATGCTAAAGCCGACTTCAGTACATTAGAAATATATGTATTTAATTACAATGTTGCATAACGATAGAGAATAAGACTCATCAGGGGGTGTGGACGCACTCATGAGCTGATCTAAATGTTGGCATGTCCAGCTTGACATAGTTGTATCAGTTATTCTTTCATAAGATCCTTGTCTTAACATGAATACTAGACCATTCATGTTTTGATGCCTATGAGACTAGCTGAGCAAGGTCGTCTTCTTCAGCTTTTAAATGCTATCGTGCATGTCTGTTGTGGACCGATACGCCGATTTCGTACACTTGCTTCTTGTAACGGACGCAATAGATATTTAGATTTGGCTTTTTGTTGTGAAATGATGTCGTGTAAAGCTTTAGCACAATCAGGCTTTAAATTTCCTACTTTACGCTGTCCACTGAATACAGCTACGGCAGAGGGGTAATATGGATTGTTAGGTTCAAGTTCCACAAGATATGTCCCCATGATGTCAAGTTGACGGCGCCCATAATGGTGCAAACCAACCATCTGTACATTGCATACCACAAGCTTCTTTATTATAAACTATCAGTCCTGAAGAATACGTATGTGCGGACTCGCCAAGCGAAAAAGGACCATCGGGTATCTGCGAAAAGTATCGGCACAAGTGAGCCTGCGCAGTACGCGTAGGCTGACCTGTGTCGAAACTTTTGGCCTTTGATATATTTTCTATATGTAAAAGGGTCTATGCCTTGCAGTACAGTTATGTAATAGCCATTGATCCTTACCAGCCACCACTGGCTTCAAAGACTATTCCATTTTCTAACCCACGCAGATATCAGAAGGTACATTTTAGCTTGACGAGTCACAAATTATTAAAATTACTTATGACATAACCTACAGCACATCATTTCCACGACAGTTTTGCTTTTCTTATGTGCCCTTTGTTTCTCTCTTTCCTCCTTTGCCTTTCAGCTTTAAGTTTCTCGCAAGCTTTCGTTGTTGTATTTCAGTTTTTCGCTTGAGATGTTGTTGTTCCTTTTCGACACGCTTTTCTTCGCGCTCTTTCTTCCGTTTCAATTTATTCTCTGTTTCAAGCTTTTTCTTTGCCTCCCTTTCCTCCAGCTCTTTGTGAACTTCAGTACTTGTCAGGACTCTGGCTTTGCCGGTAGTTTTTGACAGATTTCTGGGCTGTAGCTGGCACGATCAGCATGTTTACAAGATCTTGAGGAATCAACCCTGCTTGCACTAATGGGTGGCTTTGAACAGCAACAGGGGAGGGTGAACTACCCGACGAAGATACATTTATTAGATACAAAAGGTGAACTAGAGAGTACAACAGATGGAAACGGATCTGTTTCGGGTATTTTTAACTTTAGTCTGCGCCAAGTTTGAAATAGTGTGTCATTGAGCTCAATTTCACAGTTGAAACAATCTTCAAACTTCCTTTTCTTCCGTGGCGTTAACGAGCATTCCAATGCCGCTAGCGCTAGATCAGGTGGACAATCACTTGGGGAACCATCAGTTGTTTCAGACAACATGTCGTCTTTTTCTGGAGATACGCATGTAAGCGGCTCTAGTGTTAGAATGCCGTCCTCACCAACAATAAAGCTGACGTCAAGCATGAAGTCACTATCAAGCACCTCTTCATGACCAGAAAGTTGAAAACTTGTGTCCTGGTGATTTACATCACATTCAGATGGTTGGACATTAGCCATGTTTGGAGTTTCTGTGGATTTGGATGGTGGAATTGAAAGAGCGATGGAGTTGGCCTAAATATTCGTGAAGCATTGATTTGTCGACTGCATTTGGGTCGAATGGGTGGATTCCACATTTTCGAAAACCTTCTGTTATGCATTCAATCGTAAAGCTTTTTTCAAAGATCACTTTAAAGACAGCACTTACATGTACATTCTCTTTTGAAATCCAGAGGTCGCTTTTTACCATCTTGGCCTGGTTAACAACTTTGGCAGTTTCAATTTTCATTTTTCGATAGACTGCCACATCCAAGAGTTGAGGGATATGTGTGGTCTTAGCGGGCAGGCATAACAAAATGACCTCCTTTGCAATGGCTGGACGTATGAGGGAGACACTGAGATGCGAGGTAGTTCCATCTTGAATCAATAAAATAGGTCGCTGTGGAACTGCATATTGAAGAAAAGTCTTTTCAAACCACTGCAAATAAAGCCGTTGATCCATAAACCCACTCTCTAAACACGCATAACTTGCATTTACTGGTCCTTGACGGCGGTATGGTCCCCCGGCAAACATTTTGTAAAGATTATCAGGGGGGTTATGCCTGCAACAGTGTACAGATATGTGTTCGTTCGTAGCTATGGATCATGAGTGTGTATGTTTTATTCTGGCAGGTACAAGCACTTTTTGGCCTGCAGATTTATTCAGATATAGGGCAGATGCATTGCAGTTATAAATACGTTCAGGTTTGTCATGTAGACCATTGCTGTCTAATGTATCCTTCAGTAATGAAAAAAATAATCGCGAAGGGCATATTCTGTTCCTCCACATGCGCGACCTCTGTCTAGCGGATCAGGACGTCTTATGCCTAGATCTGGATGCCGGCTTTTAAAGCCCTGCCACCATTTCCTAGATGGCCCACGTTCGGTAAATACATGTTCTTTGCTGTGTTCCTTGGCAATACACCATGCAAAACCAATTAGCTGTTGAATTGAGAGAGGAAATCCACGGTCAGCCATGTATGATATATAGTTACACAGCGCTGATTCTTCTTCAGCAGTAAGAGCGGTTTTAACCCCCATTTTGACCTCCATAGACACCTTGCCATGTACTCTATCAGAGAGTGTCATCCTAGGTACATGGTACATCTTCACTGCAGCGTTTATGGTCTTTCTACCTGCTTTTACGTCATTATACGCTAATTTCATGGACTCTTCAGACCATTTTCATAATTTTGCAGGTCGATTTTCCATATTTCTGTAACGTTAAAATACCACATATATTCAAAGGGGCCTTAAAACATTTGCCGTTGTGATACATGGCCTGCAACATGCGATTTGGGGCCTTCGGACATCTGCGTAAATTGTCCAGGATTAGCCTTCCTTGTCCGCGCAGGCCAGTAAGAGACAACAATTTCCGTAGTTATGTGATTTTCTAATCACGAAAGTCTACTCTTACAGAAAATCCAATATAAGCGTAAAGTGTCGTCCTGTATTAGCCTGGGCAGGCTGGTCCGGTACGACACTTTACGCAAATGTTCGAAGGCCCCAAATTGCATGTCGCAGGTCATATAGCTTATTTGTGTTGAAAACAGCATTAAACTAGAGTAAAAAGACGTAGATCTAAAACGCGTTAAAGTTTAGTTTAAACATATTTTATTGCCATTTTTGTACAAAATCATATTTATAATATACAAACACAGAAATATTTGGCAAAGGGGGTCTGGCCACAAGTTCTGACAACTTAGGTTCGGCCGTTCCCTTATGGTTTCTTACACATGTTAATATCTTCTAGATAGTGCTTATATTCAGTCATGAATCCAAAAATTTCGTCTTTAGGTATAGAAGGTATTGATTTTCCGGTCATGAGATACTTTTTACGAAATGGCAAATGGGTAAGATATGCAAATTTGGAGCAAAAGGTTGATGCTCGAGCCTGCTGACAAACTTACTCTACAAAGACAATGAATAAAGACAAGGGCTGTTTTCTGGATCCTACAGGGCTGTTTACTGAATCCCCATCTTACTTTCTTTCAAAAACACTATGAAGTAGTTACTGATATAACCTGGACTGTGCAAATGGGTGAGATATGCAATTCTGGACCAAAAGGTTGATGCGCGAGCCTGCTGACAAACGTACTCTACTAAGAAAATGAATAAAGACAGGGCGGTCTACTGGATAACCCATCTTACTTTCTTTTTAAAACATTATGAAGCAGTTACTAATACAACGTAATCAAAGCAAATGGGTAAGATATGCAATTCTGGACACAAAGGGTTGATGCTCGAGCCTACTGACAAACACAGTTGAGACAACGAATAAAGACTAGGGCGGTTTACTGTCCCAAAGGGCGGTTTACTGGATCCCCCATCTTACTTTCTTTTTAAACCATTATGAAGTAGTTACTTACATAATTTTACCAGTGCAAATGGGTAAATTATGCAATTTTGGACCCAAATGTTGATGCTCGAGCCTGCTGACAAACCATTCAATTAGACAACAGATAAAGACAAGGACGGTATACTGGATCACCCCAGGTCGTTTTACTGGATCCCCCATGTTACTATCTTTCAAAAACGTTATGAAGTACGAGTACATGTAGTTACTTATATAAGTTAACCATTGCAAATTGACAAAATATACAATTTTGGACCCAAAGGTTGATGCTCTTACCTACTGACAAACTTACTCGACTCAGACAATGAATGAAGACAAAGGCGGTTTACTGGATCCCACAGGTCATTTTAGTGGATCCCCTATCTTACCATTTTCTTTCTTTTTAACCAGAACTGCAGTTCTTGTTTCTACAGTTTAACCAATGTAAATAGGTCAACTGTATTACTTTAGCCAAGATTGGTAACTCTCATAGCCAGCTGACAAACCAACCAGGGCGGGTTACTGGATCCCCCGTCTTTCTATTTTTCAAACACTATTAAAGTTCTTGTTCAAAGGCGTAGCTTCCATCATGCTCAATTTACGCAAGTGCATAATGTAGAAAAAATGGGAACAGGCGAAACATTCTTTTATCACTTTTTAGAATAACCCCGTCTTCATGTAATTAAGCTAATACCACGAAAACTTGAAAATTTCCAGCCGAGTCTAAAAAGCCAAATATTGCTATTCCTATTTCTGTTAGATTGGAAATCTCACTACATTGGACAGTGTATATCAAGATCAGACTACACTTTCTATGCTGTCTGATCTTGATTTACGCTGTCTCCTAAAGCGCACTGCGTCGCGCTTAGCAGCCTAAGGTTGACATACATGTAGCACTCCCAAATCGGAGTGCGTAATGATCTGAACCTCTCGGTTTCGCCCCTGTTGTTTATATAATAATAAACTTATTTAGAGAATTCAAATATGATATTTTAGTCACAAGGGCCAATGCTGTTAGTCCTCTGGAAAACTTATTCATCTGAAAAAAGTGATTAAAGACATGGGCGGTTTACTGGATACCCAGGTCGTTTTACTGGACACCCAGGGCTACTATTTTTCCCCAAACATAAATAAAGTGCATGTACTTGTTTAATCATCTAAACCAATGCAAATGGTTCAAAAATTTTATTTACGCCACGATGGTCAAGTCCTTTAGCCCGCTAACAATTTGCGACGTAAACGATGAAAAATGAAAACGTTGGTGTATGTGATCCCCCAGGTCGTTTCACTGGATGCTCGCCTTACCGTCTACTCGAGATAATCCAGTTACTTGCTTATGTATCTAACCAAAGCAAATATGTAATGAATGAGTGAAGTTTTAAGGCCCGTCGACATCAAAGGTCATATTGGGCGCACTAACAATTAATGAAATACGTTAAATTGATCATACTGTAAAGTTACAAAAAAGGTTAAAATCTCAGCTGTGTAAACACACACACACAAAAAAAACGACGTTAGTGACATATAGTCTAAAATTACAGATGGTCAATAGAACCTAAAATTAGATCTTTTTATAGAGATTTGCCTCTTTCAAGATTTCAAAAATAGATTCGAACTTTACAGAATCAAATAAATTGCTCAAACTGTCGGCATGGAAAAACCTGTCTCTTATAGGTGCAAGGTCTATGCAATCTATAAGTATATGCTTAACAGTTAGAGACGTATTGCAGGGAATACACTGTGGTGCCTCTTCTCCTTTGAGGAGGTACGAGTGCGTCATGTATGTATAACCATTGCCAAGACGGGCCAAAATAATTTCTTCGCGGCGACATGTTCGAAACACCGGAAGCCACTCGCCAAGAGTTGGCTTCATTGTAAATAACTTACTGTGATTAACCGTGTCATTCCAGGATTGCAGCCATACATTTTGAATGAAATCATTTATTAATGGCTTAAGATCATTAAAAGAACTTTAAAAGGTAAAACATACAGTAACAATGCCTCCTTGGCGGCTTTATCTGCCTCTTCATTGCCACTGATACCAATATGACTAGGTAGCCAACAAAAAACAATATCAGCTCTGGCACAAATTCCGGACAACTTTTCTAGGAGACTCACAATTGTTGGATTGTCAGTTTTCTCACCCTCAAGTGCTTGCATGGCAGATAACGAATCTGTAAAGATAACATTGCGCCAGTAAGCGTCTTGTTGAATATGGTTGAGGGCAAGGTCGATCGCCTTTAGCTCCGCAGAAAAAATAGAAGAATTATTGAGAAGCCGAAATTGGTATAATTCGCCATCGAGCACGGCAGCCGCAGCAACTTTGTTTCTATCTTTAGAACCATCGGTATATATCTCCTCGTAAAAGCAGTATCGTTCTTTTATTTCAAGGAGTTTGTTTTTAAAAATCATGGGATATGTTGTAGCTTTCTTGTCTGAAGCAAGATTATATATATAGGTTGGACTATTAGAGGTCCACGAAGGAACTTCAGAAATTTTATGTTGCGCTACATCCTCAAGATCGCAATCAAGACAACTCATATCCGCTTAACAGCGCAAACTGAAAGGAGGTATAACTTTTTCTCTTTTTAAAAACTTGTCGTTGTAGAGCGGTTCAAATACTGCTTTATGCGTGGGGTTGTCGGGATTTGATTTTAACTTCAAGTAATATTGCAAGGAAAGTTTCTTCCTGCGTAAATTTAAAGATTGTTCATTTGCCTCTGCATACAAACTATTGACAGGAGATGTTCTAAAGGCGCCAAGTGCTAAGCGTAAACCTTGGTTATGGATAGAATCCAATTTACGAAGCCACGATTGTCGCGCTGAGCCATATACAATGCAGCCGTAGTCTAAATTTGTACGGACAAGTGTTCTATAAAGTCTCAAAAGGACTTTTTTGGCGGTTGCCCTGTCCATACTGGGGACAACACGTTAAAGATTGAGAGCTTTTTGGCATTTGTTGCTAAGGTAATTGATGTGAGGAATAAACGACAGTTTAGGGTCAAATAAAAGACCTAAGAATTTAAATTCATGGACGACTTCAATTTGTACTCCATCTAGTGAAAGTTCTTGATCCAAGTGAACTTTTCTTGATCGGCAGAAATGCATTCATTTGGGCCTAGTTTTAGAAAATCTAAAACCCCTTTTTTTTTTTTTTTTTCTCTGACCATTTGGCTAAGTTATTCAAAACTTGTTGTAAGTGCCGTTCAATAGTATGCATATGCTTTGACCTATAGCGAATACAGAAGTCGTCAACATACTAAAAGCATTCCACGCCAGGACAAACAGATTTAACAATATTGTTTATTTTGACACTGAAAAGTGTAACGGCAAGAATGCTTCCCTGGGGAACACCCATTTCTTGTTCATGGGGGTTGGACCTTAAACTGACGTTCATTCAGAAATGCCAAATGAAATAAGCAAGGCGACCTCTAATACTGAAATCATGGAGGTCGTACATGATTCCATACTTCCATGTGGTATCATACGCACTTTCGAGATCAAAAAATACGGAAACAACATGCACCTTTTTAATAAAAGCTTCGCGAAGAAACGTTTCGAAGTGAACTAAGTGGTCGAGAGTGCCTCTTTGTTTACGAAAGCCGCACTGAGCGGTAGCTATGAGTTTGTTTTTCTCTAAAAACCATACAAGGCGGTCATTAACCATTCTTTCCATGGTTTTGCAAATACAACTTGTTAAGGTCATAGGGCAATAATTTGTAGGATTTGTAGAATCTTTACCTGGCTTTGGTATAGGAATAACTAGGTATTCTTCCGAAGAATACCAGTATGCCAGACTTGATTAAATACAGAAGTAACCTGTCAAGGGATCGAAACGATAAATGTTTTAAAAACTGATAATGGATGTCTTCAAATCCAACAGCAGTGTCATGACATTTCTTTAATGCTTTCTGCAATTCTTTTAAAGTAAAATCTTTATTGTAATGTTCATTATTATTCGACTTGAAATTCAGTTTAGTTCTTTCTTTGGTCTGAAATTTTCGAAATGATGTAGAATAGTTCGAAGAAAAGGACTTCTCTGCAGAAGTGTCAGCCAAGACATTGTAAATATCTGCCTTTGAGGTGACGACACTATCATCAGCATTTAAATGTGCTGCATTCATGGAGGAGTTCTTTCCGTTAATCTTTCGAATCATGTCCCATGTCTTTTTGACGGTCGATCTAGAATTTAATCTAGATACGTACTGTCGCCAAGACGCATGTTTACTTTCCTTGATAGTTCGGCGTGCTTTTGCACGTGCAATTTTGAACTTTGAAAGGTTTTTTGGGGGGTAGGTCTCAGATTAAATTGTCTAAGAACAGACTTTCGCTCAGCTATAGCCTTTTTGCATTCATCGTTAAACCATGGCTTGCTTGGATTTTTCGGGTTTGTCCATGTTCAAGGAATTGATTTTTCAGCAGCGGAATAAAGTAAGGAAGTGAAAAGTTCTGCTGGATTTTCACAGTCGTCAAAAGCATTGGGATAAATTGATTGTTCGCAGTGAACTTTGAACTGTTCCCAGTTTGCTTTATTGAGCTTCCAACGTTCTGGACGTTGTTGCACTGAGGGTTCTACCTCCGATACCAGGATCGGGAAGTGGTCACTTCCATGAAGGTCATCATCAACCTTCCGTTTTTAGTCAGGAAAAATTACAGGACTGCACACAGATAAGTCTAAAGATGAATAAGAACCAGTAGCAGGATGGAGATAAGTTGAAGACCTTTCATTTAGTAAAACGAGGTCGTGCTTCGTAATAAAGTCTACAATGGTTCGACCTTTATCGTTCGTATCTGTGCACCCCAATAATCTAATGTATGATGAGAATTAAAATCTCCCATTATAATGAACGGTTTCGGCAATTGATCTACAAGATCATCAAGTTTCTTAATAGCGATTGTTGAGCTAGGTGGGAGATAGAAAGAACACAAAGTAATGGATTTATTCAGTGAAATGTTCACCGCAACTGTTTGTAGAGTAGTTTGAAGCTCAACAGAGTGGTGGGGAACACTGTTGTTCACAATGATGGCTATTCCTCCAGAGGCTTTATCATTGCCACCAAAGTTTTTAATATAACAAGAGTGATATTTCAAAGAGAACTTACCGGATTCCTTAAGAAATGTCTTCTGTTAGCACACTGCTACTGGTTGTTTTTTTTTCATTTATCAAAAGGTTTAATTCCTCGAAATTAGCTTTAATGCTTCGACAATTCCACTGCAGAATGTTATTAGTCATTGCTATACTTAGAGTAAAGAAGATACCATAGAACAATGGAAGTTATGTGTTGATTCATTTCTTGTTATTTAATTTGATAATGCGACCTTGCTTATTTGTATTTGGTGGTTCAGCAAGGTTCATATCCGCCTCCATGTCTTCTTCATCGAGACACTGGAAGCGGTTATGCTGAATAACTGGGTCATCAGATCCCTCTGGAAGGCGATCTGAGAGGACTTTTTTAGGGGATTTAATTGGACTCTTGGAGACAATTTTTTTCTGGCTTTTTGTTTACTGAAGGCTTCTGAGACGTGTTAACATTTGTGGGCATTTGTTTCTGTGGCGTATTCGTTTGCGTTGACGCATCGGTCGTCTGAGTTTGAGCATCTTTAAACTCGACCGAATTGTTTATTTGACTTCAATACAGTAGAAAAGGAGAGGTTGTGACGCGCTTCGACAATCTTTCTAGCTTTAGGGAATGATAAGCCCTCTTTATATTTTATTGTAACAGTCTCTTTCTCCCGTTTCCAAATTTTGTATAGTCTAGAAGTCGAGGGATGATCTTCGCAAGAGTTTACACATTTGATATCATTGGTGCACCTGCTTTCGTTGCGGGTGATCACAGTAATACCACAACGTCGGCAGAGTTCATCTCCTCCATGCAATCTGCATTTTTTTTCATGGTGCTCGTACTTGAAACAAGCGTAACACTGAAGCGGGTTGGATATGTATATGTCAACAGGCACTTTAAGGTATCCAACTTTCAGGCATTTTGGTAAAATAGAAGTACTAAAAGTCAAAACTATAGTATTCGTACTCCTTTTAACATTCTCCCTGAAGACTGTAATTCGGCGAGCTGCCAGATTTAAAACAATTCCTTCTTCTGTCACACCTGCAAGATCCGGACATCGGATAATTCCTCTAGATGTATTTAAAGAAGTGCGGGGGTAGCATTTAGCAGGGATTTCAAAAAAAGCGAGATAATTTCAGTAAGTTTTATGCATGTTTGGCTTTCTCGACTTCAACCAGAAGAGAACCAGAATTTAACTTTTTGATCGACTTTGGCGATCCTGCTACAGAAACAAGAATTTTCTCTATGACAAAGGGCGACAGGTTCGTCAAAGGTTGATCTGCTTTCGTTGATTCAATGATGAGAAATCGAGGGAAAGAAGAAGGTGATTGTTCGTTGTCCGAGTCCATATCCAGTTGGTCGCGTTTGTTGTTCCATGTTTAAATTTAATACTTCGTCATTTACGGCCCCCGCCCTCCATGGAGCCCAACAAGGGGGCATGTGTAAAGGAGCGGCATTCCAGCTTCCCATGCCAGGGTTACCCAAATGACATATTCGGGCAACATAGATAAAGAGGAGTGACATCCAGCATGCATGGCCTGTTCCTGGGTATGCGAGAACATCCATGGAAGCTAGTGACCTAACCCCAGAATCCCTGCCACCCAATTAGCCCATAAGCCTATATTAGACTAGGGTCTAAAAACGTGTTAAACAACTTAAAATAGTAAGCTGGTCAAGTAGCAAAGTGTAAATTGATTCAAGATCTAGACAAAAGCTATAGAGAATATGTGTTACACTGAGAAATCTTCTCAAATGCATGCAGTCATCATTTTTTCAAAGAACATTACAATTACTTCAACTAAGTTTTGAACAAGAAAAGTTACGCTCAAATCGCCCAAGCGACCAGCCGATTGCGCTTGACCGGGCCAACCTAGGCTCTCGTTTACACCGAAGCCAAAGCCACAGCAGTGTGTTTGAAGAGCTGGAGATCGCTGGGCTCCCCTCAACTACCAGGATCCTCTTTTCCGGCTTACGAGTCTCCACCCACGACAAACAGGCGGGTCCATTGGTGGGGTCTTACCACTCCCCAGGACTGGCAGCCGGCGAATTATACCCCCCGTCCGGCTGAGGATAGCAAATATGTAAGACATGCTTTTTCGGGCTTATTAGTCAGTGCCCGAACCCGCTTAAATCTTACTAGACTAAGGCACTGAACACAGATAATTGCGGTTTATTGGACCCCCAAGTTCCTTTCATGACCCTCGTGCTGCTCTCTTACATACTGAAGAACTTGCGTTACTCATGCAAATGGGTCAGACATACTATTTTGGTGCTTTACTGGACTTGCGTGTCTGTCTGACTCTCCCTCTAACGCAGCTGAGGTACATGTAGTTCATACGTGTACAATCTTACCTATGGAATGGAATCAATTGTACATGCTGCTTACGCTTTTACGAGTAATGTTTATTATTATTATTGTTATTATTATTATATGTCCCCTCATTGTCTTACTACCAATTTAATGAAACTTAAGTATTTGTTCGTATCTTGGAAATGGTCATGTGCCATTTTGGACCCTATTTCAACACTCTGACCGTCGACAGAATAATTCAAATGAAACAAAGAATAAAGGCAGAGGTAGTTTACTTGACCCAAGGTCGTTTTGCCTGACATCTCACTTACCAATAACGTAAATAAAGAAACCAAGAAACTCTCCGTATGTCCGAACTCGTGGTATGGAATCTGGATTCAGATATGCCATTTTAAACACATTATGAATGTTTCTTTCTTCCGAGAAAGTCACCCGGCTGAAACAATGAATGAATTCATGTACGGTTGACTGGACCCACCCCGTTTTTATTCCAACCTAGAATTTACATACTTTTTCAGCTCAATGGTAAGAAGAGAAAAGACGATTTACTACCCCGAGGTTGTTTTATTGAGTCGCCTGGTTGCGAAGCAACCAGGCTCTCATTGTTATCATCTTGATCTATGGGGTGACGTAGGCATACCTCCGGCCTTGTACTGCTTCCTGTCCCAAGTTCCGGTTTACGAGATAAAACATAGTTTTCTAATTATTCGGTAAGCAACCAAATTTCTGTTGTAAATAACTTACAGTTGTGCCTTTGTGATAATGAATATGTCTATAAAGACCGTGCTATTTAACGCTTCAAACCTTTGAAACAGTCATTTCGTCCACGAGGGTATACGATAGCCTATCGCTTACACAGACATCATCTCCAAAAATAGCGCATTATGTATGTATCTAAAAATAGCCGTCGTGAACTGAACAGGTTTGCATATACGCTGAAAAATACCTTTCGACGACAAGCCTCTTTACTGCGGCACGCTTCTATTTGTGGACAGTTCTCAGCGAAAATGGTTTGATAATTACCCATTAGAAGCACAATTTAAATCTTACAATCTGTCCTTAATTGTAAGTCTTATTTCAATTCAACACTCAACCTATGGTCGGAAAGAGAAAGGCGATACCGAGTTGACATGGTCCAAGCTGTCAGTGGAGATTTATCCCAACAGTAGGCTAATTTTTTAAACAAATTTATAACGACTTGGAATGGTTGCGTTGCCTTCTTAGACATTCTTACACGTTGCTTCTTCACAGCTTTTTATTCTAGACTTTAAATATTTTGCACACCCATATTCTAGGTGCACAAGCAGAGATCATACACAGCGTATGTAATGCGCACGTCCTAGGCTGTACCAAGTAATCGCTTAGCAGGTGCTTTCTGGAATGTAGCAGTGCGACAAATATAGATCTTATAATCACGTGACGTATAACGACATTTAGACCACGGAATTCTTTATGAATTTACATATAATTTATGAATCAGTCGCTGAACCGTCCTTTATATTCAGCGTACATAGACCTAGCGCCTCACCGATTCGTGCAGAGAGAGTGTTTTAAAGTGTACCGTGTTTAATTAATTGTTTTTCGTTTTAAAAGAGGTGAATTTGTCAAAGCCTGCTGCTGTTCTTTTTCAATGTGCGATTAACCTAGATCTAGTATTTATGAAACAACAATTTATTAGTACGGGTGTCAAAACGCAAAGTGCTTTCGTAACTGCCGAAATCTGAATTCACACGGGAATTCGACTTGAAACTACGCAGTCCTAACTATCAGCAATCTGAGAACTTGACATTTTACTCCACTATATTTCAAATATAATAGAACAGATCGATGTTAACCCAATTGAACAACAAGTTCTTTATTGGAGTGTTTGTAATCTTGTAAAGGGTTGTTGTAAAGGGTAATAGAGCGAATCGCTAACATTTAGTTTACACCAAAGCAATATACATGTAGATCCCTACAATTTTCAATTGGTGTGGAAGCAGTACTAATTCCTGTGACAATATAAAACGCAGACAAAGTTAAAAGGCTGACGATCATGCTATTGGGTTATATTGTTTTTCTTGAGCTGTCGCAGCCACATTCCTAGAGTCCACTGTGGACAAAACTTGAACCCGGACAACAACAGAAACAGATTATTTCCAATAGACAGGTAGATTACCGAGTCAAATATTTGTGTGTGCTCCAGAGGTTACATTTCAGTCCAATGATCATGAAATTGTCCGGCTGTTTGTCTCAAGAATATTTTTGACAGAAATGAATGTAGGTCACTGGGGGTTAAAATAAAAAAGGTTTTCACTAAGTCTTACCAGACGAAACAGTAATAATCTAGTGCTGTAGAATCCATTTATGTTCAGTCCAATACTCACGGAACTTTGTCAGACTGCTTAGATTAGATATGGGTGAGTTGCAAAAGGGCATTTTTGGTCTAAAAAGTTTGTCACCAGATCCAATACAAGAAGACAAAGTTCAACTGAGTTCCATACTTATGTTGCCTAAATGGTCCTCTTTTATATAATTGTTCAAGTGGTTCTTCTCTGTTTCTATAAACTTCACAGAAGCTTCAGAACTGAGTAGTAACATTTCAAAATCAACGCCTCTGAAACTGCATAGGCAATTATACCCAAATTTCATATCTAGCATCCTGTATTTGGAAAGGACAATTATTCAAATGAACCCATATGAATTATGTATAACCACATGGTCTAATTTTAGAAACTTTGTGTCATACAAAAACAACTTGTTCTAATTCTGGAGAGAAAATGTATGCCCTATTTTACTGAAATTATTTAGAATGTTTGTTTTAGCAATATGTGTAAGAATTAAGATATACATGTAAGTTAAGTCACCGATATTCTGCGCTAGAAAAACATTTTATCAACTAAGAAGCCTAATTTTTGTCCGCATTCTTTATAATTATTATTAAGGTAGGGAGTAACTGTAAATATTGATGGAACTTCGGCAGTTATTCTGCGGGGGGGGGGATATAGATTTCATGTTGCATGTCTGTCCGTCTGATCTTTCGTCCATCCAGACATATTTTCTAAAATCGTTGACGAAAGTTAATGAAACTTCATACATGTGTTCCTCATGATAGTCAGCCGATATACTTTTTTTTAAATGTAATGCCTTGTTATGGAAAAAGAAGGCTTGATGTCTTCCGGTCTGCTTGTTTTGTTTTATTTTGGTTTTGGTTTTAATGCGGTGTCATGGAAAAAGGGGGCTTGATATATATTTCCATTATGGACCAATATCTCTAACTACTGGACAAAATTTTATGAAACTTCATATTCATATTGTTTATCATAAGCCACAGACAATCAGTATTTGTTTTTATTTGATTAAATGCCGTGTCATGGAATAAGGGAAGGCTTAATGCATATTTTCACCAATAACAAAAAAGGTCATTTACTTGCAAAACGCAATACCTCATATAATTATGTTTCTATCTTTTTTTTAGCTCCACTGGCCGAAGGCCAGCGGGCTTATGTCATGGCCCGGTGTCCGTCGTGCGTCCGTCCGTCCGTCCGTCCGGTCGTCCGTCCGTCCGTGCGTTAACTTTTATTTCAAACATCTTCTTCTCTGAAACTACCCATCCGATTTTCACGAAACTTCACAGAAATGATCCTGACATGGTCCTCTTCAGAATTTCTTGAAAGAATTTGATTCCTTCAAAAACTCTGGTTGCCATGGCAACAAAACTGAAAAATATTGGAAATCTTTAAAAATCTTCTTGTCTGAAACCATAAGGCATAGGGCTACCAAATTTGGCATGTAGCTTTATGTAGTAGACCTCTATCAAGTTTCTTCAAATTATAGCCCTGGGGTCAAAATTGGCTCTGCCCCAGGGGTCACAAGTTTTACATAGGCTTATATAGAGAAAACTTTAAAAATCTTCTTGTCTGAAACCATAAGGCATAGGGCTACCAAATTTGGCATGTAGCTTTATGTAGTAGACCTCTATCATGTTTCTTGAAATTATAGCCCTGGGGTCAAAATTGGCTCTTCCCCAGGGGTCACAAGTTTTATACATAGGCTTATATAGAGAAAACTTTAAATATCTTCTTGTCTGAAACCATAAGGCCTAGAGCTACCAAATTTGGCATTTAGCTTGATCTAGTTGGAGTCTACCAAAAGTGTCCAAAGTATAGTCCTGGGGTAAATTTGGCCTCATACTTGGAGGGGGGGGGTTCACAAGATTTACATAGGCTTACATAGGGAAAACTTTTAAATCTTGGTGTACATAGCCATAAGGCTTAGGCTACCAAATTTTGCATATAATTATAGCATTATTTAGTGGACAGTTACAAAGAGGGCCCAAGTTACAGCTCTAGGATCAAGTTTGGCCCTGCACCAGGGATCACAAGTTTTACATGGGTTTATGGAGTGAAAAGTTCAGAAACCATCTTGTTACCAGCCATAAGGCCAAGAACTCCCACATTTAGCATGTTATTCTTCTAATACAATATTCCCCATTTAGTCAGACTGTAGCCATGAGGTCAAAGTTTTATAAGGGCTTATATAGTGAAGACTTTTCTTCGTGGTTTATATTTATAAGCCAGTGGAGCGATACAGGGCCATCATGGCCCTCTTGTTTTTTTTTTGCGATGGATATCACTTCAACGAAATGACTTGTTTTTATATTGATTTTATCTTTTGAAAACCATTTTTTAAATTAAGTCACCCGGGGTAAGAGACATTGAACTTTTTAAACCTGTTCCTGGTGCTTAAATGTGAATTCTCACCACATGTAAATTTTAATATTAATGTTTGTAATTTTAGGATGACAACTTAGAAATATGATTGCTTATAATACTGTCTTATGGTTAAGTTATTTTGTAACTTGAATGCTTTTAACAGACTGAACAAAAAACGGTGAAAACTTCTAACCCATTACCCTCCAGGCGACTCTCAGGACTATCAGTCCTTTGATATTTCATGTTTTACTGTCCATTTTTATACCTCATGTATTACTATCCATTTAATGTTACTGAAGTAATTGTTCATATATCTTTTCCAATAGAATTGGATCAATTATGCTATTTTAGACCCCACCATGAACGTTACTGGTTTGTGTGGTAAAGGGTTAAATTGCAAATCCTTTTCGCATATTGTTTACTGTCAAACTGTCAAACTGATATGTTATTTACTGACGAAATTTCTTAAAAACTTATGCCCCTATTATAAGTTATGGGTTATGCCGACAGCAATCTTCTCACAATGTATTTTCAGTTTAAATGCTGTGACCAAACATGTAATTACAAATATATTTGCGCTACTTTCATTTTTCGATTTCTATAACCATAACATTATTCAAAGTATTTTTTCTTGTTACTTTGCCGATTTAGTCCGAACTGAAAAGAACGTTGGGAAAAAAGCTTTGGGTACTTTAATTATAGCGAAGCATAAGCTAGAATAAAACTGAAATAATATCTCTTTCTCTATGTATTCGACGCCATTTTCTGATTTGTTTGTCGTGCATAACGACCAAAGTACCGCGTTACTAAGGTGGGCGTGCCAAACTGGCGTTTGCAGAAAGGTCATTTGATAACATGCTTGGTATGATGCATCACGGAGATGCACTGAATTCCCTCTTTTCCCAGATCATGGCTCAAATGTTAACGCGCTCAGTTTCAAACCAAAGATCAGCCTTGTGCTCGCTTTCTACGAATACAAAACATGGTCATGTGCTAACCCAAAAGTGATTCAGCTTACAGAACTTGTTGGTTATAAACAATCCTTATCCTAGAGTAAAATTATAAAGAGAAAATACTGCATGATGCGTAAGCATCTAATTGTAAGAAAGAGGAACTATTAGAACTATTCTGTGCTCACAGATACTTCAGACATAATCAAGTCACGTAGGCGCGAAACTGGAAAAAGTGATAATGGCAGAAAGATAAAGGGACATCTATTATACTATTCAGTCTGAAAAATTTATAATGTAAATAATGTTTATAGAATTGCTGATAATAGCTAGTCAATAGTACAAAGATGTAAACGTAGATAGGCTTACAACACAAATGCACGTTCTTTACCTTTGGACTAAATGCAAATAACTCTGGAAACTGACAATCAAATTGGTACATCTAGTGCTGATTTGTTGTTTCTCGATAAGAGCGGACCAATCACCAAACGGAGCCATTCTCATGATTGTGGTATTGAATCTTCATACACATACCAAGGGATTTAGGCCGATGATCTTACGGTTCGGCTTACTTTATTTCATGCAACAAAAAAGGCTGAAGTCAATATAAAATTAATTCTGCTTTGATATATTTTCTTTAAACTTTTAATAATGTTTCTTCTTGCGAATCTTGGACTTGTAGGTCTAACGAAATTTCCGACTTGTTCCACGAACATGTACATCATAATAAGTTTACTCGAGCTATTAGAAACAGCGGAGGAGTAAACGTGTTTGTTTTCAGCTGAATATAATGATATTGTCCCAGAAGATGTCGAATTTTGTCAGATTGCGTTGTTTTAATTTACAGTACATTATCCTCATTTGATAATATCAATGATATCTTTTGTATCATATGATTTCGACAGAGGGTCGACTATATATATAATATATATTAACTTTGAATTTTTATGAAAATTATCTTGTTTTAAACAACTCAACAGACAACAATATTGTAGCGCTGGGCGAAAGTGGTCGGTATCCACTTCTCATTGATGACCATTTATCAGTTTAACCCTTTACAGCACGATGCCGCCTTTTAACGACCGTGGGAAAGAAGCCTTTTGAAAACATCGTGCGAAAAAGAGAAATCTACCGTATCAAAGAAAAAGTGCGCCATTTGAGCCACTTGAAATTGCCATCTGCAAATGCTTTCAATTTTGACAAGGCCAAACTTTTGTCGTCTGTTCTAGACTCGAAGATTGCTCTTATCAAAACTGACATAGAGAGTATCAAAGGTTCCAGTCGCTCTTATCTTTATCAGTGCTATAAGTGAAAAGTATGTACAGCTGGATATCATTTCAACACAAAATTACGCTTTCAAAATTTCGATTCTCGAAACACAAATTTAGACATGAATGAATCAGGTTGACATAACAGTGTCCAACGTGATAAGAGAACCTATCTATATCTTTAAAAATAAATGTCATAGAATGTGAATATCACATATTTTTCTATGTAGAAATACACAGATATAAAACAGCATTTGATTTAACCTGTATTACCAAGTCTAAAGAATGAATCATCTTTGAATTAACAGAGGCTATAGCTGGCAAACCATCAACAAAGAAGAAAGATACATGTCAGAAAAAAAAAAAATGGTTTCAGTGGTATTTCTGAAGTGGGTTACGCAGCATCTGAAGGTATTTCTACATTTCGTAAATTTCGTAAGTAATAGGTACATGTAGTTTGACTTAGAACAAAATGTTGGGGAACTGCCTCTAAAAAAATTGTCGTCCAGGAACTGGCTTGTTTGGGAACTATCTTTATTCTAACTTTCCAAGCAATCGTCACAACTCAGGAAATGGTTAAAATGCACTTTACAATGCTTTAAAATTCTAGTTATTCAAACACGGGATTGTTTGGTACAGGGTTAATACAGGAAAGCGGAAGATACAAGAAAGAAAGTAACTCAAATTTTCAATTAAAATTGCAATCTGGATCGATATTGTAACAATGTTAAGTGACCCGCGTAACCCATTGAGGTTGTGTAACCATGGTTTAATAACCATGGCTGAAAACGCAGGTTATCTAAGTTATCTAAGTTTTCATTGTCATTCTCTCGATTTGTCTTCTTTATAGTCACTGTAGTCTGTCTCCCAGTCCTTTTTCGTTTTCGCTGCCCGATTTTCAGTCCTTTTGGACTTTCCAACTGTCAGCTTAACTAACATTTAAATGCTTAACATCATAGACCCTGTACCGGCGGTACAGTCTGCATCGCTCGTCGTTCGTCATTTTAGCTCACGCTGGTTTGCTGACAGCTAACTGTTTGTGAATTTCTGCTTGGCTGAACTGAACAGTGTCTATTAATGCTGTCCTTAAAATTTTAAATTTGGCATCAACTAACACTTAAATTACGTCGTCAATAAACGCAAGAAGTGGTTTGGATTTCCAGTATATTGCCTACTTTAAGACATTGTGTAGAGATTCGCAAAGTTTGTTGTTCGTCCACAGTTTGCAGAAGTCCGTTGCAACGTCAGAACGTTGACCAATGCCTTAATCTTTTTTTCTTAAATGATTCAGAAGTCTTTTGGAGATATAATGACTAAATGATTCTAATTCCTTACACCTCTCCTCGAAACAGATACTACATGTATCATCAGCATGCATTAGGCCGTCTTCTCCAAAGGTTTTCTCAAGTATTGCTTTCTTGTCGTATTTGTCAACAGCATTGTCCACCACTTTTTAATTCTAACTCTCTGTCTTAAATGTATTGTACCTGAAATGTGATGCGAATCTTTGAAAATAGTCTCTATAGTGTTTACTGGTGCACGTTCGTCGTCAGTTCCTATTCCTGACCGGGAAGTGTCTACGCCGTTCAACTTAAATTTTAGGTTGAAGAAAAAGTTTTCATATGTGTTCAGGTCTGCATTGTCAAGGATGAATATGGGGCTGATAAAAAGCGGATTATCCGATGTCAATGTCCTGGTAACGGAAACTGTTACCGTCACGTGCATGCTACATAAATTAAGTCTTGTCAACTGCTTGTCAACTCCTATCCGTCCTTCCGCTACAAAATAACAGTTTCAGGTCGAGGATTTGGTCGTCTTTGTAAAGGTCAATGCTTAGAGCTTTTGCATTTTGCCGGTTTTATCAAGGACTTGATGAATGGATCATTCATCGAAACTCTATGTTCATTGTCAATGATATGGTCGGCTATATTCCGTTTGTTACCGGTCATTTCTGTCTGTAGTCCGTTTTTGTTTTTAGCTATCTTGTCATGTCTTTGACCTGCCCGTCATATCCGTTTGTCCTCTCATTGCGTCATATTTGTTCGTAGACTTGTTTGGTTTTATTTGAGTCAGTCATCCGAAACACCCATTTCACTTATCACGTCATCAGGCGAACGTATATATTCTGTCTTGTATTTTGCATTGCCGTGTGGCCCCGCCCCAGAATATTTCCCAGTGTATTCATCAAGGCAACCTAAGCATTTACGCCAAAACCCATCCATGACATGTTCCTCTGATATATTAAATCTTTCTTTGTCGTTGAATAATATCTATGCAGTCCAATTACCTCACTTTCTTGTGGCTAGGGGTTCAGAGGAATATTCTTGTATGACTTCTTTCATTTGTGCGTGAAACAATACCACTTATTATTCTTCCGTTTTACAATCACTTTGAGTTCCCCACTTGGCAGAATAAAAACAATCAGAAATAGAACAACCCTTACTATGCTTCCATAGCCCACAGTCATCGAAAGTTTACATCTACCCCGTCTGTTGTTCAGTACAAATTCTATTTATTTCTTACCAAAAAGTAAACATTTTCCTTTAGGTCAGTTGGGATTTTTTTCCTTATACATCACTTTTGGCTTAAAATGTCTTGCAGAATTTGGTCCATGAATTTGCGTCCACATAAAAGTTCCGATCGGAATGTCAGCAACATTGACTATTCTACCCATACCTTTTCTACTGATTGGCTCTGAGAGGAATTCCACTGAACTTTTGGCCGGATTTTTAGTATGATCGTAATTTACGGTGTTGGTTCTACCAATACTCGATGAAAATTGATAAATGTGGACCATTTCTGAATACGATCCCCACTTAAATAGCTTCTTCAACTAACTTGTTACAGTCAGTGATAAAAATTCTTGTGTCTTGTATCAATCGATAAAAAGTTGCCTTTGTGTCAAGATTAACTCAATTGATGTTTTCAGTCTCAACAGAGTATGGTGCCACTCAGTTCCTCTTGACAGTTTTGAGATTGCACGAACAACAATTACCGTCACCGATGGTTGTTGATGGGAAATTGTCTTCTAGGATAGCTGAATGAAACATTCCTTATATGAATTCTGACACGGGGTCAATTTGTAATGTCATACTCTAGACACGTCGTTCCGGTATCGCTTGTATGTAGACAGAAGAAGTTGCTCGTTATTTGCATGTGTCAGTAGATCCCCTTGTTTTCCAGTATCAAAGGATGCCTTTTTCGGTTGAATATGGTATTGGCTGTACCACTTTTTCCATTCTTCCTTCTGTGCTTTTTCCTTTTGAATGCGGTTTTCTGGCTCAGATCCCTCCAACATCATGGTTGGAACAAGTCTGTCACCGTCTCTAGAAATGTCTTCTTTATTCGGTTGGGTATGGGAAATTGGCCTGTGATAAATGTGCGGACTTTCTGACTGTGATTTGCAGGATAGTTGACTGTATCAGAACCTATCAGGATACGAACACTTGCGTACATTGCAAGTACAAACACATCTGTGTCTGGAGCTTGAATTACATGTATTGCTTTCATATACTCTCTTCCAAAAGAATGTGAGCACTTTGTTTTCGGTGATTTTTCATTAACTATTTTTTCTTAATGCCGACGTATTTGGTATCACAACTGAGATTAGATCATGTACAATGTAGACATTATGTTAGATTTTAAGTTCCTGTTTTGTAAAAGATATTTTAGCTACGAGAAATGACTGGGTATGAAAACAAAATTTGCAAATGTACTCAGAAAATCGGAATTTGCACAGTTTAGAATTTCATAGGGCCCAAATTGGAATCTTAATGTTTATTTTAGTCAGTATCGTGTGTGACCACGTCGGCTGTTGATACAAGCGACAATGCGACCTGATGACGACGTCGGGAATGTTATTCCATTCTTGAATTAAGGCGTTTTCGAGGTCCCTAAGATTGTGGCTGTTGCCTCTGGAATGCACCCTTCTACCAGCAGGCCAGGATAGCACGTCAACGTGATTTCTGTTAATTATGGAAAGAAGGAATTATGGGAAGAGGGTAAACCAAATCCTATCGTTGTACGTGGTAATATCAGTGCTCAAGGCTATAATAACCAGGTTCTGCAGCCTGAAGCAGTTCCATTCCTTCAGAAACACGGGCCTGCAATTTTGATGCGTGACAATGCAAGACCTCAAGTTGCACGGAGAAGTCGACAGTTTCTTAACAGAAATCACGTTGACGTGCTACCCTGGCCTGCTGTTTCACGGCCTCTCTGAGTTCTGACTAATGCCATGAAAAAGTTCAGTTTTGGCATCATACATGTAGTTCAGACCTCCAGACAAAAGGGGATGATAGTATTCTAAATCCATCATTTCTCTTCCAAACCCTATGTTGTGGGTACTCATTAGAATCGTCTCTATGAGACGATTCTAATGAGTACCCATAACATATGGTTTAGTGAAAAGTGATTAATATTTTCAATTTTGAAATCAAAATCGCTCCCTCTATCTGGAGCTCTGATAGTTGTATGATTGCTCCAACGCCACACCTGTCCAAACACCATTGAACCTTTTTGAAGCTCGTCTTACTGTGAAGTTACCTTTCTCAAATTCTGAAGCTATCCTTAGGGCTGCCATTGTCAACTATCTCATCTTCTCAAGATATTGAGGTAGACACTGAACATACTTGCCATGACCAGCCACAACCAGATATGGTAACATCTCAGATTCAGTCATATGCTGTTTCCACAGTCCGGCTCGTTCACCATGTATGAACCTCCTGAGAATATTCACCATATCAGTATTCATCAATCAAATTCTAGGTGTTGGTGTATTGCAGTGGATCAATTTGAAGTCGTCAAGTATCTGTCTTAATTTTCTGATGCACTCTGAGATATCGATTAAAGAACTGACATTGGCACTATTTATCTTCTTATCAGAGAAAAGGACTTCAAACAGAATATCTACAATCATATCTAGTTCTGTTATTGTGTCCAGTTCTGTTCACTCTTGAAGTAACCATTCTTCTAATGCTTGCCACAGAAGCTCAAACATACATACATACACTGTACATACATACATACATACATACGTACATACATGCATGTATGCATGCATGCAGACAGACAGACAGACGATAATAAAGCGTGTTATACTATTTCTAACCCAGTAAATATAAACATCATTTGTAAGTACTCAGAAATTATGCATGTATTCTTACCACACTCGAAAACGAGTTAAATTTATTTTACACTCGCGAGTTAAATTTATTATTCGGTATAAATACATTTAAAAGAGTAATTTAAGCAATCAAACTTTTAAAACATAACCTTTATTCTACAGGACATCACAATGAAAACAGTGAACAATTTTCAGAGCAATATACTTGGGTATTTATCTACCGCTGAACGTTTTGTCTTTTCAAGCAATATATGAAATTGAAAACTTTATGCACAACATATAATAGGCGTAGTTCCGTGGACATTGGCATATAATTACCTGACAAAAATCTTGATAACTTTCAGTCTGGTTCAGATGCTCAACTTGCTATAAGCTCCATGTTAAGAAGTGCGAGGATGTGATATGCATTTTTCTTCAAACATACTTCCTTATGAAATGAGCGAATTTCACAGTAACAATGCAATCTCGGTAATAATTTCCAGCTGTTTATTTCACTATTGTGACAAAAGATATTGAAGAGCATAACAATCTAACCTTCTTTCTGAAGTTTTAAACAATTCAGAAATGCATTCAAACCAGCTATAGCAGAGGGTGTCACCTCCGACCATTGTTTGGGAGATAGAGCAAATTGAGTTCTAGGCTATATGCTTTATTAACTTCTCTAAAATATGAGTAATTAGTGCGGCTGCCTAGAAATTGTACAGACTGCTGCTCAGAAAATAGTACAGAAGTTTTGACTGCCCAAGTGAGCGATTAGTACCGCTGATAATGAAAATGTAGATGTTCTAACTGCTCTGAGCGATTGGTATTAACTGCTACGATAATAGGTCATCTGTTATGACTGTTCTTATGAGCTATAGTCCTGAGCAAAAAGTAAGGAAGTAGTTCTGGCTGCTTTTGTGAATAATACTATAAATATACAAAAAGACGTACTGCTCTGACTATAGATCAGGTTTGCTAACAGGAAAATAGTGAAGACGTTCTGACTGTTTTAACAAGCATTATGACTGCTGCTAAGTAGATTGTAAAAAGGGAATTAATGGACATTTCCCTTAATCCCCATTTCCCAACGCATTGATTATGCATTTACATGATTATAGGGCGTGGTTACAATTTCCCAACGCATTAATCATCCATTTTACAAATTCCCAAGGCCTTATAATTTATTTATACATTTATGCAATCCCCCCACACTTATGCAAACGGCTACCCCTTGTACAACAATGTAACAATAACAATTTTATGTAACATTAACATGCTCATAAAATTAACAGTTATTATATTTATGAAAAACCACCTAATTAACTTCATAAAACAAAACAACATAACTTTTTTATTAAACATTTTTTTCTTATATTAAATTTATTTTTTTAAAAAATTTATTTCTTCTTCCAAAAAATTTTTATTTTATTTTTTTTTCCCAATTAACCAACGCATTAGCTAACCACTCACTCACTCACTTGGCTAACCAACACATTAGTCAATCAATGAACTGGACTAACCAGTCACTCACCCGCTTGGCTAACCAGCTAACCAACCAGCCAACGCATTAGCTAACCACTTAACCCTTTCAACCTTTCCCCTCCCCCACCAACCAACGCATAGCTAGCCAGTTACTCATGCATGACGCAATGGTTAACCATCTTATGATAAAAAAATTTTTAAAATTAAAAAAAGTTTTAAAATTAAAAAAAAAATTAAAAATAAAATTTGAATTTTTTTGACTTAAGTAATTTTTTTAATATTATAAAAATGAGTGTGTTAAATAGAATTTCAAATGATTTTAGAATAAAGTTATACCAGACTTTATTAAATAAAAAATCTATATCTTACTATATGTACGATACAGATAAAGAACTATTTCAATTTTATTTTAGTTTTACAGAAAAGGAAAAGGATTTTCTTTTTATGCTTGCAAAATTAATACCTTTTGTTTATTATGAGTATAGTAAGCGTAAGTTAGAAGAACCTAGTTTTGAAACAATAGTTTTTACAACATGGCCAGATACTTGTGAGTATTCAAACGATCCATATCGGCATATTGGCTGTCCTATTTATACTGGCATTAGAATACCATTTAATCAAAGTGATAATTTTCTCACTGTTTATCAAAATGCTTTAATTGATTTACTTAAAAATATTGACAGAGAAAAACAACCTAATAATTATTACATATTTCCATTATTAACATTTAAAAATATTCATAGGAATTTACCTCTTGAATATTCTGGTAATTTTACTTCTTTTGTTGAATATTATGGTGAATGGTGGGGTGATTTACATGATTATCTCTATGGCGGAAATGATTTTTTTACAATTAATCACGGTTCAGGCTATCAAAGATTCACTGATGAAGATGAAGATGTGTCATTACCTTCTCCTTCTCCCTCACTCCCACCTCAACCCATCAACGGAATAGTATCATTCCTATCACCAGAATGTATAATTTGCAAGAGTAAAAAACCTAACATAATGTTTTGTAATTGTGGTCATATACCTTTATGTAATGATTGTGATGATTTAAATGAAAATTTAAACAAATGTCCAGTTTGTAAAACCGATAGTAATATTAAAAGGAAAATGTAAATATTTAACCTTTTTACTAGGTTAAATATTTTAATATGTTTTTGGTCTTGCTCCCTGTTGTTCAGGCATATTTTTAATCCTATAATGTCCATGAGCTAAAGTGTTTATTTTATCCTTTAATATATACCTTTTATCATCAGCATAGCCTAATGCTTTTTTGTTTATTACTTCAGTGTGTATTTCATGTCCTCGACTTCTTAACACACCCATGGTTCTATAATGGTCTTTTTCTTTAAACAAACAATCTTTATAATTTTCTAAATTTAGTTCATTTTTAACAACTGACTTTTTTACTCCCTTACATCTTCTATCTTCACCATTACCTTCCCACATCAATTTTCCATTTTCATCTATTTTTATATCTATTTTTTTATAAGCATATTGTTTAGCACCTAAACCAACAAACTCAGCCATAACACCACCATTTAATTCATTTTTAGCTCCACTGGCCGAAGGCCAGCGGGCTTATGTCATGGCCCGGTGTCCGTCGTGCGTCCGTCCGTCCGTCCGTCCGTTCGTCCGTCCGTCCGTTAACTTTTATTTCAAACATCTTCTTCTCTGAAACCACCCATCCAATTTTCATGAAACTTCACAGAAATGATCCTGCCATGGTCCTCTTCAGAATTTCTTGAAAGAATTTGATTCCTTCAAAAACTCTGGTTGCCATGGCAACAAAACTGAAAAATATTGGAAATCTTTAAAAATCTTCTTGTCTGAAACCATAAGGCATAGGGCTACCAAATTTGGCATGTAGCTTTATGTAGTAGACCTCTATCATATTTCTTGAAATTATAGCCCTGGGGTCAAAATTGGCTCTGCCCCAGGGGTCACAAGTTTTACATAGGCTTATACAGAGAAAACTTTAAAAATCTTCTTGTCTGAAACCATAAGGCATAGGGCTACCAAATTTGGCATGTAGCTTTATGTAGTAAACCTCTATCATGTTTCTTGAAATTATAGCCCTGGGGTCAAAATTGGCTCTGCCCCAGGGGTCACAAGTTTTACATAGGCTTATATAGAGAAAACTTTAAAAATCTTCTTGTCTGAAACCATAAGGCATAGGGCTACCAAATTTGGCATGTAGCTTTATGTAGTAAACCTCTATCATGTTTCTTGAAATTATAGCCCTGGGGTCAAAATTGGCTCTGCCCCAGGGGTCACAAGTTTTACATAGGCTTAAATAGAGAAAACTTTAAAAAATTTTCCTGTACCTAGCCATAAGGCCTAGAGCTACCAAATTTTGCATTTAGCTTGATCTAGTTGGGGTCTACCAAAAGTGCCCAAATTATAGTCCTGGGATCAATTTGGCCTCATGCTGGGGGGAGGGGTTCACAAGATTTACATAGGCTTACATAGGGAAAAACTTTTAATCTTGGTGTACATAGCCATAAGGCTTAGGCTACCAAATTTTGCATAATTATAGCATTATCTAGTGGACAACTACAAAGAGGGCCCAAGTTACAGCCCTAGGATCAAGTTTGGCCCTGCACCAGGGGTCACAAATTTTACATGGGTTTATCGAGTGAAAAGTTCAGAAACCGTCTTGTTACTAGCCATAACGCCAAGAACTCCCAAATTTGGCATGTTATTCTTCTAATACACATATTCCCCATTTAGTCCAACTGTAGCCCTGGGGTCAAAGTTTTATAAGGGCTTATATAGTGAAGACTTCTCTTCATGGTTTATATTTATAAGCCAGTGGAGCGATACAGGGCCATCATGGCCCTCTTGTTAAACATTCCCAACACTTTTTTGTTTTTTGGACTATACAAGTCATGCTCTTTAGGGTAACCACTCATATCGTACATTATATCAACATCACAAGCAATATCTTCATACAAATCATCAGTTTCTATCTCAAGAATAAAACTATCTGTATCAGTATAACACATCCTTCCTTTATCTCCATACTTTTTTTTAAAATGATTATAAAGAGTTTTATACATAAGAGTTTTACTAATATCTAATATAGTCATACCTAAATAAACAGGTTTGTTATATGCTATACTTGTTTTTTTCATATGAACAGCAACTAAATTTTCATCGAATATTGTGGTATGATGATAGTTTGGCTTAGCAACAAGTTTTTTATAACGATAGCTAACTGCATCATTAACCAATTGCACATCAACTCTATTTCTTAAGTTTTCCATGGTGTTACCAAAAACAGAATTCATCATTAACTTAAAAAAATCTTTTTCAAAATCATTTTTCGCATTTTTTCTTAACTTAATATTTAAATCAATATATTTTTTAATATCATCAGTTTCATTAAACTTAATTCCACGATGTATTTTTTTAATTTTTAAACCTAGTTCTAAGTATGTTTTTAAAACTTCATGATGTATAACATAATTTTCTTTGTCATTTAAATTTGGTATCAATTTTTCTACTTTTCCTATTTTTAATTTTTCAGGTGCCAGTGGAAAATCATTGTGTGAATCATGTAACTCTTTAGGATACTCTAAATCAACCTCTAAAAAACAAGGTATCCGGTTCCATTCTTCTAATTCTTTTTTATCCATCCATTCAAAACCACAAGTAGGCAATAATTGACTCATAGCCCAAGGATAAAGACTGTTTGCATCTATATAAATTAGATATATTGAAGGTTTATTTTTATCATAATTTTTACCCATATATTTGTTGTTAGCCTTAGAATACCTTTTACTGCACATAGATATACCACCTCTGATACCCTTTTCAACCATTAAAAGCATATCAGGGTCTGTTAAAAGTTCAAGTTTTACTCCTGATTTTTTAAGCATAGCATCTAATGCCAACCCTGGAATAGTATAATACCATGCAGGATCTAATTCATAATGCTTAAAGCAAACATCCCTAAAGTTTTCAAATACATCTGCTAAAAGCAAAACGTCTATTTTGTTGTAAAGTTCTAAATAATCTTTAAATGTTTTCATGTTAAAAGTTTTCCAAACATTTTTTGCGTGTTCATAATCTTCATCGCTAATATGTTCTTTGTTTAAACTTGAATAAAATTTTTCTTTAGGTGGTAAGCAGGTTTCTTTTAACCTTTCAAAAGAATCTAAATATTCATAAGGAAAAACTCCTTTTCTTCTTAGTAAAGGTAAATATTTTTTGGGGTAAAATTTTGATAAAATATTTAACTGATCTTCATTTAAATTTTTTGAAAGACTATCCAAACTGGAACTCATAAACTTAAAACTATCAATAAACCTAATTTTATGAGTTATGTTTTTTCCTACCTTAACATATTTACTAAAACTAATATATTTTTCCTCGTTGTTAGGGATACAATCAATTTTTCCATCAGTTTTACCAAGATTTTTAATAAAAAGATGACTATCATAACCACTTAAATTATGAAAATAAACAGGTGTAAAGTTAGGAATTTTTGCTTTAAGATTACATTCAGTATGAGCGGGCCCCCTAAATTTACCAGTAAAATGACAACGGTCTCTTACTTTATAATTTCTATGGGTAAATTTTTCATTACAAATCCAACAACGTGTGTGCCTTTTATATTTTTTTTCTTCCTCTTCAGTTATCTTAATTGAAACAGGGTTTTGATAATATTTTTGATGAATTTCTCTGATATCCTCGGTTATCATATCTACAAAAACTTTTTCAGCATTTTCTCCGGTATATTTTCTTTCTATAGGTTGGAACACATTATCATCGAAACATTTTATAATATAGTAAAAACTGCAGGGGATATGCTTTTGAGTTTTTACAGTATAACTTTCTTCTTCATTTTTTTCAATTGTTTGTTCTTCTTTTATAGGTTCTAATATACTTTCAAAATCAGCAAACACAGCAACTGGAACCTTAAGTTTTCTATCATGATTTATAAATTGTAATATACTACCTTCTTTAGGCATATTTAAATTAACAGGGTCATGCCCAGCACAATATTTTTTATGATTTTCTAAAAGGTCCTCCCTTCCAAATGCATTTATACATCTTTTATAAAAATACTTTTTACCATGATGTTTCGATATTTGGCTAGACACTAAGCGACTACAATTTTTTATTAAAACATAATGACTATTTTCTCCATTTGTTAAGTAAAGCAAATCTACATGTTTATTTTTTTCATTTTCAGTAATTCTTAGTGGATAAAAAATTTTTTTTTCATAACTAAAAACATTAACACTAATTTCTTGATTTTGTTTTTCAAATTTATCTATCACATCAGTTGTAACGGGATATTTTATTCCATTCATATTTAAACTATTTTTCTTCGATTTTAAATCGCCATCAATTCTTTCTGGTTTTTGTTTTTTTGGATTTAATTCTCTTAAGATAGACCATGAAAAGCATTCGTTATCCTCATTTTGCATATTAATACATGCTTTTTTGTCAGCAATCCATTTTGGAAGAGGTATATAACTAGTTGCTCTTAAAGGGTCATAAATGGCTGTATGTAGCTTTAAATGTACTACACTATGAAATGACCATCCACTACCCTTTCTTAAAAAGTTACGATAATTTTCTAAAATTCTTTCAACCATCACATCATATAATTCATCTACATCGGTTCCTCTTAAATTAATCATATTTACATCAGAAGAAAACTGAGCTGGTACTGGGTGTTCAAAATCCTCAAATCTATACATTAAACATTTAAGAGCCATCTTTACTTTAATTCCTCGTTTATTTCTTAAAATATTTATCATAGATTGCATTGTTAACTCTAAAAACTCCTCAGGAGATTCAACGGGAAATCCCCCTATTTTATATTGTCTTGTCCAATTTTGTAATGAAGAACGACTTTCTGTTACATCAATAACTTCAGGTCTCCTTGGTAAGTGTTCTTCTACATTTCTAACAACTTCATTTAAAACTTGTGGAATCTGCTCTTCTTCAACATTACCAGTTAGCCAATTAGTAAAGTTGGTTACCCTTCTTCTAACACCTTCAGGGATTACCGCTGCAGCAACTCTTTGTGCTCTACTGTAAATATTAGATGCTGCCCTCTGGGCAACGTTAGAGATTTTTCTAAATATAGAACTCATAATTTTTATATTAAAACATTTTTCTTTAAATCAATTTTATTATGAATTTTTTGTTCATAATAAAATTACAATACATTAATTTTATATATTCCATTCCATACTCTGCCATTCCAATTTTCAATCGTTTGTGGACAACGCTTAATAAACTTACCTGCTTTGTAAATTGATGGAAATGTTGTTGTTTCTCCAGTTTCAACATCCTCTAAAGTAACTTTTTTTGGATTTTTTGAAATAGTTTTTAATCTTTCATAATCAGGAACTTTATTATTTTTATTTCTCTTTTTTTTAATCGGTTTAATTTCCTTTTCCTCCTCAGGGTATAACCCATGTTCTTTTGCAGTATCAACAAACTTTTTCTTACTCCAGAAAGAGTAAAACTTAATATTGTTATCTTTCAAATTTTTTTTTAAATCAACAGTTTTTATCATTTTTATTTAAAGCAAAAATTACTTAATACACTACACTCATTTTATTCCCATCAGACTGAAAGTTAATTAATCTATCACTAATGATTACTGCATAGGACTCTGTATTAGCAGGAACATTTGCATGAAAATTTGCCTTAATTTGAATATCAGTAACAGAATACTTTAACCTTTCACTCTGCTTTGATACATCAAACAAAAACAAAGGAAATAGAGTTTTATAATCTGAGGGAGTAATATTAGGGTTTAATACCAACTCATCCATGTTAAAAAACTTAGTTCTAAACAAAGCAGCATCACCATATGCTCTACTAAATTGATTAGCAGGGAAAGATAAATCATAATCAGTTGCTGGATAACGAGTTGAGTTTAACATTGTATAAATATTTTGAACGTTTACGTTGTCAAATATAGATGGATTTTGTTCTTGATCACCATTTTTACCAGTTTGAAAACCAACAATTATAAAACGTGGAACTTCAGGAGATGATTTAACTGATAGTCTCCAAGTAAATGTTCTTGACTGTGGAACAGCAATAGAGTCACATTGTACCATTCTATATCCAACTGGAAATTTTTCTTTCTTTTCTATAAATTTATAAAGTTCCATCTTCTCTGCATCTGCTGGCATAACATGAGGCATAAACCAAGATATTTTAAGTAAATTAATTCGTCCGTTAACAACAACAGGATTACCTCCACCATCTCTAGCATTACTTTTAAAAATTGCATCATTGTCATCATTTCTTGTTAAAGTGAGAGTTTGTTTCATTCCATATAGAATTTTGTTGTAATCTTCACAAAAACCAAATATATGTTTCAAGGGTATCCTAAAACTCAGAACTAAAAATATACTGTCTTCTTATAGCAAAACCAGTATTGTTTGCAATAGCATCATTAATATCCTTATACCACAGTTGATTTAATCCTTGTGATTTAGCAAAATCATCTGGGTATTTTAACAAACCAATCATTGTTGTAGCTTGACCAGGGTATGTAATGGATTCTATCTCTTGTCCACTAAGTTGGTATCTAATGTTTTTAAATAGATGCATCAATCCGTTGTTTGTTATGGTAACCTCATTGGCAGCCCCATAAACTGTTCCATCATTTTTTATTAATTCACCTATAATTTGTAAATATGACTCTGAGGGATGAGTAAAAAGGTCTTGGGTTTCAATGTTAATTCTAATATCTCCTCCAGAGTTGTTTAGATTAGTTCCTGTGATAGGTAGATACTCAAAATGTTCGTATTCATCAATACTATCATCTTTTAAAATTGGCGCTTTAATGTTTAAAATATCCATTTTTTATATGCAATTATAATTTTTAAATCAAAATTATAATTGAGTTGTGTGTTTTAATTTTCTAGCCATAGTTGAGGAAATGATTTGTTTTCATCATTTACAAAAACACTCTTAAGTTTAATATTTTTAAGTTTTTCTGCAGAAAAATTTTTTCTCATTTTAGGATAAATTTTATTTCCGTAAAGAATGGTTACCTTAGGTATATCATTTTCTTCTAAATATTGATTTACATCTTCTTCAAATTCCTTAATGATATCAGCTTTTTCAGGTGACAATTTTAAAACAACCTTTTTATAATCATAACTTGTATTGGTACTCTCTAAAACTTCACAATCTTCATTAAGTTTAAAATTTGCAAAAAGGATGCCAACCCTTTTTGTATTGTATTTTTCATATTTTGTTAGTTTAAATTTAAGATTTGACATTCTTTTTTATTTAATGTAATATTTTACTTAACTTAAATTCATTTTTCATAATACTTTAATTCCAGAACCAGTATTTAATTTTTTAACTAAATCTTGAATAGCAATTGCACTACCATCTATCAAGGTATTAATATTTTGTGATGCAGGTTGTGTTGTTGTTTGCTTTGGAGTATATTTTTCTAAAATCTTTTTAGATTTTGATGTTAAAGCCTTTTCAACTAACTTTTTTCCTGCATCAACTGCAGCACTCTTACCAACCTCTAATGCCTTCTTTGCTCCTTCCTTAGCAACATTTTTTCCAACATCAAGGGCAGAAGATGCGATTTGTTTTACAGCATTACTTGTAAAGAGTCTTGCTAGAAAATTAGCGATACTATCAAAGATACCTGCCCACCGTAAGAATAATTTCTTTTAAATCCTCTGTCTCGTGATGTAATCATTTTATAATATAGTCATAAAATTTTTATAACTATTTGGATCTAAAACACCCTGTCTTTTTAATTCATCACAAATACTTACAAGCTCATTTCTTACTCCTGTGTTACCCGCCTTTTTACTTGCCATCAAAAGGTCTAATCTTTCTAATAGTGCATTGGGGTCAGAGGGAATAACAATAATTCCTTCTCCGGTGAATTTACTATATGCTTTTTTTTCTGCCCTAATATCTCCCCAAATAGGTCTAAGTATGCTATTCCACTTACTTGATGAAGAACTTTTGGGTCGAGGGTTATCAGGGTCGTTACCACGATGAAGAGCATTGGTTTTTATCATTATTTCTCTGTAATCAATAAGGTCCCCCTCTTTATAAATGTTTTTATTTGGGTTTTTAGCAACAATTAACTCCCATAGACCAGGTGTTCCTTTATATTCCTTACCAACAACTATAATATCATCTTCATCAATTATTGCTAATTTGTTACCAATATAGAATTTACCATCTTTATCATATAATCCATATGTTCTATCAATATCAGTTTTACCAACAAATTTTGTTAAATACTCCCTCGCAATTAGTCCAATATGATGTGTGTCTTCATAGTTTGTCAATAACTCTTGATCTTTAGATGGATAAGCTTCTATTGTTGGATAATTTGGTAAGTTAATAGCCTGTGGCAATTGTTCAATCCCCTCTTTAATAGGTTTAAGTCTTTCTGTAATCTCCTTTGTTGTAGTTCTTTGTGTTTCTGTAATAGGCTTAAAAAACTTTGAAAGACCTGTTTGTAATTCAATTTCTCCTGTTTTCTCTGCAAGTTGGCTATCACAAATTTTTTTCTTTGTTTCGAGATATTCTTTTACAATTTGGTCTCTTTTTTTCAGGATCTTTAATTTTTAAAAATGCCATTTTATATTACAAACATAATTTTTATAATGTTTTAAACAAAGTTTTTAATCAAGTTTTTATTACAGTTTTTTGTCTAGATAGTTATATTAGTAATTTTACTACTAATCACTATTTCCTATTTCACACGCACATGAACAATTAAACTTAGGGCATGATACTTTAATCCGTGGTACGATTTTTTTCCACCAGCCTCCGAAAGGACTCACGTGCTTCTTGTCTTCCTCTTTCAATGAGGCTTTCTTCCTCTTCAGTTTCAATTTTTTTCTTTGATTTTGCTCTGATATCTTCTTTCATTGCTTTGTATTTTTCTAATTCATTCATAATTAAAGTAAATTCCGAATGTTCTACTTTGTTGTCACTGATAGCTTTAGATATATGTGTAAATAGTGTATTTAACTTTGAATCTGCTAACATTTTAATCTGAAGATGTTTTTCTGATTTTGTTCTGGTTCTTCTAACCAAAAACTTACCAACTAATGCAGCTAATCCTACACCCAAGGCACAACTTTCTAAAGCTATTGTTGCTGGTATCGCAACAACAGTTGACAACAATGCAATGCCACCTGCACCCGCTCCTAATGCAAGTGTGGTTAAAACAGCCTCTACGTTGTCTACTGTTTTTGATATTTTTAAAATATTTTTTTGCTAGTTGTTCTCTAACCTTAACTTCATCTTCAAGAAATGTTTGAATTTCTGATATTTTTTGTAGCCTGAAGGATTGCCCATTATCTTCCGATGATAGTGTTGTTTCTAATGTTGGTGCATTTGGTATATTTCTTTCATTAGGTAGGATTGGATAAACCTTTTCAAACTCCATTTTTTATTAGAGGGATATTTTTTTTAAATTGAATAGTAAACAAAACATAAATGGGTATTTTCTGGAATTTTTAATACTTCACTTGAATTATTTGAAATGGTAACAACTAGATCAATTGTATCATCATTGTTAATCTCGTTTTCTATACTTAATTGTTTAAATTTTAAATTATAAGGTAAAGAAACTAAAACGACACCCCTAGTCATATAAAAACCAAACCCTAAAGCTATTGATTTTGTTTGTTTAGGTTGTAATGTTATGGGATATTGTGAAAAAATCTTCCATGTAACAGGATTAACCTTTTCCGGTAGATGTTTAACCGCAAATGGTTTCCAATATATTGTTTTTGGTTGAACTATTTTTGGTTTTACTCCAAATTTATAAACATTCATATTTTATTTTTATTAAAAAATTATTTATAATATTGCTCCCAAAATAGGAATATTAGCAAATGGGCTATTCGGGCCTAAAAGAAGTCCTTTTCCATCATAAAACTTTCCTCCTTGTTTTAAATACAACCCATCACCAACAGTTTCCAATCCTTTACCTTTAGCTGGCCCAAGGTAAAGACCTTTTCCATCAGTTTCTACTTGACAAACACATCCCCCTTTTTTAAGATAAAGACCGTTATCCATTGCTTTTTGAACTCCAGATGATGCTAACCCAGATAGTGCACCAACACCTAAAGCAGGTAGAACGGTTCTTGCTAATGTAGGTAGAACTGATGATGCTAATCCAGCCAACATTCCAAGAAAACCACCTTCCATCTTCATGTTGTATTTTACTTGTTTTTCACTCATTCTAATTGTGACACCTTTGCCATTCTCAAATGCTTTTGCAATCTTTTTTGCTTGTGAATTGTTAATTGCTATAACATCATTACCTTGTAAATCTTCATATCCTAAACGAATACTTACCGGACAACCTGCTTTAACTGCATAATGAAGTTTCTCTTTTTGCCCATCTGATATATTTACTTTAACAGTAGTATAACTTGTCATTTTATATATAATTTATTTTTTATTTATCTTGCCTCTCTAATATGAAACCTAATCGTTAAATTTTCACCTCTAAGATTTAGTAATGTTCCATCTTTGGTCTGTAATTGATACATCAAGATTGTGTATTACATCTAATGTTAAAGGTAGGTAAACCAGATTTACAGGATTTTCTGTTATTTTATACCCTGGTGAAACATTAGGAAAAAATGAATAAATGGTGTTTTTTGTGGATCCATTAACATAACTTCCTGAGATAATATCAATGTTAACAAACAAACTATTAATACTAAGAATATTTACTACATTTTCTGATTCATGAAAACCTGTTACATATTTTGTTTTGGTAAATCCTAAAACTTTTGCAATAGAATTTGGTAGATTAAAATCTACTTGATAACCATCATCAAGAGTAAGAACAGACTTTAAGGTATTGGTATTTGCAGAGATATTAATGGGATACTCTTCATTGATCACATCATAATGACCTTTTTTTCTCATTTCTTGGTGAATGACATCATTAATACCAACAAGGTCATAACTTCCTTCTGGTATTTTTTTTTAACCCATGAAGAACCATTGTCTGATGAATAAACAAAAGTATCATTGCTAGAACCAATATTTGGAAATGAATAGTAAGTTTCAAGGTTAACCAATGCTATTTCATATTCTTTATACTTTTCTAATTCAAGAGGTGGGGTAAATCTTGTTCTAAAACTTGTTTTGTTGTTGCTTACTATAATTTGAAATGATGTTTTGTGTTCTGTATTTTTAACAATTTTTTCTAACAATTCTTCCATTTTTATATTTAGTAAAGAGATTATTTATATATGTACCGACTTAGGAATATAAAAGTTATCAAAACCATTTCTATATTTACCATTATGTTTTTTGCTAGATAAATCAATTATAACAAAACCATGAGGTTTATCCCAACATGTTTTACAAAATTCACGAAATTCATCCTTAGGCATATCATCTCCAATATGATCACTGTAGATATGATTGAGATTTTTAAGATCTTGTCTAAATAGACAAATAAAATTTGCATTTTCTCTAATAGTTTGCCTTGGTAATCTAAAATAATTTTGTGACAAATAAAAACAATCAACATTACTATGTCTTCCTCTAATGTAATAACATTCACATTTGTTTTGCCTTTCTAAAAGTAAATCGTCAAAAATCATTAAATTTTTGTTTTCTGTATTTAAATCTCTTGGATCAGGTACATCACTGGCACTATCAAAAAAATTACAATTTATGTCAGATTTTTTTTTAACTGTTTTAACCCATTCTTCAATTAATTGAGATGGAGAAACATTTAAATGTTGAACTTCTTCTCTAATATTAAACAACCTTAAAATAAGTTCTTTTGGCAGTTTCTATTCAAATGCTTTTTTAAGTATGCGATATTCTGGTTGAAACAAACTTTTACCAAAAACAGATAAGTTGTCATAATCTAACCAGTCTGGCCTTAATAGAAGATTTAGTAAAAGAGTTGTTTTTCCACATCCTGATTTACCAATATTACTCCCCTAATACTCTTAGGTAAAAGAGAATGGTTATATCTCTTTTTTACTGTTTCATTCCATGATAAATTTACAATATCCATTTTTTATATTAAAAATTTTTAATTTTAATATAAAATGTATTGCATTAGATGTAAAAGAAAAACAACTGATATTGAGCGTACCGTAAGTAAAAATGGTAGAAATATGATGCGTGGAAAATGTGTAGAATGTGGTACAACTAAAACACAATTTATTAAACAACAAGAAGGAGGTTCGTTGTTAAACAAGGTTATCAATAACTTACCTGTTGAAATGCATTTACCTGGGCATAATTTTACTGGTCCGGGGACTAAATTAAAAAAAAGACTAAATCCTGATTTAACACCAAAAGAATGGTCAAAACCTGTAAATCGTGTTGACAAAGCAGCATATCATCATGATATTTGTTATCTTAAACATAATGATACTGCTACCAGAAATGATGTTTGTGATAAAAATATGTTAAAAGAGTTAAAAGGAATTTACAATCCTTCTATTAGGGAAAGAATGGAACGTGGATTGGTTTCCTCATTGATAGGAACCAAGAAAAGATTTGGAATGGGAATTAAAAAAAAAATTCAGAAAACATAATATTAGCAGAAGAATTACACAAACCCGTAAAAAGAAAATTTAAGAAAAGAAGAGTTAGAGTAAATGGTATTGATAGGATATGGGCTGCAGATTTAGCAGACATGCAAGCATTTTCTAAATTTAATCGTGGTGTAAAATATCTTCTTGCTGTCATTGACATTTTTTCAAAATATGGGTGGTTGATACCATTAAAAGACAAAACAGGAAAATCTGTTTCTGCTGCATTAAAGAGTATTTTTAAGGAAAGAAAACCTGAAAAAAATGTGGGTGGATAAAGGTAAAGAGTTTTATAACAAAGAAGTTAAAGACTTGATTGAATTATATTCTACTGAAAATGAGGAAAAATCCAGTGTTGTTGAGAGATGGATTAGAACAATGAAAGAAAAAATGTGGAAGTATTTCTCTGCTCACTCAACAAATGTTTATATTAACGTTTTACCAAATCTTGTTAAAGAATATAATAACACGAGACATTCTTCTATTAAAATGGCTCCAACTGAAGCAAGTAAGAAGAAAAATGAAAATAAAGTTTGGAGAACATTGTATCCTGATTATAATCAAGTAAGGGAGGATATCAAACCAAAGTTTTCTGTTGGAGACAAAGTAAGGATAAGTAAAAAGAAAAAGACTTTTGAAAAAGGTTATACTACAAGATGGACTGAAGAGGTTTTTACAGTTTCAGAAGTAAAACATACATCACCTGTAACATATAAAATTAAAGATTTAAATGGTGAAGAAATAAAAGGTAGCTTTTATGAACCTGAACTACAAAAAACTAGTCAAGAGTTGTATAGGATAGAAAAGGTTATTAAAAAGGGAAAAAAGAAATCTCTTGTAAAGTGGAAAGGTTATTCTGATGAGTTTAATTCATGGGTTGATAATAGTGCTATTGTAAATATTTAAATATATAAAAATGCAAGATATTTCAATTGATAATATAATTTTACCAAATAAACCTTTAAGTAATTTTGAACTTGAGGATGCTGCAAAAAATTAAAAATAAAAAATTTTAGAGGGGTATACTTGCGAAACACTCTACCTAAAAAAGTAAAAAACAAAGAATGTGGTATATTAAATCTTGATGACCCTGGTGGACCTGGTACTCATTGGATTGCCTGGTATAAAAATGGTAAAATTAAAATTTATTTTGACAGTTATGGTATTCAACCACCTCTTGAAGTTAGAGATTATTTAAAAAGTCCATTACAATACAATACAGACCAATTACAACAAGCAGGGCAAGTATTTTGCGGCCATTTATGTTTGTATGTTCTTAAAGAACTGGGTTTAGGTAATAAATTTCAAAATGTATTAAATAAACTTTTTTAGCAATGCCTGTTGATAAATTTGGAAGAATGGATGATGTTAAAACAAGCAGTGATGGTGTGACACTTGCTTACATAAGTAATAATTTTTTACGTAAAGATGGAACAACCACCGTTACCGGTTCTATAAATATGAATGGTAATACATTAACAAGGGTTAGTAATCCAGTAAATCCACAAGATGCTGCAACTAAGAGTTATGTTGATGCCAACTCAGGACTGTTGGATGAAAATGGAGGTTACCATATGGGTGGGTATTTAAACATGGGTTTTAATAAAATAAAAAACATAGCCGAACCAGAGGAGCCAAGTGAAGCTGCTACTAAAAAATATGTGGATAGCAGTGGTAGAGCAATAGTTCAACAACAAGATGGTACTTTTTCCGCTGTTGCAGATATAAATATGCGGGGGTATAGTTTAACAAATGTAATAGAACCTGCAGAACCACAAGATGTTGCAACCAAAAGGTACGTAGATGTTGCTAATCGTGCGTTTGTTTATGGACCTGGTGGTTATATAGCAGGTGGTGACGTTTCTATGGGCGGAAGAAGAATTAACAATGTTGGAACACCTATAGAAGATCAACAAGTTGCAAATAAGTTTTACGTAGATAACGTTGTTGAGGTAGCTACTGCAGGTGATATGGCTTTAACAAAAAACCGATATGGGACTTTCTTAGCGGCTGGTAAAATAGACATGAACACCCACCCAATCACTGGATTACCAAATCCTACAGATCGTGATGCAGCTGCCAATAAAAATTATGTTGATAATGGTGGTGCTATTGTAAAAAATCCTGATGGAAGCTTTACAGCAATATCTAATATAGATTTTCAAGGCTTTACTATAAAAAATGCTGCTACACCTGTAGAAGAAAGAGATTTAGCAACAAAATCCTACGTGGATAAAAAAGTATCACTTCCTTCTATCATAGGTCCTAAACCAATTATAAGCATGTGTGCCGAGGAACAAGGTCCTTTATCAAATGGTAGTTACGAGTTTTCCTTTGGTAATGGAAACACAGGAAGGAGTCATGGGATAGGAGGTTATTGTATGGCAGCCCCTGGTAGAATTATAAGAGGGTCTTTAATGGTTGTTAAAGGTAATAGGTTTTTGCATGAAGAAGCAAAAGTTAATATAGTTATAAACGGAGTTGAACAGGTTGATTACTCCATAATAAAAGATGCTAAAGAAAACTGTAGTTGTGCAGTTTTTCCACAACCTTTAGAAATAGATCAATGTGATGTTATAAACTTTATAACAAGGTCAGATAACCCTGATGCAAAAAGTTCATATGTGACGATACTGATAGAGTTGGACTTGTAAAAATATTTAACCTGGTAAAAAAGGTTAAATATTTATATTTTTTTAAATTTTAAAAAATTTTTCTTTTTATATTATTTACTGTTCTACATATGGGGCACTTAACTAATTGTTGTATTTCATCACAATCTTTACATAAGGGAACGTGGCCACAATCACAAAATAATATATTTGTTTCTTTGTCTAAACATATAATACATTTTTCTTCTTTAAATATTTTTTCACCATTTATTTGAGGTAATGTGTAATGGATGTTGCATTGTTCATCATCTTCAGTTATATGATTACCATGAACGTCATAGTCTATGATATCTGTTGAATGCATATTTTCATATCTTATATTTCGTATAGTTCTTATTTCTATTAAAACCCGTTCATCACCAACAAAAGAATTACGGTCAAAATTTAATCTGTCTGGGTATTCATCCAAATATTCATGTGTAAATTGTCGTATAAAATAACCCGTATCTTCGTCAAAATCATCTGGATGTATCCTTAATGCATAATCTTTATTGTGAAATTGAATACATGGAAAAACATAATCTGCAAAAGCACCAGGTTGAAAAGCCATATCCTCATTGTATAATCTTTCCATTTTTTCTTCATAATTTTTTAAAAAGTTTTTATTACCATTCACCCATAACCATACACAACCTATTCTACCAAAACGATAACCTTCATTTTTAGCAAGACTTATCCACATACAAGCATTACCATTCTTTTCATATAAATTTTTACTAAATTCATAGTAAAAGGTTGCTTTTGCTTCACAAAGCACTCTTAAATAATTTCTACCTTTATTATGGTAAGGATAAAAAACTCTATTAATGATATTGTTTTTATAAATTGGTTTATAATTAAGATGTTTTTTCCTTAAAGTTTTATTTAACTCTTTTTTAAAGTCTCTGGTAAGTTTATTCAACACACTCATTTTTATAATATTAAAAAAATTACTTAAGTCAAAAAAATTCAATTTTTATTTTTAAATTTTTTTTTTAATTTTAAAATTTTTTTTAATTTTAAAAATTTTTTTATCATAACATGGTTAACCATTGCGTCATGCATGAGTAACTGGCTAGCTATGCGTTGGTTGGTGGGGGAGGGGAAAGGTTGAAAGGGTTAAGTGGTTAGCTAATGCGTTGGCTGGTTGGTTAGCTGGTTAGCCAAGCGGGTGAGTGACTGGTTAGTCCAGTTCATTGATTGACTAATGTGTTGATTAGCCAAGTGAGTGAGTGAGTGGTTAGCTAATGCGTTGGTTAATTGGGAAAAAAATAAAATAAAAATTTTTTTGAAGAAGAAATAAATTTTTAAAAAAAATAAATTTAATATAAGAAAAAAATGTTTAATAAAAAAGTTATGTTGTTTTGTTTTATGAAGTTAATTAGGTGGTTTTTCATAAGTATAATAACTGTTAATTTTATGAGCATGTTAATGTTACATAAAATTGTTATTGTTACATTGTTGTATAAGGGGTAGCCGTTTGCATAAGTGTGGGGGATTGCATAAATGTATAAATAAATTATAAGGCCTTGGGAATTTGTAAAATGGATGATTAATGCGTTGGGAAATTGTAACCACGCCCTATAATCATGTAAATGCATAATCAATGCGTTGGGAAATGGGGATTAAGGGAAATGTCCATTAATTCCCTTTTTACAATCTACTCTGCTAAATAAAATTACATAGTAGTTCTGACTGCCGTAATAATCGGTGAGAATTCCAAAGTATTCTAGTGGACTGGCTGCTGATGTAATCCGTGATAAGTTATTCTGCTTGGAAAATAGTGTAGCAGTTCTGTCTGCCCTGATGAGCGCTTTGCCTTACTGCTAGAAAATAGTGCTAAATTTCTATCTGCCTTTATGGGCAGTTAGTACTGCTGCTCAAAAATAGTAGAATATACAAAAGTTTTGATTACGCTAGTCCGATGAGTAGTTTTGCTGTAAAAAATACTTCTGCTGGGAAAATATTACAGAATTAATAAGCAGTTAGTGTTGTTGCTTGGAAACAAGTGCTGACGTTCTTACTGCTCAAATAAGTGATTAACGCTGCTTCTAGGAAAAAAGTGCAGAGGTTCTGGCTGCTCGCAAGAGTGATTAGTACTGCTACGTGTAAAACAAGAGAGCCATGATGGCCCCGGATCGCTCACCTGAGTAGAGTGCCTTAAAGGTATTTCTTTAATTTGACCAAGTGACCTAGTTTCTGACCCCAGCTGACCCAATTTCAAACTCATATTTCACAAAGACAAACATTCTGACCAATTTTCAAGTCAATTGAGCAAAAAATATAACCTCTAGAGTGCCCTAAAGGTATTTCTTTAATTTGACCTAGTGACCTAGATTATGACCCCAGAAGACCCAAATTTGAACTGGTCTTGGACTTTATCAAAAGAAACATTTTAACCAATTTTCAAATCAACTGAATAATAATTGTGGCCTCTAGAGTGCCCACTAGGTATTTCTTTAATTTGACCAGGTGACCTAGTTTATGACCCCAGTTGACCCAAATTCAGACTCATGTGAGATTTTATGAAGACAAACATTCTGACCAATTTTCGGGTCAATTGAGCAAATAATGTGGCCTCTAGGGTGCCCACAAGGTATTTCTTTAATTTGACCTAATGACCTAGTTTATGGTTCCACATGACCCAAATCCAAACTCATCTAATATTTCATCAAGACAAACATTCTGGCCAAATTTCAGGTCATTTGAGCAATAAATGTGGCCTCCAGAATGCAAACAAGGTATTTCTTTAATTTGACCCAGTGACCTAGTTTATGACCCCAGTTGACCCAAATTCAGACTTATGTGAGATTTTATAAAGACAAACTTTCTGACCAATTTTCAAGGCAATTGAGCAAATAATGTGGCCTTCAGAGTGCCAACAAGGTATTTCTTTAATTTGACCTAGTGACCTAGTTTATGACCCAAGATGACCCAATTTTGAACTCAGTGAACTCGTTGTGCTTAGATGGGCAATCAAACTTAGAAGAGAATCACTACATACCAAATATCAAAGCTCTACGCCTTCCAGTTTCAAAGAAGAATTTTAAAGTTTTCCTTCTTTGTTCCTATGTTCGAACTTGTGACCCCCGGGGCTGGGCCAGTTTTGACCCAAGCAGCATCCTTGGATCTTGGTAGAGGTCCACTAGGAGATGCTACATACCAAATATCAAAGCTCTACACCGTCCCGTTTAAGAGAAAAAGAAATTTAAAGTTTTCCGTATTTGTTCCTATGTTCGAACTTGTGACCCCTAGGGCGGGGCCAGTTTTAACCGCAGGGAAATCATATGAACAAACTTGGTAGAGGTCCACTCTAAGATGCAATATACCAAATATCAAAGCACCACGCCTTTCGGTTTCAGAAAAGAAGAATTTTAAAGTTTTCCTTCTTTGTTCCTTTGTTCGAACTTGTGACCCCAAGCGCATCATATGAACAAACTTGGTAGAGGTCTACTAGGAGATGCTACATACCAGATATCAAAGCTCTACGCCTTCCAATTTCAGAGAAGAAGATTTTTAAAGTTTTCCGTCTTTGTTCCTATGTTCGAACTTGTGACCCCTGGGGCGGGGCCAGTTTTGACCCCAGGGGCATCATATGAACAAACTTGGTAGAGGTCCACTCTGAGATGCAACATACCAAATATCAAAGCTCCAGGCCTTTCGGTTTCAGAAAAGAAGAATTTTAAAGTTTTCCTTCTTTTTTTTTTTTGTAAACTTTATTAGCCACGTATATTGGATAGGGGAGGTCGTGGCCATCCTCCCTCTATCCTTACAACAATCGTTATTTACATCCAATAACATTTGTGACCCCTGCGAACAGTGCATACCAAGATTCAAGTGTAGATTGATTTTGGAATTCACTGCTCGCAAAGGTGACAAATTGCAGAATAAGAGTTAATAAAAATACATGTACTTTTCAGAGATCCAGATAAAGTTATGTGTTTAAACAAACTAGTTAAAATATGATCATAAATTATTGATTTTATGGAAGAACACTGCGGGAAGATGTGAAATTGATCTTTGCGAGCAATTTTCACTCCACTCCACAATGCTCTTAAAATTCTTTTCTCATCATTGTATTAAACAGAGCATGAGGGGAAAGTGTCAAACAAACGGCCTATTTAGTTCACCGAATCTGGATCAATGAATAGTTATCAAAGACTAATAAGTTTTACAAAGCTATGGAAAAACAACAACTACTAAGAAAGTGAAGAAAAAAAAAGGGGGGGAATGAAAGGGGAAAACAGAAATGGCTTATTGAATAAGAGCAAAGAATAGGAATATATATATCAATGCATTTTATATCAAGAGTGGTTTTGAATAATATGTCGTACAATTGACCATCTTTCTAAGGCAGAGTCGGAAGATTTTGTTTCTTTATAAGTTGTCCAAGCCAAATGTAAACTATTTTGAAGGCCATAAATTGTCGGGACTTTCGATTTAGATTTACAAGAAGCGACATATATTTTGACATAAAAAAAGAGTGTGTATAATTTGTCGTCATTATTGAATGTACCGATTAGAACGTTGACACTATTTATAAGTCTTTGAGTTGATAGGTCTATTTCTCTTATTTTTGATTCTAAATGTTGTACGAGGATTTCCACCTTTTCACATTCATAAAATATATGGAGCAGACTCTCTTCAGTAGTACTGCAGAAACAGCATAAGTTACTTGGGGTAATGTTCATTTTGTTTAATAGGGAGTTAGTGGGGGAAAAATCTATGAACTATTTTTACTTGCATCCATTGGATATACGAATCGTTTGTATTTTTAAAAATATTACTAGAAATTTCTTTCCAATCAAAATTTTGAGTAGAGAACAAAAATTCCCATTTCTTTTGGCTAGTAGGAATTTCATTGTTATCAATAAGTGTTTTATAAATTGTTTTGTTGGGTTTTTTATTTACCAAAATTTCATTTAAATAGCTATTAATACAGGGATTAGCATAGTCTAAAATCAAGTTTTCATTTTTATCAATATCAACCTTTCTTAAGAAGTTTTGGATAGTATTTATCAGACCGTAATACCTCAAATAGTTGATTTTTTTACCTAAAATCGACTCTATAGACTTTAAGCAAGTAAATTTTTCATTCTTATCCATTATGTCTCTGACATTTCTAATTCCTCTATCACATAAATCTTTGATAAAAATGACTTTTGAGTCTATTGTGAAATTTTCGTTGTAGAACAAGGGCATATTTAATATCAAGTCCCAAGAATCAATTTTAATTTTTGTCATATATTCTATGTATGATTTAAGTACGTCTCGCCAGAATTCGTTTTTTATTAATTTAGAGATAAATTCGGAATAAGCTTTTCCTAAGTTTATTATTTTTCGTACGTCCATCATGTCATATATACTAGTTGATGGCATTTATTAGGTTTACAATTTATTAGATTTTTAAGCCATTTTAATTTCATGCTAGCGTTAAAGCTTTTGATATCTATCATTTTCATACCACCTTCTTCATAGCTTTTAATAAAAATAGATTTTTTTTATTTTTGCCCTTCCATCCCATACAAAGTTATATGGTAAATCGTTTCAACTTTTTATGAAGTCTGTTTTCGGAGAAGGGAGACTAAGAAATAAATGCGTTAAAAGTGGAACAAGAAGTGATTTAACTACAGTTACTCTGCGAATAGGTGTAAGTTTCCTTCTTTTCCAGTATGCTATACATTTTGAAATATTTTTAAGTTTTGGTTCATAATTCAAATCTATCATTTTCTGAAGATTGATATCAAAAGTTATTCCAAGTAGCACAAATTGAGTTTCACCCCAGTTTAATTTCCATCTAGTTTTTATTGAGTAAGCACTATACTTACGTGACCCTATCCAAATCAACTTTGTTTTATCAAAATTGCACTTTAATCCAGATATAACATAAAACTTGTCAAGTACTTCTAAAACACTATTTAATGATTTTTCCGAGCCGTCTAGTAATAATGTAGTGTCATCAGCAAACTGGCTTATGAGATACTCAGTTTCTTTCACCCTTATACCTTTAATACTTTTGCTTTGTCTAATTTTAATGCTTAGAGCATAGGATGAAGATATATGGAGAAATAGGGTCTCCCTGGAGGCAGCCCCTCTTCACCGTAAAGACATCTGATAGGAAACCATTTAACTGTACTCTTACTTGTGTATTATACAAAAATAACTTTATCCATTTCTGAAATGTAGGACCAAATCCAAAAAAGTCAAAAGTTTCTAAGATAAAGTCAAACGATAACGAGTCAAAGGCTTTTTCAAAATCTAGTAGCATTAATAAACCAGGTATGTTATTGTCTTCACAGTATTTCATTATGTCATAGATTAAACGGGTATTTTTTCCTATAAAGCGATCCGTAAGGAAACCTGTTTGGTCACTTGGAATTAATTTGTCTAATACGGTTTTTAGTCGATTTCCTATTGTCCCAGGCGCTATTTTGTATGAAACATTCAATAAAGTTATCGGTCTCCAATTTTTTAAGAACTTTTTCGGTTTATTATCTTTTGGGGTGCATGTTATGATTCCCGATTTTATAGAACTAGAAAAAGAGTCGTTCAATAGGGCGTAATTTAGGGATCTAACGACAAAATGCCCAATCTTAGGCCAAAAGACCTTGAAGAAGTTTGCTGAAAAGCCATCAGGACCTGGGCTTTTTTCATTTGACATTTGTTTTAAAGTCAAGGATTCCTCTTGATAATTTAAAAGACCTTCTAGGCTTTTTGACTCGACATAATCTAACTTATTTACCGTACAATTAAGTAAAAAATCTGTTATGCTGAAATCATCTGGGTTATCTTGTTTTTGAAATAAGTTTTCATAAAATAATTTTGTCCCGTTTAAGATTTCCTCTTGATTACTAGTTGTTTCACCGTTTTGTTTTTCTATAAAACTTATTGACTTTGCTGAATTGTGTTGTTTTTCAAGATTGCAAAAATATTTGCTGACTTTTTCGCCTTCATCTATCCATTTTGAGCATGATCTTACAAAATACCCTTTAAGCTTCTCATTTCTTAATTTTTCTAATTCATCCTGAAGTTTAATTAAGTTTTCCTTGTTGTTTTCATTTAAAGATTGTTCTAATTGCAAAATTTCGGCCAAAAGTACTTTCTCGCAATTTGATTTTACTTTACTTTTATGACTAGCAAAAGAGATCGTTTTTCCACGAATCTCCATTAAAAAGGTTTCTAAAAAAAGCTGATCATTGATAACTAGTTGTACTTGTGATCTATCCATATTTATTACATAATCATGGTCCTAAACAGGTAAACAATATTGTAGTAATATCTCATCATTTTTTTTGTTAATACAGTTAATGTAATCAATATCATGCAGCAAGGAGTTATTGAATTTCCAAAGACCTCTTCCGTGTTCGATTTCAGTAAATTGTAGATCAATTAAAATAATTGAGTGGTCGGATTTATAACTAATATCAATATCACAATTCCTTAAAAACGGTTTAAGTTCTTTGGAAAGCAGATAAAAGTCAAGTCTTCCTTTTTGTAAAGGATTAACACGTTTCCAAGTGTACTTTCGTGAATTGCCATGTAGTTCCCTGAAAGGATCCACAAGATTTCTATCATCCATGTGTTTTTGAACAATTTTCCTTGCTTTTTTATTATGGTCACTGTTTCTATAATTTTCATAATCTAAAGCTGAATCAGTGTCAAGGTTAAAATCTCCACATATAATCAAGTTTTCGTTATTTGTAAAGGAATCAATTTCATCGAAGATATTTACGAAAAAGCTAGGGTTATCACTGTTTGGTGCATACAGAGTTGTAAGGATAAAATCAATATCACGAAAGCTCAATTCCATTATTAGGTAATTTCCATTTCCTTTTTTGAAACTGAGAACTTTAATATCTAAATGCTTTTTAAATAGTATTGCGACACCTTTTGAATTTGAAGTACCATGACTAAAGAAACAATTTCCGTCCCATTCAGAATAAACAGTTTTTTCAATTTGGTTTGTAAAACGTGTTTCTTGTAAACATAAAATATCTGTATCTTTTCCTTGAAAACTTGGTAGAGGTCCACTAGAAGATGCTACATACTAAATATCAAAGCTATCAAAGCTCCACGCCTTCCTGTTTCAGAGAAGAAGATTTTTAAAGTTTTCCTTCTTTGTTCCTATGTTCGAACTTGTGACCCCCGGGGCAGGGCCAGTTTTGACCCCAAGGGCATCATATGAACAAACTTGGTAGAGGTCCACTAGGAGATGCTACATACCAAATATCAAAGCTCTACGCCCTCCAATTTCAGAGAAAAAGTTTTCCTTCTGTGTTCCTATGTTCGAACTTGTGACCCCCGGGGTTTGTAAAATGCGTTTCTTGTAAACATAAAATATCTGTATCTTTTTCCTTAAAAACTTGGTAGAGGTCCACTAGAAGATGCTACATACCAAATATCAAAGCTCCACGCCTTCCTGTTTCAGAGAAGAAGATTTTTAAAGTTTTCCTTCTTTGTTCCTATGTTCGAACTTGTGACCCCCGGGGCAGGGCCAGTTTTCATCCTAGGGGCATCATATGAACAAACTTGGTAGAGGTCCACTAGGAGATGCTACATACCAAATATCAAAGCTCTACGCCTTCCAATTTCAGAGAAGATGATTTTTAAAGTTTTCCCTTTTTGTTCCTATGTTCGAACTTGTGACCCCTGGGGCAGGGCCAGTTTTGACCCCAAGGGCATCATATGAACAAACTTGGTAGAGGTCTACTAGGAGATGCTACATGCCAAATATCAAAGCTCTATGCCTTTTAGTTTTAGAGAAAAAGAAATTCAAAGCTCCACGCCTTCCTGTTTCAGAGAAGAAGATTTTTAAAGTTTTCCTTCGTTGTTCCTATGTTCGAACTTGTGACCCTCGGGGCAGGGCCAGTTTTGACCCCAGGGGCATCATATGAACAAACTTGGTAGAGGCCCACTAGGAGATGCTACATACCAAATATCAAAGCTCTACGCCTTCAAGTTTCAGGGAAGAAGATTTTTAAAGTTTTCCTTCTTTGTTACTATGCTCGAGCTTGTGACCCCCGGGGCGGGGCCAGTTTTGACCCCAGGGGCATCATATGAACAAACTTGGTAGAGGTCCACTAGGAGATGCTACTTACCAAATGTCAAAGCTCTGCGCCTTCTAGTTTCAGAGAAGAAGATTTTTATAAAGATTTTGCTTTTTTTTTTTTCCCCTTTTTGTTGCCATGGCAACCAGAGTTAAGGTCGGAATTCAATTCTTTGAACAACGTTGGTAGAGCTTTACCCAAGGAACATCCCTGCCAAGTTTCATCAAGATTGGCCCAGTGGTTTAGGAGAAAAAGATGTTTAAAGAAATTGTTGACGGACGACAGACGCCTGACATATGGCGATCACAATAGCTCACCTTGAGCACGTTGTGCTCAGGTGAGCTAATAATACATAGGTTTTGATTGTTAACCCTTCACTACACAATCCCGACTTCTTAAGAAAGAAGACGTTTGAAAAAAGAGGACCAAAATGGCCCTGCATTGCTCAACTGGCTAATAAATACAGAACACACATACCAAACATCACAATTCTAGGACAAATGGTTTTAACCAAGAAGATTTACGAAAGCCCATGTGAAAGTTGTGACCTCAGGGCATAGCCAGTTTTGACCATAGAGCTATAAGTACTTGAATCCTGCTACAGGTCCATAGGATAAAGCCATGTGCCAAACTGGTCGAGGACGTATGGTTATAAACAAGCAGACTTTCAAAGTTTCCTAAATATAAGAAACCCCCCCCCCCCCCTGAATTCTGAACAAGTGATGCAAATTTGGTAGTCTTAGGATTTATGGTAGGGAACAAGAAATTTTTTAGACTTTTTACTCTATAAGCACATTTTAAATTTATGACCCATGGGATGGGACCAATTTGAACACCAGGGCTTTAATTTGAACAGTTTTGGAAGAGGCCTGTTACATGATAACACTCACAAAATATTATAGGTGTATCACAAAGTCAGGATCAAGAAGATCTTTAAAGTTTTTACTACACTGTATAAGCCTTTGTAAAAGTTGTGACTTCTGGAGATGGGCCAATTTTGACCCCAGGGCTATCATTTGAACACTCTTGGTAGACATCTATTAGATACATGTTAATGCAAAATTTAATAGCCCTAGGTCTTCTGGCTGAGATGAATTTTAAAGTGTTCACCATATACTTAGGACCATGTAAAACTTGTGACTTCCAGGGTAGGGACAATTTTGACCCCAGGGCTATACTTTGGGCTTGGTAGAGGCCCACTAGATAAAGCCACTTGCAAACTGTGGTAGCCCTAGGACTTACATATATGATTAGGAACTAGAATTTTTTAAAGTCTTCAACATATAAGCCAATGAAAAACTTGTAACCCCTGCAGCAGGGCCAATTTTGACCGGAGGGCTATAATTTGTAGCACCTTAGTAGAGGTCCATTTTATGAAGCTGCATTCCAAGGAAGTTTTATGCATTTCAGGCTGAACATGTGGCCTACTGAGTGTTCACAAGGTTTTTCTAGGATTGGCCCAGTGACCTACATTTTGATCCGACATGACCCACTTTGGATCCTGTTCAAGATATCATCGAGAAAAACCCTTTGACTAAGTTTCAAGAGTATCAGGCTGAAAATGTGGCCTCTAGAGTGCACACAAGGTTTTCCTAATGTTTTACCCAGTTACCTTCTTTTCGACCCAATGTGACCCAATTTCAAATCTGTCTGAAATATCAACAAGATAAACATTCTGACCAATCTTCATCAGTGTAAGGCTGAAAAAGTGGCTTCTATGGTGCACACATGGTTTTTCCTAAGATTTAGCCTTGTGACCTACTTTTTGACCTGGCACGACCCAATTTCAAACTTGTCCGAGATATCACCAAGAAAAACAAGGTTTTTCTAAGATATAGCCCAGTGACCTACTTTTTGACCCGGCATGACCCAATTTCAACATTGTCTGAGATATCATCAAGCCAGACAATCCCACCTAGTTTCATGAGTATCAGGCGAAAAATGTGGCTTCTAGAGAGCACACAAGTTTTTTCTAAGATTTAGCCAAATGACCTACTTTTTGACCAGACATGACCCAATTTCAGACTTGTCAAAGATATTATCAAGACAATCATTCTGACCAAGTTTCACGAATATCAGGCTGAAAATGTGGCCTCTAGAGTGCACATAAAGTTTTTCTAAGATTTAGCCAGGTGACCTTCTTTTGGACCCGACATGACCCAATATCAAACTTGTCTGAGATTTTATCAAGACAAACATTCTGACCACGTTTCATGAGTACTGGACTAAAAATGTGGCCTCTAGAGTGCACACAAGGTTTTGCTAAATTTTGACCTGGTGACCTACTTTCTGACCCAACAATACTCAATTTTGATTTTGTCTGAGATATTATCAAGACAAACATTCTGACCAAGTTTCATGTGTATGTGATTGAAAATGTGGCCTCTAGAGTGCACACAAGGTAATAATTGATGTCTTGATGACGACCGATGAATGACGGACGATGCACCCCGGACACAGCACAATCAGAAAAGCTCACCTTGAGCACTTCATGCTCAGGTGAGCTAAAGAGTGGCAATTATGGATCCATGGTTATGTGATAGCTTGATTGGTATAATGCATCATGTGATGAATTAAGCCCCTGCTCATTTATTTCGGGCAAAACAGGTTTATGATTAAAACAAAAGCACTGGATGCGGGTGCCAACGCTCACCTGCGGTTGCTTTTAGAGATGGATTGATTTTCAGTGAAAATTCCAAGGTGAAAAAGGGGCATAACTATGTCAAAAATATTTTGACAGTTACCTGCCCGTGTTGTACAGGTTCCACTTTTACATGTAGTTTGGTTTTGAAGTAAATATCTTCAGAGATATTATAAAATGTCATTGTGTTTGCACTATGATGATAATGCGGATGATGACTACGGGGTTATGACAATACCTCCATGTTTTCTTTGAAAACAGCCATGCTAAGAAGAAAGAAAATCAATGTCAAAATTACATACATTTTATTAAATTATATGTAACAACTTTTGCTATCAAAACATATCTTTACCAGATGACCAAATTTTAGATTCATCCATACTAAAAAGCATTTGCAGGTATCAAAGAATGTGTCATTTAATCTTTCACTACACAACATTATATTGGACTCATCCAAACTGAAAGCATTTGCAGATGACAAATAAAGTGTGGCTCAACTTATGGAGTTTGTGATGGGCAAAAAATATTTTTGGAAAAGAAGAAAATGCTGCTTACCACGATTTTCTTTTTTCCCTCACAATGTTTTAAAAGCCTTTTTTTCTAAGGGTAGTCAAAAAACAGGATGGTGTTGTAAAAGGTGAAAATGATTGTATAAGACTTGAAATGTAGAGGAAACACTGTTAGAAAAGGAGAGAATGCTAACTACAGATATACCAAAAACGCTGAACATATACACACAAGTAGGGAATCAAACTTAATTCAACAGTATGCAATGTTTCACTAGGCCATTCTAGGTGATTGAGCATGTGAGAATAGGTGCTTTACATCAAAAATCTAGAATTTTGTGACTCATCATACACTTTGCACCCCTTCACTGAAGACAAGTCAATTGTTTAACTCATTACCAAATGATAAAATTTAAGACTTTTCTAAACTGGAAGCGTTTGCAGATGACAAATTTAATGTTATTCAAGACATAAAATTGTCTCTTAAATGATAGGAATCATTATGGGAAAAGGAGAAAATGCTGGATACCAACATTTTCTCCTTTTCTCTCAATGTTTTCAAGAGCTTTCTTCCACTGCATCATTAACCCTTAAGCTGCAAATGTTGACTCACTGACCTTTTGCAGACAGTGTAGATCAAGGTCAGACTGCACAAAACATGCAGTCTGATCTTGGATCTACACTGTCCGATACGCTATTTTCTTTCCGATAAAATCAACTGGGAAAACGCAATGTTTGGGCCTCTGCTATTGAGCGGAAATTTTCGTTTCATTTATTCAGCAGCTTAAGTGTTAAAAATACACCTGATCATCTGGTAAAAGGTTACATTTTCTCCTCTTCTCATGATGTTTTCCACAGTCTTTTTCCTCAAAGTCATATAAACTAGGGAGTTGTATGATAAAAGGTTAAAGTTAATGCCTCAGTGTAAGGGGTATATCTGCACCACCATTTTCTTCTTTTTCAACCATATTTTCGAAGCACTAGTTCCTCTGGGTTTACCATAAATGCCTGATTAGCTGGTAAAGGGTTAACAATTTACCAAACCACAAAAAAATTCTGGACTTCTCCAAACTGAAAGCATTTGCAGTAGACAAAAATGGCTTAACTTTTTACCAAATGACAAAACTGTAGACTTGTCCAAATTGAAAGCATTTGCAGACGACAATTTAAGCGTAGCTCAAATGATGGAATTTGTCTTTGATAGGGCAGAATACATTGCCGGAAAAGGAGAAAATGCTGGCTACCAGCATTTTCTCCTTTTTCCACAATGTTTTCAAAAGGGCTTTTTCCTCAGGGTCTTTAAAAGTCGGGATTGTGTGGTAAAGGGTTAATAGATGGAACTCTTTAATAAAAGGATAGAAAACACTTTGGAAAAAGGAGAAAATTCTGATTACCAGCATTTACTCCTCCTTCCTTGATGTTTTCAAGAGCCTTCTTCCTTTGAGTCATTAAAAATACAAATGATCATCATCTGGTGCAGGGTTATATAACAACAATTATGCACCAAATCAAGTCAATGAAAGCATCTTTTGACACATATACCAAGTTCATTTAGATATTTCCTAAACTGTTTTTCCTAAATTGGCATTCGGTCGCATCCTATAGCTGGAAATCTAAGTAATCATACAAAAGCTTTCAGTAGGGCCTTCAAAGCCAATTGGAATAAGTGTACTATCAACTTTTTACCATATGTCAAAATTTTAGGCTCATCCAAATAAAAGTAATTGCAGACAACAAAACAAATTATGAATGAAAATTGAAATTTGTTCTGGCAAGACAGAGCCCTAGCCTGGTACAGGTGAAACCCAGGGCATGCATGAATATTGGAGCTGTCAACATGATATGACCAAAACAACGTTGAAAGTGGCATTAAACCATTCAATAAATCAGCCCATTCTTTTTGAGTACCTGCCTTTCACAAACTATGGATGTTTTTTGAGTACCTGTACAAGGATGTTTATAAAGTCATCTGCCCAAAATTTGTTATGAAAAGTAATAAGTTTACCCTTTGCCACATAATGCCATGGTTTGAAGACCTTGAAAAATTAGGCTTTAGAAAACATTGTGGAAAAAGGAGAAAATGCTGGCAACCAGCATTTTCTCCTTTTTCCATGATGTTTTCTACCCTTTCAGAGACAGGTTTTTATCATTTTAGCCACATTTTATTTGTTCTCTGCAAATGCTTTAAATATGGACGAGTCTAAATTTTTTTCGTCTGGCAGAGAGTAAAAATGGTGTTACAGCCAGGGTTGATCATAAGCAGACTATTAAACGATAAGCTGTCTGATCTTGGATACACCCTGCTCTGTATTTTGTTCGATATTCTAGGTAAAATAAGCTGTAATTCTTTACCATACAAATTTTTTTTTTATTTATCCATATTGAAAACATTTACAGACAACAAATAAATCATGGCTCAAATGTTGAGATTTGTCCTCAAAGGGTAGAAAGCATTCTGGGAAAAGGGTGAAATGGTGGTAACCAGCATTGTCCATATTGAAAACATTTGCAAATTATGAATTGGACATAGCCCAAATGTTGGGATTTTGTCTTTAACCCTTTTCCAAACGATTCCGTGTTGTAACAACCCTGGGGAAGAAGGCCTTTAAAGATACTGTGGGGAAAGGAGAAAGTGACGGTAACCAGCATTTTCTCCTTTGTCCACAACATTTTCTGTCCTTTCAAGTATAAATCCAAACATCTGAACCACATTTTATCTGTTGTCTGCAAATGCGTTCAATGAGACTGGTATCAAATTTTGTCATTTGGTAGAGTTGAAACTTAGACGGGTTAGAAAAGTTTCCAGGAAAAGGGTAAAATTATAGCAACCGTCATTCTTCCCTTTTTTCCACACCATTTTAAAAATATTTTTCCTCAGTTTTGCTTCAGAACAAAGGATTGGAAAGTACAGCAAACATTTTGAAAAGGACTAATTCAATATGAATAAATTATTTTCCAGACACAATATCTTTTACTGCACTGTCTATAGTGGAGAACTTGAATGAAAACCCAGCATTCTGTGCCCTATGTGGTACTACATTTTGTCCCTCCAGTAGTACAACAGAAAGCTCTTTCCCATAAAGTAGTTCTACAATCGGTGAGGGAAGAGAAAATCCTACAGCAGTTTTGCTTAAAGTTTTGGAAAAAGTTTCGTATGTTATACACTGGGGCGCAACACCGTTAAATTCTCCCTTCATGCGCTCATTCTCGATGATGAATTGTATCAATCGCACCATATCTGTTACATGAATCCAAGGAAAATATTGTGCTCCTGTTCCTAATACTGGTCTAAATGCATTCCTTACTGGTAGTAAGTTTTTAACAATCCCTCCGTCTGGGCCTAGGACAACACCTATGTAGAAGAGAAATGCATAAATAAAATATAAAACAATATTCCCTGATCTCAACTTTTAACCCTAAGAGTCCCAAACAAACCAAATTTGGCACTTTTGGTCTAGAGTCTAGAATACCACCCCCCACTTCCACAAAAAAAAAGAAAAAAAAAAAGAACAAGGCTATGACAGTCCTATTTCGTTCACCTGAATAAACAGGAGAATGGAACTTTCCACAAAAATAGGTAAGCTTAACCTTTTATTACACAATCCCAACTTTGAATGCAAGAAAGAGGCCTTTTAAAAATATTGTGGGAAAAGGTAAAAAATGCTTTAAACCAGCACTTCTACTATTCCCACTATGTTTTCTTCATTTTTATGAGCAATTTTGATTGTTTCAGTTACATTTATCATCTGCAAATGCTTTCAATTTGGGTAAGTCTAAAAATTTTGTCCTCTAATTAAGAATCAAATGTTGATTTTTTTTTACACTTTCTTTTTTTGTAGCTGCTGTATTCACCTTATATTGATGGTATTAGTGCATATTGAATTAATCCTTTTGCCACACAATCACAAGTTTTGACAACCCTGAGAAAGCTCTATAATTTGGATTTCGGACACAAAGACTTTCAAATTTCCCCTTATATGAGTGTGTTTCAGGGACTGGGCCATCTTTGGTCCCAGGGACACACTATGAACACTATATTACTACATACCAAAAGTCAACATACTATGTCAGACAAGAAGTTCTTCAAAATGTTCACTAAGTAATCTATAGAACATAGTGTCTCACTTAGTTTGACCTCTCAAAAAAAGAGCCAAAGATTAACTTTAGGTAATCTTTTGAACAACCTTTTTAGTACCTCTCGTACTTATTATCTTCAATACCATCTGACCCCTGGTAATACAGGAGACTTTTGTAACTTTGATTTTTTTCTAGTTTTAGAGATGATAGCATTATCTGACACATGATCTGAATCAGTATTCATCAACAATTCTTAATTGCATTTAAAGTCTCATTCTAGATTTAGAAAGAGGCACAACTTCTGATTGGCTAAACCAATAAATGGTTTCAAAAGCTTTGTTCTTCAGACTTGTTAAAACTCTGAATTGTTCGATAAAGGCTTAACCCTTTCCCAAACTGTGAAATGACAAAATTTCTGACTGCACGAAACTGAAAGCATTTGTACATGACATATTAAATGTGGCTCAAATGATAATTTCTGTCTTTGATCACATAAAAAATATTGTGGGAAAAGGGAAAAAAAATGCTTGTCACCAGCATTTTCTCCTTTTCCCACAATATTTTCAACAGCCTTCTTTTTTAAGGTGTTTAAAACTCAGAATTGTTTGATAAAGGGTTAAGAATGGACCAGTGAGCCAGTAGACAAGTATTTCTGACAAAGTGTGTCTGTACCTGATCTGATGATTGCTCTCCTTACAGGTGAGGACTTGGGTAGCTGAGCAGCTGCTTCCCAATCCTTGGCTAATTTGGCCATCCAGTCTGTACCATTCGGACCATTTTCATCATAAACTTCTGTCTTACTTGGGGGATAGTAACCTAAAATATGTGACAACTCTATATATGATGACAAAACCCAACTTCAGCAACAAGGAATAATTTGAAATTGAAAGTCATAACACAAAACAGTCCTCTGCCTGTATTAATCAATGGCTGACAAATACATGCTGAGGTCTGTTATCACTTTCAATGAACTCAGTGAAGAATGGTTACCATTCTACATTGCATTCCTGGTCTAGTAGTTCTAGATTTATAGAGTAACGCAATTTCTGATTGCCTAAGGCATTTGGTTCAGCATATCAGGCATTGTGTTAATTTCAAATTTAGAAAAATGTTTTCAAGTCAGCCTACCTTCTAAGGGTTGTTTAAACTAGAGATTGTTTTTAACCCTTTACCAGACCACAAAATTTTAGCTTTGTCCAAATTGAAAGCATTTGCAGACGACAATTTCAATGTGGGTCAAATGGTGCAATTTTTCTTCAATAGGGTAGAAAACATTGTGGGAAAAGGAGAAAATGCTGGTTACCAGCATTTTCTCCTTTTCCCACAATGTTTTCAAAAGGCTTCTTTCTCAGGGTCATTAAAAGGCGGCATTGTGTGGTAAAGGGTAAGCTGGGTATAACCCAGGCCAAAACTGTCATCTTGCACTAAATGAAATAACACTGGCTTATATATATGCTGCTTTCATAACCAGCTCACACTGGTGCATCTTCCCAGAGGCACACCACTGTTGTCAGACAAGACAATAACTGTAGTCATTTGCTCAACATCATCATCCAGGATTTTTTTAGCATCAACCTTGGAACATGCCTTTGTTACACTTGAAGTGCTTACTCCAAGACCAGGAATTAATCTGTATAATGTGGGGTCATACTGAATGAATCAGAGGCTTAACCCCCATTGAACAGGAAACCAGCTAGGGACAGATAATCCATATTCCCTATTACACGAAAGAAAGTACCCCATCTATCCCTGTGTATAGGATACTTTTCACCAGGAAACACGCAGGCATTTGGATTTTGACAAACTTCACATTTCATAACTTAAAATATAAGCTAAAGGATTCAAGTGCCTTACCTGCTGTACATGAATCCTATCATTTGTAAGTATTTTTCACACATTTCTAAACTGGGACAGAAAACGTCATTATAGTTTTATCATGTTCTTAGTAATGTACATTAATTTATCTTCAATCTAGTACTGTTCCAAACGAAAAAATATGGAGCTAGTAATCAAGTTTGAAACTTTGGAGGTTGTCAACTTTCTTTTTCAAGCAGATCAAAATTTTTATATTGCAGTGAATATATTGAACAAATCTGATTGGTCAATGTTCGAGTATCAGATTCTAAAGAAAACCTTGAAGCTAAAAATAAATTTGAACTATCAGATTGGTCCAACATGGTATTTCTGACAAAATTCTTTGGTATACACAGTTTTTTCCTCCTTTCGATAATAGTGTCAGAGCTCCAGACAGAGGGAGTGATATGATTTCAAAATTGAAAATATTAATCACTCTCCACTAAACCCTATTTTATGGGTACTCATTAGAATCGTCTCATCGAGACGATTCTAATGAGTACCCACAACATAGGGTTTGAAAGAGAAATAATGGATTTAGAATATGATCACTCCCTCTTATCTGGAGGTCTGTAGTTTACAACTAGCCCATCTGTGAAGTGAATGTTTTCGGTAAAAACAGAAATATGAAAAAATGTTGAAGTTTCTGCACAAGGACAACATGGTTATGACAATACCTTGAAAACAACCAAGCTAAAAATAAAATAAGTTTCAATTCTGAAACTGATGAAAGAGAAAAAAAAAAAGAAAAAAAGGTATCTTACCAACTCCTGACATTGACAGAAATAGTTGTGGTGGCTTCTTCATTTCCCTGATAGCTTTAACTAAAATTTTATTTGTTCCTACACGGCTATCAAACAGTTCTTTCATGTATGACTTTGAAAAACTGAAAAGATAACAACATAAGATATGCAATAGTCGTCCACATACATAGTCTTTACTCTTTACAACACAATCCTGCGTTTTAACGACCCTAACAAAGAATGCATTTGGTTGATTTGACAGATAGTGTGAATCGAAAACTGACAGAAGAAAATGTGCAGTCTGTCCTTAGATCTATACTGTCAAATACTTAGAGGAATATTCTGGCAAACACCTCCATGAAACTGCCACTACAGTATAATGTGCCCATGATAACTTTATGGAAACAAACACTGTATAATGTGCCCATGATACCTTTATGGAAACAAATACTGTAATGAAGCTGGATACATGCACATAAATACTGAATTCCAACTGATTTTGTTGATATGGTGTTTAATGCCATTTTCAACATTATCTCAATTCTTCTGCTGCAGACAGTGTACCTATCCATGCTTTCTTAGAATTTCTTTCACCAATACTTTGCATCAAACTCTTTTCAAGCCACTGGCTATTTTCTCTCGTAAGCCTCATCAAAACAATATTCAGTCGTGAGAGTCGGATTAATCCTTTTGCATGACTATCATATATTTCCGGAAAAAACTGGGCATGCGAGTCAAACCACAGGCCTCTGGGTTTCAGGCCATGTATAATTATTACCATCTGAGCTACCAAAGTGAAGTGGCTCCACCTACTTAGCACAGGCAAACCTGAGACCAGTCAAAGACAAGCATTAAATGATGTAAAACACATGCGTGTAAGTGACCTACTTTTTGAACCAATCTGACCCAATTTTAAACTTGTCAAGATATCATTAAGACAAACATTCTGACCAAGTTTCATGAGTATCAGGCTGAAAATGTGGCCTCTACAGTGCAAACAAGGTTTTTCTAAGATTTGGCCCCATGACCTACCTTTGGACCTGATGTGACCCAATTTCACACTTGTCCAAGATTTCATCCAGACAAACATTCTGACCAAGTTTCACGAGTATCAGGCTGAAAATGTGGCCTCTACAGTGCAAACAACGTTTTTCTAAGATTTAGCCCAGTGACCTACTTTTTGACCCAACGTGACCTAATTTCAGACCTGTCCAAGATATCATCCAGACAAACTTTCTCAGCAAGTTTCATGTGTTTCAGACTGAAAATGTAGCCTATAGAGTATACACAAGCTTTTTCTAGGATTTGGCCAAATGACCTACTTTTTGACCCATCATGACCCAATTTAGATCCTGTCCAAGATATCAAGACAAACACTCTGACTACGTTTCAAGAATATTAGGCTGAAAATGTGGCCTCTAGAGTACACACAAGTTTTCTTCTTAATTTAGCCCAGTGACCTACTTTTTGACCTGACATGGCCCAATTTCGATCTTGTCCGAGATATCATCTAGACAAACATTCTAAGCAACTTTCATTGAGTTTCAGACTGAAAGTGTGGCCACAAGCTTTTTCTAAGATATGGCCCAGTGACCTTCTTTTTGACCTGACATGACTCAATTTCGAACTTGTCCAAGATATTATCAAGACAAACATTCTGAGTTTCATGAGTACTAGGCTGCAGATGTGGCCTCTAGAGTGCACACAAGGTTTTTTTTCAGATTAAGCCCAGTTATTTACTTTTTGACCCCACATGACCCAATTTCAAACTTGTGCGAGAAATCATCAAGACCAACATTCCAACCAATTTTCATGAGTTTTAGACTGAAAATGTGGTCTCTAGAGTGCACACATGGTTTTTCTACAACTTAGCCCAATGACCTACTTTTTGTCCCAACATGACCCAATTTCGAACTTGTCCAAGATATTATCAAGACAAACATTCTGACCAAGTTTCATGAGTATTAGGGCTGAAGATGTGGCCTCTAGAGTGCACACAAGGTTTTTCTAAGATTTAGCCCAGTTACCTACTTTTTGATCCCACATGACCCAATTTCAAACTTGTCCGAGATTTTAACAAGACAGACATTCTGACCACGTTTCATGAATATCTGACCAAAAATGTGGCCTCTAGAGTTCACACAAGGTAAATGTTGACAACCACATGACGGATGCAAGACACAGCACGATCACAATACCTCACCTTGAGCACTTTGTGATCAGGTAAGCTAAAAACAAATATTGCGAGTTAAAAGTTAATTTCACCAGGAAGAAAAAAATGTATCAGTGTAGATCAAAGATCAGACTGCACGTTCTGTGCAGTCTGACCTTGATCTACACTGCTGCAAAAGGTCAGTCAGTAACGCTAAGCGGCTTCAGGGTTAATACAAACACTTGAATGTTTCAAAAGAGCTGTTCACTGCAAGAGTGTAAATGCTTGTATTTGTTTGTTTGTTTGTATAGTTTTTGTATGCCACTTTCAACATCTTTTCAGGGTGGCTAGTGCATCTGCATGTATCTATGCTTTTCTCTTTGAAAAAATGATCAGCAACGAAAGAGGAATGTAACCTGTTGCATTGACTACCATCAATCCTCAATGGGTCAAGCTAGAGATTCAAACCAGCGACCCCCTGGCTTCAAGTCCTACTCATGTTTAGAACACAATGGGTGATTCATAGAATGCACAGAATCTGGGACATATACTATTATCATCATGTCAAAAAATCATGTGGAAAGATATGAAACGTCAAAAAATAATGAGAAAAGATAATGTAAACCTTACTAGCCAAGGGGCTGATCAATTGACCTCCCAGAGAGATTCAGAACTGCTTGAACATCTTCAGGGATTCCCGATGATTCTATTTTTGTCTGAAACAGTAGACAGAAAGAAATGAGCTGTGCTCTGTGAAAAGGGGGTTTAATACACATCTACAAAAAATACTGACCCAGGTCATCCTGCGCAATCCCAGCAGGCTGACCTGTGTCAAAATTTTTGCTCCTAGTCAATTTTCTGCGGCTCAAAGGGCCAGTTTGTCTCGTGATTCAGTTAGTGTTAAACAAAATGGATTTTATGGATCCATAATTATGTCTTGACTTGCTTGGTATAGTGCATCACTGAGATGTATTAACCCTTTACCACACAACCCCAACTTTTATTGACCCTGGTACATTTCACTTTTGAAAACATTGTGGGAAAAGGAGAAAATGCTGGTAACCAGCATTTTCTCCTTTTCCCACAATGCTTTCTACCCTATTAAAGAGATAAATCACTATTTTAGAATCATTTGTCGTCTGCAAATGCTTTCAATTTGCTCCAGTCCAAATTTCTGTTCTTTGTAAGGAGTTTGACTTGGTAGAGATAAGCCACATAGGAAGTCAAAAATGTGCCCAGTATAAAAAGTGTAAGAGGTGAAATTTTCTTATTTACCCAACTTATTTCATTCTTCTTTTCTGGCTTTCTTGTTACTATGATTACTTCATAATCACTTTTTCTGAGGTGTTTAACAAGATTCCTGCCAATAAAGCCTGTGCCTCCACCTAGATGATAAAAGAAAAAAGTAGGAGATTCAGAGAATGACAAAAAAAAAAATACATTGTATGTAAAACATGATTTTAACCCTTTTCCACACAATCCCGATTTTTAACAACCCTTAAGAAAAACTCTTTTGAAAACATTGTGGAACAAGAGCGGCAAATTGTCGCAAGATACGCCCGTCTTACCCCAAGTTGTAAAGTTGGGGCATAATAATGATAAAGGGGAGGTATAGAAAAATAGTAGTGCAGAATATTTTTTTTACTGTTGATTGAAGATAATGGCAGTGTATTTGTGTTGACGGAACTCTTGTTTATTATTGTATTACTATTAACTCTTTACCACACAGCAAAAGTTTGGACTAGTCCAAATTGAAATCATTTGCAGTTTACAAACTAAATGTAACTCAAAAATTGAAATTTGGTTTGGAAAGGGTAGAAAACATTGTGGGAAAAGGAGAAAATGCTGGTGCATAAAAAATAAGCAATTTATATTTCATGTGCACTGCACTACCCCTTGATGAGATGTATCCAGCCCTAAAATTTCATAACCCGAGGTAGTATAGTTTGAGAGATATGCATCATACAAAATTCAAGTTCGAAAAAAAAAACAAGAATGGGCAATAACTGAAAAATTAAGCAAGCAAGAGTTGAAATTTATATGCACAGCACTTCCCGTTGATGGAATGTATCCACGCATGAAATTTCATATCCTTAGCTAGTATAGTTCTGAAGATATGCACTGGACAAAATTAAAGTTTCAAAATAAAGAAAGAGCAATAAGTCAAAAATTAAGCAAGAGTTATGGTTCATGTGCACTGCACTCCCAGTTGATGAGATCTATCTACGCATGAAATTTCATAGCCATAGGTAGTATAGTTTTGGAGATATGCTCGAGACAAAATTCAAGTATGAAAATAAGTCAAAAATTAAGGAAGGAAGAGTTATGATTCCTGTGCACTGCACTCCCCCTTAATGAGATGTATGCAGGCATGAAATTTCATAACCCTAGGTAGTATAGTTTTGGAGATATTCACCGGAGAAAATGCAAGTATGAAAAAGAAGAAAGGGCAATAACTGAAAAATTGAGGAAGCAAGAGTTATGATTCCTGTGCAATGCACTCCCCCTTAATGAGATGTATGCAGACATGAAATTTCATAACCGTAGGTAGTATAGTATTGGAGATATTCACCGGACAAAATTCAAGTATGAAAAATAAGAAAGGGCAATAACTGAAAAATTAGGGAAGCAAGAGTTATGATTCCTGTGCACTGCACTCCCCCTTGATGAGATCTATCCATGCATGAAATTTCATAACCGTAGGTAGTATAGTTTTGGAGATATGCTCCGGACAAAATTCAAGTATGAAAAACAAGAAAGGGCAATAACTCAAAAATTAGGGAAGCAAGAGTTATGATTCCTGTGCACTGCACTCCCCCTTGATAAGATCTATCCACTCATGAAATTTCATAACCCTAGGTAGTATAGTATTGGAGATATTCACCGGACAAAATTCAAGTATGAAAAACAACAAAGGGCAATAACTCAAAAATTAAGGAAGCAAGAGTTATGATTCCTGTGCACTGCACTCCCCCTTGATGAGATCTATCCACTCATGAAATTTCATAACCCTAGGTAGTATAGTATTGGAGATATTCACCGGACAAAATTCAAGTATGAAAAACAACAAAGGGCAATAACTCAAAAATTAAGGAAGCAAGAGTTATGATTCCTGTGCACTGCACTCCCCCTTGATGAGATCTATCCACTCATGAAATTTCATAACCCTAGGTAGTATAGTATTGGAGATATTCACTGGACAAAGTTCAAGTATGAAAAACAACAAAGGAAAATAACTCAAAAATTAAGGAAGCAAGAGTTATGATTCCTGTGCACTGCACTCCCCCTTGATGAGATCTATCCACTCATGAAATTTCATAACCCTAGGTAGTATAGTATTGGAGATATTCACCGGACAAAATTCAAGTATGAAAAACAACAAAGGGCAATAACTCAAAAATTAAGGAAGCAAGAGTTATGATTCCTGTGCACTACACTCCCCCTTGATGAGATCTATCCACTCATGAAATTTCATAACCCTAGGTAGTATAGTATTGGAGATATTCACTGGACAAAATTCAAGTATGAAAAACAACAAAGGGCAATAACTCAAAAATTAAGGAAGCAAGAGTTATGATTCCTGTGCACTGCACTCCCCCTTGATGAGATCTATCCACTCACGAAATTTCATAACCCTAGGTAGTATAGTATTGGAGATATTCACCGGACAAAATTCAAGTATGAAAAACAACAAAGGGCAATAACTCAAAAATTAAGTAAGCAAGAGTTATGATTCCTGTGCACTGCACTCCCCCTTGATGAGATCTATCCACACATGAAATTTCATAACCCTAGGTAGTATAGTTTTGGAGATATGCTCCGGACAAAGAACTGGACGCCGCCCGCCCACCCGCCTGCCCGCCACGGGTGATCCCATAATACGTCCCGTCTTCGACGGGCGTATAAAAAGGAGAAAATGCTGGTACCCTTTACAAAAGAAATTTCAGTTTTCCAGCCACATTTGATTTGTCGTCTGCAAGTGCTTTCAATTTGGACCAGTTTAAAATTTCGTTGTTTGGTAAAGAGTTAGGGCCTGGCATGCTGGTCAGATACATACAGAATATTATGTCACATTTATGTGGTAGTAACTTTCCTGGTGCTTGTGCTTAGTTTGAGCAGCGTGAGAAAATTTGATATCATGCGAGACTGAAGGTCGAGCGAGATGTCAAAGTTTTCTTATGCAGGGAGAAGTAAATACAAGTATTAGGAAAGTTACAACAACATGATATTCCTTTTATTAATATATACATACACCTACAAATTTCAATGAAAAAAATTTGCAGTTCTTGACATTTTATTTGTAAATTGGTAAACAAAATAAAACAATGGTGTAGTAGCTAGTAACACCATTTTTATGAAAGGTGGATAAATATCATGGCTTCAATTTTGACCAATCAAATTGCAAATCAATATGTATAGTTTCCATGCGCCATTTACATCATCAATACCATATTTGGAACCGTATTTCACAGTGTGCAGATACATATCTTTCTTCTGTTGTGTGTTATTTTATCCGCGTGTGACACATGTATTTGAACCGGAAAAATTTCAGGCATATGATAAATGTATGTACATTATCACATAAAGTTTTTACCCTTTACTGATCAATCCCCAGCTTTTGAAAACATGGTGGGACAAGGAGTAAATGCTAGTAACTAGCATTTTCTCCTTCTTCCACAATGTTTTCAACTCTTTCAGAGACAAATCCCATCAATTGAACCACCTTTGTCATCTGCAGAGGCTTTCAATATGAACAACTCCATTTGGTAAACAGTTAAAAAATGTTTTATCGGTACCTGTTTTACCATTGAATTTAAAGAGGCAATTGTTTGCTTCCCATCAATGAATAATAAGAGAAGAGTAAGGGAAAAAAAGCTACATAATTATAACAAACGTAATTATTAACTCTTTACCAAAAGACAAAATTTTAGAGCAGTCCAAATTGAAAGCTTTTGCAGATGACAAATGTGATTCAAAAATTGAAATTTGTTTTGGGAAGAGTAGAAAACATTGTGGGAAAAGGAGAAAATGCTGGTTACCAGCATTTTCTCCTTTTCCCACAGTGTTTTCAAAAGGCCTCTTCCTCAGGGTCGTTAAAAGTCAAGATTGTATGGTAAAGGGTTTAACTCTTTAATAATAAACAACAAAATTTAAGTCTTGACCTAATTCAAGGCATTTTCAGTCAACATAATAAATGTACTTGTAGTTTAAGTGATGAATTCTGTCTTATATTATGCTAGTACTGCAAAACTTGAAAACATTGTGGGAAGAGAAGAAAATGCTGGTTACCAGCATTTTCTCCTTTCCTCATGTTTTCCAAACATTCTTCTTCAGGGTTGTAAAAATTTTGGACAAGCACACGCACAGAGAGATACCCTTACATCATTCCTGTTTCTGTGTTTGGGAACACAGCGGCAGATGTCCACCTATGAGGGAGCTAATGTCCACCTCTGACATTCTACCACGGATTGCGAGGGGCAAAAGCCGCAGTGCCAATTTACCCTTTGATCAATCCACACAATTTTAGTCTGGTCTTAACTGAAAGCAATTGCAGATGACACACACAAAAAAATGAAGCTCAAATGATTTCTTTCTTCTAAAATATTGTAAGGAAAGACAAAATGCTTACCAGCACTGTCTCCTTTTCTTGTATATATTCAAAGGCCTTCCTCTTAAGGATCATTAAATCTTACTTGTGCAGTTAAAGAGGTTGTGGATAATGTTTGGGGGGGGGGGGGGTTCGGGTGGATTTCTCTGCCATTCCCTCTGACATCTACCGAGATTTCTCATTGCAAGTATTGCCCATTACCTATGAATAGTTTGTCTTCCTATTAACTTTTGATTCCTTTGTTGGCTGAAACAGGAGGGGGAGGGCGAGAGAGAGAGGGAGGGACAGAACCGATGAAGTGAGAGGGATGAAGAGAAAACAGAAGTGAAGTTGAAGTAGTGGTCGAAAGGATATGGTGACGAAAGATGTGATCGTGTCTATATTTTCAGTAGAGGAAGTTGCGGCCAAGTTTAACATGAAAATGAGTATAATAAATTAGCCGTGGTGTGATATACCTATCAAGACACGCATAATTTCTATATGTAACGTGGAATCGTCCTGCAGATGACCTCTTACGCAAGAGTATTTTTGAAAGCAGCTGAGGTTTGGTTAGCAATTATATTCACACCTCTACGGTGATCAATCAATGAATATTAATATCACTAGACGGTCCCGGGCTTGTTCACCTGAAAACCATTTCGTCCCGGGCTTATTCATCACTGAGCTTGTTCGCATTGGCTTGTTCGTCCCACATTATTGCTTGCTACTTAATGACCGAAAAGAATGTTTGAAATTCAAGTAACCTCACATACTTAAGAGGGGGTTATCTATCTGTCCTTGATTTTTTTTTTTTTTTGAATAAACGTTAAATATTGTATCACTTATATTTTCTAAACTTTTCCAACGGTAAAGAAGGAACGGTCTTGAATTCTTTACCTTCGTCGGTTACTTTTGACTTTTTTTTTTTTTTTTTTTTATTACACATCATCAAAATTCAGATTTAGGATCAAGAATGGGCTTGCCTGTGTCACATATTTGATGAAAATGTCTCTTGCAACAGATAGAACCCGTGTTTTGAACTAACATTGCAAAAACACTTTTGCTCACCGAGAAAGAATGCAGACTACATATTTTAAAAAATAGAGACTCGAATTGATTACACAGTTTTGAAGATTGTATGCCATTAGAATCTTTGCAGACAGGTCTGTGAAAACCAGCGAGAGACAATATGCCTCCACAACAATTAACAAAAATTGAGTGGCAGCCGCAGATACATGTATACACTGACAATCAATTACTGATTCTTTATTGAACAAATACGATTTAATATTTACAGGCGCATTTTCACTTTTTTCAATTGAAATTTTCCATCGGGTTAAAATTAATTTTTTCTCCCTTATTTTCTTTAACGTGTGAATTTTAAGTTTTTCGTTCTACTGAATGCTACCATCCTCTTTGACCCAGTTCCGATGTATTCCGTAAACTACATTGATGAATGGCAATACTTCACACTTGGGTTAAAGAGGATAGAATGCTACAAAGGGCATCCTTTTATTTAAAAAAAAAAAAAACGTTTATAAATATACGCCCATGAAAACAATGTGAACCGTTTTGATTCGGGTCAACATTTATAAAGATAGGCGAAACTGGTTCAAGGGAACCCTGATATATCTATAGATAACTACGTTCAGTTCAGTTGGGACGAACAAGCTCGGACAAACGATACAAGACGAACCAGCCCAGGAAAACAAGCCCAGGGACGAAAAAGCCCGTTCCCACTAGACAGGGATATAACTGTGTTTGCCCTGATAAAATCATTCTTGATCAACATGTGGATTTATCTATGTAGATCTAACTTGCTATTTGCGAAACGATCTTTATCTTGAAGTTCCTTGGCCTTTTCATTTTCCTCCATTTTCTTAACCCTTTACCAGACGAAAAAAATTAGGCTAGTCTAAATTGAAAGCACTTGCAATCGGCAAAATAAATTTGACTGAAAAATTGAAATTCGTTTTGGGACGGGTAGAAAAGATTGTGGGAAAAGGAGAAAATGCTGGTTACCAGCATTTTCTCCTTTTCCCACATTGTTTTCAAAAGGCGTCTTTCTCAGGTTCGTTAAAAGTCGGAGCTGTGTGGTAGAGGGTTAAAGAGAGTAAGAAATTATCAAGATTAAGTGAAAAGATTCGAAGAAATCGGTTATAGCAAGGTTATAAGGCACATCCTTTTTTTTTTATACAGCGATTCAGCAAAAAAAAAAAAAAAAAAACAGCCCCATGCCAAAAATGGAAGAGAAAGCGGAGAGATAAGCCAGCATTTGGCAGTAAACAAAGTATCGAAAATATCGAAGATGATGTGAACAAGCAGATTCGAACACAACAGTTGAAATGCTTATATACTGCACTCTTTTTTCTTATTTGAAGAAATCCCCTGCAGTATGCAAATTACCTTACACTCTAATTACCATATTTCGGGTCTTGCCTCGAAATATGCATAAAGGAGGCAGGTGCGAAGGCAGGAACGTATGAAGCCCAGTTTACTCTAAATTTTCTTCTTTTTCTCTCTCCTTTCTTTCTTTCGTTGTTTTTGTTTAAAACTCAATAGATTCAAGGATTACGACATCGCCCCCCCCCCCCCAAAAAAAAAGAAAACCCATTTTATAGCCAAAAATTGACATATTCGTTACTGTCGTCGCCGTAAGTACCATATTCCAAGTATGTTACCATTGAATAAAAAACGTGTTTAAAAAAGAAAAAGAAAAAAAAAAAAAAAAAAAGAAAAATGTTGAAATAATAAAACAAATGAAATCATTTCAAAATGCATCATTCACGTTTCGAAACAGGTCAATCTTTTGCGTAAAATGTGGGCAAGTTTTCAAGAATTGAAAGATGGATTATTTTTTTGACATGTCCGTTATTTCCAGTTTACAACGCAAAAAGAGTGTTTTCGCCTATTGAAAATGTGTGGTTATCGATTATGTGCCATTCCCACAAACTTTTGTGAAATACTGGCGTAAAAATCTACCTTAAGTAGCCACGTAGCCCATGAATATAATGTCACAGAATTTTTTGGGGGGTATATTTTTCTCCTTTTACTGCTTGTTTTCCAGCTATGCCCCTTCTATTATTCAGTAATGATTTTTTCTTTTTTGAAGTTTGGTCAAATTACAAAAAATCTGAATAGCCCCCTGTATAGTCCCATGCTCTCTTTGACGAAAATAAGTGGACAAAGGCATAAAAAGTGAGTCTTTAAATAGGTAGAGATCAGTTTAAGGACGTTTTCTAGAGTTTTAATTCTTCCATAGAATTGTTTTGTTTTCACATATATTACCTAAAATTTATGATTAATACAAAAATAAAAATAAAATGATATGTTCGTTTTCTTGTTAAATAGCTCTTTCCATGGTAACGGCATACCCTCAAATTCTAAAGATTGTGACTTTTGCTAGAAAATAAGTATAAAATTGTCAGACAGCTTTAGTTTAATAATTTATATAAAATCAGAGCTAAATACTTGTATATCCTTATCTAACATTCAGAAAATTTGAATTCAGTTCATATTTTTTGCAGAAAGGGCCATTTTTTTCGCAATTATGTATTTTACAAAAAAGCCAAAAAATTATCAGTTCTGCAAGTAAAACCAAGTTATCAAAAATACCCTTCCATAGATTTTGTCCATTTTTCTGTTTAGAATCCTTGAAGTATCTTCTATTCAAATTTAACAAAAAAAAAGAATAGGTTGATGAGTTCAGATTTTCACAAAATCTGTTTCCATGGCAACCCTAAAACATTTTTATGCAAAAAATTCCCAGTGAAAGCTGACCACGCAATTTTTTTTTTGAAAACATACAAGCAAAGCCATGTATTAGTAAACACAATAAAATATTTGGTATGTCAAATTTATGCGACAGATCACATATGATCAAGGACACCCAGATCGGTTTGGGTAGACATGGTAATTTTCAAATTCATTTAGAAATGGGCTCGTAAAATGTTTAAAGTATGTAACCTGGTTATGCTATGCATTACTTAAGGTCAGGTAAGTACAATAACCCTGGATTAAAAAAAAAAAAAAAAAACACTTCACCCTTTCAGACAGGCGAAAACAGGGGCATTTGCGGATGTCATAGTTCAAGATCAGACTGCATAGAATGTGCAGTCTGATCTTGGATCTATGGCAACCGCTTGTTTAGTGAAGTCATTTGGCTAACAATTCAACGCAGGCTACTAATTCGACAACCACTTTTCCATAGCTCGTTCGACGATGTTGATTTCTAATCGCGAGAATACGTTTCTGTACACTTTGCCTTAGAAGAGGTGGGTGGGAAACTGACTCTTACCTTTTTTTCTTCTGCCGCGCTAGTTTTATACAGTAGGTATTTCTTGTAGTAGCATGTCTTGAAACTGCAGACTGAACCCTTGAAATACGGTTCAACTTATATTTCCTCACAAAATGTCCTTTAACTCTTTACCAAACGACAAAAATGTAGACTGGTCCAAATTGAAAGCATTTGCAGACGACAATTAAAATATGAATCAGATGATGTAACTTGTCTTTGATAAGATAGAAAACATTGTGGGAAAAGGAGAAAATGCTGGTTACCAGCATTTTCTCCTTTTCCCACAATGTTTTCAAAAGGCTTCTTCCTCAGGGTCGTTAAAACTCGGGACTGTGTGGTAAAGGGTTAAGGCGAAGCATGTTTACGCTGCTTATGATTTCGTGCCGTACAGTGAAACTATCTGAGTACTACTATTTCCTTCGTGAAGACTAAAATATCGTCCTTTATACTAATATGCCTTCTTAGCAGTCCAGAAAAGAAATGAGGTCATACAAAAGGACGAACACGCCCGGACGAACGAGCCCAGGGACGAAAAAACTCGTTTCCATGCGCAGTAGGTTGCGCAAAAAAAAACCTCCCGAAAACATCCTTAACTTTTTACCACGCAATCCCGACTTTTAACGACCCCGAGAAAGAAGCTTTTTGAAAACATTGTGGGAAAAGGAGAAAATGCTGGTAACCAACATTTTCTCCTTTTCCCACAATGTTTTCTACCCTTCCTAAAACGAATTTCAATTTTTATGTCGCATCAATTTTGTCGTCTGCAAATGCTTTGAATTTGGACGAGTCTAAAATGTTGTTGTTTGGTAAGGAGTTAAGAAAAGATACTATTTTAAAATGTTGTTTACTTCACTGAACCTTTAATATTAATAGGTTTAGTATAACAGAAAACCTCCCAGCCACAAAGCCAGGCGCAACGGGCTTCAACATTTAAGCAACAAATAAACATATGGCTTTCACAACCAGAAAGAGAGACCAAATCATGTCAATTTCAAACTTGGTTTTGCCAGAAAATAAATTAAATAGAGGACAATGTCGATCAGAGATCAGACTGCATGCTCTGTGCACTCTGATCTTGATCTGCATTGTCCACAAAATGCAGTGTGATCTTGATTTACCTTGTCTAAAAAAATGACAATATTAATTGTGCTTGGCTATTTAGGGTGTCAACATCTATTTTCTACAAGAAAAATGAAGAAAGAAAGAAAAGAGAAGAAAATTTAGGCAGCATGAAATTCCCAAATCTTTTTGGGGGAAGATTTGGGAAAGCTTTGGGTAGATTTGGGAATTTTGTGCCGATCGTCCCAATGACCATCATCAGTCCTAGGAAAGATTTTGGCTGAGCCGGGAACCGAACCAGCGACCTCCTGTTCTCCAGCCCTATACGCTACCGACTGAGCTAGCAGGGCTTGGCACCAAAGTACTGGTAAAAAGAACTCCAGGACAGCATGGATAGGTGTACTGGGCACCATGACGTAACTGAAATATTGTTGGAAATGGCTTTGGGCACCAAACAACCGATGAATCTGTCCTTAAGGAAGCATTTGCAAACGGTGAATATACTGTGTAAGATGTGGGCCAAGAGAAGCTGAAAAATTGAGGGAAAAGGAAGAATCGTAGTGTTTCAACGGCATGTTTCCAGGAACCCTTTCTCCAAGGATCGTAGAACATGAGATCGTTTGGTAAAGGGTAAAGTACATGTCTCGAAAGCTAAGGACGTTAATACCTTGCACACTTCCGTGTTCCTAGCTTCCGTATTTTGATTGAAAGATGCATGCGCAGAAACTTTAGGCGGGAAAAACTTTGACACAGAGCATGGAGATTGTGTGGAATTGCTATTTCAACTCGTATGTTGCATTTTTCAGTGGCGAAATGCCCGTGGTCTGTGAGAAAATAAGCCGTCTGAGATAAACGTTTATAGCGGGGTAAGTGAAATGAGATCAGCATGACTTTATGTCGTCTTAATCTCCGTTGTGGCATAATACCGGCAACTCTCCACATCTTTTTCGCGAAAACCCACGAAAATCAAATTTATGCGTAAAAAAAAAATGCTCTTTCTATGGAATCATTCCGTATACATAAAATACAATATTGTTCAAAGGAATGAAGCTGAAAATTTCATTAATTTCTTATCGATTCACTCATAAACAATGCCACATACACGTAGATCTATATTAATATCTTACTGTATATAGTGGTTAGGATTTGCCGGGGTATCTCAGTGGTTCGTGTATCTGACTCGCGACCTGGCGGTCGCTAGTTTGATACCCGGTTGGGGCAAACTTTCTTTCCGGCGGTTTTTCGCCTCTCACCTCTGATGCATGTAAGAAAAGTAGTCAGTGGCTTTGGAAAGAAAGCTGTGTCATTCGTATTTTATGCTGGTGTGAGAAAGCCAGGAAAAACATGGATGCGTCACTGACTGCCATGATATGACCCGAGCTGTTAAAATGGCGTTAAACCCCAGTACAAACCAAACAAACACGGGATTTGCCAGTAAACAAATATGCCCAAGTTGCAATCGAAGGTAGATCTACATGACGCTTTAGTTTACACTGAGTGAATGCAACTGAATGTTAGTCAATGTGCTTTCACTTGCGCTAGAAATAACTTGGAATAACATTGAAATCCGAAATGAAAAACAAACAGGTAGATCTACAGACAAAGACAAAATACATGTACCAGCAGGTCTAAATTTTGTCATCTGGGTCCGTATTCACCAACCATTCTTAAGAACATTCTTAGACTTATTCTTCAAGATTTTCCAAGTTTGAAAGTAACATACCTTCTGATTGGCTAAACCAAATGGTTTAGCCAATCATCAGGTGTGTTACTTTCAAATTTGGACAATTTTGAAGAACAAGACCAAGAATGTTCTTCAGAATGGTTGGTGAATACAGACCCTGGTAAAGAGTTGAACCCTTTACCACACAATATCGCCTTTTAAAGACCCCCCCCCCCCCCCGGAAAGAAGCCTTTTGAAAACATTGTGGGTTACCTGCATTTTCTCCTCTTCCCACAATTTTTTCTATCCTATCAAAGAAAAATTGCACCATTTGAGCCTCACTGAAATTGTCGCGTGCAAATGCTTTCAATTTGGACAACGCTAAAATTTTGTCGTCTGGTAAAGGGTTAAAGTGATGTTGTCTGGCAAAGAGCTATAAACCGGGGTGTAATATACTTCAGTGATTAGTTTCATGTTTAACATTTTTATTTTACATAATTCATTATAACAAGTAACTGGTTCCAATACATCATAAGATTCCATAATAAGATCAACTTTATGTTTACATGTATATACAACACAGAGTATGTTCAACACTCGTTAGGAGAAAATACATACAGAGTATTATGTAACTTTCAGTGCTTGTATTCTCTTTGATCAGCATAAGAAAATATGTTGTCGCTTGAGACCGAATGTCGAGCAAGATGTCAAAATTTTCTTATGCAGTGAGAAGTAAATACAAGCACCTGGAAAGTTACTACAACACAATATGCCTTTCATTATATACCTACCACTTTCAAAGACAAAATTTTGCACTTATTGACATTTTATTTGATAACGGTAAAAGGAACAAAACTTTATCAGCATGCGATGCACGCATTTGAGCCGAAAAATTTTCAGGCCTATAATAAAATGTAAAGTCAAATACAAGCATGAAGAGTGTAAGTTAACGCTTTAACCCTTTCCCAAACAATCCAGACTTTAACGACCCTGAGAAAGAGGGCTTTTGAGAGCAAAGATAACCAGCATTTCCTCCTTTTCTCACACAATGTTTTCTACCCTTTCACCCTTTCATCATTTAACCCTTTCCCAAACGACAAATTTTGGACTGGTCCAAATTAAAAGAGTTTGCAGACGACAATTTTAAATTTGATGAAAATGGTTGAAAGGTCTCAAAATGGGTAGAAAACACTGTGGGAAAAGGAGCAATTGCTCGTTACGAGCAATTTCTCCTTTTCCCACAGTGTTTTCAAAAGACTTGTACTGCAGACACGTGAAAACCAGGGCTTGTTCGGGAAAGGGTTAAGCCTTATTTGAATTGTCATCTGCAAATGCTTTGAGTTTGGACATGTCTAGAATTTGGTTGTCTGGAAAACTGTTTAAACCTTTACCACTTAATCCCGAGTTTTAACGACTCTGGAGAAAAAACCTTTTGAAAACATTGTAGGAAAACGAGAAAATGCTGGCAACCGTTTTCCCACAATGTTTTCTTCCATATCAAGGACAGAAATCATCATTTGAGCTACACATATTTTGTCATCTGCAAATGCTTTCAATTTTGTTGTTTGGTAAAGAGTTAACGCTACACCTCGATTTAGTTGCTGGTGTAGACAATGTAGATCAAGATCAGACTGATAAGCAGCATTTTCTCCTTTTCCTACTATGTTTTCTAACCTTTCACAGACTGAGCCACATTAAATTTGTCGTCTGTAAACACTTTCAATTTGGACCAATTCAAAATTTTGTCATTTGGTAGAGAGTTAAAATATATTTGGCGCTGAAAGGAGTTTGACTAGGCCTAACCTATTACCACACAAACCCAAGTTTTAAAGACCCAGTGAGAAAGAAGGCTTTTGAAAACATTGTGGGAAAATGCTGGTTACCAGCATTTTCTCCTTTTTCCACAATGTTTTCATAAGTCTTCTTCCAGAGGGTTGTTAAAAGTCAGAATTGTGTGGTAAAAGCTTGAAATCCAGCACATGAAAATTTGAACAGAAATTCAACAGTCAATAAAATTTCTACTTATTTCGATTTTAATCACGGAAAATAACTGAAAGCAAATAAAAGACAAAAAAGCTGCACCATGATGACACTGGACTGTCTCTGAAAGAGTAGAACATTGTGGGAATAGGAGACAATGTTGGTGATCAGCATTTTTTCCTTTTCTCACACTGTTTTCAATAGGTTCTCTCTAAGGGACCTCAGAACTTGAAATTGTCTGGTAATGGTTTCAGAGAAGATTTTTGTACCGTTTATTCATTAAAAATGATTATCAGAATAACTATATATAAACATTTTGAACAAGAGGGCCATGATGGCCCTGGGTCGCTCACCTTAGTACAGTGCCTTCAAGGTTTTTCTTTAATTTGACCATGTGACCTAGTTTTTGACTGCAGGTGACCCAATTTCAAACTCATATTTCATGAAGACCAACATTCTGACCAATTTTCAAGTCAACTGAGCAAAAAATGTGGCCTCGAGTACCCTAAAGATATTTCTTTAATTTGACCTAGTGATCTAGATTATGACCCCAGATGACCCAAATTTGAACTGGTCTTTGACTATATCAAAAGAAACATTTTAACCAATTTTTCAAATCAAATGAATAATAAATGTAGCCTCTAGAGTGCCCACTAGCTATTTCTTAATTTGACCAAGTGACCTAGTTTATGACCCCAGTTGACCCAAATTCAGACTCATGTGAGATTTTACAAAGACAAACATTCTGACCAATTTTCAAGGCAATTAAGCAAAGAATGTGGCCTCTAGAGTGCCCACAAGGTATTTCTTTATTTTGACCTAGTGACCTAGTTTATGGTTCCAGGTGACCCAAATCCAAACTCATCTGGTATTTCATCAAGACAAACATTCTAGCCAAATTTCAGGTCATTTGAGCAATAAATGTGGCCTCCAGAGTGTAAACAAGGTATTTCTTTAATTTGACCCAGTGAAATAGTTTATGACCCAAGATGACCCAAATTAATCTTATGTGAGACTTTATAAAGACAAACTTTCTAACTAATTTTCAAGGCAATTGAGCAAATAATGTGGCCTCGAGAGTGCCAACAAGGTATTTAATTTGACCTAGTGACCTAGTTTATGACCCAAGATGACCCAATTTTGAACTCAATGAACTTGTTGCGCTTAGATGGGCAAGCAAACTTAGAAGAGAATCACTACATACGAAATATCAAAGCTCTACGCCTTCCAGTTTTAAAGAAGAATTTTAAAGTTTTCCGTCTTTGTTCCTATGTTCGAACTTGTGACCCCCGGGGCTGGGCCAGTTTTGACTCAGGGGCATCATATGAACGAACTTGGTAGAGGTCCACTAGGAAATGCTACATACCAAATATCAAAGCTCTACACCTTCCCGTTTAAGAGAAAAGGAAATTTAAAGTTTTCCTTCTTTGTTCCTATCTTCGAACTTGTGACCCCCGGGGCGGGGCCAGTTTTGACCCAGGGGCATCATATGAACAAACTTGGTAGAGGTCCACTCTGAGATGCAACATACCAAATATTAAAGCTCCACACCTTTCGGTTTCAGAAAAGAAGAATTTTAAAGTTTTCCTTCTTTGTTCCTATGTTCAAACTTGTGACCCCAGGGGCTGGTCCAGTTTTGACCCAAGCAGCATCCTTGGAACAAACTTGGCAGAAGTCCACTAGGAGATGCTACATACCAAATATCAAAGCTCTATGCCTTCCCATTTAAGAGAAAAAAAAAATTTAAGTTTTCCTTCTTTGTTCCTATGTTTGAACTTGTGACCCCCGGGGCAGGGCCAATTTTGACCCAAAGGACATCATATGAACAAACTTAGTAGAGGTCTACTAGGCGATGCTACATACCAAATATCAAAGCTCTACGCCTTCTAGTTTTACAGAAGAAGATTTTAAAGTTTTCCTTCTTTGTTCCTATGTTGGAAATTGTGACCCCTGGGGCGGGGCCAGTTTTGACCCCAGGGGCATCATATGAACAAACTTGGTAGAGGTCCACAAGGAGATGCTACATGCCAAATATCAAAGCTCTACGCCTTCAAGTTTCAGAGAAGAAGATTTTTAAAGTTTTCCTTCTTTGTTACTATGCTCAAACTTGTGACCCCCAGGGTGGGGCCAGTTTTGACCCCAGGGACATCATATGAACAAAATTGGTAGAGGTCCACTAGGCAATGCTACATACCAAATATCAAAGCTCTACGCCTTCCAGTTTCAGAGAAGATGATTTTTAAAGTTTCCCCTCTTTGTTCCTATGTTCGAACTTGTGACCCCCGGGGTTGGGCCAGTTTTGACCCCAAGGGCATCATATGAACAAACTTGGTAGAGGTCCACTAGGAGATGCTTCATGCCAAATATCAAAGCTCTATGCCTTCTAGTTTTACAGAAGAAGATTTTTAAAGTTTTCCTTCTTTGTTCCTATGTTGGAAATTGTGACCCCCGGGGCGGGGCCAGTTTTGACCCCAGGGGCATCATAAAACTTGGTAGAGGTCCACTAGGAGATGCTACATGCCAAATATCAAAGCTCTACACCTTCAACTTTCAGAGAAGAAGATTTTTAAAGTTTTCCTTCTTTGTTACTATGCTCAAACTTGTGACCCCCGGGGCGGGGCCAGTTTTGACCCTAGGGACATCAAATGAACAAACTTGGTAGAGGTCCACTAGGAGATGCTACACACCAAATATCAAAGCTCTGCGCCTTCTAGTTTCAGAGAAGAAGATTTTCAAAGATTTTGCTTTTTTTTCCTTTTTGTTGCCATGGCAACCAGAGTTGTGAGTGGAATTCAATTCTTTGAACAATTTTGGTAGAGCTTCACCCAAGGAACATCCCTGCCAAGTTTCATCAAGATTGGCCCAGTGGTTTAGGAGAAGAAGATGTTTAAAGAAATTGTTGACGGACGACGGACGACAGACGACGGACGCCGGACATAGGGCGATCACAATAGCTCACCTTTAGCACGTTGTGCTAAGGTGAGCTAAAAAGAAAAAAAAACCCAGAAAAGTGAGATACTGTAAGTTTTGCTACAAAGGTTCATTATTATCAACCTTTCTCCGTGACAAACTGTTGTCTGTTACCCTAACTTCATTTTGGAAAAAAAAAACCAGAAAAGTGAGATACTGTAAGTTTTGCTACAAAGGTTCATTATTATCAACCTTTCTCCGTGACAAACTGTTGTCTGTTACCCTAACTTCAACATGGATGTCATGCTCCGAGGCCACGGAACTGTCCGAAATGGAGCATCCATCCATACTGTCACTTTCCAAAACTTTCTGTCTAGTCAGAACAGAATCTTCTCTCCTACGATGAGGAAGAACAATGTCCGGATCATCCTGTTTTCTTTTGTATGTAACGGAGTCAGCCTTACCCTCCTCAGGTATACCTGTTAAATTGTTTAAAGGTGCGCTCACAACTTTTCTCAACTTGATCTGTGAATTAACATCACTATCCTCCGTCAGCGTGGTCATACGGCTTAGACTGGAGAGGTTACTGTCAAAGGAAGATCCTAGTCAAATACAGTAAAACCTGGATTTAAAATACATGTGCCTTACTCACCAACCATTCTAAACTGCATTAACCCTTTATCACTTAATCCTGACTTTTAATGACTTTGGAAAACATTGTGGGAAAAGAAGAAAATGCTGGTAACCAGCATTTTCTCCTTTTTCCACAATGTTTTCTACTCTATCAAGGACAAATTTCGTCATTCCAGCCATCTTGAATTTGTCGTCTGCAAATGCTTTGAATTTGGACCAGTCTAAATTTTTGCTGTTAAAGACCTTAGTCTTATTCTAGATTCAGAAAGTAGAAACTGAATTTCTTTGAAATTTGGAGAATTATTGAGTATAAGATTAACCCATAAAGCACTGGAACACACGTAGGCGGTTGTTTTTGTGGACAGTGTAGATCAAAATCAGACTGCACAGAATATGTAGTCTGATCTTGGATCAACACTGTCTTCTACTTTGTTACATGTTCAGACCAAAACAATCCCAAAATGACAACATTTTGGATGTTTATCTTAAATTAAAAGGTCCATCTCATTAATTCAATGCTCCAAGGCTTAATGTTGTTATCAAGAATTGTTGATTAATACAGGCACAGGGGTCTTACTGTATTTATGTCATTCCATATTGCATCCCTAGTCTAATTCTAAATTTAAAAAGTAACACATTTTTTGATTGGCTAAACCATTTGGTTTGAAATGGTTTAGCCAACCAGAAATTGTGATACTTTCAAATTTAGAAAAGTGTTCAAAATTACATTACAAATGTTGTTAACCCTTAAAGCGCCTTTCACGGCTATAGTTGCATTAGCAGCCAGTGTAGATCAAGATCAGGCTGCACAAAACATGCAGCCTGATCTGTGATCTACACTGTCCGCTTTGCTGAATCTCTGTAGACAAAAGCAACCATGAAACTGCAATAATTTGGGTCGTATTTCTTGGATGAAAATGTCTGGCAGGTTTATTCAACGCACTAAGGGTTAAGAATGGCTGGTGAATACTGGACAAGGTCCCATCTAGAATTAAATTCAACTTTAGTATGTGTATGCAGTCTGATCTGGAATAGCCTTTCACCCTTTACAGTTTGTCCCAGTGACCCATTTTTTGACCTGACATGACCCAATTTCAAAGATGTCAGAGATACTGTCAACATAAATATTCTGATCAAGTTTCAGGAGTACCTGACTGAAAATGTGGCCTCTAGAGTGCACCCAAGGTAACTATTGATGACTGCATGACAGAGGCTGGACACAACACAATCACAAAAGCTCACCTTGAGCATTGTTTCAGCAGGCACCCTATTAACTTTTCATTTAACAAATAGTTACTGTCTCATTAAAGTAAATTACTTAACCCTTCAAGAGCTGGAACCAAATTTACATTTTTTCAGTATAGATCAAGATCATACTGCACAGAACAGTCAGTATGATCTTGAACCCAGTCATCATCAAGATACTAGATAATAGTGAGATATTGTTGCCAAACAAGTAAAAAATTTGCTATTACAACACAATGCCGGCTTTTAACGACCCTGAGGAAGAAGCCTTTTGAAAACATTGTAGGAAAAGGAGAAAATACTGGTAACCAGCATTTTCTGCATTTCCCACAATGTTTTCTACCCTACTGAAAAACTTGAGTTTACTTGTACCACTTTCAAATTTGTCGTGTGCAGATGCTTTCAATTTGGAAGGGTCCAAAATCTGTCATTTGGGAAAGGTTTAAGCTTGTTTGTACCAATTTCAAATTTGTCATTTGTAGATGTTTTGGATTTGGACAAGTTTAATTTTGTCCGAATTTTATAAGAAAGAGTTAAGTTACCAAGGTTATCACTAAAGTAAGAAGTCATTACCATTTCCAGTATCACGTTCATACTGATCTTCCGGATTTTTCATATTTTTGCTGAGAGCATTCAGTATTGATTTCTGCTGCTGGGTAACTGTGTGTAACTGATCATACAACTTGTTTAAGTGAGTCCGATTCTCCGCTGTTTCCGTCTGACGGACAGATATATGATTCAGCATCTCGTATCGGAAACTGGATATATCCTGCTTGATTTCATCGAAATCTGTAACAAATCCGGAAAAAAGGGAATGAATGTTAAAGATTGTACATTTAGGGACAAGTATATCAAGAGTATCAGATGTGCGTGCCGACCCTCAACTGCACTTACTCTTGAAAATGAGCTGCGTTCTGGGAAAAGTGGGTCTAACTTTTACAAAATGTTACACTCAACCAAATTCAAAGCATTTGTAGATGACAAATTAAACATAGCTCAACTAATGCAAGATGTCTATTAACTCTTTACCACACGACAAAATTTTAGACCAGTCCAAATTGAAAGCATTTGCAGATGACAAATAAAATGCAACTCAAGAACTGAAATTTGTTTTGGAAAGGGTAGAAAACATTGTGGGAAAAGGAGAAAATGGTGGTTACCAGCATTTTCTCCTTTTCTCACAATGTTTTCAAAAGGCTCCTTTCTCAGGGTCATTAAAGTCGTAATTGCGTGGTAAAGAGATAAAGAGTAGAAATGATTGTAGGAAAAGGAAAAACAACCCTACCCTATCAAAGTAACAAGAGGGCCACGATGGCCCTGGATCGCTTACCTGAGTCAATAGGCCAAACATTCTGACCAAATTTCACAAGTATCTGACTGAAAATGTGGCTTCTACAAGGTTTTTCGATGATTTGACCTAGTGACCTAGTTTTTGACCCCACATGACCCTATTTTAAACTCGACCCAGACTTTATCATGACAAACATTCTGACCAAGTTTCATAAGTATTTGACTGAAAATGTGGCCTCTAGAGCGTACACAAGGTTTTTTGAAGATCTGACCTAGTGACCTAGTTTTTGACCCCACATGACCCAATTTCGAACTTGTCCCATATTTTATCAAGACAAACATACTGACCAAATTTCACAAGTATCTGACTGAAAATGTGGCCTCTAGAGTGTACACAAGGTTTTTCGAAGATTTGACCCAGTGACCTAGTTTTTGACCCAACATAACCCAATTTTGAACTCGTCCCAGATTTTATCAAGACAAACATTCTGACCAAATTTCACAAGTATCTGACTGAAAATGTGGCCTCTAGAGCATACACAAAGTTTTTCGAAGATTTGACCTAGTGACCTAGTTTTCGACCCCACATGACCCAATTTCGAACTCGTCCCATATTTTATCAAGACAAACATTCTGACCAAATTTCACAAGTATCTGACTGAAAATGTAGCCTCTAGAGCGTACACAAGGTTTTTCTAAGATTTGACCTAGTGACCTAGTTTTTGACCCCACATGACCCAATTTCGAACTCATCCCATATTTTATCAAGACAAACATTCTGACCAAATTTCACAAGTATCTGACTGAAAATGTGGCCTCTAGAGCGTACACAGGGTTTTTCGAAGATTTGACCTAGTGACCTAGTTTTTGACCCCACATGACCCAATTTCAAACTCGTCCGAGATTTTATCAAGACAAACATGCTGACCAAGTTTCATGAGGATCTGACTGAAAAGGTGGCCTCTAGAGCATACACAAGGTTTTTCTAAGATTTGACCTAGTGACCTAGTTTTTGACCCCACATGACCCAATTTAGAACTCGCCCCAGATTTTATCAAGACAAACATTTTGCCCAAGTTTCACGAGTATCTGACTGAAAATGGGGCCTCTAGAGCGTACACAAGGTTTTTCGAAGATTTGACCTAGTGACCTAGTTTTTGACCCCACATGACCCAATTCCAAACTTGTCCCAGATTTTATCAAGACAAACATTCTGACCAAGTTTCATGAGGATTGGACTGAAAATGTGGCCTCTAGAGTGTACACAAGGTTTTTCTAAGATTTGACCTAGTGACCTAGTTTTTGACCCCACATGACCCAATTTCAAACTCGTCCGAGATTTTATCAAGACAAACATTCTGACCAAGTTTCATGAGGATCGGACTGAAAATGTGGCCTCTAGAGCGTACACAAGGTAAAAAGTTGACGACGGACGACAGACACAGCACGATTACAATAGCTCACCATGAGCACTTCATGCTCAGGTGAGCTAAAAACCCATCACTTGTGCCACATCTATTTTGTTGCCTGAAGTTTTTTTCAATTTGGACGGGTCTAAAATTTTGTCTTCTGGTAAAATTTTTACAGAAGTTTAACTGTAATAATTTTATCTATACATACCATCATTTGCATCATTTTCACGCTGAACATCAAAAATGTATCGTTTCACAATGCGCTTCATGACTCTCTGCAAGGCAAAAAGATAATATACCGTAACCATGTTTAATCCTTTACCACACAATGCCCACTTTAATCGACCCTGGGAAAGAATCCTTTTAAAAACATTGTGGGAGAAGGAGAAAATGCTGGTAACCAGCATTTTCTCCTTTTCCCACAATGTTTTCTGCCCTATCAATGAAAAATTGCACTATTTGAGCCACACTGAAATTGTCGTCTGCAAATGCTTTCAATTTGGACAAGGCTAAGATTTTATCGTCTGGTAAAGGTTTAATGCAACTACGTGTTCTACTCTTTGCTACCATGTAGTGGATAAACTTTTGAAAACATAGAAGGTACAGAACCAATCACTTGTTGCAAGCAAATGCTGCTTTTTCCACTGTGTTTCACTTACAATTTAATCCTTTACCACATAATCTCTTTTGTTAACCCCTGTACCACACAATCCCAACTTTTAACGACCCTTATGCTTTCTGTCTTTAACAGGATAAAAAACATTGTAGAAAAAGGACAAAATGCTGGTCAGCAACATTTTCTCATTAGACCACAATTTTGTGCATATCAAAGGAGTAAAACCATTTGAGAAAATTTTTAAATCAACTATTCTGTAATAAATTGATCCATCCATAGATTTCCTGCTTTTTATACTTGTTTTCAAAAAAAGCCTATACATTATCTAAACCCTTGACCAAACAATCCACGGTTTTAGCAACTTTGAAGAAAGACACTTTTAAAAACAATGCTGGAAAAGGGGAAAATGCGGTTAACAAGCATTTTCTCTTTTTGCCACATTGTTTTCTAACCTTCCGAAGACAAATCTCATTACTTGAGTCACATTCAATTTGTAATGTGCAAATGCTTTGAATTCTGATGAGTCTACAATTTTGCCATCTGGGAAAAGAGTTAATTCTTTACCAAATGACAAAATTTTAGACTGGTCCAAATTGAAAGCATTTGCAGACGACAAAATAACTGTGACTGGAAATTTGAAATTTGTTTTGAGATGGGTAGAAAACATTGTGGGAAAAGGAGAAAATGCTGACCAGCATTTTCTCATTTTCCCACAATATTTTCCAAAGGTCTCTATCACAGGGTTGTTAAAATTCGGGAATGTGTGGTAAAGGGTTAAGCACATGTCTTGTACAAAAACACCTTTTTTTTTTATTTGTACTAAATGTGACCATGAACCTGGGTGAAAAGACCCCAAAATTAATTCATAGCTAGCTTTTTATAAAAGCTTCCTACTAAGCATTAGTTTCACTCATAGTTTCCATTCAAATACAACTTTTTGACTATAAGATTTTTGTGTATTTCTAGCAAAAGTAACCTTAGCCTCTTGTGAATTGACCCAAAATCATTCCCAAAGACAGCTTTTTACAAAAATATTTTTTATATTTTCCCCCAAAGATTTTAAATGCCTTCGTCCACAAGGTCATAAAATTAAAACAAGAGTACTTCATGCGGGTGCCAAGGCTCAGCTGCAGTTTCTTGATTTCCATTGAAAAAGGAACATAACTTTGTCAAAAACAGTTTGATGGTTACCTGCCCCTGTTGTATGCGTTCCCCTTTTGATAGTTGACAACTAGTCCAAGTTTGAAGTAAATATCTTCAGTAATAACAGAGATATTAAAAAATTGCGAAGTTTTCGCATGGCAACACAGACAATGACAAACACTATGATAAGGCTAAGGCAATAACTCGATGTTTTCTTCGAAAACCTCTGAGCTATAAGTTATTTCTTCAATTATCAAAATTTTTCATTAACTCTTTACCGTAATAACATCAGTTCTCCAACCAACCAAATTTTTATGAAAAGAAAGCATACCCTACACGTACATGTGTTTTCAATCTGAAACATGTGAAACAGTGGTAACAGCCATGCTCTGTGAAAAGGGGGTCTAATGCATCTGCAAAAAGTATCAATCTGGATGACCTGGATGGAAATTTTTTGCTATTGGTCAATGTTCTGCATGTGTCAATGTTCTGCATGTGTCAATTTCTGGATGGGTCAATTTCTGCATGTGTCATGTTCTGCATGTGTCAATGTTCTGCATGTGTCAATTTCTGGATGTGTCAATGTTCTGCATGTGTCATGTTCTGCATGTGTCAATGTTCTGCATGTGTCAATTTCTGCATGTGTCATGTTCTGCATGTGTCAATGTTCTGCATGTGTCATGTTCTGCATGTGTCAATGTTCTGCATGAAAAAGGACCAGCATACATGTACCTCAGGATTCAGTAAGATGTTACACAAAATGGATTTTATGGATCCATAATGCATGGTATCCCTTAGGCTGCTAAGTGCGACTCACTGACCTTTTGCAGACCATGTAGATCAAGATCAGACTGCACAGAACGTGTAGTCTGATCTTGGATCTACACTGTCTGATAAGGAGACATTTTTTCCCTGAAAAGTTAAGTCTGAAGTAGAATTATTCGTATTTTTACCTTTGGCTTGAAAGTTTGGTTAACCCTTTACCACACAATCCCGAGTTTTAACTTAAAAGAGAGGGCTTTGAAAACATTGTGGGAAAAGGAGAAAATGCTGGTAACCAGCATTTTCTCCTTTTCCAACAAGGTTTTCTACCATGTCAAATACAGAATCACTATTTGAAAGGAATTTGATTTGTCGTTTGCAAATGCTTTCAATTTGGTCCTGTCCAAAATGTTGTTTGCTAACGAGTTAATTTGTTTGGCAGGATAAAAGTTAACATGCCTCACAAAGCTGCATGAAATACCCTTTGCCCAGAGCGCCACTCATATAACCCTTTACCACACAATCCCGAGTTTTAACGACCCTCAGGGGGAAGAATTTTGAAAACATTGCGGAAAAGGGAGAAAATGCTGGTAACCAGCATTTTCTCCTTTTCCCACAGTGTTTTCTACACTTCCCAAAACAAATTTCAGTTTTTGAGCCACATTTATTTTGTCATCTGCAAATGCTTTAAATTTGGACCAGTTTAAAACTTTGTCGTTTGGTAAAGAGATCAATGTAATTTACCTTGTATGTAAGTTTCTCTGTGAAGATATTGGGGTCCGAGTCACTCCTAACAAAACCATTGGATGTTTGAAGTTTTTCCTGGAACCTCTTGATGCCTTGTCCCCCATGTCTTTCCTGATCATTCCATGACATATGTGCGTTCGAGTTGGAGGCTGGGCTGACCTGGTGTAAGGTAGAAAGTGGTTACTAATAAAAATGAGATCAAAGAAATCATGCTGACCCTTAGATACAGATGCTTTTTCAGTTTTAGCCACTACATGTAACACTTGGACTGACCTTACAACAACAGATTGTCATCTTCACAGTAGTTTCTATATTTTCAAATGTTATGATTTAAATTTAAATGCATTTCAACATCTGCACTGTTTAATTTTGGCCACCACTGGGCCTTTAACTCTTTACCAAACAGCAAAATTTTAGACCAGTCCAAAATGAAAGCATTTACAGATGACAAAATAAATGTGACCTAAAAATTGAAATTTGTTTTGGGAAGGATAGAAAACATTGAGGGAAAAGGAGAAAATGCTGGTTATCAGCATTTTCTCCTTTTCCCACAATGTTTTCAAAAGGTTTTTTTTTTAGGGTCGTTAAAACCTGTGATTTTGTGGTAAAGAGTTAACCCATAGGAACCAACCACAGTACATACCAACTTCTTATGACTTTGCCATTTCACAGGGAAATGATGTTGTTATACATTTGACATTATAGATCTGTGATGAAATTTTGGATGATTTATGTGTTTAAGAACAACAAGAAATGGTGCGGTAGTTATTTTAGACTTGCTGAAATAACTCTGGTCATTTCACACCTACAATATAATGCCCAATGAAGTTGCTTTAACCCTTTACCAAACAATCCCTGGTTTTCACGACCCTGGGAAAGAAGACTTTTGAAAACATTGTGGGAAAAAGAGAAAATGCTGGTAACCAGCATTTTCTCCTTTTCCCACAATGTTTTCCACCCTATCAGAGAGCTTAAGCTCATTTGCAACAACTTTGAATTTGTTGTCTGCAGATGTTTTGAATTTGAAAGAGTCTAAAATTTGTCGTTTGGGAAAGGGTTAATACTACCATACAAGTACACATTGAGCTCTTTACAGTCCCAATTACTGATTTCTCAGAAAGATGCTAGAGTTCAGAATATGGGTATTTAAGAATGAGGTACGAGTCCCAAATATCCATATTTGCATGTAGGAGTAGTCTACAATCAAGCTATGCTCTGGCAAAAGGAGGTTTAATGCATCTCCATGATCCATGATCATCTTATGATTGTGCATCCATGAAATTCATTTTCTCTTATAACCCACTGAATCATGAGATAGGCTGGTCTTTAGACATGCAGAAAACTGACCTAAAACAAAAGATTTCAACCAAGGTCAGCCTGTGTGCCACAGGCTGACCTAGGTCAAGACTTTTTGCAGATACATTGAGCCCCTTTTCATAGAGCATGGCTCAAATATTTATTTTCATAAATACCTATTTTTCATTTAAAGTCCCTCTTTGGTTTTATTTTAATTGTTCATTAAAGTAATAGTTCACATATTGGTTGTTTTAAGTCAACACACAATTTCAAGGCAACATGATGTGGCCAGGGAATCTCACAAAAGATCAGGAAAATGTAGATAAAAAAATTAGACTGTGCACTTTCTGAGCATTCTTATCTTCATCTGCAATGTCTAAAAACAAACTAACGCTTGACATACAGGTTTCATAATTTGATTCTTTACCTAAGGACAAAATTTTAGACCTGTCCAACTCCAAAGCTTTTGAAGATGACATCATTGTTACATGATGCTGAAATGATCGGATTTGTCTTTGACCCTTTACCAAACAATCCCAGGTTTTAACCACCCTGGGGAAGGAGCCTTTTGAAAACATTGTGGGAAAAGGAGAAAATGCTGGTAACCAGCACTTTCTCCTTTTCCCACAATGTTTTCTATCCTACCGGAAAACTTAAGCTCATTTGTATTAATTTCAAATTTGTTGCCTGCAGATGTTTTGAATCTGGGAGAGTCTAAATTTTGTAATGTGCAAAGCCATCTTCTTCAGGACTGATAAAGCTTAGTATTGTTTGGTAAAGATTAACAGTAGAGAAAGCCAAAAAAATAAATCCAGGGATGTAGAAAATAAAATAAAAAACCATTAATTCTTGTTGAAATTTCAAGCCACTTTGACAGACAGGCATCTTACACAAGATCAGAAAATTTTGAATAAGAATTCAGACTGTGCATGTCATGTGGAATCTGTTCTTCAGAAAAGGACAATTATAGTTCTGATAAGCATTCAAGAGGTGAAAATTCAAAGCCAAAAAGAGTGCACAAACATTTTCAGACAATAGAGTGTTAACACAAACATTTTCAGATAAAGGAAAATTCAAATGATGCAAATCTAAGGCCATTTTTGCTATTCAATAACACAGAAGATCATGAGATGTAGATAAAAGATCAAGCAGCAAGGTTCATGCAGTCTGATCATCATCTACTCTATCTAAAAACAATATATATTTTTTTTTTGCAATATGCTTTTCATAGATAACAGAGTGCAAAAAAGAAAAAAACAAACATTCAGCCCTTTACCTAACAATCCCAAGTTTTAAAGACCCTGAAGAAAAAGGTTTTGAAAACATTGTGGGAAAAGGAGAAAATGCTAATTAATGGTATTTTCTACCCTTTGCAAAGATAAATCTCCTCATTTTAGCCTCACTTATTTTGTTGTCTGCAAATGCTCCTCATTTTAGCCTCACTTATTTAGTTGTCTGCAAATGCTTTGAATTTTGAAAAGTGTAAAAAGTTTTAGAGTGGTGAAGAGTTAAGGACATAGTAGTAAGATATATTGTAGCAACTTCAAGGCTATTTTGACCAAGGCATCTCAAAAAAGATCAGAAAATGTATATAAAAAATTAGCAATGTTTCATCTGAAGTCTGACCTTGATCTATAATGTTAGCAAAGCTAAGCGTAATAAAGCTTTCATTATCAAAGTAATATATGAACAGCTCTCTTAGAATAGGGCATTTAATGCATCTGAGTAATACATTATACCAAGCAATGTAGTCACATAATTATGGATCTATAAAATCTATTTTGTCTAAAAACTGATTAAATAGAAGGTAGAATGGTCAGTTGACATCCAGAAAGTTTATCAATAGCAAAAAGTTTTGACAAAGGTCAGCCTGCATGGACTGCGCAGGCTGACCTTGGTCAATACTTTTTGCAGATGCATTAAACCCCCATGTCACAGAGCATGACTGATATATAAATGTAACTGGGGACAGAGAGAAAGTGACTTCAGAAAGCCAAGCAAGAGATATGAATACATGTACACGAAGCATGTACACTGTGCTTGTTTCAAGAACATTACAATTTTAGGAATGGGCACATATTGTCTTTCAAGAATACGCACCCATCATGATTTGAAAATATTATGAGGTTTCTTTTTTGGCATCAATATTTCATGCATTTAAGTCTTCAGCAAGAATTTGGTTCAGGAGGAAACAAGTTAAATCTTTATCAAACAACACAAGTTTAGGCTTGACCAAATTGAAAGCCCTTGCTAATGACAAATTAAATTCTACTCAAGTAATTAGATTTGTCTGTGAAAGGGTAGAAATCACTTAGGATAAAGGAGAAAATGCTGATGACCAGCACTCTCTCCTTTTCCCACTAAGCTTTCTCCCTCAGGGTTGTTTAAACCCAGAATCTTTTGGTAAAGACCTGAATTATTTCATATCAGTCTGGGTTGTAGGACAACGAAATGCCCATCCTAAAATGGATTATTCATATCAAAGACAGGAATATAACCTCAATCTCTGTTGGTTTTGCAGCTGCTTGCTGAAATAAATGGGAACATGAGCTATAAAATTTTCAAAGTAAGGTAAATGCAGAGGTGGTTGGTATCTTGGATCAGGCAAGGCACAGATATTTAATCCTTTGAGCTGATGGTAATCAGATATAATTCCTCAGCCGAGCCTGATATGCATTCCCAATCCAAAATACAAACCATCTATTCTATGAATTTTGTCCTTTTCCTCACATGCATAAGCCTTATCTGACTGAATCATACATTTTGCTTAAAAAAATGTACATACAGACATCTTTTTCATTAGGTAGAAAAAAACAGAGAAGCCTGAAAATGGCTGAAATATCAATGAGATCAATTTTCTTATCCTATACCAATATCTTTTGGGTATAAAGTGTACTTACAAAACTGTTGCTTTAACTCTGTACCACACAATCCCAGCTTTTAACGACCCTGAGCAAAGAAGGCTTTTGAAAACATTGTGGGAAAAAAAAAGAAAATGCTGGTAACCAGCATTTTCTCCTTTTCCCACAATGTCTTCAACCTTTCTCAAAACAAATTTCAATTTTTCAGTCACATGTAATTTGCCGTCTGCAATTGCTTTCAGTTCGGACCAGTCTAAAATTCTGTCGTTTGGTAAAGAGTTAACTCTCATCCATATTAGCTTCAAGAAAAAACAGTCTAGTTACCATAAGTTTCAATATGTTGGCAGAAAATGGGGTTTCTATGCAGCCTTTATCAAAGATTTGTCTTGATAACACATTCTTTGAATAAGGGAGACCAATATTCTAAATCTATCAACAAAGTTAACATTCAGATAAGGTTTGATGCTAGGAGAAAAATTTTGTTCTCCATTAAAGTTTTTCTAATATTTCACACAGTGGCTTTGCCTTGCCTAGGACAATCAATTTTACACAATCAATGCAGATATTCTTACACAATTTTATCAAGATTCGGGCTTCAATATGACCTTTTGGGCATATACCTTTACTCTTTAATTCACAATCCCAAGTTTTAACCACCCTGAAAGAAGAGGCTTCTGCAAACATTGTGGGAAAAGAAGAAAACGATGGCAACCGGCATTTTTTTCCTTTTCACAAAATGTTCTCTACCCTATCAAAGTCATCCTTTGAGCCACATTTGTCATCTGCAAATGCTTTCAATTTGGTTGAGTTCAAAATTTTGTTGCTTGATAAAGAGTTTAATCTATGTTTATTATCATTTTTTACAAAAATATTTACAAAGTCCTCTACTACACATTTTTAACTTTTTACAACACAATCTTGCGTTTTAATGACCCTGAGGAAAGGGACATTTGAAAACATTGTGGGAAATGGAGAAAATGTTGGTAAGAATCATTTCCCTCTTTCCCAACAATGTTTTCTACCCATTCTAAAACATATAACATCATTCCAGCATATTAATTATATCATCTGCTATTGCTATCAATTCAGACAACTACAAAAATTTTGTCCTTAACTCTTTACCAAACGACAAAATTTTAGACTGGTCCAATTTGAAAACAATTGCAGACGACAAAGTCAATGTGACTAAAAAATTGAAATTTGGTTTGGGAAAGGTAGAAAACATTGTGGGAAAAGGAGAAAATGCTGGTTACCAGCATTTTCTCCTTTTCCCACGATGTTTTCAAAAGGCTTCTTTCTCAGGGTCGTTAAAAGTCGGGATTGTGTGGTAAAGGGTTAAGAAGACAATCACTTAAACAATTCACAATACCATAAAACCTTAATCCTTAGAGTGCCGAATAAACCCATCAGACACTTGCAGACTAAAGTAAGACACAAGAAATTACAATTTTAATGTTGCTTTTGTTCACAATTTCTAGACAAAGTGAGTAGTGTAAACTACATATCTGATTGCAAAGCATGCACTTTGATCTTTACTGCCAACTTTGCTGTTCTGATTCGAGATCTACACTGACCACTTTGCACAACAGACAAAAGCAACTGTAATATCATGGTTACTTTGATCTTACTTCGAGACTGAAAATGTCTGGTAGGGTTTATTTGGCCCCCTACAGGTTAGAAGAGAAGCAGAGTGTGAAGACAAAGATCAGACTGCACATTCATGCTGGTTGATCTTGTTCTGCTTTTGCTGCATAATTTGTTCGGTTGCAGTTGACAGGATAAGTTGCAAAAGTCAGTCTACTCTGCCAGACTCTCCTTATTTAACTCTTTACCACACAGGAAAATTGAAAGCGCTTGCAGACGACAACTTTAATATGGCTTAATTGATGGGATTTGACCATAACCCCATAGAAAACATTGTAGAAAAAGGAGAAATGCTGGTTACCACCATTTTCTCCTTATTCCACAATGTTTTCAAAAGCCCTTATCCTCAAGATCGTTAACTCATGATTGTTGGTAAAGAGTTAATCTCTTTATCTTCTCTTTTATTAATTTTCCCATTCAAATCCACACAAACATCCACAAAGCATACCTGTCCACCAAACGTTGAGGGTGGGAACATTTCAAGGTCAACCACTCGCCCAGGGTGGGGTATAGCCGTGTCCTCGTCCCCACCCCCACAACAGCAACGGAACATATATCTAAAGATGTAAAAGATGGTTTTGGGTGAAGGGATGATGTTGAATGGTATGGGTAAAGTGGATTCGTCCTTTATATATTCCATGTACAGTTTACTTCTTGCAAATTTCCACTCTGTGTCAGCTTCACCCTGAAATACGAGGGACACTTTTTAAGTTCGTAGAGTAGGGCGGTCTTTTTAAAACCGCTTGAAATATCAAAATTTTATTTATCTAAGACCTTCGAAATATGCCCCGTCTGCCTCCACACACATTTTACACCGATCTACCCATTTCCGGAACGCCGCCCGGTAGTCCTCTTTAGGTATATGTTGCAGACACTGGTAGACCGCACTGCCTATACCACAACGGGATTCAAAACGGTGCCCTGCCAGCATTTCCTTTAGTCTTGGGAACAACCAAAAGTCACAGGGGGACAGGTCAGGGCTGTATGGGGGATGGTCTAAGACATCGAGCCCAGATTCTTTCAGATATTCCTGTACCGTAGCGGATTTATGGGCCGGTGCGTTATCATGGAGTAATTTGATGCCGCGGACACCGGTGCGCGGTCTGCGTTTCTGATAGAAATCAACAAGTTGAGTAAGAACACTTTCTCTGTAAAACTTTCCAGTGACAGAACTACCTTTCGGGACTGGAATTTGAAGGACTGGACCTTTCGAATCAAAGAATATCGCATACAACATGCGATTTGATGTTTTGCAACGGCGCGCAATGACAGGTCTGTCGCCCTCAGATGAAACCCAAACCTTATTTTTAGCCTTAGAATCGGCTTGAAAATGATAGATCCAGGTTTCATCACCTGTAACTATCTCTTCCAAACGACGTGGGTTACATTTATCATATTTTTCTATAACTTGCGATGCAAGTCTAACCCGACTTTGTTTCTGCTCGTCAGTGAGCAAATGGGGCACCCAGCGCGCGCAGATATTACGTAGCCCAAGTCGTTCACGTAAGATCTTCAAAACACTTGACGAATGAATGCCACTTAATTCTTCTATCTCTTGCACAGTATAACGTGCGTCTTCCTCAATTAACGTTTTCACAGTAGCAACGTTCTTTTCCGTCAAAACGGAAACCGGCCTACCCACCCGAGGGTCATTTTCAATTGACTCCCGACCATCATTAAAACGACGTACACACTTGCAAACTGTAGCATATTTTAAAGCACCATTCCCATAAACTTTTTGCAAATCAGCATTAATTTCTGTTGGCGGAAACCCGAGCTGTGCTCGAATCTTACAATATACCCTCTGTTCAGAGATTTTTCCATCCATATTGAACGCTATATTTTACTATAGTGTATAAAACCATGTGTTGAAAATACCCAGCGCAGCGCGCACGTGGACCTCATGCGCCGCATACCGTGACACCGTTAGAGAGAGGAATGATTACACAAGTTCTGTGTAAAAATTCGTGCAACTTCATAATCGCGTTAAAAAGTTATAGGCTTACTCTACGAACTTAAAAAGTGTCCCTCGTAATTAAAACAGAAAGTACTAATGGTAGTTAACCTTTAAAGAACCTTCCACAACTATAGTTGCCTTTGCGGCCAGTGTAGATCAAGATCAGACTGCACAATAAGTCTGATCTTTGATCTGCAATGTCTGCTTGGCTGAGACATTCTGGACAAGAATAACCTTGAAATTGTTGAAATTTTGACATTATTTCATGACTGAAAGTGTTGGGGTTATTTGGCCCTCTTAGGTTTAAACTTATTTAACACTTTATCAAATGACAAAATTTTAGACCCTTCAAAATTGAAAGCATTTGCAGACGACAAAATAAATGTGACTCAAAAATAGAAATTTACCTTTGGAAGGGTAGAAAACATTTTGGGAAAAGGAGAAAATGCTGGTTACCAGCATTTTCCTCCTATTTCCCATAATGTTTTCAAAAGGCCTTTTTCTTTGGGTCGTTAAACCTCGGGATTGTGTGGTAAAGAGTTAAATCCAACCTGTTTTTTTTTTTTAATTTCATCCATCCACACAAGTACTACTTTTACAGTGCTATACTGGAACACCTTTTGATTGATTGATTGATTGATTGATTGATAGAATGGTCTTTTATTCCAAATTCAACTCTTTTAGTCATATCACCATGACAGCTCAAATATTTATGTTTATTCTGGTTTCAACCGTACTAGAACAGGGTTTTGAGGTGTCTTGTCACTGACACTCCCACAAAAAAACCTAGCACTTCGTGCAGTAGAGGGTAAAACATAACTCAAATGATGGGTCTGTCTTTGTAAGGGCATAAAGCATTGTGTGAAAAGGAAAAATGCTGGTTACCACAATTTTCTCCTTTATTCATAATGTTTGTAATAGAAATCTTCTTCAGGATGGTAAACACGATGACATAGATTACCTGTATAATTTCAAATGACCTTGACATCATAGCAATCAGCATGTTGAGAAGTACAATGACAGTACATATATTGTAGACACCAAATATCCAGTATCCCACAGTCTCGGTGAACAGGTGACCAAACTGTTGTAACTCTACGACATTGGGATCCCCTCGTCCAAATAGTGACCAGAATACTGTCCGAAATGTTATATGTGGTCTGTACAAAAAAACCCCAAAACATTAACACCACTTGTCAAACTACATAAAAAATCAAGAAGGTATGCTACAAGCATTAGACTATTGACACAACTTAACAATAAGACCATCACATTGGGGATGCCAATGTTTGGCTGCAGATGCTTTTTTGTTGAAGATTTCAAAAATTCGGTCCAAAAAAGGGCATAGGCATGTCAAAAGTGATGTGTGGTTTACCTGTCCTAGTGGTATTGGTAGTACCCATTTGATAGTCAACTCTTTACCAAACCACAAAACCACACTTGTCAAAATTGAAAGCATTTACGGATGACTTATTCATTGTTGCTCAAAATATTGTCTTTGAAATGGTCCTCCTCAGTTTCATATTGATTGATTGATTGTATTTTGAATGGATTTGCTTTGCACATCTGTTGACTGATCAGTCTGACCAAAACATGTCCATGCCCCCTACCCATTCTACGTTAATTGGTTTACCAAAGGACGAAATTTCAGACTTGTTCAAATTAAAAGCAAATCAAATGTGGCTCGTGTGATGAGAATTATTTTTGATAAGGTAGAAACCATAAAGAGAAAATACTGGTTACCAGCATTTTCTCTATTCCCACAATGTTTTATCAAAATCACAAGCTTCTAGAGAGTCATTACGTGTCGTTACCTCTTTACCAGCAAATTTTAAACCTCTCCGAACTGAAAGCATTTGCAGACAACAAGTTAGATGTGATTCAAATGATGGAATTTATCAATGAGGGGCTAAAAAACATTATTGGGAAATGGAGAAAATGCTGGTTACCAGCATTTTCTCCTTTTTCCCACAATGTTTTCAAAGGTCTTCTTCTTCATGCTCATTAAAACACAAGGTTGTTTGGTAAAGGCTTACTTAACTGTGTTATAAACTTACATTCCAAAATGTTCCTCGGCCACCGTTTTCACATCATTCTCCACAAGTTCTACCTGCTTTCTAACATCTTTAGGGTAATACCAGTACAGGTTATGTAAACCCACCATAAAGGCACTATAAACCACAGAAAACACTGCTCCAAACTTTAAAATGTCCTATTTGGATGAAAGAAGAAAATACTACATGTACCTTGAGTCAGTTTAATCCTTTACCAAACGACAAAATTTTAGACTGGTTGAAATTGAAAGCATTTGCAGACAACAAAATAAATGTGACTTTAAAATTGAAATTTGTTTTGGTAAGGGTAGAAAACATTGTGGGAAAAGGAGAAAATGCTGGTTACCAGCATTTTCTCCTTTTCCCACAATGTTTTCAAAAGGCTCCTTCCTCAGGGTCCTCAGGGTCGTTAAAAGTTGGGATTGTGTGGTAAAAGGTTAATTCTACAGAAAAGCATGCTCCTGTTGATAAGTTGGAATAACAGTAAATCCTTACATAGTGACAACCTCTGGGAAGTAAGCCACCTGTATAAAGCAAGTATACTTAAGATCCCATAGAAGGCATACATATTGAAATGTAACTGCATTAACCCGTAAAGCGCCTTTCACGACTATAGTTGCATTTGCTGCCAGTGTAGATAGAGATCAGGCTGCACAAACATGCAGCCTGATCTTTGATCTACACTGTCCGCTTTCATGAATCACTAGACAAAAGCAACCATGAAATTGCAATTATTTGGGTCGTATTTCTAGGATTAAAATGTCTAGCAGGTTTATTCGGCACTCTAAGGGTTAACCTTTTCCTTACTGTAGACAACAAAATAAGCTTTTGTGGACACTGTAGATCAAGATCACACTGCACAAAATGTGCCATGTGATCTCTAATCTACACTGTTCTCTAATCTGTTCTAGATTAGGACCAAACTGTCTCTCAGTCTTGGTGCAGAACTGTGTTTCTTGTCATTGAAAACATGTGATTTGTTTACTTGGTAGTGCAAGAGTCTAGCAATCAGTGAGGCAATTCTAACAAGTGCTTGTCAAGCACCAGATCCCCCGCCGATTGGGCTTTTTCTAACACAGCACTGAAATAAGAGCTTGAAGTGAAGATAAAAAAACAAGCATATTTTCTTTTTTGAAATACAGGTCCAAGTTATGAAAGTTGGCATTAACATGATATAATAACTACAAAACATTAAAACTTAATCAATATTGAAGTTTCTGAAAAAGAAAAAAGACACTTTTTGTTTTTAAAATGCATACAAGAGTTATAAAACTTTTTTGTGTTTATGCCATAAGTATGAAACTTGGCCAAGAATGGGAAATGTGCGAACAAAAATCCAAAGTAAAAATTTACAAAGGGCAATAACTCCAAAAATACTGAAGATAGAGTTATGGTTCTTGTGCACTGCACTTCTCCTCAATTAGTTCTATATGTGTGTGAAGTTTCAAGTTCCTAGCTTTTATACTTTTGGAGATATACGCCAGACAGAAATCCAAAGTAAAAATTAACAAAGGGCAATAACTCAAAAATTACTGAAGACAGAGTTTTGGTTTTTGTGAACTGCACTTCTCCTTAATGAATTCTATAAGTGTATACAGTTTGAAGTTCCTAGCCTTTGTACTTTTGGAGATATGCTCCGGACAAAATTCCAAAGTGAAAATTTACAAAGAGCAATAACTCAACAATTACTGAAGATAGAGTTATGATTCTTTAGCACTGCACTTCTCCTTAATTAGTTCTATATGCGTGTGATGTTTCAAGTTCCTAGCTTTTATACTTTTGGAGATATGCTCCGGACAAAAATCCAAAGTTAAAATTTACAAAGGGCAATAACTCCAAAAATACTGAAGACAGAGTTATGGTTTTTGTGCAATGCACTTCTCCTCAATGAGTTCTATATATGTGTGAAGTTTCAAGTTCCTAGCTTTTATACTTTTGGAGATATGCTCCGGACAAAAATTCAAAGTAAAAATGTACAAAGGGCAATAACTCCAAAAATACTGAAGACAGAGTAATGGATCTTGTGCACTGCACGCCTCCTCAATGAGTTCTGTATGTGTGAAGTTTCAAGTTCCTAGCTTTCATACTTTTGGAGATATGCTCCGGACAAAAATTCCAGAAAAAAAATGTACAAAGGGCAATAACTCCAAAAATACTGAAGATAGAGTAATGGTTCTTGTACACTGCACGCCTCCTTAATGAGATCTATCCACTTGTGAAGTTTGAAGTTGATATCTCAAATACTTTTGGAGATATGCTTCGGACAAAAATGTGGGACTGAAGGACGGAAGGACGGACGGACGGAATGACGGAAGGACGGACGGAGACTATTACCATATCCCCCGCCGCCTTTTCGGCGGGGGATAATGAGCAATCCGTTAGAAAATTCTAGTTACAAACATGAAATACTGTAACAATTTCAAAACATTTCTGTTATCTAATGCAACTCAGAGAGAAGGTTTTCCAAAACATTACTGGAAAGGAGAAAATGCCTTGATCAACAATGTCTTGTACCCAGTAATAGATTTGTTTGTTTGTTTGTATTGGAGTTTAACGCCATTTTAACAGTTCAGGTCTTATTATGGTGGTCAGCGATGCACCAATGTGTTTCCTGGCTTTCTCACACCAGTACTGACACAACTCTCTTTCCAAAGCCACTGACTACTTTTCCCACATGCATAAGACGTGAGAGGCGAAAAATCGCCGGAAAGGAAGTTTGCCTCAACCAGGTATCGAACTCGCAACCACAGGTGGCAAATCAGATACACTAACCACTGAGCTACCCGGGCAGGCTCCCTAGTAATAGAGGGGAACATGAAATAAATCAAATGAAAATTTTCAGCTGATTAGAGAAGAAGGCGTAAGAATTCTGTTCTCAAGGCTAGTTTGACTAGAAAATCTCACTAGTTATCAGAAAATGAAGATCAAAGATTAGAGAATAACTGCTTTACAGTCTGATCTTAACCTCAACTACGAAAACTTAGTGCTCTGTGGCTTAACTCTTTACCAAACGACAAAATTTTGGCCTGGTCCAAATTCAAAGCATTTGCAGATGACATATTAAATGATACTCAAAACATAAATTTGTCTTTCAAAGGGTACAAAACATTGTGGGAAAAGAAGAAAATGCTGGTTATCAGCATTTTCTTCTTGTCCCACAATGTTTTCAAAAGGCTCCTTCCTCAGCGTTGTTAAAACTCGGGATTGTGTGGTATAGAGTTAATAATAAACTATATCCAAAAGAGGAGTCCTGAGTGAATACAAAGACTTAAAATGTTATTGCAAAGTTAAACAAAACACAAACAAAGAATCAAACTTGGGAAAACCCACCTACACCACGTCCATCACAAAACAAGAATTAAAAGGAAGAAAAACCATATTCAAAATTACTTTAAAGAAGAGAATGATCAACTTACTGTTATCATTTTTGCCAGAGAAATCTGCATGGGACCAAACAGTTCATTGGCTGGCAGAATATATGACAGCCGTGTAAAACTGATCACATTAGCTACAGCAAACAGTCCCTCGGCAATATTATGTGGATCAAACGAGTCCCAATACAGCCGATCTGTAATGAAAACACATATTTAATCATTTACCATACAATCACATGTTTTAAGTTTAAACAACCCTGAGGCTTTTGAAAATTTGTGGGAAAAGGAGAAAATGCTAGTAACCAGCATTAATTTTTCTGCCTTACCCACAATGTTTTCTACCCTTTCAAAGACAAAACCCATCTCTTGAGAAGCATTTAAGTTTTCCTTCTGCAAATACTTTGAACATGGACAAGTCTAAAATTTTGAAGTCTTGTGAAAAATTAACCAATTACTGTCAGTGCTCTGCAAAAGACTGTTCAGAGAGGGAACAAAAGTATAGTATTATAAGCCTACATTGACTTCACTTTTTGCAAAGAGTGGCTATTTTCACTTAAACTTTTACCAGACAATCTTGACTTTAAGCAATCTTTACTGCAAAAGCTTTTGAAAATATTGTTGGAAAAGAAGAAACAGCTGGTAACCAGCATTTTTCTCAATGAACCCAACCATGTTTTCAACCCTATATAACAAAGACAATTTCCATTATCTAAGCCACCTTTAATTTGTCTTCTGCTAATGTCTTCAATTTGGACAAGTCTAAAATTTTGTTTTTTATAAAATACAATAACAAAAGATGTATTTACCTGCAACCAACCAATAGAATTGCTCCTCGGCCAACTGTTCTCCATTTCTTAAGTCTGCCCAGTGTAGAGGTTCTTTGAAATACGTAAGGGCTCCCTGAACCTGTACACAAACACCTAAGCAATCATATACTAACAGAGACAAATTTGTCTCTTTAACCCTTTACCAGACAATCCCAACTTTTTTTACGACCCCGAGGAAGAACCTTTTTGAAAACATTGTGGGAAAAGGAGAAAATGCTGGTAACCAGCATTTTCTCCTTTTCCCACAATGTTTTTTACCCTAACAGAGAAGATCGCATTGTTTGCACCACATTGAAATCGTCATCTGCATATTCTTTCAATTTGGACTGGTCTAAAATTTTGTCGTGTTGTAAAGGGTTAACACTTGACCAGACAACACAATTTAGGACTTGTCAAAACTGAAATGATGGAATCTATTTTTGATGAGCTGGAATGCCTTGTGGGAAAAGAAGATTACCAGGGTGTTCTCCTTTTTCCACAATGTTATCAAAAGCCTTGTTCCTCAGAGTCCTTAAAACAAGGAACTGCATGGTAAAGGGTTAGCTTTTTACCACACAATCCAGAGTATTAATGACCCTAAGAGAGAGACCTTTTGAAACATTGTGGGAAAAGGAGAAAAGGATGGTAACCATTATTTTCCCCTTTCCCCACAATATTTTCTCCATTTCTATGAGCAAATTTCATTGTTTCATTGGCATCTAAAATGTCTGTAGGCCCTGCAGCAAATGCTTTCAATTTGGACAAGTTTAAAATTGGGATGTATCATAGCCTTAACATGCTTAGCTTTCTATAGATCTTTCAGCGACAAATATATAAACTTGACATCTCTCAACAGCTGAAAATAAACCCACTGTAACTCAAAACGAAAGTACTGTGTGCAGGTGCAACCACACAGCTGTCAGTGCTTATATTCTTATTCAAAAAAGGGGTATAAGTGTGTCAAAATATGTTGAGAGTTACCTGCCCTTATGGTATAGGTTTCCATTTTTGAAGTGAACAACTAGCTCAAAATTGAAGTAAATATTTTCAGCAACAATAGACATATGAGAAAATGTCAATGTTTTAACACAATGATGACAAAGATAAAGACAATGCTGGTAACAAGCATTATCTCCTTTTTCCACAAGGTTTTCAAAGACAAATGCATCATGTGACCAATCTTGAATTTTCATCTGCAGATAATTTCAATTTTTGATGAGTCTAAAAATTTGTCTTTCAGTGAAGAGTTGAAAAATGTGATTTACCTACCTTGATAAGAGTGAGAAATCGTAGCGTAAAAGATGTAATATACAAGGTAAGAACGGTGAAGTCTAAGTAATTATAGAGGGCCTCAAAGTAGTTGTAAATGCCTTCACTGTACACTTGTTTTAGTTCCTGCCATAACATACCTGCAATGATATTTTTTTTAATGTTTTTTACCCCTTTACCAAACAATCCCGCTTTTTCACAACCCTTGGGAAGAAGACTTTTGGAAACATTGTGGGAAATGGAGAAAATGCTGGTAACCATTTCCTCCTTTTCCCACAACGTTTTCTACCCTTTTAATAAGAAATTCCCAAATTTGAAAAAATTCAATTTGTCACAATGTTTTCTACCCTTTTAATAAGAAATTCCAAAATTTGAGAAAAATTCAATTTTTCGTCTGCAAATGTTTTCAAATTGGATAGTTCAACAGTTTGTCGTTTGGTAAAGAGTTAACAAAAATCAAATAAATGAAAAGGAGGCTATTCAGATTTTTATCATCATACCAAACTTCAAAAATGTATTCTCTATTACAGAATTTAATACAGCAATAGTTTGCAAAAAAGTATTATCATTAAAATCGAGTCAGGGAATAGTTTGCAAACCATCAATAGATAAGAGAGAGAAGAGTACAAAAAAGAAAAGGCAATTCCTTGAAGTGGTGCATCGCCTCCCAAGGTACATGTGCCGGTATTTCTAAATCATAAGCAAGAATTTTGAAAACTCTTTTTGCTGGCTACAAGTATTTTCTCCTTTGATAACAATCTTTTCAAAAGCCTTTTCCTCTAGGCAATTAAAAATTGAGATTGTGTGTTCAAGGGTTATATAGTCTAAAGCTAATTAACCAATACCAGTGTGCTTAACTTTTTCCCAAACAACAAAATTTTAGACCTGTCCAAATTGAAAGCTTTTGCAGACAACAAAATAAATGTGACTCAACAATTAAAATTTGTTTTGGAAAGAGTAGAAAACATTGTGGGAAAAGGAGAAAATGCTGGTTACCAGCATTTTCTCCTTTTCCCACAATGTTTTCAAAAGGCTTCTTCCTTAGGGTCGTAAAAAGTCGGGATTGGGTGGTAAAGAGTTAACAGCTGCAGCAAGTAGTCCAAGGCTTTGACTGTCTCTTCAAAGGGATTTTTTCTTGGAAAGAAATTGTTTTCTTCTTTCTATGTCTTTGATAATGTGAATGGAGAATTGATATACCAGGTCACTATTAAAGGGATGAAAGCCCTGCTGATTAAACAAGAGCACTGCACGTTGATGCCAATGCTCCGATGCAGCTAATTGATTTTCAGTGAAAATTCTAAGTCAGAAAAGGGGCATAACTCTGTAAAAAAAACTTTGATAATTACCTGCCCTTGTTGCATAGATCCCCCTTTTCATAATTAAGTCTAATCCAAGTTGGAAGCAGATATCTTTAATAATAACAGAGATATTATAAAATGTCAAAATTTCACATGACGACGCAGATGACTATGATGCAGACAACGACGCCAGTGCTACGACAATACCTCGATGTTTTCTTGAAAAAGAGCAGAGCTAAAAAAATGTGTATACTATTTACGTTTGACAGGCCAAAAAAGCTAGACATAAGGATACTTACCGATAATCCATATGGATAATATCAGATTGATTGTCTGTGGCCTATTTGCCCTTAATCTGAAATCATCTGGCAAACTTTGATTTCCATGCAATAAGTATGGAGAATCCTTCGTGAAATTCCTGAAAAAAATAGCAAAACAGATACGGACAATATTCTTTGAGTTTGAAATACATAATATGGACGTTTCAAGTTATTTTATCAAAACCTGAAGAATGAAATTTCTTGGCTCTTTAGGCCTATTTCTCAAGGTCACATCGGGAGAAAGAAGTGTAGGGGTACAGCTCTAGCCTCTGACATCAGAAGTTCCAGGTTTGAATTCGCAGCTGAGCAGAACCAACCTTTGAAACTACCTACCATCAAGACCTTAGTGCTGGTCCCATTTCCATAAAGAAACATCAAGGGTGGAAAATCCTAACAAAGACAGTTAATTTTCATTTGCATTCAAATGGCTTTAAAATCAAAAGATAGAAATACATGTAGAAAACATAAGTAATTTCCAAGATTTTTATATCTTTACCGTGAAATTAAATATACCATTATGAGTGGTATAAACATTATTGCATTAAATACAGCCCACTCGGAGATCTTAGATTTAAGTCCCACCCAGAGGCAAATTCTTTCTTTTATTCTTTCAGCATCCCCCCCGAAACTTTAGGTAACTGGTACAGTTGGGTCAAAATCTGGTTTCATGTCCCATTAACCTTTACCAGATGACAAAATTTTAGCCTTGTCTAAATTGAAAGCATTTAAAGACAACAATTTCAGTGTGGCTCAAATGACAGGGTAGAAAACATTGTGGGAAAAGGAGAAAATGCTGGTTACCAGCATTTTCTCCTTTTCCCACTATGTTTTCAAAAGGCCTCTTTCCCAGGGTAGTTAAAAATTGTGCGGTAAAGGGTTAATTTATGGGAATGTTTTGGTAAAGGGTTAATGTGGCCAAACTTACAGGTAGTATTTGTATTGTTCTGTACATTCTGACATCCGATTGGCTGCTGACGGATTCTCCATAATGCTAGATGTGAGTAACATAATGAGAAAAGCGACAAAAGACATCGTGTGCCCAATAAATTTGATACATGGATAACGTAGGAACCGTCCGATCTGGAATACAGAATGAAAAGCATTTATAGATAAGACATTATCATTTAGAAAATATGTTTCTTTATTTTTTTTTTCATCCTTTTCTCTACAATGGAACCTTTCTGTTAACTTTATGCCCATTTAACAACTTCAGTTGCTGTTTTTGCCAGCTAAGATGAAGATAAGACTGCACTGCTGTTAACCCTTTACCACACAATCCCGACTTTTAACAAACCTGTGGAAAAAGCCTTTTGAAAACATTGTGGGAAAAAGGGAAAAAAAAAGCTGGTAACCAGACTTTACCCCTTTTCCCACGAAGTTTTCTACCCTATCAAAAACGAATTTCATCATTCGAGCCACATTTAAATTGTCATCTGCAAACGCTTTCAATTTGGACAAGTCTACATTTTTGTTGTGTGGTAAAGAGATAAGACATTCTGAACACAAGCAATCTTGATATTGCTGCTGAGTTATCTATATCTTATTTCTAGACTGACAATTACCATAGGGTTTACTAGGTAATCTATGGACTCAAATTAGTAGAAATATCAACTTATACCATCCAGAAATAACTCTAAAGCAGATGAATTGAAGTGTAGCTAAGGTGATGGGATTGTCTGAGTAAGAAAACATTGTGAAAATAGGGAAATAAACTGTTTTCTGCTTTCTTTCTAAATATTTTCAAAGGTTTTCTTTCTCAGAGTGGATTTACCCTATACTAAATGATTCCAAAACTTAACAACCCTGAGAAAGCTTTTAAAAACATTCTGCAAAAAACCAAGAATGCCGGTATCCAACATTTTCTACTTTTCCTACTATGTTTTCTACCCTTTAAAATCAAATATCATTTCTTGACCCACATTTCATCTCTTGTCTGCAACTGCTTTGAGTTTGGACAAGTCTAAAATTCTGTCATATAATAAAATTTAAACAAATAGTCACTTCATAACCAATGACAATAACTCTTTACCACACAATGAAATTTCAGACTGCTCCAAACTGAAAGCATTTGCAGATGACAAATATCACTCAGAAGATGGTATGTGTCTTTGACAGAGTAGAAAGCATTGTGGGAAAACGAGAAAATGCTGGTTACCAGCATTTTCTCCTTTTCCCACAACGTTTTCAAAAGTATTCTCTATCAGGGTTGTTAGAATACAGTATTTTGTGTTAAAAAGATTACTGGGGGTTTTACCTTTGTCTTGGGTGCTATTAGGTAGAGTAAACACATGATGGGGTAACCAAAGGTGATTGCAAAAACAAGAAGTGTCCTGAAAAACCAGTTGGATCTCTCCAGAGTTCTCAAGTCTGAGTACCATATGCTAACAAGCTTCTGTTGACAACTTGAATGGGCAACAAACTGGAACAAAAAAAATTTACTGGTAACCTTTAAAGTGGCAAATGGATGGGACACTTTCTGCACAGGGAAGGATCTAACATGGAGTGCTAGACACATGTGCTATTTATGACAAACAAAATATGTACATGTTCTCTCCATGACAAATCAAGAACTGTAATTCACTAATGTATTTGGATGCCCTTTGGACACATTAAATCATTTTCAAAAATAATTTATTTCTAGGCCTAACTCTGAACAGTAAAAAAAAGAAATAGTTTTCCTAAATATTCAGACAGTCAAAAAAAATTTTTTTTCTAAATATTCAGACAGTCTGTAATATTAATTTTCTAAAATATCAGGCAATTCATTTTTCAGCAAATGCTTTCGATAATGATCGGCTGCATAATGCTCATTTTCAGATCATAATATCATCATAAACATGAATCTTTTGAGAGATGAATAATTCAGTGGTAATTTTGGGTCATGAAACTAGACCAAAATAATTGCACCATGAAGGTTGTTTTTATTGAAAGTGTCTAATCAAAGGGGACAGTGTAGATTTAGATCAAAGATCAGACCAAACATTGTCTAGTGTCTACAGTCTGATCTTGATCTATATCTATACAGGCCGCAAAAGCAACTAAAGTTCTGAAAAGTGCTTTAAGGGTCAAATCATTACCGGCTTTTTGATGTTATACAAGCAGTTTCTCATTTTTTCACATTTTCAAAGGGTATCTTCTACGAAAGTGTGAAAAGTTATTCCTGTGAGGAAATGGTCTAAACCATAACAATGATGTCCCAGTATTAGCTATGTTAAAGTACTTTTTAAACTAAATCTTGTTGTTTCTTTACTTTACTTATTGGTAATACATTTATATTCATAACCAATGCATTAATCAAAGTATGCTTTCTTTTTTATTTCAGCCAAAACAAAATTTTTTGGGAAATATCTTGATTACTTATTTTTCTGCTGACTACACATGTGACACAACTCGGGTATTATGGAAATAATCATAACTATACACAACTAGAGCTATCACTAAAAGTGATCATACCCCTCACCAGCTCCTTGTCACAAAACAGCTCTTTGTCACAGAATGCAGAATGGTTTCATAAAAAAATAAGAGTTGAAAAAAAAAGTGGGAAAAGAGTTATGGTACTTGTAAACTGCGCTTCTCATTAATGTGGTCTATCTGTATATGAAGTTTGATGTCACTAGCTTAAATGATTCAGAAGTTATGCCCCGGACAAATATCCAAAGTTAAAACTTTTAAAGGGCAATAACTCGAAAAATAAATGGAATAGAGTTATGGTTCTTGTACACTGCACTTCGCCTTATAGTGATCTATCTATGTGTGAAGTTTGAAGTCATAAGCTTCTATACTTTGGAAGTTATGCCCTGGACAAAAATCCAAAGTTAAAATTTACAAAGGGCAATAACTCGAAAAATAAATGAAACAGAGTTACTGTTCTTGTACACTGCACTTCTCCTTAATGTGATCTAACTTTGTGTGAAGTTTGAAGTTCCTAGCTTCTATACCTTGGAAGTTATGCCCTGGACAAAAATCCATAGTTAAAATTTACAAAGGGCAACAAGCTTAAGGGGAGATAATTCAACAACCAATGGCAGCAAGGTCGTGAAAATTGCACATGCACAATTTCATATGTACCCAAACATTATGTGTAAATTTCAGTGCAGTACTTGAAAAACTGTAGGAAAAAAGCTCCGGACAAAATTGTGTCTACAGACAGACGGACGGACGGACAGACGGACGGACAGCCATGGCAATTCCAGTATACCCCCCTCCACTTCGTTGTGGGGGGTATAAAAAAGGCAATATCAGCTTATGTAAAGCAAGCATGATATTGGTTTACTGCACTATCATTTTGCGTTGATTGGCAGTCAGTGTGTAACCGCTCTGTCTTTGAGTGAAACAGTTGTAAGTGTGTACAACAAACATGTGCATTACAGCTCTCTCACTTTGAATGAATGGCATGTTACATCATACTACTAATGCAAGATTTTACTGCAAATATTTGTGTACCTATGACTGGAGTGAAATCTTCTTGACAGACGGCTTATAAATACTATTGGTCATACTAATTTACTTTTTCACTGCCAATAGCAAGATGGTGATTTTCAAAGCTTTTGTGGACAATATAAATGCACATCAGACACAGAACGTGCAGTCTGATGTTGGACCTATACCACCACTGCTGAACTATTACCAAACTCATAGACAACTGCTTCCCTTAGGCCAAAAAATGGTATGAAAATATTTAAAACACATGTATTTCAATACTGAAAACCCAGACTATATTACAAACAGCTTTGATCCCTGCTCCACTACAATAAATAAGTTTGTAGCATTTCACCCTTATTATTTTGGAGATCTTTTTCCCCAAAAAAGTTAAAACCTGTTATTTCTGCCATCCCATGTTTTTCAACATGGTGATTTTCTGAAGATTTGGACACTAAAAAATTAACCATTAGTTTCTGTCTGAACACATTGGTGCATATCAGTGCTCTCAATAACAAACAAAACATTCTGAATCATAGTATTCTAAAATGACAAACAAAGCATTCTATATGATAGTGATCTAAATGAAAAACAATGGATTCTGTTTGATGTAACTCAAACAACAAATTAAAGTATTTCAAATGATAATACTCTAAATGACAAACAAAGCATTTTGAATGATAGCACTTTAAAAGACAAAGTATTCTGAATGATACTACCCTAAATGGCATACAAAGCATTCCTAATGATAGTATTTTTATTGACAGAGTATTCTGGAAGAAAACCAAAGAACTTGTAAGATATAAACTGAATATTCCAAATGATAAACCACTCTAGATGGCAGATCAAGAACTCTCAAAGACAAACAAACAACTATGAATGAAAAAACAAAGCAATTTGAATGAACAAGAGGGCCATGATGGCCCTGTATCGCTCCACTGGCTTATAAATATAAACCATGAAGAGAAGTCTTCACTATATAAGCCCTTATAAAACTTTGACCCCAGGGCTACAGTCGGACTAAATGGGGAATATGTGTATTAGAAGAATAACATGCCAAATTTGGGAGTTCTTGGCCTTATGGCTAGTAACAAGATGGTTTCTGAACTTTTCACTCCATAAACCCATGTAAAACTTGTGACCCCTGGTGCAGGGCCAAACTTGATCCTAGGGCTGTAACTTGGGCCCTCTTTGTAGTTGTCCACTAGATAATGCTATAACTATGCAAAATTTGGTAGCCTAAGCCTTATGGCTATGTACACCAAGATTTAAAAGTTTTCCCTATGTAAGCCTATGTAAATGCTGTGAACCCCCCCCCCCCCCACCATGAGGCCAAATTGACCCCAGGACTATAATTTGGGCAATTTTGGTAGACCCCAACTAGATCAAGCTAAATGCAAAATTTGGTAGCTCTAGGCCTTATGGCTAGGTACAGGAAGATTTTTAAAGTTTTCTCTATATAAGCCTATGTAAAACTTGTGACCCCTGGGGCAGAGCCAATTTTAACCCCAGGGCTATAATTTCAAGAAACATGATAGAGGTTTACTACATAAAGCTACATGCCAAATTTGGTAGCCCTATGCCTTATGGTTTCAGACAAGAAGATTTTTAAAGTTTTCTCTATATAAGCCTATGTAAAAATTGTGACCCCTGGGGCAGAGCCAATTTTGACCCCAGGGCTATAATTTCAAGAAACATGATAGAGGTCTACTACATAAAGCTACATGCCAAATTTGGTAGCCCTATGCCTTATGGTTTCAGACAAGAAGATTTTTAAAGTTTTCTCTATATAAGCCTATGTAAAACTTGTGACCCCTGGGGCAGAGCCAATTTTGACCCCAGGGCTATAATTTCAAGAAACATGATAGAGGTCTACTACATAAAGCTACATGCCAAATTTGGTAGCCCTATGCCTTATGGTTTCAGACAAGAAGATTTTTAAAGATTTCCAATATTTTTCAGTTTTGTTGCCATGGCAACCAGAGTTTTTGAAGGAATCAAATTCTTTCAAGAAATTCTGAAGAGGACTATGGCAGGATCATTTCTGTGAAGTTTCATGAAAATTGGATGGGTAGTTTCAGAGAAGAAGATGTTTGAAATAAAAGTTAACGCACGGACGGACGGACGGATGGACGGACGCACGGACGCACGACGGACACCGGGCCATGACATAAGCCCACTGGCCTTCGGCCAGTGGAGCTAAAAACCTAAACTATTGAAAAAGTTCTCAGAATGGCACATCAAACAATAACCAAGTCCTTTGGATAAATTTCCAAAAATGAATTGTGTATCATTTCCTTTGAATCTTTACGGTTCGCTTTTGCTAAAGCAGAAATACAGTAACTCTTTTAAAACTTGTAATAAGGTGCAAACAAGCAGCTGAACCTTTGTTTCTAGTAAGTTTTAAATGCCTGTTCAAAACACAAAACGTTTTGTCTGTCTGCCTTACCTTTTTTTCGTTGTATTGAATGGCCAGCTTTAGTCTGGCTAGTCTCTCATAGGTTTCAATGTCAGGGTCACGACCTGTTTTGTTAATGAGGATTTCAAGCTCATCATGACCTCTGACCTTATCTAGAAGTTTCACCACATAGACACTCAACTGGTCAGCAAGCTCCAAATACTCAGTCTGTAATGAAACAATATCACATTTTGACAGAATAAGGAATTTGAACCCACATTCCATACTGATACGACACCGAGAAAAAAGACTTTTGAAAATATCTTTGGAATAGGTAAAAATGCTAGTATTTTCTCCTTTTCCAAAGAGTCAGATCCCAAAATTGAAGCCAAATTTGATTTTCAAATTACTGTCAATAAAGATAGGTCCAAAGTTCTGATGTATACAGTTAAGGCCAGTTTGTAGATGGTAGAAAGTGTAAAGATCAAGGTAACATGAGGACAATGATGGCCTTGTATCGCTCTACTGGCTAATAAGTACAAACCATGCATACCATACATTTCACTTCTAGGCCAAATGGTTTTAAAAAGAAAATTTTCAAAGTTTTCTCTATACAAAGCCCATGTGAAAGTTGCAACTCTAGGATGAGGCCATTTTTGACCACAGGGCTATAATTACTTGCATCCAGGTAGAGGTCCACTATATAAGCCTACATATTAGCCTATGTAAAATTTATGACTTGTGGGGCGGGGCCAATTTTGACATTGGGGCTATAATTTGAACACTCTTGGTAGAGGTCCAATACATAAATATACATGCAAAATTTGGAAGCCCTAGGTTTAGAACATGAAAACTTTTTCAAAATTTTCACAACATAAGCCCTTGTAAAACTTAAAAGACTTCCCTGGTGGGGCCATATTTGACCCTAGAGCTAAAATTTGAACAACCTTAGTAGAGGCCAGTAGATAAAGCTACATACAAAATCTGGTAGCCCCAGGCCTTATTGTTAGGGACAAGAACACTTTTAGTTTTCACAATGTAAGCCACAAGAACATTTTAGTTTTCACAACATAAACCAATGTAAAACCCCGGGGCAGGGCCAGTTTTGATCCCAGGGCTCTAATATGAAGAATCTTAGTAGAGGTCCTTTATGATGAAGCTAATATCCAAACTTGGTAGCCCTATGCATTATGGTTTAGATGCAGATGATTTTTGAAGTTTTCACGACTTAAGCCCAGGTAAAACATGTGGCCCCTGGCAGGGGCCAATTTTGACCCAAGGGTTATAATTTAAAAAATATTGGTAGAGGTCCATTAAATAAAGCTCCATGCCAAATTTGGTAGCCCAAGGCCTTATGCTTTTGTATAAGAAGACTTTTAAAGATTTTCAATATTTCTCAGTTTTGTTGCCATGGGAACTACTGTTTTTACAGGGAACATATTTTTTCAAGAAGAGAACCATGGCAGGATCATTTCTGTGAAGTTTGGTAAAAATTGGATGGGTACTTTCAGAAATGAGGATGTTTGAATTAAAAGTTTAGGCACAGATACATGGATGAGTGCACAGACTGACCCATCGATGCATGCACGATGGACACAGGGCCATGACATAAGCTCGCTGGCCTTTGGCCAGTGGAGCTAAAAACGACTAGAAATGTGGCAGGGTACATACTACCCCTCCGCCAATTGCCTTGTCACTGGATCAAGAATAAAAATTCAAAGTGCCATAACTTGTGTAAAAGAAGACCTATCATAACGGAAATTGCAGGTGCACAAGTTCCCATGGTAGGAAAATTTCCATCAAAATTTGAGTGAAATTGGTTGAAAACTAATTCATGAGAAGCAGATTACAAAGTTCTAGACTGTTCCAAATGGACAGCATTTGCAATTGACAAATTAAATGTTCACATCAGTTTAAAAATGATGGTGTTTGTCTTCAGAGAGATTAGAAAATTGTGAGAACAGGAGAAAATGCTGGTAAGCAGTATTTTTTTGCTTTTCTTACAAAGTTTTCAAACACCTTTTACTCAAGGCTCATTAAAACTAGGATTGTTTGGTTATGGATATGGCATTAGATATAATTTAATCTTTTTACTGGGTGATCATGTTTATATCTTTTACTTTTCAGTTAAACTCATGACCCCCTCCAAACAGCTCTTCGTGAGCAATTTCTCTATTTGCCATGTTTAAACAGGTATTCATGTCTTACACCTTAATTCACTTGATTATTCATGTAATACAAGGATGTTGTAAGAGTCATTTTTTGTTAATTTGTTTCAGGAGGTAATCAGTTAAAGAGAGCAAAAACATTAACCATGAAACTAAATCACTGAGAAAGTTGGGGGTTTTTTTGCTTCATTTAAGAGTTGCCATGGTAACTTTTCCATTTTTTTTCTTTTTAATCCTACAATAGTAATACATGTAATAATTTTTTCCCATTGCTTTCTCTCTTCTAATGCAGTATTTTCTGGAAACCATTTCATGGTTTATGTAGTATACTCCTTCTGCATCACTTGCCTCTAACCCATTTAGATTCATATATATCAATGTTGTTGATGACAAAAACTTACGGTAGTATTTAGATCAATAAAGTATTCTGTATTGTTTACACTAAGTTCCCATACTTAATCTTTTACCAAACAAGCCCTTGTCTGTTTTAATGTACCTGACTTAATGGCTTTTGAAAACCTTGTTTCTCCTTTTTCCACGATGTTTTCTACCTTTTCCATGTCCATTTCCATCATTTCATATTCTTCTAATTTGTTGTCTGTGAATGCTTTCAAAATGGATGAGTCCAATATCTTGTTGTCTGGTGACTCAAAACTTGAAATTCTTTTACAGAAGGGAAGAAAACATTGTGGGAAAAGGCTGGTTACTGACATTTTCTCCTTTTGCTACTGCATTTTCAGAAGTTTTCTTTCTCAGGATAGTTAAAACTTGGGACTGAGTGGGAAAGAGTTGTGCACAGAGTATGGCTCATTTGTAAGGTAATACATATAAGGGTGATAAATATTTGTCATACAGTGTCATAGAAGTGAACTTCAACTTAAGTTATTTAAACTATGCACATAGATTGAAGTTGACCTGTCACAAAATTTTGCATAGGATTTTGTGAAAACTTCAAAGAACTTTTCTGAAAGGCACAAGGGGTCTTGGGTGAGCAATCCAGGACCATAATGGTGCTTTTAATGCTCATCAGCATTTACTACATTGCTTGTAATCACTGTAACTAGCTGTATGTTCCTGGTATCATCCCGTCATAGTTTACAAAAACCAAAATGTGTACTACCAAAATTCCCAAACAACCACTATTACAGTACCTTCAGCCCTTTGATACTGAAAACCTGTCTGCACAGCCAAAAAAGTAAAACTTTTGTGCTAGTTAGACATTCTCCAAACTGTTTTTACAGACAGTGTAGAACCAGTAAAAATCACTAAATGTGAAGCCTGATCTTTGATCTACAATGTCCAATAAATGTTAGGATATTTATTCATCAAACATCCCCACAAGAAAACAAGGGGTTGATCTATGAGTAAGGGCAATAACTTTCCTATTATTGTCAGAAACCAGGCCATTTGTCTGTCTGGTAATTTTCTTTTTCTAAATAAATATTAGTTTCCTTGATTGCAAAAACTTGAGTTGTTTATTTTCAGGTTAAATAGAACCTGGACACCTTGGTTGTTATGGTACGGAAAATCCATAATTAAGTCATGCTTTGACAAAAGGGAGCTTAATGCATCTGCAAAAGATATCAACCCACGTCAGCCTGTGCAGTCTGCACAGGCTGACTTGTGCCAAAGCATTTTGCTCTTTGTAAATCTTCTGCATGTCCAAGGACCATTCTACCACATGAGTGAGTTAGTTATTGGACAAAATGGATTATATGGATCCATAATTGTGTGATGACTTGTTTGGTATAATGTATGGCAGAGATGCATTAAACCCCTTTTGCCAGAGTGCTGCTCACACACACACGCTCGTGTGCACACACACACACGCATGCATGCATACACACACACACACACACACATACAAAATATGGAGCTGTTTGGCATGAAAATCTAACATGAGGGCCATGATGGCCCTGGAGTCACTCACCTGAGCCTTTTGACCAAGCACAACCAATTTCCAACGTCTTGTGAGATATATGTATTACCAAACAATAAAATTTTAAACTCATCAGTCTGAACCTTCTGCATAAAACAAATAATTGTGGATCAAGCTGTGGGATTGGTCTCTCAAAGGGGTAGAAAACATTGTGAAAAAGGGAAAAAATGCTGGATACTAGCATTTTCTCATTTTCAAACAGTGTTTTCAAAAGGCTTCTTTCTGAGAGTCATTCGTACACTAGGTTTTTCTAAGATTTCACCTAGTGACCTAGTTTTTCAGCCAACATGACACATTTTCAAACTGGTCCAAGATATCATCAGGACAAACATTCTTACCAACTTTCAAGAGTATTGGACTGAAAATGTGGCCTCTACAGCGTACACAAGGTTTTTCTAAGATCTGACCTAGTGACCTAGATTTTGACCCAACATGACCCATTTTCAAACTCATCCAAGATATTACCAAGGCAAACATTCTGAGCAACTTTAAAAGAGTATTGAACAAAAAATGTGGTCACAACAGTGTACACATGGTTTTTCTAAGATTTGACCAGGTGACCTAGTTTCTGACCCGACATGACCCATTTTCAAATTCAACTGAGATATCATCGAGACAAACATTCTGACCAACTTTCAAGAGTATCAGACAGAAAATGTGGCTTCTGGAGCTTACACAAGGTTTTTCTAAGATTTGACCAAGTGACCTAGGTTTTCACCTGACATGACCCATTTTCAAACTAGTCAGAGATATTATCAAGGTAAACATTCTGACCAACTTTCAAGAGTACTGGACAGAAAATATGGCCTCTAGAGCATACACAACATTTTTCTTAGATTTGACCTGGTGACCTAGTTTTGGACCCAACATGGCACATTTTCGTACTATTTCAAGATATAATCAAGACAAACATTCTGACCAGTTTTCAAGAGTATTGGACTTAAAATGTGGCCTCTATAGTGTACAAAAGGTTTTTCTAAGATTGGACCTAGTGACCTAGTTTTTGACCCTACATGACCCAATTTCAAACTTGTCTGAGATTTTATCAAGACAAACATTCTGACCAAGTTTCATGCGGATTGGACTGAAAATGTGGCATCTTGAGCGTACACAAGGTTTTTCTAAGATTTGACCTAGTGACCTAGTTTTTGTTCCCACACGACCCAATTTGGAACCCGTCTGAGATTTTATCAAGACAAACATTCTGACCAAGTTTCACAAGTATCTGACTGAAAATGTGGCCTCTAGAGTGTACACAAGGTTTTCCTAAGATCTGACCTAGTGACCTAGTTTTTGACCCCACATGACCGAATTTCGAACTCGTCTGAGATTTTATCAAAACAAACATTCTGACCAAGTTTCATGAGGATCGGACTGAAAATGTGGCCTCTAGAGCGTACACAAGGTTTTTCTAAGATTTGACCTAGTGACCTAGTTTTTGACTCCACATGACCCAATTTGGAACCCGTCTGAGATTTTATCAAGACAAACATTCTGACCAAGTTTCACAAGTATCTGACTGAAAATGTGGCCTCTAGAGCGTACACAAGGTTTTACTAAAATTTGACCTAGTGACCTAGTTTTTGACCCCACATGACCCAATTTCAAACTTGGCCCGAGATTTTATCAATAGAAACATTCTGACCAAATTTCATGAGGATCGGACTGAAAATGTGGCCTCTAGAGCGTACACAAGGTTTTTCTAAGATTTGACCTAGTGACCTAGTTTTTGACCCCACATGACCCAATTTCGAACTTGTCCAAGATTTTATCAAGACAAACATTCTGACCAAATTTCACAAGTATCTGACCGAAAATGTGACCTCTAGAGCGTACAAAAGGTTTTTCTAAGATTTGACCTAGTGACCTAGTTTTTGACCCCACATGACCCAATTTCAAACTCATCCGAGATTTTATCAAGATAAACATTCTGACCAAATTTCATGACAATGAGACTGAAAATGTGGCCTCTAGAGCATACACAAGGTTTTTCTAAGATTTGACCTAGTGACCTAGTTTTTGACCCCACATGACCCAATTTCAAACTCGTCCGAGATTTTATCAAGACAAACATTCTGACCAAATTTCACAAGTATCTGACCGAAAATGTGGCCTCTAGAGCGTACACAAGGTTTTTCTAAGATTTGACCTAGTAACCTAGTTTTTGACCCCACATGACCCAATTTCAAACTTGTCCGAGATTTTATCAAGACAAACATTCTGACCAAGTTTCATGAGGATTGGACTGAAAATGTGGCCTCTAGAGCGTACACAAGGTAAAAAGTTGACGACGGACGACGCACACCGCACGACGGACAACAGACACAGCACGATCACAATAGCTCACCATGAGCACTTTGTGCTCAGGTGAGCTAAAAGTTAGTGTAAAACCTGGCTGCAATTTAAGTGAAATCTGGGTCGCTATTCACCAGCCATTCTCAATTTCATTTTTAGTCTAATTTTACATTCAAAGCAGAGTATAACTTCTGATTAGCTGTACCATTTGGTTTAGCCAAACAGTAATTGTGTTATTTTCAAATTTATGAATGTTCTTGAGAATAACACTAAGAATGTCATTAACCCTTAAAGCGCCTTTCATGACTATAGTTGCATTTGCGGCCAGTGTAGATCAAGATCAGGCTGCACAAAATGAGCAGCCTAATCTTTGATCTACACTGTCCACTTTGCTGGATCACTGTAGACAAAAGCAACCATGAAATTGCAATTATTTGGGTTGTATTTCTAGGATGAAAATGTCTGATAGGTTTATTCGGCGCTCTAAGGGTTAAGAATGGTTGGTGAGTATGGAACACAATCTTGACTACAATGACATCAACAGAACCCTATTATACAGTCATGCTAGCAATTAACCTATTACCTCATATACATTATACATTCTGTTTTTATCTTTTTTTCTAATTCTGTAGCGGAACTGATTTTAAATCAAAGCATTGAAAACACTTGTGTGGCATTTGTCAAGGGAGCCATTTTGTGGAATTAATAATTTGAAAAATAAACAACAGAAATAGTTTCAAAATATTCACTTGAAAGTCAACCTACTATAATAGTCATGCAAAATCCTATAGGGAAGGGTACAATCCTGTGGGATGAGCAAGTGTGTGTGAACAAGCCCTGGGACAAATAAACCCAGGAACAAACTGGTTTTGGGACGAACAAGCACGGTATGTGTGTATCATTACGCCACTATAGAAGGCCATAGCAGATTAAGCTATTTTTGAAAAGAAGGAAGTATTTCCATGATCGGTGGCCTAATCCAATTCACTGTAGTACGCCATTTTGAATTTCATATCCGAGTGCAATCGAAACACTTACTTGTCTCAGAAAAATTGATTTTAATTCGGTTCACTTCCTTCGGTTTTGCACAAACTACAACACATGATTTTCAAAATGCTGTATTGAACTCATAGTGGCATTGTCTTTGACAAATGCCACAAAAGTTAAAAATATGCTAAAGTTGAGAGGAAATTAAATTTTCTTACATAGACATTCAATTGCAATTCCTAACTATAGTATTGGTTTATCAAGTTTATTCTGGAACTGGGAACCAATAAGCTGAAACCCATGAGGGTACCAGTCTGTAATGACATTATGGTTCCTGTTCTGTCTCTAAGTAATGAGATGATGAGTTCCATTACATTTAATTCATACTTACTGAAGCGCAATCAATCAGTTACCAGCACTCTATTATTGCACATGACGCACAAAAGAAAATATGACCCATTCTGGGAATTGTGATAATATAAGACTTTCAAGCCTTTTCGCTCTCTCTCACACACACACCCTCCCCCTACCAAACTTTGACCATCAGAAATTAATCAAATTCCATCACAGGTTAGATTTAATTAAAAAATTGTAGCAGAAAGAAAACATATGCATACCATTTCACCTTTTAACCACCTTGAGAAAGAAACTCTTTGAAAACATTATGGGAAAAGGATTTAATAGTCGTAACCAGCAGCATTTTCTCCTTTTCTCACAATGCTTTCTACCCTTCAATGCCCCCCCCCCCCTTTCAAGTTTTTAGTCATATTTGTCATCTTTAAATTTGGAGAAGTCTAAAATTTTGTCGTTTGGTAAAGGTCCCACAATGCTTTCTACCCTTCCAAAGGCAAGTTACATCATTTGAATCAAATTAAATACTGTCTGCACAAGACTTCATTTTAGACAAGTCTAAAATTTTGTCGTTTTGTAAAGAGGTAATGCAGGTACATTTCAATGAAGAGTTAAATAGATGTTACCAAAGAATTTTTTTGACCTTTTACCAAATACAACTACTCAAGATGGTGTTTTCTGCCCTTTCCAGAAACAATTCAATAAAGTGAGTCAAATTTAATTTCTTGTCTGCAAGAGCTTTCAATTTGGACAAGTTTAGAGTTCTGCATAAAAGTACCGGTAATGAGTCAGTGTGTGAAAGGTGAGAGCAGATACAGCATGTAAGAATTTCATTAGCATAGCATGACTGCCAGTGTGGCCATTGAAAGATGTCAGAATTAATCTTCTTTGGAAAACAGATTACTTACCAGCTTATTGCATGTATTACACAATACTCAGTATTATATAGCTACTTACCTTATAATACTTTTCCACTTTGGCCACACCCCTTAGTTCTCTCGCTAACTCAAAGGCAGTCAGAATTGGATCGTTACTGGACAGTGAAATGTAGGCACCACTGGTAAGACCTCTGTAAGCATTTAACCGGGTTTTAGCCAATCGTAGTTGATCAAACTCCAACTTGTTACTACACTCCTGGCAGTTACAATAGTAATGATGTGGCTTCCGAATAGTCTCTCCCCGCAGTAAAAGTAGCTGTACTATTTCAAATTGATTCCTTTCTGCAGCCAATATTAATGGTGTGATATCAGATGAGAATGGAGAATCTTCGCTAGCTGTGTTGAAAAAATGATCAGTTTCCCCAAAATGCTTATGCTCTTTTTTCATACCCTGGTATTTTGGATGTTTCAGTATCGACTCTGCAATTTGTTCGTGCCCTGAACTGATGGCCTGAAGAAGGGCCTCGTAAATATTCGTAAGATTACTGCGATCCAATAAAAGTTCAACAACCTGTAAGAAGACAAATTTCATTGTAATTTTTCTTTAACCCATTGCCAGATAGTCCTGAGTTTCAATGGCTCTGAGTTAGAAGGCTTTTGAAAACAATGTGGGAAAAGGAGGAAAAACGTTGACAACCAGCCATTTCTCCTTAATCCACAATGCTCTCACTCTTTCACAGACAAATTCCATCATTTGAGTCACATTTTATTTGTTGTCTGCAAATGCTGTCAATATGGATTAGTCCAAAATTTTTATGTCTGGTAAAGAGGTACCCCTTTAACCATTTATCACATGACAAAATTTATGACTCATCCTAAAGCATTTGGAGAGGAAAGACTAAAGATGACTCAAATGACTGGATTTGTTTTTGAAAAAGTAGAAAATATTTTGGAAAAGGACAAAACACTGGCTGTCAGCATTCTCTCCTTTTCAAACAATGTTTTCAGAAGCCCTGTTCTGCAAGGTTTTAAAACTCAGAACTGTGTGGTAAACGCATCCAGATTGAAATCTTTTACAGAAAAAACAAATGTGGCTCACATGATGAAATCCGACTGGGGGGGGGGGGGGGGAAGAGGAGGAAAAGGAGAAAATAATTGGTGTCAGCATTTTCACTTTTCCCAGAATGTTTAACCAGGAATGTAAAAAAAAAACCATTGCTTGATAAAGCGTTAAACTCTGAAATGCTACTCTGAAATGCAGAGCAAATTTACTTGTACAGCGCAGATAATTGAGAAAAAGAAGGCTGTTGAAAATATTGTGAGAAAAGATGAAAAATGTTTTGTAATCAGCATTTTCTCCTTTTCCCACAATTTTTTCTAAGTCATCAAAGACAACGTTTATTTCTTAACATTTAGGCTGCTAAGTGCGACTCACTGACCTTTTGCGGACAGCGTAGATCAAGATCAGACTGCACAGAATGTGCAGTCTGATCTTTGATCTACACTGTCTGATAAGGAGGTGTCTTTCCTCCAAAAATACCTTTGAAATAGGAAAATTTGGGTTTTTACTACCGACTTGAAGTTTTATTTTCTTTTATTAACCCTTATTAACCCACAGAATGTGCAGTCTGATCTTTGATCTACACTGTCCGATAAGGAGGTGTCTTTCCTCCAAAAATACCTTTGAAATAGGAAAATTTGGGTTTTTACTATTGACTTGAAAGTTTTATTTTCTTTTATTAACCCTTTCCCAAACAAGCCCTGGTTTTCACGTGTCTGCAGTACAAGTCTTTTGAAAACACTGTGGGAAAAGGAGAAATTGCTCATAACGAGCAATTTCTCCCTTCCCCACAGTGTTTTCTACCCTTTTTGATAACTTTCTGTCATTTTCATCACATTTAAAATTGTCGTCTGCAAACTCTTTCAATTTGGACCAGTCCAAAATTTGTCGTTTGGGAAAGGGTTAAGCAGGATAAGGGTTAACAAGACAACAACAGTTTGAGACTTACCAAACTTGAAAGCATTTGAAAATGACAAATTAACCCTTAGGCTGTTAAGCGCAACTCAAGGACCTTTTGCAGACAGTGTAGATCAAGATCAGATGGCACAGAACATGCAGTTTGATCTTGGATCTACATTGTCTGATAAGGAGATATTTTTTCCCTAATTTACATATGAAATAGCAAAATTTGGGTTTTGGCCATCAGTTTGAGAGTTTCATTTCACATATTTAGCGGGATAAGGGACAAATGGCTTGAAAGGGTAGAAAACGTGGCTAAAGGAGGAAATGCCGATACCAGCATTTTCTTCATTCCGTACAATGTTTTGAAAATCCTGATTTCTTGGATCCTTAAAGCATGGGATTGTTTTGTAAAAGTTTTATGTGTCGTCTGCAAATGCAGTAAATTTGTACAGGTCTGTAATTTTGTTGTCTAATAAAAGGCTTGATATGATCTGCTTACATGTTTGTGCAATTAGATTTTAACTAAATTAAATCTTCTCTGAAAGACAGATGTCACACTTGTCCAAATTGAAAGCACTACACATGGCAAAATAAATGTGGCTCAAAAATTGAAATTTGTTTTTTTGCAAATGTAGAAAGCAATGTAAGAAAAGAAGAAAATGCTGGTCACATGCATTTTCTCCTTTTCTCACAATGTTTTCAAAAGCTTATTTTCTCAGGGTTGTTAAAACTTGGAATTGTTTGGTAAATGGTTGAAACATAGGATCTTCTAGTAAATGATTACTCTAGTTTGTAATAAGATGATAACCCTCCCGAGTTTTAATGATCCTGAGAAAGAAGCCTTTTGAAAACATTGTGGGAAAAGGAGAAAATGCTAGTAACCATTACTTTCTCCTTTTCCCACAATATTTTCTACTCTATCAAAAACTTATTCCATCATTAGAGCCAAATTTTAAATTATCATCTGCAAACTTCAATTTGAACAAGTCTGCATTTTTGTCTTGTAGTAAAAAGTTAACTGAAATTCAGTGACTGCTTCAATAGATTATGTTTGACCCTTTACCACACAGTACCACCTTTTAACGGCCCGGGGAAAGAACCCTTTTGAAAACATTGTGGGAAAAGGAGAAAATCCTGATAACCAGCATTTTCTCCTTTTCCCAAAATGTTTTCTACCCTATCAAAGAAAAATTGCACCGACTGAACCACACTGAAAGTGCCGTCTGCAAATGCTTTCAATTTGGACAAGGCTAAAAGTTTGTCATTTGGTAAAGGATTAATAATAGGCTAGCATAATTACTTGCATTTAGTCCCAAGTTGTAATGACCCTGAGAAAGAAACTTTTTGAAAACGTTTTGGGAAAAGGGGAAATGCTGGTGAACAGCATTTTCTCCTTTTCTGACGATGTTTTCTATCCTTCAAGAGACATATCACGTCATCTGAGCAACATTTTATTTGTTGTTTGCAACTGATTTGAACTTGGACAAGTTTAGAATTTGTAGGATTTTGTCGTCTGGTAAAAGGTTTAAGAATGTAAATGGGATGGACTAGGTAAATATCAAAAGACATATCAAATAAAGCAAACAAAATATTCTATTCTTAGCAGCATGAAAAAAAGGCCAATTTCAGTACTATGATTCCAATGCTTTGACCACTTACCTCCAAATGTTCATTTCCAACTGCAAGCCTGAGTGGTGTACGACCAAGGATATCAGTGAAGTCAACATTCAGATTTTGATTCTCTTCGAGTATTTTCTGTACAGTGGGTATGTCTCCAAACTCTGCAGCGTAGATAAAATCTTCTTCAACCAAAGACAGCTGAAATTGAAGAGGAGTCTTTGAGTTTTATTTCATCAATTAATTCAAAGGTTTGAGACAATTTATCTTAATTCCTACAGTGCTGAATCAAAACCAAACAGACATTTTCATCAAGAAAATAAAAACTTAACACTTTACCACAAAGTTTTGTCTTTTCATGATCCTGAAGAAGAAGGCTTTTGAAAAACTTGTTGGTAACCAGCATTTTTTCCTTTTCTTACAATGCTTTCTACCCTAATAAGCACAAAGTTAAATAGTTGAGTCGCATTTATTTTGTTGTCTGCAATTACCTTCAATTTGGACAAGTCTGAAATTTTCATTGTTTGGTGAAGAGTTAAAAAAACTGCAATCTCAATGTTGCTTTTGACAAGAATATCTCATTTTTACCAACTAGTCTAAGTTTGAAGTAAATATCTTCAGTAATGATAAATAAAACAAAAAAAAAAAAAGTTTCAGCAGGCAACAACAGAGCAATGACAATAACTAAACATTTTCTTTGAAAACAGACTTTCTGACAGCTTAAAACTTGTCTGCAGCAGGGAAGAGTTAACCCTTTACCTCATAATCTCAACTTTTAGTGAACCTGAGAAAGAGGTCTTTGGAAATATTATAGAAAAAGGAGAGAATGCTGTTAACTACCTTTCCCAACAATGTTTTCAATCCTGTCAAAGACCTCCATTTCTACGAGTGCTACTCTCGGATTTGTCACCTATATAATTTATTCTCTCAATTTTTGGAAGTCTAAAATTTGGGTTAAGAAATATTAGGTGAACAAATGATACAGAATTTCTGACAGTCATTGAGTCATTCATTCTCATCTGCAGTGTACATTACTATAGGTTGTGAGAGAGCAAACAAAAAAAGCTGCGGAAATAAGATAGTAAGTAAATAAATTACCAAGAAACCTCAAAGCCTTGATAAACCAAACATATTCTTTTGTCTGGATTTGTTTGGGTTTTTCAGTGTATAACTGCAGTTTTCAATTTTATTGCATTTATCAATGGAGGAAAAAATTTACTTTTATCTTGCTTACAATTTTATATGGTACAGATTAAACACTGTCGGAATGTTCATCTTGATGATATATCGGACATGTTCAAAAAAAGGTCAAGTCTGTCAAAAAGTAGGTCACTAAGACTCATGTGTTTTACATCATTACAACCAGGGTCTCTTCAGCTTTATCAATCCTAGATAACTTTGTTCAGGTCAGCATTTTAGGGCTGATGGTCCTCTTGTTTTTAGTTTTTTTTTGCTTGTCTAGAACATACATGTATCTCTTGAAGTATGAAATGACTTGTCCATACTGAATGAAACTTCAGACATTGATAGAGGGCAATCAGTAAAGTGCAAAGCAAAAGAACAATAACCCTGTCAAGAGTCATTACACAATTATTTCCCTTCTTATTTTTCTAGTATTTACTTGTCAGAAGCATATAAAAGGAAAACTGAATGAAACGTCACACATTCAGAGGAAGGGCAGAGCACAAGAATCATAACCCTGTCATAAGTCATTACACAGTTATTTCCCTTTAAAGACTTTTGCTTGTCTGCAGCATAGGTCCAGAATTATTAAAGGGAACTAAATAAAACTTCACTCATTGATAGAGGGCAATTTGAAGAAGTGCACAGCATAAGAACCATAACCCTGTCATAAGTCATTACAGTTATTTCCCTTTATACACTTTTGCTTGTTTGGAGCATATGTCTGGAAATATGTATAGGAACTACATGAAACTTCACACATTGATAGCAGGCAATCTGAAGAAAGGCAGAGCACAAGAACCATAACCCTATCAGGATTCATTACAGTTATTTTGCTTATTACAGTTAATTTGCTTTGTAGTTTTTTCAGCATTCTGCTTGTCTGGAGTGCATGTTTGGAAATATAGAAGGGAACTGAACAAAATTTCACAAGTTGGCAGAGGGATATGAGGAGAAGAACAGAGCTTAATCCTTTACTACTTGACAAAATTTTGCACTTGTCCAAATTCAAAGCACTTGTAGATGACAAATCAGACATGGCCCATATGGTGAGAAAACATTGTGGGTAAAGGAGAAAATGCTGGTTACCAGCATTTTCTCCTTTTTCCAAATTGTTTTCAGAAGGCCTCTTTCTCAAGGTAGTTAAAACTCTGGATTGTGTGGAAAAGGGTTAAGAACCTGACATAATCCTGTCATAAATCATCCCACAGTTATTTTCCCTGTGTATGTCTGAAACTTATCTCAAACTTATCTCTGAGAGTACATGTATATAAAGGACCTGAATGAAATTTCACAAAGTTGATATTCTTTCCAACTGGTAAGCATAATAGTCCTGCTATGTCTATCCATCCATTTGTTTGTCTATTTGTCCTACTGTCTGTCCTTCACACTTACGTCTTAAAATGAGAGGGCATTCAGACTGAAAGAACCATTACCCTACCCCAAGTTTTTTTAAAAATTGCAAAGCAATTACCCCAACACATAAAGTTTTTATGCTCCCTGAAAAAAGTTTCCATGGAGCCTAGAATTACCATTTTGTCTGTCCGTCTGTATGTCTTTCCGTACATCCTTACTCCCTCAAGTGATGACACTTTACCACACAATCCCGAGCTTAACAACCCCAAGCAAGAAGGCTTTAAAAAACATTGTGGTTAAAGGAGAAAATACTGGTAACCAGCCCTTTTTCCTTTTCCTGCAATGTTTTCCTACCCTATCAACAACATAAGTCATCTTTTCAGCTACATTTGTCGCCTGCAACAACTTTCAGTTTGCCGAGTCTAGAATTTTGTGGTGTAGTAGGGAGTTACAAATGTTTGTACAGAGCCCTATACTAAAATATCCCTTCCATTTACCCTTAGAGTGCCAAATAAACTTATCAGACATTTCAACCTAGAAATACATGTACGACTCAAATAATTGCAATTTCATGGTAGATTTAGCCTACAGCATTTCAGCAAATCAGACAGTATAGATCAAGATCAGGCTGCACATTTTGTGCAGCCTGATCTTGATCTATACTGGCTGCAAAGGCAACTATAGTCATGAAAAGTGCTCTAAGGGTTAACTGCAGACTTTTTCCAAGTATCCTTCGGTTTCATCCAACCTCTTGTTTTCAAGGTGAGACAGAATGCCACTAATGAACAATCTGTTACACTCTTAACAGTTCAGTGGCAATCAATTCATTCATAAATAAGGGTATTTGGCCACAAGACTAAAGATTAGTGTCACATTAACATACAAATTACTGGTTACAGACTATTGATTGGAAATAAAGTATCTTGTCATGACCCCACTAATTAACTCTTCAGTCTACTTCAGCCCATGTACACTAATTTTCATCTGTATATCTAATCATGGCTTTTGACAACATTGTGGCAAACAAGGAAATTGCTCGGAACCATCTCTCCATTTTCTATAGTGTTTTCTGTGGCCTCAGACCAGAAAGATCTTCACTGAATATCTCTATTATAACATGGTTATTCTGGAAAGCAGCAAGTGGCTTGGAAAGAATATTGTGCATAGTACTGGTGAAAGAAATTCCAGGGAAGCATGGATAGATGCACTGGCCGGTGTGATATAACTGAAATAATGTTGAAAACGGCATTAAACACCATACAATACAATCAACTCTATTATAACCCTTTTTGAACAATACTATGTTTTCAAGACAGACCCTGAAGAAGAGAGCTTCTGAAAACTTTGAGGGGAAAGGAGAAAATACTGGTAACCAGCATTTTCTCCTTTTCTCACAGTGTTCTCTACCTCTGCAATGGGAAATCTCACTGTTTGAGCCAACTCTTAATTTGTCGTCTGCAAACGTTTTAATTTGGTCATGTCTAAAATCTTGTCGTTTGACAAAGAGTTAATGACCCTATAGTTACAGCCTGTGAAGATAAGAGTCAATGACATATTACAGTACTTAACTCTTTACCAAATGACATAATTTTAGACTGGTTCAAATTGAAAGCATTTGCAGACGACAAAATAAACATGAATGAAAAATGAAAATTTGTATTGGGAAGGATAGAAAACATTGTGGGAAAAGGAGAAAATGCTGGTTACCAGCATTTTCTCCTTTTCCCACAATGTTTTCAAAAGGCTTCTTCCTCCGGGTCATGAAAACTTGGGAGTGTGTGGTAAAGAGTTAAGTATGGAAAAAAGCAGCTTTTCCAAGTGTTATGAAAGTAATATTGGAGAAAGAATTGAACTCTTTACCATACAATCCCTTCCTTAACTCTTTACCAAACGAGAAAATTTTAGTCCCGTCCAAATTGAAAGCAGTTGCAGACAACAAAATAAACATGACTGAAAAATTGAAATTTGTTTTTGAAAGGGTAGAAAACATTGTGGGAAAAGGAAAAAAATGCTGGTTTTCAGCATTTTCTCCTTTTCTCACAATCTTTTCAAAAGGCTTCTTTCTCAGGGTCGTTAAAAGTCGGGATTGTGTGGTAAAGAGTTAAATGACACTGAGGACGACATATATAGAAAACATTGCGGGTATTGAAAAGATTGCTGGGAGAGGAGAAAATGCTGGTAGCCAGCATTTTCTCCTTTCCCACAATGTTTTCTAGCAGAGACAAATTTCATGTTTTGAGTAGCATTTATTTCTAATCTGCAAATGCTTTCAATTTGGATAAGTCTAAATTCTGTCATGCGGTAAAGAGTAACCTGATTAAGTTCACTAACCCACAACCTAAATATACTTATTAGACACCACATGGCAATGAAATGCGCTTTGGTTAGCATAGATGGTTACATTTGATTATGTTTCATAAATATTAGTAAACAAAATTCAACTTGCCCTTCATTTACTTATGTATGGGCAATTCCATGAAGTTGGTGACAAAAAGTGGGACATTGGACCTTGGAAAAAAAACATACCTGATTGGACCCAAAATGCATTTTTCTGACATTTCATTTACTGCTTCTTAATGTACAATATGAGCAAAGATAATAAAAAGTCTTTTTGAATGTCTATTTTGTATTAAAAAACACCTTGTGTATTTTGTAACATATGTTACATTGTGTCCATTTTATACCTAAAACCCACATAAAAATACTTGACTTGTAGTTGATAATCATGGTTTTTCACAAAATATGCACATATGTTTGAAAACAGTTCATTTTACTTTTAGTGTTTCTTTTAGACAGTAAATTATGAGCTTAACAAAGTTTGCGATAATTTATCATCTTTTGACTTATTTTAAAGTTCTTCTAATATTGTTGTAGTGTGAATGACCACAATAAAAATTAAATAATCTCAAATAGTCCAATATAATCTATTTAACTTGTAATTATCTTAAGAGTAAAGAACTTTTAAGACCTCTAAAATTAACAATGTATGTGACACGTGTTACACATATCAAAGGGACATTGTTGTAACTCGTGTTACATGTTGTCTTAATTTTCTTACTAATAAACTCGTTCCACGATTATCTCCATTTTATGAATACTTAACATTTCAAAATTATGACAGGTCTAATTTATTATTTACCAAAACAAATCATACAGTGAATGTTTTGACCAGTTTATATACTTAGATTTTGGACACCATGTAACCTTTGTTACACTACACTTTACTATTTTAGTAATTAATTCTGTTAAATATTTCTTTGTGTCTTTGTGTAACCTGGATGAAATGAAAAATAAACTTTTATAACTCGGAATGGAACTCTTTTATTTGCATCCATTTGTAAGTAGATTTATATATCAGCCATATCGTAAATGTTGCCCATTAACAAGTCATACTGAAAGAAGTATCTGTTCCATATTAAACAACAATGATCGAAAGAGTTGTTTGTTGGGCTCAAATGTACAGCAGTGCCTATATTTGGTCATTTTTATACATATATTTGCTGGAAAGACTGTGAACGGCCCATATATGGTATCTCTCAAAATAATCATATAAAAGCGTTAAGTAATAGCAAGAGATGAACAAGAGATTAGACTCTGGGGTGCAGTATAAAGGATATGTTCTCTAAAATTTATGCTGCAAATATGAATTATACATCTCCTATGGAAATTTTAACTGTTATTTGTTAACAAAAGATTAAACTGGTCCAATTGAAAGGCATTGCTGACGACAGTATCATTAAGTATAAAATACATTTATGACGATAAAAGGATAGAAGACATTGCGGGAAATTGATAAATTGCTTTATTAAAAAGCAATTTATCCTTTTCCAAAATGTTTTCTTATTATGCTAGTATTTTGTCACATGCTCAGGTGTAGATTGCAGTTTAAAATTTGGTTACAATTTGTGGTATAGATCAGAGAACTAAAATTGCTCGAACCATTAAAAACCATGAATTGATAAAACTCTTCCTATTAAATGCTGTCTTGATTATTTTTGAGTTTATCAAAATGAAAAAAAAAAAAAATTATATTTTGAACCAACAAACATTCACAAGACTAACTTTATGACCTAAGCAAAAAGTGTTGTTTCAGTTATGACTTTCATCAAGAATGATTCATTATTCTTGACTAAAACAATACTTTATGCAAAGTTTGTAAGGATTTGTGGGTTAGAGTTCTTAACTACAAGTTGATAACTTGCAAGATTTACAGAGTTCAACCAGTTTTGAACAATTCTTCAATAACTTGATATTTTCTTTAAGCTATTAGCAAGATTCATGAAACTAAAAATCCGAACTCAACAAACATAGAACAAAGTTAAATGCAGTCACTTATAAAACACATGTAAAAGATGTACGCCGATTCACAATACAATAATCATTTGATTTCACAGTTCTGTCTAACTTTGAACTTGAATATAGAGGCAGTTGCCAATGTGCTATTTATAGTAACGGTGTCCGATAAGGAAAATTTCGTTCTCCGGTAATAGACCAATGGAGTTTCAGTGGCCTATGGTATGACATAACTGAAATATACAGCAGACTTTTGTAGGAAAGAGCAATACCATTCTTAGTGTGTGTACATTCATGAAGAATAGCATTGGGCTCACTTAATGAAATTTAAGAACTTGGTATATCTAATGCCAACTGAAATTTACAGCATCATATTATTGAACAAATTTAAAAGGCCAGTTAAGAGTAAAGTGTTTTGTATTGACATCTTCCTCAGATAAATCAATCAGGATTTTTTAACTTCTATCAGTCATTGTAAGTAAAGCTTAGGATTTGTCATGAAAAACTTGGGAGCCAAACATTGCTACATATTGCACATTAAGGAAAACTCTTTTTTATTCAGCAATCAACTTTTGTAAAAAGTCTTCTGCTAAGTGGCTGCAAAGCAACATATAAACATAAACAGATACAAATTAAACAGTAATTAACACAACTCTATAACAATCCTAACAAGAATTGATAAATTTAGATGTTTATCAGCAGAAGAAATCCATCTTTAAATCAAAGTGCTGTAAGCACTGTAATCGGTCGACACTGAATAATTACAGTGGTTTGAAATCACAAATCAGATGGTAGATGTTTGAACTATGTATTGGACAAAATATCCTACACCGTTACAAATGAGCTACATAGGATCCCACTTTTTTAAACTGTCTTTTACAAATTAGTAGTTTAACGACTGGTTAAAATATAAGTTATGTTTGCCAGCCGACAGCAATAGAACGTAAAAGATATGTGACAATTCTTATCAGCAATACACATTATCAAGTTTTAGATATCACTCATCATGAACAGTACCTACCAACCCTTTAAAAGAGTGAAAAAATACATATATTCTTTTCTGTAACTTTGGCAACTTTGGTAACTGTATTGTAACATATAAAAGCCGTATAACATATGTCTGTATTATAACTTTGGAATTGCTTACTTTTGGCTGCTTGTAGGCCTTTCATTTTTCCATTTTGAACAAGACATCGTATTCATCTTGACAAACTATCCTACTTATTTTTTAGCGGGCCAAATCGCCCAGTCCAAACGTCTGCTGGCAAATTTCTCCTACATTATACTTTCAAAGAATGTAGATACCCAATAGCTCCCTAACCGTCAACTCTTTACCAAATGATAAAATTTTAGACTTGTCCAAATCAAAAGCATCTGCACATGACGATTAAATGTAGACCAAATGATGATCTGAATCGTTGAAAGGGTAAAAAAAACCATGGGAAAAGGAGAAAATGTTAACCTGCATTTTCCCCTTTTCTCACAATGTTTTCAACTTCTTTCTCATGGGCATTAACAAATGATAGTTTGGTTAAGAGTTAAAACACTCAGTTAATCGACTAGCCTTTTACAGTCAGGAAAACAATATCAAACATTAGGCTTCAATTTCATGGTCGTTTTTTTCCCCTCATATACATCCCAAATAAACAGACAATTAGATCTAAGATATGAACGTCTGTGATATTGAATTGCATTGCGTTCAAAGAACAGTCTGATCTTTGGCTTTTATTGTCTTCAAAAGCGACTTTACTTGTCCATAGCCAACACAAGTAATTGTATTTGAGTCATTCTAATCAGGAAGAGCATAACTGCGGTAGCCTTGATCTCTTTATCTGAAATGTGGAAAGGATGAGAATCGACCAATGTGGAATAGCTGATGAGACAAACATGTTGCTGACATTTGCACGCTTAGAGCGCTAAATCGTTAAAATAGAAATCTTAAGCTTAGAAAAGCAGCCTAAATCTTGCAGGACCATTGCTGTCTTGAGTAGAATAACTCGGAAAACTGGCATGACAGATCCAAGATCTGACTGCATGTTCTGAGCAGTCTGGTCTGAATCTGCACTCTCTGCAAAGACTTTTTCCCTGGTTCGTTGATTCAGATATGGAGAATATAACAGTAAGTGAGCTTATTTGTGTGACCGTTTGAGGGTTTTTTTTTTTATCCTCAATGAAAATGTTCTATTTGACAAAATTTCGAAAATCTTTTAAATGGGTGAAAAACGCTGTGGAAAAAAGATAACATGCTGAATACATACAGTTTTTCCAACTATATTTTCAAAGCCACACAGGTTTGGTCAAGGGTTTACAGACTGATTGCAGTCTGTAGAAACTCACCAAGAAGAAACATGTAAGTGAGTGTAAAATGGTGGTGCCATGGCTGGAAGGAGAGGAAAAGGGACTGTGAAAACAATTCAACCCTTATCCTGTTAAAACATTGAAATGAAATTTCAAACCGGTGGTTAAACCCGAATAATTCTATGTCAAACTTTTTTGGAAAAAGAAATATCTCCTTATCGGACAGTATACATTCAAGATCAGACTGCACGTTCTGTGCAGTCTGATCTTGATCTATACTATCCGCAAAATAGGTCAGCGAGTCGCACTTAGCAGCCTAGGGGTTAATACATCATATGCTGAAAGATGCGTAATCAGTCAGTACTGCGAATGGAAAGTGTCAGTACTAAGGTTGCAAGCGATGAATCGCCAGTCCATTCTGAAAATGTTTACGTAATGGCCTCTCCGCGAGGGCCATAACCTTTACACAACTCTATACTCTTTGTCCCCACAGCTTCACATGCTTCGCCTCGCTAACATTAAACGACCAGCCGGTTACTATTTTAAACTTACGGCTATTACGAGTTGATTTACATAAGTTTTCTCTTAGGCAGAGCAATCTAAATTTTCAAATTCTTTTCAAGCAATGTTTCATGTTGCGATTTTATTCCTCTTAAGACCAAAATGACCTATTATCTTTTCAACACCTGCTACATATACGGAGAGCACTCGTCACCACTCGGCCGATCCCGTAACTACGTATAACTATCAACAGATCAATCGAAATTTGCCGAATGACATGGACAGCAGACTACAAAATGTGTTCACATCACCCAATACACTTGATTCGCACTCGTTTCATTCATAAAGTTGCTGCTTACTACTGACCATATTTCTTATGCTCGTGTTGAAATTAAACTGCTCCAGTTTTTGCTGGCCAGAGATTTTGATAGTACTGTAATTATGACATACTTCAATACTAAACAAATTGTAACCGCCGTTTATTACATAATTGAAAAGTTATTATGGGATTACTTGGCATTACTTAACGCCTGTTTACCGCTAATCACTATTCCTGCGCTTATCTGGGTCAAAAGTGCGGTTATCTGGGTCAAAAGTAGTTTTTGTAATAAGGTCATCACAGCAGGTATAAGCGTTAAAACGCTGTAAGTAAAAGGTGTTCCGAGTTGCAGTTACACCAGTTTGCCCTGAGTAGACGGGTTTCCGAAGTTTTCCATCTCTCTAATCGAGCTACCGCCCGATTAAAAACACAGAGCTAAGAGATAATTCAGCACTCTTTTAATGGCCAAATGGCCAGGAAATGCTCTGCCAATTAAACAATTTACTTAACAAAGGAGATAAAATTGACAAGTCAAAAAGTAATGTTTGCGAAAAAAGAAGTTGTGTAAACATTCAAAATAAAATACAATTAAAACAAAAATAAACTTTATGAAGAGTCAATTTAAACACAAAGAAATATTTCAACTGTTTATAACTTTTCCATGCTTACAACAGCTGGTATCAAAGACTTTTCATGTTCTACCATAAGATACTCTCCTTTCTGATACCTACAGCCATACAATTTATTTTAAGTACATTTAAGAAAAGGTCTAGTCTTGAATAAAAGAGGCCATAACATCATTTTCTAAAACGGTTCAAGTAATTTACAGTAATAGGCTGTTTATATAATTAAATATGTTACTATAATTTTATGTTCATTTGAGTCAATTGTTAAGAATCTGAAGATGCTGATACATCTTAACTCTTTACCAAATGACAAAATTTTAGACCAGTCCAATTTGAAAGACTTTGCAGATGACAAAATAAATGTGGCATACAAATTAAACTTTGATGTGGGAAGAGTAGAAAACAGTGTGGGCAACAGAGAAAATGCTGGTTGTCAGCATTTTCTCCTTTTCCCACAATGTTTTTAAAAACTTCTTTTTCAAGGTCGTTAAAAGTCGGGATTGTGTGGTAAAGGATTAATCTTTTTAAGAAATATTGATGACTCAGCTTTTTACCTGGTCTTTGCTATTTCAGACTTCGAACTACCAAGGAATTCTCCTACTTCTTCATCTAAGGATTTAGCAATAACTTCTGTATGTTCACTGAGATCAGTACTTCTTAAAAGGTCACAAAATATTCTTGCATATGATTTTATGAAAATTGATTTAAGATTACATATAAGGGCTTTAATAAATTTTAGATTAATGATAAAAAGTAATCTTTAGTTACCTGGTATAATGCCACATAAAAGCATATTTTAAGAAGTAAAATAGTTGGAACTTGATATTGTACGGTCCGACGAATCACCGAAATACCGAAATGCCACCGAAACACCGAAATACCCCTATTTTTTTTTTCAATATTAAGTTCAGATAACTGATATTAGTTTGCAGTATTTTTCTTTCCTTCTTTTTTCTTTAACTGAAAATGCGCTCAATGAAAGTATCAATCATTAATGAGAAGAATGATGTTGTTAATATATATTCATCATTAATTTACGTGGAGAGCAATCACCGAAACACTCGCGTGTCTGGTCTGTTACACAGCGAAATACCCGATTTTGATTACGCCAAGCTAGACCCGAAGAATTATTAGTAACATATGATCACATGAATTTATTATTTCTTTGAATGATAAACACGCATACAAAATCATTTGCGGATGAAGTAGACCCAAATCAGAATGTAGGTCTCTGATCCATCGAAACGCACAAAAGTTCAATTCTGTTCTGTTCTGTTAAAGTGATGCAATCGTAATTGAAGGCGTTCGGCTGATATGATCAAACTTATTTTGTGTAAGTTTGTCCTTGTGATTTTTAAAATGGCATGGTTATTATTAATAATCTTATCGGTGGAATTATAATTGTCTTATCAATTTACGCCTGGTAACGTGTTAACCACAGATTTAAAATGGCTGTCGGTTTTCCGATTTGGTGATTTTTAATTTCATCTATATCCAACATAAAAGTGAAAACTATTTTTGCCAGCATAGTTATGGATAAAAATCAGACACATCAACCTTGTGCACAAGCAGAGCTACGGTAGTTAGATTGCGGATGTAGAATCCTTGAATCGACAAATTTTACTACACCGTGCGGGTATTTCGGTGAACATTTACAGTACCGGTGGGATATTCCAGTGAACATTCTTCACGTCGGGCTTCAATGGCATGTTGTTATTTTGTCATTAGGTTTTAAACTAACCCTCCATCATCAGTATGATTACAATTTGTATCAAACACCACAACTTCAGTTGTTTGAAATCAAAAAATAAAAAAAAAAAAATCTGGGGTATTTCGGTGTTTCGGTGGCATTTCGGTGATTCGTCGGACCCATATTGTAAGATGACAATGACCTTGTCATTAGCAGATGTGTATTGATAAGAGGTACTTTCTACCAAATACGAGTATCATAACTTAAATAGTTTTGAATAGGAATATGTTAAATCCCTATATTAACTTTTTGACAGAAAGACTGACATACAATGGAACATCTGTTTGGGGACAATTTACTAAACATACATAGGTTTATAAAAAAGGTGTGTTGATATTCAAATTTCAATGTAAATACACTCAAGTCAAAAATTATTTTAAACAAAATTCAAAATTTGTTTTCTAAGGATGTATTAAACCACTTAGTCTGATGCATGTTACAATTTCAGATTTCTTTGGGTCCAACAGTAACATTCATTTTACAAGTGACCGTGTCTTTGCTGTCCTATGTAACACCTGTTTCAATTAACTGATAAAATACAAGAGCATTCGGCACTGTTTAGTGAATGTGTATTTATTTCCCTCTATTCCAATTCGGATGGTAAATCGATTAAAACAAAATAAATTTATTATCAGTTAGAATGCTGTTTCATTCATTTGCTGTCACACAGGTTACTTTTAGAGCTTTTCTAGTGTCCATTTGTAACATTTGTATTTAGAAAAAAGACAAAAATTGGCGTCCCTTGTAACCATTGTTTCAAATTTGTCATAAGTACTCAGTCTTTCCTAAGATTATGACTAAATCATTGATGTCATTATTGTATGTCATTGATGATGCCACATTATCAACATCAGATGACAACTTGATGAGGAAAATGTTCTTTTCCATCAATTTACGTTACGAATGTTACCTTGTCAACATTTTTGTAGTCTTGTTGTAACCTTTGTGAGTGAAATTGATAAAATCAATCTTCATGCCAATTTATGTGTGTTAATTTACGAACTATACTGTTTTATGTAACCACAGACAAATACTTACACACGAAACCATGATTGAAATGAGCTGCTACATATCGTAATACAAAACACGTTTGAACGATTGTTACTTTCCGAAAGATTTTGTTTCCTTTTGAAACCTTGGTATTCAAATTTGTGTCCGGAAAGACGAATGGGTGAAAAATATGATTGTTTACTGTAAACATAAACGCGTATTTTTTTATTCAGGAGGGGACAAGTGATTAATAGTAAAAGCCTGTGGAGTTTGGTTAACATTATACCCGTTATACGGATAATAGGAACTTTTAACTGCACTCTAGCGTTACATACCACGATCGTTACTTTTCCGGACACGAACAAACTAACCCGCCTGGCCAACATGTCTTTTGGTACAGAAAATTGTGTTCTACGTCATCATCTTAGGGGCACAAAAAACATCGTTAGGGCACAGACTAAAACTTGTCTAGACGACAACGACACGATTTTATTGCGACGATAACGATCGTTACAAACTGGACGCGAAAGATACCTCTATGTTAAAAAATCGTCTGGTGAAATTATTGGTTGGTTTTGATCGGTAAAATCCACAATTCTTGTAGACAAATAATACTGTTTTCAATTAAATACAAATAAAATGTGTTAGTGACAAGTTTCTATAAGATATAGGATATTGAAATTTCCCGAAGTGACGGACACGACTGTAACGAGCAACTTCTCCGATTTCAAAGCTATTTTTCTCAAATAAATAAATAAATAAAATATCAACAAAAAACAGGTCAGTTTCAAACATCAATATATGTAGTTTGAAAACACACTGGTCAATTCCACTAAAGATGATCAGGTAATAATTCTGAAGGCATGAAAAAGGTACACCCTTCGCATGTCCCATTTTTAGGTGTCAAAATTCCGTCATTTTTCATACAAAATTTAAAAAATCAAATTAATCCAAACTGCGAATAGCAAAAAGTTATCTTTTATTATCTCTTCAATTTATTTAGAAAATATAACAGTACATCTGTATGAGCTAAAGCATTCATTAACTTCAGCATTTCATTCTAAATAGACCTACCCACGATTGTCACCAACTTCGTGGAATTATCTGTATAGGTTATAGGCTATAATAATGATAGGCTACGGAGTAAAAGAATATACGCCAAGGGCATGTCCAACCTTGTCTCATAATGCCATTAATTTTTTTTTAATGTCCGGTTCCAATAGCAAGTCTAAACATGTCTTTAACCCTCTCAGCGCCATAGGCGAAAACAGGGAATTTTGCGGATGGCATAGATCAAGATCAGACTGCACAGAATGTGCAGTCTGATTTTTCATCTATGCCTTCCGCTTGTTTGGTCATGCCTATATGATAAAAATCTTCTGGAGACTCAGTGAATTGTGCCTATATGATAAAAATCTTCTGGAGACTCAGTGAATTGTATTTACAGCCATCAAAAGACGCAAAGTTTGTTTATTTGGCACTGAAAGAGTTAACTAGAGAGTTGCACTAATGAAATTAAATAGTATTAGAGTCTGGCTATAAAATTCTATTGAAAATTCTAGATTAGCAAATAAATTATGTTGTCTGTTCTTTAACGATTTACCAGTATTTTAACCCTAAAAATTACCAAAATATCCAGTGTTTTAACCACCCCGAGGAAAAAACCATTATAAAAACATTGTGCAAAAAGGGGAAAAAGCTGGTAAATCAGCATTTTCTCCTTTCCCACAACGTTTTCTACCTTTTCAGTGACAAATTTCAACAATAGAGGCACAATGAATTTGTTGTCTCTAACAGCTTTGAATTTGAACGAGTCTAAAATTTTGTTGTTTGGCAAAGAGTTAAAAGCACTGCCTATTATCATGACATCATGCCCTGCTGGGTAGCTCAGTAATTAGCATATCCGACTCGGGACCAGCTGGTTGCGGGTTCGATACCTGGCAAACTTTCTTTCCTACAATTTTTCGCCAGTCACTTCCAGTGCATGCGAGAAAAGCAGTCAGTGGCTTGGAAAGAAAGTTGTGTCAGTACTGGTGTGAGAAAGCTGAGAAACACATGTGTAGGTGCACTCACTGCCATGATATGACCTAAGCTGTTGAAAGGGCATTAAACTCCAATACAAACAAATAAACAAACAAATATGACATCATACTTGTAACATTACATAATCGGAAACATAAGCGTGTAAGGCACTTGACCTTTCTGTAAACGAGAGTTTGGCATGCCTACCTTAGTAACACAGTATTTTGGTTGCTATGCCTGACAAACAAACCAGAAAATGGCGCCGACTATGTAGGGAAAGAGCATTTATTTCAATCTTATCCTAGCTTTTGATTCGCTCTGATTTAACCTCCGAAAGTTTTTTCCACAACTTTCTAATCAATTTGAACTAAATCAGCAACGTAACAGGAAAATATACTTTGAATAGTGTCATATTTATAAGAAATCAAGAAGTAAAAATAGTGCAAATACATCGTAATTCCACATTCTGTCTCGGAATTGTGAGTAGAATGCTGTCAGCAACATCTATAATTAGTAATAGGGAAAAGGGGCATAAGTTTTTAAGACATTTTGTCAGTATATAACATGTCAGTTTGACAGTAAACAATACAAGAAAAGGACTTATAATTTAACCCTTTACCACACAATCCGATGCTTAACGACCTTGAAGGAGGAGGCTTGAAAACTTTTCTCTTTTTCCCCCCATATGTTTTCTACCCTTTTAAGACGAATCTCATCATTGGAGCAGTGCTTAATTTGTCGACAGCAATTTCTTTTTCAAATTAGACGAATTAAATGCTATGTTGTCAGATAAAGATTTACTTAACACCTGTAACACCTGTTTGAGTGAAAATCAATAGGTTTTATTGTAAGTGAATCAATTAAGAAAGTGGTTTGTAATTCTAACAGAAGTATCTTGTAAAAACTTTTAAATTTGGGGTATTTTTGGTCACTTGAGGTGAGGATAACGATTATACCGATTTTGAATGGAAGTGCAGTTATCAAATTGTGACGATCGTGTGGAAAACAAACAATTGGTCGAACCAGGCCAAAGTGCAATTAACAGTTACATGTAATCATCTTAAGTAATGAAACAGAAATGAAATATAAATGCTCCATAAAGTATAGTACAACAAGATTCAAAGAACATCTGATGTTCGCAATGTCAACTTATTTATGAAACAGGATGAAGTGTGGCTGTCAATAAATTATTCTTCTCCCTGTTGCTCGTTTCATACAACGATTATGATTGTCTACGAGTAATGCTTGGAGTTTGAAAGATGTTCATTGAGTTAGATTTCAATACGTAGTTTAACAATAAACTTTGGCATAATCATTCTTTTTTTCCTGAACGATTAAAAAAAAAAAAACTGCTTTTCTGTTGTTTGGTAGAGAGGCTGGTTTCTTCAGAATCCAGGTTAAATCTCCCAGTGACATTTACCGGAACATGGATATACCTTTTTGGAATGGATAAATTTAGTTTTCTGTTTAGCATATATTATGTAACAATTATCTTACTGCATCATTCTTGTCTGCAACTTCAATCCATTTTGAAATACTTCTATAATCCAATCCTCTTTGCTTTAACTCTTTACCAAACAACAACATTTTGGACATTTCCAAATAGAAAGCATGTGCAGACGACAAAATAAATGTGACTCAAAATCTGAAATTTGTTTTGGGAAAGGTAGAAAACATTGTGGAAAAAGGAGAAAATGCTGGTTACCAGCATTTTCTCCTTTTCCCACAATGTTTTCAAAAGGCTTCTTCGCCTGGGTCGTTAAAAGTCGGGATCGTGTGGTAAAGGGTTAAATGAAAAGAAAGAGAAAAAAAACACATTGTCTGTTAATACTAAAGGCTGTAAATTTGTCTGACCCTTTTGTTTACCTGAAGCGCTATACTGCATTTTGATTGGCTTAGACATGACCTGTCAATCAAAATCGGCAGAAAGGTCAATTCAAAGGTTGTTTTAGCAGGGGAATCTCATGAAATATCTGACATGGTAGACCTAAGATCTGTGCAATTCGATCCTATACACACTGTCCACCAAAAAGCAACTATGTTTTATGCAGTGCTCTTCACAAAAATTGTTTTCATCAGAAGAAAAAATTTTAGATTCATGCAGATTAGCAGCATTTTCAGAAACGAAATGATATGAGGCTGAAAGGATGAGGTTTGGTCTGAAAAAGATAGAAATATTAGTTGGTAGAGGAGAGAATGCTGGTGCATGTTTTTTTAAAACGCTTCTTCCTCAAAGACAATGTAACACTGAGTTGTTTAGTAAGGGGTTAACCCTTTCCTAAACAAGCCCTGGTTTTCACGTGTCTGCAGTACAAGTCTTTTGAAAACACTGTGGGTAAAGGAGAAATTGCTCGTAACGAGCAATTTCTCCTTTTCCCACAGTGTTTTCTACCCTTTTTGAGAACTTTCTGCCATTTTCATCAAATTTAAAATTGTCGTCTGCAAACTCTTTGAATTTGGACCAGTCCAAAATTTGTCGTTTGGGAAAGGGTTAATAATAATCTTTATACAAAATACATCAGTGTTTCCGCTAGAGTGCGTATCTTGCGTTTTTGATGCAGTTATTTCTTTCAGGGCGCAATAGAATTGGCCTTGTGCGTTTTTTCTGGCACAACCAAAATATCAGTTCAACCAAAAGAACAATTTTGTACAAAACCGTGACTTTCAGCGAAGCCAAGGTGTAAAAGAATGTTTCGTAAGCGAAGGTTGCAAATTTCGTCGGCCATGTTTATTTACATTAACAGTTTATATTACGGCTCCCAGCGTCAATTTCTTCGTCGCTTCCGAATATATCCAAATTTTGAACGTATTTAGTCTTAGTAGTCCAGACGCTCTCCGATACAGAAATGGCAGACGAACCAAGTAAAAAGAAACAGAAAAGACTAGCAATAAAGATTATATACCAGTCATAACATTAACAAGAGGGCCATGATGGCCCTGTATCGCTCCACTGGCTTATAAATATAAACCACGAAGAAAAGTCTTCACTATATAAGCCCTTATAAAACTTTGACCTCATGGCTACAGTCTGACTAAATGGGGAATATTGTATTAGAAGAATAACATGCCAAATGTGGGAGTTCTTGGCCTTATGGCTGGTAACAAGATGGTTTCTGAACTTTTCACTCCATAAACCCATGTAAAACTTGTGATCCCTGGTGCAGGGCCAAACTTGATCCTAGAGCTGTAACTTGGGCCCTCTTTGTAACTGTCCACTAAATAATGCTATAATTATATGCAAAATTTGGTAGCCTAAGCCTTATGGCTATGTACACCAAGATTTAAAAGTTTTCCCTATGTAAGCCTATGTAAATCTTGTGAACCCCCCCCTCCAAGTATGAGGCCAAATTGACCCCAGGACTATACTTTGGACACTTTTGGTAGACTCCAACTAGATCAAGCTAAATGCCAAATTTGGTAGCTCTAGGCCTTATGGTTTCAGACAAGATATTTAAAGTTTTCTCTATATAAGCCTATGTATAAAACTTGTGACCCCTGGGGAAGAGCCAATTTTGACCCCAGGGCTATAATTTCAAGAAACATGATAGAGGTCTACTACATAAAGCTACATGCCAAATTTGGTAGCCCTATGCCTTATGGTTTCAGACAAGAAGATTTTTAAAGTTTTCTCTATATAAGCCTATGTAAAACTTGTGACCCCTGGGGAAGAGCCAATTTTGACCCCAAGGCTATAATTTCAAGAAACATCATAGAGGTCTACTACATAAAGCTACATGCCAAATTTGGTAGCCCTATGCCTTATGGTTTCAGACAAGAAGATTTTTAAAGTTTTCTCTATATAAGCCTATGTAAAACTTGTGACCCCTGGGGCAGAGCCAATTTTGACCCCAGGGCTATAATTTGAAGAAACTTGATAGAGGTCTACTACATAAAGCTACATGCCAAATTTGGTAGCCCTATGCCTTATGGTTTCAGACAAGAAGATTTTTAAAGATTTCCAATATTTTTCAGTTTTGTTGCCATGGCAACCAGAGTTTTTGAAGGAATCAAATTCTTTCAAGAAATTCTGAAGAGGACCATGTCAGGATCATTTCTGTGAAGTTTCGTGAAAATCGGATGGGTAGTTTCAGAGAAGAAGATGTTTGAAATAAAAGTTAACGCACGGACGGACGGACGGACGACCGGACGGACGGACGGACGCACGACGGACACCGGGCCATGACATAAGCCCGCTGGCCTTCGGCCAGTGGAGCTAAAAATGCTTCTGGTTTTCTAATTGGATAGAATACATTGTGGAAAAAGGAGAAATTGCAAAATCTGTGCAATTTCTCCTATTACCACACTGTTTTCTAAACCTTCCACTGTAGAGTTAGTGAAAACATGGGACTGAATGATAATGGGTTATAACAGTGACCCATAATTTTCCTGTATGACCCTCAAAAGTCACAAATGACCCTCAAAAATTGAAGCTGGCAGAAACACTGATACATACTGGTCTATGTAGTCCACTCATCTTCTCAAATGTAAGTCTGGAGGCCGCACGTTTGCTCCTGTTCTGTGCCATTCCACCTCCCTCGCCATTTTCACTGGCTCTCGCTGAAATGAGAGTAAAAGCTATGTTATCCCTTTACCACACAATACCAAGTTTTAACAACCCTGAGAAAGAAAGCTTTTGAAAACATTGTGGGAAAAGGAGAAAATGCTGGTAACCAGCATTGTCTCCTTTTCCCACTATGTTTTCTTACCTTTCAATGACAAATTCCAACATATAGTTTCTTTTTCAAGATTTGTCTTTTTTTAAGATTTTACTTATTTGCCTTTTTCCCTGCTATAATTTTCTTAACTTTCAGATAAATCTCAGCAATTTAACGCATTGTAATTTACAACATAAAATGCTTTCAATCTGAACTATTTTCACCTGATACGCTCTTTGATCACTGTCTAAATTAGAATGAAATTTTTAGTCTACAAATTTTAGACTTGCCCATTTGAAAGCATTTGTAGATGACAAACTAAATATGGCTCAAACGTAATATCTTTTGAAAGAGCAGAAAACATTGCTAAAAAAGAAGAAAATGAGGGAAGCTGGTATTTTCTCTCTTTTTTTTTTCATGTATTTAATAATTAAATGTCTTGCTCAGGAACATTAAACACAGGGATTGTTTGGTAGGGTGTGCGACATTTTGTTGAAAACCACGTTCGTCGGAAACGATCCCAAGCCCTGACCCTTACCCTAACCCAGACGAATTGTGGCCCAAATCTCCCTCACAGACAGCGCTTTCCATGACATACATGTACATCTAGAAATTTAGCAATCCGTATTTTAGAACATACATGGATTTCGACGAAACACATTTTCCACAAAATGTCGTGCACCAGTTTGGTGGGGTGTTTATGAAGATTGTTTTGCTGGTAATATCTCATTTACAAGAGAACAACCCTAAAGGAGGCCCATGATGGCCATGTATTGCTCCACTGCCTTTAACCCTTAAGCTGCTAAGTGTGACTCAATGACCTTTTGCGGACAGTGTAGATCAAGATCAGACTGCACAGAATGTGCAGTCTGATCTTGGATCTACACTGTCCAATAAGGAAATATTTTTCTCCAAAAAAGTCTGCCAAATATTCCAGTTTTAATGACCCTAATATAGGAAGAAGTCTGCCACATGACAAAGATGAAAGGACCATCAGATGGCCCTATCTTGCTAACTAGAGTAAAAAAGAGCTTGAAATCACTATGGCAAAAGATGTAATTTCCCTAGCAAAATTGAGAGCTTACTTCTTATTTTTTTTTTTTTACTAATACCAACATTTATCTTAACCCTTTACCACACAATCCCTAGTTTTCATAATTTTAAGATCAATTTCTTTTGAAAACATGTGACAACAGGAGAAAATGCTGGTAACCAGCATTTTCTCCTTTTTCTACTACAGTTTCTACACTCATGTAGATAAATCCAAACATTTGAGGCAAGTTTATTTTTGTCTGCAGTATGCTTTCAATTTTGATTTGTTTGTATTGGAGTTTAACGCCATTTTAACAGCTTAGGTCATATCATGGAGGTCAGCAACGCACCTGTGTTTCCTGGCTTTCTCACACCAGTACAGACACAACTTTCTTTCCAAAGCCACTGACTACTTATATCACATGCATCAGAGGTGAGAGGCGAAAAACTGCCGGAGAGAAAGTTTGCCTCAACCGCGTATCGAACTCGCAACCACCAGGTCACAAGTCTGACACGCTAACCAGTGAGCTACCTGGGCGGGCTCAATTTTGACATATCTTAGATTTTAGTTAAGGTCCAACACAAACACAAAGAATGGGATGTATTGCGGAAAGTGTTGATTTTTTTGTACCTGCGGTGCCTAAAACCAAACTGGTTTAACCCTTAAAGCACCTTTCACAACTATAGTTGCCTTTGCTGTCAGTGTAGATCAAGATCAGGCTGCACAAAACGTGCAGCCTGATCTTTGATCTACACTGTCAGCTTTGCTGAGACACTAGACATGAAAAGTGACCACAAAATTGCAATGATCTTGGTTTCATTCTAGACTGAAAATGTCCATTGGGTTCATTCGGCACTTTAAGGGTTAACCTTTAAATGCTGACATAATATCACCTTTAACCCTTTACCACACAATCTCAAGTTTTAACGAAGAATAAGGCTCTTAAAAACATTGTGGGAAAAGGAGAAAATGCTGGTAAACAGTATTTTCTCCTTTTCTGGTAACCAGCATTTTCTCCCCTTTCCCAGACAACTACCATCATTTCAGCTAAATCTACTAAGCCGTTTGAAAATACTTTCAATTTGGACTAGCCTTCAAATTTGGTAAAACGTTAATTGTAGTGATTGGCGCTAAATGAATGAAATAAATAAACATAATATTTACCTCTAGAACTTGCTTTCCGTAAAACTGACGGCTTTTTAAGAGTCAATTCCATATTAAAGGCAAGAAGAATAAGAAATGAATTTGTCCTTTTTAGATCTTATTTCCCCACAATGTTCTCACATGTAAAAATGCTTTAAACCTTGGTTTATTTCTATCATCCATATTTGTACAAGAATATTGTTAAAACTGTGCACTGCAACAAAACTCAAGACATTCTCAAATATCAGAGAGAACCACATTCAGGTGTGCTTTATTTCAATATTGCCTTGATGTATAAAAACCCATGTGGTAGTCTAATACCATCATTATACCATGAAAGGAAAAAAAATCCATAGATATAAGGCTGTAAAAATATAACACAGGTAGGCAAAATTGTTACCCTGGCAACATCAGCATCCAATAACCAATTATAATCTTCAGGCTGAGAAATTTTATTAACTCATAACCAAACAGCAAAGCTTTTGACTTGTCCAAATCCAAGTCATTTGCAAATGACAAACAGGATGTGGCTTAAATTATGTGATTTTTCTTTGAAAAGGTAAAAAACACTGTAGAGAAAGGAAAAAGTGCTGGTTACCAGCATTTTGTCCTTTTCCCACGTTTTTTTTTCGAAAGCCTTACACCTCAGGGTAATTAAAAGTCTGGATGTTGGTAAAGGGTTAATTTCGAACCTTTACAATGATTGTGGATATGCAATTAAGTTCTCACAATGTCCCTGAACCAAAGTTTACCCCACACCGAGATTTGAAAGCAGCTTCTGTTTTACCTCTTTACCAAAAGACAAAATTTTAGACTTGTCCAAATTGAAAGCATTCGCAAACAACAAATTACATATGGCTCAAATGATTGGAATTTTCTAGGAAATGTTAAAAAAAAACGGTGTGAAATGGAGAAAATGCAGGTTTCAAGTATTTGCTTCTTTTCCCATAAAGTTTTCAAAACTTTTCTTTCTCAAGATTGTTAAAAGTCGGGCTTGTGTGGTGATCAGGGTTCATACAGAATTTAAGGGTTTTTCATGGGCTTTTTAAGGCTTCTGAAATAGAAATTAAAGCCTTTTTACCGACATGACTATATACAATAATGATCTATTTATCTTGATTATGTTGGCACATTATGCTGCATAAAGATTCTATAACTGACTGATGCATAGGATAAGTAAAAACTGCTTTATTACAGACAACCTTTTTACAAATGGCTGACGCACATGATAACGATTGCTATGTACAGACGCTCTTAGCAATAAGGTTAGAGTAAACCGGTAATGGTACCCGACTTTCTACTAAGACTGAAGTAGAAGGTCTGCCACCAAAACCAAGTGCGATATGATGCAATATCAAATTACGTCATCAAAATATGTGTAGACAGTGCTAGCTCTTCCTTGTTACTGTATAATTATACTCACTTGTACAAAGATATGAAGGAATACGGTTTTCTTTGCAAATTTTCTTCGATCAAGTCACCTGGATATTCGGTGCATTGTGCCTTACGATTTATTTGATTTAAGGGTTTTTCAAGGACTTTCTATACTTTTTAAGGGTTTTTCTGAAGGCTTCACATCATTTTCAAGGGTTTTTCAAGACTGAAGTCAAATTTAAGGGTTTTTCAAGACCTGTGCGAACCATGGTAATGAGTTAACCCTATACCACACAATCCCAATTTTTAAAAACCCTGAGAGAGAAGAATTTTGAAAACATTTTGGGACAAGGAGGAAATGCTGGTAACCAGCATTTTCTCCTTTTCCCAAAATGTTTTCTACCCTACTAAAGACAGAAATCATCATACTGGTAACATTTGTTGTCTGCAAATGCTTTTGAAGTGGTCCAGTCCAGAAATTTGGCAATGAGTTAACCCTTTACCCTCTAGGGTCTTGATTGGTGCAGTAATGAAGGTGTAGGCTTTGCACGTGGGAGGCCCCAGATTCAATCCTCATTCAAAGTGCTGCAATGGGAGCATCCTTGGGTGAGACACTTCAGTGTCCTAGCCTTGCACTGGTGAAACCTTGGACATACATAAAGAAGTGGCTTGTGGTCATGATATGACTGAAATAATATTTAAAGTGGAGAACACAAGTCAATCAATCAATTAGCTGTTTCCCAGATGATAAAATTTTAGATTTGTCAACACTGACAGCATTTGAGATAATAAATTTTACGTGTCTTAACTTTTTGCCACACAACAAAATTTTGGAACTGTCCAAATTCAATGTATTTGTAGATGATAATTTAAATGTGGCTCAAATTACGGAATTTGTCTTTGATAGGGTAGAAAACACAGACATAATTAAAACAGGAGAAAAGACTGGTTACTAGCATCTTCTCCTTTCTCACTATGTTTTCAAAAACCTTCTTTGTTAAAACTAATCATTTAAACTTGGGACAGTGTTACAAAGAATTAAATGACTAGATCTGGTTTTGAAAAGGCTAGAAAACATTGTGGGAATGGTTTTCAAGTCCCTTCTTCAGGTTGTTTAACTCTTTACCACATAAATCCCGAGATTTAATGACCCTGAGGAAGAAGCCTATGAAAACATTCAGAATTTTCTCCTTTCCCCACAATATTTTCTGGCTATCAGAGACAGATTCCACTATTTTAGCCACATTTAAATTGTTGTCTGCAATTTGGACAAGTTTAAATGTTTGTCCTTAGGTAGAGTTAAACACAATGATTGGAAATCTTAAGTTTTGCTGTTTTAGTCCTTTCAACTTGCAGACGACTTTGAAGACATAGGTCTGTTACCTGCAATGCTCAAATAGGAATGCATTTAGAACCTTATCTCGCTCAATAATGCAAAAACAGAAGCACACCAAGATTTCTTTAGGTAGATAATACAAAAGCCATGTTAGTTTTACATTGATACCACCCCATTAATATCAGTTCACTTTTAACCCTTTACCACACAATTCCAAATTTTAACAACCCTAACATAGAAGGCTTTTGAAAACATGGTGGGAAAAGGAGAAAATGCTGGTAACCAGCATTTTCTCCTTTTCCCACTATGTTTTCTACCACATCTAAAACAAATTCCATCATTTGAGCCCATTGAAATTGTCATCTGCAAATGCTTTCAATTTGGACCAGTCTAAAATTTTGTCGTTTGGTAAAGAGTTAAGTTGTGTCTACATGTATTATTTGTTAAACAATGTCTACTCATGTATACAAATACAAAAAATGGTTGGTATAGTGAAACCGCTTCAGCTTGTCATTTAATGCATGTTCCATCTTTTTATGTAAACTATAGAACCCCCCCCCTGATAAATTTATGACTTACAGGAAGTTTATTTCAGGAATATGTGTCCATGTATTTTACCTGTACACCATGGACACAGCGACAAGATCAGTTTATTATACCAACATATCAACTCTTATCCTGGTAAATAAGTTAAATGAAACTTTCAAGTATATAGTAAAAAACAGAATAATGCTATTTCAAACTTATTTTTTGGAGAAAAATATCTTCTTATTGGACGGTACAGATCCAATATCAGACTGCATTCTCTGTGCAGTCTGATCTTGATCTACACTGTCTGCAAAGGTCAGTGAGTTGCACTTAGCAGCCTAAAGGTTTAACATTTGAACTCCATCTAGAAGGAACTTCGGCAAATATAAAAAAAGACAAAAATGAACAAGGTCACAGAAACAAAGTAGTGACAAGTCAAAGCTGAGTTTCAAAATAGAAGGTCAGAGTACGCTGACATAATATTCCTATATTAAGAATCCCTGTTTTCTCAGTGTATGGTGACATTCACACCATATCCCATGATGAAATATGTTCTCTTTATGGGCATAATAAAATGTTTTTTGCAAAGTTTTTGTCAGGTTTTACAAATCAAAAGCTCTTCTAATACTCAAGGTATATTTCAAGAAACAAAGACCCGCAACAGGTTTAACCAATGTCAGATTGCTGCATGACAATGTGTCATTGCACAGACTGTAGGCATCTATTGTACAAGACTTTCTGAAGTAGGAAAAGGCTGACGTGCTCCCGGACACCCTCTGTATTCACCTGACCTAGTCCTGTGTGGCTCCCGTAGCTCAGTCGGTAGCGTACAGGACTTGAGAACAGGAGGTCACTGGTTCGATCCCCCGGCCCGGCCAATTTCTTTCTGAGGATTGATGATAGTCATTGCGACAGGATTCATTCCTCTCACACCACTGACCAGTTTCGACGATGGTAATGTGGGAAAGCAGCCAGTGGCTTGGAAAGAATATTGTGCGGAGTACTGGTAAAAAAAACTCCAGGAAAGCATGGATAGGTGCACTGGCCGCCGCGATATAACTGAAATAATGTTGAAAACGGCATTAAACACCATACAATCAACCTGTGTGGCTTTTTTTGTTCCCACAGCTAAAAAATACCTTTCAAGTTAAAAATTTGTCCCGTGCAAACATCTGTAATATTCCAGTGTCTTCATGATATACCCAGAAAAGACTATGAAAATGCCTTCAAGCATTATTTGGATCACATGACTGAAACTTGGCATGTCTGTTGGAGATGAATACTTCAAGGGGACTAAGTAAAATTTTCAATGAAATCCAACAAGAATACATATGAGCCATGCTCTGGCAAAAGGGGGTTTACTGCATCTCTGTGACGTGTTATATCAAGCAAGCCATCATAAAATTACGGATTAATACATAGAGGATATTTGTTTTTTTCGGTGAAAGATCGAAATTTACTTCATCGAGTGAACATCATCGGTAATATTTTCACGAGTGGCATGCCACACCACCCGTGAAAATATCACCGATGATGTTCACTCGATGAAAAATTTTTCGATCTTTTACCGAAAAAAAAAAAACAAATATTCTATTTATTTCATGCTTCTAACGCCTTTTTTTGTCGAGACTTCCATAAAAAAAAAAAATGAAATTGGTATTCTCACTGGTCGTACCCGTGTAATATTGAAAAATATTTTCACCTCTGTTTCTCGATATCCTACCGGAAAGCATGAAATAAAATCTAACAACCAACTGAATTATGTGGTAGACTGGTCCACTGGCAGGCAGAAAATTGACCATTAGAGTAGAAGCATTGACACATGTCAGCCTGCATAGGCTGGCCTGGGTTGATATTTTTTGCAGGTGCATTTAACCATCTTTTCACAGAGCATGGCTCAATTTTATGTGCATAGATATTTTCAACAACCCGAGGAAAAAGGCTGTTGGAAATATTGTAGAAAGAAGCTAAAACACTGATTACCAGCATTTTCCTCTTTTACCTAAATATTTCTTACCTTTTCAAAGACAAACCTAATTGAGCCACTTTTAACCCTTACAGTGCCTCTCACAACTATAGTTGCATTTGCGGCCAGTGTAGATTAAGATCAGGCTGCACAAAACCTGCAGCCTGATCTTTGAGCTGCACTGTCCGCTTTCGCTGATTTTTATCGCTGTAGACAAAGCTACCATGAAATTGCAATTATTTGGGTCCTATTTCTAGGATGAAAATGTCTGACAGGTTTATTCGGCGCTCTAAGGGTTAATTTGTTGTCTGTGAGTGTTTTCTGTTGGCACAAGTCTAATATTTTGTCCTCTGGTAAATAAGTAATCAGCTGAGTATGCAGCAATGATTTTTTGTTGCTTTTGCAAACAGCATGGATCAAGATCAGACTGCACAGAATCTATTTGATCTTGGATCTAATTTGTCAAGATATTTTGTGCAACAACACAACAAAAACAACTTGAAATTGCATAAACTGGCTGCAATTTTTGTTTCCCTTTTTCTGGCAGCAGGCAGCCCTAACTCATAACATACTCTTTTCTTTGTACTGCAGACCATGTTTAAAGACAGTGTTGCAAATATAGGTAATGCTAGCAGCAAGCAATACCTCAAGTTTTGCCACAAATTATTTTTGCAAGTATTTATGTATGTATCCATACTTTGCAAAGATGTTTTTCTAACATGTGGCACAAATTTGTTTCAGCAGATAAAAGTCTGTAATCCAGCTTTTCTACCTAACTACAAAATATAGACTAGTACATATTGAAAGCACATGAAGAAGACAAGTTACGAGTAAATGTTGCTCAAATGAAGAATCTTTGGTTCGAAATAATAGAAATGGTAGTCACCAGAATTTTCTCTCTTTTTGAACAGTTTTAAGAAAAGTATTTTTTCTAAGGGTCGTTAAAAGCAGGGATTGTTTGGTGCAGTGATCATATGAAGGTCAATGTTTTTTCGGTGTTGCCTGACAGATATCCAGCAAAGAGAAGCACTGCCGAGACAAACCTGACTGTTATACGAAAACAGAATGGAATTAATCTGTCAACATGTCGAAAGCATCAATTCCCCGATTGCCATGAATCCAAATAGATACAAACTCCACAAACAGCTTAGTATAATTGGCCTGATTCAGTTTGACAGGAAAAGTAATTTGGTTGTATGTAGGAAAGGAAAGATTTTTACAGATGATGCCCATCTATTGCAGTAGTAGTGGTTAGCTTTTATCTAACAACAAACCTTAACCCTTTACTGCACAATGCCGCCTTTTAACAACCCTGGGAAAGAAGCCTTTTGAAAACATTGAGGGAAAAGGAGAAAATGCTGGTAACCAGCATTTTCTCCTTTTCCCACAGTGTTTTCTGCCCTATCAAAGAAAAATTGTATCATTTCAGCTGCACTGAAATTGCTGTCTGCAAATGCTTTTAATTTGGACAAGGCTAAAATTTTGTTATCTGGTAATGGGTTAAGGCTTTTCCAAATTGACGGGTTTCCTGGCAAAAAATAAAATGTAGCCAAGATGATGGAATTTCTCTTTGAATGGACAGAAAACATTGTTGGAAAAGGAGAAAATGCTAGATTTCAGCATTCACTCCTTTTCCAGCAATCTTTTCAAAAGCACTCTACTTCAGAGTTGTTTAAAACTTGAGATTGTTTGGTAAAAGACTCACCTTTGACAGAATCATTGTCTTGCCTTTGAAAACTATGTTCTGAAAATCTGTTTCGGAATCATTTCAATTACACAATTGCAACATTAGTACCCAAGCAATATGTTTTAATATAATGCCATGAACTAACAAAATTTCTCTTAAAGTAGCATGCATAATTAGATTTCATTTCTGGGATGTATCGCCACTGAGGATTTATCTCATTCTTCTTGGAAAAGTACAGGCAGTTCTTGTCATTAAACATTGGATAGGCTACAATAGAATTGAATACTTTTTCTCCTCAACAGTATTTGGTTTCAGACCATTCTTCCTCCAATTGATTTTATCATGCAAGTGGGCCATTTTTGTCAACAAAGCTTGTCCCTCCAGTTTTTTTTTTGTGGCCGGGGGGGAGGGGGATAGCGCCCTGATTGAGCGATTGAGAGGACTCCATCAGGATCTTTTGTTCTAAGTGTTTTTGTTTAACTTTTTACCACACAGTCCCGAATTTTTTAACTACCCTGAGGAAGATGACTTTTGAAAACATTGTGGTTTGCCTCAATCTCTCACAGAGTGTTTCCATTTGCCTAGGATAATAGGCCATTGAACTTGGTGTCACTGAAAAATCTGAGTCACACTGAGTTCCCTCTGAGCCCCACTTTTGCCTGCATAAATCATCAGTTCAATATATTTATCTTAAAACCATGGAAAAATAAAGAACAGAAAAATTGCTCTGAACAAGAAATTTCTGAAAGCCATCCTCAGCTTTAGTAATGCTAGGCAATAGTTGGTTCCTGCAATCAATTGTCCTGGGAATCATTGTAATACTCCTGCGGCTAGTCTGACTAAAGAATGCAACATCAGTGAGTGATTTGAATAGAACTAAAAATTTATCACATCCTCTTGCTTAACCCTTTACCACACAATCCCGACTTTTAACAACCCTAAGGAAGAAGCCTTTTGAAAACATTGTGGGAAAAGGAGAAAAGGCTGGTAACCAGCCTTTTCCCCTTTTCCCACAATGTTTTCTACCCTTCCCAAAAACAAATTTTAATTTTTAAGTCACATTCATTTTGTCATCTGCAAATGCTTTCAATTTGGACTAGTCTAAAATGTTGTCGTTTGGTAAAGAGTTAATCTCCATATATATGCAGACTGTGATATATTTGTAGACAATTTGGAATTCTGATGGCCAGTATTCGTGCAGTAAAAGTTGAAAACTTTAATAATTATTTTTTCATTGTTTTCTTTACTAGATCTAATATAGTTAACTTACTGACTCATTTTGCCTGTTTCCATAGGATGCATTCAGCTTTGGTATTTTGTGTCTGAACAGGTTTTCATGCATTATACATGTTGTTACTTTTATGACAAACACTCATGAAACATGCATTATACAGTCATGTTGTTACTTTTATGACAAACACTCATGAAACATGCATTATACATGTTGTTACTTTTATGACAAACACACATGAAACCTGGCTATCTCAACTTTGTCCTTATTGTAACTCTTTACCAAACAACAAAATTTTAAATTAGTCCAAATTAAAAGCATTTGCAGACGACAAAGTAAATGTGACTCAAAAATTAAAATTTGTTTTTGAAAGGGTAGAAAACATTGTTGGAAAAGGAGAAAATCCTGGTTACCAGCATTTTCTCCTTTTCCCAGTACGTTTTCAAAAAACATCTTTCTCAGGGTTGTTAAAACTCGGGATTGTGTGGTAAAAAGTTAAGTGCCCCCCTGAAGTGAAGGTAGGCAACCTCTTTTGACAGCTAAAAATACAGTCAATTGAAACTAACGACGACTTCTATCTCGTAGGTTTGTCACTAAACAAGAAAACGGTAAAGATCCAGAAACATACTGCACATTTTAAGCAGTCTGGATCCATATTCACCATTCATTCTTAAGAACATTCTTACGCCTTATTCTCCAGAATTTGCTAAAATTGAAAGTAACACAACTTCTGACTGGTTAAACCATTTGGTTTAGCCAATTAGAAGTTGTGTTACTTTCAAATTTAGAAAATCTTGAAGAGGAAGACTGAGAATATTCTTAAGAATGGTTGGTGAATACAGACCCTGATCTTGATCTATGCCATCATTAAAAGCCCCCATTTTTAGAGCACCTAACTATATGAATTGAAAGCCTTCAACCCTTTACCACAAAATCTCGACTTTTAACGACCCTGAGGATGAAGCCTTTTGAAAACATTGTGGGAAAAGGAAAAAATGCTTGTAACCATCATTTTCTCCTTTTCCCACGTTTCCTAACCTTTCAAATTTAAAATTTCAATTTTTGAGCCCCATTTATTTTGTCATCTGCAAAAGCTTTCAATTTGGACAAGTCTAAAATTTTGTCGTTTGATAAAGGGTTAAAGATGATAAATCAAATGACATTGTGAATAGAAGAGAAAAAATTGTGGGAAAAGAAGAACATACTTTTACCAAAGTTTTCAAATGCCCTCTTTCTCGAGCTCGTTACAGGTATGAATTGTGTGATAAAGGGTACCTCTACCCTACAATCCCGACTTCTAATGACCCTGAGGAAGAGGGCATTCGAAAACATTGTAGGGAAATGTTTTTCTACCTTATCAAAGACAAACTTCACCATTTGAGTCACATTAAAATTGTCGTCTGTAAAAATTAATGTTTTGAATTTGGACAAGTTTACATTTTTCTCATTTGGTGTTGAGTCAATGAAAGCGACGTTTACAATTAGGATGAACAGCCAAAGTATTGCTATTTCAAGGTTGTTTTGGTCACAACATGTAACAAAGTACTGGACAGTGTCAATTCAAGATAAGACAACATATTCTGTGTTTTCTACCCTTTCAATGACATATCTCATTATTTCAGCTACCTGTAATTTGACTTCTGCAAATGCTATCCATTTGGACAAGTACACAATTTTATCCTTTGGTTAACCCTTTACCATACAATCCCGACTTTTAACGACCCTGTGGAAAAAGCCTTTTCCCACAATGTTTTCTACCCTATCGGAGACAGAAATTGTCATTGCAGCTACACTGATTTTGTCGTCTGCAGGTGCTTTCATTTTGGTGGAGTACAAAAAAAAGTCGTTTGGTAAAGAGTCAAGGGTTTATTTCTCAGAAAATCTGAAGCAAAAAAACATGTTATTTTTCAAAGTGAAACACCCGAGTATCATCAGGTAATCCTTAACCAACTGGCAATATTTCATCAGGGTCAAAATTGTATGATTGTATGGTGTTTAACGCCGTTTTCAACATTATTTCAGTTATATCACAGCAGCTAGTGCACCTATCCATGCTTTCCTGGAGTTTCTTTTACCAGTACTCCACACAATATTGTTTCCATGCCACTGGCTGCTTTCCCACATAACCATCATCGAAACAATGGTCAGCCGTGAGAGAGGAATGAATCCTGTTGCAATGACTATCATCAATCCTCAGAAAGAAATTGGCCAAGCCGGGGATCGAACCAGCGACCTCCTGTTCTCAAGTCTTGTACGCTACCGACTGAGCTACGGGGGCTTGGCTTTCATCAGGGTCAAAAATCCTCAGAGTGCCAAATAAAGCCAATGGACACTTTCAGTCTATAGATAAGTGCCGACTGATTGAAGTTTCAAGGTTGTTCATGTCCAGAATGTCTCAGCAAAGTGGACAGTATAGATAAAATTCAGACTGCACATTTTGTGCTCTGCGATCTTGATCTACATTGGCCGCAAAGGCACCCATAGTAACTGTCATGAAAGGCCCTTTAACTCTTTCCACAATCCCGAGTTTTAACAACCCTGGGGAAGAAGCCTTTGGAAAACATTGTGGGAAAAGGAGAAAATGCTGGTAGCCAGCATTTTCTCCTTTTCTCAGAATATTTCTACCCTGTCAAAGAGAAATTCTATTAGTTAAGCCACATTTAAATTGTCATCTGCAAATGCTTAATTTGGACAACTCTACATTTCTGTCGTTTGGTAAAGAGTTAAGGGTTAAAGTTCTTCATTTTTTGTAATGGGATAAATGACTCCTAATATTTGTTTGAAAAGAATTATGGTCACTCATCACACAAAGGTATAACTATAGAGCTAAACTGTTTTAGATGATAATGTAATCATATAATCCACTTCTATACGTCACTTACAGGATTTTGATCTTAATGGCTGCCATCAGCTTTTTTCTGATAATTTACTGTACTCCAAAAGTCATCCAGATCTTTTCTAGACATAAGGCTTTAAGTTGGTTTGCTTGCTGACCGATTAGAGACCACTATATCAGAAATCCACATACTTACAACTAACTAGTGTAACTGCATATTGTAACAGCCTTTACTTACAATGTTTTAACACTTTACCTGGGATGGTGACCTTGATATGAAAACTTCTCATCATCTGCATGTGCGAAAGAGGTAAACAGGCTTAAAGTAATTCCTTACTGTCCTATTATAATATGCAATAACTTGCAGTAACAAATAGTTTATTTTTCAAGGCAACTAGTCATTAACCTTTAAATACGTATAATTACATTTCCTTTTATCAGTCTGAGCTTTAAAAAATCACTGAAACAAGAGCTTCGCAGAGCGGCGCAAATACGCCCGAAGGGGCTTGTCAGTGAAATGAGTTGAAATGAAGGATGGGCCGTGAATGAAGAGTAGTTATTCTCCATGATAAAGAAAGTAAATCTTGAATGTCTGTAATAGTTTATTGAAGGAAAAAAAAGCATTTAACCCTCTACTGCTATCAGTGTTTGAAGTTTCAAGTTGAGAGCTTTTATAGTTTGGAAGTTATGGCCCAGACAAAAATTCAAAGTCAAAATTTAAAAATAAATAAAGGGCAATAACTCAAAAAATAAGGGTATCAGAGTTATGGTTCTTGTGCACGACACTTCTCCATAATGTGTTCTGTCAGTGTATGAAGTTTCAAGTTGATAGCTTTTCTAGTTTGGAAGATATAGCCAGGACAAAAATTCAAAATGAAGTTATTAAAGGGCAATTACTCAAAAACTTAGGGTGACAGAGTTATGGTTCTTGTTTACTGCACTTCTCCACAATCTGTTCTATCAGTGTATATTGTTTCAAGTTGATAGCTTTTATAGTTTGGAAGATCTGGCCCAAACAAAAATCTAATGTGAAAAATATTAAAGGGCAATAACTAAAAAAATGAGGGTGGCACAGTTACAATTTTTGTGAATTGCTCTTCTCCAAAAGGTGTTCTATCAGTCTTTGAAGGTTCAAGATCATAGCTTTTATAATTTAGAAATTATGGCCCAGACGAAAATTTAAAGTGAAAACTAACAAAGGGCAATAACTCAAAAGAAAGGATGGCAGAGTTATGGTTCTTGCGCAATGCACTTCTTCATAATGTGTTCTATTAGTCTTTGAAGTTTCAAGATGATGGATTTTAAAGTTTGGAAGTTATGGCCTAGACAAAAATTCAAACTGAAAATTAACAAAGGGCAATAACTCGAAAAATAAAGGTGGCAGAGTTATGGTTCATGTGCACTGCATTTCTCCATAATGTGTTCTATCAGTGTATGAAGTTCCAAGTTAATTGCTTTTATAGTTTGGAAGTTATGGCCTGGACAAAAATTCAAACTGAAAATTAACAAAGGGCAATAACTCAAAAAACAAAAGCAGCAGAGTTATGGTTCTTGTGCACTGCTTTTCTCCATAATGTGTTCTATCAGTGTATGAAGTTCCAAGTTAATAGCTTTTATAGTTTGGAAGTTATGGCCTGGACAAAAATTCAAACTGAAAATTAACAAAGGGCAATAACTCAAAAAACAAGAGCAGCAGAGTTATGGTTCTTGTGCACTGCTTTTCTCCATAATGTGTTCTATCAGTGTATGTAGTTCAAGTTGATACCTTTTATGGTATGGAAGTTATGGCCTGAACAAAAATTCAAAGTGAAAAGTTGGTTATTTCAGAAATCAAGGCCAGATAATTTTAGAATGCAAACAGCGATCCAAATTCTAAGAGTCAGGTGCACAACTAGACATCATGGAGATTCATTGTGGCAAGTTTCAAATAATTCCAATGGAAACTGTAGGAGGAGTTGCGCACACAAGAAATTGCTAACGGACGGACGGACAGACAGACAGACGGACGACCGGGGGTATAACATACGACCCTTTGGGCGTATAAAAAAGATAGTCTACAATTACTTGTCAACTGAAATCGAGTTTCAACTGACAGAAATACATGTGGAAAACATGACTGAATCAATGCTCAAGGTTTTGTTTTTTTTTTCTTGTTAAAACCCTTCCACAAAGTATAATAAGTAACATTTTTCTTAAGCCTCCGCTTTCACAGTATACAGTAGCACCTCATTCTGTACATTATTCGATTAACCATAGTTTTAAAGAAACAAATACACCTCTTACGCCACTATTGGAAGTAAGCTCCATGTGATTTCATACCCGCATGGTCAGTAAGTAGAAAGCAGAGCCATTTCATTTCGTGGACACTGTCCAAAATTATTGTACTTGTCCTTAAGCCATTTCATTTCGTGGACACTGTCCAAAATTATTGTACTTGTCCTTGAGCCATTTCATTTCGTGGACACTGTCCAAAATTATTGTACTTGTCCTTGAGATTACAGCTCAAATTTTGATATGACTTCATGACAGGACGATGTCCTTGCTGTTTCTGAACATTCCAGCATGGAATTTTTGAGCTTTTGACAGTCTGAAATTACTGACGTCACAGTATGGGGGAAGAAAAAGCAAGAGAAAACCGAACCTTCTTGAAGGTTAAAGAAAAGTAGAAAGCTTTCAAGCCTAGTGAAAAACAGAGTGGTTCGAACAATGTTCGATCAGCCTGTTGTTTCTAATTTTGACATTACTTCTTTAAGCCTGCTGGACATTGTACAACTTAGAAATTGGTATTAAGGAGCCCCAGAAAAGTAACTTGTAGCAGAAATACATGTAGAATACTGACAGAAATACATGTAAAAAACATGACTGAATCAGTGCTAAATACTTTGTTATTTTTTATTGAAACCCTCTGACAAAGTATAATAAATAACATCTAACTCTTTACCACACAACAACATTTTGGACTGGTCCAAATTGAAAGCATTTGTAGATGATCAATTAAATGATCAGACTTGTTTCTGAAAATAAATTGCTATCAGCTTTTTTGCCTTTTTCCACAATGTTTTCAAGTCTACTTTCCCAGGGTCATTAAAATTTGGGATTGTGTGGTAAAGTGTTAAAGATCTTTTTTCTCATTGCACAATCATTAGCTCAGAGGGTTGAAGCAACTTCCAACATAATTTTAAAGGTATCAGTTTATTACTGCATGAAAATTTTAGACTGGTTCAAATTCAAAATTGCACGACAAATCAAATCAAATGGGTCAAATGACAGGAATTGTCTCTAAACAGGTAAACAAACAGTGGTTAAATGGAAAAAATGCTGGTTACAAGCATTTGCCACTTTTCCCATAATGTTTTTATAAGCCTTTCTTAGCATCAATAAAACTCTGGATGTATTGATAGAGGCTTAAATGCTCAACTCTTTACCAAACGATAAAATTTTAGAATGGTTCAAATTGAAAGCATCTGCAGACATCAAAAGAAAAGTGACTCAAATATTGAAATTTGTTTTGGGAAAAGTAGAAAACACTGCGGGGGAAAAGGAGAAAATGCTGGTTACCAGCATTTTCTCCTTTTACCCATGATGTTTTGAAAAGCCTTTTTCATCAGAGTCGTTAAAAGGCGGCATTGTATGGTAAAGGGTTAAGTAAGTCATCATAATGTACTAGACTTACAAACAAATCTAGATAATCATTAGCAATCACCTTGGAAATCCACTGGGTATAAAAATTCTCCCTATACAAACAGCAGTATCCATCATCTAAAGATAACTACTTCTGGATAAACCATTTGGTCTTCTTGGCTTAACTCTTTACCAAATGACAAAAATGTAGGCTTGTCTAAATTGAAAGCATTTGCAGCTGATAATTTAAATGTGGCTCAAACTGTTGAAGTTGTCTTTGATAGGGTAGAAAACATTGTGGAAAATGGAAAAAAATGCTGGTTACCAGCATTTTCTCCTTTTCCCACAATGTTTTCAAGAGGCTTCTTTCCCAGGGTCATTAAAAGTTGGGATTTAGTGGTAAAGGGTTAATTTACAAACATTTTCAAGCAAGGAAAACATGCTTTTATGACAGTTTGGAAAGCATTGTAGGAAATGGAGCAACTGTTGGTTCTCACTCTTTACCTCACAAAACATTCTTGGATTTGTCCCCACAGAAAGCATTTGAAAGCAGCAACAAACTGAATGTGGGTGAAATAATAGTATGTCTCCTCAAAGGGGGCAGAAACAGGGTGTGCGCCATTTTCTTGAAAGCGCCGTTCATTGAAAAAGATCCCTAGCCCTGACCCTTTACCTTTTAGAGCTTTTCATGAAATAAATCTATGGATTTAGTAGTTGGTATTTTAAAACATATATGGATTTCGAAATGTCGTGCACCGCAGAAAACATTGTGGGAAACAGGAGAAAATGCTGGTTACCTGCATTTTTTCCTTTTTCCATAATGTTTTCAAAACCTTTCTCTTTAGGGTCACTGCAACTTGGGATTGAGTGGTAAAGAGTTAACCTTTAACCCTTGACCACACCACTGTCGACCAGCTTCAATAGCTCAGGTGGTAGGGCATGATGGTGCACTACATTTTGAAACCATTTGCAGACGACAAAATAAATGTGGCTCAAAACTGAAATTTGTTTAGGGAAGTGTAGAAAACATTGTGGGAAAAGGAGAAAATGCTGGTTACCAGCATTTTCTCCTGTTCCCACAATGTTTTCAAAAGGCTTCTTTCTCAGGGTCGTTAAAAGTCGGGATTGTGTGGTAAAGGGTTAAAATACCGATTGCTAAATTCCTAGATTTATTTCATGAAAAGCTCTGTCTGGGAGGAAGATTTGAGCCACAATTCGTCTGGGTTAGGGTAAGGGATTGTTTTTGACAAACATGGTTTTCCACGAAATGTCATACACCAACAGGTGACTTGTGCATTTCAAATCTTGGGCCACCTGAGTGTATGGGTACGATCTACATAGCTCGCCACCTAAAATTACTTTCCGATGAAATGTTAAACCCAGGTACGGTGTGACGGTGCTGTACACTGACCACATTGATGAACCAGGCGTAACTTAGAATGGGTTTTGTCCAGTATCCTGCACTATCCCCCATTACACAACTAACAGAATTCTGGGGGTGTCATCCCTACGGGCAACCATTGGCAACAGTAAATAAATGAAAATCAACCAATCACACAACTGTTTGAATAACCCTAATGAAAAGGGCTGAAAATGATTTGAGAAAAGGAGAAAGTGCTGGTTACCAGTATTTTCTTCTTTTCCCACTGTTTTCAAGAGCTTTGAGTGAGTCCTCTAGGTTATATTAGACTTGGACTTTTTTTGTAATAAGGTTTAATACATGTTTTACAAGCATATTTATAATGTTTTGAAAATCTTTGGAATTGAAAGCAAGTCTTATTATACAAGTTTTATTACCTTCTTCAAAAATCAAGTCAACCATCCTTTTTGACAGGAAAATGACGACATAATCTAAGATTCTCTGCATTTTTTTGCCAGTAATTGTATGAAATTGGTCCTTTTTTAGACACTTACTGTTATTTTGAAATATATGAAAGCAGTTTATCGGATTTCTTACAAGAGTTTTGCCATCACTGTAATCTATGCTTGGGTAACCCTTACCAAACAATACCATGCTTTAACAACTCTGAGGAAGAGGCCTTTTTTGAAAACTTTGAATGAAAGTAGAAAATGCTGATAACCAGCATTTTCTCTTTTGCCACAGTGTTTTCTTCCTTTTCAAAATATTTCAATTCTTTTGTACTTTGTCATCTGCAGATGCTTTAAATTTGGATGGGTCCAAAATTTGTAATTTGAGTAAAGTTTAATATTTTTGCCAGTTATATATCCAGATCAAATACTTTAAAAAGTCAATTGAATTTAACCAGAAGAAATTTGACCAAAACCTCTAGAAAAATAACTGGCAGAGAAGATCCATGACCACACTTCATGTTCTGTGCAGTCTGATCTTGATCTACATGATCCACAAAAGAGCACTTGAAACCTTCAACACTCAGAGGGTTAAGCAATACCAAACAATAACATGATTTACCAAACCCTGAAGAAGGTTTTAGGCTTTTGAAAACATTGTGGGAAAAGGAGAAAATACTTGTAACAAGCATTTTCTCCTTTTTTCATGATGTTTTCTACTATTTCGAAGGCAAATCATATTACCCTGGATCTACTTTTGATAGGTCGTCAGTAAATGCCTTCAATTCTGACAAGTCTACAATTTTGTTATCTGGTAAGAGTTGTTTTATTCCTGTAACCCCCCCCCCCCCACCCAAAACATCTGTTATTACCAAAATATCTTCATCTTTGTGATTGAGAGAAAAGATAATAGAGCTATTTTCAAATTTACATAGGGAACACCTTTTTGGTATATTTGCTAAAACCTATGTTGTGCCTCCTCCACCCCCCACAAGGAAATTTCAATGAGTACCAACATATGGCCCGCAACATGCAAAATAAAACCTTTGGACATTTGTGTAAAGTGTCGTCCCATATAAGCCTGCACAGCCCGCGCAGGCTAATCCGTGACAGCACTTTATGACTACATAAGATTTTTTCATACAGCAGACTTTTGTGAAACAGAAAATAGCACAAAAACTGGAAGTGTCGTCTTGGATTAGTCAAAGACTGCACAGGGCCTGAATTGCTCCACAGGCATGATTGTGCTGTTTTTTAATAGCATACGCTATGAATTCATGATGCAAATAGGGTAAAAAGCAAACACACAAAAAAATGGGGCAAAGGTTGTTGAAACTGAGCTTGAACCCACTAAGAAAGCACAATTAGGCATGGTGAATTGAACAAAATTAATAGTGAAAAAACACAAGCGGTCCTTGAGGGCCTGAAATCGCTCTACTGGCAGTGAGTTTGCTTTTTTTCTAGCATACATTATGAATTCATGATGCAAAAAGATGAAAGACAAACACCCCCCCCCATCCCAAAAAAAACAACAAAAAAACGGAGGTATTGTTGCAACTGGGCTTGAACCCACTAAGAAAGCGCAAGTAGGCATGTTGAATTGAACAAAAAGTAAAAAAAAAGAAGTACAATTCCTCAAAACCAACTGTTTGAAATCCAGCCAAATTTCATAGGGTTTCAGTACTCATTGTATTAAACAATCCCTGCAAATTTCAAAGAAATGGACTAATAATGTGGACTGTGTTGAGTAAACAATACTAAGTCTTCAAATGGCTGCTTTTCCTTAACTGATTGCTAGATTTTCTTCATTTTTATTGGAGTTCAATCCCTTGATGACACAAATAATCTTTGCAAGTTTCAAAAGAATTGGATCTAAAATGCAGACTTAATTGCATAAAAAAGAAATGTAAATTTTCAGCTTCAAATGGTTCCTTTTCCCATTCTGATTGTTGAATGTTTTTCAAAATCGATAGAGTTCAAGCTATTGATAATATAAAGCAATTGTGCAAGTTTAATGAAAATTCGACCACAAATGCCGAGTCATAGCATAAACAAGAAAAGTAAATTTTTGAATTTAAATGGCTCCTTTTCCCATACTGATAGTCAAATTTTTGTCAAAATCAATAATGTTCAAGTTTTTGATGGTACAAAGCAACTGTGCAAGTTTCATGAAAATCGAATCACAAATGCTGAATTTATCACAGAAACAAGAAATGAACATTTTGAACTTTAAATGGCTACTTTTCCCATACTGATTGTCAGACTTTTTTCAAAATCAATAGGCTTCAAGCTATTGATGAGATAAAAAAAACTGTGCAAGTTTCACGAAAATCTGACCACAAACGTAGACTAAAACACATAAACAAGAAAAGGAAATGTTGAATTTAAATGGCTACTTTTCCTACACAGATTGTCATTTTTTTTTTCAAAATCAATTGCGTCCAAGCTTTCAATGAGATAAAAAATCTGTGCAAGTTCCATGAAAATCTGACCACAACTGCAGAATTAATTGTGTAAACAAGAAATTTATACGATGAATTTTAAATGGCTGCTTTTCCTACACTGATTGTCAGACTTTTTTCAAAATCGATAGCGTTTAAGCTATTGATGAGATAAACAAAGTGTGCAAGTTTCATGAAAATCAGACCACAACTGCAGACTTTAGTGCATAAACAAGAAATTAAATTTTTGAACTTTAAATGGCTACTTTTCCTACACTGATTGTCAGATATTTTTCAAAATCAATAGGCTTCAAGCTATTGATGAGATAAACAATCTGTGCAAGTTTTACAAAATTCCGACCATAACTGCAGACTTTACTGTGTAAACAAGAAATTTAAATGTTGAATTTTAAATGGCTGCTTTTCCTACACTGTTTACCAACATTTTCTCCTTTTTCCCAGAATATTTCAAAAGGGAGTTTCCAAAGGGTTTAGGGTTAAAGGGATTTCAGAAACCAATTTTTCGGTAACACTTTCTCACCATAACCTTGTTATTGGGATTGTTTAGATGTTTTTTCCTAACTGAAAAGGTCCATTTCATTGATTCAGCTCTTCAGGGTTAAATACGAGTACTTATGTTTGAAAATACCTGTTTTTGTTTGTTTGTTTGTTTGTATGGTGTTAATGCTGTTTAACTCTTTACCAGATTACACAATGGTAGACTTGCTCAAATTAAAAACATTTGCAAACAACAAATAAAATCTGGCTCAAATGATGGAATGCCTCTGATGAGGAAGAAAACAATGTGGAAAAAGAAAAAAAAATGCTGGTTACCACCAGTTTCTTCTATTCCTACAATGTTTTCAAGGGTCGTTCAAACTCAGGATCATGTGGTAAATGGTTGAACCTTATTTTGGTTTTATTGCAGCAGCCAGTGTACCTATGTATGCTTTTCTGGAGTTTCTTTTACCAGCACTACACAGAGGAAAATTATTTACTTTGTAGCTTGTAAAGTCTTTCCTACAAAACCAACTTTAAGATTTATCCATATTGAGGTACTGTTGGTTATCAGCATTTTCTCATTTTTCCACAATGTCTAATCCTTTACCAAACAATCCAGTAACCTAATGACCCTGGGGGAGAAGGATTTTGAAAATGTGGGAGAGAGAGAAAATGCTTGTAACCAGCATTTTCTCCTTTTCCCACAATGTATCCTACCCTTTGAATGACAAATTTCATGTTCGAGTAACATTTGACATATGTAAATGCTTTCAATTTGAACACGTTTATAATTTGTTGTTTAGCAAAGAGTTAAAAAACATCTCTTCGGTCATAGAAAATGCAAGATTATTTTGTAAAAGGTTAAATACAGAAATAAACAAAGGATCTTTGAAAGTATGAAGACAAGAAGAAGAATTTGGCAAATAAAGCAGTTGCTCATTACAACAATTTCTCCAATTTCCAACAATGATTTCAATATTAAGCACTTCACATGTATCAAATGACCTGTATGAAGTAAATGGACCATGCTATGTGAAAAGGTGGTTTAATGCATCTGGGAAAAAGTAGTGATGCCGGTCAGCCTGTGCGGATTGCGCAGGCTGACCTGGATTGATACTTTTTGTTATTGGTAGATCGTTAAATTGTCTTCCTGTCAAAGGACTATTGTGCCTTAAGAGTAAGCTGGTTTTAAGCCTAGATGAATACATACTACCGGTATGCAACAATCTGCTTAGTAAAATGCAATGCAAAAATGCATTAAATCCCCTTTTTCTAGAGCACCACTGAAATATAAGATTATATCTGAAAGAACTAGAAGATGTGTTTCCTTGAAAAATAAATGGTCCAAGTTTCCCTGGGGAATTCAGATCTAGAACCTGAATCAAAATTTTCTTATATTTGATTGCGGGCCAATCTAGAAACATTCTGAAATGATTTCCTTACAAATACAGATGAAAAGAGATTCTTGCAAGCATGGCATTTTTCTTAGACTTCTGAAGACTAATTGGAATTACTGCTCGTAAAGAATTTCTGCTTTTCTAACCCTCCAGACTAATTCCAAAAGGAAAACTTTCAGGCAAGGAAAACTAGAGCTATCACTAAACGTGATCATACCCCCCAACAGCTCCTTGTCACAAAACAGATTAATGTCACAGGAATGCAAAATAAGTGACTGGAGAGTCAATTATACCAGAGCTATCACTGAAGGTGATGAATATCCTGCAATGGCTTCTTGCCAAAGAATTACTCTTTGTTACAGACTAAAGACTTGGAGAGAATAAAACTTACTTGATACATTTTTTTTTACCAGCTGGACAAATTGAGATTGGTTTAAATGAAAAGGTTTTGCAGACAACAAATGTCTTTTCATGCAATGTTTTTGACCAGACTCTACATCTTACTTATACAGTACGGAAAGTAACGAAAGCAACCTCCGAACCGAATCGGAACCGTAATAGTAACTGAACTGAACCGAAAGTAATAAACTTAAGAAAACATTGTAAATACAGAAGCCATTGCTCACGATGTTTACAATGTTTTCCTTTTCAGTCATATAATACGGAATGCACTGAAACCGCAGCAAAGCCGAAGCGGAACCGCAAAAAATGTTGCTTTCGTTAGTTTGCGTACGGTATTGGTATCTATTTTAACACATCACAAGTTGAAGACTTGGAATAGTTGTGGAGAACGTAGTAAATGCTTGTAATCATCATTTCATTTTTTTCCCAAGTAACTGCAAAGATTAATCTTTGCAATTTTGTGTAGAAAGTAGTAAGTGCTGGTAATCAGCATTTTCTCCTTTTCCAAACATATCTGAAAGATTAATCTGTCTTATATTTGAGTAAACTTCCGATGAAAAGATGAAATTGACATGACATGACATAAGTGAAGTGACATGAAAACTTACTAGTGATGGTTAGTGATGGTAAGTCTACTGTTAACTATCTACAGGTGTAGGAATCTATCATAAGAGAACGACAAAAAAGGGCTTAGCTCTTGGAAATTTTATTTAATTAACTAAGAACAATTTATGATATGCACATCTTTGCTGAGTGCAAAGTCTATCCATGAAGTTTGAAAGAAATTTGTCCAGAATCATGAAAGGGCCATAACTCCATGAAACCTAAATAAACCATAACCAAAATAGGATATGCACATTTCTGCTTGATACTGAGTCTATTTGTGTAGTTTGAACCAAATCTGTCCAATAGTTGATGAGAAAAAGAGCGGACAAGAAATTTCATGAAAGGGCCATAACTCAGTGAAAAATCAATGAACCATAACCAACATTTCATATGCACATCTCTGCTTGATACTGAGTCTACCTGTGAAGTTTGAATAAGATTCGTCCAATAGTTTATGAGAAATAGAGCGGACAAAAAGCTACAGACCGACCAACGGACGGACAGCTGTGTTAAAAGTATTCTATCAAAAGTATAATTTATTTTCATCAATTCAGCAAGGGCACCGTCATAAAGAGAACGACAAAAAAGGGCTTAGCTCTTGGAAATTTTATTTAATTAACTAAGAACAATTTATGATATGCACATCTTTGCTGAGTGCAAAGTCTATCCATGAAGTTTGAAAGAAATTTGTCCAGAATCATCAAAGGGCCATAACTCCATGAAACCTGAATAAACCATAACCAAAATAGGATATGCACATCTCTGCTTGATACTGAGTCTATTTGTGTAGTTTGAACCAAATCTGTCTAATAGTTGATGAGAAAAAGAGCGGACAAGAAATTTCATGAAAGGGCCATAACTCAGTGAAAAATCAATGAACCATAACCAACATTTCATATGCACATCTCTGCTTGATACTGAGTCTACCTGTGAAGTTTGAATAAAATTCGTCCAGTAGTTTATGAGAAATAGAGCGGACAAAAAGCTACAGACCGACCGACGGTGTCCAGAATCATCAAAGGGCCATAACTCCATGAAACCTAAATAAACCATGACCAAAATAGGATATGCACATCTCTGCTTTATACTGAGTCTACTTGTGTAGTTTGAAGCAAATCTGTCCAATAGTTGATGAGAAAAAGAGCGGACAAGAAATTTCATGAAAGGGCCATAACTCAGTGAAAAATCAATGAACCATAACCAACATTTCATATGCACATCTCTGCTTGATACCGAGTCTACCTGTGAAGTTTGAATAAAATTCGTCCAGTAGTTTATGAGAAATAGAGCGGACAAAAAGCTACAGATCGACCGACCGACGGACGGACGGACGGACGGACCGACGGACCGACCGACAAGCTGACTCCTATATACCCCCCAAACAGAGTTTTGGGGGGTATAATAATTACCAAAATAATCCATTATCAAGGCCTTTGGTATATAATATCCCACCACAGTAGACAGTGTAGAACAACATTAGAGTTCAGATTGTATTTTCCTTGCAGTCAGACCTTATCTACACAGTGTGCAAAAGGGGCAGAGTAAGCTAGGTGTTATAACATTTCTGTAGATACTAAGTGACTGGGTGTAATTGATAGTTAGGTACCAGCATTTTCTCCTTTTCCCACATTATGTCTTCAAATGCATTCTATCTCAGGGGACTGTGTAGTAGAGGGTTAAAGCTCAGTTACAAGCACATGTTCTTCACAAATTATCTGTTATATAAACTCTTCCTCACAATGTTTACTTGGAACCATCATGGAACAATAACTGTTCAGTCAATTCAAACCTTAAACTTGCATATATTTCATTTCACAAGTTTCTGAGAAAATTTTTACATGATTAATTCTTATATACTGTATCTGCAAAGATGGCTTTAAGACGAGGACACAGACTGAAACACATGACAAAAATGTCCTCTTTTTTTCATTATTTTTTCTAATCTTGTTTGTGATGGGTTGGCTGTTATAATTGCATTGCAAGAAATAAATACATTTTAACCCTTTACCGCACAATGCTGCCTATTGACACCCCTGGGAAAGAAGCCTTTTGAAAACATTGTGGGAAAAGGAGAAACTGCTGGTAACCAGCATTTTCTCCTTTTCCCACAATGTTTTCAACCCTATCAAACAAAAGTTGCACCATTTGAGCCACACTGAAATTGTCATCTGCAAATGCTTTCAATTTGGACAAGGCTGAAATTTTGTTGTGTGGTAAAGGGTTATACAGGCTAGCTGGAGAGTTGTTAAGATAGCTTAACCATTTACCACACAATCCCAACTTTTAACAATCCTGTGGTAAGAAGCTTTTGAAATCATAACCAGCATTTACTCCTTTTCCTACGATGTTTTCTACCCTATCAGGTTACTAAATTAAGCTCATAGGTATCAGTTTTGAATTTATTGTCCACAGAGCTAAGTATGAATTTAGAGGAATCTAAAATTTGTCATTTGGGAAAGGCTTAAATGATAGAGTTCCTGGACTTCGTTTCTGAAGATGTCTTGTTCAAATCCAAGTTATTGGAATTAATTCTTTGGGTAATTTTGTTTGTTTCCTTCAACCAGCCGAGAGTGAACAGGAACGTCCTGATGGTCTTTCCTTACAAAATGTACATGCTTTCTTCTGAAATTATGTTTTTGGACAATAATCTAGGTTTAAGCAGCCAGTAAGCATCTATCACAACTATTCCTCATTTTGCAGCCAGGATAGATCCAGATCAGACAGCACAAAACATGATATTAGAGATAACAGCATATAGACTCCTGCAATGAAATGTAAATGTCATCCGCCAAATGTCAATAATTGTTAATTCTAGCATAACCAGAGAGAATTGCCATCTAAAATTGAGAGACTTCTGTCTTAGGTTACATTTTGTTTTTTGCTGAAAGGGAAGAATCAATCGATTTGCTGGCATTAAATGCCATTTTGAACAATATTATAGTCTTCTATATACATGTACGAAGAAGCTAATAGGAGGTAATTCTAGAATGTTTTAACCCTCAACTCTTTACCAGATGACAAAACTTTGGACTCAACCAAATCGAAAGCATTTGCAGACAACAAATTAAATGTATCTCAAATGATGATTTCTATTCTTTGATGGGGTTGAAAATGTTGTGGGATAAGGAGAAAATGCTTGTTACCAACATTTTTTCCTTTCCTCACAATGTTTTCAAAAATCTCCTTCAGGGTTGTTTAAACTAGGGATTGTGTGGTAGAAAGTTAACCAATTTGTATGTATGTATTAGAGCTTAATACCGTTTTAACAGCTAAGGTCATATCACGGCTGTCAGTGCACCTACACATGTATTTCCTGGCTTTCTCACACCAGCACTGACACAACTTTCTTTCCAAGTCACTGACTACTTCTGTCACATGCACCTGAGGGGCGAAAAATCGCCAGAAAGAAAATTTGCCTCAACCGGGTATCAGAGGAGAGTTAAACAGACAATTCTTAGTTTTAACAACCCTGAGGAAGATGGCTTTTGTAAACATTGTAGAAAAGGAGAACATGCTGATAACCAGCATTTCTCCTTCTCCAATATTTTCTATCTATCCTTTCAAAGCCATATTCCATCATTTGAGCCAGATTTATTTTGCCATCTGCAAATGCTTTAAAGTTTGATTGGTTTGAAATTTTGTTATCTGGTAAATAGTAAACAGTATATGGCCAATAGATCTACCTGATGCAAAAAAAAATATAGACCATCCAAGGCAGGACCACCTACCTCACAATCTGTCCATGGACAACTCCCTTGTGTCCGTAATTTGTTATGACGGAGCTGACGGTGCTTTGAACAGACCAAAATATCATACATTTTGAATACAGGAAACTATAAATCTATATTTTGGAATCTCCAGGAAATGTACTTGTTATTATATCTTATCATTTTTTAAAATTTTGGAGACACCAGCTTTCAAAATATTCAAATGTCAAATCTATCCATATTTAGACACCAGCTTTCAAAATGTATGTATTCAAATGTTAAATCTATCCATGTTACAGCAACACAAAAGTATACTGAAAAAAATTTCTGACCGAACACTTTTAGAACTAAAATATTAACCACAAAACAGACATATTTTTATCTTTTGCTTTGCATGCCATAGTGTTGTGGAGAATCCCTATGCAGTGCACACGATCTCCAAGCACATTCCCCTTGGAATAATTCACTCAAGGGGTTGGAGGCTCTTTAACCCTTTACCAAACGACAAAATTTGAGACTGGTCCAATTTGAAAGCATTTGCAGACGACAAAATAAATGTGACTGAAAAATTGAAATTTGTTTTGAAAAGGGTAGAAAACATTGCGGGAACAGGAGAAAATGCTGGTTACCAGCATTTTCTCCTTTTCCCACAATGTTTTCAAAGGGCTTCTTTCACAGGGTCATTAAAACTCGGGATTGTGTGGTAAAGGGTTAATCAAAGACTTGCTTATGACTCATGATGATGAGTTACATTTGCAATATTTTATATCATTTCTGGTACAGAGTCAATTGAAATAACTCAGAAAAAGAGTTAAAAATGCTGTAAACATGCTGTGTATGACTCCTGTAGACTACGGACGAGAGGTTGGGATGCTGGTTGGCCAGCTTTCAGAAAGACATTTTGGTTTTATTTTGTTTAAATTACCGTGTTTGTGGACGAGCTTTTATAATACACGTCTGTTAATCAGAAAGCTTATCATTTTGAAAACAAGAGCGGCAAATTGTCGCAAGATATGCCCGTCCCACTGCCAGTTGTTGAGGGGGATAATAATCGTAAAAGGGCAGGTAGAGGAAAATAGCAGTGCAGCAGAAATCATGTAAGTGATTGAAATAGGCATGAATGTCTCTGGCCAGAGCATAACTTTGTCATCTCCAGTCTGAACATCTTCAAATTTGGAATGCATGATTGTTGAAAAATTACGACAATTATTACAACAATCATGCATACCAAATTTGAGGATGTTCCGACTAGAGATGACAAAGTTATGCTCCGGACAAGCAGAAAATGCTGTAAAAAGAACAATCAAAGGGAAATAACTCAAAGACAGCATGAGGTAGAGTTATAGTTCTTTCGCACTGCACTCGGTATTATTGCAACAAACACAAATGCCAAGTTTCAAGTCAATCGGACTGAAGATGACAAAGTGATGCTCCGGACAAGCAGAAAATGCTGTAAAAATGACAATAAAAGGGAAATAACTCAAAGACAGCACGAGGTAGAGTTATGGTTCTTTTGCACTGCGCTCGGTATTATTGCAACAAACACAAATGCCAAGTTTCAAGTCAATCGGACTGAAGATGACAAAGTTATGCTCCAGACAAACAGAAAATGCTGTAAAAATGACAATCAAAGGGAAATAACTTAAAGACAGCACAAGGTAGAGTTATGGTTCTTTTGCACTGCACTCGGTATTATTGCAACAAACACAAATGCCAAGTTTCAAGTCAATCGGACTGAAGATGACAAAGTTATGCTCCGGACAAGCAGAAAATGCTGTAAAAATGACAATAAAAGGGAAATAACTCAAAGACAGCACGAGGAAGAGTTATGGTTCTTTTGCACTGCACTGGGTATTACTGCAACAAACACAAATACCAAGTTTCAAGTCAATCGGACTGAAGATCACAAAGTTATGCTCCGGACAAGCAGAAAATGCTGTAAAAATGACAATAAAAGGGAAATAACTCAAAGACAGCACGAGGTAGAGTTATTGTTCTTTCGCACTGCACTCGGTATTATTGCAACAAACACAAATTCCAAGTTTGAAGTCAATCGGACTGAAGATGACAAAGTTATTCTCCGGACAAAGAACTGGACGCCGCCTGCCCGCCCAACCGCCCGCCATGGGTGATCCCATAATACGGCCCGTCTTCAAATGGGCGTACAAAAAAAACAAGGGGGCCATGATGGCCCTGTATTGCTCCACTGGCTTATAAATATAAACTATAAATACTAAACATTTCAATTCTGAGCCAAATGGTTTCAAAATGAAGACTTACATTCAATTCTGGGCCAAATGGTTTCAAAATGAAGACTTACAAAGTTTTCTCTGTAAAAGCCCATGTGAAAGTTGAGACCCGCAGGGGAAAGCCATTTTTGATCCCAGAGCTGTAATTACTTGAACCCTGGTAGAGGTCCACAAAATAAAGCCACATGCCAAAATAATAAAAGTCTATGTTGTATGGTTTTAAATAAGGTGATTTTCAAGTTTCGTCCATTTTGATTTTTTGAATTTTCACGCTATAAGCACATGTTTATGACCCATGAGATAGGACTAATTTTGACATAACTTGCTTGAATAACTTTGGAAGAGGTTATTTAGATTACACTCATACAATATTACAACTGTAACTCAAGGTAAGGAACAAGAAGACCTTTTAAGTTCTCACTATATTAGCCTCTGTAAAGCTTGTGACTTATTGGGTGAAGCAGTTTCAGAGATGATAAGCTTGATGGCCTTAGGCCTGTGGAGCTAAAAAGCAGCGTCTTTTTCATGAGCTACAATGATGTTAGTAAATACAAGCTTTTGGAAAAGATTTTTAAAGGTTTTTCAATACTTTTCAGTTTTGTAGCCATAGCAACCATAGCTTTTAAAAGAACTTAATTCTTTGAAGACATTCGGAAGAACATCATGGCAAGATGATATCTGTAAAGTTTGGTCAAATTTGGAAGAGTGGTTTCAAAGAAAAAGATGGAACAATCTTGGTAGAAGTCTACAATATGAATCGGCATGCCAAATTTTTATAGCCCTAGGCCTTACAGTAAGGATAAAAAAAGATATCTTAAGTTTTCACTATGTAAGCCTATCTAAAATTTGTGAACCCTGAAGTGGCACAAATTTTGATCCCAAGGCTCAAAACATGCCAAATTTGTTAGTCCTATGGTTTATGGTTAGAAACAAGAAGATTGTCGAGAAGTCTTCCCTATATAAGCCCTTATAAAACTTTGACCCCAGGGCTACAGTTGGATTAAATGGGGAATATGTGTATTAGAAAAACAACATGCCAAATTTGGGAGTTCTTGGCCTTATGGCTAGTAACAAGACGGTTTCTGAAGTTTTCACTCCATAAACCCATGTAAAACTTGTGACCCCTGGTGCAGGGCCAAACTTGATCCTAGTAACTTGGGCCCTCTTTGTAGTTGTCCACTAGATAATGCTATAATTATGCAAAATTTGGTAGACCTAAGCCTTATGGCTATGTACACCAAGATTTAAAAGTTTTCCCTATATAAGCCCAAGTAAATCTTGTGAACCTGTGATTCCCCCCCCCCCCCACGCCCCCAGCATGAGGCAAAATTGACCCCAGGACTGTAATTTGGGCACTTTTGGTAGACCCCCACTAGATCAAGCTAAATGCAAAATTTTGTAGCTCTAGGCCTTATGGCTAGGTACAGGACGATTTCTCAAGTTGTCACTATGTAAGCCCATGTAAAACTTGTGACCCCTGCGGCGGGGCCAATTTTGACCCCAGGGCTAAAATTTTGGCCGGCTTGGTAGAGGCCCACTAGATATAGCTACATGCAAAATTTGGTAGCTCTAGGCCTTATGGCTAGGTACAGGAAAATTTTTAAAGTTTTCTCTATATAAGCCTATGTAAAACTTGTGACCCCTGGGGCACGGCCAATTTTGACCCCAGGGCTATAATTTGAAGAAACATGATAGAGGTCTACTACATAAAGCTACATGCCAAATTTGGTAGCCCTATGCTTTATGGTTTCAGACGATGATTTTTAAAGATTTCCAATATTTTTCAGTTTTGTTGCCATGGCAACCAGATTTTTTAAAGGAATCAAATTCTTTCAAGAAATTCTGAAGAGGACCATGGCAGGATCATTTCTGTGAAGTTTCATGAAAATTGGATGGGTAGTTTCAGAGAAGAAGATGTTTGAAATAAAAGTTAATGCATGGATGGACTGACGGACGGACGCACGACGGACACTGGGCCATGACATAAGCTCTCTGGCCTTTGGCCAGTGGAGCTAAAAACCACATTAAGCAGCTTAGATTTGCAAAAAGTACCGGATTCAGGTCCTGTAAATATTTGTAATTACCGGTATCTCCCTTTTATGAGTCAAATAACGTATTTTTTCTCACTATTTACTATCTCTGAAAGTAATCATAACACATTGGCATGTTTACTTCACATTTTGGTGACCCTTAATATTGGAGTCACATAATGTGATACGCTGAACCAAGCATGTCACTGTTTTTTGGTGCATATTTCAGTACATTACTGCAAAGTCAAAATAAATTCAACATCTTTCAAACATTGAATGGCATGTTTTTAACAAGACAGAGCTTTCAAACATTAGAAGGCATTTTGTGGATAAATGCTCTGTCTTATTTAAAACATTAGTTTGGTTAGAAGTTTTGCTCAGTATAGATCTGACCCAGAGTTTTTTTGGGGGGGAAACTTGACAGTTTGTACAGAAAAATTATAAGGATGTGCAAATTTTACTCTTACATCACAATACAGAGGGCCATTGGCCCTACAGTGCTCACCTGAGTAAAGTCATCTACAGTTGAAAAAGCTGAAGAGATCCTGGTTTTAATGAGTGTGAGTGTCCTACCTTTGGACCTGACATGGCAAACTTGTCCAAGATATCATCAAGACAAACATTCTAACCAAGTTTCATAAGTATAAGGCTGAAAATGTGGGCTCTACGGTGCACACAAGGTTTATCTAAGATTTGGCCCAATGACAGACTTTTTGACCCAATGTCACTAAATTTTAAACTTGTCCAAAATATCATTAGGACAAACATTCTGACCAAGTTTCAAGTGTACCAGGCTGAAAATGTGACCTCTATAGTCCACATAAGGTTTTTTTCAGATCTGGCCCAGTGACCTACTTTTGGACCCGATGTAGACCAATTTCAAACTTGTCCACGATATCATCAAGACAAACATTCTGACCATATTTCTTGAGTATCAGGCTGAAATTGTGGCCTCGAGTGTACACAAGGTTTTTCTTAGTTTTGGCTCATTGACCTACTTTTTGACCCAAATGATTCAATTTCAATCGGCTCAGTGACCTACTTTTTGACCCAAATGATCCAATTTCACTCATGTCTAAGATATTGTCAAGATAAACATTCTGACAAAATTTCATAAGAAAACGGCTGAAAACGTGGCCTCTAGAGTGCACACAAGCTTTTTCTAAGGTTTAGCCTAGTGACCTACTTTTTTTACCTAACATGAACCAATTTCAAAAGTGTCTGAGATATTATTAAGAAAAACATTCTGACCCAGTTTCATGAGCATCAGCCTGAAAATGCAGCCTCTAGAGTGCACACAAGGTTTTTCTAAGATTTAGCCCTGTGACTTATTTTTTGACCCAACATGACCCTATTTTGAACTTGTCCAAGATTTTATAAAGACAAACATTCAGTACCATGATTATCTGACTGAAAATGTGGCCTCTAGAGTGCACACAATGTAAATGTAGATGACCTGGATGACGGACGACAGACACAGCCTAATCACAAAAGCTCACCTTGAGCACTTTGCTAAAAACTAAAAAGATACTACAAAAAACACTTTGCCTCCAAAGTGCAGCTGCAATGTTTTATGGAAATGCTGTTATGATGTTATTTGACCATCTGCACAACTGGCGCCATTTTGACACATTTCTGAATATTTATTTTAGGCAAAATAACATGTTTCAAATTGGAAAAAAAATGGAAGCCCAGCAATGCGCATTACATGGATTACTATGGTTACACATATTTTGCTTTTGAAATGTTTTAAACATGCAAAATTTTTAAATCAGGCTTATAATATGTTCATGCCATTTCAGGAAAATTTCTAGCTTAGAATATCAAGAAACATGGGTTTTACAGCAACATTCTACGGATAATGAAACAGCCCTCATACATGTAAAAAGCTTAATTGCCTTTAATGGAGAATAACCAAGCAAAAATTCTCCTAGGGTCCTATGTGACTGAGCTGTGGCAAAGTGTGAGATGCTTAACCTGGAAGGCCTAGGTTTGAGCCTCACCAGAAGCACTGGGTTTTATGTGAGGTCATCTTTGGGCAAGACACTTCTGAGAGCCCTAGCCTAGTACAGGCAAAATCCAGGACATACATGAATATATAAGCTGTTGCCCTGATATGACTGAAATAATGTTGAAAGCAGCTTTATATAATTAGGCAAACAATGATTCAACAATCCAAATTCTCCCAAAGCTGTGAAATGCAATACAACAAAGACCTTCTTCACGAAATGATGTGTTAATCCTTTACCTTATGGAAAAATGTTAGTCTCTTCTATATTGAAGGAATTTATAGTTGACAATTCAAATGTTATTTGTATGAAAGTATTTCTCTTAGAATACATAGAAAACATCTGTTACAGGCATTTTCTCCTTTTCCCATAAATCTTTTTAAAATCCTTCTTTTTCAGGGTCATTAAAAGTTAGAGGATTGTGTGGCAATGTGTTAACCCTCGAAGTACCATTCACAATTTGATTGCCTTTATGGATAGCTTGGCTCAAGAACATGCAGTCTGATCTTTCATCTACACTGTTCGTTTTGCCAAGACATTTTGGGTAAGAGCAACCTTAAAACTGCAGTTAGTGGGGGGCTAATTTTTAGACTGAAAACGCCTGGTTGTGCATATATTTAGAATACTATGTGTTAACCCTTAAGAGCGCCTTTCATGACAATAGTTGCCTTTTGCGGCCAGTGTAGATCAAGATCAGACTGCACAAAATGTGCAGTCTGATCTTTGATCTACACTGTCCGCTTTGCTAAATCTATACAGACAAAAGCAACCATGGAATTGCAATTATTTGGTCTTATTTATTGACTGAAAATGTCTGTTGGGTTTTTTCAGTGCTTTAGGGATTAATACATCTGAAGATGTACAAGAAAAATGGAAGTTGTGTGTCAGCACTGTATAAATTACTCCATCTTGTCATGGGATCATTCAGTTTTGAAACATGGTAGATAAATTTTGCAATAACTTATCCCTGGTTTTGGGGACAATGATGTCTGCATCGACATAAGAAAGAAAGAATGATTGGATGCACATTTATTTTATCATATGGCATCCAATGGATACAGGAAAAAAAAGTATTTGAATTCAATTTCTTAACCCTTAAGCTTCTAATTGTGACCCACTGACACTTTGCGGACAGTGTAGATCAAGATCAGACTGCACAGAACGTACAGTCTGATCTTTGATCTACACTGTCCGATACGGTATTTATTTCCGGTGAAATAAACTTTGAAACCGCAATGTTTGGCCTTTTAGTATTGGGTAGAAATTTGCGTTTCATTTATTCAGCAGCTTAAGTGTTAAAAATTATTCAGTATCACCTAACTAGTATGGTGTTGTTTGTTTTTTATTTTCAGCAATGGTACTTTCTTTAAACCTTTACCCGACAACAAAATTATGGGCTTGCTGGAATCCAAAACATTTGCAGACAACAAATACAATGTGAGGCAAATGATGGAATTTGTGTCAGAAAGAGTAAAAAACATTATGAGAAAAGGAAGAAATGCTGTTTACCAGCATTTTCTCCTTTTCCCATCGTCTTTTCAAAATTCTTTTTCCTTATAGTCATTAAAAGTGGTAAAGGGTTAATGGGTGCAATTAGCAGCTGCTATAAATAAATTTGTATACAAACACAATGTTTTAGACCTACTGTACTAGTAACCACAATTTACTCTGGAGAGTTTTTATGTTTCATCCTAAAAACAAAGAATTGACACAATGGCAGACAAAAACATGTATAGACAACTCAATCTACTAAATTTGTGGGGAAAAAGAAAACTTGAAGAAAACACCAAATACTGACATTCAGCAATCCCTAATATTATTGTCAACTGGTGAAGCTTCACTAGCAGTAAGCTCTAATTTATGAAAAAAATGATTGCATATTCTTGTGAGACAGACTCTTTCTGCAAAATGCTCCTCCAATCCCTGTACTAATCATGTTTTTTTCTGGTTTAAACTGTATTTATACCCCTCCGCCCATGTAGCATGTCTGTCTACCCATCTGTTTATACGTCCATCAATTTGTGCATGTATTTGTTACAGTGCTTTAACTCAAAAGTAGTTTGACCTTAGGACCCTGAAACTTTATACGAGGGACACTTTTTAAGTTCGTAGAGTAAGCCTATAACTTTTTAACGCGATTATGAAGTTGCACGATTTTTACACAGAACTTGCGTAATCATTCCTCTCTCGAATGGTGTCACGGTATGCGGCGCACGAGGTCCACGTGCGCGCTGCGCTGGGTATTTTCAACACATGGTTTTATACACTATAGTGAAATATAGCATTCAATATGGATGGAAAAATCTCTGAACAGAGGGTATATTGTAAGATTCGAGCACAGCTCGGGTTTCCGCCAACAGAAATTCATGCTGATTTGCGAAAAGTTTATGGGAATGGTGCTTTAAAATATGCTACAGTTTGCAAGTGGGTACGTCGTTTTAATGATGGTCGGGAGTCAATTGAAAATGACCCTCGGGTGGGTAGGCCGGTTTCCGTTTTGACGGAAAAGAACGTTGCTACTGTGAAAACGTTAATTGAGGAAGACGCACGTTATACCGTGCAAGAGATAGAAAAATTAAGTGGCATTCATTCGTCAAGTGTTTTGAAGATCTTACGTGAACGACTTGGGCTACGTAAGATGTGCGCGCGCTGGGTGCCCCATTTGCTCACTGACGAGCAGAAATAAAGTCGGGTTAGACTTGCATCGCAAGTTATAGAAAAATATGATAAATGTGACCCACGTCGTTTGGAAGAGATTGTTACAGGTGATGAAACCTGGATCTATCATTTTCAACCCGATTCTAAGGCTAAAAATAAGGTTTGGGTTTCATCTGAGGGCGACAGACCTGTCATTGCGCGCCGTTGCAAAACATCAAATCGCATGTTGTATGCGATATTCTTTGATTCGAAAGGTCCAGTCCTTCAAATTCCAGTCCCGAAAGGTAGTTCTGTCACTGGAAAGTTTTACAGAGAAAGTGTTCTTACTCAACTTGTTGATTTCTATCAGAAACGCAGACCGCGCACCGGTGTCCGCGGCATCAAATTACTCCATGATAACGCACCGGCCCATAAATCCGCTACGGTACAGGAATATCTGAAAGAATCTGGGCTCGATGTCTTAGATCATCCCCCATACGGCCCTGACCTGTCCCCCTGTGACTTTTGGTTGTTCCCAAGACTAAAGGAAATGCTGGCAGGGCACCGTTTTGAATCCCGTTGTGGTATAGGCAGTGCGGTCTACCAGTGTCTGCAACATATACCTAAAGAGGACTACCGGGCGGCGTTCCGGAAATGGGTAGATCGGTGTAAAATGTGTGTGGAGGCAGACGAGGCATATTTCGAAGGTCTTAGATAAATAAAATTTTGATATTTCAAGCGGTTTTAAAAAGACCGCCCTACTCTATGAACTTAAAAAGTGTCCCTCGTACATGTCTTCCTGATGACCTAAGGATGTGCTCCGTTGTTTTAGGGTCAGATGAGTCAAAGGTCAAGGTCACAGGTGAACTCTGTTTTGTCTGATTGAGCTCCTTCAGTGACATTGTGCTGGTGGGGGGTGGGATCTGTCTACTTTGAGACAAATTTAATTTTTATTTTTTTATTGCAGGATGCTCTTCCCTTCATGATACAAATAACAAAGATTTTCTTTTACTTTTGTATTAACCCTTTACCACACAATGCCAACTTTTGATGACCTTGAGAAACAAGACTTTTGAAAACATTGTGGGAAAAGGAGAAAATGCTGGTAACCAATGTTTTCTACCCTATCAAAGACAATTTCAACAATTTTAGCCACATTTAACTTGGCGTCTGCATATACTTTTGGATCAAATTTTGTCACATGGTAAAGGGTTAATACAATGCTTATTAAATAAGCATAAAACCAGATTTAGGCTTAATTTTTTGAGGGAGAGAAAAATGATATTTTGTAAGGAAAAATCAGGACACAATTGTTAACCTTAGTTGCAGCACAAAGTGCTGACAAAAAAAGTTCTTTCGTTGGTACTCAAACCCATGACCTTAGAAATCATAGTTAGGGACTATGACTCCAACACTGAGCTAGGATGCCATTGCTTACATATTCCTGTGTTAAAAATGTATTTATTGCTTTTTATGCACTATAATGCCTAACTGAACCGAAAATTTTATTGAAAAAATACAACAAACTCGATAAGTCTTTGTGTGTTTCTACAAATATTTCTACCCATGTTTTATTTTAAAGCCATCATTGCACGCCAATGAGAAATAGCAGTCATTGTTTAGAGTTTCTTAAAAAACTTGCAAAACGTAATCTGGTTTAAAGTCTCTTTAAAACTTTCAAGTTACATCGACTTTTATCACCTGGCTGTAAGTGACTTTTTGTATAATAGGCACCAGTAAAAGTTGGAACAGGCAATGATATCTTACATTTCTTAACCCTTTACCGCACAATGTCGCCTTTTAAACACCTCTGGGAAAGAGGCCTTTTGAAAACATTGTGGGAAAAGGAGAAAATGCTGGTAACCAGCATTTTCTCCTTTTCTCACAATGTTTTCTGCCGTATCAAGAGAAAATTGTACCATTTGAGCCACACTGAAATTGTTATCTGCAAATGCTTTCAATTTCGACAAGGCTAAAAATTTGTCATCTAGGAAAGGGTTAACCCATATGGAGTAAAGAGCTGAAACAAAGCATTCAAGCCAACACTAAAAACCTAAATTCTGCTATATGAAAGGTAGCTTTGGGGGAAAGATATCTCCTTACTGGACAGTGTAGATCCAAGATCAGACTGCACATTTTGTGCAATCTGATCTTGATCTACACTATTCGCAAGAGGTCCTTGAGTTGCACATAGCAGCTTAAGGGTTAAAACCCAACAATAAAAATATGATCTAGTGCTAGACCCCAGAGGCTTGGTGCCTGATTTTTTCCTGCTGTTCATCCAATTGATCTCTATTTAAAAGCTGTAAAACCCTGTTGATCCACAAAACTCTCTGCCTGGAAGGATCGACACTATGTGTTAGTGTAGATCAAAATCAATCAAAATCAATCTGTATGCTTGTATCAAGATCAGAGGGTACAAAACATCATTATGGCCTGACTTTGGAGCTCGTCACAATAGCCCTATGTTGTTTGTGCTAAAGTTGTCATTGTCAGGCAGTGAAACAGTGAAACAGAGGATATTTGTGGGGTTTTGTGGTGAAAGATCAAAACAGATGAAATGAATTTCCATCTTTCATACAAAAAAAACAAAAACTTCTACTTACTTCATAACTTTAACCCCTTTTTTGTTGGGACTTACCAAGTACAGGGGAGCCCTCTGTATTTCCATACCAGTGATTTTATCAATCTGTAAATTCACTGGTCGAAAGGGTAAAATTATCAAACCATAATCCACCATTATTTCTCACTGATAAACTACTGAAAAGCATAAATAAATTTTAGCTTATCAAGGTTACAGGTTGTACACACTATTGTAGAAAAGGAACAGAATTGCAGGAGGACTTTTCAGAAGCTATTTTTTCGATGCAGAGTGGCTAACCCTCATTTCTTTTTCCAAATCCTTGATTTGTTTTATTTTTAACTCTTTGCCAAACGACAAAATCTTGGACTAGTCCAAATTCAAATTACTTGCATATGACAAAATAAATGTGACTCAAAAATTGAAATTTGTTTTGGGAAGGGTAGAAAACATCGTGGGAAAACAAGAAAAATGCCAGTTACCAGCATTTTCTCCTTCTCCCACAATGTTTTCAAAAGGCCTTTTCTTCAAGATCATTAAAACTCGGGATTGTGTGGTAAAACATTATTCAAAGGTAATAACGCTTCTAACATGAACTGATAAATTTATTGCAAAAGTGGTCGTTGAGAATTTCAATTAAGCATTGTGTTTGAAACAGTAAGTAAAAACTTACTGAAATGGTAACTTTGTTCACAATGCCATGGACGCATTCGAGACCAAAGCTGAACTGAACTCTAACTTTCATAAATTATTCAGAAACTTGGGTTACAGTTAACGAAACACTGATGTTCACAAATGGGCTTATGAATAAGTTCTTGAACATTTGTTCAAATTTGTTGTTCATACACAACCTTATGAACTATTTATAAACATGTTAATGAACTTTATCTGAACAGTTCTTTTTTTGACAGGCCATAATGTAAGGCATTTAACCCTTACCGAAAGATCCCATGTTTTAACAATGCTGAAGACAGTATAGCTTTTGAAAACAGATTTCCAAAATAGGAGAATATTCTGGTAACCAACATTTTCACTATTTTCCCAACAATATTTTCTACTCTTTTAAGAAGAAAATACCATTACTTGAACCACAGTGTTTTAATCAAACTAATTATAATGGAACGATAGTAACTCATTTAATGGAAGAGAAAGAACTTTGTTGAGTAAACAAGACCAAGTCATTAACTCTCTACCAAACAACAATATTTCAGACTCGTCCAAATTGAAAGCACTTGCAGACAACAAATTAAATATGGCTAAAATGATTGCATTTGTTTCTGAAAGTTAGAAAGCATTGTGGGAAAAGGAGAAAACGCTGGTAACCAATTTCAAATGTCTTCTTTCTCATGGGTCGTTAAAAGTCGGGATTGTGTGGTAAAGGGTTTTAAATCATTTTGTGCAAATTTCAAGAGAATCCATTCAGAAATGCTGACTTAATTGTGTACACAAGAAAAGTAAATTTTCAGTTTTAAATGGCAACTTTTCCCTTATCAATTGTCATTTTTTCTAGAGAATCAATAGGGTATATTCTTTTTATAATATAAACAAACCCTGCGAGTTTTACTAAAATCAGCCCTCAATTGTGGGCTTTATAACATAAACATGAATAAAACTTATGGACCAATGGACAGACAGATGGACAAAGGAAACAACACCATAACATAAGCTCTTCTGGCCAAAGGCCAGTCGAGCTAAAAATTGAGAACGAGATCGAGGGTAATATTGTAAGACATTAAAATGGAATTGGTCATCTTAACTCTTTACCAAACGACAATATTTTAGAGTGGTACAAATTGAAAGCATTTGCAGACGACATTTTAAATTTGGCTGAAATGATTGCATTTGTTTCTCAAAGGTTAGAAAACATTGTGGGAAAAGGAGAAAATGCTGGTTACCAGCATTTTCTCCTTTTCCCACAATGTTTTCAAAAGGCTTCTTTCTCAGGGTCGTCAAGAGTCAGGATTGTGTGGTAAGGGGTTAAGACAATGTTGATATTGTGTTTAAAAGTTGAGGAAAAAACCCTTGTTTTGAGAGAGTATACTTACTTTGAACGATTTCATCAAATCCAGACCTTTGACCCTGCCCATGACCTTGCTCCCTGTATGAAGGTCGTATATATCCATACCTGTAACCTCTGCCATTTTGTCTTGATTTTGTGAGCAAACTCATTTCACTAGTTATTTTCCCTTACAATTAACCATTTCCAGTCTATTTCATCAAATAACAAACCTTACAGATTTAAACATTTACCAAACAATTCCATATTTTGTCCATCTTGAAGCAGAATCATTTTGAAAACGTTATGGTAAAAGGAGAAAATGCTGGTAACCAGCTTTTTCTCCTTTTCCAAAAATCTACAGAACAAAATCCATTATTACAACCATTTATTTTGTCATCAGCAAATGCTTTCAATATGGACAACTCTAAAATTTTGGTGAAGGGTAAAGAATCAAATAACTTCCTCTCTCATGTAAAATTCCAAACAATGAAATGATATTACACAGTATTGTCCATCAATTATCTCTCAAAAAGAGCTAAGAAAAACTTCCAAGATTTCCTAAATGACATCCCAAACCAACACTCACACACACTTGGAACTAGGAACTATCCGTTATTGATGATCCATTATACAGACTAAAAGCACAGGCCTACAAAACAACCATTACTCCAAAACCCATTTCTAGAATATGATATTTGACTTCTCTAATCAGTTACAGATAAACAGAAGTTATTTTTTAATCCAAAATGTAATATCTCAGTAGATCTGTCCTTCAAGTTATGCAGTGGGTGCAGATTATAATTTTCTCCACAAGACAATTCTGTTGAGTACCCCAAATATAGGTTTTTTTTTTTCCAAAAAGATCACTGTTATGGAATGTGAAAACTCTGGTCTCAGTTGGAATCTGCACAAAAGATCTCCACTATTTTAGAATTATTTTTGATCTGCTATATTCCTCTGACAATCATGTTTTATGCGCAGTTCACTGGGGATATACAGATTTCACAAATCCCATAAGCCGATAGATAGTATTATCTTCTCCCTAAAAATACGAATGTGTGAATATTCATCTTTGATTAACTTTTTTTTTTTCTCTCTCTGCTAGACCAATTTTGAAGTCAACACTAAAGTCTTGTCTCAGAGCATGCAAGTCATTTTCAGGAACTTTTGCTGACAATGTAGGATAAAATAACAAATCAGGGGCTTAGCAATCTATACCCACTAACTCATTGATTACACATGAAATTCCACTTTAAATATAATAATATTTCTGACTCAATATTGCGCAAGAATTCACCAAAAAATCTTGCCAGAGACCATCCAATACTATCTGCAATTCACGAGGGGAGACAAGACATTCCCATTGTCCTGCAGAAGAGGGCATATTCTCCAACTGCGACCAATCACCCCCTCCCCCCCTTTTTTTCTTAACCCTTTCCCAAACAAGCCCTGGTTTTCACATGTCTGCAGTACAAGTCTTTTGAAAACACTGTGGGAAAAGGAGAAAATGCTCGTAACCAGCAATTTCTCCTTTTCCCAGTGTTTTCTACCCTTTTTGAGAACTTTCTGCCATTTTCATCAAATTTAAAATGGTCGTCTGCAAACTCTTTCAATTTGGACCAGTCCAAAATTTGTCGTTTGGGAAAGGGTTAAGGCATCTGTGCCTAAAGTAAAACTTACAACATTCAAATATTCAGTTTTTTCCCTTGGACTACTCCTTTGGTTGTAGAGAATATTCAGTCTCATTGCTGAAGATGTATTTTCAGTTGTTTGTCATTAAGGCACTGACTTTAGAACTACTGAATGAATGTATGTTTTATGAAGCATCGACAGCTCTGGTCATTTAGACTGACTATGGAGCTAGAGATCAAAGCTTTGGATCCTGGTGAGTTACCAGCTAACTGAATAATGGTGACCAAATGCCTACCTGCCTGGTGTGTTTAGTATAAATGGTTTTGATTTGAAAACCATATTTTAATGTGCATCACAAACGTTTCTCGTAAATCAGATATTGACTGGCCCATCTAAATACTGGGTGACACAATGATAAACAAACACTTTACTCATTGTAATGAGCTATCAATGTCATGTCACACGCGAGACCCTAAGTGAAATGGTCAATAGCTGGGAGTAATTAGGTGGTATTAATCGGAAACAAACCTGTGAGCTTGACAGCTTAAGTATCGAGAGATATCTAGGATTTCCACTAAACTGAATATGCAAATGCAGCCTTCAAAAAGCAATACTGAAAGACTGAATAAAAAAAAAAATGGAAAATGCTCATTTCAGTTAGTTAAAGAATTACAATATAGAATATTTTCTTGTTTTAGAGTTTAATGCCATTTTAACAGTGTTCAGTACACCTATGCATGTGTTTCCTGTCTTTCTCACACAACTTCTTTCTGACTGCCACTGACTACTTTTCTTGCAATGGCATCGGGGGTGAGAGGCAAAAAATTACTGGAAGGCCAAGGTCTGGCTCTAATGATTGGATTTGTTTTTAATAGGGTAGAAAACATTGTGGTAAAGGGTCATGAGCATTTTCTCATCTTTCCATAATAATATCATAAGGCTACTGCCACGGGCTTATATAGAGCTAATCTTTGAAAATATCCATATATAGACAGTCAACACCAATTAGTTCTTTACCAAGCACCAAAATTTTAGACCAGTGGGAATTGAAAGCATTTGCAGAAAGCATATTAAACAGAACTTAAAAATTTAAATTTGTTTTGGGAAGAGTTGAAAACATTGTGGGAAAAGGAGAAAATGCTGGTAACCAGCATTTTCTCCCTTTCCCACAAGGTTTTTAAAGGCTTTCTTTAAAAAATCTCAGGGTTGCTAAAAGTCGGGATTGTGTGGTAACAACAATACGATCCTGAGCTTTAATGACCCTCAGGTAGTCAGATAGGTACCTTTTAAAAAGTAGGCAGTCAGGTAGGTACCTTTTGCTGGTAACCAACATTTTCTACTTTTCCGACAATGTTTTCTACCTTGTCTAAGATCTTCCATTCATTTGTACTACTTTCAGATCTGTCATCTACAAATGCTCCCAATTTGGAAGAGTCTCCAATTTGTCATTTGGGAAAGGGTTACCCCTTTACCACGCAATCCTGAGTTTTAACGACCCTGAGAAAGAGGCCTTTTCCCACAATGTTTTCTGTCCTTCCAAAAACAAATTTCAATTTTTGAGTCGCATTTATTTTGTGGTCTGCAAATGCTTTGAATCTGGACTAGTCTAAAATTTTGTTGTGTGGTAAAGAGTTAATACATATGAAGACATAGGAATAAATGCAGTGCACGAAATTTTATCGAAACACCTGAAAAGGGTGTTTCATCAAAATCTTGTATGTTTTGAAATACTGTTGGCTAAATTCGTAGATTTATTTCATGAAAAGCTCTGTCTGGAAGGAAGATTTGAGCCACAATTCCTCTGAGTTAGGGTAAGGATCAGGGCTAGAGATCATTTTCGATGAACATGGTTTTCGATGAAATGTCGTGGATCCGGATAAATGAGCTATTTCTTCCTTTGCAACATATTCAGAGTTGGTCGGCTATAGGACAAAACAAGCGCATCACCCAAGTTTGTAGTAACTATAATCTTCAATAACATAATAGAGATATTGAAAAAATGTCCCAGTTTTTACATGTTGATAATGACAATGATGATGACAATGTAGATAATGACAAGCTATGGCAATACCTTGGATTCTGTTAAAAAACATTCTAGCTAAAAATTTGTCTGGAAATGTCACCAAATTTCAGAGGCAAAAAACAAACAATCAAATCTTAGAGAACAGAAAAACAGGAAAGATGCCTTTCATGTTTCATGTCATCTTAATTAAGCCTTGGACAGACCTTTAAATTTCCTGCTGAGATTTTTTATTACCATAGTTTTGTTCTGTTTTTTCTTTTCAGATTCATAGGCTTTCTCCATATTTTTGAAATGTTTCTAAATACTCTGTCACAAATCCTGGGGTTTAAATAGGTCTCCTTAAATTCCTTGTCTGCATCCAACATAACACAGCTTCAATTTTGAATTCAGTAAATACAACAAGAGGGCCATTGACCCTAAAGCGCTCACCTGGTTTAAGTCATCTACAGTTGATAAAGCTGAAGAGATCCTGGTTTTAATGATGTAAAACACCTGAGTGTAAGTGACCTTACTTTTTAACAAATGTGACTAAATTCCAAACTTGTCCAAGATATCATTAAAACAAACATTCTGACTAAGTTTCATGAGTATCAGATGGAAAATGTGGCCTTTATGATGCACACAAGGTTTCTCTAAGATTTGGTCCAGTGACACACATAAAACGCATGAGTGTAAGTGACCTTCTTTTTGACCAGATGTGACCCACTTTAAAACTTGTCCAAGATATCATCAAGGCAAACTTTCTGACCAAGTTTCATGAGAATCAGGCTGAAAATGTGGTCTCTAGAGTGCACACAAGGTTTATCAAAGATTTGACCATGTGACCTACTTTTTGCCCCAACTTGACCCACTTTCAAACTTGTCTGAGATATCAACAAGATAAAGAATTCTGATCAATCTTTATCAGTATAAGGCTGAAAATGTGGCCTCTATGAAGCACCCAAGGTTTTCCTGAGATTTGGCCCAGTGACCTACTTTTTCACCCGCCATGACCCAATTTCAAACTTAATTGTCTGTGATATATTATCAAGACAGACAATCCGACATAATTTCATGAGTATCTGACTAAAAATGTGGCCTCTAAAGTGTACACATGGTTTTTCTAAGACTTAGCCCAGTGACCTACCTTTTGACCCAACATGACCAAATTTTGATCTTGTCCAAGATATTATCAAGACAAACATTCTGACTATGATTCAAGAGTATCAGGCTGAAAATATGGCCTCTAGAGTGCACACAAGGTTTTTCTTAGATTTAGCCCAGTGACCTACTTTTTGACCCCACATGACCCAATTTCAAACGTGTCCGAGATACTATCAAGACAAACATTCTGACCAAGTTTCATGAGTATATAATGTATATAATGAGTATAATTATAATGAAAATGTAGTCTCTAGAGTGCACACAAGATAATTGTTGATGCCTGGACGATGCATGATGCACATAGGACGTTGGACACAGCACAATCACAAAAGGTCACCTTGAGCACTTTGTGCTCAGGTGGGCTAAAAACAAGACAAAATACATCTTTACTCATTTTCAGCCAGTTTTTAACACATTTCATCATTAATTTATGAAACTCTAATCTTTCTTATATCTTTATGCCAAATGTTGCTCCTGTCCTGACCTGATGGCTGCAAGATTGCACTGATTACAATGGACAGAAAAATACATTTCATTTTTGGCAGCCTTCAAAGGAATTGCTGTCCTTGTTTCTGGTGGTTTTAAATGGGGACAATTCCTTCGAGTTTCTCTATCCCTTACACCGTATAATGGTAATTTATGTGTACACAGCTGACCAAATTCTTAGCTGTTCTACATGCTTTCAAATTTTAACATTTTTTTTTTTTTCTCTGGCTGTTAGGATAAATCTTTAACAGACAACAAAATTGAAGACTAGTTAAAATAAGAAGCAATTACCCAGACAACATATTACATGAAATTTGAATCGGGAGATGTGTCTCTTATTGGGTAGAAAGCATTGTGGAAAAAGGAGAAAATGCTGGGTACCAGCATTTTCTCTTTTTCCCACAATTTTTTCAAAAGCTTCCTCCCCCTGGGTCATTAACCCTCAGAGCGCCAAATAAACGATACTGAGATTCTCAGTCTAGAAATAAGACCCAAATAAATGTAGATCCAAGGTTCTTTTGTATATAACGTCTCCGGAAGGCAGACAGTGTAATTCAAAGATCAGACTGCACCTTTTGTGCAGTCCTGATCTTGATCTACACTGGCTGCAAAGGCAACTATATTTGTAGAAGGCAATTTAACTCTTTGGCACATACAGTAATCCCGAGTTTTAATGACCCTGCTGAAAAAAGCCTTTTTGAAAATATTGTAGGAAAAGGAAAAAATGCTGATAACCAGCATTTTCTCCTTTTCCCAATATGTTTTCTACCCTATCAAGCGCAAATTTTATCATTTGAGCCATATTCTAATTGTCGTCTGCAAATGCTTTCAATTTGGACAAGTCATCATTTTTGTTGTGTGGTAAAGAGTTAAGGATTAGAACTCCTGCTTGTTTAGTTAGGGCTTAAATACAGCTATGCTGACTATCCATATTCCTTTACCAAACAACAAAATTTTGGACTCAACCAAATTGAAAGCATTTGCAGACGACAAAATAAATGTTGCTTAAATGATGACTTCTGTCTTTGGTAAGGTAGAAAACATTGTGGGAAAAGGAGAAAATGCTGGTTACTAGCATTTTCTCCTCTTCCCATACTGTTTTCAAAAGCCTACTAGGGTCATTAAAACTTGGGATTGTGTGGTAAAGGGATATTGTTTTCACAGCCATCTGCTGCCATTTATTTCACAGGTAGAGAGGGAAAGTGAACATTGATATTTCTATCTGAGTTTACTGTATTTTCAAGGAATTATTTTATCTTCAAAGACAAAAGAGGCACAAAGCATGACAGGGAATATATGCCACAGATTTCTCCCAAAATCAATATATCTTAAAGCCAAGGAACTATACATTCCTGGTAAAAAGAAAAGATCTACATTGTCCAGTATTTTTCTACCATATTTAATTCTTAACTTTATATGGATGCTGGCTGATACATCCACCATTAACTTGTGAACATGCTGTGGCAAAATGGAAATATTATTCAGAAAGAGAAATTTGCCCATTTAAGCCACAATGTTTCCTCCACCCTTTGAAGATATCAAGATCTAAGTCAAGACAAATGTATTTTGGATGAGATCCAAAGTCTTAAATGGTTTGAGTGAAATTAGGCAGGGGTAAGCTACAAGTGGCTGCAAAATCTCATTTTGTGCAGGTAGCTACTGGACATTGCTTTAACCCTTTACTGCACAATGTCAGGCCTTTTGATGCCCCTGGGAAAGAAGCCTTTTGAAAACATTGTGGGAAAAGGAGAAAATGCTGGTAACCAGCATTTTCTCCTTTTCCCACAATGTTTTCTACCCTATCAAAGAAAAATTGCACCATTTTAGCCACGCTGAAATTGTTGTCTGCAAATGCTTTCAATTTGGAGAAGGCTAAAATTTTGTCGTCTGGTGAAGGGTTAACTGGAAAGAAAAGCACAGCATGTAGTGCCAATGCTTGTCTGCAGTTGCTTGATTTGCAGTGAAAATTTTAAGTGGAAAAAAAAAAAAAAGGCTTAACAAGCGTTCTCACAATGTTTTCAAAAGGCTTCTTCCTCAGATGTGTTAAAACTTGAAATTGTGTGGTAAAGGGTTAATACAATTTTTGCAAAAGAAAAACTTTTGGCATAAGGATAAATTTTAGATGAGGAAAAATTGCTGATTGATGTTATGTCTGTTCAAGGGATCTTCTGTAGGGGCATAAAAAAAACTTCCAACATATTTGTGTATAAATAGGTGATATATCAATAAGAGCTTCTTTTGTCGAAATTTATGGTAGATCCTCAATAATTTTTTTTCTCAGTCTTGTCATCTCTTATAGAGCATGAAATTCTCCCAGAGTCCACAGGAATCAATCCTTGGCTCATATTTCATTTCCGAGAGCTGATGGCAAGCCATTTAACCTTTGTACATAGTGCTAAACACATGAAGTGGACATTCTCAGTCGGCACTCATGATGCAGATATTGTTATTTCAAAAATGCTTTTGTATGAATATTTGTCGAAGAAGCGGACAGTGTAGATCCATTATCTCTGCAGTCTGATGTTGATCTATACAGTCTTCATAAACAAATCGGTCTGACTTAAGTACAAGCCCAAACTAAGAGGGCAACTCTCAGATTGTTATCCATTCATCTCACAGCATAAATCCACCAAAATGGGGCAATCATTTTTGGAGTTCCAATTTAAGTACCAGCAACTCGGCATCACCAAAAGCTTCAAATCAAATTTGGGTTCAGACTTGGGGGGAAAAAAATGAAGTAAAGCATAAAATGAATGTCTTGCCATGTCCATTCATCTTTCAACTGAACCCTTCATCAAAAAATCCTGTGTTAACCCTTTACCGGACGACAAAATTATAGCCTTGTCCAAATTGAAAGCATTTGCTGACGACAATTTCAATGTGGCTCAGATGGTGCAATTTTTCTTTGATCAGGTAGAAAACATTGTGGGAAACGGAGAAAATGCTGGTTACCAGCATTTTCTCCTTTTCCCACAATGTTTTCAAAAGGCTTCCTTCCCAGGGGTGTCAAAAGGAGGAAGAGACCTTTTGGAAAAAAAAATTTGGGAAAAGGAGAAAATACTGGTAACCAGCACTGTCTCCTTTTCCCACAATGTTTTCTACCCTTTCTGAGACAAATTCCATCATTTGGGCTATAGACCTATCTAATTTGTTGTCTGTGAATGCTTCCAATTTGGACTAATCAGACAATTTAACATTTGGTAAATGATCAAGTTAGAGTCTAACAACAGTCTGCGCATTGCTTGGCCCAGTGGTGAAGGGGGTAGGATATGCAACCTGGAGGCCCTGAGTTTTGTCCTCACCCAGGGCAATTTATTTTTTCCTGGGATTGTCCTTTGGCAAGACACTTCAGATTCCCAGCCTAGTACAATGTAGATTCAAGATCAGTCTACACATTCTACAAGGTCTACAAAAAGTGCACCCAGTCACACTTAAGGATTAATCCTTTACCACACAATCCGGACTTTTAACAACCCTGTGAAAGAAACCTTTTGAAAACACTGTGAGAAAAGGAGAAAATGCTGGTAACCAGCATTTTCTCCTTTTCCCACAATGTTTTCTACACTTCCAAAGAGAAATTTCAATTTTTAAGTCAAATTTATTTTATCGTCTGCAAATGCTTTCAATTTTGACAAAGCTAAAATTTTGTTGTTTGGTAAAGATTTAAACCGTTCATTTGTAATAAAAGCCATACCCACACAAAATCATTATCACAATCTCTGGTGAATGGTTGGTTGGTTGGTTGTATTGGGGTTTAACGCCACTTTAACAGCTAAGGTCATATCATGGCGGTCGGTGACGCACATGTGTTTCCTGGCTTTCTCACACCAGTACTAACACAACTTTCTTTCCAAAGCCACCGACTACTTTTCTCACATGCTTCAGCAGAGGTGAGAGGCGAAAATACGCCGGAAAGAAAGTTCGCCTCAACCGGGTATCGAACTCACAACCACCAGGTCATGAGTCCGACACGCTCACCACTGAGCCACCCAGGCGGGCTTCTCTGGTGAAATGAAAATGTAATTGTCTCCTCTATCTAATGGTTTGTACTGTGTTTTTGTCAACAGATTACTTCAATTATCATGAATGATTGATCGATTGTATGGTGTTTAACGCCGATTTCAACATTATTTCAGTTACATCACGGCGGCCAGTGCACCTATCCATGCTTTCCTGGAATTTCTGTTACCAGTACTCAACACAATATTCTTTCCAAGCCACTGGCTGCTTTCCCACATAACCATCGTCAAAACAATGGTCAGCGGTGAGAGAGGAATGAATCCTGTCGCGATGACTATCATCAATCCTCGGAAAGAAATTGGCCAAGCCGGGGATCGAATCCTCAACCTCCTGTTCTCAAGTCCTGTACGTTACCGACTGAGCTACGGGGGCTTGGCTATCATGAATGACATTTTGCCTTAACCCTTTACCACACAATCCTGAGTTTCAAAAACCCTGAAAGAGATTTGGCTTTTGAAACCATTGTGGGAAAAGGAGCATTTTCTCCTTTTCCTTCATTTTTTTTCTACAATATATTTCTAGAGATTCTGGTCAAACTACTTCAAGTTAAATTTAATCATTTACCACAAAATTCCAACTTCTAATGAAACTGTGGAAAAAGGCATTTGAAAACATTGTGGGAAAAGGAAAAAATGCTGGTAACCAGCATTTTTTCCTTTTTCCTCACAATGTTTTCTCCCCTTCCATAAACAAATTTCAATTTTACATTTACTTTGTTGTTGTCTGCAAATGCTTTTGACTTGTACAAGTCTAAAATTTTAATGATTGGTCAAAAATGAATACATGGTTACCAATGAAAACTGGATGGTTAAGGACAAAATTGCTCGCTACAAGCATTCCTTGATGTCAAGTCACTGTTGTCAACAATGAAAAGAGGCTATTTAGCTTTTATACTGTGAGTCAATTTGTCTTGTGAAATACCGATAAATATGTATTATTCTTTGCAATTTTATGAACTGTACCATTTTATTTCATGCTTTCCGGTAGAATAACGTGAAAATATTTTTCGATATTACATGGGAATACCGATACGGGGAGTTTGTACTGATTTTTATGGAAGTCTCGACAAAAAAAAGGCGTTAGAAGCATGAAATAAATAGAATATTTGTTTTTTTCGGTGAAAGATTGAAATTCATTTCATCGAGTGAACATCATCGGTAATATTTTCACTTGCGCCACAAGTGAAAATATTACCGATGATGTTCACTCGATGAAATCCATGAGTGAAAATATTACCGATGATGTTCACTCGATGAAATAAATTTCGATCTTTCACTGAAAAAAACAAATATCCTCTATATATTCCATAAAAATATGCAATTTTTGGTGATTCGATGATGGGATTGTCGTTGTACAATTAGTAACTCCGTCTGTCTTTATTACATCAGATATGATATGTCATTATTCTGACTTGAATAGGAATCCTAGTAATTGAGGCCTGTTATGTAACATACCCACACATCTTTGCAAAACTCTGGTGTGAAATCTAATCAAAGCATTGAAAACGCTGGTGTGGCATTTGTCAAGGGAGCCATTGTGTGGAATTAATAATTTGAAAAATAAACAAAAGAAACAGTTTCAAAATATTCGCTTGAAAGTCAATCTACTATATAGTCATGCAAAATCCGATAGAGAAGGGTGCAATCTTGTGGGACAAACAAGTCAGGGCGAACAATCCTGGGACGAATAAGCCCAGAAACGAACTGGTTTTGGGACAAACAAGCACGGTATGTGTGTGTCATTATGCCACTATAGAAGGCCATAGCGGATCAAGCTATTTTCGATAAAAAGGAAGTATTTCCACGATCGTCAGCCTAATCCAATTTGTTGTAATACGCCATTTTCAGTTTCATATCTGAGTGCAATCGAAATACTTATTTTTCTCAGAAAAATTGATTCTGATTGGGTTTACTTCCTTCGGTTTTGCACAAAATATGATACATGATTTTCAAAATGCCGTATTGAACTCATAGTGGCATTGTCTTCGACAAATGCCACAAAAATACCTATAGAGGCTATATAGCCTATTAACCCTTTACCAAACAATCCCGGGTTTTCACGACCCTGAGAAAGAAGCCTTTTGAAAACATTGTGGGAAAAGGAGAAAATGCTGATAACCAGCATTTTCTCCTTTTCCAACAATGTTTTCTACCCTTTCCAAAACAAATTTCAATTTTTGAGTCACATTAATTTGGTCATCTGCAAATGTTTTCAATTTGAATGTGTCCAAAATTTTGTTGTGTGGTAAAGAGTTAACCCTTTCCCAAACGACAAATTTTGGACTGGTCCAAATTGAAAGAGTTTGCAGACGACAATTTTAAATTTGATGAAAATGGCAGAAAGTTATCAAAAAGGGTAGAAAACACTGTGGGAAAAGGAGAAATTGCTCGTTACAAGCAATTTCTCCTTTTCCCACAGTGTTTTCAAAAGACTTGTACTGCAGACACGTGAAAATCAGGGCTTGTTTGGGAAAGGGTTAAAGGCCAAATAGCTGCCAAAAGTAAACAATATGAGGTTTTAACATACAAAATACATACCAAATCCTGTAAAAGGATTTGATGCCATCCTAAATCTAAGAATACACTTGTACATCAATGCTGTAATGAGCTGATGGCAATTGAATGTTTGTTTGAAATTTTGAGCTTGATTTTTGTCACACCATTCAGGTGACAATTTTCCTTTCGAGAAACAAAGACTGTTTAATTGCAGGATTAGTGCAGTTCTATGACCTAGATGCAAAACTGAGACACTATATGCCTATTGTAAGTTTGTTTCTATTAAAATATGTAATATTGCAGACAGTGCAATCAAAGATCAGACTGCATGTTCCTTGCAGTCTGATCTTGATCTACACTTCTGCAAAAACAACTTAAGTCGGTTCCAGGGCTTTAAGGGTTAAATTATCATGAGCAAATGCTTTCAATTTGGATAAATCTAAGATTTCTTCCTGTGGTAATGAACTAACCCTTTACCACACAATCCTGACTTTTAACGACCCTGAGAAAGATAGCTTTTGAAAACATTGTAGAAAAAGGAGAAAATACTGGTAACCAACATTTTCTCCTTTTCCCACAATTTTTTCTACCTTTCCCCCAACACATTTCAATATTTGAGTCATAGTTGTTTTGTCATCTGCAAATGCTTTCAATCTGGACAAGTCTAAAATTTTATCATTTGGTAAAGAGTTCACAATGTTTGCAAAGATGCTTGACACAACTATTGCACCATTGCATTAGGGGGTAACAAAGGAACGAGAGGAGATATTTACTCTAGCACAATTATGATGGGAAGAGAGAGATACTACTGGACCCCATCAATAATGTAAATGACAAATCTATGATCCCTTTATTGGGGTTTATGTATGGCCAACAGGAGGTTGGATATATGATTTATGACCCTATATAAAAGACAAATTATTATTTTCGCTCCCATTTCTGAGTTCTCAGATGGAATACATTGTAAAATATATAATCCAAAACTGTAACTTAAAGTGAATTGAAATGATTATAACCCTTATCCTGCTACATAAGATAAATGAAACTTTCAAAATGATAGTAAATCAAAGCGTTGAAAGCACTGTGTGGCATTTGTCAAGGGAGGCATTGTGTGGAATTAATAATTTGGAAAATAAACAAACAATAACGTGGGACGAACAAGCCCAGACGAACAAGACAAAGGATGAACAAGCCCAGGGATGAACTGGTTTTGGGACAAACACGGTCAGGAGACAAAGGTTGTGTGTATCATTGCGCCAATAGAAGGCCATAGCGGGTATAAATATTTTCAATTAAAAAAAAAGTATTTCCATGATCGATGGCCTAATCTAGTTCATTTTAATACGCCGTTGTTAATTAAATATCTGAGTGCTATTGAAACACTTATTTGTTTTAGAAAAAATGAGTTTAATTGGGTTTACTTCCTTCGGTTTTGCACAAAGTATGATACATGATTTTCAAAATACCGTATTGAACTCATAGTGGCATTGTCTTCGACAAATGCCACAAAAACTAAGAAATGTTATTTCAAACTTACTTTTTGGAGAACAATATCTCTTTATCAGACAGTGACCCAAGATCAGACTGCATGTTCTGTGCAGATTCTATTTCCTCTGCTTGACAGATCTGCAAGCAAATCCCTGATTAAAAAATGGTTTACATGATATGATCTAGCAGACATGATGAAGCAGATATGAAAAGGCAGGTTGTGTAAATTGGCCTGCAGAGGGCAACAATGGCCCTTTTTTGCTCATCTGGGCCTTTGTACCTTTGAATGAACAGCAACGGGTTCATAATAGACGTAGCTACTGTGTTCTTAACCAAATGCTACATATTCCACTTCATATTCCAAGCAATCAATAATTTTACCAAAATAAAACATAAACACATTGGAATTCTATTTAAAGGTTGCAAAATGTTTTGGGAGTTTTTATTTGTCCATGGAGGGTTTCCAGGCAAGAAAACATTTAGACGTCTTTTTTATTACCAAACACTTCATTTGCTCTCTTGCATGTCCAGTTCTTAACTCTTTACCATATTAAGCAATTCTATACCAGTCCATATCGAAAGGAATACAAACAACAAATTAGATGTGGCTCCAATGATTAAATATTGGGAAGAGTTGAAAAGATTGTGGGAAAAGAAGAAAATGCTGCTAAGCAGCATTTTCTCGTTTACCCACAATCTTTTAAAAAGCCTTTTTTTCTCTAGAGGATTGTCTTGTAAAGGGTTAAATACCTCTAGACAGCTAAACAGATAAAACTGTCATTTGCAAGAAGAAGAAAATATCCAATTACCTTAATTTCATGGCTATTTAGGGCAGAATGTCACACATACTGTTGGACAGTATGGATACTGTATATCCTGTGCAATCTTATCTTGGTCTACACTGTGCACCAGCTTAGAGTTCATAAAGATATCAACTCAGGAAATTTTATCTTTATTTACTACAGTTACATTGAGAAACAATATTGATTTCAAACAAGAGACCTGTAATGGCCTGAAAATGCTCTGCATGAAGTAACATCCCATTTACACAGACAGCCAGGCTTAAATCCATTACCAATCGGTCAAATTATTTTAAATTTCTTGCTTTTTTGATCAGTTGTCATAGGTGACTTCATTTCAGGCTTTTAGTGTAAACAGGTATGGGCTGATAAATAGGTGTTCAATCGGTCTGAAAAAATATTTCATCTGTTTCTGGTAGGTAACTGATAGCAGCTAGATCAGGGTCTGACCAGTGATAAGGATGTTTATCATTGCTTTAAATGCTAAAATGCTGTCGGTTCTCATTGTTTGTAAACTGGTGTTCAGTCAGCCATGTTGGTGATCGATTGGTGTTTGATCAGTGGTCAATACTTTCCGTCGATTATGGTCGGTGATACATATGTGGTAATCAGTGGTAGATCAGTGATATCGGTCTTAAAAAGCTTGCATTTCTTGTCACAAATTGTTGTCGATTCTTTCAATAAAAAGATATCTATAAGTGATGAGAATCGATGAATTTATTGCATCTCTCTCTCTCTGACTTCATGGAGGATAGAAGAGCAATCGAGCAGTTTGGCTTCCTATTGCAGCAGCAGTACATCCCTTCTCAATGTCAGGCAGGCCATTCAACTAGTCCAGCTGCCCAGGGGTGAACAAAAGCACCCCCGTAGGAGACAAAGGAGATGGTGAACCAGCCCATGGTTAACCCAGGAGAGTATGCTTCAGTTTAGGCAGTAAACCACCATTCTTGGGATCTAAGAGAGGATGACACCAACTCCTTCCAGAACAATATCAGGATGACCCTAGAAATGTTCAACATGCTGTTGCAATGCCTCACGCCAAGACTGGTGAAGCCAGACACCAACTTGAGAAAAGCCAAAGATCCCATACTGAAGCTGGCTATGATGCTTAGGCACCTGGCATCAGGAGGTTCCTACCCCTCCCTTTCATATACTGTTATGGTGACCAAGTCAACAATATCCATTTTGCCAAGCCATAATACAAGAATGCAGTGAAGAGGTCATCTTTATCCCAAACAACCCTGAAGAATGGAGGACCATAGCTAAAGAGCTTGAAAGGAGGTAGAATGACCCCATGCTTGTGGAGCACTTGATTGAAATCATATTGCCCTAAGGAAGCCCAAACATTCTGGCCTTGAATACTAAAACTACAAAAGCTTTTTCTCCATTCAGCCCATGATGCCAATTTAAGGTTCCTGTGGATAGATGTTGAATGCCATGGACACATGTCTGATGCTCAGATATATAACAGCTCCACGAGATGCTAGATTATGATACTATGGCTTCCCACCTCCTGAACGACTTCCCAATGATGACCGTGATATGACATTCGTCATTCTTGGTGATGATGCCTTTGGGTTGATGAAGCACTTGGCCTGGAAAGGAAGAAACTGATCACCAATTACCGGCTATCTAGAGAGAGAAGAGTGGTTAAAAATACCTTTCAGTTCTCAGCTCTTTTCATCATTGATTAACATCAGTTCATCTGTGGCTCTTCGGTGGCATGTCGTTGGCCTATCAGTGATATCTGTGGTAGACAGGTTGTCAATCGGTAATTTGCACACTCTTTTCACCAATTGAGAATTTTAAACGTTTAAAAATCCATATCGGTAACTTTTCACCGACGAAACTCATCTTTTCTCAATAGCCTTTGATAGGTGGAAAATAGGTGGCCAATTGGTGACATCGGTGGTAAATAGGTTTTCATCGGTTCCCTCCCTACCTTGGCTAAAATAACTACCGATCTATCAGCGATGGCTCTGTGTAAACTGGGTTTAAACCGATGGAACTGTTTTATCTCTTTACCAAACATAATTTTAGACTGGTCCAAATTCAAAGCATTTGTAGACAACAAAGTAAGTACAATTTGCACAAATGGAGAGATTTGTCTGTGATAGGATAGAAAACCTTGTGGGGAAAAAAAGAAATGGTAATCAGCATTTTATGCTTTTCCTACAATGTTCCTAAAGGCCTTTTCCCCTGGGTCATTAAAATTTAGGATTGTTTTGTCATGGGTTAAAAATGACATTGCAATGACATCAACTGGTAACCAGCATTTTCTCTTTTTAACAGAATGCTTTTTACCCTTTCAAAGGTAAAATCCCAAAATTTCAATCACATTCAATTTGTCATATGCATTTGAAGGCACAAATTTTTGTCATTTGGTGAAATGTTAATGGATGAGGTTTAAATGATCAGTTTTCATGGCACTCAGAGAAAGAAGGCATTTAAAAACACTGTTGGAAAAAGGAAAAAATGATGGTAACCATACAAAACACAATAGCTGGCAGGGGTGCAGACAGCCCAAAGTAAAGTGTACACAAAGCAATACCAAAGGTATTACCCCAGGTGCAAATTGCTGAGTGTGGAGGTGGGTTGGTCAACCTTTAGAAAATTTCTGAATTGTTGAATCTTTTTGGTGTCCTAAGGTCATGTTTTTTGGCAAATTAGTCTTTTTTATTTTTGCAAAGTGTATGCAACTGGGTTTTTATGTACAACCAACTACGCCCCAGTGGCTGGTATATTCACCTTCCTATTTTCTGAAACAAACATTCCCTTTGGAACTGTCCTGTAAATTTGAACCTGAGCACCAACCTTACATGACATTTTCTTTTCCACCTGCACAATGATAATATCAGTTTTTTCTTCAAAGCCAATGATCGAAAACTGAAGGAGATAGAAAAGGAAGCAAGAACCAGGCTAGAAAAGTAGCCACAGAAAAAAAAAAAATGCAACAATTACCATATATTACAATGTAAATTGGAACCAACCATCAGAAGCAAAATGGTGATAGAATTAAAGGGCATTAATATCACATAAATACTGCTTCTGTTCAGTGAAATTGACAGCAAATTGTCAGTTTTCTAGCCATTATGGCCAAAATAAAGATATGGTTACACATACAAGTGATCTCTCATCTGAATAAGAGAGGAAGAATGGAAACCCCAAGGCTTGTCTTCACTAATCATTCTCAACAATATTCTTAGTTTAATTCTCAAGAATTTTCTAAATTGTAAATCAATGCAGTTTCTTATCTGCTAAACCAAATGTTTTTTAATGGTTACACATTAGTGACCTCTCATACAAATCAAAGCGTTGAAAACACTGGTATGGTATTTGTCATGGGAGCCATTGTGTGGAATTAATAATTTGAAAAATGAACAACAGAAATAGTTTCAAAATATTTGCTTGAAGGTCAACCTACTACATAATCATACAAAATCCAGTAGAGGCGGGTGCAATCTTGTGGGATGAACAAGTCCGGGCGAACAAGCCCTGAGACAAATAAGCCCATGAACGAACTGGTTTTGGGATGAACAAGCACGGTATGTGTGTATCATTATGCAACTATAGAAGGCCATAGAGGATCAAGCTATTTTCTATAAAAAGGAAGTATTTCCATGATCAATGGCCTTAAATTCATTTTATTGTATTTATTGTAATACACCATTTTCAATGTCATATCTGAGTGCAATTGAAACACTTATTTGTCTCAGAAAAATTGAGTTTAATTGGGTTTACTTCCTTTGGTTTTGCACAAATTACGATACATGATTTTCGAAATGCCGTATTGAACTCATAGTAGCATTGTCTTTGACAAATGCCACAAAAAGGAAAACAGGGCCTGTATTCACCAACCATACTTAACTCCTTACCAAAAAACAAAATTTAAGACTTGTCCAAATTGAAACTTTGCAGACAACAAAATAAATGGGACTCAAAAATTGAAATTTGTTGTTGGGAGAGTAGAAAACATTTTGGAAAAGGGAGAAAATGCTAGTACCAGCATGTTTTCCTTTTTAATGTTTTTTTTTTTCTTAGGGTTGTTAAAAGATGGGATTGTGACCATTTTGTTTAGCCAATGAAAAACTGTGTTACATTCAAATTTATAAAGTTCTTCAGAATAATACTATTAATGTTATGATGAATGGTTGGTGAATAATACAGGCTCAGATTTGACAACTTTGCATTCAGTCATTACTATGCTGGATGTTTTTTTTGCATACTGTATAACTGACTTGGACAAGTAATGCTGTGAGGAAAAAGAAAATATCTGAGCAATGCTTTGATAAAAGAAGCGTCTCCCTGATGCATGATACCAAGCAAGTCATCACATGATCATGGATCCATAAAGTCCATTTTGTCTGACAACGGGCTGCATGAGGTAAACTGGTCCTTGGACATGCAGATAAATGACCAATAGCAAAAAGTTTCAGAGTTTTTTTTGGCAGGTGCATTAAGCCCCCTTTTCACAAAGCACGGCTCACCTCTTTGTTTGACCGATAAAGCAAGCTATGGGTGGAAATGAAAAAAAACTTAAGAAGCAATTGCCCCTTTTAACCCTTTACTGAACAATGGAATATTTTAATGACCCCAAGACATACAGCTTTTAACCTTTAACTAAACAAGAGGGCCATGATGGCCCTGTATCGCTCCACTGGCTTATAAATATAAACCACGAAGAAAAGTCTTCACTATATAAGCCCTTATAAAACTTTGACCTCATGGCTACAGTCTGACTAAATGGGGAATATTGTATTAGAAGAATAACATGCCAAATGTGGGAGTTCTTGGCCTTATGGCTGGTAACAAGATGGTTTCTGAACTTTTCACTCCATAAACCCATGTAAAACTTGTGATCCCTGGTGCAGGGCCAAACTTGATCCTAGAGCTGTAACTTGGGCCCTCTTTGTAACTGTCCACTAAATAATGCTATAATTATATGCAAAATTTGGTAGCCTAAGCCTTATGGCTATGTACACCAAGATTTAAAAGTTTTCCCTATGTAAGCCTATGTAAATCTTGTGAACCCCCCCCCTCCAAGTATGAGGCCAAATTGACCCCAGGACTATACTTTGGGCACTTTTGGTAGACTCCAACTAGATCAAGCTAAATGCCAAATTTGGTAGCTCTAGGCCTTATGGTTTCAGACAAGAAGATATTTAAAGTTTTCTCTATATAAGCCTATGTATAAAACTTGTGACCCCTGGGGAAGAGCCAATTTTGACCCCAGGGCTATAATTTCAAGAAACATGATAGAGGTCTACTACATAAAGCTACATGCCAAATTTGGTAGCCCTATGCCTTATGGTTTCAGACAAGAAGATTTTTAAAGTTTTCTCTATATAAGCCTATGTAAAACTTGTGACCCCTGGGGAAGAGCCAATTTTGACCCCAGGGCTATAATTTCAAGAAACATGATAGAGGTCTACTACATAAAGCTACATGCCAAATTTGGTAGCCCTATGCCTTATGGTTTCAGACAAGAAGATTTTTAAAGTTTTCTCTATATAAGCCTATGTAAAACTTGTGACCCCTGGGGCAGAACCAATTTTGACCCCAGGGCTATAATTTGAAGAAACTTGATAGAGGTCTACTACATAAAGCTACATGCCAAATTTGGTAGCCCTATGCCTTATGGTTTCAGACTAGAAGATTTTTAAAGATTTCCAATATTTTTCAGTTTTGTTGCCATGGCAACCAGAGTTTTTGAAGGAATCAAATTCTTTCAAGAAATTCTGAAGAGGACCATGTCAGGATCATTTCTGTGAAGTTTCGTGAAAATCGGATGGGTAGTTTCAGAGAAGATGTTTTAAATGAAAGTTAACGCACGGACGGACGGACGACCGGACAGACGGACGGACGCACGACGGACACCGGGCCATGACATAAGCCCGCTGGCCTTCGGCCATTGGAGCTAAAAATGGAATATTTTAATGACCCTACTCTTTACCACACAATCCCGACTATTAACGACCCTGAGAAAGGAGTCTTTTGAAAACATTGTGGGAAAAGGAGAAAATGCTGGTAACCAGCATTTTCTCCTTTTCCCACAGTGTTTTCTAGCCTCCCCAAAACAAATTTCAGTTTTTGAGTTACATTTATTTTGTCATCTGCAAATGCTTTGAATTTGGGCTGGTCTAAAAATTTGTCGTTTGGTAAAGAGTTAACTAAACAATGGAATATTTTAATGACCCTAGGAGGCATAAAGCTTTCAACCCTTTACTAAACAATGGAATATTTTAATGACCCTAAGAGGCATAAAGCATTAACCCTTTACTAAACAATGGAATATTTTAATGACCTTAAGAGGCATAAAGCTTTTAACCCTTTAATAAACAATGGAATATTTTAATGACCCTAAGAGGCATAAAGCTTTTAACCCTTTACTAAACAATGGAATATTTTAATGACCCTAAGGCATAATGCTTTTAAGATTGTTTAGTAAATAACTGAATAAAATAATCTTTCGAATAGAAGGAAATACAAAATTTTGCACATTCAAATAATCTAAACCGTTAGGCTGCTAAGCGCAACTCATGGATCTTTTGTGGACAGTGTAGATCAGGATCAGAGTGCACAGAACATGCAGCCCAATAAGGAGATATCTTTCCCCCAAAAAAATCCCTTTTAAATAGCAGAATTTTGGTTTTTACTGTCGGCTTAAAAAGTTTCATTAAACTTATTTCGCAGGATAAGTGTTAATTTCACTGTATTCTCAGCAATTTTGTATAGCACTTTTATCCCTTTGATTATTTTTTTCCCAGGAAATGCTGTTGAACCCTGAACAAAAAACTCTTGGTCCTGATTTAGGATGCAATAAGATGGAAAAATCAATGGCAGTCCTGACAAACATTAATTCAGATTGTGTCAATCTAGAATGTTTCTGGGTCAAATCTATATATTTTGGGAAGTGATTGATTGTATGGTGTTTAATGCCATTTTCAACATTATTTCAGTTATATCGCCACGGCCAGTGTATCCATGCTTTCCTGGAGTTATTTTTACCAGCACTTCACACAACATTCTTCCCAACCCACTAGCTGCTTTTCCACATCAAAATCATCGAAACAATGAACATCCGTGGGGGAGGAATGAATCCTGTCCCAATGATTATCATCAATCCTCGGAAAGAAATTTGCCAAGCTCGAAACCAGCCACCCCCTGTTCTCAAGCCCTGTACTCTACTGACTGCACTACAGGGGCCTGGCTTTCAGGAGTGAAAGTTATTGTTTCCTTTACTGCTGATGCATTAACCCTTTACCACACAATCCCGACTTTTAACGACCCTGAGAAAGAAGCCTTTTGAAAACATTGTGGGAAAAGGAGAAAATGCTGGTTACCAGCATTTTCTCCTTTTCTCACAATGTTTTCTACCTTTCCCAAAACAAATTTCAATTTTTGTGTCACATTTACTTTGTCATCTGCAATTGCTTTCAATTTGGACCAGTCTAAAATTTTGTCGTTTGGTAAAGAGTAAGGAAATACTAGCTACAGTCGAATATCCATACCTCGAAGTTCAGGGGTCTATCGAAAAAAGTTCGAGGTATAGCAAGTTTGACGTGCAGAGATTCTTCAGATGAGTGTGTCAGGTACCGTAAGTTGGTAACCGGAGCATACTTCGTTCACAGGCCGTACATTACATTGTTCCTTCTATAGTTAACCGGTTGTTGTTTTGAAAATTAAAGAGTAAAGGATGCATACTGTTTATTTTCTTTTATTAACATGTATTTTTTTTTAAATTCTGTTTGTAAAAACAATACTGAAAATTGTGAAATTAAAAAATCATTTCATCAGCCGAAGTTACTGGCTATCTCCAGGACTTTACCGGGTTTATTTCACCAGACAAGTCCTTATTAGCGGTATCCTTGAGTATATTTGTATCTTCTGCCGACAACAAAATGCCCAGTCTTTCTATAGCCATGGCCAGAATCACAGTATATGGTACGAGAATCTCAGTCCAAACATTTCTAATGAAACAAATTACTGATAATTATCTGCAAGTCAAGATGACTGGCACTTTAACACCCGAGCTGACAAAAGTCAGTGATCGAAAATGTGCGAAAAACATACTGTCGTTGTATCCGGCATTTCTATTAATTGTGTATAACACCTACGTTTATAATTGAAGTCAATTAAAATGTGTGAAAATTTTGTAGTGTGTTCGAAGTAAAGGTGTGTAAATTAACTGAATCATTGAAGTTCGGACCTGAAATTAGGTTCGACGTATGGAGAAACTTCGAGATATGGACTTCGACATGTAGATAGTACTTTATTTAGGAAAATAGAGCTATTCAATCTGGACTTTAAATTTACTTCAACGTATACATAACTTCGAGGAGTAGATGTTTGAGCAATGGACATTCGACTGTACTTATAAGTGCCTTTTGTCCTTCAGACATCATCACTTCAAACAAATTGGCAGCAGATGAATTTGAAACCTTACTAGTCACAAGACTGCCTTCTGCCTGTTATCTCGTTTTTAACCACCCTGACCTGTGAAAACACATTGTGGGTAAAGGAGAAAATGCTGTAACCAGCATTTTCTCCTTTTCCCACCATGTTTTTCTACCCTTCCTTAAACAAATTTCGATTTTTAAGTCACATTTATTTTGTTGTCTGCAAATGCTTTCAATTTGGACAAGTCTACATGTTTATTGTGTGGTAACAAGTTAGTTCAGAGAGAGATGATTCTCTAAACCTGGCCCCTGACCAACATGCCTCTGTAAAATAGAAGTTGGTTGGCTGTATGGTGTTTAACGCCGTTTTCAACATTATTTCAGTTGTATCGCGGTGGCCAGTGCACCTATCCCCTTTCCTGGAGTTTCTTTTACCAGTACTCCGCACAATATTCTTTCCAAGCCACTGGCTGCTTTCCCACATAACCATCGTTGAAACAATGGTCAGCAGTGAGAGAGGAATGAATCCTGTTGCAATGACTTTCATCAATCCTCGGAAAGAAATTGGCCGAGCCAGGATCGAACCAGCGACCCCCAGTTCTCAAGTCCTACTGAGCTACCGGGACTCCGCATAAAATAGAAGTAAATGGTCACCATCCAACCAATGAAACTTTTGATTGTTTCATAGAAACATGGAAACAGAATCAGATATGTCATGTTTCAGCTCTGAGGAAGATTTTGATGACCGTAATATTTAGAGACACAAGTCCCAGGTATCAAGACACATGAGTCAATTAATTCTGATCATACAGCTTTAGTTAACCCTTATCCTGATGAATAAGTTAAATAAAACTTTCAAGCCGATAGTAAAAACCCGAATAATGTTATTTCAAACTTACTTTTTTGGGGATAAATATCTCCTTATCTGACAGTGTACATCCAAGATCAGACTGCACATTCTGTGCAGTCTGATCTTGATCTACACTGTCCACAAAAGGTCAGTGAATCACGCTTAGCAGCTTAAGGGTTAAGATTTGTTTGACACTTTACCACATAACAAAATAATGGACTGGTCTAAATTGAAAGCATTTGCAGATAACAGATTAAAATTTGGGAAAATGATGAAAAAATGAAGAAAACATTGTGGGAAAACGAGAAAATGCTGGTCACTAGCATTATCTCCTTTTCCTGCAATGTTTTCAAAAGTTCTATTTTTCAGAGTCGTTAAAACTTGGGCCTTTCTGGTAAAGGGTTCATTTGTTTGTCTTTTAACAGTCACCTTCATGTCGCTGCAAGTGAAATCTTTTGAAAACAGTGTGAGAAAGTGAGAAATTTCCCATGTTCAAATTTTCATGTTTTCTGCCCATTTGCATCAAACTTTGCCAGATGTATCAGCCCACCTGGGTAGCTCAGCGGTTAGTGTATCTGACGGGTGGCCTTGTGGTTGCGAATTTGATGCCCGATTGAGGCAAACTTTCTCTCCGGTGATTTTTCACCTCTTACCTCTGATGTATGTGAGAAAAGCAGTCAGTGGCTTTGGAAAGAAAGTTGTGTCAGTACTGGTGTTAGAAAGCCAGGAAACACATGGGTGCATCACTCGGACCACCATGATATGACATGAGCTATTAAAATAAAGTTAAACTCCAATACAAACCAGACCAGATGTATCAAGCTGAAAAACTTTGTCTGCAAACTTTTCTATTTTCATATTAGAACAGTCAAGAATTTTGGTAAAATCAGAATTAAAAACTCAGTACCAAATTTATTTTCATTTTGTCTGTTGACTTCAAAAAAGGCTTCTTTTAGGCATAAAAGAAGAGTTAACCCTTTACCACACAATCCAAACTTTCAACAATTTCATTAGAGATGACTTTTGAAAACATGGGAAAACAAGACAAGAGGGCCATCATGGCCCTGGATCTCTCACCTGAGTCAATAGGCGAAATTTCACTCCAGGGTCATAATGACCCAATTTAAAACTCATCTGAAATATCATTAAGACAAACATTCTGACCAACTGTCAGGTCAACTGAGCTGAAAATGTGGCCTCCGGAGTGTCCAAAATGTATTTCTTCAATTTGACCTAGTGACCTAGTTTATGACCTTGAACCATATTTCAAACTCATCCGAGATATTATCAAGAAAAACACACTAAGCAATTTTCAGGACAATTGAGCAAGAATTGTGGCCACTAGAGCGCCCACAAAAAATTTCTTTCAGTTGACCTAGTGACCTAGTTTATGACCCAAGGTGACCAAATTTCTAACTCATCTGAAATTTCATCAAGAAAACATTCTGACCAATTTTTAAGTCAATTCAGCAATAAATGTGGCCTCTAAAGTGCCCAAGGTACTTCTTTAATTTGACCTTGTGACCTAGTTTATGACCCAAGGTATCCCAAATTCAAACTAACCTGAGATTTTATTTAGACAAAGATTCTGACCAATTTTCAAGACAATTGAGCGATAAATGTGGCCTCTAGACTGCCAATAAGGTATTTCTTTAATTTGACCTAGTGACTTAGATTATGTCCCCAGGTAACCCAATTTTCAAGTTATCCAAGATTTCATCAAGACAAACATTCTGACCGATTTTCGGGTCAATTGAGCAATAAATGTGGCCTCTTGAGTGCCCACAAGGTATTTCTTTAATTTGACCTAGTGACCTAGTTTATGACCCCAACTAGTCTGAGATTTAATTAAGACAAATATTCTGACCAAATTTCAAGTCAATTGAGCAAACAATGTGGCCTCTAGAATGTCCACATGGTATTTCTTTGATTCGACATAGTGACCTGGTTTATGACCCACGTGACCCAATTTCAAACTCATCCGAGATTTAATTAAGACAAACATTCTGACCAATTTTCAAGTCAACTGAGCAAAAAATGTGGCCTCTAGAGTGCCCACAAGGTATTTCTTTAATTTGACCTAGTGACCTACTTTATAACCCAAGATGACCCAATTTCAAAGTCATCTGAGATTTACTTAAGACAAACATTCTGACCAATTTTCAAGTCAACTGAGCGAAAAATGTGGCTTCTAGAGTGCCCACAAGGTATTTCTCAGTGATCTAGTTTTTGACCCCACATGACCCAATTTCGAACTCATCCGAGTTTTTATCGAGACAAACATTCTGACCAAGTTTCATGAGTATCGGACTGAAAATGTATCCTCTAGAGCACACACAAGATTTTCCCAAGATTTGACCTGGTGACCTAGTTTTTGAACTGAGGAGATCCAGTTCCAAACTCTTCCAAGGTATCATCAAGACAAAGATTCTGACTTAGTTTCATTAGTATGGGACCGAAAATGTGGCCTATAGAGCGCACACAAGGTTTTTCTAAGATCTGACCTAGTGACCTAGTTTTTGACCCCACATGACCCAATTTCAAACTCGTCCGATATTTTATCAAGACAAACATTCTGACAAAGTTTCAAAAGTATCTGACTAAAAATGTGGCCTCTACAGCCCATGAAAGGTTTTTCCAAGATTTGACCTAGTGACCTAGTTTTTTAACCCCACATGACCCAATTTCAAACTCATCTGAGATTTTATCAAGACAAACATTCTGACCAAGTTTCACAAGTATCTGACTGAAAATATGGCCGATAGAGCGCACACAAGGTTTTTCTAAGATTTGACCTAGTGACCTAGTGACCTAGTTTTTGACCTCACATGACCCAATTTCAAACTTGTCCCAGAATTTATCAAGACAAACATTCTGACAAAGTTTCACAAGTATCTGACTGAAAAATGTGGCCTATAGAGCGCACAGAAGGTTTTTGTAAGATTTGACCTAGTTTTTGGCCCAACATGACCCAATTTTGAACTCATCCGAGATTTTATCAAGACAAAGATTCTGACCAAGTTTCACAAGTATCTGACTGAAAATGTCGCCTCTAGAGCGCACTAAAGGTTTTTCTAAGATTTGACCTAGTGACCTAGTTTTTGACCTCACATGACCCAAATTTGATCCTGTCCGAGATTTTATCAAGACAAACATTCTGACCAAGTTTCATGAGGATCGGACTGAAAATGTGGCCTTTAAAGCATACACAAGGTTTTTCTAAGATTTGACCTAGTGACCTAGTTTTTGACCCCACATGACCCAATTTTGAACTTGTCTGAGATTTTATCAAGACAAACATTCTGACCAACTTTCATGAGGATCAGACTAAAAATGTGGCCTCTAGAGCGTACACAAGGTTTTTCTAAGATTTGACCTAGTGACCCTAGTTTTTGACGCATTTTTGATGCAAAATTTGTCAACCAATTTAGAAATTGTCTGAGATTTTATCAAGAAAAACATTCTGACCAACTTTCGTGAGGATATGACTGAAAATGTGGCCTCTAGAGCGTACACAAGGTAAAAAGTTGACAACACACGACGGACGACGCATGCCGGACACAGCACGATCACAACAGCTCACCATGAGCACTTTGTGCTCAGGTGAGCTAAAAATGCTGGTAACCATCATTTTCTCCTTGTCCCACAATGTTTTCTTCTCTGTGAAAGATAATTTTCACATTCGTCATCTGCAATTGCGTTCAGTTTAGAGAACGGTAAAATTTTTTGATTGGTAAAATGTTTATGGCACATTATACCTTGTTAACTCTTTACTAAACAACAAAAGTTAAGATTTGTCCAAGTTGAAACATTTGCAGACAACAAAATAAATGTGACAAAAAAATTGAAATTTGATTTGGGAAGGGTAGGACACATTGTGGAAAAAGGAGAACATGCTTGTTGTCAGCATTTTTTCCTTTTCCCACAATGTTTTCAAAAGCTTTCTCTCCCAGGGACATGTAAAAGTTGGGATTGTGTGGTGAAAGGTTAAAGAAAAAGTGCATCATTTTAACCCCTTACCACACAACGAAATTTTAGAGTTGTCCAGTTTGAAAGCACTTGCAGATGACAAACTCATTATGACTGAAAATTAAAATTTGTTTTTTTGATGGTTAGAAAACATTGTGGGAACAGGAGAAAATGCTGTTACCAGCATCTTCTCCTTTTCGCACAATGTTTTCAAAAGTCTTCTTTCTCAGCATTGTTAAAAGTCAGGATTGTGTGGTAAAGTGTTAACTGAAACCAATTTGTAGAATGCAGATGCTTTTAAGTCTGAACTGTTTTGTAAGAGTCAACTGACTGCACTGGCTGTTGGAGATCTCCCAGTATTTTCTAACTTCAATCAGAAAATTATTTGAGACAGTTTTCTACAGGGAACACAAAATCTCTATCATCTGTAAGGCAGTTGTTTTCAAGATCAGTCATCCAACATCTATATTTTGTCTTCATCTTATGAAAAAGAATTATAAAATAGCTTTCTGTCTGGGTCACATTAGGACATCATTGGGGGATAAATGATAATGCATTCTTCTCCTTACCGAGCCATAATACGACTATTCTCTTCATCGTATTGGTGTCATGCCAGAATATGACCGTCTGGTTACGCATACTCTAACTTTAGGTGCTTGGAGGTTAGTGAAGATCAAGATCAGACTACACAGAGGATGCAGTCTGATCTTTGATCTACTCTGTAAGATATTGTTAGAATTCTTCTCAACAAATCAGTCTTGCTTTTACTAGACAGCAGCCAAAAGTGCTCCAGTCTGTTTTATGCCAAACGTTATGAATAAAAGCAGTCTGAGGATGAACTCTTTACCAAAACACAAAATTTTAGACTTGTCCATATTGAGCAAATTTGCAGATGACAAATGTGTCTAAAATGACTGCAATTGTCTTCAGATGGGTAGAAAACACTATGGGAAAAGAAAGAAAATGCTGGTTACTAGCATTTTCTCCTTTTTTCCAAAATGTTTTCAAAAGCCTTTTTCCTCTGGGTCTTTAAAACTTGAGACTGTTTTGTAAATGTCTAAACTCATCTATCCTCAGTAGTCTAAAGAAAACCAGTCCAAGGGCAGTCAGAAATAATGTAAAATATAATTGATCTTTTCAGTCCTTAGTGATATACATACCATACTTCACCTAATTAATGCTCCCTCCCTAATATATTACCTACCTCAAAGCCTCTGGACACCTTCCCCTTACCTTAAAATGGACGACTTGAGTAACAAACTTCCGAACGCAAGATAACTTCACCCGGACATTTCAAATGCAGACTGACAAAAATTACTGATGACCAATATTTTATAAATAAATTTAACCGGTACAGAATCGACATAATCCTAATTGCTTCACAAATCCATGTCATTAAACCTGACTATCCAAATGTACATACACTTCCAATAACATTATAAACTTCCGGTAATGCAAAATTTGTCAACTTAGAAAAACTTTAAGAAAGAAAAGTACTGAAGACCTGCGTCCCATATTAAATGTAAATGCTATCTAATATCCAAATGAATCATGGTGGGTGGCAAACTCTATATTCTGTATTAATATAGCATTTTTTTTTTTAAATGGTGATCACTTTGCAGTCAGCACTGACTACAACCATGATCAAAGTAGCATACTTACTCTATATGAAAGCACTTGAATTTCGGGAACTTGGCTTTGAAATTGGAGCACCCTGTCAATGTTTCAAATGGCGCCCTGGTGTGTTAATTAGGTGAAATACAGTACAAGCCCATATTAACATCTCAAATAACCTGAATTCGCCAGGAGTTTCATTTACCCTTAGAGTGCAAAGCACAATGCTGATTTTTCCATCTGTGTAGACCAAGATCAGACTACACAGAAAACAATGTTTTCTCAAGAACACGTCTTTACATTTTTTACTCATTCTTCACTCATTTGTCCCCCTAAAAGTATGTGGTTGCGTTCTTTCTCATGCACTTTTATTTTGTTTTCCCTTTCACTTTCTTACAGATTTTCCAAGTTAGTTAACAAACTTTGTTACCGAAATTTTAAAATGTTATCAGAAGTGTATGTATATTCGGACAGTCAGGTGTTAGTGACATCGATTTGTGAAATTAATAGGATTATGTGGATGCTGTAGGTGTACTCCAGCTAATTTTATCAATGGATTGGGCGTCTGCTAAGCCTATTTTAAGTTAGAACAAAGCTGAGGGGGCATTAGTCAGAAGGGGAGCGTAATTATATAAAGGACATTACTGTATGTATAAGTTGCATTTGCAGATGACATTTTCAGTGTGGCTCAAATGGTGCAATTTTTCTCTGATAAGGTAGAAAACATTGTGGAAAAAGGAGAAAATGCTGGTTACCAGCATTTTCTCCTTTTCCCACATTGTTTTCAAAAGGCTTCTTTCTCAGGGGCGTTAAAAGGCGGCATTGTGCGGTAAAGGGTTAAAGCAGCATAAAACTAGAATTTGACCAAAAATTTTGGGAGAGAAAGAGAGAGATGGGGGGGGGCGGAATTAATATTTTTAAAAGGTACCGTTTAACAGGTTATTTTTACTGCTGTAAAAGTTTACGAATTTGGGGAAAAAAAACATGCGATTCAAATTTTTATGATTTTATTTTTTACTAATTAGCACATGCATAAAAAATTAGCTCAATAAAATTTTCAGCACATGAATACATAATTATTTTACTCTTTCAAAAAGACAAATCTAAACATTTAATTAGTTGAATGCAGACAAAATGGACAAATGTAAAGTATTGTTGTCTTGTAAAAAATTAATATTCGCAACTCTGATACCTGTGTGAGTAAAAAACTTTAATTACTGTTATTATAAGTGATCAATTAACAGGTTTGTCATATTTTTTTTTACAAGACATACTGTAGTCAAAACATACATTTAGACCAAAGATCAGACCAAACATTTGACTGCCCAGGTGTTCTAGAAACAACCATTACTAAACCCAAAACGGTACTATCAACTAATGTAAAGCAGGCATGACATTGGCTTATTGCATGGTCATTTTGTGTTGACTGGTAGTCAACGGACCGGCATATAACCCGAATGTACATTTCTTGGAGCTGAACAGCTGTAAATATGTACAACAAATGCTTGCATTACAACCCTATTGCTTTGAATGACTGTACATTACATCATACCCCTTATCCAAATTTTATTGCAAACAACTGTGTACCTGTGCCAAGCATGAAATCTTGTCGACAGGTAGATGGCGATAAATGGATCTAAATTTGTTGGATTTTGGACACAAGTTCGGTCATCATGGTAAAACCTTTTATATCGGTCACCCCATTTTTTCCTTAATGATAATTTCCTAAAGATTCAGACCCTAAAAAAAAAATATTCTTTTCTCTCCAAATATATTGGCAAATTACATTGATCACCGAAGCATGTATATAGTGGCATCTATAGGTGTATGAAAACGCCTTTCTCTACTGATAGCCCTTTATTTCTGTTTCTGTAGAAGTTTTACGCAGTAATTATTTATTTGTCAAATTTTTACCAATCTGTTTTAGCCCTAAAAATTAGTAAAAATTGGCAGGACGTGAAAAAAAAACCTTATGCGGTATGTGACTGATAACTCATAGTTTGAAAAAAAAAAACAAACACAAAAAATAATTTGCATCAAATGCAGTTTGAACCTGCAACCTTCAAAATTTTAGACTCATTGATATTCAACTCAACTGCAGATGAGAAAATCAATGCACTTGAAATGACATAATTATGTTGTCTTGCCATCATAGAAAATATCAGGAGAAAAGCAAAATGTAATGGTAACTATCATTTTCTCCTTTTCTAACAGTATTTCAAAAGCCATCTTTTGCAGGGTCTTAAAAGATCAGATGGTTTGGTGAAGGATTAAAGAGAATCCAAACAAATAAACTTCATACCTGTCATATAATCTTGATAATTCCCAGAATTTGAAGTATCTGGAATGGACACTTTTCGTGGTTGTATTTTATCGTAGTTGTAATTCTTCCAGTATGGTCTCACAGATTGGGTATGCATGATTAATGAACTGTATTCACAAAGTGTTCCTGCCCTATTTTACATATCATCTTCTTAACAAATTAAGTACATCACTAGGGCTCCTGAATGTCATGTGACCGGATTTGATTTCCGGTCATTTTTTCTGCCATGAATCTTGAGTGTCATGTCTTGCTCTCTCTTTTTTTTTCTATGTTACAATATATTTTGGATTTTATCCATTGACTTAATATCTAGGACATTGGAGGAATGTATTTTTTAAACCAATAACATGGCCCTGTTATTTTCAAAATAAAAAGAATATCAATCACTCAAAAAAAAACTATCAACAGACAAAAAGAAAATTCACCAAAGAAAAAATTCTGAAAATAAAAGAAAGTTGTGTATCATCAAAGAAAAGCATATTCAGCAAGTTAAAAATCTAATTATGCCTAGAAGTGATGATGAATTTTGGTTACAAAGTTTTGTTTCGTATGGCAGATCTCCTTAAACTTAGCAAAGTTTCACAGTTCAACTCCCCCCCCCCCCCCCAAAAAAAAATGGCCCTTTTTGTCTATTTTCTAAATTATTTTGTACATGCATTTCCCTATTTCAAGAAAGTGTAGTAAAAGATAAGAGTAATTAATTTATTTTCTTTGTAAATTGGTTCACATTTCAGTCACTTTTGTTTTCATGCCCTGTCTTGCCTATGATAAAGTTATGACCATTTATTTTGTTAATTTGTGATAGATTAAGGTCTGGGAAAAAAATCACAAATGAACCATTTATTACTGCTTTTCTCTTAAGGTCACTTTTCCTCATTAACAACCAAATTTTTAGTTATCTCTGCAGACCACTTATATCCACTTACTTATCTCTGAAGACACTTATTTCTGTTTTTCTCTGCAGACCACTTTCCCTTCTCTAGCTTTTGAGTTATCTCTGCAGACCACTTATTTCTATTTATTTTTCTCTGAAGATACTTATTTCTGCTTATCTCTTCAGATCACTTTTACTTCTCCAAACAACTTACATTGAGTAATCTCTGCAGGTCACTCATTTTCACTTATCTCCAAAGACCAGCATGTCTGATTTTACAATTTACTTTTATACTTCAACATCAATATTGTGTCACTTGTTCATATACAAAAAATAAAAAACACACAAACACACACATTAAAATGAGTATTACAAATTTTCAGAAGTATTATATATGACTAATTTTCAGAAATATTGCATATGTTTATTTAGAAATAAAATCCATCATTCATAAGATCTACTTAAGTTTTATTTCATATATTTTCAATCGAAAGACCATGCCAGTAGTCAGCAATTTCTTCCTTTCCGCAAATTTTTCCTACCATTTTAATGACAGAAATCATGTTTTGAGCTGTGGTTAATTTGTCATCTGCAAGTGCTTTCAATTTGATTGTTAAAAAATTTTGTCATTGGTGTAGAGTAAGCTTTTACCAAACAATCCCATGTTTTATCCACCCTGAGAAAGAGGCCTTTTGAAAACATTGTGGGAAAAGGAGGAAATGCTGGTAACCAGCATTTTCTCCTTTTCCCACAAGGTTTTCTATCCTTTCCAAAACAAATTTCAATTTTGTGAGTCATATTTATTTTGTCGTCTGCAAATGTTTTCAATTTGGACTCGTCTAAAATTTTGTTGTTTGGTGAAGAGTTAAATTGAGGTGTACCTTCTGTCCAAACTAAGAAAAATCATAACTTTTTATGGTTAGAAGAAAAATAAAATTCTAACTGTATGTAAAACTAATCAAGCACACTACCATGGAATCTCCCTGTAAGCTCAAAAATCACACAAACTAAATTGAATAGGATAGCCCCTCTATATTGACTGTGGTGTCAAAATGTCCATCCAATATCTTTCCGTAAAAAATGGGGGGCATTAACTCTTAACCAGGATTGTGCAGTAAAAGATTAATTCCTGAGATAAAATTGCAGCGGACAACATTGAAATGAGCCATTCTCTGTGAAAAGGTGGCGTAAAGTATCGCATATGCGTAATGTATCATCCAAGGTCAGCCTGCACAGTCTGCGCAGGCTGACCTGGGCCGAACCTTTTTGCCGCTAATCAATTTTCTGTATGTCAAAGGACCAGTCTAACTCATGATTCAGTCGGTTGTTAGACAAAATGGACCTTATGTATCCATGATCATGTGATGACTTGCTTGGTATCATGCATCATCAAGATACATTAAGCCCCCTTTTACCAAAGCATGGTTCAGATGATCTGGTCAACTGCCACTGAACTCTTCAAATCAGAATCAAAATTAATACAGGCCCGTACACAAGAAAATATTGTAGGAGAAACTGTCTGTTACAACCAACTTCTTCTACCATAATTTTGTTTTAGCCATTATCTTGCTAAATAACTTGAATGGAACTTTCATGCCTATAATAAAAAACTAGAATAATGCTATTCAAAATTTATTTTTGGGGTAAAACATCTCCTTATCAGACAGTGTAGATCCAAGATCAGACTGCATGTTCTGTGCAGTCTGATCTTGATCTACACTGTCCGCAAAAGGTTAGTGAGTCACGCTTAGCAGCCTAATGGTTAAAAAATAGTTGTCCGCGTTTACTAAAGTGTAAGCATTCCCAAATTTTAACAACCCATGATGAAAAAGATGTTTGGAAACATTGTGTGAAAAGGTGAAAATGCTGAAAACAAGCATTTTCTCCTTTTTCCACTATGTTCCCTTTCATTCAAAAAACAAATTTCAGTTGTTCAATCATGTTTACTCTGTGGTATGCAAATGGTTCCAATTTGGATAAGTCTAAAATTTTGACATCTGGTAAAGAGCAGAGAAGATTCGGTTCCCAAACTATCATGATGTAGCAAATCAATCATCCATCACAATCAAGTATTATCAATGGAGGTCCGGTTCCATCTTTCATTCCATTTGACACAAAATAAACATGCGATACATCTTTTATCATTACGGCAAAACTCGTTTACATGAACTTTAACCTTACATATTTGATGATTTTGAATAAGGAAAAAAATCCTTTTGACCAGTGTTCCCATTTATCACATTTTCTTAAATGTTTAATCCTTTTCCACACAATCTCGAGTTTTAATATCCCTGGGCAAGATGCCTTTTGAAAAAATTGTTGGAAAAGGACGAAATGCTGGCAACCAGCATTTTCTCCTTTTCCAACAATGTTTTCTAACTTTTCAGAGTCAGGTTTCGTCTCCTGAGCCACATATAATTTTTCGTCTGCGACTGCTTTCAATTTGGTTGAGTCCAAAATTTTGTTGCTTGGCAAAAACTTAACCATACAAATTAACAAGAGCATGGTATGTTTGTGCCAAGGTCCTGGGCTGCAGTTGCTTTTTCAGTGAAGATTTGCTTGTTCTGTGATAATTCTGTTACAAAGGGGCATAACTAAAACTATTATTGTAGGGTTACTACCCTTGTGGTATAGGTTTCCCTTTTAACTGTTTCCTTACTGTGGACGACACAAGAAGCTTTTGTGGACTGTGTAGATCAAGATCAGACTGCACAGAATGTGCAGTCTGATCTCTGATCTACTCTGTCCACTACATGATTCTAGATTAAATGTGACCAAAGTTGTTCTTCATCTTGCACAGGAAGTGTATTAGTGACCTCAGAAAAAGTGAAGGTTGTTAATTAAGTAATGAAAGAGTTAATAGTTAACAACTACTCCAAAGTGGGAGTAAATATCTTTAGTAATGAAAGAGACACAAGAAAAATGTCAAATTTTCACATCACAACAATAACAGATTTATGGCAGTACCTCGGGTTTTCTTTAAAAATAGCCAAGCTAAAACTAAAATATGAGGACCATGGTGGTCCTATACTGCTTACCAGAATAAATAGAAGCAGGAACTTGGCATGGCAAAACATATTATAGTCTCTCACAAATTGAAAACTATAATTAATTTTTTATATAAAGTAACCCTGACCATTTATCTAATGGTATGCATACTCTGAATACTGAGACTTATCACCAGGTGAAGTTTCATAAACATAGCTCATAGATTGTTAAAGTTATTGAAGATGACACATTCGGCAACCCCTCATTTCTTTTTCTTGAAAATGTTTGCCTTCTTTTTGTCATTTCAAGGGGTTTATTTTCCCGAATGAAAAGGTCCAGGAAACCCTACTTTGCCACAATAATTCATAAAGTGTCACACAAAAATTGACCTGTATTATAAGGGCAAGATCAAAAGAAGAAAGACTTTTAAGGGATTTTTGGATTCAGAAAAAAAATCAACAAATACTTTCCAACAAATGGACAAAAGAGTAGACTGATAACAAAGCAATTGGCTGGTTATATTTTTTTTCTTTTCTAGTCCAAATTAAAAGCATTTGCAGACAACAAATTTAATGTGGCTCAAGTGATGGAAATTGTGTCTGAAAGAGTAGAAAACATTGTGGGAAAAGAAGAAAATGCTGGTTACCACCATTTTCTTCTTTTCCCACAATGTTTTCAAAAGCTTTCTTACTAAGGGTATTTAAAAGTCAGGACTGTGTGGTAAAGCGTTAAATTGTTTACAGTTTCTTTGTGTAACAACTGAATATAACATGTGGAAGTCTCATTTGTTATCCTTTGATTTAATCTAAAAGCTACACATCGTGATCTTTCAGAGAGAAATTGGAAAATGCAGGCAATACTTGAGTCAACTTAACTCTTTACCAGATGACAAAAATGTAGATTTGTCCAAACTGAAAGCTTTTCAGACAAGAAAATTAAATTTAGCTCAACTGAAGAGACCAAAAGATACAACAAAGTACTGAAAGTACTGATAAAACTAGCAAATTTGAAATAAGTGGCTACTGTAAAGATCAAACTAATGGATGGTCTATACAAGATTGAAGAAATATAGTCAAATCCAGTTTTCCAGCCTGTTCTAGTTCCACCAGTTCATTCAATTAATAAGTCCAATCCTGATCCAGTGCAATCCACTGATGTTACCCACCACTCTTGGCTATTTACTGGTATAGATAAGAAGTACCTGGAAAAATTTCTGTTTATTGTCTTTGATTTTCAATTTAAAAAAAGTAAGCAAAGAACAAATTAATATGGTAATTTGAATGCTTTCTAGAGCTCACTTCTTGATGAACCTTCTATCATAAATTCAAATCAGTGAACCCAAGGACACACATGTGAGCTGTCACCATGATATGACAGAAATAAAAGTTGAAAGCTGTGCAAAATACCATTCAACCAATCAATCATTGACCCTCAGGATTTACCAATTAAACACAGATTGATTATGCAATATACACTTGTGTAATTACAATACAACACATTCTAACAATTGACAATTGAATTCAGCTCTATAAACACGGTGAAATGAAAGCTTGGTAAAAGCTATGTCATTCTATATGGAGTGACATCATCTTAATATGTAGAGTTAGTCGCCCGTGGCTGTTCATGTCTCTGCCCACGGATATTTTATCTATGAAAGTCACTTCATGTAAACAAATTCTCATTTTCCGCTAACTGACCAAGAAGGGAGAAAAAAACTCAAAGATTTAGCGATATTCATTATTTTTGATAAAAATTAGCAATGATGGAGTTATTTGAAATGGTACCAGTAAACATGTGTTAATCAAATGTCTTTTAATGTTGAAGATTAACATCGAAATTGGCCAGTGTTGCAATGGAAATTGGATTGGGAACAGGTGGGATTAAACTCGGAGTATTTGAAGCGACTACAGCTCTAATGGCTGATGATACATTCATTCTTCATTGTCGTTTGAAAGAGAGAAAATGAAATAGTATAACAGTGTGTTTTTTTGTGTGTGTATTTGTTGCCTAAAGTTTCATCAATTTTTTTTTTATAATAACCAACTGGGCAGTGGGGTTTTGTTTTAGTTAGTAACTGGAACAGCAATGGTTTATTCAAGGGAATTAATGCACATCTGCCTTTGTATAATAAGTACAGGCTGTCAACCAAGTCTTCTTCAAAATATAGGAGGAATATAGGAATATTTTTCCACAAATATAGGAGTTTTTTGCTAGTTTTGAGGCAAAACATAGGAGTTTTCCAAACGAAAATCATTTCATTCAAAGGCATTTATACTAACAATTCTTACCTTCTTTGCCTTCACTTACTGTTTCAACATTAATCAATGATTAAAATCTACCTTAAAGTAACCATTTAGTTCAACAGCATCACAATCCAGGCAGAGAGCTGCTGCATAGCACATCATCATCATCATCATCTGAATGGGCACCTGGAATGTATTTTTTATTTTACATGAGGTTCACACAAATAATAACAATGGATTTATACATAACAACGGAATATTACAAGAATACAATATGAAATGAATAAGAAATGGTATCTTCAGATAAATCTTCACTGAAACTTAAGAGCTAGCAGCATTATTCACCCATTTAGTACAGAGCATCTGTCCCATTTATTTAACAATCACCCTACTGCTTTTATTTGATTATCATCAATTAGCATTGAAAAGAAGTAGGACGATTCAGAACAAATCATAAAGCAAGAATCCAATGAAAACTACAGTGTATGAAACTTATTATACATGTATATAATAAGTGGTTAAGATGACTTTGATTGCAATGATTTTTAACACAACAAAATCAGTTACTTGAAAAATTGAAAAGGTAACAGTTTGAATACAGAAACTGACTAGATATATGACAGAAATATAGCATTCTGAAAATTTTTAAATATGTCTATGGAATATTAGTCACATTTTCTGTATGGCTTATGACAGAAGATCAAAGATGACAAAAATTCGATCACAACATGTGTAACACTTAACAAATGGCTTTTAAACATCACAGTCTTTAGAAATTTCTTCTGGAAACATGACTCCTCAGTACATAAGAAAGTCTCTGAAAAATCCTGATGGCAACTGAATTCATTAAATGAAGATTCTGATTTTGGTAAAACTTACATGAACATTAATAAATCATTTAAATCAGACATTGTACTTATGTACCAGTCTGTCAGCTTTAGTACTACTTTTGGTGAAGTTATGATGATGTCATTCCAGAGACTTGCCCTGTATTTCATCACTGGGGAGTACCTGAAAGAAGATCTGAATACAGCAAGACTTTGATTTACCTAAAAGGCCAATATCCTATTGTACTGCCTTGCAAGGTGCCCATACAGGTGATAAAGAGATGTACTGAAGCATTTTCTGATGGCTGGTGATGCCGTGAAAGACATGATAAGAATTCTCTAACCTGTAAAATAAAGAAGCCAAAAGCAGTATCAAAGAAATATTTACAATCTCTCCATTTATTGGCAACAAATTTCCTAAAAAATACAGGAATATTTTTCAAAAAATAGGAAAATATAGGAAATATAGGAGGTCTTTCAAAATATATGATTTTGAACCAAAATATAGGAAAATATAGAATATAGAAATATAGAAGTATGATCTTGTTTTCCTTTGATCAAGAGTTAGTGTCAAGCATTTTCTCCTTTTTCCACATTATGTTTTCTATCTTTTCAAAGACAACTTCCACAATTTGAGCCACACTTGATATTTTGTTCTCTGCAAATGCTTTGGGTTTGGACAAGTCTAAGTTTTGTCTTGTGGTAAAGGGTTAATGCAGCACTCTACAGGTTAGAGCAGTGAATTGTACAGAAAGAAGGACTGTCTTTCTGGGCAAAGGATTTAATTAAGAGAACTGAAGATTAATGTGGGGGAAATAAGGAAAAAACATGAATCCTGTTACATGATCTCTGATTATACAAAAATTGAGAACATAAAGTCATTAACCAAAAAGAGCCGAGCCTACTGGCACAGTCAGTAGATTACACAACTTGAAACCAGAGGTGGCTGGTTTAAATCCCCAGCTTGACAATTTCTTTCCAAGGATTAATGATAGTCCTTGAGATAGGATTCATCCCTCTCTCACTGCAGATCATTGTTTTGACGCTGGTTATGTGGGAGCAGCAAGTGGCTTGGGAAAAATATTGTACAAAAGACTGGTAAAAGAAACTCCAGGAAATCAGGTGCACTGGCCACCACAATACAATTGAAATAATGTTGAAAACAGTATTAGACACCATACAAGAAAAACTAACCCTAATAGTGCCCAGGGCTTAACTTTGAGTAAATGATGTAGATCAAGGTCAGACTGAACAGAACATGCTGTCTTCTCTTTGATCTTCACTGCTCTCTACCTTGTAAGAATTATTCCTATATAAGTCTTTAAGTTATCTGTTGCCAAGCTTCAGTAGCACAGTCGGTAGCTTACAGGACTTGAGAATAGGGGGTCATTAGTTTGCATCCCCAGCTTGGTAAATTTCTTTTCCAGGATTGATGATAGTCATTGCAACAGGACATTCCTCTCTCACAAAAGCATTATCCTGTATGAGCCTTATCTATCTATTTAATCCTTTACCGAATAATCCAGAGTTTTAACGACTCTGCGAAAGAGGCCTTTTGAAAATGGTGTAGGAAAAGCAGAAAAAGCTGGCAACCAGCATTTTCTCCTTTTTCCACAATGACATTATCATTTGAACTGCAAAGCTTTCAACTTGGTCTGGTCCAAAATTTCGTCATCAGGTAGAGTTATGAGTGACCATTATCGTTTTTAGGGTCTAAGGGTCACCAACCCCGACAGCACAATAAGAATAGGAGCTTTTATAAATGGACTAGAAAAGAATATCCAAAATGCAATGGATTATCCAAACATGAACAGCCTTTAAATTGCGGTATCTTGGGTACTTTTAATGCTTAACCACACAATCCGGTGTTTTAACAACCCTGACAGAGAAGGCTTTTAACCCTTTCCCAAAGAAGCCCTGGTTTTCACGTGTCTGCAGTACAAGTCTTTTGAAAACAATGTGGGAAAAGGAGAAATTGCTCGTAACGAGCAATTTCTCCTTTTCCCACAGTGTTTTCTACCCTTTTTGAGAACTTTCTGCCATTTTCATCAAATTTAAAATTGTCGTCTGCAAACTCTTTCAGTTTGGACCAGCCCAAAATTTGTCATTTGGGAAAGGGTTAAACACATTGTGGAAAAAGGAGAAAATGATGGTAATCCTTCAACAATTGCAAGAGAAGTTCACCAAAACAGGAAATGATTCAGAATAAGACTTTATTTTTATTCCAATGAAGGTTTGAATTATTTGTTCTTTGTTTGAAATTACTGCAACAAGGATCTCCGATACTGTTAGGTTTATTTGGCATTCTGCTGGGATGACTCTTTACCATGTGACAAAATTTTAGACTTTGTCCATACCCAAAGCATTTGCAAACAACAAATTAAATGTGGCTGAAATGGTTGGATTTGTCTTTGATACGGTTAATAATATTATGGGAAAAGGAGAAAATATTGGTAGCAAGCATTTTCTTAATTTCACACAATGTTTTCAAAAGACTTCATGGGGGTTGTTCAAACTCAAGACTGTGTGGTGAAGACTAAAAGAGAAACTCCATAAAAATAGGGACTTCATACGACAGCGAGTTCTATAGGGCGTCCTGTATTTTGGGATCACGTTCTACTGGCCTCTGCAGATAAAAGCAAAAAAAAATCAGGAATCCAAAGAAAAGACTGAATCCTAATTTGGTCTCCTGTCTGAGGTCAATACATCATTGGAGACTATCCATCACTCCCGTTTCTATAAGCTGAAGGCCACTTTGATTACATTTCAAATTGAATGTCACCACTGCCATGATTAACCCTTTACCAAACAGTCCCCAGTTTTGGTCGACCCAAATACAGAAGGCTTTGGAAAACAATGTGGAAAAAGGAGAAAATGCTGGTAACCCAGCCTTTTCCACAAAGTTTTCCTTCCATTTAAGGACAAATCTTACTGAGTGAATGGTATTTTATTAGTCATCTGAAAAATCTTTTCAATGTAAGAAAGGATATAAATTTTTACTAAGTGCTAAAGTGGTGCAAAATGTCGCAGACCTTGCTAAGAGTTTACCCCAGGCCTCTCCCATCGGCCTGCCAATTTTTTTTTTAAATACAATATGTAAAGTTTTGCCTAGCTGCACACAATTTTCAAAAACATTGTGGAAACTTCAAAAACTGCTCATAATTAGCAATTTTACCCTTTGGCAAGGGTTCCCCATGTACCTGGGTATTAACCCTTTACAAAATGACAAAATTTTACATATGTCCAAATTGGAGGCATTTCTAGACAACAAATTAGATAATGTTGGCTCATAATAATGGTGAGATTTGTCTGTAAAAGGACAGAAAAAAATTGTGGGAAAAGTAGAAAATGCTGATCACCAGCATTTTCTCCTTCCCACAATGTTTTCAAAAGGCCTCTTTGTCAGTGTTGTTAAATTTCGTGACTGTGTAGTTAAAGGTTTAATCTAAATTTATCTTAACTGTCCATGTTTAACAGGCACTTTCAGTCTTCTACTACAAATATAATCAGGAATGTGAATACTAAATCTGCTTTTGATCACTGTAACTATAAGGTAAATAGCTGCCTATACAGACATGTTAAGTTCCTGGAAAAAAAATCAGTGAGACAGCCCATATTTGATGTGAGCGCCGCAGGCGCGAAGATCTGCTAGGGGGGTCCGGGGGCATGCTCCCCCGGAAAATTTTGAAAACAAGAGGGCCATGATGGCCCTGTATCGCTCCACTGGCTTATAAATATAAACCACGAAGAAAAGTCTTCACTATATAAGCCCTTATAAAACTTTGACCTCATGGCTACAGTCTGACTAAATGGGGAATATTGTATTAGAAGAATAACATGCCAAATGTGGGAGTTCTTGGCCTTATGGCTGGTAACAAGATGGTTTCTGAACTTTTCACTCCATAAACCCATGTAAAACTTGTGATCCCTGGTGCAGGGCCAAACTTGATCCTAGAGCTGTAACTTGGGCCCTCTTTGTAACTGTCCACTAAATAATGCTATAATTATATGCAAAATTTGGTAGCCTAAGCCTTATGGCTGTGTACACCAAGATTTAAAAGTTTTCCCTATGTAAGCCTATGTAAATCTTGTGAACCCCCCCCTCCAAGTATGAGGCCAAATTGACCCCAGGACTATACTTTGGACACTTTTGGTAGACTCCAACTAGATCAAGCTAAATGCCAAATTTGGTAGCTCTAGGCCTTATGGTTTCAGACAAGAAGATATTTAAAGTTTTCTCTATATAAGCCTATGTATAAAACTTGTGACCCCTGGGGAAGAGCCAATTTTGACCCCAGGGCTATAATTTCAAGAAACATGATAGAGGTCTACTACATAAAGCTACATGCCAAATTTGGTAGCCCTATGCCTTATGGTTTCAGACAAGAAGATTTTTAAAGTTTTCTCTATATAAGCCTATGTAAAACTTGTGACCCCTGGGGCAGAGCCAATTTTGACCCCAGGGCTATAATTTGAAGAAACTTGATAGAGGTCTACTACATAAAGCTACATGCCAAATTTGGTAGCCCTATGCCTTATGGTTTCAGACAAGAAGATTTTTAAAGATTTCCAATATTTTTCAGTTTTGTTGCCATGGCAACCAGAGTTTTTGAAGGAATCAAATTCTTTCAAGAAATTCTGAAGAGGACCATGTCAGGATCATTTCTGTGAAGTTTCGTGAAAATCGGATGGGTAGTTTCAGAGAAGAAGATGTTTGAAATAAAAGTTAACGCACGGACGGACGGACGGACGGACGGACGACCGGACGGAAGGACGCACGACGGACACCAGGCCATGACATAAGCCCGCTGGCCTTCGGCCAGTGGAGCTAAAAATGGTGCCTTTTGGTGCCAGCTGGCATGTCCTGGCGGTTATTTTTCTATAACTGCAGATCTTTGGATGGGATCTAAGGCCCTCTTTACAATTTGCGTTGTTTTCATCTGGCCACATGCATACTTCTTTGCAATCTCACTGTCGGGGAACATTCGCTTTACAATCTTGTTAAAATGGTCTGCCAGCAAGAAGGGTGCATTATCTTCAGCTATCATAATAGAAAATAACGTTTCAGCCGTTATTACATTGGTGTCAAATTCTGTGTTGTGTTTGCTTCCCATAAAAAACGAACTCACATCTTTGCTGTTTTTTCTAGCGGCGTAAAGTTCAGAATGTTTCTTTCCCTCACCATGGCGTCTTACATCGTCAATGCCTCCATGGCTTACACTGAAATGCCGCTGGCATACCGTACAAAACGCTTGTGTAGCAGAGCAATCGCTTTTCCGAACCCAGTCATACTTTTTCTCAAAATCGATGCTGTATTTTGTGTCGTACTGGAGTTTTTTCTGTCTTTTTTTCGGCGTTAATGGCCCTGGTGAAAGGGCACGCTTCGACATCTTTTCTCTTTTCTCAATTTTGTTTAATGCGCATGTCTGATCAAGTCCCTGTAAACGCTCTATATAGTTAGACATCCGGTAGCAATGAATAAAGCGTTCGCGGAGATCTGATTTCCGGACCCTACCGGTCTCGTCGTATTTTTTCCTGGATACAAGTTGTGGCCTTAAAAAAAAAATCGGAGTTTATGTTTTTCGGGAGTTTATTCCAAAAATACGTGAGCTGTTTGCCGCTGTTATTTTCTGTGGTACTCACGGCATTTCGGGAGTCTTAACAGGTCTGCCTATATGCAAGCACCAAGTTGAATCCATGTGTCTCTGACTGAAGTGCACTTTAACCCTTTACTGCACAACACCGCCTTTCAACGACACTGGAAAAGAAGCCTTTTGAAAAGATTGTGGGAAAAGGAGAAAATGCTGGTAACCAGCACATCCTCCATTTCCCACAATGTTTTCTACCCTAAGACAATTGTTTTGAGTAAGATTTGTCGTATGCAAATGCTTTCCATTTGGGTCTGAGGCCAAAATTTTGTCGTCTGGCAAAGGGTTAAGATTAAAGGGGCCTTTTTTAGGTTTTTTATGCAGTGGATCAAAATTTCTTGTAAAATACCAATAGATACAATTGAAAATGTGCTATTATGGGCGTTTCAAAAATGGGATGGTGGTTTTGCAACAAGTAATTCTGTCTAACATCATCAAACTAAGTTGAATAAAATAGATGTGTATTGTTGATCATGTGGCACTGCCACAAATCTTTGCGAAACTGGTGCAAAATCTTTACCCTTTTATTCTCAAGAGTGCTTTCAAGTGCGCTTCTGTATATGCATTAGATCTATTACCAAAATGGACAATTTTAACGAGTAAACTTGTACTACAACACCATCTAACTGGAAATTTATGTCCGGGTAAACCAAGCGTGTCAAAAAGAAACAAAAAAATTGATCTTTTCAAGTTTTTTACGGTAAATAATGTTTGGAAGGATAAGATATTCTGCCAAGGAATCTTGGCGAATCATTTTAGAAATGCCAAATGGTCAGATAGCAATGATCCTGAATTTTCTGGCAGGGATGGTGATTTAGAGGATGGGCCTGTTTCGCAATCCTCCTCGAGTGATTCTGACAGCCAAGAGAAAGATTGCACTGTAGCTTCAATCCCCTCAACTGCCTCAGGGGTCGGGTATGTGAGTGGGCGTGGTTGTCCTTGTAGTAAAACAGTACAAGACTGCCGTAGAAGATGAGTTCTAGGTAGAAATGTTCAGGGCCAGATCCAGAATCCAGCCAATGCATTTCAGAGCCCTCCTGCCGATCGATGGGGTGATTTAGATCACCAAACAGTTGTAAACTATCCCATCTTTGGTGGCAAACATGGGCCAACAGTTCCATTAGGGATAGATTCTACACCTCTTGATTTCTGGAAACAACTTCTCCCTGATGAGCTAGTGCAGACTACTGTTACAGAAACTAATAGATATGCCCATCAAAAAGGTAGGAAATTAAGGGATGCTGATACCACCCTAAATGAAGAAATGCATAAAATCTGACTGAAACAGTTTCATAAGAGGAAACAACAAAATGTCATTATTTTTCTGTTACTGGAGCTTATTTACATATTATGAATATTAATTATATGCAAACATTTGGCAATTTGCATATGCAATTATGAAAGAAAATTTCATACTCTTTCCAATGGTATAGGTTTTGTGGGTCTTGGACAAATAACAAACACAGTATTACGGATTATATACATCAGTGCACTTTAACAGATAATTTTATACATATTTCTTAATGTTGAGAACAAAAGGGTTAAGATATCTTATGAGGCTATATAGCCCATTACGGAAATACCACTGAAAAATATTTTTCTTACTTTTGTCTTTCTTCTTTTTTAATGATTTGCCAGGTATCACTTTGTCTTATTCAGTGATAAATCTTTTACCGTATTTCACCTAATTAACGCTCCATCCCTATTAGTAGTGCCTACACTATATTTCTTACTCCAGCCAATCCCCACCCACTCCTGACCTTAGCTTAAGATCAACTGGAGTGACAAACTTCCAAACTCAAAATAACTTCACTAAAACTTTTCAAACGCATACTTACAAAAATTATTGATGACCAATACTTCATAAATAAACTTACCATTATAGCATCAACATGATCCCAATTAATTCACAAATCACCATGATTAACACCTGACTAATCTGAATTTATCTTTTAACCCTTAAAGCACCTTTCATGACTTTAGTTGCATTTGTGGCCAGTGTAGATCAAGATCAGGCTGCACAAAACGTGCAGCCTGATCTTTGATCTACACTGTCAATTTGCTGAATCACTGTAGACAAAAGCAGCCATGAAATTTGCAATTATTTGGGTAGTATTTCTAGGATGAAAATGTCTGATAGGTTTATTCAGCGCTCTAAGGGTTAACTAACCGAATATCCACGCAATAACACTCATGCGACATTTTTTTTTTGATATACCACGGATATTTATAGATTTTTTATATGCCACGGATATTTGTAGAACAGTAATTTCCAGCGACTCCATCTCCTATCACCATTTATGAATGAGATGCATTCCAAAAATAGTAATGATTACTACGGAAAGCCCACGAAAAAAGAACAGTGTCATAGCACGCGCACTGCTTTCTGATGATTTGCCCGTGATGTCATTTGAATGCTTGTTTACCACAGCTTCTCAAATAGAATAATCCAAAGTAATCTCAATTGCAATTTTCGGACGTTTAATTACTACAATAAAGTACGACATACGTGGGTAATGCAATTTCAAAATGGGAGTTCCGATATAAATGAACTTTCAACATGTATTTTTGTCAGTAACATTTTTCACATATTTTTCACAATTATTACAAATCAGACGTTAAAATATAAATAGAATATGTACAAAATGTTGACGAAGTTTAAAAATATCTAACTCGGTTGAGAGAATTGATAATTGTCTCGCCAAGGCTCAACAATTATCAATTCTCCCAACCAAGTTAGATATTTTTGATCTACGACAACACTATGTACGTATTCACTATTTATCTTTCAACTAACCGGATATCCATGCAATAACACCCATGCGATATTTTTTTTTTGATATACCATGGATATAAATAGATTTTTGATATACCACAGATATTTATAGAACAGTAATTTACAGTGACTCCACCCCCATCACCATTTATGAATGAAATGCATTCCAAAAATAGTAACGATTACTACAGAAATCCCACGAAAAAAGAACAATGTCATAGCACGCGAGCTACTTTGCGATGATCTGCCTACATAATTCCTGCCTGTGACATCATTTGAATACTTGTTTACCGAGTCTTCTCAAATAGAACAATCCAAAGCGATCTCAATAGCAATTTTCGGACGTTTAATTACTACGATAAAGTACTATATATGTGGGTAATGCAATTTCAAAATGGGAGTTCCGATATAAATAAACTTTTAAAATGTATTTTTGTCAGCAACATTCTTCAAATCTTTTTCACAATGAATAAAAATCATAGGTTAAAAGATAAATAGAATACATATATAGTGTTGTCATAGATCAAAAATATCTAACTCGGTTGCGAGATTTGATATTTGTCTCGCCAAGGCTTGACAATTATCAAATCTCCCAAACTCTTCAGATATTTTTGATCTACGACAACAGTATGTATGTATTCTCTATATAGATCTAAATACACTTCCAATAACATTTTAAACTTCAGGTAACAAAAGTTTGTCAATTAACTTGTAAAAGCTTTAAGAAAGTAAAATATTGAAGACCTGTGTCCAGCATTAATGGTGAATGTTATTTAATGTCTAAATGAATCATGATCAGCGGTAAAATCAATATTCTGCTTTTATACAGTGAGTTCTTCAAATGGCAATAGCTTGACAGTCAGCACTGACTAATACAACCCCTGCCCCCGTTCAAAGTACCGTTCTTACTCTGTATGACAGCACTTAAATTTAAACTTATTAAACTTAAATTTCGACAAATTGGCTATGAAATAAGAGCACCCTGTTGGTGTTTTGCATGGCGCCCCAGCGCGTAAATTTTGATGAAATATGACAAGTGGGTGAGATTATAAAATATCTGAATAGCTGTATTGCTGGTTTATACTTCTTAAAATGATGATCTTTTACATAAAATAAAGCAATGTATATTGTGCTCAGTTGGCCCTGACTGCACTCACATGCAAGATTATATTGAAGATTTTTTGGGGAGGGGCAAGTTGGATCTGAAAGTGGTATACCGGCAGATTTCCTTTAGTAAGGTTTTGAGAAAATCTCTACAAAACAAGAAATTTTATTGCTTTAATCCTTTCTCACAAAATCCTGATTTTCAAAGACCATAAGAAAAAAGACTTTTGAAACCATTGTGGGAAAAGGAGTAAATGCTGGTAACCAGCATTTTCTCCTTTTCCCACAATCTATTCTATCCCATCAAGGGCAACTTCCACAATTTGAGCAACTTTTCATATGTTGTCTATAAAATTTATGTTTTGGGTTTAGGCCTTATTGTGTAACAAGGAATTAATACAAATTTAAAACCCACCGATAACATGTTACATGAAAAGTTCAGTTGAGTTGTTTGACCATGGTTATTAAGGTCATAGGTTCCAATTCTAGCAATTGCAAACAATAATTGTTGTGTTCATTCCTAAACTAAGAGTAAAGACTCAAGTCCTTTGAGTTTTTCCTTAACTCTTTACCAAACAACATACTTTTTGACTGGTCCAAGTTGAAAGCATTTGCAGACAACATTAAATGTAACAGTAAACATTAAATTTGCCTTTCATAGGGTAGAAAACATGATGGGAAAAGAAGAAAATGCTGGTTACCAGCATTTTCTCCTTTTCCCACAATGTCTTCAAAAGCCTTCATCCCCAGGTTTGTTATAACTTGCAATTGTGTGGCTTTAACTCTTTACCAAACGGCAAAATTTTAGACTGGACCAAATTGAAAGCATTTGCAGACGACAAATTATGTGTAGCTTACATAGTTATTCATGTATTGGATAGGGTAGAAAACATTGTGGGAAAAGCAGAAAATGCTGGTAACCAGCATTTTCTCCTTTTCCCACAATGTTTTCAAAAGGCTTCTTTCTCAGGGTCGTTAAAAGTCGGGATTGTGTGGTAATGGGTTAAAACGCTTAAAAAATATCAAATTTTCTAAAAATGTTTTTGTCAAGATCTGTTTTATGTGGCTGTACCTGACTTTACCAAATGACTAAATTCTAGACTTCTCCAATTAGAATGCATTTGCAGAAGGCAAATAGAATTTGGCACAAAGAATCAAAGATTTCTTTGAAATGGTAGAAACCAATGTAAGAAAAGAAGAAAATGCTGGTCACCTAGTATTTTCCCCTTTCCCATCATGTTTTCAAAAGCTTTTTTAGGGCTGTTAAGATTAGGAATTATGACATTGTAAGAAAGGTTTAAATATAAATCACAACTTAGGTGCTTTTGTTTGTGGACAATGTAAATTATAATCAGATAGTATGGAAAAACTCATAGATATTTTGCTAGAAAATCTAAATAAAAACAGAGTTTAAAAATAGAGCAAAAAAAAAAGTCATATATTACAATGGAATACGGTGTTATCTGACTTAGCCAACGGTGTAGATCAATGATTCAAATGCAGTGTTATGCCAAGTCTGACCTTGACATACACTGTCCACAACTGCAACAAAGGTGCTGCTTGAAGCTCTCAGGGTTCAGTTACTTCTCCCTCCCTTCATGTTCATTTCAAGAAAGGCAACTCTGTCATGTATACCTGTATTGCTATGTAAGAGTTATCCATAAATTTTTAGATAGTACATATCCCATTGGAAGGGTCGCAGAAGAAAAGTGCTCTTCAAAAATGCATGTTAAATTTTAAACATGAGTTTATTGTCTGTTTGGGAATAAAAATTGAAAAAAAAAATCACTTCCAATCCCCATGTGAGTAGAATCTACCACCATACATTATGGTACAGGGCATACTATCACACTGAGCTATGAGTATACAATATGTTTACTCTTTACCACACAACAAAACTGTAGACTGGTCCAAGTTCAAAGCATTTGAAGACGACTAAATGTGGCTCAAATAACTAGATTTGCTTCTAAAAGGCAAGAAAACATTGTGGGAAAAGCAGAAAATGCTGGTTACCAGCATTTTCTGCTTTTCCCACAGTGTTTTCAAAATTATAATTTCCCAGGGGCATTAAAACTTGTCCTTGGGCGGTAATGGGTTAGAATTTATTTTATGACTTTTCATCCTTTTGTCACAATGTTTTTTGAAGGTGGTCTGCTGTAAAACAGAAAATGTTGTCTGTAGTTAGTTACTTGTTAAGGGAGACTCTCTTCCTGTAACTGCTACATAAATCCTATCAACTCTCAGAGCACCAAATAAACTCAACTCTTTACCATACGACAAAATTTTACACTAGTCCAAACTGAAAGCATTTGCAGAGGACAAAATAAATGTTACTCAAAAATTGAAATTTTTGTTTGGAAGGGTAGAAAACATTGTGGGAAAAGGAGAAAATGCTGGTAACCAGCATTTTCTCTTTTTTCCATTATATTTTCAAAAGGTTTTCTTTCCGAGGGGCGTCAAAAGTCGGCATTGTGTGGTAAAGGGTTAAGTTGAAAAATAAGATCCAAATAATTGCAATTTCATAGTTACTTTTGTCTATATAGATTTAGCAAAGCAGACAGTGTAGTTCAAAATTCAGATTGGTTGATACTTTTTGCAGCTATGTGTTAAGGCCCCTTTTCACAGAGCATGATCCAATAGCATTTTGAAATCTTAATCCTTTGAGTGCCAATAAGCCCAACAGACATTTTCAATCTAGAAAGAAGACAAATAATTGCAACTTCAAGGTTGCTCTTGTCCTGAATGTCTAAGTAAAATGGAAAGAGTAGATAAAAAATCTGACTACATGTACATACTCTGTCCAGTCTGATCTTTACCTACACAAGCCACAAAGATAAATTCTGTTGTGAAAGCTGATTTCAGGGTAAAAACACACCTTAACCTTGAGCTCTAATAGAAACAATGTTTGCTGAAATAAGGCTAGCCATAGTTATCTGGAATTCTCTGTGATATGATGTTTATTTACAGAGGCAACACATGCCAGACAGTAACATGAGATCTGTTATTGATGGAACAAAAAAAAATAAACATTTCACCAACACAGCATGTCTTATATCATCATTTTACTTTACATTGATTCCAATCATGCATTATGCAAAAAACTATGCTATTGCACACCAAGTAGATCAAGATCAGATTGAACATGTGCGCCCCCAACCCCCAATTATTAATTACCGGTAATATTTCTGTTTTAACCCCTTCAGTGCCAAATACCTAAATTCAACCTCTTTCAAGGCATATCAACAATCCACTGACACCCAGAAAAATTTTTAGACTTGCAATCATAGGATATATGAGCACTAGTCTATTGCAACTGAGAGTGACACAGATCCAAAAGTAAACAAAAAACCCCAAAGTTGACAAGTACTGCCCCAAAGAAAGTAATTCTTTCTGTTAGAAATGGTAATTCTATTAAATATATGACAATTTTGACATAAAGTACAAAATCTCTACCACTCAAATTTAAATAATGTCTACTTGCAAAGTCTTAGACTGAATAGGATGTCACCAATAATGTACAAAATGTTTGTTTATAATCATGTAAATTAAGTCAGTGACCAATGCAAATCAGGCTCATCTTTACTTATCCCAACAGAACCTTTTTCATCCTCTTGTTTTTTCCGGGTGATGTTGGTTTTGTCTAGCAACAAGTTGGTCTAACAAATAAGACAGTGAAAATTTCATTTAAAAGTGAACTACAGGAAGTACTGAAATGCCAAATCATCAAATTGATATGTTCTTTATATGCATTTTTCAACTGAAGATCAACAAACAGAATTTTTCATGGTATTTCCTATTGTGAGAAGTAAATGGTTATGAGTTGTTGGTAAAGTCACCTGATCGAACCAAATCAGATAATAACTCTAATGGACTGGGCAAAACTGGATTGGACTTAAAAACCAGACTTGACTGGATTGAACTTGAAAACCAGATTGGGCCATTTTCTTCAATTTTACATGGGCCAACCAAGTTTATCTTTACCAAGGCCACTTATTCCACATTCGCTAGTCTGTCAGTCCTTTCAGAACTTTGATTAATATCTTAGAGGTTTTAATCCATATCCTGCTAAATAACTTCGATGAAACTTTCAGGCCGATGTTAAAAAAACCCAAAGTCTGTTATTTCAAAATTATGGGGTTTGGAAAATATCTCCTAATCGGAAAGTGTAGATCCAAGATCAGACTGCACATACTGCGGAGTCGGATCTTGATCTATACTTTCTGCAAAAGGTCTGCAAGTCGTGCTTAGCACCCTAAGGATTAATAAAGATAGGGATGGAATAGATCCTAGTTTAGACATTCTATGCAGCCTAACCTTGACCTAAAAAAGCCTATTTTCAACTATGGAGCTGAAAGGGTTAGTCAGTAATCCTACACATTTAACTTTCGAAACAATTTTGATGAGTACCAACAACATACCATGTTTTAATGAATTTTCTACAAAGATTCAACCCTTTGAATCCTTGTACACTCCCCTTCCCTATAGCTTTAACACTATTCAAATGATATGTAAATGTGTCTTTTCCCCCCTCATTCATTTGCTGATGACAGATTGGGTTTACTTCCTGTGCTGTCAGGAAACACGGTCATAATAAGTGGACATTAGCATGTCGGGACACTTTTCATTCACTTTTTACCATACTGCACAATTTTAGACTTGTCTAAGTTGAGAGTATTTGCAGTCAACAAAATAAATGTGCCTCAAAAAATTGAAATTCATATTTTAAAGGTTAGAAAACATTGTAGGAAAAGGAGAAAATGGTGGTTTACAGCATTTTCTTCTTTTCCCACAGTGTGTTCTTAATGATCATTAAAAGTCTGGATTGTATAGCAAAGGGTTAAATGTTCTTTTTATGATTATATTGCTTTCAAAGCATCAGAAAAAATAGTGGAGTGCTATTATTTTCTCTTTCTTCCTACAATGTTTTTAAAAGCTGTCTTTGGAGTTGAAACCACACTGACAGACAGACAGACAGATATATAAATAGACAAAGGGTTGATTGATTGACTGATTGTATGGTGTTTAACGCCGTTCTCAACATTATTTCAGTTTTATCATGGCAGCCAGTGCCCCTATCCATGCTCTTCTAGAGTTTCTTTTACCAGTACTCCATACAATATTCTTTCTAAGCCACTGACTGCTTTCGTACATAACCATCATAGATACAACGGTTAGGAGTGTGAGAGGAATGTTTCCTGTCGCAATAATTATCATCAATCCTCGGAAAGAAATTGGCCAAGCCAGGGATCGAACCAGCAACCTCCTGTTCTCAAGTCTTATACACTACCAACTGAGCTACCAGGGCTTGGCAAATAGATGAAGGGACAATGGAGTTGACAGAGAGACAGTTGGATCCGCAGCAGAATCAAGGTCAAGTTTAAAGTTTCCTCTAGAGAAACTTTTGTGGAACTTTACATTGTAACTTAATAATGCTTGCAAATTACTTTTCTAATAATGAGTGAAAGACTTCTATTTATTAGGTAAATTTCTGGCCATGACGACAGTAATAGAAAGCAATAACTGAAGAAACACCTTTACGCATCTTTAAGATAAAACCAAAGAGGGCCATCATGGCCTCTGTATTGCTCCACTTCCTTTTACATAAAAAGAGTCATAGCTGGCTTGGGAATTAATCTGTAGAAGCCAAAGAACGAAAAACACATTGATTTTCAAAATGCAAGAATTTTGTCACTGGAAACCAGGGGGGTTTTACAAGGATCATTCATACAAAATATCACTGACTTAGACAGTTTTTTGACAGGAAGATTTCCTGAAGTTCTGTTGCATGAATAGTAAAGTTTTGGAACAAAAAACAGACTATTTTTTTTTTTTTCCATTTTGCTGCCACAGCAACCACTGGTTGTCATGGAATTAAATCCTTTAAACCCTTTACTACACAATCCAGCATTTTCCCACAATTTTTCCAGCATTTTCCCACAATTTTTCCTACATTGTGAAGATAAATCACATCATTTATGTTGCACTTAATTTCTTTTCTGCAAATGCTTTTAATTTGAACAAGTCTACGATTTTGTCGTTCGGTAAAGAGTTAGGGAATTCTAAAGAGAACCAAGAGAGGATCACTACTGTGATGTGTGGTCAAAAGTGGTTCAATAGATTCATAGAAAAAGATATTTGAAACAAAAGTTAACACACCCAAACACTGATGGTCTCCAAACAACAAACACAGGACCATGGCATAGACTTGCTGGCCTTCAGCCAGTGGAGCTAAATTGAAATAATTTAGAGCAAAGAAGATAGACTACCAATTGATTTTTTTGTAAAGAAATGTCAAGTACAATAATGTAATGTTAACATATTGGTCTGTGGTGATTTCAAAGTGAAGTTTTATGGAAATCAAGCTATTTTTGCGAGTCTGAGAGAACCATTGTTAACAACTAGTCCTTTAGGACATAACATAATTTTACATTTGTCCATGTTGAAAGCATTTGCACACAACAAATTAGATATGGCTAAAATGATTGGAGTTGTATTGGAAAGGGAAGAAAAAGTTGTGGGAAAATGTGAAACTGTTGATTACCTGCATTTTACCAAGTTTTCAAAGGTCTTCAATCTTTCTTGGGATCATCTAAATACAGGGTTATGTGGTAAAGGGTTAAACCATTTTCATCTCCGCCCCCCCCCCACACAAATTTAATTGCTTTTGCAGCCATTGTAGATCTAGATCAGGCTGCACAACATGTAAAGTTTGATATTTGATCTACAATACCCATTTTCCTGAGTCATTCAGGACAAGAGAAAATGCACAGAGCGCAGTCTGATCTTGGATCTACACTGTCCATCATTTTGCCAGACATTCTGTCAAATACAATTTTGAATTCGCATATAATATCTGTATCTTTTACACGGACTCAGATTACACATTTGAGCCATGCTCTGTGAAAAGGAGGTTTAATGGATTTGGGAAAAAGTATCAACCCAGGTCAGCCTGTGCAATTCGCATAGGCTGACCCGAGTAGTTTTGTTATTTGCCAAAATTCTGCATGTCAAGGGAAGACTAATATAATTCATGCTTCAGCCAGACAAAATGGATTAACTCTTTACCACACAATCCCCACTTTTAATGGGCCTGTGAAAGAAGCCTTTTGAAAACATTGTGGGAAAAAGAGAAAATGCTGGTAACCAGCATTTTCTCCTTTTCCCACAATGTTTTCTACCCTTCCCAAAACAAATTTCACTTTTTCAATCACAGTTATATTGTCGCGTGCAAATGCTTTCAATTTGGACCAGTCTAAAATTTTGCCATTTGGTAAAGACTTAAATTGATCCATAATTGTGTGATGACTTGCTAGGTATAATGCATAGATGCATTTAACATCTTTTTCAAAGAATGCCACTCATTTCCTTTGTTTCGCACCACAAAATACTGAGAGCATTTTGTTCAGAAAATCTATACTCTTTCTGAGCCAAATAATCTATGAACTAAAACCCAGGCTTGAAACACAACCCACTGAAACCTAGAGATTTCTATCCTGTAGGCCTAGCTAAATTTATAGTAGGCTGTATGAAATCCAAGATCAGACTGCATACTGTTTGATCTTGGTGTAATACATCTGCGATAGCCCCTTCTTTTCTCTATGATGCTGAAAATAGGTTAATAACTAGTTCATGATTTGATACTTAACCTAATGGTTGTCTTGGCAACATAAAACAACCAAGGGATTTAATTCAAATCAATTTAGCAATTGAACTGATCACCCTAGACTTACCATGCTTATTGTAACATTATTTAACACAGTACCATAACAATCATCGCTCTGAGCTTTAACAACCCTGAGGAAGAAACTTTTTGAAACAACCACACCACAAAATTTGACTTAATCAAATTGAAAGGATTTGCAGATGACAAACAAATGTAGTTCAAATGATGATTTCTGTCTTCGATAGGATAGAAAACATTGTGGAAAAAGGAGAAAACGCGGTTACCAGCATTTTCTCCTTTCCCCACGATTTTTCAGTAGCCCTCTCTTTCAGTGTCATTAGATCTCAAAATTGTGTGCCACCTGTAGAGTACTGTTTTTGTTTTCAACAAAAAAACTCATTTAAAAAAAAACTGAAGTAATGGAAGAAAAATCTTGTGACCAGCAAGTTTTACTTCTGCCACTATATTTTCAGGTTAATTATGCATTTTTAAAAGAAGAGGGCAATGATGGCCCTTGATCGCTCACCTGAGTCAATAGGCAAAATTTCACTCTGGGGTCATAATGACCCAATTTAAAACTCATCTGAGATATTATTAAGACAAACATTTTGACCAACTGTCAGGTCACCTGAGCTGAAAATGTGGCCTCTGGAGTGTCCAAAATGTATTTCGTCAGTTTGACCTAGTGACCTAGTTTATGACCCTTTGTGACCATATTTCAAACTCATTTGAGATATCAAGACAAACTTCTTGATTAAGGTTCAGGTGAACTGGGCAAGAATTGCCGCCTCTAGAGTGCCCACAAGGTATTTCTGTAATTTGACCTAGTGACCTAGACTATGACTCAAACCTATTCAAGATATCATCAAGTCAAACATGCTGACAAATTTTCAGGTCAGTTGAGCAAAAATTGTGGCCTCTAGAGCACCCACAATACATTTCTTTAATTTGAACTAGTGAACTAGTTTATGACCCTATGAGACCCAATTTCTAATTGGTCTGTGACCCTATGAGACCCAATTTCTAATTGATCCGAGATATCATCAAGTCAAACATGTAAACCAATTTTCAGGTCAATCTAGCTAGAATTGTGGCCTCTAGAGTGCCCATAAGGTATTTCTTCAATGTAAGCCAGTGACATTGTTTATTACCTTATGTGACCCAATTTTGAACTCATCCGAGAATTATCATCAAGGCAAACATTCTGACCTTTTTTTGAGGTCAATTATGCAAGAATTGTGGCCGCTAGAGCGCTCACAAGATACTTCTTTAAATTTGACCTAGTGACCTAGTTTATGACCCTATGTGGCCCAATTTTGAACTCATTCAAGATTTTATCAAGACAAACATGCTGACCAATTTTCAGGTCAATTGAGTTAGAATATTAGCCTCTAGAGTGCCCACAAGTGATTTCGTTTTATGTGACCCAATTTTGAACTCATCCAATTCAGGTCAATTGAGTAAGAATTGTAGCCTCTAGAGTGCCCAACAAGGAATTCTGTAAGTTGACCTAGTGACCTAGTTTACGACCCAAGGTGACCCAAATTCAAATGGATCCAAAACTTCATCAAGAAAAACATTCTAACCAATTTTCAAGTCAATTGAGCAATAAATGTGGCCTCTAAAGTGCACACAAGGTATTTCTTTAATTTGACCTTGTGACCTAGTTTATGACCCAAGGTATCCCAAATTTGTTCTGATGCGAGATTTTATTAAGACAAAGATTCTGACCAATTTTCAAGACAACTGTGCAATAAATGTGGCCTCTAGACTACCCACAAGGTATTTCTTTAATTTGACCTAGTAACCTAGATTATGTCCCCAGGTGACCCAATTTTGAACTCATCCTAGATTTCATCAAGACAAACATTCTGACCAATTTTCAGGTCAATTGAGCAAAAAATGTGGCCTCTAGTGCACTCATAATTTAATTTAACCTAATGACCTAGTTTATGACCAAGGTGACCAAATATCAAACTCATCCCAGATTTAATTAAGACACACATTCTGACCAATTTTCAAGTCAATTGAGAAAAAAATGTGGCTTCTAGAGTGCCCACAAGGTATTTCTATAATTTGACCTTGTGACCTAGTTTATGATCCTAGCTGAGCCAAATTCCAACTCATCTGAGATTTTATCAAGACAAACATTCTGACCAATTTTTAGGTCAATTGAGTAAGAAATGTGGCCTCTAGAGTATCCACAAGGTATTTCTTCAATTTGGCCTTGTGACCTAGTTTATGACCCAAAGGTGACCCAATTTCAAACTCATCTGAGATTTAATTAAGACAAACATTCTGACCAATTTTCAAGTCAGTTGAGCAAAAAGTGTGGCCTCTAGAGTGCCCACAAGGTATTTCTTTAATCTGACCTAGGGACCTAGTTTATGATCCCAGGTGACCCAATTTTGAACCCATCCCAGATTCCATCAAGACAAACATTCTGAGCAATTTCCAGGTCAATTGAGTAAGAAATGTGGCCTCTAGAGTGCCCACAAGGTATTTCTTTAATTTGACCTAGTGACCTAGTTTATGATCCCAGGTGATTCAAATTCAAACTCATCCGAGGTTTTCTCAAGACAAATATTCTGGCCAATTTTCAGGTCAATTGAGCAAGAAATGTGGCCTCAAGAGTGTCCACAAGGTAAATGTTGACGACAGAAGACGGACATTGGACAACCACAAAAGCTCAGCTTGAGCATGTTGTGCTCAGGTGAGCTTAAAATGTTATAAAAAAAAATCTGCCCTTTATTAATTTTGTTTCCACTCTGAGTTAATAAGTTAACCCTTTTCCACACAATCCTGAGTTTTAATGAGCTTGAAGCTGGCGTATGAAAACCGTGGGAAAAGGAGAACATGCTAATTAAAATGCATCTTCTCCTTTTCCCACAATGTTTTCCCACCTTCCACAAATAAATTTTAATTTTTGAATCACATTTATGCTGTAACAAGTCGAAATCTGTGTGGTTTGGTAAAGATAATCCTTTATCAAACAGCTTTTCCAACCAACACAAAAAGGGCTATAGGCAACCAAATGAGAAAATGTAGGTAACCAATGTGTTCTATCCTTTATAAGGCAAACTAAATTATTTCAGCCGTATTTAACTCTTTACCAAATGACAAATTTTTAGACTAATCCAAATTGGAAGCATTTGCAGACAAACAAAATAAATGTAACTTAAAATTTGAAATTTGTTTTGGGGAGGCTAGAAAACATTGCAGGAAAAGGAGAAAATTCTGGTTACCAGCATTTTATCCTTTTCCCACAAAGTTTTCAAAGGCTTCTTTCTCAGGGTTGTTAAAAGTCGGGATTGTGTGGTAAAGGCTTAATGTCTTTCTGCAGATGCAAGTAAGCAAGAGGGCCATCAGCCTTAAAGCGCTCACCTGAGTAAAGTGATCTCGGATTCATTAAGTTGAAGAGATCCTGTTGGTGATTTAGTAATAACAGAAAATATATTGTGTGTCCATAATGTGAAATAAGTTTTTTCTCAATACAATACTTGTGTGTGTGTAAAGTATTTGACAAGAGTGTAGCCTTTGAACTTTCAACAGCAGCCTTGCAACTTTCACGAGAATTTGTCTAAAAACAAAGCCTAGAGAGAAGCTTTTGCTAAGATTTGTCCCAGTGACCTGCTTTTTGACCCTATATTACCCATTTCCAAACCCATCATAGATAGGATAAAGTTCTGAGATTTGTCCCAGTGAGCAAGTTTTTGATCCAATGTGACCCATTTTCAGATTCATCTGAGATATCAATACAATCTGCCAAAGTTTCATGAGTGTTGAACTGAAAATATGGCCTCTACAGTGTACAAGGGGTTTTACTGAGATTTGTCCTACTTACCTACTTTTTTACCAAATTTGAACTTGTCTGAGATATCATCAACTGCCTGTGTTTCATTAGCACCAGACAGAAATTGTAGCCTCTAGAGTACACACTGGGTCTTTCTAAAATTTTTTCCAGTGACCTAATATTTTTACTCAAGTATGACCAAATTTTGAACTTGTCTGAGATATTGTCAAGAAAAACATTCTGGCTAACTTTCATGAGCATGAGACGGAAAATAAGGCCTCTTGAATGCACACAAGGTTTTTCTGAGGTTTGCCGTAGTGACCTACTCTTTGATCCAGCTTGACTAAATTTCAAACTTGTGTGAAATATTATCAAACCAAATGATTCTGGCCCACTTTCATGGGTTCATACTTTTTTCCAAATGCATTAAACCTCATTTTCATACAGCATGGCTCGAATGTGTAATATAAGTCAATTTATTAGACAGAAAATGTGGCCTCTAGAGAGCACACAAAGTAACTTTTTAAGATTTGTTCAAGTGACCTACTTTTTGATCCAACTTGACCAAATTTAGATCTTGTCCATTACGCATTATCAAGGAAAGTAATCTGATAAATTTTCATGAGCAGTGAACTGAAATGTGGCCTCTGGAGTGTGCACACGCATTTTACAGAGATTTGTCACAGTGACCTACTTTTTTGACAGCAGGTGACCCAATTATCAAGACAAACGTTCTGATCAGTTCTCATGAGTATTTACAGGTATCTGAAAATATGGCCTCTAAAGTGCATACAAGGTGATGGTTGAGGCCCACATGACAGATTATGCACAAGTGAAAAAGCACAAATGCAAAAGCTCACCTTGAGCACTTTATGCTCAGGTAAGCTTAAAATTGGACAAGTCTATACCTCTGGTGAAGAGTTGAACTTGATCTATTTCAATTTTTCTATCATATAGGTGACAGAATGTTCAGGTTGAATTTTCATCACATTTGCAGACAGGTTGCAAAATAAAATTAATAAGAAAAGGCAAGTATTAGTCAGTATAAAAAAAAATGATTTAACAATTTAAAGGCTTGGGTTTTTCACTTTATCTCACAAAAAAATGGACTTTACAGATTACAATTAGAGTGCATGTTCTGTGTGGTCTGATGTCCTTGACATAATTGGTATGCACCATTAGAGAGAAAGAATCAGATAAAAGTCAAGTTACAACAGCCTATCTGGTTTTCTAATTGACCCCTTGGTTTCTTTTATGTGCCTAATTCAAAACACTGATACATGTTCTTACCAGTTACAACAGCCTATCTGGTTTTCTAATTGACCCCTTGGTTTCTTTTATGTGCCTAATTCAAAACACTGATACATGTTCTTACCAGTTACAACAGCCTATCTGGTTTTCTAATTGACCCCTTGGTTTCTTTTATGTGCCTAATTCAAAACACTGATACATGTTCTTACCAGTTAATCTCTAATTAGGTGGGCAAAGCTGAGCATTGAACATGGAACTCTTGAATTGGAAGTTACTGTTTTCACCACTACAACACCACTCCCCCCCCCCCAATTTTACTGAACATTTAAACCTAATTTCCTATATACTTACAACACCTTTGCAGTTTAAAAGATCATTTTTAACACTCTAAAACCAAAACCTAAATAATTCCAATACCAAGGTTGTTTGAGTGTACAGTAATTCAGCAAAGTAGACAGTGTAGATCAACGATCAGCATGGTCTTGATCCTCACTGGCTACAAAGGCAACTACACTTGTTAACCCTTAGGCTGCTAAGCAGGACTTTAAGACCTTTTGCTGAAAATGTAGATCAAGATCAGACTGCACAGAATGTGCCCTCTGATCTTGGATCTACATTATCTGATAAGGAGATGTCTTTCCAAAAAAGAAATACACTTGAAATAGCAAAATTTGGGTTTTTCTGTCAGCTTGAAATTTTCATTTCACTTATTTAGAAGGATAAGGGTTAAAGTCACTTCAAAATTTTAACAAGAGGACCATGATGGTCCTAAATCGCTCACCTGAAATGCAACTCAGCTCAACACTATAATGCTACATGCCAAATATGAGAGCTCTAGCCCTTATGGTTTGGGACAAGAAGATTTTTAAAGATTTCCTTTTTTATCTCTATGTGAAATCCGAGAACCCACAACATAGGGTCAACTTTTAACACCAGGGCCATAATTTGAAGTATTTTGGTAGAGGGCCACTAGATGATGCTACATGCCAAATATGAAAGCTCTAGCCCTTACGGTTTGGGACAAGAAGATTTTTGAAGATTTCCTTCTTTATCTCTATGTGAAATCTGAGAACCAACAACATAGGGCCACTTTCCACACTAGGGCCATAATTTGAAGTATTTTGGTAGAGGGCCACTAGATGATACTACATGCCATATATGAGAGCTCTAGCCCTTATGGTTTGCGACAAGAAGATTTTTAAAGATTTCCTTCTTTATCTCTATGTGAAATCCGAGAACCCACAACATAGGGCCATTTTCAACACTAGAGCCATAATTTGAAGTATTTTGGTAGAGGGCCACTAGATGATGCTACATGCCAAATATGAAAGCTCTAGCCCTTTTGGTTTGGGACAAGAAGATTTTTACAGATTTCCTTCTTTATCTCTATGTGAAATCCGAGAACCCACAACATAGGGCCAATTTCCACACTAGGGCCATTATTTGAAGTATTTTGGTAGAGGGCCACTAGATGATACTACATGCCATATATGAGAGCTCTAGCCCTTATGGTTTGGGACAAGAAGATTTTTAAAGATTTCCTTCTTTATCTCTATGTGAAATCCGAGAACCCACAACATGGGGCCATTTTCAAGACTAGGGCCATAATTTGAAGTATTTTGGTAGCGGGTCACTAGATGATGCTACATGCCAAATATGAAAGCTCTAGCTCTTAAGGTTTGGGACAAGAAGATTTTTACAGATTTCCTTCTTTATCTCTATGTGAAATCCGAGAACCCACAACATAGGGCCATTTTCAACACTAGGGCCATAATTTGAAGTATTTTGGTAGAGGGCCACTAGATGATACTACATGCCATATATGAGAGCTCTAGCCCTTATGATTTGGGACAAGAAGATTTTTAAAGATTTCCTTCTTTATCTCTATGTGAAATCCGAGACCCCACAACATAGGGCCATTTTCAACACTACGGCCATTGTTGGAAGTATTTTGGTAGAGGGCCACTAGATGATACTACATGCCATATATGAGAGCTATAGCCCTTATGGTTTGCGACAAGAAGATTTTTACAGATTTCCTTCTTTATCTCTATGTGAAATCCGAGAACCCACAACATAGGGCCATTTTCAAGACTAGGGCCATAATTTGAAGTATTTTGGTAGAGGGCCACTAGATGATGCTACATGCCAAATATGAAAGCTCTAGCCCTTACGGTTTGGGACAAGAAGATTTTTAAAGATTTCCTTCTTTATCTCTATGTGAAATCCGAGAACCCACAACATAGGGCCAATTTCCACACTAGGGCCATTATTTGAAGTATTTTGGTAGAGGGCCACTAGATGATACTACATGCCATATATGAGAGCTCTAGCCCTTATGGTTTGGGAGAAAAAGATTTTTAAAGATTTCCTTCTTTATCTCTATGTGAAATCCGAGAACCCACAACATAGGGCCATTTTCAAGACTAGGACCATTATTTGAAGTATTTTGGTAGAGGGTCACTAGATGATGCTACATGCCAAATATGAAAGCTCTAGCCCTTCAGGTTTGGGACAAGAAGATTTTTACAGATTTCCTTCTTTATCTCTATGTGAAATCCGAGAACCCACAACATAGGGCCATTTTCCACACTAGGGCCATAATTTGAAGTATTTTGGTAGAGGGCCACTAGATGATACTACATGCCACATATGAGAGCTCTAGCCCTTATGATTTGGGACAAGAAGATTCTTAAAGATTTCCTTCTTTATCTCTATGTGAAATCCGAGAACCCACAACATAGGGCCATTTTCAACACTAGGGCCATTATTTGAAGTATTTTGGTAGAGGGCCACTAGATGATACTACATGCCATATATGAGAGCTCTAGCCCTTATGATTTGGGACAAGAAGATTTTTAAAGATTTCCTTCTTTATCTCTATGTGAAATCCGAGAACCCACAACATAGGGCCATTTTCCACACTAGTGCCATTATTTGAAGTATTTTGGTAGAGGGCCACTAGATGATACTACATGCCATATATGAGAGCTCTAGCCCTTATGGTTTGGGACAAGAAGATTTTTAAAGATTTCCTTCTTTATCTCTATGTGAAATCCGAGAACCCACAACATAGGGCCATTTTCAAACTAGGGCCATAATTTGAAGCATTTTGGTAGAGGGCCACTAGATGATGCTACATGCCAAATATGAAAGCTCTAGCCCTTACGGTTAGGGACAAGAAGATTTTTACAGATTTCCTTCTTTATCTCTATGTGAAATCTGAGAACCCACAACATAGGGCCAATTTCCACACTAGGGCCATTATTTGAAGTATTTTGGTAGAGGGCCACTAGATGATACTACATGCCATATATGAGAGCTCTAGCCCTTATGGTTAGGGACAAGAAAATTTTTACAGATTTCCTTCTTTATCTCTATGTGAAATCCGAGAACCCACAACATAGGGCCATTTTCAACACTAGGGCCATAATTTGACGTATTTTGGTAGAGGGTCACTAGATGATGCTACATGCCAAATATGAAAGCTATAGCCCTTAAGGTTTGGGACAAGAAGATTTTTACAGATTTCCTTCTCTATCATTATGTGAAATCCGAGAACCCACAACATAGGGCCATTTTCAACACTAGGGCCATAATTTCAAGTATTTTGGTATAGGGCCACTAGATTATACTACATGCCATATATGAGAGCTATAGCCCTTATGATTTGGGACAAGAAGATTTTTAAAGATTTCCTTCTTTATCTCTATGTGAAATCCAAGAACCCACAACATAGGGCCATTTTCAACACTAGGGCCGTAATTTGAAGTGTTTTGGTAGAGGGCCACTAGATGATGCTCCATGCCAAATATGAAAGCTCTGGCCCTTACGGTTTCGGACAAGAAGATTTTTACAGATTTCCTTCTTTATCTCTATGTGAAATCCGAGAACCCACAACATAGGGCCAATTTCCACACTAGGGCCATTATTTGAAGTATTTTGGTAGAGGGCCACTAGATGATACTACATGCCATATATGAGAGCTCTAGCCCTTATGGTTTGGGACAAGAAGATTTTTAAAGATTTCCTTCTTTATCTCTATGTGAAATCCGAGAACCCACAACATAGGGCCATTTTTAAACTAGGGCCATAATTTGAAGTATTTTGGTGGAGGGCCACTAGATGATGCTACATGCCAAATATGAAAGCTCTAGCCCTTACGGTTTGGGACAAGAAGATTTTTACAGATTTCCTTCTTTATCTCTATGTGAAATCCTTAAGGTTTGGGACAAGAAGATTTTTACAGATTTCCTTCTTTATCTCTATGTGAAATCCGAGAACCCACAACATAGGGCCATTTTCAAACTAGGGCCATTATTTGAAGTATTTTGGTAGAGGGCCACTAGATGATACTACATGCCATATATGAGAGCTCTAGCCCTTATGGTTTGGGACAAGAAGATTTTTTAAAGATTTCCTTCTTTATCTCTTTGTGAAATCCGAGAACCCACAACATAGGGCCATTTTCAAGACTAGGGCCATAATTTGAAGTATTTTGGTAGAGGGTCACTAGATGATGCTACATGCCAAATATGAAAGCTCTAGCCCTTATGATTTGGGACAAGAAGATTTTTACAGATTTCCTTCTTTATCTCTATGTGAAATCCGAGAACCAACAACATAGGGCCATTTTCAACACTAGGGCCATAATTTGAAGTATTTTGGTAGAGGGCCACTAGATGATACTACATGCCATATATGAGAGCTCTAGCCCTTATGATTTGGGACAAGAAGATTCTTAAAGATTTCCTTCTTTATCTCTATGTGAAATCCGAGAACCCACAACATAGGGCCATTTTCAACACTAGGGCCATTATTTGAAGTATTTTTGTAGAGGGCCACTAGATGATACTACATGCCTTATATGAGAGCTCTAGCCCTTATGATTTGGGACAAGAAGATTTTTAAAGATTTCCTTCTTTATCTCTATCTGAAATCCGAGAACCAACAACATAGGGCCATTTTCAACACTAGGGCCATAATTTGAAGTATTTAGGTAGAGGGCCACTAGATGATGCTACATGCCAAATATGAGAGCTCTAGCCCTTACGGTTTGGGACAAGAAGATTTTTAAAGTTTTTTCTCTCGGTTGCCATGGCAACCAGAGTTCTTCATGGAATTCAAATCTTTGAAGTATTTTGAAAGTGCATCACCTAAGGATCATTTCTGTGAAGTTTCACTGAAATCTGTTGGGCGGTTTCAGAGGAGAAGATTTTTTAAGTAATTGTTCATGGACGGACGGATGGACACACGGACGGACGGACGGACGGACGGACGCCGGACAACGATCAATCACAATAGCTCACGCTGAGCACTATGTGCTCAGGTGAGCTAACAAAGGACAAAAATGTAAACTTTTGCGAATGCTAAGCGCTTGCGCAGAAGACAATTTAAATGTAATTCAAATGATAAAACTTGTCTTTGATGGGGTACCAAACCTTGTGGGAAAAGGAAAAATGCTGGTTACCAGCATTTTCTCCTTTCCCCACAATGTTTTCCAAAGGCTTCTTCCACAGAGTATTTAAAACTAAGGATGTGTGTTAAAGGGTTAAGGGTTAAAGGAAAGCAATAAATTCCACAGGGCAAGTAGTGATCAGATAAGCTTTCATCATAAATACTTTAATTCCAACACATCAGGTGGTGAGTGCTCATCAATGCATGCCAAGACAATTAGCTATCACTGTTAATTTTAACCCTTTTCCTCCGTGTTCCGCCATTCTATCATTCCAAAGACAATTCTTATCATATGAACAATGCTATTTGTCATCTGAAAATACTTTAGATTTGGACAAGTCTAAATTCTGTTGTCGGGTAAAGTGTTAAGCCTTCTCAGTGCTATGTTAGCCTGCAGATAAAACCCTCATGAGAATTTGTCTTCTTTGTTCAGTTTATACCTTTTTTTGTTATTTTCCAGCTCAAATACCATAGTTCACCTAATTAATGTGCTGGGGCGCCATGCAAAGCACTGATGGGGCACACTATTCCAATATAAGTGCTGTCATATAGTAGAGCAAGTACAATACTTTAGTACCAAAAACCGGAATAGACGTCGTACTTATTTATTCATCCAGGTTTTAGTCAGTGCCGACTGAGAAGCCATTGCAATTCGAAAACCCACTGTTGTATGCAGAATATATTGATTTTACAGCTGATCGTGATTCATTTAGACATTAATGGCATTCGCAATTAAAATGGGACACTGGTCTTTGATACTTCACCTTCAGCTTTTTCAAGTTAGCTGTCAAATGTTGTGTTAGTGGAAGTTTATACTGTTATCAGAAGTATACATGTATTCCGATAGTCAGGTGTTAATGACATCGATTTGCGAAGTGATTAAGATTATGTCAATGCAGTACCTGTAAGTCATTTATAAACTATCGGTCATCATTCATTTTTGTCAGTCTGCGTTAGGAAAGTTTTAGTGAAGTTACCTTGTGTTGGAGGTTAGTCACTCCAGTCCAACATAGTGGGGGACACTACTATTAGGGAGGGAGCATTAATTAGGTGGAATATGCTACATGCATGGCATGAGGATTAAATCAGATATGGCAGGGAAAAAAATCTGTTTCTATACAGAATCAAATGCAATCCCAAATAATGGCATGAAGATGCAACCATTGCAGGAAATATGTGCAGAGAGGTTTGCGATATGATTGGTTATGCTGATTTTCATCCACCATTCATAAAACCAAAGTTATCACCCACAAGGCCTCTAGGCCAAAGAACAAGAGGGCCCATGGCCCTTAAATGCTCACTGAAGAACAATTTGTGACTCCAAAGTTAGGACCAATTTTGACACAAGGGTTATAACTGGAAACTCCTCTGTACAGTTCCCCTTAATCATGTCACATACTAAACATTATAATTCTAAGCTAATTCTAGAATTGGAAAAAGAAGATTTCAAAGGTTTTCTCCATAAAAGCCCATATGAAAGTTATGGCACCCAGGGCTGGGCCATTTTTAACCCCAGGGCAATAACTTGTTGAATCCTGGAAGAGGTCCAATAGTTTGAGTTACAAAGCAAATAATACAGGTCATAAACATGAAGATATTTACAGTTTCCACAGTAAAAAAAAAAACCTCTGTAAAGCCCTGGAGCCGTGCCAATTTAGACCCCAGGACTAAAATAACAAAGTGGTATGTGATACATGTGCTCGAATAACAGGATTATCTAGACTACAGCAGAATTTCATTAGTTCGCATGTGGTTGTTTGAAGCTATCTGTTGGTTTGTATGCTATCTCCGGTCCCGACACATATCCTTCTTTATCATTGTTAAATTCCTTCAAATACTTTGAATGTCGTGGTCCATAGTTCGTAGTGCATTCCATGCCCCTAAAGTAGTTTATGAACACAAACTCCTACCTTTACTTGGTATATAATTAATCTGCTTGCAAAGGTGTGAAAACCAGTGACCGACCTTGATTTAAACACCTGCTGATTGACGATGTCAACTGTTATCATTCAGCCGTTAACTGCAAGCTAACATTATTAAAGATGTTATTTAGTTTTTCACATCAATTAATCGATCAAAACGGCAATTCATAATTCCAAAATTCCTTAGAACAGCCGACATGGCATAAACGGATAATGGTCTGAAGTGGTTACTCAAAAGACCAGAAAACACCACTCCTTATGACTGGAAAATGCAGGAAAATACCAAAAAATGTTGGCAAATACCCAAAATATAGCAGAATACATATCGAAAGGGCATGGGGGAAGAAAGGGTAGGGTTATATGTTAAACAGGTATTGGGGAAAAAAGTTACCAACCTATATGGTCGAACAATACCATTGATACTACCAGGTCATCTTTTCCATTTTTATTGCCCAAAAATTTGGATAAAAACAAACCATATAGGTGGAGGGGTTTCGTGTGGTTCGGGTAATCTGAATCATTAGGGATATGGAGCAGAATATCACCTTTTACTCATCCATTTTAACCACCTAAATATGCTGGAAAACATCATAAGGTGTTTTTTGGGTTTTCTACTAGTGACCTGGTTTAAAGTCCTCCGAGTGATTTGATCTCTAGGAGGGGAAATCACTCCAAAAGAATTCAACAAACACAAAAACTGTGGATAAATTTATTTCATGTGCTTATTATGATAAAAAGGATTTATAAATAGATAAAAATTAAGATAAGTAAACCAAAAATACCGGAACACAGTCGCACTTTTTGGTTCATACTGCATTTAGTTAGAATGAAATACTCTGGTCCCTTGCACTACGAACTACCGCCGTTTTACTGTAATTAATTTTTGGTGCAATACACTGGAGTTGTTGCTGGAACTGTAGAAATTCCTTGAAAAATACAGGGACCTCAGATGTTTGAGTTTTGGACTATCAAGATTTTACTGGATTATTGTATAGAGGTGGTGTGCATTTTGTAGAAATTCCTTGAAAAATGCAGGGAGCTCAGATGTTTGAGTTTTGGACTATCAAGATTTTACTGGATTATTGTATAGAGGTGGTGTGCATTTTGTTGATTTAAAAAGTCACTAAAGCATGACCTAGAGATACAGCTCTTACTCGATAATTGTTTCATTATCAGTTGATATTCATGTTTGGGATAACAGGTTTAAAATCACTTACTGTGAAGAGATAATTTATTAACCCAACTCGATAATTGTTTAGATTATCTCATCATGGTTTGTGGTTTTAAACATGTATTCCCAGAAAACAACAATAATATTAAATGTTAATGAAAGGTTTATCGAGTTGGAGTTATAATAGATGCAACACTCCTCCATAGAAGATAATCAACCTTAATTACTACCTACAGGTGAATATTGGAATTTCCATAATAATGTTTGCAACAATTAATTGAGTTTATAAATCTGATAAGTTAAGTGAAGTTAACAGAAAAAAGGAAATTTCAAGGAAAAATCTCCTTTGTATTAAAAATGAGGAATTTGGCTGAAAATATTTTAACCCTAAATGACATCCATTAATAGGGAAATGTTTACACTAGCTCTGTGTAAGAAATTTGGTCATCGGTGCGATTAAAAAGTTACAAACCATTCTACAAACAAAAAATGGCCCCCATATGAATAATCGGGAGAGGCCTTTCAAATTCTGCTAGGAAAAGCAAAAAATGTTTGTCAGCAGCAAAATGCTTTCTACACTTTCAAAGATAAATCTCTTTATTTCAGTCACAATTATGTTTGTCATCGACCAGTGCTTTCAAGAAGGAAGTGTATCAACCCTTATCCTGCTAAATAGCTTAAATAAAACTTTCAAGCCGACAGTAAAAACCAGAATAATGTTCATTCAAACTTTCTTTTTGGAGAAAAATATCTCCATGTCGGACAGTGTAGATCCAAGATCAGACTGCATGTTCTATGTAGTCTGATCTTGATCTGCACTGCCCACAGAAGGTCAGCGAGTCACGCTTAGCAGCTAAAGGGTTAAATTTCCTGATAAATAGTTATGATAAAGTACTTCCTCATTTTCTGTCACAGGTGTGTGTGTTCATTTCCATCTTTAGTACATACAAGAATCAATATCAGAATAACAATGGGGCATTTCGAACTGGAACTGATAACATTGTTGACTGGAACTCCTTTTTCATTCAGGAAGAGATTTCACAGTGTTAACCCTTGCAAAGTCGAGGGCAATGCCATTATGCCTTTGAGAAAAATGTAGATCAAAATCAGACTGTACAGAAGCTGTAGTGTGATCTTGGATCTACCATGTTCTATATTTCTGAGAGATATTTCAGTTTAACTCTTTACCACACAATCCCGACTTTTAACGGCCCTGAGGAAGAGGGCTTTTGAAAATATTGTGGGAAAAGGAGAAAATGCTATTAACCAGCACTTTCTCCTTTTCCCACAATGTTTTCTAATCTGTCATGGGCAGATGTCATCATTTGAGGTACCTTTAATTGGTCGTCTGCAAATGCTTGAAATTTGGACTAGTCTAAAATTTTGTTGTTTGGTAAAGGGTTAAAGAGTAATTGAGTCCTCTTTTTTACTCTTTTAGTTGCATTGGCAAAGGTTCGATTCTTTATCACCGGACAAAATTTTGGGCTCAACGAAATTGAAAGCAAGTGAAGGAGACAACAATATAAATGATGCGCAAATGATTATTTTTGTCTTTCATACTGTAGAAAACATTGTGTGAAGAGGAGAAAATGCTGGTTACCAGCATTTTCTCCTTTTCCCATAATGTTTTCAAAAGCCTTCTTTCTTCAGGGCCGTTAAAACTCGGGATTGTGTAGTCAAGTGTAAATGATGAAATGACTTCATCTTTGACCCTTTACTGCACAGTCCCCAGTTTTAAAGACCCTAAAGTAGAGAAGTTTTTGAAAACATTGTGGTAAAAGGAGAAAAATGTTGGTTACCGGCAGTTACTCCTTTTCCCACAATGTTTTCTACCCAATGAAAGACACAAATAATCATTTGAACAACATTTATATCGTTATCTGCACTTTGTTCTTCCAGGGATAGTGTGGTAAAGTGTTAATGATGAAGTGACTTCATCTTCAACCCTTTACTGCACTGCGTGACACAGTGACACAACAGGTAGAGAAGTTTTTAAAAACATTGTGGTAAAAGGAGAAAATGTTGGTAACCAGCATTTTCTCCTTTTCCCACAATGTTTTCTGTCATTTCACAAGAACATCCCATCATTTGAGCACACTAAAATTGTTGTCTGCAATCACTTTCAAATTGAACAGGTTTAAAAAATTGTCAAGTGGTAATGAGGTAACCCTTAGAGTTCTATGTAAATGGATGAATTCAGTCCGGTAAGAAATACTTGAGTTTTGTTACTTAACCCTTTTGCACACAACAAAAATGTAGAGTTGTCCAAATTGAAACCACTTGCAGACAACAGTTTAAATGTGGCTAAAATGATGGATTTGTCTTTGATAGGGCAGAAAACACTGTGGAAAAAGGATGAAAATGCTGATTACCACATTTTCTCCTTTTCCCATAATGTGTTCAAAGGCCATCTCTGTCAGACCAGTTAAAACTCGGGACTTTGTGGTAAAGGGTTAAATGCCAACTAGACTTTGTTTTGAAAGTTTTTGAGAAAATCTTAACAAGGACTGGTAATTTTTATTCACATAATTGACAGATGGCTTCGAAGCCAAAACATAGTCAGAAATACATGTTGAAATATGAGAAATTACCCACTTTTTTTGTTTCTGTAAAATTTATGATCCCATTTGATACATGTACTGCTGTTATTGAGTAATGTCAGGAATAGTATGTAAGATTAACTCTTTACCATGCAATCCGACTTTTATCGACCCTGAGAAAGAGGCCTTTTGAAAACATTTTGGGAAAAGGAGAAAATGCTGGTTACCAGCATTTTCTCCTTTTCCCAAAATGTTCTCTATCCTATCAGAGAACTTAAGCAATTTGTAGTAATTCTGAATTTGTCTGCTGATGTTTTGAATGTGCAAGAGTCTAAAATTTGTTGAGTGGGAAAGGGTTAACAGCTGCCTGGACAGCCCAGTGCATATAGTTGTTCAGTTTTGGTTTTGAAGGTCAAGGATTCAAATCCAAGGGAGGAAAATTATTTTTGCAGCATTTTTTGTGGTTCCCAACAAAAAGGAAACAGTCTCATCCCAATCATTTTTCCTGACAGAAATAAACTTTCTCTCTGTGCATCCCCCCTCCCCCCACCCCAAGTTTTGGGTCAAATCTAGTTTTATACTGCTTCAAGGGTTTTTTTTTTGGCCAGAATATGTGACATTGTAGATTTATAATCAGACTGCACATTCTGTGCTGTTTGATCAATGTGTATTCTAATCTTGATCTACACTGTCAGCAATCACAAACCTGGGCTCTGAGCATTCTATGAGTAAACAAACAATTTGAGCCATGCTCTGGCAAAAGGGGGCTCAATGCATCATTGGCCAATTATGGTTTCATAAAATTCATTTTGTCTATTAACCATCTGAAAAATGAGGTAGACTGGTCCTTTGACATGCAGAAAATTGACCAATAGCAAAAAGTCTCACCCATATCAGCCTGTGCAGGCTGACAAGGGTTGACACTTTTTGCAAATGCATTAAGCCCCCTTTTCACAGAGCATGGCCCATTTATTTTGTGAGAAAGTAGCTCAACTATAATAAACATTTATCATGTCAACACTTTTAGCATTATTTTTTTTCATATCTTTCCAAAAGTTTAGTTCCATTTTAGAGTCTGTACATGTCTCTCCAAAGACTGCTATAGAAATCACCTTCCCCCTTCCCATTTGAATTCAATAATTCCCAAGAGAAACTTTCCCCTGTATATCATTTGGAAATATCATTCCCAAAATACAGTTTAGGAATTGACCCCGATACAACATCCATGTACCACATCTTAACCATTGACCAAACAATTCGGAGTTTTAATTCCCCTGATGAAGAGGGTTTTTGAAAATGTGGGAAAATGAGAAAATGCTTGTAACCAAAGTTTTTCCTTCTTCCTACAATTTTTTTTCAACCCTTGGGCAGATTTTACTTTTCATTGAGCCACATTTATTTTGATGTCTGCAATTGCTTTGAATTTGGACAAGTCTAAAAATTTGTTTTATGGCAAAGAGTTGACTATAAGTAGACATTCACTGTTTGTTTCTGTGAAGGGGCGAAATGAAATGTAACAGACGGGCAACAAAAATTACTGCATTTGCATGGATGCTATCTTACTCCCTATGGCAGGAACTTTAAATCAATAACATTATGACATAACAGATAGTTATCAGCCAATTCTCTCTAATCAGACTGTTATTCTTTCACCAGGCTACAAAATTTTTTTATTGGCAAATTAGATTCAAAGTATGTGCAGGTGAAAAGTTAAATGTGCCTCAACTGATGGAATTTGTGTTTTTATGGGTAGAAAACATTGTGAGAAAAGGGGAAAATGCTTGTTACTGGCATTTTCTCCTTTTTTCACAATGTTTTCAAAAGGCTTTTCTTCCCTCAGTTTAATTAAAACTGGGAATTGTTCAGTAAAGGGTTAGAACCACTCAGTCACCCACATATTTTCCCCACAGAGTACAGAGATGATTGCAGGTACTATTATTTCTGCCTTTTCTTTAGTAACTCTGCACCAAACAACAAAATTTACGCTCATCCAAATTCACAGCTGTTGCAGACGACAAATACAATGTGACTAAATTGATGAAACTTGACTCTATACAGGTAGAAACATTGTTGGAAAAGGAAAAAAATGCTGGTTACCAGCATTTTCTCCTTTTCCCACGTTTTCAAAAAGCTTCTCCCTTATGGTCGTTACAACACAGGATTGTTTGGTAATTGGTTAACTCTTTACCAAACGACAAAATTTTAGACTGGTCCAAATTGAAAGCATTTGCAGACGACAATATAAATTTGACTGAAAAATTGAAATTTGTTTTGGGAAGGGAAGAAAACATTGTGGGAAAAGGAGAAAATGCTGGTTACCAGCAGTTTCTCCTTTTCTCACAATGTTTTCAAAAGGCTTCTTTCTCAGGATCGATAAAAGTCGGGATTGTGTGGTAAAGGGTTAACAACAGGTTATTTCTCCTCAAAATTAAACGTGACACATACCTACAGAATATCATGTTTTATTTTGTACCTCAAAATTTTGCAGCTTAACCCTTTCCCAAACAAGCCCTGGTTTTCACGTGTCTGCAGTACAAGTCTTTAGAAATTACTGTGGGAAAAGGAGAAATTGCTCGTTACGAGCAATTTCTCCTTTTCCCACAGTAATTTCTACCCTTTTTGAGAACTTTCTGCCATTTTCATCAAATTTAAAATTGTCGTCTGCAAACTCTTTCAATTTGGACCAGTCCAAAATTTGTCGTTTGGGAAAGGCTTAAATACATGTGACGCATGTGGATGAAATAACACAAGACAGAAAAAAATTCCCCAACTACACACTGTGAAGTACCATTCCAGATATGGCACTGATGACTTAACTCATGCGTGGAAAACATACATATTGATTTGTGATTTGATTGGTCAAAATTTACACTGTGATATTTATCAGCCATTCATAAAAATGACGTTAGTAGCTACTACACCATTGTTTCTTTTATTTTGTTTAACAACTTACGAATAATGACAAGAACTGCAAAATACTGTCATTGAAAGTTGAAGGTATATAATAAAAGGAATATGATGATGTAGTAACTTTTCTGATGCTTGTATTTACTCCCCGCTGCATAAGAAAATTTTGACATGTCACTTGATCTTCAGTCTAACCCAGTATCAAATTTTCTCACGCTACTCGAATTAACTACAAGCACCAGGAAAGTTACTACATATGGAATTATGTTGTCAACACAATATTATACTCCTTTATCATATACCTATGAAATTTAATTTCGAATACAAAATATTTTTGCAATTTTATTCTGAAATGGTAAAAAAATGAAACAAATACTTGTTTAGTGGGTAATAACTTCTTTTTCATGAATGGTGGTAATATTAGAGTACGAGTTGTTTTACCAGTCCAATCACAGGGAATTTTTTAACGTAACATTTTGACCAATCAAATTGGAAACCAGTCTGAACATATCTGGCATGCGAGTTAATTTATCGTAACATATTTGGGACTGTTTTTGAAACTGTGTAGAATACACATTTTTTCCCTTAGTGCAATGCATGAATTTGAGCCACAAAATTTATAGGCATTTAATATTTATGGAATAATCTACACTCCACATAAATATTTTCTGAATTACCAGTGCAAGACATTTCGTCAAAAAGATGTTTCTTAGAAATCCATGTATGCTTTTTCAAATACCAGTTGCTAAATTCCTAGATTTATTTCATGAAAAGCTCTGTTTGGGGAGGAAGATTTAAGCTGCAATGTGTCTGGGTTAGGGTAAGGGTCAGGGCTAGGGATCGTTTTCAACAAACATGGTTTTTGAAATGTCGCAGATCCCTGAATTACTCGTTGCATAGTAAATAAATGTATCAAATAAAAGTATCTGTAAAAGGGGACGGCTGCCATGATCCCCATTGGACAAATAAAGATATTTAAACAACTGGCACAGGCTACTGGAAAAATTTTACACACTTTACTCTTTGTTTTCAATATTTCGGCATACGCCTTTATCAAGAAATTTAACAGGAAAATAATGCCCTCTTCATTATTTTCGTGTTAAATTTCTTGACAAAGGCGTAAGCCGAAATATTGAAGTAAAGAGTAAACATTTTAAAAATGTGTAGAATTCATTTCCTTTGGAATATAAGTGGATTTGACATATTTGGAAAATGTTTTCATTGGATAAGTGAGATTAGCTGGATTAGCTAATTGAAGTGACTTTTATATATCACATCTTGCTGTAGTAGATTGGTTACCGCTATTGATGCTGGTAATTGATTATTATGCATATCTTTCCATGCAAATATGCATATCTTTCCGTGCAAATTAGGCAGCATGTGTTATGGTTAGTGTTTGGATGGGTGACCAAGTTGTTGCATGTCTCAAAGTAAATGAATACATGTGCTTTACAAATTATTCAAATCTGCAAGTGAGTCAACACAAAAAAATCACATCATTGTGTTTTTTTATCTATGTAAGAGACCATAAGAAATGAGAGTGACCTCACCTGAATTAAAGTAAACAAGAGTGACCTCCCATTATTCTTAAAATAGACTGGCAAAATTCTGCCTGTTTTCAGTAGCCTGAACTGATCCCTCTACCGTGACTTTGTTGTAGCAGGGGAGGTAACCAATCTACCATGATCCACTCGTCACAACTCGGCCAATTCCGTACCTACATCTAACCTCGTCTGTATAAGGGAGGCTTCCATTTTGAACTACCAATCACATGATCTTAAACATGGCGGCGCCCCTGTAGATCGCTTAGCAACGACATGAACAACCACTGTGAAGTTATTCACTTCTATCGATCTGTCGATGAAAGCTCTTAACGGAATCGATAAACCACGCTAAAAATTGAATGTACAAACTGTTTGCCGACTGAAATACTCTTAGAAAGATAAAGATAGAAAATTTACTCATGCGTTCTTTCTAAAGAGGAGCCTTACACTTTTAATAACGGTAAAGCGGTGTGCTTCCGGAGATGTGCGAAATGTACTGTGTAGGTGCATATCAAGCTACGTGATACAGCCGAGGGATTTGATCACCGGATCACCCGAGGTATGCCAAATGTACCATGATCCTGACCCTAAAAGCACCTTACACAACTAAAGCTGCCTTGCAGCCAATGTAGATCATGATCAGACCATAAAAAACATGCTGTCTAATCTTTGATTTAATCGTTCACTTTGTTGAGATAATCTGGATAAAGGCAAGCACGAAATTACAATTATATGACTGTCTTATTTCTAGACTGAAAATATCTCTTCAGTTGATTTAACCCTTTACCACACAATCCCAACTTTTAATGACCGTGAGAAAGAAAGCTTTTGAAAACAGCATTTTCTCCTTTCCCACGATGATTTCTACCCTTCCCAAATCAAATTTTAATTTTTTGAATCACATTTATTTTGTCGTCTGCAAATGCTTTCAATTTGGACCAGTCTAAAATTTTGTCATTTGGTAAAGACATAAAATAAGGCACTACTGAACTCTCATCTATGTAAGCTTCAGTGTTCTGCAAAGCCCAGCTTAATGACATCTAAACGTAACAAGATTAACTCTTTACCACACAACAAATATGTAGATGTGTCCAAATTGAATGCATCTGCAGACAACAATTTCGCTGTGGCTCAAATGATGAAACTTGAAGAAAATATTGCGGGAAAAGAAGAAAATGCTGGTAACCAGCATTTTTTACTTCTCCCACAATATTTTTGAAAGTTTCTTTTTCAGGATTGTTAAAACTTGGAATTGTATGGTACAGGGTGAACCCTTGAAGCACTAGATAAACCAAGCCAACATTTTCACTCTTTAAACTGGAAATAAGACTAAAATGATTGCAATTTCAAGGTTGCTTCTGTCCAGAATGTCTCAGCAAAGTGGACAGTGTAGATCAAGATCAGACTGCACATTTAATTTGTGCAGTCTGACCTTGATCCACACTAGCCACAAAGCAACTATAGGTGTAAAAGGTTCTTTCAGGGTTAATAAGAAATTTCTTAATTGAATATGAGACCTTTAGGGATTTCTACAAGGAAACCAGGAACTGTAAGGCTAGCGTGTACACATAGAAATTGAAGGAAGAAGACCTCCTTCACCTCCTTCCCTGGTACACCCCCAATCATTTGTTGTAGGGGGTCTGACTTTTTTCACCCCATTGGCCTCCCTCCTTTTCCAGATAACTGAACTATTTTTCACTCCTCTTCTTCACTCAAAAATGTTCTTTACCACACATGCATGTAAATCTGAATGAAGACAAAAAACTGATCCAAATTGATGGAATCTAGGAGGAGTTTGCAACACAAAATTAGTAGTATTTTGTACACAGACGGACACACGGACGGACAGACAGACAGGCTGATTCCAGTATACCCCTGAAAACATTCATTTTGCAGGGGTATAATGATTCCAGTATACCCCTGAAAACATTTGTTTTGCGGGGGTATAATTAGAATGGACTGCCTATGTGGCCTCTTGAGCTCACATCAGAGCTAGGATTTGGCCTGGTGACCTTAATAACCATTGGATTGAAAAAAAGTGGCCTGAAGAGTGCATGCAAGCTTTTTTTCTAAGACTTGACCTTTTGACCTATTTTTGATCCAAAGCGACCCATTTTCCTAGTCTTCAAAGACAATGTCAAGAATTTTGATGAAGTTTCGTGAAAATTTGAATGAAAATGTGGCTTCTAATTCATAATTATACCAGTTTTTTTTCTTTAATTAGACCTAGTGACCAAAACTGCATCTTTGAGTCTCCTTTTAACAAGAATGTCTCCCCACAGCAAGTATAGATAAATGATCAAATAAGACTCTAATGGGGCAGTTTGCCTGAGATAAGGTGAAAACAGTATGGGAAAAAATGTTTTTTTGACAAGCACTTTTTTCCCACAATGTTTTCAGAAGGCCTTGACTTCCTCAAGGTGGTGAAAATTTGTTTTGTTTGGTGTAGGATTAGCTCTTTACTAGAACAAAATCTTCTGGACTCTGCCAAATTGAAAGCATCTGCACACCACAAATTTGATAGTGATACAAATGAAGTTATTTGACAGGGTAGAAAATATGGCGGAAAAGGAGAAAATGCTGGTTACCCAAGAACAAAAAATTCTAGACTCTCCCAAATTCAAAGCATCTGCAGATGACAAATTCAAAAGTGATACCAATGAACTGAAGTTCTTTGACAGGGTAGAAAGTATGCTGGGAAAAGGAGAAAATGCTGGTCACCAGCATTTTCTCCTTTTCCTACCACATTTTTTCAAGCCTAATCTCCCTAGGGCATGTTTTAAGTCTGGATTGTGTGGCAAAGTGTCATGTGGCAAAGTGTCATGTAGGTCACCTTCACAGATCTGGAATTATGTAAGTCTTGCAGAGGACAAAATAATGGTGGCTCTAATGATAATTGAGCCATGCTCTAGCAAAAGGGGGCTTAACTCTTTACCAAACGACAAAATTTTAGACCAGTCCAAATTGAAAGCTTTTGCTGACGACAAAATGAGTGTGACTCAGAAATTGAAATTTGTTTTGGGAAGAGTAGAAAACATTGTGGAAAAAGGAGAAAATGCTGGTTACCAGCATTTTCTCCTTTTCCCACAATGTTTTCAAAAGGCTTCTTTCTCAGGGTCGTTAAAAGTCAGGATTGTGTGGTAAAGGGTTAATGCATCTCCGTGATGCATCACACCAAGCAAGTTATCACATAATTATGGATCCATAAATCCACATAGTTTTAATGATTTACTTAATTTTGAGTGAGAGTGATCCTTGAATATTCAGAAAATTGACAAATAGTGAAAAGTTAGCGCAGGCTGACTTGGGTCGATACTTTTCGCAGATGTATTAAGCCCCCTTTTCAAATAGCATGGCTCATATGATTTTGCCTTATAAAGAAAAGAAAAGTGTGGGAAAAGGAGATAATGCATGGGATTTTTTAGTGAAGGATTTAAAGGAGGTAATAATCACAGAATTCTGAATCATGCATCTCTAGATAAAGGATGAATCTGTATGTTATTGATCTGATAAAAAACTGATTAAACATCTCACCATTTCAAACAAACGGATACCAGGTTTTGTATTTCTCACAGGAACACAACAATGTCAGTCATTTACTGTAATCTGTCTACAATTTTAAAATGCAGTGACAAAACAGCTTTAAGTCACTCATTTTAAGTCTATCCCTGTTGGCTATAGGTCCATCCCTGTTGGCTCGGGGCTGAGGGATATGTTGCTTGGGTACAGATGTTGCTTGTTATACCCTATTTGATATTTTTTTTTTAATCCTTTACCACACAATCCCAACTTTTAACAACCCAGAGAAAGAAGATTTTTGAAAACATTGTGGGAAAATAAGAAAATACTGGTAACCAGCATTTTCTTCTTTTCCCACAATGTTTTCTACCCTTTAAGAGACAAATGTTGTTTTGAGCTACATTTAAAATGTCATCTGTAAATGCTTTCAGTTTGGACAAATCTACATTTTTGTCCTGTGGTAAAGAGTTACCGTTAAGTTTTATGAAAGGGGCCAGAGTTCCTATCCATGCTTTACTGGAGGTTTTCTATATCCACGACCTTCATAACTCTTCCCAAGCCACAGACTGCTTTCCCATATAACCATCTTTGAAACCATTGCATGATCAGCCATGAGAAAGGAATGGATCTTGTTGCAATGACCATCACCAATTCTTGGAGTGAAATTGGCCCAGCTGGGCAAACAGGGAACCCCCTGGTTTCAAGCCTCCTACTTTACGGACTAAGATAATGGGCTTGGTGGGCAGAGGGGTTGTGTATTAGTATGGTATTGGTATACACAGGACTACCCACCGTTCCAAAGGTTGCAGCTTGAATCACTGCTTTAGATTGGATTTTTCAGAGATACTTATTTTTTCCCATCTAACTAGATGTCAGAAACCCAAAGACAGCCTCTTCAGTATCAGTGCTTTGCACTGGGCATGTAAAAGAACAAGAGCAGTTCATGCAAAAAAGAGCTAAGGTCTTGAACCTCTTGAAGGGATTTCTTTTATTTAACAGAATGTTCATGTGTTGTGTTTAACCCCATTTTATCACATAAAATCTCCTCCAGCAGTGTATTAAACCCATGGCTTATTTTTGATAATACACTAGTGTATTATTGTTTTTTGGGTCCCGGTTCTGATCAGTTTTTAGTCATGAGTGCGTGAAGCCAGCGAAACCAGCCACAGAACGTGCCGGAATTTATACTACTACGCCGTTTTGCGGAAAAACGATGTCATTGTTGCTAGGGTGTATACGCGTGGGAAGTTTTTTTTTTATTTTTATATGTAATAAAAACCAAAAAATGCAGCTGAAGTTTTTTAAAATCAACAAAATTGCGGAAATAGGTGGAATTATCCCCTTTCCACATTGAAACTATTTCATTCTACTTTTGGGGCAAATGTCAAAGATCTATCTAGTTGTGTATGTACACGCTTGAAACCGAACTACCACTGTAAACATGGACCCGTGAAGGGTATAAAGGCTGAAGGTGATAATGCAGGATACTTTTTTGTCTGTCATTCGTTTTATGTGATAAAAAGAATCTCACATTTGTGTTTATGTATGATCATTTTTATCAAACTTGTTGACTAAAATGTATATGGCGATCGCCAAGGCTCACGTCATATAATTTTAGCCAACTCGTTTGATAAAAATGATAATACATAAACACTCATGTAAGATCCTCTATTTAAAGATTATTTCAGTTACATTATCCATGCTTTCCTAGAGTTTCTTTCACCAGTGCTCATCACATTATTCTTCCCAAGCCACAAGTTGCTTTCCCTCATAGCGGTTGTTGAAACAATGATCAGAGGTGAGAGGGGAATGAATCCTGTTGCATGACTTTCATCAATCATCGAAAAGCAATTGGCCGAGCTGGAGATTCAAACATGAGTGACCTCTGGATTCAACGCCTGTATGTTAACACCTGATAAAGATGATAAAGCAAATGTACGATGATGATGCAACTTGTCCTTGAAAGGGTAGAAAACATTGTGAGAAAAGAGCAAACTGCTTGTTACCATCAATTCCTCGTTTCAATGAATGGTTTCAGAAGGGTTCTACCCCAGGGTCCCTGACTCTTTACCAAAAGATTGATTGTATGGTGTTTAATGCCGTTTTCAACATTATTTCAGTTACATCGCGGTGACCAGTGCATCTATCCATGCTTTCCTGAGAGTTTCTTTTTACCAGTACTCGCACGATATTCTTTTCAAGCCACTGGCTGCTTTCCCACATAACCATCGTCGAAACAATGGTCAGTGGTGAGAGAGGAACGAATCCTGTCGCAATCTATCGTCAATCCTCGGAAAGAAAGTGGCCAAGCCAGGGATAGAACCAGCGACCTCCTGTCCTCAAGTTCTGTCCGCTACCAACTGAGCTACAGGGCTCGGCCTTTACCAGAAGAAATTTTAGACTTCTTCAAGTTGAAAGTATTAAACTTTGCAGATGACAAAATAAATGTGACTCAAAAATAGAAATTTCTTATAGGGAAGGGTGGAAAACATTGTGAAAGAGAATGCTAGTTACCAGCATTTTCTTTATTTTCCACAATGTTTTCAAAAGCTTCCTCTCTTAAGGTCATCAACAGTTGGGATTGTGTGGTAAAGGGTTACAGCAGTGCATCCTTTGAAAGTCTTTCTATAGTATCCTGTTTGTTATGAATGTGCACTTCATTTATGACATCCGACAAAATTGATAATTTTGCATCTTGCTTAAAGTTTTTTAAAAACATTGCAGTGAAAGGAGCAATTTATCGTTTTCCCACAATATTTTCACTATGTTTCCATGCATCAACCCTTTTCCACACAGCAAAATTTTTGACATGCCCAAATTCAAAGCATTTTCAGATGACAAATTATATATGGATTAACTCTTTACCAAACGATAATAATTTAGACACATCCAAGTTGAAAGCATTTGCAGACCACATATTAATATGTTTCTAAAATGCTGGTTTCTGACTTAGATAGGCTGGAAAACATTGTGGGAAAAGGAGAAAATGCGGGTTGCCAGCATTTTCTCCTTTTCCCACAATGTTTTCAAAAGGCCTCTTTCTCAGGATCATTAAAAGTCGGGATTGTGTGGTACAGGGTTAAATGTTTGGATTTGTCTCTAAAAGGTTAGAAAACATTGTTGGAAAGGGTGAAAATGCTCGTCACCAGCATTATCTCCTTTCCCCACAATGTTTTTGGAATCTATCTTTCATAAGGTCATTAAAAGTTAGGATTGTCAGGTATAGGGTAAAACAATGATATAGTTAATTATCTCAATTTTACAAGGATGTTTTCAATACCATACCATTAGCTGAAAGTTGGTTTCAAGAGCTAATGACTTAATGGCTCCCAATCCCACTGGAATCTTGACAACAGGTTTCTAAGTGGACATTGTCAGAATACCTTATCCCCTTTCAAACACCTTTCACAACTTTATTTGAGGAGAGTACAAATACAGATCAGACTATACACAACATGCAGTCTGATCTTTGATCTACACTGTCCAATTTGGTTTGACATTCTATGCAAGAGCACCTTCGAAACTACAGTTATTTAGGTCTTATTTCTAGACTGATATAAATTTTGTCTTTTGCGGTTAATTCTGCACCACTGAGGGGGATCATAGCTAGAAGCTTTTCCAAATCATACACGATATATGATCTGCCATCGAAAAACATTTTCAATCATGTTAACCCCTTACCACACAACCGCAAGTCCTAATGATCCTCAGGAGGAAGCCTTTTGAAAATTGTGAGGAAAGAAGAAATTTCTAAAAATGATCCTGAGGAAGAAGCCTTTTGAAAACATTGTGGGAAAAGGAGAAAATGCTGGTAACCAGCATTTTCTCCTTTTCCCACAATGTTTTCTTGTCCCTATCAAAGACAAATTCCATCATTTGAACCACAGTTAAAATGTCATCTGCAAATGCTTTCAGTCTTCACAAGTCTAAGATTTTTTCATGTGGTAAAAGGTTAAATAACTCACAAACTCACAATATTTTCCACCAGTATAAACAGAGCTCCAGACAGAGGGAGCGATTTTGATTTCAAAATTGAAAAAAATAATTATTCTCCACCAAACCCTATGTTATGGGTACTCATTAGAATCATCTCATCGAGACAATTCTAATGAGTACCCACAATTTAGGGTTTGGAGGAGAAATAGAGGATTTAGAATACCAACACTCCCTCTTATCTGGAGCTTTAGTATAAGACAGACTGATCTATTGTGTACTGTTTCACACTGCTTTCAACATTATTTCAGTCATAACAAGGCAAAAGCTCGCACAATCATGACTTTTTGTGTGTCTCGGTTTTCATCAGCACGATAAAGCTTGGGCTCTGAAGTGTCTTCCCAAATGACACTCCCATGAACTTAATTTTAAGAGATGACAAAATTTTAGACTCTTCAGAACTCAAATCAGTTGCAGACAACAGGTTTAATGTTGCTCAAAGGACAACATTTGTCTCTGAGAGGGTAGAAAACATTGTTGGAAAATGAGAAAATGCTGGTTTCTAGCATTTTCTCATTTTCCAACAATGTTTTCAGAAGGTGTCTTTGTCAGAACAGGGACTGGTAAAAGGATTACTTTCCACAGAACTGAAAATACAATCCATTAACACTCAGACAGGATATCTGTCTTATAGGTTAGACTTCATTAAGAAGATGGTAGAGATCTAAGATAAGACTGCATTCTGTGCAGGCTGATATAGTGATCTCTGCGGATCTGCAGAAGCCTCTGTGTTTTGTTTATAGCACTAAAAAGGTTAAAGAGGTTATAAAAATGGACCAGCATGAGAGAGTCAAAGTGCACTTTTTCAGCCCATCATCTAATCGGATGACAGTTTAATTAAAGATTGAAGTATTCCCATCTTCTTTTTTCCCTAATCACCGTGGAAATGCGTTATTACATTTGCAACACTATCCATTTTACAGGTGTACACATTGCATGTATTTCAAGACCTATTAACTCTTGTCTACACAATCCCGAGTTTTAATGACCCCAAGGAAAACAACTTTTGAAAACATTGTTGGAAAAGGAGAAAATGCTGGTAACCAGCAATTTCTCCTTTTTCCACAATGTTTTCTACCCTTCGGAACAAAAATGTTTTGATTTGTGCAACATACAGTTTTCAGTCTGGAAATTATTGCTTTTGAGTTGACCAAGTCTAAAATCTTGTCATATGGTAAAGAGTTAAGGCAAGTGACTTTCCAAAATATATTGTAGCATATCGGAGTTTTGTTTATCTCTTCACCACACAATCCCTAGTTTTAATGACCCTGAAGCAGACAGCTTTTGTAAACATTATGGGAAAAGGCTAAAATGCTGGTAGACGTGGGTTGTCCCAAAACTCCGTGGCAATTTCATTTATAAAAGAAACTGAAACGCTACAAATGCAATTTTCAGATATGTTTTTAATTCATATAATCCAAACATATATATATAAACAAGAGGGCCATGATGGCCCTGTATCGCTCCACTGGCTTATAAATATAAACCATCAATACTAAACATTTCAATTCTGAGCCAAATGGTTTCAAAATGAAGACTTACAAAGTTTTCTCTGTAAAAGCCCATGTGAAAGTTGAGACCCGCAGGGCAAAGCCATTTTTGATCCCAGAGCTATAATTACTTGGCCCCTGGTAGAGGTCCACAAGATAAAGCCACATGCCAAAATAATACAAGTCTATGCTGTATGGTTATAAATAAGGTGATTTTCAATTTTTGTCCATATGAAGCCTCTGTAAAACATAAGACCCCTGATGCAAAGCTAATTTCAAAAAAAAAAAAAAATCAAAACAGGAAGATTTCTTAAGTTGTCACCATGTAAGCCCATGTAAAACTTGTGACTCCCGCGGCGGGGCCAATTTTGACCCCAGGGCTAAAATTTTGGCCAGCTTGGTAGAGGCCCACTAGATATAGCTACATGCAAAATTTGGTAGCTCTAGGCCTAATAGCTAGGTACAGGAAGATTTTTAAAGTTTTCTCTATATAAGCCTATGTAAAACTTGTGACCCCTGGGGCAGAGCCAATTTTGACCCCAGGCTATAATTTGAAGAACCTTGATAGAGGTCTACTACATAAAGCTACATGCCAAATTTGGTAGACCTATGCCTTATGATTTCAGACAAGAAGATTTTTAAAGATTTCCAATATTTTTCAGTTTTGTTGCCATGGCAACCAGAATTTTTGAAGGAATCGAATTCTTTCAAAAATTTTGAACAGGACCATGGCAGGATCATTTCTGTGAAGTTTCATGAAAATTGGATGGGTAGTTTCAGAGAAGAAGATGTTTGAAATAAAAGTTAACGCATGGACGAACAGACGGACAGACGGACGGATGCACGCACGACGGACACTGGGCCATGACATAAGCCCGCTGGCCTTTGGCCAGTGGAGCTAAAAATCACACAAGAATCTTTACAAATAAGAATGTAGCATAAATACCACAACAACCATGCACACTCCGGCGCACGTCAAACATCAATAACAACGTCAATGTTAAGTTTATGTGCTTTTTTCGAAGTATTCTCCATGAAATTTAACTCTTTCACTACTGATAACGATATTAGTACCTTTTGCGGATGGTGTAGATCAAGATCAGACTGCACAGAACATGCAGTCTGATCTTTGATCTACACCATCCGCTACCAGATGCTAGACTGTGATGCAATTCATATTCAATAGCAATGGAAATCTTCTTTTAGACTTCAAAAAAAAGCGGAATTTCTTGAGCTAGTAGTGAAAGAGTTAAACCAAATAGCAGACATAAAACCCATCTCGCTCAGTGGCATGGCATGTTCAATTTGTCCTTAAGTAATCTGTGGATAGAAGACTTTGAAATGGCTGTTGACGATGACATTTCTTTCCTGTTAGTGTCCGATTGGCGAAAATGCACCTCTTTACCAAATTAAAGGATTCTTCATTTAAAGAAATCAGCCTTTTTCCTTTTCCTGATGTCTTTTCCTGTTATACCATTGCAGACCAGTGTCCGAGAAACGTCTGTCCGACAGTTTTGTTTTATAGTCTGGACAGGTGTCATTCCGCGATTGCCACAAAATTTTATAATTGTCTGCTGCGCCGCATGATCTTCCGAAGTCGTCATTCAAATTTCCTGTCTTCTACCAATCGTTTTCATTTGTCTGTATGCTGTCAGTTGTTTAGGTGATCACATTCAAATTTTCTGTGATGATGCCAAGTATCAGAAAAATATGCCCATATGATATTTAGCAGAAATAACATCAAGTATAGAAAATATCTGTGCATGACTTGAGTTCATACTTAAACACATAAGGATAAATTAATGTGCGCTGGTAAATGACATCTCCCCATCAATTATGTAGATTTAAAGTAAAAATGAAGCTAATATTTTATCGAAGACTTAATATGAAGTGAAGTAACATTTTCATAGATGACATATGTGAAAGGGAATGTCCTGACGCTTAAAATGGCCCGTTGATAAAATTTGTCACGGAGTTTTAGGACAAACTTCGTACACTAAATTTTTACTAGTGTTTTCTACCCTTCCATAGAAGAATGCCATCATTTTAAAATTTTAAAAATCATTTTAAAACGGACTACCATTTACCCTTTATTGCACAATGACGCCTTTTGACGCCCCCGGGAAAGAAGTCTTTTGAAAATATTGTGGGAAAAGGAGAAAATGCTGGTAACCAGCATTTTCTCCTTTTCCCACAATGTTTTATACCCTATCAAAGAAAAATTGTACCATTTGAGCCACACTGAAATTGTCGTCTGCAAATGCTTTCAATTTGGACAAGGCTATAATTTTGTCGTCTGGTAAAGGGTTAAAGACAGTGTTTCTCATACATTATCTTGCTATTCCTTTTAAAATTGGTCCATTGTGTTTTGTATTCTTTAGGATCATATAGCCACTACAGTAATTTGTTTATGAGAAAAACCTCGCTTAAATGCTCTGCTTTGATTAAATTCAATAACTTTGGAACTGTAAACTCTTACAAAATCTTCAGATCTTTGGAGAAATATTCTGGAGTAAACATCAAGATCTGTTCCAAATGAGATTTTATCATTGCCAAATCAAACCATTCAGTGATGATGATTTGTTTATTTTATCTTTTTGATAATCATAAACAGACCCTTTAGAAACCTTGACCATGATTATAATGCTCGGTAACCCTTTGGAAGATGGCTTTTGAAATCATCATGGGAAACAGAGAAAAAGCTGATAGTTGGCTTTTTTAAATCATTTTCCCAAAATGTTTTCATCCCTTCCAAAGTTCATCATTTAACCCTTTATTAAACTATCCTATGTTTTAACCCATTACCACACAATCCTGACTTTTAAAGACCCTGAAATAGAAGGCCTTTGAAAACACTGTGGGAAACGGAGAAAATGCTGGCAATCAGCATTTTCTCCTTTTCCCACAATGTTTTCCACCCCATCAGAGACAGAAAACGTCATTTGAACAATGTTTATTTTGTTGTCTGCAAATGCTTTGAACTTGGTCGAGTCCAAAATTTTGTCGTCTGGTAAAGAGTTAACAGCCCTGAGGAAGAAGGTATCTGAAAACCTTTGGAAAAAGAAGAATGCTGGTTTCCTTAAATTTTTACAGCTGAGATTTGTCTCCAAAGAGAAAAAAACATGGGAAAAGGAGAAAATGCTGGTTACCAGCATTTTGCCCTCTTCCCAAAATGTTTTCAAAAGCCATTTTGATTGGGGTCCATAAAACTCATGACTGTTTAGCAAAAGGTTAAGAGAGTAGTAGTGATAGATATAAACAATTCTAATAATCATACTGATAGAGAGGTATATTAAACAGGAAACCACAATCTAAGATCATCATGTAATGTTTTAAGGGTGGTCTAAACTTTTTGGCATCATTAAATTAGCTCCACCTACTTCTTGGTTAATTGATACACTCAAAGGAATAAGTTGTAATTTGCCATTGGTAAAAACTGTTGACATGTTTATTCTGCTGGACCCTGCAGGCCTATTTGCATCCACATTTTTATCACTCTGACCCCAAGATAAACGGGAGTGATAGTATCCTAAATCCATTATTTCTCTTCCAAGCCCTATGTTGTGGGTAGTCATTAGAATCATCTCGATGAGATGATTCTAATGAGTACCCATAACATAGGGTTTAGTGGAGAGTGATTAATATTTTCAATTTTAAAACCAAAATCACTCCCATAATTGTGTTGCTACAGTTTATCATTGCTAAAGCTTATGGATACCATGGGGCACTTATCAACACCTTTTTTAGCACTGTAAATTAAATAGAAATTTCACGTGCAAGTACTGATAAACAAAGATTAACAACCCTTGATCTGACTGCACAAAACATGCAGTCTTATTTTAAATCTACACCGTTCACTTTGCTGAGACATTCTAGGCAAAAGCAACATTGAAACTGAAATTATTTGGATCTTATTAGTAGACAGAAAATTAAATCTTTGTAAGATGACTGGTCAAAACTGAAAACATTTGCAGACGACAAATTAACTGTGGTTGAAATGATGGAGACTGTCTTTGAAAGGGTTGAAAACATTATTGGGAGCAGAGAAAATGCTTGTTACCAGCATTTTTCTCCTTTTCCTAATGTTTTTAAAAGCCTTCTTCAGGGGTATTAAAACTGGTAACTGTTTGCTAAAGGTTTGTATTGGAGTTTAACGCCATTTTAACAGCTTAGGTCATATCATGGCGGTCAATGATGCACCCATGTGTTTTCTGGCTTTTCCACACCAGTACTGACACAACTTTCTTTCCAAAGCCACTGACTACTTTTCTCACATGCGCCAGAGGTGAGAGGCGGAGATTGCCAGAAAGAAAGTTTGCCTCAACTGTATATTAAACTCGCAACCACCAGGTTACGAGTCAGATACGCTAACCACTGTGCTACCCGGGCGCTCAGTTTGCTAAAGGGTTAATTGAGATAAAAGATAGGCAAATGAGTCATCATATTTTTTTCTATTAATCTATTAGGTTCTGAACCATACATATTTCCTGTCATGCTGGTCAAAGGACTTAACCCTTTACCAGACGACAAAATTTTAGCCTTGGCGATACTGAAAGCATAATTATGTAGACAACAATTTCAATGTGGCTCAAATGGTGCAATTTTCGCTTGATAGGATAGAAAGCATTGTGGGAAAAGGAGAAAATGCTGGTTACCAGCATTTTCTCCTTTTCCCACAATGTTTTCAAAAGGCTTCTTTCCCAGGGGCGTTAAAAGGCTGCATTGTGCGGTAAAGGGTTAACTCTTAATAGATGACAAACTTTTAGACTCTTTAAAACTCAAATCAGTTGCAGACAACAGGTCGAATATAGCTCAAAGGACAAGATTTGTCTCTGAGAGGGTAGAAAACATTTTTGGAAAATGAGGAAATGCTGGTTTCTAGCATTTTCTCATTTTCCAACAATGTTTTCAGAAGGTGTCTTTGTCAGGGTTAAAAGAGTTAATTTCCACTGAACCTTCAATGAATCCATCCTCTTTAACCCTATACCACACAATCCCAAGTTTTAAGGATCTGGAGAAAGAATCCTCTTGAAAATATTATGGGAAAAGGAGAAAATGATGGTAACCAGCATTTTCTCCTCTTCCCACAATGTTTTTTACCCTATCGTCATTAAAGAGACAAATCATCATTAGAGCTACACCTCAATTGTCATCTGCAACTGCTTTCAATTTGGACCAGTCTAAAATTTGTCGTTTGGTAAAGAGTTAGACTTCCCACAGTTAGACTGACTCCTTTCATTCAGGCAACTGTAACTTTTTACCAGACTGACTTTTCGATTCTGAAGGACAAACTTTTAGATTCCCCTATATTCAAAGCTTTTGCAGGTATCAAATGGAATGGGGCTTTAGTGATGGGAAATTGCCTTTGAAATACAATGAGGGGACAGGGGACACAATGTGGGAAAAGGAAAAATGCTTCTGAAGGGGATTTTCCCCTGTTCTCACAATGTTTTCAAAAACTTTTTTCCAGGGGGTCCTAAAAACAAGGGAACATTTGATGGAGGCTTGAAGCTTCAGAGCACCACATATACTGTTGCTTTTGTAGACAGTGTAGATCAAGATCTGACACAAAATATGCAGCCAGATCTTGACCAACACTGTCTACTTTGTATACAGTATTCTGGCCTAATGTTTAGTGCAGCCTGATGTTCATCATCATAGCTTCTGTTTGTATGAGGAGATACTTATATGAATACAGCTATGCTATAGAGCTAGCTGATTGAGCATTTACCTGTGGACCTAGAGGTCCTAGGTTAAGTCCCTGCCCTGGAAGGTTACTTATCAGAACTGTTACATCTTCAAAATCTGAAGAAAAAAAAATCTTAGCTTATGCTACTGGTACCAACATTTTAGCCAGATTAAATGGTCATCTGCAAATACTTTTAAAATTGGCAAGTACTAAATTTTTCTCGTCTTGCACAGAGTAACGACTGTTAAAGGTTAACCCTCGGGGATGTCAACTCTCTAAGATTTCTAATACACTCCTGATTAAAGTAATCATGTGACTGAGGTATCTTGGTCTCTTGACAAGAATTGGCGTTTTCAGTATTTTCATTTATATTTTATCATGTTTAACTCTTTACAAAATGACAACATGTTACACTGGCCCAAATTGCATTTGCAGATGTCAAATGTGGCTAATATGATAGGATATGTATCAGACAGGATAGAAAACATTTTTAGAAAAGGAGAAAAAGCCTTCTTCCTTGGGCTTCTTTGGCAAAAGGTTTAAATTGGCCCAGTGGGTAAGCAGAAATCCCTGTTGGTGTTCCTTGATGGACAGGCTACCAACTACAACAGCAGCACTTGAGCACCCCTGCGAAAAATGTTCAAGAACAAGTGGCGAGTTCATGAACATTCAAGAACCTTTCATGAACCTTAAGAACTGTTCTTGAACTAATAAAACAGTTCCTGAACTGAGGTTCTAGAACCCAAACGGTTCTTGAACACTGGTTCTAAAAGCACAAAAGTGAAAGAACATTAATTCTAGAACACCACCAGTTCTTGAACTTATCTGAAAGTTCAAGAACATTCAAGAAGCTTTAATGAACCTTAAGACCTGTTCTTGAACTAATAAAACAGTTCCTGAACTGAGGTTCTACAAGTCAAATGGTTCTTGAACACTGGTTCTAAAAGCACAAAAGTGAAAGAATATTAATTCTAGAACACCATCAGTTCTTGAACTGATCTGAAAGTTCTTGAACAGTTTACCTAAAGTACAAATGGTTCTAGAACATTGGTTTTAATACATTGACCAAATTCCACAAACCCTGGTTCTAGAACTGTACAGTTTAAAATCTAGAATTTGTAAAGTATGTTTTGCTGCAAATTTGTGTGATGGCAAAAATTAGCAAGTTGTCTTTCCTTCAACTTACATAAAATTGGGTTCAGATGCTTGTTTACATTTCAAATGCATACATGTGCAAACTTTCAGAAACATTACAAGCCATGAGGTCTAGTGTATTTATGCAGGGATCATATACATGTATGTGTATATATTATCCCTTATTTATGTGAAATGGCAGTAATGTAAATGTTGCAGACTCATTTACATTTTTGAAGTCAATCAGATAATTTGAATTGTTCTCTGTTACAATGTTTTGAAAATTGCGACTTTATTTTCCACTTGATCTAAGTGGGATCACATAATCTGCTACGGATGATTTACACAATGGCTCTTTATCAACTTTTATCTTGCTACTAAAGTTAAGTTACAAGAAATCTCCACATTGCCGCAATCTCTTACATAACGGTAAAGTCAAGCCCAAAACTAAATAAGTTGAGTGGGTGAATGGGCAGGGCTTTAGCTAGCCTCTGAAATTCAGGAGTTGGTGACCCATTGACCCGAAAGTTTCAGGGGTCAAAAATAATTTTTCAAGAGTCGAAAAAAGAAAATCATGAGTCAAAACGAAAAATGAGTTTATAGTAAACTTTTTTGTTGTAGCTGGACTTATTATTGATATTGCAATAAAGATGTGAAGTGTGGTAACTTTATTGTTGTTGTTGTTGGACTTATTATTAATATTGGAATAAAGATGTGAAGTGACCAATAGTGGTTATGTTCAAGGAAGCTACGGTTAAAACCTTGTCCACCCAAGATATCAATGGGAAAATTATGGACAATCAATTTCATTCCAAAATCCTTTTTTAAACTTTGCTGAAATGAAGTTAAGACTTATTTAACAGTTTTCTAGTACCATCCAGAAATATGTAAAGTTCTAACTTTATTGGGGCTGAATTTTTGGGTTACACCATCACTCAACAATATTATTGCAAATCTTTTTCTTTCTGGATATTATCAAATTAGCATTATCGATAACAACATCAATAAGTGCAACGAAAGGCAGAAATTGTGTGACTTATAAAGGGGAACTTGAGGACAAGTTTGGAGAACGAAACTGAAAGTAGATATCTACATAAATTATTTAAGCGTAACGACTTTGTTCATATTAATCTCATCATACTAATAGATAAAGATCTAGATGTATTAGTTTACTAATGTTCCAAGTGTCATGCTAGTCGACAAAATCACAAATTTGCGGTTTTCTGGAAAAGAAGCATACAGAATATAGAGGAACATGTTCATGTTTACTTTCATGCAGAAAACCTCGGGTGATCTGTGTTCTACATTAGCTTCCGCTAGGTGGCATTTTTCAAATACATGACATGCACACAATCAGCTGTTGTTCAATTTAAATCCGTCAGATGCAGTAATGGAATCGGCCAGGCTCTTCTCGGCCCTTTGCGATTGGATATCGATTTCTTCTTGTTCGTTTTTATTGGCTAGTTCTGTAAAGCGCCATCAGACCCGGATGATGACATCATAGGGAAGAAATATGGACGATGCTTGAAAATGAGGTAAAAATCGTTTGACTTTCATATTCTTTTCTCTGTGTGTCTTCTGCAGAAACTCGCAACAAAACAGATATTTCGACTGAAGAACGTTGAGAAAATATTTAAATAGATCTAGCCTCGCAATGCTTTCCATTATCATCGTGGACCGTTGTTTTTTTATTTTGCTCCGGCCATTGCTCCTTCGTCCCCAAACAAGTTCATCCCAGAGTTTTTCGTGTTTGTGACCCCAGCTTGGCGATTTTACCGAGAATGACATATCTTGTTGGTATCTAGTAGATCATTGCAATAATTTTAATTAGACCTGAATTTCCTTAGATTTACACAATTTTTTTAAATCTGTTTAAAGATCACGATATATAAGATACAATTATGGGTTACTACCACACCGACACAATGTGTCACTTCTTAGTGACATGTTTTGTTACAATCCTGAAAACAGCTTTTGAATACAGAAAAAACGAAAGAAAATGGTGCTGGCATTTCCTGTTTTCACACATTTGCTCATCTTTCAGTGGCAAATCCAATCATTTGAGTGGCACTTAATTTGATGTCTGCAAGTTTTTTAGCATGGGTGAGGATAATATTATTGTCATTTGGTAAAGTGATGACAATCCTGAAAAAAACAATTCTAAATTGTTTGTATATTGTTAGTTGTTCTGATTGTCTTTTCTTTGTGGTAACTCACCAGGAAAAAACACCAAAACAGCTTGAATCTTGAAATGTCCATAGCTCCAGATATGGAGGAGTAACGAGGATCCCATAGATTAAGATTTGAACACCAAACTGCTGTTCTAGATCAGGTCTTTAACCCAGTTCTGGATTTGTTCATAAACCTTAAATTATATTTCTAGAATTACAGGTTCAAGAATTTGTTTTAGAATATGTTCAAGAACATTTTTTTTTGAGTAAGTTCTTGAATATCAGTGTTCTAGAATGGCCATTTAATGTTCATAAACTTTCCAAGAACTAGATTCAATAATTGTTGTAGAACTGTTTGTTGAATTCCTCACAGCAGGTTCTTGATTTAGTTCTTGAACTACAGTTCTAGAATGGCCATTATATGTTCATGAACTATTCAAGAACTAGATTCAAGAATTGTTCTAGAACTAATTCTTGAATTCCTCACCGAAAGTTCTAGATTTAGTTCTTGAACATCAGTTCTAAAATGGCCATTTAATGTTCAAGAACTATTCCAGAACTAGATTCAAGAACCATTCTAGAACTGTTTCTTGAATTCCTTGCAGGGGCACCTAATGCTATGACGAGTTAAAAGCTGAAGTGGAGTACTTTACAAAAGAATCAGGAGAACCCAGATCAGTCTCCCTATTCTGCACAGTCTGATCTAGGTCTATAGTGTCTTCAAACACACCTTCAGTCAGATTCTGCATGATTTGACTTACTGAATTGGGTATTATATTATGGTATACTGTACTAATAGATTGGTTACCTCCCCTGATGCAGCAAGTGTATATAGAGATCGGTACAGGCTACTAAAAACGGGCGGAATTCTGCCCGTCTATTTTTAGAACAGGCATGTCGCGAAACTACGTAGAAATTCAGGGGTGGTCACTCTCAATTCCTGAGCAGCGGATTTTTCGATATTTTTGGCGTCATGAGTAAGTGAATTGTATTTTTGGTATCACCTTTTAATGTTTATGTCTGCTAATATTCTTTTAAGTTTCGATTACCAATTTCAAATTGTGCAAAATATTGCAGTGCTACCTATACAGCCAAACTGGAAATGTGTAAGCTGCTCTGATTGGCCATTCTGTGATATACATGTAGCCCAATGGAAAGGAATGACACAAAAGCCTGTGTCACTTGTAATATGTATATCTACAACAGGGACCAGTTTAACTGTACTAAATGACAAAAATGTTTACTACCCTTTTAAAGACAAATACCAGCATTTGAGCTACAGTTCATTTGTTGTCTGCAAATGCTTTCAATTAAGATAAGTCTTATTTTAATATTGTCAATATTGGAAAAGACTTAAAGAAAAAAGGTACATTTCTATGAGGGGTAGACGAAAGAAAAAGGGTACATTTCTAAAAATGGTAGATGTCATAGGTCATACAGAGCCAATCATGATAGTTTTACTGGTAATATTTTGAAGACAACAAAAGGTTTCACAATACTAGTTTCTGAGAAAAAGGTTTCACACCATCAATTTGTGACCAAAAGAAAAGATTATTATCAAGTCCATGTTCCTATAGGAAAGTTCAGTTCCAAAACAATGAAGCTCTTTCTAATGTGGTATGTTTCAATATGTTTATGACCTAGCAAGAATGCAAAAATAAGTACCAGCTAAATACTGGTAATTATTTCCATTTACAGGGTTAATTTACAGATCTAAATTGCCCCCTATAACTCTACATCATAAAAGCTGTATTGTTTTCCCCACAGCAGCTTTAACCCTTAACCACACAACCAAATTTTAGACTGGTCCAAATTCAAAGCACTTGCAGATGACAGATAAAATGTTTAAATTGTGGGATATGTCTTTAACTCTTTACCAAACGAAACTAGAATAACTATCACTAAAGGTGATAAATACCCCCGTCCCTATATTTCATGTCACAGGGGCAATAACTCTGCAATGTCAATTTAGGGGCAATAACTCCATAATCATTAGGCCAACACTCATGAAATTTGTGCTTTGCACATCTACTGCTCCTGGTGAATATCATGACAAATATCAAGTGAATAAGACTTAAACAGAAGCAGTAGTTCTCTGGACAAGAAGTTTTGAGTAAATTCAGGGGTAATTAATTTGGCAAACATTTGAGAAAAATGCATCTTGAACCTCTACTGGTCCTGGTGAATATTTATGCAAAGTATCAATTTAATTGGACACAAAACTAAATGAGTGTAAAAAAGTGTAGACCATGATCTGACAATATGTCTGAGACACAGCGGCTGGTCTGGATCCACGCTTGTTGCAAATGTCCAAAGGTGCCTTTTCGCATAATGTTGGCCAACTATACATATGACAGAAAAGAACTCCTTAAAGTGAATCAGACAGAAACTGTAGGAGGAGTTGTCCGGACAAGCATTTGTAAGTCAAATCAGGGGCAATAACTCAGTAATTCTTGATGGAATTTTTACAAAATGTGTGTCTTGCACATCTACAACTCCAGATGGACACTTCTGCCGAGTATAAAGCGAATCGGACTGAAACTGTAGGAGGAGTTGTCCGGACAAGCATTATTAAGTCAAATCAGGGGCAATAACTCAGTAATTCTTGATGGAATTTTTTACAAAATGTGTGTCTTGCACATCTACAGCTCCTAATGAACACTTCTGCCAAGTTTAAAGTGAATCAGACAGAAACTGTAGGAGGAGTTGTCCGGACAAGCATTTTTAAGTCAAATCAGGGGCAATAACTCAGTAATTCTTGATGGAATTTTCACAAAATGTGTGTCTTGCACATCTACAGCTCCTAATGAACACTTCTGCCAAGTTTAAAGTGAATCAGACAGAAACTGTAGGAGGAGTTGTCCGGACAAGCATTTTTAAGTCAAATCAGGGGCAATAACTCAGTAATTCTTGATGGAATTTTCACAAAATTTGCGTCTTGCACATCTACAACTCCAAATGGACACTTCTGCCAAGTATAAAGCGAATCGGACTGAAATTGTAGGAGGAGTTGTCCGGACAAGCATTTTAAATGTGAATCAGGGGCAATAACTCAGTAATTCTTCATAGAATTTTCACGAAAGTTGCATCTTGCACATCTACAACTCCTGATGAACACTTATGCCAAGTTTAAAGTGAATCAGACAGAAACTGTAGGAGGAGTTGTCCGGACAAGCATTTTTAAGTCAAATCAGGGGCAATAACTCAGTAATTCTTGATGGAATTTTTACAAAATGTGTGTCTTGCACATCTACAGCTCCTAATGAACACTTCTGCCAAGTTTAAAGTGAATCAGACGGAAACTGTAGGAGGAGTTGTCCGGACAAGCATTTTTAAGTCAAATCAGGGGCAATAACTCAGTAATTCTTGATGGAATTTTCACAAAATGTGTGTCTTGCACATCTACAGCTCCTAATGAACACTTCTGCCAAGTTTAAAGTGAATCAGACAGAAACTGTAGGAGGAGTTGTCCGGACAAGATTTTGCGGACAGACCGACCGCCCGACTGACCGCATGACCGACCGACCGACCGACCGACAGGCTGATTCCAGTATACCCCCCACAAACTTCGTTTGCGGGGGTATAAAAATCTTAGACTTGTCCAAATTGAAACCATTTGCAGTCGACCAAGTAACTGTAACTCAAAAATTGAAATTTGATTTGGGAAGGGTAGAAGATGTGGGAAAAGGAGAGAATGCTGGTTACCAGCATTTTCTCCTTTTTCCACAATGTCTTCAAAAGATTTCTTTCTCAGAGTCATAAAAAGTCAGGATTGTGTGGTAAAGGGTTAAGAGGATAGAAAACATTGTGGGAAAAGAAAAGAAAATGCTGGTTACCAGCATTTTCTCGGAAAAGGAGAAAAAGCTGGTTACCAGCATTTTATCCTTGTCCCATTACATTTTCAAAAGCCTTCCTCTTCAATGTCGTTAAATAAGGATTATTTGATACAGGACAGGATCAAAGTGCTAAGGAAGACAAAATGGACATTTTCAGCCAGTAGTAGAGACCCAAATACTGCAATTTTACGACTGTTTTCTACATAGTTTTGTGACAGAAATATTTTGCCAAGTCAGAGCAGATAAACAGACTGCACATTTTTGCAGTCTGGTTTTGATCTACACTACTGGTACCGGCAAATGCAGCAAAAGTCATCCTCTTCACTTTCAGGATTAAATAGTTCTTGGCATTCATGAGTTACGTGGGTCCTCTAAGGCCACAAAATTTTAGATTCCTCCATACTGATAGCATTTGCAGATGACAACTTAAATGTGGCTCAAATTATGTGTTTTGTCTTTGTAATGGTAGAAAACATTTTGGGAAAAGGAGAGTTGTTCAGTTGGGCAGCAAAATCCAAAGGTTCTTTTGTAAAGAATTAACCCTTTACCACACAATCCTGACTTTTAACGACCCTGAGAAAGAAGCCTTTTGAAAACATTGTGGGAAAAGGAAAAAATGCTGGTAACCAGCATTTTCTCCTTTTCCCACAATGTTTTTCTACCCTTCCCAAAACAAATTTCCATTTTTCAGCCACATTTATTTTGTCGCCTGCAAATGCTTTCAATTTGGATTAGTCTAAAATTTTGTCGTTTGGTAAAGAGTTAAAAAGAAAAAGAATTTGCAACCAAGATAAAGCATTCCTATTTTTATGCAACATCTCTAGATGACTAAAATAGGTTCTCACTAATTACTTAGATTTATACTGATTCAAATCAATAGACATGCCTGATCACATCATGCCAAAATAAAAATGAGCTGCACTCTGGCAAAAGGCAGTTTAATGCATCTTTGTGATCCATTATACCAAGCAAGTCATCACATAATTATGGATTCATAAAATTCAATTTGTCTAACAACTGACTGAACAATGAAGTAGACTTGTCCCGTGACATGCAGAACAAGAAATTCTGAAGAGGACAATGGCAGGATCATTTCTGTGAAGTTTCATGAAAATTGGATGGGTAGTTTCAGAGAAGAAGATGTTTGAAATAAAAGTTAACGCACAGATGGACGGACGCAGGGACACACGACAGACACTGGGCCATGACATAAGCTCGCTGGCATTTGGCCAGTGGAGCTAAAAATGACAGAATGATGGCAAAAAGTTTCGACACACTGGCCAGCCTGTGCAGACTGCACAGGCTGACCTGGGTTGATACTTTTTGCAAAAATATTAAACCCCCTTTTCAGAGCATGGCTAACAAACGTGTTTAGGTCTGCAAAGATTATCAGTCTTAATAGATTTGCTACATTTCCAGTACAAAAGAAGTCTTGATAGTTTTCTAACTCTTAACTCTTTACCAAATAACATTAAAATTTCAGATTTGTCCAATTTGAAGAGCATTTGCAGATGACAAATGTGACAAAATTTCAGACTTGGCCAATATGAAAGCACTGGCAGATGACATATCAAATCTTGTTTGAGTGACAGGATTTGTCTAAGAAAGGGCGATAAACATTGTGGTAAAAGGGGAAAATTACTGATTTACAACATTTTCTTCTCTTCCCACAATTGTTTTCAAATATCTTGTTCCCTTGGGATGTTAAATTTAAGGAATTTTTAGGCAATGACTGAGAAAAACCTCAAAATTTATGCAAATTTTGGTTCTGTTTCAGGCTTAAGTTACCCTTTGATGCAATATTTCTCAAAAATAATACTCAAAAGCTAGCTTTTGAAACCATATTACATAAAATGAGAACTCCAGGAACTGAACATTACTCTTGATTGTGATAATATGATTGATAGGTCTGCTGTCTTTGTCTACTGATTATATTTTGAATCATTTTGAAAAATGGGATTCAAAACTTTAAATTTGTCGAAGAAAAAAGAGAAAGGAGACTTAATTATAGGAAAAAAAAACCTTAGTTAGTGCCTTTAAACCTTTTTTCATGATCAACTCAGCTGAGCATGAAATTTCAAAATTAGACAGAACTGATTTGATACACCACAAAGCGCAATTTTTTAACTTTTCAAAATTCTCTTTCCTTCTTATGAAATGAAACTGACTTAATTTCTCATTGTCATACATGCAGAAGCACTGATGAATTTGAAAGCTTGAGTGCCAACTAAGTTGGGTATGAACTCAAGTTTTATAAGCAGTGACCATTGGATCCGCAACATTTTGTCGAAAACCACAAAATGTTGAAAACAACTGTAGTCGAAAACGGTCTCCAGCCCTGACCCTCACCCTAACCTCCCTGACTGAGCTTTTCGTGTAAGAAATCTAGGAATTTAGTATTTTAAAACATACCGTATTTCACCTAATTAATGTGCTGGGGCACCATGCAAGACACTGACAGGGCGCTCTTATTTCATGGCCAATTTCCCAAAATTTAAGTGCTGTCACTAAAAGTAACTACGGTACTTTGATCCAAATTTTAGTTATAGCCGGTTCGTTTTGGTTCTGCTAAGAAGAGAATGCTATTCACAGAAGTGATTAGAATAGAAAGTCAATTGAACGAATTTAGAATCATTCAACATGGCGGCTTTTTACAACAAACTGCTGTTGTTTGTAGAAGAATGGCTATTTGATGAGAATGACGCTAGCTTCTTCTGTCTAAACAGGCCTTGAACAATCCCCAAAATAGCAGCTTTGTATTCATCAGTGTAAGTCGAATAAGTGATAAAAATATATATACTTTTTTATACCAGTTCGAGAAATATTAGAACGTTTCGAACCCAAGACATTTCGCCCCTAAAAATTCTGAGGGCGATTCAAGACATGCGGAGGAATTAATCAGTATTTACCGTATATTTACCACCACAAATTGGATACTGAGCAAGAGCAATCTTTTCAGCAAGTAAAAACACGAATATTTGCACATGACAACAAAAAAAACAAATGTCAACTAAAAAGAAACCATTCTTCAACTCGCGTTTCGTTGGCCGCTTCCGCCATTTTGTTTCGAATCTCTGCCGGCTCTTCCAAATATCGAGTGGAAGAGACGGCAGAGCTTCTAAAAACGGAAGACGCCCAATCGAACGCACCGGAATATCTCCTCCAATTCTGGCAGCTCTACCGTTGGCCCAAACGAACCGGCTATTAGTGTCCAGTGCAAAGTGACCACCATCTTGAAAGACTCGCTGTTTGCAGTGATGCAGAATATTGATTTTACCGCCTATCATGATCTATTTGGACATTAAATATGGGACACTGGTATTGAATACTTCACTTTCTTAAAGTTTTTCCAAGTTAGTTGACAAATTTTAAGTTACTGGAAGTTTATAGTCTTATTGGAAGTATATGTTTATTCAGATAGTCGGGTGTTAATGACATCGATTTGTGAAGTAATTAGTATTTTGTAAACCCTGTACCAGTAAGTTTATTTATAAGATATCAGTTATTAGTGATTTTCGTAAGTCTGCGTTTGAAAAGTTTTCATGAAGTTATCTTGGGTTTGGAAGTTTGTCCCTTCAGTCGTTGATTTTAAGGTAAGGTCAGGTGTGGGTGGGGGTTGTAGGAGGCCTCTGGAGTAAGAAATATAGTGGGGGCACTACTATTAGGGAGGAAACGTTAATTAGGTGAAATACGGTACATGGATTTTGACGAAACACTGTTTCTACGAAATGCCATGACCATTATCTACATCTGTAATACAATATAGAAGCAAATCAGTAGTTTTCCTCTAAATGTGCAAGTAACGTTAATAACGAAAGGTTACAAAACCATTGCAGCAATAAAGAGTAAAACTCATACCATTTTTAGCTCCACTGGCCGAAGGCCAGCGGGCTTATGTCATGGCCCGGTGTCCGTCGTGCGTCCGTCCGTCCGGTCGTCCGTCCGGTCGTCCGTCCGTCCGTCCGTGCGTTAACTTTTATTTCAAACATCTTCTTCTCTGAAACTACCCATCCGATTTTCACGAAACTTCACAGAAATGATCCTGACATGGTCCTCTTCAGAATTTCTTGAAAGAATTTGATTCCTTCAAAAACTCTGGTTGCCATGGCAACAAAACTGAAAAATATTGGAAATCTTTAAAAATCTTCTTGTCTGAAACCATAAGGCATAGGGCTACCAAATTTGGCATGTAGCTTTATGTAGTAGACCTCTATCAAGTTTCTTCAAATTATAGCCCTGGGGTCAAAATTGGCTCTGCCCCAGGGGTCACAAGTTTTACATAGGCTTATATAGAGAAAACTTTAAAAATCTTCTTGTCTGAAACCATAAGGCATAGGGCTACCAAATTTGGCATGTAGCTTTATGTAGTAGACCTCTATCATGTTTCTTGAAATTATAGCCCTGGGGTCAAAATTGGCTCTTCCCCAGGGGTCACAAGTTTTACATAGGCTTATATAGAGAAAACTTTAAAAATCTTCTTGTCTGAAACCATAAGGCATAGGCCTACCAAATTTGGCATGTAGCTTTATGTAGTAGACCTCTATCATGTTTCTTGAAATTATAGCCCTGGGGTCAAAATTGGCTCTTCCCCAGGGGTCACAAGTTTTATACATAGGCTTATATAGAGAAAACTTTAAATATCTTCTTGTCTGAAACCATAAGGCCTAGAGCTACCAAATTTGGCATTTAGCTTGATCTAGTTGGAGTCTACCAAAAGTGTCCAAAGTATAGTCCTGGGGTCAATTTGGCCTCATACTTGGAGGGGGGGGTTCACAAGATTTACATAGGCTTACATAGGGAAAACTTTTAAATCTTGGTGTACATAGCCATAAGGCTTAGGCTACCAAATTTTCCATATAATTATAGCATTATTTAGTGGACAGTTACAAAGAGGGCCCAAGTTACAGCTCTAGGATCAAGTTTGGCCCTGCACCAGGGATCACAAGTTTTACATGGGTTTATGGAGTGAAAAGTTCAGAAACCATCTTGTTACCAGCCATAAGGCCAAGAACTCCCACATTTGGCATGTTATTCTTCTAATACAATATTCCCCATTTAGTCAGACTGTAGCCATGAGGTCAAAGTTTTATAAGGGCTTATATAGTGAAGACTTTTCTTCGTGGTTTATATTTATAAGCCAGTGGAGCGATACAGGGCCATCATGGCCCTCTTGTTCAGTATATAATGCCCTGTTGGGCAAGGGGGCAGGAAGGTGTTTCATATTTTCCATATTTTCAAAAAAAAGCAGGGGGCTTTGCTAAATAGAGGTAAAATGAAATTGTTTTCCAAGGATGACATAACTGTCTGAGTTTCAGTCAGTGCCAACATTACAATTCTATCAATTTTAACACAGGTCCAGATTGTTTTGGGCATTAAATACTTTTCGCAAGTAAACAAGGACTCTTTCTTCAATACTTCCTTTTTCTTACTGTTCTTCCAAGTTAAACTAGAACTACATTTGTATAAAGTTTCATGATCCTAGATCAAACAGTTATTGAGTTAGAGCACAAAAAATGATTTTCAAACAAAGTTCAACTGTAACCTTGACCTTTGACACATTTGACCCCAAGAAAAATAGGGTACCTCGTTGGGTCATGAGCAACTTTTTGTACAAGGTTTCAGGGTCATAGTTCAAGCAGCTTTCGAATTAGAGCACAGAAATGAAAAAGTCCACGGGTGGATAAACTGACAGACAGACAAATGGATGGATGGACAGACAGATAGATAGACAGACATGGTGAAAGCAGTACATTAAAATTTGCCCCATCAACTTTGTTACTGTGGGTGTCACAATGATGAATTTTATGTTACTTGAAGTTTCTAAAGGTATCAGAGGTGTATGTATATTTGGATGACAGGACCTGGTGTTGATGATGTTGATTTGTAAGGTACTCTGGATTATGCTGAAGCCATTAAGTTAAACTTCTAAATGACAGATGGATTTGCCTCAGGTCTCAGTTTAAAAGTTTGTAACCAGAGAGAGAGAAAGAGAGAGAGTTAGATATGAACCCTTTACCACACAGTAACGACCCTAGGACAGAAGCCTTTTGAAAAAATTGTGGGAAAAGGAGAAAATGCTGGTAACCAGCATTTTCTCCTTTTCCCACAATGTTTTCTACCATTTCATAGACAATTTTCTCCATTTGAGCCACATTGAAATTGTCGTCTGCAAATGCTTTCAATTTGGACCAGTCTAGCCATTTTGTCATTTGGTAAAGGGTTAAAGTTTCAGCTAAATTGCTTCAACCATTAGAGAATCAAAATGCAATTAACCATTATCCTACTAAATAAAAAAAAAAATGAAACTTTCAAGCCGATAGTAAAAACCCAAGTCTTCCTATTTCAAAGGAAAGATACCTCCTTATCAGACAAAGTAGATCCAAGATCAGACTGTACGTTCTGTGCAGTCTGATCTTGATCTACACTGTCTGCAAAGGGTCAGTGAGTGGCCCTTAGCAGCTTAAGGGTTAATTAATAACCCTGACATTTTCAGATCTGAGAACCACTGCCCCGCAAACTTCTAACCAACTTTCCCCAGACAAGAACTGAATTTTTAATTCATATAAAATAATTTTATACACTTCATAGATTTGGTTTGTATTGGAGTTTAATGCCATTTTAACAGCTCAGGTCATATCATGGCGGTCAGTGACAAACCCATCTGTTTCCTGGCTTTCTAACACCTGGCCCCATGCTTATAAAACTTTCTTGAGCACAATCTCACACTCAAGGAGCGGTCTCTTGCTCAACCCTGAGTCCAACTCAGAATTTTGTGCTTATAAAGAATCCTGAGCTTGAGATTGTACTCACCTGAGCATGAAACTCAAACTCTGCTGAGTATGGTCTGCACCAGACTCAAGAGAGTTTGCCCTGTCTTGTATTCCGTGATAATGAATGCCGCCGCATACATTCGCCTCTGTAGAAGACAGATTCGGTGTGAAAGGAGGCAAAAACCGCACTGTTTCAAAGATCGAAGTTACGCCTTTGGAGTTTCGTACTCGTGACAGTACAGAATTTGAACGATATCGGTTTAGAATAGGGACGGCATAGTTTTATCATTGGCTTGCTCAAAACTGGCGTACCTGCGATTTATAAAGAACAAGAGGGCCATGATGGCCCTGTATCGCTCCACTGGCTTATAAATACAAGAGGGCCATGATGGCCCTGTATCGCTCCACTGGCTTATAAATATAAACCACGAAGAAAAGTCTTCACTATATAAGCCCTTATAAAACTTTGACCTCATGGCTACAGTCTGACTAAATGGGGAATATTGTATTAGAAGAATAACATGCCAAATGTGGGAGTTCTTGGCCTTATGGCTGGTAACAAGATGGTTTCTGAACTTTTCACTCCATAAACCCATGTAAAACTTGTGATCCCTGGTGCAGGGCCAAACTTGATCCTAGAGCTGTAACTTGGGCCCTCTTTGTAACTGTCCACTAAATAATGCTATAATTATATGGAAAATTTGGTAGCCTAAGCCTTATGGCTATGTACACCAAGATTTAAAAGTTTTCCCTATGTAAGCCTATGTAAATCTTGTGAACCCCCCCCTCCAAGTATGAGGCCAAATTGACCCCAGGACTATACTTTGGACACTTTTGGTAGACTCCAACTAGATCAAGCTAAATGCCAAATTTGGTAGCTCTAGGCCTTATGGTTTCAGACAAGAAGATATTTAAAGTTTTCTCTATATAAGCCTATGTATAAAACTTGTGACCCCTGGGGAAGAGCCAATTTTGACCCCAGGGCTATAATTTCAAGAAACATGATAGAGGTCTACTACATAAAGCTACATGCCAAATTTGGTAGGCCTATGCCTTATGGTTTCAGACAAGAAGATTTTTAAAGTTTTCTCTATATAAGCCTATGTAAAACTTGTGACCCCTGGGGAAGAGCCAATTTTGACCCCAGGGCTATAATTTCAAGAAACATGATAGAGGTCTACTACATAAAGCTACATGCCAAATTTGGTAGCCCTATGCCTTATGGTTTCAGACAAGAAGATTTTTAAAGTTTTCTCTATATAAGCCTATGTAAAACTTGTGACCCCTGGGGCAGAGCCAATTTTGACCCCAGGGCTATAATTTGAAGAAACTTGATAGAGGTCTACTACATAAAGCTACATGCCAAATTTGGTAGCCCTATGCCTTATGGTTTCAGACAAGAAGATTTTTAAAGATTTCCAATATTTTTCAGTTTTGTTGCCATGGCAACCAGAGTTTTTGAAGGAATCAAATTCTTTCAAGAAATTCTGAAGAGGACCATGTCAGGATCATTTCTGTGAAGTTTCGTGAAAATCGGATGGGTAGTTTCAGAGAAGAAGATGTTTGAAATAAAAGTTAACGCACGGACGGACGGACGGACGGATGACCGGACAGACGGACGGACGACCGGACGGACGCACAACGGACACCGGGCCATGACATAAGCCCGCTGGCCTTCGGCCAGTGGAGCTAATAAACCATAAATACTAAACATTTCAATTCTGAGCCAAATGGTTTCAAAATGAAGACTTACAAAGTTTTCTCTGTAAAAGCCCATGTGAAAGTTGAGACCCGCAGGGAAAAGCCATTTTTGATCCCAGAGCTATAATTACTTGAACCCTGGTAGAGGTCCACAAGATAAAGCCACATGCCAAAATAATACCAGTCTATGCTGTATGGTTATAAATAAGGTGATTTTCAAGTTTTGTCCATATGAAGCCTCTGTCAAACATAAGACCCCTGATGCAAGGCTAATTTCAAAAAAAAAATCAAAACAGGAAGATTTCTTAAGTTGTCACTATGTAAGCCCATGTAAAACTTGTGACCCCTGCGGCGGGGCCAATTTTGACCCCAGGGCTAAAATTTTGGCCCGCTTGGTAGAGGCCCACTAGATATAGCATCATGCAAAATTTCGTAGCTCTAGGCCTTATGGCTAGGTGCAGGAAGATTTTTAAAGTTTTCTCTATATAAGCCTATGTAAAACTTGTGACCCCTGGGGAAGAGCCAATTTTGACCCCAGGGCTATAATTTGAAGAAACATGATAGAGGTCTACTACATAAAGCTACATGCCAAATTTGGTAGCCCTATGCCTTATGGTTTCAGACAAGAAGATTTTTAAAGATTTCCAATATTTTTCAGTTTTGTTGCCATGGCAACCAGAGTTTTTGAATGAATCAAATTCTTTCAAGAAATTCTGAAGAGGACCATGGCAGGATCATTTCTGTGAAGTTTCATGAAAATTGGATGGGTAGTTTCAGAGAAGAAGATGTTTGAAATAAAAGTTAACACACAGACGGACGGACAGACGGACACACGGACGGACGCACGACAGACACCGGGCCATGACATAAGCCCGCTGGCCTTTGGCCAGTGGAGCTAAAAAAGAGAAAATAAGGAGATTTTAAGTTGTCCGAGTTTCCCCCACTATTTTTCAGATGTGGTATAAATTCGGGCTGGCAGCAATCAACGTATAAACTACTATAAACCGATAGCTAATGCTAGGGTTTATTCCCATCGGTCCTTCCAAAAAACCATATTGCTGTAAATATAACAAAACTCATTGTCTGGTAAAGGGTTGATAAAGGTTCATTATAGTTTTGTCAAGTTGTTAAAGAAAATCCTCGGAATAACAAACAAGTGGATTTAGTAACAATCATCCTTATCAATACATGTCAGTGATCAACTGATTAGCAAAGAATATTACGCAGATTGACGAATCTCATCTCCGAAAATCTATAACTGATGATTTAGATTTTTGAACAAAAGTTCAAGCTGTCCGAATCTTACCCTGCGACAACTAACTTGTCTGGGTTTCCCCTCTTTTGTGTCCGTATTTCCTATCGCGTCCAAATTTACCCGTTTTGCAATAGCTTGAAAAAACGATCTTTTTTACATCTTGCCTCATGTTTCAATAGACATTTTGCGAATAAAATGCAAGTAAAATGATAGCCCGAGTGAGTAACGGTGGACTTGCGTCCAAGTTTCACCAATTTACCGCATAATTGAACCTCCGCAAAGGTGCTGCAAAAACCATCCAAATTTACCCGGCTTTCCCCTACATGTACATACATATACGTACATGTAATTATTTAGGCCTATCTGGATTGACTGTTTATAAAATGATTATGTTTGAAACATAAACTAAAGGTAATAATCTATAGTATGTACCTATGCATGTTTTTGTTCATATTTGATCTTGGACAATGGGGGTCTTGGAAACATTTAAAAAATGAAATAGTAGAAATAATGATAATGAAGTACTTAAAGTATGCTTAACTTCTATTGTTATATAATTTATTGTTTCACGGAAACCTCAAATCATTTACTATATATATTATTTACACCAAACATGCCACTTCCCGAACCTATATATGCCATAAATCTTAACAAGTTATGCATAATCATACTTGGGCAATGTAACTGCACCGAATCTTCTCATTTTCGGGTCGAATTTTGAGAATATCTGGGTCAGATATTCTCTAAAAACATGGTCGGCCACGGGCCGAATCTGCTGGTATCGGCTATTTTTAGTAGTTTGGTCACTCACGTTCATGAAGTTTTATGTGCGTACTGTGCTCAGCTGAGAACGTTCTCAAGCGACATTTATAAGCAAAGTCTGAGTTCAAAACTTCCGTGAGCAAAACTCAAGCCATTGAGTATGGTTTTGTGCTAAGCATGAGATCATTCTCAACATTTCTTTATAAGCACGGGGCCAGTACTGACACAACTTTCTTTCCAAAGCCACTGACTACTTATCTCACATGCATCAGAGGTGACAGGCGAAAAATCGCCATAAAGAAATTTTGTCTGAACAGGGTATTGAACGAGCAACCACCAGGTCACAAGTCAGATACACTATCCACTGAGCTAATCGGGTGGGCTACACTTCATAGAGCATTCTCTTTTGAGGTCATGAAAAGTCAGGAGTGCTTTGAACTTATATAACTGCAATCCCTGACCATTTCAGAGTTCGAAAAATCCACTCATCCATATTGACGAATAAAAAATGGGTCTGGACAAGTATTATTCCAAAGCAATCATCCGACGGGCCAAGTAGCTTCTCTAAGGGTAGATCAAGCACCCCTTTCAAAGGGGGATTACCATAAAATACTGGTGAAATCTCAAGACCAATATCCGTTTAAAACAGCAAAATACTGATCATTTATTTGTCTGCAGCAGTTGTAAAACGAAAACTGAAATGACATTTCGAGGGGCGAATACGAAACTATTCCATCTGTGTTTCGAATAATTTTACAGGAGAGGGAAAAACGCTTCTCATTTCTGTGAAAAGAATAGTTAGATCATCTTGTTTAGATATGTTGCGTTGAGTTGAGAGCATGAATTCAGCACAACGTAATTAAACAAGACGATCTAACAACGCTTTTCACGGAATTGAGTTTTTTTTCCCCTCTCCTGTAATATTTTCCAAAATGCAGATGGAATAGTTTCGCATTCGCCCCTCGATTTTTACACTGCACATTTGTGATGTCTATAATCTATGGAACACTTGATTTATTAAGTCTTAGAAAAGATTCCAATCTCTCTATAATGCAAATAAAATTTTAACTTTTCAAGGGAGAAAAACTATTGCAAAACAAATTCAAAACCAGTTAAATATTATCAATATATGGATCCAACTGCGTTTTCTTTTTCTTTCGCATTATATGTAACAAATACAAATTTGAAATAGATTAATCATTGAGGAGGAAACGCCCCAAGGAAAATCTAAACGAATGGACCCATTGCGTATCAAAAAAGTTTATACATAGTTGTCGTCTGCTAAAGGCTGGATCCTCAAGTATTTTATTTTGTAATCTCTGTTTTTATTTGTTATCTTGACCAAAAAGTAAGATGAGTGATACTAGAAGGGTGTGTAACATTTCTAATTCACTCGCCCTGCAGGACAGCCAAGATACTGTAATTACTGCGTTGGAATACATATGATACCAGATAGTGTTGAAATCAGGCTGCATGTTCTGTACATGATCTGATCCTATACTGACAGGGAAAGCAGCAATAGTTGTGTTTGTTATTGTAGAGGACCAGTTATCTCTTATTTCATCACTGCACACTGAGCACTTGGCAATATTTAAATATTTGTACAAGATGATATCTTCTTAATGACAAAAATTCATCGGGATCTCAAAAACCAAGTTTCCTTAATTTTTTACCACACAATCCTGAGTATTAACGACCCTAGGAAAAAAGCCTTTTGAAAACATTGTGGGAAAAGGAGAAAATGCTGGTAACCAGCATTTTCTCCTTTTCCCACTATGTTTTCCACCCTGTCAGAGAACTTCAGCTCATTTGTACTGATTTTAAATTTGTCGTCTGCAGATATATTGAACTTGGAAGAGTCTAAATCTTGCTGTGTGGTAGAGGGTTAATTCATTACCACCAGAACAAATTGGCAGTATGCTGACTTAAACACTTTGCCAGACAGCAAAATTTTAGATTGTTCCATATTTAAAGTATCTGCAGACATTTTAAATTTAGCTCAAAGTTTTATCTTTGAATTGGCAGAAAACCCTGTGCAAGAAAAGGAGAAGATGCTAGTTTCCAGCGTCTTCTCCTTTTCCCACATTATTTTTTAAAAGACTTCTTCATTAAACTTCAGGATTGTTTGGTGAAGGGTTAATATACATCATTGAAATAACTCTAGGACTAACCAAACCTGGTAGTAAATAAAAAAAAAATTTTTACTATCAAAATCTGGAATTAGACTAAAAATACAATTTAGAATGGTTGGTGAATACAGCCCCAGCCCCAGGTCTTTGGCCTGCCATGCTTTTAAAAAGACTGCACAGCAGTATCAAGTAGCAGACAATCTCCCCTGGAAACGCATGATTACTATAGACAAAAAAAAAATATAACACATTTGAAGTTTTCTTTTCTCAGATAAAAAAAGCGTTAGTTCTTTCCTAAAAAAAATGTTCTGTAATCTGACAGTTTTATCAGGATACAGAAATATCCAGATTAGATGCCCCACTCCAGTTTACACTCCCAAAAGTTAAATTCTTACTTGACCTCTATCCAGGGGCCCCCCTTTCAGAAAAGGAAACTACTTTCCATGGGAGTGGGAGGGGGTTTAATACAGAAATTGTGGTATCTACATTGTATCTTCCTGCCCTTCTAATAGTACTATCTTCTTGCCCTCTAATAGTACTGCCTATATACACTTTGATTTGCCAAGTTATTTCTGCACATAGCTATGTGAAATTAACCTCAAGGGTATCATTACATCTGTAATCATTTTGTGAAGCTTGGTAGCAGAATTTCTAAATGACTGATCCAGCAAGGTACTTATTACTGCCATACCATGATACTCTTTCTTTATAATTACGCAATGACTGAACTGACTGAATATTAACACTTAACTCCATACCACACACAAAAATTTTAGGCATTGTCCAAATCCAAAGCATTAGCACACGACAATGTGGATCAAATGGTCAAAATTGTCTTTGAAGAATAGAAAACATTTTGGAAAAAGAGAAATGCTGGTAAATGTTTTCAAAAGCCTACCTTCCAAGGGTCATTAACCCTTTACTGCACAATGCCGCCTTTTGACGCTCCTGGGAAAAAAACCTTTTGAAAACATTGTGGGAAAAGGCAAAAATGCTGGTAACCAGCATTTTCTCCTTTTCCTACAATGTTTTCTACCCTATCAAAGAAGAATTGCACCATTTGAGCCACACAGAAATTGTCGTCTGCAAATGCTTTCAGTTTGGAGAAGGCTAAAATTTTGTCGTTTGGTAAAGGGTTAAAACACAGAATTATGTGGTGAGGAGTTAGAGGGGGCTATTCAGATTTTCATATTTACACCAAACTTCAAGGAAGTAATTCATCACTGAATTAACTCTTTACCAAACAACAAAACTTTGGACTGGTTGAAACTGAAAGCATTTGCAGACGACAAAATAAAAATGATTTTTAAAATTGAAATTTAGTTTGGAAAGGGTAGAAAACATAATGGGGAAAAGGAGAAAATGCTGGTTACCAGCATTTTCACCCTTTCCCTCAATGTTTTCAAAAGGCATCTTTCATGGGGTCGTTAAAAGTCAGGATTGTGTGGTAAAGGGTTAAATAAGGTGATAGCTTGCAACCCATCAGTAGATCTATAGAAGAACAACTAATATAGAAAAAATATTTTCAGTGGTGTTTCCTTAGTGGGCTATGTACCCTTTAACTCTTAACTCTTTACCACACAATAAAAATTTAGACTGGTCCAAATTGAAATCATTTGCAGATGACATATTAAATTTGGCTGAAATAATGGTCATTGTCTGCAAAAGTATAGAAAACCTTGTGGGAAAAGGAGAAAATACTGGTTACCAGCATTTTCTCCTTTTCCCACAAGGTTTTCAAAATGCTATTTCCTCAGGGTCGTTAAAACTCGAGATTGTGTGGTAAAGAGTTAATCAAACAACAAAATTTTAGATGGTACAAATTGAAAGCATTTGCAGAGAAAATATTAAATGTGGCTCCAATGATAGAATTTGTCTCTAGAAGAGTAGAAAACATTGTGGGAAAAGGAGAAAATGCTGGTTACTAGCATTTTATCCTTTTCCCACAATGTTTTCAAAAGGCTTTTTTCTCAGGGTTGTCCCGCAATGTTTTCAAAAGCCTTCTTCCTCTGGGTTGTTAAAACTTGGGATTGCATGGTAAAGGGTAAAACAATATTTTTAGATTTTGCACCATATTTTTGTAAATGTATGTAGGAATGTCACATGATCAATTGTACTCATCAATTATGTGGGATCGTATTCATATAAATGATGATAATCATATTTAATCTCATAATTAAAACAGATGGAGGTACCAACTGCAAAGTGACAAGCTCATAATTTAAACACCAAATTTACGCCCTTTTACTGCATGTATGTTTAAAGTGTCTTTAGGTTTGCACGAAAGTATATTTTGTAGTATTTATCTACCTTTATCCAAAACTTTCATTTCACAGAAAAAATCTACATAGATCACTTGAGAACAAAAAGGGCCAAAATTTTAACTCTTTCAAAATAGTTATAACCTTAACCGCCTTTGCCAGCTGAAAACACAATCCACTTCAACTTAACTCTTTAGCACACAATCCCTAATTTTAACGACCCAGAGAAAAAAGCCTTTTGAAAACATTGTGGGAATAGGATCAAAATGCTTGTAGCCAACATGTTTTCTACCCTTTCAAAGACAAATTTCATCATCTGAGCCACATTTAAATTGTCGTTTGCAAACGCTTTCAATTTGTACAAGTCTACATTTTTGTCATCTGGTAAACAGTTTAAAAAGATTTCCATCATTCATGCTTGACTAAACAAGGTGACCATGAAGATACAAAATTAGACTACTCAATCTGTGCAGTCTAATCTTGTTCTATGCTCTCCGCAAAAGCTACTTTCACCTATGGTGCTCAATTATTCATTTATAACCCTTGGGTATCATTGTATCTGTAACATATTGCTGTTGCTTTTGTAGCAGAGCTCTGTAATGACTGATCCAGCAAGGTAGTTACTACTGCTATGTCACGATAGTCCTCGTAGTAGCTTTTACAATGACTGGACTCTCAGAGTTTTTAGATTTAGCAGTCACCAAAATTTTATGTTTTTCAAAATGATTGATCATTGACCCACATATTCCTGAGTTTTAACGACCCTGAAGGAAAAGACTTCTGAAAACAATGTGGGAAATGGAGAAAATGCTGGTATCCAGCAATTTCCTCTTTTCCCGCAATGATTTCTGCCCTAGCAAAGACAGAGCTGAGTTATATTTTATTTGTCATTTGATAGTGCTTTCACGATGTGTCTAAAAGTTTGTCACATAGTAAAGACTTAAAACAATGACTTTCTTCTTCAGCTGAAAATTATAACATTCCACTGCAACTTCAAAAAAGATTTTTATCTTACAGGCTTGACTAATCCAAGGGACAGTTTAGATCCAAGATCAGACAGCATCTTCTAAATGTCTCAACATAGCTGATCATGTATGCCAATACGAGCAATTATTGTTGTTAGAAGCAAGTTGGAAGGAAGCTCTTTAGCAAACGACAGAAGACCAATCCAAAGTAGATCAAATAATAAGATGTGTCTCTAACAGAATAGAAAGCAATTATAACTGAGCCAAACGCTGTGAAAAGAGGCTTAATGCATCTGCGAAAAGTATCGACCCAGGTAAGCCTGCGCAGTTTGCGCAGGCTTACCTGGGCCGAAACTTTTCGCTCTAGGTCAATCTTCTGTATGTCATTTTAGGACAAGTCTACCTTATGATACAGTTGGTTGTTAGACATAATGAATTTTATGGTTCTCTAAATACATGTATGTGATATCTTGCTTGGTAAGATGCATCACGGAGATACATTAAGCCCCCTTTTGCCAGAGCATGGCTCAGTTGTTATAAGCACTTTGAAAGTTAACTCTTTACCAAAAGATAGACAACAAATCAAAAGTGGATCAATTAATGAGATTTGGTTCTATAAGAACAGTAAACATTGTGGGGAAAAAAGTAAATGGTGGTTGAAAGCATTTTCTCCTTTTCCCACCATGTTTTCAAAAGCCCTGTACCCCAGGGTCATAAAAACAAAGAATTGTTTCATAAAGAGTTAACAGGATGAAATTCTATTGTACAAAACTGAAACATTGTGGTAAAAGGAGAAAATGCTGGTTACCAGCATTTTCTCCTTTTCCCAAAATATTTTCAAAAGTCCTCTACCCGAGGATCATTAAAACCCCGGATTGTATGGTAAAGGGTTAACAGGATGAAATTCTAATATACGACATTGAATAATATGAAAAATAAAGGTACTTACCTTGCTGTAGAACTTTCCTTGTACGAACTTTCAGATTGGATATTTCCCCTAGAGAAAATGGTGTGTTTGTGGCCATGGCACTTCAAGTATTTTAAATCCAGTAACCTAACAACAAGCGTGCAAATACTTCCAAGACCTAACAGTCATTAAAAAACAATATTTTCCCACAGACAAACAAAGGCACCATTTCCATCCACAGACTTAATGACCATATTAACGAAACATGGTAAGGTTGATAATCCATGATTGCACATTGGATAATTATACAAAAATAATCAAATAATTTTCATGCATTCAACCCTTTCCCAAACGACAAATTTTGGACTGGTCCAAATTGAAAGAGTTTGCAGACGACAATTTTAAATTTGATAAAAATGGCAGAAAGGTCTCAAAAAGGGTAGAAAACACTGTGGGGAAAGGAGAAATTGCTCGTAACGAGCAATTTCTCCTTTCCCCACAGTGTTTTCAAAAGACTTGTACTGCAGACACTTGAAAACCAGGGCTTGTTTGGAAAAGGGTTAAGTCACTGTTTTGTTCCATATAACCTCAAGCAGATTAAAGTCATGTTCCTGAATTTATCTTGGCCTAAAAATCAAAGTTATTGAAGTATTCTTTTTTTTACATAAAAAATGCTGATTTCACACTTCATGCCAATATTCTGCTGATCAATTTTTTACCAATATACACCTTGCACTTAACCCTTTACTGCACAATGCCTTTTAACGACCTTGGGAAAGAAGCCTTTTGAAAACATTGTGGGACAAGGAGAAAATGCTGGTAACCAGCATTTTCTTCATTTCCCAGAAGCCTTTTGAAAACATTGTGGGAAAAGGAGAAAATGCTGGTAACCCCATCAAAGAAAAGTTGCACCATTTTAGCCATACTGAAATTGTCGTCTGCAAATGCTTGATTTGGACAAGGCTAAAATTTTGTCATCTGGTAAAGGATTAAATGGAGGCAGAATATAATCAACTCATAATTCTTCACCAGATGCCAAAATTTTAGACTTTCTCCAATTGAAAGCCTTGGCAGATGACAAATTAACCCTTTACCAAAATGACAAAATTTTAGACTGGTCTAAATTGAAAGCATTTGCAGACGACAAAATACATGTTACCAAAAAATGGAAGTTTGTTTTGGGAAGGGCAGAAACCATTGTGGGAAAAGAAGAAAATGCTGGTTACCAGCATTTTCTTCTTTTCCCACAATGTTTTCAAAAGGCTTCTTTCTCAGGGTCATTAAAAGTCGGGATTGTGTGGTAAAGAGTTAAATATGGTACAACATAATGTAATTTGTCTTTGTATAGCGGGCAAGGAGAAATTACTGATTACTGGCATTTTTCTGTACCCTCAATGTCAGAAACCTTCTCCCAAAAGGTTGTTGAAACTTGAAGTTGTTTGGTAAAGGCCACATTTGAATTGTCGTATACTAAATGCCTTCTCTCTGGACGAGCCTAAAATTTTTTATTTAGTAATGAGTTAACCAGGCAACTGAAAGCAGTTGCAGATGACAAATAAACTCTTTAACCCTTTCCCAAACAAGCCCTGGTTTTCACGTGTCTGCAGTACAAGTCTTTTGAAAACACTTTGGGAAAAGGAGAAATTGCTCGTAACGAGCAATTTCTCCTTTTCCCACAGTGTTTTCTACCCTTTCGGAGAACTTTCTGTCATTTTCATCAAATTTAAAATTGTCGTCTGCAAACTCTTTCAATTTGGACCAGTCTAAAATTCATCGTTTGGGAAAGGGTTAAAAAATTATTAGTTGAAATTAAGCAAAAATATAGATATTCCATCATATCCACAAAAATCTCAGAGCTCCAGAAAGAGGAGGTGATTTTGATTTCAAATGTGAAAATATTGATTATTCTACACAGAACCAACCCTATGTTATGGGTACTCATTAGAATCGTCTCATTGAGACGATTCTACTGAGTACCCAAACCATAGGGTTTGGAAGAGGAAAAAAGGATTTAGAATACCATCACTCCCTCTAATCTGGAGCTCTGAATATCTAGTCATTAACTCAGTTAAACCAATACTAGACGACAAAATTTTAGACTGGTCGAAATTGAAAAGATTTGCAGATAACAGATTAAATGTTACCAATTTATCTTTGGTTATCATGGTATCAGCAGTTTCTGCTCTTTCCACAATGTTTTCAAAAGCCTTTATCCCTGGGGTCAAAAGAAAACACAGGACTGTGTTGGATAGGCTAAAGGTGGTAATAAAGTATAGATCCTGTCAACACTATTTTACTGATAATTGACCAAAAAACTATCAGTTCTATCACATACACTTGATTATCAAACAGAAATCAAAGTAACAAATTTCAATATTTCTTGTTTCACACAGATCAGTTCTCCATGATGATTCTGTAAGGAAACAAATCTCCCTTTGTTATCTCCCTTTAGCACTTATGCCATCAAACTTACAGTAATCCTTATTCATCACAAGAGAAAATCTGTGTACAATTGATCAAATATGACAATTTTCATCTACTACAGGCCTCGATAAAACTGAGAGCCATTAGAGTTGTTCCGATTTGCCTGCAGCAGGTGATGTTAACTGACATACAAATTATCTGAAACTGAGAGGACACTTTACTTACACCTATAAGCACTAAACAGGGATTGAGTTGCTTTTCAGGACAGCATATATGCAGATCAGACAGTACTGAATATGCAATCTGATCTTGGATCTACACTGTCCACTTTATTGCCGTTAGTATTCTGACACAAAAGATTGCAATATGTGCATCCTTAGAACAAACTTTGAATGTCCACTTCATTTATTCAGTACCACAGGGTTCATTACCAATAATGACTTCACTCAGGTAGTGTTACTGTTAAACTGTTGATGCTGAGCTTTAACAGTTAGTAAAATTTAGTGTTTTATGAAGTATGATATTTTTCAGCCAAAGCAAGCTTTGGCTTTTGAAACAAGAGGGTCATGAGGGCCTGAATCACTCTACTCACACATGATGATTTCCTTCATGTTTACTCTCCCAAATGACAAAATATTTAACCTGTTCACTTTGCTCAGCATATGCTGCAGACAATGAATTAAATCAGGCTCAAGCATTGGAACATGGTTTTGAATGGGTTGAAAATGTGTGATATTCAGAAAATGCTGGTAAAGTGTTCTTCTTCAATGTCATCAAAAGACGTGATTTTGTGGTAATGGCTTCATTCTTTACCACACAAGAAAAATTTAGACTTTGATAGGGTAGAAAACATTGTGGGAAAAGGAGAAAATGCTGGTTACCAGCATTTTCTCCTTTTCGCAGATTGTTTTCAAAAGGCTTCCTCCTCAGGGTCGTTAAAACTTGTGATTGTGTGGTAAAGCCTTAACTCTTTACCAAACAACAAAATTTATTCTAGTCCAAATTAAATGTGGTTTGAATAATGGGATGTGAAATTAATAGGATAGAAAACTTGTGGAAAAAGGAGAAAATGCTAGTTACTGGCATTTTCTCCTTTTCTCATAATGTTTCTAAAAGCACTTTTTTTCGGAGGTATTAAAAATGGAAATGTGTGCTAAACGGTTAACTGTTGTTAGAGTGCCAAATCAACCCAACAAGATATTTCTAGTCTAGATATAAGAGACTAGATCTGATGCAAGACATGAGACAATATAAATTACAATACATTCAATATTTACTGTTGTGTATTGCGTTTCACCAAACCAGACAGTGATGATCAAGGATCATGCTTCAAATTTTATGCAGTCTGATCTTGATCTGCATTGGCCAAAAAGGCAACAAGGTGGTTGTGAAATGTGCCCCAAGTGTTAATGTATCATCAACAGTGAATAATGTACTCTTGATGCTGAATTATTGGCTACATACTTCTATGTTCAGTGTTTTGTGTGAAAAACTATGTTTTTTTTTTAGCTACAGCAACCTTAGAGTTTTGAAACAAGAAGACCATAAGGGCCTAAATCACTCCACTGGCAGTTACTGGCTTCCCAATCATCATCTTCGCAAGCCAAGGTGACGATCACTACGTGGATCTTACCCCTTGGCTGATCAAGTTGAAATATGTTAGCATGGCAACGTGCCACCTGCTGGATTTTGATGGTTATTACCCCTAAATTTACGTCATTGAAAACCAATCAAACATCATGTAACATAACTCTATAGGCATTTCGTTAAATATGGCCAAAGGCTTTTTTACCTTTCTAGGTGTTGGGCTATGATCTTTTAAGCGTTTCGGTGTTGTTGTTTTAACAGGGGTCCTTGACAATTGACCACTAAGAATTGGTCCATTGATAGTTTGTTCAGCATGCTTTCTCCGTAATTCGCCAATGACTGACTGCTTTTCAGATTGCAAACATGGCAGACGATTTATCAAGTCAAATTCTGTTTTCGAAATCTTGTTAAGTTTCGGGAACCAAAAGCCATACATGTACTTTGAAAGTCCACCATCTGGTGTTGGGATGTATCCTAATACTTCGTTTAACTGATCTGTAACATTGAATGTTGAAGAAAATGCTGTTTGTCTCTATTTTTCTGGTAATAATTAACCTGCATATCCGACAACTTTCTGCTGTGGTCGCCATTTTTATTTATGTTCTGCTGATGTTGGATAGCAAATGTAACACACTATTTGACTGGTGCTTTCAGTCCTGACTGCAACCAATGATTACACGTATCGCGAAGCTAACAAATTTCTACTCAATCAGCCAAGGGGTAAGATCCACGTAGTGATCGTCACCTTGGCTTGCGAAGATTCCCAATCATATTAATTCTTTACCTGGAAAAGTTTGTTTCTTTGTATTGTGTTTTAAATAGCCTTCAACTTTATTTCAATTATATCGTGGTGGCCAGTGCACTACCATGCTTTCCTGGAGTTTCTTTTACCAGCACCAAGCACAATATTCTTCCCAAGGCACTGGCTGCTTTCCCAAATAACCGGTATTGAAACAATGATCAACTGTGAGAGAGGTATGAATTCTGCTGCAATGACTATCATCACTCCTCAGAAAGAAATTGGCTGAACGGGAGATTCGAACCAGCAATCTCCTGGTTTCAAGTCCTGTATGCTACCAACTATGCCACTGGGCTTGGCACCCTGAAAACATAGCCTTCTCCTCTTTCAAGGTAACTCCCATCATTTGAGCCATATTTAATTGATATCTGTACATGCTTTCAAATTTTTCAAATTAGACAAGGATTTAAGTCTGAAATTTTGTAATGTGGCATAGAACTACCCGTTCAAGTGCCCAAAATGTCCTTGATACATACAAAGTTAGATGTAGTTACAGAATCAGCAAAGTTGTGACAAGTGGACTGATGACAGTGATTGCTACAGGGTTTAGACAAATCATATGCCCTTTTAAAAATCAGACACATTGTACAAGAAAGGTCACCATTATAATTTCAGACAGGTATTTTCACAAGCACTTCGCCAACTTATGAATCACAAAAAAAATGATAAAAGTGAAATCTAAAACAATTTGGAGATAGGCTTGCCTGCCCTGGAATTCAAAGAGCATCAACTTCAAAAACTGAGGATGAGGCCAGATAAATGTTACAATTAATTTTCTGGGAAATATCATTGGTTTTCCATTGAAATTGCACATCTAAAGAGAACAGTCTAGAGGAAATTATCAAACCACAGTGATTCAGGTCAACTATAAAGTGCCCATAATGAACCTGACAGACTTAATCTGAGTTTAGAAATGAGACAAATGCAACTGCAATTCTAGGTAGCCTTTAAGCAGAGTGTCTCACCAAAGAGGACAGTGTGGATTGTTTTGTACAGTCTGATCTTTATCTAAACTGGTTGCAAAGACAAGTGAAGTCATGAAAGGCAATTTAACCCTTTACCACACATTTCCTAGTTTTAACAACCCTGACGAAAGAAAGCAGCATTTTCTCCTGTTTTCTACCCCATCTAAGGGTCTCAGAATTCAACATTTGAGTTAAATTTGTTTTGTCATCTGCACAGGTTTTCAGTTTGGTCTTGTCCCAAATTTTGTCGTGCGGTAAGGCGTTAACTCTTTAACATTTTGGACTTGTCTATTTCACAAGCTGAACTGCAGACAACAAATTAATCAAATGTGGTGGGTGGGTGGAGATGTGGAAAAATCGTAAGGACATGACTGTTTACCCATAGATGGAAAAAAAGACAATCAAGATTTGTCTCTGGCTGGACATGTTCTTGAATGTTACTTTCACAACCAGTGTCAGTGACTCTATCCCTCTGCCTATTGAGCCAACTAATAATTTTTTGTGTTTTAAGAGTATCAATCCTTTGTTGGGCAATAAAGAGCTAAAAATACAAAATTTTAGTAGTTCCTTGTGTTTTCTACATATCTTTCTTCTATGTTATAATTTGAAAGCTGTTTTTGCCATGAGTGAAATAAGCCGTCTTTGTTAAAGCCTCACTTACACAGAGCTTGCGACTGCGATGCGACTTCATTGCGACTGAAAAAAATGACAATCGTAGTGAAGTTGCAAAGGTCTCCGAGAGGTTGCAATGGCATCGCCGAAAGGTTGCGGGACTAAATTAATCGCAGCCAGTATTTTGAACATGCACAAAAACCTGGCGGCGATTATTTGGTTGCAGAGAGTCGCAACACGGTCTCAACTTCATCCCAGATTAGTAGCCGGCTGATCGGCGATTTGTCGGCGTTTGTTTTTGCCGAATACTCTTGGCAACCTTACGCCAACCTGTCTGCGACTAATCGGCGAAGATGCGGTGAACAATCTGCACACTTGCAGCGATTAGTCGCCGATAAGTTGCAACACGGTTTCAAGCATGCATAGATCAGTCATCGACCTCAGCACGATCCACATCGTCACTTTTCCTTTGGCACTTGACCAGTCAACAACAGTTCATCATGGGCCGTAGACCAGGGAAGAAAAACATTGAAACCTCACCACCTCTTGAAATATCCAAGCAGGAAGTTGTAAGGAGAGAAGAGACAGCTAAAGAGGAACAAGCGCCCGCTGAAAAGACCTCAGCAGCCCCTAAAGAAAAGCGTCCGAGGCCTGATGACGATGTTTCAAATACCGAGATTTTAGCATCGGAGTTGGGTGATAGATTTTAATCACCTACATGTATAAATCGCCAATCAGAATCGAACCGGTCACCGAAGATTCGCCGACTACTCACTGAACGGTCTCAACAATTTGCAGAACAATCGCCGAATATGCGGGGAATAATTGCCGACTAATTGCTGCACAATCGCTGACCAGTTGCAAACCTTATCGCTGACTGATTGGCGATCATGTCAGTATTCCAAATATGGGCATAGATTAGTTGCAGCGGTCTCATCAGTTGCAGACCCAATCGCCGATAAATCAGTCGCAGAGCGGTCGCATCGCAATCACAAGCTCTGTGTAAGTGTAGCTTAAGATTTTCTAAACGAAATCTGGTTTAATGCCCCTTTAAGTCTTTACCACACAATCCCAAGTTTAAATGACCTTGAGAAAGAGGCCTTTTGAAAACATTGTGGGGGAAAAGGAGAAAATGCTAGTAACCAGCCTTTTCTCCTTTTCCCCCACAATGTTTTCTATCCTTCCCAACACAAATTTCAATTTTTAAGTCACATTTATTTTGTTGTCTGCCAATGCTTTCAATTTTGTCGTTTGGTAAAGAGTTAAAGGTATGGGGATTATTAACAGCCTGACAATCTGTTAAAGTGGGGTTGGTCAAGGTTCCAGTCTCTGGCAGAACAATAAATTGAAAATATTAGGTAAACTTTTCTCTCATGTTTTGGATCCACATTTTGTGCAAAAACCATGTTCCTCCAAAACAACCCTAGACCCTAACCCAGACAAATTGTGGCTCAAATCTTCCTCCCAGACAGAGCTTTTCATGAAATACACCATGTGTTTTCTATCCTTTTAACCCTTTATCACATGACAAAATTTCAGACTGATCCAAATTGAAGGCGATCACAGATGGCAAATTAAATGTGGCTAGAATGGTGGGATTTGCTTTTGAAAAAGCAGAAAACATTTTGGGAAAAAGGAGAAAATGCTGGTTACCAGCATTTTCTCCTTTTCCAAGAATGTTTTCAAAAGACCTCTTTCCCAGGGTCGTTAAATCTTGGGACTGTGTGGTAGAGAGTGAAAGAAAAAATTCTGGACTTTAACATATTTAGTATGCAATCTGTTTATCCCTGTACCACACAACCCCAACTTTTAATGACCCTAAAAAGGAAGCCTCTTGAAAACATTGGGGGGGGGGGGGGGGGGGGGGGGGGGGGGGGGGGGGCGCAGGAGGAGAAAATGCTGGTAACCAGCATTTTCACCTTTTCCCAAAATGTTTTCTACCTGTCCCATAACAAATTTCAATTTTTAAGTCGCATTTATTTTGTCGTCTGCAAATGCTTTCAATTTCGACAAGTCTAAAATTTCGTCATTTGGGAAAGAGTTATGCTTTCAATATGAACAAGTCTAAAGCTTTGCTGTTTGGTAAAGAGTAAACAGGATGTACTATAATGTAGTTAACAACAGGTTTACAGAACTTCATTGGTGATATTTAACTCTAATTTCCTCAAATCAGACTCGCTTATCTTTTCCACAATATACTTATATTTCCCACCCTCCTTAGTCACTACATGTACTTCTCGTAACAAATATTGCAGCACACAATTATTATACACTGAATTTTATTGATTGATTGAATGGTCTTTTACGCTGCTTTCAACATTTTTTCAATCATATCACGGCGACAGCTCACATATTCATGTATTTCCTGGGTTCCAACAGTACTAAGCTAGGGCTCTGAAGTGACCGAATTTTAACCCTGAGAGTACCTTGTAAAACTATAGTTGGCTTTGCAGCCAGTTTAGATCAAAACAAGTTGGCTTCTTTAAAAAAGAAGCCAGGAGAGGTTGGCACCAATTTTTTCAAACAGTTTATTGGCTTTTGATTTCAATATATTTTGGTAGATGTAAACAAACAAGTTAAGCATTAAATGAATGAGAAAAAACATTTTTTTTTTTTTTCAATTTTGGCACAAAACAGTACATGTTCCACATTGTTATAATATTCTAGGAACAAAAGGCCTATAAGGATTAAAAAAAGCTCTACTGGTATTTAAATACAGACTCAGGTTTTTACAAAGAGTTGTGGAGGTACAATGAAATTCAGAGCTGATATGAGCAAAGCTATTCTTTTTCATGTTAGTTTCAAAAAATACATGCGGTAAGCTCTTGGCAAGCTCAAAATGCTTTTTTTAAATTTAAGGGCAAGGAATTTCTGACCCAATAATCCAACGGTTTGCAAAAGAATCCAGATCCCATGAATATCTATAAACTGTATGGATTTTCTGAAGATTGAAAGTAAAATGAAGGCTGTAAGCTGTTCACATGCTAAAAAATGTTCTTTTCTTTAAATTCAAGAGCATGTAATTTGTGACTCCATGACCCGATTTTGCTCTATTTTGAAAGGAACCAAGCTCTCATAAATATCTAACAATGCCAGTTTGGTAAAGATTTTAAGTAAGGTGAAATCGTTCAATGAAAATTTGATACAATTTGCTAATTCCACAATATTTTGAAAAGTTGTCTACTGCAGACATGTAAAATGAAGAGGTTGTTTGTCTAAATGTTAAAAGTTTAAGAAAGTAGATAAATGAGCCATGCTCTGAGAAAAGGGCTCTTAATGCATCTGAAAGTATCGACCCATGTCAGCCTGTGCATTCTGTCCAAAACCTAAGGACCACGGACTCTTTTGAGGTGTGCCGTACATAGGGCTAAGAGGCACAACTTTATTTGCGCTCATAAGTTGATTTTCGCGGGATTCTAGAAGCAACTCAATGTGTTATTTCATCGAATCTATGTCATTATAAACCCATTGAATTTTTGTATAAAACTGAGAAAAATGCTAGAGTCTAGTCAGTTTTGAAAATTGAATTTGAAAGCATACTGATCAACCTATTTATATCTATTTGTAGGGTACGAGTTCTCCAGAGAACTCGTGCTTTCGAGATTAGGGTACAAGTTCTCCAGGGTACGAATTCTCCAAATAGTATCAAGTCACATGATCTTTTCCCGTGTTGGACTTTCTCTTTTTTTTAACAAAATTTTCCTTTTTCTCAGATTTATTTGTTTAATGAAAAATTGCAATTATTGGGGAGATCATTTACAATCAATATAGTACAATAAATCTTTTTGGAAATCCATCATATAAAAAAACATGTTTATTTCCTATTTCAGTTTTTTGATTTCGGTTTATTTATAAAACCACGACGAAATAGACTGTGTGTAAGAACAATTTCGCAAAACAGATGGATTTAGACAGTGATTTCTGTGGCAGTCTGCCTTTTAAACTCACCACTGTTGGAGAGGTCTGATGACCTCTCCAATTAGATGGAACAGAATGTCTGCTTTGCACACTTTGGCAGAAAAAAATTGTGCATTAGAGCAAACTTGTAAGTGCAGTTATTCAGATCTCATTTCCAGGCTGAAAATGACTCTGTTGGGTTTATCTGGTACTCCAACAGTTTAACCCTTTCCCAAACAAGCCCTGGTTTTCACGTGTCAGCAGTACAAGCCTTTTGAAAACACTGTGGGAAAAGGAGAAATTGCTCGTAATGAGCAATTTCTCCTTTTCCCACAGTGTTTTCTACCCTTTTTGACAACTTTCTGCCATTTTTATCAAATTTAAAATTGTCGTCTGCAAACTCTTTGAATTTGGACCAGTCCAAAATTTGTTGTTTGGGAAGAGGTTAATCTTTCTACCACACAACAACAGTTTACACTTGTCCAAATTCAAAGCATTTGCAGACGACAAAATAAATGTCACTCAAAAATTGAAATTTGTTTTTGCGAAGGGTAGAAAACATTGTGGGAAAAAGCAGAAAATGTTTTCAAAAACTGTCTTTGTGTGGGATTGTGTGGGATAGAGTTAACCCTTAAGCTGCTAATCGCGACCCACTTACCTTTTGCGGACAGTGTAGATCAAGATCAGACTGCAGAGAATGTCCAGTCTGATCTTTGATCTACACTGTCCGATACGGTATTTTCTTGCCGGTGAAATCAACTTTGAAACTGCAGTGTTTGGGATTTTAGTATGGAGTAGAAATTGGCTTTTCATTTATTCAGCAGCCTAAGTGTTAAGATTTATCTTGACAAGGGATAGGTACTATAGGTAATTACTGGAATAAAAGCCATTTGTTTGATGGATAAAGTATCTACGGTATCAACACCTCTGCAAAGCAGCACTTTATTACATAACTTATGTTAGTTTGAGTGCATTTTGATCTCATGAAAAACTGATAAGGCTGGAATTGCAGACCAAGGAAATGATATCATGCCAATATTCTACTGTTAGTGGAATTTTTTTACCCTTTCCATGCTTTTGAGGCCAGTGACAGATTCAGATCTGACTGTACATAATAAGCAGTATGATGTTTAGCTAAGGGATATTGAATGGGCACTGTGAACAAATTAAACTGCTCAGACTTTGTCCTTTAATCCTTTACCAAACAATTCTGTTTTTCAATGACCCTTCTGCAGCATTTTCTCCTTTACGCACAATGTTTTCTACCCTTTCAGAGACAAGTAACATCATTTATGCCATGTTTGATTTGTCATTTTCAACTGCTTTCATTGTTGAGGAGTCTCAATTTTCATTAACAAGTAAAGAGTTACACTGAAAATGTTCATTTCATTAGCAGATAATTACTAAATTATTATCAACAACTGTTACAGTTTTAATCATGCAAATCTTGCAACAGACCACTTTTGAAAGAAATGTAGCAAATGGAGAAATTTCCTTTTGCATGAAGTTGCTTAAAATTAGTAATTTTTATCTAACTGCCGCAATATTTTCAAGTGTAACTGATACTAAATAATTATGCAGCCTGATCATTGTTCTACACTTTCAGATTTGCTCACATTCTACTGTCAAAAGCAACCTTGAGATTGCATGAAAATTATTTGGGTCTTATTTCTAGACGAGAATGGTTTATACCGCGCTTTACTCTTTGCCAAACAAAAAAATGTTAGACTCAACCAAATTCAAAGCACTAATTTTGCAGATGACAAATGAGGCAAAAAATAATTAGATTTGTTTCTGCCAGGATAAAAAACATTGGGGGAAAAAGGAGAAAAGGCTGGTAACCAGCATTTTCTCCTTTTCCCAGAAAGTTTTCGAAAGCCTTTTAACTCAGGGTCATTGAAACTCTGGATTGTTTGGTAAAGGGTTAACCCTTTATTGCACAATGACGCCATTTGATGCCCCTGGGAAAGAAGCCTTTTGAAAACATTGTGGGAAAAGGAGAAAATGCTGGTAACCAGCATTTTCTCCTTTTCCCACAATGTTTTCTACCCCATCAAAGCAAGGTTGCACCATTTGAGCCACATTGAAATTGTCGTCTGCAAATGCTTTCAATTTGAACAAGGCTAAAGTTTAGTCATCTGGTAAAGGGTTAACGGTTAACCCCTAAAACGCCTTTCACGACTATAGTTGCCTTTGTGGCAAGTGTAGATCAAGATCAGACTGCACAGAATGTGCAGTCTGATCTTTGATCTACACTGTCCACTCAGCTGAGTCATTCTAAACAAAAGAAACCTTGAAATTGTATTTATTTGGGTCTTATTTGTAGATTAAAAATGGTTGTTAGGTTAACTCTTTACCACACACCAAAATTTTAGCCTTGTCCAAATTGAAAGCATTTGCAGATGACAAAATAAATGTGACCCCAAAATTGAAATTTGTTTTGTGAAGGATAGAAAACATTGTGGGAAAAGGTGAAAATGCTGGTTACCAGCATTTTCTCCTTTTCCCACAATGTTTTCAAAAGGCCTCTTTTCCAGGGTCGTTAAAACTCGGGATTGTGTGGTAAAGGGTTAACACAGCACACTAAGGGTTAAGAGTCAGCATGCATGCTGTGTGGTCTCCAGGTATTTGTGTATTTGTCATTAACCCTTTACCACACAATCCTGATTTTTAACAACTCTGAGGAAGAAGTATTTTAAAAATATTGTGGGAAAAGGAGAAAATGCTGGTTACCATTATCTGAGCTACATTTAAACTGTCGACTGATAATGCTTTCAATTTGGACCAGTCTAAATTTTTGACATGTGGTTATAAGAGTTAAAAGTAAAGATAAAACTTAACCCTAATAAATGAAACAAATTTTCCACACAATAGTAAAAGACCAAATATTGCAATTTCCAAGTTGATTTCACTGGAAAGAAAACACTGTATCGGATCATGCAGATCAAAGATCAGACTGGTTGTTCTATGCATTCAGATCTTGATCTACACTGTCCACAAAAGGTAAGTGAGAGGCACTTAGCAGCCTATAGGTTAACAGACATCTGGAAATTATGATAATACTGTACTGAATAAGATATTCTTATCGGAATTCAAAATTAGGATAAATCTTTCTTTGAAATACTACATAAAATTATTTTGCCTTAAAAATAGAATATTTCCACAGAAATCAGGAGCCTATGATAAAAATTTATTTTTCCTAGCAATGTGAAATATTTTGCTGAATGTGAATTTTTTTTTTTTCTCAGAATTTTCAAAAGATAAAAAAAAAAAAAACCTTTTTATCATAATGGAAAAATTTCACTCAGAATATGAAATAACTATTGAAGTTCATATTTCTGAGAAAATGGTCAAATAGACAATCTGCCCCATGAAGGCAGTTTTTTATTTTCCATTCTTGGCTCTGTCTACATCAAGAGCATGAGGCCTTTAAAGTACTTATACATGTAATCCATTAGCGGAAAAATAATGATATTCAAAGCAACTCTTATCTTTTACCCAACAATCCTGAGTTTTAAAGATACATCTATACTCGTTTTCAGTCATTTTTTAACCCATTTCATTATAAATTTATGAAACTATAATTACTCTTGTATCCTCATCCCAAAATTTTCCCCTGGCAAGGTCGCACACATTATGACAGACAGAAAATGCATTTTAATTTCTGGAGGCCTTCAAAGAAATCACTGTTGTCGTTTCCAGTTTTAAATGAGGACAAATCACTTGAGTTTCTGTATCCCGTACACCCATCTTTGCAAGCCAAGGTGACAATCACTACGTGGATCTTACCCCTTGTCTGATTGAATCGAAATTTGTTAGCCTTGCAATACGAGTAATCATTGGTTGCAGTCAGGTATGAAAGCATCAATCGAATAGCGTGTTACATTTGCTATCCAACATCAGCAGAACGTAAATAAAAATGACCATAGGAGAAAGTTATCGGATGTGCTGGGAATTATAACCAATAAAATACAGACGAAAAATATTTTCTTTAACATTCACTGCCACAAATCAATTAAATAAAGTTTTATGATACATCCCAACACCAGATGATGGACTGTCAAAGTAAGTGTGTGGCTTTTGCTTCGCGAAACTTAAGAATTCGAAAATAGATTTTGACTTGATAAATCGTCTGTCAAGTTTGCGATCTGAAAAGCAGTCAATTGTTGGTGAATCACGGAGAAAGCATGCTGAAAAAACTATAATTGAACCAAACCTTAGTGACCAATTGACAAGGACCCCCGAAAGGTAAACAAGTCTTTGGCCATAGTCAACGAAATGCCGAAAGAGTTATGTTATTGGTTTTCGATGACGTAACTCTAGGGGTGATAACAATCAAAATCCAGTAGGTGGAGCGTCGCTATGCAAACAAATTTTGACACGATCAGCCAAGGGGTAAGATCCATGTAGTGATCGTCACCTTGGCATGCGTAGTGATCGTCACCTTGGCTTGCGAAGATGCCCTTACACCATGTTTTTGGTAATTAATCTATGTTTACACAGCTGATCAATACACATTCAAGTTTTAACAGGGTTTCTTCTGTCTGGGTGTAAGGATGTATCTTTAATGACCCTGAGAAAGAAGGCATTTGAAAACATCATGAGAAAGGAGAAAATGTTTGTAACCAGCTTTTTCCACAATGTTTTCTACTCTTTCAAAAACAAATTCTGCCATTCAAGCAACATTGATTTGTTAATTGCAGATGCTTTTATTTTGGGCGAGTCTTAAATTTTTGGCATGTGGTAAGGAGCTAACCCTTTACCGCACAATCCACAGTTGAAACGGACCCCTGAAAGAATACTCTTGAAACACTGTGAGAAAAGGAGAAAATACTGGTGACCAATAATTTCTCCTTTTCCCACAATGTTTTCCTTCCTTTCAAAGACAATTATTTTTCTCATCGTTTGCATCACATTTGTCATCTTAATGCTTTGAATTTGGCCACAGCTAAAATTTCATCATGTGGTAAAGAGTTAAAAAGCATTTCAGGTATTTTCTAACATGCTTGCTTTTGGTAAATATTACAGCATAACAGAATAATAACTGAAATTAACCCTTTACAGAAAACTTCAAGTTTTACAAACCAGAAGAAGGCATTTGAAAACACCACAGGAAGAAAACAAAAATGTTAGTGAACAGCTTTTTTTTCCTTTTTCAAAAACTGTTTTCTACTGTTTACAAAACAAACCTACAAATGCTATCAGTTTGTAGAAGCCTATTCTTGTGTCTAGTACTGAGTTAACCCTTTATTAGCAGACAAAATTGTTGATTTGTCCAAATTCAATACGTTTTCAGATGACATGTTACTGATGTGACTCAAATGTTGATTTTTTTTTAAGAAAATGGGTAGAAAAGATTGTGGGAAAAGAAGAAAATGCTGGTTACCACCATTTTCTTCTTTCCCACAATCTTTTCAGAAGTCCTTTCCTCGGGGTCATTTAGTCACAGTATTGTTTGGTAAAGGGTTAAACAAAAAAACAGACAAATTAATGGCAACAGACTCAAAATTGTCAGTTCATAAACAAGGGCTATGAATTTACAACATTCAATTTAACAACAATAACTGTACAGCTGTTGTCCTATTTATAAACAAGAGGGCCATGATGGCCCTGGGTCGCTCACCTTAGTAGAGTGCCTTAAAGGTTTTTCTTTAATTTGACCATGTGACCTAGTTTTTGACTGCAGGTGACCCAATTTCAAACTCATATTTCATGAAGACAAACATTCTGACCAATTTTCAAGTCAACTGAGCAAAAAATGTGGCCTTGAGTGCCCTAAAGATATTTCTTTAATTTGACCTAGTGACCTAGATTATGACCCCAGGTGACCCTAATTTGAACTGGTCTTTGACTATATCAAAAGAAACATTTTAACCAATTTTCAAGTCAAAAAAATAATAAATGTGGCCTCTAGAGTGCCCACTAGCTACTTTCTTTAATTTGACCAAGTGACCTAGTTTATGACCCCAGTTGACCCTAATTCAGACTCATGTGAGATTTTACAAAGACAAACATTCTGACCAATTTTCAAGGCAATTAAGCAAATAATGTGGCCTCTAGAGTGCCCACAAGGTATTTCTTTATTTTGACATAGTGACCTAGTAGTAGTATATATTATACCAATTTGCCGCAAAAACAGTTTTATACCGTCTTATACTAAATGTCCTCTAAAAAAGGTTCCTAAAAAAATTAAAAAATTAAAAAAATTAAAAAAAATTTTAAAAAAATTTACCTTTAAACCGCTTTAACCCATTTCCCACTTACTTGCTTTAAACCGCTTTAACATCATCATACTTTGATTTACTTAATAAGTCTCCTCTAACAAAGTGCAACAGCTAGCCAGTTTATCAGTTAGTGATGCAACAACTAACCAGGCAAACCCTTACATCAGTTAATCGCTTAACCTTTTTCCTCCCCCATTAACCAACGCATTAGCTAACCAGCTAACCAGTTACTTAACTAACTAGACAAAACCCTTACATCAGTTAATCGCTTAACCTCCCCATCAACCAACGCGTCATGCAACAGCTAGCCAGTTTATGAGTTAGTGGAGGGCTTAAGATTTTTAATAAAAAAAAAAAAAAAAAAAAATTTAAAATTAATTTTTTTATTTTGTTGGCATGTAAATAAAAATTGATTTTACTTTTTAAAATCAAACAAATATACTACGTAAGATAACAAGCTTACAAACATGACTACTACAGATGAAAACAGTAATATAAATAACGGTGTTGTTGCTTCATCGTATGACGATCTTAGGTTTAAAGTAGAAATGAGTTTCCGTTACAGAAACTATAACCCAGAAACCAACACTTTTCGTGTTGACCTTTACACAGGTTTAGAAAAAACAGAAACAAAAGAATTTTCTCCTTGTGAATTTTTAGAGTTTATAGATAAAGAAGAAAGAGACGAATATCTTAGAACCGATCATACAGAGAAAGAAAAATGGATACTAGAAGAAGCAATAAAAACAGTAAAAAAATACAAAGGATACCCCGAACATACTAAAAACTGGGGAGAAGTAAACAAATCTAAATATGAAGAATATGATTTTAGCGAAGCAGAGTTATGGATAGACTATAATGAAAGATGTGTCAACATACGATTGATTTGTCCTAAAACAAGATTAGATCATGTTAAGCATCTTAATTTAGATGATTTAGAAGTAGATTACTATGAATACATAGGAAATAAATTTTCAAACATGATAGAACTGTTTAAAGAGGATGTTGTATACTACTTAGAAGGTTATGCTGATGATTATAAGGATGACTTTATAGAATATTTTAAAAATTATGAAAACAATTGGGTTGACATTGATGAAGATACGATTTTAAATGAATTTATAGCAAAAATTATTTGTCCAGAGGTTTGTGCACAAATAAAAGATAAAATAGATCAATTTTGGAGAGACTTGAGATATAGATAACTTACCTGGTAAGGAAAAATAAAAATTTTATAAAATAAAAAATTTTATAAAATAAAATGCTAGAACTAGAGTCAGATTTTAAGCAAAAGCTAAGTGACCTACTTAAGGATAAATCAAATATTTATCCTATAAACACAAACAAAATCATTTACACAAATGGAACCGGGTTAATGCCTTATAAAAATCCTAGATGGTTTAGTGATATATACTATTACTACAGTAAAATGCTTTATGAACAATCTAAAGAAGATCTAAACATAATATTTCGCGGTGGCGGCAGCAGCATACATGTTAGGCATTGTTTTTACTTTAAAGATTTAAATGATTTGAAACAAAGATTTATAGACTGTCCAAACAAATTAAGTTTCCTTGAAAGTTGTATTAATGACATTAAAGAATACAGTATAAACTTTAAGTTTCTATAAATATTTAACCCAGTAAAGGGTTATATATTTTACAAGTCCAATTCTATCAATATTGTCAAATATGCATTTCTAGCCTTTGGATTGTTTCTCTTTGTTATAAAGTTAATAACATCACATTGCTCCACCTCTAAAGGTATAGGAAAAACTGTACAACTACAACCTTCTCCTTTCTTTTTTATTATGGAGTAGTTAGGTTGTTCAACTCCATTTATGACAATATTAACTTTTGACTCTTCTCTTAGAGCACCGGTTCCTTTAACAACCATTAAAGTTCCTCTTAAAATTCTACCAGGAGCAGACATACAATAACCTCCTAACCCATGACTTTCTCCACTGCCTCCATTACCAAAAGCAAACTCATAACTACCAATTTTTAATTCTCCTTGTTCCTCAGCATGCATGCTTATAATAGGTTTAGGACCTATGAGAGAAGGAAGTGATACTTTTCCATCCACGTAAGATTTTGTTGCTATGTCTCTTTCTTCTGTAGGTGCCGCAACATTTTTTATAGTAAAACCTTGAAAATTTACATCAGATATTGCCGTAAAACTTCCATCAGGATTTTTTACAATGGCACCCCCATTATCAACATAATTTTTATTAGCAGCAGAATCACGATCTGTAGGATTTGGTAATCCAGTAAGTGGGTGAGTGTTCATATCTATTTTACCAGTTGCTAAGAAAGTTCCATATCGGTTTTTTGTTAAAGCATTATTACCTGCAGTTATTGCCTCAACAGCGGTATCAACATAAAACTTATTTGCAACTTGCTGAGTTTCTATAGGTGAACCAACATTGTTAATCCTAAATCCATCCATAGAAATGTCTCCTCTTGCGGTACCATCTGCTCCCAAAACAAAAGCACTTTCAGCAGCATCTACATATTTTTTATTAGCAGCTTCACTCAGCTCCTCAGGGTCGGCTATATTTTTTATTTTATTAAAACCCATATTTAAATATCCCGTCATATGATATCCTCCATTTTCATCTAACAGTCCTGCGTTTGCATCAACATAACTCTTAGTGGCAACATCCTGTGGATTTACTGGATTACTAACCCTCGTTAATGTGTTTCCATTCATATTTATAGAACCAGCAACAGGCGTTGTTCCATCTTTACGTAAAAAATTATTTGAGATGTAAGCAAGTGATACGCCATCACCGCTTGTTTTAACTTCATCCATTCTTCCAAATTTATCAACAGGCATTTTTAATATTGCTAAAAAAGTTTATTTAAAATATTTTGAAATTTATTACCCAAGCGCAATTCTTTAAGAATGTACAAACATAAATGACCGCAAAATACTTCACCTGCTTGTTGTAATTGATCAGTATTGTAGTGTATTGGACTTTTTAAATAATCTATAATTTCGAGAGGTGGTTGAATACCATAACTATCAAAATAAATTTTTTTCTTTCCATCTTTAAACCAAGCAACCCAATGAGTACCAGGTCCGCCTGCATCATCAAGATTTAATATACCACATTCTTTATTTCTTACTTTTTTAGGTAGGGTATCTCTTAAAAATATTCCTCTAAAATTTTTTATTTTTAATTTTTTTGCGGCATCCTCAAGCTCAAAATTACTTAATGGTTTATTTGGTAAAGTTATATTATCAATTAAAATATTTTCCATTTTTTATATACTTAAATATTTACAATAGCACTATTATCAACCCATGAATTAAACTCATCAGAATAACCTTTCCACTTTACAAGAGATTTCTTTTTACCTTTTTTAATAATCTTTTCTATCCTATACACCTCTTGACTCGTTTTTTGTAGTTCAGGTTCATAAAAGCTACCTTTTATTTCTTCACCATTTAAATCTTCAATCTTATACGTTATAGGCGTCGTATGTTTTACTTCTGTAACTGTAAAAACCTCTTCAGTCCATCTCGTAGTATAACCTTTTTCAAAAGTCTTTTTCTTTTTACTTATCCTTACTTTATCTCCAACAGAAAACTTTGGTTTGATATCCTCCCTTACTTGATCATAATCAGGATACAATGTTGTCCAAACTTTATTTTCATTCTTCTTTTTACTTGCTTCAATTGGCGTCATCTTAATAGAAGAATGCCTCGTGTTGTTGTATTCCTTAACAAGATTTTGTAATACATCAATATAAACATTTGTAGAGTGAGCAGAGAAATACTTCCACATTTTTTCTTTCATTGTTCTAATCCATCTCTCAACAACGCTTGATTTTTCTTCATTTTCAGTAGAATACAATTCAACCAAATCTTTAACATCTTTGTTATAAAACTCTTTCCCCCGATCCACCCACATTTTCTCAGGCTTTCTTTCCTTAAAAATACTCTTCAGTGCAACAGAAACAGATTTCCCTGTTTTATCCTTTAATGGTATAAGCCATCCATATTTTGAAAAGATGTCAATGACAGCAAGAAGAAATTTTACTCCACGATTAAGTTTAGAAAATGCTTGCATATCTACTAAATCTGCTGCCCATATTCTATCAATACCATTTACTCTAACTCTCCTTTTCTTAAATTTTCTTTTTACAGGTTTATGTAATTCTTCTGCTAGCAAATTTTTTTTTTACCGACACCCATACCAAATCTTTTTTTGGTTCCTATCAATGAAGAAACCAATCCTCTTTCCATTCTTTCCTTGATAGTTGGATTATAGATACCGTTTAACTCTTTAAGCATATTAGCATCACACACATCATTACGTGTTTTAGTATCATTATGCTTAAGATAACAAATATCATGATGATATGCTGCTTTGTCAACACGATTTACAGGCTTTGACCAATCTTTTGGTGTTAAGTCAGGATTTAATCTTTTCTTTAACTTGGTACCGGGACCAGTAAAGTTATGTCCAGGTAAATGCATTTCAACAGGTAAGTTATTGATTGCTTTGTTTAACAATGAACCACCTTCTTTTTGTTTAACAAATTGTGTTTTCACGGTACCACAATTAGCACATTTTCCTCGCACCATATTTTTACCATTTTTACTTACTACACATTGCAAATCTGTAGTATCAGTTTTCTTTTTACATTTAACGCAATACATTTTTTTATATTAAATAATTTTTTTTAATATAAAATGGATATTGTTAATTTATCTTGGAATGAAGCGTTAGCAAAAAGATTTAACCATCCTCTTTTACCTAGGAGTATCAGAGGTTTAATAGTAGGCAAATCAGGATGTGGTAAAACTACACTTTTACTTAACCTTTTGTTAAGACCTGATTGGTTAGATTATGGTAACTTATACGTTTTTGGTAAAAGTTTGTTTCAACCAGAATATCGCATACTTAAAAAAGCCTTTGAAGAAAAAATACCAAAAGAATACATACTAAGGTTGTTTTCACTTAAAGATGAAGTTCAAAACCGTGATATTTCGCCTACAGCATTAGTTGAAGAATGGGCAAAAACAATTAAGGAAAAATCTGATATCAATTGTGAATTTTATGAATATGCTAGTGATGTTCCTGACCCAAGAGATTTAAATGCATCAAATAAAAACTTAATGATATTTGATGACTTACTTTTAGAAAGACAAAACAAGTGTGAAAACTATTATGTAAGGGGTAGACATAGTAATGCTGATTGTTTTTATCTAGCACAAAATTATTTTAGACTACCACGACAAACTATTAGAGAAAATGCTAACTTAATATGTTTGTTTAGACAAGACTTAAAAAATCTTAACCATATTTATAGTGATCATGTAGGGGATGATATGACTAAAACAGAGTTTATTAATTTTTGTAAAAAGTGTTGGGAACAACCTCATAGTTTTGTTGTGATTGATTTGACTAAGAACCATAATGATGGAAAATATAGATGTGGTTTTGACAACTTTTACATACCACGAGATTACAAAGATTACTATTAAAAATATATTTTCAAATTATAAAATGGAAGCAGAATTACTTAAAAAGATAGTAAAAAATACAGAACATAAAACTTCATTCCAAATTATCGTAAGTGACAATAAAACAGAGTTTAAAACAAGATTTACTCCTCCACTTCTATTAGAAAAAGATAAAGAATATGAAATAGCGTTGGTTAACCTTGAAACTTATTATTCATTTCCTAATATTGATGCAAGCAATAACATTTTTGTTTATACGCCAGATAATGGTACATCATGGGTAAAAATAAAAATACCTGAAGGAAGTTATGATCTAGTTGATATTAATGATGTAATTCAACAAGAAATGAGAAAAAAAGGACATTATGATGTTGTTAATGAAGAATATTATATTAACATCTCAGCAAATACTAATACTTTAAAGTCTATTCTTGTTTTAGAAAATGGATATCAGGTTGATTTTAACCAACAACATTCTATTGCTAAAGTATTAGGGTTCTCTCGTGCTAAATATGAACAAGGATTTCATGAATCAGAAAATGTAGTAAATATTCTTAGTATTAATAGCTTACTAGTTAATATAGATTTAATTTCAGGTAGTTATGTTAATGGTTCACAAAAAAATACAATTTATAGTTTTTTTCCAAATGTATCACCAGGATATAAAATAATAGAAAATCCAGTCAATTTAGTTTACCTTCCATTAACTTTAAATGAAATACATAATTTAAATGTGTCAATTACTGACCAAGATGGAACATTACTCAATCTTAGAGGGGAAAATTTAACAATTAGATTTCATATAAGAGAAGCAAGATAAATATAAAAAATGACAAACTATATTAATGCAAAAATAAATATATCAGACGGACAAAAAGAAAAAATTTTACATTCTTTTAAAAACAAAGCCCCAGCCAGTATTCGTTTAAAGCATGAGGATATTCATGGTAATGATGTAGTAGCATTAACCAAATCTCAAGTAAATAAACTTACAAAAGCATATAAAGCCGGTAAGGGGGCAACGTTTAGAATGTCAACTAAACAACTTAAGCATAATATGAAGGTAGAAGGCGGATTTCTTGGAATGTTAGCAGGATTGGCTTCATCAGTTCTACCTACATTAGCAAGGACCGTTTTACCTGCTTTGGGAGTTGGTGCACTATCTGGGTTGGCATCAACAGGCGTTCAAAAAGCAATGGGTAATGGATTGTATCTTAAGAAAGGTGGTTGCGTCTGTCAAGTAGAAACTGATGGTGAAGGTTTATATCTTAAACCATACAAAGGTAAAGGATTGAGTTCCGTTGGTAATGGATTGTATTTAAAACAAGGTGGTAAAATTTATGATGGAAGAGGTCTTATTTTAGGGCCTAATAGTCCATTTGCTAATATTCCTATATTAGGTGCAATATTATAAATTAAAAAATATGAATGTACATAAATTTGGAAATGAAAAACATAAAATAGTTCAACCAAAAACTATTTTTTGGAAACCTGTAGAAGTTAAGTATCCTGCTAAAAAAGTTAATCCTGTTACATGGGATATTTTTACTCAACAACCGTTAGTAATAGAAGGAGGACAAACGATGACGATAGCCTTAGGTATGGGCTTTAATATGAGTAAAGGTTTTGTTTTAGCTTCTTTATCTTATAATCTTAAACTTAATCAAATATCTATTACAAATGAAGTTTCATTAGAAGAAGTGGATGACATGGTTGCAACAATTACAAACAACTCTGATAAAATAAAAAAAATACAAGAAAACACCTTTTTGTGTCGTCTTTACTATTCTATTTAAAAATATGTTGCTGTTAATAAAATGGAACTAAAAGAAAAGATTTATTCAGAGCTACCAGAAGCACGAAATATACCAAATGCCCCATCATTACAGCCAGTAATATCAGCAGAAGACAATGGTCAATCATTCAGGTTACAAAAGATATCAGAAATTCAGACTTTTCTAGAAAATGAAGTTAGGGAAAGAGAGCAACTAAGTAAAAAATACTTGAAGATTAGTAAGAGTGTGGACAATGTAGAAGCTGGACTAACCGTTATAGCACTGGGCGCAGGAGCAGGGGGAATCGCTTTACTATCAACCGTAGTAGCGATACCTGCAACTATGGTTCTAGAAGGCTGTGCTTTAGTTGTTGGGTTAGCCGCTTTAGTAGGTAAGTTTGTAGTTAGAAGAAGCAGAACAAAATCTGAAAAACATCTTCAGATTAAAATGTTGACTGATTCAAAGCTAAACACACTACTTACACATATATCAAAAGCAATAACAGACAACAAAATAGATCATTCAGAATTTACTTTAATTATGGAAGAATTGAAAAAATACAAACAAATGAAGGAAGAAATTAGAAGTAAGTCTAAGAAAAAAAGCAAGCTAGAGGAATCGGAGAGCTTAATAGAGAAGGGACGAATAGAAGCACGGGAGGAATTCAGGAGACTTGTAGAAAGGCATTCAAAATAAAACTACCAACGCCTAAGTTTAAGTGTTCTTGTGCATGTGAGATAGACAACACAAATTAAAAAATTTTTTTTACTTTTAAAAAAATGTCATTTTTGAAGATAAAAGACCCTTTAAAAAGGGAGCAAACAGTAAAAGAATATCTTGCTACAATGAAAAGAATTCGTGATAATCAGCTTGCAGAGAGAACCGGGGATATCGAATTACAAAAAGACCTTTCAAAGTTTTTTAGACCTATTACAGAAACACAAAAAGCTTCAACAAAGGAGATTACAGAAGGGCTTATACCTATTAAAGAGGGAATTGAACAGCTACCTAAAGAGTTTCCTCAACAATTAATTCCTAAAGAAGATGATGAAGATGATGAGGATTATGAAGGACTTACAAAAATAGATAAAATGTATAATAAAATGTTAAGTTTAAATAAAGGAAAAATGGATGAAGTATTTGGTATTGAAAAAATTGGTGATGATTATTTTATGGGTGATAAAATGGTTGATTATGATGGTAATTATATTATTATTGGTGGTAAGAAATACTCATCAACAGATGGATTATGGAAACTTATTACATCAAGAAATCCCCCTTCTAGAGAAGAGTATAATGTAAATGATGAAATTATGTATGATGAAATATTAAAGGATACCAATGTTATGCACCGTGGTAATAACCCAAACAACCCCAACCCAAAAAGCAGCAAAGGGGAGAAATGGGAAAAACTGATTAGTCCTCTTTGGAAAAGTGTAAAAAAAGAAAAAGAAGCAACAGGTAAAGGAATTACCATTATCCCATCTGACCCTAACGCACTATTAGAAAGATTTGACCTTTTAATGGCAAGTAAAGGAGCCGGTAATACAGGTGTAAGAAATGAGCTTGTAAGTATTTGCGATGAATTAAAAAGACAACGTATATTAGATACAAAAACTTATAAAAAATTAATGGCTATACTATAAAAAATGATTACATCGCAAAAGAGAGGATTTAAAAGAAATTATGCTTATGGAGGAGCAGGAATATTTGATAGCTTTGTTAATTTTCTTACAAAACTCTTTACAAGCAGCGCAGCTAAACAAATTGCATCTTCAGCAGTTGATGTTGGTAAGAGTGTAGCTAAAGAAGGAGCAAAGAAAGCATTAGAGGTTGGAAAGAGTGCAGCAGTTGATGCAGGTAAAAAGTTAGTTCAAAAGGCTTTAACACCAAAATCTAAAAAGATTATAGAAAAATATACTCAAAAGCCTACTACAACAACTCAACCTGTAGTAATACAAGATATTAGCAAGTTAATGGATGGTGGTGCCATTGCTATTCAAGATTTAGTTAAGAAATTAAATAGTAAGGGTGGTGGAGTTAAAGTATTATGAAATTTAAGTTAAGTAAAAATAAACATTAAATAAATGACTAATCTAAAATTTAATTTAACGCATTATGAAAAATACAATACAAAAAAGGTTAGTATCCTTTATGCAAATTTAAAACTTAATGAAGATTGTGAAGTATTAGATTGCAGTGATACAAATTATAATTATAAAAAGACTACTTTAAAATTGTCGCCTGAAAAAGCTGATATCATTAAGGAATTCGAAGAAGATGTAAATCAATATCTAGAAAAAAATGATATTCCTAAGGTAACCATTCTTTATGGAAATAGAATTTATCTAAAAATGAAAAAAAACCTTTCAGTAGAAAAAATTGAAAATATTAAACTTAAGGGTGTGTATGTAAATGATGAAAACAAGCCATTCCCTCAACTATGGGCAAATTAATATAAACAATTATAATTTGACTTAAAATTATAATTGCATATAATAAAATGGATATTTTAAATATTAAAGCACCGATTTTAAAAGATGATAGTATTGATGAATATGAATATTATGAATATCTACCTATTACAGGGACTAATTTAAACAACCCTGGAGGAAATATTAGGATTGATATTGAAACACAAGATATTTTTTATCATCCTTCTGAGTCTTATTTACAAATTATAGGTCAATTAGTAAAAAACGATGATGGTTCAGCTTATGGTGCAGCCAATGATGTTACCTTAACAAATAATGGTTTGATGTATTTGTTTAAAAATATAAGATACCAACTTAGTGGACAAGAGATAGAAAGCATTAATTATCCTGGTCAAGCTACAACAATGCTTGGACTATTAAAATACCCAGATGACTTTTCTAAATCACAGGGGCAAAACCAACTATGGTATAAAGATAGCAATATCACCGCAGAAAGTAATACTAATAGTGGTTTTGCAGTCAGAAAACAATATATTTTTAGTTCAAATCCAGTTGGAACATTTAGTTTTAGGATACCCTTAAAACATATATTTGGTTTTTGTGAAGATTATAACAAAATTTTATATGGTATGAAACAAACACTAACCTTAACAAGAAATAATGATAATGATGCAATTTATAAAAGAGGGGACATTCTAGCTCCGGATGGTGCCGTGGCAACCCCGGCAGTTGAAACTGGTAAAGTTGTATTAACAAAAGTATCATGGTTTATGCCTCATGTAACGCCTGAAGATAGAAACAAGTTGGAACTTTTAAAATTTATTGAGAAGAAAGAAAAATTCCCAGTTGGGTATAGAATGATACAATGTGATAATATAACTGTCCCAGAAACAACCAGTTTTACTTGGAGGTTATCATCTAAATCATCCCCAGAGGTGCCACGATTTTTAATTGTTGGTTTTCAAACAGGAAAAAGTAATAACCAAGAGCAAAACCCTGCTTTATTTGACTTTATAAATATTAAAAATATTTATGTAATGTTAGGTTCAAAAAAATATCCACTATATGATCATGATATAGATTTTTTAACTAATAAAATTAGTAGAATATATAGTGAAGCCGCTTCATTTAGAAAAAAGTTTTTTAACATGGATGAATTAGTATCAAACCCTTGTATTAATCCATATGAATTTAAATTTTTTTTTCCTTTGTTTGTGTTTGATTTATCTAAACAAAGTGAAAGGCTTAAGTATTCTGTTACTGATATTCACGTTAAAGCAACATTCAACGCACCTGCTCGACAACATACTGAGGCATTTGCAGTTTTACTTAGTGACAGGCTAATTAACTTCCAGAGTGATGGGAATAAGATGAGTGTAGTATATTAAGTAATTTTTTACTTAAATAAAATGAAAAAGGTTGCTGATTTTAAGAAAATATTAACAGATAACAATATTAAGTTTTATTCCTATTGGAACAAGAAAAAGTATATTGATGTGTTAAAAGAGCATGGTTTGTATCCTGAAGAGGAAGAAAAAAAAATTTTAAAAAAAATTCCTAATTATGATAGATTAAAGGATATTGCTAAAAACCCTAAGAGGGTTACCTTAACGGATGTAAAAACTGAAGAGGTTAAAGAGTTTCCATCAATTTATAAGGCTAGTAAGTATATTGATAAATGTCCACAAACGATTGAAAACTGGAATGGTAGAGTATGGAATGATAAATATAGAATTGATATTCAGTAGTTTTATTATTTATGAAAAAATAATAAAATTTGACTTAAGGAATGAATTTTTTATTTAAAAATTATAGCGATGAATTCTTTTTCACGAAGATTTATCAATAGATTGGTAGATGCTGGTCAAACGATTGCATCTAATTTATATAGTGGTGCTCAAAGGGTTGCCTCGACAGTAATTCCTCAGAGTGTTAGAAGAAGAGTGTCTAATTTTACTAATTGGATGACTGGTAATGTTCCAGAAGAGCAAATTCCACAAGTTATAAACGAAGCTTTAGAAAATGTAGAAGAAGACTTACTGAGAATAGAAATGCCAAACACCGTATTAAGGCAAGAAGCGTCTGCATTAAGAGAATTTGCAACACAGTATGTTATAGATGGAGTGGGGGGATGGGGAGCAAATGATTTTTTAGAAGTATGTAGAGAAAGCATAACTAATTTTTTAAGAAACAATAGAAATACAAAGGTAAAGCTAGAACTAGTATGTTTATTTTCAAGGGAAAAATCTGGTGGTGGTATTGAATATAAAGAAGTTAAACTTTCTTCAAGTCATGAAATTATAACAAGGGAAAGTAATGTAGATGACGCTTATGATGATATGGTAGAACGAGTTATGAGAAATTTCGAAACTTTTTTAATACAAGGAACTGGCTGGAATTTTGAGGGGGTTATAAGCTTAACATTACATGTTGTAGAAAATATACAAGCATGGGAGGGGCTTGCAGGTTCGTGGATGCCTTTACCAGCAGGATTAAAAAGAGCAAATAACAGAAATGGGCTTGTTAATATTAAAAACAAAGAAGATCATAATTGTTTTTTATACTGTTGTATGAGGGTGGTTTATCCGAAAAAAGAACATCCAGAAATACCTGATAAAAAATTAAAAGAGCAAATCAAAAAATTAAATATGAAAGGGATAGAATGTCCCGTTAAATTGTGTGATATTAATAAATTTGAAAATCAAAATTCAGATTTTTCTATTGTTGTTATAGGTTATGATGAGAAAGATGGGTTATATCCTCTTAGAAGGCAAAGAAAAGAAACTTTTGGTAGAAAACATTTAGTGATTCTTTTGTTAATAAAAGATGAAGATGAAAATAGTCATTATGTTTGGGTAAAAAATCCAAGTGCACTATTAACATCAAAAATATCCAAAGATGGACATAAACTTTCTTTTTGTTGGAGTTGTTTAGGACATTTTACGAGTGAAAGAGTTTTAGAAGATCATAGAGTGTTTTGCTATGAAGAAGATGCTGTAAGAATTAAAATGCCAACAAAAAACCGGTGTACCGTAATGTTTAAAAACTGGGTTAAAACGCAACGACATCCTTTTGTTGTTTATGGTGATTTTGAAACGATGCAAATACCAATACAACATGCAAAACCAGACCCAAGTAAAAGTTCAACAACAAAAACTTATATGCATGTACCAACAGGTTATTCTTTCTTTTTAAAAAGTTTTGATGAAAATGTTTTTAAGTCTAGATTGTTACTATATCGAGGAGAAAAAGCAGAGGAAAAGTTTGTGGAAGAAATAGAAAGTCTGACCAAAGAAATTTTTAAATTACCAAAAAAAGATATGATACTTACCGCAGAGGATGCAGAAAAATTTAATAAGGCGGTTACTTGTTATCTTTGTAATATAAAGTTTGGGGAGGAAGAAAAAAAGGATAAAGAAGAGGAAAGCGATGAAGAAGATGGAGTGGAAGAAGAGGAAGAAAAAAAGGAAAAAGATAAAGATAGATGGAAAAAAGTAAGAGACCACTGTCATTTTACTGGTATATATAGAGGAGCCGCACATAATAAATGTAATCTTAACTTTCGTAAACCAAACTTTCTTCCTGTTTTCTTTCATAATTTGTCTGGATATGATACTCATTTATTTGTTAAAAATCTTGGTGTTAGTGAGGGGGAAATTAATGTAATTCCGAATAATGAGGAAAAATATATAAGCTTTACAAAAAAGACTTTAGTAGGTCAGTATAAAAATAAAGATATTTATAAGGATATTAGGTTTTTAGATAGTTTTAAATTTATGAGCAGCGGTTTAGCAAAACTAGCAGAAAATTTAGAAGATTATCAATTCAAAAACTTAAAAAGTGAATTTCCAAAAGAAGAAGAGTTTAAACTTCTTCGTAGAAAGGGTGTTTATCCATATGAATATATTGATTCATTAGAAAGACTTAATGAAACACAATTACCACCTATAGAAGCATTTTATTCAAAACTTGCTGGGGAAGGAATTACAGAAGAAGATTATAAACATGCAAAAAAGGTATGGAAAACATTTAAAATTAAAACTCTTGGTGAATATCATGATTTATATTTAAAAACGGATGTTCTTCTTTTAGCTGATGTATTTGAAAGTTTTAGAGAAGTTTGTTTTAACGTTTATAAATTAGACCCCGCTTGGTATTTTACTGCACCTGGTTTAGCTTGGGATGCTGCATTAAAGTTAACTGGTGTTAAGTTAAAACTGATTAGAGATGAAAATAAAATCCAATTTATTGAAAGGGGGATCCGAGGTGGAATTTCGATGATTGTTAAAAGGTATATAAAAGCTAATAATAAATATTTAGGTAAAAAGTACAATTCGAATATGCCTTCAGTATTTTGTAAATATTTAGATGCTAATAACTTGTATGGTTGGGCAATGAGTCAGAAGCTTCCAATTGATGGATTTAAATGGATGACGGAAAAGGAATTAAACAACTGGAGGCGGCATTCTTGTTTTTTGGAAGTTGATTTAGATGTTCCTAAAGAACTACATGATTATTTTAATGAGCTTCCTCTTGCTGCAGAAAGAAAAAAAGTAAATAAAGTTGAAAAGCTAGTACCAAATTTACATGATAAAAAGAAATATATTATACATTATAAAAGTTTAAAACAGTGTTTAAGTCTTGGTTTAAAATTGAAGAAGATACATAGAGGGATTAAGTTTAAAGAAAGTGATTGGTTAAAACAATACATAGATTTAAACACACAACTAAGAACAAAAGCAAAAAATGAATTTGAAAAGGACTTTTATAAGTTAATGAATAATTCAGTGTTTGGTAAAACTATGGAAAATATAAGAAAAAGGGTAAATGTTAGGCTTGTCAGAAGTAGAAAAACAGCAAGAAAATTTGTAAACAAACCAAACTTTAAGCATTTAGAAATATTTAATGAAAATTTAATAAGCATTCATATGGGAAAAACACAAATAACATTTAACAAACCAATATATTTAGGGTTTTCCATTCTTGAGTTAAGTAAAACATTGATGTATGATTTTCACTATAACTATATTAAAGCAAAATATGGAGATAGAGCAACTTTAGGACTTACTGATACGGATAGTTTATTGTATGAAATTAAAACAGAAGATTTTTATAAAGATATTTCAGATGATGTTAAAGAAAAGTTTGATACAAGTGACTACCCAAAAGAGGGACATCCTTCAGGCATTCCAGTTGGTAAAAATAAAAAGGTGATTGGCATGTTTAAGGATGAAACAAATGGAAAGGAAATAGAAGAAACTATTGGATTAAAACCAAAAATGTACAGTATTAAAATGGATGATGGGGTGGAAAATAGAAAATGTAAGGGGGTTAAGAAAAATATAATTAAGAAAACTATAACGCATCAGGATTATTTGAATTGTTTAGAAAAAAATAATGTACAGCATAGAACAATGACAAATATAAGAAGTTATAAGCATCAAATTTATACAGAAGAAATTAATAAAATAGCATTAAGTGCAAATGATGATAAAAGGTTTATTTTACCTGATGGAATTCATACACTTGCTTGGGGACATCATAGGATAGAGGAATACAAAAAATAAATTTTTATTTGTGTTAAGAACAAATAAAAATTATAAATTTTTAATTTTACCACATGTTATACATTCTAAAACATAGTTTTCATCAATATTTCTTCCTGTAATATAATTCATTATATCATTAAATGATATGTTTTCTTTTAGTTTTCTTTCAAATCTGCCTAAACAATTATTTTCATGATGAAGAATGTTATAACATTCTTTAAAAAGACCGTATTTTTTATTTTCAAAAATTGTATATTCTCTCCAATTTGTTAATTCCTGCATTTTCTTACATAGCTCACTTCTTTTTTCATTATAATCTGATATTAAGTTATTAATGATGACTACTTCTTCATTTATCTTTTCAATTGTCTCTAAATCTTCTTTTGTTAAAGTATCTCTATATTTTTCTTTTGTGTTAAGTAAAAGAACATGATTCTTTAAATCTTGCAAAACATTTATATAAGTTTCTTTTCCATATTGTATTTTTTTCCCTGTTTTATAGTTTATCCCGTTTTTTAATTTTTCATATTTTTCTTTTAAAGTAATAGCTTTTTCTAAATCACTATATAAATTAAAATCATTAACACTACTTTTTATGCGTGATAATGAATATGGTATAAAATTTCTTGGATAAAATGAAACTGGATATTTTATTGGAGGTAGATACCTTTTTATTTTATCTTCCATTATTATTTTTTTATTAAATAAAAATTTTTGCTTAATTCATTTTTTATTTCTTATAAATAAAAATAAAAAATTTTTATTTTTTATTTTTTAATTTTTTTTTTATTAAAAATCTTAAGCCCTCCACTAACTCATAAACTGGCTAGCTGTTGCATGACGCGTTGGTTGATGGGGAGGTTAAGCGATTAACTGATGTAAGGGTTTTGTCTAGTTAGTTAAGTAACTGGTTAGCTGGTTAGCTAATGCGTTGGTTAATGGGGGAGGAAAAAGGTTAAGCGATTAACTGATGTAAGGGTTTGCCTGGTTAGTTGTTGCATCACTAACTGATAAACTGGCTAGCTGTTGCACTTTGTTAGAGGAGACTTATTAAGTAAATCAAAGTATGATGATGTTAAAGCGGTTTAAAGCAAGTAAGTGGGAAATGGGTTAAAGCGGTTTAAAGGTAAATTTTTTTTTAATTTTTTTTAATTTTTTTAATTTTTTAATTTTTTTAGGAACCTTTTTTAGAGGACATTTAGTATAAGACGGTATAAAACTGTTTTTGCGGCAAATTGGTATAATATATACTACTCCTAGTTTATGGTTCCAGGTGACCCAAATCCAAACTCATCTGGTATTTCATCAAGACAAACATTGTGGCCAAATTTCAGGTCATTTGAGCAATAAATGTGGCCTCCAAAGTGCAAACAAGGTATTTCTTTAATTTGACCCAGTGAACTAGTTTATAACCCAAGTTGACCCAAATTAATCTTATGTGAGACTTTATAAAGACAAACTTTCTATCTAATTTTCAAGGCAATTGAGCAAATAATGTGGCCTCGAGAGTGCAAACAAGGTATTTCTTTAATCTGACCTAGTGACCTAGTTTATGACCCAAGATGACCCAATTTTGAACTCAATGAACTTGTTGCGCTTAGATGGGCAAACAAACTTAGAAGAGAATCACTACATACCAAATATCAAAGCTCTACGCCTTCCAGTTTTAAAGAAGAATTTTAAAGTTCTCCTTCTTTGTTCCTATGTTCAAACTTGTGACCCCCGGGGCTGGGCCAGTTTTGACCCAGGGGCATCATATGAACAAACTTGGTAGAGGTCCACTAGGAAATGCTAAATACCAAATATCAAAGCTCTACACCTTCCCGTTCAAGAGAAAAAGGAATTTAAACTTTCCCTTCTTTGTTCCTATCTTCGAACTTGTGACCCCCGGGGCGGGGCCAGTTTTGACCCAGGGGCATCATATGAACAAACTTGGTAGAGATCCACTCTGAGATGCAACATACTAAATATCAAAGCTCTACACCTTTCGGTTTCAGAAAAGAAGAATTTTAAATTTTTCCTTCTTTGTTCCTATGTTCGAACTTGTGACCCCAGGGGCTGGGCCAGTTTTGACCCAAGCAGCATCCTTGAAACAAACTTGGCAGAAGTCCACTAGGAGATGCTACATACTAAATATCAAAGCTCTATAATTTCCCATTTAAGAGAAAAAAAAAATTAAAGTTTTCCTTCTTTGTTCCTATGTTTGAACTTGTGACCCCCGGGGTGGGGCCAATTTTGACCTTAAGGGCATCATATGAACAAACTTAGTAGAGGTCTACTAGGCAATGCTACATACCAAATATCAAAGCTCCTTCCAGTTTCAGAGAAGACGATTCTTAAAGTTTTCCTTCTCTGTTCCTATGTTCAAACTTATGACCCCCGGGGCAGGACCAGTTTTTGCCCTAAGGGCATCATATGCACAAACTTGGTAGAAATCCACTAGAAGATGCTACATACCAAATATCAAAGTGCCATGCCTTCCTGTTTCAGAGAAGAAGATTTTTAAAGTTTTCCTTCTTTGTTCCTATGTTGGAAATTGTGACCCCCGGGGCGGGGCCAGTTTTGACCCCAAGGGCATCATATGAACAAACTTGGTAGAGGTCCACTAGGCGATGCTACATACCAAATATCAAAGCTCTATGCCTTCCAGTTTCAGAGAAGATGATTTTTAAAGTTTTCCTTCTTTGTTCCTATGCTCAAACTTGTGACCCCGGGGCAGGGCCAGTTTTGACCCCAAGGGCATCATATGAACAAATTTGGTACAGGTCCTATAGGAGATGCTTCACGCCAAATATCAAAGCTCTACGCCTTCAAGTTTCAGAGAAGAAGATTTTTAAAGTTTTCCTTCTTTGTTACTATGCTCAAACTTGTGACCCCCAGGGCGGGGCCAGTTTTGACCCCAGGGGCATCATATGAACAAACTTGGTAGAGGTCCACTAGGCAATGCTACATACCAAATATCAAAGCTCTACGCCTTCCAGTTTCAGAGAAGATGATTTTTTAAAGTTCCCCTCTTTGATCCCATGTTCGAACTTGTGACCCCCGGGGCAGGGCCAGTTTTGACCCCAAGGGCATCATATGACCAAACTTGGTAGAGGTCCACTAGGCAATGCTACATACCACATATCAAAGCTCTACGCCTTCCAGTTTCAGAGAAGATGATTTTTTAAAGTTCCCCTCTTTGATCCTATTTTCGAACTTGTGACCCCCGGGGCAGGGCCAGTTTTGACCCCAAGGGCATCATATGAACAAACTTGGTAGAGGTCCACTAGGAGATGCTTCATGCCAAATATCAAAGCTCTATGCCTTCTAGTTTTAGAGAAGAAGATTTTTAAAGTTTTCCTTCTTTGTTCCTATGTTGGAAATTGTGACCCCCGGGGCGGGGCCAGTTTTGACCCCAGGGACATCATATGAACAAACTTGGTAGAGGCCCACTAGGAGATGCTCCATGCCAAATATCAAAGCTCTACGCCTTCAAGTTTTAGAGAAGAAGATTTTTAAAGTTTTCCTTCTTTGTGACTATGCTCAAACTTGTGACCCCCGGGGCGGGGCCAGTTTCGACCCCAGGGGCATCAAATGAACAAACTTGGTAGGGGTCCACTAGGAGATGCTACATACCAAATATCAAAGCTCTGCGCCTTCTAGTTTCAGAGAAGAAGATTTTCAAAGATTTTGCTTTTTTTTCCCCTTTTTGTTGCCATGGCAACCACAGTTGTGGGTGGAATTCAATTCTTTGAACAATTTTGGTAGAGCTTCACCCAAGGAACATCCCTGCCAAGTTTCATCAAGATTGGCCCAGTGGTTTAGGAGAAGAAGATGTTTAAAGAAATTGTTGACGGACAACGGACGACAGACGACAGACGCCGGACATAGGGCAATCACAATAGCTCACCTTTAGCACGTTGTGCTAAGGTGAGCTAAAAAATGTCAGATAATCTTTCACCTCCTACCAACAGCATAGATTTCAGACTGCATAGGATATGCAGTTCAGACTGCATAGGATATGCAGTCTGATCTTGTCTCTACACTGTCCATTGATTTCATGGTTATTCTTGCTTACATACCATTGAAATGGTTTGGTTGACTGCGCACTTATATGTGGCCGTTGTATACGCGTGAAAACAAAATTGGACTTATGCCAAAAAAATATGTTTCAAACTGACATACATGTATGTCTCTTGAGCTGTTGCCATGTTAATACTGAAATACTATTGAAATATCACCCATCCACACATTTTATCACTCACCTAAGTGAAAATGTCAACATCATTTTCTCTCTACCATGTCTTGAAATTTTAGACTCATCCATAATGAAAGATTATACGCCCATTCTCAATAAAATGTTACATTTGATGTTTCAGTATCTGTAAAGCTTATTTTAACTAATACCTGCAAGAACAAGTCGTTTTCAGAGGTATGTAATTAAGACACAGTGAGACAGAGCTAAAAATTCGAGACATTTGTATTTGTTTTCGCACGCGGTCACCGTTTTGGTCCCAAAATGAAATGTATGTTACTGTCACCATTTTAAATTTTCGGTTTCAAGCTTGTGAACCAATGGCAAAACCATTTCAATACTAAATCATTCTCTTTCCGTAACAAAGAATCACATTTAAGGTTTGTAAAATTGTGCCCAGATGTATTTTTCATGGTCATCGGTAGGTTTCATCCATTCTTATTTGATGTCGCCAAAATCTGAAAAGTCGAATTTGCCCTCTACCAAAGGTAAAAACGCACCTTGCCTAAAGCCTGTCTAACAATTGGACTTAAATATTCACGTTTTGAACAGCAAAATACATATTGCCCGTCAAGAAATTAATCTCAAAGTTGATGTCATGAACTGCATTTTTGACAAAAATTAATCCAGTATCTACCAGATTCGATTTTTTTCATTTAATAATGAAACAAACGTTACAATGGTTTTAAGTAAAACTATTTAAGAAATAAAGCTGTAAAAGGTACACATAGATCACTGCACAGGCTATTTTCATTAACATAACTATAAGGTCACCATGTGAAAGCAGACTTTGTCAGGATCCCCTTACAGTCTGAATGAAACATACGTGATGAAACATACGTGACCGTACAATATCAGTTATTTTCCCGAGACGACAAAGAAGTTGTCCTATGGATAACTTGGCTATTCCTGTAATATTGGTGATGGTATATGGAATGCCATAGCAGAAAATATTCAAGATACTAGAGGCGCTTGAGCGCCTGTATCGCTCCACAGGCCTGATATTTCTATAATGGCGAAAAGAAGTTTTTAACAATTACCATTCAATCCTGCATTTTAGCTCACTGAAGAAAAAAGGTATGGAAAAAACTTGTGAGAAAAGAAGAAAAAAATGGTAACCAGCATTTTCTTAGTTTCCCACAATAATTTCTATCCTTTTTTATATATGTCTTACTAATTTGAAGATATGTTGTCTGCAACAGGTCCTTTCACAAACAATTTTGGGTGGGGAAACATCAAAATATAGAAAATATGTCTTTCTCAGAGTCGTTAAAAGTTGTGATTGTGTGGTAAAGGGGTAATCTAAAAGAACAGCTAGGAGGGCAAATGAATGAATGTTATAGCAATATAGATCAACTTACATCAATACACCAGATAGAATGAAATATGCTGGCATACAATGAACACCTAATCCCTAATAATCAACTTTTCAGTCACAGTTAGAATGTCTTCTGTGGCAAACAACACAAAATGGTCTACAAATGCATTTACATAAATCAAATATCCTGCTCCAGGGCACAGATTAATTCTGGTGTACTGAAGTTGCAGGATCAGTTTGACTGGATAACATTAATGCCTTATCACAAATGTAAAGCCCTGTCCCACTGTGTACCAGGTCACCAGGATTTACACCCCTTCTGTCCACTCTGCATTTACTCATTAGTAGGTCAACAAACCTTTACCAGAACTAATAAAAGTGCAGAGGTTCTCTTGTTCTATATCAAAAGGACTATAAAGTACCTACAACATGGGGGTTTTGTTATTAAAATACTTTTTCTTTTTTATCTTGGCATGGTTACTCAGGCTTAGTAATAAGGCAAAATTGAAAAGCTCAAGTTGTGAAAGGTGCTCAAGCTTTTATCTTATTTATGGCCAGTGATATTTTATTACTAGTACTAACTAATAGCATATCATTGGAGTAAATTGTGATCTTAATACCAAGGAAAATGTGTGGGCTTAAATAGGACAGCCCTGACTAGGTCAAGTCAATCCAATTTTCTTCCTTTTTCTTTGTTAGTCAATAAAACTAACACAATAAATAGTTTTGGAGAAGAACATTTTTTTGAAATATAAGCCTTCTCTACAAAAAAATATGTTTTTAGGTGTATCATTTTTTTAAAAGGAATTTGGTATACAACCACCATAGAAACAATTTGGCAGACAACCACCATAGGAACTTACCTGCAAAACAACAATGAAATCCAATGAATAGTTTTAGAGAAGAAATTTTTCAAAGATTTTACTTTATACCATAAAAGGAAAATGAGTCTCCCATAAAAGCCATGTTTTTTGACAGATCATTTTTTTTTTAAAGGAATTCTGTAAACCTGTATCTAAGGAACATTCCTGCAAAATAATAATGCTATCCAAATAGCGGTTTGGGAGGAGAGGATTTTTAAAGGTTTTTTACTTTGGTTGCCATGGCAACCAGAATTCTTCATGGAACACAATTATTTGAAGGAATTTGAAAGAGGACCACCAAAGGAACATTCCTGTGAAATTTGGTAAAAATCCAGTCAATAGTTTCTGAGGAGAAGTTTTTTAAAGAAAAAGTTTACGGACGCACGCACGGACGAACGGACGGACGGACGCACGACGGACACGACGCCATGACAATAGCTCGCTGGCCTTCGGCCAGTGGAGCTAATAAAAACACTATCAAAATATTTAAAATATTCAATCAAGATAGTCGCAATTATACCAAAATGATATATAAATTTGATATATGACAGCAAAATTATCATATCAAAACATAAAACCACTTCAAGACAAATAAATATACTTCAAGATGTAAAAACAGCATCAACATTTTAAAAACCACACCAAGACAAATAAATATACTTCAAGATGTAAAAACAGCATCAACATTTTAAAAACCACACCAAGACTCACGTGACCAATCAAGACTCACGTGACCACAAAATCCACGACATCATCACTTGGCGAAAAGTGTCTGTATTCCGTGATGATAAGGAAACAACTTGATGAAATTAAGAATTAAGACCAGAATATGAGCTAGAAATTACTTGCCTTCATAAAAAAAATCATTTCTCGTCACTCTCATATCAAAAGAATAACTTGGATAACTATTTTCATGTTCAATGTGCATGCCTTCTTGTGCAAACATGGCGTGACCTAATTCCGGTAGCTCGGTAGTATTTACTGCAGAAAGTCGATGATCTTTGCATTTTTTTGAGAAGTAACACTACTTAGCATCAAAAAAAAAAAGAAGAAGATTTCTTTAACATACGATAATTAGTTTATTTTCCAGTGTATTTGTCTTGTATTTGTCTGAAATTCAAGGGCAATGAGACATTCGAATATTGGTAAGGGTTACGAGCAGAAATACCATGTGACGTCATCAAAATATGTGCTCTACGAGATGTACACAAAAATCACCGGTTCAAGGACACTCACGGAATAAGGACACTCGACGATATATGCACAGCACTTCTAGTAATAGAGGCCTAACATACATACGATACGGTATCTGGCATTGCCATTGCATTGTTACGATTGTGTAGCAAAAGATCAGACTGCAGGCCTTCAGTATCTTTTCAAATGCCTGTGTCTTTTCTGTCTGCATTTCCTATCTGTCTGTCTGCCTGTTCGTCCGTCCGTGTATATGTATGTGTGTCTGTCTGCCCTCCGTAGGTCTATTCATCTGTCGATCTGTGCGTCTGTCTTTTTGCCTGTCTGTATCTTTATGTCGGCCTTCCCTATGTCTGTCTGTCTGCTCATCCGTCTGTCTGTCTATATGTATGTGTGTCTGTCCGTCTGTCAATATGTAATCGTGTCCGTTTGCCCACTGTGTGTCCCTTACTCTGTCGGTCTGTGCGTCTGTCTGTCTTTCTTTTCTTTGGCTGCCTGTCTGTGTCTTTCTTTCTGTTGGTCTTCCCTATATCTGTCTATCTGTTGGTGCGTCCGTCTATTTTGTATGTGTGTCTTTGTGTTTGTCTGTCCGTCTATCCATATGTATGGGTGTCTGTCTGTCCTTCGTTGGTCCGTTAACCTTTCGGATCTTTTGGAGGATCAGACTGCACAGTGTTTTTCTGTCCGTCTTCCCATGTTTTTCTGTCTATTTTTTTGTCCGTTCGTCCGTCCGTCTGTTCATGTGCACGTCTGTCTGTCTTTTTCTCCGTGGGTCTGTTTATCTGTCGGTCTGTGCGTCTATCTCTCTTTTTGTTTGTGTGTCTGTGTTTATCTGTCGGTATTCCCTATGACTGTCTGTTTGTTCGTCCGTCCGTCTGTCTCCCCTTCGTGTGTCCGTTCATCTATCTGATCTTTAGGAGGCTCAGGCTGCACAAACATGCAGTATGATCTTACACTTTATGCTTTAATGAATGAAACAACATCACGGACATTTGAAGGGGCATCTGAAACACTCCTCCTGAGGTCTCTCATGAGATCTTGGAACTGCGAATGTCTAAAGAGCTGAGTAACTTCGTCTGGGTGGTCCATGATTAACGTTAATACGCCGAATAAAAAATGACAGTGTGACTGTCAACAGTCAAGCAGCAGCAGTGTGTGTACGTTCTTTTCGCCAAGTGATGACGTTGTCGATTTTGTGGTCACGTGAGTCTTGATTGGTCATGTGAGTCTTGATTGGTCATGTGAGTCTTGGTGTGGTTTTTAAAATGTTGATGCTGTTTTTACATCTTGAAGTATATTTATTTGTCTTGGTGTGGTTTTTAAAATGTTGATGCTGTTTTTACATCTTGAAGTATATTTATTTGTCTTGGTGTGGTTTTTAAAATGTTGATGCTGTTTTTACATCTTGAAGTATATTTATTTGTCTTGAAGTGGTTTTATGTTTTGATATGATAATTTTGCATGGTATATTACGTCACCATCAACGCTTAGGACATGTGCTGAAGTTGGCAACGGTCAAATTTTGCTGATGATGTTGGGAATTTCGTCTTGACATTATACGTGTCAGGTAAGCTTTCAGAAGACTTTTATTGGATTAGTTTGTATGTATCTAATATTATTCCCGTTCAGTAGATTTAGAGGATGTCCGGGGACGCAATGAATTCATGCCCATTATTTCTTGTTACTACTATAACGCTTCCAAACACATAGAAACATACGTTATCAATGTAACGTATGTTTCATCTTGTAAATATTCTATTGTAAGACCTGTAAGTTAACTCTTGTATAGGTAATTAATACAGATAACTGTAAAAATATATTTTTTAAGAGATTTCAAAGAGTTTTATTAGTGGATGTCTAATGGAAAAGCTTTGTTGCTAATGGGGGAGAAGGAAACTCCTCACCCTATGAATTCTCATTTGATTAAATACATGTATTATGACAGCTCAAATTGAAATTCTCTTTTTTTCAATAAACAATCCAAAAATTAATTCAGCCATTAAAACTATTCCTATTTCATCAGAGTAATACAGAAATGTTTGTACCATGTTAGATCTAAATCTATATTAAGAAAAAACAAATCTTAAATTAACCAGGTTTTGCAATCTATGTTTCAGGATGTTCAGGGCTATCCAGAGATACATAGTCTTCCTTCACAGTATAGGAACCGATTTATATTTGATGCAGTTATTAATCACGAAAACTTCTTTGGTTGCTGCGCCACATGGAACTACTATGAAAGCAATCATGAGAAAAAAGTCTGGGATGGTGCGGGAGGGACAGTTAAAAGCCGTGCTGATGAGGCTGTCCACAATACAAGAAGCAGATGGTTTTATGAGCTGGGCGAGTAAATCAAATATGAAAGCCGTGACATTCCTTTTCGTTGACAAAGTTCCGAGTAAGATTGTGACTTTAGATCACTTCTCTCCAGCATATGAAGTTAACACTTGTTAACGGAACACTACAGCTTTGATCAGCTTTATATGTGCGGTATGTCCCGTTACTGCTAAAGTTGTATCACAGGTAACATCAGTGACACTCGGAACGTATTAAATATGACAGTTCACATATTGAAAGGGTTGAAAATGGAACTCCTTCATCTCAAAAGCAATTACAAGCTACTGGAGATTACATTTCGTTTCTGCAAGGAGCTGGAATATTGGATTGATTCTAGAAGTAGAAAATAACACTTGTTTTGACTACAATGTCACATTTATGCACAGAGAAAAAAAGGTCCTTTGAATTTCCAATGGCCCTGTAAAGAAGACAGTGTATGGCACAAAGAATCACAAATCATATGTAAAGTGAATCCATAGGTAGCTTCTGGCAAATCAAAGAGAAAGTAGAAACTAGAAAAATGTGATGAAGATAAAATTGAAGAATTTTTTTCAGTAATGGGATACAGTTGAAACATACGTTACGGTAGAATTCCAGTGTTTGACTAAATGTAATGAAGCATAACTCTTTGAACTCTATGCTTGGGCTAACTTGGTCATTAAAACATTATCTAAACAGGACAATTCATGACAGTTGACACCAGCAACTCTTTAAATACCTCGTTCAGCCATATCACACGTTATCTATTCTACATCAACTCTACAGCTCGCTTTGTCAAATCAGATACATGAGATTATGTCAGTTTTAATGACAAAGAGAATAGATAAGTAACAAATAACAAAATATTTAGGTTTAAACTACCGTACATGTGCATGTTTGTATTTTGAACACGTTAATGATGCTCGGGCCGTTTACTTAAAACATACGTTACCTTTAGATATATGTTCTGTATTGAAATTCGTTTTAGCAGGTCGAAGAAGAACATAGTTAACTTTGATTATTTCAGTACTTGAATGTTTAAAGTTTGTATTACAGTTGCAGATCTTAGTAAGAACCAAAGATTAAATGTAAAAACAATAGTTGTAAGAAGAACGAAACCAAAATGTGACCACATTTTGTCGTTTTGAAAACCCGATTCTTTTTTAATGTTTGCTACTTTAAGGGAAAGGGTAAAATGTGTTTCTCGCTATTTCATTTCTGTGTTGTTGACGTCTTAGTTTTAGAGAAAAAGAGCCCTTGTTTGATAATTCCAGTGACATTTCAACTATTTTCACAAAAGAAACACGTAGATGGTTGAAGAAACATACGTTACCCACATACTTGGGTACTCTACGGGAATTATTATTTTTTCCGAAATAGAATCAATGATGTTCACGATATTTTGGAAAATTGTTGTACATACATGTATCTTTGAAACAGAGTGCAAAGTTTTCAAATTTGCGAAGGTCATTTTTTCGATTTTTCTTCTGCTGAAATGTTACGTTTTATTGAGAATGGGCGTATATGCAAATGACATACATCATTACTCAATTGATGGGGTTTGTCCTAGAAAGTTTATGTTAACTCTTAACTCTTTACCAAAAGACAAAATTTTACACTGGTCCAATTTCAAAGCTGTTGCAGACGACAAATAAAATGTGGCTCAACTGATGATACCTGAAGAGTAGCAAACATTGAAGGAAAAGGAGAAATGCTGGTTACCTGCATTTTCTTCTTATCTCACCATGTTTTCAAAAGGCTTCTTTCCTAGGGTCATTAAAAGTCGGACTGTGTGGTACAGGGTTAACCAAACAACAAAATTTCAAACTCAACCAAACTGAATGCATTTGCAGACTACAAATTAAATGTAGCTCAAATAATGATTTATGTTTTTGATGGGGGAAGAAAACAATGTTGGAAAAGGAGAAAATGCTCGTTACCAGCATTTTCAAAACAATGTTTTCAAAAGGCTTCTGCTTCAGGGTCACTAAAACTTCTGATTGTGTGGAAAAGGGTTAAAATTTGTATTGGATTTGTATTGTAGCTTTATCCCTGTTTTAACAGCTTCGGTCATAGTCCACAGCGGTCAGTGCATCTATGCATGTGTTTCCTGGCTTCCTGGCTTTCTCACACCAGTACTGACATAACTTTCTTTCCAAGTCACTGACTACTTTTCTCACATGCATCACAGATGAGAGGCTAAAAATCGCCAGAAAGAAAGTTTGCCTCAACTGGATATCAAACCCGTAACCACCAGTTAACAAGTCAGATAGACAAACCACTAAGCAACCCCGTCAGGCTAAGGCATTAAAAGAACAGTCTAAGATAAAACAAAAAAGGTCTACGAAACCAGTATTTTTTTCTTTTTCCCACAATGTCTCCAAAAGCCACTGCATCATGGTTTTAACAACCATGAATAACATTTTTGTGAAAGGGTCAACCATTGAAACCGTTTTGTGTTTTTTTTTACCCTGATGAAGAAGGCCTTTAAAAACATTGTGGGAAAAGTATAAAATGTTGTTTCTCTAACGATGTTTTCTATCCTTTCATAGACAAAGTCCATCACAGGAGCTACATCCAGTTTCTTGTATGCAAATACTTTACCTGAGAAAGAGGTTATTCAAAATTTTGATATCTGGTAACAAGTTAACCCTTTCCCAAACAAGCTCTGGTTTTCATGTGTCTGCAGTACAAGTCTTTTGAAAACACAGTGGGAAAAGGAGAAATTGCTCGTAACGAGCAATTTCTCCTTTTCCCACAGTGTTTTCCACCCTTTTGGAGAACTTTCTGTCATTTTCATCAAATTTAAAATTGTCGTCTGCAAACTCTATCAAATTGGACCAGTCTAAAATTTATCGTTTGGGAAAGGGTTAACTCTTTACCAAAGAACAGGATTTTGCACTAGTCCAAATTACAAACCAATTGTAGGTGACAAAATTTGTGGCTCAGATACCAGGATTATGACTTTGAAATATAATGGTGGAAAACACAGTGGGGGGAAAAAAGAGAAAATGCTGCTCCTTATCCCACAATGTTTACAAAAGCTGTCTTCCTCAAGTTCATTAAAACCAGGAATTGTTGGGTAGATGGTTCTCTTTACCAAAGGACAAAAATTCGGTCATCTAAATCAAACACATTATTATGCTGGCCACAATTTACTGCTGCTCAAATGACGAGATTCTTCTATTAACTCTTTACCAAACGACAAAATTTTAGACTGGTCCAAATTGAAAGCATTTGCAGACGACAAAATAAATGTAAGTGAAAAATTGAAATTTGCTTTGGGAAGGGTAGAAAACATTGTGGGAAAAGCAGAAAATGCTGGTTACTAGCATTTTCTCATTTTCCCACAATGTTTTCAAAAGGCTTCTTTCACAGGGTCGGTAAAAGTAGGATGGTGTGGTAAACAGCAGAAAACATTGTGGGAAAAGAAGAAAATGCTTGTTACCAGCATTCTTTTCCCACAATGTTTTTCAAAAGTCTTCAACCCCAGGGTCGTTGGAACTCGGATTAATTTAGGATTCAGAGCTATACTGACATCACTGGTCCAAACGATACCACCTGTTGCCCTGATGATGAATGTAGATGTGTCATAGATATTCCACCTGAAAATTAATCCTATTATACAAATCAAAGCACTGACACAATAATGGCAGCAGGTCTTGAACACACACTTATGGACGGTTAGGCTCCAACAAATAAATCTAAAGTGATATTGCAAATTAACCCTTAACCCTTTACCACACAGTCCCTAGTTTTGACGACCCAGAAGATGAAGCCTTTTGAAAACATTGTGGGAAAAGGAGAAAATGCTGGTAATGTTTTCTACCCTATCAAAGACAGAAATCCATATCTGAGCTACAATTATTTTGTCGTCTGCAAATGCTTTCAATTCAGGCGATGCCAAAATTTTGTAATTTGGTAAAGAGTTAAAGCGTCTGTCACTACTACTGTTGCCCTTGGGGCCATTGTAGATCAAGATCAGTCTGCACAAAATGTGCAGTCAGATTTCTGATCTACAGTGTCCACTTTGCTGAGACACTACACGAAAAAAGCAACCACGAAATTGCATTCATCTAGGTCTTGTTCTAGAGTGAAAATGTCCACTGGGTTTATTTGGTGCCTTTAACTCTTTATCAAATGTTAAAATTTTAGACTTGACAAAATTTAAAGAATTTGCAGACGACAATTCAAATTTGCTGCAAATGATGAATTTTTTTCTTTGATAAGGTAGAAAACATTGTGGGAAAAGGAGAAAATGCTGGTTACCAGCATTTTCTCCTTTTCCCCCTTTGTTTTCAATAGGCTTCTTCTTCAGGGTTGTTAAAACCTGGGATTGTGTGGCAAAGGGTTAAGGGTAAAAACACAAGACCCATGCAAAGTTTCTGCTACAAGCGTATTTCACTTGAAGTTCTGCATCAGCATGGTAGCATTACTTTTGGGGGAAGAATTTGTTTTGGAGTGAAATGAAGATTGACATCCTCAAGGGAAAAGCCTTCTGAAACCTTTGTGGGAAAGGGAGGACATTCTGGCAACCAGCATTTTCTCCATATTCCACAATGTTTTCTACCTTTTCAAAAACAAATCCTATTATTTGAGGCACATAACTCTTTACCAAACAACAAAATTCTAGACTTGTCCAAACTGAAAACATTTGCAGATGACAAAAACACTGTGACCTAACAAGAGGACCATTGGCCTTAAAGCGCTCACCTAACTAAAGTCATCTACAGTTGATAAAGCTGAAGAGATCCTGGTTTTAATGATGTAAGACACATGGGTGTAAGTGACCTACCTTTTGAATTAATGTGACTAAATTCCCAACTTGTCCAAGATATCATACTGAAAATGTAGCCTCTACGGTGCACACAAGGGTTTTCTAAGATTTGGTCCAGTGACCTACTTTTTGACCAGATGTGGCTCACTTTGAAACTTATCCAAGATATCATCAAGGCAAACTTTCTAACCAAGTTTCATGAGAATCAGGCTGAAAATGCGGCCTCTAGAGTGCACACAAGGTTTACCTAAGATCTGACCATGTAACCTACTTTTTGCTCCGACATGACCAACTTTCAAACTAGTCCAAGATTTTATCTAGACAAACATTATGACCAAGTTTCATGAGCATCAGGCTGAAAATGTAGCCTCTAGAGTGCACACAAAGTTGTTGTTTTTTTAAGATTTAGCCCAGTGACCTACTTTTTGACTAGGCATGACCCAATTTCAAACTTGTCCCAGATATAATCAAGACAAACATTCTGACCAACTTTAATGTGTTTCAGGCTGAAAATGTGGCCTCTAGAGTGCACACAAAGTTTTTGTTTTTAAGATTTAGCCCAGTGACCTACTTTCTGACCCAACATGACCCACTTTCAAACTTGTCCAAGATATTATCAAGACAAACATTCTGACCAAGTTTCATAAGTTTCAGGCTGAAAATGTGGCCTCTATAGAGTGCACACAAGGTTTTTCTGAGATTTGGCCCAGTGACCTACTTTTTGACCCGACATGACCCAATTTCAAATTTGTTCAACATATTATCAAGACAAACATTTTGACCAAGATTCAAGAGTATCAGGCTTAAAATATGGCCTATAGACTGCACACAAGATTTTTCTTAGATTTAGCCCAGTGACCTACTTTTTGACCCGACATGACCCATTTTTGAACATGTCTGAGGTATCATCAAGACAAACATTCTGACCAAGTTTCATAAGTATATGATTAAAAGTGTAGCCTCTAGAGGGCACACAAGATAATTGTTGAAGCCTGGACGACACAAGACGGACTCAGCATGATCACAAACGCTCACCTTGAGAACTTCCTGCTTAGGTGAGCTAAAAACTGAAACTTATGTAGGTATGATTAGAAAACATTGTGAGAAAAGGAGAAAATGCTGGTTACCAGCATTTTCTCCTTTTCCCTCAATGTTTTCCAAAGACTTCCTTCTCAGGATCATTAAAAGTCTGGATTGCGTAGTTAAGAGTTAAGTTTGTTGTCTGCAAATGCTTTCAAATTGGACCGGTCCATAATTCTGCCTTTTGGTAAAGAGTTAAGATAGCAATTGAGGTCCTGTTTGGCTCAGGGGTGAAGTTGTAGGATTCCATAGGTCCCAGGTTTGATTCTCACATGCAGTTTTGGCTTTTTCATGGGTGTATCCTTGGGCTAGACACTTTAGAGCCCCATTTTTGCACTTGTGAAAACTAGAACACACACCAATAAGTGAGTTGTCTCAAATAATCTGGAGAGCAGACAACCCAGAAAACTGGAAAAATTTTTCATGCCTCTTACTGAGCCCCTACTCCATTTGTCACACTGTTTTCACTCAGTTTTTGACAAGCAGAGCTAGTCTATAGGCATCAAGACTGATCTAGATTCAAAGTATACAAAAAAACCCACAGTTGCCAAATACTGCCTCACAGAAAATACTTTTTTCTGTTAGAAATCTTAATTCTGTTATATGACAATTTAGACAAAAACAACCAAATATCTACCTCTCTAAGTTGAACATGTTGTCTTACATAGTAATTAAGTGAATAAGAGGTCATTTATAAGGTACATGATCTTTGCTTATATGTAAATTAAGTGACCTATGCTAAGCAGAGAATCACTTATTCCTACACCACTGTAACATTATGAATGAATCTATTATACATGGATACATCTAGGTATTAACTTTAGAAAATGCCAGGCTATATCAACCGTCATTGGACAGAGAACCCTTGTCATTCATTATTTACATCACTGTGTACAGTTAAACTGTTATGCTGAACTGTTATTCTACCTCTTGAATATTAACCCTTTACCAAACAAATCCAAGTTTTAATGACACTGGGGAAGAATCCCTTTGAAAATACCGCGGGAAAAGGAGAAAATGCTGATAACCATCATTTTCTCCTTTTCGCACATTTTTTTCTGCCCTTTTGGAATCACGTTTCATCAGTTCAGCCACATTTAATTTATGGTCTGCAACAGCTTTGAATTTGGACGAGTGTAAAATTTTTGGTTTTGTAAAGAGAGTTAAATAGTTAACTACATCTTGTGCTACTGGATATTGACTCATTGATCGTATTGTGTTTAACGCCTTTTTCAACATAATTTCAGTGATATTGCGGCAGCCAGAGCACCTATCCATGCTTTCCTGGAGTTTCTTTTACCAGCACTAACACAACTCAATGACCTTTTGTGGACAGTGTGGATTAAGATCAGACAGCACAGAACGTGCTGTCTGATCTTGGATCTACACTGTCTGATAAAAGGATATTTTTTCCAAAATGTAACTTTGAAATAGCAATATTCAGGTGTTTACCATCAGCTTGGAGGTTTAACATTTTTAGCAGGTTAATGGTTAAACTATAGTGGATTATAGTTAAACAATAGCACGCATAGCCCCGGCAGCTCAGTCGGTAGCGTACAGGACTTGAGAACAGGAGGCCGCTGGTTTGATCCCCGACTCTGCAAATTTCTTTCTGAGGATTGATGATAGTCATTGCAACAGGATTCATTTCTCTCTCACGTTTGGAAGATTATAGTTATGTGGAAAGCAGCCAGAGGCTTGGAAAGAATATTGTGCGGAGCATTGGTAGAAGAAACTCAAGGAAAGCATGGATATATGCACTGTCCACCGCTACATAACTGAAATAATGTCAAACACCATACATACAATCAATCAATCAAATTTGCTAGTCTGTCAGTACTTTCAGTACTTTGATTCTACATTTCACAGGCGTAAAAAAAGTGCTTAACAAATGCAAGGATAAGGGAAAAGCTGAATAGCTGGCAAAAAAACTTATTCCAGCTCTAGGTATAAATATTTAATTGAGAAATTTGATGTGTCTGATTGTTGCTAAAGAGCAAACGATAGCTTTTCCCCCTGGGGAACTGTACGAAAAGGCATTCTGTCCACTGATGACATTTTCATTTGTATTTCAACCCTTGTAGCTCTGAATCCACATCCTGCTAAATAAGTTAACTCTTTACCAAACAACAAAATTTTAGACATACGTCCAAATTGAAAGCAGTTGCAGACAAATAAAATGTGACTCAAAAACTAAAATTTCTCTCTGGAAGTGTAGAAAACATTGTGGAAAAGCAAGTAAATGCTTGTTACCAGCACTTTCTCCTTTTCCTACAATGTTTTCAAAAGCTGTCTTCCTAAGGGTTGTTAAAACTTGGGATTGTGTGGTAAAGGGTTAAATAAAACTTTCAAGCTGATAGTAAACACAACACCTAAATAAGGTGATAGTAAACACCTAAATAGTGTTATTTCAAATTTATTTATGAAGTCAGTGAGTCATGCTTGGCAGTTGAAGGGTTAATCCATACTTCACTGCTTAAGCTGACAATGTACATAAAGATCAGACTACACATTATAATGTGCAGTCTGATCTTGGATCTACTCCATCTTGCCCGAAATTCTGACCAAAAAAAGCCATTGAAATTCCTGTACATTATATTTGCATCTTTAGTCCTAAGCACATCATCATCATTTATTTACTACAACAAGGATTAACCTGTTTAGCACCAAAGGCAGAAACAGGAGCTTTTGCAGATGGCACAGATCAAGATCAGACTGTGTATTCTGTGCAGTCTGATCTTGGATCTATGATATCTGCTTGTTTAGTCATGTTTTAATAATATGGTAAAACTACATAATATGTCTTAGCTGCAGTGGATCTGTATAATAGTATTACAGTTGTCAATAGAGGTCAGTTTGGCACTGAAAGAGGTAACAGATAGATACTGGTAAACATTGTGTTTCAGGATGGTTACTCCAAGAATACTAATGTCACAATTTAACCCTTAACTCTTTACCGCACAATGCCGCCTTTTAACGCCCCTGGGAAAGATGCCTTTTGAAAACATTGTGGGAAAAGGAGAAAATGCTGGAAACCAGCATTTTCTCCTTTTCTCACAATGTTTTCTACCCTATCAAAGAAAAATTGCACCATTTGAGCCACACTGAAATTGTCGTCTGCAGATGCCTTCAATTTGGACAAGGCTAAAATTTTGTCGTGTGGTAAAGGGTTAACTCTTTACTTTATGATAAAAATTTAGACTAGTCCAAATTGAAAGCATTTGCAGACAACAACATAAATGTGACTTTTCCCACAATGTTTTCAAAAGCCTTTTCTATAAGGGTCGTTAAAACTCGGGATTGTGTGGTAAAGAGTTAAGTCTTTACTATGTTATAAAAATTTAGACTAATTCAAATTGAAAGCATTTGCAGATGACAAATTCACTGTATCTCAAATGTTGAGATTTCTATTTAAAGGATAGAAAACATTGTGGGAAAAGGAGGAAAGGCTGGTTACCAGCATTTTTTTTTCTTTTTCTCACAATGTTTTCCAAAGCCTTCTACCCCAGGGTTGTTAAAAGTCAGGGTTGTATGGTAAAAGGTTAACCCCTCAACTGTCCGATAGATTAAATTAAAAAGTTTTCGATAAATTAATGAAATCAAAAAATTCAGATTACAGATATCTTTTAGACACAAATCTCAATTTATTAGGTTGTGTTCAAGATCAGACTGCACATTGTGTGCAGGTTGAATTGGATCTAGACTGTCTAAAAATTCCCTACAGTTGGGCTAAGCAGCCTGAGGATTAAAATGCCTATCACAACTGTAGTTGCTTGTGTGGCCCATAAGTATCAAGATCTGACTGCATAAAACATGAAGTCTGATCTTTGATCTATACTGTCATCATCCTAATAGCAGTAATGATATTGTGAAGGACAAAGTACAGGTCAACGGTCTTTTTTTTCTTTTTCCCCTCAATGTTTTCTACATCCTGTCCTTTCAGCCATGTCTAATATATCAACTGCAAAACCTTTCAGTATGAACATACAAATGTGCAATATCTGGTAAAGGTCAGATGAAAGATCAAATCAATTTTTTTTCCAGAATCTTAGGCAGTGCATAGTTTGGTGTGTGTTTCTACATCAAAATATTTCTCAATGGGGGTACAGTCATGGTACATAATGCCATAAATGATTATTAAAACTTTCTTCTCTCTCAAAAACAAGCCCTGTGATCGTAAATTTGATGCCATTAGGCCAAGCCATAACTATTTCCCAAACAAAATAATTTTCCGTCACCCAAATTCAATGCCGTTGCAGCCGACAAATAAAATACGGCTCAAAATGATGAGATTTGTCCATGAAAGGGTAGGAAACATTGTGGCCAAGGAGAAAATACTGTTTACCATCATTTTTCTCTATTTCTCACAATGTTTACAAACACCTCTTCTTCAGGGTTGTAACAACATGAGATTTTTTGGTACAGGATAAAATTTGTATAAATACCTACATAAATTATACTTTACTTCTATAATCCTCCAAAAAACAAGCATCAGAGCTGTCCAAATAGTTCCCAAAATGTTGACAATAACTGCATACAAGGTAAATTAAACTTTTTACCAAACCACAGAATTTTAAATTTTTCTATTTTGAAAGCATTTGAGAATGCTCTGGCAAAAGGGAACTTAGGGCATCTTTGAGATACATGATACTAAGCAAAACATCACATAATTAGGGGTCCATAAAGTCATACCATCTAACAATCAACTGAATCATGAGGTACACTGGTCTTTTGACATGCAGAAAATTGACTTATATCAAAAAGTTTTAGCCCAGGTCAGCCTGTTCACAGAGCATGACTCACTTGTATGCAACAAAACAGACATAACTCAAATTATGGGATTAATTGGAGAGGTCATCTCTGGAGAACTCGTACCCCGCAAATAGATAGAAATAGGTTGATCAGTATGTTTTCAAGGTCTATTTTTCAAAACTGACTAGATTCTAGCATTTATCTGTTTTATTAAAAATTTCTATGGATTTATAATGATATAGATTTGATGAAATAAGACACAGAGCTGCTTTTTATTATGCGTATTGCGAGAATCCTACGGAAATCAACTTATGAGCGTGAAAGAAAGTCGTGCCTCTTCACCCTACGTACCGCACACCTCAACAGAGTCTGTGGTCCTTTGATTTTGGGCGGATTGCACAGGCTGACATGGGTCGATACTTTTAGCAGATGCATTAAGCACCCTTTTCTCAGAGCATGGCTCATTTATCTACTTTCTTAAATTTTTAACGTTTAGACAAACAACCTCTTCATTTTACATGTCTGCAGCAGACAACTTTTCAAAATATTGTGGAAAGAGGAGAAGCTGTTAGTCACTGCAGTTTCTCCTTTTGTCACATTGGTTTCCATCACATCAAAGCACCGTCTTCCACATTAATTATCAAAGTTTAAATTGTCGTCTGCATGCTTTTTCTGTTTGGGACAGTCAAAAAATTGTTGTTTGTTAAAAGATTAAAAAATGTTACATTTATTTTTAACATGTTTGGTACTAGTATTATGTATAGGCCACCTTTATTTGTTGTTATCAGGTAAGATTCTTGCCTCTTCAGTGGAATTAGCATATTGTATCAAATTTTAATTGAACGACTTCTCCTTTCAAAAAAAAAGAATTTGGCTTATCTGAGCGCACATTACAAACATTCATTAGAGGGCTGTTCCTTTTGAAAATGAGCTAAATTGGATAATCATCTTCGGTTTTGTGTCCTTTAATTTTGAAAGAAATATGCATTTCTGAGCATGTTAATAGCATATGGCCTCCAATTCCTAGAATATTATAACAATGTGGAACATGTACTGTTTTGTGCCTTTACACCAGCAAGATTGAAAAAAAAAAAATGTTTTTTTTCTCATTCATTTAATGCCTAACTTGTTTGTTTACATCTACCAAAATATATTGAAATCAAAAGCCAATAAACTATTTGAAAACATTGATGCCGACCTCTCCTGGCTTCTTTTTTAAAGAAGCCAACTTGTCTTTGAAGGGGTAAAAATAGGTTATCAGAAAAGAAACAAATGCTTGCAAGCATTTTTTTTTTTTTCTTTTTTCAAATAATGTGTTCAAAGGCTTCTTCTTCAGGATCATGAAAACACTGTTATTTGGTAACAGATTAAAAGCCTGCCATAATAATACATAAGTGCACTGTTACAAATAATTTTGTTGTTGCCAAGGCAATGTTTTCTCTCTGTAAGGACAAGTCCATTAATTTTGTTGATACAAATCAATTATTACTTTCCATGTTATTTCAAAAACTGCTGATTTTGTGTGAAAAAAATGTCTTGTCAAGTTCTGTAATTCATACCAACAAAATGCGATAACTGGCTTTGAGTCTTTATGATCATAGGGTCTGACTGAGTTCGAAACTGAAACAGCAAGGGCACAGCAGTTATTTATTGGTACATATTCTGCATGAAATTAATTAGTGCCCTGTGGTCAACAGATATACACTCCTTTCTGTTAAGACTAGGGTAATTACCTCCCTTCAATAATGAGTTAACTGTTTACCACACAATCCAGACTTTTAATGACCCTGAGCAAGAAGCCTTTTGAAAACATTGTGGGAAAAGGAGAAAATGCTGGTAACCAGCATTTTCTCCTTTTCCCACAATGTTTTCTACTCTTTCCAAAACAAATTGCAATTTTTCAGTCACATGTATTTTGCAATCTGCAACTGCGTTCAATTTGGACTTGTCTAAAATTTTGTCGTTTGGTACAGAATTAAGTTAACCAGCAATGATATCATCGATGATATCAAACTTAGTTAAGATATTTAGTGTAGCAACTCCAAAAATGAATTAGCTGATAAATCCTTGTAAACCATTGATAGGTACATAATGCCATTGTTTATTATATTGTCTTATTCACCTCAAGGATCTTTGTCATTTGACTGCGCTCGAATCCATGATTTGAGTGTTTAACCCTGCACAAAACAATCCTGAGGAAGAGGGCTTTTGAAAACAATGTAGTAAAGACAGAAATTGCTGGTCACTAGATTTTTTCCTTTTGCCACAATTTTTATTCCCTGTAAAAGACAAATTTCTGTTTTTGAATCATGCTTACTTTGTTGTTTGCAAATGCTTACAAATTTGACAAGTGATTTTTTTTTCAATTTGTAAATGGTTACACAAGTGAAGCTTTAACCTTTTTGTGTAATAATTGGAAACTTGTAAGTCTGTCAAAAGTAAAATGTTCAGCTTTGCAGATAAAAAAAGTGAAGCTCTTCTTTTGGGGCCTATCTGCAGATATTTAGAGCAGACAGACATATTATGATAACAGGCACATAAGAACAGTTTGTTTCGATTGGCCATGGTGAAAATTAGAAATAATGGAGAAAGGCAGGTTTTCAATGCAATTTTGATAAGAAGAGTACTGATTACACCAATGAATTGTATCAGATTGTTCAAAAGATGCATTTAGTTTGCGTTTGAATCACTGGGTTATGACCTTTCCTTCTTTGTTCCATAGTTTTGACCTAAATGCAAAACTCAGGGGTCATGGAGCTAGTTGCTGTTTTTAGCTGCAGAAATATGGGTGGGGAAAGACCATGAGAGGTTGAAATAAAAAAAACAGCATGGTAACATGCTATGTTTTATTTCATCATCAGATTATGTGTTGTTTTGGGTTCAATTTAGCTTAGCATTTTCAGGCTAGTTCCCTATCTTTGGATAGTTAGAATAGACAAAAAAAGGCCATTTTGTCTTTTTTTCCGGACTTTACCATTCATTGAAAAAAGTCAGTGATTTCACTACTTTACAAGTTGAACATGATTTATTGAAAGTTACCAAACAGTTTGGCCTGTGTTTGCTCTTTGTCATTTCAGACCGAGTTCTTGACATTAAAACAGAAGTTCTGTCTCACTCTGTTGTTGGCTGAGAGCAATACAGTGAAAGACCATGTTGTGCTGCCACAGAATAGGGAGACCGGCTGTTGTTAAAGCTAAAAGTACAGTAGAACCATTCAGCGATGCCCTTGGTACTAACAGAAGAATAAAGTGACAACAGCTTACTTAGCATTTCAGAATATTTGATTTAATTGAAAATGGGTTAACAGACAGTGTTGATCCTAGGTCAGGGTGCATGTTCTGTGCATTCTTATCTTAATTTAAATGGTTTGCAAGAGCACCACAAGTTGAAATGAGGCTTTCATTTTTATAAAACAGATTTCAGCAGATAACATCAGAATCCAGTCAATATTTTCCAAGATGATCCTAGATTTCCATCCACAATAATTCTATTTATGACGCCAATAAATTCTGTGGTTAATGCAAAAAGTAGACAGTTGCACAGGAAACAGAGAGATGGTATCGCCTTCCTTCATTATCTCATGAACTGTTGTTTGCCTAGCACCTTTATTGTTCTGTAACCAACTGTTGTTTGCCAAGAACCTTCATTGTTCTGCAAATGGAGAAGGTTCAGGGCCATTGTCCCAATGAATTGCCAAAATGTTGTGTCATAATGCACATAGGTGGACTTTGTCTCTTTTAACTCTTTAAACAAACAATCCCGAATTTTAACAAATGGGGAAAAAAAAAGCTTTTGAAAACATTGTGCGAAAATGAGAACATGCTTATGACCACCATTTTCTCCATTTCACACAGTAATTTCTGTCCCTAAAAAAACAAATCTGAGCAATATTTGATTTGTTATCTGGAAATGCTATTAGTTAGGACAAGTCTGAAATTTTTCAGTTTGGTTAAGAGTCAAAGTTGTTTGGTTAGTAGTCTTGAGTGCCTGGTCTCCCTTACTTTGAAGAATTAACCCTTTACCAAACAATCCCGTGTTTTCATGACCCCAGGGAAGAGGCCTTTTGAAAACATTGCTGGTTACCAGCATTTTCTCCTTTTCCCACAATGTTTTCTACTGTGTCTTAGACAAACTTCATCATTTGAGCAACATTTAATTTGTTGTCTGCCAATGCTTTCAACTTGGATTAGTCTAAAATTTTTGTGTTTGGTAAAGAGCTAATGTCCTGTATTTCTGTCAGTTATGAGACCATTGCACCCTCTCTGAATAATCCTGGGCAAGCTTAAGGCCCTGCACCTGTAACTCAGTGGATAACATACAAGTACAGAAATGTTGCAGGTGTGAGATTAAATTTCTGCTTAGCCAAAATCATTTCAAAGGATTGCTTGATTGATTGAATGGTATTTAACACCACTCCTAACATTATTTCAGTCATAATATTATCATCGTGACAGCTTAGAATATTCATGTATGTCCTGGATTTCACCAGTACTAGGCTAGGGCTCTGAAGTGTCTTGCCTAATGACACTCCCACGAAAAATCCAGTGCTTCTAGTGAGGTTCCAACCCAGGGCCTTCAGGTTACAAGTCCTACACTTTACCACTGAGCCATGCAGGACCCCCTCAAAGGATTGGTGCTTTCTATATTGTCCATTGCCATCCATCTCGCTATACTTCTTATCATTCCAAAATCACATTTTCTTTGTCGTGAAATGTTTAGAATTCATGTCACATGTAGTGCCTGTTGGTTGTCAGAAAATTGACATGTGCGTTAATGCATTTATATTCTATACCATGATTTTTAACTCTTCAAAAGATGACAAAATTTTAGACTTGTCCAAACTGAAAACATAAAATTTGCAGATAACAAATCTAAATGTGGCTTACATAATGAGATTTGTATTAGAAACAGCAGAAAACATTGTGGGCAAAGCAGAAAAGTGTGTGTTACAAGCATTTCCCCCTTTTCCCATAATGCTTTCCAAAGCCATCTTCCTCAGGATGGTAAAAAGGTGCGACTGTATGATATTAAAAGGGTTTACTAATTCACCCTGTACCATACAATCTCTTATTTTTATGACCATGAGGAAGCAGCATGTCATTTGTTGTCTGCAAGTTCTTTCAGTTTCATCCAGTCGAAATTTTGTCATCTGGTAAAGAGTTAAATATGATCCCATATCACCCACTCTGTTGATCGTGTGACATTCCCACAAACTTTTGGACTTGTGAATTTCTGAAGCAAAATCTAAAAATACCTTGGGAGCCAAATTAGCATATTATGGTCGACTGACCTATTTTCGTGGGGTACCTATTTTCGAACCCCAAGTGATATCCAAGTTTTCTCATGAACTATGAAGTGAATGACGTCACTGTTTTGTGTGAACCGCTCATTTGAATGTACACATTTGCGCCACTGCAGCTGATTTATAAAATACATCGAAAACAAGACAATATGCATGTTTCTGAAGGAATGATTGGTTTTAGTGACAAATTTCTTATTACCTTTTGCAACCCAATATGTACCCAATTCAATTTCTCTGTCTGATATTTAATTTGAATCCTGAAAAATTCCTGACATGTGACATAGTCAGTCTTGATGCCAAACAGTCATGTGGTCATACTGGAATAATATGACAAGAGTCTGGTCTATAAATAGATCAGAGAATTTCGTGACTTATTTCGTTCGGTCGCTTATGAATGAACATTTTTTTCCAGAACATTTGCTGCTAGAGAGAGAAAATGTTTCCAACCCTTTTATTAAGACACTCAATGCTTTCAGATGTTTTATGATAAAGTGGAGTTTAGAACAATTCTTAATCTGTCCTCATAGGTGTATATAAATTGATAGAAGGGACCAAAATGCCTTAATTTTTGTTATTCTGATATTCTGGTGCTGCCGTCACGAGAGGGCCAATGGCCGCCATGACACTAATCCATCTTTTTCATCGCGCTTCAAAAACTTTGGATTATTGACTCAGAGTTGTTCATTTTCATTGTTTAAAACAGTCCCCTGTCATGATAGTTAACACCTTTGATGAGTTTTGGTGTATATGATGATTTTCAGTACTTTATTTATGAGCTATTCTACAGATATTGAAAGCCACGAAATGAGGGCATGTTTTTCCATGCGCCAATTCAGCTTCCGGCACAAAATTGAGGGGCGAAATATGCTGTTGCCGTTGAATATGCATGATTCAGACAGAATTTGTGGCTTCATATGCATTTAAATTTAATTTTCTGTTTATAATATATTTTTTTTGTAGTAAGTTCTTCATTTAGATATGCATAGGTTAAACTTGTCAATTTAGTCCCACGAAAACTGGTAAGACCACCATAACTCTTTACCAAACAACAAAATTCTAGACCGGTCCAAACTGAAAGCATTTGCAGATGACAAAATAAATGTGACCCAAAAATTGAAGTTTGTTGTGAAAAGGGTAGAAAACACTGTGGGAAAAGGAGAAAATGCTGGTTACCAGCATTTTCTCCTTTTCCCACAATGTTTTCTACAGCTTTCTTTCTTTCTCAGGGTCGTTAAAACTCGGGACTGTGTGGTAAAAGGTTAAACGGGCCTATTTTAGTCTTTATTCCATAAATCAGGAATTCTTGTAAAATACCCCTAAATACAATTAGATATATTTTTCTTTGCAATCATAAACTGTATGCTTTCATTCAGTACAAAAAAAGGTGAAATATGGGAAAATAAGATATAAGGTAGGTTGTTCTGTGACTGGTATTTCGGCCTATTTTTATTCAGATATAACATCATCATGATACTAATTTGATCTTGAATCACCAGCTTCTAATTTTTAGTCAAACTTGTTAGAAAAAATTGTTTTTTGTATTTTTAGATACACGGTAATTGAATTTTCAGCCATCTAAAGAGGTCAACTCTGTTGTATGTTTGGCTCTGAAAAACTTACAAAACCAAACAGCTTTCCATCAAGCAGACAAAAACACTCATTTTCTTTCTATCTTCTCAACTTTCAGCATAAAGATGCAAGACTTCTTTATCCATTTCCTTACCCCATAGAGTGCTGAATTAATGAAATGGACCCCTTTTCAATCAGGGATAAACATCCAAAATATTGTCATTTCAAGGTTGTTTTGGCAAGGGTATATAATACACTAGCAGACAATGTAGACCCAAGTTTAGAATGCACTTTCTGTGCAGTCTGATCTTGATCTACACTGTCTGCAAAAACAACTTGTCAGATCCATCATTATGGGTTGAATATAAAAGTCAAACTGCTGTACTGCACTGATTTCTTTATGACCCAAATTTGTAGCTTATAACCTTTGACAAAATCCTTGTAATAAAAAGATAATCAACATGCATTAGGTAAACTGTGTTCATTATCTATATATCCACCTTATTGCCCCCTACCCATTTTTTAATTATCATTTGATTATCTGTGTACGCCACCTTATTGCCCCCTACCCATCTTTGAATTATCATTTGTTTATCTAGTTCACTATTGGAGTAAAGCTCTGGAAAAGCACTCTTTGGAAAGGGAGATGATTTTTAACTCTACCACACAATCCAGGTGGAGAGGTAACCAGCATTTTACTTTGAATTTGGACAAGGCTACTTTCAATTTGGACAAAGCTAAAATTTTGTCATCTGGTAAAGGGTTAATATAAAAAAATTTTAGGCCTGTCAAAATTGAGAGCATTTGCAGATAACACATATATGGCTCAGATAACAAGCTTAACTCTTTACCAAACGACAAAATATAACCTAGTCCAAATTGAAAGCTTTTGCAGACGACAAAATAAATGTGAATCAAAAATTGAAATTTGTTTTTGGAAGAGTAGAAAACATGGTGGGAAAAGGAGAAAATGCTGGTCACCAGCATTTTCTCCTTTTCCCACAATGTTTTTAAAAGGCTTCTTCTTCAGGGTCATTAAAAGTCGGGATTGTGTGGTAAAGGGTTATTTTGTCTTTGAAACGGTAGAAAACATTGTGGGATATGGACAAAATGCTAGTTACCATCATTTCATCCTTTTCCCACAATGTTTTCTACCCTTCTAAAAAGCAAATTTCAGTTTTGCAGTCACATTTATTTTGTTGTCTGCAAATGGTTTCAATTTAGGCATGTCTAAAGTTTTGATGTTTGATAAAGAATTAAACACCAGCAAACATCATCAGTGTAATAACCAAGGCTTAAGTGCTTTTTTTTCTTTCAGATATAGCTCTTCTGATCTCTTGCTGTGGTATGAAAAGGAGTTTTGTTATATACTGAAGAGTTTTCTATTCTCTCACTGTATATTAATATCCTTGTAAAATGAGCTGCACTCTGGCAAAAGGGAGTTTAATGCATCTCTGTGATGCCCTATACCAAGCAAGTTGTCACATACCTATGGATCCGTAAAAAATGTATTGTCTAACAACTGACTGATTCAGGAGGTAGAATGGTCCTTGCACATGCAGATAATTTACAAATTGCAAGAAATTTTGACCTATGTCAGACTTAAGAGGCTGACATGGGTCTATACTTTTTGCAGATGCATTAAACCCTTTTTCACAGAGCATGGCTCAAATAAAGTTGTCGTAGGTATTTTAAGGTTTACTCAAGTAACACCATGATCTTAACCCCTAAATGTTGGGGTAAATAAATTTGCTTTTACAGACAATGCAGTCTGACCTTTTGATCTTCACAATTTGCGACTTTGTTACATATTCTAGCTGAAGCAAACATGAAATTGCAATGTTTAACCCTTTCCCAAACGACAAATTTTGGACTGGTCCAAATTCAAAGAGTTTGCAGACAACAATTTTAAATTTGATGAAAATGGCAGAAAGGTCTCAAAAAGGGTAGAAAACACTGTGGGAAAAGGAGAAATTGCTCGTTACGAGCAATTTCTCCTTTTCCCACAGTGTTTTCAAAAGACTTGTACTGCAGACACGTGAAAACCAGGGCTTGTTTGGGAAAGGGTTAAGCTAATTATCCAAATTCAGTAGGTCCATTTCATAATTTCAGTGCACTGAGGGTTAAATAGTTGACACTGTTTGCAGAAAAACAGTGGTAGGGTTGAAGGCTGTTCTGAGTAAAGGGTTTACCTGTTTATGAACACAATTCTCATGCAAGTACAGTAACTGTGGTTGTCTATTGTCTGAACAGCAAAAACTCCAACTTTTGAAGCCCTTATCTCATTTTTTTTACTGGGTTTTATTTTAATTATTCAGTATCAGAGACTTGCATGCTCTTGTTTACACTTTGTTTTCCTTTCACGCCAAACCATAGATGTTTTCAGAAAATGTAGTCAAATTTTGGCTCACATCATGTGGTATAGCATAAAACAATAAAATGAAGAAGGGTGAATTGTATGAACTGGTTAAGTTCTGTAAGCAAGCTCCAATATATTCTGTAGATGAGTTTTTTGGGTTGAAGGGACTCATTGTCTTTAACATTACCACCCTATGATTCCAACCAAAATCCAATTGAGCTAGTTTTGGGCAAACTAAAAAAAAAATTCTTGCAAAAAACACAATTCAGAACAAACACTGAAAGACCTTGAAGTCTTAGTGTCAGGTGGAAAACAGACACCATATAAGAGAACACTGGATGAATCATTTTAGACTTTGAAGATTTGTATGAAAATGACGAAAGCAATATCTTCGGTAAGGTACAGAGCTTTAGTAATTGCACAGAAAAAAAAAATTTCATGGCCTCATATTTAACTGAAGAGAGATACTGATTTCATGCACTTGTCCAGTTATGTTTGCTGTTCTAGTCACTTTGCAAAACCGTTGGAGAACGTTAAGCATCAGAACAAAAATTTAACACTTCTTGAATGGGCAAAATGCTCTTTCTTACGGAAGAAAAATTCTAATTTTCACTGTGAGAGTTGGTAGGGTCATTTTAAAAGACCTTGAAAAGTTTCATAAAAATTGAAATGGATTTTTCAAAATATTTCAAAATTCTGGGGATCCCCATGAATTTCAAACTACATATAAGTATTTTTCTAATTCTTTTCTTTCAATCTGTGAGGACATCCAAAGGGCAATAATTCTTTATTTTAATACTCACAATTGCACTGCAGTAATGGCTTCCCTTGGTTCATTGTGTCAGCTTCCCCCCCACCCCACGCATTAAGACTACTATTGGAAAAACCGATTTAATTTTCACAGCTTGTAATTCCATCTGACCTCATGAAGACAACAACAGTTCTAATTCAAGATACAGAGGAATAAGATGACTTGACCTGCATTAGTACTGGAATATCTTGATTTCGTCATGGTTTTCAGTACATTGGAAGAAAGTGGGTGAAAATAGCAGTCAGATGACAAGAAGGAGAAACAAATTGTATGAGAAAGAGAGAGAGAAAAAAGAAACAAATAAAATAAAACGAGAGAATGGGGAAACAAAAAAATGAAAAGAGAGAGAGAGACAGAGAGAGAGGGACAGACTGGGAGGGAGAGAGGGTGGAACTGTGGTTAATGCTGTGCTTGCTAAACTATAGTAGAGTGGCAAGTGAAATGGATATTTTAAGCCTGTAGTCCCTTTAACCCTTTACCAAATAGTCCCATGTTTTAACCACCCTTAGGAGGATGGCCTTTGAAAACATTGTGGGAAAAGGGAAAAATGCTGGTAACTAGTATTTTCTCCTTTTTCCTCAATGTTTTCTACTCTTCCAAAGACAAATCTCATCATTTGGACCATATTTTACTTGTTGTCTGCAAATACTTTCAATCCTTTACCAAACGACAAAATTTACTACGAGTCCAAATTGAAAGCATCTGCAGACGACAAAATAATTGTGACTGAAAAAATGAAATTAATTTTGGGAAGGATAGAAAACATTGTGGGTAGAGGAGAAAATGCTGGTTGCCAGCATTTTCTCCTTTTCCCACAATGTTTTCAGAAAGGCCTCTTTCCTAGGGTCGTTAAAAGTCGGGATTGTGTGGTAAAGGGTTAAAAAGCTGAAGTCACTTGTGTTTGACAGTGCAGACCAAGATCAGACAGCATAGGACATGCAGTAAAACATTGGAATTGGGTTATTCTAATGCTACAGGAAGATATGGGTCTACACTTACCTTCCAGACTAGGGCTAGCAGATTGAGCAGATCCTGATTTTCTCTTCCATTTCCCTGGAATAGGGCTTCTGGGCACTGGACTTCCATCCATGTTGCCTAGGATTGAAAACAAATATGTACGAGTCATTTGCTCTGTGAAAAGGGGGTTTAATGCATTGGCAAAAACTGATGACCCAGGTCAGCAAGTGCAGTTTGTGCAGGCTGACCCGAGTTTAAACATTTTGCTTTTGGCAAATTTTCTGCATGTCCAAGGACCAATCTCCCTCAGCATTAAAGCTGCAATATCTGTTTAACTCTTAAAGCCCTTTTTCATGGCTTGAGTTGGCTTTGCAGCAAGTGTATATCAAGATCAGGTGGCACAAAACTTGCAGAAGAATGATCCTTGATCTATTTTGTTAGCTTTGATACTACTTTCTTGACAAAAGCAAAGATGAAAATGAAATTACAGGTAATTGGGTCTAATTTCTAGACTGAATATGTCTTTTGAATTATTCTATACTCTGTAGATTAATACCAAAAAACAAAAATTTAGACAAGTCCAAATTGAAAGCATTTGCAGACGACAAAATAAATGTGACCCAAAAATTGAAATTTGCTTTGGGAAGGACAGAAAACATTGTGGGAAAAGGAAAAAAATGCTGGTTACCAGTATTTTCTCCTTTTACCACAATGTTTTCAAAAGGCCTCTTTCTCAGGGTCATTAAAACTTGGGATTTTGTGGTAAAGGGTTAATCCTTTACCCAACAGTCCCCTGTTATAATGACCCTGAGGAAGAAGACTTTTGGGAACATTGTGGAAAAAAGAGAAAATGCATGTAACCAGCATTTTCTCCTTTTCTCATTATATTTTGAACTCGGATCATGGAAATTCAGCTCATTTTTATAACATGAAGTCCAACCTGTATTGGGCATGGACCAGGAAGATGCTTAAATGCACTTTCTTAACCCTTTACCACACAACAAAATTTTAGACTAGTCTAAAATTTATTGCATTTGCAGACAACAAATTAAATGTGGCAAAACCTGAAGTTTGTTTTGAAAGGTAGAAAAAATGTGGTTTCCAGCCAGCCAAGCAAGAAATATTAGAATTTTCTTATAATAAAGCATTTACAGACAATAATTTTGAAACTGACACAAATGAGCTGAAGTCACCGATAATGTAGAAGACATTGTGGGAAACATAGAAGATGCTGGCTCTTCCTCAGGGTCCGTATTCACCAACCATTCTTAAGAATGTTCTTAGACTTATTCTTCAAGATTTTCCAAGTTTGAAAGTAACACAACAGAAGGTGTGTTACTTTCAAATTTGGAAAATTTTGAAGAAAAAGACCAAGAATGTTCTTAAGAATGGTTGGTGAATACAGACCCAGGTTTGTTCAAACTCAGGCCTGTTTGATAAAGGATCAATATAAATTTAACCCTTAAACTGCTAAATAAGTCAAATAAAACCTTCAAGCTGATAGTATAAACCCCAAATGCTGCAATTTCAAAGTTATTCTGTGGATGAAAAGTATCTCCTTATCGGACAGTGTAGATCCAAGATCAGACTGCACGTTCTGTGCAGTCTGATCTTGATCTACACTGTCCACAAAAGGTTAGTGAGTCGCACTTAGCAGCTTAAGGGTGGAAGAACTTGCTTCAAAATGGATGGAAATGAAATTTATGAGTGGCACTGTGGGAAAACGGGATTTAATGCATCACCACCATGCATTGTACCAAGCAAGTTGTTGAAATATATAGTAGATCAATTTCATCTATAAACATGCTGAATGATAAGGTAAAATGGTCCTTTAACCCTTTACCAGACGACAAAATTTTAGCCTTGTCCAAACTGAAAGCATTTGCAGACGACAATTTTAATGTGGCTCAAATGGTGAAATTTTTTTCTGATACGGTAGAAAACATTGTAGGAAAAGAAGAAAATGCTGGTTACCAGCATTTTCTCCTTTTCCCACAATGTTTTCAAAAGACTTCTTTCCAAGGGTCGTTAAAAGGCGGCATTGTGCGGTAAAGGGTTAAAAGCAGAAAATTGGCCAAGAGCAGAAAGTTTTGATCCATGTCAGTTTGTGCACCCTGCACACTGCACAGGCTGACATGGGTCAATACTTTTTGCAGATGCATTAACTCTTTATCACACAATCCCGACTTTTAACAAACCTAAAGAAAAACGCTTTTGAAACCATTACTGTGGGAAAAGGAGAAAATGCTGGTAACCAACATCTTTTTTCTTTTCCCACCATTTCTTTTATTCCATCAAAAACACAACTCATCTCTTGAGCCACGTTTTATTATCTGCAAATGCTTTCAGTTTAGTCTAGTCCAAAATTTTGTCTTTTGGTAAACAATTAAACCCCCTTTTCACAGAGCATGACTCTAAATGTTTAACTCTTTACCACACAGTCCCGGGTTTTAACGACTCTGAGGAAGCAACCTTTTGAAAACGTTGTGGGAAAAGGAGAAAATGCTGGTAACCAGCATTTTCTCCTTTTCCCACAATGTTTTCTACACTATCAAAGACAATTTACATCATTTGATTCATATTTCAGTTGTCGTCTGCAAATGCCTTCAATTTGGACTAGTCTACATTTTTGTCATTTGGTAAAGAGTTAAACTATCGAAAGAAAGTCAAATTTCGTAAGTCTTATCTTATCCAACTCTGAATGCTTGTAATCCAAGCCTGCACAGTGTGCTTAGTAAACTCATCTGCAGAAGTTTTAGAAATATGCTGCAGGAGACTTTGACAGTATCCTTGGAAAGTAGCAACAACAAAGACCATTGTTTCAGCGATGGTTATGTGGGAAAGCTGCCAGTGGCTTGGAAAGAATACTAAGCAAAGTACTGGTTAAAAAAAAAAAAATCCAGGAAAGCATGGATAGGTGAACTTGCCTCCGTGAAATAACTGAAATAATGTTGAAAATGATGTTAATCACCATACAATCAATCAGCAACAACAAACATAATGTACATTTCTTGTCTCCTACATCCTATAGTAGCTTTTCGACGATGGCTATGTGGGAAAGCAGCCAGTGGCTTGGAAAGAATATTGTGTGGTGTACTGGTAAAAGAAACTTCCGGAAAGCATGGATAGTGCACTGGCCGCCGCAATATAACTGAAATAATGTTGAAAACGACGTTAAACACCATACAATAAATTAATCCTATTGGTAGCTTATAACTTTGATTTGCTTGTAATACTATGGTGTAGTTATGATTATTTTACTTCTAATGAGGCAGGTAGTGCACCTGAGTTCCATGCTTTCTAGGAGTTTGGATGATAAATGTCCAATAGAAATTTATTAACTCTTTACCACACAATCCCGAGTTTTAATGCCCTTGAAGGAAAAGTCTTTTGAAAACATTGTGGGAAAAGGAGAAAATGCTGTTAACCAGCATTTTCTCCTTTCCCCACAATTTTTTCTACCCTTCTGCAAACAGATTTCAATTTTTGAGCAACATTTACTTTGTTGTGTGCAAATGTTTTCAATTTGGAAAAGTCTAAAATTTTGTCAATTGGTAAAGAGGTAATTATTTTAGTGCTAAGTGGATGTTCTCTGTCAGTGCTAATGGTACAGTTATTTCAATTTCAAGGCTGTTTTTGTCAGAATATCTGGCAAAGAAGCGGACAGATCAAACTTGCAACACTTACAGCAACCTTAAATAACTCGCAATATTCTAGCTGTGTCAACAATGAATAAACACAATCAAACTGACAAAGTGGACATTTTATGTACATTACAAAAATGACGAAAAATTGAATTTTCAAATCTATTTTGGTCAGAATATAATTATGCAAAAAACAGACAGTGTAGATCAGAGATCAGACTGTACATTCTGTGCATTCTGATTCTGATATACACAGTGTCTTCAAAAGCAGCAGAAATGGTAAGAGAGTGCTTCAAGGATAAATTTTCTTATTTTTGTTATTCAAATCCCTTAACACAATAAACACTATATTTTCATTATTACAACACAGCAACTCCACTGAAATAAGAAGAATCACCTATACAAAATAATGATATGGCACATTCATTTAAATTCATCCTATGTATTTGTTTTTTCCACATTCATTCTGTAAACAATTGACAAAATTGACAACTTTCTTATCTTCACAAAGTACAAAAATCGCTAAATCAAGATGCCTCATTATCTTGGGAGCAAAACTTGCATTCAGAGTATCCAGATTTAGATAGACTAAAGAATACAGAATAATTCCTGAACAGTTATGCAAGAAAATAGACAAGACTGGAAAGTATGAAGTTCCTTTTACCACAATATTATCCATGTTGTGAATTATCTACCATAATGCATCAGAGGCTGAAGGCACTTGAGTAAGACTGATTTCTGCTTGCCAAACAGATGATTTTGAATTCCATGTTTCTCAAGTTCCAAAACAAAGATGAAATGCTCTCTAACTAGCCATTACCATCAGGCCATTCTAACCCTTTACAAAATAATCCTGTTTTTGAGACTAAGAGAGAAGGCTTTTAAGATCTTGTAGGAAAAGTTGCAATTACTTGCAACAAGCAACAGACTCTTTTCCAAAATTATCTTCCACCCTTTAAATGCAGAACTCAGGCAGCTCAGTCCATTACTCAGTTTGAAACCAGGGGGTCACTACATTGAATCCTGCAGCTTGGCCACTTTCTTTCCAAGTGTTGATGATTGTGACAAGATTCATTGCTCTCTCATAGTTGATCATTAATTCAATGATAGTTATGTCAGAAAATACTGGTTACCAGCTTTTCCTCCTGTTTGAACAATGTTTTCAAAAGTCTCCTTCTTCATGCTTGCAAAACCTGGTAGTGCTGTCAATAGTGTACAGGACTTGAGAAGGGGGGGGGGCAGTGGTTTGAATCTCATTTCTTTCCAAGGATTGATGATAGTCATTGCGACAGGATTCATTCCTTTTTTGCTGCTGATCATTGTTTTGACAAAGATAGTGGAAAAAACAGTCAGTGGCTTTGGAAGAATATTATGTTAAGTGCTGGCAAAGAAACTCCAGGAGGGCATGGCTAGGTGCATTGAGTAACTGAAATAATGTTGAAAACAGCCTTTAACACCATGCAAACAAACAACTTCTTCATGGTCATTGAAACACCAAGTTGTTTTGGTAAAGGCACAGTTTTTACCTTTAGTCTCAGTGCCTAATATACCAAACACATATTTTGTATTCCAGAAATAAGACCCAAATAATTGTAATTTCAAGGTTGCTTTTGTCCTGAATGTTCCAGTAGAGAGGACAATTCAGATCAAAGATCGAAGTGCACATTTTGTGCAGCCTGATCTTGATCCATGATGGCTACTTTAGTCTTGAAATGCCCTTACAGGGTTCACCCATTACCACACAAACACAAGTTAGACTTGGCTAAATTGAAAGCTTTTCCAGGCAACAACTCTGTAGGTAAAATGTAGAAATTTGTTTAACTCTTTACCAAACGACAAAATTTTGAACTCAACCAAACTAAAAGTGTTTACAGATGACAAATTAAACGTAGTTGAAATGGTGATATATGGCTGTCATAGGGCAGAAAACATTGTGAGAAAAGGAGAAAATGCTGGTTACCAGCATTTTCTCATTTCCTACAATGTTTTCTAAAGCCTTCTCTTGCAGGATCGTTAAAACTCAGGATTGTGGGCAAAGGTTTAAGAAAAGGTAAAAATACTGTGGGAAAAGGAGAATAGGTTGGTTACCATCATTTTCTCCTTTTTCCTTCATGTTTCAAACAGCTTCTCTAATCAGAGTCGTAAAAACTTAAAACAAAGCTATTTGGTAAAGTGCTAATTTTTTTGGTCCTTAGGGACTAACAAACATTGTCCTCTGTATATTATCAGATCACAAACATCATCTGAAGGGACACCTCCACAGAAATACTGACAAGAGAATTTTCTGACCCATTACCACTCAATCCTGTCTTGTAAAGACCCTAGAGAAGACTGCTTTTCAAAACATAGTTGGAAAAGTAATATATGCAGTTACCCATCATTTTCTCCTTTTACCACGATGTTTTCATCATTCAAGAGAGATATCCCATCATTTCAGTCATATTTCTATGCAAATGCTTTTTATTTGGACAAGTCTAAGCCCTTAGGCTAGGATAAGGGCTAGAACTGTTATCTTGTAGGTAAATAGCCCTATTAGATGTAGAGAGTACCATTTGGTGCTTCTGCAGAGTAGACCATATCAATGACCTTGAATAATTTTTATCAGATGTAGACAAAAGACAGAGGCATCAAGCATTTTAAATAGAAATATTTAAATCTCAGTTCATACCTACATCTAAATACTCTTATACTATGTACTGTTTGAACTGATTGTTTGAATGGTATTTTACGCCGCTTTAAACATTATTTCATTCATATCACTGCAAGAACTTGGTTATTCATGTATGTCCTGGGTTTCACCAGTACTAGGCTTGGGCTCTAAATGTGCTTTGCCCAAGGGCACTCCCACGAAAAAGACTCAGTGTTTCAAGTGAGTCTTGAGCCCAGGGCTTTTAGGTTACAAGTCCTTCATGTTATCAGTGAGCTATGCAGGACCCTCCATGTATTGGAGGAAACACTATGTGGTTGATGTGTTTATTATATTCACTAGGGTATCAAAATTTCCATTCCAAGGGTCGATGAGACAAGTTTGTCTCCAACCAAAGGTTTGACCTTTAACCGTTTACCACACAATCCTGAGTTTTAATGACCTTGAGGAAAAAGGCCTTTGAAAACATAGTGGGAAAAGAAGAAAGTGCTGGTAACCAGCATTTTCTCCTTTCTCCACAATATTTTTTTGGAAAGTTTTAGTTTTTATGTCACATTTGACATCTGCAAAGGCTTTCAGATTCTATCCAGCAGGGTTCACATTTACGCCGTAAACATGTCTTTTTATGCAACGGAATTGATTTGGGACGAAATGAAAAAGTCGCCATTGCGTCCACAGGACAAAACGAAAAATCAGCACTGTTTAACCACCGTTTAAAATACAAATAAGGGTTGTTTTGACGAAAAATGTTCCTGTTTCCATGCTTGCAAAAGATAGCCACAAAACAAAATATTTCTTTTTTTTTGGAAATCCAGCTTCTAAAAATAACTCCAGTTACATAAGTAGCAACCTCTAATCCCAGTATTGCGATTTCATCGCATAGCAACTGCATCTGTTGCAGTCCAATATTGCTACCCTGGTGAACAGGTAAAAACATACTTGTTCTTTTCAAGAATCCTGGCTGAAAGAGCCCGAATTTAAGCCATGACTAGTAAAAGAAACGAAATCAGAAAGCAACATTGTTATGAAATGCTCGTTTTGCCAACATATCAGAGTGAAAAACGTGTTTACTGATGAATGCATGGACTTTCAAAGATCGGCGCTAACTCGGCACACTTCTTCTGACGGACATTGCCGTGCAGTTGAAATAAAAAAAAAATCCCAAGAATTGTCACTAAAATCCTTAAAGCAAGCAGAAGAATGGGACTCGATGAGAGCTAGATGGGACTCAGTTTTTTGAAAAGTACTGCATCCATGGGACACGGTGAAAAAAATAAAAAATGCCAACACTGATCCAGTCTAGAATTTTGTCATCTGGTAAAGAGTCAAAACTCTCCACGGTTATCCATTTCTTAAGTTAGACAACTTGTCATGTTTATTAGGTTTTCATCGGGCAAAGTTGGTTAAAAAAACAAGTGAATGGTGTTGGCAGGTTGAGGTGAAAGAACAAGAGCTAAAGGTTGATTATTGCCATTCATTGCCCATTAGAAAAATTAACCTGAGGTCTGATCCATATTGAAAGCATGTATGGTATGATTTGTAAAGAAAAAGCTAGAAAACATGGTGGGAAAAGGAGCAAATGCTTGTCACAAGCATTTTCTGTTTTTAACAATGTTTTTAAAAGTCTTCCTAAGGCTCATAAAAAAAACACCAGGATAGTATGGTAATGGGTTAACACTTTAACAATTAATTCAATTTTTAACGAGCCTGAAAAAGAAGGCTTTTGAAAAAGACAGCTTTTGAAAGTATTTTTGGAAAAGAAGGAAATGCTCGTAGCCAGCACTTTTAGCTCGCCTGAGCAAAAAGTACTCAAGGGTGAGCTTTTATGATTTTGCTGTGCTTGTTGTAAGTTGTCAATCATTTGCTGTTCATCGTCAATTTTTACTTTGTGTACACATTTTTACCCTGTGTCACATTTTCAGTCCAGTGCTCATGAACTTTGGTCAGCGAATTTGTCTAGGTAATATCGCGGACAAGTTGGAAACTGGGTCAAGTCCAGTCAAAAAGTAGGTCACTTATTCAAATCTTTTAAAGACCTTGTGTACTTTCCAGAGGCCCTATTTTCAGTAAAATACTTATATGAAAGTTGATCAAAATATTTGTTTTGATAATATCTTGGAGAAGTTTGAAACTGGGTTACATCAGATAAAAAAGGTCACTGGCTCAAACCAACACCTTGTGTATTCTGTAGGGCCACATTTTCAGTAAGAAACTAATGGCAGCTGGTCAGAATGTTTGTCTCGATGATATCGGTGACTGGTTTGAAACTGGGTCATGCACCTTCAAAAAGTAGGTCACTTGGTCACACCTTTAAAAAAAACAACCTTAAGTGCACTCCAGAGGCTACATTTTCAGTCAAATACTCCTAAAAATGAACAGAATATTTTTTATGATAAAAATTTGGATGACTTCGAAAATGGGTCACATCATAACAAAAAGTAGGTCTCCTGGACAAATCTGCAAAAAAACTTGTGTACATTTCAGAGGCCCTATTTTAAGTCCTATACTCATGAAGTTTATCAAAATGTTTATCTTGATGATATCTCAGCTGAATTCGAAAATGGTCCAATTGGGTCAAAAAGTAGGTCCCCTTGTCAAATCTTACAAAAACCTTGTGCACACTCTAGGGGATCATATTTTCAATTGGATACTCATGAAAGTTTGACAAAATATTTGGCTTGATGATTTCTTGGACAAATCTGAAAATGCTTCTCCTCTCATCTGAAAGAAGGTCACTATGTCAAACATTTGAAAAACCTCTTGAGGCCCTTTTGACTGTCCAAAACTCATAAAAGTTGGTCAGAATGTTCGTCTTGATGACAATGGACTTTACCTTGAAAAAGGGTCGTGTCAAGTCAAAAACTAGGTCACTGGACACATCTCTGAAAAACCTTGTGTACACTCTTGAGGTCATACTTTAGCCCAATGCTTTTGAAAGTTGATCAGTATGCTTGTCCTGATGATATATTAGACCAGTTCCGATATTAACTACATCATCCGAAAAAGGTCACCAGGTCAAATCTTTGAAAAATCTTGTGTACACTCAAGAGGCCACATTTTCAGTCCAGTCAGTTAGAATGTTTCCCTAAATGATATCTCAAGACAAACTCCATATTTTGTTGCATCAGATCTGAAATAGGTCACTGGGATAAATCTCTATACACCACATTTTCACTCTTATGTTCATCAAACTGGGTCGGAATGTTTGTCCTGATATCATAAACAATATTGAATATGGTTCAGTCTTGTAAAAAACTAGGTTATTACATCATATCAGAGAAATATGTTGACTATTCTTTGTATTATGTTCTCAATAGTACATAGGCTCAGGTGAGCAATTCAGGGCCATCATAGCCACTCCTTTACCTATTATGTTTTTTACTCTTCTGAAGACAAATCCCATTAGTAAAGCCACATTTAAGTTGTCTGCAAGTGCTTTCAATTTGCAGAAGACATATACTTTATTGTGTGGTAGAGTTCAATACATTGTTTTCTACCATAGGGTCAAAAAACACTGGGATTGTATTGTAATGGGTTAAGAGTGTAGAAGATAGCAAATTGCTAGCAAAAGCATGGCCTCTGAGGGCCTATAATTATCCAAGCACAAATATAATTTGTACAAAGATCAGGTTCTTTCAGAGGCCCCCTTTGGGCTCATTTACAGCAAGATTGTAGACAATTCTTAAAGGGATAATCCAATAGGTTTGGTAAAGAAATGGAGAATTCTTGCCTTTTCCCTCATAACTACTTTTGTGAATCTCTGAACAAGATTTGAAATTTCTGAATATTACTCTTCCAGCAAACAGAATGCATTTGGGCAAGTTAAAAAATACTTTCGAAAGCTGACAACCTCTAGTTTGCCAAGATACCCTTGTAACCATGATACTGAGAACATGATATTGTGCACATATCTTTAACTTCCCATTTTTTAATCAGTATCTTCGGAAAATGCGCTGTCTGATTGTTGATCTAGGCCTTCCATGAATGTGCAGTATTAATTTTTTTATCCAGATCTCCCCAGAACATGCATTACTAACCTTTGATCTAAAGCTTTCAAGAATGTGCAGTACGTCTTTATCTTAGACGTGTCATGAATGTGCAATACTAATCTTTGATCAAGATCTGTCAAGAATATCTAGTACTTACCTTTGATTAGGATCTGTCAAGATGGTGCAGTAGTTATCTCTGACCTGGATTGATTTAGATCTATCAAGAATGTGTGGTACTAACCTTTGATTTGGATTTGTCAAGAATGTGAGTGACTAATCATTGATCAGCATCTGTCAAGAAGGTGCAGTACTAATCTTGTATCTAAACCTGTCAAGAACATGAAGTACTTATCTTTGATCAGGATACTTCAAGAATGTTCAGTAATAATCTTTGATCTAGTTCTGTCAAAAATGTTCAGTACTGATACTTGATCTTCATCCGTCTAGAATGTGCAACACTTATCTCTGAATAATTAAAAAATGTGCACCACAAATCTCTCATCTGAATCTTCCAAGAATGTGCAGTCTGATCTTTAATTTAAACCCTCCAAAAATGTGCAGTATCATCTTTAATCTAAATCATCCATGTGCAGTCTGATCTCTAATTTAAACCCTCCAATAATGCGCAGTATCATCTTTGATCTTAATTATCCATGTGCAGTATAATCTTTGATCTAAACCATCAAAGAATATGCAGTATGATCTTTAACTTTCCCAAACAACAAATTTTTCACTCTTCCATTCGCAAAATCTGTAGACGACAAATTTTAACTTGGTGCAAATGAGCTCAAATCCGCTGATAGGGTAGAAAACAGGAAAAGGAGAGCATGCTGATTACCAGCATTTTCTCCTTTTTAACCAATGGTTTCCTTAGTTACTAACAGGATAAGTGCTAGCCATAAGTCTTGTTTAACTTAACTAATTTCACTGCTGTTTTCAGCAGTATTTTTATTCTATCACAGCAGCCTGTATAACCTATTCATGCATGTCTGAAGGGTTTTTTACCAATACCATGCAGAATTCCCATTCTATGCTAGTGGCTGCATTCCCTCTTAGCCCCTGTCATACTATATGGCATTTGTGTTGCTTTGGCACAGTCTTGTTTAATTTCCCATGGGTGTGCCAAGAGCTCGCAGAAGAAATCAGATGTTTTTCGCGAAGATGGGTATGTCACAGTATTCTCATTGTGACCAAGGCAATGCCACAGAGCTCCACTGGGTATATTATCACGTTCCTGGAGAGTTATTCTTGCCAATTCTCTGCACTTTCATGGCACTTCCACTGCATGCAATGCACTTTCACAGTGCTCACACTGCATGTACTGGGCTTTCACAGCATTTCCAAGGAGCTCACACTGCACTGACAATTGTGTTCATCATGTTCGTTGGCACTATCTATAAAAACAAACTGTATACACATTTATTCATCAGTTGTTTCTTTGCTTTGCTCTCAAAAAGTCAATAAAGAAATTTATTATGTCAACAAAAAGATAGTGGAAAAAGCAGGGCCAAAAAAAACCCAACACCTTCAAACAGATTCAAGTCAACCTGTGACCGTCACCTCATCAACCAGCAGTAGCCCAGCTAGCTGGCATGCATCAGTCATGATGAAATGAATGTTTATTTGTAAACTTTGTCTAATACATTTGGTTTTTTTTTTTTTATGCAAAGAATGATGGATGCTGTAGAATAGCACCTTTGAAGTGAAATGATTGCCATGGCAGTTCCAAGCAGTCGTTGCAAGAACACAGTAAAATAAATAACACTGTTTAAGGGCTGTTGACCTACTGTATAAGCACAGTAGACACGCAGTGACATCTCAGAGAACATCACATAATCTCCATGCACGTGCAACCGACAAGCACAGCATTCACACTGCAGCCTCTGGCAGAGCTCCTGTGAGGTTGTAGGCAACCTTAATGGGCTGCTAAGGCGACCTTACGGTGATCCCACTACGCTCTTATCAGAATGCAAAGTAACGGTTTTTGTTTTGTACGTGCTCAAAGTGCATGCCATCACTTGGCGTTCTAGATTATCCCAACGCGCTTACTGGCCATGCCACTGCTTTGCTACGGCCATGCTTGTGATTGTACTGCATTCATCTCAGTGGTCTGCATTGCTTCTTGGATGCTGTGAGATCCCCAGCCTAGTGTGACATGGGTTTTAGGGAACTCATAGCAATGTTTAGCACTGAGGAAGGAACGATTTTCATGAAAAAATTATTTCATTTACCTTTAGAAAGGAATTTTGGTCCAGCTGAAAAATTCAGATTTACAAAGCATCTTTAGAAGAGGTCTTTTTTGCACTTTTTTTTTTTGGTGCAAATATTTTTTTTTTTTTAACACTGATGAATAGATCTACTACAAAATGTACCTTTCTCTAAAGTGACTGGACAGTTATATGCAAAAAATAAATGCCCAGCAGTGAAATAACGTGTTGGTCACTTTGCAGTCAGTACCTCTATTTTTATGAAATCAAATTCAATGTCATTGAACTTTTTTGAAAAGGATCCCATACAATCAATGTGTGCTATCGATCATCTGACATTCCTTTAAACATTTGCAAAATTCTTCTCAAAATCTGAAAGGGCCCATTACCAAAACACCACTAAATATATCTCATCTTACATTAGTCTTTCTTATTACTGATGGTATGCCTGCTATCTTTAAATTCAGTGATGAACAATATTTTGAACTCTGGTGAAATTATAAAAATCTGAAAAGCCTCTTTAATAATAGTAGTCTTTAAATCTTTACCAAACAACAAATTTTTGACTAGACCAAATTAAAAGCATTTGCAGACAACAAAATTAATTACATGTTGCTCAAATGATGATTTCTGTCTTTGATAGGGTAGGAAAAATTGTAGAAAAAGCTAGTTACCAGCATTTTTCCCTTTTCTCACAATTTTTTCATAATGCTTCTTTCTCAGGGTTGTTAAATGTTGGGATTGTGTGGTAAAGGGTTAATTTTTTCAGTGGTACTATGGCTAAACTCGACCCCTTCTGACAGCTGAAAAACAGTCCACTTAAACTCAGAATGATCGCTATCTTATAGTCTTGATAAACAAAAAAATGGTATAGATCCAAGGTCAGACTGCACATCCTGTGAAGTCTGGTCTTGACCCATGCCATCTGCATAAGCCCCTGTTTTTGCCTATGGTGCGGTAAGGGTAAAAAGTCTGTAAAGTCTGTATCTGACAACATTGTTAGGGTTTTGGTTTTATTCCATGACCAATAAAAATGCTAAACAGTAAACAAAATATTCAGCATGTCATTTATTTCCTGTAAATATTCATTTCTGTTACATGGAGGACTTTGATAGCCATAAACATGTCTCAAAATTGTAGATCTGCTTTTATAATCTTTACCAGATGACAAAGTTCAGACTTGTCCAAATTGAAAGGGTCTGCAAACAACAAATTAAATGTGGCTCAAATGATAAGAGTTTGTCGTTGAACGTGCAGAATTGTCAAAAAAGGAGAAAAGCTGTTTACCAGCATTTTATCCTACCAACAGTGTTTTCACAACCATAATTCACAAGCATACTCCCTAAGGTTGTACAAGGAGCATTCAAATATGAATGCATCTAAGGACCTAAAATTTGATTCTTCATAGCTTTAACTGAAATTTTTATTTTGTTCCCTCAAAGTATTCACCCCATCTTGCAGAACCAAGGTGTTTGCGCTGAACAAATTTTCCACCTGAAAGGTATTTTTTTAGCTTTGGAAACAAAAGGAAGTCACATGGAGCAAGATCAGGTTAATACGGAGCACAACGACTTTTTCCTGCTTCAGAAAGTCTTGCACCTCGTACAAGGGACAATGACTGAAACTGATGGTTTACATACATTGAAATAGAGTTGACAGAAAATCAGTTCCAGAGTGTTCATAGTATACCTAAAAAAGACTATGAAAATGCCGTCAAAGATTGGATCCAGAGACTGAGACTTTGTATATCTGTTGTAGGTGAATACTTTGAGGGAGCAAAATAAAAATTTCAGTGAAACCTATGAAGAATAAAATTTTAGGTGCTTAGATGCAAAATATAGGATTGATTGGTAAAAAATTAACCCAGAACCCCTAACAACACAGCAGACAATGAAGATCGAAGCGCAGACCACAATGCTGCCTGTACTTTCAGCTCTTTGATCTAACTCTTTCAGAACTTGATATAACTTTTTCAGTACGAAATATACTATACTTGGCCTATTATTTGATAGCTGAAAATACAATCTCCTGAAATGCTGAAAGAATTTTATCTTCAAGGCTTGACTATTTGAAACATCTGACCATACAGATCCAAGATCAGACTGCATGTTATTTGTAGACTGATTTTGATCTATGCTGTTTGCAAAAGCCTGGTTTTTGCCTATGCCCTGAAAGGGTAAATGAACTTTCTTATCTCAGATTGACATCCCACGGGACATTGTGCTAGTACCAAATGAATTTAACCCTTAGACTGCTAAATAACTTAACTCTTCACCAAACGACACAGTTTTAGACTTGTCCAAATTGAAAGCAGTTGCAGACGATAAATTAAGTATGACTCAAAATGAAATTTGTTTTGGGAAAGGTAGAAAACATTGTGGGAAAAGGAGAAAATGCTAGTTACCAGCATTTTCTCCTTTTCCCACAATGTTTTCAAAAGGCCTCTTTCTCAGGGTCGTTAAAAGTCGGGATTGTGTGGTAAAGGGCTAAATGAAACTTTCAAGTCTATAGCAAAAACCCAAATATTGCTATTTCAAGAGTATATTTTGGGGGGAAAAATATCACCTTATCGGACAGTGTAGATCCACGTTTTTGCAGTCTGATCTTGATCTATATTGTCCACAAAAGGTCATTGAGTAGTGCCTTAAACAGCCTAAGGGTTGATTGCTGTTAGGGGGCCTCTGAATGTCTGGAAGTTCAGCTTTAACTTGTTAAAAGAATATTTGAGTTTCTAAGTAACATAACAACCATGTTTGGGATAGATAGTAATTATTTTCTTGGAGCTGTATTATCCATGGCATGTCTATGACTCCATATGACATTTTCTCATTGTGATGATGTTCATATTTATTACTTTAACACTTTCAGCACCATAGGTAAAAACAGGGGCTTTCCTGGAGAGTATAAGTGGCCTGATCTTGGATCTTGTATAGCTTGTGTTTGTATAAGGGGACACTTATACTGCCTTGCTATAGAGCTAGCTTTTGAAACGACCTGTAGAGCATTCGCCTTCGGACCTAGAGGTCCTGCGTTCAATCCCTGCCTTGGGAGGTTGTTTGTCAGATTTGGTACATTGGTGCCAAAAGTGAAAAACCCACTTGGTTGAGAAATAGAGTAACAAGACTTGAAGGATTCTTGGACAAATCTTCATGGCAGGGGGAGCATGTAGTATAATGGTCTATCCATGATTGATTGATTGATTGATTATTTCAGTTATATCGCGGCAGCCAGTGCACCTATTCATGCTTTCTTGGAGTTTCTTTTACCAGTACTCCGCACAATGTTCTTTCCAAGCCACTGGCTGCTTTCCCACATAACCATCGTCGAAACAATGGTCAGCGGTGAGAGAGGAATGAATCCTGTCGCAATGGCTATCATCAATCCTCGGAAAGAAATTGGCCAAGCTGGGGATCGAACCAGCGACCTCCTGTTCTCAAGTCCTGTACGCTACTGACTGAGCTACAGGGCTTGGCAATGTGTCTATCCAACAGATAGATAGAAATGTATACCATAGCTTGTGTTTGCATACGGGGGCACTTATAGTGCCTTGCTATAGACCTGGCTTTTGTAGTGACATGGTAGAGCATCTGCCAGGATCTAGAGGTCCTGTGTTCATTCCCCACCTTGGGAGGTTATTTGTCAGAATTGTCATATGTACACCACTATTTACAATGTTTGAAAGTTCCATGAAGTAGTCTGATCTTCAAGTTGCAGTAACTGGATGGGTTTTTTCCCCTTGACAGAAATTTAACATGCCCTTAAAGTGACTTTCGCGACTATAGTTGCCTTTGCGGCCAGTGTAGATCAAGATCAGGCTGCACAAAACGTGCAGCCTGATCTTTGATCTACACTGTATGCTTTATTGAAACACTGTAGACAAAAGCAGCCATGAAACTGCATTTAATTGGGTCATATTTCTAGAATAAAAATGTCTGTTAGGTTTATTCGGCGCTTTAAGGGTTAATGCCCATTCTAAAATAAAGTAACCTACAGGTAAAACTCATGCCTATTAACTCTTTACCAAACAACAATATTCTGGACTTGTCCAAACTAAAAGCACCTGACAGTGACAATATTATATTTTGTGCCTCACATGATGAAATGAATCCTTTCAAGGGCTAAAACTCTGTTGGGAAAGGAGAAAATGCTGGTATCCGGCCTATTCTCCTTTTTCCATGATGTTTTCCAAAGCCATTTATCTCAGGGTCATTAAAACTGGTGATTGTGTGGTAAAGGGTTACCAGTGTTCCACACAATCCCAAGTTTCAATGACCCTGAAGAAGAAGACTTTCGAAAACATAGGTAACTAGCATTTTCTCCTTTTCCCACAATGTTTTCTATCCATTTCACAAACAAATCCCATTGTTTGAGCCATACTAAATGTGTTGTCTGCAAGTAAGATTTCAATTTGGACAAGTCTAAAGTTTCGTCATCTGGTAAAGAGTTAACCCTTTATCAAACGACAAATTTTAGGCTTGTCCAAATTGAGAGCATTCGCAGACATCAATTAATCAGAAGTAACCTAAAACATGAAATTTGCCTCTCATAGGGTAGAACACATTGTGGGAAAAGGAGAAAATGCTGGTTACAGGCATTTTCTCCTTTTCCCACATTATGTTTTCAAAAGCCCTCTTCCTCAGGTTCATTCAGTCGTGATGGTGTGGTAAAGGGTTAAAGAGGATTCACATCATTTTCATGAGACTAATCAGTATCTATGGCAAATTCTGTGGGATATCTCACCTTTCATGGGTTTACAAACCCTTTACTGTTAACTCTTCACCAAACAACAAAACTTTGAACTTGTCCAATTGAAAGAATTTCCAGATGACAAAATAAATATGACTTAACCCTTTCCCAAATGACAAATTTTGGACTGGTCCAAATTGAAAGAGTTTGCAGACGACAATTTTAAATTTGATGAAAATGGCAGGAAGTTCTCAAAAAGGGTAGAAAACACTGTGGGAAAAGGAGAAATTGCTCGCTACGAGCAATTTCTCCTTTTCCCACAGTGTTTTCAAAAGACTTGTACTGCAGACACGTAAAAACCAGGGCTTGCTTGGGAAAGGGTTAAAATGTGAATTTTGATTTGGAAATGGTAGAAAACCTTGCGGAAGAAAGGAGAAAATGCTTTCCAAATGTTTCCAATGTTTTTAAAAGGCCTTTTCCTCAGGGTTGTTAAAACTTGGGATTGTGTGTTTGGTAACCAGATTTTTAGAGTTTTCCAAATGAAAAGCATTTACAGACGACAGACAAATTAAATATGTTTCAAATGATTGGATTTGTCTAGTAAAAATTAGAAACATCGTGGGAAAAGTAGACATGCTGGTTACCAGCATTTTCTCCTCCAACAATGTTTTCAATAGCTTTTTTCTCAGGGTTATCAAAACTTGGGATTGTGAGATAAAGGGTTAAAATGCTGGACCCAGCTTTTGTTGCTTTTACCAATAGTGCAGATCAAAATCAGAATTCACAAAACATGCAGTCTGATCTTGCATTGCTTCTATTGGCTAGTCTGTTTAGTCAAACTTTAAATTGCCAAATTCTGCTGTTTTTCCAGATTGGAATGGTCCATATATAAAATACAGCACTCAAAGGCTCAACCCTTTACCAAATAATCATTAGCTTTAACAACCCTGAGAGATAAGGCTTTTAAAAAACATTGCAGTGAAAGGATACAGTGCTGGAAACCAGTATTCTCTCCTTTTCTTACAATGTTTTCTTCTTTTTCAAAAGCAAACTCCATCATTTGAGCTATTTTGTTTAATCTGTTGTCTGCAAAAGCTTTCATTATGGTCAAGACTAAAATTTTGTTGTTTAGTAAAGGTTTAAGCCTTTCAGCAACATAGGCAAAAACAGAGCCTTTAGCAGATGGTATAGATCCAAGATCAGACTGCACACAATGTGCAGTCTGATCTTGGATCTATACCATCTGCTTGTTTAGTCCAGCATATGAAATGAAAACTTTGCTTACTTTCAGTAGATTGTATTTTCAGCAGTCAAAAGACGTCCAGTATATATATTTGGTGGTGAAAGGTTTAAATTAATGAAATACAGACACTTCAATGAAGCAGGTGAAGACTAATTAGCCATTTTCAGTATTATGTTCTAAAATAGACAGAGTAATTAGTCACAATATTTTTCTGTTTGTTTGTCCTCACATTTGAAATTCATCTTTTTGTCACCCTTAAAGTGCACCTCCAGCCCAGATTTTGATATTCTTTTCTTTGCATTCCTGATTAATAATGATATTTTGTTGACACTACCTCTAATCTGGTTATTTATATAAATATTTTTTAATACATTTTTGTAAGCACAGGTGTGTAAATTGAAAATCCAATTATCGAGCCCTAAATTGACCATGCGAGAATACCCTCATAGCATGAACTCAAAAACAACTTCTAGTTACATGAAAACATCGTATAAGGCTAAACATCTTTGTTTTCTACGCTCATATAACCTTATAGTTTGTAACTATGCCACAAGGAGATCACGGTCGAACATCCACATATACCGATGTTAGCTGTGTTGCTGCTAATTGTGACAGTACTGATGCAGATGGCATTTCTTTGCATTATTTTCCGAGAGACTCGATGAGAAGAAAACTATGGACAAATTTTGTACCTGTCAAATGAGTTTGGAGCGGGCCAACACATTATTCTGCTTTATGCTCAACCTATTTTGCTAAAGGGTGCATCCCATTTATGTGCAGATTTCAAAGGAATATATGTGTACAAAACCTAAGAGATTACCAGCGATGCCGTCCAGTATTTTCTGTGATCATTTCAGGGGATCATAAACAAAAAGACCTACATCGAACTTACCTGTGTGACCTGTGTAAAATTCCAAATCCTATCCACCAACAATCAATTTAAGGGTGACTTAAGATCAAGAACAGGTAAGTAGTGATGGTGTAATGTGACATGTGCGCATTAATTTGTACCAATCAATTGACCTTTCTGCCCATTTTGATTGACAGGTCCTTTCAGCTAATCAAAATGCAGTATAGCGCATCATATAAACAAACGGGTCAGACAAAGTTACAGCCTTGGCAGACAATGTAATCTTTTTCTTTCGGTTAAACTAGGGATGTCAACGGTTAACCGGTTAACCAATCGAATGATCGGTTACCAGGTTTGAAAATTGGTAACTGGTTAGAAAAAAAAAAACGCAAAAAAAGAACAAAATTACGAAGATTAATGGTAAAAAGTTTTAAAAATTGATGGCTCCTTGTCTGCCTTTTATATTATGCATTACCCACACATCCATATCGCCACTAGCCGATTTGGTGGAGGTGTGATACACATGTACATATGGTTTGACAGGTCTGTGAAACAAACAATGGAGAATGACAGTCATCTTTTTTTTTTTTAAATCCACTTAGTGGGCCCAGTGACAATTAATAAACTATCAACTGCAGGTATTCTGTTGTAATCAAAGGCATACACTTTTACTGTTTGGTCGTAATTGGTTTGTTTGCCAACCCTTATTAATTAACACTGAAAGGAAACGGACCAATCACATTAGACTAATCGAAACTTATTATGTACAAATAACCAGCCACAAACATGTATAGTATATCGATTAACCTTCTTTCATTATCAGTCTATCCGATGTACAACAAGCAGCATCGAAATTTATTATAGAATATTTGAAATTATAAACAACAATACCTCCAACTATGTCAGCTGTTTGGAAGTTTTCCAAACATAGCGTTGACGAGAACACCGTGAAATGCACGGTGCTTATGATTAAATAATCACAAGTTTGTGTGTGTTTGCAAGAAAGAGAGAAAACTTGTCTGTTTATGGCATGGCATCTTGATCGTATAGATCTACTGTACAACCATAAATGATCCGTCATATAAATAATCTAACAAACACGAAAGCATTGTGGGAGAAACCAATCCTCATGATTTTATTATCATGTACAAGGGTTTGAGAGATAGAGGTTTCAAGACAGTTCCCCGACAAGACAGTGCCCTCACACAAGTTTACCGACAAATAAGAAATATTTGTGGAGAATTGATGTATCTAACTTCTCTCATGGATGAATTCTATATTTCTGTAATGTGTTTTCGAATTATGTTAAAGTGAGAGAGATATAGAGAGAGAGGGAGGAGGGGTTCACCTGAGTTAATTTCTTTTTTTGTTTACCTTGTAGACTCTCTCCATAATCCTATTTTTTTAAATACATGCATATTATATAGAATATATGGGGAAAATGTAGTATATTTTGATATTATTTGGCGTTTCGTGCCGAAAGCTTGTCAAACTGTCCCATCAAACAAAGCTGAGTTATAGAAAATTATAGCCATTCCACAATTGCAATCATAGAAAATTACGGACAATCTCACAGTGGCCAAAATGTACTTGTCAATTACAGGTACAAACGTTCCAATTAATCACAATAAATCATTTATCCATAAAATCACTCATCAACCAATTTTACCACAATTCTTGTCATTTGACATACAACAAAAGTGTCGTAGAAATGTGTCGGGGAAGTGTCTTCAAATTTGAAGTGCCTTGTCAGGGAACTGTCTTGTTCCTGAGAGAAAGAGAATAAGGAGAAAACTTGTCTGTTTATGACATTGCGTAAAGTGCCTCGTTCAGCTTATAGTGTATTTCACGAGTATCTGTTTCGTATGCACCGCCCTTCCTCCTTCCTGCCGAGAGCAAAACCTCGTCCCATATGTAGGTATTTCCAATGATAGATAAATTGACAAAGTTCTTCATTCGGTAAACCGGTTAACCAGTCGAAAGTTTTACCGGTTAACCGGTTGGTAACTTTACTAACCATTGCCATCCCTAGTTTAAACCAAAGAAGATTGGATTCTAAATTAGTTATTTCAAAATGGATTTAAGTTGGTAAGGTAATTGTTACATAATATACCCTGAACAGAAAACTAAATTTATCCATTCCAAAAGCCTATATCCACGTAAATGTCGCTGGTAGATTTACCAGGATTCTGAAAAACCAGCCTCTCTACCAAACAATAGAAAAGCAGTTTTTTTTTGTTTTAATCTTTCAGGAAAAAAAGAATGATTATGCCAAAGTTTATTGTTAAACTACCTCCTGAAATCCAACTCAACGAACATCTTTCAAATTCCAAGCACTACACGTAGACAGTCGTAATCTTTGTACGAAGAGAGCAACAGGAAAAAGAGTATTTTATTGACAGCCATTTGTCCTCCTGTTTCATAAATAAGTTGACATTGAGATGAATATCAGATGTCCTTCTTGTTGGAATACTTTAGGGAGCATTCATATTTTGTTCCTATTTCATTAAGACAATTACATGCGACTGTTAATTGCACTTCGGCCTGTTTCGACCTATAGTTTGTTTTCCCCACAATCGTCGCATAACTGATAAATGCACGTCCATTCTAAATCGATATTATCCCTATAATCACCTCAAGTGACCAAACATATGCCAAATTTAAAAGTTTTTACAACATGCATCTGTTAAAGCTACGACAAACTACTTTCTTTGATTACTTACAATAAAATTTATTGATTTCCACTCAAACCGGAATTAGAGGTGTTAAGTAAATCTATACCAGAAGACAACATAACATTTGATTTGTCTATTTTGAAAACATTTGCTGTTGACAAATTAAATGTTGCTCCCATGATGAGATTTGTCTTAAACCTTAGGCCTCTAATCGCGACTCACTGACGTGTTGCGGACTGCGTAGATCAAGATCTGACTGTACAGAACGTGCAGTCTGAGTTTTCATCTACACTGTCTGATTAGGAGATATCTTTCCTCCAAAAATACCTTTAAAATAGGGAAATGTGGGTTAAACTATCGGGTTAAAAGTTTCATCTCTCTTATTTAGCAGGATAAGGGTTAAAGGGTTAGAAAACATCTTGGGAAAACGAGAAAAGTTTTCAAAAGTCCTCCTTCAAGATCGGTGAAGCACCAGATTGTGTGATAAAAGGTTAAATTGTTAGTTCTTTTCTTATATTGTTTACTCAATTACTGTCAAACTGACATGTTATATACTGACAAAATGTCTTAAAAACTTATTTCCCTTTCCCTTATTACTAATTATAGATGTTGCCGACAGCAATCTACTCACATCTGTGAGACTGAACACAGAATTACCAACATATTTGCACTATTTTTACTTCTCGATTTCTTATAAATATGACATTATTCAAAGTATTTTTCTTTTTATGTTGCTGATTTAGTTCAAATTGATAAGAAAGTTGGGAAAAAAAAACTTGGGTGCTTAAATTAGAGCAAAACATAAGCTAGAATAAAAGTGAAATAAAGTCCCTTTCTCTATGTATTCGACGCCATTTTCTGATTTGTTTGTCGGGCTTGAACCAAAATACCGCGTTACTCAGGTGGGTATGCCAAACTCGCATTTGCAGAAAGGTCAGTTAACCACATTACAACTCTTAGCCCGCCCAGGTAGCTCAGTGGTTAGCATATCTGACTTGTGACCTGGTGGTTGCAAGTTCGATACCCGGTTTACCCGGTTAAGGCAAACTTTCTTTCCGGCAATTTTTGGCCTCTCGCGTCTGATGCGCTCTCACGTCTGATGCATGTGAGAAAAGTTACCAGTGTTTTCCTCTTTTCCCACGATGTTTTCAAAAGTCTCCTTCTTCAGGGTCATTAAAAATTGTGATTGTGTGATAATAGGGTAATGGGGTTAATTAAGATTAGACTACAAAAAAGTTATGTTTAATTTTAGATCTACAATATTTGATACTCTATGAGGTATTCTGGTCTAGCAGCTTTGAATTCATACAACTAAGACTTTTCTGATCACTGAAATCATCATTTTCAATATACATTGTGTTAACCCCCATCCTGCTAAACAAGAGGGCCATGATGGCCCTGGAGTCGCTCACCTGAGCTTTTTGACCAAGCACAACCAATTTCCAACATCTTGTGAGATATATGTATTATGACAAACATCCTAACAAACTTTCATTGGTATTGGACTGAAAATGTGACCTCCGGATTTGTATGTCATACCAAAATTAGATAATAGTTAAATTTTTTTATCCAGGTAAGTCCATTTCTAAAGCAAGTCTAGTTTCACCTGTGTAAGTTACATTCTGACATACCTTATGTATACTATTATTAATCAGGTTTGCAAAGTACAAACTTGATTGACAGCCCAATTGATTTCAGCTGAGCCTCTGAAAATAGGCTACAATACACTGAAGCCAATCATTTTTAAAGAATTTCAAGCATCATTTTAAACTGTTAAATGAACTAAGGCAGATTTCTGAAACGCTTATGAACATTTCACATTGTTCACCATAGCACTGAGGTGTTTTGTTTGATATTTTCAGTTTTTTATTGTAACAAATTGTTTCCATGCTGTTTGTATGAATGAGGTTTTGTTATTTCCTGATGTACCATTGTTTACACCATTACCACCACCACCAACAACAAAGACAACATAATCTCTTATAATTTTATTCGTTTTGTATGACAAATCGGCCATAATGGCCCTAGAACATTCCACTGGCTGAACAATTAACCATAAAAGAAAGTTTTTGGCTTGTCATTTTTTAAAGTTTCAACATTAACAACTCTAAGGAAATAGCCTTTTGAAAATGTGGTGGGAAAGGAAGAAAATGCTAATAAAATCTACTTTTCCCACAAGGTTTTCTCCCTTTCAGACAATAACCAATAATGTAGCTAAATTTAATGTGTTGTTTGCAAATGCACAATTTTGTCATTTGAGTTAAGAGTTAAGGGACTAATGCATTTAAGTATATACCATGACTATAATAATAAACTATAAAATATGAAAATGGAGTTCTTTCAAGTGTATGTTTTGACTTTTACCACACAATACCTACCTAAAACAATTTGAAGAACATTGTAGGAAAAGGAGAAAATAACTAATGTTTAATCCAATTCTATAATGTCTTCTACGCTAACAAAGATTGAGACCATCATTTGCAACAAATGCTTTCAACATGTCCAAATTTGATATTTGGTAAAGGATTAAAGGCTCACTAGCTGCAACAAGGAAACAAGTGGCATGTGAAATTTTCTTTCTCTACTTCTACCATTCACTTCCATGGTAGTGACTAGATCTTTTAAGGACATTAGTGTAACATTTTGTTAGACTCATATAAGGTATGATTTACTTTTGTTTACAAGTAGACCCCTGTATAGTTTACTTTTGGCGCTAGTGGGTCTTTAACTATAGTTTATGAACAACATTTCAATTACATGTAAGCTTAGTTACTATAATACAGAATTAAAAATTTGACATTTTTTTTAAAGACATTGCTATGAGCATAAAGAAATTATCACAATATTGACAAAACGGGTCCAAATGAGCTGTTTCAAGTTTTGATTACTCTTTACCAAGTGACAAAATTTCTAATTTGTCCAAAGTTAAAGCATTTGCATACAACTGAAATAAATCCAATCAAACAATTGAAATTTGTTTTTTGAAGGGTAAAACCATTGCAGGAAAAGAAGAAAATGCCAGGTATGAGCATTTTGTCCTCTTCCATCACTGTTTTTCCAAGTTCTCTGTGACCTAGTTTTGACCAAACATACTCTCTTTTCAAACACTTTCGAGAGATCAAACACTCTAACCAGTCTTCAATTTACACTGTCCACAAAAACAACTAAATCCATATTTGTTGCCTTTTTAAATAGGATAAAGTACTTTTTTGCATGATTGCAGTTTTTAAAGAAAGTGCCATGATAAGAAAATCACATCAAAGAGAAAACCACCATGGACAATTTCACTTGTTACAACTTGTAATAAATAATATGTGGATCAAGCTGTGGGATTGGTCTCTCAAAGGAGTAGAAAACATTGTGAAAAAGGGAAAAAATGCTGGTTACCAGCATTTTCTCCTTTTTGAACAGTGTTTTCAAAAGGCTTCTTTCTGAGAGTCATTCGAACACTAGGTTTTTCTAAGATTTGAGCTAGTGACCTAGTTTTCAGCCAACAGGACACATTTTCAAACTGGTCCAAGATATCATCAGGACAAACATTCTGACCAAATTTCAAGAATATTGGACTGAAAATGTGGCCTCTACAGCGTACACAAGGTTTTTCTAAGATCTGACCTAGTGACCTAGTTTTTGACCCAACATGACCCATTTTCGAACTCATCCAAGATATCACCAAGGCAAACATTCTGACCAACTTTAAAAGAGGACTGGACAAAAAATGTGGCCACAACAGTGTACACATGGTTTTTCTAAGATTTGACCTAGTGACCTAGGTTTTAACCCGCACGACCCCATTTTCAAACTCTTCTGAGATATTATCAAGACAAACATTCTGACCAACTTTCAAGAGTATTAGACAGAAAATGTGGCTTCTGGAGCTTACACAAGGTTTTTCTCAGATATGATCTAGTGACCTCGTTTTTCTCCCGACATGACCCATTTTCAAACTAGTCAGAGATATCATCAAGGCAAACATTCTGACCAACTTTCAAGAGTACTGGACAGAAAATATGGCCTCTAGAGCATACACAACATTTTTCTTAGATTTGACCTGGTAACCTAGTTTTTGACCCAACATGGCACATTTTCATACTAGTTCGAGATATGATCAAGACAAACATTCTGACCATTTTTCAAGAGTATTTGATGAAAATGTGGCCTCTAGAGTGTACAAAAGGTTTTTATAAGATTTGACCTGGTGACCTAGTTTTTGACCTCATATGGCCCATTTTCTAACTCGTCTGTGGTATCATCAAGGCAAACATTCTGACCAACTTTCAAGAGCATTGGACTGAAAATGTGGCCTCTAGAGCGGTACACAAGGTTTTTCAAAGATTTGACCTGGTGACCTAGTTTTAAACCCAACATGACCCATTTTCAAACTCATCTGAGATATCATCAAGACAAACATTCTGACCAACTTTCAGGAGTACTTGACAGAAAATGTGGCCTCTAGAGTGTACACAAGATTTTTCTAAGATTTGACCTAGTGACCTTGCTTTTGACCGGAGATAACCCATTTTCATACTCGTCTGAGATATCATTCAGGCAAACATTCTGACCAAGTTTTATGAGTATCGGACTGAAAATGTGGCCTCTAGAGCGTACATATGGTAAAAAGTTGACGACGGATGACACACGCCGCATGATGACGCCAGACACAGCATGATCACAATAGCTCACCATGAGCACTTTGTGCTCAGGTGAGCTAATAAGTGAAATGAAACTTTCAATCTGACAGCAAAAACCATTTGCTATTTCAGAGGTGTTTGGGGGGGGGGGGGGGGAAAGAAATTAGATTTCTTATCAGACAGTGTAGATCCAAAATCAGACTGCACATTCTGTGCAGTTTGATGTTGATCTACACTGACCACAGAAAGGTCACTGAGTTGCGCTTAGCAGCCTAAAGGTTAAAGCATATCATTATTCCTCTACCATCTTCGCAAGCCAAGGATACTAAGGTAGTACCCTTGGCCGCTCGCCTCTTTAAAAATTGAAACTCCCGCTGCGCCATTTCATTGGATGCGATCAAAACGCATCACGTCCAATCAAACCATCTGTAACAAGAAACCTTCTGCGAAACAGAAAACAATAATGGCAGTGCCCGTCAAAAACGAAAGTTGTCGTGTTTGTGACGAGAATTTGCCAAAATACAGTTGACGATCGATATTTAATGAGTTTTTCATAGTTCATGATCAATTATGCGAAATATTAGGACGGGTTCCACAGCCAAATGATTGCGAATCATCGTATGTCTGATTAATTTCAGAAAATTGTCATGAATCCGAAAGCGCAGCCATATTTGATGCACAGCCTAACAAATTTTATTACGAGCATTTTGATTGGTCAGAAATAACATCAGCAAAGGTTACACAACTCGTGATATTCCCTAGGTGGCGCAGCGGGAGTTTCAATTTTTAAAGAGGCGAGCGGCCAAGGGTACGTAACGAACAAAGTGGAGTTAGCATCCTTGGCTTGCGAAGATGTTCCTCTACCAGACAACAAAATTTTTTACTTGTCCAAGCTGAAAGCATTAAATCTTTTTGCAGACAATAAATTAATGTGGCTCAAATGATGAAGTTGTCCTGGAAAGGATAGAAAACATTGTTGGTGGAGGTGATAATGCTTGCTATCAGCATTTTCTCCTTTTCCCATAATGGTTTCAAATACCTTGTTGGGACCTAAAAACTTGAGTTTGTGTGGTAAAGGTTTAAATAGGCCTTCAGTAGTGTTCAGGAAGAAATTAGAGCCAATCTTGGGTGTTTTACCATCATAATAGGATGGTCAATCATGAGACATGATTGGGCATTCTTGTCTACAATTTCTAGGCTGTCATCTAACCATTCTTGCATAGAAACCTATGCTCATGCATGTTCAAGGCCGGCGCTCATGCATTAACTCTTTACCACATGATCCTGACTGTCAGCAAAAAGGCCCTTTGAAAACATTGCGGGAAAAGGAGAAAATGCTGGTAGCCAGGACCTTTGAAAACACTGTGGGAAAAGGAGAAAATGCTGGTAACTTAAAAACCTTTGAAAACATAGTGGGAAAAGGAGAAAATACTGGTAACCAGCATTTTCTCATTTTCCCACGTTTTCTACCTCTTCAAAGAAAGATATCATCACTTTAGTTACAACGAATTTGTCACCTGAAAATGCTTTCAAATTGGTCTGTTGTTTGGTAAAGAGATAACCAAGAAAACCAAGTGCTATTATACCACAGCTTTCAATTTCAGATATGTGCAAATTGGGGCATCCATGTTAGCAAACTCTTTTGCTCTAGGGCTGCTAGTTTAAACCTAGTGGGGTCAAAAAAACTAGGAAATAAAACCTATGTTTTACTGTCATAATGGGATGGTCAATATGAGACATGATTGGGCATTTAAAAAAGTTTAAAGAAACTTTCAAGAAACTTTAAAGGCGATAGTACAAAAAAAAAAACAGTATAATGCTATTTCAAACTTATTTTTTGGTGAAAAATATCTCCATATCAGACTGTGTAGATCCAAGATTAGACTGCACATTCAGTGGCGCTTAGTACAGGTAAAAGAAACTCCAGGAAAGCATGGATAGGTGCACTGGTTGCTGCGATACGTTTTTTTTTTTTTAATATTATATTACTGAAATAATGATGAAAATGGTGTTAAACACCATACAAACAAACAGAACAAAATACAGGCTCCCAAGTGTTGAAGAATCAAGCTCAGAAATGTAACAGGAAAGTTGTTCACAGAATGATGTGACAGTTAAGCCCTTTTATTAACTCTTTACCAGACAACAAAATCTTACACTTGTCCAAATTGAAAGCATTTGCAGACAGCAAATTAAATGTGGCTCAAATGATAGAATTTGTCTTTGATAGAGTACAAAACATTGTGGGAAAAGGAGAAAATGCTAGTTACCGGCATTTTCTTCTTTTCACATACTCAAAAAGGCTTCTTTCACAGGGTAAAAACTCGTCATAGTGTAGTAAAGGGTTAACTCTTAACCAAATGGGCTCATCCAAATTGCAAGCAATTGTATACAGCAAATAAGATGGGGCTCAAATGATGTAATACATCCATGAATGGATAGAAAACATTGTAAGAAAAGGAGAAAATGCTTGAAACCAGCATTTTCTCCTTTTCTCACTTTGTTTTCAAAAAGGTCTATTTCCTAAAGGCTGTTGAAAGATGAGTCTGTTTGGTGCAGGGTTAAGTAAACTTTTTCTAGGCTATTTGATCCTCGTTATCTAACTGATTGATCTGGTTTGGACGGCCTTCGCCAATATCTCTACTAGGGCTTTAGGTCTTGTACATGATTTTTTGCCTCTCACAAATGTTGGGAAAAACCTTTTTCAGTACAGAATGTAATTTAACATACAACATATTGAAGGGGTCTATGAGTATTTAGTTTTTATGCCTTTAATCAAAATTTCTTGTAGAACACCAATAAATACAACAGTATATGAGCCAAGCTCTGGCAAAAGGGGGCTTAATGCATACCAGTGATCCATGATACCAAGCAAGTCCTTACATAATCATTATCCATAAAATCCATTTTGTCTTACAACCTACTGAATCTTAAGGTACAATGGTCCTGGACATGTAGAAAATTGACCAATAGTGAAAAGTTTCTGCCCAGGTCAGCCTGGCACAGCCCGCAGATGCATTAAGCCCCCTTTTGCAGAGCATGGTACATGTATTTTCCTTTGCAGTCGTATAAAGTGTATGTTTAGATCTAGTAACATGGTGCAATTTAGGGTGTTTAGGTGGAGGTATGGTTGTTTAGCAGTCAGTAAGTTTGTCTACTTTTATTATATCAGAATCTGATATGTCATCACCATACTAATTTAAATATGATCATCGATGCATGCTATTGATCATGTGATTTTCCCACAAGTCCTTGCAAAACTCTGATGTGAAATCTAAAAATGCTTTAACCCTTTACCACACAGTCCCCGAGTTCCAGCATTTTCTCCTTTTCCCACAATGTTTTCTACCCTATTTAAGACAAAATCATCAATTAAGCGACATTTGATTGGTTGTCTGCAAATATTTTCAATTTTGTTGAGTCCAAAATTTTGTTGTTTGGTAAAGGGTTAAGAGGCTAGGTAGCCCATTAAGGAAATACCATTGAATTTTTTTTTCCAACTTTTGTCTTTCTTTTACACTAATGATTTGTCACCTGTCGCCCTGCTGACATTTCAGTGATAAAATCATTTTTCAAAGCCTGGCCAAGTGGCTCAGTGGTTAGCATATCTGACTCGTGACCTGGTGGTTGTGAGTTCAATGCCTGGTCAAGGCAAACTTTCTTTCCAGTGATTTTTCGCCCCTCACCTCTGATGCATGTGAGAAAAATAGTCAGTGGCTTCAAAAGAAAAGGTGTCATGGCTTCAGAAGAAAAGGTGTCATTTCTGGTGTGAGAAGGCCAGGAAACAAATGTGTAGGTGCACTGACTGCCGTGATATGACCTAAGCTGATAAAACAGTGTTAAACTTTAATACAATTAAATAAAATCATCTTTCAAGCTTGGTGAGATTATGGTAATCTGAATATCTCCCTTTAACACAGATGTATTTTTTTTACTATCTGTCCAATGGATGATTCCTAAATACATGGTAGGAAAGACCAAAATTGTTCCACTTCCCACCATGTTTCCAGTATAATTTGAAAATGAGTTTACCTCTTTATTTACTTTTTTCTACATTTTTGATTTTCTTTCTGATCAGTTCTGTTCTGCTTCTGGTTAACTCTTTACCAGAAAACAAAATTTTGCACATGTCCACCTTAAAAGCACTTCCAGACAAGAGAATAAATATGACTATAAGAATGAAATTTCTTTTGGGTTGAGTAGAAAGGATTGTAGGAAAACATTGTGGGAGAAAATGCTGGAAGTGTTGAAAAAATTGCGAGAAAAGGAAAAAATACAGCATTAAACATAGGATTCTTTGGTAAAGGGTTCAGCCAGGTGCAGTGTTGAATAAATAAGCTCCTTCCCGCGTGCAAAAAAACTTTTGCTGTTGTGCAGCAGATCACTTCTGAATGTGCAGTAGTACAACGAGCAAATACTGGTTACAACCATTTTCTCCTTTTCCCATAATATTTTCAAAAGCCTCATTTCTGAGGGTCAAATAAACCTCAGGATCTTTTGGTAAAGGGTAGAATGGACAATTTCAGGAAAGACCCAAATACAGGCATCCCTGTCTTGAGCAGCATAAAAAGTGAACAGAAGGACAAGAACTTCAAATTAAAGTGACAGTTAAATACACTCATTTCTATTGAAAGCTGTTATTCAGGAATTTAACTCTTTACCCATTACCAAACAACAAAATATTAGACTAAATTGAAAGCATTTGGAGACGACAAAATAAATGTTACCAAAAAATGGAAGTTTGTTTTTGGAAGGGCAGAAAACATTGTGGGAAAAGGAGAAAATGCTGGTTACCAGCATTTTCTCCTTTTCCCACGTTTTCAAAAGGTTTCTTTCTCAGGGTCATTAAAGGTTTTCTGTGGTAAAGAATTAAAAGCCCAATAGCAGCCAAAAAGTTAATGCAGGCGTTAAAATGCATTTCATTTTAAATCATACTACTTAAAAGTATAAAAAATATAGTTAAGACAATAACCTGTAATTGTGTGGTTGGTCCAAGTGTTAGTCACTGACAGAAAAAATAATTTTAAAATCAGGCAAAAAGGAAACAAAAGATAGAGTGACCTGGCAGCATTTAGCCTAGTTTTGAATTTCTCCACCAACAACTAACATTTGTAAGGACTGCACAACAACATGTTGTCATCTTCACAATAATATCTATACTTTTATATGGTATGATTTAAATTCAAAAGCAATTTCACATACACGGTGCAGTTAAGACCAAGGCAATCTTGGTTTGTGCAGCTGAGACAGCAAACAAATACAACTTAACGTTAAAGTTGTGTGGCTGTCTAACCCTTTACCACACAATCCAGAGTTTTAACGACCCTTTTGAAAACATAGTAGGAAAAGGAGGAAATGCTGGTAACCACTATTTTCTCCCTTTCCCACAATGTTTTCTACCCTTTCTGAGAAAAGTTCCATCATTTCAGCCACATTTAAGATGTCATCTGCAAATGCTTTCAATTTGGGCAAGTCTACATTTTTGTTGTTTGGTAAAAAGTTAACACAAGACTCCTTTCCACTGAAAACTGAAATTTGGGAATTTCAACTAAACAATCCTGTATTTTAAGGACTCTGGGGGAAAAGACTTTAGAAAACAAGGTGGGAAAAGGAGAAAATGCTGGCAACCAGTATTTTCTCCTTGTTCCACTAAATTTTCTACCTTGTCCAAGAAAATGAGGAAGAGTATAAAATATTGTCATTTGCCAAACAACATTATTCTACACCAGTCCAAATTGAAAGCATTTGCAGACGACAAAATAAATGTGGCTAAATAACTGAAATTTGTTTTGAGAAGTGTAGAAAACATTGTGAGAAATGGAGAAAAAGCTGGTTACCAGCATTTTCTCCTTTTCTCACAATGTTTTCAAAAGGCTTCTTTCACAGGGTCATTAAAAGTAGGGCTTGTGTGGTAAAAGGTTAATAAGCTCTTTACTAAACCACAATAATTAATAGGGGTGAAACAATACGGTAAAAAGCGTATTGCAATATATTGCAATACGGCTAACCCGTATTGCAATACGTATTGCAATATGCTGTATATGCTGACATTTAGCATATCTGACCACTTGTAGTCACTGCTAGGGTAGCATATGCTCAAAAGGTGATAAAGAAAACTAGTACATGTGCTTGGAACTCTTCCATTCTTTCAAGATAATGAACTAAAAAGCAATTGTTTCGCATGAACAAATAAAAGCAAACTGAAACTGACTACTCTTTAACACTCGCTATCTTGACGATTTTCGTCTGCCATTTTTTTTCTTCAAGAGCGTACTTGTTTATATAAAAACCAGCGCTACTATACCGAACTTCGGGACATGGCTCAACAGAGTAGACAGTGCGATGCACTAACTTACTCAGTTGCTTACTGCACTAACACTAATACTTTGCCGCTTAACTACTGGAAAACGCAAAAATAAGTGTGAGCAAAGTTATAAGAAATGAATAACATACAAACTCCATTGATCCAAAAGCATTAAAGCTCGACGTTTATTTGGAGTTCGTGTCGTGAATTTTATGTGGTCATAGTTTTACCTAAACACCGGTGACACCGCCTGTGGAAAAAAATAAACAACTTTCGCTTTCGGAAATCTTTAGAACTGTAAGTTGAAAAACGATCTATTTCTGACAGAATTTTTGGGAAAACCGGACTTTCTGATGTAATTAAGAGAAGTTGACATATTGCAGAAATACCGATACGGTAAAATTCGAACCGGTTTCGGTTTTTTCTTTGAATAGACCGCGGTTAATCGGTTAATCGGTAAACCGTTTCACCACTAATAATTAATAGTCTTGTTAAAATTGAAAGCATTTATTTTGCAGACACCAAACAAAAAATGGTTTAGACTTGTCCGGAAACAGAGGATTCATTTTACATACCATTACAACAAATTAAAAGTGGCTAAAACGGTGGGATTTGTCTTTGAAAGGGTAGAAAACATTGTATAAAAAGGAGGAAATGCATGTTACTAGGATTTTCTCTTTCTCCCAGAACATTTAAAAAGGCCCTTTTCCTCAGAGTTGTTAAAACAGGATTGTTTGGTAAAGCCTTATAAAGGTCACAGCTAAAACACAAGTTGGCAAGACAGGTTTAACCCTTTACCAAACGACAAAATTTTAGACTTGTCCAAATTGAAAGCATTTGCAGACGAAAAATTGAATGTGGCTCAAATGATGAAATTTGTCTTTGATAGGGTAGAAAACTTTGTGGAAAAAGGAGAAAATGCTGGATACCAGCATTTTCTCCTTTTCCCACAATGTTTTCTAAACGCTTTTTGCTCAGGGTCGTTAAAAGTCGGGATTGTGTGGTAAAGGGTTAAGGGTAAGACACATGTAATGCAGTTTCAAGGCAGCATTCCCCAAAAAATAGCATACCTAAAAAATTATTTGACAGTTAGATCCAAGATCAGACCAAATATTCCATGCAGTCTGATCTTGATCAAAACTTGCTGAAAAAAACAACTTAACCTTAACTACAAAATCCTGAGTTTTAATGACCCTGATGAGAAAAGTCTTTGAAAATGTTGTGGGAGTAGTGAAAAATGGCTGCTAACCAATATTTTCTCCTTTATCTAATATCTTTTCATAGAGATATCAAATCATTTGAACCATCTTTGATTAGTAGTCTGCAAATGCTTTCAAGTTGGACAGGTTTAAAATATTGTCTTTTAATACAGAGTTAAGTCACACCTAACATTCACAGCAGTTAAATGATAAATTAACCCTTTCCCACACAATCTCGACTTTTAACAACCCTGAGAAAGAAGCCTTTGGAAAAACATTGTGGGAAATGGAGAAAATGCTGGAAACTAGCATTTCCTTCTTTTTCCACAATGTTTTCCATACAATTCGATGGAAATTCCATCTTTTGAGCTACATTTAATTTGTTGCATGCAAAATTCTTTCAATATGCATCTGGCTGAAATTTTGTGGTGTAGTAAAGATTTAAGAAACAGTGAGGATGGGGGATGCAAAAATGTTACTCACCCTTTTTCCTGAATTTAGAACGTGAAATCTCTCCCTCACTGAACATCATGATTAGATGCACTCCTTCACTTTGTTTCTGACAACTAGTTCCCACTTCCATACCAACATGTCACTGCTGAATCAACACTCCTATCAATAAATACCAGATTCATTTTCTCTATCATTCTATTTTACTACAGTGCTATCAGAGGTTTCAGGAAAGTGGGGATAGTCCTCTTTTAACGCTTATAATGACAAACCAACCCCACGGACATTTTCAATCTGGAAATAAGACTGAAACAAGTTGGCTTCTTTAAAAAAGAAGCCAGGAGAGGTTGGCATCAATGTTTTCAAATAGTTTATTGGCTTTTGATTTCAATATATTTTGGTAGATGTAAACAAACAAGTTAGGCATTAAATGAATGAGAAAAAACATTTTTTTTTTTTAATCTTGCTGGTGTAAAGGCACAAAACAGTACATGTTCCACTTTGTTAAAATATTCTAGGAATTGGAGGCCATATGCTATTAACATGCTCAGAAATGCATATTTTTTTCAAAACTAAAGGACACAAAACTGAAGAAGATTATCCAATTTAGCTCATTTTCAAAAGGGACAACCCTCTAATGAATGTTTGTAATGTGTGCTCAGATAAGCCAAATTTTTCTGGAAGGGAGAAATCGTTCAATTAAAATTTGATACAATATGCTAATTCCACTGAAGAAGCAAGACTCTTACCTGATAACAACAAATAAAGGTGGCCTATACTTAATACAGTACTAGTACCAGACATGTTAGAAATAAATGTAACATTTTTTAATTTTTTAACAAACAATAATTTTTTGACAGTCCCAAACAGAAAAAGCATCCAGACGACAATTCAAACTTTGATAATTAATGTGGAAGATGGTGCTTTGATGTGATGGAAACCATTGTGGCAAAAGGAGAAACTGCAGTGACTGACAGCTTCTCCTCTTTCCACAATATTTTGAAAAGTGGTCTGCTGCAGGCATGTAAAATGAAGAGGTTGTTTGTCTAAACGTTAAAAATTTAACAAAGTAGGTAAATGAGCCATGCTCTGAGAAAAGGGCACTTAATGCATCTGCAAGACGTATCGACCAATGTCAGCCTGCGCAATCTGCCCAAAACCAAAGGACCACAGACTCTTTTGAGGTGTGCGGTACGTAGGGCAAAGAGGCACGACTTTCTTTCGCGCTCATAAGTTGATTTTCGCAGGATTCTCGCAATCCCGCATAATAGAAGCAGCTCTGTGTGTTATTTCATCAAATCTATATCATTATAAATCCATAGAATTTTTAAATGAAACAGAAAAATGCTAGAGTCGAGTCAGTTTTGAAAAACAGAACTTGAAAATATACTGATCAACCTATTTCTATCTATTTGTGGGTTACAAGTTCTCCAGAGAACTCATGCTCTCGAGATTAGGGTACGAGTTCTCCAGGGTAAGAATTCTCCAGATAGTATCAAGTCACGTGATCTTTTCCCGCGGTGTTCTTTCACTTTTATTTTTTAACAAATTTTTTTTTTTCTCTCTGCTTTATTTGTTTAATGAAAAATTGCAATTATTGGAGAGATCATTTACTATCAATATAGTATAATAAATCTTTTTGGAAATCCGTCATATAAAAGAAAACGTTTATTTCCTATTTCAGTTTTTTGATTGCGATTTGTTTATAAAACCATGACGAAATAGACTGTGTATCAGAACAATTTCGCAAAAACAAATGGATTTAGACAGCGATTTCTGTGGCAGTCTGCCTTTTAAACTCACCACTGTTGGAGAGGTCTGATGACAATCTGTGTCTTTCCTAATCGAGAATGGTTATGTTCTGAATTCTGTAAAACTCCCATCTCATATTACCACCTACTGATCACTGTATTTGTCTTGCAGGAGACAAATTTTGAAATTTAGTAATTTCTCCTTTTGCCACATTTTTCCTAAATGTAATAAAGAGGGGCCCATTCAGTTTTTCATAATCATGCTTAACTTCTTAACTTCAAAAAAGGTTTATTACTGAATTTAGTAAGACAATAGTTTGCACACCATAAATAAATAAGAAAGTGAGATGCAAGAAAAAAGATCCTTTCATGGCACTTCATTAATGGGATACATCGTCTCTAAAAACGTTTTTTTGATCTCGTACATTTTTATGGCATATCTAAGGAATCCGATTATTCCAAATTGTCTTTAATATTGCGCCTCTATTTCAAAGCTGATATTCAAAAATCATTGACCAATCAGATATGTTCAATGGATTCACTGCAGTAATAAAATTTCTATCACACAGTGGGAAGAGAAAAACTTGTCTGCTCCCAAAGTTTTGACCTTTATTACTCCCTTAATTCATTTCTTTCATTCTATGTTCCAGATTAACCCTAAAAGCGTCTTTCACGACCATAGTTGCCTATGTGGCAAGTGTAAATCAAGATCAGGGTGCACAAAATGTTTTGCCTGATCTTTAATCTACACTGTCCGCTTTGCTGAAACACTGCAGACAAAAGCAACTATGAATTGCAATTATTGTGGTCATATTTCTAGGATGAACATTTCTGTTGGTTTTACTTGGCAGCTCTCAGGGTTAAAGACAAATGATCGCAGAACACTATAAAAAGTAAAGCTTTTTCCATTGGAGCTTAGAAATATGTGAAAAATACTGACAACTGACTCTTGGAGGTGTTCCACAGGTTATACAGTTAGACACTATGTCTTACATATTAGGTTATGAGTGTGAAGCTTGTCAAAAACCACACGCCTATGTCTTAACTCTTACACTGCTAAGTGTGACTCACAGACCTTTCGTGGACAATGTAGATCAATATCTGATCTTGGATCTACACTGTCCAATAAGGAGATGTGTTTTCTTCAAAAAATAGCTTTGAAATTATGATATCTGGGTTTTAACTATCGGTTTAAAAGTTTTATATCACTTATTTAGCAGGTTAACTCTTTAACACATGTGAAAAATGTAGACAAGTCCAAATTCAGAGCATTTGCAGACGACATTTTAAATGTGACTCAAATGAAGAATTTTGCCTTTGATATGGTAGAAAACATTGTGGGAAAAGGAGAAAATGCTGGTTACCAGCATTTTCTCCTTTTCCCACAGTGTTTTTGAAAGGTTTCTTCCTCAGGGTCGTTAAAAGTCTGGATTGTGTGGTAAAGAGTTAAGGGTTAAACCTGAAATTATGACAAACCTAACCAATCATTTCTATTCATTTATTCACTAAATTATCTTCTTTATTTTTTAAGCTGTGCTGATAGCATTACCAATGCCATATCTTAACAAACAATCCCATGTTTGAGCGACCCTTTGGAAGACGTCTTTTGAAAACATTGTGGAAAAAGGAGAAAAATGTTTTCTCCTTTGCCACAATGTTTCCTACCTTTTCAAACCAAAACATCTGAAGCACAATCAGGTTGTTGCCTGCGATATTGACTAGTCAGAAATTTTGTGGTCTGGTAAAGGGTTACTGTGTAGCCCTGAAGCCTACCTCTAATTGGTTTAGCCTTCACCCAGGCTCTGCAGTCATCAAACTTTGAGAGAACTGCATGGAAAAGAAGCCACTACACATTACCACACACCACTTTTCTTCAACCAAATGTTTCCATCTACCTGAAAAATGAAATCTTTAGACAAGACAGAGTTGATGGCATACTAAGACTTGCACAGAAATCATGCAGCAAATATTAACCCTTTCCCAAACAAGCCCTGGTTTTCACGTGTCTGCAGTACAAGTCTTTTGAAAACACTGTGGGAAAAGGAGACATTGCTTGTAACGAGCAATTTCTCCTTTTCCCACAGTGTTTCCTACTCTTTTTGATAACTTTCTGCCATTTTCATCAAATTTAAAATTGTCGTCTGCAAACTCTTTCAATTTGGACCAGTCCAAAATTTGTCGTTTGGGAAAGGGTTAAATGTTGTCTTTGATGTGTCTCTATGGTGATATGCCCAATAGATCATCTTCAGTCATCAGGAAACCTAACAAGAGCACAACATGCCGAGTAACACTTAGCTGTGGATACTTTTACAGTGAAAATTTTTATGCCAAAAGACAGGCATAACTGTGTCAAAAATGTGTCTAGAGTAACCAGTATCTTCCTGGTATGGTTCCACTTTTGTTAGTTAACCCTTAAAGCGCCAAAAAAACCCCCCCAAGGTTTATTTTCAGTCTTTTATAGTTCGACCTAGACAAATGCAATTTTGTGGTTGCTTTTCATCTGTGGTGTTTCAGCAAAGTGGACAGTGTAGATCAAAGATCAGACTGCATGTTTTGTGCAGTCTGATCTCAATTTACACTGGCCACAAAAGCAACTATAGTTGTGAAAGGTTCTTTAACGGTTAATAACTAGTTCAAGTTTACGTGAAATGTCTGTAGTAACAACAGACATATATGAGAAAATGTCAAAATTTCTGCACAACGACTTTGATGACAGACAACAACAACAAGAACAGGGCTATGACAACACCTCGGCATTTTCTTTAAAAAAAAAAACCAGCTGAATTTAAAGTGATCTTTTGCCAGAATATTATATTTTTGGCCAGAAAAAAACCAACATACTAGACAGCATAGAACAAAGATCAAACCGTATGTTTAGTGCAGTCTGATCTTGATTAACACAGTCCACTATTTTAAAGCTCATTAAGTTGCACCCTGCAGCCCAAGAGTTAATTAGAAATACAATCTGGATATTAGAACAAGATGATACTATACATGTCACGAGCTGGGTCCATTGTAAAACCCTCTTTAATCATTCTCTACTCATTATATCCTTGCCCAAACCCACATTCTTTGGTTTCAGTTTTGTTAGCCCCTAAATTGATGGAGTTATACTGCAGACACCCTAAACTAAGGTCAGACTTAGCATTCTGTACTGGCTATAAATTTGAAGGAAAATGGAAATATTGTGGCCCCAGACCTCTGTGTTAACAGAAACTGGTGAATTTTCAGTTAAGTGCTTTAAAGTTGTGGCAAAGTTATATTCAAATCCTTCATATTTCTGAGGCCAATCCTAACAGGGAATACAGTTAAATCATATCTACACATGATAGCATTGCAGGATTTTTCCATAGATTGCTAATAAAGAAATAAATATTAAAAAGAATTCCTGAACACATACCTTTGTTTACCGATTTTCTGTCAAAGGCACTAGCTGGCATTTCCTGGATGTGTTGAGGGAACATAAAATTCCATTGACACTTTTTTGAGTTAGTTCTCCTGATTACCACCCGTGAACCACCCCCAGGAGACATTTCTGCAAACAAGCACAAATATGAACCATGCTCTGTGAGAAGGGGGTTTACTGAATCTGCAAAAAGTATCAACCTAGGTCAGCCTGCACAATCCACACATGCTGACCTGGCTTGAAACTTTTTGCTATTGTTAACCCTTTACCAGATGACAAAATTTTAGCCTTGTCCAAATTGAAGGCATCTGCAGATGACAATTTCAATATGGCTCAAATGGTGCAACTTTTCTTTGATTGGGTAGAAAACATTGTGGGAAAAGGAGAAAATGCTGGTTACCAGCATTTTCTCCTTTTCCCACAATGTTTTCAGAGGGCTTCTTTCCCAGGGGCGTCAGAAAGCAGCACTGTGCAATAAAGGGTTAAATTTTCTACATGTCAAAGGACCATTCTACCTCACGTTGCTGTCAGCTGTTACACAAAATGAATCTCATGGATCCATACTTACGTGATAATTTCCTTGATATATTGCATCACTGAGATGCATTAACCCTGTCCCAAATGACAAATTTTGGACTGGTTCAAATTGAAAGAGTTTGCAGACGACAATTTTAAATTTGATGAAAATGGCAGAAAGTTCTAAGAAAGGGTAGAAAACACTGTGGGAAAAAGAGAAATTGCTCATTACGAGCAATTTCTCCTTTTCCCACAGTGTTTTCAAAAGACTTGTACTACAGACACGTGAAAACCAGGGCTTGTTTGGAAAAGGGTTAACCCTTCACCAAACGACAATAATTCAGACTGATCCAAATCGGAAGCAGTTGCAGACGACAATTTAAAGGTGGCTCAAATGACAAAATTTGTCCTTGATAGAGTAGAAAACATTGTGGGAAAAGGAGAAAATGCTGGTTATCAGCATTTTCTCCTTTTCCCACAATGTTTTCAAAAGGCTTCTTCCTCAGGGTCGTTAAAAGTCGGGATTGTGTGGTAAAGGGTTAACCCTTTACCACACAATCCCGACTTTAAGCGACCCTGAAAAAGGAAGCTTGTTGAAAATATTGTGGGAAAAGGAGAAAATGCTGGTAACCAGCATTTTCTCCTTTTCCCACAATGTTTTCTACCCTTCCCAAAACAAATTTCAATGTTAAAGTCACTTTTACTTTGTCGTCTGCAAATGATTTCCATTTCAACCTATTTAAAATTTTGTCGTTTGGTAAAGGGTTAAACTGCTCCACTAAACTATGAGCTCAACTGTTTGTTCACTTTAACCTTCACAAGACAACAAATGACACTGATCCAAATTGAAAGCATACACAGAGATTAGATGTAGCTCAAATGATGGGATTTGTCTATAGTAGGGCTGAAAGCATTGTCGGAAAGGAGAAAATGCTGGAAAATTTAACCAAATTTTCTCCTTTTCTAACGATGATTCCACAGGTCTACTCCCTCAGGTTGTAAAACACAGAATTGTTTGTCAAAGGGTTAAATAGAGACATCATTTTAAGAAATGGAAATGAGCCCTGCTCTGTGAAAAGGGGGTTTAATGCATCTGCAAACAGTATTGATAAAGGTAAGCCTGCGCAGTCCTGGCAAGCTGACCTGGATCGAAACTTTTTGCTACTGGTCGATTTTATGTATGTCATAGGACCATTCTACAACATGATTCTGTTGGTTGTTAGACCAAATGGATTTCATTGATCCATGATTATAATAGTTATGATGACTTCCTTGGAATCATGCACCACAGAGATGTATTAACTCTTTACCAAACAATCCCGACTTTTAACAACCCTGTGAAGGAAGCCTTTTGAAAACATTGTGGGAAAAGGAGAAAATGCTGGTAACCAGCATTTTCTCCTTTTTCCACAATGTTTTCTACCCTCCCCAAAACAAATTTCAATTTTTCAATCACATTTATATTGTTGTCTGCAAATGCTTTCAATTTGGACCAGTCTAAAATTTTGTCGTTTGGTAAAGGGTTAAATCCCCTTCAGCCAGAGCTACATTCTAAAACTTGAAGACTCCTCAGGCTATGCTATCCATCACAGACAGCTAGCAGAAAAATACAAAACTTTTCTCTCACATTGATTATAGTTGATACCTGTGATCCACACTTTACCCTTTAACCCCTAGGTTGCTAATCGCGACCCACAGACCTTTTTTTGCAAAGAACGTGCAGTCTGATCTTGGATCAACACTGTCCGATAAGGAGACATTTCCCCCAACCCCTAAAACTTTGAAAAACCAACATATGGGCTTTTACCATCAGATTGAAAGTTTCATTTAAGTTATTTAGCAGGATAAGAGTTAATACCAAACAATCTGTGTGCCTGACATAAGATAGAAAAAGTGGAAAATGACCACTTGTTTAACCCATCACCACACAATGCTGCCTCTTAACGACCATGGGAAAGAAACCTCAGCATTTTCTCCTTTTCCCAAAATGTTTTCTACTCTATCAAAGAAAAGTTACACCACTTGAGCCACAATGTTTTCTACTCTATCAAAGAAAAGTTACACCATCTGAGCCATATTGAAATTGTTGTCTGCAAATGCTTTCAACTTGGACGAGGCTAAAATTTTGTTGTCTGGTAAAGGGTTATGCCGTTTTCAACACTGAAACCAGTGTTGTGTGTCAAAGGGTTTAAATGCTTTCTGAGAGGTATACTAAACATAATTTGGATTAACTGCTTTTTTTCCATAACTGTTTAACAGATTTTTGGCAGCTTAAAATTTTGAACTGTGCTTGTTTTCATGCTCACATGTTGATGTACTAAACAAAACTATTTCCATAATTGTCACAGGAAAGGCTAAAAAGTAAATGGAATGTGGAGTGAATAATTATCATGTGTTTTCTAACCTCAAGGGCAAAGAATGAATAGATAATGAAGATGATAAATTTGTCCAATTATACCCCTTTTGAACTTAATAAAAAAAAAGTCCCTTGTTAAACTACATAAATATTTAACCCTCTGAGCACCAAATAAATAAACTCATTCTCTTTTTACGGCTGAAAATAAAATCAACTGACTAAACAAGCGAACAACATAGATCAAAGATCAGACTGCATGTTCTGTGCAGTCTGATTTTGATCTATGTCATGTAAAAAACTCCTGTTTTCACCTGGTGCTGAAAGGCTATACTTGAGAATGTGACCAGCATTTTCTCTTTTTCCTGCAATGTTTTCTACCCTTCCCAAAACAAATTTCAATTTTAAAGCCGCACTTATTTTGTCGTCTGAAAGTGCTTTCAATTTCAGTCGAAAAACCTTGACTTAAATAAGTCGAGATGTAATTAACGATTTATCCAAAACCATGATCTGTCGTCAGCTATATCAAAATGGACGACGGCTCATGGAGTGAAAAAATGGTTTATTTCCCCTCAATTTGAAGATTTTTCAACTGATGAACTATCCTTTTGTTACAAGTTAGTCTGTTTCTATTGATTGCATACGTTGGTATGTGATTTGGGGCATTTTAAATGTAATTTGTTGGTGAATTGTGTACATGTACGTCGGTCAGATCTCGGTGACCTGACCGTTCTTTAAGTTTTAAGATTTATTTAAGTCATCTTAGTGTAATTGTGCCCATGCATGTATGCGGGATTTAAAGAAAAATGTAATCATTGTTAAAACATAGTTATAGGATTTTTATATGTTTTGTGGTAGTTTTGTGGTGTAAATTGAGTGAATCCAGGTAGTTTGTTGTTTGGAGTTGTATACCTTTCTATTTTTAAAAACAGACATTTCAATTTTTTTTAATCAGCAACCAACACCTTTGGAAAAAACTAATGTAAAACACTGTTCAGGCACAGACATTATAGGTTTCAAGGGAAGTTAATTATGGTATTCTTTATAGTTTGTTTTTATTATTATCTCCCTTTGATAGAGAGCCAATGGACTGTTACAGTTTCAGCTTCTTTACGGGAAAATGAAATTGAAAAATGTGTACAGAAATACCAAGGACCAAATGTACATCCAGCATGTCCTGGTAGCTATAAAAATAACAATTATTTTCTTATTTTCAGAAGGCAAAAGAGTTGTCCACACTCATTGAAGTCTTAAAACCCTTGACCACACAATTCAGAGTTTTAATGATCCTGAAGAAAATGACTTTTGAATACACTGATAGTTATGCCGTCTATTGGGTGACTATATTTGACCTTTGCCCTGTGTGTAATGAGGTAAACAACAAAAATGGATACTAAAAAGTATGGAAGAAAGAAACTGTGTGCAAATTACATCATATCCAACTCTTGGCTGAATCCAGCGATTAATTTCCAGTGCGCACTGCCCTTGTTTGCAGATCTGAACATAACCCAGTTTTCTATACATCAAGATTCAGTTTCTTTGACAAATCCCTTGAGTTTCTTTATATCTCTTACACCACATATATATCAGTAATTTATCCATATTTACATAGCTGACTAAATTCTGAACCATTCTACAGTCTACCAAATTATAGCAGTGTTTTTTTCTCTCTGGCTGTAAGGATGTATCTTTAAGAAAATCTTGACTCGATGTCTAAACTCTCCTACAGGTATAAAACACTATTTGATAATAATTATCTCTTTACTAAACAATAGTGTATTTTAAGCAGACCGTTGCATAATCCTTGTGAAAACATTGAGGGAAAAGATGAAATTCTTGTAACCAGCATTTTCTCCTTTTTCACAATGTTTTTAGCCATCCATCCAATGACAAATCCAATTATTTAAGACTTAGTTGTCGTCTGCAAATACCTTCAATTTGGACAAGTTTTAAAGTTTTGTCATTTAGCAAAGGGTTACTGGTTACTAGCCATTCTGAGGCTTAAACTTAAAAATGAGCCATGCTCTGTGAAAAGGGAGCTAAATGCATTTGCTAAAAGTATCGATCCAGGTCAGCCTGCGCAGGCTGACCTGGGCCAAAACTTTTTGCTGTTGGTCAATTTTCTGCATGTCTCAAAGGACCACTCTATGTCATGACTGAGTCTATTTTTAGACAAAATGGATTTTATTGATCCATAATTACATGATGACTTGCTTGGTATCATGCTTCATGGAGATGCATTAAGCCCCCTTTTGCCAGAGCATGGCTCAATATTTTTATTCTATAGACTAAACAGGCAGACAGTGTAGATCCAAAATCAGGCTGCATGGTCTGTGCCCTCTGTTTTCTGCTCTGGGGCTGAATATGTTGACCATTTACCACACAATCCTGCTTTTTATCAAACCTAAAAGAATTGGCTTTTAAAAACATTGTGGTAAAAGGAGAAAATGCTGGTACCCTATCACAGGTATCTTCATTTGAGCTGCATTTACTTTGTTGTCTGCAAATGCTTTCAATTTGGTCAAGTTCAAAATTTTGTCATTTGGCAAAGGAAAGGAAATGATGATTTTTCCAGAGCGTGGAAAATATTTTAGAGAAAGGAACAACAGCTTGTAACATGCAATTGCTTGTGTTCCTTCAATGTTTCCAAAAGCATTCCACTGCAAGGGCATAAAAAATCATATTTATTTTGTAAAAGTCATATTAAATTGTAAATGATTAACTCTTTGCCAAATGACAAAACATGCAGATCCGTCCAAATTCAAAGCATTTGCAGACTGCAATTGAAATGCGACTCAAATGGTGGAACTTGTCATTCATAAAGATAGAAAACATTGTGGGGAAAGGAGAAAATGCTGTTGACCAGCGTTTTCTCTTTTTCCCACCATATTTTCAAAAGACTTCTTCCTCAAGATTGTTAAAACTTGGGATTGTGTGGTAAAGGGTTAATAAAAAAAAAAAAGGATTCTCCAAAAAATTCAAAAGTACTAGTAAACAACAAATTACAAATGGCTCATATGATGACAATAATTGTTTGTAAGAGTAGAAAATATAGTGGGAAAAGGTGAACATACTGCATGTCAGCATTCATCCTTTTTCCACAATGATTTCCGAGGCCTACTTCTTCAGGGTCTTTCAACCCTCTACCAAATAACAAAATGTTAAGCACAGCCAAAATTACAGCACTGGTTGGTGGAAGATCACAGTGGAACTCAGATAAATGAAATTCTAGTTGAAAGGATACAAAACATTGTGGGAAAAGGAGAAAATGCTGGTAACCAGCATTTTCTCCTTTTTCCACACTGTTTTCAAAAAGCCCCCATCATCAAAACACAGGATTGTTCAGTAAAGGATTGAATACAGTTGCTCTACAGTTTGACCCCAATTTCTGAGAAAAGTCTGCAGAAATGTGACAGATAATGATGGGTAGAAGATTATTGCCAACTCTATCTACCTGCCAAACAAAGAGATTAGTTTTAGAGTAGAATTCCAGACATAGTTAACATACCTTAACTCTTTACCGAACAACAAAATTTTAGACTAGTCCAAATTGAAAGCATTTGCAGACGACAAAATAAATCCTACTGAACAACTGAGATTCGTTTTGGGAACGATAGAAAGCATTGTCGAAAAAGGAGAAAATGCTGGTTTCCAGCATTTTCTCCTTTTCCCACAATGTCTTCAAAAAGGCTTCTTTCTTAAGGTCCTTAAAAGTCGGGACTGTGTGGTAAAGGGTTACTTGTATGTACTTATGTACTATGGTAATCCTCCTATGAAAAGATGTAAATGAGTGGTGCTCTGGCAAAAAGGGGTTTAATGCCTCCTCATGATGCTTTATACCTAGCAGAAGTATTGGTCATATAGTTATGGATCCATAAAATCCAGTTTGTTTAATAACTTACTGAATCATGAGGTAGAATGATCCTGTGACTTGCTAAAAATTGACCTGCTCAGACTGCACAAGCTTACCTGGGTCAATACCTGGATAAAGAAAAGAAGACATTGTGGAAGACTGAGAAAATGCTGTTTACAGCAGTTTCTCCTTCACCATGAGGTAGTATGGTCCTTTTACTTGCTAAAAATTCACCTGCTCAGACTGCACAAGCTGACCTGGGTCAATACCTGGATAAAGAAAAGAACACAGCAGTTTCCTCTTCCCCATGAGGTAGAATGGTCCTTTTACTTGCTAAAAATTCACCTGCTCAGACTGCGCAAGCCGACCTGGGTCAATACCTGGATAAAGAATCGAGAATATTGTGGAAGATGGAGAAAATGCTGGTTACATCAGTTTTTCCTTTTCCAACAATGTTTTCAAAACTCATCTTTCCCAGGGCATTCAAAACACTGGAATGTTTGCAGAGAGTTAACTCTTAATCTGCTGATAGCAATTGTAGCTGTATCTTGTACTGAGTGTAAAGCAAGATCAGCCTGCATGTTCTTGCAATCTGATCTTGCTTTACACTCTTTGCTGCTTTCTTAGTAGTTTCGGTCATACATGTATAAACACCATTCAATGCCATTAAACTCAACGAAACCTATTTTTGTGATTGTCAAGAATTCAAATTCAGCAGGATATGGGATAATCGTCTTAACTCTACCAAACAGTCCAAAGTTTTAAAGACCCTGACAGAGAAGGCTTTTGAAAATATTGTGGGAAAAGGAGAAAATGCTGGTAACCAGCATTTTCTATATATCCCACAATGTTTTCTACCCTTTAAAGAAGGATTTTCAGTTTCTAAAGTCACTTTTAATCTGTTGTCTGCAGAGGCTTTCGATCTGGACCAGTCTTAAAACTTTGTTGATTGATAAACGATTAATGCTGTGGATTTCTCATCTATTATCAACAGTTCTTTTCAAGATCAGATTGAACATAACTCACAGTTTGATATTGGATCTATATTCAAGAAATTTACTCTTCACCAGAAAACAAATTTAAGACTTGTCCAAATTGAAGTAATTAGCATACAACAAATAAAATGTGCCCTAAACAGCAGAATTTATATTTGAAAGAGTATATGATCAGCATGGAAAAAAGATCTATATCTATATTTATCATTAGCAAGAAAGAGAAAATAGTGTTCATCAGCAAGGACAAAAATGATCAGCCTGGAGAATCGTCATCAACACTGAGAATAATGATCAGCACAGAAGGTTGTTATCAGCAACATGGCGTTTTTACATCAGTATGAAGAAAAATAATAAGCATGGAGAAGAATAATCAGTATGGAGAGAAATAATCAGTATGGAGAAAAATAATCAGTATGGAGAATAACAATCAGCATGGACAGCAGTGATCAGCTTGGAACAGAGCTGCAGATAGAAGGAGTGATTTTGATTTCAAAATTGAAAATATCAATTACACTCCACTAAACCCTATGTTATGGGTACTCATTAGAATAGTCTCATCAAGACGATTCTAATGAGTACCCACAACATAGGGTTTGGAAGAGAAATAATGGATTTAGAATACTATCACTTCCTTTTATCTGGAGGTCTGTTCGAGAGTAATAATATCAGCATGGAAAATACAGTAAAACAGAGATAATTTGAGGTCCCAAAGGAACAAGCAAAATTTTCAGTTTTTGTGGTGCTAAAAATATCCTAAACATCCGTGAAAATAAAATTGCATTCTGTTGCAGATCGGCAATAAATTGTACTTCCATAAGCAACAGAAAGAGTCTAAAATTATGATGTTTGGAAAACTGTTAAAACATAGTTTGTGCCCATTTATTCATGATGAAGAATTGCATTCTAAGACTGCTAGCTAAAATTCATCTATAAATCTTTCTGATGATCAAGTGCTTGGAATTACTAAATAATTGTAATCAGTGTTTGAGAATGCACCCATAAATGTAAAAATGAAGAACATAATCTATGAAAAATTGTGTTAATTTCACCCTAATCTCTCTATAATTACCAAGTAATTTTTACCCTTGGTCATAAAGATTTTCTCTTTGATTACTGGAAATTTGATTTTGACTCTTGAAATTTTGGGTTCAAGAGTCAATGACTCTTGGGGTTTAGGACCAATTGGGATCCCTCATATCCATATTTTAGCAACGTTTTCTCTTGATACAATGCTCAGAACATAACTGATAAAAAGAATAAAATAAAATTGCCATATTTTTCAATCAATCTTACTTGCTGGACACTATATAGAATAAAAAAAAAGTTAACATAATGAGATTGAAACATGCCATGTTCCAAAATAGGGCAAAACTCAATTTTTACTCCACTGGAATTTTCTTGCATAAAAGTTTGCTTCTTAAACACAGTCATTTCCCCATCATAAGAAAATAATGCCTAAATACTCCTTGGCTCAAAAAATTATCTGGAACTCTGTTGATGCCTATATTGCAAACCTTGTATTATTAGAAACGTGTATTACGAAATCCCAGCATGCACCACCTGTTCACTCTTTACCAAACAACAAAATTTTAGACTAGTCCAAATTGAAAGCATTTGCGGACAACAATTTAAACATGGACTAATGATGGAATATGGTTTTGATGGGGTAGAAAACACAGTGGGAAAAGGAGAAAATGCTGGTTACCAGCATCTTCTCCTTTTCCCACTATGTTTTCAAAAGCTCATCTTGTAAGGGTCATTAAAACTCGGGATTGTCTGGTAAAGGGCTAACTCTTTACCGGATGACTAAATTTTAGACTGGTAAAAATTGAAGTTGAGAGCATATTTTGTTGGAATTAACATGCTGCAATGAACAATCAGTTTAAAGAAGCAAAATGATGACAATGACCGACATACATGTTCGACATATCAGATTATCAGGACAAAAAAATGACCAATCTGTTTTTGGTAAAACAAAGTGGAGGTTTTGCCAGGACCATGCAAATTCCTTGAGAAATCTGGGGTTCTCTGACACTTGAAATCCAAATTATCGAGATTTTACTGTAATCATCAGCATAAAGACTGTAATAACCAGCATAAATAATAAGTATCAGTATGGACAGTTAATGATCAGCATGGAGAACGATGATCAACATAGAAAACAATGATAGCACATAAATCCAAATTATCAAGGTTTTACTGTAATCATCAGCATAAAGACTCATGCTTCCCAACTCTCCCGATTTCGTCGGGAGTCTCCCGATTCAAGACAAAACACCTGATCACCCCAACAGACAGTTAAAAAACCCGATTTGGAAAAAATCTGACATAAGGGTAAAAAGGGTGTGATAAATTTGTACCCGAGGTACGTGTATATTATCCACAATTTACAACCAGTTGACACGTGCATGTATTTCACGGTCAATCAGGTTCGTTGTCTATAAATAGGAATCAAGATACTGAGATTTATCGGCAGCCTGTGTTCGATTTTCTATCGGACAGCTGCGTAAAATACAACGGGTACCAGTGTATTTTCAAAGTGGAAATCAAAACGTCGTTCACCTGACGTTAGCAGGTAAATTACGTTCTAAGAGTATAGATCTATAAACACAAAATACCAGTGCTCTTTGCGTCCCCGGGACGCAGATAAAGATGAGTGAAAACATTAAGTTATCAATCATCAGAAACAATGAACAAATACGAAGTTTTAAACTCTTACTGCTCAGTGACCACTGGAATTCCAATTTACGTAAAAATAGATCGACCCGAACGTGATCGTAGTTTTATTTAAAACAATGATGTAGCAATATTCGACTGGTTACTGGCGAAAGGGTAATATTGTAATGCTCAGGGCACTGATTGGAGGAACCAAGTGTTACCTAGCGTTACCGATGCTGACGTTTGCTTCCAGAATTTTTTGGTGTGAAGATTGCCTCCCAATTTTTTTTCTTTTTTTGAACAGTGCATTTTTTTTTTAATTTTCTTCATGCTTTTGAGATATTTTACTGATGATTTATGCAGACAAAAATGATACTCAAAAGGAACTCAATGGGACTTGACTTTTTTTTTTCAAACAGTATGACAGCTTGTCCTTTTGATAGTTACCAGCAATTCGAGCCGGATTATTTGAGGTTTATTCGATATACCTGTTCGCGATTATTGAGTACCAAAGAGAATGAATAATATAAGGATAAAATGTGGTACTCTGTAGTCTATATTTCAAGCTAAGACATTATGGGTACAATATAAAATGGCAGAATATCTACACAGTAAGTCAAAATTATATGATATTCTTACAAAACAGTGAAAACACAATGGACAAAGTAGCATTTGATAATAAACATTACAGTGCTTCTTTACCATAGTCACTGCTTTCTATATACAGTATTCATGACTGTAATGACTGATTTTGTTTTAGCTCTAAATATTCACATGTATACATCTGAAAAACAATAATATTCAATAAAGAATAAGATAAAATAAATAAAGTAAATAGATAAATCATAAACCAGACTTTTGTTCAATTGTAAAGTTATTTAGCCTAAAATGATTTAATGATCTTTAGAAGGACCTTCTGGTACGCCTCAAAAAGTCTCCCCCTTGAAACCCCCAATCTCCCCCTTTGAAACTCTCAAAAACCCCCTTTGGTGTTCGAAAAAGTTGGGAAGCATGAAGACTGTAATCATCAGTATAAAGAATAACTATCAGCATGGACAGTAATGATCAGCATGGAGAACAGTGATCAGCATAGAGAAGAATGGAAACCATGATCAAAATCATCATCAGCATAGAGAACAGTGATCAACATTAAGAATGATAACCATGAAAATGTTGATCAGCTCAGAGAACAATGTTCCGCATAGAGAACAATGACCAGCATTGAGAATGATGATTACCACGCAATGATTATCAGCACAGAGAACAATAATCAGTATGAAAATGATGATCAGCACGAAGAACAATGTTCCGCATAGAGAACAATGACCAGCAAGATAAAGGTTAAATATATATGGTTGAGACATAACATTTTTCAGGTAATTTACAATGAGTGGCATTGAGAATAATGATCTGTAAAAAACACTTTCTTGGAACTCCTGAAAAAACAATTAACCCTTTACAAAATGTATCCGTGGATTCATGACACTGGCTCATTTTTAGCCGTAACTTTTTTTTTCTGCAAATGCCTTCCATATTGACAAGGCTTTGATGTAGCTCTTTTTGTCTGGAAATGAGTTAAATTGGGGAAAAAAAAATTTCTTTAAATCTTTTTTTTTTCCAGAGCAGTATATGAAGCAAGTAGACTGAACTTTACTTAACTCTTTACCACACAATCCTGACTTTTAACGACCCTAAAAAGGAAGCCTTTGAAAAAATTGTGGGAAAAGGAGAAAATGCTGGCAACCAGCATTTTCTCCTTTTCCCACAATGTTTTCTACCCGTCCCATAACGATTTTGCACACATACAATTCAATATTGCTAAAACAATGACATTTTTCTAAAGAAAAATGCAATGCTGGTTACCAGCATTTTTTTGCCTTTTCTCACAATGTTTTCAAAAGTCTCCCCCACCAGTGTCTCAAGGACAACATCTTGGGCCAAAACAAAATATATATGTGGTTCTGATTACATACTTTGGAAAATTAGGGATGGTAGGTAGACAAACTATTTAATTTTAAATATTTTTTTTCGAAAACCTGTTCTAGTTGGCTTAATTTTTGTTTTTAAAGCCCTTTGATCTAGATCTACTATGTCCTGGTAATTGTTGTTCAGGTGATCTCTTGTCTTCAGATGTCACACCAGGAAACACTTTTGATTCTTCAAACATGCCATAGTGTCTCTTTTTAACTCTTTACCACACAACAAAATTTTTAGACTTGTCCAAACTGAAAGCATTTACAAAATAAACATGACTCAAAAATTGAAATTTGTTTTGGGAAGGTTAGAAAAGATTGTGGGAAAAGGAGAAAATGCTGGTTACCAGCATTTTCTCCTTTTCCACCATTGTTTTGAAATGTTAAGGATTGTGATTGTGTGGTAAAGAGTTAATTAATGTCCCAGGTGCAGTTAGGGTCCTACCACTTGGGGCCTCTGAAATAGGTGGCTGCTTTCGCCTCTGTAGCATGTGGGTGGTGAAAGTCCCCAGAAACAGAGGAGATAGATAATGATAATTGTGAAATTGATAAAAATGGTTTAAAAAATAATACAAAAGTTAATACCAGTAAAAACAAACTTTCCAAATAAATAGGGTATAAAATATCAAGAACAGATAAGATAAAATACAATAATGAAAATACTGTTAAATTTTAAATGTCAACCAAAATATTATTAATATTAAATTAAATTAAATGTTTAAGGTCAACCAAATAAATGAACCATAAGTTTGACCTTGCAATAAAGATTGCCTTGTTGCTGGGTCAACTAGCACTAACATTGATATAATAGGCCATTGTTTCACATTTTCTGGCTATATTTCTAAGTTCTTGTTCATAAAGTCCTTTTAACTTTAAAATAATCATTTTTTTTCTTTCATTTTGATGCATTTTCTTTCATGTGCGCTGAATGACCATAGCTTTCGATGTGCCATAAAACAGCATTTAAAACAAAAAGGTGCTGTTAACAGTGGTAAAATGACATATAATTTTTCCGAGGACCATGCCAACATTACTATCTGGGTTTTAGTTAGTACCAAATGAGATGGGATCACCATTTGAGACACCTGCTGTATTTAATGCAGAATATCGATTTTACTACTGATCAAGATTCATTTGGTCATTGAATAGCATTCATGATTTATATTGGACACTTCTTTTCTATTCTTTGAACATTCAACTAGTGAAAAAAAAATGTTAGGCTAGGTTGTAAAAATTAGACGCAGTCGGGTGACAGGGACCATATATATACACAGTAAAAAAGTCTTGCACCCCGTTTTTTTACCGACTCTGATTTTCTGGCATGAATAATATAAAATGGGGTAGGAATTAGAATCTGGCTGCTACATACACCAACAGACCAGTCTTTTGCCTATGAAATGAAATGAACAGAGGTATCCCTTGAGCTCATGGTAAATAGGACTTTTTTGTTTAGATATTGCTTTAGAATTGAAGAAAAACGAGAAGCTTTTAAGTTTGGTTTAAACTGGGAATTGAATGTCGAAATAAAATGTACAACAGGTTGAAAGTGACCTGCAGAGAATGGGCATACACAATCAGTCATTATTGTGTACTGTCACCCAGGGCTTGCAGAACAGCTTGCAGTCTTTCTTTTCATGCCTCTCACAAGAGGGTGAAACAGCTCGATCAGTAGCCACTGCTATGAGGTCATTTCCGAGGCAACAGACAGGTTTGTTGGTGTATGCAGCAGTCATATTCTAATTTCCAACCCACTTCCAGTGTTTAGGCCAGGATGCAGTTTTGATGGGTCATTTTGGCCCATTACCAGCCAAAAGTTGGGGTCAATTTCTGTGGGAGGGGGGTCAATGATTAACTAAACTAGAAACTTACACAAATAGCCTTCATTTTCGATATGTGCCTCGTGATCGTACTGGTCCGAAAATTATCAGGTTCGAGGGTGAACACATTTACCTTTTTTATGCAGATACAGAAGCTGCAAAACATTCGGTTCTTTTCCTTGTCAAAATTTAACTACGACGAATACGTAGCCAACCATTTGTCTTGAAACTTCCGATCAGTAGAAGACGAAGGTGTTTCTTCATCGGTCTTTGGCCGTTTCGGCTCCAATTCACCCGTTGAACCCCCAAAGAATGAAAGAATCGATTCCTGTTTCTGATCAGATGACGCCATGATTACGTTTCAATGATCGAGGTACGATATCGTCTGGGCGCTTTCGTAAAAGCCATTGAGTCAAAATAAAGCGTCTATCCGTAAAAATCCATAGGATACCAGTCTACTATAAGAATTCAATTAACCCGTCAAAAACTATCACCGAAGCGCTTTCCACAACACAGTAAGCATCTGCATAACGTAAACAAGAATGTCCAAATTGTTACGATAACCATACTAAGAAAGTTGATCTTTATTCAAAAACTTGATGTGCCAAAATGACCCATTATAGTAAATTTTTATGCGCCATACAAGAAAATGACACGTCAATCCCACAAGGGCGCGGCCTGGTCTAAACACTGCACTTCATATCATTCACACCAAAAAATCAAACTCGGTAAAAACACAGGGGGTGCAACACTATTTTTATCATGTATACATTTTGTTTTGGCTTTACCTTGAAAGGATATAGTTGTACTTGGCTTCCTGAGTAAAAGATCCAACTGCAGTTGATTGTTGACCCCTTTACAACCCAATCCGAAGTTTAAATGACCGTAAAGAAGAAGTACAATCATTGTAACAGTTTGAAGGAGAAAATGCTGGTGACTAGCATTTTCTTCCTGTCCTACAATGTTTTCAACTGTCTGGTATATATCCCATCATTTGTGCCACATTTATCCTGCTAAATAAGTGATATGGAAATTCAAAGTCGAAAGTAAAAACCAAAATTTTATCATTTGAAACACATTTCTTTGGGGAAAAATATGTCCTTATTGGACAGAGTTGATCCAAGATCAGACGGCATGTTCTGCACAGGCTGATCTTGACCTACACTATCCACAAAAGGTCCTTGCGTCGCACTTAGCAGCCTAAGAGTTAATATTGTCATCTGCATATGCTTTCAATATTGACCAGTCTAAAATGTTATCGCCTAGCAATGAGCTAACATTTTTGAAACAGATCTGTTTCACCTTTGAAATGCTGAATGCCACGTTTTTCTGGATAGTGTAGATCAAGATCAGACTGTGTAGAATGCTGCATCCAGATCAGAAAATTCGTTCTGAATTTGGATCGACATTGGCTAAAGTTTGTCTAGATAGACTAGATCTAGTTTATAAAAGAACCAACACAGTCTTGAATGATGAATATTTCAATTCCAAGTCTGAATTCTGTCAAAGGGCAATTTTTAAAACTGTAAGGTAAATTTGGGCGACCAATCGTATGATAATATTACCTGTTCTTACCTTTTTTTTTTTACACTTCTCAACTTAAGCTTAGCGAAGCTCTTCAGTTCAAAATGGACGATTTTTCAAAAACTGAAAAATGAAAATCTCAGTAAAGATTACGAGCATAGCCTACCTGCAAACTCTGTAGATCTAATCAAGTAATTCAAAAACTATTTTGTTTAAATCTATTTTGTTTCTACTTATCATAATATTTCTGTTCCATCGTCATCTTTTGAGATTTGGCATTTTGAAATTACTCTGGCTGGGTAACTTCTAGAAAGTTCGTCTGGTAATTGTTTCTAAAAATAGCTAGGGATATGGTCTAATACCCGACTTCAATTCTACGATTGCCGTCTCTCAGCTGAGCGTTTGTAGGTCAGATACTGTCAACCCAATTACGAACCTTACCTCAACAAGTTTCCGAAAATGGTATGTAAAATCAAGTTTTCATCCCAATAGCAAGAAAACTCAACTTTTTGCAAAATCACACTATCCCCTAAATTAAATTGATTACCTTTCCATCGTAACAAAAGCAATATGAGTAGGACAGTTCTGTAAAAGTTGTCCTCTTGTCACTGAGGTGCATGAAATTGGAAAGTAAAATGTAGATGACCGTATAATGATGACGTCATGGCTTTCAAATAAAATTATGGAAATGAAAATGAGGCCCTGAAACAATTTTGGACTAGCTAATTAGATCTGTTGCATCTTATTCTCAGAGCACAAAATAAATTATTTTTTTTTACTTTTGTTCCATGTTCTGTTGAAGTGAGAGAACGCTTTCTACATTATTCATTTTTTATCCATGAAAAGAGGCAAAAAGAAATAGTCTACTTGATGCTTTTTCAAGCACGATCTACCTTTGACTTGTTCTACTTCATTTTTACAGGTGCCCAAAGTAAAAACTTTGACGTTTACCGTAAGACAGGGAGACAGTGATTTATCAATATCCGTTGTTCAAAATTCTAGAGAAAATCATTTCAACATCTTGAAAATAACTTACTATTCATTTGCCAAAGTTTTAAATATAAATGGGATTAGCATGTAGGCTGTATCTTCAGGGGCTTTTCTCAATACCACGACAATTCCGGAAGTAATCTCTTTTAAAAGTAGGTCAATACTGTGCCTTGCTTTGCTGTAGGCCTAGTTAAGAAAAGTTAAAAGACAAACAGAAAATCTATTATCTTAGAAATAGACATTGAAATGCCATTGCATGTTTTCTGGAACAGAAAGATATCAGGCAAGTCGGTGATTTTCCTACACACAATGGAATGCATTTGTTTCACGATACTATGGAGTTCATTTGTTCGGCGTAGCTGAATGTGCTGGCTTTTGACCTACTGTTTTTTGGTACTGATAACAAATGAATAAATAGAAATTTGTAATTGTTCAAAAATGTACTTCTACATGTTTATTCTAAGGGCACCTGCCTATTTGCTTGCAATTTTACGCCGTCCATCTTTTAAAGTATATTTCTCGATTGCGAAACAAGTTCTTACAACTTATATAGTTAATCTCAAGTCTGCTTCTTGGAAACTACATTAGTACTTGCGCCATATGTGTGGGCCAATGAACAGTCTCAAAGTTGACACCCACTCCCGGGAATTGAACTCGGGACCTTATGGTTACGAGGCCGATGCTCAGCCTCACACTCAATCAGGGTCATTCAAACACGGGATTGTTTGTTAAAGTGTTAATATTATCCATGCATTCTGCGACATTTTCCATACAAGTTTAGAAATACTGAACAGTAGGACACCTTGTCTTAAAGTTTCTCATATCAAAGCACTGTCAGCACCGTGATCAACTGACACCAAATAAGTTTCATTGTCTTGGAAATCACCGGACAAGTAGGGGTTGTCTTGTTTATATCTTTACAGAAAAGAAGTCTACATTATTTGGCCTATAACTGGCCTCTAGGCACTTGGTTTTTGACAAAATTCACATGTGGCTTACTGGTTGAGATCTTGGGTTTGTAAACTGGAAATTTCATTCCATCGCTTTTGGCGATATCAGTCAAATGAGTTTCCTTGGGCATGGCATTGCATAGCCCCAACTTTATACTGATAAAATACAGCGAAAATGTGACTGTGTTGTTGCCATGTTCTGCACATTTGGTATAAAATTAGTTTGAAGCAAGGGATAAGATTTTTGCAGTTTTCACCGTAAGCCCATATAAAACTTGTGACCCCCGAGGTGGGGCCAATTTTGACCCTAGGGCTATAATATGAATAATATTCGAAGGGGTCCACTGGAAAAAGCTACATGCCAGCTTTGGTAGCCCTGGTCAGAAGCAAGAAGATATCAAACTACATGTATCTGTTATGGGTGAACAGATGGTACTGCCCTTGATTTGTAAACAGGCTAAAGTCATAAAATTATATAGTCTGATATGGACAGTATGTACTACATGAAGATTTTTAAAGAATTCGCAATAGAAGCCTTTGTTACACCAGGGCTGATCCCAGGGCTATAATTCTAACAGTATTGCTAGAGGTCCACTAAATGGAGCTACAGGCACAAATTGGTAGACTTAGACCTTAGGGTTAGGAAGCAAGGGATTTCTAGAGTTTTCACCATATAAGCCCATGTAAAACTTGTGACCTTAGGGACCAGGCCAATTTAGACCTCAGGACTATAATTTTAACAGTCCTGGTAGAGGTCCATTAGATAAACTATATTGCCAAGTTTGGTAGCCTAATGCCTTTGGTTTGGAGCCAGAAGATTTGCAAAGTTTTCGCTATATAAGCATATATAAAACTTTTGACCCCTTGGGTTGGCCCAATTTTGACCCAAGGGCTATAATTTGAGAAATTTTGGTAGAGGTCTAGTAGATGCAGCTATATACCAAATTTAGTAGCCCAAGGCCTTATGGTTTTGCCCAAGAAGATTTTTAAAGATGTTCAATATTTGTCTTAGTTTCGTTTCTGTGACAGAGTTTTCATTGGATCAAATTCTTTAAAGATATTCTGAAGAAGGCCATTGCAGGATCATTTCTGTGAAGTTTCGTCAAAATTTGGTGGGTAGTTTCATAGAAGAACTTTGATGCACACATCCACGCACCGACAATTGACACAGGGCCATGACATATGCTCACTGGCCTTTGGCCAGAGGAGCTTAAAATAAAGTACTACATTTAGTTGAAATATCTTTATTATAACTCTACTGTTATGTATTTTTACCTACAATTCCCTCATCTGTCTTTGTTCAGAATGTTTGTTTATATGTTGCCAGTTGTTTTCACTTGCATCCTTTAGTGTATCTGAAGCCTATAAAACAAGTCTTTTTTATTTTTGTAAGTGTGCAATTCTAAGTTAAAAATGTGGTTACTCAGAATTTTTGTATCTGGAAGCTGGGCAGCGCTAGATAACTGAATGATACAAAGGGAAATTCTACTTCTTCTTCATCAAAACGTTGACAAAGTCCCATAAAATATTTTGTGATAAATTTTAAAATATACTACTTATACTTAAGCAAGATGTTTCACAGCAAAATTGCTTTTCAATCTAATATGAGTTTTCAACAGCAAGATGTTTCACAGCAGAATTGCTTTTCAATCTAATATGAGTTTTCAACAGCAAGATGTTTCACAGCAGAATTGCTTTTCAATCTAATATGAGTTTTCAACAGCAAGATGTTTCACAGCAAAATTGCTTTTCAATCTAATATGCAGTTTTCAATGTACATGAACATGTCATGAAGCCCTTGCTATGTATGATATGACTGAAATACAACTAAAAATAGGGGCAAAACAACATTCTGACAAACATGCAATCTCATTTTTCATGGAATTGAGTTTCAGGAAACTTTAAAACAAAACAAAAGCCAGTTGATTTGTTACGAAGAAAACTATTTTTTTATTATTTAACAGTACAATTGTCAAAAATTATGTATCCCCCACCCCAAACTACTCCATGTCTGGATCTGGTAGACAACAAGACCCGGTGAAAACATAAAATAAGATCTAAATGTTATGAAATATACAAACATGTATCCAAAATAACAATCATCTAGACATTTAGTTATCAACCCTTTACCACACAATCCTACTTTAACAACCCTGAGGAAAATGCCTTTTGAAAACATTGTGGGAAAACGAGAAAATGCTGGTAACCAGCATTTTCTCTTTTTCCCACAATGTTTTCTACCATATCAAAGACAATTTTCACATCTGAGTCACATTTAAATTGTTGTTCGCAAACACTTTCAATTTAGACAAGTTTCAATTTTCTTACGTGGTAGAGAGTTAACTCTTTACAAAAAGACAGAAAGTTTGACCTATCCAATTTTTTCAATTTGTAAGTACCATCACTAAAACTTCATAGCTGTACTAATGTGTGTGGGTTATTTTTTTTTTTATAATATCCTCATTTTACTTTTTACTTCTTTCAGTGCAAACGATATAAACTCCATCTCTTTCATCTGCTTAACTCTTTACTACACAATCCCAACTTTTAATGACCCTGAGGAAGAAGCCATTTGAAAACATTGTGGGAAAAGGAGAAAATGCTGGTTACCAGCATTTTCTCCTTTTCCCACAATGTTTTCTACTCTTCTAAAAACAAATTTCAATTTTTGATTCGCCTTTATTTTGTCATCTGTAAATGCCTTCAATTTGGACTGGTCTAAAATTTTGTCGTTTGGTAAAGAGTTAACCCTTTACCAAATGACAAATTTTAGAGTCCAACTGAAAAACATTTGCAGACAACAAAATAAATGTGACTAAAAAATTGAAAATTATTTCTGGAAGAAAAGAAAACAGTGTGGGAAAAAGAGAAAATGCTGGTTACCAGTGTTTTCTCCTTTTCCCACAATGACTTCAATAGGTTTCTTCTACAGGGTTGTCAAAACTCGGGATTGTTTCGTAAAGGTAAACCACTGAAACTCAGGAAAATTTTAAACATACAGGCTTGACTAAACAAGCGGACAATACAGATCTAAGATCAAGAGTGCACCTTCTGTAATATTCTACTGGTGGTCTTGACCCATAGAGCACCAATTAAATCCTACAGACATTTTCAATCTAGAGAACAGGACCCCAAAAAAGTCAATATCAAGGTTTACTTTATTCTGTAATATCTCATAAGAGCAGACTGTTTGAATCAGAGATCAGGCAGCACATTCTGTGCAATCTGATCTTTACTTAGACTGGCTGCAAAGGCAACTTAAGTTGTGAAAGGTGCTTTACATGGTATCTATTTACTACAAAATTAGAATTTTTTTACTTTGAACTATCTATTGCATAATCAAAATCAACATTCAAGGTTGTCATACCTTCACCAAATAATAATTTCTAGTTTAACATTTTATCCCATCTTCTCCCCCCTTTTTCCTATCTTTTCCCATTCTAAACAGTATGAAAACTCTTAAATCTTTACCACACAAGCTTTTAAATTAAAGAGCTTGAGGAAGAGGGGTTTTGAAAACATTGTGGGTAAAGGAGAAAATGCTGGTAACTAGCATTTTCTCCAGTTTCCACAATGTTTTCTATCCTTCAAAAGGCAAATTTCAGTTTTTTGAGTCACATTTAAATTGTGGTCTGCAAATAATTTCAATTTGGACAAGTCTAAATTTTTTTCATTTGGTAAAGAGTTAAACCTTTACAACTTGACAAAATTTTACACACATCCATATTGAAAGCAAGAGGAGAAACTAAACATGACTCAAATGATGAGATTAGTCTTTGAAAGAGTAGAAAACATGACGGGAAAAGGAGGTAAAGCTGGTAGCCAGCATTTTCTCCTTTGCAGATAATGTTTTCTACATTTTTCGGAAGAAATTTCTGCTCATTGCAGCCAAGTTTACTTTGTTGTCAGTTTCTTCCAGCTTCCTTTAACTCTCTTTAACAAACAATGGAATTTAAGATTGTGAAAATACAAAGCATTTGCAGAAGTCAATTTAACTATTATTTAAAACATAAAATTTGTCTTCCAGAGGGTAAAAGACATTGCGGGAAAAGAAGAAAATGCTGGTTACCAGCATTTTCTTCTTTTTCAACAATGTTTTCAAAAACATTCTGTCTCAGGGTCATTAAAACATGGGACTGTGTGGCAAAGGCTTAACTCTTTATTGACAACATCATTTTAAACTGGTCCAAATTGAGCATCTGAAGATGTAAAACAATTTCAATGTGGCTAGAATGTCTGAAAAAGCTTCATTCTTTAGGCTTGTTGAAACTCCGTACTGTGCGGTATAGGGATAATACAGTATTTTCTCATGTTCAAAAACATGTATATGAAATTAAAAAACTTTCATAAAAAAACATGAATTGATTCAGTATTTTTCTGTAAAAAAAATCCAAATGTGGATTAGTAAGTGTGGACGGTTCTCAAAAGAAAGATATCAAATTTGATTTAAAAAATGCAACAAAAAATAAAAAATAAACAGATCTTATAACAATTGCATAGTTTAACAAAAGGGCCACAAAGGCTCTATATCACTCCACTGCCTTTAAGATGAATGTGCCATACAATTTATTTGCATGAACAAAGACATTAAATCATACGAAGTCTGAATGGCAATAAAATAAGAAAATAAGCCTAGCCCAAAAAACATATCTCTTTCAAAAGCCATCATGATGTCAGTGAATAAATGAAGTTTTAATCAAGTATCAATCATACCAGATATAACCTCTGAACTCTGAAAAGGAGCACAATTGGATTTCTACATTTTACTCAGCCGAAAAACATTTTTTCTACGGCATAAATGGTAAAGTTTTGGAACAAAGAAAAAAATGGAGCCTCATTTCATGTTAATTATTCACCCCAGCCAAGAGTAACTATTAATATCAGAATAAATTGTTATCACTGAAAACTGAACATTTTCCATAAAAAAAAAACTTGAAAACACAATACCAGTATTACTGTGCATGTTGATAATCAAGAGAGGTACATATATATCAAATTACAATGAACTTGTAATGAGTAACACAGGAGTTTTTTTTCCTTGATCAGTATATTAACAGCCAACACAGGGCCATGACATAAGCTTGCTGGCCTTTGGCCAGTACAGCTAAAAAAGGACGGAGAAATTTAAACATACATTATGTTACAGAATTTAAATACATGATAAAAACAAATCCTTTTGCCTCCAGAGTCGGGACCCTGGTTTGATTAAAATAAGACTTGTGGACGGATAGTTTGTATAATAACGTGTAGATCTAACTGAAAAGGAAAGAAAACTCATGAACAAATGATAGACAAGAGGGCCATTGGCTCTAAAGCGCTCACCTGAGTAAAGTCATCAAGGAACGATAAAGCTGAAGAGATCCTGGTTGTGTTGATGTAAAACATGTGAGTATTAGTTATTTACTTTTTGACCAATGTGACCTTTTTTAAACTTCTGACAGATGTCATTTCGACAATGTTTCATTAGTATCAGACTGAAAATGCGGCCTCTAGATTGCACACAAGGTTTTTCTTCGATTCTGCCCAGTGACCTAATGGTACTTTTTGACCTGATGTGACCCAATTTCTAACTTATCTGATATATTAACAAGACAAAAGACAAACATTCTGACCAACTTTCATAAGTATTGGGCTGAAAATGTTGCCTCTAGAGTGCACACAAGGTAATTGTTAACGACTGCACGACGGACACAGCATGATCACAAAAGCTCAACTTGAGTACTTTGTGCTCAGGTGAGCTAAAAACAGATTGAACCCATTCCTTATTATTGTTTTGACCATTTATAGACCAAACAAAATCTATTACAACTAGCACTTAGGACAAAATTATGCAGGAAATGGAATTACCTTGTTTTCAACAATTATATTCAATATGGAAAACATTCTGGGAAAGGGGCGATGCAATCAATGTTGCAATCACAAGTATTTCTCATAATGTTTTCAAGTACTGTCAACTGAAAGGGCCTGAAAACTTATTATTGTAAAGTATCGGATTAAATCACAAGCAAGAGTCTAAATAAACAATTATTTCTCTTACTTAACCCTTTACCACACAATCGCAAGTTTAAACAACCCTCAAACAGAAGGCTTATGAAAACATTGTGGAAAAAGGAGAAAATGCTGGTAACCAGCATTTTCTCCTTTTCCCACAATGTTTTCTACCCTTCCCAAAACAAATTTCAATTTTTCAATCACATTTATTTTGTCATCTGCAAATGCTTTCAATTTGGACCTGTCTAAAATTTTGTCATTTGGTAAAGAGTTAAAACGTAATGAAATATGCTTGATTAACAGGGAGAACAATTTTCTTGACAGTTACATGCTTTGATTCCAGTTAACAATAATTACTGAGGCTAAAATGCATTCTGTGTCTGATAAACCTACTTTCCTTACAATAATCCTTAGAGTGCCAAATAAACACAACAGACACTTTCAGTCTTGAAACAAGATCAAAATACGGTAATTGCAATTCCAAGGTTGCTTTTGTCCAGAATGTCTCAGCAAATTTTCGGCTGACCGTGCAGATCCAAGATTAGACTGTATTTCCTGCTCAGTCTAATCTTGATCCATGCCATATTTTCCAAAAGCCTATTTTTACCAATGGCACTGAATGGTTTAAAGACCAATGACTGGGTCTTCTCTACTGACTGAAGACATCCAATTTATTAATCTAGCACTTGTAAAGTTAACCCTTTCCCATTCCAAAAAAAGATATTTTAGACTCTTCCAAACTGAAAGCATCTGCTGACAGCAAATTCTAAATTTTTCAAGTGAGTTGAAGCTCTCTAATGGGTAGAAAACATTGAAGGAAAAGGAGAAAAAGCTTTTACAAGCAATTCCTCCTATTGCAAAATGTTTTCAAAAGAGTTCCTCCACACACATAACATTTGTGGACGGGTTAATGTATAATCATACAAGATTCTCCATTTGTTCAAAATTCTATAGCACTAAACTGAACATGAAAATAAAATCATATCACTGATTGGTTAAAAATAATTGTACATAACTTACTGTGATTGGTCTTTTTACAGTGTCTTTTAACTGCATAATCTACCCCATAAAACATGGCCAATCACAATTACTGTATCAAAGTTATCTTGAACAAAGTAAGTAATATCACATTTTGGCAAAGAAAGGTAAAGGCTAATTAAATTCCATGTCCTTTCATGAAATACCCTTGCTTCATTCATCCTGCAGATGTGAATTTATACCCTTTCTACCTATGGCAGCCCTGCATAAGCCCCCTTTTCTGTGTGGCAGCCCTGTAAAAAGTCCTTTCTTTTAATGGCAGCCTTGTGAAATTAAACCCTGAAAATCTCCCATTTGGAATGGCTTTTCAGAAAACACATTGACCTATAGGCATATTTTTTGCAGTTATGAACTGAGTGTTCAACTTTTCCCTAATCACTGGCTCTTATCCCCAGGTAGAAATATTGACAATAAAACTCATTATGGGCAGTTTCAGGTTTCTGAGAAATACAATTGTTTCACCCATAGATAGGAAACAGTGCATAAATATCATAAGCTATGTGCCAAGCCTTATCAGAGGGGGGGACAAGCATTTTTCTGAACCTGGTAGAACTTTTGAAAATCAAATCTGAGATTTTCATTTTTTCCAAATTCTTTAGTGTTGTGGGTAACAACAACTTAAAATAGTGGACAAGTGTAAAATTTTGTTGTCTGGAAAAGTGTTACCAAACTAAAGATGGGCTACCTTTGGGCTATCCTTTTGGCCATATTGTAATTGCTTACACTGACAAAGTAGATTTAGATAAGACAATAGAAAACATGCAGACTGAAACTACCCATGTCTTTATTCCAGGGGTTAGCCCTTATAAGATAACCTCTTGATTAATGATCTTGAAGAAGGCTTTGAAACATTGTTCAAAAAGGAGAAAATGAAGGAAATATGGCTACTCTGTCCCAATTTCACCTGTGTTGTCTGCAGTTACTTCCCATTTGCAAGAGTCAAGAAACTGTTGTTTGGAAAAGGCTCAACTCATTACCAAACAACAGAATTGTAGTCTTGTCCGATTGTATTTGCAGTCGACAAACTAAACACAATTGATAGCATGAGATTTATCTGTCAAAGTATTGAAAACATTATGGGCAAATTGGCAAATGCTAGTCACAAACACTTTCTCCTTTTAAAAAAAAAAAGAAGTATTTAAAAGCCTTCTCTGTCCAGGTTGTGCAATAATGGGTTGAACTCTTTACCACACAGAAAAAATTCAGACTTCTCCATATTGAAAAATTTTACAGATGAGAATTCAAATGTTTTCAAATGATAGAATTTGTCCTTGAACAGGTAGAAAACATTGTGGGAAAAGAAGAAAATGCTGGTTACCAGCATTTTCTCCTTTTTGCAACATGTTTTCAAAAGCCTTCTTTCCGAAGGTTGTTAAAACTCAAGATTGTGCCATAAAGGTTTAAGGAAAATTCATCAGGGAAAAGTTAAACATTTTCTCACATGCTACTTATTTTTATGGAACAATTCTGCTCTAGTTCTGTCAAAATGCACACATCAAATTTGTTTCAGAGATTTTTTTCTTCCTGGAACTGCCAGTGAATTCAGGGATCAGATGCCAAATTTATGTCATGCCATCTCCAAAACATTTTGGGGAGGAAAAGTCATTTGTTACCCCACTGGCAATGAAATTCAAACAACTTCCTGGCTTTACCGCGAAATAAACTTTCTTCTAGCACTCTGTACTTGTAATATTAACTATGAAATGACCAATCTTGTAGCCCTGTAGTTGCTATCATAAGAGTTACAAGATGACCATTAGGACAACCATTGAACTGTTCTGGTTTCAAAAATTGTAGCACTTAAAAACTGTTTCGAAACCTATTACTATCACAATTTTCATCGATAGAGCACTAGGCATTTCTTTGGTGCCTGTTCTGTACAGTGGAGATCAAGATCAGATCGCAAAGAACATGCAGTCTGGTCTTAGATTTAAACTGTCTAAAGTTTTGCTGATAAAAAGCCTTGTACTTTAGACACACAGGTGTTCCCCTCATTACATCCTGCAAAGTTTTTTTTCTTGCAGCAGATATATTTTGAAAAATTTGAAGCATTCCCCCATTTGCCACAATATTCTCTCATGTATGCATTTCTATAACCTATTATCACCTTGTACTAGGATGTTTTCAATGTGGTCTGCCACAAATTTGTAACAGGAGGTAATGAGTAACTCCTTATCAGATAATAATATTATAGATGAGTCCAAATTCAAAGCATTTGCAGACAACATATCAAATATGGCTCAAATGATGCGAGTTGCCAATGCTGGTTCCCAAAATGTTTTCGAAAGTCTTCTTTTTCAGGGTCCATAAAAAATGGAATTGTTTGGTAAATGACTAAGTCTCTTTATAAATCAAACCCATATTTTATCAACCCTGAGACAAACAGCTTTTTGAAAACCTTGCGGGAAAAGGAATAAATACTGGTAACCAGCAATTTCTCTTTTTCCCACAACATATTCATTCCTTTCTGAAACAAAATCCATCATTTGAGCCAAATTCCGTTTGTCTTCTGCAAATGCTTTCAGTTTGGACAATTCTATTATTTTGTTGTCTGATAAAGAGTTTAATTCCCACTGAAAAAAATCTTTTTCCTTTGTCTCATCTGGCATCACACTGTCATGGAAACCTTTATGTTCACCTTGCTAACCCTTTACCAGACGGTTCTGTTGTATTATGACCCTGAAGATTAACCATTAAGCTGCTAATCGCAACTCACTGACCTTTTGCGGAGAGTGTAGATCAAGATCAGACTGCACAGAACGTGCAGTCTGATCTTTGATCTACACTGTCCGATACAGTATTGTCTTTGCGGTGAAATCAACTTTGAAACCGCAATGTTTGGGCTTTAAGTATTGAGTAGAAATTTGTGTTTCATTTATTCAGTAGCTTAAGTGTTAAGGCTTTTGAAAATACTGAGGCAAAAAGAGGAAATACTCTCCTTTTTTCACCTCAGATATTTTCTATCCTTTCAAAGACAAATCCTGTCATTTGAGACAAAATTTGTGCTCTGAAAATACTTTCAATTAGGACAATTTAATTTTATCGTCTGGTAAAAAGCTACACAACCCCGTTAGCCTAAGGATGCAAGATCTGCTTGAACTTCTGGATCCCGATGTAGAGCTTCAATCTCCTCGTGCTGAACTCGCCGATGCTCAGACCTGAGAGAACGGGCTGATTTGTTTGACTTGTTTGATTTAGTGGACTTAGTCGATTTATTACTCTTTGAACTGTTTGCCCTGGAGCGAGTAGACTGTCTTTGCAAAAGATTGTGACTAATTGTCCGATGCAAGTTCTTGTTGCTGGCACTCGCGGCCATCGAGGTAATCCAAGGATGTTGGCACGCCTCTGTTGCGTTCATCCTCTCGTTCGGGTTTAAGACTAGGGATTTATCAATGAAATCTTTCGCTAACGTGGATATATCCTTCCAGTGCTGAAAATATACAAAAAAAAGGCATTATTGCAAAATCCAACTGATTGAAAGGCGATTTATGCTGCTTTCATCATTATTCCACAGTTACAGCTTATCTATTTTCATGTATATGTTTTCGGAGTTTCCCTAGCCATACCTAAATGGAAGTGTTGAATAAAATAGTTTCGACTCTAAACCAAACATTCTGATTTTAGACCTGTCCATGTTTAAAGCACTAGCAGACAACAAATTAACCCTTTACCAGACAACAAAATGTTAGAATTGTCTCAATTCAAAGCATTTGCAGCCAAAAAATTAAAAACTTGAGCATTTTCTCTGTTTCCCATCATGTTTTCAAACGTCTACTTCCTCAGGGTCGTTAAAAATCCAATTGTGAGGTAAAGGGTTATTAACCCTTTACCACACAATCCCAACTTTTAACGACCCTGAGGAAGAAGCCTTTTGAAAACATTGTGGGAAAAAGAGAAAATGCTGGTAACCAGCATTTTCTCCTTTTCCCACAATGTTTTCTACTCTTCCCAAAACAAATTTCAATTTTTTAGTCACAATTATTTTGTCGTCTGCAAAAGCTTTCAAGTTGGACTTGTCTAAAATTTTGTCGCTTGGTAAAGAGTTAAAAGACCATTTCAATCATTTGTGGCACCTTTAACTCCTTACCAAATGACAAGTTTAGACTGGTCCAAATTGAAAGCATTAATTTTGCAGACAAGAAATTAAAGGTGGCCTAAATGAAAATATTGGTCCTTGATGGAGTAGAAACCATTGCAGAAAAAGCTAGTTACCAGCATTTTCTTCTCTTCCCACAATGTTTCAAAAGCCTTCTTTAGCAGTATTGTTAAAAGTTGGGATTGTGTGCTCTTGGGTTAATTTGTTGTCTGCCATTCTTTTCATTTTGGTCCAGTGTACAATTTTGTCGTTTGGTAAAGTGATATAATTCATTTTACATCCACCTTGAAAGAAAGTTCTTACAACTTCTATTAATCACTCTCATTGATAGGTTCCCCAATACCTTCACCCTTTACCACACAATCCCGACTTTTAACGACCCTGCGGAAGAGGCCTTTTGAAAACTTTGTGGGACAAGTAGAAAATGCTGGTAACCAGCATTTCCTCCCTTTCCCACAATGTTTTCTACCCTATCAAAGACAAATTCCATTATTTGAGTCATATCTTAAATTGTCATCTGCAAATGCTTTCAATTTGGGCAAGTCAAAATTTTTCTCGTGTGGTAGAGTAAACCAGTGCTTGCACCATGATGTGGGTATCTTGAAACTTTGACCCGTCTCCTCCCATCAATGGATTCAAACCCAGAACCTTTGGTGTGAGAAGCCGACGCTCCACCACTGTCTCCCACGAAGAGTGGCTGTTTAGTGAAGGATTAGCAGAAAGATAACTTCCCCACCAACCAGCCAGTATTTCCATTCAGCAGAATGACTGATAGGGCTACATGTCAGACAGGTTTTTGGAAGAAAACTGGAGCAGTTGATAAGAAAACCCCACCACTGGAGCAGACTCTAGCCCCCACTGGCAAGAGCAGTTTAACCCTTTTCCAAAAGAACAAAAATGTAGACTTGTCCAAATTGAAAGCATTTGCAGATGACAATTTAAATGTGGCTTAAATGATGGATTTTGCCTCTGATAACCAGCATTTTCTCCTTTTCCCACAATGTTTTCAAAAGGCTTTTTCCTCGGGGTCGTTAAAACCCGGGATTGTTTGGTAAAGGGTTAACTTCTTACCGCACAATAACGCACAATACTGCTTTTTAACCCTTTACCACACAACAAAATCTTAGACTGGTCCAAAATGAAAACATTTGCAGACAACAAATTAAGCGTAGCTTAACTCTTTACGAAACGACAAAATTTTAGACCAGTCTAAATTGAAAGCAAATGCAGACGACAAAGTAAATGTAACTGAAAAATCAAAATTTGTTGTGGGAAGGGTAGAAAACATTGTGGGAAAAGGAGAAAATGCTGGTTACCAGCATTTTCTCCATTTCCCACAATGTTTTCAAAAGGCTTCTTTCTCAGGGTCGTTAAAAGTCGGGATTGTGTGGCAAAGGGTTAATGACCAAGAGAAAGAGGCCTTTTGAAAACACTGGGGGTAAAAAACGAGAAAATGCTGGTTCCCAGCATTTTCTCCTTTCCCCACAATGTTTTAAAAGAAAAATTGCACCATTTGAGCCACACTGAAACTGTCATCTGCAAATGCTTTCAATTCTGACAAGGCTTAAATTTTATCATCTGGTAAAGGGTTAACTCTTTACCAGACGACAAAATTGTAGTCTTGCCTGAAATTGAAAGCATAAGCTGACAACAAATGTTACTCAAAACATGAAATTTGTCTTTCCAAGGGTAGAAAATTTTGGGCAAAAGAGAAAATGCTGGTTTTCTACACCCCCCCACCCCCTTCCCAACAATGTTTTCAGAAGCCTTCCTCTTCAGGGTCATTAAAACTGGTGACTGTGTGGTAAAAGGTTAAAAGTTAACCAAACAATCCCACTTTTCAGCAATTTATCCTTATGCCTACAGCCTTTGAATCATGTTTAACCCTTTACCACACAATCCCGACTTTTCACGACCCTGCAGAAGAAGCCTTTTGAAAACATTGTAGGAAAAGGAGAAAATGCTGGTAACCAGCATTTTCTCCTTTTCCCACAATGTTTTCTACCTTATCAGAGACAATTTACATCATCTGATTCATATTTCAATAGTCGTCTGCAAATGCATTCAATTTGGACCAGTCTACATTTTTGTTGTTTAGTAAAGAGTTAAACTGTTGCCTGCAAATGCTCTCAAACAGGACGAGTCAAAAAATTTGTTGCTTGTTAGAGTTGATTCAAGAGTCAACAAAATTGTATACATTTTAGATGTGGCTTGAATGATAGAATCTGTCCTTGATTAGGTGGAAAACATTGCTGGGAAAAGGAGCAAATGCTGATAACCAGCATTTTCTCCTTTCCCCATGATGATTCCTATCCTCCAAGAAAAATTTCCATATTTTGAGAAACACTTATTTTGTCATCTGCAAATGCTTTCACTTTGGCCAAGTCTAAAAAAATTTTTTTTTCTGCTAAACAACTTAACTCTTTCCCAAACAATAAAATTTAGACTTGTCCAAATTCAAAGCAATTGCAGACGACAAAATAAATGTGACTAAAAAGGTAAAATTTGTTTTGGGAAAGGTAGAAAACATTTCGGGGGTAAGGAAAAAATGCTGGTTACCAGCATTTTCTCCTTTTCCCATAATGTTTTCAAAAGGCTTCTTTCTCACGGTCGTTAAAAGTCAGGATTGTGTGGTAAAGAGTTCAGCTATTGTTCTAATACTTTAACGCATAAAAATTCTCCTTTGAACAAAGGAACATCATACAAGTTAATGTTTGAATTTGAGAAAAGAACGCTCAATGACAAACATGTTGATGTGTTCAGACATTTGCCTGCAAGTTGTAGGATGGAAAGGGTGTTGTGGTTTCACCTAGTGACTTACTTTAGATCTATGTTCTCTGTACTTTTTGTTGCCAGTGATTAACCATTAGAGCCCCACCGAATAAACCTATCAGATATTTTCAGACTAGAAGTATGACCTAACTAATTGCAATTTCATGGTCACTTTTGTCTATAGTGTTTCAGCAACTCCGATAGTGTAGATCTAAGATCAGGCTGCACGTTTTATGCAGCCTGATCTTGATTGACACTGGCCGCAAAAACAACTATAGTCTTGAAAGGGTTAAATCTTCAGAAAATAATTCTGTGTTTTTTACCACCCTGAGGAAGAAGGCTGTTTGAAAAAAATGTGAGAAAGGGAAGAAATTCTTGCAACCGACATTTTCTCCTTTTTCCCCACTATATGTTCTATCCTTTCAGCTACAAAACCCGTCATTTAAGCCGTGTTTGAAGCATTGTCTATAATTGCTTTCAACTTGGACAAGTCTAAAATTTTTGATGTTTGGTATATAGTAAATATGACTCAGAATCCAAACAGACTTCCCATTCGTTCTCTCATTGTCTTTCTCCCATACTGTTTTCTAACCTTTCTAGAAAGGAAAATCTCGTCGTTTGAACCATGTTCCATTTGTAATCAGCAAAAATACTTTCAATATCCATGGATGAGTCCAACAGTTTGTGGTTACACAGGATTAACTCTTACCCTGCCATTCACGAACATGGATGTGTTTTGCAGAGAATGCAGGGCAAGATCAGCCTGCACATACATGCAGTCTGATCTTACTCTACACTCTTGGCTTGTTTCTCAGTAGTTCCATTTATTTAGATACCGTTCAGTGCCAATAAACGTAACACATTCGATTTCTGTAACGTCTACAATTTCCTTTCTGCAGGATAAGGGTTAAAATCATTACCTCATGTGCACAGACTGCACATGCTTCAGATTAACCCTTAGAGCGCTGAATAAACCTATCAGACTGTTTCAAACTAGAAATACAACCCAAATAATTACAATTTCATGGTTGCTTCTGTCTACATTGTTTCAACAAAGCAGACAGTGTAGATCAAAGATCAGGCTGCACGTTTTGTGCGGCCTGATCTTGATGTACACTGGCCGCAAAGGCAACTATAGTCATGAAAGACGCTTTAAGGGTTACTCCTTTACCATACAATACTGAGTGTTAATGACTACGACCAAGAGAGCTTTTAAAAACATTGTGGGAAAAGGAGAAAATGCTGGTAACTAGCATTTTCTCCCTTTTCTACAATGTTTTATACCATTTGAAAGATAAGCGTCAATGTTTTGGTTACATTTGTCATCTGCAAATGCTTTGAATTTGGACAAGTCTAAAATTTTGTCATTTGATAAAGAGTTAATCCTTTCCCACACAATCCTGAATTTCACTTTTTACCACATGGTTTATTGTATGGTGTTTAACGCCATTTTTATCATCATTCCAGTTATATCGCAATGGCCAGTGCACCTATCCATGCCTTCCTGGAGTTTCCTCTACCAGTACTCCACACTATATTCTTTCCAATCCACTAGCTACTTTCCCACATAACCATCATAGAAACAATATGCAGCAGTGAGAGAGGAACAAATCCTGTCGCAATGACTATCATCGGGCCTTGGAAAGAAATTGGATGAGCCGCGGATTGAAACTGCGACCTTCTGTTTTAACCCTTTCCCAAACGACAAATTTTAGACTGGTCCAAATTGAAAGGGTTTGCAGATGACAATTTTAAATTTGATGAAAATGACAGAAAGTTCTCAAAAAGGGTAGAAAACACTGTGGGAAAAGGAGAAATTGCTCGTTATGAGCAATTTCTCCTTTTCCCACAGTGTTTTCAAAAGACTTGTACTGCAGACACGTGAAAACCAGGGCTTGTTTGGGAAAGGGTTAAAGTCCTGCACACTACCAACTGAGCTACTGGGGTTCAGCACCTTTACAACATAGCAAATATGCAGACTGCCAGCACTTCCTCCTTTTCCCACAATGTTTTGACAAGCCATTTTCAAAAAGGTTGTTAACATTCAGAATTGTGTGGTTAAGGGTTTAACCCTTTACCACACAATCCTGACCTTTAACGACCCTGAGAAAGAAGCCTTTTGAAAACAGTGTGGCGAAAGAAGAAAATGCTGGTAACCAGCATTTTCTTCTTTTCCCACAATGTTTTCTACTCTTTAAGAGACAAACATTATGTTTTGAGTTTCATTTAAAATGTTGTCTGCAAATGCACTCAAATTGGACTAGTCTACATTTTTGTTGTGTGGTAAAGTGTTAACTGAAACAAATGAAAATTGCAAGCCATTATTTCAGGCCAGAATACTGCTATTTCAAAGTCCTCTTTTCCTGAACAATTATACCATATCTAACTATAGATTCAAGATCAGACTGCATGTTCTCTGCATTTATGATCTTAATCTACACTGTTAGCAAAAGCAAAATGAATTGCCTTGTCTTATTTCAAAAGGTGAACAAGCAGAAACTCTATGCTATTAGCAGTACACATTTTCTGCTGAACTTGTGGAAGTTTGATGCAAATAATTGAGAATGACAGCTTACTTTATTTTACTCTCCTGTTTTCGAACTTATCACTTATAAATAAATCAAAATGCTATTTATAAAAGAACACCAATATTGCACCATTCATTACTGCAATATCAAATTCAACAGACTGATAGGAAGTGGCATTTGAGCCATGCTCTGGCAAAAGGGGGCTTAACTCTTTACCGAATGCAAAATTTTAGACTTGTCCAAATTGAAAGCTTTTGCAGATGACAAAATAAATGTGATTGAAAAATTGAAATTCGTTTTGGGAAGGGCAGAAAACATTGTGGGAAAAGAAGAAAAAGTGCTGGTTACCAGCATTTACTTCTTTTCCCACAAGGTTTTCAAAAGGCTTCTTTCACAGGGTCGTTAAAAGTTGGGATTGTGTGGTAAAGGGGTAATGCTTCTCCCTAATGCATTATACCAATCAAGCCATCACATAATTATGGATCCATAAAATCCACTTTCTTTATATCACCAACTTAACCATGAGGTAAAGTGGCCCTTGGACATACAGAAAACGAACAAGTAGCGAAAAGTATCAGCCCAGGTCAGTCTGCATGGACTGCGCAGGCTGACTTGGGTCGATATTTTTCGCAGATGCATTAAGCTCCCTTTTCACAGAGTGCTGCTCATTTACTTTTCTACATTTTGGTGGCTCTTATCCATTTATCTCTCTACCACACAATCGCATTCTTTTGTTTGATCCTGAGGAAGGAAGCTTTCGAAACATTACTTGTCCCCCCAAAAAAGAATTGGCCGATATCCTTTTCCTACAATGTTCTTTTTTCTACAAATCCCATCATTCCAATCAATCAGCTCTTCACCAAACAACAAAATTCTACACTTGTCCAAATTGAAAGCATTTGCAGACAACAACAAAAAAAAAGTAGACCAACTCATTCAATTAATTGAAATATGTTTTGGGAAGAGTAGAAAACATTGTGGGAAAAGGAGAAAATGCTGGTTACCAGCATATTCTCCCTTTTCCACAATGTTTTCAGAAGTCTCCTTCCTCAGGGTCGTTAAAAGTCGAGATTGTGTGGTAAAGGTTTTGGGCAAGTCTGAATTAATTTTTAGGCATTTTAAGACAACAAAAAGAATATGACTGAAAAATTGAATTTTGTGTCTGGAAGGGTAGAAAAAATTGTGGGAAAAGGAAAAAATGCTGGATAGATCTACCCGCATTTTCATCTTTTTCCACAATGTTTTCAAGAGTCTTTTTGTTAGGGTCATTAATATGTAAGACTATGTGGTACAGGTTAAATACAGGCTACAGTTTGTATATCTTTAAAAAAAAATGTTTCACTTGTTTTTTGAAAATAAGAAAAAAAGAACAGTAACTTCCCATTATTAAATGGGTTAGGCATTTAACTCTTTACCACATAATCCCGACTTTTAACAACACTGAGAAAGAAAGCTTTTGAAAACATTGTGGGAAAAAGAGAAAATGCTGGTAACCAGCATTTCCAAAATGCTGGTAACCAGCATTTTCTCCTTTTCCCACACTGTTTTCTACCCTTCCTAAAACAAATTTCAATTTTTGAATAACATTTCTTTTGTCGTCTGAAAATGCTTTCAATTTCAACCAGTCTAAAATTTTTTCGTTTGGTAAAGAGTTAACTACATGATTAGTGCTCCATGTGGGGGCAGTGATTTACAAAAGGTGAGAAGGTTCATTGCTATAATTTATCTAATAAATGGGCACCAATAACCTGTTGGTTTGGGAAGAAACAACATGACTCAGAGACATAGTTCAAAGACCTGAGTGTACTTAGCCCTTCTGAGAACAGGGAGTTGCTGGTTGGAATCCCTGCCAATTTCTTCCCAAGGATTGATGATAGTCATTGCAACAGGATTCATTCCTCTCCCACCACTGATCCTTATTTCGATGATGGCTATGTGGGAAAGCAGACATTGGCTTGGGAAGAAAATTGTGCATAATACTGGTAAAAGAAACTCAAGGAAAGCCTGGATAGGTGTACTGGCCACCATGATATGGTGGAAATGATGTTGAAAACAGCGTTAAACATCATACAATCAATCAACTTAGTCCTTCACCAAACAACAAAATTTTAGTCGTCCATTTTGAAAGCATTTGCGTATGATAAACTAGATGTGCCTCAAATGGCTGTTTGCAAGGATACAGAGCTCCAGACAGAGGGAGTGAGTTCAATTTCAAAATTGAAAATGTTAATCGGTCTCCACTAAACCTATGTTATGGGTACTCATTAGAATCGTCTCATCGAGACGATTCTAATGAGTACCCACAACATAGGGTTTGGAAGAGAAATAATGGATTTAGAATACTATCACTCCCTTTTATCTGGAGGTCTGACTGGATGGAAGAAATTGTTGGAAAACATACATTGTCTCCTTGTCCACTGTAACATTTTCAAAAGCTTTGTTCCTCAGGAACATAGAAATGCAGCAGCATTTGGTAATCCTACAGCAGGCTTTTCCCTAGACTTTGTTATATGGGTAAACATCTCAATTTTGGGGGTCATTCAGAAAATTTGAGGCTCCATATTTCAAGCAACATGGTCAGGGAAAACCCTGCTACAGTCTGAAATTAGGAACTGCTACTGTATGGCTTATGGATTAACTCTTTACCAGACGACAAAATTTTAGCCTAAATTGAAAGCATTTGCAAGGGACAAAGGATCCCTCTATGTTTCTCAGGAACGTAGAAATGCAGCAGCATTTGGTAATCCCACAGTCTGATTAATTGATTGTATGGTGTTTAACGCCGTTTTCAACATTATTTCAGTTATATCGCGGCGGCCAGTGCACGTATCCATGCTTTCCTGGAGTTTCTTTTACCAGTACTCTGCACAATATTCTTTCCAAGCCACTGGCTGCTTTCCCACATAACCATCGTCAAAACAATGGTCAGCGGTGAGAGAGGAATGAATCCTGTCGCAATGAATATCATCAATACTCACAAAGAAATTGGCCAAGCCAGGGATCGAACCAGCGACCTCCTGTTCTCAAGTCCTGTACGTTACCGACTGAGCTACGGGGCTTGGCCCCACAGTCTAAAATTAGGAACTCCCACTGCATGGTGTTATGGCCTAAAAATCTTTACCAGACAACAGAATTTTAGCCTTTTTCAAATTGAAAGCATCTGTAGACGACAAATTATATGTTACTCAATACACAAGATTTGCCTTTCATATGGCAGAAAACATTGTGGGAAAAGGAGAAAATGCTGGTTACCAGCATTTTTTCCTTTTCCCACAATGTTTTCCAAAGCCTTCCTTCTCAGGGTCGCTAAAAGTCGGCATTGTTTGGTAAAGGGTAGACTGATATTTAATACTGCTTTCAACAATACAATACCAGCTTCCGACACAGAAATGGACCTCAAGTGAAGCATTTGTCTTTGACCATAGAGAAGATACCTATATACACACACAGTATAGAGGAGCGTTTTCCCCCTTTTCCAATCACATTTTTGAAAGCATTCTTCCCAAATGTCGATAGCACACAAAATTGTTTAGTAACAGGTTAACCCTTTACCACATAATCCTGAGTTTTAATGACCTTGAAAGAAAAGACTTTTGTAAACAATGTGGGAAAAGGAGAAATTGCTGGTCACCAGCAATTTCTCCTTTTGCGACTGTATTTCCTACCCTGATGTAAAACTTCAGCTCATTTGTACAGATTTTGAATTTGTCCTCTGCAGATGTTTAGAATTTGGCAGAGTCTGAAATTTGTCATGTGGGAAAGGATGAAACAAAGATTCCCCTACATTATTAGGTGGAGGGCCATGCTTTACCTAGAAACACAGATCTACTGGTTCAGAAAAAATAAAAAGGCGCAATAAGAATCAATTTTGTTTGTGAGTCAGCCAGGCCACACCCACTCCTGTAACCTAGGTAACTGCAGCAGAGCACAATAGCTTATTTATGAGTGGTACAAGATTATCATTGAAGGCTTCAGCAGAAAGATGTACCTTTCCCAACCCCTTTACCAAACATTCCTATGTTTTAACATTCCTGAAGAAGGTTTTTTAAAGCATTGTGGGAAAAATGGTGACCAGCATGTTCTCCTTTTCACGCAATGTTTTTGAACCTTCTCAAATGCATGTTCTAATGTTTGAGCCAGATTTTATTTGTGTAGTTTGCAAATGCTTTTGATTTAACCCTTTTCCAAACAATCTTGAGTTTTAACGACCCTGAGGAGGGCAGTTTTCAGAAACATTTTGGGAAAAGGAGAAAATGCCGGTAACCAACATTTTGTCCATTTCCTACACTGTTTTCCATCCTTTCAAAGACAAATTTCATCATTTTCGATGTGGCCAAAATTTGTCGTTTGGTAGAATTAAACAAGTAAAAAATTTTTATTTGTGGTAAAGATTAACCCTTTACCAAATAATCCTATCTTTTAACGACCCTGGGAAAGCGATCTTAAGAAATCATATCTTAAATATATGAGTCACATTTCTTTTGTCATTCTGCAAATGATTTCAATTTGGACAGGTCCATTATTTTGTCGTTTGGTAAAAGGTTAACCCTTTAGGTACTGCAGCGAGGTTCAATCTCTTATTATAAAGGACAGTGTAGAACAAGATCAGATTACAAAGAACATGAGTCAGATGTTGGATCTACACTGTCGCCACAAGAACATGCAGTCTGATGTTGAATCTATACTGTCTACTTCCATGCCAGATATTCTGACAAAAACAGCCTTGAAATTTCAATATCCAGATCGTTAAGCTTATTTAGAACTACGGGGACTAACCTTTTACCACACAATCAAAAGTTTTAATGACCCTAATTAAGAGGACTTTTGAAAAAATTGTAGGATGAGGAGAAAATGCTAACTAGCATTAGCATTTTCTCCTTTTCCCACGATGTTTTGTCCTTTTACAGACAAATCTAACCATATAAGCCATATTTAATTTGTCTTCTACAAATGCTTTCAATTTCGATACATGTGAAATTTTGTCATGTGGTAAAGGGTTAAGGCTTTACCAGACAACAAAAATTTACTCTTCAAATGCTCAGTAAATTGTCAGAGCATTTACTGACAATATTTCAATGATGAGAGATGTTTTTGAAAGGGCAGGAAACACTTTGGGAAAAGAGAGAATGCTGGTTACCAGCATTTTCTCCTTTTCCAAAAATGTTTTCAAAAGCCTTCTACTTCAGGGTCATAAAAACCTTAGATTGTGTGGTAAAGGGTTAAGTGGTGTGCTCTTACTATAGAGCTATACAAAGGTAAAGCAATCCTGATCCTTTTTGCTTCTTACAGATGCATGTTAATGTATTCAACCCTTTACCATACAATCCCCAGTTTTAAAGAAGACATTTGAAAGCATTGTGGGAAAAGGAGAAAATGCTGGTAATCATCAGGTATGTTAACTCTTTACCAAACGACAAAATTTTAGCCTTGTCCAAATTGAAAGCATTTGCAGATGACAAATGTAACCCAAAAATTGAGATTTGTTTCGGGAAGGATAGAAAACATTGTGGGAAAAGGAGAAAATGCTGGTTACCAGCATTTTCTCCTTTTCCCACAATGTTTTCAAAAGGCCTCTTTCTCAGGGTCGTTAAAAGTCGGGATTGTGTGGTAAAGGGTTAAAACATCAGATCTAAACTGCCTGCAACAGCAAATTTACTCTTTCAGTGTCAAATATATACAATGGACCTCTTTTGACAGCAGAAAATACAGTCTACTAAAACTTACAGTCTTGGCTAGACAAGTGGACAATATATATGAGCCATGCTCTAGCAAGAGGGGGCTTAATGCATCTCCATGATGCATGATGTCAAGCAAGCCATCACATAATTATGGATCCATAAAATCCATTATATCTAACAACCGACTGTATCATATGGCACTGGTCCTTTAACATACAAACTAGAAAGCCCTGAAGGGCCTGAATATGCTCTACTGGCAGGGACCAAAATCCAACCCAAACTACAAGCTTAATCCCTTAAACAGGAAATGTAAATTTTCAACAAAAAAAAAATGGCTACTTTTCCCACATTGTTTCTTGGATTTTTTTTCAAAATCAATAGGATTCAAGCTGTTGATGAGACAAAACAACTGAGTGAATTTCACAAAAATCTGATTACAAATGCAGACTTTATCATGTAAACAAGAATTGGAAATTTTCAACATGAAATGGCTACTTTTCCCACATTGTTTCTTCGATTTTGTTTTCAAAATCAATAGGGTTGAAGCTACTGATGAGATAAACAAACTGTGTGATTTTCATGAAAATCTGACCAGAAATACAGACTTTATTGCGTAAACAAGAACAGAAAATTTAAATTTTCAACTTTAAATGGCTACTTTTCCCATACTATTTGTTGGATTTTTTTCAAAGTCGATAGGGTTGAAGCTATTGATGAAATAAACAAACTGTGCAAGTTTCACGAAAATCTGAAGTTATTTGCAGACTTTATCGCGTAAACAAGAACTGGAAATTTTCAACTTGAAATGGCTACTTTTCCCATACTGTTTGTTGGATTTTTTTCAAATTCAATAGGGTTGAAGCTATTGATGAGATAAACAAACTGTGCAAGTTTCATGAAAATCCGGCAACAAATGCAGACTTTATCACGTAAACAAGAAAAAGACTAACGGACGGACGGACAGACGGACGGACGGACAGACGGACGGACGGACAACGGAAACCCCGCCATGACATAAGCTCTGCTGGCTTTCAGCCAGTAGAGCTAAAAATTGACCAATAGCAGAAAGTTTTGGCCCATGTCAGCCTGCGCTGACTGTGAAGTCTGGCCTGGATTGATACTTTTTGCAGATGCATTAAGCCCCCCTTTTCAGATACTATGGATCATATTCAAGATCAGACTGCATGTTCTGTGCAGTCTAATCTTGATCTATGTTATCTGCGAAAGCCCTTATTCTTACCTGTGAATCTAAAAAGCTTATACCAGTTAACAAATGACGAAATTTAACCCTGATCCTGCTAAATTACTCAGATGAAACTTTCAACATGATAGTAAAGACCCAAAATTTGCTATTTCAAAGGTATTTTTGGGGAAAATATATCTACTTATCGGACAGTGTGGGTCAAAGGTCAGACTGCATGTTCTGTTGAGTCTGATCTTGATCTACAATATCCACAAAAGGTCACTGGGTCGAGCTTAGCAGCCTAAGGGTTGAGACTGGCCTAATTGGAAAGCATTTGCAGCCAAAAATTCATTTTTGGCTCAAATAATAGGAACTATCTTCAGGAGGATAGAAAACATTACAGGAAACAGAGAAAATGTTGGTTACCTGCATTTTCTCCTTTTCCCAAAATGTTTCATGGAGCCTTTATCGCCAGAGTACAGAATTGTTTGGTAAAGGGTTAAGTAAAGCCTTGCTTTTGGGTTAAACAGAAGCATGTTTATGATATAAACAACTTCAATTCTTGTCTGTTAAAGATACATCCTTACAGCCAGAGAGAGTAAAAAAAATGCTGTTAAACTTGGAAGTATGTAGAATGGCTCAGAATTTAGTCATTTGTGTAAACATAGATAAATTACCAATATATACCGTGTAAGGGATAGAGAAACTCAAGGGATTTGTCCCCATTTCAAACTGGAAACAACAGTAGTGATTTATTTGATGGCCTCAGAAATGAATGCATTTTCTACCTCTTGTAATCCGTGCAACCTTGCAGCTATCAGGGATAACATCTGGCATGAAGATACAAGAATGATTATACTTTCATAAAATAAAGATGAAATGGGTTGAAAGCTAGCAGAAAACGAATATAGATGCATCTTTAAGTGTTTCCCCCATACCAAATTCTCAATATAAAGATGCTCATAAGAGCCAAAAAGCACTGGGAAAATTTGGCTAACAGTTTGAGCATCTTTCACAACTTTATTTACTCTAACAGTCAATGTAGATCAAGGCCAGATAGCACAAAATGTGCAGTCCTATATCTTTGATGTATACTGTCAACTTTGCTGAGATATTCTGATAAAAAAGTCAACCTTGGTATTACAATTAGTAGGGTCTTCTTTCTGTATGACTAAAAATAGTTGGAGGATTTATTCCTTACTTGAAGAATAAACTCTTTAACACACAACAAATACTTAGATTTTTCCAAATTGAAAGTAGATCTACTTGCTAATGCCAATGTAATTTTTTCTCAACTCACGAGATTCATCTTTAAATCAATAAGGTAGAAAACATTGTGAGAAAAGGAGAAAATGCTGGTTACCAGCATTTTCTCCTTTTTTTTCCCCAATATGTTTTCAAAAATCTTCTCTGTGAGATTTGCTGGAACTCATGACTGTGTGGTAAATGGTTAACCCTTTGCGACACATCAAAATTTTAGACCCATCCAAATTAAAAACATTAATTTTGCAGACGACGATTTCAATGTGGCACAATAATGTGATTTCTTGATAGGGTAGAAAACATTGTGGGAAAAGAAGAAAATGCTGGTTACCAGCATTTCCTCCTTTTCTCACAATGTTTTCAAAAGCCTTCTTGTCGTTTAAAGTTGGCATCGTGTGGTAAATGGTTAAGATAAGGAAACGGGCTGAGGTAAATAACATGTTTACATTGAGTCACACAGACAAGATTTCTTTTGTTGCATTCAAACAGCAAGGGCTTTTTGATAATCCCTTTGTTGCATTCAAACAGCACTGCTCTTTGATTCCTTTTGATGCATTCAAACAACAAAACAAACATAATCCTTTGGAACATAATTCAGGTTGCTGTTTTGACTTCACGTGTTTGATCTTCAAACATTTGTTCCAAATGCAGTACTGACCTTGTTGGAAGTCACATGTTTCACCTTCACACGTTTTTGTTCAGAATATAGTTTCTACTCTATTTTTTACCTTTTACCAAACAATCATGGGTTTTAACGACCCTGAGGGAAAAAGCTTTTGAAAACATTGTGGGAAAAGGAGAAAATGCTGGTAACCAGCACTTTCTCCTTTTCCCACAATGTTTTCTACCACTTTAAAGGTTGAAATCATCTTTTCAACTATATCAAACTTGTCGTCTGCAAATGCTTTCAATTTGGACAAGTATAAAGTCTTGTGTGGTAAAGAGATAAGTCCACACATGTTCGACCTTCACACATTTTGTTTAGCATGTTGTTTTCTCCCAATCAAAAAACATGCATTTGATCTGACCTGAATTTTGTTCAGAAACTGGTCTGACCTTGTTGGGTTCTCATAACTGTGGTGAAGGATCTGCTGCCAAGAGGCCCCATGCTGGGAGTGTCTTTCGGCAACACAATTCAGATCCCTAGCTTAGATCTGACTGATTGATTGTATGGTGTTTAACCCCGTTTTCAACATCATTTCAGTTATATCGAGGCGCCCAGTGCATCTATCCATGATTTCCTGGAGTTTCTTATACCAGTAATATGCACAATATTCTTTCCAAGCCACTGACTGCTTAATTTCCCACATAGCTATCGTCAAAACAATAGTCAGTGGTGAGACAGGAATGAATCATGTCACAATGACTATCATCAATCCTCGGAAAGAAATTGGCCGAGCGGGGATCAAACCAGCGACCTCCTGTTCTCAAGTCCTGTATGCTACAAAATAAGCTTCCTAGGCTCAGCTGCCCAGAGCTGATGAAACAAGGACAATCACTGTTATAAGTAAGCTATTGCCATGGTATGGATGGATGGATGGATGGATGGATGGATGGATCGATCAATCAATCAATCAATCGATTTTGTAGGTAGTCACATGCTGACCTCAAGAGTTATGATTTTTAATATCATCAAAGTCACAAGTTTGACCCTCAAAACTTTGATGAGATCCCTGTTTTCAGTGTTTTTTCAAACAAGAGGGTCATTGGCCCTAAAGCGCTCACCTGAGTAAAGTCATCTAGGACTGATAAAGCTGAGGAGATCCTGGTGGTATTGATGTAAAACACATGAGTGTTTGTGACCTACTTTTCGACCTCCTTGGCCTATTTTTTAACTTGTCAGAGATATCATCAAGACAAACATTCTGACGATATTTCATGAGTAAATGTGGCCTCCAGACTGCACACAAGATTTTTCTAGGATTTGTCCCAGTGACCTACTTTTTGACCAAACATTACCCAAATTACCCAAATATGAACTTGTCTAATATATCATCAAGACAAACATTCTGACCAACTTTCATTACAACTGATCTGAAAATGTTAACTCTAGAGTGCTCACAAGTTTTTTCTAAGATTTGGCCCAATGACTTACTTTTTCACCTGACATGACCCAATGTTAAACTTGTGCTAGATTTTATCAAGACAAACATTCTGACCAAGTTTCATGAGTATCAGGATGAAAGTCTTGCCACTAGAATGCACACAAGGTTTTCCTAAAATTTGGCAGAGTGACCTTCTTTTTGACCCTAAATGACCCAATATCAAATTTATAAAGAGATATTATCAGGGCAAACACTCTAAGTTTCATGAGTTTACAGCTGAAAATGTAGCCTCTACAGTGAACACAAGGTTTTTCTAAGATTTGTCCAAGTGATCTACTTTTTGACCTGACATGACCCAGTTTCAAACTTGTCCAAGATATCATCAAGACAAACAATTTGACCAAGTTTCGTAAGTATTAGACTGAAAATGTGGCCTCAATAGCGCACGAAAGGTTTTACAAAAATTTGATCTGGTGACCTACTTTTTGATCTGACATGACCCAATTTTACATATGTCCGATAAATATCAAGACAAACATTCTGAGCAAGTTTCATGAGTATCTGACTGAAAATCTGGCCTCTAGAGTGCACACAAGGTTTTTCTAAAATTTGACAGAGTGACCTACACTTTGACCCCGCATGACCCAATTTCAAACTTGACATAGATATTATCAAGACAAACATTTTGACTAAGTTTCATGAGTTTTTGGCTGAAAATGTGGCCTCCAGAGTGCTCCAAAGGTTTTTCCAGATTTGTCAAAGTGACCTACTTTTTGACCCAACATGACCCAAAACTTGTCCGAGATATCATAAAGAAAAGTATTCTAACCAAGTTTCATAAGTATTAGACTAAAAATGTGGCCTCTAGTGTGAACACAAGGTTTTTTTAAGATTTGGCCCAGTGACTTACTTTTGAACCTGCATGACCCAATTTCAAACTTTTCCGAAATTTCATCAAGACAAACATTCTGACCACATTTCATGAGTATATGACTGAAAATGAGGTCTCTAGAGTGCGCACAAGGTAATTCTTGACGCCTGGATGACGCATGGTGGCAAGGCATGACGGATGCCGGACACAGCATGATCACAAAAGCTCACCTTGAGCACTTCGTGCTCAGGCAAGATAAAAGAGAAATCACTGTTTTCCGTTCCTTAAAGGGGATTTAATGCGTATGCAAACAGTATTGATCAAGGACAACTTGAGAAGTCTGGACTTGGGTCAAAACTTTTTGCTATTGGACAATTTCATACATGTCAAAGGACATTTTACCTCTTGATTGATTTGTTTTTTATACAAAAATGGATTTTACAGATCCATATGTATGACTTGTTTGGTACAGTGCAGGCACAGAGATGCATTTATCTCCCTTTTGTCAGAGCATAGCTCATCTGTTTTCCAATGGTATGATAAATACTGCAGTAATGGAGTGCCATTACACCTTTTTAAGAGCCACTGCTCCTTTTCCCAAACTGATTTCCCATACTATCAAATACAGAGGCACGAAAAGTTGTGTTGGTACAGTAACAGTTTACAACAGGATCATTATTTCACATTACCAACAAACAGGTAATTTTTCATTCGAGGACAGAATGACGTTCTTAAAAAAAGGATTAAGCTCACACTGTGAGAAACAAGATTCAAACTGATCTCTTTACCAAATGACAAAAGTTTAGACGTGTCCATTGGAACACATTTGCAAATAAAATATCAAATGTTGCTCAAAAGCTGGGATTTGACTTTCAAATGGTAGAAAACATTGATGGAAAAAGAGAAAATGCTGGTTACCAGCATTTCTTCCTTTTCCCTCAATGTTTTCAAAAGCCTTCTTCCTCAGGGTCATTAAAACATGGGGTTGTTTGATAAAGGGTATAAAACTCTTTCTTCACCACTATTTAGTCAGCTTCTTCCAGTTGCAAAAAGCATATAATGCACTGAAACTCGGACAAAATTTTAATCCTTCAGCACAACGAAACAAACAGGTAGTACAGACTCAAACTCAGACTGCACATACTGTGCAGTCCAATCTTGATCTTTGACATCAAAAGAAGCCCCTTTTTTTTTCCTTTCTTACTTAACGGCACTTAAAGGGATAAGGATATATGACATAAAGATTTCAAAAAAGATTAAAGTCATGATTGACAATAATCTGGCTGATTATCGATTACCTTACTCCTAACTGTAACACTGTAGCTTTTCAACCCCCCCTCCCCACCGTGCCAAACACTGAGAGTTGAAAACATCCTTCAAAAGAGGTTAGTTTGTATGGTGTTTAACATCATTTTTTCAGTTACATAGCAGTGGCCAGTGCACCTATCCAAGCTTACCTGGGTCAGTATTCACCAGCCACTCTTAACCCCTTGAGCACAAAATAAACATAAGACATTTTCAGTCTACAAATAAAACCGAAATAATTGCAATTTCATAGTTGCTTTTGCCCAGAATGTCTCGGCAAAGCCGTGGTCATAAATCAGATTGCAAGTTTTGTGTAGCCAGATCTGGACCTACTCTGGCTGCGAAGGCAACTAAAGTCGTGAAAGGCCCTTTTAGGGGTAAGAACATTCTTAGTCTAATTCTGAAGAATTTTCAATCTAAATTTGAAAATAACATATCTTCTGATTGGTTACACCAAATGGCTAAGCCAATCATAAGTTGCATTCTTTTTCTAAATCCAGAACTGGACTAAGAATATCATGGGAAAAAAAATGTGAAATCTAAATTATCTCCCTTTAACCCTTTCCCAAACGACAAATTTTGGACTGGTCCAAATTGAAAGAGTTTGCAAACGATAATTTTAAATTTGATGAAAACGGCAGAAAGGTCTCAAAAAGGGTAGAAAACACTGTTGGAAAAGGAGAAATTGCTCGTTATGAGCAATTTCTCCTTTTCCCACAGTGTTTTCAAAAGACTCGTACTGCAGACACGTGAAAACCAGGGCTTGTTTGGGAAAGGGTTAAGATAAAAACCAAGGTAACTAAACTTCCAGTGCCTATTCTAGGATGCGTGATTGCAGGATTCACATTAATTTTTATCAGATCCCGCATAAATTAAGACCCAATGCGTGACAGTCCCACGCAGAAAATAGGAAATGAAAAAGTTCCAAAACAAAGAATCTTACTCTTGCCTCGCAGAAATTACCGCTGTTTTAAATAAAACAGCACTCTTGCCGAAGCCGTTTTGCAAAATATCATTATGTCCATCAAAGTAACCTCCCTTGACAGGAGGTGTGTCCAAATGGCCTAACTTCGAAAACGACCCTGGCCAAAATGGCTGCCTTTACCCAGTCTTAGACTACTGTTATTGTAATGAATTTTATCAGAATGAATTTTATAACTGTCTTGGTCTTATCTCCTTTTCAAAAGTTAATTTAATTTCTACAGAGGGATGTTCCAGAATTTGTCTTTTGACACATAAACAGCTCGGTAAGTCTACTGTATAGTCTTGAACAGGAATGAATCATAATGTCTAATTATATGCGCTATATAAAATTATGTTTTCTGTCTGTTCGAAAATTGTCCCACCTATTTTCTGAAAATCCAACATATTTTTAAAGATGGAGGGGGGAAAATCCCCCCATATTTTCAGTTTCTAGAATAGACACTGAACCACTTTTTGAACTGACATGACCAAATGTTGAACTTGTACTAGATTTCATCGAGACAAACATTCTGAGCAAGTTTCATGAGTATCTGGATGAAAATGTTGCCTCTAGAGTGCATACAAGGTTTTTCTAAGATTTGGCCCAGTGACCTACTTTTTGACCTGACATGATCCAGTTTTGAACTTGTCTGAGATATCATCAGGACAAACATATTGACAGAGATTCATGAGAATCTGGCTAAAAATGTGGCCAAGTTTCATTCATTAATGTGGCTTCTACAGTGCACACAAGGTTCTTTTTTAGATTCAACCTGGTGACCTACCTTTTGACCCAACATAACCCGATTTCAACCTTGTCCAAGATATTATCAAGACAAACATTCTCACCAAGTTCCAGAGTGCAGACAAGGTTTTTCTAACATTTGACCTGGTGATCTACCTTTTGACCAGACATGACCCAATTTTGATCTTGTCAAAGATATTACAAAGACAAACATTCTGACTAAGTTTCATGTGTATTTGACTGAAAATGTGGCCTCTAGAGTGAACACAAGGCAATTGTTGACGCCTGGGCGACGCACGATGGACACTGCACTATCTCAAGAAATCACCTTGAACAGTTTGTGCTCATGAATCCTGTCGCAATGATTATCATCAATCCTCTGGAAGAAATTGGCCTAGCTGGGGATTTGAACCAGTGATCCCCTGGTCTTTGAGTCCTGTATGCTACTGACTCTGCTACCAGGGCTTGGCACTTTCAATGTGGGCTATGCTAAAATTTAAGCATCTGGTAAAAAGTTAAACTACCCCTCCCTTCACCTTTATCTTGTTTTCTAAATCTGTATTTACATAAACCCTAAGCTTGAACCAGCTAAAGACAAATACCTGCTCGACACATGTAGCTATATGGATTATATTTTTCAATAAAGAACTTGAAATTCTTCCAAAACCTTGTCTATTTACTAGCCTCTGTCATCAGTAAATGGGTCTCTCACAAAAACAAAAACAAAAATCTTAAATTGGTCCTAAACCCTTACCAAACAATCCCATGTTTTAATGACCCTGGTAAAAATGGCTTTTGAAAACATTTTGAGAAAAGGAGAAAAGGGGAAAATGCTGGTAACCAGCATTCTCTCCTTTTCCCAAACATTTTCTACTGCAAATCAAATCATCTGAGGCATACCTAATTTTTCGTCTGCAAATGCTTTCAATTTGGACAAATCTAAAATTTTGTCATTCTGTTTTAACCCTTTACCACACAATCTCGAGTTTCAACGACCCTGAGAAAGAGGCCTTTAGAAAACATTGTGGGAAAAGGAGAAAATGCTGGTAATCAGCATTTTCTCCTTTTCCCACTATGGTCTATTAACCCTTTCCCAAACAAGCCCTGGTTTTCACATGTCTGCAGTACAAGTCTTTTGAAAACACTGTGGGAAAAGGAGAAATTGCTTGTGATGAGCAATTTCTCCTTTTCCCACAGTGTTTTCTACCCTTTTTGAGACCTTTCTGCCATTTTCATCAAATTTAAAATTCTTGTCTGCAAACTCTTTCAATTTGGACCAGTCCAAAATTTGTTGTTTGGGAAAGGGTTAAAGTCAGAAACCAGCATTTTAGAAACATTTAATTTGTTGTCTGCAAATGCTTTCAGTTTGGGTGTGTCTAAAATTTTATCATTTGGTAAAGTCAGTTAACCCTTTCCCAAACGACAAATTTTGGACTGGTCCAAATTGAAAGAGTTTGCAGACGAAAATTTTAAATTTGATGAAAATGGCAGAAAGGTCTCAAAAAGGGTAGAAAACACTGTGGGAAAAGGAGAAATTGCTTGTTACGAGCAATTTCTCCTTTTCCCACAGTGTTTTCAAAAGACTTGTACTGCAGACACGTGAAAACCAGGGCTTGTTTGGGAAAGGGTTAATGCCCTTCAAACAAAATCAGTACAAGAAATACACAAGCAAAGTATTTGAAAATCAAGGAAGGCTGTAGAGTAATTATTTTGACCTTTTACCACACAATCTCAATATTGTACATCTTGAGAAAGAAAGCTTTAGAAAACATTGGTAACCAGCATTTTCTCCTTTTCCCAGAATGTTTTCTACCTTTTCATAGACAAATACCATCATTCAAACCACATTTACTTCGACATCTATTAATGCTTTCAATTTTGGCATGTCAGAAATTGAGTTGTTTGGTAAGGGTTTGTATTGTGTTTAATGCCTTTTTTAACCCTTTACTGCACAATGACGCCTTTTGACGCCCCTGGGAAAGGAGCCTTTTGAAAACATTGTGGGAAAACGAGAAAATGCTGGTAACCAGCATTTTCTCCTTTTTCCACAATGTTTTCTACGCAATCAAAGAAAAGTTGTACCATTTGTGCCACACTGAAATTGTCGTCTGCAAATGCTTTCAGTTTGGACAAGGCTATAATTTTGTCGTATGGTAAAGGGTTAAACATTATTTCAGTTATATTGTAGTGGCCAATGCACCTATTGATGCTTTCCTAGAGTTTCTTTTACCAGATCTTAGCACAATTTTCTTCCCAAGACACTGGCTGCTTTCCAAAATACATTATCAAGACAGTGATCCGAGCTGGAGATTCGAGCAAGTTAACCCCTGGTCTAGAGTCCTGTTTGCTACCAACTGCACTACAGGGCCCCGCAGGGTTAAATTGAAGATATCTAACTTCCACTAGCTCAGATATTTCTAAAAAAAAAAAACTGAGGTACTGTCATCCTGTACTCTGTTGTGATGCGAAATTACCCTGACTTTTTCCCGTATCTCTGTTGTTACTGAAGTTATTTCCTTAATTTTGAATGAGTTGTTAAATATCAAATTGGGATCGATTGATCTTCTATGCCACTTTCAACATTATATTATGGGGACAGCTTAACCCTTTCCAAAACGACAAATTTTGGACTGGTCCAAACTGAAAGAGTTTGCAGACGACAATTTAAAATTTTATGAAAATGGCAGAAAGTTCTCAAAAAGGGTAGAAAACACTGTGGGAAAAGTAGAAATTGCTCGTTATGAGCAGTTTCTCCTTTTCCCACAATGTTTTCAAAAGACTTGTACTGCAGACACATGAAAACCAGGGCTTGTTTGGGAAAGGGTTAACATATTCACTTGTATCCTTGGTTTCACCAGCACCAGGCTACAGTTCTGAGGTGTCTTGCCCATGGACACTCCCATGTAAAACCCAGTGCTTCCAGTGAGGCTAAAACCTGGGGCATCCAGGTAACGAGCGATAGACTTTACCACTAAGCCATGCCGGACCCCATCATAATGGAAACCAATACAACTTGGGCAGGGGCAGGTAACCCTGAAATATTTTTTCATGGTTTTTCCCTTTTTTCACCTCATAATTTAACTGCAGCCAATACAGCAACTGCATGCAATGCTCTTGTTTTCCATTAGTCATGATTTTTTTTTTCATTGTTCAAGGAAATCATATATCATTATTTTTTACTTTATGAAACAAAGTGCTAGTTTTTCAAAGGCTTGAGGATTAAATCTACATGTATATAGAAAACAGGTCCTGGGAAGCTCAGTGGTAAAGTGTTGGACTCTTAACCTGGAGACCCCCTGTTCAAGCCTCATTGGAAGGAAGCATTGTATCTTTAATGGGAATGTCCTTGAGAAAGACACTTCAGAGCCCAAGCCTAGTACAGGTGATCTAGGACACACGGTACATGAATATGTGAGCTGTTGCCATGATATGACTACAATAATGTTGAAAGTGGCATAAAACAACATTCAACCAATCAACTAGATAGAAGACCTTTCTCTTTACCAGAGGACAATGTTTTAGAATCCACCAAATTGAAAATATTTGCAGACATCACAGAATTCCAGATAGAGGGAGTGATTTTGATTTCAAAATTGAAAATATTAATTTTTCTCCACTAAACCCTATGTTACAGTCACTCATTAGAATCGTCTCATTGAGACGATTCTAATGAGTACCCACAACATAGGGTTTGGAAGAGAAATAATGGATTTAGAAAACCATCACTCTCTCTTAACTGGAGCTCTGCAGACAATAAATCAAATTTCAATCAGGTGATGTGATTTTGCTTTGAAAGGATAGAAAATAGTGTGGGAAAAGGAGAAAATGCTGGTAAGCAACATTTTCTCCTTTTCCAACAAGGTTTTCCGAAGCTTTCTTTCTGAAGGTCATTAAAATATCATGGGATTGTTTTGTAAAGCACTAACACATACATGTACAGCTAATGATAAAATGGTCTGATGCAGTTTTAGTTGTTACAAAAGTAAACAGGTCTTAGTTGTTACAAAAGTCAACAGAAGTTTTTGAATTAATCCTTAACCGCACAATCCGACTTTTGAAAACATTGCGGGAGAAGGAGAAAATGCTGGTAATTAGCATTTTCTTCTTTTCCCACAATGTTTTCTACCCTTCTGTAAAAAAATTTGATGTTTGAATTGCGTTTAGTTTGGCGTCTGCAAATGCTTTCAATTTGGAAATGTCTTAAATTTTATGGTTTGCTAAAGAGTTGATTCCATAACAAGCCCAAATACCTTTCCAGTACTTTTACCGCTTCTTACCTCTGAGCTCCAGGTAAGCTTGTTTTTGTCACACATGTTTGTATATGAAATTTTCTATTGAGAGCAAATGCGATAAAAACTTCTATTGAAGTCCTTTGTTATCAGGTGAGGTTTTTGTTGGCTAATTTCTTTAGCCTTTTACCACACAATCCCAGCTTCTAACAAGCCTGAGGGAGAAGCCTTTTGAAAACATTGTGGGAAAAGAAGAAAATGCTGGTAACCAGCATTTTCTCCTTTTCCCACAATGTTTTTTTTTATATATAAACTTCAACTTTTGAGTCACATTTATTTTGTAGTCTGCAAAAGTTTTCATTATGGATGAGTCTAAAATTTTGTCATTCAATGGTAAAGAGTTAAAAGACTATTCGGCTCTGGAAATTGTAAACAGGACAAATCGACACACAAAATGTACCATTTATAAACCTTTCTCTGTCACAAGTTATCTATAAGCAATACATAACAAGAGCAGATGTCAAATAAATTCAATTTTTCACATCAAAGATGATGAAAACTAAACAGCAAATGCATCTGAACAAAAAACATCTTTTCATGGTATTACACCCTTTTTCCCCGTGGAAAAAAGATGAAAATTGAGCAGGAAAAATACTACTTTTAACCTTAAACCCTTTACCACACAATCCCGACTTTTAATGACCCTGAAAAGAAAGCCTTTTGGAAACATTGTGGGAAAAGGAGAAAATGCTGGTAACCAGCATTTTCTCCTTTTCCAACAATGCTTTCTACTTGTCCAATAACAAATTTCAATTTTTAAGTCATGTTTAATTTGTCGTCTGCAAATGCTTTCAATTTGGACGAGTATACATTTTGGTGTGTGGTTAAGAGTTAACCTTTTACCCTTGTGGAGACATTCTGAAGAGGAGCTTGGCTTATCACATTTCAACCCTTTTAGCAAACAACACATTTTTTACTCATCCTTATTCAAAGCATTTGATTGATTGATTGTATGGTGTTTAACGCCGTTTTCATCATTATTTCAGTTATATCACAGCGGCCAGTGCACCTATCCATGAGTTTTTTTTTACCAGTACTCCGCACAATATTCTTTCCAAGCGACTGGCTGCTTTCCCACATAACCATCATCGAAACAATGGTCAGCGGTGAGAGAGGGATGAATCCTGTCGCAATGACTATCATCCACCCTCGGAAAGAAATTGGTCAAGCCGGGGATCGAACCGGCGACCTCCTGTTCTCAAGTCCTGTACGCTACCGAATGAGCTACGGGGCTTGGCTCAAAGCATTTGAAGATGACAAATTAAATGTGGCTCAAAAGATGAGGTTTCTCTTTAATAGGGTAGAACACCTTGTGGGAAAAGGACAATATGCTGGTTGGTTTTTCTTCAAGATTACTAAAACATCTGGATCTGTTTTCACCAACCATTCTTAAGAACATTCTTTGTCTTATTCTCCCAGATTATCTAAATTTGAAAGTAAAACAACTCCTGCAGTGGTCAGTAGTCTTTGAAAGATGATTCTATGCTTTCATTTTCACTAAGTAAATAAACATTTTGAGCCTCTAACATTATTTAATCTGTCACTTGCAACCTAAACTTGTCAATGATTTGTCAATCTTGCTTACTGTGCCACAGTAACTGAGCAGGATTTTGGTATCCACAATGTACATAAAAATCTATACCAGAATAACATCAGCAGGGCCAAGGGGTAAACTCTATTTGTAATCGTGTCTACTCCTGATTTTGACCTGTTGACGGCAAGTGTATTCTTTCAGTTTCCCCAGTTAGCTGACAACAACTGATTGTGCGATGGTGAGGGTATATTAAGCGCAAATATATTTTAGCAGAATCAAAAAACTGTTAATTATGAATTTTAGTAATGGTAAATATCTCAAGTTTGTGCTCGGCTAAAGCCTACGAAGGCCATTTGTAACAAATCAAGTAGACCCATGATGGAATAACTGTCACTGAACTTGAAGTATATTCCTGGTTAAAACGTCAAAACCAGGTAAAAAGTGCCCTTAGCTTGCCTGGCGAACATCTACCAACCGAAAATATGAAGACAGTGATCAAGATCGAAGATTTCTGGCTTCATGGACACTAAACAGGCCTTGGCTTACATTGTCCTCTTGTAACAACATGTTTTGCACCTGGTGTCTGGAATCTGGGGAAAAGACATTGTTTTCATCGCCTCTATGCCTATAATTTATAGGCTAACCTGTAACATAATACAGAATTTAATTTGGGCAAGTAAATTTTTATTCCAGCGAGTGAAAATTGCTAAGTTACTAGACCACTTGCTTATTAATTGCAATCTGATGTTACTAGACCACTTGCTTATTAATTACAATCTAATGTTAACTCTTTACCAAACAACAAAATTTTAGACTGGTCCAAATTGAAAGCATTTGCAGACGACAAATTAAATGTGACTCAAAAATTGAAATTTGCTTTGGGAAAGGTAGAAAACATTGTGGGAAAAGGAGAAAATGCTGGTTATCAGCATTTTCTCCTTTTCCTACAATGTTTTCAAAAGGCTTCTTTCTCAGTGTCGTTAAAACTCGGGATTGTGTGGTAAAGAGTTAATTTCAGTCTAAAATTCTATGACTTGATTGGCAAAAAATCTGTAACTAGGTCTAACCTCTGACATACATTGTATCAAGGTGGGTTTCATCAAAAATAATTTTGAGTTCCATGATCGTAAACACGGCAGCCCCAATTAAATTCTTTTTATCAATGATAAAAACTACAGTGGACTTATTTACGTCCAGTAATTCTGCAGCAAAAACTGTCAACGCAATTGAAATCTTGTAAAAAAAAAAGAATTAATAAATCACTTGTCAAAACTATATCCAGAACAATTTTGATTGAAAGTGTAAGTGTTTATCACTGCATAAATATAGGTGTACAAAATGGCAAGATTTGTATGTAAATTTTTTTTTAAATTCCATATACATGTACCATTTTCAAGTCTCATGATGACTGACAAACAAAATCAAACAAAGCATAGGGTTTAACTCTTTCCCACACAATCCCAAGCTTTAATGGCCCTGGGGAAGAATGCTTTGAAAACATTGTGGGAAAAGGAGCAAATGCTGGTAACAATCATTTTCTCCTTTTCCCACATTGTTGACTACCCTTTCCTATAGAAATTTCAGTGTTTGAATCATATTTTAATTGTCATCTGCAAATGCCTTTAAAGTTGGACAAGTCTAAATTTTTGTCACCTGGTAAAGAATTAATCAAGATCAAAATGATTAGCTAAGACCAAGGGGGGTGGTTCTGTCAAAAATTTGATCAACTCTTTTCTCCTCCCTATATTTTGTACCGTCATCAATATAGCAGAACAGAATATTCCTGGAATTTGCATAATGCTTTTTAACCCTTTACCACACAATACCTGGTTTTAACGACCCTGAAGATGACGGCTTTTGAAAATCTTGTGGGAAAAGGAGAAAATGCTGGTTACCACAATGTTTTCTACCCTATCAAAAACAGAAATCTCCATTTAAGCTATGTTTAACCCCTTCCCAAACGACAAATTTTGGACAGGTCCATATTGAAAGAGTTTGCAGACGACAATTTCAAATTTGAGGAAAATGGCAGAAAGTTATCAAAAAGGGTAGAAAACACTGTGGGAAAAGGAGAAATTGCTCATTATGAGCAATTTCTCCTTTTCCCACAGTGTTTTCAAAAGACTTGTTCTGCAGACACATGAAAACCAGGGCTTGTTTGGGAAAGGGTTAATTTGTCATCTGCAAAAGCTTTCATTTTGGTCCAGTCCAAAATTTTGTCGTTTGGTAAAGAGTTAGAGCGTGACCATCAATAATTACCATATTCTCTTTAAAAACTTTATGTGTCAAGGAATCAAAATAAATTAAAAAAAAAACAGCCAGATACACATTTGAGGTAATTCATTTATATTTATCTTATCCCTTTGCCAAACAATCCTATGTTTTAGGGTCCTGGGGAGAAAGGCTTTTGAAAACATGGTGGGGAATGGAGGAAATGCCGGTCTCCTTTTCCATCAGTGCTTCTTTAAACTTTATCTAAGACAATTCCATCACTTGAGACACATTTATGTTGCTTGCAAATGCTTTCAATTTGGACTGGTCTTAAATTTTGTCTTGGTCATTCAGTTAACCTTTTACTACACAATCCCGCGTTTTAACGACCCAATAAAGAAGCCATTTTAAGACATTGAGGGCAAAGGAGAAAATGCTGGTAAGCAGCATTTTCTCCTTTTTCCACCATGTTTTCTACCCTTCCAAAGGCCAAACTTTATTTTAGAGTCACAATTATTTTGTCATATGCAAAAAATTTCATTTTGGGCAAGTCTAAAATTTTTTGTGGGGTAAAGGGTTAAATTGCCTGTCATGTTATTCAAAAGCGTTCTAAATTAATATGAATGGTCTATGACACAAAAAGATTGTAACTGTATTCTAAATCTATTTTACAAAGTCATTGTTATCAATGACCCTTTCCCATAAAATCCCACATTTTAATGACCACAACAAAGAAGACTTTTGAAAACATTGCAGGAAAGGAGAAATTGCTGGTAACATTTGTTTCCCTTTTCCCACAATGTTTTCCACCCTTTCATAGACAAATAACATCATTTGTGTCAGATTCGATTTGTCACCTGCACACTTTTAATTTGGACAAGTCTAAAATTTGGTCTACTCTTTCCCAGATGACAAACTTCTAGACTCCAAAATCACAAACATTTGCAGACGACATATCAAATAAGACTTCACCCTTTACCACCCAATCCTGACTTTTAATGACCCTGAGGAAGAAGCCTTTTGAAAACACTGAATGAATGAATGGATGTTGTTTTATGGCGCATTGACAGCTTTGGTCATTTAGCGTGCATGTCTGTATTAAAAGATGGTTAAAATTTGAAAACATTGTGGGAAAAGGAGAAAATGCTGGTAACCAGCATTTTCTCCTTTTTCCACAATGTTTTCTGCTCTATGAAAGGCCAATTTCAGGTTGTGAGTTACTTTTAATTGGTCATCTGCAAATGCTTTCAATTTGGACCACTCTAAATTTCTGTCATTTTGTAAATAGTTAACTCTTTACCACACAACAAAATTTTAGACCAGTCTAAATTGAAAGCATTTGCAGACAACCTATTATATGCAACTTAAGAATTGAAATTTGTTTTGGAATGGATAGAAAACATTGTGCGAAAAGGAGAAAATGCTGGTTACAATTGACATTTGTTCTGGGAACAGTAGAAAGCATTGTGGGAAAAGGAGAAAATGCTGGTTACCAGCATTTTTTCCTTTCCCTACAATGTTTTTAAAAGGCTTCTTTCCCAGGGTTGTTAAAAGTCGGGATTGTGTGGTAAAGAATTAAAGGATAAAATTTATGTATGAAAAACTAGAAAACATTGTAGGGGGAGAATAAAACGCCAGTTACTAGCATTTTCTTCTTTTCCCACATTTTCAAAAAACCTTTTCCTTAGGAACCTATTTGGCTCTTTACCACACAACCCCGGGTTTTCAAACAAGGACCCTGAAAAAGTTAACTTTTAAAAACATTGTGGAGAAAGGGGTACCAGCATTATCACCTTTTTCCACAATCTTTTAGATCTTAGATTTGCTGTCTGAAATTATTTTCAAATTGGGCAAGTCTGAACTTTTGCTATATGGTAAAGAATAGAACCACTCTTACCCCATATTAGAAAGTAAAATATACAATGTATCCTGATTAATTGTATTTTTGCCATCTGCAACATTATTTGAGCTATATGGTAGCTGCAAGTGGACCTATCCATCCTTTTCTTGAGTTTCGCACAATATTCTCCCCAAGCCATCAGCTGCTTTCCCAAATAACCATCAACGAAACAATGATTAGCAATGAGAATATCAGTCCTTGGACAGAAATTGGCTGAGCTAGAGATTTGTGCCAGCAACCCCTATTCCCAAGTCCTGAACTCTACCAGGGCTTGGCAAAATATATTCTGAGCTTGTAGAATAAACAAACATGTAGAAATCTATAACCCGTTTTGACCAAAATGTTCCTCAAAACATCATCTGATAGTGCAAATCAATGAACAGACTGCACATTTTGTGCAGTCTAATATTGATCTACACTGTTTGCAAAAGCATCTTGTGTTGCCTTTTACCCCAACCAATGACAACATTTTCCAATATCCAAATCAAAAGCATTAATTTTGTAAATAACAAAATTTAATATGGCTGAAACAGCAGTATTTGTCTTCCATTGAGTAGAAAACATTGTGGAAAATGGTAACCAGCATATTGTCCTCTTTCCAAATGTTTTCAATAGCCCTCTTGCTCATGGTCATTAAAAACTCGGGATTGTGTGGTACAGGGTTAAGAAGCTAAGAGAAAAAAAACTGAGCCTTACTGATTGAGAAACAAACTGTTCCTCTCGCACTGACAATAGAGCTGTCAGAATGGGTTTATACATGTATCAAAAATCTTTTCAGTACTAAAATACATACATGTTTCAAATTCTTCAGAGTTCCATTAATATTAACATGACATCTTAAACCCCCTGCTAAGTTTAATTGCATATATCAAATTCAAATAAATACTTCTTTTCATATTATAACTACAATTACAGTAAAAGGTCACAAAAAGTATGTGTTTATTTCAAATTTCTATACAATGCAACAAAATTTTAGACTTGTCGAAATTGAGAGCCTTTGCAATCAACAAAATAAAAGTAGATTGAAAATAATGCATTGTCTTTGGAAGCATAGAAAACACTGAGGTGGAGAAAAAGCCTGGCCAGAATTTTATCTTTGTTGCACAATGCAACAAAATTTTAGACTTGTCGAAATTGAGAGCCTTTGCAATCAACAAAATAAAAGTAGATTGAAAATAATGCATTGTCTTTGGAAGCATAGAAAACACTAAGGGGAGAAAAAGCCTGGCCAGAATTTTATCTTTGTTGCACAAAGTTTTCGAAAGATTTCTAAGGTTAGAGAACAACTGAAAAAAAGTCACTGGGATTATTTATATTCCCTTTACAAAGAAGGGGGAAGGCGCAAAGGAGGGTGAGATATTTTCTACAGAAAAAAAGTTGTATGCGAAGACTGGACAGAAAGACAGAGAGACAAATACATTCCTAAAATAATATCCCTCTGCCTTTCAGCACAGGATTAAAAGCAGGCACTAAAATTTATAGTAAAAAGAGAGATTCCTTGCATAAAATGCATAGTAGTGCCGTAACAACATTCATTTAGGGCCCAGTGAATAGTGGCCAGAAGGGGATGGTTTTAGTGTTAGTAACTGAATTTTAAAACAAGGTAAAAAGTTGTTTAGTTTACTTTTTACCTGGTTTTAAATTTCATTTATCTGCCAGCGACTAATACTTTGACCTACCATATTATAATAGCAGACAGTCATCTTCACAGTAATTTCCATACTTTTAAATTTAAATCTATTTTAAAGCTTGCATGTTTCCTTTTGGCCAATATTGGGCCTTAATTCTGTACCAAACGACAGATTTTGGACTCAACCAAATTGAAAGCATTTGCAGACGACAAATGAAATGCAGCTTAACTCTTTACCAAACAAAATTTAAGACTAGTCCAAATTGAAAACAAATGCAGTCGACAAAATGAATATGACTGAAAAATTGAAATTTGTTTTTGGAAGGGAAGAAAACATTGTGGGAAAAGGAGAAAATGCTACTTACCAGCATTTTCTCCTTTTCCCACAATGTTTTCAAAAGGCCTCTTTCTTAGGGTCGTTAAAAGTCAGGATTGTGTGGTAAAGGGTTAAATAAAAAATTCTGTCTTTGATAGGGTAGAAAACATTGTGGAAAAGGGAGAAAATGCTGGTAACCAGCATTTTCTCCTTTTCCCACAATATTTTCAAAAGCTTTCTTTCTCAGGGTCGTTTAACCCTTTACCAAACCATAAAATTTTAGACAAGTCCAAATTGAAAGCATTTGCAGAAGACAAAATAAATGGGAATCAAAAATTGAAATTTGTCCCCGGAAAGGCAGAAAACAAAGGTTACCAGCATTTTCTCATTTTCCCACAATGTTTTCTAAAGCTTTCTAATGTTGCTCAAATTGTGGAATTTGTCTTTGAAAGGGTCGAAAACATTGTGGGAAAAGGAGAAAATGCTAGTTACCAGTATTTTGTCCTTTTCCCACAATGTTTTCAAAAAGCTTCTTCCTCAAGGTCGTTAAATAAAACTCAGGATTCTGTGGTAAAGGGTTAAGAAATGTGACTAAATATGTTTTTAAAAAAAAGTTAAAAAGAGGAAAATAAGAATGTGTATTACCTCTCCAGCGTAACTGTATTTAGCCTTCAAAATGAGCCTGTACAATCTTGTCCGATTCTCATCATCAAATGGCATTGTTCCACTGAGCAGAATGTAGGTTATGACCCCTACGGCCCACATGTCTACCTGACATGAATAGGGCTTCCGGGCAAGAATTTCAGGGGCAATATACTCCGGGGTACCACAAGTTGTTCGTAGTAAACTGTCCCCTCGTATTGTTGAACTTAATCCGAAATCAGTGATCATGATTTTCGATTCATGACCTGGGTGATAATACAGTAAATTTTCGGGTTTCAAATCCCGATGGGCAATACCCAACCCATGTAAATATTTCACACCCTCAAGAACCATTCTTAGCACTCTTGTGGCATCTTTTTCTGTGAAGCTTCCTTTCGCAATAATCCGATCAAAAAGCTCCCCTCCCGTCGCTAATTCCATCACCATGTAAACCTTGTCCTTTGTTTCGAATACTTCGACAAGTTGAATAATGTACTGATGCTTGACGCGTCGTAAAACTGCAAGCTCAGATTCAAAAACCTCTTTGCCTTGCTCCCTGTCAATCATCTTGATGGCAAATGGTTGTCGAGATAGACGGTGCTCCACACGCACAACTCGACTGAAACTCCCTCGTCCAATGAGTGCTTTAATGTCATATTTTGCAGTCACACGAGGGTCAAATTTATCCCTGTATTTTTTAACCTGCAAAAGAGAAAGGTTAACAGCTAAATCTGTGGAAAAAGAGATGACACATGATCCATATTGACAGGATTTGCAGACAATATATTATTTGTGATTGAAATGATAGGATTTGACTATGAATGGGTGGAAAACATAATTGGGAAAGGAGAAAACACTGGTCACCCACCAGCAGTTATCCCTTTTCCAAAAATGTTTTCAAAAGCCCCTTTCTCAGTCATTAAAATTTAGGACTAAAAACATTGTGGGAAAGGAGAAAATGCTGGTAACCAGCATTTTCTCCTTTTTCCACATTGTTTTCAGCCCAATTAAAGACAAATTCCATTCTCTGTTTCACATTTAAACTTTCATCTGCAAATGCTTTCAATTTAGACAAGTCTACATTTTTTATCTGTGGTAAGGAGTTACTCACTATTTTACTGTAAAAACCATTACAAGGCTGTTATCATTCTGTGGTCCAGCGATTCCAGCCATGGCCAGACCTCTTTTTCGGCAAAATATTGGTATTACCTGTACCACTTTTTCGTTTTTCCTTCTCAACCTAAAAGTTGTCTCAAAATGCTCTAAAATCACTTCTAGTGATGTCTTGCTGTAACAAACAGACAGACCAAATTAAAAGCATCTGCAGATTACAAAATAAATGTACCTAAATTAAGATTTCTGTCTTAGATAAGATAAATGCACATTGTGGGAAAAGGGGATAATGCTGGTTACCATTATTTTCTCCTTTTCCCACATAGTTTACAAAGGCCTTCTTTCCTCAAGGTTGTTTTTCAACACGGAATTTTGTGGTAAAGGCTTAAACAGGTAGAAAACTCTGCAGTAAAAGGAGAAACTGCTGATTATCAGCATTATCTTTCTTTTCCCTCAGTGTTTTAAAAAACCTCCTTCCAGACTCTAGATTATGTGATAAAGGGTTATAAGTGACTCATAATGATCAGATATGGTTTCTAGCTGGTAATAAACATTGCACATGTGTGGAAAAGAGAAAATGCTGGATACCAGGTAACCTGTATTTTATTTTTTGCCTAGAATGTATTCAAAATCCTTAACCCTTTACCACACAATCCCGAATTTTAATGACCCTCAGAAATGTAGCTTTTGAAAACACTGTGGGAAAAGGAGAATATGCTGGTAACCAGCATTTTCTCCTTTTCCCACAATGTTTTCTACCATTCCTAAAATAATTTCCGATTTTTGAATCACTTTTTTTTTTGTCTGCAAACATTTTCAATTTGGAAAAGTCTAAAATTTTGTCGTTTGGTAAAGAGTTAACTGCACAATGCCGCCTTTTCAGGACCCTGGGCAAAAAGCCTTTAGAAAACATTGTGGGAAAAGGAGAAATGCTGGTAACCATAACCTTCTCCTTTTCCCACAATGTTTTCTACCCTATCAAAGAAAAGAAGAATAAGCCACATTGAAAATGTCATCTGCAAATGCTTTCAATTTCGACAAGGCTAAAATTTTGTTGTCTGGTAAAGGGTTAAGGCTATATCTACTTCAGGGTCCATAATTTGAAAGTTGTCAGAGCCCTGCAGGTTTGCTTCAGCGGGTTTGATTTCTGGTTTTAACCCTTTACCACACAATCCAAAGTTTTAACGACCCTAAGTTTTAATGACCCTGAGAAAGAAGCCTTTTGAAAATATTATGGGAAAAGGAGAAAATGCTGGTAACCAGCATTTTTTCTTTTCCCACAATATTTTCTATCCTTCCCAAAACAAATTTCAATTTTTGGGTCACAGTTATAATATCATCTGCAGATGCTTTCAATTTGGACAAGGCTAAAATTTTGTGGTTTGGTAAAGAGTTAAAAAAAAAGAGTTAAAAGTCGTCAGCTGCAAATTGTGAATTCTGTTGTGACTCTTTAGCAGACGACAAAATGTTAGACTGGTCTATGTTGAAAGTGTTTGCAGATAACAGATCCACTTTGACTCCAAGCATAAAATTTGTCTTTCATATGTTGGAAAACATAGTTGGAAACGGAGGAAACTACTGGTAAACAGCATTTTCTCCTTTTCCCACAATGTTTTCAAAACCATTTTGTGGGGTAGCTCTAGTTGGGATTGTTTGGTACAGGGTTAAGTTGATAAAGTACAGACAGGCAAGGTGCCTTTAGTCCTACATAAACTGTACTATATTTATATATACCCGACGACACGATAGGGAAGTCAACGAAAATTTGAAGCAAAAAGTCGTCTGCTTCCTAAGAAGCTAAGAGCGCGAAATAAAGGGAAAGGATAACAATGCCTATCGTCTGGTACACTGAATCAAGGTGCCGTCAGTGTATGAATGAATGAAGCGGCTCGACCTACTTTCCTCCCAAATACACAAAACCAGTGATGAGATTAGCTAATACACTGGAACCCGTGCACTGCTACTGTATACGGCACTTGCCGACGAGAACCGGGGTCGTCGGACTCTTTTTCCGTGATTAAATCGATAATTCAACATACCTTTTTATTTCCTTTGGTCCCAGCCGCTGGCGGAGGTTGACTTCCTTTCCGGGGCGGTACATTTCTCACATTTGTGCCTCCCTGTTGCTGTCCGGCCCGAGAAGTTGGCGGAAACACGGTGACCACATCGCCGTGCGGAGGGGACTCGGGCACAAGTTTCCCGTTAACACATCCCATCACTTAGCGAAATCAAAATGGGAAAGTCCCTTCATACTGAAAACTTTAGAAGGGGCTACATTTGGTTAAAAAATACAGAATTCAAGTTAAATCCAACACATCCGAGGTATTGTTTATTAAACCCCGAGTTCACTCCGCCATTTCGCTCAAAGGTATTATGTTGTATTATAGCACCTGTTACTTTTATTCTTACGCTCCAACAAATAATCCTATGTTTACAAGAGAACAACAAAAAGATTTAGTGTTAACTTCGGAAAACCTAGATCTTTCCGTAAACTTGATCTGTAAACAGTCTTTCATCAATATGGCAACATATTAAATCATGACACAGGAATACACCGATTAATCCTTTGATGTAACATTTTCAATACACAATCAGTGAATGCGGATGAATATACACTGAATACACCGTACCGTAAAAGTTCGGTCAAATTTTCCACGTGATCAACAGATCAACTACGTCATTGAGTTGTTATAACAACTCACGGTAATCTGCTCTGTGGATTATCTTGTTTTTCAAAAATAGTGAACCAGACAATTACAGAAAGACAAAGATTTACTCGTGCTTGAAACGTTTAAACCGCATTGACTAACAAGACCTAGCGTTCTCATCTGCCGAAATTTTCATTTTCGTCGCTCAAGAATCAAGATCAAGTCCACCTTTAATTCACACAATTTCCAGGAGAATAAAAGAAACACCAACAAAGAATCTTGGTTTCGATAGACAAGATCTACTCTACGTGTGGTGATGCACGAGATAAGTTATAGATCTAGATATCAGTCATTTCCGGAGATCGAGATCTTCTCTGTCATTGTTGGAAAAGTATGTCAAATGATTATTTTTCTAGATCTACAACTACAGCGATAGCCTAAGAATCGGTGTTATTTGATTTTTCTTCGAAATATGTATATTCATGGAGATCTAAAGGCCTGCTGATCTCGCCGCTCATTTAGAGAAGTGCACGTGCCTGATTGGATCATTTTTTTTTTTTCCTCATTAAATTGCTATAAATATTATGTCAGCGATCATCTGCCACCAGATGTCTCTGTGGCGCAATCGGTTAGCGCGTTCGGCTGTTAACCGAAAGGTTGGTGGTTCGAGCCCACCCAGGGACGCTGATTTTTTTTACATCTTTTTATCTTCCTTTTTTTCATGCAAAGTAGACCTATTTCGATGTTCTACTCCTTTTGTAATTTACACGCTCGTGTAATCTGAAAATCCTCGTTTTGTTCTCTAAAATCCTCCCTGCAAATTGACCTTTCTGCCGATTTTGATAGACAGGTCCTATCAGCCAATCAAGACGCAGTATAGAAGGACATGTAAACACACAGGTCAGATAAAATGACAAAGACTTTACTATTGACAATGTTATTGTTATCTTTTTGTTTAACCCTTTACCACACAGTCCTGACTTTTAACAACTCTGAGAAAGGAGCCTCTTGGAAACATTGTGGGAAAAGGAGAAAATGCTGGTAACCAGGATTTTTTCCGTTTCCCACAATGTTTTCCACCTTTCCCAAAACAAATTTCAATTTTAAAGTCGCATTCATTTTGTCGTCTACAAATGCTTTCAATTTCAACCAGTCTAAAATTGTGTCGTTTGGTAAAGAGTTAAAGCATAGTTCTAAGACTGGATTATACAATAATTATTTCAGAATGGATTAAAGTTACGCATAAGAATCATGTGTTAAGGTGATTGTTAAATTATATACCTTGAAAGTAAAACTAAATTTATCGATTCCAAAAACCTAGATCTACATAAAATGTTGCTGGCAGATTTAATCAGGATTCCAAAAAACCAGCCACTCTACCAAATGATAGAAAAACAGGTTTTTTTCCAGTCTTTCAGGAAAGAAAGAACGGTTATGCCAAACTGTTTTGTTAAACAACCAGTATTGAAATGTAACTGCACATACATCTTTTAAATTCCAAACCATTACTGCTAGACAGTCGTAATCGTTACATATGAAACTAGTGACAGGAAGAAGGATATTTTATTCACAGCCACTCGTCACCGTTTCAAAAAGAAGTTGACATTGCAAACATCATCATATGATTCTTGTTGTAATACTTTAGCGAGCACTTATGTTTTATTCTTGCTTCATAAACCCGATTGCATGTGACTTTTAATGTCACTTTTGCCTGGTTCGAACGCTTGTTTGTTTTCCCAACGACTGTTGCCTGATTGATAAATGCACGTCCATTCCAAATCACTATAATCCTTACAATCACCCAAGTGACCAAATATACTCCAAATTAAAAAGTTTTATTACAATATATACATGTAACTGTTAAAAATACAACAAATCACCTAATTGATTACTTATGATAAACCTCTAGATTTTCACTCAAACAGGTGTTAGAGGTGTTAATTACATCTTTACTAGACAACAAAGATTAGATTCGTCTGTTTTGAAAACATTTGCTGTCATCAAATTAAACGTTGCTCCAATGATGAGATTTGTCTTTGAAAAGGTACAAAACATCTAGGGAAAAAGAGAAAGTTTTCAAAAGCTTCCCTCTTCAAGGTCGTTAAAACACGGGTCTGTGTGGTAAAGGGTTAAATTGTAAATCATTTTCTCATACTGTTTACTGTCAAACGGACATGTTATATACTGACAAAATGTCTTAAAAACCTATGCCCCTATTATAAGTTATGGATAATGCCAACAACAATCTACCCACAATGTATTTTTAGTTTAAATGCTGTGACCAAACATGGAATTACGAAGATATTTGCGCTGTTTTCATTCTTCGATTTCTCATAAAATATGACATTATTCAAAGTATTTTTTCTTGTTACATTGCCGATTTAGTTCAAACTGAAAAGAACGTCGGGAAAAAAAGCTTTGGGTTCTTTATTTATAGCCAAACATAAGCTAGAATAAAACTGAAATAATCTGTCTTTCTCTATGTATTCAACGCCATTTTCTGGTTTGTTTGTTAAGCCTAACGACCGAAATACCGCGTTACTAAGGTGGGCGTGCTAAACTCGCATTTGCAGACAGGTCAAATAGACAAACACTGTCAGGGAGTAATTGTTTTACTATTTACCAGGTGAATTTTTAGACAGGTCCAAAACAAAAGCATTTGCAGATGATGATGATTATAAGCAGTTTCTCCTTTTTCCCAAAATGTTATGAAACGTCTTCTTACTCAGGGTCATTGAACCTTTACCACACAGTCCTGACTTTTAATGACTTAAGGTGGACTTCTGAAGGTGGACTTCTGAAAAAAATTGTGAGTAAAGGAAAAATGCTGGAAACCAGCATTTTCTCCCTTTCCTGCAATGTTTTCTACTATTACCAGCATTTTCTCCTTTTCCCACAATGTCCCAAAAGGCTTATTCCTCAGTGTCATTTAAACTCGGGATTGTGTGGCAAATGGTTAAAAACAACTCTCTTTGACCCCCTGCTGCTTGTTACCTGACAAAGCAGGAGTTTTGCTGTTGATGTCGATTTCTCAGAAATGCATGCTCAATGGCCTTTACAAAAAGGCAATGAAAGTGGCATCAAGAGCCATGATTTTTTTTCTCATTCCTGCTCAATACAATTGGAAAATTAGGGTAAAAAGGGGCCCTAATTGATTGAAGACTGCTTTTTTATGTGGTAACAAGCACTTAATAGTTCCCAACAAAATGTCAAACTTATACTCAGTAACTTTTTACCAAACAACAAAATTTATGCCTTGTCCAAATTGAAAGCATTTGCAGATGACAAATATTTCTCGAAACATGATATTTTTCTTTGAGAGGATAGGAAATATTGTGGGAAAAAGAGAAAAGGTTGTTTGCCTGCATTTTCTCTTTTTCCTTCAATGTCTTCAACGGCTTTCAACATCAGACCAGTTAAAACTCAGGATTGGTGGTACAGGGTTAAAATAGTATCATTTAACACTTTACCAGATGACAAAATTTTAGCGTAGTCCAAATTGAGAGCATTTGCAAATAACAATTTCAATATGGCTCAAATGGTGCAATTTTTCTTCGATTGGGTAGAAAACATTGTGGGAAAAGGAGAAAATGCTGGTTACCAGCATTTTCTCCTTTTCCCACAATGTTTCAAAAGGCTTCTTCTTCAGGGTTGTTAAAATTTTTCTTCAATAGGGTAGAAAACAATGTGGGAACAGGAGAAAATGCTACCAGCATTTTCTCCTTTTCCCACAATGTTTTCAAAAGGCTTTTTTCCCAGGGTCGTCAAAAGGTGTCATTGTGCGGTAAAGGTTTAAATGATACTTTAGACTGCCTTTGCTTCCTTGCTGATAAAATAATGTAACAGAAGTGCTTCATATCAAACTTTCAGATGCAGCTACTTTTTTTTGCAAATACAACCTGAAAGTATTTTATTCTGGTGTTACACCAACAGGACATAATAACCCATTACCAAACAATCCCAGGTTTTCACGACCCTAGGAAAGAATGCTTTTGGTAACCAGCATTTTCTCCTTTTCCCACAATGTTTTCTGCTCTGTCAGAAAGCTTAAGCCCGTTTGTTCCAAAGTTGAATTTGGCATCTGCAAATGCTTTGAAATTGGACTAGTCTATAATGTTGTCGTGTGGTAAAGAGTTAACCCTTTACCAAACAATCCCGGGTTTTCACCACCCTGGGAATTGATTGATTGATTGATTGATTTTATGGCGTTTAACGCCATTTTTCAACATTATTTCAGTTATATCCCGGCGGCCAGTGCACCTATCCATGCTTTTCCTGGAGTTTCTTTTACCAGTACTCCGCACAATTTTCTTTCCAAGCCACTGGCTGCTTTCCCACATAGCCATTGTGGAAACAATGGTCAGCGGTGAGAGAGGAATGAATCCTGTCGCAATGACTATCATCAATCCTCGGAAAGAAATTGGCCGACCCGGGGATCAAACCAGCGACCGCCTGTTCTTGAGTCCTGTACGCCACCGACTGAGCTACGGGGCTCGGCACCACCACCCTGGGAAAGAAGACTTTGGAAAATATAGTGGGAAAAGGAGAAAATGCTGGTAACCAGCATTTTCTCCTTTTCCCACAATGTTTTCTGCTGAATCAGAGAGCTTAAGCTCATTTGCACCGAAGTTGAATTTGTCATCTGCAAATGCTTTAAAATTGGTCTAGTCTAAAATTTTGTCGTGTGGTAAACAGTTAATACAACACAACACTTTGTAACATTTGGGAAATTTATTTCCATTCAAATATACATGTACTCTTTCTAAAATCAATTTGACACTTTAACCCTTAACCAAACGACAAAATTTTAGACCAGTCCAAATTGAATGCATTTGCAGATGACAATTTCAATGTGGCTCAAATGATGAGATTTTTCTCTGATAGAGTTGAAAGCATTGTGGGAAAAGAAGAAAATGCTGGTTACCAGCATTTTCTCCTTTTCCCACAATGTTTCAAAAGGCTTCTTCTTCAGGGTCGTTAAAAGTCAGCATTGTGTGGTAAAAAGTTAACTACATGTACATGTACTCAGCTTTTGCAGACAGTGTAGATCAAGGTCTTGCCTATGAAAAGTGTGCTGTCTGATCTGCGAGATATTCTGTGAGGGAAATAGCCTTGGGACTGAGGTACCATTTGCTATGTTCCACACTGAAATTTACCAAACAACCTCATGTCTGTCTGCCCATGAACATTGAGCAAAAAGAAAATCAAAGCGTTGAATACACTAGTGTGGCATTTGCCAAGGGAGCCATTTTGTGGAATTAATAATTTGAAAAATAAACAACAGATATAGTTTCAAACTGTTCGCTTGAAAATCAAACTACTACATAGTAATGCAAAATTTGATAGAGAAGGGTGCAATCTTGTGGGACGAACAAGTCAGGGCAAATAAGCCCTGGGACGAATAAGTCTAGGAGTGAACTGGTTTTGGGACGAACAAGCATGGTATGTGTGTATCATTATGCCACTATAGAAGGCCATAGCAGATCAAGCTATTTTCGATAAAAAGGAAGCATTTCCATGATCGATGGCCTAATCCAATTTATTGTAATACGCCATTTTCAGTTTCATATCTTAGTACAATCAAAACACTTATTTGTCTCAGAAAAATTGATTTTAATTGGGTTTACTTCCTTCGGTTTTGCACAAACTACAATACATGATTTTCAAAATGCTGTATTGAACTCGTAGTGGCGTTGCCTTTGACAAATGCCACAAAAATGCTTGTATTGGCATTAAAATTTTTCTCTTTTTCCAATAATATTTTCTACTATTCCAGACACATTTTGGTCACATTCTGATGAATTTTCATCTGGAAATGAAGACGAGCCTAAAATTTTGTTGCCTGGTAAAGAATGAACTTCTACCATACAAACCCATGCTTCAACAAACTCTAGGAAATGGGCTTTTGGAAATATTGTGGAAATATTAAAAAATACTGGTACCAGCATTTTCTCCATTTCAAGCAATGTTTTCTACAATTTCAAATACAAATACAATCATTTGAACCACATATGAATTCTCATTTCCCAAATGCTTTTAATGAGTAAGACAAAATTTTGGTGCCCGGGAAATAATTAACCTTTACTACACAAGTCCATGTTTCAACAAACAGGAGGAAGATGGCTTTTGAAAACATTGTGAGAACAGGAAAAAGTGCAGGTAACCTGCATCTTTTCCTTCCCCACAATTTTTCCTACCCTTCCAAGACAAACTCCATCATTGAGCCAAGTTTAAAATGTCATCTGCAGACGCTTGCAATTTGGACTAGTCTAAAATTCTGTTGCCTGGTAAAGTGTTACGTATATGTGAGCCATGCTCTGGCAAAAGGGGGCTTAATGCATCTCTGTGATGCACATTACCAAGCGAGATATCACATAATTAGGGGTCCATAAAGTCCATTATGTCTAATAACTAACTCTATCATAAGGTAGACTGGTCCCTGGACATACAGAAAATTGACTGATAGCAAAAAGTTTTGGTCCAGATCAGCCTGCGCAGACTGACCTGTGTCGATATTTTCGCAGATGCATTAAGCCCCCTTTTCATAGAGTATGGCCCATATTTTTTGGGGGTATATGACTGCCTTGAATCATTCTATTCTCTGCACTGTTAGTATGGAACACTTCTTTTCTTCTCCTTTTTTGCTTTTAACTTGGCCTGAAACATTAAGAAACCATATTATGTTTATGACCCACAGGATCTGACGCAGGTTGGAATTTGAGATGAAATTTTATGAAGAGTTTAGAAAAAGGTTATTAAGCCAACCTGTGGTCACCTTACCCTCTACCACACAATCCCGAGGTTTAACGACCCTGAGAAAAAGAGTTTTTGAAAACATTGTGGAAAAAGGAGAAAATACTGGTTACCAGCATTTTCTCCTTTTCCCAAAATGTTTTCTTCTCACTCACAGCCAAATCTCATAATTCCAGCGACTCCAAAATTTTATCGTTTGGAAAAGAGCTAATAACATTTTAGTAGACAAGTTTAATTAAATTTTATCTCAAAAGCCAATGAATGTCAGATTCTTTTTTTCACATAATGATATCTTGTGAGTCACAAGTCAAAATGTACAAAACCATACATATACACGTGGCAATTTCCATGTATAAAACATGATTCACTTTTCTGAACAAAGTATAAAATGACGTCACATTTGACATCATAAAATCTTATCTAAAACTTGTGTAAGATAAGAAAATTCGTATATAGGTATATATTACAGTGAAAACAGGGGCCGTTATGGGATAAACAGCTTCATTGTTTGAAATATTGCTTTGTAAAACCAGGGTCCGTATTCACCAACCATTCTTAAGAACATTCTTGGTCTTGTTCTCCAAAATTTTCCAAATTTGAAAGTAACACACCATCTGATTGGCTAAACCATATGGTTTAGCCAATCAGAAGTTGTGTTACTTTCAAACTTGGAAAATAATTGAAGAATAAGTCTAAGAACGTTCTTAAGAATGGTTGGTGAATACGGACCCAGTCAACTTACAGAACAAAGGTGTGTTTGACTGATTGAATGGTGTTTTGCACTGCTTTCAACATTATTCAAGCCATATCACTGTCACAGCTCATTTAACCCTTAAACACATGCCAGAATTTTGAACTTGTCCATATTCAAAAAATTTACAGATGACAATTAAAATGTTTTTCAAATTATAGTATTTGTCCTTGAATAGGAAGAAAACTGTGGGAAAAGGAGAAAATGCTGGTTACCAGCATTTTCTTCTTTTCCCACAATTATTTTCAAAAGGCTTCTTCGTCAGGGTCACTGAAAGTCAGGATTTTGTGATAAAGGTTTATTCATGTTTTTCTAATGTTTCACCGGTGCTGGGCTAGGGCTCTGAAATGTCTTGCCCAAAGACATTCTCATGAAAAACCCTGTGCCTCTAGTGAGGATCAAACCTGGGGCTTCCGGGTAGCAACTGAGACACACAGGACCCTGGTAAATACATTTAGTTAACTCTTTACCAGACAACAAAATTTTAGTCTGATCCCAATTGAAAGTCCTTGCAGGAGACGAATGTGGCACAAATACATGTAATAGGATTTGAGCCAGGAAGGGTAGAAAACATTGTGAGAAAAGGAGAAAATGCTAGTTACAAGCATTTTCTCCTTTTCCAATATTATTTTCAAATGCCCCTTTTTTTCCAGGGTTGTAAAATCATGGGATTGATTGGTAAAGGGTTAAGGAAATACCAGAAATACATGACTAGGTGAGAACATAAGTACAGGTAACTGTGAAATAAAACTGAAATTCCCGTTGAAGATGGCATTGGAACACCAACTAAACAAACAAACAAGCAAGCACGAAATTTGAACTCTATGTTTTGAGAGGCTATCCTAACACAGGATTAGCAAAGCACAGGTGTTCAATGATCTATCTGTATATATAGTGGGAGAAAAGTCAGGGCAGCTGTCTGTTTTAACTCTTTACCACACAATCCCGACTTTTAACGACCCCGAGACAGGAGCCTTTTGAAAACATTATGGGAAAAGGAGAAAATGCTGGTAATCAGCATTTTCTCCTTTACCCACAATGTTTTCTACCCGTCCCATAACATATTTCAATTTTAAGTCACATTTAATCTGTCGTCTGCACATGCTTTCAATTTCGACCAGTTTAAAATTTTGCCGTTTGGTAAAGAGTTAACCCTTTACCAAACAATCCTGTGTTTTTGGCGACGCAGAAGAAGAAGGCCTTTGAGAACATGGTGGGAAAAGAGAAAATGCTGGTAAGCAGCATTTTCTCCTTTGCCCACTATATTTTCTACCCTTCCAAAAACAAATCTAATAATGTCAGCTACATTTAACTTGTTGTCTGCAAATTCTTTCATTTTGGACAAGTCTTAAAATTTTGTTGCCTGGTAAAGATTTAATTGTTGTAATTTAGACAAATGATGTAGAGAAATCAACACTCAGAAACACATTAACATCTGCACAAGACTTTGTTACTCTTGCAGCTGATGAATTTAACTCTTTAACCCTTTCCCAGACGACAAATTTTGGACTGGTCCAAATTGAAAGAGTTTGCAGACGACAATTTTAAATTTGATGAAAATGGCAGAAAAGTCTCAGAAAGGGCAGAAAACACTGTGGGAAAAGGAGAAATTGCTCGTTACGAGCAATTTCTCCTTTTCCCACAGTGTTTTCAAAAGACTTGTACTGCAGACACGTGAAAACCAGGGCTTGTTTGGGAAAGGGTTAACAGACGACAAAATATTAAGTCTTGTCCAAATTGAAAGCATTTGCAGATGACAATTTCAGTGTGGCTCAGATAGTGCAATTTTCCTTTGATAGGACAGAAAACATTGTGGGAAAAGGAGAAAATGCTGGTTACCAGCATTTTCTCCTTTTCCCACAATGTTTTCAAAAGGCTTCTTTCCCAGGGGCGTTAAAAGGCGTCATTGTGCGGTAAAGGGTTAAACAAGAGGGCCATGATGGCCCTGTATCGCTCCACTGGCTAATAAGTAAAAACCATACATACCAAACATTACAATTCTAGGCCTGGTGGTTTCGAAGAAGACGACTTATAAGAAGGCTTATTAAGTTTTCTCTACAAAAGCACATATGAAAGTTGTGAACCCAGGGTAAAGCCATTTTGGACCACAGAGCTATAATTACTTGGTTCTTGATAGAGATCCACAAGATAAAGCCACATGCAAAATAATACAGGTCTTGGCCATATGGTTAAAAATGATAAGATTTTCAAAGTTTCCTCTATATCAAGCCCCTGTAAAACTTGAGATCCCAGAGGAGGGGCTAATTTCAATCCCAGGGTTAATTTTTTTTAACAAATTCAGAAGTATTTCAAATTTGGCAGCCCTAGGATTTATGGTAGGAAGATGTTTTAGAATTTTCACTCTTTAAGTGCATGTTTAATTCATGGCCCAATTTTGATACCACGGCTTTAATTTGAACAACTCTGGAAGAGGTCCACTAGATGATAACCCTCACAAAATATTACAACTGTATCTCAAGGTCAGGAAGAAGAAGGTCTTTAAAGTTTTGAAAAAACTTGGTAGAGGTCCTTTAGATGAATCTACATGCCAGATTTGGTAGCCTTATGGTTCTGGACAAGAAGATTTTCAAATATTTTAAATATTTTTCATTTTTGTTGCCATGGCAATGGTAGTTTTTGAAGGAATCAAATTCTTCCAAGCAATTCTGAAGAAGTCTATGGCTGGATAATTTCTGTGAAGTTTGGTAAAAAGTGGTATAGTAGTTTCAGAGAAGAAGATGTTTGAAATAAAAGTTAACAAATGGATGGACGCATGCACAGACACACAACGGACACAAGGCCAAGACACATGACATAAGCTTTCTGGCCTTTAGTCAGTGGAGCTGAAAATTGTGAGAATAGGAGAAAATGCTAGTAACTATCATTTTATCCTTTTTCCACAGTGTTTTCAAACTTATCCTATGACTTGAGCAACCTTCACAATCCAAATTGTAATGAGCAACACCTCCCCTCTATATGTATTAAGCCTTAACCCAAACCAGACAATCCCCAGGGTTTCAGCATTTTTCCTTTTCCAAAATGTTTTCTATTCTTTTAAAGAAAAATATTATCATTTATGTCACATTTTAATTTGTTTCCTGCAAATGCTTTCAAATTGTACTGGTCCAAAATTTTGTCCTTTGGTAAAGAGGTAATACTGTGTTATCAAGTTTCACTTTTTAGCATACGACAGTTTCAGACCTGTCCAAAACTGAAAGCATTTGCAGAAGGCAAATTGAATTTGTCTTTGAAAGGGAAGAAAACATAGTAGGGTAAGAGGTAATTATGGCTTCTTTCTCAGAGTCATTAACTCTTTACCAAACAATCCAGAATTTAACAACCCTGTGGAAATAGGCTATTAAAAACAATGTGGGAAAAAGAGAAAATGCTGGTAACCAGCATTTTCTCCATTTCCCACAAGGTTCTCTCCCCCTTCAAAGACACATCCCATCATTTGAGCCACATCTAGTTTGTTGTCTGTAAGTGCTTCCAATATGGAAAAGTCTAAAACTCTTTCACCTGGTATAGGGTTAAAGCACTGGATTGTTTGATGAAGGGTTTATATAAAAATATACCAATATCACATACGAGACTTACACTTTTGGTCACAGCAAATTCTTGATCTCCACAGCTCCATAAACACAACATGGAATCTTCCCCTCCTGTGATAAGGCTCTGTCTCTAAGGAAAAGTTAAAACAAAAATTAGATTGAAATAAACACAAATGAAAAGAATGTTCAAACAAAAAAAGACTGAAATAAACACAAATGAAAATAATGTTCAAACATAAAAAAACAGATTGAAATATTCATTAATGAAAAGAATGTTCAAACAAAAAATAGACTGAAGTACATGTATACATAAATCAAAAGAATGTTTACACAAAAATTAGATTGAAATATACATACAAGTAAATAAAATCAATGATCTTTTAAACAAAAAATAGATTGAAATATACATAAATGAAAAGAATGTTAAAAAAATAGATTGAAGTATACATACAATGTATATGAAAAGAATGTCCAAGCAAAAAATAGATTTAAATATGCATCAATGAAAAGAATGTTCAAACAAAATTTGGACTGAAAAATACATGAAAAGAATGTTCAAACAAAATTTACATTGAAATAATACAAATCATTTATTTCTTTCTGGTGACACATAACATGCATTTATTTCTTTCTGCTGAAACATAACATGAACAGTGAACAAACAATGAATCTTTTTGTTGAATCCTTTATCAATGTTCCCATATCCTACGGGTCCTGAGAAAGGTGGTCTTTTAAAACATTGTGGGAATAAAAACTACAGGTAACAAATATTTTCTCCCTTTTTCCTGCAGCATTTTCTACTCTTTCAAAGGCAAGTTCAATCATATGATATATATCTAGTATGTTGTTGGCAAATGCTTTCAAATATATAGACAAGTTTAAAGTTATGTTGTCTGGGGCATTCTGGGAAAAGGAGAAATAGTTGGTACATAGACAAATCCCATTATTTGAGACAAATTCATTTTGTTGTCTGCAAATGCTTTCAATATAGACAACTCTAAAATTTTGTTGGGTGGCAAAGAGTTAAACCATTACCACAGAATTCCAACTTCCTGTAAATGCTTTTAATACAGACAAGTCTAAGTTAAGTGGTCTTATTAAGAGTCTGCAGTGAAGTTTGAAAAAATATATTTCAAAGGTTACCTTTGGATCCCAATGGGAGCATCGAACAGTTGACTTATGACCATGTAATGTATTGAGGACATTATGCTTAAGCTGACCTTCTGGCTTGATTGTACATTCTATTATTCTAATATCACCACTGAAATTATATGCAGTATTTTAATACGAACTGAAACAAGAGGGCCAGTATGGCCCTATATCACTGACCTGATCGAAATTGTACAAATAAAATATTCTGTAATACAAGGTGTATTCCTCTATTCTGTTTACCTGAGCAAATCTGTTAGAGTAATTTTGTAAAGAATATTCCTGTAAAACCATTTCAAAATCTCCTACATGTTAAGGTAGAAAAGATGTTTAAAGGTCCTTCTTCTAGTCAGCAGCCATCTTGTTCAGTGAGGTTTGAGTGATTTTAGCGCAGTGTCATTACAGAAATATTCCTACGGAATTAATTCAAAATCCTTCCACTGTTCTAGAAGATGAGGCATCTTGGGATAACAGAAGAGCACCACATGCAGATACCGAAACTAGGCTACTGTTGCTTTTTTCATGTTTTCAAACAGCGATGATGCAGACCATGTAAGGGCTATGACAATACTTTGATGTTTTCTTCAACAAACACAGCCCAGGTAAAAAATGTGATTCACACCAAACAAAGCTACCATGTAAGTTTTGGATTATGAATGTCACAAAATGGGACATGTGTTGCACAGTGTATATTCAATGTGCATTGAATGTCAGGATGTGGAGAGTTAACTCTTTACCAAACAACAAAAATGTAGACTAGTCCAAAATGAAAGCATTTGCAGACAACACTTTAAATGGAGCTCAAATAATGGAATTAGTCTTTTAGAGGGTCGAATACATTGTGGGAAAAGGAGAATATGCTGGTTACCAGCATTTTCTCCTTTTCCAACAATGTTTTCAAAAGGCTTCTTCATCAGCCTGAATTATTGTCATTAGGTAAAGGGTGGTTAAAACCTGTGATTGTGTGGTAAAGAGATAAAGGCTATCTTTGCAGGCAAAGACGGGTCATCAGTTTTTGCAAGGATTTTTTCTTTGACTATTATACAAATGAAATAAATTTAGACTTTACTATATTCAAAGCATTTACAGATGACAAATTAATTGCAGCTCTAACGAGGCTTTTTTCTTTGAAATGTCAGAAACTATTGTGGCAAAAGGAGAAAATTCTGGTTAGCAGCCTTTTCTCCTTTTCCCATGATGTTTTCAAAAGCCTTCTTTGTCAGGGTCATCAAAACTCAGGATTATTTGGTAAAGGGTTAAATTTTCTGAACAAGAATGTTGTTTGGTGTTGCTACAATATTTATCTATATACAAATCATTAGAAGCCTGCAGTGAAGTGTAATGAAGGCTCATACTTGTGGTTTCCAGCTAACAAGGTCAAACCCCTTTCCTCTGAAAATTGCACACAGTCCAGGAGGTATTCTATACTGTCCTTTTCCTGGGAAAAAAAACAACAACATTGTTACAGAATATAACAAAGTGCTTTGTCCTTTTGACCACTTTTGTAATCATCTTGGTTAAAGGAAAATCACACATAACAAACTGTTTCTGGTTTTTCCTTGATGTTCTCACACATATTCATAAATAAAGCCTTAAAGTAACAATAGCTGCCAATAGTAAACAGAGCAGATATTAAAAACGCATTTGAATTTAAATCATATCATTTAAAAGTATGGAAATTATTGTGAAGATGACAGTCTGTTATTATACAGTCTGTCCAAGTGTTAGTCTCTGGCAGATAAATTAATTTCAAAACTAGGTTAAAAGTTGCCACGTCACTATATCTTTTGTTTTCATTTTGCCAGATTTTAAATTTCATTTTTCTACCAGTGACTAACACTTGGAACGACCACACAGATTGTCATCTTCACAATATTTTACATATGTTTGAATAGTATGATTTAAATTTAAATGCATTTTTTATAATTGCATTGTCTTTTTAGCTGCTATTGGGCCTTTAATTCATGTTGATTGTTACCAGTGGAAAATATCCATTCCATTTGTTTAACCCTTTCCCAAACAACAAATTTTGGACTAGTCCAAATTGAAAGAGTTTGCAGACGACAATTTTAAATTTGATGAAAATGGCAAAAAGGTCTCTAAACGGGTAGAAAACACTGTGGGAAAAGGAGAAATTGCTCGTTACGAGCAATTTCTCCTTTTCCCACAGTGTTTTCAAAAGACTAGTACTGCAGACAAGTGAAAACCAGGGCTTGTTCGGGAAAGGGTTAACCCTGCACCTAAAAATATAGTGGACAAAAGGTTTTGAAAACATTGTGGAAGAAGAAGAAAAGGCTTTTTACCATAGTATTTTTACCCTTCAAGTAACTAATTCCATCATTTGAGCCACCTTTAATTTGTCATCTGCAAAATGTTTCCAATTTTCAAAATCTAAAAAACGTTTTTTTTGATAAAAGTATACAATTCAAGGACAACAGCACTTGTCGAGAGGAAGTACATGTACATGCATTCTTTAACTCTTTACCAAACGACAAAATTTTAGAATGTTTCAAATTGAAAGCATTTGCGGATGATAAAAGAAATGTGATTAAAATATTGAAATATTGAGGGTAGAAAACATTGTGGGAAAAGGAGAAAATGCTGGTTACCAGCATTTTCTCCTTTTTCCCCACAATGTTTTCAAAAGGCTTCTTTTTTTAGGGTCATTGAAAGTCGGGATCGTGTGGCAAAGAGTTAATACAATTAAAATAAAGCCGTCCAAAATAGGCACAAAGATACTGAATTAAATCAGAGCACATTTTATTCAACAATCATCTTCATAAGCGAAAATCAGTTTTTTTACAAATCCTGAAAGTCCTCAAAATTTATCAATATCAACACTTTACCAGACAACAATATTTGAAATTCGTCCTAAATGAAAGCATTTGAAAACACCAAGGTTTACATGACTCAAAAACTGGAACTTGTTTTTTCGAAGGGAACAAAACACTATGGGACAGAATAGTACCTTGGTATTGTCTCCTTTTTCCCACAAAGTTTTCAAAAGTTCTCTTCCTCAAGGTACACGCGTCACAACTCGGCCAATTCCGTACCTACATCTAACCTCATCTGTATAAAGGCGGCTTCCATTTTGAATTACCAATCACATGATCTTAAATATGGTGGTGCCCCTGTAAATCGCTTAGCAATGACATGAACAACCACGATGGAGTTATTCACATCTATCGATCTGTCGATGAAAACTCCCAACAGAATTGATAAACCACACTAAAAATTGAATGTACAAACTGTATGCCGACTGAAATATTCTTAGAAAGATAACGATAGAAAATTGACTCATGTTTTCTTTTTTAAGAGGAGCCTTACAATTTCAATAACGGTAAAATGGTGTGCTTCCGGAAACGTGCGAAATGTACCGTGTAGGTGCATATCAAGCTACGTGATACAGCCGAGGGATTTGATCACCGGATCACCCGAGGTATGCCGAATGCCTCAAGGTAGTCAAACCTCAGGATTATGAGGTAAAGGAGTAACTGGAAAAATGGAAGAAAAAGTTGCTTTTTGATGGCCTAAAAATCCTGAAATCAGGAACAAACCTGAAAACTTTGACCCACATATCTTGTCATAATTTATGCAATCATGAATGTATTTTGCATCTTCAGTGTTGACTAAGATAAGGCTACACTATCCATATAAGTCATGCTCTGTGAAAAAGGGCGTTTAATGTATGCATAAACTATCACCCAAGGTCAGCCTGCACAGTCCGCACAAAATGACCTTGGTTGGAAAGTTTTGTTATCGATAAATTTTCTGCACGGCAAAGGACAGGTCTACCTCATGATTAACCCTTTACCACACAATCCTGAGTTTTAACGACCCTGAGGAAGAAGCCTTTTGAAAACATTGTGGGAAAAGGAGAAAATGCTGGTAACCAGCATTTTCTCCTTTTCCCACAATGTTTTCCGACCTTTCAGAAGCAAATCCAATCATTTGCGCCATATTTAATTTGTCACCTGCAATTGCTTTGAATTTAGACCAGTCGAAAATTTTGTCGTTTGGTAAAGAGTTAAGACAGTATTTAGAAGTAATGAATCCATAATTTGGAATGACTTGCATTACAAATATGCAATAATCCTCCTTTTCCCAGATTACTGCTCATATTATATAATAAGCAGTTTGACTGTGGTCTACATCCACAAATTTTTCAACAATGGTTTCAGTCATATAGGCAACATTCAAAACAAGAGGGCCATGATGGCCCTGTATCACTCCACTGGCTTATAAATATAAACCATAAATACTAAACATTTCAATTCTGAGCCAAATGGTTTCAAAATAAAGACTTACAAAGTTTTCTCTGTAAAAGCCCATGTGAAAGTTGACACCTGCAGGGCAAAGCCATTTTTGATCCCAGAGCTATAATTACTTGAACCCTGGTAGAGGTCCACAAGATAAAGCCACATGCCAAAATAATACAAGTCTATGCTGTATGGTTATAAATAAGGTGATTTTCAAGTTTTGTCCTCTGTAAAACATAAGACCCCTGATGCAAGGCCAATTTCAAAAAAAAAAAAATCAAAACAGGAAGATTTCTTAAGTTGTCACTATGTCAGCCCATGTAAAACTTGTTACCCCTGTGGCGGGGCCGATTTTGACCCCATTGCTAAAATTTTGGTCGGCTTGGTAGAGGCCCACTAGATATAGCTACATGCAAAATTTAGTAGCTCTACGCCCTATGGCTAGGTACAGGAAGATTTTTAAAATTTTCTCTATATAAGCCTATGTAAAACTTGTGACCCCTGGGGCAGAGCCAATTTTGACCCCAGGGCTATAATTTGAAGAAACTTGATAGAGGTCTACTACATAAAGCTACATGCCAAATTTGGTAGCCCTATGCCTTGTGGTTTCAGACAAGAAGATTTTTAAAGATTTCCAATATTTTTCAGTTTTGTTGCCATGGCAACCAGAGTTTTTGAAGGAATCAAATTCTTTCAAGAAATTCTGAAGAGGACCATGGCAGGATCATTTCTGTAAAGTTTCATGAAAACTGGATGGGTAGTTTCAGAGAAGAAGTTTGAAATAAAAGTTAACGCACAGACAGACGGACGGACACACGCACCACGGGCACTGGGCCATGACATAAGCCCGCTGGCCTTCGGCCAGTGGAGCTAACCAGTATGCTCAATATCTATTACATGTGTACTGTAAAAGTGGAAAACTTTGCGAATTACCAAATACTGACTTTACACATGTTTTAATTTCCACGAAAACTGCAACAGACAAACATCCATGTGACTAACTTATTATTCATTTTAACAAATCTCTTTTCTTACTTCGATGAAACATGTTTGATTGGCAGTATTATACCCCCATTCCACTAGGCCGCAATCTACGGCTCTCTGTGCGCTCATACAGAGCGCGGTAGATTGCCTCAGATCGCTGCCAGATTGGTGATTATGAGGACACTCCCGCTCAGATAACAACCAGATGACGCTCCGCCGGCGATCAAGTAACGACTATTGAGATCTGATAGTGATTGAACTGTACATGGTCACTATCATAGCCTCGCTAGGAGTTGCGACCTTATACGACCTGTTTTCGCTCCGTTAGCAACCCGAGGCGAGTCAATTGCGACCATATGCGCTCTGTTGGTGCTCCAAAGGCGATCGCCACGACCTTTGGCGATCAAGCCCCAATCCAATAACGATCTTGGCGACCTAAGAAGATCCAATACCGCTCAATTAGCGATCAGTCTGGTCAGATCCTATAACAAGAGGGCCATGATGGCCCTGTATCGCTCCACTGGCTTATAAATATAAACCATAAATACTAAACATTTCAATTCTGAGCCAAATGGTTTCAAAATGAAGACTTACAAAGTTTTCTCTGTAAAAGCCCATGTGAAAGTTGAGACCTGCAAGGCAAAGCCATTTTTGATCCCAGAGCTATAATTACTTGAACCCTGGTAGAGGTCCACAAGATAAAGCCACATGCCAAAATAATACAAGTCTATGCTGTATGGTTATAAATAAGGTGATTTTCAAGTTTTGTCCATATGAAGCCTCTGTAAAACATAAGACCCCTGATGCATGGCTGATTTCAAAAAAAAAAAAAAATCAAAACAGGAAGATTTCTTAAGTTGTCACTATGTAAGCCCATGTAAAACTTGTGACCCCTGCGGCGGGGCCAATTTTGACCCCAGGGCTAAAATTTTGGCCCGCTTGGTAGAGGCCCACTAGATATAGCAACATGAAAATTTGGTAGCTCTAGGCCTAATGGCTAGGTACAGGAAGATTTTTAAAGTTTTCTCTATATAAGCCTATGTAAAACTTGTGACCCCTGGGGCAGAGCCAATTTTGACCCCAGTGCTATAATTTGTAGAAACTTGATAGAGGTCTACTACATAAAGCTACATGCCAAATTTGGTAGCCGTATGCCTTATGGTTTCAGACAAGAAGATTTTTAAAGATTTCCAATATTTTTCAGTTTTGTTGCCATGGCAACCAGAGTTTTTGAAGGAATCAAATTCTTTCAAAAAATTCTGAAGAGGACCATGGCAGGATCATTTCTGTGAAGTTTTGTGAAAATCGGATGGGTAGTTTCAGAGTAGAAGATGTTTGAAATAAAAGTTAACGCACGGACGGACGCACGGACGGACAGACGGACGCACGACGGACACCGGGCCATGACATAAGCCCACTGGCCTTTGGCCAGTGGAGCTAAAAACCCATGGCGACCAGCCGCGCTCATCAGTTTTTATCTTGCAGTCATAGATGAAAGACGTTTGACGGTATATCATGAATTTTAGAGATGCTGCTGCGTGTCAGGTTATAATTAACCTCATTAATGAAGCCATTGTCCTTCAACAGCGAGTGTTTTTAGCCGAAGAACCCAGAAGAAGAGGGAGACAAAGGAAAAACTTTTGGGTGAGACCATGGTTGGCAGCAGACAGAAGACTTCTGTATGCACAATATGCCACACTGATGGATGAACTTAAGAGCAGAAGATACCAGCTCTTTTTTCAATTTTATGAGGATGGAGCCTGCTACGTTTGATGAACTGTTGCAAAGAGTCTCACCAAGAATTAGCATGCTGTAGTTAAAACTTCTGACCAAAGAATTAATTGTACCTACACCTGGTGGTTTCCAAATGCGAAATGATGATAGCCGAGACAGACACTCTTTTATAGTCCTCCAAGAGCACGATCGGAGCGCCAACATATCGCAACTTGATCATAATGGAGCGCTATCATATCGCGACTTGATCGTAACAGAGCGCTATCATATCGTCACTTGATCATGTCGGAGCGCTATCATATTGCCACTTGATCACAACGGAGCACTACAGCATCTCTAATGGTCGCTATCGGATCACATTGGAGCGCGATGACCGACATACTGGCGAACATTTGAGCTCTTGAGCGATCTGATAGAGCTCCAATTACGATGTTTACGTTCAAGTTGCGTTTCGATAGCGATTTAAGCGATTAAGTAGCGATGTGACAGCGTTCTGAACAGATTGCCACAGATCTTTGTGCAAGGGAGTAGACTGATGGCGATCTTGGCGATCCGTTAAAGATGTGTTAGCGTTCTTGGCGCTCTGCATGGCGATCTGTGGCGCTCTCACAGAGGCCTAGTGGAACCACCAATAGACTGATATTCTGGTCAACTTCGATGAAAAAAGGCACTGATTGATGTTGAGAGGGGTCCCAATCTTCCACATGACCCGGTGTCCAGGTAAATTATAATGTAGCTAAAGCTGCGCTGGCAGATATCTATTTTTTTTATCAATAGGCAAAAATTGATAGATTCCACAACCTGAACATTTCCCGTTTTACAGTACATGTCTTGTGTATATATTAATTCTTTTCAATATTGCCACAGGTAACAAGAAAATTTGTAGGAAATGGAAAATCCCTAAGAAATAGGAACAAATCAATACATGTAGTTTAACCCTCAAATAAAAAGCTTGCAGATAAAAAATCATGTTGTGCCTCAAAAAATGGGATTGTTTGTATTACAAGAGGATAGAAAACATTACCGGAAAAGGAGAGAATACTGGTTACTATCATTTCCTCCTTTTCCCACAATGTGTTTTAACTCTTTACCAAATGACAAAATTATAGACCGGTCCAAATTGAAACCAAATTTTGGTCATCGATAGGTTAGAAATCATTGTGAAAAAGGGAGAAAATGCTGGTTACCAGCATTTTCTCCTTTTCCCACAATGTTTTCAAACGCCGTTTTCCTTAGGGCCGTTAAAAGTCGGGATTGTGTGGTAAAGGGTTAAAGCCGTGTTCCTCTGGATGCAGTTGTTAACGGTATTATCAAGTATAGACTATGTTTCCCTAATTGTATAATAATTGTATTATAACTAATAGCAACAAAATGTAAACAAAATTATCCCCCCTTTACTGACCCTATTCTTTAACTCTTTACCAAACAATCCCGAGCTTTTAACAACCTGTGGAAAAAAAAAAAATAACATTGTGGGAAAAAGGAGAAAATGCTGGTAACTAGCTTTTTCTCCTTTTCCAACACTGTTTTCTATGTCTTAGACGAAAAATTTCAGCATCTGAGCCCCATTTAATTTGCCATCTGCAAATGCTTCCAATTTGGAAAAGCTTAAATTTTTGTTGTTTGTTAAAGAGTTTATCCTTTACCATAAGATCCCAAGTTTTAACAACTTGGATGAAGAAAGCTGTTGAAAACATTGTGGAAAACGGAGAAAATGCTTGTAACCTGCATTTCCTCCTTCTCCAACAATGTTTACTACCCTTCCAAAACCACATTTCAATTTGAGAAAGAAGGCTGTTGAAAACATTGTGGGAAAAGGAGAAAATGCTGGTAACCAGCATTTTCTCCTTTTCCATGTTTTCTACCCTTCCCAACATAAATTTCAGTCTTTGAGTCACATTTATTTTGTCGTCTGCAAATGCTTTAAGTTTTGATAAGTTAGAAATTATTGTCATTTGGTAAAGAGTTAAGTTGTCATCTGCAAATACTTTCAGTCTGGAAAAGCCTGAATTATTGTCATTTGGTAAAGAGTTGAGTGCTTTTAAAAACTCTTGCTTGTTACTATTGTTTTAGTCTGGTACCCCGGGGGCCGGCCGTACTACAAGAGTACGTCAGGCAAAGTGCAATAATGGCGGCACCCGTTGGTAATATGCTGAGGAGATGGGATATTGTTATTTCACATGATCAAATCGGATCATACGCTGGATTCAAAACAGATCGCATGCAATAAAGTGATGGCAGTAAGGTTTTCTACATGTCCTTCTTATTTAGCGAGAAAAACTACACATCAGAAATACTTCAAGTATCTGAAATGTCAATGGACCTACATAACGTCTGAAAACAGGGCTCTTTTAATATGATTCATAGTCGGATTTATATTTAAACCATACCCCAACTGCACGTTTTAGATTTGGTAATGTATTTTTTGTATAAAAATTGGCCTCTTTTCATTAACCGATCAAACTGGATCACATGAAAGTGGGAAAAACCGGTAATCATATAATGCTAAACTTGAGTACATCTAGGAGGCTACCATTATTGCGCCTTGCCTGACCAGATAATGTAGTGGTAGGGGCAGGTAATCCAGTCTACTGTTGTTTTTGCATACCGTGGGTTTATTAAAGGATTTTTTTGTGTGTTTTATGACACTTTCAACAGTATTTTCAGTCCCATGATTATGTGATGACTTGCTTGGTATCATACATTACGAAGATGCATTAAGCCCCCTTTTGCCAGAGCATGGTTCATTTATATTACTAGGTTACCAGTTAATCCCAATCATGGCCGACAAAAGGGAAAAAAGTTTTTAAAAAAATTCTCAGACCCTGAGAACAACGGCTTTTGAAAACATTGTGGGAAAAGGAGAAAATGCTGCTAACCAGCATTTTCTCCTTTTCCCACAATGTGTTCTACCCTATCAGAGAGCTTAAGTTCATTGGGACCAAGTTTGTATTTATTGTCTGCAATGGTTTGAATTTGAAAGAATCTACAATTTGTCATATGTGAAAGGGTTAAATGATTATATAGATAACTGCTATAGGTATGCATGCACTCATTTGGCAGATTCCAAAATCTAACAAGGCTGGTCAAATAGCATACCAGGGTCCGTATTCACAAACCATTCTTAAGAATATTCATTGTCTTATTCTCCAAGATTTTCTACATTTGAAAGTAACACAACTTCTGATTGGCTAAACCAGATGGTTTAGCCAATCAGGAGTTGTGTTACTTTCAAATGTACAAAATTCTGGAGAACAAGACAAAGAACGTTCTCAAGAACGGTTGGTGAATACGGACCCAGGTGTAGACATATTGCATTGGGTTTGGGGTAACACTTAGAAAAATATGAAATTATTCCTTAGTACGAGGAAAGGATCATCTCCTGTCATACTAGTTTGCTCTGGTGTGAATAAAGGCCCTAGGGTATAGATCAGCTATACCAAAGCTTGTATATTAGCGTTGTTAAATGTGAGCAAATAGGCCAGCAGGGTCCCACCGAATACACATGTGCACATTTTCAACCAATTCCAAATTACCATCTATTCATTCGATTTCATACCGACAAGTAGTTCAACAACAACGGTATTTAGCTACACCGAAAAAAGTGAAACAAAAATACCCCAAATTCAAAAGATCATAGAGTGTCCTTGTAAAGTTTAAAGTAGGAAAGGGATGACGAAAAAATGTTTTGGATAAACCTAAGTTTGCGAAGTACAACCTCAGTATAGCAACATTACAAACATTTATCATTTCCTATTGAAATTTTGTGAAATCATATTAGTACAAGGACAAACAGCAAATAAAGACCTTGATTTGATAAAAGAAGAATAATATTTCTTCTTTTCAAAGAAAGATTTCATTATTGAATTAAAACCTTTACTTCAGACCTTTTATTCCTTTGTTGGGTCTGCCTGACCAAAATGTATTGGACTTTCAAAATTCTGTACTTGAACCTTTTTTTTCCCACTTTATATCTGATACAGAATAACATATGACTGGAATCATGCTTGCTCTTCATAGTATGAAGAACTTTTTTTGACTATTCCAAAATACATGTAATCAACAAGAAGCGACAGAGCTACCTTTAACCATTTACCATTATCCTGTGTTTTAACATGTCAGAAGAACACTTAATTAGAACGGATTGTTGGGAAAGGAGAAGATGCTGGTAACCAGCATTTCATTACTTTTCCACAATATTTTTTACTTTTTGAAAGATAACTAGCATAATTTGAGCTACATTCAATTTGTCGTATGCAAATGCTTTCAATATGTAAAACTCTAAAAAATTGTCCTTCAGTAAAGAGTTAAACTAATTTACAACCAATCACAGGCATTTAAACATTCAGTAAAGAGTTAAATGAATTTACAACCAATCACAGGCCTTTAAACATTATCAAATAAATCATAATGAATACGTGTAGCCTGAAAACTAGACAATAACTGCTTACTTTGACCCTAACCCTTTAAGTGCAATAGGCATAGATCAAGATCAGACTGCACAGAACATGCTGTCCAATCTTGGATCTACACTATCCGGTGAGCTAAATGGGTACACATTTTAAGTCTTTACCAGACTTTTAACCCTTTACCAAATGACAAAATTTTAGACTGGTCCGAATTGTAAGCATTTGCCGACGACAAAATAAATGTTACCAAAAAAGTAAAGTTTGTTTTGGGAAGGGCAGAAAACATTGTGGGAAAAGGAGAAAATGCTGGTTACCAGCATTTTCTCCTTTTCCCACAATGTTTTTAAAAGGCTTCTTTCTCAGGGTCGTTAAAAGTCGGTGTGGCAAAGAGTCAAGATACTTATCCACAGGTTGTGCAATCTGGTCCAGATCTAAACAGTCTGCATAAGTAATTGTTGTTGTGCTTGGTACTCTAAATGTTTATAATCTATTTTATCTGTTTAAGTTTTTACCCATAAATTGCTTGATAATTAACCCTTTACCACATCATCCCAACTTTTAACGACCTTGAGGAAGAAGCCTGTGAAAAACTTTGTGGGAAAAGGAGAAAATGCTGGTAACCAGCATTTTCTCCTTTTCCCACGATGTTTTCTACTCTACCAAGAACAAATTTTGTCATTTGAGCCACCTGTAGTTTGTCGTCTGCAAATGCTTTCAATTTGGACCAGCTTAAATTATTGTTGTTTGGTAAAGTGTTAACAGGACAAAATACCAATTTATTCAGTTTAAACTAAGTTTTGGTTGAGACTCTGAACCCTTCTAGTGCAGAATAGTTCAATAAACACAATTACACATATTAACAAAGAGAGTCTTAGCAAAAACGACAGTAAACTTTTAGTGCAGTCTATGAAGACGCTAGAATTCATTTTCTGTCAACTCTATTTCAGTGTGTGTAAACCATCAATTTCAGTCATTGTCTTTTGTACGAGGTGCGAGACTTTCTGAAGCAGGAAAAACTCTTTCTGCTCCCCCCACCCTCTGTATTCATCTGACCTTGTCCCTTGTGACTTCTTATTTCCAAAGCTGAAACAATACCTTTCAGATCGAAAAGTTGTTCAGCAAAGCACCTCAGTTCTGCAATATTCCAGTGTCTTCATAGTATACAAAAAAAATGCCTTCAAAGACTGGATCCTGAGACTGAAACTTTATATCTGTTCGAGGCAAATACTTTGAGGGAACAAAATAAAAATTTCAGTGAAACCTACGAAGAATCAAATTTTAGGTGCTTAGAGATTCATATTTGAACATTCTTCATACAACCAGTAGCGTTATGGTAAAGTTTTGTTATAGGGAGGATTTTGGTTTGACCCTTTACCACACAATCCCGAGTTTTAACGACCCTGAGCTAGATGGCTTTTGGAAACATTGAGGGAAAAGGAGAAAATGCTGGTAACCAGTGTTTTCTCCTTTTTCTACAATGTTTTCTGTCCTTTCACTCAGATTCCATCATCCGAGCCACATTTGTTGTCTGCAAATGCTTTGAAATTGGACCAACCCATAATTTTGTCGTTTGGCACAGTATTAACCCTTTACCACACAATCCTTTGTTTTCATGACCCTAAACATACAGCTTCTGAAACATTATGGGGAAAAGGAGAAAATGCTGGTGTCCAGCAATTTCTCCTTTTCTCACAATGTTCTCTGCTCTTTCAATGGCAAATTTCATCATTTGAGCTAGTTTCATTTTGTCTTCTGCAAAAGCTTTTCAATATGGAAGAGACTAAAATTTTGTTATCTAGTAAAGAGTTACCACACAACAAAATTTTAGACCGCTCGAAATTGAAAGCGTTTGCAGACTACCAATAAAATGGGGCACAAACGACATTATTTCTTTGAGATCACTGACAACATTGTGGGAAAGGAAAAAAGTGCTGGTTACCAGGGTTTTCTTCTTTTCCGACAATGTTTTCAAAACTCGGGATTGTGAGGTAAAGAGTTAATAGCTATCTTCACCAAAACTTTAGGTCGTGAGTGTTCACATAAAACATACAATTGACATAGGAGTCCCAATGATATAAGTTTTGTGAAATACTAATTATCAATTTCAGAATAGAATTACCCACTCTTTAACTCTTTACCAAACGACAAAATTTTAGACTGGTCCAAACTGAAAGCATTTGCAGACGACAAATCAAATGTGGCTCAAAAATTGAAATTTGATTTGGGAAGGGTAGAAAACATTGTGGGAAAAGGAGAAAATGCTGGTTACCAGCATTTTCTCCTTTTCCCTCAATGTTTTCAAAAGGCTTTTTCTTTAGGGTTGTTAAAAGTCGGGATTGTGTGGTAAAGGGTTAATCTTGCAACCCTAACTGACAAGTAATAAAGTATGGCCGCCTACAATAGAAATATATCACTAATTAGAGTGATATAGATCTTTGTTCTATTCTCTGTTATAATTCTTTTCTACTCTCTGTTAATCCTTTACCAGGGGACAGAAGTATGGACTTGTCCAAATTCAAAGGACTTGCAAAATAAAGTAAAATGTTGGTGGCCAGAATTTTCTCCTCCTTCTCATCAAGTTTTCTATCCCTTCAAAGATGGTTCCCTCATTTATGTCATCAACTCAGTTTGATGCCCGCAAAATGCTTTCAGTTTGGAGAAATCTGAAAAATTGTCATCTTGTACAGTACTGTAGTAACTCTTTACCAAACGACAAAATTTTAGACTGGTCCAAATTGAAAGCATTTGCAGACGACAAAATAAATGTGATTGAAAAATTGAAATTTGTCTTGGGAAGGGTTGAAAACGTTGTGGGAAAAGGAGAAAATGCTGGTTACCAGCATTTCCTCCTTTTCCTACAATGTTTTCAAAAGGTTTCTCTTACAGGGTCGTTAAAAGTCGGGATTGTGTGGTAAAGGGTTAACTCTTTCGACACCTAATATATAAATTCATTATCTTACAACAGCTAAAAGTACAATCAACCTAAACTCCAGAAATTTTATATTACAGGCTCAACCAAACAAGTAGACAGCATAGATCCAAGATCAGACTGCACATTCTGTGCAGTCTGATCTTGATCTATGCTGTCTGCAAAAGCCCCTGTATATATAATTATGGTACTGAAAGAGTTCAATAACTGACAAAGTATCTAACTCTCAAATTACTTGAAAAGAAACCTCTCCAAGTCAAATCTGATTTGTAGCCTTTTGAAATCAAACCAGTCTTTGATAATGTCACTCCTCTTGTACAGTAACAAATGACACTTGACCTTATTTCCCTCTTGGGATTATTTTTTATAGCTCTTTTCTTCATTGGTATTTCTTTCTTCAAACACTTTTCATTATATACCTATACATGACCTAACTAAAATATGGATGTTATCTAAAACACATTTACAACAGGCCATAATACATTTTCCTCATCATGCCATGTATTCCAGCTAGGATATCATTGTGTTCATGGACTACTTCCATGTGTTACTATTTGGCATTCGGCATACCTCGGGTGATCTGGTGATCAAATCCCTCGGCTGTATCACGTAGCTTGATATGCACCTACACGGTACATTTCGCACATCTCCAGAAGCACACCACTTCACCGTTATTGAAATTGTAAGGCTCCTCTTTAGAAAGAACACATGAGTAAATTTTCTATCGCTATCTTTCTAAGAGTATTTCAGTCGGCAAACAGTTTGTACATTCAATTTTTAGCGTGGTTTATCAATTCCGTTGGGAGCTTTCATCAACAGATCGATAGAAGTGAATAACTTCACCGTGGTTGTTCATGTCATTGCTAAGCGATCTACAGGGGCGCCGCCATGTTTAAGATCATGTGATGGGTAGTTCAAAATGGAAGTCTCCTTTATACAGACGAGGTTAGATGTAGGTACGGAATCGGCCGAGTTGTGACAAGTGACTATTTGGCTCTTTCCATCAAGTCCTGTAAATGTATGGATCTCTGATTTTTTTGTGACTTGATTTATTTTGTGATTTTTCTTTGCAGTTATAAAGAGATGGCATAATAACATTACAACAGTCTGCATGTCTGTGTGGCCAGATCAGGTCTTGTGGTGTGTGTAAAGAGGTTTGCACCAGATTAGACTTTCTGTCTCATCGGGTATGTACCTCTTTACACAAGCAACTTGACCTGATCTGACCATAAAGAAATGCAGACTTCTAATATTCTATTTACAGTATACAACCCTAAGGAATCAGATCAAATACACCAGCAACATATTAGTAAACAACAATATTTTGAAGAAGAGCGCCTCCTGCTACTGCCAACTCCTCGCTGCAGCAGTTGCTTTATATATGTAGGGTATGTTTGACAGCCCAAAATGGAAATTTCTCGACAAGTTTGTTTTGCTACTTAGTCATTATTTTTTTTTTTAAATAAATGTTGACTGAATAATGTCCCAAAAATGTCTTCAACCTACAACCAATTTATACATACATAATTGTAGTAAAGGGTAATACATGTACATGTATTGATTTCTTAAACAGACCTAAAATTTAAAGTACAAAAAGTAGTTCCTCAAGTATGGCATGTGTGAAGTCTTCCTTGTTACAAAATATTGCTTTCTGAAATCCCCTTGAGTTTTTCTGACCATACAAACAAAATAAAATATCACTTCATTGGTAACACTTGACATCATTTCAGTTTTCTTATACTTGTCCACATTTACCATTAAGAGAACGATTGCACATCCAGCTCTTTACTAGATGACAAAACTGTAGACTGATCCAAATTCAAAACATTTGCAGATAATAAATTAGATGTGTCTCAAAGATGGAATTGGTCTTTAAAAGAGTAAAAAACATAGTGGAAAAAGGGGAAAATGCTGGCTACAAGCATTCTCTTTATTTCCTACAGTTTTTTTCAAAAGCCCACTTACTAGGGGTCTTTAACCCTTTACCCGACGACAAAATTTTAGCCTTGTCCAAATTCAAAGCATTTGCAGACGACAATTTTAGTGTGGCTAAAATGGTGCAGGCTTTCTTTGATAGGGTAGAAAACATTGTGGGAAATGGAGAAAATGCTGGTTACCTTTTTCCCACAATGTTTTCAAAAAGCTTCTTTTCCAGGGTCGTTAAAAGGCAGCATTGTGCGGTAATGGGTCAAAACAGGGGATAGTTTGGAAAAGTGTTCAACAGCCCTCAGGAAGAAGGTTCATGTAAGGTGGTAACAAGTTAACCCTTTACAAAACAATCTTCAGTTTGAACAAACCTGAGGTATAAAAGCTTTTGGAAAAAACATTGTAGAAAAAGGAGATAAAGCTGAAAACCAGCATTTTCTCCTTTTCCAAAAATGCTTTCTGTTCTTTAAATGACCAATTCCATAATTTTGGCAACATTTAGATTGTTGTCTGCAAATGCTTTCAATTTGGACACATCTAAAGTTTTGGCATTCGGTAACAAGTTAAAGAAATTATTTGTTCAAAACTTAACCCTTTACCACACAATCCCGACCTTTAACAACCCTTAGGAAGAAGCCTTTTGAAAACATAGTGGGAAAAGGAGAAAATGATGGTAACCAGCATTTTCTCCTTTTCCCACAATGTTTTCTACCCTTCCCGTTGCGATTTCCAATTTTTTAATTACAATTATTTTGTGCTTTTAATTTAGACCAGTCTAACATTTTGTCGTTTGGTAAAGAGTTAAGACTCCAGAAGCTCAAGACCCATTGTCTGATCTGTGGGCAAAAACTTGTTCAATACAGTCAACAATACCCAAAACTTGATATATGACAGCATTGTTTAGACATGAATCTTAACTCTTTACCAAACAAAATTTTAGACTGGTCCAAATTGAAAGCATTTGCAGACAACAATTTCAATGTGGCTCAAATGGTGTAATTTTTCTTTGACTAGAGCAGAAATCATTGTAGGAAAAGGAGAAAATGCTGGTTACCAGCATTTTCTCCTTTTCCCACAATGTTTTCAAAAGGCCTTTTCCTCAGGGTTGTTAAAAGTTGGAATTGTTTTGTAAAGAGTTAAATCTGCTCTGTCATTGTATAACTCTATGCATACTAAAGAAGGTGCTTATAAAAAAAACCATACATTTACAGGCATCATAAATTCTTTTTTGTGACAGACCCATAAATTCTTCTCCTTTCTCTTAGATGTTCTACTTGACACCTGCACCTAACTTTAACCCTTTACCACACAATCCCGACTTTTAACGACCCTGAGATAGAAGCATTTTGAAAACACTGTGGGAAAAGGAGAAAATGCTGGTTACCAGCACAATGTTTTCTACCAGCCCCAAAACAAATTTATTTTTTCAGTCACATATATTTTGTCGTCTGCAAATGCTTTGAATTTGGACAAGTCTAAAATTTTGTCGTTTGGTAAAGATTTAAGCTTTATGATACTGAGTAAATATTTGTTCTACTTAGCACTTCAGCAAACAATCCCATACTGTAATGACCCCAAAAAAAGCAAGGTTAGTGCTGGTTACCACCATTTTCTCCTATTCCATCAATATTTTCCATTGTCCCAAAATTTTGTTACATGAGCCGTGTTTAACTTGGTGTCTAGCCAAGCCCCAGTAGCTCAGTCGGTACCATACAGGACTTGAGAACAGAGGGTGGCTGGTCGGATCCTCAGCTCGGCCAATTTCTTTCTGAGGATTGATGATAGTCATTGTGACAAGATTCATTTCTCTCTCATCCACTGATCATTGTTTCGACAATGATTATGTAGGAAAGCAGCCAGTGGCTTGGAAAGAATATTGAGCATAGTACTGGTAATAGAAACCCCAGGAAAGATGGATAGGTGCAATGGCTGCTGCGATATAAGTGAAATAATGTTGAAAACGGAATTAAACACCATACAATCAATCAGTTATTTACTTGCTGTCTGCAAATGCTTTTAATTTGGACAAGTCCAAAATTTTGATGTCTTGGTTTTTGAAAGGGTAGAAAACACCGTTGGAAAAAGAGAAAATGCTGGTTATCAAGGTTTTAAAAGCTTGTGGTATAGAGTTAAGGAATTTAATGACTAAGCATTAACCCTTTACCACACAATCCCGAGTTTTAACAACTTTGGAAAAAAAGGCTTTTTGAAAACATTGTGGGAAAAGGAGAAAATGCTGGTAACCAGCATTTTCTCCCATACCTACAATGTTTTCTACCTTATCAAAGACAGAAATCATCGTTTTAGCTACAATCAAGTTGTAGTCTGCAAATGCTTTCAATTTGGTGGAATTTAAAATTTTGTTGTTTGGTAAAGAGTTAATGCCTTATGTTGATAGTGTTTGCATTTTCTCCTTTGCCCACGGTGTTTGCAAAAGTCTTCTTTCTTCAGGCTGACATTGAATCACTACATTGTTTGGTAAAGGACTACTATTCAAGACAATTAAAACACAGATACTTTAATGTCAAACCTGTTTTTGCCAGAACGTCTCATTTAAATCAATGTAGATTCATCATGATCAGACTGCAAATTCAAACAAAGAAATTGCAATATCTCATTACATCACAAACTAAAGCAAGACCACAGCATGCAGGCCCCAATGCTGTGCTACAGTGCTTAGTGTCAGCTTTTTTTCAGTAATAATTCTAAGTTCATAAAAAAAACAAAGGCGGGGCCGTAACCAAGTCAAAAATATTTTGAGAGATATGTCCCTCTGGTATTAAGTTTCCCAAACAAGCCCTGGTTTTCACGTGTCTGCATTACAAGTCTTTTGAAAACACTGTGGGAAAAGGAGAAATTGCTAGTAACGAGCAATTTCTCCTTTTCCCACAGTGTTTTCTACCCTTTTGGAGAACTTTCTGTCATTTTCATCAAATTTAAAATTGTCGTCTGCAAACTCTTTCAGTTTCGACCAGTCTAAAATTCATCGTTTGGGAAAGGGTTAAGTTTCCCTTTTGATAGTAAACAACTTACCAGAGTTTGAATTACATATCTATTGTAATGACAATATTTTTCATGATGACAATATTGGGGTAGGTGCAGACAAAAACATGGCTACGACAGTGTGTCAGCAATTTTTTAGACCTGTACAAGATGATAAATTCGTAGACTTGTCCAAATTGAGAGTCAGTGCAGATGAAAAATGGAATAGAGCTCAAATGATGGAATTTGTCTTTGAAAGGGTAGAAGAAATTGTGGTTACCAGCATTTTTTCCTTTCCTAACAATGTCTTCAAGAAACTTTTTCCTCAGGGTACTTAAAGCTCAGAATTGTGTGGTAAAGGGTTAAAAAACAGCCAAGCTTAAAATGTCTGTTTCATTTATTCAGCACACTATATATGCTAAATTATCTCTATTTCATCTGATATATTTATAATGATGAGGGGAAAAAATCAGTCATATAGTCATAGGTCAAGAATGCTTTTTGTTGGTCAAATAGAGCAATCAATCATAAAACCATATATAACTCTTTACAACACAACAAAATTTTAGACTTATCCAAATTGAAAGCATTTGCAGACGACAATTCAGACGTGGCTGGAATTATACTTTTTGGCTGTAACATGGTAGAAAACATTGTGGGAAAAGGAGAAAATGCTGGTAACCAGCATTTTCTCCTTTTCTCGCAATGTTTTCAAAAGGCTTCTTGCTCAGGGTCATTAAAAGTCAGGAATGTGTGGTAAAGGCTTAATACCAAAAGGAAGCTAAATATGTAATGTATGTCTTCAGTTGATCAAAACGCCCTTAACCCTTTCCCAAACGACAAATTTTGGACTGGTCCAAACTGGTCCAAACTAAAAGAGTTTGCAGACGACAATTTTAAATTGATGAAAATGGCAGAAAGTTCTCAAAAAAGGGTAGAAAACACTGTGGGAAAAAGAAGAAATTGCTTGTTACGAGCACTTTCTCCTTTTCCCACAGTGTTTTCAAAAGACTTGTACTGCAGACACGTGAAAACCAGGGCTTGTTTGGGAAAGGGTTAAAGGCCCATTTTGGGCACAAAATCTCCCTAAATACCAGACAGAGTAACTCTAGGATCAGACTGCACAAAACATGCAGGCTGATCTTTGATGTAAACTGACTGTAAATGCAACCCTAGTCTTTCATGGCATTCTTAAGGGCCAACTCTCTACCAGCAAAGAAAAATTTGAACATGTCCAAATTAAAAGAATTTGCGGATGACAAATTTAAGCGACTGAGGCACATATGATGAAATTTCTCTTTTTTTTGCGAAGGATAGAAGACAATGTGGGAAAAGCAGAAAATGCTTAGGTGACCAAAAGCCTTCTTTCTCAGAGTCCTTAAAACCTTGGGATTGAATGGCAGAAGTTTTAACAAATATCTTTTTTTCAAATTACACATTTGAATGGTTTCGTATTACATAAAAAATGCAATAAACAGGTCATTTTATTTAGGGTAACCAATTTTTACAATAGTTCCATTTGTCACGTACTGGGTTTGAAACCCAGAGATTGCAGGTTTTATTCCCTGCTCAGCCCAAATTCTTTCCGAGGAATGATGATGATTGTCTTTGCCTCAGGGTTCATTCTTGTCATTGCTGCACATTGTTTATATGGGAAAGCAGCCAGTGGCTTAGAAAGAAGGCTGTACAAAGTACTAGTGCAAGACACTCCAGGAAAGCATGGATAGTTACCAGCATTTTCTCCTTGTCCCACAATGTTTTCCAAAGCCCATTTCCTCAGGGTTGTTAAAACATGGGATTGTATGATCATGGATTAGGCCAAAAGTTGATGAGAACACATTGTCTGACAAGATTAGACAAATTTTCCCAATCAGCTGAAACACAAATTCCAACAGTTTGTTTAATTCTTTACCATACAATCTCAACTTTTATCCACTTTGAAAAAGAAGACTTCTGAAAACATTGTGGGAAAAGGAGAAAATGCTGGTAACCAGCATTTTCTCTTTTTTCCACAATGTTTCTACCCATTCAAAGACAAATTCCATCATTTGAGCCACATCTTAATTGTCATTTTCAAATACGTTCAAATTGGACAAGTCTAAGATTTTGTCATGAAGTAAAGAGTTAACGCTTTACTACACAATCTATTTATCGACCTTGAGAAGAAAGACTTTATAAATCCTTGTGTAAAAAGGAGAAAATGCTTGTAACCTATCCATACTTTTCCGACTGTTTCTGTTACTAGTACTTCACAAGAATATTCTTCCAAAGCCAATGGCTGCTTTTCCACAGAAACATCCTCAAAAAAATGTTAAGCTGTAAAAGAATCCTGTCATAATAATTGTAATCCTTGGAGAGAAATCGGCTGAGTTTTGGAATCTAATCAGCGACCCCCATGTATCACTCGTCACTGCCGATTTCGTACCTACATCTAACCTTGTCTGTATAAAGGAGGCTTTCATTTTGAACTACCAATCACATGATCTTAAACATAGAGGTGCCCCTGTAAATCGCTAAGCAATGACATGAACAACCATGATGAAATTATTCACGTCTATCAATCTGACAATGAAATCTCCCAATAGAATTGATGAACCATGCTAAAAATTGAAGGTACAAACTGTTTGCTGATGGAAATATTCTTAGAAAGATATTGATAGAACATCAATGACTAATGTTTTCTTTTTTAAGGGGAGCCTTACAATTTCAATAATGGTAAAACAGTGTACTTCCGGCGAACAAATGTACCATGTAGGTGCATATCAAGCTACATGATACAGCCGAGGGACTTGATCACCGGATAACCCAAGGTATGCTGAATGCCCCATGTATGTTACCAATTGAACTATTGGGCTGGGCTATTTCAAATGTACAAGGTTGTAAGTGCATGCATGCATCCATTTCCTATTCTTTGTGCTTGTAATGCATAATATTAATTATTTCTAAGCCACATTAGCTACGTTTCCACATGAAAATCCTGACTCAGAGCAGAGCCTCAGCGCAGTGCTGGGCCGAAACTTTTCGCTATCAGTCAATTTTCTGTATGTCCAAGGACCAGTCTACCTTATGATTCACTTGGTTGTTATGGATCCATAATTATGTTATGACTTGCTTGGTACAATGCATCACAGAGATGCATTAAGCCCCCTTTTGTCAAAGCATGGCTCATATGTTTGCTGCCTGTTGATTGATACACTGAATGGTATTTTATGTTGCTGTCAACATTATCTCTGTAGTATAGTATCTGCAACTCATTCATTCATGCATACCCAAGGTTCCTGGTAGATTATGGCTGGGGCCCCTAAGTTTCTTGCCTAAGGACGCTCCAATAAAAAAACCCAATGCCTTAACCTAGGATAGGATTGAACCTGGGGCCTCCAGCTTGCAAATCCTACACTTTTAGCACTGTGCCATGCAACCTAGCAAAGCACTGGGCTCCGCAATCAAAGAGAGAGTTATTCTACAATTCAAGAGATGTTGAATAAGTGTTCGAAAATATTTCAAATTCAATTGACGTGTCTATCTTTTGTCTGTAATGACTTGCAATAAATTAAAAATGTCAAAAACAAATTTAACCATGCCAAGTTTGCTTTTTAGTGTGTGACAGCACTTCTTACCCCTTTATATTAATTTTGAACCTTTTTTCAACTCTTACCCCTTTATGTTAATTTTCAACTTTTCTTAACGCTTTACCAGATGACAAAATTTTAGACTTGTTCAAATTGTAAGCATTTGTAGTCAGACATCAATTAAATGTGGTTCAATTGATGAGATTTGCCTTTGAAAAAATAGAAACATTGTGGTAAAAGGAGAAAATGCTGGTTACCAGCATTTTCTCCTTTTCCCACAATATTTTCTGAAGATCTTTTCATCAAGACCATTAAAACTCGAGACTGTGTGGCAAAGGGTTAAATAAAAAATATTTTAACCCTTTTCCAGACAATGAACAGTTTTAAAAGGCTTTTAAAAGGAAGACTTTTAAAAACATCGTGGGAAAGGACTACTTATTTTACCCTTTACCACACAATCCCAACTTTTAACAACCCTGGTAGATTAGACTTTTGAAAACATTGTGGGAAAAGGAGAAAGTGCTGGTAACCAGCGATGTTTTCTACCTTATCAAAGAGAAAAATCATCAATTTCGCAACACTTTGTCATCTGCAAATGCTTTCAATTTGGTCTTGTCCGAAATATTGTTGTTTGGTAAAGAGTTAAGAACAAAATTTTACACTTGTCCATATTTAAAGCATTTGCATGTGAGCTTATGTTCACTGATAGGGCAGAAAACACTGTGAACAAAACAGAAAATGCTGGTCACCAGCATTTTCTCCTTTTCCCACATTGTTTTCAAATGCCTTTTTTCTATAGGTCATTGATAGTGGGGATTGTTTCGTCAATGCTTCATTGGACAAACAAATATTTGGGTCACTCTGACTGATATATCAATTTCACAAACAGGTGTGCCCTGTTCCTCTCTGACAATGACTTTCAAAAGGTAAATCTGAAACCACTAGGAGATCACCCCTCCCGCTAACTACTTTACCATACAATTCTTCATTTCAAAAACCCTGATGAAAAAGCCCTTTGAAAACATTGTGGGAAAAGGAGAAAATGCTGGCTAATTCCTACAATGTTTTCTAACCTTACAAAGCTGATTCCCCTCATTTGATACACATTTTACCACAAAATTGCAAATTTTAGTAATCCTGACCAAACTGGCTTTTAAAAGCATTGTGGGAAAAGGAGAAAATGCTGGTAATCTACATTTTCAACTTTTCCCACAATGTTTTCTTGCCCTCAAAAGACAAATTTTACTTTTCGAGTCAGGTTTAGTGTATTGTCTGCAAATCCTTTCAACTTGGACAAGTCTAAAATTTAGTTGTCTCGTAAACGGTTAACTCTTCGCCAAGCGACAAAATTGTGGACTGGACCCAATTATACGCATCTGCAGGCAACAAAATAAATGTAGCTCAAAAAATGATTTCTTTCTTAGATATGGTAGAAATCATTGTGGGAAAGGAAATAATGCCGGTTACCAGCACTTTCTCCTTTTCTCATAATGTTTTCAAAAACCTTCTTCTTTAGGATCGCTTAAACCCTGGACTGTGTAGTAAAGGGTTAACGACTTTCCTGTCCATACAGCAGACAACAGTTACTGTAACTTTTTTTCCACACAATCCCGAGTTTTAAAAACCTTCAGGAAGAAGGCTTTTGCAATCATTCTGGGAAAAGGAGACAATCTTTGAAATATCATTCTATTATATACAAGTGAGTCACACTCTGGCAAAAGGGGGTTCGATGCATCTCTGTGATGCATGATAAAAATCAAGCCATCACATAATTAAGGATCCATGACAGCCAATTTTTTTATCACTTCATCATGAGGTAGAATGGTCCTTGGACATACAGAAAATTGACCAGTAGCGAAAAATTTCTGCCCTGGTCAGCCTGCGTGACATATTTCACGGGGAGATAAATTCAAACTTAAAAGTGGTAGAGTTACTGTTCTTTTCTTCTGCAATTGGCTTTATTGTCCCTCTAACAACCTGTGAAATATCCTTTTGATAATGCGTTATAGTGTAAGGGACATGGCTCATAAAAAGAAACTTTTACATTTCAGAAGCAGATAATTTCAAAATTAAGAAAAGTACAATTACAGTTCTTTTTCTCTGCACATTGCCTTTCCCCCCCACCGACCCATCTCCAATAAACTTGTGAAAAATTGTTTCATGAATACTGATTGATTGATTGATTGATTGATTGTATGGTGTTTAATGCCGTTTTCAACATTATTTCAGTTATATCGCGGCGGCCAGTGCACCAATCTATGCTTTCCTGGAATTTCTTTTACCAGTACTCCGCACAATATTCTTTCCAAGCCACTGGCTGCTTTCCCACATAGCCATTGTCGAAACCATGGTCAGTGGTGGGAGAGGAATGAATCCTGTCGCAATGACTATCATCAATCCTCAGAAAGAAATTGGCCGAACCAGGGATCAAACCAGCGACCTCCTGTTCTAAAGTCCTGTACGCTACCGACTGAGCTACAGGGGTTGGCTTCATGAATACTGCAAGAGATATGGCCCACAGAAGCATTTTTTAAATATTTCAGGGGGAGATAATTTCAAACTTAAAAGAGATAGAGTTACTGTTCTTTCATTCTGCAATTGGCTTTATTGCCCCCTACCAAACTGTGAAATATCATTTGATAATGTACTGATGTGTAAGAGACATGGCCCACGACAGGAAACTTTTGCATTCAGAGTAAAACAATTTTATAAAGGTTGTCGAAATAGCTTGCACTATTGCTAAAAATTCCTCCTTTGTGCCACTTGCACTGGTTAGTGGTACATGTATAAAATTAGCATGTTTGTTAACTCTCTGCCAAACAAAATTTTAGACTGGTTTAACCCTTTACTACACAATCCCGACTTTTAACGACCCTGAGAAAGAAGCCTTTTGAAAACATTGTGGGAAAAGGAGAAAATGCTGGTAACCAGCATTTTCTCCTTTTCCCACAATGTTTTCTACCCTTCCCAAAACAAACTTCAATTTTTTGATAACATTTATTTTGTTGTCTGCAAATGCTTTCAGTTTGGGACAGTCTAAAATATTGCTGTTTGGTAAAGGGTTAAACTGAAAGCTTTTGCAGACAACAAATTGAATATTGCTGATATTATGAGGCTTGATAGGACAGAAAACATTGTTGGAAAAGGAGAAAGTGCCGGTTACCAGCATCTTCTCCTTTTCCCACAAAATTTTCAAAAGCTTTATTACATGCTGTCTGATTGGTTTATACTGTAGTTTCACATAATATCGCTGGTATGAAATTTCATTGATTTTCAAATTCAGCAACCTAGTTCAACAGTAAATTCGTTGATTTTTCCATTTTGGAGGAGTATTTCTTTGGTAAAAAAGAAATCAGATTCCATCTTGTCACCGCAGTGCATGGAAAAAAAAGACCCTTAGTAGGAAAGGAGTTGTCCGTTGACAAGTTGGGGAGGGCCATGGACCGATCTTTTGTCTGGAACTTGATTTAACCCCTTACCACACAATCCCGACAGTTAATGACCCTGAGAAGGAGGCCTTTTGAAAACATTGTGGGAAAAGGAGAAAATGCTGGTAACCAGCATTTTCTCCTTTTCCCACAATGTTTTCGATCCTTCCCAAAACAAATTTCAATTTTTCAATCACGTTTATTTTGTTGTCCGCAAATGCTTTCAATATGGACCAGTCTAAAATTTTGACATTTGGTAAAGAGTTAATTGACTTATCTACCCATGGAATCAATGAAAATTTGTGTGCAATGAATAATACTGGTTACACAGTATTACAACCAATAGCAGCCATCGATAAATTGGGTGTTGCCTGTTGGCTATTGGTCGGTTACCTGAGACACAATTCAAACTGGTTTAAAAATAGCACCAAATTTAAGGGATAAAAGAAACTTTATTGCAATCCAATGTCATCAAATCTGTGCTAAAAGATTTTAGAGGAAAAGGGTGTCTTTGTGACTGAACGACTAGTGTTGGATCTATGCTTAGCTCTTTACCAGATGACAAAAGTTTAGACTTGTCCAAATTGAAAGCATTTGCAGATGAAATATCAAATGTTACTCAAATACTTTTCCCACAATGCTTCCTAAATTCCTCTTCTTTAACCTTTTACCACACAGTCCCGACTTTCAATGACCCTGAGAAAGAAGCCTTTTGAAAACGTTGTGGGAAAAGGAGAAAATGTTGGTAACCAGCAGTTTCTTCTTTTCCCACAATGTTTTTTACTCTTTCCAGAACAAATTTCAATTTTTCAGCCACGTTTATTTTGTTGTCTGCAAATGCTTTCAATTTGGACCAGTCTAGAATTTGGTCGTTTGGTAAAGAGTTAAGGTTGTTAAAACTCAGAATCATGTGGTATACAGTTAAACAGAAGGCAGGGAAACCTTTACCCTTTACCAGACAATCCTCAGGAACATGGCTTTTGAAAACATTGTAAGAAAAGGAGAAAGTGCTAGGTACTAGCATTTTCTCCTTCTTTCACAACATTTTTACCCTTTCAAAGGCAATAGCATCATTTGAACAACACTGGATTTGTCCTTTGCAACTGCTTTGAATTTTGACATGTCTTAAATTTTTGTCCCATAGTAATGACTTGATTTTACAAACAAACTTTACAAGGAAAACTATCTGTAAATCCCACAAACCTGCAAGGAATCTTTCAAACTGGCAATTTCCACAACTGGATCGCCCTGAAAACAAAAAAATAAAAATTATTTGTGATATTTAGTAGCTGGTAACTCGGTATCTCTGGAAAGAGGTTAGGGTGGACTACTTTCAGTCCTTACCTGATTTTTTACAAGAATTTTACCTTTGTCTCAATTTAGGCAAATTGAATGTAGATAAAATGGTGGAATTTGTCTTTCAAAAGGTAGAAAATATAGTGGAACAAGAGGGCTTTGACGGCCCTTTATCACTCCACTGCCTTTTAGATAAATGAGCTATAAATGTAAATGGCATACACAGAGACATTTAACCATAAAAATAAATTTGTGCCAATTTTAACCCTTATCCTGCTAAATCAATAAAATGAAACTTTTAAGCCGATAGTATACACCAAAATTTTACTATTTCAGAGGTTTTTTTTTGGAATCTCCTATTCTGACAGGGCAGATCCAAAATCAGACTGCACAAAATGTGCAGTCTGATCTTGATCTACCCTGTCTGCAAAAGGTCAGTGAGTTGTGCTTATCAGGTTAACCCTTTCCCAAACGACAAATTTTGGACTGGTCCAAACTGAAAGAGTTTGCAGACCACAATTTTAAATTTGATGAAAATGGCAGAAAGGTCTCAAAAAGGGTAGAAAACACTGTAGAAAAAGGAGAAATTGCTCGTTACGAGAAATTTCTCCTTTTCCCACAGTGTTTTCAAAAGACTTGTACTGCAGACACGTGAAAACCAGGGCTTGTTTGGGAAAGGGTTAAGGATCATTCACACCAAATTTAAATGAACTCTGACAAACATTTTTTTGACAAGATTACCAAATATTTGTGGCAGAAAAACATTCTTATTTTTTTGCATGAACAGTAAAGTTTCGAACAAACAAGAGAATGATACAAAATTAGCTTTCTGTTAATCATTCAATATGTCTAAGCATAACTTCAATTGACTGATTGATTGTGTGGTGTGCAACACTGTTTTCAAAATATCGCGGCAGCCAGTGCACCTATCCATGCTTTACTGGAGTTTCTATTACCAGTACTCTGCACAATATTCTTTCCAAGCCACTGGCTGCTTTCCCACATAACTATCACCGAAACAATGGTCAGTGTGCTGCTTTCCCACATAACTACTGCTGAAACAATGGTCAGTGCATAACTTCAAACAATAAAATATATCATTATGGCTGAAAACTGAACATTTCCTTTTAAGAAAATTTGGATATACAATACCAACCATGTAGCAGTGTAGTACAATAAGGGAGATAAAAGTTAACAAATATGTCCAGAAAAACAGGAGTTATTTTTCTTGATCATTAGAAGGTTAACTATAGCTTGTCATGAAGTAAAAACAAGCTCAGCCCATAGCAGCTGCCTTCTTTGATGCATCAAGATTTTACTATAAAATCTGAAAAAAAAGCTACACCTAAAGATCACTGCTAATTTGCAGAGAATTACAAGCAGTGGTTTTCTGGACCTTCTTTTGAGTTCTTCACCAATAAATTGCATAACATTCTTTAAAAACCAGTGATCTCCCTGGTTCTTACTCAGTATAGTCAAAACACAATGTGCACCAAATCGTTGGCTACATTGTTGCCATACAATGAAAGCATCGCCATATGGATACCAATCCTTGTCTTTTCAGTAAAAGATTGTAAGTAGTAAAAGGGGCATAGCTGTGTCAAAAATAATTAAGCTATACTCAAAGAAAAGGGATTTTAATACATTTACAAAAAGTATCAACCCATGTCAGCCTACCCATTTTTGACCTGAGTCAAAACTTTTTGCTTTTGGTAAATTTTCTGCAAGTCCAAGGACCGTTCTACCACAGGATTAACCCTTTACCGCACAATGCCGCCTTTTGACGCCCCTGGGAAAGAAGCCTTATGAAAACATTGTGGGAAAAGGAGAAAATGCTGGTTAACCAGCATTTTCTCCTTTTCCCACAATGTTTTCTACCCCATCAAAGACCAATTACATCATTTGAGTCACAATGAAATTGTCGTCTGCAAATACTTTCAATTTGGATGGGTCTAAAATTTTGTCGTGTGGTAATGGATTAAGTCCTGGTTGATCGACAAAATGGATTTAACCGATCATCAATTATGTTATGACTTGCTTGGTCTAATATCTCACAGAGATTATTTAAAACCCCTTTTGCCAGAGTGTGGCTTATTTTACGATTACCTGCCCTTCTTGTACTGGTTCCCCTTTCGATAGCTAACAACCATCTCAAGCTTGAATCAATATCTTCAGTAATGACACGGATATAAAAAAAAAAGGTCAAGGTTTTAACACCAAGACTATGGCAACAGTGTTGAAGCAATAACTTGACATATTCTTCGAAAACAGTAAACTTAACTCTTTACCAAACAATTCCAAGTTTTAATTACCCTGAGGGAAAATGCTTTTGAAAACATTTTGGGAGAAGGAGAAAATGCTGCTAACCAGCATTTTCTCCTTTTCCTACAATATTTTCTACCCTAACAAAGACAGAAATCATCTTTTGAGCTACATTCAATAAGTCTTCTGCCAATACTTATAATTTGGAGCAGTCTAAAATTTTGTCGCTTTGTAAAGAGTTAAAAAATGTTATCTTGGGGTTTACCTCTTCGGAATCCCATACCAGTACTGTATCAATATGTGTTGTACAGTATATATGTTGTAGGTTGGATCCACACCAGCCAATCTTAGATACAGTGGAGCAGGAGTTCAAGGCGTAAGACAGTGCGTCATCCTCGTCGGTTTGTGAAATATCAAACACACATACGAGTCCATCCATCGAACCAGTGGATAACATGTTAGGGTTCTCTGGATGAAACCTAACCTAGGATTAGAGAAAAATGTCCATTAGTATCATGTTAACCCTTTACCAAACGACAAACTTTTAGACCTGTCTAATTTGAAAGGATTTGCAGACAACAATTTCAATGTGGCTCAAATCATATGATTTTTCTCTGATAGGGTAGATAACATTGTGGGAAAAGGAGAAAATGCTGGTTACCAGCAATTTCGCCTTTTCCCACAATGTTTTCAAAAGACTTCTTCTTCAGGGTCGTTAAAACTCGAGATTGTGTGGTAAAGGGTTAAATTATGACCAAACAGAAATATGACAGACTTCTCCAAATTGAAAGAGTTTGAAGACGATTTAATTAATTGTGGCTCAAATGTTGTAATTTGTCATTGATAGTATAAAAAACATAGTGGTTAACTTTTAACCATACAAGGAAAATGTAGACCTGTCCAAATTGCAGGCATTTGCAGATGACAATTTGAATGTGACTCAAATAAAGAAGTTTGCATTTGATATGGTAGAAAACACTGTGGGAAAAGGAGAAAATGCTGGTTACCATTTTCTCCTTTTCCCACAATGTTTTTAAAAGGTTTCTTCTTCCTCAGGGTCGTTAAAAGTCGGGCTTGTGTGGTAAAGGGTGAAAGGAGAAAATGCTGATTAACAGCATTTTTTGCCTTTTTCCCACAATGTTTGAAAAACATTGTTCTACAGGGCGGATAAAACTCAGGATTATTTGGTGAAGGGTCAACCTCGGCCGAAAAAAAAAAAAAAAAACATATCATCGTGAGAAAGGAGATATTGCCCTTTGAGCCACGATATTTTCACACATAAATTAACCCTTTACCACACAATCCCAAGTTTTAACAATCCTAAGAAAAAAGGTTTTAGAAAATATGATTGGAAAAGGAGAAAATTCTGGTCACAAGCATTTTCTCCATAACCCACCATGTTTTCTACCCTACCATGGACAAAAGCCACTATTTGACACACATTTAATTTGTCATCTGCAAATCCTTTCAATTTGGATGAGTCTAAAATTTTTTCATTTGGTAAAGATTGAAAGATTGAAATCCTTATTTATGTTGGTTATCCGTTTTTTACAAGGATGCTTACAAAGATATCTTCTGCACGTTTGTTTAATCCTTTACCAAACAATCATAACTTTTAACTTTTAACCAACCTGAGGAAAAAGAATTTGAAAACATTGTGGGAAAGGAGACAATGCTGGTAATCAACATTGTCTCCTTTTCCCACAATGTTTTCTACCTTTTTCAAAGACTGATTCCATTACAAACCACATTTCACTTTGTCACCTGCAATTGCTCTCAATTTCAAAAAAATCTTAAATTTTTGTCGTCTGGTAACGAGAGAATGAGTTAATGATATAAACCACAATCCCGACTTATAAAGACCCTGAAAAAGAAGGCTTCTGAAAACCTTGTGGGAAAAGGAGAAAATGTTAGTAACCAGCATTTTCTCCTTTTCCCACAAGGTTTTCTACCCTATCAAAGACAGAAATCATCATTTGTGCTACATTTAATTTGTCGTCTGCAAATGCTTTCAATTTGGTTGAGTCTAAATTTTGTTGTGTGGTAATGAGTGAATGATATAACCCACAAATCTTAATTTTTTTTTGCAACAATATTTCAACATATGTGTTTATGCATTACCTTTTTACCAAACAACAAAATTTTAGGCTAGACCAATATGAAAGCATTTACAAAAGACAAATTCAATGTAGCTCAAATGACAAACAATGATTTCTTTCTTTGAAAACATTGTAGGAAACAGCATTTTATCCTTATCTTTGTCCCACAAGTTTTCAAAACCTTTGTCCTCTGTGTTGTTAAATTTGGGAATGCATTGTAAAGGGTTAACAAACTTTTTTTTAAAACTAGCCAACTGAAATTATATGAATTTTACAAAGTTCCACATTCACTCTGGTCAGTTATTGTAACTCTGGATACATACATTCAAATATACAAATAAATCTTTATCAGGTCCTAAAAATATTACATGTATGCACATGTATTACCTCTTCCAAAATCCTTAGAATTCTGGACTTTTCTGAATTCAAGGCATTGCAGATGACAAATGTTGATCAAAATTAATGGTGTAAGGATTTTTTTTTGAAAATGGTAGAAAACAATGTGGGAAAAGGAGAAGATGCTGGTCACCAGCATTGTATCTTTTTCCTACAGTGCTTTCAAATGCCTTCCTCCTGAAGTTTGTTAAAACTTTGGTTTTTTTGCGAAAATGTTACACTTGCACATCACAAACAAGTTGTAGGTTTAATCCTTCATCAAACAATCCTGTTTTTATGGGGTGTGGGACAAAGGCCCCATAGGACAAAATCCCCATGGGCAAAAGTCCAAAAGGACAAAAGCCCTCAAGGATGATTGCTCCCATGTTACAAAAGCCCTGTCACAATGAATATCATCAATCCTCTGAAAGAATTTGGCTGAGCCTGAAATTGAACCTGCAGCTCAAGGTTTCAAGCCCCAACTGAGCTACCTAGCTCAGTGCACTGCCTTCAAGAGATCAATTTAGCCAAGCTGGGAATCAAACCAAGTGCCCCCAGGTTTCAAGCTCTGTATGTTGCCTGCTGAGCTGCCTGACTTGGGATGCACTACATTAAAGAGATCAATCAATATTGTTAAAAAATAAATAGGAGTACTAACCTGTGTGATATCATCCTGATGTGATTCACTATAACATCCCAATAATTCTGTACTCCTTCTATCCCTGCATCAAGGAACAACATATTTATAAGCTTAATTTTTTTCTCTTTTAACACTTTACCAGATGACAAAACTGCACACCAATCATGGTAGGAGGCATTTGTGAATTCGTTGTGACTTAACTTTTCACCAGATGACAAATATTTGGACAGGGCCAAAATGATACTAGTAGCATATGTAGACATCAAGTTAACCCTTCACCACACAACATAATTTTGGACTGGACCAAATTGAAAGCATTTGCAGATGACAAATTACATGTTGTTCAAGTGATCATTTCTGTCTTTGATAGGATAGAAAACATTGTGGAAAAGAGGAAAATGCTGGTTAAAATGTTTTCAAAAGGCTTTTTCCACAGGGTCATTAAAAAGGGACATTGTGTGGTAAAGGGTTCAGTGTAGGTCAAATATTGAGATCTGTTTCTTAAAGGGTAGAAAACATGGTGGGAAAAGGAGTAAATGCTGGTTACCAGCATTTTCTCCTTTTCCCACAATGTTTTCAAAAGCCTTCTTTATAAGGGTCCTTATAAAACAGAATTGTGTTTTAAAGGTTTTAAAGTTGGGACAGCGAAACACAAGGTTTTCCTTGGCCATCTTCCTCGGGGTCATAAATTATGGGATTGTTGATATAAAAACAGACAGACTGACCATAGTTGAGAAGAAAGATGACATGTCACATTTTCAAATCAAATATGGCTTGACTGATCGAATTTGTATACCAATGACTTGAGAATGTTTTGTGATGAATATTAAATTTTGTTTATCAGCATTTTCTACTTTTCCGACAATACTTGGGAAATGTTTTCTTTGGCAGGATTGTCAAAACTTGGCACTGTTTAGAAAAGGGTTTACATTAAATTTAGGATTTCCAACCCTAAAATGGAGGTAGCTGCTTTACTCTTTACCAAACAACATAATATTTGACACGACAAAATTGAAAGCATTTGATAAGTACAATGAAGTCTACCTAAAATGATGTTTTTTTGTTTTTGAGTAAAATTAGAAAAAAAATTTACTTTTCTCCATTTCCAACAATGTTTTCAAAAGCTCTTTTCTTCATGTATTTTTTGTTTGGTTTATAACACCATTTTCAACATCATTTCAGTCATGTCACAGCATACAGTTCATCTTTCTATTCTTTCCTGGAGTTTCTTTTACCAGTACTTTGCACACTGTTCTTCCCAAGCCACTGGCTGCTTTCCCACACAGACATCATCAAAACAGTGTTCTGTGGTGAGAGAAGAATGAATCCTATTGCACTGATTGTCATCAATCCTCAAAGAGAAATTGGAAGAGCTTTGGAATCGTACCAATGACCCACTGGCCATTAAACCTCAGGATTGTGCTGTACAGGGTTACCAACACTGGCTATTAACGTGTTTGGCTTCACTTACCAGAAGAGAATGTAAGCATTTTCTGACTTATCAGCCTCCAAACCAGCAGTCAACACTTGATCTGACGTGTTAACATCCAGACAATTAAACAGATTGTTGCAATCCTCTGAACCTGAGCATTGAAAAAAGAGAATCTATCTGGTGTGTAAATCACCAGACAATTAACTATTTACCACACAACAAAATCTTAGCCTTGTCCAATTTGAAAGCATTTGCAGACGACAAAATAAATGTTACTCAAAAATTGAAATTTGTATTAACCCTTTCCCAAACAAGCCCTGGTTTTCATGTGTCTGCAGTACAAGTCTTTTGAAAACACTGTGGGAAAGGAGAAATTGCTCGTAATGAGCAATTTCTCCTTTTCCCACAGTGTTTTCTACCCTTTTTGAGAACTTTCTGCCATTTTCACCAAATTTAAAATTGTCGTCTGCAAACTCTTTCAATTTGGACCAGTCCAAAATTTGTCGTTTGGGAAAGGGTTAATGAAGGATAGAAAACATTGTGGGAAAAGGAGAAAACGCTGGTTACCAGCATTTTCTCCTTTTCCCACAATGTTTTCAAAAGCTTTCTTTTTCAGGGTCGTTTAAAGTTGGGATTTTGTGGTAAAGGGTTAACCCATAGAGTGCCTTTGGACATTTTTAGTCTAGAAATAAGACCCAGATAATTTATCATGTGCAATTTCAAGGCTGTATTTGCCTTTGGTGTTTCAGTGAAGCAGATAGTATAGATCAAAGATCAGATTCTATCTTTTGTGCAGTCTGACCTTTGATCTACACCGTCCCAAAGGTAACAATAGTCATGATATGCTGCTTTAAGCCTTTACCATACAATCACTAGTTAATTGATTGATTTTATTGTGTTTAATGCCATTTTCAATATTATTTGAGCTATATTGCAGCAGCCAGTGCACCTATCCATGCTTTTCTGAAGTTTCTTTTACCAGTACTCTGCACAATATTCTTTCCTCTCTCACCACCGACCATTGTTTCAAGATTCTAACCATCTTTGAAATAATGTTCAATGGTGAGAGAGGAATGAATCCTGTCGCAATGACTATCATTAATCCTCGAGCTGGGGATCGAACCAGTAATCCCCTGTTCTCAAGTCCTGTATGTTACCGACTGAGCTACCATGGCTTGCCCCACAATCCCTAACGTCCCCGCAAGAAAAAGTTGTTGTGTGGTAAAAGAGTTAATGCACAAAAACTAGTATACTGTTACAATCATCCATACCTTAGCGTGACAAAACAATTTTGTCCAATGACAGTTCTTATCAATATGTACCGCTTGTTTATAATATTCATAAGTATCTTATAGTTTTTAAAAAAATCAATTCATTTCAAAAGAATTAAAACAAAATTCCGACTATATCTCTTAAATGAGATATGTAAATTTTCAACTTTAAACAGCTACTTTTCAATTACCAATTATCAGATTTTTTTTCAAAATTGATCAAGTTAAGTTATTGGTGATATAAAAACTATGTGAGTTTCAAAAAATCTGACCACAAGTGCAGACTTTAACGCTTTACCAAACGATAAAATTTTAAACTTGTCCAAACTGAAAGCATTTGCAGACGAAAATTTAAATGTGGCTCAAATGCTGGAATTTGTATTTGATAGGATAGAAAACATTGTGGGAAAAGGAGAAAATGCTGGTTACCAGCATTTTCTCCTTTTCCCACAATGTTTTCAAAAGGCTTATTTTTTAGGGTTGTTAAAACTCGGGACTGTGGTAAAGAGTTAACACATAAGCAAGAAATGTAAATTTTCAACTTTAACCCTTTACCAAACGACAAAATTTTAGACTGGTCCAAATTGTAAGCATTTGCAGACAACAATACAAATGTGATTGGAAAATTGAAATTTGTTTTGGGAAGGGTAGAAAACATTGTGGGAAAAGGAGAAAAAGTTACCAGCATTTTCTCCTTTTCCCACAATGTTTTCAAAAGGCTTCTTTCACAGGGTCGTTAAAAGTCAGGATTGTGTGGTAGAGAGTTAAATGGATACTTTTCCCTATCTGATTGCCAGATATTTCAAAAACCAATAGGATTTAAGCTATTGATGAGATAAACAAACAGTGCAAGTTTCTCGAAAATCCGAATGCAAATGCAGACTTTATTGCGTAAATAAGAAAAAGACAAATGGACAGACGGACAACAGAAACCACACCATAACATAAGCTCTGCTCGCTTTTAGCCAGTAGTGCTAAAAATCAACATTACCTTGGAATATTTGTACTGATTTCTTTAAGTTTGTTCTCACATCCCAGGCTCTGGAAAATGGAGATAAAGTTTGTTTATTTGTTGCTGAACTTTTTAGTATAAGCCAAAACTTTGAGGTCATCTGAGCTAAAAACTGTCACAGAAAACAAATTAGGAGTGAGTCAAATGGAAACTAAAGGAACAATTTGTTTGTTTGACTGTTGTGTAACCCTTTACAATAAAACAAAACTTTAGACTTGTTCCAAATTCAAAGCTGTTGTAAGCGTCAAATAAGATGTGACCCACATGGTGACATTTGTCTCTAAAAGGATAGAAAAATATTGTGGGGAAAAACAAGAAAATGCTGCTTACATGCATTTTCTCTTTTTTTGATAATGTTTTCAGAAGTCTTCTCTGTCAGAGCTATTAAAACAGGATTGTTTTGTAAAGGGTTTATACTGTTTCTCTATCAGTATTTCAGTAACAATGCAGCTTTAGGATGGCTCAAATGACAGAATTTGTCTTTAACCCTTTACCACATTATCACATAAACCTGAGTTTTAATGACCCTGAGAAAGAAGCCTTTTGAAAACATTGTGGAAAAAGGAGAAAATGCTGGTAACCAGCATTTTCTCCTTTTCCCATAATGTTTCCTACCCATCCAAATACAACTTTAAGCACTTGCTTTCATTTGGGCCTGTATAAAGTTTTGTCGTTTGGTAAAGAGTTAAAACATTACAAAATACTGTTACCAGCACAGCAATTCCTTCATACCCATAATGTTCACAAAAGCCTTCTTCCTTCGGTCATTAAAACACCCAATCGTTTTGGTACAGAATTACGGATGATACATAATATACATGTAAAATTGGCAAAGGGAGAAATAGCTTGTTACAAGCATTTTTGTCCCCTTTGCCGCAAGATTTAGAGGTGGTCAGCTCTAAAAGCGAAAAAAAAAATCATCACAATGACAGCGAATTCCTCAGGGAAGGAATGAAACAGTATGAAAAAAAACCCCAACCTATTGTAATAATTTAGGCTATTGCCTTTTTCAAGAGTTTTGAAACAATTTATCCAACTAGAACATTCTTAAACATGTATTACTCTAACCAAATTGTTTAACCCTTTACCACACAATCCCGACTTTTAACGACCCTGGGAAAGAAGGCTTTTGAAAACATTGTGGGAAAAGGAGAAAATGCTGGTAACCAGCATTTTCTCCTTTTCCCACAATGTTTTCTATCCTATCCAATACATAAATCACTATTTAAGCTACATTTAATTTGTCGTCTGCAAATGCTCTCAATTTGGTCCAGTCTAAAATTTTGTCATTTGGTAAGGAGTTAACAAGTAGGAAATGGGGACAGCTTTGGTAAGATAATGACTGACAAAGTGTGGAAAGGCTGATGTTGCATAAGAAAGTCAACATCACTGTGATTTTGTTTCATAGTGAAAAAAATTATCTACTCTACAGATAACAATGGGTAAAATATGTACTTGTATACATTAAGAGCATAAGCTGACAACAAATTACGCGTGGCTCAAATGACAGAATTTGTCTTTGAAAGGACAGGAAACATTGTGGGAAAAGGAGAAAATGCTGATTACAGGCATTTTCTCATTTCCCTGCTATGTTTTCAAAACCCTTTTTCCCAGGGTCACTAAAACATCAGACTGGAAAGGGCTTATGAGACTTTAATCAATGTAGTACTTTTACCTCAATGTTTTATCTGATGATGAAGAGAACAATACATTGTAGTCTGAATTTGCCCAGCACAGTCCTGTCAATGTGTCTTTGTGACCTGAAACATAAATAGGATTGACTGATTAACTCTTTACCACACAACAAAATTTTAAAACTCATCCAAATTGAAAGCATTTGCAGACAAAAATTTAAATATTGCTGAAATGATAGGAATTGTCTTTGAAAGTGTAGAAAACATTGTGGGAGATGGAGAAAATGCTGCTTACCATGATTGTCTTCTTTTCAAGTTATGCTTTTCAATGCCTTTCACCTAAGGGTTATTAAAACATTAAATTGTTTGTTGAATGCCTTTTATAAGGTTTTTAAAACATGGGATTGTTTGGTACAGGGTTGAATGCTGCTGTCAAAATTATCTTGGTCATAATCATTGTGACAGTCCACTTATTCATGGTTCCTATATCTAACTAGCACTAGGCTAGGGCTCTGAAGTGTCTTGCCCAAGGACTACTCAAGAAAAATCCCGTAGCCTTGAATGAGAACTGAACCTCGGGCCTCCGAGATGCAAATCCTACCCCTTCACCACTGAACCATGCAGGATACTGTGACAAGAGCCTTGCAGTCATCTGTGTAGTTGGTGCGCAAAAAGTGACATTTTCTGGTACATGTACCTCTATCAGTCCGGAAGACATTTACTTCAAACTTGGTTTAGCTGTTAAGTATCAAATCTAGCTGGTAACTATCAAGAAGGGAACCCATTATCAATATTTACCAACAACAAAATTTTGGGCTGGACCAAATTAAAAGCATAATTATGCAGAAAACAAATTAAATGCAGCTGAATGGTTGATTTCTGCCTTTGATAAGATAGAAAACATTGTGAAAAAAGGAGAAAATGCTGGTTACAAGCATTTTTCTCCTCTTCCCACATTGTTCTCAAAAGACTTCTTCCTCGGGGTCGCTAAAACTTGGGATTGTGTGGTAAAGGTTTAATATACACGCAGTTCATACCTCTTATAGCTCCTGTTGAGAGCAAGTTCGATCTTTTGAACAATTGAATGGTTTTATTACTATTTGTTGTAGCTATCAGACAATCATCTTCACCACTGTTAAAAAAACAAAAGCTATGAATCTGACAAGAAATACAAATTCTAGAAAAAAATGCAATAATAACAATCATATTAAAATAATACCTGCAGCATTTATTACAGTTTAAAAATATTAGAAATGCATTTCAAGGCTCACAGGAAATGTTTCCCTTATCCCTTTATCAAACTAGCCAGAGCTTTAGCAAACCCTGAGGAATTATGTTTTTGAAAACATTGAGGGAAAAGGAGAAAATGTTTGTTACATCTCTGAAAAAGATCTAACCTGACCTGACCCAGGATATCTAAGTCCCTGGGTAAATGCATATCACATCACTTCAAAGGCTATCTCTATAGCAAGACTGTATGTGTTACCTTAACTCTACCAAACAACAAAATTTTAGACTTGTCCAAATTGAAAGCATTTTGCAGATGACAAATCAAATGTTACTCAAAACATGAAATTTGTCTTTCATTGGGTAGAAAACATTGTGGGAAAAGGAGAAAATGCTGGCAACCAGCATTTTCTCTTTTTTCCCACAATGTTTTCAAAAGTTTTTTCCTCAGGGTCGTTAAAATTCCAGATTGTATGGTAAAGGGTAAACAAAAACAAGCTTCATTCTACTGAACCCTTTACCACTCAGTCCTGTGTTTTCATTTCCCTGAGAAATACAGCTATATTTGATATAAAAATTCAATTATTTGAGCAACATTTAATTGTTCATCTGCAAAATTCTCTCAATTTGGACAAGCCTAAAATTTTGTCAAATGGTCAAGAGTTTTTGTCTTTTTGGTAGTTGAATAATCATGATTTTAAAATAAAACTTATAAATTATATAAGAGCCATGCTCTGTGAAAAGGGGGCTTAATGCATATGAGAAACGATCGACCCAGGTCAGCCCCCAAACTTTTAGCTATTGGTCAATTTTCTGTATGTCCAGGGACCAGTCATTTGCTTAAAAAAGTGGCTATTAGGTATTCATCATTAAATGATGACTTGCTTGGTATAATGGGCATCATGGAGATATCTTAAGCTCCCTTTTGCCACAGCATGGCTGATAATCATGAGTAAGAAAGACTATTTGAATCTAATACTGAAAATACCTTTTTTGACAGGCTACATCAATAACGTAATTTTCCTCTGATGGTTCCAGTGATACAGCAGTCTTTTCTTGCAAATGAAGACTTCTAAACATATTTTCGATCGGCATTTCTATTTTTTTTCCTGGAAAAAAAAAGTTCAACATTTTGCATACATATTTATTAGAGGGGGAAGGATTTTTTCATGGTTATGCTCATCAGAAATAATCTAAGACTGAATAAAATCTGAAACATTTTATCCTTTACCATTTGTGACCTTAAATTACAGTTTTAATGGGTTAATTTTTGTGCCCAGAGCGTTTTCAACTTTGTTCATCTACTAAATATATTTCAATTTATACTAGACTATAAGGAAATATCAATATTTTAACTGTCCTTATTCATAACTCTATTAATCTGTGCTCTCTGAATCAACCAACTAATAAAATTATCTTCTTGCGACAATACTACAACTTAATTCGCTAAAACATTTATTGCGAGAACTGATGCCATCTTTACTAGTACAAAGACGACAGACTACTGGTCGAAATTAAATGGGACGAACGGGGAAAATAGCAAAATAGGGACGAACGGGGAAAATAGCAAAATAAGGGCGAATGGGTTTTAGGACGAACATCTCCCAGGAAAACGCGAAAACACATTGCATATAAAGTTATAGGAATATTCCGGCACCTCTTTACCCCAGTTTGGTAATAAAATACCTATGGAATAACATGCATGATAAAATCATATCTCTTATTGACTTCTTCAGCGGACACTATAAAAAATCAGCTTTCACGTTTTCCTTACATTTAGATAAGAGGAACCTAAAAGTGATTATTACGAACTTGCAGTTTAAACGATTTCACCGGTTTGTTTACAAAATACTTCCAGATAAACTGATTCACCATTAAACAGGTTAATTTCAAAATAAGACATTGTAAAGTGCATTCATAAACATTCTAACGTGTGTAAGTATTGTAGGAATAATATTACATATGCATCCAGTTTCAAATAATGCCCTAAGTGGTTAATTTATACATGAAAAGAAATCCACATTTTAGTGATGGACTGGAGACTGAGTGATTAACAAATTTTGACAATGTTCCAGAACGCTTTACTTGACACACCCATGAATGGTGAAGCTTTTTCGACTTTTTCGAGCTATGAAGCTTTAGAAAACGCTGTTCTTCTACCAGTACAAAGAGGAAAGCAATGGCTTGTGGCATACCGTAACCAGGATTTTTTCCACAATATTTTTTGCCTTTACAAAGACAAATTTCAGTTTTTGTGTCCATTTAATTTGTTGTCTTGCAATTGTTGTGAATTCTGACAATTATGAAATTTTGTTGTGTGGTAAAGAGTTAATCTTTTACAGTACAGAGTGACAAAATTTTTATCACAAATTACAAATGTGACATACCAGTACTTTTCAAGGAAAGTAAAATAAAATCAATTGTTTTTTATCAATATGGACTACATTGAGATAAAGAGTGATTGCTTGTTATGAGCAATTGCTTTTTTTCCCACAGTATACCCCAAGGCAGAGGTTTTTGAATGGCTGTAATTGTAGAAAAATCTGTTGTGAATTGAATAAGATAGAGAAAATATAATGACATAGGTGAATAACAGTGACTTACTAACACAGCAGAGATTTTAGACTCTAACAAATTGAGGGCATTTGCATACTACAAATTAAATATGGCTTTAATCAAGAACTTTGTCTTTGAATGGATAGAAAACATTGTGTGGTGAAAAGGTTAAGAATTATGTAACTTTATATCCAAAATAAAAATCGTTTGGACCGAGTAGTACCCAGAGTTCAGCTTACTTTTTCTTTTAACTTTTTCTTTTAACTTTTTCAGCCCAATCCAAGATGAATGTGTTTATAATGGACAAATAAAATGTGACTCAGATGATGGGGGATTTGTCTGTAATTTTTCGAAAGGGTAGAAAACATTGTCGCAAAAGAAGAAATACAGCTATCTAGCATTCAGTTCTCTCCTCACAATGTTTTCAAGAGCCTTTTTTTTAGTATTTAAAAAAATAATACAGGTTTGTTTGGTAAAGGGTTAATAAAAGCCACCTTTTAATTTAACCCTTTACAACACAATCTGAAAAGGCTTTTGAAATTATTGTGGGTAACAGAGAAAATGCTGATAACCAGCATTTTCTCCTTCTCCGCAGGGTTTTCTACCATATAGAAAAAAAAAGATTGTTGATTTTAGACACTTGTGATTTGTCTTAGAACTGTGGGTGCTTTCAATTTGGATGAGTGTAAAATTTTTCTCATGTTGTAAAGAGTTAAACTAGTCTGTTCTATTTTGTTTTCAGAACCAAAAAGATGTCTATTGTGAAGGAAGGCTATATCAAACGGCACAGCAGTAAGGGTTGAACTTATTCCTTACTCAATCTCCAGTGTAGCTCTGAACATTGTAGTTATTGAAATTCTTATTGATCCTTTTTTTCCAAAAATGTTGCAGACAGTTTGGCCAATTGTCACTGTCAGAACTTGTACAAAAGTAGACTTAGGTAAATTTGTCTGTTTTGTCTATATGTGCTGCTGTTTACCAGACTGAGGGACACTGGATATGTTGAATTGCTCAGAGGTCATGGTGTTTGCGTAGAACACCTGAGGTCCTCAGTTTGATCCCTACCCAGATGCTTGGTTTTTAGCTCCACTGGCCGAAGGCCAGCGGGCTTAGGTCATGGCCTGGTGTCCGTTGTGCGTGCGTGCGTCCGTCCGTCTGTGCGTTAACTTTTATTTCAAATATCTTCTCTGAAACTACCCATCCAATTTTCATGAAACGTCACAGAAATTATCCTGCCATGGTCCTCTTCAGAATTTCTTGAAAGAATTTGATTCCTTCTAAAACTCTGGTTGCCATGGCAACAAAACTGAAAAATATTGGAAATCTTTAAAGATCTTCTTGTCTGAAACCATAAGGCATAGGGCTACCAAATTTGGCATGTAGCTTTATGTAGTAGACCTCTATCAAGTTTCTTCAAATTATAGCCCTGGGGTCAAAATTGGCTCTGCCCCAGGGGTCACAAGTTTTACATAGGCTTATATAGAGAAAACTTTAAAAATCTTCCTGTACCTAGCCATAAGGCCTAGAGCTACCAAATTTTGCATGTAGCTATATCTAGTGGGCCTATACCAAGCGGACCAAAATTTTAGCCCTGGGGTCAAAATTGGCCCCGCCGCAGGGGTCACAAGTTTTACATGGGCTTACATAGTGACAACTTAAGAAATCTTCCTGTTTTGATTTTTGTTTCTGAAATTAGCCTTGCATCAGGGGTCTTATGTTTTACAAAGGCTTCATATGGACAAAACTTGAAAATCACCTTATTTATAACCATACAGCATAGACTTGTATTATTTTGGCATGTGGCTTTATTTTGTGGACCTCTATCAGGGTTCAAGTAATTATGGGATCAAAAATGGCTTTGCCCTGCGGGTCTCAACTTTCACATGGGCTTTTACAGAGAAAACTTTGTAAGTCTTCATTTTGAAACCATTTGGCTCAGAATTGAAATGTTAGTATTTATGGTTTATATTTATAAGCCAGTGGAGCGATACAGGGCCATCATGGCCCTCTTGTTTAGTGAATGTTCTTGGGCATGATACCTCAAAGCACAAGCAAAGTACTAGGGTAATACTTCAATTTCAATTAGTGGAACTCTTCAAGTTAAAGACATGTTTAGACTTACTACCTGGCCCACATATACAGATCTCCAGATAAAAGGAGTGATTTTGATTTCAAAAACTGAAAATATTAATAATTCTCCACTAAACCCTAAGTTATGGGTACTCATTAGAATCGTCTCATCAAGACGATTCTAATGAGTACCCACAACATAGGGCTTGGAAGAGAAATAATGGATTTAGAATGCCATCACTCCCTCTTATCTGGAGCTCTAATATAAATGAAAATGAATTGCAATCAAATACAACCATGTTCACTAAGGAAGGCACAATTCATTGCGATACAGTATCTAATAAGAATATTTAGGCTTGCATTTCGAAATTGTTATTCATGTGATTGTCTGTTTAACATTTTGTCTACATTAAGGGCACTGTGTAATTCTAATAATATGGCACTATCTGGCAGCACTTGTCCATTTTCTAATCAAATATACGCAAGAGTGCTTAACTCTGTACAACACAATCCTGACTTTTAACGGCCTTGAAAAAGAAAGCTTTTGAAAACATTGTGGTAAAAGGAGAAAATGCTGGTAACCAACATTTTCTCCTTTTCCCACAATGTTTTTAACCCTTACCAAAACAAGTATCAATTTTTGGAATACATTTATTTTGTCATCTGCAATTGTTTTCCGATTGGACCAGTTTAAAATTTTGTTGTTTGGTAAAAAGTTTAGGAGAGATAACTCCATCAGACTGGTGATAATGAGTATAATATGGGCTAATCGTTTACCAATCTGAGAGAACCTGGTTGGCTAAGTGGTTGTACTTTTGTCTTAGTAATCCAGAGATTCTGGGTTTGATTCATACCTGTTGAACTGGAGTTTTGCATGAGTGTTTGTTTAGGCAAGGCACAGCAGAACTTCAGCTTCCAGTCTTTTACAGGTGAACCATAGAAATATGCAATAAACCTTACTAAATTTTTGCAGTAAATTGACTGAAATAACATTGAAAGCTGCATAAATTAACACTTATCCATTTGCAACACAATCCTAACTTTTAGCGACCCTGAAAAAGAAAGCTTTTTAAAAACATTGTAGAAAAGTGTCATCTGCAAATACTTTCAATTTCGGCAAATTTTGAATTTAGTTGTTTGCCTTTGAGTTAACTTATTTATCATATGGCCTGCAACATGTGAAATGAGACCTTCGGACATTTGCGTAAAGTGTAGTCTCGGATTAGCCTGCGCAGTCCGCGCAGGCTAATCGGAGATGGCACTTAACAGATACATAAGATTTTTTCATACAGTAGACTTTCGTTAAACAGAAACAGGGAGGTGTCGTCTCGAATTAGTCACAGACCGCACAGGCTGATCTGGGACGACACACTTTTACACATATGTCCAAAGGACCCTTTTCGTGTGTTGCACGCCATATAATGTGTCTTTATTGTCAGTCAATTGACTCAGTTGATGTAAAGCAGTGGGTCAAAATTATCTATGCATTTTGTTTTCTTTCAGAGAATTTGTTTTCTGGAGGTTGGAATGCCGTATATGTGAAACTGTTTCAGGATAGTTACCTGTTAGCATTCAAAAAACAGGGTGACAGAGATCCAAAGGTCAAAATTTTCATGAAGGTAATTGTAAGAATATATTATGATGACATTTTGTAACCCTTTGATTCTTAACCAAACTATCCAGAGTTTAATCCTTGACCGCATAGTCCCAACTTTTAACAACCCAAGGGAAGAAGCCTTTTGAAAACATTGTGGGAAAAGGAGAAAATGCTGGAAACCAGCATTTTGTCCTTTTCCCACAATGTTTTCTACCCTTCCAAATGTGTACTTCTATCTTTTAGTCACAATTACTTTGTCATCTGCAAAATCTTTCAATTTCAGCAAGTCTAATACCGTATAACTGGTTATTTTTTGGGGTGCAAATTTTTGCAGTTTGGGGCCAAAAACGGTACAACTAATTTTTGCGCATTTAATTTTTGCGGTTTCTTAATCTGAAGTAGCTTTTTTTTTTTTTAAAGAACAACTTCAGGTATTGAACACACTTCTTACTCGAAGATATCCCTCGAAGATTGGGCTGTTGAACAGCTAGAGTCATCTGTGCTTCTTTTTTCAGCACTCGTTAAATCTCGAACAGAATTACAGTCTGATATCTCCCTGGGTGATAGAGCTTCAGATAAAGGTCCACTAGGGTCTGGAAAACCTTTCCTTACTAAATATTTTAGCAATGCCATTTTTATTCTTTCAATACACAAACTGACAAAGACTGATAAAAACTGATAAAATCAATCGATAGCATGTAATACTAGTCTTTGTCTACCAATAATTACACAGGTGTACCTTATCATGGAGTGGAAATCAATAATCGGTCACAGTGTAGTGGCTATCGGGTGGTCTGCTGTTAAGAGGGACTGTAGGGGAAAATCAGTCATTATCTGCGCATTTAAAATTTGCGGTCTGACACCATCCACAAAATTCCGCAAATAATACATTGCCGCAAAAATATCCAGTCATACAGTATTTTGTTGTTTGGTGAAGGGTGAGACAACCCTGAGGTAGAAGGCCTTGAAAACATTGTGGAAAGAGGAGAAAATGTTGGTAACCACCCTTTTCTCATTTTCCCTGAATGATTTCTATCCTTTCAAAGACAAATTCTATCATTTCAAACCATAATTTATTTGTTGCCTGCACTTGTTTTCAGTTTTAATAAGTATAAAATTTTGTCATACGGTAAAGAGTTACAGCCTTGGAGCACTTCATGAATAATTCCTCTGTCACTGTTGAACATTGTTTTGACTGTCTTCATTCTGGAAAGCCTGTGGCTTGGACAGAATGTTGTGCAAAGTATTGGTAAAAGATGCCCTTTTGCCACACAATCCTGAATTTTAACACCCCTGAGGAAGAAGCCTTTTGAAAAAACTGTGGGAAAAGAAGAAAATGCTGGTAACTGACGTTTTCTGCTTTTCCCACTTTGCTTTCTTCCTTATCAAAGACAACCTCCACTATTGGAGACACATTTATTTTGTCTGCAAAATGCTTTTTGATTTTGACAAGTCTGAAACTTGGTCATGTGTTAAAGGGATACTCTAGGAGAGCATGGATAGGTGCACCAGTGGCAACAACATCACTGAAATAATGTTAAAAGTGGCATTTAACACAAAACAAATAGTTGAATAGATAAGGGTTTCTGCGTGGCTCAGCTATTTAGATATTTGTCCCGGGTTATACACTTATCCACTATGTACTCCTGAGTCTTATGATCCCAGTTGAAAAAAGTTTTCAAAAAAATTATGGGAAAAAGAGAAAATGCCTGTTACCAGTATTTTCTTCATTCCCTTAGTGTTTTCGACTCTTTCAATGACAAATCCCACCATGTTAGCCACAGTAAAGATACATGTATATCCTTACAGACAGAGAGACAAAAGTCTGTAAAAATTTTAAAGAAAAATGGTTCAGAATTTAGTCAGCTGTATAAATAAAGATAAATTAATAGAGATATATACATGTACAAGGGATCAGTGCATATATTGTGTGTCTTCAATTTAAAATCAGAAACATCATATTAGTGATTTCTTTGATAACCCCCAAGAAAATGAAATGCATTTTCTATTGGCTGTAATCTATGCAACTTTTCAACCGTCAGGGGCAACATTTGGCATGAAGATACAAGAATGGTTATTGTTTTATAAAGTAAACGTGAACTGGGTTAAGGAACTGGATGAAAACAAGTAAAGATATATCTTTAAATTTTTTTCATCAGCAAATCCTTTCAATATGGATCTGTCTAACACTCTGTTATCCTACTAACTGATAAGAGTTTTGAACTTTTCTCATTCAAACCCATTGCCAGAAGAGAAATGAACCATGCTTTGTGAAAAGGGGGCTTAATGCATGTGCAAAAAAGTATCAACCCAGGTCAGCCTGCGCAGTTGGCGCAGGCTGACCTGGGTGAAACTTTTCGCTATTAGTCAATTTTTTGTATGTCAAAGGACCAGTCTACCTCATGATTCAGTCGTTGTTTAAAAAAGTGGCTATTACATGTATGTATTTATAATTATGTGATGGCTTGCTTAGTATAATGTGACACAGAGATGCTTTAAGCCCCTTTTCACAGAGCATGGCTAAAATGAATTGTGGCTCAAGAGTTAGGTTTTGCCTTTGAAAAGGGTGAAAGGGTAGAAGAAATTGAGGGAAATGGGGAAAAGACTGGTTACCAGCATTTTCTCCTTTTCACACAATATTTTATTTTCAAAAGCCTTCTTCAGTGGGATTGTTAAAATTAGATATTGTTTGGTAAAAGGTCAATTGTCTCTTATTACCTAATTAACTTTCTTTGTTATTTATTTGCAGGATGTTTGCAAGCATTTTGCCTTTGGTGAACATGTCACAAAGAACTTCAAAGACTTGCCTCAACTTCCGTCAGGTGGAAACGTCAACTGTTTATTAGCAATACCAGAGAAACCTAGTCACAAAGCAAAGCCTCATTTTTTTCTACTTAACAGTGAGCAAGAACTACAGTAAGTCTTAGTCTGAAATTATTTGAGCTATGCTCTGTGAAAAGGGGACTTAATGCATCTGCGAAAAGTATGGACCCTGGTCAGCCTGCACAGTCTGCACAGCCTGACCCATGCCAAAAGTTTTTTGCTATTGGTCAATTTTCTGCATGTCCAAGGATCAGTCTATATCATGATGAAGTCAGAAAAAAAAAAAGAAAAAAAAAGTGGCTGTCATGGATCCGTAATTATGTCATGGCTTGATTGGTATCATGTGTTGTGGAGATGCATTTAACCCCCCTTTGCCAGAGCATGGCTCATTTTTTTTTTTTTTTTTTTTTTTTTTTTTTTTTTCTCTAGTATAGCTGTTTTTGAAGAAGACATTGAGACAGATATTGTCCTAGCTTGGTCATCTACTGCTGCATCATCTCCCAGTGAAAACTGATATTTTAACTCTTTACCATGTGACAAAAATGTAGACTGGTCTAAATTCAAACCATTTGCCACATGACAAAATGTAGACTGGTCCAAATTCAAACCGTTTGCTGACAACAAAATAAATGTGACTGAAAAATTGAAATTTGTTCTGGGAAGGGTAGAAAACATTGTGGGAAAAGGAGGAAATGCTGGTTACCAGCATTTTCTCCTTTTCCCACAATGTTTTCAAAAGGCTTCTTTCACAGGGTTATTAAAAGTTGGGATTTTGTGGTAAAGGGTTAACATGTTTCTGTTATTTTTGAAGATATTTACTTCAAACTCAGGTTAGTCGGAACTATCAAATGAGAAGCCCATATGCCAAGGGCCAGGAATTTTGAAACATTTTTTGACACAGTTATGTCCCTTTTACAGCTTGGAATTAGGACAGAAATTTCACAGAAAAAGCACCCATATCCAAGCAGTGGCGCCAGCATTCATATTTTTTTTTTTTTTTTTTTTTTTTTTTAATGTCTCATGTTTGAAGCTGTAATGAAATCGGCATCATATAGTTGCATTTTTTATCAGATTGCAAAATTCTAGGCATCTCCAACCTTAAAACATTAGCTGATAACAAATTATATATTATATATGGCTCTCATGATGGATTTGTCTTTGAATTGGTAGAAATCATGAATGGAAAAGGAGAAAATAATGGTTATCAGCATTTTTGCCTTTTCCCAGTGGTTTCACAAAAGCATCTTTTTCACATCATTCAAACAGGATTGTTTGATGAATTTTTATGAAATAAGATTTAACCTTTTTTCAAACCATCCTGTGTTTTGACAATGCTGAGGAATAGTGTCTTTGAAAATATTGTGGAAGAAGGAGCAGTTGCAGGTTAACCCTTAGGCTGGTAAGCACGACTCACGGACCTTTTGCAGACAGTGTAGATCAAGATCAGACTGCACAGAATGTAGTCTGATCTTGGATCTACACTGTCTGATAAGGAGATAGTTCTCCCCCAAAAAGTACCTTTGAAATAGCAAAATTTGGCTTTTACTATTGACTTGAAAGTGTCATTTCACATATTTAACAGGATAAGGGTTGACAGATTTTTAGGCTTCATTTGAGCCACATTAACCCATTGCCGCCTTTTAATGACCCTGGGAAAGAAGCCTTTTGAAAAACATTGTGGGAAAAGGAGAAAATGCTGGTAACCAGCATTTTCTCCTCTTCCCACAATATTTTCTACCCTATCAAAGAAAATTTGCACCATTTGAGCCACATTAAAATCGTCGTCTGCAAATGCTTTCAATTTGGACAAGGCTAAAATTTTGTTGTCTGGTAAAGGGTTAAATTTCATTATCTGCAAATCCCTTCATTGTTGACAGAGAGTCCTCCATACTTGAATGGTAAACTTTTGGAGTCATCATCACATCAGTATAGACCCATAAAACCAATTTTGTCTAATGACAGACAGAATCTTGAGGCAGACTGGCCTTTTTACATGCAGAAAAATGACCAATGGCAAAAGATTTCGACCCTGCATGGATCGCCAAGGTTGACATGGGTCTATACTTTTTGCAGATGCATTAAAACCTCTTTTCACAGAGCATGGCTCATATCAAACTACCCTGGACACCCAAAAAGTTAACTCTCTACCAGACAGTAATAAGGCAGACCCTTCCAAATTGAAAGCATTTGCAGACGACTCATTAAAACATGGCTCAGACTATGAGATTTGTCATTGAAAGGGTGGAAAACACTGGGACAAGGAGAAAATGCTGGTTACCAGCATTTTCTCCATGTCCCACAGTGTTTTTAAAATGCTTTATTCCTCAGGGTCATAAAAATTTGGGAATGTTTGGTGAAGGGTTAGTGTTGGTTTTGTATCTGCCTATATCCTTATATCAAAAATAAATTTGCTTAATTTTTTGCAGTGAATGGATGACAGCAATATGTAGTACAGTAAGTATGAATTTTCTTTTTTTAAATTTGCCAAACGATAATCAAATTTTAAATCATTCCTTCTTGTCATGTACTGGTATATAGTTATCTATTTCTTAAAAAGCGAGCTGCTTTAGACAGTTTTAATTTTTCAACTTTATTGGCTGAAGGCTAGAGAGCTGATGTCATGGCCTAGAGTTTAACATGCCTGAGTGAGTGTGTGTCTGTGTGTGTGTATGTGTGCATATCTGCATTCTCATGTCAGTCTTTTAGTTTTCATTTCAAACAGCTTCTCTGAAACTACTGTGGCAGATTTTGGCCAGAATTCACATCGATGATTCTGGCATGGTCTTCTGCAGAATTCCTTCAGAGAACTTGATTCCATGAAGAAATGTGGTTGCCATGGCAACAAAACTGAAAAATATTGAAAATTAAAAAATCCTCCAAAACCACTGGCTCAAATTCTCTGCAAATTAGTGTGAAGCACCACTGGATGAACCAATTTCAGATGTCTTGTTAAAATTTTGCTCCGTCTTGGCACATGGCTTGGGTTATTTTCACCACATGAGAAGTTAATAGTAAGCTTACATTGATAAAAAGAAATAACTTGTTTTTCTGTGACAGATATTTGTTACCATTTATCTCCCTTGATTATCATTACTGAATTCTGCAAGTAATTTTAGTTTGGACGGGTCTAAAACTTTGTCCTCTGGTAAGTTTTTCATTGAAAATTTGGTAGATAAGTGTACATAGACATGATTTTTTGTCCCTCACAGCTGCCCCAAAGAGAACCCAAACAAGAGAAAATGCAGGCAACAGCAGCCCCACAGCAACAGATGGGAGCCCCACCCGCTTACTCACCATATAATCAAGTCCCAGGGGGCCCACCTATGCCACAACCAGCACCTGTGGGATTTGCCGGTTATGGTTAGTTGTGTTCATATTCTTTCTTTTTAACTCTTAACCAATGGACAAGATTTTAGACCAGTCCAAATTGAAAGAATTTTGTACACGACAAAAAATGTGAATCAGAAACTGAAATTTGTTTTGGAAAGAGTAGAAAACATTGTGAGAAAATGAGAAAATGGTGATTACCAGCATTTTCTCCTTTTCCCGCAATGTTTTCAAAAGCTTTCTTTCTCAGGGTCGTTAAAAGTCAGGATTGTGTGGAAAAGGGTTAAAGATAATAGTAAGCAATTAAGAATTGTAAGACGTTTGATACATAACTTCATGGTAGCTACAGTCCGATCAGGAAAAACAACAATGGATCAACAAAGAATGTTAACAAAAACCATTTCTTAGCTGTATCTTTATATTAGTGGCACAGAAAATATCATACCATTTCACCCAAAGAGAAACCCCACCTTTGGCTTTCTCTGTGAGAGAAAACCCTCCTTGACTTGTATTACTATTGTGCGGGCATTTTGAAATGTTGCCCTAATTATAATCTCTCAGATATTTTTCAAAAACAGCGTATTTCTTCCATGTTGGCACTAATGACTGAAGGTTAAATATGTAAATGTATATAACAACAATGTAGTAGATGGAAATATTGATTACTACAAAGATTATATCCTTTTGTCACAATGCTTTCAAAGGTGATTGGCCACGAGACATAAAAGAAAAAAAAGTTACCATAGTTAACTGGCCTTATAGTATTTAGTACAAAGTACTAACGGTTAAAGTTGTTGCTCTCTCTACATTTGTCTCTGTTCTCTCCCTCCCTCTCTACCTCTCTCTCTTCTGACTTTCTATCTGTTTCTCTCTCTTTCCCCTCCACTTTCTTTCTCCTTTCCTGTTACTCACTGTCTCTCGTCTGAAATTGCAATATGTGTATTTTGATATCAGCAGTTTATTCTTTGAAAGAGGTAAGCTGCATCATGTAAAGGTCATCTTTAGGAGATAAATTGTTTAATGGTATTTTACCACATGACAAAATTTGAAACTTGTCCACTTTGAAAGCATATACAGATGATAAAATTATATGTTACTGAAAACTGCTTTATTCTTGGAAGGGTGGAAAACATGGTGGGAAAAGCAGAAAAAGCTGACTACCAGCATTTTCTCCTTTTTCTACAATGATTTCAAAAGTTTCCTTCTTTAGGGTTGTTAAAAGTGAAGGGTTAACAGATAATAGTCTAAGAATCCTGGCAAGTGTTGCAATTTTTTTGTTTATCTGCAGCCCCAGGTCCAAGCGGCTACCAGCCACCACCTGCCCAACAGCCCTACCCTCAACAGAGCCCCTACCCACAGCAATCTCCCTACCCACAACAGCCATATGCACCTCAGGGTTACCCACAGCAACAGTACCCCACCCAACAGTATGGAGGCTATCCACAGCAACAATGGCAGTCAGGTGCGTAGTTTATCATAATGTCAATACTCCCGTTATCAAACAACCCTCCTTTTCCATGAAAGTGAGGAAAATGGCCCTTGAAAAGTAGAAAATGCTGGTTATGAACATTCATTGAGGTTTATGTCCTTTGAATTTTTTCCAAACAAGAAAATTTATACCGCTCCAAATTGAAAGCATTTTCAGATGACACACTAAATGGGCCATAAATTACTGAATTTGTTTCTGAAAGGTTAGAAAATATTGTGGCAAACTGAGAAAATGCTGGTTACCCCTCAAAATTCAAATTTATATGAATTTGCTTGACCTTCAAAGAGCTGAATTAATGAACAGTGTATTTTTAGCCACAACCATAAAGCCAGTAATTTCAATTTCAAAACTTTTTTGGTCAAAATAGCTAATAAAGAATCGGACAGTAAAGAGTCAAGATAGGACTGCACATCTTTTTTGCAAAAACAACTTAACCCTTTCCCAAACAAGCCCTGGTTTTCACGTGTCTGCAGTACAAGTCTTTTGAAAACACTGGGGGAAAAGGAGAAATTGCTCGTAACGAGCAATTTCTCCTTTTCCCACAGTGCTTTCTACCCTGTTTGTTAACTTTCTGCCATTTTCATCAAATTTAAAATTGTCGTCTGCAAACTCTTCCAATTTGGACCAGTCCAAAATTTGTCGTTTGGGAAAGGGTTAAGCTGCACTAAAGGCACTTTACCCTTTACAGAATAATTCCATGTTTAAATGACACTTGCAAGTGTCAAAAAACAGTTTTTGAAAACATTGTGGGAAAAGGAGAAAATGCTGGTAACCAGCATTTTCTCCTTTTCACACAATATTTTCTAAAGCTTTCCCTATCAGGGTTGTTCAAACTCAGGATTATTTGGAAAGTGTTAGATTGGTTGTATAGTGTTTAACGCCGTTTTCAACATTATTTCAGTTATACTGCGGCGGCCAGTGCACCTATCCATGCTTTTCCTGGAGTCTCTGTTACCAGTACTCTGCACAATGTTCTTTCCAAGCCACTGGCTGCTTTCCCACATAACCATCGTCGAAACAATGGTCAGCGGTGAGAGAGGAATGAATCCTGTCGCAATGACTATCATCAATCCGCGGAAGGAAATTGGCCGAGCTGGGGATCGAACCAGCGACCTCCTGTTCTCAAGTCTTGTACGCTACCGACTGAGCTACGGGGCTCGGCTGGAAAGTGTTAGAAGGCTGGTAATTTTCTTAGGTCTTCACTCTTTACCAAACGACAAAATTTTAGACTAGTCCAAATTGAAAGCATTTGCAGACGACAAAATAAATGTGACTTAAAATTGAAATATGCTTTTGGAAGGGTAGAAAACAGTGTGGGAAAAGGAGAAAATGCTGGTTACCAGCATTTTCTCCTTTTCCCACAATGTTTTCAGAAGGTTTCTTTCTTCTGGTCATTAAAAGTCGGGATTGTCTGGTAAAGGGTAAAGTAAGTCTTATTTTTAGGTTTAACCCTTTACCAGACGACAAAATTTTAGCCTTCTCCAAATTGAAAGCATTTGCAGACGACAATTTCAATTTGGCTAAAATGGTGCAATTTTTCTTTGATAGGGTAGAAAACGTGGGAAAAGGAGAAAATGCTGGTTACCAGCATTTTCTCCTTTTCCCACAATGTTTTCAAAAGGCTTCTTTCCCATGGGTGTCAAAAGGCGTCATTGTGCGGTAAAGGGTTAAGAATTATTGTAGATTGGAAGCAAAGGTTGGGTTTTTTCTTCTGATAATTCAAGATGGCTTTAGATCCTTTAGTAGTAAACAAAATTTTGTACCAGAAGACAAGTTTCTCTGTGAAAGTAGTGAGACTAAAGGATGCTGATATAATTTTATTAATATGATTTTGAAATAATTTTGCAGCGCCCTATGGATACCAGGCCCCACCTCCCCAAGGGTATGCAGCCCAGGGGTACCCACAACAGCAGGTTGTCTATGTACAGGATAAGAAAAAGTCTGGAGGATTGGGGGGAATTATGGGTAGTAATACTGGGAAAATGGCAGCAGGTTTGTAACATAGATTTATTGTTTGTTTGTTTGTTTTTTTTGTTAAAGAAAGGTTTTAGAAGGAGAAGGTGCAACTTTGTTCACATGCCAGTCTTCTTAACCCTTTACCAAACAACAAAATTTTGGTCTCTACCAAATTGAAAGAATTTGCAGACAACAATTTAAATGTAGATCAAATGATGATTTTTAGCTCCACTGGCCGAAGGCCAGCGGGCTTATGTCATGGCCCGGTGTCCGTTGTGTGTCCGTCCGTGCGTGCGTGCGTGCGTGCGTCCGTCCGTGCGTTAACTTTTATTTCAAACATCTTCTTCTCTGAAACTACCCGTCCAATTTTCATGAAACTTCACAGAAATGATCCTGCCATGGTCCTCTTCAGAATTTCTTGAAAGAATTTAATTCCTTCAAAAACTCTGGTTGCCATGGCAACAAAACTGAAAAATATTGGAAATCTTTAAAAATCTTCTTGTCTGAAACCATAAGGCGTAGGGGTACCAAATTTGGCATGTAGCTTTATGTAGTAGACCTCTATCATGTTTCTTCAAATTATAGCCCTGGGGTCAAAATTGGCTCAGCCCCAGGGGTCACAAGTTTTACCTAGGCTTATATAGAGAAAACTTTAAAAATCTTCCTGTACCTAGCCATAAGGCCTAGAGCTACCAAATTTTGTATGCAGCTATATCTAGTGGGCCTCTACCAAGCAGGCCAAAATTTTAGCCCTGGGGTCAAAATTGGCCCCACTGCAGGGGTCACAAGTTTTACATGGGCCTACATAGTGACAACTTAAGAAATCTTCCAGGACCTAGCCATAAGGCCTAGAGCTACCAAATTTTGCGTTTAGCTTGATCTAGTGGGGGTCTACCAAAAGTGCCCAAATTACAGTCCTGGGGTCAATTTGGCCTCATGCTGGGGGGTGGGGGGGAGGTTCACAAGATTTACATGGGCTTATATAGGGAAAACTTTTAAATCTTGGTGTACATAGCCATAAGGCTTAGGGCTACCAAATTTTGCATAATTATAGCACTATCTAGTGGACAACTACAAAGAGGGCCCCAAGTTACAACCCTAGGATCAAGTTTGGCCTTGCACCACGGGTCACAAGTTTTACGTGGGTTTATGGAGTGAAAAGTTCAGAAACCGTCTTGTTACTAGCCATAAGGCCAAGAACTCCCAAATTTGATCATAAACATGTGCTTGTAGGGTGAAAATTCAAAAAAATCCTGTTGCTCCTAACCGCAAACCCAAGGGCTACCAAATCTGGATCACTTTTGATTTTTTTTTGAAATTAGCCTTGCATCAGGGGTCTTATGTTTTACAGAGGCTTCATATGGACGAAACTTGAAAATCACCTTATTTATAACCATACAGCTTAGACTTGTATTATTTTGGCATGTGGCTTTATCTTGTGGACCTCTATGAGGGTTCAAGTAATTATAACTCTGGGATCAAAAATGGCTTTGCCCTGCGGGTCTCAACTTTCACATGGGCTTTAACAGAGAAAACTTTGTAAGTCTTCATTTTGAAACCATTTGGCTCAGAATTGAAATATTCAGTATGTATGGTTTATATTTATGAGCCAGTGGAGCGATACAGGGCCATCATGGCCCTCTTGTTGTAATTGGTAGGGTAGAAGACATTGTGGGAAAAGGAGAAAATGCTGGTTACTAGCATTTTCTACTTTTCCCACAATGTGCTCAAAAGCCTTTTACCACAGGGTCGTTAAAACTTGGGATTGTGTGGTAAAGGGTTAATGTGTGCCTTAGTTGCTGGTGTTTTATTTGAAATAACTGTCATCTGTCCTTAGGGAAATATTAGACTTTTTGGGAACAGTCTAGATTTAGATTAGTATGCTCAAGTTGATGTGTAGATTCATTTGGGGTCCACACTGACCAATTAAATTTTAACCCTTTACCAAACAACAGAATTTTAGACTTGCCAGTATTGAAAGAACAGAAATTTAGACTTGCCAGTATTGAAAGCTTTTGCAGCCGACGAAATGATTTTGACTCAAAGGAGAAATTTGCCTTTTGGAAGAGAAGAAAACTGTAGGAAATGGAGAAAATGCTGGTTTCCAGCATTTTCTCCTTCTCCCACAATGTTTTCAAAAGGCTTCGTTTTTAGGGTCATTGAACCGTGGGATTGTGTGGTAAAGGGTTACAGAACATTTTGCCTGGCACGTCCTTGAATTTGCATTAGTTTTATCTCTGCTGTTTTTCACAGCAAGCACCAAGGTTTTGGCATCGCTCTATTGTCTTCTTGGTTGTCATCATGTTTCAAAAATCTAAACATTTTCTCATATTATCAGTCATAACTGATGGTATTTACTTCAACATTCAAAGTTGTGCCAGTAAAGGTGTGACAATGTCAGGAAAAAAAATGTGTAGGTACACTGACCGCACTGATATGGCTGAAACTGTTTAAACAAAAATAAAATCTAACATAAACAACATCAACTGCATGGAGTTGTAAAAAAATCTATTAAGACCTGTGGATAACAAATGTATGTCACCAGACAACAAAATTTTGGATTCTTCCATTCTGGAAGAATTATCAGATGATAAATTTTTAATGAAGTCTGTATAAAATGATTGGATTTGTCTTTGAAAGGGTAGAAAACATTGTTGCATAGGGAGAAAATGCTGGTCACCAGCATTTTCTCCCTTCCATTCTGAAAGAATTTTCAGATGACAAATTTTTAATACAGTTGGGCTTAAATGATTGGATGTTTCTGTGATAGGGTAGAGAACATTGTAGAAAAATTGAAAATGCTGGTCACCAGCCTTAACCACACAGTCCTGAGTTTTAATGACCCTAGGAGAGAAGCCTTTTGAAAACATCGTGGTAACCAGCATTTTCTCCTTTTCCCACAATGTCTTCTACCTTATCAAAGACGAGTTCCATTATTTGATTCACATTCAGATTGTGGTCTGCAAATGCTTTGAATTTAGACAAGTCTACATTTTTAGCTCATCATGAGCACAAAGTGCTCAAGGTAAGCTAATGTGATCGCCGTATGTCCGGCGTCAGTTGTCTGTCATCCGTCGTCCGTCAACAATTTCTTAAACGTCTTCTTCTCCTAAACCATTGGGCCAATCTTGATGAAACTTGGCAGGGATGTTCCTTGGGTGAAGCTCTACCAAAGTTGTTCAAAGAATTGAATTCCACCCTTAACTCTGGTTGCCATGGCAACAAAAATGAAAAAAATGCAAAATCTTTGAAAATCTTCTTCCCTGAAACTAGATGGCGCAGAGCTTTGATATTTGGCATGTAGCATCTCCTAGTGGACCTCTACCAAGTTTGTTCATATGATGTCCCTGGGGTCAAAACTGGCCCCGCCCCAGGGGTCACATGCTCGAGCATAGTCACAAAGAAGGAAAACTTTAAAAATCTTCTTCTCTGAAACTTGAAGGCGTAGAGCTTTGATATTTGGTATGTAGCATCTCCTAGAAGACCTGTACCAAATTTGTTCATATGATGCCCCTGGGGTCAAAACTGGCCCTGCCCCGGGATCACAAGTTCGAACATAGGAACAAAGAAGGAAAATTTTAAAAACCTTCTTCTCTAAAACTAGAGGGCATAGAGCTTTGATATTTGGCATGTAGCATCTCCTAGTAGACCTCTACCAAGTTTGTTCATATGATGCCCTTGGGGTCAAAACTGGCCCTGCTCAGGGATCACAAGTTCGAACATAGGAACAAAGAGGGAAAACTTTAAAAATCATCTTCTCTGAAACTGGAAGGCATAGAGCTTTGATATTTGGCATGTAGCATCTCCTAGTAGACCTCTACCAAGTTTGTTCATATGATGCCCTTGGGGCCAAAACTGGCCCCGCCCCAGGGGTCACAATTTCGAACATAGGAACAAAGAGGGAAAACTTTAAAAATCATCTTCTCTGAAACTGGAAGGCATAGGGCTTTGATATTTGGCATGGAGCATCTCCTAGTGGACCTCTACCAAGTTTGTTCATATGATGCCCTTGGGGTCAAAACTGGCCCTGCCCCCTGGGTCACAAGTTCGAACATAGGAACAAAGAAGGAAAACTTTAAAAATCATCTTCTCTGAAACTGGAAGGCATAGAGTTTTGATTATTGGCATGGAGCATCTCCTAGTGGACCTCTACCAAGTTTGTTCATATGATGCCTTTGGGGTCAAAACTGGTCCTGCCCCGGGGGTCACAAGTTCAAACATAGGAACAAAGAAGGAAAACTTTAAAAATCTTCTTCTCTGAAACAGGAAGGCGTAGAGCTTTGATGTTTGGTATGTAGCATCTTCTAGTAGACCTCTACCTAGTTTGTTCATATGATGCCCTTGGGGTCAAAACTGGCCCTGCCCCAGGGGTCACAAGTTTGAACATAGGAACAGAGAAGGAAAACTAAAAAAATCTTCTCTAATATTGGAAGGCGTAGAGCTTTGATATCTGGTATGTTGCTTCTCCTAATGGACCTCTACCAAGTTTGTTCAAATGATGCCCCTGGGGTCAAAACTGACCCCGCCCTGGGGGTCTCAAGTTCGAACATAGGAGCAAAGAGGGAAAACTTTAAAAATCATATTCTCTGAAACTGGAAGGCATAGGGCTTTGATATTTGGCATGGAACATCTCCTAGTGGACCTCTACCAAGTTTGTTCATATGATGCCCTTGGGGTCAAAACTGGCCCTGCCCCCTGGGTCACAAGTTCGAACATAGGAACAAAGAAGGAAAACTTTAAAAATCTTCCTCTCTGAAACAGGAAGGCGTGGAGCTTTGATATTTGGTATGTAGCATCTTCTAGTGGATCTCTACCAAATTTGTTTATATGATGCCCTTGGGGTCAAAACTGGCCCAACCCTGGGGGTCACAAGTTCGAACATAGGAACAAAGAAGGAAAACTTTAAAATTCTTCTTTTCTGAAACCGAAAGGTGTGGTGCTTTGATATTTGGTATGTTGCATCTCAGAGTGGACTTCTACCAAGTTTGTTCATATGATGCCTCTGGGGTCAAAACTGGCCCTGCCCTAGGGGTCACAAGTTCCAACATATGAACAAAGAGGGAAAACTTTAAATTTCTTTTTCTCTTAAACGGGAAGGTGTAGAGCTTTGATATTTGGTATGTAGCATCTCCTAGTGGACCTCTACCAAGTCTGTTCCAAGGATGCTGCTTGTGTCAAAACTGGCCCAGCCCGGGGGGTCACAAGTTCGAACATAGGAACAAAGAAGGAAAACTTTAAAATTCTTCTTTGAAACTGGAAGGCGTAGAGCTTTGATATTTGGTATGTAGTGATTCTCTTCTAAGTTTGTTTGCCCATCTAAGCACAACCAGTTCATTGAGTTCAAAATTGGGTCATCTTGGGTCATAAACTAGGTCACTAGGTCAAATTAAAGAAATACCTTGTTTGCACTCTCGAGGCCACATTATTTGCTCAATTGCCTTGAAAATTGGTCAGAAAGTTTGTCTTTATAAAATCTCACAGAAGTCTGAATTTGGGTCAACTGGGGTCATAAACTAGGTCACTGGGTCAAATTAAAGAAATACCGTGTTTGCACTCTGGAGGCCACATTTATTGCTCAAATGACCTGAAATTTGGCCAGAATGGCCTTGATGAAATAGCAGATGAGTTTGGATTTGGGTCACCTGGAACCATAAACTAGGTCACTAAGTCAAATTAAAGAAATACCTTGTGGGCACTCTAGAGGCCACATTATTTGCTCAATTGCCTTGAAAATTGGTCAGAAAGTTTGTCTTTATAAAATCTCATAGAAGTCTGAATTTGGGTCAACTGGGGTCATAAACTAGGTCACTGGGTCAAATTAAAGAAATACCGTGTTTGCACTCTGGAGGCCACATTTATTGCTCAAATGACCTGAAATTTGGCCAGGATGGCCTTGATGAAATATCAGATGAGTTTGGATTTGGGTCACCTGGAACCATAAACTAGGTCACTAAGTCAAATTAAAGAAATACCTAATGGGCACTCTAGAGGCCACATTTATTATTCAGTTGATTTGAAAATTGGTTAAAATGTTTCTTTTGATAAAGTCGAAGACCAGTTCAAATTTGGGTCACCTGGGGTCATAATCTAGGTCACTAGGTCAAATTAAAGAAATACTTTGTGGGCACACTAGAGGCTACATTTTTTGCTCACTTGACTTGAAAATTGGTCAGAATGTTTGTCTTTGTGAAATATGAGTTTGAAATTGGGTCACCTGGGGTCATAAACTAGGTCACTTGGTCAAATTAAAGAAATACCTTTAAAGCTCTCTACTCAGGTGAGCGATACAGGGCCATCATGGCCCTCTTGTTTCATCTGGTTAAAGAGTTAAAATATGGAATTATTTGGTAAAAGAAAAACAGAAACTGTTAATGTTTCTCCTTTCGCAGGTTTGATAGGTGGAGCTGCCCTTGGGTACGGTGCAGGAAGAATGATGGGACATGGGCTAGGATGGGGTTTCGGAGGATTTGGAATGGGACGATGTGGCAGCTGGAGCTCACTAAGCAGTTTCGGAAGTTGTGGAAGTTTTGGAAGTTTCGGCAGCTTTGATTGATTCTCAATGTTTTCCAGTGGCCATTTGATGGGTCAGTATTCACCAACCATTCTTAAGAACATGCTTAGTCTCATTCTCCAAGATTTTCTAACTTTTAAAGTCACACAAATTCTGATTGGCGTAACCATTTGGGTTAAGCCAATCAGAAGTTGTGTTACTTTCAAAGTTAGAAAATCTTGGAAATTGAGACTAAGTATGTTCTTAACTCATTTCCAAATGATAAACTTTTAGACTGGTCTGAATTGAAAGCATTTGCAGACGACAAATTAAATATTGATCAGATATTTAATTTGTTGTACTGGTCTGTGATAGGATAGAAAACATTGTGGGAAAAGGAGAAAATGCTGGTTACCAGCATTTTCTCCTTTTTCCACAATGATTTCAAAAAGCTTCTCCCTCAGGGTTGTTAAAACTTGGGATTGTGTGGTAAAGGGTTAAGAATGGTTGGTGAACATGGGCCTGATCTTTTATGTAACTTGGCAAAGCATGACTGATGTGAATTTAAAAGATATTTATCCTTGTATTCCTGAAAAAGGCTTTAATTGTTTATGTGCCTAGTGTAGATTAAGATCAGGCTGAACAGAATATGCAGTCTGATCATCAATCTACACTATCAGATTCTAGCTGCACTGACTGAAGGCCAGTGAGCTAATGTCATGGTCCGGTGTCTGTTGTGCTTCTGTCAGTTTGTTTGTCTGACCTCTGTCCATGCATAAGCTTTCATTTCAAGCATCATCTCTGAAACTACCAATTCTGTTTTGACCATACTTCACAGAAGTGATCCTGCTGTGGTCCTTTTCAGAATTCTTTCAAAGAATTGAATTCTGATAGAAAACTCTAGAAAACCAAAAAATATTGAAAATCTTTTAATGAAAATCTTCTTGTCTGAAAGTACAAGGGCTAGGGCTACTGAATTTTGCATGCATCTACACCAAATGGAACTCTACCAAGATTGCTCATATGATAGCCCTGGGGTGAAATATATAGGTAAATAATAAAGATTTGAAAAAGTATTATGGTTCTTTACCATAAGGCCTATGGCTTCCAAATTCTGCATGTAGCTTCATCTTGTAGATGTCCATCAAGGTGCTTTAAATCATAGCCCTAGTGTCAAAATTGCCTTGCCTTGGGGATCACAAGTTTTACTTAAGCCTATACAGTAAACTTTAAACATCCTTGTGTTCCTTACCATAAATCCTACAGCTACTAAATTTTGCATTAAGCTTCATCAAGTGGATCATTATCCAGTTTGGCCAAAACTTAGCCCTGAGGTCAAAATTAGCCCCACCGTGGAGGTTACATATTTTACAGGAGCTTTATGTTGTGGAAACTTTAAATATCTTCTTGTCTATAAGCATTCAGCCTAGACCTGTGTTATTATGCGCCCCTTTAACGAAGCAGGGGTATATTGCTTTGCACATCTTGGTCGGTCCGTCGGTCGGTAGACCTTACCTTGTCCGGATGATAACTAGACACAGAATTGACCTAGGTTCGTCAAATTTGGCACAGACATGCGTCTCGGAGTGTAGATGATCCCTAATGATTTTGAGGTCAATCGGTCAAATGTCAAGGTCACAGTGACCGTCAACATGTTGATATATAGACCTAAGCTTGTCCGGATGATAACTAGACACAGAATTGACCTAAAGTCGTCAAATTTGGCACAGACATGTGTCCTCGGAGTGTAGATGATCCCTATTGATTTTGAGGTCAATCGGTCAAATGTCAAGGTCACAGTGACCGTCAGCATGTTGATATATAGACCAAACCTTGTCGGGATGATAACTAGACACAGAATTGACCTAAGTTTGTCAAATTTGGCACAGACATTTGTCATGGAGAGTAGATGATCCCTCTTGATTTTGAGGTCAATCGGTCAAATGTCAAGGTCACAGTGACCGTCAACATGTTGATATATAGACCAAACCTTCTCCGGATGATAACTAGACACAGAATTGACCTAGGTTCGTCAAATTTGGCACAGACATTTGTCTCGGAGTGTAGATGATCCCTATCGATTTTGAGATTAATCCATCAAAGGTCAAGGACACAATTGCCTTCAACTTAATGATATATAGACCAAACCTTGTCCAGATGATAACTAGACACAGAATTGACATAGGTTCTTCAGATTCTGTACAGATATTCGTCTTTGAGTGTAAATGATCCCTATCGATTTTGAGATTAATCCATCAAAGGTCAAGGTCACAGTGGCCTCCAACTTAATGATATGTAGACCAAACCTTGTCCAGATGATAACTACACACAGAATTGACCTAGGTCCTTCAAATTTTGTACAGATATTCATCTTGGAGTGTAAATGATCCCTATCAATTTTAAGGTTAATCCGTGAAAGGTCAAGGTCACAGTGACCAGATGATTCAGGGCCCGTGCTGCCGTTCGCCACTTGAGCCATTTGCTCAAAAAAAATTAAAGTGTCTCAAAAATCATCATATGTGGCTCAACTTGTCGCTCGAACATTTTATTCGCGTATTATCGGGGACGTAGTAAGCATCAAAGTCGACTGGGAAAAAGCGGAAGTCGAACACGCGTGCCAAGAAGAAAATTGATAATCCAGTCTGTGTATCAGCGACTGTGTACAATCTTGTATGTATACACACGGCGGTGTGTATAATTATGCGAACTGTTGACAGAATATCACGTTTAACAATTCAAGTGGGCTATAAATCAGACAATTAAAGGATGTTAATTACTTGATTAGCAATTATTGCCGACTTTGACCCATCTCCCTGTATCAATGTGGCAGTAGGGGAGCATGACTGTTTTACAAACAGACATCTTGTTTGGTATATAGCTTGATTTAGTAGACATTTACCGGGATTCGATGACTTATAGACCTTAGGTCAAAAATAGCCCCGGGGGGGGGGGGGGGGGGAGGGTCAAAACTTTTATATGGGCATTTATAGAGAAATCAAGTTTCTCTGTTCTAAGGTTGTATTCTTCAAAGAAATTTAATTGTCCTTACAGATTTCTTAATTTAACTCTTTACTAAACCACAAAATTTTTAGACTGGTCCAAATTGAAAGCATTTTCAGGCAACACGATAAATATGATTAAAAAATTGAAATAGGTTTTTGGAAGGATAGAAAACATTGTGGGAAAAGGAGAAAATGCTGGTTACCAGCATTTTCTCCTTTTCCCACAATGTTTTCAAAAGGCTTCTTCCTCAGGGTTGTTAAAAGTTGGGATTGTGTGGTAAAGGGTTCAATGAGTTTAATGACGATCAATGTCACGATTATGTGTATGGTACATGTAATTTATTAGGCAGTGGAGTGATACAGGGCCATCATGGCCCTTTTGTTTGTCAGATATTCTGTCTTTTGTTGAGACTGGGAATGTCCTTTTCAGTTATCTATTTACACTCTTCCAAATTGAAAGCATTTGCAAGCAACAAACTAAATATGGCCCATATTATTGGATTTGTCTTTGAAACGGTAGAAAACATTGTGGGAAAAGAAGAAAATGCTCATTACCAGCATTTTCTCCATATCCCACAATCTTTTTTAAAAGCAACAGGTGTAGGTTATGATGGCGATAGAATTAACAATACTCATAAACCCTTTCAGCGCCAGAGGCCAAAATGGGGGGAGGCTTTTCAGGCAGTGTAGATCAAGATCAGACAACAGAGGATGTGCAGTCTGATCTTACATCTTTACTTTCTGCTTGTTTAGTCAAGCCCATAAGATAAAAGTCTTACCGAGTTTGAATGGATTGTATTTTTAGCCTTCAAGAAAGAAGTCAATTCGATGTCTGATGCTGTGGCAAAAGGGGGCTTAATGCATCTCCATGATGCATGACACGGAACAAGTTGTCACATGACCGTGGATCCATAAGATGTAATTTGTCTAACAACAGACTGATTCGGGAGGTAGACTGGTCCTTTGATACACAGAAAATTGACCAATTGCGAAAAGTTTCGGCCCAGGTCAGACTGCGCAGGCTGACCTGGGTCGATACTTTTCACAGATGCATTTAGTCCCCATTTCTTAGAGTATGACTCGTGTACATGGCGCTCAGAGTTGAGCTCAAATTCAACTTTCACAGTCTGACATTATGTACAGATGTAATCGATATCTATTTTTTAGTATATTTAATTTTTTACCACCTGTTTACAATTCTTTCTGAACTTTCAGTAGACCTCTTTAAAACTTTATGGTGAATGGGGACATAGTACACACTGACAATTTTTCCTTTAGCCACAATGTTTCAATATGTATTAATGCATGAAACCTGATTGAGATTGATTATGTTACAAGGATGAAGTCAAAGTTTTACTCTTTGCAAACATTTGCTTCACACATGCAATCTGGAAGATTTATGGCAGTTGTCATTGTTACATTGTTACGTTTTCTTAGTTTTCATACCCCCCCCCCCCCCACACACCTATGCAATAGATGGGGCTATACTGGTTTCACCATGTCTGTCTGTCCGTCTGTCTGTCTGTCTGTCCATTAATCCATCATTAAATTTTTTTGTTTCTGTGCTCAAACTCAAAAGCTGTTTGACCTAGGACCCCGAAACTTTATACAAGTGTTCCTCATGACCCAAGGAGGTGCCGTATCGTTTTTGGGTCACATGGGTCAAAGGTCAAGGTCACAGGTGAACTTTGTTCTCTCTTATTGAGGTGCTTCAGTGACAAGGTGCTGCTGGGGGTTATTTGTCCGCTTTGCGACAGTTCTAGTTAAAATTGTGTTAGTTTCTTGGAACAGTGAATTGTAATTTACAGTTATTGTCTGAATGTGATATTGTTTGTTTGATGGAAATTATGTTTTTGAGGTTTGCTTTTTACTGATCTGATGTGCACATCGTATCTGCATATCTCTTTACCAAACAAATCCGGGGTTTTAACGACACACAGACGGAAGGCTTTTTAAAACATTCTGGGAAAAGGGAGAAAATGCTGGTATCCAGCATTTTCTCCTTTTTCCACAATGTTTTCAAAAGCTTTCTTTCTTAGGGTTGAAAAAACTTGGTATTGTTTTTGGAGGAGTTCAGATAATTTCATGTTACAAGACTTAGTGTTCAGAAGGACTTTGTACTGATATGTTAGATTGTGCTGTCTGTAGAATATCTGTTCTCGGCTTTGCAGGATTTGTTTCAAATGACTTTTTTTTTTATAGCAGAAGTAGGGCCGGGAATGTAGCAAAGATGATGGCTATGACAGAGGCCTGATCTGAACCTTCTTATATTCAGCTAATTTGTTTCTCTATTTTTCTCGGAAGGCTTTCTTGCAAAAGATGATATTGAAGCCTGTGTCTATAAACAGCAACCATTCTAGATTTTATTTTTAAGTCTGATTCTAGATATAGAAATCAATATCTGATTGGCTAAACCATTTGGTGTAAGAATGTTTGGTGAAAACAGACCCATGGCTTCAACCTAGCTGTGGGCTTCAAGAGGCTTGAAATTTTATTTTTCATTTTATTTTATGAATCAAAATAAATCTAAGGTTTAAGGAGTGTTCAAGACAAGTGTTTGTGTGTTTGGGTTTTGTCAATTGTTGCAATCTATTTGTTTTAGGTATAATCATTATGTTTTTCATTTTAACTCTTTGCCAAACAATCCTATGTTTTAACATCCCTGAAGAAAAAGGATTTTGAAAACATTGTTGGAAAAGGAGAAAATGCTGGTAACCAGCATTTTCTCCTTTTCCCAAAATGTTTTCTACTCTTGTGGGAACACATTTTATCATTTGAGTCACATTTATTTTGTCATCTGCAAATAATTTCAATTTGTACAAGTCTAGAATTCTGCTGTCTGGCAAAGATTTAAGATGAATACAATTATTTGTATTTTATATCATGGCTCACCTTTTACACTTCATAGTGTTTTTTTGTTTATACATATCATTCCCATGAGAAAGGCCAGATTTCCTTTTTACATGGACATAAGTTTTTCTTCTGTCTACATAGCCAAGATCTGATATAGTTTTGAACTGTTCTCACATTGCTATTTAACTCTTTACCAAATGACAAACTTTTAGACTTGTCCATGTTGAAAACATTTGCAGACGACAAATTAAATGTAATCCAAATGATGATTTCAGTCTTTGAAAATGTAGAAACATTGTGGGAAAAGGAGGAAATACTGGTTTCCAGCATTCCCCTCTCCCACAATTTTTTCAGATATCTTCTACCTCGTGGTCATGAAAACACTGGATTGTTTGGTAAAGGGTCAACACTTTACCACACAATACTGACTTTTTACGACCCTTAGAAAGAAAGCCTTTGAAAACAATGTGATTCCCACAATGTTTTCTACCCTCCCCAAATCATAATTCACCTTTGCAGTCGCATTTTTTTTGTCGTCTGCAAATGCTTTCAATATGGACTAGTCTAAAATTTTGTTGTTTGGTAAAGAGCTTATTAAATAAGACTGGTGCTCTGGCCAAAAGGGGGTTAATGCATGTCCGTAACGCATTATACTGAGCAAGACATCGTATAATTACGGATCCATACAATCCATTTTGTCTAACAACCGACTAGATCATGAGGTACACTGGTCCTTTGTCACACAGACATTTGACTGACACCAAGAAGTTTTGACTCAGGTCAGCCTATGCAGACTGGTCAGCCTGACCTTGTCAGTACTTTTTACATGTGCATTAAACCCCTTTTTCAAAGAGCATGGAAAATGTTATAACATTGTATTTTAATCTTTATTCTTTTTCTATGCTGGAAAACTTAAAATTATTTCACAGCCAGTAATTATGGCAGTAAATGGAAAAACTCTTTACTATTTATCAGTTGACCTCATAAATGGTTTGTTGGTTCCGTACAGTGTTTTGTTGTGGCAGAGATTTCAGACTTCTTCTGCATCAAGTAAAGGTATATTTATTTGAATAAAATGTGAGCAGGGATGTCAGCAAATGGTAAAAACATTATTTCTTCACTGAAACCTTGTTAGCTCACCTTAGCACAACGTGCTAAAGGTGAGCTATTGTGATCGCCCTATGTCCGTCGTCCGTCAACAATTTCTTTAAACTTCTTCTCCTAAACCACTGGGCCAATCTTGATGAAACTTGGCAGGGATGTTCCTTGGGTGAAGCTCTACCAAAATTGTTCAAAGAATTGAATTCCACCCACAACTCTGGTTGCCATGGCAACAAAAAGGGGAAAAAAGCAAAATCTTTGAAAATCTTCTTCTCTGAAACTAGAAGGCGCAGAGCTTTGATATTTGGTATGTAGCATCTCCTAGTGGACCTCTACCAAGTTTGTTCATTTGATTTTCTGGGGTCAAAACTGGCCCTGCCCCAGGGAGCACAAGTTTGAGCATAGTCACAAAGAAGGAAAACTTTAAAAATCTTCTTCTCTAAAACTTGAAGGCGTAGAGCTTTGATATTTGGCATGTAGCATCTCCTAGTGGACCTCTACCAAGTTTGTTCATATAATGCCCCTGGGGTCAAAACTGGCCCCGCCCTGGGGGTCACAATTTCCAACATAGGAACAAAAAAGGAAAACTTTAAAAATCTTCTTCTCTGAAACTAGAGGGCATAGAGCTTTGATATTTGGCATGAAGCATCTCCCAGTGGACCTCTACCAAGTTTGTTCATATGATGCCCTTGGGGTCAAAACTGGCCCTGCCCCGGGGGTCACAAGTTCAAACATAGGAACAAAGAGGGGTAACTTTAAAAATCATCTTCTCTGAAACTGGAAGGTGTAGAGCTTTGATATTTGGTATGTAGCATTGCCTAGTGGACCTCTACCAAGTTTGTTCATATGATGCCCCTGGGGTCAAAACTGGCCCCGCCCCGGGGGTCACAAGTTTTAGCATAGTAACAAAGAAGGAAAACTTTAAAAATCTTCTTCTCTGAAACTAGAAGGTGTAGAGCTTTGATATTTGGCATATAGCATCTCCTAGTGGACCTCTACCAAGTTTGTTCATATGATGTCCCTGGGGTCAAAACTGGCCCCGCCCCGGGGGTCACAATTTCCAAAATAGGAACAAAGAAGGAAAACTTTAAAAATCTTCTTCTCTAAAACTAAAAGGCATAGAGCTTTGATATTTGGCACAAAGCATCTCCTAGTGGACCTCTACCAAGTTTGTTCATATGATGCCCTTGGGGTCAAAACTGGCCCTGCCCCGGGGGTCACAAGTTCGAACATAGGAACAAAGAGGGGAAACTTTAAAAATCATCTTCTCTGAAACTGGAAGGCATAGAGCTTTGAAATTTGGTATGTAGCATGGCCTAGTGGACCTCTACCAAATTTGTTCATATGATGCCCCTGGGGTCAAAACTGGCCCCGCCCCGGGGGTCACAAGTTTGAGCATAGTAACAAAGAAGGAAAACTTTAAAAATCTTCTTCTCTGAAACTTGAAGGCGTAGAGCTTTGATGTTTGGCATATAGCATCTCCTAGTGGACGTCTACCAAGTTTGTTCATATGATGCCCCTGGGGTAAAAACTGGCCCCGCCCCGTGGGTCACAATTTCCAACATAGGAACAAAGAAGGAAAACTTTAAGAATCATCTTCTCTAAAACTAGAAGGCATAGAGCTTTGATATTTGGCATGAAGCATCTCCTAGTGGACCTCTACCAAATTTGTTCATATGATGCCCTTGGGGTCAAAACTGGCCCTGCCCCGGGGGTTACAAGTTCGAACATAGGAACAAAGAGGTAAAACTTTAAAAATCACCTTCTCTGAAACTGGAAGGCGTAGAGCTTTGATATTTGGTATGTAGCATCGTCTAGTGGACCTCTACCAAATTTGTCCATATGATGCCCCTGGGGTCAAAACTTGCCCCACCCCGGGGTTCACAATTTCCAACATAGGAACAAAGAAGGAAAACTTTAAAAATCTTCTTCTCTGAAACAGGAAGGCATGGATCATTGATATTTGTTATGTAGCATCTTCTAGTAGATCTCTACCAAGTTTGTGCATATGGTGCCCTTGGGGCAAAAGTTGGCCCAGCCCCGGGGGTCACAAGTTCGAACAGAGAAGGAAAACTTTAAGAATCATCTTCTCTGAAACTGGAAGGCGTAGAGCTATGATATTTGGTATGTAGCATCGCCTAGTAGACCTCTACTAAGTTTGTTCATATGATGCCCTTGGGGTCAAAATTGGCCCAGCCCCGGGGGTCACAAGTTTAAACATAGGAACAAAGAAGAAAAACTTTAATTTTTTTTTTCTCTTAAATGGGAAGGCATAGAGCTTTGATATTTGGTATGTAGCATCTCCTAGTGGACTTCTACCAAGTTTGTTCCAAGGATGCTGCTTGGGTCAAAACTGGCCCCGCCCCTAAGTTCGAACATAGGAACAAGGAACAAAGAAGGAAAACTTTAAAATTCTTTTCTGAAACTGAAAGGTGTGGAGCTTTGATATTTGGTATGTTGCATCTCAGAGTAAACCTCTACCAAGTTTGTTCATATGATGCCCCTGGGTCAAAACTGGCCCCGCCCTAGGGGTCACAAGTTCGAAGATAGGAACAAAAAAGGAAAACTTTAAATTTCTTTTTCTCTTAGACGGGAAGGTGTAGAGCTTTGATATTTGGTATATAGCATTCCTAGTAGACCTCTACCAAGTTTGTTCATATGATGCCCCTGGGTCAAAACTGGCCCAGCCCCGGGCGTCACAAGTTCTGTAGCACAGCGGGTAACACAGATGATGACGAAAATAGTCAAAGTCACAAGAAAGTTTCTAAGACTACATTTTATTAAAACTATTTACATAGTGAAACCGACTCCAGTTTAACAATTGTTTCCCGCTCTTGCCCACGTCTGTCTGCTGTCTTTCTAAATCGCTCTCTCGATCTCTGACCCAACCTGTCTGACTAACTGACCCAATCTCTCCCACCAGCGGAGTTTACCTAGTTTATATATACTTGCTGACGTGAGTTATACAACATTCCCAGGTCATGACCTCTTTGCGTGATCTACCTGATTTCTGGGAATGCTGTACAATCTACAGTGCTACGATTTTACTCCGTTACATCCGCCCCTTTCATTTTTAAATTTGTAACGTATTACAAATTTACTTTGTAGTACATTACTAGGTAGTTATTTATTCGCGTTAAGTGTTTCAGGATAGACGTATGATTCTAACATAACATATGATAATACTGAATGTTTATCTTATTGTAACAATTATACTGAATGATGAAGTGTTTAAAACAGAAAAAGTCTTAAAAATTATTTCTTAAAGTTATTTGATTGAATTAATTAAATTAAAAATGAAGTTGAAAATATTATTAAGAACATATCCAAAATTGTCATATACATCATACACCACAGTACTTCACAATTTTAATCCATGTTTTAATTTGTTAATTCGTTGTTGCTTTCATCATTGTCCCTTTGCAGAGTCTGTAGGCTGTCCGGTGTCCTAGGTGACGGCACTGGCGGTGGGCTGTACATCTGGCTGATATAAGTGGTGGATGACCCACTTGTACTCGCGTGTGTCATAGTGTTCACACTTGGCTGACCTGTGTACTGAATTCTATCCCACGTTTGATTGCTGCCTACTATATATCCTTTAAGGCACAATGTTGATGCAGATCGCATACCGATTTCAGTAGCCAGGTGTCCAACATATCGGTTTTCTATATGAGGCATTCTAGATTTAATAACAAGTTCGGCTATTTCCGACACTTCGTGTGTAATAATATCCAAGTTAGAATTCATCTTTCAACTTTCCTTGTGTCTGTGAATGTTGTTCAGAGCAGAGAACAAATCCTAATGAAATTGTCAATCGCTGGTTTCTTCTAAAATACACGCAGGTTATCAGTAAAGTTCTCGTAAAATAATTTCTTTTTTCAGTTTTTCTCTATTTATCTACTTTCATTGTTTTTTTTTTTTTTTACTGTTATGTCTAATTGGATTCTCCACTGTAGGATAGTTTGTTTTTTCTTTTTTTATGTTAACCCTTTACTTCCTTTGTCAAGACTTTGGGTTACAACGTAAACTTTCGTTCGTCGGTTTCTTTCGACACGGCTTCGGAAGATAGTGCGTTCCTATCTGTCTCCATGGGTCAGAGTTCAACTGCTGTCGGATCCTCTGCCGGTCGTCTCTTCACACACCTTTCACATAAGCAATTTGGCAAAACTCTACTAATTCTACGCTTTATACAATAATGAAATACTAAAATAGCAGCAAACACCAGTGAGAGCACGAGACTAGCTACATACCAAACATTAACCCCTTTTCGCACGTCTACCTTGTTCATACTGTCCAGTTGTCTTAGTAAAGTGTCTAAGGGTATGTCATTGATAGACGTTAGTCGTTTGGGTATGTCAGTACTCGAGACGTTTGGGTATCGTTCTTCGAATGGCTTTCAAATGAGCACATCTGTAAAATTTGCGACTTTCAGTTGTGAATATTGTTCATTTGAAATGCTGGATTTACCAACGATGTAAGGTTCAGATAACGTAAAATGATTATTTGATGCAATGCATCCATTGTCTACCTTAATTACATCAACGGTCGAGCTAGTGCGGATTTCAGTATGCAGGCCATTACATACTAAAGCAAAGCTTAAGCTTGTCCGTGAGATAATTAACCATGTGAAATCAAACAAGTGTTTAGCTATAGGTAACCTTTCATGAGATACCTGTGTGACACAGTTATTATTTTTTGTTCCTTTGGTATCTAAGAACAAACTTATCAAACAGGTGTGGTCTACATTTACAGGAAATTCTGGACTGATTAGCATACAGAATTTTGTGTTTTTATGGCTACAGGTCTGAATCTCAGAATCAGAAAGTAAATGATATTTCGTTCTCGCCTTATCTATCAGTAAGCCATTAGCTTCTAATTGGTACACAACTAACAAGTCATTTGTTTTTGATCCAGTTTCGTAATTCATGATAACAGGTGGGGGTATTGGAATAGAAACAGCTTCGTAAACCTCAAAACTGTGATCTAACCTCATCACTGGGATGGAAAGTGTGATCATTATTTTTCCATCCATAAAAAGTGTTTCAGTTCTCAGATATTTGTAGAATTCCCATATATCAGTTCTCGGATCGTTAATTAACGATAGTAGTTCAGGTAAAGCATCCTGAATTTCGAGTAATAGGCTTTGTAACCTAAGTGGGTTAATTACTCCTGTTGAGAGTTTTCCAAGTGCCAGATAATCTAGATCAGCTCTCAGCCCTGTAAGAAATGTTTTTGCATCTTGAATAAGAATTCTTTTCTCGTTAATGAGTAGGTTTAACCGACTGTAGACTTCCATAAATCGACGGTTCTCATTAATTTTCCTAGCAAGTTCTTGTGTTATCAGTTTTATTTTTGAATCCATTTCTCGAATGCTCCCTATAATTTCAATTATAGACTGTCTATTTTCACGAATAAGGACACGTGATTCATTGATAATTGTGAGACTCTGTTCAACAATATGAACTATTCTTTTTTGGTTCAAGTTGAGGGACGATACTTGATTTTGAATGTTTTTTAGATCAGATTCACTTAAAACCCCAAATAACCATGATAATGCCTCACCAACAAAAGGTAATAAACTTCTACGATTTCTAGGCTTGCGTGCAAGTGCTTCAAATTGTGACAATTCAACTCGAATGTCTTTTTCAACAAGTTGTAAGTACTTGACTTCCTGCAATAAGCCATCAAAAGCATTCTCGAAAGCTTCAAAATCTTCGTTCCCTTTAAGATGCCTCGGTTTGACAACTTCAAATGTCGTCACGACTAATTCTAAATCTTTTGCTAGTCTTGTCATTAGGTTTTCAATACTGTCAAAATCGACTGTTGCTAACCATTTTGCTAACCATTTTGCTCTAGTGGTGCTCACTTCATTTGTCTTATAAAATACAACATTATCTCTAATAGCAATTGCTTTGGCAACAAACGCTGCAGACGAACGTTGCTCAATATTATTAATAAATAATATTATTGCCAAAATGCTTAATGCGAACGTGAAGATCATCATTGTGTTCCTACAATGATCAACAAGATTACAATTACTTCTCTTGTTACTTCCCATGTAACACAAAAAATACAAAATAAAAGTATACCTTTTTCTTAAAATATCTCAGTTTATGATAACTGAACGGAGCCTTATCAACAAAACACAAACTGGAAGGCTTCCAACTTAACACATCATTATCCTAATTGGATTCAGAGTCACGTTTACGTTGTGACCTAATTCTCTGCCTCAATTCGGCTAATGGTATTTCTGACTCATCAGAACTTTGAGACCGCTCTCTTCGCAGTTTTTTCTCTACGAATTTATTCCTATCATCAATTATTGTGTCAGACGATGATTCACTATCTGAGCTGTCAGAGTCGGACGAAACAGGTGGGACAACGTAATTACTTGGTCTTAATTGACGGCCTGTTTTATCTCCGGGTATACTCCATTCATCTAAATTAGCTAAGCGGAGGTGTTCAGCGTGAACTTTAGTAGTACTTCCATCTAATTGATGTTTAATGATGAATGTAACAGGTGAGGTTTGTTCAATTATACGATAATAAGGGCGCCATTTGATGTCTAATTTATTTTTGCGGGTGTGGTTTTTGAGATAAACAGGATCTCCTACTTGAAATTGTACATCATTGGCATTTTTATTTTTGTATTTGTTTCTTTTTTGTTTTGCTTTCTTTCTGTTTTGATATACCAACATAAAGGCCCTATGTTGTTGTTCAAGTGCTATTTTATGGGGATCTTCACCTTAGTATTTACGTCTAGGTTTTAGAATAGTGTCAATAGGCAATACACACTCTCGATTGAATAAAAGATAAAATGGTGAACATTTAGTAGTCTCATTAATACCAAACCGAATAGCTGAAAGAATATGTGGTAAGGAGGCGTCCCATTGAGAATTATCCGTATACAATTTCTTGGATATGACATCTACTAGTGTCCTATGATACCTCTCTATCAGGCCATTACTTTGCGGATGATAGAATGACGTTGTCACATGATGTATATTCAATTCAGCCAAAGTCTCCTTAATGACTTGATTGACAATCTCGGAGCCGTTATCAGACAATATTTCTAACGGACAAGAATATCGCAGAACAATTTCATCTATAATGAGATGAGCCATTGTTTGTGCGCTTTTATCTGGGCACGCGAAAGCTTCGGGGTAACCAGAAAATAGGTCAATGAAACTTATTATGTACTTGTTTCCAGACAATGTAGTAGGATATGGACCACTTACATCGACGGCACATTTTGCCCAAGCAAAAGGTGGGGTGTCAGTTTCTTGAACCCTTGGCTTTGTTTTTTGATTACTCCTCATTTGACAAACTAAACAGGACGTAACAAAATAAACAACATCTTTATATAAATTAACCCAGTAATATTTTGACCTAATTGCGTCGTATGTCTTATCTATTCCCATGTGGCCTAATGACTTATGATATTCTGACAAAACATCTTGTTGGAGATGTTGAGGGATATAGAGACAAAGCGTAGGCTCGGTATCAGGGTAAGAAATATAAGATGTTATCTAATAACAAATGTTTCTTAGCAAGGGAAGGAGATAAGGAATCGTTTTGTAAACCTTGCTTAATTTGTTTTATACTTTCATCTTTTTCCTGCTCAATTGTCATGTTAAGTGATTCATTATAACAAGGTTTCTCGACCTTATCTTGAAACTGTGGCTCGCATCTCGTGAAATGCTTTGGCTGGAACTGATTGGAGTTAAACACATTTATTTGATACATTTGACCACCAACATCTGGGTCATTCAAAGGTGAATCATGTCTTCAGCGTATTTAACGGCACACGAGAAAGAAGGTCGGCGACCGAATTTTTCGTGCCTGCAAGATACTCAATCTTACAATTATAGCCGGCAATACTTAATGCCCATAGCGAAACTTTCTTATTTTGCATGGGTGACTCAAGTAAATATTTAAGAGGTTTATGATCACAATATACCGTAAATTCTGCATTATGAAGGTAATGATCTAATTTCTGTAAGCTGTAATAAATTCCATAGGCCTCTTTTTCTATAACAGACCATCTAGTCTGTGTATCACTAAGTCTATGTGATAAGTAATAAATAGGACGTTCAACATCTTGACCCTGTTCATGAACAGTTTGTGTGAGACAAGCACCAATACATTTATCACTTGCGTCAGTGTATAATTTATAAGGTAAATTAACATCAGGGAAACAAAGAAGAGGTAATTCTGCCAACACCTGTTTCAATTTATCAAAAGCTAATTGACAGTTAACATCCCATTTAAACTTGGCATACTTCCGAGTTAGAGCGATAATTGGTTCTGCTATGCTTGAAAATTGTGGAACAAATCTTCGATAATAACTACACATACCTATAAAACTTCTGACCTCACGAACATTTGTTGGAGGTGAGAGAGACCTAATTACATCGACTTTTTCCTCTTCTGGCTGAATGCCATTGGCATTGATAACAAATCCAAGATAATTAGTTTCTCTTTTTAGAAAGCTACATTTCTTAAGTTTCAGACGAAGACTGTGCTTACGTAAACGGTCAAATACTTGTTGAATATGTGCCAAATGTCCTTCTAAAGTTTGTGAATATATCAAGATATCATCAAGGTAAGCAGTAGTGAAGTCACTTAATCCTTCGAGGACGCGATTCATTAATTCTTGAAAGATAGCTGGTGCATTACTCAGGCCAAAAGGCATAACATTAAAGTGAACCAACCCTCTATGACACGTGAAAGCTGTCTTATCTTTGAGGCTGTCATCCATCTTTACTTGCCAGTAACCCGATTTGAGGTCAAGAGACGAAAAGTATTTGGCCTTGCCTAATAAAGCAAGTATGTCATCTGTCACGGGAAGAGGATATGAATTAGTTTTTGTTATCTTATTCAATTTCCTAAAATCAACGCAAAAACGTTTTGACCCGTCTTTCTTATCTACGATCACTACAGGAAATGACCAAGATGATCTACTTCTTTCAATTATTTTTGATTCCAACATTTCATCAACAGCCTTGTTCTATTATTGAGTTGGGTGCGATATGGCTTAAGTCTAATGGGTTCATGTACTCCTGTATCTATTTTCATCCTAACTGTGTCAGTGTGACTCAAATCAGAATCAGTTTTAGCAAATAAATCAGAGTTCCTGTACAACAGACTAATTATCCTTGGCTTGAATTCAGCTGGAACATTTAAATCATCTATCTCATTAGTGTCAATCTTATCAGAGCCTCCCGGATTTTCCACACTAATTGGCTTACCTAAATAATTTTTATCTATACTGGTTATTTCTGTGGAACTAATTTGTTTGATACGGGCGACAGGTGTTCCTGCCTTGAAAGATAAGGTCTTGTTAGTGGTATTTACAAGCATTACAGGTAATCTACGATTCTCAGAAAGCTTAGAGATTGAATTCATCATTAGCAAACCTGGCTCACTGCCAACCTGACCTATTTCGAAGGGAGAGATCTCATATTCAGAGTCTGTAGGTAAATCTACGTGTTTTCTGATCTGACATTGACAAATATGGGCTGTTTGTGGGAGAATCTTGGTTTTATGTTTCAACCTAGCAACAGAAGCTAGATGTATGTCTTCCACCAGTGGAATGTATGTCTCATCGACCCTAATACATCCCAGGTCATGATACACACGTACACCTCGTGATTGCAACCAGTCAAGACCTATGATAACATTTCTGCTAAGGTTACGAACTACGTAGAAGGAATGGGTCATTTTTAATCCCCCTAACATAAACTCAATTTCTGACAGTCCATCTATATGAAGTGGTGTATTTCCTGCTGTAGTTAAGTCTAACTTAGGCTTTTGCAACCTAGGTTTATTTTTCAAAGCGTCATATACCCGACGATGAATCAAAGACACCTCAGCTCCCGAATCTAAAAGTGCTCTATATTTTTGTTTTTGAAATTTTATCAAAAGAGAATTTGGTCCTTTGGCAACGGAATTAATTTGGATACACTTTCTTTTGTGTCGCGGTTTTCCTTCCAGTTTATTTTTTGCTTTTCTTCCCACATCGGCTTCTACATGTGGGAAGCGTCTTGGTTTAAATTTTGATTTTGTTTGTTAGGACAATTCCTAGCAATGTGGCCAAATTTTCCACATGCGTAACACTTAATATTTTTCAGATCTTTCTGTGCGTGAGAATTTTCGTTCGCAGCATTAACGCTTGCCTTTTTAAGTCGACAATCCTTTATCAAATGGCCTATCTTTTTGCAGTAGTGACATTTAAGTTTTGGTCTAGAATGACTTACTTCCATGGGAGTTTCTTCTCTATTATTTTGATCATTCTGTTGACCTAACCTTAGAGCAAACCTTTTTCGCAAATTTTGCTCACCTGTGGCAATTCTGACTGCTTCGTTGAAGGTGAGGGGATTATCACGCATAACCTTCATTTTCATAGAGTCATAAGATAAACCGTCAATGAAATACCCAACTAAGTGTCTCTGCATTTGGTCAGGTCCGTCAAATGCATCTTCTGCAAGAGCAAGCAATCTTTCAACGTATACCTGGATTGATTCTCCAGATTTTTGCTTTACTCTCCTTAGTAACAACAGAGCATGTTGTTGATCTACAATCTCCCCAAACCTGAGTCTCAATTCTGTCTTGGCTTGATCCCAGTTATGTCCCCCATTTTGTTCATAAAATCTTTTCAGAAAATCGCTCACCGGACCACTGCTTGCCTGATAAGCGACATATTTTACTGAGTCTTCCGTAACCCCTGTTAATGTGGCATATTTCTCAATACTTTTGATCCAATTTTTAAATTGCTTTGGATCGGACCCATCGAAAGTATTTACGATTTTTGCCACCCCCTGAGCTCCCACTGCTGTCCTTAAATTCTTAATTTGCCCTTCTACAGAGCGAGCAATATCAAGTAGTTCTGCCATGCCTATGCGAAATAATATGTGAAATTGACAACTTACAGTTTCTGAAGTAAATTATCCAACGCACAATTCAGCAAAAACACAGCCACAGCTCAGCAACAAGTTCTGCTACAAATTCAGCTACAAGCTTAGTCAAGCTTAGTCACAACCCAGATCCTGGTCACGGCACCAAAAACGCGTCATGTAGCACAGCGGGTAACACAGATGATGACGAAAATAGTCAAAGTCACAAGAAAGTTTCTAAGACTACATTTTATTAAAACTATTTACATAGTGAAACCGACTCCAGTTTAACAATTGTTTCCCGCTCTTGCCCACGTCTGTCTGCTGTCTTTCTAAATCACTCTCTCGATCTCTGACCCAACCTGTCTGACTAACTGACCCAATCTCTCCCACCAGCGGAGTTTACCTAGTTTATATATACTTGCTGACGTGAGTTATACAACATTCCCAGGTCATGACCTCGTTGCGTGATCTACCTGATTTCTGGGAATGCTGTACAATCTACAGTGCTACGATTTTACTCCGTTACAGTTCGAACATAGGAAAACTTTAAAATTCCTCTTTAAAACTGGAAGGCGCAGAGCTTTGATATTTGGTATGTAGTGATTCTTTTCTAAGTTTGTTTGCCCATCTAAGCGCAACAAGTTCATTGAGTTCAAAATTGGGTCATCTTGGGTCATAAACTAGGTCACTAGGTCAAATTAAAGAAATACCGTGTTGGCACTCTCGAGGCCACATTATTTGCTCAATTGCCTTGAAAATTAGTTAGAAAGTTTGTCTTTATAAAGTCTCACATAGATTAATTTGGGTCAACTTGGGTCATAAACTAGTTCACTGGGTCAAATTAAAGAAATACCTTGTTTGCACTCTGGAGGCCACTTTTATTGCTCAAATGACCTGAAATTTGGCCAGAATGTTTGTCTTGATGAAATACCAGATGAGTTTGGATTTGGGTCACCTGGAACCGTAAACTAGGTCACTAGGTCAAAATAAAGAAATACCTTGTGGGCACTCTAGAGGCCACATTATTTGCTTAACCCTTTCCCAAACAAGCCCTGGTTTTCACGTGTTTGCAGTACAAGTCTTTTGAAAACACTGTGGGAAAAGGAGAAATTGCTCATAACGAGCAATTTCTCCTTTTCCCACAGTGTTTTCTACCCTTTTTGAGAACTTTGTGCCATTTTCATCAAATTTAAAATTGTCGTCTGCAAACTCTTTCAATTTGGACCAGTCCAAAATTTGTCGTTTGGGAATGGGTTAATTGCCTTGAAAATTGGTCAGAATGTTTGTCTTTGTAAAATCTCACATGAGTTTGAATTTGGGTCAACTGGGGTCATAAACTAGGTCACTTGGTCAAATTAAAGAAATAGCTAGTGGGCACTCTAGAGGCCACATTAATTATTCATTTGATTTGAAAATTGGTTAAAATGTTTCTTTTGATATAGTCAAAGACCAGTTCAAATTTGGGTCATCTGGGGTCATAATCTAGGTCACTAGGTCAAATTAAAGAAATATCTTTAGGGCACTCGAGGCCACATTTTTTGCTCAGTTGACTTGAAAATTGGTCAGAATGTTTGTCTTCATGAAATATGAGTTTGAAATTGGGTCACCTGCAGTCAAAAACTAGGTCACATGGTCAAATTAAAGAAAAACCTTTAAGGCACTCTAATAAGGTGAGCGACCCAGGGCCATCATGGCCCTCTTGTTTTTCAGGATTGTTGCAATCTGAATGAGTATCTACAACACAGGTTTTAGCACCAAGCTCCAAAACTCATTAACATATAGGGCTTGAAACCCAGGGCTTGAAGGTTTGAGTCTCAGCTTGGCAAATTTTTTGATAATAGTCAAGTACAGCAGGACTCATTCCTTTCTCACTGCTGAATATTGTTTTACAATGTTGATGCATGAAAGCAAGCCACTGGCTTGTAAAGAATGTTGTGCAAATTACTGGTAAAAGAAATTCCAGGACAACATTGATAGGTGTACCGACCACTTTGATATAACTGAAATATTGTTGAAAATAGTGTTAACCCTTTCCCAGACGTCAAATTTTGGACTGGTCCAAATTCAAAGAGTTTGCAGACGACAATTTTAAATTTGATGAAAATGACAGAAAGTTCTCAAAAAGGGTAGAAAACATTGTGAGAAAAGGAGAAATTGCTCGTTACGAGCAATTTCTTCTTTTCCCACAGTGTTTTCAAAAGACTTGTACTGCAGACACGTGAAAACCAAGGCTTGTTTGGAAAAGGGTTAATAAATCATTTAACAAATCAAAGACGTCCTTGTGAATTAACTCTTAACCACACAATCCCGACTTGTAACGACCCGAGAAAGAAGCCTTTTAAAAACATTGTGGGAAAAGGAGAAAGTGCTGGTAGCCAGCATTTTCTCCGTTTCCCACAATGTTCTGTAGCCTTCCAAAAACAAATTTCAATTTTTGAGTTACATTTATTTTGTCATTTGCAAATGCTTTCAATTTGGACTAGTCTAAAAATTTGTTGTTTGGTAAAGAGTTAAGAAACTCTATAGGTTCAGAGGTTCAGATAAAAGGGAAAGGGATGTCTGCAAACCCTAAAAACACTGTCTTTACTAACACCTACATTTGGGTTTGATGACAATGCTGATAAGTAGCCACAACACAGGTGTTAGTGAATAAGGAAAGATATATAGTCTAATCTGTATTAGGCAAGCACCTCAAGGGACACTCAGAGTGTGCTTGCTTAGGCAGGTGTTTAATTAGCTAATACAAATACATTTCAACATAATCATAGGTGGTAATCAGTGGAACTAGCTCTGAAAAGAGTCAATGGAATTTTGTTCCCTTGACAGATATGGGTACTCTCCAGCTAGCACCCTTTACCAAGCAAGTTCACCAGTTCTGAGTTTAGATGATAACAAGATAGAAGGGCTTTTAAAAACATTGTGGGAAAAGGAGAAAATGCTGGTAACTAAGAACAAATCTCATCATTTAATCGAATGGGTTTTTTTTTTTGTTGTTGTCTGACAATGCTTTCAATTTGGACAAGTCTAAAATTATGTCATGTGGTAAAGAGTTAGCAATCATTAGGATAAAGTTAAATAAACAGTCCTTGTAGTCCATGTGAAATAAGCGTCCTGATTAATTAATACCTCTTTATGATACTGATATATTCCTGTTGAAAATGTTGTGATTGTTGTCGTTTTCACTCACTAATGTGTAAGTATTTATTTCCAATTTTTTCAAAACTGCTTTGTTTCAAATATTTCATTGTAAATGCATGGAAGCTCTTGCAATAAATTTTATAAGAGCATTTGACTTTGTTTTTTTTTTAGCATTTAATCCTTTACCACACAATTCCAAATTTTAACAACCCTGAGGTAAAAGGCTTTTGAAAACTTGGTGCGAACAGGAGAAAAGGCTTGTACCTAGAGTTTTCTCCTTTTGCCACCATGTTTTCTACTCTTTCAAAGACAAGGTCCACCATTTTAGCCGCATTTTTTATCTGCAAATTACTTGAATTTGGACAAAACTAAACTTTTGTCGTCTCGTATAGTGCTTATTTAAACATGCAATACATGTACTTACACCCAATTGTAATAATGTTATTAACACTGCCAGGCAGCAAAATTTTAGACTAGTCCAAATTGAAAGCATTTGCAGAGGACATAAAATGAGATTTGGATTTGACAGGTTTGAAAACATTTGGGGGAAAAAAACCCTGGCAATCACATTTTATCTTTTTTCTGACATGTTCTCAAAGGCTCTGTTTTTCAATTTTTGGTCGTTAAAACTTGGGATTGCGTGGCAAAGGGTTAAACTTTTCTTCATGTAAACCGTTTACCACACAGTCCCAAGTTTTAACGACACTAAAGAAGGCGGCTTTTGAAAACATTCTGGTGACTAGCATTTTCTCTTTTTCCCACAATGTTTTCTTTGCTTTCCAAGACAAATATCATTACTTCAGGCACATCTTATTTGTTGTCTGCAAATGCTTTCAATTTGGACAGGCCTAGAATTTTATTGTTTGGTTAAGAGTTAAAAAAGCAAAAAAGTGGTTATTTAACTCCTTACCACATGGTCCCGAGTTTTTACGACCTCAAGGAGATAACCTTTTGAAAACCTTGTGGGAAATGGAGAAAATGCTGGTAACCATCATTTTCTCCTTTTCCCATAAGGTTTTCGATACATTCAGAGACAATTTCCATCATTTCAGCTGATTTTATATGTCGTCTGGCATCTGCAAATTCTTTAAAATTGGACTAGTTTAAAATTTTGTTGTTTAGAAATTAAAGAGTTAAACATGCAATACATGTACTTACACCCTTTGCCAAAAGATTTGGTGATATGAGTGGGGAAGAGGAGACAATGCTGGTAACTAGCATTTTCCCCTTTTCCAACAGTGAATTTTGATCCTTTCCAGTTAATGATCAAATTATCTGAGCCCCATTTTATTTTGTTGACTACAAATGCTTTGAAAGTCTGAAATTTTGTGCGAGTTCAATGATTTATTATCAACCCTTATCCAAACAATCCAGTGTTTAACTCTTTACCAAACAACAAAATTTTAGACCAGTCCAAATTGAAAGCAGTTGCAGACGACAAAATAAATAGGACTGAAGAATTTAAGTTTGTTTTGGGAAGGGTTGCAAACATTGTGGGAAAAGGAGAAAATGCTGGTTACCAGCATTTTCCCCTTTTCCCACAATGTTTTCAAAAGGCTTCTTTCTCAGGGTTGTTAAAACTCGGGATTGTATGGTAAAGATATAGATAAACAACCCTGAGAACTAAAGCTTATGGCAACATTGCGGGAAAAGGAGAAAATGCTGGTCACTCGCATTTTCTCCTGATAACACAATGTTTTCTAACCTTTAATCCTTTACCACTCAATCCCAAATTTTAACGTCCCTGAGAAAGAAGCCCTTTGAAAACATTGTGGAAAGGAGAAAATGCTGGTAACCAGCATTTCCTCCTTTTCCCACAATGTTTTCTACCCTTCCCAAAACAAATATAAATTTTTCAGTCACATTTATTCTGTCGTCTGCAAATGCTTTCAATTTTGACTAGTCTAATATTTTGTCATGTTGTAATGAGTTAATAATTTCAGCCACATTTGAATTTGCCATCTTAAATCCATGTATTCCTCCTAAAAAATATTATTAATAAGTACATTACAACACTCTTGTAACCACTGGGTTGTTTCCCAAAACCTAAGTAAAAACAGCCTGTACAAATGAGAGAGAAATGAATGATTTTACAATGCTTTTCATCAGTTCTTCAAAACAAATTTTGTTAAGCCAGATTTCAAATTGCATGTCCTGGCTGCAAAGTCCTCCTTGCATTGTCAACTGAACTGTGGCTTTACTTTTTTTCTTAACCCTTTACCAAACAGTTCTATGTTTTAACCCTTTAAAACAAACAATCCCGATTTTTAACAAACCTGATGGAGAAACCTTTGGAAAACATCGTGGGAAAAGGAGAAAATGCTGGTAACCAGCATTTTCTAAACAGCATTTTCTCCTTTTCCCACAATGTTTTCTACTCTTTCCAAGGCAATTATCCACATGTTATTCACATTTAATATGTTGTCTGCAAATGCTTTCAATTTGGTCCAGATCAAAATTTTGTCGTTTGGTAAAGGGTTAAAAACCTATGGGAGGATGACTTGAAAAAAAAATGAAGCAAAGGAGAAAAATGCTGGTAACTATTTACTTAACCCAATGGCCATCACCTAATAATTCTGAATTTTAATGCCCCTTGGAAATATGACTTTTGAAAACATTGTGAGAAAAGAGAAAATGCTGGTAACCAGCATTTTCTCCTTTTTATACGCCCGTCGAAGACGGGACGTATTATGGGATCACCCGTGGTGGGCAGGCGGGCGGGCGGCGTCCAGTTCTTTGTCCGGAGCATATCTCCAAAACTATACTACCTACGGTTATGAAATTTCATGCATGGATAGATCTCATCAAGGGGGAGTGCAATGCACAGGAATCATAACTCTTGCTTCCTTAATTTTTGAGTTATTGCCCTTTCTTGTTTTTCATACTTGAATTTTGTCCGGTGAATATCTCCAATACTATACTACCTAGGGTTATGAAATTTCATAAGTGGATAGATCTCATCAAGGGGGAGTGCAGTGCACAGGAATCATAACTCTTGCTTCCTTAATTTTTGAGTTATTGCCCTTTCTTGTTTTTCATACTTGAATTTTGTCCGGTGAATATCTCCAAAACTATACTACCTACGGTTATGAAATTTCATGAGTGGATAGATCTCATCAAGGGGGAGTGCAGTGCACAGGAATCATAACTCTTGCTTCCTTAATTTTTCAGTTATTGCCCTTTCTTGTTTTTCATACTTGAATTTTGTCCGGTGAATATCTCCAATACTATACTACCTAGGGTTATGAAATTTCATGAGTGGATAGATCTCATCAAGGGGGAGTGCAGTGCACAGGAATCATAACTCTTGCTTCCTTAATTTTTGACTTATTGCCCTTTCTTGTTTTTCATACTTGAATTTTGTCCGGTGAATATCTCCAATACTATACTACCTAGGGTTATGAAATTTCATGAGTGGATAGATCTCATCAAGGGGGAGTGCAGTGCACAGGAATCATAACTCTTGCTTCCTTAATTTTTGAGTTATTGCCCTTTCTTGTTTTTCATACTTGAATTTTGTCCGGTGAATATCTCCAAAACTATACTACCTACGGTTATGAAATTTCATGAGTGGATAGATCTCATCAAGGGGGAGTGCAGTGCACAGGAATCATAACTCTTGCTTCCTTAATTTTTGACTTATTGCCCTTTCTTGTTTTTCATACTTGAATTTTGTCCGGTGAATATCTCCAATACTATACTACCTAGGGTTATGAAATTTCATGAGTGGATAGATCTCATCAAGGGGGAGTGCAGTGCACAGGAATCATAACTCTTGCTTCCTTAATTTTTGACTTATTGCCCTTTGTTGTTTTTCATACTTGAATTTTGTCCAGAGCATATCTCCAAAACTATACTACCTACGGTTATGAAATTTCATGAGTGGATAGATCTCATCAAGGGGGAGTGCAGTGCACAGGAATCATAACTCTTGCTTCCTTAATTTTTCAGTTATTGCCCTTTCTTGTTTTTCATACTTGAATTTTGTCCGCTGAATATCTCCAATACTATACTACCTATGGTTATAAAATTTCATGAGTGGATAGATCTCATTAAGGGGGAGTGCAGTGCACAGGAATCATAACTCTTGCTTCCTCAATTTTTCAGTTATTGCCCTTTCTTCTTTTTCATACTTGCATTTTCTCCGGTGAATATCTCCAAAACTATACTACCTAGGGTTATGAAATTTCATGAGTGGATAGATCTCATCAAGGGGGAGTGCAGTGCACAGGAATCATAACTCTTGCTTCCTTAATTTTTGACTTATTGCCCTTTCTTGTTTTTCATACTTGAATTTTGTCCAGAGCATATCTCCAAAACTATACTACCTACGGTTATGAAATTTCATGAGTGGATAGATCTCATCAAGGGGGAGTGCAGTGCACAGGAATCATAACTCTTGCTTCCTTAATTTTTCAGTTATTCCCCGTTCTTGTTTTTCATACTTGAATTTTGTCCACTGAATATCTCCAATACTATACTACCTATGGTTATGAAATTTCATGAGTGGATAGATCTCATTAAGGGGGAGTGCAGTGCACAGGAATCATAACTCTTGCTTCCTCAATTTTTCAGTTATTGCCCTTTCTTCTTTTTCATACTTGCATTTTCTCCGGTGAATATCTCCAAAACTATACTACCTAGGGTTATGAAATTTCATGCCTGCATACATCTCATTAAGGGGGAGTGCAGTGCACAGGAATCATAACTCTTCCTTCCTTAATTTTTTACTTATTTTCATACTTGAATTTTGTCTCGAGCATATCTCCAAAACTATACTACCTATGGCTATGAAATTTCATGCGTAGATAGATCTCATCAACTGGGAGTGCAGTGCACATGAACCATAACTCTTGCTTAATTTTTGACTTATTGCTCTTTCTTTATTTTGAAACTTTAATTTTGTCCAGTGCATATCTTCAGAACTATACTAGCTAAGGATATGAAATTTCATGCGTGGATACATTCCATCAACGGGAAGTGCTGTGCATATAAATTTCAACTCTTGCTTGCTTAATTTTTCAGTTATTGCCCTTTCTTGTTTTTTTTTCGAACTTGAATTTTGTATGATGTATATCTCTCAAACTATACTACCTCGGGTTATGAAATTTTAGGGCTGGATACATCTCATCAAGGGGTAGTGCAGTGCACATGAAATATAAATTGCTTATTTTTTATGCACCCTTTCAAGACAGGATGTATTATGGGATCAGCCATGGAGTACAGGCATCCAGGTAGCATAACTTACACATCTTAAAACCTATTAACTTTAAATTTGACAGTTGTGTTTGTTGTAATCATATGGGGTGCAGTGTACACAAAGAATAAATCTTCCTTCCTTATGAGTAATTGCCCTTTCTTCTTTTTCATACTTAAATTTTGTCAGCAGCATATCTCTCTTACTACACTACCTATGTATATGAAATTTCAGTGATGCATACATCTCAGATTATTAGAAACATAACTATTGCTTCCTTAACTTTTTCTTATTGTCCTTAGTCATTTTTCAGGCTTAAATTCAACACTATCGTATCTATGGATATCAACATAAAGTGTATAAACAAGAGTTCCGTCAACACAAATACACTGCCATTATCTTCAATCAACAGTAAAAAAAATATTCTGCACTACTATTTTTCTATACCTCCCCTTTATCATTATTATGCCCCAACTATACAACTTGGGGTAAGACGGGTGTATCTTGCGACAATTTGCCGCTCTTGTTCCACCATGGTTTCCACTCATGCTGGTACAAATCCTATCATTTTTGCAGCAGTTATTCTGTCGTCTGCAATGGCTTTCAATTTGGACTAGTCTTATTTTTTGTTGCGTACGGTAAAGAGTTAATTCATGGCTCCCGTCACAAAAACAGATACACAAAACAGTTGACTTTCCTGCTGGCCTGTTTTATGACATAATTATGTAAATGCAGCATTATACTTGAATCAACACCATGCTGGCTCTGTGTCGAAAGGGGTCATATGCTCTCAGACTAATTTCCTAGAGCCTGCATGCATTTATCTTGTATATTGGAGGGGAAGTGATTAATTTACTCTTCACCAAGCAATTCCAAGTTTTTTTTACCCTTGAAAAAATGCCTTTGAAAAAATTAAGGAAAAATGGTAAAAATTCCGGTGACCAACAGTTTCTCCTTCACCAGGGATTGTAAATACACATATAGGATCTCTGCCTTCACTCATAATTTTTTCTATCCTATCAAGGCCAAGTTAAATCATTTATGCCGCATTTGCCATATGTAAATGCTGCGAATTTGAACACAGGTAATTTTTTTACAAACTTTTAAAGAGTTAGGCTTACTGAATTATTTCCTTTCACAGGACTAAGTTTACAAGCACTGTACATTGACCATCATCCTCGCAAGTCGATTAGAGAAAGGTAGATCGGCTTCAATTAACCCTATCTCAGACTGTCAGTAACGCCAAGGTTGTAATAATAGATTTCACTGAATGAGCAGTTACTGCGTCTTCAATTTTCGACTTTTCCCGCTTAACGAACTGTTCAGTGTTTCAGATGTCATCTGAGATGAAGTGGTGCATAACTATCCATTTTAAACAATTAACCGAAACTAACTAAGGTTTATAGATCTGTAACACAACGCAACCAAAAGCAATAATTAATCTTAAATACGAAAGAGGCTGTCGTAAAAAGAACTTGAGCAGATTTAAGTCTAATTCCCACTTGCATATTCTGTCTGAGCTGTCCTTTGCGAACATAAATATTAACAAGGGAGGTAACTCTATTCAACAAGCCTCGCTTTCATACAAGCCAGATAGACGGCCATCTTGTGGCACAGAATTAACAATGATGTGATAGCTATACGCTTTTACGGCGGCATTATTCTTTCAAAACATCGGACAAACCGCACTCCATGTAAATATCTGCAACACCATCAGGTTATCTCAAGTAAAGGAATCTGATACTCTTGGTTTTAAATGCTCGTCACATCCTTTCAATACGCTACCGGTCATCAAAACATGAACAAGCAGTGGGAGAAAACGTGGTCAAAGGTTTAACATTTTCGTGCACTTAACAATTTTAATATTGTTTTCATGTAAAGCTAGAAATCTTCTTTGGAGAAGAATCTTCCAAAGAAGTAGTGTACTTAAAGCTGTCTATTCTCCGTTGGCGATAACATTGCCGACATACTCATTTTCTGACAAGCCCGTCCTCCACACAAAAATGTCCAAGATGCCAGCTCCAAGTCGGGCGCGAGTATATGCGGATGTCAACAACCACAGACCACGAGAATACTGGGACTATGAATCGCATGTTGTCGAATGGGGGTAAGTTCTGCAGTTGGTGTTTATAGTATCTTTACATTTTATTGGGTGTGTATGCAGTATGGTGCAGGAAAATAAAGAGGCTAAAGTGAGTTATTACTAAAAGACATAAAGAGTTTCTAGTTGATGCATATATTGGCATGATTGTCCTTCAGATTTTCATAAAAAGTTGACTTCTTGCATGAAAATGGGTAAACTTCAAACTAAAAATCCTACTGTGATTCTTTTAACCCTTTATACTAAGAAGAAGAAGGCATAAAAAACCATTTTGGGAAATGAGAAAATACATATATTTACCATTTCCCATATGTTTTCTTATTCTGAAAGAGAATTCTTGTCATTTGAGCTGCAGGCCATGAATGTTGCCTACATTTGTATTTGGGCAAAAATCTAAAATTTTGTCATGTAGAGAAGGAGATAACCTATGCAGCTTTATCTTCCGAATGTCTTTTTTTTTTTTCAAGTTGCTAAATAGTGTAAAATTTTTCTGTATTTTCAGACAGCAAGATGACTATCAGATTGTTAGAAAACTCGGCCGTGGTAAATACAGTGAGGTGTTTGAAGCCATTAATGTAACAAATAATGAAAAATGTGTCATCAAAATTTTAAAGGTACTCTTATTTTGTTTTTTATGTGATGTCAAGGCAATACAGTAACTGCACATGCTAAATTAACTGCAAGATTTTATTGAACTCTTCCAAAATTGAAAGCATTTGCAGATGGCAAGTTCAATGTGACTTAAGACATTTTAAAAGGTTGGAAGACATTGTTGGAAGAGGAGTAAATAATGGTAACCATGTTGTTTCTAAAAGAGTTCCTCCTCAAAGACAGAATTGTGCTTAACCCTTTACCAAACAATCACAGGTTTTAACAGCCCTGGGAAAAAGGCCTTTTGAAAACATTGTGGGAAAAGGAGAAAATGCTGGTAACCAGCATTTTCTCCTTTTCCCACAATGTTTTCTAGCGTTTCAGAAACAAATCCAGTTATTTGAGCAACATTTAATTTGTCGTCTGCAAATGCTTTCAATTTTGCCCCGTCTAAAATACTGCCTCGTGGTAAAGAGTTAGGAGACACAAGTTATATCAATGAATGCTTCATACCCTTTTCACATTTTTCAACTTTTCCCTAAAGAGAATGTGGAGAGTATTAGCTCTTTCCCTTACAACTAGATTTTAAACTTGTCCAAAAATGAAAGCATTTGAAGACGACAAATTGAATATTGCTCAAGTAATGGTATTTATCTTTAGAGTGATATAAACATTGCTGGAAAAGAAGAAAATGCTGTTTACAAGCATTTTCTTCATTTCCCACAATGCGTTTAAAAGTATTGTTCTTTAGGGTTAATTAAAGTTAGGATTGTTTGGTTATAGGTTGGTATGGTCATGTTGTATGTGTTCATAAAACATGTTTATTTGTATGTCCCAAAGTTTTAAAGATGCTAATCAATAGAAAATAGTGACATTGCCAGGCTCTATTTTCTGCTAGAACTAGATATAGTATTACTACATGTGGTAGATCTGTGGCTGTAATATGTCTGAAATGAAATGAATTGTGTGAAATTTTGGATTCAATATCATGCTAGAGAGAATGAAAAAATGATCACAATAGAAACTTGCCTCAAAGATGAAGCTATGCTATTTCCAGGAAGTTCAGAAGTATTGTTTAGAAATATTCCATACTGAAGTAAAATGATGTCATTCTTGAGTCAGCATCAAGAATTAAAAAAATACAAAAAAAAAAAAACCCATTATTTAAAGGACCAATATAAGTGACAGAAGAAACCAGAAGTGGGTCAAAGTAGTCACTGAGAAATGACACCATAACAAACAGGTCTTTTTAACAAAATTACCTGATGTTTATGGAATGCATGGCAAGGAACATCATGAAGCCAGACAAACACTGTGTAAAAGCCTGTGTAAAATACTCCTTGTAGAGAATAACAACGTCTATTTCATGTCAATCCCAGGTTGAATTTGTAAATTATTAACCCCCCCCCCCCACCTTTGTAATTAAGAATGGTTGATTAGCTCTTTACCTCACAAGATTTTAGACGAGTCCATATTAAAAGCATTTTGCAGATGACAAATAAAATGTGGTACAAATGACAGTATCTGTCTTTGAGATTGTTGGTAACATTGTGGGAAAAGAAGAAAATGCTGTTTAACTATTTAAAATTGTCCATTTTACACTATACCTAATAACTCTGCCTTTACAGACTGAATAAAACAGACTTTTGAAAACATTGGCATAATTTTCTCCTTTGCCCTCAATCGTTTCTTTCATTTATACATGGATAAAATTTTGGAGAGTTAATTAACTTATACTTTATTTGGTGCACTAAGGATGAATTGACTTTGAACATGGTTCTCCAACATTGGCCCGCCAGGGTAGCTCAGTGGTTAGCGTATCTGACTCTTGACCTGGTGGTTGTGAGTTCGATAACGGTTGAGGCAAACTTTCTGTCTGGTGACTTGTTTGCCTCTTACCTCTGATGCATATGAGAAAAGTAGTCAGTGGCTTTTGAAAGAAAGTTGTGTCAGGACTGGTGTGAGAAAGCCAGGAAACACATGGATGCGTGACTGACCGCCATGATAAGACCTGAGATGTTAAAATGGTGTTAAAAGTCCAATACAAACCAAACCAAATTGATGGGATTCATCTAGAAATAAGGTATTTTTTGTAACAGTTATAAGATGAGTTAGATTTATCAGATTTTCGTTCTCTCTTGTAGCCTGTGAAGAAAAAGAAGATTAAGAGAGAAATAAAGATTTTGGAGAATCTCCGAGGCGGTACGAATATCATAGCGCTTCTGGCTATTGTCAAAGACCCGGTGGTAAGTATCAAGAATATTTTGTGAGCTAATTTTGTTCTTCCCTCATTTAGATGTATTTTGATTCTTCTGTGACATGGGAATTTAGAAATATGCTTTAAATGTTAGATCTTTCAGGCTGTTCCCACAGGACCGACACTTAAATCTTTATGGGAAGTCAAATATTTGAAAGCAGTTGCAGAGGACAAATTTATTTTGTCTCAAATGATAGTCATCATAAAAAGGGTGGAAAAGTTGAGAAAGAGTAGAAAAACATGGGGGCAAAAATAGAAAATACTTGTCACCACCATTTTTTCATTTTCCCACAATTTCTTCTAAAGCCCTTTTCATGGGGTTTGTAAAAGCACAGGATCATGTAGTAAAGGGCTTAAGGGCTGAGCCCTAATAGCCCAGTCGGTAACGTACAGGACTTGAGAATGGGGGGGTTGCTGGCAAGATTCACAGCTTGGCCAATTTCTTTCTGAGGATTGATGATAGTCATTGCAACAGGATTCATTTCCCTCTCACCACTGACCATTGTTTCATGAAAACAGGGCTTAGTGTATCTGCAACAAGTATCAACAGATATCAGCCAGCGCAGTCCAAGCAGGCTGACATTGGTTGAAACATTTTGCTATTTGCAAATTTTCTGTTTGTCCAAAGGTCATTCTATCTCATGATTCAGTTGTTAGACGAAATGGGTATTCATGGATTTGCATCATAGAAATCAGAGCTCCAGATAGAGGGAGTGATTCTGATTTCAAAATTGAAAATATTAATAACTCTCCACCAAACCCCATGTTATTGGTACTCATAAGAATGGTCTCATCGAGACGATTCTAATGAATGCCCACAACATAGGGTTTGGAACAGAAATAATAGAGTTAGAATACTTTCTTTCCCTCTTATCTGGAGGTCTGAGAAATGCATTAAACCCTCATTTCCCAGAGCATGGTCCAAATAATTTTTTATCATTTCCCATGGTAGGAAATGTGAGAATAAGACCCTTTTTCACAGAAAAATTAAGTCTCTTATTTTACTTAAGCCACTAACAGACTGACCTGTTGAGTTTGTTATTTGAGACACATTTCACAAACATTAACTCTTTACCACACGACAAAAATGTAGACTAGTCCAAATTGAAAGCATTTGCAGACATTTTAAATGTAGCTCAAAACATAAAAATTGTCGCTTAAAGGGTAGAAAACATTGTGGGAAAAGGAGAAAATGCTGCTTACCAGCATTTTCTTCTTTTCCCACAATGTTTCCAAAAGGCTTATTTCTTTGGGCCAAGCCCAGTAGCTCAGTCGGTAGCGTAAGGGACTTGAGAACAGGAGGTCGTTGGTTCGATCCCCGGCTTGGCCAATTTCTTTCCAAGGATTGATGATAGTCATTGCGACAGGATTCATTCTTCTCTCACCACTGACCATTGTTTCGACGATGGTTATGTTGGAAAGCAGCCAGTGGCTTGGAAGGAATATTTTGCAGAGTACTGGTAAAAAGAAACTCCAGGAAAACATGGATAGGTGCACTGGCTGCCCGATATAACTGAAATAATGTTGAAAACGGTGTTAAACACCAAACAGTCAATCAATCAATCTTGGGGTCGTTAAAAGTCGGGATTGTGTGGTAAAGGGTTAATAGGCTTTAGTAATGTTCTCAAATCCAGTGCTGGCACAATGTTTCAGACTCAGCATAATAGTGGACTCAGCTCTGTTAACAGACTTAACCCTTTACCACACAATCCCGACTTTTAACGACCCTGAAAGCAAAGGCTTTTGAAAACATTGTAGGAAAAGGAGAAAATGCTGGTAACCAGCATTTTCTCCTATTCCCACAATGTTTTCTATCCCTTTCATACACAAATTGTAATTTTTGAGTCACATTTATTTTGTCGTCTGCAAATGCTTTCAATTTGGACAACTCTAAAATTTTGTTGTTTGGTAAAGAGTTAAGTCCAGTATTTTACTGGGTTGAATCTGAAATGTGTCTCCTTGGGATTTTAGATGTTACTAAGCCTGTAAATGTTCGTGAAATGCATCTCGGATAACGAAGTCAACTCAAATCAGGAAATAGTCCATTGGCAGATTTGAGCTGAATAAGAGGCCTAAATTTTTTCCTAAAACAGGATGCAGGTTAAAACTAAATGGTTGTAAAGACTGCTTGTTCAAATAGCGCAAGTTAACCCCTAACAAACAATCTGAGTTTTCACAACCTCTGGGCAAGAAAGCTTTTTTGGCAACATTGGTTGACAGTGTTTCCTACCCTTTCAGAGACAAATCTCATCATCTGAGCCATATCTAGTTTCTTTGTCAGCAAAATTAATGCTGTCGATTTGGACAAGTTTGAAAGATTGCCATCTGGTAAAGGGTTGAGGCCTGAAGCTTGTCACAAGTAGCACCTTTTTCATTGATTAATTTATTTGAATTTCAGTCAAGAACTCCTGCTCTGGTATTTGAACACATTAACAACACAGATTTCAAGGTAACCTAACTTTGCTTATATCACTTTACAAGGACCTTTATTCATATTCTCTAACAGTTTTTGAAACTGATTAGAGTCTGAATTCCAAGACTAGTCACTTGACACTTTACCGAACAACCCCAGGTTTTCACAACTCTGGGAAAGAAGGCTTTTGAAAACATTGTGGGAAAAGCAGAAAATGCTGGTAACCAGCATTTTCTCCCTTTCCCACAATGTTTTCTTTCCCATCAGATATCTTAAACTCAATTGTACCAATATTTGAATTTTGTCATCTGCAGATGGTTTGAACTTGAAATAGTTGAAAATTTGTTGTTTAGGAAAGGGCTTATTGGTTGATATTGCTTGTCATTTTGTTGCATCCTCTTCACTTGGCCAAAATTGTATTTTAGAGAATCTAATTTTAACTGTAAAAATGTTGTCAGTGAAATTAAGAGGGGGTGGTGGAGGTGGTGAGACCTAAAAGATGTTTTACCAGAATATTGGAAGAAAAATATCAGTTTTGATAAAAACTTTAAATTAAGCTTTGATCTTTGGTTGTCATCGTCAAAAATGCTTTAGATTTACCTATATTTTGACTTTGATTTAATTATATATTTATATATATATATTTTTTTTTTTGATATGATAAATCTTTGCGGAACGAAAAAAAAAAAAAAAAACTAAATCAATTACGTAGGTCCAGCTTCAGTGATTACTTCACAGGAATGCCATTAGAAAACTATTTGTCAGCTGAATTTGTTGTCCAAAGTGATATTTTTGGGTAGAATTTTTTTTCTGCATAATGCCAGTTCATAATTGTTGAATTAAACTTTATTATGGTTAGTGACAGGTGAATTGTTTGGGAGAATGCATAGCCAGACTAATAGCATACATAATTTTTCTCAGCCAATCTGATGGCTAATTTTAGAATTAGTATCAAGCTTACCATGGTTTCTCAATATGACACCATTTCACTTAAAAATAGGTCACAGGTATTCAGTGTTCAATCTAGAGCGCGCCATTGCGCCCTAGGCCCCTTAAAGTACCAGATGGCGCAATTCCAAAGCAACCTGGGGCCAGTTGTGCGCACTCAATCTTAAAAGAACCATTCCGCGAATTACATTCCTTTTCGTCTGTTTCTGCTTTTTCTGCTCAATAAACATAATGCAGAGCTTGCTAGTGAGATTTTAATAATTTATTGATAACCCAACGGATGTTATGGTTAACATTTAACTGGTGGCCTGTTATCGATCTTCGTATCGGACGGGTACAGGAGATACAATGGGTACCAGAAGTTACGATTCCTTGAACTTCCGCTGATCATTCAAGATGGCAATGAAGCGATTTTCTGAGTATTTTAGAAGTATCAGTGGCGAGAAAAAGGCAAAACCTGTTGAAAGTATTAGTTTGGAAAGCACAATCAGGCCAGTCCCTACCTCAAGAGATGAAAATAAAATCCCACAGTAAAGCGAGTTTCAACTAAAATGGCTCCTGGATGAGATGGTTAGTTTATGATGAGAAAATAAACTGTAGCTTGAGTGATCAACAGAAAAATCAAATCCCTTTGTGATTGGATGTCAAAATTTCGAAAGTCTACCATTGACAGACATATTTCGTGATTTTTTAGGTTTAAATTAATGGCGGAAATAAGGTTGCGTCATTTAACAGTGATAAATTTGCAGTGTAAATGAAGAATTGATTACAAATACATTTTGCTAACAAAAAAATCAAATTTAAATGCATATTACACCATAATTCTGTCTGAATCCTGCATATACAGTGGCGACAACATATTTCACCCTTCAATCTTGTGCTGGAAGCTGAATTGATACATGGGAAAACATCCCTCATTTCATGGCTTTCAATATCTACAGAACAGCTCTTTAAACACTATGTTGTCATAAAACATCTGAAAGCATTGAATGCCTTGATAAAAGGGTTGGAAACATTTTCTCTCTGTAGCAGCGAATGTTCTGGAAAGAGTGTTCGTTTATAAGTGACCGAACAAAATGGGTCATGAAATTCCCAGATCTAATAGTAGATCGGAGTCTTGTCACATTATTTCAGTATGGTCACATGACATTTTGGCATCAAGACTGGCTATGTCACATGTCAGAAATTTTTCAGGATTAAAATTAATATTATCACATGGTGAATTTAAATTGGGCATGTATTGGGTTGGAAAAGGTAATAAGAAATTTGTCACTAAAACCGATCATTCCTTTAGAAACATGCATACTGTCTTGATTTTGTTGCATTTTATAAATTAGCAGCCGTGTCACTATTGTTTACATTCAAACTTGTAGTTCACACAAAATAGTGACGTCATTCACTTAATAGTTCGCAAGAAAACTTAGATATCATTTCACGTTCAAAAACAGGTACCCCTCGAAAATAGGTCAGTCAACCGTAGATACATGAAAGGAAATACACTTGTTAAATAAAAAGGCAACACTTGCTAAATAAAAGGGTAAACATCAGTAATAAAATATTTTTTGTGTGTGCCCCCAGTTTTCCAAAATGGCTCCCTATTTCAATGTCTAGGGGCCCAATGGGCCCCCTTACAAGCAAACCTATATTGAACACTGGGTATTGTGGTTTGTCAGGACAAACTACATTTTATGTCTGTATTCATACAAATAACCTTTACTGTGTTTAGTCCTTTTTCCTGACTACTACAGCAATTGATGTTTACGGTTATTGTTTGGTTGGCAGTGGTAACAAATTTGTATGTTTCACAGCATTCACTTACATACATTAAATTTTAGTCATATGTTATGTTTTATGCCCATGTGTGTGTAGAAGATAAATTTGTAACAGTACAAAACACAATAAGAAGTAGAGAAATCAGGACATCGTGCATATTACTTATCTTCTTCCTGCAGACCACTTTGGAAAATGTGCAGATCTGATGACATCATTTTTGTGTTTGCTTTTTTTTCAGCAATTGTATCAGACCTTCACAGATTATGACATTAGGTTCTACATGTATGAATTACTGAAAGTAAGTATAAACCATATATTTTTTTTAATTCAAACTCCCTGTAGCATTAAATATTTTCGAAAGGGGAGAGATAAAAAGAAGTTAGATAATACAGAGTTTTCCAAGGACTACGTTGACATTGCTAAAAGGGTTTTAGTCAGTGCCGACTGACACTCATTTGCCTTGTGAGAAACTCGCCATATTTTGCAATTCAATAAGTTTTACATACAATTGTGAATTGTTTTGGACATTAGATAATACATGTGACTATCCAGACACTCTGCTCTCCAACTTCAATATTTTATTATTCTGAAAACTGTTCCAATTCCTTTGTTAAGTTGAAACTGCTTTATATTATCAGAAGTGTATTATGTATTGGATAGCTAGATGTGAAAGACGTCAATTTTTGAAGTACAGTAAAACCTCTCCTCACGACCACCCTGGCAATACGAGCAACCAGCTATTACGAACGATTTTTGTCAGAACGGAATTTTTCCTTCTTCATAATCAATGACCACGACCCGGGAAATACAGGCACCCCGCTATTCCAAAATTACGACCACCATTTTCAGTACCAATGGGAAATTACCTATAGATTTTAAACCCCTGAAACGACCACTAATTTTCACAACTTCATTACGACTGGTTGATTTTCACGCATCCATAATCGGGCATTGTAGGCCATTCTTCATGTACGATCATTCTTGGGTCCCATGGAATCGACAATCAGTTATCGATCTTTTGTTTATCTATCGACTTTTATAACACGATTGACTTTAGTGATCAGGGTGTTACTTACATAATCAAATGACTGATGAACTGATAAGAATTAATTCGGCTTTTATGTGGTATTGAAGCGTTTATCATACATTGCTGACCTGGGTGAAAAATATGTCTACATCCGGCTAATTACGATTTGTTTTTTGCATTCAGCTGTTGTAATTTGAGACACTTGGGTTAATATCTAGTGATTGAGATGGGATAATTACTTTGTTTTTGTTACACATTAAAGCCATACTCATATCGTACAGAATATCCGATTTGTAAACAGGTGAACACTTTAACTGTGCGATCGATGATTAGTAGGACTGTTCGAACATTCAACTCACATCAAAATGAAAAAAAAAAATGAAAATGAAAAAGATAAACTGTAAACATCAGGTTGTTTAATAATTAGCACTTGTTCGAAATACTCTGCTTAGAAATAAAAATCAGCATATAAAATATGGGTTCTTGAGACTACACAAAACATGGAATATGACAAGTTCTATCAGTAACATAAAATTTTGTAGACTTTAAATTCAGTTTCTTAATTTGACTGTGTAAGAGTTTAAATATGCACATATGAATGGGCATGCACTTAAATGTGGATATATTCAAAAATTCAACTAACAATCAACTTTTGAATAAACTGAAAATTTTCTTGTCATTTTCATGTGTTTCCACAGGCTTTCCTGACTAAAATACACAGGGATCTTATATACATGAATAGAAGATCCCTGGTCTACATAGAGTCAGGTTGATTCAGAATTTAGGTGGGTGAAACCTGGAAATCAGGCCACCATGCTAATAAGACCAATTTTCAAAAGTACCAGGGTGGTCTTAATAGAGGGGTTTTACTGTAGTAGGGTTATGTCCATGTCGCTAATGCTGGCTTATTTGAAGTTGATCAATGGATTTGCTGTGGGATAAGATCATTTTAAGATGGAAAAAAGCCTTGTGAAGGCTAATAAGAGAGGGGCTCACTAATGAAGGATTAAGATACAAGTTTCATTGGTTAAATTAAGATTTCAAAGTTGAATTAAAGGGTTGTAAATGTTTGCTTCTGCAATCACCTTTAGTTTACCAGTGCTCGTACCATGATGCGGGTTGTTCCATAGATTGAATTTACCTATAACAGGGTTCAAACGCAGAACCTTTGATGTAAGAGGCAGACACTTCACCGGTACACCACTCTCACCGGGTCCGACGAATCACCGAAACACCGAAATACCCCAGATTTTTTTTTTTATTTTTGATTTCAAACAACTGAAATTATGGTGTTTGACACAAATTGAAATCGTACTGATGAAGGAGGGTTAGTTTAATACCTAATGACAAAATAACAACATGCCATTGAAGCCCGACGTGAAGAATGTGCACTGGAATATCCCACCGGTACTGTAAATGTTCACCGAAATACCCGCCCGGTGTAGTAAAATTTGTCGATTCAGGGATTCTACATCCGCAATCTAACTGCAGTAGCTGTGCTTGTGCACAAGGTTGATGTGTCTGATTTTTATCCATAACTATGCTGGCAAAAATAGTTTTCACTTTTATGTTGGATATAGATGAAATTAAAAATCACCAAATCGGAAAACCGGCAGCCATTTTAAATCTGTAGTTAACACGTTACCAGGCGTAAATTGATAAGACAATTATAATTTCGCCGATAAGATTATTAATAATAACCATGCCATTTTAAAAATCACAATGACAAACTTACACAAAATAAGTTGGATCATATCAGCCGAACGCCTTCAATTGCATCACTTTAACAGAACAGAACAGAACTATCTGTGCGTTTCGATGGATCGGAGACCTACATTCTGATTTGGGTCTACTTTGTCTGCAAATTATTATGTATGTGTGTTTATCATTCAAAGAAATAATAAATTCATGTGATCCTATGATACTGATAATTCTTCGGGTCTAGATTGGCGTAATCAAAATGAGGTATTTCGGTGTGTAACAGACCAGACAAGCGAGTGTTTTGGTGATTGTTCTCCACGTAAATTAATGATGAATATATTAACAACATCATTCTTCTCATTAATGATTGATACTTTCATTGAGCGCATTTTCAGTTAAAAAAAAAAAAAGAAAGAAAGAAAAATACTGCAAACTAATATCAGTTATCTGAACTTAATATTGAAAAAAATAGGGGTGTTTCGGTGGCATTCCAGTATTTCGGTGATTCGTCGGACCGCTCTCACCCACAACAGATGACTCGAAACTTATAATTTCACTTTCAGGCATTGGACTATTGTCACAGTATGGGAATAATGCATAGAGATGTGAAACCCCACAATGTCATGATAGATCATGAAAACAGAAAAGTAAGTCATGTTTAACTCATTACCACACAATCCTGAGTTTTAATGACTCTGAGAAAGAAAGCTCTTGACATTTAAGCCCCATTAATTTGTTGTCTGCAAATGCTTTCAATTCATACAAGACTAAAATTGTGTCTCTTGGCAAGGAAACAATGCCGGCAACATTTTATGGAATCTCTCTAACCCTTTATGACACAATCCTGAGTTTTAAAGACCCTCAGAAAAAAGGCTTTTAAAAACAGTGTGGTAAACTGAGAAAATGCTGGTAGCCAGCAAATGCTTTCATTTTGGGCAAACCTTCATTTTTGTCGTTGGGTAAAAAGTTAGTCTCATCAATGAATATCTAGATCGAAGATTATGACCAAGAAAAACATAGAAATAAATTATTGGCGGGTGGTATTTTAACTCTTTACCATATGATAAAAGTTTAGACTCATCAAGTATGAAAGGATTTGCAGATGACGAATTCAGTGTAACTCAAATAATGGGATTTTGTTTCTGAAAGGGTAGAAAACATGGTGAGGATTTGCAGATGACAAAGTAAGTGTAGCGCAAACAATTGAATTTGTCTCTGAAAGGGTAGAAACATTGTGGGAAAAGGAGAAAATGCTGGTGACCAGCATTTTCTCCTTTTCCCACAATGTTTTCAAAAACCTTCTTTCTGGTTGTTGAAAACTAAGGATTGTGTGGTTAGGGGTTAAAGGGATTCCAAAAAGCATAACCGGCATTGATTCCGTACCAAAAGACACAATTTTAGTCTGGTACGAATTGAGAGCATTTGCACACAACAAAGTTATGGTGGAAAATAGTTGTCTGAAAATTGTAATTGAAAATATTGTGGAAAAACAAGAAAGTTCTGCTTATCAGTCATCACAACAGTATTCATTCCTCTCAGCTGAACATTGTCTCAACATCTTTTATGTGGCAATGGAGGTAGTGGCTTGGAAAGAATTTTGAGCAAAGCTCTGGTTGAAGAAACTCCAGGAAAACACAGGTTGGTGCACTGGTAGCTGTAACCAAAATAATATTGAAGTGTTAACAACGCATTAAACCAGATTTTAACCTTAAATTTCTTTATTAGAGAAAGTTGATCTTTTGTTAGGAAATATCACAAGGATCTGCCCAAAAAAATGGTGAAAAAACAAATTATTCATGTAACAATAAATTAAAATGTTAGTTATAATGTGAATCTGTATATCTTACAGTTACGATTAATAGACTGGGGTCTAGCAGAGTTTTATCATCCGGCAATGGAGTACAATGTAAGGGTAGCCTCAAGGTATTTCAAAGGACCAGAATTACTTCTAGATTATCAGGTAAATATGACAGAGTTTATAGGATAGCAAATGTTTTTTTTTTTTTCTTTTGTGTTAAAGTGTTCGGCCCCAGATATATAAACTTGACCTCTTTTGGTGGCTAGAAATACAGTCCTCATCTAATATGCCAAGATATAGGCAATACTGATAGCTTTCTACTAGTAAATACATGTTTTCCAGTGGGAAAATGCAAAGATATGCCAGGGATTCTCAAGACTATTACTCGTTTGACTCTATACCACCATACAGTAAAATTTTAGTCTTGTCCAAATAAAAAGCATGTGCAGACGAGAAATAAATATTGCTGGACTAATTGACTATGTCTTTGAAAAGGGTAGAAATCATTGTGGGGGTGACCAGCATGTTCTCCTTTAACCACAATGATACTGAAAGCCTTCCTCTACAGGGTTTCTTAACCACTTACCACACAATCCTGAAAGAGAAGGCTTTTGAAAACATTGTAAGAAAAGGAGAAAATGTTGGGAACAAGCATTTTCTCCATTTCCCACAATGTTTACTACCCTATCAAAGACAGAAATCATAATTTGAACTATATTAAATTTGTTGTCTGCAAATGCATTAAGTTTGGTCCAGTCCAAAATTGTGTTGTTTCATAAAGAGTTAAACACAGGATTGTTTGGTAAAGGGTTAAATGAGTGTGTTTGTGTGTGGTGTGTTGTATGTGTAAATATGTTATCTTACAGATGTATGTGTGTGGTGTGTTGTATGTGTAAATATGTTATCTTACAGATGTATGACTACTCACTGGATATGTGGAGTCTAGGCTGCATGTTCGCTAGTATGATCTTCAGGAAGGAACCCTTCTTTCATGGTCACGACAATTACGACCAGGTTTGTACCATATGTATATGAGTGCCGCTCTGAGAAGTGGGAGTTTAATGCATCTCTTTGATACATTATACCAAGCAATACATCACATAATTATGGATTCTGAAAATTTACTAGTAGCAAAATGTTTCGACCCATTTCAGCCTGTTCCGACTGCTCAGGCTGACATGGATCAATACTGTATACAGATGCATTAAACCTCCTTTTCATCAGAAGGGCTTATAGTATTACTGTATAAGTGAAATTTTTGCGATGTAGAAATTTTTGCGATTCCGAAAATTTGAAAAATTCGCAAACTTTTCTGTTTGCGTATTTTACCAGAAGTATACCAACAAATAACAAATGCCTTGAATTTGCAAACATTTCTTTACTCAAAACATCTGTAATTGGCAATTCTCCAATTTTTTTGCCACACATATATATCCATGTATACAGTATGCTGTTTAGGAGTCTCATGTGGCTCAACAATGAAGGTGTAGGATTCAAAGCTTCAGGGTTTGATCCTTCAGTGAAAGTTCCGAGTTGCACGTGGGAGTGTCCATTGACTAGACACTTCACAATATTGATGCCACTCAACCCATGCCTGGAAAATACTGTGAGACCATTCGGAATTATAACTGTATGACAGAGCTGCTGTCTGCAGTTCATCAAAGTCTTTCATCAACATTTAGAGTGTAGCGCTGGTCTTAATTAACTCTTTACCACACAGCAAAATTTTAGACTAGTCTAAATTGAAAGCATTTGCAGACAACAAAATAAATGTGACTGAAAATTTGAAATTTGTTTTGGGAAAGGTAGAAAACATTGTGGGAAAAGGAGAAAATGCTGGTTACCAGCTTTTTCTCCTTTTCCCACAATGTTTTCAAAAGGTTTCTTTCCAGGGTCGTTAAAAGTCGGGATTGTGTGGTAAAGAGTTAAGCATGCACCTGACCAGTTCAACATCACTTTCGCTATGAAAAGAGACCAGTTTTCATCAGTTTTATGGTTTGAACAGGCCTGTCACCACAACTCATGCAGAATTGTATGATTGACCTGATTTTCAGCTTATTTTTGGCCATCATTTTTACTCAGCAACAAAAAGATATCTGTTTTCCAACACTGAAATTCAAGACTAGATGCCCACTTTGACAGAATTTGTTGTCATGATGGAAAATTGACAATGTTATTATCATGATGTTATCTGCCATTTGTTAACATTGGGGCTGTTATGTGGACGGCATATCTACAACTGCAAACAATTTCAATGACCTGCACTGGTAACATCAACTACGGGTTACCATGACTGCATATCATATAATATTTATTTCATAATACAGTTACTTAGAACATATTGTTGCAAATTACTTTTTCTACAAGATGTCGTAATATCAAGCTGTTTGGATAAAGAATGAAAATGTCATAGCTTTTATCCACAAACTTTTGGCTATACCCTTGTATCTGTCTACATGACAGTCGATGGTTCCAGTCTCACTAAGCATACTCATTTTACTCCAATTTCTGTTTCCCAGGTGGTAAAATTTGATGCATCCATTTTGAAAGCATGTGCAGGTGACAGATGAAAGTTGGTTCAGATGATAAAATTTATTTTTAAAAGGGAAAGAAATATTGTATGAAAAGGAGAAATTGCTTGTTACTATTATTTTCCTATTTCCTACAATATTTTCACAAGCCTTCTTTCCTTGGGATGTTTTTTCATAGGATTGTTTGGTAAAGGGTAAATAAAAATATTAGTTAAATGCTTTGGCCAGTTGAGCAGTTCTGAACCTCATGACCCTCTTATTCATTTAAATGTGTGATTGAATTTTCTGTTCTCTTATTTTTCAGTTGGTTAGAATAGGCAAGGTATTAGGAACTGATGATCTTTATGCATACATAGAAAAATATCAAATAGACCTTGATCCTAGGTTTAATGATATTTTAGGAAGGTAAGTCACCCTTTTTCTGAGAGTTCAGTTTCTTTTGTAATTCAAGCCTTTGAAGCAGAAGATAAAGTACTGATAATGGTTAGGCCTGAAATGCTAGTCTTGCTATGCAATGTATGATGGATAAAAAGGAAACTGGGTCCATATTCACCAACTATTCTTTAGAACATTCTTAGTCTTATTCTTCAAGATTTTCTAAATTTGGAAGTAACAACTTCTGATTGGCTAAACCATTTGGTTTAGCCCATTTGGTTTAGCCAATCAGAAGTTGTGTTACTTTCAAGTTTCAAAAACTCTGGAGTAAATAACAACATTATTAAAAATAGTTGATGAATTTGGGCCAAGTAGTCGATACCCTATCATCACACTATGAACATTATGCAGACTGTTGCTAGTGGTATGGAAAGAGAGAGGTGAAGAAAAAAATGTAAATAGGCATATTGCTATACATATTTGGAAATTATTTGACCCTTTCAGTAAAATAGGAGAAAAAAGGGGCCTTTCACGCACCAAATCGATTAAGATCAAGTGCAGTCTGATCTTGGATGTATACTGTTAGTATTAGTCAAGCCTACAAGACAGAAGTCTTTCTGAGTTTCATTGAATTGTGTTGTCTTGTCATCAAAGAGAGGCACTATGTATTTGAAACCTTAAGAGGTAAACCTGGTTGAACTGAAGCTGGATATAATTGCTTATTTAAACAGTGTAGATACAAATTAGAACAAAAAAAACTTGTAGCAAAAGCACATGGAGTATTGTGCAGCAGTAGTTCTAATATGAAACACACCCCAGAGATTGATAGCACAACTGTGGTGATTTCTTTGATTTGTAAAGAATGGGGGCCTGAACTCTGGATTTCAATAAAAATTGTGTGGACATGTTAACTTTTTGCAATTCAACCCTGACTTTTAACGACCTTAGGGAGGAAGGCTTTTGAAAACATCATTGGAAAAGCAGCATCTTCTCCATTTCCCATGATGTTTTCTACCCTACCAAAGACATATTCCATCATTTGGGCTACATTTAATTTGTTGTCTGCAAATGCTTTCAGTTTGGACCAGTCTAAAATTTTGTTTTCTGGTAAAGGGTTAAAATACTTTTATCAGGGACTACGGGCGACCGTCAGATAAGTGCCTGGTAAACAATTGTGGAATCATTTCCTAATCTGTATAATCTTATGATTTGTAGACATTCACGGAAAAGATGGGAACGTTTTGTACACAGTGAAAATCAACATTTGGTCAGTCCAGAAGCTTTAGACTACTTAGACAAACTTTTACGATATGATCATCAGGAACGCTTGACTGCAAGGGAAGCCATGGAACACCCATATTTTTGTAAGATATAAAATTTTAAGCTTGGCTGTTCTCAAACAAAACATTCAGGTATTGTCATTGCCCTTTCGTTGTCTGCATCTCCTCATTCTGAGAAAGCTTTTGACATTTTGTGATATGTATCAGTACTGAAGATATTACTTCAAACAGGCTAGTAGGGAAACAGCCAGTGGCTTGGAAAGAGTATTGTGCGGAGTACCTGTAAAAGAATCTCCAGGGAAGCATGGATATGTTCACTGGCTGCTGCAATATAACTGAAATAATATTGAAAATGGCATTAAACACTGTACAATCAGACATTCAGGCAAATAGTAAAACTATTGAAAGGGGGGCCCATACAAGAAGAGAAGATAAACCTGAAAAGATAAATAGTGAACTGGTGGTTGCGGGTTCAATACACTTTTGCAGCAAACTTTCTTTCCAGCAATTTTTCACCTCTGACCTTTGATGCATTTGAGAAAAGTAGTCAGTGGCTTGGAAAGAAAGTTGTGTCACTATTGGTGTGAGAAAGGCAGGAAACACATGCCTAGGTGATGTAACCTAAGCTGTGAAAAAGGTGTTACACTCCAATACAAACAAAATAGAACCATATTTCATACAGAGTTAAATATTTACCTGTAATCTACAAGTGTTGCTAAACTATTTTTTACAGGGTATATTTTTTAGGGTTATCCCTCTTGTTCAACTTTGAGTTTAAACTAATAAAGCAAGTGCAGTCGAGGTTTGGTCCATGCTCTCGATCCTTTGTGTGGTACTGGAATTTTTTTTTCAAAGATAAGGAACAAACTGGAAAATTATCATAGCTTTGGTTTAAAATAGAAAATGATTATCTGATTTATTGAAGTATGATATGACTGGGTTCATACCTTAATTGAATAATCTAGAGTTATAATGACCTTGAGGAAGAAAGCTTTTGAAAACATTGTTGGAAAAGGAGAAAATGTTGGTAAACAGAATTTTGTCCTTTTCCCACTATGTTTTCTAGCCTTCAACGGACAAACTGTATAAATGAAATAGCATTTAATGTCTGCAAATGCTTTCAATTTCAGGGTTATGAAAAAAAAGTACTTTTTGTTCAATGGTTAAAGATATACCATGAATCCATAGATCAATGCTGTTGCCATAATGGTAAATCTGAAGTATTTTTGGAAATGGCATTAAACAAGTAAACAAAATGCATGGATGAATGCTATTACTAGATTGTTCGTGCAGAATTATTGTTCAAACAAACAATTAGAACTGTGGGTGTATGTTTCAGATCCCATAGTTAAAGAACAAGGCAGAATGTCATCTATGTCTGGCCACAATTCACCCTCACCAGTTCCAGCCACTGGGCAGGTTGCAGGAGGTATGGTATAGTTTAGTTTATCAAAAAATAATCTTTTAGGAAACCATAGAATTATCTTCACTCATTACCTTGTGTAGACAACTGTTTTTGTTGCAAATCATCTTTTGATCTTTTACCACACAATCCCAAATTTTAAAGACCCTGAGAAAGACAACTTTTGAAAACCATAAATGCTGGTAACCCCAGCATTTTCTCTTTTTCCTATGTCTTGTATCCTTTTACAGACAAATTCTATCATTTGAGCTATGCTAAATTTGTCATTTGCATGAATCTACAGGGGTATGGAAATATTAAAAATTCCTACTTGTCCGTGGACAAGTAAATTACAAAAATCTACTTGTCCGCCAGTGTGGCTCACTTGTCCAAAACAAAACGATTTTAATCAAGAAGTAAACATAAAGTGACATGTCTGCAACATGGGGATACTCTTGACAAACGTTAAAAAATATTGTTACGATCGTCTGCATTCAAGCACGCCTCGTTGAAAAAAAAAAAGTTTTTGTCATATTTCTTGGCATGGTCCACTTTACATTTGGAGCTGCCAAATGGTTCGGAGTCTCAGACTTCCCACTTCCTTTTGCATCGAAAATTTGATTTAAAAAAAAAAAAAAAACATTTTCTTCAATTTTACGCACCAACTGATTGCTGAATCGAAAACTTTTGGATATTGAGACAGCTTCAGGCACAGGTGTTAAATCACGGCCCATTTTGCACCGAAGCTGTTTAAATCAGATTAAAGGATTTTCACGTGTGGGATATTGTCATCAAAGATCTCTGAATCGGTGCTAAAATTATACCAATAAAATTATTTTAATCCATAATGATGATCTTGAGGGTGTTTACACATTTTTAAAAAATCGACGTGCAACAACAGCCGCATATTTTACCGATTTTGTCTAATGTGGTGAAAGGGAAGGTCAACCAAATGTGTATTTTGGGTTTCCAGAAATCATGGATCATCTCAAGACACTGATAATCATTCGAAATGTTATTTTGTATGAAGTGAGAGCATACGTATTTCACTGCATATGTATATACAACAGATTTTTGTTTCAAAATTTTCCTCATATTTTCTACTTGTCCGTGGACAACTAGATTGAAAAAATTCACTTGTCCGATGCTGAATTTTCCCGAGTCGGACGAGTCGGGCATAGTATTTCCACACCCCTGATCTAAAATGTTGTCGTCCGATAAAGAGTCAACTCTTTACCCAATGCAAAAAATGTAGACTTGTCCAAATTGAGAGCCTTTGCAGATAGCAATTTGAATGTGGCTCAAATGATGGAATTTGTGTTTGATAGGGAAGAAAACATCATGAGAAAAAGAAACCATGGTTACCCGCATTTTCTCCTTTTTTTACAATTTTTTCAAAAGGTTTTTTCCTCATAGTAGATAAAACTCGGGATTTTGTGATAAAAGGTTTGCCAAACAATCTCATGTTTTAATGACAGTGAAGAAAGATTTTTGAAAACAATATGGGATAGGGAGAAAATGCTGATAGCTATGCAAACATGTTTTTTTCTGTTTAAAAGACAGATCCCTCCATTTTTTCCACATAAAATGTGTAGTAGGCAGGTTTAAGATTTTGTTTCCTGGTAAACAGTTCAGATTCTTTTTCCAGACAACTAAATTTAACAGTAACTAACAACTTTTGCCACTCCTGACTTCATGACAAGGTGTTTGCAAAGAGAATTTATTTTTTTGACACCATTATGGTATTGTTAAATCCAGACAGAAATTTGCTGGAATATAGTGCATAGGTCATTCAATAAAACTGAGCACAAGGGACAAAAAAGGCCATTTACTTCAGTATTTTCATCAAAATTTCACCGATTAATCTGTGTAGTGTACCAATACTAAAACATGTGATTGTCCCTTGTAAGATTTTGGAATCTTCAAGATTTAATGTGGAAGACGGTGTTGTAGTTGTTCTGGGTTCGAATCCTGTGATGAACCTTGGAAAATACCGACATCATGGAGCAAGTACTGGGTTAAGGGTTCCAGGAAGCAGTCATCGAGAGTAATTAATGTAAGTTGTGGGAATTTGTTTCTCAGTCAGTGTTAAATAAATAGGTTTAAACTTAAGTTTACAATGCTGCCTACGAATTTTTTGTCTGTCAATGGATGGGATATGCTTCTGAGACACACAAAAAACATTGTGGAAGTAAGAGAAAATGCTTGCTACCTTTTTTTCGTCCTCCAGCATTTCTCCCTTTCTCACAATATTTTCAAAAGCCTTCTTTTTCAGGGTTGTTAGTACCTGAGGTTGTATTGTTAATGAGTGAACAATTATGACAGAAGGGTAAAATGTGTGTTGGGAGCAATTTCCTTCTTTGCTGCAATGGTTTCATATATTTATTCATGCACAACCCTCACGTAGAAGGCTTTTGAAAACATTCTGGATAGAGGAGAAAATGCTGGAGACCATTATTTTTTCCTTTGCTCTCAATGTTTTCCATTCTTTCAAACTCAAAATGCCATCATTTTAGCAACATTGAATACATAAGCAGTAAACATTTTCCAAACGAACAAGGTCAAAAATGTACCAAGGGAAATGGTTTGTTTATTTATGCTATCCTAACTTTACCATCATTAGGCTGCGTCTAATGCTTGAAATAGAGTAACAGAACATTTTTATAATTCCATAATCCATCAGGCTATAATGTTATAATTATGGGACAGTTGATATAAACATAATGTCCTGGTCATGTAGATTACACTTAACAACAAAGTTTGTTTTTCTAAATGTCCTGGTGAAGTGCTGCTATCAATTATCCCATTTTACATATCATCTTGTGCAAATGCCTCTTTTCGACTTGCAGCAAACCACTTTGTAAAACATCATGTCGAAGAAATTGCCTATAATAAGCAGTTTCTTCATTTCTCTTAGTGTTTTAGTACTTGTGTGTGAACTAAACATTTATACAAGTTGATTATCCTAGATGTACAAGGATATTGTAATAGGAATCTGCTGTAAATTTGTTTAGGTCCCAGTGAGTTTTAAGAAACATCTAATTTTTAAATAGCATCAAGATATCAGCAAGTTTGTCCACATGACGTAGGTGTCCTCGTGACTTCGTAATTGAAGAAAAAACGGGTCACCTGTCCTAGCTCTTTAACAATAGACAAAACTTTGGACTCCTAAATTGAAAGCTGTTAAAGATGACCAAGTTAACCCTGTTCCAAAAGGCAAATTTTTAGACTTGTCCAAGTTCAAACATTTGCAGACTACAAAATCAACACAGCTCAGTTGTTCATAAAAGGATAGAAAACTTTGTGTGAAATGGAGAAAATGCTGGTTACCAGCATTTTCTCCTTTTCCCACAATGTTTCAAAAGTTTTCGCTTTCAGGACCTTTAAAACTTGGAATTGTGTGGTAAAGGGTTATTGTGGCTAAATAAAGGAATTAGTCTGTGGAAGGGAAGAAAGCATTGTGGGAAAAGGAGAAAATGCTTGTAACAAGCAGCCCACGGTGTTTTCAAGAGCTTTCTCCCTCAGAATTTTTAAAATATGGAATTGTTTCATAAAGGGTTAACTATTTATACTCTGAATTTTGTATGTTGAATAAAAGCCACACTTTTCTGCAATTTTACTTCAAAATTCACATTCATAATTTAACATAAGCAGCTATAATGCCTTTTTAATGCACAAAATTTTCATATTGCTGTAGGGAATTTTTTAATGTATAAAATTGGTCGTAATTGTCAGGTTTTGAATTTTAATGAAGTTTCAAATTTTTTATTTCCATTTATCTATAGGCAAGTTTCATTTTTCTTCATTATCTATTCTCATATCATTTCAGTTCACATAAAACGCCATTTTCCAACCTATTTTTTCTTTTTGTTTTAATTTCAGTGAAATGATTGTAGGGTGTGTAACCTCTCATTCATTAGCCTAATACTTTTAACACAGTGTGGAATCTTCCCTTCTTTTCTAAAACATCACATAGCTTTCAGGACATCAGAGGGCTTCTTTGAGTTTGGGTGAAATTTTGTGAAAACATTGTACTGGTTGCGAGCAACGTTTCCTTTTGCCACAGTGGGTTTAACCTTTAACCTTTCATTTCAAAGGGATCTTGGTTTTTAGCTGCACTGGCCAAAGTTCACCAAAAGTTATTATGAGTGTCCTTGGGCAAACACTGGTAAAACCAAGGACCAAACTGAAAGCATTTGCAAATGAGAAATGGAATGTGGTTCGTATGTTTTTTTTTTTTTGTCTTTGAAAGGTAGAAACCTTTGTGGCAAATTGCAGTAAATAATGTATACCTTTTTTTTTTTTATTTTACAATGTTTTGCAAACCCCACCCTTTCAGGGTTATAGAAATACAGGATGGTTTGGTATTGGGGTTTACAGGGTTAACCCATTACCACATGACAAAATTGTAGAATTGTCCAAATTGAAAGCATTTGCAGACAACAATTTAAATGTGGCTGAAATGATGAAATTTGTCTTTTTAGGCTAGAAAACATTTTGGGAAAAGGAGAAAATGCTGGTTACCATCATTTTCTCCTTTTCCCACAATGTTTTCAAAAGGCTTCTTTCTCATGGTCGTTAAAACCCGGGATTGTGTGGGAAAGGGTCAAGTCTACCAAATAATTAAATTTTGAACTCAACCTAATTGAAAGCATTTGCAGACGATAAAATAAATGTATCTCAAATGATTATTTCTGTCTTTAACTCTTTACCAGACAATCCCGGAGAAAGAAGTGTTTTGGAAACGTTGTGGGAAAAAGAGAAAATACTGGTAACCAGCATTTTCTACTTTTCCCACAATGTTTTCAAAAGGCTTCTTTACCAGACAATCCTGACTTTTAACGACCCAGAGAAAGAAGCCTTTTGAAGACATTGTGGGAAAAAGAGAAAATGCTGGTAACCAGCATTTTCTACTTTTCCAACAATGTTTTCTACCCTTTCCAAAACATATTAAAATTTTTAAGTCCCATTTAATTTTTTGTCTGCTGATGCTTTCGATTTGGACTAATCTAAAATTTTGTCATATAGTAAAGGGTTAATAGATAATAGAGTTGTAAACATTGTGGGAAAAGGAGTGTTTTCAAAACCCTTCCTTCTGAGGGTCATTAGATCTTGACCAAATAACATAATCTTAGACTTGTTCACATAGAAAGCATTTGCAGATGATGAATTCAAAGTGACTCAAAAATTAAAATTTGTTTTGGGAAAGGTAAAAAAAACATCGAAGGACCAGCATTTTCTTGTTTCCCACAATGTTTTCAAAAGCTTTGTTTTTGGGGTTCCTTAAAAGTCTGGATTGTATGGTACAGGGTCGAAAGTCAGGATTTTTTCGTAAAGGGTTAAAACGGAATGAAAACCTGATTAATCAATTCCTCTTTTCATGTCCTGAAAGCTACATGATACTTTTTCATAACTTTCCCCTGTTCATGCCCTCCAACCAAGGTGTGCTAAAAGGAATTATTAATGACGTATTTCTATGGCAGGTGTGTTTGCTGCAAATATTTGAGATGACGAAATACCATTTAAGCTTGGTTGAAGCAGATTTTCTTCCATGTATTTTCTAATTCCTATTTGACTAACCCTTTACCAGATGACAAATTTTAGCCTTGTCCAAATTGAAAGCATTTGCAGATGACGATTTCAATGTGGCTCAAATGGTGCAATTTTCCTTTGATAGGGTAGAAAATATTGTGGGAAAGGAGTTTCCCACAATGTTTTCAAAAGACTTCTTTCCCAGGGTCGTTAAAAGGTGTCATTGTGCGGTAAAGGGCTAAATCAGTCCAAGGATGGGAAAGAATATCAACAAGAAATTTTGGAAAATCAGTTATGAAAGCCTTTTAACTGTTTACCAAATGACAAAATTTTAGACTAGTCCAAATTCAAAGCATTTGCAGATAACAAATGAAATGTAACTCAGAACATGAAATTTGTATTTCGTAGAGTAGAAAACATTTTGGGAAAATGAGAAAATGTTGGTTACCAGCACTTTCTCCTTTTCCCACAGTGTTTTCAAAAGGCTTCTTCCTCATGGTCGTTAAAACTCGGGATTGTGTGGTAAAAGGTTAAGCTTTACCATGCAAGTTTTAAAGCCCTTGAAGAAGAACGCTTTTGGAAATGTGGGAAAGGAGAAAATGATTTCTTCCCTTCCAGATGCAAAACTGCAGTTGTTTTAGTCACAGTTAATTTGTTGTCTGCAAGTGCTGTCAATTTGGACAGTTAGGTTTCTAAAGAGTTAACCGTTTACCACACAATCTTGACTTTAAACGATCCTGAGGAAGAAAGCTTTTGAAAACATTGGGAAAAGGAGAAAATGCTGGTAACCAGCATTTTCTCCTCCTTTGCCCACACTGTTTTTTACCCTATCAGGAACAAATTTTGTCTTTTGGGCCACCCTTAATTTGTTGTCTGCCAATGCTTTCAATTTGGACCAGTCTAAAATTTTGTCGTGTAGGAAAGAGTTATGTAAGTTTCAATCTTAGTGGTATGATGTCATCAGCTTACAACTTGGCATTTTGATTGGCTTATAGATGAATGGTTATTTATGGCAAACGCTTACACTTCCTGCATACAGATAAAGATCAAAATGACTGTCTTTGTAAGCTTTCCACAAGTGTAGTAAATGAATGATATACAATTCTGTTACTGTTAGCTTTAGCAGAAATCTGTCATGTAAATTTCACTGGTAATCTACTTCAAACACTTCATGTAAATTTCACTGGTAATCTACTTCAAACACTTCTGTATCCTCTTTCAGGTACTATGTATGAGTCATGCTTTGTGAAAAGGGGGTTTAATACATGACTTGAGACTGACATGGGTTGAAACTTACTGCTATTTGTAAATTTTCTGCTTTTCCGAGGACCATTTTACCTCATGATTCAGCCAGTTGATGGACAAAAGGGATTTTTATAGATCCGTAATTATGTGATGACTTGCTTGGTATCATGAATCACAGTGATGCATTAAACCCCATTTTGCCAGAGCACAGCTATATTATAGAAAAAATGGGGGTGCGAATTATACCCCATTCAACAAAGTTGGGGGTTAAACAAGTATGAGGTTGTCCATCTATCTGTCAGAGTAGGCAATTTTTTCCCCTTTTCCACCTATTTTCATTAGAATTGGTCAATTATTACAAGAGTTATGGCCCATTAAAATTTTTTCTTAATCAGGTTACAAAGGAACCAGTGGTATTAATCTGCCTGCAACAACTCTAATTAACTGAAATATTCTTATTTTTTACATTTGATACACTTTACAAACAAAATCTTGCAAACTTGTGTGGATTGTATATATGCTGCTGCCAGATCCGTATCAGCTTTTGCATTTGATTTATTAAGGGCATAAGAGGAACATGGCATGAAGGTACAGCATAAGTAATACAGGGCTGCCATTTAGGCGCATTATTCCCTAACCCTTTCCCAGACAACAAAATTTGCACTTCTAAATTGAAGGCTTTTGCAAATGAGTTTGAAGTTTTCAGATAAGGTAGTAAACATTGTGGGAAATGAAGAAAATGCATGTAACCGTAATTTCTCACTTTTACCACAATGTTTTCAAAAGCCTTCTTCCTCAGGGGTGTAAAAAATTTGGGATTATATGGCAAAGGGTTGACCAAACTGACAAATTTTTTACTCTTTCAAATAGTAAGCATCTGCAGACAACAATTTCAAAATAGGTAAAAGTTAGCCAAAGACCTCTGATAGGGTAGAAAACATTGTGGAAGAAGGAAAAATTGCTTATTACCAGTATTTTCTCCTTTTCCCACATTGTGTTTGAAAGCTTTCTCTCTTGGGGTCATTAAAACTTGGGTTTGTATGGTAAAGGGATTTGATAAAATGTTAAAAGGCACTTAACGCCTTACCAACGACAAAGTTCTGTACCCGGCCAAATCGAAAGCATTTGCAGCCAACAGATATGGCTTAACTCATGATACTTGTCACTGAAAGATTAGAAAATATTGTGGGAAAAGGAGAAAATGCTGTTACCAGCATTTTCTCCTTTTCCCACAATTTTTTCCAAAGCTTTATTGCTTAAGGTCATTCATGGGTTTAAGGAACTTTTTTCAGGAGAATCTTAACCCTTAAGCTGCTAATCGAGACCCACTGACCTTTTGCGGACAGTGTAGAGCAAGATCAGACTGCACAAAACGTGCAGTCTGATTGTTGATCTACACTGTCCAATACGGTATTTTCTTTCCGATAAAATCAACTTTGAAACCACAATGTTTGGGCTTTTAATACTGAGTAGAAATTTGCATTTCATTTATTCAGCAGCTTAAGTGTTCATGAAGAGTACCAACAACATTGATATTCTTGATGACATACAAGGAATTCAGAATAGGAATAGCCCCACCCTTATCGTAACCTCTGATTTGGCCTCTGGAGTTACATTGCTTGCATGTTTCCTATTCAGAACTGTGTTTTGCATTTTTTTTTTTTTTTTTTTTTTCTTCTATTACTGGAAATATCAGAGTCAGATATTCCATCTGTCTTTCACTGTTTGTCACGGAACAAAATTGTCCATACTGACTTTTTCACATTGAACACATTTTCAAATGACAAATGCTCCTCAAATGGTTGGATTTGATTAAGAAATAGTACAAAACTAAATGGAGTAAACAGAAAAGGTACCAACAATTTCACCTTTTTCCCACAGTGATGTTAAAACCTTTCTGCCTCAGTGTCTTGAAACCCTCTCCAAACAATCCTGTGTTTTAATGACCCCAAGGTGTGGGGCTTTTGAAAACATTGTGAGAAAAGGTGGCATTTTTCCCTTTTCCCTAAGTATTTTCAATCCTTTCAAAGGCAGTTTTTTATGAATTCAGTCTTGTGTCATTTGTCTTTACCAATACTTTTATTTTGGACATGTCTAAAATTTTGTTGTTAGATAAAGGGTTATATCGTTCAAGATGAAATCCTGTGATTTTTTAGCTCCACTGGCCGAAGGCCAGCGGGCTTATGTCATGGCCCGGTGTCCGTCGTGCGTCCGTCCGTCCGTCCGGTTGTCCGTCCGTCCGTGCGTTAGCTTTTATTTCAAACATCTTCTTCTCTGAAACTACCCATCCAATTTTCACGAAACTTCACAGAAATGATCCTGACATGGTCCTCTTCAGAATTTCTTGAAAGAATATGATTCCTTCAAAAACTGTGGTTGCCATGGCAACAAAACTGAAAAATATTGGAAATCTTTAAAAATCTTCTTGTCTGAAACCATAAGGCATAGGGCTACCAAATTTGGCATGTAGCTTTATGTAGTAGACCTCTATCAAGTTTCTTCAAATTATAGCCCTGGGGTCAAAATTGGCTCTGCCCCAGGGGTCACAAGTTTTACATAGGCTTATATAGAGAAAACTTTAAAAATCTTCTTGTCTGAAACCATAAGGCATAGGGCTACCAAATTTGGCATGTAGCTTTATGTAGTAGACCTCTATCATGTTTCTTGAAATTATAGCCCTGGGGTCAAAATTGGCCCTTCCCCAGGGGTCACAATTTTTACATAGGCTTATATAGAGAAAACTTTAAAAATCTTCTTGTCTGAAACCATAAGGCATAGGGCTACCAAATTTGGCATGTAGCTTTATGTAGTAGACCTCTATCATGTTTCTTGAAATTATAGCCCTGGGGTCGAAATTGGCTCTTCCCCAGGGGTCACAAGTTTTATACATAGGCTTATATAGAGAAAACTTTAAATATCTTCTTGTCTGAAACCATAAGGCCTAGAGCTACCAAATTTGGCATTTAGCTTGATCTAGTTGGAGTCTACCAAAAGTGTCCAAAGTATAGTCCTGGGGTCAATTTGGCCTCATACTTGGAGGGGGGGTTCACAAGATTTACATAGGCTTACATAGGGAAAACTTTTAAATCTTGGTGTACATAGCCATAAGGCTTAGGCTACCAAATTTTGCATATAATTATAGCATTATTTAGTGGACAGTTACAAAGAGGGTCCAAGTTACAGCTCTAGGATCAAGTTTGGCCCTGCACCAGGGATCACAAGTTTTACATGGGTTTATGGAGTGAAAAGTTCAGAAACCATCTTGTTACCAGCCATAAGGCCAAGAACTCCCACATTTGGCATGTTATTCTTCTAATACAATATTCCCCATTTAGTCAGACTGTAGCCATGAGGTCAAAGTTTTATAAGGGCTTATATAGTGAAGACTTTTCTTCGTGGTTTATATTTATAAGCCAGTGGAGCGATACAGGGCCATCATGGCCCTCTTGTTTTTGTTAGCTCTTGAAAAGGGTTTTTTTTTGTAGCAAATTTTTCTATACTTTAAAGGCAAATAATATAAGATTGAACCAAGTTGATTTGTCTATGGCACATACTTTCAACAATGCCAAGTCTAGAATTCTGTCGTCTTGTGGAGTAATAATACAATTCTTGCACTGCCTCTTTGTCCATGTGATTTTGATCCCTGGATATTTTAGAAATCACAATATGTATAAAACTTTAAACAACTGGCGACCTCAAAGAGAAATTTCAATTTCAGCGGACAATAAAGAAATGGAAGCTAAAAAGGACTGATGAATTTAGTAGTAGTTTAGGTAAGAACTGTTCTCATACCATTCTGTTTGTCTGGATGTTGTAAGTTTGACTCTCTCAGCTTTGGTATTTCAAGCCATATTTACATAAAAGGGTATGATTTCATCATTTTGTGCAATGGTTTTTGTATGGTCTCCACATATTTTTGATACTCTCCCATTTTTTTCTTCTACTTTTTTCGAAAAATTCCAACTTTAATCTTCAGATTTTGCTTAACTCTTTACCACACAGTCCAGAGTTTTAGTGACCCTGAGAAAGAAGATGTTTGAAAATATTGTGGGAAAAGGAGAAAATGCTGGTAGCCAGCATTTTTTCCTTTTCCCACAATGTTTTCTACCCTTCCGAATTTTTCAGTCACATTATTTTTGTTGTCAGCAAAAGCTTTCAGTTTGGACTAGTCTAAAAATTTTTTGTTTTGTAAAGAGTTAACCCTGTTATATGTGCTTTTGCACACAGGGTAGGTCAAGATCAGGCTGCACAGAATATTTGAAATTTCAAAGCTGTATAATTTATCGGAACATCTCACTGATACAAGGTCATGCTGCCGTAATTCTCATTTTGCTCCTACTGTGACAAAGTACTCAATATTTTCACCTTTTCTAACTATGTTTTCACAAATCACTTCCCCAGGGTTGATAAAACACAGGATTGTTTGTTAATCGGTTAAATTTTTGTTTGCAACTTTTGCTGTTCAAAATACGATAGAATGTTTTAAGGCTCATGTTATACCATTGCAGTGAGAGTTAAATATTCGTTGTACTATTTGGAAGAAAAGGATACAGATGTATAACCTCAAGAAATGGGTTTTTGTCGTACTTAACCAATAACTTAAATGTTCTGTTCTGTTCAGTTGTCTTTAACTTGTCAACCCCCAAAACAGATTCTTGAAAGACTATTGTAGAATATAGGTTATCAATATTAACCATCTACCAAACAGCAAAATTTCAAACTGGTCTGTAATGAAAACAGTTCATAATGAAAAGTGAAATGTGGCCCAGATGTTTAGAATTGTCTTTGATAGAGAAGAAAACATTGTGGGGAATAAGACAAAATGCAGGAAACCAGCATTTTCAGTTTTCCACATTGTATTCAAAAGGCTTCTTTCTCGGGGTCATTAAAACTGGGGATCTTGTAGTAAATGGTTAACCCTTTACCACACAATCCCGTCTTTTAACGACCCTGAGAAAGAAGCCTTTCGAAAACATTGTGGGAAAAGGAGAAAATGCTGGTAACCAGAATTTTCTCCTTTTCCCACAATGTTTTCTACCCTTCCCAAAACAAATTTCAATTTTTGAGTTACATTTATAGAGTTGTCTGCAAATGCTTTCAATTTGGACAAGTCTAAAATTTTGTCGTTTTGTAAAGAGTTAAAGGATCCCAGAGAATTTGCATGAATTGCGGTAATGGTATCAGTTATATTGATTTCTGATGCAATATTTCAAAATAGGCCTTTGCTTGGGGGGAGGATGTTAGATTATTATACTGAGAGAATATTGCTTCCCCTAAGGTTAACTTTCTGCCAGACAACAAAGTTGAAATTGAAAGCATTTGCAGACAAATTAGATGTTCTTTAACCCTTTACCAGACGATAAAATTTTAGCCGTGTCCAAATTGAAAGGATTTGCAGACGACAATTTCAGTGTGGCTCAAATGATGCAATTTTTCTTTGATAGGGTAGAAAACATTGTGGGAAAAGGAGAAAATGCTGGTTACCAGCATTTTCTGTTTTTCCCACGTTTTAAAAAGGCTTCTTTCCCATGGGCGTTAAAAGGCGGCATTGTGCGGTAAAGGGTTAACTAATTGGAAGGTATCTTTGATAAGGTAGAAAGCATTTTGGGAAAAGGAAAGAAGCGCTGGTTACCAGCATTTTCTCCTTTCCCACAATGTTTTCAAAAGTTTTTTTCCCTCAGGGTTGTTGTTAAAACATGGCATTGTGTGGTAAAGGTTGAGGAAGATACCATAAATTGCCACAAATTCAAGACCATTCTTTGTTGGAATTGAGATGATTTTTTTCTAATGAGGAAGCCAGTATGTTGGATCAAATTAATAACATTACTAGTTAGGAGAGGCTGACATAAAAAAATCTCTAGTCTGTAAGTCAAAGACAGGAATAGCACTATGGTGTATCAAGAGTCATTTTCTTATTCTATTTTATAATATTTGACGTCAGATAACAGTATTTATGATTTACCTGTAAATTTTCTGGTGCACATATATATGCATCACACATAGGTAATAGCAGACAAAAATGGCAAAAATCAGTATCTACTCAGTGGTGAAAAAGGTCCTAAATGTGATATGATGACATAACGTGCATGTAAACTGCTTTCAGCTTGGTTTCTGATAGGATTGGTCATAATATTGCGTTATACATTTTGCCATTCATAAAAAAAAAAAGCGATAATTGTTTCTAGTTTCTTATCGTTTTCATATAGACCTGTCCATAATTGCAATATTTTGTTATTGTGTTTTCTGCAGGTATATAATAAAAGGAATATAATAATGTTGAAATTTTCCTGGTGCTTGTATTTATTTCTTACCATTTGGTCTTGCGAGGTATCAGTATTTCCCACACTACGGAGCAAATTCAAGCACCATAAAGTTATAACAATACGATATTCTGTATTTACCCCTGGAATGCTGCATAAACCCAACAAACATTTTGAGTCAAGAAAAAAATTATTTCCTTTACAGGGGAATCATATTTTGAGCTTGGCTATTTCCGAAGAAAACGAGATATTGTCCTAGCCCTGGCATCATTGTCGTCTACGTCATCGTAGTCTGCATAGTTGTGCAAAAACTTTAGACATTTCATATTTCTGTTCATACTGAAGACACTTGCTCCAAACTTGGACAAGTTGTTAACTATTAACCCTTTACCCTTTACCGTACGACAAAATTTTAGACCTGTCCAAATTGGAAGCATTTGTAGACGACAATTTCACTGTGGCTGAAATGGTGCAATTTTTAGCTCCACTGGCCGAAGGCCAGCGGGCTTATGTCATGGCCCGGTGTCCGTCGTGCGTCCATCCGTCCGTCCGTCCAGTCGTCCGTCCGTCCGTCAGTCCGTCCGTCCGTGCGTTAACTTTTATTTCAAACATCTTCTTCTCTGAAACTACCCATCCGATTTTCACGAAACTTCACAGAAATGATCCTGACATGGTCCTCTTCAGAATTTCTTGAAAGAATTTGATTCCTTCAAAAACTCTGGTTGCCATGGCAACAAAACTGAAAAATATTGGAAATCTTTAAAAATCTTCTTGTCTGAAACCATAAGGCATAGGGCTACCAAATTTGGCATGTAGCTTTATGTAGTAGACCTCTATCAAGTTTCTTCAAATTATAGCCCTGGGGTCAAAATTGGCTCTGCCCCAGGGGTCACAAGTTTTACATAGGCTTATATAGAGAAAACTTTAAAAATCTTCTTGTCTGAAACCATAAGGCATAGGGCTACCAAATTTGGCATGTAGCTTTATGTAGTAGACCTCTATCAAGTTTCTTCAAATTATAGCCCTGGGGTCAAAATTGGCTCTTCCCCAGGGGTCACAAGTTTTACATAGGCTTATATAGAGAAAACTTTAAAAATCTTCTTGTCTGAAACCATAAGGCATAGGGCTACCAAATTTGGCATGTAGCTTTATGTAGTAGACCTCTATCATGTTTCTTGAAATTATAGCCCTGGGGTCGAAATTGGCTCTTCCCCAGGGGTCACAAGTTTTATACATAGGCTTATATAGAGAAAACTTTAAATATCTTCTTGTCTGAAACCATAAGGCCTAGAGCTACCAAATTTGGCATTTAGCTTGATCTAGTTGGAGTCTACCAAAAGTGTCCAAAGTATAGTCCTGGGGTCAATTTGGCCTCATACTTGGAGGGGGGGGTTCACAAGATTTACATAGGCTTACATAGGGAAAACTTTTAAATCTTGGTGTACACAGCCATAAGGCTTAGGCTACCAAATTTTGCATATAATTATAGCATTATTTAGTGGACAGTTACAAAGAGGGCCCAAGTTACAGCTCTAGGATCAAGTTTGGCCCTGCACCAGGGATCACAAGTTTTACATGGTTTTATGGAGTGAAAAGTTCAGAAACCATCTTGTTACCAGCCATAAGGCCAAGAACTCCCACATTTGGCATGTTATTCTTCTAATACAATATTCCCCATTTAGTCAGACTGTAGCCATGAGGTCAAAGTTTTATAAGGGCTTATATAGTGAAGACTTTTCTTCGTGGTTTATATTTATAAGCCAGTGGAGCGATACAGGGCCATCATGGCCCTCTTGTTGTTTGATAGGATAGAAAACATTGTGGGAAAAGGAGAAATGTTTTCAAAAGGCTTCTTTCCCAGGGGCGTCAAAAGGCGGCATTGTGCGGTAAAGGGTTAATTAAAAGGGAAACCTATACAAGAAGGGCAGGTAACCATCAAAGTATTTTTGACATTTATGCCTGTTTTTTGACCTAGAATTGAAAATCAAGCAAACGCAGCCGAGCGTTGGCACCCACATACAGTGCTCCTATTAATGTTTAGCGTAGAATTCATTTATTTTCTGGCAAAAGAATATTACAGGGTTACAAGTAGATGTATTTCATGCTTTAGAGGTATTCAACTCTTTGTCACACAATCCTGTGTTTTAACAGCATTTTCTCCTTTTCCTACAATGTTTTCTTCCTTTTCTGATACAGATCCCCATCATGTGATTCTCATTTAGTTTGTAGTCTGCAAATTCTTTCAATTTAAAGCACATGCCAAACAACATATTAACCCTTAAAGCACCTTTCAAGACTATATTTGCATTTGCAGCCAGTGTAGATTAAGATCAGGCTGCACAAAACATGCAGCCTGATCTTTGATCTACCCTGTCCGCTATGCTGAATCACTGTAAACAAAAGCAACCGTGAAATTGCAACTATTTGGGTCGTATTTCTAGGATGAAAATGTATGACAGGTTTATTCGGCGCTCTAAGTGTTAAATGTGGCTCAGTTGATGGGAAAACATTGTGAGAAACGGAAAAAATGCTTCTTTTTCCACGTTGTCAAAAGTTTACATCATCAGGGTCATAGAATTAAAGATTATGTAGACTCTTTAGAAACCATCCCCAAACTTTTACACTTAACATGCAGCAGTTTTCTTTTCCTTTTTCAAAGACATCTTTTGAGCTATATTGAATTTGCTGTTGGTAAATACTTTCAACTTGTTGGAGTCTGAAATTAGGTTGCCGGGTAAAGAGTTAACTCTGACCCAAACGACAATTTTTAGACCCTTTCAAATGGAAAGCATCTGGAGACAACAAATTTGAAAGCGGAACAAATGAGGTAATGTACAAATGGAAGTTTTCTGACAGATTAGAAAACATTAATAGGAAAAAGAGAAAATGCTGGTTGCCTGTCTTTTCTCCTTTTCCCTCACTGTTTAAAAAGGCCGCTTCCTCAGGGATGTGAAAATATGGTATTGTTTGGTAAAGGGTTAAGGGCTGTACTTAACCTTTCCAAATTGAAAGCATTTGCAGATGACAATTTCAAATGATGTGCTTTTTCTTTGATAGGTTGCCAGCATTTTCTCCTTTTCCCACAATGTTTACAAAAGCCCTCTTCCTCCAGGTTGTTTAACCCTTTCCCAAACGACAAATTTTGGACTAGTCCAAATTGAAAGAGTTTGCAGACGACAATTTTAAATTTGATGAAAATGGCAGAAAGGTCTCAAAACGGGCAGAAAACACTGTGGGAAAAGGAAAAATTGCTCGTTACGAGCAATTTCTCCTTTTCCCACAGTGTTTTGAAAAGACTTGTACTGCAGACACGTGAAAACCAGGGCTTGTTTGGGAAAGGGTTAAAGTCGTCATTGTCTGGTGAAGGGTTAAGATACAGAATCACTATCCATGTTCTTCGAAGCAGCCTGGCATCTGTCAAGAAAACATGCTCTCTTCCCTCTGATTACTAATACTTTCATCACAAATGTGTTTGGATTGACTTGAGCATTTCATTTTCACGTTATTGAACAGTTCTCTCCCTTACTCTTTGAACTGCATTTGTAACAACTAACTCGTACACTCTGTACACTTTTTGTACTATTTATTGTTACTGTATCAGTTTAATTTACAGAAGAAGTATCTTTGGTCTGTATGAAGCAAGATGATGTTCATAGTTATTTTGCACTTTAAAAGTGGGTGGGATGGGGGAGGGGAGGTTTTGAAATGTTTAGATGTAACATAGTAATATCATTTATCATTACCATTTGTTGCTATCTTTTCTTTATTATTTTAACATGTAGTTTTTAACTTGAAGTGACTTAACCCTTAGCCAACAACCCCTCTTTTTTTTTTTATGTTATTGAGGGGGTAGACTTAAAAAATATTTTAGGAAAAAGAGAAAATGCTAGTAAGAAGCACTTTCTCTTTTTTTCTGTTTTTCCCCATGGCCTTTTCTGCCCTTTCAAAGATAAATCCATCATTTAACCCTTTCCCAAACAAGCCCTGGTTTTCACGTGTCTGCAGTACAAGTCTTTTGAAAACATTGTGGGAAAAGCAGAAATTGCTCATAATGAGCAGTTTCTCCTTTTCTCACAGTGTTTTCTACCCTTTTTGATAACTTTCTGCCATTTTCATCAAATTTAAAATTGTCGTCTGCAAACTCTCTCAGTTTGGACCAGTCCAAAATTGGTCATTTGGGAAAGGGTTAAGCCACATTTTATTTGTCTTCTGCAAATGTTTTCAAAACTTCAAAAATTTGTCTGCTGGAAGGGCTGACTCTTCACCAAACAGCAAAATTTTAGACTAGTCCAAACTGAAAGCATTTGCAGACGAAAAATGAGATGTGGCTTACATGATTAGTTTTGTTAGTTTTGTCTTTGAATTGGTAGAAAACAATGTGGGGAAAAGGAGAAAATGCTGGTAACCAGTATTTTCTCCAATACCCACAATCTTTTCAAAAGTTTTCTTCCAAATGTTGTTAAAGTAAATTGTGTGGTAAAGAGTTTAGAATGATCTTCAGCTGTATAGCATCGATTAATTCCTCCAAACGACAAAATTTTAAGACTGGTCAAAGTTGAAAGCATTTGCAGACATCATATTAGATTCAGCTGAAATGATGTTAATTGTCTTGTAAAAAATCTTGCAGGAAAAGAAGAAAGTGCTGTAAAAAATCTTGTGGGAAAAGAAAAAAATGCTGATTACCAACATTTTTTTGTTTTCCCACAAGGTTTTCAAAATGTTTTTTTTTTTTTTAGGGTCGTTAGAACTTGGGATTGTGTGGTAACGATTTATTTCAAGTAGACTTTTTCAATCCAAGTGAAGCCCAACTTTTTAGTTTTTTGTTCAAATGATTTAATACAGCAAATGTTATAGATCCAAGATCAGACAGACATGTTGATCTTTGATATATTCTGTCATCAAAAGCAACCCACTACCAAACAGTTCCGTATTTTTACAGGAAAGGTATTTGAAACCAGTATAGGAAAAGAAAAAAGTACTTGTAACCAAAGGTTAAAGGTTTTCAAAAACCAAAGCACACAGCATTTTCATATAATGTATGAGTGGCACTCTGGGAAAAGGAGGTTTGATGCATCTTTGTACTGCATTATACTAAGCAATTTGTCACCTAATATTGTTTCATTTGTCTAAAAATTTGCTGAAGTTTCTTCAAAATGCAACCAATAGCAAAAGGTTACAATACAGATCAGCCTGTGCAGACTGAACCAGATGACAGAAGGCATGGGTTGATATTTTGGGCAGGTAAATTAAACCCCTTTTTCACAGAGCAGTGCTCATATTTATATATATATTTTTTTTTCATATCTAAATTTTCTATCTTTTTCTTTCCTCTGCAGGTTCTAACATTAACAGCACAGTGCCGGTCTCCAGCTCTAATGTTCTGGCTCCCAGCATGTCATCTATACCAAGTAATCCAACAGCAGCTGCGCAGTCTTAAATACATCTTTACAGCATAACGGTTCCCTGGATGTTGATTTTTTTTTTTTGTGCAGTATATGATGTTCCTTTCATCTCTGATCACAGAAAGAAGTCTGTTGACCCGTTTTTCTTGTGAAGACTTGTTTTTACCTAGCTGCAGCAGATATTTAAAAATACAATCAGTTGGAGAAATTGTTTGTTAACCCTTTACAAGACAACAAAAAATTTAGACTGGTCCTGAGAAATTGTTTGTTAACCCTTAACAGGAAAACAAAAAATGTAGACTGGTCCTAAAAAAATTGTTTGTTAACCCTCAACAAGAAAACAAAGTTTACACTGGTCCTGAGAAATTGTTTGTTAACCCATTACAAGACGTCAAAAAATTTAGACTGGTCCCGTTGTAACACTTTACTAAACGACAAAATGTAAGACTAATCCAACTTGAAGCCTTTGCAGATGACAAATTTATTATATATCAAATGATGACTTCTGTTTTTACTTTGGTAGAAAACATTGTAGGAAAAGGAGAAAATGCTGATTACCAGCATTTTCTCCTTTTCCCACAATGTTTTCAAAAGTCCTCTCCCTCAGGGTTATGACAAGTTTGGATTGTGCGGAAAAAGGTTAATGCATTTGCAGACAACAGGTCAAATGTGGCACAAATGTTTACATTTGTCTTTTGAGTTAGCCCCTTATCAGACAAGCCACTGTTTTATCAAACTGTGAAAGAAGACTTTTGAAAACATTTTGTTTTCAGAACATGGGATTCTTATTTAACTCTTTACCAAAAGACAAAATTTTGGACTGGTCCAAATTGAAAGCATTTGCAGACGACAAATTAAATTAGTTCAAATGATGATATTTGTACTTGATAGCGTAGAAAACATAATGGGAAACGGAGAACATGCTGGTTACCAGCATTTTCTCTTTTTCCCCACAATGTTTTCAAAAGGCTTCCGTCTAAAGGTTGTTAAAAGTCGGGATTGTGTGGTAAAGGGTTGAAGGGGTAGACAAACAGTGTGAGAATTACAGAAAATGCTGTTCACCAGTATTTTCTTCTTTTCCCACAATGTTTCCAAAGTCTATCTGGACGGTTTGGTAAAGATTTAACTTTTGATCAGACATCAAAAATTTAGATTGGTCCAAATTGCAAGCAGTTGCAGATAAAAAATGAAATGAGGCTCAAATGAGGGGCTTTGGCTTTGCAAGGTTAGAAAACATTGTGGAAAAAGGGGAAAATTTTTGTGACCGACATTTTGTCCTTTACCTACAATGTTTTTAAAAGTTCTCGTCTCAAGGTTCATCAAAGCTCGGGTTTGTGTGGTAAAGTGTGAAGAGACAAATTTGACTCTTTATCCAACTGCAAAATTTTGGACAAATTATTTATGACTGAAATGGTAGCTGTTATCTTTTACAGGGTAGAAAACAGTGTGGAAAAGGGAGAAAATGGTGTTTTCCGACAAATTTCAAAAGTCTTTCTCCTAGGGGTCATTAACCCTTTACCACACAATCCTGACTTTTAAAGACCCTAAAAAGAAAGCCTTTTGAAAACAATGTGGGAAAAGGTTTTCTACCAATTCCATAACAAATTCCAATTTTTAAGTCACATTTAATTTGTCGTCTGCAAATGCTTTCAATTTGGACTAGTCTAAAATTTTGTCGTTTGGGAAAGAGTTAAACCTTGGGATTGTGTGGTAAGGGTTTACCTTTACCACACAATCCAGCCTTTTAACATCCCTGAGAAATAAATCTGTTGAATACATTGTTGGAAAAGGAGAAGATGCCGGTAACCAGCATTTTCTCCTTTCCCCACAATGTTTCTTCCACATCAAAGAGAGAAATTGGCATTTGATCTGCATTTAATTTGTCGTATGCAAATTCTTTCAATTTCGTTGAGTTCCAAATTTTGTCATTAAATTTTGGTAAAGAGTTAAGCCACACTAAAACTCGTCAGCAAGTGCTTAAGTATGGACAGGTCTTAAACTTTTTGTCACCATTCTTGTTAAGTGTTAACTCTTTACCAACGATGAAATTTTAGACTTGTCCAAATTGAAAGCATTTGCAGACGACAATTTAAAGGTGGCTCAAATGGCAAAATTTGTCCTGGATAGAACAGAAAACATTGTGGGAGAAGGAGAAAATGGTTTCTAGCATTTTTCCATTTCCCACAATGTTTTTCTAAAGGCTTCTTTCTAATGGTCTTTAAAAGTTAGGATTTCGTAGTCAACAGTTAAACAACAATCAAACAAATCAAAGCTGAACAACTGCTGCAGCTGTATCAAGGAAAAAATTAGTTTTCCATGAGGAAAGGGTTGCTGGAAATATTTTCTTTTCAAGGGAAATGGTTTAAAAATTTGTAACACATTTTGCAGAATCTTGTAGAACTTATAGCACATGTATTAATGAATGTGTGCATGGATAGTTCAGCATACATGTATGTACTTGCAGTACAAATTGGTTAAATATATATATGTCAGATGACTCAAGTTATTGTTAACCCTTTCCCTAACGACAAATTTTGGACTGGTCCAAATTCAAAGAGTTTGCAGACGACAATTTTAAATTTGATGAAAATGGCAGAAAGTTGTCAAAAAGGGTAGAAAACACTGTTGGGAAAAGGAGAAATTAGTCGTTACGAGCAATTTCTCCTTTTCCCACAGTGTTTTCAAAAGACTTGCAATGCAGACACATGAAAACCAGGGCTTGTTTGGGAAAGGGTTAATCCATGTTGCATGGAACCTGGGTTTAATCATTAATGCAGACAGTGTGGATGATCTAAGATAGGACTGTATGCTCTGTGCAGTCTGATCTTGATCTTAGCTCAAGATCAGACTGCACAGAGCATGCAGTCCTACCTTGGATCTGCAATATCTACTTCTATGCCAAATATTCCAGCACAAAATAGCATTGAAATTGCATTATGTGTATCTTTACTACCTAATGAGAATGTTCTTTTCGGTTTATTAACTCTGCCGCATGACCCTCACAATCAAAAAATCAAACTTAGTCCTAGGGATGGAAATTGATTTCAAAAGGGCAGAAAACATTGTGAGAAAAGGGAGAAAATACTGAGTACCGCCATTTTCTCCTTTTCTCACAATGTTTTTAAAGTGTTCTTTTAGAGTTATTGAAACCAGGGATTGTTTGATTAAGGGTAAAGCCCTAAAAGGGTGTACTATTAACTCTTTACCATACAACAAAATTTTACACTTGTCCAAATTGAAAGCATTAGCAGACTACAAATTAGATATGGCTCATATGGTGAGATTTGTCTGTCAAAGGACAGAAAGCATTGTGGAAAAAGGAGAAAATGCTGGTTTCCAGCATTTTCTCCTTTTCCCACAATGTTTTCAAAAGGCCTCTTCCTCAGGGTCGGTAAAACTTTGTATTGTGTGGTAAAGGTTTAACTTGTTATTTCCAGAAACAAATTTGGGTAGATGATGACTTTCATAGTATCCTTGTTACATACTGATAACCTACATGGGTTAACTCTTTACCAAACGACAAAATTTTAGACTTGTCCAAATTGAAAGCATTTGCAGACAACAAAATAAATGTGACTCAAAGATTGAAATTTATTTTGGAAAGGTTAGAAAACATTGTGGGAAAAGGAGAAAATGTTGGTTACCAGCATTTTCTCCTTTTCCCACAATGTTTTCAAAAGGCTTCTTCTCCAGGGTTGTTAAAACCTGTGATTTTGTGGTAAAGAGTTAAGTGTTTATACATGAGTACTTGGGAAAACATTGTGACAAAAAGAGAAAGAGGTTGTTTTTCAAGTTGTCGGCAGATTGCAATGGGTTAACTGAGGAACATTTAGTGATGGATTATGGATAAGGGATGATAAAATCTCATTTTTTCATTCTTTTTGCCCCTCTTCCCAGAATATTTTTTATTTATTTTACCTTAGGAGCTTTGAATTAAGTCTTTACCAAACTACAAATTCTAGGCTCTTCCAAATCGAAAGCATCTGCAGAGGACAAATTTTAAAGTGTGACCAATGACCCAAAGTTTGTTGACAGGGTAGAAAACACCATGTTTTTCACAATCAGTGTAAAAAAGATATGGTATGTTAAACCCTTTACCAAACGACAAAATATTAGACTCAACCAAATTAAAAACTTTTGCAGGCAACAAAATGATTGTGACTCATAATTAGAAATTCACAAGTAGACCGTAGAAAACATTGTGGGAAAAGAAGAAAATGCCGGTTACTGGCATTTTCTCCTTTTCCTGCAATGTTTTCAAAAGGCCTTTTCATTAGGGTCGTTAAAAGTTGGGATTGTGCGGTAAAGGGTTGAACTAAAACACAGGGTCATTTGGTAAAAGAGTTTTGCTTGTTCATGTATCTAAACCTATGTTCAGTGTTTATTTTCTATATTTTACAAGGATGTTTCAAATTTGCCGGCTGCAGATTTGTTCCAAAGCTCATATATTAAAAGTACCATGTCAATGAATCTTATCTATTTCATTTCCGCATAGCTCTTTACCAAACAACAAAATTTTGGACTGGTTGAAATTGAAAGCATTTGCAGATGACAAAATAAATGTAACTTTAAAATTGAAATTTGTTTACAGAAGGGTAGAAAACATTGTGGGAAAAGGAGAAAATGCTGTTTACCAGCATTTTCTCCTTTTCCCTTAATGTTTTCAAAAGGCTCTTTTCTCAGGGTCGTTAAAAGTCGGGATTGTATGGTAAAGGGTTAACTGTTATGGTGCCAGGGCAAACTTAAATTCAAACTTTACAGGCAGTGAAGATGATGATCAGACTACACAAAAGATCCAGTCTGGTACTGATTGATATTTCTTGTAAAAGCTTTGTGAAAATTATTTTTGAGATCTTTCTTAACATGACACTGTAAGTGTTCAGCATTTTCATTTCCCAACATTTCAGACAGTGTACTGTGATTATAGAATTGTCTTTTTTTCTTTTGAAAAATGTAATAAAATGTAATGGGAAGACAGTCAGATGTTTTGACATTTCTGTGCTATATTTCCAGGTACCTTATGCAAACTGAATTTTAATGATACTATAGCATATGGTAACTAGAATATTATAACAAAAGGGGACAATGAAACTTCTCTTGGGATCGTCAAAAAGTATGAACAAATGGCAGAATTTCTCATACTAGTTTCTCTTTTATTTTGCAATATTTACTTTTTGTGATAATTTCACAACCCTTACAGTGCCGAATATAAGAGTTATACTCTGGCAAACAGGGCTTAAAACATCTCCGTGCTGCATGATACATAGCAAGTCATCACATAATTATGGATCCATAAAGATCCATTTTGTCTAATAACCAACTTTATTGTAAGATAGATTTGTCCTTTGACATACAGAAAATTGACCAATATCAAAAAGTTTCACCCAGGTCAGACTGCTCAGGCTGATCTGGGTCAATATATTTCGCAGATGCATTAAGCCCCTTTTCACAGAGCATGGCTCAATTATAATTTGGACTTCTTTTGACAGCTGAAACTACAGTCCACTGAAACTCAGGTAGATTTCTATTGGTCAGACAAGACTAAAAAAGCTGATAATATAGATCTAAGACCAGACTGCACATTCTCTGCAGTCTGATCTAATCTGTGCTGTCTGTAACCAGTGCAAAAAAAGCACTGAAAGGGTTGAATTAATTTGCGCTTTGTATCATTTGTCCTCATCTCCGAAATGTCTAAAAATGTCTAAAAACTGCTTGGTTGGAAAGAAGATCCTTTAGTTTTGTTTAGCTCTTTACCGGACGACAAAATTTTTGACTCGGCCAGATTGAAAGCATTTGCAGATGACAAATGTAACTCAAATGATGATTTCTGTCTTTGTTAGGGTAGAAAAACATTGTGGGAAAAGGAGAAAATGCTGGTAACCAGCATTTTCTCCTCTTTGCACAATGTTTTTAAAAGTGCTTTTTCTCAAGGTAGTTAAGACTTGGGGTTGTGCAGTAAAGGGTTAAGAAAATGTAATTTTTTATCGCTTTATTTATTGACCTTGAAATGATAATCAGCAACACATTGCTATGAAGCAAGAAGATACTTGTATCTCACAGCTATGTATAAAATATTTATTTTCTAGGTGGGCGGGTAAAGCATTGAAAGCACTGACAACAAACAAATTGTCAAATCATATACTCATATGATAACATTGTATACAAGCACTGCAAGTCAGCCATTGCAATTCTTCTTTACCAATCCATCATTTGATCCTTTTGCCAACCAATCCCAAATTTAACATCACAGAGGAAGAATTCTTTCAAAATTGTCATGGGAAAGGAGAAAATGCTGGGAAGCAGCATATTCCAAATTTCCCACAATGCTTTCTACACCTTCAAGGACAACTGCGTATTTGTTCTCTGCTAATGGTTTCACTTTGGACAAGCCGAAAAAAAATGTCGTTTCTTAAGGAGATTCATAGGGTCCTTTTTTTTTTTACTTTTCAAGCACAAGCTTTTTGAGGGAAAAAATTGTTTCAAGAGTGACAGTTTTCATAGTCAAGATCTTAACCTTTAGGCTGGTAAGCGCAACTCAGTGACGTTTTGCAGACATTGTAGATCAAGATCAGACTGCACAGAACATGCAGTCTGATTTTGGATCTACACTGTCGGATAATGAGATATCTTTTGTCCAAAAATACCTTTAGCTCTTTACCAAACAGCAAAATTTTAGACCAGTCCAAGTTGAAAGCATTTGCAGATGACAAAATAAATGTGACCTAAAAATTGAAATTTGTTTTGGGAAGGATAGAAAACATAGTGGGAAAAGGAGAAAATGCTGGTTACCAGCATTTTCTCCTTTTCCCACTATGTTTTCAAAAGGCTTTTTCTTTAGGGTTGTTAAAACCCGTGATTGTGTGGTAAAGGGTTAAAATAGGAGAATTTGGATTTGTACTACTGGTTTGAAATGTTCTTTCTTTTATATAATAGCCTGATAAGGGTTAAAAATTGGTGCATGTAAAATGTACAGTTCAGGAGCTGAAAATGTATAGAATTTAGAGAACAAAAGAGTTACAAAAAGTACAGGTTGTGGAATTAAACCTTTTACCACACAATCTGGGGTTTATACGAATCTGAGAAAGAAGCCTTTTTAAAAAAATTGTAGGAAAAGGGGAAAATGCTGGTAACAAGCATTTTCTCCTTTTCCCACAATGTTTTCAAAAGGCCTCTCCATCATGGTCGTAAAAACTAGGAATTGTGTGGTAAAGGGTTAAAAGCCATTTCAGACGACAAACACAATATTTCTGAAGCCATGGGATTTGTCTTTGAAAGGTAATGGTAACCATTATTTTCTCCTTTTCCCACAATGCTTTCTACCCTATCAAAAACGATTTCCATGATCTGAGTCACATATGAATTGTTGTAAGCAAATGCTTTCAGTTTGGACAAGTCTACAGTTTTTGTTGTTTCGTAAAGAATTAATTTGGACAAGTTTAATGGTAAAGAATTAATTTGGACAAGTTTAAGTTTGCTTGTCTGATAAAGAGGTTAACCTGTTTTCATACTTATTCAACTTCTTACACTGCAACAGCAGAATGGCTATTGAAAGTATTATGAGAAAAAGAGGCTAATGCTTGTTTAAGGCAATTTCTCCTTTTCTTGCAATGTTTTCAGAAACATAATGAAATACTATTGTCCTTACCTTCTGATGTATCCTCCTTGTCTCATATTTTGCTGGTTAGTGATGGGTCTAAAATTTTCTCTATGGTTACGGGTTTCAGCAATAATATGTTCAGAAGAGAAGGGACTTTTTCCTGTGCTGTTTTCTAAAGTGTATGTTTTGTGTGTACAATTAGTGAACTTGAAATTTATGTTAGTTTGGTCCCGAGGTATGGCGCAGTTACTGTGTATAAAGGATGATCATTTTGTCAACAAACACATGCTGTTTAATGAATAAATACTGACATTATAAATTGTGTAACAAAGAGTTGGTGTTTCTATGTAGTGTTATTTAGCTCACCTGAGTCACCGGGTGAACTTTTGTAATCATGCTTCACTTTTAGCTCCACTGGTCGAAAGTCGTCGAGCTTATATCATAGCCCTGTGTCCGTCACGGGCCAAAATTGGCCCCGCCCCAGTGGTCACAAGTTTTACATGGGCTTATGTAACGAAAACTTTAAAAGTCTTCTGGTTCTAAATGATAGGGCCTAGGGCTATCAAATGTGACAGGTAGCCTCATCAAATGGACTTCTACTCAGGTACTACAAATTATAGCCCTTGGATCAAAATTGGTCCTGACCTAGGGGTTACAAGTTTTGCCTTGGCTTATAAAGTGAAGACCTTAAAAATTTCCTAGTTCCTAACCATAAGGCCTAGGGCTACCAAATTTTGCATGTAGCTTTATCTAGTGGGCCTACCCCAAGAAAGCACAAAGTATAGCCCTGGGGTCAAAATTGTCCCAGCCCTGGCAGTCAAAGCTTAAATGGTCCTGTGTAGTGAAAACATTAAATTCCTCCCATTCCTAACCAGAAGACCTAGGACTACCAAATTGTGCATGCATATTTATCTAACAGACCTCTACCAAGAGTGTTAAAATTATAGCCCAGGGGTCAAAGTTGGCCCTGCCCTAGAAGTCACAACTTTTACAGAGGCTTATATAGTGAAAACTTTGAAGATTTTTTTGGTTTTGACTGCGATACAACTGTAATATTTTGTAAGTGCTATCATGTAACTGGCCTTTTCCAAAACTGTTCAAAGTAAAGCCCTGGTGTTAAATCTGGTAAAAACTCTGTAAAAAATTTGTTGCTCATTACTATAAATCCTAAGGCTACCAAATTTGGATCACTTGTTCAAAACTTAGCCCTGGGATTGATTTTAGCCCCACCCCGATGTCTCGTGTTTTACAGGGGCTTTATATTGTGGAAATTTTGAAAATCTGCTTGTTTATAAACCTACGGCCTCGACCAGTATTATGTGGCATGTTGACCTGTAGAAGGATTCAAGTAATTATAGACCACAACTTTCAAATGGGTTTTTGTTACTCTTCGTGGTGTAACCCTTTACCACACAATCTCGACTTTTAACAACCCTGAGGAAGAAGGCTTTTGAAAACATTGTGGGAAAAGGAGAAAATGCTGGTAACCAGCATTTTCTCCCGTTTCCCACAATGTTTTCTACCCTTCCTAAAACAAATTTCAATTTTTCAGTCACATTTATTTTGTCGTCTGCAAATGCTTTCAATTTGGACCAGTCTAAAATTTTGTCGTGTGGTAAGGAGTTAAGTCCTCAAGCCGTCGTTTTGTCAGTCTGTCCGTCAGTCTATCAATGTTCCAATCCTGCAATAACTTGAAAAATTCAACGGCCTCCTTCATCTAGGGATAGATGACAATATGTAGATGCTGCATGTTCTTTTTAGTTTTAGGTCAAGGTCATGTAACTTACTTCTTCACGAAACAAGCCCCGACCCAGGAGAAGAAGGTTGTTGTAAACATTGTGAAAAGGGGCAAATGCTGCTCACTAATACATAAGAAAGTGAACATATTCATTTACGAATTCTGAATGTCAAAAAGCACTGTTTATTGGTTTTTGCTATCTAAAGACGAGTCAATTATCTAATTAAGTTAAGTTCAGTCTATTATCGATAAAACAAACTTAGCGTATTTATCTTGTAATTATTTGAATATTTGCGGATCACACATATTTGTAAACTGTCAAAGTTAAAAGTAAAAGTTCTTTGTTAGAGTGAAACAAATATTGAACAAAACCTCTTCGAAAATTGCCTCAATTTCATGGCGGAACACGGGTAAACGCACCAAAGGATCTGCTCTTATCCTGCTAAATAACTGAAATGAAACTTTGAAGCCGATAGGAAAAACTTAAATTTTGCTATTTCAAAGGTAATTTTTGTGAAAGATATCTCCTTGTCGGACAGTGTAGATCTAAGATCAGACTTCACATTCTGTGCAGTCTGATCTTGATATACATTGCCCACAAAAGGTCATTGAGTAGCGCTTAGCTGCCTGAGGAGTTATCTTCTGTTGCATATTTCTCGGTGGTATAGACCACGAGGTCCAGCGCCGTTTGAAGTCAAGGCATTCCATTTATAACCGATAAATCCTGACTCAATTCCTGATTCAATTTCAACCGACGACGCTAACCGCAGGGGAGTGTTTTTTGGTAAGTCACTGCAAGGTCACGGCTGTTAAGTGCATTCTCTCTCTCTCTCTTTTCAGAGGTAAGTTTATGTGTCTATTCATTCTGTTCTTATGCTTCTCAAAACCCGTTCAAAATTGCTATGAGACCATATTAAGGCTACCTGCAAAACATTTTCAGCAGGGTTGTACGAGCACTCTAATGGTGCCTTCTGAGCTGTCGCAGTCATCGCAGAGTCGCAAAAGGTCGTATCAGATTTTTGAGCATGTTCCAAATTTTGATGCCACTGCATGCGATCAAAAAGAAAAAGAGTCGCCTTCGATCGCCTTGACAGTTGTACGGGTGTTGCACAAAGTTGCAAACCATTGCTCGACAAATCGTGCCAGCTTTCATGACTGGAATGCCATGTATGATTGCTAAGGACGCCGTGCGACACACGCACGTGTATAAGAGATCTCTAAAGACAGGTCGTGCGTTAGGTTGCGTATGTGATCCAGCTATGATCCAACTATGAGACCGTTGTTTGACAATGGCATTGCATCGTGCAAAACTGCACTACAGTTCCACGATTGTAAGAAACCGTGCGATTATTCCTCCAGGTTTTGTACATGAGAAATCTGTCAACGGTACTTGGTCTTGCAGGATAATGATGATTGGAGTCGTTTAACGCTTTACCACACACTCCCGACTTTTACCGACCCTGAGAGAGAAGCCCTTTGAAAACATTGTGGGAAAAGAAGAAATAAAGTAAATGCTAGTAACCAGCATTTTCTTCTATTTGCACAATTTTTCTACCCTTCCTAAAACAAATTTCAATTTTTCAGTCACATTTATTTTGTCGTCTGTAGATGCTTTCAATTTGGAACAGTCTAAAATTTCGTCGTTTGGTAAAGAGTTGAGAATCTCCTCTCCAGGTTTTGAGGATATCGTGAGAGAAATGTGTTCATGTCCTACTGCAGGCTGCTCTGTCGGCTGCTCAGCTGACTGAATTGTCGTTTGTTTCACGGATTGCTCAGATGGCAGCTGTACTTTAGGAGTTTCCTCTCGGGCTTCCCTCTGGCGTTTTACCTTCGAATTTTGTATAGATCTTGCCTTTTCTAAAACAAGCCGTTTGGTTTTTGCAAGTTAAAGTTGACCTGGCAAAGTTCAAAGTAAGATAGCTAAATACCTCCGGTTACTCTCGAGAACTATCAGTCGTAAGACCTATATCATGATCGTGCAACTGGGTCCGTATTCACCAACCATTCTTAAGAGCGTTCTTAGACTTATTCTTCAAGATTTTCCAAGTTTGAAAGTAACACAACTTCTGATTGGCTAAACCGTATGGTTTAGCCAATCAGAAGGCGTGTTACTTTCAAATTTGGAAAATTTTGAAGAACAAGAGCAAGAATGTTCTTAAGAATGGTTGGTGAATACGAACCCTGGTCTTATCCAAACACCCAATCAATCGCTCTAATACTACTCCTGTTGCATTTGACCAATGTTTCTGCGATCCATTGCGACATTCTCTTTTTTTCCGGGCGTTCGTTCGACCTAATTGTCGAAATCAGTCGTACTCCTATCGTGCAAAGGGCTTAAAACATCGAACTTCAGTGCTACAACTCAGCGCCTTAAATCGTTTTCAGAATGCCCACAAGAATGGACCGTTGCATTCATTTTTTTTTTTTCGAGGCATCCCATCGAGACCCGCAACCGAATAAAAAGAGGGATAACTAAGTACCCGAAAATAACCCGCCCATTTTCCGATGAATTCGGGATACACAAACTGAAGGGTCAAGTAATTTTGTCATTATTGATTGTAACGAAAGCAGTCATAGACTCATTACAAACTGTTTCCGTAAACAGTGCCTTGCGTAAATTATTAATGTTTGAAAAAGGACACCCTTAGATTGGCAGGCAATTTCAAATGAGCTGCCTTAAAGCGTGTCTATAGATTTTCTTATCGAAATGTATTGGTTTACGAGATTTTACTGAGACATCTGTATATCCCGCAAACCTACTTCCGAAAAGCTCGTCTTCCGAACTGAATAGCTTACTCTCACTATTGAACACGACAAATACTATATCCCAACCTTCCTTTGTAAAATCTCACCGCTGACCATTGTTTCGACGATGGCTATGCGGGAAAGCAGCCAGTGGCTTGGAAAGAATATTGTGCTGAGTACTGGTAAAAGAAACTCCAGGAAAGCATGGATGGATGCACTGGCCGAAACTGAAATAATGTTGAAACGGCGTTAAACACCATAGAATCAATCAATCAATCCTTTGTAAAAGCGAATAAAACGGGTCCTCAGGGGCAAAGACGAAGACTGTGGCGAAGTCGTTGTAAAAGAATACTGCCATACTATAATACTAAAAGTATCTTTATTGAACACAGAACGATTCATTGACAGTACGTACATGTGCAGTTTGGAAATGTAGTGAAAAGGATATCTTCGTATCTTGATTTTTATCAAATTAACTTTCTCAGTAAGCCTAATGAAGTAGAAGGCTTTTGAAATCATTGTTAGAAAAGTGGAAATACTGGTGCATATGAAGACTTTTGTCTTTGATTGGATAGAAAAAAAAAAAAACAAAAAAAAAAAAACTCTGTTGGAAAAGGAGAAAAGGAGAAAATGCTGGTTACCAGCATTTTCTCCTTTTTCCCACAATGTTTCTAAATTCCTTCTTTTCAGGGTCATCAAAAGTCGGCATTGTACGGTAAAGAGTTACCAAAGCAAATTTAAAAGGTTATATGTTAAAACATTGAATTTAAATTTAAGTGGATCTTAAGACAAAATGAAAATACACTCACACAAAATGGACACTAGTCTAAAGGGACACTAGCCTATTTGAAAAACCTGCTTCTGACACGATTTGAAACAGTGACCACAAACAACTGGAGCTAAGGCACAAATATTATACTTGAAGATACACGACAAAATGAGTGCACACATCTCTCAAGATTACCCTGATGGTGACAATGATGAAAAGCGTAACGATGTAGGTGTTTCACTTGATGGAGAAGAAGACGCTGTTCTTGTCAAACAACTCAGTTTCAGAGATTATGACATTTTTATTAAAAATGAAAAATCTTTCGAGATTACGGGCATAACAAATACTAGACTTGGCAACGGTTTTGTGATGTGTGACCACGGTAACGGAAGTATTAAATTACTTGATGAAACATTTAATGTGACTAGTCGACTCACATCTGTGTTTGAACCCTGGGGAATAACCGCCCTAACTCCGACATTTTTAGTGGTGTCATTCCCGTTTGTTCGTCTTTTACAATTTATAAAGGTCAAGGACGAATCAAAGCTATCTTACTGGCATCCTGTGAAGTCTGGTAATGAGTATTATGGACTCGCCCATGACGACGGTTTCATAGCGGCCGTGTGTAAATACGATGGTACTGTTAATATACCTAGCATCCACATTTTAGACCAAGCCGGAAATATTCATCACGTGATATATCAGAATTCTAATGGTGGCGGTAAACTGTTCGAAAATCCCCAATTTATTGCAGTAAGTGACACGAGTCACGTTTTTTATGTCACAGACATTAATTTGAAAAGAGTTATCAGCTTGAACAAGGATGGGATAATTTTCAACACTTTTTCAATGCCAGGATGTGAGCCAACGGGGGTTTGTGTGGACCACGTTAACAACACAGTTTATGTCTGTGATAAGGGAGGCAACTGCATATACCATCTAGACCATGGATTGGTACCGATCGAGTGCTTGACCTCGAGACAAGAAAAGACTACTAATGCCCTGTCGATCCTTTTTCTAAGTAAAGAGAATATCATTGTGGTTTCAATGAGCGCAAAGCCCTATATACGGGCTCTCCAGATGTAGCATTGTCTCTTTCACTGGCATAATGAATAAAATCACTGTTTCTCAAGGGTATCAGTTTTGTAGAAAGTACTTCATAACAGACATTACTCGAATTATTGTATCAAGGAAATCTTGTTTCCCCTATTGAACGTAAAATTGAACGTCAGGAGAACTTTTGCTTCATGTTATCGCTTTGAAACGAGGTTTGAGTTTTGAGTCTACTTTGAGGGCTACAGGTTTATACAGAAAAGGCAGTGCACAACCCTGATCAAATGGAATTCTTACTCTTGGAGGCAGGTTAAATGGAAAGTAGAAGCTTATTTTTAGGACCAGACTATTTAGACTGAATTTCATCCAAGTAATGGTAATTGAAGGCTGCTATAGTTTATTTTAATTATATCAACACCAGACATTTATGACCAAAATAAAATATATAAAAAAATATATGAGCTCCATCTCTCTTAATTTGGAATTATTTTTCTCAAATCTAACTAAAACATCACATTGAACGCTTTTTTGGTGAATTAGTATCAATTTTCAAAGTTCACTGCTATGTACGAAAACAATTAAACCGTTTCTGCGCTCTATAAAATAATGGTGATTGAAGGCTCCTATAGTTTATTTTAATTATATCAACACCAGACATTTATGACCAAACTAAAACATATAAAAATATATATAAGCTCCCTCTCTCTTAATTTGGAATGATTTTTCTCAAATCTAACTAAAAAATCACATTGAACGCTTTTTTGGTGAATTAATATCAACTTCCAGTGTTCACTGCTATGTATGAAAACAATTAAACCGTTTCTGCGCCCTATGCCGAGCCCCGTAGCTCAGTCGGTAGCGTACAGGACTTGAGAACAGGAGGTCGCTGGTTCGATCCCCGGCTCGGCCAATATCTTTCCGAGGATTGATGATAGTCATCGCGACAGGATTCATTCCTCTCTCACCGCTGACGATTGTTTCGACGATGGTTATGTGGGAAAGCAGCCAGTGGCCGGGAAAGAATATTGTGCGGAGAACTGGTAAAAGAAATTCCAGGAAAGCATGGATAGGTGCACTGGCCGACGCGATATAACTGAAATAATGTTGAAAACGGCGTTAAACACCATACAATCAATCTGCGCCCTATGCGGTAATAAGTCTTTTTCCAGATGGCACAGATTAAGACAAGACTGCACAAAATGTCACTAGGTCTGTTTTACGTTTTAAAAAAACACTTGTGTTTTCTGTGCTGCGGGGGATTTTACTTTCAGCCGTCGAAATAGGTCGATTTTATCCCTTTACCACACAATTCCGACTTTTAACGACCCTGAGAAAGAAGCCTTTAGAAAACCTTGTGGAAAAAGAAGAAAATGCTGGTAACCAGCATTTTCTTCTTTTCACACAATGTTTTCGCTCCTTCCCAAATTAAAGTCCATTTTTTCAGCCACATTTATCTTGTCATCTGCAAATGCTTCCAATTCAGACAAGTCTAAAATTTTGATGTTTGATAAAAGAGTTATATATTAGGCACTGCAAGCGTTAACGTAGGGATATCACCACCATGTTCCTGCTCGGTATCGATAAGATTCTCATACATAGGGTTCTCCTGTCCTTGACTTCGGATGTTAGGGGTAAACGATCTCTTCCGTGCAGCCGTCCGTCTGAAAAAAAAACCACATAAATTAGTCTAGTATAACTCTTTCACTGCCAATGTGGCATTGGAAAGCTTTTGCGGACGGCGTAGTTCAAGATCAGACTGCACAAAATGTGCAGTCTGATCTTTGATTTATGCCGTCTGCTACCTGGTGTTAATCTTTGACTCCCATCATTCCTTCAACAGAAATCCGAGCCATGGCTCAATCAGTATTGTTGCACTGAGTCTCATCATTCCTTCAGCAGAATCCGAGCCATGGCCCAATCAATATTGTACTATTGACTCTCATCATTCCTTCAGCAGAATCCGAGCCATGGCTCAATATTGTTGCACTGACTCTCATCATTGCTACAACAGAAACCCGAGCCATTGCTCGATCAATATTGTTGCAATGACTCTCAGCATTCCTTCAACAAATTCCCGAGCCATGGCCCAATCAGTACTGTTGCACTGACTCTCATCATTCCTTCAACAGAAGGCCCAATCGATATTGTTGCACTCTCATCATTCCTTCAACAGAATCCCGAGCCATTGCTCAATCAGTATTGTTGCATTGACTCTCACCATTCCTACAACAGAATCCGAGCCATGGCCCAATATTGCTGCACTAACTCTAATCATTCCTTTAACAGATTCCCGAGCCACTGCTCGATCAACATTGTAAAATTGACTCTCATCATTCCTTTAACAGAATCCGAGCCATTGCTCAATATTGTTGCACTGACTCTCATCATTCCTTCAACAGATTCCCGATCCATGGCTCAATCAATATTGTTGCATTGCCTCTCATCATTCCTTTAACAGAAAGCCGGGCCATGTCTCAATCAATGTTGTTGCTTTGACTCTCATCATTCCTTTAACAGAAATCCGGGCCATGCCTCAATCAATGATGTTGCATCGACTCTCATCATTGCTGCATCGACTTTCATCATTCTTTCAACAGAAAGCCGGGTCTTGCCTCAATTCATGTTGTTGCTTTGACTCTCATCATTCCTCGGAACAGGAAGTGGGGTCCAGTGACTCAGTCGGAAACGCACGGGGCTTGAAACAAACGGGGCCGCTGGCTCGGTCAAATCTTTTAGTTAACAGGATTGATAATAACAGTCAGTTAGTCAGGATTAATTCCCCTCTCTACGATGAATTATGGTTTCGACGACGTTTATGTACCCGAAAAGCAGCCAGTGGCTTTGAAAGAATGTTGGCTAAAGAAACTCCAGAAAACCACGAAAAGGTGTCCCGTCGCGATATAATTACAATAGTGATGAAAAGGGAAATAACCCTTTACATCACAACGAAATTTTAGACCTGTCCAAGTTGAAAGCACGTTCTGGAAGTAAATTGATTATGACCCAAAGATCGGTTTTGTCTTTAAAATGGTAGATAACATTGTGGGAAAAGGAGAAATGCTGGTAACCAACATTTCCTCTTTTTCCCACAATGTTCTAAAGGACTTCTCCCTCGAGGCCGTTAAAACTTGGGATTGTGTGGTACAGGGTTAAACACCAAAACACATTAGAAGTATTCCCTACCTTTTCTGGATACAAAATACTGTCACAGCAGCAACAACAACTCCAGCGAATGTCACAACAGAGATTATCAAGGGTAGCCGCCACGAATTATTTGTCCTGCCTTTTAATCGTAGAGATTGGTTGTTAGAAACATCGCCTTGAGATGTCTTCGTAGTCATGGAAGCAGTGATTTGAAAGTCTTTGCCATCGTTTCTCGATGACGTTCGTGTGACTAAGTGGTGGCCTGTATTTCTATCGGTTATCTCGTCTGTAAAAACTATGGAAGCATCAGTTTTTTGTAGAATCTTGGTTATATCAGAAACTGAGGTTTGCTTGTTCGTTGTCTTTTGTACAACGTTTCTGTTAGTTACCTGGTTTGTGGATAATGTCGATACAGACAAACTAATCGCTGAAACAGACGAACTAGTCTTTGGTGAATCTGTATTTGTTGCCAAGCCGATACTGTTGGAAACATCTTTCGTTTTCAAAGTAGAAATAATCGTTGTCGCCGTCATTGTTTTATTGGGAGTAACTGTCGACGGTGAAGCGTTCGGAGTTGCCGGAGTGATCTCTCTTTCTGAAAGACGACGAAAAAAAAAAAATTCCACTATAATGGACAAATATCGGTGCTATACACGGCCGTCTAGCACTGGATACTGACGACAATATTGCACGCTCTTGCTGAAAGGATAGATCAAGAGCTGACCACATAGATCGTGGTCTCTGGTGTCGTTATATAAAACCTTAAATCAGTTTCCAACTTATCTCAGCTCATATCTGTTATCATTTAAATTGAATTGCATTTTAGGAGGCTTATAAATACTAGTGACGAGCGATGATGACATGATAAATTTAAGTTATTGAAAATCTTTTAGTCCACAATAGATTTTCTTACGATCTTAAAAGAGTAGAATTATTATGTAAGATTGTGTGTAGGCCAATATGTGGGTGGGTTTGTGTCAGAGAGAGAGAGAGAGAGAGAGACTGACTGACTGACTCTATGAATCTATTAACTCTTTACCAAACGACAGTTTTTTAGACTAGTCCAAATTGAAAGCATTTGCAGACGACAAAATAAATGTTATTCAAAAATTGAAATTCTTTTTGGGAAGGCTAGAAAACATTGTGGGAAAAGGAGAAAATGCTGGTTACCAGCATTTTCTCCTTTTCCCACAATGTTTTCAAAAGGGTTCTTTCTCAAGGTCGTTAAAACCCGTGATTGTGCGGTAAAGAGTTAAGTGCCGTGATATTTGTAAAAAAGGTTTGTTATTTGACGATAGGCTATATGGGCCATGAACTGGCAAAAGGGGATTTTATCCATCTCCGTGATGCTTCGTACAAGTAACTTATCATATAACTATGCAGTCATAAAATCCATTTTGTCTAACAATCGACCGAATCATGTGATAAACTGGTCCTTTGACATTGGGGCTTGTCTTTTAAAAGGTTAAAGCAGTGTGGGAAAAAGATTAAACATTGGTCAGCACCATTACCTCTTTTCCCCGCAATGTTTTCAGAAGCCCCTTTCCTGAGTGTTGTGAAACCATCATCACTTTCAGCACCAAACATATTAAACAGAAACGGACACAATCAGTCTGTGAAATATTGTCTGCTTTTGTATCTAAAGCTTGTACCGCGACCATTATCTCACAAAATATCAATAACTGTCCGTAAGCAGTTCCTGGCGCGTAACCGGAACTTCCGGCAGTACTACTTCCGGCCTTAAATAGTCTACACCAGATTTCTGGATAGGAAAGCTACTTTCCAGCCTGTTGCCTTCTAAAGACATTCTTGTGCATATTTATCTGGACATTATTGAAACATTGGTGAGGTAGAGCGATTAGATATGAGCCATGCCTTGACACAAGTGGGGTTTAACTTTTTACCACCCAATGACGAGTTTTAACGCCTCTGGGAAATTAGACTTTTGAAAAAATCGTGGGAAAAGGAGAAAATGCTGGTACGCACCATTTTCTCCTATACCCGCGATGTTTTATAACCTTTCAGAAACAAATCCGATAATTTGAGCCACATTTAGTTTGTCCTCTGCAAATGCTTTGAATTTGGGTCAGCCTAAAATATTGTCGTCTGGTAAAGCGTTAATACATCTCCGTGATTTATTAAACCAATCAAGCCATCACATTACGGGTCGATACTTTTTTCAAATGTATTAAGCCCCCTTTTTCACGGAGCATGGCTCATATATAAACAGTCATAATCAGCCTTGCTGTAGAGCCAGGTTTAATAGCAATGCGGTTTGGTATCTCTCCGTGAGAGTTAATAGCTGCCTGTGTTATGGTTGGTGCATGGGTGACATTGCGCGTTACGCCTTTCTACCTAGGATAATATGGTCTGGTCGACATAAGGGCAGTCAGTATAATTCATCAACTCTCTACGAGACGACGAAATGTGAGACTTGTAGATCTATCAAATTGAAAGCATCTGTAGACGGCAGCTTGAATGATTGTCGAATGATGGTCCAGGATATCTCTTTGAAAGGGTATACAGCATTGTGGGAAAAGGAGAAAATGCTGATTACCAGCATTTTCTCTTTTTCTAACCATCTTTTCAAAGGTCTCCTTTCCCCGGGTTGTTACAACTCGGGTTTGTGTGGTAAAGGATTAAGAAAATCTCAGGAGAAATGTTAATCCTTAAGCTGCTAAATAAGTCAAAAGAAACTTTCGAGCTAATAACAAATTTGCTAATTTCAAAGGTATGGGGGGGGGGGGGAGAAAATATCTCCTTATCGGACAGTGTACATTGAGGATCAGACTGCACGTTCTATGCAGAAGTCGCGCTTAGCAGCCTAAGGGTTAAGTTATGACCACATTTCCACATGCACTCAGCAGCTTTCGTTTAGCAGACCTTCTATGAAAGAATCGTGGCTTTATAGGAAATTGCTTGTAAAAAGCAATTTCTCCATTGACCACAATGTCTGTAAAAAGCAATTTCTCGTTAGGCCACAATGTTTTCACATGTTTTGACGCAATTTAAACTTCGAAAACAAGCACACGCTTTCACAAATTGTTGAATATATAACACTCTGTCTGAAAACGTTTATTTTCATCAACCTGTCCTCGACAAATACCTGCTTTAACCCTTTCCCACACAATCCCAGGTTTTAACGACCCTGAGGATGAAACCTTTTGAAAACATTGCGGGAAAAGGAGAAAACGCTGGTAACCAGCATTTTCTCCTTTTCCCGCAATGTTTTCTAAGTTTTCAGAGACAATTTTCGTCATTTGCGCTACATTTTACATTTCGTCTGCAAATGCTTTTAATTTGGACAAGTCTGAAATTTTGTGGTTTGGTAGAGGGTAAAACTGCTGATAACAAGCTTTTGTAGTTCAATAAATCGGAGAACACAATTTCAGACTCGTTCTGAATGAAAACGTTTGCAAACGTAAGACGAAATGTTGCAAAAAAGATGGGATTTGTCTTCGAAAAGGTAGAAAACAGTGGTAGGATAAGGGAGAAACTGCAGTTAAAATTGCCTTTTATTCAGAGTCTGTATAACATCAGATCCTGCGGTAAGGGGCAAAGATGTACGGAAACTATGTACATGCTTGTCTGTTATAAACGCCGCTTTAACCCTTTGGCTGGTAAGCGCGACTCAATAACCTTTTGTGGACAGTGTAGATCAAGATCAGACTGCACAGAAAATGCAGTCTGTTCTTGGATCTGCTCTGTCCGATAAGAAGATATTTTCCCCCAAAATAGCTTTAAAATAGCAATATTTGGGTTTTTTACTATCGGATTGAAAGTTTCATTTCGCTTATCTAGCAGGATAAGGGTTAAACTGTCCGAAATATTTTATAGCCTATGGAACGTTTTTAAGATAACAACAGTCGCATTTATTTCTACAGACTAAAACTTCCTTGCATATAAAAGCGTAAAAACCCCCGTATCGCAGTCTTTCTGTATGTTTTGAACGGATCGATTTCACACGGGTGCTCAACCCTGTTGGCGCCATAAACGAAAACATGATTGACCTGTTTGCAGAATTGGCCAGGATCAGCACGTGACTGCACAGAACATGCAGTCTTATCTTGAATCTATAAGTAGGTATACTGTCCGCTTGTTAGATCAATCTTATACGATAGATATATTTCACAGTTTCAGTGGATCGTATAAATTTTCAGCCGTCGAAAGAAATCAAGTTTTTGCTTAATGCTTTTCGGTAGTTTATCGGGAAATAGTGGTGGATCATGGTTTGATGATTTCCCCGTTTCGACCAGTGAATTTACCGATTGATACACTTGATAAACCACTGGTACGGAAATACCGAGAGCTTCCCTGTACTTTGCATGCCCCGCCCCCCGGAAATTTATTTCATCTCGTGAACATCATACGGAAATATTTTCACTAGTGGCCCAGCCACTAGTGAAAATATTACCGATGATGTTCACTTTATGAAATAGATCTTTCACCGAAAAAAAGCAAATATCCTCTATATAAATGTATTTGGCACTGAAAGAATAATTTTTAAGCTTGGGGGGAGTGGGGGATCAATCTTGATTTATTATTTGTCAGGCGAGTAGCTCTTGCTCTTAACAACAGACACATATTCATTTTGCAGTTATTTACTTCTATAAGGCAAGCAAGCATGCAAGCAGTCAAACAACAAGCCAATTTTGTATCAGCCTGCTCACAATCTTGAAGCAAATCGGCCAAAAATATACACGGTGTAAAAGTAATTTTGCTTAGTTTAAAACCACTGATCCCTTAACGTTGATATAGTGAAGTATTTTCTGTTTAAACTTATAATTAGATCTAATTGTTCAATTCGGAAAGTTAATTTTCCCTCAAAATTTGAATCTGCTTTCGACCAGCTATGTCTACGATCCCTGCTCTAACGTAAATAGGCTACATCAGGAAAATTCTTTTTCAAATTTCAAGGATTTTTCAACACAAGTAGGCGTTTTCGATCTTGTTTTCAGGAACATTTATCTTATCTGAACATTTATCTCCTAGGTTGAAAAAAGCACAAATCACTACATGTATACAACACTAGCTAGCAATGTCTTGTGCAACACTACACATTTTGTCTTTTGCGGTAAAAGTTGTAGATGTAGATCTGTAGACTAAAAACATGTCTAAATCGATCTATTACTGGTCCCCTTCTCTGCCTCTGTGACCGCCATTGTATCAAAGGTGGTTGACCTCCGGATTCTGGCAGAAGATTTGCCGTGCATGACCGAGTTCTTGTTGAAAGCATGAACCGAACGACGGCGTCTTTGAATGGCACCAAACAGGTCTTCATGGTGTTCTGAAGGCAGGTCACTTTGCTCTTTGACAGCATCGAGGTCGGAACCGAATACAACTGCATCCAGAACACCTCCAAGCTGCAAACCGCCTGGGATTTGGTCAATGGCGATGTTTACATCTTCTGTTGTATCCGTGATGTTTACTGTGATGGAAAAGAGAATATAGAAGGCTCTCCACGTTCGTTACTTAGTGTTCGGATGGGTTAGGATATATTCGGAAACATGATACCATGTTGAGACGGACACAAAAACATTTACGGTAACAATGATGTGAGTAGTTTCTCCATTTGTGTAAAGTAAGTTATTCTTGTAGATAATTATTTGAAGGGAGCACCCCCAAAACGGATGGATCCATAAGTCGAGCAAGCCTGACTAACACTTTAAACATTTACCAAACAAAAAACCTTCAGACTTAACCAAACTGGCATTTGCAGACGATAAATGAACATGGATCAAATGTTAGGGGTTGTCTTTGACGGTGCCTGTCTTTAAAGGGTAGGAAATATTGAGGGAAAAGGAGAAAATGTTCGTTACCAGTATTTTCTTCTTTTCCCACAAGGTTTTTAAAATCCGACAACCTCAGGGTGGTCAAAACCCGGGACTGTTTAGTGAAGGGTTGTTCTTTAATATGTGTGAATATCTCTGTAACTCCAAATTAGACAACAACATCCTGGACTTGTACACAGAGAAAACATTTGCAGAAAACAAATTAAAAGTTGCACATATGATGGGAAAGTGCAGTTGTCTCTGAAAGAACTGAAAAATTGTGGGTAATGAACATTTTTGGTTGTTACCCAAATACCAATCATTAATGCCAGCCTTTAATACCATCTGACTAACTCTTAACACTGGTGGCCATATTGTTCATATGACTAAAACAATTCGGATACCTTTTGTTCCCCATAGACATTAGTAGGTTGTAAATGAAACTTCACTTCATTTGATTAAGTACAGCTAGTTTCTGATGAGATAATTTTTTACTATAATTGTGGATGGAGAGATGGAAGAACAGAGAGATATTGGACTGTGTGCTTGGAATAAATCTTATTTAGCACCTTGTGCATAAAAAAAAACCCCAGGCTAAATTCTTTCCAAAATGTAAGAACTTTTTGATGACTGTGAAAGAAATGCATTTGAAAGCATTCTCTCAAGCTTAACCCTTTATCACACAATCTCGACTTTTAAGAACCCTGAGGTGGGAGGCTTTTGATAACACTGTGGGAAAACAAGAAAATGCTGGTAACCAGCATTTTCTCCTTTTCCCACAATGTTTTCTACCGTATCAAGGACAAATGTCATCATTTGAGCCACATTTAATTTATTGTCTGCAAATACATTCATTTTGGATCAGTCTGAAATTTTGACGTTTGGTAAAGAGTTAAATATTGCCCAAAATGAGAAATTTCTTCATGGCCATTTCCTTATTTCTAAGATCCATGCGATAGTATTAGATTGCATGTTGAAAATAAATTGGGCGGATCAATTAGCTCAATAAATTATCCCCCCCCTCCCCTAGATAAATGTGAAGATGAACCCTTTTACATACATCCATGCAACTAAATAAAGTAAGTGCTAATTAACTCTTTACCATACGACAAAATTTTAGACTTGCCTAAATTCAGAGTGTTTGCAGATGACAAAATAAACACGACTGAAAAATTAAAATTTGTTTTGTGGAGGGCAGAAAACATTGTGGGAAAAGGAGAAAATGCTGGTTACCAGCATTTTCTCCTTTTCCCACAATGTTTTCAAAAGGATTCTTCCACAGGGTTGTTAAAAGTTGGGATTGTGTGGCAAAGGTTTAATACATTAACCCTTTACCACACAGTCCTGAGTTTTAATGACCTTGAGGAAGATATTTTTGAAAACATTGTAAGAAAAGGATAAAATGCTGGTAACCATCTTTGCAAGCCAAGGATACTAACTCCACTTTGTTCGTTACGTACTACCTTAGTATCCTTGGCTTGCGAAGATGGCTGGTAACAAGCATTTTCTCCTTCTCCCATAATATTTTCTACCCTTTCCAAACAACTTCCATTTTAATTTGAGCCATATTTCATTTGTTGTATGCAAATTCTTTGGATTTGGACAAATCCAAAATTTTGTCATTTGGTAAAGAATTAATACATCTGATAAATACAGTGGCAGAAGCAGAAATTGTTGGTTTAACTCTTTACCAGACAACAACATTTTAGACTTGTCAAAATTGAAAGCATTTGCAGGTGACAAATTCAATGCAGTAAAAATGATGGTATTTAGCTACCAGTATTTCCTCCTGGTCCCACAATGTTTTCAAAAGTCTTCTTCCCTATGTTTTTTTAAGCTAAGGATATACTATCCTTTTCCTACAGTGTTTTCAGATGTTGCCTTATAAAAAAAGTTGTCTGCGAGTGAAAATAAGCTAAGCAAATACATAGAGGTAAAATATCAGCCTACCATTTTAGTATTCCTCATGTCAGACAAGTGATAAATATGGTGGCAAAAGGAGAAGCTGCAAGATAGAATTTCTCCTTTTCCTAATAACATGCTAAAAAATTGTCTTCTGCAAAACCAAAATAATCATCTGCAGGTGGAAAAAAGCTTGATACTCAAAGCATCTTTCATGACTTTGGTTGCGTTTGAGGCTAGTGTAGATAAAAATCAGAGTGTGCAAACATGCAGTCTGATCTCAGTCTACACTGTCTGCTTTGATGAAATATTCTGCAAAAAGAGTAACTTTAAAATTGCAAATCCTATTCATTTTCTAGACTCAAAATGTCTATAAACCCTTTCCCAAACAAGCCCTGGTTTTCACATGTCTGTAGTACAAGTTGTTTGAAAACACTGTGGGAAAAGGAGAAATTGCTCGTAACGAGCAATGTCTCCTTTTCCCACAGTGTTTTCTACCCTTTTGGAGAACTTTCTGTCATTTTCATCGAATTTAAAACTGTCGTCTGCAAACTCTTTCAAATTGGACCAGTCTAAAATTTGTCGTTTGGGAAAGGGTTAAGTTTAGTTTATTCGGCGCTCTAAGATATAAGCAGCACATAAAGGTAAAACATCAGCCTACCATTTGTGCAGGTCCTCTGATCGGGTCGTAGACTGATACCATCTTCACATGCACATGTGAAACCAGCCGGGGTTGGTAAACAGAAAGTACTGCACTCTCCCAGACCTTCATTATCTGAACATGCCTGGGACACTGAAAAAGAAATCATGTTTTTATAACTGAAATCATCATTGCATAAATATAACTTTTTATGTCTGCCTGCAGCTGTTTCTATGGAAAACATTTAGGGAAAAGGAGCACTTGTTATAATTGTAATAACCTTTTTTTTTTCTTATAATGTTACCTTAATTACATCTAAAAATGGTAGTTTCCTGTCCTGTTAATGTTTGTTCTTTTTTTAATTTGTAAATAGTTTCGGTTGGTTTATTTAAATGCCCAGTACAGCATCTTTGTCCTGAATGTAACAGTACAGTTTATATGATTGCAAAGAAAAATATACATCTGGTTGTATTTATCTGTATTTTACAAGGAATTCTGATGTATGGCATATAAACTAAAAAATATTATCCCTTTTAAATCTTTACCAAATGACAAAATTTTACACTGGTACAAATTTGAAGCTGTTGCAGATGATAAATCATGTGGCCTGATTGATGAAATATTACTCTAAAAAGGTAGAAAACATTGTGGGAAAAGGAGAAAGTAATGGTTACCAACATTTTCTTCTTTTCCCACAATGCTTTCCAAAGGCTTCTTTTCCCAGGGTTGTTAAATATTTGGGATTGTGTGTTAAGGGGTTAAAGGTGAGTCTAGACTTATTACCAGGACTGCATGTAAACAAAAATCAACAGCACTATGTATGAAGTACAATCAGTTGCAAACATCTATACTAATGGAGTCCATTTTGTTTCAATTCTTTGTCCTAAATAAGGCCAAGCCCCCGTAGCTCAGTCGGTAGCGCACAGGACTTGAGAACAGGAGGTTGCTGGTTCGATCCCCTGCTTGGCCGATTTCTTTCCAAGGATTGATGATAGTCATCGCGACAGGATTAATTCCTCTCTCACCGCTGACCATTGTTTCGACGATGGTTATGTGGGAAAGCAACCAGTGGCTTGGAAAGAATATTGTGTGGAGTACTGGTAAATGAAACTCCAGGAAAGCATGGATAGGTGCTCTGGCCGCCGTGATATAACTGAAATAATGTTGAAAACGGCGTTAAACACCATACAATCAATCAATCATTGTCCTAAATAAACTATACAATTAAGCTTTCATTTCCCATTTGTTATTCTAGTTAATATTTTGTCTACTTTCCTGGATACCAGTGTGTGTCCTGGTAATATTGAGCTGTATCCTAAGACTTGTTCATTTTTGTACCACATTTGCACAAGAGTATACAGAGAGACATAACTCAATCAGATCAGTGATAACAAATATTGAAGATGATAATGGTCATTGTTTAGCATCAGACTGCGGACACTGTAGTTCAACGATTACTTTGCACATTTCAGGCAGTCTGATCTTGACTACACCATCCTCAAAAGCTTTTTTTAGTCACCATTGGCAGTGAAAGAGCGAACTCTTGACCAGACAACAAAATTCTAGAATCGTCCAAATTGAAAGCATTTCATACGAAAAAAGAAATGTTGTTCATATGGAGAAAGTTTTCTGAGAACGGGTGAAAAATATTGTGGGAAAAGGAAGAAATGCTGGTAACCAGCATTTTCTCCTTTTCCCACAATGTTTTCTAGCCTGTCAAAAAACCTGAAGTTCATTAGTACCACTTTTAAATTTGTCGTCTGCAAATGCTTTCAATTTGGGAGGGGCTAAAATTTGTCGTTTGGGAAAGGGTTGAACTTTATAATACCTGGATTGTTAATTTCTGTAGAGTTGAACACAGAGATAGAGTCTAAACGTCCGAGTTCTGCGCGTTCAATCAACTTGTAGAAAAGTGACGTGTTTGTCTTATGCATCTTGGCTATGTACCTGAAACATTGGAGAATGATTGTTTAAACTTTAACCCTTTACCATATAATTCTGACTTTTAATGACCCTGAGAAAGAAGCCTTTTGAAAAATTTGTGGGAAAAGGAGAAAATGCTGGTAACCAGCATTTTCTCCTTTTTCCACGATGTTTTCTACCCTTCACAAAACAAATTTCATTTTTTTAGTCTCATTTATTTTGTCATCTGCAAATGCTTTCAATTTGGACCAGTCTAAAATTTTGTTGTTTGGTAAAGGGTTAACTCTTTGTATGCCTAACATAACTTTTGCCAGTTTTATTCTAGCATATGTTTCGCTATAATTAAAGTACCCAAAGCTTTTTTCTCAATGTTCTTTTCAGTTTGGACTAAATCGGCAAAGTAACTAGAAAAAATACTTTGAATAATGTCATATTTATAAATGGGCAATGGAAAATTGAAAATAGTGCAAATATGTTCTTAATTCCATGTTAGGTCACAGCATTTAAACAAAAAATACATTGTGAGTAGATTGCTGTTATCCATAACTTATAATAGGGGCATAAGTTTTTAAGACATTTCTTCAGTAGATAACATGTCAGTTTGGCAGTAAACAATATGAGAAAAGGATTTAGAGTTTAACCCCTTACCACACAAACCCGTGCTTTAACGAACTTGAAGGAGGAAACTTTTGAAAACTTTCTCTTTTTTCCTTAGATGTTTTCTACCCTTTCAAAGACAAATCTCAAAGTTGGAGCAATGTTAAATTTGTTGACAGCAAATATTTTCAAAACAGACAAATCTAATATTTTGTTGTTTGATAAAGATTAATTAACACCTCCAACACCTGTTTGATTGGAAATCAAGAAGTTTATTGTAAGTGATCAATGAGGTGGTTTGTCATATTTTTAACAGATGTATGTTGTTAAAACTTTTAAATTGGGGTATATTTGGGTGATTGTAAGGATTACATTGATTTGGAATGGATGTGCATTTATCAGTCATTCGTCAATCATTGGAAAAACAATCGTCTGAACCAGGAAAAAGTGACATTAACAGTCACATGCAATCGTCTTTATGGAACAAGATTAAAATATGAATGCTCTGTAAAGTAAAGACAACAAGAATAATATGATGATGTTCGCAATGTCACCTTATTTATGAAACAGGGTGACGAGTTGCTGTCAATAAAATATCCTTCTTCCTGTCGCATGTTTTGTTTGTAACGATTAAGACTGTCTACGAGAAATGGTTTAGAATTTGAAAGACGTACGCGCAGTTAGATTTCAATACAGGTAGTTTAACAAAACAGTTTGGGCATAACCGTTCTTTCTTTCCCGAAAGGCTGTGGGAAAAAAACCTGGTTTTCTGTCATTTGGCAGAGCCGCTGGTTTTTCGGAATCCTGGTTAAATCTTCTGGCGACATTTTACGTAGATCTAGATTTTTGGAATGGATAAATTCAGTTTTCCTTTCAAGGTATATAATTTATCAATTACCTTACCACATGATTCTTACATGTAACTTTAATCCATTTTGATATGATTATTGTACAATCTAGTCTTAGAACTATGGTTTAAACAAAAAGAAAACAATTACATTGTCAATAGTAAAGTCTATCACTTTGTCTGACCCTTGTGTTTACATGAGGTGCTATACTGAGTTTTGATTGGCTGATAGGACATGTCAGTCAAAAGGTCAATTTGGACCAGTCTGCATTTTTGTCATATGGTAAAGAATTTAAACATATGGCTTTATTGAAGGCAGTGAATAGAGAAAGTTTCCCAATAGACCCATATCCATTCTGTTGCCATTCTTAGTGTTGTCCTAACCCCAAAGAAATATGTCAGACTAAAGAAAAGATTTAATTCTATTACACTGCAAAGAAATCTATCGCAATCTGATTGGATAATATGCTCTGAATATATATTGCTGTACACAGGCAGCTCCCAGGGTACCTGTCGGGAGCCTCGTAGATACTTGTACTCTGCAAAATCTAAGATTGCGGCACCAAATCGAAGCCAGCCGCACACAAGACAAATACACCTTAACATTACAAATGGAAGGCAGTCGCATACAAAACAAATGTCTACATCTTAACATTACTTGTTTCCACTGACAGCTGTCATTAATGCAGAAATGGTTTTGAAAATAAATGAAAATGGTTAAATATATTACCGTTTGTTGTCATTTTAAATCACCACACTAAGTTATAACGAGCCATTGCTTCCTCATGTATACAAACATTGAAATGTTAAAGGTTATGAATTGTACATAACATTAAAAAAATAGTGATAAACTAATGGTCACTTGAAGCAACGAATGGTCGTTTACTTTTGCCAACAAATCATTAAATGAATATTTACTTACCTTAGAGTCGTTTAAATCCATGATTAAGTAAAAATATATTGAATGTCTGTTGCAGTGACCTCATGCACCAAACTGCACATTTTACGTGGGTTTAAGTAATGTCAGTTTTCAGTGATGTTCGTTTTCAGGGTGTTGGGGCACTTTGAAGGGAAATTTAATTTTGTAATCATACTTGATTCTTGAGACCATTAGGCAGGGAAATTTCACTTGAATACACATTGGAATAAAAGACTTTGCAGAATAATGAATTCCTTTTCCAGTCAGGTGGAAGGGCACTTGAAAACTTGTTGACAGCTGTGGTGAATCTTGTTGCCCCAAGCCGAAGGCGAGCTCACCTTATGCTTGGGGCGACATGATTCACCACGGCCCTGAACAAGTCTCCAAGTGCCCTGCCACCTGACCGGGCAACTTAAATAATGGTCTATTCCAAGAAGTGAAGTACCCATACGAAAATGCAATTACCAGCATCTTCTTCTTTTCCCACATTTATACCCTTTAAAGACAAGTACGATAACTTGATCTTCATTTGATATGTTGGCCACACAATGTTTTCAGAACAGAGGAGTCTAAATTTTTGTGGTCTTGTATGGAGTTAAAATTGTAAATACATGTACATGTATTACGACAGAAATGTGGAACAACTTATGGCTCTATTGCAGGCAGTGAATTGAGGTAATTTCCTGATAATTCCGTATCCATCATGCTGCTAATCTATGGGTTGTCTAAGGGTTGTCCCAACTCCAAGAAGTGTCAGAATTAAAAAACAATTTACAGTCTATTCAAAACAGTGAAATACCCTTTTCCCAAATGTCTTCTTCCCTATCAAGGACAAATTTCATCATTTGAGCCACATTTAATTTGTCATCTGCAAGTTCTTTCAATTTGGACAAGTCTACATTTTTGTCATGCAGTAATGAGTTAAGGCCTATTTCATGCAATGTGCCTTCTCTCTTGAAAGACTATGCGAAGAATAATGAGCCTCTTACGGTCTGTTCCAAGCAGTGAAGTAGAGGTAATCTCCCAAGAGGTCTATATCCATCATATGTGCTGCGGGGTCGGCATAGATAACTCCACACAGACCATCATACGTACATCTCTGTATCGTGTTTAGCAATCCATCGGTCAAATACAGATGCTTTTCTAAAGGGAAATTTTATTAATTTTATTTACAAAAAAAAAGAAGAAGAAAAGAAACCTAAACTTCTATTAATTCTTTTATTCAGCATGAAATATTAGTGTTGTTATTTGTAACATATTTCAAAATACACGGTGGTTTAACTCTTAGCAAACAACAAAATTTTAGACTTGTCCAAATTGAAAGCATTTGCAGACGACAAAATAAATGTGATTCAAAGATGGAAATTTGTCTTTGAAAGGGTAGAAAACATTGTGGGAAAAGGAGAAAATGCTGGTGACAAGCATTTTCTTCTTTTCCCACAATGTTTTCAAAAGGCTTTTTCTGTAAGGTCATTAAATCCCGGGATTGTCCGGTAAACATTGTGGGAAATGAAGAAAATGCTGGTTACCAGCATTTTCTCCTTTTCCCACAATGCTTTCAAAAGGCTTCTTTGTCAGGGTCTTTAAAAGTCGGGATTGTGTGGTAAAGGGTTAATATGTTAGGGACAAAATTTTTAGCATAAATGTTTTCAAAACAAAAAGGAAAAAATAACTCTTCCTTAGAAACAAACTAATAGTCTCATGCAAAATTGCAGACAACAACTGAATGTTGTATAAAATGATAGATTTGTTTGTCAACCCTTTACCAAATGACTAAATTTTGGACTTGTCCAAACTGAAAGGATTTGCAGATAAAACTGTGAAATCCGAGTCAAAGAGTGAAATTTGACTTGTTTTAACTCTTTACCAAACGACAAAATTTTAGACCGGTCCAGATTGAAAACATTTGCAGACGACAAAATAAATGTGACTGAAAAATTGAAATTTGTTCTGGGAAGGTAGAAAACATTGTGGGAAAAGGAGAAAATGCTGCTTACCAGCATTTTCTCCTTTTCCCACAATGTTTTCTAAAGGCCTCCTCCCCCTCTGGGCCGTTAAAACTTGAGATTGTGTGGTAAAGAGTTAAGGGAAGAAAACATTGTGGGAAAAGGAGAAAATGCTGGTTACCAGGGTTAAAGGGTTAAAGCGTCAAAGAAATCGAATAAAATGCTGGCTACCAGCATTTTCTGCTTTTCTCATCATGTTTTCAAAAAACCATCCTCCTCGGGATCTTAAAGGCATGCAATTGTTTGGCATTGAAATTGACTAATTTTGCTGACAACAAACCTTCATAGTCAATAGCCAAACCATTTGGCCATTTGATGTTTTTTGTCACAATAGTTTTGATATCTCCCCCATCCATATTGGCCCTTTTAACAAAGGGGAATTGGTTACTGTGATCTGTCCAAAACAACAACCTGAAATAAACAGAAATTAGATTTTTCTCACATATACTTTTTATTCTTTACCCTTTACGATACAATCCCAAGTTTAACGACCTTGAGGGAGAAGGCTTTTGAAATCATTGTGAACAACATTTTCTCCTTTTCCTAAAATGTTTTCTTTCCTTTCAAAGACCAATGCCGAATTTTAACCTAATTTAATGTAATTTTGCCATGTGGTAAAGGGTTAAAGGCTGACTCACTGCCAAAAGTAAACACTATGGGAGTCAAAATGCAGTCAAACTAAATTCATATCAACTTTTAAAAGGTATGGATATAACTATGAATCTGACAATGTCTTGCAGCACAGTCTGTGAAAGTTCCAGGCAGAAAAATAAATCTTAAAACTAGAATTAAACTTTGCAACTCTATTTCTAGTTTTTCAGTTCTTTTTTATTTTTGCCAGCAACAGCCTCTGAAGCTTTGATAAGCCATACTATAACACACTGTGAAACCTGAATTAATATCCATGCTTTTAACTCTTTACCAAACGATAAATTTTTAGACTAGTCCAAATTGAAAGCATTTGCAGACGACAAAATGATTGTGACTGATAAAAATGAAATTTGTGCTGGGAAGGGTAGAAAACATTGTGGGAAAAGAAGAAAATGCTGGTTACGAGCATTTTTAGCTCACCTGAGCACGAAGTGCTCATGGTGAGCTATTGTGATCGTGCTGTGTCCGTCGTCCGTCGTGCGGTGTGCGTCGTGCGTCGTCAACTTCTTACCTTGTGTACGCTCTAGAGGCCACATTTTCAGTCCAATCCTCGTGAAACTTGGTCAGAATGTTTGTCTCAATAACATCTTGGAGGAGTTTGAAATTGGGTCACGTGGGGTCAAAAACTAGGTCACTAGGTCAAATCTTAGAAAAACCTTGTGTACGCTCTAGAGGCCACATTTTCAGTCCGATCCTCATGAAAGTTGGTCAGAATGTTTGTCTTGATGAAATCTCGGACGACTTTGAAATTGGGTCATGTGGGGTCAAAAACTAGGTCACTAGGTCAAATCTTAGAAAAACCTTGTGTACGCTGTAGATGCCACATTTTCAGTCAAATACTTGTGAAACTTGGTCAGAATGTTTGTCTTGATAAAATCTCGGACGAGTTTGAAATTGGGTCATGTGGGGTCAAAAACTAGGTCATTAGGTCAAATCTTAGAAAAACCTTGTGTATGCTCTAGATGCCACATTTTCAGTCAAATACTTGTGAAATTTGGTCCGAATGTTTGTCTTGATAAAATCTCGGACAAGTTTGAAATTGGGTCATGTGGGGTCAAAAACTAGGTCACTAGGTCAAATCTTAGAAAAACCTTGTGTACGCTCTAGAGGCCACATTTTCAGTCCAATCCTCATGAAACTTGGTCAGAATGTTTGTCTTGATAAAGTCTCGGACGAGTTAGAAATTGGGTCATGTGGGGTCAAAAACTAGGTCACTAGGTCAAATCTTAGAAAAACCTTGTGTAAGCTCCAGAAGCCACATTTTCTGTCTAATACTCTTGAAAGTTGGTCAGAATGTTTGTCTCGATGATATCTCAGTAGCATTTGAAAATGGGTCATGTGGGGTCAGAAACTAGGTCACCTGGTCAAATCTTAGAAAAACCATGTGTACACTGTTGTGGCTACGTTTTTTGTTCAATACTCTTCTAAAGTTGCTCAGAATGTTTGCCTTGGTAATATCTTGGATGAGTTTGAAAATAGGTCATGTTGGGTCAAAATCTAGGTCATTAGGTCAGATCTTAGAAAAACCTTGTGTACGCTGTAGAGGCCACATTTTCAGTCCAATACTCTTGAAATTTGGTAAGAATGTTTGTCCTAATGATATCTTGGACCAGTTTGAAAATGTGTTATGTTGGCTGAAAAACTAGGTCACCAGGTGAAATCTTAGAAAAACCTAGTGTATGAATGACTCTCAGAAAGAAGCCTTTTGAAAACACTCTTTGAAAATGAGAAAATGCTGGTATCCAGCATTTTTTCCCTTTTTCACAATGTTTTCTATCCCTTTGAGAGACCAGTCCCATAGCTTGATCCACATATTATTTGTTTTATGCAGAAGGTTCAGACTGATGAGTTTAAAATACATATATCTCACAAGACGTTGGAAATTGGTTGTGCTTCGTCAAAAGGCTCAGGTGAGCGACTCCAGGGCCATCATGACCCTCTTGTCTCCTTTTCCCACAATGTTTTCAAAAGGCTTCTTTCTCAGGGTCGTTCAAAGTTGGGATTGTGTGGTAAAGAGTTAAATGGTATAAGTTAGTCTTAGGCAGCTAAGTGTGACTCATGACCTTTTGCGGACAGTGTAGATCAAGATCAGACTGCACAGAATGTGCAGTCTGATCTTGGATCTACACTATCTGATAAGGAGATATTTTTCTCAAAAAAATAAGCTTGAAATAGCATTATTCTGGTTTTTCTATTGGCCTCATTTAAAGTTTCATTTAACCCTTTACCACACAATCCTGACTTTTAACAACCGTAAGGAAGAAGGCCTTTGAAAACATTGTAGGAAAAGGAGAAAATGCTGGTAACCGGCAATTTTCTCCTATTCCCAAAATGTTTTCTACTCTTTTCAAAACCAATTTCAATTTTTAAGTCACATTTATTTTGTCGTCTGCAAAAGCTTTCAATTTGGACTTGTGTAAAATTTTATCGTTTGGTAAAGAGTTAAGTAATTTAGCAGGATAAGAGTTAAGTCAAACTGCATGTTGACTCCCAAATTACAGTACTTACTTATGGCTTCTAGCAGGCATCTAAATGGTAAATTGTTTCAATTGTACATACACAAAAAACAAAATACTAACATCAAGTACAGTATTGTGATTTTGGTTATTATTATATACCTGAAAATTTCCCAACTCAAATACATGCCTCACACTGGGATAAAATATCACACATGACAGAAATACGGTTCCAAATATGGTATGATGATGTATTTTGTGCATGGAGTACATATGCACTGATTTGGGATTTGACTTGACAAAATGTTATGCTATGTTATTCATCCGCCATTCATAAAAGTGAAGTTATTACAGACTAATCCATTATTAGTTTGATTTTGTTTACTTCTTCCAAATTAAATGTCAGTTACTGAAACATTTTGTCATTGACATTTGCAGCTATATAAGAAAAGGAATATTATGTTGTTGTGACTTTCCTAATGGAAGTATTTGCCTCTCGCAGCGTAAGAAAATTTTGACATCTTTCTCGACCTGAGATCTCACAGGATATCAAATTTTCTCACGCTGCTCAAATCAAATACACTTTAGGGCCAGGAAAGTTGTAAAGAACTACAACATAATATCCTGTATGTATACGTGGTAAAGTTTTCTGTTTATAAGATTCATATAACTCTTTACCACACAATCCCGACTTTTAACAACCCTGAGAAAGAAGCCTTTTGAAAACATTGTGGGAAAAGGAGAAAATGCTGGTAACCGGCATTTTCTCCTTTTCCCACAATGTTTTCTACCATTCCCACAACAAATTTCAATTTTTGAGTCACATTTAATGTGTCGTATGCAATTGCTTTCAATTTGGACCAGTCTAAAATTTTGTCGTTTGGTAAAGAGTTGAAGTTATATTGTAATAGTTCTACCAAGAAACACATTTGGTCTAATCCTAACCAAGTGATACGCTATAGCCATTAAACTTTACAAAATATCCCGTGTTCTTATGTGCCTGAAGGAGAAGACTTGTGAAAAAATTGTGGAAATGGGAGAAAATAATGGTTACCATTTTTTTTCTCCTTTTTCTACAATGTTCTCTTCCCCTTTCAAAGACAAATGTCATTACTTGTGACACATTTATTTGCTCTCTGTTACTGTTTTCAATTTGGATGAGTCCAAAATTTTGTTGTATGGTAACGTGTTGACCTATTTATATTCTGGCTATTTGTAAACATAGAAAAAAAGGTATGAAATCATATTGAGATAAAATCTTTGGAGAAAAGGAGAATACTGTAAAGAAAAAAAGCAATTTCTCCTTTTACCATGGTGCTTTCACATGTATTCGTGACTTAAACTTTAACCCTTTCCCAAACGACAAATTTTGGACTGGTCCAAATTGAAAGAGTTTGCAGACGACAATTTTAAATTTGATGAAAATGGCAGAAAGTTCTCAAAAAGGGTAGAAAACACCGTAGGAAAAGGAGAAATTGCTCATTACGAGCAATTTCTCCTTTTCCCACAGTGTTTTCAAAAGACTTGTACTGCAGACACGTGAAAACCAGGGCTTGTTTGGGAAAGGGTTAATTAACTCTTTACCAAGTAACAAAATTTCAGATTGATTCAAAATTGAAAGCATTTGCAGACAACAACTTAGATATTGGTCAGATGGTAAGATTTGTCAGTGATAGGATAGAAAACATTGCAGGAAAAGGAGAAAATGCTGGTTACCAGCATTTTCTCCTTTTCCCACAATGTTTTCAGAAGGCCTTTCCCCCAGGGTTGTAAAAACTCAGTATTGTGTTGTACAGGGATAATGCCGTACTCAGTGAGGCTGTTTTCCAAGTTATCTGCTGTATTTAATCTCAGACAGTTAAATCTTCACTAAATGATCTGGAGGTTGTAGCCCTCCCCCAAGAACGAAGGCTTTCAAGAACATTGTGGAAACAGGGGAAAAAGCTGGTCACCAGCAATTCAATTTTTCCATTTCCAACAATGTTTTCTACCCTTTCAGAGCTAAATTCCTTTATTTGGGACATATTCATGTGTCTGCAAATTCTTTGAATTTGGACAGGCTCAAAGTCTTGTCATCTTGTAAAACAGTTAACACTTTACAACACAATCCTGAGTTTTAATGACCCTGAAAGAGAAGGCTTTTCAAAACATTTGGGAAAAGGAGAAAATGCTGGTAACCAGCGTTTTCTCCTTTTCCCAAAAAGTTTTCTACTCTATCAAAGACAGAAATCATCATTTGAGCTACATTTTACTCGCCATTTGCAAATGCTTTTGATTTGGTCAGGTCTAATATTTTGTTGTCTGGTAAAGGCCTAATATAGGAAGCTGACTCACCCTGCTTCAGGATCAACAACGATGTCTCTCGGTGCAATGCCATTCTCGATTAACTTCTTATGTTTACCCGTTGGAGAGAGAAGGCCAACACCAGTGAAACCCCAATAGGTTTTGTTCACTGACGTGTAGTAGATGTTCCCACTGGTAAAATCTATTGCAAAGCGGTCAGGGTGACTACCCAGATTGCCTGTAAATAACCACAGAAAACAATCTCGCTGACTTGGTAACATGTAGGACTAGGAATTAAGGTTAGCCATAGGCCTAAATTCACCAAATATTTTGAATCCCATTCTTTGTCGAATTCTTAAGAACTTTCAAAATTTCAAAGCAATGCAATTTCTGACTGGCTTAACAAAATGTTTTAGCCAATCAGAAATTGTGTTACTTTTCTCAATTTGGAATAGGACTAAAAATACAATTAAAACATGGTTGGTGAAAATGGGCCCTGAATAACTGAATGCAGAAAAAATGGTATTGTCAATGACAAGGGGAGACAGCAAAATACTAGTAACTCTGTTTATGACCACATTTTCACCCACAAACTACTGTTTTGGTGTTGCAGACACAGAAAGTGCCTTCTGATCGTGGATTTTCACTGTGCCTTAATTTTTAACATAATCATGCAAAAGCAACCTTGAAATGTTAATAATTTGGCTGTTTTTCTTAATGGGACCTCTCCAGTTTTTATGCTGAAAATCAAAATTTCTTGTAAAAGCCTGATCAGTAACACTAGATATATATATTTTTTTTAATTATACAGAAACTATACAGTTACATTGGGTGCAAAAGGTGCAATTTCTGGTGAGATGGTTGCTTTCAATCAGCAACTCTGTCTATATGACATCAGATATGACACCATTGTACTAATTTGGATACAGTGTTATTGACCATGTGACATTCCTAAAGTCTTTTCAAAACTCCAGTGCCAAATCTAAAAATGCTGTGAGAGGCTATGTAGCCCAATAAGGGAATACCACTGAAAGATATGTTTTTCTTACTTTTGAATAGATACCTATAATTTGCCAGCATTTACCTTACTTAATTCAGTTATTAACCCTTTGTGAAATTAGCTGAGACTATCAGAATGTGAGCATTGGTAGTTCCCTTTAACTGAAATGGTACATTTCGTTAACCAAGTATATAAGGGTTAACTCTTTACCAAACGACAAAATTGTAGACGCGTCCAAATTGAAAGCATTTGCAGACGACAAAATTGATGTGACTCAAAAATTGAAATTTGTCTTGGGATGGGTAGAAAACATTGTGGGAAATGGAGAAAATGCTGGTTACCAGCATTTTCTCCTTTTCCCACAATGTTTTCAAAAGGCATTTTCTTCAGGGTCGTTAAGGTAAAGGGTTAAGATAAAGAAGTTACAATCAAGCATAAAGCATTAGTCCCTACCAGTATCAAGTAGAGTAGTATAATTAAGTCCATTGATGAAAGCAGATTTAATTTTTTTTGTCGTTGTTTCTCCCCAGATAACTTCCTGTGTTCTGTGATTATAAGCAAGTGCAGCCGGTTGGTCTATTCCATCCACATCTATACCAAAAATGTCACTGGTTACCATGGATACCTGATAGATTTCATTGTGTGTCCAATCAGCAACAAGAATGAACTCGTCATCCAAGGATTCTGGGTAAAAACATTTTTATCCGTTACACAAACAAATCTACAAAATTCAAAGATGCTACCGGCCGATATAGCTCAGTAGGTAGAGCGTAGGACTCGTGAACACAATGTCCTACAGATTGTGGGTTCGTATCCCCGGCTGGCCAACTAAAAAAAATTACTAATAGTCTTTCGGATGAGACATTAAACCGAGGTCCCGTGTGACGGTGCTATACGCCGAGCACGTTAAAGAACCAGGCGAAGCTCTCAGTAGTTTCGACCTGTATCCTTGCACTATCCCCCGTAACAACTAACCATCTTCTGGGGGCGTCGCTCAGATGGGCAACCGGTAGCGACGATAAATAAACGGAAATAACCAACCAATCAAAGATGCTAATGATCAAGAATTCCTTTGAACTCCCTTTACCAAGATATACCATGATTGAAAACATGATGGAATAGGGAGAAAATACTCTTTTCCTAAGATCTTTTCACACTTCCAAAAAAAAATTTCTCTAATACGATCCACATCTAATTTCCCTTGTTCAAATGCTTTCAGTATGGAAGAGTCTAAAATTTCATTGTCTGGTAAGGACTTAACCATTTACCACACAATGACAAGTTTTAGTAACCTTGAGGAAGACGGCTTTCGAAACTATTGTGAGAAAAGGAGAAAATGCTGGTAAACAGCATTTTCTCCTTTTCCCACAATCTTTTCAACCCATCAAAAGGCAACTCCCATCATTTAAGCCACTTTTCAGATGTCTTCTACAAATGTTGTGGATTTGGACAAGTCTAAAATTTTGTCATTTGGTAAAGAGTTAATTCTTTTTGGACAGCACTAAATTGAAAGCAAAAATGTTGCTAAACTGATACTTTCTTTGACAGGGTAGAAAACATAGTGGGAAAAATGAGAAAATGCTGGTTATCAGCATTTTCTCCTTTTCCCACCATGTTTTCAAAAGCCTTTTCTTTCAGGGTTGTCAAAATTCAGTATTGTGAGTAAAAGGATTAAATCTTTATCAAATTTCAAAATTCTAGAATGTTCAAATTAAGAGCACTGGACCAATTTAATTTTACTGAAAAAAAAGAAAAATTGCTACTTACCCATGAGGATAAAAAACAGTGTGAAAAAAGGAGAAAATACTGGAAAACAGCATTTTTAACCTTTTCCTGCAATGTTTTCAAAATTGAAAGTACCATATTTGCAGATGACAATTTAAATTTTGCTGAAATGATGGAATCCTAGTTATGGAAATGATGGTATCCTGCTGGTTACCATCATTTTCTTCTTTTCCCACAATGTTTGAAAAGGCTTCTTCCTAAGGGTCATTTGAAGTCAGGATTATGTGGTAAAGGGTTAAAAGGGTTACTATTCAGCATCAACTGAGATGGTATTTATGAATACAAATGAAAACATTTTAAATGAAGGAGCAAATTGTCTTTATGAACAGTTCCTCCTTTTACCTCAATGTTTTCAAAATTGGTCAGATCTGAAAGACAAAAAAAGTCATCTGCATGATGGTAATGTTTTAATTTGCTGGATTAAGTTGAATAATCTATACATAGTAAAATTAGTGTTGCATCCCCTGTGTTTTTTACCGGGTTTGATTTTCTGACGTGAATGAGATAAAATCGGGTCGAAATTAGAATTCGGCTGCTGCATACACCAACAGACTTGTCTTTTGCCCATAAAATGAACTGAAGTGAGGTATTCCTTGACCTCATGGTAAGTGGGAATCTTTTGCCTAGATGTTGCTTTCAAATTTAAGAAAAACGAGAAGCGTTTAAGTTTGGTTAAAACAGGGAATTTAGTGTCGAAACAAAACTTACGACAGGTTGAAAGTGACCTGCAGAGAATGGACACACAAAATCAGGCAATATTGTGTACTTCCGCCCGGGGCATGCAAAACAGCTTGCAGTCTTTGTCTCACACCTCTCATGAGAGGTTGAAACAGCTCAATCAGTAGCTGCTGCCATGAGGTTAAGGGATACCTCAGTTCATTCCATTTCAGAGACAACAGACTTGTTTGTTCTTGTATACAGCAGCCAGATTCTAATTTCCAACCCATTTCATATCATTCACGCCAGAAAATTAAACACGTTAAAAACACAGGGGGTGCAACATGAATTACACTATGTATATTAACCCTTTACCAAGCAATCCCCAGTTTTAACAACCAAAAGAAAGACACTCTTATGAAAACATTGTTGGAAAAGGAGAAAATGCTGGTAACAAGCATTTTCTCCTTTTCCTACAATGTTTTCTACCCTTTCTCAGACAACATTCCCAATCTGAGCCACATTTGATTTGTCGTCTGTAAATACTCTCAATTTGGAAAAGTCTAAAATTTTGTGGGGAGGTAAAGAGTTAAATCTACTGAATGATCAATTTCTTATACTTCATTTTGAAAGCATTGGTAGACAAATTAAGAATGCCTTGACTCTTTACCAAACAATCCAGAGTTGTAACAACCCTGGGGAAATAGCCTTTTGAAAACATCGCAGAAAAAGGAGAAAATGCTGGTAATCAGCATTTTCTCCTTTTCCCACAAGGTTTTCTACACTTTCATAAACAATTACCACTTTTTCAGGAACATCTGTCATCTGCAAACGCTTTCAATTTCCACAAGTCTTGAATTTTATCGTTTGGTAAAGAATTAATCATGCTAACTCATAGATTTTTGTCAGTTTTTCCCATAAATTTTCAAAAGACATTAGTCTTCTTACTCAGTTTCTTAACTCTGTACCAAATGACATATTTTTGGGCTGGACCAAACTGAAAGCATTTGCAGACGACAAATTAAATTTAGCTCAAGTGATTATTTCTGTCTTCAATAGGGTAGAAAACATGGTGGGGAAAAAGGAGAAAATGCTGGTAACCAGCATTTTCTCCTTTTCCCATAATGTTTTCAAAAGGCTTTTTCCACAGGGTCATTAAAAGGCTGCATAGTACGGTAAAGGGTTAACCCTTTACCAAACAATCCCGTGTTTTCACGTCCCAGAGGAAGAGGCCTTTCTAAAACATTGTGGGAAAAGGAGAAAATGCTGGTAACCAGCATTTTGTCCTTTTCCTACAATGTTTTCTACCCTGTCAAAAAACCTAAGTTCATTTGTACCACTTTCAAATTTGTCATCTGCAGATGCTTTCAATTTTATAGGGGCTAAAATTTGTCGTTTGGGAAAGGGTTAACTAACCAAGAGAGACCAAGGTAGTCCTAGACCCAATTAACACTGCAAAGTCCACTTTGCAGAGATATTCTGGACAAGAGCAATCCTGAAATATTCTGTTAGGTTAATTTGGCACACTTTTGGATATTTCATGCTGATAATCTATATTTCATAAGAATGTTTACAAATGATACTACTAGTATAATTTCTATTTGAAAAATGCTACAATAAAAACGATATGCAATGACCATACATTTTTTTTGGCAACTTTACCTGCGGAACATGTCAATCCATCCTCGTCTAGTGTGAAACCAAAGTTACATTCACAAATCTTCTCATTTCCACTGTACAAGCAGATGTGTTCACAGCCGCCATTTAGAATGTTACAAGGATCTAGGAAGTACAGTAAAACTTGTATTAATGGACACTTCTATTTAGCTGCCAGCATTTTTCAACTGTTCACTTGGAGGCAAAACTCTGGCCTTGTTCTTATTGAAAGAAACTGCAGACACAAAATTAATCTGCCTTAAATGATAGAATTTTTCCTTGAAAAGACAAAAAATGTTGGAAAAGGTATACCAGGTAATGTTGGTCACCAGTATTTTCTACTTTTCCTACAAAGTTTTACAAAAGCTTCCCCCTCAGGGGCGTTAAAACACAGGATTGTTTGGTAAAATACTAGACCTCATATCCTCTTCAATCAATTCAATTGACATAGAAAGTAACGGGTATGTATATATCTATAATTAGATACTTTTTCCAAACAAAACACCATGATGTCATTTTCATTGCTAAAGCTTGTATGAATATTTGATTAATAAGTGAAGTGCAAAAAACCTCTGTAATACATATTTTGAGGTAAAATCTGAAATGATCATTATAACAAGTAGTATGCTCATTAGCATGTGTCTAGGCACATTTAGTTCATGAAAACTGAGCAAGTAGATACCATCTCACTAGGTGAGACAATTCTGTCACCTTTTTCAATACAAATGAGTATCTCATCGCCATGATGCTTGATCCATGGCAAGTAGCCAAATCTCAAAATTATTGCTTAGCCAAAAACTGACAGATATTGCTATTAACATGGTTTAGGTCCATACTCAAGATAAGTTTGGGATTTCATTACATGGTTGCAAAAAACAACCACAGGTTGCAAGAGACATTTTCATTGTGTCTCTATCTCCTAGGACCATCAATCAAACATGCTATTTTTATCATCAATCAAACATGTGCTTTTTTCACTACCATCAACCAAACATATGCTATTTTTACAATCAATCAAACATGTGCTTTTTTTACCATCAATCCAATCAAACATTTGCTTTTTTTATAATCAATCAAACATGTTCTATTTTGACCATCAATCAAACATGCTATTTTACCATCAAACAACCATATGCTATTTTTACGATAAAACAGTTTATGTCTTATCAGTCATTAAGCACCCAATTCTTTGACTTGTTTCTCAAAATCTAATTAATATTTCATCTTATTCAACTCTTTTAGCGCCAACAAACTACAGTAACCAGACCTCTTTCGTTGGCCTAAATAAAATCCACTGAAACTCAAAAGAATTTAAGCCATGCTCTGGCAAAAGGGAGCTTAGTGCACCTCTGTGATGCATTATACAATGCAAGTAATCACATAATTTTAGATTCACGAAATCCATTTTTTGTAACAATCGACTGGATCTGGAGGTAGATTGTCCTTGAACATGCACATAAATGTCCAAAAGCAAAAAGTTTTGGTCCAGGTCTGCCTGCGAGGACTGTGCAGGCTGACCTGGTCGATACTGTTTGCAAATGCACTAAGCCCCCTTTTCACACAGCATGGCTCATTTATATCTTATCGGCTGGACTAAATAAGTGGATAGTATTAATCAAAGATCAAACTGCATCTTCTGTGCAGTCTGATCTTAATCAGTGTTATCTGCAAAGGCCAATGTTCTTATTTATGGAACAGAAAGTGTTAAAGTAACATGAGTGCATGGAAGAAAGTTCAAACTACTTTAGACTTATCCAAATTGAGAGCATTTACAGGAGAAAAACTTAATGCCTTGAAAAGATGAGATTTGTCTTTGAAAGGGTGGAAATCATTTTTGGACAAAGGTAAAAATGCTGGTAACCAGCATTTTCTCCTTTTCCCACAGTGTTTTCTACCCTGTCAACGACCAATATTGTCATTTGAGCAAACTCTAAGTGGTCATTTCAAAAGGCTTTCAATTTGGACCAATCTAGAATTTTGTCGCTTGGTAAAGAGTTAGTGTTTGGGACTATTTGGTCAAGGGTATTACCCATAAATAATTAGAACTGGTAGGCTTACTTTGTGTGTAGGGTTGATTATTTGTATCAAGTACTTTCAATCCTTTTAAAAGGGCAGCATTTCCAGTGGAAAATTTCTGCATTTCCCTGTATGGCTTGGCCATCGACAATGAATGTACCATTGCATTGGACATTGTTGTTGAATAGAGAAAATATCCCTGAAACAAAAGTTTGGACCCTTAGTGTGTGGAAGAAATGGAACAGACACTTTCAGTTCAGAAAACTTTAATGGCACCAAAATTCAATGTAAGTGGGATTTCATGGTTGCATTGGGCCAGAATGTCTCGCCGAAGTGGACAGTGAAGATTAAAAGGTTAGACTTTATGCTTTATGCAGTTTGATCTCAGTATACACTGTCCACAAAGGCAACCAAAGTTGTGAACAGTTTACCAGACAACAAAATATGTCAGCTCATTCATTTCAACCCTAACAGCACTGATAAATGCTACATTTTCAGTCTAGAAATAAGACCAAATAATTGTGATTTCTCTTTCACTCTTTACCAAAAGACAAAATTTTGGACTCGACCAAATTGAAAGCATTTGCAGACGACATATTGAATGTAACTGAAATGGTGATTTCTGTCTTTGATAGGATAGAAAATATTGTGGGAAAAGGAGAAAATGCTGGTTACCAGCATTTTCTCCTTTTCCCACAATATTTTCAAAATCCTTTTCTTTCAGGGTCGCTAAAACTCTGGATTGTGTGGGAAGGGATTAATTAGACGGATATAAATTTCTGAATGTAATGCATTATTTCTGCGCCAGTTAGTCTTACAAATAGATACAGTATCTTAATAATTCTATGGTCTATAATGTTTGAGCAGAGTGGGCAGTGTAGATCAGAGATCAGACTACACATTTTGTGCATTCTGACCTTGATCTAACCTGGCCGCAAAGGCAACTATCATGAAAGTGCTCTAAGGGTTAACAAAATTGTTTTTGAAAGGGTAGAGAACATGGTGGGAAAAGGAGAAAATGCTAGTTACTAACATTTCCTCTACTTCGAACAAATTTTTCAAAAGCCCACTTCCTAAGGGTTGTTAAAACATAAGGGTTTACATGAAGCATTTTAGCTCATTTAACCCTTTAATAAACAATCCCTGACCCTGATGAAGAAAGCTTTTGAAAAAATTGTGAGAAAAGGAGAAAATGCTGATAACCAGCATTTTCTCCTTTTCCCACAATGTTTTCAACCCTTTCACAACAAATTCCACAATTTGATTTTAATTGAATTTGCCATCTGCAGATTCTATGAATATGGAAAAGTCTAAAACTTTGTTGTGTGAAAGAGAGTTAACCCTTTCCCAAACGACAAATTTTAGCCCCTTCCAAATTGGAAGCATCTGCAGACGACAAATTTGAAACTGGTACAAATGAATTTAAGGTTTTTTGACAGGGTAGAAAAAATTGTGGAAAAAGGAGAAAATGCTGGTTACCAGCATTTTCTCCTTTTCCCACAATGTTTTCAAAAGGCCTTTTCCTCAGGAACGTTAAGGGATTTGTTTGGTAAAGACTTAAGCTATGTGTTATGTTTTGAACATGAATGTTACATTACCCACCTTATAGGCCGTCAAAAACATTGGTAGGTATGGGGCCAATTTCATGTCAGTAACATCAGACCCGTCAAGCTTACAACTCCGGATGAATCCATTATCAGACCAGAACAATCTGTTAGAATACAAAAAATTACATTACTGTAAAAGCAGATATCATCGCGGGTCTAAAATTTTGGGAATTACCACTTAGCTACTAATCTTACGCGTGTTTTATTTTCTGCAAATATTGCAACAGTACTTGTACTGTAAAAGTGACTTTTTATACAGTTTAATAAATCTCCATTTTCACTTCCATAAAACACGTTTAATTGGCAGTATTAACCACTACTTGACTGGTATTCTGGTCGATGTTGATGAAAAAATGCATTCAGTGATGTTGACAAGGGTCCTGTAAATTGCTCCCACATGATCCAGTGTCTAGGTAAAATATATTTTAATGTTGCTTAAATTTACTCCGGCAGATATTCTCAATTTTCATCAATATGTGGTTTTACTGTAATTGATTTGTTGCTGAAACAAAAAAAAAAAAATAGATGAATCATCCATTACACTGTATTTGAAAAACAAATAAAAAAGTACCAAAGTTTCTGGATGATGATGACACAGAGGGAGATGACCGTGATATGATAATACCTGAACATTTTCTATGAAAACAGTGCCAAGCTAAAAAACTGGATCAAAATATGGTATTTGTAAATTTCACCTGATGCTGCTATAAACTAAATAGTAAACAAGTATGTTTGTAAAAATCTGTCAAGCTTTAAAAATTCCTTATTTCTAGAGGACCACTCATATACTTTTATCTGCAGGTTCCTTATTCTGCAGTTTTCTCTTTAACTCTTTACCAAAAGACAAAATTTTAGACTCGACCAAATTGAAAGCATTTGCAGATGACATATTGAATGTAACTGAAATGGTGATTTCTGGCTTTGATAGGATAGAAAATATTGTGGGAAAAGGAGAAAATGCTGGTTACCAGCATTTTCTCCTTTTCCCACAATGTTTTCAAAAGCCTTTTCTTTCAGGGTCATTAAAACTTGGGAGTGTGTGGTAAAGGGTTAATTAAGCAGATATAAATTTCTGCATGTACATGTAATGCATTATTTCTGCGCCAGTTAGTCTCACAAATAGATAGTTTAATAATTCTATTGTTATTTCAATATCAAATTGAACCAATACAGAGCTGATAAAAAACTTACAACATTTCACGCGAGTCAACAGCTAGAGCTTGTGGATAAATCAGTGTCTCTGGTTGGACAACCGCCAATAACTCTGCCCCATCTACATTGGACATAAGGATCTGTGGGTTTTCCTGACCTCCATTGATCCAAACCAGCTTTCTGTAGCATGGTAAACAAGAAATATCTCCAAATAAAGATAGACAGAAAAGAAAAGGATTATCCCCTAGACTTGCATGGCTTAATCTTTAAGACAAGCATATAATTACTGACAGGATCAACCAAGTCGTCATTTTTTTTTCGATGTGTTGAAAACTTAATGACTTGATTTTTTTCTATGAAACCAACACGGGTTCCCAAACGATTTAACACTCGATCGGTGACAGGTCCCGGCTGGTCACAATTCTTTTCTGGCTACTTTTCTGGCTACTTTTCTGACTGGAGAAAAATACAAATTTCTCGTTTGCTCGCCTTCTTTTCATTTGTAATGGTCATGGAAATCTTCATATTTGTAATGGTTTGTATAGGCGCCCCTGGATGCAGTTGCAATGTTTATGAGCCATGCTCTGTGAAAAGGGGCTAAATGCATTTGCAAAAAGTTTCGTGCAGGCTGACCAGGGCCAAAACTTTTTGCTATTGGTCAATTTTCTGCATGTCAAAGGACCAGTGCACTTCCTGAATCAGTCGGTTGTTATACAAAATGGATTTTATTGATCCATAAATATGGGATGACTGCTTAGTATCATGGATCACGGAGATGCATTAAGCCCTCTTTTGCCAGAGCACAGCTCTTTTATTTTGTTGTCAGGAATGTATCTGCAAATATGCCTGCAGAGTCTGCAGAATAAACTTGTCCACAGTTTTGACCAGTTGCAAATTACTATTTGAGCCATGCTCAAGCAAAAGGGGTCTTAATGCATCCTTGTGATCCATGGTACCAAGAAAGCCATCACATACTTATAGATCCATAATTGTTAAGTTTTTTGACAACCAACTTAATCACGAGGTAGACTGGTCCTTGGACATACAGAAAACTGACCCATAGCGAAAAGTTTCGGCCCAGGTCAGCCTGCGCGAACTGCGCAGGCTGACCTGGGTCGATACTTTTTGCAGATGCAGTAAGCCCCCTTTTCACAGAGCATGGCTCATTAAGCCATATAATATTACCAAGAAGTAGATCAAAAGCCAGCACATACAGCTATACCAAAAAAACGTGGGACTATGTATGTTTACCACAAAACCTAATAACATCTGAAAAGTCTATTTATCAAGATTTTTTCACATTCCAAGTGGTTTAGCCAATCAGAATTTGTGTTGCTTTCTAAATCTAAAAATTAACAAGAGGGCCATTGGCCCTAAAGCGCTCACCTGAGAAAAGTCATCTACAGTTAATAAAGCTGAAGAGATCCTGGTTTTAATGATGAAAAACACATGAGTGTAAGTAACCTTATTTTTGAACCAATGTGACTAAATTCCAAACTTGTTCAAGATATCAGTAAAACAAACATTCTGACCAAGTTTCATGAATATCAGACTGAAATTGTGGCCTCTACGGTGCACACAAGGTTTTTCTAAGATTTGGTCCAGTGACCTACTTTTTTAGCTCACCTGAGCACAAAGTGCTCATGGTGAGCTATTGTGATCGTGCTGTGTCCGTTGTGCGTCGTCAACTTTTTACCTTGTGTACGCTCTAGAGGCCACATTTTCAGTCCAATCCTCATGAAACTTGGTCAGAATGTTTGTCTCGATAAAATCTCGGACGAGTTCAAAATTGGGTCATGTGGGGTCAAAAACTAGGTCACTAGGTCAAATCTTAGAAAAACCTTGTGTACGCTCTAGAGGCCACATTTTCAGTCCGATCCTCATGAAACTTGGTCAGAATGTTTGTCTTGATCAAATCTCAGACAAGTTCGAAATTGGGTCATGTGGGGTCAAAAACTAGGTCACTAGGTCAAATCTTAGAAAAACCTTGTGTACGCTCTAGAGGCCACATTTTCAGTCCGATCCTCATGAAACTTGGTCAGAATGTTTGTCTTGATCATAGGTCACTAGGTCAAATCTTCGAAAAACCTTGTGTACACTCTAGAGGCCACATTTTCAGTCCGATCCTCATGAAACTTGGTCAGAATGTTTGTCTTGATAAAATCTCGGACGAATTTGAAATTGGGTCATGTGGGGTCAAAAACTAGGTCACTAGGTCAAATCTTAGAAAAACCTTGTGTACGCTCTAGAGGCCACATTTTCAGTCCGATCCTCGTGAAACTTGGTCAAAATGTTTGTCTTGATAAAATCTCGGACGAGTTCGAAATTGGGTCATGTTGGGTCAAAAACTAGGTCACTAGGTCAAATCTTAGAAAAACCTTGTGTAAGCTCTAGAGGCCACATTTTCAGTCCGATCCTCATGAAACTTGGTCAGAATGTTTGTCTTGATAAAATCCCGGACGAGTTCGAAATTGGGTCATGTGGGGTCAAAAATTAGGTCACTAGATCAAATCTTAGAAAAACCTTGTGTACGCTCTAGATGCCACATTTTCAGTCAGATACTTGTGAAATTTGGTCCGAATGTTTGTCTTGATAAAATCTCGGACGAGTTCGAAATTGGGTCATGTGGGGTCAAAAACTAGGTCACTAGGTCAAATCTTAGAAAAACCTTGTGTGTGCTGTAGAGGCCACATTTTCAGTCAGATACTTGTGAAATTTGGTGTCTTGATAGAATCTCGGATGAGTTTGAAATTGGGTTGTGTGGGGTCAAAAACTAGGTCACTAGGTCAAATCTTAGAAAAACCTTTTGTACACTATAGAGGCCACATTTTCAGTCCAATACTCCTGAAAAATGGTCAGAATTTTTGTCTTGATTATATCTTGAAATAGTACGAAAATGTGCCATGTTGGGTCTAAAACTAGGTCACCAGGTCAAATCTAAGAAAAACGATGTGTATGCTCTAGAGGCCATATTTTCTGTCCAGTACTCTTGAAAGTTGGTCAGAATGTTTGCCTTGATAATATCTCTGACTAGTTTGAAAATGGGTCATGATGGGTGAAAAACTAGGTCACTAGGTCAAATCTTAGAAAAACCTTGTGTATGCTTCAGAAGCCACATTTTCTGTCTAATACTCTTGAAAGTTGGTCAGAATGTTTGTCTCGATGATATCTCAGTAGCATTTGAAAATGGGTCATTTGGGGTCAAAAACTAGGTCACGTGGTCAAATATTAGAAAAACCATGTGTACACTGTTGTGGCCACATTTTTTGTTCAATACTCTTTTAAAGTTGCTCAGAATGTTTGCCTTGGTAATATCTTGGATGAGTTTGAAAATAGGTCATGTTGGGTCAAAATCTAGGCCACTAGGTCAGATCTTAGAAAAACCTTGTGTACGCTGTAGAGGCCACATTTTCAGTCCAATACTCTTGAAATTTGGTAAGAATGTTTGTCCTAATGATATCTTGGACCAGTTTGAAAAATGTGTTATGTTGTCTGAAAAACTAGGTCACTCAGTGAAATCTTAGAAAAACCTAGTGTATGAATGACTCTCAGAAAGAAGCCTTTTGAAAACACTCCTTGAAAGCGAGAAAATGCTGGTATCCAGCATTTTTTCCCTTTTTCACAATGTTTTCTACCCCTTTGAGAGACCAGTCCCACAGCTTGATCCACATATTATTTGTTTTATGCAGAAGGTTCAGACTGATGAGTTTAAAATTTTATTGTTTGGTAATACATATATCTCACAAGACGTTGGAAATTGGTTGTGCTTGGTCAAAAGGCTCAGGTGAGCGACTCCAGGGCCATCATGGCCCTCTTGTTTACCAGATGTGATCCACTTTGAAACTTATCCAAGATATCATGAAGGCTAACTTTCTGACCAAGTTTCATGCGAATCAGGCTGAAAATATGGCCTCTAGAGTGCACACAAGGTTTATGTATGATTTGACCATGTGACCTACTTTTTGCCCCGACATGACCCACTTTGAAACTTGTCTAAGATATCAACAACATAAACATTCTGACCAGTCTATATCAGTATAAGGCTGAAAATGTGGCCTCTAGAGTGCACACAAGGTTTTTCTAAGATTTAGCCCAGTGACCTACTTTTTGACCGGACATGACCCAATTTCAAACTTGTCCCAAATATTATCAAAACAAATATTTTACCCAACTTTCATGAGATTCAGGCTGAAAATGTGGCCTCTAGAGTGCACACAAGGTTTTTCTAAAATCTAGCCCAGTGACCTACTTTTTGATCTGACATGACCCAGTTTGGAATTTGTCCTAGATATCATTAAAACAAACATTCTGACTAACTTTCATATGAAAATGTGGCCTCTAGAGTGCACACAAGGTTTTTCTAAGGTTTGGCCCAGAGACCTACTTTTTGACCCAACATGACCCTATTTTGAACTTGTCTAAGATATTATCAAGACAAACATTCTGACCAAGATTCAAGAGTATCAGGCTGAAAATGTGGCCTCTGACCTACTTTTTGACCCAACATGACCCAATTTCGAACTTGTCAGAGATATTATCAAGACAAACATTCTGATCAAGTTTCATGAGCATATGACTGAAAATGTAGCCTCTAGAGTGCACACAAGGTAATTGTTGACACCTGGATGACGGACGACGCACAACGCACGACAGACGACAGACACAGCACAATCACAAAAGCTCACCTTGAGCACTTCATGCTCAGGTGAGCTAAAAGCTAAGAATAAAATTTGTAATGGTTGGTGAACTTGGGCCCCAGTGACAAAACTTGGAACTTGTTGATACCAAAAGCATTTTCAGATGACAAATATGGCCCAACTGACAGGACTAGTCTTTGAAGGGGAAGAAAAGGGAAATATAAAAAAGGAAGGAGACATTATGAGAAAAGGAGATTGCTTGGTACTAGCAGCATTTCCATTTTGTTATCTATCTCAATTTGACATTTGAAGAGGAGAACCAGAATAAATTGTAGCTTTCAGTTATTACATGATCCAGATTGAACTCTTTACCAGGTGAAAACATTACACACCTGTCCATATTGAAAGCATTCATTTTGTAGACCACAAGTTAACCCTTTACCAAATTATCTCATATTTAAACAACCCTGAGGCAATAAGCTTTTGAAAACACTCTGAGAAAAGAAGGAAATGCTGCTAAACAAAGTGCTTTCCAACCTATCTGATGTTTTTGTGCAACACTGAATTTATCATCTGCATATGCTTTCAATTTGGACCAGTCTAAACTTTTGCTGTTTAGTAGTGTTAAAATGTGGCTAATGTGATGGGATTTTCTTTGAAAGGGTGGGAATTATTGTGGGAAAAGGAGAAAATGCTGATTACCAGCATTTTCTCCTTTTTCCAGAATTTTTCTAGAAACCTTTGTCTTCTGGATCTTTAAAACTGGGGATTGTTGGTAAAATCAGTTCACCTACAAAAAAAAAAGGCTTTTAAACTGGGTCATTGCAAAAAATTCAAATCAAACACTTGGTTACAGATTACATTAGGAATGCAAGAATACGAACTTCTTTTGGGGTAAAACAAGTAAACCCTTTGGATGATTTAGAATTTTGTTGTGAACTGTAGCTACATTCAGAGTCTGTCTAGAAAATACCAGAATGCTGCCATTTTCTGCCCCCACTGACCAATACACATTCTTATCTGTCCAGTCCAAGGCCAAACCTGTCAAGAAAAAAAGCGCCACATAGGTGCCAATGCTCGGCTGCAATGGTTTGATTTTCATTGAAAATTCGACTTTGAAAAAAGAGCATAACTGTGTCAAAAATACTTAGATAGTTATCTGCTAAAAATGTTGTATGGGTTCACCTTTTGATAATTTATAAATTGTCCAGGTTTAAAATAAATATCTTTAGTAATAACAGAGATAGATCAAAATGTTAAAGTTCTTGAAAATTTTGAGTAAAGGGACCTAACTGTGTCAAAAATACTTTGATGGTAATCTACCCCTGTTATATGGGTTCCCCTTTTGATAGTGAACAACTTGTCTGAGTTTGAAGTAAATATCTTCAGTTATTACAGAGATATTATAAAATGTCAAAGATTTTGCATGATGATGCTGATGGCAGGGCTACGACAATAACTCGATGTTTTCTTCAAAAACAGCCTAGATAAAAATGTTATGGGCCAAAGAAACCTTTCCCAACAAGGGTCTGAAGAGGAAAGCCCTCCTCTGCATGTGCTAACCTTGTCATGAACTGATGTGAAAAGAGGTCACAAATTTGGCGCTGAACAAGATAAAAATAGTTTTAGCGTCAGAAATACACATCGCAGAATTGGATTCTACAAACATTGACAGTTATTGAACTCTTTACCACAACACAGAATTCATCCGGATTGAAAGCATTTGCAGACAACAAATCATAAGTGGCTAAAATTAAGGAAACTGTCTATGATAGGGTAGAAAACTTTGCGGTAGAAGGTGTAAATGTTGGTTACCAGCATTTTCTCCTTTTCCTACCATTTTTTTAAAAGCCCTTTTCCTCAGGGTTCTTAACCCTTTACCACACAATCACGAGTTTTAACAACCCTGAAGAAAAAGCCTTTTGAAAACATTGTGGAAAAGGAGAAAATGCTGGTAACCAGCATTTTCTCCTTTTCCCACAATGTTTTGTAACCTTCCCAAGACAAATTTCAACTTTTTAATCACATTTATGTTGTCGTCTGCAAATGCTTTCAATTTGGACAGGTCTAAAATTTTGTCGTTTGGTAAAGACTTAAGACACAGGATTATGTGATAAAGGGGTAAAGCAAATGTAGAATGAAGCACTTAACCCCTTGCCCCCACAATCCCAAGTTTTAACAACCCTGAGAAAAGCGCCTTTTCAAAACATTGAGGGAAAAGGAGGAAATGCTCTCCTATTCACACAACATTTTCTAACCAACATTTCAAGAAACAAATCTCGGTATTGTAGCCACATTTAATTTTTCTTCTGCCTGCTTTCAATTTAGACAGGTCTAAAATCTTGTTGTTTGGTAAAGTGTTAAAAATGGGCGATATGTATGAACAAATTAAACTTTCAGTCATGCAATAACGAAAGTTAGTTTGTGGAATCCTTCAAGAAAAAGGGGAGGGTTGAATCTCTTATCATGAATTAAAAAATGCATGTCTCGCTTAAATTTGCCTCTTTCATTCGGTCTCGCCACCATCCATACATCTATCTGTCCATCCATCTGTCCATCTGTCTGTCTGCCCACCCTTCCACCCACCCATCAATTTATCCATCCATCTGTCCATCTGTCTGTCTGCCCACCCTTGCACCCACCCCATCACTTTATCCATCCATCTGTCCATCCATCTGTCCATCTGCCCACCCTTCCACCCATCCATCAATTCATCCATCCACCCACCCATCGATCGATCCATCCATCCATCCATGCATCCATCCATCCATCTGTCACAACCTACCAGTTATTGGGTCAGAGACAGCTACCAGACGTGTTGGGCTAGATTTGTCTTTAATCTGTGCCTCAAATATGCCATCAGTGGATGCAAAAACAATTTTCCTATCCCAAGAGTCTGGAAAATAAAAAGATATGAGCCATGCTCTGGCAAAAGGGGGTTTTAATGTATCTCCGTGATGCAGTTTAACCCTTTACCAAACAATCCCGGGTTTTCACAACCCTGGGAAAGTAGCCTTTTGAAAACATTGTGGGAAAAGGAGAAAATGCTGGTAACCAGCATTTTCTCCTTTTTCCACAATGTTTTCTACTCTTTCCAAAACAAATTTCAATCTTTGAGTCACATTTATTTTCTCGTCTGCAAAAGCTTTCCGTTTGGACTGGTCTACAATTTTGTCATTTGGTAAAGGGTTAACCCTTTCCCAAACAAGCCCTGGTTTTCACGTGTCTGCAGTACAAGTCTTTTGAAAACACTGTGGGAAAAGGAGAAATTGCTCGTAACGAGCAATTTCTCCCTTTCCCAAAGTGTTTTCTACTGTTTTTGAGACCTTTCTGCCATTTTCATCAAATTTAAAATTGTCGTCTGAAAACTCTTTCAATTTGGACCAGTCCAAAATTTGTCGTTGGGGAAAGGGTTAACAAGCAAGTACATGTAATCACTTAATCATATGGATCCACGAAATCTGTTTTGTCTAAGAAACAGCAAACTGTGAGGGCTGACATGGGTTGATACTTTTTGCAGATGCATAAAAGCCCCTTTTCACAGAGCATGGCCCATATACAGAATGTGAAAATTGCAACAGGTTCCACTCAGTTATAAAAATTTTAAGCAAGGAAAAGGATGCTGAGTCGCTATCTTGTCTCTAACACAGTGACTCCATCATTCGCATATAATAACATTCTGCTAAGGGATGGTAGATTGCAAAGATAGATTTTTTATCGCTTTTGAAATTAAAAGATTATTTGTAAAAAAAAAAGTATATACTGTAAACTCAGGAGAAATTATTTAACCCTTTACCTCACAATCCTGAGTTTTAACGACCCTGACGAAGAAGCCTTTTTAAAACATTGTGTTGAAAGGAGAAAATGCTGGTAACCAGCATTTTCTCCTTTTCCCATAATGTTTTCTACCCTTCCAAAAGCTAATTTTCATTTTTGAGTTTTTTCATGTGGTAAAGGGTTAAACAATTTCAAAGTATATAATAAAAAGATTGCTGGATTTGTATGAGAATATATGTATTGTGTTGGACTTGTTTTGGGCAACTCTGCCAAAAGAATTTGTCCCAAAAATATATTCCTATACAAATCTAATAGCCCTTCACCACAAAACTCCACTTATGATGACCTTGATAAAGAGGACTTTGAAAACAATGTGGCAAATGGAGAAATTACTGGTAACCAATATTTCCCCTTTTCTTACAATGTTTTCTATGCTATGAGGGACAACTTCCACAATTTGAGCTACATTTAAGCGTGGTCTGCAACTATTTTGGGTTTGGAAATGTTTAAAATTTTTTTCAGGTGGTAAAAGGATATATCTCATTACCTATGTCCATGAACAAAACCTCTCTGTGTGTTTCTCTACAAATCTGGTCAGTCAGATGGTGAGAGTTAATGACACTCCTTACATCTAGCATACAGTACTGCTTCTCATATGCCAAAATGAGAGCTCTATGCAGGGAACCAATGTCCTCTAAAATAGACCAATCAAATGAGTGTAAAACAGGATAATTGGAATTGGCATGCACGGTTCATATTAACCCTTTACCACACAGTCCTGAGTTTTAACATCCCTTGGAAAGAGGCCCTTTGGAAACATTGTGGGGAAAAGGAGAAAATGCTGGTGACAGCATTTTCTCATTTTCCCCACAGTGTTTTCTGTCCTATTACAGACAAATCTCACCACATCAGCCACATCTAATTAGTCGTCTGCAAATGCTTTCAATTTGGACAACTTTAAAATTTTGTCGTGTGGTAAAGGGTTAAAAAAGAATTGTTTGGTCAGATGATGAGAGTTGATGATACCTCTTATACATGTATTTTGTATGCTGTAATTGGCTGACACAGAATGGCTAGATCTAGGATCTGACATAAGTTGGCATTTGAGATTAAATTTTATTAACCCTTTCCCAAACGACAAATTTTGGACTGGTCCAAGTTGAAAGAGTTTGCAGACGACAGTTTTGAATTTGATGAAAATGGCAGGAAGTTCTCCAAAAGGGTAGAAAACACTGTGGGAAAAGGAGAAATTGCTCGTTACGAGCAATTTCTCCTTTTCCCACCGTGTTTTCAAAAGACTTGTACTACAGACACGTGAAAACAAGGGCTTGTCTGGGAAAGGGTTAAACGAGTTTAAAAAATGTTAAGCGATCCTCTTGCAAGCTTTATGATATTTTTTTTAGATAAGTTTAATAAAATTTTCCCTCAAAAGCCAATGAATGTCAGATTCTTTTTATCACATTATGGTTTTTCACATATTACTGATCAGAATATACAAATCCACCTATGCACACACATTAATTTCCATTTAAAAAACCCATTCACTTCTCTAAAATACGTAAAAAATTACATCACAAATAATGTTACTCAAATATGACATCGAATGTGTATAAGATAAGAAAATTTGTACAATATTCAAAACCGACTGAGCCACACAGGAACCCATGGCTCAGACATTGAGTGTTGAACTCGTAACCTGTAGGCCCCAGGTTCCATCCTCACCTGTAGCACTAAGATTTTGTAGGAATGCACCTGGGCAAGACACTTAAGAGCCCCAGTCTAGTACTGGTGAAACCCAGACAATCAATGATATGTGAGCTGTCAACATGGTGATGATATGACTTAGATAAAGTTGAAAGTAGTGTAAAACACCTCTCAATCAATCAGGCCCCCTTACAGACAGACCGACCGACCGACCAACCGACCGACCGACCGACCGACCGACCGACCGACATGTCAGGTTGACCTTGTTCAGTTTGTATCCTTTAGAACAAAATACAGTTTGACTATTGTAGACTGGGTTACCATGTATTTCTGTACTTTCCTCTACAGTTGTATTTCAACAAATCTGAGCAAAAGGGGATCAGAGAGAGAGAGAGAGAGAGAGAGAGAGAGAGAGAGGATTACCTGAGCATGTTAGGTTGTCATCATTCAGTTTGTACCCTTCACGGCAAACACAGCGTGCCTCTTTACCAATGCTGACACACATATCGGTACACAGCTTTGTTAAACAGGTATCTGTAGAATTACAAATGTTTTGCTATTTTACCCAATACAAATAGTTCCCTATTTGAACAACCCATAGGGAGACTGATGAAAACATTGTGAGAAAAGTAGAAAATGCTGGTTTCTAGTTTCTCTAATTTTGAGACTTCTCTTCGGTTGAAAAGAAAACATGGTGGGAGGAGGAAAAAATGCTGGTTACCAGCATCTTAATTTTTACGCTATGATGCTTTCAAAAGGCTTATTCCAGCCGTTAATAAAAGACGAGAATTTTTGGAAACACATATTGACATTATAAGCAATATTTTATATTTGAAAGAGATTGTGATGTAACAAGAAACTCTGCACCAAAAAAAAAATGACTTGCTTAGTTGTTGTGGCTGGGTTTCATCAGAGTAAAATCCAACGCCCCAAAAGGCTTGAGCTCCAGACTGGATGGACCTTCCGACTGGAACTCCATCTGTTTTGTTGAAGAATTTCAGCTTGCCATCTTGTGCGTCAATTATTCCCAAGACGTCCTAAAAATAACATTACCAGTATATGTCTGACTAGTAATTATGGGTCGTGGCAAAGATAAATATTTCAAACATCTAACTCTTTACCAGATGACAAAATTTTAGACTTGCCCAAATTGATAGTATTTGCAGATGACAAATAAAACATGACTCAGTCATTGAAATTTGTTTTTGGAAGAATTGTAAACATTTTGGGAGAAGGTGAACATGCTAGTTACCAGCATTTTCTCCTTCTCCCAAAATGTTTTCAAAAGTCCATTTCTTTACGGTTGCTTAAACTTTGGATTGTTGGGTAAAGGGTTAATCCAATACTGTAAAGATCATTCTACCAAAGGTGCACTGACTTGTTGCACACAATAACTTCTTTTCTTACAATATCTTCAAGGGCTTTCAACTGCAGGGCACATTGAAAGCCATCCAAATGTCTGATTAGCCATCAAAATGTCTGCTTCAAGACAAACACACTGAATGCTGCTTTAAAAGCGGTTAAGCTAATAAACTGTCTGCGGGTGGTACTGTTAATGTGTGTAATTGATTGATTATATGGTGTTAATGCCGTTCAACATTATTTTAGTTATATCATGGTGACCAGTGCACCTATCCATACTTTCCTGGAATTTTTTTACCAGTACTCCACACAGCCACTGGCTGCTTTCCAACATAATCATCATCAAAACAATGGTCAGCGGTGAGAGGGAAATGAATTTTGTCGCAATGACTATCATCGATCCCCAGAAAAAAAATTGGCCAAGCTGAGATTCAAACCAGTGACCTCCTGTTCTCAATTCCTGTAACGCTACCGATTGAGCTACAGGGGCTTGGCTCAAATGTGTGTAAAATAAGAAAATTTTTAATGGTTATATGAGACAGAAAAATGGAAGGTTATGTGATAAAAGAAATGCCAAAAATTGACCAAAACCATAAATTTTCCGCCCAGGTGGACTTTGCAGGTTGACCTGGGTTGATATTTTTTGCAAATGCATTAACCCTTTACCACACAATCCCGACTTTTAACGACCCAGGAAAAGAAAGCTTTTGAAAACATTGTGGGAAAAGGAGAAAATGCTGGTAACCAGTATTTTCTCCTTTTCCCACAATGTTTTCTACCCTTCCCAAAACAAATTTCAGTTTTTCAGTCACATTTACTTTGTCATCTGCAAATGCTTTCAATTTGGCCTAGTCTGAAATTTTGTCGTTTGGTAAAGAGTTAAGCCCCCCCCTTTTCACAAAGCATGGCTCAAGTATCAGCACTAACCCTATAAATAGCAACATCTAAAAATGCAGTGTGAGGTTGTCTTCGTATGATTCGTCTGTTCTCTCCATCTAAGTCGGCACACTCGACGGTGTCTCTTTGCTCATCAACCCAAATAAGTTGAGATGACTCTGCATCTACTTCAATATCTATGGGGTTCAAAAGATTTTGAGAAACGATTACTTCTGAATTTTCACCCGTTAACGAAGCCCGTAGAATCTTGGCAGTTGCACCAACATCAGAGTAGAATAAGTACCTGTTATATAGAAATATATAAAATAAAATTTTGGAAACTTGAATCTACGATAAATCATGTTCTGTTACCAGATATGAGCCATGCTCTGGTGAAAGGGGGCTTGATACATCTCCGTGATGCATTGTACCAGTCAAGCCATCACATAATTATGGATCCATAATAGCCACTTTTTTTTAACAACCGACTGAATCATGAGGTAGACTGGTACTTGGACATACAGAAAATTGAGAATAGCGAAAAGTTTCAGCCCAGGTCAGCCTGTGCAGGCTGTGCAGGCTGACCTGGGTCGATACTTTTCGCAGATGCATTAAGCCCCCTTTTCACAGAGAATGGCTCATATGTTTTCACAGCTCTGAAGAAGATGGTGTTTGAAAACATTGTTGAAGACAATTTTCACTATTTGAGCTACACTTAAGCTCAATAATACATACAAGGCTTGAAACCAGGAGGTCTCTGATTTGATTTCTCAACTTGGCCAGTTTCTGTCTGAGGACTGATGATAATCATTGCGACAGAATTCATTTCTCCCTGAATTTTCAATGATAATTATGAGTGAAAGCAACAAGTGGCTATTGAAGAATATTGTGTGAAGTACAGGAACGTTAAAAAAAAAAACTCAAAGGAGAGTACGGACAGGTGGACTGGCTGCATACCTGTAACTGAAATAATGTTGAAAAATAGTGTTAACTCTTTAAAACACAATCCCGACTTTTAACGACCCTAAAGAAAATGCCTTTTCAAAACATGGGAATAGGAGAAAATGCGGGTAACCAGCATTTTCTCCATTTCCCATAATCCCATACCCTTCTGAAAACAAATTTCAGTTTTTGAGCCACATTTGTTCTCTGCAAAAGCTTTCAATTTGGACAAGTCTAAAATTTTGTCGTTTGGTAAAGAGTTAAACACAAAACAAACAAACAAATCATCCTTGCAGAGAATGCGCAGTCTGGTCTACACTGTCTGCCTCTTTGCTAATTATTCTGACAAAAACAGCTTTGAAACTGCAATATCTGCATCTTACTACAGTACTAACTAAGAATGAGTATTTTATCTATTTATCACTACAAGAGCTGAATTAAATCATTCAAAGATGGTTTTATATATTACCCATTTTTTGGGTCAACAGCGATCGCTCTTGGGCCTTCAAGATTGTCCATAATGATCTTATAATGATTTGCCTTATACTGATTTTGTTGTGCATCATAAAATCCGGGCTTCATGACAATCCACCCTAGCATGGGATCCACCCAATAGACATTATGCGAAATCCAGTCAACTGCTATGCTGACGAGGAGGCTGCGGGACACGCCTTTGTGAAATTCGTGCATCGACTGAAACTGGTTGAGAACGATTATGTTTGCAGTATAGTCATCATACAGGTATATATTCTTGGTCTGATGGTCAAAACCAACTGCTGTGAACTTTGAGAGAGGTGCATTGTTCTTTGATAGAGTCAGGGTTCTTGAGATCAGCCTCGGATTCTGAATGAATTCGCTCGGAGTGGCAGGAACGATGAACAAATGTGTTGCTCTTGTGAGACTAGCTTTAATTGTATTTCTCATGAAGGACGAGATCAAAATTCCATCGTTTAAACCAGGAACTGAAAAATAATTTATGCACCCAAGATTATAATGTGTATGTCAATATAGCTTAACCCTTTACCAGATGACAAAATTTTAGCCTTGTCCAAATTGAAAGCATTTGCAGATGACAATTTCAATGTGGCTAAAATGGTGAATTTTTCTTTGATAGGGTAAAAAACATTGCGGGAAAAGGAGAAAATGCTGTTTACCAGCATTTTCACCTTTTCCCGCGATGTTTTTAAAAGGCTTCTTTCCCAGGGTTGTTAAAAGGCCACAGAGTGCCAACTAACCCAATGGACATTTTCAGTCAAGAATAGCACCCAGATAATTGCAATTTAGTGGTTGTCTTTTGTCTGCAGTGTTTCAGCAAAGCGGAAGGTGTAGATCAAAAGGTCAGACTGCATGTTTTGTGCCGTCTGATCTTGACCCACATGGGCCTCAAAGGCAACTGTAGTAGTGAAGCATTTGCAGACAACAATTGTGACTTGGATAATGGACTTTGTCTTTGAAACAGTAGAAAACATTGCGGGAAAAGTAGAAAATGCTGGTGACCAGCATTTTCTCCATCTCCCACAATGTTTTCAAAAGGCTTCTTTCTCAGGGTCAAAAAAAACTTGGGACTGTGTGGTAACCAGCATTTTCTCCTTTTACCACAATGTTTTCTACCCTTTCCAAATCAAATTTCAATTTTTGAGTCACATTTATTTTGTCGTCTGCAAATGCTTTCAATTTGGTAGAGTACAAAATTTTGTCGTTTGGTATAGAGTTAATCAGCCCTTTACCACACAATCCTCACTTTTAACAATCCAAAGAAGGCTTTGATAAAAATGTAGGAAAAGTAGAAGATAATGGTAACCAGCATTTTCTCCTATTCCTGCAAGTTTTTCTATCCAAGACAAAAATTATTATTTGAGCTATTATTCAATTTGTTGTCTGCAAAATGCTTTCATTCAGGTGGAGTACAAAACTTTGTCGTGTGGTAAAGGGTTGAAGTAATTATTGGAAGTCGGCTCTTGAAGCCGGCTTCCAGTAGGAATGCTTTTTTTTTATGCACATGGGGAATTTTGGGATACATCATTGCACAACTTTTCCGACATATTCACTCAAATACTTTTAATAGTATGTTGCTATTAAGCTCAAAATTATGCATTTTTTTGTATGTACTGTTGAAATGAATTTCGATAATGAAAAGTAAAGATTTCGTATTTATAGATATCTATTTAATAACTGATTAATGATTGACCCCACAGGCAGCGTAACTCTTCTTAAACTAGTATAGACTGGTTACCTCCCCTGATACTACTATGCGTGTAAGTAGATTAGGGCAATATTACGCATTTTTTTCCTTCTGATGTTCACATAAATTGCGAGCATGAAAATTACAGATTTTGTATTTGAACTCTTATTTCTAAAAACGCTCAATAAGATTTTAATCGGGATATCTCGGGCAACATTGAAGAATTTCTACTAAATTGCGCGAGATATCCCGATTAAAATCTTATTGAGCGGCCTAAAAATCACGCTCTAAAGAACACACATCAGTTTTTGTTTTCATAACGTGACAATAACAAAGCGTTACGCTTGCAATTAAAGCTGCTCTTCCACATGTTTTGGTGAAAAAAATCAAAATTTTGAAAAACACATTTCTTATACATACTTTTTTGTAAGAATGTACCTTTGTTGTGACAAGCCTTGCATACTCAGAGCACAATTGAGACACACTAAATCCTTGGGCATTTATTTATGAGACATGCTCTGTGAAAAGGGGGCTTGATGCATTTGCAGAAAGTATTGGCTCAGGTTAGCCTGCGCAGTCCGCGCAGGCTAACTTGAACCGACACTTTTTGCTTTGGTAATTTTTCTGCATGTCAAAAACCAGTGTACCTCACGTTTCAGTTGGTTGCTAGACAAAATGGATTTTATGGATCCATAAATATGTGATGACTTGCTTGAATTATGGATGACAGAGATACATTAAGTCCCCTTTTGCCAGAGCATGTCTCATATGTTTTAATAACCCTGAGGAAGAAGACTATTGAAACGTAGTTGCAGGAGGACAAAATGCTGGTTACCATCATTTTCTCCTTTTCATACAATGTTTTCTACCCTTTCAAACGTCTAAAGTAAGGCTGGAAAGGAAATGTAATGGAACTTTTGATGTAGCGTTTAAGGGTATTGCACTTATTTTTGTGGCTTTAGGGCTCCAGCCAGACTTGGGTTTTGCACCTAGTTATAAATGACCCTAGACAGCTTTTGACTGATGTTGTACATCATTGCACTTGAGCCATGCTCTGTGAAAAAGGGTCTTAATGAATCTGGGAAAAGTATCAACCCAAGTCAGCCCGCTTGGACTGTGCAGGCTGACCTGGGCTGAAACTTTTCGCTATTGGTAAATTTTCTGTATATTTAAGGACCAGTCTACCTGATGATTAAGTTGATTGTATTAAAAAAGAGGCTACATGTATTGTTGATCCATAATTATGTGATGGCTTGCTTGGTATCATGGATCACGGAGATGCATTAAACCCCCTTTTTCCAGAGCATGGCTCATTTACATGTTCATCTATTACACTGTAAGGGGGCTATTCAGATTTTCATATTCAAACCAAACTTGAAAATATTTCATTGCTCAATTTAGTAAGGCAATAGCTGATTAAGAATCAAGAAATAAAGCAAGAAGCAAAGGAAAAAAAAATTGATGGTACTTCTTCAATGGACTAGTTAGCCTCTTAACTCTGTACCCTACAGCAGAATTTAGAACTTGTCCAAATTCAAAGCAGTTGCAGACGACAAATCCAATTTGGTTATAATGATGAGATTTGTCTCTAAAATGGTAGAAAGCATTGTAGGAAAAGGAAGAAATGCTTGTGATAAGCATTTTATACTTTTATTGCAATGGTTGCAGAAGCTTTTTTCTTCAGGGTCACTAGAACATATAATTGTTTAGTGAAGGATTAAATCTTTACCACATAATCCCGACTTTTAACGACCCTCAGAAAGAAGCCTTTTGAAAACATTGTTGGAAAAGGAGAAAATGCTGGTAACCAGCGTTTTTCTCCTTTTCGCACAATGTTTTCTAACCTGTCAGAACAATTGCAATCATTTTAGCCACATTGAAATTGTCGTCTGCAAATGCTTTCAACTTGGACAGGGCTAAAATTTTGGACAGTATTGTCCAAATTCAAAGCAGTTGCAGACGACAAATTTGATTTGGTTAAATCGTAATGATGAGATTTGGCTCTGAAATGATAGAAAGCATTGTGGAAAAGGAGAAAATGCTTGTGACAAGCATTTTATACTTTTCTCGCAATGGTTTCAGAAGCCTTTCTCTTCAGGGTCATTAATTAGAACATGTAATTGTTTGGTAAAGGTTTTTTAGCTTTTGGCTAAAATTTTGTGAAGGCTTGTTGGAATGTCAAGTGATCTTGCGATAATATGCATCAGCTACGGCAGAGCTCCAGATAGAGGGAGTGATTTTGATTTCAAAATTGAAAATATTAATCAATCTCCACTAAACCCCATGTTATGGGTACTCATTAGAATCGTCTCATCGAGACGATTCTAATGAGTACCCACAACATAGGGTTTGGAAGGGAAATAATGGATTTAGAATACTATCACTCCCTCTTACCTGGGGGTCTGACTACGGTATGTAGGATCATATTCATGTAAGGATGATAACAGTATTTTGATCTTGTCAAAATAGAGAAAATACCTAATCCAAAATGACCATGCTTTTATCTGAAGAGCAAAATTGCACCATTACTGTTTACTAAATGTAACTGTCCTCTTTCCGAATGCATGCAGGAAAAAAAAGTGAAGTTTATATTAGTGTTTAACTCTTTACCCCACAGTCCCGTGTTTTAACGACCCTGAGAAAGAGGCATTATGAAAACATTGTGGGCAAAGGAGAAAATGCTGGTATCCAGCATTTTCTCCTTTTCCCACAATGTTTTCTATCCTTTTCAAAACAAATTTCAATTTTTGAGTCACATCTATTTTGTCGTCTGCAAATGCTTTTAATTTGGACTAGTCTAAAAGTTTGTCGTTTGGTAAAGAGTTAAACTAAAAATAGGATTCTCAGCAAAAAAAAAAAAAAAAACTTAATTAGCCCCCAAATTGTTGCAGTCGGTAAAATTTTCTACTGGGTCTGTATTCACCAACCATTCTTAAGAACATTCCAAGTCTTATTCTCCAGAATTTTTAATTTAAAAGTAACACAACTTCTGATAAGCGAGTTATTCCTAAGGCACCTTCCTCATTGATGGTAACAAAAAAATTGCCGGCTTCTTTGATGCTATGCATCAAAAATTTGTCTTGTGATTTTATGTAACAGAAAGTAAATTTGCTCACGATGAACAATGTTTTCTAAAGTGGATTCACAGGAAGTGAGGTCTGCAGTTGGAGAGGTATTCAATTAAAGTAGTACTTGTACTTTGATTCTAAACTTGACCTTGGAAGGTCAACTGTGAATATCGCGTGAGCACAAGATATAAGAGAAATGTTCTCCATACATGCTTAACTCTTTACAAAACAATCCAAAGTTTTAATGACCCTATGTAAGAAGCCTTGTGGTAACCAGCATTTTCTCCTTCTTCCACGATGTTTTCTACTCATTGCAAAAGAAAACTAATGTTTTCAGTAACATGGAATAGATAGACCTATATGTTATCTGCAAATACTTTGAATTCTGACATGGCTGTGTCGTTTGGTAGAGAGTTAGATTCATAATATGAACTGGCTTTATGATCTCATCCTTCATGGAACCAGGGAGGGGGGAGGGGTCCTGCATGGCTCAGTGTTGAAGGTGCAAGATTGGCAGCCCAGAGGATCTGGGTTTGATTCTTACTCAAGGTGTCAGATCCCCGATTTTTCTAAATATAAAAAGGGAATGTCCTTCACATAAGGCACTCCAGCAGGGTCCATATTCATCAACCATTCTTTGAATATTCTTTGTCTAATTCTCACGAATTTTCTAGATTTGAAAGTTACACAACTTCTGATTGGCTAAACCAAACTTTTTGCCAATCAGAAGTTGTGGTATTTTCAAATTTAGAAAATTCTCCTGCATAACACTTAGAATATTTTTAAGGACGTACGGTTGGTAGTACTGATGAATTTGATTTTTATAGAGTTTAAATAATTTTATTTTAACATTACTTCAGCTATATCACAGTAGCTAGTGTATCTATCCATGCTTTCCTACTTTTACCAAGGACTGGTGAAACCCATGAAACACATGATAAAGTGAGCTATCGTGATGATATGACTGAAGTAACATGAAAAGTGGCATAAAACACCATTTGATTTATCAATCATGGTTCAAAGTTCAAAATGATGGTCCTTCATTGTGCTGTGGTTCAGGCACTGGATTTTTAACTAGAAAATCTGGTTTGACCTTTACTGGCAGAGCGGGTCTCACCAGAGCTTCTCTTGGTATAGCAAAGCTGAGCAGTGAGTGTAGCATCTGAGAAAAATATCAGTGAGTTGGTGCCGTGATATAACTGTATATATAAAGTATATCAAACTAGGGGCCTCCAGGCTGTAAATCCTGTACCTTCCCCAGTCTAATAGTTAATATCAGAGCATTTCTTCAGATTATCTCTAATATAATTTGCTGAGAAAGGATGACATGACCAGTCATACAGGTAGTTTTTTAATTTTTATGTAAAGCAGACTCAAGAATGGTTAGTCTTTGGCCAGAAGACCTAAAAATTAACCCTTTCCCAAACAAGCCCTGGTTTTCACGTGTCTGCAGTACAAGTCTTTTGAAAACACTGTGGGAAAAGGAGAAATTGCTCGTAACGAGCAATTTCTCCTTTTCCCACAGTGTTTTCTACCCTTTTTGAGAACTTTCTGCCATTTTCATCAAATTTAAAATTGTCATCTGCAAACTCTTTCAATTTGGACCAGTCCAAAATTTGTCTTTTGGGAAAGGGTTAACAAGAACTGCACAAAAGGGAGGCAATATACACCTGAAGAAAGCTATCAAGAGCATATCATCTTAAACCCCCTGCTGTGACCTTGACCTTGGAGTCTGGCATCTAAAATCCCATCTCGCCAAGGTGCACACATATATGAAATATTTTCAAAATGAGAGAAGGGGTTCAAGAGATACAGGGCAGACACAAACCTGGTACCTATTGGACAGACAGAAAGACAGACAACCAGGGGCACACCATAATACGCCCAATTGCGGGTATAAAAATTTGACAAAGCCAACTCAGGATGAGACATTGTAGGATCTGACATGTGTTAGCATTTGAGATAAAATTTTTATCAAGCGAGTCCGGAAAAATGTTATCAAGTGAGCCTCTAGTAAGCTTAACAATTTTGTCCACATATTTAATAAAATCTTTTATCACATAACCGGCCTTGTTTTCAGTGTAAGATACCCATTATGAATTTTACCATCTTATACATGGTTGATATCACAGTTGTGTGACGTCAGTTTTTGATGTCATTTTGTACATATTTCTTAGAAGTGAATAGGTTTTAATGATGCATCTATAGATGGTTTTGCATCTTCTGATCTATAATTTGTGAAATATCGTTATGTGATGAAAAGAATCTGACATTCTTTGGTGTTTGAGAAACTCTTCAAGAAAAAATGTTATTAAGCTCACCAAAGGCTTGCTTAACTCTTTACCAAACAACAAAATTTTAGACTGGTCCAAATTGAGAGCATTTGCAGAAGACAAGTTAAAGGTGACTAAAAAGCTGAAATTTGTCTTGGGAAGGGTAGAAAACATTGTGGGAAGTGTTTAAAAAAGGCTTCTTTCCCAGGGTCATTAAAAGGCGGCATTGTGCGGTAAAGGGTTAACAAGTACAGTGCTGTAGACTTATAAGACTGATTTTTGCCTGAAAATCTTCAACAGTAGACTTATGCTGAGTCTGGGTCTGTATTCACCAACTATTCTAAATTTCATTCTTGGTCTTATTCTAGATTTAGAAAGTAACACAACTTCTGATTGGCTCAATCTTTTGGTTTAGCCAATTAGATGTTGTGTTACTTTCAAACTTAGAAAATTCTTCAGAACAAGACTAAGACTGTTCCTAGGAATAGTTGATGAACACATACTCTGATCTTGATCAACACTGCAAATTTATCAAAAGAGTACTGTTGAGAGAACTTGATATTTTTCTTTTAAAATGTATCACTAGATCTACAGTAACATTTCTTTTATGATCCTTTGCAGCACCCATTCTGGTCAACATGACAGTGTCTGATTCGGATGAAGTTCCTACAGAATGATAGACCTTGAAATATGAATGCATCATATCTGGTGGTAATTTACAGTCGCGACTTTATATTCAATGGCATTGATATATACAATGAAAAAATAGAATTTACCAGATTCAACAGTTTGTATTCCAAGTATTGCCAACAAACCACAGTACAATATCAACTTTACAAGCACCATGTTAAACTCCTTCAGTGCCAAATGTATGACCACTATCTCTATTGACAGCTGAAATACAACCTACAGAAACTCAGAAAGATTTCTATCTTATAGGCTTGACTGAACAAGCAGATGGAATAGATCAAAGATCAGACTGCATGTTTTGTGCAGTCTGATTTTGATCTATGCCATCTGCAAAAGATCTTGTATTTGTCAATGGTGCTATGAAACATAACAAGATTATTACTGCTGGAACAGCAAACCAGCTTTGAAACTCCGCAGTCAAAACTCGCGTTTTATTTGTGCCTTTCCAGATACTTGACCAATAAGAGGCAAGGAAATTGTTTATTGGTTCACAATAGCATAATAGCAGACATATGTATACTGGTAAGTGGTTTGACAAGTGTTTCTGAACCTTTCGCTCGTTAGGTTGTTTTTAACTCGTTAGCAGACAACAAAATTTTAGCCTTGTGCATGTTTAAAGCATTTGCAGACTACAATTAAATGTTACTCAAAACATGAAAGTTGTCTTTCACAGGGCAGAAAGCATTGTGGGAAAAGGAGAAATCGCTGGTTACCAGCATTTTCTCCTTTTCCTACAATGTTTTCAAAAGCTTTCTTTCTCAGGGTCATTAAAAGTCTGCATTGTGTGGTAAAGGGTTTACTCTCTCATATTTTAGACCTGTCCATGTTGTCAGGGTTTGCAGACAACAGAACAAAATTCCTCTCAAATGATGGGATTCGTCTTTGAAAGGGTGAAAAAAAAACCATTGTGTCAGAAAGAAAATGCTAGTTACTAGCATTTACGCCTTTTACCACGTTTTCAAAAGCTCTTTTCGTAAAAGTCATTAAAACTCTTGACTGAATTAGTTGACAGTAGAATGTGTAATTACTTGAATTTTTTCACTCAGCAGAGTACTCTTTCAAAGCCACTGGCTGCTTTTCTGAATAACAGAATTACAGAATTGGAAGTGTTTGCAGATGCCAAGTTAGTATTGCTCAAATGATGGAATTTGAAAGTGAAAACACTGTGGGAAAAGAAGAATATGCTGGTTAGCAGTTGCCAGTGCCCCTATCCATGCTTTTTTAGGCAACCTCTTCCTCCAGTACTTTTCACAACTTTCCTTCCAAGCCACTGGCTGCTGCCCACATAAACATCATTGAAACAATGTCCAGCAATAAAAGGGAATGAATCCTGTCATGGTGATTATTATCATTCTTTGGAAAGATATTTACCAAGCTAAGAATCCAACCTGCAGCCCCTAGGTTTCAAGCCCTGTATGTCACAGACTGAGCTACCCACACAGCAAATTGTCTGCAAAAGCACAAGTCCTAGTACCCTTTGTATGCTTAGAATTAATTCTTTACCAAACAACAAATTTTTAGACTTGTCCAAATTGAAAGCATTTCCAGACATCTGTGATAAATGTGATTAAAAAATTGAAATTTGTGTTGGGAAGGGTAGAGGACATTGTGGGGAAAAAAATGCTGGTCACCAGCATCTGTTTCCTCTTTCCCAAATGTTTGCAAAAAATTTCTTTCTCACCGTCATTAAAAGTAGAGAATGTGTGGTAAGGGGTTAAAAGCTAAAAAGAAACCTTTCAAATTCATATCTTGGAAATATTTAAGCTATACAAATATTGTAGATCTACATCAAAATTTCATTTTTCTAAAATCTACCAACCCCTTTACTTTACCGTCCTTTCCATTTAAATCTACCAAACACCCTGGGGGGGCCTGTTCACAAAACTGAACAAAACTGATATTTTACTGCAAATACCATAAATCATCGTTCTGTACGTGCTTGTTTATATGATTTATCTAAATAAAATCAGTTTATCCCGAAATATATAAATACATGTATATAGGTAGGGTATGAGTTCTCTGGAGAAGTCGTATCCCTGGTACAAGTTCTTCAGAGAACTCGTAAACTTCAGATTGGGGTACAAGTTCTCCAGGGTACCAGTTCCCTAGCAACCTTAGTATGAGGAGAACTCGTACCCTGGAGAACTCATACTCTAATCTGAAGGATACGAGTTATCCGGAGAACTCGTACCCGGGGAAAGAGATCTCTGGAGAATTTGTACCCCACAAATAGATATAAAGACAGTTGATTAGTATGTTTTCAAGTTTTATTTTTTGAATGTGACTAGACTGAAACATTGGTTCCTAATACCACTGATGATAGTTATTGTGACAGGATTCATTTCTTTTTCACCATTGATCATTGTTTCGACAATGGTTATATGGAAAAGCAGTCTGTGGCTAAGGAAGAACATTATATGCAAAGTCCTGGTAAAAGAAACTCGAGGGAAGCAATGGCTGCTGTGAAATAATGTTCAAAACAGTGTTAAACAGCATACAAATAAACAAACTCTGGGGTTCATTAAAACACAAAAGTCATGGTCGTTTGATAAAGGCCTAAGGGTTAAGACAAAATAATCTATCGATCAAAGTCTGCAATATTCCCCAAAAATTGACCTCATTTGACCAAGGAAGTTATTGTGAGAATGTTCTACAATGTCCATAGTTTTAACTCATTACCATACAGTCCAAAATTTTAATGACCCTCAGTGAAAGGCCTTTGGAAATTAAGGTGGGAAAAGAAGAAAATGCTGGTTACCAGTATACATATTTTCTTCTTTTCCCACAATGGTTTTTACTCTTTGAAAGACAAATTTTTATGTTTTTTAGTAACATAACACATCATCTGCGAATGCTTTCAATTTGGACCAGGTTTAAATTCTGTCATGTGGTGAAGAGTTAAAAAGAACAAAGCTGCATGTCAATGTGTTGGAAAAAAAGTGCACATGAAGGTGAAGGTTGACTTATTAACCTGTATCGTGCAATCCCAAGTTTCAATGACCCTGACAGAGGAGTCCTTTGGAAACATGGGAAAAGTAGAAAATGCTGGTAACCAGCATTTTCTCCTTTTCCCACAATGTTTTCTATCCTTTCACAGACCTGTTCCATAATTTGTTGTTTGTAAATGCTTTGAACATGGATCAGTCTAAAATTTTGTTGTTTAGTAAGGACTAAAGCTCATTGGATCCCAAGATAACCAATAGGGTGCCTGCAAACAGGAACTTCCTATTTGACTTGTTTCCAAGCGAAAACATTTAAGCCCTGTCCAAATTGAAATGTTTGCAGACAACAAATTAATTGTTGCTGAACAATAGATGGGATATGTCTTTGAAAGCATAGAAAATATTGTTGGAGAAGAAAGAAAATTCTGGTCACCAGAAAAAAAAAAACCCTTTCCTTCAGAGTCTTAAAAAACAGACGATAGGTAAAGGAACAACATAGAAAGATACTTTCAATATTATAAACCCATAAACAACTAAGTAAATTACATGGCTTTTCTTTGTCTGAAGAACCAAAGAGTCAAACAATCCTGAGTTTCAATGACCCTGAGGAAGAAACTTTTTCGAAACATTGTGAGCAAAGGAGAAAATGCTGGTAAACAGCATTTTCTCCTTTTCTGATAATGTTTTCTACCCATGTAAAGTGTAGTTTTAGAGAAGATGTTTGAAATTAAAGTTAATGCACACACACACATGCAAGATGATCGGACACAGGGCCATGACATAGGCTCTAAAAATGGTTCAAGCGATGAGATTTGTCGCTGAAAGGGCAGCAAGAATTTTCTTTGTTTCTCACAATGTCTTCAATAGCATTTTTTCTGTTGCTTCTCTAAAACACAGGACTGTTTAGAAAGGGGTTAAAAATAATTTTTTCTTCCTTGTTTTAATGACACGGTTTAACTGTTACCTTACAATCCCGACTTTTAACAGCCCTGATAAAGAAGGCTTTTTAAAACATTGTTGGAAAAGGAGAAAATGCTGGTAACCAGCATTTTCTCCTTTTCCCACAATGTTTTCTACCCTTCCACCAAAAGGTTTTGATATTTCAGTCACATTTATTTTGTCGTCTGCAACTGCTTTCAATTTGGACAAGTTTAAAACTTTGTTGTTTGGTTAAGAGGAGACTCTTTTTTTCTTCCTCAAACACTCAGGAAGTTGTTCTAAATGTTCTATTAATTAACTCTTTACCAAACAACATAATTTTAAACTGGTTCAAATTGAAAGTATTTGCAGATGACAAAACAAGCATTTATGAAAAATAAAAATTCATCATGGGAAGGGTAGAAAACAGTGTGGGAAAAGGAGAAAATGCAGGTTACCAGCATATTCTCCTTTTCCAACAATGTTTTCCAAAGGATTCTTTAACGGGGGGTCGTTAAAAGTTGGGACTGTGTGGTAAAGGGTTAAGTCTGTCTTATATATGAGCCATGTTCAGTGAAAAGGGGGCTTTATGCATCTGCAAAAAGTATCGACTCAGTTTAGCCTGTGCAATCCTTGCAAGCTGACCTGGGCCGAAACTTTTTGCAATTGGTCAATTTTCTGCATGCCCAAGGTCCAGATTAACTCATGATTCAGTCGGTAGAAAGACAAAAACGGACCCTATGGATCCTAATCATGTGGTGACTTGCTTGGTACCATGCGTCACAGAGATGCATCAAGCCCCATTTTGCCTGAGCATGGCTCATATATATAATATATGAATCATGCTCTGGCAAAAAGGGGCTTAATGCATCTCCATGAGGCATTATACCAAGCAAGTCATCAAATAATTATGGATCCATAAAGATTATTTTATCTAAAAACTGACAGTGTCGTAAGGTAGGCTGATCTATGGACATACAGGAAATTGATCAATAGTGAAAAGTTTCGTCCCAGGTCAGCCTGCGCAGGCTGACCAGGGCCAATACTTTTCACAGATGCATCAAGCCCCCTTTTCACAGGGCATGGCTCACACACACACACACACACACACACACATATATATATATCAATTAACCTTATAACAAGGACCGTTTTCATTCTCAGCCTCTTCACCCCAATTACCCTTTTTGTCAACACTTACACCACCAAGTAAGCAAAAGATGTACAGATGTCTAAAGTCTATACCAACTGACAAGTTTTCACTAGCCCAAATTGAAAGGATGTGCAAATGATAGATGCTGTTCAGATGAATGAAAATGTCTTTGAAATGGTAGAAAACATTACCAGAAAAGGAGAAAATGCTGGATACCAGGTTAAAACTTCTAAAAGCTGTATTCTGACTGAAACAAAAAAAAAAAATTATAGAATTTCAGCCATGCTCTGTGAAAAGGAGGCTTAATGCATCTGCAAAAAACATCGACCCAGGTCAGCCTGTATGCAATGCGCAGGCTGATCTGGGCCGAAAATTTTTGCTTTTGGTAAATTTTCTGCATGTCCAAGGACCATTCTAGCGTAGGGCCAAGCCCTGGTAGCTCAGTCGGTAGCGTGCAGGACATGAGAACAGGAGGTCGCTGGTTCGATCCCCAGCTCGGCCACTTTCTTTCCGAGGATTGATGATAGTCATTGCGACAGGATTCATTCCTCTCTCACCGCTGACCATTGTTTCGGCATTGGTTATGTGGGAAAGCAGCCAGTGGCTTGGAAAGAATATTGTGCGGAGTTCTGGTAATAGACACTCCAGGAAAGCATGGATAGGTGCACTGGCCGCCGCGATATAACTGAAATAATGTTGAAAACGGCATTCAACTCCAATCAATCAATCAATCTAGCGTAGGATTCAGTCATTTGTCAGAGAAAATGGATATGATGGATCAATGATTATGTGACGACCTGCATGGTATAACTCTTTACCAAACGACAAATTTCTAGGCTAGTCCAAATTGAAAGAATTTGCAGACGACAAAATAAATGTAACTCGAAAACTGAAATTTGTGTTGGGACGCTAGAAAACATTGTGGGAAAAGGAGAAAATGCTGGTTACCATTTTCTCCTTTTCCCACAATGTTTTCAAGTCTTCTCTCTCGGGGTCATTAAAAGTCCGGATTGTGTGGTAAAGGGTCAATGCATCACGGCGATGCATGAAGCCCCCCTTTTGCCAGAGCATGGCATGGATAAATGTATACCACAAAACTCTGGACAGGCAAGTCCAAGTAATTTGGTAGATCAGGTATCTGTTAAATTATCCATGCACGAATACAATACAACTAAATTCTATCATTTTAGATGTGTCAGTGAGTCATTCTGGCCAATGAGGGCCATTCCTGTAAATCAAATTATCTCCCTTGCCAGATAAAGACTAAAGGTAACCAAATAACAGATTGGTCCTTTTACCTGTATTCCTTTGTTTTTATCCTTGATTCCCTTGGGGATGTTGCGATTAAAATAATTTGATTTATGATTGTATAAGTCTCCATGTAAATTTAAAGCAAATCATGTTCTCAATCAACAGAGAAGTGTATATATATGGATTTGTAAAACAATCTAACCCGATTTAGCCAAGATATTATCTCAAAAACATATTTGTGTAGTGCAAGAAAATCAAGGATAAAATCCAAGTAATGTCCTTATCAGGACCAATGTAGTACTAGAGAGGAATCAGGGAAGATAACTGAAGAATGGCTCTCATTGAGAGCATGAGACTAAACAATACACATACAAGACTTGGTGCTTCAGATTAAAAAACCGCAAATTTTGGAATTTTGCGGCCCATCATATATGCTTTACACCCCTCACTGTAGATGGGTCAATGTTTGACCCTTTACCAAACAGTACTGTTTTTTCACAACACTGGTAAAGAAAGCTTCTAAAACATTGTGGGAAAAGGAGAAAATGCTGGTAACCACCATTTACTCTTTTACCCACAATGTTTTCTCCATTATTAAGAACAAAGTTTGTCATTTGGTTGACCTTTAATTTGTTGCCTAAAAGTTTGTTGTTTGTTATAGAGTTCAAGTACATTTTGTGAATCAGTGTTTTTGGTATGTCTATGGTAGGGAGTTAGTATTTTGAAAGGAAAAATCACTAGGGTGTGACTTTTTACTCTTAGGGATAACAAATTAATAGCCATTGCTCGGATTCAAACATGTGACGATCAAAACCAAAGTACCGTCACTCTACCATCTGAGCCAAACCTGCAACAGCTTATCTAGCATGTTGTAACCCTTTAACAAACAATCCCGACTTTTGACGACCCCAGGAAAAAAAGCTTTTGCAAATATTGTGGGAAAAGAGAAAATGCTTGTAATCAGCATTTTCTCCTTCGCCTACAATGTTTTCTAACCTGTAAGAGATAAATCTCACCATTTAAGCCACAGTTATTTTGTCGTCTGCAAATGCTTTCAATTTGGACCAGTCTTCAATTTGGCCATTTGGTGAAGAGTTAAAGTATGATTTTTTGTTCTGCATCAGCAGCTACCCTGTTGCAAACATGGTAAAAATTAAAAAAAAAAATAACTTAGGAAAATAATTTGTGAGGAAAAGGAGAAAAAGCTGTTTACCAATCTCTTCTTGCAATATTTTCAAAAACCTCTTCTTGCAATATTTTCAAATCCATTTGGAAAGCATGAACTACAGGATAATTTTGTTATGGATTAAGTAATGTTTTTTGGTCAGAATATTTTTTTTTTTCTTTTATTTTGTGTTTAACACCATTTTAACATTATTTCATTTATATCCCTGTGGTAGTTTCTTTTGCCAGTGCTTTGCATGATACCCTTCCAAAGCCACTGGCTGCTTTTCCACATAAACATTGCCAAAACAACGATCCCTGGTGAGAAAGGAATGAATCTTCATGTCAGTGATCAATAATCCATTGGGGAAAATATTGCCAAGCTGTTGATTTGAAGCAACAACCCCATGGTTTTAAGCTCTGCACATTGCTGGCTGAGCTAATCGGGCTCTGCTTGGCTTAAATACCTCAAATTAACCCTTAACCAAACAATCCTGAGTTTTAAAGAACCCGAAAAAAAAAAAGGCTTCGAAAAACATTGCGGAAAAATGAGAAAAAGCCGATTACCAGCATCTTTTTTTCCAGCACAGTTTTCTATCCTTTTGAAGATAAATTCCATCATTTGAGTCACATCTGATTTACTGATTGCAAATGTTTTGGATTTCATTAGCCTAAAATTTTGGTAACCAGTATTTTCTCCTTTTCCCACAATATTTCCTACCCTACAGTAGAAAATACAAATTTTATGTTTTCAGTAACATTTCAGTGTTTCTGCTAGCTCATAAATTTTGGGGGTCATCTGTGACTCGCTGCTTAGAATTTTGGGGATCATTCAGAAATTTTACCCGTCATGGTCTTTAACCTGTTTTTTTTTTCTTTTAATGTGTTGTTTACCTTTGCCAGTTTGTAGATGTCGCATAATGCTAAAAGTTTTAAATGATAGTCTGGTATCAAAGGTAAAAGTAGAAAACAATGACCTCATAAAAACTGTCGTCTGTCATCCCGATTACTCCAGCAAGTTGATGACCATTACCGAGCAGGGTTTGAAACGCAGACAAAAAGTTTATGTACAGATTCCATACAGTAATATAGAAGAGACAACAGCGATGTTACACAGAATAATGTCGCATTTTCGACTGATTCAGTGTAAACCAGAAACAAATAACTCAGTGTTAGAAAGCGGGTTTGATATGATTTTGCAGAGATTAATTTGACGATTTTGTAAGACTGAGTCTATTCAATGAATCAATACTTTATGTTCCTTTTTCATTCTGATTTATGAACAGAACAGAACACAAATTTTAATGACGAATACTAATCGTACATAGTCATTTTTAACATGAAGTGAAAAATATATATATCACGTGATATCTCAATAGATATACAGTACATATAACAATAGATAAGAAGATATATGGAGAATGGGCTCACTCAGGTTACATATAGAAAATCGAAAATAGTTGTATCTAGTAATATAGAAAATTCCATTAAGTTAAAGAACTCAGAAAGTTATTTCTTTGTTCCGTTGCATGGAAAATAAATTTGCCTAAATTAATCAAAACTGATTTATTCCTTGCATTTAAAAGATTGACAAACTTTAACATACTGGGCCTAGTGCGATAGAATTTATTAATAAACTTTACTCTTAAATCTTGAAATACTTTACAAATGAGAATAAAATGGAATTCATCCTCTATTTCTGGTTCGTTACATAACTGACACAGTCGTTCGTTTCGGGGTGATCTATTTGGTCCATATCTGCCGGATTCTATTCGAAGTTTATGTGAAGATAATCTGATTTTTGATAGACAAGTTCTAAATGTTCTATTATATAGTAAATCAAGATAAGGGGCCATTTCGAAGGAACTTACTAAATGTAAATACAGATGACATAACAAAGTACTATTTTCAAGATCTGATCGTAGCTTTTGAAGAAAACAATCAATTACTCTCTGTCTAAAGATTTGAACAAAATATTTGTCAGTATAACTAAATGGATTTGCCCATACATCAGAAAACCCGTATTCATCTAGTAATTTATGGACTCTTCCTGCCCAAGAGTTTTTATTGTTATTATGCAGCTCTACTGATGACTCTACTTATGTTGTGATACATTAATTTTGTTGCGTCAGGCTTTCATTTTGCGCGTAAAAAACGCAAAAACGCGGTCTTTCTGAAACGCTGACATTTAACTCTTTACCACACAATCCCATCTTTTAACGACCCTGAGAAAGAAGCATTTTGAAAACATTTTGGGAAAAGGAGAAAATGCTGGTAACCAGCATTTTTTCCTTTTCCCACAATGTTTTCTGCCCTTCCCAAAACAAATTTCATTTTTTCAGTCACATTTATTTTGTCGTCTGCAAATGCTTTCAATTTGGACCAGTCTAAAATTTTGTCGTTTGGTAAAGGGTTAATTTGTTGCCGGCCAATGCTTTCAATTTGGACAAGGCTAAAATTTTGTGGTCTGGTAAGGAGTTAACCCTTTATCACACAATGCAAACATTTAACAACCCTCAGGAAGAAGCCTTTTGAAAACATTGTGGCAGAAAAAGGAGAAAGTGCTGGTAACCAGCATTTCCTCCTTTTCTCACAATGTTTTCTACCCTATCAAAGAAAAATCGCATCCTCTGAGCCACACTGAAATTGTCATCTGCAAATGCTTTTAATTTGGACTGGTCTAAAATTTTGTTCTAAGATAATGGGTTAAGGTCTACTATTGTTAAAAAATTAAGTCCATGTACATGAAAATTGATGCCAGCACAGGTTTAATTCAGTATCAAACAAACTTTCCAGTTCTATACTTCTTTTTTCATAATCAAGGGTTTCACACTTGTTTTCTATTCACAGTCTCCCACTAAGGCCTGTTATAAGATCAGTGTCAGTCTGTTATTAATAACAGTCTCTGTTTCCGAAAAATCTGATTTCCTCATCAATAAGAGTAACTTTTTACAGTATTTGAATGATTCTCTGTTAAATAAGCACCGAATTCATTAATGTCTGATAGCTATTAATCCATTTCCACACAATCCTGTGTTTTAAGACCCTGGAGACAAAGGCTGTTGAAAACATTGTGGAAAAAGGAGAAAAATGCAAGTAAGCAGCATTTGCTCTTTTTTTCCCACACAATTTTCTATCCTTTCAAAGGCAAATTCCTTAATTTGAACCACATTTGTTGTGTCATCTGCAAATACTTTGGCTTTGGGCAAATCCAAAATTGTGTTGTTTGGTAAAGGATTAAGCTTTTCTGTCAAAGATTGATTTAAAGCTAGTTAAAAATGCATTTAAAATGAAGATTTCCAGAAGGCATAGCAGGTCAATCTGTATCTCTCAGTGTGATCAATCCGCATCTCTCGGTGTGAAAGGTAGAAAATCATTTTAGTTGCAGGATTACATAGCTAAACCTACATGTACATGTCCAGTCTTCTTTTCTTTTCATTGGAGTAAAACCATGAGATCAACTCAACCCTTACAAAGCCAAATAAACCAAAAGACATTTTCAGTTTAAAAGTAGGACCAAAATAATTGCTATTTCTCGATTGTTTCAGTCTACTGTGTTTCAGAGAGAAAACCCCAGTGTAGTTCAATTATCAGATTGCACATTTTGTGCGGTCTGACCTTGATATATTCTAGCTGCAAAAGGGACTACTGTATATTTAACCCTTTACCAAATGACAGATTTTGGACTGGTCCAAATTGAAAGCGTTTGCAGACGACAATTTTAAATTTGATGAAAATGGCAGAAAGTTATCAAAAAGGGTAGAAAACACTGTGGGAAAAGGAGAAATTGCTCGTTACGAGCAATTTCTCCTTTTCCCACAGTGTTTTCAAAAGACTTGTACTGCAGACACATGAAAACCAGGGCTTGTTTGGGAAAGGGTTAAAGGCACTTTAAGTCCACAAAAGACAAAATTTAAGATTTGTTCAAATTGAAAGCATCTGCACAGGACAAAATAAATGTGACACAAATATTGAAATATGTAATTGGAAGGGCAGAGAAAACATTGAGGAAAAAGGAGAAAATGCTGGTTACCTGCATTTTCACCTTTGTCAACAATGTTTTCAAAAGTCTTCTTCTCTATAATCCTTAAACCTTGAGATTGTTTTGTAAATGGTCAAGGGTTGAGTTTTTTAATGATTTCTTTACAGAATTCGGGAAGATCCTTGGGTTGACGAGAAGTCACCATATTATTGTCGACAACCACTGGTTCGTCAGTGTAGTTTGCTCCTGCATTCTCAACGTCATCTTTTATGGCGCTAAAGCATGTGACATGTCTGTCCTTGATCACTTTGGCAGAAATAAGTACCCAAGCTCCATGGCATATTGAAGCCAGCAGTTTTCCTTCGGTATCTAGATCTTTCACCAGATTTAGAATTCTTTTATCTCTCCGCCAATAATCTGGCGCGAATCCTCCTGGAATTACAAGTCCATCTATGTCAGACTCGCTTATTTCTTCAATACCATATTCTGCTTTGCAAGGATAGCCGTGCTTGGAGTTGTAAGTTTTTCCTTTCTCGGGACCAACAGTAAACGTCGTGTGACCTTCTTCTTTTAGTCTGTAGTATGGGTACCACAGCTCGAGGTCTTCATAATTAAATTCGGTGAGTATGCCAATCTTTTTACCTGCCATTTGGTAAATTTAAGCAGAATCTTTGTCCTTGACCTATGAAATTCAAAAGTGAAAGTAGCGGAAATGGTTTGTTTGTTTGAAAGAAATTTCTATGATCTAGAAACTTGTTACCCGAAAGTTCGTAGTAAGCACTAGATCTAGTTTTTGTTAGATAGATCTACAAGTCTATTACAGTACGAATTATTCACACTGGTTGAACATATTCAATGTTAGTTAGTTTTGGACGTCGAGTTTTGCGAAGAACAACTTAAAGAAAGATTTTATTAAAAACAAGAAATAACTTTTAACAAGGTAGACGGCGTAAATCTGCCAGCAAATAGGCAAAGGCCCTTGAAATAAACACGTCTACATCTTTGACCAGTAACAAATTTCTGTTTATTCATATGTTATCAGCACCAAAAAAAAAGTACGTCAAAAGCCAGCACATGTATTCAGCTACGCCGAAAAAGTTTCATTAGGGCAGGCTGCTTTCAACATCGGATTTTTGTAGATCTACTAAACGAATGCATAGGCTACACTTGATTACAGAATAAGTCTAGTCCAAGCAAATTGCTGAGAACGCTCTAAAATTGCAAAAATGTAAACATTAAATATTGGAACAATGCTGCGAGCATTTACACAAAAAATAAGTTTCATCCTATTTAAGTATCTTAAAACCAAAGACATGAAGATATCTAGTAATTTTCTTAATAAAAAAAAATAGTCCCTCCACATAGCAGCCTAATTCCTAATCCTAAACGGGAAGGCTTCCAGTCATTTCGTACCTAGGCCATTTCGTACCTAGGTCATTTCGTACGGTTTTGGTCATTTCGTACCCACTTGATTTTTCATTTTGGTCATTTCGTACCCACTTTGGTCAATTCGTATCCACTTTGGTCATTTCGTACCCACTCTGGTTATTTCGTAGCTAGTATCTAATTGTTATTTTGGTCATTTCGTACCTAGTTTTAATTCCCATTCGGCTATGCTTTTGTATCTTCTGTGGTCATTTTCCACCGAGTTTTGCCCCCTTATTTTGATAAATACAATATTTCTTTTAAAACTAAAATTGGATGGCTCATTTAGTCTTTTGGAATTTTCCACTGACATTTCTCTTCAAATGTAGTTCTTCAATCATTGACCAGTACCTAGCTAAGTCGTGAATCGGTATTGATGAAACCTTAGAACTACGTTTCTTAAAAAAAAAAAAAAAAAAAAAAAAAATTCTAGGATCAGGGAACGTATAACGTAGACTTGGCTACCTTTGGAAGGAGGTTCAGAGTTTGAATATAGACTCAGATTTTACTGGTAGATTACATTCTGACAGACATTTTTCCCCCCACCACTGCATCCATAGTAGACAGCGACTACAGGGGATAATTTTCTTGTGCCGGTAAAAAAAGCGATTATTGCACGGCGATATCACGAAAAGTGAACCAAGCAAACAACAGAACTTACTGCCATTTCACCTGTCTATCCATGTAATCATTAAGCAGGTTTTAAAAAAATAAATTAGCCATTTATCAGTCGACAAAATAAAAGACTTGTCCATATTGAAAGTCTTTTGCAGACGACAAATTTGCCATGAATCAAAAGATGGGATTGTGGGAAAAGGAGAAAATACCATGGTCGCCACCCCATTTCCTTTTTACCAAATTCAGAACGGTCGTATAAAACGATGGTAAAAACTAGAATCGTCTATAAAACCGAATCCTTTATGAGCTATAGAGGACAATGAACGTGCACTGCAGTCTGATCTTGGATCCACAGTCAGACACAACTTGAATATTAATGAACTTTGAGATCACACAGTTTGTGTTTTTACATCATGTAAATTGATTTTTCTTTCACTTTACTTTTAAACTGAATCTTTACACGTCCACAAACTTATATATATGTACTAACTTGCCTACATTGGATGCGTTTGGAGACGAAAAAAGTAATTTGGATTAAAAGACGAGATTGTTCTTGAGAGGCCAGAAAACATTGTCACCAGCAGTTTTTCCTTGTCCAGAAGAAGCTACTAAGGACTGTAAAAATTAAGGTCTGGGTGAAAAGAATGTGCAGTCTGATCTTAAACCACAATTCCAGATAGGTAACGTGACATTTTCCCTGTAAAAGCACCCTTTCATCACACAGTTTTTTTGTTTTTAAAAGTTACTGGAAATGTTCATTTAATCACTGCCACTGTCAGTTGGCATATAGCGTGGAGCAGGCCTTCAGACGGTGGATAGCAGATATTTTACTCTCCCTGTACATGATTCCAATACTGAAACAAGGTCGTTATCGGCCGTCTGGCAATGGCCGTACCGCATTTTCGGCTGAATATGGTATTGACCGTACCGCTTGCTAATGACTTGGATTAAAAAAAAATCTCCCCACTTGCTTTCTTCTCTGGCAGCGTCAAAGCTCCTTCTCAGACACTAATGTGGCTTAAATCTTTATGCCCGCGATTCGTTAATTCTTGTTAAAAAAATAACTCGCAGACTTACAGGAAAAAAGATCAAATTCAGCGCCAATACCCCAATATGCGTGCAATGGGTGAAAAGCAAGACTACTGCCCAACGGAAATACCATGTAATCGTTCAACGGAAATAAAATACCATATATCACGATCTACGCCGTGTTTAAAACACTTGGAGAAAGTTTAAAAATTGTGGTTAGAAACACACACACACACAAAAAAAAAACATTTTCACAGGGATAATTCAATACTGTCATGAGATAATCCGCATAAAATTACTATGAAGATTCAATGAGAACAAAAATGGAACAAAATGACCGCAGTGTATGTACATAGCTAAGGTGAAATTAGCAACATAGTGTCAACACCTGTGATAGAAACCATCTTAACACTTTCCTATTTGATGATAAGACGGTGGCACGCACAAAGGAAATCACAATGCTACATGAATTGACCGATGGTTTAAGACTGTAAATACCATGCTTTTGACATCAACATTTCACACCTGTGCATTTTTTTTTTTTTTTTTTCTGTATGATCAAATCGGGAAGTGAAAAGTAGGTATAAACATTTCTATGAAAAACAGGCCAATGAAGTCAACCACATGGAAAACACTACAGGAAGGTAACTGACAGAATTTGCACAAAACAAAGATGAAATATTACACCGGGTGGGGAGGAGGCTTATATAACAATGATACCTGGTAATAAAATTAAAAAATGTTGCATGTAAAAATCTTATTAATTTGGCCTTGCAAAGTTAAATGAACAGGATTTAAGTATATCAGTAAACTTATTGCGACTAGAGGAAAATTGGAATAAGTTTCGATATAGCAGTAGACGTAAGGGTAGGAAATGCAAAAAGTGTAGACAAAACTAGCAAATACATAAAAGTTAGGTACAGCTCAAAAACATAAAAGTTAGGTACAGCTGAGTACCAGATGACCACAGTGGACTCGTAACCATGATAACATATGCTGTATATAAACAGGTGCACAAAATACCAGGAAACATTTAAAGAAAAATCGGAATTTATCAAAAGCATGACAGGGTACGAAATGACCAGATAAAAGTCATTTCGTACCAGTTAGAGAGTTCAAAATAGAGAAATAGCTACTAAATGACCTGGGTACGAAATGGTTCCCACTAGGTACGAAATGACCAAAGAAGTGGGTACGAAATGACCAAAATCGTACGAAATGACTTGGGTACGAAATGACCTAGGTACGAAATGACCGGTTACCATCCTAAACGAGTGGGCTACAAATCGAAACTGCGTTGGCATAAGACGAAACTCTACAAATCAAAATTAAAGAAAGGGGGGAAAGATAAACGTGAAAAGTAAGTGGCGAGCACTAAGAAACGACTTTCATGGAGTGAATACATTTATCTGAAATTTCATCACGTTTAATAATTAAAATTCAATCGTCAAGCAGTTCAATCGAAACCGAAAGTTGGAAATTTTAAGTTTTTCCCACAAGAAAATGAGAAATCCTTCCCAGATGATTTTAAGTTCAGTGTTATGAATAACGACACCACTTAGCGTGGTCACTATCAGAAATAGTTCTGATGCTATCTTTCACATTAATTTTTTCCACTATCCTGTAACGGGGAGGAAGACAATTCGGCCCCAAGATGATTCGGTCCATTGCAAAAAGTGAAGAAGAGTCGGTCCGAAGAAGATTCAGCTCTCGTTGAGGACGATTTAGCCCAAACTAGATGAAGATTCGTCCCCAATTTTACATTATGTTCATAAAGTTGGCAAATGTTCTTTTCACTTGTTTTACAGAAACACCACTATGTTTTCAAAAGCTTACTTCCTCGAATTCCTTAAAACATGAGTTCGTGTGTAAAGGGTTAGAGACCATAATTTACAGATGTATAGGATAGAGAGTTAGAGCCTTTATTAAGATATCTCAACCCTTTAAAGGGCATTTTCCATTTTTTGAATTCAAAATTTCGGTATAAAACACTGAAAAATACAGCAAAATATTCTATTCTCTGCAAATGTAAAGCTGCTTAAGCAACTTGTTTCATGCAGTAAAAAGGTGAAAATTTGGCGCTCAAATGATTGGTGGGTCACTTGTGTGTAAAGCATGGTATATTATGCTTATCTGTATGAAATCAAGTATGATGTCATGGTACTGAATGATGGTCATTTTGACATCTGATCACTTTCATTCAGTCGTTTTGACTCCCAGTCGAAATTTTTTTTTTACAAAAGTTGGTCAATTTGACACATGATTTTTTTCTAAGTATTTATACTTCAGTTCATTGAATTAAATAACTTTAAATGTTTACTTTGTCATTATTATAGTAATTTTGTTTAACCCTGGCCCAAACAAGCCCTGCTTTTCACGTGTTTGCAGTACAAGTCTTTTGAAAACACTGTGGGAAAAGGAGAAATTGCTTGTAACAAGCAATTTCTCCTTTTCCCACAGTGTTTTCTACCCTTTTTGATAACTTTCTGCCATTTTCATAAAATTTAAAATTGTAGTCTGCAAACTCTTTCAATTTGGACCAGTCCAAAATTAGTCGTTTGGGAAAGGGTTAAGTGCATGTTCAAAATATGTGTTTTTGTTTTACATGAAGATTCCAATAATGGGCATAATTAATCGGCAATGTAGATACTGATAGTGATAGTGGAATGAAATGGTCAGTGCCTTGCTTTGATTAATTGATTTCCTAGACAATTTTATTTGTCTTTATCAATGTTCTGCTTTTGTATTGATTGGTTATTTCATGCCTACCAGTGCACCTATCCATGCGTTCATCAAGTTGTTATTACCCGTACTCAGCACATTAATCTTTCCAAGCATATTATTCATATATATGATTCACACTGAACGGAGTCTCACCAAGACTTGATGGAATGATACATGAGTTTAATTCCGTTTTCAACATTCTTTCAGCTATTTCGCGGCAACCATTGCATGTATCCATGCTTTCCTGTAGTTTCTAGCTTTTACCAGTATTTCGATACATGAGCTAAATCATGCGTGATCTCCAGCTTCAAATGGTGCCCTCTGATCCTGATTAATGCTGGCAATAACTACATGTATTATGAAATTGTCAATTGAAAAAGGTCTCATAAATAATTGCCATATGAAGCTTATTTCAGTCAGGATAATTTGACATGTGGAACAGTGTAGAGTCAAGACAGGACCAGTTTTCTGCAGTTTGATCTCGCCCAACACTGCCTGCAAAATATGGTAGTAAAAACAGTAACAGAAAGTTGTTTTCGTAAAATCAAAACTTCTGACAAAGAAAAAAACCATATGGCTGCTTTTTGAAGGCTGTGCAGAATCCAGATTTGACAGCACCTTTATGCAGTCTGTTCTCAACTCGCATCTATAATGGGTGGTGTCGATTCGAAATTAAAGTCTGATTCATACCAGCCACAAGCTATGGTCATAATTGGCTATGTTCTGTAACAACCCTAGATATATTTTTTTCTTATTTCTCTAAGCAGATGCATTAATAAAATATGATATACTATTTCAGTTTTATTTGAATTATATGAATTACATAACCTATCTTCTCTGCATATTACATTGTATCTTACAGTTTCAATTTATTGTCCAGTTTAAAGTTCAGATAGTTATAAAATTTAAATACTTTTATCTGCAAAGTACTGATTCAAACAATCAACGCATGTTATTGATCATCTCTCTTTGCAAGTTTTGGAACAAATTGTAGAAATAGATTTAAAGACTTACTGTCATTTGGGGGCATTTAAACTCAAGAAAAGTATTACCATTCTCTTTCTTGTTTAATTATGGTAAGCCAGCCTTTGCCTTGAAACACTGAAGGTTGGTTTGATTATAAATGTTTGATAGCCTAGGTGAAAACTTCACCAAACAACAAAACTTTAGACTTGATCAAAACCTTAATATTTACAAAATTTCAATAATGGATAAATACAAATCAGCTTCAACAAATTTAGCGTTATAATACTTTTTATCTGTTAACAATCAATTACATTACTTTTAAAGCCATTTCGTTAACAAACTATAGACTACAACATTCAAATTAAAGCAAAAAAAAAAAACATGAGGGGGTATAATTTGTGAAAAACAATCAACACATTCAATCAAATCAAATGAAACAATTAATCCAGCTTAACCATCAGTTTGTTTCATAATTATCATTTATGAAAGCAGCATGAAAGAACATAAAAGTGGATATAGACATTTGATTATTACAATCAAATAACTAACTATCTGTCTTCTGCTTTCAACAACCTCCACATATAGAATTCCACAGATGTGTCAATCAAGATAGTTGCCCATCTGCAATAGAATAACGAAAGTAATAAATACAAAGATCAGAAAAGGCAATTTTCATTATATATACCGCAAAAATACTTCAAAATTTTGAAAACAGTGCATCTTACAACATACTGTTTAAAAATATAACCTGTGTTTTTTTTTTCACAATTTTCAGGTGTGGGGGGGGAAGAAGGAGTGGGGAGAAGGGGGTGGGTGGAGATGAAGAGGTGGAAACGACCATATTTTGCAAAGATTTTCTGTTGGGTGTCAAAATGACTAAAATAGGGGTTAGGGTTAGGCAAAGAGTGTCGAAATGACCGGGTACCGAAATGACCGGATGTGAAATTGACTGGATATCCATGGCACTCATTTGAATACAGTCCCACATAATTGATGAATGTTACTGATTCCCAAATACATTTGAAAATTCTGGCACAAAAATCTCAAAATTGCCTGACTTAATAAAAATTATAGTAATGATTCATTTTTGAAGTTTTGTAAGATTATAAAAATCTGAATCAAGCCTTTTAACCCTTTACTGCACAATGACGCCTTTTAACCCTTTCCCAAATGACAAATTTTGGACTGGTTCAAATTGAAAGAGTTTGCAGACGACAATCTTAAATTTGATGAAAATGGCAGAAAGTTCTCAAAAAGGGTAGAAAACACTGTGGGAAAAGGAGAAATTGCTCGTTCCGAGCGATTTCTCCTTTTCCCACAGTGTTTTCAAAAGACTTGTACTGCAGACACGTGAAAACCAGGGCTTGTTTGGGAAAGGGTTAATGACCCTGGGAAAGAGGTCTTTTGAAAACATTGTAGGAAAAGGAGAAAATGCTGGTAACCAGCATTTTCTCCTTTTCCCACAATGTTTTCTACCCTATCTAAGAAAAGTTGCACCATTTGAGCCACATCGAAATTGTCGTCTGCAAATGCTTTCAATTTGGACAAGGCTATAATTTTGTCGTCTGGTAAAGGGTTAAATGATGACAATATTTTAGACTTGCCTGAATTGGTCCAGGTATTTTTGGCGACAAATTAAAATGTAGCTCTTATAATGAGATGTCTTTGAAAACAAAAAGAGAAAATGTTTTGGTACCAGCATTTCATTTTCACATAATGTCCTTGAAAGCCTTCTTCCCCTCTGTCCTTAAAAAAGGGAGCAAGGAAGGGGGTTGCTTGGTAAAGGTTTCACCCTGTACCACACTATCCAGTTTTAACAACCCAAAGCAAGTAGGCTTTTGAAAACATTGTGGCAGAGCTCCAGATAGAGGGGGTGATTTTGATTTCAAAATTGAAAATATTAATAACTCTCCACAAAACCCTATGTTGTGGGTACGCGTTAGAATTGTCTCGATGAGATGATTCTAATGAGTACCCACAACATAGGGTTTGGAAGAGAAATAATGGATTTAGAATGCCATAACTCCCTCTTATCTGGAGCTCTGTTGTGGGAAAAGGAGGAAAATGTGGTAACCAGCATTTTCTCCATTTCTGGTGATGTTTTCTACCCAATCAGTAGCAGATGTCATCAATTAATTTGCAACAGCTTTCAGTTTGGTGGAGTCTAGAATTTTGTCAAATCATAAAGAGTTAAAGCAAAACCAGCTTTGTTTTGGCTCTTAATTTTTTTGTTTGTTTTACAGGTGTTTATGATGGCAGAAAAGAGTAAAATTATTATTAACCGTGACAGAGACTTGGATCCATTTAGAATCAAGATAATAAGCAAGTGGTTTGGGTTTGGCAACTTTAGCAACTATGAATGTCCATGGGAGAAGTGGAAGACACCAGATCCCATCACTCTGTTGCGCTGGAAATTTGGGGAAAAGGATGATAGTAATATCCCAGAGAAGAAGGTAATTCATATAAACCCTTTATGGAACAATTTCAAGTTTTAATCCTAATCCTGCTAAATGAAATAAAATGAAACTTTCAAGAATAGTTAAAATCGAAATTTTCCTGTTTCAAAGTTTTTTTTTTTTGGAGGAAAGATATCTCCTTATCAGACAGTGCAGATCCAAGATCAGACTGCACATTCTGTGCATTCTGATCTTGATCTAAGCTGTCTGCAAAAGGTCAGTGAGTTGTGCTTAGCGGCCTAAGGGTTAACTGCTATAAAGAGAAAGGTTTTTGAAAACATCATGGCAAAAGGAGGAAATGCCAGTCATGGGCCTTTTCTTCTTTTTCCTCTTTTTCCATAATCTGTTATTCCCTTCCAAAGACATTTCAATGTTTGAGACCACATTTGATTGGTTGTCTGCAATCACTTCCAATATGGAAATATAGTCTAAAATTTTGTCACTTGGGTTAATCTACAGATCTAACTACTGAGATCTAGAAAAATAGTGTTTTTTTTTTTTCATTTAAAAAAGTTATATCTTCACTGAACCCTTTAACACACAATCCCAGGTCATAACATCCCTGAGGAGGACAGCTTTTGAAAACATTGTGGGAAGATGAATTAGCATTTTTTCCTTTCCCCACTATGTTTCTACAATTTTAACACTTTATCATACATTCCTGTGTTTTAACGACCCTGTGGAAGAAGCCTTTCAAAAACATTGTGGGAAAAGAAGAAAATGCTGGTAACCAGCATTTTCTCCTTTTCCGAAAATATTTTCTACCAATTCTAAGATAAATTCCATCATTTGTGTAACCCTTTACCAAACAATCCCGGGTTTTCATGGCCCTGAGAAAGAAGCCTTTTGAAAACCTTGTGGGAAAAGGAGAAAATGCTGATAACCAGCATTTTCTCCTTTTCCCACAATGTTTTCTACCCTTTCCAAAACAAATTTCAATATTTGAGTCACATTAATTTTGTCGTCTGCAAATGCTTTGAATTTGGACGAGTCTAAAATTTTGTCGAGTGGTAAAGAGTTAAATTGCTGTCTGCAAATGCTTTCAGTTTGGACATGGTTTTGCCATGTACATTGTGATCCATTTTTTCAAGCACATCATTTGATCCATGTTTAATTTTTTTGATGTGCAAGTATTTTCAAGATGGACAAGTTTGAAGTTTTGTTGTCTGGTAGAGAGTTAAAAAAGTTTTTCAAATTGTGTTTTGGTGTTTATAAATGGCTCTGTCCTGGTCACACAGTTTACATGAAGTTAGATTGAGAATGTTCTAATGGAAAAAAAAAATATCTGAAACTAAAAGGCCTAGACTGTTGATAGTGGTATATAGCATCATCTAATTTATGATCCTCTGATCAAAGTAGTTTAAAGTTTTTCTTTTAGGTCATTTGGTCCTGAGAAATTTCTTTAAAATTATTTCTAGAGCAAAGCTGTCATCGCCGGTCGGGCAGGTCCTGCGAGCGCCGGACCACTTTTTTGGCAGGTTATGCTATCAGCTGTATCACTTTTTTTTTTTCATATTTTCAGCCGATTGTTCTTTCATGCTTACCTGTAATTTAATTGATTTGCATCATTAAAAGTGCCGCAATTCATCGAACATATCATCAATAACGCTCGTTGCTTATGCCATCAATTATAGACCTGGCCAAGGTGTGAAAACAAGCGGTCACACACTGCGCAAAACAATACAAATATCATAATGACACCTGCTTGATTAATGTCATAATCGTTAAAGGAGACATGATAAACTATTTGACCCAGAATGCATGAGCCATGCTCTGAGAAAAGGGAGCTTAATGCATCTGTGAAAAGTATGCATCTGTGAAAAGTATGCACAGTCCGCGCAAGCTGACCTGGGCCGAAACTTTTCGCTATTGGTCAATTTTTTGTATGTCTAAGGACAAGTCTACCTCTTGATTAAGTCAGTTATTAAAAATAGTGGCTATTATGGATCCATAATTATGTGATGGCTTGATTGGTATCATAGGTCACGGAGATACATTAAGCCCCCTTTTGCCAGCATGTGGCTCATATTAAAGAGTAATTGGATGAATTTCTGTTTATTTATCCCATATGGGCAACATCCCCTGAAGGCAGTTAGGTTGCAGTAATGTACGTATAGTTTGCGTTAAAAAAAAAAAAAAAATGCCGGAGCAGAGAAGTCTTCAGCCGTCGTGGCCATCATAGGCCGTGGCTTCTTTTTGTTATGGGAGATGGATACAGGACGAAACCCATCCTAAGTTTAGTGTCTAATCCGAAAGACTGTTAGTAATTTTAAATGGCCAGCAGTGGGGCTCGAACTTACACCCTCAGGTGGCCTGAGACTTCACGTTTACGAGTCCTATGCTCCCCCACTTGAGATATTCAGGCTGTTCGAAGTATTAACTTCTTCGTTTTGATTTTGTATGCCAACAGTGGTATGAAAACGACATATTTTCTCTCTCTGCGCAACAGAAGAAAGTTTTTATCCTTTTTCTAATTTTTCCAAGTCAAAGAAAATGTCTGGTGGCAAAATATGTTTAAAAAGTTTTGAATTTACATGTTTTGGCATTAACTCTTTACCAAATGACAAAATTTTAGACAAGTCCAAATTGAAAGCATTTGCAGATGACAAAATAAAAATGGCTGAAAAATTGAAATTTGTTTTGGGAAGGGTAGAACACATTGTGGGAAAAGGAGAAAATGCCAGTTACCAGCGTTTTCTCCTTTTCCCACAGTGTTTTTAGAAGGCTTCTTTCTCAGGGTTGTTTAAAGTCGGGATTGTGTGGTAAAGGGTAAAGACTCTGCTGAAGGTTTCACATCAGGTTTGCTGTAGTATTCCATTATGGACATACAAGTGCCGCCTGCTCCAAATCAGGCGAAGCCTTTTCGGTTTCACGAACATATGTATATTTTGTGTAAAAAATAATCGGGGTAGAGAATTTTTCAGCCATAGTGGTTTGACAATAGACTGTGGCTTCCTGATAATGAACAAAAAGGTCTCGCGTTTTGTCATCTGTGTATGCTGGCCTATTGGCAAGGGAAAATGTGCAGCCTAAATCTAGACAAAGTTTACACCATTAATCGGTGCTCTAACTGGAAAGACACTTTTGTATCTTGAAAAAATGAGTCTTCATAGTGCAACCAGGAGTCAGTGCCGAGATAGACTTTGCACTTGGGCTTAATTTTGGCTTAATTTTTGTTTTAAGGACATATGCCACAGTTTTTACCCACGGACATTTCATTTTCGCTCAGATGATAATATAATCTAAGCGGAGTAAGAAAGTTAAAAGCAAATCATATGCTGTGAGGCAAAATACAAAGATACAGTTCTTGAGAGATAACTCTTGTCAAAATTACAGACAATAGGTTTTAATTTCAAACCTAAAAAAAGGTTCTTAACGTAACATATACTGCTCAAATAAATGACTATTCTTAGAAATGTGATGTTTGCCAATAGTAAAAAGGATTAACCGAAAGAATTAGGCAGTAGACGGATCACAGTAGCAATTAGAAATGTTATAACGTGTCGATAAAGATTTATTTTCTGATAATTTTTCTGTAATTAAAAAAAAAATTCAGCAGACAGATTTTTAAGAGATTCGGTGCACTTGTCAGAGTTCTTGACAAAATGAATCACCCCCTTTATAATATTTCGTCTATTTCGGAATGACTGGCATCCCAACCATTTATAAATCTCCCATGTTTCTTCTGTAGTTCTGATTTTTAGAGTTTTGAAAGGCAATCAACATATTACAGATAAGATATACATGTACATGTACTATCTTACTGTGATAGTCACCCACTGAAATATCACAGAGTTACAAAAAATAAACTTAAACCGATGAGCAGAGACAACTGTGGCATAAGTTTGTCCTTAGCCCTTTACCACACCATGCCGCCTTTTAACGACCTTGAGAAAAAGGCCTTTTGAAAATTTTATAGGAAAAGGAGAAAATGCTGGTAACCAGCATTTTCTCCTTTTCCCACAATGTTTTCTACGCTATCAAAGACAAATTCCATTATTTGACCCACACTTAATTTGTCATCCGCTAATGCTTTCAATTTGGACCAGTCTAAAATTTTGTTGTTTGGTAAAGCGGTAACGCAAACATTATCCTTGATGCCACCGCCTGATGAGACTAAAAACGTAGTTAAAGATGATCTTGATTCTCACTTTTATTATTTTTAGCTCACCTGAGCACGAAGTGCTCATGGTGAGCTATTGTGATCGTGCTGTGTCCATCGTCCGTCGTGCGGTGTGCGTCGTCCGTCGTCAACTTTTTACCTTGTGTACGCTCTAGAGGCCACATTTTCAGTCCAATCCTTATGAAACTTGGTCAGAATGTTTGTCTTGATAAAATCTCGGACGATTTCGAAATTGGGTCATGTGAGGTCAAAAACTAGGTCACTGGGTCAAATCTTAGAAAAACCTTGTGTACGCTCTAGAGGCCACATTCTCGGTCAGATACTTGTGAAATTTGGTCAGAATGTTTGTCTTGATGAAATCTCGGACGAGTTCGAAATTGGGTCATGTGGGGTCAAAAACTAGGTCACTAGGTCAAATCTTAGAAAAACCTTGTGTACGCTCTAGAGGCCACATTTTCAGTCTGATCCTCATGAAATTTGGTCAGAATGTTTGTCTTGATAAAATCTCGGATGAGTTTGAAATTGGGTCATGTGGGGTCAAAAACTAGGTCACTAGTTCAAATCTTAGAAAAACCTTGTGTACGCTCTAGAGGCCACATTTTCGGTCAGATACTTGTGAAATGTAGTCAGAATGTTTGTCTTGATAAAATCTTGGACGAGTTCGAAATTGGGTCATGTGGGGTCAAAAACTAGGTCACTAGGTCAAATCTTAGAAAATCCTTGTGTACGCTCTAGAGGCCACATTTTCAGTCCGATCCTCATGAAACTTGGTCAGAATGTTTGTCTTTATAAAATCTCAGACAAGTTCTAAATTGGGTCATGTGGGGTCAAAAACTAGGTCACTAGGTCAAATCTTAGTAAAACCTTGTGTATGCTCTAGAGGCCACATTTTCGGTCAGATACTTGTAAGACTTGTTCAGAATGTTTGTCTTGATAAAACCTCAGACGAGTTCCAAATTGGGTCATGTGGGATCAAAAACTAGGTCACTAGGTCAAATCTTAGAAAAACCTTGTGTACGCTCTAGAGGCCACATTTTCGGTCAGATACTTGTGAAATGTAGTCAGAATGTTTGTCTTGATAAAGTCTTGGACGAGTTCGAAATTGGGTCATGTGGGGTTAAAAACTAGGTCACTAGGTCAAATCTTAGAAAATCCTTGTGTACGCTCTAGAGGCCACATTTTCAATCCGATCCTCATGAAACTTGGTCAGAATGTTTGTCTTGATAAAATCTCAGACAAGTTTGAAATTGGGTCATGTGGGGTCAAAAACTAGGTCACTAGGTCAAATCTTAGTAAAACCTTGTGTATGCTCTAGAGGCCACATTTTCGGTCAGATACTTGTAAGACTTGTTCAGAATGTTTGTCTTGATAAAACCTCAGACGAGTTCCAAATTGGGTCATGTGGGATCAAAAACTAGGTCACTAGGTCAAATCTTAGAAAAACCTTGTGTACGCTCTAGAGGCCACAGTTTCAGTCCGATCCTCATGAAACTTGGTCAGAATGTTTGTTTTGATAAAATCTCAGACGAGTTCGAAATTGGGTCATGTGGGGTTAAAAACTAGGTCACTAGGTCAAATCTTAGTAAAACCTTGTGTACGCTCTGGAGGCCACATTTTCAGTCAGATACTTGTGAAACTCGGTCAGAATGTTTGTCTTGATTGTCTTGATAAAATCTCGGACAAGTTCCAAATTGGGTCTTGTGGGGGTCAAAAATTAGGTCACTAGGTCAAATCTTAGAAAAACCTTGTGTACGCTCTAGAGGCCACATTTTCAGTCCAATCCTCATGAAACTTGGTCAGAATGTTTGTCTTGATAAAATCTCAGACAAGTTTGAAATTGGGTCATGTGGGGTCAAAAACTAGGTCACTAGGTCAAATCTTAGAAAAACCTTTTGTACACTATAGAGGCCACATTTTTAGTCCAATACTCTTGAAAAATGGTCAGAATGTTTGTCTTGATTATATCTTAAATAGTACGAAAATGTGCCATGTTGGGTCAAAAACTAGGTCACCAGGTCAAATCTAAGAAAAACGTTGTGTATGCTCTAGAGGCCATATTTTCTGTCCAGTACTCTTGAAAGTTGGTCAGAATGTTTGCCTTGATAATATCTCTGACTATTTTGAAAATAGGTCATGTCGGGTGAAAAACTAGGTCACTAGGTCAAATCTTAGAAAAACCTTGTGTAAGCTCCAGAAGCCACATTTTCTGTCTGATACTCTTGAAAGGTGGTCAGAATGTTTGTCTCGATGATATCTCAGTCGAATTTGAAAATGGGTCATGTTGGGTCAAAAACTAGGTCACCTGGTCAAATCTTAGAAAAACCACATGTACACTGTTGTGGCCACATTTTTTGTTCAATACTCTTTTAAAGTTGCTCAGAATGTTTGCCTTGGTAATATCTTGGATGAGTTTGAAAATGGGTCATGTTGGGTCAAAATCTAGGTCACTAGGTCAGATCTTAGAAAAACCTTGTGTATGCTGTAGAGGCCACATTTTCAGTCCAATACTCTTGAAATTTGGTAAGAATGTTTGTCCTGATGATATCTTGGACCAGTTTGAAAATGTGTCATGTTGGCTGAAAAACTAGGTCACTAGGTCAAATCTTAGAAAAAGCTAGTGTACGAATGACTCTCAGAAAGAAGCCTTTTGAAAACACTGTTTGAAAATGAGAAAAGTATCCAGCATTTTTTCCCTTTTTCACAATGTTTTCTACCCCTTTGAGAGATCAATTCCACAGCTTGATCCACATATTATTTGTTTTATGCGGAAGGTTCAGACTGATGAGTTTAAAATTTTATTGTGTGGTAAAACATATATCTCACAAGACATTGGAAATTGGTTGTGCTTGGTCAAAAGGCTCAGGTGAGCGACTCCAGGGCCATCATGGCCCTCTTGTTGTTATTTAACCCTTTCCCAAACGACAAATTTTGGACTGGTCCAAATTGAAAGAGTTTGCAGACCACAATTTTAAATTTGATGAAAATGGCAGAAAGGTCTCAAAAAGGGTAGAAAACACTGTGGGAAAAGGAGAAATTGCTCGTTACGAGCAATTTTTCCTTTTCCCACAGTGTTTTCAAAAGACTTGTACTGCAGACATGTGAAAACCAGAGCTTGTTTGGGAAAGGGCTAACTAGCAAACTTTCTGACCACCACAACTGAAATTTAGCCCCAAAGCATTTAATAGTAAATTAAAAACACTCATAGAGGCGCCCCTAAATCAAACATTTTCTCGCAGGAGAACCTCCTTACGGCGGGGGATCCCCCTTTGGAGCTCTCCCCTTCTCACTTTCTCAGCTGGACCACTTTCCTTGGCGACGGGCCTGTAGAGTTGCAAGGTCACTCTTATCTTTTGTTTACTTTTTACCTGATATGAAAATTCATTTTTCTGCCAGTGACTAACACTTGGAGGAAAATACAATAACATATTGTCATCTTCACAATAACTTTCAAGCTATTAAATGGTACTACTTAAATCTAACTGCCTTTCAACACCTGCATTGTTTACTTTTGGCAGTTTTAACAAAAGATATCTCCACCTTATTCACCATCACCTAATCTTTCCCATGTAAGGTTTTTGTATTACATTCCTGGGTCAAAAATTGCCCATGCTCACAGTAATCACATCTGTCTTGGCAAGGATATGTCAGCTAGAGCTATGAAATTTGTTTGTAGCATAAGCTGTGGTTGTTTTTATATTGTTAAAATTTTGCACATAGTTTAAAAGATTGTCATTGTTTAACTCTTTACCAAATGACAAAATTTTAGACTAGACCAAATTGAAGGCATTTGCAGATGACATATTAAATGTAGCTCAAATGATGATTTCTGTCTTTAATAGGGTAGAAAACATTGTGGGAAAAGGAGAAAATGCTGGTTACCTCCTTTTCCCACAATATTTTCAAATGGCCTCTATCCCAGGGTTGTTAAAACTCGGGATTGTGTGGTAAAGAGTTAACTCTGTTCTTAATAACTCAAGTGAGCAATGTAGGACCAGTAAGTCTCGTTTTAAAAGATTCAGAAGTATTAGTTGTGTTTATTAACTTTTGTATATTTGTATTTTTATTGCAGGAGCTTGATAAGATATTGCCGGTGCTAGAGGTTGATAGATACAAACTTTCAAAGCCTCCTGAGGATAAGATACAAGTCACATGGATTGGTCATGCCACACTTCTAGTCCAGTTTGATGGTATCACGATATTAACAGATCCAGCATTTAGCACATACTGTGGACCAAGTTTCAGTCAAAAGTTAGGCTTTGGTTACAAGAGATTCCGAGAAGCAGCTTGTAAGGTCAAGGATATTCCTGAAGTTGATGTTGTAATTGTCAGCCATGATCATTTTGATCATTTCGATGAAAATTCAGCCAAGGATATAAGTAAATACTTTCCCAATGCAAAATGGTTCATTGGTTTGCAAGGTGGGGATCTTATTCCTTGCGATAAAAGAATTATTTCTGAGATGAATTGGTGGGAAGAAACAACCATCAAGATCAAAGAAAGGCTCTTTACATTTGTGTGCACCCCAGCTCAGCATTGGTGCAGGAGATCTGCTTTTGATTTGAACAAGGTAAATTCTGAGTGATACTAACCTTGACCCAAATGATGAGAATTCTACTGTTGTCAGCTCACCTGAGCACAAAGTACTGAAGATGAGCCTATGTGATTCTGCTGTGTCTGGTGGTAGCATGAATGTTTTTCTTCATGAGATCTAGGTCAAGTTGGACAATTAGGCTGCCTTGGATGAAAAAGTTGGTCACAAGGTCAGAACTTTGTGTATGCTTTAGTGGCAGTATTTTATGTATAATTATGAAACCCGGGATTAAAGGCCCTCTAGCAGCCTAACAGTACACAATTGGGGGGCAAAATTTCTGTGAAATTTAAGTCATACCATTTAAAAGAACAGATATTATTTTATGTCTAAAAAGGTGTTACATTACAGTCTATCAAAATTCTAGTCGCTGGTAGAAAAATGAATCTTAAACCTAGAATTAAAATTGGCAATATTCACTCCAGCATTTACAGTTCATTGCCTTGCAAACAACTTTAACAGACTGTACTGCAACACAATGTCAGACCCTTAATGATATCCATAATTCTTAAATGGTGTGAATTCAATTTGCCAGCAATTTTACTTGCACATTGTTTACTTTTGGCCGCTAGTGGGCTTTTAAAGAGGGGACCAACTTGGGTCATAAGGTCCATGTAGGCCATGAGATGAAAATCTCAGAATAACCTTGGTTGTCCTATTTAGACCTTACATGGTGAAAATATTCTGTCAGGGTTTCTTAGACAATGTCAAGAATGTTTTACCTCAGGTCAAAATAAGGACACTAGGTCAACTGTTCGAAAAAATTTTGTGTGCACTCTTTAGGCCAGTAGTCATGAAATACCTGGTTGAGGCAAACCTTCTTTCAGGCAATTTTTCGCCTCTCACCTCTGATTCATGTTGGAGACATACCAGTAGTCAGTGATTTGGAAAGAAAGTTGTGTCAGTACTGGTGTGAGAAAACCAGGAAACGCGTAAGTAGGTGCACTGACTGCCATGATATGACATAAGCTGTTAAAACGTCCTTAAACTCTAATACAAACAAACAAAACCAGCGTGAGGACATATTAATTATCAGTTGAATGTTCATGAAACATAGTCACAATGTCTGGCTTATAATATTTCAGCCAAGTTTAAAGACGCCATTTTGGACCACTAATGCACTAACATGACGTCACACTTTACCTACTTGAATATGACGATATTTGAAAGCTTGAGTCAGTTACCAGATAACTAATGCTAATCTATGCTATTTTTTGTAATCCTACGTGAAGTAGTTTTCAAAATAACAAAGTAGTCCACTTTCTTTCTGATCACCCCTCGTATGCCAGCAATTATGTGATATTCTACAATGAGGCACATAAAGCTCTCCAAACAAATTACTGTATCCATAAATTTCATATCGGACATTCAGAATCTAGAACTAGCGCTTTGAAAATGATGTTTACTTAACCCTTTCCCAAACAAGCCCTGCTTTTCATGTGTCTGCAGTACAAGTCTTTTGAAAACACTGTGGGAAAAGGAGAAATTGCTCGTAACGAGCAATTTCTCCTTTTCCCACAGTGTTTTCTCCCCTTTTTGATAACTTTCTCCCATTTTCATCAAATTTAAAATTGTTGTCTGCAAACTCTTTGAATTTGGAACAGTCCAAAATTAGTTGTTTGGGAAAGGGTTAAGTCAGAAAATGGATACATTTTCAATCCTTTTTTTAGCGCATTTGCAGACAACAAAATTAGATTAGTCTCAAAATGAGGATATTTGTCCCTTAATGTAGAAAAAAATGTGTGCTTTTTTCTAGCCAGAACACTTTTACACTTAATGATGTTTTGCTCATGGTTAGCAATGAGATAGAGCAATTAATATAATCTTTTTATCATATCTGTTTATAATACATGTACTTAGAACTGAGTGAAATATGGTGCAGTACTTACTTGATGGAACTGGAAAGGACAAAGAACGTCCTGAAACATGATTGCAGAAGTTGTATGTTAAGCATACTGACCAATATGTTTAAAAAATGTACAAAGATAACTAGTTAAAATGCATGCAAATACATTATACAGTGTGCAATTCTATGCATCCCATAGAATGCAAATACAGAGAACACTCAAATGATTAAGTTCTATCAGCTTAAAGTTGGGTAAAGGGTACAACCATATTAAGCTAAGTTATAACCCAACTAAACATTGTATACATGACTGCTTCATCATTTTTACATTTTCCTGGTCTGGTAATAGGTCTGAAATAATCGAGTACCAGCATGTTCATAAAAAATTGTTACCTTTAACACCCCTTTTGCCACAATTAATACCGAGTTATTTTCATTCACTAGCGAAACTAGTCTATAGGCATCAAGACTGACCTAGATTCAGAGTAAGCAAAAAACCCACAGTTGCCAAATAATGCCTCACAGAAAATACTTCTTTCTGTTAGAAATCTTAATTCTGTTATATATGACAATTTTGACAAAAACCACTAAATCTCTACCACTCCAAGGTGAACATGTCATCTAAAAAAGTAAAAAAGTGAACAAGATGTCATTTATAAGGTACAAGATCTTTGCTTATATGTAAATTAAATGACCTATGCAAAGCAGAGAATCACTTAGTCCTACACCACTGTAACATTATGAATGAATCTGTTAATAGGTACATCTAGGTACATATATTAACTTGTAGCAAATGCCGGCTATATCAACCTTCACTGAACAGAGAACCCTTGTCATTCATTATGTAGATCATTGTGTACAGTTAAACTGTTATGCTGAACTGTTATTCTACCTCTTGAATATTAACCCTTTACCAAACAATTCCAAGTTTTAATGACAGTGGGGAGGAATCCCTATGAAAATATTGCAGGAAAAGGAGAAAATGCTGATAACCATCATTTTCTCCTTTTCTCACATTGTTTTCTGCCCTTTTGGAATCATGTTTCATCAGTTCAGCCACATTTAATATTTATGGTCTGCAACAGCTTTGAATTTGGACGAGTGTAAAATTTTTGGTTTTGTAAAGAGAGTTAAATAGTTAACTACATCTTGTGCTATCGGATATTGACTAATTGATTGTAGAGTGTTTAACGCCATTTTCAACATTATTTCAATGATATTGCGGCAACCAGAGCACCTATCCATGCTTTCCTGGAGTTTCTTTTACCAGCGCTACCGCAGCTCAATGACCTTTCACAGACAGTGTGGATTAAGATCAGATGGCATAGAATGTGCCGTCTGATTTTGGATCTACACTGTCTGATAAGAGGATATTTTTTTCCAAAAATTAATGTAACTTTGAAATAGCAATATTCGGGTGTTTACCATCAGCTTGAAAGTTTCATTTCACATTTTTAGCAGGTTAAGGGTTAAACTTAAACTGGATTATAGTTAAACAATAGCACGCATAGCCCCGGCAGCTCAGTCGGTAGCGTACAGGACTTGAGAACATGAGGCTGCTGGTTCGATCCCCGACTCTGCAAATTTCTTTCAGAGGATTGATGATAGTCATTGAGACATGATTCATCTCTCTCTCACGTTTCGACAATGGTTATGTGGAAAGCAGCCAGTAGCTTGGAAAGAATATTGTGCGGAGTACTGGTAGAAGAAACTCAAGGAAAGCATGGATATGTGCACTGTCCACTGCTACATAACTGAAGTAATGTTGAAAACCATACAAACAATCAATCAATCAAATTTGCTAGTCTGTCAGTACTTTCAGTACTTTGATTATTATCTGTCAACTGCAACTACAGAGAAATATAGAATCTAGCATGAGTTGGTGTTTGAGATAAAATCTTATTAAATGAGTCCACATAAAATGTTATAAAGTGAGCCTTTGGCGAGCTTAATATTTTTTTTAGACAAATTTAATAAATTTTTACTTCAAAAGCCAACAAATGTCGGGTTCTTTTTATCACATGGCTGTATAACAAGAATTATAGTGCATGATGTGTTTAAACATACATGTAGGCATGCATGTACAATATGTAATGAAATTTACATGAAGCCTATTCGCTTCTTTGATAGGTACATTATGAATGAAAAATAGTTTGAAAGAAACTTGCATAATTATATAGTTTCTGTTTTGAATCTAAAACTGATTAATTTAGCAATTTTATCATGATTACCAATTTTAACAGATAATTTCACATAGGAGTCTAGGTCAGTAATGTTTTAGAAATGAGGTTTATCTTTCAATTAATCAGATATCCACGCAATAACACCCATGCGATATTTATTTTTGAGATATCACGGATATTTTTAGATTTTTGATATATCAGATATTTATAGAACAGTATTTTACAGTAACTCTGCCCTCATTTACCATTTATGAATGAAATGTATTCCAAATATGGTAACAATTACTACAGAAAGCACATGCTCCGCTTTCCAATGATTGCCTATGTAATTTCTGCCTGTGATGTCATTTGACTGCCTTTTTACCGCATTTTCTCAAACAGGGTAATTCAAAGCCATCTCAATTGCAATTTTCGGACGTTTAATTACTATCATAAAGTACTATATGACTTGGTGGATAATGGCATTTTAAAATGGGAGTCCTGATAGAAATGAACTTTCAACTTGTATTTGTCAGCCACATTGTTCGCATCTTTTTCAAGATGAGTACAAGTCAGACGTTAAAAGATAAATAGAACACATACATAGTGTTGTTGTATTTCAAAACTGTCTAACTTGGTTGTGAGAATAGATACTTGCCTCGCCAAGGCTCGACAATTATCAATTCTTCCAACCACGTTAGATATTTTTGCTATACGACAGCACAATGTACATATTCTCTATGTATAATTCCGGAGCGTTGACCAAATATGGCCTTTTTTCTTGTCCCAAATGTGTGTGAAACAAGAAAATGTGCAATGGCTGTATGACATTGAAAACAAAGGGAGTTATGTAATAAAAAGCAACCTGATGAAGCGGAGGATAATTTTGCCAGGGTCCAGGTGCACTTATTGGTTACGTAAATCTTTGGTAATAAATTGTTAACTCTTCCATAATTATTTTTGATAAAGAAATTAAAAAAATATAAGATGAGAGGAAAAAAATGGTCAATCCAGTTTTTCAACCTGGTGATTTATCGTTAACCCTTTACCACACAATTCTGAGTTTAAACGACCCTAAGGTAGAAGGTATTTAAAAACATTAGGAGAAAGAGAAAACTGGTAAACAGCATTTTCTCCTTTTCTCACAATGTTTTGCACACTTCAGTGTTTGAGTCACAATTTCATATGTCGTCTGCAAATGTTTTCAATTTGGACAGGTCTAATATTTTGTTGTTTGAGATAAGAGTTGAAGTATAAATTTCTATTTGAAATAAAGGTTTTCTTTTAATTATACTGCTAAACCCTTTACCACACAATCCCGACTTTTAACGACCCTGTGAAAGAAACCTTTTGAAAACCTTGTGGGAAAAGGAGAAAATGCTGGTAACCCTTTTCTACTCTTCCCAAAACAAATTTTAATTTTTCAGTCACATTTATTTTGTCGTCTGCAAGTGCTTTCAATTTGGACCGGTCTAAAATTTTGTTGTTTGGTAAAGAGTTAAAACATTTCATCCCAAGTTCTGACTGATCTCGGTATGTTAAACCTTTACCACATACTTCCAAGTTTTCCAAGTAGGAGACTTTTGAAAACAATTTTGGGAAAGAAGAAAATGCTGGTAACCAGCAATTTCTCCTATTCTTACAATGATTTCTACTTATTTAAAACAAAATTCCATCATTTAACTCTTTACCAAACGACAAAAATGTAGACTGGTTGAAATTGAAAGCATTTGCAGATGACAAAATAAATGTGACTTTAAAATTGAAATTTGTTTTGGGAAGGGTAGAAAACATTGTGGGAAAAGGAGAAAATGCACAATGTTTTCAAAAGGATCCTTTCTGAAGGTCATTAAAAGTCGGGATTGTGTGGTAAAGGTTAAGTTAAGCCACATTGCGATTTGTTGTCTGGCAATGCTGTAAATTTGTATGTGTCATTTGTCATTTGGTAAAGGGCCAATAGGTATTTTAAATTTCACATTGGACTTTTGTTTGACTGATGTAGTGACTTTAGCGAGGCTTAGCTTTGTAAGGTGAAATTAAAGAGCACATGCATACATATGAAAGTATTTGGTTCCACTCAGAACAATGATAGGGAGTTGATTTGCAAAGCAAATGTTTTGCAAATCCACAAAGAAGGAAGAAGAATCATACATAACATGGATTCAGTGGTAGAAAAGATATATAACATATCTTGTATACTCTAAAATGTAAAATAGAAAGCTTCATTGGAAAAATGGACTTTCACTTCAGTAAATTTATTAAAGTCATGCTCTATGAAAAGGGTTTAATTCACCTGTAAAAAATATCGACCCAGATCAGACTGTGTAGTTTGGGCAGGATGACATGGGTCAAAATTTTCTGCTTTTGGTAAATTTTGTGTATGCGCATGCACCATTATATATCAGGATTCAACTGGTTTGTTAGATGCAATGGATTTGAGGGATTCATGATTATGTGATGTCTTGTTTGGTATAGTTCACTACAGAGAGATGCATTAAACCCCTTTTGTCTGAGCATGGCTCATTAATTTCTTCTTGTTTCAGAGACTATGGTGTAGCTGGGTTGTCAAAGGGCCAACAAAAAAGTTCTTTTTTGCGGGTGATACTGGATATTATAAGCCTGTGTTTGAAAAGATTGGAGAAAAATATGGACCTTTTTCTCTTTCTGCTATACCGATTGGCTGTAACGAGCCTAGGTAGGTTTTATCTGTAACAACCTAAACTCACCTAGTACTACATGTACTGTCTAGATTTTTTTCTCTGAATTTTCAGAAGTACGGATGTTGGTATCGAAACATGTGCTGACAACTTCGAAAATCCTTCAAACCAAAAGGCTCAGTTGTAGCTTAACCCTTTACCAAACGACAAAGTTTCAGACTTGTCCAGATTGAAAGAATTTGCAGACGACAAAATAAATGTAACTCAAAAATTGAAATTTGTTTTGGGAAGGTTAGAAAACATTGTGGGAAAAGGAGAAAATGCTGGTTACCAGCATTTTCTCCTTTTCCTACAATGTTTTCAAAAGGCTTTTTCTTCAGGGTCGTTAAAACCCGTGATTGTGTGGTAAAGAGTTAACCTACAAAGTTTGTTCAAAGGATGCACCTGGGGTAAAAGTCATCCCTGCCACCTTGGTCACAAGTTTTATATAGGCTTAAGAAGTGAAAGTTTTTCAGAATGTTTGCTTTAATAATATCTCAGGTGAGTTTGAAAATGGGTCACATCATATTTTGAATAATTCTTCCAAAAGTACACAGGATGAGCAATTTCGGGCCATCATGGTCGTCTTGTTTACGTGTACTCCCTTTTTTTTTTTTTCATTTTATATTAATCATTTGATAATAGGATGTTTGAAACATGTTAATTTAGGGAAAAATCTAGTTTTCATACCAAAAATCAAACTTCTTGTAACAGATAGCTAACTCAACTAATTGAGTCATACACTGTCACTTTGAAAAGAAAAAAAAGGGTCATATGCTCTGAAAAGGGGGCTTAATGCAACTGCAAACAGTATTGACCCGAGCAGCCCATGCAGGCTGACATAGGTCAAAAGTTTTTGCCATTGGTAAATTTTCTGCAGGTCAAAGGACCATCCTACCTCCAGATCAAGTAGATTGTTAGATGAAGTGATTTTATGAATAAAAAAATTATATGATGACTGGTATAGGGCATCACCGAGATGCATTATACCCCCTTTTGCTAGAGCATTGCCCAATTACATGTTTTTCTGCAATGGTATACAAACTGTATGGATACATTCAGTGAAAAGGTACAATTTTGAGCTTTAAAATGACAGGAGGGTCTATTTTACATTCGCTGGGTTGGTCTATTTTTATTGCATCAGATACATGTATGACATCATCGTCCTGATTCCTCCTAATTGACATGTGTTATTGATTACATAACATGAAGATATCGCTTATATCAAATGTAATTGGCAAATCGTCTATTCAGATCATTTTTTCTGAAGTTTGGTAAGGTTATAAATACCTAATAACTCCCTTTAAATGTTTCATACATCTTTCACTCTTTACCAAACAACAAAATTTTAGACCAGTCCAAATTGAAAGCATTTGCAGATGATAAATTAAATGCAACTCAAGAATTGAAATTTGTTTTGGAAAGAGTAGAAAACATTGTGGGAAAAGGAGAAAATTCTGGTTACCAGCATTTTCTCCTTTTCCCACAATGTTTTCAAAAGGCTTTTTCCTCAGGGTCGTTAAAAGTCGGGATTGTGTGGTAAAGGGTTAATGTGTCATACATGTTTCATGTTTCAGACATATTAAATTTTCAGACATGTTTTATCTCTTGGGTACTGTTTTCAGGCATGTATTGAAGTATCAGCATGTAAACCCTGAGGAAGCAGCTGAGATTCATAAAAATGTCAGATCAGAGCAGTCCATTTCAATGCACTGGGGAGCCTTTCCAATGGCAAATGAGGTACAAGATGTTATTACATGTACATTGTAGCTTGACCACTGACATTTTTGTAATACCATATATAGACAAGGTTTCGGAAACAGTAGCACAGATACTGCTGTTACAGATGTAGGCATAGACATCTTAGCCTTTTGCCTGCCAGATCATTTTCCTGTTTTCTCAGCTGAATTAACAGCAATTGGTGTGGCTTTTGACTTCATTGAACCTGCAACATGACTGAGATACATGTCATACTAACCGACATCAGTTAAACATGAAAGCCCATGAGAATGAGTATACAGACAATCAGTCATACTTGTATCAAATTTCTAATTTACATTGTTCTTTTATGAGAAAACAAGTCTATTGTTTTAATTGTTTAATAGTTTGAAAACTTGAAAAGCTTTTCCAAATATTTATCTACAGTTTTCTACTAGCTTTCCCTTCTGTATAGAAATTCGTAGCTATGGAGATGCAGACAGAACAAACAGCAAATTCTTCCCCAAAATAGGAAGCTTTATCTCTTTAAGTACAGTAATCAATAAGGAGATAATTAAGGTCTCTCTTTAATTTTTTACCAGATAACAAAATTTAAGACTTATCTGAATTGAAAGTATTAGCAAACAACAACTTAAGTGTGCATCAAATAAGGATTTTTGTCCATGATAGGGTAGAAAACATGGTGGGAAAAGGAGAAAATGCTGGTTACCAGCATTTTTTTCTTTTCCAACCTTGTTATCAAAAGGCGTTTTTTCTTAAGGTCTTTAAGATTCTGGATTGTTTGGTAAAGGATTAATTCTTTCATGCATTGTGTCTAGCAACTTCCAGTGTTCTGTCTCAGCCAATCTAGTCAGTCGTCTTGAAATTAAGAATTCAAAAAGAATAAGGCAGGGTCAATAAATACTATCACCAATGTGGTTATTGTTCTTTGTGTAGAGTTTTGCTTGTATTTAGTTATTTGGACCTCCTTTACAAACTTTAATGTTGTATGGGGGAAGAAAGGGATAGACTACAACATGGTTAAGCCTAGATGCTTTTCACCAAAGTTTAAAAAACAAAACTTTTTTCATAGCTCATGCTGTTAAAAAAAGCTGATATGTGTACATGTATTATCTTTTTCCTGATGACAGCTTGGATATTACATTTTGTATGTATAGTTAAGGAGACTTTTACATAGCTAAGGTAAAAGTCTCCCAAACTATACACACAAAATGTAATATCCAAGCTGTCATCAGGAAAGAGATTTGTCTTTCCACCTTGCAAAGGCAGCATGTTTTTAACACAGGTGAGTGTAACAGCACCACAATTACCCTCTTGTCTTACTCCTTTTCTAGTTTTATTTGGAGCCACCCCAAAAACTGGAAGAGTGCATGGGAAAAGAAAGGAATGAATTTATCAGTCTACAACATGGTGAAACCTGGGTTGTTGGAACTCCCAGAAATAGACCAAAATTCATGGATTATAGAAGAACAGCACATGATCAGATGCAGATCACATCTGGCACAGATGTTGATGATGGAGTGAAAGGAGTAAAGCAGAACAATGAGAAAAAAACAGGAGAGCAATGGGGTGAAGCCCCCTTGAGCACAGATGCTGATAATGGATTGAAAGGAGTAAAGTAGAACAAGGAAAATATTTCAGGGGTGCAAGAGACCTAAAGTACTCAGAAAGCACAAGAGACCTAAAGTATTCAGAAAAAATCTTAACTCTCTGTTTTACAAAAAGAACTAAATACATACCTGTAGATGAAAACTTTTTAAAAACATTAATGTAAAAGGAGCAATTGCTTGTAAGAAGCAATTGCTCTTTTTTCCTTAAAGTTTTCTAAACAGTTCAGTAAGGGATTTTATGAAAAATGTCACGGTTGTGTAATGAGTTATTTGTTTTTCTAAAATTCGCCTGTTTGACTTTTTTAGCTAGTCTTATTGTTAAGTTAGTAACCCAATTCTGTCTGTCTTAACCCTTTCCCAAACGACAAATTTTGGCCTGGTCCAAATTGAAAGAGTTTGCAGACGACAATTTCAGATTTGATGAAAATGGCAGAAAGTTATCAAAAAGGGTAGAAAACACTGTGGGAAAAGGAGAAATTGCTCGTTATGAGCAATTTGTCCTTTTCCCACAGTGTTTTCAAAAGACTTGTACTACAGACACGTGAAAACCAGGGCTTGTTTGGGAAAGGGTTAAACTCGTATTCTGGTAAGTTGAGAAATCATATATCTTTTTGTTGGTTTAAAACATGTTTTTAGCAATTTCAGAGCGGGTTAAGCTAGAATATAGATAACTATGTTGCCGGTGTTGATCAATCATCAAACTGCTTGATCGTTGTAGTCTGATCTAGATTTACCTTATTGTCTCAGCACCTTATGTTAGTCTCAGCAAGTGTTGTGATTGTATCAATATTTTAACTCTCTACCATACGACAAAAATGTGGACTTGTCCAAACTGAAAGCACTTGCAGACGACAATTTAAATATGGTTCAAATGATTGAATTTGTCTTTGATAGGGTAGAAAACATTGTAGGAAAAAGAGAATATGCTGCTTACCTGCATTTTCTCCTTTTCCAACAATGTTTTCCCAAGGCTTTTTTTCTTCAGGGCGGTAAAAACTTAGGATTGTTTGGTAATAAAGAGTTAACAGATTTTTAGCTAGGCTGTTTTTGAAAAAAAAAAGAAAAAAAAACCCATCAAGGTATTGTCTAAGCCCTGTAGTTTTCTATGTTATCGTCTTGTAAAAGTTTTTTACTTTATCAGATAGCTTTGTCATTATTTACATTTTACTTCAAACTTAGGCTAGTTGTTAACTAACTAAATTGAACAGAAGGGCAGGTTATCCTGAATGAATTTCATTGTATAGTTATGCCCTTTTTAGCTCACCTGAGCATGAAGTGCTCAAGGTGAGCTTTTGTTATCGCCCAATGTCCATCGTCCACAATTTCTTTACACATCTTCTCCTCCTAAACCACTGGGCCAATCTAGATGAATCTTAGCAGGAATGTTCCTCGGGTGAAGCTCTACCAAAGTTGTTCAAGAGATTGAATTCCACCAATAACTCTGGTTGCCATGGCAACCAAAAGGAAAAAAATAGCAAAATTTTGAAAATCTTCTTCTCTGAAACTAGAAGGCGTAGAGCTTTGATATTTGGTATGTAGCATCTCCTAGTGGATGTCTACCAAGTTTGTTTATATAATGCCCCTGGGGTCAACACTGGCCCCGCCCCGGGGGTCACAAGTTCAAACATAGGAACAAAGAAGGAAAACTTTAAAATTCTTCTTCTCTGAAACTGGAAGGGGTGGAGCTTTGATATTTGCCATCTAGCATCTCCTAGTGGACCTCTATCAAGTTTGTTCATATGAACCCCCTGGGGTCAAAACTGGCCTTGCCCTGGGGGTCACAAGTTTCGAACATAGGAACAAAGAAGGAAAACTTTAAAATTCTTCTTCTCTGAAACTGGAAGGCGTAGAGCTTTGATGATATTTGGTATGTAGCATCTCCTAGCGGACCTCAACCAAGTTTGCTTATATAATGCCCCTGGGGTCAAAACTGGCCCTGCCCTGGGGGTCACAAGTTCAAACATAGGAACAAAGAAGAAAAAACTTTAAAATTCTTCTTCTCTGAAACTGGAAGGCGTGGAGCTTTGATATTTGGCATCTAGCATCTCCTAGTGGACCTCTACCAAGTTTGTTCATATGATCCCCCTGGGGTCAAAACTGGCCCCGCCCCGTGGGTCACAAGTTTCGAACATAGGAACAAAGAAGGAAAACTTTAAAATTCTTCTTCTCTAAAACTGGAAGGCGTGGAGCTTTGATATTTGGCATCTAGCATCTCCTAGTGGACCTTTACCAAATTTGTTCATATGATCCCCCTGGGGTCAAAACTGGCCCTGCCCTGGGGGTCACAATTTCGAACATAGGAACAAAGAAGGAAAACTTTAAAATTCTTCTTCTCTGAAACTGGAAGGCGTAGGGCTTTGATATTTGGTATGTAGCATCTCCTAGTGGACCTCTACCAAGTTTGTTCATATGATGCCCCTTGGGTCAAAACTGGCCCTGCCCTGGGGGTCACAAGTTCTAACATAGGAACAAAGAAGGAAAACTTTAAAATTCTTCTTTTCTAAACCTTGAAGGCATAGAGCTTTGTTATTTGGTATGTAGTGAACCTGTTCTAAGTTTGTTAGCCCACCTGAGCACAACATGTTCAGTCAGTTCGAAATTGGGTCACCTGGGATCATAAACTAGGTCACTAGTTCAAATTAAAGTAATACCTTGTGGGCACTCTAGAGGCCACATTTTTGGCTCAATTGACTTGAAAATTGGTCAGAATGTTTTTCTTGATAAAATCTCACATTAGTCCGAATTTGGGTCATGTGGGGTCTTAAATTAGGCCACTAGGTCAAATTTAAGAAATACCTTGTGTGCACTCTAATGGCCGCATTTATTGTTCAATTGATTTGAAAATTGGTTACAATGTTTCTCTTGCTGAAATCTATGACGAGTTCAAAAGTGGGTCACCTGGAGTCATAATCTAGGTCACTAGGTCAAATTAAAGAAATACCTTGAGGGCACTCTAGAGGCTACATTTCTTGCTCAATTTACTTGAAAATTGGTCAGAATGTTTGTCTTGATGAAATATCAGATGAGTTTGACATTGGATCACTTGGGGTCCTAAACTAGGTCACTTGGTCAAATTAAAGAAATACCTTGTGGGCACTCTGGAAGCCACATTTATTGCTCAAATGACCTGAAATTTGGTCAGAATTTTTGTCTTGATAAAATCTCCAATGGGTTTGGATTTGGGTCACCTGGGGTCATAAACTAGGTCACTAGGTCAAATTAAAGGAATACATTGTGGGCACTCTAGAGGCCACATTTTTTGCTCAATTGACCTGAAATTTGGTAAGAATGTTTGTCTTGATAAAATCTCAAATGGTTTTGGATTTGGGTCAACTTGGATCATAAACTAGGTCACTAGGTCAAATTAAAGAAATACCTTGTGTGCACTCTAGCGGCCACATTTATTGCTCAAATGGCCTGAAATTTGGTCAGATTTTTTGTCTTGATAAAATCTCCAATGGGTTTGGATTTGGGTCACCTGGATCATAAACTAGGTCACTAGGTCAAATTAAAGAAAAACCTTGTGGGCACTCTAGAGGCCAAATTTTTTGCTCAATTGACTTGAAAATTGGTCAGAATGTTTGTCTTGATAAAATCTCACATGAGTCCGAATTTGGGTCAACTTGGATCATAAACTACCGTAAGTTGTGTAAGTTTTGGGACAGTAAAAAATAATCAGTTTTTTAGATGTCCCAATATTTATGTTGACGAAAAATAATTATTTTCCATGGTGTCCCAAAACTTATGGTCAAACAGGGATCTTATATTACACATAATATATGATCCCTGGGTCAAACAAGACAAGCTGTCAAACTGTTTGTCACTGACCACTTACCCGTCGAATATAAGCGCTGCGATTTCAATAAAACCACGATCACAAGCTGGTCTGTCTATTTTTAGACAAACTAGAATTCCTGTAGTCGATTCATGTAGTAGGAATTTAAAACTTCGTATTTTTTCATTGTTTTTGTTACTGATAAACTAAATGTTTTCAGTCATTTTTGTATGCATCCCTGGAAAGCAATCAGCATTGGTGTTTTGCGCTTATATAAATACTTTTACAACATATTTTACCTGTTAACGTGAGGTAAACAACGATTTGATTTCCGTTCTGAAAAGTACCTGCTTGGCCCATTCTCAAATTTGATTGGTTGACAATCTTCGATCAATAAACTCCAGTTAGAATATAGGATATCTTGATTTCTATTTTTATACAATGAACCCGATTGACCGTGAAACACACACATACACACTACGTGTCGACTTCTGATGTATGTATACACATGACATGTACCTTTGCCCTTTGGTACAAGTTAATCACACCCTTTTTAGTGAGTTTTTACCATTAGTTAGGTTCTTTTTTTTACAAATGGGTTCTTTAATTGTCTGTCGGGGTGATCGGATTTATTTGCCTTGAAACAGGAGATTCCCGATGATATCGAGAGGGTTTGGAAGCAATGCTTACGTGCAAAAATGAAACTGTGCGAAGCAAATGCTTGTAAACAAAGGTTATCAAGCGGATTAAAGATTTTTTTTTTGGAGTAGATATTCACTGTCCCAATTCTTTGGTACAAGAAAATACAGTCTTATTTTGCAATTTTTAGTATGGCCCAAATCTTTGGGTCATGAAAAATAATTATTTTCACGTTTTTTGATGATGTCCTAATTTTTTGGGTGTCCCAAAATTTAAGCAAAATACAGTAGGTCATTAGGTCAAATTAAAGAAATACTTTGTGGGCACTCTAGAGGCCACATTTATTGCTCAGTTGACTTGAAAATTGTTCAGAATGCTTGTCTTGATAAAATCTCTTGAAAAAATCTAGGATGAGTTTATAATTGGGTCACCTGGGTCATAATCTAGGTCAGTAGGTCAAATTAAAGAAATACTTTGTTACTCTTGAGGCCACTTATCTTGCTCAACTGACTTGAAAATTGGTCAGAATGTTTGTCTTGATGAAATATCAGATGATTTTGAAATTGGGTCACCTGGAGTCATAAACTAGGTCACTTGGTCAAAATAAAGAAATACCTTTTGGGCACTCTAGAGGCCACATTTATTTCTCAATTGACTTAAAAATTGGTCCAGATGTTTGTCTTGATAAACCCTACATGAGTCTGAATTTGGGTCATGTGGGGTCTTAAATTAGGTCACTAGGTAAAATTAAAGAACTACCTTGTGGGCACTTTAGAGGCCACATTTATCGTTCAATTGATTTGAAAATTGGTTAAAATGTTATTCTTGATGAAATCTAGGATGAGTTCAAAATTGGGTCACCTGGGCTCATAATCTAGGTCACTAGGTCAAATTAAAGAAATACCTTTAGGGCACTCTAGAGGTCATATTTCTTGCTCAATTGACTTGAAAATTAGTCAGAATGTTTGTCTTGATAAAATATTGCATAAGTTTGAAATTGGATCACCTGGGGTCATATACTAGGTCTGTTGGTCAAATTAAAGAAATACCTTGTGGGCACTCTAGAGGCTACATTTATTGCTCAAATGACTTGAGAATTATTCAGAATGTTTGTCTTGATAAACTTTCAGATAAGTTCCAAATAGGGTCACCTGGGGTCATAAACTAGGTCACCAGCTCAGATTAAAGAAATACCTTTAATGCACTCTAGAGGCCACATTTTTTGCTCAATTAACTTGAAATTTGGTCAGAATGTTTGTCTTGATGAAATCTCACGTGATTCTGAATTTTGGTCAACTGGGATCATAAACTAGGTCACTAGGTCAAATTAAAGAAATACCTTTTGGGCACTCTAGAGGCCACATTTTGTGCTCAAATGACTTGAAAATTGTTCAGAATGTTTGTTTTGATAAATTTTCAGATCAGTTAAAACTGTTTTAAATTGGGTCATTTGGAGTCATAAACTAGGTTACTAGGTCAAATTAAAGAAATACCTTGTGGGCACTCTAGAGGCCAAATTTATTGTTCAATTGATTGAAAATTGCTTAAAATGTTTGTCTTGATGAAATCTAGGATGAGTTCAAAATTGGGTCACCTGGGCTCATAATCTAGGTCACTAGATCTAATTAAAGAAATACCTTTAGGGCACTCTAGAGGTCACATTTCTTGCACAATTGACTTGAAGGTTGGTCAGAATGTTTGTCTTGATGAAATATTGGGTGAGTTTGAAATTGGGTCAGCTGGGGTTATAAACTAGGTTACTGGGTCAAATTTAAGAAACACTTTGTGGGCACTTCAGAGTCTCAGTTAACTTGAAAACTGTTCAGAATGTTTGTCTTGATAATTTTTTTGATGAGTTCTAAATTGGGTCACATGGGGTGATAAATTAGGTCACTAGGTCAACTTATTGAGATTCCTTGTGGACGCTCTAGAGGCCACATTTAAGCTCAATTGACCTGATAATTGGTCAGAAATTGGATTATGCTCTTTGAGTGAATTTCGCCTATTGACTCAGGTGAGTGATCCAGGGCCATCATGGCCCTCTTGTTTGCTTTGAGTATTCACTGAAAGAGTATTCACTGACAGAGAACTTTTACAGAGAGTTGCACCTGCACACAGTGCACTTGCTTTAGTTTTGTTTCTGTTTTTCACAGGAGCATACTTAGCCAAGACTTTTCAGAGCCCTGATTTAGTACTGGTGAAACCTAGGACACTCATGAATAAGGGAGCTTCTGCAGTTTTATGATTAATGTCGAAAAACAGCATAAGACACCTTTCAATGGAAATATTGTTTCCATTATTGTAAAAAAGAGCTGAGGTGAAGCCAACATTTACTCTTTGCAAAGCTTTTACAGTGTTTTAACCCTTTACCACACAATCCTGAGTTTAAAAAAAAAGAGGTGTTTGAAAACATGATGGGAAAAGGAGAAAATGCCGGTACTCTGCATTTTCTCCTTTTCCTCCCTTGTTTTCAACCGTGTCAAAGAGCTTCGGTTCATTTGCATTGCTTTAAAATTTGTTGTCTGCAGATCCTTTCAATTTGGAAGAGTCTAGAATGTTTCGTTTGGTAAAGAGTTAAAGTGCCTTAATTATTTACAGTGTACATGTATTATTAGCCAAGGATAAATTTATGTAAACAAACATTGTTTGGGAGTGGTTATAATGTACTGTTTGTGAAAACTTGTGTTTTTTACTATGATTTAATGCATGAAGACATGTTGAAACTTCAATGCAGAGTGAGAAATTGCTTATAACAAACACTTTTTCTTTTTTCTACAAAGTATTTGAAAGTGGTCTATGAGTAAACGGAGATCATCTCCATGTTGCCGTGTTATTGTAAGCTGCTATTTTCTAATGTGATAATCTTAGTTGCAGCTCATGTCATTGTTTCCAGTGTTCACAGTTAACTGGGTGCAAATATTGTATAATGATGAACAGTTAAAAATGAAAGGTTTATCCCTTCACCACATGATCCCGACTTTTAACGACCCTGAGGAGGACAGCTTTTGAAAACATTTTGGGGAAAGGAGAAAATGCTGGTAACCAGCATTTTCTCCTTTTCCCACAATGTTTTCTACCCTATTAAGGACAAATTTCGTCATTTGGGTCAACTCTAATTTGTCAGCTGCAAATTCTTTCAATTTCGACCAGTCTAAAATTTTGTCCATTGGTAAGAAGTTAAATTGATAGACATTGTTAGTTCACCAGTACACAAAGTCGTTAATGGGAGCTGTTGTGATCACAGATCTCTATGTTATCCATTTTCTTAACCAAAATTAAATTAGCAGTTCTCAAATTTTCTGTGCAGCCCTCCCAAGTTTGGTGGAAGAAAGCTTATATATGTAAATACTTTGCTTACTACAAATGATAGTGCTTACTGACGGACCACAAAACAGAGCTTATACCCATCAAAGCGTGAACCCTTTACCACGAAATCCTGATTTTTTTAATGACCCTTAAAAAAAGCTTTTGATGGTAACTAGCATTGTCTCCTTATCTCACAATATCTTCTACTCTTTCACAGCCAATTGTAGAAACATTTAAACTGTTATCTGCACATGCTTTCAATTTGGAAAAGTACAAGGTTTTGTCATTTAGTGAAGAGTCAAATGTAGATTTACTTGTAAACTAGTTTACTTTAGTCATTATGTAAAATTGTCAGTTACAGTTCTCTTAAGCAATATACTTCGACTTCTTTTACCCTTTGTGTTTAAAGGAAAGAAAACTTGAAATTTTAAAAATGCAGTAGTGAGATACCTGTAATTATGAAGAGATATCAAGTAAACTTTCAGATATTGTTGATAAAGATGTGGTTGTGGTTAGTTTTTTCTCACAATTCTGACTCTTTGTTCAAGGTCATTAATCATTCTTAGCTTTTGTTAAAGAAATATTTGTGCAAGTTTTTTTGGATATGAATTAAACTGTTAAAAGTATTTCATTTCAGAATCTAATCTTGATCTCAATTAGTTTGTAGATGTATTCTGAACCCAAGTGAGACTTTTGTTTGACCAGGAAACTCTTCTTAAGAGTGACGAGTTTTCCTATAATGAGCATGAGTTTAACACTGTATAGTACATATGAGCTACGCTTTGTCAAAAGGGGATTTAATGCATCTACAAAAAGCATTGACCCATCTCGGCCTCTGCAGGCTGACAAGGGTCAATCGTTTTTTGCTATTTGTAAATGTTTTACATGTCCAAGGACCATCTGAATTTATTATTCAGTTGATTGCTAAACAAAACTGATTTTATGGATCCATAATTATGTGATCACCTGCCCAATATAAAGCATCACAGATAGGTATTAAACCTGTTTTCCCAGGGCACTGGTCGTAAAGTTGGAATGGAATGTGTGTGTCGGCTGTAAACAAAAGGTTGTTGTGTATCTATGTCTAGTCGCCCGCCTGGGTGGCTCAGTGGTGAGTGTGTCGGACTCATGACCTGGTGGTTGTGAGTTCGATACCCGGTTGAGGCGAACTTTCTTTCTGGCGTATTTTCGCCTCTCACCTCTGCTGAAGCATGTGAGAAAAGTAGTCGGTGGCTTTGGAAAGAAAGTTGTGTTAGTACTGGTGTGAGAAAGCCAGGAAACACATGTGCGTCACTGACCGCCATGATATGACCTTAGCTGTTAAAGTGGCGTTAAACCCCAATACAACCAACCAACCAACCAACTATGTCTAGTCAGTTATTTGTACAAAGCTTTTGTTAATTATTGACAATTTTTGACTGCCTTTTAGCTAATGCAATAACATATGTACATGTATCTCTGGTAGTTTTGTACTGCTTTTAAGAACAACATTGTCTCAACATTTAAGGGAGCACATATTGTTGTACCTTTTATGACTTACCCCATTTGCTAGAAGGATACTTTTTGAGTGGACAAACACTCAACACCAACATTACATATGTTTGTATTGTTGGTTTGAAGCACATATAGACTTGTTAATTATTGAAAACTTTTGTAGACAACAGACTACACATTGGCTTTAATGTCTGGATTTTCCCAAAAAGGGATTAGTTGGTAAAGGGTAACACAGATTGTAAATGCAAGCTTGTTGTCTAATCCTTTACCACACTATCCCAAGCTTTTACTACCCTGAGAAAAAGGTGTTTTAAAAACATGTGGAAATAGGAGAAAATGTTAGTAACCAGCATTTTCTCTTTTTCCCACAATGTTTTCAGCCCTATCAAAGCCAATTCCTTCATTTTGCGACACATTTAAACTGTCAACTGCAAAAAAATCTTTCTATTGGGGTCTACTGTTGTGAAGAGTTAAAAAAATTGTTACAGTTGAAACAATAGTGAAACAGTATTATTGTAAAAGCATCACAATGATAAAGTGTTTGTGAATGGGTTTTTCACTGGAAGTTAAGCATTTACCCCACAATTCTGAGCTTTACAGACCTGGAGCAAGAAGGCTTTTGAAAATATTGTGGGAAAAGGAGAAAATGCTGCTTACTAGCATTTTCTCCTTTGCCCACAATATTTTCTACCCCTCTAAAAATAACTTTAAACTTTTGAGTCACATTTATTTTTACGTCTGGAAATACTTTCAATTTGGACAAGTCTAAAATGTTGTTGTTTGGCAGTAAGTTGAGCAGAGACACAGCTTATCTGACAACATTTCTTTTTAATTTGGCTGAATCTTTACTTAATGTAATATTTTATTACACTGCATGCTTGCTATGTCAAGTTCAATGGCTAAAGCCTAAAGGTCAATCCTGCGTTAATTGTGTGCTTATTTATCTATTTATCAACATTTATCTTTGGAAAAATTAAATACTGCTCGACTGATCTTTGATTGTATGGAAAACATTGTGGGAAAAGTGAGAAGGCTTGTAAGAAGTGAGATTTATTAAATGCATTTCAAGGCAGTGCTTTTTCACAACATTAACTGGTACAAAATGATCTTGTTTGAATCTTTTTAACATTTGTTCAACAATATAACATATTAAAGTTATGTAATGGTGCAGATCACCTATTCATGTCTTTCACCAGTGGTAGAGTAGGGGTGTGCTATGTCTTACATGTGCTTATGGACACTCACACTCAAACAGCACTGCCATCTTGAATTGAATATAGAAAATGGGCAACACAAACCCACTGCCCATGTGATTTAGACATGTCGGACAACAGTAGATTTTATCCTTTAAGTACTGAACCTGGATTTATTGGCTTATGCAGAGTAATGCAGATTAAGATCAGTCTGTCCAGAATATGCAGTGTGATCTTTGATCTGCAGTGTCCTCTTCATTACCAGATATTCTGACAAAAACGGCTTTGAATTGCAGTATATGTTAGTTAAGTAATTAGAGAGAATGGCGATTTCATTTAGCACTACAAGGATTAATTTAAGTAAAATTGTTTTTGAAAGGGAAGAAAACTATGGAAAAGGGAGAGAATGCTGTTCACCAGCAATTCCTTTTTTCTACAAGCCCTCTTCTACAGGGTCATTGGACCACAGAAATTGTTTGGTAAAGGATTAACTCCTTACCAAACGACAAAATTTGGACAGGACCAAATTGAGAGCATTTGCAGAAGACATATAAAAAGTTACTGAAAAAGCGATTTCTGTATTTGATAGGTTAGGTAACATTGTGGGGAAAGAAGAAACTGCTAGTTACAAAAAGCCTTTTCTTATAGGGTCAGTTAAAACCAGGGCTTGTGTGGTAAAGAGTCGGTAAAACGTTATTTTCAAAGCTTGCAAATGACTCTTTCTTTTCTGTTAACAAGATGTGTATAAAGTTGTATTTTTTTTCTGTTGCAGTAGGTTTCAATGATAATTGTTTACTTTTTATAGACAAGTTTTAGACCCTTTTTAGCTATAGATTGAGAATGAGCCTTTTATCTATTTAATGCTTTAAGTTTTGCATTTAGGTCTACTGGTTGAAGGTCAGAAGATTTATGTTATGGCATGGTTTCTGGTGTCTGTTGGTCTGTCAAGATTTTCTCTTTTACAGGTGAAAGTCTACATATTTCATGTAATTTTCATCAAATTGTACACTTGTCTGCAAGATGAAGGCTGTATTTTGTACCTAATTCCTTTTAAACTTGCAGTGATTATCTGGATTACTAAGGATGGAACTCTATTAAAATGAAACAACTATGTCCCCAACCTTTCAGTATTATCAGAAATGGATACTTGATAGTAACTATATAGACCGTTGACCGTTGTCATTATCGAAGAGGTTTTCTTCAAACTCAGGTACATGTAGGTCTAAAACTATAAATAGGAGAACCCATATCATAACAATGGATATACGTCAAAATATTTTAACACTGTTTGCCAGTTTTCTCGACTTAGAATTTTCTGTGACGATTGATTGATTGTTTGGCGTTTAACGCCGTTTTAAACATTATTTCAAATATATCGCGGCGACCAGTGCACCTTTCCATGCTATCCTTGAGTTTCTTTTACCAGTACTCCGCACACTATTCTTTCCAAGCAACTGGTTGCTTTCCCACATAACCATAGTGGAGACAATAGTCAGCGGTGAGAGAGGAATGAATCCAGGGGATCGAACCAGCGACTCCTCTGACAAAGTAACTGAAGTGGAGCATTGGCAACCACATGTGATGCTCTTGTGATTCTATCATTAATTTCCGAATCAAAAGGTCACCCAAGATGGTCGTCTGTACCTTAAAATTGTAATGTCCTGACATCGAAGGATGAATATAAAACTATTCCATCTGTACTTTGGAAATTTATACAGGAGAGGGAAAAATCCTTTCATTCCTGGGAAAAGCATTGTTCGATCATCTGGTTTAGATATGATGTGTTCAATTGAATTGTGTGATGAATTCATCTCAAGATGTCTAAACAAGGTGATATAAGAAAAGAGAAGTTTTTTTCCATGTTCTGTAAAGTTTTTCAAAACGCAGATGAAGTTGTTTCGCATTCACTTTCGACATGCAAACAAGTTTCTTTAAATAGTAACAAGATGGCTGCCGATTGTGTCACCTTTGTTGGGGACCAAAATGGCGCCTATACTACTAACATTCTAGAGAACCTGGACAAATAGGCCTTCTTGATAAACTAGTGGTGTGTATTTAGAAATACCTGTCCCTAAGTATGATAAATGGTGGTATTTCCTTGCCGGGTTGTCGTAGCATATATATATATATATATACACACACACAGACATTGTCCTATTTATGGGGTGTCTGTGTAAGACCCACTTATGTGGTGCAATTTTTAAACCAACATGTGTGGCATATATAATATATATAATATATATGACCCACATCTTGGTATAATTTACAGTCAAGCCGGATTCCGGACTACTCTTAAAAATATTATCTTTAAAGATAGCCTGCCACGAGAAAATTTATATAAATCATGGCTGTTAACATATTCCCAACCTGACATTAACATATCTGTAAGATCATATCTTATAGATAAATGTTTTACAAATAAATGATATATCATTAATAGATGAAACAACATAAGATCTAACTTAACAGTGAACCTTTCATTACAAAATATTAATGAAGTGTTTTAAAAAGTAGTTTTGGCCTATGGTTTTGTCTGTAGGGCTTTTGTATCACGGGGATTTTGTCATGAAGTTCATTCATATACAGAACTTAACTTGAAGCCCGATTATAAAAATCAAACGAAACGTTAAAGTTTTTAAATGTATTAAAATACTATTTCTCGTACATACAGAATCACGCCGAGGGAGTTTCCCAAAATTCAGTATTAAATGAACGCCCCAGAATTTGTTACGATAAATATGTATGTCTTATGATTATTGACAGGATAATACTGCATGTTTTATACACCGATCTTTATCTTTTCTTCAAAGTTGGGGAAAAAAAAAAAAAACAGGTACATGTATATAACTACATCTCGGATGTGCGCTATATATTTTCGATAATTTCGATGAATGATGCATCACAAATTCGGGATAATTGTAGTACTTATATCCTATAAACAATGCTGAGAAAATATAGTGTGATATATACACCCCACAATTTTTTACCGATTGTATAGCTATTTACATGTACTGAAAAACCACCAAGGATTTGAATGTAAATTCCGCCATGGAATTTTTCATTGTAAGAAAGCACTAGGATTTCAGTATAACTATTATTGTGTATGTCTTATGATTAATTATGTGAAAAGATGGGGTGATATATACACCCCACATTATTTTATTCGCAATTGTATAAAAATCACAGTTACATGCACTGTGCATTCTGTAGAATTTCGTTCTACATGTTCACACAATAAATTCAGAACATTTATATGTTAGTCTTTTAATTAATGATGAGAAAATATGGGGTGATATATACACCCAATATCATTTTATTGCCTATGTGTAATCATATACATGTAAAAAAAAGTTGCAATGACTGACTTATTGTAAGCGCAAGCGAGAATCAAACCAGGAACATCCGGTCTTAAATACCAGACACTATCCACTTGGCCATTGAGTTTTACCAGATATTGGACTGAAAAATCATCCCGGAAAATAACCAGATAACATCATATGTGTCAATCCTTTCAAAGTGCTCACTTTCAATAAAAGTCGTGTATGAGAAACAACATTGTTTCATAACATTGCTTTTGTAGACGCGTAATGACTGGGTCGGCGATATACCTACTTAATTCTGTGTTACAGCTTTAAAACCAACATGTGTTACATATATATAGCATCACAATACATATTACTCACATCTTGGTATAATTTACAGTCAAGCCGCATACTGGACTACTCTTACAATAAATTATCCTTTAAGATATTCTATCACAAGAAATTTTCAAAAGATCATGGCTTTTCACATATTCCCCATTTGACATTAACATATCTTTTAGATAATATCTTATAGATAAATATCTTACAAATCTATAATAATTATATCATTGATAGATGAAACAAGATAAGGTCAAACTTAAGAATTAACTTTTAATTACATTATACTTAAGCGTTTTTTTTTTTTTTTTTTTTTTTTTTTTTAAAGAAGTTTTGTCCAATGGTTTTGTCTGTAAGGCTTTTCTAGCACGAAGATTTTGTCCTAAAGTTCTTCCATACACTGAACTTAATTTGAAGCCCGATAATGAGAATTATACGAAACGTTATTTTTTTTTTTAATATAAATACTATTTCTTGTACATACAGAACATCCCACATTTTTTTATTTCTTTTTATTCCTTGAAGTAAAACAGAAATAATGTATAGAAATTATCTCTGGTGTGCACTGTTTATCCCCGATAATTTTGTATTCTATGAATGCGTCATGAATTCAGCATAACTAAAGTATATATTCTTTAATCAATGCTGAGATAATATGGGGTGATATATACACCCCACATTTTTCAACGATTGTATAACTATTTCCATGTGGTAAAAAAGCACCAAAGATTTGTACTGTAAATTCCTTAGAATTTTGTATCGTAAGACAGCACTATTAATTCAGCATAACTATTATTGGGTATGTCTTATGATTAATTATGTGAAAAGATGGGGTGGTATATACACATTCATTTATTCATAATTGTGTGAAAAATCACATCTACAGAAAAACGCACCAGATTTGCACTGTGCATTCTGTAGAATTTCTTTCTACATGTACATACCATAAATTCGGGACATTTATGTGTTAGTCCTTTAATTAATGATGAGAAAATATGGGGTGATATATATATACACCCCATATCATTTTATTGCATATGTGTAATCATATCCATGTATAAAAAACATTGCAGTGACTGACGTTATTGTAAGCACAAGCGAGAATCAAACCAGGAATATCCTATCTTGAATACCAGACGCTATCCACTTGGTCATTGCGTTTTACTAGAAATTGGACTGAAAATCATTTCTGAAAACAACCAAATGATATCCTATGTGTCAATCCTTTCAAAACGCTCACTTTAGATAAAAATCGTGTATGAGAAACAACGGTTTTTCACAACATTGCTTGTGTAGAAGCGTAATGACTGGGTCGGCGGTATACTTGAAAACATATGTATTGCAGCTTTCAAATCAAGATGTGTGTCATTTATAATATACACAGAATTATGATCTATATGACCCATATCTCGGTGTAATTTACAGTTTAGCTTAATACCGGAATTGTGTTATAAGGATTAATCTTTAAAGATGTTCTGCCAGGAGAAAATTTATATAAATCATGGCTATTCACATATTCCCCATTTGACATTAACATATCTTTCAGATCATATCTTATAGATAAATATCTTACAAATAATTAAAATATCGTTAATAGATGAAACACAAGGTCAAACTTAAGAATTAACTTTTAATTACATAATACTTAAACAGTATTTTAAAAAGTAGTTTTTTTTCCAATGGTTTTTGTCTGTAGGGCTTTTTAAGAACGCGGATTGTGTCATAAAGTCCATTCATACACTGAACTTAATTTGATGCCCGATCACAACAATTATACGAAACGTATTTTATTATTATTATTATTATTTTATTTAAATATATAAAAATGCTATATTTCGTATATACAGAGACACGATGAAAGAGTGTGCTGTACATTTTCCGTAATTCTGTATAAAATGAACGTCTCAGGATTTGATACGATAAATATATATGTCCAATGATTATTGGTAAGATAAAACGGGACATTTTATATACCCAACACTATATATTTCCTCTACATCAAACACAATTCTATTCTTCAAAGTAAAACAGAAATAATGTATAGAAGTTATCTCGAGTGTGCACTGTATATTTTCGATAATTTCGTACTTGATGAATGCATCATGAATTCAGAATAATTGTAGTCTTACATCCTATAATCAATGCTGAGAAAAAATGGGGTGATATATACACCCCACAATTTTTTACCCATTGTATAGCTATTTACATGTATACACCCAAAATCACTAATAAGGCACATTTTTGGCTTAAGAAACTCGAAAAAATCAACTTTAATTTTCATCATGATGTAAATAGATAAGAGTCCCGACACTTTTCCAAATTACATTCCATATAGTTGTCGATGATTAAGCCGTAATTTCATCGTAAAACATTTGCATGTATTTTCTTTTCACAACATTGAAGGAGAATAGATCATTAAGCCAAAAATTCTTTTTCTAGGAACAAAACACAACATTGATGTACAGTTTTGAATGTCAGTAAGCGATTGATGATTTAAGCATTTTACTTTGGCGACAAGAAACTACAGATATTATAGTTTTCTGAGATACTCAGAATATATGCATTGATTGCTGAACAAATGAATAATTATCTGATTAGAAAACACTGGAAATTATAACGTATGTATCAGTGAAATTCATAAATACAATTTTTAGAAAACAGGCGAAATGTATTGCATAAAAGTAAGAATTTCCAACCAGTGATTACATTTGCCTATGTCAGTGAGTATTTTTTTCTTTTTAAAGACCGATAATAAATAGTCACCAAAACTGCCGCTTTTCTGCAGATGTCCTAAAATGATCTCTCCGGTTATTAAGACTTCGCTTGATTACCGACTGAAGGGGCAGAATCATCTTTCATGCTTAGAAACATGACCTAGTCACTCTGACTAGCTTACTTTACATCGACTATGATTTAACCATGCCTAAGGCTGAAGTTTTAATCTATATAACGTATGTATTTGTTCCATGTGACGTCTATATAACGGTGAATGATAACATTCTGAACACAGAAAATTATGATATAATTACTGTAAAATACAAGAACAACAGAACATCAGAATAATTTGTACAGCGTGGGTAGGGAAAAGTTCAGCAGTGTATCGGTAACGTATGTATCAGATTAGCCCAGTCAGAGTTGAGCATCGTTCATGTCATTTATCATCTCGAAAGATTTGGGTTTTTTTTTTCAGTCTCCACGAGCGTGTAGCATAAACAGCCTTTTGGACTCTTCCATTGATTGGAGATCTCCTATTATACACGAGATTTGATCGGCACTGGGGCTGCAATGTGCAGGGTGTGACCACGTAACCCCTAAAGTTAATCCGCTCCATCCATTTAGTTTTATTACCTTTAATTATCAGATTATCAGAGAGGGAATGGGATTTAAACAGGATATGTGTTTTCTTACTGGCTTCTCTATCAATCATCTAAACTACGTACACAGACCAACAGGAAACGATTCGCTTATTGTCTGGCCGATCCTTGACCTGGAAAATATGCCCCATGACGACAGGGCAAGACCTATAGTTTCACAACCTCGAAAGAAAAAAAATAGAAGTGAAAGCTTCATGGGTAATCATGTAGTAAAGGGAGTAATTATAGAAATATGATCATCAAATCCTAATAAAGGGAGGAACCAATCCAGCGATGAAATTCCAGGGTAAGTTTCTTTCAAGAGCATGACACTGTCCTGGAAGGTCTGATACGATACTAAAGCTGAATGCCTTAGGAGAAGACTCACTCCAGAACCATACTTCCTTTTATTGAAACCCTGCTTTGTTTTAAAGCAAGTGAGGCTCTTGAGAGAGGCTTCCGTGGCGAAATTTTCTGCTCTAGAGAGAAGCGAAGTCTAACTTCAGAGCAAGACTTCCAGGATACGTGTAACCCTGAAATACGTCTTCCACAGCAAGCCTCACTCCCAGGCTCTTCCAAGAGGAAGTCCAACTCTTGGAGATGTCTAAATTTACAACACAGAAGTAAACATGGTTATTTCGCTGTTTTGCTCTTGTATTGAAAAAGAAGCACGTCTTTCTTTCGTTCAAGGCGTAATAGTACTTCTGTATTTCGCTCTTTGACAGGGAGTAATTTGAGTAACAACGTAGGTATCGATACATACGTTAATCTTTGTGTACTCTGTATTTCGATGCAGAAAAAGGTAGTTTCACACATCTAAAGATTATAAGATTTATTAAAGACCATCTTTATTCATGGCATAATTGTGGTGTCACGATTCAGACTATAATATGAATTATTATTGGGAAATAGGGAATCGATCAGCCGTCACAGAAATTAAGGATGTTGTCTTTGGAGTATTTGTCAATGCATGTAGGTACAACTAAGCCGGCAGATTTGAAACGAAAGAATGCGTATTTTCTTTCATGGACTTTTCTAGTAATAGTTCTAACATGATATGTATCGAAAGAATCTTTCCTGGTAGGCATATGTATTGGTCCTTAACACCAATACATATGATACTATCAGTAACGTATGTATCAGTATTACAGGTTGCCAAAAAAATGGTTAAAAACTTCTGAACTAAGATTATTGCATTTTATCTTCAAGTAGGTTAACCTGTTAAATACCTCAAACATAAACAAACATTTATGAACAGCACAGTCTCATTCAGCTTAGAAGCCAAAAAAGTAGCTCTCATTTCTTAAAAGAAAAAGATAAAAGAGCGAAAATTACTCAGATTTTTTCAAGAATGCATAACATGGCAACCTGCATAAGCTTACACTATGAAATATGCCTCTTACAAATGATGAAATGGTTGCCTGTCATAATATTTCAATTTATTCTGCCCCGTATGTATCGATAATGTATGTATTATTTGGTACCGTATTCAATATTTTTTATCTGTGTGTTGAAAACACCTGGTCTTCTCACAGTTCAGCTCGAAGGTGAAATATCCATGCTTTATTCAAATTGCATCCAAAAGGCACAGATAGATTTTTGTTCAAATTATTCCTGGGTATCGTATGTATCGCTATGTTTTTACGCTACTGGTATGCTAACTGAAAATCGCATTTGCTGTAAAAAATGGTATCATTACACTCCCAAAAATACTTTTTCCAAAATTTTGAAAGCTGTTACCTTTTTCAAAACATTTCTCGTTTACACTGGCTGCACGATGTACCTCCATAAGATTGAGTTTTGAAAGAGCGTCACGTATGTATCATAACCCTTGCGACATTGTTTGCAGTGATCGTAATTTTCAAATCAATGGGTCTTTTTCTACGGATTCTAACCTCCTTGAAAATACAATGAAATTTCAAAACTATGATAGTAAAAATGTGTTATTAAACGGTATTATATGTACGTGGTAGAGTACGGAAGAAATAAATCCAGGCGTGCGACAGTAACGTATGTATCGTTTTTACATCTTACATGTGTTGTAAAAGAATATCTAAACAGATAGTTGAAAAAATATGGGGTTTCAGAGTTGACCCAACTCAAGAACTTTACTCGGGAAAACGTTTCTATCTTCTTCCGGCAAGTTAACTTGACGAAACAGCATGCGACATTTATAACTCAAATGTGTGCCTTATTAGTGATTTTGGGTGTAATATAGAAAAACCAGGTGCCAAGGATTTGAATGTAAATTCCATGGAATTTTGTATTGTAAGAAAGGACTATGATTTCAGCATAACTATAATTGTGTGTGTGTTGTGATTAATTATGTGAAAAGATGGGGTGATATATAAACCCCACATTATTTCATTCGCAATTGTATAAAAATCACAGTTACAGAAAAACGCCCAAGATTTGCACTGTGCATTCTGTAGAATTTCGTTTTACATGTACACACCATAAATGCGGAACATTTATATGTTAGACATTTAATTAGTGATGAGAAAATATGGGGTGATATATCATTTTATAGCCTATGTGTAATCATATACATGTAAAGAAAAAAACATTGCAATGACTGACGTTATTGTAAGCGCAAGCGAGAATCAAACCAGGAACATCCTATCTTAAATACCAGACGCTATCCACTTGGCCGTCGAGTTTTACCAGATATTGGACTGAAAAATCATTCCGGAAAATAACCAGATAGTATCGCATGTGTCAATTTTTTTAAAGCGCTCACCTTCAATAAAAGTCGTGTATGAGAAACAACATTGTTTCATAACATTGCTTTTGTAGACGCGTAATGACTGGGTCGGCGGTATACTTATATATGTGTTACAGCTTTTAAGCCAACTACATATTACCCACATCTTGGTATAATTTACAGTCAAGCCGGATACCGGACTACTCTTAAAATAAAAAATCCTTTAAGATATTCTACCACTAGAAATTTTGAAAAAGATCATGGCTTTTCACATATTCCCCATTTGACATTAACATATCTTTTAGATCATATCTTATAGATAAATAGCTTACAAATATATAATATATCATTAATAGATGAAACAAAATAAGGTCATACTTAAGAATTAACTTTTAATTACATAATACAGAAGCGGCTTTTTTTTTTTAAACTTTTTGTCCAATGGTTTTGTCTGTAAGGCTTTTCTAGCACGAAGATTTTGTCCTAAAGTTATTTCATTCACTTAACTTAATTTGAAGCCCGATAATGAGAGTTATACGAAACGTTATTTTTTTTAAAATATATATGAATACTATTTCTCGTACATACAGAACATCCAACATTTTTTTATTTCTTTTTATTCCTTCAAGTAAAACAGAAATAATATATAGAAATTATCTCTGGTGTGCACAGTATATCCCCGATAATTTTGTATTCTATGAATGCATCATGAATTCAGAATAATTAAAGTATATATTCTTTAATCAATGCTGAGATAATATGGGGTGATATATACACCCCACATTTTCAACAACTGTATAACTATTTCCATGTGTAGAAAAAATACCAAAGATTTTCACTGTAAATTCCTTAGAATTTGTATTGTAAGAAAGCACTATGAATTTAGCATAACTATTATTGGGTATATCTTATGATTAATTATGTGAAAAGGTAGGGTGATATATACACATTATTCTATTCATAATTGTGTGAAAAACACATCTACAGAAAAACGCCCCAGATTTGCGCTGTGCATTCTGTAGAAATTCGTTCTACTTGTACACACCATAAATTCGGGACATTTATGTGTTAGTCCTTTAATTAATGATGAGAAAATATGGGGTGATATATATATATACACCCCATATCATTTTATTGCCTATGTGTAATCATATTCATGTATAAAAAATATTGCAGTGACTGACGTTATTGTAAGCACAAGCGAGAATCAAACCAGGAACATCCTATCTTAATACCAGACGCTATCCACTTGGCCATTGCGTTTTACCAGAAATTGGACTGAAAATCATTCCGGAAAATAACCAAATGACATCGTATGTGTCAATCCTTTCAAAGCGCTCACTTTAAATAAAAATCGTGTATGAGAAACGATAGTGCTTCACAACATTGCTTTTGTAGAAGCGTAATGACTGGGTCGGCGGTATACTTGAAAACATATGTGTTGCAGGTTTCAAACTAACACGTGTGGCATTTATAATATACACAGAATTATGATATATATGACCCACATCTCGGTATAATTTATAGTTTAGCCTGATACCTGACTTGTCTGAAAAGGAAAATTCTTTAAAGATGTTCTGCCACGAGAAAATTTATATAAATCATGGCTTTTTACATATTCCCCAAATGACATTAACATATCAGTCAGATCATATCTTAAAGATAAGAATATCTTACAAAAAAATGAAATATCATTAATAGATGAAACAACAGAAGGTCAAACTTAAGAATTAACTTTTAATTACATAATACTTAAACAGTATTTTAAAAAGAAGTTTTTTTCCAATGGTTCTGTCTGTAGGGCTTTTTTAGAACGGGGTTTTTGTCATAAAGTCCATTCATACACTGAACTTAATTTAAAGCCCGATCAAAACAATAATACGAAACGTTTTTTTTTTTTTTTTTCTTTTTTTAAATATATAGAATTACTAATTTCGTACATAGAGACATGATGAAAGAGTGTGCTGTACATTTTCAATAATTCTGTATTAAATGAACGTCTCAGGATTTGATACAATAAATATGTATGTCCAATGATTATTGGTAAGATAATACGAGACATTTTATACACTATATATTTCCTCTACACCCAACACAATTTTATTCCTCGAAGTAAAACAGAAATAATGTATGGTATTTATCATTGGTGTGCACTGTATATTCCCGATAATTCTGTATTCTATGAATGCATCATGAATTCAGAATAACTAAAGTATATATCCTTTAATCAATGCTGAGAAAATATGGGGTAATATATACACCCCACATTTTATTACCGGTTGTATACTATTTACATGTATAGAAAAACATCAAAGATTTGCTCTGTAAATTCCTTAGAATTTTGTATTGTAAGAAAGCACTACGAGTTCAGTATAGCTATTGTCATGTATGTCTTGTAATAATTATGCGAAAAGATGGGGTGATATATACACCCCACATTATTTTATTCGCCATTGTATAAAAATCACATTTACAGAAAAAAACGCCCCAGATTTGCATGGTGCATTCTGTAGATTATCGTTTTACATTTACTCACCGTAAATTTCGGAACATTTATATGTAAGCCCTTTATTTAATGATGAGAAAATATGGGGTGATAAATACACTCCATATCATTTCATTGCCTATGTGTAATCATATACATGTATATGTTCGGTGCAAAGAAAGAATCCAGGTGCAATTCCGAAATTGTCCAGCGCAAAGTAGGAATCCTACTTTGTCCGCCGATTCCGGAATTGTACTGCACAATTCTAGAATTGCACAAGGGAGATATATCACATTTTGATCAGATATGGTCTGTGCGCATATAGGTTGATTGATTGAGTGGTGTTTTACGCCGCTTTCAACAATATTTCAGTCATATCACGGCGACAGCTCAAATATTCATGTACTTCCTGGGTTTCACCAGTACTAGGTGCAAATAGGAATAGGCTTGGACAAAGTAAGAATTCAAAGGGTAGAGCAAAGTGAAAATAGTCGGACAAGGTAAGAATAACCAAAGGGATTTCTTTACAAAAAATGTAAAGAAACAGAAAACATGATGGGTTGTCTTGCAACTGAGGATATTTCGCCATTCCCACATGAAGCAACTAAGGTCAAGCGAGGACGAAGGTGTAGATCAATGCTTTCATGCTAAACTATAAAAACATCGTGAGAAAAAGAGAAAATCCTGGTTACCAGCAATTTATTATTTTCCCATTATGTTTTCTTCTCTTTCAAAGAAAAATTAAGCAACATCTAACTTGTTGTCTGCAAATGCTTTCATTTTGGACTAGTTAAAATTGTGGTTAACTGGTAAAGGGTAAAACTACAAAATATTGCAGTATCAAAGTTCTTTTCACCAGGGAGAATCTCAAAGTATCAAACAGTGTGGATCCAAGATTAGACTACATCTCTTGTGCAGTTTGATTTTGATCTACATTCTCTGCGAAACCCATCTAGTTCGTGCTCAGCAGCTAAACGGTTAATCCTGAGATATCTTTGTGCTATCGTAAGACTGCGGCCTAAATAGATTTACTGCCCAAGTGACAAATTTTTAGATACAGCCAAATTCAAAAGTATTTGCTGACGACAAATTAAAGTCTACGGTCCCTAACTCTCCTATCATAAGACGGAAGCTTCCATAATTGGCCGAATAGCCTTTACGAAAACGTCGATGTTACACGGTATTTACCGATGAGTTAGCGAGTCTACGGCTTCTAACTCTCATATTAAAAGACGGAAGCTGCCGAGATTGGCCGAATAGCCTTTACGAAAACGTCTATGTTTACCGGTGAGTTTGGGGCCGTAGACCTTAAATGTAGCTCAAGTGAAAACATTATGGAAAAAGGAGAAAATTCTAGTTGTCAGCATTTTCTAGCTTTTGCTCAATGTTTTCAGTAGCCTTCTTCTTTAGGGTCATTAAAACTTCTGTGGTATTTTACAGATATTGTTTTTCTTTTCCAACAATGCTCATGCTGCAACACATGCCATTTATTTCTCATTACGTAATTCTTTTATCTTTGTTTAATATTTAATATTAGTATGGTATTTCGGTTATCATGTTAAACAATAAAACACATGCTACCTTATTTAGTATTTATCATTATCCTGTCGACCTAAACTTGAAAAACATGATGCTAAGCACATGGTTTAGTGACAAAGCCGCATTTATTCCGATTTTTACATGTTATTGTGCCTTTCAACGCTATTTTAGTTAGAACTAAATTCAAGACAGTTTTCACCATGAGTGTCAATCACTCTCAACCAATAGTATCGCTGTACTAATAAACAAACATGAATAATAATGGCCAGAAAATGATGGAAATATGAAAATGAACATGAGAAAATAAATATTTTTACACTGTCCTCGATTACTACTTTGCACAAGCGAGATAATTGATTCTCATTTTGTTTCAATTCCTACATTGCGAAGGGACAATTCCGTAATTGAATCGCGCCAGGCAGGAATTCTTACTTCGCCCGGCAAAGTGACAATTCCTACTTTGCGCAGAACACATATACAAAACATTGCAGTGACTGACGTTATTGTAAGCGCAAGCGAGAATCAATCCAGGAACATCCCATCTTAAATCCTAGACCCTATCCACTTGGCCATTGAATTTTACCAGAAATTGGACTGAAAACCACTCCGTAAAACAACCAAATGATATCGTATGTGTCAATGCTTTCAAAGCGTGCACAGTTTAAATAAAAGTCGGATATGAGATACAACAGTGTTTCACAACATGTTGCTGCTTTTGTAGAAGCTGGGTCGGCGGTATACCTACATATGTGTTGCAGCTTTCAAACCAACATGTGTGGCATATAAAATATTCGCAGAATCATAATATTAATGATCCACATGTTGGTTATTCGCAAATAGCCTGATACCGGACTTCTCTTAAAAGGAATTATCTTTAAAGATGTTCTGCCACGAGAAAATTTATATAAATCATGGCTGTTCACATTTTCCCAATCTGACATTTACATATCTGTTAGATCATATCTTATAGATAAATATCTTACAAATAAATGATATATCATTAATAGATGAAACAACACGAGATCAAACTTAATAATGAACTTTTTCTGACATAATACTTAAGCAGTATTTTAAAAAGTAGTTTTGTCGTATGGTTTTGTCTGTAGGGCTTTTTAGCACCGGGATTTCGTCCTAAAGTCCACTCATACACTGAACTTAATTTGAAGCCCAATAATAACATTTATACAAAACGTTAATTGTTTTCAAATATATTAAAAAATTCTCGCACACACAGAAACACGCTGAAAGAGTGTGCTGTATATTTCCTGTCATTTTGTATCAAATGGACGTCTCAGAATTCGGTATGGTAAACATGTATGTCTAATGATTATTGATAAGATAATATGAGACATTTTATATACCAAACTCTATTTTATCCCTCTACAACCAACACAGTTTTATTCCGCAAAGTAAAACAGAAATGATATATATAAATTATCTCTGGTGTGTACTGTATATTCCCGATTATTTTGTTTTCTATGAAGGTCTTAAAATTCGATATGATAAATATGTATGTCCTATTATTTTGTATAAAATTTACACGTGCAAAAACGCCCGAGATATGCTCTGTACATACTATAGAATTTCGTACTGTATAAGAAGGAAGTTTAAATTGCATAATTATATTCAAGCAGTATTTAAAAAGTAGTTTTGTCCTATGGTTGAGTTTGTGTGGCTTTTGTAGCATGGGATTTTTTCCTACAGTCGATTCATACATACAACTTAATTTGACGCCCAATAGTAAAATATTAAAAAATACAGAAACACGCTCAAAGGGTCATAATGAAAGATTATTATGACTATTGATGAGATAATATGGGACGTTTTATTCATCCAACGTTATTTCATTCCTCACAGTGAAAAAGAAACATGAACTGAAAACATCTCAGGTATGCACCGTATATTCCCGACAATTTTGCACTGAATGAATGCATCATGAGTTCGGAATAATTGAAGTATGTACATGTATATCCTATAATCAATGATGAGAAAATATAGGGTGATATAAACACACCACACATCATTTTATTCCACATTGTATAAAAATTACATTTATAAAAAAAAGAATCCCAGATGAGTACTGCACAAGTGAGTGAGTGAGTGAGTGAGTGGCCGTACGGGCGGGCGGGCGAGCCTGTGATCGATTGAGCGAGTGTTATTATAGTTACACGTGCATATACAAAACATTAAGCAACAACATTTCTTCAGCAAAGGTATACGCCCTGCGCCATGGCCTATATGTTATCTTGCAAGTAAAGTATAGTGGAAAAAAAGCGCTGTACACACGAAAACCTTTGTATATGGTCCATAATTTCGTATTATGATGTAGCAGAATTCGGCACAATTAGTATGTGTGTCCTATTATTGAGAATGAGATGAAAAGGGGGGTTTAATACAAACCACACTGCATGTATTTTATTCCTCACAGTAGAAAACGATAAAAAAAAAAGGAATATACACCGTACGCGCCCGGGGGAATAGAATTATATGACATTCCCAGAATTCGGTAAAATCAATATATATGTTTTATGACGAAATATCAGAGAAGATGGAGCGATTTATATACCTGCGTTACTATATTCCCTATAGTATAGAATTCACAAGTATAGAAAAAAAAGCTCCTATTGTGCACTTTTTACTCCCCTAAACTTCGTATTATATGAATGCACCAGGAATTCTGTAAAATTAATATGCATGACATAATGCAATTTATAATCGATGATGAGAAAACATGGGGTGATATATAAACCCCTCATCATTTTCCTATTTTATAGATATTTACATGTATAGAAAATGCCATAGATTTGCATTGTACATTCCATAGAATTTCGTATTGTATCAACACTCCATGAATTCGGTATAACTGTTACATGTATGCCCTATAATTACGAATGGGAAAATATGGGGTGATATATACACCCCACATTTTATAGAATTTTGTAATACATGAACGCCCCATGAATTCGGTATTCTTAATTAATGATGGGAAAAATATGGGATGATACATGTATAAACACCCCATATTATTTTATTTGCAATTGTATAACCGTGTGATGGTTAGAGCTCCAAAAAGAGAATTCTTCGAGAAAATAAAAGGGAAGGTGCTTTGTGCTGTAACTTTTTTTTTTCGAATTATTCTTTTTCTGAGCTCTAACCAACTTAGTGATCGACAAAGTTTTATAGAAACCAATTTTATATGGACTTTCTTCGATATAAACGTTTGAATTAGTTTTTATGCAAAGACATTCCTTCATTACCACATCACCCTATAAACACGCCCATATGATAAATGACCGGAAACATAACTTTTGTGGAATCTTCATTATTCAATGTATAGACACGCCCATTGCACGAGACCACAAAACTCTTACGTGCATGCACTCATACACTATATCTTCATTTTATGAGTACTCTCAAAGCCAAAATTTTGCGGAAAAAAAAAGTGTACCTGGTATTGCTTTCTTCACAATAGCGGACACAAAACCGATTTTGACCTTTTGTTGGAAAATGATTTACAAGAATTGTTTTATAGACGATATCTCACGTACCCACTTGTTGCAGCTGCACACCCAAGAACTCATTAAATCAGATATGTAACAGTCCAAGTTTGTTCTTTTTAATTAATTGATTGATTGACCGATTGATGTTTTACACTGCTGTCAACGTTATTTCAATCATATAATAGCGACAGCTCATAATAATTCAGAAGACCGTCTAACAATTCATGTTTCAAACGGCGTCTAAAAGATTATCATTTTGAAAATGGACATAATTGAAATCGATATACAAAACAATGGTCCATTTTGATTGTAGAGTAAACATGGTCCAAATTGCGACCTCTGCTAGTCTTGAGCAACCTATATATCCCTTACTAAACGATCCAAACTTTTGGACATACTGTGAAAGAAAAGGGAGAAAATGCTTATAACCAACGTTTTTGCTTTTCCCACACCGTTCCCTACATTTTCAATTACATATTTTATTATTTGAGCTACACTGAATTTCTTGTCTGCAACACTTCAGAAATAGGACAAATCTAAAATGTTCTTGTGTGGTGAAGGATTAAGCAAGAAAAAAAAAATGGGTTCCCGGTGAAAGGAAATATGTTGAAATATACCTGTACTAAGAAAACTGTCGTAACCCTCAATTAAACACGAGTCTTAACCACCACGAATAGGAAAACTTATGAAATCTTTATGGGAAAAGAAGCAAATACGTGAAATCAGCCTTTTCTCCTTTTGTCACAGTTGTTCACATCGTTTTCATCATAAAAACCATCATTTTAGATACATTTAATTTCTCGTCTGCTAATGCTTTCAATATTGAAGAATCTAGAAATTGGTTGTCTTGAAAAGAGTTGCAAGCATACTAGTATTTCGAGTGTCCTTAATACATGTGTATGTCCTTGCTTAGTTTAATTTGGGGTGTATTGTAAGAAAATAAATTCAGAACGACAAGTTGTACTTTTCTACAAAATAAACACACTTAAGCTTTCACGTGTCACATAGGTGATTTTTTTCCCAGTTTTTTGAAATACTGTTTCCTTGCAAATAAAGGTTTCGGACATGATACAGGACGGAGTATGTGCAGTCTAACCTCGAATCTACACATTCCGCTGATAGCTGAACGTTCTCTGCAGACTGATCTTGATCTTTATAGTCCACAGAAGCTACCTGGCTCGCCATCTGGAGCGAAAATGTTAGTTGATTTTTTTTTTACTTTTTAAAAGTCATACATACGGAACGGCCGTTTTTATTTTAGGAAGACAAAATTTATGGGCTTTGAGTCGTAGGAAATTTCCACAAATACTCCTCTCTGATTAGACGAAAAACTAGGTCAATCATTAATTGTCATTTTATTCCCATTATACTATCATTTACATTTATACAAAAACATGCAGTGACCGTCGTTACAGTTACCGCAAGCGAGGATCAAATCACGGACACCTCGTTATAAATGCCTGACGATATCCACTTGACCATTGAGCTTTGCCAGAAACTGGACTGAAAATCTATCCGGAAAACAACCAGATGATATGGTATGTGACGATCCTTTTAAAGCGCTCACTTTACATAAATGTCAGGTACATGTATGTGAAACAACAGTGTGTCACAAGATGTTATTGCTACTGTAGAAGCGTCATGGCTAGATGGCGGTCGCCGTCCCGGTAGTTCGGCAAAAAAAAAAAATGGTTTGGTTCGCTTGTAGTCGAGTTGAATCGATTTCGGATGGCATATAAAGCTTGTAATGTCATAAATCAAGGTTTAGTCAACGCGAATTCTTTCTGTAATCCTTTATCGACAAGTGTGTCCGTTTTCACACTTAGTTGATGTCTATTTAATTTACCACAGTCGATCATCTAATTAGAGCGATTATTTTTACGACGGCTTGGTAATTTAGTTGTTGGGGAGTTTATCAGGGAAAAGGTATTCCACGCCCCCGGTGTCTTTTTTATCAGACAACTGACATAATGCACACAGGTGTATCGGGTAATATTCTTATGTAAACATCTGTGACTCGTGTCTCCCTTCCTCCAGTTTTCCTCCACCCTATACTTCTCTCGTTTACGGGAACAGTTTTATTTACTTTTTTTACTACTCGTGATATTGTTTTCAAATCCTCTAGTTGTACTTTATGTACCTTCTTAGTTTAATAAAGAAATGTTCTGTTCTGTTTCGTGCGTTTCAACTTTAGACTCTTTGTTTTATATCAGAACAGAACATTTCTTCGATTAGAAATATGCATCAACTGTGCCAAAAGAAATATTAGGCACTGCTTATTTACTCTAAGGAAGTGTAAAAAATTAAGAAAAAAAAAGTCGTTGTTCGAAACAATAATTCAAACTTCTTCCACAATATTTTCTCGAGAAAAGGGAAATGCATAGTACCTAGCATTAAATTCGGTCTGTGGCTGTAAAACGTGAAAACGCACAATGGGACTTCAACAGTTTTTTTTTCATTCACATCATGGCGGCAGTAAACATTTTAATTTTGTCCTGGTACTTATCTACCAACTCTACATAAGGTTTTCTTTCCAAGCCACTGACTGCTCCGAAAAAAAAGTTTCATGTCGGCTTTGAGAGACGAGTGTATCGAGTCAAAATGGCCATCTTTAAGTATAGATATGAAATTGGCTGAGCCGGACTCCTGATTCGCAGATTCAGGGTATGACCAAGATCTTTACTCAACTCAAATGATTTTCAAATGCTTTGGTAGAAACCGTCAATATGGAAAGTGAGAGTGCATAAACTCATAGGTAATTACAATCCCTTGTACGGAATACGTTTTGCATGTCTGCAACAAGACGAATTCTGAAAACAATGTGGTAAAAGGAAAAATGCTCGTTCGGAGCAATTTCTATTTTCACTACAATGCTCATAAAAGTCGTTTGCTGCTGACTTGCAAAATGTGATATGTATTAAAAAGATTATTGAAACACTTTGGTAAACAATCTTCCTAGTAAAGCATGCAATATAAATCTAATATCGATTAGACTGCATATTATGTGTTGTCTGATCTTGATATACACTGTCGACATGGATCAAGAATTCGTCAAATTATCCTCAGTTTTGCTTCTTCCTAGTAACCATTGTCCCTGCATAATTTTAGACAGAGGCTGGCTATTCTCTCATAATGAAAAATTTCATGAAAAATTGAAAAAAAAAAAAAGATTTTACTCAACCAGAAAAATCAACATTAATTGTAAACCAGGGACTTGGGTTTAATCACACGCAAAGACATGTTTACATGAGAAATCAGTTGGGGAAAAACACTGTGTAAAGTGCAGGTGAAGACAAAGCAGATGAGTAGACGTTCTCGCTATCTTTGAATGACTGATTGAATTGATTCATTGATTCATTTCAGTTATATCGTGGCCACAGAACACATATTCATATGCCTGGTCCCTACTGGTTATATCAGCTATTTCTGTTCTGGAACGTGCTATCCAGGCGTCATGCTATTAGCTTAACACAGTGCGTCATGGCTACCTTTTCTTTTTGCGGTCTTTGGAATGACCCAGTTTGGGATCGAATCAGCAACCTCCCAAATGCGAGGCGGACACTCTGACTACTTAACCACCGGGTGGTCGTCATTATACGCTGAAATACTCTTGCAAATAGCGTTATAATGAATGTTGAGAAACGACATTTGAATGATAACTGCAAAGATCATCCCGGAATCATTGCTCATGATCTTTGCATCTGTAATTCCAATGTAATTTCTCAACATATAGTATACCCGATTAGAAGTTTCTACCGGCTATTTTGTATAGTGTCTAACGCTGTTTGCAAGAGTAGTTCAGTAACACAAGGCTAGACACAGAACATCAAAACATATAAAAGGACATACGGTTTGTACGGTATGATGCTCGAATGTTGAGAAACGGCGTTTGATATACAGCTGAAAACGATCATGAGCAATACCGGCGTAAAGTAAGGAAAAGAATAGGGTGCGATAGAGAATGCCGCTCGGCATGCGCATGTGTAAGAAACAGTCGTGGAAAAAGGACATTATTCGTATAAACAACGACTTCATTGTTCAAGATATTTCCACACTTTTTAAAAATGTAAATTTGTGACTGAGGTGTCAGTTTTCATACTGATCTACAATGGTACCATATCTTGTATTTCCACATCTGTGTCGTATAAAGTAATGTTTTAAGTCAGTTGTGTTTCTCATCATTCTAACATTGCAGTCAGGTTTGCAACAGTATTTCCTATCTGTGAACAAAATTCATAAATATATATATACATTTTCATTACATGGTAACGTTTGACTGCTGTATTTACCTGTTATTATCTAAAAGCGCAAACAATCCCCGGACGAAAAGTGAAGGACGAGGCAAACGGCGGGAAAAGGGACTTTCTTTACAGTATTTTCATAAATTCGTTTATATCATTACTGAGATAAAGATACTTTAATTCCATTCTCAAGTCATATCAAACACTGTGTATTCAGATAAAATTTCCTTTCTAGTGACGCTAGCGAAGAATCAGGGTGCCTGATTTATATACCTGCAATTAGAGAGTTACGAAAATTATTGACGAAAATACTTACACAAGCTTTGAAAAGCTCATGTAAGAATTTCGTACCTTTTCCGTATGCTAAAAGCTACGAAAATTCTTACCCGAATATTAGTAAAACGGGCCCATGGTAGATATGCGGGGTGTTAAATCACTGCTACTATGAGGAATGAAATACATGTAATGTGGTTGGTATAAAACACCCCGTATTATCTCATCATTAATTATTATAGAATATAAATACCAATTGTATCAAATTCTGACACATTAATATACATGTAATACTAAATCATGGGTCATGTACAGAGGTCTTCGTGCGTACACCGCTTTTTTCTCTATACTTTATCCATAAGGTGACGTAGAGGTCCCACATAAAAAAAAAAATGGGGCCTTTAATGAAAAATTGTCGTTACTTAATGTTACGTACATGTCTCTGTAATAAAAGACTCACTCACTCACTGCCATGTTAGAATGATTAACACTCACTCACTCACTCACTCACTTGTATAATACCCATCTAGGATGTTTTTCTATAAATCTAAATTTTTATACAATTGAAAATAAAATGATGTGGGGTGTATATTCCACCCCATATTTTCTTATCATTAATTATTCTTAGGATAAAAATACTTTGATTATTCTGAATTCATGATGTATTGATATAGTATGCAGTGCTCACCTGAGATGTTTTTTCCATACATTTACTTTTTTTTTTAACTGTGAGGATTAAAATGGTGCTGGTGTATAAAACGTCCCATATCATCTCATCAACAATAATAAGACATACATATTTACCATACCTGATTCTTAAGTGTTCTTTTAATTCGGAATTCCAGGCAATATATAGTGCACGCTTTGCGTGTATACTATTTTATTGTTGGGCGTCAATTTTAGTTTGATGTATGAATCGAATGTAGGACGAAATACCCGTAGTACAAAAGCCCTACAGACAAAACCTTGGGACGAAACCACGTTTTGAAATACTGCTACAGTAAGATTGTGTAGTTTAAACTTCATTCTAAAGCTTGATCTTATGTTTTTTCATCTATGATGAAATATCACCAATTTGTAAAATGTTTATGTATAAGATATGGTCTCAAAGGTATGTTAATGTTAGATTGGGGATAATTTAACAGCCATGATTTATATCAATTTTCTCGTGACAGGACTTCTTTAAAGATAGTTTTTGTTAAAGAAGTGCGGTATCCTGCTGGTTACGTATAGCTTCAATAGACCCTAGACTAAAATATTGTCGCCTTATGAAATATTTTTTTCGTTTACCGGTGAAATAAACACACAACAGATCTTAAAGATTACCAAAGTTTTAGAAATTTTCCGTCGACTACGTCGACTCAGTTTCATAAAGTGTCCCCTCGAACGGCGAAATGTTGGGTTCGATGAAAACTCCATCGACAGGAGAATCTTCAACGAAATTGATTTTGGACTTGATTTTCTACAAAATGGCATGAGAGTATGGATTTTTGTTATTTGTTACTAGGGTAAAAATCGAATTTTTTCATCACTACCAAATCTTGGAAAGAAGTTCATGTTGTTGCTGCTTTGAGATATCAAAAGAAAATTAATAGGACTGATCTATCCATCGTTTTGTGACAAATGATGCTAAGAAAACATTAAGCTCCGGTTGATCGTTTTTCAGGTTGGCCCTACACTCTTCTAACATCACAATATACAGGTTTCATATATACCATGTCCCCTGCCCATTTACAAAGCAAAGATTTGATAGATATTCATTCCAGTCTGATCTTGATCTACACTGTCTTTAAAAATGTACTTAGTCGTTATTATCAGCAGAATGGTTAGTCACAATTTTTTCTTGAAAAGAAAAATTGGAACCAGTGTTTATCTCAATTTGGTTGTTTCACATTTGGCCTGATTATTTATTGCTTTCAGTTAACCGCAGTTTGACCGGAACATGATAATTGATCAGTGGCAAGGCGTGTAATCTCGCAATGATCACGGTGGTGTTGTTGGCAGAAACGTTTCCTTGGCCCTTAACCTGCTAAAAACGAAAGGAAATGAAACTCTCTAGCCCATAGTAAGAACAAAAATCATGCTATCACATAGGTGTTTCTTAGGAAAAAATATCTTATCAGACAGTGTAGATTCTGTGCAGTCTGATCTTGATCCACACTGTCCGCGAAAAGGTCTTTGAGTTGCACTTTGCAGCCAAAGGGGTTTTACTCAGGTGTAAATCAACTTCGCGCATTTCTGTATAGACTTCATTATGATATAATTCATTATCAAAATGAAAGAGGACCTTGCCTCTTTACCTATAGACTGTGGAATGGTTCAGAAGTTAGTCATCTATGTGTACATAGATAACCCTCATCATGCCAAATAACTAAACTGAAATTTGCAATACGATAGTAAAAACTCAGATATTGCTATTTCAGAGTTATGTTTTAGGGAATAGTATCTCCTTACCGGACAGTGTAGATCCAAGATCAGACTGCACGGTCTGTGCAGTCTGATCTTGATCTACGCGGTCCGCAAAAGGTCAGTGAGTCGCGCTTAGCAGCCTAAGGGTTAAATTACTGATTTATCTTGTGTATAGGTTAAATACATTCTCGTATATCGGAAACCTTGATTTAAAAACCGGAAAGGTCACAACAGTGATTTCTTTGATGGCCCTAAAAATGAAATGAATTTTCTATTGATCGTAATCTGTGCAACCTTGCAACATTTGGCATGAAGATACAAGAATGATCATAGTTTGATACAACAAAGATGAAATGGGTTAAAAACAGGCTGAAAACGGCTTTAGATGTATCTTTAAGATTATCTGGACTTCCAACAAAAGTCTTGCAGGGTACCCTTAATATCATGTCGGACTGAAGATTTTCTCTTATTTACCTTACAGTGCAGTAGGAATTATGTATAGTGTTTAGTGAAACGTTGAATGGTCTTATTTTCCGGCATATTAGAAGACGACTACACTTCCGTATTTAGCTCCCTGTTAACCTTCAGGATAATACTGATTGCAACTAATGACAAAACAGTGTAGTCTGATCTTAGATTTATACTGCCTGACAAGGTGATTTTTTTGGGGTAAAGACCTTTGCAAACCTAGAACTATTTTTTCCCATGTAATGATAATAAATCAATGTATCGTCTCTGTAGACTTAACTCTCACAAAGTCAATATTTGTTCCAATGAATGTAACATAAAACCGGACTAAAACCTTGACTGAGTTGCACCAGTAAAATATAAAAAGACACCAATGAAATGAGATTATCTTAAAATGTAAATTATTTACAATAGCATTATAATTCATTATGTCCAATTAAAAAAAACCTCGGAGTTCCTGTGGTTACAGTTTATAATACGAAAGGTTGGCCCTTGACCATTCAAACGCGAAAAGAACTTTAATTTCATCCAAAATGAGGGACAGTATCAGAAATATTGAATGGAAGATAGATCTGTGCGGAAATGCGCAACTGGGGGCCCGTGTGTATCAGAGCCACATTGGACTAAAACTGGTGTTAAAACTTGGGCCCGAAAGAATACACTTAAATGCGGACCTGATTCAATGAAGCATGATTTTTTACATTAGAAATACATGTCTCTATAATTATATAGTGTATAGTAGTGAACATGTACCTTTTCGTTAAATAGAGAACTTTCGTTGAGGTAATCACTTTAACTTCCAAATGAGGCACCAACTTTTACGGGTGCATCTTTGGAACTTGTGCTTTGTCGTTTCAGTAATTTCCTCTTTCTATCATCGTATAATGACCTATATAAAATTGAACTTATAATTTCAACCAATTAACCCTTTCGGCGCCATAGGCGAAATCGGAGGCTTTTGCGGACGGTATGATGATACCTCACAGAACGTGCAGTCTGATCTATGCCATCTGCTTGTGTAGTCAAGCCTGTAAGAGAACATAGGATTGTATCTTCAGCCGTCAAAATGGGTCGAGTTTATTTATTTGGCGCTGATAGAGTTAAATCGCATACATGACACTAATGTGATTCAATCGGTAAATTTCTATGGAAGAATTAAAGCTATAGAAAACGTCCTTCCCTTCCCCGATAAAAGGCTATCACAAATCGAATGAACCTGCCGGTGACAATTTTAAACTTATACAAATGGAAGCTTGAAATAAAACACTGGTGTAGAAAACATTGCGTGAAAGTGTGAAATTGTTCACTAAGGATAATTTCACCTATTCCCACAACGCTTTCCAAAGAGGTCTCCTTCCTATGTGCTAAAACGATATGAGCCATGCTCTATGAAAAGGGGGCTTAATGCGTTGGAGAAAAGTATCGACCCAGGTCAGCCTGCACAGTCCGCGCAGGTTGACCTGGGCCGAAACTTTTGACATTCTGTGAATTTTCTGCATGTCAAAGGACCACTGTTCTACATGATTCAGTAGGTTGTTGCAAAAAACAGACTTTAGGGATGTAGAATGCTGTGATAACTTGTTTGGTATCATGCATCACAGAGATGCATTAAGCCCCCTTTGGCCAGAGCATGGCCCAATTATATATAGGAAAAGGTGAACTCGTTACATCCTATAGCAACTGTGTATCAGATGGCACTGAAATCATTTTTGTGAAAATATGTAAAATCTCTAAATAAATGGTTTACTAAGTAAATAACCTGAAATCAATGTAGCGAAATGAGAAATTCGTCCCTTCGCCACAATATTTTTAAAAGTAGTCTGCTGAAGACTCATTTATGCAACTGCAGGCGGAAATGAGTTAATGTGGCTTATTTTATACTTCCCGCCTTTTTATTCCTTCTACCACCTTTTAAGTCCTTTTATTATGAAGTATTGTTTAGACAAATATATCAAATTATGCGAAAGGCAAAAAGTAAGTAGGATAATCAACTGCATTCAAGTGATATTCAAATTACATCCCTTGAATTGGATGTTATCAGGTCATAAAATCCCGTTTTTCTGTGAATCTGTATGTATTTCTTCATATGAATACTTACTGATTCACAGATGATAAAATCACTAGTAATGATGTGATCCCGGCACTAGTAACAATAATAACTGTAAAGTTAAAAGGAAAAAAATATATATAATACATAATGCACCCAGAAATCCCAGTAGTTCACTGTTACAATAATTAGATAATAATCAAGCGAGCCGTCCTCTGGCAAAAAGGGGCTTAATGCATATCAGTGATGCATTATACCAAGCAAGTCATCTCATAATTATGGATCCATAAAACCCATTTTGTATAACAACGGACTGAATCATTTGGTGAAATGGTCCTTTGATAGGCAGAAAATTAACCATTGCAAAAAGAGTCAATTCATGTCAGCCTGCACGGACTGCGCAGGCTGGCATAGGTCGATACCTTCTGCAGATGCATTTAGCCTTCTTTTCACAGAGCATGGCTGAAATGCATTTGAGTAAAATTAAAAATGTGTCACGAGAACGGGTTATAATCAGGTCAACAAAAATTCTAAAAGACGAAAAAAAATACACTGAAAGAAAACAAATGTTTGTCAGATCAGTAAAGGCTATGGATAATAAAATAATATGGGGTGTATATATCACCCCATATTTTTCTGTCATTGATTAAAAGACATACATATTAATTATATCGAATTCTGGAGGCGTTCATTTAGTAAGAAATTCTGAGGGACATATTGTGCAAATCTGAGATGTTTTTCTACAGATGTAAATTTCTAACGTTATACCACGAAGAATCAAATGATGTGGAGTGTATAAATCGCCCCACATTTTCTTATCATCAGGTATACAACACACATGCCAATTCTACCGAATTTCAGGGCGTTTTTCTTTAGCTAAATTATTTGGCATATAGAAAACATATCTTGTAAATATTAGTTTATGTATAAAAATGTATTGTTTAAGTCTGGCTTCAAGTGATGTGGACTGGACTGATTGGCCCATATTTGTTCAACGTTACTAAAGAAAATAATAATAACGCACATTTAAATATTTCATTATCTAATTATACATAAACTGTACTGGGTAACAGTTATGCACTTAACGGAAAGGAAAATCGAGTATTCAATAACTAAATGTTAGATACTAGTATAAGCGGTCCTTTAAGCCTGGGCGAAATGAAATTCATTGAACGTTGCATATTTGATAATGAGCAAAGAAAATGTAGGCTTTTATTACTTTAACAAACTGACAATAAATAAATGACCTCTGTTATTATATAGCAGACGTTTGAATTACTCACGGTCCAGCATGACTTAGCTTCGTCTATTGTCGTCTGAATGCGGAACTATGTGAACGATTTTCAACTCTTTATATGGCTAATCGATTCATCGTGTCTGAAAAGAATACTTAAAATACCTGAAGTATACATGATTCTGTTGGTTTTGATCGGTAGTTCTTGGCGGATGATATTGGTCCAAGATGCATTGTCTGTGCAGTCTGATCTTGATCAATGTCATCCGCAAAACCTTCTTATTTTGAACTTTGGCACTGTGAGAGTAAAACCAGACATCTACCGTTAATAGAATTTCCGTACGTCCGATTATACGCGATGATTTAAAAATTCACTATCAAATCGTTCCTTGCAAAGGGGTCAATTTCAGGTCAATTTGTTCGAGCAATACCTACAGGTAAACATGCACCAAGAATAACGGGGCTTTATATATACTCACAGACCGCTTTATCAGTAAAACCTGACTCGTTTTGACAAATTGTGTAAAGGGAAGTAACTGGAGTTTCTTATATATATGATATCTACCTAAAACCTAGTTGACATAATATTTCACCAGATAATACTTTAGGCCCTGTCAATCTCTTAGTATATATATATATATATATATATATATATATTTTTTTTTTTTTTTTAAATTTTCGTGCAAATAGAATAAACGAGATGGCTTCTAAAACAATACTGAAAAAGGAGAAAATATTGGTAACCATTATTTTTCCTGTTCCCTGAATGTTTTCTTTCTCAAAAGACCAGTTTATGTTTTTGAGTCACGTTTACTTTGGCTAAAATTGTACCATTCGAGCTAGAGTTAATTTGCCCCACGCAAATGCTTTCAAATTGGGGAAAAAATATTTGTCGTCTGGTAAAGTGTTAAGCCGTCGAAAATTATCGAATTCATTTATTTGGCAAGGAAAGATTTATTTCTGCAAGACCCGGCCTGGGCCGGACCACTTTTCTGGCAGACGATTTGGTATTGGCAGTACAACTTGCAAAAATGATCTGTAAATACATTAGAATCGCTCTTAGAGATGTCTTAGATAAAAAAGAAAGTTTCTTGGGGGAGCCCTTACCAGAAGGGCATCCCTTGCTCTATTCCCACTCCTGCCTTCAGGAATTGTCGGCGGCATTCAATGGCAATATAACTGTCGGAAGCTGACGACGGCCCTGATTCCGCCAGGGTTGCTGGCCACGGTTACTGCATGTGCTGAGTAGTTTCTGAGGCAACTGAAAAGGCACTAGCCCGGGAGCTCCACGGTAACGTAAATAGCTTGAAACCAGAGGGTCGATCGCTGGTTCGAATCCTCAGCACGGCCAATTTCTTTCCCAGGATTAGTGATGGGTATTGTGACAAGGTTCATTGTCTCTCAGCTGAATACTGTTTCGAAGATCGTTATGTGGGAAAGCATCCAGTTGCTACGGAAGATTATTGAGCAAAGAACTGGTAAAGAAAAAATCATGTTAAGCTCTGGCTGCCGCGATATGACTTGAAAATATACATTGAACTTAAATGTCCGATACTATGATCTCCAGCACAAATCCTACCCAGACTTAACTTTTTCCAGACACGAAGAAAAAATTTACAATTGTCCAAATTGAAAGCATGTGCATGTGCAAAATCAAATATTGTTCAAATGATAAAATCTGCCCTTAAAACAATAGAAAACATTGTGGAAAAAGGAGAAAATGCTGGTTACCAGCATTTTCTCCTTTTCCCACAGTGTTTTCAAAAGGCTTTTGGCTCAGCGTCGTTAAAACTCGGGATTGCGTGGTACAGAGTTAATGGAAGTAGTGAACAGTTCTGACGTACTGAATGAAGTCGCAGAACTTTATTACAGCTTATAAATTTAGAACTGTCTCGCGTGTATGCTGTAAGTGCAGCTATTGGCAAATCCCACTATACATGTTCAATAAGTTTTTGGCAGAACCATTTAGTAGGAAAAATGTTAGAAAAAGGTTAACCGTTTACCAAACAATCCCGAGTTCGAACGACCCTTTGGAAAAGGCTTTAGAAACCATGGTGAAAAACAGAGAAAATGCTTTCTACCATTCTAAGACAAATTCACTGATTTCACACGCATCCAATTTTTAGTCTGCAAACCCCTTTAATTCTGAAAAGTCTAAAATTTTGTCGTTTGGTGAGAAGTTACGTTAAGCACGCGATGCAGCCGGTGGCTACAGTTATGTGGATTCAAATGCTTATCCAGCGTTCCTTTCGAGACTTTTAACACGAACCATTTTGTACCCCTGATACAATGAGTTGCACACCTACCGGTCGAATTCCGGTTTTGACCGGTACAAGTCCAGTACATTTCAAAGCCGTTTTTTTTTGCATTTCTATGGAAATATTTCTTCGCTTTCGTTGCTAAAATACATTTATTTTATGCAATAATAGCGTTAATTCACGTTTTTTTTTTTTTTTTTCGGTGGTTTACATTCGCAGAGGCCCTTAAAGTGGTTAAACACCCTCGTGCTTCGCACTCGGGTGTTAAACCATTTTTCGGGCCTCTGCGAATGTTAACGACCTCAAAAACGTGAATTAACCCTATATAATTGCACAAAATGTAAGTTTCCGGGTCATTATAGGCATTCATTAACGGAGAAAAACCGGGCGTTAACGGGAGAAAATCAGTAAAATCACGCGCCGTTAACGCCAGGCTTTGTACTTTCAATATCCTCGATCAGAGCCTGCCTTGTAAACAATGTACGCTGAACGTTTGTTCTTGTCATACATCCCAGACTCCGACCAATTAAGCTGTAGGAACTTGTACCATATTAGATCTTTATTATGGCTTGTCTTTGACGATTTTAGTACACCACAAACGAAATCTAACCCAATATCTCAGTATTATCGAGATATGAGCAAAAAATCAATCGTAATGCACTTTACATCCCACCCACTTTCCTAACGTGGTGGGCAATTCCTTCGCTTGATATATACCTTTGACGTCAGTAGTACAATTCTACCCTCCGAGACCCAGGGGCCCGGGGGCCCCAGGCCTTAAGCTTTTTGGGCTCTGGTCCTTAAGAACCCCTGGGCTCCTAAGACCTTAAGCTTTTTGGGCTCTGGTCCTTAAGAACCCCTGGGCTCTGGTCCTTAAGAACCCCTGGGCTCCTAAGACCTTAAGCTTTTTGGGCTCTGGTCCTTAAGAACCCCTGGGCTCCTAAGACCTTAAGCTTTTTGGGCTCTGGTCCTTAAGAACCCCTAAGCTCCTCAGTCCTTAAGAACCCCTGGGCTCCTAAGACCTTAAGCTTTTTGGGCTCTGGTCCTTAAGAACCTCTAAGCTCCTCAGTCCTTAAGAACCCCTAAGCTCCGAACCCTTAAGAACCCCTAAGCTCCTCAGTCCTTAAGAACCCCTGGGCTCCTCAGTCCTTAAGGACCCCTAGACCTCCGAACCCTTAAGATATTATTATTATCCGTCCTCCGTCCTACGAATCCCCCGGTTTTACTCTCTCTCGTCTTATTATCCTCGTAACGCGCCTAAAGTCTTCTCGATCTTCGCGGTTAAAAATCTTAACTACTTCGAGCGTTAAAAAAAAAAAAAGGTTAAAGAAAAAAAAAATTCATATAAAAAGAGTATAATGGCGGAAGAAGAAAATAACTTCATAAAATTCCGAGACTTTAATATAAGAAACCTAAGTCTTCGAGATAAAAAAACTTTGAATTACCGATCAGTAGGGTTATATTATAAGTATCCCGATGGAAAAACGAGAGATATACGGTTACGTACGCCCGTTTTGTTTTCTTACGGGATACATCGAAATAAATCCGATCCGGAGGATTTGTTTATGACTTTGTTACCTTTTTGCGATGAAGGAAACCCGACCGAAAAAGAAGTAGCGTTTAAAGAAGTATTAGATAACATTTCGGCGTTTTTACGAGAAGAAGCGCCGAAAGAATGTATAGTAACGACGGGGTATAGCGGTAATTTAAAAGAATTAGATATTATTAAAGATAATATCTTTTATCCGAAACTAAAACGAGATAAAGTCGCGCGTACTAATTTTTACGAGAAATCGGGAACGAACGAACTTAAAAAGATAGGAGATACTTCTTATCTCGGACTAAAGAAATGTAAAGTAATTGCCTGTATAGATTTTACGGACGTTTTTATTAATTCGTCCGTAATAAAAGTACGTACGAGTCTATCCGACGTTATTATAATTGAAGAGAATGTCGAACGTATTAAAAAGGCGCCAATTATTTCTAAAGTAGAGTTATACTCCGAAGACGAAGAATAAATTTATAACTTTTTAAATAAAGTTATAAATTTTTTGTCTCCCTTAGTCCATTTTATCCGCGGTTACGGACTTTTTACCGATAGTATTCGGTAAATACTCGATATGATCGGGAATAAAAATATTTTCGACCTCTTTCTTATAATATTCCGGTAACGCGTACCTACACCGAGTTATTATAATCCCGTATAGTTTATTAAGTTCTTCTAGGTACAACTTGCGTACATCTCCGCCGAACAAAACCTCGTATTTAGCGAGTTCCGAGCAGTCTGCCGTTATAAGATCGAATAAATCTTCCGGATCGGTTCCGATAATAATATCTTTTAGTTCCTTTTCCATTTTTTAAATAGGGAAAAAAAAATTTAATATATTTACGCGTCGAGTTCTTCGAGTATCGTTAAATAAGCGTTTTTTACGTTTAGATTATCGGTCTTCGTTAAAAAGTTTATCACGTCGCATTGATTTACTTCTAAAGGTAGAGGAAAAACTACGCAACTACAACCTTCTCCCACTTTTTTCATTAAGGAGTAGTCGGTTTTTTCGATGCCGTTTATTACCAGGTTAATTTTTACCTCTTCGTTTAAAAGATCGTTTCCTTTTAATACCGTTAAAGAACCTCTTATAATTCTACCCGGAGCTGACATGCAATAACCTCCTAAACCGTGCGATCTTCCGCTACTGCCATTACCGAAAGAAAACTCGTAATTTCCGTTTAATAGACTTCCTTGTTCTTCGGCGTGAATGCTTATTATAGGTTTAGTTTTTTCCTGTCTCGATAAACGTATTACTTGTTCCGTTAAAGCTAATAGCCGCTCGGTTAAAAAAGATTTCGTTACGGGATCATTATTATCGAGGGGCCTGGGCAAGTTCGTAATTCTTTCTCCTTTCATATCTAATTGGCCGTTCGCGGTAAAAGAACCGTCGGGGTTTCTCATTAAAGCTTCTCCTCCCGTAACCGCTAAAACTGTCGTATCTACGTAAAATTTATTCGCGGCTTGGTTCTTTTCTAAAGGAGTACCGATATTAGAAATTCTTCGCCCGCCCATAGAAACGTCCGAAGTCGCTATATAACCCCCTCTACCATAAACGAAAGCTCTATTAGAATTATCCACATAATCTTTAGTCGCTACATCTTGAGGTTGCGCGGGATTTAAAAGATTTAACAACTGGTATCCTCGCATATCTATATTCGCGGTGGCGGAAAAACTTCCGTCTCCCATTTTAACTATCGCCCTGTCACTTTCATCCACATATTTGTTATTAGCGGCCTCGCTAGGTTCCGTCGGATCATCTAAGTTTTTTATTTTATTAAATCCCATGTTTAAATATCCTAGCATGTGATAACCCCCATTTTCGGATAATAATCCCGCGGCAGAGTCAACGTAATCTTTAGTCGCTACGTCTTGAGGATTCGCGGGGTTACTAACCCTCGTTAATGTATTACCGTTCATATTTATAGAGCCGGTAACTTCAGTCGTTCCGTCTTTGCGTAAAAAGTTATTATTTACGTAAGTGAGCGATATACCATCTCCGCTCGGTTTAACTCTGCCTATTCTTCCGAATTTATCGACCGGCATCCTTTTTATATATCTAAAAAAGTTTATTTAAAACTCGCTGGAATTCGCGACCGGAGGTTAGCTCTTTTAGAACGAACAAGCATAAATGACCACAGAATACTTGATCGGCTCATTGTAGTTGATCCGTATTGTAAAATATCGGATCCGCTAGATACTCTTTTAGTTCGAGAGGCGGTTGAATACCGTAACTATCGAAATAAATTTTAAGTTTATCGTCTTTATACCAAGCGACCCAATGGGTTCCGGGCCCACTCGTATCATCGAGGTTTAATATACCGCATTCATTTACCTTACTGTTTTCCGGTAAAGTATCTCTTAAAAATACCCCTCTAAAAGAAGGTATTTTTAATTCTCTCGCGGCATCTTCTAGTTCGAAGTTACTTAACAGCTTATTAGGTAATATTACGTTTTTAATCGCGATATCCATTTTTTTTTATTTAGTCATATTTTTAATGACTCTATTATCGAGCCACGTATATATGACGGGATAACCTTTCCATCTTATTAGCGATTTATTATTATCTTTATCTTCCGTTACAATCTTTTCTATCTCGAACGAGGTTTGGTTAGTTTTTTGTAGTTCGGGTTCGTAAAAGCTACCTTCTAGTTCTTCTCCGGTGAGATCTTCGATTGTATATGTTACGGGCGACGTACTTTTTACCCCGGAAATCGTAAAAACCTTGTCGGTCCATCTTTCGACGTATCCCTTTCTGAAGGTCTTTTTCTTTACGGCTATCCTTACTTTATCGCCGACGGAAAACTTCGGCTCTTTATATACTTTGGCGCGATAGGGATAAAGAGTTCTCCAGACCTCGGTTTCATTTTCCTTCTTACTCGCATTTACCGGCGTCATCTTAATAGAAGAATGTTTCGTATTATTATATTTTTTAACGAGATCCGGTAACATGTCGATGTAAACTTGCGTGCCTTTATCGGTAAAATATCTCCACATCTTTTCCTTCATCGTTCTAATCCATCTCTCTACCACGGCAGATTTTTCTTCGTTTTGAGTCGAGTATATTTCTTATTAAATCTTTTACATCCTTATTATAAAACTCTTTTCCTTTATCTACTCATAATTTCTCAGGATTTCTTTCCTTAAAAATATTCTTTAACGCCTCAGCGACGGATTTCCCAGTTTTGTCTTTTAATGGAACCAACCAACCGTACTTAGAATTGATATCGATAATAGCGAGAAGATATTTTATACCCCGATTAGATTCGGAAAAAGCCTGCATGTCTACTAAATCGGAGGCCCATATCCTATCGATACCGTTTACTAAGACTCTCCTTTTTCTGAATTTTCTTTTTACGGGTTTATGTAACTCTTCAGCTAAATCGTCCATATCGAATTTTTTTTTTTATTATTAACTCCCATTCCGAATCTTTTCTTAGCGCCAATCAGATTACTAACGACGGATCGCTCCATTTTTTCCCTAAGCGTCGGATTATAGATCCCCTTTAACTCCGTTAACATATTCGCGTCGCAGATAGAATTCCTAGTAGCCGTGTCATTATGTTTAAGATAACAAATATCGTGATTGTACACGGCTTTATCGACGCGGTTTATCGGCTTACTCCATTCCTTAGGCGTTAAATCGGGGTTTAGTCTTTTATTTAATTTCGTTCCGGGTCCAGTAAAGTTATGTCCGGGGAGATGCATTTCGACGGGTAAATTATTAATCATCCTATTAAGTATCGATCCGCCTAAATTTTTCTTTTTTTTTTCGGTTTGGAGCTTTTTTTCGAGCTGCCGCTCTTCGGTTTGGAGCCCGCCGACTTAACGAACTGCGTTTTAGTTGTACCGCATACCTTGCATTTTCCGCGCGCCATATTTCTTCCATTTTTAGCGACGCTATAAGTTACCTCGCCTGTAGCGGTAGATTTTCTACATTTAACGCAATACATCTTTTTTATATATATATTAAATTTTTTTAATATATATATAAAAAATGGACGTTGAAGATTTATCTTGGAATGAAGTAGAATCGAGTAGATTTAATAAACCTCTTTTGCCTAAAAGCATTAGGGGGTTAATCGTGGGTAAATCAGGATGTGGAAAGACTACACTCTTACTAAACCTTTTACTAAAGCCGAAATGGCTCGATTACGATAATTTATGCGTTTTCGGTAAAAGCCTTTTTCAACCAGAATATCGCGTGCTTAAAAAAGCTTTAGAAGAAAGACTACCTAAAGAGTGTATTTTAGAGCTCTTTAACAATCGCGATGAAATACGGGATTCTGAATTTAGCGCGGAAGATTTAATCGAAGAATGGTCTAAGGATATAGGAGATACTAAGTGTAGTTTCTTCGAAACTTCCGAGGATGTACCCGATCCGAGAGAGCTTGAAACGGAGGACAAAAATTTAATGATTTTCGACGATCTACTCTTAGAAAAACAAAACAAGTGCGAGTATTATTATATTCGCGGAAGACATAGTAACGTAGACTGCTTTTATCTCTCTCAGAACTATTTTAAGATACCGAGACAGACTATTAGAGAGAACGCGAATTTTATCTGTCTTTTTCGTCAGGACCTAAAAAATATTAATCATATTTACGCCGATCATGTAAGCGAAGATATGCCTAAAGAAGAGTTTAGGAGATTCTGTTATAAGGCGTGGGAAAAACCTTATGGTTTTGTTACTCTAGATTTATCTAGAGACAAAAATAAAGGTAAGCATAGGCACGGCTTTGATACGTTTTATATACCGAAACCATTAGGGGAAAAAGATGATACGGATTAATTAATTAATTATTACCTATAAAAAATGGAAGATCTTTTAAAACAGATAGTTAATAATACGCGTCAAAAAACCTCCGCGCAAATTATAGTAAGCGCTAACGAGACGGCCTTTACTACGAGGTTTAATCCTCCGATACAACTGGAAAGAGATAGAAAATACGAAATAGCTTTAGTAAACCTGGAAACCTATTACTCTTTCCCAAACATTAGCGCGAAAAACAACATGTTTATTTATTCTCCGGACAATGGTATTTCTTGGTTTAAAATAGAAATACCGGAAGGAAGTTACAACCTTATGGACATTAATGATACCGTGCATCAGGAAATGAGGAAAAAAGGTCACTTTGATTTAGCCAATGACGAATATCCTAGTATCGAAATTTTCGCGAATACAAATACGCTAAAGTCTATTCTTACTATCGAAGACGGTTATCACGTAGATTTTAATCATCCAAATTCCATTTCTAAAGTACTGGGTTTTACTCGCGCGAAATACGAAGCGGGTTTTCACGAGTCGGAGAATGTAGTAGACATTCTCAGTATAAATTCCGTGTTCGTTAACGTCGATATTATCTCGGGAAGTCAAGTTAATGGCTCGATGCAAAACACAATTTACTCTTTTTTCCCCGACGTTGTGCCGGGATATAAGATAATCGAATCGCCGCTTAATTTAGTATATTTACCGATAACATTAAATGAAATACACCATCTAACAGTAAAAATTACGGACCAAAATGGAACTTTACTAAATCTAAGAGGAGAAGACATTACAATTAGGTTTCATATTAGAGAGTCATAAAATAAAAAAAACGTATAAAAAATGACGAGTTACGCGAATATCAAAGTTAATATATCGGAAGGGCAAAAGAAAAAACTAGCGTCCGCTATTAAAAAAGGAGACTGTAAAGTATCTATCCATTTAGGTCACACGGATTTAAGCGGTAATGACGTTTTAGTGGTTACCTGAACGCAAGCGAAAAAAATAGCTAAAGCCTCTCAAAATGGTACGGGAGTTACCATTAGAATGTCCTCCAGGCAACTTAAACGCAATAAGGAAATAAAAGGAGGTTTTCTCGGGATGTTAGCCAGATTAGCCGCGAGCGCTTTACCGGTGTTAGCTAGGACCGTCTTACCCGCTTTAGGAGTCGGCGCTCTTTCGGGATTAGCTTCATCGGGCGTACAAAAGGCAATGGGATCGGGACTTTTTCTTAAAAAAGGAGGCTGCGTTTGTCGAGTAGAAACTGATGGGTAAAGGTCTTTATTTGAGTCCTTATAGAGGTAAAGGATTAGCGACCGTTGGTAACGGCTTATATTTAAAACAGGGCGGTAACCTATTTGAAGGAAACGGCCTTATTTTAGGACCTAATAGTCCTTTCGCTAATATACCTATTTTAGGCGCTATATTATAAATTATAATATTATTTAATTAATATTATAATATAAAAAAAGATGCGCATTCACAAATTCGATCGTGAGAGATCGATAATTTCTAAACCAAAAACTATCCATTGGATCCCCTTCGTTAGTTTAGAATATCCGCCGATAAAAGTAAATCCGGTAACTTGGAAAATCTTCGCTCAAACGGAAATTACGTTAAACCCGGGGCAAGTATTTAACGCAAGATTAGGTTTGGGTTTTATGTTGACTAAAGGTGTAATTTTAACCTCTTTAGATTACCATCTTAAATATAAAAAATGTAGTTTACAAAACGAGGTTAGTTTCGGAGAAGCCGAGGATATTTTTATCGCTATTATTAATAATTCGAAGGAACGGGTAATAATAAAAGAAAACGATCCTTTATGTTTCGTTCATTATCGAGTTTAAAAATATCTCACCTATAAAAAAATGGAGATGAAAGATATTAATATATATCCCGAATTACCTACGGCTCCTCCGGATGACGGGGGGTATAATTATCGGCTACAGAAAATTAACGAGATACAGAACTTCTTAGAAGGCGAGGTTACGAAAAGAGAAGCATTGAGTAAGAAATATTTTAGAGCCGCGAGAATAGTAGATAATATAGATTCATTTTTAATTTTCGTAACTACCGCCGGGGGAATAGGAGGAATAGGCTTGTTAACAACGGTAGTCTCTATACCCGCGGTTATAACGATAGAAAGCGTAGCGGGTTTTTGCGGTTTATTAAGTTTAGCCAGGAAATACGTCGTTAATAAACCGCGGATAAAGGCGGTAAAACACGAGAAGATTAAAATCATCGCCGATACTAAATTAAATACTATATCGAGTCACGTCTCAGCGGCTTTATCGGATAATAAAGTCACGGACGAAGAGTTTCGATTAATTACGGAGGAATTAGAGAAATATAAGAAGATGAAGGAAGAAATTAGGTCTAAATCTAAGAAGGATATTTCGAGCGAATGGGAAGAAACGTTAATAGAGAGAGGGAGACAAGAACAGCGCGAGTCCTTTCGGAGGTTGGTTGAAAGGAATCATGGTGGGCCTTAGGGATATTAAACCTCCTAAAATTAAATTTACGTGTAGTTTTAGTTATGAAACGCGATAAAAAACTGCGTTAGGAACCGCGTTTTAAATAATAAAAAAACCTTATAAAAAATGTCTTATTTAAAAATCGATGATCCCGATAAAAGGGACTTAATCGTAAAAGAGTATCTCCAGTCAAGAAAGAATATTCGTGATAGGAATATAGCAGAAAAAACGGGGGAAATAGAACTACAATCCGATCTTTCGAAATTTTTTAAACCTATTACGGAAGCGCGAAAAGCCGCGACGGAAGAAATTACGAAGGGACTTAAACCTATTGAAGCGGGTATAGAAGGATTATGAGAAACTGTTAGATTACCGAATTACCCGGGAATAGAATTAGATACCTCCGAAAAAGGAAAAATAACTATGGAGGAAGGCGATGAAAAGCGATTTATCGGGCCACTTGCATCTTCGTATTTAACGAGATTCGCCGAAAAAAGCAAAGTAGAAAAAACATACGGGCTATATAGTAAAAACGGAAAATTTTATATCGGTAATAAAAGAGCCGCGATTAATAACGATGATATTACGATAAATAACAAGACTTATAAAGGAACTGAAGGTTTATGGGAGTTAATTACGTCTACAAACCCTGATATGAGTATCGTTCGAGAGGGCGATATTAATAATTATTCCGATATAGTCGTGGGTACCAGTACTATTTATCGAGATAACAACCCGCATAGTATTTATCCGAAATCCTCTAGAGGGAAAAAATGGAGAGATATTATTAAGCCTATTTGGGAAGTAATTAAATCGAGAAAAGTAACCGGAAAAGGAGTTATTATCCCGTGCGATCCAAACGCGTTCGTACGAAGATTAGACCTACTTTTAGCGAGTAAAGCAACGGGTAATAGAAACGAGATCGTAAGCATGTGTGACGAATTAAAAAGACAAGGTCACTTAGACGAGAAAAGCTATAAAAAGTTAATGTCTTTATTATAAAAAGATGATCACGAATAAAAAAAGAGGATGTAAAAGACAGTACGAGTACGGTGGTACCGGAATCTTCGATACTTTACTTAACCTCGGTACGAAACTTTTTACTAGTAATATCGCTAAACGAGTCGCTTCTTCCGCCTTAGACGTAGGAAAAAGCGTCGCTAAGGAGGGCGCAAAAAAAGCTTTAGAAGCCGGGAAAAGCGCCGCGGTAAATGCGGTGAGCGGGTTAGTTAAAAAGGCATTAAATCGTAAATCCGAAAAAATTTTACGAAAGTACGCCGCGTTACCCGAAACGCGAGATAATAACGCGTTACCCCTGAGTACTAGCGCGTTAATACACGGTAATGGTAAAAATGCGATAGCTATAGAAAAACTAATTAAGAAATTAAATAGGGGTTCAGGTATTAAAACGATATAGGTCGTAACGAAAATATTATAATAGTTTAAAACTATTATAATATATAATAAAAAATGGATATTTTAAACGTTATGGAAGCGATTTCGGAAGATACGAGTATCGATGAATACGAGGTCCACGAGTATGAACCTATTACTGGAACCAGTCTAAACAACCCCGCGGGAGAAATCAGAATTAATATCGGAACCCTAGATACTTTTACTCATCCTTCCGAGTCTTATTTACTTTTCATCGGCAAATTAGTAAAAAATGACGGTACGCTGTATGACGATGATACCAATATTTCGTTAACGAATAACGCCATGATGTTTCTCTTTAAAAATATCAGTTATAAGCTTAACGAACAGTCGATCGAATCCGTGACAAATCCTGGTCAAGCTACTACGATGCTCGGGTTATTAAAATACCCGGACGATTTTTCTAAATTGCAGGGATTAAACCAACTGTGGTATAAAGACGACGGAGTAGACGCGGATAATACTAATATCGGTTTCAAAGTAAGAAGATGGTATATTATACGAGATCCGGTACCGCGCGGTACATTCAGTTTTAGAGTTCCGTTAAAACATATATTCGGGTTTTGCGAAGATTATAATAAATTTATTTACGGAATGAAACAAACTCTTACCTTAGTCAGAAATGACGATAGCGAAGCGATATTTAAAGCCGCTGCGGATGCAGCGGGTAATCCGTTAGTTAATGGCCGAGTTAATTTAATTAAAATATCGTGGTTTGTGCCCCATGTTGTGCCCTCATTAGAGCCGCGTATGACGCTTACTAAATTTATAGAGAAAAAAGAAAAATTCCCGGTCGGGTATAGAAGGATACAATGCGAGTCTGTCTCGGTTACTCAAACGAGAACGTTTAATTGGAGACTTTCCGTTAATTCGTCTCCCGAGGTACCGCGTTTTATTATCATCGGCTTTCAAATGAATAGGAAAGGTAGCCAAGAAGTAAACTCAGCCGTATTTGATCCCTCGTACCTCGAAAATATTTACGTTACATTAAATACCGTTAGATATCCCGCGGTTGACTATAATTTATCTTTCGACGCTCATCAATTTAGTAGAGCGTACGGGGATGCCGCTTTGTTCAGATCCAAGTTTTTTAATATGGACGAATTAGTATCAAATCCGAGTATTTCCCCCGCGGATTATAAAACCCTTTATCCTTTGTTCGTGTTCGATGTCTCTAAGCAAAAAGACAAATCGAAATTCTCCGCTACCGATATGCTCGTTAAAATGTTTTTCAAGCAGAATGTGGAACCAAACACGGAGGCATACGCCGTAGTTATTAGCGATAGGTTATTATCCTTCCAATCTGACGGGAATAAAATGGCCGTAGTACTTTAGTTTAAATATTTTCTTCCCCCTATAAAAAAATGTTAACTGTTAAGGAGATTAAAAAAATTCTCGACGAGAATAATATAAAGTATCACTCTTACGGGGATAAGGAATATTACGCCGGTAAATTAATAGAACACGGATTAGAGCCGGAGAAGATATCCACGTCGGGAGATTTAATAAAACAAGAAAAGGCGCCTAATCCTAAGTACGATAGATTGAAAACTATTATGAAGAATCCGAGAAAAGTTATTTTAGAGGATATTCAAACCGGAGAAATACGCGAATTCCCATCGATTTATAAAGCCGGTAAATTTATTAATCGCTGTCCTCAAACGATTTTAAATTGGGAAGGGAGAGTCTGGAGAAATAAGTATAAGATTAACGTCTTATAAGTTTTATATAATAGTTTAAGAAAAACTATTATATAAAAAATGGAGGAACGAGTAAAACGCGCGGTTTATTTAAAAAGAGAAATCGCGGTAAAAGAAGCCTTGTATGACGAAGATGAACGCGAAATTACTAGACTAAATAGCGAGTTACCCGCGATTAATATGCCTCTTTATTACGCGAGGCAAAAAATCTCTTGTTTTACTATGACAATCCGCGAAATGGCCGAAGATGTATTCTCTCTGGAATTATCGTGCGAGGGAAAGGATTCGCTACTCGATGAACTGAAGAAGCGATTAAAAGTACTAAAGGAAATTGCGGAAGATCAAATTAATAAAGAAAGAATACTTAACGAACGAGTAGAAGAAATAGAAAAAAGAAAGAGCCCTCGCGAAATGAGGAAAATCGTCTTATACGAAAAATTACGCGAGTTAAGAGAAGAATACGAAATTTTACTCCTAGAGATGGATGAAGACAAAGTTCCCGAAGAACTAAGAACCGATTACGAAAATGTACGAGAAGATTTTAACGACGAATCGATTGTAGAATTAATCGAAGACAAAGAACTCGAAGAACTTGAAGAACTCGAAGTACTCGAATTACCCGAAGTAAAGACTCTTTTCATACATGAAACGTGTTGCGCGTGCCAAGAGGAAAAACCGAATATATTTAATATCCCCTGCGGCCACGCTTGTCTTTGCAGGTTGTGTAATACTAAAAACGCTAATAATAAATGCGCTATTTGTAGACGTGTAGTAAAAATATTCTACGAGATGAATTTTATATAATAGTTTAAGAAAAACTATTATATAAAAAAAAATGGAAAACGATTACGATAGACAAACGATAAAAGGTCTTCATGATATAGCTAAGGAAAGAGGCCTTAAAAATTACTCTAGGCTTAGTAAAGAAAATTTAATCGAGGTTTTAAGAGGGGAAAAAAATATATCGGATTTTAACGCGGTAAGAGGATCGGATCAGGATCCTAGTAGGCAAACGATAAGAGGCCTTCATGATATAGCTAAGGAAAAAAAGGCCTTAAAAATTACTCTAGGCTTAGTAAAGAAAATTCAATCGAGGTTTTAAGCGGGCGAAGGCAATTAGTTAACGAGCGCCCCGTTAGAAAGCAAACGGTAAGGGATCTTAAAAAAGTAGCTAAGGATAGGGGCCTTAAAGGATACTCCCTGCTTACCAAAAAGCAATTAAATCTGGTTTTAAGCGGAGAAAAAAGGATATCGGATATTAGTCATATAAGAGGAACGGAACTGGATCCTAAACATTTATGGAAGAGTAACCTTAAAAAGGAAACGAAAAGAGCTCTTCAAGAAATAGCTAAGAAAGAAGGCTATAGGGGATACTCTAGACTTAGTAAAGCGGATTTAATCGAGCGTTTAGAAAACTCAGATAAGGGGGGTTATACCGCGTACCAGCTTCGCCAATTCGCTAGGATTAAGGGTCTTAAAAATTTAAATCAGTTTAATAAGGCGGGGTTACTGAAAGCCTTACGCGAATTAATCGCGCAAGAAATAGAAGTAAAGCTGGTACAATCCGCCCTTAATGACCAAGTTAGAAAATATAAAGGGGTCGCGCCTCCGTGGGGCAAAAGCGATAGTCAAATGACTGATAGCGATATCCCGGAAACATCTATCGTATTAATGTCCTTATTTCTAGATAATATGAGAGAACAGATCGTAAAAATTTTATCGGATAATACCGGAAGAAAAGTAAGAATGAATGTAGAGGCATATATGTATAAGGTAAACGAAGAAATCCCCGAAAGGGCGGTACCGGCTCGTTTTTATTCCGGCGAGAACGAAATCGTTTCGAAGGAAATGGATTTAAACGCGTTATACGATATAATGGGAAACAGGATTATAAAAAGTTTAGAAGAATTCTTAAAAAAAGGAAGTGGTTGGGGAATACGAAATATATCCGAAATAGAATTAAAGACCGTCATCTACGATCCTTTAAAAGCTAAAGGCCACTTACCTTTACCCCGGTGGATTGAGAAAAAAGGAGTAGTTATTAACATCCAGAATAAAGACGATAAATGCTTTCTATGGTGTATTTTGAGATGGCTAAATCCCGTACAAAAGCACGCGTATAGAGTCGATTCGAAATTAAAAGAAAAGGAAACGAGTTTAAACATGGATGGAATAAAATATCCCGTTTCATTTAAGGATATAGATAAGTTCGAAAAACAAAATCCGGAAATTAGCGTTAATGTCTTCGAGTATACGTCTAAAGAGAAGATAAACCGTATTAGGGCGCCTAAAAAAATAGGCAGTAATCACGTAAACCTGCTTTATATAGAAGAAGGAGATAAAAGTCATTACGCATTAATAAAAAGTTTTAGCGGTTTAATGAGAAAACAAGTATCGGATAATGCGGGTATCGAATATTGTATGCTTTGTCTAAATCATTTCGGTAATAAAAGGCTCCTGGAAAATCATAAGAAATATTGCGTAGGTCATCAACCAGTTACTCTGGAAATGCCTGAAAAGGGTACCATCTCGGAATTTAAAAATCACATTAGGAAAATAAAGGTTCCTTTTACCGTGTACGCCGACTTCGAAAGCGTCTTATCGCCTATAAATGCGTGCCATCCGAACCCCAAAAATAGTTATATGATAAAAACTCAGAAACATATACCTTGCAGTTTCTGTTACGTTATAAAATGCTTCGACGATAATGTCTGCGCTCCTATATTAAGAGAATATACCGGGGAAAAAGCGGAGGAAAAGTTTATCGATTTTTTAACGCGCGATATAAGAGAAATTTACTTTAATTACTACCAAAAACCTAAACCAATGATATTAACGAAACTGGAACGAGAGAGATACGAGCGAGAGGAAATTTGTTGGATTTGTAACGAAGAGTTTACTGACGGGAAAAATAATAAGGTAAGAGATCATTGCCATTTTACGGGTAAATTTAGAGGCGCTGCCCATAATGAATGTAACTTAAAAGCGCAAGCACCGAAATTTACTCCCGTATATCTCCATAACTTGAGCGGATACGACGCGCATCTTTCTATTAAAATCCTCGGTAAAACCTCGGGGAAGATTGACTGTATCCCGAATAACGAAGAAAGATATATTAGTTTTAGTAAGAATATCGGAATCAGTAATAATAAATTTCATACCATTAAATTCGTAGATAGTATGAAATTTATGCAAACTAGTTTAGATACTCTTTCGAGTTACTTAAATGAAAGTCAGTTTAAAACCTCGTCTAACTTCTTTACGAAAGAAGAGTTACCTTTAGTTAGAAGGAAAGGAGTTTTTCCTTACGAGTATTTGGACCGCTTCGAAAAACTCGAAGAAACGAGCTTACCTCCTATAGAGAAATTTTATTCTGGTTTAAATAGAAAAGGTATTAGCGTAGAAGACTACGAACACGCGATTAAGGTATGGGAGACTTTCGGCTCGGAAACTTTACGGGATTATCTCGAACTTTATAATAAAATAGACGTATTACTCTTAGCCGATATTTTCGAGAACTTTAGGGATATTTGCTTCGAGAATTACGAATTAGATCCGGCTTGGTATTATACTTCGCCGGGTTTGGCTATGGACGCTATGTTAAAGATAACGAAAGTAAAGCTCGAACTTTTATCAGATCCGGACACACTTTTAATGGTAGAGAATGGTATTAGAGGCGGTATTAGTATGGTAAGCAAAAGGTACTCTAAAGCTAATAATAAATATATGGGCGACTTATACGATCCGAGTAAACCCACGAAATATTTAACGTATATCGACGCGAATAGTCTTTACCCTTGGGCAATGAGTAAACCCCTTCCTACTCACGGTTTCGAAATGGCGACTGAAGAAGAATTAAAAGAATGGGAAAAATATTGTAATATAGAAGGGCAAGGTATGATCTTAGAAGTAGATTTAGTTTATCCGCGAGAGTTACACGATGAGCATAACGATTATCCCCTAGCGCCGGAACAATTAGATATTAAAAAGGTAAAAAAGCTCATTCCTAATTTATACGATAAGGAAAATTATATCGTACACCACGAGGCTTTAAAAACGTATCTCGATTTAGGTTTAAAACTTAAAAAGATACGTCGAGGAATTAAATTCGTAGAAAGCCCTTGGATGAAATCGTATATCGATTTAAACGTCGAGCTAAGAAAAAAGGCGAGGAATAAGTTCGAAGAAGAGTTTTTTAAACTAATGATGAATTCCGTTTTTGGTAAGACTATGGAAAACGTACGGAATAGAGTAAATATACAGTTGGTTTCTAACGAAACCGGTTACCAGTATAGGAAACTCGTCGCTAAACCGAATTACGATCGTACCGTTATATTCAGCGAGAGCTTGGTAGCTGTACATATGAAAAAGACTAAGATAAAATATGACAAGCCCGCTTACCTCGGAATGAGTATTTTAGATATTAGTAAAACCCGTATGTACGATACTTATTATAATTATTTTAAAGCGAAGTACGGTAAAAACGTCGGATTATGTCATACGGATACCGATAGTTTTATTCTCGAGATAGAAACCGACGATTATTATAAAGATATCGAACCGGAAAAGATCGCGATATTCGATACGAGTAATTATCCCGACGGCCATTTCCTAAAATATAACGAAAATAAAAGGTTACTCGGGAAGTTTAAAGACGAACTAGGCGGAAATATTATGACGGAGTTCGTAGGTTTAAGGGCGAAAAATTACGCCTTTAGGAATATAGAAGGCGAGGAAGTTAAAAGATGTAAAGGAGTTAAAAAATGCGTAGTCGAGTCCGATCTGCATTTCCAGAATTATAAAGATTGTTTACTCGGCGGTAAGGACCTGTACAAAACTATGCCTTCGCTAAGAAGTTATAGACACGAAATATATACCGAGGAGATAAACAAGAAAGCTTTATCTTATAACGATGATAAAAGATACTTGATAGACGATAAAATAAACACGAGGTCTTTAGGACATTATAGGAACAAGAAAGAAACTATATAGATTTAGGCTTAAAAAAAAATTTATAACTTTACTCCTAAAGTTATAAATTTGTCTAGATATCTATTTTAAATCTTTTATTACTTACTTTCCTACATAGCGGACAATTCTTCATCCTATTACAGTCTTCGCAAACGGGAATATGGCCGCAGGATGAAAAGAGTATACGCGGTTTATTATCTAAACAGGCCACGCATTTTTCTTCTAAGTACGTTTGTACCGCGCCTTGTTCTTCTTCTACCTCTCGTTCACTCATTAGTTCCTCTATCTCTTGTTGTAGTATATATCGTTCCTCTTCCACACTCTCTCGTTCTATCGTCATACCTCTTAGTCTCGTTCGTAACTCTCGTATATCTTGATTTAGACTCGCGTTTCTTCTCTCTCGCCGCCTTTCTCGTCTATCTCGTTCCTCTTCCGCATCCGCTTCCGCTATCTCTCGTTCTATTTGCTCTATATCTCGTTCTACTTCGCCCGTTTCTATAGAATTAGGATAAATTAATATATCAATATTACCGCGGAATTGACGGCTGGTAAGCTCTTTATTCGCTCTTTTTAAAACTCCTTTAATTCTTTTTAATATATTAGTAGATGGCCTGATTTCTTTAATGAAATTAATAAAGGTACGTTCAGTACCTCTTAATTGAAACCTAAATGTTACCCCGCGTATTATCCGTATTCCTCCTCTCAAATAAAAAATTATATTCGTTATACAAATATTCCGCGAGACCCGAGTCAGAATTATTTAAATAAGATATACCTAAATCGGAAACGAGTATCTCCCTATTACTGGGATAAGATACTTTACTAACTAAATTATTATTCGCCATTTTTTCCTACTTTATATTAGGTTTCTCATTATAATAAAGTCAAATTTATTAAGAAGAAAAAAAAAAAAAAAAAAATAATCGTAAGTAATAACTCGCTCGATTTTTTAACCGCGAAGATCGAGAAGACTTTAGGCGCGTTACGAGGATAATAAGACGAGAGAGAGTAAAACCGGGGGATTCGTAGGACGGAGGACGGATAATAATAATATCTTAAGGGTTCGGAGGTCTAGGGGTTCTTAAGGACTGAGGAGCCCAGGGGTTCTTAAGGACTGAGGAGCTTAGGGGTTCTTAAGGGTTCGGAGCTTAGGGATTCTTAAGGACTGAGGAGCTTAGGGGTTCTTAAGGACCAGAGCCCAAAAAGCTTAAGGTCTTAGGAGCCCAGGGGTTCTTAAGGACTGGGGAGCTTAGGGGTTCTTAAGGACCAGAGCCCAAAAAGCTTAAGGTCTTAGGAGCCCAGGGGTTCTTAAGGACCAGAGCCCAAAAAGCTTAAGGTCTTAGGAGCCCAGGGGTTCTTAAGGACCAGAGCCCAGGGGTCCTTAAGGACCAGAGCCCAAAAAGCTTAAGGTCTTAGGAGCCCAGGGGTTCTTAAGGACCAGAGCCCAGGGGTTCTTAAGGACCAGAGCCCAAAAAGCTTAAGGCCTGGGGCCCCCGGGCCCCTGGGTCTCGGAGGGTAGAACTTGTACTACTGACGTCTTTCAGTTACAGAAATTTCATATCCACTCATTTATCCAAGTTGTAATGGATCCTCTTTCAGTTGGTCGTTAATCAGAATGGATTTTATGGATCCATAAGTATGTAAATGACTCGCTTAGTATCATGCACCACAGAGAAGCATTACATCCCCTTTTCACAGAGCATGGGTCATATTTTGTAAAAGAATATGGAGGAAAAAAGGGAGAAGCGATCTCCGTGACGATTGCGATGTATGGAATTCTGCTAGATCGACACCGAAATTAACCTGTAAAACGGAAATTTTAGCGTTGTGGAAATCTTTGCGATTTTCGCGTATTGATAAAAATCGCAAATATATCCGCCAGCGTAAGTTTGAGCGACATTAGGGTATATTCTACCTAGAAATCGGTTCATGTCGGAGTCATTGACAGGGACGCTTGTCGACACCAATGGATGCCTTCTTTCATCAAAGGGGGAAGGGGGTCTGCTATGGTGTGGGACGATATGGGTATCGCAACCCACTCGTTTTTATTGAGGGAAATGCCCTAAAATATTGGAGAGATATTCAAGGTTCTAATGTTTTCCCTCTGCTTCAAGCCCATGACTTCATGTAACGACGTTATTACAGGAAAATGCCCATATTTCCCATGTACATGTAGTTCGTCTCAATATACATTTTTTACAAAATCTTAACCTTGATTTCATTGACAAGTGGCCCTAAAAATTCCGGATTTGAACCCAATAGAATATCTATGGGATAGTACTCATTGACACGTATATCAATGTCAGAACTCGCCAAACAACGTCAGTTGTATGTTGACGATCTACCAGCAGCACTGCATAAAGAAGGAATAACATCCACAGGCTGACATAAAAAAAGCTTGTGCTCTCAATGCAACATCGCTGTCAGGCAGATAGCATTGCAAGTGGTGGTCACACACGCCTGGTATGCTGCACCTATTGGTGTTTTCATGGAGAGTGTCCATTTTGCCAGGCCTTCGCACAAAATTAAATCTTCCTACGCCACTGGCTGCTTCCCACACAACCATCATTAATACAATGATCTGGGGTACAGGGGTATAACTTTGGTCGCAATCACTATAATCATTCCCTGTAAAGAAATTTGCCCAGCTTTGGATCTCAACCAGCGACCCCTGATAACTTACGGCAACAATTCTTTGTGGACGAAGGGTCGCTGCCGTTTCCTGGGGTAACAAACCCAGGACAATGTCATGTAACTACTTGTGAACTGATGTTTGCAAATGTTTTAGAAAAAAAGTCTCTTTTGCCTGTTTGCCCGTTTTCGTTTTATTTTCAACACTTAGTCAATCCTGATTGGCTGACCTGCAGCAAATGGCAGCCCACTGTAAGGAACTATGGAACTGTGTGATATTTCCGGATGGATTTTCTCTTTCATTTATCAGATATATTTTGAAGCTGCTTTGTGCTGTCTTCTGCCAGCGTACACATACACACACACACACACACACACACACACATTCTTATTTTCATCATCCAAGTTCAAGGAGGTACCACAATTTAGTGCAAACCTCAACATATCTTCAAATTTCAATATTTTATGACCAGCAGCCTCTTAAATCCCAAATATCTCTATTGTTAAACTTCACGAAGAGCTCGTTTTTGGCCTGGGCTTGGCTTGCCGAGCGAAAGGCCATAGGAATCGTATACCAAAATTTCAACCCCATCCAAGCATTTACGGAAAAACCCGAGTAAAAGTGAAAAGTACCGCCTACAATCCATCTCACTACGCTGAAAGAAACGACCCCTTATAACAATAAAACTATTTCTATTTGAAAATAATAGTAAGGTTTGATTTCTCAACAAACTTTGATAGATGTGCGATTTTAATAATACGAAAGCGTGGACTGAGAATTTTGGGCCCTGGTGAGCTTATTCATAACTGCAAATTCGTGCGCTTAACAGTGAAAGAAACAATCGGCAAACCTCGGGTGATCGTTGATCAAATATTTAGATATGGTTAGGCAATCGACCGGGTTGTGACGAGTGCTGTTGCCGAGCGCTTACTGGGATCGTTCCTTTTTCCTTTTTCTAGACACCATGTGAATGACAAACAATGATATCGTATTTTACGCAAACGGTGTGCTCTTTCTCTGAAAAAGTTGTCTCAAAACCTCGGCAAGATTTTCGTAAAATCACTGTGGACTTCGTGTCTGAAGTTATAACTGTGTATTTGATTGTATATATGCCCTATTTCTTCCTGTCAGAGTTGTCCAGACATGACATCTCGGCCCATAACCATTTCGACCCATAGCAAACTCGGCGCAAACAACATCAAATTTGTATTAAAGTTTGTCACATGAGCCTTTGAAAACCAGTTAATCTTAATAAAACGATGAAATTTTAGACTTGTCTAAATTGAAAACGTTTGCGGACGGCAAGTTAGATTGAGCTGAAATGTTGGTTATTGGCTGTGAAAGTGCAGAAAACCTTGTTGGAAAAAAGAGAGCATTCTCTTCTTTTTGCAAAAGGTTTTCGTGAAGCTATATCCTTAGAGTCCTTAAAACTTGGGATTGTGAGGTAAAGAGTTAAGTAGCTGGTGGGCGTTTTATATCGAAGATCAATTTTGACATTCAGTGCAATCTGCTCTTGATCTCCATATGTATTTAGGCTGACCTGGGTGGAAACCTTTTGCTTTTGGCAAATTTTCTGTGTGTCAAAGGACCAGTGTACCTCATGACTCGGACGGCTGTTCAACAAAATGTATTTTATGGATCCATAAATATATGACGGCTCGTTTGGAATGATATATCACGGAGATACATTAAACCCCCTTTTGCCAGAGCATGGCTCATTTGTGTTTTCCATAATCACAACCAGGAGCTCTTCAAATTTATCAATCCTAGATGGCTTTACTCAGATGAGGGCTTTTGGTCCAACGTCCCTCTTGTTTATGAAAATCGGCTTTCCAATTTGGTTGATCATGGCAACTTAGAGATTCCATAGACTTTCAATGGGGAAAACTGAAAAGTGGCATTTACAGAAAATATTTTGACAAATCTTTTGAGCAGTCTTGTATCATTTATATGATTTTAATAAACTGGTAGTCTTTAGCTCATCTGTTTACAAAGAAAACGTCAAGCTATTGTCAAAGCCTATGTCGTCGTGCAAAAACTTTGACATTTTATAATATCTCTGTTCTTCCTGAAGATATTTATTTCAAACTTGGACAAGTTATTTATTGTTAAAAGGGTTACCATATAACAGGAGCAAGAAACCATCAAAATATTTTTGACACATCACGCCAATTTTCACTACTTTGAATTTTCAGAACCTTTGACGTTTTATCATATCTGTCATTAATGAAGATACTTACTTCAAACTTGGACGTTTTGTTAACTATTTAAAAAGGGGAAATTTTTTTTATCAGTACAGCAGGGGCAGGTAACTAACAAAATATTTTTGGCAAAGTAATTAGTTATGCTCCTTTTTCGACAAAGAACTTTTAGCTCGGCTGTTTTTAGAGACATGGTATTTTCATAGCCCTAGTGTCATCATCTTCGTTGTTTGTGTCGTCGTCATGCAAAATCTTAGACATTTTACAAAATATTTCAAAAATAAATATATTACTGAAGATGTTTACTTCACACTTGGACAAGTTATTAAGTATCAAAAGAGAAACATAAACGATAAGGGTAAATAACTATCTAGTTATGCTTCTTTTTCAACGTTGTGTTTTCACTGAAAATCAAGCATCGCAATCGAGCGTTGGCACCCACATATGATGCTCTTGTTACCAAACACAACTGTTGCCGAGCATTGACGCCCTTTTTATTTGTTGCCATAGAAACCAAAATGCAAAAATAAAAAGAAAACCTGAAATTTTTTTTTCTCAGACACCAAATCATGCTGTGTGATATTAGCCTTTAAAGACTTTGTGTTTTTCCTTGTCATTGCTCAAAGGACATAGTTATTATTTCAACTTACAGACTGAGTATGGTAAAATGAAAGGAAAATATGATTAAATGCTTAGCCAATGTGGATCTTTTGCACTTTCCAGAAATGTTCCCAGGACTTATCCTTTATCAGCAATTTTTTGCACGCTGCTCAGTTTGGTTTGTTTCAATTTTGATTTGTTGCCAAAGCAACGTAAAGGAAGACAATAGGAAACAGAAAATCCTTTGAAAATTATCTCCTTTCAATCCATGAAAGGCCATGAGACCAAGGCTATACAAAAGTACTCATTATATTGGCCTTTACAAATTTATGTTTTTCCATTCTGTTGTCAACTCCACAGACTGTCAGTGTGAGACATGTAGATATATTTTTTTATTAGTCTGTACAAATGTGATAGCAAGTTTCAAGCCTGTAAAAATGTGATGGCAACTTTTAGCGTCAGGGCCTCATCTTCCTACCCCTTCACCCGTTCTGATGCCCAGGCCTTCAGCGCTTTGATTACCTTACACTTTTATTTGTTCTTTAAAATAAGTGCGTTCAACTGTAAAATCTAGATATAGATCTAGGTTACAATTTTCTTGTTTTCAACTGTTTAGCAATATGTCATTGATCTGTGGCTAGTTAAATATCAGTTTTAAAGAGCCTAGAGAACTGAATTTGTGGACTACTACAGTTATTTTGAAATGTACTCGATGACAATACCAATTTTTCGGAAACAAGACAGTTCCCCGACAAGACAGTTCCCCGACACATTTGTTCTATGTCAAATGGAAATTAACTTGGTAAAAATGGTTGATGAAGGATTGTATGGATAACTGATGTTTTGTGATTGATTGAAACGTTTGTACCTGTAATTGATGAGTACATTTGGTCACCGTGAGACTGTCCGTAATTTTCTATGATTGCAATGTGAAATGTCTATGATTTTCTATAACTCAGCTTGACGGGACAGTTTGATGACATTTCCTTGCCAAATACCAAACAATGATCAAAATGCTCTACATTTTCCCCAATGCTAGATACAATATACATTTTTAAAACAGCAGGATTATGGACAGAGTTTACAAGGTAAACGGAAAAATACTTCACTCAGGTACGCCCCCCTCTCTCTCTTGCTCGCTCTTTCTAGGGATCGTAAATTATACAATCCCTGCTCTTTCTAATGTAATTCTAAAACATGTATATGAAGAAATACGCACACAAAAACAGACAAATTATCAAAATAATTCAAAGGATTAACTGGCGAACAGACTTTTTTGAAAGTCTCTTATTTTCATAACAATCGTTAATAATCATGAATTCAACCATGAGAGAATAAGCACCTGTCATTGTATATAATAGAATTCTTATTATGGCGCACAAATAATCCTATCACAATACACCAATTTTCCACAAATATTTCTAATTTCTTACGATTATCAGTTATAAATATCAGCAACAAGTTATTTGGCATGGATCAAAAGTGTCGGGGAACTGTCTTCAAAAGTGTCGGGGAACTGTCTTCAAATCTGTTGGGGAACTGTCTCGAAAACTTGTGTCGGGGAACTGTCCTGTCGGGGAACTGTCTTGATACCCAATTTTTCTATATTCAGATCTGTCAGTCCTTTGATTTATGCTTTCGTAAGGAAAGGGATATATCATTAATGAAGTTGTAGATACAAAGCCTATTCAAGATCTATTTTCGCCTTTTCCTTCTTTTATAAGACTTATATTTATGGTTAAGTAATGACAGGCTGTTTTTAGTGGATTTAAGAGTTGTAATTCCAATTTTCTACGTATTTACCTCAAGCGACTGCTCCCCCAAGGACAATATGGCGTCGAGACTGGTCAAAATTCTCCGACCAATTGCTAATAATTTAACGAAGAGTCAAGGTTTGTGCTATTAAACACTTATTCAAAGTTTTTTATTCACATTAATACTTAAGATGTCGATTTTCGTTAGAAATAAAAACGCTAAATGAGTTAGTTAATGTGGCTTTACCCATCACAAACTGACATTTGAAACTTCTTTTCTCAACGAAATGGAGTGGGTGGGGAAATGATGAATATCTCGGGTATGGCGGTCTCACTTGTTTTCGGGGGACTAAATTTACAATTTTAGCTAACGCATATCTAAATGAAGTACTGATTACAAAAAACATTTAAAAAATAAATAATCAAATTTGAATGCCTATAAAAACATAAATTCTGCCTGAATCATGCATATATTCAACACAGGTGAACGGCGAGCGACAGTGTAAATCCTGTATTGCACAGTAATATACTGAAAGGTAAACAACTTGTGATGTATTTTCAGTACCCCAGTCACGAATTCCATGCTGTGTACAAGTCATTTCAATACCAATATTAACATCCATAGTACCAATGGATAGCGGAAACATTATGCTACAAGAAAATCATGTCGCAATTTGAGCCATTTCAAGTTGCTAAGAAAAATCTAGCTCGAAACTGTCAAACAACCCAACTCGGAAGAGATCTGATTGCATTGAATCACGAAAATTTTCAAGAGATAAAACCCATTTTGAACGCGAAAAATGTCCGTTCTTATGCAAGGTGCATTTGAAGCCTACAAATTTAAAAGTATATCTGCAATGAAAATAGAACTTCAATATGTTTTTGTGTTGTACGAAGCTTTTTTTATTTGAAAATGTCCAGCCCTGTAAACAGTTATCCTTTATGGCCTACTAAGCATGCTTTTGTATCGCGTTTTCTCATTGGCCGGGGTCAGACACACCTTCATCGATAACCAATGAGAAAACGTTTTGAAAAACAAACCGAGCATGCGCAGTATGTCAAAATGGTAGGCAGCTGAGCACAGGACAGATTTACCAATGAAAATAAGGATCGTACAGCCTATTCACATCAAACAGTTTAATGTTTCAGGTTTATACGCCTTATTATTGCTGGACCCGAAATGATACCTGTCAAATATTCAACGGCTTTCACGTTGAAAATGGGTTTTATCTCTTTAAAATTTTCACGATTCAATGCAATCAGATCTCTTCCGAGTAGGGTTGTTTGACAGTTTCGAGATAGATATTTCTTAGCAACTTGAAATGGCTCAAATTGTGACATGATTTTCTTGTAGAATAATGTTTCCGCTATCCATTGGTACTATGGATGTTAATATTGGTCGTAAAATAACTTGTAAACAGCATGACATTCGTGACTGGGGTATTGAAAATACATTATGAGTTGTTTACCTTTCAGTATATTAGTGTGTAATATAGGATTTACATTGTCGTCGCCGTTCACCTGTGATATTCAACGGCAACGACATATTTCATTCTTCAATCTTGTGCCGGAAGATGAATTTGTGCATGGGAAAACATGCCCTCATTTCGTGGCTTTCAGTGTTTGTAGAACAGTTCACAAATAAAAAAACTGAACAGTTCACAAATAAAAAAACTTAAATTTCATTATGATACCAAAACTCATCAAAAGCCTTAACTATCACAAGGAGGGACTGTTTTGAACAATGAAAATGAAGAGCTCTGAGTCGGTTATCCTAAGTTTTTGAAGCGCGATGAAAAGAATGGATTAGTGTCATGGCGGCCATTAGCCCTCTCGTGACGGCAGCATCAGAATACTAAAATAACAAAAGTTAAGGCATTCTGGTCCCTTCTGTCAATTTATATGCACCTATGAGGACAGATTAGGAATTGTTTTAAACACTATTTTATCATAATACATCTGAAAAATATTGAATATCTTAAAAAAAAAGGCTGGAAACATTGTCTCTCTGTAGCAGCGAATGTTCTGGAAAAATTTTTCATTCATAAGCGACCAAAGGAAATAGGTCACAAAATTCTCTGATCTGATTATAGACCAGACTCTTGTCACATTATTCCAGTGTGGTCACATGACATTTTGGCATCTGGACTGACTATGTCACATGTCGGGGAAATTTTCAGGATTAAAATAAAGTATCAGACGGAGAATTTAATTTAGGCAGGTATCGGGTTGAAAAAAGTAATAAGAAATTTGTCACTAAAACAGATCTTTCCTTTAGTAACATGCGTACTGTCCTGTTTTTGTTGCATTTTATAAATCAGCAGCAGTGACACTGTTGTTTACATTCAAATTAGGGGTTCACACAAAATATTTACGTCATTCACTTCATTGTTCGCAAGAAAACTGATATCATTTAGGGTTCGAAAATGGGTATCCCACGAAAATAGGTGCGTGGACCATAGAACTGGGCAACTTTCAGAGTCCATTGATCCAGGTAGTCTAGTACTACTAGACTACCTGGAGACGTTTGGGATGCTTCTTTTCTTATTTGTACATTTACTGTGCACTAGTGTTGGGAAATCGGTTGGAATCAAATTCCACTTCTGATGTGGTAAATGGTCATATAACTGCTTATGGAAGAATATGAAATTTGGTGTTTGGTCGTGTTTCAATGGACAAGTTAGTTATAAAACATTCTTGGAAAGGAAAAAATTGCCTAACAAGCAGTTTTCATCCACAACATTTTTGTTGATAAAAGATTGAAACAAATGTCACACAGTCATTTTATTTGCTTTTTTAAAAGGTTTGATTGCAGTGAGACTTTTTTTTATCCATATATCAGTGTATCTTCCTACATATTCTAAAGACACGTCTGCTTAGATCTAAATTATATTTTGTCAGAAGCTCATCTTTTTTTAAATTAGGAAAGCCAAAATTCTTCCACCCTTCAGATTTTGTTTTGCACCTGGATGGGAATTAATTCCAAGTTGTTTGACTTCGTGGGCAGCCATTTTTATGTTTTAATGTTGTTAGAGTTGTGTCCCTTGGTTGAGTTTGACGTCCCTTGGTTGATTTTGGTGTTATTCAGGTTTAGTCGGATGATCGATTTATGGTATTTGTAATTGATGATTGGCATCGGCAGTGGTTAAACGATGGGTAATCGCTCTTTCCCAATCATTGTTCCATCACTACTGTGCACCACACCGTCTCACGCCCATCATGAATATTTCAGTAGCAAAGTTACAGCGCTGTACAGAGTTTCTGTTTTTGTTGGGTAGAGAGTTTTGTATGAGGTGTTTCGAATGTCTGTTTGGACAAGCTGGATTTTCTGAAGTGTGTATGACATTTTTATTTTTATTTTTCAGTTTTTCAGAAGCCAGCTGTCCTCACTGGGATTAAGACCTATTCCACAGAAACAAAGCGTATGTACCTTTTTGCAGTTTCCATGGTCTAAGAAATTCTTGTGTTTTTTTCTTTCACGTTTTACTTGAAAGTCTTCACCAGACAGTAAGATGCAAGACCTATTGCTATTTTAACAAATCAAGTATGGATCAGAAGATGGGATATTTGTTTTTAAGGGGTTGTTAACACAGTGGGAAAAGGAGAACATGCTGGTGAACATAATTTCTCCAGAACCTTTACTGCTTTTCAGGGTTATTTAAACAAAGGATTGCTTGGTAGAGCATGAACATAATAGAATTGATAAGCCAGCTCTTTTATCCAAAGGTTGTTTGCGTCCATTGAAATTACCTCATCCATGTAAGGCCAGAATGAGCAGTTTAATACCAGAGTGTGAGATTTAAAGCCATATCTCAGATCCATTGGTAAATTATTTACATGTAAAATATATCTAAAAGTGGAAAGGTATGGTTGACTGAAAAGGAACATGATAAGAAGGAAAACTACCTAGGGTACATGTTTTGCAAGCTCGAATCTGTTTCAGCAGTTTGAGATAAAATGAATCGCAGAAAAGGGGTAATGTAAATACAAGATTAGAAGGCACATTCTGGTCTTGATATGCTTAGTTCCAAGAAGCAACTAGAGTGAACTGTAAATCACTCCCAGACAACAAAATTTCAGACTTGTCCAACTGATTGATTGGTGTTGAATGTCATTTTCCACTTTATTATAGGTTTATCACAGCAGCCATTGCACCTATCAATGTATTCCTGGAGTTTTCTGTTACTATTACTCCACACATTATTCTTCCTCAGCTACTGGCTGCTTTTCCACTCATAACCAGCATTAAAACAATGATCAGTGGTGAGAGAGGAATGAATATTGTCACATCGCTATCATCAATCCTCGGAAAAAATTGGCTGAACTGGGGATTTGAACCAGCGATCCCCTGTTCTCAGGTGCTCTACGCTACCAACTGTACTACCTGAACTCAGCTAGACCTGTCCAAATTAAAAGCATTTAGACAAGAAATTAAATATGGCCTAAGTGATGATTTTGTCTGCAAAAGAGCAGAAAACAGTGTGTAAAAATTAGAAATTACTGGTTGCACAGCATTTCCCCTTTTTTCTGACAAATGTTTTCATAAATAAATCTGCCCACGGTTGTTAAACACAGGTTCATTTTGTCTTTATCAGGTGAAAAAAATTCAGATTTATCAAAATTGAAAGCCTTTGCAGAAAACAAGTAAGACACAAGACTTGCCTTTGAAAGGGTAGAAAACATAGTAAGGAAAGGAGAAAATGCTGGTAGCCTTTCCAAATGGTATATTTTTAAAAGCCATCCTCATTTTGGATGTGAAAGCTTTTGATTGTTTGGTAAAAGGGCTATGTGTTGAATATTATTGTAGAATTTCCAATCATAATCTTTTAATATTGATATATTGTAGCAACTGTTCGACCCATAACTGATCCAGTTAAAACTAACCGGCTTGCAGATTTTGGGGCTTATGTAGCAGAGGTGTTACCGAAATATGTACAAAAGGTAATGAAATTAGCCCTTTGAGAGTTAGGTACATGTTTTATGTTGTTGTTGCAGACAGTGTAGATCAAGATCAGACTGCACAGAATGTGGTGCAGTCAGATCATAGATCTACACTGTCTGCATGGTTTGCACAGGTCTTGAAAAACCCTTAAATTTGACTTCAGTATTAAAAAACCCTTGAAAACAACGAGAAGCCTTAAAAAACCCTTAAAAAGTATAGAAAGTCCTTGAAAACCTAAATCTAATAAATTGTAAGGCACAATGCACTGAATATCCAGCTGATGTGATCGAAGAAAGTCTGCAAAGAGAGCCGTATTCTTTCATATCTTCTTACAAGTGAGTATATACGGTAACAAGGAAGAGCACTGTGTACACATATTTTGATGACGTAATTTGATATTGCGTCATATCACTTTTAGACTGGTGGCTGACCTTCTACTTTAATCTTGGGTACCATTACCGGTTTACACCCACCTTATCGCTAAGAGCGTCTGTTCACAGCGGTCATTATCATATGCATCTGCCATTTGTAAAAAGGTTGTCTGTATCGAGTTGGAGAAATGGGGAAATATATATATTAACAGAAATTGGTTAGTGGATCCCATGTACAAACACTGGGTACGATAATATGCACGGGATAAACACTCGGCAATGTGCTATTTGTGCAACAAGATCGTCAATCTCGGGAAAAAAGGGAGAGTTTGCACTGAATTCACATGCGAAAAGTAAGGGACACATTTCTTTGGCATCCATGCTGCCAGTTGTGACAACAAATAAAGCCTTTAAGAAACTTTTGCCAACCTCAACCCGGGCAGTAAACAAAGATTGACCATTCCCTCACCTCCAATATGGATGGTTATTGTATGTCCGTAAAAAGACCTTAATGTCTATTTCAAAAGCCATAAAAAGCCCTTGAAAAACCCTTTAATTTTCCCAGAAAAATTCTGTATGAACCCTGGTCTGCTACCTCAAACATATTCTGACCAAAAACAGCTTTGAAATTGTAATATACCGGTATACAGGTTGTTTTGCCCATTTGTAAAGCTCTGTTTCACTAAACTTTGTACTTTAGTTGCTTAAAGGACTATCTTTTTGAGAATATGAATCCTGTTCAGGTAGCCGGGCCGGGTAGCTCAGTGGTTAGAGTATCTCACTCGTGACCTGGTGGTTGTAGGTGTGATACCTGGTGGAGACAAACTTTCTTTCCCGTGATTCTGACATGTCTCTCACCTCTGGTACATATAAGAAAAGTCACTGACTTGGAAAGAAAGTTGTGTACTGGTGTGAGAAAGCAGGAAACAATTGAAATTAATCAGCTATTATTTAAGTAAGCAATTAGAACCATGGGATTGTTATATAAAGGGTTATTAACTTGTCATTTGTTATAATCCACTGCAGGTGCAGATTTCTCACGGGGATGAGTTGGAGATATTGGTTCATCCAGATGGAATTGTGCCGATAATATCATTCCTGAAGGACCACCATCATGCCCAGTTTCTCAACATGACAGATATCACAGCAATTGATGTTCCAAGCAGAGAGTATAGATTTGAGGTCAGACAGGCAATGTCTGTTCATTTAACCCTTAGGATGACAAGCTCATTTATTGTTGCTATTTGCAGATAGTGCAGATCAAGATCAGACTGCACAAAACATGTTGTCTAATTTTGGATTAACATAGCCTGCTTAACTCTTTACCAGATGACAAAAATGTAGACTTGTCCAAATTGAAAGCATCTGAAGATGACAATTTAAATGTGACCCAAATTACAGGACTTGTCTTTGATAGGGTAGAAAACATTGTAGGAAAAGAAGAAAATGCTGGTTACCAGCATTTTTTGTATTCCCACAATGTTTTCTAAAGGCTTCTTCCTATAGATTGTTAAAACTGGGGGTTGTGAGTAAAATGGTTGATAAATTACATGTTGTTTTGATCCCCCTAAACAGTAAATGTTTTGAATACCTTATCAGTACAAAATATTTTATATATGAGCCATGCTCTGGGAAAAGGAGGCTTAATGCATCTGCAAAACAGTATCGACCCAGGTCAGCTTGCACAATCCGTGCAAGTTGACGTGGGCCGAAACTTTTCACTATTGGTCAAAATTTTCTGTATGTCAAAGAACCAGTCTACCTCATGATTAAGTCTGTTAACCCTTTCCCAAACAAGCCCTGGTTTTCATGTGTCTGCAGTACAAGTCTTTTGAAAACACTGTGGGAAAAGGAGAAATTGCTCGTAACGAGCAATTTCTCCTTTTCCCACAGTGTTTTCTATCCTTTTTTAGACCTTTCTGCCATTTTCATCAAATTTAAAATTGTCATCTGCAAACTCTTTCAATTTGGACCAGTCCAAAATTTGTCATTTGGGAAAGGGTTAATAAAAAAAATGCTATTATGGATCCATAATTATCTGATTACTTAATTGATATCACATATCACAGAGATGCATTAATCCCCCTTTTGCCAGAGCATGGCTCATATGCATATACAATGCTTGAACTTGTGTATGTTGGGAAAAGTTTCTCTCTTGAGCTCTTAGTTTCTTATGAAAGTGTCTGTTGGCAAGTGGCTTCAGAGCCCAAGCCTAGAAATGCTGAAATCTTGGGGAAAAAAAAAAAACATGAATAAATAGGCTGTCACAGTGACATGACTGAAATAATGTTGAAAGCTGCTTAAAATCACATTCATTTAATCAATCTAAATCAAACATTTACATTAGACGGTTGTTCTGAAGAGATCATTTTTTTTCTTTTGTCACCGCAGTTGATCTACATTTTAATGTCACTACGATACAATACAAGAATAAAGGTTAAAACCTACACTGATGAACTAACACCCATAGATTCTGTGACTCCAGTATTACCTGCAGCTAACTGGATGGAAAGGGAGGTAAGACTAACTTTTTACCCAGGGACAAAATTTCAGATTTGTCTGTATTGAAAAGTATTACAGGTTGACATCTTAAACATGGCTTTACTCTTTACCAAATGAAAAAAATTTAAAACTTGACCAAATTGAAAGTTTTTGCAAAACACAAAACAAAATGTGATGCAAGAATTGAAAGTTGTTAGGAAGGGTATAAAACATTGTAGGAAAAGGAGAAAATGCTGTTTACCAGCATTTTCTCTTTTTCAGTATTTCTGTGCTTTCAAAAGCCTTCTTTCTTAGGGTCATCAAAACATAGGATTGTCGGGTAAAGGGGTGAATGGTTGGATTTGTCTCTGAAAGGGTAGAAAACACTGTGGGAAAGGGAGAAAATGCTGGTTATCAGCATTTGTTTTTCCTGACAAGATTGATTCAACAGCATTCTTCCTTTGGTTACCAGCATTTTCTCCTTTTCCCACAATCAGTATTTTCAAAATCCTTTTTTCTCAGGGTCATTGAAACACTGTATTGTTTGATAAAGGATTAACTCTTTACAAGAAAACAAAATTTCGGATTTGTGCAATTTTAATCATTTGCTAGTGGCAAATGAAATTTGGATGAAATGATCTGAAGTATCTCTGAAAGGGTAGAAAACATCCTTGAAAAAGGAGTAAATGTTGGGTACCTGGATTTGTTCTTTTTTCTTGTTTTATTTAAAAGCCTTCTTTGACAGGGTTGTTAAAAAAAAAAAAAAACAGGATTGTTTGGAAAAGGGTTGACTGGTTACCAACAGTTTTTCCTTTTCCTACAGTGTTTTCAATAGCCTATTTTCTCAGGCTCATTAAAACATGGGACTGTTGAGCAAAGGATTAATAAGTTATTTGCTGCCAATCACGCATTGAATTTTTATGTTTTAAGAAAACAGTGCCGTTACAGGTACAGAAACTTTAGGCCATAGTACAGAACAAAGAGGCGTACAATGTAGATCCAAGATCAAGCTACATGTATTGTGCATTCTGATCGCTTTAACTTTTTGTTTTGTGAAAGTTATTGTTGTGGCTCAATCAGCAAAAAGTTGAATGAATTTCTTTTCCCTCTTTTATGTAATTGTTTTCTAAATAATTGAACTCAAGACCTGTCCATATTGAAAGCATTTGCAGTTGACATACTAAATGTGGCTCCAGTGATGAAACTTGTATGTGGAAGGGTGAAAAATATGGTGGGAAAAGGAGGGAATGCATTTTCTCATCTCCCACAAAGTGCTCCCACAAAAGTGCCTTTTATCTCACTGTCAGTAAAAAAGTGGATTGTTTGGTAAAGGATTAAACTCTTTTAGTTTCATTGACTGTATTACTGTAATGTCTAGGTGTGGGATCTGTATGGAGTATACTTTGCCAATCATCCTGATTTGAGAAGAATTTTGACAGACTATGGTTTTGAAGGGCATCCATTTAGGAAAGATTTTCCACTTGTCGGATATGTGGAGGTAGTTTGATTTTATGATTTATTCGAGAAATATAAAAAAAACATTTTTGCTGAACCTGATAGCTCAGTCATTAACATACAGTGCTGCAAACCCATGGGTTGCTGGTTTGATTCCCCAGCCTGGCCAATTTCTTTCCAAGAATTGATGATAATCATTGCAACAAGATTAATTTTTCTTGCACCACTGGACATTATTTTGACAATGTCTATGCGGGATAGCAGCCAGTGGCTTGGTAAGAACGTTGTGAAAAACACTGATCTTAGAAACTTCAGAAAAGCATGGATGGGACTGGTGCTCTGCTTGCTTATATATTACTGAAATAATGTTGAAAACGTCATTAAACACACACACAAAACAAAACAAACAAAAAAGTGAATTGAAATTTGAATGAAATAATTCAAAGTTTATTTGGCCTGAAAAAAAGGGTTATAAGGTAATGCAGACTAATCTGTCTGATTTTTAGCTCACCTTAGCACAACGTGCTAAAGGTGAGCTATTGTGATCGCCCTATGTCCGTCGTCCGTCAACAATTTCTTTAAACATCTTCTTCTCCTAAACCACGGGGCCAATCTTGATGAAACTTGGCAGGGATGTTCCTTGGGTGAAGCTCTACCAAAATTGTTCAAAGAATTGAATTCCACCCACAACTCTGGTTGCCATGGCAACAAAAAGGAAAAAAAAAAGCAAAATCTTTGAAAATCTTCTTCTCTGAAACTAGAAGGCGCAGAGCTTTGATATATGGTATGTAGCATCTCCTAGTGGACCTCTACCAAGTTTGTTTATTTGATGCCCCTGGGGTCAAAACTGGCCCTGCCCCGGGGGTCACAAGTTTGAGCATAGTAACAAAGAAGGAAAACTTTAAAAATCTTCTTCTCTGAAACTTGAAGGCGTAGAGCTTTGATATTTGGCATGTGGCATCTCCTAGTGGACCTCTACCAAGTTTGTTCATATGATGCCCCTGGGGTCAAAACTGGCCCTGCCCCGTGGGTCACAATTTCCAACATAGGAACAAAGAAGGAAAACTTTAAAAATCTTCTTCTGTAAAACTAGAAGGCATAGAGCTTTGATATTTGGCATGAAGCATGTCCTAGTGGACCTCTACCAAATTTGTTCATATGATTTCCTTGGGGTCGAAACTGGCCCTGCCCCGGGGGTCACAAGTTCGAACATAGGAACAAAGAGGGGAAACTTTAAAAATCATCTTCTCTGAAACTGGAAGGCGTAGAGCTTTGATATTTGGTATGTAGCATTGCCTAGTAGACCTCTACCAAGTTTGTTCATATGATGCCCCTGGGGTCAAAACTGGCCCTGCCCCGGGGGTCACAAGTTTGAGCATAGTAACAAAGAAGGAAAACTTTAAAAATCTTCTTCTCTGAAACTTGAAGGTGTAGAGCTTTGATATTTGGCATGTGGCATCTCCTAGTGGACCTCTACCAAGTTTGTTCATATGATGCCCCTGGGGTCAAAACTGGCCCCGCCACGGGGGTCACAATTTCCAACATAGGAACAAAGAAGGAAAACTTTAAAAATCTTCTTCTGTAAAACTAGAAGGCATAGAGCTTTGATATTTGGTATGTGGCATCGCCTAGTAGACCTCTACTAAGTTTGTTCATATGATGCCCTTGGGATCAAAATTGGCCCTGCGCCGGGGGTCACAAGTTCGAACATAGGAACAAAGAAGGAAAACTTAAATTTTTTTTTTCTCTTAAATGGGAAGGCATAGAGCTTTGATATTTGGTATGTAGCATCTCCTAGTGGACTTCTACCAAGTTTGTTCCAAGGATGCTGCTTGGGTCAAAACTGGCCCAGCCCCTGGGGTCACAAGTTCGAACATAGGAACAAAGAAGGAAAACTTTAAAATTCTTCTTTTCTGAAACCGAAAGGTGTGGAGCTTTGATATTTGGTATGTTGCATCTCAGAGTGGACCTCTACCACCATATGATGCCCCTGGGTCAAAACTGGCCCCGCCTCGGGGGTCACAAGTTCGAAGATAGGAACAAAGAAGGAAAACTTTAAATTTCTTTTTCTCTTAAACGGGAAGGTGTAGAGCTTTGATATTTGGTATGTAGCATTTCCTAGTGGACCTCTACCAAGTTTGTTCATATGATGCCCCTGGGTCAAAACTGGCCCAGCCCCGGGGGTCACAAGTTCGAACATAGGAACAAAGATATTTGGCATGTAGCATCTCCTAGTGGACCTCTACCAAGTTTGTTCATATGATGCCCCTGGGGTCAAACCTGGCCCCGGCCCGTGGGTCACAATTTCCAACATAGGAACAAAGAAGGAAAACTTTAAAATTCTTCTTTAAAACTGGAAGGCGTAGAGCTTTGATATTTGGTATGTAGTGATTCTCTTCTAAGTTTACTTGCCCATCTAAGCGCAACAAGTTCATTGAGTTCAAAATTGGGTCATCTTGGGTCATAAACTAGGTCACTAGGTCAAATTAAATACCTTGTTGGCACTCTCGAGGCTACATTATTTGCTCAATTGCCTTGAAAATTAGTTAGAAAGTTTGTCTTTATAAAGTCTCACATAAGATTAATTTGGGTCAACTTGGGTCATAAACTAGTTCACTGGGTCAAATTAAAGAAATACCTTGTTTGCACTCTGGAGGCCACATTTATTGCTCAAATGACCTGAAATTTGGCCAGAATGTTTGTCTTGATGAAATACCAGATGAGTTTGGATTTGGGTCACCTGGAACCAAAAACTAGGTCACTAGGTCAAAATAAAGAAATACTTTGTGGGCACTCTAGAGGCCACATTCTTTGCTTAATTGCCTTGAAAATTGGTCAGAATGTTTGAATTTGGGTCAACTGGGGTCATAAACTAGGTCACTTGGTCAAATTAAAGAAATAGCTTGTGGGCACTCTAAAGGCCACATTTATTATTCATTTGATTTGAAAATTGGTTAAAATGTTTCTTTTGATATAGTCAAAGACCAGTTCAAATTTGGGTCATCTGGGGTCATAATCTAGATCACTAGGTCAAATTAAAGAAATATCTTTAGGGCACTCGAGGCCACATTTTTTGCTCAATTGACTTGAAAATTGGTCAGAATGTTTGTCTTCATGAAATATGAGTTTGAAATTGGGTCACCTGCGGTCAAAAACTAGGTCACATGGTCAAATTAAAGAAAAACCTTGAAGGCACTCTGCTAAGGTGAGCGACCCAGGGCCATCATGGCCCTCTTGTTAAAGATCTTGCAGGAGAAGTCCTTTAAAAACATTGTGGGGAACGGAGAAAATGCTGGTAACCAGCATTTTCTCCTTTCCCCATGATATTTTCTAACCTTTCCCAGAAAAATCCAGTCATTTGAGCCACGTTTGTCGACTGCAAATGTTTTCAATTTGGGCCAGTCTGATGTTTTGTCATTTGGTAAAGAGTTAAAAATTAAACTTTACATTCTGTTAAATCTCATCTTAATGTTGTTTGCCTGAAAAAGAACAAAGTAGTTAAAGATTTGTAATCAATTCTTTACCAGACAATAAAGTTCAACCCTTTACCACACAATATTGAGTTTCAACAACCTAAAGGAAAAAAGCCTTGGAAAACATTGTGGGGAAAAGAGAAAACGCTAGTAACCAGCATTTTCTCCTTTCCCCACATTGTTTTCTACCCTTCCAAAGGAAAATGTTAGTTGTTAGGTCACGTTTAATTTGTTGTCTACAAATGCTATCAATTTAGTCGAGTCTGAATATTTTTCTTCTAGTAAAGAGTTGAGACTTGTCCAAATTGAATTAACTCTTTCGGCGCCAAATATATAAACCTGTTATCTTCTAATGGCTTAAAATGCCATCTATTGAAACTGAGAAAGATCTTTACTTCATAGGCTTGAAAACACAATCGGACGGCATAGATCAAAGATCAGACTGCACGTTCTGTGCAGTCTGATCTTGATCGCAAAAGACCACGTTTTCGCCTATGGCGCTGAAAGGGTTAAGAAAGCAAATGATTTGGTTTGTCTTTTCAGGGGTAAAAAACTTTATGGGAAATGGAGAAAATGCTGGATATCGGCATTTTCTCCTTTTCTCATAACATTTTCAAAACCTTGTTCCTAAGCATGATTAAATTTTGGACGGTATTGTAAATGGTTAATAATAACTAAACTCCTTTTTAATGTAGGTACGCTATGATGATGAGGTTGGTAGATGTGTAATAGAGCCACTGGAGATGGCACAGGAATTCCGCAAGTTTGAATACAGCTCCCCCTGGGAACAGTTCCCTAAATACAGATTGACAGGGGAAGTAACTGAGACAGCCTCCGAACCAGGAAAAGAAGAAAAGTGATCGCGAAGAATTGTTATAGGGGTACTGATTAATGACAGTCTTGTTGCTTGTTGTGCTGAAACTTGTTGGAAAAAAGTTTTATAGCTGATCAGTGGTACATCAACACAATAGAATAAGATTAGATATGCTTGTTTATGTGTTCTGATCATAATGATGAGTAAGAATAAAGTGTTTAGATATGTCTATTATTGTTTTGCATTCATACTCCTCTACTAATATGGTTGTGTTGTCACAGGACTATGGGAGACGGCGGGGCTTAACCTTGTTTTCAGAAAAATAAGTTCACTGGTCAGGCCTTGACCGCACCACTTTTCAGCTCAAGATTATTACCATATTAATTCATTCCTTCTTTTCTCTTTAATTCGGTGATTAAATAGTTTCAAAATGCTTTAGAATTATTTCTAGAGACGTCTTAAATTTAAATATTTTTTTCTCTTGGGGATACCCCCAAATCTGGCCAAATCTTCGAAAAACATTGTGTGCACTCTTGAGGCCACATTTTCAGCCCAATACTCATAAAACACAGTCAGAATGTTTTGTCTTGACAACATCTCGGACAAATACGAAATTGGATCACTTCGGGTCAACAAATAGGTCAATGGGCCAAATCTTAGAAAAAACCTTGTTGGCCTGGGATTGGCTTGCCAAGCCCAAGGCCATAGGAATCGTATACCAAAATTTCAACCCTATCCAAGCATTTACGGAAAAACCCGAGTCACCCATTTACGGAAAAACCCGAGTAAAAGTAAAAAGTACCGCCTGCAATCCATCTCACTACGCTGAAGGAAACGACCCCTTTAAATAATAAAATATTTCGATTTGAACATCACAGTAAGGTTTAATTTCACAAAAAACTTTGACAGATGTGCGGTTTTAATCGTACGAAAGTGTTGACAGGGAATATGGGGCCCTCGTGAGGTTATTCATAACTGCAAATTCGTGCGCTCAACAGTGAAAGAAACGGTAAACCTTGGGTGATCGTTGATCAAATGTTTTGATGTAGGTATGCCATCGACCGAGTTATGACGAGTGCTGTTGTCGAGCACTAATCGAGATCGTTCGTTTATCCTTTTTCTACACACCATGTGAATGACAAATAATGATAGCGTATTTTACGTAGACGATGTGCTCTTTCTCTGAAAAAGGTGTCTCAAAACCCCGGCAAGATTTTAATTTTCGTAAAATTACAGTGCACCTCGTGTCTGAAGTTATAAGTAAGTATTTGCTTGATATATATGCCTTATTTAACGATGAAATTTTAGACTTGTCTAAACTGAAAACATTTGCGAACGGCAATTTAGATTTAGTTGAAATGTTGGTTATTGGCTGTGAAAGTGCAGCAAACCTTGTAGGAAAATAAGAGAGCGTTTTCTTTTTTTTTTCTAAAAGGTTTTCATGAGGCTATATCCTTGGAGTCCTTAAAACTCGAGATATCGAAGATCAGACTTGACATTCAGGGCAATCTGATCTTGATCTCCATAGGTATTTAGGCTGACCTGGGTCGAAACTTTTTGCTTTTGGCAAATTTTTATGGATGTCAAAGGACCAGTCTACCTCATGATTCAGTCGGTTGATCCACAAAATGGATTTTATGGATCCATTAATATATGATGGCTCGTTTCGGTTGATGAATCACGGAGATGCATTAAACCCCGTTTTTCCAGAGCATGGTTCATTTGTGTTTTCCATTATTACAACCAGGAGCTCCTCAAATTTATCAATCCTAGATGACTTTGCTCAGATGAGGGCTTTAGGTCCAATGGCCCTCTTGTTCATGAAAATCGGCTTTCCAACTTGGTTGATCATGGCAACTTAGAGATTCCATACACTTTCAATGCGAAAGTTGATAAGTGGCATTTACAGCAGATAATTTTACAAAACTTTTATAGAAATGTACCTTGAGCAGTCTTGTATCATCCATATGATTTTATTCGACTGGTAGTCTTTAGCTCATCTGTTTACCAAGAAGGCGTCATGCTATTGTCAAAGCCTATGGATAATTATCGTTGTGCAAAAAATTGGACATTTATTAATATCTCTGTTATTCCTGAAGATATTTGCTTCAAACTTGTACAAGTTATGAATTGTCAAAAGGGGTACCTATATAACAGGGCAGGTAACCATCAAAATATTTTTGACAGTTACACCCTTTTTTTTTATAGCTAAAATTTTCAGAACCTTTGACATTTTATCATATCTGTCATTAATGAAGATACTTACTTTAAACTTTAACTTTTCGATAACTATTAAAGAGGCATTTTATTCAGTACGACAGAGGTAGGTAACCACCAAAATATCTTTGGCAAAATAATTAGTTGTGCCTCTTTTTCGACTGAGAACTTTTAGCTCAGCTGTTTTTAGAGACATGTTATTTTTATAGCCCTATTGTCATCATCTTCGTCGTTTGTGTCGTCGTCATGCAAAATATTTGACATTTTACAATATCTTTGTTATTACTGAAAATGTTTACTTAAAACTTGGACAAGTTGTTAACTATCAAAAGGGAAACAGAAACAATAAGGGTAAATAACTATCAAGTTATGCCCCTTTTTCAACTTTGTGTTTTCACTGAAAATCAACCGTGCATTGGCGCCCGAATGCGGACGTCTTTTTATTTGTTGCCATAGAAACCAAAACTTAGACAGAAATACGTAAAAGATTGTCTTCTCAGATACCAAATCGTGCTCTGTGATATTAGGCCATAAAGACTGTGTTTTTCCTTGTCATTGCTCAAAGGACATGGTTACTATTTCAACCTATAGACTGAGTGTGGTAAAATGAAAGAAAAATATGATTCATTGCTTGGCCATTGTGGATTTTTGTACTTCCCAGAAATATTCCCTGCTGTTTGACGCTGCTTATTTTGGTTTGTTACCATGATTTGTTGCCAAAGCAACGTAAAGGAAGAAAACAGGAAGCAGAAAATCCTTTGAAAATTATCTCCTTTCAATCCATAAAGACCATGAGACCAAGGCTATACAAAAAAAACTCATTAGCAGTTTTTAAGCCTGTACAAATATCAACTTGGAGCTTCTGGGCCTCATTTTCCTACCTCTTCACCCGTTCTGATGCCCAGGCCTTCAGCGCTTTGATTTGTATTCTAGAGGCCATATTTTCTGCCCAGTACTTAAGAAACATTTTGAGAATGTTTGTTGTATAATATTTCGCACAAGTTTGAAATTGTGTCACGTCAGGTCAAAAAATAGGTCACTGTGCCAAACCTTGGAAAAAAAAAAAAAACTTGTGTGCTCTCTAGAGGCCTCATTTTCAGTCCGATACCCAAGAAACTTGGTCAGAATTTTTGTTTTGATGATATCTCTGACAAGTAAGAAATTGGGCCATGTCCAGTCAAAAAGTAGGTCATTGGGCCAAATCTTAGAAAAACCTTGTGTGCACTCCAGCGGCTAAACTTTCAGTCGGATACTCATGAAACTGGGTCAGAATGTTGGTCTTGACGATATTTCTAAGAATGTTTGAAATTGGATCACATCAGGTTAAAAAGTAGGTCACTGGACCAAATCTTAGTAAAACCTTGTGTGCACTCTGACGGCCATATTTTCAGCCCGATACTCACGAAACTCTGTCAGAATGTTTGTCTTGATGGTATCTCTGACAATTTGAAACATAGATCAAGTCGGTCTAAAAGTAGGTCACTGACACTCACGTGTATTTATATCATCACAACCAGGGTCTCTTCAGCTTTGTCAATCCTAGATGACTTTTCTCAGGTGAGCGCGTTAGGGCCACTTATTTCCCAAACAATCCCGAGTTATAACGATCCCTAGACAAAAACAGGCTTTTGAAAACGTTGTGGGGGAACAAGAGAAAATGCTGGAAATCAGTTGTTTTTGAAAAAAAAAAATAATAAATAAATAAATTGGACCGGCAAACGGAGAGAGACAGGCGAGCCGTACTTACTGCTAAATAAATCAAATGAACATTTCCAGTCAATTGTAAAAACTAAAATAATCGAGCTTTTCAACATTCTTTTCGCCTGGAAAAAAAACCCCACCGTATCAAACAATATGAGCCATGCTCTGTGGAAAGGATGCTTAATGCATCTGCGAAAAGTATGGATCCAGGCCAGCCTGCGCAGGCTGACCTGGGTCCATACTTTTCTCTATGGGTCAATTTTCTGTATATCCAAGGACCATTCAACCCCTTCATCAGTTGGTTGTGAAACAATGGATTTTACGGATCCGTGATCATACGATGACTTTCTTGGTTTCATGCATCACGGAGATGCATTACGCCCCCTTTTGCCAGAGCATGGCTCATATAGTATCAAGATCAGACTGCACGTTCTTGTCAGTCGGATCTTGAGCTTCCTTGCCAGCAAAAGCACACCGAATAGTGTGAAGCACCATAAGGCTTTATGATATCACGATATTCTCTGTCAACTCGTAGCATCAAGGGTATTTACTCTTTCACAAGCCTGCAGGGATCAGAGGGTCTCTCCGAGGCTCCGGACCTAAAGGCTCCGGATTTATTTCCAGAAAATCCGGGTATGATCCTTGCTGTCGTCGCTGGTATCGGAGAAGTACCCTTGGCAAAGGCACTACAGATCCGCAACCGAGTAAAACCAAGAATAGGTCACGTGTCTTAGTAGGTATACCAGATGTTATTGTGATATGTCAGAGATATTTTTGAAAGCGGCAGAAAATACCATAAAAATACCATAAAAACCACAGGCATTTGTTTTTTGTGACAAATATTGCCGTCTGTAACCCACAAAGTATTTCATAAAATTCCCATTGACTTACAGCTGTACATGTATGCATTTTTTCAGCGTGCCAGAAAATTCATTACGCGGATTCTGATCATTTGGTAGCAAGCAATGTTACTGTATCTATTTACACCAGTATGCAAGCAACAGTTGTTCCTCGCCTCCTAACATCGAAATTGTAGCTCTCTAAAACCAAGTGACGACGTTGCCATTGGCATGGGTGTAAAAAAAAAACCCAAAGCTTTCCGAAAATGTAGGACACTTTTTAAATTGCTGATTGTTATCATCATTATTATTCAGTATTTTTTGAGTTTGAAAAACACATATCGTCAAATTTATTTTGCTTTATTTTAGTGTAAGTTTTATAACCACAGCTTCATTTATTAATCAAGACGAAACTTGAAAATAAGCTATGAAATACATGTATATGAGCCGTCCTCTGTCAAAAGGGGGCTTAGTATATCACTGTAATGCATTGTGCCAGGCAAGACATCACATAATGAGGGCTTTGTAACATTCTCTTAGTCTGACAATTGACTGGACATTGAGATAAAACGATCCTTGGGCATGCAGAAGATTTAAAAAATAGCAAAAAGGTTTCGAGCCAGGTCAGCCTGCGCAGGCTGACAGGGGTCTACGCTCGTATACTTTTTGCAGAAGCATTAAGCCCCCTTTTCACAGAGCGTGGCTCATATATACATGACCAAAGTTATTAAGAAAGAAGTTTGTAAAAAAAAACCAAAAGTGCCTGTGATTTAAACAAACAGAGGTGAGATTGGGTTACGTAAGTCATGACTTACAAAGTATGAGGGTGCTTTCAATCAAACTGACGTTCTATTATGTATATTATAAAAAAAATCTATTTATAACTTGAATCACGATTTAACGATCGCGCATCTGTTGAGTATGACGTCACATGACATGCACATTCTTTCAAGCATTCTTTCTGCTAATCTATTTATAGTATTTGATAATCGTAAATTCTAAGGAAATCTTTTTGCTGAGTTTTATAAGCCTGTACGCAGACTTTTTGACGGGAAAAAAAAGAAAAGATTTTTACGGTAGTTGATAAAATATTCCGAATTCGTAGCTAAGTGAAACATAAGATGCATCTGCGGAGAGTGTAAATCAAGATCAGGCCGCATTTTTTAGGACAGTGTGGATAAAGATCAGACAGCACAAAATGTGCAGTCTGATATTTGATCCACACTGTGCGATAATTCGAGATATGTAATGGCCAACTAAGCGGAGAAATTGCTAAGAGTGTTTCATTAAAGTAACAATAGCTGCCAAAAGTAAAAAAAGCGGGTGTTAAAATGCATATGAATTTGGCAGCTATTCGGCCTCTGGCGAGCCCGGTAGCTCAGTCGGTAACGTGAAGAACTTGAAATGAGAGGCTGCTAGTTCAATTCCAATCTCGACCAAATTCTTTTTTCGATTGATCGATTGATTGTATGGTGTTTAACGCCGTTTTCAACATTGTTTCAGCTATATCGAGATCGCCTATCCATGCTTTCCTGCAGTTTCCTATTCCAGAGCTACGCACAATATTCTCTCCAAGCCATTGGCTGCTTACCCACATAACCATCGTCGAAACAATGGTCAGCGGTCAGAGAGGAATGCATCCTGTTGCAGTGACTATCATCAATCCTCGGAAACGAATTTGCCGAGCCTGGTATCCAACCAGCGACCTCCTGTTCTGAAGTCCTGAACGCTACCGACTGAGCTACCGGGGCTCAGCAAATCCTTTTCCGAAAATTGATAGTGGTCATTGCGACAAGATTCATTCCTCTCTCACCACTGGACATTTTTTCGACGATATGTTTGTGGGAAAGCAGCCAGCTGCTTGAAAAGAATATTGTCGTTGTCTGTCCATGTCAATATTCTTCGAATTTTTGACCTGTCCACTATGACGCATCATAGTCCTTTTCCGGACAAATGTTACTACGCAGTGCGTAAATTGCCGCTTGAGAAAGGAGACAGAAAATGACAATAAACAGTACTTCTGTGGAAAAATCAAGCCAGTTTTTCGCTACAAATTTCTAAACAAACAAAATGATTTCAAACGGGGATTTCTTTTTTAAATATCAATTATTTACTATAAATCTCTGTAGACAGTTTCTAAATATAGACATTGGCAAATTCAGAATTTGTGCAACAGACTGACAACAAAAATAACGTCTCCGCCTTGCTGAGCTTATACCGGGGCTTTTCCCCAAGCTTATTAAGGGCTATGTTTATAAATGGCCTGTGAATAGGCTATATACTAGCTAAACATGGCTGGATGAATCGTACAAGGTAGGTTTTAGTGAGTAAACGTATAAAGTGTATTTTATTTTGAAATTCGTTGCATTGATTGCCGCCTTGAAAAATAGTCCGGTTCTATACCCAGAATGCCCATATCAGATAGGTTATGTATTTGAAAAATGACACCTCGCGGAAGATAATGAGAATATTGTGCAAAGTACTGGTGATAACGATAATAATAGGTCTGTAATTTTTCCTTCTGTTAGAGGATTACCTCCCTTCGATACAAAAAAAACCCCCTGAAAATTCAAGACTGCCACAGCTCAGAAGGATCTGCTCAGAAATGATTTGTTAATGTAAGTTTTTGAAGGGGTCAGGGCAATTTCCTCGTCTCTCTAATTTCATTAATCACACCTTTGTAATAATAATAATAATGATAATTCTAGGAAAACATAGATATGTGCACTGGCTGTCGTGGGTTGACATGTTTGGAGTTGAAAGCTCTTTCACTATAAATTACCTCTTTACCTTCATATAACAAGTTTTGTACTCGTCCTAACTCAAACTATTTGCAGACAACAAATTAAATGTGGCTCTAATAATGAAATTTCCCTGTTAAAGGGTAGAAAACATTGTGGGAAAAGGAGAAAATGCTGGTAACCAGCATTTTCTCTTTTTCTCACAATGTTTTTTTTCAAAAGTACATGTATATTTTTCTCAAATCTCGGGATTGTATGGTAAAGGGTGAAATTCGGCTTTTGTTTGAAGTCTTAAAGAAGACTCTTTCCCTGCGTCTGAAGATGGTTTGGGCAATAGATTAGCATGAGGACGCGGACGATATAGGCTAAAGGTCAGGCTGCACTTTTTTGTGCTATCTGATCTTAATCTACACCGTCTGCAATAAAGATTTTTAAGGTGCCATTGGCAGCGATAGAGTTAAACCCATAACTTAAATTCACCTCCCCGCCCCCGCCATTGTATATGTAGCCTTGTAGTATTTTGCTTGAAAATATACACCAAAGTACAAACGTCGTGGCGTTAGTTTTTGATAGCTTTCTGACAGTTTCTTAATGTAATACTTTAAAGGTATATTAAACTAGATTTTGACTCATTTTTTGTGGGAGAAAGTTGGTATTTTGTAAGGAACAATCATAAGGACGTGACAGTATACCCTAAGTTGGGGAAAAACAAATGCAACAAGCTGAAAAACTATAGCCTCTGATGGGACTCGAAACCATGACCTTCAATGCTATAGTCGGCTACTCTTGCACGAAGATATAGAGAGACTGACATTTTACCGCGTTAAAAATGTATCTGTCCCTTGTTATACATGTAACGACTTTACCGTTACTAACGAAATGGGAAATTTTAAAGTAAAAATACAAAATGCTGTGGAAAAAAATATATGAGCCATGCTCTGGCAAAACTTGCTAAATCCTTGTACTTTCTACAGGTGTTTTGATTCTTTCGATGTATTGATTTTAAAGCCCTCTTCGACGCGAATGAAATTAGCACTTAGAAGTATTTGTTGAAACTTACTAAGAATTTCCAAAACTAAATCTGGTTTCGAGTCCCTTTAACCCTTTACCACACAATCCCGTGTTTTAACGACCCTGAGAAAGAGGCCTTTTGAAAACATTGTGGAAAAAGGAGAAAATGCTGGTTACCAGCATTTTCTCCTTTTCCCACAATGTTTTCTATCCTTTCCAAAACAAATTTCAATTTTTGAGTCACATTTATTTTGTCGTCTGCAAATGCTTTCAATTTGGACAAGGCTAAAATTTTGTCGTCTGGTAAAGGGTTAAAGAAAAGTGATTAAACTGACATGGAACTAAAGCTGCTTTTGGGGATATTAAGGGGTAAGGTCAGGCGGTACGGAGCTTGCAGTCTGATCTTATATCTATATTGCCCGATGTTTTATGAAATATTTTAACGAAAACCGCTTTTAAATTCCTATTTTTAGATCCTTTTTCAGCTCATCGAAAATGTGAGTTAACTCTTTACCACAGGACAAAAGTTTAGACTTGTCCAAATTGGAAGAATTTGCAGACGACAAAATAAATGTGACTGAAAAATTGAATTTTATTTTGGGAAGGATAGAAAACATTTTGGGAAAAGGAGAAAATGCTGGTTACCAGCATTTTCTCCTTTTCCCATAATGTTTTCAAAGGCTTCTATCACAGGGTCGTTAAAAGTCGGGATCGTGTGGTAAAGGATTAAACTCTATACCCAAACTATACCATCTTTAAATGATCCGAAGATGAACGTGTTTTTTTTTTATCATTGTGGGGGAAAATGCTACAACGCTTGTAACCAGCATTTTCTCCTTAATCCCAAAATGTTTTCTACCCTTTGTCACACAAATCTCATCATTTCAGACACATTTAATCTATCGTTTACCAACGATTTCAATATGACCAAATCTCAAAGTTTCTCGACTGGACAAGAGTAATTAAACCTATCAACATGGCATATCTAAATATTCGCTGTGGATGAAAATTTCTTGTAAAACATTAATAATTGCTCCTTTACATATGAGCCATGCTCTATGAAAAGGGGGCTTAATGCATCTGCGAAAAGTATCGACCCAGGTCAGCCTGCGCAGTCCGCGCAGGCTGACCTGGGCCGAAACTTTTCGCTATTGGTCAATTTTCTGTATGTCCGAGGACCAGTCTACCTCATTGTTCAGTCGATAGTTCGATGGACATGGACTCTATGGATCCATGGTCACGTGATGACTTACTTGGTATCATGCATCACGGAGATGCACTAAGTCCCCCTTTGCCAGAGCATGGCTCATATTTTTTTACCACAGCATCGGTGAGAAACTGCACAATTATATTTTCACTAAAAATGTGCAATTTTGGAGTAAAGATACCCGGATGGTCAGTCTGCAATCCGGACATCCGCAGTCTATTTGTATGATAGGCTACCAAATATGACGTCATCGTAACTTTATGAATACAATTCAACATAATCGACCCAGCCTGAATTCCCACATTCCTTTTCTGATGCAAAGTCTAAAAATAGCTTAAGAAGCTTCCTAAAGAGGCTACGTATCACTCTAAGGAAATGCAATTTAAAAAAGTTTGTTTGTGATAGGCCTACTCTTCTATTTCTTTTTATTGGTGTTTGGAGACTTTTGCCTCACTAGAGTCAGTGATAACTTTTTTTTAAACTGAAATTATGTATGATTATAGTTAGGGAAAAAAAAGTAAAAATATTTTTAACATCGTTTTATTTTTGTGGCCACAATAACTCCTATCACGTGAACAAGAAATAAAATGAAAGGAAATCCAAGACTCTTAAAAAAAAATCAAAATTATATCTTACAAAATCTGGCAAGCTTCTGACGCTAATAAAGATAAATTTCAACTTTCCAGATACAGTTCCCGGTTTAACCCTTTACCTGCTAAATAAGCCTAAATAAGCTAAATAAGTAAAACTTCCCAGCCAGTGGTGAAAAACCCGAATATTGCAGTTATAAAGTTATTTTTTTTGAAAAATATCTCCTTACCTTATCGGACAGGGTAGATCCTAGATCGGACTACATAGAATGTGCAGTCTGATCTTGATCCACACTGGCAAACCCGCCTTGAATCGTGCCTTGCAGTCTACGGGTTAATTTAGCCTATTAACAATACAAATCACACCCTGGAATATTTCTTTCTGTTTTCCAACTGAGCGTACTCTGTTCGTTTTCTTTTGTTTTTGTTGTACCTAAATTTACTCTTTTTTCCAAAATATTCCGTGATTTATCGACCATAATGAAAAAGGTTTTTTGAACACATCGTGGGAAAAGGAGAAGAATGCTGGTACCCAGTATTTGATTTAGATTGACATCTAATCTTGAAAAGATATCAAATTGAAAATTTCGTTTTCAACAACTTGAAAAACAATGAACAATACTGGGCTATATGACGAAGTCTTTTGTCATTATTTCTTTCATATTGAACCAGGAGAAAGAGTTTCAATACCAATATCCGTATCTCTTACGCCGTCCGCCTCTTTTTTCGGCGTAGCTGAACAGACTGGCTTTTCGCCTATTTCTTGGTAATGATATACTCGAATGAATAAATAGAAGATCATTATTGGCTCCTAAATATATACATGTATATGGATAAGTCTATTCTGAGTGCCCTTGCATGCCTATTTGCGGGCATATTTACGCCGTTCATCAATCCTCGGAAAGAAATTGGCCAAGCCGGGAATCGAACTTGATTCAGGTTGCAGGTTCGATTCCCGGCTTGGCCAATTTCTTTCCGAGGATTGATGATAATCATCGCGACAGGATTCATTCCTCTCTCACCACTGACCATTGTTTCGACGATGGTGATGTGGGAAAGCAGCCAGTGGCTTGGAAGAATATTGTGCGGAGCACTGGTAACAGAAAATCCGGGAAAGCATGGATAGGTGCACTGGCCGCCGTGATATAACTGAAATAATGTTGAAAACGGCGTTAAACACCATACAATCAATCAACCATATCTTTTTTTGTTTTTGTTTTAATTTTTGTCTTGTTTGGGCTTATCTGCTAGAGATGTACTATGTACAGGTATCCAAAGAAAGCCATCGGTGAAACGGGGATGAAAGTTGATTTCACTCAAGATTAGGACAGAAAATAAACGATACCTGTTTCATTTCAAATAAATAATAAAGTTTAAACATAAAACAGTATAAAATCTGTTTTGCTGATTTTGAAAGTAGCAGCTGTTATTCCAGGTGTTTTCCCATCTCCTGTAGTTTTTTTGTTTAATATGTTTCCCCTTTTTTTCATTACCAATATAATAAACTATAGCTCTTTACAAAAATGACAAAATGTTGGACTCCTTTTAACTCTTTACTAAACGACAAAATTTTAGACTGGTCCAAACTGAAAGCATTTTAGCAGACTATATATTTAATTTAGCTATAATAGAGTTAATCGTCTGTGAAAGGGTAGTAAACCTTGTGGGAAAAAGAGAAAATACTGGTTATCAGCATTTTCTCCTTTTCCCACAAGGTTTTCAAAAGGCTACTTCCTCAGGGTCGTTAAAAATCGGGATTGTGTGGTAAAGGGTTAATCCAAAGCATATGCAGACGACAAATTGAATTTTGCTCAAGTGGTGAAAATTGTCTATAAAGGGATACAAAACACCGTGTTCTAGAAAACAGCAATGCGAAACTTGAAAAATGTTTAGACGAATGGGAAAAGAAAAATGCTTGAATTGACCAAGTTATCCCGTTTGTCACACTTGTTACTCAAGTCGTTTGCAGCAGATGTAAAAAAAAACGCTTTTCTGCGATAAAAGAGTTTGGTGCAATTAGCTGGTAATTCCTTGTGACAGAGTTTCTCCGAAGTATCCCGAAAAATTCTCTGTCAAAGTGCTAACTGTCGTCAATCTATGTTAACGATGTTCCATATAAATGAGCCATGCTCTGTGAAAAGGGGGCTTAATGCATCTGCGAAAAGTATCGACCAAGGTCAGCCTGCGCAGTCCGCGCAGGCTGACCTGGGCCGAAACTTTCCGCTACTGGTCAATTTTCTGTATGTCCAAGGACCAGTCTGCTTTATGATATAGTCGGTTGCTAGAAATAATGGATTTTATGGATCCCTAATTGTGTGATGACTTGCTTCGTTTCATGCATTACGGAGATACATTAAGCCCCCTTTTTCCAGAGCATGGCTCAAATACATGTACCATGTCTTTTCTTTATCAGCGGCTACGTATTTTAACCTTTATCCTGCCAAACACGGCTGTGATAGCATTTTAACCCTTTACCATACGATCCCGTGTTTAACGACCCTGAGAAAAAAAGACTTTTGACATGTCAAAAGTCTCTTTTTCTCAGGGTCGTTAAACCGAAAACATTGTGGGAAAAGGCGAAAATGCTGGTAACCAGCATTTTCTCCTATTCCCACAATGTTTTCTGTCCTGTCAGATACAAATCCCACTATTTTAGGCACATTTAATATGTACATGTACGTCTGCAAATCCTTTTTATTTGGCCAGGTCTAAGATTTTGTCGTTTGGTAAACTTATCGTACTATATAAAAGTTAAATAAAACTTTCAAGACGATAGTAAAAACCCGAATTAATGTTATTTCAAACTTATTTTTTTGGAGAACAGTATCTCCTCATCGGTCAGTGTAGATCCAAGATCAGACTGCTCGTTCTAAGCAATCTGATCTTGATCTACACTGTCTGCAAAAGGTCAGTGAGTCGCGCTTAGCAGCTTAATTTTTAAGGTATTGTAAATCAAGACATCCTCGTTGACCCAGTTCCGATGTATTCCGTAAACTACAGTCATCGACCATGGGTTATCTCGCGTAAGTTTTCTCGTTATCATGAATTATTCATGAGGCATTTTGATTAGTAATCTCAGTTTTTCACTGACAAAATTTAATCCATTTTTATCAACCACATGCCATCATTTCTATTTTTACCTCGTCTACAACCAATCAAATCGATGAATGTAGTTTACGGAATACATCGGAACTGGGTCAACGAGGATGACGTCACCACTACGACATAACCCTAAGGACTGCAGCAGCACGCTGTATTTCTGAATATTTGCCTTTATATACAAGGATTTATAATGTCTGCCCTGGATTGTCGTAAGGCAAATGCCACAGAAGGAAGGCCCACTGGCAGCCGCCATATTAGTTGATAATGATGTGGGTTTTACCCGGTTTATTGATATTAACGGAAGAAAGGTGATTATCCTCCACTAAAAGAGAGTATCGTTATGTTATCGACAAATTCGATTGGCTATTGGGTGTAATTCGCAATCTTGTGAATATTCATAGAAACGACGGTTTCGCAATTGAACCTCCCAGGGGTGATGAATGGTAATACTTCACACCTGGGTTAACGAAGGTGAAATCAAGATTACACTATGCAAATGTGCACTCATATCATTGCTTACTACCGCATAGGTTCACTAGTTCATTTCTCATTCTCAGGTACTCTAAATCAAGCCTGAAACTCAGGCTCTTTAAATCAAACATTACATGCTCTAAATCGAACCTTATACTCAGGTTCTCCAAATAGAACCTAATACATGGGTATTCTATATCGAACCAAACCCCTTAGGTACTTTAAATGTAACCTACAACCAGGTACTCTAAATAGAACCCAATACTAAGGTACTCTAACTAGAAACTAATACCCAGGTACTCTGTATGGAACCTTATACTCAGGTACTCTGTATAGAACCTTATACTCAGGTACTCTAAATTGAATTTAATACTCAGGTACTCTATATGGCGTGCAACACACGAAAAGAGGCCTTGGGACATATGCGTAAAAGTGTGTCGTCCCAGATCAGCCAGTGCAGTCTGTGACTAACCCGAGACGACACTTCCCGTTTTTGTGCGATTTTCTTGTTTCACGATAGTCTACTGCATGAAAAAATCTTATGTAGTCGTAAAGTGTCGTCTCGGATTAGCCTGCGCGGAGTGCGCAGGCTAATCCGAGACGACACTTTACGCAAATGTCCGAAGGTCTCATTTTGCATGTTGCGGGCCATATAGGACCTCATAATCAGGTACTCTTAAATGAATCTAATACTCAGGTACTCTTAAATGAAACTAATCATTAGGACTTCTCTCAATCAACACTTATATTCAGGTACTCTGAATAGAACCCAAAAGATTACTTAGGTACTCTAAATCGAGCCCTACACTCGAAAACTCTGAATGAAACCTAATACTTAGGAACCTTACACCCGGAAGTTCTGAATAGAACCTTATAATCGGAGGAACTCGGAATCCAACCTTTAATAGTGTGATCATCCTGAATCGAAACTTATCCCGAGGAATTCTGTATCACACCTTGTACTCAGGAACATTAAATCGAATCAAATGCTCTAGAACTCTGAATCGAGGCTTATACTTAGGAACTCTTAACTAAACCCTGTACTTAGGAACTCTTAATTAAACCATATATTCAGGAACTATGAATCGAACTCTTTACCCCGGAACTCGAAATCAAACCTTGTACTCGAAAACTCTGAATCGAAGAGCCTCGTACTCAGGAACTCTTAATCAGAAACGTTAATGAACCCTTTACACAGGAATTCTGTGTTGAACTTGACTCTCGGGAACTCAGTAACCGTAACACGAAATCCTATTTTCATGAGATTTTGGAAATATTAAAAAAAAAAAGAAACAATTTGCCATGCGCAAACGCTTATGTTTTTCTTTAAAGTTTGCAGGATAAACAATCCTATTTTTCATTCCTTGGTGAACAGACAAATGGAGAGACGGTTAGGCACGGAGTGAGGAAGAAAGTGGAAATGGAAGAAGAGACAGGAAGGCAGAGGAGTGATTGTGACGATAAATTAACCCTTAACCTGATAAGCGCGACTCACTAACCTTTTGCGAACAGCGTAGATCAAGATCAGACTGTACAGAACGTGCAGTCTGATCTTGATCTACACTGTTCGATAAGGAGATATATTTCCTCTGAAAAAACCTTTGAACCCAGAAAAAGTGGATTTGTACCATCGGTTTGAAAGTTTCATTATTTTTATTTAGCAGGATTAGGGTTAATTCAAATGGAAATCTAATAAACGCAACGCCTCATTTGTATTGATAAAACGAGACGAGGGAAATGACTGTTTTCACCGTCAAGTGAACTTCACAGGAACTGTGATGACGTTTAAGGAATGAGACATGTCCGTGCCAGAGAATCGGATCATAATATAATTTTGAGTTTGTCTTTTAACTCTGTCACGGAACGAAATCATATTTTTCGGTGGATCTGGATACGTTGGATTTTGACCTACTTCTTGGCATAATAAAATCAGCATTTGGTGAAAAAGTGCACATGTTTATTTGGCGGGACCCTGTTGGTTTGTTTCCTTACGCAATTTTTGATAATGATATACAAGCGTTGGTAGCCCTAATCGATACCATAGGGCCTTTATTCATATCATAGCAAGCCGATATGACAGGGGAGGTGATCCTTTTCTTGTACTATATGATAATCTTTGTATGAGCCGTGCTCTGGGAAAGAAGGGGCCTAAAGCATCGCCGTGATGCATTATATCAATGAAGCCATCTCATAATTATTGATCCATAATAGCCATTTTTTTAAACAACTGACTGTGTCATGAGGTAGACTGGTCCTTGGACATACAGAAAATTGACCTATAGCGAAAAGTTTTGGCCCAGGTCAGCCTGCGCGGACTGCGCAGGCTGACCTGGGTCAATACTTTTCGCAGATGCATTAAGTCACCTTTTCACAGAGCATGGCTCATATATACATGTATTTCTAAGCGTTACCAAATAACAGATAATAATGTCTACACCAGTGTAATTCGAACAGATTTCGGAATCTGTCGAATGAGTGCACTTAAGAGTCATGGAGAGCGGCTATCTATATAATCACTTAATTAAAGCGTAATATCTTTAAGAAGTTGTCAAAGCAGCACGGCATGATGCACGACTATCCGATGAAGTTAAAGGCCCAGTAGCTGCCAAAAGTAAACAATGCTGATGGAAAAAACGATATTTTTAGGTAACGGTGTCCTATGATCAACCAATGAAAATTTCGCCATTCTGTGATAGACCAATGGATTTTCGGTGGCATATGGTTTTGCACACTGCCTTTAACAGTATCCCTGTTATATCATGGCAAAAGCTCACGTATTCGGGTTTTTCCAGGGAGTATGTACCAGCCCCAGGACGCTTCGACGTCACCGTCACCGCAAACTGACGGCTTTCTATGAAGTCTTTTATCTGGGCAGGCATAAGGTTATAGAGTAATATCTAGTCTTTGGAATCATCCAGTAAATTGACAGCTTCAAGGAATTTATTTACCTCGGCAGTCATAAAGTTTTAAATTGCGAGTGTAGCTAAGTTAGGATCAGTGATTCATACGCTTACCCACCATCAGTGCTCACGTTAGTCCCTTCATTTAAGCGTCATTCTTATCCGTCAGAAATTTAACAACCAAAAATCTCGTTTTCATTAATATTCATGTGCTGAAAAATTGGTTGTTATTGAAAAATCCTCAACGTGGTATCTAGCTAGGACGTCAAGTTAGGGAATTTGATACTATCAATGGGGATTATGGTACTAAATTTATACATGGGAAATCTTTTTACTAGAAATTTGTAACGAGTCATTTCATTGGTCAATAAATCCACAAAATTTTATCACGGAACCAATGACCTGCATCATGAATTATTGATGAGACTGAGATTTTTTTTTAAGCAAAATACCCTGCAATGCAGATGCAAAGTTAAAAGTGTTCAAAGTTTCGTTGCTAACGAAAGATGGCGCCTGCCAGATCATCCAAAGGAACATACAATAATTGTACCACTGGTCTCATTGCTTAGCTCCCAAGATTTAATCTTTTCAGTGTCGTTAGTGGCTATTAGGGATATTGCAGACAGCGTTGATCAAGATCAGACAGTACATAACGTAAAGCCTGATCTTGAACTGCTCTATCCCCTATCTCATGTCAAACTTTGACCAAGATACGATCTCTTTGTCCCCAGAAGAGTTAAAGACAGATATAAACACGGTCCAGCACTGTTATTATCATTTCATGGGTGAGGCGCTGGTTCAAATACACCTAGTTAGGAAACATTAGTATGTGAACAGTCAGCGTTAGTTAACAGAACTTGTGTTGGTGTACGAGATTTAAACGCCCAATAAACATATCCCAGACAGATAACAAGTGATGTTGTTTTCCAGATACTTTTTTTGCTTCATTACCTCTGCCAAGGATCTTCTGAAGATTAGATCTGCATCATAAGTGAAACAATAATATCGTTCAAGCCAATAAACACACACATAAAGAGCTGGAGGAAGCTTGCTTGGTTGGATGTATACCGTCCGTTTGTTAAGTAAAGCTTATATGATAGAAATCTTAGGAGGACCTGTAAAATGATTTTTTTTGTCAAATTTGAAGAAAAATAGTAAAAAATAACCTTGACAGCAATCGCCTCTTTTTCATCATAGCGAAAAGTTTCTGTCCATGTGAGCCTGCGCGGACTGCGCAGGCTCACATGGATCGAGACTTTTCGCAAATACATTGAGCCCCCTTTTTCACGGGCCATAGCCCATATTATTTCGTTCCGTGACAGACTTAAAAACAAACTCAGAGGTAAATTATATTGTGATGCAGTTCTATGGCACGGACATATTTGTCTCTTTCTGTAAACGTCATCCAAGTTTCCGTGAAGTTTACTTTACGGTGGAAATAGTCATTTCCCTCGTCTCGTTTTATCAATACAAATGGACTTGTAGTGAAGTGTGAACTTCTGCTTTGATCCAACCTACATCAAATTGTTTTACCTTTCCTACGGACTTAGAATCTTCCGATATGTAACATTTGGTAAAAATGAAGAGTATGTATTTGGTCATGGGTTAAAAATTGCGTGTTGACAGATACGAATAGTCCGAAACATTTAATGCTTCAGAGCTTTCAGGTATGGTTCGATTGGAGTGCTAACTGGCGATATCCATTTTCCAACACGGTTTTGTAACAGCTTTCCCTACAAAGAGAAATCCCATCTTTTGAGTCACATTTGATTTGAAGTCTGCAAGTGCTTTGAATTTGGACTGGCTAAACATTTGTCGTCTGGTAAAGGGATACTTTGACATTCCCAATGGAGTTCAGTAACGTTCGCCAGTCACTGCATAATTGCTACACAGCATGCACTATTAAACGATGTTTTTGCATTTTGCATTATAAAGTTAAAGGCTCGGTTTACAATCCATTAAAAATTGAATGGGCTATAAATTTAATGTTTATTTTTTCTTCTCATATATATTGTCAGATAGTGAGCCCCGGTAGCGCAGTCGGTAGCGTACAGGACTTGAGAAAAGGGGATTGCTGGTCCGAATCCCAAGCTCGGCCAAGTTCTTTCCGAGCATTGATGATAGTCATTGCGACAGAATCCTTTCCTCTCTCACCGCTAATCATTGTTTCGACCATGGTTATTGGGATAGCAACCAGTGGCTTGGGAAGAATTTTGTGTGGTGTGCTGGCAACAGAAACTCCAGGAAAGCATGGATAGGTGCACTGGCCGCCGCGACATAACTGAACTGATGCTGAAAAGGGTATCAAACATCAATCGATCGATCGATCAATAAATGAATGAATGAATGAATGAATGAATGAATAAATGAATCAATCAATCTTTTCAGATGGTGGTTACCGGCATTTTCTCCTTTTTCCACAATGTTTTCAAAAGCCCCTTTCTTCAGGGTCGTTAAAACCGGTGATTGTGTGGTAAAGAGTCAAGTCAGTATTATACTGTTGGGGCTGAGCAGTCGTCGTAGAGGTAGCAATCTTGGGCAGAAAACTTACTGAGAGCAAAAATTTCGACGTAGGACTGCGCAGGCTGAAAAGGGTCGTCATTTTTGCATCAATACCCCTTTTCACAAAGCATGGTTCAGTTGGTTTAGCCAATTAGAAATTGCGCTACTTCCAAATTTAGAAAATCCTTTAACGCTTAAGCTATGAAGCGCAACTCACTGACTTTTTGCGGACAGTGTAGATCAAGATCAGACCGCACAGAACGTGCAGTTTGATCTTAGATTTACACTGTCCGATAAGGAGATATTATACTCAAAAAATTAATTTTGATGTAGCAATAATCCGGTTTTTATTAAACGTGAAAGTTTCATTTAACTTATTTAGTAGGATAAGGGTTAAAATTAGACTAAGAATGTTATTTTAAGAATGGTTGGCAAATACGAGTATAGAGCTTTCACACGTACCCAGAAACAGAATCGGCCGTGCAAGATTCGAACTCACTGCTCCGGGATAAGCAACCCTACACAGTGCATGTTATCATGCTATCATTAGGGAGGCACCGCGGCTTGGCCAGCATATGAAGTAAAATGTTGATAGATTTTATTGACATTTCCTGTCATCGCCAATCCACTTCCTGCTCGGTCAAGATAAAGTCACAATTCTGGAGAATAAAGCTGATAAAGATGTTGTGTATTCGGGGACGTCAGTTTTATTTAGTTACGCATAATTTGGAATGGCAATGCTCAGGACGAGTTTTGGCAGATATGCATGTCTCGGAGAGATTCTATTTGTAGATAAATAAAACAAAAACAACGTTACATTTCAAAAGATAGATTTCATTGGGGAAAAAGGAGTTTCAGGCGTCTTTGTAATGTATTTTACTAAGCAAGGCATTGTTACATGTGAGCCATGCTCTGGCAAAAAGGGGGCTTAATGCATCTCCGTGATACATAATACCAAATCAGTTATCACATAATCAGGGATCCATCCATTAAAGCCAGTGTGTCCAACAACCGACTGTATTGTAAGGTAGACTGGTCCTTTGACATATAGAAAATTGACCAATAGCGAAAAGTTTCGGCCCAGGTCAGCCTGCGCGGACTGCGCAGGCTGACCTGGATCGATACTTTTCGCAGATGCATGAAGCCCCCTTTTCACAGAGCATGGTTATTATAATATGGACTCATTTAATCTAAAAATCCTGTCGAATCATGCGGTAAAATCGTTCTGTAACATACAGAATATCCACCTGTAGCAAAAGGATTCGCCTCGGGTCAGCATGCGCTGAATGCGCAGGTTGGCATGGATCGATACTTCTTTGCAGATGCGTTAAACTCGCTTTTCACAGAGCATGACTAATACAGTTTGGCAATCTGAACATTAGTTTCTTTTTCTGTAGTCTTGGAAAAACTATCAAAAAAAAAATTCCACTAGGAGACTTTGATTTTCACCAGATTGCCTGTGCTTTACAATTTCGACGATGGTGATGTGGGAAAGCAGCCAGTGGCTTGGAAAGAATATTGTGCGGAGTACTGGTAAAAGAAACTCTAGGAAAGCATGGATAGGTGCACTGGCCGCCGCGAAATAACTGAAATAATGTTGAAAACGGCGTTAAACACCATACAATGTAAATGCAATCTGTGATTTACAAATAAAGAAATGGTCTCTTTACATGGTTAGACAATGATTTTTTTTTAAATTTAAAAAAAAAGTCGAAGATGGGTTGGTGAAATGTAAGTTATGATAAGACAAGGGTTCTTGCTCATCATATTAAAGGGGTATTAAACCAGATTTCGGTTGGGAAAGATTTTTTCAGAAAATCTTAACAAAGACTGCTAATTTTTCATTCGCGTGCAAAGATGGCTATAAAATTAATACGTTGATAGAAACACATGTAAAAACATGAAGAATTGCCGAATTTTTTTTTGTATTTTTACCATAAAATTTCCTGCACTGTTAGTAACGGTATAGCCATTATTCATAACAAGGGATAAAAACATTTTCTAACTTTGAAATATATCGATTGACACCATAGCTCAGTTTGTAGAATCGCCAACTACGGTTTTGAAGGTCGCGGATTCGAGTTCCGCCGGAAGATTTTTTCAGCATATGTTTTTGTCTCTCCCCAAGAAAGGGTTAAAAAGTCATGTCCTATGATTTCTTTCTTTCAAAGTATCAACTTTCTCACCCTCTCAAAAATTTGCTCAGAATCCTCTTTACTGCCCCCTTAACCCTAAGGTTGCTAAGAGCGAATTTGGGCGCTTTTGCGGACAGTGTAGATCAAGATCAGACTGCACAGAACGTGATCTATACTGTCCGCAAAAAGTCTTTGAGTCGCACTAAGCTGCTAAAGGGTAAATAGAGCAAGCCTAAATATTCCCCTATCCCCACCCCAACTAATCCAGATTTCTGAAAAGAGGCGCTTTTCTTACTAACAGTCGATGGGAGCTCTGCAGATCAGCTGTTCATATTGATAGTCGATATTCCCCAACAAGAATGGACAAAAATCTTTACTTGATTAGCTTGTGATTTGTGCGGATTCACTTCAGTTTTGATACAGAAAACAATCAGGCGGAATAAACAGTGAAACCTCATAAATCTTTCCCGTTAACGATTTGGAGGAAACCTTTGTTTACTTAGGTAGAATTGGAATATTTATTGTATACAACTTGATGTGGCGATTCCCATGCATGTTTCTTAGAAGTTTTGGGCAATGAAACGCTCAGATATTTTGTGTTTACGATCGATCGTATATTATAAGATCTATATGGGATATCTATTGCCTTGAGAAAAATGTTTTGTGCTTGTAACAAATCTAATCGTTACAAGTTATTGCGGTAATATTTTTCCTCAACGAAAGCGTTCTTGTTTCATCTTATTGCGTCGCGAAGTAAATCTCCGAAGATTTTGAAATATTCTTGGGAAATAAGGATTATAAGTATGAGTCATGCTCTGTGAAAAGGGGGCTAAATGCATTTGCAAAGAGTATCGACCCAGGTCAGCCTGCGCAATCCGCGCAGGCTGACCAGGGCCGAAACTTTTTGCTTTCGGTCAATTTTCTGCATGTCAAAGGATCAGTGTACAGCATGATTCAGTAGGCTGTTTTACAAAACGGATTTTAGGGATGTGTGATACTGTGATGACTCTGCTTCGTATCATGCATCACGGAGATGCATTAACCCTTTACCAGACGACAAAATTTTAGCCTTGTCCAAACTGAAAGCATTTGCAGACGACAATTTCAATATGGCTCAAATGGTGCAAATTTCCTTTGATAGGGTAGAAAACATTGTGGGAAAAGGAGAAAATGCTGGTTACCAGCATTTTCTCCTTTTCCCACAATGTTTTCAAAAGGCTTCTTTTCCAGGGGCGTCAAAAGGCATCATTGTGCAGCAAAGGGTTAAGCCCCCTCTTGCCAGAGTATGGCTGATATGAATTATTGTCGTAAAGTCAAACGTTGCTCGTTACGAGATATCTCTTCTTCTACCACTAACTCTTGTTAAAGTTATCTGCTGGAAAACGCAAAATAATCGTCTGGAATGATAATCTCAGTAAACTTTTACCAGATGCCAAAGTTTTAGGCTTCCCTGCATTGAAAACATTTGCAGACTACGAATACAACGTGATTCATGTAACGGGACTTGTTCTTTAACTCTTTACCAGCCGGCAAAAATGTAGACTTGTCCAAATTCAAAGCATTTGCAGACGACAATTTAACCCTTTCAGCGCCATAGGCGAAAACATGAACTTTTGCGGATGGCATAGATCAAGATCAGACTGCACAGAACGTGCAGTCTGATCTTTGATCTATACCATCCGCTTGTTTAGTCAAGTCTATACGTTAAAAATCTTTTGGGGTTTAAGTGGATTGTATTTTCAGCTGTCAAAAGAAGTCGAGTTTATTTATTTGGCGCCGAAAGAGTTAAATGTGGCTCAAATGATGAAATTTGTCTTCGAAGGGTCGAAAACTCTTGACCACAATGTTTTCAAAAGGCTTCTTCCTCAGGGCCGTTAAAAGTCGGGATTGTGTGGTAAAAGAGTTAATAGGACCGAAAGCATTGTGGGAAAAAGAGAAGATACTTGTTACCAGCATTTACTCCTTTTCCCATACTGTTTTTCATAAGCTGTCCTACTCAGGGTTGTTTACAAAACTCGGCATTGCTTCGGGTAAAAGATTTAACTCTTTTCCAAACGGCAAAATTTTAGACAAATCCAAACTGAAAGCATTTACAGACGACAAAATAAATGTGACTCAAAAATTGAATTTTTTTTTTTGGAAGGATAGAAAACATTGTGGGAAAAGGAGAAAATGCTGACTACCAGCATTTTCTCCTTTTTCCACAATGTTTTCAAAAGGTTTCTTACCCAGGGTTGTTGAAAGTCGGGATTTGTGATATGAGTAATAAGAGTGCATGGGGGTTTGTTGGAATGGTAGTAAACGCCGCTATCAACATTTTCTCAGTTATATCGCAGCGGCCAGTGCACCTATCTATGCTCTACTGGAGTTTCTTTTACCAGTACTTCGCGCAGTCTCCCAAATAACCATCGGCTAAACGATGGTCAACGGTGAGGGTGGAATGAATCCTGCCGCAATGACTATCATCAATCCGCGGAAACAAATAGGCCAAGCTGGGAATTCGATCCCGCGACCCCTTGGTCTCAAGTCCTGTATGCTACGGACACCGCCATTCAGTAAAAGCCGAGGAAAGCACTGAGCATCAATATTATTTATCTCCCATCGGTGCATTATATGTTATTTTTCCATGAACAATCTTGCGCAACATCTAGCTAAGGATAATTGTTTCTGTTCGTGTATACAGGCAGTTCCATAGGAAACGCGTAACCCTTACGGCGCCGTGCGATGTTTTAATTGGCTTTTGCGGACAGTGTAGATCCAAGATCAGACTGCACAAAACGTGCAGTCTGATCATTGATCTACACTGTCCGATACTTTTATGAGGAATTCCTGGTTAGAAATTTCCATGAAAGTGGAATATTTAGATCCTTTTTTTTTCAGTGTCTGAACACGATTGTTTCACTGGTTTTGCGGTGCTGAGGGTTTCCGCATACAGGTATAACAGGGGAGTTTCTTGGCAACCTTTGGTGCGCGAAGTTATTCAGTTAACCTGTAGTGGTGTTTGTGTAGGGATTTCTGTACTCTGTGTTTTAGTTATTTTTTTTTCTCTTTACAAAGGACGCTTTGTGCTGCTATTTCTTCTTCCTTTTGGTGTTTCGTGATTAATTTGTAAAATTTCGGATGTATTGTGATATTTCTCTAATGTCGGTGTTAAAGTCAGCATGACCATTAAAAACATGTTGCAAGTAGAACCGCTTGAAATTCGCTCGAAAAGTGACAATCAGTTGTATGAAATGAAAGAGGCCAGTCGCCATAGCGGCCGGAAGCAACCATATCAAGCCTCACATCCTCATCATAAACACCACCGGCGGCTAAGAGCACAACCGGAACCACCGCCGGAACCGGAAATCGAAGTGGAGGAGGAGACATTTCACACACCGGAACTTGAGACCCCGTCGACAAACCCAAATGATCCTTTTGAAAAGCATTTTCTGGCTGCTGCTGCCTTGCAGGCCCAGTCACAGCACGCACCCGAGTCGAAGTTTCGATCTTCATCTTTTCGAAACGATAAACAAAGACCGAGTGTGATTGTTCGCGATGCAGAGTTTAACAGTCCCGGTAACTATTCGAGCTCGCCGAATCTATTGTTCCCAAAGGACGATATCAATATTAACAGCCATAACAATGACGCCCGGGATTTACGTCGCGTTCGCTCTTTCAAATCGACGTCGAAGGGAGGCGTCATAAACCGTGGAGACTCTTTTCGAAAACGCAACTCGAGCCGAAACGTGGCCTCGGGTTCCATCAGTGACTCGCCACGGCTTGCTTCGGCTTCGAGTCATCCGACGGATTTCGTTTGCACGCCGAAGGCGGAAGAGCCTCAAGCCTCTTACTTCCGGGTACAAGTCCTAGGAGCGCCCGGATGTGGAAAAACGTCCATTACAAATCAGTTTATGTCTTCGGATTATGCGAACGTCTACGATAGTATGAATGGTGAGTCAATTAAATGTACTTTTTTTTTAACCTTAACTCGCTACCAAACGACAAAATCATAGACTTGCCCAAATTGTAAGCGCTTGCAGACTACAAACCAAAGGTGGATTAAGTGATTAAATTTGGCTTTGATGGGGTAGAAAACGTTATGGGAAAAGGAGGAAATGATTACCAGCATTTTTTTCATTTTCTCATAACGTTTTTAAAGACATTCTTCCCAAGGTCGTTAAAACTCAGGATTGCTTTGTAAAGGGTTAAAGTGCAAGCTAAACCCACATGAAGGACATTTACAGCCCATAAATACAGATAATGCCAATATAATAGTGGTTTCAAGCTTGCTTTGTGTAGAAAATCTTAGTAAAGCTGACAGTGTAGATCAGAATTTAGGTCCTGCCCAGTCTGAATTCAATATAAAAAAATGAGCTATGCTGTGGCAAAAGGGGGTTCAATGCATCTGCAAAAAGTATCGACCCAGGTCAGCCTGCGCAGTCCGCGCAGGCTGTCCTGGTTCGAAACGTTTTGCTATTGTTAAATTTTCTGCACGTCTAAGGGCAATTCTACCTCCAGAAACATTCGATTGTTAGACAAAATGGATTTTATGGATCCATAATAATGCGATGACTTGCTTGGTATCATGCATCGCGGAGATGCATTAAATCCCCTTTTGCCAGAGCGTGGTTCATATTCAATCGTCGTGGGCGCAGAAAGGGCAATGAAACCCAAAAAGCAGATCTTTCCTATAATTGTTTCAGCTCGAAACGTATATTTATAAATTCGATCACTTACGACAGTTAGAAATAAAATCCTTTGAGACTTAGAGAGATTATGAGCTATAGATTTGACTAAACAAGTGGACGGTATAGATCCAAGATCAGACTGCACGTTCTTGTAGTCTGATCTTGATCTATGCCGTCCGCGAAATCCCTGTCTTCGCATGTGACGCTGAAAGGATTGAAATGGTCTATACTTCCTAGAACCATTCGAGAATCGAGAGCGAATTATGGCTTATGTTTATTTTGCTGAAGATACTCATTACGATTTTAATTAGTAAGTCCGATAAAATAGCATTTTATGCTGTCACCTCGTATAAATCCCGTTGTATCACACGGGGTAACATAAACTTATTGCTATCCGGTTACTTGACCACGTGAGTGGATTTATTTTGTCAGTCACTCATGTGATTATTATGGTGGAACTACTTTTTTAAAGGCCGGAAAATAAAATCAGTATTTTACATTAAAATCATCGCTTAAAATACGATGCCCAAGTTTATTTTTCTTACTTTTTAAAAGAAAATAAAATTCTTTGCCACAATATTTTCTGCGGGTAAACTTAACTTTTTTGCCGTTGGCAATACCATCCATGACGTCATTGCAACTACATTCGGAAAGTTTATTTTTTCTCACAGTCAAAAAGATGTAGATAGATTCTGTGTGTGTTAATACAAGCGAAATATTCGAGTTAGTCGGATATGGTTTATAAATGAGAAACAGGATAAAATAGAATAGATGGTTGGTGTCTTGGATGTGTCAAGTTCATCGGGCTCAGCTCCGAATTTATCCGGTTCGCTTCCGCCTTACCAGGTAAATTCCTCCGACTTGCCCGATAAACCCATCCAAGACACCAACCATTTTTTTTTCTATATATACCGCTTGTAACACCACCTCAGCCATATCACGGCGACAGCTCACTTTCTCATGTGTGTCCTGTGTTTCACCAGTTCTAGGCTAGGGCCTGAAGTGTTCTGCCCAGGGTCTCTCCCACAAAAAAACTAACAGCTTAGAGTCGAACCCGGAACATGAGGATTGTAATCCGTTACAACCTCACCACTGAGCCACGCATGACAGCTCTAAGTTTGAATCTTAATTCGACGTCATAAACTTTGATCACGGATGACTTTTATGACTTGGAGGGGTAGTTGCGATTGTATGTTGGACGGTAGGATGTAGCCCGGATTCCAGTCCTTTTATATATTCGGATGTTAATTTTTCAAAAATAATTAAGGAAACGATTTTTGGCATAGATATGAGCCATGCCCTTGCAAAAGGAGGTTTATTGCATCTCATTGATGCACGATACCAAGCAATACGTACAATATGCGCAGTCTGACATGGGTCGAATCTTTTTGCTATTTGTATATTTTCTGCATGGTAAATGACCATTCTGCCTCCAGGTCTAGTAGACTAAATGAATTTTATTGATCCATAATTATGTGATCACTTGCTTGGTATAATGCATCACGGAGATGTGTTCAATCCCCTTATTCCAGAGCATGGCTCAAATAATTTAGACAAGTCATTATCTCTGGAGTTAATTATAGACCAAGAAGATTACATACGTATTTATAGAGATTTAGTCAGTTCACGTGGAACTCTATTTCTGATGTTATAATTTTTGGGATAGATACAGTACGTTTAGTTGTTAGCTGTTTAAAGCCCTTTTCAACATTATTTCAGTTATATCACGGTGACCAGTGTACATATTCCTGCTATTTTTATTCCCACGCCACCGGCTGCTTCATCACATAAACATTATCAGCCGTGAGAGAAGAATTAATTTAGTCGCTATAACTATTATCAATCCTCGGAAAGAAATTGACTGAGCTGGTATTTGAACCAGCCACTCCACTCCCCTGGTTTCAAGCCCTGTATGTTACCGACTGAGCTAACAGGCTCGGCGGAATATTGTATTTAGTGCTCTTCAGAAAGATAAATGGATAGAGGATATTTGTTTTTTTCGGTGAAAGATCGAAAGTTATTTCATCCAGTGAATATCATCGGTAATATTTTCACGAGTGGCGCAGCCACGAGTGAAAATGTTACCGATGATGTTCACGAGATGAAATAAATTTCGACCTTTCATCGAAAAAAACAAATATTCTATTCATTTCATGCTTCTAACGCCTTTTTTTGTCGAGACTTCCATAAAAATCAGTACAAACTCCCCGTGGTCGGTATTCTCACTGGTCGTACCCTAGTAATATCGAAAAAATATTTTCACCGCTATTTCTCGATATCCTACCGGAAAGCATGAAATAAAATGTCGCATTTGATAGAAACAAAATGGTAAGCTATGGATTTGTCGCTTAAAGTAAAGCAGAAGGTCAAAGATAGTGAATGTCAGTATATTTTCAATATAGCATAAAAGCTGTGGTGTGACACCAGAACAAAAGCGAACCTTGGAAACAGTAGCTATGTCTACAGGTATATGTCAGCTGACTTTTACACAAATATACGCATTAAAGCTGTGTAAACACTGTTGGTACAGCATAAAAGATACCTGTGTATTGCATTCCAAACACCCCCCTTCACTGTACGTCAAACTTGACATTTACCAAGGAGCCAAAAAACACTTCGCAGAAAAGCCGTATTTCTGTCTCGACATAACCTCGTATATTTTGCTTGCCCCTTTCTTCCAGTCTGTATGTCTTTGTTAGTAAAAATATAACTTTTACCAAACAGTCCAGCGTTTTCAAGACCCTCAGAAAAACGGTTTTTTAAAACAAAGTGGGAAAATGAGAAAATGCTGGTTATCAACATTTTCTCCTTTTCCCACAATTTTTTCTCTTCTCTCAGAAACAATTCCGTCATTCATGCCACGTTTAATTTGCCGTCCCCAAGTGTTTTCGAATGAAACGAGTCTAAGATTTTATTGTTTGGTAAAGACTTAAACCCGAAAACATTCTAGGAAAAAAAAAATATATATACCCAAGATGCTTTTGAAGCCAATATAAGTTTAAGGTGAGGAAAACTCACAGGGATATTAAATCAGATTTCGCAACGCAAGTTTTTTTTTTAAAGAAAATCTTAACAGAGACTGCTAATTTTCATACGCGTGCAAAGTTGTTTTCTAAATTAAATCATAGATAGAAATAAATGTAGAAATCGAGGTTTGTTGTATTTTTATTGGAAAATTTCCTATTCCGTCAGTAACGGCATAGCCGTAATTGCATAACAAGGGAAAATACATTTGAAACACACAAACATATTGGCTGTATATAGCTCAGTTGGTTTGGTTGTCATCTACTGTTTCGAAGATCGTGGTTTCGAGTCTCACCGAGTTCATTCTTTAAACTTTTTTTTTTGATGTATTTTTTTTCCCAACTAAGCATAAAAAGCCACCCCCTTACGGGTTTTCCTTACAAAATACTCTCTGCTCCATAGAAATTTGGGACAAAATCTGGTTTAATGCCATTCGCGGTACTTTGTTGTTCAAGGCTGCTTAAAATGTGCCGTGTTTTCTCGGTTCTATATGTATATCGTCTGATATTTTAGATAATCAAAACAGCATTTAAATTTCATTGACTACTTCCCAAGCAATAAATTATGTACTTAACCAAACTGAAAGCATTTGCAAGCGACAAACTTAAAGTAGCTCAAAGGATGTTTCTGCCTTTGATAGGGAACAGAATATTGTGGAAAAAGGAGAAAATGCTGGTTACCAGCATTTTATCCTTTCTCCATAATGTTTTCAAAAGCCTTCTTCCTCAAGATCGTTGAAACTCGGGATTGTGTGGTAAAGAGTTAGATCAACTATGCAGAAATCGAACCTACAGCATGAACTGTGTCAGCCAGTCATTCTAGGCGCTTGGCCGTGTGGGAATAAATGATAAGCTTGTGCTTAGATTAACTCTTTACCACACAATCTCGAGTTTTAATGACCATGAGAAAGAAAGCTTTTGAAAACATCGTGAGAAAAGAAGCAAATGTTAGTATACCGTATTTTCTTGTTTTCCAGCAATGTTTTCTGACTTTTTCACCGACAAGTCCCATCATTTGTACCATACGTCTTCAAATGCTTTCAATTTGGACCAGTGTATTACCCATCATATGCTTTACAGCCCTTTACCTTGGACGAGTCAATTGCTTAGAGTACATTCCTGTCTCAGTGTTTGAAGTACGCTATACCAATCCTGCTTAACCCATATGCTGATACACATCTAAAATGAAACTTCCAAGTCGATAGTAAAAACTTGAATATTGCTATTTTAAAATTATTTATTTATTTATTTATTTATCTTTTTTTTACGGGGGGAGGGGGATAACTCCTTGTCGGTTAGTGTAGATCAAGATCAGACTGCACGTTCTGTGCAGTCTGATTTTGATCTACACTGTCCGCAAAACGCCAGTGAGTTGCGCTTTGCAGTCTATGGTTTGATATCACTATAGGGGAAGAAGTACAGGGGGTGTAATTACGGGCATAGATAATCAACCGTTTATACACTTGTCTTTTCGTAAAGGTCAAATGTAATTGGATGTTACCGGTCTACTGTCTGCTTTCGTTGCATCCTCTTTCTTCTATGAAATACCTGTGTCTGCCGGCCTGTCGGTCTTTCTCTCTGTCTCTCTGTCTGTCTGTCTGTCTGTTCTATTTTTGTTATTTAACTCACACACTATATACACACCGATTTCGTCACAGTGTTTTTTTTTTTAAACTTTTTGCGAAAAGAAAAATCAGGGTTTTAACAACACCGAGGTAGAAGGTTCTTGAAAATATTGTTGTAAAAGGAGAAGATGCTGGTATCCTTTTCCAACAACATTTTTCAACCCTTTGTATGTCAAACTATATCGCTTGAGCTACATTTGAATAGTCTTCTGCAAATTCTTTCAATATTAAGCAATCTAAAACTTTTCTCTTCTAGTGAAAGGTCAAGGGGCTATCTGAAAAATAAAGCTCATCCCTCTGATGGTTTAAGTGGATCAATAGACGCTAATGGTAATGTCACTTGCAGACGAAGACATTTATTGGAAGAATCAGACGATCAATTAGAAGATAATTATAATAATAAACTAACGTGCTCTGCGAAAGAGTTAGCTTTTACAGAAAGCTGAAATTTCACAGCGCGTAGAACGTCTTGAAGTTTGGGTTCAAACGATTTTTAGCGGATTTGTTTTGAAAATTTTTCGCTTACTATGATCGTTCTGACCGGAACCAAATACTGCACGTGGCGCATGCGCTTTATATATTCTACTTTCAAGATCTAGTCTTGCAGTAGTGTTTATTTCTTTAAAACGAACGACAAAGTTTCAGACTATTGATTGATTGATTGATTGTATGGTGTTTAACGCCGTTTTCAACATTATTTCATTTATATCGCGGCGGTCAGTGCACCTATCCATGCTTTCCTGGAGTTTCTTTTACCAGTACTACGCACAATATTCTTTCCAAACCACTGGCTGCTTTCCCACATAACCATCGTCGAAACAATGGTCAGCGGTGAGAGAAGAATGAATCCTGTCGCAATGGCTATCATCAATCCTCGGAAAGAAATTGACCGAGCCGGGGATCAACCAACGACCTCCTGTTCTCAAGTCCTGTACGCTACCGACTGAGCTATGGGGGCTCGGCAAGTTTCAGACTAAGTCCAGTCGAAAGCGTTTGCAGACTACATATTACATGTATGAATGATTCAAACGTATGTTCTTGCCTTAGAAAGGTTTGAATACATTGTGTGGAAAGAAGAAAACGCTGGTTCAAAGCATATTCCGTGTCCAAGTTTTCTTTAAAAACTCCTTAACAAACGACAAAAATCTAGAGTGGTCCAAATTGAAAGCATTCAATTCAAATGTGGCTCAAATGATGGATTTGTCTTTGATAGGGCAGAAAACATTGTGCTGGTTACAAGCATTTTTTCCTTTTCCTATCATGCTTTGAAAAGACCTCTTTCGCAGGGTCGTTAAAACTAGGGATTGTGTGGTTAAGGGTTAACTTTTTACCCCACGAAATTTTGGACTTGTCCAAATTGGAAGCAATTACAGGCTACAACTTAGCACTAGCAATTTGCCCTCCTTCTATATTTTTTGCCGGACACCTTTTTCTCCTAGGCAATGAATTTCCATTCGCTTTTCAGCTTGCTCTTGCCTTCTGATGTCACGTGGTACGAGGCTAAAAAAACTCGGGCAAACAATATGCCAATGTGACTTCCTTGGTAAAGCGATGCATGCATATTACAAGAAAACTTTTGGACTATTTTTCTTTTTTTTTTAGATAAACATATTATATTCAATGTAATGTTTACACAAATGCTAATATTCTAAAAGTTCTAAGAGCATGAAAAGAACTGGAACTAAGGTTTAAGTGAATAAAGTGCCTTTGCTATAAGTCACGTCATCGCCAGTTGTTGAAGCGATCAAACTCTTTATTCTTGGGTTCAACGTAAAAGTCACGACTCTGTCACTGCCACTTGCGGCTTCAACGGCTTTAGCGGATGGCGTAGTTGAAGATTAGACCGCACAGAACGGAATCATTCTCTCCAAATATCCATATCGAATAATTTCTGAGCACGGAAGGCCCTGAATCCCACACATCAACCATCATTATTTTAAGTTCAGGTTGCAAAATAAGATTTAGCTAAGTTGAATGAAAAAAGTTTGCTCTCGCGACAACAGAAAATTAGTATTGCATATTATCATGGATAGCCGATTTCTCTCGTCTTTGAAACATTGCGACAAAAGAAGAAATTGATAGAAACAATAACAAAAAAAAAATCTTCTTTTCCAGAACCTATTTAACCCTTAGGCTGCTTAGCGCGACTAGGTACTGACCTCTTGCGGACAATGTGGATCAAGATCAGACTGCACAGAACGTGCAGTCTGATCTTGGATCTACACTGTCCGATACGGTATTTCGCCTTTCCGATGAAATCAGCTTTGAAATTTCAATATTTGGGTTTGGAAGTTTCCGTTTCATTTATTTAGAAGTTTAAGGGTTAAATATATTCATATATTAAACATATGTCCATTTTAATTTTCCACGTTTTTCAAGGATGTTTTCAAGGTCCCGTCCGCTCAAAAATCGTTTCAAGAGGGATCAATTGACGTTAGGTTGTACAATAATTACATTAGGGATTAGATTGAACGGAATAAAACTAATGAAATGGAAGATCGTAAATATTCCCTCCCAGATGTTTTTACATCCGTTTGTCTCATATATTATCCTTGTGGTTAATTGAATCAGACCGAGTCTCCTGAGTAATAAACAAAACTGTCGGAAAATAAAAATGGGTCATTTTGTATAGATTTCTGTAAGTGATTTCTTATTTCTGTGGCTTCGTGTCGTCAACGCAATTCTGCGAGTCAGTCAATAGGTGGAGTCCTGCGTTTCTATGTGGTGAAGGTGTAGAATTCGAAATCTCCGGGGCTTCGCGTTAGATTCTCACCAGCATCGCTGGGTTTTTCCTCGAATTGTCCTTGGGAAAGGCACAAACAGACCTCGAGCCTAGTGCAGGGTATACCTAGCACAGACACGAATAAGTGAGTCATACCTTGCTTTGGCACCACCGTGTAAACAAGTTTCAAGATGGCGGTTGACAAAAGAGAAAGCAACCACAAGTAAATAAAGCAGCGAAAACTAGACTCTATCTAAGATGTATATGGACATTTGAAGCACACAAGCCAAACGTTATTTTGTAAGTACAACTTCCACATGTAGTTTCTCCGTACATTATGCATAAGGTTCTTATTTGCGGCCTTATTTATATATGTTTATCTGACAGATTGACCAATCAAAACATCAATTTCTTTTTTTCCCAAAAGACCTGTCAGAATCGACGCCCAGGTATTTGGGGTTGGTCCTGACCAATTATGCCTATAGCACGGAGGAACTTTACAAATCAATCAGTCAGCTAATATTTCTATGGAAGTCCCACATTGTGGAGTAGTCGATGGAAGAGTGTTGTTTCGCGTAATCAACGCGTGCTCATTTAAATGGAGGTCTAAAAATAGGTTGAACGTTAACTCGACAGTAACAGCTGAACTGGGCCAAGTCTACTAGTATAGTTGGTGTCGTGCCACTGCGAACTACTTTCGGGTCGGTGTATATTATTTCCTGCAGTGTGACACCTTTTGCACGCCATACAACAGAGAAAGCTTAAACTAGAAGGCATATTGGTCATAAACGCCTTCTAATAACTTCATAATCAATTTTATAGACCATTGCCCATTACGATAAAAAGGAAAGGAATTACGTTTATCATCATGGCTTAGTTAAAAACACTTATATTATAATTAAACCCTAACCAAAAAATTTCGTGTTTTAAAGACCCTGACTGAGACGGCCATTTGAAGACAGTTTTGGGAAAAGGGGAAAATGGTAACCAGCATTTTCTCTTTTTCCCACAGTGTTTTTAATCATTTCAAAGACAGATACTTCTGAGTCACAATTAATATGTCGTCTGCAAATGCTGTCAGTTTTGGACAAGTCTATCATCTTGTCGTCTGGTAAAGAGTTTAACTCAATACTGTACAATTATGACATTTTCCGCTCATGAAGTTTATAGGAGCGAATTTAGTTTTTTATGTCGTAAATCAAAATTTCTTTTAAAACCCCGATAAATACAACTAATTTTATTCTTCTCGCATTAGTACTGAGTGTGCGATTGAATTCAGTGAAAAGGTACAACTTTGGGCGTTGAACCCTTAACCAAACTATACTGTTTTTTTTGCGACCTTGAGAAAGAAGGACTTTTGAAAACAATGTGGGAAAAAAAGAAAATGCTGGTAACCAGCATCATCTCCTTTTCCCTCAATGTTTTCTACCCTTCCAAAAACAAATTTCATATACATGTACTTTTAGTCACATTGATTTTGTCATCCGCAAGTGCTTTCACTTTGGACAAGCCCAAAGTATTGTCGTTTGTAAAGAGATTAAAAAAAACGGGATGGTTGGTTAGCAGTCTCTTTACTCCGTCTTGTTTCATTACATCAGGTGTGACGTGATCATAATGACTTGAATATGAATGCGCGTTTTCGACGTGTGTAACTGATCATGTGACATTCCCACAAGTCTTTGCGAAAGTGGCCGAAAGTTAAAAAGAAAACTTTAAGAGGCCTAAGTGGCCTGTTTAGGAAATACCATTGAAAAATACTTTTTTCTTACTTATGTTTTTTTTTGTTACTACTGATTTGCCAGCTATCGGTATGCTCAATTTAGTGATAAAACATTTTTCAAGTTTATCGAGATTATGTATAGCTCCCTTTAAACCCCGGAAAGCATCTGGGGAAAAGAGCGGTTGCTTGTGGTAAAAAATGAAAACATTGTTTAAAAAGGAGCAATTGTTTTTGTTACTGACAAATGCTCCTTTTCCCAGTGTTTCCATTTTGTTAAAAAAAGATATCTGAGCCATGCTCTGGCAAAAGGGGATTTCATGTATCTCCGTGATGCATTGTACCGATCCCAGCCAAGCCATCACAGAATTATGTCTCCATAATAGCCACTCTTCAAAACAACCGACTGAATCATGAAGTAGACTGGTCCTTGGACATTCAGAAAATTAACCAAGAGCGGAAAGTTTCGGCCCAGGTGAGTCTGCGCAGACTGCGGAGGCTGACTTGGGTCGATACTTTTCGCAGATGCTTTAAGCCTCCTTTTCACAGAGCATGGGCCATTTTCTGTTTTCTTAAAATGTCCGCACTTTTGTATAATTTTTTCTCTGAAAATTTCCGAAAGTTATTGGATAACATTTTGCTAAGCAACAAAATTTTGGACTAATTCGTATCAAAAAAGTATTTTCAGCTGACAAACCAATCATGGCCTAAGTGATTGGTCTCATCATTAATTTTGAAGGATAGAAAAACTGACGAAAAGGTAGAAAAGGCTGAATACCAGCAGTTTCTCTTTTTGTAGTATTTTCTTCCTTTCCAATAATGTTTTCAAAAGTCCTTTTCTTAGTGTCGGGGGAAAACACGAGATTGTTTCGTAATTAGGTATCACTTAGCATTTCTCTAGAATGAAATAAGTATTATATACAGACCACTTTCAAAAAGATCGTATGAATCATTCGGTTTTTAGTTATTAGTAGAACGATTCGAGGACGCGAGAAATAAACATGCGTCTCAAAAACATCGTGTGAGTCACGGATGTTTACCAGTTCGGTTTATGGTTCGTCGCGGAAGGAACCGAAGACGTCAGAAATAAACATGCGTCTTGACGTTGGTATGACGTTTTGTTTAGAACATGGAAACAGGATGTTTTCACTATTTATCATCGTCTCCTGTGCGCGTGCTTATGAAATTGGGTTCACCCTTAACTAAGTCGTTAAAACACGGATTGTTGCGTACAGAGTAAACCCTTTACCATACAATACTGAGTTTAAAAGACTCACGAGGAAGACATTTTTTTTTTTTTAATTATTGCGGGAATAGGAGAAAATGCTTGTAACCAGCATTTTTCCTTTACTCACAATGTTTTTCACTCTTTCAAACACAAATCATTTAAACTATATTTAATTTATCGTTTGTAAATGAGCTATGCTCTGTAAAAAGGGGGCTTTAATGCATCTGTGAAAAGTATCAACCAAGTCAGCCTGCTAAGTCCGCGCAGGCTGACCTGGGCCGAAACTTTTCGCTATCTTTAAATTTTCTGCATGTCAAAGTATAATTCTACCTCATGGTTTAGTCGGTTGCGTGTCAAATGGATTTTATGGATCCATAATTAGGTGATGTCTTGCTTGGTGTATTGCATTACAGAGATACATTAGGACCCCTTTTCTCAGAGCTCGGTTCAAATGCTTTAATTCTGGACCAGCCTAAAATTTTGTGGCCTGCCAAAGAGGTAAGCAATTAATGCCACAGTGTAAACTGAACCCAGAAATAACTGGCATTCTCGGAAAGTATTTTCGTTCAAAGAATAATTTGCCGAAACTGACATTTCAAACGTTTCATGTCATTCAAAAAACTTTTTTTTGAAGCTGTACATCCTATTAGTATCCTTTCTTTTGCGTGAAATGCCGAAGTTATCATAGATAAAAGAAGTCAATCAAAACATTGAGCGACGCATATGGCAAAAGGGGGTTTAATATACGTTAACTCTTTACCACACAATCCCGACTTTTAACGACCCTGAGGAAGAAACCTTTTAAAAAACATTGTGGGAAAAGGAGAAAATGCTGGTAACCAGCATTTTCTCCTTTTCCCCACAATGTTTTCTATCCTATCAAAGACAAATTTCATCATTTGAGCCACATTTAAATTGTCGTCTGCAAATGCTTTGAATTTGGACAAGTCTACATTTCTGTCGTGTGGTAAAGAGTTAATGCATTATACAAAGCGACTTGTCGCATAATAATGGATCTGTATTGTCTACTAACCCGCTGAATATTGAGATGGAGTGGTCTTTTGTCATGCAGAAAATTTTAAAACTAGCAAAAAAAAAAAAAAAATGACCCATGTCATCCTGCGCGGATTGTGAAGGCAAACATGAGTCGATATCTTCTTTTTTTTGCAGCTACATTAAACCCCCCTTTTCACGGAGCATGGTTCAATCGTAAGAAATATGCCCATTTCTTGAACCACTAATCATGGCTGATGTCTTTTGTGGTAATGTTGGTACTCGTAGAATACATGCATAATCGACTGTGTGTATACATAGTGTATGTAATGTACATGTAAATGAGCCATGCTCTGTGAAAAGGGGACTAAATGCATCTGCCAAGAGTATCGATTCAGGTCAGCCTGCGCAGTCTGGGTTGAAACTTTTCGCTACAGGTCAATTTTCTGTATGTCCAAGGACCAGTCTACCTTATGTTAAAAACTTGTCTACCTCATGTCTGTTGTTAAAAAATGTGCTTTTGATTGTATGGTGTTTCACGCCGTTTTCAACATTATTTCAGTTATATCGCGGCGGCCAGTGCACCTACCCATGCTTTCCTGGAGTTTCTTTTACCAGTACTCCGCACAATATTCTTTCCAAGCCACTGGCTGCTTTCCCACATAACCATCGTCGAAACAATGGTCAGCGGTGAGAGAGGAATGAATCCTGTCGCCATGACTATCATCAGTCCTCGGAAAGAAATTGGCCAAGCCGGGGATCGAACCAGCGACCTCCTGTTCTCAAGTCCTGTACGCTACCGACTGAGCTACGGGGCTTTTATGGATGAATAACTATGTGATGGCTTGATTGGTACTATGCATCACGGAGATGCATTAAGCACCCCTTTGCCTGAGCATGGCTCAGATATTTTTTTCCCTGCAGAAAACACGTCGGATGCGAGAAGACTCTTTTCTTCTTAATTATCATTCTTGTGTGTTTTGATACTTTAATTGCTGTGACGAATAATTTTTCATATATTGTAATATCGATCCGACCAAGGACTAATTATATCATATGGCGTGCAACACACGAAAAGGGGCCTTCGGACATATGCGTAAAAATGTGTCGTCCCAGATCAACCTGTGTAGTCTGTGACTAATCCAAGACGATACTTCCCGTTTTTGTGCGATTTTCTGCTTCACGAAAGTCTACTGTATGAAAAAATCTTATATAGTCGTAAAGTGTTGTCTCGGATTAGCCTGCGCGGACTGCGCAGGCTAATCCGAGACAACACTTTACGCAAATGTCCGAAGGCCCCTTTTCGTGTGTTGCACGCCATATATTAAATTATACAGATGACAAATATGACGCATTGTTGGTGTTGATGCAAATGCTTGTATTAACCGGCTGCCTTTTTCCGGCAATGTTTTCCGAGGCTGCCGACTGCTGTTTGAATATATTTGACTGATCCCTCGGCAACTTATCATCTTATCAGCTTATTTCTCTTATTTTTCTGGTAAAAAAAAGTAAGCTATTTTCTTATTTTTTCGCTTCCGCCATAGGACGATGGCAATAAAATTATGTAATTTTCATGTTTATTATGACTAAAAACTATTACGATTGTTTTCATTAAATTATTTCGTTCTTTCGTTAGTTCATTAAAGTATTTCGTTTGGTTTTTAGTTCGTCCGTCCGTTCGTTCGTTTGATATTTCCATTCGAAATAATAAGCGAAACAAAAGTAGGCGATATCAGAAAAGGAAACATGATCTTTTCTCGACCTACTCACTCTTTCAGGGCCTCGACGTTTAAAAATACTATCCGCTAAACCTGAAACAGATTTTTATCTTACAGGCTTGACTAGACCAGTGGATGGTATAGATCAAAGATCAGACTGCACGTTGCGTGCAGTCTGATCTTGATCAATGCCGTCTGCGAAAACCTCATTATCGTCAACAGCGTTGGAAGGACAAATCGTAACAGTTGAGTGTTCTAAAAATAGTGCGTCGTTATTTCGTCTGCCGAGAAAGTCATACTAATTTTTTCTCAAAAACGAAAAGGTCGAAGTTCCTCTTGTTTTTAGAGCTCATCTGAGAATGTTATCCCGGTTTTCAAATAATTAATACTTGTCTAGGTTTCGCTCGATATCCGTTAGGAAAAACAATAAACTATGTACTTCAAGCATTGTAGGACTTCCTGTCAAAGAATCCCTGTGTTCTTAAAATTTATGAAAATCGGGAATCCAAGATTCTCTTCTCCTATTGCTCGCTCACTCACTCACTCACTCACTGTCTGTCTGTCTGTTTGTCTGTCTGCCTGCCTGCCTGTCTGTCTGTCTGTCTGCCTGCCTGCCTGCCTGCCTGTCTGTCTGTCTGTCTTTTGTGCGCGCGCACTGAAATGTTAACAGAATTCGTAAACCCATCGATTTACAAAATCTGAAAAAAAAAAGCTCAAAATAATTATAGTTGGTGCATGCTTTCAAATCAGGAGTAAAAGTCGTAGGTGAAGGTCACCGGAAAACTTTGCACTTTTTAACCTCGGTAAGAAGAATACGCAACAGTTGTGCATAGATCGCTAAATTCTTTAGCAGACGACAAAAATTTGAGCCATGCTCGATCAAAAGGGGGATTAATGCATTTGCGAAAAGTATCGACTCATGTCAGCCTGCGCAGGCTGACATGAGCCGAAACTTTTCGCTATCTTTTAAATTTCCTACATGTCAAAGGATTTTTGTTTCTCTCATGATTCAGTCGGTTGTTTGTCACAGTGGATAGTATGGGTCCAAAATTATGTGATGTCTGGCTTAATATAATGCATTACGGAGATGCATTAAGCCGCCTTTAGCCGAAGCACGGCTCATTTAAATCTGTCCATGATGACAGCGTTTGAAGGCGACTAATTTTTAATGGCACAGTTATGGGATTTATTCTAGGAAGGGTATAAAAACATCGCAGGAAATAGGAGAAAATGCTGGTGACCAGCATTTTCTCCTTTTTCCAGCGAATTTTTTTTTTAAAAGCCTTCTTTCCCAGGGGTCGTTTAAACATGGGATTGTCTGGTAATGGATGAAGCCGTTATCAAACAGTCCTGCGTTTTTCTCGACATTTCTTCAAAGCAGAGGTCCATCGAAAACATCGTGGGAAAAAGAGATCATGCTCGCCTTTATCCATTTTTTTTTTTGTATCAGTTAGTTTAGTTTAAACCTATTTATTTTAACCGATTTAGAACAAATTCAATTCTAATATAAGTTCAAACTCGAACAAAAAAAAAAAATCATCGTGACAGATTGAGAAATCAGACCATTAGAGCACTTCCCCATTTGCCACTATTTTTTTCAAACGCCTCTCACAACAGAGGCATCGAAAGACAAATCTGCACCGTGGAAAGGGGTTACAGTTCTGCAAATCTTTTCAACAGAAACTAATTGCGTGAAGCGGTTTATATGTTTTCTACATCAGTACTGCAATTAATGGTGGGTTGCAGAGAAACTTGTTCAAGTTTTGCAGATGCCTTTCTGGCATACCTTAGCCTATCCGATTGAGAATAACGCAAGGTATTGTGGGAAAATATCTCACGTCATAGTGCTATTCCAACGTTGTCTGCGCATATTCATATTCTTCCAAGATTGACCTGTCTGCTATGACACATCACTTCCCTCCACAGGGTAAATATTAATACGCACAATGTTTTCTACCATTTCAAAACCAATTCCAACATTTGATTTGTCGTCTGCAAATGCTTCCATTTTGTACAAGTCTGATATTTTGTCGTCTGTTTAAGGGATAACTGTTATTATCATTTATTTTGAACATTTTTGTTTGTTTTGAACCTATATCCTATGGACTCTCTTGATCCCGAAAAATAGTCGTAGGTGTCGTTGATATTTCTGTCATTTACATACAGGTATCCCTTTACCACACAATCTGGCGGACCCCGGTAGCACGGTCGGTAGCGTACAGGACTAGAGACAGGGGTTGCTGGCTCGAATCCCCAGCTTGGCCAATTTCTTTCTAAAGATTGATTGTAATTTCGAGAGGATTCATTCCTCTCTCCATGCTGATCATTTTTTTGACTATGGTAACGTGGGAAAGCAACCAGTGGCTTGAGAAGAATATAATGCGAAGTAGTGGTAAAAGAAACTCCAGGAAAGCATGCATAGGCGCGCTGACTGCCACGATACAACTAAAGTAAAGTTGAAAACTGTCTTAAACACCATACAATCAATCAGTCATTACACACACAATCCCCATTTCTAACGACCCTGAAGAAGAAGCTTTTGGTAAACAGCATTTCCTCCATTTCCATGCCTTCTACCCTACCAAAGACAGAAGTCATCATTTGTGCTACATTTATTTTGTCGTCTGTAAATGCTTTCAATTTGATTGATTCCAAAATTTCGGCGTTCGGTAAAGAGGCATAATATAATTAATAATCCTTTGCTTGTATCTTTCAAGTCATTCTACAAACGGTAAAAAAGCAAGGCTTTGCCGAGTTTTTATCGCTTTTCAATGACAAGCACAGAACTAAAGTTATACAACGTGAAACAATAGAAGAAAAAAATCAAGACTTTACCTTTTTTATTTATTTATTTTTATTTTTCCAAAGTTCTCAACACTTATACTAAAATCTTAATTTACAATACCGGTATTTCTTTAACTCTTTCGGCGCCAAATAAGCAAACTTTGCTTCTTTTGATGGCTGTAAATACAATCCACCGAGCCTCCGGAAGATTTATATCCTAAAGGCTTGACCAAACAAGCGGAGGGCATAGATCAAAGATCAGACTGCACGTTCTGTGCAGTCTGATCTTGATCTATGCCGTCCGCAAAAGTCCCTGTTTTCGCCTATGGCGCTGAAAGGGTTAAGGCAATCTTGCACAGCTAGATACATGTAAACCCTTAAATTCCTATCAGAGTACAAAATTTAGATATGTCCATACTAAAAACATTCGCAGAGGACACAATAGATTTTGCTTTGATCATAGAATGTTTTTTTTTTTTTTGAAGAGTAGAGATTAATGTGGGAAAAGAGGAAAAGGCTGTTTACCAACATATTTTCCCATCCCAACAATTCTTTTACTCTTCACCAAACGACAAAACTCTACACTTGTCCAATTGAAAGCATTGACAGACAACAAACAAAACGTAGTCCAAATGATAATATCTATCTTTAACTCTTTACCATGCAACAAAATTTTAGACTCCTTCAAGTTTAAAGCAGTGGCAGACGACAAATTTAATGCGGCTATAATGATGAGACTAGTCCCTGAAAGGGTAGAAATCATTGTATAAAAAGGAGAAACTGCTTGTTATCGGTATTTTCTACTTTCCTCAGAATAATTTCAAAAGCGTTTTTCTTCAGGGTCGTTAAAATGTGATCGTTCGGTAGAGGATTAAAAGGGTGTGAAACATTGTGGGAAAAGGAGAAAATGCTAGTTAGCTAGACTTGTCCAGATTGTAAGCATCTACAAATGACCGACTGAACATAGTCTAACTGATGATTTCTATCTTTCAAAAGGTTTAAACATTAAGGTAAAAGGAGAAAACACTGGTTACCAGCATTTACTGTTTCACGCACAATATTTTCTGAAGGTTTCTACAGCAGGATCGTTAATACAGCAGGACTGGTTACCAAAGGGGTTTTGCTTCATAGTCTTTATTCTTTCGAAAAGGATTAAATGTTCATTTGTTGTTCTCAAATAACTCTAAAGAATAACTCACTTAATTTCTGGAAGATTTTTACTAAAAGTGAGTTTCTAACATTTTTCACTTTTTTTGGCTGTCTGATCTTGCAACTTTTTTGCGAAGTGAATAATCAGATGTAACATTTTAAATCATGTTTTCAATATTTATTTTAGACAAGGGGAAGTGTCGGCAACAACAACAACAAAAGAATGCTAGCAAATTTTTGAAACATTTTTGACTTTTCTACATTCGCCATTTAGATAATGTGAGCATTTTGGTTGATTGGTTGGTTGGTTCTGTGGTGTTTAACGCCGTTTTCAACATTATTTCAGTTATATCACGGCGGCCAGTGCACCTATCCATGCTTTCCTGGAGTTTCATTTACCAGTACTCCGCACAATATTTTTTCCAAGCCACTGGCTGCTTTCCCACATAACCATCGTCGAAACAATGGTCAGCGGTGAGAGAGGAATGAATCCTGTCGCGATGACTATCATTAATCCTCGGAAGGAAATTGGCCAAGCCGGGGATCGAACCAGTGACCTCCTGTTCTCAAGTCCTGTGCGCTACCGACTGAGCTATGGGGGCTTGGCTGTGAGCATTTTAACATATTTCTTTGCAAGCGGAGAAAATCTTAGACTTGCCCAAATTTAGAGTATTTACAGTTGACCAATTTGAACATGTCCAAATGATGGGATTCGTCCTTGAAAGAGTAGAAAAAATGTACAGAAAGGAAAAATGCCGTAAATGCATAGTGCGCCAATCACAACTTAACCCGTTCATAGAAAGTGAAAATCAAGATCAGTCTTCTTTTCCTTAAACTATACATTAACAAATATCTGGCCGAAAAGCAATTCAGTTGTGAGTCTCTATGAATGCAAACCAACACCATGCACTCATATAAAGTGTATTAACCGGAGATTGTACAAATATAGTATAGACTGCACTCTTCTCTTCCCTACTACTGGTCTCTGTAATGTAAGTTCCCGTGAAATAACAACAGGCTCGAGTATGGCACATTAATGAAGGTGAAGGATTCACAGTTCATTTTGTCTCTTACTACGTTGCGTCTATGATTTCTATTGTAGTGGTGCGTGGTACACTGTGGTCCATGATTTTTGTTGTAGTGCTAGGTGTTACACTGTGTCCATGTTTTCTGTTGTAGTGGTGGGTGGTACACTGTGTCCATGTTTTCTGTTGTAGTGGTGGGTGGTACACTGTGTCCATGGTTTATGTTGTAGTGCTGGGTGGTACACTGTGTCCATGTTTTCTGTTGTAGTGGTGGGTGGTACATAGTGTCCATAGTTTCTGTTGTAGTGGTGGCTGGTGCACTGTGTCCATGATTTTTGTTGAAGTGCTGGGTGGTACACTGTGTCCATGATTTCTGTTGTAGTGGTGGGTGGTACATTGTGTCTATGGTTTCTGTTGTAGTGGTGAGTGGTACATAGTGTCCATGATTTCTGTTGTAGTGGTGGCTGGTGCACTGTGTCCATGATTTCTGTTGTAGTAAAGGATGGACTGTTTTCATACCAAGACACAAGATAAATATAACATTAAATACTATTTTTTGTGAAACCATCATAGTTATAGCAGGGTGAATAAATCACCAAACAGTGCGAAGCAATGAGTTGAATTTCAGCCATGTAATATTGTTCATGTATCCAACTGCAACGTAAGCTTGCATTGGCCATTTTTTCAGCAGTACAAGACTATCTCAATCCGTTATATGCCTATCACTGCTATGGTTAGGACGCTGTAGATCAAGGATGAATTATACACAGTGTCTATCTCTTTACTATATGACAAAAATGTAGACTTATCCAAATTGAAAGCATTTGCAGACGACAATTTGAATGTGGCTCAACTGATGGATTTCTCTTTGATAGAATAACAAACATTTTAGGAAAAGGAGAAAACCCTGCTTACCAGTATTTTCTACTTTTCACATATTTTTTCCAAAAGGCTTCTTTCTCTGGGTCGTTATAACTCGGGTTTATGTGCTAAAGGGCTATATTATCCAATAACATCTGATAAAAACTTCATGGCTTTTTTATATTTATTCAAATAACCCTTTACAAAACCAAAACCAAGTTGATTACCCATTGAAAGAAGACCTTTTGTAAACGTAGTTGGAAAAGGAGAAAATGTTGGTATTTTGTCTGCAAATGCTTCTAACTTGTCATTTGGTAAAGAGTAGAAACAAGTTTGTTGTATTCATATATTTCCATTTTCTGCTGTATTCCAAGTACATGTAGATGTTCAAAGATATTTTGCAAAAATAAATAAAAGGTGACACACAAGATAATAAAAGATCGATTGAATGGTATTTTATGCTACTTTCAGCATTATTTCAGTCCCGATGACAGCTCATATATACACATGTATATATTTCCTGGGTTTCACCAGGAATAGGCTAGAGCTCTGAAGTATCTCGCCCAAGGACACTCACACGAAAGACCCAGTGGATCCAGTGAGGCTCGAACCCGGAGCCTCCAGGTCAGGAGTCCTACACTTACACTTTAACTCTGAGCCACGCCGGTCCCCCAACATGATTATAAAGTCTGATACATAAGACAATAAACCAAATCACAAAAGACATATCCTCTTCATGTATTCAACAATGTTTTTTTTTTTTAAAGGGATCAACCCCTATTTTTTAATGAGAATACAGCTTTCGTAGAAAGCTGAGGGAGATTGGTGTACTACCAGATCATTGATATTTTCATAAGCCAGTCACAAAGAGGCATATTCTCTTCATGTATTCATCAATGGTTTACTTTTTTAGAACGGATCGACCCCCTCTTTATTTTAAATGAGAATATGGCTTTTGTAGAAAGCTGAGGGAGATTGATGTATACCAAATCCTTGATATTTTCATAAGCTAGTCACAAAAGGCATATCTGGGTCAAAAGTAGTTTTTAATCGGTCGGTATACCGATTAGAGAGATGGCAAACTACTAAATTTGGATTAGAAATATGAGATAAAGCTAATAAAATGCATGGTCAGACAAATGAAAGCACAATCTAATTATATTCTGGATGGGAAACACACATATGAGACAAAGTATGATTAGTGAAATATAAACAAAACTTACTAAAGTTCTGAAAAGAAATTACCCAAGACATAAACAGGGTTAGAGAAATATAAACTAAAACTCTGAATTTTTCATGAGAAATACATACATGAGACAAAGCAAAGCCAAAGCATGGTTAGACAAATAGATTTAAAAACCTTACTGAAATTGAAATTTTCATCAGAAATATTTACCCTTAACTAGGCAAATTCAATGCATGGTTAGAGAAGTATATGCAAAAGCCTACTGAAATTTTCATTAGAAATACATTCACGAGATATAGCAAATTCAAATCGTGGGTTATTGACTAATAAACAGAAACTTACTACAATATATGCACTACATTATATTCATGAGAAATACATAGACACATTGAAGCAAATTTAAAATATGGTTAGAGAGACATAAACAAAATACATACTGAAACTTTGATGAGAAAATAAACATTAGATAAAGCAAATTCACAAGATGGTTAGATGAATATATACAGAAACTAACGATAATTTGGAAGAGAAATAATAACACCATATAGATCGAACACGAAACAGGCTAAAGAAATACCTGTAAGGACAAAACTTTGCTTAAATCTGGATTAGAAATACATACTCAAGATAAAGCTAATTCAAAACATAAATATACATATATATAGACAAAAACCTTTTTTGCAATTTTCACGAGCAATGCATACACAAGATACAAACCAAAGCTGACAAATCTAAACAAAAGCTTACTAATTTTTCATTAGAAATATGTAAGATAAAGCAAATTCAAAGCATGGTTAGTGATTTACAAACAAACTAATTTAATTTTTGGTGAGAAATAACTGCAAAAGATTAATTAAATTCGAACTAAGGTTAGACAAATATGAACAAGAACTTTCTGAAGAAACACTTGCAGGAGACAAAACGAATTTATAGCACTGTTGGAGCACTATAAACGCAATCTAGACAAAGTAAAGTCAAAGCATTGATAGAGGAATATATAAGACAAACTACATGTATCTGCAATTTCGATGATAAATACATACACAGCATAAATCAACTTCAAAGTGTGTTAGAGAATTACAAACGAAAACTTATCAGAATTTTCATGACAAATAAATTCATGACACAAAACATATTCCTAGCATGGCAAGACAGAGTACAACTCAACAAAATTTTGTGAGACATGCATACTCTGGATAAAGCAGTTTTAAGCATGTTTAGAATTTAAAACAAAAACTAATTGCAATTTTGATGACAAATATATACAAGAGATATGGCAAATTCAGAACATTGATTTACATGTGAAAGCTTGAAATCATTCTTTTCAAAATTCCTTCCAGGTCTCAGGAGTTGTGATAAGAATGGTTTCATCCTACCAACGAAAAACTAAATGATAAATTAACCCACCTCTTTCCTCAAGCTGTTGATACATGGCATCCTCCGTGTTGACATCTGAAAAAAAAAAGACAATATCAACACTTTTGTTTGAATGGTGTTTTCATTGCATCTAATGATATTTCAGACATTTTTCAGCAATGGGTCACTTGTGCCTTCCTTAGGTTTAACCAGTAGAAGGCTAGACCTTTGTAGTGTCTTGCACAAGGCTACTCCTGGGTGACCCCTGCTTCAAACAAGGACCAATATCAGGCTTTTACAATTATCTGGTCAAGTTTACGGCTTGAATCCAAGAGGTCTAAACTTGATTCCTAGCTAGGTCAAACCCTATTCAAACAGTTGATGATATGTCATTGCTACAAGATTTATTCCTTTCTATTCTAACCACTGAACATTTTTAGACTAGCGAAGCTAGTCTATAGGCATCATGATTGACCCAGAGTCAAAGTGAAAAAAAAAAAAACCCACAGTTGCCAAATACTGCCTCACAGTAAAATACTTCTCTCAGTTAGAAATCCTAATTCTGTTAAATATGACAATTTTGACAAAAACCACTAAATTTCTACGACTCCAATTTGAACATGTCTTCTAATAAAGTTTTAGACTGAACAAGATGTCATTTATAAGGTACAATATCTTTGATTATATGTAAATTAAGTGACCTATGCAAAGCAGGCTATTATCAGTTATTCCTACACCACTGTAACATTATGAATGAATCTAAAAATAGATACACCTAGGTAATTGTAGCAAATCCCAGCTGCATTAACTCTCTCTGGACAGGGAACCCTTATCATTCCTTCAGTCATTCATTATTTAGATCATTGTGTACAGTTAAACTGTTATGTTAAACTGTTATTTTACGTCTTGAATATTAATCCTTTACCACACAATCCGGAGTTTTAGTGACACTGGGGAAGAATCCCTGGCAACCAGCGTTTTCTCCTTTTCCCACATTGTTTTCTGCCTTTTTGGAATCAGGTTTCATCAGTTCAGCAACATATAATATGTGGTCTGTAACAGCTTTGAATTTCGTTTCGTAAAGAGTTAAATAGTTCACTACATCTTGCGCTATTGGATATTGACTTATTGACTGTATGGTGTTTAACGCCGTTTTCAACATTATTTCGGTGATATCATGAAGGCCAGTGCACCTATTCATGCTTTCTTGCAGTTTTTTTTTACAAGCACTACCGAGACTCAGTGACCTTTTGTGGACTGTGTGGATTAAGATCAGACTGCACAGAATGTGCACTTCTTTTCTTGGATCTATACTGTCCGATAAGAGGATATATTTTCTCCAAAATGTAACTTCGAAATAACAATATTCAGGTGTTTACCATTGGCTTGAAAGTTTCATTTAATTTTTCTAGCAGGTTAAGTGTTAAACTGGATGATAGTCAACCAATAGCATGCATAGCCCCGGAAGCTCAGTCGGTAGCATACAGGACATGAGAACAGGAGGTCGCTGGTTCGATCCCCGGCTCGACCGATTTCTTTCCGAGGATTGATGATAGTCATTGCGACAGGATTCATTCCTCTCTCAAGTTTCGACGGTGGTTATGTCGGAAAGCAGCCAGTGGCTTGGAAAGAATATTGTGCGGAGTACTGGTAAAAGATACTCAAGGAAAGCATGGATATGTGCACTGGCCGCCGCTATATAACTAAAATAATGTTGAAAATACGGTTAAACACCATACAATCAGTTAATCAATCAAATTCGCTTGTCTGTCAGTACTTTCAGTACTTTGATTTGATATAAGAAAGCAGTCAGAAGGTCGAAGGGAATGTTGCGCAAGGAACTGGCAAAAGAAACTTAGCAAAGCATGAATAGGTGCACAAGCCGTCGAGATAAAACTGAAGAAATGCTGGAAAACAGCATAAAACAACTTTCTTACAAATAAATCTTTAGAGTGCTGACTTAATGAAATGGGCCTTTTAACTCTTTACCAAACAATCCCACGTTTTGACGACTCTGAGGAAAAAAGGCTTTTGAAACCAATCTGAAAATATGAGAGAAATACTGGTAACCCGCATTTTGTTCTTTTGACACAACGTTTTCTACCCTTCCAGAAACAAATTTCAGTTTTGAGCCACATTGATTTTATTGTCTGCAAATGCTCTCAAGTTCGACAAGTCTAAAATTTGGTCATTTGGTCAAGAGTTAAATAGGACAGAGCCAAATATTGTAATTCCAAAATTAGATTATGTTACAAGGTATTGGGCTGTGTAGGCCCAAAATCTGATTGGATTTTCTGTGCAGTCTGATCTTGATCTAGATATTCACAACAACAACATAAGTTTTGCTGAGAGCTGGAATGTAAAGTGCTCTCCTGCTACAAACAAATGTATTCATCTTGAAGCTGACCACCCTAGAAAACATAGTGGTAAAAGGAGAAAATGCTCATATTCCAGAGCACTTCTGATTCATGAGTTTCTCTACAAGCACTACATGTTATATACTCTTGAAGTCTTTACCAAACGACAAAATTTTAGACATGTCTAAATTGAAAGCATTTGCAGAAGACAAACTAAATTTGACTCAAATTTGAATTTGATTTTGGAAGGGTAGAAACATGTGGGAAAAGGGGAAAATGCTGTTAACTGTTTACCAGCATTTTCTCCTTTTCTACTATGTTTTCCACAGTATTTTTAGCTCACCTGAGCACAAAGTGCTCAAGGTGAGCTTTTGTGATCGCCCAATGTCCGTCGTGCGTCGTCCGTCGTCCGTCGTCCACAATTTCTTTAAACATCTTCTCCTCCTAAACCACTGGGCCAATCTTGATGAAACTTGGCAGGGATGTTCCTCAGGTGAAGCGCTACCAAAGTTGTTCAAGAGATTGAATTACACCCATAACTCTGGTTGCCATGGCAACCAAATGGAAACAAATAGCAAAATATTTAAAAATCTTCTTCTCTGAAACTAGAAGGCGTAGAGCTTTGATATTTGGTTTGTAGCATCTTCTAGTGGACCTCTACCAAGTTTGTTCATATGATGTCCCTGGGGTTAAAACTGGCCCCGCCCTGGGGGTCACAAGTTCAAACATAGGAACAAAGAAGGAAAACTTTAAAATTCTTCTTCTCTGAAACTGGAAGGCGTGGAGCTTTAATATTTGGCATGTAGCATCTCCTAGTGGACCTCTACCAAGTTTGTTCATATGATGTCCCTGGGGTCAAAACTGGCCCCGCCCCGGGGCTCACAAGTTTCGAACATAGGAACAAAGAATGAAAACTTTAAAATTCTTCTTCTCTGAAACTGGAAGGTGTGGAGCTTTGATATTTGGCATGTAGCATCTCCTAGTGGACCTCTACCAAGTTTGTTCATATGACGCCCCTGGGGTCAAAACTGGCCCCGCCCCGGGGGTCACAAGTTTCAAACATAGGAACAAAGAAGGAAAACTTTAAAATTCTTCTCTGAAACTGGAAGGCGTGGAGCTTTGATATTTTGCATGTAGCATCTCCTAGTGGACCTCTACCAAGTTTGTTCATATGATGTCCCTGGGGTCAAAACTGGCCCCGCCCCGGGGGTCACAAGTTTCAAACATAGGAACAAAGAATGAAAACTTTAAAAATCTTCTTCTCTGAAACTGGAAGGCGTAGAGCTTTGATATGTAGTATGTAGCATCTCCTAGTAGACCTCTACCAAGCTTGTTCATATGATGTCCCTGGGGTCAAAACTGGCCCCGCCCCGTGGGTCACAATTTCAAACATAGGAACAAAGAATGAAAACTTTAAAATTCTTCTTCTCTGAAACTGGAAGGTGTAGAGCTTTGATATTTGGCATGTAGCATCGCCTAGCGGACCTGTACCAAGTTTGTTCATATGATGTCCCTGGGTTCAAAACTGGCCCCACCCCGGGGATCACAAGTTTCAAACATAGGAACAAAGAATGAAAACTTTAAAATTCTTCTTCTCTGAAACTTGAAGGCGTGGAGCTTTGATATTTGGCATGTAGCATCTCTTAGTGGACCTCTACCAAGTTTGTTCATATGATGTCCCTGGGGTCAAAACCGGCCCCGCCCCGGGGGTCACAAGTTTCAAACATAGGAACAAAGAAGGAAAACTTTAAAGTTCTTCTTCTCTGAAACTGGAAGGCGTAGAGCTTTGATATTTGGCATATAGCATCTCCTAGTGGATCCTCTACCAAGTTTGCTCATATGATGTCCCTGGGGTCAAAACTGGCCCCGCCCCGGGGGTCACAAATTTCGAACATAGGAACAAAGAAGGAAAACTTTAAAGTTCTTCTTCTCTGAAACTGGAAGGCGTGGAGCTTTGATATTTTGCATGTAGCATCTCCTAGTGGACCTCTACCAAGTTTGTTCATCAATTGACCTGACAATTGGTCAGAAATTGGATTATGCACGTTGAGTGAATTTCGCCTATTGACTCAGGTGAGCGACCCAGCGCCATCATGGCCCTCTTGTCTCTTTTTCCCACAGCGTTTTCAAAAGGCCTTTTCTTTAGGGTTGTTAAAAGTCGTGATTGTGTGGTGAAGGGTTAAAAGACACTAGCTTATTGCCAAAATATATAAAGTCAAAGCCACTGGGATGTTCAGTGGTAGGAGAGGAATAAAAATTCTTTCACCAGGACTTTCATCATCCCTTAACCTTTACGATGTCAAATAAATAAACCCAACACACATCTTTAATCTGGAAATAAGACCCAAATAAATGAAATATCAAAGTCTACACTGGTCTCAAAAGCCACTGTAGTTGTATAAGGGGCTTAAACCCTTTGTCACACAGTGCCGTGTTTTAACGACCCTGATCAGGGATCCGGGGTATATAACATGTAATTTACATCCCTGGTCTGATCCAGCAGATCCATAACAAGGGAATCAGCATGACCTTTTACCACACAATCCCAACTTTTAATGACCCCGAGGAAGATGCCTTTTGAAAACATTGTGGAAAATGAGAGGGAAAACACGGAGGGGGGGGGGAGGAGGAGAAAATGCCGGTTACCAGCATTTTCTCTCCCCCCCCCCTCCGTGTTTTCTAACCCATCAAAGACAAATTCCAATATTTGAACTACATTTGAATTGTCTGCAAGTGCTTTCAAACTGGAAAAGTCTATATTTTGCATTTGTGGCAAAGAGATAATGCATTGAAATTGTTGCAAAAAAATTATCAGGTATAACTATATTGCCATCTGCTTTCGTCATGCAGATGCACGTTGCCTAGATACACCGTAGCAAAGAGCAAAATCGCTTGTGAGGAACAATTTCCTTTTAGCCACATGTCTTTTCTCTTTTTTATTCAGGTTTACATGCATTCAACATTTGTAACGAGCACATTCTTTCAGAAAGTTTGATAATGAATCCTCACAATGTTTGTTTGCATGTATACAGTTATACTTTGCTGATATCGCTATGGAAACAACAGCAGTCAATGAGGGAGGAAAATAACATTGAAAACTGACATATAAAGTTCAAAGTATTTGACAGAATATTAGACATGGATATCAGTAAAATGAACATGATAATACAACTGAGCCATGCTCTGTGAAAAAGCGGCTTAATGCATCTGCGAAAAGTATTGTCCCAGGTCAGCTTACAACACGAAGTGACTATTAAAAAACGCCCTCTCGCGCAAAAATGGGGTATTGTCCATAGCACGTGAAAAAAGAACTCACGGGTCAGGTCAGGTCAGGTCAGGTCAGGTCAGAAAATCTTAACCTCTATTTAAAATGCAACATTAAGACAACAAATATTCATATGCTTTTTTCCTGTGTTAATTTCCTGGATTTAGAATATTAAGGGTTAACCCGTCTAGCGCTAAATTAATGAAATGCATGGGACGTTTTCAGTTGGTGAAACACCCTATATATATATCGCAAATCACAACATATCTTACTTTGTCACAATATGTTACAAACTATAGGTCAGTGTAGAGCAAAGATCACTCTTCACAAGCTATACAAATCTCATCTTGGTCTAAATTGTATGCAAAACCAACATAACTGCTCTCCTACGAGAAATTCCTTACCAGATCACAAAATCTTAGACTTGCCGAAACTGAAAGCGTTTACAGACGACAAAAGATTAGATTTGTCCTTGAAAGGGTAGAAAATATTGAGAGAAAAGGAGAAAAAAACGTGGTTCTTTACCAGCGAAAGAAACTTGGGGTTACATTCAGCATAAAAGCAACATTCAACCAAAAATGGTCAATTCCCAATGTGGATGTATTAGATCTGATCTTTTACCAAATAATCCAGTGTTTTGAAGACCCTGGATACGGCTTTTGAAAACATTGCGGGAAAAAGAGAAAATGCTGGTAACCAGCATTTTCTCTTTTTTCCACAATGTTTTCTACCCATTCACAGGCAAAAATAATCATTTGAGCCGCATTTATTTTTCGTTTGCAAGTGCTTCCAGTTTTGACACGGGTGAAATTTTGCCGTGAGGTAGTTGCGTAATTTTTTCTTTCGTTAACGTCTTGCATTAATGCTAAGCAGAAAAAAGTAGAGTTTTCTCTTTCGTACTATTTTGTCAGGTGATGATTCTGCGATGTTAGGAACCCCAGAATCGATTTTTTGGGGTTCAATTTCCCACATGGTAAATCTGAGTTTGGATGCTTCGCACCCCGCCTCAAAATACAATTAATTCAAACGGGAAAAATAATTTTTAAAAATTCTGTTGTTTACAGCGAATCTTTGTATACAGTTTCTAAATATACATGTAGATTTAATGAAAACCAATATTTGTGCAAGGCTTTTCAAAGGACTTTGTCAACAAAAAATGTCTCCAGCATGCTGTGCTGATACCGGGGCTATTTTCCAAACCTATAGGAGCTGTGTTTATAAATGACTGGTGCATAAGTTATATGCTAGCTAACCATGGCTGGATGAATCGTACTAGGTAGCATTGTTTTGAATAAACGTATGTTTTATTTTGAAATTCGCTGTATTGATTGCCATTTTAAAAAGTAGTCCAGTTCTGTACCAAGAATGCCCAAATCAGAAAGGTTTCTATTTGAAGACAATACAATTGAGCCATGCTCTTGGAAAAGGAGTTTTCAATGAATCCCCGTTATGCATTATACCAAGCAAGTCATCACATAATTATGGATCTATAAAATCCATTTTGTCTAACAACCGACTGAACCATGCGGTAGAATGGTCCTTGGATATGTAGAAAATTGGCTAAAAGCAAAGAGTCTCGACACGGGTTAGCCTGCGCGGAACACGCAGCCTGACCTAAATCGATACTTTTTGCAGATACATCGAAGCCCCTTTTCGCAGAAATGTGACAGGCAGTTTGAATGGTGGCTCAAGGGGATATGAACACTGGCGAGGCCCCTCGAGTGCATCATACCGTTATCATAGGCGAGGTGTCAATATTACGGCACGCCCGTTGGACGGTATGGTGGTGGCATACAAAGGGTAACCTACGCAGTTTGAAGACCCCATTTTGACCATCTTTGTTCGGAGGAACCGTTTTGTGACAGCAAAACAGCTTTTCGCAAAACTTCCCGATACATCTGGGCCTGTATTCACCAGAAATTCTTAAGAACATTTCTAGTCTTGTTCTCAAGAATTTTCTAAATTAGAAAGTAACCCAATTTCTGATTGGATTGACCAATCAGAAATCGGGTTACTTTCTAAATTTAGAATTAAACTAAATATAACATTGAAAATAGTTGGTGAATACGGGCCTTGCAGTAAGTGTATCCTAACAAACCACCCACACAATTTTGCACAAAAGTGGTCGTTGGTCTTGAAGAGCAAGTGTACTCATTTCGCTCTCTCGGAACCGCTATTGAACTAGGATGGACTGGCGGTCTGTCCTCCTTACAGATGAGTTCAGGCACACAAAGAAATGCTTGATAGGGCAAGCTGTATCCGACTCAGACCATGGCATTGTCATTTTTCAGCAATGTTTGCTGGATGGAATGTCTCCTTGCAACCATTGTGGCCAATAGGAGAAAAACCAGTAAACAATCATTTTCCCCTCTTTTCCCCCACGATGTTTTCTACCCTTTCAAAAACAAAGCATTACAATTTAAGTCATGCTTTAATATGTCATCTGTAAATGCTATTAATGTGGACAAGATCAAAATTCTACACGTCAGGTAACAATGAATAGGCCTGCATGCAACTTCCACAAAGAATCCATTACATAAGATTTTCCCCATGATGCCGTGCGAGATTCTCAATCAGTTAGGTACATCAGTTATGCCAGGTTTCGCATTTTTGCCATTCCCTCTCCCTCTTTCTTGAGCTAGCTTTTTTTTTTTATTTTGGCAAATCATGACACTGTTTCATCCTTTTCGATTACTTTATATATTTCTATTGAATCTTCGTGTTTTTGTTTTTAGACCGGAAGTTCTGGGACACCATGGGGCCAAATAACAGTACACAAGATTTTTTTTTCTTTTATTTTTATAATGCAATTGAGCCGCGTCCTGTGAAAAGTGGGCTTAATGCATCTGTGAAAAAGCGTCGCCCCCCAAGGTAAGCCTGCGCAATCCGCGCAGGCTGACCTGGGCCAAAACTTTTCTCTATTGGTCAATTTTATGTATGTCAAAGGACCAGTCTACTTTATGATTCAGTCGGGTGTTAGACACAATGGAATTTATGGGTCCCTAATTATGTGATGACTTGCTTTGTATCATGCATCGTGGGGATGCATTAAGCCCCTTTTGCCAGAGCATGGCTCAATTCTATCGGCTTTTACAAAACAATAGTGGATTTAAACGTGAAAATTTCACTGGTGTAACTTTTACTGCTCGTGCAGGTTTGTATCTCTGTACAGCTCGATAGTAGTGTTCTACCTTTTTTAACCCTCTACCACAAAATCTCGAGTTTTAACGAACCTTTATAAAGTAAAGCTTTTGAAAACATCGTGGGTAAAGGAGAAAATGCTGGTAACCAGCATTTTCTCCTTTTCCCACAATGTTTTCTTTCCTTTCAATGACAAATCAAATAGCTTTGAGCCAGTTTAATTGTCATCTGCAGTTCCTTTCAATTTCGATAAATCAAATTGCTGTCGTCTGTTGTCTGGGATGGTTTCCAACTTTTGTTGAAGTTTATTATAGGAGGGCTAGGGGAACGTACAATTCCAGTCTAGTTAATAATGAAAGGAGGTTCAGTCGGCTGGAACATTCTCAGGTAAAAATATTGAATTATGCAAAAATGCATTAATGACTTCCGGTTATGTCTAGTTCGACGGGTTACCCTTCTGTAACAAACTTGCAGCAGACGAATTTTGAAAACAGCCTTTTTAACTCTTTCATTATCATTGCCGAAAACGCTTTTGCAGACTGCTTTTACAGACGGTATAGATCAAGATCATACTGCACAGAACGTGCAGTCTGATCTTGTATCTGTACTGTCTGCTTGTATAGTCAACACTATTTATTTCAGTTATATCGCGGTGGCTGGGGCATCTATCCAGGCAGTCCTGAAATTTCTTTTAACAGTGCTTCGCACAGTATTCTTCCGAAGCTACATGTATTGGCTGCCTTCTCGCCTAAACATCGTCGAAACAATACTCAGACGTGAGGCAGGAAAGAATCCTTTTGCTATGACAATCATCAATCCTCGGAAAGATTATGGCCGAGCTGGGGAATCGAACGAGCAACCCATAGGTTTCAAGCCTTGTACGTTACCTACAGAGCTACCGGGCTTTGCATAATGGCCCAATATCGACCGATTTTTCATAGCAATATCAGCATAAGACGATTGTAGCGACGGAAAAGAAGACAAAATCTCTTTCAGAGCCGAATATATGAGCCTTGCTTTGGCAAAAGGGGATCTAATGCACCTACAGATATATTATACCAAGTCAACATGTAATTATGAACCCATAAAATTCATTCCGTTTGTTTAATAACCGACTGAATCCTTTAGATAGACAGGTCCTTTGACATGCAGAAAATTGACCAATAACAAAAAGTTTCGACTCATGTCAGCCTGCGCGACCAGCGCAGGCTGACATGGGTGGATACTTTTTGCAAATGCATTTAACCCCATTTTCACAAAGCATGGATCATATAAACTTGACTCGCTTAGGCGGAAATATCATCAACTGATACTCGGATTTTTTTATCTCATAGGCTTGACTTAACGGACGGACGGTATAGATCCAGGATCAGACTGCACGTTCTGATCTTGATATGCGCTGTTCGCCAAAGCCCCTCTTTTAGCCAATAACACTGAAAGGGTAAATTGACACTCCGAATATAAACATTAGTATAGATACACGTAAACACAATCTAGATAATCAATGGAAAACACTCATTTTCACTTCCGTATTATCATCTACAGGCGATAAACCCGTCTGAGTATTCACTCCTTACAAAATCATAAAATTGTAGACTTGGCCAAATTGAAAGACTTTGCAGACGACATATCAAATGTAGATGATATGATAGGGCTTGTCCTTGAAAGGGTAGAAAACATTGCTGAAAATGGAGAAAATGCTGGTAACCAGCATATATTTTTTTTCCTTTTCCATCAATGTTTTCAAAAACCCTCTTCCATCGGATCCTTATATCTCGGAATTGTTTTGTAGAGGATTAGATCCTTAGATTACTTTACGTGACTCGACAGACTTTTGCGGACGATGTAGATTCAGATAAAACTGCGCAGTAGGCGAAGTCTGATCTTGGATAAAACACTGTCAGCTGAAGGTAGTCTGGTCTGAACAAACTAGTACATTGCCTTTAAAAACAACTTAACCCTTTTCCAAACAAGCCCTGGTTTTCACTGTCTGCAGTACAAGTCTTTTGAAAACACTGTGGGAAAAGGAGAAATTGCTCGTAACGAGCAATTTCTCCTTTTCCCACAGTGTTTTCTACCCTTTTTGAGACCTTTCTGCCACTTTCATCAAATTTAAAATTGTCGTCTGCAAACTCTTGAATTTGGACCAGTCCAAAATTTGTCGATTGGGAAAGGGTTAAGTTGTGTTATAGTCGTAATTATTATCTTCTGCCACAGTGTTTAAACAGCTATAGGCCAATTTGATTTTGTATTTTGCTCAAATGCATTACAGCAAATAATTCATAAGCAGCCAGTGGCTTTGGAAGAATATTGCGCGAAGTACTTGTAACTGGCCGGCGCGATGTTACTGAAATAATGTCAAAAAAACCGCGCTAACACCATACAAACAAACAAATATTGCATTGCATTGTACTGTAAATTCTCACACATACATGCATAAATAACCTTTTAACCCTGCAGGTCGGCATATCGAATTATTTTGTTCAATGTATATATGCCAATTCCATTGTACTGTTTTGACTATGGAACTTGTTTGCCTATAAGTCAATTCAAATATCTGTTCTATTCTGTTCTGAGCGCCCTGAGGTTTAACTCTTTACCAAACGGCAACATTTTAGATATGTCCAAACTCAAAGCATTCGCAGACACCATAATATATGTGACTCAAAAATTGAAATGTATTTTTGGAAAGGTAGAAAACATTATGGGAAAAGGAGAAAATGCTGGCAACTAGCATTTTCTTCTTTTCAAAGGCCTGATTTCCTCAAGTATTATTTGGTAAAGGGTGTTAATTGGTCTTTACTCTGAGTGATTGATGCTGACAAAGTTGGCCCACGGCCCTGATCTACGGTCAGCTGGGGTATTCAGGTAATTTGATGGAATGTCTATATGGGCTGATTAGGATATGTTTCATCTTGTGCACTGCGAATAAATAAACAGATAACGATGTTCTTTTTCGATCTTTTCTCTTGAGCCGATGCCTGTTTGCAGGGTGTTTAACCCTTTACCACACGACAAAATTTTAGCCTTGTCCAAATTGAAGGCATCTGTAGATGACAATTTCAATGTGGCTCATATGGTGCAATTTTTCTTTGATAGGTTAGAAAACATTGTGGGAAAAGGAGAAAATGCTGGTTACCAGCATTTTCTCCTTTTCCCACAATGTTTTCAAAAGGCGTCTTTCCCAGGGGCGTTAAAAGGCGGCATTGTGCGGTAAAGGGTTAACGCCGTTTTCAGCATAATTTATTTAAATCGCAGACAGGGGCGTAACTGCCTAAAACGCATTTGCGTACACTTTGCAAGCATAAAAGAAACACAAATTTGCCAAAAAAAAAACACCATAGGCCACCACAATTCAAACAGTATCTGGGGAAGACCCTCCAGACCCTCCTTGGAAATCCTCCTTCCCCCATCCGTCACTTCGCTCCTCGGAAAATACCTTCGGTTTAACTTTTACATATTTGCATAACATTTCGGGCGAGCTGGGCCCCTGGAGGTGACCTATGCACCTATCCATGCTCCCCTGGAGATTTTGTACCAATGCTTAGCACAAATATTCTTCTCAAAGCCACTGCAGTGGCTGCTTTCCCACATAGCCATCGTCGAAACAATGATCAGCGGTGAAAGGCGAGTTGATTCTGTTGCAATGACTATCAATAATAGCCGAGCTCGGGATTCGAACCAACAACTCACTTGTTTCAAGCCCTGTAAATTACCGACTGAGCTAACAGGTTTGGCTCGAAACCAAGACAAGACATTAAACAAATGCATAACACTTTAATTGTGAAACAAGTTCTTACTCAGTCATTTTCGATTGTTTCAAGGAAACCTTTTAACTTGTTGATCTACTCGCGCCGCGATGTCGATAGCCCATAAGGTTTACCTCGCTTATCATGGGGCTCGAACATAGAACCTTTGATGTAAGAGGCCAGACGCTTTTCCCCTAGCCTACCGACTCCCATCGATAGTGCTCGATAAATTTATGTGGAATTTTCAGTCAATGAAAAAACTTAGAGACCAAATAAAATTCCCAATTTCGCGGCTGATTTTGTTAAAAAATTTACTATGTTGGACAGTGCAGCTACACAATCAGACTACACATTCCGTACAGTCGGGTCTGAATCTACACTGTTGCAAACTGCGGACTTGCCCTTAGCAGCTTAACCATTTACCGCACAATGCCGCCCTCTAACGACCCTGGAAAAGAAGCCTTTTGAAAACATCGTGGGAATAAGGAGAAAATGCTGGTAACCAGCATTTTCTTCTTTTCCCACAATGTTTTCTACCCTATCAAAGAAAAGTTGCACCATTTGAGCTACACTGAAATTGTCGTCTGCAAATGCGTTCAATTTGGACAAGGCTAAAATTTTGTCGTCTTGTAAACGGTTCAGTATCAAGTTGCTGCGTTAATATCGGGATGTGTAAAAGTGGTACTTATCAGCGAATCACCAGTCTGTCTATCGTTACGTGCATTACTGACGATTGCCAGACCGTGAAGGCTGAACGAAATTGCGGACTCATCATGTTTTACATACAATGGACTGTCTATCGTTACGTAAATTACTGGCGTATGCAAGACCGTGACGGCTGAACGACATCACATACTCACTCATCTTTTATTACATACATGTACATTCGTCGGTCTATCGTGACGTGACTTACTGACAGCTGCTATACCTAGACGCCTAGACCTAGCCGGCAGAACGAGACAACATACTCACTTGTTGTTCTAGATACAGTGCCTAGAGAGACAGGTCCAAGTAAGTAGGTAGAACAGGTAACTGTTAACTTGCCCATACATAAATAGAACTCAATTCTGTGACTTTTAGTTCCATTCAGCCATTCTAGCCAACTGAGTGTATGAGACTACACAGTATAGGTCACCTGTGCTTTAGATAAACATAAAGACGAATTTTGTGGCCTATCATATCTTTCACAGCCTGTCGAAGTTGACTAGTCAGTTGTTAAAGGTACAATCTCGTCGCAGTGGCTGCGATTTGCCAATACACACATTAGTCTGCCTATAGTTTTATAAATCATTGACTGTTGCTAGACCGTGACGGCTGAACAAGAGCATGTACTCATTTATTACTGCATGCATTAGTTTGTCTTTCGTTACGTGGATTTCTGACGTTTGCTAGAACCTGACATGGCACTATGTATCGCTACGTAAATTACTGACGGTTGCTAGACCGTGTCGGCTGAACGAGAAAACATACTCATCTGTTATTGCATGTATTGGTCTGTCTGTCATTGGGTGTACTAATGGTGACTGCTAAACTGTGACTTGTGGCGTAAGTTTGTCGATCGTTGCGTAAATTACTGACGGTAGCTAGACCGTGACGGCTGAACGTAATCACATACCCATCTGTTATTACGTCATTAGTTTGGCTATCGTTACGTACATTATTGATGGTTGCTAGGACTGTGATTGCAGACTGATGAAATCACATACTCGTCTGTTATAACATAAGTCTGCATATCGTTTGGTGTATAACTGACGGTCGCTCGACCGGAATATAAGTCTGTCGATCGTTACTGAAATTACATTAGTTTCTTTGCAGGAGCTCCCTGCTTTTTTGTGGTTTTCGTCAAAAATCTGTTTAGGCTTTTAGCTCATTCAAAAGTTATGGTATTTAACACTACTTGTCGAACGCCAGTAAGCTCATTTCATGGTGCGCCGAGCGTCCGTGTGTCGGCGTCCGTGCATACCTGCGCTAAATTTTTAAGGCATCTTCTTCTCTGAGAGTACCAGCTCAACATGATCAAATATCGTACAAATGATCCTACAAAGGTCCTCTTCAATAGAAAATTCTAAGATCCCGGGTGAATAATGACGTCAGATCTTAATCAAACACAGACTGATTATATTAACAAGCTTTCAACCTCGTCGGAAATTCCCAATTGTATATAATTTAGTCATGATATGTGAAGAGCTGGCAAAAAATTTCGACCCAGGTCAGCGTTTGAGCGCAGTCTGTGCAGGCTGATCCTGGTCAAAACTTTTCTCTATCGGTTAAATTATCTACATTTCAAAGGACGAGTTTATCTCCTGATTCAGCCTGGTTTTTTTTAACCCTTAGACTGGTAAGCGCGACTCACTGACCATTTGCGGATAGCGTAGATCAAGATCAGACTGCACAGAACGTGCACTCTGATCTTGGACATACACTGTCTAATAAGGAGTTATCTTTTCCTCCAAAACTCCTTTTGGAATAGGAAAATTTGGCATACCACTATTGGCCTGAAAGTTTCATATCTTTTATACAGCAGAATAAGGGTTAAGATAAAGTGGATCCATATTTTGTTATGACTTGCTTTGTAAAATTCGATACGAGGAAGCGTTAAATGGGCACTGAACCAGATTTTAACTCAATTTTTTTTCGGAGTCTTCAAATGAAATATTTTCTCTGGCCGGAGGTCCCGCGAATCCCGCTTTCGATAGAGTGTATACCTCCTCTCGTTTTCTGTCCTCTCTCGTGCCATCGGCACGCGGGAACAGCGGGGACCTTCCATGGTCGTATCACTTTTCAAAAGTCCACGACTGGCCCTGTATCTTTTTCAGACAATTCATAAATTTCGTTCATTATTAGATCTAGGCGAAACATATTATGGAATCGTTAAATCCGCCTTTTGCCACTATAATTTCAGAAGTATTTTACAACAGACAGAAAGGGCATGTATTGAAAATTTGCATTTTTGCGTTTTTTTTTTTTAAGTTTTTAATCTTGAAATTGATCTCAAAAACTACTTCCTGTCTCAGGCAGACAAATCGAGTGCCACCATTCTTCTGACATTTGTGTCCCAATAGCATTAATTGACATTTTAACGATGTCATGTTTTTAGAGCCTTTAACTCTATACCACACAATCCCGACTTTTGACGACCCAGAGAAAGAAGCCTTTTGAAAACATTGTGAGAAAAAGAGAAAATGCTTGTAACCAGCATTTTCTCCTTTTCCCACAAATGTTTTCTTCCCTTCCTGGAACAATATTCAAATTTTCAGTCACATATATTTTGTCGTCTGCAACTGCTTTCAATTTAGATTAGTCTAAAATTTTGTCGTTTGGTAAAGAGTTAACTCTTTACCTTACGACAAATTTTTTGACTTGTTCATTTCGAAAGTATCTCAAGGACGACAGATAAATGTGTCTCAAACGATAAAGTTTGTCTTTGAAAGGGCAGAAAAGGGTGGAAAAAAGGAGAACATTTTCTTCTTTTCCAGCAATGTTTCTAAAATCCTTCTTCCTCGCTTGTTTGCCAAGGAGTTAACTTGCTTTAGTAGACAGTGTAAATCAAGATGAGACTGCAAACAAGGTTCTAGAGCGGAAACCTGCAGGAAAGCTTACTTTCGAAAAAATAACAATTGTTCTGGAGTGAACCACCTCTGTTCTGGTCTGTATTGACCAGCCGCTCTAAATAAAACTCTTAGTCGGATAAAATTTGGAAAGGAACACAACTCCTGATTGGCTAAGTCATACGAAAATTGCATTATTTTGAAGCTTAGAAAATTCTTATGAATTAACGTAATCCGGGGCAAGTCTCGCTGTTTGGAGTGGTTTTACTCTAAAACACGAGCAAAGCAAATGGTGGGCGAACTTATTGTCAAATTTTCAGTGTAACATTTGGTACAGTGTATGTCAGTCCAAAGATTCCTATATTTTTTGAGCCAAGCCCCGGTAGCTCAGTCGGTAACGTACAGGACTTGAGAACAGGAGGTCGCTGGTTCGATCCCCGGCTTGGCCAATTTCTTTCCGAGGATTGATGATAGTCATTGCGACAGGATTCATGCCTCTCACATTCGACGATGGTTATGTGGGAAAGCAGCCAGTGGCTTGGAAAGAATATTGTGCGGAGTACTGGTTAAAGAAACTCCAGGAAAGCATGGATAGGTGCACTAGCCGCCGTGATATAACTGAAATAATTCTGAAAACGGCGTTAAACACCATACAATCAATCAATCAATCCTATATTTTGTAAAAATTAACAAAAAGGCTTGGTATGATGCATTTAGACAGAGACAGCCTTGATTGGGCAAAACATTTATTTTCAGGGGTTCTCCAGGGTCGAGCCCCCCCCCCCCACCCCAAAACCGGGGAAAGAAAAAAAAAAGACTCATGGGAAGCCTGGCCGGAGGTTCAACTCTAAAATAACGTAAAAAACATTTGGCGAGTGAGCGAAATGTCAATATTTGGTGCATTAGGACACAATCCATAGATTCTTATATTCTGTGACACGAAAGAAGTGCTTGTGAGTGCTTGTCTCATTTGGACGAAAGATTTATTATAACGTATAAAAAAAAAAACAACGGAAATGAATTACTTCTCACACGAGTTCGAGACACCGAGACGCGTTTTGTCAGACATTGGCTTAGAACGTTATCCCTTTAGCTGCTCATTTCTCTTTACCAAACGACAATATTTTAGACTGGTCGATATTATAAGCATTTGCAGTCCATAAAAAAAAAAAAAAACCTTATACAGCTAAATAAATTAAATGAAACTTTCAAATCGATAGTGAAAACCCAAATATTGCTTTTTCAAAGTTTCTTATTTTTGTGTGTTTGTGAAAACATATCACCTTAACGGACAGTGTAGATCCAAGATCAGACTGCACGTTCCGTGCAGTCTGATCTTGATCTACACTGTCCGCAAAAGGTCAGTGAGTCACGCTTTGCAGTCTACGGGTTAAAACGTGTATTGAATGATGTAATTTGTCTTAGGTTGGGTAGAAATCATTGTGGGAAAAGTGGAAAATGCAGATAACCAGCATTTTCTCCTTTGGTATCAATGTTTTCAAAATTATTCCTTCTTATGGTCGTGAGAACTCGGTATTGTTTGGTAAAATATTATTGTGAATGCCATTGCCAGAACAACCAAAACAAATTAGACATAACATGAATGGCATTTATATAATGGATATAAAAAAATCGTATTTCAACAGCAGGGAAAACATTTCGGTGAAAGGAGCAATTGCAACTGCAATGGTGTAAACAGATTCATTTTGTACAGTAATCACTTTTCCCCTTTTCCTACCGTGTTTTCCAAATATTTAATCGAAATTAAGGATAAGATATCAATTTTCGACCGTAAATACAATATATTCGGAAAAGGAGATAATGCTTGTTACATGCCATTGCTCCCTTTTCCCTACAATGTTTTCCAAAGCTGCCAACAGCGGAAAGATAAGAAAAACAACATTAATTTTGTAGAATAATTGCTTTACTATTGCTCATGCGAAATGAAATTATTATGATAGAAGCAGGCACCTTTCTGGATTCACAGATTGATATTATACGGGCCTAGTAAAGCTGAACACGTGACCACTTGCAGAAGCGTTTTTTTTTTTAATCCATCGTGCAACACAGCAAAAAAAGGAGGAATGCTCGCAATGAGCTATTTATTTTCTTCTGCCACCTCATTTCTTTTTTTTTTGGTCACATCCGTATATCAAAGCTTAAATCCTGGGAATATTCCATATTTTGCAGTCTGCATTATTCAGTTTACCGTATCTATATTACCTGTGGTTGGTTCGGTTTCTTTTAATTTATCGTTGCCACCGTTTGCCCACATGGGCGACGCTTCCAGAAGACTGTTAGTTTTGCTACGGGGGATTGTGCAAGATACAGGACGAATACAGGACGAAACCCATCCTAACTTACGCTTGGTCCTTTAACCCTTTCCCAAACAAGCCCTGGTTTTCACGTGTCTGCAGTACAAGTCTTTTGAAAACACTGTGGGAAAAGGAGAAATTGCTCGTAACGAGCAATTTCTCCTTTTCCCACACTGTTTTCTACCCTTTTGGAGAACTTTCCGCCATTTTCACCAAAGTTGAAATTGTCGTCTGCAAACTCTTTCAGTTTGGAAGGGTCTAAAATTTGTCGTTTGGGAAAGGGTTAACATGCTCGGTGTATCGCACCGTCACAAGGGACCTAGATTTAACGTCTCATCCGAAAGACTTTTTTGGTAATTTTAAATGGCCAGCCGTGGGGATCGAACCCACACCCTCAGGTGACCTGAGATTTGACGTTCACAAGTCTCATGCTCTATCAACTGAGCTATTGGGGCTGGCTTATGTATTCTCTGTATGTATAGTTTTTGTCTTTTTCTTTAACCCGTTACCAGACGACAAAATCTTAGCCTTGTCTTAATTGAAAGCATTTGCAGACGACAATTTCAGTGTGGCTCAGATGGTGCAATTTTTCTTTGGTAGGGTAGAAAACATTGTGTGAAAAGGAGAAAATGCTGGTTACTAGCATTTTCTCCTTTTCCCACAATGTTTTCAAAAGGTTTCTTTCCAAGGATCGTTAAAAGGCGGCATTGTGCGGTAAAGGGTTAATTCTTACGTCGCTAAGCGCGACTCAATGAGATTTTGTGGACAGTGCAGATCAAGATGAGACAGCACAAAATGAGCAGCCTGATCTTTGATCTACACTATCCTATATGGTCAAGCCTTTTAGAGCAAAAAGATCTTTGAATTAACAATATTTGGGGTTGTACTACTTGCTGGAAATCGTCTAGCAGTTCAAGGGATAACTCTTTAACAATCGACAAAGCTTTAGACTGGCCCAAATTGAAAGCATTTGCAAACGATACTTTAAATGCGGATCAAATGCTGCAAATTGTTTTAAAAGGTTTAAAAAATTTGGAAAATGGAGAAAATGCTGGTTACCAGCTTCTTTTTTTCCACAATGTTTTCAAAAATATTCTTCTTTTGCGTCTTTAAAACTTGGAATTGTTTGGCGAGGGGTAGAATTCGCCCGCTTCAAATTTGTTTCTGGTTGTGATGAGCCGTAGAAATTAAGTACCAATTATTATAGACAGCAAAGAAACAGCGTCTCGGAGAACTACAGAGAGTGGCAGTATTTACTTCCTTTCATAAACACGAGGAAGGACAAGAGTTCAAGGTCAAGGTCAATAGTTCAAGGTCATGTAACGGAAAGTATCAAAGTCGTCTGATGTATATATACATTTGGTGTATATTAGATGAGTCATACTCTGCGAAGAAGTGATTAAAAGCATCTGCAAGAAGTATCGACCGCGATCAGCCCGGGCGCTGTGCGCAGATTGACCTGGATCGAAACTTTTGTTAAATATTGGTAATTTTTGTTCATACCAAAGGACCGTTTTACCTCACGATCAGTCCGGATTTTAGACGAAACTGGCCCATACTGTGCGACAACTTGCTTTGTGCAATGGATCAGGAAGATGAATTAAAGCTTTACCAAACAATCCCGAGTTTTAACGACACTGAAAAAGAGGCCATTTTAAAACATTGTGGGAAAAGGAGAAAATGCTGGTAGCCAGCATTTTCTCCTTTTCCCACAATGCTTTCTGCTCTATCACAGACAACACTCTTTATTTAAGTCACATTTAATTTGTCGTCTGTAAGTGCTTTCAATATGGAAAAGCCTGAAATTTTGTCGTTTGGTAACGAGCTCAATCCCCCTTTTCCTAGAACACCACTCATTAAATCATACACATGGAGCAAGATCATTTTTAGACGGGTAATCTTCCTAATGACATTGTCCAATTAACCGTCAGAAGATGGAATTCTTGTCCGTTGCATGTTAACGCTCTTTCACAGAACAGATAGTTTTAGACTGGTCCACAATGAAAGCATTTGCTTGCTTGTTTGTTTGTTTGTTTGCTTGATTGCTTGCTTGATCGATTGATTTCTTGCTTAATTTATTGGTTGGTTGGTTGATTGATGGATGGATGGATAGATGGATGGATTGGTGTGTTACAAAGTGTCTTGCACTCCCACGACGAACCCAGTATCTAGTTTGAGGATCTAACTCAGGGCCTCCAGGTTACTTGTACCATAGGCCACTGAAACTCCGTTGGTCTATTACCGGACAAAGAAATTTTCCTTATCGGACACCGTTACTATAAATAGCACATTGGCCAATGCCTCTATATTGTATATAATTTTCTTCGATTTCGTTGCACACCTTGTCTTATTATATACAACATAGAGGCAGTCGCCAATGCGCTATTTATAGTAACGATATAAATGAAAATTTGAGTTTTCCCTGATATACAGGCGATGCACCAATTCGCAAGTATTCCATGATCAACCAAGAAAAATGTTAGTGTTCCGTAACAGACCAATGGAGCTTCAAAGGCCTGTGCTTGTACAAATCCTACACCTTCGCACTGAGCCACGCAGAAACCCTGAAAAATGCGTTCCTCTAAGAATAAGACTAAGAATGCAATTTAGAATGGTTGGTGAATACGGGCCCCGGTGTGCTAGTGGTGTTTATGTTTTCAGTAGAATGCGGTAATTCTTGTCAGAAATCTAGGTCGGCAGTGTTTACTGTAGAGGGAGGTATGTTATATTTGAGGTATTATATCGGTATAAAGGTCACTGGCTTACTTCACCGTTAACAGGGCAACCTGTGAGCGTTTTGCTAATTTGAAAAAGCAGTCATAAATCTGCGGGAGATGGTTCTGGTGTCACCCTAGTAAGCATGCACGGGGACTGAATGAAATATTTTTGTGGAGAATTTGCACAACAACCGATGTTAATTCTGTGCAAAGTAACTATTTTGTAGAGCATTTGTACAACAACCGGCTGTAAATTTTGCGAAGGGAACCTCTTTTTCGCAGAGCAACTGCACAACGATCGATTGTTACTTTGCAGGGGAACTATCTCTTGCAGAGCATTTGTACAACGACCGATGAATAACTTTGCAAGGGAAAAAAAATCTTTTTGGCAGAACGTTTGTACAACGGCCAATTGTTAACTATGCATGGGAACTATTTTTTGCAGAGTACAGTTTGTATTTGTACAATAACCGACGGTTAACTTTGCAAGAGGACAATCTTTTGTAGAATATTTACACAAAGAAGGATGACTGACTTTGCAAGAGTTTTTTTTTTGTAAAGCATTTGTACAACGACCGATGGTCAACGTTGCAAGGGATCTATCTTTTTGTGGAAAATTTGTACAACGACCGAAAGCTAACTTTATGGGGGAACTATTTTTTGTAGAGCATTTGTCCAACAAAAGATGATTTACTTTGCGGGGAACTATCTTTTATAGTGAATTGTGCCACTGCACAACCTGTTGTTAGCTTTACAAGGGAACTATTTTGTAGAGCATTTGCACTTTCCTTTGCAAAAGAAATATTTTAGAAGAGCATACTGTACAACACTTGATGCTTAACTTGCAAAGGAAACTATAAATAAAACAATGATACGACGTCCCGTGTTTAAACGATTTAAAAAATTCAGTATCGGTTATCCTGAAAGAAATTTCGGCTGGCCCAATTTTGGAAAATCTTCACGTATATTTGTATTACCAATACAAAGAAAATAACTGTTTTAACAGTCTAACAACAAGACAGTCCATTATCGTCGGGGAAAACATAAACAGCAATTTATTGACATTTTGAGGAGAAGTATGTAAATTCGATGCAAATTCAGAAAGCTACACGCATCTGGTTCCATTAAACCCTTTAACAAACGTTCCCGTGATTTGACGACCCACAGGGAAGAAGGCTTTTGAAAACATTGTGGGAACAGGAGAAAATCCTGGTAACCAGCATTTTCTCCTGTTCTCACAATGTTTTCTACCCTTTCAATAACAAATTCCTACATTTGGGAAACATTTAATTTGTCGTCTGCAATTGCTTTCAAATTGGACAAGTCCAAAAGTTTGTAGTTTGGTAAAAAGTTTACTCATGCCTCCTGAAGAAAAAAAAAACTCTGCTGCAAACGAGTTGGAAATCATCTGTTTACAGGTTGAATTAGTAACAGGAATGAATTCAATACATGTATACATGTGAAGACACTGTTGCAAAAGGAGAAATTGCTCGTCACGAGCAATTTCTCCTTTTACAACAGTGTTTTCAACAGTCGTCTGCTGCGACACGCAAGAATTCCTCTGCTGACGGATATGTGTTAAAAGATATTAATCATACACGAGACACAAAATGTGACTTCAAAGATGACAGTTATGCAAATTTACTTTACCGATCTTTCCTGTGGTATGAAGGTGTTTCGAAACATTAGTGTGGGACGATTTCCGGGGGAAAAAAGGGACAAAAGGTCCTTATGGTGGTGGAATAGAATTGCCACCATTTACCTGATAATTATGGTTGATATTTTGGCGAAATATGGATTTCGGGTAATTTTAATTATGTTATGATCACATTTTATTTATCACAAAACCAGGTATGCTCGAGCATCATTTTTTTCGGGATAAATTGCCCAGACGCGCAGTCAGTAGTGTACAGGGCTTGAGATAAGGGGGGGGGGGGTGTTTCACTGGTTCGAATCCCTTGCCAATTTCTTTCCGAGAATTGATAATATTTAGGGTTCATTCTTCTTCGATCGCTGATTACTGTCTCGACGATGGAATTTTGGGAAAGCAGCCAGTGGTTTGGGGAGAATATTGTGCCAGGCACTGGCAAAAGGAACTGCTGGAAAGGATGTATAGGTGCGCTGGCTGCCGGAATATAAGTGAAATAATGTTGAAAACAGCGTTAAATACACACACACACACACACACACAAAAGAAAAAAAAAACCGTCACCTCTTACGAGTGTTAAAGAATACTTTTACCAGATCTTTTTTTTCTAAATGATGACAGTTTTGAACACTAACACGGAAAATGGTAGTGTTATTTACACCTGGTATCATGCTAAAATAAAATTATCATGATACTTTCAAATAACGTGAATTCTGACATTATTTCGCAAAAATAGACCCCATTAAGTGGTGGCCTTTCTATGACACCATGCGTCACAAATTCGGAATTGATTGTAGATTGCATGTTCTAACTGTAGATCTACATACATTGTTTGTCTGTTGATTGTATTTTTCATGGAAATGTTTCTGAACGTTCGCATAGAATTATTTTTTGCCAGAAATTTATCAACACCAAATTAATAGGGTATTAGCTCAAAGAGAACCCATTTTCAAATTACTGTAAAACTGGGTGGGGGAGGGGGAAGGGGAAAAGAGAAGGAAAAGAAGTTTTGGCTAAATATGTGAATATTGCAATATTATGGATTGGCTCTATTTTTTTCATGTAGATTTATAAGCTTCACTACATATCATTCGGTAACTCTTCCTTGGGTGGTTGGATGCTCTCAAAGTTGTATGGAATGTATACGAAACTTTAAAGGAATACGTTGCTTTAACTATTTTCCTTTGAAGTCAATACATCAATAAACCGTGCTCTGTGAAAAGAGGGTTTAATGTTTTTAGAACAGTATCGACCCATGTCATCCTTCGCAGTCCGTGTAGGCTGATCTGAGTCGAAATTTTTTGCTATCGGTCAAATTTTTACGCGTCAAAGGACCATTCGACCTCGGTCAATACTGTTATGCAAATGCATAAAACCCCCTTTTCTCAGAACTTGGATCATTTATAATAGCCCCCACAAAATCTCCATTATCTCCCCTTAAATCTTCTTTCTTTAAATCATTAACCGAATTTGTAACGCTTATCAAATTTCTATTTCGCTAAAAACCGAATTTCAACGCCTGCTATTCAACCCAGTGCGTTGTCTACAAGAACACCGAGGAACACCGACGTTGAGAAGTTTAACGTTTCAGCAGAAGACGAAGAAAAAAAAAACCAAGTGTTTCTAGATTATTTGATGTTTTTACCAGTTTTTTAATTGAAACCGCATGGTATGAAATCTTAAGATACTAATAACAACGTTGCTTACATTTGTGTTCAGTATATAGATAAACATCAGGTTGCACAAAACATGCAGTCTGACCTTGGATCCACACCCTTCGATTTCTGGCGCTAATTCAGCCAAAACGACCTTGATGTAACAAGAGTAGGGAGTTTTCTTCCGTCTAAAAATATCCATTTTATTTATTTGGCAGTTTAACTCTTTGTTAGACAGACATAACTTTTGATACTCTCATCTCGAATTGATCTGTAGACGAAAAATTAAACGTGGCTACAACGATGGTTTTTGTCTGTGAAAGGATAGAAAATACTGTAGGGCAAAAGGAGAAAATGCTGGTTACCAGCATTTTCTCCTTTTTCACACAGTATTTTCAAAAGCCTTCTTCGCAAGAGTGGTAAAATCACGGGATTGTTTGGTAAAGGTTTAAAGTTTAACCCTTATCCTACTGAAAAACTTAGATAAAACTTTCAAGGCGATAGTACACACCTGAATAATGTTATTTCAAACTTATATTTTGGAGAAAAGTTTCTCCTTATCGGACAAAGTAGACTCTGGATTAGACTGCACGTTCTGTACAGTCTGATCTTGATCTACGCTATCTGCAAAAGGTCAGTGAGTCGCGCTTAGCAGCTTAAGGGTTACTATATGAGATTTGGAAATGGTATTGGACGATGTCCAAACCTATTCTGCAGCATGGCACAGTGCGCCAAGTACATGTTATTTATAGGATAGACTTCAATTGAAAGCAGGATCCTTATTCACAAACCATTCTAAATATAAACATTCTTAATTCCAAAACTTGTGATTTGATTGGCCGTGGCACATACATAGTAATTATTGCTCTTCAGTCTCGAGACGCGTCGTATCGTCCGATCAGGTGGCTCGTTTTCGAATGAAGACCAGAGCAGACATGTTTATTCATAGCGGGGGCCTGCGTGGCTCAGTGGTAAAAAGTAGTACTCGTAACTAAGAGGCCCCGGGCTCGGGCCTCACTGGAAGCGCTGGAATTTTCGTGGAAGTGTCCATGGGCAAGACACTTCAGAGCCTTAGCTAATACTAATGAAACCCAGAACAAACATGAATATGTTAGCTGTTGCCATAATATATGGCTGAAATAGGGTTGAAAGCGGTGCAAAATGCCAACCAATCAATCAGTCAGTCAGGCAGTCAAATCAAATCAAATCAAATCAAATCAAATTAATCAATTATTCATAGGCAGTGAACAGATACTTTAATTCCTTGCACAGATATCATTAAAGTTTAGATCAAGATTGGGCTGCACAAATTATTTTTCATATTTCAGCAACTTTTTAGAACATAACAAGCTTTTTCAACAATTTCATATGTTTTCAAATAATACACGTTCACTCCTGTCCATTATAAATCTTTATGAAAACGTTTTTTAAGATGTCTGAAGCGAATTTATGACAAGATACGTATACTGATTTCAAGAAATCAACCGGAAGCAGCAAAGTTAAGGGTTCGCAAACAGCACGTGCTGTCTGACCTTTGATCAACACAATCTCCTACATAAACTTTGTTATATGCATCGTTTTTTAGTCGAAACAACCTTAAAATAGTAATATTTTTCCCCGAATTGAAAAAAGTCAATTTCACTAATCTGATGTCTTAAAGACAATATATTACAATAAATCATTTAGAGATACATGTATTATTTAAGTATTCATGAGCCGACTAAAGTCAGTCTTTACGAATATGTAGACCGGGTACTCGTCTTCGCATGTACTAGTACCTTTTCTATAATTACGCAGTATTTGAAACCCCAGATTACAGAATAACAAGAGGGAAAATGCTTTACAGTAGAATCCAACAACTTGAATGCTCTTTTGGCGATACTTGTGCTTTTTTTCTGTGCTCTGAAAACGCGAATAGTTTCAAAACGTGCCTCTTTAACTTACTACTTAATAAGATCTGTCGAACCAGCACACGCGCAATAAGATCCTGGTTACGTCCTTTTTTAAACTCTTTACCAAACAAGAAAATCTTATACCTTTCCAAATTGAAAGCATTTGCAACCGATTAAATGAATGTGACTAAAATCAGAAATTGGTTTCTGAAAGGTTACCAGCATTTTCTCCTTTTCTTTCAATTTTTAAATCCATTTTTTCATCGAGAGTGTTTAAACTTATGATGGTGTGGTAAAGGATAACGACTATTTCTGCTCTCTGTCCGTGAAAAGGATACATTGCCTAAATTAGTTTGGTACCCTGTTTGTTTACTCTGGAATCATGGGATGAGCTAATTAGCATTCGATGTTGATTAATTCACTAAACACCCCCCGTAACGTGGTAATAAGGTTATTTACCCCCTCCCTGTTGAAAGAACGCCATTTGAAGCAAGAACGTTAACCCTTTACCAAACGATCCTGCGGTTTTAAAGCTCTGGGTAAGGAGGCATTTGAAAACACCATTGGAAATAGAGAAGATGCTGGTTTTCAATGACACACGTTAATTTATGCCAATGTTTTTAATACGGACAAATTTAGAACTATTTTCTGGTGTCCTGCGTACCGTGCTCCGACGTCCATGGTACTTAAAAGATCACACGTATAAAATTTGAAAAAAAAAGCAAAGAGATTTGTATTTATTTAGGGATACATTTCTCTTTGGTTGCTTCTTTGAATGTCGAGTTTGGAAAAGTATGCCTGTATACTACAGTGTTTGTTGAGATAGAGTATTAACTGTTCCTTTCCTTGGACAGCAAAATTAGCGAGGGCCATACTTACAAAATGCTGAACGGAAATGCGCATAGATAATTACAAGCATCAGACAGATAACAATAATTACCGTGGTTAGGGTATCTATATTCTCTATCTTGGTATCAGCTTTCTGGTTATTGCCTGCTACGAACCGAGTCTTTAAACTTTAGATTATTTGAAAATAAATACCTTAAATATTTATTTTTGATAGAAAATGTTTTGCAGCTTAGACTAGCTCCAAATGTGGTCTCATTTTGTCTTTGATAACCCTCATACATATCTGTGCAGAAAACAAATCCATGTTAATTTTTCAGGTTAAATACTGATGTTTGGCAATATGGGAACAAAATTTGGTCACTGCACTGACCAGAAAAGTAAGTTTGCGTATTCACGTGACTATCCTAATTGTCGCAACAAAGACCTTTTTTCTAAAATCGAACAGATCCAGATCTACTAGATCGTTTGTGATCAAATGGAAATGACTTTAGCATCTTATTTTCAGGAAAGATGTATATTCCAAGCAACGTGTGTGCCTTAACAGATTGCTAGCATGTTTGCACATTTTACTAAAGAAAGAAAGCTCGTTTGTTCAAATTGAGTGTCATCATTTGAAGGGTCTCCATAAACCATTTTTTTGGTTGCGTTACCCGTAAAATTAAAAAAGAGGATAGATTCTATTTGTTTATTGAGATATTTCACTACACATAACTTCACGCGTGAATTTTTGCTTTTACAAATGAAAAACGTCTGTAAAAGATACATAATCTTGACTAAGCAATTGCTACAACTAATTTTCTTACATTTTAAGAACTGTCAAAAACTGTAGATTTCAGTTATATCGCGGTGACAGGTTCCCTTTTGATAAATTCCTAAATGATAACTTTCCTTATTCTAGCGGACAACATGCGAGGAAACTGTTCTTTATCTTCGACGGAGGAACATTAACAAGAGTCTACTGAGGGCAATGTAATAATGAAAGATTATCGAAAATGACTTTTGATAATGATAATGATGATTAACTTACTGATATAAAGGGATATGAGCCATGCTCTGTGGAAAGGAGGCTTAATGCATTTGTAAAAAGTTTCGACCCATGTCAGCCTGACATAGGCCGAAACTTTTCGCTGTCTTTAATTTTTCTGTATGTCAAGGTATAATGCTACCTCATGAAACAGTCGGTTGTTTGACAAAATAGATTTGATGAATCCATGGTTAGGTGATGTCTTGCTTGGTATAATGCATTACGGAGATGCATTAATCCCCCTTTTTCCAGAGAACGGCCCGTATATATCTTATCCACAGTCCTTAACTTATTACCACCTGTGGACGAGCCTTCTTTTCATCTTGCACCAGAATTTTTTTTTCAAAATATTGTGGCGAAAGGCCAAATATTTTTAACTCTATTCATGTTTTAAACATGAACTTATATTAACCTTATGTGCAAATGAGTTTGTATGGTACTAGTATTTAACGCCGTTTTCAATATCAACTCAGTTATATTGCGGCGGCCATTGGATCTATCCATGCTTTCCTGGATTTCCTTTTACCAATACTTCGAATAACATTCTTTCCATGCCACTGGCTGGGATCCCTCATAAACATCATCTGAAAAAATGTGGAAGAGGATCATCAACCTTTGGAAAGCAAGGTATCGAATTAGCGACCCCCTGTGTTTCAAGCCTGTACGTTATCGACTTGCAAATTAGTGTCAGGGGTTAATTAGGAAAAGGGTTTATAATTATTCTCTATCATTGTATCAGTTTTCTAATTATTGCCTGCTAGGGTCCAAACTGTTTTCCCCCGAATTAAGTGGAATTCGCTTGGAACCTGTTCAAAAATGGCGTAGATTATTAACGATAACCATGAATATAAACATACAATTCTAGGACGATTAGTGAGCACATGTTAGCGTCTGTTTGTTCGTAATTTGTTTATATCATTTCCCTCACACAGAATGAGAATCCCTTTTTCCTCAAGTGTTTTTATAAATAGGGCCATTCAGATTTTTATAAGCGAACTAAACTTCAATCAAAGCACTGAAGACACTGTAACGGTGGTTTGCTGGGAATCTTGGTAGAGTTTTGTGTTATTAACTACAAGATAATACTAAGAATAGATTCCTACCTTAAATGATGAATGGCGGCAATCATAATGAAATGCTATTCGTAATAAAAGCGCTTAGGGGACTATGATGGTCCTCGATCGCTCACCCGAGGCCTCTTGTTCCTTCGAGAAAGTCGTTTGAAATGTTCACAAATGAATTTAAGCCAAAAATAACGATGAGGCAGTAACTTTACGCACATGAGAGTAATTGGAACAATTTTAGTAGAAGTACACGTAATGTTACTACAGCAACAAATATTTGAGTTTGAGTTGGCTCTGACAAAATAGGGTTTAATGCCTCTCTGTGATGCATTCTACCAAGCAAGTCATCACATTACTATTGGTCCATAAAAAGCATTTTGTCAAACAAGCGACTTAATCATGAGGTAGAACGGTCTTTAGACGTGCAGAAAATTTCCAGATGGCATAAAGTATCGACTCATGTCAGCCTGCGCTGACTGGAGTCAGCGCAGGCTGACATGGATCGATACTTTTTGCAGATGCATTAACCTCCCTTTACACAGAGCATGATTCATACTTTTCTTTGCAATCGTATAAACTGTGCGATTAAATTCAGTAAAAAATGTTCAAATTTGGCCGTGTGAATTAAGGGATGGTCGTTTTGAAATTGATAACTCTGTCTATTTTTATTACATCAGACATGACTTCATCATATTGATATGAATAGGATTCTTCGTAAACCATGCATGCCATTGATCACGTGACATTCCCACAAGTCTTTGCGAACTCTAAAATACATTAAAAGGCTACGTGGCCCAATAAGGACATAGCACCGAATTTTTCTTACTTATGCCTTTCTTCTTAATTAAGAAATTTTCAGTTATTTCCTTATTTAAGTAAGTGATAAATTATTCTTTGAGTTTTGTTGGATCATGAAAATCTAAATAGTTCCCTATAAACCTTATAGTACCAGCCGAATGCTCATAAAGTTTTCGCCAAGCCCCGTAGCTCAGTCGGTAGCGTACAGGACTTGAGAACAGGAGGTCGCTGGTTCGATCCCCGAGCTTGGACAATTTCTTTCCGAGAATTGATGATAGTCATTGCGACAGGATTCATTCCTCTCTCACCGCTGACCATTGTTTCGACGATGGTTATGTGGGAAAGCAGCCAATGGCTTGGAAAGAATATTGTGCGGAGTACTGGTAAAAGAAACTCCAAGAAAGCCTGGATAGGTGCACTGGCCGCCGCGATATAACTGAAACAATGTTGAAAACGGCGTTAAACATCATACAATCAATCAATCAATCAATCTCATAAAGTTTTCACTGTATGCACTTTCGTTCAATCGTGACCCTAAGGGTCATACTTCATGGAAAGGGTGTCTTAATGGAAGGCCACCAGATGACGGTACCCCCCCCCCCCCCCCTCGCACCCACCCACCCATTTCATAACTGGAGGCCTTTTGCTGTTGGAGCGGACTATTTCTTATACAAGACTGCTCGTGTAAAACTTGTGACCATGACAAACAGACGTATTTTCTGAACGCACTCTTTACCATCTTTACCAGATGACAAAATATTTGTCCAAATCAAAAGCATTTGAAGACGCACTGTATACTAAATATTTCTCAAATGATGGGATTTGTCTTTGAAAGTGTAGAAAACATTGTGGGAAACTGTCACCAACATTTTCTGTTTTTCCCAAAATGTTTTCAAAAGCTTTCTTCCTCGGGGTCGTTAGAACAAAGGATTGCTTAGTATACATAACATAACATAACGCAACGCAACGCAACGCAACGCAACGCAACATAACATAACATAACATAACATAACATAACATAACATAACACAACACAGCATAAAGTTTATTGGTAGTGCAAGGCCTCCGGCCCAAAATACAAGATATTTCAATTGCTTATTAGATTCCGGTATGACAAATGATAGTACTAACAAGACGTTATACAATGTAAAAAACTGAACAGTCAAGAAGATGAATGCATCCAATTCTGTATAAAATTTGAATTAAGTGGTGCTTCTACTCTCATCCTGTTAAATAACTGAACAGAAAATTTCAAACCAGTAGTAAAACCCTGAATAATGCTATTTCAAACTTATCTTTAGGAAAAAAAATATCTTCTTATCGGACAGTGTAGATCCAAGATCAGACTGCACGTTCAGTGCAGTCTGATCTTGATCTACACTGTCCCCAAAAGGTCAGTGAGTCGCGCTTAGCAGCCTAAGGGTTAAGTCTTGGTATAAAGCTTCACGCACAACAATATGGAAATACGATTTAACCAAGCAAATGACTTGGGTTAATAGCAGTTTAATGCAAATTTGGACATTACTCTGTATTTCTTATTCAACATTCAAGATGCTAATCTGTTTTGCCAAGACAATTTTCTGTGTGTCTGGATCACCGTCATCACAATTTCATAGTTTGCTGGATGTGACCTGTTGGGTATCGACCTATACACATAGGACAAAATGCATAAAAAAAAAAATTGCAGGACCAGCCCGAATATTTCAAGTGTCAGGGCATTTGACCGGGAGACTTGTAAGCGAAAAGATCTCGGACCACTTGAGGGAGTGGGTTTGACTCCCACTGTTGGCGATCTAAAATAACATTCAGCATACCTCGGGTGATCCGGTGATCAAATGCCTCGGCTGTATCACGTAGCTTGATATGCACCTACACGGTACATTTCGCACATCTCCGGAATCACGCTCCTTCACCGTTATTGAATGTAAGGCTCCTCTTGAAAAAGAAGACATGAGTAAATTTTCTATCGTTATCTTTCTAAGAATATTTCAGTCGGCAAACAGTTTGTATATTCAATTTTTAACGTGGTTTATCAATTCTGTTGGGAGCTTACATCGACAGATCGATAGAAGTGATTAACTTCACCGTGGTTATTCATGTCGTTGCTAAGCGATCTACAGGGGCGCCGCCATGTTAAGATCATGTGATTGGTAGTTCAAAATGGAAGCCTCCTTTATACGGACGAGGTTAGATGCAGGTACGGAATCGGCCGAGTTGTGACGAGTGTCTAAAATAACTAACAGTTTTTCGGATGAGAAGTTAAACCTAGGTCCCTTGTGGCAGTTCTATATACTGAGCACGTTAAAGAACCGGGCATAAGTTTCGTCCTGTATCTTGAACTATCTCTCATAAGATAACTAAAGCCCTTCTGGGGGCGTCACCCGTTTGGACGACCGACCGACCCATCGATCGATCGATCAGTCAATCAATCAATGTGGGATAGTGTGTACAGTCATTTCTTACAGTATGACGGCTATTGTGTATCAATCGGTAAGGGTTAAACTAAATGTGTGGGTATTTTTGTGTGTGGAAATGTATTAAATGAAACTTAAATACACCTTATGAACTATACATTACATCCTTGAATTCAGATACTGCAACACCTCAGATGTTCATATCTACTTTGGGTTCTTGCGCCTGTGAGCCATGCTCCGGCAAAAGGGGGCTTATTGCATCTCTGCAATACGTTATACCAAGCAAGTCATCACAGATTTATAAATCCATTAAATCCATTTCGTCTTACGACCGGCTGAATCCTGGGACAGAGTGGTCCTTGCACACGCAGAAAATTTACCAATAGGAAAAAGTATCGACTCAGGTCTGCTCGGTCGATACTTTTTGCGGATGCATTTATCTCCCTTTTCACAGAGCATGACTCATATATGGCCCGCAACATGCGAAATGAGGCCTTCGGACATTTGCGTAATGTGTCGTCTCGGATTAGCCTGCGCAGTCCGCGCAGGCTAATCCGAGACGGCACTTTACGTCTACATAAGATTTTTTCATACGGTACACTTTCGTGAAACAGAAAATCGCACAAAAAACGGGAAGTGTCGTCTCGGATTAGTCACAGACTGCACAGGCTGATCTGGGACGACACACTCTAACGCGTATTTCCGAAATCTTCTTTTCGTGTGTTACACGCCATACAGGTTACACAGTATCGGAATTGATGTGCACTAATTAATTTGTAAAAAAAAATATTCAATTCAACATCTGTTACATGCCTAGTGAAATTTGGGTCTTAAAGAAACTGTCATCTGTGAGACCGACTCCCAACGATTCCGTGTTGCACAAGTCGGAGGAATCTGGCCTATGAGACAGACAGCATCTCATCATTTGAGCCAGTTTAAATTTGTCATCTGCTAACCTTTATCCTGATAAATAAATGAATGAATTTTTCAAACCGGTTGTAAAAATCCGAATAATGCTATTTCAAACTTATTTTTAGGGGAAAAAAACATACGTTCATCGGACAATGTAGATCCAAGATCAGACTGCACGTTCTGTGCAGTCTGATATTGGATCTACACTGTCCGCAAAAGGTCAGTGAGTTAGCGCTTAGCAGCCTAAGGGCTAATATGTCAATTTTGGACGAGTCCACGATGTTGTGTTCTGGTAAAGATCTGTGGTTGTACGTATGTAACTTGAATTGGGACCAAGCCCGTATAACATGATTGATTGATTGATCGAATAAACGATGTTTTGCACATCTTTCAACATTACTTTAGTCATACCACGGTGGTATCTCACTTCTATGTCCTGGGCCCGGCTTCATGAAAAAAGCTGAACTCACTTATTTTGCTTAAATCCACTTATGGACCCAGTTTCTGCTTTAAGTTGGGTTCGTTATTTGAGACGCATTTCACTAATATTAACAGACTTTACTTTATAAATGTTCTCAAATCCTGACATAGCGTTTCAGACTCAATTCTGCAAACTGAGTTAAGTCTTTGTTTTGCTGAGTTGAGTCTGAAACGTCGTGTCAGCTCAGGGCTCGTATTCACCAACCATCCTTAAGAACGTTCTTGGTCTCATTCTCCAGAAATGTTCTAAATGAGAAAGTAACGCAACATCTGACTGGCTAAACCATTTAGTTTAGCCAATCAGATGTTGTGTTACTTTCACATTTAGAAAATGTTGAAGAATAAGACTAAGAATGTTCGTAAGAATGGTTGGTGAAATACGAGCCCAGGATTTGAGAACGTTACTCAGTCTGTTAATGTAAATAAAATGAGTCTTAAATAATGAACTCAACTTCAGTCAGAAACCGAGTCCGTTAGCAGATTGGATCAAACTAAGAGGTCTAGTTTTTTGTGTGAAACCGTGCTTTGGATTTCATCAGATTTCACCCTAGCTAGGCTAGGGTTCTGAAGTGTCATACCCCAGGACGCTTCCAAGATAAACCCAGCACCTCGAGCGAGCATTGAACCCGGGGTAGGGGGGGGGGGGTGGGGGCTCGAGGTTACGAATTTTACATCTTCGATTCTCGTCCATACAGGACCACGTATTAGGTGTATTCAGACGTAAACTGAGGCAAGCCACGAAACTATCCCAGCCGAAAAAAAAAATATATATATATATTTACAGAAGATTTAATGGAGGAATCCTCGAGAGATTCTTTCGGTATTTTATGATGTCATGCATAATAAGCTTTTAGCACGTTAGTGTATTATATACACTGTATAGAATTATCTACAGACCGTATAAACTAACCTTACTTGACAATCAATAACCCTGTACCAAACTTTACCCGTGTTTCAACGATCCCGGTGATAATCGTTTTTAACCCATAGGCTGCTAAGCGCGACTCATTGACCTTTTGCGGACAGTGTAGATCAAGATCAGACTGCACAGAACGTGCAGTCTGATCTTGAATCTATACTGTCCGATATGGAGATATCTTTTCCCCACAAAAAAATACATTTGAAATAGCAAACTTTGGATTTTTACTAGCGGCTTGAAAGTGTCATTTTCACTTATTTAACACGATACGGGTTAAAATCATTGTGGGAAAACGAGAAAATGCTGGTAACCCGCCCCTATTCACATATACAACATCTACTCTTCTACTCTCGTAGGTTCGTTAGCCATTCTTTGCACGCAAATGAAAATAGCAGTCTTTTTCCAAATTTTATGGAAAACTATCGAAACGAAATCTGGTTTAATGCCCCTTTAATACTTTGAAAATGAGATCCAATAAGCACAGCTATAGCAATAATAAAAATTCATAGACATTGCTTAACCCCTATCCAGCTAAACAAGTGAAATGAAGCTTTTAAGCCTATAGTAGATAACCCAAATTTTGTTATTTCAAAGGTATTTTTGGGGAAAAGATATCTTCTTATCGTGCAGTCTGATCTTGATCTACGCTGTCCACAAAAAGGTCAGTGAGTGGCGATCAGCAGCCTAAGAGTTAAAATGAGCTTCATTACCGGACAACAAAAAAATAGACCGGTCCACATTTGAACCAGTAGCAGACGCACAAACTGAACAAGCCCAGATGAAAGGATTTGAGTTTTAACAGACAGAAAACCTTGTTTGAAGAGAAAGAATTTGTTATTTTGCAACGCTTTCTTCTTTTGCCGACAGGCTTCCAAAAGCTCTGTTCCACAGTGTCGTTTATGCACTGGATCGATTGATAAAGAGTTCATTTGCGGCAAAGTTTTGTAGAAATTACTTTCATTTGCAGGCAATAACATTTTTTACCACAAAGTAAATCTAAATTATATATATATAAAACCGCATGCGGGTGCCAACGCCCAGCTGCGGTTGCTATTAGTGGAAATTCTAAGTTGACAAAGCGGCATAACTGTGTCCAAAAATATTTTGATGATTAACAACTAATAGCTAACAACTGGCTCAAATTTGAAGTACATATCTTCAGTAATGACAGAGATATTATATTAAAATGTCAAAGTTTTTGGCATAACGATGACGCATAACGATGACGCAGACGGCGACGGCGACAGGGCTGTGACAATACCTAGACGTTTTCTTAGAAAACAGCAGAGCTAAAAATAATGAACCACGCTCTGGCAAAAGGGGGCTTAATGCATCTTCGTGATGCATTGTCATGCATCAAACCATCACATCATTATGGATCCATAATAGCCACTTTTTTGACAATCGATTTTGTCATGAGGTAGAGTGGTTTTTGGACATACAGAAAATTGACCAATAGCGAAAAGTTTCGGCTCAGGTCAGCCTGCGCAGTCCGCGCAGGCTGACCTGGGTCGATACTTTTCGCAGATGCATTAGGGCCCCTTTTCACAGAAGATGGCTCAAATGTAAAAGTACAGAGGATCAAAGCATTTTAAAAAGATACATCTTACAAATTTTTCTAGAATAATGTTTGACGTAGATATACCTTTTACCTTAAGCCTTTTCCAAACAATCCTAAGCGTTATCGACCCTGAGGAAATGGCTTTTAAAAACATTGAGGGAAAAGGAGAAAATTCTGGTAACCAGCATTTGCACACAATGTTTTCTGCTCTTACAAAATCAAATTCCCATTTTTGAGTAAAGTTTGTTTTGTCCTCTGCAGATGCTTTGAATTTGGATTAGTCTAAAATTTAGTCATTTGGTGACAAAATAAATTATATCAAATAAAAAAAGGTATCTCGACTTTTTTGGATGCCTTTAAATGCACTTTTATCGCACACAAAGGTGCATTCTGTCACAATTCAGAATCAAGTAGCGGAGGGTGTAGATTCAAGACCAGACTGCAAGTTCTGTGCCATCTGATCTTGATCTTCGAATTCTGAAAAAGCAACTTGTTTCGTCGTTTGGTAACGGTAGAAGGGTTAAGCTTGAAGGTAAACTGCCCTTTCATTTTGTTTCCAAAAATAGATCTATGACGTATTTGTAACTTGCAAGTAAGAAATGATATTCATCACCTGTGCTGCTCGTAACAAGTTTGCTGATATTTAACGCATCTTTTTTTTTCAAAGAAGCCCGTGTTTTTACGAGCCCGAAAACTTTTGAGAAAACACTGTGGAAAAAGGAGAAAATGCTGGTAATCAGCAGTTTCTCTTTTTTTTCCAATTTTCTTTCACCCTTGTGGAAACAAATCACATAATTTGAGGGACGTTTAATATGTTGTCTGCAAAATGTTTCACTTTGGATCAGTCTAAATTTGTCTTACATGATGAAGCTTTAAACCAGTCAGAAGCAATACTTGAATTATGTAACTTATGATGGAATTTATACTCTCTTAACCTTTGTTACTAATAATAGAATTATGACGTAGGTTACTTGTTACCTGCAAGTGTTAGTGATTCCCAGCACCTGTACAACAGAGCAAGATCGAATTCGCTCTCCTTTCGGTCATGGGCCCTGTATGTAATAAAACGGGCCCCATTTTCTCTACTTTGGATCCATGCTCTATGAGAAGGGGGCTTAATGCATCTGCGAAAATTATCGACCCAGATCAACCTGCACAGTCCCCGCAGGCTGACCTGGGTCGAAACTTTTCGTTACTGGTCAATTTTCTATGTGTCAAAGGGCCATTCCACCTTATGATTCAGTTGTCTGTTTAAAAAAGTGGCTATCATGGATTCATAATTATGTGATGGCTTACTTTGTATTATGCATCACGGAGATGCATTAAGCCCCGCCAATAAATGAGCATGGCTCATTTATTGGCGGTAAAAAGATCATTTGTTAGTAACAAGCAACATTATCTTTCCCATTATCTTTGTAGATACAAGCTGTAGGGCTATTTTTAACAGCTTCTCCGCCATAGGTGAAAAACATTGGCTTTTTTGGGGAAGGCATAGATCAGATTGCACAAAACGTGTAGTCTGATCTTAGACCTATACTGACTGCTTGTTTGATGATGTCTTTAAAGATAAGAAACTGTCTCATTTTTAGTGCCTATGTTTGATAGAATTCATTTATTCATTATCGAGCTTAACTTTTCGAACTCATAATTAATTTCACTTGCTTCTCCAATACAGTGTAGATAAGGATGAGATTCTACAGATCTTGAAGTCTGATCTTCGACTTAAACTGTCCACTATTTTGGTGACCATTTTTCAATCAAGTAAGCCTTTGTAGGGACCTCAAAGAAGATTTCGTTTTGCAAGATTTTAGAAAATCTCAAAAGAGACTGCTAAATTTTCATTCAATTACAAAGATAGCTTCAGAAATATAACATGGATAGAAATACAAGTAAAAATACGAGAAATAACATTTATTTTTATTCCGTTAGTAACGATATAGCCGTTGGCGCATAACAATGGATAAATACATTTTTACCACGGGAAAAATTCCTGGCTTAATAGTAGGGTAACCGACTAAGGTTTTTGAATGCCGTGGATTCAAGTTCCTTCGGGAGTATTTGTTCCCTAATAAAGGGTAAATAATTACGTCATTATGATTTTAACAAAAAAAATAAATAAATAAATAAATAAATAAAATAAAAAAAAAATTTTAATAAAAAAAAAAAAAATAAATAAATAAAAAAAAAATTAAAAAAAAAAAAAAAAAAAAAAAAAAATAAATAAAATAAAATAAATAAATAAATAAAATAAAATAAATAAAAAAGATCAACGCCTAAAAAAATGGGTGAAAATCTGTTTTAATGCCCCTTTAAATAGAAATGTCCTTTATTTTCAAAGCTACTGAATGCGTCAGTTTCACTCATGTGGTTTTCTAGACGTCAAAAATAGATTATTAATCTTTTATCACACAATCGCGAGTTTTAACGACTCTGAGGAAGAAGGATTTTGGAAACATCGTGAGAAAAGGAGAAAATGCTGGTTCAGCATTTTCTCCTTTTCCCACAATGTTTTTTACCCAGTAGATGACAAATCCCAACATTTGAGATACATTTGATTTGTCGTATACAAATGATTTCAAATTAACAAATCTAGAATTTTGTCTTTTGGTATAGATTTAAGGCCTTTCAATGCATTATGCGCTTTGATGAATGTGCGTAAAATATCATTCACATTGGGAAAATATCCTTAGTTATTTTACAAATGTATCATTATGAAGTCCCATTATTTCACATGCATTGCACGTTCTGTATTTAAGATATTTTCAAAAGAAATGGTTATTTTTAGCGTTTCTATATAGCATGCAGGGCTGTTTGATGTTGTATTTACTATATGCGTAAGAAATCGCCCATGCTAACAAGATTGCATAATGAACAGATTCGAATAGATACGAGTAAATTACCCGTGTTGAAGTCCAGGCCAAGCGGCTTATGAAACAAATGCTTCTTGCATACAGACGACGCTTCCTGCATTTTACTTTTAACTCTTTTACCAAACGACAACATTTTAGAATTGTCGAAATTGAAAGTATGAAAATTTCGCAAACGGCAAATAAAATGTGACTCAAACGTTTGAATTTGTCTTTGAAAGCACAGAAAACATTTTGGGAAAAGGAGAAAATGCTGGTAACCAGCATTTTCTCCTTTTTCGACAATGTTTTCAAAAGCATTCTTTCTCCGGGTCGATAAAATTCCGGATAGTGTGGTGAGAAGTTAAAGGGGGGGGGGGGGTATTAAGAGTTTTTACAATATCACTAAACTGCAAAAATAATTCATCACTGAGTAAGGTGACAACTGGTAAACAGGTAAAAATTCAGTAAACAACAAATTAAATGTAGTTAAAGTGATCGAGACGTCTTTGAAAAAGTAGGAAACATTGTAGGAAAAGGAGAAATTGCTAGTTAGTCGCATTTTCTCCTTCTTTCATGACGTTTTTCAAAGCTTTGTTCCTCATGGTAGTTTTATCACGGGATCGTTGGGCAAAGGCTAAATGAAATCAGAATAAGTTAGAAGATAATACTTATTTTCTGAAACTTCAGCGCTGTCTTGACTATGATTATCTCACATGAAATCGGACCGTGTAGATCAAGATCAGACTGCACTTTTTGTGCAGTCTGATCTTGATCTGCATTGTCCGCAAAAGCTTCCGAGACCCTGCTTAGAAACTTGGGGGGTTAATGCGATGATAGATATAAGAACTCAGAAAACTGTTTAAAACACGCAACAGACAGGCGCGAAATGGCACGAGCGTGCAAAGTCGAAAGGCGGATCAAGAGATCAGATTCAAAAGAAATTCCGATGCACCCTAACTCTTTACCAGACGACAACATTTTAGACTCGTCCATATTGGAAGTTCTGGCAGACGACAAATAAAATGTTACTCAATATATAACATTTGTTTGTGAAAAGGTTTGTGAAAAGGTGGAAAACATTGTGGGAAAAGGAGAAAATGCTGGTTACCAGCATTTTCTCCTTTTCCCACAATGTTTTCAAAAGCATCTTTATTTAAGGGGCCTTAAAACTCGATATCTTGGAAGCAGATTTTCATGTCAGATCTTTGGCAAAGATGTTTGAAAGTCTAGATTTATCTTATCTTTGACCGTTTAACCATCTGCAACATCTCACATTCTTTAAACAACCAGTATAGGAAACGAAATCACGTACTGGATAAAAAGTAGACCTGTAAATGTAAGAGAAAATATGGAATATAAAGTATTTGAAGTATTTGAACAAAATATAATTATGATTTAGTCGTACTCTTATCAGATTATCTGTGCCTGCCTTTCTGCCTGCTTGCTTGTCTGTCTGTCTGTCTATCTGTCTGTCTGTCCGTCCGCCCGTCCGTCCGTCCGTCTCTTCTTACTCCTGCACGCCTGTCCGTCAATCTGTGTCTTTGGGGAGACAGACAGACAGAAATACAGAGCGAGAGAGAAAGTGTGTGTGTGTATTGTCTGCATTGAGTCTCTTTCAGTTTTTTCTCTTTTTTTGAAAAAAAAAAAAAAAACAGGAACATTGATGAAAAGTAAAAATGGCGTCGACTTTTTCCACAAATTCATGTATCAAGGCTATTTCTGGTTTAAAATTCTTAGAGTTGATTTTGCAACCTTATCTTAATTCTATCTAAAACCTACCGGCATTTTTATTGCATGACAGCCACTGGATATCGGGCGTAGCCACAGACTGTCGACAGAAAACATCGATTTTTGCTTACCGTTAACCCATTACTATACATGTGATTTTTAGATTTACAAAATCGGGAAAGTCTTAACTCTAAACCTGCTTAATGAGTGAAATGAGACTTTCAAGCCGATAGTAAAACCTCAAATCTGCCATTTCACAGGCATTTTAGGGGAGAAAATCTCCTTATTGGACAGTGTAGATCCAAGATCAGACTGCACATTCTGTGCAGTCTGATCCTGAATCTACACTGTCTGCAAAATGTCTTTGAATCGCGCTTAGCAGCCTAGGGGCTAATAGGTACTATACATTGCCCCAAAAATCACCTCGACATAGCCACCTTATTCTTATTTTGAGTCTGAATTTGTCGAGGAAGATTGTACACGTTTCTCCTCGTAACGAATTGCCCGCCTGGGTGGCTCAGTGGTGAGCGTGTCGGACTCATGACCTGGTGGTTGTGAGTTCGATACCCGGTTGAGGCGAACTTTCTTTCCGGCGTATTTTCGCCTCTCACCTCTGCTGAAGCATGTGAGAAAAGTAGTCGGTGGCTTTGGAAAGAAAGTTGTGTTAGTACTGGTGTGAGAAAGCCAGGAAACACATGTGCGTCACCGACCGCCATGATATGACCTTAGCTGTTAAAGTGGCGTTAAACCTCAATATAACAAACCAACCAACCAATATCGGAACGAATTCTAAGTTTTGTTCGTATGTACGCCTAGCATCTGACACCACTTTCAACATTATTTCAGTTATATCACGGTAGCGAATGCACCTATCTATGATTCCATTCAATTTCTCTAACCAGTACTCAGCACATCATTTTTTTTCCAAGTCACTGGCTGCTTTCCCACATAAAAATCCTCAAACAGTGTTCCCTGTTGTTGTATGCAAATTACCTCACACCTCATTACCATATTTCGGATCATGCCTAGAAAAATGCAAGCAGGGTGTTTCCGTAATTAACCTATCAATTAACCCTTAAGCTGCTTGGCGCGACTCGCTGACATTTTTCGGACACTGTAGATCAAGATCAGACTGCACAGAACGTGCAGTCTGATCTTGGATCTACTCTGTTCGATAAGAAGATATTATTCTTCAAAAAAATAAATTTGAAATAACATTATTCGGGATTTTACCATCGGCTTGAAAGTTTTATTGATTTATGTAACAGGATAAGGGTTAAAGCTTTAGTGAAGTCAACAATGTTCTGGCGTCTTATCTGTAACTGTTGTCTACCAGTTAACCCTTATCCTGCTAAATAAGCGAAACGAAATTTTCAAAACGGTAGTAAAAACCCGAATAGCGCCATTTCGAACTTATTTTTAGGAAAAAAAAAATTCTTATCGAACAATGTAGATCCAAGATCAGACTGCACGTTCTTTGATCTACACTGTCCGCAAAAAGGTCAGTGAGTCGCGCGTAGCAGCCTAAGGGTTAATTTGCCATAAAGATAGAGTTAAAATGCAGCTAGATATAGGTAATCAGTTATTTCCTGCACAATGAAATTACTAAGAAATGTTTTTCTAAAGCATTTTTAGATAAAAGATATTGAGTACTTAAAAACGCATTACCCTGAAAATATTACTTCTACTGGGTCTGCATTTGAAGCTTTGGATACCATGGTGGGAAAATAATTAAGAAATATTTTCTAAGCCTTTCTTAGATATGAAGATTTTAAGTACCTTTAAACCTATTGTCATGAAACTTTTACCTCTACTGCAGCTGCGATTGAAGCTTTGGGAAACAGTGTGGAAAAGGAAGCAGTTGCTTGCTGTCTACTATATACAAACAGAAAAAAAAAGGTCTGCAGCTTGAAATATGTAATTCCTTAGTGTGACTTAAGGCGCTTTTACAGACAGTGTAGATTAATATCAGACTGCACAGAAAGTGCAGTCTGATCCTGAATCTACACTGTCCGATACGGCGAGAAGTTTTCCGGCGGAATGACCTTTAAAACGGTATTGTCCTCGTAGATTTTATCTATCGAACGGAAATTCTTATTAGTAGTATTGATATTACTTGATCTGGCTCACCCCCCTTATCACCCCTCACCCCCCTTATACAACAAAATAAGCTTATTTCATGTTCTATCTTAACCCTCACCAAAAATTTCATGTAACACGCCCTCTCTCTAAGCCACATGCTCATGAAATCATGAAATCATAAAATTATCAAAACCAATAGGTTAAGCATTCATAATTAAATCAAACTAACCCCCATCCTAATCCTTTTACCTCCAATTCAAATATTATAACCCACCCTAACCCCACACTCAGTAAATAAAAAATTTTCGAAAAAAAAAATTTAATTTTTTAAAAAAAAAATTTCATCAACCAACACGTCATTGCATCAGGCTAACCAACGGCATCAGCTAACCGGCTAACCAACGCATCAGCTAACCAGCAAACCCTTACATCACTTAACCACTTGAAACCCCCCATCAACCAACGCGTCATGCAATGGCTAGCGGGTTTATGAGTTAGTGGGGTGGGATGATGGTGAAAAAAATCGCTTGCCATGATTAATTAAAAATTGAATTTAAGATTTAAAAATTCCTAAGTAAAAGTAGGTAAAATGGCAAGTTTTACTGAAAATAATAATGAAAACATAAGTGATAATAATGATAACAATGGTGTTGTCATACGATCACAAGAAGAGTTTGATGACTTGTTTTATGAAGAGACAAGCATCATCAACGGTTTGTTTGAAAGTAGAGTAGAGGATATAATAGAAAAAGCAATAAGAAATCTTACCCGCTACTTTGACGCTGTGAAAGAGGAGGATCTTCAGCTTAGGTTAGATAATTTAAAAAACGATATAGCTTTAGATACAGATGTTGATAAGATAAGAGAACAGATGGAGGAAACTTTAGACAATGTGTTTGAGGATATAGAAGATGAAGTTATACATGCTTTAAATGATAAACATTCATCTTTAGATAAGGATTGTGATTTTTTTAAAAAACAAATAATAAAGGAAGTAGCTGATGTGTTTGTCAAAAAATACTAAGAAAAAATCATGTTAAAATAGGACTTAAATAATAATCCATGGTATATATTTCATCTTAAGATGATATATAACCTATATTAAAAGAGAAATATGGAAAAAATAAAGGAAGAAATAGAAGCAAGTAAAACTGTAAAAGATAAACAGGCAATAGACAAATTTCAGTTAAGAGCGTTTTATGAAATTAGTCAAAGTTATGAAACATTTAAAAAACTAACAAACAGAGCATGTGTAGCATTTTCCCTAGAGGAAGAAGAATACAAACATGTGGAAAATCTGGAAAAAGAGTTTAGAGAACTAGATGAGTTTTATAAAAAAATAAGTAAATATACTTACTACTTAACTAATAGTATATATGGTGGAGTAATGCAAGAATGGTTTGATAAAAATTGTGAATTTGCAGACGAATGTTTCTATCTAGATCATTTAATATCTGAAAGAGAAGAACTAGAAAACGATTTAATAAAGATAGAATTGATTAACTAAAAAAAGTTTAAAAAAAATTTTAATTTTTTATTCCTTTGATAGAAATAAAAAAATTGAATTTACTCTTAAAAGTTTCAGCAAACATGGTTAGTTAAAGAACTAGAGATATTTAAAACATGAATAAATTTGCTAGTTTATATACAGATAAAGAATATTTACTTAAAGGTAATTTTGTTTTTAGCTCTATAAATGATTATAGCATTCTAGAAATAATGGAGTATTTGGATGAACTTATTGAAAAACTTATAAGTCAAGTTAATGAAAATTGTGGTATTAAAGAACTTAGTAATATTTGTAGTATTATTGATAAAAAAAAGAAATTTAAAGGGGAAAGCAAAAAAGATGAAATGATAAATTTTATTGATGAGTATATAAAAGATACAATTAATTTAATGAAAAAGAAAGCTACTTTATTTAATAATGAGGAAGAAGATAGAACTAATAGACGTCATTTAAAACGAAGAAGGGAAATAGTATCTAAATTTAAAATGTTAGGTACAATTTATGGTGTAACAGTATTTACAGCAAGTTGTCATAGCGGATTTATAAAATACAATGCAAAACCAGATAAAAATCAGTTGAAAGCTGTGGATGAAATAGCAGAAATAGAATATTAAACAAAAATTTTCATAAAATAAAATGCTAGAACTAGAGCCAGATTTCAAGCAAAAGCTAAATGACCTACTTAAGGATAAATCAAATATTCATCCTATAAACACAAACAAAATCATTTACACAAATGGAACCGGACTAATGCCCTATAAAGACCCAAGATGGTTTAGTGATATCTACTATTACTGCAGTAAAATGTTTTATGAACAACCTAACGAGGGTAACCTAAACATAACATTTTATGCTGGTGGTAACAACATACGCGTTAAACATCAATTTAACAGTAAAGATTTAACCAATTTGCTATCTCTCTTTAAACAAAGATTTATAGATTGCCCATATGAACACAGTTTCCTTGAAAGTTGTATTAATGACATTGAAGAATATAGTATAAACTTTAAGTTTATAAATATTTAACCCTTTTTCTGGGTTATATATTTTACATATCCAATTCTATCAATATAGCTATATAAGAATTAGTTACCTTTGGATTTTTTGACACAGTTTTAAAATTTATAACATCACATTGGTTGACCTCAATAGGAGGATTAAACTCTGTACAAGTACATAACTCATCACGTTTTTTAATAATATTTTTTCCAGTTTCAGCAGATGATATGGTTATTTCAATTATACTATCATCATCATCTTTTGGTAAAGAAACTAATGTGCCGCGTAATATTCTTCCTGACGCGGATAAACAATAACCCCCCAATGCATGAGATGGACCGGATAAACCATTACCAAATGAAAACTGAAAGTTGTTTTTCTTAAGTTCTCCCTTTTCCTCAGCCCACACGGTAATTATAGGTTTTGGTTTATTACCTATTTTTTCATCTACGTAGGATTTTGTTGCTATATCTCTTTCTTCTACTGGGGTTACCGCATTTTTTATAGTAAAGCCTTGCATATTTATATCCGCGGAGGCCGTAAAGCTTCCATCAGGATTTTTTATAATGGCACCCCCATTATCAACATAATTTTTATTGACAGCAGAATCACGGTCTATTGGATTTGGTAAGCCGGTAAGTGGGTGAGTGTTCATATCTATTTTACCAGTTGCTAAGAAAACCCCAGCTTGGTTTTGTCTTAAAGCTCTTTTTCCTGCGGTGGCCGTATTAACAATGCTATCTACATAAAACTTATTTGCAGCTTGTCGATTATTTATAGGTGAAGCAACATCATTAATCCTCCATCCACCCATAGAAATGTCACTACTTGATGTATATGAATCACCATCATGAATAAATGCGCGATTAGCATAATCTACATATCTTTTTGTAGCAGCATCCATCGGGGATGCAGGATCTATAAGATCCATTAAATGATACCCCTTCATGCTTATATCTGCAACAGCAGACCAGGTACCATCTTGTTGTTTTCGTATTGCATTAATACCATCTACATATCTTTTTGTAGCAGCTTCACTGGGCCCCTCAGGTTCATCTAAGTTTTTTATTTTATTAAAACCCATGTTTAGATACCCCTCTATATGATACCCCCCGTTTTCATCTAACAACCCTGAGCTACTACCATCAACATAACTCTTAGTAGCAACATCCTGAGGATTTACTGGATTGCTAACCCTTGTTAATGTGTTACCATCCATATTTATGGAACCGGTAACAGTGGTTGTTCCATCTTTACGTAAAAAGTTGTTAGTAATGTAAGCAAGTGATACACCACCATCACCACTTGTTTTATCATCATCCATTCTTCCAAATTTATCAACAGGCATTTTTAATATTACTAAAAAAGTTTATTTAAAATATCTTGAAATTTATTACCCAAGCACAATTCTTTAAGAATGTATAAACATAAATGTCCACAAAATACTTCACCTGCTTGTTGTAATTGATCCGTATTGTAATGTAATGGACTTTTTAAATAATCTATAATTTCGAGAGGCGGTTGAATACCATAACTATCAAAATAAATTTTTTTCTTTCCATCTTTAAACCAAGCAACCCAATGAGTACCAGATCCGCCAGTAGCATCAAGATTTAATATACCACATTCTTTATTTCTTACTTTTTTAGGTAGAGCATCTCTTAAAAATGTTCCTCTAAAATTTTTTATTTTTAATTTTTTTACGGCATCCTCAAGCTCAAAATTGCTTAAAGGTTTATTTGGTAAAGTTATATTTTCAATTAAAATATTCTTCATTTTTATATAGTTAAATATTTACAATAGCATCGTTATCAACCCATGAATTAAACTCTTCAGAATAACCTTTCCACTTTACAAGAGATTTCTTTTTACCTTTTTTAATAATCTTTTCTATCCTATACACCTCTTGACTCGTTTTTTGTAGTTCCGGTTCATAAAAAGAACCTTTTATTTCTTCACCATTTAAATCTTCAATCTTATACGTTATAGGCGTCGTTTGTTTTACTCTGATAACCGTAAAAACCTCTTCAGTCCATCTCGTAGTATAACCTTTTTCAAAAGTCTTTTTCTTTTTACTTATCCTTACTTTGTCTCCAACAGAAAACTTTGGTTTGATATCCTCCCTTACTTGATCATAATCAGGATACAATGTTGTCCAAACTTTATTTTTATTCTTCTTCTTACTTGCTTCAATTGGCGACATCTTAATAGAAGAATGTCTCGTGTTGTTGTATTCCTTAACAAGATTTTGTAATATATCAATATATACATTTGTTGAGTGAGCAGAGAAATACTTCCACATTTTTTCTTTCATTGTTCTAATCCATCTCTCAACAACGCTTGATTTTTCCTCATTTTCAGTAGAATACAATTCAACCAAATCTTTAACATCTTTGTTATAAAACTCTTTCCCCTGATCAACCCACATTTTCTCAGGCTTTCTTTCCTTAAAAATACTCTTTAGTGCAACAGAAACAGATTTTCCTGTTTTATCCTTTAATGGTATTAGCCAACCATATTTTGAAAAGATATCAATGACAGCAAGAAGAAATTTTACTCCATGATTAAGTTTAGAAAATGCTTGCATATCTACTAAATCTGCGGCCCATATCTTATCGACACCCCCTACTCTAACTCTCCTTTTCTTAAATTTTCTTTTTACAGGTTTATGTAATTCTTCTGCTAGTGAATATTTTTTTTTTTACCGACACCCATACCAAATCTTTTCTTGGTTCCTATCAATGAAGAAACCAATCCTCTTTCCATTTTTTCCTTAATAGTTGGATTATAGATACCCTTTAACTCTTTAAGCATATTAGCATCACACACATCATTACGTGTTTTAGTATCATTATGCTTAAGATAACAAATATCATGATGATATGCTGCTTCATCAACACGATTAACAGGCTTTGACCAATCTTTAGGTGTTAAATCAGGATTTAATCTTTTCTTTAACTTGGTACCAGGGCCAGTAAAATTATGACCAGGTAAATGCATTTCAACAGGTAAGTTATTGATTGCTTTGTTTAACAACGAACCACCTTCTTGTTGTTTAATAAATTGTGTTTTTGTTGTTCCACATTCAACACATTTTCCTCGTGCCATATTTTTACCATTTTTACTTACCGTATACTGTATATCAGTAGTATCAGTTTTCTTTCTACATTTAACGCAATACATTTTTTATATATTAAAATAAATTTTTTTAATTAAAATGGATATTGTTAATTTATCTTGGAATGAAACTTTAGCAAAAAGATTTAACCATCCTCTTTTACCAAGGAGTATCAGAGGTTTAATAGTAGGCAAATCAGGATGTGGTAAAACTACACTTTTACTTAACCTTTTGTTAAGACCTGATTGGTTAGATTATGGTAACTTATACGTTTTTGGTAAAAGTTTGTTTCAACCAGAATATCGCATACTTAAAAAAGCTTTTGAAGAAAAAATACCAAAAGAATACATATTAAGGTTGTTCTCACTTAAAGATGAAGTTCAAAACCATGATATTTCACCTACTGCATTAGTTGAAGAATGGGCAAAAACAATTAAGGAAAAATCAGATATCGATTGTGAATTTTTTGAATATGCTAGTGATGTTCCTGACCCAAGAGATTTAAATGCATCAAATAAAAACTTAATGATATTTGATGACTTACTTTTAGAAAGGCAAAACAAGTGTGAAAACTATTATGTAAGGGGTAGACATAGTAATGCTGATTGTTTTTATCTGGCACAAAATTATTTTAGACTACCCCGTCAAACTATTAGAGAAAATGCAAACTTAATATGCTTGTTTAGACAAGACTTAAAAAATCTTAATCATATTTATAGTGATCATGTAGGGGATGATATGACTAAAACAGAGTTTATTAATTTTTGTAAAAAGTGTTGGGAGATACCTCATGGTTTTGTAGTGTTAGATTTAACTAAGAACCCTAACGATGGAAAATATAGATGTGGTTTTGATAACTTTTACATACCACGAAATTACAAGGATTATAATTAAAAAAAATATATTTTTTCATTAAAATATATTTTACAAATTTATAAAATGGAAGTAGAATTACTTGAAAAGATAGTAAAAAACACTAACCATAAAACATCATTTCAAATTATCGTAAGCGATAACAAAACAGAGTTTACAACAAGATTTACTCCTCCACTTAAATTAGACCAAGATAAAGAATATGAAATAGCATTGGTTAATCTTGAAACTTATTATTCATTTCCTAATATTGATGCAAACAATAACATTTTTGTTTATACACCAGATAATGGTGCAACATGGGTAAAAATAAGAATACCTGAAGGAAGCTATGATCTAGTTGATATTAATGATGTAATTCAACAAGAAATGAGAAAAAAGGGTCATTATGATGCTGTTAATGAAGAATATTATATTAGCATCTCAGCAAATACTAATACTTTAAAGTCTATTCTTGTTTTAGAAAATGGATATCAGGTTGATTTTAACCAACAAAATTCTATTGCTAAAATATTAGGGTTCACCCGTTCTAAATATATACAAGGATTTCATGAATCAGAAAATGTAGTAAATATTCTTAGTATTAATAGCTTACTAGTTAATATAGATTTAATTTCAGGTAGTTATGTTAACGGTTCACAAAAAAATACAATTTATAGTTTTTTTCCAAATGTATCACCAGGATATAAAATTATAGAAAATCCGGTAAACCTTGTTTATCTTCCATTAACATTAAATGAAATACATAATTTAAGTGTATCAATTACAGACCAAGATGGAACATTACTCAATCTTAGAGGGGAAAATTTAACAATTAGATTTCATATAAGAGAAGCAAGATAGATATAAAAAATGGCAAACTATATTAATGCAAAAATAAATATATCAGACGGACAAAAAGAAAAAATTTTACATTCTTTTAGAAACAAAGCTCCGGCAAGTATTCGTTTAAAGCATGAGGATATTCATGGTAATGATGTAATAGCATTAACCAAACCACAAGTAAATAAACTTACAAAAGCTTATAAAAGTGGTAAGGGGGCAACGTTTAGAATGTCAACTAATCAACTTAAGCAAAATATGAAAGTAGAAGGTGGATTTTTACCTCTATTAGCAGGATTAGCTTCATCAGTTCTACCTACATTAGCAAGAACCGTTTTACCAGCTATAGGAATTGGTGCACTATCTGGTTTAGCATCTTCAGGAGTTCAAAAAGCAATGGGTAACGGGCTTTACCTTAAGAAAGGTGGTTGCCTCTGTCAAGTAGAAACTGATGGTGAAGGTTTATATCTTAAACCATACAAAGGTAAAGGATTCTATTCCGTTGGTGATGGATTGTATTTAAAACAAGGTGGTAAAATTTATGATGGAAAAGGTCTTCTTTTAGGACCTAATAGTCCATTTGCTAATATTCCTATATTAGGTGCAATTTTGTAAATTAAAAAATATGAACGTACATAAATTTGGAAATGGAAAACATAAAATAGTTCAACCAAAAACTATTTTTTGGAAACCTGTAGAAGTTAAGTATCCAGCTAAAAAAGTTAATCCTGTTACATGGGATATTTTTACCCAACAACCATTAGTATTAGAAGGAGGATTTACGAAGACGATAGCCTTAGGTATTGGTTTCAATATGAGTAAAGGCTTTGTTTTAGTTTCTCTATCTTATGCTTTAAAACTTAATCAATTAACTATTACAAATGAAGTTACATTAGAAGAGGTGGATGACATGGTTACCACAATTACAAACAACTCTAATAAAATAAAAAAAATACAAGAAAACACATTTTTGTGTCGTCTTTATTACTCAATTTAAAAAAATAGTTGTTGTTAATAAAATGGAACTAAAAGAAAAGATTTATCCAGAGCTACCAGAAGAACGAAATATACCAAATGCACCATCATTAGAGCCAGTAATAACCTCAAGAGACAATGGTCAATCATTCAGATTACAAAAGATATCAGAAATTCAGACTTTTCTAGAAAATGAAGTTAAGGAAAGAGAGCAACTAAGTAAAAAGTATTTAAAGATTAGTAAGAATGTGGACAATGTAGAAGCTGGACTAACCGTTATAGCACTAGGCGCCGGAGCAGGGGGAATCGCTTTACTATCAACCGTAGTAGCGATACCTGCAACTATGGTTCTAGAAGGCTGTGCTTTAGTTGTTGGGTTAGCCGCTTTAGTGGGTAAGTTTGTAGTTAGAAGAACCAGAACAAAATCAGAAAAACATCTTCAGATTAAAATGTTGGCTGATTCAAAGCTAAACACACTACTTACTCATATATCAAAAGCAATAACAGACAACAAAATAGATCATTCAGAATTTACTTTAATTATGGAAGAATTGGAAAAATACAAACAAATGAAGGAAGAAATTAGGAGTAAGTCAAAGAAAAAAAGCAAGCTAGAGGAATCGGAGAGTTTAATAGAGAAGGGACGAATAGAAGCACGGGAGGAATTCAGGAGGCTTGTAGAAAGGCATTCAAATTAAAACTAAAACCACCCAAGTTTAAGTGTTCTTGTGCATGTGAGATAGACAATACAAATTAAAAAAATATTTTACTTTTTAAAAAATGTCATTTTTGAAGATCCGAGACCCTTTAAAAAGGGAAGAAACAGTAAAAGAATATGTTGCACTGAAGAAAAGAATTCATGATAGTCATCTTGCAGAGAAAGAAGGCAGACATAAATATAAACAACAACTTTCTAGGTTTTTTAAACCTATTTCAGAAAAACTAGACCCTATTAAAAAATCGTTACGAGATTTTGGTATCATTGATTTAAAAGGTCTTCCTTCTATATTAGCATATGATTTAGAAAAACTTAGCTCAGAAGAAGTAGAAAGTATTGAATTAGAAAGTAAAGAAGAAGGTGGCAGAAAACCATATTTTCTTGGAAAAATTGCAAAAAAACAGTTAAAAAGATATGATGACGAAAATAGAGTTGATACAACGTTTGGGTTTTATGATAAAGATGGAAAATTATATATTGGTGATAAAGAAGTTGATATTTATAACAATTACTTAGTATTAATTGGTGTACAAGATTATGATACTGATACAGCAGGTTTGTGGGAATTAATAATTTCTAAAGTACCAAGGAAAAATATATATGATGAAATTTACGATATAGATTTTTATAAGGAAATAATGACTAAATCCAATGCTCTTTTTCTCAATAACGACCCATTAACTGGTATATCCAAATATGATGGTAAATCGCTTAAGTATAAGTGGAAATTTATACTTAAGAATATTTGGGATAGTTTAACCCATGGAGAAGGAATTACCATTATCCCTTCCAACCCTAATGCACTATTAGAAAGATTAGACCTCTTAATGGCAAGTAAAGGAGCCGGTCATACAGGCGTAAGAAATGAGTTGGTAAGTATTTGTGATGAATTAAAAAGACAGCATATATTAGATACAAAAGCTTATAAAAAATTAATGTCTAAAATATAAAATGATAACATCACAAAAGAGAGGATTTAAAAGAAGTTATGCTTATGGAGGAGCAGGAGTATTTGATACTTTAACCAATTTTCTTACAAAACTATTTACGAGTCAAGCAGCTAAACAAATTGCATCTTCAGCAGTTGATGTTGGTAAGAGTGTAGCTAAGGAAGGAGCAAAGAAAGCGTTAGAGGTTGGAAAGAGTGCCGCGGTTGATGCAGGTAAAAAGTTAGTTCAAAAGGCTTTAACACCAAAATCTAAAAAGATTATAGAAAAATATACTCAAAAGCCTACTACAACAACTCAACCTGCAGCGCAAAATATTAATGCTTTAATAGATGGTAGTGCCATTGCTATTCAAGATTTAGTTAAGAAGTTAAATAGTAAGGGTGGTGGAGTTAAAGTAATATAAATTTAAGTTAAGTAAATTATTGCATTAAATAAAAAAGAATGACTAATCTAAAATTTAATTTAACACATTATGAAAAATACAATACAAAAAAGGTTAGTATCCTTTATGCAAATTTAAAACTTGATGAAGATTGTGAAGTAATAGATAGCAGTGATACAAATTATGATTATAAAAAGGTTGTTTTAAAATTGTCACCTGAAAAAGCTGATATCATTAAGGAATTTGAAGAAGATATAAATCAATATCTAAAAAAAAATAATATGTCTAAGGTAACCATACTTTACGGAAATAGAATTTATCTAAAAATGAAAAAAAACCTTTCACTAGAAAAAATTAAAAATATTAAACTTAAGGGTGTGTATGTAAATGATGAAAACAAGTCATTCCCTCAACTATGGGCAAATTAATTTAAACAATTATAATTTGACTTAAAAATTATAATTGCATATAATAAAATGGATATATTAAATATTAAAGCACCGATTTTTAAAGATGATAGTATTGATGAATATGAATATCATGAGTATGAACCTATTACAGGAACCAATCTAAACAACTCTGGAGGAAATATTAGGATTGATATTGAAACACAAGATATTTTTTATCATCCTTCAGAGTCATATTTACAAATTATAGGTAAATTAGTAAAAAATGATGATACTGATTATAATGAAGTTGATGTGGCAACCTTAATAAATAATGGACTATTATATCTGTTTAAAAATATCAGATATCAACTAAGTGGGCAAGAGATAGAAAGCATTAATTATCCTGGTCAGACTACAACAATGCTTGGACTTTTAAAGTACCCAGATGACTTTGCTAAATCACAAGGGCTAAACCAATTGTGGTATAAAGATACTAGTAGATTAGCTGATGTTGTTAATAATATAGGTTTTAAGATAAGAAGGGATTATATTTTTAGTTCAGAACCAGTTGGAACCTTTAGTTTTAGGATACCTTTGAAACATATATTTGGTTTTTGTGAAGATTACAACAAAGTTTTGTATGGTATGAAACAAACTTTAACCTTAACAAGAAATAATAACAATGACGCAATTTTTAGAGCTGGTGCCGTTGATGATGGTAAAGTTGTATTAGAGAAGGTATCTTGGTTTATGCCTCATGTAGAGCCGGAAGATGGTAATAGGATGGAACTTTTTAAATTTATTGAGAAAAAAGAAAAATTTCCAGTTGGATATAGAATGATACAAAGCGATAGTATAGCGGTTCCGCAAGCAACAGGTTTTACTTGGAGGTTATCATCTAAATCATCTCCTGAGGTGCCGCGTTTCTTAATTGTTGGTTTTCAATCTAGAAAAAGTGGTCGTCAAGATCAAAACCCAGCTATATTTGACAGCATAAATACAAAAAATATTTATGTTATGCTAGGATCCAGAAAATTTCCTGCATATGATTATGATATAAATTTTGTTACTAATAAAATTAGTAGAATATATGGTGAAGCTGCTTCATTTAGAAAAAAGTTTTTTAACATGGATGAATTAGTATCAAACCCTAATATTACTCCTTCAGATTACAAACTCCTTTATCCTTTGTTTGTGTTTGATTTAAGTAAACAAAGTGAAAGACTTAAGTATTCTGTTACTGATATTCACATTAAAGCAACATTCAATCCACCTAGTCCAGCAGATACTATAGCTTATGCTGTTTTACTTAGTGATAGACTAATTAACTTCCAGAGTGATGGGAATAAGATGAGTGTAGTATATTAAGTAATTTTTTACTTAAAATAAATGAAAAAGGTTGCTGATTTTAAGAAAATATTAACAGATAACAATATTAAGTGGTATTCCTATTGGAACAAGAAAAAGTATATTGATGTGTTAAAAGAGCATGGTTTGTATCCTGAAGAGGAAGAAAAAAAATTTTTAAAAAAAATTCCTAATTATGAAAGATTAAAGGATATTGCTAAAAACCCAAAGAGGGTTACCTTAAAGGATGTTGAAACTGAAGAGGTGAAAGAGTTTCCATCAATTTATAAGGCTGGTAAGTTTATTGAAAAATGTCCACAAACAATTGAAAACTGGAATGGTAGAGTATGGAAAGGTAAATATAGAATTGATATTCTTTAATTTTATTATTTATGAAAAAAAATAATAAAATTTGACTTAAGGAAATAATATTTTATTTAAAAAAAAAAATGGATCGACAGTTTGATAGATATAATGTAGCTGGATTAAGAAATTTAGCAAGGGAAAGGGGATTAAGAAGATACTCAAGGCTTAGACGTGATGAACTAATAACTCTTTTGATTAATACGGGACCCTCAATATTAGATAGAGACATCGTTGCCGTTGATGCACCAATATTACAACCAACGCCCTATATACCACCAAGACAAAGACCAACCAGTCAACAAACTACTTCAGTTAATGATTTGCTAAGGAGTTTAGAAAATGTAAGAGTAGAACAACCAAGTATAACACCAGAACTTAATGCTTTAAAAAATAAAATAAAAAGTATATATGATGAAGAAAGAGAGGAAAAAATAAAAATAATACAAAATAGATCTGCCTTAGATAATTATGCAACTGAACATAAAATAGATGGTATACCTGTTAAAACGTTACAAGAGTTTTTAATGCTAACAAAACCAACAATTGAAAAACTTTTAAGTAGCATGCATAGTCATAAAGTAAAATTAAATCTTCAATGTTTTATGGAAAGAGGAGAGGATAATAATAGACAAATAGTAAAAGCAAATTTTTCTTCTGGTAGTTATGAGATTTTCTTAGAAGGAACCAATATAACAGAAGTATACTTAAATATGATGGAAAGAATTATAGAAAATTTTATTAAATTTACTTCAAATGGTAGTGGTTGGTCGTTTAATAGTGTGGTTCATTTAAAGTTACATAGTGTTATTTATGAACCATTAAGAGCAGGTGGATTTCTACCCCTACCTAAGTGGATTGCTAACAAAAAGGCATGTATTAATATGAAAAGTAAGGATGATGAATGTTTTAAATGGTGTGTTTTAAGGCATTTAAATCCAAAAAATGATAATAAAGAAAGAATTGGTGATTTAAAATCTAAGGAAAATAGCTTAAATATGAAAGGAATTAAATATCCTGTTTCTTTACAGGATATAGATAAGTTTGAAAGACAAAATCCAACAATTAGCGTTAATGTTTTTGGGATAGTAGAAGGTAAGGAAAAAATCAAACGTATTAGAGCTATAAAAAGTTTAAAAGAAAATCATATAAATTTGTTATATATTGAAGATGAAGAAGAAAAAACACATTATGTTTTAATAAAAAATATTAATGCTTTACTGAGAACACAAACTGCCTCTAATAATAATGTTGAGTATTGTATGCTTTGTATGAACCATTTTGGTAGTGAAGAACTTTTAGAAAAACATATGGAGCGTTGTGAAGATCATGATGGAGTTGATTTAATAATGCCTAAGTTTGATCCTGAAAATCCTGAAAAAATTTTAATAAAGTTTGAAAACTATTGTAGAAAAATTATGGTACCATTTGTAGTTATTGCTGATTTTGAATGTATATTACAAAAAATAGAACAACAACAAAAAAGTAATACTATTGAAACACAAAAGCATATACCTGTAAGTTATAACTATCTAATTTGTCCTTCTAATGATAAAATTATGAAACCAGTATTAAGAGGATATGTAGGTGAGGATGCCGAAAAACATTTTATAGATACTTTAACTAAAGATGCCAAACAACTTTATAATGAATTTTATAAAAACCCAGTAGAAATAGAAAAATTAACTGAAGATAAAGTTAGAAAACATAAAAATGAAGTAAAATGTTGGATATGTGGTGGTAAATTTACGCATAAAAATTATAAAGTAAGAGATCATTGTCATTTTACTGGTGAGTATAGAGGTGCCGCACATAATGAATGTAATCTTAAAGCAAAAGTTCCAGATTTTATACCTGTTATCTTTCATAATTTATCTGGTTATGATGCACATATTTTTATTAAGTATCTTGGTAAAAAAAGTGGTAGAATTGATTGTTTACCTAACACAGAAGAAAAATATATTAGTTTTACAAAACATCTAAAGGTAGGAAATAAACATATTAATTTAAGATTTCTTGATAGTTTTAAGTTTTTAGCTAGTAGTTTAGAAAAAATTGTAGAAAATTTAAAAGATGAAAATTTAAAAAATTTAAAGTATTATTTAAAAAATCATCGTGGTGGTTATACAGAAGAGAAATTAAAATTGTTAAGTAGAAAGGGTATCTTTCCTTATGAATGGATGGATAGTTTTGATAAGTTAAAAGAAACACAACTACCACCTATAGAAGAATTTTATTCAAGCTTAAATGGAGAAGGAATTTCAGAAGAAGATCTGGCACACGCGTTAAAAGTGTGGGATATTTTTGGTTGCAAAACTATGTCTGATTATTTACAACTATACAATGAAACAGATGTTGTACTTTTAGCTGATGTTATGGAAAACTTTAGATTTTCTATGCATAAAGAATTTGGTTTAGATCCTGCTTGGTATTATACTTTACCTGGATTTGGATGGGATGCTATGCTTAAGGTAAGCGAAATAAAATTAAAAAAACTTACTGATATTAATATGCTTAACTTTTTTGAAGCATCAAAAAGGGGTGGCACTTGCATGACAAGTATTAGACATTTTGAAGCAAACAATAAGTATATGGGTGATGAGTATGATTCAACTAAACCTAGTATATATGGGTTTTATATCGATAAAAACAGTCTTTATCCTTGGGCTATGAGTAAGCCTTTACCTGTAAACTATTTTAAGTGGATGACAGAAGAAGAATTAAATAACTGGGAAAAATACCCGTGTACCCTGGAGGTTGATTTGGAGTATCCTAAAGAGTTACATGATTTGCATAATGAAATGCCTTTAGCAGCAGAAAAATTAAAAGTTAGTAAAGTAGAAAAGTTAATACCAAACTTAAATGATAAGGAAAAATATATACTTCATCATGAAGCTTTAAAGACTTACCTGAGATTAGGATTAAAAATTAAAAAAATACATCGTGGAATTAAATATCAAGAGAGTACCGCTATTAAAAAATATGTTGATAAGTGTGTGGCTTTAAGAACACAAGCAAAGAAGGATAAAAATAAATTTTTAGATAATTTATGGAAGTTAGCAATGAATTCTGTTTTTGGTAAAACCATGGAAAATATAAGAAATAGAGTAAACATAGAATTAGTTAATGGTGAAAATAGTGAACGATTTAAAAAGTTAACAGCAAAACATAACTTTCATAATCATACTATATTTGATGAAAATTTGGTTGCGGTACATATGAAAAAAACATGGATTAAATATGATAAGCCAATTTATTTAGGAGTAAGCATACTTGATATTAGCAAAACAACTATGTTAGAAGATTATTATAACTATTTTAAAAATAAATTTGGTGAAGATAAAGTATTTATGTGCTATACTGATACTGATAGTTATGTTTTAAAAATAGAAACTGAAGATTTGTATGAAGATTTAAAAGAGGATGCCGATGATTTGTTTGACTTTAGCAATTATCCGAAAAATCATCCATTGTATAGTGATAAAAATTGTAATGTGTTAGGTAAGTTTAAGGATGAAATGGAAGGAGATCTTTTAACTGGATTTGTAAGTCCTGGAGCAAAAACTTATGCTATGAAAAAATTAGTCTTAAAAAAGGATAAAGAAGGTAATGCGTTAACTGATAAAAATGGTATGTTTGTTTATGAAGATAGTTCATCAGAAACTAAAAAATGTAAAGGAGTTAAAAAGTCAGTAATAAAAAAAGACCTAAAATTTAAATCTTATAAAGATTGTTTGGATACTGAAAAAGATTTTTGTGTAACTATGGGAGGAATAAAAAGTAAACTTCATGAATTAATAACTATAAAAATGAAAAAAATAGCATTAAGCTTTGAAGATGATAAAAAGGGTTTGATACTGAGGGATGGTAGTTATAGAACTTTATCATGGGGTCATTATAGATTACAAGGATTAACAGAAGAAGAAAGAGAAATGTATGAAGCACAGGGGGCAAGACCAAAAACAAAATAATAAAATATTTAACCTTGTTTATGAGGTTAAATATTTATAATTTTTTTTCACCATCATCCCACCCCACTAACCGATAAACCCGCTAGCCATTGCATGACGCGTTGGTTGATGGGGGGTTTCAAGTGGTTAAGTGATGTAAGGGTTTGCTGGTTAGCTGATGCGTTGGTTAGCCGGTTAGCTGATGCCGTTGGTTAGCCTGATGCAATGACGTGTTGGTTGATGAAATTTTTTTTTTAAAAAATTAAATTTTTTTTTTCGAAAATTTTTTATTTACTGAGTGTGGGGTTAGGGTGGGTTATAATATTTGAATTGGAGGTAAAAGGATTAGGATGGGGGTTAGTTTGATTTAATTATGAATGCTTAACCTATTGGTTTTGATAATTTTATGATTTCATGATTTCATGAGCATGTGGCTTAGAGAGAGGGCGTGTTACATGAAATTTTTGGTGAGGGTTAAGATAGAACATGAAATAAGCTTATTTTGTTGTATAAGGGGGGTGAGGGGTGATAAGGGGGGTGAGCCAGATCAAGTAATATCAATACTACTCTTATTTCTTTTATTTACTAGTACAGGTGTTAAATACTTGAGCCAACCTCTATGAAATGGGAGGGGGGAGGGGGGGGGGGGAGGGGTTTAATGCATTTGCAAGAGATATCGACTCATGTCAGCTTGCGCATTTCTTTCACGCTTGACCTGAGTCGAAACCTTTTGCTATTAGTAAATTTTCTGCATTTTGAATACCCATCCTACCTGATGGTTCAGTCGGCATTGAGACAAACTGGACCTATTGAATGCGACGCCTTGCTAGGTAGGAGGCAGTAGGAAGATGCTTTAACCCTTTACCACTCAATCCCTACTTTTAACGACCCTGAGCAAAAGGCCTTTTGAAAACATTGTGGGAAAAGGAGAAAATGCTGGTAACCAGCATTTCCTCCTTTTCCCACAATGTTTTCTACCCTTCCCAAACCAAATTTCAGTTTTAGAATGGCATTTATTTTTTCGTCTGCAAATCCTTTCAATTTCAATCAGTCTAAAATGTTGTCGTTTGGTAAAGAGTTAAACCCCTCCCCCTTTACCTAAAGCGCTGGTCAGGCGAGCATTTGTAACATCAAGCCGAGTCACGGTAGCTCAGTCAGTAGCGTACAAGACTTGAGAATAGGAGGTCGCTTGTTCGATTCCCGGCTCGCCCATTTTCTTTCCGAGGACTGGTGATAGTCATTGCGACAGGATTAATTCCTCTCTCACCGCTGACTGTTGTTTCGACGATGTTTAGGTGGGAAAGCAGCCAGTGGCTAAGAAAGAATATTGTGCGGAGTAATGGCAAAAGAAACTCTAGGAAAGTATAGATAGGTGCACTGGCCGCCGCAATATAACTGAAACAATGTTGAAAACAGCGTTAAACATCAATCAATCAATCAATCAATCAATTATTATTTTCAACCAATAAAATAATATCAATGTCTCAATCAATCGTAACATTGAATCCTCATTGACTAAAAAAGAGTTCGAGGGTGGCGGGGGGGGGGGGGGAATCTCGACTTTAAGTTGGGAGAATAACAGATCAATGTATAATTAGTTGACCGGAATTCCGAGTAACACCAATAAAATTGTTCGATACAAGGATATTTCATCACGAAAGATGGTTCTTTCGTTCCAAAGAAATCAATAAATCGATAGCTATATCTCTACTTGACCTAATAACGTTGAAACATTGATGCTTATTTACTTCATATCTTTTTATCTGCTTAACTCTTAACCAAAACAATCCCGAGTTCGAGGGACCTTGACGGCGCAGCCTTTGGGAACATTCGGGGAAAAGGAGAAAATGCTGGTGACCAGTATTTTCTCATTTTCCGACATTGCTGTCTACCTTTTAAGGACCAATCCTATCACCTCAAAGTACATACTTTGTCGTTTGCAAATGCTTTCAGATCTAACAATTCTTATCCTTTATCCCGTTAAATACATGAAATGAAATTTTCAGACCAACTGCAAAAACCCGAATAATGCTCTTTCAAACTTATTTAAGGAAAAATATCTCTTTATCGGACAGTGTAGATCCAAGATCAGACTGCACGTTCTGTGCAGTCTGATCTTGATCTACACTGTCCGCAAAAGGTCAGTGAGTCTCGCTTCGCAGTTTAGGGGCTAAATCCTGTTTCGTAAAGAATTTATTAAATTGATAAATTGGTGTCACTTACGCTCCTTTCAAACATTTTTCTCCAGTTACTTCAAGGCGACAACTTGCTTATTCATGTATGTTATGGATTTCATGGGTTCTACGCTAGGGCTCTCAATTGTCTTGCCGGAGGGCACCCCAACGAAAAACCCAGCGCCTCGTGTACATATCGAACCCATGGCATTCAGGTTACTTTTACACCTTTAAATCTTTACCACACAATCCCGACATTTAACGAGCCTTTAAAAGAAACCTATTGAAAACGTTGTGGGAAAAGGAGAAAATGCTGGTTACCAGCATTTTCTCCTTTTCCCACAATGTTTTCTATCTTACCCATAACAAATTTCATTTTTTTAGTCCCATTTATTTTGTCTTCTGCAAATGCTTTCAATTTGGACCAGTCTAAAATTTTGTAGTTTGGTAAAGAGTTCACGCTACTCTTTTCATCGGCGAAGAAAAGAAACTAGACTGTTTTTGATGGATGAAAATATAAATCTATTTTGTTATTTTGTCTGTTTGGTGTTTATCTTCGTTTTCAGCTTTATTTCAGTGATATCGTGGTGGCCAGTGCACCTCGCCATGCTTTTACCGGTGTTTCTTTTACCATTAAATCACACAACATTCTGCTCAAGCCATTGACTGCTTTTCCACGTAAAACATCGACGAAATATCTTCAGCGGTGAAAGGTGGTATGAGTCCTGTCGCAATTACTGTAGTCAATCCCCGGAAAGAATTTCGTCGAGTTCGAAATTCGTACCAGCGATCCTTGGATTTCAAGCACTGTACCCTACAGACTGAGCTATCCCGGAGTTGTCCTTTAACTCTTCATTAAACGACAAGCTTTTGTTTCAGGGTCAATAATTTTCTCAAAAGCAAAAGCATTAAACCCTTTTTTCACAGAGCATGGTTCATTTAATTTGTCAACTGATAAAGCTTTCAATTTTGACATGTCTAAATTTTTCTTGTCAAGTAAAGAGTTAAAGGAATATAGATTTTTTTTTCCCTGCGACGACTTGTTTCTGCCACACTATATCAGAATCAGTATGATTTATGTGACATATTCATTATCGTATCCATTACCGATACATCAGTCCTGTTCATCCACAGGCTTGTGTTGTTTCTTTTTATCAAACTTTGCCCTCTGTAGCCTTTACCAGACAATCCCGACTATTAACGACCCTGAGGAAAAAGCCTTTTGAAAACATTGTGGGAAAAGGAGAAAATGCTGGTAACCAGCATTTTCTCCTTTTCCCACAATTTTTTCTACCCTATCCAATACATAAATCACTATTTAAGCTACACTTAATTTGTCGTCTACAAATGCTTTGAATTTGGTCCAGTCTAAAATTTTGTCGTTTGGTAAAGAGTTAAGACAAGGTGTCCAGCTCTGTTACCTACCGAACAACCCCAGTCTTTTTTGTCAGTTAATTTTCACATATTTCTGAACTGAAATGGGAAAAAAGTATTTGAGCCACGCTCTCGCAAAACGGGACTTAATGCATCTCCGTGATGCATGATACCAAGCAAGTGATCACATTATTGGGGATCCATAAAATCCGTTATGTCTGACAACCGACTGTATCATAAGGTAGACTGGTCCTTTGACATACAGAAAATTATCCCAGGCTGACCTGGGTCGATACTTTTCGCAGATGCATTAAGCCCCCTTTTCACAGAGCATGGCTTATTTACGTTAACCCTGTACCAAAGGACGGAATTTGTCTAATATCAAAGCATTTGCAGACGACAAATGTGGTTCAAATGATGGAATTTGTGCGTGAAAGGACAGGAAACTTGACCCTGTGAGAAAAGGAGAAAATGCTGGATGTCAGCATGTTCTCCTTTTCCTAAAATGTTTTCCAAAGCATTTTCTGTCAGGGTTGTTAAAACTCGTGGTTGCGTGGTAACTGTGTTTTGTGGTAATTTACCTGGAAGGTAGAACGCAACAAAAGCATATATATTAAGAGGGCTTAACAGGTCGTTTATATTGCGTTTAACGCCACTTTCAACGTTATTTCAGTTACATCGCGGCGGCCAGTGCACATGTCCATGCTTTCCTGGATATTCTTTTACTAGTACACAGTATTCTTTCCAAGCCACTGGCTGCTATAAAGGTGAAACCCAAGAAACCGCCAGGTTTTCTACATGCTCTCATAAAACGGAAATTTCAATACAACGGTGAATATATTAAAGGATTCTGATTGGTCAATATCATTTATTTAGCAGTTTCATCGGCCTACCAGATTTTTCCATTATATTGAGTTTTTACGGTGGGATTAGGAAAACATGTACCCCTCAAAAAAAATTATTTTTCGTTTTTTCCTATATGAACAGTATTATTTACATAACAAGAAAGCACTGAATTCCTACACTAGGCTGGACGGGAGATACTACTCAGTTATTACCCTTGATTCCTTCCTGTCAGTTCATAACAGTTCATCGTAATCATTTACGGGTAGCAAAACTACTGCACCAGTAAATTTAGTGGCATGTTTTATTTTAAATTGGAATTATAATGAAAATCTGAATAGTCCCCTGTAACATTTACTCACTTCGCCTCCAGTGAAAAGAAACATCCTGGAGATACAACGATATTGTTCTCTTTAGAAGACTTAATTCTTTCAGCGCCAATGGCCCATAATGAAAAATATGGACTATTGCGGACGGCATAGATCAAGATCAGACTGCACAGAACGTGCAGTCTGATCTTTGATCTATACCGTCTGCTTGTTTAATCAAGCTTATAAGGAGTTTAGGTGGATTTTATTTTCAGCTGATGGAAAAAGCCGAGTTTATATGAACCATGCTCTGTGCAAATGGAGCTTAATGCATTTGCACAAAGTTTCGCAGACTGACCTGGGCCGAAACTCTTTGCTTGGGGTCAATATTCTGCATCTCCGAGGACCAGTCTACCTCATGATTCAGTCATTTGTTAGAGAAAATGGATACAATGGATTCATGTTTATATGATGACTTGCTTGGTATCATGCATCACGGAGATGCATTAAGCCTCCTTTTGCCAGAGCATGGCTCACATATTTGGCGTCGAGAGCGCTAAAGAACATTTTCGTGTTATAAATTAGTGCGTAATTCAATTTGTCTAGTATGTGTACTTTCCTGCACCATTACTAAACAAATGCGGACTTTTACACTCTTGAAGTAGGGAGCGATTGAAAATGATTTCTACGTTCCGTTTCGAGTATATTTCTTTCTTAGACCAGCACTCAGTAGCTCAGGTGGCAGAGCATGAGACTTGTGAACGTCAACTCTCCGGTCACTTAAGGTGTGGGTTCGGTCCCCACGCCTGGCCACATAAATTACTAATAGCCTTTTCGGATAAGACGTTAACTCTTTACCAAACGACAAAGATTTAGACTGGTCCAGATCGACAGCATTTGCAGACGACAAAATAAACATAATTGAAAAATTGAAAATTGTTTTGGGTAGGATAGAAAACATTGTGGGAAAAGGAGAAAATGCTGGTTACCAGCATTTTCTCCTTTTCCCACAAGGTTTTCAAAGGACTTCTTTCACAGGGTCGTTAAAAGTCGGGACTGTGTGGTAAAGAGTTAAACCGAGGTCCCGTGTGACGGCGCTATACACTGAGTGTGTTAAAAGAACCAGGTGTAACAAAGGATTGGTTTCATCCTGTATCCTGCACTGTCCCCTGTAATATTTATAACTAACAGCCTTCTGGGGACGTCGCGCATATGTGCAACCGGCGGCGAAGATAGATAAACGAAAATCAACCAACTATATGTCGTCTTTATGTCACAAAGTTTTCAAAAATGTCAGCTGCAAGACGAACAAAGTTGTCCGCACATGTGAATGGTAAAATTGCTCAATGAATTAAATGGTCATATACAAGTCAGCAGAATAGAGCTAAAACACCATACTGTTTTCTGGTTACCAGCATTTTCTCCCTTTTTCCACGATGTTTTCCAAAGCCTTCTATCAAAGGGTTGTTAATAAACAAGATTGCTTGGCATAGGTTTAAGGACTAAAAAGCCAATCTACTGCTCTTGAAGTATTCTTTGATCTATGATATCAACGGTTTAATTAACTCTTTGCCAAACGACAAGATTTTTGACTTTCCTCCTTTTTCCACAATGTTTTTCACCCTTTTTAAAGACACATTCTATTGTTTAAGTCCCATTCAACATGTCGTGGGGAAATGGTTTCCATTTAGGCAAGTCTAGAATCTTGTCTGGTATAGAGTTATAAATCTTGTCGTTTGGCCAAAATCATAAATCAAAGAACACATTAACGTTTTGAGCTATATTTACCCCTTCCCACTATGTTTTCAAGGTCTTTCTATCAAGGGAGCGTGTAAACACGTGATTGTTCGTAAAAAAGTTAAATGCATGGCTGAAAATTCCAAAGTTTTCTTTGATTTATGATTTTGGCTGTTTGGTGTTCTTTGAAGTAGAATTTAGGCGTAGAATGACGCATCCACGAGCGTTGTTCGACAGCCTTCATGGTTATTTTATGCCGGAAAAGAGTGGAAAAAGATGAATAATTTCTATGAAATGTATTTCTAGAACAGGCAGTAATAAACTCTAAATTACAAAATGTTTGCTTTTGATGTGTTTCTTTTTTCTGTCTCGAATGTCAAAAATTTAAAGAGCATTAACCAGATTTCATTTCTCAACTTTTTTCTTTAGAAAATTTCAAGAAACACTCGTTTGTGCACGTGCAGAGATGGTTTTAAAATCAAAGCATAGATAGGAATTAAGCGGTGCTCCTGCAAAATTAGATATCATACATCTCCGTGATGCATTATACGAGAAGTATTCAAATATGGACGCATCTAAGCACCTAAAGTTTGATATTTCATAGGTTTCACTGAAATTTTTAATTTTGTGCCCTCAAAGTATTCACCTCCAGCAGATATACTAAGTTTCAGTCTCCGGATCCAATCTTTGAAGGCATTTTCATAGTCTTTTTTAGATATACTATGAAGACACGGGAATATTGCAGAACCTACATGTATGTGTTTGTGCTGAACAAATTTTCGACCTGAAAGGTATTTTTTAGCTTTGGAAATAAAAAGAAGTCACAAGAAGCAAGGTCAGGTGAATACGGAGGGTGGGGGGTGCACAACGACTTTTTCCTGCTTCGGAAAGCCTTGCACCTCGTACAAAAGACAATGACTGAAACTGATGGTTTACACACGTTGAAATAGAGTTGACAGAAAATGAATTCCTAGGTCTTCATTTTATCGCAAGTCACTGATATAATTATGGATCCATAAAATCCATTTTGTTTAACAAACAACTGACTCATGACAAAGACTGGTCCTTTGACTTGCAGAAATTTGACCAATAGCAAAAAGGTTCGACTCAGGTTAGACTGCGCCGACTCGAACTGAATTTGTCGTCTTCAATTTGGGAACAGTCTACTGTTTTGTCGTAGTTATGTTAACCCTTAGGCTGCTTATCGCGACTCACTGACCTTTTGCGGACAGCGTAGATCAAGATCAGACTGCACAGAACGTGCAGTCTGATCTTTGATCTACACTGTTCGGTAAGGAGATATCTTCCCTCCAAAATTCCGTGTGAAAAGTTTGGGGTTTATACTATCGGGTTGAAAGTTTCATTTCTCTTATTCAGCAGGATAAGGGTTAATTAGTAGAACTTTATGTAATGTTAAAGAGCTTGATACTTGCCATTTCTTTTAGCTATCTCTTTTTGCGGAGTTGAACAAAACCGAGAAAGCTACGCTACCCATGAATCCGTGCAAACGTGCGGCCGCCGCCTGCCTCTGCTGGACGGAAAAAGGGGGCTCATCGCGGGCCAGATATGAACTAAGCATCACGCTTTGGTTATATAGCACAAAAAGAATGGAAAAGAATATTTATTTAGATTTTTTTTCAAACTTTGTTTTTGTTTTTCTATTTTCAGTTGACGAAGTGGAACGAACTATTACCATCCAGCTAGATGGAGAAGAAGCAACCATGGAGTTTATAGACGTACTTCCTGAAGAGGTGAATTAATTTTCTCATTTTTACGGTCAATGTTCTTACCTCCCTTTATGGATGGTGTCCATATTATGCAAATAATTTCAACCGATACATAGTATTATTGATTGTATCCCATCGACGAAGTTACAGGGTGAATCAAGGAATCAGTTTGTCCGCCTATCCGTCTGTCTGTCCTTCTGTAGAAGCAGTTTCAGGTCATTTTCTTCCCTTACAGTTTTCAACCAATGTGACTGAAATTGTAATGGACACCTTTTTACCAAAGAAACTTGTGTACCTGTAATTTTCATTTTGATTAATCGACTGTCACAGGAGTTATGGCCCTTTTATATTGTTTCCTGATCTGGTGACACGGCAACCGATGGGGTTCATTTGCCTTCTATTTGGGCTACGCTCTGGCAAAATGGGGTTTAGTGCATCTCCACGATGCATTACAGAAAGCAGTCATCACATAATTAGGGATCCATAAAATTCATTTTGTCTAACAATCAACTAAATGATGTAGTAAAGTTGTCCTTTGAGCTGCAGAAAATTGACCCATAGCAAAAAGCTTCGACACAGGTCAGCCTGCGCGGACTGTCCAGAATCGATGCTTTTTGCAGACGCACTAAGCCCTCTTTTCACACAGCATGGCTCCGCTATGTTTGGATGTGGATAAAAATAGAACAGTGCAACAGTCTGCATCTCTGTATGGTTGGATCAGGTAGATTTGCGTGTGTAGAAAGGTGCGTATCGGATGAGACCGAAAGTCGAATCCGATGCGAATCTGCTACACACGCAACGATGGTTTATCCGACTACACAGAAATGCTTACGGTTTTTATGTTCCTTTTATTAGACTAGCGAAGCTAGTCTATAGGCATCAAGACTGACCTAGAGTCAAAGTAAACAAAAAACCCCACAGTTGCCAAATACTGCCTCACAGAAAAATACTTCTTTCTGTTATAAATCTTAATTCTGTAATATGTGAAAATTTTGACAAAAACCACTAAATCTCTACCTCTCCGATTTGAATCTTATTACAAAGTAATAAACTGAACAAGATGTCATTTACAAGGTACAAGATCTTTGCTTATATGGAAATTAAATGACCTATGCAAAGCAGAGAATCACGTTTTCCTACACCACTGTAACATTATGAATGAATCTATTAATAGATACACCTAGGTAACTTGTAGCAAATCCCAGTTACATTAACCCTCACTGGACATGGAACCCTTGTCATTCATTCAGTCATTCATTAGATCATTGTGTACAGTTAAACTGTTATGTTTTAAACTGATATTCTAGTCTTGAATATTAACCCTTTACCAAACAATGCCAAGTTTTAACAATACTGAAGAAAAATCCCCTTGAAAACATTGCGGGAAAAGGAGATAATGCTGGTAACCAGCAATTTCTCCTTTTCCCACATTGTTTTCTACCCTTTTGGAATCAGGTTTCATCAGTTCAACCACTTTTAATTTATGGTCTGCAACAGCTTTGAATTTGGACTGGCGTAAAATTTTTCGTTTAGTAAAGAGAGTTAAATAGTTAACTACATCTAGTGCTATTGGATATTGACTAATTGATTGCATGGTGTTGAACGCCGTTTTCAACATTATTGCAGTGATAATGCGGCGGCCAGAGCACCTACCCATGCTTTCCAGGAGTTTCTTTTACCAGCACTACCGCGACTCAAAGACGTTTTGCGGACAGTGTGGATTAAGACCAGACTGCACAGAGCATGCAGACCGATCTTGGATCTACGCTGTCCGATGAGAGGATATATTATTTTCTCCAAAATGTAACTTTGAAATAGCAATATTCAGGTGTTTACCATCGGCTTGAAAGTTTCGTTTAACATTTTTAGCATGTTAAGGGTTAAACTTAAACTGGATTACAGTTAGCCAATAGCACGTATAGCTCCAACAGCTCAGTTGGTAGTGTACAGGACTTGGGAACAGGTGGACTCTGGTTCGATCCCCGACTCGGCAAGTTTCTTTCCGAGGATTGATGATAGTCATTGTGACAGGATTCATTTCTCTCTCACGTTTCGACGATGATTCCAATATAAATATGGGAAAGCACCCAGTGGCTTGGAAAGAATATTGTGCGGAGTACTGGTAAAAGAAACTCCAGGAAAGCATGGATATGTGCACTGTCCACTGCTACATAACTGAAATAATGTTGGAAACAGGGTTAAACACCATACAAACAATCAATCGATCAAATTCGCTAGTCTGGCAGTACTTTCAGTACTTTGATTATATATCTAACCTTTATAACATTAAAAAAAAAAATAACAAGAAAGAGAGCCGCACGTTGTCGGGATCTGATGGAAAGAGCCGAACGTGAGTACATAGAGGTACTCCGTGAACACTTTGATATTTTACACGGAGTATAAGTTTGACACGGAAAAATGTATGCAGGTCTGTTGTATGTGTTTTAGATAACGTCCATATTTTAGTCAGTTGATTGAAAGCTATGTAATAGTCAAAGTACTGAAAGTACTGACACACAAGTGAATGTGAAATGAGTGACCTTGATAAAGGTAAAAACTTGGTTTGTCCAAGACTGAAGACAAAAAGTCCAAACTAGTCATTAAGTCCATTCAATTTTGATCCGGCAAGAGCCCGTTATTAAGTTCGATCCGGTGACTTTACCCAAAAGCCGCCCAGAGCCTTGTCATAATAGGAAATAGAAAAAAAAAGTTTGTTGAACTCTAATTGAGAAAAAGCAAATAAATAACAAACCAATTTAACGAATTTGTATTTGAATACATGTACTGTCTAGAGATAACCGTTAAGATGATTTTTTTTTTGCGTTTTCACTTCCCTAACGGCTTGACGAACCTGTAGCTAGACGAGACCTAAAAGACCCACGAGGATGAAAAAGGTTATGTTGGGATAAGTCAAGATGAGTCTGATTTGCATAGGTCACTGACTTTACTAACATTTAAGCAAACATCATTCTTGTACCTTATTGATGATATCTTTGTCAGTCTGTGACTTTTTAAGTAGACATCGTTCAAATCGGAGTGGTCGAGATTTTGCAGTTCATGTCAACATTGTCATATTTAACAGATTTACGATCTCTAACAGATTTCTAACGAAAAGAATCATTTTCTGTGGGCAGTATTTGGCGACTGTGGGTTTTTTTTTTTTGTTTACATTTGAACCTGGGTTACTTCTCGATGACAATAGCCAAGCGATTTTCTAAAAACTGAAACTGAACAAAGATCGATTTTGAAGCGTCGGATATCTCAGTCTACAAAGAGCATTTAGTGCTAAAAGGGAACCATGCCGTCATAACTGACTGACTGACCCAAATGCACGTATTAAGCCTTTACCATACAATCCCGACTTTTAACGACCTTAGGCAAAAAGCCTTTTGAAAACATCGTGGGAAAGGAGAAAATGCTGGTAACCAGCATTTTCTCCTTTTCCCACAATGTTTTCTACCCTTCCCAAACTAAATTTCAATTTTTTAGCTATATTTGATATGTCGCCTACAAATGCTTTGAATTTGGACAAGCCTGAAATTTTGTCATTTAGTAAACAATTAACCAACCATTCTTAATAGCATTCTAGATTTAGGAAGTAGGGCAATTTCTGATTGGCTAAACAGTTCGGTTTAGATAATAAGAAATTGCTTTAATTTAAAATGTAGAAAATATTTAAGAGATAGATCAGTAATGGTTGAAGAATATGCCCCCCTCTTGTGATTCGTTATCAAGTCATTATTTTGTTTCTATTTTTAGGACTCGGAAGATCACGAGATCGACCTTACGTCAGACGCTTACGTTGTCGTATATTCCGTAATTGACAGGACGACGTTCGACGCGGCAGTACAGAGCTTGTACAAATTACGTCACGGCATCGGGATAGATCGACCAATCGTACTGGTTGGAAATAAGATAGATCTCGTCAGAAAACGAAAAGTGAAACGAAACGGTACGAGAATTAAGATTATGTACCAAATAACACCCTTACATCGTTACCAATTAATCAGTCTGAAGAGGGAGGTTTTTGGGGAAAACATTGAGGGAAAAGGAGAAATTGCTGTTAACTAGCATTTTCCCCATTTTCTACAATGTTTTCTATCCTTTCGAACAGAAATCCCATCATTATAACCACGATCAATTTGTAGTCTGCCGTAGCTTTCATATTGGCCATGTCCAAAATTATGTCGTCTGGTAAAGAGTTAAAACTGCTGCACAAATGAAATGATTTTTAGGCCAGGGAATCCCTCTCAAGGGATTCCCTTGCCTATAGCGATCGTAAGCTGACTTTTCCGGACTACTTGCAGACAAAATGTTGAACGGTGTGTCCACTCTATATCGCTTAGTCCGCCAAAACAACTAGTTCCCTAAGTACAGAGATCGCTTATCACACGGCGTGAATGTTTTCCTTTCCTCAAAGCTTTCCGACATCTGCATAGTGCTATGGAATTGCAAGGGTATTACAGCCCTTTAATAACCAACGAGTGTGTTTTAAGGGTTGTGTCCCTGTTGAATACACAACAGACGGCCAATAACTTTTCCAGGTAAAAGTTAAACGTCCACCGAATAAGTCTGTACACCGTTTAAGTCTGATGTCTATTTTTATCCGATACCGCCTATGGGCGGAGTTTATAGTTACACAAATCTTGTCAGGAACTGTGCATTAAGGCGTTGCCGTATTATGACTGACATCAGACTTATTCGGTGTACAGACTTATTCGGTGTACATTTAACCTCTACCAACTTTTCCATCACTGTGATTGGATACTGAAATCCTCTCGTATTATAGACATTATTACAGCCCCTGATATCACTTTCTAGTGTACTAGCGCGAGGGAAAAACCCGAGAACCAGTTTTCTATTTTTAGTTTCCATTGTCACTTGCTAGTTACTGTCCGCGTTTCAAATAAAGATCAAAGGGAACCGCACGCCGCATCTCCTTTGACTGCCTGGTGAAAAGGTTGAGATATACGATTTTCCATGGAAATGTCGATAGTTGAATGAGATTATTGGTGTATTAACTGCATTTATTATCAGTTTCTTTTAATCATTTAGAACTGAACTTGATTTTCTCTATATGTTTAAAAAAAAAAATCGATAGAATTAAGAAATATGCAGAAATTAAAAGAAATTATACTCTCTTTTTTCTGTGTGAATCGATTTAAAACATCTCTCTTTTTGTCAGAAGAATAGGCAAACATTATGGAAAAATAAGAATTTTTTGTTCTATCTACATTTTCCGATAATCAACCATGTTATCTGCTTATATTCTTTTTTTGTGATGACTGTTGATTGATTAGAAATCATGAAAGTGTTGTGCGATCCTTGGACATTTTTTAACTTTCAAACAAAATAATTTGAAAATAAAAGGTGTGTTTAAAAAATTAGGTTTTAATTTATCAGTTATTCATCACATTTACATACCTAGAGTTTCATTCACATAACTGGTAGTTTCCGAAACATTGTTTGAAAAGGAGAAATGAAAGTTTAAGAATATTTATTTTGACATACATCCCGAATGTGCAAATTCATTTTAAGCGCCAGAAGCCGTCGTTGGAATCTCTCTCTCTCTCTCTCTCTCTCTCTCTCTCTAATGGGACGAGAAGGGCTAGTGGACGTCTTTGTATGATATAGTCAAAAGAATAGATTTAGATCGACTGTTTGAGAACAAAACTGCGATGTATTGACATCACCCTGCCCTGCGTTCGCGATATTAAGCGTTGGTATTCGCGTTGTGTCCAATTTTAAATTGTGTCTCATCTTTCTTATCATTGACGATATTTATTTGAAACTTGGAATATATGTGCGTTATCATAAAGATCAACCTTAACCAATAAGGCAAATAACTCAAAAATAAATTTGCTTGATTTAAGCGCCTTTTCGACTTAGAAATTTTTAAAGCCATTATCACGCACCCGAGCGTTGGTATCCACTATTTGATTCGGTTTAATTATAGAATCTGGCTTCTGAGCACTGCTTTTTTTTTGCATTAATTTAATTTTTCCTGTTGATTATTGTATTATTCCGTATTATGCGTAACAGTACCCCTTTACCAATGAATTCTTTTGGCATAATTGAGTTGGCCTGACTGTCTGTATGGTAGTGATAATTAGAAAATGAGGTCTCCTGTGAGTTCGTATCCTTCGTTCCTTAGAGATTACAGATCACCAGATTTCCTGGCCTTCAGTACTATCAGCACTTTGATTTCAATTAAGAGAACGGACCAATTTGGAAAACTGGCCAACAACATCTCGGTTTCCAAGGGCATTTTTGCCAGAATATTCCGCATAGAAAGCTGACACCGTAGGTCCATGACCAGCCTGCACCAACATGGCAGGATACACGTCTTCCAACATGCAAGATTTGTTTAACGCCTCTTGATAAGAATTGATTGCTTCGAGCGATATTTAACGCCGTTTTCATCCTTATTTTTGCGACCAGTACGCCTATTCATGCTTTCTTAGAGTTTCTAGCACTGATATATTGCATATTCTTTCCAAGGCACCTGCTGCCTTTTCCACAGAAACGTCGAAATAGCGGGTCCTGTCGCAATGACGATCATCAAAGAAATTGCTGCCGAGCTGGGAATCGAAACGGCGCGTGCCGGATTTCAAGTTCTGTAAGTTACCGACTGAGCTACCGGGGTCGGTCACTTGTAAGAGGACGTCTGGAAACATTCTTTGAAAAATTTGGAGCCGAGCCACGGTAACGCAGTCGGCAGCGTGCAAGACTTGAGACCAGGCGGTTGCTGGTCCGAATCCTCTGCTCGGCTGATTCCCGAAGACTGATGATAGTCATTGCGACAGAATTCATTCCTCTCTCTCTCTGGTTACCAGCATTTTCTCCTTATCCCATAGTGATTTCAAAGGTTTCTTCCTCAAGGTCGTTAAAACTCGTGATTGTGTTACTAGCCTTTCTTCTTTTTTTTTCCCAGAATGTCTTTAAAGGTTTCTTCTTCGGAGGGTCTCTAAAACTCAAAATTGTGTTTTAAAGGGATAAGAGTCTAAGTGGCTCTACCTCTGTATTATTATAGCCTGATGTGATAAACAGGGTCCGTATTCGCCAACCATTCTTAAGAACATTCTTGGTCTTATTCTAGATTTAGAAAGTAACACAACCTCTGATTGGCTAAACCATTTGGTTTAGCCAATCAGAAAGTGTGTTACTTTCAAATTTAGAAAGTTCATGAGAATAAGACTATTAATGTTCTTTACGATTGGTTGGTGAACCCTCATGGCGCTTGTACAGCTTAACAACAGAGTCAGCTTTTGTTGTGGCGTGATAAAGTGTTTGCTTGTGAATCAGAAGGTGGTGGGTTCGATCCCCGCCCTTGGCAGGTGATCGACATTCCCGTTATTTGTCTTTATATTAGTATTTCGCTGTAGTACTATCTTCTTTCAAATGTTTTCAAAAGTTTTAAACTAAAGTAGAAGAATCTGCACTGTCACAGAACTTAGTTCAGAAATATTTGTTGACATTAATTGTGGTTGTATATATGTAAGTGTAAATGGCCAAGGGGCCTAACTACTTGAATAACAATGTAGTATTGTATTGTTTTGTATTGAATTGTATTGTAACACTACTGTCTGTCATATTCTTTTGCAGATGTTCTATCTATTTGCCGGACCTACGACTGTCTGCACTTTGAAACGTCCGCCGCCCTCAACCACAATGTAGACGATATCCTAGTCACCCTCCTAAAACAGATCCGCTATAAACTCGATCCGGAGCGCTACACCATGCCGGATTACACACTTCCGGAAAAAGAAGAAGAGGAAAAAGGGAGCTTTTTTACGAAGCTCTATCGAAGGCTCAGTCGTAAAGGGAGACCCAAGTCGAAGAAATGAGAGCCGTTCCGAATGTTGTGAAAGATACTGCGTTTTATTTCATTTCCGACTTTGTGGCAATAAACTTGTAAAGAATATCTCTTTAAAACATGGATCATCAAAGTGATTTAAAATAAGATAGAATGGGTCGTGCGTAAACATTATTACTAAAATAATAATTGTGCTTTCTTTCAGAGGTTTCAAAAGTTGTCAACTGCGAGATGCGAAATGTCTGTTGGAATCAATGAATTCATTTTCTGATTAGTGTTTGACCATTTCGACAGCATAGGCAAACACAGGGCTTTCCAGGACGGCAAAGATTAAGATAAGACTGCACAGAACGTGGAGTGTGATCTTGGATCTATGCCGTCCGCTTATTTAGTCAAGTCTATTTTTGAGGATATATTGCCCGCAACATGAGAAATGGGACCTTCGAACATTTGCGTAAAGTGTCATCTCGGATTAGCTTGCGCAGTCCGCGCTTTACGAATACATAAGAGTTTTTCGTACAGTAGACTTTCGTGAAACAGAAAATCGCACAAAAACGGGAATTGTCGTCTCGGATTAGTCACAGACTGCACAGGCTGATCTGGGACGACACACTTTTACGCGTATGCCCGAAGGTCCCTTTTCGTGTGTTGCACGTTATTACAATTTTTAATGAAAAAAAAAAAAGTTTTCTGGACAGCATAGGTCAAGTTTAGAGTGTAATGAAAGATTGCACATGGATGAAGACTTTCAGCCTTAACAGGTTTGAAAAAAAAAAAGTATGAATTATTAAAAGTTTGCCAGCTATAAGGCGACAAAAGCACGAAAAGAGTTTCCTGCAGGAAAGAGATAACCCGAGAGAATGACTATGAGGTTTTCAAAAGTTTGACTTTTCAATTTTTAGCTCCACTGGCCGAAGGCCAGCGGGCTTATGTCATGGCCCGGTGTCCGTCGTGCATCTGTGCGTCCGTGCGTGCGTCCGTCCGTCCGTCTGTCCGTGCCTTAACTTTTATTTCAAACATCTTCTTCTCTGAAACTATCCATCCAATTTTCATGAAATTTCACAGAATTGATCCTGCCATGGTCCTCTTCAGAATTTCTTGAAAGAATTTGATTCCTTCAAAAACTCTGGTTGCCATGGCAAAAAAACTGAAAAATATTGGAAATCTTTAAAATTTTCTTGTCTGAAACCATAAGACATAGGGTTACCAAATTTGTAGCTTTATGTAGTAGACCTCTATCATGTTTCTTCAAATTATAGCCCTGGGATCAAAATTGGCTCTGCTCCAGGGGTCACAAGTTTTACATAGGCTTATACAGAGAAAACTTTAAAAATCTTCCTGTACCTAGCCATAAGGCCTAGAGCTACCAGATTTTGCATGTAGCTATATCTAGTGGGCCTCTACCAAGCGGGCCAAAATTTTAGCCCTGGGGTCAAAATTGGCCCCGCCGCAGGGGTCACAAGTTTTACATGGGCTTACATAGTGACAACTTAAGAAATCTTCCTGTACCTAGCCATAAGACCTAGAGCTACCAAATTTTGCATTTAGCTTGATCTAGTGGGGGGTCTACCAAAAGTGCCCAAATTACAGTCCTGGGGTCAATTTGGCCTCATGCTTGGGGCTGTTGGGGGGAGGTTCACAAGATTTACATGGGCTTATATAGGGAAAACTTTTAAATCTTGGTGTACATAGCCATAAGGCTTAGGGCTTCCAAATTTTGCATAATTATAGCATTATCTAGTGGACAACTACAAAGAGGGCCCAAGTTACAGCCCTAGGATCAAGTTTGGCCCTGCACCAGGGGTCACAAGTTTTACATGGGTTTATGGAGTGAAAACTTCAGAAACCGTCTTGTTACTAGCCATAAGGCCAAGAACTCCCAAATTTGGCATGTTATTCTTCTGATACACATATTCCCCATTTAGTCCGACTGTAGCCCTGGGGGTCAAAGTTTTATAAGGGCTTATATAGTGAAGACTTCTCGACAATCTTCTTGTTTCTAACCATAAAGCATAGGACTAACAAATTTGGCATGTTTTGAGCCTTGGGATCAAAATTTGTCCCACTCCAGGGTTCACAAATTTTAGATAGGCTTACATAGTGAAAACTTAAAATATCTTTTTTTATCCTTACTGTAAGGCCTAGGGCTATAAAAATTTGGCATGCCGATTCATATTGTAGACTTCTACCAAGATTGTTCCATCTTTTTCATTGAAACCACTCTTCCAATTTTGACCAAACTTTACAGATATCAACTTGCCATGATGTTCTTCAGAATGTCTTCAAAGAATTAAGTTCTGTTAAAAGCTATGGTTGCTATGGTTACAAAACTGAAAAGTATTGAAAAACCTTTAAAAATCTTTTCCAAAAGCTTGTATTTACTAAAGTCATTGTAGCTCATGAAAAAGATACTGCTTTTTAGCTCCACAGGCCTAAGGCCATCAAGCTTATCGTCTCTAAAACTGCTTCAACCAATAAGTCACAAGCTTTACATAGGCTAATATAGTGAGAACTTAAAAGGTCTTCTTGTTCCTTACCTTGAGTTACAGCTGTAATATTGTATGAGTGTAATCTAAATAACCTCTTCCAAAGTTATTTAAGTTATGTCAAAATTAGTCCTATCTCATGGGTCATAAACATGTGCTTATAGCGTGAAAATTCAAAAAATCTTTTTGCTCCTAACCGCAAACCCAAGGGCTACCAAATCTGGATCACTTTTGATTTTTTTTTTTAAATTAGCCTTGCATCAGGGATTTTATGTTTTACAGAGGCTTCATATGGACGAAACTTGAAAATCACCTTATTTATAACCGTACAGCATAGACTTGTATTATTTTGGCATGTGGCTTTATCTTGTGGACTTCTACCAGGGTTCAAGTAATTATAGCTCTGGAATCAAAAATGGCTTTGCCCTGCGGGTCTCAACTTTCACATGGGCTTTTACAGAGAAAAGTTTGTAAGTCTTCATTTTGAAACCATTTGGCTCAGAATTGAAATGTTTGGTATTTATGGTTTATATTTATAAGCCAGTGGAGCGAAACAGGGCCATCATGGCCCTCTTGTTAATGTTAAGCCTTGGACTGCTAAGCGAGACTCACTGACCTTTCACGGACAGTATAGATCAAGATCAGACTGCACAGAACGTGCAGTCTGATCTTGGATTTAAACTGTCAGGTAAGGAGATATTTTTCTCCAAAAATAAGTTTTAAGTAGCATTATTCGGGTTTTTACTATCGGCTTGAAAGTTTTATTTAAGTTATTTAGCAGGATATGGGTTAAGTAAATGAAAGTTTAATAAATTACCGCACAATGACGCCTTTTGACGCCCCTGGGAAAGAAGCCTTTTGAAAACATTGTGTGAAAAGGAGAAAATGCTGGTAACCAGCATTTTCTCCTTTTCCCACAATGTTTTCTATCCTATCAAAGAAAATTTGCATCATTTGAGCCATATTGAAATTGTCGTCTGCAAATGCTTTCAATTTGGAGAAGGCTAAAATTTTGTTGTCTGGTTAATGATTAATAAATTCCATGCTATTGAACAAGTCAATTAATAATTTTCAGAGTCAAGCTGTAGTATGGTTTGATACGACTCGATTATTCAACAAAAATAGAAAACAAATGACCTGTCCCTTTCCTTGACAAGTGATGCAAAAAAGGGGGTCTGCTGGAATTTACAGCTTAACCCTTTCCCAAACAAGCCCTGGTTTTTACGTGTCTGCAGTACAACTCTTTTGAAAACACTGTAGGAAAAGGAGAAATTGCTCGTAACGAGCAATTTCTCCTTTTCCCACAGTGTTTTCTACCCTTTTGGAGAACTTTCTGCCACTTTCATCAAATTTGAAATTGTCGTCTGCAAACTCTTTCAATTTAGACCAGTCTAAAATTCATCGTTTGGGAAAGGGTTAAAGAGGCCAATTCGAAACCTTGTTGATTGCACAAATCTGTTTGAGTTTTATTGGATTCTATTTTCAGTCGTCAAAAGGGGTCGAGTTTGTATATTCTGGATCTACAATGTCTACTGCTTGATAATAAGCAATAACTAGAGCGTTTCTGCATTTGAAGTGATATTTTAAAAAGCACGATTGGTTGGTGATAGTGTTAAGTTTGTGATGAGTGTTAAATAATATTTTGAATGTTTATTGTGACTGCAGTTAAAACGTTCTAAATGTGGCAATCAGTGGGCGAAACGGAATATCATGCATTGCTTCTGTCTGATTTATTTCGGGTTGAAGTTTAATTTTCTACATTGATATTTAAGTCATATATGTATAAATGTAAAATCTGAGGAAAAAGATAGCCTAAACAGGTTGCTATTTCAATGTTGTTTCGGCTGAAATAGGCTATGAAGTAGCGGAATGTCTAGAACTAAGATCAAACTACACAAAAAGTGCAGTCTAATCTTGATTTAAACAGTTCAGAAAAAAAAAAAAAAAAAAAAACCAGAATCGGGCTTAGCTCTACATGAATTATAACTCGAAAACGATATTTTGACTATCAATGGATGTATAGTATTATTGTAAACGCACTTATATTTCGATAATTTAAAAGTCAATAAAGCGTGACATGGGAGGCACAAGGGATGTTTAGAAGTAAGAAGATTTTTTCCATAACTCAACAGTTTATAAACAATTTAGGAGCAAAATTTGGCGACCTATTATAAGATAATTATATCATTGAAAAAATGCTACAAATCTCATAAAAATACAATCATCGAGTAAAAGGTTACAAAGGATTAAAAGAAAAACACCATTAAAGTTCTACCTTCCGGTTCAATACATTAACAATCCCGACTTTTAATGACCCTGGGGAAGAAGGCTTTTGAAAACATTGTGGGAAAAGGAGAAAATGCTTGTAACCAGCATTTTCTCCTTTTCCCACAATGTTTTCTACCTTATCAAGAAAAAAATCGTCATTTGGGTCATTTTCCATTTGACGTCTGCAAATGCTTTCAACTTGGACCAGTCTAAAACTTTGTCGTTTGGTAAAGAGTTAAGCCACTGACGTCGTGTTGAAAAGTCACCTTAAGCTTTTTCAATACGTCGCCAAATTTTTTAGTCTGACCTAAGCTGTTAATAAATAGCCGAGTTATGGAAGGAAAAAAAAGTCTGCATACTTCTTTGACAACCATTGCAAAGTTCACAATTTTACACCTTTACTGGTAATTAACCTTTCATACCTGATAAATTATTAGAATTTCTCGATAATGTTTACGATAGCGTATTAAGTTTTGTAACTCTGCATCATCTCGTAAGCTCCGACGTTTTGTTAGAGTGAACCAAATGTTTTTGTTTACCAATGTTTGTACACATGTCCGTGCTTCAAACGCTGAGTGATTGTACAAGACTGTCAGATGACGACAACAAAATTACCCATAATTCCTTTGTTATTTCTTTTCGTATCGCTCGGTTTTCCACAAAACAGAAATCGATCTAACTTTAGTCAACATAGTATCATTGTGTGTTGAGGAGTCAGGCATTTGTCGCCCCTACTGCTTTTATTGATAGTTTTGCTGAACCCTTTACGAAACAACCCCGTCTTTTAACGTACTTGGGGTGTGTGTGTGTGTGTGGTGGGGGGGGGGGGGGGGCTAACCAGCATTTTCTCCTTTCCCATAATGCTTTCTAGTCTATCAAAACCAAATTTCGTCATTCGAGCAAGTTTCAACCTTTAACCTTTTACCACACAATCCCGACTTTTAACGACTCTGGGAAAGAAGCCTTTTGAAAAACTTTTGGGAAAAGGAGAAAATGCTGGTAACCAGCATTTTCTCCTTTTCCCACAATGTCATCTACCCTATCGAAGACAAAATTCCATTATTTGAGTCACATTTCAATTGTCGTCTGCAAATGCTTCCAATTTGGACTAGTCTAAATTTTTCTTGTGTGGTAAAGAGTTAACAGTCTCGAGTTTTAACGAACCAGAGGAAGACTTGAAGACCTTAGAAAACATTGTAGGAAAATGAGATAATATTGGTACCCCCCCCCCTTTTCCCACAATGTTTTATCTCCTTTCAAAGATAATTCCGACCATCTGCATCTAATATGTCGTCTGCAAATGCTTTGGTTTTGCACAAGCCTAAAATTGTGTCCCTTGGTAAAGAGTTAATTTGCCGTTTGCAAAATGCTCCAAACTTGAAAAAAAGTCTAAAACAGTGTCGCTTGGTAAACAGTTTAACCCTATACCGCACAATCCCGACTTTTAACGACCCTGAGAAAGAAGCCTTTTGAAAACATTTTTGGGATAAGGAGAAAATGCTGGTAACCAGCATTTTCTCCTTTTCCCACAATGTTTTCAAGCCTCCCCTAAAGTAAATTTCATTTTTTAAGTTACAGTTATTTTGTCTGCAAATGCTTTCAATGAGGATCATTCTTGAGTTATTTCCCTTGATTCCTCTTCAGTACTACATTGGTCCTGAAAAGGGGATTACTTGGACTTTATCCTTGACTTTCTTGCACTAGACAAATATGTTCTTGAGACAATATCTGACCTAAATCTGGTTAGATTGTTTAACAAATCGATATATACGCTTTTCTCTGATGATTGAAAACATGATCTGCTTTAAAGTTATATGGGGATCTTACATATAATCATAAATCAAATTATATTTATCGCAACATCCCCTAGGGAGTCAAGGATAAAAACAGAGGAACACTGGTAAAAGGACCAACTGGTACCCGTTGTATCTCCCGTAACCGTCCGATAGAAATAGATACGAAGATCGATAACAGGGTACCAGTTTAGTAAAAGGACCAATCTGTTACCTTTAGTCTTTATCTGGCAAGGGAGATAAACTGACTTACAGGAATGGCCCTCATTTGCACCGGTCTAAACATTTGTCGTTTGGTAAAGAATTTAAAAATGCTTCAGAAACCCCCATGCTTTGTCGATGTTGACGTGTGAGCGTGCGAGCATCAAGATCAAATTGGATTTCGTGAATGTATATTTGTATATTAAATAATACAATTTCATTTTGAAAAAGAAATAGAATCTTTCTGTTGCATCTATGACCCTTTTTTTCTCGCCGAAATTATATTTTTGACAATGTAGCCCTTTACAAAACAATCCCGAGTTTCGAACACGCTGAAGATTTGCTTGTTTGGTGTTTAACGCCGATTTCAACATAATTACTGATGTGAGCCATGCTCTAGCAAAAGGGGGCTTAATGCGTCTTTCGTGATGCATGATACCAAGCAAGTCATTACATGATCATGGATCCATAAAGTCCATTTTTTCTAACAACAGACTGAATCATGGGGTAGGCTGGTCCTTTGACATACAGAAATTTGACCAATAGCGAAAAGTTTCGGCCCAGGTCAGCCTGCGCGGACTGCGCAGGCTGACCTGGATCGACACTTTTCGCAAATGTATTAAGCCCCCTTTTAACAGAGTATGGCTCATATTTACGGCCTTCAGTGCATCTATCCATTCTGGAACATGCTTGAACTTTGAAACAAGTACAAAAAAAGTTTCATCTATGTTTGTTTTGTTTTTGAAAAATTTCTAAAAACCCATCAAAATTCCTTTATGTCAGATAAAGAATATTTTATGGTTCGTAATATGACTGATTGACTGGATGGCTTTTTGAATGATGTTTTACGCCGCTTTTAACATTCTTTCAGTCATATTACGGCGACATTTTACTTATTCGCGTGATTGCCTTTGCTTTCACCAGAACAAGGCAAGGGTTCTGAAGTGCCTTGCCCAAGGACAGGTCCTTCTAAGAACCCAGCGCCTCCGATGAGGATCGAACCAAGAACATCCAGGTTATGGTTCCTATAACTTCACTAGTGAGCCACGAAGGACCCCCGGTTCGTGATAAATGGACCAATAAAATTCTCATCTTTATATTGCCTCATGAATATTTGATATGTTATTGAAAACATCATTCGAAAATATTTATCGTTTTGAACTTACACGACCTTCCAATTTTTTCATCAATATGTATGAACGCCAGTCAATCTAAGACTGATGATGAAAATCGATTTTAAATTTCAAATGATGTGGAAAATATCATTAACACTAAAAAGTGCCTCTTATACCTTTAGTTGCTGTTTCCGGGCAGTGTAGATGAAGATCAGATTACATAAAATGTGCAGCCTAATCTTGAACCTACTCTGTCCACTATGTCTAAATCAATCATTCAACTTGAAATAGTTGCAATCTTTTTCTCGGCTAAAAATGTCCATTTTTGTTTATTTCGGGCTTAAGGGTAAACATGGATCCCTGACGTAAACTTAAAAGCGGTACCTTGTAGCGGGAATTCCGAGTATGGAATGCAATTAATCATTTACCAAGCAATCCCGTGTTTTAACGACCATGTACGGAAGGAGGCTTGTGAAGACAATGTGGGAAAATGAGAGAATGCTCGCATAGCATGTATGTCATGTGTTTCACCAGTACTATACTAGAGATTGATTGATTGAATGTTTGCTTGGTTGGTTGGTTGATTGATTGATTGATTGATTGATTGATTGAAAGGCATTTAACATTGTTTTCAAAATTATTTCAGTCATATCGCGGCGGCCTGTTCATTTATCCATGCTTTCCTCGACTTTTGTTTTACCAGTACTTCTCACAATATTCTTCTTAATCCACTGGCTGCTTTTCCACATAACCATCGTCGAAAAAATGGTCAGCGGTGAGAGAGATATGAATCCTGTCACAATGACTATCATCAATCCGTGGAACGAAATTCGCCAAGCTGTGGATTCGAACCAGCGACCCGCTAGTCTTAAGTCCTGTTCGCTACCGACTTCGCCACCGGTGCTCGGTTCTTGGGCTCTGGAGAACTATATAAGCTATATATCTTTTTTTGCGTCTTTGTTGTAGTTTTACTTTTGTATAAAGACAAATCATGGTTAAATGAAGGGGTCTGAGGTGTCTTACTGAAGTGAATTTCCACGAAAAAAAGCCAGTGCTTCCAGTGAAACTCGAACTCAGGGCCTCCAGGTAAGGAGTCCTACATTTAATCACTGAGCCATAAAGGACCCTAGAGAGGAGTTTGAAAACATCTTTGTAAACCCTGCATTAACCTTTCATTGCCAAATAAATGGATTCGACTTTTTTGGAGGTCTAAAAGTATACTTTCGTTGTGATTGAAACTGACTCTGGTCAAAGACAAATATCAGGTAGCGGACGATGTAGATCAAAGATCAGACAGCAAGTTTTGTGCAGTATGATCTTGATCTACGCCGCCCACAAAAGCTATCCAAGGCGACATAGGCAGTGAAAGAGTTAACTGGAATGAAGTAGATTTTGAGATAAGAAATAACGTCTGTGGCTTTGGAAAAATATTTCGCTTGTTAAAAACTATAACTTAAGTATCTGATCACGTTCAAATCTCAAAACTAAACCAAGGCAAGTTTAAGTTTCTGGGTCTCTTTGTTTGTATTGATCTCATAGAAATAGACGGAATTTCCCATTGAAAGCGACCAACCCGTCATTTGAACGTAAAATTTGCACCTTTTTACTGTGTGTAACCGTCCAGTTTCTTAACCCTTTCAGTGCCATAGGAGAAAACATGGACTTTTGCGGACGGCATAGATCAAGATCAGACTGCACAGAACGTGCAGTCTGATCTTTGATCTATACCCTCCGCTTGTTAAGGTCAAACCTTTATGATAAAAATCTTCTGGAGACTCAGTGGTTTGTATGTACAGCCATCAAAAGAGGCCGAGTTTGTTTATTTGGCGCCGAAAGAGTTAATATTTGGGAAAGAGTCGAGGATTCAAGAAAACCGGAAAGTGGTATAACCCTGGAGAGTTGAATGTGTCAGAGAGTGATACAAGTACACTTTGGCTTGCACAGTCTTTGGATGTCCATCACAATTTCAAAATGCTTTGTTGAGGTCCTAGATTAAGATCAGACTGCATGAGAAGTGTAGTGTGATCTTAGATCCACAATATCTGCTTTATCATGAGATATCTAGGGAAAAAAAAAAACTTGAAAATTTCAATATAATATACTCGTTCAATTTTGATAACTTTGTCGAGATTCTAGGTTCAGATCAGACTCCATGAAAAAGTGTAGACTGATCTTAGATCTACAGATCTATCTGCTTTAGCGTGAGATATCTAGACAACAACACCGTGCAGCCTTAAACCTTAGGCTGTTAAGCTTAACTCAACGACCTTTTGCGACAGTGTAGATCACGATCAGACTGCACAGAACGTACATATGTTCGATCGGGAGATATTCTTCCCCAAAAAGGTAACTTTGAAAAAGCAAAATTTTGGGTTTTACTATCGACTTGAAAGTAGTTATTTAGCAGGAAAAGGGTTAATTACTTGATCGAGATTCTAGGTCAAGATCAGACAGCAGAAAAAATTCAGTCTGATCTTAGACCCACAGCATCTGCATTAAAAACGCAATATGTAAATTCAGTTACTTTTTCGCTATCCTAGATTAAGATTACGCTGCCAAAAAAGTGCAGTCTGATCTTATAGGTACACTTTGACTACTATCTGTACAAAAATACCCTTAATCCCGAGAATTATAAATGGGAGGAAGATTTTCGAAAACATGACAGGAAAAAATGCTTGTAATCAGCATTTTCTCCTTTTCCAATAATGTTGTCAGCCCTTTCAAGGGCAAATCTCATTATCTGAACCAGATTTTATTTGTCGTCTGCAAGTGCTTATAATTTAGACAAGGCATAAATTCTGCCGCCGGTTTAAGAGTTAGGGATTTAACCCTTAAGCTGCTAATCGTGACCCACTGACCTTTTGCGGACAGTGTAGATCAAGATCAGACTGCACAGAACGTGCAGTCTGATCGTTGATCTACACTGTCCGATACGGTATTTTCTTTCCGGTGAAATCAAAATTTGAAACCGCAATGTTTAGGCCTTTAGTATTGAGTAGAAATTTGCGTGTCATTTATTCCGCAGCTTAAAGATTAAGAAAACCACAGAGTGGTAGGTATAGTTATTAGCGCTCAGGAAAGTTAAATGTATCAGAAAGAAAATACGAGTACACCTCGGCATGAATCACCTAATAATTACCAATCTAATACGAGCCTGCCTCTGGCATATGGAGGGTTAACCCTTTCCCAAACAAGCCCTGGTTTTCACGTGTCTGCAGTACAAGTCTTTTGAAAACACTGTGGGAAAAGGAGAAATTGCTCTTAACGAGCAATTTCTCCTTTTCCCACAGTGTTTTCTACCCTTTTGGAGAACTTTCTGTCATTTTCATCAAATTTAAAATTGCCCTCTGCAAACTCTTACAATTTGGACCAGTCTAAAATTCATCGTTTGGGAAAGGGTTAATGCATCTCCGTGATACATGACAAGCAAGTCACCACATAATTGTGCATCCGTAAAATCTATTTTGTCAAACATCCGACTGACTCATGAGGTAATCTTGTCCTGTGACAAGCAAAACATTGACCAATAACAAAAAGTTTCGGCCCAGGTCAGCCTGCAGTCCGCGCTGGCTAACCTGGATCGATACTTTTTGCAGATGTATTAAACTCCCTTTTCCCAGAACATGGCTCAAGTGTTTTAATATGGTGATACTAGATCAAGATTAGACTGCACAAATATTGCCTACTTCACCTCGAGATATCTGGATATCACCTTTAAACCTATACCAACCGAATTAAAATGCTTATCTTTCGTCCTTTGGAACTGTTTAGATAAAAGCGCGACTCACTGACCTTCTGCGGACAGTGTAGATCAAGATCAGACTGCACAGAACGTGCAGTCCGATCTTGGATCTACACTGTTCGATAAAGAGATATTTTTTCCCCAGAAAATAAGTTTGAAATAACTGTACTTGTGTTTTTACTATCGACTTGAAGGTATCGGTTAACTTACTCAGCAGGATATGGGTGAGGCATTAAACCTTTCATTCAGTATATAACCCAACTGCAATCATGGGGTGTTATGCCACCCAATTCTTTTATATCAAAAGGTGTTTGAACTGTTTTAACCTTGTATGATGATGAATGCAAAATATTTGGTATAACCTTTAACCAATTCGGCGCCGCAGGCGAAAAACATTTTTTTTCTCTCGGACCTCATAGATCAAGAAGTCACATTGCACAGACTGTGCGCTTGTTAATCAGCCAAACATATAAAATAACTCTCTGAGTTTCAGTGGCTTTTATTTTAACCCTTTAGCACACAACAAATTTTTCGACCTGTCCAAATTGAAAGCATTTGCAGACGACAATTCAAATGTGGCTCAATGATATGATTTTTCTCTGAAAGGGTAGAAAACATTGTGGGAAAAGGAGAAAATGCTGGTTACCAGCATTTTCTCCTTTTCCCACAATGTTTTCAAAAGACTTCTTCCTCAGGGTCGTTAAAAGTCGGGATTGTGTGGTAAAGGGTTAAGTCGCATTGGAAGAAGATGGAAAAAGCCTGCGTTTATCAACACATGACTTTTTGCTGATTTCTTGACACGCTTGGTTGTTTGTTAAGAAACTGATGAACTATTTGGCGCCTGTATCCAAATAAAGAAACACAGTCTACTGCCAACATAGGCCTTTTCTAGATAAATGTGTTCTGGGAGGAGTAGCAAAATGGTTTGTATCTCATGACAGCTTTTCTCGAGTTCCACCTTGTGCAGTGTGGGAGCGAATGGGCATATCTCTCAAAAACATATATAGCAAAGCCCCCGCTTTGTTAGGGAAAGAGCAGCAGAGAGTTTAAAAAAATATGTTAATTCTAACTCTAAATTCAATGTTTAGAGACACATTATATGGGAAAGAGTCATGTCAAAGACTCAAAAAAAAAAATAAAACAGATGAATAAATAAATATAGGCAAAACTTTTACCCCTCCTTAAAGTGGCGATAGTATGAAAGCAAACAGCAAATAGTATCAGTCCCAATAAACGATGGCTGTCTGCAAAACCCCATTATCTGCGTTTCACTAAAACAATGAATCACACTGGTTATTTCCCCTAACTTATCACAATTTTTGGATGGTTTACGAGTTACCGTTTTCTTCTAATTGAAAATCATGGACTTCGAATCCAACAGAAACTGAACAATAAAAAAAAGAAAATAGAAAAACAAATCAGTTTTGCTGTCCTTTGCTTGCAGTGTTTTAAAAAGTTTTAAACATTACTATTCTATGCCATTTATCGGGGCTGAGCAGAATTTTTCTTTTTGTCCATTCCCATTTCTTTCCAACGTATAGTTCCTTGCTTGTATAGGATAAGCCCATTTCTTGTTTATTATTAGCAAAACTTGACAACACAGTCTCACAAAAAAGATACATAATTTGAGCCATGCTCTGTGAAAAGGGGGTAAATCAATCTGCAAAAAGTATCGACCCAGGTTGACCTGGGTCAAAACTTTTTGTTTTTGCGATTTGTCGATTTTCTGGGTGTCAAAGGACCAGTCTACCTCATCATTCAGTCGTTTGTTAGACAAAATGGATTTTATGGAAGCATAATTATATGTTGATTTGCTTGGTATTTTCCATCACGGAGACGCATCAATCCCCCTTTTTACCAGGGCATGACTCATTCAGAAGAAATTGTTTGTGCTGCTAGGCAATATCTCAAATACTGAGTGAGCTGTTATATTAGATTACGTCATGATATTTATTTTATTTTATTTTATTTATCGCCGCCATCGTTTCATCAAATCATGTGAGTGCCTGATAAAAGGTTGAAGCAAACCCATCTTCGAGAATGTCTTCTTAAAAATATGGACCAATCAAGTTAAATCGAGGTTTAAGATATGATTACTTGTATTGTGACAGCATTGTGGGAAATGGAGAACTGATTTGATCATTTTTCCTACTGTAGCAATGTTTTAAAAAGTCGTCTGAAGAAAAACGAAAACGAAATGTGTGCAGAGTAATGAGTTAATCTTTTATAAAACAACCCTGAGTTTTAACGATTCCCCGTAAAAAGAACAAGTCTTTTGGAAACGTCGTGGAAAAAGGGATAACATTTTTGTTACCAGTATATTTTCTTTTTCCTCACCACGTGTTCTACCCTTTCTAAAAAAAAAAAAAGAAAATTAAGATCATTTGAGTCATATTCAGTTTGTCGTCTGCAAATGCTTTCAGTTTGGACAAGTCTAAATTTTTGTCGTCTGGTAGAGAGTTAAACATGACATGAAAAACGGTTTTACTCTCTTCGTTGCATTCCACGTCATTGATAATCATTCAGATAAATACCCGGATTTGAAAAGCTCTCCACGATCTCAATATGAAAGTCAAACTCGCACTCTTTTATATTTGTTGTCGCCTAATGAAGCAGAATGTTTATAAGTAACATAAACATATCTGTGTCAAACGAAATGTACCAATTTTGGAAGGGGCACAAGAAAACTGGCGTGTTGTGAATTAAACCTAAGCCTGCACTTTTCAACAATTCTTAATACCACCTGAAATCTGGGTCCGTATTCACCAACCATTCTTAAGAACGTTCTTAGACTTATTCTTGAAGATTTTCCAAGTTTGAAAGTAACACAACTTCTGATTGGCTAAACCAAATGGTTTAGCCAATCAGAAGGTGTGTTACTTTCAAATTTGGAAAATTTTGGAGAACAAGACCAAGAATATTCTTAAGAACGGTTGGTGAATACGGACCCAGAATATTTTGGAAAAAACTAGCGGCGCACTAGGATAATGGTGTTTAATGCATCTCCATAATACATTATACAAAGCAAGTCATCATACTTTTTTAGATCCTTAAAATTCGTCTTGTCTAACAACCGAATGAATTATGAGGTAGACTTGTCCTTGAATATGCACAAAATTAACAATTAGAAAAAAACCTTTCGACTAGTTTTAGTGTACGAGAACGGCACATGCTCACAAAAATAGTTACATGTTGCAGATGTGTTAATCGCCCTTTTCTTCAAGCATGACTCAAATATCTAAAAATGCACAAAAAATCTAAAATAAGAACGCAAAACCTCCATTTTGGATTTCGGATCTATTGTACAATTTAGGAATCTACATGTAGTTTAATCGTTTATAATATTAATCAAAGTTTTATTTATATAGGATACTATTTGGTTTATTCCTAACCAGGTGACACGGTATCGCTGTTAAACTGTAGTTGTTAGAACAGCAGCAACAACAACAACAATGACTAAAGTAACAGCAGCAGCAGCAACAGTTGAAATAGGACTTGCAATCGTGAATATATTCTCTTTCGAAATTCAGTAAGTATTGTCCAACATGGTGTTCGTTTTGTATATTTCGCAACAAGTCTTTCGATTAGAAAATACAATGTTTTATTCAGCCAATCAGGCGTTATTTAGAGGCTGTCGGAAGGATAACACGAAGAAAAAGATTTCCCAAAACCTTGGTGCCAAAGGTATTGATAACTGAAAATGAACGTGTAAACTTGCTTTATAGCTTTATGTTTTTATTCGCATTTCACGTTACCACACACACACACACACACACACACACAATTCTACTATCGTCAGACAAAAATGTATTGTATACCATTTAACCCTTTCCCAAACGACAAATTTTTGACTGGTCCAAATTGAAAGAGTTTGCAGACGACAATTTTAAATTTGATGAAAATGGCAAAAAGTTATCAAAAAAGGTAGAAAACACTGTGGGAAAAGGAGAAATTGCTCGTTACGAGCAATTTCTCCTTTTCCCACAGTGTTTTCAAAAGACTTGTACTGCAGACACGTGAAAACCAGGGCTTGTTTGGGAAAGGGTTAACCCATGGCTGTTTATCTTGAAGTGTCAACAACACCAACGAATAATGAGGTACCAAGTTTCCGTTTCTATGCACGTCAATGTACACATATACATTATAGAAAATATAGGTAGAAATAGTGGTCAATTTTTTCCAGTTATTGTATTCAGGCCTTAAGTTAGGCATATATAATGTTTATTTGGAATGCATATTTTTTCTCCATCACCTTTTCTATTATTATAATTAATTAGAAATAATTTATAAAACAACTACTTTTTCGTTTATTCGTTTATTCACTACCACGGCCAAGGAACAATTGCTTTGTCGTGATCTTGAAAACGGGGGTCAGAATCGAGTCGCTCTCATTGAACTTGAACTAACAGCAGACATTACACGAGTTGGCGCTTCGTGCTGATATTGTGTGTCATTGGTGCAGAATGATATTATTTTATGCACCGAAAGTTTTGACTAAAGATACTTTTATAGATAACGCAGCCGACAAACATCTCTAACTGAGGTTAACCTCCGATTGATAAACTTATAGTATAAATGACGAACATGACATAGATGAGCATTAACCCTTTACCAGACGACAGTTTTTAAACTCCTACATTTTGAAAGCATCTGCAGACGACAAATTTAAAAGTGTTACAAATGAACTTAAGTTTTTTAACATGACAGAAAGCAATGTGGGGGGAAACCAGCATTTTCTCCTCCCCCCCCCCCCCCCCCCCACAATGGTTTAAGAGGCTTTTTTTTCTCAGCATTGTTAAAAAACAGGATTGTTTGGCAAAGGTTTAAACTGTACGTCATACATTAGCACGTATGGGCAAAAATTTAACTGCGCTTAAACGCATTCCCAAAAATTGCTCTTAAACGATTTCGGAATGGTGTAGTTATCTGATTATTTTACTATTCATAAAATGCCTTTCACCGGGTCCTTTTTTCCAAACTCATTTTCTAAAGTGATACAAAAAAAAAAAAACGCCTGTTATAAATTCGTCATTTCAGTGCTTCTTCGGATGTTTGTGCGAAACGAAAAGGAAAGGGTTTACGGTGAAAAAAAAAAAAATCAATGTTTATTTACATCTTAAAGTATTTAAACATTTTTTTTCACACGATCATCAAAGGAATTTAATATTTATATAATTAAGTATCGGATTTTACGGTAAAGATATTGAAGTGGGATTCTTAAAGCAAACGTTACTACGTGAGAGACATTTACCGACGCACTGATTAATAAAGTTATTAATGTATAATATGAAATCATCATACTTTGTGTTTTTAATTGTTTTACTGGAATTTTTTGTTCATAATACAGAAGGTTTGTTTTCGATGTTTCACAATTATTATTATTATAATTATTATTACTAAACCCTTTACCACACAATCCCGAGTTTTAACGACCCTAAGAAAGAAGCCTTTTGAAAACATTGTGGGAAAGGAGAAAATGCTGGTAACCAGCATTTTCTCCTTTTCCCAAAATGTTTTCTACCCTTCCACGGAGCAATTTCAGTTTTTCATTCACAAATTACTTCATCTGCAACTGCTTTCGATTTGGACATATCTAAGAATTTTGTCGTTTGGTATAGAGTTAACAAATGGATATATCTTAGAGCAAAAGAGTAGATGTACATGTAGTGAGCTGAGCACACAGTTCACAACTGTGTAATGTCCGTGGTCGCGAAAAAGAACGTCGGCCTGGCAACCATAGGGTTCCGAGTTCGATACCCGGGAGCGGGTGTCAATTTTGGGACTGTTCATTGGACCACACATTCGGCGCGAGTACTGGTATGGTTTCCAGGAAGGAAAATCGAGAGAGATTGTATAAGTTGCAAGAACTAGTTTCTCAATCGATTTAAAATGAATACGTTCAAATTACACAAATTAACACACAGTTTAAAATCCTTCTTTTCTGAGAATGCAGATTAAGATCTAACCACATAAAATTCACAGTCTGATCTCAAATCTACATTGACAGATATTTCAGTGGATATTGAAGCCAAGAAAAGACCAGAGACTATAAATATTGGACTTCGTATACTAACTCTTCGCCAAACAACAAAATTTCAGACCTGTCAAAGTTGAAACTGATTCCTAAGCGACAGAGTCAGATACATGTATTTCAAGTAGAAATTTCAGTCAATAAAAACCCAGAAACTACAACTATTGGACTTTGTCTGTTAATTCAAGTCTCAGTTTTATTAAATGAATCAAAGATCTAAGCAAATCATTTAATTTTAACCCTTTACCACACAATTCCGACTTTTAGCGACCCTGAAGAAAAAGCCTTTTGAAAACATTTTGGGAAAAGGAGAAAATGCTGGTAACCAGCATTTTCTCCTTTTCCCACAATGTTTTCTACCCTATAGAAGACAATTTACATCATTTGATTCACATTTGAACTGTCGTCTGCAAATGTTTTTAATTTGGACCAGTCTACATTTTTGTCGTTTGGTAAAGAGTTCAGACCTAAAACGATAAATGATTTTATAAATAAACAGGCAAATAAAAAGTTAGATTTAGAAATGTTAAATAAAGTTAAATGAAGAAATTGAAAATAAAAATAATAAATAAATAAATCTATAAATAAATAAATAAATAAATAAATGATAGGTAAATACATAGATAAGTACAAGCTGCGGATTTGAACAAGAAGTAAATGAATCTAAATGTAATAAAGTATACGAGTCATATTACTATAACAGAAAATACGTTTAAAACTATAAATGTTTACTTTTCGTGTGTTAAAAAAAGACGGAAAATATTGAATTGAAGAATAGTTTTACATAATCAAAGAAAGTGTATTCTGTAAGAACAATAAACATATTCAAATTATATGGCAAAAAAAAAAAAAACATTTTTAACATTACAAAACAGAACATGATTTTATCATGTTTTAACTGAACAATTTTCACGCAGTGGAGCTATAAATTACATTTTTTGTATTATGTAAAAAGGTTGATATAAATTTGTAGTTACGCAAAAGCATTAAATAAAATAAGATGAAAAATTCGAAGTAATATCCTGTAGCGAAACGATTTTTTTTTTTTTCTTTCTTTCTTAATTTCGAAGATTTATTTTCATCTTACACAATCGGATTGTGTGCCGGCTTTAGTTGTTAATTCCTATTTATATACAACACACGAAGGAATTTGGTGGTGTGACTCTTTTTAACGTCTTGGGTTTTTAAAGGATGCTGACTTGTGAAAGTGACGGGTTAAGGAATCTCATATCTGTTTCCTTGTTTTAAAATGTTTAACAGCTGCAATAACATGTTCGAATGGCCCATATACACCAGCCACTTCTTAATGACATTCTTAGTCTAATCCTCCGTCGATTTTATTTTCAAATTTTAAGGTGTTGAACTTTCTGATTAGCTAAACAAATTGGTGTGGCCAAATAGAAATTATGTTATATTCTATGTCCAAAATAAGACTGAGAACGTAATTTAGAATGGTTTGTCATGGAATACGGGCCAGTGTTGGTATCTCTAATATAACACAAAGCGGATACATATGCCATGCGTGAAACGCCGACAAAAACAATTGTAATATGATAAAATACAACATTATAGGTATAAATAACTTTTTGGTTAATAAAACCAAAGGTACAACATTGTTATACCGTTGTTACATAATAAACAATATATTGATATAACAGAAGGGAAAACCATATGGTTTTCAGTCAGATCTGCACGGCGCAGGCGTCATAGGAAACCAGCAAAAGTGACATTAGAAAATTTTCCCATGGTTTTACTCACAGATCGACATGGAGTACCGTAGCAACTGATAATACAGGAAAAAAAAAAAAAAAAAAATGAGCCATGCTCTGGCAAAAGGGTGCTTAATGCATCTCTGTGATGCATGATACCATGCAAGTCATCACAGTATTATGGACCCATTAAATCCATTTTGTCTAACAACCGACTAAATCATGGGGTAGACTTATCCTTTGACACGCCGAAAATTGACCAGTAGCAAAATGCTTCGGCCCAGGTCAGCCTGCGCGAACGCTTGTCGTATCATGACCTTTATACAGTATCTCTGAATCATATTAGACGAAAAGTAATAAAGTAAGATCACTGAAAAATACTCTCTACAACATGGCAAAGTGTAAGACAATATGAAGTGATAAAAAAATAGTCCTGCAGATTTGGTATTATTCTTTATTTCTTAAATTATTTTTCTGAAGGTTTCATTAGCGAAACATGTGGGGACGGGGTGGTAGGCGTAGACTGTAATGTTTATAGGCACCTCTACTATAACACAGAGCAGGTACATGTGCCAGGCTTGGATGTCGGACACCCCACCCTCCTTTAGATTTTGGTATCTAATCTTTATTTATTTTTTTTTAACTTTCTGCAGGTATCATTAGCGAAACATGTTGGGACGGGGTGGTAGGCGTAGACTATATAGGAACATCTACTATAACACAGAGCGGGTACACGTGCCAGGCGTGGATGTCTGATACCCCGCATACCCACGCCACTGACGATCTCTCCTATTTTCCCTATGACCAAGAAACAGGTCCTTCCAACTATTGTAGGGACCCCGGAGGTTGGTCAACCGTCGGTCCGTGGTGTTATACGATGAATCCTTCCGTGTTGTGGGAAACTTGTGATATTGCTATCTGTACGAGTAAGTTCAAAATATCCCCCCCCCTTTTTTTTTCTTCTATGGTTATATCAGAAATCCACAGAAAATGAAAGTCCCTTTTTTTTTTTAAATTTTAGACAGAGATCAAAGCTTTATTTTCGTGAACGTCCTCAAAAGTTCATTACGCTAATCAAAACAGTTCTGCTATACTGAGTAGCTAAAAGCCGCAATGCTCTTGTTATTGTTTTAAGCCTTTGCCAAACAACAACAGAGATGAAAAAGGATTTTTGAAACGATTTGGAAAAAAAGAGAATTTGATACTAGCCGACAATTCATCATTATTTCTCACAATGTTTTCTCTTCTTTTTAAAAACAAATTCTATCAATTAAATTGTCGTGTTTAAGTGCTTTTGAATCAGTCATCTGTAAAATGTTTTCGTCGTCTGTTAATGGGTTCAAAACTGTGTTAAGGGAGAATTTTGACCTCGGATTGCTTCTGATCAACAGTGTCAACTGTCTCCGAATATCAACAGTAGCCACACGTGATTGAAATGCGTTCTCTGTGCTCTTAAAGTCTGTTGTGCCAGTAGTATCATTCTTTTCTTGGTATAGATGAATCTATCAGCGGCGATGATTGTGTCTTTGTGAGATTTTTGACATCAAGTTGATCTGTTATAGATCTACGAGAGAGAAACGAAAGATTTAGCGCCAAAAAGACTACCGTCTGACGGTATACGTGTATAGGCACTACATCTTAAACCTTATACCAAAACAATTCAGTGCTTTTTACGACCATAACATTGTTGTGAAAGGAGAAAATGCTGATAACCAGCATTTTTCTGATTTTTTTTTCCACAAAGATGAGTGTAATTTTGTCGTCAAGTAAAATGATAATACGTTTGGATGAGCGTGTGCACTTTTTTCATGATCTGTTACAGTAACACCGATTTCTTTGATTTCAGATCTACCTTGCGCATCGGGAGGTACTTCCATAGGACAGGCAGACCCGTCAACCACTGTAACAAATATAGACAGCAATACAGGTAGCATTTTGAAATCAGTATTAATTTCTAGAATAATCCATCAAATTTCTAGAAGAATCCATCAACATAGATCAGGATCAGACTGCACAGAATGTACAGTCCGATTACTGATCTAAATGTCTCAATATATAGAGTCTGGACTAAAAGGTGCCATCAATTATAGCAAATGATTAGTACTTGGCGATCATTGCTAAATCAAACAGTTTTTAATATGCAGACACCCTTTTGCGGAAGACAGAGATCAAGATCAGACTCCTAGGTGTCCTCAAGCGTACCCCTAAATGCTCCCCCGTTTTCCTTAATTTCCTGTGATCCAGTTTGATCAGTGAATAAAATGAGATCAATTTGTACAAAAAATACATTACCGAATCTAAAATGTGCTGTTGGGGTATAAATATATAAATCTGACTAGGAATCATTTTAAAAGTAGCCCTGTTTTCGGACGTGATAGAGATACATTGATATTTCGGATACTTCAAGCATTTCTGATATGTGGTTTTTCTCGCTAAATAAGAACGGCATGTAGAAAAACTTACTGCCATTACTTTATTGCAAGCGATCTGTTTTGAATTCGGCCTATGATCCGATTTGATCACGTGAAATAACAATATCCCGTCTCCTCTGCATATCACAAAAGGGGGCAGCCATTATTGCGCTTTGCCTAACGTACTCTTGAAGTGCGGCGGGGTACCAGTCCGATTTGAATCTGCACCGGGCCATACAATATCATTGTTAGATATTCTGGCCAAAACACACACAGAAACTGGTTTAATACTTTAAATCGTTGCACAGCCAGCTAAAATACTTACACATGAACTCGGAGTAGTTAGTTCGGGTGTCGCTGACGCCATTTGTTATTCTTGCTCCAGTTTTACGAACATGAAAGTTCGCAACTCGTACTCTAACCCCTGAGCTAAAGAGAATTCTCCCTATCGCAGTTGTCAGGTATTCATTTAATACGGAAAGAAGCGATGCTGTAAGGGTGGAGTGATCTCCCTCTTAAGAGAAGTCATCATTTTGATGACAGAAAGCCTTATTACCGCCTATAGGAAGTCTATTATTTAGACATCAAATGGCTCAATGGCCAATCACGGGCAATTTTCTAGACAAAAAATGGCTCAATGGCCAATGCCGGACGAGCCCCATCTTACGAATATGAAAATTCGCAACAAATGCATAGCTCAAATCTAAACCGCCCCGGCTGGGATTCGAACCCGTGCGGCAAATATCCCCGTTTATTTAGGTTTAAAAGACCAATACACTAACCCCTGAGCTAAAGAGAAGTCCCCCCAACGCAATTGTTAGGTATTGATTTTATACGGGAAGAAGCTATGCTGTAAAGAAGGAGTGATCTCCCGTAATACTAGTGAAAAAGTACTTTATTAACATTACGAGAAAAATAAGAGAGAAAAAAGCTGGTAAGCAGCATTTTCTACATTCCCTACATTGTTTTCCTTTTAACGCTTTCAAAGAAATTACCACAATTTAAGCAACATGAAATAGTGTATCTGCCATTGTTTTCAAAATAGAATAGTTAAAATTTTATCGTTTGGGCAAGAGCTATGGTTTACTTTCGAGTGCAACTTCAATAATTCGAATGCACGTAGTCGAACTAATCCATCGGTACTTTCAGCTTTCGAATTAACGAAATGTCACCGTATTAAATTTTGCATACTTGCAGGAAATATATACTTACTCAAAGACACTTCGACCTACGGGATCACGTGTTGCGGAACAATCAGTGAATGGAGAATATATGCTAGGAACATAGGTACAATTCGGCTCCAGGTTTGGCGCCTAAACTCAAACAATGGGAATTACGCGCTGAGAGGACAGAATGTTATCACTGTCAGCGCAGGTTGGTAGTTTTATCCATTTAATCATAACAGTTTTTCAAGTCTTCTTTCTCCACAATGTTTTCAAAGGTTTTTCTCCGTCATGATCGTTGAAACTCGGGACTGTGTGGTAAAACCTTAAAAGTTACCATTTTGTTTTTCCTTTAAAAAAAAGCGTTGAAATCTGGTTTCATGCAGCTTTAAAGAAACTTTTACTGATTGTACAAAAGTAACACATTTGAGAGAAACTAAAGAAAAATATCAAAAATATCTTTTCCGAATAGAATGGAAGATGTTGCGGGAAACAAAGCGATTGCTTGTTATATAAGCAAATGCTCGTGTGTGCCACACTTATTTCTCCAGGAGTTTTACAAGACAATATCTTTATACATGTTTTTTTTTCTGTCTAATCAAATGTACATGAAAAAAAAATCTACAACAACACGTACGAGTTTCGTTTAAATTCTTAATCAACGTTCCGGCTTATGCCTTCTTCAAGATGTTAACAGAATTCAAAGATATATAACAAGTCTGAAGTCATAGACGTGCGTTATATAATAATGTAACAGAGGATTGTTAAAATAGAATTACCAACTCTCGGACGATGCATGAAAATGTAGGCCAAGATCTACACTGACATGCCAGTAGATACCAGTATATATTGGACAAAAATTATAACGAGCTCTAAAATTACAAGAAACAAAATATGTACAATCCGATAATATATATATATATGTACTACATTTCATTTCCAATTATGTAAACTTTATTTGAAAATAAACTGTTTCTTTTTCTAAACCAGGTGAAACAGACATGACGCTTACAATAACTATAAACCAGACGGCTCGGATCTCTGTTGAGGAAGGCGATCTGATTGGTTGGTGAGTACAAGACGTTGGCCTATCGCAAATTAAAATGATCAAAGCTATAACTTATATCTCACAAAGGATAATATCCCAATCTTATATTAGTGTGATAAAACACAAAACTTGAAATCTAAAGATACAATTCCTATTTTTCGGTTTTTTCGATCGGGTCTGTGTCAAAACTTTTGATTTAATTTATTTGAGAACAATTGAGCGGCGCTCTGGCAAAAGTCGGATTAATGCGCCCCTTTGATGCATTATACCAAGCCAATCATCACATATTTATGGGTCCATAAAATCCGTTTTACTCAATAACCGACTGAACGATGAGATAGACTGATCCTTTGACATGCAGAATTTTGACTGATAGCAAAATGTTTCGACCCGGGGCAGCCTGCGATGATTGCGCAGCCTGACCTTGATCGATACCTTTTGCATGTACATGAAACTGAGCATCGCTCAATTATTTTGCGCATCGAACACCAGATACATGTACGCATAGAGTGGTCATTTATATATGGTAACAAACTACTAGTTTTTCCAAGCAAGGCTCAGACAGTACTGTGGGAGTAAAAAGACAGTACTATGGGAGTAAAATTATGAGATCATTGCATTACTTTGCATACATTATCAGTGTTTTCCAGTCCATAGCTCCCTATCGGAAGTCTCTTGGCTCCTTTTTAAAACATCACAAAAAAAAAAAAATGGCGCCAGCGATTACAGGTCATATTATCCAACTTGCAAGTTTTTTACTGCTCTGATTTTTGAGATTCTGATACCATTTTGTGGATACATGGATTTAACCCTTGCAAATAAAACAACAAATTAAACATGGTGACAAAATTAGACATTGCTCTTTTGAGCAGTTTTCGGATATCGTTAATCCATTTGGGCATATGGTACAGCAAACATAAAACAATCTTAAAAAAAAAGTTTAAACCGTATGTTACACCTTTTGTCGTACCTGTTTTAATGCAAACGTCAGTGTCGTAGAAAGTCTTGACTGTTAGGTGAAAGATTAGGATGAATAGCAAATAATGATCTAATTCTAATCATATAATAACGGCCCTATTTTGTGGTTGTTTTCTATATACAGGCACACGGACAGTGCAGACATGATTCCATATAGTGCCGGAGCGACCAATCAAAACGCTATGTTATCACACAGTGCCGTTTCTGTTGGTGACGAGGTGGACTTTAGTACGGCGACTGTTCAGAATTCAAGAGATTATGCAATCGGTGTGACTATTGAAAGAGGTAAACTGTCACAACATTTATTGTTTTGAATTTAGGAATATCTAACAAACTGTGGTTGGTAATCTTTTGTAAAGGAAATCTTTTAATATTTTACTCAGATGAAAACATCTTTTCTACGGTCCGAAGGATATTCGGTTGATTCATTTGTAAAATATCAGTTTCCCTTTGATTTGAACTGTATTCATGTTTAAATAATATGTTTACTTGTCGCCTCTTCTTGAAGTACGTCTCTAGTATCTCAGATAGGATCAACTCATGGAATCTAAGGAAAAATGCAAAAATAAGATATTTTTGCAAAATTTTGCAATCGGCAGAAAATATAGATGCGAAAGTTTTATTTCTTAATTATGCTCCATATTTGATAACCATACCCAGTGGCATTCTACAATTAGATCTATATTTTCAAATTTAGATTGCAACACAATTTTTGATTGGCATAACCATTTGGATAAGCCGATTAGAAATTTCCTTCCTTTCAAACTTCGATGATTTTTGAGAATTAGAATTCAATTTAAAATGATTGGTGAACACGGCCTATGAAAATCTTTTTTTTTTTTTTAAATTTTTATCTTAGATTTGATACCCTACTTTATCAACACTGGAAGTACACTATCAATAACAACAGCAGAAACTGTCGGTACTACGGTATCCACTCTGACGGTGACAGATGACGACACTGATGACGTCAGCGGTTTGAGTATCTCTGTGGATGCCAACACGTACTTCGATGTTTCTGGTGCCAGTCAGTATTCGTTTGTTTCTTACATAGAAAAAAAAAACAACATAAAATGGAATATCATTGTCAATTCTATTGCTATGAATTTGTTTAAAAACTGACACGGGAACAATTTTTGTACGAGTATATATAAGACATTTGAAAAAAAAAAAAACTTATGGAGTAGCTGAATGTGACGTTACGTAACACATACAAACAAATGAAACTTAAGCAGTATTTTAAGTCGACATAACACATGACGGCAAATAAAATTTACATGTGAGGAGTAAGTTGACGTAACACATGTATTAGTATCCACAAAAGAAACCTAGAGTAGTTTACGTTCATGTAACATATAACGACAACAACACCTAAGGAGTAGTTTTAGTTAAAGCAACACAGCACCAAATGAAACTTACAGATTTGGTGTTACCTATATAAATTTTTTTATTTATTTACGTCTTGGGAGAAGTTTAAGTTCATACAGTTGGTGTTTTACGCCCCTTTCAACATTTTATCAGTAATATCCTGGGAACTAGTGCACTTGTCAATACTTTTCAGTCTTTTTTTTTTTTGTGTGTGTGTGTGTGTGAATTTTTTTTTTTCAACCAGTAGCCTATTTGGCCCAATATTCTTTCCAAGCCACTGACCGCTTTCCAGCAAAAACATGGTTGAAATAATGTTCAACGGTGAGAGGGGACTGAATTCTGTTGCATTTACTTTCATTAATCCTCAGAGAGAATTTGGCTAAGCTGGGGATTCAACCCAGCGACCTCTGAGTTTAAAGCACAGTACGTTAACGGCTGAACCAGCGAGCTTGCTGTAGTTTGAGTTGACAGGGAGGGAAAGTTCACATGACAGTAGTACAATGGTATTTTTATTACAGATATAGTTGTGAAGGCTGGTCTCGCTGTTGACAGCCTAAATCTTACATTCACCGTGACTGACCATTGTGGACTCAGTGGAAGCCATATCTTGACCGTCACCATCTCCTCTTCTGTAAGTTCTCAATGCTGTCTTGTTCCTTTTTAAAAAGAATTTCAGGTAGCAGAGTCGGTAACATACAGGACTTGAGAACAAAAATGTTCCTGGTTCGAATCCCCAGGTCTGCCACTTTCTGTTCGAGGATTGCTGATAGTCATTGCGACAGGATTCGTTCACCTCTCACTAGTTAGAATGGGGATGATCAATATTTTGCCAATGGTTACGTGGGAAAGTAGCCAGTCGCTTGGAAAGAATATTGTGGAGTCTACTGCTAAAATAATCTCCAGGAAACATGGATAGGTACAAGGCCGCTGCGATAAAGCTGAAAATGGCGTTAAACATCATACAAACAAACAAACAAATCCTCTTTTTGTCGTCATACAACATTCAGACGCTCTCAGATTCCTTGTCACAACATAACTGTGACCTCATCTGGCATGTTAATATCAGTGTTTGTTTGGTCGCATTAGTCGAAATCTTTTATCATCGGGACATTGCTACAGGAACACACCTGTGACGCCCTCCGGTACAGGTACATGTGTGTTTACTTGAGTCACGTTAGTCGGGATTTTTTTTTATCAATTATAGGTATACAACAACTGGATAGCATTCATTTTTATTCAATAATAAAAACAAAAACAGAGGTTTTGAATTTGAACCGAAATGCTATCGTGATTTCTAACCGTCGTTTTACACTAGATAAGTTATGCAATGTAACAATAACTGGATTTAAAACAACACTATCAGTGGGGAATTTCAAAATACTCTATTGTTACATTAATATATAAATAGAGTATCATTAGGTCATTGTAAACTTTTACTGAAAGGACATAGCTACACAATATAAATGAGGTGCCATTTGGTCGGTTTACGAGTGCGTTTGGTCGGACAACTATTCAAAACCTATCATACAGTATAATAGTTTGAATGACTGCTACTTTTCTTTATAGCCAATAGACATTGCGACACTCCCAGATTCCGTATCAGTGTCAGAAACAACCACCGTGGAGACGCTGCTACATAACATAACAGTGACGCCATCTGGCACGTATACGTGTGTGTTTGATTCGTACAGTCCGACCAGAACTGAGGGTAATCCATTTGAACTGAAGTCCTCTCCATACACAGGTATTTACAGTCTTAGAGGCCTATAGGGATACATATTTAGCTCAGCCTATCAATTTTGAACTAGCTTTCAGTTCTATGGCAGACAACGAAATTTTAGACGTCCAAAATCGAAAGCATTTGCAGACGAAAATTGAACTATTTGATTTTCCCGGAAAAGGTTAAAAAAGACATTCTAGACAAAGGAGTAAATAATGGTTACCAAAACCTTCTCTTTTTTTCCATGATGTTTTCAAAAGCCCCCTTCCCCAGGGCCGTTAAAGTATGGGAGTGTAAGGTACAGGGTTAAAGGGTTAACCTTTCAACTTTTCCCATGTCTGAAAGCATATTGCACTCTACAGTCATGGTCTTAACTCTTATCCTGCTAAATAAGTTAAATAAAACTTTAAAGACGATAGTAAAATCCCGAATAATGTTATTTCACACTTTTTGTTTTGATAACAATAACTCGTTATCGGACAGTGCAGGTCCAAGATCAGACTGCACATTCTGTGCTGTCTGATCTTGATCTACACTGTCAGCAAAAGGTCAGTGAGTCGTGCTCAGCAGCTTAAGGGTTAAGTTTTCAAAACCTTTCTTTGCGACTATCAGGTACGTCACAGGAGCATGTTTGGTATTATTTTTGCAAATTGTCATGGGTATTCGCGATTTGTATAAATGTCTCATTTTCATTATTTCTCATTTATGGATAAAGTCTTTGTAAATCAACTCGGCTCTTCAGTCTAACGGCGATAGGGTATCATTCGGATATTGTTAATCCATTTAGAAATAAGGGAGAGCAAATATAAAACAATCTTTAAAAAAGGTTTAAACCGTATGTTACATTTGAAAATATTCCTATACAAATATTCAGAAACATAAAATACATTTTATGTGTTACTATATTGGACTGTGTTTATGTTTATTTATTTGAACACAAGGTAGATCAAATATAAAATAATCTTTAAAACGTATTTAAACCTTATGTTAAATTGCAAAATATTCATAGACAAATTTTCGAAAACATATCGTACATGTGTTACTCTATTGGACGTTGTTTATACGTAGACAGGTGATACTATATCGCCTTTAAAATGTACGGAGGAATTTTGTAAATATAATAATTTGATAATGTAATCATATAATACCTTCCAGATTTTGGAGTTTACCTGAAGAGCGCAGCTGGCATATACTACAATGTGACAACCTCATATACGTTAGTGATTAACTGTTCGAGTTCCGCTGAGACCATATCGGAGACTTTAACTGTGAACTTGAACGCCAACAATCCGCCTGTGTTCGAGAACTTTCAAAGTAAGAGCTATATCATATTATTTAGTTTGTTGCGGTTTGTGCTATTATCTCCTTTGTATACATAGACATGCAAATAAAGTAAACTGGCATAAAATTTTAAAGTACGTGTATTTACATCTAGATCTAATTAGAAGCACTAGAATAGTAACTCTGTGCCAAATGTAATAAACTTGGTCCCTTTCGGCGACTGAAATTACAAACGTTGAAATCCAGACAGATTTTTGGAACCCAGAGAAATTTTTAACTTATTGACTTGAATAAATAATGCAGATGAAGACACGGTGACCTTGACCTTGTATTTGAAACCCAAATGCTGCATCTATTATTGTTTTTCGTTTTTCTTTTTTCGTAAATTCTAGGTGCGTTATCCATGAATGCTTTTGCTACTCAAGCCTATGAATTAATTTAAACAGCTTAAGTTACAGATGCGTATAATGACACTGTGACCTTTTTATATGACAGATCCCTAACAATTACTAAAATGCGTAACTATTCTTTTTGTTGTTCTTGTTAATTCTAGGTACAGTATCCATCAATGCATCTGCCACTCCAGCTTCCACAGTAATTTACACAGCGACAGTCACGGATGCAGACAATGATACAGTGACCTTGACCTTATATACTGATCCCACAACATCAGCGTTCACAATTGCAAATGGTAAGCTTCGTTTGCCAATTTAGGTTAAATACTTGACTACATGAGTGAAATGCAGAGAGCTGGTAGAGGGAAAAAAAAAACATTGTAGGCAATTGTCTATTTTTGGATATCTTTTTAAGTATTTGAAACTCTGAATATGCAATAATCAATCTTTATTTCGATTGTTGGAACTCTTCAAATTAACGGTGCGTTCGCTTAGAGCTTTAGACTTTTTACCGGGACCGTGCGTAAACAAAAATCAGTAGCACCATACATGAAGTAAAATAAATGCAGCCATCAGTCCTGATGGAGGCACATATTGTGTTGCGATGCAGTGTCTAACAAGTATAGTATGGCTTTCATTTCTCACTTTCTTTTTCCTTTATGGGTTAGTTAAAGATTTGGCTATGTTACGTGCACCGTGTAGGTTCCGATATTATCGCGCTGTCTCGCGAGACTTATTTATTTTCTTGCCGTTCATGCACAAGAGTGCTCAAAGAGAGATAACTCTATAGGACTGCCGATAATAAATATTCGTCCATTTCGATCAATTGCGGAAATATTCAATCAAATGTATCGGTTTCTATCAAATTCTGATGTTGAATGGATCCATAGATATTGTTAACTTTGTTAACCTTTTATCTACATGGTGCTGGGGACCATTTCCTCCTTTTCTCACCATATTTTCTACTCATTCAGACACAGATTGAATCATTTGAACTGCAGTGAATTTGTTTCCTGGAAATGCTTTGAAATTGCACGGGACTGAATTTTACCGTCTAGCAAAGGATTAGCGTATGAAAAATGTCCGTGTAAGAAAGACATGTTCTTATCTACTAAACTATAATTCATACCCTCGAAACCAGACGGCAACAAACAGGCTGAAAAAGACTTCAGATATCATCAGCAGTCCTTGTATTATACACTTATTGTATTACCCAGTGATAGGTATATAGCATTTAACTCATGTGCTGTAACAAAAAGTTTTTTCTCAGCTGTACTGTATTTGTTCTTTTTTTTTTTTTCCAAACCAGATGGTAACATACAAACGGCAGAAGTTCTAACACATGATCAGCAAGCCTTACATCTGATGGACATACAAATGTTAATTCATCTGTAATTAGTGTCTGTTTCTCGATTGTTGTTTATGTTCCCAAACAATTTGTACATCTTTCATTTGCAAACTACATGGTAACACAAAAGAAACAGAAAAGAAAAAAGGCCTAACATAAAACCATCAGTTCTTTTACACATTTATCAGATCAGCGTGTGATAGGTAGAGAGACATTCATTTATCTGCTGCTCTAGTGCATAAGTACTTCATAGTCACAAACCAATATAACACTTCTTTCGCGTGCACACCAGGTCCTGTATTCCCTAACTATTCTTAGTTTCATTCCTAGTCTTATTCTAGATTTAGAAAGTTACACAACTTCTGGTTGGCTAGACCATTGCTTTAGCCAATCAGAAGTTGTGTTACTTTCAAATTTAGAAATAAGACCAAAAATGTTCCTAAGACTGGTTGCTGAACATGGACCCAGATGGTAACATACAAACGACCGTAGACTCAACATTCCATGGGTAACCTGTCGGCACACTAATCATAGCGGCAAGCAATGGTTATACAAACTGTTAAATATATTCAAGCGTCTGCAATAATATTGAGCCATGCTTTGGCAAAAGGGGGCTTAATGCATCTCTGTGATGCATTATACCGAGTAAGTCTTCACTTAACTATGGATAAATAAAATCCATTTTGTCTAGCAACCGCTGAATCCTTAGGTAGAATGGTCCTTGGAACTGCAGAAAATTTACTGACAGTAAAAAGTTTCGACATAGGTCAGCCTGCGCAGACTGCGCAGGCTGACCTGAGTCGATACTTTTTGCAGGTGCATTAAATCTCCTTTATAACAGAGTATTACTCTTACGTATTCTACAGCTCAAACTTGGTTTATGTTCACAATCAATTTGAACGTTTATTTTGCTTGCATACCAGATTGTAAAAGACAAACTGCAGAAGGTTTAAATATCAGCAACAATCCCTCTACACATTCGACATATCTGCGACTGATATAACAATGCTAGTTCTGCAATAAGTACTCTATCATAGTTTATGTTCACGAATCATTTGTGCTTTCCTGTTTTTGTACACCAGATGGTACCATACAAACGACAGAAGACTTAACGTATCATCAGCAAACTTTCTACACGTTTATCGTAAAGGCCAGCGATGGATATACCAACGTTAATTCGTCTGCAATAACATTGACAATAACAGGTATGATTATTTCCCATTGACTAGATAACAAAGTTGCTTTTAGTTGAGCTGCGCTCCGGCAAAAGAGGGTTTACTGCATCTCCCTGGTACACTGTATACCAAACATAATTATGGATCCATAAAATCTATTCTTTCTAACAGCCAACCTAATCATGAGGTAGAATGGCCCTTTGGCCGGCAGAAAATTAACCGACAGCAAAAAGTCTCGACGCAGGTCAGCATTTCCGTTCTGCGACCTGGGTCGGTACTTTTAAGGTGCGTTAAACCCCCTCTTCACAGAGCATTGCTCACAACTTTTTAGCACCCAACATGGAATTTACAGTTTTGAAAAATATTTTCGGGCCAAGGGCGTGAAACAAGCCTCATTTCCCACACATTTTCCTTGTTGCTGAAAAGTCTTATTGTCCCTTCTTTCAGGCATATTCAGCAGTAATATATTTTGGTGGTTCAGAAAGTAATCTTTACAGAGACGGGTCAGGTGCCCACTTGATCGATACTTTACGTTGTTTTTTGATTATAGGCCAGTTACGGTGAGGAGGCCAGAGCTCCAGTACATGCGTTCCAAGTTTTTTTTCCCGCACAACGTCTCATGGCTTTTTCAAGCCATTTTCTTCTTTATCCACATCAACAAGGTCTATGTTATGGTGGTGGTAAAACAACAACCATCCCTATGGCAAAATCTAAAACAGTTTACCCGTGCTTTGTGAAAAGGGGTTTTGATGTATCTGCCAAAATTATTGACCCGTGCTAGCCTGCGAAGGCTGACTTGGGTCGATACTTCTTGCTTTTGGTAAATTTTGTTCATGTTCAGGGACCATTCTAAGCCGCTGGTTGTTAGACAAAATGAATTTTATGGATCCACAATTATGTGATTGCTTGGTATAATGCATCACGGAGAGGCATTAAATCCGCTTTTGCCAGAGCATGGCCCATTTGTAATCAGAGCAGGGCTAAACCTGGAACTTCGGTACCTTACCTCATGTATTACAGGTCGGACTACCAGTACTCGGCTTTGGGTATCACATTGAATAACCCTTTCCCAAACGACAAATTTTGGACTGGTCCAAATTGAAAGAGTTTGCAGATGACAATTTTAAATTTGATGAAAATGGCAGAAAGGTCTCTAAAAGTGTAGAAAACACTGTGGGAAAAGGAGAAATTGCTCGTTACGAGCAATTTCTCCTTTTCCCACAGTGTTTTCAAAAGACTTGTACTGCAGACACGTGAAAACCAGGGCTTGTTTGGGAAAGGGTTAAACATTTGAATTCTTTTAAGGGGTATTCTTTGTGCTACAAGAATAGATTGATTGATTGTATGGTGTTTAACGCCGTTTTCAACATTATTTCAGTTGTATCACGGCGGCCAGTGCACCTATCCATGCTTTCCTGGAGTTTCTTTGTACCAGTACTCCGAAAATATTCTTTCCAAGCCACTGGCTGCTTTCCCATATAACCATCGTCGAAACAATGGTCAGCGGTGAGAGAGGAATGAATCCTGTCGCAATGACTATCATCAGTCCTCGGAAAGAAATTGGCAAAGCCGCGGATCGAACCAGCGACCTCCTGTTCTCAAGTCCTGTACGCTACCGACTGAGCTACGGGGCTTGGCTCTGCTAAAAGAAAGAGGCCATTTTTTGTAATATTGTTGTTTACTGTGTAGATTAAATCAAGGGCGTGACGCGGTTTTAGAATCATTTTGCATTGCTATCCAAAATGATATATAATAATCAAACAACCTGATTCTCTAAAGTGACGAAAAGCGTGTTCTGCAATCTCCTTTTTTCTATCATCACGCACTCGCGTAGTGTGCGGTAAAGGCGGTAAAATAAATACATCTTAACCCTTTATCACACAATCCCGACTTTTAACGACCCTGAAAGGAAAAGCTTTTGAAAACATTGTGGGAAAAGGAGAAAATGCTGGTAACCAGCATTTTCTCCATTTCCCACAATGTTTTCTACTCTATCAAAGACAAATTCCATGATTTGAGCCACATTTAAATTGTCGTCTGCAAATGCTTTGAATTTAGACAAGTCTACATTTTTTGTCGTCTGGTAAAGAGTTAAAGCAATGAAGCATTATATTTTCGGCTAACTACTCGTGTAAAGAAATGTAAATGAGCCGTGTTCCGGCAAAAGTGGGTTTAATACATCTCTGTGATGTGCTAGACAAGTCACCTCATAATTATGGATCCCTAAAAAGCATTTTATCACATAAAACCTCCTCCGGCAGTGTATTAAACCCATGACTTATTTTTTGATAATACACTAGTGTATTATCGGTTTTTTTGGGTCCCGATTCTGTTCAGTTTGTAGTCATGAGCGCGTAAAACCCGAGAAACCAGCCACAGCACGTGCTGGAATTTGTACGACTACGCCGCTTCGCGGAAAAATGACGTCATTGTCTGTAATTTTGTCTATAATTTGTTTTATGTGATAAATAGAATCTCACATTTGTGTTTATGTATGATCATTTTTATCAAACTCGTTGACTAAAATGTATTTGACGCTCGCCAAGGCTCGCGCCATACATTTTTAGTCAACTCGTTTGATGAAAATGATAATAAATAAACCCTCATGTAAGATCCTCTATTTATCTAACAACCAACTGAATTATGAGGTAGATTTGTCCTTTGACATGCAGAAAATTGCCTGAGCGGACCGATATGGGTACATATTTTTTGCAGATGCATGAAACTCCCTTTTCACAGAGCAAGGCTAAAAAAATTAATAAATTCTTTATAAAACTGCTTTTTATTCAGCAAAGTCCATGTATAATGAAATGTACATATATTCATATTCTTTATAAAAATGATTTTTTGCAGACATAAACATCAAACCAGTTTTAACAAATGTGCCATCGGGAACTCAGTCAATTCTCGAGAACGAGGCAGCTGGTACCCAACTGTTTCAAGTGTCCTACACGGATGGAGATGGGGACACAGCGACGTTCAGTATTAGCTTTTCTCCTACCGCGTGCAGTACCATGTTTTCTCTGGATCCAAACAGTAAGTTGTGGCATTGCAGTTGTAAAAATGGAGGATCTTTGGATGTTCAACTTGCAAAGAATTTTTGAGGTTTACTCGACCGTTTTAGGACTTTCAATGTGCATTTGACAGATAATTTTAAGTTTTCACTATCCTACAAGAGGGGAAGAGACCTCTTGAAAACGTTGTTGGACAAGTATGTAATGCTGGTTACCGGAATCTTCTCTCCCTTTCCCACGTTTTCTACCCTTTCTAAGGCAAATCCCATCGTATGAGCCATAACTGATAGATACTTTCAATATATACTAAACTATTTTTGTCGTCTAAGACATACTGCAGTCTACGTAGCCAACTTTTTTTTTTATCAATATGCATTAAACATGTTTAAGAAAGTTTGAGCAATATATTAAATATCGAATTGTTTTGTAAATGAAGATGAGGCTGTAGGAAAACGTAGGTTGATTTCAGTTTCACTGACGACGATTACTTTCATTGCGTCTTCCGATAAATTTGGAATTTATCGTATATCTCAACCAATTAGAAAAGATCTTTTGGAAGACATTGTCTTCGTCCGCCGAAATGGCAAACATTATACCCCGTCATAAAGAACAAATGTCCTGCAGATCTGCTTATGATTTCAAGACCTTGAAAGCAGGATTTTAATCGGCTGAGGTGAATAGAGTTTGACCCTCAACTGGCTCACCTTTAGACGTGCAGCATGCAACAGCTATTAAATCTTTCCCAAACAAGCCCTGGTTTTCACGTGTCTGCAGTACAAGTCTTTTGAAAACACTGTGGGAAAAGGAGAAATTGCCCATAACGAGCAATTTCTCCTTTTCCCACAGTGTTTTCTACCCTTTTTGAGACCTTTCTGCCATTTTCATTAAATTTAAAATTGTCGTCTACAAACTCTTTCAATTTGGACCAGTCCAAAATTTGTCGTTTGGGAAAGGGTTAAACCTTTGATTTAATCTGAAAGCAAATGAAAACGATAAATTAAATATAACCCAAAACTGAGTTTGTCTTTGGAAGGGTAGAATACACTGTGGGAAACGGAGAAAATGCTAGTTATCAGCATTTCTCCTTTTCCGATGATTTTTTTTTTCAAAGGCCTTCCTTTTCAGGGTCAATAAAACTCGAACTCGGGATTTTCTTAGGACTTTCTTAATTGTTTCTTTTCAAAAAGGACATATCCACGCAGACATCATAGTGTATCCGTGGTTCCTCAATAATTTAATTAGTACATTCCGTGACAACAAACAAGTGCCTGTTTGATTAAAACTATTGCCGTGTAAATGAATAAGTAGGAAAGAAAGAAGCAAACGAACAAGGAAAGAAGCGAGGAAGCAGGATTAGGTCTAAGTCTTAGAAAAGATAGTATCTTTCTTTTTTCTAAGTCTATAAGAAGATAGTATCTTTTTTTTTTCCCCCATCAGCCGGCTCAATGACCACATTATCGCAATTTGACTACGAAACAGTGACTGAGACCACGTGCAACGCAACTATCACAGCTTCTGACGGTAAAAATGAATCGGACGCCAGTCTAGTGACCATTGCAGTGGTGAATGTAGACGAAACACCTGTAATTCAACTATCAACCTATGTAACAACAACGGCAGAAATTGCGGTATGTAAATGCAATATGTTTTGTGATAGTGATAACGCCTTTACCAAAACAGCCCATGTTTTTACGGCCTTGGAGAAGAAAGCCCTCGAAAACATTGTGGGAAAAAAAGAGAAAATGCTGGTAACTCTTTATCAAACAATCGCATATTTTTTCGACCCTGAAGCAGAAAGCTCTCGAAAACATTGTGGGAAAAGGAGAAAATGCTGGTCACTCTTTATCAAACAATCGCATATTTTTACAACCTAGAAGCAGAAAGCTTTCGAAAACATTGTGGGAAAAGGAGAGAATGCTGGTAACCAGCATTTTCTCCCTTACCCACAATTTTTTCTGTCCTTCCAAAGACAAATTTTATCATTGAGACATGCTTGATTTGTTGTCCACAGTTGCTTTGAAATTGGACAAGCTTTAAATTTGTCGTCTGGTTTAAGCGTTACGCCTTTTCCATTCACCGGATAAACAGAGAGGTATCGAGAATACAGTATATTCGCGGAATATTACGTTGAAGTAACTTCACTAGGGCTTGTATTTGCTGCTAGCTGCGTGGGAAAATTTGAAATCTCATGCGAGATGTCAGTTTCCTGCGCAGCGAGAAGAATATACAAGCCCCGGGGAAGTTCTCACTACGTAATATTCCTTTTGTAATATACATGTGCCTACGAAAATTTTAACAGGAAAAAATTGCAGTTATAGGCAATTTTATTCGAAATACCATTAGAAAAAAAAAACAAATGCTGGTTTAGAGGACAATTTTTTTTCACGAATGGCTGATAAATAAAATAACGTAACATCTTGACTGATCAAATTCCAAAGGTAGTCTGCACGCGGGTTAGGTCACCATGCCATACTTTGACACTGTCAGATATGTTTTGTATAGTTCAGTCGAGCCTGATTTTACCTTTTTGTCGAAGATTGGTGAAAGTCATGATTCTTTCCTTTGCAACAGTTAGCAGAGGCTTGGGGAAAATGCCGGTACAGTACCAATGAAGTAATTGCAGGAATGAATTGCCCGTCATGATACGACTAAAACACTTTTGAAGATGGCATTACACACCAAACAAGTAAAACAAACAAGCTACAACAATTTTGTTTTTAACATATCTTTTCAGTCTGGTACAGATCTGGCGGACCTTGGTATCGTCGTCACTGAGCCAGAAGGTCAAACTGTAACCTTAAGCATAGACTGTGGAGCAGATTCGGGCTATCTTACGATAAACGACTCAACAGGGATCATAACCATGGCAACGGCCTTTGATATTGACACCTCCGGAAGTGATACGTACACGATATCATGTGACCTGTTGGCAGCGGATACGGCAAGCAACACAGCGACCTCGACACTCAGTGTCACCGTAACAGACGCCAATGACAACGCACCGGTCTTCTCACAAGCGAGTTACTCAGTGGCCCTTGTGGAAGGTAAAAATAATATTAAACCTAAAGTACCTACCAAAACTATATTTGCTCCTGCGTCAGTGTAGACCAAGATCAGATTGTACAAAAAGTGCAGTCTGATCTTTAATCTACACTGGCAATCATGTAGAGTCATTCCAGCCAGTTGCGGCCTTAAACTTTCAATTACTTGAGTTTTTTTTCCTGACTTAAAATCTTATTTTGCTTACTTTGTGTGTTAAGGTTAAGGTCACTGGAAACGTAAATAATAACTCACTGGTAATTCCAAGCTCGTAGCCAAGTGGAGTCGTGGAAGCTTAGGCTTCAATAAAATTTTGTATCATACATTTATACGAGCTATGCTCTTTGAAAAAGAAGCCTACACAAAGGACCAAACCATGTCTGCGCAGTCCGCTCACTGCGCAGGCTGACACAGATCAATACTTTTTGCAGATGCATTCAACACCATTTTTACAGACCATGACTCAATCATGTTTAACCCTTTACCAGACGACAAAATTTTAGCCTTGTCCAAATTGAAAGCATTTGCAGACGACAATTTCAATGTGGCTCAAATGGTGCAATTTTTATTTGATAGAGTAGAAAACATTGTAGGAAAAGGAGTAAATGCTGGTTACCAGCATTTTCTCCTTTTCCCACAATGTTTTCAAAAGGCTTCTTTCCCAGGAGGGTTAAAAGGCGGCATTGTACGGAAAAGGGTTAAAGTAATTGCGCTGCCCTTTGAAAACACTTTTGGTGAAAAGATAACTGTTTCTTGCAACAAGCAACCTGTGCTGCGGGTCGCTTTGAGACAAATGAAATGTCTGATAATGCACATATCTTTCTATCGGTACAGGACATTCTGGATACGGAACTCTTGTGACTGCCTCAGCCACAGACGGGGATCGAACATCTCCGAACAAAGACATCACCTACAGCCTGTCCGCGGTGACACATTTCAACATCGACTCCAGTGGCAACGTGTACAACACGGTATATGTTTATTCACCATTTATCATGAACAGTATACTGACTCTTTTCCAAACGATAAAATTTCAGACTTGTCCAAATTGAAAGTATTTGCAGACGGCAAATTCAATGTAGCTGTAATTGTCTGTGAAAGCATAGCAAGTCTTGTGGAACACAAGAAAAAACTGGTTATCAGCAATGTCTCCTTTTCCAAACATGGTTTTTAAAAAGCTATTTCCTCGCGTAGCCTTACACCACACAAACTCGGGTTTAAACGCCCCTGGGAAATGAAGCTTTTGAAAAAAATGTGGAAAAGGAAAAAATGTAGGTAACCAGCATTTTCCCCTTTTCCCACAATATTTTCTACCATTTCAAAGATAAATTTTATCATTTTAGTCACGTTGAATATTTTGCCTGCAAATGCTTTCAGTTTGGACTAGTCCGAAATTCTATCATCTGCCGGCGAAGAATCATGTCAATAGCTCACTTTTTCTCTTTTTTTTTTCCACAGTGTCTTCTACTATTCCATTTCAAAAGCAAATTTCATCGTTTGACCTACATACAAAATATTTTGTCGTCTGCTACTGCATCCAATCTGGACAAGTCTAAAATTTTATTGTCTGGTAAAGAGTTGACTCAATTAATCACGAAGATTATTTTCCCATAAATGATTGTGGCAAAAGCGTAAAAGCCTGAAGCGTCCTTCAAACACAATGTTTTCACATTGTATTTATGTATGAAAGCCCTAAATCATTGTGATTATCAGTGTTTGACAAGGATGTTTTCACGTTCGTCTGCTGCACAGTTATATCAGAGGGTCGTAAGACTTTAATAGGCTTAACTAAACAAGTGGACGGTATAGATCCAAGATCAGACTGCAGTCTGATCTTGATCTATACCTTCCGCAAAAGATTATGTGTTCGCCTACGGGTTTGACAAGGTAAACTCACTATTTCGTTACAGGCCGACTTGTCCGGCGATCCAGCACTGACGTCATACAGTCTGACAATAACGGCTACAGACGGCGGCACCCCGGCTTTAACTGACACAGCGTCCCTGACTATCACCATTTATACCACTACTACTGTTGGCTCTGTCACGGCAGCAGCAGCAGCTAGTTCGGGCTCGTCGGATGATGGCAGCTTCTTTTCTGACACTGGAAATATCGTGTTTCTCGCCCTTTCGATCTTTTTATTGGCAGCTGTCTCTGCGCTTGCGGGTGTACTGTTGTGGCAACACTGCCTGCGAGATAAAACGTAAGTTTGGGTTCTGAATTGGAAGTCATTTAGTTTGATTGATTGATTGATTGATTGAATGGGTGGGTGGGTGAGTGAGTGAGAGAGAGAGTGTGATCGAGTGAGTGAGTGAGTGTATGGTGTTTAACGCCATACATTATTTCAGTTATATCGCGACGGCCAGTGCACCTTTTCATGCTTTTCTGGAGTTTCTATGACCAGTACTACACACAATATTCTTTCCAAAGCCACTGGCTGCTTTCCCACATAATCATAGTCGAAACAATGGCCACTGGTGACAGAGGAATGAATCCTGTCGCAATGACTGTCGTCAATCTTCGGAAAGAAATTGGCCGAACCGGGGATCGTACCAGCGACCCCCAAATCTCAAGTCATGTATGCTACCGATTGAGCTACGGGCTTTCACGAGTGTGCGCCACTCATGAAAATATTACCTATGATGTTCACTCGATGAGATAAATTTCGATCCTTCACCGAAATAAATATCCTTGGTATCTATTTGACTTTAAGTATCTGTAGCATCCAAGGTGTTATATCTTAGACAACTAAATAAATGACATGTCCATTTTCAGTATGACAGAAGAAAAGAAAAACACTCTGGATCTACATATTTCTATTTCAAGAATTTTGCGAGCGTAAGACCTTGCAAGACAATAGAAAAATATAGATCCAATAGAAAAATATAGATCCAAAATCAGACAAGCAACGGCTCCTTTTACCCACAATTCTTTCAATTATAATCTACAGCAAGGTTGTGAAACTTCATGTTTTTGACAGTATAGAGTCACGTTTAATAAATCTTTACCGCACAATCCCAAGTTTTGACGACCTGTATAAAAAAGCTTTTCAAAACATTGGAGGAAAATGAGAAAATGCTGGTAACCAGGATTTTCTCCTTTTCCCACAATGTTTCCTACCCTCTCAAATAGCAATTTCAACTTTTGAGTCACATTCACTTTGTTGTCTGCAAATGCTTTTTATCCTTAACCTGTTAAATAAGCGAAATAGAACTCTTAAGCCAATACTAAAAACCCAAATTTTGCTTTTCAAGTTTTTTTTTTTTGAAAAATATCTCCTTACCGGACAGTTTGGACAGTGTAGATTCAAGATCAGGCTGCACGTTTTGCGCTTAGCAGCCTAAGGATTAATTTGGACAAGTGTCAAATTTTGATGTTTGGTAAAAGGTTAAAATCGATCTACATGTACTTTTTTATAATTCATTCTTTTCTTGTCCTTTTCTTTTCTGTAGAAATAGCATCGCAAGACTTGGCCGGCAAAATTATACAGGTATTTATAATCATTTGCTTCTTTTCCCGCCCCTTTCCGGTGTTTTTCTAAGCATTTGTTGTTCATTGGTGCCCTCTTCCCCCAAACCCCATTATACGTCTTTTATGGTCAAACATGTAATTAAGCCAATACCTTAAAGGCTATTTTTTGACCTACCAAAAACAATCAAAAACTAGAATTGGGGAAGACGTTGATAGATCAGGTTTGTTTTGGTTTGTATTAGAGTTTAACGCCATTTTAACAGCTTCGATCATATCATGGCGGTCAGTGACGCACCCATGCGTTTCCTGGTCTTCTCACACCAGTACTGACACAACTTTCTTTCCAAAGCCACTGACTAAATATTTTCTCACATGCATCAGAGGGGAGAGGCGAAATATCGCCCGAAAGAAGGTTTGCCTCAACCTGGTATCGAACTCGCAACCACGAGGTCACGAGTCAGATACGCTAGCCACTGAGTTACCCGGCTGGGCGTTGATAGATAGTTTTACACTTGAAAGGTAAATACTGTTAAAGGCAGTTGCTTATTATTTGGTTCTCAAAAATGCAGTCGGCGCGATCAACTGCAGCGGCACATTGGTACAAAGATGCATTACTACGTATAATACGAGCAATGCTCTGGCGAAAGGTGTTTAACTCTTTCTCTACTAATGACGACATTGGTAGCTTTTGCGGATGGTGTAGATCAAGATCAGACTGCACAGAACGCGCAGTCTGATCTTTGATCTACTCCATTCGTTACCTGATGCTGGACTATGACGCAATTCATATTCAGCAGCAGTGGGAATCTTCTATTAGACCTCGGAAAAAAGTGGAGTTTCTTGAGTCAGTTATGAAAGAGTTAATGGATCTCCGTGCTGCATAATATACCAAACAATTCAACACATAATTATAGATCAAATCTGCTTTGTCTAACAACCGACTGAATTCGTCCTTTCACATGGTGAAAACTGACCAACAGCAAAATGGTTCGACACAGGCTTTTGACACATTGTGGGAATAGGAGAACATGCCGGTAACCAGTATTTTCTCCTTTTCCAACAATGTTTTCTATCCTTTTGAGGACAAATTCTATTACTACAGCAACATTAGTCGACAAATGCTTTCAATTTGAACAAGTCTAAAATTTTATCATCTGGTAAAGAGTTTCAAATACTTTTTCGTCCACAGGCTTCCACCATTATCTGTCTACCTCTCTACCACACAATCCCAACTTTCAACGACCCTAAAAGAGAAGGCTTTTGAAAACATTGTGGGAAACGCAGAAAATGCTGGTAAACAGCATTTTCTCCTTTCCCATATTTTTTCTACTCTATCAGAGACAGAAAGCACCATTTGGGCTACATTTAAATCTTGGCGTGCAAATGCTTTCAATTTGGTCTAGTCCAAAATTTTGTCGTTTGGTAAAGAGCTGCATACTAGTCAATATTTTTCGGCGTAGCTGTATTGGCTTTTGACCTACTTTTTGGTACTGATAACAAATGAATTAATAGAAATCTGTGATTGGTCAAAAATGTAGAGATGTTTATTTTAAGGGACCCTGCCTATTTGCTGGCGAATTTACGCCGTCTGTCTTTGTTTAACCCTTTCCCAAACAAGCCCTGGTTTTCACGTGTCTGCAGTATAAGTCTTTTGAAAACACTGTGGGAAAAGGAGGAATTGCTCGTAACGAGCAATTTCTCCTTTTCCCACAGCATTTTCTACCCTTTTTGAGACCTTTCTGCCATTTTCATCAAATTTAGAATTGTCGTCTGCAAACTCTTTCAATTTGGACCAGTCCAAAATTTGTCATTTGGGAAAGGGTTAAAGATATTTCTTGTTTCATTTTACATTGCTACATTTTACATTATTACATTTATCAAATAATTCCAGTTAACCAGAGCCGACCGACTCGACCACCACCAGCCGAAATGAAAGTACCGATCAACTCCGAGCCCGCCAATCAGACTTTCAGGCCACCTTCAGGAGAGAGCGGGATCAGTCTTGCGACCTCCAACTCATCGTCGTCACCATGGTCCACCAATCACGCAGCCGACTGGATTAAACGCATTGACAATTTACGGGAATCGCCCGTCACACCCCGCCATATTAACGTTCGGTCATTGTCAAATAAAACATCAGTGTTTTAACTCTTTACCAAACGACAAAATTTTAGACTCATCCAAATTGAAAGCATTGGCAGACGACAAATTCAAATGTGGCTCAAATGATGGGATTTGTATTTGAAATAATTTTTCTTTGGCCACAATGTTTTCATTTGGTGTCATGCATGCTGATTAGTAATATTTTACAAGAATTGTCTCAAAGTCGCCTGCAGCAAGTTTTGCCAGTTTCCATAGTTATATTTACCTATCTACAGGAGGTACTAATTGATTGATTGGTTGATTGTTTGACTGTTTGCTTAATTGATAGATTGGTTGGTGGGTTGATTGGTGAATTGATAGGTGAAACGATTGGTCGGTCGATCGGTCGGTCGGACCGACCGGTCTGTCGATTGATTGATTGATTGATTGATTGATTAATTGATGGGTGGGTGGTAGATTGGATGGATGGATATATTGACTGACTTCTTTATTTATTTTTTTAGTACATACTCGATTGGAATAATGACATTCATTTTGGGGGTAAATGTACTTTAGCATTTATATAATTTAATGAATTCTCCAAGTATATGTAACATCCGAAGAATGCTTCCATTTTACCGATTATACACATGTTTGAACTATCGGTCGCTCAAAGAATGCCAGTAGATTGTATTTTAAGTCGTCAAAACAGGTGAAATTTATAGATTTTGCGCTAAAAGATTTAATATAATCACAGATTCCTTTGTAGATTGGCAGTCAAGATTAGGCAAATTGAAATTGCAGTTGTTTCGTTCAAGTGTTGCAGAGTACAAATGATGGCAAACACAAGCAGGAGCATAGCAAGGAATGTAGGAAATACTGTGCCCAGTCTGTTTCAATTTTTCTCCTCCTTTTGGACTTTGTTTCGTCGATTTTAATCGAGGAAAATCCTATGTTAACACTAAAGGACCAAGCATACAAATTTTGTCATTTTGTAGACAAATAAAACTCAAAACTCAGACTGTATTTTGCGGACAACATAGATCAGACTACATAAAATGTGCAAAGCTTATCTTTTGGCAGGCCTTTCCTGTGATACTTCGAAAATTTTAACCCTTATCCTGCTAAATAAGTTTAATAAAACTTTCAAGCAGAAAGTTAAAACCTAGATAATGTCATTTCAAACTTACTTTTGGGAAAAAAATCTCTCCTTGTCGTTCTAGGCGGTCCGATCTTGATTGGCACTGTCCGCAAAAGGGCAGTGAGTCGCGCTTAGGAGCCTTAGGGTTAATGTCTTGGGAATTTGTCCTATGAAAGACTGAAAAAAATACTTCACAGAAATTAAGTCTATACCATGATGATAAAACTTTCGACTCGTCCATATTGAATTAATTGGATTTGACTTTTAATGGTAGAAAAACATTGTGGGAAAAGGAGAAAATGCTGGTTTCCTACCTTGTTTTTAAAACGACTTCTTCCTCGGAATCGGCAGAACACGGGATTGTTTGGTAAAGGTTAAATGGGACTATTAGATTTTTATTATCTCACCGAACATAAAAAGATTGATCACTAAATTAAAAAAGTGACATGTGGTAAACCATCAGTAAAAAAAAAAAAGAAAAACGCAAGAAACAAAATGAGCCATGCTCTGGCAAAAGGGGCTTAATGCATCTGCGTGATGCAAGTAAGTCAGCACAGCATTATACATGTACATCCTTAAAGTCTTTTTTGTATAACAACTGACTGAATCAAGAGGTAGAATGGTCCTATTTTTCATATTTCGCACCAGAATATCGCAAAGGTTTGTGGGAATATCACGTGATCAATATAACGCGGGTCGATTAAGTGGGATCCTATTTAAAAAAGTACGATGACGTCATATTTGATACCATAAAAATAGATTGAATTACCGATTGCAAAGCGACAAATCGCTTATTTGAACGCTTAATCTGCACCTTTTTTTACAAAATATATACGCCCAGTTCCCTTACGTTTAAAGGGAAAAGTATATTTTATACTATTTGTTACTTTTAAACAAAATAAAACTACAATGTAATTCGTAGCCCCCGAAAATCTAAAACCGACCCTTTAACTCTTTATAACACAATCCCGAGTTTTACACAGTCCCAAGTTTTAACGACCCTGAAAGAGACAGCTCCTTTTCTCACAATGTTTTCTACCCATCAAAGACAGATATCATCATTTACGCAATATTTTACTTGTCCTCTGCAAATGCTTTCAATTTGTTCAAGTCTAAAATTTTGTCGTTTGGTAAAGAGTAAAGGGTCCTAAGTGTTTATATTCAATCAGCTGATTGTGTCAACCATTTCTACCTCATTGTGTGATTATCGAAACTGTACCTGATTGTATACTGATATTAAAAGTTATCGTTTCATTTCTACAAAACCTTATCATTTTTAACAGGGTGGCCCATAATACCCTGATACCATTTTAGAATTATGTCTTTTTCATCATTTAGAATTTTATCAGTTGTGCACAAAATTAACATGTTCCTAAAAGTACTGTTACTGGAGTTTAGTGATGCCTGTGCCGCCTGGGAATTTGCCAATGTACCTATCTTGACCTTTCTTTATAAGCCCCAATGATCCAGTTACAATTAACTGGTCTCCGCTACGGTGGCACCGAGGTGACATGTGCATTTTTTTTGTATTTATCTCGTTCCCACGAGATAATAATTCGTTTTCTCGAGGTTTTTTTTTTTTTTTTATAAAAAAAATTATGCAAAAAACAAAATTCGTTTTTCCGATTTTTTTTTTTTTTGTATAAAAAATTATGCAAAAAACAAAATTCGTTTTCTCGATTTTTTTTTTTTTTTTTTTTTTTTTTTATAAAAAAAATATGAAAAAAACAAAAAATCGTTTTCTCGAGTTTTGAAACAATTGTGGATGCAAACTACCATGTTGAATGAAACTATGAAGAACATGGACGCCGTGTAAAAATAGGAATTAGTAGGAGGAATCTGATTGGATGATTATGTCGTGAGCACGACTTATTATCTCGTGCGAACGACATAATGGATGACTTGGATTGGCTGATTATCTCGTTCGAATGAGATAGTATTTCGTTTTTTTGGATAATTTTTGTTTTTTGCATAATTTTTTATTTAAAAAAAAAAAAAAAAAAAAAAAAAAAAAAAAAAAACTCGAGTGAAACGAATTTTGTTTTTTGCATAATTTTTTATAAAAAAAAAACTCGAGGAAACAAATTATTATCTCGTGGGAACGAGATAAATACAAAAATATGCACATGTCACCTCAATGCCACCGTACTCCGCCATACACCTACAAATATATAACTGGTTCCCGTTGTACATCTACAGAAAAGAATGGTACAGTCGACTGTGGTGATGTGTTCGTTGGGTAAGCAGGATTTGCCGATCAACGTGTCTTTAGTATATACATGTATATCCCGTCTGGCCGTAGTTTGGTGACCTCTATCGATCTATGTAATCTCGTAGTCACACATTTTCAATAAGTAGACCTGTGGATTTGCACACCACAAAAAGACAAAATTAGCATCACTCAACTATGTTTCATTAACTAAAGCAATACAAAGAATAATATTAGAACCTCGCAAATCCAAAGTCTTTTTTTTAACATCATTCGAATGGTTTGATAATTTGCAGGTCATTAAGTGTTTCATATTAAAAAAAAAAGTTTTCATTAGGTTTAATTAGGGAAACGAAGGTCTGTATCTGTTCTGCGATGTTAATACTAAACGGTAATGGTCAAATTATTTTTCATTTTTTTTTTTTTCAAAATTAATCAGTTGCACATTTAACGTTACAACTTTGTCGGTAACGGACACGTTTCTAAAAACTGTGTTTGAAAACCGCATTTATACTCTCATTTTCAATCAATTGATTTGAACCTAGGGGCAGTTTAATATATCATTATTCAAGAAGGAGACTATTTTATGAAATGTGCTAAACTTCGTAATCGCTACATGATGTGATTACCAAGATAAGGATCTATTAATCAAAGGGTATCAACTCAGCGACAGTAACGAACATGTCAAAATCAGACTTGTAGCGTCAGTAGCAAGTACACGAGTCACTATATTACCGCCTCGGTATGTGATCTAAGAAAACACACGGCTCCTCTTTGACTCTTGGCAACACCCAATTCATTTGTATTATGCATAAATACTCAGAGTGATTTGCCAGCGGCAGCATTTGCACCTGCTTGTTGAATATGCGTGATTATGCGTATACAACGGAGACCAGTTCAAGCCTCAGCTGGTGAAAGACTGATCTTGAACCATACACTTTTACGCATATGGGCCCCTTTTCGTGTGTTGCACGCCACATGATCCCTGAATTAGCGTACCTTTAAAAAAGTGTCACAGTCATACAGATAGATCTACTCACCCCGACACTCGTGAAATAAACATCTTTCTTTATTAGCACAATACTTTTCAACAATGCCACCCACTGTCTCTTCAGGGTCAGATGATGTCGACTGCAAACCCTCAATTTAAATGAGCATAAGCTGGTTTACACGGACTACATACCCCCGCCACGAAAATGTCTATGGTGTTTTTGGGTGGCGTAATCCTTTGAATATTTAAAATTCAAACCCCGATACAAATGTAACAGGTTTACACAGCTTGGTGAAACACTAAGAAACCGACACACACGTGTAGAAATTACACATGAGGCCTTCAACAATAGCATAAGTCCCCCGCTAGGCTGGATTACAGCATGGTTTCTTAATTTGAATATCCATGCGGGTATGTCCAGAGCTACACTACATTTGTGCTTTACTATTTTTAGCAAATTGAATTCTAAAAGTTCTAGATTTAGAAAGTACATTTAATACAACATCTGATTGAGTAAACCATTTCGGTTAGCTGATCAAAGTTGTGTTACTTTCAAATTTAGAAAATTCTTGAGAATAACACTAATCTTGAATGTTCATGAATAAGAATATGGCTGTTGAATACGGACCCAGAGGTTACCAGGAAAAAATTGCTGACAGTAGTATATTAATTGCGGGTATGGGGACATTGTGCTTAATTTTAACCACATTTTCCCAAATCTATTTTACAAAAAATATCTTTGACTTTAAACACATAATTCGCAAAATTATTTCTAAAAAATTTAAATATCCCCCTCCCCTCATCATCATCATCACCCACATCCCCCTCACACAAATGAAATTTGCTTACTCCCCCAGGCAGCAGTAAGAAAATTAGAATATTAACTAACAACCTCCTTTCTTAAACATCTTTACTTAACTTCAACTTTTTTAAAAAAAAATTGTATTTTCGCTAACCAAACAAAAGATGCTCACACACATCATTTCCTCATCCTCTCATTTCCCCATCCTCTCATTACCTCATTAAATCATTACCTCATTTACCCATCCTCCCATATCCCTGTCTGATCCCCCCATCAGTCTATTACATGGATTTTTATTTTCCGAGCAAATGAAATTTTCTTACTCCCCAAGCAAAAGTAAGAAAATTGTAATATCAACCAACAAACCTCCTTTCTTAAACATCTTTACTTAAATTCAACTTTTTAAAAAAAAAATTGTATTTTCGCTAACCAAGCAAAGATGCTCACTCATCATCATTTCCCCATTCCCCCACATTATCATTTCCCCATTTCCCCACATCCCCACATCCCCATTCCCCACATCCTCATTCCCCACATCATCATCCAATCCCCCATAAGTCATATTATCATTCTCACACAAATGAAATTTTCTTACTCCCCAAGCAGCAGTAAGAAAATTGCAATATTTAAAAAAAAATAAAAATTTTTTGTTGCATGCATCAATGCATAACATCATAACGCAAATCATTGCTTAAGGGTGAAACGAAAAATTAAAAAAAAAATTTGAATTTTAATAAAAAAAATCCTGTCAATATAATATATAAGATGGCAGAAAAAATAGATAACTCCGATAAGTCTTATGATGATACATTGGGTGAAACTTTTGTTATGCCTGATGAAGATGATTATGAAACTGAATTAAACAATATTGAAGATGAAATGTATGAAAAGTTTGATAATGAAGCTGTTGAAATTGCTTATGAAGCTAAAAGAAAGATTGATATATTTTTAGACAACGCTAGAGAAGATTTAGGGATATGAAGAGTTTAAAAATAAACCATTAAATGAAATAAGATTAGCAAAAGAAGAAACACTAGAGTCTTTTATAGAACTTGTAAAAGAGCAATTAATAGATTATTTAAAAGAAAAAATGCAAATTTAAATTAAAAAAAAAAAAAAAAAAATACAATTTTTTTATTTTCTTTGTGATGATAAAAAAATTGAAAGCGGTTTTGATATAAGAAAATATATAAGAGAAAAAAAGATGAGCATTTTAAATAAAATAGGCTGTAGTGCAATCGTAAAACTAAGAAGATGTATTTCAAACAAGATGAAAATTACTTCTATCTACAATCAAGAAAAAGAATACTTTAAAATAGAAAGAGAGGACGACCATGTAAACAAAGATTTTTTATACACAATATCAAACCTGAAAGCATATATTTACTATGAGTTTAGTAATTTTAAAATGAAGCACCCCGAGGAATATTTTCCAACAGTTATTACTACTTTCTGGCCTGATTTTAATATTCGTCCAGATGATAGAGATGATCCCGATCCCGCTCGCTTTGAAAGGGAAAAAGTTTATTCTGGAATATTTATTCCGCATATAGATGAAACAACATTTTTTAAATCATTTAACGAGGGGATATTAAAATTAGTTAAAGATAAAGATCGTGAGGTCCAACCAAATCCTGACAACAACACGATATTTCTAATATTTAAAAATATTTTTAACAATCTTAACATAACATAACATAATATAACATTTATTGAAAATTGTAAGGCCTCTGGCCCATAATACACACATCTGAGCTAAGACACATATGAGTGGTCCTACCCTAATCACTATATCAAAACAAAAGATACATTTATCCGTGTAAATTTAATGCAAACGAAAGTAGACCAAAAAGGGAAACCAAGCCTCGCAAATGAGAGGTCTGTTTCCCTTCCAAATCACTTTCTACTGAAGATCTGACTAATAAGGGGAATATGATATTAACAATAATGTTTGACAAAAAAAAAAGAGAGAAAATTTCGCGAAAGTTGAATTGACTCATAACTAAGACGATGCGCTGGGGCGATGAGTGTGCAAGTCTAAACAAGTAGATTAATTACAGTGATTTTTTCTTATTTCAAACGCTGTATGTATAAATTTAGCCAGTTTTCTAATAATAGCTGGGTTCTCAGTCGACATTATCTGATGAAAAAAATTCTGATCTATATGATTAGGTAGAATAGATCCAAATATATTTTCTCGGACATCATTGTAAGCACTGCATTCACATAAAAAATGAAATTCGGACTCTATAACAGAAATTCCTTTACAACGGCAGTAATGACAATATCTATAATTTCTATCCAATCCAGTATGTCTTCCTTTCTCTATCATCAAATCATGTGTTGAAGTTCGAAGCTTTGCAAGCGCCTGTTTATATAGATATTGGAGATTTATAGAAAGATACTTTTCAGGTGTGAGTAATGACTTGTAGCATTTATATGTGTCTGCTTTGCTCGTATTTGTAAGTGAATCATGCCATTTTTGAGAATAAATGTCTTTCAATCTGATCTTAATAATGTTCATAAATTGATTGCTGTCCCCGACGTCTTGGGCTATCCAAACAAAACCAAAACCCAATGAGAATAAAAGTTGTTTAATCGACCCTGCCCAAGTCTTGCGACCTAATTCATCTAAACCTTTTAGCATATTATAACACTGACGAGGGTAGCGATTTAGATCCATATGAAGTAGCTTAACCCAGTATTTGATACATTGTGCCATGTAAAACGTACAAAGAGGTAATCGACCACACTCCCCATAGATAAAAACGTTCGCTGCCTGTTGTGGCAGATGACAGTACCGCTTACAAAAATATAAATGAACGGATTCAACAGTTTTATTAAATTCATATCCCCAAATTTCACATCCATAGCACAATATAGGTCTTATCATACTATCGAAAAGTTTGAATATTTCGTGTGGCTTAAATTGTCCAAAATTATATTGGCACTGAAAAATACAGGATATAGCTTTACGAGCTTGTTTAGCAGCTAATTCATGTGTTTTTCCCCACGAGAGTTTTGGTGTCATGTAAACGCCCAAATAGTTATAAAGTGAAACCACCTCAATAATCTTATCTTGAAAGTACCATTTTTCATGCTTTTTTAAATGGCCACCATTACGAAATACAATAATTTTGGTTTTGTCTAAGTTAATTTGCATATTGACTTCATTACAATACTGGGAAATACAGTTTATTTGCCTTTGCAACTGAATAGCAGTGTCGCTCATGCTAGAAATATCGTCTGCATACATTAATGCATAAAGATCACATATATTATCATTTATGAATACTCCATTGGGAAATTTAGCTTTCATGTAGTCAACTAAGTCATTGATAAAAAGGCAAAAAATCAGAGGACTTGTTAAACAACCCTGACGGGTACCCACGTTACAGTTGAAGAAATTTGATAAGCCATCGTCTACTCTAATACACGCTTTAAGATTTTTGTATAGAGACTGTAATACTTTCAAACATCTACCGCTTATGCTATTCCCACGTTAGCGTGTTCCACAAAAGTTCATGTTGAATTGAGTCGAACGCTTTCGAAAAATCGATGAAAATACAGTAAAACCTTCCTCCTGGTCTTGAGAGGCATTTCTGTACTACTGACGTTAACGTAAAAATGTTGTCAATAGTTGAATATTGTTTACGAAAGCCAGCTTGGGACTCATCTATAACTTGATTTTCTTCACACCAGACTGACAAACGATTATTTAGAATAAAGGTGAAAACTTTGCAAAGCGCGTCTATAAGTGATATACCGCGATAATTATTTGGGTCTGATTTGGATCCTTTTTTATAAATTGGAATAATTATACTTTTTCCCCATTCATCAGGTACTAGTCCCGACGTGAATATTTCATTGAATAATTTGTGTAGATATGGTGTTATAGCAGACGATACGTGTTTTAATACATCAATACCTATACCATCAGGTCCAGGCGAGCGATTACTATGAACTTGGGAAAGAACACTTGTTATTTCATCTTCTGTAATGTCAGTATTTAAATAATCGTTATCTAAGTCGTGGCGAATGTGTTGCAATGTAATACTTTCATCTCGAGATTCGGGAATATCTTTATAGTACAGGGATTGAAAGTGAACCATCCATTCATCACTACTGATATTTGTGGAAGTGTTTATATTTTTCTTAGTCAAAAAACTCTTAATCGTTTTCCAAAATTTTTGTGGATTCTTACCCGAGTTTATAAGAATGCGACGGTTTTTATACTGATTATTGATTTTTGCCCGTTTGCAAACTGTTTTAAATATTCTTTTTGCTTCATGAAAAGCAACTAGATCAGAAGGATGATTAGATATTCTAAAAATTCGTACACGGTTGTATTTTTCATTCTTAGCAATGGCACACTCATCACTCCACCAAATCGGCTGACAAGAGTTACCTCCCTTACTCCTATAAGAACCTCTAACAGTAGTTGGGCAGGATGACTTTATGAGAGTTATAAATGAATCGAGCATTTCCATAGCTGAAACTGTATCCAATTTGTCATAGAATGATCTAATCAATTGTGGGAAATTTGAATCAAAGATCTGCATTGTGGAAGCATTCCATATCATTTTTTCATAATAGTGAATACGTCCATCCTGGCGATTTTCAGACTGAGTAAGATTTGTAACAGTTATGTTTCTGGAAAAACTAAATGTACAATACAGTGGCCAATGTACTCAGAACATACTATTGTCAACATTAAAGTCAGTAACATAAGGGAAAATACTCGAGGATGCCAACATGTAATCGACGACACTCGCACCATTATTTGCGAAACACGTGTATTCGCCGTTTTTGTCGTTAAATAACCTGCCGTTAAAGACATGTGTGTTAAAAGTACAGCATAAGTCTATCAAAGACAGACCAAAGTTATTACAGACTGTATCTTTTGACAATCTTGACATATCAAAGCTGTCAGATGGAAACTCTATATTCCCGCTGAAAATGTAGTTAACGCAATCATTTGGAATGAAATCACATAGATCTTTTATTCGGCTGTTCAAATCTCCGGCTACAAATATCGCTGCATCAGTGTACATACTGGTTAATTCTAAAATTTTGTCACTTAAAATATCAATGCCATTATTACTATTGAAACTATATATGGGGGAATGTTCTGGCGAGACATATGCAAAGACCATTATAATATCTTTACCAATATCAAACAGAGACCCTTTAAATTGCAAAACTACACATTCTTCAAAGTGTCTATAGATACGCTTTATTAACCCTGATTCAACAAAAAAATTCTTGACAAGAACAGTAACTCCACCAGAATTACGTCTGGCGAAGCGACTGCGTTTACGCACAAAATCAAAATGTGTATAATCTGTCATAAAATTTTCAAACTCGTGCTCATTACGCGCCCAAGTTTCACACATTCCAAATATGTCAAATCGTCTAATATATAAGAGTGAAGAAATTCATCAGATTTAAATTTCATAAAACCCTCTATATTCACGCTAGCAATCGACATGTCAAGACTGTCAGAAGATAAAGGCAATGAATGTTGTTTGAACGAAGACGATGAATTATTTTCATTTACAGAAACGTTCTTTTTGGGGTATGTCTGCTTTCTTGTCCTTAAAGGGTAAGTTCTGTTAAGGCCTTGGCCGGGCCGCTATTGGTCAATTACCACGGGGGTATTAGACGCAAAATCGAAAGTGTAGGTGACTTTGTCAACCACAAGTTTGTCATACCTGAAAAATGCCTTTTTGTTTTCGTTTATGCTTTTCATAAGGAGAGGATATAACGCAGTTCGTAACTTAGTCACGCGTTCAGGGAAATCCTCTACGATGCGAAGGTTGCTGTTTTCACTAAAGATCGGATCTCTGCGACACTGGCGATAAGCTTTCAAAACTCGTTCACGATCCCGAAAAAAGGAAAACTTAACTATGATAGGCCTAACAGCAGCACTACTTGGAATACGATGAGCTCGCTCTATAGACACCGATGACTGATCTATACCCATCTTGGTAATCTCTCGTCTGATCTTTTCCTCAGACTCCTCCCACGATTCATTGCGCTGATCCTCAATTCCATGGAATTTGAGATTATCTCGTCGTGATTGAGCTTCGAGCCGTTCGCTCCTAATTTCGCTTTCCTTCGCCACCCTTCTCACATCCTCGATCGACCGCGTCAACGACTCCACTTTACTAAATAACTCCTTGTTTTGCTCCTTCAAAGCAAAATTCTCAGCTTGTAAAGTTGACATCGATTGCTCTAGTTTATCAAATTTTCCATCCATATTCTTAATATCGCGCCGAATTTCGAGCAAAAGAGTATTAGTATCCAATTTGGAAGAGTCTAAATCTCCAATACTATTCCGATCTGTGTCCGATGAGTTAAAGTCTAATACAGTGGAGGTATCTGATAAATTGGACTCATTGAGTGCCGCCTGAGGTGGATGAACACCAGTCGCTGTGGGTTTCTGGCGTGTTTTGGAGGGACCGGTATCATGTAACCAGCGATCAAGATCGGCCTGTCGCCGAGATGTTTGAGCCGACGGGGGAGATTTAACAACGGCAGAGTATAAAGTATCGTCCACATTACTTGCCGCTGAAGCATTACGAGTCATTACACGACCAATACTATTGCGACCTCTGTTTGATCCCCGACCGGCGGGTTGCCCCTTGCCAGAAGCGGATGGTGTGACATCTCTGTTGTAAGGACCGGGGTTACTCTCGAGACCGTTAACACAAAGGAGGAAGAATAATACTAAGCGAAGACATAGCGACAGTTTATATAAGTTTTTTGCAGAAGTTATTGAGCTACATCTACTCTTTATCGGATGCATGAAGCAGCCTATTCTGTAGCGATAAGTGGAAAGATCATCGCCCATTGTTTACATCCGTAGTGCAGAACCAGTTTTGCAGCTTTACAGAGATGGCTATTTATAGAGGGTCACTTCAGTTGACCTCTGGCAAAACCAATATATACAACAATGTATATATACATGTATCTTAGACTGACCGGTCGAATAAGTTTCTTTCTGCTAACTCTTACAATGTTCAATTCCCAACAAATGATAACGGCAGCACATAGAAAGTACCTTTAACAAATTGTTGACGAATTTCTAGACCATAAAACTCCCTCTTTCTCGAGTTTTTTAGTTAATTTAGCTACCTTTGTCTTCAATGTAAAAAAACGTGTCTTCGTCCAAGGGCGACCACCCCTTTTTTTTTTTTTTTTAAATATATATATAAGCCAAATAGCAAAGTAAATTCGTTTGTTGAATACAATGGATATACATGGCACTCAATACATAATTGTTTACTTGAAGAAAGTTATCCAATATATTTTTCAGATGTTTCAGATTTTTCAGACTCATCAATCAACTCCTTAGAAACATTTCATGAACCTGTTTGCGTCATCTGTACTGAACAAGAACCAAACATCCTATTTTGTCATTGTGGGCATATTCCTCTCTGTGAAGAATGCAACATCAATTACAAAGAAAAAAAAAAATGCCCAATATGTAAAACTTTAAATACAATCAAAAGAAAAATATAAATATTTAACCTTTTACCAGGTTAAATATCTTTTATAAATCCAACTCTATCAGTATCGTTAAATAAGCATTTTTTACATCGGTATTGTTAGTCTTTGTTAAAAAGTTTATGACGTCGCACTCCTTTATTTCTAAAGGTTGAGGAAAAACTACGCAACTACAACCTTTTCCCGTTTCTTTTATTAAAGAATAGTCGGTTTTTTCCTCACCGTTTACGACTAAGTTAATTTTTATCTCTTCTTCTAAAGGCTTATTTCCTCTTAAAACCATTAAAGAACCTCTTATAATTCTACCTGGAGCCGACATGCAATAACCCCCCAATCCGTGAGATCTTCCGCTGCTACCATTACCGAAAGAAAACTCATAATTTCCTTCTAATAATTTTCCTTGTTGCTCTGCATGTACGCTTATTATAGGTTTATTTATTTTTCTCTTAGGATTTAGCAACTTCAGGTTAATAAGATTCCACGTTACAGGTTCATGCGGATAAATAGGTTCGGGCAAGTTTATAATTCTGTTTCTTCGCATATCTATGTTTCCACGCGCTAAAACATCGTCCCCGATATCTGCTGTATCAAAAAGTCTCCCCACATTGCCTGCAACGACATTATCTACGTAAAATTTATTTGCAGTCTGATGATTTTTTAAAGGTGTTCCAAGGTCGTTAATTCTGCGATTACCCATAGAAACGTCTACAGCCGCAGTAAAACTACCATCAGGATTTTTTACGATAGCTCCTCCATTATCAACATAATTTTTATTAGCAGCAGCATCACGGTCTATAGGATTTGGTAAACCAGTAATCGAGTTACTACGCATATTTATATTACCATCTATTGAAAAGGAACCACCTTGGTTTTTTGTTAAAGCTTTATCTCCTGCAGTGGCCACCTCAACAACAGTATCTACATAAAACTTATTTGCAACTTGTTGGCTTTCTATAGGTGTTCCAGCGTTGGTAATTCTTCTCCCGCCCATAGAAATGTCTGCAGACGCTATGTAACCTCCAGGACCGTAAATGAAAGCTCGGTTAACATCAACATAATTTTTAGTTGCAACATCTTGAGGCTCTGCAGGTTCTATAACATCTGTTAAAGTATATCCTCGCATATTTATATTTGCAACAGCAGAAAAACTATTATCCGGATTTTTTCTGATAGCTCCTCCATTATCTACGTAAAACTTATTAACAGCTTCATTCGGCTCCTCAGGTTCGGGTATGTTTCTTATTTTATTGAAACCCATGTTTAAATATCCAGTCATATGATATCCTCCATTTTCATCTAACAACCCTGAGTTACCATCAACATAGCTCTTAGTGGCAACATCCTGAGGATTTACTGGATTACTAACCCTAGTTAGCGTGTTACCATTCATATTTATTGAACCGGTGACGCTAGTTGTTCCATCTTTACGTAAAAAATTATTACTGATGTAAGCGAGTGACACACCATCACCGCTCGTTTTAACCTCATCCATTCTCCCAAATTTATCAACAGGCATTTTTATATATTACTAAAAAAGTTTATTTAAAACATTTTGGAATTTATTACCTAAACCTAGTTCTTTAAGAATATATAAGCATAGATGACCACAAAATACTTCTCCCGCTTGTTGTAATTGATCACTATTGTAATACAATGGGCTTTTTAAATAATCTCTAACTTCATTAGGTGGTTGAATACCATAACTGTCAAAATAGATTTTAGTCTTACCATTCTTATACCAAGCAACCCAATGAGTGCCAGGTCCACTTATGTCATCAAGATTTAATATACCACATTCTTTGTTTTTTACTTTCTTAGGTAGAGCGGCTCTTAAAAATACTCCCCTAAGGTTTTTTATCTTTAATTTACTTACTGCATCCTCAAGCTCAAAATTGCTTAAAGGTTTGTTTGGTAAAGTTACATTATCGATTAAAATATGTGTCATTTTTATATATTAAATATTTTCGATAGCACTATTATCAACCCACGAATTAAACTCATCAGAGTAACCTTTCCACTTTACGAGAGATTTCTTTTTTCCTCTTTTAATAACCTTTTCTATCCTATACAACTCTTGTCTCGTTTTTTGTAGTTCTGGCTCATAAAATGTTCCTTTTATTTCCTCTCCATTTAAGTCTTTAATTTTATATGTTATGGGTGATGTATGTTTTACTTCTGAAACTGTAAAAACCTCTTCTGTCCATCTTGTGGTATAGCCTTTTTGAAAGGTCTTTTTCTTTTTACTTATCCTTACTTTGTCTCCAACAGAAAACTTTGGTTTGATATCTTCTCTTACTTGATCATAATCAGGATACAATGTTTTCCAAACTTTATTTTCATTCTTCTTTTTACTTGCATCAACTGGTGTCATCTTAATAGAAGAATGCCTCGTGTTGTTATATTCTTTAACAAGGTCTTGTAATACATCGATATAAACATTTGTTGAGTGAGCAGAAAAATATTTCCACATTTTTTCTTTCATTGTTCTAATCCATCTCTCAACAACGCTGGATTTTTCCTCGTTTTCAGTAGAATATAATTCAACCAAGTCTTTAACTTCTTTGTTATAAAACTCTTTACCTTTATCCACCCACATTTTCTCAGGCTTTCTTTCCTTAAAGATGCTCTTCAATGCGATAGAAACAGATTTTCCAGTTTTATCTTTTAAAGGTATTAGCCATCCATACTTTGAAAAGATATCAATGACAGCAAGAAGATATTTTACACCGCGATTAAGTTTAGAAAATGCCTGCATATCTACTAAATCCGCAGCCCATATCCTATCAATACCATTTACTCTAACTCTTCTTTTCTTAAATTTTCTTTTAATGGGTTTGTGTAATTCTTCCGATAAATTTATTATGTCGACATTTTTTTTAAACTCCCATTCCAATTTTAGCCTTAGTTCCAATTAATGAAGAAACTAATCCACGTTCCATTCTTTCCCTAATCGTTGGATTATAGATGCCCTTTAACTCTTTAAGCATATTACGATCACAAACAGCATTTCTTGTAGCCGTATCATCATGTTTAGCATAACAAATATCATGATGATATGCTGCTTTGTCAACACGATTAATAGGTTTCGACCATTGTTTAGGCGTTAAATCAGGATTGAGTCTTTCTTTAATTTAGTACCCGGCCCCGTAAAATTATGACCTGGTAAGTGCATTTCAAATGGTAAATTATTGATTGCTTTGTTTAACAACGATCCACCTTTTTGTTTCTTAATAAATTGTGTTTTAGTTGTCCGGCATTTAACACACCTACCATGTTTCATATTCCTTCCGTTTTTGCTTACAACATAATCTAAATCAGTTGTGTCTGTTTGTTTTCTACATTTAACGCAATACATTTTATATTAATAATTTTAATTTAATATAAAATGGAAGTAGTAAATTTATCATGGAATGATGCAATAACAAAGAGATTTAACCACCCTTTTTTAGCTAAGAGCATTAGAGGAGTAATAGTTGGTAAATCAGGAAGTGGAAAAACAACTCTTTTACTAAATCTTTTATTAAGACCCGATTGGTTCGATTATGACAACTTATGCGTTTTTGGTAAAAGTTTGTTTCAACCAGAGTACCGCATACTTAAAAAAGCTTTTGAAGAGAAATTACCGAAAGAACTTATCCTACGGTTGTTTAATATTAAAGACGAAGTACAAGATAGAAATATCTCTCCTACTGCGTTAGTTGAAGAGTGGGCTAAAACGCTTAAAAAAAATCTGATATAAATTGTGAGTTCTTTGAGAATGCTAGCGATGTTCCCGACCCAAGAAATTTAAATTTGGAAAACAAAAACCTAATGATCTTTGACGATTTACTTTTAGAAAAACAAAACAAGTGTGAATGTTATTACGTTCGAGGAAGGCATAGTAATGTCGATTGTAATGAGATTTTGCTTAAAGTTAAAGATATTTCGAGTGAATTACAGGAAAAAATCGGAGATGCTACAGTAAGGCATTTAAGAAAAGCAATTAATCATTTAAAACTAGGAAACGAGTTTAGATCTTACGCTAAAAGTTTTGAAGGTATGGATGAAAAAAATGTATGTACTTTTTTTCTACAAGAGCATCTTTCAGAATTGCTTACTAATGTAATCAGTTGTGGAAAGATTTTTGAGACTGAAGAGGAGAATAAAACTAATAAAGAACATAGAAGATATAGAAGAGAAATGAATGTATATGTAAAAAAAATAATAGTAATAGACTTTGATGAAGACTGTAAAAAATCTTTTAATGATGGCTTATTTTTTGGTGCTGTAAAAAAAGAATGGAAGTAAAAAAAATATATCTTACACCAAAGATATATTTTTATAAATAATATATTAGTAAATTAAAAGATGGAAGAACTTTTAGAGAAAATCGTTAAAAACACCGACCACAAAACATCATTTCAAATTATAGTAAGCAGCAACAAAACGAGTTTCAACACAAGATTTACTCCACCGCTTCAATTAGAAAAGGATAAAGAATATGAAGTAGCGTTGGTTAATCTCGAAACTTACTACTCTTTTCCAAATATTGATTCTAGAAATGATACTCTCGTTTATTCTCCTGACAATGGCATTTCATGGGAGAAAATAAAAATACCAGAAGGAAGTTATGACCTTGTTGATATCAATGATTTTATTCAGCAAGAAATGAGGAAAAAAGGTCCTTATGATGCAGTTAACGAAGAATATTATATTAATATCTCCGCAAACACTAATACCCTCAAGTCTGTTCTTACTCTTGAAAATGGTTATCAAGTAGATTTTAATCAAGCAACTTCTATTGCTAAAGTATTAGGATTTACTCACGCTAAATATGTACAAGGATTTCACGAATCAGAAAATGTAGTAAACATTCTTAGTATTAATAGTTTACTCGTTAATATCGATATCATCTCTGGAAGCTATGTTAATGGTTCAACTAAAAACACTATTTATTCTTTCTTCCCAAATGTTTCCCCAGGGTATAAAATAATAAAGAATCCGGTAAATCTAGTTTATCTCCCATTAACATCGGATAAAATAGATAATCTTAATGTATCAATTACTGACCAAGATGGAAATTCGCTAAACCTTAGAGGAGAAAATTTAACAATCAGATTACATATAAGAGAAGCGAGATAAATACAAAATGACGGAATATAGTACACTAAAATTAAATATATCGGATGGACAAAAAGAGAAACTTAAACACGCTTTAAAAAACAAATGTCCGGTAAGTATTCATTTAAATCATAGTGATTTAGAAGGTAATGATGTTGCGGCTATAACCCAAAGTCAAGCAAAGAAAATAGCAAAAGCTTATGGATCTGGAAGAGGAACCACGATTAAAATGACACAAAAACAGCTTAAACATAACATGAAAGTAGAAGGCGGCTTCCTTGGAATGTTAGCAGGATTAGCATCATCAGTTTTACCCACATTAGCAAGAACCGTTTTACCAGCTTTAGGTGTTGGTGCTTTATCCGGCTTAGCATCATCTGGAGTACAAAAAGCAATGGGGTCAGGTCTTTACCTTAAAAAAGGTGGATGTGTTTGCCAAGTAGAAACTGATGGAAAAGGTCTTTACCTCAGACCAGCCAATGGTAAAGGATTAGGTTCTGTCGGCGATGGATTGTATTTAAAAAAAGGAGGAAAGTTTTATGATGGAAAAGGACTTCTTTTAGGTCCAAATAGCCCATTTGGTAATATTCCTATATTAGGAGCAATATTATAAATAAAAAAAGATATGAACGTTTATAAATTTGGAGTTAAGCCTAAAATAGTACAACCAAAAACAATTTTTTGGAAACCGTTTAAAGTTAAGCATCCTCCTAAAAAGGTTAATCCTGTTCTTTGGGAAATCTTTGCTCAACAACCCCTAATACTAAAACCAGGTGAAACAAAGTCATTGTCATTAGGTTTTGGCTTTTTAATGCGTAGGGGTGTCGTTTTAACCTCTTTGTCTTATAATTTAAAATTAAATCTCTTAAGTTTATCGAATGAAGTTATTCTTAAGGATACCGAGGATATTGTCATTACTATTACAAACAATTCGAGTAAGCTACTAAGAATTGAGGAGAGCGAGTTTTTGTGTCACGTTTGCTACATGCTTTAAAAAAAAATATCTCTCTAATTAAAAATGGAGATGAAAGAAAAGATATATCCAAACTTATCAAATGAACGTATTACACCAAATGCACCTTTAATGAATGATGACAATGGTCATTCATACCGTTTAAAAAGATATCAGAAGTTCAGTCTTTCCTTGAAAGTGAAGTTCAACAAAGAGATGCTCTCGCAAAAAAAAAAAATATTTTAGAACTGCAAATACAGTAGACAACATCGATACAGTTTTAATTACCATGACAATGGTAAGCGGTGCTGGAGGAATTGGTTTGCTATCAACCGTAGTTGCGATACCCGTGGTAATAGCATTAGAAGCTTCAGCCCTTGTTACCGGTTTAATGAGTGTTATTGGTAAATATGCAGTAAGAACCACAAGAAGTAAAGGTGAAAAACATCAGAAGATAAAAATGATTGCTGATACCAAACTTGACACAATATCTACACATATATCAAAAGCATTACTTGACAATCATATATCCGATGATGAATTTAAGTTAATTATGGAGGAATTGGATAAATACAAAGCTATGAAGAATGAGATAAGATCTAAGTTTAAAAAGAAGATAGCTGCTGAAAACAAAGAAACATTGATTCAGAAAGGGAGGCAAGAAGCGCGTGAGTCCTTTCGGAGGTTGGTGGAAAAAAATCGTACCACGGATTAAATGTCCTAAATTTAAGTTGTTGTGTTCATTTGAATTAACAACAACGTAAACTATGTTGAAAATAGCGATTAAAACTACGTTGAAAACAATATATAAAAACTATTCTCGTAATATAGAATGTCGTTTTTAAAGATACCTGATCCTGTGAAAAGGGACCAAATTGTAAAAGACTATCTTGCAACAAGCAAAAGAATTAGGGATAGTCAACTTGCAGAGAGAACGGGTGAAATCGAACTACAAACGGGGCTTTCAAAATTTTTTAAGCCTATTACAGAAACGCAAAAAGCTTCAACAAAGGAAATCACAGAAGGACTTAAACCTATTAAAGAGGAGATTGAAAAGTTGCCTAAAGAGTTACCTCAACAGTTTCCTTTTTCTAGCGCACCTCCCAGTTATAGATCACAACTATCAGTCCCTATAGAACTTGGAGAACTTGGAGATTCTGAGGAAATGGAAAAGGGGGCTACATTATTTAAAGATATTTATGATAGTACATTTGGTATTTATAAAGAAGGAGAAAAGCTTTATATCGGTAATAAACAACTTGATTATGATTCAGACAATTATAAATTTATTATTGGTGATGAATCATATGAAGTAACGAATGGATTATGGGAACTTATTACATCAAAAAAAAAAAAAAAAAAAAGCGATCTATACTGCTAAAGATTATTCGAATTATGTAGAAATCTTAAATCAAACTAGTGCCCTACACCGTGATAATAACCCAGCAAACCCTTACCCCAAATCCAGCAAGGGGGATAAATGGAAATTTGTTAAACCTATTTGGGACAGAACCACAAAAGCAGCAAGATTAAGAAAAGGAAAAACTGGAGATGGAATTACCATTATCCCATCCGACCCTAATGCATTGTTAGAAAGATTAGACCTTTTAATGGCAAGTAAAGAAGCTGGCAATACAGGAGTAAGAAATGAGTTAGTAGGTATATGTGATGAATTAAAAAGGCAAGGTATATTTGACTCAAGGAGTTATAAAAATTTAATGTCTCTATTATAAAATGATTACATCACAAAAAAGAGGATTTAAAAGAAACTATTCTTATGGTGGTGCTGGAATCTTTGACAGCATGGTTAATTTTTTAACGAGACTCTTTACGAGTAGTGCAGCTAAACAAATTGCATCTTCTGCTCTTGATGTTGGTAAAAGTGTTGCTAAGGAAGGAGCAAAGAAGGCATTAGAAGTTGGAAAGAGTGCTGCTGTTGATGCGGGAAAGAGGTTAGTTGAAAAGGCTTTAACACAAAAATCTAAAAAGATTTTAGAAAAATATGCTCCAAAGCCAACAACAACTCAACCTGCATCACAAAATATTAATACCTTGATAGATGGTAGCGCCATTGCTATACAAGATTTAGTTAAGAAATTAAATAGCGGTTCGGGGATTAAGACAATTTAAGATATCAACTCAATTATAATTTTAATTTAAAAAATTATAATTGCATATATAAAATGGACATATTAGGCATAAAAGCATCAATTATAAAAGATGATAGTATTGATGAGTACGAATATCATGAGTATCTACCTATTGTAGGAACTAATCTAAACAACTCTGGAGGAAATATTAGGATTGATATCGAAACTCAAGATATTTTTTATCATCCTTCAGAATCATACTTACAAATCGAAGGAAGATTGTTAAAAGAATCTCTTATTGCTGCTAATCCTTCTTATGCTCAAGGTGATTTAATTACATTAACAAACAACGGGTTGATGTATCTGTTTAAAAATATCAGATATCAACTTAGTGGGCAGGAGATAGAATCCATCAATTATCCTGGTCAGGTTACAACAATGCTTGGACTGTTAAAATACCCAGATGACTTTTCTAAATCACAAGGATTAAACCAACTATGGTACAAGGATACCACATGCTGATAATAATGGTTTTAGTGTAAGAGGAAATTATATCTTTAGTTCAGACCCAGCTGGAACATTTAGTTTTAGGATTCCTTTGAAACATATATTTGGTTTTTGTGAAGATTACACCAAAGTTCTGTATGGCATGAAACAAACACTAACCTTAACAAGAAATCATGACAATGATGCAATTTTTAGAGATAATGGAGTGGAAGCTGGTAGAGTTGTATTAAGTAAAGTATCTTGGTTTATACCTTATGTGGAGCCTGAAATTGGTAATAAACTCGAACTTCATAAATTTATAGAAAAGAAAGAAAAATTTCCAGTTGGGTATAGAATGATACAAAGTGACTCTATTATGGTTCCAGCTTCAACAGGCTTTACTTGGAGGCTATCATCCAAATCATCTCCTGAGGTGCCGCGTCTTTTAATTGTTGGTTTTCAGTCTGGAAAAAGTGATGACCAAGAACAAAACCCTGCTATATTTGACCACTTAAGAGTTAAAAATATTCATGTAGCGTTAGGCTCAAGAAAATATCCGACTACTGATTTCGATATAAATTTTAGTGCTAATCAAATTAGTAGAATATATGGTGAAGCTGCTTTGTTTAGAAAAAAGTTCTTTAACATGGATGAATTAGTATCAAACCCTAATATTACCTCTTCAGATTATAAAACTCTCTTTCCTTTGTTTGTGTTTGATGTATCGAAGCAAAGCGAAAAGTTAAAATATTCCGTAACTGATATTCATATTAAGGCAACATTTGATGTAAATCCTCCCGTAAATACTCTAGCATATGCGGTTTTACTTAGTGATAGGTTGATTAACTTCCAGAGTGATGGGAATAAAATGAGTGTAGTTTATTAAGTAATTTTTCTCGATATATAAAATGATAAAGGCTGTTGATTTAAAAAAGATTTTAAAAGATAATGGTATAAAGTTTTACTCTTACTGGACTAAAAAGAAATTAGTCGATGCAGTAAAAGAGCATGGGTTATATCCTGAGGAGGAAATCAAACTGAAGAAGAAAAGAGAAAGAACTAAAAATAATGAGTTAATCAATTATGATCGATTAAAGACGATTTTAAAAAACCCGAGACAAGTTACTTTAGAGGATGTTGAAACGGGGAAAAGCATAACTTTTCCATCAATTTACAAAGCGGGTAAATTTATAGATAAATCTCCTCAAACGATTGGAAACTGGGATGGAAAAGTTTGGAATGGTAAATATAAAATAAGCATTCAATAATCTTATTATGAAGAGAAAATTCATAATAAGATTTGAGTTAAAGAATTTAGTTTTTATATAAAAATATGAGTTGTATATTTAGAAGAATCTCCGATGCTAGTCAAAGACTTGCATCTAATATATATTCATCAATTCCTGCAGTAATTCCACAAAGCGTTAGAAGAAGAGTAAACAACTTTACTAATTGGTTAACTGGCAGTGTTGAAGAAGAACATATTCCACAAGTTTTAGATGAAATCACTTCTAGTTTGAGAGAGCGTTATCCAAGAAGATATCAACCTCCTCCACAACCACCAAGACCGCCGCGTGTCAGAGAACCACCAAGAAGATGGAGACCTCCAGAAAGGAGACATACTTTCGAGTTAAGACAAGAACAGTCGGCATTTAGAAATTTTACGACACAACATGTAATAGATGGAGCAAGAGGATATGGACGGATTGATTTTTTAGAGGCTTCAAGACCTTCAATCACAACATTTTTAAGAAATAACAGAAAAACAAAAGTTATGCTGAGTTTCTTTTGTAAAATGCAGAAATATGGAGGGGATTTTCCATTTGCAGATAGGCCATTTCGATCACATCATGAAATCAATTTAGAAGGAATCGATGAAAATGAGCTATATGATAATATGATAACACGTATTATGAGAAACATGGAAAGATTTACTGATGAAGGTAGTGGTTGGAGATTTGTTAGAGTTATTTCTTTAACTTTGTTTGTTACAGAATATACACATTTATGGGAAGGATTAGCCGGTTCGTGGATGCCTTTGCCTGAAAAAATAAGAAGAGGAAGGGGGCTTATTAATATTCAGAATATGAATGATTATAAATGTTTTCCCTATTCTATTTGTAGAGGAATTCGTACTAAAAAGGTTCATCCGGAAAGGGTTGACTCAGAATTAAAAGAGCAAATAAAAGAATTAAATATGGAAGGAATAGAGTATCCGGTTAAGATTACAGATATTGATAGGTTTGAAGCACAAAATCCAACAATTACTGTTGTAGTTTTAGGCTATGATTATGTAACAGGGGTTTATCCCATTAGAAACCAGCGAACCTTTAAAAGAGAACATACAGTTGTTCTTTTATTAATAACTAATTACTTTGGAAATGGTCATTACGTTTTGGTTAAAAATCCGAGCGCATTGTTGACTTCTGAGTTGACAAATCATAAAGGAAAGCTTCACTTTTGTTGGAATTGTTTAGGACATTTTACGAGTGAAAAGGTATTAGAAAATCATCAAGAGTATTGCTATGATCATAACACAGTAAAAACAGTAATGCCGAAAAAAGGAACTACCATTGAATTTAATGACCATATTAAAACACAATGGTTTCCTATTGTTATCTATGGTGATTTTGAGTCATACATTAAAGCAATGGATACGGCTGCACCTGATCCAAGCAAAAGTTATACATTAAAATATCAAAGTCATGAACCATCAGGATATTGTTTCTATGTTAAGTGCTTTGATGAAAATGTTTATAAATCAATGTTAAAACAGTACACAGGAGAAAAAACATCAGAAAAGTTTGTAGAAGCTATAGAAAATGTAGCTAAAGAGTTTTATAATTTACCAGAGAAAGAGATGATATTTACAGAAGAAGATCAAAAGCTCTTTAATGAGGCAACAAAATGTCATATTTGTGGAGAAGGGTTTGAAGAACCATCAAAAAGCAAAGAAGAACAAGAACAAGAAGAAGCTGATGTTGAAGATGATGATGATAATGATGTTGAAGAGAATGTAAATACAAAGAAGAAAAAAGATAAAGGGGAAAAGGTAAGAGATCATTGTCACTTTACTGGTAGATATAGGGGGGCCGCTCATTGAACATGTAATCTTAAATTTCGTAAGCCAAACTTTCTTCCAGTATTCTTTCATAATCTATCTGGATATGATAGTCATCTATTTGTAAAGAATCTCGGTGTTAGTGAAGGTGAAATCAATGTAATCCCTAACAATGAAGAAAAGTATATAAGCTTTACTAAGAAGTCTGTTGTTGGTCAATACTATGATAAAAAAACAAAAAGTTATAAAAACAAAACAATCAGTATTAGGTTCTTAGACAGCTTTAAATTCATGTCAGCAAGTTTAGATACTTTAGTTAAAAATCTAAAAGATAAAGAACTTGTAAACTTTGGCAAATATTTTCAAGGGGAGTTGTTTAATCTTATTCGTAAAAAGGGGATATATCCGTATGAGTATGTTAGTTCAATGGAAAAGCTAAAAGAAACGCGATTACCACCAAAAAATAAGTTCAATCTAGACTTACAGGAGAAAAAATTAAAAACAAAGACTATTTACATGCTAAAAAAGTATGGAAAACATTTGGAATGAAAACTCTTGAGGAATATCATGATCTGTATATTAAGACAGATGTATTGCTCTTGGCTGATGTCTTTGAAAACTTTAGAAAGGTTTGCTTTGAGAATTATGGTTTAGACCCAGTATGGTATTATACGGCTCCTGGTTTAGCTTGGGATGCTGCATTAAAGATAACTGGTGTTAAGTTGGATCTATTAACGGATAAAGATATGTTTTTAATGATTGAACGAGGCATTAGAGGAGGAATTGCAATGATTAGCACAAGATATGCAAGGGCTAACAACAAGTATATGGGAAAAAAGTTTGATCCAAATTTACCAAGAAGGTATATTAAGTATTTAGATTGTAATAACTGGTATGGTGGAGCAATGAGTATGAAGCTTCCTACTGGTAACTTTAGATGGATGACAGAAAAGCAATTGGTTGATTGGAGGAAGTATCCTTGTATTTTAGAGGTTGATTTAGAATATCCAAAAAAGTTACATGATGAACATAATGAATACCCTCTTGCTCCAGAAAACATTGTGGTTAATAAAGTTGGTAAACTAATCCCAAATTTAAATGATAAAACAAAGTATGTTTTACATTACAGAAATCTAATGCAATATTTGTCTTTAGGATTAAAGCTGAAGAAGATTCATAGAGGTATTAAGTTTACAGAAAGTGCTTGGTTAAAAGAATATATCGATAAAAACACTGAGCTTCGAGCAAAAAAAGGTGCAACTGATTTTGAAAAGGACTTTTTTAAGTTGATGAATAACTCTGTGTTTGGTAAAACGATGGAAAATATAAGAAAACGAGTAAATGTTAAACTCGTTAGAAACAAAAAATCAGCAAGAAAATTAGTTAATAAACCAAACTTTAAAAATTTAATTATTTTTAATGAGAATTTAATATCTATTCATATGGGTAAAACACAGATAGTATTTAATAAACCTATTTACTTAGAAATGTGTATTCTTGACTTAAGTAAAACCATAATGTATGACTTTCATTATAGATATATTAAACCAAAGTATGGTGATAAAGCAAAGTTGTTGTTTACTGATACGGATAGTTTGATGTATGAGATTGAAACGGAAGATTTCTATAAGGATATATCAAACGATGTTAAAAGTAAGTTTGATACGAGTGATTTTCCAAAAAAAGGTCATCCTTCAGGAATTGCTGTTGGAGAAAATAAAAAGGTAATAGGAATGTTTAAGGATGAAACAAATCGAAAAGAGATATTAGAGTTTGTAGGGTTAAGAGCAAAGTTGTATAGTTTTAAAACTATAAGTTATTTAAAAATGACTGGAGATGAATATCTTACTCGTGAAGATTTTGTTGATAATTTATTACCTAAAATAAAAAAACCTGGTATAAGAAAAATTGTTGGAGAATATTTAAAGAAACAATGTATTGATGAAAGTAAAAAATGTAAGGGGGTAAAGAAGAATGTGATTGCAAATGATATTACTCATAAAGATTATTTAGATTGTTTGCAGACAAAGAAAGATCAATATAGAAAGATGAATGTCATTAGAAGTTATAAACATAATGTTTTTACGGAAGAAGTTAATAAAATTGCATTAAGTGCTAATGATGACAAGGGACATATATTAGAAGATGGGGTAAATACTTTAGCTTTAGGGCATCATAGGATTCTAAAGTAATATAAGATTGATGAGTTTGAATGAAATATTTAACCTGGTAAAAAAGGTTAAATATTTAAATCTGTTGTAAAAATGATGAAATATAAAGACTTACCGGTGAACCAATTGCTTTTACAAGATCTAAAAATTCTATATCATTGTTGTATTCAATTTTCATCTTTATACAATTCATTCTGTAATCTAAAAAACTTTTAACAATTATATTGTTAAGAAGTTCTTTTAAATTTTCTTTGTGGTTATAATTTTTTAAAAAATCTTTAATTTCTTTTTCAATTATGTTTTCTAATATTTTTCTTAGATTCCCCTCTAAAAGAAAATTTTTATCTTTAAGATTTTCTTTTTTAATTCCAAAATCTTTTAATAGTTTAATATATTTTTGATAAAAACGCTCATCATATCTTATCTCGTTCATTGTTACACATTATATTTTAAAACAATTATACTATTTTTCAATTTTCATTCTTTCACTTTCTTGACGTCTAATCGATTCTGTGGGGGATGCGTCGGCTAGAGCTCAAGAGGATTTGGAGGATGTGTGGGCTTGATTGGTTAAAAAAAAAAAAAAAATATTTTTAAAAAAGTTGAAGTTAAGTAAAGATGTTTAAGAAAGGAGGTTGTTAGTTGACATTGCAATTTTCTTACTGCTGCTTGGGGAGTAAGAAAATTTCATTTGTGTGAGAATGATAATATGACTTGTGGGGGATTGGATGATGATGTGGGGAATGAGGATGTGGGGAATGGGGATGTGGGGAAATGGGGAAATGGGGAAATGATAATGTGGGGGAATGGGGAAATGATGATGAGTGAGCATCTTTGCTTGGTTAGCGAAAATACAATTTTTTTTTAAAAAAGTTGAAGTTAAGTAAAGATGTTTAAGAAAGGAGGTTTGTTGGTTGATATTACAATTTACTTACTTTTGCTTGGGGAGTAAGAAAATTTCATTTGCTCGGAAAATAAAAATCCATGTAATAGACTGATGGGGGGATCAGTCAGGGATATGGGAGGATGGGGAAATGAGGTAATGATTTAATGAGGTAATGAGAGGATGGGGAAATGAGAGGATGAGGAAATGATGTGTGTGAGCATCTTTTGTTTGGTTAGCGAAAATACAATTTTTTTTAAAAAAAGTTGAAGTTAAGTAAAGATGTTTAAGAAAGGAGGTTGTTAGTTAATATTATAATTTTCTTACTGCTGCCTGGGGGAGTAAGAAAATTTCATTTGTGTGAGGGGGATGTGGGTGATGATGATGATGTGGGAAGGGGGATATTTAAATTTTTAAGAAATAATTTTGCGAATTATGTGGTTAAAAGTCAAAGATATTTTTTGTAAAATAGATTTGGAAAAATGTGGTTAAAATTAAGCACAGTGTCCCCATACCCGCAATTAATATACTACTGCTGACAGGAGAAAGGGGTGTCTTTCACAACTATGCTATTTTAGGCAGCAATAGCTCATCAGTTCGAGTCTGTAGCTCATACATGAACGAGTATATAGATCTATACATGTGTCGAATATTCCAGGGTTTCCGTTTACGACCTAAAAGTATCTACATACGCACGAAAAATCAGCTCGGAAGCAAAATATCAAAGCTGATCGAGTCCCTTGAGTAAAAAAAAAAAAAAAAAAATGAGTCAAAACCATGATTAAACTAGATCTACATCAATAGCGAATACAATGCAAAATACAGGTACTAAGATTTAACATTTCGTGTACAAAATGACAATCGAAATTCCAAAGTGTCTATAAATAGATCTTGGTATGCCAACATAAAACAGAGAAAGATAAAAATAGATCTCTTTGTCGTCGACTTCGACTGGTTACCCGTGTTGTGGTCATGTTTTCTTCTCCAGCGAACTGATCGTAGGAAAACAGCTGGAGATGGCTTCCCGGGCCAAAAAGAAAAAGTATTCGCCATCTTTCCAAGACCAATGGCTGAAAGATCCTAGCTTCCAAGATTAGATGCAAAGAGAACTTATCTATATTCCCCTATTCGTGTAAATGTGTTTGGTTTTTCACAACAGGTTTCATGGACTTTCAAAGAAGTTCCATCGTGGCGTAAGATTCATACTATTTCGAGCGACGGCCACCAGCGTGCACAGCACATTCAGTCTGCGAAGGGTTCCATAAAGAAGTCATTCGTCGAAATAACTTCTTCATTTTATGCACTAACCAAATTTGGCCTTAATAAACGGACGATTTATGCAAGCAAAAATGGGGCTCAGAAGGAATGCAATGGGACTCAACTTTTGCAGTTGCCTGTGCTTGTGTCCCATGGACTCAGTAAAATTTTATTCAAATGGAAACGCTGTATTGTACACAGAGGACAACTTTTGTTTTGTTGTGAACGTGTAATAATATGTTCTACATTGTATATTTTCACCGAGTGAATCACCAAAAATTGTATTTTCACGAGTGGCTTCTCCACTTCTGTAAATGATGAATTTCAGTAAATCAGGCCTACAAGTGAAATGATATCCTGCAGGGCCCGTATTCACCATCAACTTAAGACTCTTAGTTCAATTCTCAAAGAAAAAACCTGTATTTCAAAGTGAAACAATTTATGACTGGCTTAACCGAATGGTTTATGCTAATCATAAAACTATGCGTCAGGAATTTTCTAAATACATAAGAAATTAGAATGCAATTTTTACGCATTGTTGGTAAACCCGAGTCCAAGTCTTACACGATTTCTCAGACAATTTTTCTTTGCATTACTTCCTGAAAACAGCCAAAACAGAATATTTCCATTCTACTTACAGCATTTCGGGATGTGGGAAACGTCATGTTTCAAGTCGACATTTGTGTTACGTTTAACCCAGGGTCAGACCAGCCAAAATACAATTTACAAAGTACATTTAGATCTAGCAGGCTGTATATGGGTAAAAAACGCACAAGAGGTTCAAAACTTAAGCTGTGAAATTTTAGGGTTATTATCTATTGGTACTTTTCTATACGATCCATAGGAAAACATATAAGAAATGTTGTTCATTCTAAATCTAAAACATAATGATCTGATGAGTCGGAGGGAAGGTAATTACAACGTACATTCTGACAGTTTCGTAGTTTCCCACCGAAACTGTGTAATGCCACCAGCCATGCTGTCTTCCGGGGTAACCCGTGGTCTCCCGGGATAGTCCGGGGAAGTTTTGAAATGACCCACCATAGATATTGTATTTTCTCCACAAAGAGTATTTATCTACAGTAGAAAAAGCTACTATCTATCCAAAATATGGCATTTGTCTTTATAACACATTTTTTTACTATGAGATTTATTCATGTAGATCGGGCTCTTTCTTCGTTTAATATTTTTTCGTAAACTAAAGTTTGTCTTACCGAGTAACCGGAAGAAAACCAAACGCCATCTGGTGTGGAGCTAAAATCAACTTCTTCAAAATAAGATACATGTGGGCAGAGAAAACACTTCTAAAATCATTATTTATTGAATTTTCAGCATTACCATAGTCTCGTAACCCCAAATTCCTGGCTATATCCACACATACTCGAAAAGACCAGCAGAATAATGCCAAGTTAGGGTAGTGAATCCATAATCTTATATTGGTTTCTAAATCGGAAATATTGGCAGCTTTTTACTTGCACAGACGTTGTTCGTGGACCAAATATGATGGTAATTGAAAACTGTGTTGTAAATTATATCTCTGTCCTTATTTAAAAAATCGTCAATTAGATAGAAAAATGGCATGTTGACGTAGATTCAGAATCTCGCAAGCGGGGACTGGTTATTGGTTGTAGTCGATCGCTTTATGAGTTGATTCTAGCGAGATCATGGGGGTGGGGGGGGGGGGGGAGATAGTGTGGCAAGTGGTGGACTCGAACCTCAGAGCCTTCAGTTGCTCGGCGAGTGCTCTACCACTGAGTTACCTGAACATCTTGGCATACAAGAGACTGATTATGGCCACACTCCTTCCCATAGTTCGGAGTTGCCCCAATTCTTGACTTGTATATAGTGCCTATAATACCTGTGACCAGTGTATTCAGGTTACCGGTGTAAACTGAATTCCAAATATCTTGTGATATAACACAATTTGCATACGGAATTTGTCTGCTTCTTTGCTTTTACAATTAACTTGCACATACTTCTGGAAAGGATTTTTTATTCAGTGTTTATGCTAGCTCATAAAATTTTTTGGGGTCATCTGTGACTAGCTGTTTGGAAATTTGGTGGTCATTCAGAAATTTTACGTGTCATGCAGGGTTCCCATTCTCGCACATATGTGCCTGATTCACGCACTGAATTGAATAATCATGCACAAAAATATGAAGTGAAACGTGCATGCACGCACAGGTTTCAGGGCTCCCCCTGTCGCTCACCAGTTGCGCCAATTGGGACAAGTTAGATAAAACTTAAGCATAGGAGAATCTCATGGCAACAAGTAATGTCTTTACATGATATTTGAAAGATCTAAACTCTGATATATATAATAGGGATCAAGTGTGAAAGTCATTGTTTATCACCACTAATCAAACTCGTATTTATTTAAAAGTATTAATGGTATCAATCCGCTTTTCTAATATAAAATGACAGGTTTTGAAGTTACATCTGTCCCAATTCACAAATCTGTCGGATCATGTGGAAATACTACTCCAAAACTTAACAGGCATGAAGAAAAGATCTCTGAAAAAAATGCGAAAACCTATGACAACAACAAAAATTGGTTTGACATTGTCTGATCATGTAAGTTGTCTCTCTGAAACTGGTCCCGTGAGTAAGGAAACATAACAAGCATCTTCTTTTTTTAAATTACATTTATTGTTTTAAAGTGCAGATGACTGCAGAGTTAGATTCACCAAAACAAATTTTCAATACAATGGACCCTTACTTTCCTCCATAGAAGTGTTAAAATTGTCAATATTAAGTGCACTCTTAGAATTTCTCTTGCACTCCCAAACTTGTATTCCAGGGAGCGCATGCACTCCCAAAAAGAGATGTGAATGGGAACACTGTCATGCTCATTAACCATTTTTTTTTTTACGTGTTGTTTGCCCTTGCCAGTTTTTAGATGTTGCATAATGCTAAAAATTTTAAATTTACATAGTGGTATCTAAGTTAAGAGTTGAAAACAATAGTCTCATAGAAACTGTCTTCTGTCATCCTGATTACTCCAGCAAGTCAGTGACCATTACCGAGCAGGGTCTAAAAGGTGGACAAAAGGTTTAAGTATGGATTCCATACAGTGAGTAATATAGGCAAGATGACAGCGATGTCACACAGAATAATGTGTTTTAGACCGACTCAGTGTAAACCAAAACAAATAATTCAGTGTTAGAAAGCAGGTCTGATATGATTCTGAAGTTATAAACTTGACGATTTTGTAAGTTATGTTAATTGAATCAATCCTTTATGTTCCTTTTTAATTCTGATTAATGTTGCGTCAAGAAAGACGCAATGTATTAATTTTGTTGCATCAGGCTTTCATTTTGGGCGTCAAAAACGTGAAAACGCGGACTTTCTGAAACGTAAGTATGCAAAAGCTGAAATTTAATGCTAATTCAGCATGTGAAGGTGCTTTTGCTGCTTTTTGAAGATGCTGGATTAACATTTTACCACACAGTCCCAGGTTTTAACGACCCTGAGGTAGAAGCCTTTTGAAAACATGGAGGGAAAAGAGAAAATGCTGGTAACCAACATTTTCTCCTATTCCCTCAATGTTTTTGATCCTATTAAAGACAAATTTTATTATTTGAGCCAGATCTAAATGAGCTGCCAATGCTTTCAATTTAGATAAGTCTAAATTTTTGTCTTTTGGTACAGTTAAAGAGCACACTGGTGACCACTAACCAGTATTTTCTCCCTTCCCCTAATGTTTTCTAACCTTTCTGTAACCAAATCCAATCATTTAAGTCACATTCGTCTATTGCAAGTACTTTCATATTTGATCAGTCCGAAATTTTGTCACGTGAGTTAAAATGAACATGTTATATATGTTCAAATGTGAACCTTAGTTTGCCAAACTTTGTAATTATTTCTATTTTTATCCAGAACATGAGAGGTCCAAGACCAATGCAACGCCAAGGACCACATGGTCATCCAGGACCTGCAAGACCCCCAGTTCCTGGACCAGGGCCACCGGGACCTGGCCCCGCTAGACTTCAAGGTCCTGGTGGACCAGCTGGACCTGGTCTGAGACCCCCGGTACCTGGTCCAATTGGAATTGGTGGGCCAATGAGACACCCAGTGCCCCAAGGTCCACCAGGCCAACCCAACATAGTTCCCAGAGGTTAATGAGTACTCTTTTTATTAACACTATTATTTGTGTTTCTGTAGGCTTTTATTTTCAATTTTAGCTCGGCTGCTTTTGAAGAAAACATCTGGGTATTGTCATAGCCCTGGCGTTGTCGTGATGCAAAAACTTTGACAATTTCAAAAGCTTTGAAATATTGTATCTCTGTCATTACTGAAGACATTTACTTTTAAACTTGAACAAGTTGTTCACTATCAAAAGGGGGAAACCCATACAGCAAGGGCAGATAGCCATCAAAGTATTGTTGACACAGCAGGGTTTCTGTTTATAACGCATGAAAATCAGATGGGACGCAAAATCTCAAAGCTGATCGCGTCCCTTGGACGCAGTCAAAAATGAGTCAACACCATGATTTAGCTAGATCTAAATCAGTATAATGAAAACAATGCAAAATACCGGTACAAAGATTTAACATTTCATGTACAAACTGACCATCGGAATTCCAAATTGTTTTCAAATAGATCTTGGTGTGCCAAGATATTACGGAGAAAGATGGTCCCATGAGTAAGGAAATTATAACAAGCATCTTCTTTTTTTGAATTACCCATATTGTTTTCAAGAGCAGATGACTGCAGAGTTAGACTCAAAAATTTTGAATACTGCAGGCCCTTACTTTCCTCCAAAGATGCTCTATAATTGTCAATATTAAGGAAACTCCTAGAATTTCTCTTGCACTCCCAAACTTGCATCCCAGGGAGCGCATGCACTCCCAAAAAGAGATGTGAGTGGGAACACTGAAAATGGAGTAAAGCAGCATTTTCTCCTTCCCCATCAATTATTCCCAAATTGTCAAAGACAAATCCAACCATATGAGTCCATGAATCTGCTGTCTGCAAATGCTTTCAATATGGACAGGTCTAAATATTTGTAACCTAGTAAAGAGTTAATTCTATCACTACCAGATGACAAAATTTTACATTGTCCATCTGTACTGATAACAATGTTGCAGATGACATTTATTATGGCTCACATAATGGGACTTCTCTTCTCTTTAAACGGGTTAAAAACATTGTGGGAAAAGAAGAATATTCTTGTTACCAGCATTTTCTCCTTTTCCCACAACATTTTTTAACTCTTTACCACACAATCCAGAGTTTTAACGACCCTGAAAGAGAAAGCTTTTGAAAACATTGTGTGAAAAGGAGAAGTTGCTGGTTAGAAAATGCTGATAACCAGCATTTTGTTCTTTTTACACAATGTTTTGTACCCTTCCCAAACTAATCTTCAGTTTTTGAATAACATTTAATGTGTTGTATGCAAATGCTTTCAGTTTGGACAAGTATAAAATTGGTTGTTTGGTAAAGAGTTAAAAGCATTTTTCTCAGGGTAGTTAAGCTTTGGAATTGTTTGTGTTTTAACCCTTTCCCAAACAACAAATTTTGGACTGGTCCAAATTGAAAGAGCTTCCAGGCGACAATTTTAAATTTGATGAAAATGGCAGAAAGGTCTCAAAAAGGGTAGAAAACACTGGGGGAAAAGGGGAAATTGCTCGCTACGAGCAATTTCTCCTTTTCCCACAATGTTTTCAAAAGACTTGTACTGCAAACACATGAAAACCAGGGCTGGGAAAGGGTTAAAAGGTAATTTGTTCTGTTGACTCTCTTAGTTCCGGGACAAGGCCCGCCACGGCCCGTCATCCCAGCATCAAATGTGACAAATGATCCAAGAGGAGCTCACTGTAGAATATTTGTCGGAAATCTGAACACAATAGCAATGAAAAAGGAAGATGTGGAAAACATATTTCGAAGGTAAGATTGACACCCCATTGTGCAGTGTTCTGCCTACGTAGAGATTCCAGAACATTGTCTCATTCAAGTAGACAAATGTCCCCATCCGGTATTGCATCTAGGCAGCAGCACTTAGGGAGTCCTGCAATTAATTGGCTGTTGTCCTTCAAAATAAAAATTGTTGTGCCTGATTGGAGCAATAAAAACAAACTCCAAAAATTGTAAAAACAAGCCTTCAGTTTGTTTGCAGCATTGATACAGACATTTATTTTTACATACAAACTACAATTTTGGCATACAGTAGTATTGGATTGGCATTTCGTACATGTGAGGGTGTGGCACATTACAAAAACTCTGTTCTGGTTTGATGAAACATTGATTTTACTGGTCTGAATGCCATGCTTTTTAAATGATTAACATATTGTAACCTTAGTTACTAAGAGCGTCCATTTCATTTATTTAGAGTTACAAGGGTTTAAAACTGAATTCTGTGGGAGCCCAAGTTATGTCATATTGTTTTCAGTGTAATACACCCATTACAAATTTTTCTGATCATACAACTAATTTAGGTGAGCACTATGTGACGTAACATGTGACGTCATTTTGTACAACTTTAAGAGAAATAAGTCTGGTTTAATTACGGAAATTCAGACATTGGCATGTATGGTTGTGCATATTTTGACCTATAATTCATGATATATAGATCTAGTTATGTGATAAAAAGAATCTGACATTTCTTGGCATTTTGAGATAGAATTTTATTAACTCTTTACCAAATGACAAAATTTTACACTTGTCGAAATTGAAAGCATTTGCAGATGACAGAATAAATGTGATTGAAACAGGGTTTTCCCTTGACTTTCTGATTTGGGGGTCATTTGACCCCCCCTTTAAATGAATAAAAGAAGGCACACATGTAAATTTTGGGGGGTCATTAAGAAGGCACACATGTAAATTTGGGGGGGGGGGGGGGGGGGGGGGTCATTAAGAAGGCACACATCTAAATTTTGGGGGTCATTTTGAAAATTTGGGGGTCAAAATTCAAAGAAACTGAGGGTCATGGAAAGCCCTGTAAAATATCAAAATTTGTTTTGGGAAGGGTGAAAAACATTGTGGGAAAAGGAGAAAATACTGGTTACCAGCAGCATTTTCTCCTTTTCCCACAACGTTTTCAGAAGGCTTTTTTCACAGGGTCGTTAAAAGTCAAGATTGTGTGGTAAAGGTTTAATACTTGTCTACAAAAAATGTTAGAGGCTCGTTTAGTAAAAATTTTTTTGTAGACTTTGCATAATAACATTTTATCTCAAATGCCAACTTATGTCAGGTCAATATTTATCAGTGTGTAATGCCATGGTATCATATTACATTTCACCATAAAAAACAAAACAACACTGGTCACTAATGGTTAGATATGCTTGTGCAGAATCTTGAAACATTCTATCTTGTTGTTACAGGTATGGTTTAGTAACTGGTATCTCAATGCATAAAGGGTATGCGTTTGTTCAGTATCAGAGTCACGAGGAGGCTAAACGGGCCAGTATGGCAGAGGATGGTAAAACATACGCAGGGCAGACATTAGGTACGGTGTCCATGTTATGTTTGAGTGCCGTTAGCTTTTCATCAGACCAGAAAATTTTAGATTTAACCCTTTACAACATGATGAAAATTTTAGACTTCTCAAATTAAAAGTTATGCTGATGATGAATTAAATGTGTCCAACGATTTGTATCACAAAGGATAGAAAACATTGTGGAAAAAGGAGAAAATGCTGGTTGCTATTTTCTCCTTTTCCTGCAATGTTTTCAAAAACCTTATTCTTCAGGGTTGTTAAACCTCGAGATTGTGTGGTAAAGGGTGAACACATCCAAAGCATGTGTGGATGACAGATTACATGTGGCATAAGTGAACAAATTTATTTTGGAAAGTGTTGAAAGTATTTGTGGAAATAGGAGAAAATGTAGGACAAGAAACTCTTCTCTTTTCATGTAATGTTGTCAGAAGCTTTCTTCCTGTGAATAGTGGAAATATTGAATCACTGTTGAATTGTTAAAGAATTTGACAAACTAATACTGTACACAGAGAATACAAGGGGTTATCTTTTATAGTCTTAAATCTTTTACCCTTAACCTGCTGAATAAGTCTAGCAAAACTTTCAAGCCGATGTGGGGAAATTGAGGAAGTGCTAGTAACCAGCATTTTCTCTTTTTCACATGTTTTCTATCCTTTCAGAAACAAATTTCGTCGTTTGAGCCACATTTGATTCATTATCTGCAAATGCCTTCAATATGGATGTGTCCAAAATTTTGTTGTTTTGTTAACCCTTTCCCAAACGACAAATTTTGGACTGGTCCAAATTGAAAGAGTTTGCAGACAACAATTTTAAATTTGATGAAAATGGCAGAAAGGTCTCAAAAAGGGTAGAAAACACTGTGGGAAAACTCTTCCATTTAACCCTTTCCCAAATGACAAATTTTGGACTGGTCCAAATTGAAAGAGTTTGCAGACGACAATTTTAAATTTGATGAAAATGGCAGAAAGGTCTCCAAAAGGGTAGAAAACACTGTGGGAAAAGGAGAAATTGCTCGTTACGAGCAATTTCTCCTTTTCCCACAGTTTTTTCAAAAGACTTGTACTGCAGACGTGTGAAAACCAGGGCTTGTTTGGGAAAGGGTTAAAACTGATCTGGGCCTGTTGTGACCAACCATTTTTGATTTCATTATCAGTCTCATTCTAGATATATAGAAAGCCAGGCTAAACCAAATGATTTAGCCAGTGAGAAGTTGCATTGCTTTCAAATTTAGAAAATTCTTGAGATAAAGATTAAGAATGTTTTTTAAGAATGGTTGGTGAACACAGACGTAATGAAGGAACTGAAAATCATGTATAGATATAAACAATTATTGTCTTCCTGATAGATTACTGTGATACAAATAGGGTTCTTTTATGGTTTTTAACCCTAGAGCGCTAAATAAACCTAACAGACATATTCGGACTGGGAATAAGACCCTATTAATTATAATACGATGGTTGCTTTTGTCAGTTTAAGCTAAGCGGACAGATCAGACTGCACGTTTTTTGAAGTCTGATCTTGGTCTACACTGGCTGCAAAAGCAAATATAGTAGTGAAAGGCGCTTTAGGGATAAAGGTCTTGATATGTAGTGTCCAGTGGTCTTGGTTAGATACACCTACTAGTAGCATTGGTTGCATAGGGGTGTCCTTGTGTAAAGCACTGCAGTTTCTTAGCTTAGTTCAGGCAAAATCCAAGAATAACATAAATAGTTGAGGTGGCACCTTGATATTGACTGAAGTACTGTGAAAGCAGTATATAAAACCAAGCAAACAAGATATGATGATTGTCCTGATAGACCTTAAACCTTAAAGCGCCTTTCACTAATATAGTTGCCTTTGCGGCCAGTGTAGATCAAGATCAGGCTGCACAAAATATGCAGCCTGATCTTTGATCTACACTGTCTGCTATGTGAATACACTACAAGCAAAAGGTAGCCATGAATTTGCAATTATATTGGTTTTATTCTAGAATGAAAATGACCGTTGGGTTTATTCGCCCCTTTAAGGGTTAAATCTTAACCTGCTAAATAAGTTAAATGAAACCTTGAAGCCGACGGTAAAAACCCGAATAATGTTACTTCAAACTTATTGTTTGGAGAAAAAAACTCCCTATCTGACAGTGTAGATTGAAGATCAGACTGCACGTTCTGTGCAGTGTGATCTTAATTTACGCTGTCTGCAAAAGGTCAGTGAGTCGCGCATAGCAGCTTAAGGGTTAACGCTGTAATAGGAAGTGAAGGTTTTTGTATTCTTTTGCAGATATAAACATTGCATCTGAACCAAAGAAAACGACCACAAAGCGTGCAGTAAGGTAATTATTTGATTTGAAGAGTCCTTGTTTGCATTTCCTGTAATATTTTGCATCAAAAGAATGTAAAAGAATTCGCTCCCAGAGCTCCAGATAGAGAGAGTGATTTTGATTTCAAAATTGAAAATATTAATTATTCTCCACTAAACCCTATGTTATGGGTACTCATTAGAATTGTCTCATCGAGACGATTCTAATGAATACCCACAACATGGGGTTTGGAAGAGAAATAACGGATTTAGAATACCATTACTCCCTCTTATCTGGAGCTCTGTGCTCCTATGATTACATTATTGCTTGTATAACAAGTATATCTTGTCAATTTACAGTAAACTGTAAATTATATATTTTAAGCATAAATATTATATGCAAACAATACAAAAAAACAAAGTATTGAAAGAGAAGGGAAAATGATCATTCTGAATCCCTCTTCTTTAATATTTTATGTCATAAATTGTTTTGTCTTATCTCTTGTACATTGATTTTCAAGGAATGGATGAATCTTGTAGGATTCTGTGAACAATTTGTGGTGCTTTTACTAGCATTAAAGTGCAAATAGACATTGCAGTCACATCTTTGGATTTTCATCTTCCAATTTTCTAGGGATGAAGGCATTTGAAATTATTTAAATTCCATCATCTAATAGAGGGTTTAGATTGTTTCTTACCAAGAGTGAGAAGAAAGATATCACATAATCTGAATTTAAAGCATTTTTGAAACAAGACTGCTCTCTGTGCTTAAAGGAAACAATAAATCTGTATCATAGTATTTATCTTTTCCAAAAAGATTGTATAGTGTATGGTGTTTAACGCCGTTTTCAACATTACTTCAGTTATATCAATGCGGCCAGTGCACCTATCCATGCTTTCCTGGAATTTCTTTTACCAGTACTCCGCACAATATTCTTTCCAAGCCACTGGCTGCTTTCCCCCATAACCATCGTCGAAACAATAGGCAGCGGTGAGAGAGGAATGAATCCTGTTGCAATGAGTATCATCAATTCTTGGAAAGAAATTGACCAAGCCGGGGATCGAACCAGCGACCTCCTGTTCTCAAGTCTTGTACGCTACCGACTGAGCTACAGGAGCTTGGCTCCAAAAAGAATGAACCATGCTTTGTGAAAAAGGGGTGTAATACATCTGCAAAAAGTATCGACCAAAGTAAGCCTGTGCTGCTTGCATGCAGACCTGGGTCAATACTTTATGCTTTTGGTTGTTTTTTCTGCATGTCAAAGGACCAGTTTACTTAATAATTTGGTTGTAAGACAAAATAGATTTTATGGATCCATAACTATATGATGACTTGCTTGGTATGACGCATCACAGAGATACATTAGATCCCCTTGTGCCAGAGTGTGGCTTGAATATTTATCTCTTACATTGTATCTAAACACATCTTTTTTTCTTAGTTGTCAGGGTCCTTCCTGGCTTAGTGATGAAGGTGTAGGGTTTTGCCTTCAGGAAACCTTGGGAACAAGCCTTACTTGGATACACTGGACTTTTTGTTTTTGTTGGGGTGTTTTTGGGGAAGACACTCCAGAGCTCGAGCATGGTGCTGATTAAACCTAGGACAACCATGAATAAGTGATTATAAGCCATTACATGATCAAAATATTGTCGAAAGCGGTGTAAAACACAAAACAATCAATCATTCAAGTGTAGTTTTTAATTCAGTAATTTTTCTTTTCTTTTGTCAATCATCGATTTGCAAATTATTGGAATATTTTTGCAGTCAAGACAACATGCACAGTGGAAATGGACCAGTAGAAAAGAAAGTCAAAATGGATGGTAATTTGAATAATGCAAAAACATTACCAGAACTGGGTATTAATGCCCAGGCCTCCTCTACTTCAATCACATTGTCACGTCCTACGGGAAAAGCCTTAAAGAAAACAACAATTACTAGTGAGTAAAATCTTACTGTGTTACTTGTTATAGGAAGTTGCTCCATAGTGTTTTTTATTTCCCATAGTGTGTTTCATGTTGCTGAGAAAGCCTTTTTTTTTTCAAACTTCAATTTTTTTTTCTCCGTAGAATGTACCTTATTGGTCATGAAAAGTGAAAAAATGAGCTGCACTGTAATGGATTATGCCCTTTACCCATGGTGCAAGTGCTTTTAGATGTCCCTGATTAATTCTCTACCATATTCCAAAATTTTAGACTGGTCCAAATTGAAAGCATTTGCAGACGACATACTGAGTGTGGCTAAAATTATGAAATTTGCATTTGAAAGGGTAGACAGTATTGTGGGGAAAAGGCAAAATGCTAGTTACCAGCATTTTCCCCTTTAACAACAATGTATTTAAACATCCTCTTCCTTGGGGGGTCCATTAAATTTGGGATTGTGTGGTAAAGGATTAACATTACCACCACCCCATTTTTTTTTGTGTTTGTCTTTTTGCTTTTTGCATCATGAATTGATCATATATGCTAGAAAAAAATAAATGAAAAAATCACTGCCAGTAAAGCAATTTAGGCCCACAAGGGCCTCTAGGTTGTCTTTGCATATAAATACCTTAACTCTTTACCAAACAACAAAATTTTAGACTAGTCGAAATTAAAAGCATTTGCAGACGACAAAATAAATGTAACTCAAAAATTGAAATTTGTTTTAGGACGGGTAGAAAACATTGTGAGAAAAGGAGAAAATGCTGGTTACCAGCATTTTCTCCTTTTCCCAAAATGTTTTCAAAAGCTTTCTGTCTCAGGGTTGTTAAAAGTTGGGATTGTGTGGTAAAGAGTTAACTGAAGTTATTTACTTCAAACTCTGGCTGATAATATCAAAGTGGAAACCTACATCGGAAGGGCAGGTAACCATCAAAATATTTTTGACACAGTTATGCCCCATTGGGACTTGGAATTGTACCTGCATGTATTGCTCTTGTTCAGGTTGCAACAATGTTTTATAAAGCTATTGTTGTCAAAAGCTATCTGATAGAATGTTGTCAAAGTTAGTCTTTGTGTTACTGAGATTCAAAAATAGTGATTATTGTTTCATGTATTTTTCAGCTGGGAATGATGTTCTCATATGTGGAAACTGTAAGTCATTATATCATAGTCTTGCGACATTTGTTCAGCATAAAAAACAGAAATGTGAACTCAAAACATTGTGCAGATGTCAAGATAGATCAGCGGAAAATAACATCGGAGATAATAAAGGTGTGTTACGTTCTGTAAATTGACTGATTTGACCCAAGGCATAAAGGATTATTGAACGCATCACAAAACAGTCCAATGCTTTCATGATACTGACAAATAAGATTTTTGAAAACATGGCGGGAAAAGAAGAAAATGCAGGTAACCAGCATTTTTATCCTTTCCAAAAAAAAATGTTGTCTGCAAATGCTTTTAATTTACACAAGTCTAAGATTTTGTTGTTTGGGAAAGAGTTGAATTTTTTTCAATGGCCACAAATCTATACCACATAACGAAATTGTAGACTGGCCTAAATTCAAAGCATCTGCAGATGACAAATTAAATGTGGCTCAGCTGATTGGATTTGTTTCTGAAGAATTAGAAAACACTGTGGGAAAAGAAGAAAATGCTGGTTACCAGCTTTTCTCCTTTCCCCACGTTTTCAAAAGTCTAATTTTCCAGAGGCATCAAAAACTCAGCCTTGTGTGGTGAAGAGTTAAAGGAGAGCATTGTTAAGCATGAAATTAACATGTTTGTTTCTATTGTTATATTAACTGTGCACTTTAAGTTACTATTGAATCTAAATGTTGATGAAATTACTTCTAAAACACATGCATTAACAATGATTTGTTATTGTTTATGGCTGTTCTCAAACTCTCTGTCACTCCTCTGTGACCTTGACTGAAAGTGCTTAAAATAGAGTCTAATAGTAAAAATCCTGAAATTGCCTCGGACCTGCAACTCAGCCAGTACAAAATTACTTGATAAATACCATAATACATGTACAGTAAAATCTCGGTAGTTTGTAGCGTACGGGAACGGAGTATTTTATTCGAACTAAACGTAGTACGAATCAAAAAGTATGGCTGTTCGGGTATTTTCAGTGCCGATACAGTATATACACGGAAATAGACAATCAGATTTAAGCAGCATGTCTAGCAACACCATGAACTAGTACCAATTGTACAGTATATCTCCTGTTCCTTCAACCTGAAGGCTTGATCTGATGTTATTTTTGTGATATTTTCTCCACTCACCTAGCAAAAACACATTTTAAAAAAAAAAAGCTTCAGAATCAGGGGTAATCTCACGTGACCATCCGAAAGGAGAAAGTTTACTTATCTTTATTTTCATCCATCCATAGATATATGTTTATCATAATAAACACATGAAGCAAATTTATCAACTGTCTGTGCATTTGTTGAATTCCGTCGGAGTGATTTCCCCTTGTAGGGATCAAATCGCTTAGAGGAATTCAGATCGGGTCACTAGTAGAAAGACTGATTAACACTGCTAATGGTGTTTTCCGGCATATTTAGGTGGTTTAGGCGAGTGAAAGGTAATATCCTGCCCCCATATTCCTAATGACGAGATAACTGTAACCAAAGGAACCCCCCCACCTTTATGGTTTGCTTTTTCCCCGATTAATTTTGGGCTACGCAATGATTTTCGGTGAAAAAAAATGGAAAAGGAATAGGTAGTATCAATGGTATTTTTCGGTGAGTATAGGTTGATAACATTCTTCCCCAGTATCCCTGTTTAACATAATAACCCTAGCCTTTCGGCCCCCCTCCCCCTTTCGTTATGCACATGTACTTTGCTATATTTTGGGTGTTTTCAGATGTTTTTCGTCGTTTTTCTGTGTTCAGACTGTTATCCATTATGCCTTGTTGGATATTTTAACCCTTAGGCTGCTAAGCGAGACTCAAGAACTTTTTGCGGACAGTGTAGATCAAGATTAGACTGCACAGAGGTTCTGTGCAGTCTGATTTTGGATCTACATTGTCCGGTAAGGAGATATTTTTCCCCCAAATTAACACCTTTCAACCAAATAATGCCTTAAATTACATTCGCTCGCAGTAAACGACTGAATGATACCAGTTGACATCGTCAATCAACAGGTGTGAAAATCAAGGTTGGTCACAGGTTTTCACACCTTCGGATGTAACTTAGTTTGCCAGCAGATTAATTATATACCAATAAAGGGTAGGAGTTTGTGTTCAAAAACTACTTTCGGGGCATGAAATACACTATGAACTACGGACCACTGATGTTCGAAGTATTCGGAGGAATTTAACAATGATAAAGAAGGATATAAATCGAGACCGGAAATAGCATATGAACCAACACATAGCTTTGAAAAAGCGACTTGCAAACTAAGGAAATTCTACTGTATGACTTGATCTACCTGTAAAGAGTTAACTGTAAAGAGTTCGAAATGTGTCCAAGGTATGGATTTTAGTTTTATTTATGAACTGTTCACAGGTATTCGGGAACCTGAGCGTGCATTACTGTGTGCTGTGTGTGATGCGGTATTTTCAACAGCCTGGGACCTTTGTCAACATTGTCAGGAAGAACATAGTATAGCAATATTTAAAGAGCAGGTGGGATGAAGAAGTTTGGTAAACATTTAAGTGCTGGTTTTTTGTGTAAATACACATTCAGTGGAATGGTTGACAGACAAAGTCCTGGTGCAGATATACTGTGAAATCCTGTTTTATCCAACACAGGATCCTTAAATGTATTGCCCAACATTAAGTACTTTCTTAACCAGACAAAGCATTTGAAAGGTTTTGTTAACATATGCAGGCTATCAGAAATTTTGCTACACCATTCATACGAAAACTAAGTGACCCAGTAAACCCATGGATTGATCCATTAGGCACCAGCTGGGAATTTTAATGGTTCATAGCTCATCAGTGCATAAAGTGCGAATAGGTTTGCTATGTGATACACCTGCACCTGTCTTATGTCATCTGTCCTCCATGGTAAACATTTATCATTAAGTAAAGATACTCTCTAGAGGTCACAATTTTACCCAACACAGAAAAAGGCTATCTATCAGACCATTTGTCTTCATGTTATCGAATAAATGTGAATATAGGTCAACAGGGGTCTGAAACTAGGTCACTGGGTTAAATATAAGAAAAAGCTTGTTCATACTCTGTAGGCTTTCCATTTGTTCATGAACAGTCAGAACTTGGCCAGAATGTTTGATATTCTAGACAAGACTGGTTGTCATCCTTAGCAACAAAAAGTATGTCACTGGGTCAAATCATAGAAAAGCTTGCATGCTGTCTAGATGTGATATTTGGTCCTAGTTTTGACCAAAATGGGCTAGAATGTTTGTCAAAGTAATTATCCCAGAATCAGACCTGGGTTCAAGCCTCACTGGAAGCACTGGCTTCTTGGGTGTGTCCTTGGGCAAGACACTTCAGAGCCCTAGCCTAGTGCTGATGAAACCCAGGACATACATAAATATGTGATCTGTCACTTACTTTGATATGACAGATATGACAAATATTGTTGAAAGCAGCATAAAAACACCATTCAGTCAATGAAAGCCCCCCCCCCCCCCTCCCAACACACACCATCCACCCCTTCTTACACCTTTTGTTTAACTTAAATATTTTGGATGTGATCTATATAAAACTTGGTATTGTTGTCGTTCATGATGATGTTAATATATGTCAACTGAAGTAGCAGAATCAAATTTTGAAATGTGTTCAAATATCTATATTAATCCCTACTGTAGACTGCCACTATGTCAAATTTAGAATTGATTATGGATGCTACCCTGACATTAATGATCTCAGCTGAGCAATTTAGGATAGGAGGAGTCCTATTGTTTGGATTACTGGGGTCCTTTAAGACTGTGAAGTTTTAGTATGTGTAATACAGGGGTCCCGTGTTTGATCCTCATTCGAGGCAATCAGTTTTTCCTGGGAATGTATTTGGACTAGACCTTAGAATCCTTGGCCAGTACTTGTGAAACTCTGGTCAAACATGGATAAGTAAGCTTTAACAGTGGTATGACTGAAATAATGTTGAATGTATGACTGAAATAATGTTACCAAACAACAAAATTTTAGACTTGCCCAAATTGAAAGCATTTGCAGACAACAAAATAAATGCCACTCAGAAATGGAAATTCGATTGGGAAAGGGTAGAAAACATTGCGGGAAAAGGAGAAAATGCTGGTTCCAGCATTTTCTCCTATTCCCTCAATGTTGTCCATAGCCTTATTTTTTAGGGTTGTTAGAAGTCAGAATTGTGTGGTAAAAAGTTAAAACAATCATTGAAGACATTTGCTGATGACAAAGTGTATGTGGTTGCAAATGATGGGAATCCTATTTGAAAGGGTAACCAGCATTTTCTCCTTTCCACACAATGTTGTCGAATGCTTTCTTCCCTCATGGTTGTTTTGGAATGTTAGATATTGGGATAAACTCATCTAGGAAGTAGATCAGTTTATCAAGGACTATAGGGTATTGTGACTGAAATTGATTTTTTTGAGACATTCATGTATAATTTTACATTAGTTTGTCATTTGTATATAATGATATTTTTGTCATAGAAGCATTCTTGTAAGGTTGCTGTAAAAAAAATGCTTCAGGGGATGCAAAACTTAATGTGTTAAATATTTGATTGCATGAACATATCTTTAGAGTTAAAGACACAATATTGCTTTCATAGTTGCGCTGTTTTAAAAGAAAACTCGAGGTATAATCATGGCCCTGTCTTTGTCAGTGTCAAGGTTCTTGTATATGTCATTACTGAAGATAGGTCCTTCAACTGTTGGCTAGCTGTTCACTCTATACTAGACAAGAAAAATGTAGGCTTGTCCAAATTGAAAGCATTTTGCAGACGACAATTTAAGTGAGACAAAAATGATGGAATTTGTCTTTGATAGGGTAGAAAACATTGTGGGAAAAGGAGAAAATGCTGGTTACCAGCATTTTTTTCCTTTTCCCACAATTGTTTTCAGAAGTGCCTCTTTCTCAGGTTCTTTAAAACTCGGGGCTGTGTGGTAAAGGGTTGACTATCAAAAGGGAAGCCCATGAAACAAGAACAGGTTATTCTGGAATATATTTTACACAGTTCTGCCCCGTTTAACTGTAATTTCATTCAAAATGCATATGCAGCCAAGCTTTGGCTTCAGCATATTGTGCCCTTGTTTCGGTTATGTACATTGATAGTAGTGAGTTTGAAACTTCTTAACAACTTGAAGACCCTTCTTTAGTCTGAATATCTCAAATATAGCAAAGGATAAGCTTGTAGATCCAAGATCAGACTGCATGTTTTGTGCATTCTGATCTTGAGCATTACTGGCGGCCAAAGTTGTAGTCGCAGTCAACACTTGAAGGACTTTAACTAAGATTAAACATCTTGGTTCTCATACTAGGTAGTAAATGCTATCAAAAGGCGCTTCAGGTTAATTTGCTTGTAATCCGGGACTGTCTTGACATCGAGTGCTATCAAATGATAATAATGTATGGAAAAATGATTTCGAGTTTCTCTACCTATTTTCATGGTAAACAGAAAACTAGGGCAAAATAAATACATGTAAATGTAAGTAACTGGTCTTTTTAGTGAGTGAAGCCGAGTGCTAGTTGTGGAAGGTGTTTTACGGGTTAAAGATAAAAGATATAGAGAGTAAAAGAGTACTTTTGGATTGTTTTAACCCTAAAGCACCTGTCACACTTAAAGCTGCCTGTGTGGGCAGTGTACATCAAGATCAGACAGCACAAAATGTGCAGTCTGGTCTTTGATCTACACTGTCCACTTTGCTGAAATGCTATAGACATAGGCCATGAAATTGAACGCATTTGCATTTAATGTGTAGACTCGCATGTTGGGTTTACTTAGGGATCTTAGAGTTGAGTGACAAAGGATATGAACCATGCTCTGCCAAAAGTATTGACCCAGGTCAGCCTGTGCAGTCTGTGATGACTTGCTGGGTACAGTGCATCACAGAGATGCATTAAGCCCCCTTTTGCCAGAGCATGGCTCATATACATGTGAAATAACAAGTTACATTTTTTTGTTTACAATTTTTGAAGCTGGTTAATTTTGTTCTGCATTGTTTCATTGAGAACAGTACCTTTTTTCTTTCATTTTTTCCATGTTGTTGTCTTTACCCTTTACCAGACCTTGTCGAGGATGAAAGCTTTTGAAAACATGGTGGGAAAAGAGAAACTGCTGGTTTCCAGCATTTTCTTATTTTCCCTACAATATTTTTTTACCTTTCAAAGGCAAATTCCAAAATTTGAACATTCAATTAAAACTCGACATATAAGGCATATGCTTTCATCAGACACATATGAAAGGAATGTATTATGCTCTGGCAAAAGGGGGGTTAAATAAAACTCCTTGATTAATGATACCAGTCAAGTCATGACTTAATTATGGATCCATAACAGCCACATTTTTTAACAATCGACTGATCCCTATACTGTACAATAGGAAAGAAGCCTTTTGAAAACATTGTGGGAAAAGGAGAAAATGCTGGTAACCAGCATTTTCTCCTTTTCCCACAATGTTGTCCACCGTATCAAAGAAAAAATGCACTATTTCAGCCACATGGAAATTGTCATCTGCAAATGCTTTCAGTTTGGAAAGGGCTGAAATTTTGTCCTCTGGTGAAGGGTTAATCATGAGGTAGACTGGTCCATGGACATACAGAAAATTAACCAATAGCAAAAGCTTTAGCCCAGGTCAGTCTATGCAGACTGTGTATGCTGAAGTGGGTCGGTACTTCATGCAGATGCATTTAGCCCCCTTTTCACAGAGCATGGCTCAAATGAATTGGTAGTATGTTGTTAGAAATGAAAAAGGAACATAGTTTGCCAGTAAAAGAAACATTTAGGGGAGAAAAATATGTATACCAACCGATTGCTACTTTTCCCAAACATCATTTTTAAAGGTGTTTGCTGAAGATGGGAAAAAGTGGTGGACTTACTGATCATTGGTTTACATTCCAGAATGTGGTACAAGGTCCATTTTAGCTTGTAACATGAGTCATGTTTATTTCAGGTATTCAAGCAGATTAATGGAGACAACAGAGTTTGAGTGTGGACTTTCTTTTTCTAAAACAAATAATAGATAAAGCCAGTTGTTTGTGTGAAGTAAGGATGCGAGCCTAATTGTGTTCTGTTTTTTGTACATGAATCATCATTTTTCATTTTGTCTCTGTACATAAAATTACCTTTCCTGCATTTGAATGACCCTGAAAAAGAAATCTGTGAAAACAGTTGAAAATGCTGGTATCTGTATCTTTATATCTCAATTATATTTACATGTATTTGTCATTTAACCCTTTACAACACAATCCCAACTTTCAACCACCCTTAGAAAAAAAGCTATTGAAAACATTGTGGGGAAAAAAGGAGAAAATGCAGGCTACCAGCATTTTCTCCTTTTCCTACAATGTTTTCTACCCTTCCCAAAACAAATTTTAATTTTTGAATCACATTTATTTTGTCCTGCACATGCTTTCAATTTGGATTAGTCTAAAATTTTGTTGTTTGGTAAAGAGTTAATGCCCAGAATTTGACCCTGTACCAAGCAATGTTAAGGTTTAACGACCCAAAGGAAAAAAGCTTTTTTAAACTTTTGTGGGAAAAGGTAACCACCAATTTCTCCTTTTTTCTTCCTGTTTTCTATCCTGTCAAAGAAGGTCATCATCATTTCAGCTATATTTAACTTGTCGTCTGCAAATGCTTTGATTTTTGCCAAGACTAGAATAGTATTTGTGTGGTAAAAAGTTAATTTTTACATGATGACAAAATTGTAGACTAGATTATTATTGACAGCACTTGCAGATGCCAAATTAGATACTGCTCAAATAATGGCTTTTGTTATAGAAAAGGTAGAAAACATGGTTGAGGAAGGAGAAAATGGTGGTTATGACCAGTTTCTCCTTTTCCAACAGTGTTTTCAAAGGCATTTCTCTGGAAACTTAACCTTTTTCCACCCTTTCCAACGTAAATACTATCATTTGAGCCACATTTGAGTTGTTGTCTGCATGTTAATCCATTCTGGATAAAACTGGAATTTTGTAGTCTTGTAAGGGGTTAAGTGAATAATCAGAATGCTCATGTTGGCAAAGTTTATCTTGGTGAGATGTGTCGTCAAAAATCATGTCAATTTGTGCTTCGCAGATGTGCTTTTTTTTATGTCTTTGAATAGCATGACAACAATTTCAACTTAACAGATATTAACTCTTAAAGGGCCTTTCACGATTACAATTGCCTTTGCGGCCAGTGTAGATCAAGATCAGGCTGCACAAAGCGTGCAGCCTGGTCTTTGATCTACACTGTCCGCTTTGCAGAAACATTGTTGAAAAAAGCAACCATGAACCTGAAATTATATGGGTTGTATTTCTCTGATGAAAATGTCTTGAAAATTTTATTTGGCTCTCTACTAAGGGGTAAGTAAATTGATATAGAATATTTGTAGCTATATCTAGAGTTACTTGAAGTTCACACTTTTATGTTGATTGGATATTTTTATGTCACATTTCAAGTTTTGTGTGTGACTTTGATTATTGTGTGAGAATTTTCTTAACCCTTTACCGCACAAGAAAATTTTGTACAAAGTCAAAACATTTGCAGACGACTATTTTAATGTGGAACAAATGATGCGGTTGTTCTTTGATAGGGTAGAAAACATTGTGGGAAAAGGAGAAAATGCTGGTTACCAGCATTTTCTCCTTTTCTCACAATGTTTTCAAAAGCCTCCTTCCTCAGGGTCGTTAAAAGTCGTCATTGTGTGATAAAGGGTTAAAATACATGAAACAAATGTCCCAAACAACAAAAACAATTCCATATAATAAATTTCAAATTTGTACAAAGGAGCTTCTCTGATTGGGAAAAAAACACCATGGCAAAAGGAGAAAATGCTGGAATCAAGTATTTTCTCCTTTTGCCGGTAACATTTCCCAAAGATTTCTTCCTTGGGTGTGTTTACACTCGGGATTGTTCAATAAAGCGTCAAAACAGTAATTTCTGTAGGAGAATTTTTGTTTTGTAGCAGTCAATGATTGTGACATTTTGGCAAAAGGAGAAATTATTCGAGTTTCTTCTGTAATTATACACACAGAACCTGAATATTATATTGTTTGTTGAAAATTAAATGGATGTTTTCTGAGCTATCTTCTGTAAAATTTGTTTTAGGGGTAATTTGTTAATTGTACCACACAATCTTGAGTTTTAACAATCCTGAAAGAGACAAGAAAAGGAGAAAATTTTGATAACCTGTATTTTTTCCTTGTCCTATAATGTTTTGTGATGAATATCATAATTTCAGCCACGTTTTAATTGTCATCTACAAGAGCTTTCAGTTAAGATAGATTTAAAATTTCAGTAAATGGTTAACTCTTTACCAGATGGCAAAGTTTTTAGATTTGCTCATTTAGAAGGCATTTTCAGATGACATATTACATGTTGTCAATTGATGAGCATTCTATGAAAAAGGGTAGAAAGCATTATGGCTGGAGGAGAAAGTGCTTTTTACCAGCATTTTCTCCTTTTCCCACATATGTTTTCAAAAGGCCTTGGGCCATGAAAACTCGAGATTGTTTTTTATAGGATTAATGCAGGCAAATAGACATCAGCCATGCTCTAGCAAAAAGGGGCTTACTGCATCTGCATGATGCATGATACCAAGCAAGTTATCATATAATTATGGATCCATAAAGACCATTTTATCTAATAACCAACTGTATCATAAGGTAGGCTGGTCCTTTGACGTACAGAAAATTGACCTATAGCGAAAAGTATCGAACCAGGTCAGCCTTCGCGGACTGCACAGGCTGATCTGGTTCGGTACTTTTCGCAGATGCATTAAGTCCCCTTTTCACAGAGCATGGCTCAAATACTTCCTCCTTTTTGATATGCTGTATTTGCTTTCTGTGTTACCATTGTGTCATGGATTATGATAAGTTTGGGTGTAAAACTTAGATACGTGATGCATGTAACCAATGATTTCTCTCTGCTTATGTGTTGTCAATTTTTGTTCCTGTGAAACTAAATTAGTCTGTTGGCTTACTTAGCATAAGGAAATAATAATAGCCATAAAGATATGACTCTGTATCTGAGAGCATTTTAAAAGTAGTTAAGGAAAAGGAGTAGTTTCTTGTTTCAGGTTACTGCTCCTTATCTCACAATGCTTTTCAGGTTATCCCAAAAGTTCATTTTCTTATCCTGAACTATTTACTACACAATTAAATGTTATATTGATCCAAATTGAAAGAATTTGCACAGAATGTAATAAATGTGGCAAAAATATTTGGATTTGTCTGTGGAAGATTAGAAAATGTAGTGGGAAAAGGAGAAAATGCTGTTACCAGCATTTTCTCCTATTCTCACGATGTTTTTAAAGCCTTCTTCCTTAAGGTTTTTTACCCTTTACAACACAATCCTAAGTTTTTATGCTTCTGAGGAAAAAGGCTTTTGTAAACATTGTGGGAAGAGGAGAAAGTGCTGGTAACCAGCAATTTCTCCTGTTCCCACAATGTTTTCTACCTGTTTGAAGACAAACTGCGCCATTTGGGTCATGCTTCAGTTTGTCAATTGGAAATGTATTCAATATGGACTGATGTAAATCTGTACCAAATAACAAAATTTTAGACTGGTCCTTTAAGGTATTAGCAGATGGCAAATTAAATGTGATTAAGTCTTTGAAAGGGTAGAAAACATTGTGGGAAAAGGAGAAATTGCTGGTTACCGATATTTTCTTCTTTTCACACAAGTTTTTCATAAGTCTTCCCCTATGGTGTTGTTAAAACTTGTGATTGTTTGGTAAAAGATCAATTTGTCATTTGGTAGAGGGTTAAGGGTTAACAGAGTTGGAAAAGAAGCAATTACTTTTAATTTAACTGTTAACCATACAATGCCGACTTTAACAACCCTGGGAAGAAACCTTTTGAAAACCTTGTGGAAAAAGGAGAAAATGCAGGTAGCCAGCATTTTCTCCTTTTTCCCACAATGCTTTCTACCCTACTAAAGAAAAATTGCACACACTGGGCTACATTGAAATTGTCTTCAGCAAATGCTTTCAATGTCGATACGTCTATGCTTTTGTCATGTGGTAAACAGTTAAAGAGTTGTTGCTCCTTATTTCTAGTATATTGCAAGTACATGGTGCAGCAGATGGAAATGGAAGCATTCTTTTAATCCTTTACCAAACAGTCCCTTTCTTTAACAACCCCTGGGAACATAGCATTCAAATACATTGTTGGGAAAAGGAAAAAATGCTTATAACTGGTATTTTCTCCTTTTTTTTTTCAAGAATGTTTTCTACCCTTTCAAAGATAATTGCTATCATTTGAGCAGCCACTGAATTAGCCAGTTGGGATGAGTCTAAAATTATGTTTTTTGGTAACAAGTTAAATGAAAGATAACAACTCATCCTTTTTCCAGATGACAGATAGAATATGGAGACGGATTTTGAGAACTGTACAAAAAATTACACAGAAGCTTTGTTTTGAATTAATGACTAGGATTTGTCATTTTTCCGGATGGTAATTAAAAGGAGAGAAAGCATGTTTTTTTTTGTTTTTTTTTGAGAACTGAGGTTTTTGTTTAGACATATGTAAAGTAAATAAATGTACAAGAAATAAAACAGAATCTTTATTCTGAATGATCGGTTAGGATTTGTCATTTTTCTAGATGGTAATTAGAAGGAGAGAAAGAGTTTTTTTTTTTGGAAACTGTAGGTTTTGTTTGGTCAATTGTAAAGTAAATAAATGTACAGTAGATAAGTTGAAATGTGTTCTTAGTATTTTTTTCAGTATTGCCCTGTTCATAGCATTTTGTGAGGGGTTGTCCAGTTGTTTACATGTTAAAGTGCTTAAAGACCATATAAGTATTACTTTTTTGTTTTATAAATCATACCTCTTAGCCTTTAACCCTTTACTGCCTTTTAACGCCCCTAGGAAAGAAGCCTTTCTAAAACATTGTGGGAAAAGGAGAAAATGCTGGTAACCAGCATTTTCTCCTTTTCCCACAAGTTTTTCTGTCCTCTCCAAGGAAAATTGCACTATTTCAGCCTCACTGAAATTGTCTTCTGCAAATGCTATCAACTTGGACAAGGCTAAAATTTTGTCGTCTGGTAAAGGGTTAAACTGCTAAATAAATGAAACGAAAATTTTCACGCAATAGTAAAAAACTATTACGATTTCAAAATTGATTTCACTGGATAGAGAACACTATAGGACACTGTAGATCAAAGATCAGACTGCATGTTCTGTGCAGTCTGATCTTGATCTACACTGTCCGCAAAAGGTCAGTGAGTCATGCTTAACAGCTTAAGGGTTAGAACAATTTCACCACAGACCACTTTCAAAATGTTCTTGGGAAAAATAGATAATAGACATGACTTGAGGTGTAACTCTTTACCATATGAATTTTTTTTAGACTTAGCCAAATTCAACAGATTTGCAGACAAATTTAAATTTAGCTCAAATGATAGAATTTCTCTTCGTTTGGCAGAAAACAGTGTGGGAAAAGCGGGCGATACTGTTCACCAGCATTTTCTCCTTTTCCGACAATGTCTTCAAGTGGCTTCTTCAGTAGGGTCTTAAAAGTCAGGATTGTGCAGTAAGGATTTTCTTTTTTTTTTAACCTAACTTTTCAAGATTGGTCTTCTGCAAAGAAAAGTCTTATGTTTAAATCTCTTTCCTGATAGTGATATTGAGATTTATTTAGTCAGGTTAGTCTGTGAGCGTTATATGAATAGAAAAAAAATATTTTTAAACATTTTACTAAATGGCAAATAATTACTTACTCTTCTAAATTGAGAGCACCTGTAGACAAAAATTAAAAGTGGTACAAATTAGCCCTGAAGATCCCCGACACAGAACAGGTTGTGGAAAAAAGAGTAAATGCTGGTTACCACCTTCCCTCTGGTTGTTAAAAAAACAAAATTGTTTGGTAAAGGGTTAAGTAAAGAAAAAAAATCCTAGCCGAAAATTTTGTCGCCTGATAAAGATTTACAGCACTGGACATGGCTGTAGTTGCTTTTGTAGATAGTGAAAACCCAGATCAGACTGCAAAGAACATTTAGTGGGCATTGGCTGTACACAGTCTACTAGGTTGTTACATTTTGTGGCCAAAAAAATCTTGAAGTACCAATGTTTTGGCTTCTTTATAGAAGGGGCAGATTTCATTAAACCATGCTCAAGGGGGGGATGGGTAATCTTGGTGTACACTTCACCTGAAGTTTTAACAACAAAGCCAAGGAAGTCAAATCCTGGGTCAGTATTCACAGACCATTCTTAAGAACATTCTTTGTCTTGTTCTCAAGAATTTTTTGAATTTAAAAGTAACGTGTGACTGGCTAAACTATTTAGCCAAACAGTTTAGCCAATCGGAAGTTGTGTTACTTTCTAAATCTAGAATGAGACTAAGTATGGTTGGTGAATATGGGCCCTGAAAAATGCTGAAATAGTAAAAAGTTTCCTTTTGTGATGGTGGCCAGTAAATTTGAGTAATAGAGAAATACATTTTGTATTTTGAGAAGGGGAGGCCATGGAATGAGACACTATATTTTTCAATTCTTTGTTGTGGAATTGAATATTCATCATCATTTTCACTCACTATTCAGTGTAAGAGCAATATATCAAATATCAGACACATTATTTCATTATTGTTAAAATTTTACTGCTGCCATATTATGTCCCCCCTTGCTGTCATGAATGTTAAGCTACATTCCAATTTTGTCACCTTAGGCATATTTCAAATGAGCTTTTTCTCTGTTTTGTTGCAGTACTTTTGTTATTGTTTCTCCCTAATGCACAAATATCTCTATTTTTGTCTCCATATTAGACAGTTTTTGAATAATTAAGGGAAAAGGAGCAAAGGGAGCAACTGCGTTTAGAAGATATAATAATATGTTTTCTGTTGATGTTTCCATGCAGTCAAAGTAATGTAATTTTTATTTCATCAACATGCAAAGTTCTAAATAAATACAGGTAATATCATCACTAGTGGGAATATCACTTTCAGCATGAGTGATGATATCTGTGATATTATTTTTTCTAGTGTTTTTTTCATGAATTAAAAGAATGATATAAGATACATTCAGATCATTACCAATTTTTTTTTTTTTTGTTAATAAATAGCGACTGTATTTATAAGATACAGTCAGATCATTACCAATTTTTTTTTGTTAATAAATAGCGACTGTATTTACCTGAAAACATCATACTATCATCTTGATAAAGATTATCACTGAAGGTTCTTCGTATTTCTAACTCTGCTGAATTTTTATCTCTTTCACTTTTTCCTCATTGACTGTGCAGAAATATATGCACCCTTTGTTACAAATACATAAAATTGATTTCACCTGCACCAAAACCATATTTTAATCAGCTAGAATCCTACCCTTTTTTTACACAAAAATCTTATCTCAACATAGAATTCAGAGAGAGCAATATGTCAACACAATGTGTATCTTACCCACACCACTTTTAGTTCCACTGGCCAAAAGCCAGCAGACTAATGTCATTACATGGTGTCCATTGTGCTGGTGTCTTTGCATGCAGTGACTTTTATTTCAAACAATCATCTCTGAAATTGCATGGTCAGTATTAACCAAACTTAACACAAATAATCCTGCCATGGTGCTTTTTAGTATTCCTCCAAAGAGTTGGATTCCCTCACAAAAACTCAGGATGCTATGGCAACAAAACTTGAAAAAAGTTGAAAATCTTTAAAAATCATCTCCAAAATGGCCAATGTATAAGCTCTACAATTGCCTAAATGATTCTTTGATAGACCTCCTTCATATTTCTGGATGTTATTTTTAATCTTTATCTGGCAAAGAACATGGCTGCTGTAGGCTTTGCTTAGTTACAGCTCATAACAACATATATATTGATGCCCATATAATGATAAAGGGAAATAAATCTTGTTTTACTCATTGGGTTGGGGGTTCTAATTGGTCTGTGACAGTTCTTGTTAGCTGTTTTCAGAGACGTCAGGGTATTGTCATAGCCCTGCTGTCAGTGTCAGTGTGGTGCCAAAACTATTTTTTGTTATCTGTAGCATCACCAAAGATATTTACTTCAATGTAGGTCTGTAAACTATCGAGGAGGAAACTATACCAAGACAGCCAACCCTCAAAAAATGAGCATGCTCTGGTTAATGGGGGCTTAATGCATCTCTTATTCATCACAAAATTATTAGTCCATAAAATCCATTTTGTTAACGGCCAACTCGATCATGAAGTAAAAAGGTCCTTTGAAGTGCAGATAATAGACTAATGGCAAAAAGTTCCTTAGTCTGGTACCCCGCCGAATTTCAAAAGTACGTCAGGCAAAGCATAATAATGGCAGCCCCCGTTTGTAATATGTGGAAGTAACGGATTAATGTTATTTCACTTGATCAAATCCCACTAGAAGGTGAATTGAAAATAGATCAGTTGCAAAAAAGTAATGGAAGTTAGTTTTTTTAAGTGTCGTTCTTATTTAGCAAGGAAAAACTATGTATCAGAATGCTTTGAGTATCCGAAATTTCAATGGACTGATATAACAGGGCTACTTTTAAAATGATTCATAGTCAAATTTATATCTAAACCATATCCCGAAAGCATGTTTTAGATTCGGTAATGTATATTTTTTGTACAAAATTGATCTCATTTTATTCACTGATCAAACTGGATCACATGAAATTAAGAAAAACAGGAAAGCATTTAGTGCTAAGCTTGAGGTCGCCATGGAGGCCGCCATTACTCCGCTTTGCCTGACCCTATGATGTAGTGGTAAGGGCAGGTAATCCAGACTAAAAGTTTCTTCCCAGGTCAGCTTGCCCTGGCTATGCAGGTTGACCTTGGTCGATACTTTTTGCATATGCATTAAATCCTTTCTCACAGAGCATGGCTCAAATATTTGGGACACAGTTATACCCCATTTTTTCACTTAGAATTTTGACTGAAAAAGGATCTGCGGCCAAGGGTCAGAACCTGCATGCAGTGCTCATGTTTATTATTATTTTTTTTGGTTTTTTTTTCTACTGGATGCAACATTTCTCATCATACTAATTGCATCAAAATTATTGAAATGTTAAAATGAAATACAAAATAAAAAAAAAATTAGTAACAAATGTATGTTTGTTTGATTTTTTTGTTTCCATCTCTCTTGCCCATCAAGATATGTGATTACTTTCTATACCACAAGGACACTCAGAAACTGTACAAGTGTGGCTGCTGCAATATAACTGAAATTTTGTTGGCATTTTTATGCAAATTTTTGATTTTGAAGAGTCTTAACGTGACTTTCCAGGTAAGAGGCCAAATAATGATTCATTTGATACTAGAACTGTCAAAAAATGACTATTCTTTTCCAAAATTTTGGACTCTACAAAGATGAAGGCATTTGGAAATGATAAGTTCAATGTCGCTCAAAAGATGAGTTCTGTCATGAACTGGTAAAAAATATTGGGGTAAGAGATAAAATTGCTGGTAACTAGCTTTTTCTCCTTTATCCACAATGTTTTCAAATTCCTTCTTTCGGGTCTTAAAAATTTAGATTAGTTTAGTAAAGGGTTTATACAACCTGCCAAGTCCTCTGATAGAGAAGACATGCTAAAGCCTGGCAAATTGTGCAAAAATATCTAAAGTTCAAGGGGAGAGCGTTCAATGCTTCAGCGCATACACCTGAAAACTGCCTACAGTTCTTGGCTTATAGTTGCAGTAAGTTCCGGTACATTTGCAGCAAAACTGAGGGAGGAGTTTGTGCCCCAAGTTTACCTATGAGAAAGCCAACAGATGGATGGACCAACACTCTCGTTTCAGTATACTTGAAACTGTCTCAACATTTTGTTTTGCAGGGGTAACAAAAGGTAAGTATAGGCCAAATTATTCCTTGTTACCCTTTCCCAAACAATCCTGTGTTTAAACAATCCTACAGACAAAAGCTTTCGAAAAAAATGTGAAAAAAGGAGAAAATGCTGGTAACCAGCATTTTCTTCTTTTTCACAGTGTTTCCTTGCCTTTCTCAAGCAATCGTCTGGAAGAGTCATTATAACTCTACAAAACGACAAAAGTTAAGACATATCCAAATTGAAAGCATTTGCAGACCACAAATCAATCAGTATTGATCAGTCAATCAGGCAATCTAGTATGAAACGTCCATACTAGGGACAATAAAAAACAAGAGGGCCATGATGGCCCTGGGTCGCTGACCTTAGTAGAGTGCCTTAAAGGTTTTTCTTTAATTTGACCATGTGACCTAGTTTTTGACCGCAGGTGACCCAATTTCAAACTCGTATTTCATGAAGACAAACATTCTGACCAATTTTCAAGTCAATTGAGCAAAAAATGGCCTCAAGTGCCCTAAAGATATTTCTTTAATTTGACCTAGTGACCTAGATTATGACCCCAGGTGACTCAAATTTGAACTGGTCATTGACTATATCAAAAGAAACATTTTAACCAATTTTCAAATCAAATGAATAATAAATGTGGCCTCTAGAGTGCCCACTAGCTATTTCTTTAATTTGACCAAGTGACCTAGTTTATGACCCCAGTTGACCCAAATTCAGACTCATGTGAGATTTTACAAAGACAAAATTCTGACCAATTTTCAAGACGATTAAGCAAGGAATGTGGCCTCTTAGAGTGCCCACAAGGTATTTCTTTATTTTGACCTAGTGACCTAGTTTATGGTTCCAGGTGACCAAAATCCAAACTCATCTGGTATTTCATCAAGACAAACATTCTGGCCAAATTTCAGGTCATTTGAGCAATAAATGTGGCCTCCAGAGTGCAAACAAGGTATTTCTTTAATTTGACCCAGTGAACTAGTTTATGACCCAAGTTGACCCAAATTAATCTTATGTGAGACTTTATAAAGACAAACTTTCTAACTAATTTTCAAGGCAATTGAGCAAATAATGTGGCCTCGAGAGTGCCAACAAGGTATTTCTTTAATTTGACCTAGTGACCTAGTTTATGACCCAAGATGACCCAATTTTGAACTCAATGAACTTGTTGCGCTTAGATGGGCAAACAAACTTAGAAGAGAATACCAAATATCAAAGCTCTACGCCTTCCAGTTTTAAAGAACAATTTAAAAGTTTTCCTTCTTTGTTCCTATGTTCAAATTTGTGACCCCCTGGGCTGGGCCAGTTTTGACCCAGGGGCATCATATGAACAAACTTGGTAGAGGTCCACCAGGAAATGCTACAGACCAAATATCAAAGCTCTACACCTTCCCGTTTAAGAGAAAAAGAAATTTAAAGTTTTCCTTCTTTGGTCCTATCTTCAAACTTGTGACCCCCAGGGCGGGGCCAGTTTTGACCCAGGGGCATCATATGAACAAACTTGGTAGAGGTCCACTAGGAGATGCAACATACCAAATATCAAAGCTCCACACCTTTCGGTTTCAGAAAAGAAGAATTTTAAAGTTTTCCTTCTTTGTTCCTATGTTCGAACTTGTGACCCCAGGAGCTGGGCCAGTTTTGACCCAAGCAGCATCCTTGGAACAAACTTGGTAGAAGTCCACTAGGAGATGCTACATACCAAATATCAAAGCTCTATGCCTTCCCATTTAAGAGAAAAAAAAATTAAAGTTTTCCTTCTTTGTTCCTATGTTTGAACTTGTGACCCCCGGGGCAGGGCCAATTTTGACCCCAAGGGCATCATATGAACAAACTTAGTAGAGGTCTACTAGGCAATGCTACATACCAAATATCAAAGCTCTAAGCCTTTCAGTTTCAGAGAAGATGATTCTTAAAGTTTTCCTTCTCTGTTCCTATGTTTGAACTTGTGACCCACGGGGCAGGGCCAACTTTTGCCCCAAGGGCATCATATGCACAAACTTAGTAGAGATCCACTAGAAGATGCTACATACCAAATATCAGAGCTCCATGCCTTCCTGTTTCAGAGAAGAAGATTTTTAAAGTTTTCCTTCTTTGTTCCTATGTTGGAAATTGTGACCCCCGGGACGGAGCCAGTTTTGACCCCAGGGACATCATATGAACAAACTTGGTAGAGGTCCACTAGAAGATGCTACATACCAAATATCAGAGCTAAATGCCTTCCTGTTTCAGAGAAGAAGATTTTTAAAGTTTTCCTTCTTTGTTCCCATGTTGGAAATTGTGACCCCCGGGGCGGGGCCAGTTTTGACCCCAGGGGCATCATATGAACAAACTTAGTAGAGGTCCACTAGGCAATGCTACATACCAAATATCAAAGCTCTACGCCTTCCAGTTTCAGAGAAGATGATTTTTAAAGTTTCCCCTCTTTGTTCCTATGTTTGAACTTGTGACCCCCGGGGCAGGGCCAGTTTTGACCCCAAGGGCATCATATGAACAAACTTGGTAGAGGTCCACTAGGAGATGCTTCATGCCAAATATCAAAGCGCTATGCCTTCTAGTTTTACAGAATAAGATTTTTAAAGTTTTCCGTCTTTGTTCCTATGTTGGAAATTGTGACCCCCGGGGGCGGGGCCAGTTTTGACCCAAGGGGCATCATATGAACAAACTTGGTAGAGGTCCACTAGGAGATGCTACATGCCAAATATCAAAGCTCTACACCTTCAAGTTTTAGAGAAGAAGATTTTTAAAGTTTTTTTTCTTTGTGACTATGCTCAAACTTGTGATCCCTGGGGCAGGGAGTTTTGACCCCAGGGGCATCAAATGAACAAACTTGGTAGAGGTCCACTAGGAGATGCTACATACCAAATATCAAAGCTCTGCGCCTTCTAGTTTCTGAGAAGATTTTCCAAGATTTTGCCTTTTTTTCCTTTTTGTTGCCATGGCAACCAGAGTTGTGGGTGGAATTCAATTCTTTGAACAATTTTGGTAGAGCTTCACCCAAGGAACATCCCTGCCAAGTTTCATCAAGATTGGCCCAGTGGTTTAGGAGAAGAAGATGTTTAAAGAAATTGTTGACGGACGACAGACGACGGACGCTGGACATAGGGCGATCACAATAGCTCACCTTTAGCACGTTGTGCTAAGGTGAGCTAAAAATAGTCACTTTATAAATGGGGGGGAGGAGGTTACAAAATACATGTATTACTTAAAACTTGTAATTTGTTTTTGGAAGAGTTCAAGACATTGTGAGAAAAGGAGAAAATGCTAGTTACCAGCATTTTCTCCATTTCCCAGAATGTTTTCAAAAGCCTTTTACCTTGGGGTCATTTAACCCCCTTACCACACAATCCCGAGCTTTAACGACCCAGAGAAAGAAGCCTTTTGAAAACCTTGTGGGAAAAGGAGAAAATGCTGGTAACCATCATTTTCTCCTTTTCCCACAATGTTTTCTAACCTTCTAAAAACAAATTTTAGTTTCCGAGTCCCATTCATTCTGTCGTCAACGAATGCTTTCAACTGGTAAGTCAGAAATTTTGTTGCTTGGTTGAGAGTTAAAGTCAGAATTGTTTGGTGATGGGACAAAGAAACTTTACAGCAAAAACAAAATGAGTCAACAAAATGTAAGTAAAACTAAGCACTTTAATCTGTTAACCATGTGTATTTAGACAACCAAAACTTCTCGATTCTCAACTAACACATAAAAAAACAAAACTCTGACTAAACGGTCATTCTTGCCTGAGCTATATGAGCCAAAAGGGGCACAGATACTGATTCTTTGCTGATATTGCAATGGCTTTTTAACCCACAGTGTATCTAATAAACCCTGAAGACTGCCTAGAAATAAGATCCAAATACTTAAAATTTCACGCTTGCTCTAGTCCTGAATGTCTGCATAGCAGAATATGTGTATCCAAGATCACAATGCAAATTTTAAGCGGACTCATCTTGATCTACACTGACCTAAAAGGCTACTAGATTTCTGAAAAGTGCTCCAACCCTTTACTAGACTACATTATTTAAGGCTTGCCCAAATTGGAAGCATCTGCAGACGACAAATTTAGTGTAACTAAAATGATTGGAATTTTATTTGAAAGGTTTGAAAACATTGTGGGAAAAGGAGAAAATGCTGATTACCAACATTTTCTCCCTTTCCCACACTGTTTCCAAAAGCTTTCTTCTTCAGGGGTGTTAAACCATGGGATTATAATGTAAATGGTTTAGGATTAATGCAAGGTGGGAAAAAACACCATTGCCTGTTCATAAACTGCATTTGCTGGTTTTCAGATTGAATTTTCCCTCCAGTTCTTTTGAATACTATATGAACGACTTGTTTTCCTGTTTTGTAATTCTAAAAACAGCATGCAATGGGATTAGAGCAAAGTTTCTAAAGCCACCTATCAATGTGTGTCCATAAGGGAAAGATAGATTTTTCGCAAAATTCTAAGATCTAAAAAAAAATTGAGAAAAAAAAAGGCTTTATGGAGGTCTAAAAATCCTGAAATCAGAACTATACTTCAAAAAAAACTTGTGATTCCTTATCCTTTGTGTCTCTCAAAGAGACATCTTCAGTAAATAATCAATAAATAGTACAATATTAGAATGACATAATTTCACAGGCAAGCTTAGCCACATCTGTACAATGAGAGTTTTTTGTGATAGATACTTTCAGAAAAGCTGCAAGTAAATAAAAACAAACAAACATCCACTCAACTATCATTTGAGTCACTGAAAAACAACAATCTGCACTCAAAACCTGTTTCATAACCACAGATGATTAAACCTTTGGCTGCTACATGTAAGTAAGATCAATACATCTTTGTGGACAGCGTAGATCAAGATCAGAATGTGCAGTCTGATCTTTTGATCTACACAGTTAACATGATGCTAAACGACAAAATTTTAGACTTGTCCAAATTCAAATTAGAAGCTTTTTCAGATGAAAAATTGACTGTAGCTCAAATGATGATTTCTCTTTGACAGGGAAGAAAATATTGTGGGAAAAGGAGAAAATGCTAGTTCTCCTTTTTCTTTTAAAAGCTTTCTTTCTCAAGGTCGTCAAAACTTGGCATGGTGTGGTAAAGGGTTAAGCAACAGTGCTATGGTATACATATCACATCCTATGCTGATTTCAATTGTTTTCATTTGAGTTACATGTTCATCCTGATAATTTACATCAAAAATAATTTTGCTGTAAACGAGCCAAAATCAATATTAGGACATACAAAGTCATTACCATATGCATTTGTAGTCAATCCTTCGTTTTTTCAGCCCTTTACCATACAATCCCTAGTTTAAATGACCATGAAAAAGAATGCTTTTCAATTTTTTGAAAGGCTGGAAAACTGGAAAAAGGAGAAAATGCTGCACTTTCTAATTTTCCAGTTTCCTACCCTTTAAAAAAATTCAATCATTTTGATAGCAATTAATGTGTTGTTTGAAAATGCTTCAGATTTAGACAGGTCCAAAATTTTGTTGCTTGGTGAAGAGTTAAATAAAAATTCCCCTCTTTTTTTTTAAATTTAAGTGGCAAGTTGTGATCAATCTTCATATATTTCCTGTTAATTTTTCAGTCTAATTTTTTTTTCTTCTGTTTTCTTTCGTATATATGATATGGCGCCTAATACTTCTAGATTATTTTGTGACTTGATGCATGGCATTAGCTAGATAATCCACATTTCCAGATGAGACACCTGCCACGGAAATTCTTCCATCCTTCGTCAAGTACACTGAAAACTCCTTTGTAAGTCTCTCGACCTGTAATAAAAAAGGGCTAAATCAACAATTAACCCTTTACCAGACGACAAAATTTTAGCCTTGTCCAAACTGGAAACATTTGTAGACAATAATTTCAATGTGGCTCAAATGGTGCAATTTTTCTCTGATCAGGTAGAAAACATTGTGGGAAAAGAAGAAAATACTGGGTACAAGCATTTTCTTCTTTTCCCACGATGTTTTCAAAAGGCTTCTTTGCCAAGGTCATTAAAAGGCGGCATTGTGAGGTAAAAGGTTAAAGTGCCAAATATACCCAACAGATACTTTCAAGCAAGAAAGGAGACCCAACAAACTGCAATTTCAAGATTGGTTGCATATTTTAAGTCCAGAAATATAACAAAATGTAATACCACGGTTGCTTATATTCAGAATATCTCTACAAAGTGGACAGTGTAGATCAAAGATCAGACTATGTTTTGTGCAATCTGATCTTGATTTACATTGGCCATAAAGGCAACCTTAGTTGAGAAAGGTGCTTTAAACCCTTTCAGAATTTTGAAAGCGCTATGGGAAGAAAATACAACTAACAAGCATTTATTCCCTTTTCTAACAATGTTTTCTACCTTTTCAAAAACAAAAACTATTACATAGATCACTTTTGTCCTCTGTAAATGCTCTCAACTTTGAAAATCCTAAATTTTTGATATCCATTTAAGATTAAATGTTTCCAAATTGTGTTTGATCCAATTATCATTTTTCATTTGATTGGTGTTAATCACTGATTTCAATATTATTTCAGTCACATCATGGCAGCTAGTACAACTATCCATGCTTTCCTGGAGTTTCTTTTACCTGTACAACTTCACACAACATACTTTCCAAGCCTCTGGCTAGTTTCCCACATAAATACAAATGAAACAAAGTTGAGAGAAGATTCCTATCACACTGACATGTAATAAGCAGTAACGGAGGATTCATTCTGCAATGACTGTCACTAATACTCAAAAAGAGTTTGGCTGCTTTTGGTAACATATATGCCCAGATGCATGTCCACAGACAGGCTGATTCTAGTATACAAGAGATTATATCTTGTGGAGTTATATTATAAATCCATATCCTGCTGAATAAAGGAAATGAAACTTTCAAGCCAATAGTAAAACCCCAAATTTTCCTATTTCAAAGGTTTTACTTTTTTTTTTGGAGGAAAGATATTTTCTTATTGGACAGTGTAGATCCAAGATCAGACTGCATGTTCTGTGCAGTCTGATCTTGATCTACAATGTCCACAAAAGGCCAGTGAGTTGCGCTTAGCAGCCTAAGGATTAAGACTAGGACATTGCAACAAAAGAAAAGGGAGACAGAGTATGCATCTAGCTGGGGCATGTAATGTAGACAAACAGACTGAGTCATCCAACATTTCAATAGATAGATTGATTGATTTTCCATTTATTTATTGTTGCCATGATTTACCCATATAGGCAACGCCCCCTGAAGGCTGTTGGTTATGGGGGATAGTGCAAGATACAGGACGAAACCCACACTAAATTACGTCTAGTCCCTTAAAGTGCTTGGTTTACAGCACTGTCACATGGGACCTCGGTTTAATGTCACATCTGAAAGACTATTAGTAATTTCAGATGGCCACTGGTGGGACTCGAACCAACACACTCAAGTAGCCCAAGACTTGACATTTACAAGTCCTACATTCTACCAGTTCAGCTATTCAGGCTGGTCCATTTCAACAGAGATACTTCAGCCTAAGCTTGTGAACCTACTCAAGCATCCCAACAGCTTGCCTATCCAATCTCATTGGCATCAATCCTTATCCTGCTAACAAAAAGAAATAAAATTTTCAAGCTGATAGTGAAAATCAAGATTTTGCTATGTCAAAGGTATTTTTTCAGGGAAAGATATCTCCTTATGGGACAGTGTAGATCCAAGATCAGACTGCACATTCTGTGCAGTCTGATTTTGATCTACACTGTCCACAAAAGGTCCCCGAGTCGCGCTTAGCAGCCTAAGGGTTAATTAAAGGGAGGTAGCTATAACAATAATAACTCATGTCTAGAATCACCCACCTGGTCGGGTTTAAGCCCAGTGAAGCAGAACATGCCAATCTGGTCTGTGATGTGCTGCCAGTTATGAGCAGAGCCTTCACGTTCTAGACCACTCTTCAACTTCTCTCTCATTGATATAATCCTGTCTGCCATTTTCTTGACTTCTACTAACCTGTGCAAATTTGTTAGTATACTGTGTTCAACTGGTTTTAGTACAGTTAATACTGTGTGAGACATACTAGGATACTAAATTTCAGCAACTAACAATCAGGAATAAAAGATGCAAAAAAGAAATATTTGGTTGAGATAATGGAAAATTTTAAGGAAAAAGTGGCTTTTGCTTATTTTTCTTGTCCAGTGGAACAAAATTTTGAACTCATCCATGTTGAAAGCATCTGCAAAAAAAAAAAAAAGCACTGCATGTGGGTGCCAATGCTCGGATGCAGTTACTTGGTTTCAGAGAAAATTTTAAGTCGAAAAAGGGGCATAATTGTGTCAAAAATACTTTGATGATTATCTGCCCTTGTTGTATGGGTTCCCCTTTTCATAGTGAACAACCAGTCTAAGACTGAAGTAAATATCTTCAGTAATGAGCAACCAGTCTAAATTTCAAAGTTTATGAACAACACAGACTACAGGACTATGACAATAACTTTTTTTTTCTCAATAACGGGCAAGCTAAAATGTTGCTGAAATAGTGGGATTAGTTTCTGAAAGGTTAAAATCATTGTTGAACAAAGAAAAAATGCTGGTTACCATCATATCTCCTTTTCTGAAAATGTATGCAAAAAGTCTTTACTCTTGGATCCATTAACCCTTTCCCAAATGACAAATTTTGGACTGGTCCAAATTGAAAGAGTTTGCAGACGACAATTTTAAATTTGATGAAAATGGCAGAAAGGTCTCAAAAAGGGTAGAAAACACTGTGGGAAAAGGAGAAATTGCTCGCAATTTCTCCTTTTCCCACAGTGTTTTCAAAAATTTGTACTGCAGACACGTGAAAACCAGGGCTTGTTTGGGAAAGGGTTAAAATACAGGATTGTAATAATCAAGATTTAACATGTAATATTTCATCCTCACCATTGATCTCTAAGACTTGGTGTGTTTAGAACCTTTGAGACAATGTGGGCCCCATGGATAGGTGGGTTTGAGTACATTGGACGAATCAGAATCTTGAGCTGCGACATCACTCGTGCTTGTTCCTCTTTATCTGCACACACTACAGTGAATGCTCCTGCTCTTTCACCTGGACAGAGATAGTTAATATACATGTACATGTACTCTCATTGTTCGATTATAATTCTGTACCAGGCAACAAATTAATCCTTTACCACACAATGCTGATTTTTAACAACCCTGAGAAAGAAAGCTTTTGAAAACATTGTGGGAAAAAAGGAAATGCTGGTTACCAGCATTTTCTCTTTTTCCCACAATGTTTTCTACCCTTTCCAAAACATGCTTCAATTTTTGAGTGTAATTCTGTCATCTGCAAATGCTTTCAATTTGGACTAGTCTTAGATTTTGTTTTCTGATAAAGAGTTGAAGACCCATATGGAATATTGTGGCACATAGAAAATGGACCACAGCCTGGGGTGCCATTGCCCAGCTAGTTGCTTTTACAAGTGGAAATTCCAAGTCCAAAATGGGAACTGTGTCAACTATACCTGTCGCAAAGCAGACAAATACCCCCCCACCAGCACCTTGTCACTAAAGCAGCACAATCAGAGAATGGAAATTTTTTTTCAAAACAAAGATCACCAGTGACCTTGACCCATGTGACCCCAAAACAACAGGGCAACTCCTTGGGTCATGAGCAACACTTGTATAAAGTTTCTCGGTCCTAGGTCAAATAGCTATTGAGTTAGAGCACTGAAACGATTTTCAAACAAAGTTCACTTGTGACACTGACTTTTGACCCATGTGACCAAAAAACAATAGGGCAACTCCTTGGGTCATGAGCAACACTTGTATAAAGTTTCAGGGTCCTAGGTCAAACAGCTATTGAGTTAGAGCACTGAAACGAAGACGTTTACAGACAGACAGACATGGTGAAACCAGAACACCCCCGTCTACTTAGTAAGTGGTGGTATAGAAACCTGCCTTCCTTGTAAAGGGTACCTTTTGATACTTATTAATAACTAACCAACGTTTAAAGTCAATGCTTTCAGTAATAACAGATATGAAAAAACATCGGGGTTCTCAAATCGAGACAATATTTCAGGTCCACATGGCAACATTAATATCTTGTATAATGGAAAGACAGTTACATGGGTTAACCTATTCTAGGATTTCCTTATCATGTGCAGAACGAATTCTTATGAAAAAATTCATTTTGCAAGCAAGAACTTCACCTCACAACAGCTTTGCATCAGAATTTTGACATATGTCCTTATCCTAAATCATAATTTAAAAGACAATACTGATAAAATCAACCAGTATTTTCTCTTTTCCCACAATGTTTTCTACCCTATCAAATAAATCTTCATTTAAGCTACATCTAAATTGCCATCTGCAAATGCTTTCAATCTGGACCAGTCTAAAATTTGGTCATTAGGTAATGAGTTAACACATTACATATTACTATCAACAAACCATATAATCCCATATTTTTAGCAAAAGACTGTGCCAGGCATGGTTTATGTCCATCATCAATGAACATTCTAAGTGGCTGGGCATCTTTATCAATGTCCCCTGTAGCAAAACCCTGATAAGCCATGTCAAAATAGGGATACAACTGTTTCTTCTTAATCAAGGTACTCATCTCCTTCCATTGCTCTGGCTAAAAATGAATTAATTCTGTATCAAAAGCATCCACTATTAACCCATAAACTGAAAGTGACTTAAGTCATTTTGCAGACAGTGTAGATCAAGATCAGACTGCACAAAATGTGCAGTCTGATCTTGGATCTACACTGTCAGCTACCATGTTACATATCGTAACTGAAACAACCTTGAAATAGCAGTATTTCAGGCTGTTTTTCCTAATCAACTCTTTACCACATAATTCCAAGTTTTAACGACCCTGATGAAATAGCCTTTTAAAAACCTTGCAAAAAAAGGAGAAAATGCTGGTTACAGGCATTTTCTCCTTTCCCAAAAGGTTTTCTACTTTATCACAGTCAATTACCGTCACTTCAGCTCAATCTAATTTGTCGTCTGCAAATGCTTTCAATTTGGACCAGTCTAAAATTTTGTTGTTTGATAGAGTTAAAAAGGTCAAAATTAATGATTCAGCACTTTAAGTGTCAACAAAGAAAGATCATATCCCCTTTTGTCAATGTTTTCATATGTTTATGTTGTATTTTCGTGAAAGATTTTTTCAACCTCACCTGCTTCAAATTTGCTTTGCAAGGTAATGGGTTTAAAACACTACTACCTGGAAATGATTTTTTTCCACATTTTTGCGAAAAAAAGTACTTTACCGTTCTGCGAGAGGCATGCATTTACAAGCAAAAAAATAGGTGTTAATGAAAGCAAAATGGTTTTAACCGGTAAACTCCTGTGCTGTAAACAAACGCTATTATACCTGAACTATCTTAAATCCAGACATACACTATGCTAGCATGGACTAGGCTATATGCCAAGTAAAGCTACCAATTTAATATTTGGCGAAAATTCATAAAAAAAATTCACTTTATCAGGAAGATTTTCTATGACCTATACTATTGCAAACTTGTTCAGTGATTCTCCTGGCAACAAGCACTTACTGTAACCATTTAAAATTACATGGATATAGCCTAATTTCCTAACCTTCCGCTTAAGTTTAATTAGCAATGAACTGAAAATTTTTCTTCTACAGTTTACAGAAGGATCTTTTTTTTTTTTTCCAGATTTGACCAAGTGATGTCATTTTTGACCCAAAAGACCCATTTTTTAACTTGTCAGCGATTTCATGAAGACAAATTTTCAGAAAAAGTTTGTGGAAGTTGGCAACACATGACAGACAATTTCAAAAGAACACCTTGCACAGCTTGATCACAAAATCTAACTTCAGGCACTTCGTTCTCAAGTGAACTTAAAACAGGTAATTTACAAAAGAAATGAACCATGCTCTGGCAAAAGGGGGTTTAATACATCTTCGCGATAGCATTATACCAAGCAAGTCACTAGATAATTACAAATTCATCATAGTCATTTTTTTTTAAACAATTGACGTAATCATGAGGTAAACTGGTCTTTGGACATACAGAAAATTGACTGATAGCAAAAGATCCTCCCAGGTCAGCCCGAGTAGACTGCACAGGCTGACCTGGGTCGTTACTTTTTCAAATACATGAAGCCCCCTTTTCACAGGACATGACTTGAATAATTTACCTTTGGATCTACTCCAGTGGGATTGTGAGCACAAGCATGTAGTAATATTATTGAGCCCTCAGGAATGTTCTGTAATTATTTGGGTAGAATAACATAAAATACAAAATACACAAGACATACAGAACATATGTACTAGCTCATAAATGATACAACTAGAAATTATGGAAACATTATCTTCCATAGAAATTATAAATATGAATACTATACTGTAGGAAAAGTGATACATAGGGCATAGATGGTTGGTGTCTTGGTTTGGAAAAGTTTATGGGGCAACGGGTGAGAATTTTACCCTGTAAAACTAAGGCCAATTGGATATAATTCTGGAGCCGAGCCCGATAAACTTTCCCGATCCAAGACACCAACTATCTGTTCTTTTTATCCTGTTACTCAATTTTAATTCATATCCGATTAATATGAAATATTTCACTTGAAATAACACACATAACAACAACTTATTCTCTGAGAAAAAATCAAGAATTTCATTCTTATACTGGGTATGCAGCTGTAATAATGACATCATTAATGATATTGACTGAATCATTACACAATCTTAGTAGGGGGTCTACTATAAAGCTACAAGCCAAATTTGGTAGCCCTATGCCTTATGGATAGAGACACGAAGTTTTCACTATACAAGCCTATGTAAACCTTGTGACCCCAGAGTGGGGCCAATTTTGACCCCAGGGCTATAATTTGAATAAATCTGGTACAAGTCTACCAGATGAAGTTAATACCAAATTTGATAGCCCTATGCTTCATGGTTTCGGGAAAAAAGATTTTCAAAGATTCTCAATATTTCTCAGTTTTGTTGCCATGGCAACCGTAGATTTAATTAGAATCTTTTTTTTTTTCAGAAATTCTAGAGAGGGTCATGGCATGATCATTTCTGTAAAGTTTCATCAAACTTGGATGGGTTGTTTCAGAGAAGAAGATGTTTGAAATAAAAGTTAACACATGGACACACGACAGACATAGGGCCATGACATAAGCTCACTGGCCTTCAGCCAGTTGAGCTAAAAATAGTCCCAGTTGGCAGGTGTGCATATGACCAACAGAGGGATAACCAAAATCAAAAGATACAGCATCCTGTTAGCCTGTCGAAATCATAGCGAGTGACACGATAAATTACTGTATTTTTTCATAATTAAGTTACCTTTACAATGATAAGGAGACTTCCATTAAAATTTCAGCCAATTTGTTTGAAAACAGTGGGAGGAAAAGAGAACTCAAAATTGCTTCTACAGACTGACACACTAATTCCAGTATACCCTCTTTTGCCCCTCCAAAATCCGTAACTTTGTTATAGGGATTAAACCCTGCACAACACAATCCTGTTTTTTACGAACCCAATGAAGAAGGTTTTTGGAAAACATTGTGGGAAAAGACAAAAATGCTGGTAACCAGTATTTTCTTCTTTTCTCACAGTGTTTTCTGATCATCCAAAAACAAATCCTATCAATCCAGTCCCATGTAATTTGTTGTATGCTAGTGCTTAAATAAAGGGCAAGTCTAAAATTTTGTTGTTAGGTAAAGGGTTAAAACAGGGCTCCTGTTTGCTAAAAAATGTCCTAGAAAACCTACATTGATATCTTCCAAGGCACCAGCAAAGTCAAACCCACAAGTATTGGGATCATAGTATCTGTAACTCTTGAACGTCAGGCCAGAGTCTCTGTCAAAATGTAACAGACATCAACTGTAAATTTCTTTACTGTCATATATACTATCACAAAAGCAATAAAAAGTACATAACAATCCAGAAAAAAAAAAAACAAGAGGGCCATGATGGCCCTGGGTCGCTCACCTTAGTAGAGTGCCTTTAAGGTTTTTCTTTAATTTGACCATGTGACCTAGTTTTTGACCGCTGGTGACCCAATTTCAAACTCATATTTCATGAAGACAAACATTCTGACCAATTTTCAAGTCAACTGAGCAAAAAATGTGGCCTTGAGTGCCCTAAAGATATCTCTTTAATTTGACTTAGTGATCTAGATTATGACCCCAGATGACCCAAATTTGAACTGGTCTTTGACTATATCAAAAGAAACATTTTAACCAATGTTCAAATCAAATGAATAATAAATGTGGCCTCTAGAGTGCCCACTAGCTATTTCTTTAATTTGACCAAGTGACCTAGTTTATGACCCCAGTTGACCCAAATTCAGACTCATGCGAGATTTTACAAAGACAAACATTCTGACCAATTTTCAAGGCAATTAAGCAAAGAATGTGGCCTCTAGAGAGCCCACATGGTATTTCTTTATTTTGACCAAGTGACCTAGTTTATGGTTCCAGGTGACCCAAATCCAAACTCATCTGGTATTTTATCAAGACAAACATTCTGGCCAAATTTCAGGTCATTTGAACAATAAATGTGGCCTCCAGAGTGCAAACAAGGTATTTCTTTAATTTGACCCAGTGAACTAGTTTATGACCCAAGTTGACCCAAATTAATCTTACGTGAGACTTTATAAAGACAAACTTTCTAACTAATTTTCAAGACAATTGAGCAAATAATGTGGCCTCGAGAGTGCCAACAAGGTATTTCTTTAATTTGACCTAGTGACCTAGTTTATGACCCAAGATGACCCAATTTTGAACTCAATGAACTTGTTGTGCTTTGATGGGCAAGCAAACTTAGAAGAGAATCACTACATACCAAATATCAAAGCTCTACGCCTTCCAGTTTTAAAGAAGAATTTTAAAGTTTTCCTTCTATGTTCCTATATTCGAACTTGTGACCCCCGGGGCTGGGCCAGTTTTGACCCAGGGGCATCATATGAACAAACTTGGTAGAGGTCCACTAGGAAATGCTACATACCAAATATCAAAGCTCTACACCTTCCTGTTTAAGAGAAAAAGAAATTTAAAGTTTTCCTTCTTTGTTCCTACCTTCGAACTTGTGACCCCCGGGGCGGGGCCAGTTTTGACCCAGGGGCATCATATGAACAAACTTGGTAGAGGTCCACTCTGAGATGCAACATACCAAATATCAAAGCTCCACACCTTTTGGTTTCAGAAAAGAAGAATTTTAAAGTTTTCCTTCTTTGTTCCTATGTTCGAACTTGTGACCCCAGGGGCTGGGCCAGTTTTGACCCAAGCAGCATCCTTGGAACAAACTTGGTAGAAGTCCACTAGGAGATGCTACATACCAAATATCAAAGCTCTATGCATTCCCATTTAAGAGAAAAAAAAAATGAAGTTTTCCTTCTTTGTTCCTATGTTTGAACTTGTGACCCCCGGGGCAGGGCCAATTTTGACCACAAGGGCATCATATGAACAAACTTGGTAGAGGTCTACTAGGAGATGCTACATACCAAATATCAAAGCTCTATGCCTTCTAGTTTTAGAGAAGAAGATTTTTAAAGTTTTCCTTCTTTGTTCCTATGTTGGAAATTGTGACCCCCAGGGCGGGGCCAGTTTTGACCCCAGGGGCATCATATGAACTAACTTGGTAGAGGTCCACTAGGAGATGCTACATGCCAAATATCAAAGCTCTACGCCTTCAAGTTTCAGAGAAGAAGATTTTTAAAGTTTTCCTTCTTTGTTACTATGCTCAAACTTGTGACCCCCGGGGTGGGGCCAGTTTTGAACCCAGGGGCATCATATGAACAAACTTGGTAGAGGTCCACTAGGCAATGCTACATACCAAATATCAAAGCTCTACGCCTTCCAGTTTCAGAGAAGATGATTTTTAAAGTTTCCCCTCTTTGTTCCTATGTTTGAACTTGTGACCCCCGGGGCAGGGCCAGTTTTGACCCCAAGAGCATCATATGAACAAATTTGGTAGAGGTATACTAGGAGATGCTTCATGCCAAATATCAAAGCTCTATGCCTTCTAGTTTTAGAGAAGAAGATTTTTAAAGTTTTCCTTCTTTGTTCCTATGTTGGAAATTGTGACCCCCAGGGCGGGGCCAGTTTTGGCCCCAGGGGCATCATATGAACAATCTTGGTAGAGGTCCACTAGGAGATGCTACATGCCAAATATCAAAGCTCTACGCCTTCAAGTTTCAGAGAAGAAGGTTTTTAAAGTTTTCCTTCTTTGTTACTATGCTCAAACTTGTGACCCCCGGGGTGGGGCCAGTTTTGAACCCAGGGGCATCATATGAACAAACTTGGTAGAGGTCCACTAGGCAATGCTACATACCAAATATCAAAGCTCTATGCCTTCCAGTTTCAGAGAAGATGATTTTTAAAGTTTCCCCTCTTTGTTCCTATGTTTGAACTTGTGACCCCAGGGGCAGGGCCAGTTTTGACCCCAAGGGCATCATATGAACAAACTTGGTAGAGGTATACTAGGAGATGCTTCATGCCAAATATCAAAGCTCTATGCCTTCTAGTTTTAGAGAAGAAGATTTTTAAAGTTTTCCTTCTTTGTTCCTATGTTGGAAATTGTGACCACCGGGGCGGGGCCAGTTTTGACCCCAGGGGCATCATATGAACAATCTTGGTAGAGGTCCACTAGGAGATGCTACATGCCAAATATCAAAGCTCTACGCCTTCAAGTTTCAGAGAAGAAGATTTTTAAAGTTTTCCTTCTTTGTTACTATGCTCAAACTTGTGACCCCCGGGGCGGGGCCAGTTTTGACCTCAGGGGCATCATATGAACTAACTTGGTAGAGGTCCACTAGGAGATGCTACATGCCAAATATCAAAGCTCTACGCCTTCAAGTTTCAGAGAAGAAGATTTTTAAAGTTTTCCTTCTTTGTTACTATGCTCAAACTTGTGACCCCCGGGGCGGGGCCAGTTTTGACCCCAGGGGCATCAAATGAACAAACTTGGTAGAGGTCCACCAGGGGATGCTACATACCAAATATCAAAGCTCTGCGCCTTCTAGTTTCAGAGAAGAAGATTTTCAAAGATTTTGCTTTTTTTTCCTTTTTGTTGCCATGGCAACCAGAGTTGTGGATGGAATTCAATTCTTTGAACAATTTTGGTAGAGCTTCACCCAAGGAACATTCCTGCCAAGTTTCATCAAGATTGGCCCAGTGTTTTAGGAGAAGAAGATGTTTAAAGAAATTGTTGACAGACGACGGATGACAGACGACGGACGACTAACGACGGATGCCGGACATAGGGCGATCACAATAGCTCACCTTTAGCACGTTGTGCTAAGGTGAGCTAAAAAATACATTACAATTTAACCCTTTTATCACACAATCCCCCTCTTTTAAAAACCCTGAGCAAAATAGCATCTAAAAATATTGTATATAAAGGAGAAATTGCTTGTTACAAGCAATTTCTCCTTTTACTACAATGTTTCTACCCTATCAGAAAACTTCAGCTCATTTGTACCAACTTCATATTTGTCATCTGCAGTTTCTTTCATTTTGAAAGAGTCATTTGGCAAAGGTTTAAACATATTTAATAATACTTAATATTCATTTTACCAGACAACAAAATTTTAGTCTTGTCCAAATCATTCGTGGAATACTAGTACATTACATGTGGCTGAAATCAAAGCATTTGTCATGGATAGGTTACCAGCATTTTCTCTTTTTCCTATGTTTTCACATGCCTTTTCTGCAAGTTTGTTAAAACACAGGGTGGTGTGATAAATGGTTCAGTTACATATGTGTTTCCTTTCAACCTGAGCATGCTAATATTTTCATGTTTGAGATTATTTCAGCCACAATGAAGCAGCTAGTGCACCCATCCATGTCTTTTACCACTGCTTAGCACAAAACTCTTTCCAGACCACTGGCCCCTATCCCAAATACCATAAAAATCATCAATACAATGTTGAGCAAGACACATGGAGTATATTAGATTCAAACTCACACCTGGATAATTACTTATCGCTTTTTCATTTGTTTGTTGCTTAATGCTGTTTTCAATATTACTTTAGTAATGTTGCAGCAGCCAGTGCATCTATCCTTTTCTTGTTTTTTTTTTTTTTCACTGAAATTTGTATAACATTCTTTCACTACCAATAGCTTCTTTCCCACATAAACATTGTTGAGAGGTAAGAATCCTATTGCAATGACTATCATCAATTTCTGAAAAGAATTTTGTCAAGTTGCCAGCCAAAACAGCAACCCCTGGGTTTCAAGTCCTGTGCTTTACTGAGTGCAGTGCTGGGTTCAGCCACTGGCTCTGCATGTTGACCACTGAGCCTCCTGGTTTGGCTGATAACATCCTTTGTCAAGAGACAATATCATACCTGAAGATAGGTCCATGGTTGCCCCATGTAGGTGTGGGGAAATAAATCTCTTTGCTTTTAGGATAAAACCTGGCCTGCAAAATAACATGGAAAATAAGGTTAACCCTTTACCACACAATCCCGAGTTTTAACAATCCTGTGGAAAAAGCCTTTTGAAAACATTTTTGGAAAAGGAGAAAATGCTGGTAACCAGCATTTTCTCCTTTTCCCGCAATGTTTTCTATCATTCCCAAAACAAATTTCAATTTCTGAGTCACGTTTATTTTGTTGTCTGCTAATGCTTTCAATTTGGACAAGTATAAAATTTTGTCATTTGGTAAAGAGTTAAACCCCTTTACCAAATAATCCTGCAGGAAAAAGACTTTTGAAAACATTCTGGAAAAGGGAGAAAATGCTAGTTACTAGCATTTTCTCCTTTTCCCGCAATGTTTTCAAAAGCCTCTTTTGGCAGGTATGTTCAAAGTCAGGATTGTGTGGTGAAGGGTAAAAAAGGTTCTCCCCTTCCCACATTTTTTTTTCCAACTCTTTCACAGCCACATCTTGTAATTCTAACAAAATCAAAATTGCTGTCTGCAAATACTTTCAATTCGTAACTGTCAGAAACTTCTAAAGTTTTGTTGCTTGGTAAAGAGTTAACAATTCCATGTTTTTGCAATCCTGATGAAGCAAGCTTTTGAAAACAAAGTGGGAACAAGTGACCCACGTGCAAGATATACTTATCAAGCAGACCATGAAACAAAGAGCAATCATGTCTTTACTAATGAAATTGCTTTAAATACAAACAATTCTGAAAGTCTGTCTTGGAAATAGTTAACCCTTAGAGTGCAAAATCAAAGTTGAGATTGGTGTCTTACAAGATTAATTTGGACATTTATGTAAATGACAAAACATTTCAAACACTTACCAGAAAGTTTGCACCAATGCGCAGTGATCCTGTACCAGACACTCCTTGCGTAGTGGCATTCTGAAAGAAAAAAATTCCTGATTAACGCATACAAAGTCTCAATCCACTTTGCACTGTAATTGTGACAAGATGAACATTCTAAACAAACTGAGAGTATAGGTATTTCCGCATACTGAACACCTTTCAAAGCAACAAAAGCTCAAACTTTTCTAAATTACAGGCATTTGCAATATACAATAGACAGGATTACCTGTCCTTATTGTATGGTTCTACTTTTAATAGTTAACACCTAGCCTGAATTAGAAGTAAAAGTCTTCAGCAATACTAGTAATTAACCTTATATCACATAACAAAATTTTAGACTTGTCCAAATTGAAAGCATTTGCAGAAAACAAAATACAGTAAATGTGGCACAACTGGTGCGTTTTACTATTGAAAATGGAGAAACCATATGCTGGTTACCAGCATTTTCTCCTTCTCCCCGCAATGTTTTCAAAAGCTTCCGTTAGGAGGTTTGTTAAAACTCAAGATGGTGTGGTAAAGGGTTCAGATATCCATAAAGTCAAATTTCTACCATGACCATGCAGCAGATGATAGACTATGGCAATACCTTCATGTTTTCTCGGAAAACAGCCAAGCAAAAAATGCTGATGTAGACAAGAGTATATTTACCAGTCCCTCTGTGATAACTGTGCTGTTGTCTCCGAAAGCAAGTTTGGCGGCTGCGCTAGTGAAATGTGGGAATCCAGAAATAGGTGCATATTCGTGGTCCAACCCTTCCTCTAACATTTGTTTCTCAGCCTGAAATTGATAGGAGTTTTAGCAATTAATTCTTAATGCTGCTTATATTAACCCTAAAGTTGCTAAGCGCGACTCACTGACCTTTTGCAGACAGTGCAGATCAAGATAAGACTGCACAGAACATGCAGTCTGATCTTGGATCTACACTGTCCGATAAGGAGATATTTTTCTCCAAAAAAAATTAGTTTAAAATAATATTGTTACTATAGACCTGAAAGTTTTATTTCACTTACTTAGCAGGATAAGGATTGAATAAAAGCTTTACTACCTCAGCACAGTTCAGTATAGTTTAGAAAATCAGCATTTATTTTCATGAGAATTACAACTAAAATTGCTATCTAGAATATTCTGTAATGATTCACAACCACGCTTTCAACAGTGGTCTGCTGCAAAGAAAAGTAAGAAGGCCATTGGCTCGTAAGTGCTCAGCTGAGTTAATAAATGATCTGGGACTCATTACCCAGTAAGGTGTGGACTGAAAATGTGGCCTCTACAGTGCAAACAAGGTTTTTTTAAGATTTGTCCCAGTGACCTACTTTGTGACCTCATGTGACCTATTCATACACTTACTAGTACCCAAGGCACTGTCAAGACAAACATTCTGACCAACTTTCATGAGTATCTGACTGAAAAGTTGACTTCTAGAGTGTACACAAGGTTTTTTTTAAAAGATTTGTTCCAATGACTAACAAACTGATCTGAAGCGACTAATTTTTTAAGTCCCTCTTGATACACATATCAACTAAGGCAAACACTCTTTTACTTTCATGAGTATTGGATTGAAAATATGGCTTGTAGAGTACATAACAGTTTTTTCTAAGATTTCTTCCTGTGACCTGCTTTTTGACCCAACATGACCCATTTCAAACATATCCAAGATCTTATCATGACAAACATTCTTATCAATTTTCATGAGTATTGTACTGAAAATTTGGCTCCTAGAGTGCATACAAGGTTTTTTTTTTAAAGATTTGTCCCAGTTACCTACTTTTTTGACTCAATGCAACCCATTTTCGACCTTGCCCAAGATATCATCATCACAAACATTCTGACCAACTTTCAGAAACTTGTATTAGACTGAAAACATGGCCTTTAGGGTGCACAAAAAGTAATTATGAATGCCTACACTAAGGACAACACATGATGGACTCGGCATGTTCACAACAGCTCACCTTGAGCACTTTGTCCTCAGGTGAGCTAACAAGAGTACGACATGTGGTGGCAAAAACTGTGCTTCTGTTGTTTTTCCAGTGAAAATTCTAGTTCTGAAGGGGGGGGGCATAACTGTATCAAAAACAGTTTCAGGATTACCTGCCCTGTTGGTACTTGTTCCGCTCCCCCCCTTACCTCTTTACTAAATGACAAAATTTTAGACTGGTCCAAATTGAAAGCATTTGCAGACGACAAAATAAATGTAACTAAAATATTGAATTTTGTTTTGGGAAGGGAAGAAAACATTGTGGAAAAAGAAGAAAAAGCTGGTTACCAGCATTTTCTCCTTTTCCAACAATGTTTTCAAAAAGCTTCTTTCACAGGGTCATTAAAGGTCAAGATTGTGTGTTAAAGGATTAATTATTACCATCAAGAACCAGCCACAGTATAGTTAATATCTCTGTTAATGACAGAGATATTAGAAAATGTCAAAGTTTCAATGATCACAATGCAGACAATAATAGGGCTATAACTAGCTGCTTTCTAGCCAACAAAACATCACTGAATAAAATAATAACATAACTTCAATAAAAACTTTATTGTGTATTTAACTGAAGAAACAATTTAAAACTGTTAAGAGCTCAAACTTGTAACCCCTTGAGGGCCAAGCAAAACTATTGTAGAGGGCAATGTAATCCAAAATCAGAGCGTACAGATTGTGCAGTCAGATCTTGGATCTACACTGTCTGCTATGTTGAGATATTCTAGTAAAATCAGGAAAGAAACTGAGTAATTAAAGGTAATATTTTTTCTGCTGACTGAAAATGTGCATTTGTGTTGTATTTGGACCACTTTTCCTACCGAGATTCATGAATTTCATTTGCTTTAGATTTCCCGCTACCTTTGTTTGTGTCTCTCATTAACCTTTGTTTATTTTTATCACATAAAACCCCCTCCGGCAGTGTATTAAACCCATGACTTGTTTTTGATAATACACAGTGTATTATCATTTTTTTGGGTCCAGGTTCTGATCAGTTTTTAGTCGTGAGTGCATGAAGCCAGAGAAACCAGCCACAGCACTTGCTGGAATTTGTGTGACTATGCAGTTTCCCGGAAAAATGACGTCATTGTTGCTAAGGTGTATACGCACTGAAAGTTTTTGATTTTCATGTTTGATAAAAACAAAGAAATGCAGCAAAAGTCTTTTAACTCAACAAAACTGCAGAAATAGGTGGACTTATCCCCTCTAGAAACTGGTTCATTCTACTTTCGGTGTAAATATCAAAGAACTATCTACTTGTGTATGTACACATTTGAAACCAAACTACAACTGTAACTATGGACCCATGAATGGTGTATAGGCTAAAAGTGATGATGCAGGACATATTTTGCCTGTCATTCGTTTTATGTGATAAATAGAATTGACTGATTGATTGTATGGTGTTTAACGCCATTTTCAACATTATTTCAGTTATATCACAGCGGCCAGTGCACCTATCCATGGTGATAAATAGAATCTCACATTCATGTTTATGTATTGTAATTTTTATCAAACTCATTGACTAAAATGTGTTTGACACTTGCCAAGGCTTGCATCATACATTATTAGTCAAATCGTTTGATAAAAATGGTAATACATAAACATGAATGTAAGATCCTCTATATAAATAGCAGATCCTCTTTTACAAATGATGAAACTTTAGATTAGTCCAAATTTAAAACATTTGCAGACAACAAATTAAATATTGCAGTAATTATGAAATCTGTCTTTGAAAAGGTAGAAAACATTGTGGGAAAAGGAGAAATGCTCATTACCAGCATTTTCTCCTTTTCCCACAATGTTTTCAAAAGTCCTTTTGTTTGGAGTCGTTGAAACTTGGGATTGTGTGGTAAAGACTTAAAAACTGACTCAGTAGCTTCCCTGAACAATTTAATGGCAGACAACTTTGAAAAATGTCTCTGTAAAAAATGTTCAGTAAAACTGTGAACTCTAATACCAGATGACAAATATTTGAATTTGTTCAAATTGAGCAAAGCATTCACAGATGACAAATTTGATGGGCTTCAAATAATGGGTTTGTTTGTTTGTTTGTATTGGAGTTTAATGCCGTTTTAAGAGCTAAGGTCAAATCATGGCAGTTGGTGCACCTACACATGTGTTTCCTGGCTTTCTCACACCAGTACAGACACAACTTTCTTTCCAAGTCACTGTCTACTCTTCCCACATGAATCTGAGTTGAAAGGCCAAAAATCGTCTGAAAGAAAGTCTGCCTCAACTGGGTATCAAACTCGCAACCACCAGGTCTTGAATCAATTACGCTAACCAGTGAACTACTTAGGTGGGCTCAAAAAATGGGACTGTCCTACAGTGTATAAAAAACACTGTGAGAAAATGAGAAAATACTAGTAACCGTTTTTCCCAAATATTTCCAAAAGCCTTCTTCCTCAGCTTCTGTTGAACATGGGATTGTTTAGTAAGGAAATAAGGTAGAATAAATGAACAGAATATATGGAAAAACAAAATGAGAATAGGAGAAACTGCTGTTGAAATGTACCTGTACCAACCAAGCATCTGTCTTCAGCAGGCATATTTTGTGTTTTCCTTAGCTGCTTGCTGAATCCTTTAACAGACGACAACATTTTAGCCTTGTCCAAATTGAAAGCATTTGCAGACGACAATTTCAATGTGGCCCAAATGGTGCAATATTTCTTTGATAGGGTAGAAAACATTGTGGGAAAAGGAGAAAATGCTGGTTACCAGCATTGTCTCCTTTTCCCACAATGTTTTCAAACGGCTTCTTTCCTAGGGTCGTTAAAAGGTGGCATTGTGCGGTAAAGGGTTAATACAGTTTGGATTGTAATTTAATATAAGAACTCTTTGATTGGAAATGAATTGCTAAAATAAACTCTAACATGAACAAACTGATCATTTTGTACCTCTGTGTCCTCCCAAATTCTGAATAATTTTCTTGCCTAAAACATTGAGAGAATGATGTTTAAGAACATAATTGCAGTTAATGTAGACAGCTGGACCATGCCATACGGCTGTTATGGCTAAATGCTAAAACTTTTTTTTCCCCTTACTCATTATCTCTCCCAAAATGCATCTTATACACAGAAAGATTTTCCATCGTCTAATGTTTTAACCATTCTATGCTGCACTACACAGGTCAACATAGATTTAAATCAAACTATCAAACTAAACAATGCTGTTTGAGTGCATTAAATTTCCATAGTTTTTTTTTCTCTTTCCTTCAAACAGAACAAAACAATAACTTGAATTGAGAAGGATATAAGTGTTTCTGAAATTTCCAAATCTGAAACAAACTATGTCCTACTGATTTAAAAAAAAAATACAAAATTTTTCAGGCCTTTTGGCACATTCCATTTCCTCCCATCCCTAAATGACCTTTTGCAGAACACAGGCCCATGAGAATTTCTACCATAAATGAGCCATGCTCTGTGAAAAGAGGGCTTAATGCATTTTCAAAAAAGTATTGACCCAGGTCAGCTTGCGCAGTCCGCGCAGGCTGACCCAGGGCCGAAATATTTTGCCTTTGGTCAATTTTCTGCATGTCAAAGGACCAGTCTGTCATTGTTGGAAACAAAATGAATCTTATGGATCCAAAACTATGTGATGACTTGCATGGTATCATGCATCACAGAAATGCAATAAGCCCCCTTTTGCTAGAGAGCAGCTCAAATGCATTTAGGGACAATCCATAACTAGATTGTCTGTAACTCTGGATTTGCAGTGAAGAAAACTACTGTGGTCAAGTCCTGTAGCTAAGTTGATAACATACAAGGCTGGTAATCCTGGGATCATGAGATTAAATCCTAGCATAGCAAAACTTGGAGTGAGGATTGATAACCATTGGGACAAGATCCATTCCTCTCTAAAACACGACCACTGAACATTTTTTTGATAATGTATATGAGGGAAAGCAGCAAGTTGCTGAATGTTATAAATGCAAACTGCTGTTAATGAATGTTATAAATGCAAACTGCTGTTAATGAATGTTATAAATGGAAACTGCTGTTAATGAATATTATAAATGCAAATTGCTGCTAAAAAAAACTCCTTAAATGTATAAATAAATACACTGGCCAGAGTGGTAAGACTGAAATTATGTTGATAAGGGTGTTGCCCATTCAACAAAGAACCCCATTTTAACAACTTTGAGGAAGAAGGAATTCAAAACCATGAAGGGAAAAGGAGAAAATGCTAGGTCATGGGATTTTCTCTTTTCCCACAATGATTTCTATCCTATGAAGGATGAATCCCATCATAGGACCCACATTTTGTTTCTCCTGTCTGCAAATGCTTTTAATTCGATAAGAGTTTGAAATTTTGGCATATGCTGCAATTAATTATCATACAAACAAGCATACAACAAAATATGAGGGATAGACAGTTACTACCATTTAGATGCACAAACAGCAGAAAAGACAGGCCCTAAGAGATTTATGGGTAACTCTTTACCAAACGACAAAATTTTAGACTGGTCCAAATTGAAAGCATTTGCAGACGATAAATTAAATGTGGCTAAAATGATTACATTTGTTTCTGAAAGGTTAGAAAACATTGTGGGAAAAAGAGAAAATGCTGGTTACCAGCATTCTCCTTTTCCCACAATGTTTTCAAAAGACTTCTTTCTCAGGGTTGTTAAAAGTCGGGATTGTGTGGTAAAAGGGTTAAGGAACCTAGCTGTAGCACTTAACTCTTTACCATACAATCCTGACTTTTAACGACCCTGAGAAAAAAGCCTTTGGAAAATATTGTGGGAAAAGGAGAAAATGCTGGTAACCAGCATTTTCTCCTTTTCCCACAATTTTTTCTAGCCTTCCAAAAACAAATTTCAAGTTCTGATTCACATTTATTTTGTTGTCTTTCAAAAGCTTTCAATTCGGAATAGTCTAAAAATTTGTCGTTTGGTAAAGAGTTAACCACCCTGACAGAGAAGGTTTTTGAAACATTGTGGGAAAAGGAGAGAATGCTGGTTACCAGCATTCTCTCCTTTTCCCACGATGTTTTCTACATTTTCACTGAAAAATATTTTAAAGTGAGCTACATTTAATTTGTTATCTGCAAGTGTTTTCAATACAGACACATCCAAAAATTGTGTCTTCCAACTAACTGACTGAGGCATTGGACATTTTATTAGAAACAATTACAACCTTAGCCAATATACCAACACAAAAACTGAAACACATTGCATAGCCTATCTCATCTGCATTCATGAAAGCGAGATAATTTTACTAACAATTGCACGCCATAATAGTGACTAGTAGACTGAACTTTTGTACCTCTTTGACACAATCTAGAATGTAGGGTTTTCCGTTGTCATCTCTGTAAGCTCCAACACCAAGGTTCATCCTCTTGGGATTTGTGTCTTTCTTGAACGCTTCCGTAATCCCAAGAATGGCATCCGGTGGTCCCATGGGTACATCTGTCCATACTGAACTATAATCAGAAGAAGACCACAGAGATGAATCCTAGGATTTAAGGAGAGTTAACCCTTTACCACACAATCCCCAGTTTTAACGACCCTGAGAAAGAAGCCTTTGGAAAACATTGTGGGAAAAGTTAACCCTTTCCCAAACAAGCCCTGGTTTTCACGTGTCTGCAGTACAAGTCTTTTGAAAACACTGTGGGAAAAGGAGAAATTGCTCGTAATGAGCAATTTCTCCTTTTCCCACAGTGTTTTCTACCCTTTTTGATAACTTTCTGCCATTTTCATCAAATTTAAAATTGTCGTCTGCAAACTCTTTCAATTTGGATCAGTCCAAAATTTGTCGTTTGGGAAAGGGTTAACAAACCTGATGAAGGAGGCTTTTGGAAACATAGTTGGAAAAAGAGAAAATGCAGGCAACCAGCATCCTTTTCCCACAATGATTTTCATTCTTTCAAAGATAAAACTCTTGATATGAGCCCCATTTGATGTGTGGAATGAAAATGCTTTCAACTTGGACAAGACTTAAATTTTGTCATTTGGTACAGCGTCAATCTGTTGTCTGCAGTCAGAACAAGACAGTTTCCTGATACAGATTTTCAAGACGGTTCCCTGACAGTAGGGCTGTCATTATACGCCTTAGGTTTACCACAATATATTGCAATACACAGAAACCATATTGCGATACATACCACAATATATCGCGTCCAGGTTAAAATTAATATATTTTTTAAAAAATACCTTTGTTATTCATAATTCAGGTTTAATTCTTCCAAAACAAGAGAAGGTGAATCAATTAAATCACCCAATCTCAACAAAAGTGATTCCAAATATCGGATTTTGCCTTCTTATTTGGTATTTTACTGTAATAGTCCTCGGTCGCATCTATAGCCAGGGTTCCCATTCACGCACATATGTGCGTGATTCACGCACTGAATTGAATAATCACGCACAAAAATATGAAGTGAAACGTGCATGCACACACAGTTTTCAGGGCTCCCGTTGTCGATCACCAGTGGCGACAGTTGGGACAAGTTAACAAGTGTGAAAGTCACTGTTTATGACCGCTAATCAAACATGGTATCAATCCGCTTTTCTAGTGTAAAATCGAAGGTTTTGAAGTTACATGCTATTCTTATTGACAAATCTATGTCAAATCATGCAGAAATACTACTCCAAAACTTAATAGGCATGAAAAAAAGATCGCTGCAAGAAACACGAAAACCCATGACACAACCAGAATTGGTTTGACATTGTCCGATCGTAGGCATTTCAAACTGTCTATTCAGTTTTATCAATGACTTTGAACAGTAAATTTACATAAATATCTCTATAAAACAGTAAGTGAAACCTAATTAGTGTCTGAAATTGACAGTGAAATGGAAAATTCTACTGGCCGTCAGGCTGTAAGTTGTCCCTCTGAAACTGGTCCCATGAGCAAGGAAATTATAACAAGCGTCTTCTTTTTTTAAATTACCCATTTTGTTTTCAAGAGCAGCTGACTGCAGAGTAAGACTCGTCAAAACAAATTTTCAACACAACAGACCCTTACTGTCCACCACAGATGCTCTATAATTGTCAATATTAAGTGCACTCCAAGAATTTCTCTTGCACTCCCAAACTTGTATTCAGGGAGCGCATGCACTTCCAAAAAGAGATGTGAGTGGGAACACTGATAGCATTAGCGCTGGCAGCCACTGTCGATATGGTCATACTCGATCCAGAAAATGCAGACACAATCAAGTAGGATTACAAGAAAATACTTCAGTATAATTTGCACACATTTTCCATTAATGAATTTATGAATGAATTTTATTCTTGTATTCCTGTTTTTAAAATTCTGTAACTTTTGATGTTTTAAACATTGTGTGGTTTGGACTGAATTAATTGTGAACATAAAATATTGACAATCACGAAAAAGTATGCCCTAGTCTGCTTTCATACTAAACTGGTACCCGTAACCGTCTGATAGACAACAGGCTGCCAGTCTACTTTCATACACACTACAATTATGATAGTGATGAGCATTTGCATCGAAAATACATCGAAACTAGAAGATATCACAAAAAACAGGTACGTGAAGTTTGGATCACGGTACGTATTGACTCTAAATTATATTGCAATGTACCGGTATACTGGTATATCGTGACAGCCCTAACCGACAGATTTGAAGACAGTTCTGCGACACTTTTGAGGACAGTTTTCCGACACTTTTGTTAATGATCTGACAACTATATGGGTAAAAATGGTTGATGAAGGATTTTATAGATGAAAGATCTTTTGTGATTGACTGAAACATTTGTACCTGTTACTGATGAGTACCTTTGGTTGTGTGAGATTGCCTGTAATTTTCTCTGATTGCCTTGTGAAATGTCTATAATTTTCTATAACTCAGCTCTGTTTGATAGCGTTTCATCACCAAATACCAAACAATTTCGAAATACACTACATTTTCCAAAATGGTACATACAATATAAAATATCAGGATTACTGACAGAGTGTACAAGGTAAACAGAAAAAGTGTTTCACTTAGGTAAATCCCCCTCTCTCCTTCTAATGTAATTCTAAAAAGGGAATACACACAATTAACATATAAATCATCAAAAGTATTTAAAGAATTCAATCCAAATAATCACATATAGTTTTATTAACTTTCATGCTGGCTGAGTTTTTTAAATTCTCATATTTTCATGAAAGTCATGAATCATCGTGAATTCACCTATGAGAGAATAAGTATTTGTCAATGAAAATAAAATTCTTCATAACATGGAATGAATAATCTGATCCCATCAACTATCCACAAATATTTCTAATTTCTCATGATTATCGATCACAATTATCAATATCAGTTTATTTTAAAAGTGTCGGTGAACTGTCTTCAAAGGTGGAAGGGAAATGTCTTCAATTCTATTGTGAAACTGTCTCGAAAATTTGTGTCGGAGAACTGTCTTGTCAAGGAACTGCAATACCTCTGCAGCTTTCCGAAATTCAATATGGACGAGTCTCACATTTTGTTGTTTGGTACAAATTAGCTTTATCTTGACTTTTCTTTAAATAAAAACACCAATGAAACACTAGTTCAAATAAATTTTCATCGTATATGGGAAAGTTAAAAATACGTCATTTGAAGGGAATGTGATATATCATGTCAGACGCTCGAACTTTCCCTGGGACGAATGAGCAATGTCAAAATTCGATTGAATCACAGAGAATATATAGACCCATGACAAAACCGCGGCTCGTATCTGACTTTACCTTTGACGAGTAGAGATTGTCGGAGCAACATTCTGCTGTATGAGTTTGCACAAGAAACGAGAATTGCCGAGTTTTCTTACAGCAGCCATATCCAAGGTCGGCTTGTTGAAGACAGTCTGAAAGGGAGATAACCACAAAGACATTCGATGACGTAATCAACCCTTGTCGTCTTCAAAACTTGTCATAGATCTAGTTTCTTTTTTCATTTTTATCGGCACAGCACAAAGTTGGCGATAAATGTGTACATAGATTATGGATCTTCTCGAAAGTTATGCATTTAATCAACGGAACCAGTTTACAGCTGCATTTGTATATATATATTATTTTTTTAAAATACACACTGATAAACTAGTCTATAGGATACAGATCCACCCTCATTAACCCAGGTGTGAAGAATTACCCTTCATCGATGAATATAGTCTGCGGAATACATCGAAACTGGGTCAACGAGGAAGATACAGATCTAAACTACAAAAATTTTGGAAGACGTTCGCACATGAATCGTTATATACGATCCCTGGTTCACAGCGAAAGACATTGCAGACGATAAATCAAAGCGCTGAAGGCGCTGAAAGCCTGGGCATCAGAACGGGTGATGAGGTAGGAAGATGAGGCCCAGAAGCTTAAAGTTGCTATCACATTTGTACAGGCTTAAAAACTGCTATCACATTTGTAAATACTAATAAGACGCTATCTACATGTCTCACACTGATATTCTGTGGAGTTGACAACAGAATGGAAAAATATAAACGTGCAAATGCCATTATAATGAATATTTTTGTATAGCCTTGGCCTCATGGTTTTTTATGGATTGAAAGAAGATAATTTTCGAAGGATTTTCTGTTTCCTATTTTCTCTCTAGAGCTACGTTGCTTTGGCAACAAATCAAAATGGTAACAAACCAAAATGAGCAACGTGCAAAATTTGCTGATAGAGGACAAGTCCAGAGAACATTTCTGGAAGGTGAAAAAAATTCACAATGGCCAAGCAATGAATCATATATATATATATATATATATATATATATTTTTTTTTTTTTTTTTTCATTTTACCATACTCAGTCTATAAGTTGAAATATCTGCTGTAAATGTCACTTTTCAATTTTCCCCATTGAAAGTCTATGGAATCTCCAAGTTGCCATGATCAACCAAGTTTGAAAACCGATTTTGATAAACGAGAGGGCCGTTGGACCTTAAGCGCTCATCTGAGTAAAGTCATCTAGGATTGATAAATCTGAAGAGCTCCTTGTTGTGATTATGGAAAACACAAATGAGCCATGCTCTGGCAAAAGGGGGTTTAATGCATCTCCGTGATCCATCATTCCAAACGAGCAGTCATGTATTTATGGATCCATACAATCCATTTTTGTTGAACAAACGACTGAATCATGATGTACACTGGTCCATTGACATGCAGAAAATTTGCTAAAAGCAAAAAGTTTCGACCCAGGTCAGCCTAAATACCTATGGAGATGAAGATCAGATTGCACTGAATGTCAAGTCTGATCTTCGATAGAGAAGGTTTTCCGTACATTCACAGCCAATAACCAACATTTCAGCTAAATCTGACGCCGTCCGCAAATGTTTTCAATTCAGACCAGTCTAAAATTTCATCGTGTTATAAAGATTAAATAGTTTTCAATGGCTCATGTTACAAACTTTAGTAGATATTTGATATTGTATGTGTCGAGTTTGTTATGGGTCGAAATGCTTATGGGCCGAGATGTCATATCTGGACAGGAAGAAATAAAGCATATATACCAATCAAATACATAGAACTACATAATTTCAGACACGAGGTGCACAGTAATTTTACGAAAATTTAACCGAGGCTTTGAGACACCTTTTTCAGAGAAAGAGCACATCGTCTGCGTAAAATACGCTATCATTGTTTGTCATTCACATGGTGTCTAAAAAAAGGACAAACGAACGATCCCGATTAGTGCTCGGCAACAGCACTCGTCACAACTCGATCGATTGCATACCTACATCTAAACATTTGATTAACGATCGCCCGAGGTTTGCCAGTTGTTTCTTTCAGTGTTAAGCGCACGAAATTTGCGAACAAGCTCACTAGGGCCCAAAATTCTCAGTCAACACTTTCGTACGATTAACATCGCACATCTATCAAAGTTTGTTGTGAAATTACACTTTACTATGATGCTCAAATCGAAATATTTTTATAATTTCAAGGGGTCGTTTCTTTCAGCGTAGTGAGGTGGATTGCTGGCGGTACTTTTCACTTTTACTCGGGTTATTCCATAAATGCTTGGATGGGGTTGAAATTTTGGTATACGATTCCTATGGCCTTGGGTTTGCCAAGCCAAGCCCAGGCCAAAAATTGCATAGATACATGTATATATGGCTCAAATGATGGAAATTGTCTTCGACACGCCGGAAGCCTTTACTTTAAACATATTTTATTCGTATATTGATAACATACGTATACATAATTAACAACAGCTAAAATTTGGAAATATATAAAAAATAAAACAAAATGTAATAATAATGTAACAACATTGGAAGTGGATGGTATCCAAGTAACTGAGGAAACTGAAATTGCTGAAAAGCTGAATAGCTATTTTTGTACTGTGTTTGCTAAGGAAGAACCTGCAATACCAGAACCAGTCATTACAACCTCCACTGAAATAAAGGAAATATTCATAGATGAAGAGACTGTAGCAAAGGTTATTAAGGAGATTAATGCCAACAAAGCCCAAGGACCAGATGGAATTCACCATAGATTATTAACAGAATGTCAAAATTCCTTTGTTAAATTGTTAACACCTATATATCAAAAATCATTAGATGAAGGAATACTTCCGGAACAGTGGAAACAAGCAAATGTAACTCCTGTATTTAAATCAGGTAAAAAAGACAGAGTAGAAAATTACAGACCTATAAGTGTAACATCCTTGATCTGCAGAGTTATGGAAAAAATGATTAGAAATGCTATAATAGAATATTTAGAATATAATAATATAATATCCGAAAACCAACATGGATTCAGGAAAAGAAGGTCGTGTATAACTCAACTGTTGGAATGTATTGAGGACTGGACAGGTGGATTGGATAATAATAAGGAGTTTGATATCATCTATTTAGATTTTAAAGCAGCCTTTGATAAAGTTCCTCACAAACGGCTATTGGAAAAATTATATGCAATAGGAATAAGAGGAAAAATGTATCGTTGGATTGAGAACTTTTTGACCAATAGGTATCAAAAGTTCATTGTCAATGGATGTTCCTCTACATGGAAAAAAGTCCTGAGTGGAGTACCCCAGGGAAGTGTACTTGGCCCAATTTTGTTTTTGATATACATCAATGACCTTCCTGAAAGGATAAGTTGTAATATTAAAATGTTTGCAGATGATACTAAATTATACTCCACAATTACATAACCGGGAGATAAAGATAGCCTACAGAAAAACATAATAGAAGCTTGTAGATGGGCAGCCAAGTGGCAGATGTCCTTCAATGTTAAAAAATGCAAAAGCATGCACATAGGAAAAAGTGAACCTAGCGAATATTATGGATAATGAAGGAATGATACATAAAATTGAACAAGTTAAACAGGAGAAAGACTTAGGAGTCATATTTGATAAAGACCTAAATTTTGATATACACATAAAAAATAAAGTAAATATAGCCAAAAGGAATCTTGGTTTAATCTATAAAAAATTTACATATCTTGATCAAATAATGATTAAACAGTTATAAAAAGCATTAGTAAGACCGCATTTACAATATGCTTCAGTAATATGGAATCCATGTCTTAAGTATCAAAAAATTTTAATAGAAAATGTTCAAAGATGAGCAACAAGATTATTAAAAAGTCTCAAAAAGCAGAAGTTATCATACAATGAGAGAATGAGAAAATTAGGTCTACCAAGTTTAGAATATAGAAGAGAGAGAACAGACATGTTACAAATATTTAGAATAATTAAAAAAATAGATAGAACAAAACAGGATATTTTACTTCCAAGAGAAGGTTCAATTACCAGGGGTCACTCCATAAAACTGTATAAAAAAAGAGCAAGGAATAAATGTCACAAGAAAGTTTTTTCGAACAGAATAGTAAATAATTGGAATTCATTGTCAAGTGAGATAGTAGAGGCACAAACATTAAATTCATTTAAAAATCGCTTGAATAAGTTGTGACATAAGGATAATAAATTCTATCCAACATGTTTTAACATACATTAGTTCCATAAAAAATTTTAACCAAGTTTTTAGTTGTATATACTAGTTTAAAAAAAAAAAAAAATTGGAAGATTTGTAAGAAGTGTCATCAGACCTCTCCAACAGTGGTGAGAGGCAGACTGCCACAGAAATCACTGTCTAAATCCATTTGTTTTGCGAAATTGTTCTGAAACACAGTCTATTTCGTCATGGTTTTATAAACAAACCGAAATCAAAAAACTGAAATAGGAAATAAACGTTTTTTTTTTTTTTTTTTTATATGACGGATTTCCAAAAAGATTTATTATACTATATTGATTGTAAATGATCTCTCCAATAAATGCAATAAATCTGAGCAAAGAGAAACAAATTTCGTTAAAAAAAAACGAGAAACAACACCGCGGGAAAAGATCACGTGACTTGATACTATCTGGAGAATTCGTACCCTGGAGAACTCATACCCTAATCGCGAAAGCACAAGTTCTCTGGAGAACTCGTACCCCACAGATAGATATAAATAGGTTGATCAGTATGTCTTCAAGTTCTATTTTTCAAAACTGACCAGACTCTTGCATTTTTCTCAGTTTTATACAAAAATTCTATGGATTTACAATGATATAGATTTGATGAAATAACAACAGAGTTGCCTCTATTATGCGGGATTCCGAGAATCCCGTGAAAATCAACTTATGAGCGGGAAAAAAGACCTGCCCAATGTACCCTACACCTCAAAAGAGTCTGTGGTCCTTTGGTTTTGGGCGGATTGCGCAGGCTAACATGGGTCAATACTTTTTGCAGATGCATTAAGCACCCTTTTCTCAGAGCATGGCTCATTTATCTACTTTCTTAAATTTTTAACGTTTAGACAAACAACCTCTTCGTTTTACATGTCTGCAGCAGACAACTTTTCAAAATATTGTGGGGAGTGGAGAAGCTGCTATTCACTGCAGTTTCTTCCTTTGTCACAATGGTTTCCATCGCATCAAAGCACCATCTTCCACATTAATTATCAAAGTTCGAATTGTCGTCTGCATGCCTTTTCTGTTTGGGACAGTCCAAAAATTGCTGTTTGTTAAAGGATTAAAAAATGTTACATTTATTTTTAACATGTCTGGTACTAGTATTATGTATAGGCCACCTTTATTTATTGTCATCAGGTAAGATTCTTGCATATTCAGTGGAATTAGCATATCGTATAAAATTTTAATTGAACGATTTCTCCTTTCCAAAAATATTTTGGCTTATCTGAGCACATATTACATATATTTATTAGAGGTTTGTTCCTTTTGAAAAAGAGCCAAATGGGTCATCATCTTAAGTTTTGTGTCCTTGAATTTTGAAAAAAAAAAAAAAAAAAAAGCATTTCTGAGCATGTTAATAGCAAATGGCCTACAATTCCTTGAATATTATAACAATATGGAACATGTACTGTTTTGTGCCTTTACACCAGCAAAATTGAAAAAAAAAAAGATGTTTTTTTTTCCTCATTCATTTAATTCCTAACTTGTTTGTTTACATCTACCAAAATATATTGAAATCAAAAGCTAATAAACTATTTGAAAACATTGATGCCGACCTCTCCTGGCTTCTTTTTTAAAGAAGTCAACTTGTATAAATTAGTTGTTGCCATATGTGCATTATATATGGAACCGGAAGTCGCGAAAGTATTTACTAGATAGACGCGACAACTAAGAAGTTTAAATAAGACAGAGATTAGAAATACGGGGAAAACGACTTCAAAAGGGCCTTTTGAGAAGTGGAAACACTTATACAGCTCCATTGAGATGTATCTGGCCTCGAAACTTGTGAAACTTGTGAAACTACATGAAAAGGATCGGAACGAAAGCTATAAGCTTATAAAGTTCCTCTCCGATAAGTGGTAACTATTTAACAATAGTATGATAAGGACAAAATATGGTCAGTTGTGTATGTTTGTGTGTGTGTGTGTGTGTTTGTGTGAGTGTGTGTGTGCTCGATTGTATGTAGCATGGAGAGTCACCAACAAATATTCATTTGACATTTTAACAACATTTGAGGGAGAAAAGAGAAATTAAACAAGAGGACCATGATGGTCCTAAATCGCTCACCTGAAATGCAACTCAGCTGTCATTGTTATGGCCACTTGCCTCTTGTTTTTTGCTGGAATGTTTTAGTTTTGAAAATGATTCATCCATATGACAATACCAACAATCAGAGCAGGTAAGAAAATGATAGTCGAAATTATAGGCCCTAGAGTGTAAACAATGGAATTGTCATCAAGATTTCCCTCTTTATCTCTATGTGAAATCCGAGACCAACAAAATATGGCTAATTTTCACACCAGGGCCATAATTTTAAGTGTTTTGGTAGAGAGCCAATAGATGATGCTACATGCCAAATATGAAAGCTCTAGCCCTTACGGTTTGGGACAAGAATATTTTTAAAGATTTCCTTCTTTATCTCTATGTGAAATCCGAGACCCCACAACATAGGGCCAATTTTTAACACCAGGGCCATAATTTGAAGTATTTTGGTAGAGGGTCACTAGATGATGCTACATGCCATATATGAAAGCTCTAGCCCTTACGGTTTGGGACAAGAAGATTTTTAAAGATTTCCTTCTTTATCTCTATGTGAAATCCGAGAACCCACAACATAGGGCCAATTTCCACACTAAGGCCATTATTTGTAGTATTTTGGTAGAGGGCCACTAGATGATACTACATGCCATATATGAGAGCTCTAGCCCTTACGGTTTGGGACAAGAAGATTTTTAAAGATTTCCTTCTTTATCTCTATGTGAAATCCGAGAACCCACAACATAGGGCCATTTTCAAACTAGGGCCATAATTTGAAGTATTTTGGTAGAGGGCCACTAGATGATGCTACATGCCAAATATGAAAGCTCTGGCCCTTACGGTTTGGGACAAGAAGATTTTTAAAGATTTCCTTCTTAATCTCTATGTGAAATCCGAGACCCCACAACATAGGGCCAATTTTTAGGCCAGGGAATCCCTCTCAAGGGATTCCCTTGCCTATAGCGATCGTAAGCTGACTTTTCCGGACTACTTTCAGACAAAATGTTGAACGGTGTGTCCACTCTATATCGCTGAGTCCGCTAAAACAGCTAGTTTCGTAAGTACAGAGATCACTTATCACACGGCGTGAATGTTTTCCTTTCCTAAAAGCTTTCCGACATCTACATAGTACTATGGAATTGCAAGGGTATTACAGCCCTTTAATAACCAACGAGTGTGTTTTAAGGGTTGTGTCCCTGTTGAATACACAACAGACGGCCAATAACTTTTCCAGGTAAAAGTTAAACGTCCACCGAATAAGTCTGTACACCATTTAAGTCTGATGTCTATTTTTATCCGATACCGCCTATGGGCGGAGTTTATAGTTACACAAATCTTGTCAGGAACTGTGCATTAAGGCGTTGCCGTATTATGACTGACATCAGACTTATTCGGTGTACAGACTTACTCTGTGTACATTTAACCTCTACCAACTTTTCCATCACTGTGATTGGATACTGAAATCCTCTCGTATTATAGACATGATTACAGCCACGATATCACTTTCTAGTGTACTAGCGCGAGGGAAAAACCCGAGAACCAGTTTTCTATTTTTAGTTTCCATTGTCACTTGCCAGTTACTGTCCGCGTTTCAAATAAAGATCAAAGGGAACCGCACGCCGCATCTCCTTTGACTGCCTGGTGAAAAGATTGAGATATACGATTTTCCATGGAAATGTCGATAGTTGAATGAGATTATTGGTGTATTAACTGCATTTATTATCAGTTTCTTTTAATCATTTAGAACTGAACTTGATTTTCTCTATATGTTTAGAAAAAAAAAAAAAAACAAAAAAAATCGATAGAATTAAGAAATATGCAGAAATTAAAAGAAATTATACCTTCTTTTTTCTGTGTGAATCGATTTAAAACATCTCTCTTTTTGTCAGAAGAATAGGCAAACATTATGGAAAATTAAGAATTTTTTGTTCTATCTACATTTTCCGATAATCAACCATGTTATCTGCTTATATTCTTTTTTTGTGACGACTGTTGATTGATTAGAAATCATGAAAGTGTTGTGCGATCCTTGGACATTTTTTAACTTTCAAACAAAATAATTTGAAAATAAAAGGTGTGTTTAAAAAATTAGGTTTTAATTTATCAGTTATTCATCACATTTACATACCTAGAGTTTCATTCACATAACTGGTAGTTTCCGAAACATTGTTTGAAAAGGAGAAATGAAAGTTTAAGAATATTTATTTTGAAATACATCCCGAATGTGCAAATTCATTTTAAGCGCCAGAAGCCGTCGTTGGAATCTCTCTCTCTCTCTCTCTCTCTCTCTCTCTCTAATGGGACGAGAAGGGCTAGTGGACGTCTTTGTGTGATAGTCAAAAGAATAGATTTAGATCGACTGTTTGAGAACAAAACTGCGATGTATTGACATCACCCTGCCCTGCGTTCGCGATATTAAGCATTGGTATTCGCGTTGTGTCCAATTTTAAATTGTGTCTTATCTTTCTTATCATTGACGATATTTATTTGAAACTTGGAATATATGTGCGTTATCATAAAGATCAACCTTAACCAATAAGGCAAATAACTCAAAAATAAATTTGCTTGATTTAAGCTCCTTTTCGACTTAGAAATTTTTAAAGCCATTATCATGCACCCTATAGCCGAGCGTTGGTATCCACTATTTGCTTCGGTTTAATTATAGAATCTGGCTTCTGAGCACTGCTTTTTTTTTTGCATTAATTTCATTTTTCCTGTTGATTATTGTATTATTCCATATTATGCGTGACAGTACCCCTTTACCAATGAATTCTTTTGGCATAATTGAATTGGCCTGACTGTCTGTATGGTAGTGATAATTAGAAAATGAGGTCTCGTGTGAGTTCGTATCCTTCGTTCTTTAGAGATTACAGATCACTAGATTTCCTGGCCTTCAGTACTATCAGTACTTTGATTAACACCAGGGCCATAATTTGAAGTATTTTGGTAGAGGGTCACTAGATGATGCTACATGCCATATATGAAAGCTCTAGCCCTTACGGTTTGGGACAAGAAGATTTTTAAAGATTTCCTTCTTTATCTCTATGTGAAATCCCAGAACCCACAACATAGGGCCAATTTCCACACTAGGGCCATAATTTGAAGTATTTTGGTAGAGGGCCACTAGATGATGCTACATGCCATATATGAAAGCTCTAGCCCTTACAGTTTGGGACAAGAAGATTTTTAAAGTTTTTTTCTTTCGGTTGCCATGGCAACCAGAGTTCTTCATGGAATTCAAATCTTTGAAGTATTCTGAAAGTGCATCACCTAAGGATCATTTCTGTGAAGTTTCATTGAAATATGATTGGCGGTTTCAGAGGAGAAGATTTTTTAGTAATTGTTTACGGACGGACAGACAGACGGACAGACGGACGGACGGACGACGGACATTGACCGATCACAATAGCTCATCCTGAGCACTACGTGCTCAGGTGAGCTAAAAAAAAAAAAGGGGGGGGAGCCTTTCTACTAAAAGGGTAGGAAATATCTTGGGAAAAGGAGAAATGCTGGTTCGATTTATCAGAATTTTCTAAAAGTTTCCCATACATGTAATTTTTGGCCTCGGCTTGGCTTGCCAAGCCGAAGACCATAGTAATTATGTATAATAACATTTCAACCCCTATCCAAGCACTTACGGAAAAACCCGAGGAAAAGTGCAAAGTACCGCTTGCAATGCATCTCACTATGCTTAAAACAAGAGGGCCATGATGGCCCTGTATCGCTCCACTGGCTTATAAATATAAACCACGAAGAAAAGTCTTCACTATATAAGCCCTTATAAAACTTTGACCTCATGGCTACAGTCTGACTAAATGGGGAATATTGTATTAGAAGAATAACATGCCAAATGTGGGAGTTCTTGGCCTTATGGCTGGTAACAAGATGGTTTCTGAACTTTTCACTCCATAAACCCATGTAAAACTTGTGATCCCTGGTGCAGGGCCAAACTTGATCCTAGAGCTGTAACTTGGGCCCTCTTTGTAACTGTCCACTAAATAATGCTATAATTATATGCAAAATTTGGTAGCCTAAGCCTTATGGCTATGTACACCAAGATTTGAAAGTTTTCCCTATGTAAGCCTATGTAAATCTTGTGAACCCCCCCCTCCAAGTATGAGGCCAAATTGACCCCAGGACTATACTTTGGACACTTTTGGTAGACTCCAACTAGATCAAGCTAAATGCCAAATTTGGTAGCTCTAGGCCTTATGGTTTCAGACAAGAAGATATTTAAAGTTTTCTCTATATAAGCCTATGTATAAAACTTGTGACCCCTGGGGAAGAGCCAATTTTGACCCCAGGGCTATAATTTCAAGAAACATGATAGAGGTCTACTACATAAAGCTACATGCCAAATTTGGTAGCCCTATGCCTTATGGTTTCAGACAAGAAGATTTTTAAAGTTTTCTCTATATAAGCCTATGTAAAACTTGTGACCCCTGGGGAAGAGCCAATTTTGACCCCAGGGCTATAATTTCAAGAAACATGATAGAGGTCTACTACATAAAGCTACATGCCAAATTTGGTAGCCCTATGCCTTATGGTTTCAGACAAGAAGATTTTTTTAAAAGTTTTCTCTATATAAGCCTATGTAAAACTTGTGACCCCTGGGGCAGAGCCAATTTTGACCCCAGGGCTATAATTTGAAGAAACTTGATAGAGGTCTACTACATAAAGCTACATGCCAAATTTGGTAGCCCTATGCCTTATGGTTTCAGACAAGAAGATTTTTAAAGATTTCCAATATTTTTCAGTTTTGTTGCCATGGCAACCAGAGTTTTTGAAGGAATCAAATTCTTTCAAGAAATTCTGAAGAGGACCATGTCAGGATCATTTCTGTGAAGTTTCGTGAAAATCGGATGGGTAGTTTCAGAGAAGAAGATGTTTGAAATAAAAGTTAACGCACGGACGGACGGACGGACGACCGGACGGACGGACGGACGGACGCACGACGGACACCGGGCCATGACATAAGCCCGCTGGCCTTCGGCCAGTGGAGCTAAAAACGACTCATGAAAATGAAAAACATATTTGAGTTTCAACATCATAGTTTGGTTTCAGATGACAAAAAAAAAAAACTTTGGTAGATGTGCGATGTTAATCATAAGAGAGTGTTTGACTAAGAATTTCGAGCTCTAATGGGCTTTTTTATAACTGCAAATAAGTGCGCTGTAATATTGAAAGAAACATTCGGCAAACCTCGGGCAATCCGTTTATCAAATGATTAGATGTAGTTACGGAATCGACCGAGTTGTGACGAGCGATGTTGCCGTCTATTCCTATTTACACTATGTGAATGACAAAATGCAGACGATGGGTTAATTCCCCCAAAGTAGCTGTTTCAAAACCTCGGTAAGATTTCTGTGCTACTCGTATCTAAAGGTATAAATAAATATTTGACTGACACAGCATGTACGATGCCTTATTTCTTCTTGTCAGAGTTGTCCCGATATCGTGTGACATCTCGGACCATGACAATTTCGACCCATTACAAACTAGGCACACAAAATCGAGTATGTAAAGTTACACAAGGTATAAAAGTTTGTAATATGAGCACTGGAAAACCAGCCAGGTAGACTTAAATGGCGGGCGTGTTATTTCATAGATCAGACTTCCCATTTAATGCTATCTGATCTTGATTCTTGATTTCCTTAGGTATTTATCGGTAAGTGCTGACGAATTTTGACCCGAGTTTTGTATCGGGTGGTGGGCGTTTTACATTGAAGATCAGACTTCTTACTACGTGCAATCTGATCTTGATCTATGCTGTCAATACAGAATATTTCACTGTTAATCGGCAGTGAGAGGGATTTATGTTTTAAACACGCTGTTTGTGGATATTTTTGGAAGGTTCGGTTCATCTGCATGCAGTAACTTTATTAATGAAATAACATAAATGTTTTCTGAAAAAAATGGCAGTAAAAATATCCAATGTGGCTATCGTATTGTTTTCTCCCCCTGCAGTCAAAAAATGCCTCCAAGCATTTTACGTACTCTTATCTAACCGGTTTAGCACATCATAATCTGAAACTCAAAAATACGAAGAACATCATTAGTGCAACTTAATATACAGATACATTAAAGCGCACAACGTGCTATTCAATGACACATTCAAGAACCTGCTAAAAAAGATATTAATTGATTAAAACAACAAAAATACATGATTTGATTATAACATTACTCGGCGATAGTTGTTAAAAGTTTTAGCACTTTATCTTCATCCATAAAAATAAGTGCCCCAGACTTAATCAATGCATCAAGTGCTTGAACACGACTTTGTACAGGTCGTGTCATTTGGTACATTACATAATTACTATATTTGTCTGGAGGTTTTCACTCTCTTGTTGAGCGTCTAGGTGTAGGTTTCGGTGCTTCTATTTTTACTTTATCTTCTTTCAGATCTGTCTCTGTATCAGTATTCTTTTCTTCTTGGATCTGCGCCTCTTCGACCAATTTTTCTTCATTCTGCGCCTATGTTTCTACTGTCTCTGACTCTTTTGTTTCAACCACTTTTTTTTTCTGTATCTTTCTCTTCTGTTATCGTCTGATCCTTCTGTGTTTCAACGGTCTGCTCGGTATGACCACCATTACTTGCCCCACGTTGGGCGCCATTTATAACCAAGTGATAACTGTCCTTAGTATGGATTGGTAAATGAATGAGAAATCAAAGGACTGATAGTCCTGAGAGTCGCCTGGTGTGTGATGGTGTGTAAACTCATCTGCTTTACATCACCCTTTTTTGAATGTCAAAACAAAAATCTATTAACAGTATTCAAGATACAAAGTAACCTGACCGCAAAATTTGTATATGCAAGCATAGATTCTGAATTGTCACCCTAACATTACAAACAAAAATATCAAACTTCACACGAAAAAGAAACACGTAGAAAGAATTGTGCTTTATGTATCAGTAATTAGTTTGAAAAGTCCAAAGTGAACTAATCTTTTACCCTAGTGACTTCAATTAAAAAAAAAGAAAAGATTATCAAAAGGTATCGTGAAAAAAAAAAAATAATAATAATTGATGAACTTCTATCGCTATTTGCAGTTCCTCCTTAGCTTAATGCCTTAAAAGAATCTGGACAAAACTGAGGCCTCTGGGTGGCTGCAGGAGAAATCGTCCCTTAGAGAAATTGTCCCTATATTGAATTTTGGAGAAATTGTCCCCATATTCAAAATTCTTTTATAGTGTTTTTAAAGATGTCTTAGAAAACTTTTTTTTTAAACGTTTTCTTCCCTGCTACTTAGGTTTTCTTAATTTAAGTGCTATAAACTGTCATTGTTAATACAGCAATGACTAGAAATGTCGCTGCTACAGCACAAGCCAAACAATATGGCCCAATAACGTGACCATCGGCCTCTGAGGCCCACACAACCTTTCTCTTATGTCTGGCCTAGTGAGCCACATTTTCACCAGAGGCAACCAATTTCCAACATGTGCAGTATTTCAACAAAGTTTAATGTCCGTTGGACTGGAGGCTCTACTATACAGTGAGACACTACTATACAGTGCCCATAACTTTCATCAGCGTAGCTGACTGCTGGTCTACTTCATGGTTTTGACATACTGGAATGAATAAATACAATTCTGAGAATTATAAAAAATGTTGACATATTTATTCTGCGTCCCCCCTTCTTAGGCCTGTTTGAAATATCACGAAGCTTGCAACCGCTAATTAATATCTTTTAAATTTTTAAAAGCGTTACCCTATAACCCATTACCATATGTCCACATGTATTTTCAGACACATCAATTTTAGCAATAACTAGTCACTACTCAACCCTTCTTGTCGCTTCCTGACCCTGTGCGTTTAAAAAAAAGTATTGAGAACGATCTCATGCTTAGCACAAAACCGTACTCAACGGCCTGAGTTTTGCTCACGGGAGTTTTGAACTCAGACGATGCTTATAAACGTCGCTTTAAAACGTTTCATCTGAGCACAGTACGCACTAAAAATTCGTTCACGAACGTAAGCGATCCAACGATCTAAAAATAGCCGATAATAGCAGATTCGGCCCCAAGAAGATTTAGCCCATGGCCCATAGCCAGCCACATTTTTAGAGAAGACTCGTCTTAAAAATTCTGAAAGTTCGGCCCCCAAAAATGAGAAGATTCGGCCCAATTACTTTTCTTAATTATGATTATGCCTAACTTGTCATAATTTATGGTACATACTACAGGTTCGGAAAATGGCAAGTTCGGTATAAATTATCTATGTAGTAAATGATTTGGAGGTTTAGAAGTTCAGTATACTTTTAGTACTTTATTATCATTATTTCTTAATGTGCCCAAGACCCCCCCCCCCCCCCCCCCCCATACACACACACACACACTGATGCGGTTGTGATTGATTGGGTTTTGTCCCGATGAATGGAGACAGGTGTTGGTGATGAAAGCCATGCAAAGGTGTGATTAACGCCATTCTGCAGCATTTCTTTCCATTATCGACACTTTAAATCAATTAACCCTCCACTCCCTTTAAACCGAACTTCGTCGTCATTTACCAAAACCCCTGTCAAACTTTGGTATAAATCTTAGTTGCAGTTATAGGTCACTCAAATATTTTGGGGCATTTTAAATGGACTTTTCGGTAAGACTTGACTGAGCTGTGTTTCAGTATATCTGATGCTTCTATCGCTAGCATATTGATAGACCTTTGTCACCGACGCTGACTACGGACCACGGACACCTGACCGCGGACTTTTAAAAGGGGTTGTCTCAAAGTAGTAAAATAAAAAAAAAAAAAGGAGGGAAATAACGTCTCTCAAACATCTATTTTCATGTAACAAATTATGCATTATCTTCCGCATTGTCTGACCTTATTCCGAGTTCACGTAGAATTTTTGGACCCGTTTCTTTTCATGAATTCCTGGTTGGATCTGATAATGTCCGCCAGAGATCACAAACTGGATATCAATAAGCCGTGTGAAGAGTATTGTACATGTAGTATCGTACCTCAATTTGCACGAAATTATCGGTCTTAATTCTCTTCTTTCGTTAAAGGGAAACTATATTGAAATAACATGGTTTTATGGTTAAATCTATTTATTTTTAACACTGAGAAATGGAGAAGTTACATGTACTTGTTTTGAGTAATTACTCCAATTTCTTCAACCGCCATTTCTATGGCCGTGTCAACCGGCACACCAACACCCTCAAACTCATAACTCCCCCCCCCCCCACACACACACACAACGACAACAACAACAACTGCAGCATTGACCAAGCGGTTAGAGAGGGTAACGACGACGTGTGTTCGAATCCTGCCTGGTCATACCGAAAACATACATGTAGTTTGCAAAATAGAAGATAGAATAAAATAGAAGTGATGACTCCCCCCCCCCACCCCCTCTGGGCCTTAGCCTTGGCCGTCAGGATTACGGAGACAGCACTAGGTCTGGCTTTCCAGTGTCAGAATAACGGACTGGGCAAATCCTGTTTAAAAAGTCGAGGAAAACACACGGATAGGTAAATTGTGGCCGAATCTGACTGAAAAGTTGTTGAAAAGGGCGTACAACTCTAATTACAACAATACCAAAATCGCTTCGCTATGTTTTGAATATACGAGGGCCCATCAATAATTTCGAGAACTAATCTTATATCAGAAAAACACGTCAACCAACATACATTCAACATCTACTCCTTTTCAAAGTAACGTCCCTTGCACAGTTTGCACTTATCCCACCGTTCGACCCATGCCCGGAACACGTGATGCAGGCCGTCACGTGACATATCCCGCAAATATCTGTCAACGGCACGCCTCAACTCCTCTCTTGACTCGTACTTCTCACCACGTAGCTTATTTTTTAGATTTGGAAATAGCCAGAAATCGCAAATTGCCAAATCTGGGCTGTACGGAGGGTGTGGTAGTATTTCTATATCCAGTTCCTTAATAGTGTCTACTACAACGCGACTGCTATGGCTTGGCGCGTTATCGTGGTGCAGCAGAATCCCGGACCTCATAAGTTGTGGGCGCTTTCTCTTGATAGCCGGTAGCAGATCAGATTTAATTAATGATGCATAATAGTTACCAGTAATTGTAGTTTTTGGAGGAACAAAGTGATTCAAAATAATTCCTTGGATATCACAAAAAATTATGGCCATTACCTTACCGGCAGACCTGGAAATCAACGCTTTTGTTGGCGAAGGCGAAGAAGGATGCTTCCACATTGAGCTTTGTTGTTTACTTTCCGGCTCAAAAAAGTGTATCCATGTCTCATCACATGTAATTATTCGATTCAGAAAGTTTTCGCCCTCGTCATTGTAACGTTGACAGTATTCATGACACCTTTTGACCCTTTGTCCCATTTGATCAGGAAGCAGCAAGCGCGGTACCCATCTTGCTGAAACGCGGCGCATTCCGAGCTTATTGGTCATAATGTCCTGAGCTGTACCATACGAAATGTCAAAGTGTCTAGCTACAGTTTCAACAGTTACTCTTCTATCTTCAAGAATAAACTCTTGAATTTCAGCAACTTTCTTCTCAGTTGTTATAGTCACAGGTCTGCCAGTATGTTTATCATCTTCCGTTGATTCTCTACCGTCTTTAAAGCGCCGCATCCACTTTGAAATAGCACTATTCGCTAAACATGAGTCTCCATACACTTTATGCAAATCATCACGGATCTCCGTAAAAGATTTACCGAGTAACACATAAAACTTTATCACAACGCGTTGCTCGCTGGTACAGGATGACGCCATTTTTAAACGAACGCTCTTGATATGACGTCATATTTTTGTTATGACGTCATATATTTTTGACGTCATCGTATTGGAGTTAGATGAGTTAATTGGAAAAGGAATGAGCTTTAATCATACGAATTTTCATGACAGTACGTCAACGTGTAATTGAATAGTGGAATTAGTTCTCGATATTATTGATGGGCCCTCGTAATTTCATGGTTTGTATGATTTGTTAGATTTTGATCCTGAAGAGGAGATTTGAACTTTATCAATATTTTTTCTTTATTCCACAGAATATGCGCCCAACAAGAAAAAGACATTTGCTTTCCATAATGCCGGTGCTGTATCGAGTACAACTAAGCACACACACACACACACACACACACACACACATATATATATATATATATATATATATTTTTTTTTTTTCAATTGCTAAATTTTTTCATCTGCTTTCACAATCCCTACCATGTACAATGTAAGACTTGGTGTTGACGCCAGGAACAACAACATATAAAAGACGTGTTTTCCTTGTTTCCAGAGGATCGTCGATCAAATAGGGGAGACAACTGAGACATTCATTCGGTTGATCAACATTCTTGACGGTCGTGATATTCAAAACAACAGACATGCATATAAACTGTCAGTTCTTAATGTTCAAGGTTCTTTTATTTCTAGTGCGGTTGCGACAACATCCTAGCTTGTGTTCTGTGTTTCCTCTCCAGCAAACTTAACGTTATTGTTTCCTCAATGAAAGGAACGTTTACTCCATGTTTCAACTTTTATATTGCTTTTTTCATACGCTGGCTCTTTAGAAATCAGTGGCTAGATCTACTGGGGAAATTACACAAAATCCCCTCAGCAGTCGGAGCCAGTTGATGGGACGTCGCAACAAATAAACATGTCTGCGATAGAACCAAAGAAACAGTGCTCTTCAGATCATCAGAGCTGCAATTTTATGCATTAAAGATAGTGACAGACAGTAACGGAAAGAACTGTATATTGAAAGCAGATTTCGCACAAACGCACAGCAGTTCGCCTTCTTGGCAAAGATTGGCCCTTGGGAAGAACTTGACTTCCCTGCTGACTGCATTTACTTGCGGATGAAATGCATTTCTAATTAACGTCCTATACTTACAGCTTTCACAGCAGCCCGACTAAAAAAAAAACCACAAGAAATCGAACTGCGGAAATGTCGAACGTTTAATCGACACTTAAAAGCATACAGTGTGACAGACTAACAAACATTAGCTAGTCTAAGGTCATACAAGGCAACTGGCGCAGTTTGGAGACACTCTAAGCAACTTCTAGACAGAACAGTCAAGATCTGTGTTGGTCATGTCTGTCGACGTAAAGAAATTAGGTTGAACCATTGAAATAGCAAGTTAAGCTTACTAACTTATTATTCGTTATAGTTCTCCTTTAAATTCACCTCATTATTGCATTATTTCGTTTGAGACATCCCCTTTGAAAAGTCCGCAGTCTTGGGTTCGTAGTTCGTAGTACGCGACGGTGACAAAGGTCTATTAGCAGATGTTAAGGCATGCTGACGCAGTGTCACAACTTTTTTTTTTTTTTTTTTCTTTTTCAAAAACAACCAAATTTGGACAGTGTCAAAGATCAAGTATGGACAAAAACATATACATACGCATAAAATACATAACAACTTTGGCTTATATTTCAAACGAAATCCTTTTATAGGTAGTAAATCCAGACAAATAAATTTTACATAATTATCATAATATATGAGTGGAAATAAGAAATATATGAGAAATTATATATATAATATATATGTATAAAAAAAAACAGGAAAATTACATAAACGGGCAAAGTTTTCCAAAATTCCCCCAATCTTCTCCGCAATACAATACAATACAATTCTTTATTGCCTCCTAATCGGAAGATATTGCATGGTACATTTTAACATCAACAGATCTGAGAAAAGTGAAGGTGAACAGTGATTTAGTGAGTGCAGTATAAACACGAAAGACAGATATTTTAGGAATGAAAGTTAAACATTACAAGTACAAGGAAAGAAAAAAAAAAAAAAGTATTGGCAACAATCACATGTTTGACAAAAATGCGAAACGTACTTCCAGTCTCTTGACAAGTATGATATTGATTTTCTTAGAACATTTCAATGCAGCGCACAATGTATTTGAAGCAGGCTTGTAGAAATTCTTGTTCAATGCTGCGATCTAAGAATGGTGGAAGCGCAGCACCCATAATGCGTAACGCTAGTGCCCATCCAGCTAGTTTGCCGGATCCTGAAAACAAAAAATGAATTGAATTACTACCCTGAACAATTAACAAAAACTGATTTTTGGGGAAAATTATCGTAGTTTTAGCAGTGGCAATAACGAAATCAACGTAAACACTAGCTTCGGTGGTATTTTCTTGAAATTAGTAGCTCCCTACCTTAAAATGTAATGATTACAGAAGTAGCAACCAACCTTAAAACGTAGTGTTTACGTTACAACCAATCAACTTCCGTTTAAAAATAGAACACCGTCGATTTTTTACCATTGATTATTACAAGCATATTATCTGGCATCTTCGCAAGCCAAGGATACTAACTCCACTTTGTTCGTTACGTACCCTTGGCCGCTCGCCTCTTTAAAAATCGAAACTCCCGCTGCGCCACCTATCGAATATCACGAGTTGCGTAACCTTTGCTGATGTTATTTCTGACCAATCAAAATGCTCGTAATAAAATTTGTTAGGCTATGCATCAAATATGGCTGCGCTTTCGGATTCATCACAAATTTCTGAAATTAATCAGACATACGATGATTCGCAATCATTTGGCTGTGGAACCCGTCCTAATATTTCACAAAATTGATCATGAACTATAAAAACTCATTAAATATCGATCGTCTACTCTTTTTTGGCAAATTTTCGTCACAAACACGACAACTTTTGTTTTTGATGGGCGCCGCCATTATTGTTTTCTGTTTCGCGGAAAATCTTGTTACGGATGGTTTGATTGGACGCGATGGGTTTTGATCGCATCCAATGAAGTCGCGCAGCGGGCGTTTCGATTTTTAAAGAGGCGAGCGGCCAAGGGTACTACCGTAGTATCCTTGGCTTGCGAAGATGATTATCTGGAAGAGCTCATGTATTGTCCTTCCAGCTACGACTCCGATGGGGCAAATGATTTTAAATCTGTTAGCAAAAAGTTTAATCAACACCTCTTTTCTTTGGATACACTGCCCTGCCGTCGTTCTGCACAGAACTATGAGTCGGACTCCTGAAGACGAGCAAGAATGCGCTCCTTGAGCATGAGATTGAGCTCAAACAAGTTTTATAAGCACGGGGCCTAGACGTAATGTTGGACCGCCACAATCATTAATTAGTAGGACTTAGAACTGTGTCCATACCAGCTGAAAGCTGTAGATCTATATATTGCTTTGGTATAAACTAAATATTCGCGATTCACAAACTGCGTGACGTTATGTCCACCTTTGACAAACACTGCAATAAAGTTTTAATTTGTGTGGGTTATTGTAGATCTGTTTTTGGGTAGATCTATTTCAATTCTGGTGGAGTGAAGAGTCAAGCCCTCAGATTGGTGATTGTTAGAACTGTGCAATTTCCACACAAATTCCGAATTCACTCAAAATCAAAAGCCGATGAGGGACAACGCAAACAACGGCGACTGATTCATAAGAATGTAAATTTATGATGAATCTCTGGTACACATGACATCATATCACGTGATCACAATATCTATATTTGTTCCACAACTATACTTAAACGTCGATTTTTTGTCACTCTTATACACACACAAAATCTACATAAACAACATTGAACGGTTATTATAAATTTTGGAACTATTGTATATGTTTATTCAAGAATGTACAATACTGTTTGTAAGATTTTTTTGCCATTCATTTCAATCGAAAAAGATATTTCGTATAATCCTTTACAAGTGACACAGAATCGCTGTTCAACTATACATTCCATCTTTAGAAGCACCTGCTGAGCGGTGATTTAGTGCAGCCAAAGGCCGTGCACGTTACGTACGGCCTTACCACAGTGTTTCGGTTCAGCCCGCAAAATATGCTAGTGCAAGGAAGTAATGTAAAGTCTAGAATAAACATTTGCGTAGTTCTAAGCTTATGTACAATTCTTCCACAAATGGAAGCGTGCCGTAGAAAAGACGATTTCAGTCGTAGAGTATTTCCCTTTAGGCGTATCCGGAAACTGTTTCATGACTGCCCATACATAGATATATGCAAATTATACTTGATGCTTGTGTAAACGATTGGTTATCGTATATGCAAGTGGACTAAATGATTGTTTCAAAGATTTGAACTGTTGAATTGTTCAGTCTTTAAAGACATATTCATGATCACAAAATGCACCATTTCCGAGTTATAATTTTACAGCGGAAAAAAACTTGCTTGTTCACCGAATAATTACGGAACTAGGTTACGTCTCGCAAACCGGAACTGGGACAGGAAGCAGTACAAGGCCGGAGGTATGCTTACGTCACCCCATGGATCAAGATGATAACAATGAGAGCCTGGTTGCTAGGCAACCAGGCGACTCAAAAACCGGTCTAAATGTATCTTTTTTTAATCTTTCGTAGGCGTCTTGTACATCTACATACAATCAATCTATGGGATTAACTGTACATGTAATCTATCATCTCTCATCTCAAATTGTCTCCGCCGTGCAGGTGAACACAATAGATATCAAAGGACTGATAGTCCTGAGAGTCGCCTGTCGCTTAGTTGTTTGAAAGTTTAAGGGGCATTAAACCAGATTTTGACACCCCCCTTTTTTCGGAGGAGGGGGTTGAATTTTTAGTAAATAAAAATCAAAAGGACGTGGCTTTTTACTCTGAATGGCGACAAAAATGCAAAAATAAAATGCCTCCTGTGACCTTCAACCATAGTTAGCTACTATACCAACTGTTTAAGATCATGTGACAAGGAGTATTTCAGTATGGAAATCCCTTTGTTACAGACGAGGTTAGATGTAGGTTACTAGGTACGGAATCGGCTGAGTTGTGACGAGTGCGTGGAAAGGTGGAATAAACATAGAACTTTCCCTGACAAGCCAATTCCTGGACGACAATTTTTTTCAGAGGCAGTTCCCAAACACTTTTGTTCTAAGTCAAACTACATGTACCTATTACTTACTATCATTAACAGTTATTGTTGGTAATCATTGAAAATTAAGGATATTTATTGATAACACATATTTTGTGATTGGATCATTTGTACCTGTTATTCTATATATCTTATAAACATTTGGCAACAAAAGCATCTGGTTGGCGTCCGCACCGTCTGTAGATGTCAGTCTTATCCTAAACTACATCAGGCAAACACACACAAAACCGTTAAAATATAACGATTCGAGCTTCTGGAAATACGTGACATTTCAGAGCTATAATAACATGTTAATCTATCACTGAAATATGAAATATTGCAAATTAAAGAGTTGTCAGAAATCAAGTGAAAAAGAAACTGAAAGAAATAATTATACCCCATCATAAAAGTACTATCTAAGGTTCCTCAAAATATAATCAAAATCGATGAGAGTCAGAAGATCAGGCTGTACATCGCATACAGTGTGATCCGAGTTTACACCACCTGCAGTTCAAGAGAAATTGCATATGTATACATGCCATGATAGTTGTCTGAAATTGTCGGGAAACAGTGTACAGATGTGTCAGGGAATTATCTTGTCCGGGAACTGTGTTGTTCCCGCGAAGGTGAAGGTTGTTGCTATAAAGAGACACCGGTAATATGAATCTCAGCACATCTTGAACGGCATATAAAGATGTTTGGGCTTGAAAATACTTTGAGAAAAAAGACAACCTTATCTATTGTATACTTAATATATTTTGGGTCAAGTTTTGTTGGTTAAATCTTCCTAGGAGAGTAAACTCTCACAGTTTAACAAATTAGCCTACGACACAATTTCCCTCTATGACCGAGCACCAATGCCGTTCGACATTGCCTTTTCCTTCTGTCATTGACTTATTTTAAATCAGAAAAGGGTATGAGGGCTGGAACCAAATTAATGCACTTTAAGTGGGTAATTTGGCCAATGAAAAAAGAATAGTTTTATTAATAACTGTTGCCGTATATATAGCGGGGCTTCCAAAGCACACGCCAGACGACATCCTGATATGCAAATTATTCTCGGGTGCATGGAAAAACCGAAATTCACTTCGAACCGCATTTTTACCGAAATTCATTTCTTAATAACCGTATTTCACCTCGTATGACCATATTTCACATCAAATAATGAATTCTTCGCCATGTTGATTTCTCATTTTGCTAATTTATTATGTAATATAGCTTATCCACATGTCAAAAAAATCTTTTCAAAAGGAGTTACATGTTGTTCTAAAAAACCCTAACAAATTATTGTTAGAATAAGATATTTTCCAGAAAATTAGCATACAATTATGCTGTTCATAAATATATTTCATTTCAGATCAAAAGTTATCACTATGGCAATAAAATTTGTCATACTTGGGTGAAATGCGGTCATCAAGAGGTGAAATTTGGTGAAACCCGGTTCGAAGGGAAATCCAGTTTTCCACGGACCGATTATTCTCGGTGCCAATGTGAAAAAGTTCAGTGTTCGTGTATCCTAGAGCAGGAGACAATTATTTCAAATATTTACGCATTTGAATACTTGAGCTGTAAGGGACGTCTTCGATATATCTGAAAATTTAGCAACTGAAAATTATGTACGATAGAAGCATTGAGGATAATGCAACAATACAAATGAAATACGCAACGTCTCGCAAACCGGAAGTCAGTACAAGGCCGGAGGCATGCTTACGTCACCCCATGAATCAGGATGATAACAATGAGAGCCTGGTTGCTACGCCACCAGGCGACTCAAAAAATCTAAATAGATCTATAGCATTTCTCATTTCTTTTTATATCAGACGATAACGATCAAGATCAGACCACATTTTGCCAGCTAGATCGTGATCTATAGAAAAAGGATTCAAATTTCATAAAACCACCCCATTTTGACCACGCCAAAAGAACTTTGTGGACCACCCCCACAGGGAATAAATTTATTTGTTTTGCTTGATACTAGATTAATGAAGTAAAACAAATTAATTTATTCCCTGCGTACCCTCATTGTTGGACCGTGAGGAACCGGGTCAATTTATCAAAACGCCAACTGTAGAGAAAAATTTTGTTTAATATACTGGTCAACTAATGAAGAAAATAAAAAGCATGTACAAACCAAACCTAAGTGTCGCAGAGAGACCCAGCAAAAATGACGAAAATGAAGGCAATGCAACTAACCACGAGATTTCTGTTCCCGCCAAAGTTAAGATCGTCGTGACAAACTGCTTCTCTTAAATTTCGTCTTTCGCGTCTGTTGAGAAGTTCTTTTCGGTTTGCAATCTGCAATTCGTTCACTGACGATGAAACAAAAGTCTTTACCAGAAGCAGCAATGTGTAACTTTGTAAAGTGATTTTGGGTACGTTTAATTTACGCTTTTCAACATGGCGTTCGATAATGTCGTCTGCATTTAATGACGGAAATGAACTTTAAATGGCGAAAAGGATATCTATTCAAAGAAGCAAATTACACGTATTGGTAGCAATTGCAGTTGTCCACAACACTTAACAATAAGAAGGGAAACCATCAGAAATTTCTTAAACGGAACCCAGAAATAATGAAAAAAAAAAGATCTACTTGGTAAAATGTTAAAAAAAAAAAAAATACCTGCGTAAGTGTGTGGAGGGGAGGGAGAATGTTCATATTCATAAAAATATACTCCAAGTCCTTAACAAATCACTTCGTTGGCAGTTGTATGGTACCATTTTTTTCTCCCTAAAGAGGTATCTTCTTTTCATGTACGAGTACTGTCCGTTGGAGGTTGAAATTGTATTTTTGCAGTCCACAAAAAGTCTCCTTGCTGACAGACGGAATGTATTTTGAGTCCCTAAAAGCGTTGTCTGCGCATGTCATATTCTTCGAAGATGATGTATTTGAAAAATGCCATCCAGCGGGAGATAACGCCCTAAAAGTCCCTTCGTTTGCAGTAGAGATGTATTTTCAGATTTTACAATGTCCCTTCTTTTACCATGGAAGTGTATTTTTATTCCTGAGGAAGTCGCATTGTTGGCTGTGGAAATGTATCTTGAGTCTCAGGAGATCATTTAGTCGGCAGTCCACGTAAGGTCTCCAACTCAGCGCTAGAAATGTATTTCGGTCCTCAAGTAGTCTCTTCTTTAGATTTAACCCTTTACGAATGCTGGTGATCAGCATTTTCTACTTTACTTACATTGTCTTTTAAGTTTTCAAAGACGAAATCCTCATTTTTAGGCTCATTTAATTTGTCCTCTGCAGCTGCTTGCATATTGGATGACCCTAAAATTTTCAAGCGCGGTAAAGAGTCAATTAAATCGCATTGTGTGTCTCTAAAATACCTGTCTATATGGGAAGCAGGTCTATTTCGAGTCCAAAAAATTTCCTCGCCGTTCGAATGGGAAATGTATTTTCCTTTGCATTGGAAATGTGTAGGCCCTGTTTTCAGACACCAAAACGTTTGTTTTTTTTTTTAAACTAGAATTGTATTTTGAACATTAATCAAAAAGTAGTTTCATAGCTATGGAAACGTATTTTTTCAGCCCTTCTGTAGCCTAGTCTCTGTATTGGCACTCGCGGTATATTTCCCCTCTCCGCCGTCCCCCTCCCACAAAAAATCACGAACTGCTTCATTTGGCCATGAGAGTGCTAATTTAATCCAGCGTTTTTACCATTCTTAATTTTATGAATTTCGATGTTATTTACATATTTTACCTTCCTTTTACCTTTATCAGACAATGCGTTTGAAAACAAAAGTGCCAAATTAAGAGACTTCTTGTAGATCTAACCAGCATTTGGTCCTTTTCCACCATTTTTTTTTTTTTTCGGTTAAACTAAATCCAAAGATTTGATCCACGAATGAGTTGTTGTCTGCAAATGCTTTGAATATAGACGAGTCTATTTATTTTTATCGTGTCTGAAAATGAGTTGATTAATATGGCGGCAAAACGATCTGAGGGCAGGGGCGGAGCAGAATCCAAGCCTACAACTGATAGAACTATCAGAAAAATAAAATGTTGCCCTGATAACAACTAAAATACTATTGAAAACGGGAAAAAATCTCAAAGGTACAAGGACCCCCCACCCCACCCCCCTCAAAAATACAAAAAAAAAAAAACTTCTGCAATTCTTTCAGCACCATAGAAAAACTTTCGCCTACGAAATAGTTTAAGATAAGACTGCACAGAACGTACGTTCTGATCGTAGATATATACCTTCCGCTTGTTTATTCAAGACTATGTGCTAAAATTCGTTTAGATATTCAGTAGATTGCTCTTTGAGGTCCAGATTATTATATAATAAGCACGGCGCTGAAAGAGTTATAGTTCGTTCAGACTTTGTTACGAAACATCCGGACGCAATTGTCATAGCAATGTCAAACCTTATGTCCATTGAGTCTTATTGACATTTCTTGGATAGGAAGTTCGCAGTTTTTATCTTTTTTCCAATACTGGCCAGGGAGAAATTTGGCAGAAACAGATTTAGGATATAAATCATTTTCTCGGATTTTCAACTCTTCCAAAATCCCGCAGAAACCTATAGAATCGAACGCGACGTCATTTTGTCCCTGACCCCTGCGTTAAAATCTTTACCCGACGACAAAAGTGTGGAAGCGTCCAAATTCAAAGCATTTGCAGACGGCGAATAAAATGTACCTAAAATTATAAGATTTGGCTTTGAAAGGTTTAAAATATTGTGGGAAAAGGAGAAAATGCAGGGTACAAGGCGCACTGTGCACAGTGCCCTGGCAGGGTAGAACTAGTACTGGTGAAACCCAGCAAAGACATGAATACGAGTGACTGTGATATAAGTGTATACTGTTGAAAGGGGCGTAACACACCACCTAAATTATTCACCTAAACTATTAATCCAAAAAGCGCTGGAACCGACTTAAGTTGTTGTTTGCGGACAGTATAGATCAAGATTAGACTGCACAGAACGTGCAGTCTGACCTTGGATCTACACTGTTCGCTTCTTTGTCACATATTGTTGCTAAAACAACTCTGAAATGACAATATTTTGGACGTTTTTCCTAACTGAAAGGGTCCATTTAATTAATTCATTCTAGAAATAAGACCAAAATGCTTGCAATTTTGAGCCTTACTACCCAGAATATCCGCGCAAGCGGACAGTGTAGATCCGAGATCAGACTGCAATTTTGTGCAGTCTGATCTCGACCTATTCCGGCCGCATTGGCAACTATAATTGTCACGGTGCCTAAGGGCCAATCGTTGCTCCTGTTTCCGACTGGTCACTTGGATTTTAGGCTGACCCCTATCACGTGACTCCTAATCCACCCAGGTGATTGTTACTCAGTGTGAACTCAGTCAACGTTTAGTCGGGCAAAATAGAGGTTCAAACAAAGAGTCAAGCAGGTTGATCCGGGAAAAAAATGAAGTAAGTCTCTTTTTCTTTCGTAATCTTTGTATTTTTTTCCATGAATAAGTAAAGTACATATATGTATCTCTAGATCTGGCATTGTAGTTGAAATTTGTGATTGTTTTCGTATAATTTTCCCTCGCATTTGTAAAACGCCAGCGTCTTTGTGCCTATGTTTGCGCCCGCCTCCCGATTTCCTTCTTAAAATGTCGCTCTAATATGCATTTCTTTTTGAAATTTGTGTTGAAACAAAGTTTTCCTTGAATAACTAGGAGATCGCAGACATCTTAGAAATTAAAAAAAAAAAAAAAAAAATGGGAACACTGGTGTGAGCGTGAATCGTAGCCTTTCGCACAAGGAGCATAAAAATGTGCATCTTCTTGTAATGGGTTCATTCTTTAGTGCATGGAGATATAGTTTTATACATCCGGCATTTACTACTTAGGGGAACATTGTGGAAAGTAGAAAAATTGCTTAGTGTAGGGATCATAGACATGTCTACATGCTGTATGATCCTTGCTTAGAGAAAGCAATACCGTGAATCCATTAAGATCAGAATTTCTTATCGAATGTTTATCCTTAAGCTGCTAAATAAATAAAGGAGAAATTTCCTGTTGATAGCAAAAGAAAAATCCAACATATTTATTGTGATTTCAAGGTTCTCTTTGCCTAAATCACCCTATGTTGGACTGTTTTGATCCAAAATCAGACTGTGTGTTTGTTGTGTGCAGTCTGGTCTTGATCTGTACACTCCAAGTCAGGATTGTGTGATAAAAGGTAAAGAGGCCTTCTTAAGTTATTTTTGCTGCAAATTATTTATTTCTTGTTTTGTTGAAAACTGATAAGTACCACAAAATACTCTTTTCTACATAGCCTATCAAGGAATAGATAGAAAAATGTTTTTTCTTACATACATCCTTTTTTTAACTGATGGTTTGCCAGCTATTGCATTGGTTAATTTAGAGATGTAGTGTTTTTTAAGTTTGTTGAGATTATTAAAAATCTGAATAGTCCCCCTTAAGAACTAAGGACAGCTTTACATGTCTTGGCAAAAAGTTTCATTCAGTATCAGACTACAGAACATGCAGTGTGATCTTAACGCTTTATCACACAATCCCGACTTTTAACAACCTTGAGAAGGAAGCCTTTTGAAAACATTGTGGGAAAAGGAGAAAATGCTGGTAACCAGCATTTTCTCTTTTTCCAGCAATGTTTTCTACCCTCCCGAAACAAACTTCATTTTTTTGGTAACATTTATTTCGTCATCTGCAAATGCTTTCAATTTGGACCAGTCTAAAATGTTGTCGTTCGGTAAAGGATTAAATGTTTTATCAAGGTAGGTATTCTGCGATAATGTCCCATCATAAGGCACACAGATTGGCATTTCTCCCTCTCTTCATTTCAGAATAAGTATTGATTGCATTTGTCTAGCTTATTTAAAAACAAAAACATGTATTTGCTCTAGTTCATAGGACGTTATTTCCCTCTCTAAACCCTGTACCACACTTGGGTTTTAATGACCCTTTGGAAGAAGCCTTTTGAAAACATTGTGCGAAAAGGAGAAAATGCTGATAACCAGCATTTTCTGCTTTTCCCACAATGTTTTCTATCATTCCAAAAACAGTTTTCAATTTTTGTGTCCCCTTTATTATGTCATGTGCGAAATGCTTTCAATATAGTTGAAGTCCAAAAGATTGTCGTTTGGTAAGGAGTTAAACATCTTTGGCAATACATGATCTTGGATTTAACCCTTTACCATACAATCCCAAGTTTTAATGACCCTGATAAAGAAGCCTGAAGTGTGGTGAAAAGGAGAAAATGTTGATTACCAGCGTTTTATTCCTTGTTCCACAAGGTTTTCTACCACTTTTATTATTAACCACTCAATCCAGACTATTATCGACCCTGAAGAAAAACCCTTTTGAAAACATTGTGGGAAAAGGAGAAAATGCTGGTATCTAGCATTTTCTCCTTTTCCCACAATGTTTTCTACCCTTTACAAAAAAAATTTAATTTTTGAGCTGCATTTGATTTGTAAACTGCAATGCTTTTAATTTGGACCAGTCGTTTGGTAAAGAGTTTAAGATAAATTACATTATTTAAGCCACATTTAATTTGTAGTTTTCCAAACACTTTCAATTTAGGCAAGTCTAAAATTTTTTTTATCCAGTAATGATTTGAACCACTTGCTATTCTGTGAAATATTTTTTAAAAGAAGCCTTGAATACAGCATTTAGGTCTCTTTTTTTTCTAATTGAAAATATTAGTCATTATAAGATAAAAATCTAAAGACAGTCTTGGTCAGGATGTATTGCAAAATATAGTGCACACATTGTAAATCCCAGATTAGACTACATATTGGGTATAGTCTAAACCCAATACATCTTTACTTGTTTTCAGCCAGATTTTTACCCATTTCAGTTTTTCACTCTACTGGCTGAAAGCCAGCAGAGCCTATGTCATAGCGAGGTTTCCGTCGTCCATCAGTCCATCACTCTGTCTGTTCATCTTTTTCTTGTTTACATGATAAATTCTGCATTTTTGTCGGATTTTCGTGAAACTTGCGCAGTTTGTTTATCTAATCAATAGCTTGAACCCTACTGATTTTGAAAAAATCTGACAATCAGTAAGGGAGAAGTTTCCATTTAAAGCTGAAAATTTACATATCGTGTTTACTGGATAAAATCAACATTTTTTTTTTATCCAACTCTTTTGTATTATCAAGGGATTGAACCATAAAAAAAAAAAAAAAAAAAATGAAGAAAATCCAGAAACCAAGAACTTACATGATGACTGAAAACCTAACATACCTTAACCTCTTTGGGTGAAATTTGTGGCAGAGGATTTTAAAAATGTCCTCTTGAAATATGGATGATAATGTTTGAGACATAAATACAAGTGGAAATATTGTGGCAAAATGCAATATAATTCGGTCATTCCCAACAATTTCTCCTTTGCCACATTATTTTTTTATTGTTGTATACAGCAAGGCCAAAGTCAACTGTGGGTGATTATGCTTTAATTCTTTACCAGACAATAAAACTTTGAACCTGTCTAAATTGAAAATATTTGCACACAACAAATTGTGATTGGAATAGTGGTATTCATCTTTTGTAAGGTAGAAAATGTTGGGGAAAAGGAGTTTTTTCTTGTTTTTATCCAACAATGTTTTCAATATCCATCCTACTCAAGGTCATATAAGCATTGGAATGTTTCTGGGAATTTCTTGGGCCTATGTTCAGTGCAGAATTAAATATTTTAGGGTAGGAAAACACCTATAGGCCATTACAGCATACTGAGGCAAGCCAAAGAGTATAATTATAATAAGTGTTTTAATCACCCTATACCAGACCACAAAACTTTTTACTTGTCCAAATTGCAAGCCTTTGCAGACAACATGTGACTTGTATGATGTAATTTGTTAAGGAATAGAAAAAGTTGTGGGAAAAGGAGAAAATACTGGTTACCAGCATTTTCTCCTTTTCCAACAATGTTTTCAAATGACTTTTTCCTTAGGGTTATTAAAAGTTGGGATGGTGTGGTAACACTATTAAATATACACATTTATTTAGAAATAATTTTTTTCACCTGGAACAACTTGGTGCTTATGTTACTTGTTAATAATTCTACATAAACTTATCTTTATCTTTGTAGATTTACAGTATGACCAGATTTGGACTTTGTTAAGGTAAGAGTCACTTAACATCGGGTAATCAAGGGTTAAAATAAGTGCATGATAAATTATACAAAGTCTGTCAGATTAATGATGGGCAAGTTTATAAAAAATTGTAAAAAATTGTGATATGTATATTACAAAACATGGAGGTTTGAATTTGATGTTTTTTACCTGCCTAAAAGTCATATTTCAAATATAACATGGTAGAAATTGATCGTCTGCCATGGAGTCAAAGGTGTAAGACAATAATATTATGGTTGCCATAAAGTGTTTAAAGGTAGCAAAGTGAGAAAGTTTGTATGTAATTTCAAAATATGAACCACACACAAATGAAGCCATTTTACTAAGATGGCACACACTGCCCTCAAGTACAGCATTCTGCCTCATTTTATGAGGCCAAGTCCTGGAATCAGCTATATAGGTCCAAAGTTTGACAGAAACATAAGCTAGAATGGATATTAGTATGAAGTTTGCATTGATAAAAAAAAGGGCATAGTGTCATGAATGTTAAACTTACATTGTTGCCAGACCCATGTGTTTTATTTCTTAAAGTAATTTCAAATATACCAAATAAATCAATACAGACCAATCCCATGTACTAAAGAACCAAATTTACCAACAAATAATGCCTTACTAAACCTTCAGACTGCTGAGTTGAAACATGTGATACATTATCAGTCTCCAAGACAAACCATCTTCAAGCAGTTCCAAATATATTCTGACCCCAATGACATCAGTTTATGCATATCTTTACATAATGCCTCTGATATCCATTAACATCTCTTGTGGTTTTAAGACTATAAAGTGAAAACTTGGTAATACTCCTTGACCAACCCCTTCTTTGTACACCCCAGTCATCAACAAAAAACACTGCATACTTTATTTTTATCATTATTATGTCAATATGACCGGTACTATTTTGCAATGATGCTTTGATAAAATACCGTATTTCACCTAATTAATGCTCCCTCCCTAATAGTAGCACCCCCCCCACACACTATTATTTCTTACTCCAAATGCTTCCAGACAACCCCCACCCATACCCAACCTTAACCTTAAAATCGACAACTGGTGTGACAAACTTCCAAACGCAAGATAACTTCACTAAAACTTTTCAAACACAGACTGATGAAAATGACTAATGACCAATTATTTATAAACAAACTTACAGGTACGGCGTCGACATAATCCTAATTACTTCAGCAATCAATGTCATTAACAGCTGACTCTGAATACACATACACTTCCAATAACATTATAAATTTCCCGTAAAACAAAATTTGTCAACTAACTTGGAAGAACATTAAACAGGTGAAATGTTGAATTTCAGTGTCCCATACTAATCGTGAATGCTATTAAATGTCTAAATGAATCATGATCGGCGGTAAAATCAATATTCTGCATTACTGCATTACAGGAAGTCTTTCAAAATGGCAATCACTTTGCACTGGGCTCTGACTAAAACTCGGATCAAAGTACCATACTTACTCTAAGTGATGGCAGTGAAAATTTCGGGAAATTGGCTATGGACTAAGAGTGCCCTGTTGGTGTTTTGAATGGTGCCCCAGCGCATTAATTAGGTGAAGTACGGTAGAACAATAACTTTCAATAAGTGAATCAATAATGTCTTTTATGCAAATACGGAATACACATAATCTTTCTTAATTTAACTCTTTTTCCTACTATTTTTATCTTTTTAAGCACAAAAATTGCATTTTATTATCTTTTAATACATACATGTACATGTGCGCTAAATTACCTAAGCTGTCATCGTGCCATAAAATGACAATTATTCATTCATTCAGCTTTCAATAATCTAACATTATCAGGGATCAATCACTTTACATTGATCCTGTAGGTCGGTGTTGGTCATTATTCATTTATAGGTCACACTATTTTTCACAAAACAACTCAAAAGTGGCTTGCTATAGGTTTAATGTATTTGTTCTTACACATTGTTATGTCTAAGAATTCATCTTAAAGTGGGGCTATGTGGATGGGACAGTCGAAATAATTGAGCATACCTGTACTCTTTATATCACATATGATATAATAACTACATCACTTATGATTTTAAACGGTTATTGAGACTGAAATTTGTTAATTTTTTTTTTAATCACATAATAATTTATTGTCACTTTACAAAATATTTGAATTAGACCAATCATAGACCAATCAGGTAAACACTTAAATATAACTTTAATTTCCTACTAGTAACAGATCAGTAAAGAACATGTTTGTTGCCCCAATGCTAGTCTGCATCATATAAAGTATGAGTTACATAGTTGTTGTCTTTAAATAAATAAAAAAGACATCAGAAACAACAACAAATTTCATTCAATGTTTGACACCTACATACAAGGGGTCCAGTATTTCAAAAATTTGCATAGGGTATTACTCTTGAAATTGTAATTCTGACTAGCTCTTAATTGGATTTGACTTCCGAAAAATTTTGCTCAAACGCTTCAGTTTCAGAGTAGAGCAGAAAAAAAGTCTTTTAGGAGTTTCGTAAGTTTTAGTTTTGTGGCCTGTGTATTCAAAGTATTTCATTACTTGAGAAGTACAGAATGGCACAACGTTAACAATGGATGAATCCTTTAAATCTGCACCATGTCTATCAAATTGGTAGGTGTGATACATATTGAAGTATCCTTACATGATGTGTGTCTATCAGACACACATAACTTAAACATGTTTGAGGGTTTGTAAACCAAAGGGAGTTGTAATAGCCACTAAAGTATTGTCAGCATACCATATTTGATGTTGAGAATCTTAAATCCTATATGTATATCAGATAAAAAATGAAAGTGGATGTAATTTCTTATTACTTAAGTATATTTTTCTGTTCTGTTATTAAAAATTCTATTTGCCTTATTTAGCCCTTTACCAAATGATCCTGCATTGTAGCAACACTGAGGAAAAAGGCCTTTAAAACATTGTGGGAAAAAGAGAATCAGCATTTTCTTATATTCCCACAATGTTTTCCTTCTACAAAGACAATTTGCACCATTAATTGAGCCACATGTAATGTGTCATCTGCAAATATTTCCAAATTGGACAAATCCAAATTTGTTGCTTGGTAAAGAGTTAATTTTCAGGGTTCATTTCAGGTTTTTAACCCTTTCACTAAAATAGTTGCCTTTGCAGCCAGTGTAGATCAAGATCAGGCTGCACAAAACATGCAGCCTGATCTTTGATCTACACTGTCCACTATGTTAAAACGGGCAAAAGGTAGCCATGAATTTGCAATTATATTGGTTTATTTTAGAATGAAAATGACAGTTGGGTTTTTTTGGTGCTTTAAGGGTTACTTTCTTGTTGCACTGTTATGAAAGCATCTTTTTTTGTACACAAATTCAATTTGAAATGAACCCTGCAGATCTTTTTAAACCAGAACCTATGCAATTATTATGGTGTTAAGGATCTTTGATCCAAAAGTAAGAAAAAAATAATTCATTATCTCATGCAACGTTTGATGTTAAGGATCTTAAATCCAAAAGTAAAGAAGAAATAGTTTATTATCTCATTGTAATGTTTGATGTTAAGGATCTTACATTCAAAAAAAAAAAAAAAAAAAAAAAGAAAAAAAAAAAAATTATCTCATGCACTATTTGATGTTAAGGATCTTAAATCCAAAAGAAAAGAAAAGTCATGCAATGTTTGATGTTAAGGATCTTAAATCCAAAAGTAATTAAAAAAAAAAAAAAAAAAAATGAAAAAACTAATTTTCTCATGTAAATAATAAGAGTGATTTTAAATAAAGCAGAATTTGAATTATAGTTAGATTAGTAAGTTAAATCTGTTCATATAAATTTTGAAAATGGCTTGAATAAAGTAAACTAATTACTTTGGCAAAGATATAGGTGAAAAATATTGCATTTATGAAACAAAATTATTTTTATAATTCATCGTTCAGAGAGGTTATCCATGCATTGGACTGGTTAGTATCCAGGAAACACAGAAAGATACATGTAGACAGAGTTGATTACTGGGTGGGATCCAGGAAAGATTTGTCTTTTGTTCAAAAGTTTTAAATCATGAACAAACAAAAAATATGGAGATTAAACTGTTACCAATGACGGATCAAGGCAATCCAGAAAGGTTTGTCGGTCTATTCAGGGGCAGCAACTGTGTTTCATCTGCAAAGTTAACCTCGTCTGAGCATTTTTGTCAAAACTCAAGTACATGTAACTGAAAAATAATTAATCGGTTCCTAAGACCATTTTCAAAAGTTATATGAATGCATTTATCTTACCTTTTTATTTGTGAAAGGTTTTTTTGTCCACTCAAAGAAGACTTAGCTTTTTACCAAACAACAAAGTTTTATAGTCAAAATTGAAAGGATTTTCAGGCAACATACCAAATATGGCACAAAGATAGGATTTGCCCTTGAAAGGTAGGAAAACATTGAGGAAAAAGGAGAAAATGCTGGTAACCAGCATTTTCTCTTTTTTCCACAATGTTTGCAAAAGCCTCCCTTCCAGAGGTTGTTAAAATAAAAATCAGGATTGTTTGGTAATGGGTTAAGACCACACAACAGTTTTTTTTGTGTGTCAATCTCTGCAAGGTTCATTAAAAAGATCTTAGCCTGCAAAGCACCTTAACAACAATATTTTTTTTTTTCTTTTCTGGCTAGTGCAGATCAAGATCAGACTGCACAATGCAGCCTGCTCTTAGATCTACACAGCATACTATGGATAGACATGGCTTGCAGAATTCAGTCTCATAATGACATTTTATCTGGTCCCTGTTCACTTTGTTTGGCACTTCAATGGTTTTATCCAATAGATATGTAGGGCTTAATGGTACATTTATTTATGTAGTTATTGCAACATGTGTATGGATATTTATTTGCTTTTATTTTTAGATTTTCTTTGTTCAAATGTTTTTAATTTTAATTTTGACTTTTTCATTGAAAACTTTTTGAGTAGGCAGGGACTGCCCAGCCGCTCAGTAATGTCTTTTATGCATTATACAGTCTTACTTCATTTAATTTTTTGCCATGAATTCATCATTTTGTTCAAATCTTCTTAAGTGCAACCATTCTACTTTATCATCTCTTAATACAGACATGCACACTTAATTACCAAAGCCGTCAATTGATGCATCATAAAACAACATTCATTCATTCATTCATTTATTCATTCATTCATTTTGATTTATAATAACAAGTTTGCTATTTCTCAGTATGGAAGCTTTTGCTTTTGTGTGATCTGACTGTCTATTAATGCATCCTGTGAAGGCAAGTGCTCCGGTTGAATAGGATCATTGACTGTAAAACAGCTTTGGGGCAATTTTAAGTTTAAAATTAAATCCAGTGCTGATAGAAGAGTGGACCCTGTTCTTTTTTTCCACTCACGTAAGACTTCAGATCACACTCTACAATTAGGTATGCCTCATATTCCATTTAAGTTGCTGAGAGCCCTGCACAATGTTGTAGGCTAAGGATCTTATTTCCACAAGCAAAAATAGATATTCATTTATTATTAACTCGGCTGTTTAAAAAAAAAGTCGAGTTATTGTCATAGCCCTGTCGCCGTCTGCAATGTCGTGCAAAAACTTTGACATTTTATAATATCTCTGATATTACTGAAGATATTTACTTCAAACTTGAATAAATTGTTGACTATGAAAAGGGGGACCCATAGAACTAGGGCAGGTAATCACTAGAATATTTTGACACAGGTATGCCCTTTTTGCGACTTCGAATTTTCACTGAAAATCAAGCAACTTCAGCCGAGCGCTGCCACCCCCATGCCAGGCACTTGTTGTTTTTATATAAGGAGGTACACAATTTTAGAAATGATGTACCTTTTAATATAGAATGTTTATCATACTTAAGTTGTATTCTGTATTTCATGATGAGAAGTAGTCATTTTTTTTTCCACATGAATGTAATCCCTGTTGGTTTAAAAAAATTCTCAAAGATGTGGTCTATGAAAAGACTTTAGATTTAATTGGGGAAACAATATCAAACAGATATTGAGGAAAATCCAAGACTTTGTGCTTTTAAAAGATTCATCTGTTGGCTCTCTATTTATATATTGACACTGTTTGATTTCAACTCAGGAACGCATGCAAATCCGCATATGGAATACTTTTGAATACTGGAACCAGCCACAAAGCCAAAACAACAAATGATTTGAATGATGTTTTAATTATATTATTTCCTTTTAAATCAGAACAGAAAGATATCTTGTTTAAAAATACAGGAATTCAGATAAAAAATGTATGCCTGATTTCAAATACTTCAGCAGAGCCCTGATATTTATATTTGTGGTTAAATCTGACAATTACTATCATATTCATAAGCTTGGTCTTTACACTTTCATCTACAGGAGTTGTTTTATGAAGTTGTTTGGTATTTGCAAGGAATTTAAGTATTTTTGCTGTTGTTTGTTTGATATAGGGGAAGAGGGTTGAACTGCATTGAACACAATGTCACCTTCACTATTTAAGTATCTATGAGCATTGAAGGAATGTCTGAGAAAGAAGAATTTCCCCATTAAATGCTTAGGTTTTTAGTAGAAATACTGATCAAAATCAAGATGCTAATTATTTACACTAAAGTATACATAGTGCAACCTTTCAAGATCATCCCCATGATCTTTAATCAATATTACTTTCATCAGTTTACCAGCACGATCCATGTTTGTATATTACAGGCTTAATTGTTTGAGGAAACTTGTCACATACATGTATTGTTTTTTCCTGTGATGTATCAAATTGTCATTTAGAAAACAAAGACATTACAATTTTTAAGTGTTGCTTGATTATTTCAAAGTTCAAGTGCTATTTCAAATTTCAAATGCAAATATGAGGATAAATGACAACTGTCTTGGTTTCTACAATTTTGGCAAGCCTAGAAACATTTGTTAACCCTAGGAACATTAGCTTATTTCACATGAACTCATAGCCTAGATGACTCCAGTACACTACACATTAAATTGTGTCAATAACATTAAAAAACAGCATAATTCAAGCACTTTTCAATAAATATCTCCTAAATTCCATCTTCATTTTTGCAACACTTTTTCAAAATCAACTTTTTAATGGGTAATCAGGGGTAGTTATTTCTAATCATCCTTTGGAGTTTTTGTGAGAAGCATTTGTTGGAGTATAGGTCATAGTAGATCAAGGACACTGATAATATATCTCTTTACAAACATACTTTGGAAATAGCAAAAGCACACAACATGAAGCAGAGCTGTCTCAGCTTTGAGTACTCTGGTTCCCATCCACTTTGTCTGGGCTTATAGTATTCCATAATATACTAGGGACATTTACACAAGTATACTGAGACTCTGACATAAAATCTTGACAGTGGGGACAGATTGGAAAGCAAAATCTGACATGAAATCTTGACAGTGGGGACAGATTGGAAAGCAAATTCTCCTTTTAAAGCAGATACCACATCTTACCAAACAATTTACTACACCAATCCCCAAGACATGAATTTGTTACTTACTTCTGTAAAGGGTAATTTTTATTTTTAGCTGGGTTGTTCATGAATATGTTTTATTCCTTAAAATGTTACACACATGGTTATATTTCACCAGGGTAGTACATGAAAAGGATAAAAACACGCAAAAAAGAAATGGTTCTACTCTGTTTAATGCAATTGGACAAATCTTGAAACAAAAGACAGGAAACAAAATAATTTGATCAAAGCAAAAACCAAAGAGAATCTTATTGATAGAAAGTTGGAAAAAAAAAACAAAAAAAAAAAAAAAAAAATGGAAAATTCAGGAAAAAAAAAAAAAAAAAAAAACCTTAGAGATAAAAACTCGTACAAAATGAAAAATTTGGAGGGGAAAAAACACACAAATTGAAAAAAAAAGATAAAACAACAACAACAACAACAACAGAAAAAAGGAAAAACAATTAGAATATGATAATAATAAACAAAGATGATTTAAAAACATTAAAAAAAAGAAAGAAACAGTCTGTAAAACAAACATGTAAAAAAAACAACTGAAAATGGCAAAATTTAGAATAACAAATTATGAAAAGAATTTGTAAAAAAATGAAGAAAAGCAACATCAACAGAAGAAGGGGAGAAAACTTTAATAACCAAAACCTAAAATGATCAAAAAACAAATGTAAAAAAAAGTAAACAGTTTTTTTTAAAAGAATGTGTAAAAAATGAAAAAGGCAAAAGATTAGAACGAAAGAATAAAGACCAAAAGAAAGAAGAAATAAGAAAATACTAGAAAAGAAAGAAAATTATAACTAAATGATAAAAGAACAGACAAAAAATCTTATCAAAAGAATGAAAAACTTTAAAAAGAATAAAAAGAAATAACATGATAAGAAAAATAAAGAAAACTTTAAAGAATATGAGAAAAAATTACAAAGAGAAATAAAATTATAACAAAAATGATGAAAAAAAGAAAAAAATGTTACTAAAAGATGAAAAACTTGGAAAAGGAATAAAATAAGATAACATGAAAAGAAAAATAAAACCCATAAAAAGAGAAATAAAAATGAAAAACAGAAAAAGAAGCATGAAAAGAATGAAGGAAAAAAAATAACTAAACAAAAAAATTAAAAGAATTTAAAATGAAAACAATAAAACTGGAGAAATAGAATATAAAAAGAATGAAAAACAACATCAACAGAAAAAAAAAAAACAAAACAAAAACAAAAAAACATGGGAAAATATATAATAGTAAACAAAATTATAATATAGTAAACAAAAATGATTAAAAATAAAAAGAAAAACTAAGAAACTATAAAAAAAGAAAAGAAAGAAAATTCTAACAATATGATAAAAAGAATAAAAATTGTATAAACAAATAACAAAACAAAAACTAAAAATAAAGAAATGTAAAAAAAAGTAAACAGTTTTTTTTTTTTTTTTTTTTGAAAAATGTGTAAAAAATGAAAAAGACAAAAGATTAGAACAAAAGAATAAAGATCAAAAGAAAGAAGAAATAAGAAAATACTAGAAAAGAAAGAAAATTATAACGAAATGATAAAAGAACTAAAAAAAAAAAAAAAAAAAAAAAAAATCTTATCAAAAGAACGAAAAACTTTAAAAAGAATAAAGAGAAATAACATGATAAGAAAATTAATGAAAACTTTAAAGAATATGAGAAAAAGTTACAAAGAGAAATAAAATTATAACAAAAATGATGAAAAAAAGAAAAAAAAAAGTTACTAAAAGAATGAAAAACTTGAAAAGGGAATAAAATAAGGTAACATGAAAAGAAAAATAAAACCCATAAAAAGAGAAATAAAAATGAAAAACAAAAAAAGAAGCATGAAAAGAATGAAGGAAAAAAATAACTAAACAAAAAAATTAAAGAATTTAAAATGAAAGCAATAAAACTGGAGAAATAGAAAATAAAAAGAATGAAAAACAACATCAACAGAAAAAAACCATGGGAAAATATATAACAGTAAACAAAATTATAATATAGTAAACAAAAATGATTAAAAATAAAAAGAAAAACTAAGAAACTATTTAGAAAAAAAAAAAAAAAAAAAGAAAAGAAAGAAAATTCTAACAATATAATAAAAAGAATAAAAATTGTGTAAAAAAAAATAACAAAACAAAAACAAAAAATAAATTAAAAAAATAAATAAATAAAAATAAATAAATAATAATAATAAATAAATAAACAGAAACAACCTGAAAGAAATCTTAATAAAAGAATTGATAAATTGAAAAAGAATAAAAAGAAATAACATGAAAAGAAAAATATTATCATAAAAAGAGAAATTGAAATCAAAAACAGAAAATGAAGTATTAAAAGATTAAGAAAAAATGTAGGGAATTTCAGTTGGGATATGTTTGTTTCTGATACCCCCTGTCCCTGGCAAAAATACTGCAATAAGTATCAGAAGCTAGCATTTTCCATTAAATCTTAATTTTAAGATTAATGGAAGGAATTTGCACAACAATTTTCACAAGGAACTAAAACAACAAATTTGCAAAGTGCAAAGGAATCTTCAAAAAATTACCTTAGATACAAACTTAGATTCTAAAAAATATTTAAACTGTAAATCAACAGTCACGAAACTGCATATGGAGTATAAACTAAAACTAAGAAAAAAAAAAAAAAAAAAAAAAAAAAAAAATCTGTGATTGAAATTGAAAATATTAACATAAAAGAACTAAACTCTACTTTATATTTACTTGAAAGGTAAAGTTACGTAGCAAAGGTGTAATTGACAAGTTAGATATGCACACAGCTTTCTATAGCAGCAGGTCATTCTCACTCCCAAACACATGTATTAGCAAGAAACACTTGTGGAATGTATAAAATGAAACTGACACTTTGAAAATGCATACAGTCAGCTTTCCACAGCAACATATTGAGATGATAAAAACACACACACACACACACACACACACACACACACACACACAAAAACAACAAAAATTTGAAAAACAGACATGTAAAAAAAGGTGAACAATGTAACATGTGAATTTTTCTTGGAAAAAGTGTTCCTTCCCTACAATTAGCTGTTTTCCCCCCCTCCCCCAATCCCACCCCACAAAAAAAAAAAAAAAAAGGTTTTCCTTTTTTGTTGTTTTTTTCAATTTAAGATACCATGGCTTTGAAGTGATAGTACTTGGAAAAGACGATGACAGACACATTGCCCAAAGCAGTTATGTGAACACTCAACAAGTCAACCGAGCATCTACATGGTAAGTTTAACATGGATTAGGTATATTAATATCCCTTTCACTTATTCACTTATTTAGTATCTGATTATATACCATTTGGAAATGTAAGTAGTAAAATGAAGAAATCGTGTGACTAAATGCATGAATTTGAACGATGTTCTGTTCTGATTAAGATCAGGCTGTACAGAATATGCAATCTGATCTTAAATCTACACTGTGATTTTTTAGCTCCTTAGCGGGCTTATGTCATGGCCCGGTGTCTGTCGTGCGTCCGTCCGTCCGTGCGTCAGTCTGTGCGTTAACTTTTCTTTCAAACATCTTCTCTGAAACTACCCATCCAATTTTCATGAAACTTCACAGAAATGATCCTGCCATGGTCCTCTTCAGAATTTCTTGAAAGAATATGATTCCTTCAAAAACTCTGGTTGCCATGGCAACAAAACTGAAAAATATTGGAAATCTTAAAAAATCTTCTTGTCTGAAACCATAAGGCATAGGGCTACCAAATTTGGCATGTAGCTTTATGTAGTAGACATCTATCAAGTTTCTTCAAATTATAGCCCTGGGGTCAAAATTAGCTCTGCCCCAGGGGTCACAAGTTTTACATAGGCTTATATAGAGAAAACTTTAAAAATCTTCCTGTACCTAGCCATAAGGCCTAGAGCTACCAAATTTTGCGTGTAGCTATATCTTGTGGGCCTCTACCAAATGGACCAAAACTTTAGCCCTGAGGTCAAAATTGGCCCCGCCACAGAGGTCACAAGTTTTACATGGGCTTACATAGTGACAACTTAAGAAACCTTCCTCTTTTGATTTTTTTTTTTTTTTTGAAATTAGCCTTGCATCAGGGGTCTTATGTTTTACAGAGGCTTCATATGGACAAAACTTGAAAATCACCTTATTTATAACCATACAGCATAGACTTGTATTATTTTGGCATGTGGCTTTATCTTGTGGACCTCTACCAGGGTTCAAGTAATTATAGCTCTGGGATAAAAAATGGCTTTGCCCTGCGGGTCTCAACTTTCACATGGGCTTTTACAGAGAAAACTTAAGTCTTTATTTTGAAATCATTTGGCTCAGAATTGAAATGTTTACTATTTATGGTTTGTATTTATAAGCCAGTGGAGTGATACAGGGCCATCATGGCCATCTTGTTTCTCCGATGTAATATAAAAATGCAATATCTGGAAAGTCTTTTGACTATCGAACATCTATTCTTAAGCTTGTCCAAATTATTAGCATATGCAGACAACTTATTTAAATATGGCTCAAAAAATGGATTTGTCTTTGAAAGGGTAAAAAACATTTGGGGAAAAGAAGAAAATGCTGGTTACAAGCATTTTATTCTATTCACTCAATATTTGCAAAAGCATTTTTCTCATTAAAACTTGAGATTGTGTGGTAAAGGGTTAACTCTTTACAAAATGACAAAATTTTGGAGTGGTCCAAGTTGAAAGCATTTCCAGATGACAAATGTTGCTATATTGATGATTTTGTCTTTGATACAGTAGAAAACATTGTGGGGAAAGTAGAAAATGCTGCTTACCAGCATTTTCTCCTTATTCCACAATGTTTTCCTATAGCCTTCTCTTACAGGGTGGTTAAAATTTGGGATGTGTGGTAAATGGGTTAAACTAACTGAAAATATCCACCGTGTTTATTAAGCAAACTCCTGAAACAGATTTGCTGCAGGTACCTATGAGAATATTTTTGTAAAATAGGCATTACTGGCATTTATTTAGGTCAAATGGAATTTGGCTAAATAAGGAATACACCTTTAGCCACAATATTTTCCAAAGAACATGATTGCATTTTGCAGAAAACCCAAAAATATTTCATCAGGAATTGGAAGTCCCTGAAAGCTTGTTTAACACTCTTCATTGTGACCAGCATTTTCTCCTTTTCCAAAAAAGTTTTCTTCTCTCTCACAAGCAAATTTCAGATTTTGGTTAAGTACATTGTCTGCATGTATATTCAGTACCAACAGTTCTGAAATTTTGAAGCCTAGCCCTGGTAGCTCAGTCGGTAGCATACAGGACTTGGGAACAGGGGGTCACTAGTTTGATCCCCAGCTCAGCCAATTTCTTCTGGGGATTAATGATAGTCATTGTGACAGGATTTATTCCTCTCTCACCATTGACCATAGTTTCAGCAATGGTTATGTGGGAAAGCAGACAGTGGCTCAGAAAGAATATAATGCATAGTACCAGTAAAAGGAACTCCATTTAAGCATGGACAGCTGCTGGGATATAACTGAAATAATGTTGAAAATGTCGTTAAAGACCATACAATTAATCAATCAAAAATTTTTAGTTTGGTAAAGAGTTAACTCTTTACCAGGCAACAAAGTTTTAGGCCTGTCCAAAATTTTGAAAGTACTTGCTGACAACAAAACAAATGTTGCTCTAATGACGAGGTTTATGTTGGTTACCGTTTTCCCCTTTTCCCAAAAGGTTTTTAAAACACCCATGGGAGGTAAGAACACAACATGGGTCCAAACTTTTTACAGATGCATTAAGCTTCCTTTTCATAGAGCATGGCTCATGTAGACCTCCCTTTACAACCTTTATTTTTTCTTAAGTTTTTCATCCTTTTGTTTTAAATTTCCAGTTCACGTGGTGTCCTGCATGACTCAATGGTAAAGTATAGGTCTCATAACCTGGAGGCCCCAGGTTTGATCCTCGCAGATAGCACTGGATTGTTTGTCAGAGTTTACTTGGCAAGACACTTCATAGGCCTAGCCTAGTACTAGTGAAACCTTTGGACTTACATGAATATGTGAGATATAACAGTCATATGACTGAAATGATGTTGAAACAGTGAAAAAATAATCAATTAATCATTAAATCTGTTCATAGGTATTAGAATACCGTAGCTGCTAATACACTATGAAACACCATTCATTCATTCATTGTGGTACATGTCTTTAAAGTAGGTGTTGAATTTTGTTAATCATATAATTTGTATATGAAGATGATGAACAGTTTTATTTTCAGTGTTTTAATGTTCCTTTTAAATTTCTTTCAGGGAGGAAATTAGCTAGCTGATAAGGACACTTTGGCATGGTCATGGACCGGAGGTTGGTCAAAGTTGTCAGTTTTCAATATTTTTTTCTAAATTCATATTACTTTGGCCCAATAGAACTTTACATCAGTAGAGCTAGAGAAGGTTATAATGTATTTCTTATTTCATCATTTTGTGCATAAAATCCTTGTCTGCAATGCACTTCATTTTGGCAGTACTGATGCAATAGTAAGAGTACTGGGTGCAAGACATTCATACTCGTCTTCATTGTACAAAGTTCCGCAAGTTTTTATTTTCTGTATTATATTTTTGTGTAGCTTTGCATCCATCAGCTACCTGAGTAACTGTGAAAGATTATAGGCTAACCCTTTACCACAAAATCCTGATCTTTAACTAAAACTGGCTTTTGAAAACATGGTGGGAAAAGGAGAAAATGATGGTAAGCAGCATTTTCTCCTTTTCCTTCTGTGTTTTCTATCATATCAAAAACAATTATTTGATGCAGATTTGATTTGTCATCTGAAAATGCTTTCATTCTGGACATGTCTACAATTTTGTTGTTTGGGAAAGGCTAAAACGATAAGAAAAACTTTGAACTTTTTCACAGTATAGAAGCTTTTCAATAACTATAAAGAGAATGTTTGCAATGATTTGTATCTAAAAGCTTTTGCACATGTATTTTTAAATTACACACCAAAGATTCTTTCCAGTCAACTTATAATAAAATGTTTTACCCATATAAAGTAGACAAGTGAGATTCATTTAACTGATGGTAGGAATTATAAAGCACAAATGCAAGTTTAAACTACCAGGTTGCTAGCAATACTTTAACTGTAAACAGGTAAAATATACCTCAAGTAGCCAATAAAATGTTCTTTCATTACGGAATTTAGCTCTGGACTAAATACAGGCTGCAAAATCTTGCTCCTGAAAATATCCTCTTTGAATTATATAAACTGTTAGGTTAAATACAAATCTTAGCAAGTTTGGCTAACATTTGAGTCTGGTTCTAAAAAAACCCATCTATAACATATAAATATTTAAACTACTAGGTTATATATAAATCAAAGGATTAATTTTAAAAGTTTTTACATAAAACATAAAGCATTAAGGTTGTATAGACATGTGGTTATCGGCAGACTGACAGTTGGAATTTCCATTACCAGTTAATACATTGTGGCCAGGGGCAGGGGCTCTATAGAACAAAATGAAAGTTTCAACTATCAGGTTGCTGGCAATACCACTTTCAAACCATATGTAATACATCAAATATACATTAAGTATGAAACCACAAAGTTCTTTTCAGTCACTTTATTAAACCTTTGCACTATCATTAAATGCCCCTAAGAAGGCAAGCTTAAGTTAACTGAGAGACAGAATTTTCACTGTACAAATGTTTATACAGGGGCCAGGTACAACACATCATCAAAAAAGAGATCACTTAAGCAACTTCTGTACATAAGTTAAATTACTATAAAAAGGTGAGGTTCAGTTAACTAACAGCTGGAATTTCCTTCATATACTTTGTGACCAGGGACAGGGGTTTTACAACCAAGAAGGCAATTTCAGCTATTAGTTTGCTGGCAATACCTTTTGTCAACTATTTTGTAAACAGGTGAAATGCATATCATGGTGCCAAGTAAAAAAAAAACTAACCGGTAGATATCTTAGCATTAGGCTTAACCCATAACTGCACAACTCCGAGTTTTAGCAATGCTGAGAAAGAAGCCTTTTGAAAACATTGTGGGGAAAGGAGAAAATGCTTGTTTCCAGCATTTTCTCCTTTTCGCACAATGTTTTTTATGTAGTTAAGGACAAATACTATAATTTAAAAAACATTTGAATGTTACTCTGTAAATACCTTCAACATGATCGAGTCTAAAATTTTGCCATGTGCTTAGGGTTAAAGTTCTTTGATAAAACTCATACTTACAGAAATTTCCTTTAAACAGCTGAATTCATTAGACTAACAGTCATTTCTTTTTTCTAACAATAGTTTTTTTGTTTTTTTACGAAAATTCCCATGGTCTAAACTACATTTGATTTGCCATCTGCAAATGCTTTCACTATAGATGAGTCTGAAAGTAAAGAATTGATGCCTTTGTCAAAATCAAACTTTGTACACTTCAAGCCAACACTGTGAATGTCTTACATCTTTCTTAATTTTGCATCTGGACTGTTGTCTGGTCATGCTATGCTATGTCAAAATGAATGAAATAAAACATACCAGAAAACCTCTATATAACAAACTCTAATAATTTTCTAAATTCAAAATTGTTTTTGTTTGTACATTTTTTCATGCTTATTTCAAACTTCTGCAGAGGTTTTGTGAACAGTGCTATCACCACATTGATAACCTAGGTACCGGCCTGCAAAAATGTACCCGATATGGCCAATGTACAGAAAGGATATAGGGCCTTATGCTTTTTCTGTTACAAAGTATTTTGTAGGTTAAGATGGTACTGTCATGGAGTGTGTTGGCAACCCTGGTGCGGAGATCATCTATAGAGACTATAGGATCTCTGCCAAGTCTGATTCAAAACCTCATCCCAAATATTTACTTCTTCAAAACAGGCCCATGTGTCTTTCATATAAAGACTGTCAGGCCAAGGCATGTCTGAAAGCATCGTAATCGTGACCCCAAAGTGACAGCAAGATGGCCATTAACATGCTGACATCCAAATTGTATTGAGCAGATAAGAAACTGGCCATTGACATGCCTAGAGAAAATGCTCCTCCCTATGTTGGCCACACCGTGCTAGGTGGACAGTCTTGTCTGATGTCTGGAGTGTATAAAATAAACATTAGATATTATGTCAGCATATTTGTTAGGTAATGGGTTCTACTTATTACCATACAGACTATTTGTTTTTGATCTATGAGAAAAGAAACACAGCTGAGAAATATTTGAAAGTAATGTCTTTTTAACCCTTTACCAAACACGCCTGTGTTTAAACGAACCCGAGGAAAAACCTTTTGAAAACAATGTGGGAAAAGAAGAAAATGCCAACAAACAGCATTTCCTTCTTTCCCCGCAGTGTTTTCTACCTTTCCATTGAAAAAACTTTTCATTTGAGCCTATGAAAATTTTACATCTGCTAATGTGTTTAAATTGGACCAGTCTAGAATTTTGTCATTTGGTAAAGAGTTAACAAACAGGAAAACTTTTAAGGAGAGAGGGAATAATTTTTTGAAATATGCAAATACTGCTTTTCCAAAGAAAGATCTTCTTCAGGGGCTTAACAAGTAAAGTCTGTATGGTAGTGAGTTAATACTTTTGATAAAAGACTGTTAGGCCAGGGCATGTCTGAAAACATCTGATCGTGATCCAAAAATGAGAGAAGAATGGTCATTGCAAAGCCGACACCAAAATGAGCATCATTTTAAAAATGACCATGAACATGCCCATAATACATTCCCTAAAATATTGGCCACACCGTGCTAGGTGCACAGTCTTGTCTGGTTGTATGTTTGGTGTATGATACAGAATGCAATATTGTGTCGGCTTAAAGGGAAAGGAATCCAATAATTTTCACATAAATAGATTTTAGTTTCTGTCTTCAAAATTTGTAATTCTTTGACAGCAATAGGCTAAATCAAATGATAACTTTGACCTACTTAAGGATGTGGTTGTTGTTCCTTACCCCTATTTCTGTTTCAATTTTAGATAAAGTACAGAAGTAGAACAACACAGACAGAATATGGAAGGCAAAGCTGAGATGATTTTTGTAAATTGAACCAATGGATGATGTACATTATACTAGTGTAAAAAGTACAGATCCAGCAACCACCATAACACTCTTCACATCACTGCTCTAGACATTTTTTTAAATATGGCAAAAGCAGTGTTTTCTTCACAAAATGATGATGTGTGTTTAGCTACTCTGATGATGTCACAAGAACAAAACTGGCCAGTTAACTTTGTACCTGACAACAAAATTTCAGACTTATCCAATTTGAAAGCAGCTGTTGGTGATATATCAAATGTGACTCAAACATTGATATTTTGTCTTAGAGGGTGTAGAAAACATTTTAGAAAAGGAAGAAAATATTTTCTCCTTTTTCCACAATTTGTACGAAAGCCCTCTTCCTCAATGTTGTTAAAACAGGGCTATTTATCACAAGATTTGCAAAAGGAGGTTGTCTTATGATAACAGATCAGTTAGATTTTTCATCCAAAGTTATGTTGTTTAATCAAATTGAGCAATGTTTTGTGTCCAGCAATACATACTTGATTTTACTTGTTTAGTAAACAACCAATGAGTTCCAAGGGGGAATGCACATACTGTACAGCAAAAGGGTACACTAGCGAATGGTGTGTCTCATGTATGCATATATATATGTGAGCCATGCTCTGAAAAGGGGGCTTATTGCATTTGCGAAAAATATCAACCCATGTCAGTCTGCGCAGGCTGAGGGCCGAAACTTTTCGCTATCTTTAAATTTTCTGCATGTCAAGGGATAATCTGATGTCATGATTCAGTCGGTTGTTTGACAAAATGGATTTTATGGATCCATAATTAGGTGATGTCTTGCTTGGTGTAATGCATCATGGAGATGCATGAAGCCCCCTTTTGCCAGAGAATGGCTTATATGGTTGTGGGTGAACTACCACTTGATAAATTGATATAATAATGTGAAAAATTAGTGCTTTATTTTCTAATTTGTCCTTTACCAAACAACATAACAGTACACTTATACAAGTTGAAAGAATTTGTGGCAGACAAATCAATAGTTTATGTCATGAGATTTATCTTTGAAAGAGCTGAAGGCATTGTGGAATAGGAGAAAATGCTGGCTAACAGCATTCTTTCCTTTTCCTACAATGTTTTGAAAAGTCCTCTGCCACAGAGTCATTTGAACTTGGGATTGTTTCGTAAATAGTCAAAGCAGAAGTTGCTTTTTCTACAGTGAACATGTCTTGATTTTATGGTTGTTTTTCCCTTCATTGCACAGATTGACTTGAAGCTACTATGAGACAACAAATTTGCAGACTACAAAGTAAATGTGACTCAAATGCTGGAATTTGTTTTTCAAGGGGAAGAAGATATTGTTGGAAAGGGAAAAAACGCTGGTTATCAGTGGTTTCTCCTTTTTCCACAATGTTTCATTCCTCCCTCACCCCTGATCATTATTTCGACAATGATTAGGTAGGAAAGCAGCCAGTTGCTTTGGAAGAATATCATGCGAAGCACTGGTAAAATAAATTCTAGGAAAGCATAGATAGGTTCACTGGCTAATGTGATATAACATATGATGTTGAAAGTGGGTCTCGGCAACAAACATTTTCAAACTGATTTGTCTGTGCTATTAATTTAGTCATATCATATCATGGGACTACTCTTTGAAACGTGTAAAAAACATTGTGAGAAAAGAAAAAATGCCAGTCTCCCTTGCTTAACTCCTTATCAGATGATTACTCCTTAACGATAACTCTTTCACCCTTTACCAGACAACAAAATTTAAGCCTTGTCCAAACTGAAAGCGTTTGCAGACGACAATTTCGGTGTGGCTCAAATGGTGCAATTTTTCTTTGATAGGGTAGAAAACATTGTGGGAAAGGGAGAAAATGCTGGTTACCAGCTTTTTCTCCTTTTCCCACAATGTTTTCAAAAGGCTTCTTTCCCAGGGTTGTTAAAAGGTGACATTGTGCAGTAAAGGGTTAACTCCTTATCAGATGATAAGAAGTTTTAGACTTGTCCAAATTGTAAGCATTTGCAGACGACATATCAAATGTAGCTCCATCAATGGGATTTTTCTTGTGAAGGGTAGAAAAGATTTTGAAAAAGGAGAAAATGCTGATAACCATTATTTTCTTCTTTTCCTACTATGTTTTCAAGAATCTCCTACCTCAGGGTCGTAAAAAAATGGGATTGTTTAGGTAAAGGATTAAATTATGAGGGAATATAGAGAAGCATAAAGCGGCAATTTCATGGATGATATTTGTGCTTTCAAATGATACAGGTTATCTTGAAAGTAAGATTTGTTTATTAGGTGTTTAATGCTATTTTCATCATTATTTCAGTCGTATCACAGACTTTAGTCCACCACTGCATGCATTTCTTGAGTTTCTACAACAAGTACTTTGCACATTATTATATACCTGAAATTTTTCTGGCTCAAATACATGCGTCACACGCGGGAAAAATAACACATGACAGAAAAAAAATCTATCTATACTGTGAAATACAGTTCCAAATACATGTATGGTATTGATGACCCTCGGAAATCATATGTAATGATTTGTGATTTGATTGGTCAAAATTTATGCCATCACATTTATCCGCCATTCATAAAAAAGAGGTTACTAGCTACTACACCATTGTTTATTTTGTTTATCAATTTAAAAAAAATTTTGCCGTTGAAAGTTGTCGGTATATAATAAAAGGAATATTATTTTGTAGTAACTTTCCTAATGCTTGTATCTACTTCTCGCTGCATAAGAAAATTTTGACATTTCGTTCGACCTTCGGTCTCATGCAATATCAAATTTTCTCATGCTGCTCGAATTAAATACAAGCACCAGGAAAGTTACTACAACATAATATTCTGTATATATTCCTCCCAATATTCCGTATATTTTCCTCCGAAGCCACTCGCTGCCTTCTCTCCTAACCATTATAGAAGCAATGATCGGTGATGAGAGGAAACAAATACTGTAGCAATGACTATCATCAGTCCCCTGAAAGAAATTGGCAGACTTGGGGGATTGGAACCAGCCATACCCTGATATCAAACCCTGTACATTATGGCCTGAGCTATTGGACTCTAGCCACTTTCTGACATAAACTCTGTTGGAAAAAAAGTTTAGCTGTGAGAGAGATAAATAATTGACTACTATCAATACTCCCAAAGAGTTTTACTTTACCACACCATCCCAAATTTCAACAACCGTATGGCAGAATACCTTGGAAAACATTGTGGGAAAAGAAGAAAATGCTGGTACCCAGCATTTGCTCTTTTACCCACCATATTTTCTACACTTCCAAAGACAAATTTCATCATTCCCAGCACACTAAGTCGGTCATCTGCGAATGTTTTTAATTAGGGCATGTCTAAAACTTCATCATCTGGTCAAAAGTTAATCCTTTACCACACAATCCCAAGTTTTAACGACCTTTAGGAAAAAGCCTTTTGAAAACATAATGGGAAAAGGAGGAAATGCTGGTAACCAGCATTTTCTCCTCTTCCCACAATGTTTTCTACCCTCTCAGAGAATGAAATGAAGTCATTTTTGTGACTTTTAATTTGTTGTCTGCAAATGCTTTCAATTTGGACAAGTCTAAAATTTTGTCGTTTGGTAAAGAGTTAACTGGGCTGGGATTCATTCACGACACACTGATTGCAAGCCCTGAAACTTACTGACTTGATTGTTTAGCTTTGCTTGAATGCAAGGTGATCTGCCAATCTTTACTTGGACCCACAGGAACATTTTTAGACCCCTCACCTACGAAGTAGAGGGGTATATAATGGTTTCACCATATCTGTCTGTCTGTCCATCTGTCCATTGTCAGTCTGTCCATCGTTTTGTTTCCGTGCTCTAACTTAAAAGCCATTTGATCTATGACCCTGAAACTTTATACAAGTGTTGCTCATGACCCAAGGAGGTGCCCTATTTTTGGGTCAAAGGTCAAGGTCGGGTTAAAATCGATTCCATGCACTAACTCAAAAGCCGTTTAATCTAGGACCTTGAAACTTAATACAAGTGTTGCTCATGACATCTGGGTCCTTATTCACCAACCATTCTGAACAATATTCTTAGTCTTCAAGATTTTCTAAATTTGGTAGTAACACAACTTCTGATTGGTTAAACCAAATGGGTTAGCCAGTCAATAGTTGTGTTACTTTAAGATTTAGACAATTCTGGAGAATAAGGCTAGGTGTATTCTTAAGAATGGTTTGTGAATAAGTACCCTGGTCAACTCTGTAACTTGTTTACCTAGTTTATTTTGTACCTAATGACAAAAGTTTAGATCTGCCCATAGGGAAAGAACTTGCAGACAACAAGCTGGACTTTGCTCAATGATAGGGCATCTCTTTTTTAGGTAGAAAACCTTGTGAGAATAGAAGAAAATGCTGGTTACCAGCAATTACTCCTTTTCGCACAGTATTTCCAAATACTGTCTTCCTCAGGTCATTAAAACTTAACACTGTTTGGTAAAGAATTAAGGACAAGCAAAGTGATGAAATTTCATTGAAATCAGATAAACTTAAACCGAGATAAAATCTCTTAAATCTTTAACAAAAGACAAAATCTTAAAGTCCTCCAAATTGAAAGCACTTTCAGACAAGAGATAAATTCTTGATGCAAACAAAAGCATTTTTCTTTTAAAGGACTGAAACATGGATCAAAAAGAGAAGATGCTGGTTATGCAGCACTATCCTCTTTTTTCCCACAATGTTTTCAAAAGTCTTATTTCCAAGGTCCTTGAAACAGGGCATTCCTCAGTAAAAGATAAAGTCTTTTCCAAAAGGCAAAATTTTATACTTGTCTAAATCCAAAGCACTTGCAGAAGACAATTTAACCCTTACGCTGCTAAGCACCACTCAATGACTTTGCGGACAGTGTAGATCAAGATCAAGATCAGACTGCAGAGAACATGTCTCCGATCAGGAGACATCTTTCAACAAAAAATACCTTTGAAATAGCAAAGTGTGGGTTTTTACTCTTGGCTTGAAAGTTTCATTTCACTTACTTACCAGGATAAGGGTTAATGTGGTTCAAAAAGAATAAAATATCTTTGAAAGGGTGGAAAACATTGTGGGAAGAGGAGAAAATGCAAGTTACCAAAAACTATCAATCAAGTTGAATAAACATTAACCCGTAAGCTGCCAAGCACAATTCGGGGCGCTTTTGTGGACACTGTAGATCAAGATCAGACTGCACAAAACATGCAGTCGGGTTGTTGATTTACTCATCCGATATGATATTTTCTTTCCGGTGAAATCAACTTTGAAACAGCAAGATTTGGGTTTGTATTATTGAAAACATTGGCAGACAACAAAACATGTGCCATGACTCAAAATTTGAAATTTCTGTTTGGTAGGGTACAAAACATTGTGGAAAAAGGAGAAAACTCTGATACCTGCAAAGATTCAACCGCTTTCCTCTAGCAATGGGACTAAATGATGTGATTTGCCTTTAAATTGTTTAGCATGGGGCACAAACTAAGAGCACTAAGAACATTTGATGATGCCTTTGGACAATAGTATAGACAAAGATCAGGCTGGTCAGAACTTTCAGTACATGCCTGAACCCTTTTAACAAACAACAAAATTTTAGAATTGTCAAAATTGAAAGCTTTTGCAGGCGACAAATTATCTGTCGCTGAGACTGTGGCATTTGTCTTTGAAAGGCTAGAAAACATTATGGGCAATGGAGAAAATGCTGGTTACCAATCTTTATCCTCTTGTTGACACGCGACATTGCTGATGAGGCATGGCCGTAAAAGTTGGCTATGATGATTCTACACGCGTTTCTTCTAATACTGAACCTCAGGGCTAGCCATATGATAGGCTGAGATATTTGTCACAGCTGAGCATGTTACTAGCTTTGAAATTCAGAATTTCCTAGAACAGAATTAGCCTAGTCCTAATACCAGATATTTATCAATTGTAATGCTTGGTTGTTTAACCCCTATGCTGCTACGGGCAACTCACTGACCTTTTGCGGACAGTGTAGATTAAGATCAAACTGCAGTCTGACCTTGGATCTACACTGTTTAATAGGGAGATATCTTTTCTTCAGATATAGGACAATTTGGGGTTTTACCGTTGGCTTGAAAGTTTCATTTCTTTTATGTAGCAGGATAAGGGTTAAATAACATAATCGCTTAAAACTGACTTCTAAATTATAATTCATGCAGCAGCCAACTTTTAAAGTCTCCGGTAAATGCTAGGTTGTTTAAATAACACACCTCTTTAACCCGTTACCAGACGACAAAATTTTAGCCTTGTCCAAATTGAAGGCATTTGCAGACAACAATTTCAGTGTGGCTCAAATGGTGCAATTTTCCTCGCATAGGGCAGAAAACATCGTGGGAAAAGGAGAAAATGCTGGATACCAGCATTTTCTCCTTTTCCAACAATTTTTTCAAAAGGCTTCTTCCTCTGGGTTGTTCAGTTTGTAAATTATAATTGATGCAGCACCTAACTTCTTCAGTCTCCAGTAAAGAAATCAAAGGACTGATAGTCCTGAGAGTTGCCTGGAGGGTAATGGGTCAGAAGTTTTCACCCTTTCTTGTTCAAATCTGTTAAAAGCATTCAAGATACAAAATAACTTAACCATAAGACACTATTATATGCAAGCATATTTCTACGTTGTCATCCTAAAATTACAAACATCAATATTAAAATTTACATGAAAAAAATATGTGGTAATTTAGGCACCAGAAACAGGTTTAAAAAGTTCAAAGTCTCTTACCCCGGTTGACTTCATTTCAAAAGGTATAATCAATATAAAAACAAGGCATTTCATTGAAATGATATCCACCACCGAAAAAAAAAAGAACTTTTTTTTTTTTGAAGAAACATAATTATGAGAGGTATTGTGTTTTGCATGTAAACGTGGCCTTTTTTGTAATTGGTAAAAGTCTTTTTTCATGACACGGCATTTCATTAAATTAAAAACAAATACTGATTGTGGCTTGTGATAAACAATATAAAAATGAAGTTTCATAAAATTTTGTCCAGTAGTTAAAGAAATATTGGTCCAGAATGGAAATATACATCAAACCCCCTTTTTCCATGACACAGCATTAAAAAAAAAAAAAAAAAAAAAAAAAGCAGACCGGAAGACACCAAGCCTCCTTTTTCCATGACAATGCATTACATTTAAAAAAAAGTATATCGGAGGAACACATGTATAAAGTTTCATTAACTTTCGTTAACGATTTTAGAATATATCTGTCTGGATGGACGGAAGATCGGACGGACGAACGGACTGCCGGACAGACAAACATGAAAACTATATCCCCCACCACCCGAAATTCAGCGGGGCATAATATCTGTCTAAGTTCCATCAATATTTACAGTTCCTCCCTAGCTTAATAATGCCTGTAAAGAATGTGTACAAAAATTAGGCTTCTAGGTTGATAAAAATGTTTTGCTAGCGCAGAATCTGGGCGACTTAACTTACATGTATATCTTAATTCTCACACATATTGCTAAAACAAACATTCTAAATAATTTCAGTACGATAGGATATACATTTTCTCTCCAGATTTAGAACAAGTTGTTTTTGCATGACACAAATTTTCTAGAATTGGACCCTGTGGTTATACATATATCGGTTAATTTGAATAATTGTCCTTTCCAAATACAGGATGCTAGATATGAAATTTGGGTATAATTGCTTATACAGTTTCAAAGGCCGTGATTTTGAAATGTTACTAGTCAGTTCTGAAGCTTCTGTGAAATTTACGAAAACAGTGCAGAACCACTTGAACAATTTTACAAGAGGATCATTTAGACAACATTAGTATGGAACTCAATTGAACTTTGCCTTCTGGTATATGATCTACTGACATACTTTTATACCAAAAATGCCCTTTTGCAACTCACCCATATCTAATCTAAGCAGTCTGACAAAGTTCTGTGAGTATCGGACTGAACATAAATGGATTCTAAAGCACTAGATCTATTACGGTTTCGTCTGATTTGATCTAGTGACAACCTTTTTCTTTTAACCCCCGGTGACCTACATTCAGCTTTGTCAAAAATATTATTGAGACAAACAGCCGGGCAATTTTATGATCATTGGACTGAAATGTAGCCTCTGGATCACACACAAATATTTGACTCAGTAATCTACATGTACCTGTCCCTTGGAAATATTTTGTTGTTGTTGTTGTTGTTGTCCGGGTTCACGTTTTCTCCACAGTAGACTGTAAGAATGTGGCTGCTACAGCTCAAGAAAAACAATATAACACAATAGCATGATCATCAGCCTTTTAACTTTGTCTGCATTTTATAATGTCCCAGGAACTAGTACTGCCTCCACACCAATTGCAAATTGTAGAGATCTACATATATATTGCTTTGGTGTAAACTAAATGTTTGCGATTCGCTCTATTACCCTTTACAACAACCCTTTACAAGATTACAAACACTCCAATGAAGAACTTGTTGTTCGAGTGGGTTAACATTGATCTGTTCTATTATATCTGAAATATAGTGGAGTAAAAAGTCAAGTTCTCAGATTGCTGGTTGTTAGGACCGTGTCGTTTCAAGTCGAATTCCTGTGTGAATTAAGATTTTTGCAGTTACGAAAGCACCTTGCGTTCTGACACCCGCACTAATAAATTGTTGTTTCATATATACCAGACCTAGGTTAATCGCACATTAAGAAAAAAAAAAAACAACAGCAGACTTTGACAAATTCGCCTCTTTTAAAAAAAAAAAAACGAAAAACAATTAATCAAACACAGTGTAATTTAAAACACTCTCTTTGCATGGATCGGTGAAGCGCTAGGTCGGTGTACGCTGAAAATAAAGGCACGTCCAGTGACTGATTCATAAATTTATAGAGAATTCCGTGGTGCAAATGACGTTATACGTCACGTGATTATAAGATCTGTATTTGTCGCACATCTACATTCCAGAAAGCACCTGTTAAGCGATGACTTGGTACAGCCTAGAATCGTGCGCACTGCATACTGCATGTACGATCTCTGCTTGTGCACCTAGAATACGGGTGTGCAAAGTATTTAAAGTATAGAATAAAAAGCTCTGAAGAAGCAACATGTAAGAATGTCTAAGAAGGCAACGCAACCGTTCCAAGCCGTTATAAATTTGTCAAAAAAAAAATCCTACTGTTGAGAAAAATCTCCATTGAAAGTTTCCATGTTAACTCGGTATCGCTTTTCTCTTTCCGATCATAGGTTGAGTGTTGAATTGAAATAAGACTTACAATTAGGGACAGATTTTAAGATTAAGACTGTACTACAAATGGGTAATTATCATTTTCACTGAGAATTGGCAACAAATAGAAGCGTGCCGTTGTAAAGACGCTGTCGTCGAAGAGTATGTTTCAGCGTGTCCCTTAACTTGTTTAGGTCACGACAGCTATTTTTAGATACATACATAATGCGCTGTTTTTAAAGATGATATCTGTGTAAGCGATAGGCTATGGCGTACCCTTGTGGACGAAATGGTTGTTTCAAAGGTTTAAACAGTTAAATAGCTCAGTCTTTATAGACATATTCATTATCACAAAGGCACAGCTGCAAGTTATTTACAACAGAAACTGGGTTGTTTACCGAATAATTAGAAGACTATGTTTTATCTCGTAAACCGGAACTTGGGACAGGAAGCAGTACAAGGCCGGAGGTATGCTTACGTCACCCCATAGATCAGGATGATAACAATGAGAGCCTGGTTGCTACGCAACCAGGCGACTCAATAATCCAGATGCTTTTTTAAACAATAAATAGGTCTTGTTCAAACAATATCTAGCCGTGTTTTTCAAATAATACCCAAGATCCTCTCGATGCCGCCAATAAACCACTTGATGACTGAAAATAACACAATAGGTAAAATCAAAGCACTTGAAAGCCCCGGTTACAATAGGTACATATTTCAAAGCTGGAGAATTTTTGAAGGTGTTGGTGTGCAGGGCAATTCAAGACCATCAATATACATTTAAGTATTCAACTGTATAAATCCACACTGTGACTATGAATGATGTAAGTAAAACATTCTATCGTCCGAACATGTGTTTGGTTACGGGTTTCTTCGTCCCATAACTAGTTTAGCCCTGGGCTTGTTCCTCCCTGAGCTCTATTATCCGAGCTTGTTTGTCCCACATTTAATTTATTGCATGATGCATTTTTTTGCTTTTTCTTATTAAACACTTGTGCATCAATGGTTTTCTTAGAACCTTTGCCATCAGTAATGGGCGAACAATCTGGAATTCGTCGCCATCATTGGTTATTTATTTGAAATATTTACATTAAACGTTACATTAAAAGATTTTCCCATACGGCAAGGGCAGATAACCATCAAAGTATTTTTTGACATAGTTATGCCTTGTTTTGACTGAATTTTCAAAACCTCTGACGTTTCATTATATCTCTGTCATTAATGAAGATATTTACGTCTAGCTTGGACTATATATTAAATATCAAAAATGGGTGAACTTAAGCAACAGAGGCAGGTAACCATCAAAATATTTTTGACACTGTTATGCCACCTTTTCGACTTAATCTTGTCTGTAAACAACTGCTGCAGCGCGTTGGCACCCGCATGCGATGCTCATTTTATTTGTTATCATAGAAATTAAAATGCAAAAGTAGAAAAAATACTAAGAAAATTATCTTCTTAGAAACAAATTTCTCTGTAAGACTGAGACTTCATGAAATTATTCATCTTATGATATTAGCCTTTACAGATTTTGTGTTTTTCCTTTTCATTGCTCAAAGGACATGGATGGTTGATATAGCAACCTAAAAGCTGCCATAGACTGAAAAAATAGAAAAAAGGGTGGGAAAAAAAAAAAAAAAAAAAAATGGGATTTAATTCTGAGACATTAGGGTTTTTTTTTTTTTTCACCTTTTCCAGAAATTTTGTCCGAGTTGTACTCTATCGGCCATATTTTTTAACCCGGCAATTTGATTGGCAAGCCAAGAACAAAAAAGGAAACCCATCGAAAATTATCTCCTTAAAATCCATAAAGACAAAAAAAAAACCCACATTATATCAGCCTGTGCAGTTTTATGTTTTTCCCATTCTATTGCCAACTCCACAGACTGTCAGCGTGAGACTTTCTATGTGTTTCCATTCGTCCGCACAAATATTATAGCAGTTTCAAGCTAAATGTGATAGTAATTTTGAGCTTGAGCTCTGGTGGGCCTCTTCTTCCTACTTCTTCGCCCCTTTTGATGCCCAGGCCCTCAGCGTCTTCAGCGCTTTGATTTAACAAAGCAGACAATAAATTTTATGTGGTTCGAATGGTGGAATTTGTCTTTTAAAAGGTGGGAAACACTGTGGGTAAAGGAGGAAATGCTTATTAGCTGCATTTTCTCCTTTCATCACATTGTTTTCAATAGCCGTAAATTTTCTTCATGGGCTACGTAGCCGCTTGAGGTATTTTAGATTTAGAGCCAGAGTTTCGCAAAGACTCGTGGAAATGTCACGTGATCGACCTACGTTGACTTACGCTTCTTGAGATCCATCTGTTGCTTTGGATCGATTGGCTGCCTAATCTTGATCACTTTCAAGGTCAGGGATAGGCGATGACGTCATAGCACCCTAGACAAATGATATTATCATGATGTCATTCTAAAGTATTCATGCGAACGTACATCAACATTATGGTTACCAAAAGGAAAAATAATCAGTAGAGAGGTACCTTATCACCAGGGATCGTATATCACATATAATATACGATCCCTTTCATCACATTCACAGGCGAGTAATTTGTGACAAACAGTGAACTTCACATTGTATATAAAACTGATCTAAGACTAATTTTATAGATGATTAGGTATGTCACGAAACGATCGCCAGTGGATCTTATTGTGAAATGTCACCGAGACTCCATCAGTGTGCAAATCTACACTGTAGAAAAATTATTGTCGAACATTGTGGGTGTTTCTGTATTTGTCTTATTATGAAATATACTGTAGCTCAACATGAGAAAGTGCCATACATCTAGAATTTATTTATTTATTTATTTATTTATTTAAAATCAGGACAAACTGGTTGTTAAAATATTTAACAGGTCGAATGGAAATAAGCTTGCAAGCACACTCCAAAAACGAATCTTTTCATGATATTAAATACATGTACATTCATAAAGTCCCATTTATCATTTTCATCCAAAAATAAAACTAAAGACAAAAAAGGACTCCGATTGGCAGAGAGGCTGCCACGTTTCTACAATACACAAACATTTCCAGGTCCTATCACCATGGCTACAAAACAAAATTTCACTCACGTCTCTAAATTTCCAGGGCCATCAACTTCCGCCTTCAGCATATAACGTCGCCGCTGAGGTAACGTAACGTCGTAACATACATTGTTGTAACACAAAAAGTCACGCCTTTTTTCGCTCTTGAAATATTTTTTTGTTTTACATGAAAATATTTAAATTATAATGCTTCCAGACACTCTCATCGAGATATTTAAAGTACCTGACGTACGCAAGACACCGCAGTAAGTGAAATTACTCACAATTTAACTTGTATGCTGTATGTAAACTCCGATGTATTGATCTTATCAAGAATAGTGACACCTCTATAGCTTACTTCCACAAAGTTTATGACTAATTTTCTCTGTAAAGAGTCGACTTTCGAAACGTTCGCACTTTTTCCCCCAATTACACAGACTATATTTTTGACGGTGTTAAAGATTGTTCTGAAAAGGCGTTTCCTGAAAAAAAAAAAAAAATGATGAGCATTTGGCTACAGCTTTGTCCGTCCGCCTGTCCACCATTTCCTCAGACAATTGGGAACATCTCTCTCTCTCTCTAGCTTTAGAATAAGCATTGTTATAATAGGTGGGCTCAGTTTTGTTAACAAAGAGTAGATATATATATATATTTTTACTTTTTTTTTTAATATGAAAACTAAGTTGAACATTTATAGACATATATTTATGTCTTGCTTTTCGGTAGTTTATCGAGAAGTAATGGTGGATTACGGTTTGATGTTTGGACCAGTGGAACTTACTGATTCGATAACTCAGTAGCACGGAACTACTTGGGTTCTTGCACCATGTTTATAACTTTTCTGTTTCAAAGATCTATTTCAGACAGTGGTTAAATCGAGTAATCTTAATAATATTTATTAACCCTATTAAATTTAGTTTTGATATGGTCTTTGTGGATTTGTTTTGTCACTTCGAATGTAAATAAACGACGGACACTAATGACACTAACTTGGTAGCATATATTGGCAGTCGGACGATTAAAGATTAAAAAATTGTTAATTTGAAATTGTCATTTATAAATAGCTCACTGAACGTGGTATTCTATCACATTGATTAAAACGCATAGTGTCATGATTCTGATCAAAGGGAACGGCGGGATCTAAGTAATGATAACAGACCCTTTTGCAGGCTAGTATTTCTTCTCGTGTAATGTACGTATATTGTATGATTTGTATAGAATTGGCAATAAAATATGTACAAACTAAACTTTCCCGGCACTGTGTTCGGAGGCCTTCTCCATCAGGGTCGTTAAAACACGATAGTATTTGCTAAACGGTTATACTAAACAATGCTTTTCATTAATCCATCGATTACAATGTAATAGTTATGCAGTACGTTTCAGTTTGATGACCGATGTTCCATTCTGGGCGAAACAATTCGCTCTGCTTGCTGATGCCAACTACGAACACAGTCGTGGTATACAGAAAGTGATTAACAATCAAACCGTCTACTTGGACAGTTTGGAGGAGAAAGGTCTCCAGGGCAAAGGTAGACAGTATGTTTAACCATTTATTGCCATAGAGGAAAGTAGGAACTTTTTTTCCGAACGGCATAGATCAAAATCAGACCGCACAGACCGTGCATTCTTATCTTGAAGACAAGATCGTGAAGCACTCTACCCCATTTTAAGAGCATATTGGTGGCTTGTGCCCGTAAAACCTTGGCATATATCGGTAGCATATATAAACAAGGCTTGCTGGTAAACTGGAGCCTAGCAAAATTCAATAATATCACAGCTCACATTTTCACAAATAGAAGGCTGGGTCTCTGAGGATACACAACGTCTTTTTTCATATAACATACATTTCACCCTTAACTCTGTACCCCCGGACAAAATTTTAAACTTGTCCAAATTGAAATCGTTTGCAGACTACAGAAATCAAATGTAACTTATAGGATAGGATTCGATTTTCATTGTTCCCCACGATGTTTTCAAGTCTTTTCCTCGGGATTTTAAATACACAGGATATTTGCGATAGGTTCAGACATGCAAATGTAAATTTCTTTTTCAGCTGTACCACAAACTGGCATTCAGCGTTGAGAAAACAGGAATAAAAGCCAAGATGGCTTATCAGCCTGACGTCATATTCGAAACGAAGAAGAATCTGGACGAACTCCAGGCCAAAGCTTCAGCCCAGGTCAACAAATACACGAAACATTTAGACAAATGGGAGACCAAGTTTACTGAAATTCAAAAGGTGTTTTTTTTTTTTGTTACCATTTCTTTACCATTGTAAACTCAAGTAGATCTTGTGGACAGTGTAGATTGAGACCAGACTGCACAGAATGTTCTTCCGGGGTCCGTATCCACCAACCATTCTGAAGAACATTCTCTGTCTTATTCTGAAGAATTTTCTAAAATTGAAAGTAACACACCTTCTGATAAAATGCTGGTCACTTGTCCCCTTTTCCCATAACGTTTCATACGCCTTCTGCATAAGGTTTTCAAAAACACGTCATCGATTGGTAAAAGTTTGATAAGACGAATATATTGAGTTCTGTACGTACAGGTTTACACTTGGGAGACAGGCAAGGACGAAATGTATGAAATGGCAAGGGCCGAACTAGAAGCCAAGAACGATGATATCGCAAAACTAGGATCTGAGTAAGGTAACACTGTAATGGGTTCTACGACTTATACAAAATGTTTGATTTCCCTATCGAGACTACATAGTTGACAGCTCTTAACCTTTTACCAGACGATAAACTTTTAGACTTGTCCAAACTGAAAGCATCCGCAGACGACAACTTGAATGTGGGTCAAATGATATAATTTGTATATAGAAGGATGGAGAGCATTGTGTGAAAAGTTGAAAGTGCTAGCATCCAACATTTTCTCCTTTTATCTCAATCTTCCCAAAAGCCCAATTCGTCAAGGTCGTATGACTGAAGGAAACACTAGGAACGCACAGGTAGATGCACTTACTGCCGCGATATGACTCAAAAAACTTTGAACATGCCTCGAAACACCAACCAAAATGAGCCATGCTTTGTGAAAAGGAGGCTTTAAGTATCTGCAAAAAGTTGCGACCCAGGTCAGCCTGCGCAGTCCGTGCAGGCTGACCTGGGTCAAAACTTTTTGCTATCAGTCAATTTTCTGTATGTCAAAGGACCATTTACCTGAAGATCCAGTCGATCGTTAGGCGTAATGAATTTTATGGATCCATGATAACTTAATGACGTGCTCGGTATCATGCATTACAGAGATGTATTAAGCACCATTTTCCCTGAGCATGGCTCAATATTAGATAGTCGACAAACGACCGTTTTTTTTAACAGATGACGAACTGGACGGTCTTGCAAAAACCTGCGCCGCCAACAAGAAATTATCTCAGCATAACAAATCAACAATGTACGTGGTCAGCAAAGGATATGAGAAACCAGAGATAAATCAGCTGAATCTAAAAATAGGTAAGGCATTGCAAAGTCATCTCTGTGTTTTTTATATTTGTGTATTAGAATGTGCCTTTATTTTTAGCTGGGCTGTTTTCGAAAGAAAAACGTCGAGGTATTGTCGTAACCTATTCGTCGCCGTCCCTGTCGTCTTCTTGCAAAAACTTTGACATTTTGTAATATCTCTGACATTACAGAAGATATTTACTTCAAACGTAGACTAGTAGTTAATTATTTAAAGGAAACCCATACGACAGGGGCAGGTAACTTTCAAAATATTTTTGACACAGTTATGCCCCTTCTTCGACTGAAACTTTTCATCGAAAATCAAGTAACTGCAGCCGAGCGTTGGTACCAACACGCAATGCTCTTGTCTTTTACAAGGGATTATACCAGTACTTACATGTATATTTTTAGTCCAAAATATAAATTTCCAAGACCCGTACTCACAAGGCAGTCTCAAGTATAGTTTTAGTCCGTTTCTAAATATAGAAAGTAACCCATTTTCTGATTGGTAGATTTAGTTACTTTGCACTCCAGTAAATTATTGAGGATAAGACCAAAACCGCTATCTAAACTGCCTGGTGAATACTGGCCCGGATCTGCGAACCTTTTTACTGCCATAAGCGAAAACAAGGGCTTTTTCGGACATTATAGATTCAAGATCAGACTGCACAGAACGTGCAATCTGATCTTGGATCTATACCATCCGCTTGTTACCTCAAGCCTACAAGATGAGGATCCTCCTTAGGTTCAGTGGATCATCACTTCAGCCGTCGAAAAAAGTGGATTTATATACATATTTGGCCCTAAAAGACTTAACCCTTAAGCTGCTAATCGCGACCCACTGACCTTTTGCGGACAGTGTAGATCAAGATCAGACTGCACAGAACGTGCAGTCTGATCTTTGATCTACACTGTCCGATATGGTTTTTTCTTTCCGGTGAGATCAACTTTGAAATCGCAATGTTTGGGCTTTTAGTATTGAGTAGAAATTTGCGTTTTATTTATTCATCAGCTTAAGTGTTAAAACCACAGTATTCAGTAAAATTGCTGAACAATACTTCAGTCTGCATATAATATAGTTCAACGTTTGGTATTTATTGCGCACAGTGTAGATTAAGATCAGACTGAACGTTTCTGATCTGTCAGGTCTTGATTAAGTTTACTATTTATTTCAGCAGCTTTACATTTTTACAGTCGGAGTCGTGTGGTTTTACTGCTATAATGAACAATACCTTAAAAGAAAAAAAATGCTGTCTCCCTTTTCCGATTGTGCTTCTTCGTTTTTAAAGACAAAGTCCATCATTTGAAAACCATTTACAGCTTTTGTTCGCAAATGCTTCAAAATGGATCAGTCCAAAGTTTTGCTTCGTTAAAAAGTTAAGAGATTTATTTCTTTTATACAGGTGAACACGTGAAACAGATTTTGGCAGCCAAACAAGATGGGCTTACCTTTGGCCAGGTGGTACACGGCCTCTTTCACAAAAAGAAGGGATTCTTTCCAGTCAGTTACGTGGTTCAGCTTCAAAACGAGACCAAGAAGCGCCCCAAGCAATCTCCTCTAAGTAAGGCCAACATTACCGAAAATACCAACCAAAAAGAGGGATTTTCTGAAAAGCTTAAATGTCTTCTAAAGGACGATAACTTGTTATTTAATTTTGTTTAAATTGTCATCATTCATGGGCGCAGCCATTTTTTTTTTTACAATTGGCGTAAGATTCTGATCAGTAAAGAAGCTTGAAAAAATAGTTCCATTGTATACAGGTAAATTCATCAGTTTGAATGCACCTATAACGTATCCGGAATCATATTTCCTATGTTTACTTTATTATGTTACACATGAAACAGTTAAACAATAACAAAACATGTTTTCCTCGGTTTGACAAGATTCTTGTCATTTAGCCCGTTGCAGAGATGTATGGTGAGAGTAACGAACGACAACTCTGCTCGGAGATTGAGGAAGTCGTTCCAGATGTAATCAATTCCGGCAAAGCTTGCTCATGTGATCATCGACACAACGGCCGAGGTTTTCAGATCAGATCATAAGAGTCAGAGATTGCCAAGGCAAACATGCAAGCATTGGCGGATGTTACAGATCACAGTGGAAAAATGCCAGTGCAGAGAAGAAAGTGGGAAGTGATGCCAGAAGAAGGCGACGGGAAGGCAAGAAGAGAACCAAAGAACAAATTGTTGAATAACTGTTGAATATCTAATGAGAATGACTTTGTATACAATATAGAGGCAGTTGCCAATGTGCTATTTATAGTAACGGTGTCCGATAAGGAAAATTTCGTTGTCCGGTAATAGACCAATAGAGTTTCAGTGGCCTATGGTAGAACAGTGATTTTTTTATGGTTACTTTGTTATGGATTATGTGTCTGAATTATTTCAGGCACATACTATAGCTGGTATTAGTTCTTGCTCATACATGTAAAATTTGAAAAAAAAAAAAAAATACTATTTTGTAATTTATTTTTAAATTTTTAATAAAAAATGTCTAATCAATGCTACTCGTTGACATTGTGTCCTTTGTCGAATTATCGGTGCCTTGGAATAACAGGGTTGTAAGTAAAAATGTACTGTTTTTGGAAAACAGGGGAAAAAAACCTACAATAACCTTTTACCAGTTACCCTTTTTAGCGGTCAGCATAGCAGGGTTTGATTTTGATGAGATTTTGCAGAATGATAGTGCGTGTAATGCAATTACCGAATATGTGTGCATCATTTAGGGTCGTATAGTATAACGGGATCAGTGTGTCACTTGGAAAGGGTTTAACCAAAAAGCTTTCAGTAGAAATATATGAATTGTGCTCTGTGAAAAGGGGTTTAATGCATTTGCGAAAAGTATTGACCGAGATCAGTCTGCGCAGTCCACGCAGGCTGGCCTTGGTCTAAACGTTCTGCTATTGATCAATTCTCTGCGACCAGTCTATCCCTCCCTGATTCAGTCAGCTGGTCTACAAAATGGATTTGGTGGGTCCATAATTCTGTGATGACTTGCTTCGTACAATGCATCACGGAGATGCATTAAACCACCTTTTGCCCGAGCTTGGCTCATTTTATAGAATTTCAATATACCTTGTAAACGATAATCTTCTTGTCTGAATATACATGTACAATAATTGCGAAATTCGTAAAACCTGCTCTGTCTTGGTGTTTCGGACTGTTGTTGTATTATGAGAATGACATTGTATGAGAATGACACTGTATCAACGGGTTTAGCGTAATATTAAACCTTTACCAGACGACAAAAATTTTAGCCTTGTTCAAATTGAAAGCATTTGCAGACGACAATTTCATTGTGGCTCAAATGGTGCAATATATCTTTGATAGGGTAGAAAACATTGTGGGAAAAGGAGAAAATGCTGGTTACCAGCATTTTCTTCTTTTCCCACAATGTTTTCAAAAGGCTTCTTTCCCGGGGTCGTCAAAAGGCGTCATTGTGCGGTAAAGGGTTAACTACCTTCTCATTCTAGGGCATCCTTATCCCCTTACCCCCAGAAACAGCTCAGCACTGTGGCATAGTGGACAACCAACAGAGTTAGTGGTCGCAGAGGGGGGTCATGAGTTCGATTCCCGGCTTGGCCACTTTTTATCATTATTATTATATAATTTTCATTTCATTTTTTTTTTGAAATACTTGATGAAAAGCAAAAATGACAGGAAAAAATCCTTCACTGCTTGGAAAATACATGTTTTTGGAAAAGCCAGATGCTTGGACTTAGTGTTGTTAAAAGTACTGATAAAAGAAATTCCCTGAACGCAAGAACAGGTGCCCTTGTCCGCCGTGATACTGATGGATATGTTGAAAATGGCGTCAAACACCACACAAACAGCAGCTCCGGATGCAGATTTCCAGCAGACGACTTTAACCCTTTTCGGTGCCATAGGCAAAAACAGGGGCTTTTGCGGACAGACAGCACAGAATGTGGTATTCTGCAAGTACTTTAGAAATGGGAAAGTCTAAAGTTTTGTTGTCCGGTAACAGAGTATAGGAATTAAGTCTGTATCAATGTATGTGAACCACGCTCTGGCAAAAGGGGGCTTAATGCATCTCCGTGATCCAAGATACCAATGAAGCCATCACATAATTATGGATCCATAATACCCACTTTATTTAACAACCGACTTAATCAGACTGTCCTTGGACATATAGAAAATTGACCAATAGCGAAAAGTTTCGGCCCAGGTCAGCCTGCGCGGAGTGCGCAGGCTGACCTGGGTCGATACTTATCGCAGATGCATTAAGCCCCCCTTTTCACAGAGCATAGCCCATATATACAAAATAAAGTCAAACATGAAAGGTTTTAATCATAGGCTTTTTATTATAAAAAAGAAAACACTTTACAAATGATGTTTTGTAAACGCCATGATAGAATATATATAGAAAAAAATGTTAATTTTATGAAATTTACAAAGGTTAAAACATCCGCAAACATGAACGGAACAAAATCTACTGTAAGTATGTATAAAAACAAGTTTTACATTTTTCTCACTTACGTTAGTTTTTCTGTACATGACCAAATTCTATACATTTAAATTTATCAACATTTCACGGAAGGCAAATGGCAAACTATACATAGAAGAATGGAGAATGCATGCAAAGATCAGGTTGCATGTCTCTGTCTGATATTGGTTTGAAGTTTGGCAGGATATGGGCTGAAAAAAGACTGACAATAAGATTCTCATATGCTGATTGCAATGAGCTCGAAGCAGTAATAGTTAAAGAGAACTTTGTGGGAAACAAAAAAACTGTCCTTTCTCAATGATTTCTCTATTTGTCATATTTTTGAAAAGCTATCTTATATATAAGCCATGCTCTGTTAAAAGAGGGCTTAATGCATCTGCCAAAAGTATCGACCCAGGTCAGCCTGCGCAGTCCGCGCAGGCTGACCTGCGTCGAAACTTTTCGCTATATGTCAGCTATCTGTATGCCCAAGGACCAGTCTACCTCATAATTAAGTTGGGTGTTAAAAGAAAGTGACTGTTATGAATCCATGACTGCATGATGGCTTGATTGGTATCATGGACCACGAAGATGCATTAAGCCCCCTTTGGCCAGGGCTCGCTCACGCTCGCTCACACACACACACACACACACACACACACACACACACATATATATATATGTGTGTGTGTGTGTGTGTGTGTGTGTGTCTGAGCCATTCTCTGTGAAAGAGGGGTTTAATGCATCTACATAAACTATAAACCAGGGTCCGTATTCACCAACCATTCTTAAGAATATTCTTGGTCTTGTTCTCCAAAATTTTCCGAATTTGAAAGTAATACACCTTCTGATTGGCTAAACCATTTGGTTTAGCCAATCCGAAGTTGTGTTACTTTCAAACTTGGAAAATCTTGAAGAATAAGTCTAATAACGTTCTTAAGAATGGTTGGTGAATACGGACCTAGGTCAGCCAACGCAGTTCGTGCAAGCTGACTCGAGTCGAAACTTTTTGCTTTTTGTAAACTTTCTATTCTACATGGGCAAGGACCAGTCTGCATCATTGTTCAATCGGTTGTAAGACAGATTACAGTTTATGGGTACGTAATTGTGTGGCGACTTGCTTGGAATAATGTGTTATGGAGATTAATTAAGCCTCCTTTTGCCAGAGAGTGGCTCATATCTATGTGAAACTAAAATGTAAGGGAGACATCAACAAGGCCACAGACATTCGTAAATTTATAATGTAGGCTCTTTTAGCACAAACAAAGCTAGTAAAAAAGTTATCTTCAATGACTGAATAACGTCAAAGAGATAGAGGACATCTCTTGGATTCGGTGTAAGATCAAACTACAATTTCAGAAAGTGAATGGCAAAATGAGTGTTATCTCGAGATGCAACGACACCCATAACCATATTGAATTTTGGTGTTCACGAATGAAATTGTATTTTGATTTTACATCGAAAATAGGCAATTGCCCCCGTCCCTTTTTTTTCTAAACATGTTTGATTTAAACAAGAAAAGAAGAAGAAGAAAAAAAATGTTTACATTCTACGGTGATAATATTACCGTATGACGTTCACTCGATGAAATAAATTTCAATCCCGAACAAAACAAACTCCCCTATTTAGCTAATATTTGTCTATAAGTCCGTCCGGTTTGCTGATAAGTTCTTTAATTCATTTGACTGTGAACATTTAGGCAAATCACATCACTAGTCTTTAAATTTAGAATAAGAACAATATTTCACTTCTTTCCTTTATCTTTGTTAATTTCTCGTATTTAAACTTTTTTCAAAGTCACTTGCCACTGAAACACCATTGTGTGGTTTTGTGTAATAAAAGATACTTTGATTCGGAACGCCTGCATTGCAACAGACATCAAACTGAATAAGTTTATCGGTTTCAAAGCCCGAAGGTCAAAGACCTATTTGACAACGTTTGAACAATACAAGGTAACATAGATAATGTACATCTTTAAACAGGCACAGTGTAACAATTACTTCGTTATAACATAGATAAATGTATTTAAATTTAACAATGAACCGTTAATAAATAAACAAAAACAAAAAAAGCAAAACTTGAAATTGTTTTCAAGCTTTGTAATGTAATGCTTTGATAACGTCGCTAAATTCCAAGAAATTAAAAAATGCATCACTGAAGAGTTACATTTAATTGTTATCAAAGTTTGTGTCTAAATAACAATATACAGTATATACCATTACTGTGTAGGATCTGACATCATCATCGTGACAAGTTGGCATTTGAGGTAAGATTTCATTTAAACGAGATTCAGCGAGCCCCTGGCAAGTTTGAGACAATTTTTGCAGACGAGTTAAATAGAATTTCGTCTCAAAAGCCAACAAATGTCAGATTTTTTTTTTTTATCACAATAATTCACAATTTCTAGATCAAAATATGCAAATCATCTATGCATGCACACTTTGTAATTTCAATGAATAAGGCCCGATTCAATTCTCTGATAGAAGCTTAAAATGACGTCAAATATGACGTCACTCAATGCTTATCTCAAACGTGTGTACGATAAGAAAATTCGTACTGGGTATATCACACTGAAAAGAAGGGAATTTAAAAAACGCGCAAAGAAAAGCCCAAGAGGTCCGTGCCTGTATTCACCAACAGTTTTAATTTATTTCTAATCCCGAATTTCAAAACTATTATAAGATTGTCGGAGACATTCTTTCTGAGACAATCGGATGGCTTGTATTGGAATTGAGAACTATTTAAAATTAGGATTCATGCCCTGTGAAAATGGGGTTTTGTACATCTGCAGGCGCAGGCTGATACGGGTCGCAACTTTTTGTTCTTTCTAACTTTTCCCTGGATTGAGCCCGTTGTTAGACAAAAAGAATTTTATGGATCTATGTGATGGCATGCTTTGTTTAACCCTGTACCATACAATCACGACTTTTAACGACCCTGAGAAAGAGGCCTTTTGAAAATATTGTGGGAAAAGGAGAAAATGCTGGTAACCAGCATTATCTCCTTTTCCCACAATGTTTTCCACCCTATCAAAGACAAATTCCACCATTTTAGCCACATTTAAACTGTCGTCTGCAAACTCTTTCAATTTGGACCAGTCTACATTTTTGTCGTGTGGTAAAGAGTTAATGCATCGCGGAGATGCATGAAATCCCTTTTGCCTAGAGCACGGATAGAATTTAAAATGGTAAGTGAACTACAAACGGAACCTGATGTGAAGCCGGAATATTGTACTGAAGATATTAGAAGAAACGATGGGTCGATTTGGGTTGTCTTTGATATCCAGTCTGTACCAAGCTTTGACCTTGATATGACTGTGTTGGAAGCTTGGCTGAGTATAGGAATTTGTTGTTGTTGCTATTGATGACTAGCATATACTATTAAGCTTTTGAAAATTTTCAGTTAAAAATAAGCAAATGCGTGAATAAAATGCAAATGTATGGTATCAGAAACCTGGAGTATTAGATGCTATTTGGGTACACGCAGTATGTTTGCATCTGGGTCCGTATTCACAAACCATTCTTAAGAACGTTCTTTGTCTTATTCTCCAGAAATTTCTAAATTTGAAAGTAAAACAACTCCTGATTGCCTAACCATTTGGTTTAGCCAATCAGATGTTTTGTTACTTACAAATTTAGAAAATCTTGGAGAAAAAGACTAAGAACATTCTTAACAATGGTTGGTGATTACGGACCCAGATTTCACTATAGGAATAGGGTAAGATTCAACAGAGTAATATCATTATATGGTTCCTGAAACTGCGACATCACATGTACCAAATATACACTGTAGTTTCAATTAATATAACGAAGAAAATTTTATATACAGGTATACATGTAAGAATTCTAGTGACAAGGTACACACATTTAAGGTTGGTACCATTTATGTAAATGAACAAATGTAACTCAGATTGCATGCAATGACCTTTTCTAACCATTAAGTCATTCAGTCGCAATTAGCATTTAACAAATATGACACAACTATGTTAGTAATTTTCCTGCCTATGTTGACAAAAAAATTTGTGGATCATACATACGTAACTCCGCCTGTTTTGACATAGATGCGTAAAACTATTGCACAACATGAACAAAATATTGCACTAGCTTTAGATATTTGCATATATTGCACAAATTATAAAAAACAAAAAAAAAAAAAACATAGGATAAGATTTACAAGTACAAATGAGTGTGTATAAAAATCGCAAGCAAACAAGGCCAATATAGTTGTGCATGTTTGGATGAGTACAGACTGTACCCAAATTTACAGTCTTGTAGATTCCTCGTCGTCTTGGACGGGTTTCGGAGATTCTGATTGGTCAGGATGATCAAATGTGTCGACAACATGATCCACGTCACGCGGTATTGGTACAGAGAGCGGTACGACAGGTTCAACACTTTCTTCATCAAGTTTATCATCAGAACCACCTCGAGATTTCATCAAGGTGTACGATTCTGCAGGGCCTGTGCTCCCACCGGAATCTGAACCAGAATCGTCGCCCGAGTCTGTTAAAATATGAGATTTTCTAGATCCCTTCGATTCTTTATCATCCAATGGTAAACCTTCCAAAATTTGCAATAGAGAAAGCGACCCTTTTCTTTCTTTGTAATATTCAGAGTCATCTGAGACCGACTGCATGTTCCCGCCACTTTGAGTGGGCGGGGCTGGTGGCAAAGAGTCGCCACGTGTTGAACTCCCACGAGTAATTGTTTGTAACAGTGGCTCCCTCTCGCTGAATTCATTTTCGTCTTGACTATGGTGAATTCCAAACATGAATCGTCGGTGTTTTTCTTGCCATCTTTTCTGTTTTAACTTTTCCACTTTACGCTTCTTCTCTGCCTCCTGTTGCCAGAAAGAACATACTATATTTTTTTATAACAGCAAAATTTGATTCTAAATGCACATCAAACAATCAACTTTTTTTCTTTTGAAAAAATGAGGTGGAATTTCTTCAGACAACAATAAAGCATCTTTCTTGGCCCTCAAGTCAAAATTCGTACTATTGGGCTTAGAGCGCCACAGGCTAGGCAATAAGAAAATAAAGAAATAGCTATAAATCTAGCACTTGAAAATTTCTCTAACACCCAGGTTTGTAGTGGAGGTATTGTGGTAAACACAGGACTAAGAATCCGAAAGTCTCAGGTTCGAATTCCAGTTTGAGCATGAATTAGTCCAGTCAATGACAAGTTGTGTTACAATTTAAATCTAGAACTAGACTTAGAATGAAATAAATTGATAATGGTTGGTGAATACAGGACCCAAACTTTTTTTTTCTTTGACAGTTTTAGCATACTATACGCTATTTATTGACAGTTTTAGCATACTATACGCTCTTTATTGATGCAGGCAGTGTAGGAAGAAAAACGATAATTTGAATGAAAAGGCTAAAGATAAAGATGACCATCCCTCGAAACTAGATGTCAAGTTTCTCAGCTTTACCACATTTTATTATTTGGTGGGTTTTTTTCTTTCTGTTATCTAAAGATGTCAGTGCTTTTAACTTCAGAATAACATCGCCCATGCCTATTTTCAGATTTATCAACACAATTGACACACACGAAAAGATCATGAAAGATGGGAAAAATGTTGCAGTATATTTTAATTGTATAGAGAACATTAATGGGAAAGAACCAACTGTTTGTTGTCCTTTCTTTTTTCTTTTAATGTTTTCATGTTTCCCCAAATTCCTAAGAGTTGACCAACCTAGATCACAAAACAAGCAGACAGTTTCCGTTTATTTGGTGTGCAACGCCGTTTTCGACAGAATTTTATCACAAGTTCAGGCACACCCATGAGTGGGTTCTAGCATTTCTTTTCACTAGCACCATGCACATTAATCCCACAAAGCCACTGGCTGCTTCCTTACATTATGTAAATGAAACCGAAACAATTTCTGAGAGAGAAACAAGTTCTGATGGATTCACTACCATCAATTCTCGTTAAGCCTTAAGCTAAGGAAGAATTCGAGCTCATAATTCCTGTATTACTAGCCCTGTACTTTATAAACTGACCTCGCCAGGTTTTCGACAATACCACTCGAAAGGTTTACCAACAACAGGCGAAGACAAAAATAAAAACGTTACTCACGTCTTCTCGTTGCTTCTGAGCTATGGAGGTTACTTGGAACAGAAGGTCATCTATCTTGGACTCTGTGGAGTCTATATCAATTGTGGCCAAACATAGGGCTCGGTTCATCGGGAAGAAATCATAGTTTTCCTGTTCCAACTGAAACCAAACAGTGAGATCTGTATTCAAAGTAGATTATCACCTGATAGCGTGCTCTTTTTTTGTCTGGCACAAAACCATTTGTGAAAAACAGTTGTGGCCAAAGGAAAAATTGCTCATTCCAAGTAATTTTCATGTTACCGCACTATTTTCAACATTTATGTGTTACTAAACAAAAACTTCGTCGGCAGAATGTAATGAAATTATAAGCATGGCAGAGAAACTTGATTTTTGGCTTTGTCTACCTTAATATGGTAGGCTATTCATTCAGGTCAGGCTCAATTCTTGATTTTAATATAAACCATGTCAGGTAGTCTTTCTTGGTATGGTGTTTTTAACAGCATTTCAATTATACCACGGCGGTCAGTACATCTATCTCTTCTTGGCTTTCGTTACTCATTAAAGCCGCCTTGTTCAGCGTTGACAGACAAACGTATCCTGTTGTACGTAATGTAATACGTCTCCACCTTAAGAGTTTTGGTTGGGATTGAAAAATCATCCACGTAGAGGTGTCTTGAGATAAACAGTCTCAAAATGATGTAGACGTCGCATAATAATTACTGCCCTGATCTAGATTGATCGTTTTTTCAAAAAAAGATAAATATACATACCAGTCTGCTGACGAACAGTTCAACAGCAGTATAGTCACTGGTTTTCATGTCGTTTAGATGAATGAAAAAGAATATGTAGGACCACATGTTGTGTTCATTTCGAACGTGATAGTCAAAACCCTGAAACGAGAGACAACTATTTCTGGAATAAAATACGCAAAATATACTCTCCGTATTTCTACTTTTCTTTAGGAATCCCTCTCTGTTGAAAGTCTTTATCTATATAAAAAGTGTGGTTAAAATTGAATTTTCTTTCAAAACACGTGAACAAAAAGGAGGTACTGGATTAATTTTTCTTTCAAACACGTGAACGAACACGTCATAGTACGGAACAATAGAGTCCATTTTTAATTCATCTGCTTTACTTCTACTTTTTCTCTATTACGTATATTCAAGTGGATGACTAGGTTTATATTTCAAACCTTTTATAGCTGTGTTTTCATATTCGAAGAATTCCTTGCTCATTTATAGTGCAACAATGTCTAGGTATAATTACATCGGCAAAATCCCACGTTCTCTCTGACTTACGGTCAGTATGAAACATGCATGATCGCCATGATCGACTACTCCCGGCATATTCCGTCGAAAGTCGCCAGAGCTGCTAACCATGCACAGAATAAAACGAAATACATGTTGTGCAGGGTTAAATTCAGTGTACAGCGACGATTTAATTATGTCATCAAAGCTTATTGCGTTATTTATTTCCATGAATAGATCTATACACATTCTATATATAGGAAAAATTGCAAACGCAGCTTTATATACTAAGCGATTAAGAGGAATTGTTATTGCATTTTTTTAAATGACAAAAGAGTATACCATTTATTGAAGAAGAAAGTGTTCGAAAATACTAATTACAGATCAGACTAAAAATAGCATTTGAAATAGTTTTGCAGGCAAATTCTAGATGTAGCAGGAATGATTATGAATTATATCCAGTAGAAACATCTGAGGGAAAAAAAGATAAAAAAAAAAGAAAAGCGTTATGAGCAAATTCTTTCTTACTTACAAGCTTTTCTTGTGATGGACAGTATATTAGTGCAAATAGTCGTTTTTGTAAAGTAAATGATTGACAAAATTTGATAGTATTACAGTTTATTGTTGATATTGTCTACCAAACACCATACCTTTCCGTGATGCTCAAAATCATAGCTATTTCTACTGCAAATAAAACACGTATCCTTCATGTCTGATTCTGCTCGCCACTGAAAAACAGAACACAAAAAAAACCATATGTCACTTCCAAGCATTCATCGGCCCCAGTAGTCTCACGCTCCATCCCTAACCGTTTTTGGTTGAAACAAAATTTTGATTTGTTAAACATTCGTTCTATTAGATCTTGAATATTGATGAAACGAGGCTGAAACACTAGGAGACAGTAGTGGAGCCGATGAGCTCTTGAGCCAACCATCAAAATTCGTTTTTCATTTAGATGTGTTCAACATAAAGCTTTCATGTCAAATTGAGAATACAAGATAAGGCATAGGGTTTCGCAAGAGTGATTTACAACGTTTCAAATCATGAAAGCTCCAGCAGTTCGTCAGCCGGGATCCAATGAAATACTTGATGCAACACCTCATTACTTATTCACTAGAGCGAAATTCGTAAGCTTTACGTCCAACGGTACATAAATGGAGTAAAACAAAATTCCGTAAGCTCGTAGGTTCAGGGGAACATTAAGTTTTATGTCTCTGGAAACATTCGTTTTGAGAGGTATCTTAAATCCAATTTATGAAATGGTTGGTAAAAACGGACCTCAAAAAATAGAATGCTGATCGGACAACAAAGTCTATATGCTTAACGTTTCAATGCTATCTGGTAAGATTTATATTACCTTCAAATCGCGAAGTTCGGAAAAGGTGTCTACGATGATACCAAAGATGATATTGAGGCCGATAGTGGTGATAAAGATGAAAAAAGACACGTGGTACAGAACAATAGGCCAGAAGGTTTCAAAGGTTCGCTCGTTTTCCCGTTGTTTCACAGACTGAAATGGAAAACGAACAAAAAGTGTTTGTTGTTTTGTTGTTTAAATGGGGGGGGGGTGGTTTCCCCAATTTTTTAAAACTCTAAACAAGGCGACAAATATATAGCTTTGTCTATGTCAAAAGCATATTCTGGCAACAACTGAATGTGACTCAAATAATTGAGTTTGTTTTTGGCAGGACAGAAACCGTTGTTGCAAAATGGTAAAATGCTTGTTTTCAATATAAATGCCCAGCATTTTTTGTACTTTCCCAACAACGTCAAAAGTATAATTACTGAGATCGTTAATACAAGAAATTGTTTGGTATTAATGTTATTTTTCACTTCGTTTTCAGACAGTCGGTATACAACAGGTCCAATCGTAATAAGAAAACAGTTGTAGAGGAATTTTGAGTTGAGATCTTAATCGAACAAATGGGACATAATTGTGAAAAAAAAAAAAACATTTAAAGAGCTCCCTTCTCTTCTAGTATGGGTTCTCCTTTTGATAGTCAACAACTAGTCGAAGTTAGTGCATCCCAAAAAATGTCCAAAAGTCCAAGTGTTTGCACAATGCAGGTGTGAACAACAACAGGTCTATGGCAATACCCTGGGTCCGTATTTTTCAACCATTCTTTAGAACATTCTCAGTCTTAATCTCCAGAATTTCTAATTTTGAACGTAACAAAACTTCTGATTGGCTAAACTATTTGGTTTAGCCAGTCAGAAGTTATGTTACTTTCAAATTTAGAAAATCTCAGATATAAAGACTAAGAATGTCCTTAAGAATGGTAGGTGAATACGGACCATGGACTTTCCCTTGAAAGCAGCCGAGCCAGAAATGACATCCATCTACCTCAAACATATCACCAATAAGCCCATATCGGATAACCGTGACTGTGCACTGCCACAGACTAGAACAATACAGGTAGTCCCCGGGGGCAAAATACGCTCGTAAAAGTGAGAATCCAATGAGAGAATAGATGTAAATCACTATCAGACCAAGTATTGCTACCCACAGCAAGGATATCCCTGAAAAATAAAAGATAAAAAAGTCATTTTCGTTCATTGTTAGACTGATAAGTGTGACTTAATGCGCCAAAGCGTACTGCATTGATCAAGATCTAAGTGATAATGGATCCGCATCCTCCGATACGATGAGTTTTTTTCCCGGAGAAAACACAATTCTATCTCGATGACAATTAGGCGACCTGGTAACATAATAGTGATAATTAAAGATTCTGTTTTTACCATAAAACTTGATAATTTAAAAAAAAAAATACATGAGGTATAATTGCATTCAGCTTCTCAAAATACTGTTAGACGCTGTAATTTCTGGACATGAAATTTTAACACAATTTACAAAATGATTAAATGACGAATGAAATGACAAAATCACGATCACAGGTATAAATTCTGATACAAAATTCAATTGGTTATATATGCGCCAGTCACGTGGACATGATGACTGAATAAAGACATGGAAAGAAGGGCAAGATGGCCACAGGTAAACAATTGTGGAGATTGTGCTCCGATTATCGCAGATCCATTTGATAGCCAAATTCTTTTCTGAAAATTAATCAATTATTTTGCAATGGCAGCTGAAGCAAATGATATTTAAATAAACGATTCTTACCATTTAGAGTGACTGCCTTTATCACACCACTTAAGAGTTGGTTATTGTTGACAATATTAAGGAGATGGAATGCAAAGAAATAACCATGGAACCAGGTTCCAGCGGCAGACATGGCCAAGAACAACTGTAATGAATTTGAGGAGAATGTAGAACTTGTTTCACCATAAAGTTACTCATTACATACATTATTAAACATAGTCCGGTCTTGGATTTATGGATCTAAGACTATATTGAGCATATTTCGTGTAATACTTAAAAGAAAACCCAAAGTTTTAAAGTACCTAGGGTTTTCCCTTGACTAAAGCTATTAAGTTCACTTATGTAGCATGCTACGAGTCAATCGGACGTTTCAGTTAAAGCATCAGTTGATACAGGGAATATAATAAGATTTGGTCTAAAAGAGTATATGAGCATGACTTTTAAGACCTAGCGATAGTGTATAATTTACCATCTTAAACATCTAACTATATATGACAAGACTTAAGAAAGGTGATATTTGAAGGAAAAAGAAAAAAAAAAAAGAAAAACAATATGTAAAATTAAGTTGATTTAACATAAATCTGTACAATACTTTTCTAATTACGAAGATTGCCACATACAACTACGGCTAATAGCTTTTGAAAACATTAAAAGAAAAAAGAAAGGACAACAAACAGTTGGTTCTTTCCCATTAATGTTCTCTATACAATTAAAATATACTGCAACATTTTTCCCATCTTTCATGATCTTTTCGTGTGTGTCAATTGTGTTGATAAATCTGAAAATAGGCATGGGCGATGTTATTCTGAAGTTAAAAGCACTGACATCTTTAGATAACAGAAAGAAAAAAACCCACCAAATAATAAAATGTGGTAAAGCTGAGAAACTTGACATCTAGTTTCGAGGGATGGTCATCTTTATCTTTAGCCTTTTCATTCAAATTATCGTTTTTCTTCCTACACTGCCTGCATCAATAAATACAAATAGACCATTTCTTGATTAAAGATCCAAAACTTAATACTCAGAAAAGTTTGAATAATGTTGAAATATAAAAAAATATAAAGCAAGGTTGTGGTGCATGCAAGCATCACACTTATCTTACTTTTAAATGGTAAAATTTGAGATAATTTCAATCTGACTGTTGATTTAGACAAAGCAAAATACGTTGACCTAGAATATTACGAAAGTGTTTGATCGGATTCCAAAGTCAGTTTTTTAAAAAGCAAAAGATCAATAGAAAAAGGAAAATCTTCTGCGCAAATCCTTCTCTTATGACACTTCAAAGACTTTTTTTCAACGATAAACAATCAGAGCTACATTACTTTGGGGAAAAAACTTATATCTAAAACAATGACATACTTGAAAACGTCGCATATCTCGGCACAAGTTGGAAATCGTGGATGGTTGGATAAAAAGTAGCTAATAAGCACGAAGAGTGAGAACAGATTATGTAGGCCACCTAGTATATACATCGTAATGTTGTACTCATTGACAGGTATCCGTGTGATCTCGGGTTCTGGGCTGCAAATAAACAGAATATATCCTATATATAGCACAGTTGACGCTTAACCTGCTAAATACGTTAGATGAAACTTTTAAGCCGAGAGTAAAACCAAAATGTGGCTATTTCAAAATAATTTTGGGGGAAAAATATCTCCTTATCAGACAGTGTAGATCCAAGATCAGAATCCACGTTCTGTGTAGTCTGATCTTGATCTACACTGTCTGCGAAAGGTCAGCGATTCCAGCCTAGCAGCTTAAAGGTTAAATTTGTGTCGGTAGAGTCTTTTACATAGCAGCTTAGTTCCTTTATCCATTCTTTACCAGACAAGAAATTAATTGTGATTTAAAGGTTGATATTTGTTCAGGGTGGGGAAGAAAAGATATTGTAGAAAAAGGAGAAAAATGCTGGATACTAGCACTTTTTTCTTTGCCAGCAATGGTTTTAAAAGCCTTCTTTCTCACGGTCGTCACACTAGTGTATATTTTTCTTCAATTACACAATATTGTTTGTTTGTCGTTCAACACTGCCTCATTGGTTTTCTAATCTTGTTATGCCCAGCTGCTTATGGCTCTATACCTATATTTTGCATGCATCCTGGTGTTATTTACATGAAATGCTCAGAAAGAACACTGGCTACTTTGTTAGTTCGGATTGAAATGCACACCCTCTGAATTCAATCTTTACAACATGACAAAATTTTAGACAAGCTCAAAGCAATTGCAGAAGACACATTAAATATGCGAGTATAAATATTGATCAAATGATGGAATTTGTTCTTAAAAGGGTAGAAAACATTGTGGAAAAAGGAGAAAATACTGGTTACAGCATTTCCACTTTTTCCCACAATGTCTTCAAAAGCTCTTCTCCCTAAGGGTCCTTAATCCCGGGATTGTCTGGTTAAAGGTTAAAGGCAAGGCAAGCTATCGAATACAGCTGACACATACACAGGAGACAACTTACTCAGATAAAGCGTTCCAGTTGAAGGTTGTATTTGTTGTATTTCCATTCTCTTGTAGTTTTTCCAAATCCTCCAGAGAGGCTTTCGCATTCCAACTAAGCAACATCAAAATGTTGATGGCAAAACTCAAAATGGTGACCAGGTGATTCCAGAGTAACCTATTAAACAAAGAATCAACACAGGATATCTACAAAACCCAACAGATAACAGTTATAAGCAAGTTTCGTTTCTCAACTACCAGCTATATTTTCGCCCTTAATTTTTGACGCAAATGTCGCTTAATGGATTTATATGGGTAGAATTAGATGTTTGCGGGTGATGGTTGACTAACGTAAACAAAAGAAAGTTTAAAAAAAAAAAAAACTCAGACGTACGTTTAGTTCCTCTTGTATAAACAATGCTTAGTGCTTTTTATGTACAAGATTATTCAAAATTGTATCATTTATATATAATTGTAAAGGAATCATTAAATATATCATATATAACGCTCTATTAGATCTAGATAAGGATTTTATATTTAGAAAAAAAAAAATATACGAGAACTTGCACAATACTATCGTTATAAATCATCATTCAACGGTAAGCGAACGTGTTTGCAATAATATTGAAACGTAGTAGATAAGGAATCAGTAATGTTATTGTAACAACATTTACTAAGTAGCAAGTTGCTTTGCACCAGTTTTTTAACGCAATCAGTCTATCAACACATACCATCCTTTGGTAAACAAAATTGCGATTGGATTGAAAAGAATCTTTTTCTGGTATGATATATCTTTCATGATGTCACGGGTCCAATCCATCAGATCACGAATCTTGTTGCTTGGGGACGATCTGTCCACGTTCCATTTTAGCTTTTCTTTCACTTCTTCCCGGATAAGAATCTGCCGATGGATATTGATTGATTGATTGATTGATTGAATGTGTTTTACGCCACCTTTAACATAATTTCCGTCATATCACGGCGTCAGCTGGCTTATTCATGTATGTTCTAGGTTTCACCAGTACTAGGCTAGGACTCTGAGGTGTGTTGCCCAGGATACTCCCACAAAAAAGAAACTAATGCTATTAGTGAGACTCGAAACCAGGGCTTCCAGGCTACGAGTCCTACACTTCACCACTAAAACATGCAGGACCGATGGATAAAGGTACACAATAACAACGTACAGCTGGATTCTTGATGAAATATAATATACATCTTCACCCACAGCAGAGGTTAAGAAGTGCAAAATAGGTTAAGCAGCTGCAGTAAACGAAATCGACAACCGACTTCCATAGCGTGTCTCAAATGTGCCTTCTCTTCAGGAAACCCAAGAAAAGAGTTTGTCATAATTACTGTTCTAAATTTGAATTCCAAGACTAACCATCTGGTAGGCTGGCGCTCTTTGCATCAGCCAGTCAGAAGTCTTATGCAGAGACGTTTGTCTCAGTCACTTAGATGCCTTGTCTTAGAACTAGAATTAAATAAAGAATAGTTGCCGAGTTCTGAGGTGAATTACTACTAGAGCATCTAAAGACCGTGTCATCTAGATATACGAATAAATATGAGCAATGCTTCGTGAAAACAGGGTTGGAAGTATCACCAAATAGTATCGATCCAGGTCCGCCTGCGCAATCTACGCAGGCTGACCTGGATGGAAATGTTTTGCTATTGGTTAATCTTCTGCGTGACAGAGGATGAGTCTACCTCACGATTCAGTCGGTTGTAAGACAAAATGGATTTTATGGTCCTTAATTATATGACATTTTGCTTGGTATTAATGCATCACGGAAATGCAAATAAACTACTTTTGTCAGAGCATGTGCTCATATGGTGAAAGAAAAAGTTTGGATCTCCCATATCTTCTCGAATCAGTTAAATGACAACAAAACTACAAGGAGCCCACCTTATTTTTGACCCGGAAGTTGACCTTCTGTAGGACATCATCTTTCACCACCTCAACAGACATACTGTTCTTCTTATAGTACTCGAAGGCTTTTTGTTGTTCAGGCTTTATGTGGAGTCCTGAATGTTCAAAGGGTTACCCATAAATGATTTGAACAAAAAGTGAGTACTGTTGAATTATTTGATAATGAAGTTTTGCTCATTATATTTCTTGGACGACTAGAAAATAAGGCATGTTCGTTGTAGTAATTGTGAAGATAAAAGGTCATGAAAGGCAGATGCAGAAATGAAGGTTTCGAATCTCTATAAAGTTTGTACTCTGTAAAACAGCAATATATTGAAAAAAGAAAGAAAGAAAAACACCTTCAGTTGATCAATATTTTTTTTCGCATCGAATCCAAAATGAAACAAAGTTCTACTTGATTGGTACCAATCTTACATACATAAAATCTACTTCATGAATTACCTTAAATTTTTATCTAACGAACAATCCTGGGCTTTTAAGTTCCCGAGAAAAAAGCCTTTTGAAAACACCGGTTACCAGTAATCCTTCTTTTTCCCAGACTATTACATGGTAGTAATTGTAAAGATAGGCTTCATAAAATGCACATATAGAAATGAAACTTCCTAATTCTATAAGTACGGTGTAAAACGTGAATTTTGAGAAAAATAAGACAAATGTTTTGTTTTCGCATGGAAGCCAAACAATGGAATTAACTTTTACTTCCTTGGTACCATCTTACATAGAACTACATCGCGCTCTTATTACCCTGAGAAGAAAACAAGAAAAAAATTGAAAACAATCATTTTTGTCCTTTTCTCTACAATATTCTATACCCTTTTAACTCTTTCCAGACGATAGAATTTACGCTTGTCCAATTTCAAAGCATTTGCACACAGCGAATTGCATATATCTCAGATGACTGACATCGCCTTTAAAAATACAAAACATTTTGGAAAAAGAAGAAAATGCTGGTTTTTTCCGAAATGTTTTTTAAAGCTTTCTTTCTCATGGCCGTTAAAATACAGGACTTTGTGATAAAGGGTTAAAGACAAATCCCCACTATATAAGTAACATTTTATCCATCATCTGCACATAATTTCAATATGGACAATTTAAGAATTTTGTCACCTGGTGAACTACAAGGCATAGCACACACTTGACCTCAGTGTTTTCACATTAGGTTAAGAATAACTTGCGTACACACCCGAAGACAAATATTTCAACCTGGGTAACTAAATATTTGTTTAAAGTTCAAGCACCTAAATCTGTAAAATTCAGGCACCTAAATGTTTAAAATTCAGGCACATGAGTGTTTGTGTAAAATTCAGGCACATAATCGATTGTGTAAAATTCAGGCACATAAATGTTTGTGTAAAATTCAGACACATAAATGTTTGTGTAAAATTCGGGCACCTAAATGTGTCGAATTCAGGCACCTAAATGTTTGTGTAAAATTCACGCGCATAAATGTTAGTGTGAAATTCAGGAACATAAATGTTTGTGTAAAATTCATGCACATAGATGTTTGTGTAAAATTCAGACATATAAATGTTTGTGTAAAATTCAGGCACCTAAATGTTTATGTGAAACTCAGGCACCTAAATGTTGTGTAAAATTCAGGCACATAAAGGTTTGTGTAAAATTCACGCACATAGATTGTTTGTGTAAAATTCAGGCATATAAATGTTTGTGTAAAATTCAGGCACCTTAATGTTGAGTAAAATTCAGGCACATAAATGATTGTGTGAAATTCAGGCACTTAATGTTTCCATAAAATTTAGCAAGGTCACACGACACTCACTGTCTGTTAGATGGGGATCAATATCATGCATTCTCGCCAATATCAAGTAAAATGCAAATCCAACCGCTACCAGGGACTCTTTTAGGGCGTTTTTAGCCGGTCCTTTCTGAAACGTATAAGTAAAACAAATATAAAAAAAGTTAAAACTCAATTAATTATTGTTGTTTAAAATACAAAGATGCAGGAAAGTATAAAGAAAAAATAAGAGTTCAATCAAATGTAGACAGGTGACAAGGCTATTTTGAAGGTTTATACGATACTCAACAACTGACATTCGATAAATCTGATTCATCCACCGAATTCATAAATGTAGTATATTTGTATAGGGTAAGTTGAAAGAGTCGATTGATTGTATTACATTTAAACCAAAATTAAATTATGGTGATACATTTTCTAAATTGAACTACCTAGCATCTTTTTCAGGAGGGTAGGGTTAAGAATTATGAGTAGACGTACCACGACTCCCTGTATAAAGCTTCCACCAAAGGCTGCAAAGTTTTTCGCAGACTGCATGTAACCCGTCTCTGAGCCAACGATGTCATCAAGTTTAGGTTTTTCTGCTTGGTGCATTTCGTAACACTGAGTCATACACCTATACAAAGCATCCTTATCTAGTGTATCTTTTACTTCCTGAAAATAATCAATGCATCAAATTCAGTTTGTTGATTACACCTCTTCACAAGGGTTTAATGGAACATCAGTCATTCAGTATAGTGTTCAAATATCCTTTATTCTCTTTTGACATTTCATGCAACTTATTTTTACTGCATATTGCATATAATATGATAAATCATTTTGCATTTAGTATATAAGATTTATTGACACGAATCTGGAGAAACACTTTTGTTTATAATTTATCCAGCTACTGAAAGACAACTTCAGTTAGATGGAAAGTATTAAGATACTGACACCTCCTTGCATTTAAACTGTTAGTGAATATGAACATTGAATATGTACCAACACTTGCGCGAAAGTGAACTTCTTCAGAAATGTAAAACAGGTATGGTCTAACAAATTAGCAAAGTATTTCACAAAGAAGATACAATTCACACTTGCCGATACTGAAGCATTTATAGACCAGAAATTAAATTTTGCTCAACATATGGAATTTGTATTTGAAAAGGAAATAAAATTTGACTCAAGTAGGTAAAATTGGTGCGTATCACCGTTTGTCCTTTCCCACATTGATTTAAAAAGCCTTCTTGCTAAAGTCGTAAAAGCAGGGGATTATTTGGTAAATGTTTAATCAGTCAATGACTTTGGATTTATCCTGAAATCTAAGTTTACCTTAGCAACTTGTGATGCTGCAGGTCCGTTCTCCTCAATCAGAGACAAGATGAGCGTGGCTATTGTTTCTCTGAGCTCTAACACCTACAAACAAGTTACACATGTGAATGTAAATAAGACAGTGTTGGAAGAAAGTTCCATGTCTTGATCGAATGAAAACGTTCAAAATTGATATATTGAACGGTCTAATGCCAACATTACTGGTTTAGAACAGAGCAACAACTGGCTTATGATACTTATTTTGGTTTTACTTATACCAGACTGGGTCTCTGCAGGGCATTCCCCCTCCCCCCGCAATAATCCGACGAAATGCCTGCTCTTTAGTTGAGGACTAGAAACAAACGTTTAGAAACATTTGTGCATTATTAAAAAACTAGTAGTAACCCTCATCCTTGCATCTGTGAACATAGATATACATGTATCTGTTTCGTTTGCGAGCACAGAGATCAACCTGCACATTTACGTGCATATGATTTTACTAAACAATCTCCATTAATCACTTGATTATTTCAGCTGCATTACCTTGTAGTGAATACCAATAAACTCAACAAATTCTGTGCTAATCAGCAGTGTAAATTCCGTAGGATTCGAGTCCAACCCTAGTTGGATTATTTAATCAGGATAGGACGGAGTTACATAACAGCTATATAATTCACTTCTGAAATGTTAAATGAATTTAGATTACCTTCTCCGGAGGACAATCAGCAATGTCTCCCGCTCGTAGAATAAAATTGATATAATCTATTGCCTTTTTGTTATAGATCACTTCTCTATTCTCTTGGTTTCCCTGGAATCAATGAATAAGAGGGCCATAATGGCCCTGTATCGCTCCACTGGACCAGTTTTGACACCGGGGCTATAATTGGTATAAGGCCGTATGGTTTAGGACATGAAGACTTTTAAAGTTTTCACTATATAAGCTTATGTAAAACTTGTGACCTGCAGGTTAGGGCCAATTTTGACCACAGGTTTTTGAAGAAGTCCATTAGATGAAGCTAAAAGCAAAATTTAATAGCCCTAGGCCATATGGTTTTAGGACAAGACGATATTTTAAAGTTTTCACTCTAGAAACCTTTGTAAAACTTGTGACTCCCAGGGCAGGGCCAATTTTGACCAAGGGGCTATAATTTGAATGGTTATTGTAAAGGTGTATTGGTGAAGTAACGTGCCAAATTTGGTGTCCCTAGGCCTTATGATTTCAGACAAGAAGAATTTAAAAAAAAAAATCAATATTTTTCAGTCTTTGACCCATGGGGCAGGGCCAATATTGACCCTGAAGCTATAATATGAGGGATTTTCGTTGAAGTTCATTAGATGAAGCTACATACTAAATTTGGTTGCTCTGGGCCATATGGTTTAGAACAAGAAGATATTTAAAATTTTCACTATATGAACCTATGTAAAAATTGTGACCCCAGGGGCAGGGCCAATTTTGACCCTGGGGCTATAATTTGAAGAGTTTTTGTAGAGGTCCATTAGATGAAAGTAGATGCCAAATTTGGTTACCCTAGGCCTTATGGTTTTGAACAAGAAGATTTTTAAAGATTTCCAATATTTTTCAGTTTGTTGCCATGGCAACCACAGTTTTGATAGGAGTCAAATTCTTTGAAAAGTTTCTGAAGAGGGCCATGCCACGATCATTTCTGTGAAGTTTCGTTAAAATGTGATGGGTAGTTCCAGAGAAGATGTTTGAAATAAAAGTAAACGCACGCACGCACGCACGGACGCACGACGGACACAAGGCCATAACATAAGTCCTCTGGCCTTCAGCCAGTGAAACAAAAAATCAGCAATACTTGTTAAAGAAATTCCGAATCTTCATCCGTATCCTAACAACCTTCAACTTATGAAAGCTTTGTGAAAAAATGTTCTTCATGCATTGCTGTTGCCTATTGTAATAAAGGCGGTTTATTCACAAACTGAATAAGTACAACTTGATTATGGCAGAAAGTTTAGAACCTGTTATGTAAATAAGCACTTGATTTTATCATATTTTGTGCCAGCGAACGAAATATCAACTAGTTAGCTAAAACATGTTCATTGAACAATCGATCAACTCAGACCATTACATGTACATTAATCATTGCTTCTAGATCAATATTTTTCCAAGATAAGCCTGTATTTAGTGCTAAAACGATATAAAAGTTCAAACAGATCCTGTGCTTCATATACCAGTGTAATTTAATTGTGAAAGTACACCACGTTCAGCCTGCATTCTTCGATGTTGGCACCCAATTAATTGTTCCTACTCTGCTCATTACAGTCAGTAATGGAGTGTTATAGAATTATTGGATCTGTATTTTTAATTCAGAAAATTAGCCTCTATATATAGAAGCAAGTCAAAAGAAGCTAGGAAAAGCAGAATGACATTCTTATTGTTAATTACTTACACAACATGGTAACCTGATAGAGTGGTGATGAACTGTGAAATCAAAGGTTAAAATACAATAGTAAAACTTACGGAACAGAACTCATTCAGAGTATTGAAGAGCTGAATGACAAGATCCACAGTCCGACTGTTGATGCTGGAATAGACTACGTTCAGGAACTGTGCTGTTTCTCCAATAATATTGAATGACTTCACATTGTCCGGCTGCTCCCTCAGGTAATTCTGGAAAACATGTCATTTGTAAAGGGAGACCAGGTATTCCTAATGAATTTTGCAGCTTGTATACTCTTGGAGTGTTTCGTCCACGCAGTTTGTATTTGTTATGTGATAGATCGAACATTGTGTGCTTAAAGGTCCAATTACGGTAAAAAATAAACAATTCGTGTCTCAAAATGCAGAAAAATTTAAATCATACCATTTGAAAGTACGGATATCATGAGTCTGACAATATGTTACAGTACAGTCTGTCAAGGTTCCAGTCGCAGGCAGAAAAACGAATCTTAAAAGTAAATATAAGTGGCATACTTTAATTCTAGGTTAAAAATTTATTCTCAGACTTATATTAATATCCTTACTTTTAAATGGTATGAATTAAGTTTGACCGCATTTTGACTCCCAAATTGTACTGTATACTTTAGACGACTAGTGGACCTTAAATATAGAGCAAAATCGTCATACTGTATATAATAATTATGAGAAAAACTGTGTATGGCTAAATTCAGAGATTCTATCCTGTAATTCGAATTATCATTACATAGTAAACTATTCAAGAGTATATGTCATATCTTGTTTGGTAAATGTATACCAATTTTTACAGTGTATATGTCCTTACACTACAGGCTTTATTGATATCTATTCAATCATTTTTAATAACAAATTTTAGGTAAATAGTTGCAAGATTTAAAACGTAAAATAAGTGATACAAACAAACATACTCAAAGTTCTGAAAAATTAAAATAATACTGAAATGCGTGCGTTATAGTAAAGGATTACCTGCAATCCCGCGTGTTGTCCGTCACAGATTCGAGCAAGGACCTTCAGAACTAGTTCTATACAACCATCATCCTTGTATTCTAGCATATCTGCCACGCTTTCATCCATATCAGAAAACATAGACTCCGGTGTGTCCTCGATCGGAGTGGCCTCAGGCTGAAAATCGTAACAATTTATTGTGTAACGCTACCAAGAGACCATTTTGATAAGTGCTACTGTAGAATAGCCTTTATCATCCTCGGACTGGAATTTTAAACCGTGATACCATGCTTACCCGGTTACTTCATAGCAATTTTTCACATGTTATGGTCTGTATTTGAGTTGGAACCTGACAAGGTACACTGTATTTTACATTGGTATATCCGTCCCCGACATCACTGAAAGAAGCTGTTTTGTGGTATTTCATTGGTGTGTATAACCAAAGGTTTATTTTCATAATTCTACTTACTAACTAATCTTTACAGTCAATGAACCAATAAACAGAAGCAGGTGCAAAATGTAACTGTCTCCGACTTATTTGACTCCAAAGAGTCTTATTTTATGATTATTCTTGCAAGTTTAACCCGCTAAGTGAACTGACAGTTATATCTGACATGAAAACGATAAAAATTCACAAAAATGTGTTTGAAGTTAACCGGGTCTATGTTAACCAAACATTCCTAAGAACGTTCTTAGTCTTATTCTCCAGAATTTTTTAAATTTGAAAGTACACAACCATTTGGTTTAGCCAGTTAGAAGTTGTGTTGCTTTCAAATTTAGATAATCTCAGATATAAAGACTATGAATGTTCTTAAGAATGGTTGTAAATACGGACAGTATTCAATAGCATTCAAACGGGGTGTCATATGAGCCCAACAAACTACAAAACGACCCCCCCCCCCCCGCGCAATATAATTCATGTACCTCAATGACTATATCCAACATTTCTATGTCCGATACAGGTTTAAATTCTGCCTCCAGAACTTTATCTGGTGTTCCTGGCTGCAGCAAATTCTCGTTGCTGCGATCACTGATGAACTCTTTTGACAATCCATTCGACAGCGCTACTTTGTTTTGATGCTTCTTGTCTAGTTTTTTCTTCTTTGATTTCTTTTTCTGTTTCTCTGTGACCGGCTCCTTAGCTCTACTAAGAGCTCTCTAAAAAAAAAAAAAAAAAAATGAAATTGAGTAATTATTGTCTAATAATCAGGGCAAAAATTGTCAAGTTATTCAATGCACACCATTGCCAAAATATGAAGACATCCAACCGAACATGGAGACTTACTGAAATAGAGTTTACTGCACAACTTAGCTTCTTCAAATGTCGTTAGAGACATGTTATAGAAAAAAATACTTAGAATGGCCAAAGATAAACAGAAATGAAACAGTGTAAATTCTGGAATACAACAAACCAAAGATAAATTGAAAACAACTTCTAACGTTTCTAAAGGATAAGTACGCATATTCATCTGATCATTGGTATTCATGACGTCGATTAAATTTTTTACTTTCTAAATTTATCATCAATCAGAACTGCAGCTACATTTTTTACATTGATGATAAATGGATGCATTTAGTTCATGACAACCATGTTGATAGCATAGTTATCTGAAATATATCACTATGCTACAGCTACACGTACATGTATATTCAGATCTTATTTCAGAAGCAACATATAAAGGTTAAAAATCCGGTACTGCCCGATATTTTGGTGCATTTTGGGGAATAAACTCATCAAAGTAACATGCAAGAAGTGAGCGTACTTTGTGAAATATACGTATAAAACAATCTTTAGAAAGAGAAAGTTTAGTTATAGAGGAGGTACAGTATTTGCACAGATCAATACCTATGTTTATGGTTTGAAAAATGGTAGGAATCAGATTAAGTGAGAAGGCAGCAAAGAAATGGTGCCAGTTTATGTTGGTAAATTGGAATGCATTCATACACCGACATATTGAAGGAAAAGCACAATAAAGGAGATAATATAGAACATTCAAGTAATACATTATAAGAAATATATGTTAAATTGGATTACGTAAAAAGCAAGAGAACGAAGAAGAATTGAAAATGTATTTAATACCGTTTACAGCCGAATTTAAGTCATGGCGTAACTCACTTATCCATGTTTCTTAGGCCATTCATCAATTTTAGGGTGTGGGGAAAAATGCATTAAGCAAAGACCCTTTACAAGGCTACTAAAAACCCCAGTATAGATCGAACTAGGTAACACTCGATTGCAAATTAGATTGTTTAATACTAGGCGATCCACAGCATAGTAAGAAATAAGCTGATGTTCGACTACAAAAATGTACTAATGCCATCCAGCCATAATTTATTACTTTTATCAATAGTAGGTTAAGCTTTTAAGCTGATCTTAGCACCGTCAAGTTAAAGTTAAACTGCAAACGTGATAGAATGAAAACAAGTTTAAAGTTGAAGAGAAAAGAGAAGAAAATAACTTGTGGTGACAGTATACAGTGAGAATTAAATTAATTTAAATTGAACCCAGTTTTCATTTTTTTTGCACATAAATTTCATGATGTAGATGTTCTCGAATTGCTTCATAATCCTCTTATGTATAAATGTATTGCAATATTTACGAAGACATTAGCTATAATAATTTCGGTCTTAGAAATCAGTTATTAACCCTTAAAGCGCCTCTCACAACTATAGTTGCCTCTGCGGCAGGTGTAGGTCAAGATCCCGCTGCACAAAACGTGCAGCCTGATCTTTGATCTACACTTTCTGCTTTGCTGAAACACTGTTGACGAAAGCAACCATGAAATTGCAATTATTTGCGTTGTATTTCTAGGATGAAAAAGTATCATACCTTTCTTCGATGCCCTAAGGGTTAACATACATGTACATGATGTGCTATGTTAGCATTCTGTGTAAAGAACACATATAAGAGTATCGTTAAACTCGGATTATTTTCTCCCATTTCATAGATTTTTACCTGTTGAAGTTTATAATTGCAATTGCAAAAATATTGGTATATCTATATTCAATCTTTTACTAAGAGAAATAAGTTCATTGTGATTTTTAAATGTCTCGGGTTAATTTGTTTTGACAGGGTGTTAGAAAAAGAAGTTCAACAAAATGTGCATTACATAGTTGATACATATTTGCAATCTTGTAATTGCCCTTTCCTTCCAAACCATCATATAATCAGTATCCCGTGTCTATGTTATATGTCTCTAGCAAAAGTGAACATGCAAGAAAAAGATGTAACAGAGAAGGATAAACATTCTGACAAACATTTACTAGCACAAATTTCTAATGCTGTGAACTGAGAAAATGATTTGTATTATAGACATACCGTTAACTCAATACTCCAATTCAAGTCTTGTATTTCAGAGAGCATGTAAATGAGACATACTCTGGCAAAGAGGGTTTAACGCGTCTCCATGATGCATTATACTAAACAAGTCATCACATATTTACCCAATAAACTTTAGGCTACTTTGTCAACCAATCGGCTGAATCTTGAGTTAGAATGGTCCTTGGACATGCAGAAAATTTACCCATATGAAAAAGTTTCAACCCATGTCAGCCTGCACAGACTACGCAGGCTATCATCGGTCGACACCTTTTGCAGGTACGTGAAATCCTCTTTTCACAGAGCATAACTCAAATACAGAAACTGCATGCCTTCTTGACCACATAAACTTTACTTTAAGCCAGGTATTCTTCTTTTTATCGTAACTGATTTCAAATATCTGCTATAACTGTAAATGTTTGTCTTCTTTGTCCTCTAAGGGACATAAAAATACCTTTTGTTGCTTCGTTTTCAAGACGATCGTCTATCAATTGAACGATTAAATAATAGGTAATGGTTAAAAGCCTTCATTAACACGTTTAAAGCATAATCTCTAAAAAGTCACCTGAGAAAATTCATTTGATTAAAAGCGTACCCACATCAACATTTAAGCAATACACACAATCACTGATTGGAATAGTCTACTTTTTGTAAATATTATAAGCAAGATGCAAAGACTTATTGTAAACTGTTCATTACAAGTTCCAGACTTCACTAAAAACTAAATATTGCCACAACCTAGAATCGTATATTACCGTCAAATGCTGTCGAGTATGAATTATATTCAACTATATTACAAAATTACAAGTAACTATGGTCTCATGTATTGTACTTACCCAGCCATACATTTTCTCTTTCTTCAGTCGTAATTCATAGTGTTGAATTCTTTGCATGGCTTTTCTTCCCATAGTCAAGGAGGTTTGGACGGAACCAAAATTAGCCATTATTTCAACACGTCGGGATTCATGTTGTGCTAGGAGCGCACGCCTTGAAGAGACAATTGTATGGTATACTCAGAATTCTAACTCAAGTGCTTATGTTTATGAGCGATTCTCTGGCAAAAGGGGTATAAAGCATCTCCATGATGCATTACACCAAGCAAATTATCATATAATATAAAATCTGTTTGTCTTACAACTGTCTGAATTCTGAAGTATTATGGTCCTTTGACATGCAGAAAATCTACAAAGAGCAAAAAGTGTCGACTCAGGTCAGCCTGTGCGGACTACACAGGCTTGATCTGGGTCGATACTTTTTGCAAATGTATTAATCCCCCTTTTTCACAGAGCATGACTCATATGTTTAAGAATACAAATGATCAAATTGTATATAAATTGTATGCATCGTTATATAGTTGTTGAGATAAATATGTTGATTCAAGATATATAAAATAACGTTTGTACATGTCTCTCCTTTCAATGTTTTTTCCGTAAAACTGCAATGACCAAAAAAGATAATGACTGTCTTTGTATTAATTAGAAAAAGACTGTACTCAAAAGATTCTTTAGTCACCCAGTCCAAGTATCGAGAAATTGACTTTTCTGTAAGAGTGGTTACGCACTGTTACAAAGAATGTTAGATTCAACATTAAAATAACTTTATTTACAAACTTGGGCAATACATATGAGCCATGTTCTGTGAAAAGAAGGCATAATGCATCTGCAAATAGTATCGACCCATGTCTACACAGTCTACACAGGCTGACATAAGTCGAAACTTTTTGCTATTCGGCAATTTTCCGCATGGCAAAGGACCAGTGTTCCTCATGATGCAGTCCGTTGTTAGACAAATGGATTTTGTGTATCTATTGTGATGTCTTGCCTAGTACAGTGTATAACGGAGACGCATTAAGCCCCTTTTTGCAGAGCACGGCTCATATATTTATATGTTTGGCTGATTTTCCACATAAACCAATGATCTGTTGGTTCAGTATTCAAGCACCATGTCTCTTGAGGTCTAGCCGTCGATGTCTTGGAAAGGTAAATTTTATCTTACTATTCATTACAAAAATGCAGAACTCTACAACAAGGCTAATTACCAAAGAAACCATATAAAGTTTATCTCTATCCCCGATTCTGTACATTCCTTAACTCTTTACCAAACGGCAAAAATGTAGACTTGTCCAAATTGAAAGCATTTGCAGACGACAATTTCAATGTGGCTCAAATGATGGAATTTGTCTGTGATAGGGAAGAAAACATTGTGGGAAAAGGAGAAAATGCTGGTTACCAGCATTTTCTCCTTTTCCCACGTTTTCAAAGGGCTTTTTCCTCAGGGTCGTTGAAAGTCGGGACTGTGTGGTAAAGGGTTAATTCATAAAATAAGACATGGTTTGTGAAAAGGGGATTTAATACATCTGCAAAAAGTATCGACCCAGGTCAGCCTGCGCAGTTCCCTAAATCAATTTTCTGCATTTCGAAGGACCACTCCATCTCATGATTTAGTCGATTGTTAGAAAAAATCAATTCTATGGATGTCTTGCTTGCTGCAATGGATCACGGAGATGCAATAAATCCCCTTTTCACGGAGCATAGCTCTAATACTTTTATCACTCAACATTTTTGTGAAATTAATTGAATTTCAAATTTTACTTTCACGTGAGTGTGATGGTTACTTCACTTTGATCTAAAAAAAAAGAAGCATATTGAAAGGTAGGCATACAATGCTAAAATGACATGTAAATATTTCCGCCAAATTTCAGTTACATCATACACTTTCTCTTCTTACCTTTCAATTAAATGATTTTTTCAAGTTACTACAGCCGTATGCGACAAAATATGTTTGAAAAGAAAAGGTAATAAAATGAATAAAAACATTGAAAAAGGCACAATTTATAAATTTAGATGGCACAACATTCTCTGTTATTCATTCTTATGCATTTTTGTACTTTTCTTTTTTTTAACGGTAGTTCGTGGCACTTGTTAACAATAATTAGCAATGCTTCATCTAAAAACTCAATCACAATCAAATAAGGGGACTTGAAGGTCACAGGTTTTTACAATACACTGACGAGCAATCAACAAACCCTTATGCCGATTCTAAATCGGAGTCTGTGAAGGCAGAATATCGGATTAGAACTGTTAATGTTTTCAGTCTGATAATTATTTTAAAAAATGCTTGCAGTTTTTCTGTCAATACGAATTTCGGAACATAAAGAAACTGGAAGACACTGTCTTTGTTTTACCAGAATGTCGATTTTTTCAGGTTTCGAGGTCCCATAACTATAATTTTTACTTGTAGTAGCTTTCGAAATACAATTAAGATATATCGACGACACTTCCGCAGGATATAAATCCCGAATCCTATTTATCTGGAAATATTTAGGAAAGACTTGTGACCTTGAAGCTCCAACCTTGACCTTAAAACTGCCAAAAGACTTGAATCAGATATTTTCATTTAGTAAAAGAGACGTGTGGTGCATTTCATTGAAAGATAATCGTCTTGTTCAGAATATTAACAAGGTATCAGACAATGAAGATAAAAGGTCCGACTATCCTTTCCTTTGCCTGACACAGTGTCTGAGTTTGTCTTTGGCATTCAAAAAGGGACAAGATTGTTAAATAACATGCACATAAAACAAATTCAAATATATAAGCAATAATAATTATTCTAACGTATTCTATGTTCATCAATGAAAAAAATGAGAAATTGTCAAAATTTAGCTCTTAATTACATGTTCATTTTTTTTATAAATTCTATGAAAAGTGTTAAATAACTTCAGGATGGACATAATCAACACAACATAAAATAAGAGTGAATAGTTAGAAATGAGTCATGCTCTGGCAAGAGAGTTTACATGGACTTCTGTGATGTGTTATACCATGCAAAGTTATCATAAAACTGGGCCGCAACATGCAAAATGAGACCTTCGGACATTTGCGTAAAGTGTCGTCTCGGATTAGCCTGCGCAGTCCGCGCAGGCTAATCCGAGACGGCACTTTACGACTACATAAGTTTTGTTCATACAGTAGACTTTCGTGAAGCAGAAAATCCCACGAAAACGGGAAGAATCGTCTCGGATTAGTCACAGACTGCACAGGCTGATCTGGGACGACACACTTTTACGCATATGTATGTCCGAAGGCCCCTTTTCGTGTGTGGCATCCAAATGAACCATGACTCAGAATAGTCCTCGGACATGCAAAAAAATTTACAGATGACAAAAAGTTTCGATTCATGTCAGCCTGCGCGGCCTTTGGTCGATACTTTTTGGAGATGCATTAAATCCCCTTTCCATAGAGCACGAGTCGTATTAAACTAGCATACGTATAGGCTAAAACGAAGCATTTAAAACTTCAACCGTTGCCCTAAACGCTTGATGAAAGTTTCCAATACATTCCAATATTTGAAAGGAAATGAAGTATAAGTCTTTCTCAGATGAAGTAAAAAAAGTCTTCGACAACATTTTATGGCAATAACAACTTTGAACTCGGTCAGTTATTACGAAACCTACTATTTGTCAACTACATGTACGTACCTATACTATCAAAATATACAATTGAGCTATGCTCTATGAAAAGGGGGCGTAATGCATCTGCAAAATGTATCGTGGGAAAGCCTACGCAGTCCGCACAGGCTTACCTGGTCGAAACTTTTGTTACTGGTTAATTTTCTGCACATCAAAGAAACAGTGTACCTCACGATTTAATTGGTTGTTTTACGACATGGATTTTATGGATCCATAATTATGTGAAGACCTGCTTAGTACCATGCTTCACGGAGATGCATTAAACCCCTTTTTTCCAAGGTATGACTCAAATCTATATGGCTTGCAACACACGAAAAGGGGCCTTCGGACATATGCGTAAAAGTGTGTCGTCGCAGATCAGCCTGTGCAGTCTGTGACTAATCCGAGACATCACTTCCCGTTTTTGTGCGATTTTCTGTTTCACGAAAGTCTACTGTATGAACAAAATCTTATGTAGGCGTAAAGTGTCGTCTCGGATTAGCCTGCGCGGACTGCGCAGGCTAATCTGGGACGACACTTTACGCAAATGTCCGAAGGTCTCATTTCGCATGTTGCGGGCCATATTAGAATTGCAAGACAGAATTGAGAAACTACCGCTATGGATGCAGCAAAAAAACCATATCATTAGCTATTGGAACAAGCGGGAATTATTGAATAAGCGCAACTGAGACATACTGTAAACTGCTTGAATAGGGTTTATAAGAGCTAAATTCTGACAAATAAAAGCTAAGTTTGATAAACTGTTACAACATCTGAAACATTTGGTCTTGCTGTAAGACTAACTGACATATGCTGACAACCCATATACATGAGCGGCGCTGTGGCAAAAGGAGGTTTAATGGATCTCCGTGATCCATCATACCAAACACGGCGTCATATGATTATGGATCCATAAAATCCATTTTGTCAAAAACAACCGGCTGAATTATATGGTAGAATCGTCCTTGGACATACAGAAAACTGACTAATAGCAAAAATTTTCGACCCAGGGTCAGACTGCGCGGAGGGCGCAGGCTGACCTTCGTCGATAATTTTTGCAGATGCATTAAACCCCTTTCTCGCAGAGCATGTGGCTCACATAATTACCTAGATCTCCTCAAAGTTTTTTTGATCATGAACAATCTGAACGTTGGAAACAAAAGTTGAAAAGGTTACATAATGAGAATATTGGAGAAAGAAATCTTCATGAAAAATATTGACCTAATAAAATCAAACCTGCATGTTGAAATACATAAACTGGAGAAATCATATGTTTCGCTGCACATACTGTGGATACGTAAAGCAAATTTCTGTTAGCCGCAAACTTTTTCATCGAAAGAAATCAGTGAAAAAAATGGAAATTAAGTTTCCAGTTTCAGTTTATCGCCAATGAGAGTTTCTATAAAAACAACAAAGTTACTGTCCTAGACGTTGCAGATGATGTAAGCATCATTGGACTTCAAGATTAAATGCGCAAATGGCACGTGATAACATTTCGCTCATGAATCTAAGTTGTGTAGTCTTTGTTCAATATTATTAACTGATTAGTTTTTCAATGTTTGAAATTTCTTATCATAACAAAATCGATAAACCAAACAGCATTTTCCCCGTTACTGGAGAAATGATATAGTAATTATTACTGTGGGGTAAAACGTGGAATGTAAAACAGATGCTCAGTTGCAAGTTTTCAGGACCTGTGTTTTGATCGAAGATGGCAGCTACAAGCCTACATTTATATATATGAAATCATTTCTCATCCGTTTTTACTGTGCTTTCCATAATCTTGAACATTTAACTTCACGGCAGTTTTATCCAAGAGGAATACTAAAGGAACCAAACCGCACATTTGGAAGAAGGTGTTAGCTTATCCTGCTCTAATCAATGCAAAAAAAAATCAAGCGATATTGCTAATGAGTACTTAAATATTTAAAAAAGCTTGTGAAGAAATTAGACATGACAAAGATATAGAGAAAATGTGTGAAAGAAAAATAATACAAAACAGAGCACAAGTAAGTAAATCAGACGTGAAGTTGCATAAAATGCAAAGATTTTAACAGTGAGACTACAAAACAGAGAGAAGGTAACAGTTTTTTTCGCAAAGTGAATTGTGAGAGAAAAGCATCATTGACCTATTACTCCATATGTTTTTTTAAGAAATTCCGACGACTTATTCAAGTGACATCGAAAAATATCCTTCTTTAAAGACTTTGGAAATAAGATTTGGAAAATGGGGCAATTGCATGCTAGAACCAAAAACTCCTTAGGTCTCAGACTCGGGCTAAAGTTCTCGATCTACACTGTCCTTAATAGAACTTTATGCTGTCTTCAAACAGCACGAGGGTTTAGGAGGACAACAAGACACAGAATATAGTTTTCGAAGAGGTAACAAACGCAACAATTTTATCAAGTAATAGAAATAAAAAAGTATAGGTTTAAAGTTTTACTCACTTCTCTTTAATGGAGTTTGTAGATACCTGCATCCGGTCTCTGACAGCCATGAAGAAAACTTCTTCACGTGTTGAAAAGAAGTACTCAAGAAGAGATTTCTGAAAATCAGATAATCCCGTATTGGTAAATATTTAGTTCCTATAAGGAGACCTAAGAGTTTTGTTTTAGACTAGCGACATTTTTTATCACAATCTAGAGCTATCTGTAACACGGTTAACGCTACATATTACTGAAAAAAAGGAAGCATTTCGAATCTGTACTTTGAATAAGGCATGGCAGCTCTCAAATAAGCTCCATCTTTGTGCAGATTACCTGGAGGACGGAGAAACTTGTGGAGAAGAACGAGTATGTACCTATGAAACAGGTGGCTTATACTTAGTTACAAACGGAACCAAGCTGCACAAATATACCATCTATTTTTTTCTACAATATATGTTTATCATTTTGTGAGAAAATTATAATCGAATGGATTATGACGCTGACCGCAACAGTTTAAAAAATCGTTTCATTTATCAAAATTCCAATTAATGTTCATTTTCAGAGAATATTGGCCTAGACAGAATTTTAAGTAATGACTAAAATTTTCTGACAAAAGGCATGGCCGATAGTTTATAAAACAAGAGGGCCATGATGGCCCTGTATCGCTCCACTGGCTTATAAATATAAACCATAAATACTAAACATTTCAATTCTGAGCCAAATAGTTTCAAAATGAAGACTTACAAAGTTTTCTCTGTAAAAGCCCATGTGAAAGTTGAGACCCGCAGGGCAAAGCCATTTTTGATCCCAGAGCTATAATTACTTGAATCCTGGTAGAGGTCCACAAGATAAAGCCACATGCCAAAATAATACAAGTCTATGCTGTATGGTTATAAATAAGGTGATTTTCAAGTTTCGTCCATATGAAGCCTCTGTAAAACATAAGACCCCTGATGCAAGGCTAATTTAAAAAAAAATCAAAAGTGATCCAGATTTGGTAGCCCTTGGGTTTGCGGTTAGGAGCAAAAAGATTTTTTGAATTTTCACACTATAAGCACATGTTTATGACCCATGAGATAGGACTAATTTTGACATAACTTGAATAACTTTGGAAGAGGTTATTTAGATTACACTCATACAATATTACAGCTGTAACTCAAGGAAAGGAACAAGAAGACCTTTTAAGTTCTCACTATATTAGCCTTTGGGTGAAGCAGTTTCAGAGACGATAAGCTTGATGGCCTTAGGCCTGTGGAGCTAAAAAGCAGTATCTTTTTCATGAGCTACAATGACGTTAGTAAATACAAGCTTTTGGAAAAGATTTTTAAAGGTTTTTCAATACTTTTCAGTTTTGTAGCCATAGCAACCATAGCTTTTAACAGAACTTAATTCTTTGAAGACATTCTGAAGAACATCATGGCAAGATGATATCTGTAAAGTTGGGTCAAAATTGGAAGAGTGGTTTCAATGAAAAAGATGGAACAATCTTGGTAGAAGTCTACAATATGAATCGGCATGCCAAATTTTTATAGCCCTAGGCCTTACAGTAAGGATAAAAAAATATATCTTAAGTTTTCACTATGTAAGTCTATCTAAAATTTGTGAACCCTGGAGTGGGACAAATTTTGATCCCAAGGCTCAAAACATGCCAAATTTGTTAGTCCTATGCTTTATGGTTAGAAACAAGAAGATTGTCGAGAAGTCTTCACTATGTAAGCCCTTATAAAACTTTGACCCCAGGGCTACAGTCAGACTACATGGGGAATACGTGTATTAGAAGAATAACATGCCAAATTTGGGAGTTCTTGGCCTTATGGCTAGTAACAAGACAGTTTCTGAAGTTTTCACTCCATAAACCCATGTAAAACTTGTGACCCCTGGTGCAGGGCCAAACTTGATCCTAGGGCTGTAACTTGGGCCCTCCTTGTAGCTGTCCACTAGATAATGCTATAATTATGCAAAATTTGGTAGCCCTAAGCCTTATGGCTATGTACACCAAGATTTAAAAGTTTTCCCTATATAAGCCCATGTAAATCTTGTGAACCTCCCCCCACCCCCCAGCATGAGGCCAAATTGACCCCATGACTGTAATTTGGGCACTTTGGTAGACCCCCACTAGATCAAGCTAAATGCAAAATTTGGTAGCTCTAGGCCTTATAGCTAGGTACAGGAAGATTTCTTAAGTTGTCACTATGTAAGCCCTTGTAAAACTTGTGACCCCTGCAGCCGGGCCAGTTTTGACCCCAGGGCTAAAATTTTGGCCCGCTTGGTAGAGGCCCATTAGATATAGCTATATGCAAAATTTGGTAGCTCTAGGCCTTATGGCTAGGTACAGGAAGATTTTTAAAGTATTCTCTATATAAGCCTATGTAAAACTTGTGACCCTGGGGCAGAGCCAATTTTGACCCCAGGGCTATAATTTGAAGAAACTTGATAGAGGTCTAGCCCTATGCCTTATGGTTTCAGACAAGAAGATTTTTAAAGATTTCCAATATTTTTCAGTTTTGTTGCCATGACAACCAGAGTATTTGAAGGAATCAAATTCTTTCAAGAAATTCTGAAGAGGACCATGGCAGGATCATTTCTGTGAAGTTTCATGAAAACTGGATGGGTAGTTTCTGAGAAGAAGATGTTTGAAATAAAAGTTAACGCACGGACGGACGCATTGACGGATACACGGACGCACGACGGACACCGGGCCGTGACATAAGCCCGCTGACCTTTGGCCAGTGGAGCTAAAAACCAAAAGAAAGGGATACTGTATCGTCTTTCTTACCATATGGCCCGCAACATGCGAAATGAGACCTTCGGTCATTTGCGCAGAGTGTCGTTCCGGATTAGCCAGCGCAGTCCGGTCAGGCTAATCCGAGACGACACTTTACGTCTACATAAGATTTTTTCATACAGCAGACTTCCGTGAAACAGGAAATCGCACAAAAACGGGAAGTGTCGTCTCGGATTAGTCACATACTGCACAGGCTGATCTGGGACGATACACTTTTACGCATGCGTCCAAAGGCCCCTTTTCGTGGGTTGCACGCCAGTTATGGGTTAATTCTGATATTACCTGTACTTCACGGTTGGCGTTGAAGAGCATGATGCTGACAAAGGCAAGCACCTCTCTGGCAATGGCGTCACTTCGTCTGGCAAGATGTGGCAAGACCTTATTTACAACGTCCCCAGAATTCACAGCATTCTGAATGTCTCGGATATGTTCCAATTGCCTGTGAATGCGGGACAAGTATACTTTTTATCCAATCCATTACTTTGTGTAACTTCTACTTGTAACATAATTATACACGTTAAGATTCGTCCAGCCACTGCAACATTATTTATACATGTAGCTTTTGACAGCATCATCAAGTAAAACATTTCGTTCCTACAACCACATTATTTTTCGGTAAAATGCTACCGTCCTACGCTGCGTCAAAGGGTGCCAGAAAATGAAACTGAAATACAGTATCTGTGGTTTTCAGGTAATCCATCCATCATTAATTAAGAAAATGTTCCTTCAGGGTCCGTATTCACCAACCATTCTTAAGAATATTCTTGGTCTTGTTCTCCAAAATTTTCCAAATTTGAAAGTAACACACCTTCTGATTGGCTAAACCATTTGGTTTAGCCAATCAGAAGTTGTGTTACTTTCAAACTTGGAAAATCTTGAAGAATAAGTCTAAGAACATTCTTAAGAATGGTTATTGAATACGGACCCAGGTGGTTATTTAGATTTTATTACCGATGCAAGCATTCAAATACCATGCTCTGGGTCACTGAATGTTCGCATCTGCACAGAAATCTTGATGACCACCTGAAGGATCACGATCATGATGGTGGATGGATTACCTTAATACCAATACATTAATGTCTAGGATATATTTAAAATGCATGGTTTGCTCCTTCAGATAAATGCCAAGAACAAAAGGTTTCACAAGCATTTTTATTCTAGTCTCGTTGTACAATTCATAATGCATTATCTTAATTCCATCATAAGATTTTGGTACAGTAATGGCTAATTCATGGACCGTATTCACCAGCTATCAAGTTTCAACTCTAAATTATTTTTACCATGGCCTGCCATCACTGGCTGAGGCAAAAGCTCCCACCCATTCAGAAGACCGAAATAAGAATTAGAAGTATATTTTCAGATTTGCTTGTGATTATATAACCCGAGCTGCTATTGCAGATCTGAGATCAGACTATAGAGAACGGATGTTGATGAGAACAGAAGCCTTGAAGTAACTGAATCTTTTCTACTGAATGAATTTCCGTTTATTTTCCAGTCAGAGGTACCTTTTATTTACACTATCACCTAACGAATATTCTGACGAAGTAACTGTACTTACTTCTTCACTTTGTTGTCTGACGCACAGCTATCCCAATCGTCCGGTAGCTTTCTCTCTTCATTATGTATAACGGCACGTAGAATCTGTAGGCACTTTATGTCTAGTTCTTCCTGAGACTTTGACGGCAGTACAGCAAGGCGGAGTCTTTTGGATGATATCCTTAACGATAGCAATATTGTCAAAGTAATACTTTGATTAATGAAAGTCAGATTCTGAGGAAACATAGTATGACCAGCTCACCTGGTATAGCAAGGCTGAACTATTTCTTTCGTACTCTTTGAAAATGGAGTATGATGCATCCGCAAAAAGTATTGACGCATAACTGCCGACGCGGACTGCGCATGCTGATATGGGTTGAAACTTTTTGCTGCTTGTAAATTTTCAGCATGATCATGAACCATTTTACGTCATGATTCAGTCAGTTCGTAGACAAAATATATTTTACGGACCCATAATTATGTGAAGGCTTGCTTGGTATAATGCATCACAGAGATGAATTTAACCTCTTTTTCACAGAGCGCCGCTCATTTTGATGGTATTCTTAACTATAACACCATTTAGATATGTAATTTGGATTAAAGCACTGAGAATCTGAAGACGGATTATCCAGGTTCTTCCATAGAGCAGCAAGCCAGAGTCTCCTGAATGGTGTCTTTGGCGAGGTCAACAATCTAGTTATACTTTAAGTAAAGAGAGATACATTAAACGGTTTATCAAATTAAGGCAAACGAATATCTTCCCCATCACCGATTTAGCGCAAATACGGTGTTCACTCACCTGTAAAGTCCTTCGAACGAGCATTGTCGTAAAGCAAATGACACAGAATCCAATAAAATTGTTTTGGATGGATATGGTTAAAATAACGCAGAGGTAAGTTTCCTTGCAAGTGACTTGAAATACATACACCATACTATGTATACAAGCCAGAGAAAACTGTTTGGGTAAACTGTCGAAAGAGCAGACCTAAATCGCAGAAAACTTGAACGGCATGGATATCAAAACATGTAAAGGAGATATGTTTCTGTATTATACGGCTAACAGAATATCTATACTGGTAACTCTATAGGTAACTGCCCAAAATATTTGCGCTAACTCGATGAGCAGGGTTTCTGAAATTTATAGCAATTCCTGCGCTCTTTCGATGGATTTCTTTCGCCGTTTCAGTGAACGCTTTCGCTGATTTGATGAATCACCGATAAATGTTCAAGTACTTATGGTTTTAAGAATGTTGGTGTCATAATTTATGAACGCTAGTGGACATTTGTGTCATCAACTTAACTTTTTAAAGACTTCTTTTCCTTGAAATCAATTTCAATGGCAGAATAGTTATCATCTCGGAAAAACTCCCTGTAAGTGTAAACCTATCTACATGGTAATTTTGTTATCTTTCGGGGTTTTATTTAGTTTAGTAAGTCCAATACTATCACATGGTAAAACATTAGATAACAACATAAATATGTACTGTATCGATATACACCTCTAGGGCAGGTTGCAGGAATTTGTATAAGTAAGACAGGGAGTGGGAAAATATATAGCAGATTTTGCGCATTTAGAAATGAAAGGCGTGAATTTGTGTCGGAGATACATAGTGTAATCTGGATTGGGAGGGACCGGTTGTGCTTCTGTGTTTATTATCTCTCAAGTGTTAGTATTCGGATGTGCCGTTAAAGAACATGAATTTTAAAAAAAGCTGTAATAAAACATACATGTATGTTACTGACCCTTGGCAAACTCAGAAGAATAATTTAAATACTATAACCATGTTTTTTTCTTTTTTTTTTTTTTTTTTTCTTTTTTCTAAGAATTCTAAAGAGGTCTGTTGCATCATTCAGTTCCATTTTAGTAACACTAGTCTATCTGTGAATTGGGATGGTATGTACAATCTTTTGTTCCAACTGACATTACAAAATAACCAACAGTAAAAAGCAACCAAGTTTTATGACGCTGAAAGAAATTGAAAAATACGAAAGAGTACCATATGTGATGAAAGTTCTTTTTGCACGCTCCAAGATGTATAGTGTCTATCTGAAATTACCTTTTACTGCATATTTCCGTAAAACTCTAGAAACTCTGCTTTCAACATTAATTCAATCATATCACAGCCACAGCACACTTATTCGTGATCTGGCTTTCACCAGTACTAAGCAAGGACTCTGAAGTGTCTTGTCCAAGGGTATTTCTCACGCACAAACAAAACAAGCGCCTCGAATGAGAATCGAAAGTGGGGTCTGCAGATTGCAAATCTTACATTCTTACCACAAGGCCCAGCAGGAACCCTTTCTAGATACATGGATATTGACTTAAATATTGAAATAAGATACAGAACTGAATTTCTTCTAAAACTGGGACATGTTTAGGGCACCGTTATTGGTCTCTTGAACGGTGTGGAACCAAGAATCAGACTATACAGAACGTTTAGCCCAGTCCCAGGTTTACAGGACCCGTTAAAATCAGGATAGCTTATCGGAATCATTCATAATTCAAGAATTTTCTATATATCTGATTAGCTAAGCCAAGTAGTTTAGTCAACCAAAAATTGTTTAATTTTCCAGGAATAAAATAAGACCAAGAATGCAATTTAGTATGGTTGGTGTATACAAGCCCTACTCTTACCATTGTGGTAGACCCTTGCCTATTTCTGACATGGACTGTAAGTTTCCTAGGACGTTCATTTATAAACAATAAATACTAAAATATAATTTTGCGATACTGTTTGTTTAACGGCATTATCTAAGTGTTCTTATAAAAGCCTGGCATGCATGCACAGACACTGTAAAAGCAAGCATTGCTATCCAGCATTTTAGCGTCTTCCTAAAATAAAGTGGAAAAACATTCATTTCTCTAATTTTCATATATGTGCCCAACTATCAGAAACGGCAGTAAAATAGCGAAATGCGAAAGCGAAATTGCAGTATCACGTTCTGTGCAGTCTGATTCTGATCCATGCGGTCCGTAAAAGTCTATGTTATCGCGTATTGCGCTGAAAGGGTTAAAAGTAAAGTATGTTTCGAGCATGCTACAATAACTACATAGGTACATTAAAGTTTAGTGGCTTCTGTAGCTGTATGTGTTCTACTAGTATGTTTCAGCAAACAATTACCGACCAGATAGACAACAAAAGGCGATTTTCTCATCACTCTTTACCAGACAATAAAATTTTGGACTTGTGTTTACCGGAAAGATTTGCAGATTTCAAATTCATTGTGACTCGAATGACTGGAGCTCTGTTACAGAAGTTGGAAAATACTATAGGAAAAAGAGAAAATGCTGGTTAACAAATTTTTCTCCTTTTCCAAAAATATTCTTGAGCATCTTCTAAGCGAAGTCGTTTAGTAAAGGGTTAAATACATAGGCGGGCTATATATGTTTGAGCAGCGCTCCAGCAAAAAGGGTTTTAATGCATCCAAGTGATACTTTAAACCAAACAAGTCATCATATAATTATGGATCCATACAATCCACTATGTCTAGCAATCGGCTGAATGATGTGGTAGACTGTCGTTTGACATGCAGAAAATTGAATAAAAGCAAATAGACTGGGCAGACTGACCCGAGTCGATAGCTTTTGCAGATGCATTAAATCCTCTTTTCACAGAGCATGGATGGCTCACTTAGATATACATTGTATGTGCAAACCATGGTCATACAAATACGTACCCGCTCCGCGTATTTCTACTTCTATACATTTCTGCACCTATTCTATGTTACACAAAATGGTACTTATTATGAGCACGAAACCAATTTTTTGCTTTCAAAAACCACCTGTCCTCAACTAAATCAAGGTGCATGTAGCGGTACAAAAGTGTTCTATACAAAGCATAATACGTCCACATCTGCCCAAGTGAACACCAGCTTGTCTTAAAAGCCCAGCACCTTCAATATCAGCGAGTTGAAAATAGAAAATAGCCTGCCATAGACAAGTATTGCCCACGCAAGTACCTTCTAGGTCCGTATTCACCAACCATTCTTAAGAACGTTCTTAGTTTTATTCTCCAGAATTTTCTGAATTTGAAAGTAACACAACTTCTGATTAGCTAAACCATTTGTTACTTTCAAATTCAGAAAATTCTGGAGAATAAGACTAAGAACGTTCTTAAGAATGGTTGGTGAATACGGACCTAGATCATCCCTTAGCTGACTTCTTTATACGCGTTTAACTGTTTTAACTTATCCAATATGACTTGTAAATATTATTCCGAAATAACTGTGTTCATAGATTTTAACCCTTTCCCAAACGACAAATTTGGGACTGGTCCAAATTGAAAGAGTTTGCAGACGACAATTTTAAATTTGATCAAAATGGCAGAAAGTTCTCAAAAAGAGTAGAAAACACTGTGCGAAAAGGAGAAATTGCTCGTTACGAGCAATTTCTCCTTTTCCCACAGTGTTTTCAAAAGACTTGTACTGCAAACACGTGAAAACCAGGGCTTGTTTGGGAAAGGGTTAAACTTAGAAATGTAATATGGAAAGGTTGCATCACCTTTTCTAACGTCTTTACTTGATCTACAAGTATAAAGAAATATTCAAAACACCGAAATATCACGTTTTTGTAAAATTATCAGCTGCCATATCACAGCATGACTATGGTACGTAAAATGTACGCTTGGTTTTTTTTATCAGTAACTGAATCTTATCTATAAAAAGATTTCTCAAAAAAATTTATAAGAAATAAAACCTGCGTTTTACATATTTTTTCCTCAAAATGTAAAACGAGGATGATACCTTATTGCACAAAATATGAAAAATTACATCTAATTTGTCTTAATTGTTCGCCTTCTTTTTCCCTGAATCTCTGCGCTTAAATACATTACAAAAACATTTTAGAATGCAGGTATGGTCAAATCTAATCATAGACAATCTTGCAACTTAAATAAAGTATTTTTTTTTTTTAGGTCTAAGACAAATCATTATAATGTGTGCAAGGCGTAAACCATAACGTTAAAAATTGATGACTCCAACACTGTTTTAACCCTTAAGCTGCTAATCGCGACTCACTGACCTTTTGCGGACAGTGTAAATCAAGATCAGACTGCACAGAACGTGCAGTCTGATCTTTGTACTGCACTGTCAGATACGGTATTTTCTTTCCGGTGAAATCAACATTTAAACCGCAATGTTTGGGCTTTTAGTATTGAGTAGAAATCTGCGTTTCATTTATTCAGCAGCTTAAGCGTTAAATGGTCAATGAATTATATATTGCCAAATGATTATTTACAGAAGCAACTTACGCCAGTTGATCCAGTAATTTTCGGGTCAAAGCATATTTCTTTGTGGCCTTCTTCTCATGATGACATATAAAACACTTTACTAGACTTTGAAATTCTTCCCCGAGCGGCAACTCCTCGTTGCTCCCCATCTCTGTATACTCTGGAAAATGATAATAGTTAGTTCGGTGACACAGATGTATTACAGTAGAAAACGGCTTTCAAACTACACCAGATAGTTATTACGTTGAGAAAAGATTGATGTCAAAATCACTTTAAAAAATGAAAAATGCCATTCATCCACCTTGATTGATTAGCATGCTGTGGTTCAGACAAAATTCTTTTAACCCTAAAGCTGCTAAGCGCAACTCAAGGACCTTTAGCGGACAGTGTAGATCAAGATCATACTGCACAAAACGTGCAGTCTGATTTTGAATCTACACTGTCCAATTAGGAGATATCTTCCCAAAGAAATACCCTTGAACTAGTAAAATTTGGGTTTTTACCATTTCACTTATCTGGCAAGTTAATGGTTAAAACAAGAGTTATTCATTTCTCAACAGTTTTTTATCTGTCGGGGAAAGCGTCGAGTTGCTTTGAAAGAATATTGTGTGCAGTACTAGTAAAGAATCCCCGGGAACGCACGGACAGATAAACTGGTCACAGTAACATTACTAAAATACTGTTAAAACGGCGTTAAGCACCAATCACAAAGATACAAACAAACCTCGTTTTGCCTTGTACTTAAGTTGCTGCTGTATGGTGTTTTGTCCAACATGTACACGGCTACAGTTTCTGGCAAATGTGTGGAATTTGGCATTAAGCTCGATTTCAGCTGCATAATACTCCATGTTCCCCTGAAAGCGAAAAAATCGTATTCTTAATTTTATTAATGTGCACGCTATGTTATTCCTACCAAAAAGCTTTCACACATTATAGAATAAGATACTTTTAAAAACGATAGAAATTTGAACCGCGCTTTGGCAAAAGGGAGGTTCATGTATATCCGCGATGCATGATACTAAATTTTGTACAACAACTGACTGAATCAAGAGGTGGAAGGGTCCATTGGCATGCAGATAATATTCAAATAGCAAAAAGTTTCGATCCGCACAGGCTGACATGGGTCAATACTTTTTGCAGATGCTTAAAACCACCTTTTCACATACCGTGGTCCATTCTCTATTTCAATGGTATGGAAAACTTTGCAGAAAAAAGGATATATCGCTTCCGACAAGTACTTGCTCCTTTTGCCTCATTTTTTTTTAATCGCTGTCTACCCAGAGTTTTGCTTTTTTCGAACAATTTTAAGCTGTTCAAAGTCGTATTTAAAAAAAAAAAAACAACAACACGTTTTCAATAATTCATGCCTGTACATGTATCAAGAACAGGAATTATACCTTGCGAACAGCACTTTTGGTATCTCCGACTTTCATTTCATTGGAGAATTTCTCCATCACACCAATTAACATCTGAAATGGAAAAGAAAACACATGTTGAAAGAGCATTTCTTAAACATAAATGTATACGTTACATAAGTGTCTTTCCAAGGTTTCTAAACCACTAGGCATGGCGTTTTGTTCGTCGCTGGAGGTCAGTGGTGGAGTAGACACCTTGTATACAGGAGAGATTCGTGGAAGTCCCACATACTTTCCGTTCGAATATTACGTCAGGGTCCGTATTCACCAACCATTCTTAAGAATGTTCTTTGTCTTGTTCTTCAGAATTTTCTACATTTGAAAGTAACACAACTCCTGATTGGCTAAACCATTGAATACGGACCTAGGTGACGAACTCGATCACCACGCTGGAAAATTCATGTTCATTCGACCAAGCGCATTAACAAATATCTCTATCGCGACGATTTTAGACTTGTCTACATCTAAAGCATTTACAGACAACAAAACAAGCATTGCTGAAATGATGAAAAGGAAAATTTTATGAGGAAAGGTGACAATGCCGATTACCAGCATACTTTCCTGCTCATAAAGTTTTCAGAATCCTTCTTTTGCAAAGTTGTCAAACACAAGATCGTTTGGTAATGAGCTAGTTAACCATTTTCCAGACGATAAAATTTAATACTCGTCTGTATTGACAGCACTTCTAGACAACAAATTGAATGTGGCTCAAATTATGGAAATTGTCTGTAAAAGAGTTGAAAACATTGCAGGAAAAGGAGAAAATGATGGTTAATCTGCATTTTCTCCTTCTCCCACAATGTTTTCAAAAGTCTTTTCTTTCAGGGTTGTTAAAACTCTAGACTGTGTGGGTTAAATGCAAACAGACTGAACTTACCGCCTTCGGGGTACTGGATAAAGGCACCACAGCTGTAAGTGAGGCCACCAAACTTTTCATATGGACTGGGTTTGTTAGTAATGGCCCACTGACATCACAGTATGCCTGTAGAAGAGAAATGTGCAGGAGTTGCTTAAAGCAGATGGTTGATACAAAATCTAATGTGGACAAATGACTTAAACATCTGAGCCATGTTCTGTGAAAAAAGGGTCTTCCTGCATATGCAAAAATTATCGACCCATCCCTGCCTGGGCAGTCCGTGTAAGCTGACATGGGTCGAATCTTTTTGCTACTGGTGAGCTTTTTTGGATGTCCAAGAACAATTATAACTCATGATTAAGTCGGTTTTCAGACAAAATTTATTTTATGGGCCCAAAACAATGCGCTGACTTGCTTATTGCTTAGTGTAATGCATCACGGACGTGTATTAACTCTTTACCACACAATCCCGAGTTTTCACGACCCTGAGAAGGAAACCTTTTGAAAACATTGTGGGAAAAGGAGAAATGAGGGTAACCAGCATTTTCTCCTTTTCCAACAATGTTTTCTACCCTTCCCAAAACAAATTTCAATTTTTAAATAACATTTATTTTGTCGTCTGCAAATGATTTGAAATTGCACTAGTCAAAATTTTTGTCGTTTGGTGAAGAGTTATACCCCCTTTCCCCCCAGCTATGATGTCTAAATACACGTCAAAAGTTGCCTTACCACTCCAACATTTACTCATTTCCGACTCATTTTAAACGGGCCATAGTTTTCTGGGTTACCTATTCAAAGTGAATTGTTCAGGTCATTGGAGAAGCTGCACTAGTATGTATGTAGAACTGTTTCGTTAAAGAATGGTAATTGCAATATGTTTTGCCAGGGGCATTGACAGAATTTTTCTACAAAAAAAAGCAAACAGAAATAAAAGTTGATGGGAAAGATTTTAAGACAAAGGGCGGAGAAAGACAAAATATGAGATTCAAATACCATCTTTTGTTCGAAATCAGGTCTCTAACAACTGTATCAACAAATGGAAATAAGTAAATTTTAATAAATGAATAACCATACCACTAAGGCTGATGAGAGACTGTCTGTTTGAAACACTTCATCAGGATAGAGATCTTTGTCAGGTGAATAGAATGACGTGTAGAATACCTGGACCGGAAAAAAAAAAAAACATCAATGGAAAGTTGTATACAATAAAGTACTTTCAGAATGAAAATAAAGAGCACTCTCGCAAAAGAGGGTTTAATACATTTGCGTTATGCAAGATACCAGGCAAGTCATCACATAATAGGGGTTAACTTTGTCTAACAACGAACTGAATTATGACGTAGACTTGGGTCATGCAAAACGTACTGAATCATACAGTAGACTTGGATAATGCAAAAATCTGACTGACAGCAAAAAGTTTCGACTCAGGTCAGCCTGCGCTGACTGCAGAGCCTGACCTGGGTCGATATGTTTGTGTAGATGCATCTAAATTTGATTGGTTGAGACTTTCTGTAGATCAAATTCAAACAGTTATGAACATGTCGTTGATCTAGAAACTCCAAAGTCTGATACCTATTTTATTAGTGATTCTGTCCAAACCGTCCTTGAATCTGCAAGAACGCGGAAAAGGAGAGGATCGCACACTCCTTTTCAATTAATTACATAGCAGTTACAAAATTGTTACAGAAAGAAACAGGCACTTACAAAATGCCTTCTAAAACTTAACTCCGCTGAGGATGCGAATTCAGAGCTATACAAGTATAGATTGAATTAAATTGAACACTTCACTGCGAAATTTATTCTTCTACTAATTAAATCAAAATGTTTTCATTTCAAATTATCAAAACATTAATCAAACGCAAATTACTGTTTCGAACTCAGTTGTGCATTAAATTTTACAGAAAAACACGGGACTAAGAAATACCTCTAAAAACGGCATCACTCCTTCCAGAACATAAAACATGCCGCTGTGCACCAAACTTCCGGTATCGTCCAGATTAGCAACAGCACTGTAACACACAAAAATACACCATAGACCGAAATAGCATCTTAAGGTTACAAAGGCTCAAACTGCTGCATAAAGATTACACAAATTGTCTTGTATGAGACACAAGAACGTCTATAATACTAGGATTGCCATAGACACAACATGAGCTTTCTTCAGTTCATAAAAGATATTCAAATATTTTAATTCAAGTCTATTTTGCGGGCAAAACGGAACATCATAAAAGACAGCAGTGTTGACTCAAACTCAGGTGTACATGTACCTTATGAAGTATGCCATGTATCTTGATCAACTCTGTCTTCAGAGGCAACTGAATAATGCCCTGCCCAAAGGTTACAGGACCAAATTATTACACTATAATTATGGGATACAACAAATAAAAAATCAGATTATCCATATAAGAGAGGGAAAAAGCGACAGACAGAGCACACTGCAAGATCACATAGATCACGCCTCCGCCAGGGCTTCCAACCGAAGAAACTAGATTTATCATTATTTGCCTTTGCATATGTTTTATGATTCCACTTTCGTTCGAATAAATTTCATCATAACCTTCAATGTGTCTGCGCAAGCAATTCAAACTGTCAAAAGATACAATAAAACCAAACCTTTTAGAAGGCGCCATTTTTAGAAGATCCATGGTTCGGTCCGGGAACATCCTTATCTGATCTGACAACTGATTGATCTCTCCTACCGCCGTTCCGATAAAATCCCAAAGTTTTCTGTCGAAAATAAAAACAAAAATAGGTAAACGAAATACGGTACTATTATCATAAGGAATGGTAGTAGCAAAAACAGAACCACCATTCCTTCCAGGATATGTGTCTAGAGACATAGAGACAGGTAGCGCACCGTAAATGCAACAAAGCATAAATGCAAGAAGTGGCGAAGAAATAAGTTATGTCTTGAATGCTAAGCACTAAGTAACAAATGCGTGACGCTGTTGGAAAAGGGTGTGTAATTTATTTCTGTAATGCAGTATAACAACAAAGTCATTATTATTGCGGATCCCTAAAATCAATATTGTCTGAAAGCCGACCGAATCATGAAGTAAAAGATCCCTGGACAAGCAGAAAATTTACAAATAGCAAAAGGTTTCGAGCCATGCAGGGCAGATTAACATGGGTCGAGATTTATTGCAGATACAGTGCACCCCCTTTTAACAGAGGATCACGCAAACATATTTCAACAAATAAATCCTTTAACTCTTTACCACACAATCCCGACTCTGAACGACCCCGAAAAAGAAGCCTTCTGAAAACATTATGGGAAAAGGAGAAAATGCTGGTAACCAGCATTTTCTCATTTTCCCACAATGTTTTCTAATCTTTCCAAAACAAATTCCAGTTTTTGGGGTTACATTTATTTTGTCGTCTGCCAGTGCTTTCAATTTGGACCAGTCTAAAAATTGGTTGTTTGGAAAAGAGTTAAGTCAATTCTACCGACATAAAAATAAGGGGTATAATAGTCCTTGGAAACTCGGCATTGTATGCTTAAGGTTAAACACCAAACCAACAAACACATAATAACAAAACTCTCTTACTTGTGATGTTGAAGATCGGCCGCTCCACTCTCTATCAGGTTTTCTGCGGGTTTCATGTAAACCCACATCATAAACTTGATGAAAGGTCTCTTGATGTTACAGTCGATCCCTTTATGATTGATCACCCATAAAATCTCCTCCACGGGTAAAATGGTTTGGCACAGTGACTCTATAAACTTGTTTTCTCCCTGGATATGAAGAGATATAAATGAGCCATGCTCTGTGAAAAGGGGGTTCAATGCATCAGCAAAAAAGTATCGACCCAGGTCATATTAATCCATAATTATGTGATGACTTGGTACAATGAATCACGGTGATGCACTTAACCCCCTTTTGCCAGAGCACAGCTCATTTACATATAATGTTTCACACGCCGTTTTGAACATAATTTCAGTTATATTGCGGCTAGTGCACCTATTCATGCTTTTTTGGAGTTTCTGTTACCATTACTCCGCATATTCTTCCCCGGCCTGGTTTTCCACATAACGACGAAACAATGATCAGCGGTGAGAGAGAGGAATGAATCCTGTTGCACTGACTATCATCCATGTTCGGAAAGAAGGAAGTGACGATAAAAGGTCCTGTAAACGTTTACAAAAGTGTTTTAACGACCCCGAGGATAAATGGCTTTTGAGAACATTCTGGGAAAAGTTAGGAAATGCTGGGAACTAACATTTTCTCCTTTTCCAACCATGATTCCCAACCATTCAACGATAAATTCCATCAGTTGCAACGTCTGCGAACTTTCAAGTCCAAACTTTTGTTGTCTGGAAAAGACCAACATAGAATTCATAGACGATGTAAACATTTACACAGATTGACATTTAGGAAATTCAAAGGTAGATCATTGACTGTTCTTTTAGGTGATAAATATACACTTCATATCAAAGAAAAGGGAATCAAGAAAGATTCGCACTTAATACCTCTGCGCATGTTGCGAGTAAATCGACCAGTTGTGCAAAGAACCCAAGATGGCCCTCGCCTGCTTGATTTATAAGTACTCTTTCTCTGAAAAAAAGAATGGGGTTTATGTTGAATTTACACTTTAAAAGCCAAATATATAAACACAGTCTTTTTGTCGGCTGAAAGTACTCGTACAATCCACTGAAACTCAGAAAGATTTTATCGTGTATGCTTGGTTTGATAAGCAGAAGATACAGATCCGAGATTTGACTGCACGTTCTATCAGTTTAATCTTAATCTTTGCCGTCCATAAAATCCCCCTCCAAACGTGCCAGTGAAGTAAAAGTCAACCGATATTTAGTCTGAAGACTCCAAAGTGACCAGAGCAAGCGGCGGGAACTGAAACAGAATTTTCTGAAAAAAAAAACAAAAAAACTCAACGCATTTACCAGTGGGCCAAGAAGATCAAAACATTAATAAATTTTTAAAATGAAGGGTTGTAAGGTATGCGTAGCTTCTTAGCTCTCTCTCTCTCACCTCGAGTCACGTGGTAGATCCAGGACATAAGCATTAATAAATTTCTAAAATGAAGTGTTGTAAGATATGCGTAGCTTCTTAGATCTCTCTCTCTCTCTCTCTGTCCGTTACCTCGAGTCACGTGGCTGATCCAGGACATAAGCTGCTTTCTTGAAGTTCTGCATGATGTATTTCATGACCAGGGCTTGGTTCCTTTTAATGGTGAGATCAAGACCTTCCACTTTCACGAGAACATTTAGAAGCTCTAAAAACTCGGGTGCTGCACTCTGGTGTTCAGCGGCAAGGTGGACAATTTTCTTTACTTGTTGTGTTGTCACTTTGAGGCATGTTGCTTGGTTTGCAATGAAGACCTGATTTGAATAATAAATTCAACTTATTTTGTCCTAAAAACAAATTTACATCAGTCAACTTTTAAAACATCAATGTAAAATGTAATCTGCTAAAAGAAAATCTGATCCTAAGGATTGGATTTGCGTATATATTTATGTATACGCTCTTGCAAAGGACTCCAAAGAAGGCAATAATTAAGATATACGTTTCAACGCGATAAACAGCCGGAAAAATATAAAAATGAGTTATTCTTCTATAAAAAATGGACATTTATCAAATTTAGAATATGAACCGAGAGTAGTACCTATCAATTAATACAAACCCGATAAACCAGGGGAAGAAACAATCAAGATGTTTTCCTTTCAAAGATTCCGATTACAAAAGTTGGTCCTCAACAATCTGGAACCACAGACAGAAACTTTGTCACACAAAACCAAGCCTTTGTCAGGGGTCTACATAAGAGGCTGTTATTAAACTGTAAAAGCATTACTTCTTCCCTAATAACCTGCATTGTGTTTGCTCATTATAAACTGTGTCATCGAGAGAATCTTAATGATTACCCACAATGCAGATTGTCGTAAAGTACTACAGCGATTTCACTCTTTGAAAAAAAAAATACCTATTATTTAGACTATTGAGAAGCATTAAGTACATTGGACAAAATCATAAAAACAAAAACACCTCTTTTAACCCAAGCGTAATTCTGGCGGTATGACTTGACGTCCACCGATTCTTTAGCAAGTAAATGTTGACCCCCAAACTATCGGAATTCTAACTCTGCAACTTAAGAACTGTAGAAGAACGCTTTCTCCGGCAAAACTAGCGTTTTTAATCTATTACAGTTACGGAGCAAGATTCTGACTTTACCTCTTTCAGCGCAAGAGCCAAGTCTGAAGGCACAACTTGGACGTCAAGGAGTGTGTCAAGATTATTGAAGATCCTAAACTGGACGTTATCGTTTTCTCGGATCAACAACCTCAGTAAGTACAAAGTCTTCTGGAAGATCACCTTCATTCCGCCATACTGTTCCTTCTGAAATATACCATATTTGCACGATGTTGAAATACATCATCTAATTTTACCTATCCTTCGGAGCTAAAGAAATCACAGCCAGCAGTAAAATAATGGAGTAAACAACAGCAACAATACCCGTAGACTCTACGTAAATGTGGCCAAAGCTTTCAGAAAGTCATAAATATCAAAATGATGCAATTTTATTGATGTTATGTTATAAGGCAGAATCGTTTTTCTTTTCATAACATGCTCTGTGATTATACGTTTTGTTCTATGCTTTGTTACTAGATCCTCAGCCAAACAGAATCGTAGTCCGAAAGATATCATATCCTGTCTAATTGTTAATTTATGATGTAATGATGATCTTTATCTTTACTTACCAACAGTTTTGCGTCAATGTCTTGAGACAGTATATCCAGAACTATATCCAACAGACCTAGGTTAAATCAGACAGACAAATTACGGATAAATTGGGAATAAAACAGGGAACAATCAACATTAATGCATAAATAATTCAATGAATTGTGTTTTATGGCATATCGATAGGTATTGACCTCGCTAAAAATCATTTTAGTAAAAAACAAATACACCCACTTCTTTAGATACAGTGTATTAAAAGTGTTGCAGCTTTTCAGGTGAGATAAAGATATGGATTCACAATTTGGATATAGCCTTCACGGGGATCAAGTTCCGTATCCGCCGACCATTCTTATGAACATTCTAAGTCTTATTCTCATGAATTTTCATGAATTGGCTAAACCGTTTGGTTACTTTCTAAACTATAATAGGACGAAGAATTAAACCAAGAAAAATTGGTGAATACGAACCAGAGGCACTTGAAATAATGAGTCTAAGTGATGAACATGCCTCCTTTGGAAAAAGATGCTCCCATGGAAGAATTAAATTCCACAATTGAGAAGTAAGAACGTATAATTCTATTCAAAAAAAAAAAAAACACCATAAAAGGTAGCCTACAGTGTTAGAAAAATTTAAAATAAAAGAAATAAAGAATGGAAAAAAATCTGACGTTTGTCCTAAGGAACGAAACGAACATGTTCTACCGGTAAAAATTTACAGTTAATTTTGACCAAAATGTTTTGAAAAAGATCGGACAGATATGTTTTTGACAGAATGAGTAGGTAAAATAATGATGAGGAATTCCCGAAAAATTAGCAAAAACGTTGTCCTCAGCACACATTGGTAGAGTTTAACATCATAAAAATCAACGAATGATATACCAAGATGTTTAGCTGTGCTCTGGGAAAATGAGGTTTAATATGGTTTCATATTGTCTAAAACCCAATTGAATCAGGAGGTAGAATGGTCCTTTGCGATGCAGAAAATTAACCAACTCAAAAAGTTTCGACCCCGGACAGTCAGCACAGTCAATACTTTTTGAAGATGCATTAAACTATCTTTTTCACAGAGCATAACTCACACGTAATTATGTATAAATTCAAAATTAATCTTTTGTAGGGCCTACTTGATCGCAAAATATACGAACCATGTGATATCATGATGTTCTGATTCATAAAATGGGGTTCGTGAGGAGTTTTTGGCAGATGGCAAAACCTGAAAGCACAAAAAAAAAAAACGCTAGATTCAAAACTCTTGATTTCTATGGCCTTATAAATGAAATACAGAAGACATAAAAGGTTTAAAATTTGAAAATCCAAAATTGTTTTGTGTTGAATTTTTCTTCAATCCTACGGCTACTTGACGCCACTCGGTGACCTTTGCGGATCTGTAGATCAAAATCAGACTACACTATATGATAAGGAGATATTTCTTCCCCCAAAATAACTTTAAAATAGCAAAATTTCAGGTTTTACTGTCTACTTGAAAGTTTTATTTAACTTATACAGCAGGATAAGGGTTAACAAAGTGTTGACAATTTGACATCAATGCGGAATTCCTGTTTCAACAAATCCTGGTTTCGACCTGAATACATACATGTAGCTTAACTCTTCCATTATCAGTGGCGACTAACATAGCTTTTGTGGATATGTGTTGATAACGACCAGAATGCACAGAATGTGCAGTCTAAGTTTCGATCTATCCCATCACGGTAAATTTGGATCGGAATCATCTTCAACTAAATCACACCTAGACTATACTCTTACGCCCCGTAAAAAAGTCAAATTCATTTGAGTCATGCTCTGTGAAAAGGTGGTTTAATCCAGCTACAAAAAGTATCGACCCATGTCAGCCTGCGCAGACTGCGCAGGCTGACATGAGTCGAAACTTTTTTTCCATTGATACATTTTTTTTTTCATTTCGAAGGACCACTATCCCTCAAATTTCAGTCAGTTGTTTCTCACAATGGATTTTATGGACCCAAAATTATGTCATGACTTGCTTAGTATAATGCATTAGTAGGATGCATAAACCCTCCATTTCCCAGAGCACAACCTATTTTATTTGGCAGCGACAGAGTGCAATCAAATAGTGATTTCCTTCTTATGTCCAGGAGCGTAGTGACATTTTTCATGGATGTAAAAAATTGATTTGAGAAAATAGTGCGACGTTGTCTCGAATTTACAAAGGGGTTTCATTTCGGAAAAATAAACAGGTATTCATACGGAGCTTAATTTCAAATTATTTCTGATTCGCTCAGGATAAAAAAGTCGTTAGTAATGGCATGATTCTGTAACTAAAACATTGTAAGTATGCAGATAATTACTCGGCTAGTTCATCCAAGATTTCCGACATTAAGAGCACTTGTTGATCGTTCAGTTTCTGTTTGGCTAGACGGCGCAGGACCGGCAAACTTCTTTGAACTTCACGGTGAACTCTGGCCGAGTCTTGTGATAACAAGATCTGTAATGGATAAGTTTGTGAATGGGCAAATATACCCCTGAAACTCACGTATCAATATTATGTTTAAACTAAGTAAAAGTTCGTTTAATACTAACACTTGTAAAACTCAGTACATACACATTTATCCCTCGACAATGACATTAAAATCCTACATGGCAAAAATATCAATTTTTATACATTAAAGATGCATCTATTCTCGTTTTCAGCCAGTTTTTAAGCCATTTTATCTTTATTCTATCAAACTATAACCATTCTTGTATCTTAATGCCAAATGTTGCCCCTGACGGCTGCAAGATTGCCCGGGTTACGACCTATAGAAAATGCATTTCATTTTCTGAAGGCCATCTAAGAAATCATTGTTGTCGTTTTCCGGGATTAAATCGGTTTTAAATCGAAGACAAATCCCTTGAGTTTCTTTACCCCTTCCACCATATAAATCGGCAATTTATCTATGTTTACACAGCTGACTAACTTCTGAACCATCTGACACACTGTGAAGTATGGAAATGTGTAATGGGCTTTTTTTTTTCTCAGGCTGTAGGGATGTATCTTTAAAGCTTATAATAAAGTCGATATTCATTAGAAAATTCGAAAGTGCCTTGCTCTACTGTTGAATATCCTCAATGGACACTGAAAGCTGAAACACTGCAAATTCCTACAATATTTAGCCTAAATTAAGTAGCCTACAGACTTTCCGTAATAAAGGCAAAGATGGCATCCGTTTTCAATGTTGGTTATCTCCCGTGGTCTCCGTGCAAGATGGGCAGTTTGCGAGAGTTCTTTTTGCGTGTCCTGTTTCTGTCTTTATACGATTCATGTGTGTATCAATTTATAAATGCATAAAACAATCTAAGTCCTTGCCAGCAACTTACCAAACGACAAAATTTTGGACTCAAAATGGAAGCATTTGCAGACGACAAATTATTTGTTGCTCAAATGATGATATCTGTCTTTGATAGGGTAGAAAACAATGTGGGAAAAGAAGAAAATGCTGGTTACCAGCATGTTCTCCTTTTCCCACGATGTTTACCAAAGTCTCTCCTTTCAGGGGCGTTAAAACTTGGGATTGTGTGGTAAAGCGTCCAGACGCTTTACCACACAATCCAAAGTTTTAATGCCCCTGAAAGTCCATTGTGATACTGGTATGCCCCATACCAGTATCACAATGGACTATCAATACAATATCATAACAGTCTGACGCTTAGGTCTTTTTACTGACCAAAAATATCCAAATAATTTACCTATAACCAAAAATCCTTACCTGGGCCTCTAACGCCAGTCGGAACATGTCACTCTGGGAGGAGTACAATTTGTTCAGAATGTCCAGGGATTTGGTCACCATCATGTCGTACTTGTAATTCGATAAATCCTGCAAGTATAATATTCTGTCACATTAGTCCCCATGTTTTCAATGTAAGATAGCCATCACGAATTTTATTGTCTTACACACGTTGAGATTAAAAAAAATAGTGTCGTTTTTTGGTCAACGCGCTGTAATTTTACCCCTCTTTCATAAGACATTGCCGACCAAGATTCTGGTGATCGTGACAAAGCTGCAAATTTCAGTATCTTTAGATGTATAACAAAACCGTTATATGCAAGTTTCAATGGAACTATTTGTGTCTGTAATGTACACACCTGTCAAAGTAACAAATAGAATTTATGTAAATTTCAATACATACACATGTTTCAACACATCATGAACTATAATTCTGGAGATACAAATATGTGATACAAAGAATCTGACATTCGTTGGCTTTTGAGGTAAAAAAATTATTAAAATCGTCCACAAAAATGTTATTGAGCTAGCCAAAGACTCGCTTAATAAAATTTAACTCAAAAATCACCTCATGCCAGATTCTATATACGAATAACTTATAATGCAAGGAAAAGCAACCTCTTTAAGTCGTGACCCTTTGAAACAAGGGTCAACATTTGAAACAAATTTGCAAAACGACGACTTAACTTACAACAATATGATCAACATCTATCAACCCTTTACCACACAATCCTGACTTTGACGACCTTGAGAAAATATACTTTTGAACACATTGTAGGAAAAGGAGAAAAATGCTGGTAACCAGCATTTCCTCCTTTTCCAACAACGTTTTCTATCCTTTCACAGAAAAATTCCACAAGTTTAGCCACATTTGATATGTGTTAGGCAACTGCTTTGAATCTGGATTAGTGTAAACTTTTGTCGCGTGGTAAAGGGTTAAGGTTGGAATCATGTATACGAGAGAATTATATTGCTAAAAGAAAACAAAAACTGAACGCCCTCTGCAATGGATTTATAAAAATAGTTTACAGTACCTTCACATTTTTTTCGCCCAGTTCCCGTGGATCAGTCGGTAGCGTACAGGACTTGAGAGCAGGAGGTCGCTGGTTCGATCCCCGGCTTGGCCAATTTCTTTCCGAGGATTGATGATAGTCATCGCGACAGGATTCATTCCTCTCTCACCACTGACCATTGTTTCGACGATGGTTATGTGGGAAAGCATCCAGTGGCTTGAAAAGAATATTGTGCGGAGTACTGGTAAAAGAAACTCCAGGAAAGCATGGATAGATGCACTGGCCGCCGTGATATAACTGAAATAATGTTGAAAACGGCGTTAAACACCATACAATCAATCAATCAATCAACATTTTTTCCGCCATGGAAGTTGAACGGCAGTCTATGTGTTTAGTGTTACAGGTTTTTAACGTTGTCACGCAATACATATACATAGAACAAAATGTAAACAAACCAGATACATACCATGAGCACTGTTGTTGTACTGTCAATGTCAAATATCGATGATCCATGGAACATCTCTTTCAGTTCTCTGAGCACTTCTTTGTGTTTCTTGAGCGCTTTCCTTGAAAAGATCATGGACAGAAACATCATTGCCTCTGATACTATCAAAATCTTTGTCAATTGAGATGACTATAAACTTAAAAAAAAAAAGACTATCAATTCTTTAATATTACACATCAAAGTTCATGAAATAAAACAAAAACCTGGGATGAAAATATTAGACTTAACACTTGCCTCTCCAACTACATAAATTTGATTTTTTTTTCGATTGAAAAAAAAAAAAAGTAAAATATTGCAAGCGAAGGATTTTTTTTTTTCAGATTTTTTCACAAAAAAGTAAGCAGTGTAGATATAAGATTAGACATTTTATGTTATCTGAACCTAATCTACCATGTCCTAAGAGGCTGTCCAGTTTTAATGTACATTTTCTCAAAATCTATTTGAGCCATGCTCTGTGAAAAGGGACCTTAATGCACCTGCAAAAAGTGTCGACCAATGTCAACCTGCGCAATTCACGCAGGCTGACATGGGTCGAAACTTTTTGCTACCGGTCAATTTTCTGCATGTGAACGGACCAGTCTACCTCGTGATTCATTTGGTTGTTAGAAAAAATGGATTTTATGGATCCGTAGTTAAGGGCCGGCTCGCTTGGTATACTGCATCACGGGGATGCATTAAAACCCCTTTTGTCAGAGTTCGACTCATTTCAAATTGTGCTAAGGGCCCCACGAGTCAAGCAAACTTACTTCGACACGTTGAGTGGATCAAATGTCTCGTATAGTAATGGTTCCATTGTTGACTGGTTTTTCTTTTTCATTGCTCCTTGCTCGCCATACTTGAACTTTTCCACAAACGTCTGTAAAAAAAATATCATTAACCCTTTAGCAGACGGCGAAAATTTTGGATTTGTCCATATCAACAAACTATTCAGACCTCAAGTAAGCTGTGTGTCAAAAGATTAGGTTTGTCTTTAAAAGGCTATGAAAGTCTGTACGAGAAAAGGAAAAAAATGATCAGATTTTCTCATTTTCCATCAATGTTTTTATTCAAAACACAATGACTGAAATATTATTGAAATAATTTATATAAATGAAATATAACATAGAACTTATTTCGACTGTCGAAAAATGTTACATGTCCTGGCATATCTAAGAAAAACAATATTGGCAGATGAAAGCGAATAGTACGAACACTCACAAGGACATATTTCTATCAGATAGAAGTTTCAGAACTCATAAGGAAATGTTTCTATCAGGCTGAAAGTTCAAATTTCACAAGGACATTTTCCTATCAGATAAAAAAGTTTTTATACCTAGAAAGACATGTATTTATCAGATAGAAGTTTCAAAACTCAAAAGGACATGTTCCTATCAGTTAGAGGTGTCAAAACTCACAAGGACATATTTTTTATCAGATAGAAAGTTCAAATTTCACGAGGACATGTTCCTATCAGACAGAAGTTTCTAAACTCACAAGGACATGCTTCTGTTAGACAGAAAGTTCAAATTTCACAAGGACATGTTTCCATCATATAGAAGTTTCAAAACTCACAAGGACATGATTCTATCAGAAATTTCAATTTTTTATCTTATTTTTAGAGAAACCCGTTTTACATACCTTCAATCTAATGTTTCTTTGGAAAGTGAGGAGTAGATCCAGTACCTCCATTGCTCTGTTAGAAAAAACATGAAGCCAATTTGATGAGGATAGTGTGCACAAATATGTCCGTTTTAATACTTAAACTGCTAAATAACTTAAATGAAACTTTTAGGTCGAAAGTGAACACCTTAATGTTGATATTTCAAAGTTATTTCTTGGGGGTAAAATATATCCTGATAGGACAGTACAGATCCAAGATCAGGCTGCACATTTTGTGCAGTCTGATTTTGGATCAGCATTGTCCACAAAAGGGTGTTTGGGTCGCGCTTAGCAGCCTAAGGTTTAATCATTGTTTCAAAGTCTTACATAAGTTTCCTTCATTTTTAAAAAGTTTAACGATTAATAAAATAATAATAATTATAATTTAATGAATTCGAAGACAAAATGTCATCGACATAATAAAAACAAAAATAGAAAAGAAAAAAAAAAAAAAGCACATCCAAGAAACAGACCTCTGTGAAACTTGAAAAAAAAAAGAGAAATTACATGTATGAAACATAAATTTTTACATTATTAAACATTTGCAATTCCGAGTTTTAACGACCTTTGTATTAGAGTTTAACGTCATTTTAACAGCTCAGATCATATCATGGTGGTCAGTGACACACCCATGTCTTTCGTGGCTTTCTAACATCAGTACTGACACAACTTTCTTTCCAAAGCAACTGAACACTTTTCTCACATGCATTAGAGGTGAGAGGCGAAAAATCGCCGGAAAGAAAGTTTGCCTCAACCTGGCATCGAACTCTCAAACACCAGGTCACGAGTCGGATACGCTAATCACTGAGATGCCCGAGCGCGCGTGGGAAAAAGAGAAAATGCCGCTAACTATTTAACTGACTATTTAACGGCAAGTTTCATCATTTGAACCACCTTTGATTTGCTGTATGCAAATGCTTTGAGTCTGAGATTTTATCGTATTGAAATAGTTAACCTATAGAATGGTTGGTTTTATAGAAAGCGCAGATCAAGACAAACTGTGGAGCTTGACCTTGGATCATCGCCCGCTTATTTGATAACTAAAAAACTTCTTAACTCGAAATAAAGTTGTACTTCTTGCCTACAAGGAAAAGGAGAATTTATTCAGTTGGAGACGACGAAGGTAATAATACAATTTCTCAAGCCTCTATCAAATAACCAAAACATACTGATTTTTCTAATGGCATAGATACTCATTTAAGGTATTATCTCCTTATCAAATAAAATGATTCCTTCATTGCTTTCAAGAAAATCATTACGTGAATCAACATACTGGTATTTAGCCTTGACAATCGCCTCTGTTTCTCGACTTGTCTCAAACCTCCCGGTATCTCTGTACTTTTGCACGGCTTTATTTCCCTCTTTAGAATAACCTTAAAATTGAAAAGGAAAACTGAGATAAAACATACAAAATGCAAAACTGCTATCAAAGTTTCTCCATTTTATCATTTGTGGACGTATTATTCCGGAACATTGATTGTAAAAAGAAATTCACCGAATGTTTGTAGTCGTGCTTAATTTCTGTATAGAAAAAAAAAACACACACACACACATGTAAATCTCTACACGTGTCATAAAAACGGCGATGGAAGTTCTTGGTACCATATGCAGTCGTTGGACATAGAAAAAATATTGCTAAACAAATAGAGATGGTTTAAAATTTGTCGCATGATGCATGCATTTTTCTGAGAAAGTAAACAATGATCGACATCAAAAAGGTCGAAAATAGAACATAAAACAAGAACGTTTCTCCTTAGCCAAAAAATGCATTTGCCAGTCATTTAAGTTGGTATACAAGTATATGGTCTGACGTAAGTCTATGTTAGAAAAAAAAAATGTCAAACGAGTTTACGAAAACGCTACTGAGCAAGCCATTGGTGATATTGGTAACATTTTTTCTAAAAGACTTTAATGAAATTCTATCTCGAATGGAAATAAATATCAGATTCTTTTCATCACAAATTGTACGTCAAGAAACATAATTATACAAATCAAATTATCTAATTATTTAATTGTCATTTAGATAAATCAATATGTTAACCTTCATATTCCTGAAAAAAAAAATCGGATTCACTCCTTTGACAGGGGTGATCCACAAGGAGAAGGAACAAACAAATAGCTAGATCTCTATGATTTTAAATTCAAACAAAAAAGAGAACTAACCTTTCCCTAGATCACCAATTTTTACAGATAAATTGACCGGGAATTTTGTACCTGGTTTATTTTTGAAAAAAAAAATGGACACAAAAACATTTCTTTCAAAAATGTCGTTACATACTGCAGGACCTGCAGCATCTACATTGGTGTCAATAAATGTTATCTTAAACACGTGTAAAATAAATAAAAAAAAAAAAATAGAAAATTCGTATTTTGCTACTTAACTTTGAAAAAACGGAAGATTATGGGATAAACTGAAGTATTGTTAAAGTATAGAAAGGGCTAAGATCGAATTTAACGCCGATCTTGTCCTTTCTTTCTGTCTTATAGGACACAAAAGGTCGCAATATGAAGGAAACGTTTATAATTCTGCCTACTTTTTCCCTTGTCCTTTGGAAATGGAACATCATGTCGTCCATCCAGTAGACTCAGCAGCGGGGTCAATAGATGTCTGACGTCATCAATGTCACTATAGTAACCAAACTTTACCAGGTGCTGTAGCAGTCGTAGGACCTGAAATCACAGAAAATCTCTAGTTGGGATAAAAATTCTAAACAGGCTTTGTAAGTGAGCATTTAGGATTATCACCCTCGAAATGTGAGTAGATTTGATGAGTAAGTCCAATTTCAAATTGAACTGATAAGCCATGCTCTGACAACACAAAATTCTGGAAAAAATAATCCGTTTGTTTATCAACCAATTGTATTTTGAGGTGAAATGGTCCTTGGACATGCATAAAAGTTACGAGAAGCAAACATTATCGACACAGGTCAGTCTGCGCGGACTGTGCGGGCTGAGCTGTATCGATACTTTTTTTTGGCAGATGCATTAAACCTCCTTTTGACAGAGCATAACTCGTTTGATTTCGGAAAAAGTTTGCTTTTCCGAGATTGTATTAGTAAAGACCCCTTAACCCTTTACCACACAATCCCGACTTTTAACGACCCTGAGGAAGAATCCTTTTGAAAACATTGTGGGAAAAGGAGAAAATGCTGGTAACCAGCATTTTCTCCTTTTCCCCACAATGTTTTCTACTCTTTCCAAAACAAATTTCAATTTTTGAGTCACATTTATTTTGTCGTCTGCAAAAGCTTTCAATTTGGACTGGCCTAAAATTTTGTCGTTTGGTAAAGAGTTAAACCACGGACTGGGGGGTCAGTTTAACAGCATTGTTGTTTCACAACTTTCGTCATTCCAAAACATGTTTTCAAACATGTACATGTATGTATATTATATATTTGACTTTTACTTTCAACGTGTTTTCCCATTCAATTTTACCTGTTCAATCAAGAGGTTGTGCCCTATATCAGATGCAGTCATGATACAGTTGCTGTTCAGGAAGTCAGCCAACCAGTCTCGCAGGACAGGGAAAATGGTCACCAGGTCCTTGACTACCTGAAATTATAAAATACAGTACTAATAATATCATGCTGTTAATCAAATAATTTTTATTGGCCGAACAAAAGGTCTGCGGGCTAATACAGCAGATCTCAGACTTGTAACTCGGCTAATTCGAACTTCTTTTTTAATGACAATTTCATCAATTAACAGCTTTATTGTCCATTTTAATTCGATATTGATGAGTAATATTGGTCTTGTTGTGTTTGATATTGGCTGAGTTTGCTGATATTGGCCGCGTTTGCTGATATTGGCCGTGTTTGTCATTTGCTATTGATCGGACCGTTTTCGTCATATAAATGCAGTGATACAGTTTGTTAATTAACAGTTCTTTTAAAGAGTCTTTAAAGCCTATAAGCAGCTGATAAGCAGAACATGCATTGGTTGGATGACAAAAAGTGGGGACATTGCTGGCCCTAATACGATCACATAAGTCTTTGCAAAAACGAGTATACACAAATGAGTGAATATTTTATATAAAACTAGTATTTTGCAGAAAACAACAACAGAAGTTTCTTTCAGGATGCCTCTAAGGCATAAAAACAGCTAGTAGGTAGAAAATGCTAATGGTAGCTGACAAAAAGGGATATTGCTTGCTTTAATACCCTCTCCTTAGTCTTTGCAAATAACTGCACACAGGATCAGTAAATCTTTCATGTAAAACTAATATCTGGCAGTAAACAACAACAACAATTTTCTTCTTTCGTTTAGGAAACAATCCCGAGTTTAAAAGACCTTAAAAAAAGATTGCGCTTGTAAACATTGTGGGAACACCAGAAAATGCTGAAAACCGAAAACGGGGATAGACTTGACAATAAATATAGGAGGAATTTAGTCGTAAACGTCGGTTATGATTAATTGGTCCTACTTCCCGCGCTAGGTTACAGGTACGTGTTTGAAAAATGTGCATGCAACGGAAAAAGCTGTGCAAATGAAACAAATACAAAAGACAATGGGAAAACAACAATAGCTATTCGATTCATGAAATAGTTCCTTTTAAGTGTCAAACTGATCGAAACGGATAATTTCAGGCAACAGAAAATACCTCATAGAAGAGCCAAAAGCAGACTGTAACTTCTGACAACCAGAACAGTTGAGATCGATATTCAGATAGTTGTTTGAGGCTATATCCAGTATATGAACCCTTTTCTCTGAATAGGGGGCTTAATGCATCTCCGTGATGTATAATTATCTCCCTATGCTCGCTATCACGTTCCTAGATACTCTTTATGGAATGTCGACCAGGAAAGGAAGAGGACTGATGAAATTAGAATCTGCATATGTCCAAAGGATTGAAGTAAGGCTTGTCTGGCCAGTCCAGACGCGCAGTGTCATCTCTTTGTGGGTACTCTCGCGCAGCATGGGTGATATGGGGGACAGATCTGACCGTCCATTCAAATAAACCTATCTCCTACCGCACCAGCATACAATTTTTACCTGGGAACCCAAATCCTCATTTCGATACTTATTCTGGGTATTCAATGTGCCCTGATCAAAGAAACCGAGATTTATACCTATATTCCAGACGATTTCGCCCCAGACCATGAATGCACCACCCATATAGCGGCTATGTTCATGTTTGCCGATTGTAATCTCTCTCATGCTCATTGCCATACCCTGACAAGCCTATCTGTATAGTCTATACCGTACCTAAACTCATTGATAAAGAAGAAAAGTCCCCAGTCCAGTCCGGTCAAACAGTTACTTTCCAAGAAATGCGAAATGCGTATACTCTGTCTTCTTGACACACGACAACTTTCACGATTTAGTGAGCGTATGTGATCAATGCTACATAATATGATTGCCATACTGTTGAAACTTCGGTCAGTCTATGATGAAAACAATTTTGTGAAAGCTGGGGACTTCACCAACATCACGATGGGTGGGCCCTTGCTTCACTATTCCGCCACATTTCTGGCTCTGTTTTTTCATACATCTTCATTAGCAATATTTCATTCATAACAACTCAGGTTTTCTAGTTGAAGTTATGTTAATTACACTACACATGTTTAGCACATGTAAATCATCATCAGAATCGAGGGATACATTTATTTTATGACTTGCACAAACTGTTAACGGTCATAAAATATTATGTGTACACCATCTTAATACATCACTGAGTCATATCCATTAAAACCTGATGAGAGCTGTGGTAAATTGTTTGTGTGTAGCTAACATATAGTCGCGCGACTTTCAATACAACAATTGAATCCGACAATTAATGCCAATACGGGTTGATTTAGAGAATTCAGCTGCAAACACTTAGACAAGATACTTTCAGAAAAAGGCCTTGTATAAGGCGCAAAACCACGTTCAAACCGTCATACGTTTAGACGATAATGCAACATGAAGCTATATATAGATAGTTTATATACAGTACCATACCTTACGCACAGAATTGGGAAACTAATTACTATTAGAACAGCACTATCAAAATTAAATCTCATTCAATATTTTGATATCTAAAATCCAAACCAAAGAAAGAAACAAAGATAACGAACGCAAAATCTGACAGAAAAGGATAGAAGTAAAATAATAATGTCGCTTGGTGTTTACCTGGAAGGAGTCTCCATGCTGCCCTGTATTGTCCTAGTGGTAATTAGTAAACACATGGTATGAATTGATTCTCCTTTACGTAATAACAGATTAAATACCACTGTTTATAGCCTGCTTATCTTTTCAAAATTTTGTTCAGCATACCTCTAAGAATTCTTTGTATCGCAGAGAATAGGTGTGTAACGTTTAGATTACATAGTCATGTTAAATGACTGAAAGTATTATTGTTCTTTCGTTCTGCGATTCCATGATGTACAATAGACGTTTATCAGCCTTTAATATATCAAGAAAAAAAAAAGCTCTTTTAGGATGATTAACGGACGATTTAATTCTTGCATAATGACATAACTGCTTGTTATATCACAGGCTAAGACCAAACAACATTATTACATCAAGGCAAAATGTAAACAATTCTGTAAAAATCAGGTATGTAAAATCAGGTATTTTGTATTTATAACGATCTAAATCATGGCAATCATTTAAGTCTGACGATTCGTGAAAGTATGCTTGGTCAAAGTTCCAGTCAACGGCGGAACAATAAATAATCAAAACTACAAATAGTGTTTGCAAGAATAATTCTAGTTGAATATTACACAGAACTACACAAAACTGTTTACATTTTATCGCTATTGGGCCTTTAACGACAAGATTAAAGAGCTTCTCAATCGAAAGCATTTGCAGATGACAAGCTGAATAAGGCTTGAAACAGGGAAACTGGTTTTGTTAGGGAAGGAAACATTGTTAAAAAAGGAGAAGATGCTGGTTAACATCATTTTCTCCCTTTTTTCCAAAAAATATTCTTTCAAGCCTCCTTTATCAAACACATACGATTGTTTGGTCAAGGTGAATGATTTTTGTCACTATTATAAGGCTTAGACCTTACAACAATGCAACAAACTACAATAATATATAACTAAACATTATAAATGATGCATGCTCTGCCAAAAGGGGGTTTAGGACATCTCTTTGATGCATTATACAAGTGAATCATCACATAATAATGGATCTATTAAATTCATTTTTTTTTTTTTGTCTAACAACCAAATGAATTTTGAGGTAGAATGGTCCTTGAACATCCAGAAAAATGTACAAATACATGTAGCAAAAAGTTTCGACCCATGTCAGCCTGCGCGCGACACTCTTTTACAGACACAATCAGCCCCTTCTTCACAGAACATGGCTCATATACGAGTACATGTATAAAACAAAAACATCACACAGAGGAACTTTGAACTACATGAGCTGGGAAAACTATGGCAACAGTTATTGTTTATCAAGTGGTCACTAGTTACAGAAACATATTACTGAAGAACAATGTGAATCGTGCAAGTACAGATTTCGGCACTAGAAGCGTCACATATGTAAGAGCGGCACTCCGGGAAAACAGGGTTTCATGTGTCTCTGTGATGCATTAACCCTTTACCACACAATCCCAACTTTTAACGGCCATGAGAAAGAAGCCTTTTGAAAACATTGTGGGAAAAGGAGAAAATACTGGTAACCAGCATTTTCTCCCTTTCCCACAATGTTTTCTACCCCTCCCAAAACAAACTTCCATTTTTGAATCACCTTATATTTTGTCGTCTGCAAATGCTTTCAAATTGGATGCGTCTAAAATTTTGTCGTTTGGTACAGAGTTATACCAAGTAAATCACCGCATAATCATGGGTCGATAAATTTTATTTTGTCTAACAACCAACCGAAAAATGAGGCAGACTGATCCTTCGAAATGCAGAAAATTGGCCTGTAATAAAAATATTCGACCCAATAAACCGGTATGTCAAAATATTGCTGTCTGATTAGGAAGTAAACTTATCCTAATTGATCCTTTAAGCTGCTTCGTCATAGCTATTTTTTTTGGATTTAGAATTTGCCTGGATATTTGGTTACGATATTTAGTTGGAAACGACATGTTATACCGTCTGTAATATCTATTAACATTGCAGTTTTATATGACCCAGACAAAACTTAGTGTCAGAACAATAGATAAAGATTTAAAAGTAAAGTGAACAAAATTGTAAGACAGTGTTTGGAATATAATTTAGTGCAGTGTGTTTTCATGATAAACCAAAATCTATAATAATCATTTTACTACATAGACAATGAAAAAGAAAAAAAAAAAAAAAAAACTCATGTTTCATGATGCTGTGCTTGCAAAACAAGATTTGCCGTCATGTTAGTGGAACTGCACCTTGATAAACAAGTGTCCGTAAAAGTTCAAGACACTTATTTTCCCGAGTTTACATTCGAGAATAGATTGAACATTGCGTGTCATTGCAGCTGAGAGTATAAATGTGAACTCAGACAACTGTAGACCAACAACATACAGCACTGTGATATCTGGGTCCGTATTCACCAACCATTCTTAAGAGCATTCTTGGTCTTGTTCTCCAAAATTTCCAAAATTTGGAAGTAACACACCTTCTGATTGGCTAAACCATTTGGTTTAGCCAATCAGAAGGTGTGTCACTGTCAAACTTGGAAAATCTTGAAGAATAAGTCTAAGAACGTTCTTAAGAATGGTTGGTGAATACGAACCCTGGGTCCGTATTCACCAACCATTCTTAAGAACATTCCTGGTCTTGTTCTTCGAAATTTGCCGAATTTGAAAGTAACACACCTTCTGACTGGCTAAACCATATGGTTTAGCCAATCCGAAGTTGTGTTACTTTCAAACTTGGAGAATCCTGAAGAATAAGTCTAAGAACGGTCTTAAGAATGGTTGGTGAATACGGACCCAGCCTGATCTAGATTTCCATCGTCAGAAAAAGTAATCATGTTTTCCCAGGTACCTTGAGGATTTATCAACTTAAGTGTACTAATAGGTAAAGAATAACAAAGATACTTACAAACTGACTTTGTTCCCTCTCTGAATCTTTAGAGCCAACGTACTCGTACACAAAACAGATGTTGGGGTTGTCAAGCACAGAGTAGTTGTTGCCCACGTCAACAAACAGACCTAGAACAGACAATGCTTCATCTTATACAGAATGCAATTAAAAAAGAAAAGTCAATGCAACTTATGTACACATGATACAAACTGTATTCATGTACTAGAAAAAGGTGTGTCAGAGACACGGATGCCCCCCCCCCTCTAAATGATCTTGACCTTGAACCCATCAGAAGAAAATTCTTGCATGACACTAGTACTCAAAATGGAGAACAAGTTTGCCAACTTATTTTGAAATTCATTGATAAATGTAGAAGTTATGCTCCGGACAAGGTCAATTTAAACATTTGACCTACAACTGTGACCTTGACCTTGGGCGTATCGAAACAAACTTTTCGCATGACACTAGTACTTGTTAAGGAGAAGAAGTGTGCGAAGTTTTTTTGAAATCCATTGATAAATGTAGAAGTTATGCTCCGGACAAGGTCAATTTAAACATTTGACCTACAACTGTGACCTTGACCTTGGGCGTATCGAAACAAACTTTTTGCATGACACTAGTACTTGTTAAGGAGAACAAGTGTGCAAAGTGTTTTTGAAATCCATTGATAAATGTAGAAGTTATGCTCCGGACAAGGTCAATTTAAACGTTTGACCTTCAACCGTGACCTTGACCTTGGGCGTATCGAAACAAACTTTTCGCATGACACTAGTACTTGTTAAGGAGAACAATTGTGCAAAATTATTTTGAAATCCATTGATAAATGTAGAAGTTATGCTCCGGACAAGAATGGGACACACACACTAACGCACACACACACGCACACACACACACGCACGCACACACTAACACACACACCCACAGACGGACACAGGTAACTCTATATGCCCCCCCCCCCCCCCATTTCATGGCGGGGGCATAAAAACGGAAAACATACACTTTCACTGCATTTTCAGGATTCAAAATTCAGGAATCATTTCAGAGACTTACACGTAACTGTTTCCATTCAAACAAAAAGGAAGGAGTATGCGATCGAAATTCAAAACCGTGTTCATTTTTTTTTTTTTTTTCAAATGGGCTGATACTTGACATAGACTGATGAACAGGCAAGATCCGACAGAGTTTAGACGTTTTATGCAGTATGATCTCGACCTACACTGTCGGCAAACGCGGTTTGAGTCGCGCTTGGCAACCTAACGTTTTATATAACAAAATGTATGCAACATGTAATTGATGATCATAACATTGAGAGCGTCAAAATAAATAAGATTTTAAAACTAACCGATGATAAGCTCGCAGTACTTTGCTCTGATCGAATCCGGAAGCAGATCTGACGTAATGCACAGAAACGCGTCCTCCCATGACAGATAGCCGAATTCTCGCGTGATCACGTGGATTGCAAAATCGTTTCTTCCCTGTGAATAGTTGAGAAAATGTTTTGAGAGAGAGAGGGAAAGGGAGGGGGGTTCTAATTAAAGAGCAGAAAACAATCCCAGATAAATAAAAACATTTCATTTTGTTTTAATGATCCACAGCTTAAAATGACAAACTGAAAATAATCATGCTTGGATACTTCTGTGGCTCAGTGTTTTCTTTCTGGATTTAAATTCCACGGGTCCTAGGTTACTTGGCCCCATTGGGCCACTTGCCACTTTGTTTACCTGAATATGTCAGTAAACAATGCAGTGCAGAGCTCGAGAAAATGTTTGATTCAGAAACTACTTCAAATTAGTGAACTGTCACCGTCACACGATTGACTTTATGTTAAAAATGACAAATAATAGCTTCGGAATGAGAAATAAAAACTTCCAGAAACCATTTGCAGCATGCAAAAAAGCCCTTCCTTTCCCTATTGAAACTATGGAACAGCTGGGTACTACAATTCCAAATGGCTCAGCATCATGTCAAAACAATCTGTAGTCACCCACAGACAACAAATTGGCATATGAGATACATGAAATAGTCAATGTAACAAAATTAACTGAAGAACCAAATATCATTAATGTTAACATGATATTACAAGGTGATGAACTAGGACTAGTCTGTTTGTTCTGTGCTATCTGATCTTGATATGTGCAATTCGAAAAATCTACTTCGATCCCCGGCTTGGCCAATTTCTTTCCGAGGATTGATGATAGTCATCGCGACAGGATTCATTCTTCTCTCACCGCTGACCATTGTTTCGACGATGGTTATGTGGGAAAGCAGCCAGTGGCTTGGAAAGAATATTGTGCGGATTACTGGTAACAGAAACTCCAGGAAAGCATGGATAGGTGAACTGGCCGCCGTGATATAACTGAAATAATTTCGAAAACGGCGTTAAACACCATACAAGCAATCAACTTAATTCGGCTATGGTTATGAAAGAGTTAACGGTTAAGCTGAAAATACGTACATATGCAAGCGATTTGAATAAGTCTAGCTGGTGTATAAGGAAATCGTATTTTTCAACGTTGAATTCGCTACTGTCCGGCTGAAATAAAATAAATGGATAAGCTGCGTTCTGTGAAAAACGGGTACAACTCTTTTGTAAATAGTATAGACCCAGGTAATTCTGCGAGTCAGCGTAGGCTGATCTGGGTCGAAATTCTTTGCTCTCAGTATATTTTCTACATGCCCAGGACAATCTTATCTCAGGATTCCGCCGGTTGTTAGTCAAAGATAATTTTATGGATCCACAGTTATGAGATGACGAGCTTGGTATTGCACATCACAGAGATACATTAAACCTCATTTTGTCAGAGCATGACTCATGTAGTTAACCCTTTCCCAAACAAGCCCTGGTTTTCACGTGTCTGCAGTACAAGTCTTTTGAAAACACTGTGGGAAAAGGAGAAATTGCTCGTAACGAGCAATGTCTCCTTTTCCCACAGTGTTTTCTACCCTTTTTGAGAACTTCCTGCCATTTTCATCAAATTTAAACTCTTTCAATTTGGACCAGTCCAAAATTTGTCGTTTGGGAAAGGGTTGAAATAAAAACAGTGGATATACTTCCGGCAGAACAAACCGATAGTACCATAAATTTGAATTACTTCTGTGGAATCCAATGCTTTTCATTGAATTCTTTAAACGACGCTAGAATGATGAACTGGACTTTATCAATTAGGAAACAAAATTAAAACGTTGCAAAATGTTTTTTCAATACAATATCTAAAAATAGCGGACAGTGCAAAATCTGACTGCACATTTCTGTGTGAGCTTGATCAGCACTGCCGTAAAAGACAGTTTTTACAAACAGTGTACTTAGAAATTTAGAATTTATTTTCTGATGCTATCGGTTCTGACGCAATTTAAGCTCTTCTACACTCTTGAGGGGTAAAATCGTGTTTGTGTGGTGTAAATATCGGTACAATTTAAAGCAGACGAAACTTACATTGACAAATTCGTGAAGGGTAGCCCAAGACTTGGCCTCGTTTGTGGAAACATAGACAATGTTTGGTCTCTTGTTAATATTTTGACCTCTGTCAGTCAGGTACACGCTATCCTGTAATGTAGATGATATTCATACCGAACATAGCGCTAATTGATATTAGACTTCAAACAACTATAGGTGAAAGAAGTACAACTCAGGAAAGCATGTATGGCATTTTCTTTTTATCCGAGACTTGAAAAATCTAGACCTTCCAAGCACTGGTATTTTATTATGTCGATAAATTGACCCAATCTCTGAAATAGGTTGGATTGAAAAACTGAGGGATGGCAACGTGTCTAATGCTTTCTTAGAGTGGAAAAGGATGACATTTCAATTTTTTTAATTTACCAGTTCTTGAAAGGTCTTTATTCTTCAAGTCTCGGATAAATAAAAGAATCTATTATTTCACTTTAAACAATGTTCCCTCCCCACAAAAGCTTTACCTCGATGCAATTAAGGATTTGATCCCAAAGAGATTGACTTTTATTTCCTACCGGACTCGAAATAATTCTGAACACTGTCTTACCTTGTACTGTCGAAGCCATTTCTCAACAATATATGTTTGGTTATTGGGTATCGATACCCCATCACATACACAGAGCACCTGTAGCAAGTCTAGAAACCGGTAATTCTGTAATAAAGACATAGAGCTATTTATATTTTCAATTAGTTAAGGTCGAATGAGATTGGAATGACGTACATCAAAGTACATGTACCAGTTGTATAACCTGTATTTTTCTTTTTCAAAAATAAGATCAGTGGAGGCAGTCAAGCAGCCAAAGAAAACCAATCATCTCTCGAATCTGATATGGCTCTTACAAATGTTGATCTTTACAATTTTTTTATTGGCTTAAGCAAGACAATCTGACACAGCACTGTAAAAGTTGGATTTGTATGAATTAGAAAAGATATGAAAAATGCAAAAAATGTTTAGATATTTTTTCTCCTCTGAACACTGAGAAAGTATTGCTACTTGCCTACCATACTCGTGGTGGCGTAGCTCACTTTGCAATGGCTCCAGGTGGTCGAGGGAATGTGCGTTTGCCATAATTACTCGTATTCTATATTGATGTGTTATATTATGCACTAAAGAAATTAACTGTACAAATGACAAAAGACGTTTTAAAATGCTCTATTATTTTACATATTCGGTTTCTTTATGGTATTTATGAAAAAACAGAAGAAATAATAGGCTGGATAATACTGAACAACCACCCAGACACTTAAAACCACTACACTCGATTGACGAGGATCTGATGACTCCGCAGATGGTCAATGTAAACAAGTAGTGCATTGCTTATAACTAGAGCTATCATATCTCAGAAATTTAATTGCCAATGGACATGCGTATAAGTAGTGCCGCGACATCTTTCTTGAGATTTTGCTTCTGATTCGGAAATATGTTCTATGTATGTGATAGCACGGAATTGCAATCATTTTCCCATAATTGCAATGGGACATGCAACTGCCTGTAGGAAATTTCGAAGAAATTTGTTCTAGAAATAATATTCCAGAAAAAAGGTACACATTAATATTCAAATGATTCCCCAAGCCTTGGAGTTGGATGCTGTACGGTTATGGAATTACGCCCATTTACCAATAAACACAATTTACCATATTGTATGCCCTTAACCCTTTACCAGACAATCCCGAGTTTTAACGACCCTAACATAATAGGCTTTTCAAAACATAGTAGGAAAAGGAGAAAATGCTGGTAACCAGCATTTTCTCCTTTTCCTACTATGTTTTCTACCCTGTCAAAAAAAAATTCCGTCATTGAAGCCACATTTAAATTGCCGTTTGCAAATGCTTTCAATTTGGATCAGTCTAAAATTTTGTCGTTTGGTAAAGAGTTAAATGATGGTTAACTAGAACTGTAACTGAATGTGACTTAATACCCCCGCCAGCGCTTTGACAGGAAAAAGTGTCAAGTTCAAGGGGAGATAATTCCTCAACCAGGGGGAGTCGACACTTGAAAATTACGTATTTTGTACACAGACGGACACACGGACACACGGACAGACAGGCTGATTCCAGTATACCCCCGAAAACATTCGTTTTGCGGGGGTATAATAACGTCAAGTACCTGATGACCTCGCAAAAGGTCAATGTAGATGTCAAGATGGTTTTTGGTAATTCTGTCCACAATCTTTCTTTTGTCTCTGATTAGCTCCACTATCATCTGAGCCACATTTAAACCAATGCCGCCCTGAAAAACCAAGTTTGCATTTAGCATTCTTTTACCGTATGCCATACTGAAATAAATTTTGAAAATTTTGTTGTAAAAAACAGGAGTGATCAACCTGAATTCAGTTGTTTATACATGGATACAGATGTCATGTGTTGAATGTAATTAAATTTCTCCCTTAACCATCAATCCAAGGCACTGCACTGAATTTTAAAAGCGTTTATCACATAAAACCTCCTTTAGCAGTGTATGAAACCAACGACTGATTCAGTATATTACACTGTAGGTGTATTACTGGTTTTTGGGTCCCGGTTCTGGTTAATTTGTAGCTCTATGGTCGGGTGAAGCCTGTAAAACCAACCACAGCACGCGCCGAAATTTTTTCTACTTTGCCATTTCGCGGGAAAATTACGTCATTGTTGCTAAGACTTATACACGTGGAAAGTTTAATGATTTTCATGTTCAATGGCAACAGAAAATACACAGAAAGTTACTCAAAATGAAAAAAAAATACTCCCTCTAAATGTCACAGGGTACCTTCAGTATGTGCACATTTCAAACCGAATCAAATCTGGACCCGTGAACGGTAATCCTATACAGGCTAAAGGTGATGATGCAGGATAGTTTTTTGCCTGCCATTCATTTTATGTGATAAATAGAATCTCACATTCGCGTTTATGTATTGCCATTTTTATCAAACTCTTTGAATAAAATGCCAAGGCTCACGTCATATAATTTTAGTCAACTCATTTGATAAACATGATAATACATAAACACTCATGTACGATACTCTATATAAGCCATGCTCTGTGAAAAGGGGGTTTGATGCATTTGCAGAAAATATTGATCCATGTCAGCCAAGGCAGTCTGAGCAGGCTGACATGGATCAAAACTTCTTACTTCTTGTAAATTTTTGCTTTTCCGAGGATAATTTTACCTCGTGATTTCGTCGGTTATTAGACAAACGATTTTATGGATTCTTAATTGTGTGGTGACTTGCTTGATATGATGTATCACGAATATGCATCAAACCTCCTTTTTCCAGAGCACTGCTCATATGTTTATTCATTCCATATCGGTTACCAAAAGTACTTTGATTGATTATGTCTCAATTCACTATTGCTCTTGGTTTCACGATGTTCTGCCAGAATCTTGCGTTTACAAAGGTAACAACTGTAATCCTGAACCCCTACTTTTTTAAAAGGGGGGCCACTCACAGGCGCCATTAAACAAACTTCAGTATGACTTCCTGACTAAAAAGAATGGAAATTTGCTAAGTGTCCGAATATAGAAATTATCACCCAGAGTGCCACTGAATGGAAAGTTAATTTTCTGTTTCAAGGCATTTATTGGGCTTTATGAAAAGTATTGTCAATATTTCTGTTTACTTGTGATTGATCTCACCAAAGGTCTATTCTAACATAAAGTCTTAACTCTTTACCAAAACCATTCCGTGTTTTAATAATCCTAAGGAAGAAGCTTTTTGAAAACATTGCGGGAAAAGGAGAAAATGCTGTTAACCAGCATTTTCTCCTTTTCCCACGATGTTTTCTATTCTGTCGGAGAACTTAAGCTCATTTGTATTACTTTTTTTGAATTTGCTGCCTGCCGATGCTTTGACTATGGGAGAATCTAAAATTTGTCATGTGGGAAGAGATAAAGATATCCCACATAAGACACACAAAGCTATAAGCATCATACCTTCTGAGTGAACTGCGTCTGAAAGAAGTCAATGTATTTGGCAAAGTAGAGGGCATTCTTCCTGCTTTTCCCAATCATGTAGGCATGGAGAACATCGTAGGCCTCTTTAAAAATCCGGATCATGTTTTGTTCCTCATCTCCATCTCGCAAAGGACATTGCAGTAGTTTGACCAGAAGATCAATCACCTGTCAATGTAATATAATTTACACAAATTTGAGGAGGATTTCTATTCGAGGTTGAATAAAATTATCAGCCATACTCTGTGAAATGGGGGCGTAATGCATCTGCAAAAAGTATCAGCCCAGAGCAGCCTGCGCAATCAGCACAGGATGGCCTAGACTGAAACTTTTTGCTGTCGGTCAGTTTTCTGCATTACAAAGGACCAATCTATGTCATGATAAAGCAGGTTGCCAGACAAAATGTATTTTATCTTTCAACTAACCGGATATCCATGTAATAACACCCAAGCAATATTTTTTTTTTTTTGATATACCACGGATATTTATAGATTTTTGATATACCACGGATATTTATAGAACAGTAAGTTCCACTGACTCCGCCCCCATCACCATTTATGAATGAAATGCATTCCAAAAATAGTAACGATTACTACCCGCGAAAAAAGAACGATGTCATAGCACGCGAGCTACTTTCCGATGACCTGCCTACGTAATTTCTGCCCGTGACGTCATTTGAATGCTCGTTTACCGCGTCTTCTCAAATAGAATAATCCCAAGCGATCTCAATCGCAATTTTCGGACGTTTAATTACTACGATAAAGTACTATGTGTGTGTGTAATGCAATTTTAAAATGGGAGTTCCGACATAAATAAACTTTTAAAACTTTTAAAATGTATTTGTCAGCAACATTTTTCACATCTTTTCACAATGAGTACAAATCATAGGTTAAAAGATAAATAGAATACGTACATAGTGTTGTCGTAGATCAAAAATATTCAACGAGGTTGGGAGAATTGATAATTGTCTCGCCTTGGCGAGACAATTATCAATTCTCCCAACCTCGTTAGATATTTTTGATCTTCGACAACACCATGGACGTATTCTCTATTTATCGATCCATAATTACATGTTGACTGGCTAGGTATGATGTATCACGTAGACGCATTCAGCTCCCCTTTGTCAGGTCATGGCTTATATTTAATTTGCGGATATATTCTGCATAATTTGTTTTATTTATTATTCTGCATAATATTTATGCCGCTTACCTGAGAAAGGCAGTTGTAAAAGGATCGTCATTTGAAACGTGATAGATATTGGTTTAGGATAGTTCATGCAACAAAACAAACGACTGAACACTGATACAGCTTTTCTATTAATTGATTACCGAATAAATGAGCTTTTCATTACCGTCAGCACTTTGATATGCTGCACCTTTATACTTTTATTATATGTATATGTACTCTTTTTACAAGTATATTAAGTATATCAATCTATCATGCGATTCATTCCCTCCCATGATCAACATGTTTAGTATCTTTTGACAATGTGGATGTCGTAGATCAAGATGCGACTGTATAGAACGCATAGTTTTATCTACACCGGTTGTTTTTTTTTCTATTCTAGAATCAACGTTTTAGACGCGGACTAATCAGACTGACAGAACCCTAATATTTAAGACCTACCCTCAAGTTTCTCATCAGTTTTTGTCGATCTTTGTCCGGCTGTCCATCCACTGTCATAAACGATTTTAGCTCTTTCAACGCCTGCAAAATGAAACAGCACCTAACTCTATAAGTTTCTGACAATATTTTTCTAAGCAAACATACAACAAAACCTAGCTGCTAGATTAGCGTGGATTTTTCTTTGTCAAATATTTTTTAAAAAACTCATTGCCAATTGATCCAAATATTTTAAAAATGGTTAAGAAATTAGTATAATTATGTCATAATTTCAATCAAAATAAATATTTTAAATATTGCACTGATTTCACTTTATTTTCCTTCTGATACTGCTTTTGAGTCCTCGCCACATTCGCGAAACTGAAAAAGGGAAAAAAATAGAGGTTCGTGAAGTTGGCAGCCTAGCAGCGTGAAGTTGGCAGCCTTAGGCTGCTGGCAGCCTAGCAGCGTGAAGTTGGCAGCCCAGCAGCCTAGCAGCCTAAAAAAATTCTTATTTCATAATGATTGTTATATTGACCTAAACTTTTATATAGGACCGTTTACAACCATTGAAACTAAATTTCAAGAGATATTATCCCGATATTAGGTTGCCTCGGATAAGCCAATTCCTTAAACTTATTTCGACAATAATGTCGCTAAACAAGGTTTGCATGTATCAAAATCATCTTTATAACGATTGGAACGTAAAAGTTAAAAAAATCTGGGTTGTTGTCCGTTTAGGCTGCTGGCAGTCTAGCAGCCTAGCAGCTTGAAGTTGGCAGCTCAGCAGCCTAGCAGCCTGAATTCTTTTTTTTTTTAAATTAATGTTATATTGCCATTGTTCTTTTTATATAAGAACTTTTACAACCATTGAAACTAAATTTCAAGAGTTACGATATAAAGTTGCTCCGGATAATTCAATTTCTTAAACCTTTTTTCGACTAGACCTTCCATTGTGAGTAGCTGTGGTCCTGTATTGCTCAGTGGTTAAGGTACCGGATGTGCATTCTCGACATGTAGAATTGTCTATGGGTTATAGGTTCGAATCCTGCCCACATGCAAACCCTGTTTAGTGACATTATTGTCGAAATAAGTTTAAGAAATTGAATTATCCGCAGCAACCTAATATCGGGATTATTTCTCTTTAAATTCAGTTTCAATGGTTGTAAACGATACTATATAAAAAGTGCCATGGCAATATAACCATAATTCAGAAGTAAAAAAAAAAATAGGCTGCTAGGCTGCTGGGCTGCCAACTTCACGCTGCTAGGCTGCCAGCAGCCTAAGGCTGCCAACTTCACGGACCTAAAAAATAGTTTAGGTTAAAACTTACCACAATGATTCCGTGTGTTTTCTTTGCAGTTAGGACAGACCCCATTTGAAACTGAAATAGGAAAAATTGCTTCAAGTGAATCCATGAAACTAACACAAGAGCAATATTTAAGGAAGTTAAAAACATGCCATGCTGACTTCTGGACTAGAAAATGCTGTTCACTTGTTATATCCTAGCCCTTTACGAAACAACGAAATTTCAGACTTGTCCAAATTGAAAGCATTTGCAGAAGTGACTCAAAAACTGAAATTTGTGTTGGGAAGCGTAGAAAACGTTGTGGGAAAAGGAGAAAATGCTGGTTACCAGCATTTTCTCCTTTTTCCACCATGTTTTCAGAAGGATTTTTGTTCATTGTAGCTAAAACCCGTGATTGTGTGTTACAGAGCTAGATTTCAACCTTGGTAGTTTTCTGCCATGTGTAATTTCAAAATCAATGCAATTTCATTATAATTTTTACCGGAATATCTCAAATATCGGACTGTATATTTCAAAGATCATACCAAACAGAATGTATATTTCAATCTATGTGATCTACATTGTCCGCACAGTACTAAAATTTTAAGACTACAACAAAACTCAGAATACTGTTCTGAAGTACTTTTGGTTTGTAAACGATCGATTTTTCATTTACAACCTTTATTTTATGCTCGAGTAAGTCGTGATTATTTCATCTATTTTCACAATACGATCTATTAGAGACTTTTTTTTTTGAAACAACTAGCCGCAAGTATATTCAATATAAAATATAAGTATACTAAAAAATAAATGTAGATACTCAGATTTACTTTTTTTCCACTGAAACATATAACGTCGTTTAATCTCAAATCCTTTTTGAATTCCATTTGTTGCAGGTTTTTTTTTCACAAATTCGTAAGATTAACTCTTTACCAAACGATAAAATTTTCGACTTGTCCAAATCGAAAGCATTTGCAGAGGACATAATAAATGCGGCCCAAATGATAGGATTTGCCTCTAAAAGGGTAGTAAACGTTGTGGGAAAAGGAGAAAATGCTGGTTACCAGCATTTTCTCCTTTTCCCACAATGTTTTCAAAAGGCTTCTTTTTCAGGGTCTTTAAAAGTCGGGATTGTGTGGTAAAGGGTTAAAGAAACTGGAAGATTGGTAAAGTTGTCGGTTTATTTCTCAGTAGACCTTTAGGCTTTACTAACTATGATTAGTCTTACAAATCCGGTCGAATAGCGTATTACAGGTAATATCAGGCCAAAATCCACCCAACAGATATACCTATGCTCCTAATTTTCTGTTCTGAAATCATGATTCTCAAAATTCGCTGACTTACATCTTGAATCAATGTAAACAAGAAGGGAACCATTCCAGCGACAAAGTTGAAGTTCGCTACGTCACGTCGATCCACCATTTGTAAAGTGTACGCGTCATCATACATGCTCTCCCCACTGGCCGATACCTGAAATAGTACACAAATATGATAGATAGGTCGCCAGTCTGTCTGTTTAAGTGATCACTGTAAAATTAGTAAAGATTATATAACCGAGTTCAAAAATAAAAAAAAAGCTATGAGACGCGCTCTGTGAAAAGGGGGCTTAATGCAACTGCGAAAAGTATCGATCCAGGTCAGCCTGCGCAGTCCGCGCAGGCTGACCAGACCGAAACTTTTCGATATTGGTCAATTTTCTGTGTGTCAATGGACCAGCGTACCTCATGAATCAGTCGGTTTTTATACAAAATGGATTTTATTGATCCATAATTATGTGATGATTGGCTTGTCATCATGGATCACGAAGATGCCTTAACTCCCTACCAAACGACCAAGTTTTAGACTAGTCCAAATTGAAAGCATTTGCAGACGACAAAATAAATGTAACTCAAAAACTGAAACTTGTTTTGGGAAGGTCAGAAAACATTCTGGGAAAAGGAGAAAATGCTGGTTACCAGCATTTTCTCCTTTTCCCACAATGTTTTCAAAAGGCTTCTTTTTCAGGGTCTTTAAAAGTCGGGATTGTGTGGTAAAGAGTTAAGCCCCCTTTTGCCAGAGCACGGTTCATATACAGAAACGACATTTAACATTCTCTACTTTATTTCATAATAGCAGAATAAACTTTCAAAGACAGAATTTCATAAACGTACGACCGTAGATAAAAATCACCGCTAGGCTCTAGCTCTTTGTCCTTTGCTCAATTTTCCTCGCATTCAGTCTAGCACTGACCCTCTAAGTGTCTGGAACTATGTACTAGATCCATTAATTATGTCAGATAAGTAATAAAACGACCGCCTACTACGTTTCCATTTCGTCATCTTTGTTTGCAGGCAAACAAGTGCCATTACTACTGTTACCTTTCTTTTGTTAAAAAATGCAGACGACCTTGTGGAACAGCTGTTCATTATCTAACTCTATCCCAAACAACAAATTTTTAGACTTGCCCAAATTGAAATCATTTGCAGACAACAAAATTTAATCAAATGTGATTCAAATGATAGAACTTGTCTGTGATATGTTTGTGATGCTGGTTACCAGCATTTTCTCCTTTTCCCACAATGTTTTCAAATGGCCTCTGGGTTGTTAAAACTAGGTATTTTGTGGTAAAGTGTTAGATAAAGAGATAATAAACTGGAAACCACAATGTCATTTTTGGTGTGTTAGAATAACCGTTTATCAATAATGATTGTTTGTTGAACAGAACGCGAGAGACACGAACAAAGGTTAAACAATTGAGCCAGACTCTGTGAAAAGGGGGTTTAATGCATCTGCAAAAAGGTATCGACACAGGTCAGCCTGCGCATCCGCGCAGGCTGACCTGTGTCGAAACTTTTTTGCTAATGGTAAATTTTCTGCATGCCAAAGGACCATTCTACCCCATGATTCAGCCGGTTATAAAGACAAACTGGATTTTATTGATCAATAAAAATTGATGACTTCCTTGGTATAATGCATCACGGAAATTCATTAAACCTCTCTTTCCCAAAGCAAGGCTCAATTGTAAACTGTCGATTACCTTTCTTGTTGAAGCCCCGTCCCATCTCAGTCCATACATTGACATCTCCTTCTCATTACTACGGAACTCTCTCTTCTCGTAGTCTTCATCTGTTGTTTAAAGTCAATGTACAAACATGTAACTTGTGCACCTAAGATCAGTTATTGTTAATAATTTAGTAATCGGAGATTGTGAATTTAAGAGCGGGTGTAATGCAGAGAAATGACCCTCCCCTACAAAACGACCCATAGGTCATTTCACTACGTAGAGGAATGACCCGGGTCATTATTCTACGTAGAGAAATGACCCCAGACTGTAGAGAAAGGACCCCCCCCCCCTCATAGAAGTAGTTGCAGCAGCAGCAGCTGTAGTAGTAGTAGTAGAAATATCAGCAGCATCAGCAGCAACAACAATGTAACGGCAAAAAGGGGGTAGTAGAAGTGCGAGTAGTAGTAGAAGTAGTAGTAATGGTAGTAGTAGTAGTAGTATCAGCATCAGCAGAAACAACAATGTTACAGGGGAAAAAAGTGGGGGGTCATTTCTCTACGGGGGTCCTTTCTTTTCATGAGGGGTTCATTCTACTACAGCTAGAGGGGGATCCTTTCTCTACGGTCTGGGGTCATTTCTCTACGAAGAATAATGGCCCGGGTCATTCCTCTACGTAGTGAAATGACCCATGGGTCATTTTGTAGGGGACGGTCATTTCTGTCATTGTATACACAAGATCATTGTATACACAAGGTTCATTGTATACACAAGATCAGACTGTACGGATACGCAGATGGATCTTGGTCTGCATTGTTTGCAAGGAAATAAGCCATCGCGATAGAGCCCATTAATTGATTGACATGCTTTCCTGGAGTTTCTTTTACCATTACTTAGCACAATACTCTTCCCAAGCCAGTGGCTGCTTTCCTTTATGACAATCGTAGAAACAATGACCAGCGGTGGGAGAGGGATGAATCCCGTAGCAAAAACTGTCATCAATTCTCGGAAGGAAATTGGCCGAGCTCGGCGATAGAGCCTAGGAAAACCGTTCAGCTTAAATGAACGTCAAGTGCTTAACCCTTTACCAAGCAAGTTTAAACATCCATGAGCATTTGAGCTTTTGAAAGCAGTGTGAGAAAAGCAGAAAATGCTTGTCACATTTCTCTTTTTCCCACAATTTTTTCTACACTTACGCAGCCAAATCCATTCATTCAAACCACATTCAATTTATCTCTGCAAATGCTTTCAATTTGAATTGGTCTTTAAATTTTTGGCTTGGCAAAGAGTACAGTAATTGTCAAACACTGACATGATATTTACAGCCATATGGCAAAATTAAACACGCCTCCCACAAACAAACTTAATTTATGGCTGACATTTCAGATTAAATTTAGGGAGTTTACCTTTCAGCGCGTGCAACCAACAGCCTGTGAGCACGTGTTCTATTCTCGCGTAACTCTCGTACTGGATCTCGTCTAATTCCTATAAATAAATAATGCAAAAAATTGTCATGCATCAAGCCTTCACAAAGTATTGATAATTCATTTTCTGCCTAGCAAAGACAAAATTCCGTTTCATTTAGTTTGCAAATGCCTTCAATTCGGACCAGTCTAAAACTTGTTGTCTGGTAAAGATGATAAAGTGGCATAAAAGCAAAATTTGACAATGGCCTGTAAAGAATATTTACCAAGTACTAGTAAAACAAGTTTCAGGAAACATGGATAGGAGCACTGGCCGCTGCAAAATAACCAAAATAACGTTGAAAACAGTGTTAGAAACCATACAAATCTCTTCACTATCAATGGCGAATTAAACAGACTTTGCGGAAGGCGTAGGTAGATAGAGATTAGACAGCACAAAACGTGCAGTCTGATCTTAAATCTAGACCGTCCGCAAACCAATGCTAAACTTTGACCAAAATTATCATCAATATTCAGCAGCAGAACCTTATTTTCCAAACTGTAAAAAGAAATGGAATTTACTTAGGTTGCAGCGACAGAGTTAACTCAAAATTTTACACTTATCCAGATTGAAAGCATTTGCAGACGACAAATTAAATGTGGATCATTGGCTAAAGTTGTCCTTGAAATGATAGAAAACATTATGAGTGAAGGGTGAAAATGCTGGTTACCAGTTTTTTTCTGTTTCCCCAATGATTAAAAAAGCCTTCTTCTTTAGGGTACTTACAACTCTGGATTGTGTGGTAAAGGATTAAGGTATTACCGAGACAAAATTGGTTGATTACCTTCAGGACAGAGTGGAGACGGAAAACAGTCCTGGGATCGGCGGGATCTGTAACCAAGGATACCTCGCTTCTTGAGTCGATACACAAATACTGTCGCGTCAGCATCTGACGTAATCGAATTTGTTGTTCCCATCGTAATACGTCACCTATGAATAAAATAGTTTACGAAGTCAATTTAACAGAAATTTTCCATATATTAATTAAAAATAATATTTTCGTTATATCACAGCAGACAGTGCACCCATTGATGTCCTCCTAGTGTTCGTTTCCTTGTGCTACATGGTTCTACTACACTCTATTCAAGCATGTTTGCTTCTTAGCCAAGATATAAATAGCTCGAAAAGTAAGAAGGAGTGACAAAGGAATGGCTCCTGTTGCAGTAATTATCATGGCTCCTCAAAAAGTAATATGGCCAGTCGGGTGTTCGGTCACTAGTCCTGGATTATTGGGAAAATTAAAAAAAAAAATACTTTTTTGAATACCGTCTACATTCGAAACTCGACTGTTTTCTAAGTAAACGTTATAGCTTTGGCGTCGCTTGGTGCAAAATCTTTTATCTTTTTTTTTTTTATCTCTGTCTTTACTGAAGATATTTAACCCTTTCCCAGACGACAAATTTTGGACTGCTCCAAATTGAAAGAGTTTGCAGACGACAATTTTAAATTTGATGAAAATGGCAGAAAGTTGTCAAAAAGGGTAGAAAACACTGCGGGAAAAGGAGAAATTGCTCGTTACGAGCAATTTCTCCTTTTCCCACAGTGTTTTCAAAAGACTTGTACTACAGACACGTGAAAACAAGGGCTTGTCTGGGAAAGGGTTAAGCAATACTCTCTTAAAAGGGGGTTAAAAACTATCGATCAAGGTAAGTCTGTGCAGTCCACGCAGGCTGACATAGGTCGATCCTTTTTGCTATTTGTAAATTTTTTTGCATGTCCGAGGATCATCCTACACCATGATTCAGCCGGTTGTTAGACAAAATGGACTTCGATGATCCATAACTATTAGACGACCTGCTTGGTATTTATAACGCATCACGGAGATGCATTAAAAACCCCTTTCCCCTGTGTGCCACTCATTTACTAAAAACTCTGGCCAGTTGTTAATCATTAAAAGGGGAAACTATATCCGTATGGCAGATAATCCACAAAATATTTAAACAGTTATCTCCCTATATTTTAAATAAAAAAGACACTGCAGCCGAGCTTTGGTTCAAGCACATGATGCTCTTGTTAAATCATGGATTGAATGGTGTTTTATATCGCTTTCAGCATACGTTAAACTACATCACGGTGACATTTCACACCATTCATGTTTGAGTTCCTTCAGTTCTAAGCTAAGGCTCTGATGTGTCTTGTCCAAGGGCGCTCAAACGAAAATCGCAGTGCTTTCAGTAAGGCTCGAACCCAGGGCCTCCAGGTGACGAGGTCCTGCCCTACCAGTAGGCCAAACAGGACCCGCCCTTGTTAAGCCATGCTTCAAAACCATAATCTACAGATGTCAAAAGGCATTTACTAGCAGTGGAAATGATCCCGAGTTTTAACATCTTCGGGGAGGGCTTTTGAAAACATTGTTGGAAAAGGAGAATATGTCGATAACCAGGATTTTCTCCCTTTCGCAAATTGTTTTCTCTTCCAGAGACAATCCTATCGTCTGAGTTAAGTTTGATTTTGTCCTCTGCGAACGCTTTCAATTTGGATGAGAGTAAAATTTTGCCGTTTGGCAGAGTTAACAAAAAAAAAAAAAAACTCCTAACCCTTAAGCTGCTTAGCACGATTCACTGACCTTTTGTGGACAGTGTAGATCAAGATCAGACTGCACAGAACGTGCAGTCTGATCTTTGATCTACACAGTCCGATAAGGAGATATTTTTCTCCAACAAATAAGTTTAGTTTGAAATAACTTTATTTAGGTTTTTACTATCGGCTTCAGAGTTTTAATAGCAGGATAAGGGTTAACATCCCCCTTGCTGACGTTTCCCATCTTCTTACATTAAACCATTTTCGAAAGTATTTTGGCAAAAGGATATACCTACATAATTTCTTTTCCCACAAATAATTCACAGGTATTTACTTGTATCAAACTTTCATTTTAATTATCCTATTCTTTAAATTTGTATACAATTTTATAATTTTTATAAGTATGTCTCTCGGACCGCACCCGTCCGGTTTTACCTGTGATAAAATAAAATACAAGATTCATGCTCGCGAAAAAGGAGTTTTATACATACGACTATACAAAAGAAGTATCGACTCAGTACGCGCAGGCTGACCTGGGTCGAAACTTTTTGTTTTTTGTGCATGTCAAAGGAACAGTCTACCTCCACATCCAGTCAGTTTTCGGGCTAAATAGATTTTCTGAATCAATAATTATATGATGACTTGCTTAGTATACTGCATCACGGAGATGCATTAAACCCCCTTTTGCCAGAACATGGCTCAAATATTTATTATTCTGTTTTACAACAAAAAGTAAAACGAACATCATGTGTTTGATGGAGGGTTAATTGCTCACTTTATGTTATAGCCCAATCACTGGGGTTTCTTTGATACTGTTAGATCTTAATCCAGTAAATGGCCAGTAATATCATCGTACTCAGCATCCATTCCTGGTCACGTGACGCTTTTACAAACATAGTGCACTTTTATATTGTGATCTGGGTCATAAAACGCTCTATAATAAAAGTGGGAATGATTCTGATCGCCGGTAGGGGACCAGACCTGGGTTATATAAAGCGATCATGAAATGCCAATCAACCAATCAAAAATGATTTATTACAGATAAATGAACCGTCAATATGTATCACCTGATACATTTATTGTGCGTGCATGAATGATCTCTATCTAGAATTTTACAAGACATTATCTGTGCAGTAAAATAAAGTCTGAACTGACGATTCCTTGAACCTTGTGTGAACACTTACCTTCACTTATCTTAGGCTAGTATACACCTTCAAGCTCTAGTTTCGAATTGGTCATTGTGAAAATCAATACTAATCGGGGAATCTATGTTCTTTAATGCAAGTTTCTTAACGAGCGTGATTACTACACCAATAATTTGAGTAAGTTTCTTGAAAAGAGACATTTAGTTTGTCTTCAAAAGTTGGAGCCCATTATCTTTCCGTCTTTGTTTCATAGTTTGGAGAGAGTCTGAGTTTGTTGACCTTGATCCGCGTTCTAGAACCATTCTTAGTTTCATTCTAAGTCTCTTTCTATATTTAGAAAGTAACACAACTTCCGACTGGCTAGACCACTTGGTTTTGCCAATCATAAGTTGCGTTACTTTCAAATTAAGAAAAATCTTGAGAATAAGACCAAGAATGTTCTTAAGAATGGTTAATGAATACAGACCCAGGCCGTGACTTTGCAGCACTATTGGGCATGGGAAAAGAAGAAAAACAAGAGAACTGCATGCAGGTGCTAACGCTCGGCTGCGGATGCTTGATTTTAAAGAGAAAATTATAAGTCGAAAAAGGGGCATAACTCTCAAAATACTTTGATGGTTACCTGTTCTTGTTGTATAGGTCCCCCCTTTGATAAATAACAACTTGTTCAAGTTTAAAGCAAATATCCTCAGTTAAAACAGAGATATTATAAAATGTCATAGTTTTCGCCAAAAAAGCAAGAAAACGGCGCACTATTTTTAATTACATCGACAGCTTTAATGATGTTTTCAATCTCAAATCGGCTGAGTATTTTCAGACTGGACCTCTGGATCTGCACTGTGTGAATTTTGGAATATACATGTACACTAAGATGGAATATTTTGTTGCGTTTTTCCGACCACTCTACATGACTGAAAAAAACGTCAGTCAGTTCAAAATGATTTATTGATAGATCTACATCTCGAAAATTTAAAACTGCCGTTTCGCATTTAAATGAGCCATGTTCTGTGAACAGGGGCCCTAACGCTTTTGAAAAAGTATCGACCCAGGCCAGTCTTCGCAGTCTGCGCAGGCTGAACTGGGCCGAAACGTTTTGCTTTTGGTCATATTTTTTTTGCATATCAAAGGACCATTGTACCTCATAATATAGTAGGTTGTTACACAAGATGGATTTTAGGGATTTTCTGTAAATTCTAATTCACAAGTGTATTGCTTAGTCTCATAAACTGACCTAACTAAAATGACTGACTGTATTTAGAGATAAGATCATTTCCTATGTATGAGTAAAGGGACTGTCGCGAAAATTACAGAAACAATGTGAAAATCGGTGCAAACCATCACTCAAATAAATAAATAAATCAAACGGTTATCAGATAATATGAAATAAAGCATTACTACCGTCTAAGATACTGTGTTCTGCCTCTATCTGCCAATAGGTAATCCCTGAAGACGATGGCGACAAAGATTTCGGTCTGTGCTGGTCTATTACTCTTATCCGGAAGTGAACTGAAAAATGCGAAAGGAAATTCAAGATCAACGCTCCACAGCATATATGCAAACCTCAGTCAGCAAATATTAAACATTTATTTAAGAATCGTACATAATAAAGAAAACTTTGTGAGAAAATGAGGAACGTCCTATGATACTCTGTGAACCCGATTAACTCATTACCAAACGACAAGTTTTCCAAATTGAAAGCATTTGCAGACGACAGTTTAAATGTGGCTGGGATTATGCTTTTTGGTAGTTAAGGGTAGTAAACATTGTTGAAAAAGAAAAAAAAAAAATGCTGATTACCAGCATTTTTTCATTTTCCAACGATGTTTTCAAAAGCTTTCTTTATCAGGGTCGTTAATGCTCGGGATTATGTGTTTACCTTTTGGCTGCTAAGCGCGATTCACTGACCTTTTGGGGACAGTTTAGATCAAGATCAGACTGCACAGAACGTGCACTTTGATCTTGGATCTACGCTGTCCGATAAGGAAATGTTTTTCCCAAAAATAATTTTGAAATAGCAATATTTGGGGTTTTACTATCGACTTAAAAGTTTTATGTTAGTATAAGGCCCGCAACATGCGAAATGAGACCTTCTGACATTTGCGTAAAGTGTCGTCTCGGATTAGCCTGCGCAGTCCGCGCAGGCTAATCCGAGACGGCACTTCACGACTACATAAGATTTTGTTATACGTTAAGTCACATGAGAACAGAAAGTGTCGTCTCGGATTAGTCAATACGAACTGCACAGGCTGATCTGTGACAACACACCTATGCATATGTCCGAAGGCCCCTTTTCGGGTGTAGAACGCCAATTATGTTATCGCAGGATAAGGGTAAATGAGGTTTTCCAGCGCCAGGTTTATAGGTAAATCTCGACCTGTCTTGACGGCCGAAAATGCAGTCCACTGAAACTCTGACATAATTTCACATCACCGGCTTGAATAAACAAACGGATGGTATAGATCAAGATCAGATCAAGTTCTGTGCAGTCTGATCTTGATTTATGCCGTCGGCAAATGCCTCTTGTTTTCTCGCATTGAAGAAATGGGTTAGATGAATAAATCAAATCTTGACAAAAATGTAATGCAGTGTGCGGCAGAAGATGTGAGTGTGTGGTGGTTATAAGAGTGCCGATAATGATGCTAATCAATAAAATGATGATGATGGCAATGCTGGTGGTGATGGTGATGATGATGATGATGATGATTACCATCTTCAGTGACGCTTTCATCAAACAAGCCCTCTGCAACCAAGTAGGCCTCGAGTTCTTTATGGAACAATCGGATAACGGAACCGCCCTGTTGAAAAAGGGAAGTTTAGATTAAACCTATTCGAGCCGTACTCTGTGAAAAGGGGGGATCAATGCATTTGCAAAAAGTTTCGGCCCAGGTCAGCCTGCGCAGTCCGCGCAGGCTGAACTGGGCCGAAACTTTTTGCTTTTGGTCAGTTGTCTGCGTGTCAAAGAACCAGTCACGGTGCCTCATGATTCAAAAGGGTATTATACAAAACGGATTTTAGGAATGTATAATACTATGATGACTTGCTTGGTAACAAGGCATCACGAAGATGCATTAAGCCCCTTTTTGCCAGAGCAAGGCTCATTTACTTTACATCGATTCTGAATCACGTTCTTACAACTTATATCAATCACTCCAGATGATTGGTTCCTGGAAACCTTCACCAGTACTTGCGCCATGATGATGGTAGCTCCAAAGGTTGACCTCGCTCATCACGTGATTCGAATCCAGAACCTTTGGTGTGAAAGACCGACCCGCTACCCATACACCACTATCTCCCACTCGTCACAACTCGGCCGATTCCGTACCTACATTTAACCTCGTCCGTATAAAGGAGGCTTCCATTTTGAACTACCAATCACATGATCTTAAACATGGCGGCGTCCCTGTAGATCGCTTAGCAACGACATGAACAACCACGGTGAAGTTATTCACTTCTATCGATCTGTCGATGAAAGCTCCCAACGGAATTGATAAACCACGCTAAAAATTGAATATACAAACTGTTTGCCGACTGAAATATTCTTAGAAAGATAACGATAGAAAATTTACTCATGTTTTCTTTTTTAAGAGGAGCCTTACAATTTCAATAACGGTAAAGCGGTGTGCTTCCGGAGATGTGCGAAATGTACCGTGTAGGTGCATATCAAGCTACGTGATACAGCCGAGGGATTTGATCACCGGATCACCCGAGGTATGCCGAATGCACTATCTCCCTGTCCTGGGTTCCAGTCCGATAATTTTTCCTTTTTTTATGTTCGGACTTTACTTAACTCTTTCGCTGCCAACTAAACAGAGACGGCTTTTCTCGAAGTCTATAAGTATCTTTCACGTTTCAATTGAACCTGTTTTTGATTGAAGATTGGCCTCCGATAGCGGACGGTGTTGATCCAAGATCAGACTGCACTTTCTGTGCAGTCTGATCTTGATCTACGCCGTCCACAAAAGCTATCTGAAGTGACATTGACAGTGAAAGAGTAAATCAAAAGTTACGGAATAGATTAACAGTTTTGCCACAGATCTATAGCGATCCTGATAGTAGAACGCAATATGGAGTGATTAAAAGATAATTAACGTCCGAAGCATTGCTGCTGTATCCCAAGACATGAAAAAAAAAAGATTTTTGTGTAATGCTTTTGCTTGTTTTTTTGTTTATTGGGTGGTGTATTTTTTATTCGCTTGAGCGGTTTTCTACACCACTTTCTACAGAATTTCAAATATATCTCTGTCCGCAAAAGGTCCAGAGGTCGAGTTTGATTGAAATATCGTGAGTAGCGGAGAAATTGAGAGCTGCTTATCTGTTTGTACCAACGTTTCTATTTCAGTTTGAGATCAGCGTATTTCGATATTACCTATGCTGTGTGAAAAGGAATGTAATGCATCTGTACAAAGTATCGACCTTGGTCAGCCTGCGCGGGATGCGCAGGCTGACCTGCGTCAAAACGTTTAGCGTTTGGTAAATTTTCTGCATGTCAAAGGATTATACTGCCTAAGAATTCAGCTGGCTGTAGAACAAAATGCATTTTATAGATCCATAGTTATGTGATAACCTGCTTTGTATGATGCATCTTTGAGATAAATTTAAACCCCTTTTGCGAGAGCGTGGCTGCTATTAATGGGCTCCTATGAGGCCCAGAAGTGAATGAGACCTCAGATTCAACTCTCGCACGGAGCGATGGGTTTTTTAGTGGGAGAATACATTGGAGAGACACTGGAGAGCTCTGACTTATGATTGTGATACCAAGGAGAGACAAGAATATGTGAGCTGTCGCTGTGATATCGGTCAACCAGATTAAATTAAAACTGAGTCATGCTCTGGCAAAAGGGGGCTTACTGCAATTCCGTGATGCGTTATACCAGGCAAGTCATCTCGTAATTATGGATCCATAATAGCCATTTTGTCTAACAACCGACCGTATCATAAGGTAAATTGGGACTCTGACATACAGAAAATTGACCAATAGCGAAAAGTATTGGCCCAGGTCAGCCTGCGCGGACAGCGCAGGCTGACCTGGATCGATACTTTTCGCAGATGCATTAAGCCCCTTTTCACAGAGCATGTATCAATCATATTCGCGGTGGTGACTGATAAGACAAGGGAAGGAAAATGACTTGTTCCCTCACATACTTCAGTAAATAGGTAATTTCGGAGCAGACTCTAATGAGTTCGGACTGATCTGAATTTTTAGTTTTGGCTTCAAAGGGAGAAAAAATCATCGCAAAGAAGGAAAATTACATCCCTGATATTTCTTTTATATCTTGGGGGAAAAGTCATGATAATGGCGTGCAACACACGAAAAGGGGGCCTTCGGACATATGCGTAAAAGTGTGTCGTCCCAGATCAACCTGTGCAGTCTGTGACTAATCCGAGACGACACTTCTCGTTTTTGTGCGATTTTCTATATCACTAATGTCTACTGTATGAAAAAATCTAATGTAGTCGTAAAGTGCCGTCTCGGATTAGCCTGCGCGGAGTGCGAAGGCTAATCCGGGACGACACTTTACGCAAATGTCCCAAGGTCTCATTTCGCACGTTACGGGCCAGTCATAAGATTGCCTTAGTACACATACATCTGTAAATAAGCAGTTTGCTATAATATGAAGTAGGTGCCATGCACTGGCAAAGGTGGGGGGGGGGGGGGGGGGGGAGGTTAAGACATCTCTGTGATGAATTATACCAAGCAAGACCTTACATAATTATGGATCCATAAAAATCCATTTTGCGTAACAACCAACGGAGCCAAGAGGTAGAATGTTCCTTAGACATGCAGAAAATTTACGAAAAGCAAAAAGTTTCGACCCAGGTCAGACTGCGCGGACTGCGCAGGCTGACCTGGGTAGATACTTTTTGCAGACGCATTGAATGTCCTTTTCACAGAACATGGTTCGTAGGTGCATGTGAATTTCTATCCTAGCAGTTTGCTATAAAACGTAGTTCATTACTGCTTACCCTGACAAATCTTTCTTGCTCAAGTGTTTCCCTATAACTGCCAATCAACGTAAAACTAGACCGTTCGACACCTAAATTCAGTTCAGATCTGAAAGAGATACAATTAAACATTATACAACGATCAACCGGATAATCTCGTAGTGAAAATCGAGCGACTCCCTGAAAAGATAAATCTATCTTGCAAAACACACTAGCATTAAGCCTACGAATTATTTTTTGCCGAGTTGGGACTTGAACTTAATACATGTACTCGAATATCATATATTGTGCAAGGATGAACCCGATAAACTAATCTCGAAAACGGAGTGATTCTAGGAAAAACACCATTTCGTGGAAAAAAATCTGTCATAAAAACACATAAAAAATTTGGGCACAAGCTGGGTCTTGAACTTGCAATCACTAATTGTAAGAATGGTGCGTCACCAACCCGACTCGTACAATCAAAGAGGGATAGGTTCATATTTTCTTACCGGGAAAGGGTATTTTGTTGAACCTCTGGGCTCCTAAGCGCGACTCAATGCTTCTTTGCAGACAGTGTAGATCAAGACCAGACAGCACAGAACAAGCAGTCTGATTTTGGATGTACACAATCTGTTAAATTTAGTTTTTTTTTTCCACAACTCAGAAATCGAATCATTTTGAAGTTTTCATTTATTTTACTTCGCAGTTTTAGGGAGCACAAAGCTAGATTTTGACCCAAATCTTTTTTTTGGTGAAGAAGTTTGGTATTTTGTATGAACAATTCATGGGGCCGTGTCTCTTAACTCTTTTGGGAAAAACCATTATAACACTGAAAGAAGTAATTGCCTTTGCTGGATTCGAACCCACGACCTTCAAAGCAACAGCTTGACGACTCTATAAACTAAGCTATTTGGACGAATTTAATTCTGACGTTTTCTATATGAGCCATGCTCTGTGAAAAGGGGGCTTAATGCATCTGCGAAAAGTATCGACCCAGGTCAGCCTGCGCGGACTGCGCAGGCTGACCTGGGCCGAAACTGTTCGCTATTGGTCAATTCTGTGTATGTCAAAAGACCAATCTACCTCATGATTAAGTCGGTTGTTAAAAAACGTGAGTATTATGGATCCATTATTATCACATAAAACCCCCTCCGGCAGTGCATTAAAACCATGACTTATTTTTGTTAATACACTAGTGTATTATTGTTTTTTGGGTCCCGGTTTTGATCAGTTTTTAGTCATGAGCGCGTGAAGCCGGAGAAACCAGCCCCAGCACGTGCCGGAATTTGTGCGACTACGCCGTTTCGCGGAAAAATGACGTCAATGTTGCTAAGGTATATACGAGCGGGAAGTTTTTGACTTTCATGTGTAGTAAAAACCAAGAAATGCAGCGAAAGTCTTTTAAATCAGCAAAATTGCGGAAATAGTTGGACTTATCCCCTCTAGAAACTGTTTCATTCTACTTTTGGTGTAAATATCAAAGAACTATCTACTTGTGTATGTATATGAAACCAAACTACAACTGTAACTATGGACCCGTGAATGGTGTATAGGCTATAGGTGATGATGCAGGATATATTTTGCCTGTCATTCGTATAATGTGATAAATAGAATCTCACATTCGTGTTTATGTATTATCATTTTTATCAAATCATTAACTAAAATGTATTTGAAGCTCGCCAAGGCTCGCGTCATACATTTTTAGTCAACTCCTTTGATAAAAATGATAATACATACACACTCATGTAAGATCCTCTATTTATGTGATAGCTTGAGTGGTATCATGCATTACGAAGATGCATCAAGCCCCCTTTTGCTAGAGCACGGCTCATATGTATTTAACCCTTGTTAGGCAATAACGGCTCCGATGCTAACGAAATCGATATTTTACAGAAATAATATTAAAAAAAAAAACAGTGAAATTCCTCGTGTTTTCTACATATACTTCTATCTTCATTTCAGTTTTTAAGCCATCTGTGCACACGAATGAAATTTACCATTCTTTTTCGGGATTGTTTAAAGAACTTCGAAAAGGAAATCGGGTTCGATGCCACTTTAAGGGTTAAAAAACACAAACAGGTAAATATGGGTTAAAAACGGTGTTAGCATAATAATTGCCAGACGGTTTCAATTTGTATTAATAAAACAGGACGTCTACAAAGTCTTAAAAGCAAGGTGGGAGATTTATAACCGAATCCAAATGGGAGAAAAAAATGAATCGCTTTCATTCTTTGTAAATATAGAAATCAATTAGTCTGACACTTACTGAACAGTTTTATTGGCGCGTTATGAGGCATCCGTGAATGACGTCAAGGATTTGGTAAACCTGTTAACCCTTTACCTCACAATCCCCAATTTCAGCAATCCTTAATAAAGACTTTTGAAAACATTGTGAAAAAGGAGAAAATGCTGGTAATCAGCATTTCTCCTTTTTCAACATTGATTTTTCTTAAACCTTTCTACAAACAGATTCAAATATTTGAGTCGCATTATTTTGTCGTCTGCAAAGTCTTTCAATCTAGACAAGTCAGAATTTTTGACGTCTGATGCATATCTAATGGACGAAAATGATCATATTTATAAATCAAACTCTTCTGCCAAACGTCGAAACTTTGAACTCGTCAATATTGAAAACATTTGCAGTCGACAAATTGAATGGGGCTCAAATGATTGGATTTGTCTTTGAAAGCGTAGAAATCATTGTGGGACAAGGAGAAAATGCTGTTTCCTGAATTTCCCCTTTTCCAACAATATCTGCAAAAGACTTCTTCTCTTTGGTTATCAAAAGATGGGACTGTTTGGTAAATGTTTAACACTTAAGCTGCTGAATAAATGAAACGCAAATTTCTACTCAATTCTAAAAGCCGAAACGTTGCGGTTTCAAAGTTGATTTCACCGGAAAGAAACTACCGTATCGGACAGTGTAGATCAAAGATCAGACTGCACGTTCTGTGCAGTCTGATCTTGATCTACACTGTCCGCAAAAGGTCAGTGAGTCGCGATAAGCAGCTTAAGGGTTAAGATGAGATAAACTATAACCTGTGACTGGCAGCACATAATCATAACCATAAAGTAAACACTTTACGACAAAACTTTGAGTTTGTCGATAATGAAAGCTTATGCAAACGACCGCTTGAATTTGGATCAAATAGTGATTTTTTTTTCTCCAAAAGGGTAGAAAGCGTTAAGAGAAAAGGAGAAAATGCTGCTAATCCAGCATTTTCTAATTTTCCGTCAATGTTTTTTTCAAAGCTTTATTCCCGAGGCTCGTTAATCCTTAGGCTGCTAAGCGCGACTCACTCACTTTTTGCCGACAGCGTAGATCAAAATCAGACTGCACAGAACGTGCAGTCTGATCTTGGATCTACACTGTCCGATAAGGAGATATCTCTCCTCCAAGAATTTCTTTGAAACATTTGGGATTTTACAATCGGCTTGAAAGTTTCATTTCCTTTTTGTAGCAGGAAAAGGGTTAAAACGGGGGACTGTTCGGTGAAGGATTAAGTCATTATGGGATTCTTAACATTATGTGTTTTGGGGTACCCTCACAGTGTCTCACAGAGTTTTTCCACTTTATATTTGATATAATTGCTTTGGTTTCTCATCGAAACTAGACAATCCAAATGATCCTGGTCTGGATCCAAATGATATAGCCCAAAACTTGAATCATGGTGGGGGTTAATGATGATGATGATGATTATCATTATTTTTATTACTGACTCTTGAAAGCGATTTGCAAACAACACATTCAATGTGTCTGAAATAATGGAATTTATTTCCAAAAATGTTTCGCAGCAATATGGAAAAAGGACAAAATGCTAGTTACCAACCTCTCCTTCTTTTCCCACGATGTGTTCAAAAGCATTTTGTCCCAGGGTCACAAAACACGAATTTGTCTGGTACAGGGTTAACCCTTAAGCTGCTAAGCGCGCCTCACTGACCTTTTGCGGACAGTGTAGATGAAGATCGGACTGCACAGAACGTGCAGTCTGATCTTTGATCTACCTTGTCTGTTCAGGAGATAATTTCCTCCAAAAAATAAGTTTGAAATAACATTATTTGGGTTTTTACGATCGGCTAGAAAGTTTTATTTCATTCATTTAGCAGGATAAGAGTTTATTTCGCAGAAAAAAAAGGCTTGACTTTACCCGCAGCATTTGTAGTCTAGCTGATGAGGCTCGCTAGCATGGAAGTAATGTCCCGGAGATTTCACACTCTCAAACACTATCTGGTCAAACAATTGAACCTGAAATCAAAAGAGACAGACGTAAGCAGCCAACGTTGTTCTTTCCGTCTTATTGAACACTGACGAAGGTGACGCAAATTAAAAGATGTCGTACACAGTTCTCATACATTATTTTGTGCGAGTGCCATGGGTAAGACACTTCAGACTCCTGGCATCAATCTTTCGGTCGGCCAACCAACCAACCACCCATTCACGCACCCACCCACCCAGCCAACCAACCAACCAACCAATCAATCAATTGTGTAAATTTTCTTTCGTTTGTGAAAGATCCTAATATGACGTAATTGTTAATTCGCATCTTTCTTCTTTCCCTCCCTCCAGCCTCCCGTCTAGACCTAGGACCTAGATTAACAAATCCGTGACCATGAGTTAGTTTAAACATATTTTATTTCAACAAATAGAAATGGGGTTGGACCACAAGTTCTCCCAACTTAGAAACGGTCCTTCCCCTACAAAACATTCAGTACAAATTTTACAATGGCATATACATAAAAGAAAAGAAAAAAAAAACACACACACACACGCATTACACACACACACATGCAGAGAAGAGAGAGAGAGAGAGAGAGAGAGAGGGAGAGAGAGAGAGAGGGAGAGAGAGAGAGAGGGAGAGAGAGAGAGAATTTATAGGAAACAAGATGGTGATCTCTGCAGGATGCTGATGCTCCAATAGGCAGTAAAAAGTAAAACTGTTACAAAAAAAAAACAGCTACACAAAACGCTTGGTATCTTTAATGTATGAGTAAACTGCCTCAAAAAGTAAACAATTTTGGTTGTAGCTCAAATTGGCAATTCCAAACAATAATTTATGAACACTCAAAGGATGAAAAGTCCTAGTTGCCCTGAAAAGCGAGGATCTGATATTTATATAGCGGGGACACTTAAAGAAATAATGTTCTGCATTTTCAATTTCGTTACCACATTCACACATAGGGTCCAATCTCAAGTGATTTTGGTAGAGGTCTTCATTTAGATTACTACAGTTATTTCTTAATCGTGCATGTAAAACCGAAATATTTCTATTTCCAATACAATAGATGTTTGGAATTTTTGTAGATTTCGTCTTTTTACTTATTTTGCATTTAAAGGAATTGATCGAAGTACTGTTTCTTATTTCTTGTTCGAGATTATTCCAAAGACAAATAGAAGAAGGGATACATGACTTTTGTAATAAACTTGTTCTGGCATATAAGTTATCAAAATTTTGGCTGTCTCTAAGCTCATATTGCGTTCTATTACCAACTAAAGGAGGGATCAGTTCTTCTATGTAATGTGGGACAAGATTATTAGATACTTTGAACGTAAAATGTAATTTAAAACTTTTTCTTCTGGACTCTAATGTTTCCCAGCCACATTCTTTGTAAAGTTTTTCTACCATGAGTTGATCGAGCACACACGTTAGCTCTAATGAAAAGGGCGAAAGCCTCGATTTGATTGTAAAAATAGAAAACCGTTCACATTCAAGTAACGTGAAAAATAGCACTCAATATCGCCACCCCAAAAATACCCAGTTTATTCAAGGCGACCACTTGTACCTCAAATTCGTTACATCAGTATATGCACACGCCAATAGTAACAAGATGGCCAGAAGTATTTGTAACAAGACCTCCACCGATTAACAACTTTTCGTTTGAGGCAAACGGACCCCTATACTACTTGCGAGATAAAGTCCTCCTTGGTGTCAATGGCTTGCATTTCAACCTTTGAAAAAGATCGATTTCACATTTTTTGGACGAGTAAAATTACCTAGTAAAATTGGCTGAAACTTGGAACTAATAAAGTGATATTTAATACGCTTCTTTCCTAGGCCACGTGGTTTATTATACGAGTATAATTTATTTTTTGTTACGCAGTTACATGTACCAAAGATTTCTGGTTGAAAGAGTTAACTTTTTTCCACGCGACAAAAATGTAGACTTGTCCAAATTGAAAGCATTTGCAGACGAAAATAAAATGTTGTGGATTAACTGATGGAGTTTCTCTTTGATAGGGCAGAAAACATTGAGGGAAAAGGAGAAAATGCTGGGAAACAGCATTTTCTCCTTTTCCCACAATGTTTTCAAAAGGTTTCTTCTTCCCACAACTTTTCCCACAATGTTTTCAAAAGGTTTCTTCTTCAGGGTCGATAAAACCTGGGATTGTGCGGTAAAGGCTTTATTAGCTCTATCTGCGAACGGACTGACTGCCAGACTGATCAAAGATCAGAATTCGCATTCTGTAAATTCTGATCTTGAACTACAGTGGCCACAAAACTCCATCAATTTGTCCACAGAATCCTACGGAGTAAGACTAGTTCTTGCATTTCACATTTACAAGAAGCTTTGTGACCGAGATTTGTTTACAGACACTTATCACGCTGCGTCAATAATTCCCTGTGAAAACGATTACAAGTACCAATTTACAAATCTGCAACGGAAATCAGATGCCTGATACTCCGATTTTCTTCCTGTATCATAAATCCAAAACTGTTGATTAAATGAAATAAAAGCTTTCTGAGTAGATAAACAGATTTGCTTGTTGCAGTTTAGAGGAAAACCGCCTAGATACCTTGGCTAAACTGCAAGGATTTACACAAATTGTTTGGGATTGTATATATACCGTCATACCAACCCTGCTTCACCCAAAGATATCACGTGGTGTAAAGTTATAGAAATATTTATTCGAATCGTAAAGCTATGCAGTTTAGTTAAACATATTTTCAGACTTGATGCTTGCTTATTTAATGTGTGTACGCAAATTTCGTACGTACATAGTTTACTGAAAGGCAGTCCAGATGAATACGTGTAGCGTAAAAACTTGTCACAACTACCTGACTCTGAGGTTTGCTGAAATGTTTAAGCACATCGCAGGGTTGGCTTGTGTTTTTGAGGACAAAGTAGATCAAAATCAGACTGCACTTTCGGAGTCTTATTCTTCAAATTTGTTTCTAGAGGTATGTAGGATTTTATATAAGTTTGCGTTTGAGATTTAGGAGCCGTGCTCTGTGAAAAGGGAGGTTAAGGCATCTGCGAAAAGTATCGACCAAGGTCAGCCTGCGCACTCCGCGCAGGCTGACCTGGGCCGAAACTTTTCGCTATTGGTCAATTTTCTATATGTCTAAGGGTCAGTCTACCTCATGATTCAGTCGATTGATAAAAAGTGGCTATTATGGACTCATAATTATGTAATGGCTTGATTGGTGCAATGCATCACGGAGATGCATTAAACTCCCTTTTGAGCATGGCTCATATGTAGATGTGTATATAGGATTTCTCATAAGTTGGCGTTTGAGATTGATGTATGTTGAGATAGATGTATATCGGATTTGTCATAAGTTGGCGTTTGAGAGAGATGTATGTTGAGATAGATGTATATAGGATTTGTCATAAGTTGGCGTTTGAGAGAGATGTATGTTGAGATAGATGTATATAGGATTTGTCATATGTTAGCGTTTGAGATAGATGTACGTTGAGATAGATGTATACAGGATTTCTCATAAGTTGGCGTTTGAGGTAGATGTATATAGGACTTGTCATAAGTCGGCGTTTGAGATAGATGTATAGATCTATAGGATTTGTCATAAGTTGGCGTTTGAGATAGTTGTTTATAGGATTTGTCATAAGTTGGCATCTTAGATATTAAGATAAGAGAATTCGTAATGGCTGTATTACACTGAAAATACGGGCAGCTTTGTCATAAAATAAGTCACAAGATAACCAAAAAGGGTTGTTAACACTCTCCAGGATACTACAGCATGCAATTGCGTAATGTTGAAAAAGTAGTTAAAATCCAAAATGCTTCTTGCCACTTTACAACATAAAGTCATTCTACACTTTAACCGTGGGAGCTTTAAGTACAACTTCACTTGTCTTGTAGACAATGCAGATCAAGTTCGGACAATGCAGATCAAGATAACGATCAGACAGAACGGAACGTCTAGACTTTCTGCAAACGCTCACCGACTCTGAGGTGGAATTTCTTCCCCGTGTTTCTGATTCCAGTTTGGCGGTATTGCCTTCAAGAGGTGATGCATTAACGGTACAACCTCGTCGATTATATTTCAAAGAAAGCTAGCAATAAGTCAGATTAAAGCACTTACAACTTCCCCCTCCGATTTGACCTTGTAACGAGGCAGGATCCGAAACTGAGCGTTTTTAGCGTTGAAATCATGCAGCGATACCTGGAAGCAGTAAAGAAACAGGTTAACCCTTTACAAAAAGACAAAATTTTAGATTTTTCTAGAGTAAAAGCATTTGCAGATGACAAAATAAAAGTGACTTAAAAATTGAAATCTTGCTTTTGAAGGGTAGAAAACATCGTGGGAAAAAGGGAAAATGCTGGTTACCAGCATTTTCTCCTTTTCCCACAATGTTCTGAAAGACTGTCTTCTTTATGTTCGTTAAAGGTAGGGATTGTGTGGTAAAGAATTTATAGCTAGTAATCAGATTGCGTAATTGAAGAGGCAAATTTCCTGTTTGAAGTTCTATCGTCAAATTTCGAAGTCTTGAGAGTGTGTGTTTCTTTCATTATACCTACAAATTTTCTGGCTCAAATGCATGCATCAGACACGATCGAGGAAAATGCGTATGTACACAGTGTCATCATCGGTCCTAGAAGTGACAGATGATGTAACCAGCGTGCTGACTACTTCCGGCTTGATTCCCTGTTTGATAGGTCAAAACGTTTTGTTACAATATTCATCCGCCATCCATAAAAAGTAGTTCTTATTTGTTTTAATTCCTTACCGTTTCGGAATAACGTGTACATGTATTTTATGAAAAGGAATACCAAGTTTTGGCAACTGTCTTGGTGCTTGTATTCGCTTCTCGCTGCGTAGGGAAAAAAAATTAACATCCCCCTTGACCTTCAGTCCGCGAGATATCAAATTTTCTGTCGCAGCTCTAAGCCTGTACATGCACCAGGAAAGTTACATTATAATCCGTATTTGTCTTACGGTGGCAAGTGTGTACATATTCAACTTTTCTTGATAGCCACGGTACTTGTTTTCGGATTCCAGCCATACTGACAGTCAACAGATGATCCAATTTATTGCTTCTCTGAATTCCACCCGAACTAGGCTGGGGCTTTGGCATGTCTTGCATAATACACATCGTAATTAGTGGCATCAGTGAGAAATGAACCGGATTTTCCTCATTATAAATCAAGTAATAAACTCATAGGCCTAAAGGATAAAATTCTCTCTCGGATGTTAATTATTATAAAAACAGAAAACAATCTATGAAAGACGAGAACTACGGAGTCAAATATGTGAGTTCGACTGCAATTGGCTTTATCACATAGGCGAAAAATAAGTTTAAAGAATAGGCTGATGAAGTACGGCAGGCATACGACGGAGAACTAATCATCCGCACTGATTACAATAAGCCTTCAGGTAATCTATAAGTGAGAAAAATATCATCGAAATGCAAACGTTGTTTTTTAAACGATGGTTTTTATATGGCAGCCAACCTCTAACTGCTTCCAAAACAAGAATGCCAATTATCTCTAACCACAGATGCGTTGCTTGTTTATTTGTGAATAAGGCTTTTAAAACCATAAATGATACATTAAGCGCTATGACTCTACACTAAACAGTACGTTCCAAAAGACTCCCAACAATAAATTTACCTAGATCACAACCACGTCATGAATAAGTGCCCTTTGGTTTACATTTATCATCATAGATGGCGCACAAGATATCGCTTACGTCGTCCTTGATCCGCATATTTTCTAGGGGTGTTCATAAATTTTTCATAGGAGGAAGAAATTCCTCAAACATTAGGCACTTAAAGCCTTTTGAATCAACTTTTCTTTTTTGGAAAATGGTACGCTTCCTCACAGTCTGATATTTTGAGGAGTAGTCGGCTCAAAAAAAAAAAAAAGGAGATTTCAGTCCGTAATTATTGGATCAAGAGTATGTGAAACATCGGTAAGAAAAAAGAAAGGGAAACATTACATTATAACGTGGATTTATGACATTTATGTGCCGACTCTTCATCTTTTTATAAAAACAAGAATAACTGACTTGCTTTCTTCAGTTTTCATCGAAGGAATACCTCAGTTTTCTTCAAAGCATTTCGGTATTTTAGTATTTCTCCAGGTACATACAATATATACCTATCTTCCGAAGCGTCTTTTAATGTCTCTGTGGTAAACAGTATCTAAAAAATTAATTTTATAATAACATAAAACAAATATTTATAAATATTTGTTTTATTTAACACAATGCTTTCTTTTCTGGCTTTTATATCTAAATGTTATTTGTACTTATTTAACTCATTTTTTCTTGAGGATCCTTTAAATTAATGCGGTCAACTGATTGCATTGCGGTGTAATGGGTTAAGATCAATTGCCTGATAATACAAAATGATAACACTTCCAAGCGAGTTATTTGCTAAATCAAAGAAATGATGAAATACTGCATTGGCGCCATAAACAAAAACAAATATTTTCTGGTTTATTGCAAAATCAAAGGAGTGCGAGTACGGAGAGTTAGACAAGCCGGACACATACGATAAATGGTAATCTTTAACAGGTATATGACTGAATTTCAAGATAACATTTTTCTGTCTCATACACTAAGCTGAGTCAATGCACACCGTGCTCTCGGGGAACCCTTAACAAACATTCCTGGCTTTAAAGAAGTATTTAGAACAGATTGTTGGAAAAAGAGAAAATGCTGGTAACCTGCATTTTCTCCTTTTACAACGATATTTTACCCTTTCAAAAACAATGTCAATGATCTGAGTCAAGTTTAAGTTGTCGTCTGCGAATGCTGGGAATTTAAAAGAGTTCAATTTTAGACAACTAATAAAGAGTTAAATACCTGCAAATTTGACCAATAACCCGACTGACAAAGTACATTCATTTAATTCCTGTAGGGCATATAGACTTGAACAAACGATCTTTAGAACACGGTATATAACATTAACACGTAAGAATCTTTTTCGAAGTCGAGAGGACCTATTTGTCCATTTAATGCATTGCTTTAAAATTTCCATCACTCTCGCGTCGTCAAAAATGCTTGCACAACAGAAAATATTTTGTTTAATTAGACTGACTGATTGAAATGGTGTTTATGTCACTTTAAATATTATTTCAGTCATATCACGGTGACAGCTGACATATTCATGTATGTTCCGGGCTTCACCAGTACTAGACTAGGGCTCTGAAGTGTCTTGTTAAAGGACACTCACACTAAAAAGCTAGTGCTTCCAGTGAGGCTCGATCCCAAGGCATCCAAATTACGAGTCCTACACTTACCACGGAGCCACGCAGGACCCATTTTTTCATTAAAAAAGTAATCAATTACATAATAACAAAAATTAAACCAAAGAAAATCATTCTTTTAGATATACGAGCATGCAAAAGCATTTTTATTTTAAAAGAATATTTTCGTCACCAAAATCTGTCAGTTGTCTCGCCGGAATCAGTCATTTCATATAAGTATTGATAACAGAACTTACTTTCGCACAAACTTGATTCTAGTAATAGGAAGAATTTAGTCTGAAATATTATTTTTAGTAAATCTTGTTACAAAGCTTGTACCAAGAAACCCCATTTGGCAACGAAATGACTCAGATGAACTGTTCGGTGCAACGACCTTTACTAAATTCAGCTGGTTTAATGCTGGATAAACGAATATTATTTAATTCATTATGTTTATTGCTTCCGTATGCTAATTTCGTTCAATCTTCAAAGGTTTTATTAATAACCTATTTGTATTAAAAATGTTTCTTTTTTTACCTTCATATAATTCTTGTCAATTTGGCTCGTCTGCGTTGTACTCATATGTACATATTTTCCTGTATAGAGGTGCTTCAACTGAAATGATAATAATAAAAACATTTACTATTAACACTTTACGAGACAATCCTTTTTTACGACCTTAACGGAGAAAGCTCTTGAAAATGTTTTGTCAAAACGAGAAAAACGGCTGTAATCTGCATTTTAGCCTTATCCAACAAAGGATTTTACCTCTTCGAAGACCAAGTTCATTATTACCCTTTCGATAGTTAACAACAGGCACGAGTTTGAAGTAAATACCTTCAATAATGACAGAGATACATACTATCAAATGTCAAAGTTTTAGCGCGAAGACGCAGACGACGACGGAATCGACGACAGGGCTATGACAATACCACGACGTTTTCTTCGAAAAGAGCTGAGCTTAAATGGTGACTATATTTTTCGTCTAGTCAGGTGGCAGGGCACTTGGAAACATGTTCACGGCTGTGGCGAATTATGTCGTCCTGAGCCGTAGGGTCGACTCGCTTCGACTGGACGCCGCCATCTTGGATTTTGTGTCAAATGTCTATGGGGCTCCTGACAGGAAATGTGTGCAGTTCCCTTGTTGCTGCCAGTAGGTAGCAATATTTATTTGGAGCATATTATCCAATCAGATCGCGAGAAATTTCTTTGCAGTATAATAATGATCCCAGTTCATGTCTACGTACCTGAACAACTTCTCCATATCGGACTTTCTTCCCGTGCTGGCGTTTCTGCTCAAGTTCATTATCATTGTTCTCTGCGTCAGCGGCTGTCTACAAGTAGAGTGCGATTTTTTTAGTCAAAAGTGAAAAGCGACTATAACGCATCTGCAAAAACTATCGACTCATGTCAGCCTGCGCGGATTGCGCAGGCTGACATGAGTCGAAACTTTTTGATATTTGACATAAATTTCTGCATGCCCAAAGGCAATTCTACCTTATGATTCAGTCGGTTGTTACACAAAATTTTATGGGTCCATAATTATAAGATGAATAGCTTGGTATAATGCACCAGAAGACGCATTAAACTCCCATTTCCAAGTGCGCTGCAAATTTCACTTTCATATCAAAAACTGAGAATAATCCAAACAAATCTTTGACTCGAGTACATTGTACATGCATCGCACGCTGACACCAGACATGACGTAAAAATCCGTATCTAAACATTGTCAATGATACGGTCAAAATATGGTATGACGACGTTTGGTTTACGGTCTGATTGGTCAAAATGTTACGAAATGATATTCATCCGCCACTCATAAAAAGAAGTTACTACCCGCTTAACCGGTACAATGTATTTGTTTTAATTTCTAACCGTTTTCGAACAGGAATGTCACCAGTTGCAATACTTTGTTTGCATTTGTTGATATATGATACAAGAAACGTTATTTTGTACTAATTTTCCTAAGTATTTGCTTCTCGCTGCATGGTAAAATTTTGACATTTCGAGAGACCGAATATCTCTGGTAAGATATCAAATTGTCCCACGAAACACGAAGCAAATACAATCCCCAGGGAAGTTACATGTAATACAACCTAGTATTCTGTGAACACTGATGCGTGAGCCCCCCACGATATATTTCTCTGTTTACACCCACATTTCCTGTCTAGGGCAAATGATCAACTAATCAAAATTCGTGTTTCAGTTGAAAGCTCTTCGACAGAGAGTCTAGCTATGACGTCATATCGAAAATTTCTTCAGTAACATTATCGCAAATGATGTGTAACGTTGTCATTTCATTGGTCGAATGTTCCGAAATAACGTCATCGCGGAAGGAATGAAATCATTCATGAATTTTTTTCATACAGCCAAATCGCACATGGGAAACAGATGAAGCATAGCGTAATGTAGAAAAAAGTCGTTTACTGAAGGCAAGATGTTCTTGGGTTATTTATTCGTATATTTACAATGTAAACAAATCATGCTCTGAGAAAAAAGGGTGGCTCAATGCATCTCTGTGATGGGTTATACCAGGCAAGTCATCACATAATTATGGATAAAATCCATTTGTCTAACAACCGAGTGAATCAAGAGTTAGAATCGTCTTTGGGCACGCAGAAAATGTAAGAGTAGCAAAAGGTTTCAACCCAGGTCAGCCTGCGCGGACCTAGGTCGATACTTTTGCAAATGAATTAAACCCCCTTTTCCAAAGAGCATGACTCAAGGACAACTCTAAATATTTATGCATGTCTGTACCACTTTGATTGGAGGTAAAGTGTTCTTTGATTATTTAATATTTGTATTATTACAGTTTAAACGCAAAGTTCTTATGTAATCATTAATGTATGTATATCTGTATCATTCCCAGGTGAAAAAGTGTCTTCGGGAGTTAACCCTCAGTCTGCTAAGCGCGACTCACTGACCTTTTGCGGACAGTGTAGATTCAGATCAGACTGCACAGAACGTGCAGTCTGATCTTGAATCTACACTGTCCGGAAAGGAGATATTCTTTTCCTAGAAATAAGTTTGAAATAACATTATTCGGGGTTCTACTATAGCTTACTTCATTTAATCTGATCCTGACCTTTATGCTGAATATATAGTAGACATATAAATAGAACTCCGACTACTATTCGGGAAGTTTAGTTCGCATTCGCCGAATTTACGGAAGACATGAGCAAGTTTAATACCGGACGAAATATTTCCGTGACCATTCGGAGCATATGCGGAAGGCAGACCTACGCGATGCCGATGGTAAAAATAGAATTTTAATTTATGTAAATGATGTTGACCTGGGTCAGGTTAACACTTAAGCTGCTGAATAAATGAAACCCAAATTTCTACTCAATACTAAAAACCCAACCATTGCAGTTTCGAAGTTGATTTCACCGGAAAGAAAATACTGTATCGGACTGTGTAGATCAAAGATCAGACTGCACGTTCTGTGCAGTCTGATCTTGATCTACACTGTCCGCAAAAGGTCAGTGGGTCGCGATCAGCAGCTTAAGGGTTAAAGGAAGTGGGCTATACTGGTTTGAAAATTTCATTTCAGTTATTGTGCAGGATAATGGTAGATGAATCAAAGTGTCTTACGATACACCAAATTACCTTGGACTGTGCCAGCATGGTTGCCAGATTAGCCTCTGTACAGCCATCGTTCTGCATTGCGGTCATCCATTTTCTATACTTCTTGTTGAGTTTATACCGGTTTTGTATACATACTTGGAATACAACAACTGTAGGCAAAATATAAAAGAAAATAGTGAATTATTTGAAACATAATACATACGAATTCGTTTATTAACTAACACAAATTAATAAATAATTCTTTTCTGTGATCTATGTGATTTGCTTTAAACTTTAAAAGCGTCATGTTTAAACTTAATATATGAAAATGGTTAATCGTTGATTAACCTTTACCACACAGTCTCGAGTTTTAACAACCCTGGAGACGAAACCTTTTGAAAACATTATAGGAACAGGAGAAAATTTGTTGTGGAGTGAAGGGTTAACTAGCACAAATATAAGAATCATTCTTTTCTGAAATCTATGTCTTGAATACAGTCCGTTTGTCAGACAGAGGAACTATGTTTTGTCAAGTCATGATAATGAAATAGGGTACAATTTAGTTTTTCCAACTTCACCCTTTCGCAATAATCGCTTGAATATTGTGTTCGAAAAAATTGGATTTTATTTGAACCTTTAATCTGTTAAATAAGTCAAATGAAACTCTCAAGCAAATAGTAAAAAAACTTAAATATTGCGATTTCAAAGTTTCTTTGGGGATTGCGAGGGGTTTAAAAAAACTCTCCTTATCGGCCAGTGTAGATCAAGATCAGACTGCACGTTCTGTGCAGTCTAATCCTGATCTACAATGGCCGCAAAAGCGCATTGAGTCGCGCCCAGCAGCCTAAGGGCTAAAGTCTGCCTATAGAACCTGTCTTAAAAATAGAGCGTTTACTTTGACATTTGAACATGGTGAGGAGGAAGTTACTGGTGGAATTGCCAATTCGTATACAGTCCGGAACGAGACTTGTTCATTTCAGTGCCTTGAACTAGACAAATGGACCATATGAGTCATGCTCTGTAAAAAGGGGCTTAATGCATCCGCAAAAAGTATCGACCCATGTCAGCCTAAGAAGTCCGCGCAGGCTGACATGAATCAAAACTTTTTGCCAGTTGTAAATTTTTTGTATGTCAAAGGACCATTCCACCTCATGATTAAGTCGATTATTAGACAAAATGGATTTTATGGATCCATGATTATGTGATGTCTCGCTTCGTATGGTACATTACGGAGATGCTTTAAACCTCATTTTGTCGGAGCGGGTCTCATGTATACAGTAGGGAATGCAAGTAGGGAACATGACGTCATAGAAAAACAGCTGTAAACAGAGGTTCGCTTCCTTTTGTTTCTCCGCATACTTTTGATATTTATAACGCGACCATTGATTCTTCATGGTGCATGTTAACATACGGTGAAAATGTTTATGGAAAAGAAGTTGACATGTTATGTACTCACCATGCTGATTTGGTATATTTGTGGGTCTGTTTCTGTCTTGATTGGTGTATATACACAGTCCATTGTGAGTAGCACTGAAATAGATACAACAGATATGATCTGTCAGTGCATCACGTTCAACAGTAGTGTACCTATAACAAACTGAGATGCCTTTTCTCGGACAGTGTAGTGTGGAAATTTTAATGCACGAAAAAATCCCAGTCTGATCTTTTTACACTATCCGCTTTTTTGTGTATCTGTGCAAAAAAGCACTGAAAAATTAGAAGTGCGACAAACGGTTTCAGAAATATCCTCATCAAATATTGTCAGGTTTTAATACATCAATGCATGTAAAACATTGTGGTAAAAGGAGATACTGCTTATAATGAGTTTTTGTTCTTTTCATCTTCTGTCATAATGGTTTCGAATAATCGGATTTGTCTCCACGTGGTTAGAAGGCTAGAAAACATCGTGAGAAAAGGAGAAAATACTGGTTACCAGCATTTTCTCCTTTTCTCAGAATGTTTTCCAAAGGCTTCTCCCTGTGGGTTGGTACAGCTCGAGGTTGTGTGGTAAAGGGTTATACGCAATTGAGGTTTCGAGTGAAATATAGACAATATCTTTGATATTTCGAACTGTACTCCTGGCACACACGATATTTCACAACATGAATTGTTACCGAAATTCAGTACTGTTCACACCTACCCGTAATTACCTATTTTCTACACCTTCAAGTAGACTTAAAATCCAGTGCCAATATTACGAGTACATTTGCCGAACCCGGTAGCTCAGTCGGTAACGCTCAAGGTTTGAAACCAGAGGTTTGGTGGTTCGCATCCCAAGCTCGGTCACTTTCTTTCCATGGAGAGATGAGTGTCATTGCGACAGAATTCATTCCTTTCTCACCGGTGATCATCATTTCGGCAATGTTTATGTGGGGAAACAGCCAATGACGTTGGAAGAATATCATCAGCAGTACTGGTAAAAGAAGCTCAGGGAATAAATGGATACGTACATTGGTTGCTGCGCTATGAGAGAAGTAATGTTGAAAATGGCGTTCAACAGTTTACAAAGAAACAAACAAAACGAGTACATTGAAAACACTTGTTACTTCCTGAACCAATTTTACAACACACAATTTTGAAAACATCCTTGTAAAATAATTATGAACTATCTGACATGGCTTATGGTTTAACCCTTCCCACAATTCCAATTTTAACGACCTGACAACCAGCATTTTCTCTTTTTCCTACAAAGATTTCTACCCTTCAATCAGTTGCAGAGTTACAGTTTTGATGGTCGTTGGTTCGAATCCCGGCAGAGGAAAATTACTTTGGTGTATTCCCCCCCCCCCCAACTCAAGGTAAACCGTTACACTGTTGTGATTCTTTTAACACAATTTATCAATATCAATATTTCCCCTAAAAAGTTTTATCTAGGTTTATGCTCCTTTAATGTACACTGTAACAATATCACGGATATATCGAAAACTAACCACTTCATGCGACAGACATCTTAGAAAATTGAAAACATTCTTGTAAAAATATGGATCATTAGGGTTTACCAGTGGTTTACTACATGCATATATACTGTGGCAAAAGTATGAATTAGTAGTTACGAACAACTTCTTCTGAAACATTGTTTACAAACGTGGGTTGCAGCATGAGACAGAAAGATATCTACGGGAGGTAATGATATAATAGCAAAGGAATGACTGTAATAGTATTAACCCTTTGCAAAAAAATCCCGCGTGATTTAACGATCCAAAAGAAAGATGGTTTCATAAAACATTGTGGGAAAAGAAGAAAATGCTGGTAACCAGCATATTCTTCTTTTCCCACAATGTTTTCTACCCCTTCGAAGCTAATTTCCATCAATGGAGCTACATTCAACATGTCGCATGTAAATGCTTTTAATTTGGACAAGTCTAAATTTTGGGTTGTGTGGTAAAGGGTGAAATGTTACATCAATTCAATGCAGCTGTTTCTAATAGCGCAAATAGCAACTTGTACAGCTTAATGGCTACTTAGGAACATAAAAAATCGATATTTTGCAGAATACTACAAGTTATCATTGTCGAGATATGAATCATCCTCTATCATTATACAAACTGGGACTCTGAAAGAATTTCTCTTTTTGATACACTGCCCGCATCTTTATCAAAATCTATTCTAACGTATCATCGTATACGCTTAAAAAGGGTTGTTAAGAATTTTAGAGTCAAACAAAACTCCTGAAAATGTTTTAGCACTGAATTTAATGAGGCAACAACCGGCAAACCATCAATAAATAACATGAAATATTAAAAAAAAAAAAAATGATAATACTTTTCCTTAATTAGCTACCTGGCCTCGTAAGGTACTTTTAGATTTTGCGCACCATTTCATGAAGGCCTGTATGATGTGTCACCTGAGTAGTGTCGTATTCAAATTAGTATTCTGACGTCATATCTGATCTCGTGAAAATAGACGGACTTTGCCGATTGCATCACGTCAATCCCCTTACTTCAACGCCAAAATTTATTTAAGCTTGCAGAGAAGTATATAGGAAATATATTATTAATCGTATATATTTAGTATTTCGTCATTTCGTCAGTGTTTTACAAAAAAAAAAAGGATTTACAGCAAAGAAATTTAAAAAGGGTCTCTGTATTATTCAGACCGATTATTTTTCTTTTTACAAATTACACATACACTAAAAAAAAAACTTGAAAAAAAAAAAACTGTCTGTCACATTATAAAATTGGACTGCAACACATTTTCTCTTTCATATATTCCATGCACCATTATCTACATCTCGTATAACCCCTTATTGAACAAACAGATCTAATATATTGACAATCAAAACGCTTTGAAAAAATCGCACCAAAGTAAAATGTTTTAAAAGTAAATTCTAATACAAAATTTGACTAGAGAAGTATTCCTCTTCTTTTACACTCCACTTATCTTTATCAGGATATTCTGACCCAGTATTGTACAATCTTTATTTCGATAGATTAAAACATTGTTTCTTTTTCAAATCGCATAATATATTCTGAGCACAAATGAAATAAAACATTACTACCGTAACTTTAAGATCATTGAAATGAATTAAAACCCTTCGACTAGCCACCCCATTTGCTGAGACGCTTTGTCTCAGCAAATGAAATGTTAGTCTCAAATGTTTACCGGTTACCGCACAATCCCGAGTTTTAACGACCCTGAGGAAGAAGGCTTTTGAAAACATCATGGGAAAAGGAGAAAATGCTGGAAACCAGCATTTTCTCCTTTTCCCAGAATGTTTTCTACCCTTCCAAAAATGCATGTCAATTTTTGAGTCACATCTATTTTCTTGTGTGAAAATGATTTCAATTTGGACAAGTTAAAAATTTTGTCGTTTGGTAGAGTTAATATCAAAATACGATTTCGAACGGCGGCGCCGCAGCCAATCAGATGGCTAGTCTGAGAATTCTCAGTTTTATTCTAAACTTAGCACGTAACCTGCTAAATAAGTTACATAAAACTTTCCAATCGATAGTAAAAGCCCCAACTTAATATTGTTATTTCAAAGTTTTTTTTTTCTCTTGGGTGATATCTTCCTATCGGACAGTGTAAATCAAGATCTGACAGCACTTTCTGTGCAATCTGATCTTGATCTAAACTGTCCACAAAAGCCCATTGAATTCTCGCTCAGTAACCTAAGGGTACCAAGAGAGCAACCCTTTTTTTGATTAGCTTAACAATTTAGCTAATCAGAAATTACTTAATTTGCAATTTTGAAAATTATTAAGAATTAGTCTGAGAAAAACCTTTTATAATGGTTGATGACTAGAATTCAATTCATTACGAGAGAAAAGGCTGCATATTACGCTTTTAGGTCTGGAATTGTTTGTTAATGTGGGATCTCAATTGCACAACGGAACCATATTTCCGAATGACGGAAACAAACATGAAATATACAGGAAATTATTTTGGCATCTGTAACATAAACAAATATCAATTAAGAAAGTAGAAACTCGTCATTCTTTTGCTCGATACACTACATTCCAAATCTCACACTTGCATTTGTCGGTACTTCATATAAAACTAATAGCACACTCAAAATTCGATAGACAGTTTATTAACTCTTTACCTGCTAAATAAGTGAAATGAAACTTTCAAGCCGATAGTAAGAACCCAAATTTTGCTATTTCTTAGGTATTTCGGGGAAAAAAAATTCTCCTCATCGGAAAGTGTAGAACTAAGATCAGACTGCACGTTCTGTGTAGTCTGATCTTGATCTACACTGTCCACAAAAGGTCCGTGAGTAGCGCCTAGCAGCTTACAGGTTAATTTTCATCTGAAATAACTTTATTATTACCATAAGTAAGTACTTGATGAGGCACAGTATAATAAGCTACTTGCCGTAAGTTATGTCTTCTTCATCTTGATTTTTGAATAATTGCAGTTTTTCATGACTGGTTGTATTTTATTTGCGTCTGTTCCCGTTTGCTTGTATGGTGTTTATTATTTTCAACATTATCTCAGTTATATTCGCAGTGGCCAGTTAACCTATCCATGCTTTCCTCGAAGTTTCTTTACGAGTACTCGCAGGACTTTCATTCCAAGACAGTGGCTGCTTTCCCACATAACCATCGTCGAAACAATGATTAGCGGCGAGAGAGCAATAAATCCTGTTGCAATGACTATCACCAGTCCTTGGAAAGAAAATTACCAATGCTTGGGATTCGAACAAGCTATCACCTGGTTTAAAGTCTTGTACGCTTCTAGCTGCGCCACAAGGTTTGGCTTATTTTCATTTGAGCCATGCTCTGTGAAATGGGGGCTTGATGCATCTGCAAAAAGTATCGATTCAGGTCAGCCTGCGCACTCTGCGCAGGCTGGCCTGTACCGAAACTTTTTGCTTTCGGTAAATTTTCTGCATATCAAATAACCAGTGTACATGTACCTTATGATTTGATTTTGTGGATCCATCATTATGCGATGACTTGCTTGGTATCATACATCACGGAGATGCATTAAGCCCCCTTTTGCCGGAGCATGGCTCGTTTATATTTTTGTATTCACGATTGAGGGAATTCGACCTTATTTTACTGTATTCATCATTTTATGAGGATAAACTGTAAAGTTTGATTTGATAAAGTATTTTCTGAAGTCGCTGTTTATGTTTTCCGTCTTTTAACTTACTTTTAATAAAACTTGTGTAAAAATCATTCTAGTATTGCTGCGCTCTGGAAAAAGGAGGTTTAATGGGTCTCATTGGTGCATTATACCAAGCAAGTCATCACATAACTAAGTCTATGGATACATATAATCCAGTTTGTCTAGCAAACTCCTGAATTATGAAGAAGAAAGGTCCTTGTACGATCTTACGTGCAGAAAATCAACAAATAGCAAAAAGTTTCGACCGAGGTCAGCCTGCGAGGACTGGGCAGGCTGACCTGGGTTGATAGATTTTGCAGATGCGTTCAACTCCCTTTTCACACAGCATGGCTCGAATATTTCAGTCAAATTATGTTTTAATATCCCTTTAACATATTGCCACCTTAGACGATACAGTTTTCGACTTTCATCGGCTCTTTTTTGAAAATTTGTGCAAGAAAGGAATAAAGGCTATTTTCTTTACTTTAAAGTTACGCCAAACCCGGTAGCTGTGTCAGTAACGTACAGGGGTCGCTGGTTCGAATTCCCCGCTCAGCCAATTTCTTTCCGAGGGATGATGATAGTCATTGCGACAAGACTCGTTTCTCTCTCTGACCGCTGATCCTTATTTCGACGATGAGAGAGGAGCCAGTGGCTTGGACAGAAAAATATTGTGCTGAGTACTGGTAAAAGAAACTCTAGGAAAGCATGGATAGGTGCACTGGCCACTGCGATGTAACTGAAGTAATGCCGAAATCATCATATAAACAAACGACCGAAGAATTTACGAGTCTATGAATTTACACAAATCTATGAGTACACGAATCTAAGAGTCCTTGAATCTGTGAGTGTTCGAACTTACGAGTGCACTATCCTACGACATCTGAGGTAAAGAATGGTTAAATAGCTCACCTTGACTGATCACTGTAGACATATCCCTCAGTTTCCTCACAGTATAGGCAAATATAATCCCCAATACACAGGTATTCACCCATACCGGGGTCTTGGCTGAACTCATTCAGCTGAAAGTAGAAGAAAATAATGATAATTTTGATACTACTACCAATTCTTCTACAGCTGTTATCATCAAATAGAGATATACGAATGAAAAAAGTGAATATTAACCCTCGGGCAGCTAAGCGCGACTCAGGCGCTTTTGCGGACAGTGTAGATCAAGATCAGACTGCGGACAGTGTAGATCAAGATCAGACTGCGGACAGTGTAGATCAAGATCAGACTGCGGACAGTGTAGATCAAAATCAGACTGCGGACAGTGTAGATCAAGATCAGACTGCGGACAGTGTAGATCAAAGATCAAACTGCGGACAGTGTAGATCAAGATCAGACTGCGGACAGTGTAGATCAAGATCAGACTGCGGACAGTGCAGATCAAGTTCAGACTGCGGACAGTGTAGATCAAGATCAGACTGCGGACAGTGTAGATCAAAGATCAGACTGCACAAAACGTGCAGTCTGATCTTTGATCTACACTGTCCGATACTGTGATTTCTTTCCAGTGAAATCAACTTTGAAAACGCAATAACTGGGGTTTTTACTTAAATGTTTGGAATTTTTCGTTCATTTATTTAGCACTTTAACCCTTCAGCACACAATCCCGAGTTTTAACGACCCTGAGAAAGATGCCTTTTGAAAACACTATGGGAAAAGGAGAAAATGCTGGTAACCAGCATTTTCTCCTATTTCCAGAATGTTTTCTACCCTATCAAAGACAAATTCAGTAATCTGAGCCAAATTTGAATTGTCGTCTGCAAATGCTTTCAATTTGGACAAGTCTAAAATTTTGTCGTTTGGTAAAGAGTTAAGGGTTAACTGCGACGATGATTAGCCCTTTACCACACAATCCCAAGTTTTAAAGAGCCTGAGGAGAACGTTTCTTGATCACACTGTGGTTACCCGCATCTTCTCCTTTTCCAACAAGGTTTTTCACTCTTTCAAAGATAAATCCCCTTATTTCAGCCACATTTGCTATTTCATCTGTAAATCTTCCAATTTGGACCAGTATAAAATTTTGTTGTCAATATACTGTTTCTACATACGTGTTTAACTCTTTTATCAGACGACAAAAGTTTGGACCTGTCCAAATTACAAAGCACTTGCAGACGACAAATTAAATGTTGCTCAAATGATAGGACTGCCCTTTGAAAGGGTAGAAAACATTGCGGAGAAGGAGAAAGGCTTTCACTTAGGGTCGATAAAACTCCGTATTCTTTTGTAAAAAGTTAGCAAAAGCTATACATGTCGCCATTTCCAGTGAACGGAAAAAAAAAAGCAAATATCTCGTTAAGTCATAAATAGACTGTTGAAAAACGGTGATAAACAAAACGCGATTAAAAAAAAAGAAGTAATTTGTAGGAGAAATATAGTAATAGTATAATCATTAACCCATAAAATGTTGAAAAGAGCGAGGAGATCAAGATTGGGCACTTCAGAATGTCCTGTCTAATCTCTGATCTGCCCGATATTCTGGTACAAGTGGCCATAAATATTTCATCAAAGTCCGAATCCTTAATGACTTACATGTATTTCCAACTTTATACTTCTTAATTTTTGGGGGGATAAATATTGAAATAAAACTTAAATGAAAAAGGAAAAAAGCAAAACGAACTATTGGTGATTTTATATTTTCCAACTCGATACAACGACTGTAAAATTATTTAATACAGCTGTTTTACAAAGTGACCTGTGTTTTTAAAAAACTTTTTTTACGTTGACGTCAATCAAGTTTCGAAAATTTTGCGGAAATATAAGACCACCATGTTTTGGGGCGATACAACTTTGATGTAGGTCTAAGACGACGAACATTAATAGCATATTAATGTAGTTCAAATAGCCTCGGATTCTATCAGTGTAGCTTTCCTTATGATCGAATGATCAGAAGCAGCGTAATTAATTTTCTTGCACACTGATGATTCCTGTCACAAGCTGAAATCTACACTTTTAGGTTTATTAAATGTTGGAGTGCATGAAAATGGTCTTCGTCCCTTAACGTCCTTTAAACTCTACAAGTCTATTGTTCTACCAAAAGCACTCTATGGCTGTGAACTATGGTCAGAAATTAACAAAACGCAGTCAGCTCAGTTAGAAAGAGCTCATAGGTTCTGCGTCAAATATATTCAGAATTTACCGGCGTATACTAGAACCGATGTTTGTCTTGGTCTAGCCGGTGTTTTACCTATCGAATCTGAGGTCGATTATAGGAAACTTTTATTTCTGGGCCAAATTTGTCGTACCCCGAGCTTACACGTATGTAAAAAGTTGTTTAATTATAGGCTCTTTTCTTTTTTTATGCGTGGTACTTCCGTTAAGCTTGGGTTTATCCCAGATATTCTAGGTATTCTCCACAGGTATTCGCTGGAAGATTATTTACAGCGTTACATGGCCACAGGCCTTTTTCCTACAAAAGCTCAATGGAAAAGAATTTCTCGCAATGTCATTAATGGGCAAACAAGTACTACTTGGTTAACCAGGGTTCAGACCGACAGTCATCTATCGAGTTTCTTATACATCAAACCACAATTACTTCATAGTGAACTATGGGAATTAAGTAGGTCTATCTCCTCTCCAGTGATAGCCAAGCATTGTAACAATTGTGTTAAGATGATAGCTAAATTTTATAGCGACTCATTTACAAATTTCTGTCATTACTGCAAAAATCATTTTTCAGTATCGTTATGTGAACATGTTTTATTGCAATGCCCTTCTACAGAGAGCTTGAGGTTTGAATTATTTCACTGTATCTCAATGGAGACAAATGAATGCATCTGTCAGAGGTTTAGGAGCCTGAGTAATAATGGTATTGTTGTAGCTTTATTCTCAGGTCTTCGAAACATACTGGATGATAATGATATCAATCATAGGCTTTTGCTAGTTTTTATACCTATCCTTGGAAAATTTTGGAACTTTTTCCTCGTGTAATAGCTCTATGCTCTAGGCATCACAGCTTTAAGTTATCATCTTAATTCCTTCAGCCCCTATGCCCAACCATCCGTGACATATCCATTTTTTGCCTCTCTTGTCTCGTTATATTACTGTGAATTTTTATTTATCTGTCGCTAACTCGAGCACTTTTTTTAATCGATTGATTGATTGATTGTCTGGTTAATTCTGCTATACAGTAGATTTATCCACTTATTTATTCAATCAATGGATTTATTCTAGGCGTCTGCTTATTGATGCAAGCCTTGATAAGATTAGTTTCTAATTAATGTGTGGCTCATGTTTGCCTTGAGTTTCGTTTTCGTGCAAGGTTCCCCTCATTGATTCTTATTTTCCTTTTACTTATTTTTAACTATTCACTTTTGTACTCTGGGTTTATAACAATGTGCTCCCGCATTCTGACCAGGGAAGGGGCTTTTGCATTTCCGTCTTTTTAATGCAAGGGTCTTTTTCGGGTCGGAGTTTGGTCGTACATTGGTTCTCTTCCTCTTGACATACACTTCATAATTTTCTTCTTTCTTATTTTTTTTTTTTTTTTTTTTTGTATTATTGTTGTATAATGCTCGCCATTTTGGCGGAAAAAACAATAAAATAATAATAATAATAATAACGTGTAAGTCAATGGGAATTCGGTATTTGATGAAATATTAATGGCCGCTTACATTTATATGTAGGGAAAGTACCCTTGAAAGTACAATATTTGAGTCTTAACCCTTAGGCTGCTAAGCGCGACTCAACGACTTTTTGCGGACAGTGTGGTTCAAGATCAGACTGCACAAAGCGTGCAGTCTGATCTTGATCCACACTGTCCGATAAGGAGATATCTTTCACCAAAAAATGCCTTTCAAATTTTGCAGAATTTGGGTTTTTACTATCGGTTTAAATGTTTCATTTCTTTTAATTAATGGGATAGAGGTTAACAGCTTAGGTCCTGAACGCATTTATGTATTTATTTATTTATTTATTTATTTATTTATTCCAATACAATGGTTACACCTTGATCTTAAAATACAACATGAAAGATAAGCATGTAAATACTAAGTATTCAAAAGATCAAGATTACATAAATGATAGTGAAAAGTCTTTCCATTCTCTGAAGATAATGACATATTTACCTTCATCAGTTTTCTGTAGCGCATTTTACAGTACATGCTATTTCTGCAAGATCAATGCTTTGTTGGAGTCAATTTATGCGTTTATAATTTTGGATGAATGAATTTACTTTCCTATATCAGTTTTTAAAGCAGCGCGACAAAAGAAAATTATATAAAACATCTAAAGTTGAAAATTCAACAAATTCCTTGAAGTTTATTTTAATAAACTTTTATTGCACTTCTTTTTCAAATCGATAACACATCAACTTTAAAATTCCAAAGGTAACTTTTTATGCAACATTTCCACACAACAAAAATTATTTACATGTCATTCAACAACAAAGTCCTATTGCAGAGAATTTCAAGACTTCATTCAATCCAGTTTCCCCACTGATCTTAGTTCCTTAACTACCGTATTAATATTGTTGACAATCACGAAAGTGGATTATGTTAAAGTTATCCGCATTTAATTTAGCTAATGGTGGATCATAATGGCTTTAGCGTCCGGTGTAGATTAAGCTCAGACTGTACAGAACGTGCAGTCTGGTCTTGGATCTACGCCCTCCGCTACGGGATGCTAGATTATGACCAAAATACGTGCAAGTTACCAGGGACCTGTGCTTTTTAGACTTGGAAAAACTTGAATTTATTTTAGCTGGTAATGGAAGAGTTAAAGGATGTTACTTGTACATATAGAAAAAAAAAAATTTAAGTAATGAAGAGTGTAGACAAAGATCAGATTGCACGAGTTTTGTGCAAGCTGATCTTAGTGTACACTTTCCACCGAATAGCAGGCTCAGGTTTTTCATACTATGTAGCATTTTAATACACTTACGAACTGCATAGATCTTTATCAGATTGCGTGGAACGTGCCCTGATGTCTTGGATCTAAAGGTTGCATATTTTCTGAGGTAACCGTGTCATAGAAACTTTCAATTTGCCGCAATGTTCTGGTCTCTCCCCATAATTGAAAAATGTCAATTTCATTCGCCAAAGCCTTATGGGGGTCAACTCTGTACCAGACGTGACCAGGTTTTGACTTATCCATTTTGAAAGCATTGGCAGGCAACACAGATAACGTATCTCAAATGAAAGGCTCTGTCCATTTGATAACTGAAAACATTGTGGCAAAAGGAGAGAATGCTGGATCCAAACATTATCTTCTTTTTCAACAACGTTTTCAAAAGCCCTCTTCCTCAAGGTCGTTAAAAATCGGGATTCTTTGGTAAAGGGTTCAACCTTAGGGCACTAAATACGTAAAATATATTTGTGTACATTCTAACAGTAAAACGAAAAAGAGAGGAAAAAAATCTAATTTTATTCTCTTTTGTACCAATGAGAGGATATCATAGAAAATGTCAGACGTGCGTAGTTCAAAGATCGGGCTGCAACATTTGGCACAGTCTGATCTTAAACTCCACTGTCCGTGAAGAAAACATTTAAAACTACCCCAATGTAGTATAAAAGTAAACATTGGTGGTTATTATAAGTATGCGTTTGAGATTATTCCCAAGAGTCCGATTCATTAATTATAATTAAGATCTAACATGGCCATATAAAAGACTTTGAATTGATTTCTCGTCGTTCTGATCCTTTGAATTGACGGGAAATCAAATATTTGCAGCGATTAACGTTTGTTCCCGCTCGGAGAGCCCCGCTGTGCAATTAGGAGGATCTCACGTGCAAGGTCGCGTTCAATTTCATCTAGTCTAGTTTGATTCGAATTTGCACGAGATTTGGTCATTTAAAAATGTAGACAGTGTTTCAAGGCAAGCTGCACTTTCGTTTTTCTGAAATTATGATAAAAATGTAGATCTATTTTCAGAAGAGCGTTTTCAAACACTCTAAGTATATGACCATCAAAATTTCCTTACCGTTTTTTGAGCCATGGGCAAAAAAAGGCGTTTACGGACGATATAGATCGGGATCAGACTACAGAAAACAGAATGTGCTGTCTGATCTTAAATCTATAACTCCTTTAAGAAAGTCTTTTTATATAACAAACCCTCATTTCGATATTCCTGAAATATGCTAGAATCCATAAGCAATCTCTAGCGATCGATTCCAAGTTCAAAATTCCGAAATAAGCACATGTTGAAAATTACCAAACTGAACACACACACACACACACACACACACACACACAAAACCTTTGCATTTTGAAAAGAGTCAAAGGTAATCATTTTAGCTCCCAGCTGTTTGTTTTGTTTTGTTTTTATTAGTTTATCAGTCGATCATGAGCCAAGCTTCTATCAATACAGGATTAGCATCTTATAATGACAAGGTTATCCTGTACCAAGAGGCAGAAGTTTAGACTGATCCAAAATGAGAGTTTTGCAGACGAGAAATTAAACGTATCTCTTTTGATGGGATTTGTCTTTGAAGGAAAAGAAAATATTTGGGGAAATGGAGAAAATGCTGGTAACCATCATTCTCTCATATTCCCAAAATGTTGCCGAAAAGCATTTTCCTGAGGGTCGTTTTTCCCCAAGATGTTTTCGAAAAGCATTTTTTCTGTCAGGGTCGTTAAAAGTCCAGACTGTTCGGTAAAGGGTTTAACACGATGATTAAAAAGTTTACAGGTTAGAATGGTTAGCTCCCCCATAAAACGCCTTTCAATAAAGAATTCCACTTATACGATAGCCAGTGCACCTATCCTGAAATTCCTTTATAAGTACATCGCACAACAGGCTGGATGCTGTCCCACAAAAAGGTACTAATTGCGTCTCCAATCGCTCTTCGTTATTATAGCCATCAAATTAACCTTTCCAATACCATAGGAAAAAAAATGGGCTTTTTTGGGCGGCACAGATCCAGATCAGCCTGCACAGAGCGTACAGTCTGATGTTAGATCCATAACGTCCGATTGCTAAGTTAAGTTTATAAGATAGAAATCAGTCTGAGTTCATGTGGATTGTATTTTCAGCCGTTGATAGAGGTTTAGTTTAGTATATTTCGCGTTTCAATCAATCAATCAATCAATCAACCAATCAAATCCATCTATCCATCCTTACATCCAACGACCGACCGACCGATCGATCGATCGATCCATCCATCCATCCATCCATCCATCAATCAACCAATCAGTTTCTAGAAATAAAAATTCTACCAATTTATGAGTGACTGGAAAATTGAATGATTGACTGTTAGAATGAATGAATGATCGACTGTATGAATGAATGAATGAGCACATCTTGGGATAAAACAGTTTGCTCTCGTCTGGTCCTCTCAATAATCAATTATGACAAGTATATGAGAATCAGGAATCCACGTGTTGATTGGTGCAAGGTCAAGCTGCGGCCAATGTCAGTATTTGTAAATTCGAGAAAAAATGTACCTGACGGTTTTTATAAATAAACGCATGCGCAGTCCATTATCAATTTCGGACAAATTCTCTCCAGGGCCCGTTTTCACCAACCATTCTTAATTACACTTAGACTTACTCAAGATATGGTTTAGCCAATCAGATTTTGCGATACTTTGAAATTGAGAGAAAAAAAAAAAAAAAAAAACCTGAGAATTACACTTAGAATTTTAAATGTTAAAATGTTTTGTGAACAAGAGATGACTTTATGATTATTTTCCCTAAGTGATGTATTAGTTAATGTTTAGCATTTTGGGTCGCATCAAAAGTGTTTTCAAAATTTAACGGCAGTAATTTACATATTCATTTTTCACATTTTTCCTACTACTGGTGAAACTGTATGAAAAATCTGTGATTTCGAAGCTTTTTTACCTCTCTGATGGGACTTCCGAAATTCAGGCAGGAGCAAGAATGTTTGGGCTGTACTCACTCTACAACAATTTCATTTATCATTCGTAGTCTGATGCTCTAGAATTTTCTATATTGCATGGTTTTTGCCAATCAGAAATTGTGTTACTTCCTAGATCTAGAATTAGACAAAGAATCCAATGTAGAAAGGGTTGTAAATACGGGCTCTGGGCTTCCTGAATTATACTTTTCGTGAAAGCCCAGGACGTTCCTGGTTTCAAATCCATTACCCATTCCATGCAATGTTCTTATTTTGAGTTCAAGGACGATAGAGTCCCAGATATGTTTTCAAAAGCCTTCAAAAACCTTCTTACTCAGGATAGACACACAAAAGGTTTTGGTAAAAGGTTAAAAATTGATTCTTCGTTTGAGATTTAGCTACAACTTCCCATTAAAGGAACCATAGACTCCCTTACTAAGACATAAAAAGCGCGCTTTTATCATCAACGTAGGAAGACCCCTGGACGTTCTATCTCAGCCAATCAAATGGCCAGTGTTGGAATTTATGTTTAAAAGAATGTTAAGAATGCTTTGTGAATATGACCCCAATGGCCGTATTCAACAACCACTCTAATTATTGGTCCCTGTTTTTTTAATTCCAAGGCTAGCTGTCTGATTGGCCGAAACATTCTGTCTCGGCCAATCAGATTGGTAGACTTGGTAACACATTTAAGTTTAGAATGTTCATAGAATACGACCCCTGGACCACATAGGAACCAGCAACTAGTTCATGGGACCTGATAGTGACACTGGGGTTCTAGCTTTAATGCAATCAAATGAGTCAATAGGATTTACGAGGTGATAAGTATTAGCATTGTATTAAAACCTTTGGTGTGACACAGTCGCCTCTAGCGGAGATTTTAACCAAAATCACTGCATAATAAATTCACCGCTCGAATCACTCGATTACGTTTAACTGATTGATTGAACTAGTTTACGCTGCACAGTCACATCACGGTGACAGCTAACAAGTACCGGGCTCTTGCCTAAAAACACTCCCAATGAAAGCCCAGTTCTGCTAGTGAGGATGCAACATGGCTACGAGTCCTTCACCTTTCGAATTACCTATGCAGGACTCTCAATGAATCACGATTGGCCCAACGATCTGTCTCAGCCCTAGATACCAAGTTGTATACGATCCAAGTGATCCCTGTAATAAGCACAAGTTCTCATGGTAGGAGGGCTTCCATTACACGTTCAGCTGAGCTGTTTAAAATTCAGAAGGAGGAGTAGAGGATACGAAATTGCAACCACGAAGAGCTAGCGGACGGACAGACAGGCAACGTGATTCCAGGTATACCCGTGTTCCGTCAATACCAACAACTACCGATAATTTTACGTCATTGTGTTATAATATTATGCTTAATCCTTAACCAAATTCCCATACTTAAACGATCCTAAAAGATGAAAGCTGTTAAAACAATCGTGGAAAAAAAGAGAAATGTTGGTAACCAGCATTTTCATTTTTGTTTTGTCCTCAATGTTTTCTGCCCTTTAAAGAACAAACCCTATAATTTGAGGCACATTCAAATTGTCGTCTGCAAAGGCTTTGTACAATTTTGGCTTCTGATAAAGAAATATGATCAAGTTGCTGAATAAAGCAGAGACTCCCTCCTTTTGCCAACAATTTCTTTGAAATTTTAGTTATCTGAGCAAACGGAGCTACGGACGTTCTCCCATTAATTAGAAGTAAGTGTATAATATAATCAGCATTTACTTCGGGTAAGTCGCTCACGACCTTGTATCGTAGTGCAAACACCCACACTACACCAACATTCCTGTCAATTCCAATCAACCACTGACTGCTCAGAACAACCTTATGTACTTTAAATTGCCCAAGAAGTCCGTGTTCAAACAATCTCCAAAAGAAAAGAAGGCTTTTGAAAACATTTTGGGGAAAAGAAGAAAACGCTTGCAGCTAACATTTCCTAATACACCACAATCTTTTCTACCGCCTGAAACAAAGAATTGTTTTAATCTTTTGAGACACAGTTGATTTGGCATCTGTAAATACTTTTTGGATAAATGAGTCTAAAATTTTGTCATCTGGTAGAATAAAACAGCACAAAAAGAGAAGACTGTTCTCGTATTTTCTGTGTACGTAATGATATAGGGGATGAATAACATTTTAGTTTGTCCCCCGTATTAAATACTTGTTATTTTGTTATTGGGGAAAAAAAAAACTACTCTCATACACTATTATACTATGAAACTATTCACGTTTAGTGTCAAATAACTTAAACATTGTAATATTTAGGATGATTCTGTCAAACCCTCTCTGATAGTGTAGATCCAATATACGTCTGAGTAGTCTGATCTTGATCCTAGAGTCTAAACACCAAACAAATGTATCTAGGTTGGAGAGATGTTTGACCACATATACATGTAGTTTGAAATTTAGTCAGAATAAATAAATTGACATAAGAATTTTCCTTAGCATACACGTAACTGTATTAAATTCTGCAAGTTCAAGAATTCTTGTTGGCAAGATTACCTACATTGTAAAACAAATCAGACAAGGTTAGTTAAGGATCAGATTGCACGGTTTTTGCTCCTTTTTTGACAATGTTTCTGCATGGAGCTTAATAAAGTCCAATTTCAAAAAAAGTTGTCAATAATATCTCCTTAACATTTTTTAAAACCAAGCCTGCTTGCATCTAGTCAATAAAATTTGAGCCATGCTCTGTGAAAAGGGGGCTTAATGCATCTTCGAAACGTATCGACCTATGCCAGCCTGCGCAGTCCGCGCAGGCTGACCTGGACCGAAACTTTTCGCTACTGTTCAATTTTCTGTATGCCAAAGGACCAGTCTACCTCATGATTTAATCGGTTGTTAAAAAAGCGGCTAAATTATGGATTCATGATCATGTGATAGCTTGCTTTGGTATCATGCTTTACGGAGAGGCATTAAGCTCCCTTTTACCAGAGCATGACTTAAATCTTTTTGCACTTTGTCAAATTGCCCAGGTTATATAACGAAAGAATGATGACAAATGCCAGGACACCCTTCTGTTTTCATAGTTTCTTTTGAGAGCTGTAATCATGGTATTCAAGACACAAGATGGATGGCGTTCCCCCAAAACGTCAAACAGCTCGCCAGTCTCTTACATCTTTTTTATTTTACATACTCTTTAACCCTTTCAGCGCCATAGGCGAAAACAGGAACTTTTGCGGACGGCACAGATCAAGATCAGACTGCAAAGAACGTGCAGTCTGATCTTTGATCTGTACCGTCCGCTTAATTAGTCAAGCCCATACGATAAAAATCTTTCTGGGTCTCTGTGGATTGCATTTACAGCCACCGAAAGAAGTCGAGTTGATTTATTTGGCACCGAAAGAGTTAAACCTTTACCAGATGGTCCGAAAGAGTTAAACCTTTACCAGATGGTCCGGTCTTTTTATGACGGATGCTTGGTTTTGAAGACTCTTTGAGAAAATATCAACATTTGAGTCACGGTCTGGTATGGGGTTCATACATCCCTGTGATACATTATGCTAAGCAAGACATCATATAATTATGGATCCATAAAAATCATTTTGATTAACAGCAATTTGGACCATGAGGTAGTGTGGTCCTTGGACATAGAGAAAATTTGCAAATAGCAAAAAGATTCGACCCATGTCAGCTTGCGCGAATTGCGCAGGCTGACATGGGTCGATACTGTTTGCAAATGTACTCAACCCCTTTTTCACAGAGCATTAATAATTATCTTTCCTTTTTTTTTCATCACTCTTTTTTCCTGATTACCCTTGAAAGACAAAATCCATCCTTTTGAACAACATTTAAACTGGCCTCTGTCAGTGCCATGAATATAGATGGGTTTAGACATTTCAGTCCTGTAGACAGTTAAGACTGATGGCGTTTCTGAAGATGTCAAAGAAAGTACCAACCGATTGCTACTTTATATTGCATACCTGCTTTTTAACCAACACAACGACCTATGTGGTCCAGGCTATAACTCATGCCTCGGTAGCAGAGTAGTGCCTTTATCCAACAGTGCAAAAAATACGTGAGCATAATTTGGGACATCTTCGCAAGCCAAGGATACTAAGGTAGTACCCTTGGCCGCTCGCCTCTTTAAAAATCGAAACTCCCGCTGCGCCATTTCATTGGATGCGATCAAAACCCATCGCGTCCAATCAAACCATCCGAAATCTTCCGCGAAACAGAAAACAATAATGGCGGCGCCCGTCAAAAACAAAAGTTGTCGTGTTTGTGACGAAAATTTGCCAAAAAAGAGTAGAAGATCGATATTTAATGAGTTTTTTTATAGTTCATGATCAATTATGTGAAATATTAGGACGGGTTCCACAGCCAAATGATTGCGAATCATCGTATGTGTGATTAATTTCAGAAAATTGTGATGAATCCGAAAGCGCAGCCATATTTGATGCATAGCCTAACAAATTTTATTACGAGCATTTTGATTGGTCAGAAATAACATCAGCAAAGGTTACGCAACTCGTGATATTCGATAGGTGGCGCAGCGGGAGTTTCGATTTTTAAAGAGGCGAGCGGCCGAGGGCACGTAACGAAAAAAGTGGAGTTAGTATCCTTGACTTGCGAAGATGAATTTGACAAAAAGAGTCATTTTAACATCTGTACCTTGATTACCGTTGTAGATCCAAATAAGCCCGCTCGCGTAGCTCAGTGGTTAGCGTGTCTTACTCGTGACCTGGTGGTTGCGAGTTCGATACCAGGATGAGGCAAACTTTATTTTCGGCGATTTTTCGCCTCTCACATCTGGTGCATGTGAGAATAGTAGTCAGTGCCTTTGGAAAGAAAGCGGTGTCAGTACTGGTGTGAGAAAGCCAGGAAACACATGGGTGCGTCTTTGACCATGATATGACCTGAGCTCTTGATATGGCGTTAAAATCCAATACAAAGATCCAAATAAAAGATACTGACATTCTCTGCCAGTGTATATAATAAGGAGATAGAACAATTTCAAGGCTGTTGTAAGATCAGAATATTTGCCAAATTAGCAGAAAGTGCAGGCTCAAGACCAGACTGTGCGTTCTGAGCAGAGTGACCTTGGATCTACAATGTCCGCGAAAGTAACTTCAGGCGAGTTCAGGACTTTTAGAAGTTTTAAAGACTGAGGGCCAGGTAACAACAAAAAAAAAAAAAAAAAAATAGATATTAAAAAATGTCAAACAGAAATCAATGACACTACGCTTGGCCCACCTTGCCAGTTGACTGCCTTGGTAATGCAATGACAGAGTCAAAAAGAAAAGAAAAGATTCGAGCCATGCTCTCGCAAAAAAGGGTTTGATGCATCTCTGTGATGCATTGTCATGCCGTAATTATGGATACATAAAATCCATTTTATCTAACAACCAAATGAATCATGAGGCAGAATGTCATTTGACATGCAGAAAATCACCCAATGGCAAAAAGTTTCTAGCCAGGTCAGCCTTCTCGGACTGCGCGGGCTGATCTGGGTCGATACTTTTTGCAGATGCATTAAATTTCCTTTTCACAAAGCTTAGCTCATTGGAAAAAAAAAAAAAACTTTAGAAAGAAACCAATAACAAACCCGCTGATCCGCCTGCCCGGGTACCATCGACTGTCTTGGTAATGCAATAACAGACATTCTGGGTACTGCAAAGGATTGACTTCGTGGCTGATCCATGACTCACGTTCATGCGAATGCACCACTTAACGAGTTTATTAAAATAACACCTTCAAGTGTGACTCAAAGTATAAGCAATTATAATTGGGTGTCTCGTTCACACGTTATGCATAGGTACTTAGAAAGCAATATTCGGCAAAATATGGCAAATATTCCAAGAGTTCGGGACATTGTCTCCGTCTCTAAATGTAGTTTATGCCATGGATAACTTGCAAAAAGCGTGGATCACAATTAGTCCTTTAAAGTGTATCATGAAGCTAAAGCTCTGGAAAATGCACGAAATAAAAAACAAAAAAATGATAATAAGCCATTGCTAGTCATCACTTCATTGTCTTTACCATACATTTCCACAAAGTTCATGCTGGTCACTTCTTCGGATGCATACACCGCCGAATGACTTTCATCTGAAAATTCATGATCATCATCACTTTGAGTTCCAAATTAGTATAGTTACAAATTCAGCCGGGTAAAATAGTGAGATATCGCAACTTGAAGTTTTTCGGCGGTGAATCTGAATACCTAAGAAAACACGACACAATGAAAATTTAGAGTCTGAATGCACGTTTCGGACAGTTTGACGTTGATATTCACTGTTTTTCAGAGCAACTATGGTTGCTCTAAGTGCCAAAAGAATCTCAAAAGATTGTAGCGACAAAATCGACATGTATGACGTCAATATTCAAAAACAAAAATTTAATCGTATGCACTCGAACGTAAGACTACAGCCTTTATGGAGCTCATGACGGTACTAGAACTCAAGAGATCTCTAGTCACTGCAAAGATGTCCTTCGTTAGAACAATAAGAATATAAAACATACGAAAACACAATATCACTACAAAGGTGTCCTTGGTTCATGCACATAAACAATCGGAACAAAAGATTAGTAGACACGCTCTATCTCTGCATCTTATTTCCCCAAATGCAGTGACAAGACACAAAACATTTGCCAGTCATATACAAAAGCATCCCCGCGGAGGAACACATCTCTACACGACCTATGTTATTAGAAACAGCATTACTGAGAGCTAAAACCAACATTCCCGACTGTTGTATTACTGACAAGAACCCATTAATTGCGCTCGAAATCCCGAACAAATAATTATAAACAATGCAGAAAGCGTGAACACCAGCAATGGAGAATGCATAACTGTCGACTATAACGCGTTTTAAATGTTAGCTAGAGAAAACATTGCCAAAATACGCAGTCATTATTATTTTAAAGACAAAACCAGGTTTATTTTTCATTAATTGTGATCTTATTTCCATGTTTCCGATGCTTTGATTTTTCTTACATGAAACAAAAAAGTCCTTGTTTAGTTTAAAGAAAAAAGGAAAATCTCATTTACTCAAAGACCACATGAATATGAGCCATGCTCCGTGATAAGGGAGTTTAATGCATCTGCAAAAAGTATCGACCCAGTTAGGCTGCGCAGTTTATGCGTATGTAAATGACCTCTCTGCCTTAAGATTCAGTTGGTTCTCAGACTGTTTTGTAAGATCCATAAATTATGTGATGATTTGCTTGGTACGGTGGATCAAAGAGATGCATTAAAATCTACTTTTGCCGCAGCACCGCCGATATATACACTACGTAGGGCATATTGCAAAAAGGAGGCAATTCTTGTATATATAAGTTTTTAGATACACTTGTCGCCATCATGCTCCAACCCCTCTATGCACAGTTTTATGCATTAACCTAATTTCTCCGGTTTATCTTATGCACGCTTTTTTGTACTTTACAACACTTTTTTTCCAGTAGAATAATTATTTATTCACAAAGTTTGAAAGTGCCGCTTCTCTACACCACTGTTTTCTGTCTCCATTTATTCGTTACTGTAACTTGAACAATTATTATGAAAAGGTGTAGTGACACGAGAGAATAGAAATAATTAGCACACGGACCAAGATATATACGAAGAAAATTTCTGAAGAGGGCATCAATGATTGACATGAAGGCATTGTTCTTTGGGTATAGGTCTAATTATTACTGGATATGTTACCGAGTAGATAAGCATCTGAGCTTTTTCAGGGTCACTGCCAATAATGAGGTACTATTTCTGATACACCAGTGGGTTTGTGCAACACTATCGTGCCATGTATATAAAGTTTATGGGAGATAAGTCCTTTTTGAATGATTTCATCGTGGTTTTGTTAGGTCAGTAAAGACTTTCTTACCGACAAAGTAATGCAGGATAGAATTTTTCATTCAAGTGTAACTTTTTTTAATTCAACACTGATATTTTTAACCTTATGAATGCACTACCCATGCGGCTTTACACATTTTATTTATATGAAAGAGTCTCTTAGCATTTTGGGGGCTGCGTGGAAAATATTTTAAAGACGTTGACCTCGTATGTGTACGTAATGATTAACAATTGAAAATCAAATTCCGCACGTGAAATGCAGAAATATGGGCCCCTTTACTGCTAGTTTTATAAAACAGACATCTATCGATATATTTAAACAAAATCAAAATTAAAATATTACTTTACGATTTCACGGTTGGAGATACTATCACATCATAACGAAATTAAAATAAAAATAAAATAATAGTAAGACAAAACAAACAATCAATACCCTTTTGCGATTATTTTTTCCAAAGGTGCCTAAAACTGTTATCTTAATATATCTAAGTACATATGATAATGTCGTTTTCATGATGACATCAGTATTTGAACTAAGCATAAAGACGCTCAATAAAAAAGTTTATCGTCTTTAGGATTGCATTCCGGCGAGAAAGAAACAAACGATTATGATTACAGGACGGTATAAACTACTTCTCGAGAAACGAGATCCACATTTCTTTTATTGGCGAAAGGAACTTTCTATTAACGTGCCGCTGTCTAATGCTTTCTCAGGAACCTAGTGAGATGTCACATTATACAGATACAGATGCAGTTTTCTTGTTAAGAGCAGAGCATCTCCATAGAGCACATTTATGTTTCTTTTTGTCCCTACACCTCTCCAGAAAATTGTAAGGGCAGTCTAGTTAACATGTTGACTATTACAATCTGCACATTATACGTTACAGTGTGATAGGGCAATACATATATGAGTCATGCTTTATGAAAAGGTGGTATACTGCATCTGCAAAAAGAACCCACCCAAGTCCGCCTGCCAACTAGGAGGAGCCTTTTTGCCTAATAGTAAATTTTCTGAAATTCTCTGGAATTCAAAGGATCACTTCACCTCACGATTCGCCTGTTTTTGAACAAATTGGGCCCGCATTACGCATCGATTTGCTTGTCATTAAAAGATGGCAGTTGAAAAAGTAATGCAATTTATCCACATATCCATTTTTCTCAAATTAAAGTTAAGAAATGTCCAAAAACCCTCTTCTACATGTAAAGGGTGATTTCAAAATCTAAGATAAAATCTGTATGAACTTTTTTCAATCATTGAACTGTCACTACAACCCCATATTTCACAAGCATGTCTTAACATGGGGAGTACTATCAAAGGGCTCAAGGCTAACAAACAATAGGTAAGTTCAGGTTTCTTATCTTACGGTACAGGGCAAATGGGGATTTTCCTGCCTACTTTACGATAGATCTCTTGGATCTTACGATAGATCTCTTGGCTTTTGTGAACTTTCTATGGTTTGGAAAGAGTATTCTTAGAAAGTTGATAAGTTTTTGATAACTTCTGTGTGTTCTTAACTCTTTACTACGCAATCCCGAGTTTTAACGACACTGAAGGGGAGGGGGGGGGGGGGGGGGGGGGCTTCTGAAAACATTGTGGGAAAAGAAGAAAATGTTGGTAACCAGCATTTTCTTCTTTTCCCACAGTTTTCTGTCCGTTGACATATAAATATATATTTTGAATAATGTTTGATATGTTGGCTGCTAATGCTTTCAGTTTGGACCAAGCTAAACTTTTGTCGTGTGGTAAAGAGTTGATTAATTAATTGTATCAAAATTACTTCTGTACGTGATTAATGTCTTGTATCGTGTAGACTGAAAATGTGTATATTGACTTAACCCATTACCAAACGACAAAATTTTAGACTAGCCCAAATTGAAGGCATTTGCAGACGACAAATTAAAGGTGGCCAAAATGTGTCCTTGATAGGTTAGAAAACATTGTGGAAAAAGGAGAAAATGCTGGCAGCAATGTTTTCAAAAGCCTTCTTCCTCAGGGTCGTTAAAAGTCTAGATTGTGTGGTAAAGGGTCAAGGAGGAAATCTTCAGATTTGGCAAAGCATACAGTAATACAGTCTATCTCAGATAAATTTTTATTTGTTTCCTTTTGACATTTACGCTTTCGGCAACTTTATAAAGCGAGTGGGACTTGGATGTCATATAGAAAATGGGAAAATAAAATTGGAGAAAGAATTTCTCTTTATCTAAGGCCACGAGAACACTGGAAAAAAGTCAGAACATGTTCCATTTTCCGTAAAGCAGGACAACCAGATTGTTACTTTTGGAAGTTAGGAAAAAAAAAAGAATTGAACTGTTCGTGAGAGCGGCTAGAGAAGTATTGATACAAATGATAATGTTTCAGGTAATGAAATATTAATTAACTCTTTACCAAACGACAAAATTTTAGACCAGTCCAAATTGAAAGCATTTGCAGACGACAAATTAAGTGTAGCTTAAATGGTGATTCATGTATTGGATAGGGTAGAAAACATTGTGGGAAAAGGAGAAAATGCTGGTTACCAGCATTTTCTCCTTTTCCCACAATGTTTTCAAAAGGCTTCTTTCTGAGGGTCGTTAAAAGTCGGGAGGGTTAACTGAATGGAGTTTTACGCAGCTTTCAACATTATTTCAGTCATATCACGGCAACAGCTCACATTTTCATGCGTTCCCTTGGGTTTCATCAGTACTATGCTAAGGATGTGAATTGTCTCGTCCAAGAACTCTCCCACGAAAAACCCAGTGCCTACAGCGAGGCTCGAACCCGGTCCTACAGGTTACGAGTCCTACATTTTACCACTGACTGAGCCACGCAGGACTACTAGAAAATGGAATATGAGACGGAAAGTTGGGGGTTCTACCATAAGAAGAACTTATAGGGGTTTTCCCCAAAACCACACAAGAAAAATAACGAGAGTTTCTTCCACTTAGCATATTACTTATTTTTTTTTCCCTACATTAATAATATCTCGCCTTTCACCATTAGACAGCTAACTAGGGCCTGTGATCACCAACCATTCTCAATTTCCTTCGTAGTCTAGTTCTAGATTTAAAAGATACACAACTTCTGATCGGCTTAATCAAATGCTATATCCAATCAGAATTTGTATTACTTTCAAATTTAGAAAATTATTGGGAATAAGAGTAAGATGTTCATAAGAACGGTTGGTGAATACAGACCCTGATCTTTATACCTTTTTCGGCCAGTGAAGATCAGACCGCATAAAAAATACACCCTGATTTTGGATATACACTGTCCGATATGCTGAGTTTTACTGAACCTGGCTTTGAAATCGCAATACTTCGGTCTTTACCGCTGGCTTGAATTGTTCGTTTGAATTCATTTAATAGTTTAAGTGTCAATATACTTGGTAAGAACTCTGAATACAACTTATAAGAACACGATAATTCTCTGAGCGCATAACTAACACCAAATCACGGACCCTTTTTGCCCACAGAGCTTCAGATGAAAATAAAGAGATAAAAAATCCTTTCTCGAAATTTGCAATTAATTCCAGAAAACTTAAAGCAAACTATTACAAAATATAACACAAGTTTACACGATAGAAAGTCCCGTAGTTTTCACCTAGTCCTGCTGTATATATCACGTGAATCAACAACGAGGAAACGACGTAGATTCCCAGACAAGACATGGACAACTGGAACAATACAAAAAATGGAGAGGATGCCAACCAAAAAATGCAAATATTATGGGGGTAACGCTGTGCCTTGGATTCCCCCAACAACCTTTTTTTTTCTACTTTGACTCCTTACCAGTCGACAAAATTCTAGATAAGTTCACGTTGAAAACATTTGCAGAGGACGAATTAAATGCTGCTCAAAGGATGACATCTGTCTTTAACACTTAAGCTGCGGAGTAAATGAAACTCAAATTTCTACTCAATACTAAAAGCCCAAACATTGCGGCTGCAAAGTTGATTTCACCGGAAAGAAAATACCGTGTCGGACAGTGTAGATCAAAGATCAGACTGCACGTTCTGTGCAGTCTGCTCTTGATCTACACTGTCCGCAAAAGGTCAGTGGGTCGCGATTAGCAGCTTAAGGGTTAAAAGGGATGAAAACATTGTGGGAAAAGGTGAAATTGCTTGCTACAAGCAATTTGTCCTTTATTCCACAATATTTTCAAGCCTTTTTCTGCTGGTTGTTAAAACAATGGATGGCTAAGTAAAGGGTTTAACCCTTTCAATGTCGATTGTTTACGAGTGGACATTTTCAACGTGTTCAAGAAAATATCCAGATATTTGATCTACTCTATAAACCTTGTTCATTAAGAATACCTCACACATATTCTGACTGTGCAGATCCAATATCAAACTGCAACGATCTGAGCAGTCAGATCTTTATTTAGACTGGCCGCAAGAACAAACAAAACTTTTCCTAGTATGGCAAAAACATGATGAATCCCTCTATGAGATTTTCATTATGGCAAATGCTTTCTTTGTATGGAATTTTGACGCCGTTTCCAGCATTATTTTACTTATATCGCAGCGTCCAGTGCAGCTGTCCATGCCTTCCCGGATTTTCTTTTACCGTACTTCGCACAATATTCTTCCCAAGCCACTGGCTGCTTTCCCATATAACTATCGTCAAAGCAATGATCAGCAGTGCGGGGGGGGGGGGGGGAATGAATCTTGCTGCAATGACTATCATCAATCTTCGGACTGAAATTCGCCCAGTTAGAGATTCGACTCAGCGACCCCCTGGCTTCAAATCCTGTAACGCCAACCTCTGCACTACCGGTATCGGTTGATGTCAAGAGGAAGCTGCGATATAAACATCAGGAACGGCGACAACAAAATACAAAAGGAAAAGAAGCTATTTTGATAGAAACTTTATGAATACATGTTCTCATGTCACTTATGTAATTTTGTTCTCGATAGTTCTGCCTAAATATTCCCTGTAAGAAGGAAAAGGTCATCTCTTTACCAAACGACAAAATTTTGGACAGGACCAAATTGAAAGCATTTGCAGACGACAAAATCAGTGTATCTCATATGATGATTTCTGTCTTTGACAGGGTGGAAAACATTGTGGGAAAAGGAAAAAAAAAATGCTGGCTATCAGTTTTCAAAATCCTTCTTCTTCAGGTACTCGGTAGTGTATGGTAAAGAGTTAATTCCCATTTTACTCTTCCCACCAAAACAAATATTTTCGACTTCTCCCCGAGGTCCAAACAAAAAAATTCAACCGGAAATATGAATTTTCTAGGGTCACCCATGTAGGTAGAGATCTAAGTAATGAAGCGGACTGTGTAGATCCAAGATCAGACTGCACAGAATGTGCAGTCTGATCTTGATATAAACTGTCTGCAATAGCTGTATGCGTCTCTGAGAAGGGTTTATGACCGGCCCATGAACCTCAGCTGTTTCTATTTTGTCTGTTAGCCTGCCACACTTACGTTTTGCTTGAGTAATAATAACATCATTAATAAGTTACGTACAGAAAGGCATCTTCAATAGAAAATAAAACACCATCACTTGAAACAACAATCCTATTATCATTTACCTTTCGCACAGTACTACCTACAGATATCTTTTATTTATACAAAGCAGACCGCTTCTGGAAAACGCTGCGGCAAAAGGAGAAATTGCCCCTACAGAAGAATTTCTCCTTTATTAGTAATCATAGTCTTATCCCTTCGCAATGGATTGTCGGAGATAAGCAAATACATGGGATGCAGGTTAGTAGAGACTGACGCCGTTATCTGGAATAACATTATGCGGTGTACACGGACAAAATGGTGTTATTTGCTCTCAGACCGCACGCAAAGCTATTGTGAAGATACTTAGGATCCGACATTAGTTGGCATTTTAGATATAGAGGATCTGACATAATTTGGAATTTGACATAAAATTTATTAAACAGGTCTAGAAGTAAGCGAGCCTCAGGCGAGCTTAGTTACATTTTTGTGTAAACGAGTTTGGTAAAATTTTAGCACAAAAAACAACGAATGTCAGATTCTTTTTATCATCACGATATTTCACCAAACCAATGATATTTCACTAAACCAAATTTACTTCATCGGAAGGGGTATACAATTGCGTCACAAATTACGTCACATATTTCACCAAACCCAATTCACGTCACTGAAAGAGGTATACAATGGCGTCACAAATGACGTCACACAATGCCTATCTTAAACATGGAGACCTAAGACCAGAAAATTCGTAATGGCTATATTACGCTAAAAAACATGGGAGGGTATGCCATAACCCTCAAGCTGCTGAGCGCGACTCAGTGCAGATCAAGATCAAACTGCATAGACCGTGCAGTCTGATTTTGAATCTACACTGTCCGATAAGGAGATTTTTTTTCCACCAAAAGTAAGTTTGAAATAACATTATTCGGGTTTTTACTATTATCTTGAAAGTCTCATTTAACTTATTTACCAGGATAAGAGATAAAATTCATTATCCACTAAATCAAATTTGCAGCAGACGAATTACAAAAGAAACATGGTCGACCAACACCGGTCAAAGATTAACTGTATTAATTTAGTGGCTAATTGCCCCATCGAAAACTTCCCCTTTCTTTTACGTCTCAAAAAAAGGCCATTCTTCAAAAAAAAAAAAAACTTTTGTGAAAAGAAGAAAATGTTGGTAACAAACAAAGGCTGTTCTGGGAGACTAAATCAGGGAGTCAGTAATGTGGGGATATCACATTCGAAGTTTTGGGAGCGAAGCCAGTGATGAACATGATCATTTTTTATATTTACAAACATTGAAGCTCTACTAGAGATTAAGTTTCCAGGAAGCAACCATCGAAATTGCTTATATGTGAGTTATGCTTTGTGAATCAGGGGCTCGATACATCTGCAAAGAGTATCGACCCAGGTCAGCTTGCACAGTAAGCGCAGGCTGACCTGAGCCGAAACCGTTCGCTACAGGTCAATTTTCTGTATGTTGAGGGACTATGCTACATCATGATTAATTCGGTTGTTAAAAAAAAAGTGGCTATCTTGGATCCATCATCATGTGATGGCTTGATTGGAATCGTGCATCACGGAAATCCATTAAACCCCCTTTTGCCACAGCATGGCCCATAATTATTTTTTAGACAAACGATATAAAACAATTATAAAGGTTGTACACCGATGAACTTGTGAACTATGATAGTGTAAATGAGGCTAACGAGGGCTAACTTACATAGGCAATAAACACCTTAAAGTCCCAAGCTCTCCTTGATAATAGGGCATTAAATGAAAGTAAGCCATTAACCCTTTCCCAAACAAGCCCTGGTTTTCACGTGTCTGCAGTACAAGTCTTTTGGAAACACCGTGGGAAAAGGAGAAATTGCTCGTAACGAGCAATTTCTCCTTTTCCCACGGTGTTTTCTACCCTTTTTGATAACTTTCTGCCATTTTCATCAAATTTAAAATTGTCATCTGCAAACTCTTTCATCTGGGACCAGCCCAAAATTTGTCGTTTGGGAAAGGGTTAAACAGGTAGACAATATTTTCAGAAAAAAATACTAGAACGTTGTTTACTTAAATGAAGCTTTGGTTAACAAGATAATTACGGAAAAGCCACCTTTGTGCATATTTCGAGACAAGACCCGAAATATGGTAATGAGGATTAAGGCAATTTGCATACTGCGGTGATGTCTTAAGATAACATACACGCAGAGCGTAAGTTTACCACGAAGTACTTCCCTTATTTGGTTCAATGCTGCTTGTTAAATGTATCTGTCATACCGACGTTTTGTTTACTTCCTCCTGTGCGCTCCACTTCCTCTTCTATATCTGGCGTGGGCTGTTTTACAATGGAATCTCCGTTAACGAAACAGCGCCTTAATTGTTTGTTATTACCGTTTTCTTCGATTTTTCCCCCACTTAACCCTCTTTAAGAATTTGAAAACAACAACAACAAAAAACAATGAAGAGTACATGGGGCATTAATCTAGCAGATAGAATAAACAACAAAATCCATTCAGGTATACTCGTACCGGAGGCTCAGGGGGTTTACATAAACAGCACACACTTTACGCACGCGCATAACCTAATTTGATTAACCTGCACACATGCATGGAAAACCATTTCCTGTAATTGGTTTTTCTAATGTTACATCTATGAACCTTTTGTCAGCCTGATAAAGTATATAGATACAATCTGTGGCACTCTGCAGTTGTTCCCGGTAAAATCTCATTACACCACGTTGTAACGCGAGAAGTTAGGAAATATTACATTGCACTGCAAACAGGGTAGGTTGATATTTGGCACTTTAATATTAGTGCTTTTTATGGACAGTGTAAACTAAGATCAGACTGAACAAAGCATATAGGCTAATCTTTGCTCTCAACTGTCCCATGATTTGATATACATATATAAAATCGGGAAAACCGGCATGCAACTATTTGCAGTTCCTTCATCTGTCGCTCTCTGTCAAAAGATATCTGGGTAATTCACTAAGCACTCAATGGATAAAAATGGTTATTTATTAAAATGACGTTTGTTGAAAGGCAGACGGTAAGTAGCAAATGCTTCAGCGATATCACAATGAGATATAATTTCACATGTACAATACATGTATATCACATATGACAAAACACTATTCTTTAATATTTCAGCCGCAAGCCGTCAAGAGAGAAAAACTTAATCTTTTTAAACTATAGATTTACTTCACTGGCCATGTGCTAACAAAGTACAAACATTACGACACGATTATCTTTATATCGATACGACATACACAGATATATATAGTGGTCATATCGTTTGTAATTTGCAGACAAAAATTTCAAATGTGGCGCATATGACTGTTTCTTTTCTAAAAGAATAGAAATCATTGAGACAAAAGGAAAAATTGCTAGGTAGTATTATTTTTTCTTCCCTCCAGTATTTTCTAAAGTTGTCTTCCCGAGGGTAAAAAAGCATGGTATTGTTTGGCAAAGGGTTAAAGGGTAGTCACCCTTAATTTCTCTCTGTGTAGTCGAATCTCGATGTAAATCGTTAAGAAAAGCAACAGCGAGCGCAATTAAATCTGAACTGTGCTCTGGCAAAAAGGGAGCTTAATGCATCTTCGTAATGCATTATACAAAGCAAGACATCATATAATTATGGATCCATAAAAAAAAAAAAAAAAAAAAAAAAAAAAAAAAATTTGTCTAACAACCAAATGTATCATAGGGTAGACTGGTCCTTTGACATACAGAAAATGGACTAATATGCGAAAAGTTTCGACCCGGGTCAGCCTGCGCGGACTGCGCAGGCTGACCTGTGTCGATTCTTTTCGCAGATGCATTAAGTCCCCTTTTTACAGATCATAGCTCATTTATATGTTAACTCTTTCAGCATCACAGGCGAAAACATGGACTTATGTGGGCGGTACAGATCAAGATCAGACTGTGGGTTCGATTCTCTTCGGCGACACTTGTCAACCTGGAATGCCACCGAGAAAGTCTTTTTAGAGAACAAGCCGTGGACTGGTAAACAATGAAAAGACATAAGTGATCTGCTAAAATGATGTGTCTGAAACAGTGAAAGCGACGTCCACTTCTTTTTACCAAACAAAAAGCAAAAGTGAAAAGGAATCAAACAATATACAGAAGCAGACAGTACAAAAACAAAGAACAGTTGTAAGAAGAAAGCGGTAGTAGAATAAGCAAGCTGCCGCCGTGTTATGACTAAAAACGGAAAGCAAAGTAAACCGCTTTTAATCAAAGAAAGGACAGTAGAAATAGGTAATCAAAGAAAGAACAGAAGTTACGGAAGTAACAAGTAATCAAAGATAAAGCAGTAGTAACAGTTAATCAGAAAAGAGAAGTAGTAACATGTAGTTAAAAAAGAGCAGTAGTAATAAGTTATCAAAGAAATAGCTGGAGTAAAAAGTCATCAAACAAACAGCAGCAGTAACAAGTAATCAAACAAAAAGCAGCAGTAATAAGTGATTAAGCAAAAAGCATATCAGTATGTAATGAAAAAAAGGAGCATAGTAATAAGTAATTGAGTAAAGAGCAGTAGTATTAAGTAATCAAAGAAAGAGCATCGGTAATCAGTAAATAAACAGAGAGTATAGTAATAAGAAATTAAACAAAGAGCATAATTTATGTAATCAGACAAAGAGCAGCATTGGTAAGTAATCAAAGAAAGAAGAGTAGTATTAAGGAATTAAACAAACAGCAGCAGTAACAAGTTATTAAACAAAGAATAGTAGAAATAAGTAATCAAAGAAAGGACAGACGTTACAAGTAATCAAACAAAAAGCAGTAGTTATAAGTAACTAGACAAAGAGTTGAAGTAATAGGTAAATTAATCAAACAGTATTAGTCATAGGTAATTACATAAAAAGCAGAAGTAATGAGTATTTAACAATGAGCAACAGTAATAAAAAGGCATTTGTAGAATAAACAAGCTGTCGCTTGCTATGGCTGAAACATTGAGAGCGACGTAAGACACATATTCAATCAAACAAAAATAAAATACCACTGGCAGTTTTCTATCTTCCTTTTATTTCAACCTTAAGTTGCAGAGCCTTTTTTCATCTTTATCGCACAGTGTAGACCAAGATAAGACTGCACTGAACTTGCAGTTTGATCTTATATCGACACTGTCCGATATGGTGAAGTCTTCTGTTGAGAAAAGAACTTTTAAAATTGCTGTAATTTGATTTGAACTTCTCGCGGGAAACATTAATTTAAATCATTGAGCAGCTCAAAGACACAATAGTTGCCAAATGTAAACAATTCTGCGAGATACAGGTTAATTTCATTCATACCAATTAACGTATGGCGATTATCATAAGTCTGACGATCTACGAAAGTGCGTTTGGTCAAGATTCAAATCACTGACAGAACGATAAATGACCGTGTAACGCCAATATGTTGTAGACCGCATTCTTGAAGGTCCCATAGAAATACTACAAATGCGTTTGAATCTCAATGTCCAAATGTGAACAATATTGTGTATGAAATACAGGTAAATTTCACTCATACCATTAAAAGTAATGGTGATTATTGTAAGTATGACGATCCGTATATAGAGGCCATATTTTCAGTTCACAACTTTGTTAATCCCAGAACACTTTTTCTAAGGTGAGCGCTATAGGTTTAATGGTACTCTTGTTTAAGTCTGGTGACATTATGAAAATTTGAATAAAAAGTTTGGGGAAAAATGAAACAGGCTTTCAAACAATGACTCGGTCGGTGAATCACAAGGTTTGTTATTCAGGTGTTGCAAATTCTAATGATTTATGGGTCACGATGCAGTAAATGGCTAACATACCAAGGCAGTACAAAACCACAATGCTTAGTGTATTTGCGTGTTCTTACAGAACACTCATCAAAAAGATCTACTAGATAGAACAAATTTAGCATCAGACTGCACTTGCGGTCTTGGTCTAACCTTGATGGGTACAGTTCACAAATCCACTAAATTCGTCTACTGTGCAAAAAGAGTGATGCCGTTTCCCGTTTATCATGTGTATCAAGTGACAAAACCTAACGCCTTTATGTTAGCCTCACGAACGTTTTTACAGGTTTACTTATTACATCTGCAAGCACCCAATGTCTAGCGTAACGCCCAAATATGGTAGGCCGCATTCTTGGAGGTCCCATAGAAATGATACACAAGGGTTTAAATTTTAAAAGGTAAATGTAAATAATTCTGTGTATGTCTTCAAGATACAGGTAAATTTCATTCATACCAGTTACACAGATTACCATATGTCTGACGATCTAGGAGAGTGCGGTTGGTCAAGATTCCAGTCACTGGCAGAACGATAAACGTCTCGTATAACGCCAAAATATTGTAGACCGCTTTCTTGGAGATCCCATAGAAAAAATACACTGGCGTTTAAATCTCAAAGGCACAATAGCGGCCGAATGTGAACAATTTTGTGTATAAAATACAAATAAAACACAGGTAAATTTCACTCACGTCTTTTAATTGCGCAGAATAAACCGAAGGTCCCTGAACACGCATGCTCATATGCAAAATATCTACCACTTCAGTCTACCCAGATATTACCTAGAAATATGGAGGATTTTTTGGTTTGTAGAGATAATGTACTTTTTAATAAAAAAAGAAAAATACCAAGGTGGTATCTTGTTTGAAACTGTTATTTACCCGTGTACCGGCTTACGCACTCTGCCAAATGAATTGATTAAGTAGGGAAGCTTTAATTTCAGTGTAAAAATATTTCACTATTTACAAGTGTTAGAGATTCGATAAGGTAATTGAACCATTAATCCGCGTTTGAAGTAGCGCACTGTTTCGTCTGATCGTTGCAGACTTCCTGAAAACACTTATCAAAATGTTTACCGGTATTTATACCATTAAATCACAAATATGCAATTTTTATACCCCTCACCTCTCCGGCTGGGCTGGAGACTTAGTGAAAATCTTTCAAGATATTTCAGCGCCCTAGTGTAGCACTGCTGACACTTAGGACAAACCTTAATAAATGAGCTGTCGCCGAGATATGACTGAAATAATGCTGAAAGCGACGTCAAAGTAATGCACCATTTAATTAATGCCGTATAAAATTTTTTAAAGTCTTCGTCCATATTACTTTGTAAACTTGTCGTTTAATTAAATGTTCCAATGCAGCTTACCTATTTCCTGTGGAAAAAAATGAGCCATGCTCTGTGAAAAGGGGACTTAACCCTTTACCAAACGACAAAATTTTAGACTTGTCCAAATTGAAAGCATTTACAGACGACAAAATAAATGTAACTCAAAAAAACAGAAATTTGTTTTGGGAAGGCTAGAAAACATTGTGGGAAAAGCAGAAAATGCTGGTTACCAGCATTTTCTCCTTTTCCCACAATGTTTTCAAAAGGCTTCTTCCTCAGGGTCGTTAAAAGTCGGGATTGTGTGGTAAAGAGTTAATGCATCTCCCTGATGCATGATACCAAGCAAGTCATCACGTGATTAGGGATCCATAAAACCTATTCCGTCTAACTACCAACTGTATCATAAGGTATAATGACCCTTTGACATACAGAAAAAATATCAACTGTATCATAAGGTATAATGACCCTTTGACACACAGAAAGACTACCAACTGTATCATAAGGTATAATGACCCTCTGACATACAGAAAGACTACCACCTGTATCATAAGGTATAATGACCCTCTGACATACAGAAAGACTACCAACTGTACCATAAGGTATAATGACCCTCTGACATACAGAAAGACTACCAACTGTATCATAAGGTATAATGACCCTCTGACATACAGAAAGACTACCAACTGTACCATAAGGTATAATGACCCTTTGACATACAGAAAGACTACCAACTGTATCATAAAGTATAATGACCCTCTAACATACAGAAAAACTACCAACTGTACCATAAGGTATAATGACCCTCTGACATACAGAAAGACTACCAACTGTATCATAAGGTATAATGACCCTCTAACATACAGAAAAACTACCAACTGTATCATAAGGTATAATGACCCTCTAACATACAGAAAAAATATCAACTGTACCATAAGGTATAATGACCCTTTGACATACAGAAAGACTACCAACTGTATCATAAGGTATCATGACCCTCTAACATACAGAAAGACTACCAACTGTACCATAAGGTATAATGACCCTCTGACATACAGAAAGACTACCAACTGTATCATAAGGTATAATGACCCTCTAACATACAGAAAAACTACCAACTGTATCATAAGGTATAATGACCCTCTAACATACAGAAAAACTATCAACTGCATCATAAGGTATAATGACCCTCTAACATACAGAAAAACTATCAACTGTATCATAAGGTATCATGACCCTCTGACATACAGAAAGACTACCAACTGTATCATAAGGTATAATGACCCTTTGACATACAGAAAGACTACCAACTGTATCATAAGGTATAATGACCCTCTGACATACAGAAAGACTACCAACTGTATCATAAGGTATAATGACCCTTTGACATACAGAAAGACTACCAACTGTATCATAAGGTATAATGACCCTCTGACATACAGAAAGACTACCAACTGTATCATAAGGTATAATGACCCTCTGACATACAGAAAGACTACCAACTGTATCATAAGGTATAATGACCCTCTGACACACAGAAAAACTACCAACTGTATCATAAGGTATAATGACCCTTTGACATACAGAAAGACTACCAACTGTATCATAAGGTATAATGACCCTCTAACATACAGAAAAACTACCAACTGTATCATAAGGTATAATGACCCTCTGACATACAGAAAGACTACCAACTGTATCATAAGGTATAATGACCCTCTGACATACAGAAAGACTACCAACTGTATCATAAGGTATAATGACCCTCTGACACACAGAAAAACTACCAACTGTATCATAAGGTATAATGACCTTTGACATACAGAAAAAATGACCAATGGCGAAAAGTTTCGGCACATGTCAGCCTTCGCGGACTGACCTGGGTTGATACTTTTCGCAATTCATTACGCCCCCTATCCAGAGAGCATGGCTCAAATTCTTTCAACCGTGGTCTGTGAAAATGGGATTGGATGCGTCTTTGTAGTGCACTGTACCAAATACGATTTTGCATAAGACATGCAAATTCTACCTAACATCCAGCTGAACCACGGGGCCGACAGAGGTAAAATCGGCCCTTTAATCCTTAGGCTGCTACACGCGACTAAAAGATCTTTTACAGACAGTGTGGATCTAAGATAAAACTGTACGTTCTGTGGCATTAGATCTACACTGTTCGATAAGGAGATATTTTCCGAAAGAAAGCAAAACCAATTTGGGTTTTTAAAATCGTCTTAAAAGTTACATTTCACTTATTTAGCAGGTTAAGAAATAACATGCAGAGAAATGAGCCTGCACGAAATGCGCAGGCTGACATGAATCTGCACTGTTTTGCAGATATATAAAGCCCCTTTTTCACAGAGCATGACTCAAATATATAAAAACTACATGTACGCAGGCTACCCTACATTAACAGGCATTTATCCTTTTAACCCTCAAAATTTTGGACTCGTTCATATTGAAATGATTTGCAGACGACAAATTAAATGTGGATAAAATGCTAAAAAATATTGTGGAAAAGGTTTTCATAAGTCTTCCCCTCACGCTCGTGAAACTGATTGATAGATTGATTGATAGATTGATTGATTGATTGATCGATCGATCGATCGATCGATCGGTCGGTCGGTCCGTCCGTCCGTCCGTCCGTCCGTCGGTTGGTTGATGGATGGGTTGGTTTTTCACGCCGTTTTCAACATTATTTCATTCATATCACTGCGATAGCTCGTTAATATTCACGTAGGCCAGTGCTTTAAAGTGTCTTGCCAAAACTCCTACGAAAAACTGTCTCCTAGTGCGGCTCGAACCCAGGGCCTGCAGGTAACGAGTCATACACTTTGCCACTGAGCAACGCATGACTCCTCTGGGTCTCTAAGTCGACAGACTGTTTGCTAAAGGACTTAAGGTACCTACCTCAAACCGATTTTGTAGCAGAAGGGGTGAATGAGAGCAATAAAAAAACCAAAGCATTAACAAGTACAAAGACAAGTGTACACTTTCATATTGTCTGTTGGAAGTTATATACCCGAAATAACAAGAAAGATGGATAGATAATGTACGTCTGGATTTTAGCTTATCTACGACTTAACGTATTTAGGGTAACACATAAGGAACCAAATCGGACAGTGTATATCAAAGATCAGACTGCACGGAACGTGCAGTCGGGTATCCGATATACACTGTCCGATTTGAAAAGCGAGTTCCTATTTAAAACTGCCTTGAAATTGCTAAAAAAAAAAGGTTTTTATCTTATATAATTCATACTGATTGATTTACATTAGCGGTCTAAGAGTTAAAAACAGTGATACAAAAATCGGTTACGCAATTCTTTTGAACTTGTGCTATAGGCAGAACAAAGAATTCCAGTGGCATAAACATATAAAAGGAAAGCCAAAAATCCTTTTTTTGTCCAACAACAAAAAAAAAAAAAAAAGAGAGAGAGAAAAACCTGTCCAATATGAGTTCAAATATCTAGCCGACATGACTATAAAACTTAAAGATACATCAACGTCCGTATTCACCAACCATTCTTAAGAATATTCTTAGTCTTATTATTTGTCCTGTCCTCCAAGATTTTCTACGTTTGAAAGTAACACAACTTCTGATTGGCTAAACCAAATGGTTTAGCCAATCAGGAGTTATGTTACTTTCAAATGTAGAAAATTCTGGAGGACAGGACAAAGAACGTTCTTATGAATGGTTGGTGAATACGGACCCAGTGCTCGTTTTCAGTCAGTTTTTAACCCCTTTCATGTTTATTTTCAGCCACTTTTTTACCCATTTCATGTTTACTTTATGACACCATAATCGTTCTTGTATGTTCATTCCAAATGTTGCCCCATGACGGCTACAAGGTTATGCAGATTACGGCGGATAGAAAATGCATTTCATTTTTTGGCAGCCTTCAAAGAAGTCACTGTTGTCGTTTCCGGTTTCAAATGCGGACAAATCTCTTGAGTTTCTCTATCCCTTACACCATGTAGGTATATATTGGTAATTTACCCATGTTTACACAGGTGACCAAATCTTGAGCCATTCTACACACTTTCAAGTTTAAACGGCGTATTTTTCTTTCCGGTTGTAAGGATGTATCTTTGATGCATGTCGCGTTTAGATGGTCGAGTTTATAGGTTGTTCAGTTTTTTTTTTTTTTAATTAAATAATGTAACATTTCATTCTTTTGGTAATACATGTATTCTTATTTAAAACTATGTAAAAAATAAAGATACAATTTGATACAAATTTTCCCTTATTGCGAAAGAAGTTGTACTCTAGGAAATATATTGGTTTAACAATTGTATTATGAGCATCATACAACTTTGTAACGATGGATTTGATTGGTCGACGATTAAAACCAATATGGCAGCAACGAAGAGGGGAAACGTGAGAAGAGAATTTATCAATCGAAGTCTTAACTCTTTCAATACAACATACATGTATTTTTCTTTGGTGCTTATATCATTTTTTCCTTGGATATGTCAGTTGTCTTTAATTGATACAAAATATTCTTTAATTCCAAAACATTTAGCTAGAACTAGATCTACCTGTTTAAGACGGAGGATTTTGAATCACGTAAATTAATGCGTGATTCAAAATTCAATCCTTATGTAACTACAAACACTTTCTCACAATAAAAACATTTTTTTATTAGCATTTGTACCGGAAAACTATTTTCATAGTTTTCAATAAATATTTCATGATATTTCATAACTATGTGTAAACGAGCCATTTATAAAACAGGCTTCATTTTACATCAGATAAAAGGTTGTGATTGTGATAGGGTACACGGCTCACTGGTAAAGTTTAAGACACGTAACCTGGAGTCCCCGGATTTGAGCCCAATTGGAAGTACTGGGTTTTTCGTTGGAGTGTTCTTGGGTAAGGCACTTCAGAGCCCTGGCCTAGCTCTCATGAAACCTAGGACACACATAGATGCGAGCAATGCTCTGTAAAAAGAGGGCTTAATGCATCTGCGAAAAGTAGTCTGCGCAAGCTGACCTGAGCCTAAACCTTTCGCTATTGGTCAATTTTCTGCATGTCAAAGGACCAGTCTACCTCATGATTCTGTCGGATGTTATACAAAATGGATTTTATAGATCCATAATTACTAGTATGTGCTGTCTTGCTTGGTACAATCCATTTAGGAGATGCACTAAGCCCCATTTTCGCCAGAGCGTGGCTCATATAAAAGCTGTCGCCCTAACGTAAATGAAATAATGTTGCTACTTCTTCAACATGAACTGTCGAAATGACGTCAGTCTTCCGGTACACAGCCTTAAATAGTCGGGGAATAGCAGGCCTGAAGAAGGACATTCCACTCAAAGTCAGTCAACTTGGCATTTTTCTGTCGCAGTTGTTTTTCTGGGTCTTTTATCTAAAACACCATGCTTTTAACCCTTAAGCTGCTAATCGCGACTCACTGACCTTTTGCGGACAGTGTAGATCAAGATCAGACTGCACAGAACGTGCAGTCTGATCTTTGATCTACACTGTCCGATATGGTATTTTCTTTTCGGCGAAATCAACTTTGAAACCAAAATGTGTGGGCATTTAGTATTGGAGTAGAAATTTGCGTTTCATTTATTCAGCAGCTTAAATGTTAATCGTTACCAAACAAGAAAGCTTAGTGAAACACCATTCAATCCACCAATCAAGCAATCAACTGGAAAATAAACTGGTCGAGGCGGGCACTGGCACCAGCGATCTCCTGGCTTCAGGGCCTGTACGTTGACGACTATACTCGTATATACGTTATTACGAAATAACAAAAGTAACAAGAGAAGAAGCACTACAAGATTGGAGAGAGACGACCGTAAGAATTTTTGTACACTTCTTGGACGTTATGAAATCTCTGTCATCAGCTCGTAATGGTACATCTAATTTCTCGTGGGTTACCCTTTACCACAAAGTCCAAACCGTAACCCTTTACCAAACGACAAAATTTCAGACATGTTCAAAATTGAAAGCATTTGCAGACAACAGAATAAATGTGACTGAAATATCAAAATTTGTTTGTGGAAGGAAAAAAAACATTGTGGGAAAGGAAACAATTATAGTTACAAGCATTTTCTCCTTTTCCGTTAATATTTTCAAAGCAATCTCCATTGGGGTTGTTTAGCAAAGGGTTACATAATTCTGAAGAAGAAAGTTTTTTGAAAACACTGACGGACATGGAGAAAATTTAATGCTGGTAACCAGCATTTTTTCCCTTTTCCCAACCAGCATTTTCTCCTTTATCTAACTATGTTCTATTCCTTTTCAAAGTCGGATTTGAATTAATGAGTCATATTTGATTTGTCGCCGGCATACTCTTAGAATTTGGTCGTTTGGTAGGCTAAAGAGTTAATGATACAAGAAATCTATACTATTACCTCATTAAAGCGGCCAAAAGTAAATAATTCAGAAGTCAAATGCAGACAAATTCACTTCATACCGTTTAACGGTACGCATATCAATTTGAATCTGACAATGTGTTACAGTACTGTCTGTCAAAGTTCCAGTCCATCGCAGAAAAAAAGAAACATAAAAATTTAATAAAAGTTGCCATATTTAATTCTAGTTTTAAGATTAATTTTTTGTTCCAGGAACTGGAAATTGATAGACTGTACTGTAACTACTTTGTCAGAATAATAATAATAATAATAATATCCATTCTTTAAAATGGTATGAATTAAAATCTCCTGCAATTTACCCCCAAATTGTATACTTTTGCTCGCTGTCGGACCTTTAACCCCTGAAAAACATCTGCAACAAAAGATTTTTAACACGCTTGTAAATAAAAAAAAAAACAGATAATCGGGATGGCTGTAGAGTAAATACCACAAGAGGGCCACGATGACCCTGTATCGCTCCACTGGCTAATAGGTACAAACCATATATACACCAAACATTACCAACAGTACAGTTCTAGGTCAAATGGTTTCGAACAACAGGACTTATGAAGTTTTCTCTATAAAAGCCCATGTGAAAGTTGTGAACCCAGGGCGAGACCATTTTTTACCACAGAGCTATAGTTACTTGAATCCTGGTAGAGGTCCACAACATACTGTCACCTACCAAATAATACAGGTCTAGGCCATATGGTTATAAACAAGAAGATTTTCGAAGTTTTCTCAATATAAAGCCCCTATAAAAATGAGACCCCTGAGGAGTTGGTAATTTTGATCCCAGGGCTAAATTCTGAACAAATTTAGAAGCGATCCACAGATGAAGCTATGTGCCACATTTGGTAGCCCTAGGATTCATGGTTAAGCGTATAAAGGTTTTAGAACTTTCACCCTATAAGCACGTGTTAAATTTAAGACCCATGGGGTGGGTCCAAATTTTACACATCGGCTTTAATTTGAATAATTTGAAAGAGGCCTACCAGATGATAACACTCAAAAAATATTAAGCTCTAGCTCATGGTCAGGAATAAAAAGACCCCAGGGCGATAATATTAACAATCTTAGTAGAGGCCCACTAGATAAATATTCATGCAAAATTTGGTAGCCACAAGTTTTATGGTTAGGAACGAGAAAATCTTTAGTTTTCACTATACAAGCCCAGGTAAAATTTCTGACTGTCAGGGCGGGACCAAATTTGACTCCAGGGCTATAATTTGAAGACTCTTGGTAGAGGCCCACCAGATAAAGTTACAAGCCAAATTTGGTAGCCCTAGGCCCTATCGTTAGGAAGGAGAAGATTTTTAAAGTTTTCACTATATAAGTCTATGTAAAACTTGTGACCCCCGAGGCAGGTCCAATTTTGACTCCAGGGCTATAATTTGCAGAATCTCGGTAGAAGTCCATTTGATGAATCTACATACCAAACTTGGTAGCCCTAAGCCTTCTGGTTAAGAAACGAGAAGATTGTGCAAGTTTTCGCTATGTAAGCCCATGTAAAATTTGTGACCCCTGGGATGGGACCAATTTTCATCCCAGGGTTATAATTTGAAGAATCTTGGTAGGGGTCTATTAGGTGAAGCTACATGCCAAATTTGGTAGCCCTAGGCCTTATAATTTAGGACAAGAAAATCGTCAAACTTTTTCAATTATTCAGTTTCGTTGCCATGGCAATCAGAGTTTTTACATAAAACAAAATCTTTCAAGAAATTATAAAGAGAACCATAGGAGGATCATTTTTGTTGGAAACTGGACGGGTAGTTTCAGAGAAGAAGATGTTTAAAACAAAAGTTAACGTAGGCATGCACGCATGGCGGACACATGGCCATGACACAAGCTACACGTAGCTGGCCTTGGGCCAGGGGAGCTAATTTAACGATGATTAATTAATCGTTTAGCCTTGTGTTGTTTAACGATACTTGTCTGCTGCAAGACAAAAAAGAGCAGTCTGCAAGATGCATCAATACAAAGTATGTTAACAGGTCCTATCTCCTGTAACTCTTTACAAGTCCAAACTGAAAACGTTTGCGATATAGGTGGCCCAAAAGATTGGATTTGTCTATGAAAGGGTTTAAAAAAACGTGGGAAAAGGAGAAAATGCTGGTTACCTGCATTTTCTGCTTTTCCCTACAATTTTTTCAAAATCTTTCTACATCAGGGCCGTTAAAACTTGTGATTGTTTGGCAAAGGGGTAAAGAAAAACTCCAGCCAATAGCAAAAACTCAAACAATGCAATTCCAAAGCTCTTTTTCACTCAACAAAATCTTGCCGTATCGGGCAGTGAAGAACCAAGACCAGGCCGCACTTTCTGTGCAGTCTGATCTTGATCGACACTGTCTGCAAAAGAGCGTCAAGTCAAATAAAAAAGGCTAAGGGTTTAGTACAGAACTGCAATTCAATAAGCAGAAAATGTCTGTACGCAAGCGGCGTGTCGACAGATTCATTTAGCGTTTGTTTGTTGTTTCACCCATTTCCGAGTTTGCTAACTCCTTTGTATTATACAAAATTTCGGATTTTAGGTCTTCTCTACCTACTGCTAAACAACCGGTACTTAAGGTCTTTAAAGAGGGATGTTCAGATTTTTATATTACCAAACGTTTAATGATTTGTCACTGAATTAATCCTTAGGCTGCTGAGCGCGACTCAAGGACCTTTTGCGGACAGCGTAGATCAAGATCAGACTGCACAGAACGTGCAGTCTGATCTTTGATCTACACTATCCGATAAGGAGATATCTTTCCCCAAAAGAATACCTTTGAAATAGCAAAATTTGGGTTGTTAGTAGTAAAGGAGGGGGGCTCCGGGACTCGGTCCCGGTGCCCCCCTCCCTGGAGCAAATTTGTCCCTGTACAGCCCGCCACGGCGGGTTGTAGGGGGACAAAATGGGCGTGGTTTCGGCCAAATTTGCATAAAAATCTATTTTTAGTAACAACTCTGCTGGTGCCCAGCGCTGGGCGCAGACTCGGCGCAGACTACTCTACTCCTATGCTGGGCCCAGTAACAGCCTATTGTACTGATGGACCCATGCTATTGTAGTGGTGAGTCCATGCTGGGTCCATGCTGGGTCCATACTGGATCCACCAATCAGAAGCCAGTATTCGATCACGTGATTATATGACGTCACAGATTGGGCCAAGCAATCAGAGCCAAGCACAGACTCAACACAGGCTCGGCGCAGACTCAGCGCAGACTACTCAGACTACTCTACTCCTATACTGGGCCCAGTAAGCAGTGCTCAGCTCAGTCTGTTCCACGATATGGGTTATTTTTTCCCTTCTCAGCTTGGACCAGGCAAAGACCATCGTTGGACTTAGTCTTTTTTCCACGATATGAGTTATTTTCCCCTCCTCAGTTTGGCTCAGGCAGATAGTATCGTTGAACTTAGTCTTTTTTTCCGTCTTCGTTCGCCTCAGGCTTTCTCTATCACCGTTGGACTTAGTCTTTTTTCCACGATATGGGTTATATACCCTCCTCAGCTTGATTCAGGCAAGGGGTCTGTTGGACTTGGTCTTTTTCTCTAGCTTCGATCGTTTCTGTAGGACTTAGCCATTTCTCTACCTCCGTAGGACTTAGTCTTTTTTCCACGATATGGGATATATCCCTCCTCACACTGGTTCAGGTAGAGACCGTCGTTCGCCTTGGTCTTTCTCAATCATCGTTCACCTCAGCCTTTCTCTATCACCGTGTTGGTCTTAGTCTTTCCTCCGTCTTCGTTCGGCTTGGTCTTTCTCTACCATTGTGTTGGACTTAGTCTTTTCTCCACGATATGGGTTATATACCCTCCTTAGCTTGATTCAGGCAAGGCCACTGTTGGACTTAGTCTTTTCTCCGTTTTCGTTCAACCTAACCATTTCTCTGCTTTCGGTCGATTTAGTCTTTCTCTACCATCGTTGGACTTAGTCTTTTTCTCCACGATAGGCCTATATGGGTACTTGGGAAAACATTGTGTTGGACTTAGTCTTTTCTCCACGATATAGGCTATACCCTTCCCCTCTGGGGATGTGGACTTAGACTTTTCTGTAGACATTGTAGATAAATCATAGAGTGCGTTATGTTCTATCTACATGCTTTCGCCTCGGAATTAACATTAACCAATCGTTGGTTTCGTTACATTTTTTGGAGGTGATGCTCTTAGGTATTGTAGATAAATCATACAGTACGTTATGATCTATCTACATGCTTTAGCCCACGTTCGCGCTCTTAAATTTAACGCAAAGTAGGTCAATCCCCCTACCAAGCTATAAAACCAGCAGATTTCTCTATATGCCATTTCATTTCCACGATGAAGTTGTCCGAATTTTGTTGTGGGTTCTTTGGTGGAAAGAAGTTCGAGAAGGAGGTGAAGGAGAAATGGGATTATGAGTGGGCTAGCCAAGACCAAGAAAGTTTTTACTTTCTTCAAATTGTCAAAAACAAAAAAGTAAAAAAAAAAGTCAAGTCGTATACATATGTTTTTATATTTTTATTTAAAACTTTTGTACAATGATCATTTTCTGAGTGTGAAAAACAATTATCTTGCAGGCGAGTCCATGTGTGACGGGTGAACAGGTAGTATTTGTCTGTATAGTGCAATGAAATCAAATGAGATATTGTACAACAGTTTAACCGATGGTTACAATAGACTCGTCTAGTGAGTATATATAGGGTGCAAATTTCTAATAATATTATCGCTGCTGCAGTATTTCGCGTGTAGTATCGGTACCATGATTGAAATTTTATATCGACGCTTAAAATTGTGCTGGGAGTATATTTTATTATCAGTTTTGGTAGGATGTAAACCCATAGTGTTAAATGTACAACTATAACGGATGGACGGGTCTGTTAAATGTTCGATATCTGATCTATATTTTGTCATGTACGTGGTTCTTTGTTTTTTGGTAATTTGATTTTCAATGATGTTTTGTGCTGCCAACGTAAACCGATTTTAAAAATTTCTTTTTGTATTCCTGCTTTCAGCATAGATTCTCTTTTAGTCGCTTTGTTGACTTAAATCTCACAAATAGTTAAAAAACGAAGCTTATGTGGATAGTAAAGCCCTGTTTTACTCACAGTCGTTTTCCCAAAATCAGTTCGTCTCAAACGGAATTTTAGAGGTGACTCCTCCGCCTCCTCATCAGTGTCACACAGGCCGTCGACATGAACACATGCAATATATGCGCTAAACAGTTTAAACGGAGGGATAATATGCTGCGTCACAAAAGAAGCGTTCACCACCAGGACCAAGATTCTGACATGGAACATTCCGAGGATATGGAGCAACAGACTTACGAAAGCACTGACAAATCAGAGAGTAACGAATCAGAGAGTGACGAGCAACAGTCTTACGAAAGCACTGGCGAATCAGAGAGTGACGAATCAGAGAGTGACGAGCAAGTGACAAAATACGACCCATGGGATATTCTCATACAAGAGGCAACTGAGCAATGTCGGGAGGCTTTTGAAGAGGCGGTTTCTGAACTTACCCGACACAACAGATTAGGAATAAAGGCTGCAAGACACAAAGCATACGAAGATTTACGGTCATCTTATCGGAAAGCACTGGGTAACGTCTTAAAGAGCAGGATGGTGTGGTTTAATGCAATGAGGAAGGATCCGGTATACAAGAGTATGCGCAAAAAAGTTAGCGATCTGATGAATACGGAAAATTTCACTAGAGACGAAGCTTGGAAATATACCATAAGCAAACGCAAATATTTCTTGGATTCCATCCTCGATGATTTTGGTCCTCCGCCAGTGGAAACAATTGACAATAACCAGGAAACAGTGATAAAGTGGCCACACCAGAATTTAACTCCTATTTTAAAGAGTTAAACCAATGACATTATATTCGAGTCTTTTGCTGTTTCAATTTAAATCGTAATAAAAATAATATCTATAACACACATCTGTTTTTCTTTTTACACACCCATTCTTGCGATCTGTAATCCGACTCCTCGAGGCTGATAATCACCTCAAACTTGAATCCTCTTCACTCCGCTAGCCTCCTCTTCACTCCGCTAACCTCCTCTTTTCCGACTCCAAAATGAAATAACTCAAAAAAAGACCAAGACCAACATGGCCTTTTAACCCTAAAGCTACTTAAAGACTGAGTCCACTTGTATGTCCACCAAAAAGTGTACAACGATCAGGATTTCGTACTATAAAACACCGCTGAGCGATTCTGAGCTGGCGTATAGCACAATTCAAACAGATCATATAGACAAGCTACAAAGCAATATGCTCTTTAACCCTAAAGCTGCTTAAAGACTGAAACCTCCAGACAATGTCCAAAGATCATGCTGGTAGGAGTCAAAGAAAAGACTAAGTCCAACGATGGTAGAGAAAGACTAAATCGAACGAAAGCAGAGAAATGGTTAAGTTGAACGAAAACGGAGAAAAGACTAAGTCCAACAGTGGCCTTTGGCTGAGCCAGTCTGAGTCGGTATATCGTCCATATCGTGGGAAAAAGAATAAGTCCAACGAAAGCAGAGAAAAGCCTAAGTCCACATCCCTAGAGAGGTGGGCTATAGTCCCATATCGTGGGAAACAAGGCTAACTCCATCGGTGATAGAGAAAGATTGAGGCGAGCAAAGACGAAGAAAAGACTAAGTCCAACAACAATGATAGAGAAAAGTCTGAGACGAACAACCAACTGTGTATAGCACTAAGGGAGACAAGTCTTGTCTGACTGATTCAACCATGATACGGTATATAGCTCATATCGTGGGGAAAAGACTAAGTCCAACGATGCTCTCTGCCTGAACCAGCGTGAGATGGCATATAGCCCACATCGTGGGGAAAAGACCAAGTCCACCAGTCTGAGGCCATGGGGTAACCGTAGTATGGGGACAACCTTGTCCACATGTCTAAAAAAACCTGACTCCTCTTCACTCCTCTTTTCCTCCTCTTCACTCCTCCATCCTCCTCTTTTCCTCCTCTTCACTCCTCCATCCTCCTTTTCACTCCTCTTTCGGCATATATCCTATATCGTGGGAAAAGACTAAGTCCAACAATAATAGAGAAAGCCTAAGGCAAACGAAGTCGGAGAAAAAAGACTAAGTCCAACAATAATAGAGAGAAAGCCTAAGGCAAACGAAGTCGGAGAAAAAAGACTAAGTCCAATATGGCAGAAAAAGCCGTAGTATGGGATAAGCTTGTCCCCATGCCTAAAAAACCTGACTCCTCTTCACTCCTCTTTACCTCCTCTTCACTCCTCCATCCTCCTCTTTTCCTCCTCTTCACTCCTCCATCCTCCTCTTCACTCCTCTTTCGCCATATAGCCCATATCGTGGAAAAAAGACTAAGTCCAACGGTGATAGAGAAAGCCTGAGGCGAACGAAGACGGAAAAAAAGACTAAGTTCAACGATACTATCTGCCTGAGCCAAACTGAGGAGGGGAAAATAACTCATATCGTGGAAAAAAGACTAAGTCCAACGATGGTCTTTGCCTGGTCCAAGCTGAGAAGGGAAAAAATAACCCATATCGTGGAACAGACTGAGCTGAGCACTGCTTACTGGGCCCAGTATAGGAGTAGAGTAGTCTGCGCTGAGTCTGCGCCGAGCCTGTGTTGAGTCTGTGCTTGGCTCTGATTGCTTGGCCCAATCTGTGACGTCATATAATCACGTGATCGAATACTGGCTTCTGATTGGTGGATCCAGTATGGACCCAGCATGGACCCAGCATGGACTCACCACTACAATAGCATGGGTCCATTAGTACAATAGGCTGTTACTGGGCCCAGCATAGGAGTAGAGTAGTCTGCGCCGAGTCTGCGCCCAGCGCTGGGCACCAGCAGAGTTGTTACTAAAAATAGATTTTTATGCAAATTTGGCCGAAACCACGCCCATTTTGTCCCCCTACAACCCGCCGTGGCGGGCTGTACAGGGACAAATTTGCTCCAGGGAGGGGGGCACCGGGACCGAGTCCCGGAGCCCCCCTCCTTTACTACTGTTGTTACTATCGGCTTGAACGTTTCATTTCACTTATTTAGAAGTAAAAGGGTTAAGTAAAATAGCCTACAAACCATCAGTAAAGAAAAACAAAACAAAACAAAATTTCTTTTTTTGTATTTCATTAATGGGCTACGTAGCCCTGTAGCTGTATTCAACAACGACTCTTAGTTAATCTAACTGCTCAATTTGAAGATATAAACATCTGGGTCCGTATTCACCAACCATTCTTAAGAATATTCTTAGTCTTATTCTTCAAGACTTTTTACATTTGAAAGTAACACAACTCCTGATTGGCTAAACCAAATGGTTTAGCCAATCAGGAGTTGTGTTACTTTCAAATGTAGAAAATTCTGGAGAACAAGACAAAGAACGTTCTTAAGAATGGTTGGTGAATACGGGCCTTGATTTGCAGTCGGAAAGTTTTCGAAATTTCAGTCACAACAATAGATAAGTTTAATAGTTAACCCTTTCCCAAACAAGCCCTGGTTTTCACGTGTCTGCAGTACAAGCCTTTTGAAAACACTGTGGGAAAAGGAGAAATTGCTCGTAACGAGCAATTTCTCCTTTTCCCACAGTGTTTTCTACCCTTTTGGAGAACTTTCTGTCATTTTCATCAAATTCAAAATTGTCGCCTGAAAACTCTTTCAATTTGGACCAGTCTAAAATTTGTCGTTTGGGAAAGGGTTAAATAATTTATAATCGTTCCTCTTTAACAAAAAATAATTATATATCTCGTCAATCACAGATACACCTTTAGAGGTGGAACCGATATATATGCAAACCAGCATACAAACGTAAACGAAGCAGGTGCTCAGGCTAGGGATGTCTAAAAAACGATCCAGGATCAGACGGCATGTTCTGTGCATTTTGATTCTTAGCCTATGCTGTCCGCAAAAAGCTATTAGTATTATTTCATGCATTCTTAAGGTTGACACTATTATCTTTTTTAGCTCTAAATATATAAACAATGCTCTGTAAAAAAAAAAAAAAGGGGGGGGGACTTAATGCCTCTGCGAAAAGTATCGACCCAGGTCAGCCTGCGCGGACCTGGGACGAAAATTTTCGCTATTGGTACATTTTCTGTATGTCCAAGGACCATTCTACCTCATGATGAAGTCAGTTGGTAAAAAGAAAGGTTATTATGAATCCATAGGTAACTAATGTTTTCCTTGGTTTCATGCATCACGGAGATGCATTAAGCCCCCTTTTGCCAGAGCACAGCTCATATGAAACCGACCTCTTGCGATGGCTAAAAATACAATCTAACGTTGCTGAAAGTCAGATTTTGACTTAAATATCTTAAAGACTTGACTAAAGAAGCGGACGGTATAGATCCAAGATCAGACTGCACATTCTGTGCAGTCTGATCTTGATCTATGCCGTCTGCAAAGGCCACTGCTTTAGCCTTGGGTTCAATTCTGTGAACGGAAGCATAAGTCTGATAGAGAATCTTCACTGTAAAATTCATAGCATTTTAAGCTGTCAGTTTTTGCTGTTTATAATAAAACGCCCATCCATCATTATTGAGAAGTAAAAGAAGAAAAAAATAGGCATCAAAAGATAAACACACAAGTATTGTTTATATGTAAACTTATTGCTTATCAGCCAAATTAGGCTTCCTCTTGAGTTTTGAAATAAAAAAAAAACTAAGTCGTAATTTGCAATAACAACGCAAACAAGAAAGATATTTGAAAAAAAAAAAGTAGACAACGTTCACAAGAGGTACTGGAATATTAAGGTCGCTTTTTTAGTTTTTATTAAAGTAACAAGAGCTGCCAAAAGTAAACAAAGCTGGTGTTATAACGCATTTAAATTCAAGTCATACCATTTAAAGGCATGGAAGTGATAGTGACCACGAGCTTCTGTTATGGTTCGTTCGGTCCAAGTGTTAGCCGCTGGCAGAGAAATCAACATAAAAACTCGGTTAAAAGTTGCCAAGTCACTCTATCTTTTGTTTACTTTTTGCCTAATTTTAAAATTAATTTTTCTGCCGGCAGCTAACACTCGGACTGACCACACAATAACAGGTTGTCGTCTTCACAATGTTTTCTCATACTTTTAAATGGCGTGATTTACATTTAAATGCATTTTGACGTATGTATTGTTGTTTTGGACGCTATTGGGCCTTTTAAATGCGCAGAGAAATAATGAAAAGTAACAACGCTAGCGATTGCCCCTTTTTCATCGTTGCATATTGCTGAAAAGTCATATTTTCAGTTTAAGATATCTTTCATTATAAGCTATTAACCTTTAAAGTGCCTTTCACTACTATAGTTGCCTTTGCGGCAAGTGTAGATCAAGATCAGGCTGCACAAACGTGCAGCCTGATCTTTGATCTACACAGTGCGCCTTACTTATTCACTGTAGACAAAAGCAACTAAGAATTTGCTAGTATTTGGGTTATATATCTAGGAAAGAAAATATTTGTTGGGTTTATTTGGCACCCTAAGGGTTCATTATACTCATCGTTGAAAAGGGAGCCGTTGCAGCTAAAATGGTGTGTCTGAAAATAAGTGTTTACTGTACAAAGAGGACTTATACGGTAAAGCATTGAAAATATCGAATTACTAATTAATACAATAAAAGGGTTTTCCCCTTTCACATCCATTTGCTAAGTTGTGAATCTGTCCCGCGCGGTATCGATTGACGGTAGCAACCCTTGTATAGTTGTGCCATGAATGGGTTAACAAAAAAGTCTGCAAAAGTACCCGCAGAGGGCAACTGGATAAACATTTCTCCATTTTTGACCAGCCGCAAATTACTATTTGTTCATTCGAGCCTAATACCAGAAAGTGCGTCAAAAACCAGTTCATGCATCTACTAAAAAAAAAGCATCAAAAACCAGTTCATACATCTACTATAAAAGAAACCCTACCATCAAAAAGTGTTATGGCTTGTAGGGATTTAAGTCTGTCGCTGCCAATTAAATAAAGTCGACTCTTCTTAGAGATCTAAAAGTATTTTTGAATCGAAAATGAAGACCATTTCTTGCAAAGTTTAGCATCAGGTATGCGACGGTAATGATCCAAGACCACGTTTAGTGCAGTCTGATTTTGATCTACTTCGTCTTCATAAGCTATCCAAGGCGACATTGGCAGTGAAAGAATTAATGCATCTCTGCGCGGACTGCGCAGGCTGACCTGGATCGATAGTTTTGGCTGATGAATATAACCACACAGCGTGGCTCATATAACACAGCACTGCAATGCATCTTGAAAACGCGAAATTCCGAAATATACTACACAAAAATTATATCATTTCATCACATAACTACCCTTGTTTTCAGTGTAATACAGCCAGTACGAATTTTCCCATCTAACACTCGTTTGAGAAAAGCAAATAGTTAGGTATTTTGTCAACACTTTGTAATCATACGCCTCATTTATAAGACATTGCTGACCCAGATTTCTTTTCGAAATTAACTACCGAAAGAAGTGATCGTGATTAAGCTGCGAATATCATCATCTTTAGATGCAAAACAAAATTATTACATGCACGTTTCTTTGGATCTATTTTACGTCCATACTTCACCTGTCACAGACAGAACAGGCTTCATGTAAATTTCAATACACATGTAAAATATAAGCATATGTTTTAAGACATTATGAAATATAATTCTTGATATACAGTCTTGTGATGAAAAAGAATCTTACATTCGTTGGCTTTTACGATAAAACTTCATCAAACCTACAACAGAAAAATGTTATTCTCGCTAAAGGCTCGCTTAATAACATTTTTTCTAGACTCATTTGATAAAAGTTTATCTCAAATGCCAACTCATTTCGTTCATTTCTGGATTCCGATATAATAAAACGAGCTGCTGCTGACTCGTTCTCGGGATCCCTGTGTCGGTATGCGATTGTCTAATCCATTAGACCGCGCCGTGCAATTGTATATGCTAAATTTAATGTAGCATGAAAAACAAATGAGCCATGCTCTGGGAAAAGGGGCTTAATGCATCTCCGTGATGCATGATACCAAGCAAGTCATCACATTATTATGGATCCATAAAATCCATTGTGTCTAACAACCGACTGTGTCATGAGGTAGAAAGGTTCTTTGACATGTAGAGGATTGACCGATAGCAAAAAAGACCCAATCCAGGTCAGCCTGCGCAGTCCGTCAGTCTGTGCGGACTGCGCAGGCTCACCTTGGTCAATACTTTTTGGAGATGCATTAAACCATCTATTCATAAAGCATGGCTTATATTCTGTAACAGTCTATACAGATGATCAATTATGTGATTTTTTACAAGTTATACCCCCGTGGCCGTCTCTAGGGGTGATAAAGTAACTTTAGACAAAGCATACAAGTAGAGCTCAAGTCTAGTAATGTCAAGAACAAGTAAGACAAGCTTACATGAAAAAGCTGTCTTGATGATATGACTTTAAAATGCGATTCAAACCAATTCTTTTACTCACCATGTTACGTGTTCTGGACTCTTGTTATATACATACAAATTTTCCGACCTTTAGTCTCACAGAGGTCAAATTTTCCCACGTAGCTCGAAGCAAAATATGAAGCCCTGGGCTACCTTTCACTAAACTGCGTAGGATTTATGCAAATTATTTGGGATTGTATATATACACATATACGATCCCTGTTTTACCCTAAGATATGTTCTGGCATAGTATTATTAAAATATCAACTAAAATTGTAAAGCTATGCGGTTTAGTGAAACTTATTTTTCACACTTTATTCTTGGTAACTTAAACTGCGTACGCAAATTTCGCACGTACGCAGATTAATGAAAGGCAGCCCAGGAAACCTACTACAGCACAGCACATTTTATATATGGATCCGGAGTATCACGAACTCCATTTATCAAACGAATCACCCATGGTTGACACAACGACAAAACCTTCTGTATTGATGTTAAACAGGGATACATAATGAAAATACAGATGTACTTTATGGTTAAATACCATGCAGCGATGCGTTATGGGAAACAAATTACATTCTGTTTTATGGTCTTTGAACTTCTCTGGTGCATATATGGAAAAAATAATAAGGTCTCGATTAACGGAATACATGCATTTGTTGGACCAGGACATTGTTCGACTCATCAATATATTCAAATAATTCTTTACCGGAGTTTTAACGGCCCTGAGGAAAAATGCGTTTGAAAACCTTGTGGGAATATAGGAGAAAATACTGGTAAACACTATTTTCTCCTTTTCCCACAATGTTATCTACCCATCGCGGAAAAAAAAAAAAAAAAAAATGAATCATATTTTAATTAGTCGTCTGCAAATGATTTCAATTTCGACCAGTCTAAAATTCTGTCGTTTTGGTAAAGAGTTAACCGGAAGCTACAACAAAGTCCACTAGCTCTTGAAGCCAACATGATTGTTCGTTTAATGTTGTAACACCTTTTCAAAATTATTTCAGTAACACAGCGTAGGCCAATGCACCTACTCATGCCTTCCTGGAGTTTCTTTTAGCTATACTCCACACAACATTCTTTCCGTGCCACTAGCTGGTTTTTTGAACATAAACATCGACGTCTGGGGCTAGCGTATCTGACTGGTGACCTGATGGTTTCGGGTTCGATACCAGGTTGCGGCAAACTTTCCTTCCTGCGATTTTTCGCATCTCACCTCTGATGCATGTGAGAAAAATAGTCAGTGGCTTGGAAAGAAAGTTATGTCAGTACTGGTGTAAGAAAGCCAGGAAATACATGCGTTGGTGAACTGACCGCCGTGACATTGCCTAAGTAGTTAAAACGGCGTTAAACTCCAATACAAACAAACATCGTCAAAACATAGCTCAACCATGAGATCACAATAATTTCTGTCGGAGTGACTATCATCAGTCCTCGGAAACCATCTAGCAGAGCAGTGGATTCGAACCAGCCATCCCCTGTTCTTAAGTCCTGTACGCTACCGACCGCGCCACCGACTTGATATATTTGGCACTGAACGAACAAACCGATTACCACACAGTCACGAGTTTTAAAGGCCCTGAAGGAGAAAGCATCTGAAAATATTGTGGGAACCAGCATTTTCTTCTTTTCCCAAAATGTTTAACCCCATTTTAAAGACATCAGTAATCTTTTTAGCTTCAAGCATTTTGTCAGCTTTACATGTTTTCAGTTTGGACAAGTCTAAAATTTTGTAATGTGGTAAAGGGTTAAACAGTAGCCATGGCTTCGTGGTTATTAACGCTTAGATTGCTAAGATCGACTCAGTGACCTTTTGAAGCTAGTGTATATCAATATCAGATTGCACAGAACGTGCAGCCTGATCTTGGATCTATATTGTCCGATAACGTGTTACTTTTTCCGCAAAATATATCTTTGAAATGCAGAATTTGGGTATATGATATCGGCTTGAAAGTTTCATTTTTATTTTGAGCCACGCTCTGCAAAAAGGGGGCTTAATGCATCTGCGAAAAGTATCGACCCAGGTCAGCCTGCGCAGTCCGCGCAGGCTGACCTGGGCCGAAACTTTTCGCTATTGTCAATTTTCTGTATGTCAAAGGTTCAGTCTACCTCATGATTCAGTCAGTTGTTTAACCCTTTCCCAAACAACAAATTTTGGACTGGTCCAAATTGAAAGAGTTTGCAGATGACAATTTTGAATTTGATGAAAATGGCAGAAAGGTTTCAAAAAGGGTAGAAAACACTGTGAGAAAAGGAGAAATTGCTCATTACGAGCAATTTCTCCTTTTCCCACAGTGTTTTCAAAAGACTTGTACAGCAGGCACGTGAAAACCAGGGCTTGTTTGGGAAAGGGTTAAAAAGGAAAAGGCTATTATGGATCCATATTTATATGATGGCTTTACAGGTGCATTGCACGAAGATGCATTAAGCCCTCTTTTGCCAGAGCATGGCTCATTTATTTAGCAGATTAATGGTTAATTGGCTCCATTAGGACAAAGAAATATTGAAACTATTCTTTGAAGTACAACATCAAAGATGGATGGGTTATGTATACACTTTCACCTGCATTTTATTGGGCACCATGAAATTAACCCAGCGCCTTCACAGCCAAAGTTACCCTAGCGACCGGTGTAGTTCAAGATCAGACTGCTAAAAACGTGCAATGGATCTGATCGTTGATCTACACTGTCTGCTTTCCTTATGCGTTCTATTTTTTTCCTGTTCCTAGACTGAAAATAAAAAAAGTCTGGTGAGTTGACTTGGCACTCTATGGGTTAATAAAACAATGAGTGGAACTAGATACCCTGCGGAATTGTTAATTGGTATTCAGTTCTCGCATTCCATTCACGCATGCGCGGTAAAGATCTCAAAGGTATAACGAGGAGTAATACTCCTTTTTAATTACCTGTAATATAATCATCTTTTTGAAAATATATGTTTTTCATTATCTATACCATCAATTAAATGCACGTAGTTTTATAATCTTTCTTTTACTGCACGGGCAAACATAAATGAGCCATGCTCCGGGAAAAGTGGCTTAATGCATCTCTGTGCTGCATTATACCAAGCAAGTCATCGCCTAATAATGGTTTCACACTTGGGGAGCTATATGGGCTACGACGGTATTTCAGATTGAAAGGTTCAACCTTATCTATTTTGTGCGTTGCAAAAGGGCTTCTAATTCATTATGTTCTCTCTTTTTTAATCCAGTATGCAAGTATAAGTTTGGTACTGTCAAGTATAGTCAAATTATATGAGACGTGTTTTATGACTTTGCTGGGGAGTAGTAAAAATGTATATATGTCAGTCTCGCCGTCATGCTTGTGAATTTTTACTACATGAAGAAAAAAGATTTAAAATAGAAGCAATGAAGAAAACTAACTCAAAAAAAAAAACACTTTATACATCCGACCTTTTATATACGCCTTTTACATTATAGCTACTTGCTAATCTTACATCCCACGATATCCTTCTCTACCCTTTTCCAGTTTAAATTTCAGCTTTTTATATCTTTGCTTATGTCAAGGTCACCTGTATATGTTACATATTCCAGAGATGACCTTGACAGGAGCAAACAGGAGCACAAAAGTAATGACCCAGTAAAACCTTTTTTCCATGCTCTTGTCGAGCAGTCACATGATGCAACAAGAAATTATGTGAATGCCAGGCAGGAGCATGGAGGAGCAACTTAAAAGTCTGTCATCAATCGTGATCTTCACGACAATGCTCGCCCAAGCTCTAGTGATTTTCATGTTATTATATCTTTTCTGTATGACTATGTACAACCGTGTATTTGTCGTAAAATACAATGTTCTGTTCCGTTCTGTTCATAAAATCTATCTGCCTAACAATCGACTGAATCAAGAAAAAGAGTAGTCCTTGACATGCAAAAAATTTACAAATAGCAAAAAGTTTCAACCCGTGTCAGCCTGCGCGGACTGCGCAGGCTGACATGGGTCGATACTTTTTGCACATACATCAGGCCACTTTTCAGAGAGCTTGGCTCAAATATGTGCATCTTTTCTGTGTTGTGTATTTCGTTGAGTGTGTTTTTTCTCCACTCGAATGGTGTATTACGCCGCTTTCGGTATTATGTGGAATATGTCTTATCACAATCTAATTTCTAATTCCGAATTCCAAGACGAGCCACTTGAATGGTTGTGTCGTTGAGATATCAGCCAATCATTGCACACGTCCTAGACCATAGAATAAGTAGAAAAATATTTATCAGTGTTTCTGCAGACAAAGGTAACACAGACCCTAAAAAGGCTTTACTAAACAATCCGGTGTTTGAACGCCCCTGAAGGCAGATTTTGGAAACATTGTGGGAAAGGAGAACATACAGGTAACTAGCATCTTCTCCTGTTCCCTTAATGTTTTCTACCTTTTCAAAGACCGAAATTTTCGTCTGCTGAGGCTTTCAATTTGGACAGGTCCGAAATTTCATCTTTTGGAAAAGAGTCAATTAGGTCTGAAACACGATCTAGTGCTTTAAACAATGGCACACCGAATATCCCATCTTTGGTAAGCACGGCGCCTATTTTACCAGATATTTCTTTTTTTTTTAATTCAATAACAAAAAAGATCAGATATAGAAATCCTGGGTTTTGGCCCCACTAATGACGAAAAAAAAATCTTCTTACTACATCGACACGAGTTCACTATATATTTAATAAGATCTTTTTTTTTTTGTCATTGATTTAATTTTATGAAACACGTGACTAATCAAAGAATCTTTGGTCCAAACTTTAGATTTAAATTGTATCATTAAAAACCTATAACACTTTACCGGGCACAATTTTGACCCCCCTCCCCATTTCTTTATACGTCACTGTCGCTATGTCGTTGGCAGTATGTCATTGTACCTTTGGCTTACTATGTAAGACAAACGTAACATAACAAAGTTGAATGGTGCTCGATCAAAAAGGGAAAATTCAGTGGAGACTGAAAGCCGACACTTTAATAAAACATGACTGACATTTATAAAGAAATACTGAAATAACCACTTCTTATATTCACGTCAAAATATTCCATCCTACGTACACAAGACTTTTTTTCTAAACCAAGGCTGACCACAAAAGGACACTGGGCGGTATCAATTAGAATATTGGTCAGCGCTTCCTTTGATGAGACTCAATGGATTAAAGAGAACTCAAATCTAGTTCACTGCTTTTGGACTGCTTTTGAATCGTAAAGATCGAAACATTGGGGCACGATATACGCTGTTAACTCTTTACCAAACAAAATAAACTATGCAGCAACCTGCTGTTGGCGTTGATGCAAAGTGGTACGCGATTGGTAATTTTAACCACTTATACGGGTGCACGGTGAACGAGATATCAATCTGGCCGATTTTCACTATTGTAGGCCTAGTAAGAAAAAAAATGTAACATATTCTATGTACCCGGCGTTTCTTTTTCGGCCGAGCATATATTACGAACAAACTGTATTAATTATACTGCAAAGAAATTTCTCGCGATCTGACTGGACAATATGCTCCGAATATATAGTGTTGTACACACAGCAAAATCAATGACGGCAGCGTCGGATCGTCATGAAAACAAACCGTGAAGGTCTTGCATTGTAACATTAAAAAAAGTAATGATAAACGAATGGTAGTTTGAAACAACTAACGGTCGTTTACTTTGCCGACAAATCATAAAATTCCTAGTTACTTACCTTGCAGATGTTTAATTTGTGTTTCAATTAAAATACGTCGAAAGTCTATCGCAGTGACTTCATGCACCAAACTGCACGTATTACCTAGGTTTCAGCGCAATCAGTTTTCAGTGACGTCATTTTTCAGTGTGTTTTGGGCACTCAGAAGGGAAACTGGATTTCGTAAACGTACACGATTTATGAGACCATAAAACACGGAAATTTCACTGACTATACGTCTTCGGCTCGGGGCGACATGATTTGCCACAGCCGTGAACAAGTTTCCGGATCCCCTGCCACCTGACCGTTCAAATAGTAATGTCGGTACATTTTTGGGTTAGGATTATCCTTATGTAACACCAAACTTGCTTAGCCCTTTACCAATAAAGTCCTAAAATATAGTTACCCTGGCACAAGGAAGCTTCTGAAAAGATTGTTGGAAAAGGCGAGAATGCTGGTAAGCATTTTCTTCTTTTCCCTCCATGTTTTCTACCCTTTCGCAGAAATATCCCGTAATTTGAGCCAAATTTCAAGTGACTTCTGTTTTCAATTTGGACGAGTCAGAAATACTTTCGTCTTGTAAAGAAAAGTAAAGTAGAGGACAGAAAATTAGAGTAGAGGAGAGAAAGAATGACAAACTAATCTCCTCTTATTGTTTAAGCAAAACTGATATTTTTTTTTTTTCAAGAAAGATGAAAAAACCTTGCAGCAATAATTGTTTTACATGTAAACATATGAAAACAATTCCCGACACACCTGATAAAGCCATTATAAAGTTATGATACTTGGTGAAATGGTAAAAGCACCTGTAAATCCGAGCTGTGTGGGCATGCAAAAGTGTTCTGCATGGATAAACAGAAAGAATATGGTATTTCGTCTGTACATAACAGATGATATATTTATTGTTTATTTGTTTGTTTGGTGTTTAACGCTAATTTCAAGATTATTTCAGTTGTATCATGACCTCAAGATAAAAGGGAATGATAGTATTCTAAATCCATTATTTCTCTTCCAAACCCTATGTTGTGGGTACTCATTACAATCGTCTAGATGAGACGATTCTAATGAGTACCCATAACATAGGGTTTAGTGGAGAAAGATCGATTTTTCAATTTTGAAATCAAAATCACTCCCTCTATCTGGAGGTCTGTATATGGCTACGTCCAATACTGCGTTCTGCATGGATAAAGAGAAAGAATGATATCGTACATAACCGATGGTATATACTTGTTCTTTATTTGTTTGTTAGGGGTTAAACGCCATTTTCAAAATTATTTCAGTTATATGGCTACGACCAATTCTGCGTTCTGCATGGATAAAGAAAGAGAATGATATGGTATTTCGTCTGTACATAACCGATGATATACTTGTTGTTTATTTGTTTGTTCGGTGTTTAACGACATGTTCAAGCCTATTTCAGTTATATCGCCAAGGCCAGTACGTCTATCCATGCTTCCAGACTTGAGCGATTCCCGACACATGCTTCCAGACTTGAGCGATTCCCGATAGTCATTACAAAAATATGATACTTGAGGAAATGGTAAAAGCACCTGTGGTCTGAGCTGTATAAGCATACATAAGTATTTTGCGCGTATGAATAGATAAGAATGACAATTATGGTATTTCGTATTTACATGACAGATGATTTACATTTTGTCTTTCTATCTTTAAAAGTGAACGGCGTTTCTTTCCATTCTGGTTTAAGCAAATAAGTTGAATAGAACAGTGCTTGCTCGTTTGCTTGCTTGCTTGTTTGATTGATTGATTGATTGATTGATTAAATTAATTGATTGACTGGTGAGTGATTGATTGATTGAATGAATGGCGTTTTACGCCGCTATCAACATTAATTCAGTCATATCACGGCGACAACTCATATATTCATGTATTTCCTGGGTTCCACCCGTACTAGGCTAAGGCTCTGAAGTGTCTTGCCCAAGAACATTCCCACGAAAAACCCAGTGGATCCAGCCGGGCTCTAACCCGGGTCCTCCAGGTCACGAGTCCCACACTTTACCACTGAGCCACGCAGGAGCCCTGAATGGAAAGTTGCAAAGTCACGTGAAAATGCATGAACATGCAGAAGTCTCACTGTATAATTTCTGTATAAATTTCTAACATAGTTCATTTGCTTTCCTGGAAGAGACTTGCAAACATTTATTATGTAGCTATTCGTTTTTCAACGGTCCTTACTTTTTAGCTATCTACAACTACAAAAAAAAAAACCTAGAAAGGTTTGATCTTCTCAAGGTTTCAAGAATTCTTACAACGCTTCATAGGCGCGAATCACTTTAACCCTTTACCTAATAGGAAAATCTTGGACTGGACCAAAGTGAAACCATTTGCAGACGACAACATAAATGTAAAATGATTTCAAAACGATAGAAAAGATTGTGCAAAAAGGAGAAAATGCTGGTTACCAGCATTTTTCTCCTTTTCCCCCAATGTTTCCAAAATCCTTCTCTTTCAGGGTTGTTAAAACTCGGGATCATGGGACAAAAGAGTTGAACACTTGATTAATGCAGGATGAAGGAGTGTAAAGTAACATGATGGGCCACAAAGTTGTCTTTTTTAAATCTCAACACAGGTTTTGTAGTCCCATCCACTTTATTACTAGAATAATTAAAATCATGGAATATAGTTGTATTCATGCATGGGTAATTTAACATAACAAATACCTGTTCTGCCTATTTGAGCTATGCTCTTGCAAAAAGGGGTTTAGTTCATCGCCGTGATAAAAATCCATTCTGCCTGACAAGCAACTGAATTCTGAGGCAGAGTGGTTCTTTGACAAGCAGAAATTTTACCAAAAGCAAAAAATTTCGACCCATGTCAGCCTGCGCAGTCCGCGCAGACTGACATGGGTCGATACTCTTCGCAGATGCATTAAACCCACCCTTTTCTCGGAGCATGGCTCATATACTTTGTGCCTCTGGCCATCAACACAGTCTATATGTTGCAACACAACCGCTATTTGCTACATTGAACGTTTTGAAAACCACTACCTTTGATTCTCTTCTGTAGTTTTAACAGCTGCCAAAGAGTTTTCCAGTTTATTTCTATCAAAAATATGTCCACAAAACATGCCTTCACAGAACGTTAATAAAATTGGCACCTCAACTTATTGCTTTTTTTTTTTTACCTCAAACACAGCTTCCCTTGAAAAACAACTGTAAACTAGGCCCTTCCTAGTTGCAAGCCATGTTCCTCTTTGTGGTCATATGCACAAACTAGTTCGCCAAGGAATAACAAACTTGCACTCAGTTTCCCCAGAAATTAACAAACTAACACCAGAAACACCTTTTAGACATATCTTTCCATTTGCTCTGATAAAACAGTGCAACAAACGTGTTTCGTAACAAATTTTCAAATGGGACTACTACAACCCGGAAGTAGTTTACAATGACGTGTCACCATCTGAAGTTTGATAAATACGCACAATTTAGTCTGTTACATCTAAATGTACGAAAACCATTTCCGGCCTTTCTGGTAAAGTCATAATGGAAAAGAATGTCTTTGGACAAAAGAAAAAAAAACATATATCTCTCACTCGATAAACCTTTCATCATCAGTGTATATTTTGTCTATGGGATAACAGGTTCAAAATCATGTGCCGTGACGAGATAATTTATAAACACAGCTCGATAATGTTTATATTATCTTCTCATGGTTCGTGGTTTTAAACGTGTATTCCAAAAAAAATATATATATAGAGTTAATGAAAGGTAAATCAATTAGAGTTACACGATTTTGGGCGCCATGTAAACACGCAGAGCGAAAATCGTTTAGCAGGAAGGAAACAAAACTTGTTTGAAATTTATCCTTTGCCACACAATCGGGAGAATTAATGAGCTTAGCAAAGAGGGCTTTTGAAAACATCGTGGGAAAAGGAAAAGATGCTGGTAATCAGCATTTTCTCCTTCTCCTATCATGTTTTATCTTATTTCAAAAACAAACACCACCATTTGGCCACGTTTAAGCTGTTGACTGCAAATGCATTGTATTTGGACAAGTACAAACTTTTGGTGTGTGATAAAGAGCTACAGTATGTATTATCTTTACGGAGTATTGTTTATTTACACAAAAAATAAACACTCGATAACGATGGCGATAGCAAATCGCTAACCAAAGTTACACGGAGTTTTGAATTCTGTAAATGTTCAAAATATACTTTAACCCAGGCGACATTTTTTTTCGACTTAGCCAAACTGAAAGCATTTGCAGAAGACAAATCAGATTTTACACAAATTACTGTTTTTTTTTTTGTCTTTGAATGGGTGGAAAATACTCTTGGAGAAAAATACTGGTTACCAGGTTTTTCTCCTTTTTCCCACAATCTTATCAAAAGTCGTTTTCTCGGGATCTTAAGCTCTTTACCACGCAATCCCGAGTTTAAAGACCTTTGCCTAAAAGGCTTTTGAAAGTATGTAGCAAAAGGTAAAATTGCTGGTAAGCAACATTTTCTCTTTTTTCAATGTTTTCTACCTTTACAAAAACAAAATTCCAACAATTGAGCCACACTTGATTTGTCACCTTCAAAAGCTTTCAGATTGAATTAGTTTAAAATTTTGTCGTTCTGGTAAAGAGGTAAAACACGTTATCGTTTGTTAAAGATACATGTACATCCCTACAGCCCGAGAGGAAAAAAACGATGTTAAAACTTGAAAGTGTACAGAATGGCTCAGAGTTTGGTAAGCTATGTAAACATAGATAAATTATCACTATACATGATGTAAGGGATAGATAAACTCAAGGGTCTTGTCCTCATTTAAAACTGGAAACGAAAACAATGATTTCTTGGACAGCTGCAAAAAAAAAAAATGAAATGCATTTTCTATCCTACGTAATCTGTGCAACACTGCAGACAGCCGTCAGGGGCACATTTGGCATGAAAATATAAGAATAATTACCGTTTCATAAAATGAAAATGAATAGGGTTAAAAACTGACTGAAAACGAGTATAGATTTATCTCTAAAGGACGGAATTTCTAACAAAAACAATGATATGATCAAAACGTCAGATAAGCCTTAATTCTTCCAATAAAGCTTCGGGGAAGCTTTCGGTTATTACAAATTTCGTATGAAACTTGCTGAAATAATTCCTGTGCATGTTAACATGCAAAGAGCAATTTCCGGTCCATCTGATAAAGTCATTAACCCTGTGCCAAACTCCAGAGTTTTCATAACGAGCGAAAAAGCCCTTTGAAAACACTGTGGGTAAAAGGAGAAAATGCTGGTAACCAGCATTTTCTCCTTTTTGCCCACAGTGTTTTCTAGAAGTAACTTTTTAAAGACAAACTCAATAATTTCGGCCACATGTGATTTGTCCTTTGCAAATGCTTTCATTTTGGACATGTGTAAATTTTTTTTCGGGTGGTAAAGGGTTAAGAAAATGAATATGCTCTCTAACAATTGAAATCGCACCTGTTTTTCGAGCTACGTAAGCATGCAGTATGGCGATTGTTTCTAATGAATAAACAAGAAAAAGGAGGTTTTACACTTTATATACTTTCCTAAAGGTAAAGGCAATCGTTCCAGAACATAAAATTCACCACCAGGGTCAATATTCACCAGCCATTCTAATTTCAATCTTAGTCTTATTCTAGATTGAAAAAGTAACGCAACTTCTGATTGGCCATTTAGTTTAGCCAATGAGAAGTTGTGTTACTTTCAAACTGAGACAATTCTTGAGAATAAGACTAAGAATATTCTTAAAAATGGTTGGTGAATACAGACCAGGTATAATACTGGGTCCGTATTCACCAACCATTCTTAAGAACGTTCTTAGACTTATTCTTCAAGATTTTCCAAGTTTGAAAGTAACACAACTTCTGATTGGCTAAACCATATGGTTTAGCCAAGCAGAAGGTGTGTTACTTTCAAATTTGGAAAATTTTGAAGAACAAGACCAAGAATGTTCTTAAGAATGGTTGGTGAATACGGACCCTGGTCTAGTCAAAGCGGTCCGTCATTTGGATGTTTGTTCAGTTCTGTTTTCCTTGCGACGTTCGGTCGTCAAGTTGCACATGCGCACTGATATCTTATGATATACCCCAGTGTTTACAGCAGATACAGTGCCACCAGTTGCAATCTATATGAGCCATGCTCCGGCAAAAGGGGGCTTAATGCATCTCCGTTATGTATGATACCAATCAAGCCATCGCATAATTATGGATCCATAATAGCCACTTTTTAAACAATCGACTTAGACACGAGGTAGAATGGTCCTTGGACATACAGAAAATTTACTAATAACGAAAAGTTTCGGGCCAGGTCAGCCTGCGCGGACTGCGCAGGCTGACCTGGGTCGATACTTTTCGCAGATGTATTAAGCCTCCTTTTCACAGAACATGGCTCATATATCATTAAATGACTCTACAAGTCCTCAGTGGCTCAGTGGTGAAGGCGATAGATCTGTAACCAGGAAATCCTGGTTCGATCTGCGCTGGTGGTGTTTGTCACGCAGATCGCCTTATCACAAGATACTGCAGCAGATCCCTGGCCTAGCACTGGCGTAATTCAGGGAAGAGGTGAAAAGGTGAGCTGTCGCCGTGGTAAGACTGAAATTCTTTTGAAGGGAGAGTAAAAACTGCCATGTGCACATATCGAAATGATTTACAGAATCAAAAATCGTTTACCTAACCTTTGAAAGGGCCGAACCTAGGTTTAGTTTTTTATGTGCACATTGCAGATCAAGAGCAGACTGCACAGAACGTGCAGTATGATCTTGGATGTGAATTGTCCGCTCTTTCGCCGAATATTCTGATAAAAACAGTGACAAGTTTGAAATTACATCGTTTTCATGTACAAATATTGACTATCAATGTCTTTTTCAATGCTTTAGCACTAAAAGGATTAAAACTGATTAAATTGCACTAAAGCTCCTGCTTGGCTCAGTGGTAAAGTGTACGACTCGTAACCTGTAGACCCCAGGTTTGAGCCTTCGACCGATGTGAGCACTTGGCTTTTCGAAAGGGTGTCCCTGGGCAAAACGTTTCAAAGCCCTAGCCTATTACTGCTGAAACCCAGAAAACGAATGAATATTCAAGTTGTCGCCCCGTTAGAAATAATGTTGAAAGCGGCGTAAAACATCATTCAACAAATCAATATGACTCTGGAAAAAAGCTTGGTAATGAAATACACTGAGTTACGAATGTAAATTGCTCTGTATGCTTTTCTTGTAAGGGGAGGGGGAGGGGAAATAGGGCATAAAGACAAATTGACCTTACAATATAATGTCAATTACCTCGAAAAATAAATAAGTAACACGAGGCAGCACTTCTAGAGGCAATCAAGACAGGCCGTCTGCTTCGATGTATTGTTTACTACGAGCGATAAGTGAAGGAGATTTATCTATTACTAAGTGGACATCATTTCTTTAAGGCCCTTACTCTGCCAAATAAAAGAAATAAAATTTTCAAACCAATAGTATAAACCCAAATTTTCCTATTTCAAAGGCATTTTTTAGAGGAAAGATATCTCCTTATCGGACAGTGTAGATCAAAGATCAGACTGCACGTTCTGTGCAGTCTGATCTTGATCTATGCTGTCCGCAAAAGGTCAGTGAGTCGCGCCTAGCAGCCTAAGGGTTACGACCCTTAACCCGCTAAGTAAGTGAGATGAAATTATCAAATCAATAGTAGCCTACAAACCAAACAATGCTATTTCAAACCTATGTTTTAGAAAAGAAATCTCCTTACCGGACAGTGCAGATCCAAGATCAGACCGCAGTTCTGTGTAGTCTGATCTTGATCTACACTGTCCGCAAAAGGTCAATGAGTCTCGCTTAGCAGCCTAAGGATTACTCTACAAGGTGTTATTCTTTAACTTTACCAGAGGACAAAATCTTAGACTAGTCCGAACTGAAAGCATCTGCAGACGACAAATTTGATTTTGCTTAAATCGTATGATTTGTTTCTGAGAGAATAGAAAAAAGTATGGGAAAATGAGAATATGCTGGTCACCTGCATTTTTCCTTCTTTTACAATATTTTCAGAAGCCCCCTTTTCAGAACCGTTTACACTCAGGATAATTTAGCTGACGGTTCAACCCTAAAGTTACTCGAGTTTAATAACCCTGAGGAATAAAGGGTTTGAAAACATCTTGAGAAATAGAGAAAATAATTCAGATAAATGATAGAAATTTGTGTTAACGTAAACTTTGGTTATAAAAACAAATTCTCAATTAAATTTGTTATAAAAACGTCACTCGATGTACATGTATATAAATCATGTGTTATGTAATTATAATTATTATATGGGCCAGAGGCTTTAATGGGAAAAAAAAAACATCGGAATAATCCCCAATAGATGATATCTTTTTAAACGGGCCTTCATTTGATGTGAATTGAATTCTTAGTTAAACACTGATAAATACATGTACCAGCAGGGGCCTAGCTTGCCCAAAATGAAGTAAACGCAAAAGTGAAGGTAGAATTCTTTCCCGAGGAGCAAAGTGCCGAGAAGGGGACGCGATTTTCCAGGAGGGTCTGGAAGGCCTCCTCTCTCTCTCTCTCTCTCTCTCTCTCTTAAAAGCAAAAGTTTTGAATTGTAGAAGCTATTTGGTAGCCTCTGGTGACGTTTTTTTTCCCGTATGTACGCTACTGCGTTTTTGCGTACAGGTAGCTACGCCCCTGAAAACTATATGAAAATTATACCCTTTTTCGTGGAAACTTCCAGATACATGGACGGTTACATGCAGTAAAAAGATAAAAATATCGCGTTGAAATAAAGAGTTGGTCACTTTGCAATCGGGAACCTGTCTAATTTCATGAGATCAGATATGACGTCCCCATACTTATTTGAATGCAATCCCACATAATCAATCTCGACGTGCCGCGGTTATAACCGCATGGCATTCCAGCAAATCTTTGCCAAATTCGACAGCGAAATCTCAAATTACCTCAAGAGGTTACACAGACCTTTAAGGAAATAACACTCTTTCTTTCCTTGTTCTGACATTTTCGTTCTTCTTTACTGATAGTTTATCAGTTTCTTTTTATTTTGCTTTCGTCTTAATCCGTTTGTAAAATGGTTACAAATAACTAACTGAGCCATGCTCTGGCAAGGGGGGATTCATGCATGATACCAAGTAAGTCATCGCATAATCGTGGGTCCGGCATAAAGTCCATTAATGTCAAACAACCGACTGAATCATGAGGTAGACTGGTCCTTTGACATACAGAAAATTGACCAATAGCGAAATGTTTCGGCCAAGGTCAGCCTGCGCGGACCGCGCAGGCTGGCCTGGGTCGATAACTTTCGCAGATACATTAAGCCCCCTTTTCATAGAGCATGACTCATATATATACTGGAACTAAACTTTATTTATTATTTTTTTTTTCAGTATTCGAAAGTAAATATTTATAATCTACATCGCATAAACAGAGATTTCGTTTGACAGTACATACTGTGAAAAAAGGTATAATGTAAAATAAATAGATGATTATATACTCACATTTCAACACTTTAATTATCCAATCAGTTTCCGCTCCAGTTCACGTGATATCAACAAACCAATGAAATATGACTAAGCACAACAGAACGTCAATATCTTAACTCTGATTTCAATGTTAAGTTTATCCGTAGCGAAAAATGCATCGTATAGTATTTTTCCCTTCGAATAATAAATTATCAAGTGATTAATATAAGTTGTAAAAACTTGTTTCAGAATAGAGGCAAAATAAATGTGTTTGATCTTAAAGTCTTTTTTTTTTTTTCAATTCTGTTATAAAGCTTTGAACTAAAAATTCTGTTCTACGAATATTTTCTTTTCTTTTTAAGTCTTTCCCTGGCACGAGTAACATAAATGACAATTGCAAGCGCCGTAGATCAAAATAATGGCACAGACTTTGCAGTCTGATCTTTAATCCTTAAGCTGCTAAGTAAAAAAAGAATAATTCAAGTCGATAGTAAAAACCCCACTGCTGCTATTTCAAACTTATTTTTTGGGGGAAAAATATCTCATGATCGGACAGTGTAGATCCAAGATCAGACTGCACGTTGCAGTCTGATCTTGATCTACACTGTCCGCAAAGGGTCCTTGAGTCGCGCTTAGCAGCTAATTCACCGATGTATTCGAGAATGATAGTTAAATTCCTCCTCATTTATCCCTTTCCCTTGAACAATCCCGAATTTAAACGACTACAGGAAAAAGACATTTGAAAACACGTAGGGAAAAGCACTACTGGGAACCAGCGTCTTTTCCTTTTCCACAATATTTTCATACCTTTCAGAAACCTTTCAGGAACAAATTCAATCTTTTGATCAATGTTTTATTTGTCGTCTCCAAATGCTTTCAATTTGGACAAGCCTAACATTTTGTCGCATAGTCCGACTTTATTATACACTTTCGGCTAGACAGCCTCAAATCGGTAATTACTGTAATTAAGTAGTTCATTACTGAAAATATCCATTTTACTATTGTATCATAACTAGCACTCTAAGAATATATCAAGCGATTATACTTCGAAGACAAACTGAGTCATGTTTGTTTATATGTCATGGTAAGTAAAACTCCTAGAAAACTGCATAAACAGCCAAAAGATCCACATAAATAAATACAATAAGTCCTCAAGAAATAGTTGACTTCAAAGATAATTTGACCGATTGACGAGCAGTTATCTAAATACATATTCCTACATACACACGTAAATATTTAAAAGAATTGTTGGCAAATCCTAAACATTTTCAACGTGTTTATTGCAAGAACTACTTTCCACTCCAATCAGACTGGTTTCTGATACATTTCTTTTTCTAATCCTTCAAAAACAGACGAACTCTATAAAACAGTTAATAACAATTAGTGAACCCGTCGAAATTAATCCTGTCCCACTGCGGCATGATTTAAAACAGACTGTGACTGATTTACAAAGAAAGTAATCCAATATATAAAACAATACATTTTTATCGGGAAATCCCAATCTCATTCACAGCTTAAACTCTTTCTGAGCCGAAGCCCCTTTTTCGTCGTATGCGAGATGCTTTCTATAAGGTCCGCGCGAGCAACTTTGTGGATCTTGGTTTTGATTGGCTGCAGGCGTACTAGGTTACAAATTGATTAGTTGATGAAAGCGCGATAAGTGCACTGGTATCTTTTTTTTTTTCCTGGGTTTAACTCATTTAGTAAATTAGCCGATAACTAATGTAATATGTGGTGCTATCTCAGAAAATTGAAGTGACTATACCATCATTAATCATGTAAGTCAAGAGTTTTTGAGAGAAAGCATGATAAGCCACTGCAAAAACATTTTCTATGAATTTCATTGAGAGATGTATTGTGCTTGTTTTTGATGAACTATTACATCATTTTTTTTTATCTCACGTTCTGTACCATTAACAAACTACTGTGTAATCGCGTGTTCTGACGACCCGGGTAAAGAAAGTTTTTGAAAACATTGTGGCACGACGTTTTCTATCCTATCTTATCAGACAACTTCAGCTCATTTGAATCAAATTCTAATTTTGCTTCATAATTACGTGAGAACGCAGCCAATTGCTTGTCAGGATAATTTGCCTAGTACTTTCAGGACCCCTAACAACACAAGGGTTAGCGCCGAAGGAAACTTCCAACATAGGTAGGTGCTGGCTTTCATTAAAATTCTGTCTAGAGATACCATGATCAAAATACTGTCAACACTTTACCATATAATCCCGAGTTTTCATGACCCTGAGGTACAAAAACATCAAGAGAAAAGCAGGAAATACATGGTACCAACATTTTCTCCTCCACCAAAAATGTTTTCTGCTTTTTCTTAGAAAATTTAATGTTTTGTCAGCAAATGCTCTCAATGTAGATGAGTCTTTAGTTTTGTAGTCTGGTTAGGGTTTAAATAGCACGAGTATCGTGAGGCTGCGCAACGCCTCAAAGATATAAGGCCTAATAGATTAGAGACTGACTTAAAAGTGTCGCATTTAATAGCACCAAAACTTGTGGAATTACCAAATCTTGTAAATATCCAAACGAAAAGATTTTTTTTTTGTTCTTTGTCGATTCTTAATTGTTTTCAGCCATTAAGTATGAGTATATAGTTTCGGTTAAATCTTTCTGCAGAATTTGTCCATACAATTCTTACTTCCGACGGGCGCAACAATATCGCAAGCCAAAAAGCCACATCGCTTTTTTTCATAACTTACTTCGTGTCATAGGCTACTTTTGCACCCCTGACAGTCTCAGGTAAATCTTATTGCAGAATTTGTACTTACAAGCCTTAGTACCGAAGGGCGCAATAAACTTTGCCGGGCCGGGTGGCTCTTTAGTCATCATATCTTACTCGTGACCTGGTTGTTGCGAGTTCGATACCCGGTTGAGGCAAGCTTTCATTCCGTCGATGTTTCGCCTCTCACCTCTGATGCATGTGAGAAAAGTAGCAAGTGACTTGAAAAGAAGATTGTATCACCACTGGTATGGGAAAGCCCGGAAACGTATGCGTAGATGCACTGGCCGCGGTGATATGACCTAAGCTGTTAAAACGGCGTTAAACTCCAAGACAAAAAAAAAAAAATGCAACAAAACTTACTGCAAGGCAAAACAAGGCTCAATATTCATCCGCTCCAGCGAGCATTCCAAAATCAAGCGTTTAAAAATACATACTCGTTTTCAGCCAATTTTAAACCATTTCATCTTTTTTTTTTATGATATAACTATAATCATTGTAATATCTTCATGCAAAACGTTGCCCTTGACGGTGGCATGATTGCATAGTTTACGACTGATAGAAAATGCATTTCATTTTCTGGAGGCCATCAAAGAAATTACTGTTGTCGTTCCCGACATTAAATCTAAGACAAGGCCCTTAAGTTTCTTTATCCCTTACGCCATATATAAAGGTAATTTATCTACGTTTACACTTTTGACTAAATCCTGAACCATTCTACACTCTATCAATTTTAACAGTGTTTTCTCCCTCTCTGTCTCTCTCTCTCTCTCTCGCAGTAAGGATGTATCTTCAACCGCCGGTGTAATGCAGAGAAATGACCCTCCCCTACAAAATGACCCATAGGTCCTTTCACTACGTAGAGGAATGACCCGGGTCATTATTCTACGTAGAGAAATGACCCCAGACCCAGACGGCTGGGGTCATTTCTCTACGTAGAATAATGACCCGGGTCATTCCTCTACGTAGTGAAATGACCTATGGGTCATTTTGTAGGGGAGGGTCATTTCTCTGCATTACACCGGCAAACAGTTGGTGTCACTTTTTTCACCAAAATTCTGCCTGTCAAAAGTTCAGTCTCATGAGTTACTTGCCCCTACTTATACCCACCTCCAAATGCCTCCACACTATGTACTAGATGAGTTTATTGAATCATGCTCTGCGAAAAGGGGGCTCAATGCATCTGCAGAAAATATCGATTCATGTCAGCCTGCGCGGAATGCGCAGGCTGACATGAGTCGATACTTTCTGCTATCTGTAAAGTTTCAGCATATCCAAGAACCATTATACCTCCAGATCCAATCGATTGTTAGACAAAATGGATTTTAAGGATTGATAATTTAGCGATGACTTGCTTGGTATAATGCATCCTGGGAATACATTAAACTACCTTTTTGCATATCAAGGACCAAGCTAAAGGGACATAGAGTGTGGATCGTAATAAAAGTTACACAACGCTATAAATTATCAACACACACCAAACTCTTTCAGCGCTAAATGTAAATGTTCGACCTCTTTTGACCGCTTAAAATATAATGCACTGAAACTTGGAGAGATGTTTGCATTATAGGCTTGACTAAGCGAGCGGGCGCTATAGATCCAAGAACAGACTGCACAGAATATGCAGTCTGATCTTGATCTATGCCGTCCGCAGAGACAGCTTTATCGCACGTGACGCTGAAAGGACCAAAGAACCAAATGGCATTAAACCGCAGGCGACAGGAAAAGATGCTGTTCCAATATTAGTGTACCTGTCGCTCCACCCACTAAAATTACCACAGAGCTTCGCATTTATTGTTACAAAATGTTTCAATCAAATTAACAACTTAACCATTTATTTACATAAACCTGTTTACCGGAAATAAGCTTGTTCTTGTCCCACCGGTTCACTTTTGAAAACACTTATGACAGAAAGAAATTGCTTAGAATGTTCCAACACTGTATCAAGTATCATGCATTCATGTCCGCTTCCTTTTTAAGAGCATTTACTTTCGTCTAATTCCTTTTTCTCCTACCAGGTCTGCCTAGAATGTAAAGTAATTGGTTATCATTTCATATTTCCCGCGACTAAAGTGAACTGTTACATGCACCATTCCAAATAGACTGTTGATTTTGCGAAGTCTCTATTGAAAACTGCAAACAGTCATAAATTGTTTTAAAAAACATCCATATTTCTAAGTTATTTGGCCTTTTTTTATCCTTAGTCTGCTGATTGCTACTATGTTCGATTTTTTTCTGACAGTTTAGATCAAAATCAGACTGCACAAAACAAGAAGTCTGATCTTAAATCTTCACTGTCCGATAGAACAAAAGCCGATTAGGACGTTATAACACTAGGGCAGAACCCCACAGGACAAGAGCCCACTAGGATATAGTTCCGCTAAGACAAACGCCAACTGAGACATAAGTCCACTGTTGGTTATAAGCTTGTATCTAATGTGTTTGAGAAGCCAAAATTTAACTCGGAATACATTTTACAAAACAGTCACAATCTGGCCTTATTTAACGTATTTACAGACTACTAATCTTATTTTCTGATAAACACCTTTAAACACTGAAAATAAGTAATGAATCTGTAAAATGAATTTGGCAATATAAATTTAAAATTTCTCCTTTTTCAGCTTAAATAGGAATACATAATAAATAGAGCGAAATTCTGGCCTTATTTAAACTATCAAGATATTGGTTTAGATTTATATTTAGCTTTTTGTTCTACTTTAAATTGTCCACAAGTTTATTTGTGAGCCATTTTTTTCCATGTGGGCGTTTGTCATTTGCGAAATTAGCAGTAGGCTTTTGTTCTTTGGGCTTTTGTCTTCGTCAGATTTTGTCCGTACCCTGTCCGACACAGTGGTAATTTTCCAGTGAGAAAATTTCTGAAGTAGCAGTATTCGGATTTTAGTCACTAGCTTTTTTTGATTATTTTCGTCATCTTTTTTCTTTCTTGTGTTCTTATTCATTTACAAACTGTATTAAAACATAGGCCAGATTTATTCCAATAAAAAGTATATGGCCACTACTGTTTGAGACTAGTATTAACTTGAAATTTGTTATTGGCTTCATTTAGCAGGAATGGGCTTACAGCCATATTTGTTTAGCCTTAGTTCGGTTGTTTTACAATTAATCCAAGTTCTTAATTACAAAAATGAAATCTGTGCATTCACAAGAGGATTAAACGAAATTTGGATTAATCGCAAAGGTCAGCAAAAAACTAAGAATGACGAACAATATGGGTATAGGACGGAAGCAATGACACAGCAGAAAATCCTGCAAGATGTGCCTTTCGTTTTATGGGCATATCTTTTTAGAAATTAAATCATGTTTCGAATAATAACAGTCTTTTTTCTATCGTGGTTTACCGTTCAATAAACTACGGTTGTGAGTCATGAGGCACAATAAATAATCCAAGAGGGCGATAGAAAGAAGATTATTTCGATTCTAACATGACCACCTGTCAATAAAAAGAAAACAAATTCGTACTTAGTATACAAAAGCGGATGCGGATCACGTCTTACTTTACATTATATAGGTGATACCATGGCGGTCAGTGACGCACCCAGCACTGACACAACTTTCTCCCCAAAGCCACTGACAACTTTTCTCACATGCATCAGAGGTGCGAGGCGAAAAATCGCCGAAATGAAAGCTTGTCTCAAGCGGGCAGCCACCAGGTCACAAGTCAGATACGCTAACCACTGAGCTACCCTGGCGGGCTTACATAGAATATAGAATGACGTCTATTTTACTACGCTCCCGTTGCACTGTGTTTATAGAGCCGAATTCACGTGTCATGTTAGCATCAAACGTGAACCTTTCAGAGGGCCTATGCAAATCTTTGATTTGAACCTCCAACCCTCGTGAATGAAGGATTACAATGGGATTGTGCTGGAGATTGCGTGCACTGCGTAGGGAGGACCCACCGAATGGTCTAGCCAATCAGAAGTTTTGTTACTTTCAAGTTTAGAAAATTCTGGAGAGTGAGACTAAGTATTTCTTAAGAATGGTAGGTGAATACGGACTCAGCTGCTGACCCAGACATGACGTCACCATACCTATTTGAATACAATCCCACGTGACGGACACATATAAATGATCATGAACAACCTCAAATGCATTTGCGAAATTATTGCACGAGTTCTAAGAATACCTTATTAAGGCTATGTATAACTTCTTGGGAAATACCATTGAATCTTACTTTACCATTCTTTTGGTTAATTGATGGTTTGCGAACTAATGCCTCACTAAATTCCATGACTTTTTTTTTTTTAAGTTTGGTATAATTGTATAAACCTAAATAACCCAAACCCACCTGTTTTTTCCACACCCCGTTGTTTTTCTGTTATTCCCCGCCCCTACCTTTTTTCTAAAAATGAAATTCATCTGAACTCAAAAAGATAAATTTCGAAAGTCATAGACATTGAAAAGACCGTAAACGTTGATCCTCTGCCAAACATTCCCGATTTTTAACGACCCTTAGGTAAAAGACTTTTTAAGACTATCAGGTAATATGCTTTTGTACGAAAGCCTACAAGTGTCAGAATGAAGGTAAAATATTTTTTAAAAACACGTTATAACGTGAATTTAAAACACTTTATAACGCAAAAAAAGTCGCACTAACGCGAAAATTCTCGTAATAACGTGTTTTGAAACACGTTATAACGCAAAAAAAGTCGCAGTAACGCGAAAATTCTCGTAATAACGTGTTTTAAAACACGTATCAACGCAAATAAAAGTCGCACCAACGCGAAAAATCTCGTAATAACGTGTTTTACGAAAACACGTTATAACGCAAAAAAAAAAAAAAAAAAAGTCGCACCAACGCGAAAAATCTCGTAATAACGTGTTTTAAAACACGTTATAACGCAAAAAAATGTCGCAGTAACGCGAAAATTCCCGTAATAACGTGTTTTAAAACACGTAATAACGCAAAAAAAAGTCGTACCAACGCGAAAAATCTCGTAATAACGTGTTTTAAAACACGTTATAACGCAAAAAAAAAAAAAGTCGCTGTAACGCGAAAAATCTCGTAATAACGTGTTTTAAAAACACTTTATAACGCAAAAAAAAGTCGCAGTTACGCGAAAATTCTCGTAATAACGTGTTTTAAAACACGTTATAACGCAAAAAAAAAAAAAAGTCGCTGTAACGCGAAAAATCTCGTAATAACGTGTTTTAAAAACACTTTATAACGCAAAAAAAAAGTCGCAGTTACGCGAAAATTCTCGTAATAACGTGTTTTAAAACACATTACAACGCAAAAAAAAGTCGCAGTAAGCGAAAAATCTTTTTTTGCGTTAGTGAGACTTTTTTCGCGTTATAACGTGTTTTATATTCACGTTTTTACGAGAATTTTCGCGTTAGAGCGACTTTTTTCGAGTTATAACGTGTTTTGATTTCACGTTATTACGAGAATTTTCGCGTTAGTGCGACTTTTTTCGCGTTATAACATGTTTTATATTCACGTTAGAATGAGAATTTTCGCGTTGGTGCGACTGTTTTCGCGTTATAACGTGTTTTTATTTTTTTTCTTACTGTTCATATTGACCCTTATAGGCTTTCGTACTTTTGAACCTGGTAACTAGAATTTTGTCCCTTCTGCATGATGCTTTCGACCTTTCAAAGATAAATCCCATAATTACAGGCACATGTTATTTGTCGTCTGTAAGTCCTTTCAGTTTGGACAAGGCTAAACGTTTGTCATGTGGTAACGAGTTAAACATATGTTACTAGGCAAAATACATCATATCAATGTCATTCAAACCTTTTCTTACCGACCGGTATGAGAACCTTCGGAGCTGAAGGTAGACGACAATTAAGAATTCCATATAAATGAACCAAAGCTCTTTGATATGATAGAAAACTTTGTACGAAAACGAGAATATGCTGGGAACCAGCATTTTCTGTCCTTTCCTCAAAAGCCTATTTCCTTCAGTGTAGTTATAACATGGGGTCGTTGGTAATAGGCTCTCAAGGATTGCAAAAGCATACGACTCCTTTGGAACCTCATGGCGGATGTGCCATTTTTGACACACATGCCAATTTCTCCCGCAATATCCACCTGTTAATCTGGATGATGTCAATAGTTTCCGCTTCCGGTATGATGACGTAATTTTTACAGTAATGACAGGATGACAGGTGCTAAGTTACTGATTTCGAGATGCTTTTTCATTGAACGAAATATCTATTTCATTAACCAGACTTTCCTGGCACAACGGAAATTAAAGGTTTGTGTGTTTCTAAAGTTTAACCGAAATATTTTTCCCTTCACGCGCCACGACAAGTTTCTACAGTTTCTACAAATCGCAGATCAAGACAAAGACTCATATTCACAAACCATTCTTAATGGCATTCAAGGTCTCATTCTTAAGAATTTTCCAAATTTCAGAGTAATTCAGTTTCCTATTGGATAAAACAAACTGCTATTTGCTAAATCTAGAATACAACTAAGAATGTCATTTGCAACGGTTTGCGAGTGCAGAACCAGAATACACAAAACCCGATCTCTAAATCTGGACCAAGACTGTTAGATATGGGCCATGTTCTGTGAAAAAGAGGTTTACTGCAATAGCAAAAAGTATCATCTCAGGTCAGCCTGTGTAGTCCGTGCAGGCTGACCTGGGTCAAAACTTTTTGCTTTTGGTTAATTTTCTGTATGTCAAAAGACCATTCTACTTCATGATATTGTCTGTTGTTAGACGTAAAGGATTTTATGGATCCACAATTACGTGATGACTTGCTTGGTATCATGGATCACGGAGATGCACTAGGCCCCCTTTTGTAATAGCATGGCTCAAATCTATTAGGATAACTTTATGACGGTAAATAAATCGGTTTTCCGCTTTGCCACAAAATTTTAAGATTTCTTCCGATTTGAAAACATATGAAGACGAGAAACTAAACATTGCTCTGTGGAAATGGAGAAAATTCCCGTTAAGAGACTTGATCCAAATTAAAAACATTATAAATCAAACGTGGCTCAAACGATAGGATTTATCTTTGAAGTTCGGAAACGATTTTGAAAAAGGAGAAAATGCTGGATACCATCGTTTTCCTCTTTTCCAGCGACCTTGTCAAGCAATGTTTATTTCGTTCTCAGCATCGTTTAAACAATGTCTTGTTTGGTAAGATTAACTCTTTAGGACAAAATGCTAGATTTGCTCCGAATTTCAAGCATTTTAAGAAGGTTAATCACACTTGGTTCAAATGATGGAAATTTGGCAGAATAGCATGAGCATTTCCTCCTCTTCCAACGATGTTTTCAAAAGATTTCTTCTTCAGGATTGTTAAACATGCGGCCGTATGGTATAGGGTGACACATCTTTCATCAAGGTACGATTTTTTTCCATACCATGTCACGTTTCTTAAAAGAACATACTCATCAACGGAATTCCGAACCTTTGAATTAATCACGCACTGCGTTTGCGGAAATGTCCTGCCCACTTCATAGCCCTACATAACAGGCCCTTGAAGCCTCTTCATTTTTTTTTCATTTATAGTCACTCCAAATAACGAATGAAGCTCGTTTTGCGGTCATAACGTTCAAGATCTTTACAGTTTATTTTTTGTCTTGACACTTGCAGTTTTAACCTGTACAATGATGGCTAAGAAATGACTTCCAGTTTGCATTTCTGTCTTATTCTAATTAAAGCGTAGCCTCGAAGTCAAGACAACAAATAGCCTTGATTATCTAGATAATACCTCCTGTTAAGAAAATATCATGGTCGGATTTGATGCAACATTTGTCGCCTGTGTCCGCAGGGCGTTTACGACAAACAGCAACGAGATGGCAACAAAGTCTAGGAGTTCCTGATAATATACAAAGCTTCAAGACATGTTCGTCCAAACACCATTTACCAGTAACCCCCCTTTCACAGACCCATAATCGAGCCGTGCTCTGTGGAAAGGGGGCTACATGCATCTTCGTGATGTATGATGATACTAAGCAAGTCATCACAGTATTACATATCTCCAAAATCTGATTTGTATAAGAACCAACTGAACCATGAAGTATACTGATCCTTTGATATACAGGAAATTAACCGATAGCGAAAAGTTTCGGCCCAGGTCAGCCTGCGCGGACTGCGCAGGCTGACCTGAGTCGATACTTTTCGCAGATGCATTAAACCCCCTTTTCACAGAGCATGGCTCATTTTTTTTTTCTACATTACACTGATGGCACTCGTTTTGAGATTTTGGTTTTTTTATTATATTATACTAAAAATAGGAAGATAAATCAAAAGACTATATTTACGATGGACAGCGCTTTCGTTTTGCATGACATATCTTTCTACAATTTTATGACACAGTGTCTCAGGAGGGATGTGTTATTTTTTTCTGTTTCTCGATGGAAATTATACATGAAATAAAACCTGGGTAAATTGAGTGCATGCATTGAAATTTTTACATTCAATGATTCACAGAACGTGGGTGTCTGCTTATGCAACAATTCCTTTACAAAATGACAAAAATTTAGACTCGCCCAGATTGAAAGCATTTGCAGATGACAAATCTAATGTGGCTCAAATTACGGAACTTGTTTTTAAAGGGGTAGGAAACATTGAGGAGAGAATGTGGGTTACCAGCATTTTCTCCGTTTCCTGTAATGTTTTCAGAAACCATTTTCTCCGGGTCGTTCAAACTCGGTATTGTCTGGTTAAGGGTTAATCCTTTACCAAACTACTCCGTGTTTATATCACCAGGGAAAATCAGCTCTCTGGAAAGCATCATGGCAAAAGGAAAAAATGTACAGAACTGATAACTAGCATTTTGTTCTTGTATACAGAACTTTCCTACCCTTCCAAAGACAGTTTCTCGCGGCTTTTTCACTGCAAATAATTTAAGTATGGACCAGTCGTAAATTTGTAATCCGTCGCTTGACCTACCGACCGACCGTTTGACTGACTGCATGGTATTTCAACATTATTTTGGTCATATCATGACGACAGCTCACATAGTTATAAGTGTCCTTGGCTAACACCAGCACTAGAATAGGGCTCTGAACTGTTTTGCCCAAGGTCACTCCAACGAAAAGCCCAGCATCTCAGGTATGGATCAAAGATGGCGTCTAACGAAAGGGTAAATTGAGGATATTTCATCAGTGATGCATATCTAGGTATTTAAAAGGATGCTTCCGTCTTATTCAATTTCTGATTGCAACCGATATTGCATTCACCACAGTTTTGTGTGGGTAAAACCCTTTTAATCCTTATCCTGCTAGATAAGTTAAACAAAACTTTCAAGCCGATACTAAAAACCCGAATAATGTTGTTTCGAACTTATGTTTTGGAGAAAAAAATGTCTCCTTATCGGACAGTGTAGATCCAAGATCAGACTGCACGTTGTGTGCAGTCTGATCTTGATCTACACTGTCCGCTAAAGGTCAGTGAGTTGCGCTTAGCAGCTTAAGGGTTAACAAACGACAAAAGTATGGACTATTCCAAATTGGAAGAATTTGCAGAGTTGAATTTGCCTCAAATGATGCAATTTGTGTCTGAAAGAGAAGAAAACAATGTGGGAAAAGGAGAAAATGGTGGTTACCAGCATTTTCTTATTTTGTCACAATGTTTTCGAACGTTTTATTTTTCAGGGTCGTTGAAACTGGGGAATGTGTGGTAAAGGGTTAGCCCTTTGCCAAACACGTTAGGAGTTTTCGCGACGTTAAAGAATACTGATTTAACTCTTTACCAAAAGACAAAATTTTAGATTTGTCCAAATTGAAAGCATTTGCAGACGACAATCTAAGTGTTGCTCAAATGATGAAATTTAGCTTGGATAGGGTAGAAACATTGCGGGAAAAGGAGAAAATGCTGATTACCAGCATTTTCTCCTTTTCCCACAATATTTTCAAAAGGCTTCTTCCTCAGGGTCGTTAAAACTCGGGATTGTGTGGTAAAGGGTTAAAAAAAAACATAATGGGAAAAGGAGAAAATGCCGGTGACCATAGGTTTCTCCTTTTCCAACAATGTTTTCCCCCTTTCAATACAAGTTTACACAATCCAATTTGTCGTATGCAAATGATTTCAGGAATGGCAAAATTTTACAAAATTTTACGATATTGTCGATTGTAAGAGCTAACCCATTTACACACAATCGCAAGCTTTAACGATCCTGAAGAAGAAAACTTTTGAAAACATTGTGGGAAAAGGAGAAAGCGCTAATAAACAGTATTTTCTCATTTTCCTACAATGTTTTCTACCCTTTCAGAGACAAATTTCATCGATAGATACACATTTCATTTGTTGTCTACGCAACAGCTTTGAATTTGGACAATTCTTTATCTTTGTTGTTAAATAAAGAGTAACAAAATTTAAATTACTTAGTTACATTCCAGACAAGCAGCCTACACACTATGATTATCCACACTGGTCGTGGGTTTGAATCTTGTCGAGCTAAGATTCTTCAATCAAATAGTTCTTTCAGGGGTTTGATACTATTGCGACGGGGATTTACTCCTCTCTCACCGCCGAGCGAATGTTTCGCTTTCGTTTAACCTTTTTTACCGTACAATACCGACCATGTAGAAGAAAGCTTTGGTAAACATTTTGTAGACATCGTAAATGTGTCATTAAATTCATTAAATCGTCATACAAGAAAATACGTCCGCAGTAAATTCATTTTTGCAGAATTTCATTCGTGTATTGAATCCCCCCCCCCCACCCAAATGATTGAAATCAGAAATTATTACACAGAATCCATAATCACTGTCAAATGAGCCATGCTCTGTGAAAAGGGGGCTTAATGCATCTACGAAAAGTATCGACCCAGGTCAGCCTGCGCAGTCCGCGCAGGCTGACCTGGGCCGAAACTTTTCGCTTTTGGTCAATGTTCTGTATGCCAAAGGACCAGTCTACCTCATGATTCAGTCAAATGTTGAACAGAAGTGGCTATAATGGATCCATAGTTATGTGATGACTTGCTAGGTATCATGCATTACGGAGATGTATTAAGCACCCTTTTGCCAGAGCATGGATCAAATACATGTAGTTCGATTAAACTCTTTTAATGGCAGCGTTAATGGCTTTTGCAGACGGCGTAGGTCAAGGTCAGACTGCAAAAAATTTGCCTTTTGGTGTTGGATCTGCATTGTCCGCTACTCATGCAAAACTATGTCTCAAAATCATGGCCTTTTGCGATGCGAATCTACTTTTACAACACAAAGATCATCGAATTTTTAGACTAGCGTTCGATCGTCTATTGCCATCGGGAGAGGCCTAGATTCAAATGTAAACACAAAGGCTCACAGTTGCCAAATACTGCCCCACAGAAAATAATTCTATGTTTGAAATCGTAATTCTGTGAAATATGGCAATTTTAACATGAAATAAAAAATCTCTACCACTCCAATTTGAACGAAGTCTGCTTACAAAGTCATAGAAGTCGAAGAAGAAGAAGAAGAAGGAGAAGGAGGAGGAGGCATGAAGAAGAGGGAAAACAAAGTCAAAACTTTAGAAAACCTTATTCCAACATAAATAACCCTTTCCGTGATTTACAAAGCAACTATATCGTGATTTCATTGAAAATATTGCAGAAAAGGAGAAAATGTATATAACCACTATTTGCTCCTTTTTCGCACAATGTTTTATATCCTCTGAAAGACAAAATCACATCATTTTAATCTTAATTACAAGCTTTAACTCTTTACCACACAATCCCGAGTTTTAAGGACCCTTTTGAAGAAGCCTTTTGAAAACATTGTGGGAAAAGGAGAAAATGCTGGTAAACAGCATTTTCTCCTTTTCCCGCAATGTTTCGTAACCTATTAAAGACAAATTCCACCACTAGAGCCACATTTAAATTGTTGTCTGGAAATGCTTTCGATTTGGACAAGTCCACATTTTTGTCGTGTGGTAAAGAGTTAAATTTGTAAAGAGTCAGGGGGATGGCATTGAGTCAAAGGATAAAAAAAAAAAGATAGAACAGTAACAATTGCCAAATTGTTAATCCCCAATCTGCAAAATAAACTAAAGATTAGCATCCATTTGTGAAAACATATAGTTTACGATTTAAGAATTTTGCTTCTCGGAGAAATCTCACCGTATCCGACAGTGTAGATCCAAGACCAGACTGCACGTCTGTGCAGTCTGGTCTTGATCTGCACTGTCCGCAAAAGCCCCCAAATGTCGCGCTAAGCAGCCCAAATGTTGAAGGGTATCAAATTGAAAGCTCTGTTGTAGCACAGTATCTATCGTCTAGAACAGTTCACGGAGTTTTAGCCAGATTTACTTTGAGAAACTCGCGCTTTACTCTTAACCTTTATCAGCTCCTAGGCAAAAAGGGGGAACTTTTGCGGACGGCATAGATCAAGATCAGACTGCACAGAACGTGCAGTCAGATCTTAGATCTATATTGTCCGCCAAACCTACGAGATAAAAGACTTTCGGAGTTTCAATGGATGGTATTTTCAGCCATCGATAGAGGTCGTGTGTATCTGTTTTGCACTGAGAGAGTTAATGGGGGGGGGGGGGGGGGGAATGTTAACTCTACCAAACAACAACATTTTGGACTCAGCCAAATTCAAAGCATCTGCAGATAACAAATTAAATGTAGCTCAAAATGTGATTTATGTCTCTGATGGAGCAAAACACATTGTGGGAAAAGAAGAAAATGTTGGGTTACCAGCATTTTCTCCTTTTCCCACAATGTTTTCAAAAGGCTTCTTTCTTAGGGTCGCTAAAGCTCGGGACATAAAGGGCTTAACTGTAATCGGCCCATTAACAGTAAACAAAAGATAATTCTAAAGTTTTAAGCTCTTTTTTAATCCTTAGGCTGCTAAGCGCGACTCATTGACCTTTTGTGGACAGAGTAGATCAAGATCAGACTGCACAGAACTTGAAGTCTGCTCTTGGATCTGCACTGTCCGATACGGAGATATCTTTCCCAAGAGCATACATTTGAAATAACAAAATTTGTGTTTTCAGTGTCGGTTTGAAGGTTTCATTTCACTTATTTAGTAGGATAAGGCTTTACAGTTTTTCCTTGAATGCCTTCCAACTGCTAGTTACAATATAAACCATGGATCTAGATAACAACGTAAATATTTTGCTGACAAGGTTTCTTTTCTTGTTCTTTGTATTTCGTAATTTCTTAACTCTTATCCTGCTGAACAAGTGAAATGTCGATATTCAAACCGGTAGTAAAGACCCGAATAATGCTATTTCAAACTTAATTCTTGAAAAAAAAAATGTCTCCTTGTCGGACAGTGTAGATCCAAGGTCAAACTGCACGTTCTGTGCAGTCTATTCTTAATCTACAGTGTTCAAAAGGTCAATGAGTCGCCCTTAGCAGCCTAAGGGTTAAAGCGCTAGTTTCACTCGGTCGTTGCTAAAATGTTCATGCTCATACGCATTAAATGAATATTTTTCTTCTAATGTATTATCAATGTTTTTAAAGGCCCAATGGCGGCCACAAGTAAACAATACGGGTGTTAAAATGCATTTTCATTGAAATCATACCATTTAAAAGTATGGAAATTGTTGAGAAGATGTACGGAGCGTTAGTCGCTGGCAGAAAAAAAAAAGAATTTTAAAGCTAGGATAAATGTTTCCAAGTCGCTCCATCTTTTGTTTATTTTCTACCTGGTTTGAAAATTGTCATCTTCACAGTAACTTCCATTCTTTAACATGGTAGGATATCTAAATGTATTTGAACGCCTGTATTGTGTACTTCTGGTCGCTACCGGCCCTTTAAACGATATAATTATCTTATCTACCTTGCAATCCTTATCTACCTTCAAATCTCTATGCTTTTGTTTAAAAAAAAAAAAAGGCAAACATTTTGTTTTCTTTCTTTTCCGTATCAAATGTGGCAAAAACATTAAAACGGAATAATGAAGAGTTACATTTCCCTCATACACAGTTATTTTGACTTACCTAAAACATGAACCATCAAAAATCCTGTAAGTATTAAAGCCTATACAACATCCACACTTGCCTGCAGCCTGTTTTGAACGTCGTGAGGTCTGAATTCATTCTAAGTGTCAGTTATATTTTGTTTTTCATTTCGTTTTAATGACTTCAAGAAGTACAACTGACAAAAGGAATCGAATGAATTTTTTTTCGGCGTGTTTATGAGTTATTGTTTTTGTTATTGCTGCTGGTTTCTATCAGAAGTACAGGTAAATCTTTAAACCCTTTCCAGACGATCACATTTTAGATCTGTCCAAATTGAATGCGTTACTGTTGCAGAAGACGGATTAAATGTGGCTGAAAAAAAATGGGATTTGACTTTGATTATGGTAGAAAACATTCTGGGAAAAGGAGAAAATGCTGGTTACCAGCATTTTCTCCTTTTCCAAAATGTGTTCAAAAGCTTTCTTTCTCAGGGTCGTTAAAAGTCGGGATTGTGTGGTGAAGGGGTAAAGGGTTAAACAGAAACACGTTCCAATCATATTTAGCAAAAGTGCATTCGTAGGTGTTTTCGGTTCTATGGTTAGAATTGTGTGTACGCAAGAAACTTAAGGTTTCTTCCACTCAAAGGCACTTGGATTTGGACAAACTTCGCCTTTCATACCTCTGTGAATATATTGAACGAATCGTATTGGTCAAACAGATTTTTAGTATCACGCCGTTATTTCAAATTTTATTGACCTATCATATTCATTCAATATATTCACTGTTGTATTAAAGTGACCATGTAGTGGCTGAAGCTTGTTAAAAAGCAAGCGCCTGTGGTTTCGCTGTAATTTCGGGCTATTCTTGTGCTCTCCCTTGCACTAAATCATCTCACGAAAACACGTACTCTGTTGTGCATTTTAAAAAAAAGTTAAAAGATGATTTAAGAAGCAGAATCCATGACAAACATAACATGGTTTTTTGGTGTGTTTTTTTTTTTTTTTTTTTAGCCATGCTCTATGAAAAGAGGGCTTGATGCATCTGCAAAAAGTATCGACCAAGGTCAGCCTGCGCAGTCCGCGCAGGCTGACCTGGGCCGAAACTTTTTGTTTCTCGTCAATTTTCTGTATGTCAAAGGACCAGGCTACCTCATGATTCAATAGGTTGCTAGATAAATTGGACTTAAATGGATCCATAATCATGTGATAACTTGCTTTGTTTCATGCATCACGGAGATGCATTAAGCCCCCTTTTGCCAGAACACAGCTCATTTAATTTCAGGTGAGATGACGTGTCAGTGAATAATACATGATATTAAACGAGGATCATATCGGTAACATGACATACTCCTACTGCGCATGGTATCTAAAACTGAGCCAATTGTAAGTCACGATAATGGGCCTTGCCAGGGTCAGTTAGGTCATTGATTGATTGATTGTATGGGGGTGTTTAAAAACGCTTTCAACATTATGTAAGTTATATTGGCCAGTGCACCTATCCATGCTTTCCTGGAGTTTCTTTTACCAGTAGTACGCACAATATTATTTCCAAGCCACTGGCTGCTTTCCCACATAACCATCCTTGAAAGAATGGTCAGCGGTGAGAGATGAATGAATCCTGTCGCAATGACTATCATCAGTCCTCGGAAGGACATTGGCCGAGCCGGGGATTGAACCAGTTAGGTCAAAAAGTGGCGGGGGAAGGTGTAGCTGCCATCCCTTTGCACTTAATTTGCAAAGCATTTCTTACTAGTTGATACACCATCAGAGTATGTGTTCAACAATTAGTCTAAATAGCATTTTTAGTTTGATTCTCGATTTTACTCGAGTAACGCAATTTTTGATTGGCTAAACCATTTGGTTTAGCCAATCAGACATTGCGTACAAAGACATATCAAATATAATTATATGAGCTATCCTCTGTGAAAAGGTGGCTTATTGCATCTGCAACAAGTATCAACCGTGCAGGCTGACCTGGGCCGAAACTCCATGCTTTTGGTCAATTTTGCTTTTCAAAGGACCAGTGTACCTCACGATTCAGCCGGTTGTTAGACAAAATGGAGTTTATGAATCCACAATAACTCTCATGACTTGCTTAGTATCATGGGACACGGAGATGCATTAAGGCCCATTTTATCAGAGCATGGCTCATATACTTGGCACTGAAAGACTTGAAGTCAGTAAGTCTTTTCTGACAGGCATAATACTATTTTTTTACAAGAAAATTTTCAGACATGCATGCTTAATGTATAAATGTTGTTGTCGACATTCCCCTCCCTTTCCTCACTGCCCATGCGTTCAGATCTGTGGTCGAAACTTTAAATTCCTGGCAAATTCTAACCTGAGCTTCATCTGTAGCAAAACAATCAAATAGATATGTATTTATGAACTCACTTCTTACTCATTTTACCCTGCATACCATCTTCCCGCCATTAATTCTCTACCAGACAACAAAAATTTTGACTTGTGCAAATTCAAAGCATTTGCAGAAATAAAAAGCAGTGTCTCTGCAATGACGGTTTGCAAATGTTATATTGAAAGCATTACCTACTAGCCGTCATATTAACTCTTTACACAACAATCCCGAGTTTTCACGACCCTGGGAAAAAAGCCTTTTGAAAACTTTGTGGGAAAAGGAGAAAATGCTGGTTACCAGCATTTGCTCCTTTTCCCACATTGTTTTCAAACCCTTTCTTAAACAAATTTCGTCCTTTGAGGCAAAATGAATTTTTGGTACTTAAATGCTTTTAGCTGGGACAGATCTAAAACTTTGCCGTCTTGCAAAGGGTTAAATATTTCTATAATGAAAAATCGTTTTAAAAAAAATGAACAATTTTGTGAAAAGTTTGATTTTGAAACAGCTCAAAAATTGTCTCTAAAACTGTCTTCACAAACTTTACTAAACGATTCCGTCTGTATTTTAACCCTTATCCTGCTAAATAAGTGTAAGGAAGCTTTCAAGCCAACAGTAAAAACCCAAATTTTGCTCTTCCAAAGGTTTTTTTTTGGGGGGGGGGGGGACCAAGCATCTCCTTATCAGGCAGTGTAGATCCAAGATCAGTCTTCAAGTTCTGTGCAGTTTGATCTTGATCTACACTGTCCACAAAAGGTCAGAGAGTCACGCTTAGCAGCCTAAGGGTCAATTTCCTAGAATAAAGGTGTTTAAGGCAGAAACCTCGTGGGACAAAAAATAAAAACGATAAAACTCTAGTAAAGAGCAAACTGAATGCTTCCTTTTTTCCTACAATGTTTTTGGGCTCTCCGAAGACCAGTCGCATCATTTGAGCTACATTTATTTCGTCGTTTGCAAAGACGACAAATTTTAGACTTGTCCAAATTGAAAGCACTTCCAGACGACATAATAAATGAAACTCAAAAATTGAAATTTGGGCTGGGATGGATAAAAAAAACAGTGTTGGAAAAGAAGAATATGCTGGTCACCAGCATTTTCTCCTTTTCCCACAATGTTTTCAAAAGCTTTCTTTCTCAGGGTCATTCAAAGTCGGGACTGCGTGGTAAGGATTAACTCTGTACCAAACGACAAAATTTAAGACTCATTCAAATTGAGAGCAGTTGCAGACGACAAGTGAAATGTGGTTCGAATTATGAGATGTGTCTCTGAAACAGTACAAAACATTGCGAGAAAAGGAGAAAATAGTAGCTACCAGCATTTCCTCCTTTTATTTCACAATATTTTCAAAAGGCTTGTTCCTCAGGGTCGTTTTAACTTCTGATAAAAAGAGTTCTAGAAGTTCCGCGTGTCTAAATTACATCAAGATGCATGACGGGACTGCAAGTGGAATAATCTGTTCTTGCATGCCTCGTAAGATAAATGAATTAGGATGTCAAACTAATTAAATGTCAAATAAAAGCCATTACAAGAAATACACGGTGATAAAAATCTTTGAGAATAAACAGGCAACAAAAAACACGTGACACTTTTCATCCCATGAACATATTTTCGTTTCTGCTACAGGGCAATTTGAGAGTAACGTTGAAACAGTGAAGGGTTACTATCTCGGAAAAAGGTCAAGGGTTCGTATTCACCAGCTGTTAACCCTTTACTGCCAAGCCCCGGTAGCTCAGTCGGTAGCATACAGGACTTGAGAACAGGAGGTCGCTGGTTCGATCCCCGGCTTGGCCAATTTCTTTTCGAGGATTGATGATTGTCATCGTGACAGGATTCATTCCTCTCTCACCGCTGACCATTGTTTCGACGATGGTTATGTGGGAAAACAGCAAGTGGCTTGGAAAGAATATTGTGCGGAATACTGGTAAAAGAATCTTCGGGAAAGTATGGATAGATGCACTGGCCGCCGTGATATAACTGAAATAATGTTGAAAATGGCGTTAAACACCGTACAATCAATACAATCAATCGTATTCACCACTCATTCTTAAAAGCATTCTTAGTCTTAGTTTCCAAGATTTTCTAGATTTGAAAGTAACATAACTTCTTATTGGCTAAACCAAGTGGTTTAGCCAATCAGAAGTTCTGTTACTTTCAACTTTATGAAATTCTGACGAATAAAAGTAAGAACGTTCTAATGAATGGTTCTGCAAATGCTTTAAGTAGGACAAGTCTACAACTTTGTCGTTTTGGTTAAAGGGGATAACTTTTTTTTGTATCAACTGGCAGCTGAACAGGAATTGGAAGCGCATACAGATGCAGGCGGTCTTTGGTTTGATCTCAACTTGATTGATTGATTGATTGATTGATCGGCGTTTTACACAGCTTTCAACGTCATTTCACGGTTACAGCTCACATATTCATGTATACCTATGTCCTAGGTTTCACCAGTACTAGTTTAGAGCTAACTCTTGAAGTGTCTTGCCCAAGGACATTCCTGCGAAAACACCAAATGCTTCCAGTGAGGCTCGATCCCGGGCCTCCAGGTTACAAATCCTACATTTTACCACTGAGCCACACAAAACCCCTTGCAAAATAGGAGCAGATGTTACAGGCCAAACAACTGTAGAAACGTAGAGCCAGGATGTTTTGGTCTATAACGTATTTGTTGACTATGCTTCTCTTTATATAATTTCTCTTCATACATAATGTTCTTGTTGTCTGGGTTTTTAGACTAGCGAAGCTAGTCTATAGGCATCATGACTGACCTAGCGTCAAAGTAAACAAAAAACCCCACAGTTGCCAAATACTGCCTCACAGAAAATACTTCTTTCTGTTAAAAATCTTAATTCTGTTACACATGACAGTTTTTACAAAAAAAACCACTAAATCTCTACCACTCCAATTTGAACATGTCGTCTTACAAAATAATAAACTGAACAAGATGCCATTTACAAGGTACAAGATATTTGCTTATATGTAAATCAAGTGACCTATGGAAAGCAGAGACTCACTTATTCCTACACCATTGTAACATTATGAATGAATCTATATATAGATATTACCTAGGTAACTTGTAGCAAATCCCACCTGTATGAACCCTCAGCGGACAGGGAACCCTTGTCATTCCTTCAGTCATTCATTATTCAGATCATTGTGTACAGTTAAACTGTTATCTTAAACTGTTATTTTACGTTTTGAATATTAACCCTTTACCAAACAATCCCAAGTTTTAACGACACCAGGGAAGAATCTCTTTGAAAACGTTGCGGGAAAAGGAAAAAACGCTGGTAACCATCATTTTCTCCTTGTCCCACATTGGAATCAGATTTCATCAGTTCAGCCACATTTATGGTCTTCAAAAGCTTTGACTTTGGACGAGTGTAAAATTTTTCATTTTATAAAGAGAGTTAAATAGTTAACTACATCTTGGGCTATTTGATATATACTAATTGACTGCATGGTGTTTAACGCTGTTTTCAACATTATTTCAGTGATATTGCGGTGGCTAGAGCACGTATCCAGGCTTTCCTGGAGTTTCTTTTACCAGCACTACCGTGACTGAATGACCTTTTGAGGACAGTGTGGATTAAGTTCATACTATACAGAGCGTGCAGTCTGATCTTGGATCTACACTGTCCAATAAGAAGATACATTTTCTTCAAAATGTAACTTTGAAATAGCAATATTCAGGTGTTTACCATCAGCTTAAAAGTTTCATTTAACATTTTTTAGCATTTTAAGGGTTAAACTGGATTATAGTTAACCATCAGCACGCAGAGCCCCGGCAGCTCAGTCGGTAGCATACAGGACTTGAGAACAGGAGGCCGTTGGTTCGATCCCAGACTCGGCAAATTTCTTTCCAACGATCTGATGATCTAGTCATTGCGACAGGATTCATTTCTCTCTCACGTTTCGGCGATGGTTATGTGGGAATGCAGCCAGGGGCTTGGAAAGAATATTGTGCGGAGCACTGGTAAAGGAAACTCCTGGAAAGCATGGATATGTGCACTGGCCACCGCTATATTACATAACTGAAATAATGTTGAAAACAGGGTTAAAAACCATACAAACAATCAATCAATCAAATTCGCCAGTCTGTCAGTACTTTCAGTACTTTGATTATATAATTCCTATTATTTCTGCTTCTGATTGGTAACTATAGACTAACACTTTTTTCTACAGTTTGGTTACTTCACTTTTGATATGTATATACTCATGTGACATCATTCATTGAAAAACTTATATTTTGACAAGACAATGTACTATGTATACGTCTGAATAAATTGTCTGTTCTGTCTGTTCTGTTCTTTTGCTTTGAGGGCCCATTTTCATCGACCGTTTTCACCAACGATTCTTAAGAACATTCCTAGTCTTATTTCAGATTTCAAAAGTAACACAACTTCTGATTGGCTAAAAGATTTGGTTTAACCAATCGGAAAATGCGTTTAGTTCAAGGTCAGACTGTACAGACCGTGAAGTCTTACCTTGGATCTATACCGCCCACTTTTGCTTTTAATAAAGTTTAAAAGAGAAGGTTTGAATTGAGCAATGCTCTGTCAAAAGGGGGCTTAATGCATCTGCAAAAAGTATCGACCCAGGTCAGCCTGCGCAGTCTGCGCAGGCTGACCTGGGCCGAAACTTTTTGCAGATGGTCAATTTTCTGCATGTCCAAGGACCCGCGTACCTCATGATTTAGTCGGTTGTTAGACAAAAAATGGATTTCATGGATCCGTAATTATGTGATGACTTGCTTGGCTCGTATAATGCATCAGAGAGATGCATCAAGCCCCCTTTTGCCAGAGCATGTCTCATTTCATTTTATTGTATTGTATGTCAGCCGTCGAAAGAAGCTGAGTTTATATATCTGGTAGTGAAAGGCATCACGATATTGTGTCCAAAAGGACTGAAGTTCAATAACTATAATTTGGTTTAACTCTTTTGCTGCCAACTAAATGGAGCCGACTTTTCTCGAGGTCTATAAGTATCTTTTTTTTTTATATCAGTTGCACCTGTTTTTTGGTTGAAGATCAGCATCAAATAGCGGACGGTGTAGATCAAAGATCAGACTGCACGTGTCATGCAGTCTGATCTTGATCTACGCCGTCCACAAAAGCTGTCTAAAGCGAGATTGGCAGTGAAAGAGTTAAAACGACAGTTTCAATTCAGATTAATTTCAAAACTATTGTGTTGTCTTCATCGATATGTAAACAGACAGCCACCACACTGTTGTATAGTAACAAATGAACTGTTTTTAAGAGTGAAACATTTTAGCTTGGGAAAGTAGGTTATAATTTGACCTAGAGTTTAGAAATGTCAGATTAAACTCGTGTATAGCATGCCTCAGCACAATGCATCCTCATTAATTTCCCGGGGTTTCGCGGCACAACAATGATTCAGTTTTCCCCGAAAGTTACCCTTGCAACATTGAAATATCTTTTGCGTTTACTGGAGATAATTATCTCGATACCACGACATAATATCGCGCTCCCACGAGTTAGTTATCTGATACGAACACATTTCATAGGGCGTCCTACTACGACAATGTATCTTGCATACGTCTTACGTTGGTAAGAAATACGCCATTATGTCGTGTATCGAGATACGCCATTATAAAGTAGTACCGAGATAATAATCTCAAGCTAGAGCGATAATAAAGTCGTGGCAACGATATAATTCTTATATTTTCGCATGTCTACTCCAAGCTTCCCCTGAATCAAGCCTCACATGTCTACTCCAAGCTTCCCCCGAATCAAGCCTTGTAATTGGAGGAGATTTGATGCGTCTCCGTGATACAGTATATCAAGCAAGTCATCGCGTAGTTACGGGACCACAATATCTATTTTGTCTAACAAATGACTGAATTATGAAGCAGAATGGTTCTTCGACATCCAAAGAACTTACACATAACAAAAGGCTTCGAACCATGTCAGCCTGCGCGAACTGGATCGATACTTTTGTAAATGTATGAACCTCACCCCCTTTTCACAGTGCATAGCTATTTCTTTTACCGCAATGTACAAACGGCGCGAAATAGAGAAATGTTTACAAATACAATATTCAATAATAATAACACCAAACCATACAATATTCAGATTACCTTCCATAGCCGAGGTGGTGTCAGAACCAACCTACGCTTGCCGGTGTGAAGTATGTAGTAGCTACCACAGTCCTCGTAGTGGTAATCCGCTATTGACTGGTTTAACGCTTTTAATAGTCTAGCTTTTACTGAGACCTGATGCTTGGGCATCAACACTACCCTGCGTCCTCGCATCCTCGGTCACTGTTGTTCTAAAGCCCTTTAAACTTCGTTGACTCAGACTTTGGATTACATAGTTTTAGGTTCATCAATCTATTCACTTATTACCAAAACAGTGCTGCATAAGTGAGATGAATAGTAAGAGTCCACATCTAGATATTGAGATGCCAGAGTTTTCGCACGAGAAAATTGCATCCTATTGGACAGTTTAGATCCAAAATCAGACTGCAAATTCTAAGCAGTATAGTCTTTGACCTGCCCTGTTCAAAACAGTGCATCGAGTTACGCAAAGCAGCCTAAAGCTTAAAACATGCAAATTTCAATTTCAGGATCCTAGGTATGGCTCTTGGGACTCTGATAATTCATACGTTTCCCTGTTTCTTTTTTCATTATTTCGTTTTCATCAATAACTCGAACATTCGGCCATGTGATAATTTCAGAATTTCAAATAGTAGCATGCACTCGTCACAACTCGGCGGAGTCGGTAACTACATCTAACCTCGTCCGTAACTGGGAGATTTCTACTGGAACTACTTTCAGTCACACGATCTTGTTCATGGCGGCGCACTTGAAATTCTTTTCGTCCACGACGACAACAACAACTATATTGAGGTATTTTTAAGATTTGTCAATCTTTCGGCGAAAGCTTTACTCGAAATTGATGAAGTCGCGATGAAGATGAAACAACAAGGTGTCAATGAAAATGTTTATGAGTTTACGGGTAGAAAAGCTATCTCTTTCCGGCCAAGAAATGTAAGGTGAATATGAATATCACGCTACGTAATACAGCCAGCGGACTTGACAAACAGATCACCCGAGGTTTGCCGAATGTAATCCATGCTCATACAAATATAGCATTCGAAAATGAGAAGCATTGGACATTGTTAAGGTAAGTCTGGGTAAGGCGGAAGAGTTATTTATCACATAACTACCCCTATGTTTAGTGCACTACAGCAATAACGAATTTTCTTATCTTACATACGTTAGAGATAAGCAAAAAGCGCCGTATTTGCTCTGCAAAGGTACGCCTAGTTTCTAAAACAATGCTAAACCAGATTTCTCTGTGAAATCAATTGTCAAAATTGACGATCGTGACAAAGCTGCGAATTTTATCATCTTTAGTTTCAAAACAAAGTCACTATAATGTAAAATCGTTACGCGTAACTATTTTTCGTTTGTGAAGCACGCAACGGTCAAAGAAGTGAATAGGCTTCATGTAAATTTCAATATACAAGTCATTGTAGGCATATGTTTTAACACATCATGAACTGTATTTCTTGAGACACAATTAGGTGAAAAAACGAATCTGACATTCGTTGGCTTTTCAGTAAAAGTTTTATTAAACTTGTCAACAAAACAGTGTTATTAAGCCCGCCAAGAGTTCGCTTAATATTTTTTTCTTAGTCTCGTTTGATATATATATATATTTATATATTTTTTTTTTTTTTATTTCATGCTTTTCGGTAGTTTATCGAGAAATAATGGTGGATTATGGTTTGATACTTCATGATTACGAAAATAACGATTTATATTTTCTAACTCTTCAACTGAAGGCGGAAACAGTAGTTCCTGCGCATTAGTTACCTAGGTAATCAGCGTGTGCCATTCAAATGGAAGGAAATATGACGTAATTTACGACTGTATTTCTCGCGCTTTACGTCATATTGTAATGAGTTGTTTTGTCAGGGGGTACGCCACGAGGAATTACCGAAAACAGCTGTACTTGATTTTGACGAATGTTCCAACAAAATAGGGGTTAGAAGCATGAAATAAATAAAATATTTGTTTTGTTCGGATAAAGATCGAAATTTATTTCATCGAGTGAACATCGTCGGTAATATATTCACGAGTGGCGCATATATTTCATCGAGTGAACATCATCGTGAAAATATTACCGATGATGTTCATTCGATGAAATAAATTTCGATATTTAACCGAAAATAAAAGATATATATATATATCCTCTATACCTCAAATGCCAACTTCTTTCAGCTCCTATGTGTATTCTTTATACCTAATGGTATCCGCAATGACTTAATATTATGAAAATTTGAAACATTTACGTAAACTCGACCGAGCCAAAATGTTCAGCTTTTGGCTTTCTTTAAATTATGATTTGTAATAAAGTAATACTTCTGTTTCTATTACAAAGATACTAAGCAATTACCTCCTTTCGGTAATTTACAAAAAGAAAAAAATGAATAACATTTTAAAGTGAATTTTAAAAAAAAAGCAGCCAGTGAAAATATAGTGGCTCTAGTTCGTAATATTAATCAGACAAAATAATTTTTGAACGACCGTACTAGGAGCATTACCTATGTCTTACCCTAAGGTACACCCATCATCAAATCATTATCATCATCTTTCGGTGGTTATTGAGGTTAAAGGCCACTGCAAGCATGCAGTGACCTTGATTTAATTATGACCTTGGCACGTGAACGGTTGCATCTGCACTGAAGTCTTAATAAAAATGTGAAGGATCATGACTATGAATGAATGATGGTCCACATGTTACCTGAAGACAACAATAAATCACTCTGTTCACCGGTTCTTATACAGACATACCATTCGACAATCAGAAGGTAACGTCATTTTTCCGGGCAACAATAAACTCCTTTTTATCATTTTTGTTTTGTTTAAAACATCGGTTGCACTTTGATCACGGTACTGCAACAAATAACTTAAGATTAAATGTAAAAAAAAAATTGGCACTGCTACAAAAACTCAAAATCCAAATCACTTATTTCAAATTCAGTTACCGTAAAGAAACAGAGATCAATGAATAGAAACAAATATAGGAGGTATCTTCCTCAGAGTATTATGTTAAATGAACCACGAACTTTCCACTTTATTCTGGAAAATCCCTAATTTACCTTCGTAAAGCAAAAAACTGACGTTCCTTTCAATCTCGCACATGATCTGTTTTTCTGCTAATCATTAATTAAACTTTTACAAAACAACAAAACAACAAATTTTTCGGCTTGTCCAAATTGAAAACTTTTGCAGCCGACAAATCAAATGTGACTCAAGTGATGTAGTTTGTTTTTCGCACAAGTGGAAACTGTGTAAGAAAAGGAGAAAATGACGGTTACCAGCATTTTCTCCTTCCATGATGTTTTTAAATGCTTTCTCCCTCAGGAATGTAAAAACATCGCATTTTTCGGTTAGGAGTTAAGCGCTTACTTAAAGATTTATTCTTTTCAACAGGAAGTGAGCTTCCGAAAGCATTTTGGACAAAGGGCAAATGCTTATAAACGTTTGTTTCCTGTATTTTCTCTTTAACTTACAGTTTTAGTTTACCCTCCTTCACAGATAAATCCTATCTTTTGATCCACAATTAAGAAGACGCCTGCAATTGTTTTGAAGATGGACGAGTCTAAAATCTTGTCGTCTGGTAAAGCGATAAGGCGCCAACAGACTCTCCTATCCAACAGACATGATGCAGAACAACCACATGAAAGAAAATTCCATTGTTTGAGCTACATTAAATGTGACATCTGCAAATGCCCTCAATTTAGACTAGTCAAACGTCTTGTCATCTGGTAAAGCGTTAGGGCGCCAACAGCCTCTCCTCTTTAGAAGACATGATGCAGAACAACCACATAAAAGAGAAAACCTTGATCTGCATGCACTTGTTGATGATACCCACTGATTGTTTAGCATGCTTTTTGCAGTGAGAAATTATACGGGCTAATTGAAAAGTTCATAACCTAGATCCACCGTAATCTTGATGAGCCAAATTCAAATCTGTTTTGCCCTTCAGCCCTTGTCAAAAGTTCCTGACTGATAAATGATTATTTGAGAACAATTCAAAGGGACTATAAAGTAGATTTCACTTCGCAAGATTTTATTTCTCAGAAAATCTTAACACTTAAGCTGCTGAATATATGAAACCCAAATTTCTACTCAGTACTTAAGTCCCAAACATTGCGGTTTCAAAGTTGATTTTACTGGAGAGAAAATACCGTATCGGACAATGTAGATCAAAGATCAGACTGCACGTTCTGTGCAGTCTGATCTTGATCTACACTGTCCGCAAAAGGTCATTGGGTCGCGATTAGTTAACAAAGGCAGCTTATTGTCATTCGCGTGCAAAGATGCCTGTAAATAAAACCCTTAACCTGCTAACTAAGTCAAATGAAACATTCACGGCAATAGTAAAAACCCATATATTACTATTACAATTTTTTTTTGACGGGGGGATATCTCCTATTTGGACAGTGTAGATCCAAGATTTGACTGCACGTTCTGTGCAGTCTAATCTTGATCAACACTGTCCGTAAAAGGTACTCGAGTCGCACCTAGCAGCCTGAGGGTTTATACATAGACAGCAATTAATAGAGAACACAACAGGAATTACCGAGGTTTTTTTTCCTTGCATTTTTACTGTATCTTTTTATATTAACGTTGAAGCCATTGTTGCATAACAAGGAATCAATACAATTTTAACCCTTTATCAGACCAACAATTCTTAGACTAGTCCATATTGGTAGCCTTTGCAGACGACAAATTAACTGTGACTCAAATTTGTTTTTGAAAGGACAGAAAACATTGTGGGGGAAAAGGAGAAAATGCTGGTTACCAGCATTTTCTCCTTTTCCCACAATGTTTTTTCCCGAAAGGCTTTTTCGCCAGGATTTTAGGGATTGTTTGGATTACCTCGGTAGAGTCGCCGACCACGGTTTTGAAGGTCGTGGAGGTTCGAGTTTCATCGGAGATATTTTGGTTGTCTCCTTTTCCTACAATGTTTTCAAATGTTGTTGCAGTAAAGGGTTAAAATTGCAACAATCTTACTTAGGCTATTGCTTGCAAACATTTATTTTATCGATTTTGCACTCATGAGGTTAAAAATAAAGTAACAAAACCGACTCTGCCTGCAAATCAGGCCATATCCTTTCGGCACCGTAGGCGATAAAGTGGTTTTGCAAGCAGCGCAGATCAGGATCAAACTGCAAAGAATGTGCATTTCGGTCTTAGATCTATACCGTCCGTTTTTTTTTTTTTTGTCGAGTTTTAAAGATAAAACTCTTTTGTGAGTTTCGGTGATTCTATTTTCAACCGTCAAAGACGCTGGTAGGCGCGACTTTATGCGTTCATGCGGACATTCAGTATCAAGATGAGACTGACAGAAAGCGCAGTTCATAAACGACATCTCATTAACAATCCGTTTTTTTAGAAATATGTGTAATGAACTCCTATTCTCTCCCCTCCCCCTCATTTTCCCCATCTAAGATTTCCAGGAACGGAACAACGCCAGACCACTTAACCTACAAAACGCAAGAAAAAGTGAGTATCCGTCTTTCGACTTCCTTGATTTAAGAGAACAAAAACAAAACATAAGAACACTCAAGTGAAAACATTTTTCTCCAATTTTTTTTTTTTTTTTTTAACTTGCTGTTTCGATTAATAATAATAATTACAATAGTAATAATAACTCAAGCTAACAACTCAAGAAATCCAGAAGATCGTTCTAATTCGAAACGCACGCACCAGAAGAAAAACGCTCTCCGTGACTTTAATTCTGAAATGGCCTTAGAATCATGGTTTGATACTGGCATTTCAGTGCAGTCACATCAATGTCTAAGCAACAAACCAAATGATGATGATGATGATGATGATGATAAAAAAGCTTGACACTAAATAATAACAAACGTATTTGTTAATATCAATTGTATAACAAAATTTGCCATAACATTCATCAATTTTTTTCACATTTTTATATCTTTCTCTATTAATGCTCTTATTTCTTTTTCTTGATAGTGTGGAGATTGTGGTGATTTTGATTGATTTGATTTACGGTAAAACTTTAAGGTATCACAAATTATGTAGATTTGGACACGTGTTGTGCTGCTATATATTGTTCCTGTACCTTGTATGTGCTGTTACATGAGGAGTTGTAGATTTTTCAGGTATTTATGCAGCCAGCCGACTTACTGTCCTCATCTTCACTTCCACTTGACCGTAACACTATTTTTCATTCCGACAATTCTAAGTACTGCCACCCATTCATATTCGGCTCTAATGAATATAAAACAATCTGCATCTCTGACCAAACGTATAAAAAGGCACAACAAAAGAAGGCTATTGGTGGGCAACCGTTAGGAAAAGAACATTAAATTGTGTAGAAATATGTTCTATTCAACTGTTTACAGCTCGTTACTTTTGTCAGTAGTCATCCTCTTCATGATATTGCTAGCAGGTGATATTCATCCGAATCCTAGGCCGCAATCTAGCGCGTCCTCAAGCAGTTTGTATAGTACAGACTTGTATAATCTTCTAAATCTTCCAAATCACCTCTCAACTGTCCATTATAATGTTCAAAGTATCGCTAATAAGCTAGATACCTTGATTGCTGAATTTTCATTCTTTGACATTGTTTAATTCTCCGAGACTTGGTTGCACTATGATTACTCATCAAACGAACTAGTCTTCCCTTCTTTCTATCCACCTGAGCGTAAAGACAGAGCTGGTGACAGATATGGAGGTGTTATTTTGTATGTCAAAAATACCCTGTCTTATATTCGAAGACATGATCTTGAACCTAACGGACTTGAGTGTATTTGGATTCAAATCAAGTCTAGCAACAATAGAAATATTTCGTACGGTGTATTCTATAGACCACCGAACTCTGACTCTGCTTATTATTCACTTATCGAAGATTCCATTGGTCTTGCGACGGACTCGAATATATCTGATGTAATTATCACAGGAGATTTCAATCTGAATGTAATGAAACATCACGAGTTCCGTAAAATTGAATCCCTGTGCAATGAAGACAACATGATTCAATGTATAGACGAACCAACTCATTTCACAGAAAATTCTATATCAACCATTGACCTTCTTTTCGTTACCAATGAAGAATCGGTCCTTACAACTGGCGTTGAAGAACCATGTCTCGGTCTTACAATGCGTTATCACTGCCCTGTTTTTGGCGTTTTTAATTTCTTTAAACCCAAATTTAAAAATATCCATCGAACTATTTGGAAATATGAGCTGGGAAATTACAATGAGCTAAGAAATAGTTTTGCTAATTTTAATTGGGATTCTTTATATGACAGTAACATCAACATTTATGTTGAAAACTTAGCAAATACCATTTCTGAAAACGCGCTCAGGTTTATTCCTAACAAAAAAATTACTGTCAATCCGCAACAACCTCCCTGGATGAATTGTATTATTAAGAAGGAAATCCGTCGTCGTAAAAGGTTATATAGTAAAGCTAAACTATCAAACAATGCCAGTCACTGGACAAAATTTAAGTTTGTCAGGAATCGAGTAATTTCATTAATCCGACATAGTAAAGAAAGTTATTACGAACGGTTGTCTTTGAAGTTGAAATCTGGTAACCTTTCTTCGCGTGATTGGTGGAAAACTCTCAAGTCAATGATACCTCCGCACACTGCAACATCTATTCCTCCCCTTTTTGATGTTTCCACTGATTCAATGACTGTTGATGATCATGAGAAAGCAAATATATTGAACGTTTATTTTGCAAATCAATTATGTATAGATGATTCTTTCAGTAACATACCTGATGAACATGTGCATATTTTCATTTCATACATGATACTTTAGATACAATCAATGTCATGCCGTCTGAGGTATTGGATGTTCTTAAACTCTTCAAACCGGTAAAGCTTCCGGCCCTGATGGCATAAATAATAGAATTCTTAAGGAAGCAGCTCATCAGTTAGCACCACATTTGTCCGAACTGTTCAATTTCTCATTAAATGCCAGTTCTGTTCCAAGTTCATGGAAAGTATCCAGTATATGCCCGATATTTAAGTCCGATGACCCTTCCCTTCCTTCTAATTACAGACCTGTTTCATTACTGAATAACACTGAAAAAGTTTTAGAACGTATTATATTCAAGCATGTTTATGATCATCTAAGGGATAATAATTTCTTTACATCTTATCAGTCAGGTTTCATGCCTGGTGACTCTACTGTTAATCAAGTAACTAGTCTGTATAACAATATATGTAAGGCTTTGGGTGATGGTTTAGAATTTAGAGATGTATTTTTCGATATCAGCAAAGCATTTGACACAGTCTGGCATAAAGGATTATTGTTTAAGTTGAGAAGAGCAGGTATCAGTGGAAAACTTTTAAACTGGTTTTCTGATTATCTATCCGATCGTTTTCAAAGAGTTGTTCTGCCAGGTAGTGTTTCAGATTTATGCCATATACAAGCCGGTGTGCCTCAAGGATCCATTTTAGGACCTCTGTTATTTTTTATTTATATTAACGATATTGTTGATGACATTCAGGCAAACATTAATCTTTTCGCAGATGACACTAGTTTATCTGTGGTTGTAGGTGATCCGGCTGGTGCTGGAAATATTTTACAATCTGATATTGACAAAATTTCTCGATGGGCACAAAAGTGGTTGATCAGATTTAATCCATCCATGTCTGAGTCCTTAGTAATATCTCGTAAACGCTTTAAACCCAACCATCCCAGTCTTTTTATGTTAAATACCGAGATTCCGTCTGTAAAAAACCATAAACACTTAGGTATATATCTCTCTAACGATGGATCTTGGGACTTACACATTAACAAGTCTATTGAAAAAGCATGGAAGAGAATAGGAGTCATGCGACTTTTGAAAACACGTCTTGATCGCCTTTCACTTCAAATAATTTACTTCTCATTTATCAGACCCATTCTTGAATATGGAGAAGTGATATGGGACAATCTTTCCAAAGCGTTAAAAGATCAACTGGATAAAGTGAAAAACGAAGCTGCTCGGATAGTTACCGGTTGTACTAAACTTGTTGCCATCGCTGATCTTTAACGGGAGGCTGGTTGGGAATCTCTAAGTCAAAGAAGGCGCAAACACAAGCTCATTCTCTTCTATAAAATGTTAAATGGACTTGCTCCAAATTATCTCAATAATCTTGTTCCGCCAACGGTCGGCGATTCTTCAACTTATAATCTTCGAAGACCAAATAATCTGAGAAACATTGCATGTAGAACCAGCTTGTATAGCAATTCATTTCTGCCAACTGTAATCAATGATTGGAACAACCTACCAAATGAAATCAAGAACGCGGAATCTCTGTCATCTTTTAAATACCGTTTGAATGTAGATAAACCTATTCCACGAAAGCTTTACTTTTTTGGAGACAGGAAAATGCAAGTCATTCATGCTAGGTTACGTAACAGATGTAGTAGTCTTAATGAGCATCTGTACTTAAAGAATTTGGCGCAATCACCTCTCTGTAGATGCGGTGCTGTCAAATCGACGCAACACTACTTTTTAGACTGTTTATTTTATCGTGACTTAAGATTTAGTCTAAGTCACAGCCTATATGGCATTACAACACTTAATCTTCATACTGTTCTTTTCGGGGATGAAATTCTTAGCCTTCTTGATAATCAAAGAATACTTAGTGCGGTGCATACTTATATCCGTAACAGTAGAAGATTTACTAGGAATACGTGAATTTTATCTTTCCGCATTAAAGTTGAAGTCTACCATTTACTTTCCCTCTCTTTATTTATTGCGAAACCATGTTTGTGCATTATCTTTTATTCGTTTTACTTCGTCTTCTAGTATTCTCATTAATTATGATTTATGTCACCATTTACTCCTTTTGAAAAAGAGATGCTGGTCAAGCTGGACGTTACTAGTCTTCAATCTATATATATATATCGACAGTGAAAATCTTTACCATTAACGCTCCACACCATTCTGCTTTGATGTTTTTGTCTTCTATTTTTGTTGTTTTTCTAGATTATTTACTCTGAATTTTCTCTTATCGAAATCATCATAAAATATAACTGTTGACCGGAACTTTATAAGCTTCAGCTTCCGTTCTGATCCATTTCTTCAGTATATGTGTAATATGATTATATTGTTTGCTGTAAATTGTTATATACTGATGAATAAAATATGTTTAAACTAATTTTAATCAAATTAAAGTCACTACACCGATGTTGTAACATTTCACAGGTTTAGAAAAGCCTTTTGCAGCCTCCTTCGATGCAGAATTTATTTGTTAACACGTATTTTCCCCTTCATTGTGAATTCTTTTTGAAAAATAAAATACTATTTCGTCAATAAATTACGGTGGAACCAGGACCCACACTTTCCGGTGTTTAACCCCTAGGCTGCTAAGCGCGATTCATTGACCTTTTGAAAACGTCATAGATCAAGACCAGACTGCACAGAACGTGCAGTCTGATCTTGGATCTACACTGTCCGATAAGGAGATAATTCTCCTCCAACGATACCTTTGAAATAGGACCTTTATCCCGCTTTCATTTCTATTTCAGACCTAAAAGCATGGTATTACGAAGGGAGGTGGACAAGAGTCATTTCGTGAGAGATAATGGAGGGGTACAGGGGCCGTTTTACAGTAGCCATCTACAACTTGGATAGAGCACCTCGTACCTGTATCTCAGCTCATACTAGCAGTGACGTAAGAGAAGAAAGGGAATTCAAAAAGCAAACAAATAATGTGATTTTTATTCTTATACGAGAAGTGACTGATGCTCCCGACAATAATATAACCTTTTCCTGTTAGCTGTGAACATGAACGCTTGACTATGGACACGGCTCTTACAAACACTTCTAAACTTGCCATGAACTTTAATTTTGACCCACGGACAAGGTTTTAGCGCACAACACACCAGTTATATATGGTTGACAATTCTGCAACGTTATACTGAAATTCACTTGTAATTAGACAAAGTTACAGACCGTACACGAACACTACTCCCAAAAACACATTTGACCATGCTATGACATTGACCTTTAACCTACAGACATTACTCTTACGCATGACAATTCGTCTTGTTATGGTAAACATTTGAACAAAGTTATTTTGAAATCAAGTGATATGGAAAGGAGTTATGACCCGGACACGAAAACTGACATTTGACCTTGTCGTGATCTTGACCGTTGACCTACTAACATTATTCTTGCACGCCACACATTGTCTTTATACAGTTTATTATTCTGCAGACTTATATTGAAGTTCATGCATAATCAAAAAAAGATACAGGTCAGACACAAATCCTCCAAAATTTCTTTTTAAACTTATGTGACCTTGCTGTGACTTTGCCCTTTGACCTACCGACATGATTCTTGAACGTGTCCCATCGTCTTGATGCGGTTGACAATTCTGCAAAATTATACTAAAATTCACTCGTGACCTTGACCTTTGACCGTCTGACATGATTCCTGCACGTGTCCCATTGTATTAATGCAGTTGACAATTCTGCAAAATTATACTAAAATTCACTCGTGACCTTGACCTTTGACCGTCTGACATGATTCCTGCACGCGTTCCATTGTATTGATGTGGTTGACAATTCTGAAAAATTGTTTTGAAATTCACATATAACTGAAAAATTTACTGGCAGACCGGACACGAACTCTAGCCCCCGAAACACATTTGACCTTGCTGTTACCTTGACCTTTAACCTACGGACATGAATGACTGTTACGCATGACACACCGCCCTGATGTCGTTGACATTTGTGCGAAGTTATACTGTAATTAAGTTATATAAAAAAAAAAAAAGAATTATGACCCGGACCCGAAAATGGTCGAACGGACTGAACAAAACGATATGTCCCTATTTTTTTTCGGGGGTATAAAATAGCTTGTCAGTCTTCTTGAACAATAACCATCGAAACAACGATCAGCGGTAAGAGAAGGATCGGAAAGAAATTCGCCGAGCTGGGGATTCGAACCAGCGACACCCTGATTTCAAGTCCTGTACCCTACCGACTGCGCTACCGTGCTCGCTTCTACCAGACGTACAATAAAAGTTGCGAGGTATTGTGTTACAAAACACCGTACGCCTTATCTTAGAGTTCCTCAATAAATGGGGCATAATATGGAAACAAAAGGGGGCTTAATGCATCTCCGAGATGCATTGTACAAAGCAAGTCATCACATAATTGCGTATCCATAAAATCCATTTTGTCTAACAACCGACTGTATCATAACGTACACCGGTCCTTTGACATACAGAAAATTGACCAACAGAGAAAAGTTTCTGCCCAGGTCAGCCTGCGCGGACTGCGCAGGCTGACCTTGGTCGATACTTTTCGCATATGCATAAGCCCCCTTTTCAGAGAGCTCAAATATATTATGTCAAGCACATTTTTATATCCAAACTTTAATCACCTATCCGACAGCAGAATTTGTCATATTTTACGCACATAAAAAGCCACTGTCAACACATTTCATCCCATTCCAGAAATAATAACCCTCTTTAATGTAGCCAATTTCGCGCTGTGAAACAGCCATTCCAAATAATCGCCCACCCCTTACAGTGCCAGATATGTTAAATTAACATTTCGAATTAAGTAAAAGAAAAGTAGAGAAAACAACTGCAATCTTCGGGCCTTTTTGGATCAGAATATCTAGAAAATCATCGGACAATGTAGATCATAGATCAGACTGCACGTTCAGTGCAGTCTGATCTTGATCTACACTGTCCGCTAAACTCATTGTAAGTCGTATTAAGTTTGTTAAGGGTGTTTTATTGGAAAATCAGATCATAATTCTGCCCAGGGCGCGAAACAAGCGGTGCCTAGCAAAACTTAGATGGCATCAAATTGTATCTATATTGACAAACACAGCGCCACTTTTATCATTTGTCACACTCGTTTAACCCTTTACCAGACGACAAAATTATAGCCTTGTCCAAATTGAAACCATTTGCAGACGACAATTTCAATGTGGCTTAAATGGTGCAATTTTTCTTTGATAGGATAGAAAACATTTTGGGAAAAGGAGAAAATGCTGGTTACCAGCATTTTCTCCTTTTCCCACAATGTTTTCAAAAGGCTTCCTTCCCAGGGGCGTTAAAAGGCGTCATTGTGCGGTAAAGGGTTAACCCGTTACTCTTTGGAACAAATTCACTGGAAACCACTGGAAAGTTATTGCTCAAGTCATTATGAACAAAATTGTAAAATCATCCAAATTCAAAGGATTCATTGCGGGAGAAAGAGAAAATGCTTGTAAGCAGCAGTTTCTCTTGTTACTCATGTTTTCAAAAGCCTTTTTCCTCAGGGTCGTTAAAAGAGCGGGTTGTTATGTAAACGGTTAAATACATGAATATCCATGTGAAAATAATGTGGTATGTAAATAAATTGCTCGTAAATACAGTTTAACCCTTGCCACTTGTGATTTAAATGTGGTCTGCTGCAAGACTAAAACAGTTGGTCTGCAGTCTGTATAATTTGACATAGCCTAAATAACCCAAAAAACTATGAGACAGATTTAAAGATACATTCTTATAGCCAGGGAGGGAAAAAAACCGCTGTTGAATTTGATTGACTGTAAAATGGTTCAGAATTTAGTCAGCTGTGTAAACATAGATAAATTACCGATATATATGATGTAACACATACATGTATCGTATATTGGAAATCTTCGATTTAAAACCGGAAACGTCAGGACAGATTTCTTCGGGGGCCTTCAGAAAATCAAATGCGTTTATATGGGTCGTAATCTATGCAAACTTGCAACCACCAGGGGCAATATTTGACATTAAGATTCAAACTATGGTTTGGTAAAATAAAAATACAATGAGTTAAAATCTGGCTGAAAATGTTTAAAGTTCTTTAATGTTCCATTTCTAGGCGGCACAGATTACGATAAGACTGCACAAAAAAAAATGGTGATCGTGATCGGATCTTGAATCTACACTCTCAAATACATAGCATTATTTAAAAAAAAAAAAAAATCCGGTAAAAGTAGTCTTGAAGTTACCTTATTTAGACACTTTTTCTCATCAGAAAAAATAATAGTTTCATTAATTTCTAAGATGTCTTATGGCCACATGTATCTCAATTATCTTCCTTTACTTTTTACAGATGAAATGGCATATCAAAGTGTTGTGGAACCAAATCAATCATTTGGGCTGAAAGTAGGAGGTCTAGAAAAACTTAAACATGAAATTTCAAAATCTGTGACCCTGACCTCGATCATGGGCATGACAATGAAATTGCTCTATGAACCTTTGGACCTGTATCTATCATCTAGCCAAATCTGAACCAAATCTGTCATTTAGTTTGGAAAATATGGGCTCTTTAAAACTTAAACGTAATACATGTACTTTGATGTAAAATATCTAAGTCTACGATCTTGACCTTTAGATCTTAGGCGTGGGCGTGGGTATTGCTGAAAGAAATTTTGGACCTGTATCTATCATCATTCCAAATATGAAGTAAACCCATCATATGGTTTGGAAAATGTGAGGTCTTAAAAAACTAAAACGTAAAACTTTGATGTAAAACATCTAAGTCTACGACCTTGACCTTTAGATCATGGGCATGGGTGTGGGTACTGCTGAAAGAAATTTTGGGCCTATATCTATCATCATACCAAATATTGAACAAAATCCATCATATGGTTTGGAAAATGTGAGGTCTTGAAAAACCAAAAAGTAAAACTTTGATGTAAGATATGTAAGTCTACGACTTTGACCTTAACCCTTATCCTGCTGAATTAAAGAAATGCAACTTTATAGTAGATAGTAGAAGCCCAAAACTTTTTTGTTTCAAAGGTATTTTTGGAGGAAAGATATCTCCTTATCGGACAGTGTAGATCAAAGATCAGACTGCACGTTCTGTGCAGTCTGATCTTGATCTACGCTGTCCGCAAAAGGTCGGTGGGTCGCGATAAGCAGCCTAAGGGTTAAGATCAAAGGAGTAGGCAGGGGTATTGCTGAAAGAAACTTTGGACCGATATCGATCACTTTACCAAATATGAACAAAATCCACCATATGGTTTGGAAAATATGAGCGGTTAAAAACTTTAACGTAAATGTTGATTCAAACTCCAACACCTACTCTAATGTCAACGCGGGACAATAGCTCCTCCTGGACTTCGTCCAGGCGAGCTAGAATACGAAAAAAAGAAAGCTGCCATGTGATATATGGCTCGCAACGTGCGAAGTGAGGCCTTCTGACATTTGCGTAAAATGTCGTCTCGGATTAGCCTGCGCAGTCCGCGCAGGCTAATCCGAGACGGCATTTTACGACTACATAAGATTTTGTCAAACAGTAGACTTTCGTGAAACAGAAAATCACATAAGATCGGAAAGTGTCGTCTCGGACTAGTCAATACGGACTGCACAGGCTGATCTGGAACAACACACTTACGCATATGTCTGAAGGCCCCTTTTCGTGTGTTGCACGCCATAACGGTTTCTACAGTCTGATGGTGGCATTCGGTGCTAACAAGTTTGTTTGCGGCCGATTAACTCTTCAGTTTTAAGGGCCTATTGACACAAATGGAAAAGAATTTTGTAATCAAAACACACTCGGAAATACTACAATATCAACGGCGCTGAATGCAAAGCTATGCATCAAATACTACGTGTTTTCCGTTCAGTGGCTAAGAATATTGTTGTCTGCTAATGCTTTCGCTTTGGAAGGATGAAAAACATTATAGTCTGGTAGAGAGTTCAGACTCTGTTAACAGATGAAAATAAACATCAAGAAGTTTACAACCCAAATATTCCGATTCTAAATTACCTGACCTTTGAAGATTTAAAGATCAGACTGCACGTTCTGTGCAGTCTGATCTTGGACTTGGATTTACACCGTCTGAAAAAAGCTTATTGAATCGACCTCAGCACTCTAAGGATTTTCATAATAGACGGTATTAGAGTGTGCCATTGTGAAGTTCTTTATACAACGTTTGATAAAAACAATACAAAGATAGCTCAATTAAACATGGCATCAATGAAACATTGCTCAGTTAAACATGGCATCAATCAAACAGACATAGAATAGCAGCTGCATGAAGTGCTATTCAATTGGCAGCAATGATTTATGGCTTGCAGATAGAATGTTTGACAAAACATCATGAATAAATAAGTAAATGCTTAACTCTTTACCAAACGACAAAATTTTGGACTGCACCAAACTGAAACCATTTGCAGACGACAAATTGCGAGTGGCTCAAATGATGGAACTTGTCTGTGAACAGGTAGAAACATTGCTTATTACCAGCATTTTCCCTATTTCCACAATTTTTTCCAAAAGCTTATGTTAAAACTCGGAATTGTGTAGTAAATTTCTCGCCGCTCAAAGCAATTTCAGATATTTGTTCACAATTAAATAATTTCCGTGCCTAATGAGATTTAAGGACAATTTTGAGAGACAGTGTAGAATAAGATAAGACTTCAAGAACTGTGCAGTCTGATCTTGGCTCTACACTGTCTGATATACATGCAGTTAGAGATATTGTGACACAACAACCCGTCGCAGTGGCTAATCAAAGGTAGCTTTCCTTAGGAGAATAGATCAAGTTAATCATTTAACTGCTTTAAGTAATAGAAATTTTCAAGCAATGAGAAGAGGCCCACACATTCCTACTTCGAAAACTGGTTTCTTCGGAAAAGTCGGACGCTATCGGATGGTGAAGATCAAAAGCATGCAGTCTGATCTGAATTTCCATTGTTCGCAAGAGTGGACTAAGTACTGCTTAGTCGTTTAAGGATTAATTCATTTTGGTCTCATACAAAAAAAAAAATCAAAGTACTGATATTACTGAAGGGCAGGAAATCTAGTGATCTGTAATCTCTAAAGAACGAAAGATACGAACTCACAAGATACCTCATTTTCTAATTATCACTACCATACAGACAGTCAGGCCAATTCAATTATGCCAAAAGAATTCATTGGTAAACGGGCACTGTCACGCATAATATGGAATAATACAATAATCAACAGGAAAAATTAAATTAATGCAAAAAAATGCAGTGCTCAGAAGCCAGATTCTATAATTAAACCGAAGCAAATAGTGGATACCAACGCTCGGCTATAAGGTGCATGATAATGTCTTCAAAAATTTCTAAGTCGAAAAGGCGCTTAAATCAAGCAAATTTATTTTTGAGTTATTTGCCTTATTGGTTAAGGTTGATCTTTATGATAACGCACATATATTCCAAGTTTCAAATAAATATCGTCAATGATAAGAAAGATGAGACACAATTTAAAATTGGACACAACGCGAATACCAACGCTTAATATCGCGAACGCAGGGCAGGGTGATGTCAATACATCGCAGTTTTGGTCTCAAACAGTCGATCTAAATCTATTCTTTTGACTATATCATGCAAAGACGTCCACTAGCCCTTCTCGTCCCATTAGAGAGAGAGAGAGGGGGGGGGGGGAGAGAGAGAGAGAGATTCCAACGACGGCTTCTGGCGCTTAAAATGAATTTGCACATTCGGGATGTATGTCAAAATAAATATTCTTAAACTTTCATTTCTCCTTTTCAAACAATGTTTCGGAAACTACCAGTTATGTGAATGAAACTCTAGGTATGTAAATGTGATGAATAACTGATAAATTAAAACCTAATTTTTTAAACACACCTTTTATTTTCAAATTATTTTGTTTGAAAGTTAAAAAATGTCCAAGGATCGCACAACACTTTCATGATTTCTAATCAATCAACAGTCGTCACAAAAAAAGAATATAAGCAGATAACATGGTTGATTATCGGAAAATGTAGATAGAACAAAAAATTCTTAATTTTCCATAATGTTTGCCTATTCTTCTGACAAAAAGAGAGATGTTTTAAATCGATTCACACAGAAAAAAGAGAGTATAATTTCTTTTAATTTCTGCATATTTCTTAATTCTATCGATATTTTTTTTTTTTAAACATATAGAGAAAATCAAGTTCAGTTCTAAATGATTAAAAGAAACTGATAATAAATGCAGTTAATACACCAATAATCTCATTCAACTATCGACATTTCCATGGAAAATCGTATATCTCAATCTTTTCACCAGGCAGTCAAAGGAGATGCGGCGTGCGGTTCCCTTTGATCTTTATTTGAAACGCGGACAGTAACTAGCAAGTGACAATGGAAACTAAAAATAGAAAACTGGTTCTCGGGTTTTTCCCTCGCGCCAGTACACTAGAAAGTGATATCAGGGGCTGTAATCATGTCTATAATACGAGAGGATTTCAGTATCCAATCACAGTGATGGAAAAGTTGGTAGAGGTTAAATGTACACCGAATAAGTCTGTACACCGAATAAGTCTGATGTCAGTCATAATACGGCAACGCCTTAATGCACAGTTCCTGACAAGATTTGTGTAACTATAAACTCCGCCCATAGGCGGTATCGGATAAAAATAGACATCAGACTTAAACGGTGTACAGACTTATTCGGTGGACGTTTAACTTTTACCTGGAAAAGTTACTGTGTATTCAACAGGGACACAACCCTTAAAACACACTCGTTGGTTATTAAAGGGCTGTAATACCCTTGCAATTCCATAGCACTATGCAGATGTCGGAAAGCTCTGAGGAAAGGAAAACATTCACGCCGTGTGATAAGCGATCTCTGTACTTAGGGAACTAGTTGTTTTAGCGGACTCAGCGATATAGAGTGGACACACCGTTCAACATTTTGTCTGAAAGTAGTCCGGAAAAGTCAGCTTACGATCGCTATAGGCAAGGGAATCCCTTGAGAGGGATTCCCTGGCCTAAAAACTGAATGAAACAGCAATTTAATGCTGTAATGAAACACTTGTGTTGTCTTTTGATACTGATGGGACAAATATAGACAAGAGGACTTTACAAGACAAGGGAAGACAACTGCAATTCTATACATGTTTTCATCTTTCCCCTGATTCAATCACATTCTTTTGGTTTATTAGTTTGTGTTACCTTCTTTAATCCTTAGGCTGCTAAGGGCGATTCACTGACCTTTTGCGGACAGCGTAGATCAAGATCAGACTGCACAGAACATGCAGTCTGATCTTGGATCTACGCTGTCCGATAAGGAGATATCCTTCCTCCAAAAACCCCTGTGAAACAGGAAATTTTCGTTTTCACTATCGGCCTGGAGGTTTCATTTTTTTTTTTTTTTAGCAGGATAAGGGCTAAAAGATGAGAGACATAAAAAGAGAGTGTTTTCTTGCAGACGTCATCCAAGTTCTAAGTGTGAAATTACATGCTCTATAGCGACCAAAAGTAAACAATCCGTTAGCAAAATTGCTGGCATCTCTGATTTATACCATTCATAAGTATAGATATTATTAACCCCTAAGCTGTAAAGCGCGATTCACTGACCTTTTGCGGACAGTGTAGATCAAGATCAGACTGCACAGAACGTGCAGTCTGATCTTAGATCTCCACTGTCCGATAAAGAGATATGCTTCCACAAAAACTACCTTTGAAATGGCAAAATTTAGATTTTTTACCGTCGGCTTGAAAATTTCATTTCACTTATTTTGCAGGATAAGGGTTAAGGGTGTGACAATGTGTTACAGTGCACTCTGTCGAAGTTTTAGTCGCTAGCAGAAAAATGTGTTGTAAAACTAGAAATAAAGTTGCAAAAGTTAATTCGATGTTTCAAGATTTGTGTTTCTACCGGTGACTAGAACTTTGAAGGGCTGCACCATAACACAGTGTCACACTCCTAACAATATCCGTTCTTTTAATTGGTATGAATTAAATTTGCCTGCAATTTTACTTTCGAATAGTTTACTGCATATAAGTCGTGCTCTGTGAAAAGGGAGCTTAATGCATCTGCGAAAAGTATCGACCCAGGTCAGCCTGCGCAGTCCGCGCAGGCTGACCTGGGCCGAAACTTTTCGCTATTGGTCAATTTTCTGTATTTTCAAGGACCATCATGATTAGGTTGGTTGTTAAAGAGAAGTGGCTATTATGGATCCATAATTATGTGATGGCTTAACTCTTTACCAAACGACAAAATTTTAGACCGGTCCAAATTGAAAGCATTTGCAGACGATATATTAAACGTGACTCAAAAATTGAAATTTGTTTTGGCAAAGGTAGAAAACATTGTGGGAAAAGGAGAAAATGCTGGTTACCAGTAATTTCTCCTTTTCCCACAATGTTTTCAAAAGGCTTCTTTCTCAGGGTCGTTAAATGTCGGGATTGTGTGATAAAAAGTTAATAGGTGCCGTGCATCACGGAGATGCATTAGGCATCCTTTTGCCAAAGCGTGGCTCAAATATTTTCAAAAGTCGATCACTGGGAAACCAATGAATTCGTTTGCAATTGTTAAAGTGTCAATCAACGATAAAAAAGGCATACCTTGAAAGATAATCTGCTCTGGGGCCACTCACTTTCGTCTTGCGAAACATCGTGAGAGAAGGAGCATCTGTTTCTTTGAAAGTGAGGAATACTATTTCTCTCTTCTATAAGTCGACAGAGAGAGTTCTTCAAGAGGGTGTTTCCTGATACCCTTCTGTTTTCTGTGGGCGCCATGGACACGCGGCGGCTGTCTCGGCGTCCCATTGCGATCCTCTTCACGTTTATAGAAGAAACAAGTTATGTCTGAGAGAACGCGGTCGTAAAATTACTTGAACGAGATGTATATTTAGCCTGAAAACTCTAGTGCTGTCAGGCTGTCTTGATATTTCGCAAAATGGCAGCAATTTAAAATAAGCCGTGCTCTGTGAAAAGGGGACTTAATGCATCTGCGAAAAGTATCGATCCATGTCAGCCTGAGCAGTATGTGCAGGCTGATTTGGGCCGAAACTTTCCGCTATTGGTCAATTTTCTGTCTGTTAACGAACTACATTACCTCATGATTAAGTCGGTTGTTTAAAAAAAGTGACTATTATGTACGCATATTTATGTGATGGCTGAATAGGTGTCACTCATAACAAAGATGCACTAAGCCCCCTTTTGCCAGGACATGGCTCACATAAATCGATTCATTTATAACAGCATGAAAACATTGTTTTTCGTACCGTTTTACTATTACCTTTTTAAAACATCTTTGTTAGAACAATTCTTTATCATTTGTCTAATGTTACCACTTTCTATCTGTCTAAGTCTGTTGTTAAATACAGTACCCAGTATAATTTTTTATTGCACATTTTCCTATATACAAGTAATTGTGTAAAACAAGAACAAGGGTATGACTGTGGTTTTACGTCATTTAGATCGCTTAACCTTTAACGAACGATCCCAATTTTTTACAACCCAAAGAGACAATGTTTCAGAAACCGTTGTGGCCACCAGCATTTACTCCATTTCCTACAACTTTTTCTACTCTTTCTAAGACAAAAGTTATCATTTGAGCCACAGTGAATCTTTCGTCAGCAAATGTTATCAAATTGGACAAGTCTGACATTTTTCGTGTGGTAAAGAGTTACGCGACTATTGTAAACGTTTGTCTTAGAAATAACCTTGTGACACTACAACAGTATTATCGATCTATCGATCTTTTATAACAAATCAGTGATAAGGAAGCACAATAGGATGCGCTTACTGGTGCCGATTTTATGAATAGATTCCAATCCCAGCCTAACTATGTCTATTGGCATTCGCCAAGGTAGCGTTCTGTCTCCCGTTAAATTACAGGAAATTAAAGACGTGTGCCATCAAATTGATTAACCCTTTACCAAACAGTTCCCGCGTTTCTTGACGACCCTGACCCTGACGACTCCGATGAGGAAGGATTTTAAAAATATCGATGGGGAAAAGGAGAAAATGCTGTGGTCAGTATTTTCTCCTTTTTCCCCACGATGTTTTCTACACCTTTTAAAGACACCACGACTTTTAAACGTGTCGCCTGTAAATGCCTCCAATTTGGACCTATCTATGAATTTGTCGTCTGGTAAAGAGATTATTGACACATTACCGTCTGCACACCACTTTCTTCACCTACCGGGCTCGGCTCGTCTGAAAGTTGTAACGTGTTGGGTTCGAACCAACTTGCTTAATGATCCGTCAAACAATTCTTCAAAATTTTAGGGCAATGGTTTGTGGGAAAGGGAGTTTAATGCATCTGCCAAAAAATTATCAACGAAGGTCAGCCTGCTCAGTCTGCGCAGGCTAACCTGAATCGAAACCGTTTGCTATTAGTCAAATTTTCTGAATGGCAAAGGACCAGTCTACCTCATGAATCAGTCGTTTGTAAGACAGAGTGGATTTCATGAACCCATAATTATGCTAGATGCATAAAAGCCCTCTTTCCGAGATCATGGCTCATTCTTTCTGTTTCGATCGGTAAATTGCTTTTTAACTCTTTAAGTATCCCTGTCGTGGACTGCGTAGCTCAAGATCAGACTGCTTAGAACGTGCAGTCTGATCTTTTATCCATGTCGTCTCCTCACTGATGCAAAACTTCGATGAAAATCATCGTGAATTGCAGTTTAAGTTTGCATTAATGGGGTCTTAAACCAATAAAGTTTCGTATGTATTTTAAAAAAAACCTTCACAAAGACGCTTACTTTCATTCGCATGCAAAGATGGCTTAAAAACTAAATTGATTGATTGATTGAATAGTATTCTATGCCACTTTCAACATTATTTCAGTCTTATCACGGCGACAGCTCACATATTCATGTATTTCCTGGGTTTCACCAGTACTGGGCTAGTGTTCTGAAGGGTCTTGCCCAAGGGTGCTCCAACGAAAAACCCATTGGGTCCAGTGAGGCTCAAACCTGTGGCCTTCCGGTCACGAGTCCTGCACTTTACCACTGACCCACGCAGGGCCCCTTTAATCCTTAAACTGCTAAATAAATAAAACGAAATTTTCCACTCAATAGTAAAAACCCAAATATTGCGGTTTCAAAGTTGATTTCACGGGAAAGAAAATACCGTATCGGACAGTGTAGATCAAAGATCAGACAGCACGTTTTGTGCTGTCTGATCTTGATCTACACTGTCCGCTAAAGGTAAGTGAGTAGCGCTTAGCAGCCTAAGGGTTAAAAATCAAAACTGTGTAGAAACACATAGTAATAGAAAATACGAGGAATTATCGAGACTGTTTTATCTTAACTGTTAAATTGTGTCCTATTTTGTTAGTAACGGCATTGACGTTTTTACATAACATGTATTAACTACATTTTTGCCCTTTGAATTAACGGCTGGCACCATAACTTAGTTGGTAAAGTCGCCAACTACAGTTTTGAACATCGCGGGTTCGAGTCCAACCAGACACTTGTTTGTTTGTTTTTCCCAAACAAAGGATAGAAAGTCACGTCTTTATGATTTTTCCTTACAAAATGTCGACTTTCCCAGAAAAAAGATGAATTAAACTCTGGTTTGATGCCCCTTTAAGACATCGACCTAAAGTAAGATTCGTTTAGTAAGCGATGAAAAGGTTTAAATCATTACATACACACAAAGTCTTAATTTTGCAGATATAGCAAATTCTATCCGTTTAAGTTTCTCTTAATTCCAACGAAATACAGCAAACAATCAAATTCACTATATGATTTATTCCAATATACAGAACTAAGATTTTCATCTTACGTAGACATTTTCTTAGAAATCCACAAGTGACCATTCGAGGAAACATGAATGATAAGAATGGCATATGAACAAGCACCTGCTCTCAAAATGAACAATGCACTTTTGATTCCTAGCCCTTTACCTAACAATCCCGAGTTTTAACGACCCTTTGCTTTCGAAAACATTGTGGGGAAAAGGAGAAAATGCTGGTAACCAGCATGTTCTCCTTTTTTCCCCCACAATGTTTTCTTCCCTGCAAGTCACATTGTTTGAGACAAATTTATTTCGTCATGTGCATTTGCTTCTAATTTGGACAAGTCTAATATCTCGTACCGTGAAACATTAATCCTTTACTGTACATATACAACTTTTTCTGCCCTTTCACATGGCAGCTTCGGAGAGACATTGTGGAAAAGGGGGCAGTTGCCTTTAAGCAAATTGCCCCTTCTATTTTCTGCAGTGGTTACATAAATGTTGACCAAGCTGTTCTGATTGCCTTCAAAATTCGTGTAGTTTCTTGTTGATTTAAGACTTAAGCTGCTGAAACGCAAATTTCTACTCAATACTAAAAGCCCAAACATTGCAGTTTCAAAGTTGATTTCACCGGAAAGGAAATACTGTATCGGACAGTGTAGATCAACGATCAGACTGCACGTTCTGTGCAGTCTGATCTTGATCTACACTGTCCGCAAAAGGTCAGTGGGTCGCGATTAGCAGCTTAATGGTTATCCGTGTACCAACCAATTCCGGGTTTGAACGACCTAAGGAAGAAGCCTTTTGAAAACACCGAAGGAAAAGAAGAAATGCTGGCAACTAACGTTTTCTCCTTTTCCCACAATATGGTCTACCTTTTCAAAACCAAATGTCGTCTTAGATACAAGTTCGATTCATAATCTGCAAAATTTAACTTTCTATTAGGACAAGTCCAGGAACGGTCATCCGGTAAAAGGTTAACCCTTAGGCTGCTAAGCGCGACTCTAGGACGTTTTTGCGGACAGTGAAGATCAAGATCAGACTGCACAGAACGTGCAGTCTGATCTTTGACCTTCTCTGTCCGGTAAGGCGATACCTTCCCCTCAAAAAATACCTTTGAAATAGCAAAATTGGGGTTTTTACTTGAAAGTTTCATTTCAATTATTTAGCAGATTAAGGATCAACCCTTTACCACACAATCCCGAGTTTTAACGACCCTAAGGATGAAGACTTTTGAAAACATTGTGGGAAAAGGAGAAAATGCTGGTAACCAGCATTTTCTCCTTTTCCCACAATGTTTTCTACCCTATCAAAGACAGAAGTCCGTATTTGAGCTACAATTATTCTGTGGTCTGCACATGCTTTCAATTCGGGCGATGCCAAAATTTTGTCGTTTGGTAAAGAGTTATGATGGACAGTGGGGTGAAGGGTCACAAGATGTCAATAATTTTCATTCTCAGATACACTATAAATAACTCTACATGTAGGCTATCTTTATACACTGGCACGTGTAACATATGTTGGAATGACATCTTATCTCAATAATCGAAGCGGTACAATCGATTATGTCAATACTTATTGATTTCTTTATCGATGATACGGTACATGCAATCTTTATTTCGGAATCATGTGCATCGTTATTTGATTGAGAGTTCGCCCTTCGGCGAGGCGGTCTGGTGCTCTTCTCCTCAATAGAGGAATAAAGGTTAGAGAAAATTCTAAACCGAATTCTGCAAGTTTTGCAGTGTGAATTAGTGATAATGGTGATATATGACGGACCAAGAAGATTCAAGAACAGACTGCACGGTGCACACCTTTCATGGAACATGAATGAATGAATGAATGAATGAGTTAATTGACTTATACATCCTGTACATAGTCAGTTACAATCAAAATAATTTTCAAAGTGTCCCACGTGATACAACTCTCTCTCTCTCTCACATTTTCTATCAGCGCCCTTTCGCTCTCAAAATTACATCATGATTGTATATTTGATCAATTTACGAATGTAAAATATTCAAAGTACTCTGTCTCTCGGACAAATTTATTTATATTTAACTCTTTGCCAAGAGACATAATTTTAGACCGCTCCAAACTGAACATTTTTGCAGACGACAAATAAAGTAAGACTTTAATGATGGGTTATATCTTTAAAAAGGTAGAAAACACGGTAAAAAAGTAGGAAACGCCGGTTACCGGCATTTTTTCCTTTTTTCCACCATGTTTTCAAAGTCTCCCATTTCAGGGTGGTTGAAAACACGAGCTTTTTTGGTTAAGGGTTAATACGTATATAACAAAATGCAAGTACCGCTCTCTCTGTCTCTATTTTCTCTCTCTCTCTCTCTTCTATGTCCAGTATATTTAATTAATACATATATAACAAGTTACAAGTACCCCCCACTCTCTCTCTCTGTCTGTCTCTGTCTCTCTCTCTCTCTCTCTTTCGCTCTCCAGGTTTCCTCTTTTCTTTCCTATTTATCCCTAGACGTAGTGAAAGGGTAGATCTCATTATGATTCGACTTTATAAGTTTTTATTTTAGGAGAAGGCTTCATTATTTTTGTCTCCAAAAAATGTTTATGGAATCTTAATGTCTGAATTAGTTTTTGAATTTGTTTTGATTATTGTGGGGGGGGGGGCGGGGGGAGGATAACACTACGACAAAAGTTTCTTTCTTTCTTCGAATGCCTGTAACAAGAATTTACCTAGATTTATAGTTTTTTTCCTATTATTTGTTTTCAAGAGAGATACGAATTTGAACATACTGGGTTTTTTATAATAATATTTCTTAATAAATTGTTGCCTTAAATTTTGAAACTTGATGCACTTTAAAACAAAACGAAATTCATCCTCAATGTCGCCATTGTTGCATAAATAACATAATCTTTCAGAACGCGGCTTACGATCCCTTCCGTATCTTAAACTCTCAATATTTAAATTATGCGCGCTTACTCTTAATTTGGTAAGACATATAGCCGGTTCGTTTGGGCTCTGCTAAGAAGAGAATGCTATTCACAGAAGCGATTAGAATAGAAAGCCAATCGAACGAATTTAGAATCATTCAACATGGCGGCTTTTTACAACAAACTGCTGTTGTTTGTAGAAGAATGGCTGTTTGATGAGAATGACGCTAGCTTCTTCTGTCTAAACAGGCCTTGAACAATCCCCAAAATAGCAGCTTTGTATTCATCAGTGTAAGTCGAATAAGTGATAAAAATATATATACTTTTTTATACCAATTCGAGAAATATTAGAACGTTTCGAACCCAAGCCATTTCGCTCCAAAAAATTCTGAGGGTGATTCAAGACATGCGGAGGAATTAATCAGTATTTACCGTATATTTACCACCGCAAACTGGATACTGAGCAAGAGCAATCTTTTCAGCAAGTAAAAACACGAATATTTGCACATGACAACAAAAAAACAAATGTCAGCTGAAAAGAAACCATTCTTCAACTCGCGTTTCGTTGGCCGCTTCCGCCATTTTGTTTCGAATCTCTGCCGGCTCTTCCAAATATCGAGTGGAAGAGACGGCAGAGCTTCTAAAAGCGGAAGACGCCCAATCGAACGCACCGGAATATCTCCTCCAATTCTGGCAGCTCTACCGTTGGCCCAAACGAACCGGCTAATACTCTTGCTTTATACGAGTCAACTAAATTTAAATATGGTTCGTACGAAAAGTGTTGTTTCAGATACACATGAACTGGTTTTAAAACTTCATTTTTAGATAAATCAGCATTCCACTTCTGCTGAAAGCAGTCAATTAACCTCTGTTTAAACTGATGGAGAAACATTTCGACGTTTAAATTTTGCGGATTATCGAATGCATTTGCAAAACCGTACTTGTATAATAAATGTTGAACATTGTGTAACCATCCTTTAAAACCACGATGTAATCTTTGTTTAGCGTCTTCATAAACTCTTTGTAAAATAATATTGTCAGTATCAAATAATTTCAACCAATATTTTATAACTTGAACATATCGCGAAATGTATATTGGATATCGACCTAATTCTCCATAAACTGCCGCATTGCATGTTCTACTTTTTACCCCTAAAATCCACTTGCAGTACTTAAGATGAATTTGTTCTAGGTCTTTTGACTTGGTGAAGCCCCAAATTGGACAAGCATAATTTATGATTGATCCAACAAATGTGTCAAACAATCGCATCGATATATCGGGTTTAGTGTGGTGTATTTTGACATTGTTATATAATAAATGCATAGCTTTCAAAGATTTCCCCTTTCTATTCTGAACATTTAAATTAAAAGATCCCGTATAATTAAAACACACCCCTAAATATGTAAAATTTTCCACAACTTCTAGGTAGTCATTACCATAAATCCACTTTTCGTTATTACGTAAGTTTCCGCGGGACCTAAAGACAACTACTTTACTTTTAGACGTATTCACCTCTAGACCCCATTTTGTACAGTACTGATTGAGTCTATTTAGACTTTGTTGTAAATCGGTCGGGGAGTTGCCCAAAACTACCATGTCATCAGCAAAGAGAAGTAATATAATACAAATATCGGACAGTTAAAACCACAGGTATCTGTTTCCTGTAAAAATAGCTCTAGATCTTCTAGAAATAATGCAAATAAAGCTGAGGAGTTATTTTGTCCCTGAAACAACCCGACACCTATATCAAAAAAGTCTGATTCAGTACTGTTATATTTTACACATGATTTAACACAAGAATATATAGAAGATTCAAGAACAGACTGCACGGTGCACACCTTCCATTGAACATGCAGTCTGATCTTCGAACGCGCAATCTGATTTTGGATCCACACTTTCCACACACCGATACACCGTTTAGTTGTCACAATTAACCCTTTACAACAAAATCCCGAGTATTAACGACCCTAAGCAGAAAAGCTTTTGAAAATAATGTCGGAAAAGAAGCAAATGCTGGTAACCAGCATTTTCTCCATTTCCCACATTTTTTTCTACTTTCTGATAGAACTTACGCTCATTTGTACCAATTTTGAATTTGTCGTGTGCAGATGTTTCGAAATTGAAATAGTCTTAAATTTGTCACCTTCGGGACAGCGTTGAGGATCTGTTGTTTCAAATGCATTTCAGTTACCATAACATCCTGGTAGCTCAGTCGGTAAAGTCTAAGGATTGAAACCTTGAGGTCGCTAATTCGATTCCCAGGTCGGTCAAATCATTTCATAGAAATAAATATAATTATAGGAGATACGTTACTCTCTCACCAATGAACTTAGTTTCTTTTATTCAGGGTTCGTTTTCACCCACCATTCTTAAGAACATTCTTTGTCTTATTTTAAAAAACTCTCTAAAGTCTAAAGTAAGGCAACTTCTGATTTGCTAGACCAAATGGTTTAGCCAATCAGATGTGGCGTTACTTTTTAAATCTATAATTAGACTAAGAATGCAATTAAGAATGGTTGGTGAATACGCGTCCAGGACTTCGCACACTATTCTATCATCAATCCTCGCAAAGAATTTTATCGAGCTGGGAATCGAACCTGCAACGCCTGAGGGTCCAGCCTTGAAAAATACTGACTGAGCTGTTTGGCTCTGCTAACCTCTCAGGCTAAACTGTTTTTTATATCAAATTCTTTTGTAGCGGCGAATGGGATAAGCATCATTCATCATTAGGGCGTTGTGATAAAACAACTGTGTTACGTAATTCATGATAAACATCGTTGACCTTCCGTGTTTTGTTGGCGGAACTTCAAATGACATTCATGAATTTCGATTATTTAGATACCAATGCCAATTGTTTTCCCAAATACTTTTCTCTTTCTTATGTTTGGAATGTTATTAAAAACGTAGCCCGTCCAAGTGCACTTCATGTATGAACCCTTTACCACACAATTCCGACTCTAAACACCCTTGATGAAGAAATTTTTTAAAAACATTGTAAGGAAAGGAAACAATGCTGGTAACTTGCATTATCTGTTTTTCAAATAATGATTTTCCTCATTTAAACACAATTGAAGCCACATTTATTTTGTTGTCTGCAAATACGCCGTCAGCATGCACGGACTGCGCAGGCTGACCTGGGTCGATACTTTTCGCAGGTGCATTAGGCCCACTTTTCAGAGAGAATGGCTCATTCATTTTTTCATTCCACGCGTTAGACGAAATATTGTATAGGTATTTTCATAAAGAGACACGAAACCTCTTGAGATACGAAAAAAATATCGCAGACTTGAGAGAATGCAACGTGACAATAACACGCGTCCACTTAGTGAAAACGGTGGGATAATATTCAAAATACCTACGTATGATGACGTCACATCTGGTCTCAAAATTTGACGGCGTTCCCGTTATTCAAACACAAAAACTCACTTTTACTGGATTTGACTGTTTTGTGTCTTTATGCTTGCATAAAAAAAATGCATTTTGAGCTATTTATCAGAGATTTACAAGAAATCTCGATTCACGTCAAAAGTCTGTATGTCCCTGTGAAACTTTATAGCTTACCTCCTAAAATTTAATTTGTTGGTATACTTTCTATGATTGTGTCATAGGGGCTATTCTTACAAGTACAAACAACACAGGTTTTAAATCTCAGCTGAAGAATGATGATTTTTTTTTTTATCCCAACCAAAATACCCGCGTCCTCGAAGAAAATGATCAGCATTAGTGTACCCCTTTCTCCCCTTTTTTTAAGTTGGTTCATTCACAGCCTAATCCCAACAAACATTCCTGCGTCCTCAAAAAGTGATTAGTATTAGTCTTACCCTTTCCTGTCCCCCTCCACGTTAGAAAAAATTCGGTTCATTCACAGTAAGAATGAAAAACTAATCAAAGAAAAAGTAAAATCCTCTGTGAGAGTAGTCTGATGAAAGACCTACGAGTACCGATTTTTTCTTCGCTAGTAGCTTTGTGGTTAAACCTTTTCCCAGACGACCAAAGTTTGGACTTGTCCAAATTGAAAGCATTTGCAGACGACAAAATAACTGGGGCTCAAATGCTAAGATTTGCATCTGAAAAAATAAAAAAAATCTGTTGGAAAATGAGAAAATACTGGTTATCAGCATTTTCTCCTTTTCCCGAAATGTTTTAAAATGCATTTTTCCTTAGAGTCATTATTTTGTTTGTAAATGGTTAACTTTTAGAAGACCAATGAAAAGTGATGTTACATTTGGGACCGATGAAGATCCACATCAGACTTCAGAGAACAAGAAGCCCTATCTTGGATCTACACCGGTTTACTGAGGTATTCTAGCTAAAAGCAACTATCTTTTTGCTATCATTTCCTGTTGTTTCGGAACTGGTACAGCCCATCTCGCAATCTAAAAGTTAATCCTGAAAAATAAATGTAGATGAACAGATGGAACTCTTCAAAATATACTTGGCTAGAACCTAGATGGTAAATGATCAATTTATTTCTAGAAAAGATTTCGGTGGTATCAAACAAAGTTTACTTTTAAATATTTACATATATAGGTAAACAGGGCAAATGAAATCCCAGCACTATGACGTGAATGATGATTTTTAACTAGGATGGAAAGTCATCATCCGGCCAAGCATCAAGGCCGTCGATGGCGCACCGGCAAATCCGGCCATGGCTGGACCACTGTATGTGGGAAAAGGAGAAAATCCTCGTAACAGTCAATTTTTCTTTTTGCTACAATGAGTTCAAAAGTGGTCTGCATGACGAAAGTTTTCGGCTACATGTGACTATATGGTCATAAACTGAACATTTCTATTGATATAACATGAAAGCATCATATCGACTCCCCTGATTTGGATGATACCATGTTTTTTCCCAGCGTTGGCTGTCACCCTCGCCTAGTTATACCTGAGCTGCGCTCTGGCAAAAGGGAGTGTAATGCATCTCCGTCATGCATTATACCGAGCAAGTCGGCTGACCATGAATCCATAAAATCCATTTGTTTAACAACCCAATGAATTATGGGGTAAATTGGTCCTTTGATATGCAGAAAATTGACCCATAGCAAAAGGTTTCCACACAGGTCTGCCTGCGCGGACTGCACAGGCTGACCTAGGTCGATACTTTTTGAAGATACATTAAACACCCTTTTCACAAAGTATGACTCTCATATATGGCTGATGGCTAATAGTAATACTAAACTAATTGATGTGATTTTTTCCCATCTTCACGATGATGCATATTCTCAATAAAATGTCACTGCACGCTACAAATGCAGAATGGGGTCCGTCATGGCTAAGTTGTTAAGCATAGGACTCTTTACCTCAAGGCCCCAGGTTCAAGCCCCACTTGAAGGCCTTAGGCAAGATATTTCTGAGGTCTAACCTAGTATTGATGAAACCAAGGACGAACATATAATTAAATATGTAAACTGTCTCCGTGATATGACTGAAATGAGGTTGCAAACGGCGTAATATATCAATGAATCGATCAAACAATCCATCCATTCATCCATCCGACCGCCCGTTCTTCCTTCCGTCTGTCCATCCATCCATCCATCCATCAAACAATCAATCAAACAATCCATAGATCAATCAAATACAGAATCATCTGCATAAAGAAATATCTTTGTATTTTTGTTTCTGTTATCTATTTATTACTTCTTTTTGAGCAACTTAACGTAAACGCTTTTGTCTTCAGTTTAATACTTCATCATTGACATGTCTTCACCAATATGAAACGTTTTTCCTATTTGGAAAAACGTATACTGTATATTTTGACAGGCAATGCACTGACTGTGTATCCGTCTGAATAAAATGTTTGTTCGTTTCTGTTTTATAGCGGATGTTAAGTGATAGTTACAATGTGCTGGCAGTTGCCACAAGCCAACTATTGTGACAAAAAGTGTGCTTGAATGAAAAGAAAAAAAAAGCGAGAGAGCAAAAAGCATTTACTCCAAGAACATAACTTTCGTATGTTCTTTCACGCTAAGAATGGGAAAACCATTATTTACGTAAAGATATACTGTGTACGAGTGTTTTGATGAAAGACGCTTTTCCATTGAACTTAACCCTTTACCATACAATCCCGAGTCTCAACGACCCTGAGAGAGAGGCCATTTGAAACCATTGTGGGAAAAGAAGAAAATACTGGTAAACAGAATTTTCCTACAATGTTTTCTACCCTTTCACGGTCTTTTCTCATCATTTGAGTTACATTTAATTTGTCTATTGCAAATGTTTTCAATTTCGGTAATTCCTAGATTTAGTCGTATGGTAAAGGGTTACTTCTTAGCTCTTACAAGCAATTATCCTTTCCCATAATGTTTTCCCTTCAAATTTCCAAAACGATTTACTCATTTCGACGAGGCATTTTTCTACAATTTAATTTAGATAATATCCCTTCCGTAATGCATTTCTCCATTGTCTACTTGATATTTTACCTACATTTTATGTTTTACGTCATTTACGATATTATTTCATTTGAATGAGCCATACTCTGGCAAAGGGGGGTTAAAAGCATCTCCGTGACGCATCGTACGCAGTAAGTCACCTCACAATTGTGAACCTATGAAATCCATTTTGTCTAACAACCGACCAAATCTGCAGGTAGGATGGTAATTTGACATGCAGAAAATTTTGAAACAGTAAAACCTTTCGACCCAGGGCATCCTGTGAGGACTACGCAAGATGACCTGGGTCGAAATTTTTAAAACACATCAAATTTCCTTTTGCCAGAGCATGGTTAATATACATTGAGTATCACCAGTACTAAGGTAGGGTTCTCAGGTGTTTCGTACATAAGGACATTCGAATGAGAAATCCAGCGCCTCGAGTAAGGATCGAGCTCTGGGCTTGCAGGTTTATGAGTCCTACAGGACCCCTGAATTAGAGTGGCAAGTACAAGAAATTTCGCACGGACGGACGATCGGAACGAATACTTTACAAAGCTTATTTTGAAACCTTGTGATTGACCAGTTGTTATTGATTCAACGCACCCCCAAAAGTGGGAGAACCAGTACATTTTTTGCGAGAATAAGGCTACTATATAATAAGACCTGTATGATACTCAGAACTTGTTGGTTTCATGTGTATTATTTTATCCTTTACCACACAATCCCGTCTTTAACCCTTAAAGTGCTGTAACTTGTTTTTGCTGACAGTGTAGATCAAGATCAGACTGCACAGAACGTGCAGTCTGATCTTTGATCTACACTCTCAGCTACTTCATTACATTTTCTGGCTACAAACAACCATGAAATGACAATATTTTGGATGTTTTTCTTCAACGAAAAGGTCCATTTTATAAATTCAGCACTGTAAGGGTTAAAATAACACCCAAACAAGAGGCTTTTAAAAATATGGCTGGAAAATATGGCTGGAAAAGGAGAAAATACTGATTTCCAGAATTTTTCTCCTTTTTCCAGCCATGATTTATACTCTTTCTAAACCGAATTCTACCATTAGATCAGTCGTCTGCAAAAGCTTTCAATTAGCACAAGTCTACAATTTTGTCGTCTGGTAAAGGGTTAATTACTTTAAATCTGTACCATGGAATGTACTAGCATTAAAAGAACATCAAATAAATCACAATGAAAATGAAAACATATGATAAGCATTTTCACTTCCGACTTACCGAATTATTACAAGTAGGAAACTTTAACCCTTGGGCCCCAATTACATGCAAAAAAGTGTACACATTTATTTCATGCTTTTCGATTGTTTAGAAATTCGAGAAATAATGGATGATTATGGTTTGATTTTTCATGGTTACGACCAGTGAAAATAGCGATTTGATATTTTCTAACTCTTCAATTGAAGGCGGAAACAGTAGTACCCGCGCACTAGTTACCTAGGTAAACAGCGGATGCGATTCAAATAGAGGGAAATATGATGTAATTTACACTGTACTTCTCGCGCTTTACGTAATGTTGTAATGCGTTATTATGTGTGCGTGGGGGGGTGGGGGGGGGGGGGGTAAGCCACGGGGAATTACCAAAAACAACTGTACTGCATTTTGATGAAGTCCCCAAAAAAGTGGAGTTAGGAGCATGAAATAAATAAAATATTGTTTTTTTCGCCACTGGTGAAAATATTACCGATGATCTTTCACCGAAGAAAACAAATATCCTCTATGTATTTACTTTGCTATATGGTGTAAATATAGACACGTATGTAAAAGTATATCTGCTTTGCGTGCACATGGAAACAGAATTCACACCAGTATCTTCAAGTGCCAAACTTCAACCTTAAGGCCCCATTCACATGGATACAATTTGCTCCCGTATGTATATATTGCCCACATCATTTAACCCGACCCAGGTCAACATCATTTACATGAATTAAAATTCTAATTTTACCATCGGCATTGCACGAGGCTGCCATCGGTATATGTCCCGAGTGGTCACGGAAATATTTCGCACCGTATGCGCGAATTAAATTGTGCATATAGGTACCTAATAGACAACTAGCTAAAGTCTTCGTAACTTCAGCGAATTCGAACTAAACTTCCCGAATAATAGCCGGAGTTCTATATGCCTACTAATATATTCCGCATAAAGGTCAGGATCAGGTAAAACGAAGTAGGCACATGTGAGTAAAATTATGTTCACTCGTTCTCATGCTTGTAGAGTTTACGTCGGTATTTACCGGTATCAAACTTCAATCTATTTCACCGGGACAAAATTTAACTCCCGTATGCATTTTGCTATACGGTGTAAATGTACACATGTAAATTATAATAATTTACTGTGCATTCACATACAAACAGAATTCACGTGAGTAACTACCACTTCCAAACTTCAACCTATGGGCCAAATTCGCTATGCGGAGTAAATGTACACATGTAAGTAAAAGTTCACATGTCAAAGAATTCACATGAGTATCTAATGAGACCCCATTCGCATGGTTTAAATTTTACTCCTGTATGTATGTTATTTAGAATAAATATAATCGTGTAAGTAAAAGTATATTTATTCTCAGTTGTTATCTTAAGAGAATTTACTAGTGCCAAAATTGGACAAAATGTTCTCCCGTGCTTTTTTTTTTTTATACGGAGTAAATTCACACATATTATTCAGAGTAATATATTTACTCTGCGTTCACATGCAAACAGAATTCACATTGGTATCCACAAGTACCAAACAGCAACCTTCAGATCGATGGAATTTACTCCCGAACCAATTTTATTTGGAGTACATATATAACCTAAATAAAAGTATATTTACTCAGAGTTTTTATGCTAATAGAAATTACATAATTATTTACGTGTACCAATGCCAAACTTCAACCTTTACGCTTTATTCATGCAGAAAAAAGTTTATCCCATACATAATTTACTATGCTTACTCCAGTTTCCACGAGTATTTACTACTTACATGTACATAAGTGAATGCTTTCACATGACAGCATAAGTAAATGCGACTATGTAAGTAGCTTTACTTAAATGTACATGTACGTAGTTAAATGTGTGCACATGAATGGGGCCTAAGAATGCTGAATAAATGAAATGGCTGTTTTCGGTCAATAGCAAAAGCTATTTAAATAGTGGCATTTGTAATGGGTTTTCGTGCCACAAACTATGTGCCATAGTACATACTTGAGGTCAGACTATATTATTCTGTATGCATGATCTTTGATTTACAATGTCTATACCAAAGCATTTGAAAGAAGTCCACGGAATCCCCTAATTCTTTACGAGAAGATCAATTTTAGACCTATCAAAATGTAAGCAGTCACAGTCGACTGATTAAATGAGACTCAGTTGAATGTATTAGACTTTAAAATGATAGAAACATTATGGGAAAAAGGAGGAAATGCTGGGTACCAGCATTTCCTCCTTTTCCCATAATGTTTTCATCAGCCTCTTTCTTCTGGGCCTTTAAAAGACGGGTTCGTTTGGTAAATGGTTAAGGCTATAGGTCGCCATATCTATGAACTGCAGACGCCTTACCACGTCTTGCAGGAGACTTACTGTGAAAACACTGTTACAAAAGAATAAATTACTCGCACATATATTTCAAATCTTAATTCCTGTTGATCTTCTCCATTTAAAAAAAAGGGAGGATTCTAGATGGTTGTTTATAAATGTGATGAATAAAAAGGACAAAAAAACACAACTATTGTAAAACAAGTCCCTTTAACTTATACATATGAGCCATGCTCTGTGAAAAGGGGGCTTAATGCATTTGCGAAAATTATCGACACATGTCAGCCTGCGCAATCCGCGCATGCTGACCTGGGCCGAAACTTTTGGCTATCTTTGATTTTTTTGCATGTCAAGGGATAATTCTACCTCATGATTCAGTCGGTTGTTTGACAAAGTGGATGGTATGGATCCATAATTAGGTGATGTGGTATTATGCATCACCGAGATGCATTAAGCCCCCTTTTACCAGAGCACGGCTCAGAAATAAATCACTCTCGATGATCGCTACCCGAGTCTGTATTCAACAATCATTCTAAATTTCATTCTAAGTCTAATTCTACATTGGAAAGTAACGCAATTTCTGATTGGCTAAAACAGTAAATCAGAAATGTGTTACTTTCAAATTAGATAGTTCTTGCGAATAAGATTGAGACTGTTCTTAGGAATGATTGGTGAATATGAACCCATGAAAGCTTAACCAGCCCTCGCCGAGGCTAGTTTCAAAAGTTGACGCTGTTCATCACAGGATTCGAACCCGGAATCTCTGATGTAGAGGCCTACAACAGTATCTACCACTACACTAAGATACTCACGATACTCACGAAATACTATACAATAACTTCATTGAAATATTTCGGCCTCTGGTAAATTACAACAATCAACATGTATTTAAATAGTGGCGTTCAAGGTATACATACATGAATTATACGTAACAGATATGAACTGTCACATTCTTGACTCTTTCCGCGCCAAATAAACAAACTTTGCTTCTTTTGATGGCTGTAAATACAATCCACTGAGTCTCCGGAAGATTTTTATCATACAGGCATGACCAAACAAGCGGAAGGCATAGATCAAAAATCAGATTGCACGTTCTGTGCAGTCTGATCTTGATCTATGCCGTCCGCAAAATTCCCTGTTTTCGCCTATGGCGCTGAAAGGGTTAAGAATAAAAGAAACTGAAAAAAATTTTAGTTGGTAAGATACTTACGCATAATATAGGATAAAAATGACTCACAAACCAAACGTTAGGACTTCTTACCTTTAGTCGACTTTGTGTTGTTTTCATCTTTCTCCTTTTTCTCTGTTAAAGTTTCTTATTAGATAAATGTAGAAGAAATTACCAAGGTTACAACACAACCTTCTATTTCTCTTGAGATAATTATGAGCAAACTTTATCACTTTTGTCTCATTTACAGTATTTGATCTATCACGAAACAGTTTTTTTTTTTTTTTCCCAAAGAAGCTCGATACTTTGTATTTTGGAAGTTTATTAGTTAATCATGTATCTATTTATTGACAAACACGCATTCAAATGACAATTTATAACATAATATCATTTCCAAGTATTTAGCTCGTAACATTAGACATGCAAACATTCAGCTCCGAGACCGTTCGAGACCTAAAATATCTTCAGCGTATTTATGCACAAAGGTTCAACTATTCTGGAATATCAACCAGCAGTATGTCCGATAAGTGAAGTCACATTTTGAGAAAATGGCCAAAACTTTTTTTTCACAAATTATAAACATGCGATATTAAAGCAACGCTTTGAGAAGATTCAAACTTAAAAAAAAAAAAGCAATCTTTTTCGGGAAAATAGCCAAGTTCACCGCACTATAAAAATAACTGCAGACTTCCTTCCCGACATTTTCATTAACATACACTCGAGTACAATGGAGTACAATAGGAAAAAATCTCGACCAGGCTTCTAAAACATTTCCACTGAATCCCACCTGACAGCTCTTTCTTTTTTTAAAAGATAATGTGAAAATATTTCATAATTCAAGTGGGTACTTCGCACTGACTTGTGTTAATTGTTATCACAATCTGCGGCTTATTGACCGTAAATATTTCCGGAAAAAAAGTTCCTGATAATGCCAGAGAGCAAACATTGCGTATCCCACTCTAGAACATCTTTATTACACTTTACCTTTATAGCGCCGATAAAACTAACAGAAAATTTTCCATCGAGAAATAAGACCTAAAGGATGGCGATTTCAATGCTGCTCTTGTTCAAAACGTCTCAGCATAGCAGACAGTGTAGATCAAAGATCAGACTGCACGTTTTTGCAGTCTGATCTTTGATCTACACTGGCCGCAAAGGAACTTGTGAAAGGTAACTCCTTTTACTCCTTGTGTAAAAAGGATAAAGCAAGTCGGAGAGACAATTTAGATTTTCAGACTTCAGTGCTTCTTTTCTCAGAATATCTTGCATAGCCATGGACACCGTAGACGAAAAATCAGAATGCACTTTTTACTTAATCCGATCTTGACCTACACTGTCTTCAAAAGTAATATAATTTCCGCCTGCATCTAAAAGGTTTACCCTAGATACTGGCTACAAACACTAAATAGTTCATTATTATATTACGGCAAGGTAACATCATAGGTTCAACGATACACAAATGCTGAAATAACATTACACCCAGAATAATTCCTTTAATTATTCAAAAGTGTATTTTTCAGTGCCTGTTCCATTGTTCGAATTGTTTTTATTTCAAAAAACTACTTTGTCACAAGTAGTTAAAAGACCGTAAACTGAATGAGGGGTGCACTATGACTTAATTAGAAAATGGAAATAAAGTAAGCATCGCCTACAGTGAAAATAACCGAAGGGGGTCCTTTATTTTTGGCATTGTGAAGTTTATGTAGTGGCGTTTTGATTACGTTTCATTATGCTTGTGAGTGTTACAGGCTCTTCAAGCACTAAAGATAAAAAAATGTCATGATGAATTCCCTCTCTCTGGCTGCGGGCGCAGTGATACACCCAGGTTGTCATCAATCATTCATGATCTTTATTCGCACTTATTGGATCCCTGTCATTTTCTTAAAACTTCTAACGGCTATAGTATAAAATCCAGCTCTGTTCAATCGTAAGCATCCTTCAATCTTCAAATGTGACGGTCCTGCATTTTCAAAAATATTTAGAACGGCAAACGTTTGGAATTCAATAATATATAAGAAAATGAAATGCTGGAAAACAGTATTTTTGATGCTATATCCTTCATGAGATGTGTAGCTTCATAAGGTATTTTTAGATGTCACACGCCAGAATGTCGCAAAGGCTTGTGGGAATGTCACATGATGGCGTTGAGATCAGGTATTATGACGCCTTATGTGATCTCACATAGACGGAGTTCCCGATCGCAAAACGTTCATTCCGTTATTTCATCTCCAACTTTTACCATTTGCTAAACGAAACCGTCCACTCGCGTTATGCTTGCAAAAAAAGAAAGAGCCATGATGCTCTGGTAAAAGGGGGGGGGGGCGGGTAATGCATCTCCGTGATACATAATACCAAGAAATTCATTGTATAATTATGGATCCACAAAATCCATTGTGACTAACAACAGACTGAATCATGTGGTACAATGGTCCTTTGAAAAGCAGAAATTTTAAAAATAACAAAAAGTTTCAACCCATGCCAGCCTGCGTGGACTGCGCACGCTAAACCAAACGTCAATATTCGGATGTAACCAACAATCAATGTTTCAATGTAACCAACTGTCATTGTTTCGAAATAACCAAACGTCAATATTTATGTAACCAACTGTTATTGTTTCCATATAACCAGACGTCAATATTTAGATGTAACCAACATTTAATGTTTCAATGCAACCAACTGTCAATGTTTCGATATAACCAACTGTCAATCTTTCAATGTAACCAACATTCAATGTTTCAGTGTGACCGCTCTTCAACTTCTTAATGTAACCACCCTTCAATGTCTCAATGTAACAACGCTCCATTGTTTCAATGTAACCACCATTCAATATTTCAGGGTAATCACCTGTGAATGTTTCGATATCAAGGTCGTGTAATACACGCATTTCAATGCAACAATCCAGTTATATGGCAATTCAACCCATTTTTAATGTTTTTATTTAACTCACCGTCAATATTTCACTGTAACCAACTTTCAATACTTGAATGTAACCACTTAACTAATACCAGCGCAAACCCGCTGATTGGAACTAGATTTATCTTCCTCAGTCACGGATTTTAACCCAGTACCCCTGACGTGAGGGACTGGCGCTCTGACGCTTTACAGCTGTCTCTTACAAGAAATGATGCTTTTGTATGACAATTCTCGGACAAGTATTGTAAATACTTTACCGAGGCACATTACAGAATGGATAGCCGTAAGGGTTGCAGTTTCTAAGAAAGTGCTTATCAGCGGTCGACTCATTAATCTCTCTTTAACATGGAATAAATGCAGAATGCCAGCCCGTTTACAATGCATACCTTTGTTGAAGAAATATTGCACTGGTGTTCACATTGTTACATTGTTCGAGACAGGTCTTTCGTCACAGCAAATAAATAACTGAACGGCGCTCTAAATAACGGGGGTTTAATACATCTTCGTCATGCTCTCTACCAAGCAAGTCGTCATATACTATATGGACTCGTATTGTTTAACCCTTATCCTGCTAAAAAAGTTAAACAAAACTTTCATACGATAGTTAAAACCCAAACAATGCTATTTCAAACTTATTTTTTTGGAGAAAAAAATCTCCTTATTGGACAGTGTAGATCCAAGATCAGGGTCCGTATTCACCAACCATTCTTAAGAACGTTCTTAAACTTATTCTTCAGATTTTCCAAGTTTGAAAGTAACACAACTTCTGATTGGCTAAACCAAATGGTTTAGCCAATCAGAAGGTGTGTTACTTTCAAATTTGGAAAATTTTGGAGAACAAGACCAAGAATGTTCTTAAGAATGGTTGGTGAATACGGACCCAGACTGCACGTTCTGTGTAGTCTGATCTTGATCTACATTGTCCGCAAAAGGTCAGTGAGTTGCGCCTAGCAGGTGGAGAGTTAACATTAGTCGAATCATAAGGTAGAATGGTCCTAAGAACTTTCAACATGCAGAAAATTTATTAATAGCAAACATATTCAACCCAAGTCAGCCTGCGCGGACAACGCAAACTAACCTTGGTCGATATTTTTTTACACATGCATTAAATCTTCTTTTCATAGAGGATGACTAGAACTGATTTTTCTCTTTCAAGGTCCAAAAATTTCAGTTCTAATGCACAGCTCGTTTTGGTTAAAAATTTGATAAAGGCAGCGGAAGAGTCAGATTCCAAGATCAGACTGCACATCCTGTGCAAATCGCTTTACTTAATACAGGAATGAATCATTTTTGAAGTTTAATTTGATTATTAAAAAATCTGAACACCCATTTAATTAAAGGGATCTGTAGCCTTTTAGTATTTTCAAGTGAAAATCAATACGTAAAAATCTGTGTGACTACGTTAAATTCCGTTCAGCAACTTCTTTGCTCTGGCTTCAACAGATCATGGCTATGTTTCAATAAAATGGGTAGATTTATTTATTTGGGATTGTATAGACTTACATGCGATCCCTGTTTTACCCAAAGGCATGAACTGACGTACAAGTTACGCAAATATTTACTCAAATCTTAAAGTTATGAACTTATGAAGTTAGGTGAAACTTGTTTTCAGACTTGATACATGCTTACCTAAACTGCGTATGCAAATTTCGTGCGTTGGCAGTTTACTGGAGGGCAGCCCAGGCCATGACATAACGCAGACTTATCGACTTTACGCAAGGGTATGAGCTCGCATGAAGTCCCGCTGCAATTAATGGAAATCGTAGTTAAGCAGTAAGATGAAACGGATTTTCAGACTGGGTGCTTGCGTACGAAAATCTCATACTTACGGAAATCTCGTGCGTACACAGTTTAGTGAAAGGCAGCCCTGAAGCTTAACTAAAATCTTTGACAAACAGTAAATTTATGTCTTTGCAAAAGAATCTGAAAAGCCTTTACGTACGTGTATGCCATTCTGAAGAAAACTACAGTAAACCTTCAAAATTTGAACAGGCGAAGGCGCAAGAATATCGTTTGACTAATCAGTTTATACGTATAATTGAAAATCTTGCTTAAAAATGACATAAGCCTAATTACCATGGAATATTTACTGTGGCTTTTGTTGCTGAATGGTGTTTTACGCTGCTTTTAACATTATAGATCAGTCATATCACGGCAACAGCTGGCTTGTTTATATATCCTGGAATTCACCAGTACTAGGCTAAAGCTCTGAGTTGTCTTGCCAGTGAGGCTCGCACCTGTTGCATCTAGTTTACGAGATGTACGCTTTACCACTGAGCCATGTAGGATCCAACGTGGTTGTGGGACCAAATATGTCTGCCGCCTATAGCAAATGTACAGCCGCAGCAGTATTAACACCGTCACATACCGGAGTGTTCACAGTTGTCTCTGTAACAGATATCTTAAAATCATTATCTGTTGCGAAAACTGGCTTCATACCAGTGGTTTGTTTGTTTGTTTGTTGTTTTAGGCCGTTATCAACATTATTTCGGTTATATTGTGGCGGCCAGTGCACCTATCAATGCTTTCATGGTAACTGTTTTGCCAATACAACGGACAATATTCTCTCCGAGCCACTGGCTGCTTTCGCAGATAAACATCGTCGAAACAATATTTAGTAGGAGAGAAATAAGTCCTGTCGCAACGACTGTCATCAATCCCCTGAAAGAATTTTGCTGAGCTACAAAAAAGGGGTGTGCATCATTTCGTCGAAAACCACGTTCGTCGAAAACAATCCTTAGCCCTGACCCTAGCCCAGACGAATTGTGGCCCAAATCTCCCTCCCAGACAGAGCTTTCCATGACATAAATCTAGAAATTTAGCAATCGGTATTTTTAAAACATACAGTACATGGATTTCGACGAAACACATTTTCGACGAAATGTCGTGCACCAATAAAAAAGATGTTGGAAATAATTTGGCCGATATGTCAAAAGAGTGGCTATTTCTTCGATCGATATCGTCCGCTTGTTTAGTCATGCCTTTAAGATGAAACTGTTTCTGGGTTTCAGATGATTGTATTTTGAGCCATCGGAAGAAGTCTAGAGTATAACTGATATTTGGCGCTGAAAAAGTAAAGCCTTGGGTGTTACCACAGAGCAACATAGGTTTTGTATACAGTGAAACCGCTAGGTTTTGTATATAGTGAACCCGCTTTAACTTGTCACTGAAGGACGACTACCTCGGGAGACCATGTGTCCAGGTATTTCACCTCTACAACATGAACACGGCGACAAGATCAGTTTATTATACAAACATATTAACCCTTAACCAGATAAATAAGTTACATGAAACTTTCAAATCCATGGTAAACACTCAAATTTTGCTATTTCAAAGGCATTTTTCATGGAAAAAATATCTCCATATGATGATTATCGGACAATGCAGATCCCAGATCAGTCTACACGTTCTGTGCAGTCTGATCTTGATCTACATTAGCCGCAAAAGGTCCTTGAGTCGCGCTTAGCAGCCTAAGGAATAAACATTTTTTCTCCATTTAGAATGAGACAAATATCAGAAAACCGAATACGGTGACGGAAACAAAGTAGTGACAAGTGAAGCGGTTTCACAATATAATTGGTAGTTTGCAAGGGGAAAACGCTTACTGAGATGCTGTGCATGATTCATAAGGAACAGGGCAAAAACCTCGACTTCCTGATTCCACTGTGAATTACGACAGCCCTGCACATGTCATCCAACTAATTCTATAATTAACCCTTAACCTGCTAAATAAGTTAAATGAAATTTTCTAGCCGACAGTAAAAAACCAAATAATGCTTTTTCATGCTTACTTTTGGAGAAAAATATCTTCTTATCGTACAGCGTAGATCAAAAGGTCAGTGAGTCGCGCGTAGCAGCCTAAGGCTAAAACCTACAAGCGACTTGATCTTTTTTTTCTGGGTCGAATTTCCGGATTTTATTCCATTTTTAATTTACTAGTTGTAGCGCCAGACTTACTGGTTCTACAGACACACTTAAAGTAGTTTGGTGTTAAACACCGTTTTCGGCATTATTTCAGTTATATCCCGGCATCTAGTATACCTAGACCATCCATGCTTTCATTGAGTTTATTCCATCGGAACTTCGCAAAATATTCTTGTCAAGCCAATGGTTGCTTTCAAATATAAAATCAAAGCGCTGAAGGCGCTGAAGGCCTGGGCATCAGGACGGATGAAGAGGTAGGAAGATGAGGCCCAGAAGCTTAAAGTTGCTATCAAATTTGTACAGACTTAAAAACTGCTATCACATTTGTACAAACTAATAAAAAATATCTACATGCGTCACATTGACAGTCTGTGGAGTTGACAACAGAATGGAAAAAAAAACAGAGATTTGTAAAGGTCAATATAATGAGTATTTTTGTATAGCCTTGGCCTCATGGTCTTTTATGGATTGAGAGGAGATAATTTTCAAAGGATTTTCTGTTTCCTATTTTCTTCCTTTACGTTGCTTTGGCAACAAATCAAAACGGTAACAAACCAAAATCAGTAGCGTGCAAAAAAATTGCTGATAGAGGACAAGTCCAGGGAACACTTCTGGAAAGTGCAAACAAGAGGGCCATGATGGCCCTGGATCGCTCACCTGAGCCAATAGGCAAAGTGACCCCAGGTGACCAAATTTCAAACTTATCTAAGATTTAATTAAGACAAATGTTTTGACCAATTTTCAAGTCAATTGGGCTAAAAATGTGGCCTCTAGAGTGTCCACAAGGTATTTCTTTAATTTGACCTAGTAACCTACTTTATGACTCTGGGTGACCCAATTTCAAGTTTTCTGAGATTTAATTAAGAAAAACATCCTGACCAATTTTCCAGTCAATTGAGCGAAAAATGTGGCCTCTAGAGTACCCACAAGGCATTTCTTTAATTTGACCTAGTGACCTAGTTTTTGACCCCACATGATCCAATTTCAAACTTGTCCGAATTTTATCAAGACAAACATTCTGACCAAGTTTCACAAGTATCTGACTGAAAATGAGGCCTCTGGAGCTCAAACAAGGCTTTTCTATGATTTGACCTACTGACCTAGTTTTTGACCCCACATGACCCATTTTTTAACTTGTCCGAGATTTTATCAAGACAAACATTCTGACCAAGTTTCACAAGTATCTGACTGAAAATGTGGCCTCTAGAGCACACAAAAGGTTTTTCTAAGATTTGACCTAGTGACCTAGTTTTGGACCCAACATGACCCAATTTTAAACTAATCCTACATTTTATCAAGACAAACATTCTGACCAAATTTCACAAGTATCTGACCGAAAATGTGGCGTCTAGAGCGCACACAAGGTTTTCCTAAGATTTGATCTAGTGACCTAATTTTTGACCCCACATGACCCAATTTCAAATTCGTCTGAGATTTTATCAAGACAAACATTTTGACAAATTTCACAAGTATCTGACTGAAAATGTGGCCTCTAGAGCGTACACAAGGTTTTTCTAAGATTTGACCTTGTGACCTAGTTTTTGACCCCACATGACCCATTTTCAAACTTGTCCGAGATTTTATCAAGACAAACATTCTGAACATTAAACCAAATTTACCTATCTTATATAGCACCATTACTAGAGTATGCGTCAATTGTTTGGGACGGTTGCTCTGACTCATGTGCAAATTCTCTACAAAAAATTCAAAATGAAGCTGCCAGAATTGTAACTGGTCTTACCTGTTCTGTTTCCTTAGAAAACTTGTTCTTAGAATGTGGGTGGCAATCTTTGAAAGACAGGCGGGAAACCCAAAAAATTTATTTTATGTATAAAGCCACCTATCATGTGGTTCCCCAATACATTTTAGACTTAATTCCACCACTTATTGCGGACACTACGCAGTACGCCCTTAGAAACAATCAAGATCTAAGAAACATATCTACTCGCACTACAATCTCTCAAAAATCCTGTATCCCTTCTTCAATTAACATTTGGAATAATTTAAATGATAGCCTGAAGAATGTTAATTCGTTTTCAACTTTTAAAAAGGTAATTTCAAGTAGGTTTCCATTACCCGCTGTTCCCGCCTATTACCTTGAAGGCAATCGTTTTTTATCAGTTTTGCATGCCCGTATTAGGAATAAATGCAGTGGACTAAATTGTGATTTGTTTCATAACTACCTTCGTAATAGTCAGCTCTGCATGTGCTTGGTAGAACCTGAAGATGCTGAACACTATTTTTTCAGATGCAATCTTTTTGTTAGACAGAGACTACACTTTTTCAATTCTATTCAGCATCTTAATCCATTAAACGTAAATGATCTACTTTTTGGTAAACCATCCTTAACAGAACGAGAAAATATGGAATTATTTGTATCAGTCCAGGAGTATATTCAACAAACTGGCAGATTTACCTGATATATTTTGGAACGATCTTTTCTATTATGCAGGAGTAAATGGACCAATCCTCTCTCTCTCCCTCTCTCTCTCTCTGTCCCTCCCTCCCTCTCCCTCTCCCTTTCTCTCTCTCTCTCTCTCTCTCGTGCATAGCAATTAGTTGTGTGAACACTTGTAAATTTACATTGTAGGGGGAGGGTCGATTTCTAAGTTGTTATAACTTGTGACCCAACCCCATTTCCATGTAAACTTGCGGGAAAATAAATATGTTTAAACTAAACTATTCTGAACAAGTTTCATGAGGATCGGACTGAAAATGTGACCTCTACAGCGTACTAAATGCTTTTCTAAGATTTGACCTAGTGACCTAGCTTTTGACCCCACATGACCCAATTTTGTGCTTGTTCGAGATTTTATCAAGAGAAACATTCTGACCAAGTTTCATGAGGATCGGACTGAAAATGTGGCCTCTAGAGCGTACACAAGGTTTTTCTCAGATTTGACCTAGTGACCTAGTTTTTGTCCCAACATGACCCAATTTCAAACTCGTCTGAGATTTTATCAAGACAAACATTTTGACCAAATTTCACAAGTATCTGACTGAAAATGTGGCCTCTAGAGCATACACAAGGTTTTTCTAAGATTTGATCTAGTGACCTAGTTTTTGACCCCACATGACCCAATTTCGAACTCGTCCCAGATTTTATCAAGACAAACATTCTGACCAAATTTCACAAGTATCTGACTGAAAATGTGGCATCTAGAGCGTACACAAGGTTTTTCTAAGATCTGACCTAGTGATCTAGTTTGTGACCCCACATGACCCAATTTCGAACTCGTCCCAGATTTCATCAAGACAAACATTCTGACCAAGTTTCACAAGTATCTGACTGAAAATGTGGCCTCTAGAGCGTACACAAGGTTTTACTAAGATTTGACCTAGTGACCTAGTTTATGACCCCACATGACCCAATTTCGAACTCGTCCGAGATTTTATCAAGACAAACATTCTGACCAAGTTTCATGAGGATCGGACTGAAAATGTGGCCTCTAGAGCGTACACAAGGTTTTTCTAAGATTTGACCTAATGACCTAGTTTTTGACCCCACATGACCCAGTTTCGAACTGGTCCGAGATTTTATCAAGACAAACATTCTGACCAAGTTTCATGAGGATTGGACTGAAAATGTGGCCTCTAGAGCGTACACAAGGTAAAAAGTTGACTACGGACGACGGACGACGCACACCGCACGACGGACGACGGACACAGCACGATCACAATAGCTCACCATGAGCACTTTGTGCTCAGGTGAGCTAAAAACAGCTTAGTTAAAAGTTCTTAGTCGAAAAAAGGACATAACTAATTACATTTGCCAAAAGTATTTTGGTGGTTACCTGCCTCTGTTGTACTGATAAAAAAATTCCCTTTTAATAGTCAACAAAAAGTCCAAGTTTGAAGTAAATATCTTCATTAATGACAGATATGATAAAATGTCAAAGGTTCTGAAAATTCAAAGTAGTAAAAGAGGGCGTAACCGTGTCAAAAATATTTTGATGGTTACCTGCCTCTCTTATATGGGTACCCCTTTTGACAGTAAATAACTTGTCCAAGTTTGAAGTAAAAATATCTTCAGGAAGAACAGAGATATTATAAAATGTCGAAGTTTTTGCACGACGACAATGACGCATAGGCTTTGACAATAGCATAACGCTTTCTTCCTAAACAGATAAGCTAAAGACTACCAGTTGAATAAAATCATGTGGATGATACAAGACTGCTCAAAGAACATTTCTATAAACGTTTTGTCAAAATATCTGCTGTAAATGCCACTTTTTCAATTTTTCCATTGAAAGTCTATGGAATCTTTAAGTTGCCAGGATCAACCAAGGTGGAAAGCCGATTTTCATAAACAAGAGGCCGTTGGACCTAAAACCCTCATCTGAGTAAAGTCATCTAGGATTGATAAATTTGAAGAACTCCCGGTTGTGATTATGGAAAACACAAATGAGCCATGCTCCGGCAAATGGGGGTTTAATGCATCATTCCAAGCTGTAATATATTTATGGATGCATAAAATCCATTTTGTCGAACAACCGACTGAATCATGAGGTATACTGGTCCTTTGACACGCAGAAAATTTGGCAAAAGCAGAAAGTTTCGACCCAGATCAGCCTAAATACCTATGGAGATCAAGACATAATCAGATTACACTGAATGTCAAGTGTGATCTTCGAGATAAAACGTCCACCATTTCTTTAACTCTTTACCACACAATCCCGAGTTTTAAGGACTCTAAAGACATAGCCTCATGAAAACCTTTTGAAAAAAGAAGAAAATGCTCCCTTTTTTCCTACAAGGTTATCTGCACTTTCACAGCCAATAACCAACGTTTCAGCTCAATCTAACTTGCCGTCCGCAAATGTTTTCAATTAAGACAAGATTAAAATTCCATCGTTTTTAAAAGATTAAGTGGTTTTCAATTGCACACGTTACAAACTTTAATACATATTTGATATTGTATGCGCCAAGTTTGGGCTGAAATGGTTATGGGCCGAGATGTCATATCTGGACAATTCTGACAGGAAGAAATAAGGCATAAATACCAATCAAATACCTAGTAATAACTTCAGACGCGAGGTGCACAGTAATTTTACGAAAATCAAAATCTTGCCGACGTTTTGAGACACCTTTTTCAGAGAAAGAGCGCACAGTCTGCGTCCATAAAATGTGCTCTGACACTTGGGTGTGAATGGTTACCCATTTTCGACACAGATCCTTCTAAGGTTCAAAAAAGCATCATTTTTACACAGTTTTGTTGTTTGGTCAAGTTCTCTTTATATCATTCTTTCAAATATTTTACCAGACAAATCGTCCATGCTGTAAGTATTTGCAAATGGCAAGTGGGACATGGCTCAAATGACGGAATTTTGCCTTGAAAGATGTCGTTTGTTTGTTTGTTTTCCGCATTTGTTTGTTTGTATGGAGTTTTCAACAAGTGTACATTTATATCGAGGCGGCTAGAGCACATATCTACCTTTCCATAAGTTTCTTTTACTAGTACTTAGTGGAATAATTTTCTCAAGCCATTGGCTGCTTTCCCTAATAGGCAATCGTCGGAACTGATCAGTGGTGAAAAAGCAATAAATCCTGTCGAAATGGATAATATGACCAATTTTCGGCAAGATATTCGCAAAGCTCAGGGTTCGAACCAGCAACCCAATAGTTTCAAGTCCTTTACGCTACCAGTTGCGCTACCGGCTCGAATTTGACGTTTTAAGAAAATTATAAAAAAAAAAACGTTGGTTACCTGCATCTTCTCCTTTTTCTCACAGTGTTGTCAGAAGCCTGCTTCTCAAAGGTCGTAAAATTACGGGATCATTTGGTAAATGGGTAAATGCTGTTTCTTTAATTCGCTCAAAAGTATCGTTTCTTTTATAACTATCTTACAGTGGCTTCGATTACCCGCAGTTACAGTTATTGCGTTTTTACGTTCGGATCAAATGCGTGTCAATCATAGCGGAACATAGAACACTCAACCTTTGTGTACAAGTTCAAAGAGTATTAATTTCTTTGGCTTTTGTAGCTTTGGGTATAAAAGCCAAGTCTGAATGAGAAGAGTACCACGTGCGGATGCCACAGTTGCCTTCTCAGTGCAATTTCTAGGCCGAAAAAGGGGCATAACTGTGTCAAAAATAGTTCAGGGTTACCTGTCGGTTTTTGTGTGGGCTTCCATTTTTTGTTAATTAACAACAATCCCAATTTTTTTAGCTACAACAGAGATACGAAAATATATGAGTCATGCTCTGTGAAAAGGGGGCTTAATGCATCTACGAAAAGTATCGACCGAGGTCAGCCTGCGCAGTCCGCGCAGGCTGACCTGGCCGAAACTTTTCGCTTTTCGATTTTCTACGTGTCAAAGGACCGTTCTACCTCATTATTCAGTTGGTTGTTAAAAACGTGGTCATTATGGATCCATAAGTATGTGATGGCTTACTGGGTATCATGGACATGCATTAAGCCCTCTTTTCACAGAGCATGGTTCACATCAAAGTTTTCACACGACGTTGATGAAGCAGGCGACGCTACGTCACGCCAGAGCTATATGACAATACCTCGGATACAGTCAGGCTCAAATGCATTTATGACATGAAAGTGTTCTTTATATTGAACCACAAAAAAGGATTCAGTCGTCATACTTAAAGATATTTCTTGTTTATACTGCGCACAAAGGAGCCACACTGTTTGTATATATATTTTATATATATATTTTTTTATTTCGTTTGCCTGTTTTGAATATGAGTTTCAGTTGTGCGTTCAATAGAGCCACTGTTCTATTGGCACTCCCACCTCTTTGTAGTGCTATCTACCATGTTGATGACCGAGAGTACAAAATTGTGCTCGTCATAAAATTTCTCCTCCTCTGCCCAAAGGTTAACCGCTGTATGACGCTGAAACCGATTCTTTTTAGAATTGCTTATGCAGACAGTGTAGATAGATATAAGACTGTACAGAAATGAAGCTCTTTAAAATGGAATCTATCTATGACGAACAACTTTGGAATTTGTAATTGAAATACGAAAATTGATGATGTATTAATTTTAATTTAGACTAGAAAAATCCGTTGTTAATGGTGATGTGTTACGTGCCAGTTCATTGGTCAAAAGGTCCGCAAAATGTTATAATGGAACCAATAAAATGCTTAATGCTTCATATGTTTAATCAGGCATGGGAATGAGATTTTATTGGCCAAACAGATGTGTAAATTTATCAAAGTAGAGAAGGTAACCAAAGGTAGCATCTTTAATAACATACACAATTGAAATGGATAATACCAAGGTCATCCACGTGCATGTTATACAGATAAGTATCAAACTTTGGAATACAACTGGCCCTCAACATGCGAAATGAGACCTACGGACATTTGCGTAAAGTGTCGTTCCGGATTAGCCTGCGCAATCCGCGCAGGCTAATCCGGGACGGCACTTTACGACTACATAAGATTTATTCATACACTACACTTTCGTGAAGCAGAAGATCGCACCGAAACGGGAAGTGTCTTATCGGATTAGTCACAGAGTGCATAGGCTGATCTGGGACGACACACTTTTACGCATATGTCCGAAGGCCCCTTTTCGTGCTTTGCTCGCCATATGTGAAGTCAAGAGATAAGTACGCGCTATCAGTTTGGAGTAACGAAGTATCTCTGAGACTTGAATACGCGCAGACTCTTTACTATAACGGATAACGCACTATAATGTGGAGCTACGAGAAAGGTTTACAAAATACATAATTACATGAATGACAAATATTTGAAATTGAACAAACATCGTGCTCTGCAATTAAAATAATACGGAGCTCAAAAAGTATTGTTATACAAACATCTTCGAAACTAAACTAAACTAAAAAAAAACTTCGAAACTCTTTCGAAATTACGAAATACTTTTTCATATTCACCAAATAATTATGTCGTAATGAAGCCATAATCTGTACTGTTTAAATTAGACAGCGTCGCTTTTTATTGACTAACATTTCAAAAACAGTTTTGATCATTTGTTTTGAAACTGTCATTTCGTATTTACGGGACGCTCATCTTATAATCAGAAGAGGCCTTATTGTATTTCTTTCCTAGCAAATGGTCTGGCCTAGGTTCCCGTCCGATCATTTTTTCCTTTTTTTTATATTCGGACTTTACTTTGTCAAAAATGACATCATTTTTGACAAAGTAAAGTCCGAATATAAAAAAGGAAAAATATGATCGGACTGGAACCTGGGCTGCAAATAGTCTAGCCTTCGTAAATAAGACCGAGTTGCCATATTGTTTATTTCGTACTTATGAAAAATTATTGTATTGTTTGACAAAATTAAACCGAGACATTTGCATATTCAATGCCTTTACTTTGGCACATTGGCTACAACCCAATACATTGCACGGGAACTTACGAATACGCAAACTAAATAAGGGTAAGTTTAATATTGCCATATAATAATTACGAAATACTTCCAAAACATTGCAAATGAAAGGAGCTTTGTAAGATACCGGATCAAGGCATAAAATCATTTGAAACGATCAACAAAATGGGGGAGGGGACCGATTTTTTTTTGTATATTTTTTGTACATTACATGTATTACGTGACTATTTGCGGGAAAAAAAAAGTTGAAAAAAAGAACCACACAATTCAGGGCTAAAAATAGACTGCAAGCTGTCAAATCCTGTCACAAGGGAAATAAATTTCTGCGATAGCTTGAACAATATATGCAGAGAGCACGAGACAGCTCCCACGAGACCAATTTATAGACCATGTCGTGAAACATTCAAATTATGTCCTTATCTCAGTGCGCAAAACACATGTCTAGAAAACTGAGCAAGTTGCATAACCCTGTATCTCACAATACTGTATTTTTTTAGATCCTGACGAAGGACATTTGATATAAATTGTAGGAAACGAAGGAAGTGCTAGTATCCAGTTTTTTTCATTTCCCGCATTTTTTCTACTCTTTCAAAGACAGATACCATCATTTTATCCACATTTTATTTGTCGTTTGCAAATGTTTTTAACGTGGCCAAGTTCAACAGTTTGTCTTCTTGTGAAGAGTTACAGGAAAAGCTTGGATATTCAAAATTTGCGGTAATTCGAAAACATCGAAACTTTGACTGGAACATACATACAGGATCTGACATTATTTGGCATTGAGATAAAACTTTATTAAACGAGTCTTGAATTTATTCTACTGATTATATGGTGTTTGACGCCATTTTCAACACTGTTTCAGCAATATAGCTGGAGCTAGTGCATCTATCCATGCTTTCCCGGAGTTTCTTTTACAATACTCAACACAACATTCTTCCAAAGCCACTAACCGCTTTCTCACGTAATCGAAACAATGATCGGCAGTGAAAGTGGACTGAATCCTATTGCAATGACTATCATATCAATTTTCGAAAGGAATAGGCCGTGCTGGGAATTCGAACCAGTGACCCCTGTTCTAAGGTCCTGTACGCTACATACTTTAACGAGTCTTAAAGTGTTACCTCTAACACCAACGAATGACAGATTCTTTCTATCACATAAATGTATCTCAACAATTATGATGTGTTAAAACATAGGCCGGCATGATGTCTATCAAAATATATGTGAAGCTTATTCACTTCTTTCATAGATGTGTACATCACGAGCGAAAAAAGGTTCCAAAGAAACTTGCATAATGACAATGAGTTTGTTTTGAATCAAACGATGATAAAGGCAGCAGCTTTGTCACGATCTTCAAACTTGACAGTGAGACCCACAAAGAAACTGGGCAAGAAGTGTTTTATAAACGAGGTGTATGGTTCCAGAGCTTTGACCAAATACGGCACCATTTGCAAAAATAAGAGAGTTTATGTGATAAATGATTATCTCGCGAAAACAGAATAGGAAAAATCAGTATGACTGTTTCCATTACGCCTATTATAACTGATAAGATATTTTTGTTTGACTCTCAGTGCTTTGTGACATACTTCTGAAAAATAAAATTACTCTGGCATCAAACAGGGAATCAACTATGTTATCATAAAGATAATCCGTAACTTCATAACTGAGCGACCATTCTGAGTACAGAATAATCCTGTTATTTATACCACAAATACAAAGTAATGGGAAATAACGATAGCAAAGCGATGGATAGCGAGGAAAATAAAAGTTCAAAGCACTTTGGAGTTTTTGTATAACAACAGCCAGATCCATTCACACCGTTTTATTTCTATTCAAAGACTTTTCCTTCGATTGTAGTTGTACTATTAGTATCATCCATTAGTTGACCCGCCCCTATGGATGTCTTTAAGTTCAGTTGTCATTTAGTACTTCAGGAGATATATATGAGCTATGCTCTGGCAAAAGAGGGCTTAATGCATTGTACCATGACATGATTATGGATTGAAAAAGCCCATTTTGTCTAACAATTGACTGAACCATGAGGTACACTGGTCCTTAAACTTGCAGAAAATTGACCAATGGTGAAAAGTTTCGGCCGAGGTCAGCCAGCGGGCTGCGCAGGCTGAGCAGGGTCGATACTTTTCACAGATGCATTAAGTCCCCTCTTCACAGAGCATGGCTCATATAAAAAATAGACTTGATCCGTATCCTATAGGAACTAGTGACGTCAGATGCGTTTACACTTGAGCCATGCTCTGGGAAAAAAGAACTTAATGCATCTCCGTGATGCATGACACCAAGTAAGTCGTCACAGGCATAATTATGGATCCATGGATCTATAACATTCATGTTGTATTACAACCGACTGGATCCTGAGGTAGACCGGTCCTTTGACACCCAGAAAATTTACGAAAAGCAAAAAGTTTCAACTCAGGTCAGCCTGCGCGAACTGCGCAGGCTGACCTGGGTTGATACTTTTTGCAGATGCATCAAGCCCCCTTTTCAAAGAGCATGACTCACTTAAAATGTCAAATGCCTGAAAGACAAAAATATCATTGAGTAAGACTGGAAAGTATTTTATCCTCTTTCCATCCCAATTTAACAATTTCCTACATGTTTACACTGTCCTCAGAGTATTATATCTTTTTTTTAATGATCGATAGCTATTTCCATCCCAAAATAGGAACGTGCATGACAAACAAAATAGATAGTAAATCACAAGTTAAATCACAAACTAGTAGTACAAGTTTAAAAAAGAAAAAAAATCAACATTTAAATGCTAGTTCGATAGTAATGAGTTCTATAGTGTCGTCAGATCATGTTGATTCTCGTACCATTGCATAAGTTAAGGGTAATCAATCCTGCAGTTTAATCTTGTTATTATTTATATCTACACATCGTCGTCTACGAAAATAGCAGACCAAGATCAGCCGGCGCATCCATGTATTCTAAGTTAGTTTTGCACTATTAGAGTTCCAACTAGAACTGTTGCATGCCGACAAATACGTCCTTGTTACTGGATAAGGAAAGGATCCAATGGGCCATAACTCCTCTAATAGTGAAGTCATTGGAGAGGTCATCAGACCTCTCCAACAGTGGTGAGTTTAAAAGGCAGACTGCCTCAGAAATTGCTGCCTAACTCCATCCATTTCTGCGAAATGTTCTGATACACAGTCTGTTTCGTCATGGTTTTATAAATAAACCGAAATCAAAAAACTGAAATAGGAAAAAGACGTGTTTTGTTTTTAAATGACGGATTTCAAAAATGATTTGTTATACTGATTTGATTGCAAATGACCTTTCCAGTAGTTGTAATTTTTCATTAAACAAATAAAGCTACACATACAAAAAAAAAAAGAATTTCGTTAAAAAAGAGAACGCCGCGGGAAAAGACAATGCGACTTGAAAACGTGGGAAGAAGGTCACGTGTCTGTCATGTAATGCATAAGAGGTTTCTCCTTTTTACACAGCGGCAATCATATAATGCCTTAGACTACTTATTTGTTTACATGTACCAAAATATATTGAACTTAAAAGCAATAAGCTATTTGAAAACATTGATGCTGACCTCTCCTGGCTTCTTTTTTAAAGAAGTCAACTTGTTGTGTAAATTACAGGTGCAAAAGTTCCCGTGGTAGAATACTTTCCATTAAACTTTAAGCCAGATCTGAGGAGGTGATGAGGACAAGAAATTATGTCTACGGACAGACGCATAAACAGTATACTCTCCTAATTTCTTTGTCGGGTCTATCAAAGGTATACCTATCTTCATGGAAGATGCCGATAAGTTCAAGCACTCTTTTTTTTTTTTTTGGGGGGGGGGGGGGAGGGGGAGGGGAAATCTTTTTTAACCCTTATCCTGCTAAATAAGTAAAATGAAATTTTCAAACCGAAAGTAAAAAGCCGAATAATGCTATTTTAATCTTTTTTGGGGGGATAAAAAATATCTCCCTATCGGACAGTGCAGATCCAAGATCCGACTGCACGTTCTGTGCAGTCTGATCTTGATCTACGCTGTCCGCAAAAGGTCAGTGAGTCGCACTTAGCAGCCTAAGGGTTAAAAATGTAGAGCACATATTTTTTTTTTTTTTCAAAAAATATTTCGTTAGCTATGAAATTAAAGATGAAAAACAAGAATACTAATATCATCCGAGTCCAAGGTATACAGAAAATATTTGATCACTCAGATGAGAAAGGGTCTCGAAATAAATTTAAATGTCTGCACGTTCGGAGCATCATCAAAAAAAAAATCAAAAGCCATTTTGATATATAATTAATACTATCATCTCTAGAACGGCGCCTATAACAATAATAGTAATATACGTAGCCTCTGTAAGTCAAGAAAAGTCAATGCATTTTTGTGGCATTTGTCGAAGACAATGCCACTATGAGTTCAATACGGCATTTTGAAAATCATGTATCGTATTTTATGCAAAACCGAAGGAAGTAAACCCAATTAGAATCAATTTTTCTGTGAAAAATAAGTATTTCGATTGCACTCAGATATGAAATTGAAAATGGCGTATTACAATAAATTGGATTAGGCCGAGGATCGTGGAAATACTTCCTTTTTATCGAAAATAGCTTGATCCGCTATGGCCTTCTATAGTGGCGTAATGACACACACATACCGTGCTTGTTCGTCCCAAACCCAGTTCGTTCCTGGGCTTATTCGTTCCAGGATTGTTCGCCCTGACTTGTTCGTCCCACAGGATTGCACCTTCTCTATCGGATTTTGCATGACTATATAGTAGATTGACTTTCAAGCGAATATTTTGAAACTGTTTCTGTTGTTTATTTTTCAAATTATTAATTCCACACAATGGCTCCCTTGACAAATGCCACACCAGCGTTTTCAACGCTTTGATTTGCAGTCTGGCTTTGGACCTACCACGGTCGGTGAGGAGAGAGGTGTTTGTTTTTGTTATGGTTGTTGTTGTTACAGTAGATGTTGTTGTTGTTTGCAGTATTCAGGGAATCTCAAGGCGATTAGTCCACCCGTTCTTCATGGTTTTCACATTCTTTTCTTACCAGTCATTTTGATACCAATAGCTATTCTATATTACAATATATCATCAGAGTAGAAGGAATGATCAGGGCTCGTATTCACCGACCATTCTTAAGAATATTATTGGTCTTATTCTCCAAGATTTTCTACATTTGAAAGTAACACAACTCCTGATTGGCTAAACCAAATGGTTTAGCCAATCAGGAGTTGTGTTACTTTCAAATGTAGAAATTTCTGGAGAACAAGACGAAGAACGTTCTTAAGAATGGTTGGTGAATACGGACCCAGAGCTTAGAAAAGAACGCATCCTGTCGCACAGACTTTCATGAATCTTCGGAAAGACCTGGTCGGTATTTGAATTCGTAATTCCTGGATCAAAAGCAAACGCACTTATCTTTTTTTTTACAAACATCGTCCTCTAAAACCTAATATATAAGACACGCGGTGGACAGTCGAATGGTTTTTGTTTTGAGACAACTGCACGAAGAAAATGGTGGAATTTTTGACGAAATGATAGAAAAAATTGCTTCTCTTTTTCTGTATTCTAAGCTTAATTTCATCCATCGATCTAAGCATCACATTCCACCGAACTTATGTCCGGATTTAATGATACCATAAGGGTGTAATAGAGATCCATACTCTAGGCAAACATTTTTTTCGTGAAATTTCAAGTGAAATTTCTAGTTTCAAAACTCAACGTTTTACAATTTTCTGACAAGGTGTTTGCTAAGAGTATGGACTTTTTATGAAACCATTATGATGTGAGTCATACTCCGTGAAAAGGGGGGCGGGGATTAATGCATCTGCGAAAAGTATCGGCTCAGGTCAGCCTGCGCAGGCTGACCTGCGCAGGCTGACCTGGGCCGAAACTTTTCGCTATTGGTCAATTTTCTACGTGTCAAAGTACCAATCTACGTCATAATTCACTTGGTTAACAAGAAGAGCGGCTATTATGGATCCATGAGTATGTGATTTCTTATTTGGTATCATGCACAACGGAGATGCATTAAGCCCCCTTTTCACAGAGCATGGCTCATATCATTAACTTCGGACACAAATAAAGGTGTTTATTTTTTTTGCAATTTTAATTTCGTGACAGTTCCAGTGAGCGGTATAAAAGACCAGAGCTCAAAACAGATTGCAAGGTGTCATATTCTGCCTAAAAAGAAATAAATTTCCAGAGTGACAGGACCAATATATTTACAGAGCACGATACAGCTCTCTCGAGACTTTGTTCTTCAGCAGAGGTCGTTAACAGTTTCGTCATCAAATAAATTAAATCACCTTTTTCGTGAGAAAAAAAAAAATTGCAGATTAACCAGTGCAATAGGCGTAGCGGGGCTTTTGCGGACGACATAGATCAAGATCAGGCTCTAAAAAACGTGCAGCCTGATCTTGTTCTATACCGTCCGTTCGTTTAATCAAGCCTATAACATAAAAAAGCTTTATGTCTTTCAGTGGATTGTATTGTTATTTCCAACGTCGAAAGAGGTCCGGGGTATACATTTGGCGCTGAGAGATTCTTGTTGTATAGACTTGACAAAGCAAGCGGGCGGTATAGATCAAATATCAGACTGTACGTTCTGTGTAGTCTAGTCTTTATCTATGCTGTCCGCAAAAGCCTCTGTGTCGATCTCTTTCGAAGGCTTAAAATACAATCCACTGAAACTCAGAAGGTTTTTCATCTTGAGGATTAAATAAGCAAACAGTATAGATTCTTGAAGACTAACTAAACGATCGGTATAGACCGCAGGTTCGGTGCAGTCTCATCGTGATCTATGTCGTCCGAAAGGCTACTTGTTTCGACTTGTGACCCTGAAATGGTTAACTGTTTTCTGCAAATTTAAGATTTTTCTACTTTTAAAAGACGACAAACTTAATTTCGCTTAAAAGATGACACTAGTCTTTCAAGGGTTAGAAAACGTTTTAGGTACGGGAGAAAATGCTGGTTAACAGCATTTTCTCTTTTTTCCATAATGCCTTCTAAAGCCGCCTATCCCAGGATCGTAAAAACACGGGATCCGGTTAGCTTATTTCATCAAAAAATGTCAGTCTAAAGCTTAAACTGGCCAAGATCAATCGTCTTGAGCAACCAATCAAAAGGCTAGGTTTGACAAAGAAGGCCAAAACATTGTTCTCAGGAAAATACACATTTTATTCTCGAAAGGGGTAAGCAGTAAAATGATTTTAACCCTTTACCACACAATTCCAGACGAGTTTTAACGACTCTGAGGGAGAAGACTTTTAAAAAACATTGTGGGACAAGGAGACAATGCTGGTAATCAGCATTTTCTCCTTTTCCCAAAATGTTTTCTACCCTTTTAAAGACAAGTTCCATCATTTGAGCCACATTCAAATTGTCGTCTGCAAATGCTTTCAGTTTGGACAAGTCTACATTTCCGTCATTTGGTTAAGAGTGAAACAATGAATTAAAACAGAAGGTTCGGTTCATACAGAATGATGTAAATGGTTTACCTTTATTCCTACAATGCGACATAAATAAAGTCCCGAAGCATTTAAAGACAGCACCGCCATATTTGTTTGTGATTTGTGGTTCCTGTCCCCAAAGGGAGATAACTAATTAATCCTTATAAAATATATCTAACAATATTGAATTATCAATCGTCATTCTGCAGAAAATGGTCCCAGTATTGGAAACAAGCTTCACTATCGATTACTGCAAAAAAATCTGTTACATAATACATCCACATAGCGGAACTTGAGTGATTACTACATGAATAAATGTCATTATTTGATTCTTGAATTATGGAAATATATCTTTCTTATGAAAAAAAAAAAAAGGCCTGAGAATAGAACAGTAAAAATATTTGATCCATGTTCTGGCAAAAGGGGACTTAATGCATCTCTCCAATACATGATATCAAGGAAATCATCACATTATTAATGAATCTATAACGTGAATCTATAAATGAATATATTTTGTATAACAACCATATGAATAATGAGGTAAACTGCTCCTTGGACTAGCCGGAAGTTGACTAATAACAAAAAGTTTCGGCCCAGGTCAGCCTGCATGGATTGTGCAGGCTGGTCTGGACGATACTTTTTGCGGATACATTAAACCCCCTTTTTAACAGATCATGGATCATTGGCATGTACATTTGTCACTCCTTCTAAAAATTCGATATAGACAGTGCAATCTTGGTATTTCGTAGTGTATGGAACCAAGACTTCACACGAACTATAAGGAGTGCGGGCCGCAAAAAGCTGGTTTCGGATAAAATCGGCAATTTTCGTGTTGTTACAGTTTAATCCATCATTGAGCAAGATGTATAATCTATAAACGTGTATAATGCTCACGAAACCCCCTTGTAATCGACAACAATTATTGCTATTTCCAGGCGATTATACCAGAAACTAGCATCGTCTCCTTTTCCACCAATGACTTTCACCCTTTCAAAAACAAATCTGCTGATCATTTTTTTGTCGATTGTATGTGAGAAAGGTACATGTCAAAAAAGGTGAAACGATCAAGAATCCGGGTCCAGGAGACTATACACAGTGAAAAAAGTCCTGCACCCCATGTGTTTTTACCCGACTTTGATTTTCTGGTGTGAATATTATAAAATGGGGCAGGAATTAGAATCCGCCTGCTGCATACACCAACAGACCAGTCTTTTGCCTATGAAATGAACTGAAATGAGGTATCCCTTGACCTCACGCTAAGTAGGAATGGTTTACTTAGATATTGCTTTCAAATTTAAGAAAACTGAGAAGCTTTTAAGTTGGTTAAAACTAGGAATTGAATGTTGAAATCAAACTTGCGACAGGCTGAAAGTGACCTGCAAAGAATGGGTACACACAATCAGTCAATAATGCGTATTTCCGCTCAGGGCTGCAGAACAGCTTACAGTCTTCGCCTTAGACCTCTCACTAAAGGGTGAAACAGCTCGATCAGTAGCCGCTGCCATAAGGTCAAGGGATACCTCAGTTCTGATCATCTCAGAGACAACAGACTGGTTTGTAGGTGTTTTCAGCAGCCAGATTCTAATCTCAAACCCATTTCATATCTTTCACACCAGAAAATCAAACCCGGTAAAAACACAGGGGGTGCAGCACTATTTTTACTATGTGTATTTTTATTTGAAGATTATCAGTATAATTTTTTTTTTTCGGTCATGTTGGCATGGCAAATTGACTTGTTTAATTCTTTACCAAACAATCCCAAGTTTTAGTAACACTTAGGAAAAGGACGCTAGAAAACATGAGGACAGGAATAAATGCTGGTAACCAGCATTTTCTCCCTTTACTTGCAATGTTTTCGACCTGTTTAAAGACACATCTTATCATTAGAGCCACATTAACGCTTATCCTGCTAAATAAATTAAATAAAACTTTCAAGCCGATAGTAAAATCCCGAATAATGTTAGTTTAAACTTACTTTTTTTTGACAAAAAAAACAACAACTCCTTATCGGACAGCGTAGATCCAAGATCAGACTGCACGTTCTGTGCAGTCTGATCTTGATCTACACTGTCTGCAAAAGGTCAGCGAGTCGCGCTCAGCAGCTTAAGGGTTAAAGTTGTTGTCTGCAAGCGTTTTCAGTTTGGACAATACTATAATTGATCATCGATTGATTGGTTAGTTGCATGGTGTTTAACGCCGTTTTCAACATTATTTTAGTTGAATTATTCCGGGGCGGTCAGTGCACCTTCATACTTTCATGGATTTTCTTTTACCAGAACTTTGCACAGTATTCCTCCCGAGCTACTGGCTGCTTTCCCACATAACTGTTGTTGAAACAAGGATCAGCAGTGATCAGCAGTGAGAGAGGAATGCATCCTGTCGCAATGACCACCATCAATCCTCGAAGAGAAATTAGCCAAACTTAGGATTCGAACCAGCGAACCCCTCGGTACGCTACCGACTGCGCACCTGGGGCTCGTCGTGGACAAGTCTAAAATTTTGTCGTATGGTAAAGAGTTAAGGAACAGGATACTTCGGAGGTAACCATGGGAATACAAGAGAACAGGAATACTGTTGTTGAGATTCAGATTGCTTCGCTATCGCTTTACCACACAATCCAGAGCTTTAACGATCCCGAAAAAGAAAGCTTTTGAAAACATCAAGGGAAGAGAAGAAAATGACGGTAACTAGCATTTTCTCCTTTTCCCACAATGCTTTCTACCCTATCCAAAACAAATCCCAAACCTTCTTCCACACTTCTATTATCGTCTGCAAATGCTTTCAATGTTGACGAGTGTAAAATTTTGTCGTCTTGTAAAGAGTGAAAGCGTAAACTCTTTACCAGACGACAAAATTTTAGACTTGTCCAGATCGAAAGCATTAAGTTTGTGGACGGCAAATTCTATGCGGTGCAAATAATGAAAATTACCTGGGAAAGGGAAGAAAATATTGTGGGAAAAGGAGAAAATGCTGGTTACCAGCATTTTCTCTTTTTCCCACAATGTTTTCAAAAGCTTTCTTTCCCAAAGGGTCGTTAAAATTCGGGCTTGTGTGGTAAAGAGTAAAGACACTACTGTATGGGTAGAGCGTTGACCTCTCACATCAGTGGTTCCAGGTTGGTGCCCCGTGATCAATTGGGTTCAACCTTAGGAACTACCAATATGTTAACGCTAGTTCTGGTAACGGTTTCTTAAGGATGCAAGCAAACTTGTTCATAAAGGTTGTAAGGAATTGTTTCACAATCGATATAATGTAAGTAGGAGAAGCGCTCTGGCAAAAGGGGGTTTAATGCATCTCTGTGTTCCGTTATACCACGGGAGCAATCATAAAGTCGTAGATCCGTAAAATCCATTTTGTCTAAAAGTCAACTGAATCCTGAGGCAGACAGGTCCTCTGACGTGTAGAAAATTGACCAATAGTAAAACTTTTCAACCCAAATCAGCCTGCGCGGATTGCGCAGGCTGACCTGGATCGATACTTACTGTAGATGCATTAAACGCCTTTTCACAGAGCATGGCTTATATGTATACCTGAATTGCTTCAGAATTTCAAAAGAGAATATTATTTTGTTTGACATAAAAACAGAAGTAACGGATAGTTGACGGACGCATGATGGACATAGAGTTATTACATGAGCTTGCAAGCCTTCAGCCGGAGAAACTATGACAACAACTGACAAACAGTACGGAAAAAACAGAACCATGACTCACTATTTTGTCCCTGTCATTCAGCGAGGTCTGTATCAGAAGTGGGTTCCGTTCGACCGGCTTTCTTTTTTGAGGCGGTTCTGTAAAAGAAGATGAGAAAGGTTGAATTACATGCATTTATCATCATGCACGCACATGTACTGGTATATAAAGGAAATAAATTGATTATGTGCACAATCAAAATAACAAAAGAAGAGAGGGAGGTGTTGATATAAGAACTGATGATGATGATCACTAAGATGATGACGATGATGATGATGAAGAGAAGGATAAGAAGAGGAGGAGGAGTAGGAGGAAGAAGGAGGAGAAGAAGAAGAAAAAGATGATGATGATGATGATGATGATATTTGCGTTTCAAAATATCGCAGAATAGTAATTTCAAATTTTTAAAAGCAAAACATCAATTAACGAAAGGATTAGGATTCACGAGTAATTACATGTATCAATTTAAAATAAAAATAATGCTCGAAATTAAGCGTTGTATATAAACGATTTAAAAGCAAATTAACTGAATACATAAGATATAAAATAATTATTTTTAAAATAGATATTTTAAGTATGAACCCCAGCACTTCTTCTTTACCGCAGGGGCTTACCGGTATTTTTTTACCTTCCACTCACTAAGAATCAAACACAAACGAGTAGAAATCTGTTGGAAAGAAATTTTTTCTTCAAATAAAAAAACGCTATTGAAAAAGAAGAGGGTGCTTGTAACAAGCAATAGCTTCTTTTCCCGCGATATTTTCAATTGTTGTCTACTGCTGGGAGAGCAAAACCAATAAAAACTTATGAAAGAAAACCTTCAAGTTAACCTTTACCTTAAAAAATAAATAAAAACCCGTTTTTTACGACCCTGAGAAAAAATGCTTTTGAAAACATTTTGGGAAGAGGAGAAAATGCCGGCAGCGAGCATTTTCCAAAAAACATCATTTGAGCCACATATAATTGGTCGTCTGAAAACGCTTTCAATATGGACTACTCCAAAATGTTGTCGTCTGGTAGTGTTAATCTAGAAATGGAAGGGAGATAACTTGATCATTACTGAAAGATCCAGGCAATCATGCGTTACAGTCCATGCAACGGTAGGGCGCCAAATACCCAAAATTACAAAATTTTGGTCTCCATTTAACAAACATTTAAAATTCCATACTCATTTTCTAAAAATTTACAAAGTTAGAATGGCTAGACCATTTGATCTACGCTTTCAGGAAGTGAGATCCTTTGAAAATTGGAAAAAAGCCTTGGGAATTGAAAACTGTTTATTTTGAACGGTGGATAAGTACAATCTGTTCAAAAGGAATTCCTCTTGTTCATTAAACCTGGAAGTATTTTTGACGAACTTAGAAGAAAAACTGACAGCACAGTTTGTCTAGAGGCATTCAATTATGCTACTTCTAACGATCCCTCTTCTTCCTTCCATTTGAAAACGAAGTATCCGCAGTTAGCCAAATTTCTATGCATATATTGAACAAAAAATCCCCAACCCTTATAATCGACTAGCTATATAAGAAAAAGCAGTTTGCAAAGTTTAATTGAAAAGTATTGTGGGATTATATAATGGATTAATAATGGATTGTTCGGTAAAACTGGTCACTGCTTCAATTCTTGTTTAGGTGAGGAGGGATTAATATTATTTTGGACATAGACTTTGAGACTAGGTACGGGGTTGACAAGATAAAACTTACCTTTAATTTCTGAATCTGAAATAAGCATTTAAAACTATATATGGCCCGCAACACGCGAAATGAGACCTTCGGACATTTGCGTAAAGTGTCGTCTCGGATTAGCCTGCGCAGGCTAATCCGAGACGGCACTTTACGACTACATAATAATTGTTCATACAGTAGACTTTCGTGACACAGAAAATCTACAAAAACTGGAAGTGATGTCTCGGATTAGTCACAGACTGCAGAGGCTGATCTGGGACGTCACACTTTTACGCATATGTCCGAAGGCCCCTTTTCGTGTGTTGCACGCCATGTATTGAATTAACGTAATGTAGATAACTTCTAGCATGAATAATTTTACTGGCCTTTTAAGTCAATGCACACAATTTTGCTGTCTTATTCCGAATCTACTCGGTTCGATGTGAGATTTAAACTGTTCTCTAGATGCAAATTAAATGAGCCGTGCTCTGGCAAAAGGGGGCTTAATGCATCTCTGTGATGCATGATACCAAGCAAGTCGTCACGTGGTTATGAATCTATAAAAACCATTTTGTCTAACAACCGACTGTATCATAAGGCAGACTGGTCCTCTGACATACAGAAAATCGACGAATAGCGAAAAGTATCGACCCAGGTCAGCCTGCGCAGTCCGCGGACTGCGCAGGCTGACCTGGGTCGATACTTTTCGCAGATACATTAAGCCCCCTTTTCACAGAGCATGGCTCAAACTTTTTTCGAGATTCAACAGCAGATTTCCACCTAAATTTCTGGTGACATTTTCATCATAAATTAGCAATAGGTAGTGGACGGCGTAGATCCAAGATCAGACTGCACATTCTGTTCAGTCTGATCTTGATCTACATTGTCCACAAAAGCGATTTAAGTCGCCAATGGAAGAGAACGAGTTACAGCTGTCCATGAGGCACTATACATTGTAAACGAAATGCTTCAACCGAGTTTAACGGGACCTTTTTAGAATCTTTGGCTGCGAACTAAAGTTGAACTGAATTGAAAACGGATAAATAACATACCATAAAATATACTATTATCTGCAAACGTAAAGAAGCTGGACGGTTACATGTAGTAAAAAGGTTCGAATTTGGTCTTCAAGTAACGGGTTGATCCCTTTGCTAGCAGAAACCCCATCTGCTTTAATGAGATAAAATACGGCGTCATAGCAGATATTTGAACACGACTAAACATAACTGACACATGTTATTGACCACATGATATTTCCACAAGCTTCTGAGAAAATTTGAGCGAAATCACATGAAGAGGCTGCGTAGCCGATTAGGCTAAGGAAAATGCCACCGTTTTTTTTTTTTTTACACCAAATGTTGTGTTTCTTCTTTGCTGATGATAGCCAGCCATAGCCTTATTTACTTTGGTGATAACCCATTTTTGACGAGCGAAGATAGTCTCTAGGCATCAAGACTGACCTAGATTCAAAGTAAACAAAAACCCCACAGTTGCCAAATACTACCTCACAGAAAATACTTCTTTCTGTTAGAAATCTTAATTCTGTTATATATGACAATTTAGACAAAAACAACTACATCTCTACCTCTCTAAGTTGAACATGTTGTCTTACAAAGTAATTAAGTGAACAATATGTCATTTATAAGGTACATGATCTTTGTTTATACATGTATGTAAATTAAGTGACCTATGCAAAGCAGAGAATCACTTATTCCTACACCACTGTATCATTATGAATGAATCTATTAATGGATACACCTATGTAATAACTTGTAGCAAATGCCAGGCTATATCAACCCTCACTGGACAGAAAACCCTTGTCATTCATTATTTAGGTCATTGTGTACAGTTAAACTGTTATGCTGAACTGTTATTCTACCTCTTGAATATTAACCCTTTACCAAACAGTTCCAAGTTTTAATGACACTGGGGAAGAATCCCTTTGAAAATATTGCGGAAAAAGGAGAAAATGCCGATAACCATCATTTTCTCCTTTTCTGACATTTTTTTCTGCTCTTTTGGAATCACGTTTCATCAGTTCAGCCGCATTTAATTTATGGTCTGCAACAGCTTTGAATTTGGACGAGTGTAAAATTTTTGGTTTTGTAAAGAGAGTTAAATAGTTAACTACATCTTGTACTAGTTGGATATTGACTCATTGATTGTATGTTGTTAAACGTCGTTTTCAATATTATTTCAATGATATTGCGGCGGCCAGAGCACCTATCCATGCTTTTCTGGAGTTTCTTCTACCAGCACTATCGCAACTCAGTGACCTTTTGCGGACAGTGTGGATTAAGATCAGACAGGACAGCGCATGCAGTCTGATCTTGGGCCTACACTGTCCGATAAGAGGATATTTTTTTCCAAAATGTAACTTTGAAATAGCAATGTTCAGGTGTTTACCATCGGCTTGAAAGTTTCATCTTACATTTTTAGCAGGTTAATGGTTAAACTTTTACTGGATTATAATTAAACAATAGCACGCATAGCCCCGGCAGCTCAGTCGGTAGCGTACAGGACTTGAGAACAGGAGGCCGCTGGTTCGATCCCGACTCTGCAAATTTCTTTCTGAGGATTAATGATAGTCATTTCGACGATGGTTATGTGGAAAGCAGCCAATGGCTTGGAAAGAATATTGTGCGGAATATTTGTAGAAGAAACTCAAGGAGAGCATGGATATATGCACTGTCCACCGCTACATAACTGAAATAATGTTGAAAACAGGGTCAAACACCATACAAATAATCAATCAATCAAATTCGCTAGTCTGTCAGTACTTTCAGTACTTTGATTTAAGTTTGATGAGGTTATAACAATCTGAATTGTCCCTCTTATTATCAATAGGTACATTTAAATACTAAAACATCGTGTAATATACGGGGGACAAGGTCATGCCCTATATACGCAACTAAATGAGCCATGCTCTGTAAAAAGGGGTTTAATGCATCTGCAAAAAGTTTCCACCCAGATGGTCGAAACTTTGAGATTGGTCAATTTTCCTCATGTCAAGGGGCCATTCAAACTCAGGATTTAGCCGGTTGTAGGACAAAATGGATTCTAGGAATCCATTATTATGTGTGATGACTTGCTTGGTGTAATGCATCACGGAGATGCATTTAGCCACCATTGTCACAGAGCACGACTCACATTATGTTTGCCTGCCATTTGGATACCGGTGGGAGATGTTGAAAGGTCATCATTGTATATCATCAATAAACACGGTATGGATTGTCAAGGGGGGCGAACAAAGCGAGACAATATGACGAAGAATGTTTTATTTTGTCCAAAGCAGGTCAGGTTTTTTTTTGTCTGTACGCAATTTTGACAATATTTTCGCAGTGGTCAATGAACTGACTTCAACAAAATTAGCATTTAGAGCGGAATGATTCCTGGTGCAATGACTTATCATCATACTTCTGGTGTTCGAAACTCAAAACCTGTTGATCAATAAGACCCCTTTTTAGCTGTCGTGAGACGAATGAAATTCTACTGATTTTGTTTCTTTGTTTTTGTTTTGTTTTGATTTTGTTTAACTTGTTTTGTTATGCATAACGCCCTTTTCAACAACATTGCAGTTATATCGCTGCAGCAAGAGAACCTCCCACTGCTTTCCCGGAGTCTTATACCAGTACTTCGCAAAACTTTATTTTCAAACAACTGGCCGTTTTCTAGCACAAACACTGTCCAAACAATGTGCAACGGTGCGACAGGAATAAATCCTGTCGTGCTATCATAAAACATCGGAGAGAATTTTGCCGAGCTAAGAATCGAACCTGAGACTGCAGGACTTCAAACCATGTGCGTTATCAACTGAGCTACCGGACTTGGATTGAAAATTATTGATTAAAGGTTTTTATTAGAGTTTAACGCCGTTTAAAAAGCTTAGGTCATAGCATGGCGGCCAAAGTACTTACACATGTGACTCCTGGCTTTCTCACACCAGTACTGATACAACTTTCTTTCCAAGCCAAAGACTACTTTCTCACATGCATCAGAGTGGAGAGGCGAAATATCACTGGCACAAAAGTTTGCTGCAAACGGGTATCGAACCTGAAACCACCCGGTCATGAGTCAGATACGCTAACCAATGAGCTACCTGGCCGGGCTATGTTGTAATTAAAAGCGGTGGTTAACACAACCGACAAATACACCTAGAAGACTCCATTAATAATATTTTCTTGTTATGTACTCTGATGTAAAACTGACAATAAAGACAAACCTGAATAAACACACAGAAGGAGGAAAATACGACATCGTATACTGAAACAATTAGCCAGCAATTTGTATAAGAAAAGGGAAACAGACTAAGATTGTTTGATGTAATCGGGGCTTATTTTTATTAACCCTTAGGCTGCTAAGCGCGACTCACTGACCTTCTGCAGACAGTGTAGATCAAGATCAGACTGCACAGAACGTGAGTCTGATCCTGGATCTACATTGTCTGATGTGGAGAATTTTTCTCCCCCCCCCCCAAAAAAAAAAAAATAAAGTTTGAAGTGGCATTATTGGGGCTTTTACTATCGGCTTGAAAGTTTAACCTATTTAGCAGGAGAAGGGTTAATCAATAACAATACGTGTGCATGTTCATGGAAATGCGGCGTCTACTTTTCATGCTTACCCCGAGGTTGTGTGTTCGTCTGTTCCGATGATATGATAAAGATGAAACACCACCAAAGCCGAAAGGCGATAATAATTTTTAGAAGAGTACAGTAAAACTTGCCTTAGCACGCCACCTCTTTTAACCCTTTACCACACAGCAAAATTCTAGACTTTTCCAAATTTTCATGGAAAACATCATTGGAAAAGGAGAAATGTTGGTTACCAGCGTTTACTCCTTTTCCCACAATAAATTCTAAAGGCTCTTTCCTCAGGGTCGTTTAACTCGGAATTGTTTGGTAAAGGGTTCAACGCTTGCTTAACCATCTACCACGTAATCCCGAGTTTTAGCGACCGTGGGGAGGATGGCTTTTGAAAACATTGTGGGAAAAGGAGAACTTGCGGGTTACCAGCATTTTCTCCTTTTCCCACTATGTTTTCTACCCTTTCAAAGACTTAAGCTCATCATTTCAGCTGCATTTGATTTGTCGTCTGAAAATGCTTTCAATATGGACAAGTCCAGAATTTTGTCGTCTGGTAAAGAGTAACATTTAACCCTTTACCAGACGACAAAATTTTAGCCTGGCCCAAATTGAAAGCCTTTGCAGACGACAATTTCAGTGTGGCTCAAATGATGCAACTTTACTTTGATAGGGTAGAAAACATTGTGGGAAAAGGAGAAAATGCTGGTTACCAGCATTTTCTCCTTTTCCCACAATGTTTTCAAAAGACTTTTTTCCCAGGGGCGTTAAAAGGCGGCATTGTGCGGTAAAGGGTTAAGATCTGCATCCCGTAGGCGACGTCTGGTATCTAACTGCAAACCATCTTTGAAAGAAATAAGCATATCCGCCACCCTTTGGTAACAATGTTTTCAGAATTTATTCGCATACTAAACTCTTATCAATATTGATAGTCTATATTTTACAGGCGCATTTCCTGAGTCGTTTTCTATTGTTTCGGGAAAGGGGGGGGGGGCGGGGTTGTATGAGTTACAATGCTTAAAGATACATTTATACTCGTTTCGTATCTTCATCATCATGCCGCACGTTGCCCCTTGTTACGGGAGATCACTCTTTCCTTACAGCATAGCTTCTTCACGTATAAAATCAGTACCTGAAAATTGCGTGACGGAGAATTCTCTTTAGCTCAGGGGTTAGTGTATTGGTCTTTTAAACCTCAATACACGAGGATATAGTGTATTGGTCTTTTAAACCTCAATACACGAGGAAATTTGCCGCACGGGTTCGAACCCCAGCCGGAGCGGTTTGTATTTGAGCTATGCATTTGTTGCGAACTTTCATGTTCGTAAAACCCTGACGGTTGCAAGGTTACATAGATTACGACGGAAAGAAACTACATCTCATTCTGTGGAGGCTATCTAAGAAATCACTCTTGTGACGTTTGCGGTTTTAAATCGAAGATTTCCGATATATGTATTAATCCCTTACACCATATATCGTTAATTTATCTATGTTTACACAGCTGACTAAATTCTGAACCATTCTACAGTCTACCAAATTTTTGCAGTGTTTTTTGTCTCTGACTGTAAGGATGTATCTTAAACACTTAGAATGTTAAGCGCGAGTTATTCCCTCTTACGACGGACATTTGTAGATCAAGATCAGACTGCACAGCATGTGCAGTCTGATTTTGGATCTACACTTTCCGATATGGTGAGATCTTTAACATCACAATATTTGGGGTTGTAGCATTGCCTGGAAATTTTTTACTTGATTTATTAGGCACATTTTGGGATAAGGATATCTTCGACTGCCACTAGGGGAAAAAATGAATAATCAAAGTACTGAAAGTACTGACAGACTAGCGAATTGGATTGATTGACTGATTGTATGGTGTTTAACCCTATTTTCAACATTATTTTAGTTATACAGTGGCGGCCAGGGCACATAACCACACTTCCCTGGAGTATCTTTTACCAGTACTCCGCACAATATTCTTTCCAAGCCACTGGCTGCTTTCCCACATAACCACCGTTGAAACTTGAGAGAGGAATGAATCCTGTTGCAGTGACTATCATCAATCCTCGGAAAGAAATTGGCCGAGCCGGGGATCGAACCAGCGACCTTCTGTTCTCATGTCCTGTATGCTACCGACCGAGCTACCGGGGCTATGCATGCTATTGGTTGACTATCGTCCAGTTTAAGTTTAACCCTTAACCTGCTAGAAAAATTAAATGAAACTTTCAAGCCAATGGTAAACACCTGAATATTGCTATTTCAAAGTTACATTTTGGAGAAAATATATCCTGTTATCGGACAGTGTAGATCCAAGAAAAGACTGCTGTTCTGTGCAGTCTGATCTTAATACACTCTGTCCACAAAAGGTTACCGAGTCGCGGTGGTGCTGGTAAAAGAAACTCCAGGAAAGCATGGATAGGTGCACTGGCCTTCATGATATCACCGAAATAATATTGAAAACGGCGTTAAACACCATACAATCAATAAGTCAATATCCAATAGTGCAAGATGTAGTGAACTATTTAACTCTTTACAAAACAAAATACAAAACTGTTACAGCCTACAAATTAAATGTGGCTGAATTGATGAAACCTGATTCCAAAAGGGCAGAAAACAATGTGGGAAAAGGAGAAAATGCTGGTTACCAGGGATTCTTCCCCAGTGTCATTAAAACTCCGGATTGTGTTGTAAAGGGTTAATATTCCAAACGTAAAATAACAGTTTAACATAACAGTTTAACTGTACACAATGATCTAAATAATGAATGACTGAAGGAATGATAAGGGTTCCCTGTCCAGTGAGAGTTGATGCGGCTGGGATTTGCTACAAGTTACCTAGGTGTATCTATTTTTAGATTCCTTCATAATGTTACAGTAGCGTAGGAATAACTGATAACAGCCTGCTTTGCATAAGTCACTTAATTTACATATAAGCAAAGATCTTGTACCTTATAAATGACATTTTGTTCAGTCTATTACTTTGTAAGAAGACATGTTCAAATTGGAGTGGTAGAGATTTGGTGGTTTTTGTCAAAATTGTCATATATAACAGAATTAGGATTTCTAATAAAAAGAAGGATTTTACTGTGAGGCAGTATTTGGCAACTGTGGGGTTTTTTGTTTACTTTGACTCTGGGTCAATCATAACGCCTATAGACTAGCTTCGCTAGTCTCAAAATTGTTTTTTCCTAAGTGATAGATATATCATAGTGCTTTTCCTGTCAATGTAGATCAAGACCAGACTGTACAGAATGCACATAAAGTACAGTAGGATTCTAAATCTTTTTCTGGTATTCTTTTAAGATGTGCGGACTCGAAATGATGATATATTTGACAGTCTATTGGCTTTCACCGAGCAACTTAACCCTTAGACAGCTAATCGAGACCCATGGACCTTTTACGGACAGTGTAGATCCAAGATCAGACTGCACAGAACGTGCAGTCTGATCTTGAATCTACACTGTCCGATTCGGAGATATTTCCTCCAACCTCCATAACTTTGAAGTACTAACATATAAGCTTTTACCGTTTGATTGAAAGTTTCATTATTTAGCAGGAACAGGGTTGGTTAACTCTTTGCAAGACAACATAAACCTAGCCTTATCCAAAATCAAAACATTTGCAGACGGCAAATTGAATGTTAATCCAATCGCTGGGTACCATAATTTTCTCCTTTTCCCACAATGTTTTCAAAAGCTATTTTTCTTCGAGCCATTCAAAAGCGGGATTGATTGCTCTTCACCAAGCCATAAACTTTCTGACTTGTCTAAATTGAAGCCATTTTTCAGACGACAAATCAAATGTTGCTGTAATGATGGAATTTGTCTTTAAAAGTAGAAAACATTGTTGAAAAAGGATAAAATGCTGGTTATCCTTCGACCTCAGAGTCTTGAATAGACGAGACTGTTTCGTGAAAAGTTAACAGTTTCGGGGTTTACACTGTTACACTGTTGCTTATAACCTAGGTGGCAGACTCAGGTGCGGAATAAAAAAGTATTTTACGATCATAGCACCAGGAACGATCCAGAGCGAACATTTATCAAATGCAACAAACCGTTTTGGGCAATAAATTCGGCAGCCCCAACGTTAGTCTATCCTTCAACACCCCATTACTGACTTGAAGAACTTGACAGCTAAAAATATATAGAAAGGAGCGGTGGTTAAACAATTCATAATCAAAGACCATTGTAAGCGGGTGGTAATGCTCCATCGCGGGTGCTTTTTCGGCGAAAAAAAAAAGGTCAAAAAGAGGGCAAAACTGTGTAAAAAATAATTAGAGGTCCCTGTCTTCCTGGAATGGGTTCCCATTTTGATATTCAAAAACTAGAGCCAGTTTTAAGTAAATGGACCGTGCTCTGGCAAACGGGGGCTTAATCACGGGTCCGTGATACAAAATACCAAGCAAATCATGACATAAAAATGGATCCATGAAATCAATTTTGTCCAATAATCGACAGAATCTGTAGGTAGAATGATCCTTTAATATGCAGAAAATTGACCCATGGCAGCAGGCTGACATGGTCGATACTTTTTGCAGATGTGTTGAGCCCCCTTTTTATATAGCACGGCTCATCTATATTCAGAAATTGCAAAGCTATGTGAAAATATCAAAGTTTTTGCGCAACGACGAGGCACGACGATGACAAGGCTATCACAATACCTCTTCGAAAATGGTCGAGGAAACAAGAATGAATTCTGTCGACTTTAAATAATTCCATATCCATTAATGAAGGGATTACAAAAGATTAAAATACCAGGTTTTTGTGACATTTCTCGAAGACAATGCCACTATGAGTTCAATTCGGCATTTTGAAAATCATGTAATTTGTGCAAAACCAAAGGAAGTAAACCCAATTAAATTCAATTATTCTCAGACAAATAAGTGTTTCAGTTGCACTCAGATATAAAATTGAAAATGGCGTATTAAAATGGATTGAATTAGGCCATCGATCGTGGAAATACTTCTCTTTGTCGAAAATAGCTTTATTCGCTATGGCCTTCTATTAAACTGGGCTGCCAGTTGTCGATCTACGTATCAACTATCGAACGGTTACGGGAGATACAACGGGTACCAGTTTAGCCTTCTATTGTGTAATGATACACACGATCTTTGTCTCCTGACCAATCTATTCCGTGCTTGTTCCTCCCAAAACCAGTTCGTTCCTTGGCTTATTCATCCCTGGGCTTGTTCGCGATGGCTTCTTCAACCAAGATTACACCTACTCTATTGGATTGTGCATGGCTATATAGTAGGTTGACTTCAAGCAAATATTTTGGAACTATTTCTGTTGTTTATTGTTCAAATTATTGATTAAATACGACTTCCTTGACAAATGCGACACCAGTGCTTTCAACGCTTTGATTTTTTTTTTTATTTTGTAATCAAACAGCGTAAACCGCAACCGTTATGTCGATCAAAAAATAGCGTAACAATGCATCGACTGTTTCCAGACACGGCACCTATTGATCTGCTAAATCACATAAAAGAAACTTTCAAGCTGACAATAAAAACCCAAATTTTGTTTTAAGTTCAAAGTCTTTTTTTTTTGGGGGGGGGGGATAATTCCTTATCGGACTGGGAAGATCAAAATCAGACTGCACGTTCTGTGCGGTCTGATCTTGATCTACACTGTCTGCAAAAGGCCATAAAGTTGCGCTTAGCTGCCTAAGGGTTAATAATTACACACAGTATTTTCATTGACGAATAGAATGAAAATTGACGTTCAAGGTAATTACAATATACCGAGGTCCCTAAAGAAAGTGTCAAAAGAGAAACTCTTTATTTCGAGCCATTATTTTCACGGTCCCGAGCTGTATTGCCTTTCTACGAGTAGATCTCCTAACATTTGAATTCCCAGTCGGGTTTCACGCTCTATAGGCGATATTAAATGAGAAAGAGTTTGATATCGGCCACAAAAACATGAACCAGTCAATAATCCAGTAATTATGTAATTCAAGAAGTCCTAGACGAAAACCATCAATGATTTGAAGTAAGGGTGAAGGTATTCTGTTTTCTATGGTGCCAAAGAACATCCAGCAAATACCAGATAATAATGGTAGATAATTTTGAAAAAAATAATGTAATTGCACCTAATATTGATTGAAACATGATTGATACCAGCAAAATGACTTCTCACGACTTTTTTTCGTGCTCTTAATTTTTATGATGCTAGGTATTTTAACGTGCAAAGTGGTTTCAGTGTGCAGAACTGGGTTGCCTTTCACTGAAATGAGTAGTCTAGATATAAGCAATTAATTTTGGATTGTATACACACAAACCATCCCTGCTTTACCCAAAGGTATCAGCTAGCATAAAGTTATGCAAATATTTACTCAAATGGTAAAGTTATGCAGATTCGTGAATCTTGTTTTCAGACTTGATGCTTGCAGCCATACTTAAAATTTAACTGCGTAATCAAACTTCTTGCGTACGCAGTTCAGTGAAAGGCAGCCCTGATGTGATTTTTACAGGGTTGAATATATTATACCGATATTTTTGAATGGTGTTTAACAGAAACTACGACGATCAACGACCCTTTTGAAAAGGTAGATCAAGAAAACAGTGTGGAAACAGATGTAAACTGTGGTTACGGGTTTTTTCTCATTTCCTACTTTATTTAACAAAAAAAAAAAAAACATTTTCTCGACACTTGTGTTTCCGTCATTGTAAAAGGATTAATTCTTTCACAGACAAAAACATTGTAGATTCGTCCAATTCGAAACATCTACAGACGACAAAAAAATAATGGCTTAAATGATGAAATTTGTCTGTGAAAGGGTAGAAAACATTGTGGCAAAAGAGAAAATGCTGGTTTCCAGCATTTTCTCCTTTTTCCACAATGTTTTCAAAAGCCTTTCTTGCAGGGTCGTTAAAAGTCGTGATTGTGTGGTGAAGGGCTAAAATGGAATGAAAAATATAGATCTAATACTTACTCTTTTTCTTACGAGCTCGGATCATTAAACCCATGCTGACTTGTTTTAAAGGAAATACACACACTGACAAACACTTTTAGCAAATTCCTACACTAATTATTTCCCACCTTCTTTATTCATTATTCCATCACAGCTTTTTTCTATTATCCTCTCTTCATATGTAATGGGCCATATCCATTCTTAACATCCAAAAGGCCATATCCGATAACTCCTCATTCCGGAATAATGACTCTTTTTTCCCAGTCTGTCTGAAGTCACTTGTCTTTCGCCCTTTCGCCATATCGCTTTTCATATGGCCTGCATTTCCTGCAAATGACACAATGATGATAATGGAAGAGTCTAATATTACAGTACAATACAATGGTGATTTATAAACCCTTTACCCAACAGTCCCGAGTTTGAACAACCCTATGGAAGATAGCTCCTAAAAGCAGTCACAGTGAGAAAAGGGAAAATGCTGGTAACCAGCATAAAATTTCTCCTTTTCCCACATTATTTTCTACCTTTTCAAAGACAACTCCACTCTTTAGAGCGAAAGTTCACTTTTGTCGCCTGCAGGTTAATTTGGGCAAGTCCAAAGTTATTATTGTTCGGTATAGAGCTATAACATGCTGTTTTGACTTTTGTCATTGGTTTCAAGCGTGGAATGGGGCAAGGCAGCAGAAGTTCTGATAACTCATGCGACTAGAAGTTTGAACGGCTGCTGCACTTGGCATCTTGAACCTGGCCACTTATCCACCAACCATTCCTAGTCTAATTCTAAATTAAGGAAGAAACACATTTTTCGATCTAAAGCTAACTCTTTTATCTCCTTTCGCGCTGATCAATGATCTTGAAAGAGTCGGCATGTTAAAAACATGTGTTGCAGAGTTCCATATCGGTAGCGAGTAGATCTACAGATCTAGTGTGGAACGCGTTGAAAGTGTCCTTGCTCTATCTTCCAATATCAACCCATTACAACTGTGTCGATCTTTTGTTTCCGACGCCAAAATCCTGGCAATTTCAAATATAGATGAGTCATGCTCCGACAAGAGGGCTTAAATGTACCTCTGTGGTGCATGATACCAAGTAAGTCATCAAGTAATTATGGGTCGTTAAAATCCATTTTGTAAAACAATCGACTGAATCATGAGGTAGACTCGTCTTTGGACACGCAGAAAACTGATCAATAGTAAAAAGTTTCGACCCAGGTTAGCCTGCACGAACTGCGCAGGCTGGTCTGGGTCGATCCTCTTTGCAGATGCATTAAGCCCCTCTTTCACAGAGCGTGTCTCAGATCTATTTCGCCTCCAGGAGCTTTTGCTATCAGAAATACGAGCTCGAAGACTTTTGTTTCAACAAGTCATAGAAGTTTCCGGTCAGCAAAGCTCTAAACGACAGGTTCCATATTCGCCAATCATTCTACACTGCATTCTTAGTCCTAGTTCACAATCTTTAGAAAGTAACACAATTTTTGAATGACTTTAGAACCATTTGGTCCAACCAGACAGAAAATGCTTTAATTTGAGAGTTAGAAAATTTTTAAGAATTAGACCAAGAATGTGAATGTGAAAGGTCGGTGAATGTAGATCTGCCGATTTTGCCTCTGCTCGGATCGTATGGGACTGTTTTAAAAAATGTTGCGGTTTCACGACATTTCACAGAACAGAGCAAAATAGAAAAAAAAAATGTTTCTACGATACCTAGATAGATCCTTGTAATTGTAAAAAGCTCTAGATTCTATTACTTTCGCCTCATGTAGCATTAAAAAAATTGTTTCTCTGATACCACTTGTAGGTCCTTAGATTTTCAATATATCAAATAGCCTATGTAGGGAAATATGCACACCTGTGCACCGAATAGAGGTAAGGAACGCTGTGTTTTCAAAATAATGCGTCATATATGACGTCATCCTCGAAATAAACAAGAAATATACATGGCATGCGAAAATATCTGGACGGTTTAATTGTTGCAAAGATTACAAAATTCTAGATTTGTTTGTCTGTCAGTGCATTATGTTTAACACCGTTTTTCACATTATTTAAGTTATATCACGGCGACCAGTGCACCTATCCTTGCTTTGCTAGATCTAGAGTTTCTTTGACTACTTCACACCCGGTTTTGCTTTCCCACATAACCATCGTCGAAACGATGATCAGAGGTGAGGGAGAAATGAATCTTGTCGCAATGACAATCATAAACACTTGGAAAGAATTTGGCCGAGCATGGGATTCCAAACAGCGACCCCCCTAACTTCAGGCGCTTTGCGTTACCGACCGAGAAGAAAATCTTACATTGTCTTACCGTTTGCGAATAAAAACAGTCCGTAACTTTTGGACAAGGTTTTACGGAAAATGCAACTAGATATAATTTCTAATGTGCCAAATCAGTAACTTCTAGGCGGATTGTAGAGCACATCAATCGTTTAGTTCAAATGTGCACTTGATTTACGAGAAATTTTTATACAGTGACTGAGTCTAGTTTGTAGAAGTAAAATATAGATCTAAGCATATCTGGTATCATAATGAATAAAAATGTATTGGCTACACAGTGTTTTACGTTTAAATTGAAATTTGATAGTCATCAATAGATCTAGAATCCCATTTAACATCTATGAGATTTAGTTGATCGGAGAGCAAATAAAACCCCTATTAACCCTTTATCACACAATGCCGACTTTTAACGACCCTGAGAGAGAAGCCTTTTGAAAACATTGTGGGAAAAAGGAGAAAATGCTGGTAACCAGCATTTTCTCCTTTTTCCCACAATGTTTTCTACCCTTCCCAAAACAAATTACAATTTTTTTGTCACATTTAATTTGTCGTCTGCAAATGCTTTCAATTTGGACTGGTCTTAACTTTTGTCGTTTGGTTAAGAGTTAACAACGATACCATTGACTCGTTTGCTTCCTTAGTTCATGAATGAAAGCCTCCCCGACGACGTCATGAGGTCAGGTCCACGTGGTCTAGGATACTTGAGTCATGCTCTGGCAAAAGGGGCTTAATGCATCTTCTTGTTGCATTATACCAAGCAAGTCATGACAGTTTATGGATCCATAATAGCTACCTGTTTTAACAACCGACTTATTCATGAGGTAGAGTGCTCCTTAAACTTACAGAAAATTGACCAATTTAGCGAAAAGTTTCGGCCAAGGTCAGCCTGCGCGGACTGCGCAGGCTGACCTGGGTCGACAGTTTTCGCAGTTGCATTAAACACCCTCTTCAAAGAGCATGGCTCACTTGTGTTGCTCCGGAGACAAGGAAGCCACAACAGACACCGATTAATTGTCAAGTAACTCGACAATTTCCGAAGGCGAAAAATGAGGTACAACATGTTAAAAATTTGCAACTTTTACTTTTCAGACCTACGTTATTTACACGTTAATCAATGTTTCTGATAATCATCAAATTTCAATCAAAAGTAAAACATTGTGTTGCCAATACATTTTTGCACATTCTTATACCAAATTTCTCTATATTTTGCGCCTATGAGGGAAAAAAATACCTCCTTTCCATTATCTCCCGCTAGATGGCATTCTACAAATACACATCTATCTAATTTGGGCATCCTGGGTACAGAAGCGGAGTAATTTTTCAAAACAACAACCGTGACTTTAAATTTCAAATGAAATAAACGTTTACTCAATAAAACGCTACCTGGTGCCATTCATTCAGCTATGATCGGCTAGCATGTAATCTATGCACCGACCATTTATTAAAACTGCCCCTACACGCTTTGGTAATAGGCTAATAGCTTCGATATAAGCCCTACTTTTCCCTGGTATACGGGGGATGGGTGATGCGTCATATAAGACAGGTCGAATCTTCGAAGAATATGACATGCGTAGACAACGACCTCCTTTCACCAAATGCACACTTTCTTTTTCGTACAAGTATTTTTAGAGTCGACGGTGAAAGCGACTTGAAGACTTTGCATAACAGTAAAAAGAATTAAAAAAAGAAAAACAGCCAGATGAACCTGTAACTCAGAAGGTTTGCTGCACCAATCTATTCATAATCTTCCTAAAATACTTTGCAACACTGAAAGATTACGTGATTGACACATGCAACTAAACAGATGGCTGAAACAGGCAGGCTTCGATACGGCTAGTTTACTACTATACATGACACCATTTAATTTAACCCTTTACCGTACAATGCCGCCTTTTGACGCCCCTGGAAAAGAAGCCTTTTGAAAACATTGTGGAAAAAGGAGAAAATGCTGGTAACCAGCATTTTCTCCTTTTCCCACAGTGTTTTCTACCCTATCTAAGAAAAGTTGCACCATTTGAGCCACATCGAAATTGTCGTCTGCAAATGCTTTCAATTTGGACAGGGCTAAAATTTTGTCGTCTGGTAAAGGGTTAAACCTTTTCAGCGCCATCGTGTGGTTGCGAGGTTGCCTAGATTACGACTGGTAGAAAAGATAAATGAGCCATACTGCTCTGTGAAAAAGGTGCTTTAGACATCTTCGTGATGCACTGTACCAAGCTTTGATTGACTGTATGGTGTTTAACGCCGTTTTCAACATTATTTCAGTTATATCGCGGCGGCCAGTGCACCTATCCCTGCTTTCCTGGAGTTTCTTTTACCAGTACTCCGCACAATATTCTTTCCAAGCCACTGGCTGCTTTCCCACATAACCATCGTCGAAACAATGGTCAGCGGTGAGAGAGGAATGAATCCTGTCGCAATGACTATCATCAATCCTCGGAAAGAAATTGGCCAAGCCGGGGATCGAACCAGCGACCTCCTGTTCTCAAGTCCTGTACGCTACCGACTGAGCTACGGGGGCTTGGCATTGTACCAAGCAAATCATCATATAATTATGGATCCATGAAAACCATTTTGTCCAACAGTCGGCAGAATCTTGAGGTGGGATGGTCCTTGGACATGCAGAAAATTGACCATTAACAAAAAGTTTCGACCCACGGTCAGCCTGCGCGGATTGGCCAGGCTGACCTGAATCGATACTTTTTGCAAATGCATTAAACCCCCTTTTCACAGGACATTGCTCAATTTTGGATTATGCTTAACCTTCCTTATTCAGGCAGTGGTATCTCATGGTGCTTGTCACGTGACTTTTTTTACCAACACCAACTTGCGTATTGATGCATATCGAAAAATCACTGAATCGCTCGGGATTTCGGTAATCGAGAGTGCATTGAATGTTTTCTTTTTTAAGACAATAGAAAATTCGGCTTATATGCATAAACCTTATAAATGAACCATGTTCTGTGAAAAGGGGGCTTCATGCATCTGCGAAGACTATCGGCCCAGGTCAGCCTGCGCAGTCCGCGCAGGCTGACCCGACCGAAATGTTTCGCTATTGGTCAAATTTTCTGTATGTCAGAGAACGATTCTACTTTATCATACAGGTGGTTGTTAGACAAAATGGATTTTCTGGACCCCTATTCATGTGATGACTTGCTGGAGATGCATTAAGCCCCCTTTTGCCAGAGCATGGCTCTTATAAATTTAAGTCAAAACGATTGCAGGGAAAAAGAGGGGGAAGAAAAGACATGATCCAACTAGAATTGACGCCATTTGCCGTATTGCAATCGCAAGTAGAATTCTATTTTTGCATGTAGAAGGGTGCATAACAATGATACAACTATCGCGACTTTCCACCATTATTTACATTTTTGAATTGGCACAGGGTGCGCCTAACCAAGAGTCGTTTCCTGCGGCAAATCTCCGAAACTTTATACACCCGTAATAAAAATCTGGAATTCATTCTTTTTGACACAAATATCTTATTTCGGTATTCAATCACATTTCACATGCGTTCTTCAGCTTGCCAACTTTACACACTTGGGTGTGTATAATATGCCCTTACTCGTAGGCTGCTTAGCGCGATTCACTGGCCTTTTGCGGACAGTGTAGATTAAGATCAGACTGCACAGAACTTGCAGTCTGATCATTGATCTACACTGTCCTATAAGGGGATATTTTTCTCCAAAAAATAAGTTTGATATAACAATATTAGGGTTTTTACTATCGGTTTGAAAGTTTCATTTTATTTATTCAGCAGGATAAGAGTTAAACTGCTAGATAAGTGAATTGTAACTTTTAAGCCCATAGTATGAAAAAAAGAATTTTTTTTCAATTTTTTTTTTTTTTTTTTTGAAAAATATCTCCTTATCGGACAGTATAGATCCAAGATCAGACTGTATGTTGCCGTCGCGCTTAGCAGCCTAAGTGTTAACTCTTTACCAAACAACAAAATTTTAGACCAGTCCAAAGTCAAAGCATTTGCAGACAACAAAATAAATGGGACTCAAAAATAGAAATTTGTTCTGGGACAGGTAGAAAACATTGTGGGAAATGGAGAAAATGCTGGTTACCAGCATTTTCTCCTTTTTCCACAATGTTTTCCACAGGCTTTTTCTTCAGGGTCGTTAAAATTTGGGATTGTGTGGTAAAGGGTTAATATAGGTGCAGGAGTAACATGCGATCAACAAGTAACACTTAGTCATAACAATGCATTCCTAAATAAAACTTGCTTTCTTTATGATGGTACCTATCATCACTGTGCAGAGATTCTGACAGTTTCTTACAGAAACTAGACAATTCCTTGTATAAAATACAAGTTTACATAGAAAGATGCCAAGTTCGATACTATAGTCCAGACTGTAAAGAGTTTAAAACCAAGAGGTCGTTGGTTCGATTCCTCCAGCTAGGCCAATTTCTGTTCGAGGATTGATGTCAGTTATTCCTCTCGCACCGCTGAACATTGTTCGTACCGCTGTTTTCGTGTATTGAATCCAAGTTTGAGTTGATTATACATATATATATATTTTTTTTCTCGAGGGTGCTTTCAATGTCGTCTGCTGTTTTCGTTAGGGAGGTGATGAGATATAACCGTGATAGATTATTTATAAGACATGCAACTACGATAAAATCGCGTAAGTCGTAAAAGAGGACTTGAAACGAAACTCGAGTTTCAGGTATATTCAAACTCCGGAAAGACACCTAAGGCCATGTAATTCAGAAATGCATTCTCAACGATGGTTTTTGTGGCATTTGTCGAAGACAATGCACTATGAGTTCAATACGACATTTTGAAAATCATGTATCGTATTTTGTGCAAAACCGAAGGAAGTAAACCCAATTAAAATCAATTTTTCGGAGAAAAATAAATATTTCGATTGCACTCAGATATGAAATTGAAAATGGCGTATTACAATAAATTGGATTAGGCCATCGATCGTAGAAATACGTCCTTTTTATCGAAATTAGCTTGATCCGATATGGCCTTCTATAGTGGCGTAATGACACACACATACCGTGCTTGTTCGTCCCAAAACCAGTTCGTTCCTGGGCTTATTCGTCCCAGGATTGTTCGCCCTGACTTGTTCGTCCCACAAGATTGCACCCTTCTCTTTCGGATTTTGCATGACTATATAGTAGATTGACTTTCAAGCGAATATTTTGAAACTGTTTCTGTTGTTTATTTTTCAAATTATGAATTCCACACAATGGCTCCCTTGACAAATGCCACACCAGCGTTTTCAACGCTTTGATTAACTTCAGTGATTTTTCGAGAGTTTGAATCGCTTTTATTGTACCAGTTAGAGACCGTTGCTGAATTTTGTCCGTGTGATAGATATGATCCTTGAAAAAGTTTCTGTACACTTCATGATATCTGTCAAAATAGAATTATGTCCGTTAGCTGCATCTAATTAATGTAAAAAGCATTACCTTAGATATAGACATGCCAAAAACAGGTGTCGTTTCCTGTGTGTAAACCAAATGTTGGTCTCGCAGTCGTTAGTACAGGAAATGCACATTTCACTTCCTGTCGGTTACTTTCCCAATGCAAATACATTATCAGCCATGCCTTGGCCAAAAGGGGTTAACCCTTTACAACACAATCCCGACTTTTAGCGACCCTGAGGAAGAAGCCTTTTGAAAAAATTGTGGGAAAAGGAGAAAATGCTGGTAACCAGCATTTTCTCCCTTTCCCACAATGTTTTCTATCCTATCAAAGACAAAAAACATCAATTTAGCAACATTTAAATTGTCGTCTGCAAATGCTTTCAATTTGGTTCGGTCCAAAATTTTGTCGTTTGGTAAAGAGTTAATGCATCTCCGTTGTGCATGATACTGCAAGTCATCACATACTTATGGATCCGTAAAATACATTTTGTCTATCAAACGACTAAATCCTGAGGTAGGATGTTTCTTAGACATGCCGAAAATTTACCAAAAGCAATAAAGGTTTTGGCCCGCGCAGGGTGACCTGAATCGATACATTTTGCATTATACCCCTTTTTACTGAACATGGCTTATGTAATTTCATTCTTATCATCCGTGGTTTCCGAGTATCTTGGTGAAAGTTAGGGAAAGAGAAAAACGTTTTTAATGAGTATGAGAAATGCCCGCTTACGTGATATCGACATGTACGCTTGAAAATGGATAGCTCGAGAACACAGACGGGGGTTGCTTGGAGGTTTAGGATGCGAATGAAAAATATACAATTTTTACCGGGACGTAACCCAAACACAGGCAAGTCTTTCAGACAACAGTCAGGCCAAGCTCAACGGAAGGAAGGAAGGAAGGGAAGGAAGGAAGGAAGAGCATAGTAATGTAAGGTTACCAGGAAAAACGTCACAGGGATTATAGTCATGGATTTCATCCTAACAGCGTTAAATAAATGAAATGACACTTTTGAATCACAGACAACAGCCAAAATGTGGCTATTTTTAGAGAGTATATAGTGAGGTAGAGCATAGTATAGATCGAAGATCAGTCTACACGTTCTATACAGTCTGATCTTGATGTACATTGTCGGCGAAAGCAGACAATGCCGAGTTCAGCGCGTTAAGGATTAATTGTGAATGGTAAAATTAGACGCCAGTCGAGATTTTTTCATGCAGGCTTTCTAGATACCTGACTCTGTAATTATCTAATATTAGCAAACAATAATTGAACCATACTCTAGCAAAAGGGGGTTTAATGCATCTCTGTGATGCATTACACCAAGCAAGTCATCATATCATTGTGGAAAATTTGTCTAATAACCGGCTGAATTATGAAGTAGTATAGTTCTTGAGCATGCAAAAAATTTCTTATAAGCAAAAAAGTTTGGACTCATGTCAGCCCTATAGTCAAGGAGATGGCATAACCAAAACAACAGCACGTGACACCAAAAAATTCTGACACTTGAGCTATCGCAGAAAACAAACTAATATCTATTCCTTAAACTTCTAGATAGATCAAATAGACATTGTAAAGCAATCTCACTATGGAAAAATAATCTCACTCAATCGGGCAGTGTGGATGCAAGATCAGACTGCACGTTTTGTGCAGTCTGATCTTCAATCTTCACTGTCTTCAAAAGCGTGTTAAGTCGCATTCAGCAATTCAAGGGTTAGATTGCTTCAAATTAATCACAGTTGTTGATTATTATGATTGTTTTAATAATGCTTTGGTAGTTCAGTATCGACCCATAGGCTACCAGTCTCCGATTCTTACTTCATGGCGGAGCCCTGTTTCTCAGTCCGTAACGTTGATTGATTGATTGACTGACTTACTGACAGACTGACTGACCGATCGATCGATCGATAACATGGTGTTTTACTCCGCTTTCAACATTTTTTTCAATTACATCACGGCGACAGCTCACATATTCATGTAGTTCGGTTTTTCTTGATAACTGAAATTTCTGGAGTTTCTTTTACCGGGTACTTCGCACAACATTTTCCCCAAGCTACCGACTGTCTTACCACATCGTCGAAACAATGATCAGGTGTGAGAGAGGAATTTATCCTGTCGCAATGAATATCCTCAAACAGAAAATGGCCGAGCTGGAGATTCGGACCAGCGACCCCCTAGTCTCAAGTTCTGTTTGCTACCGACTACTGGGGCTCGGGTTTAAGATGTTAAGAAGAAAGACTAAACATGTTTATTGTGTAATCCCCTTCTTTAACCATTCACCATACTGTCACTTGTTTCAACGATACTAAATAAAGAGGCTTTTGGGAACATTCTGTACGGTCTGATCTTGATCTATACGGTCCGCAAGATCGTATCGAGTAGCGCTTAGCTGTATAAAAATGAACATCTATACGTCCTTGACATGCCGCATATTTCCGTGTCGGTGAACTCGATTTCCAGACAATTTTATTAATTCATACAGTTTCCAACAACCCTGTTGGGGGTCGAAAAAGGTCATCATGTAATATCCCCGATAAACGATAAGTGAATTGTCAAGGGACTAAACACATCATCATGTTTTATCATGGCAAATGGCAAGAGCAATGACAAAGTAGCTTTAAGCTAGTATCCTACATGATGGTTCATTGACCCATTAAAGGGGCCTTTTTGATATTTTTCTGCGACTTAAGACTATTGTTAAACACTTATACAACTTTGCTCTGCAAACGTAAAGAAACTGGACACTACATGCAGTAAAAGGGTACAGATTTGGCAGTCAACTAACGGGTTGGTAGCTTTGCAATTAGTAACTCCGCCTATTTTATTATAGTAGAGATGACGTCATAGTACCAATCTGAATACGATCCTACGTAATCGAATGTGATGAAACATGTCACAATCCTACAAACCTTTGCGAAATCCTGACACGAAATCTAAAAATACCATAAAAGGCTACGAAGCCCATTAAGGAAATACCAAAGAATTTTTTCTCACATTTTCCATTTCTTCTGTACTAGTAGGTTGCCAGCGTTTGCCTTAATTAATTTTTTATTTATAGAAAAAAAAAAAAGAAAAAAAAAAAAAAAAAAAAAAATGATTAGCTCCTTTTTAAGAAGGGGAAACAAGTATAAAGACGGCTTTTGAATATGATTATTATAACATAAAATAAGGATTGATATACGAAAAGATGTGCAGTTTTCCTTTGGCACAATGTTTCTGAGACAGGATTTGCTGCAAGCCGGAATAAAGTCATCAAAGGTAATTTGCTAAAGGCATCGCTTTTTCATACTCTAAATCAGCTTAATTTGTCTTGAAGCGGTAAATAAGGACATAGCAATAAACGCTGGGCATGCTCTTTGAAAAGGCGTTTAATGCATCTGAAAAAATATCGACCCATGTCAGTCTGCGCAGTCTGCCCCGTCCGCGCATCCTGGCCTAGGTCGAAACTTTTTGTTGTGGGTAAATTTTCTGAATGTCAAAGAACAACTCTACTTTACCATTTAGCAAATTTTTTGACAGAAAGGATTTTTGCTATGCACCAAGTTGTTTTGTATGAAGCACTATTAAAATGCATTAAACCCCCGTTTCCCAGAACAGCGCTCACGTCTATTTGTGATTTACTATTGGCATGTCATTTTCATTTAAGATCCTCAGGAATTTATATTTTAATATTTTGCACTGTTTTCCAAAAGTTTTATGACTATCTATCAACAGAGATATAAACATAAAAGAATGCAATATTTATTGATTCACTCTAAAATACATGATGTACAGGTTTCAACCTTCAAACGGCTGAAAAAATCAAAACGAATATCTCTAGTCCGCAGCAACGCCCCCCCCCCCCTTAAAAATCGATGTCAAAGTTATTATTATTATTGAGCCTTAACCTGCTAAATAAACAAAATGGAACTTTCACTCCGAGAACAAAAGCCGAAATGTTGCTATTTCAAATGAGCCATGCTCTGGCAAAAGGGGGATTAATACATCTCCGTGATGCATTGTACCGGGCAAGTCATCACATAATTATGGATCCATAATAGCCATTTTGTCTAACAACCACTTGTATCATAAGGTAGATTGGTCCTTTGACACACGGACTGCGCAGGCTGACCTGAGTAGATACGTTTCGCAGATGCATTAAGCCCCCTTTTCACAGAGCATGGCTCATATATATTTTGGGGTAAAATATCTCCATATCGGACAGTGTAGATCCAAGATCAGACTGTACTTTCTTTGCAGTCTGATCTTGATCTACACTGTCCGGAAAAAGGTCCTTGGGTCGCACTTAGCACCCTAAGGGTTATTTCTTTTTTTTTTCGTATATTTATCGTCGGCACCGGTTTTTTCAACCGTTGTCCATTTTTTGGCGACGCCCCAAAAAGGCTGTTACATGTAGATGTAGTTATGTTACCGGGGATAGTGGAAGATACAGGAAGAATCCAATCTTAACCCTTAAGCTGCTTATCGCGACCCACTGACCTTTTGCGGACAGTGTAGATAAAGATCAGACTGCACAAAACGTGCAGTCTGATCTTTGATCTACACTGTCCGATACGGTATTTTATTTCCGGTGAAATCAACTTTGAAACCATAATGTTTGGCCTTTTAGTATTGAGTAGAAATTTGCGTTTCATTTATTCAGCAGCTTAAGTGTCAAGTTACGCCTGGGTTTTTAACGTGCTCGGTGTAAGGCACCGTCACGTGGGACATAGGTTTTACGTCTCACACGAAAGCCTAAATTGGTAATATTAGGATAATATGGCCAGCCGTGGAAATCAAACCACACCGTCAAGTGGTCCGAGACCTGGCGTTTACAAGTTTTGTATTCTACCACTTGAGCTTTTAGAGCTGGTCAAGTTCTGTCCGCCGTAAAAGCATTGTATAATCATATAGGACTTCGTGGATCAAAGACCAGATCGCACGTGATGTGCTGTATGATCTGAAATATACACTGTTCGCAAGAGCGCCCGAGTCTCGCTTAGCATCCTGATTAATAAAAAAAAAAAAGCTTTGCGATATTACCGATCCCTTTCAAGAACTGTATGCCCCCCCATAAGCCTTGAATGTTATAGAATATAAATACCCACAAACCACAAAGGAATGGGTAGCTATAAATGAGAACTCACTTTTTATTTCTGATCTAGAATGTCTTCATTTACCTCATGCTGACAGTCAGACACGTGCAGATCATAACAAACACAGCTTGATAAATTGCCCTTCACTTATAAAAACATATACTGTTGTCTAAATCCAGAATTCTGTCATTTTTTTTTTAACTCGACTGACACTGACACTGTGTAATTGTTCATATCCGCCTTACCTCTATTTGTTATTGAATGGGGATCCTTCTGCTACAAGCGTTCGTTTGATGAAACAATTCGCTATTACATTATATCATAATAGTGCGATAGAAATTTCGTTACATAGGCGGCGAAGTTTGTCATAAAACGAACGCCTGTGCCTTCGCAGCCCAGTGCTAACGCATTACCAGTACAGAACAGAACAGAGTAGAATATACAATCATATTCTATTTCAAACCTTTTACCACAAAATCCCGAGTTTTAATGACCCTGATCAAGAATGCATTTTGAAAACATTGAGGGTGGTGTCCGTGGTTATGAGGTAGAGCGTTGGCCTTGTAACCATAAGGTCCCAAGATCGATACTCGGGAGAAGGTGTCAACTTTGGGACCGAGCATTTGGCCCCACAGTTTAGGCGCGAGTATTTGTGTAGTTTCCAGGAAGCAGAATCGAGAGAGATCAGAATTAAGTTTCAAAAACTTGTTTCTCAGTCGATGTAAAATAAATATGTTCAAACTGAACTAAAACAATGCCTTCATAATTGAGCCAAAGGCAAAAGGGGGTTTAATGTATCTCCGTGATGCTTGATATTGAGCAAGTCATCACATCATTATGGTTCTATAAAAACTACTTTGTCTAACAACTGACTAGATCATGAAGTAGACTGCTCCTTTGACATGCAGAAAACTGACTGATAGCGAACAGTTTCGGTCCAGATCAACCTGGCTCATTTATTTTGAAAGACATTTATATAATAATTTCAGCTACTTTTAGTTTGTTGTCTGCAAATCTTTCAATTTTGGCAAGACTAACATATTGTCGTCTGGTAAAAAGCTAAACGAACATAGTGTTTCCACAATTATAGTCTACAATAACGTGATGGTGGAAACTGACGTGAAAAATATCCAAGAGGGTGAACAAACAATAAAGAGAGCTGTTCAAATTTTTATAATCTTACCAAACTTCAAAAATGATTTATCACTGAATTAAGTATAGCTAGCTAACCACCTGTAAAGAGGAAAGACAAACGTAAAAAAAGTATTTCTAATGGTATTTCCCTAATAGGCTACAAAGCCTCATCAGGTATTTTTATGTTTCACGCCAGAATTTCGCAAAGGTTTGTGGGAATGTCACGATATCAATAACACGTGTCGATTATGTGGGATGGTATTAAAGTGCAATGACGTCATATTTGATCTCACAAAAATAGACGGAATTACCGAATGCAACCAAAAAATGTTCAGGGTCTGTATTCACCAACCATTCTTAAGTATGTTCTTAGTCTTATTCACCAAGGTTTTCCACATTTGAAAGTAAATCAACTTATGATTGGCAAAACCAATTGGGACTACTTTTATTTCATCACCTCATTGAATGAATGAAATAATCGTCATCGAATATTGTCTCTAAATGTAAATTATCTGTAAATAGTTTAAAATTTAAACCCACTTTCTGAGTTTTCTTACACATTATACACTAAAACGAGAGAACTATTTTCTTCCTCCCGCACAACGTTTTTCTGCAGGTAAACGTCACGCCTATGACGTTAGATTAATTATTATTCATGACGTAAGTATTGCAGCTGCATTATACATGTATAACATTGCAGGCTTTACACAGTTCCTCATTATTACTCACTGTAAAAAGATCTCGGGATGTACATTGCTTCGGGCGACATATTACGTTAAATCGGATATGGATTATAAATGAGAAACAGGATTGGAAAAGTATATAGGGCTCGGCCCTGGAATTTCATCCTATTCGCTTTCGGCTCATCGTATAAAATTCCTATGACTTGCGTGATCAAATTTCCCTGTCAAAGATACTAATCACCTGTTATCCATTTATGTACTACAAAGCTGGTCTCTAAGTACACATGCCTCTCAGTGCTGTTTCATAATTGGATTACTCAATATAGGAATTATTCATTCAGAATAGCCATCCGAATGATATACGTAGCTCTCTCAAGTTAATCGATTTTGACCCTTGATATTTTCGTCGGTTATTTGATTGTATGATGTTTAATTAACTCCATTTGCACTATTATTTCAGTTATATCTCGGCAGCCAGTGCACCTACCAGTGCTTTTCCTGGAGTTCCTTTTATGTAAGCACTTCGCACAATATGCTTTCCAAGCTTTCAAAACATAAACATCGTCGAAACAACGTTCAGCAAAGAGTGAGGAATAAATCCTATTGTTAGGCTGCTATGCGCGACTCAAGGACCTTTTACGGACAGTGCAGATAAAGATCAGACTGCACATTTCTTTTATTTAGCAGGTTTAGGGTTAATCCATCATTGGAAAGAAACTGACCGATCTTTGGAATCAAACCACCCCTAAGTTTCAAGCCCTGTATTGTACAGAGAGAGGTAGCGGGCTTAATCCGACTCTTGATACATTCAGTGTCAGGAAGACAGCAATAGACACCAAAAACTAACTCTGTATTGACCGAAAAGCTTTAAACAGGTGAAAAAGTAACCATAATGCGACTCTATAAGCTTGTGCAGAAGGTGCAGACCGTGTAGATATAAGATCAGACTGCACTGAACGTGCACCCTGATCTTGTATCTACACTGCCCGATAGGGTGAGTTTCCTTTTTTTCAAAAAGGAACTGTAAAGTTATGATATTTGGCTTTTCACTATTAGGCTGAAAACTTTCATTTTTAATGTTAAAACTGAAACTATACAAAAAGGTTTAACCCTTTACAAAAAAAAAACCCGAATTTTGACAACTCTGATGAAGAAAGCCTTTCAATATATTGTTTGAAAAGGAGAATATGCTGGTCAACATTTGTAGACAAAAAATAAATGTCACTAAAAAAAGTATAATTTGTCTGTAAAAGGTTATTAAAACATTGTGGAAAAAAAAACAGCATTTTTTTTCCTTTTCCCTCAATGTTTTCAAAATGTTTTCAACAGCCTTTTCCATCAAAATCGTCAAAACACGGAAATGTCTGGTACGGGATTAACTCAATACACTGTTTCAAATGCCTTTTCCAGGATCTTTTAAACACGATTTTTTTTATATACGGGTTCAGGGCTGCAGTTACAACAAATGGGATTTTTTCTGCTTAACTGAAAAAAAAAAAAATCTTTTATCCGTTCTGCGCTTAATGAGTTATTAATGGGAGAATGGAACTCATTCTTGGCAGCAAGCATAGCGATACAGCTTTTGTATGGGTAAATGCCGAATTAAATTAACTTTTGAGACAAATATTGGTGGGAGACTTAGATATCGAATAACCCTTTACCAAAAAATCCCCTGTTATAGACGGCATTTGAAAACACCGTCAAAAAAGAAGAAAAATGCTTGTAACCAGCATTTCCCTCTTTTTTCCATTTTTGTACTTTTTACCTTTCAGTGATAAATTCCATCCTTTGAGCCACATTCATTTTGTCGTCTGCCTGTAAATAAGTTCAAGTTTGATAAGACTCAAACACAAGACACCAGCAAGAAGGTGAAAGATGCTTATTTGTAAAGCCAATGTCTGTTCCCGTGATATACATGTAATTTGCTCATGGAATATATCTACTTTTAAGCAAATATACTTTTGTATGACCTCAAGAGGTAACGCCAATATACTTCTGTACAACCATCAGAGGTGGTGCAACTATATTTTATATAACAATCAGAGGTGGTGCAAAAATACTTCTGTATAACCACCAGAGGTGGTGCAAATATACGTTTTTTATAACAACCAGAGATGCTGCAAATATATTTTTGTATAACAACAAGAGGTGGTGCAAATATACTTCTATATAACCACCAGAGGTGGTGCAAATATAATTTTGCATGACAACCAGAGGTTGTGTAAATATACTTCTGTATATCAACCAGAGGTGGTGAAAATATATTTTTGTATGACCAACAAAGGTAGTGCATATACACTTTTGTATGACCACCAGAGGTAGTACAAATATACTTTTATATGACCTCTATAGGTGGTGTAAATATTTTGTACTTACCCCAGTTTACTCCGGAAGTATTCATTCTTTTATAGATGGCTGCGTTCATCGTAAATAAATCTACTTACGTGAGTATCTTTACTTACGTACGTTAATGTAACCCTTAGGCTGCTAAGCGTGACTCAAGGACCTTTTGCTAACAGTATAGATCAAGTTCAGACTGCACAGAACGTTCAGTCTGATCTTGGATCTACACTTCTGATAAGGAGATACTTCTGCCCAAGACATAACTTTGACATAGCAACATTTGCATTTTTACTGTTGACTTGAAAGGTTTTCTTTTTAACTTATTTATTAAGTTAAGTGTTAAACTACGAGCAGTTATCCTATGCACCTGAGCCAGATACAGCCGTCGGTAATCTTTGTAGATTAATTTACATGACAGCGAAACAATAAATGCGCATTTTTTCATCTAAACCTGCCGTGAACCATTATCTTTAGAGTAAAATACAGTTTGCCACGTTGACTTAGTTTTAACGAGAATGCAGTCAGTATAATACAATAAAAATTTTATGACATAACGTATTTAGAGCAAAGTAAAAACATTTGTGTGTCTATTAAATACTTTCCCTATTGGAAATGATACTAGTAAATATACAGCGGCAAAATACTAATTCTATCTCTACACGAACGAACCCATCTATCCATCCATTCATGCACCTATTCATCGCTCGGATGTGGTGTTATACATTTAATATTTTATTCTCTTTGACGTTTTGAGCGAGTGCAATCTGTAATATTTATTAATAGTTCCCAAGTATACATGTAAAAGTCTTAACGTAGGAAAAGTACTCAAAAGAAAGGCAAAAAGGACATAAACCACGATATAAACTTTTAATTGAACCATTTTTATACAATTGTATCCTTTACTAAACAATATTTTAGACTTGTCCAAATTCAAAGCATTTGCAGACTACTTATTGAATACGGTTCAAGTATTGATAGCTTTCCTAAAACCTAAAAATGGTAAAAAAAACATTTTGGAAAATGGAGAAAATGCCGGTTACCGTTATTTTCTCTTTTTTTTCGAAATGTTGTCAAAGGCTTTCTTCTTTGGAGTAGTTAACCCTTAGGCTGCTTATCGCGACTCACTGACCTTTTGCGGACAGCGTAGATCAAGATCAGACTGCACAGAACGTGCAGTCTGATCTTGATCTACACTTTCCGATATGGAGATATCGTCCCTCCAAAAATACCTTTGAAGCAAGAAAGTTTTGGGGTTATACTATCGGCTTGAAAGTTTCGTTTCTTTTATTCAGCAGGATAAGGGTTAACACACGGGATTGTCTTGTAAAGGGTTAATCGTTTGCCAAACTAGAATTTTGATGATCCAGTGTTTTTTTACGACTCTATAGACTACAGATTTTGCAAACCATTTTTTCCCCGTCTGTCGCAAACAAAAATAACGAGTGCCTCTTGTCAGAGACACTCGTTTTCAAACTTCCCATCACAATGCATAGAATTATCTTATGCCAGTGTTTCAGGTATTTGAACTTTTGGCCTTGAAACATCTTGCTTTGCCTGTGTTAAAGAGACCTATTTAGTTTCTTTTCGATAAATCAAAATTGATTGTGAAACGCCAATAAAAAGGTCTACAACTTGATATTTCTTTCTTTGCAATCGTACATGACTGTTGCACGGTTACATTCAGTAAAATGGGCCATTTGGGCGTCCAGATAAAGGGATTGGCCCGGCTAGCTGGCTCAGAGGTCAGCGTATCTCACTCATGACCTGGTGTTTGCGGGTCCGATACCCGGTTGAAGGAAACTTTTTTTCCGGCGATCTTTTCGCCTGTCACCTATGATGCCTGTGAGGAAAGTAGTCAGTGGCTTGGAACGAAAGTTGTGTCAGTATTGGTGTGTGAAAGCCGGGAAACACATGCGTAGGTGCACTAACAGTTGTGATATAACCCAAGTTATTAAAACGGCGTTAACACTTTACCAAAAGACAAAAGTTTTGGACTGGACCAAATGGAAAGCATTTGCAGACGACAAATTAACTGTAGCTTCATTGATGAATTCTGCCTTGGTTAAAGTAGAAAACATTGTAGGTAAAATGTAATAAGCATTTTCTCCTTTGCCCACAATATTTTCAAAAGCCTTCTGTTTCAGGGTCGTTAATACTCGGGGTTGAGTGGTAAAGAGTTAAGCTCCAACACAAACAAACAAACCAAATAAGTGGATGATCGTTTTGCAATCGATATCGCCCCAATTCCACTGGACGGCTGTTCCACAGTGCTCATGACTATCATGGCGCTTCTCCAAAATCTCCCAAATCGCCGTAGAAGCGCCGACATCTGCAAAATTGTTGGACTTTAACGTTCCCAATACGCTTATGGTACGCTTCAATAACGATCTAACTGCGTCGATCATGATCCTGTCGCGCTGTTGTTGCACATCCTCAGCGCTTAGGGTCTCTTCAAGGCTCTTCTACTACACTTCCACTTCGCCACGGGATTTTAAGCTATGGTTAATCTGCGCTTACTGCTGCAACCTTGCTACTACCTAAGTGCTGGAGCTGCCCTTCTGTTGCGCTTTTGGAACGTTTCTATGTATAATATCGGTGGTTCAGCTGCTTTGGCAGCAGCTGACCATCAGTCTACGAAAACAGTGGGTCGAATTGTTCCAGTAGCTGTGCTCCAACAGACAGGTAAGGTTTGGTGTTGAGAGACAAGCCACACGGAGAAGGAGGGCAAAAAGGTTCATGGTCAGTCTATGGTTTTGTCTTTCATTACTTACGGGATGGCATTTCGAAAAGTCGACGTTGATAGTTGTAAGTGCGAGCAAGTCATGAAGATCACGATGAAAGTTTTGCACATTTGTATCCCGATCGAAAAGAGCGTGGTGTAAATCGTCATGAGCGTGATTCAGTCGCCAAGAGTGTAGCAGAAGCACAGAAACGCGTCAGAGCGTCGTGAAAGCGTAGAAGAAGCGCCGTGGCTGTCGATTTATAAATGGTCGAATGGCTGTGGAGGCGCTTTGATAGTCGCTAGAGCGTATGTAGAGCGTAGCGTGAGCACCTAGAGCGTAGCAGAAACGAAGCGGGATCGCTGACAAATATCTCGATACTTTCGTACAATGCGACAGCGCTTGCGATACGTTACTTGCGGCGCGGCCATGATACCGCTGCGTTCATGAATTTCTTGCTTCGCTTTTACTACGTTTTTTGTGGCGCTTCGAGTCCAACGCGATTCTGCTAGGTAAATTTTGAGCAGGATCAAAACAAGCGCCGTGAAGTGGCGATCATGAAGTTTTCGATATACTTCTTCTACGACGAAGGCGTTTCTGTTGCGCTATTGCCGTTCCTCCTACGATTCACGTCGTTTAGACCAAAATTTCGAAGCGTAGCGGAATCGCCACTCATTAGGGCTTAATTCCGTCTATTTTTATTGCATCAGATATGACGTCATAGACTGATTTGAATACGAATCCTCGTAATCGACGAGTATTATTAATCGTGTGACATTCCCAAAGTCTTTGGGAACCTCTGTCGCGAAATCTGAAAATACCTTTACAGGGTGCCTAGTCTATTAAGGATATACCACTGATTTTTTTCCTTGGTATGTCTTTCTTCTTTACTAATGGTTTGCCAGCTATCATCTTACTTAATACGTAAAAAGAAAAACCCACATTTTTCAAGTCTGGTGAGATTATAAAATTCTGAATGGCTCTCTTTAAGACAATACATGAACTTATTCTTATTTGCAAGAATAGTTGGTACATTTTTTTCTTTCTTTTTTTTTCGATACGAAATCATCAATGACCAATAAAAATGGCATAAAAATAGAAAACGTGCTCTTTTCTTCGTGATATTGACAGCTCGCACTGACAATAAATTTTCTGAACAATACTGACTCAATTCCACACGGACATTCAACACATGGCATAGTTTCGTTTTTATCACAACTTTCATGTTTGAACCCATAACCATATCAACAATTTCTGACATATATGTGTATATACCAAAAATAGAAAGAGATGACAAATATAAATGAGCTATGCTCTGTGAAAAGGGGGCTTAATGCATCTGCAAAAAGTATCGATCCAGGTCAGCCTGCGCAGTCCGCGCAGGCTGACCTGGGCCGAAACTTTTCGCTATTGGTCAAGTTTCTGTATGTCCAGCAACCAGTGTTAGAAAAAGTTATTATGGATCCATAGCCTGGCTCGATGATTTTTTCGGACAGTGTGGATTTGGATCAGACTGCAAATAAAGTGCTTCTGGGTCTATGATCAGCACTGCCTGATGGAGGAAATGTTTAAGACGATAAGAAATTGAAATTGAAACATTTGGGTTTTTTTTTTTATATTGGATGAAAACTCATTTATTTTCTCACTCTTTTTCTTTTTAGCAGTTTAGGAGATAATAATAATATTCATATTCACTCTCTACAGTTGGTTCAAAATTATACGAAAAAGACAAAGGAAAACATATCTATAAAAGGTGACTGAAAACACTGAGACGGAAATATCACATTTAAAAACAGATTGTACGAAATTGACCGCTTCACATACAGAGTAGATTCTTCATGTTTATATTATATACATGTAGCAGTTATTGCCCTTGGTTTATTATCGGTTGTTCAAGTTTATCACTGCTATTGTATATGACGAGATACATGTACTTGTATAAGTCAATAAAATCTATCTATCATAATCATATGATGGCTTGGTTGGTATAATGCATAACGGAGATGCATTAAGCTCCCTTTTGCCAGAGCATGGCTCAAATGAAATTTCATAGGAAAAGGAATTTTTTTTTTTTTTATAAACGATGTACCTGAAAATATTGTTGGAATAGGAGCAATGCTTAATACAAGTTTTTACTTCTTTTACCAGTTTTTTTTTTGAAAATTCTCCACTGCTTGCGGGAAAAAAAATTAAAAAAAAAATAACAATCGCAGTAATCTGAATTGTGGAGGGCTGCTGAGACTATATTCCGTCTTAATTCTTTACCAAAAACCAACAGTTTAGACATGTCCAAATGGAGAGCATTTGCAGACGACAAAATAAATTTGATTAAAAATTAAAATTTGTTTTTGGACGGGTAAAAAAAACATTGATGGAAAAGGAGAAAATGCTGGTTACCAGCATTTTCTCCTTTTCCCACAATTTTTTCGAAAGCCTTTTACAGAAACCAAAAAAAAAAAGAATAAACGTTTTTGTACAGGAACGGGTCAAATAAATTCGTACCAAATAATATAAACGGAAAGTAAATGGAATGTTACAATATGTAAAAAGATAACAATATCAAAGAATACCTCTTGCATGTCGATAATGAAAACCAAGCACATCTCCCTGTCAAAATGACCAAAACTTCGCCATATTTATGACACTACGTGGTCGATATCCTATACTAGTTAACGTCGATTTTGTGTCACTTGTACAGTTAAACATCGATAGTGTGTCACTTGTAGCAAAAGGAAAGACACTGAACCGGAATTATGAATTTCGGAATCATTGCATACATCTACATGTAGGCTATGTATATTTAGGAATGTACTTTCTTCTTTAGAAGATTGATCTTTTTTTTTTACTTATTTTCTGCCTTAAGATCAAAGTACTGGTTTAAACCTTTCCAAAAGCGTTGTATCATAACAATTCCAGACTTATTGAATATGTAGATTTGGGAGTTTAGTTAATCGTTCACAAAGATTTATTATATATGAGTTGTGCTCTGGCAAAAAGAGGTTTAATGTATCTCCGTAACGCATTGTACCAAGCAAGACATTACATTTATGGATCAATAAAATCCATTTTGTCTAACAACCGCCTGAATCAAGCGGTAGACTGGTCCTTTGACATGCAGAAAATTGACCAATTTAGAAAAAGGTTTCGACCCATGTGAGCTTGCGCGGACTGCGAAGGTTGACATGGGTGGATTCTTTTTGCAAATGCATTAAACCCCCCCCCCCCAAGCCCATATACTTCTACCGAAAAGCCATTATGTTTCACCTGTGCAAAATGACAAACTATGGCTATCATGCCTATATATCGTACACACACGCACACAAAAAAAAAAATCCAAAAAACAACAACGCGCAACGGGTATTAAGAATTTCAGATTTGAATATGTATGTTTTTGGATTTGATTCATCGTTTGAGATATTTATTTAAGTTTTAACAAGTTTCTCCTCAATCATATTTACCAATACACCAAGCTATGGCCATTTTACTGTAATTATATCGTACAAAAAAAAAAAAAATGCAAAGCAACACTACAGAACGGATATTAAGAATTTGGACTTGATGAAAATGTTACCTTACAGTTAGTAGATTAATTTAACCCTTTACCAGACAATTCCGTGTCTGAACGACCCTGAGGAAGAAGGCTTTAGAAAACATTGTGGAAAAAGGATAAAATGCTAGTGACCAGAATTTTCTTCTTTTCCACCGATGTTTTCTACTCTTCAGAAATTCTTTTAAATTTTGAGTTTTTTTTTTGCAACATGTATGCTTTCAATTTGGACAAGTCTAAAATTTTGTCGTTTGTTACGTAACGTCTTGTTTATTTCCTCTGAAAAATCATTTGGTTTTACCCTTACCGAGTGATACCATCAAAACATGTTTTCACAAATTATTGATTTATAAACGCTCCCTCAGTGTTCACAATTCGAGTTATCCTGTGCACACTATAACACTCCCTTGTAAATAACAATTTTCGAGTGTCTTGTTCATCAGTTTACCAACTCATTATATCGCTAATATCTCCGTCTTGCAGCAAACGACTTATGAAAACATCGTGGCAAAATGACGATCTGCTCGCAATGACCAATTTCTCCTTCCACATTATTTAAGCATTACACAATGAACCATGTTATCATACCCGGTCTGCATCCGCATGTTTTTGAAGCTGCCTGTCGCATTTGTTAGCGGGTACTGAATTAAACCTTTTTTTTTTCCCAAAAATTCTGTGTTACCGAGCAACCCTGCGGAAGAAGGCCTTTGAAAATGTAGGAAATATTCTGGCAGAAATAGAACTGTTCATAACATAACTCCCCTTTAAAAATCCCATCATTCCAGCCATTTAATCTGTCTTCTATAATATCTTTCAATATGGACGAGTCTAACATTGTATGCAGCTGGTAAAGAGTCCAGACAGGAAATGTCTAAAAATATCGAAGAAACAAATTACTGATAGGAGAAAGATAGATTTCGTTGTCAACTTATATTAGCACGAATACAATGTAAATATTCCGATAGATAAGAAAAATTACCCCATTTATTGGGCATCCCAGACGAATAAATCATCTATTAACGGTCAAATATGGTCAAATAACGTAACTAAATATAAATAGACTGTACGTATAAACTAAATACGCTATCTTGAACAAACTATAATGTATAAACTCCGTACGCTATCTTGAACATTATCGGACGAATGAATCATCTATTTTCGGTCAAATATGGTCAAATAATGTCTCTAGAATTAAGAATAATGTATAATGTAACTATACTATCTTGAACCACAGGCCTTTAACCCTTTCCCAAACAACAAATTTTGGACTAGTCCAAATTGAAAGAGTTTGCAGACGACAATTTTAAATTTGATGAAAATGTCAGAAAGGTCCCAAAAAGGGTAGACAACACTGTGGGAAAAGGAGAAATTGCTCGTTACGAGCAATTTCTCCTTTTCCCACAGTGTTTTCAAAAGACTTGTACTGCAGACACGTGAAAACCAGGGCTTGTTTGGGAAAGGGTTAAGCTTCATTAATCTATAACGAAACACTGAAATTTTTAAAGCTCAATCATCGGACACCGTTTCTGGAAATAGCACATTTGCGCATTGCCTAAATATCGTATACATTAGTTACACAAGCTGTGCAACGAAATCGGAGAAAAAATGACCTCTTGTCCCTTCTGAAAGAGATTATCTAACCGAAAATGGGCAAAGCAAACCGGTGATCGGTGTAGATAGGTTAAGAAATGCTTTTTTTTTTCCCCACTGACATTTAAAGGTTTGAATCTACTCGTGCAACCAAGCATTGTCGCTGATCTTACGAGTTTTATAAAGGCTTTTAATTTTTCCGGATCGCCATGCGCTGACGTCACACAATTTATGAGATCAAAGTCAATGCTTGGTTGTAGGAGTCATTTGAGACCTTCGAATGTTAGGAAACAAGAAAAATAAAATCTGAATCCATGTGTACCGATCAGTTTTTTTTTTAGCTAGTATAGTTAACCCTTTCAACGCCATAGGCGAAAACAGGGAATTTTGCGGACGGCATAGATCAAGATCAGACTGCACAGAACGTGCAGTCTGATCGTTGATCTATGCCCTCCGCTTGTTTGGTCATGTCTATATGATAAAAATCTTCCGGAGACTCAGTGGATTGTATTTACAGCCATCAAAAGAAGCAAAGTTTGTTTATTTGGCGCCGAAAGAGTTAAATATTCTCTCTCGAAGCAGATAGGGGCTCAAATCTTCGTTAAAACTCGGGATTGTTTGGTAAAGAGTTAACCCTTATCCTGCTAAATAAGTAAAATGGAACTTTCAAGCCGTTAGTAAATACCCGAATAATGCTATTTCAAACTTATTGTTTGGAGAAAAAAAAAATAGTTCCTTATCGGACATTGTAGATCCAAGATCAGACTGCACGTTCTGTGCGCTAAAGGTCAGTAAGTCGCGCTTAGCAGCCTAAGTGTTAAAGCACATCGACATCTCAATATCTATGGTTTATTTATATATGTGGGTAATAAATGTTCATTTTCAGTTATTTTTAGTGTATTTATCTTTAATACCCTACACCAGGCTTTCAGGACTTTTTTAACCCTTTCCCAAACAAGCCCTGGTTTTCACGTGTCTGCAGTACAAGTCTTTTGAAAACACTGTGGGAAAAGGAGAAATTGCTCGTAACGAGCAATTTCTCCTTTTCCTACAGTGTTTTCTACCCTTTTTGAGAACTTTCTGCTATTTTCATCAATTTTAAAATTGTCGTCTGCAAACTCTTTCAATTTGGACCAGTCTGAAATTTACCGTTTGGGAAAGGGTTAAAGCAAAAAACTATACCCGCCGCCTTTTTACAATGATATTATGAACCAGATAATGGTCAAAGTAGCACGTTCGAGTTATATACATTCATGTGAGGAGGGGGACGGCTCCGAGATTATACTATAATAATTATACTTGTATATTTGTCTTTTCAGTGCCAGAAGCAAAGGCTGAGGGCATAGATAACTTTAGATTAGTCTGCTCAGAACATGCAATCTGATCTTGGATCCATACCTTCCGCTCTTAAAGGTCAATTTTGGGCGTTAAATAACGGGATGTTCGTTTTGCAAGCGTTAACTCCGTCTGCTCTCATTACATAGCAGATATCATTTCATCAAACCGATTTGAATACGAGTCCTCATAATAGACTCGTGGCGTTGATCATGTGCCATTCACACAAACCTCTGCAAAGCCTTGGCGCGAAATCTAAAAATACTCTCAGAGACTACGTAGCCCATTAAGGATTTTTTTTTTTTATAAATTTGTCTTTCTTTTTTACTAATGCAAGTATCGCCATACTGAATTCAGTGATAACTCGTTTTTGAAGTTTGGTGAGATCATACAAATCTGAATAGCTCCCTTTCACCTTTTACCAAACGACAAAATTTTAGACTTGTCCAAATTGAAAGCATTTGCAGACGACAATTTTAACCTGGCCAAAATAGCAGACTTTGTCTTTGAAAAGGTAGAAAACATTCTGGGAAAAGCAGAAAATGCTGGCTTCCAGCATTTTCTGCTTTTCCCATAATATTTTCAAAAGTCCTCCACCTCAGAGTCGTTAAAATTCGGGATTGTGTGGTAAATGGCCAAACATGTTGGATTTTGTTTTTAACCCTTTACCACACAATGCCGCCTTTTGACGCCCCTGGGAAAGAAGCCTTTTGAAAACATTGTGGGAAAAGGAGAAAATGCTGGTAACCAGCATTTTCTCCTTTTCCCACAATGTTTTCTACCCTATCAAAGAAAAATTGCACCATTTGAGCCACATTGAAATTGTTGTCTGCAAATGCTTTCAATTTGGACAAGGCTAAAATTTTGTCGCCTGGTAAAGGGTTAATAAAGTGCATTAATCCTGTACATTATATTATCACCAATATAATTGTGAATTTGTAGGATTTAGGGTCCCTCTGGCTCTAAGCATTATTTCGTGTGGACCATTACTATTATCATTGTTGTTGGTAGTAGTAGTAGTCGGAGTGGGAAGCCGTTGAAGGTTTGAGCTTCGGTTGGCCGGTAGTCGCTCAGGGTCCGTATTCACCAATCATTTTTAACAATATTTTAAGTCTTATTCTCCAGAATTTTGTGAATATGAAAGTAACACAACTTCTGATTGGCTAAATCATTTGGTTTAGCCATTTAGAAGTTGTGTTACTTTCAATTTTAGAAAATCTCAGGTGGATATGAAAAGACTAGGAATATTCCTGAGAATAGTTGGTGAATAAGGACCCACATGTAGGCGGTTATAGGGCCACCAGCTTGTTAACGCTTTACCAAACGATAAAATTTTATATTTATCCAAACTGAAAGCATTGGCAGATGACACATCAAATGTAGCTAAACTGATTTTAATTGTCCTTGAAAGTGTAGAAAACCTTTAGGGAAAAGGAGAGAATGCTGGTTACCAGCGTTTTCACCATTTCCCACAAGGTTTTCCAAATACTATGTCTCCAGGGTCGTTAAAGCTGTGTATTGTGCGGTAATGGATTAGACCCTAACGCTTAACGAGTGTGCACCTATTTGCCTAGGGCCCCGGCATAAAAAATGTAGTGCTCCGGAAGTAAATGTGCCGTACAAGGGGTGATTCACGAGTCAGATTGTATGGTGTTTAACGCCATTTTCATCATTATTTCAGGAATATCGCGGCAGCCGGTGCACCTATCCATGCTTTCCTGTAGTTTCTTTTCCGAATCCTCCGCACAATATTCTTCCCAAGCCACTGGCTGCTTTCCCATTGTTTCATCGAAACAATGATCAGCTGTGTGAGAGGAATAGTTTTCCTGTCGCAATGCCCATCATCGATCCTCGGAAAGAAATTGGCCGAGCCGGGGATCTAACAGCGACCCCCTGCTCTCAAGTCCTGTAAGCTACCGACTTAGCAACCGGGGCTCGGCTGTGATAGATGAAATCTTTGCTGAATTGAACTTCTTTCTTGCAGAGCAATTGGCTGGCAGTTACTTCTTTACCAAACAAGAAAATCCAGACTTGTCCAAATTGAAAGTATCTGCAGACGACAATTCAAACGTGACTCAAATGAGGAAATTTGCCTGTGATAGGTTAGAAAACATAGTGGGAAAAGGAGAAAATGCCGATAATCAGCATTTTCTCCTTTTCCAACGATGTTTTCAAAACGGCCTCTTCCTAAGGGTCGTTAAAACTCGAGATTGTGTTGTAAAGGGTTTAACATATTTCAACAATTTAACACACCGAGGTTGGTGTTGATAATTATCAAGCTCTCCTCATAGAGATATAGCGTTTCAGAAATCGGGAGGGAGGGGGGAAAGAGGACATCACCCCCAACATTTTAAGGTCACGCTTTCCCCTCCTTCCATATTATGTTTATCCAAGTTTTGTTATGAACTAAAAAATCTTGTTTCGGGCATGAAAACTGAAATTAATAAAGATGCCGTCCCGCCTGCGGCCCGTATTGCAAGCCTTCCTGCGCCAATACTGCTTTTGTCAAGATGTTTTCAGATACGGACCTGCGGTGAACGAGGCTCGAGTTGTAAATAAACGTGTATGAGGAAACACGGTTTTACATGACGTAATATAATTTTTGATGGGCTGTAAAACATTTGCAGAAGTCCCGAGGGAATAATGTGTGGGATTACCAGGGCCATTTTTGTGCTATTTGTATTTTTCTCTTTGCACCTTCCCTAACACACAGACGGGTTTTTGTCTTTGACTCTTTACCAGACGACAAAATTTTGGACTGAGCCAAATTGAAGGCATTTGCAGACGATAATTTAAATGTGGCTTAAATAATGATTTCCGTCTTTCAAAGGGTAGAAACATTGTGGGAAAAGGAGAAAATGCTGGTTGACCAGCATTTTCTCCTTTTCCTACAATGCTTTCAAAAACATTCTCTTCCAGGGTCGTTAAAAGTCGGGATGGTGTGGCAAAGATTTAAAACACGACAAAATTTTAGATTCGTCCATATCGAAACGATTTGCAGACAAAAGATTATATGATATGGTTTAAAATGATGGAGTTTTTCTTTCAACCGGTGAAAAAATACAAATTAATATACAGAGTGCCACTTACTGGGCAAGCTCTTTACCAAACGATTCGGTTTTTAACAACTCTATAGAAGAAGACTTTTCAAAACATTGTGGAAAAAGGAGAAAATGTGACCAGTATTTTCTCCTTTTCCCACAAAGTTTTCTACTCTTTTTTTTTAAAAAAAAATATGATTTTTGAGTAATTCATTTTGTCCTCTGCAAATGCTTTCAACTTTGACCAGGCTGACATTTCTTGTTCTGTACAAAGTTAACCAGGGTCTGTATTCACCAACCAGCCTTAAGAATATTCTTTGTCTACTTCTCAAAAATTTTCTAGATTTGAAAGCAACACAAGTTCTGACTGGCTAACCCGTGTGGTTCACTTTAGCCACTCAGAAGTTGTCTTTCAAATTTAGAATATTCCTCAGCTTAAGACTAAGAATATTCTAAAGAAAGGTCGGTGAATAAGGACCCAGGTTATGCTTGTCTACTCTTCGATCCCCAATTAATTTCTTATGCCAAGCTCTCAGCAATATTCTTTGCCCGATCAAAATGAGGGCCATTCTTGTGTTAAATTATCTCCCTTGCCAGATAAAGACTAATGGTAACCAAATAACATATTGGCTCTATTACCCGTTTTCGGTTGTTTTTATCCTTCATCCCCAACATAACCATCATAGAAACAATGATTAGTGGAGAGAGAGTAATAAATCCTATCACAATGACTATGAGAAATCCTTGAAAAGATATTGACAAACCTGGATATCTATTTCATTAATCTAAAGTCGAGGTGTATCAGCCCTGAAGAAGAAGGCTGAAGTAGTGTTCATGGTTGTGAGGTAGAGCATAGGCCTCGTAACCATAAGGTCTCGAGTTCGATACCTGGGAGTGGGTGTCAACTTTGGGACCTTTCATTGGCCCACACATTCAGCGCAGCGCAAATCCCATCACCCGAGACACATTTAATCTGTTGAGTGCAAAAGCTTTCAGTCTGGACAAATCTAAAGTTCTGACATCTGGGGACAAGCAGCTTAACCCCTTACCACACAATCCCGAGTTTTATAACCCTTTGAAAGAAAGCTTTTGAAAACATGTGGGAAAAGGAGAAAACCTGGATTTTTCCCCAACAATATTTTCTAACCTTTCAAAGACAAAGCCAATCATCTAAGCCACATTTATCATCTCCAAATGCTTTGAATTTGGATAGGTCTGAAATTTGATTTTCTGGTAAAAGGTTAAAAAGATCATAATAGGATATTGACTGTGGTAACATTGTTTCTAGTCCATTTATATTAAAGAGAAGCCTTGATTCAACTTTTCCAACAAACAGTAGAAGTAGAGGAAACGTAACACCACTAACTTTTTCTCTTCAATTTATTTTTTTTTCTATTTTACAGTCAAACAGGCAATTTTATTTCTTTGCCTTTTTAGGCTTGTCTTTCTTTCCACCTGAAGCAGCTTCCACTTGTGCTTTCTTTTCCTTGATCTTGTCTTTCTTATCCTTCCTTTCGTGGTTTATCTTTTCCCGTTTGGCTTGTTTTTCTTTCGTCTTCTCTTTCTTCAAACCCTTCTTTAGTTTGTTGAACTCCACTCGGATGATTCTATTTCTCTATTAATTAAAATTATGCACATTTTATTTGCAGCAACTCTCAATCTGACCAAAGTACCTTCGGCGTCATGTATATCGACATCAAAGGCCACTGGCTCTATTCTCATTTTAAGCCTTTACCACATGACCAAATTTTAGACCTGTCCAAACCCAAAGCATTATGCAGATTCCAAAAAAAATTGTGGAAGTTGTCTTCCATAGGGTAGAAAACATTAACCAAAGCGTCTCATGACAAAAAATGGCTTTTGGAAACACTATGCAAAAAGGCGAACAAAAACTGGTTATCTCTCTTCTACAATGTTTCTACCATATCAAGGCAAACCTCTTCATTTGATCCACATTAGATTTATTGTCTTAGCTTGACTGCTAGTACTTTCAACCAGCGAAATCCGCCAAATCCTTTCTGAGGACTGATGATGGGTCATTGCAACAGAATCCATTCCTCTGACCATTGCCCAATGTTTTTTCTACGGTTATGCAGCAAAGCAGCCAGTGGCTTGCGGTGAATATTGTGTAGAGTGCTGGTCAAAGAAGCCTAGGAAAGCATTGATAGGTGGACTGGCTGCCACAGTGTAAATAAATCAATGTTAAAAAAGGTGTTACACACCACACAAACAAATATTGTGGTGGCCACTGCACCTGTCCATTCTTTCCTGGAGTTTCTTTTACCACTACTTTGCAAAATATTCTTCAAAAGCCACTGGCTGCTTTTCCAAAGGGAAGATTTGAAAGAATGTTCAGCCGTGACAGGTCAAAGAATCCTGTCCCACTGACTAACGACCCTGAGAAAAAAGCTATTTGGAAACATTGTGAGATAAGAAGAAAAATACTGGTAACCAGCATTTTCTCCTTTTCCTCTAATTTTTTACATCATTTCAGTCACATTCAATTTGTTGTCTGAAAATGCTTTCAATTTGGACATGTCTACAATTTTGTTGTCTGGTAAATGAAAGGCTGATTTTTGACAGAATTTTGAAAGACTGATGTAAAGGTAAAAACCGAATGGCCCTCTCTGCACTGCCCACAAATCTTCATGTAGGGCGTACATGCAGTAGATTTTATCTAAACAAAGGCCAAGATTTCAATTAAAAGTATCATTTAACCCTTCTCCCTCTGACAGAATCTTAGATTCATTCCTAATGAAAGCATTTGCAGACAAAAAATTGAATGTGGTTAAATAATGTGATACGTCTAAAAGGGTAGAAAACATTGTTAGGAAGTAGGCGAAACTGTTGTTAACTAGCATTTTCTTATTCCAATAGTATTTGAAAAAGCATATTTTTCTGAGGGGTGTTCACCCGTAGGCTGCAAAGCATTCTGTGCAGTCTGATCTTGATCTACACTGTGAGCAAAAGGTCCCTGAGTCACACTAAGCTGCATAAGAGTTAAGACAAGACACTTACACAAACAGATAAGCTGTCCTTCTTACAGCTGACCATTATCTCAAGTTGTTGTGGCAACAGGAAAAAGAACAATTTCTCCTTTAGCCATCAATTTTTCACTTTCAAGTAATTACCCTTATTTCATTTTTACTGTTTTTTTTTTTTCAAAGTCAACAGTAGCAAGTTTGTTTCAGGAGGTAATGAATTAACCCTCTGAGGGTGGATCAAAGATCAGACTGCATGTTCTGAGCAGACTAATCTTGATCTAAACTGTCTGCAAAAGTACCTTATCTTGCCCTTTTTAAACTATGAGTTAATCTTGCCCCAGTTTTCAACTTCCAAATCATAAAGCGACAACAACACATGTGGGTGTAAATGCTAGGCTGCAACTGCTTTTATGTGGCAAGTTTGGTTAAACGCAAGAGTACTACTAACTTTATTATCAAACGACAAAACTTTAGACTTGTCCAAATTGACAGCATTTGCAGACTACAATTTAAATGTTACTCAAATGCTGGAATTTTTCTTTTATATGGCAGAATACATTGCAGGAAAAGAAAATGCTGGTGACCAGCATTTTCTCCTTTTTCCACAAAGTTTTTAAAAGGCTCTTTCCTCAAGGCTCGTTAAAATTCCTTATTGTATGGAAAGGCTTAAGCCTTTACCACACAATCCCGACTTTTAACGACCCTGACAGAGAGGGCTTTTGAAAACATTTTGGGAAAAGGAGAAAATGCTGGTAACCAGCATTTTCTCCTTTTCCCAAAATGTTTTCTTTTAAAGACAAATATCATTATTTGAACTACATTTGTCATCTGCAAATGCTTTCAATTTGGACCAGTCAAAAATCTTATTGTTTGGTAAAGAGTTAATTCAGAAAAGACGCATAACCGTGTCCAAAGTGTTATGACGGTTATCTGCTCTATGGGTATGGTTCCCCCACGTGGTAGTTATCAATTAGCCAATTTAATGTTTGAAGTAAATATCTTCAGTAATGAAAGGGCTATCAAAAAAGTCAAAGATTTTGCACAATAATGATGGGGCTATGACAATATTTCAACATTTTCTTTGCAAACAACTGAGCTAAAAATGAACTTACAGCCTGTTTCGCTTTCATCAGCTTGAATCTGTCAAAGTCTCCTAGTGTGGCTCTCTGAAACAAATCCGACGAAACATTAAATGAACAAAACTGAAAGGTTGTATTGATTTACAAATATGAATTGGACTGCATGGCCAAATATTCTAAAATATGTCAGCATGTAGGATGGACACAGGGCCATTACAAAAGTTGTCTGGTTTTGGTTGGAAGCTAAAAATTTCAAGTACAATTTTTTGTTTTGGGCAGTTATTCCCATCACTCGTTTGCACCAAGATCATCCCTCTTCTTTAACAACTATACATTACAGGTAACTAAGGTTAAGATTTTCACTCAAAGAAAATGTAGACTTGTCTGAATTGAAAGCATTTGCGAATGACAATTGAAATATTACTTGAATAATATTACTCAAATGATGGACTTTGTCTTTAATAGGGTAGAAAACATTGTGGGAAAAAGAAAAAATGCTGGTTACCAGCATTTTCTCTTTTTCCTATACTGCCGAGCTCCCATAGCTCAGTCGGTAGTGTACAGGACTTGAGAATAGGGGGTCGCTGGTTCGATCCCCGGCTCGGCCAATTTCTCTCCGAGGATTGGTAATAGTCATTGCGACAAGATTCATTCCTCTCTCATTGCTGACCATTGTTTCGACAATGGTTATGTGGGAAAGCAGCCAGTGGCTTGGAGAGAATATTGTGTGGTGTACTGGTAAAAGAAACTCCGGGAAAGTATGGATAGGTGCACTGGTCGCCGTGATATAACTGAAATAGTGTTGCAAACGGCGTTAAACACCATACAATCAATCCTTTTCCTACAATGTTTTCAAAAGGCTTTTTTCTCAGGGTCCTTAAAAGGCAGCATTGTATGGTAAAGGGTTAAAAAGTTTTGACTGGTTCCTACTGACAGCATTTGAAGTGGCCCAAATGATGGGATTTATCTTTGAAAGGGTAGAAAACATTGGTGGGAAAATGAGAAAATGCTTGTTACCAGCATTTTCTCATTCTTCCACAATCTTTTCAAAAGTCTTCTTCCCTAGAAGAAGACTCCCTCATCTCAAACCTACCTTTCCACTACTTTGTTACATATTCTGGCCAAAACTACCTGGAAAGAGGGAATATTCCAGCTGTTTTTCCTACTCTTTAACAAATAATCCTGACTCTGAACTAGTTAAAGAGGAGAAAGCTTTCGAAAAACACTGTGGGAACCGACATTCTTTCCATCTCCCACAGTGTCTTCTAGCCTTCCAGATAGTGAAATACCAAATAATCATTTGAGTCACTCTTCATTGATTGTTTGCAAATAATTTAAATTTGAAAGCTGTGTTCCCTGGTAGAGTCAACAAAAGCACTGAATGCAGCTGCCAACTCCCGGCTGCAGTTGCTTTTCGGTGAAAATTCAAAAAAGGGCTATAACTTTGTCAAAAATACATTGATGATTACCTGCCCTTGTTTTATAGGGCTCCCCTTTTGATAATTAACCCTTTCCCAAACAAGCCCTGGTTTTCACGTGTCTGCAGTACAAGTCTTTTGAAAAGACTGTGGGAAAAGGAGAAATTGCTCGTAACGAGCAACTTCTCCTTTTCCCACAGTGTTTTCTACCCTTTTTGAGACCTTTCTGCCATTTTCACCAAATTTAAAATTGTCGTCTGCAAACTCTTTCAATTTGGACCAGTCCAAAATTTGTTGTTTGGGAAAGGGTTAACAACTTGTCCAAGTGTGAAGCAAGTATCTTCAGTAATAAGAGAGATACTATAAAAAGTCAGTCTTCGCACAATGACCCCAGGGCTACAACAGTATCTTGACCTTTTCAGCCAAGCTAAAAATTAAGGTTCCTTTTCAATAATTTTAACACTCTTAGAATTAAGCACAGAAGACACTGGTGTAGGAGCATGGGGTCTGCACCTAACAATGAAGGTTCTAGGTTCAAATCTCATGATGAGCTGGGTCAAGCTTAGGAACTAGTATGGCACAAGCACTCTTGTTAACCTTTTACCAGACGACAGATTTTGGCCTTGTCCAAATTGAAAGCATTTGCAGACGACAATTTCAATGTGGCTCAAATGGTGCAATTTTCTTTTGATAGGGTTGAAAACATTGTGGGAAAAGGAGAAAATGCTGGTTACGAGCATTTTCTCCTTTTCCCACAATGTTTTCAAAAGGCTTCTTTCCCAGGGTCGTTAAAAGGCGGCAGTAAAGGGTTAAGGTTTCAAGGAAGCAATCACCAAGAGTGAATAATATAATATGTAAACACTTGTTTTGCTATTGATTTGAAAGAATTTTTTAAACCTTTAACAAACAATCCCAAGCTTTAATGACCCTAAAGAAGAAGGCTTTGGAAACACTGCAGGGGGGGGGGGAAAGAGAGAAAATGCTGGTTAACAGCATTTTTTCCTTTTTCCACCATCTTTTCTACCCTTCTTAACCCTTTCCCAAACGACAAATTTTGGACTGGCCCACATTGAAAGAGTTTGCAGACAACAATTTTAAATTTGATGAAAAAGGCAGAAAGGTCTCAGAAAGGGTAGAAAACACTGTGGGAAAAGGAGAAATTGCTCGTTATGAGCAATTTCTCCTTTTCCCACAGTGTTTTCAAAAGACTTGTACTGCAGACACATGAAAACCAGGGCTTGTTTGGGAAAGGGTTAATGCTGATTTCAATTTCGGAGTCAGTCCGAGTCACAGTAATTTTGTTGCCTACAAGTGCTTTTAATTTGGACAAGTCTTAGTCATTTCATATTAAGGAATTAAACTAAACGTGGGATTGTTTGGTACAGTTTATGGGGTAGAATTTAAGAAAAACTTCCTTGATCAGCCTAATACTCACCTTTGCCTTAGCTTCAATTTTCTTTGCCCAAACAGTTTCATTCCATTTCTGTGAAATATTTTCATTCTCCCACGCCTGTCTGATGATCTTGCTTCGTGTAGAATGGGCAAACTTCAGTCTGAAGGGTGTTAACTGAATGGCCTTGAAGTTGACAATCTTGCGCCCGACATTTGTGCATGGACCCTCTACCAAAGCCTGTGGATTTCAAACATAAAGATGGGAGCTGACTTAATATGGTATTTGAAATATAATTTCTGCCTTTGATAGGGTAGGAAACTGTGAGAAAAAAGGAATTCCTGGTCACCAGCAATTTCTCCTTTTCTCTCGATGTTTTCAGAGGTCTTCTTCCTCAGGGTCATTAAACTGTGGCATTGACTGGTACAGAGTTAAACAAGTCTACAAAGCTGTTAGTAACAAGCCTTTGGCATGTATAACCCTTTAACACTTAACCCTGTGTTTTTACAACCCTGAAAAACAAAGCTTTTGAAAATATTGTGGGAAAAGAAGAAAATGCTGGTAACCAGCTTTTTCTCTTTTTCCCACTATGTTTTCAAGGGCCTTCTCTGTTAGGGTTGTTAAAACTCAGGATTGTGTGGCAAAGGGTTAAATAAGCAGTAAACCAGATTTTGATAAAAACTTTTTTTGAGTAAAGAAAGTTGATACTTTGTAGGGAAAGAAAATGACACAAACTTGACTGTTTACCCTTAGTTCGGAAAGTACAAAAATAAAAGGCCAAAAAGAATTGCCTCTAATGGAACTTAAACCCGAGACCTTCAAAACCATAGTTGGTGACTCTACCACTGAGCTACAGAGCCAAGTAAAGGCTTTCTGTGTTAAAATGTATTAATCCCTTGTTATGCAGAAACGGCCACAACCTTACTAACGTAATAGGAAATTTTACAGTAAAAATATGAAAAACTTGGTAACTATCAGTGTTTTCTACATGTTTTTCTAGCCATGTTTTAATTATTAAGATTGATTGTATTTGAGTTTTAACGCCATTTTAATAGCTTAGGTCATACCACATCGGTCAGTGCACCTTTGCATGTGTTTCCTGGCTTTCTCACACCAGTACGGACATGTTTTAACTTTAAAGACATCTTGGCATGCAAATGAAAATTAGCTGTCATTTGGAAAAAAAATTGGAATAGGAAAAAATGCTGGTAACCAGCAGTTTCACCTTTCCAATATTTTTTATCTTTTTAAACTTACAACCTTTTACTTCAAGGCATCTCTAATTTGTTGCCTGCAAAGGCTTTCAATTTGCAAAAGTCTAAAATTTTGTCCTTTGCTAAAAACATTAACCCTTAAAGTGCCTTTCAGTACTATAGAAGCTTTTACAGCTCATGCAGATCTAGATCAGATCACAAAGTGCAGCCTAATCTTAGATCCACAAGGTCTGCTTTGCTGAGAGATTCAGGACAAGGGCAACATTGAAATTATTTCTAGATTAGAATGAAAGTGCGCCTTGGGTTTATTTGGCGATGTTAGGGTCAAATTATGGGAAAGTCTTGGAAAAACCAAGCTACCTGGTTTAGCTCAGCTTTGCTTCAATTCATAATTAATAATTTAACATACCCTATTCTGATCTACAACATCCACTATGGTGCAAAGTTTGCCTTGATCTGGTCCAAAGGCGATGTAGGCTACACGCCCAATCTCAACGTATCTTTGCTGAAAAGAGAAATTAAACTCACAATTATATCCTCTCTGGAGCTGGAGAAAAGGACAGTATTTCAAGAATTATCCTTTAACCCTTAAAGCGCCTTTCACGACTATGGTTGCCTTTGCGGCCAGTGTAGATCAAGATCAGGCTGCACAAAACGTGCAGCCTGATCTTTGATCTACACAGTCCGCTTTGCTGAGATACTAGACATAAAAAGTGACCACAAAATTGCAATGATCTTGGTTTTATTCTAGTCTCAAAATGTTCACTGGGTTTAGTCGGCACTTGAAGGGTTAATACAGGTACTTTACCACACACCACAAATGTAGACTAAACCAAAGTGAAATCATTTGTAGGGGACAAATATTGCCTGAATGATGGAAGTTGCTATTGATAGGGTAGAAAACATTACGCGAATAGCAGAAAATGCTGGTTACCAGCATTTCTCTTTTTCAAACAATGTTCTCTGAAGGCTTCTTTCTTGGGACCGTTAAAAATCAGGATTGTGTTGTAGTGAGTTTACAACGAGACAAAATTCTAGGCTTATCCACATGCAAAGCAATAACTGGATGACAAAATGTTGCCAAAATGACTGGATGACATAAATCATAATTCAAGGGTAAAAAAACACATAGAAACCGATGCAGAATCTTGATAACATCATTTTCTCTTTTTCTAGCAATGTTTTCAAATGCTTTCTTCTTGAAGTCATCAACTGGTAAAGGTGAGACCGGTAATACAGTAAAGCCCCAGGTAGCAAGCAACAATCCTCTTAATAACCCTGAAGAAAAAAATGTTTAAAACATTGAAGGAAAAAGGAAAAAATGCTAATAATCCTTATTTTCCGTATTTTCTACGTTTTTGACCCTTTCTCAAACAAATCATGACTTTTAATTTGGACAACTTGACATTAAAACTAGGGGTCTAAAAATAGATCTATGGGTCTCAGTCTCTCCAAAGCACAGAGGTCTAGGCATAATACCAGCAATTCCCTACCACTATACCGCTAAAACTCATGAAAATCAAGATTGTATACTCAAAAACGTTGCAATATTTTACAGATTCATTCCGTATACATCAACTACAATATTGGCCAATGGAATAAAGCTGGAAATTTCATCAATTTCGTCCCGTTTCACTCACAAAACAATGCCACATATGACCACAGAACTAAGTGTTCCCACTCACATCTTTTATGGGAGTGCATGCGCTCCCTGGGGTACAAGTATGGGAGTGCAAGAGAAATTCTAGAAGTGCACTTAATAATGACAATTCTTTTAGCTTTATGGAGGAAAGTAAGGCTCTGTTGTATTGAAAATTTTTTTTGGTACGTCTCACTCTGCTCTTGAAAACAATACATGGTAATTTAACTCTTTACCACACAATCCCGACTTTTAACGACCCTGAGAAAGAAGCCATTTGAAAACATTGCAGGAAAAGGAGAAAATGCTGGTAACCAGCATTTTCTCCTTTCCCCACAATGTTTTCTAGCCTCCCCAATACAAATTTCAGTTTTTAAGTTACATTTATTTTGTAGTCTGCAAATACTTTCAATTTGGAGTAGTCTAAAAATATGTCGTTTGGTAAAGAGTTAAAAAAGAAGATGCTTATTATGTTTCCTCACTCACAGGACCAGTTTCAGAGGGACAACTTAAAGCCTGATGGCTCGTAGAATTTTCCATTTTACTGTCAATTTCAGACACCAGTTAGCTTTCACCTATTATTTATAGAGATATTTATGTAAATTTACTGTTTAAAGTCATTGATAAAGCTGAATAGACAATTTGAAATGCCTATGATCGGACCATGTCCACCCAATTTTTGTTGAGTCATGGGTTTTCACGTTATTTTTTTTTTGCAGCGATCTTTTTTTTCATGCCTGTTTAGTTTTGGAGTACTGTAATTCGTAAATGTATTCGGACACCCTAGAAGTTCGGACATGGTCAAAAATTTGCAAAAATAATTTATTTTGAGTCCTTACTCCGGACAGTCCAAAAAATAAATTTTCCTAAATATTCGGACAGCCTGTAACATTAAATTTCCAAAATATCAGCCAGTTAATATGTTTTCTTTTTTTTTAAAGAAAAAGATCCCTGGCTGCATATTTGCACATTTTTGCATCGCAGATATTCATCGTTATGAACATAAATCCCTAAAGTGTCAAGTAGCTTGGCAGTCATTTTAAGTCATGAAATAAGATCCCCCCACACTGACACACATACAAAATGCAACACCAAGGTTGTTTTTGTTGAAAACTTCTCACCAAAACAGACAGTGTAGATTTAGATCAAATATCAGACAAAACATTCTGCCTAGTGTGATCTTGATCTACACAAGCCGCCACAGCAACTAGTTTTGAAAGATGCTTGAAGGGTTTAACGTTTCTCAGCTTTTTTTATGTTGTGCAAGCAGTTTCTCCTTTTTTTGTGATGTTTTCATAAGGCACCAGCAGAAGCGTGAAATTGTCCCTCTATAAACAATATTGAAGAATTTATAAATATTAAACCTCATTGTTTCTTTCCTTTATTTATCGGTAATCCATTTATATGTAAAACTAGGGCCTAAAAAAAAAAAAAGTCTTGTTTCCGGTTACGCCTCCAAATTTTCCAGGGTCGGTAGGTAGGAAAACTTTTTTTTTTTTTGAGAAGTTTTTTTTCAAATGTCTCTGAGGAAATTTGCTAAAAACTCCTGTTTTCATATAGTTGTAAACTTTTTTATTATTTAACCCTTTCCCAAACAACAAAATTTTGGACTAAACCAAACTGAGAAGGTCTGCAGAACAGAAATTAAATGTACCACTCATGATGATTTCTGTTTTTGATGGGATAGAAAACATAGCCGGAAAAGGAGAAAATGCTGGTTACCAGCATTTTCTCCTTTTCCCACCATGTTTTCAAAAGGACTCTTCTCCTGGGTCGTAAAAACCAGGGATTGTTTGGGAAAGGGTTAATAATTTGTAACTTTCATTTAATAGGCAATATATGTGTTTTGAAGGATGGTATAAACCATTTTAATAAAAAAAAACAGAATTCTTCTAACAGTACTCTTAGTTTTGAGTGGTGTCATTTTACAGCAGACTATAACATGGGTCGTAAAGCTGAAGACTGAATGACAAACATTGTGGACCCTGATCAGATAGCTCTTCTGGGGGCAGCCTGATTTGGGTCCACAGTGTTGCTTATACCTGACTGCCTGAAAACTTACTGTAATATCAGTAGGGTAATAATTAGCCACAGCATGAGAAGACCTGCCTTGCACCATATTAAAACAAACTACAAAAGTGCAGATCAACCAACGTATCCATACCGTCTGATCAGCACATTTGTAGTACACTTCTTGGATATGGTTGAAGTCTATCTTGCTTTGAAACCACCCACATGTTTTGTCATGACAGGTCTCTGACTGCTGTCAGCTAAAATTATAAAATGTTAGCAAAGAATTCTGTCAATGGTATAAGATACAGACCGGGAAAAAAAACTGATCAAAATCAGTCGGATCTTGTTTACCCTGCATTTATTTTCTCAGTCATAAAATCCAAACACAATCAACTGTCATTCCTAATAGGCCAGTACTTTCAGAACTTTGATAATTTTAGGAAAGTGTCAGAAATTGCCAAGTTTTTTCGCATGGGACACGGACACAAAAATGTTACAGCTATTTTGCCAGACGAGACAGGAGACAAGACATCATATGTTGGCTTCCTGGTCTACACGTATAAAGATTCATACAATCGCTAGATCGCATCTTTCAAGACTTTTGATTTTTATATTGGGGCTAATGGAAAACGAAAGTAGCCACTTACAGAGCATTGAACTGACTGTACAAATCATTTTGCGTACGGATGGAGTTCTTCTAACACACTGTTTATTTTTCTGGAGTGTGTCAAACACATGATCATGTCTTTTTGCCCCTCATGATCGCATTTTTCGAGGTGAATGGCCACGAGACTCGTGGGCTCGGGAAACGAAGCCATTTCGGGGGAAGTAACTAGTGACTGGCACTGACCGGTAAATTCCGGTACCGGACTAAAAACTGGGACTCAATTATGGGTCACGGAGAATTTTCCGATAGGCAACAGCCGGAAAAAAAGTTTGAGTTGTAGAGTTTTCGGCACACACAGTCGGGTAACCGGAAACAAGACATTTTTTTTTCTAGGCCTAGATCTAACGCATTAATTATCGTATGCATTCATTTTTATTTCGACTGCAAGGAATCTTTTCTAAAGAAAAAACAGGCAGACTTCTTGTTCTTCTGACTACACTAATTATGTGACATAGCTGCCCAGGTGTTCTTGAAACGACCATTACAAAATGCAAAAAGGCACTATCAGCTAGTATAAAGTGGGCACGATATAGGCTTATTGCGTGGTCATTTTATGTTGATTGGAGGTCAACCTGTAACCAGGGAGATCTATTAGCAGTGTGTGTACAAAAACAGACGCATTACAACACTCTCGCTCTGGATGATTTGCATGTTACGTCATATCCCTAATCTGAATTTTACTGCAAACATTTGTGTACCCGTGACAGGTGTGAAATCTTATTGACATACGGCTTTTAAATTAACTCTGCTGACGGCAAGATGGCGAAGTTCAAAATTTTGGCTTACAGTGTAGATAGACATCAGATTATACAGAAAGTGCAGTCTGATCTTGGATATATACCATCCACTACTGAACCATGAGTTTAGAGAGCTACTGCTTTTAGGTCTAAAAAATTAAGAATATATTTAAAACATGTGCTTTTACGATTGAAAACACATTCAAACTTCAGATATATACTGAAGGTTTGAGCCCTTCATCGGTGCTATAAATAGATCTAAATTGTTGGATTTTACCTTTATTATTTCGGACACCAAGGTAAAACCTATTATTTCGGCCTGTACCCCCTAGGTTTTGAATTGGGGGTACAAAGAAAAATTAGGGGGTACAGAGTAACTTTGGGCTGTTTCAGTTTTATTAATGAATTTTAACACCCTAGCTCCTTTACTATGGTGAAATTATGAATGGGATCTTAATTAAATATGTAAATTGTGCATTTGGTGATTATATGGATGCATCATATGTCTCCAGGGCATGCACATACTTAGATATAATCGCAACAGCGGTCAGGGTTTAAAAGCCGAACACGGCCATGAGTTTTGATAATCCACTGCCTTTATGGAGGATTTTTCAACTTTATTCCTTCTCAAAGTTGCGAAGTACATTAGAACTGCTTTAAAAAGGAAGTGTAGACAGATTGATGCACGTTGTTCAAGATGATGTTCGTAGATCTGGCTATTTTAAAATCACAGAGGAGCAGGCCGAGTGGCTCATTGTAAGGTCAAAATCTGTCAAATAAAGGCCATGCCGTGTTAGGGCAAAATAAAACAAAAGGTGTAATGGTACAATCACTTGTGTAAATCTACCTTTCTCAGATCTTCATGCTGTAAAATATTTTAACAGCTTTTGTTGTGATGACATTTTTTCTACAGCAGACCCCATACATACGAAAATTACGCGTTTAATTTGCCGCTCGATTTCTCATCTTTCATATGTCAAAAACTGTGTTTTTAACGATAACTGTGCATCACAATATTATTAAATGATTTTAATTTCTCACTGAAAATTAATTACCAGATTTCCTGTACACGTGGTAGATTCTGACACCTTAAAAAATGGTAGCGAAAATTATTTAGATAGACGAGGGAGCCGCAAAATATATTTAGTGAAAATATTTGGTAACCCACTCTATGTTGAGGACAAAGCGTGGTACCCATTTATGAGGAAAACTACTTTTGTTTTGTTTGTTTGACATGCAATACGAAATGGTACCTAATTTGTACTTGCAGTGTACGTAATTACTTTCCTTTTTGCACATGCATACTTTTGACAGTGCGTGCATGCACGTAAGCACAAAAAATTTGTATGCGCGGAGCAGAATTATGTATTGCAGTACGTGATTTGGCACCCTGTAAATATCCACTGACCTACTTCCATGGAAATCGAAACTAGACTTTACATTACTGCGTATGTTCTCGAAGTCATTTCCGGTACAGTAAAATCTAAACCAGGCTTTACATTACTGCACATGTTCCGGAAGTCACTTCCGATATGGTAAATTTTTTTTTCACAATTTTCGGCTTCTGTTTCATCACCTTAGGCACAGAGAGGAAAACTAAAACATACTGGATGTATTTCATTTATGAGGAGTCATAATTATCACTTAAATTACAGATCACACAATGTCATTTTTTCAATAAAAATGGTCGTGATTGAAAAAATGTCCACGCATGCACAGTTAACTGAATTTATAATGAGTTTTTGTTTACAAATTGACAAGATGTATTTATGTCAAGTAAATGTTAAATTACAAAAATATTGATGACAACTTGGCACTATGCTTGGTTTAAAGGTGAAGTTAACTCATTTATCTATTGATTCCTGTCCATTTTCAATTGCTGACTAGCAGATTTAAGAAACATTATGCCATCTGAAAGGTGACAGGTAAGATTTTTAAATTTCCAGAAGCCCTTAAAGAATGGCTGATATGAAGGGGTGCGGAGACCCAATCATAAAATAACATCCGAACAACCCTTCAGACTGATGATAATATGTGCGTGAATGGGAACCATGTGAACTGTATAGTGATGGGTGGTTGTCAGTATTATGCCGAGGTCTAAATGTCTTAAAGGAATCTCAGTGTCATCCAAGTCCAAAATTTTAAGGGGTCTAAATGGTCAGGGGTCTAAGTGTCTCATTGCCGATGCTCAGTTATCGCACGGCTCTTTCACATGTGCAACTAAATTTTGCCGTGTTTGATGAACATTGACCTTTTCCATAATCAAAACCAAATTTCAAAATATATTTAACTTAGTGCGAAAACGGATCTTCTTAGTTTGTACCTGCTACAAAGAGTTTGTGAGGCATTCTTAATTAAACAAAATTGTGAGGCATAGCATACCTCCTTAACCATCGTGGGCCAGTCGGAAAAGGAAGTAGCTGAAACGATGGAGTTATGGGTAAAATATCGTCGGGTTCTCAATTTATGATTCACTGAGCATTCCAAGAGGGATAGTTAAATATACTTGAAAATACAGTCCATTTGACCTCATTTAGCCAACACTTGTTGACATAATTCGCCAAAAGGCTGGACTGAAGTTCCTAATTTGTAAATCCCCAATTTTTTGAAAGAAACATGCACTGTCATCGAGTTGTAAGAAGTTGTTTGGCACAGTGTAAACAATATGCGCTATTCAGTTGTCAAATAAGGCATAAAGCAATGGTAAATATCCGATGTTTTTCTAATTTTATCATGCCCTCTGACACATTTTCATGACTTTGTGATTGTGAAACAAAACTTACACGGTGTTGAAGTGTTTTGACAATATATGTTGAAATTATCGCCATCCTAAAATGAATTTTCACCAGATGACCGAGGAAACTTTCAGGTAAAATATGGATGTTATAAACGGTTTGAAGATTATCACACAAAGCAATAAACATTGTGGAACAAGGAGGAATTGATTTTTAAGAGCAATTTTTACAGAGTTTTCAGAAATCAGCTGACATGAACAGAGACAAAAAAGTCGTCTGCAGCTTCAGATTTGTTTTTTCATTGGAGATCAGACTATAACAAGTTGTCTGAACCCTTTACCTGAGTTCTAATGACCATGAGAAAGAAAGCTTTTGAAAACATTGTGGGAAAATGCTGGAAACCAGCATTTAATTCTTTTCCCACAGTGTTTGCTAAAGTTCTTTCTGAAGACAAATTTCACTTTTGAGTCGCATTTATTTTCTCATCTACAAATGCTTTCAATTCGGACAAGTCTAAATTTGTGTCATTTAGTAAAGTTTTGAAGCTAAATCAGAGCAAATTGCCAAAGCCTCTGCCACATTTAAGTCATTAACAAACAACAAACTTTTAGACTGGTTCAGATTCAAAGCATTTGCTGATGACAGACTAAGTATTGAATGAATCCGGCAATTTTTGTTTGAAAAGGTAAAAACATTGAGGTAAAAGGAGAAAATGCTGCTTACCAGTATTTTCTCCTTTTCCCACTACAGCTGTATGTTTTCGAAAGCTCTTTTCTTTGTGGTAGTTAAAACCTGTGATTAATTGGTAAAGGGTTAATCCTTTACCACACAATCCCAAGTTTTAACGACCCTAAACTAAAGGGCTTTTGAAAACATTGTGGGAAAAGGTGAAAATGCTGGTAACCAGCATTTTCCCTTTTCCCACAATGTTTTCTGCCCCTTCCAAATCAAATTTAAATTTTTAGTCACATTTATTTTGTCTTCTGCCAATGCTTTCAATTTGGACAAGTCTAAAATTTTGTCGTTTGGTAAAGGGTTAAGACAACAGCAAGGGTTACAACATTCTGCTCTTCATCTGTCTAATAACCCTTTACCAAACGACAAAATTTTAGCCTTGTCTAAATTGGAAGCATTTGCAGACGATAAATGAAATTTGCCATTCAAAGGGTAGAAAGCATTGTGGGAAATGGAGAAAATGCTGCTTACCAGCATTTTTCCTCTTTTTCCCACAATATTTTCAAAAGCCTTCTCCATCAGAGTCATTAAAAGTCAGGATTGTGTGGTAAAGGGTAAAATGATTGGATTAATTTTTGAAAGGATAGATAACATTGTGGAACAAGGAGAAAATGCTGGTGATTAGCATATTCTGTCTTTGGTCCACATTGTTTTCAAAAGGCTTCCTTTTCGAGGTCTGAGGTGGTCAGAGCTGAGGATTGTTTGGTAAATAATTAAACACCAAAATCTGAAACTTTGAAAAGGGATTTCTTTGACTTGCTTTGTTTTGATAGGTTGCCCATGCAACAAAAGTAACCCCATCTTTTGTGGATGAAGTAAAAGGTATTGTTGGCAACAAGAATGTTTCCACAGCTGAAGCAGTGAGGGAACAGCATGGGCATGATGAATCATATCATAAGTATTTTTTTTTTTATACTTAATTATTTTTTCACCATTTAAATCCCTTTTATGAAACTTACCATAATGTTGATTTTTATTTTTATTCATACATGTATTGTGATTAATCAATCAAATATCTATCCAGCCATTACCTTTGATCCATCCATCCACCCATCCATTCATCCATCCATCCATCCATCACTACCACCACCACCATCATCATCATCATCATCATCATCATCATGACATCATCAGTTGATCTTGAGTAATACATGTACTCATATAATGAATTGATATTTGAAAAGTAACCCCCGGAGCAGAAAATAGATAGATGCATTTATATATTAACCCTTTCCCAAACGACAAATTTTGGACTGGTCCAAATTGAAAGAGTTTGCAGACGACAATTTTAAATTTGATGACAATGGCAGAAAGGTCTCAAAAAGGGTAGAAAACACTGTGGGAAAAGGAGAAATTGCTCGTTACAAGCAATTTCTCCTTTTCCCACAATGTTTTCAAAAGACTTGTACTGCAGACACGTGAAAACCAGGGCTTGTTTGGGAAAGGGTTATTCTGTCAGTAAAACAGAGTTATTGCTATTTTGGAGCAGTATTTGGTCAGAATATCGTGCAAAGTAGCCAAGATAGTATCACCAAGTAAATTAACTGGAAATTTTCAGCAATAGATCTTTAAGAGCTAGGCCTCTATTGCTAATGCAAGACTGGTTTTATCAGAATATTCTACAAGGTATCAGACAGTGTAGATTTGAAATCAAACTTCATCTTCTGTACAATCTGATTTTGACCTCTACTGTACATAAGAATAAGCAGCCAAGCCTGCTAGGGCAGTGAATAGCATACAAGACTTTAAAACATGGTAGCTTGTTTGAATCCCATGCTCAGCAAATTCCTTTCCTGGGATTGATGATAGTCACTGTGAATGATGCATTCCTATCTAACCACAGATCATTGTGTTAACGATGGTTATGTGGAAAAGAAGCCATTGGCTTGGGAAGTATTGTGCGAAGTACTTGTAAAATAAGAAACTCTTGTAAAGTATGGATAGGTGCACTTGCCACAGCAATATAACTGTAATAATGTTGAAAATAGCCTTAACCCTTTACCAGACGACAAAATTTTAGCCTTTTCCAAATTGAAAGCCTTTGCAGACGACAATTTCAATGTGGCTGAAATGGTGCAATTTTCTCTTGATAGCGTAGAAAACATTGTGGGAAAAGGAGAAAATGCTGGTTACCAGCATTTTCTCCTTTTCCCACAATGTTTTCAAGAGGCTTTTTCCCCAGGGTCGATAAAAGTCGGGATTGTGTGGTAAAGGCTTAACACAGCAATCAACAGCTTCTTTTAAAAACAGGCAATTCTTTGTTGCAAACAACTGCCCCTTTTTCCAAAACATTTTCTAAACTTGTGAAAAAATTAATTTTCCTTTTCTTCAAAAATTGGTCTTGTGGATTGTTTGTGATATTTTTTGGAGGTCTGAAATCAACTTTTACAGTACAGTGTTAACCCCTTACTAAACAATGAAATTTTTAGAGATGTCCATGTTGAAAAAATTAATCATTTGCGAATGACAAATTAAAATGATGGTATTTATCTATGAACGGGTATAAAACATAGTGGGAAAAGGAGAAAATGCTAGATACCAGCATTTACTCCTTTTACCACAATGTTTTCAAAAGCCTTTATTAGGGTGTTGAAAACACTGAATTGTTTGTTAACCCTTTCCCAAACAAGCCCTGGTTTTCACGTGTCTGCAGTACAAGTCTTTTGAAAACACTGTGGGAAAAGAAGAAATTGCTCGTAACGAGCAATTTCTCCTTTTCCCACAGTGTTTTCTACCCTTTTTGAGAACTTCCTGCCATCTTCATCAAATTTAAAATTGCCGTCTGCAAACTCTTTCAATTTGGACCAGTCCAAAATTTGTCGTCTGGGCAAAAAAAGGGTTAAGGGATTAAAGATAATTTGCAAGTTGTTTGTGTTTTGATTGCAGGGCACAACTACCAGAGGTTGTGGCATTTGCAGAAAATGTTGAGCATGTCAGTAAAGTTGCGCAGCTTTGCAATAACAATGGTATTCCTCTCATTCCTTTTGGAAGTGGGACAGGTCTGGAAGGCGGAGTCAATGCTCTACAGGTAGATTGGGAATTTCCTATGAACACATCTGATTGGATGGTGTCATACGCTACTTTCTTTAAGTTATTTATTGTTTCAGTCATATCACTCCTACAACCTACTTTTTCATGTAGTCTGTGCCTGGTAGAGCAGACTGTAGCATACAGTGCTTGAGACCAGGAGGTGTCTGGTATAAATCCCCTGCCAGACCAGTTTCTTTCTGAGGATTGATGATAGTCCTTTTGACAGGATTCATTTGTCTTTGACCGCTGATTATTGTTTCTATGATTGTTATGTGGGAAAGCAGGCAGTGGCTTAGGAAGAACATTGTGCAATTTATTGATACAAAAGAAACTCAATGGAAAGCATGGATAGGTGCATTGACCGTCACGATATGACTAATAATGTTGAAACTGGCGTTAAACACCATACAAACAAACAAAATGTATTCATGGGTGTGCTTTGTTCACCAGTATTGGGCTAGTACTCATAAGTCCCCCCACCCCCAGGACACTGTCATAAAAAAACCATTGTCTTGAGTGAGAATAGAATCTAACTCAGGACCTCCAGAATGTGAACCCTATAACTTAACCTTTTACCACACAATCCCGACTTTTAACGACCCTGAGAAAGAGGTCTTTTGAAAACATTGTGGGAAAAGGAGAAAATGCTGGTAGCCAGCATTTTCTCCTTTTCTCACAATGATTTCCACTCTTCCCAAAACAAATTTAAACTTATCAGTCAAATTTATTCTGTCGTCTGCAATTGCTTTCGATTTGGACTAGTCTAATATTATATCGTTTGGTAAAGTGTTAATCACTGTGGCATGCAGGACCTTTGTGAAGTATAAAATGTTGTACACTTACATACTTTTTCCCCCATATTTGTCCCTAACTATTATTCACTGGTTTTTCTTGATCTGAATCAATTTTAACCCTTTCTGTGCCATTCACAACTGTAAATGACTTTTCAGCCAGTGTATGTTAAAGATCAGGTCGCAGAAAACTTGCAGTTTGAACTTTGATCTACATTATTTGCTTTGCTTAGACTTTCTGGATAAAAGTAACCTGAAAATTGAAGCTGCATGTATTTTGGTCCTGTGGAATAGCTGTCAAAGTTAATACCCCTATTGCTCAGGGGGTATGTTTTTGCAAATTACTGGCCTTTAATAGTTTGAGGTACATGGCCTTCGAAAACATTTTGGGAAAAGGAGAAAATGCTGGTGACCAGCATTTTCTCCTTTTCCCACAATATTTTCTATTCTATTAAAGACAGATCTCACCATTTAAATAAGAATTAATTTGTCATCTGCAAATGGTTTCAATTTGAACCAGTCAAAAATTTTGTTGTTTGGTAAAGAGTTAAGTCATCTTTTGTGAGATTTCTGCTGTCTGTTGTAGGGAGGTTTATGTTTAGATGTAACAAAGATGAACCAGATTGTACAGGTCAATGCTGACGACTTTGACTGTACCGTGGAATGTGGTGTGACCAGAGTGGGTTTAAATAATTATCTCAGGGACACAGGCTTGTGGTTTCCTATAGGTTAGTAATGTTGATAAGAAGTTTAGACAAGAGTGGGTTTACATAATTATTTCAGAGACACAGGCTATAATTACCCTAGGGACCCAGGCTTGTGATTATCTATAGGTGAGTGAAGATAATCGGAAGAAACTCTCTATAATATATTTTTTGCTGTCAGTAAATGGTTTCATTATAATGTCAGCCAACTGACTACTTGGTTGCTCAATCAGGCTGGCTGAACAAGTGAGTGGTTACCAGCATTTTCTTCTTTTCACATAATGTTTTCAAAAGTCCTCTTCCTTCAGGTCATTTAAAGTCAGGATTCTGTGGTAAAGGGTTAACCCCTTTACCACACATTACTACCTTTTAATGACACTGGGAATGAAGCCTTTTGAAGACTGTGGGAAAAGGTGAAAATGCTGGTAATCAGCATTTTCTTCTTTTCCCACAATGTTTTCTACCCTTTCAAAGGGATTTTTTCTTTTTTTTTTTGAAAAAAAAAAAAACAAGCGTAGTCATGTATTAGTAAACGCAATAAAATATTTGATATTTCAAATTCAAATTTGAAGTATGTGAGCTGGCTAAAATAATGCATTACTTAACATTAGGTAAGTACTAGTATAACCCTGGTTAAGAAAAAAAAAAACAAAAAAACCCAATTTACCCTTTCTGCGCTACAGGCAAAATCAGGGACTTTAAGGGATGGCATAGATTAAGATCAGACTGCATAGAATGTGCAGTCTGATCTTGGATCTATATCAACCGCTTGTTTTGTCAAGTCTGTAGGCTAATAATTCGACTTGGGCTACTAATTTGACAACCACTTTTCCATGACTCGTTCAACAATTCTGATTTCTCATCGCGAGAATACGTTTTTGTCGAAGAAGTGGGTGGGGAAATGACAGTGATCTTTGTTTCTTCTGCCTCGCTAGTTGCATACAGTCAGTATTTCTTGTGGTATCATTCCTTGGAAATGCAGACTAAACCCCTGAAGGACGGTCTGACTTGGATTTTCTTGCAAAATGTCCTATAAAGCAAAACATGTTTAAGCTGTTTATGCTTTCGCGCCATCTAGTGAAACTGTCCTTGTACTACTATTTCCTTCATGACGAGTCGGATGTCTTCCTTTATACTAATATGCCTTCTTAGTACTCCAGATTTGATTTGAAAAGAAATGAGATCATTCAAAAGGACAAACACGCCCGAACTAAGGAACCTAGACGAACAAGCTCGGGCGAACAAGCCCGGGGACAAAAAAGCTTGTTTCCATGCACACTAAATTGCCAAAAAAAAAAAAAACCTCCCAAAAACATCCTTACCCAACTGCGCTGGCTGACATGTGTCAATACCTTTTGTTGAGTCTTTACTAAATGTCAGAATTTTAGACTTGTCCAAATTAAAAGCATTTGCAGATGGCAAATTAAATATGACTATAAAATGGAAATTTGTTTTAGGCAGGGAAGAAAACATTATGGGAAAAGAAGAAAATGCTGGTTACAAGCATTTTCTTCTTTTCCCAAAGTGTTTTCAAAAGGCCGTCTTCCTTAAGGTCGTTAAAAGTCGGGATTATGTGGTAAAGGGTTAAACCACCTTTTCACAGATCATGACTCAAATGTATTTTTCAGATCCTGGAGCTGATGCCAGTTTATGTGGGATGTGTTCTACAAGTGCCTCAGGTACAAATGCTGTTAGATATGGTACAATGCGCGAGAATGTTTTGAATTTAGAAGTTGTTCTGGCAGATGGTCGAGTCATTGACACCTCCGGACCTGGCAGAAGAACAAAGTATGTACATGTATCTCTACATATAGCCCATCTGTTATACTGCTTTCAGATAATCTTAATCATTTTTGTCAGAAAAAACATACTCATAGACACTACAACATATCACTATTTTTATAAAAAATATGTTTTAACCCTTTCCCAAATGACAAATATTAGATGCTCCCAAATTCAAAACATTAGCAGACGACAAATTCAAAATTAATACAAATTAGCTTAAGTTCTCTGATAGGATAGAAAACATTGTGGGGAAAGGAGAAAATGCTAGGTACCAGCATTTTTTCCTTTTCCCACAATGTTTTCTAAAGGCTTCTTCTGTAGGGTTTTTAAAACACTGGATTGTTTGGTAAAGGGTTAAAGGGGCTTATTTAGATTTATTTGCTGTAAATCAGAATTCTCTGTAAAACACTGATAACTATACTTTAAAACACTGATGCCATAAATATACTGTTTTCTGCAAGTGTAAAGAAACTGAATGTCATAGTCAGTATAAGAACATGCCAATTTGATGTTTTTAACTATTTGTCAGATGATAAAATTTTGGCCTTGTCCAAACACTTGAAGACGATGTTACTCAAAACATAAAATTTGTCTTTCATAGTGTAGGAAACATTTTGGGAATGGAGAAAATGCAGATTTTCTCCTTTTTCTATAATGTTTTCTGAATTTTTTTTTGCTGGGGGTCATTGAAAGTCAGATTTGTATGATAAAGGGTTAAAAACAGAATTCTCAGTGCTACAAATGGTAACTGTCAATCTTTATGAGATCAGACATGCCATTATCCTACTTATAACCAGCTTTGTGTCCTTCTGCGACAATATTTTCTACCCTTTCAGGGACAAATCCCTTCATTTTATCCATATTTGTTTTCAAGTGGAAGGTTCTAAAATTTTGTTCTTTGGTTAAGAGTTTATCAGCATTTTCTTCTTTTCCCACAATTTTTTTCTACCCAATCAAAGACAAAGCCCATCATTTGATCCACATTTATTTGTCATCTGCAATACAGCCTGCAACACACAAATGAGACATTCGAATATTTGTGTAACGTTCCATCTCGGATTAGCCTGCGCAGTCGGTGCAGGCTAATCCGAGACAGCACTTTACAACTACATAAGATTTTTTCACACAGGAGATTTTCGTGAAACAGAAAATAGCACAAAAACGGGAAGTGTCATCTCGGATTAGTCACAGACTGCACAGGCTGATCGTGGACGGCACACTCTTACGCATAATGTCCGAAGGCCCTTTTTCATGTGTTGCATGCCATACATGTATATGCATTGTATATGTGCCAGTCTGAAATTTTGTTGTCTTGTAAAGAGAAAATGAACATACATGTATATGGCTATATTTTCATCAATGATTGTGATAGGATTACCAATGTCAGGAATGTTAGTATAGATTCTTTTTGAAAAGTTTTCAGTATTGTTCTAGAAATTAAATAAGCCTACCATATTCCTGTAAGTAAAATGTTATTCTAACATGACTTGTGAATTCTGTTCTATAAACACAATGCAATAGAACCATGGTAAAATATCATCATACTATGTAAAAAATGTTGCGGATGGCTGTTCCATATCTCCGCCCTCGGATATTTTATCAATGAAAGTCACATACCAATTCATGATTATAAGTTAGTGTGGTGTAGATCTTCATCTAAACTCAGTCTTTTTTAGCTCCACTGGCCGAAGGCCAGCGGGCTTATGTCATGGCCCGGTGTCCATCGTGTGTCCGTGCGTGCGTGCGTGCGTGCGTCCGTCCGTCCGTGTGTTAACTTTTATTTCAAACATCTTCTTCTCTGAAACTACCTATCCAATTTTCATGAAACTTCACAGAAATGATCCTGCCATAGTCCTCTTTAGAATTTCTTGAAAGAATTTGATTCCTTCAAAAACTCTGGTTGCCATGGCAACAAAACTGAAAAATATTGGAAATCTTTAAAAATCTTCTTGTCTGAAACCATAAGGCATAGGGCTACCAAATTTGGCATGTAGCTTTATGTAGTAGACCTCTATCATGTTTCTTGAAATTATAGCCCTGGGGTCAAAATTGGCTCTGCCCCAGGGGTCACAAGTTTTACATAGGCTTATATAGAGAAAACTTTAAAAATCTTCTTGTCCGAAACCATAAGGCATAGGGCTACCGAATTTGGCATGTAGCTTTATGTAGTAGACCTCTATCATGTTTCTTGAAATTATAGCCCTGGGGTCAAAATTGGCTCTGGCCCAGGGGTCACAAGTTTTACATAGGCTTATATAGAGAAAACTTTAAAAATCTTCTTGTCTGAAACCATAAGGCATAGGGCTACCAAATTTGGCATGTAGCTTTATTAGCTCACCTGAGCACATAGTGCTCAGGGTGAGCTATTGTGATCAATCGTTGTCCGGCGTCCGTCTGTCCGTGTGTCCGTCCGTCCGTGTGTCTGTCCGTCCGTCCGTCCGTGAACAATCACTTAAAAAATCTTCTCCTCTGAAACCGCCCAACAGATTTCAGTGAAACTTCACAGAAATGATCCTTAGGTGATGCACTTTCAAAATACTTCAAAGATTTGAATTCCATGAAGAACTCTGGTTGCCATGGCAACCGAGAGAAAAAACTTTAAAAATCTTCTTGTCCCAAACCGTAAGGGCTAGAGCTCTCATATTTGGCATGTAGCATCATCTAGTGGCCCTCTACCAAAATACTTCAAATTATGGCCGTAGTGTTGAAAATGGCCCTATGTTGTGGGTTCTCGGATTTCACATAGAGATAAAGAAGGAAATCTTTAAAAATCTTCTTGTCCCAAACCATAAGGGCTAGAGCTCTTATATTTGGCATGTAGTATCATCTAGTGGCCCTCTACCAAAATACTTCAAATAATGGCCCTAGTGTGGAAATTGGCCCTATGTTGTGGGTTCTCGGATTTCACATAGAGATAAAGAAGGAAATCTGTAAAAATCTTCTTGTCCCAAACCGTAAGGGCTAGAGCTTTCATATTTGGCATGTAGCATCATCTAGTGGCCCTCTACCAAAATACTTCAAATTATGGCTGTAGTGTTGAAAATGGCCCTATGTTGTGGGTTCTCGGATTTCACATAGAGATAAAGAAGGAAATCTTTAAAAATCTTCTTGTCCCAAACCATAAGGGCTAGAGCTCTCATATATGGCATGTAGTATCATCTAGTGGCCCTCTACCAAAACACTTCAAATTATGGCCGTAGTGTTGAAAATGGCCCTATGTTGTGGGTTCTCGGATTTCACATAGAGATAAAGAAGGAAATCTGTAAAAATCTTCTTGTCCCAAACCTTAAGGGCTAGAGCGTTCATATTTGGCATGTAGCATCATCTAGTGACCCTCTACCAAAATACTTCAAATTATGGCCGTAGTGTTGAAAATGGCCCTATGTTGTGGGTTCTCGGATTTCACATAGAGATAAAGAAGGAAATCTTTAAAAATCTTCTTGTCCAAAACCATAAGGGCTAGAGCTCTCATATATGGCATGTAGTATCATCTAGTGGCCCTCTACCAAAATACTTCAAATTGTGGCCGTAGTGTGGAAATTGGCCCTATGTTGTGGGTTCTCGGATTTCACATAGAGATAAAGAAGGAAATCTTTAAAAATCTTCTTGTCCCAAACCTTAAGGGCTAGAGCTTTCATATTTGGCATGTAGCATCATCTAGTGGCCCTCTACCAAAATACTTCAAATTATGGCCCTATGTTATGGGTTCTCGGATTTCACATAGAGATAAAGAAGGAAATCTGTAAAAATCTTCTTGTCCCAAACCTTAAGGGCTAGAGCTCTCATATTTGGCATGTAGCATCATCTAGTGACCCACTACCAAAATACTTCAAATTATGGCCCTAGTGTTGAAAATGGCCCTATGTTGTGGGTTCTCGGATTTCACATAGAGATAAAGAAGGAAATCTTTAAAAATCTTCTTGTCCCAAACCATAAGGGCTAGAGCTCTCATATATGGGATGTAGTATCATCTAGTGGCCCTCTACCAAAATACTTCAAATTGTGGCCGTAGTGAGGAAATTGGCCCTATGTTGTGGGTTCTCGGATTTCACATAGAGATAAAGAAGGAAATCTGTAAAAATCTTCTTGTCCCAAACCGTAAGGGCTAGAGCTTTCATATTTGGCATGTAGCATCATCTAGTGGCCCTCTACCAAAATACTTCAAATTATGGCCCTAGTGTTGAAAATGGCCCTATGTTGTGGGTTCTCGGATTTCACATAGAGATAAAGAAGGAAATCTTTAAAAATCTTGTCCCAAACCTTAAGGGCTAGAGCTCTCATATATGGGATGTAGTATCATCTAGTGGCCCTCTACCAAAATACTTCAAATTATGGCCCTAGTGTTGAAATTGGCCCTATGTTGTGGGTTCTCGGATTTCACATAGAGATAAAGAAAGAAATCTGTAAAAATCTTCTTGTCCCAAACCTTAAGGGCTAGAGCTTTCATATTTGGCATGTAGCATCATCTAGTGGCCCTCTACCAAAATACTTCAAATTGTGGCCCTAGTCTTGAAAATGGCCCTATGTTGTGGGTTCTCGGATTTCACATAGAGATAAAGAAGGAAATCTTTAAAAATCTTCTTGTCCCAAACCATAAGGGCTAGAGCTCTCATATATGGCATGTAGTATCATCTAGTGGCCCTCTACCAAAATACTTTAAATAATGGCCCTAGTGTGGAAATTGGCCCTATGTTGTGGGTTCTCGGATTTCACATAGAGATAAAGAAGGAAATCTGTAAAAATCTTCTTGTCCCAAACCGTAAGGGCTAGAGCGTTCATATTTGGCATGTAGCATCATCTAGTGGCCCTCTACCAAAATACTTCAAATTATGGCCCTAGTGTTGAAAATGGCCCTATGTTGTGGGTTCCCGGATTTCACATAGAGATAAAGAAGAAAATCTTTAAAAATCTTCTTGTCCCAAACCATAAGGGCTAGAGCTCTCATATATGGCATGTAGCATCATCTAGTGGCCCTCTACCAAAATACTTCAAATAATGGCCCTAGTGTTGAAATTGGCCCTATGTTGTGGGTTCTCGGATTTCACATAGAGATAAAGAAGGAAATCTGTAAAAATCTTCTTGTCCCAAACCGTAAGGGCTAGAGCTTTCATATAGGGCATGTAGCATCATCTAGTGACCCTCTACCAAAATACTTTAAATTATGGCCCTGGTGTTAAAAGTTGACCCTATGTTGTGGGTTCTCGGATTTCACATAGAGATAAAGAAGGAAATCTTTAAAAAATCTTCTTGTCCCAAACCATAAGGGCTAGAGCTTTCGTATTTGGCATGTAGCATTATGGTGTTGAGCTGAGTTGCATTTCAGGTGAGCGATTTAGGACCATCGTGGTCCTCTTGTGTAGTAAACCTCCATCATGTTTCTTGAAATTATAGCCCTGGGGTCAAAATTGGCTCTGCCCCAGGGGTCAGAAGTTTTACATAGGCTTATATAGAGAAAACTTTAAAAATCTTCCTGTACCTAGCCATAAGGCCTAGAGCTACCAAATTTTTTATTTAGCTTGATCTAGTTGGGGTCTACCAAAAGTGCCCAAATTATAGTCCTGGGGTCAATTTGGCCTCATGCTGGGCAGGGGGGGGGGTTCACAAGATTGGCTTACATAGGGAAAACTTTTAAATCTTGGTGTACATAGCCATAAGGCTTAGGCTACCAAATTTTGCATAATTATAGCATTATCTAGTGGACAACTACAAAGAGGGCCCAAGTTACAGCCCTAGGATCAAGTTTGGCCCTGCACCAGGGGTCACAAGTTTTACATGGGTTTATGGAGTGAAAAGTTCAGAAACCGTCTTGTTACTAGCCATAAGGCCAAGAACTCCCAAATTTGGCATGTTATTCTTCTAACATATTCCCCATTTAGTCCGACTGTAGCCCTGGGGTCAAAGTTTTATAAGGGCTTATATAGTGAAGACTTCTCTTCATGGTTTATATTTATGAGCCAGTGGAGCGATACAGGGCCATCATGGCCCTCTTGTTGTTGTTTAAAATGGAGAAGATAAAATAATAAACTATGAATGAAGATGAAGAACTGTTCATTTGAAACATCCTTATACTGTATTTCTAGCTGCAATAATGACATCATGAATGATGTATGATTTCAACGTGATGTTTACCTGTGAAAAAAAGTCTTCTCAAATGAAGACAAAAGATTTTGATTTTTTTTCCCTTTGATCAAGTATTGGCTATGTTAGAATTGAAATAATCTTCTTTCTACGGTAGCTGGTCGCTCAATAAACCATGGTTGTGAGTTATGAGGCGCAATGAATAATCCACTTGGGCTATCGTCCTGGTGGTTCATTTATTGTGCCTCATAACTCACAGCCGTGGTTTACTGAACGACAGACCATGATAGAAAGAAGATTATTTCTTAATTTTCCTTACAGAAAAACTTCCGCTGGATACAACCTCACAAACCTGTTTGTAGGATCAGAAGGGACTTTGGGTATCATTACAAAATCTACGCTCAGACTTCATGGGATTCCAGAAGCTGTAAGTCTGTCCTTCCCTTACTGTGTCTATCTCTTGCTTTGGTTAACCCTGTATCACAGAATCCAGAATTTCAACAACTGGTATGAAAAGGTCTTATGAAAACATTATGGAAAAACAAGAAAATATTGGTTTTCTGTTCTTTTCTTTCAAATCTCATTATTTGAGCAACATTTAGTTAATCATCTGAAAGGCTTTTAATTTGAGCAAGTCTAAAATTCTGTCACATGATAAAGGGTTAAATGATTATTTGTTTGTTTGTATGCTGTTTGACTTTGCTGTTCAACACAGTTTTCGACATTATTTCAGTTATAACGTGGTGGTCAGTGCACCTATCCATGCTTTCCTAGAGTTTCTTTAACCCTTTACCACACAATCCCGAATTTTAATAATCCTGAGGAAAGAAAGCTTTTGAAAACATTGTGGAAAAAGGAAAAAAATGCTGGTTACCAGCTTTTTCTCCTTTCACACAATGTTTTCTATCCTATCATTTTAACAAAGTGTTGTGTGGTAAACAGTTAACCAGTGCATTACACAATATTCTTTCCAAGCCACTAGCAGCTTTGTGACATAACCATTTTATGACAGTGATCAGGGATGAGAGAGGATTGAATGCAGTTACAACAGCAATAATAAATCCTTGGAAAGAAATTGGCTGAGCTGGGGATTCCAACCAGGAGAACCCCTGGTATCAGGTCCTGTAAGTTTCCGACTTTACTACTGTAACATGCAACGGCCTGGTCACCCATCCAGGCACTAACCTAATGCATGTTGCTTAACTATCATGGAGAGAACTACACCATACCGCATCGCTGTAAAAGCTAGCTCAACAGCAAGGCAGGTTTGAAGTGCTTATATATGTAACCTCTCTCCCTGACACTACAGGGCTTGGTGAATTACATGATTTTCAAGTAATAGAAACTAATCTAGAAACAGAAGGATTTTTTTTTTTCATTGATATAGAGGATGTTTTGATAAAGCAGCAGTTGCTTTTAGCTCCACTGGCTGAAGGCCAGTGGGCTTATGTCATGGCCTGGTGTCCGTCATGCATCTGTGTGTCCGTCCGTGAATCCGTGCGTTAACTTTTATTTCAAACATCTTCTTCTCTGAAACTACCCATCCAATTTTCATGAAACTTCACAGAAATGATCCTGCCATGGTCCTCTTCAGAATATCTTGAAAGAATTTGATTCCTTCAAAAACTCTGGTTGCCATGGCAACAAAACTGAAAAATATTGGAAATCTTTAAAAATCTTCTTGTCTGAAACCATAAGGCATAGGGCTACCAAATTTGGCATGTAGCTTTATGTAGTAGACCTCTATCAAGTTTCTTCAAATTATAGCCCTGGGGTCAAAATTGGCTCTGCCCCAGGTGTCACAAGTTTTACATAGGCTTATATAGAGAAAACTTTAAAATCTTCCTGTACCTAGCCATAAGGCCTAGAGCTACCAAATTCTGCATGTAGCTATATCTAGTGGGCCTCTACCAAGCAGGCCAAAATTTTAGCCCTGGGGTCAAAATTGGCCCTGCCGCAGGGGTCAGAAGTTTTACATGGGCTTACATGGTGACAACTTAAGAAATCTTCCTGTTTTGATTTTTAGCTCCACTGGCCAAAGGCCAGCGGGCTTATGTCATGGCCCGGTGTCCGTCGTGCGTCCGTCCGTCCGTTAACTTTTATTTCAAACATCTTCTTCTCTGAAACTACCCATCCAATTTTCATGAAACTTCACAGAAATGATCCTGCCATGGTCCTCTTCAGAATTTCTTGAAAGAATTTGATTCCTTCAAAAACTCTGGTTGCCATGGCAACAAAACTGAAAAATATTGGAAATCTTTAAAAATCTTCTTGTCTGAAACCATAAGGCATAGGGCTACCAAATTTGGCATGTAGCTTTATGTAGTAGACCTCTATCAAGTTTCTTCAAATTATAGCCCTGGGGTCAAAATTGGATCTGCCCCAGGGGTCACAAGTTTTACATAGGCTTATATAGAGAAAACTTTAAAAATCTTCCTGTACCAAGCCATAAGGCCTAGAGCTACCAAATTTTGCATGTAACTATATCTAGTGGGCCTCTACCAAGCAGGCCAAAATTTTAGCCCTGGGGTCAAATTGGCCCCGCTGCAGGGGTAACAAGTTTTACATGGGTGTACATAGTGAGACAACTTAAGAAATCTTCCAGTACCTAGCCATAAGGCCTAAAGCTACCAAATTTTGCATTTAGCTTGATCTGGTGGGGGTCTACCAAAAGTGCCCAGATTACAGTCCTGGGGTCAATTTGGCCTCATGCTGGGTGGGGTGGGGCGGGGGGGGGGGCGAAGGTGCACAAGATTAACATGGGCTTATATAGGGAAAACTTTTAAATCTTGGTGTACATAGCCATAAGGCTTAGGGCTACCAAATTTTGCATAATTATAGCTCTGTCTAGTGGACAACTACAAAGAGGGCCCAAGTTACAACCCTAGGATCAAGTTTGGCCCTGCACCAGGGGTCACAAGTTTTACATGGGTTTATGGAGTGAAAACTTCAGAAACCGTCTTGTTACTAGCCATAAGGCAAGAACTCCCAAATTTGGTCATAAACATGTGCTTATAGGGTGAAAATTCAAAAAATCCTTTTGCTCCTAACCGCAAACCCAAGGGCAAATCTGGAGCACTTTTGATTTTTTTTTTTAAATTAGCCTTGCATTAGGGGTCTTATGTTTTACAGAGGCTTCATATGGACGAAACTTGAAAATCACCGTATTTATAACCATACAGCATAGACCTGTATTATTTTGGCATGTGGCTTTATCTTGTGGACCTCTACCAGGGTTCAAGTGATTATCGCTCTGGGATCAAAAATGGCTTTTCCCTGCGGGTCTCAACTTTAACATGGGCTTTTACAAAGAAAACTTTGTAAGTCTTCATTTTGAAACCATTTGGCTCAGAATTGAAATGTTTAGTATTTATGGTTTATATTTATAAGCCAGTGGAGCGATACAGGGCCATCATGGCCCTCTTGTTTTTTTTTGAAATTAGCCTTGCTTTCGGGGTCTTATGTTTTACAGAGGCTTCATATGGACAAAAATTGAAAATCACCTTATTTATAACCATACAGCATAGACTTGTATTATTTTGGCATGTGGCTTTATCTTGTGGACCTCTACCAGGGTTCAAGTAATTATATCTCTGGGATCAAAAATGGCTTTGCCCTGCGGGTCTCAACTTTCACTTGGGCTTTTACAGAGAAAACTTTGTAAGTCTTCATGTTGAAACCATTTGGCTCAGAATTGAAATGTTTAGCATTTATGGTTTATATTTATAAGCCAGTGGAGCAATACAGGGCCATCATGGCCCTCTTGTTTGTATTTTTTTCATAAGTCTGCCTGCAGCACAGGTGTTTTAACTCTTTACCAAAGGACAAAATTTTAGCCTTGTCCAAATTGAGAGCATTTGCAGACAACAAAATGAACATGACTCAAAACTTGAACTTTGTATTGGGAAGGGTAGAAAACATTGTGGGAAAAGGAAAAAATGCTTGTTATCAGCATTTTCTCCTTTTCCCACAATGTTTTCTAAAGGCTTATCTTTTAGGGTCATTAAAAGTCGGGATTGTGTGGTAAAGGGTTAAGTAATATTTTCCAGTCTTTACCAAACAACAAATTTTTGATTTTGCAGATGACAAAATAAATGTGTCTCAAAAATTGAAATTTGGTTTTGGAAGGTAAGGTCGGGAAAAGGAGAGAAATGCCCATTACCAGCATTTTCTCCCTTTTCCGCTGTCTTCTCAGAAGTGTTCTTCCTTTAGGATGTGAACACTTGGGATTGCATGGTGAAAGGTTTTACTATTGTAGGTTGAATATCTGTCACATTTACAGGCATTGTCAGTGACCTGCCAACCATTGTTAAAAGTTTTATTTTGTATTAAAGTTTGTTAAATATGTGTTATATTTTCAGACATTGTCCGCAACATGCCACTTTCCAGATGTCCAATCAGCTGTAGATACAACTGTCCAGGCATTGCAATGTGGAATACCAATGGCCAGAATAGGTAAAGTGATTGAACTGCACTCTGAGGAAAGGGGGTTTGATGAATTGTACCAAGCAAGTCATCATATAATTACGATCGAAAAAATCAATTTTGTCTAACAAGCTTTTGAATCATGAGGTAAACTGGTCATTTGACATAAAGAAAATTGATCAAAAGCAGAAAGTTTCGACCCATGTCAGCCTGTGTGGATTGCAGGTCCATTAACCCTTTACCATACAGTCCCGACTTTTAACAACCCCGAGAAAAGAAGCCTTTTGAAAACAATGTGGGAAAAGGAGAAAATGCTGTTAACCAGCATTTGCTCCTTTTCCCACAATGTTTTCTAACCTCTCAGAAACAAATACAATACTTTTAGCCACATTTAATTTGTCATCTGCGAATGCTTTCAATTTGGACCAGTCAGAAATATTGTCGTTTGGTCAAGAGTTAAAACCCCCTTCCACAGAGCAAGGTTCAATTGAATAGCCTTGCATAGTAGATAGGTGGTTTAATTCTTTACCAGACAACAGTATTTTAAACTTGTCCAATTAGAAAGCATTTTTAGACAACAAATTAAATGTGGCTCAAATAGTGGAATTTGTTTTCTAAAGGTAGAAAGCATTTTGGGGAAATGGAAAATGGTCAACAGCATTTTCTCTTTTTCCTATTATGTTTTCAAAAGCTTTTTTGTTCAAGGTACTTAAAATTAAATGATGGCAATCTTCTTTGTAAGGGTAGAAAACATTGTTGGAAAAGAGGAATATTAACTCTTTACCAAACGCCAAATTTTTTAACTTGACCAAATTGAAAGCATTTGCAGACGACAAATTAAATACAGCTTAAGTGGTAATTTCTGTCCTTGATAGAGTAGAAAAAATTGTGGGAAAAGGAGAAAATGCTGGTCACTGGCATTTTCTTCATTTCCCACGATGTTTTCATAAACCTTCTCTTTCAGGGTCATTAAAACTCGGGATTGTGTGGTCAAGGGTTAAATTTAGCTCAAATGAAGGGATTTGCTCTGTATCGATTACTCCAAAATCATATAGAATGTTTCTAAGCACCCTTTAAGGTAAAGTGGGATTTGTCTCTGAAAGAGTAGAAAACATAGTTGGAAAAGGAGAACATGCGTCTTACTAGCACATATCTCCTTTTTCCACAATGATTTATTTAGTCCTGTTTAATCTTGGTCTTTCCTACATGGGATCGTTCGATAAAGGATAAAACATTAAAAAAGATTAACTCTTTACCACATTACAAAATTTAAGACTTGTCCGAATTGAAAGCACTAGCGGACAACAAATTAAATGTGGCTCAAATGATGAGACTTTCTGTAAAAGGTAGCAAACATTGTTGGAAAAGGGAAAAGTGCTAGTTAACAGCATTTTCTCCCTTTTCCACATTGTTTTCAAAGGCTTCTTCTGTCAGAGCTGTTAAAACTTGGGATGTTGTGGTAAAGGAGTAGTAATAACTCTATATCAAACAAAATTTAAGATTTGACCAATTTGAAAGGACTTCCAGACAACTATTGTTGCCCAAAAGATCATTTCTGTCATTGAAATGGTAGAAAACATTGTGGAAAAGGAGAAAATGCTGGTTACCAGCATTTTCTCCTTTTTCAGCAATGTTTTCAAAAGTGTTCTTCTTCAAGGTTTTTAGAACTCTGGATTGTTTGATAAAGGGTTAAAAAATGAATGTACACATGCAATTAATTATTACACTGACAAACTCGGTATTTACAGAGTTTTTGGATGAAGTGTCTATAGATGCGTGTAACAAATTCAGCAAGCTAGATCTGACTGTTGCTCCCTCACTGTTTCTCGAATTCCATGGTGCTGAGTCGGGCTTACAAGGCCAAGTTGATGTTGTAGGTATGTATGTTTAGATGTTGGGAGCATCTTTTAGTTTCTAGACTGAAATTTCTGTGGTAGGGATCTTTATTTATCATGTAACCTATCCTTTTTTCAGTCTAATATACCCATTGTGAATTTTCTTGTCTTACACACATTTGAGATGAGATTTTGTGCCATCTAGACCGCTTTTAGAGAAGTGAATAAAGTTTTATACATGGCAATGGGTGTGCATGTATGGTTTTGCATTTTTAGCTCCACTGGCCAAAGGCCAGCGGGCTTATGTTATGGCCTTGTGTTCGTCATGCGTGCGTGCGTACGTACGTACGTAAACTTTTATTTCAAACATCTTCTCTGGAACTACCCATCGGATTTTAACGAAACTTCACAGAAATTATCCTGGCATGGCCCTCTTCAGAAATTCTTCAAAGAATTTGATTACTATCAAAACTGTGGTTCCCATGGCAACAAAACTGAAAAACATTGGAAATCTTGAAAAATCTTCTTGTCCAAAACCATAAGGCCAAGGGTTACCAAATTTGGCATGTACCTTCATCTAATGGACCTCCACAAAAACTCTTCAAATTATAGCCCCGGGGTCAAAATTGGCCCTGCCCCAGGGATCACAAGTTTTACATAAGTTTAGATAGTGGAAATTTTAAATATCTTCTTGTTCTAAACCTGGTCCAGAGCTACCAAATTTAGCATGTAGCTTCATCTTTGGACTTCAACAAAAATCCTTCATATAATAGCTTCAGCATCAAAATTGGACCCGCCTGGTGGGTCAAAAGGAGAAAATATTGGAAATTTTTAAAATTCTTCTTGTCTGAAATCATAACGCCTAGGGATACCAAATTTGGCATTTAGCTTCACCAAATAGACCTTGACAAAAACCGTTCAAATTATAGCTCTCTCAAAATTGGCCCAGCCCAATGGGTCACAAGTTATACATAGGTTTCTATAGTGAAAACTTTAAAATATTTTCTTGTCCTAAAACCATATGGCCGAGGCCTATTAAATTTTGTTTGTAGCTTCATCTAATGGACTTCTAAAAATTGGCTCGGCCAGAGGGATCACAAGTTTTACATAGGTTTATATCGTGAAAGCTTCAAATTATAGCCCGGAGGTCAGAATTTGCCCAGCCCCAGAGGTCACAAGTTTTATATAGGTTTATGTAGTGAAAATTTTTTATATCTTCTTGTTGTAAACCATATGGCCTAGGGCTACTAAATTCTGCATGTAGCTTCAACTAATGGACCTTTACAAAAAACTGTGGTCAAAATTGGCCCTAACCTGCAGGTCACAAGTTTTACATAAGCTTATATAGTGAAAACTTTAAAAGTCTTCTTGTCCTAAACCATATGGCCTTATACCAGTTATAGACCCGGTGTCAAAACTGGTCTAGGGGAGCGATACAGGGCCATCATGGCCCTCTTGTTCTTCATGAAATAACGCTATACAATATAAAGAATCTGAAATTCCATGGCTTTGAGATAAAACTTTATTAAACTTGTCTGAAAAAATGTTATTAAGCTTGTGGGAGGCTTGCTTTATCATGTTTTTCTAGACTTGTTTGATATAATTTTATCTCAAATGCTAACTTACGTCAGACCCTACATGTATATGTCAGTATAATAATTCAAATAAGAAAGGCTATTCATACTAGTATTTAAACATAGTTTTGGGTCAAGAAGCTAAATATCTTTCTTTGTGCCAAGCTTGGTAGTTCAGTCAGTAATGTGCTGGACTTGGAACCCAGAGGTCCCTGGTCATTTCCCAGTTCTGCCAAATTCTTTCAGGGATTGATGATAGTCATTACAGCTGGCCTTTCTCACTGCTTGACATCGTTTCAATGACATTTGTTTTGGAAAAGCAGCCATTGACTTTCAAAGAATGTTGTGTGAATTACTGAACAGAAACTTCAGAAATTAAGATGGTTGCACTAGGTGAAGTGGTATAACTGTAATGATATTGAAAATGGCATGGGATGTGTCTGAGATATCTTTGCTTATAATGTAACAAGTTCTGTTACTCCATGTTGCAGAGGAATTGGTAAAAATGAACAATGGGTCTGACTTTAAATGGGCAATAGATCCTGATGAGAGGAACCACCTGTGGAAAGCCAGACATGAAATACTGTATGCCTGTATGGCCTTAAAACCGGGCTCTAAGGTAAGAGTTTTAGGTTTATCATTAACCAAACAACTTACCCTTTTGAAGAAAGATTTTGTCATTTGAGCAATGTTTAATTTGTCGTTTTGCGAATGCTTTCAAGTAAGTCTAGTTTAAGATTTTGTTGCTTGGTAAAGAATTCTAGGTGCTAGCATTGTCCAAATTGAAAGCAATTGCATATAACAATTCAAATGTGCCGTAATGATGGGAATTGTCTTTCCAGGGATCGAAACCATGATGGGAAAAGGAGAAAATGATAAATAACTTCATTCTTTCTTTTTTCCACAATGTTCACTAAAATCAGCCTTCTTCAAGTGTGAAGAATGTTTGGTAAAGGGGCAAATTAGACCCTTATGTGTATGTTCGCCGACAGAGTGTAATTTATCAGTAATAATTGTGTGATATTATTTTAACTTTTGTTTACTTGTAGTAAGCAAATGCGCTCTTTTCCATTATGTTTCCATGATATTATTGAATGTTTTTCATTTCAGTATTTCCTCATTGATTCTCTTGACCTTGTTAGCGTCTTAACCGTTCCTTCAACACAGATATGCACGCTAAATGACCAAGGCTGTCGATGCGCCATAAAACAACATTCATTCATTCATTCATTCATTCATTCATTGACCTTGTTAGCAAACCTTAGACCGGGGTGGGGGGGGGGTGCGGACCCTAAATGATGATGGCCTATGGCAAAAATATATTGGTTCTTTTACTTCTTTCAGCCTTACTCTACAGATGTGTGTGTTCCGATCTCCAAACTCCCAGAAGTCATTGTGCGCACAAAGGAAATGATCAAGGAAGCTGGAATTATAGGTAGTGTTACTTTTATTCTTATTTAACCCTACCAATGTAAGTGGTGATTTAAATGACTTTTGTGGACACTGTAGATCAAGATTGCACTTTACAGAAAGTGCAGTCTGATCTTTGATCTACACTGCCTGCTATCTGATGTTGAATTGTGACCAAAATTATTGTTACTTGCAACTGTACTGTACTTTTAGACTGTTAAAAAAAGCCAATCTTATTTAGCTGGTAGTGAAAGAGAAAAGTTGGCATTTGAGATAAAGTTTTATTAAAAGATGCAAGAAGAAATGTTATCAAGTAAGCCTTTGGTAAGGCCTAAGAATTTTATACAGTCAGGTGAAGGTGAATCAAATAATTCCAGGGCTGATCTTGATAAACTTTCCTCATCCAAGCCACGAACCATGTATTACATTTATCCTGTTTCTTATTTGTAATCCATATTTGACTAAATTGAATATTTTACACAAAAATCAACATCTTCTTGTACTATGTGTTAACATGCAGAACTATGTAAAGCATCCATATACTGTATATTCAGTAGCAATAATGACGTCATAAATGATACTGATTACATTATAAACATGGCATTTACCTGCAGAAAAATGTTGTGTCGAAGAAGTTTTTAGTGATTTAGCTGGTAAAGAAAATGAAAAAAGTAGGTTTACATGTTGAAATGTTTACAGATAATTATTTAACATTCAGCTACTATTTTAGCTGTGATTGATCACTGACAAGCTTATTTAACCCTTTACCACACGACAAAATTTTACACTTGTCCAAATTGAAAGCATTTGCAGACGACAAATTAGATATGGCTTATATGGTGAGATTTGTCTGTAAAAGGACAGAAAACATTGTGGGAAAAGGAGAAAATGCTGGTTGCCAGCATTTTCTCCTTTTCCCACAATGTTTTCAAAATGCCTGTTTCTCCAGGTCATTAAAACTCGGGATTGTGTTGTAAAGGGTTAAAAGCAGTTCCAGTTTGCCAGGGTGCCCTTCTACGGTTACATGACCAAGTGATGGATAACTAAAAAAAACAGACGGCACCCTGTTATCTACTGAAAATGAATGCAAGTGATAGGATGAAATGAAATTTTACCTCATCAGCCAAAAAATGTGTTCTTTTTATCACATTACTGTTTGCCAAGAATTGTAGTATGTGATGTGTTAAAACATGGGTCTTCATGAACATGTGAATTTAACCCTTTCCCAGACAAGCCCTGGTTTTCACGTGTCTGCAGTACAAGTCTTTTGAAAACACTGTGGGAAAAGGAGAAATTGCTCGTAACGAGCAATTTCTCCTTTTCCCACAGTCTTTTCTACCCTTTTTTGAGAACTTTCTGCCATTTTCATCAAATTTAAAATTGTTGTCTGCAAACTCTTACAATTTGGACCAGTCCAAAATTTGTCGTTTGGGAAAGGGTTAAATGAAGCCTATTTGCTTCTTTGACAGGTATCTACATTATGGAAAAAAAAAGTTCTAAAGAAACTTGCATATAATAATTATGTTTGAATCCAAAGATGATAAAATTTGCAGCTTTGTTCACGATCATCAATTTTGACAATTACTCTCAGAGAGAAATCTGGGCAAGCAATGTTGTAAGATTGCAGAGCTTTGACCAAAGACTTGCTAATCTCAAAAGTGCGTAAGATAAGAAAATTTGTAATGGCTGTATCACGGTATACTGGAAAAGGGAGGTTGCATGTTAAAATTTTATAACATTTCATAATTTACAGATTTGAAGTGATAGATAAAGTATCCATAGAAAAACAGTTGTTGTGGCTCTCTACCAGATGACAAAATTTTAGATTTGTCCAAACTGAAAACATTTGCAGACGACAAATTAGATGTGGTTCTTATGATGGAATTGGTCTTTGAAAAGGTAGAAAACATTTTTGGAAAAGGGGAAAATGCTATTACCAGCTCTTTCTCCTTTCCCTACAATGTTTTGAGTGTTGTAGAAAGACAGATTGGTTGTTAAGGGGTTCTCAGCAATCAAGTTAGTGTGTCTGAAGGATGAAAAGATTTCACTCATGAAAAAAGAGTAAGATGCCTCCTATAAACATATTTGCAGCAGACGACTGTGAAAATATAAACAGGAAGATAAAATTAAGCCTTTACAGAGTATCCTGAGTTTAACCCTTTACCACACAATCCCGAGTTTCAACGACCCCCAAGGAAAAGGAAATTTTGACAACATTGTGGGAAAAGGAGAAAATGCTGCTAAGCAGCATTTTCTCCTTTTCCGACAATGTTTTCTACCCTATCAAAGACAGAAATCATCATTTTAGCAACATGTATTTCGTTGTCCTGCAATTGCTATCAATTTGGTTAGGTCTAGCACTTTGTCACTTGGTAAAGATTTAAACAACCTGTAGCATGGGTATATAGCCTATAGGGTAACTGGTTTTGTATTCTTCATCTGACATTAATGTTTTAGACTTGTCCATATTGACAGCATTTGCAGATGGCAGAATAAATGTGTCCAAAATAATGGTTTTTGTCTGTGAAAGAGTAGAAAACATTGTGGAAAATGGAGAAGGATTAAAAGAGTTAAAATTCTGCAAATGAGATAGTGCTCAAATGTAATCAGAATTTATTCATGCATTTGAAATGAAAAATAGGTCCAATGGTCGGCCATGTCGGGGACGGAAACTTCCATGTTTTCTATCCAGTTCATCCGGATGATCATGAAACTTTACGAAAAATTGAGGAAGTCTCACACAAGATGGCGCTGTAAGTGGCAGATATCGTCAAGCAAGCTTCTTCATGCTTGGTGTGATAGTGTTAGTTTTGTAGAAAGGTTGTGGATATAGTATTTATGATAATGAGTCATGCTCTGGCAAAAGGGGTTGTAATGGAGCTCAGTAATGGATTACACCAAGCAAGTCATCAAGTCATCAAATAAAATGTAATGTGTCTAACAGCTGATTGAATCATGAGGTAAGACAGGTCTTTGGATGCATGCAGAAAATTTGCCAAAAGAAAAATATTTTGACCCCAATCAGCCTGTGCAGATTGCGCAAGCTGGGCTGGGTCGATACTCTTTACAGATGCATTAAAACCCCCTTTTCACAGAGCATGGCTCATATATGGTGGGTCACTTCCTAAGTAAAATAAGCTAGAGTCAAGTATCCGAGTCTTAACTTTTCTGTTTAACCCTTTACCAAACAACAAAATTTTAGACTTGTCTAAATTGAAAGCATTTGCAGACGACAAAATAAATGTGACTCAAAAATTGAAATTTGTTTTGGGAAGGTTAGAAAACATTGTGGAAAAAGGAGAAAATGTTGGTTACCAGCATTTTCTCCTTTTCCCACAAGTTTTTCAAAAGGTTTCTTTCACAGGGTCGTCAAAAGTCAGGACTGTGTGGTAAAGAGTTAATGTTCAAATGATGCTTGTCTGAAATAAGCTTTTTTTCCAGTATTGACATTACAGTTACATTTGCAGCAAATGAGTTTAAAATATCATTGTGACAAATAGAAAGCTATATTACATTCATTATGCACAATTTCTTCATTTGCCAGAGTTTGATTCTAGGAGGCAATGTATTGTCCTTTGGCAAGGCACTGCAGACCTGCCCCACAGTGGCATTGACTTCTTACCAGACAACAAAATTTTTGACTCATCCATATTGAATGAAAAGAATCGCAGGCAATATTTTAACTGTGGTTCAGATTATGATTTGTCAGTGACCGAAAGGAAAACATTGTGGGAAAAAGAGAAAGTTCTAGGCACCAGCATTTTCTCATTTTCCTACAATGTTCTCAGAAGCATCCTCTACTAGGGTTATTAAAACTCAGGATTGTGTGGTAAAGACTTAATGAAACCTAGGACAAACATAAAATGGTGAACTTTCACCCTGATATAGTATTATACTTGTATTGTTATTTTTAATGTCTTGAAAGTTATTGGTAAAATGCATTTTTGGCACCAGTTTTTCTTTCTTTGATGTCTAGGTAAAAAATTCCTTTTCAGAAGACATTTTTACGAGGAAAGTGGCCCATCTGCTTTAGCTATTTTACTCAACCTTTCTCTGACTTGACAATGACCAAAAAAATCTTTTGCAAAAAAATGGGGTCAAGTTAGTATTGTTCGTTGATTGAACACTAGCACATTTTTTTCCCTAGCTATTGTTCTGTCAAGGGTCTTTGAGCACTTTCTTATACGTAGGTCAGTTTAGTCCCTATAATTTTTTCTCTCATTTACACTTTTGTCCATTATAGTGTGGCTTAAAGCAACTTTCATTAATTTATTCACACATTAATAGAGAGCTAAAGAATGGAAATGGACATCAATTATTATGTATAAAATAGACTCAAATTGTAAGATTAACCTTTTACCACACAATCCCGACTTTAAACAACCCTGAGAAAGAAAGCTTTTGAAAACATTGTGGGAAAAGGAGAAAATGCTGGTAACCAGCATTTTCTCCTTTTCTCACAAAGTTTTCTACCCTTCCCAAAACAAATTTCAATTTTTGAGGTAAATTTATTCTGTCCTCTGCAAATGCTTTCAATTTGGACAAGTTTAATATTTGGTCGTGTGGTAAAGAGTTAACAAAAAGAGGAGACTCTGAACAATTTACCAAATAATACTGTGTTTTAATAACCCAACAGAAAGATGGCTTTTGAAAAACTTGTGCAGAAAGGGGCTAATCCTGGTAACCAGCAATTTTCTCCTTTCCCATGATATTTTCCTCCCGTTCAAAGACTAATTCTACCACATCTAATTTATCACCACCTGCATCCACTTTGGGCTGTGTCTATAGTTTTGTTGTCTGTTAAAGAGTTCAGAAAAAAAACTATATGAAGGATTATCAGTGAATACTAGTATTTTCCAAAATATTTTAGAGAGCCTAAGGTCATGTCACAAGAGAAAGGTTAAGTTTTAACCCATTTCCTCAGTCACACAGAATTTGGTATCTTAATGGTAGAAAGATTTGGTAAACATTATAATGAAATAAACAAACACTTAAAATTGACAAATATTTCGTTATATTATGACAACTTCGTGAAAAAGAAGGAAAACATTTCTTACTGCAAATTTAACCCTTTACTGCACAATGACGCCTTTTGACGCCCCTGGGAAAGAGGCCTTTTGAAAACATTGTGGGAAAAGGAGAAAATGCTGGTAACCAGCATTTTCTCCTTTTCCCACAATGTTTTCTACCCTATCAACGAAAAGTTGTACCATTTGAGCCACATTAAAATTGTCATCTGCAAATGCTTTCAATTTGGACAAGGCTATAATTTTGTCGTGTGGTAAAGGGTTAATTATAAAACCAGCAAAAGGTCATTTTTGAAAACTTTGAGGCCAAGATGAAATTGTTTATAAATCGTAATTTATCCATTTTTACGATGTTTAACATATTGACCATTGAAAACCTATGTTTTATGAAGATTATCCCTACTTTGCAATAATGTTTACAATTAAATTTTTTTACTACATATACTAATTTGATCTTTCTTCTTTTGATGCCAAAAATTGTAAACAGTGAAATGGGATTAATCGTGAACTTATTTTTCAGCTATTTAACCCTTTCCCAAACAACAAATTTTGGACTGGTCCAAATTAAAAGAGTTTGCAGATGACAATTTTAAATTTGATGAAAATGGCAGAAAGGTCTCAAAAAGGGTAGAAAACACTGTGGGAAAAGGAGAAATTGCTCGTTATGGCAATTTGTCCTTTTCCCACAGTGTTTTCAAAAGACTTGTACTGCAGACACGTGAAAACCAGTGCTTGTTTGGGAAAGGGTTATACCAAGCAAAAAGTAGGAAATACATGTAGTATAGATAGCGGAAGGTCAAAGTGAAAGATGAAAATATAAAATTTGACCAATTTTTAACAACTTAATGACCACAGTAACTAAATTTCAGATGGGTTCTCTTTTGGCCATGTTGGGGATGGTAATTTCCACACCCTATTTCTGTTTGATCCAAACAAGCCCAGTGAATTCGAGTTTGTTAAAGATATGACCAGGAAAATTGCTCTGTGAGTGTTTGGTCATCTTATCGCATTTCCAACCAGTAGGATATTTTATGTCCCTGCCGTAAACAGACACACAAAATGGCATTTGTGTAATTCTCCTCTGCTTCATTATGCTCTAAGCAGATGCGGGAAAAAAAATTTTTTTCATACTTTTCCTCTTCTTAACCCTATACCAAACAATCCCAGGTTTTAACAACAAGGAGTCTTTTAAAAACAGTATGATAAGAGGAGAAAATACTGGTAACCAGCATTTTCTCCTTTTCCAACAAGCATATTCTACCCATTCAAGAAACCTGAGTGCATTTTCTTAAAAAATTTGTTTGGTGAAGGGGATTAACCCTTATCCTGCATAATAAGTGAAATGAAATTTCCAAACCAGTAGTGAAAACCCAAATAATGCTATTTCAAACTTATTTTTAGGAAATAAAAAATATCCTTATTGGATAGTGTAGATCCAAGATCAGACTGCACATTCTGTACAGTCTGATCTTGATCTACACTGTCTGCAAAAGGTCAGTGAGTTGTGCTTAGCAGCCTAAGGGTTAATTATGTTTAATTGTGTTGCTTGCGCATGTTTTAGTAATTCCAATGTTAAACTTTACAATACTCCGCTATGAATTAAATGGCTATTGTATTAATGTGGTTATTTGGTTGTTTTTGCCGTGTATCAATTTCATTGTATAACACTGATAAAAACTATTTTGCTGCTGTAGCACCAAATACAATCAAACCTGCATTTAACTAGACCCTAAAAGGGGTACTTAACATATACTTGCTTAAGAAAGGTGGTTGCTTAATACAGGTGGATTCTTAAGACTATTGGGCATCAGTATTATGCTAGCTTAATGCTGGTTTTTTTGCTCTTTACCAGACAACAAGATCTTAGATATGTCCAAATTGAAAGCATCTGCAGACAATAAAATGAGTGTGGCTCAAAGGATGTAAATTGTTTTTTAAATGGAAGAACACATTGTGAGAAAAGGAGGAAATGCTGGTTATCAGGATTTTCTTCTTCTCCAACAATGCTCACAAAGGTCTTTTACGTCTGGGTCATTAAAACATAGGACTGTTTGATAAAGGGTTAAGACAGCTTTTCCTTGTAAAAGAAATGGACATTCTAAGTTAGTATTGAGGATTCATCTATTAACTCTACCAAACGACAAAATTTTAGACGTGTCCAAATTGAAAGGATTTGCAGATGACAAATTAAATGTGGCTAATATGATTAAAATTGTCTTTTATAGATTAGAAAACATTGTAAGAAAAGGAGAAAATGCTGGTTACCAGCATTTTCTCCTTTTCCTGCAATGTTTTCAAAAGGCTCCATCTTTAGGGTCATTAAAACTCGGGATTGTGTGGTAAAGGGTTAAGGTTTCAAAGCTGTGTATTCCCAAATTCTGGCAAAGAAGCTGAGAGTGAAGACCCAAGACTAGACTTCACATTCTGTGCAGCCTGATCTTGATTTACACTAACTTCTTACTCAATTAAATCTGGGCCCATTGCTTCTCTGGTTTACATATTTTTCTTTGCAAAACAAAAAAAGAGAAACTTGACATTCATAATAAGCAAAAAGGTGCAGTTTTTGGGATTAAATAACGGGATGTAGTTGAGCAACTAGTAAGTCCATCTATTTTAACGAGACCAGTTCTATAAATGATGTCAACTTACTTACAAATATGAATAAAATCCAACATAATCAAGGCTTGTATTTGATCTTGTGGAATAGCCAAAAGCCTTAGGTAAAAAGTATAAAGGTCACCCTTTCCCAAACAAGCCCTGGTTTTCATGTGTCTGCAGTACAAGTCTTTTGAAAACACTGTGGGAAAAGGAGAAATTGCTCGTAACGAGCAATTTCTCCTTTTCCCACAGTGTTTTCTACCTGTTTTGAGACCTTTCTGCCATTTTCATCAAATTTAAAATTGTTGTCTGCAAACTCTTTCAATTTGGACTAGTCCAACATTTGTCGTTTGGGAAAGGGTTAAGCATTTTTGCATTGAGTTTGTTGTCTTGAACCCTTTGCCAAACAATCCTGTGTTTAATGACTGTGAGTAAGAAGCCTTTTAAAAACATTGTGGGAAATGGTGAAAACGCAGGAAACCAGCATTTTCTCCTTTTCCTACAACGCTTTCTATCCTATTGAAGACAAATCTCACAATTTGAGCAAGAAATAATTTGTTGTGTGCAAATGTTTTCAAATTGGTCTAAAAAAAAAATTTGTCCTAGTAAAACCTAGTTTTTCACCATTTGTGTACAGGATTGCCCTGGAGCTGAATGGTACATGCACAGGAGAACATGGGATTGGCATCGGAAAGCGAGATCTGCTGGTGGAGGAGATCGGAGAGAACGGGCTGACAGTCATGAAGCAACTGAAACAAGCCCTGGACCCCAATGGAATCATGAACCCTGGAAAAGTGTTTTTTTAACTTGTAACTGCTGGTAGATGATATTTCAGAATTGTTCCTGAAATAAGTGGTGGCTGCTAGCAGAGCAAGGGAAACAAGCCCTGGACCCCAAACGGAATCATGAACCCTGGAAAAGTGATTTTTGTTAACTCGTAACTGCTCACAGACGATATTTCTCAGTTATTATTTTAACTAGTAGCTGCTGGCAGATATTTTTTGTTGCTGTTGTTGCAATATGCCAGTTTTGAAAATATGTTTACAGAAGGTGAAATTGCTCTTACAGAGCAGTTTCTCCTTTTGTCAAATTGTTTTCATGTATACTCATATAGTAAGCCTTGAGTCATCATTATTATTAGTTATCCATTTTTTATAAGGATGGTACCCAGAGTTATCTAATGTAAATTTGTTTCTTGGGGTAATTAGTAACTACAGCAAAGTGTAGCAATGGATAGTTTTAGTAAAAGGTTGAAATATATTGTCTCTCTGAAGTGGGCTTTTCAAAACATTGTGGAAAAAAGAAAAAATGCTGGTAACCAGCATTTTTCTTCTTTACCCACAATGCTTTCTCCTTTATCTGAGAACATCTGTTTATTTGTATCAAGTTTGAAATTGTTGTCTCCAGATGCTTAGAATTCTGGAGAAACTAAAATTTGTTTCGTGTGATAAAGATTTAAACCCTTTTCAACCCTTTGGGAACCATATGTGAAAATAGGCTTTTCCAGACAACATAGATCAAGATCAGACTGCACAGGCTGTGCAGTCTAATAGTGGATCTATACCTTATCACTTGTTGTAGTGGGTATGCCTTTTCAGCCCTTGAAAGATATCAAGTTTATCATACATATTTGGCACTGAGAGGGTTAATCAATTATCCAAGAAGCTGTCTATAGGCCTACTTAACTCTTTACCAAAGAATAAAATTTTAGACTGGTCCAAATTGAAAGCTTTAGCAGACAAAAAATAAATGTTATTCAAACATTGAAATTTGTTTTTGAAAGAGTAGAAAACATTGTGGGAAAAGGAGAAAATGCTGGTTATCAGCATTCTCTCCTTTTCCCACAATGTTTTCAAAAGGCTTTTTCCTCTGGGTCGTTAAAAGTCGGGACTGTGTGGTAAAGGGTTAAAGCTATTATACATGATGCAAGAACAGTAAAAAAATGGAAGGAAAGAAAATTTCTTTTCTTTGTTTTGTTGAAAACAGTTTGGAAAGTGGAGCAACTTTTGTTTTTTAAGAAATTACTGCTTACCGGTATTACTTCTTAATCAGGAAGTAAAATAAGATTTGGTAGTACAGTTATCAATGTGCCATTTTTTTGCCAAATTGAGAATTTGTTAATTGTTGCCACTTTTTACAACTTTTTGATACTTTTTATGTATATCAAACAAATCCTTACAGGAAATACTCCAGTGAAAGCCAAGATATTCATTGTTAGTCAGAACTCTTTACCAAAATCTAAGGCTCGTGCAAATACTCTTTATCACAAGTCTGACAGAGTTATCTCTCTTTGAGCACTTGTGCATACTTGGTAAGAAAAAGGACATGTCGTGTGAGACTGTGTGATATCATTTGGAAATATACAGTGCCGGTAATGTAGACATAATGTTAACTGTCCATCAGCAAGAATTACTGATAAGAAATGAAAGCCTAGGCATACTCATTAGACATTTTATTGCAATGAAATGTGGCTTCGTTAGAAAAATGTTTGCATTTGATTGTACCTCAGAAATGTTGCCATGGATTTTTGTAAACACATGGTCCCTGTAGTAGGATTGAATTCCCTATTATTGTGGTATTAAAACATTCCACTGTGTGTAGAAAAATTATTGTCTTGCCTGCTATTTTTCTGTTGCAAAAATCATACAATGATACCTCATGTATATTTCTATGATAACTGATTTTCTGTTTGTCAGTTAATAATTCTAAATCAAGGCAAAGCAGGGGACAGCATTGACCAACTTTTAAAAAGGCTTACTTCCGGTATGATCGTGGCATTGAGATGAGGCCCTGGAAGATTTACATGCTCACCCTATTTATGTTCAAAACTTTGTCATATGAAAATCAAGTTATTTTCAAAGTGTTGAGATGATTTTATCAAGAATTTTTAGCAACATATATAAATAAATTCTCCCTGTCATTTTGTAAGCGAGGTTTTACTTTGCGCACCTGTAAAAATGGAGGAAAAAACGACGTCTCCAGATCTTTGATTAAAATGGCATCAAATACCACATTTTGGACCTCTTTTGTGGATAAAAAAAAGTGAATATATAATTTTGAGAGTGTTCTTTCATTTCAATAGATCAGGGAACTCAAGTAAAAAAAAATGTAGTGCTTTGAGAAGAAGATTTTTATGATAAGCGAGTCAAAAATTTTGTCAGGGCCTCTTATTTTCATTCCCATATTTGGAAAGCGGTGACATCATCATTTAACCGTTGTCTGAAATTTACTTTCCCGTTTGATAAACTTCAGTGACAGGAAAACAAATTTTACAGAACTGTAATATTGATATTGATTTTGTTACACTGATAAGATCATCAACTTCATCTAGGGGATAGAGTGATTTTGCAAAGAGCCAAGTATTCTTACTCTGCGGATGAAAACTCGATTTTACCTACCATTTTCAGAAAATTTGCCAAAGTAAGTTTGCAAAGTTTGATGACTGTATCTGACCTACAAATGCTCACGTGAGGACATCCTCAAGGAGATGCATTTCAGCCTCACTTTCGGAAATTGTAAATACCACGATATTGAAGAACTCACAATAATACCAGAATTGACTATAAGTCTAAACACACTTCTAATCAAACATTGTGGAAAAAAGGAGATATTTGTAATCCTTTTACCCCACAATGCTTTGTAAAACACCATCTTCCTACAGATTTTAAAACTGAGATTATGTGGTAATGGATATAGAATGTAGAAGGTAAATAGATTGTAGACTAGAATCATTTTTAGCTCCACTGGCCGAAGGCCAGCGGGCTTATGTCATGGCCCGGTGTCCGTCGTGCGTCCGTCCGTCCGGTCGTCCGTCCGTCCGTCCGGTCGTCCGTCCGTCCGTCCGTCCGTGCGTTAACTTTTATTTCAAACATCTTCTTCTCTGAAACTACCCATCCGATTTTCACGAAACTTCACAGAAATGTTCCTGACATGGTCCTCTTCAGAATTTCTTGAAAGAATTTGATTCCTTAAAAAACTCTGGTTGCCATGGCAACAAAACTGAAAAATATTGGAAATCTTTAAAAATCTTCTTGTCTGAAACCATAAGGCATAGGGCTACCAAATTTGGCATGTAGCTTTATGTAGTAGACCTCTATCAAGTTTCTTCAAATTATATCCCTGGGGTCAAAATTGGCTCTGCCCCAGGGGTCACAAGTTTTACATAGGCTTATATAGAGAAAACTTTAAAAATCTTCTTGTCTGAAACCATAAGGCATAGGGCTACCAAATTTGGCATGTAGCTTTATGTAGTAGACCTCTATCATGTTTCTTGAAATTATAGCCCTGGGGTCAAAATTGGCTCTTCCCCGGGGGTCACAAGTTTTACATAGGCTTATGTAGAGAAAACTTTAAAAATCTTCTTGTCTGAAACCATAAGGCATAGGGCTACCAAATTTGGCATGTAGCTTTATGTAGTAGACCTCTATCATGTTTCTTGAAATTATAGCCCTGGGGTCAAAATTGGCTCTTCCCCAGGGGTCACAAGTTTTATACATAGGCTTATATAGAGAAAACTTTAAATATCTTCTTGTCTGAAACCATAAGGCCTAGAGCTACCAAATTTGGCATTTAGCTTGATCTAGTTGGAGTCTACCAAAAGTGCCCAAAGTGTAGTCCTGGGGTCAATTTGGCCTCATACTTGGAGGGGGGGGTTCACAAGATTTACATAGGCTTACATAGGGAAAACTTTTAAATCTTGGTGTACATAGCCATAAGGCTTAGGCTACCAAATTTTGCATATAATTATAGCATTATTTAGTGGACAGTTACAAAGAGGGCCCAAGTTACAGCTCTAGGATCAAGTTTGGCCCTGCACCAGGGATCACAAGTTTTACATGGGTTTATGGAGTGAAAAGTTCAGAAACCATCTTGTTACCAGCCATAAGGCCAAGAACTCCCATATTTGGCATGTTATTCTTCTAATACAATATTCCCCATTTAGTCAGACTGTAGCCATGAGGTCAAAGTTTTATAAGGGCTTATATAGTGAAGACTTTTCTTCGTGGTTTATATTTATAAGCCAGTGGAGCGATACAGGGCCATCATGGCCCTCTTGTTTATCAAAAGCTTTGAACTGTTTTCCACATGTGCATGAGTTAAGTGCTACATCCAAGATCAGGCTGCATGCCTGGGGCAGCTGAACTTGATCTACACCATCCACAATAGTCAGCTTGTTTTGCCCAAGGTCTAACCAAAACTGTGTAGGCAAACTATATTGTATATGTAGTTACATTGGTGCCATATTTTGGATTGAAAATAATTGAGCCATGCTCTGGCAAAAGGGGGTTTAATGCATCTCTGTGATGCATAATACCAAGCAAGTCATCGCATAATTATGGATTCATAATTTCACTGTGTCAAACAACTTTCTGAATCCTTAGATAGACTGGTCCCTTGACATAGAGAATATTGACAGAAGGCAAAAAGTTTCAACACAAGTCAGCCTGTGCTAACTGCACAGGCTAACCTAGGTTGCTATTGTTTGCAAATGCATTATACCCCCTTTTCACAGACCATGGCTTAAATTGAATTGCAATTATTTTATAGAATGATATTTCATGTTGTTTTTAAAATCTTGACTTTTCACCACACAATAAAGTTTAACCCTTTACCATGAAATCCCAACTTTTAACACCATGAAAAAGAAGGCTTCTGAAAACATTGTGGGAAAAGGAGAAAATGCTGGTAACCAGCATTTTCTTCTTTTCCTAAAATGTTTTCTACCCAATCAAAGATAAATTCTATCATTTGAATCACATATATATTGTCATATTGCAATTTGCTTTCAATTTGGACAAGTCTACATTTTTCGCGTGTGGTAAAGAGTTAAGATTCATCTGAATAGAAAGCCTTTGCAGATAACAAATTACATTTTACTGAAGTGATGGGATTCATCTTTGAAAGAGTGGAAAATGTTAAGGGAAAAGGAGATTACCAACATAAAAACATTCACTACAGAATCCTGAATTTTAAGGACACTTACAATGAAGGCTTTTAAAAACATTGTAAGAAATAGAGAAAATGTCAAACATTTTCTCCTTTTCTCACAATGTTTTCTACCACTTCAAATAAGGAAATCTTCTTTCAAGCAACACTGAATCTGTCTTCTGAAATTGTTTTCAATTTGGACAAGTCTTAATATTTTATAGTGTAGTAAGAGTGAATGATGATAGCTTCTGACAAATTTGACAGAAAGAATGCTATCGTGACCTCTATTGAATTTGCTCAAACCACTTTGCTCACGTGGCAACGCAAAACAGTGCTGAAAATAGATTTTGTTTAAAAATTACTCCACATAATTCCACTTTTTTTTCTCAAGGTTGCTGCCGGAGCAAAATAGTGGTAAAGTCATTGATCAGTTTATTCTGAAATTGTGGATTTTATTTTGAAGTTATGACACAGAAATTGAAAAGCATTGTACTTGAATGTTATTACCTTACATATCATTTTATATTAGTCAGGTGAGCGATCTAGCGCGTTTATGGCCCTCTTGTCATTTATTTTTATTATTCATTACTTTTCCTGTAAATAGAGTTTACAAGTTATTTTGTCTTTGTTTGTGAATTTATTATTGCAAGCAACAATATCATTACAAATATTATAATGTACATTTAGTGTATTTACCATATAAGTATTATGTATATTAGAAGTGATTTTTAATCCTCTTTTTATTGAGTCATATTATGAAAATTATAAAATTAATATGACTGTCTTCTTGAAAGATGAAGTTTGTGTTTTATCTTAACCCTTTACCAGACAACAACATTTTAAGACCTGTTTGCATTGAAAGCACTTGCAGATGATAAGGTAGACATTGCTCAAATTATGAAAACAGTATGGGAAAAAGGAGAAAATTCTGGTTACCAGCATCCCACAATGTTTGCAATAACCATCTTTTTCAGGGTAGTTAAAACTCAGGATTATTTGGTTAGATCCATGTGGTGTGATTGTATTTTTACCATAGAAGGTATTTCATCGGCAGGAAAAAAAAAAAAATCAAAGAATATAATACTGTCATGAGAACTTGTTCAACCCACACAAAGTGGGTGGGGTCATGCTTGAATCAATCATTCGGATTGTTTGCAAGTCATGTGATCATCACATGATCTATCATGCTGTATAAATATGTCTTAAACACTTCTGTTGGCAAGCCCCAATAGCTCAGATGGTAGACTTGTGAATGTCAAATTTTAGACCGCTTGAGGATGTTGGTTTGATCCTCCAGGCTGGCCACCTAAAATTACTAAAAGGTCTTTCAGATGAGACCTTAAACCTTGGTCCTGTAAAGCTGCTATACACAGAGCATGTTAAAGAATCAGACATTACTTAGGATGGGTTTTGTCCTGTATCTTGCACAAATCCTCATAGCAGAACAAACAGTCTTCTGGGGGCATTGCCCATATCGGCAAAGGTGGCAACAGTAAATAAACAAAAATGAATCAGTCGCTTCTATTACTTGCAATTATTTTCATACATTTTGAAGGAAACATAGGAGGCAGTTTTTTTTTCAAGCAAATATGGTGAAAATGCAAACCAAAGGACAGACTGGCTGATGATCATTGTGACTTGCAAATATTATAGAATTCTCTACACATAACTTATATTCTTACATGTTTACCTCAGGAAAGATGTCTGTATTGAATGCGTTTGAAGACAACAAATCATATTAGACTCGAATGATTGAATTTGTCTTCAAGAAGATGGAAAGCTTTTTAGAAAAGGGAGAAATGTTGGTTACCAGGGTGTCTTTGTCACCTTGTTACCAGCATAGTCTCTTTTTCCCACAATCTTTTAAAAGCTCTCCTCCTCATGAAATTATTTAGATAATGGTTAAACAGCTGTTTGTTTGACCCTATACAACAAAGTCGTGAGTTTTAAAAACCTTTGCAGAAGGGGGCCTTTGAAAACATTATGGGAAAAGGAGAAAACGCTGGTAACCAGTATTTTCTCCTTTTCTCTTTTCCCAGAATATTTTCCATCTTCGAAATGCAAATCTTACTTTTTTTTTGAGCCCAACTTAATTTGTCGTCTGCAAATGATTTCAGTCAAAAATTTTATCAATTGTTAAAATGTTAAACAAAAACATGGCAAAGGTTTTAAGTCGGCTTCTTTGACAGCCCTGTTCTGTCTTGGTTTTGTTGTAGTTTTTGGGGTTTTTTTTTTGTCTTCACTGAAAATATCAGTTACATAATTTTATTAAGTCTTTACCAAAGAGTACTGTCTCTTGATGAAGCTATTGAAGAAGGCCTTTGAAAACACCATGAGCAAAGGAGAAACTGATGCTTGTTACCAGCATGTACTCCTTTTGCCGGGATGTTTTTTTTCCCTTTCAAGGACAGATCCCATTGGCTGTGAGCCACATTTAACTGTTTACCACACAATCCTGACTTGTAACAACCCTGAGGAAGAAGCCTTTTGAAAACATTGTGGGAAAAGGAGAAAATGATGGTAACCAGCTTTTTCTCCTGTACCCACAATGTTTTCAATCCAATCAGAGAGCTTCAGCTCATTTGTATAAATTTTGAACTTGCCATCTGCTGATGTTTTTTGAATTTTGGAGAGTCTAAAATTTGTTGTGTGGTAAGGGGTTAATTTATCTGCCAAAATCTGTCAATGTGGACGAGTCTAATCATTTGTCGTCTAGAAGAGAGTTAACCTTTTACTACTACGAGTTAAACAACCCTAAAGAAGAAGGCTTTTGAAAACATTGTGGGAAAAGGAGAAATTGATGGTAACCAGCATTTTCTCCTTTTCCCACAATGTTTTCTATCCTATCAAAGAAAAATCACATCATTTGAGCCACATTGAAATTGTCGTCTGCAAATGCTTTGAGTTTGGACGAGTCTAAAATTTTGTCTTGTGGTAAAGGGTTGAACAACCCATAAGAAGAAGGCTTTTGAAAATGTTGTGGGAGAGGAGAAAATGATGGTAACCAGCATTTTCTCCATTTACCACAATATTTTCTACCTTGTCAAAGAAAAATCACATCATTTGAGCCACATTGAAATTGTCGTCTGCAAATGCTTTCAATTTGGAATTGCCCTGTTGCTCAATTATATCTTTTTAGCTAAAAAATCCGCCTTAATCGTTCCTTCAACACAGATATGCGCGCTAAATGACCAAAGCTGTCGATGCGCCATAAAACAACATTCATTCATTCATTCAATTTGGACGAGTCTAAAATTTTTGTCGTGTGGCAAAGGGTTAAAAAAAAACCCAAAGAAGAAGGCTTTTGAAAACATTGTGGGAAAGGAGAAAATGATGGTAAACACCATTTTCTCGTTTTCTCACAATGTTTTCAGGCCCATTAAAGACAGAAATCATCATCTGAGCTACATTTATTTGGTCGTCTGCAAATGTTTTCAATTTGGTTTGAGCCTAAAATTTTGTCGTTTAGTAAAGAGTTATGCACTAGATGTAGGTGAAGTGAAACAAGGGATACTTGCAGATATCGTTGAAATGTTTTCATTGAACTGTTATGAATATTTGAATTGCTGTTGTGACATATAAACTATCATGTTTTAAACATATGTGATTTTTTATACGTTGATAATTGGAAATCAATAAAACTACTGAGAAAACTTGAAATCTCTCATATTCTGTTACCGGTTTTATAAATAAACGATAACCGTAAAGCGTGGTCTGTTATTCAAGTTTTATTCTAACTTTATACCTTCACCACACAGTCCCTAGTTTTTAACGATCCTAACAGGGGAGGCTTTGGAAAACATTGTGGGAAAAGGAGAAAATGCTGGTAACCAGCATTTTCTCCTTTACCCACAATGTTTCTGTCCTTTCACTCACAACTTCCAGCATTTGAACCTGATTTAATTTGTCGTCTGCAAATACTTTCAATTTAGACCAGTCTAAAATTTTGTCGTTTTATAGTGTTAAAGGACGTGCTACACGAAAAGTAAATCAAAGTACTGAAAGTACTGACAGACTAGCGAATTTGATTGATTGATTGTTTGTATGGTGTTTAACCCTGTTTTCAACATTATTTCAGTTATGTAGCAGTGGACAGTGCACATATCCATGCTTTCCTGGAATTTCTTTTACCAGTACTCCGCACAATATTCTTTCCAAGCCACTGGCTGCTTTCCCACATTTATATTATAACAATCGTCGAAACATGAGAGAGAAATGAATCCTGTCACAATGACTATCATCAATCCTCGGAAATAAATTTGCCAGGTCGGGGATCGAACCAGCGACCTGTTCCGACTGAGCTGCTGGGGCTATGCGTGCTATTGGTTAACTATAATCCAGTTTAAGTTTAACCCTTAACCTGCTAAAAAATGATAAATGAAACTTTCAAGCTGAATAACTGCTATTTCAAAGTTACATTTTGGAGAAAATATATCCTCTTATCGGACAGTGTAGATTCAAGATCAGACTACATGCTTTGTGCAGTCTTATCTTAATCCACACTGTCCGCAAAACGTCATTGAGTTGCGGGAGTGCTGGTAAAAGAAACTCCAGGAAAGCATGGATAGGATCTGGCCGCCGCAATATCAAAGAAATAATGTTGAAAACGGTGTTAAACACCATGCAGTCAATTACTCAATATCCAATAGCACAAGATGTACTTAACTATTTAACTCTCTTTACAAAACGAAAAATTTTACACTAGTCCAAATTCAAAGCTGTTGCAGACCATGAATTAAAAGTGGCTGAAGTGATGAAACCTGATTCAAAACGGGCAGAAAACAATGTGGGAAAAGGAGAAAATGATGGTTACCTGCATTTTCTCCTTTTCCCGCAATATTTTCAAAGGGATTTTCCCCAGTATCGTTAAAATTTGGGATTGTTTGGTAAAGGGTTAATATTCAAGACGAGAATAACAGTTTAACATAACAGTTTAACTGTACACAATGATCTAAATACTGAATGACTGATGGAATGACAAGGGTTCCCTGTCCAGTGAGGGTTAACGTAACTGGGATTTGCTATAAGTTACCTAGGTGTATCTATTAATAGATTCATTCATAATGTTATAGTGGTGTAGGAATAAGTGATTCTCTGCGTTGCATAGGTCACTTAATTTACATATAAGCAAAGATCGTGTACCTTATAAATGACATCTTGTTCAGTTTATTACTTTGTAAGACGACATGTTCAAATTGGAGTGGTAGAGATTTAGTAGTTTTTGTCAAAATTGTCATATTTAACAGAAATAAGATTCCCAACAGAAAGAAGTATTTTCTGTGAGGCAGTATTTGGCAACTGTGGGGTTCGTTGTTTACTTTGACTCTAGGTCAGTCTTGATGCCTATAGACTAGCTTCGCTGGTCTAAAAATTGGCCCTGTCTCAGAATTTAATGAAAATCATTATTGAGGGACACTATGGGAAATGGGGGTTTAATTCGTTTTCACGATTGTATACACGAAGCAGGTCGTCGTATGATATGTATTCAGTCTGTCTAAGCCCTTTACCAAACACTACCACGTTTTATCGACTCTGAGAAGGAAAACTTTTAAAAACGTCGTAGAAAAAAGGAGAAAATGCTGGTAACCAGCATTATCTGTTTTTCTCGCCATGTTTTCTGACCTATCACAGACAACTGTCATAGTTAAAGCCACATTTCGATTGAGTGGTGTCCGTAGTTGTGAGGCAAAGCGTCGGCTTCGTAACCTAAGGTCCTGAGTTCGATATCCGGGAGCGGATGTCAACTTTTGGATTGTTCACTGGCCCACACATTTTGGCGTGAATACTGGTGTAGTTCCCAGGAAGCAGAAATGTGACATTAGTATCAGTTGTAAGAACTTGTTTCTCAATCGATGTAAAATAAATATGTTTAAATGTTAAAAAAAAAAGTCGAAGTTGCTTTCAGATCAGACAGCCCTACACTACACAAACCCGTTTTGTAACGGCCCCGTGAAAGAAACCATTTGAAAACGGTGGGAAAAGGAGAAAACCAACCTATCACAGACAACGCTCATCGTTCAAACCACATTCGATTTGTCGTCTGCAAATGCTTTGAATTTTGATTAGTCAAAAAAATTGTCGTCTGGTAAAGAGTTTACAACAAGGGTAAATCCTTTATCAGCGGGGACAAACTGGAGGTCGAAAACTGGGTTACGTGATTTACACCCACTCAGGAATTTTCCACCAGCGACACTGTACCAGGAAGTTGACTCATCCGTAAGTACAACATGAGTCACTGAACTACCTTATAACCCCTTACAATGCCGACTTTTAACGACCTTGAGAAAGAGGACTTTTGAAAACATTGTGGGAAAAGGAGAAAATGCTGGCAACCAGCATTTTCTCCTTTTTCCACATTGTTTTCTACCCTATCAATGATAACTTCCATAATTTTAGCCATATTTAATTTGGCGTCGACATATGCTTTGGCTTTTGGACAGGTCTAAAATTATGCGTGTGGTAAAGGATTTTTAAAACAAGGGATTTTTTGTGAAGGGTTATAAATCAACTTCTGTAGGCTCATACGTGGCTCAGCAGGGAGGGTGTAGGATTCGAAATTTGGAGAACCCGGGCTCGATCCCCACCAGCTTGGTTTTCATGGGAGTATCTTTTGGAAGGATGCTTCAAACCTCCTATCTTGCACAAGCGAAACACAGTGCTAACATAAAAAATGTGAGCTGTAGCAATGTTATCAATGGCCGAGCCTTGTAGCACAGTCGGTAGCGTCCAGGACTTCAAACTTTGGGGTCGCTGGTTCGTTTCCCCGGCCTGCTTGGTATTCATGGGAGTGTCTTTGGGAAGGATGCTTCAAAACTCCGATCTAGTACCAGCGAAACACAATACCAACATGAATAAATGAGCCGTCGCCATGTCATCAATGGCGGAGTCCGGTAGCACAGTCGGTAGAGTCCAGGACTTGAAACCTAGGGGTCGCTTTCACGGTCTGCTTGGTCTTCATGGCAATTTCTTTGGGAATGATGCTTCAAAGCTCCTGTCTAGTACAAGCGAAACACAGGACCCACATGAAAAAGTGGGCTGCCGCCATGTCATCAATGGCCGAGTCCGGTCGCACAGCTGGTAGCGTACAGGGTCCGTATTCACCAACCATTCTTCAGAATGGTCTTAGTCTTACTCTTCAAGATTTTCTAAATTTAACAGTAACACAACTTCTGATTGACTAAACCGAATGGTTTAGCCAATCAGATGTTGTGTTAATTTCAATTTAGGAAATTCTGACATTAACACGAAGAACATTCTTAAGAATGGTTGGTGAATACGGACACGAAACCTGGCGGTGGCGGGGGGGGGGGGGGGCGGGGTGGGTCGCTGGTTCGAATCACCAGGCCGCCGAATTTCGTTCCTATGATTTATTCAAGTCATTGCGACAGGAATCATTCCTCTTTCGATACTGATAATTGTTTCGACGATGATAATGAGGGCAAGCAGTCAGTAGTTTGGGAAGAACGTGCGAAGTACTGGTGAAAACATCTTCAGGAAGGCATGGATAGGTGCATTGGCCGCCGCGACAAAATTGGAATAATGTTGAAAATGGCGTTAAACACCATACAAGCAGACAGATAAACATTTTCTTTCAGCTATAAATGAAATTTTGTCACAATGTTTTCAAAAGCGGTGTGCAAGGAAAAAGCGGTCGTTTTCATGTGGGAAGGTAATCTGTATTGAGATAATTTCAATGCATCCTACCCTTCAACCCTTAATCACACAATCCCGAGCTTGAATGGCCCTAATGGAGAAAAGGATAAAGCTTTTGAAAAAATTGTGGGAAATGGAGAAAATGCTAGTAACCAGCATTTTCTCCTTTTCCCACAATGTTTTCTACCCGGTCAAAGAACTTTGGTTCATTTGTATTCTAATTCGACCTTCGCAGAAGCTTTCAGTTTTATGGAGTCGAGAATTTGTAGTTTGGTAGAGTGTTGAGTAATAATGAACCGAGACAAAGTACAGACTTTTGCAGGTTCTTCGTTCGTTTTTCACTGTATTGCTCTCGGTCGAAAGAAAGAAACCGCGAGAAGAACGAGCTTCTGTCTTCAAAGAACTAAAAAATCAGTCTGAAATGACATATCCGTATCAAGGAGGTTGCAATAGAATCTGCTTTCAATCACGTGATATTAAACATGGCGGCGCCCTTGAAACTATTCTTATCAACTGACAACAACAACTGTAGTAAAGTTATTTACATTTATCAATCTGTCAGCAAAAGTTCCATCGAAATTGATAAATAACTTGAAACAAATGAAATAACAAACTTTCTGTCAACGGAAATATAGTGAATAATGCTTTCGATTGAAAACTGCACGACTCATGTGTGTTTTTTTAAATGTAGCTATATGATTATTAAAGTAGTAAAACGGTCTTCTTCGGCGAAGAAATGCAAGGTGTAGGTACGTACTAGTAATTAATCAACAGATCACCCGAGATTAGCCAAATATCCGTAAACTATACCCATGCAGGTGCCTGTAAAACCTGAGTGCATACTAAGCTGAGACTGTGCTCAAACTATCAGTCTTGTCATCGACTCGAGTGGTCAGAAAATTTGAAGTTAATACTTCAATTTGATAAGAACTTTGCAAGAAAATGGCCCAAGAGGTAAGAAATCACTACATCAGTTGTATTCAATACCATTTATATGACTTTAAAATTTCTCGCTCAGCTGAGCTGAGCATAAAAAAAAAGAGGTTTTATAAGCACTAGCCAGCCAGTTATTAATCACACCAGGTTTTCCTGTGTCCACAATTTCTCAAGGCTTGGCAAACTATAGCACTTTAATATTTAAGCCATGCTCTGGCAAAAGGGTGCTTAATGCATCTCCGTGATGCATTATACCAGGCAAGTCATCACATAATTATGGATACAGGAGATCAGTTTTGTCTAACAACCGACTGTATCATGAGGTAGACTGGTCCTTTGGCATACAGGAAATTGACTAATAGCGAAAAGTTTCGGCCCAGGACAGCCTGCGCGGACTGCGCAGGCTGACATGGGTCGATACTTTTCGCAGATACATTTAACCCCTTTTTCACAGAGCATGGCTCATTTTCCACTTGCAATGGCCTTTCGTGTAAATAAAGTGAGTCATAATTCAAATACATATAGGCCAACAAAAATCTTTGTTTGCCTTTCCCAAAAGCAAATTTCATCGTGTTTATCTAAACGGTTAGTCATAAATTTTGTAAACGGACGATAAAGTTTCTTTTTTTAGATTTTATTCTTGATAGAATAAACGTCTAAATGCAAGAATGCGTTTTTCAGAGTTAATCGCTTTTAAATACTTTTTTAATACTTTGCCAGACGACAAAATTTTAGAGATGTCCACGTTAAAAACATTTGCAGAGGACAAAATAAATGCGCTTCAAATGATGGGATTTGTCTTTGAAACATTGTGGGAAAAGGAGAACATGCAGGTTACTACCATTTTCTCCTTCTCCCACACTGATATCCATTCCTCATGGTCGGTAAAACTCGGGTAAAGGGTTACAGTTAGCATCAGGCCTGATGAGTTACAATGTAGAGCTTTTAGGCTTATCAGCAAATAGATCTTTACGCTTTATTCATGAATAATAATGTCATAATAATCGGAATATAAAGAATGTAAATAAAAACAGTATAAACAATGTCAACTCCGGAAATGCATCAAAACACACTAAAATGGTGTTACAATGACGTCATTAAAACGAATCACAATCCAATCAATGTTTCAACAATCGTATATCTCGTGCAGATTCAGAGACTGGGCGGTTATATGCTGAAGTTCCTGTCATTAATTGAACGATCAACTTACAACAATAAAAACTTTGACGTTCAAATAAAACGAATGCTGGGTCCGTATTCACCAACCATTCATAAGAACATTCTTAGTCTTATTCTGAAGAATTTTCTAGATATGAAAGTAACACAACTTCTGATTGGCTAAACCAAATGGTTTAGCCAATCAGAAGTTGTGTTGCAGTCTAAAATCCAGAATTAGACGAAGAATGTTCGTGAGAATGGTTGGTGAATACGGACCTTGACTCAAGATTACATTAAGACACACATTAATAAAATGCTGACGTAAATGTTACGTCATAAAGGACCATCACAATCCAAGAAATGAGTGTTCCCAAAATTACACAAATCGTAGATTCATGCGCACTCTGAGACTGCGATGTAGTGAGGAGGTGCAGCGATTCCTGTCGTTAAATGGACATTTCGTATACAAGCAGAAATGGAACCGTCCCGCATCTGGAAGTATAAGAAAGAATAACGCTACAAAAAATGTGCTTTTTTGTCGAATAATGAGCTGCAGATTTTAATATGGTCTACATGCTAAATTCATTTCCCCAGAGGGTATTTTTAGACTGAAAAGTACAAGAAGACGATGAAGGAATATATTTGAAGTACATGTAGATCTAGAGTAAATGAAAAAAAAAACAAGCTATTTTTTCATGCTGTAAGTAGAAGAGGTCTAAATCTTGTTGGAATAATTTAGTCAGTTGTTATAAAAAATGAATTTTATGAGCCCATAGAGCTCTGTGATGTCCTGCTTAGTATAATACATCACGTAGATGCATTAAGTCCCCTTTTGCCAGAGCACGGCTCAATTATATAAGTCTTATATAAAGGGCGAAGTTTTGAATTAACCCTTAGGCTGCTAAGCGCAACTCACTGATCTCTTGCAGACAGTGTAGATCAAGATCAAACTGCACAGAACGTGCAGTCTGATCTATGATCTACACTGCCCGATAGGTTTGAAGTAGCATTATTGGGGTATTCACCACCGGTTTAAAAGTTTAATTTAACTTATTTAGCAAGATAAGGGTTAAAAATGGCTTTGTGCTCAGTGTAAAGTGTCAAAGCCGATGTTTTATGGGTTACAAAAAAATGTAGTTCGTGCCAACCCCCCTTTGCTTTTCTATGTAGGGGGTAGTTAGTTAATTACTAGTAAAAAACCGGAGATTCTTGTTGTTGTATCGGCGCTTTTTCATCTCTTGGACGACTAATTAATTATTCAACAATAAATCGTGTAGAACAAATCGGTGCAAAAACAAAAATGCTTCTTGACAGTTCCCGAATTGTGTCAAGTACATGATGATGGCTGTTACGAAACCTGCCAATTATTTTACGAAACACATTACAGAGGACAATTTTCGCTTACGTACTTAATGAATACGCTCAGCAAAACTTCTTACCTGCTACTTTTGTTTCTCGTGTAAATTTGACCAAGTAATATACAGGTAAATAAAAACAAATTGTAACACATATCTGGATGTTAGCCATGGTATCTTAATGAAGAGATTCTCGATTTTACCAACAGAAGGCATCTCTTTTTTAAAAAAAAAAAAGAAAAACACATTTTTTGCGCGTACGTGGTGTCTATCAGCCAAAATAGGTTAAAAAGAGAATCATATATTACTGAAATTCTGTCAGAAATAAGAAGAAAAACATGAAAATTATTTTCTGCATAAAAATATAAACCGAGAGAAGGAGCATTAAGTTTTCAAAAAATGTTTTATTTTCAATGTTCAGTGAATGAATGCTAAATAAGTTCTTTTCAAAAGTACAAGTCAAAAAATTATTTTCAGGCTTAGGCTGAGGTGTGCTTTTACACTGGCCACTTTTTCTCCAACAAATCAAACCAAATAAACTGTCTCCTTTTTGGTAAATACTTTTGAGCCATGCTGTGTGAAAAAGGGGCTTAATGCACCTGTTAAAAAGTATCGATTCAGGTCGGACTACGCAGTCCGTGCAGGCTGACCTGTGTCGAAACCTTTTGCTTTTGGTCAGTTTTCCGCATGTCTAAGGATCATTGGTTTGTATTGGAGTTTAACGCCATTTTAACAGCTCAGGTCCTATCATGGCGGTCACTGACGCACCCATGCGTTTCCTGGCTTTCTCACACCAATACTGACACAACTTTCTTTCCAAAGCCACTGACTATTTTTCTCACACGCATGCATCAGAGGTGAGAGGCAAAAATTCGCTAGAAAGAAAGTTTGACTCAACCAAGTATCGAACTCGCAACCACCAGGTCACGAGTCAGATGCGCTAACCACTCAGCTACCCTGGCGGGCCTCCAAGGCTCAGTCTTCCTCACGATTCAGTCAGTTGTTACACAGAATGGGTTAAATGGATCCATAATTATGCGATGCCTTGTTTGGTATATTGCATTAACTCTTTCCCAAACAAGCCCTGGTTTTCACGTGTCTGCAGTGCAAGTCTTTTGAAAACACTGTGGGAAAAGGAGAAATTGCTCGTAACGAGCAATTTCTCCTTTTCCCACAGTGTTTTCTACCCTTTTTGAGAACTTTCTGCCATTTTCATCAAATTTAAAATTGTCGTCTGCAAACTCTTTGAATTTGGACCAGTCCAAAATTTATCGTTTGGGAATGCATTAAGCCCCTTTTCCTGGATCGCGGCTCATCTATAGAAAAATGAACCCATTGCGTTAAAGGGAAACATTTGCATATTATGATCTGTTTCTCCTTGACCAAAACTATTTCAAATATAGTCAGCCGCCAGATGCAAAAAGTACTCTGTCGTAGGTGTCTCTTTTGTTTATAAATAAATCTTAACTTTTTAAAGGGTCATCAAACCAGATTTTGACCCGTTTCTTTTGGGGGGAGGGGAAATGTCGAAGGTTGATACTTTAAACGGAAAAAAATCATAAGGACTTGACTGTTTAAACGTAGATGGGGATGAGACTCGAACTAGGGACCTTTAAAACCAGACTTGGCTACTCTACCACTATGCTATCAAGCCAATTTAAATCTTGCTCTGTTTGAAATGTATCTATCTCCTGTACGGCAATAAAGATTATACCGTTACTAACGGTACAGGAAACTTAACCGCAGAAATGTTTCAAAAATTCGGTAATTCTACATGTGTTTCTATTTATGTTTTAATTTAACGCCATTTATGCTCGCCAATGAAAATAATATCTAGTCGTCTTCGTTTAGATTTTCTACAAACCTTGCGAAACGAAATATTGCTTATACTCACAACATTTTACGATTCTTAACAACATTTTAACATTAAATAACATTTGACGATTGTTAGATGAACCGCTTGGAAAACACTTTAGAGCCCTAAATTAAAACAAGTGCTTTAATAATAAATATCATGAAAAAATAAATTATAACGATAATTGTTCAATAATAATGATAAAAATGAAAATGATAATATGCATTTCTTCTCTTAAACGCATTATCAACGTTTATTAATGATAGACACGAAAAAAAGGAACAAAGGATGTAATAAGGACAATAATGTAAACATGGTTTTTATGAGTTAAATAAAAACAAAGCACCGACCTCCCGGGGCGATTGTTTTCGACCACGAACTTGCAGGATCAAAGTACGTATGGTATCCCCCGTCCGTTGAGACGACATTTTTATTGTTCGTGACGAGGCTTTTTTTTAAACATGTGCTCTTTGCACAAGTATTCTTCTAGTTGACTCAATTTAATTGTTCTTATTTTGTTTTGTGATTAGTCACAGTTTAGCAAAAAAGTAAAAGAAAAACCAAAAGTTCCACGAAAGTTGATGTGTTTTGATAATTTATGAAACTGTTCAATCTTCAGGCTTTACCGAAGCACAAAATTTTAGACTTGTCCAATCTAACAGAATTTGCAAAGGGCAAAGTAGATTGCTGCTCCAATAATGGAATCATGTATAACAGGGTAGAAAAGGAGAAAATGCTGGTTAGCAGCGTTTTCTCTTTCTTCCCTCGGTGGTTTCAAACACCTATCTTCACAGGGTCGCTAAAACTCAAGATTATTTGGTAAACGGTTGACAAAGGTTTGTTTTTGAAGACATTCGTAGCTTTTACAATAATTTCCAGTAGATTTCCTTTGAAAAGATAATGTTCAAAGACTCAAAATCATCTTATAAAGGATCTAAACGTGTGAACATGTGTCATGGCCGTCTATTCATCTTTTCATAATAAGAAAGTTGTACCATATAGAACAGTGACATGGGTTATTATTACAACTTTCTTTGTAAGTGTATTGATCAACTGCCATGATTGATTCGTACTTGTTTTTATTTTTCAATTTTTCTAGGACGATGGTGACTGACAAACGTTTTCTTAACCAGACCCATATGACGCATGACATGTTTGTGAGATGAACTTAAATGAATTAATCCAGATATTGTCCTTTAAAGGGGCCTTTTCGTTTTTCTTTTTTTCCAAACTTTGCGCCAGTATTTCGCAAAAAGCTTGTGGGAAAATGTCGCAGGATCAATAGCACCTGTAGACTATTTTCGATCGTATTGAAATTTGCATTATGACGTCATATTTGATATCATGATATCACAAACAAAAGATGGAATTTCCGATTGTAACGTGACCATCCCGTTATTCAAACGTTTTTCAAACGTCAAAATTCCTTTTTTTTTTTCCTGATTGTAACCGTCCAGTGTCGTCATGCTAAATTTCATAGTATTTAGATCTATCAGTATTACCAAAAGAAATATGCAGCAAAAAAATCGAATAAGGCCGCTTTAAAAAACCATTACCTAACAAACACGAAATCTTATCCCCGTTGGACAGCTTTTGAAAATATTGTCGGAAAAGAAATAGTTGCTTGTTAGTAATAGCTCCTTTTCCTACAATGCTTTCCATACTATTTAAGAATGCATTCTTCCTTTTGAAATGACTGACCTATTCACAACGCGTGTCAGACATTGATTGATCTTAAAGTTGCGTTTCTTTTGTAGCAGTATAACTCTTTTCCAACCGACCCCTTGTTGCTTCGACCTGGTAAACTTTGCATTGAAACCATTGTGTGGAAAGGAGAATATGCTGGTAACCAGCATTTTCTCCTTTATCCACAATGTTTTCTATACTTTCAAATACAAAACCCACTGTTTGAGACACGTTAATTCCCATTGCTTTCAGGACAAGTCTAGAATACAGTCATCCGGGAGAGAGTTAAAATATGAGTGAATTGATTAACCTGATTGCTTTCCTCTTTTTGTTTTAAGTCGGTTCTAAAAGTTGAAGGTTACATGTTATTCTAAAAGAACGTTTTTCAGCACTTGTTTGTACCTCGACAGTGCTCATGCAATTATTGGGCACTCTTTTCAGAACTTATCTGTATCCCGACAGTGCACAGGTTTGCAGCAATCCATTTTAAACGCATTTTTGGCAGCGGGTGAAACCCGATGTCATAGTCCCCAGGTATGAGTTACTGATTTTCAACGCTTACGATATTTATCTAGGTCGAGAATTCTTGCATCCGGCAGCTTTTTCCTGGATACGCGAGGTAAACAAAACTTGATTCCTACACTTGACTAAATAGTTCCTCCATGAATACACAAACGATCATGTATAAATACGCGCTACTCGCGCAGACGACACCCTTTCAAAACTGCCTTACACCTTACGAGTTCATCCGTAATGTTACTGTAGAATAGAAACGGAAAGAGGGCGTCGGTATCTACATAGACCGAAAAAGTGCAAAAGAAAATATTTTCAGAGCAAAAGTTTTTATTAGTCGCCGCGCAGAAGCGCGCGACTGTATTTTTAATAGTTTTTCGAGTTAGGACATGGACAATGGGAATTTCTTTTTTATAGGGGTGTTAAGGTTAACAAGGAATCTTTCTACTTCGCCTTAAACTGGCTTTTTAATTCATTCTTAAACTACGAAGTATATACAGTACGATACTATTTTTGCTCTGTTAATACTTACAACATCAAAAAATCCGCCCAAGTATTACTTTTATTTTCGCTATTCGCGAGAAATGGACTCATCCAAATAAATGCCTTGTTTCCATTGGTCAAGGCTGTACAGGTTTCCAGTCATTTCGTACCTAGTTAATTTCGTACCTAGGTCATTTCGTAGATACGATTTTGGTCATTTCGTACCTACCTATACTTTCTATTTTGGTCATTTCGTATCCAGTTGGTCATTTCGTATCCACTTTCGTCATTTCGTACACAGGTTTAATTATCATTTTGATTATTTAGTACCTAGTTTTTCCTACTATTTGTGTTTTTTGTTGAATGACCACCGCTAAAATTGTACATTGCTGAAATTGTGTTAAATTCCGCCGAAGAACGAGTATGATGGTTATGATTGTATCTAACCATTATTGGTTACTTCTTTCTAAGTTTAGTTTTTAAAACAAAGATTGTTTAGAACCCTTTTGTTTATTTCTCACCAAGTTCTAGATAAATTTACATGTACTTTGTTGGAAAAAATCTGGAGAGAGACCAGTTTTTCGCTGTGTTGTTCATAAATCGCAATGCAAAACCAATATTCTTTATTAACAGCGTTCACCAAACAGTATAGTTTTAGACTTGTTTAAATTGAAAGCATGCCTTGCAAACTTACGTTCTCTTGAATCATACTATCCTAGGACAGCAACATTTTAGTAACTTGGCCCTGTTTTCAACACTTTCCCAAACAAACGCGGGTTATCACGTGCGCTGTCAAATTCTTTTGGAAAAACATGTTGGATAAGGAGAAATTACTCGTTATAAGCAATTTCTCCTTTAACAAATACTTTTCCCCCCACTACTAGCGAATTTTCTACCATTTTTGCAGCTTTTTAAATTGTCGTCTGTCAACTCTTTGAATTTGGAAGAGTCTGATATTTTTCGTTTGGAAAAGAGTTCAGAGAGCGCTATGCGATGGTATTAGATACTGTAACAGAAGACAACTTTTGAAATAGATTCACAGTCACATCAATTTCATAATGTGTTAAAAAATCTGCTGATGAAAACTGACATTTACTTATTTGCCCTGGCTTTCTTGAAGCATTAAATAAAAAAATTTGCGGCGACTTTGATTCTTTGCATCGACTTTTTCTTGTCGGTGTTTGTTTGCATGATGAATTTTGAGCATAGGGCATCGTAATGGGATTCGTGTAACATCGCCTTTTATCGCCAAAGTCGTACGGATTCGGCTATGACAGGCGATGTTACACGAAAAGTCACCCATTAAGCCTTTGGCAGACGGCAAAATTTCAGCTGTGTTCAAACTGAAAGCATTTGCAGACGACAATTTCATTGTGGCTCAAATGGTACAAGTTTTATTTTATAGGATAGAAAACATTGTGGATAATAGAGAAAATGCTGGTTCCCAGCATTTTCTCCTTTCCCAGACTGTTTTCACAAGGCTTTTTTCTCAAGGTTAATAGAAGTCGGCATTGAGTGGTAAAGAGTTAAAAGTAGTTATAACTGCAAATTATATTATGCATTTACTTGTACAACACAATCTCAAGTTTTAACGACCCTTAGAACATAACTTTTTACAAACATTGTAGGAATGGGAGAAAATGCTGGTAAGCAGCATTTTCTCCTTTTCCAACAATGTTTTCTACCCTATCAAAGATGTACACTGTTTTTGAGCCATGTTTCAATTTTTGTCTGCAAATGGCTTCTTTCAGTATAATTTATTAGCAGTTAATGAAATTTAAACAGCTTGGGTCATAACAGCTGCCAGTGTACCTATGCATGCGTTTCTTGGCTATTTCCTTAAGGTCATGCACTGAATAACAACATGGCATAAATGATAAGTGGATCAGAAAGAAGACCATGCTGGAAATTTAAACCAGCGGTACCAACTTCAAGTCTTTGAGCTACAAACTCCTTAAAAGGGATCGGCAAAACTTTTATAAAGCACATTATTTGGCCTACAAGGATTTTGAGGTGTAAAACCTCAAAATTATACTAAGACTGGTTTTCAGTACTTTAAGATACCTTTCAAGAATTTCATAAATGTTACGGATTGATATAATAGAAAACATTGGTTAGAAGCACTTTCTCCATTTCCACAAATGTCTTTAAAGGCCTCTTCCACAGGGTCATAAAAACTTGGGATTGTTTTGGAAAGGATTAATATCATTTATTCAAGTCTTGTTTTCTGCCTGTGCTCATGTACTAGATTTTATCTTTATTTTAGCCACAAACAAATGAGCTGTGCTTTGGCAAAAGGGGGCTTCTTGCATCCTCGTGATGGATTATACCAAGCAAGACATAAATAATTATTGATCCATAGACCGACCCTTCGATGTACAGAAAATGGACCAATGGCGAAAGGTTTCAGCCCAGGTCAGCCTGTGAAGACTGCACAGACTGACTGCCTGCACAGGCTGACCTAAGTCTATACTGTTTGCAGATCGATTAAGGCACCTTTTTACTTCAAGTCAAGTATAAAGGAAACCTGTGCAAAGAAAGTAATAAGATCTGTAGCTGGCACAAACCCGCTGCCTTCAGTGCGTCAGCGCTTTGATTTTTTTTTTATTTCTTGTATAAAATGAATGATGATGGTTCTAAGTATTTCCTTATTTCACATTTTATTTGACAGACTTCACCAGCTTTATCGAATATGGACAATTATTGCGGCAATAAATCAGGTTTCGTTTTTGCATTTTTTTTAAAATCTTTAAAAAGACTCTTTTTATTTGAGTGTAAAACATGCCTTTAGAGTTAAACATAGATAGAGATACATGAAGAAAACAAAATGAAATACTGTGATTTTTGAAATTCCTATTGTAATATATCCTATACAGTTAGTCATCTTAGAATAATTATAAAATGATAATCTTATATTTCAGATGGCTCGGTAATGCAGTGGCAGAGCCGCTGATTACAGGCTAGAAGAGTATTTGGTTCAAGTCTCTCTTGGCGGCAAATTTTTCCACCATATTTCTTGTTCGTTTTACCCCAGCTAATGGTAAATAATTATGTCTGTATAATTTTCCTTTCAATTCCCCTCGAAAAATTTGGATCAAAGTCTGGTTGAATGCTTCTTTAAAATGCAACAGGCTATGAATGTACCATATACACGCACATAATCCATGTTGTACAAATGAAATTTTAGGTAATATATAAGTCATGCTCTGTGAAAAGGGGGCTTAATGCATCTGCAAAAAATAACGACCCAGTTCAGTCTGTAAACGGCCTGCTCAGAAGCAACCTGTATATATCAATTTTGTTTTGAAACTAAAAGTGATTAAAATCGCAACTTTATCACGATTACCAATTTTTACCGTTAATTTCGCAACCCTGTAACAAATAATCCCGTGTTTCAACGATCCTGATAGAGAGGGCTTTTGAAAACATAGTGGGAAAAGGAGAAAATGCTGGTAACCAGCAACGTTTTGTTCCCTTTCAAAGACAATTTCCATCAATGGAGCCACATTAAACTTGCAGTTTGCAAAACCTTTGAATTTCGACGAATCTAATTGTATGTAAAATGGTAAGGGGTTAATCCTTTACCACATGGAAAAAATTTAAACTAGTCCGACCTCTGAAAGCTTAGGCAGATGACAAATTAGACATGGTTCAAATGACGAAATTTTCTCTGAAAGGGTAGAAAATATTGAGGGAAAAGGAGAAAATGCTGGTTACCAGCATTTTCTCCTTTTCCCTCAATGTTTTCAAAGTCTTTCATTGTCAGGGCCGTTAAAACTCGGGATCGTGTGGTAAAGGGTTAAACTGAACGGCAGTATGTACAAACCTTAAGTTCATTCACCGAGACGGAGGAATCATACTCGGGGTCCGTGTTTCCGATATTCAAGGAAGTAAACCCTTCACAACCCACGTAGTATTTGCCAAGAAAGTCCCAACCGTCCAGAAGAAAGGTGCCTTTACGATGCTTTCGTCGGAATGTGACCTGAAATTAATAATAATAATAATAATAAAAACCAGTACAAATACAGTTTGTAGCGACAACAAAGGCGAAGATTTTTTCTAAATTTGAACGTAACACAATTTCTGATTGGCTAAACCAAAATGGTTTCAGAGAGCAACACAATTTCTGATTGGTTAAACCCAACGGTTTAGCCAATCAGAAATTGTGTTACTTTCCCAAGCTTATAAATCATGAGCTTTATTTATGAATGATTTCTGGTTTGCAAAGCCAAAATGGTTTCAGACAGCAACACAGTTTCTGATTGGTTAAACTAAATGGTTTAGCCAATCAGAAACTGTGTTACTTTCCCAAGCTTATATGAGCTTTATTTATGAATGACTGGTGCGTAGGTTATACGCTAGATGACCATGGCTGGATGAAAAGTACAAGGTAGGTTTTAGTGAGTGAACGTATAAGTCATTTTGAAATTTGCATTGATTGCCGCCATGAAAAGTAGTCCGATTCTATACTCAGAATGCCCATATCAGATAAGTACATGTATGTATTTGAAAAATTCCACCTAGTGACAGATAATGGCAGAGGGTTCAAGACTTACAAGCCATTTCAACGCAGCAGAATGAAGGGGTGTGATACCAAGAAACCCCTACAGTGGCCATCTTGGATGTTTTTGTTTCAAGTAAATCTTTTGATTAACCCTTTACCAAACGACAAAATTTTAGACTGGTCTAAATTGAAAGCATTTGCAGACGACAAAATAAATGCTACCTATGGAAATTTGTTATGGGAAGGGCAGAAAACATGGGGAAAGGAGAAAATGCTGGTTACCAGCATTTTCTCCTTTTCCCACAATGTTTTCAAAAGGCTTCTTTCTCAAGGTCGTTAAAAGTCGGGATTGTGTGGTAAAGAGTTAATACCGATAAACACTACAAAATATACTTTTCTCTGTAACCATAAAGAAACGGGACGGTTACATGCACGAAAATGGTGAGAATTTGTAAATAACGGGTTGGTCGGTTTGCAATCCGTTTACTTCAATGGTATCAAATATGACGTCATCGTACTCATCTGAATACAATCCCACATAATAAAAGTGTGTTATTGATCTCGTGGTTTTCCCGCAAACCTTTGCGAAATTCTGGCGCGAAATATTAAAAAAAAAAAAAACTTTTATGAGGCTACGTAGCCCATTAAGGAAATACCACTGAAAAATAATTTCGTACATTTGTCTCTTTTCTTTATGGCTGGTTTGCCAGCTATCGATTTAATTAATTCCTTTATGAATCATTTCTGAAGTTTGGTGAGGCTATGAAAATCTGGAAAGCCCCCTGTAATGTAACAGACTTTTTTTTTCGATGGAAAAAAAAAAAACCCAAAAAACCTCTACACAGTACCTCATGCCATTCCCCGTCATTGACTCTAATTCTTGATATTCGCAAGTCGGCGTAGGACGATTTACATCGAATCTTAAATTCCAGAAAACCGTCGATTATCTCCCCTGACACCATGTCATACTCATCATTGCGGCGGTTCATGTAAAACAGAGTCCCGTTAGCTGATGTGGTTTTGAAATCAAATTCTAGATTGTGACTGAAAAGAAAAGAAGAAGTAGCCAATAATCAAACTGGTGATTTTCCTTTTTTTTTCAAAATAGCTGAATGAACTGAAAACAAATTTTACTGGATTTTTTTAAAGGATTCATGCTCTCTGAAATTATGGTTAAATGCATCTGCAAAAATTTCTTGCTATTTGCAAATTTTCTGCATGCCCAAGGACAATTGTACCTCTTGATTCAGTCAGTTGTTATACTAAATGGATTTTATGGATCCATAATTATGTGATGACTAGCTTGGTAAAATGCATTAAACCACCTTTTACGAGAGCGCAGCTAAAATAGATTGCGATTATATAGCCCGGCGTATGGAAAGATTTTCAGCATGGTAGCTGTCAGTAAGTGATGACTTTTTTTTCCCTCCCGTGTTATGTTTTACCCCCAGCATACAAATACGGGTACTGAGGCTCCTATTAAAAAAAATACGAAAAAATAAACATGAGAGTAATTCTCTTTGCTTTGGAGAACAGAAGGCATGATATATTTTCTGAATTTCAAGGCAATAAGGCAAGTATAGGAAAACTTTTATAGTGAAGCCGTCTTCACAATAAAAGTTTTTCTTTACTTGCCTTGTTGCCTTGAAAGGTCCTTTTTGTCGACCAGGATAAGCTTTATAATTTGTATTCTTTAATCTGGAAATCCTGGTCCAGTCTCTACTGTTGGTGTTTCTTTGGACTGTTCCTGGGAAATACATTTCGAAAGCTTCTGCGAAATCCGGGAAACATATGAATGAGTAAACAGTCGCCGCGATACAACTGACAGTTTTCGTCGTAATATAACTGACATATTGTTGAAAATGAAGTAAACTACGTTTAAAACACACATAGGTGGAGAATACACTTACTTGTCCCCGAAAGGCACCTTGAAGGTATCCATATAGACCTTACTTGAACTGATTGCCTCTATCTTCACTCCCGCGGTAGATTCGACGTCAATTGGAGACTGTAACGGTAAGAATAAAATAGAATAGAATCTTTATTGACTTATACATAGGTACGTCGTCATCTAACCAACTATTCTTACAAATAGAGAGTATGTTACGTGAGAGTTAATCATTTTATTAACCCTTAACTCTTTACCAAACGACGAAATTTTGGACTTGACCAAATTGAAAGCATTTGCAGACGACAAATTAAAGGCTGTTTTATTGATTATTTCTATCTTTGATAAGGTAGAAAACACTGTGGGAAAAGGAGAAGATGCTGGTTACCAGCATTTTCTCCTTTTCCCGCAATGTTTTCAAAAGGCCTCTTCCTCAGGGTCGTTAAAACTCGGGAATGTGTGGTAAAGGGTTATCCTGCTAAATTAGTTAAACTTTCAAACTGATAGTAAAAACCCGAATAATGGTATTTCAAACTTATTTTTTTTTTGGAGAAGAATATCTCCTTATCGGACAGTGTAGATTCAAGATCAGACTGCACGTTCTGTGCAGTCTGATCTTGATCGACACTGTCCGCAAAAGGTCAGTGAGTCGCGCTTAGCAGCGTAAGTGACGAGTCTACCAGAAGCACATAAGCCTTTGCGAGCATCATTTAACGTAAGTCAGGCTCTGGCAAAAGGGGTTTAAATTACCCCATGATGCGTTATACCATAGGCCACTGAAACTCCATTGGTCTATTACCGGACAACGAAATTTTCCTTATCGGACACCGTTACTATAAATAGCACATTGGCAACTGCCCCTATATTGTATGTATAATCTTACTATATACAATATAGAAGCAGTAAACTGGCAGCCTGTTATCGATCTTCGTATCAACGTCTATCGGATGGTTACGGGAGACACAACGGGTACCAGTTTATAGAAGCAGTTGCCAACGTGCTATTTATAGTAACGGTGTCCGATAAGGAAAATTTCGTTGTCCGGTAATAGACCAATGGAGTTTCAGTGGCCTATGGTTATACCAAGCAAGTCAATACACAGTAATGGATCCATAAAATCCATTTTGTCTCACAACCGACTAAATCATGGGATAGAATGGTCCTTGGACATGAAGTAAATTGACCAAGAGCAAAATGTTTCCTCTCAGGTCAGCCTGCGCGGACTGTGCAGACTGACCTGAGTCAGTATGGGTCAGTACTTTTTGCGGAGGCATTACACCGCCTTTCCACAGCGCATGGCTCATATTTCATTCAACGAGTATAACATCATTTTTTTTTCCTGTAAAATGGCGACGACATACTAAATTTGACAAGTGTTGTGGTTGGTTTCTTCGGATTGAGGCGTCCATAATAACGAATGTTAAGCCAAACGGGACAAGAAAACACGATAATTATTTTATACAATAAGAGTATAATTTAAAGAAAAACATGAGCTTAATAAACTGCAGGAGGAGGTTTTATGTTATAAAGTACATTTTATTATGTACAGGCCAACGTTTATTAAGCAAGCATCCAAGGGACAGTCGAAATCCACTTGCTCAAGATAGATGCTTGAATAGTGCAGTAACCTTTCCATATGAGCCATTCTCTGTGAGAAAAAGGGGGTTAATGCATCTGGAAAAGGTATCGAACCAGTTCAGCTTGCTGCGCAGTTCGCGCAGGCTGACCTGGACCAAAACTTTTCGCTGTTGGTCAATTATCTCCATGTCAAAGGACCAGTCTACCTCATTATTCAATCGGTTGTTGGAGAAAATGGATTTTACGGATCCACAATTATGTGATAACTTGCCTGGTATAGCGCATCACGGAGATGCATTAAGCCCCTTTTTTGCCAGTGCATGGCTCATATTTATTTTGTACAGGTTGCTTGCTAAATAGAGGTGGCCACTAGGAAAGATTTTTCTGTACCTCCTATAGACCACTGTAAGGTCTCTTTTTGAAAAAAAATGTAGCAAGGAGAAACTGCTCGTAACAAGCCACAATGTTTTCATCCGTATTCACGTGTTGTAGCCTACCGTATTTGCTTTTCAGATTAATAGTTGGTTCCGTCAATTATTTATATTCATAAGCCGGCTAAAGACATGTCAGTGACAATCTATTATTGCGGACGAGCCAAATTCTAAATATTTCACTTGAGAGAGAAAGGTCAATGTTTTCTTCGGTCATTAACCAATCTCGCAAACTTCCACACTGCAAACAAAACCCTTTTTAACCTTGCTGCTCATGTCAGACATATTTATGAAAATTTCAAACAAATTAATGCTACTCAATGTGCTTTGATCTTTGATAATTCGCTACTCTTCAGCATGAAAATCAGAATAGTCCTCGTTATGGGAAACAGGAAATGACTTCAAAGTAGTTATATTTAGAGATTTCCTCGTTTTAATTGTGATAACCATCGAAAGAAGTTGGCGTAATTGGTAATTAAAGACTTATATGTTCTATTTTAGGTCCATTTTGCTTTTATTTAGGATACATCAATGGTCACCCGCCAAGTAATATATACTTAGATTACCAAAAGCCAACTTAGACCTAAGAAAACTCATTTCATGAATATGAGTAGTATAGGCCAGCAGCCTAGGGACAGTGTCCCTAGTCTCCTGGCCCTGGTCCCTAGTCTCCTGGCCCTAGGGCCAGGAGACTAGGGACAAAATGTCCAAACTGGGTCGAAAAAGCGTCCTGGAGCAGGTTTTTTGGCAGATTTGTTGTTGTTGTCGGCCATCTTGGATTTATCCCCATCCCACCCACTTTTTTCCCACGATATGGGTTGTCCCTAGTCTCCTGGCCCTAGGGCCAGGAGACTAGGGACAAAATGTCCAAACTGGGTCGAAAAAGCGTCCTGGAGCGGGTTTTTTGGTATTTTGGCGGCCATCTTGGATTTATACCCATCCCACCCACTTTTTCCCACGATATGGGGTTGTCCCTAGTCTCCTGGCCCTAGGGCCAGGAGACTAGGGACAAAATGGTCCGCTGACCTCTCTGGGGAGGTATATTGACAAGTTTGTCCCCATATTATGGCTTTTCTCCGTCTTTGTTCGGCTGAGATCTGTTCTTCCTTTATCATCGTTGGACTTAGTCTTTTTCTCCACATCTTTGGTCGCCTTGACCGATCATCGTTCATCTCTGTAGGACTTAGTTTTTGGAGAGGTGTTCTTTCTCTCTATTAGGATAAAGTTGGGGTTGGACTTAGGCTTTTCTCCACGATATGGCGCTATATGTCGAAAGAGGAGGTAAAGAGGAGTGAGGAGGAGGTGAGGAGGAGTGAGGAGGAGTGAGGAGGAGTGAAGAGGAGTTACCTCTCTAGGTATATTGACAAGTTTGTCCCATGCTGTGGTTGTCCCAGGGTCTCAGACTGGTGGACTTAGTCTTTTTTTCTGTCTTCTCAGCTTGGCTCAGGCAAAAGACTCTGCTGACTCAGTAACATTGACAATTCTCAAAAGATAGACTTTCTAGGGTCTTGGTTAGTCCTGAAAAGGACTGTTTCGATTTTTTGGGTATAGCTCTTTCAAAGATTTTTTTCCTCTATTGAGAGTTTTTTTCCTCTATCGACACCTTTCCTTTGATTCTTTTTGCTGTGGATTTTTCCTCCTCTAATGATAGTATCCAAATTTTGTCTGACAGATAGGACACTCCACGATTCTTCTTCGATCTGCTATTAACCTTCTTATTTTGTTTATTTTATGTATAGGTAGAGTGGAGTCATGCATCATGGCCAGTAGAAAGGTTGTCAGATACCATTTTGTCATCGAGAGAAGTAGAAATTGTACACTATAGTCCATCACCATTTCTTTAACTGTCGTCTATTCGGGAACCGAATGATTAATGTACTGGAAATATCATCGTCTTTTATACGGCTGGAGGTGGGTTGACTTACTTATTAACAATTGTTGAAGATAGATTTTCTAGGGTTTTGGTTAGTCCTGAAAAGGACTGTTTCTCCTCTATTGAGAGCCTTCCTCTATTGAGAGTCTTCCTCTATCGAGAGCTTTCCTCTGATGACAGCTTTTCTTCTGATGATAACTTTTCTCCTTGTTCTTTCGAGATCATCGGGAAGTTGAACTCTTTGAAGTTATCAATGTTTTTTCCATATTTACCCAACCCCGTTTTTGCTTCTACTCGTGGTGGTGTTACAGAACTGGGATCGAATCGTTGTTTTTTGTGAAGCTGGTTATCGTCTTTCTCTACTTTCTCTGATTTTCGTTTTCTTCCTCGTCTTCTTGGCTTGGGTTCTTCTGTCTGAGTTGACTGATGAGTTGTCTGATGTTCTACAGGAGTGACGATAGAAGCTGTTAACTTTTGAAAACTGGTTTTATCAAAGTTAACCTGGGCTGAAATCGTTACAGATGAATCTTGTCTTACAGACGAATCTTGTTGACTCTGGTGGTCCTGTCGACATCTTTGATTTTGTAGGCATAATGTCTCAATGTTTCTATTGAATTGATTCATATTTCTATTCAAAATCTTCACTTCGTCTAAAATCTGAGTTATTACAGAATTTTGGTTTGAAATCATTTGGGTTATTTCTTCTTCGATTTTGTTAGCTGGTGGTATCATTGGGTCGATGAATGTTGAATTCATAGCTATCGATAGAATATCTCTGCTGTTTTCAGACTGTGGTGAGGAAATGTCTAGGACGGGATTTTCTTGTGGTAAGGAGCCGACTAAAACGTCTAAGTTGGAACCCATTCTTCCGTGATCCGTTTGGTCTAAGTTGGAATCCATTTTTCCAGCACGAAATATTCGCACTAGTTAACAAAACTTTTTTAATTGTAAAAAAGTTTTATTCGCACTAATTAAGAGTTTTATTCGTACTATTCGAGAATCGAAAGTCGAATGATTATAGAGAGAAAGTTCGCCAGCCTTTTATAGTTTTCGGTCGAGGGGGATTTGCCTTTGGTCGTAGACTTTTTCTGTAGGCATTGTAGATAGAACATGTCCTTTAGGTATTGTAGATAGAAAATAACATTCTATATGATCTCACATAGAATGTTATGATCTAACTACATTTTTCCCATCTCTGTTCTTTTCTCTCTTTGTGAGATTTTTTCTCTTTGCTCAAGTCTCAAGTTTTTGGAAGGAATCAAAAACAGACGACTTTTGTTTTTGATCATTTCTTTATTCAAAGTTTTTCTCTTTGCCCAAGGCTGAACTTTTCTTTTGGGAAGAAATCAAAAACAGACGACCTTTTGATTTTGATCATTTCTTTATTCAAAGTTTTTAACTTTTCCAAGTTTTTTGGGAAGAAATCAAAACAGACGACCTTTTTACAATCATTTTCTTTATTCAAAAGTTTGAAACATTAAAAACAGTAACGTTTAAAACAAAGCAAACGTTTAAAACATTCTAACACTATAACATATTTACAAGACAGTTTTAACAATCGTTAAAAACACTATAACATTTTTAACAATTGTTAAAAACACTATAACATATTTACAAAACATTGGCGATACATTTTATATACAAAGTTTTTAATCTACAACAATGACAGAAATAATTCTTATAATAAACTACATGATTCATTCAAAGTTTTTTACAATATTATCGTTAAATTTACAATGCGAATTCACAGATGCCTCGATTTTTCCACTTGTCTTCATGTTCCACAATAACTTTATGCAGTTGGTCATGACCCAAAAACAATGGAAATCTGCTATCCATTTCACTATATTCACGGACTCCACTAAATGGAAAAACATGTTTTAAAACATGTTTTGAAATATCTTTTGTCGAGAGAGCTGAATATACGATTTCTTCTGTGACATCTCTATCAAATAGAATATACCCTTCCATGGTTTCCACTGTTTCCTCACCGTCTTGAATAGATCCTTTTTTGTAGCGTAAGTAAAAGTCAAACAGAACTGATTTCATTTTCAGGACGTTCAGAAAACTTTCTTCTGTTCTTCCTACGATGATGAATACCCACCGACTTGTGGAATGCATCTGTTTAGCAATATAGTTGTCTATCAACAGACAAATTGCTAAATAAGCTTGGAGAGGAAGATCGAAATTTGTATCATCACACATCATCACAATAAAGCTGTGTATTCTATACAGTTTGCAGGATGTTTCTCCTTTTGCAACTCCCTTATGCAATTTATCTATCCAAAGTTTCACACAGCCGAATTTAATATCAAACTGTACTTGTTCATCGAGCGTGTGCTGATGGTTGAAATCTCTATAATCTTTTTCACATAGTTCTATCGGCAAAGGTAGCATTTCACTTGACATGTTTTCTCACTTTTGATTTTTCCACGGTTTTAGAGCTGTTTTTAAAAACTGTTTTAAAACTGTTTTTAAAGAACGTCTTACTTTGATCGTTCACTTCAATGTAACACGATGTTGTTTTCTTACAGTCTATTTATATCCTCAAACTTTTATAGCCATAGGGGACAGTATCAGTATCATTTACAATGACTCTTTTGGTATATACAGAGCGAAACGTTTTTGACTGTGGTTCGCTGGTCACTGTTCTGTCTCTATGCCTTTTGATTCTACAGTCATACTGAACTTTAATTTCTACGGTGCGATCCAAAGCACATTTTGAATAGGTGTCGAAATTCACCAGTTGATTTGTATTGTGATCCAAAGTAATTCCCTTGACTTTGCATTTGCTTTTTTCTTTTCCATCTTTTGTTCTCATCTTATAGGCGTAATTCTTGGGACCTAATCCTCTGAAATGGGTGATTCTGCAATCAGGCTCTTCATCGGTCCATTTTCCTAGTCTGCTGTTAATGATGGGAGGGTTCCACAATTCAGGATCATGAATGTACATACAACTATCTGTATCGAAATACAGAACTCTATCCTCCAATCTTTCAAGAACGCTGTACAGTTCCAACCTTGCATAAGCTGTTACGTAGGATGCTACAATAACATTGGCTGTCGCATGCGTTTCGACAAAATCCATCTTTTCTTCATAGTTGACCAAAATGGATTCGCACTCATTGTCAAAGATTTCCACATGTTTTACCGTATATTTCGGGTCGGTAATCAACTCGAAATATTTAGACGGTTCTCTGATATATTTCGCCTTGCTCATGTTTTCACGCTGTGCTAATTTTCCCCAAAGACAGTTCAGCATAATCTTAGCAAACGATCTTTTCCCAGGGTTTTTTTGAATACATTTGGGATCGAGACGAATCCCTTCGGCTTCCTCATACTCGCGAATGAATTGTTCCTTTTCCGAATCTGTCTGACACCAGCCGGGATATCCACTAGCTTCTTGCTTGATTTTCAAGAAATTGTCCACATAGCCTTTAAAGAATTGATCCGAAACAGAGTCGAAATGCCAGATTTCATACACTTGCATTACCCGATAGCCACAATCGAGAGCTTTGAACAGTTCGAATGTAACCCAAGTTCCAACCAAGGCTCTCTCTTCTCTGTCATGATCACAAAAGTTTGAACTTTCTTGTGCACATTTCATACAAAGTGGAAACATCATCTTGTTGTTACAGTGAACTGGAAGAACAGGATGAAACAAATCAGTTGGTGGTAGAACTTTACATTTAATGAGTCCTTCATACTGACGAATATTCTTCATGTCAATGTTCTCATAAGTCAAGATTGTGGGATGGCCTACAGGATAGAATTTATGTTTGCAGACGTAAGGATACAGAGAGCAAATGTCAATGTACTTGATTTCCTTCTCACTGTTTTCCTCAACATCATAGGCAATTTTTATTGCATTGCATCTGCCTCCAGCCAGGCCCTCTCTTGGTTCGATGGGATCATGGTTCGGGTATAGACTTTCAATGGTTTTTTTGTACTCTTTGTCCTTCTTCATCTTGGCGTCGAATTCGTGCTCCCATATGGTCACGACGTTATATCCCATTCTTTTGAGGGTTTCTAGTCGTTCGATAGTACTGTTGTACAACTCATCCATTGATTTTCCATTGATGGGGTTGATATATTTTCGATCCTTGAAACATGTCTGGCAGCCATGAAATAAATCCCCGAGGAATTCATAGACCGTGTTTGATTTGTGGTGAAAGCCATCTACGGTGTATTTTCCTATTTGAAATTCACCACCATTTTTGGCATGTTGAATATGAATCACTTTTTCCCTAGCGATGCTTTGAACCCAGCGTATTGCTTTCATAGAAAACCGACGTCTGACTCGATCTTTGCATGAAATAATGGCTATCTGATCTTTTGGTAAATAATCTTTTCGCCAAATCTTGTTACAGGCTCCGGCGATGGTAAACGACTCTGTGAATGGACAAATTCCACTCTGTTCGATGAACAACTTTCTGAATTCACCACAGCCTCGTCTTAGGATATCAACATCCGATCGACAGTACATCTCCATCTCTTTTTGAAAATTGAATTCCTCACCGTTTTGAACTTTATCATTATACCAGACTATGAATTTTGATCGAGCCTCTTCAGACATTGAATCGGGTTTGTAATAAGACATATCCAGGTATGGCCCAACGTAATCCCAAAATTCGTCTGTATTTGCCCAGTGAGGAAAGTAACCTTTTTTCATTTCTTGAAGTCCAAACGTAGTCGGAAATTTTGCCAGCCCAAAGTTCATGAAACTGAAGGAGTCGATCAAACACACACCGTTCAGTTCTAACTTCAAAATATTATTCCCATTCATGGTTACTTCTGGTTCTTTCATTCCTACGTTGATAATATGATTGAGAATAAATTGACCGTCATACCCTTTGAGATTATGGGCAATAGCTATGATTCCTTTATGATGTTTTGTAAAGAGCCAGTTGCAAAATTGACTCAAAGTTTCTTTTCCTTGAAAAATAACTTCTCTTCCTTCTTCGAATTCACTGCATGTGGAACAATGAAAATCAAGTGGTTTATCGATACATTCAGCACAGGCTCGATGTGCAATACAGTAATTCGGAATGTGTACTCCCGTATCTTGCTGACATTCGAAATCAAAGAAAATGAACAAAGGTTTTTTGACTAGAGAAGAACTCGTCTCATCATTGCTGCCGTGTTTCATCTTACTCTGGTAAGGCTGAATAAAACAGCGATGAGAAAAGTCAACTATCTTCTTGCAGAGATGACACTTTTTCTTTCCCTTACAGACATGATTTTTCTTTCTGTCAAAAACCAGCCCTCCACATTTTGAACAGAGTTTCACTAATTCACAAATGGTTTTCTTCTCTTTGCCTTGAAGTGTTTTGTGATTTTTCAAGCATGCTGCACTGAAAAATCGTCTATGACATTTGGCGCAGACATACTCTTTTGATTCCGATGGACATTTTCCAGCACGGAAACAACCTTTACAGATCTTTGAGCAAGCATGGGTTTCCCGCCTGTTGTAACGTGTGTCGCAGAACTCACAATAACAAGCACAATCAAGAAATCCTGTGATGGATTTGATGTAATCATAGTGGTTTTGATGAAAGTACAAATGTATGATTTTACTATCGTCTTTCACTTCTGGATGTTCAAATACTTTTTCCACTCTCGACTGCTGTTGATGAACTTTAATAACATAGCCTTTTTCATACAAGAACTCTTGAATTTTTTTGTATTCTTCAAGACCTACAGGCTGTGTCGACGAAACTCCAACTTCATTCATCAATTTCTCGGCTTCAGTCTTTTGAAGTGATCTGTTTGATCTTTTGATGAGATCCCATCTTCGGTTCCATTCTTGGGTGTTTTCACGTTCATGGTAACAAATCCCCACAACAATTGCTCTTGCAAAACATAGATGATCACGATTGTTAATTTCAATAATCGATTGTTTCTTTTTTGCAAAAACCTTTGAATCCAATAGTTCTGTGGCTCTAAGATTTTTTCCACTTCCACTTGGTGGTATCGTATGTGTGATATCGAATGTCATGCGACCATCGTTCAAGACGAATTCTTCATTCGATTGTAGAACTTTTTCAATTTCGTTCAACATGGTATGACTCTCCAACTCCTCCACATATAGAAAGGGAATATGAATCCCCATATCCAATGAGGGGTGATTGACGCTAATTCTAATCATATCCCTCGATTCAGCCTTTAACTTTTGAACGATTTGTTGGATAACATCGTCGAATAAACCGGTCAACTGTTGTGGCTGTAGCTCATCGAATTTCTTAAAAGACACCTCCAGTAGATGGGATTCTGTTTTGAATTTTCTTGACTTCTTTTTTCCCACTTCTATTAAGTCGTATAGACTTTTCATAGCCAAAGAGTTTTTGTCTGAAGAATATACTTCTTCCTTGGGTGAAAATGGTCCAGCATGATTCAAAGATTTTCTGTCTTCTTCTTTCAAAGATTTTCTGTCTTCTTCTTTCAAAGATTTCTTGTCTTTCAAAAATTTCTCCTTCGTTGAGGTTGACGGTGGAAATTTCTCATTGTTTTCTTCTTTCAAAGATTTTTTATCGGTCTTGGTTAGTCCTGAAAAGGACTGTTTTGGTTTTTGATATAGCTCTTTCAAAGATTTTTTATCGTTTTCTTCTTTCAAAGATCTTTTGTCTTCACTTTTTTCTTCCTTGGGTAAAAATGGTCCAGTAGGACTTTCTTCTTCTTTCAATGGTAAACTTTTTCTCTTTTTGGGTGGAAATTTCTCATCGTCGCTTTCACCATTGCTGCTACTGTCTGGGTAGACTAGGATTCTTTTTCTTTTCTTTGCCGGCAGCAATTTTTTTCTCTTCTTCGACATGGGCTGAATAGCCTCATCGTCGCTTGTACTGTCCGAATACGGTACTAACCTTTTAGACATTGTTTTATGCATGCAATTCTGTCGTTTGTAAGCCATATACTGACCCAAAACTCAAAAATCCTAGCTTTTTATATCTTTTTCAGACCGAGCGGGGATAAAAAGATGTTACGATTGACATTTCCATCATTCTTCGGAAAGATTTCAAACAGAGCAGTCGATAGAAAAATGAGTGAGTTCAAGCTACAAAGCACAACACCAAAGAGAGTGTATCTGTATGTTAACCCATACACTCACGATTATGAGATCAGCAATATACCACCAAGATATCAAGTCTACCATACTGGGAACTACGTGGGGTCATTTCTATCCTACCAGCATTTTGCAGAAAAAGGCGTCTATCGTATCACCAGAATCCTGGATCAAGCAACATTCGACAGACGCCATAGAGTGGATGATATGACAGCGAATATTTGCTTTACATGCGACAGATCAGGACATTGGGCCAACCAATGTCCAGAGAAAGAAAATCAAATGTGGAAATTCGTTTTTGTCTTCGTGAACCCCCACACCCATGATGTCGAAATTTCACCAACAACGGAAACGAGTGGTGAATCTCAACATATGAAATACGTTGGGTCTCTATTATCCTATAAAGTAGACGAGAATAAACGGAAGACAAAACCAGCACAGCCTACAACTTCATCGAGTGGAAAGGGGAAAAATCCCCAAAACAAGAAACCCTCTTCAGGGAAACCTTCTTCAGAAAAGAAAATCAACGATAAAATCAATGATAACATCAACGATAAAATCAACGATAAAATCAACGACCCATCGCCTGAAAAGACCGAAAAACAGATCGAAAATCAGATCGAGAGGGAGATTGAAAATATGGAGCTTGATAACACAGAAATCAGCGATACAGAAATCTGTAGAATTCAGATAGATTATCCTGTGAAGAAGAAAACCTCTTCAGAAAAGAAAATCAACGATAAAATCAACGATAAAATCAACAATAAAATTAACAAGAGTTCCTCAGAAAAGAAAGAGGATACGATTATACTCGATCAGAAATCTGGAGAAGACCAAAACAACGAACAGAGCTCCCAAAAATCTTCAGCGATTGGAAACAATCAAATCAACGAACAGAGGGTTCAAAAATCTTCAGGGAAACTCAACAAGAAACCTTCTTCAGTACCTGGAGAGGGGAAAAACAAGAAACCCTCTTCAGAAAAGAAAATTCGACGAGAAGGAAAGAAGATCTGTTCAGATATCGAGTTGAGACGTAGATGGAAATCCGATGTTGTGAACGAGAAATTTTTGAAAGACAAAAAATACAGCGCAAAAAGTTGTCCAGATCTGAGAAATAATGAAAAGAAACGCAAGAGTGAATGTGAGCCTGACATCCCGAAGAAAAAAAGAAAATTGTGTCTGTAATTTTTAACAGAAAAACATTTCCAAAAGAATTGTTTCAAAGAGCTGTTTCAAAAGAACTGTTTAAAAACATTTTTCAAATGCCAGTAGTATTTTTCTCTTCTTACAAATATATATATATATATATATATATATATATATATATTTCATACTTAAAATTCGATATGGACTGTATTGCTTCATCGTCACTTGTACTATCTGAATACGATACTAACTAGGATACTAACTAGGGTACTAGACTTTTAGACCTTGTTTTAGGGTTGTAATTCTGTCGTTTGTAAGCCATATACTGACCCAGAACTCAAAAATCCTATTAGACATGGTTTTAGAAGCGTACTGTCCGAATAAGGTACTATCCGAATACATTGTTTTATGCCTGCAATTCTGTCGTTTGTAAGTCATTCTGATTCCATTTTCAGACAATAACCCAAATAATGATTATTGTACATAAAGTTTAAATAAAAAGTTTTTAAATGTTTTAAATAAAAATTTCCTTGTATATACTTCTAACAGTTCAATGTTTTAAATAAATATTTCATTATATATGTATATATCTATATTTTCACAGTTCAATGTTTCTAACAGTTCAATGTTTTAAATAAAAATTTCATTGGATATATTTTATCAGTTCATTGTAATGATTATTGTATTTCTGTACTTCAAAGTTTCATTGTTTTAAATAAAAGATATGAAAAGCATATAGGACTTGACTTTGTTTGTTTTTGACAATTTGAAGAAGCAGACTTTTCATAGAACTTTCTGGGTCTTGGTTAGGTCTGAATGACTAGGTCTGAAAAGACCATAGTTTTCCTTCACTTCCTTCCCGAACTTCCATCAAATAACCCACAACAACTTGGTATTAGCAGTATTTGGACAAGTATCACTAAGTACTTTTCAACATGGGAGAAAAAGACTCACCATGGAGAACAGCGCTCGGACAACTTCATTGTGGAAATGGTCTATAGAGAAATCTGCCGGCTTTTATAACCTGGCAGGAGGATTGACCTACTTTGATACAGAATTAACAGAATGAAGAGCGCGACCATGGGCGAAAGCATGTAGGTAGAATATAACGTACATTATCCTTTAGAGAAAAAGACTAAGTCCTACAATATCTATATGAATACAGAAAGATGTAACGAGTCCTACGATTGGCTAACGTTAATTCCCTTAAAATGAAAGAGCGCGAACGTGAGCGGAAGCATGTAGATCAAATAGTATATGATGTTCTATCTACTAATTATCTACAACACCTAATCGAAGATAGAGAAAAAAGACTAAGTCCAACTTTATCCTAATAGAGAGGAAGAACACCTCTCCAAAAACTAAGTCCTACAGAGATGAACGATGATCGGCCAAGGCGACCAAAGATGTGGAGAAAAAGACTAAGTCCAACGATGATAAAGGAAGAACAGATCTCAGCCGAACAAAGACGGAGAAAAGCCATAATATGGGGACAAACTTGTCAATATACCTCCCCAGAGAGGTCAGCGGACCATTTTGTCCCTAGTCTCCTGGCCCTAGGGCCAGGAGACTAGGGACAACCCCATATCGTGGGAAAAAGTGGGCGGGATGGGTATAAATCCAAGATGGCCGCCAAAATACCAAAAAACCCGCTCCAGGACGCTTTTTCGACCCAGTTTGGACATTTTGTCCCTAGTCTCCTGGCCCTAGGGCCAGGAGACTAGGGACAACCCATATCGTGGGAAAAAAGTGGGTGGGATGGGGATAAATCCAAGATGGCCGACAACAACAACAAATCTGCCAAAAAACCTGCTCCAGGACGCTTTTTCGACCCAGTTTGGACATTTTGTCCCTAGTCTCCTGGCCCTAGGGCCAGGAGACTAGGGACCAGGGCCAGGAGACTAGGGACACTGTCCCTAGGCTGCTGGCCTATACTACTAATATGAATGGTATTCCTTCTATCGGCCGATAACAAAACCCGTCCTGAAAGTTACTGATAGCAGTTTCCTGTTGAAATTATCTTCAAAAGCTAACGCACATCGGTTTCCTATTACTCATACGTTTCGGAACTCAAACCCTTGGCGATTATTCTCTTTCGCCCCGTCTCACTGTCGCTACTGGCCACTCTTAACCCATATCCTTCCAAATAAGTTAAACGAAAATTTGAAACCGATAGTAAAAACCAGAATAATGCTATTTCAAACTTACTTTTTGGAGAAACAAAAACACACAAAAAAATTCTAATCAGACTGTGTAGATCCAAGATCAGACTGCACGATTGTGCAGTCTGATATTGACCTACACTATCCGCAAGAGGTCAGTGAAACATGCTTAGCAGCCTTAGGATTAACTCCTTATCAGACGACAAAGATTTAGACAAATCCATCTGGAAAACTTGTGAAGACGACGAATGAAACTGAGTCAGTTAATAATATTTCTCTTTGGACGGATAGAAAACGTTGTGGGAAAAGGAGAAAATGCTGATTACCGGCATTTTCTTGTTTCCTATAATGTATTCAAATGTTTTTCAGGTCGTTGTATCACGGGATTGTTTGGTAAAGGCTGAACATTGTAGACGACAGTTTGCCTATTGCTTCTGGTAACTTTTGAAAATAAGTTGCTAAAAAGAGAAATGACTCTGCTTTTACATATAAATGAGGTGCGCTCTGTGAAAAGAGGGACTTAATGCATTTGCGAAATGTACCTACCCAGGTCAGCCTGCGCAGTGCGCGCAGGCTGACCTGGGCCGAAACCTTTCGCTATTGATCAATTTTCTGCATGTCCAAGGACCAGTGTACACCATGAATCAGTCGATTGTTATACGAAATGGATTTTATTGATCCATAATTATGTGATGACTTACTTGGTATCATGGATCACGGAGATGCTTCAAGCACCCTTTTGCCAGAGCGTGGCTCATATATTTATGTTTTTAGATTTGTTCATGTTGGTCATCCACATTTTGTCAACGATGTTTCATATTGATATAGCATATTGCTAATTTTTTTTATCCTTTTGTCCCTGTATCGCAAAAGGGGTTTGAAAAGACGAATAATAATATGGGTTTAAACAGTACAAGCTAGGGTCCCTGGAATGCCATGCCAACGGGCACGCAGAATTGATCAGCGGGTATCGAACCAAGGTCTCCTGTTAACAGATCCAATTCCCCAACAACTGAACTTTGATGATGACGATGGTGATGATGACGAGGAGGGGGAGGACAGTATAACGTCAGATGATAGTCCTTACGTCAGAGGGGAGGCAGAAAAGGACATACGCAAAACAAGGAAGATATTTATTACGATGACATAAATAGAAATCAAAAGGTGTGCTTTATAAGGAAAGAAATTAATTATACATTCCCTCACATCCATGTTTTGTAAACAAAACAAATCTCTGATGTCATGATGAGAATCTCTACGTGCTTTTACGGACTGAGTAGATCAAGATGAAACTGCACAGAACTTGCAGTCCGATCCTAGATCCACACAGTCAGATATCGTGCAAGAAAATTCTGCGGCTGAAAAAGCCTGTTATTTGCAATGAAAAACACTATCAGTAAAAAGAAAAAAAAAAAAAATCATTTATTTCAAGTCTTAATTGACCATTTCATTGCTAAACGAGCTGATTTCTTTTTTACACATGACTAAAACTTAGACATGTCTAAATTGGAAGCGTGTGCAAAAGTCAAACGCAATATGGCTTGAATGATGAAATTTGTGTTTTAAGGGGAAGAAAACTTTGTGGGAAAAGGTGAAAATGCTGGTTACCAGCATTTTCACCTTTTCCCACAATGTTTTCCAAACCTTTCTTTTTCAGGTTCTTTAAAAATCAGGATTGTGTAGTAAAGGGTTTGAAGAACATTCTCAATCGGGAGTTAAAAACCCAGACAGCGAGACTTCAAACATTTTCTCGCCGTAAAAATCTCACCGTTTCGGACAGATCTTAACCCACAGTGTCCCGCAAAGCGCATTGAGTTGCATTCATCTTTGAGTTACAGGATTTTACCAACATCCTACATGCATTTTTAGGAATCTCATTGATTCGATATAGCCAATTTGTAACCCGTTCACGTCCCAAACGTTTTAGTCTAATTTTAACCTTCAGTCTTCATTCACATTGATTGTCCTAAGATTTATAATTTTTAAATAGTGATTAGGGCCGCTTTTAATGCTTTTTGAGATACATAGAGAGAGTGCGAGCAAGATAGACAAAGCGCGTGCGAGGGCTAGAGAGAGAGAGAGAGAGACAGGCAGAGACAGAGAGAAAGAAACAGAGAGAGACGGAGAGAGATAGAGAGAGAAAGATAGAAAGAGAGACAGGGGAGAGGGGAGAGGAAGACAGAAAGAGATAAAGAAACTTAGTGGCATAAATAGAGAAGAAGAGACGCATACGCAAACATAGATAGATAGATAGATAGATGGACAGAGACAGAGATCATAAAACAAATAAATAAATTTACTACTCACTGGTTTACAGAAGTGAGGCCTCATCCGTCTCTGTCTACAATCCACCAGTGTCAAAAATACAAAAACCAATATACAAGTTACCGATTCACCTAAATGCACTTTCATTTTTTGCTCCCTTATAATAAAAAAAAAGCGCAGCAAAGATGTGCCAATGTCCGATCTATTTAAACCTTATCTAGTCTTTTATTTCTTTTTAACTAAATGTTTATTGTGTGCACTCGTAGGTACTTTTTCATCGATACTTCATGGACCGGTTGAACTAATCGATTTCGTTTAATTTGGGTGAAAAAAAAAAAGTTAGCTTTACCGAGTCTATCGAAAATAATACTTAAGTATTTTTCAAAACCAATATATGTTTTCTCAAAGAAAAGTTTTTGGTTAACTAATTGAATATTTTAATTTCGTTTCGTCTTAAATAATGTTCACCAGTCTGTCTGTGCTATCACTGGAGATGATCATTGAAAGCAAGAGAGCGGGTTGTGAAACGGCACGTAAACTCGATCAGACCTTTATATACGTTGAACACTTTACCAAACAATCCCGAGTTTTAACGACCCTGATGGAGGAGGCTTTTGAAAACATTGTGAGAAAAGGAGAAAATACTGGTAGCCAGCATTTTCTCCTGTTGATACAATGTTTTCTACCATTTCTCACAGACAAACCTTAATATTGAAGCCACATTTGATTTGTTATCTGCAAAATTCTTTGAATATGGACGAGTCTAAAATTTTGTCGTCTGGTACAGGATTAAGAATGACGCTATCAACATGCACCCACATAATTTTATAAACCTTTTCAACTCTTTACCGAACGACAAAATTTTAGACTCTCCCAATTTGAAAGGGTTTGCAGACGACAAATCCAAGTTTACCAGAATTAAGCGGTTTGTCTTTGACATGAAGAAAACATTGTGGAAAAAGGAGAAAATGCTGGGTTACCAGCATTTTCTCCTTTTTACACAAAGTTTTCGAAACAAGTCTTTCTCTCGGGGTTGTTAAAGCTCGGGTCCGTGTGGTTAAGCAGCATACCCATTCCCCTATGTTAGCTCTTTACCTCATACTGCCGAGTTTTAACGACCCTCGGGAGAAGACAATTGAAAATATTGTTTGGAAAAAGGAGAAAAAGCTGGTATACAACATTTTCACCTAATTAGCATTTTCACTTTTGTCAACAATGTCCTTTCACAAAAAAAAAAAATTCCCATAATTTTAGCAACATTCGATAGGTCGTCTGCAACTGCTTTCAGTGTGGACAAGGCTAAATTTTATCGTCTTGCCAACTATAAACATTGATTGATTTTATGGTGTTTAACGCCGTTTTCAACATTATTTCAGTTATGTCGCGGTGGCCTGTGCACCTATCCATGCTTTCCTGGAATTTCTTTTACCAGTACTCCGCATAATATTCTTTCCAAGCCACTGGCTGCTTTCCCACATAGCCATTGTCGAAACTATGATCAGCGGTGGGAGAGGAATGAATCCTGTCGCAATGACTATCATCCATCCTCGGAAAGAAATTGGCCGAGCTGGGAATCGAACCCACGACCTCCTGTTCTCAAGTCCTGTATGCTACCGACTGAGCTACGGGGCTCGGCTCAACTATAAACAACTCTGTCTGTATCTGTGAAAGAGGTTCGATCCCCGGCTTGGCCAATTTCTTTCCGAGGATTGATGATAGTCATCGGGACAGGATTCATTCCTCTCTCACCGCTGACCATTGTTTCGACGATGGTTATGTGGGAAAGCAGCCAGTGGCGTGGAAATAATATTGTGCGGAGTACTGGTAAAAGAAACTCCAGGAAAGCATGGATAGGTGCACTGGCCGCCGTGATATAACTGAAATAATGTTAAAAACGGCGTTAAACACGTACAATCAAGCAATCAATCAATCTGTGAAAGACAGCTTTTTGAAATCATAGTGGCAAAAAGAGCAGTTGCTTGTCAACAAGCAATTACTCCTTTTCCCACTTTTTTTTTTTTTTTTTTTTTTTTTTGAAAAAAAAAAAAAAAAAAAAAAAAAAAAAAATGTTTTGAGTGTTCGTTTTCAAATACATGTAGTTAATCTTTTGTTCTTTTTTTTTTTGTTTAACCCTTTACCACACAATCCCGAGATTTAACGACCCCCAAGGAAAAAGACTTTTGAAAACATTGTGGGAAAAGGAGAAAATGCTGGTTATTTACCAGCATTTTCTCCTTTTCCCACAATATTTCATAACCTTTCGAACTCAAATTTCGTAATTTGTGCAACGTTCGATTTGTCGTCTTCAAATAATTTGAATTTGGACCTGTCAATATCTTTGTGGTTTGGTAGAGAGTTAAAGCCTTTTTGTTTTTGTTTTATCTAAATATAGCCCGATTAGTAATGAATGCAATGTAGTGAAAAGATTTTGACGAATCGATAAGTTACCGAAAACGAAACAACCTCTCCATTTGTCACGATGGATTCTTTATATTTGAGCCATGCTCTTTGAAAAGGGGGCTTAATGCATCTCTTTTTATGCATGATACTAGGCAATTCATCACAGTATTTTAGATCCATAAAATCATTTTTGTATATCAACCAACTGAATCATGAGGTACACTGGTCCTTTGACATGCAGAAAATTCACGAAAAGCAAAAAGTTTCGGCCCAGGTCAGCTTGCGCGGATTGCGCAGGCTGACCTGGGTCGATACTTTTTTGCCGATGCATTAAGCCCCCTTTTTTTCACAGACGGCAAAGCTCATTTTTTCTAATATTTAAGTCTGGTTTAAAAAGGTCTGGTGCGTTTGATTTAAACCCTTTTTCAGCGCCATAGGCGAAAACAGGGGCTTTTTCGGATACTATGGATTAAGACCAGACAGCACAGAACGTGCAGTCTGATCTTGGATTTAAACCATCCTCTTGTTTAGTAAAGTCGATAAGAAAAAAAGTTATACCTGTATTGAGTCTGAGTCGATCATATTTTCAGTTATGGAAAGTTTGTGGTTATAATTTCAGTGCTGAAAGAACTTAAAGAAAATGTTTACTATTTCACCTTCTTTGTGGAAAATCTGAAAAAGAAAAATGTCTGAAGGTACGTGGCTTTAAAATTAAGAAGACTGAAAATTAAAAATCGTTTGAGCCACGCTCTGGCAAAAGTGGGGCTTAATGCATCTACGTAATGCATTGTACCAAGCAAGACATCACATAATTATGGATCCATAAAATCCATTTTGTCTAACAACCGACTAAATCATGAGGTAGACTGGTCCTTGGACATACAGAAAATTGATCAGTAGCGAAAAGTTTCGGCCCAGGTCAGCCTGCGCGGACTGCGCAGGCTGACCTGAGTCGATACTTTTTCGCATATGTATTAAGCCCCCTTTTCACAGAGCATGGCTCATTTCTAATTGGTTAACCACTGAATCGTCATGGAGATTTAAGTAGCTTTTGCAAGCGATTTAGATTAATAGCCATTTCGTATTAGATTTTAGATCTACACGATCCGCTTATTTGTTTGAGAATTTGGCAAAAAATTGTCTTTATTTGGCATAGCTCATTGGTAAAATGTAGTATTCGTAGCCTGGAGCCTCGGTTTCGATCCCTACTTGAAGTATGTGGTTTTTTGTTGGAGTGTCCTTATGGCTGACACTTCATCGCCGAAGATTGGGACTGGTGAAACCCATACATGAAAAGTGAATAAGTAAGCTGTCGTCATGATATGACTGAAATATGTTGAGTGCGGCGTAAACCACCAATCAATCAATGGATCAATTAATAGATCAATCAATCGATCGATCGACTTTCGGGCCGTCGGTCGGTCAATCAATTAATCAACAAACCAATCAACAGATCAATAAATCAACAGATCAAACAATCCATCCATCCATCCATCAATCTATCCATCCATCAATCAAATTCTAGACTCTTCCAAATTCAAAGCTTAAGCAGATGACATATTCGAAAGTGAAACAAATGAACCGAAATTCTTTGACAGGGCAAAAAACATTGTGGAAAAGGGAGAAAATGCTGGTTACCAGCATTTTCTCCTTTTCCACAATGATTTTTCTTTGGATTGTTTGGTAAAGAGCTGAATTCCCTTTTCTCAGAGCACCGCTTATTTTGTTGTAGAAAAACAAGAGTGGTTGGAGACCTTGTAGTTTGTTGGCTATCAGTAGTATAGGAGGTCAGCCTAGGGACAAATGAGGCATTTTGTCCCTAGGCTGACCTCCCTGGAGCAAATTTGTCCCCAGTCTGACCGCCGTGGCGGTCAGACTAGGGACAAATTTGGGCGAAAATCGTCATGGGGAGGCTATTTCGGCATTTTGGCGGCCATCTTGGATTTGCCCTGTATTGCCTTTTGTCCCTAGTCTGCCCTCCCTGGAGCAAATTTGTCCCCAGTTTGCATTTGTCCCCAGTTTGCCCGCCGTAGCGGCCTATACACCATCTCACGCTGGCTCAGCCAGAGAGTATCGTTGGACTTAGTCTTTTCTCCACGGTATGGGTTATATTCCCTCCTCATGCTGACTCAGTCAAGCACCTTGTTGGACTTAGACTTTTCTCCACGATAGGTCTATATGGGTACTGTCAGGTCTGTATGGGTGTTCGGGAAAGTCTTTTTACTTCACCTTCGATCGGCTTGGGTTTTCTCTATTATCGTTGGACTTAGTCTTTTCTCCACGATATAGGCTATATACCATCTCACGCTGGCTCAGGCGAATTCGCCTTCCTCTCTAGGGATGTGGACTTAGACTTTTTCTCCACGATGTGGGTTATATTCCCTTTCTCATGCTGGCTCAGGCAGAGATCATCGTTGGACTTAGTCTTTTTTTCACCGTCTTTGTTCGATTTAGTCTTTCTCTATCACCGTCGGACTTAGGCTTGCCCCAGAGAGACCTACGTGGTGGTCTCTCTGGGGCATTGGAGAGTTGATCTTTCTCTCTATTAGGATAAAGTTGGGGTTGGACTTAGTCTTTTTTCTCCACGATATGGGTTATATGAGCTATATACCGTATTATGGTTGAATTAGTCAGACAAGATTTGTCTCCCTTTGTGCTATACGTGACTTTCCCGGAAATCAAACATGACGTCATTTTCCGAAAATGTAACCAAATCATGTTTACTGGGTTTTTCCGACATTTCCCAGGAATCGGATCATCTAGACTTATCCGATCTTAGTCTTATTCGTCCCTAGTTTTATCTGCAAAACTTTTTTTAATTGTAAAAATTTTTTAGTGATAGAAAAAAATTTTGTCTGTAAAAATTTCTATCGTTAAAAAAGTTTTATTCGAATTTTTCTCTGCAAGATTTTTAATCGTAAAAATTTTTTCTGTCGATAAAAATTCTTCTCTTCAAGTTTGTCTACAACTTTTTCTCTCTGTAAGATTTTTTTGTCTACAAGTTTTCTCTCTGCAAGCTTTTTCTCTATACAAGATTTTTTTAACCAAAAATTTTTTCTATCACTAAAAAAGTTTTTCTATTGATAAAAGTTTTTCTATCTGCAGGAGTACTATACATTTACGAAATTGACACAATGTTCGAACGACTGCCCATGGCCTCAGGCTGGTGGACTTAGTCTTTTTCTCTAGTCTCGATCGTTTCTGTAGGACTTAGCCATTTCTCTGCCACTGTTGAATTTAGGTTTTTCTCTATCACCGTCAGACAGAGATCATCGTTGGTCTTAGACTATTTTTCACGATGTGGGGCTATATACAATCTCATGCTGGTTCAGGCGAATTCTCCTTCCTCTCTAAGGATGTGGACTTAGGTTTTCTCTACCATAGTTGTTACCATCGTTAGACTTAGTCTTTTTCCTCCGACTTGGAGTACATCGTTTGGAGTGCAACTCTCTCTGCTAACTTTTTTCTCTCTACAAGTTTTTCTCTCTGTGAGATTTTTTATTTGAAAAATTTTGTCTGTAAGATTTTTTGTCTACGACTTTTTTAATCGAAAATTTTTCTATCACTAAAAAGTTTTTTCTCTCTACAAGATTTTTTTATTTGAAAAAATTTTTGTCTACAACTTTTTCTCTTTGCAAGATTTTTTAATCGAAAATTTTTCTATCACTAAAAAGTTTTTTCTCTCTACAAGATTTTTTTATTTGAAAAAATTTTTGTCTACAACTTTTTCTCTTTGCAAGATTTTTTAATCGAAAATTTTTCTATCGATAAAAATTTTTCTATTGATAAAAGTTTTTCTCTCTCTGCAAGAGTACAACTCTTGGGATACATCTGCGAAATTGACAATTCTCAAAAGATAGACTTCCTGGGTATTGGTTAGTCCTGAAAAGGACTGTTTTGTTTTTTGGTATAGCTTTCTGCTTTTATCGACAGCTTTCCTTTGATTCTTTTTTTGCTATCTTTTTTTGGTTTCTGTGGTTTTTTCTCTTCTATTGAGAACTTTCCTCTATTGAGAGCTTTCCTCTGATGACAGCTTTTCTTCTGGTTCTTTTGGGATCATCGGGATCTTGAACTCCTTGAAGTTATCAATGTTTTTTCCATATTTACCCAACCCCGTTTTTGGTGGTGTTACATAGCTGGGATCGAATCGTTGTTTTTTGTGAAGTTGGTTATCGTCTTTCTCTGCTTTCTCTGATTTTCGTTTTCTTCCTCTTCTTCTTGGTTTGGCTTCTTCTGTCTGATTTGACTGATGTTCTACAGGAGTGACGATAGAAGCTGTTAACTTTTGAAAACTGGTTTTATCAAAGTTAACCTGGGCTGGAATCGATACAGATGAATCTTGTCTTACAGATGAATCTTGTTGACTCTGTTGATTTTGTAGGCATAATGTCTCGATGTTTTTGTTGAATTGATTCATATTTGTGTTTAATATTTTCACTTCGTCTAAAATCTGAGTTATCACAGAATTTTGGATTGAAATCATTTGGCTTATTTCTTCTTCGATTTTATTTACCGATCCTGTCATCGGCTCAATGAATGTTGAATTCATAGCTGTCGATAGAATATCTCTACTGTTTTCAGGCTGTGGTGAGGAGATGTCTAGGATGGGATTTTCTTGTGGTAAGGAGTCGTCTAAAACGTCTAAGTTGGAATCCATTTTTCCGTGATCAGTTTGGTCTAAGTTGGAATCCATTCTTCCGTTAACAGTTTGTTTTATTTGCACTAGTTAACAGTTTGTTTTATTCGTACTACTCGAGAATCGAGAGTCGAATGCTTATAGAGAAAAAGTTCGCCAGCATTTTATAGTTTTTGGTCGAGGGGGACTTGTCTTGGGACGTAGACTTAGACTTTTCTGTAGGCATTGTAGATAGAACATAATGTACTAGAAATTTCACTCACATAGAAAATAACATTCTATATGAATAAAATTTCTATCTACATTTTTCCAAGTCTGAACTTTTCTTTATTCAAGTTTTTGGGAAGAAATAAAAAACAGACGACTTTTTTAAATCATTTTCTTTATTCAAAGTTTTTAACATTATCATTAAAAACAGTAACGTTTAAAATAAAGCAAACGTTCTAACACTATATTTTATATATTTACAAATACATGATTGAAATACATGATTCATTCAAAGTTTCTGACAACACAGTTTTAACAATACAGTTTTTAACAATATTATTGTTAAAAAACACTATAACATTTTTACAATACAGTTTTTAACAATACAGTTTTTTATCTACAATAATAGCAAAACAATTCTTACAATGCAAATTCACAGATACCTTGATTTTTCCACTTGTCTTCATGTTCCACAATAACTCTGTGCAGATGGTCATTACCTAAAGACATTGGATATACGCTATCCATTTCGCTGTATTGACGTACTCCACTAGATGGATAAACATATTTTGAAATATCTTTTGTCGAAAGAGTTGAAAATACGATTTCTTTTGTGACATCTCTATCAAATAGAATATAGCCTTCCAAGGTATCCGCTGTTTCCTCACCGTCTTGAATGGATCCTCTTTTGTAGCGTAAGTAAAAGTCAAACAGAACTGATTTCATTTTCAGGACGTTCAGAAAACTTTCTTCTGTTCTTCCTACGATGATGAATTTCCACCGACTTGTGGAATCCATCTGTTTAGCAATATAGTTGTCTTTCAACAGGCAAATTGCTAAATAAGCTTTGAAAGGGAGATCGAAATTTGTATCGTCCCCCATCATCACAATAAAGTCGTGCATTCTATACAACTTACAGGATGTCTCTCCTTTTGCAACTCCCTTATGCAATTTGTTTATCCAAAGATTCACACATTTGAATTTAACGTCAAACTGTAGTTGTTCATCGAGTGTGTGCAGATGGATAAAATCTCTATAAACTTTTTCACGTAGTTCTATCGGTAAAGGTAGCATTTCACTTGACATGGTTTTTTTCACTTTTTTGATAGAGCCGTCTTACTTTGATCGTTCACTTCAAAACAGTGTAACACGATGTTGTTTCTTACAGATATTTATACCCTCAAACTTTTATATCCGTAGGGTACAGTATCAGTATCGTTTACAATCACTCTTTTGGTATATACAGAGCGAAACGTTTTTGACTGTGGTTCGCTGGTCACTGTTCTGTCTCTATGCCTTTTGATTCTACAGTCATACTGAACTTTAATTTCTACTGTGCGATCCAAAGAACATTTTGAATAGGTGTCGAAATTCACCAGCTGATTTGTATTGTAATCCAAAGTAATTCCCTTGACTTTACATTTGCTTTTTTCTTTTCCATCTTTTGTTTTCATTTTATAAGCGTAATTCTTGGGACCTAATCCTCTGAAATGGGTAATTCTACAATCAGGCTCTTCATCGGTCCATTTTCCTAGTCTGCTGTTAATAATGGGAGGGTTCCACAATTCAGGATCATGAATGTACATACAACTATCTGTATCGAAATACAGTACTCTATCCTCCAATCTTTCAAGAACGCTGTACAGTTCCAACCTTGCATAAGCTGTTACGTAGGATGCTACAATAACATTGGCTGTTGCATGCGTTTCGACAAAGTCCATCTTTTCTTCATAGTTGACCAAAATGAATGGGCACTCGTTGTCAAAGATTTCCACATGTTTTACCGTGTATTTCGGGTCGGTAATCAAGTCGAAATATTTAGACGGTTCTCTGATGTATTTCGTCTTGCTCATGTTTTCACGCTGTGCTAATTTTCCCCAAAGACAGTTCAGCATAATCTTAGCAAATGATCTTTTGCCAGGATTTCTTTGAATACATTTGGGATCGAGACGAATCCCTTCGGCTTCCTCATACTCGCGAATGAACTGTTCCTTTTCTGAGTCTGTCTGACACCAGCCGGGATATCCACTGGCTTCTTGCTTGATTTTCAAGAAATTGTCCACATAGCCTTTAAAGAATTGGTCCGAAACAGAGTCGAAATGCCAGATTTCATACACTTGCATTAGCCGATATCCACAGTCGAGAGCTTTGAACAGTTCGAATGTAACCCAAGTTCCAACCAAGGCTCTCTCTTCTCTGTCATGATTACAAACGTTTGAGCTTTCTTGTGCACATTTCATACAAAGTGGAAACATCATCTTGTTGTTACAGTGAACTGGAAGAATGGGGTGAAACAAATCAGTTGGCGGTAGAACTTTGCATTTAATGAGTCCTTCATACTGACGAATATTCTTCATGTCAATGTTCTCATAAGTCAAGATTGTTGGATGGCCTACAGGATAGAATTTATGTTTGCAGACGTAAGGATACAGAGAGCAAATGTCAATGTACTTGATTTCCTTCTCACTGCTTTCCTCAACATCATAGCCAATTTTTATTGCATTGCATCTGCCTCCTGCCAGGGCCTCTCTTGGTTCGATGGGATCATGGTTCGGATATAGACTTTCAATGGTTTTTTTGTACTCTTTGTCCTTCTTCATCTTGGCGTCGAATTCGTGCTCCCATATGGTCACGACGTTATATCCCATTCTTTTGATGGTTTCTAGCCGTTCGATAGTACTGTTGTACAATTCATCCATTGTTTTTCCATTGATGGGGTTGATATATTTTCGATCCTTGAAACATGTCTGACACCCATGAAATAAATCCCCGAGGAATTCATAGACAGTGTTTGATTTGTGGTGAAATCCATCTACAGTGTATTTCCCTATTTGAAATTCACCACCATTTTTGGCATGTTGAATATGAATCACTTTTTCTCTAGCGATGCTTTGAATCCAGCGTATAGCTTTCATAGAAAACCGACGTCTGACTGGATCTTTGCTTGAAATGATGGCTATCTGATCTTTTGGTAAATAATCTTTTCGCCAAATCTTGTTACAGGCTCCAGCTATGGTAAACGCCTCTGTAAATGGACAAATTCCACTCTGTTCGATGAACAACTTTCTGAATTCACCACATCCTCGTCTGAGGATATCAACATCTGATCGACAGTACATCTCCATCTCTTTTTGAAAATTGAATTCCTCACCGTTTTGAACTTTGTCATTATACCAGACTATGAATTTCGATCGAGCCTCTTCGGACATTGAATCGGGTTTGTAATAAGACATGTCCAAGTACGGACCGATGTAATCCCAAAATTCGTCTGTATTTGCCCAGTGAGGGAAGTAACCTTTTTTCATTTCTTGAAGTCCAAATGTAGTTGGAAATTTCGCCAGCCCAAAGTTCATGAAACTGAAGGAGTCGATCAAACACACACCGTTCAGTTCTAACTTCAAAATATTATTCCCATTCATGGTTAGTTCTGGTTCTTTCATCCCAACATTGATAATGTGGTTGAGAATAAATTGGCCATCATACCCTTTGAGATTATGGGCAATAGCTATGATTCCTTTATGATGCTTTGTAAAGAGCCAGCTGCAGAATTGACTCAAAGTTTCTTTTCCTTGAAAAATAACTTCTCTTCCTTCTTCGAATTCACTGCATGTGGAACAATGAAAATCAAGTGGTTTATCGATACATTCAGCACAGACTCGGTGTGCAATACAGTAATTCGGAATGTGTACCCCCGTGTCTTGCTGACATTCGAAATCAAAGAAAATGAACAAAGGCTTTTTGACTAGAGAAGAACTCGTCTCATCGTCGCTGTCGTGTTTCATCTTACTCTGGTAAGGCTGAATAAAACAGCGATGAGAAAAGTCAACTATTTTCTTGCAGAGGTGACACTTTTTCTTTCCCTTACAGATATGATTTCTCTTTCTGTCAAAAACCTGGCCTCCACATTTTGAACAAAGCTTCACTAATTCACAAATGGTTTTCTTCTCTTTACCTTGAAGCGTTTTGTGATTTTTCAAGCATGCTGCACTGAAAAATCGTCTATGACAATTGGAGCAGACATACTCTTTTGATTCCGATGGACATTTTCCAGCACGGAAACAACCTTTACAGATCTTTGAGCAAGCATGGTCTTCCCGATTCTTGTAACGTGTGTCGCAGAACTCACAATAATAACCACAATCAAGAAATCCTGTGATGGATTTGATGTAATCATAGTGGTTCTGATGAAAGTACAAATGTATGATTTTACTATTGTCTTTCACTTCTGGATGTTCAAATACTTTCTCCACTCTCGATTGTCGTTGATGAACTTTAATAACATAGCCTTTTTCATACAAGAAATCTTGAATTTTTTTGTATTCTTCAAGGCCTACAGGTTGTGTCGACGAAACTCCAACTTCATTCATCAATTTCTCGGCTTCAGTCTTTTGAAGTGGCCTGTTTGATCTTTTGATGTGATCCCATCTTCGGTTCCATTCTTGGGTGTTTTCACGTTCATGCTGACAAACCCCCACAACAACAGCTCTTGCAAAACATAGGTGGTCACTATTGTTAATTTCAATAATCGATTGTTTCTTCTTTGCAAAAACTTTCGAATCCAATACTTCTGTGGCCCTAAGATTTTTCCCACTTCCACTTGGGGGTACCGTATGTGTGATATCGAATGTCATACGACCATCGTTCAAGACGAATTCCTCATTCGACTGTAGAACTTTTTCAATCTCGTCCAACATAGTATGACTCTCTAACTCTTCTACGTATAGAAAGGGAATATGAATCCCTATTTTCAATGAGGGGTGATTGATGCTAATTCTAATCATATCCCTTGATTCAGCCTTTAACTTTTGAACGATTTGTTGAATAACATCGTCAAATAAGACAGTCAACTGTTGGGGTTGTAGCTCATCGAATTTCTTAAAAGACGCCTCCAGTACATGGGATTCTGTTTTGAATTTTCTTGACTTCTTTTTTCCCACTTCTGTTAAGGCGTATAGACTCTTCATATCCAAAGATTTTTTCTTGATTGAAGTGAAATCGCTTTCAGCGTCACTTTTTTCTTCCTTGGGCGAAAATGACCCAGCATGATTCAAAGATTTTCTGTCTTCTTCTTTCAAAGATTTTCTCTCTGAAGAGTATTCTTCTTTCTTCGGCGAAAACGGCCCAGCATGATTCAAAGATTTTTTGTCTTCTCCTTTCAAAGATTTTCTGTCTTCTTCTTTCAAAGATTTTTTGTCTTTGGTTGAAAATTTCTCGTCTTCACTGGTACAGTCCACATTCATTCGTACAGATTTCTCCTTTGTTGAGGTGAAATCGCATTCAGCATCACTTTTTTCTTTCTTCGGTGAAAATTTCTCATCGTCGCTTTCACCGTCACTTTCTTTTTTCAAAGATTTTTTGTCTTCACCGTCACTTTCTTCTTCTTTCAATGGTAAACTTTTTCTCTTTTTGGGTGGAAATTTCTCATCGTCGCTTTCATCATTACTGCTACTGTCTGGGTAGACTAGGATTCTTTTTCTTTTCTTTACCGGTAGTAATTTTTTTCTCTTCTTCGACATGGGCTGAATTGCCTCATCGTCACTTGTACTGTCTGAATACGGTACTAACCTTTTAGACATGGTTTTATGACTGATTGCGAGTCAAGTAATGTCCCAGAACTCAAGAAATCCTAGCTTTTTTATACCCTTTTCAGGCCAAACGGGTATAAAAAGAGATGTTACGATTGAAATCTGCATCATTCCTCGGAAAGATTTCAAACAGGACAGTTGGTAGAAAATGAGTGGGTTCAAGCTACAAACCACAACACCAAAGAGGATGTATCTGTATGTTAACCCATACACTCACGATTATGAGATCACCAATATACCGCCAAGATATCAAGTCTACCATACTGGAAACTATGTGGGATCATTTCTATCCCACCAACATTCTGCAGAAAAAGGCGTCTATCGTATCACCAGAGTCCTGGATCAAGCGACATTCGACAAACGCCATGGAGTGGATGATATGACAACGAATATTTGCTTTACATGCGACAGATCAGGACATTGGGCCAGACAATGTCCAGAGAAAGAAAATCAGATGTGGAGATTCGTTTTTGTCTTCGTGGACCCCCACACCCACGATGTCAAAATTTCACCAACAACGGAAACGGGCGGTGAATCTCAACATATGAAATACGTTGGGTCTCTATTATCCTATAAAGTAGACGGGGATAAATGGAAGACAAAACCGTCGCAGCCTACAACTTCATCGAGTGGAAAGGGAAAAAGCTCCCAAAACAAGAAATCTTCTTCAGAAAAGTTATCTGAAGAAAAGAAAATCAACAAGATTTCTTCAACGTCTGGAAAGAACCAAAACAACGAACAGAGGGTTCAAAAATCTTCAGGATCTGAAGAAAAGAAAATCAACGATGAAATCAACGAACCATCGACTGAAAATCAGACCGAAAAGCAGATCGAAAATCAGATCGAAAGGCAGATTGAAAATATGGAGACTGATAACACAGAAATCAGCGATACAGAGATCTGTAGAATTCAGATAGATTACCCTGTGAAGAAGAAAACCTCTTCAGGGAAACTTTCTTCAGAAAAGTTATCTGGAGAGGGACAAAGCTCGCAACAATCCTCCCAAAACAAGAAACTTTCTTCAGCGACTGGAGAGAATCAAAACAACGAACAGAGGTCTCAAAAATCTTCAGGGAAACTTTCTTCACAAGTTGAAGGAAAGAAAATCAGCGATAAAATCAACAAGATTTCTTCAAAAGTTGAAGAAAAGAAAATCAACGGTAAAATCAGCGATAAAACCAAGGAGAAAAGAGAAAATATTCGACGAGAAGGAAAGAAGATCTGTTCAGATATCGAGTCGAGACGTAGATGGAAATCCAATGTTGTGAACGAGAAAAGAGAAAACAAGAAGAAGAATGGCTTCCTTTACAAATCCAAAAACCACAGCGCAAAAAGCTGTCCAGATCTTGTATTGAAAAATAACAAGGTCGAAAACAATGATATTAAAAACAATGAGAGGAAACGCAAGAGTGACTGTGAGCCTGACATCCCAAAGGAAAAAAGAAAAATGTGTCTGTAAAAACATTTTTTCAAAAAACTGTTTCAAAGAACTGTTTCAAAACAATTCATTTATTTCTACAGTTCAATGTTTCATTGTATATATATTTTCATACTTAAAATTCGACATGGACTGAATTATCTATTCGCTACTTGCTCTGCCTGAATACGGTACTAGACTTTTAGACCTTGTTTTAGGGTTGATGGTAAGTCATCCTTTTAGACATGGTTTTAGGAGTTGATGATAAGTCAGACAATGACCCCAGAACATATATCTTATGGAAATGATTTATTCTCACACTTCAATGTAGAACATATATGTTTCATTGTATATACTTCTAACAGTTCGATGTTTCATTGTAATGATTATTGTACAAAAGTTTTAAATAAAAAGTTTTAAATAAAAGATATAATAAACAAATAGGACTTGACTTTTTTGTTTTTGACAATTTGAAGAAGCAGACTTTCTTGGTCTTGATTAGGTCTGAATGGTTACTCCCGAAAACGCTGTAGCTTCCTTCACTTCCTTCCCGAACTTCCATCAAATAACCCACAACAGCTTGGTATTAGCAGTAATCGGACAAGCATTACTAAGTACTTCCAAAAAAGACTCACCATGGAGAACTGAATTCGGACAACTTCATCGTGCAAATGAAATGGTTTATAGAGAAATCTGCTGGCTTTATAGCCTGGTAGGGGTATTGACCTACTTTAATACAGAATTAAGAGCGCGACCATAGGCGAAAGCATGTAGATAGAAATCTTATTCATATATATGATTTATCTACAATACCTAAGAGCCTTATCTCCAAAAATGTAACGAAACTAACGATTGGCTAATGTTAATTCCATTAAAATTAAAGAGCGCGAACGTGGGCGGAAGCATGTAGATAGAACATCACGTTCTATTTCACATAGAATATGATGTTCTATCTACTAACTATCTACAACACCTAATCGAAGATGGAGAAAAGACTAAGTCCAACTTTATCCTAATAGAGAGAAATGGTTAAGTTGAACGAAAGATGAAGAAAAAGACTAAGTCCAATGATAACAGAGAAAGAGCAACATATCGTGGAAAAAAGCCTAAGTCCGACGGTGATAGAGAAAGACTAAATCGAACAAAGACGGTGAAAAAAAGACTAAGTCCAACGATGATCTCTGCCTGAACCAGCATGAGAAAGGGAATATAACCCACATCGTGGAGAAAAAGTCTAAGTCCACATCCCTAGAGAGGAAGGCGAATTCGCCTGAGCCAGCGTGAGATGGTATATAGCCTATATCGTGGAGAAAAGACTAAGTCCAACGATAATAGAGAAAACCCAAGCCGATCGAAGGTGAAGTAAAAAGACTTTCCCGAACACCCATACAGACCTGACAGTACCCATATAGACCTATCGTGGAGAAAAGCCTAAGTCCAACAAGGTGCTTGACTGAGTCAGCATGAGGAGGGAATATAACCCATACCGTGGAGAAAAGACTAAGTCCAACGATACTCTCTGGCTGAGCCAGCGTGAGATGGTGTATAGCCTATATCGTGGAGAAAAGACTAAGTCCAACGGTGATAGAGAAAGAAAGAACAGCTCTCAGCCGAACAAAGACGGTGAAAAAAAGACTAAGTCCAACAGAGCCTTTTGCCCGAGTCAAGCTGAGATGGTATATAGCCCACATCGTGGGAAAAGTTCGGCCAAATTTGTCCCTAGTCTGCCCGCCACGGCAGGGCAAACTGGGGACAAATTTGCTCCAGGGAGGGCAGACTAGGGACAAAAGGCAATACAGGGCAAATCCAAGATGGCCGCCAAAATGCCGAAATAGCCTCCCCATGACGATTTTCGCCCAAATTTGTCCCTAGTCTGACCGCCACGGCGGTCAGACTGGGGACAAATTTGCTCCAGGGAGGTCAGCCTAGGGACAAAATGCCTCATTTGTCCCTAGGCTGACCTCCTATACTACTGCTATCCTTTAAGTACTAGATATGACCGCTTCAGTTCCATAAAATCGTAAGTTGATGTATATGAAGTCATCCTGTCTTGTAGGTAAGTTACATTTGAACCGTGCTCTTGCAAAAGGGGGCTTAATGCATCTCCGTGATGCACATAATACCTATCAGGCCATCACATAATTATGCAATCATAATGGCCACTTAAAAGAAAAAAAAAAAAAAAAACGACTAAATAATAAGGTAGAATGGGCCTGCGATATACAAAAAATTTACCAATAGCGAAAAGTTTCGACCCAGGTCAGCCTGCGCGGACTGCGCAGGCTGACCTGGGTCGATACTTTTCGCAGATGCATTGAACCCCCTTTTCACAGAGCAAGGCTCATTTATTTAATGATTAGCTAAGGAACTTTATCTCGTGAATGAGTGACTTCTATGCTTACATTTAAGAGGGTGTTGGACAATGGACAATGATAAAGAGGTCGATTTGAAATGAAGTGTTTTTTAGCTCACCTGAGCACGAAGTGCTAAGGTGAGGTATTGTGATGGGTCGTTGTCCGGCGTCCACCTGTCCGTCCGTCCGTCTGTCTACAATTCCTTTAAACATCTTCTCCTCCTAAACCGCTGGGCCAATCTTGATGAAATTTGGCAGGGATGTTCCTTGGGTGAAGCTCTACTAAACTTGTTCAAGAGATTCAACCAAAAACTCTGGTTGCCATGGCAACAGAAAGGCAAAAAATAGGAAAATCTTTGAAAATCTTCTTCTCTGATTCTAGAAGGCGTAGAGCTTTGATATTGGGTATGTAGCATCTCCTAGTGGACCTCTACCAAGTTTGTTCAAATGATGCCCCTGGGGTCAAAACTGGCCCCGCCCCGGGGGTCACAATTTCGAACATAGGAACAAAGAAGGAAAACTTTAAAATTCTTATTCTCTGAAACTGGAAGGCGTGGAGCTTTGATATTTGGCATCTAGCATCTCCTAGTGGACCTCTACCAAGTTTGTTCATATGATGCCCCTGGAGTCAAAACTGGCCCTTCCCCGGGGGTCACAAGTTTTGAACATAGGAACAAAGAAGGAAAACTTTAAAAATCTTCTTCTCTGATTCTAGAAGGCATAGAGCTTTGATATTTGGTATGTAGCATCTCCTCGTGGACCTCTACCAAGTTTGTTCATATGATGCTCCTGGGGTCAAAACTGGCCCTTCCCCGGGGGTCACAAGTGTCGAACATAGGAACAAAGAAGGAAAAATTTAAAATTCTTCTCCTCTGAAACTGGAAGGCGTGGAGCTCTGATATTTGGCATCTAGCATCTCCTAGTGGACCTCTACCAAGTTTGTTCATATGATGCCCCTGGGGTCAAAACTGGCCCCGCCCCGGGGGTCACAAGTTTTGAACAAAGGAACAAAGAAGGAAAACTTTAAAAATCTTCTTCTCTGAAACTGGTAGGCGTGGAGCTTTGATATTTGGCATCTAGCATCTCCTAGTAGACCTCTACCAATTTGGTTCATATGATGCCCCTGGGGTCAAAACTGGCCCTTCCCCGGGGGTCACAAGTGTCGAACATAGGAACAAAGAAGGAAAACTTTAAAATTCTTCTTCTCTGAAACTGGAAGGCGTAGAGCTTTGATATTTGGTATGTAGCATGTCCTAGCGGACCTCTACCTATTTTGTTCATACGATTCCCCTTGGGGTCAAAACTGGCCCCGCCCGGGGGATCACAAATTTCGAACATAGGAACAAAGAAGGAAAACTTTAAAATTCTTCTTCTCTGAAACTGGAAGGCGTAGAGCTTTGATATTTGGCATCTAGCATCTCCTAGTGGACCTCTACCAAGTTTGTTCATATAATTCCCCTCGGGTCAAAACTGGCCCCGCCCCGGGGGTCACAAGTTCGAACATAGGAACAAAGAAGGAAAACTTTAAAATTCTTTTTCTCTGAAACTGGAAGGCGTAGAGCTTTGATATTTGGTATGTAGCATCTCCTAGTGGACCTCTACCAAGTTTGTTCATACGATGCCCCTGGGGTCAAAACTGGCCCTTCCCCGGGGGTCACAAGTTCTAACATAGGAACAAAGAAGGAAAACTTTAAAATTCTTCTTTTCTAAACCTTGAAGGCATAGAGCTTTGTTATTTGGTATGTAGTGAACCTGTTCTAAGTTTGTTAGCCCACCTGAACTTAACATGTTCAGTCAGTTCGAAATTGGGTCACCTGGGGTCATAAACTAGGTCACTAGGTCAAATTAAAGAAATACCTTGTGGGCACTTTAGAGGCCACATCCATTGCTCAAATGACCTGAAATTTGGTCAGAATGTTTGTCTTCATAAAATCTTAAGTCAGTTTGGATTTGGGTCACCTGGGATCATAAACTAGGTCACTAATTCAAATTAAAGTAATACCTTGTGGGCACTCTAGAGGCCACATTTTTGGCTCAATTGACTTGAAAATTGGTCAGAATGTTTGTCTTGATAAAATCTCACATGAGTCCGAATATTGGTCATGTGGGATCTTAAATTAGGTCACTAGGTCAAATTAAAGAAATACCTTGTGGGCATTCTAGAGGCCACATTTATTTTTCAATTGATTTGAAAATTGGTCAAAATGTTTGTCTTGATGAAATCTAGGATGGCTTTAAAATTGGGTCACCTGGGCTCATAATCTAGGTCACTAGGTCTAATTAAAGAAATACTTTTAGGGCACTCTAGAGGTCATATTTCTTGCTCAATTGACTTGAAAGTTGGTCAGAATGTTTGTCTTGATGAAATACTGGGTGAGTGTGAAATTGGGTCAGCTAAGGTCATAAACTAGGATACTGGGTCAAATTTAAGAAACACTTTGTGGGCACTCTAGAGGCCACATTTATTGCTCAATTAACTTGAAAACTGTTCAGAATGTTTGTCTTGATAAATTTTTTGATGAGTTCTAAATTGGGTCACGTGGGGTGATAAATTAGGTCACTAGGTTAACTTACGGAAATTCCTTGTGGACGCTCAAGAGGCCACATAATCTGACCTGACAACTGGTCAGAAATTGAATTATGCACGTTGAGTGAATTTCGCCTATTGACTCAGGTGAGCGTCCAGGGCCATCATGGCCCTCTTGTTTTGGTGTTTCGATCTTCACTGTTACGTTTTTCATGGAATTATCCTTGTAGACCGCCAGCCTAGTGCTAGTGAAACATAGGTCACACGAACTCTAGATGGACATTACCTGTGCCTGAAGTGTACTAATGTAAGCCATGCTCTGTGAAAAGAGGCCTACATGCATCTGCAAAAAGTATCGACTCATGTCAGCCTGCGCAGTCCGCGCAGGCTGTCATGGGTCGAACATTTTAAATTTGCTATTGGTACTGACCAGTACCTCATGATTTAGTCGGCTTTTATGCAAAATGGATTTTAAAGATCCATGATTCTGTGATGATATGCTTGGTAAAATACACCACGGAGATGCGTTAAGCCCCCTTTTGCCAGAGCACGGCTGACATCGTTTTTATTCATCGTAAAGGTGTATCTAATTCCATGATCTAATTTCATTGCTTGAAAATTTATTTCCAGGATTTTTTTTTAATACATTTTTTTCCTGCTTAACCCTTAACAACACAGTCCCGAACATCATCGACCTTTAGGGGAAAAAAAAAAATCTTTTCAAAACATTTTTGTGAAAGGAGCAAATGCTGGTTACAGCAATTTTTTTTTTTTTTGCCACATTGTCTTCTGACCTTCAAAAAATATCCAGTTATTTGTATCACATTTAATTTATTGCCGGCAAATACCTTTTACTTGGAATTAGGCTAGTATAAAATTTTACCATCTTGTAAAAAGTTTAGTAAGAAGATGGACAGAACAATGTATAATGTATAAGGCGAGGCGTGCTTTTTAATAGTATAACAGGGTATGAACAAAGATCACACTGCTCTGACGTGCATGTAGGTCCTCTCATCCTCTCTTCTCAGTAGACGCACAGTTCAGACCTACTGTTCCCGTATAAAGGGTACGGGTCAATTCTTTCGGCGCCAAATATGTGAACCTGACCTCTATTGACGGCCGAAAATCCAATGTGCCAACCTCGGAAAGATCTTTATCGGATAGTCTTGACTTATCAAGCGGACGGCATAGATCAAAGATCAGACTGCACGTTCTGTGCAGTCTGATCTTGATCTATGCCGTCCGCAAAAGCCCCTGTTTTTGCCTAAGGCACTGAAAGGGTTAAGGTTAGAGATATAGGTATACATGTGTGTGGGTGTTTGGCAAATATCATATTGTTTTTTTTTTTGTCGTAGTGTATGAAACATGACAGGCTTAAATCCTAGATGAGCGAATGTTGCGGTTTTAATATAAAACTCTCTCTTAAAGGGGAATTTAACAAGATTTTTACAAACATTTTTTTTTTTTTCGATATTTTGTAAAAAATAAAAATGATAACGAAGTGCCTGTTTAATGGAAATTAGGGGAAAAATAACCACAAGAAAATGCTGGGAAAAAATGCCTTCCGTTAGACTTGAACCCATGACTTTTAAAACCAGAATCGGCGACGCGACCAACTGAGCTGTGGGTCCAATCGAAATTTTGACCTGTTGAAAATAAGGGCCAAGTCATTACTAACGGGAAAAGGGACTTTTATAGTACATTTATAAGAAAAAAAAAAGTAATTCCTCGTGTTTTCTACATGGATTTCAATATATGAGCCACGCTCTGGCAAAAAGGGGCTTAATGCATCTCCCTGATGCATTGTATCAAGCAAGCCATCACATAATTATGGATCCATCATAGCCACTTTTATCGACAACCGACAAAATCCTCAGGTAGACTGGTCCTTAGACATACAGAAAATTGACCGATAGCGAAAAGTTTCGGCCCAGGTCAACCTGCGCGGACTGCGCAGGCTGACCTGGGTCGATACTTTTTGCAGATGCATTAAGATCCCTTTTCACAGAGCATGGCTCATATGTTTAAATGTTTAAGCGGTGTAAAAGTTACACACGAACGAAAACTACAAGTCTTTTTTAAGATTTTCTTTAAAAAAAAAATGCGAAACGAAATGCTGGCTTAATGGCTCTTTAAAACAATTGGACCAGATTCAACCCTATTATAAGGAAATACATCTTTTCATTCCCGAGGATTTTCTAGGATTTTTTTTTTTCACGAATGTGAACTTTAGAATACGTACCATAAAATGAACTGTTAACAATTAAAATCTTCACCAATGACACTCCACACCCTTCTAGTATTCAGTATTTTTTCCTCTATCTTTTCTTTAAAATTAACTTTCATTGTCAGTAATTAGTAATGATAATTATGATCATGAAATAACCGTTATCCGAAATTTGGATAAGAAATTTATAAGTCAATGCTTCTGTTCTTATCATTCTCTCCAGTAGATTTGTCATAGAATTGTAGTGTCTTTTTTTGTTAGCTTGTATGTCATAATGTTGAATAAAATATGTCTTAAGTTAAAATGCATGTTTTTTTTTAGACGAAAAACTATATATCGATGGAGCAATCAATACCATTTGGCGTGCAACACACGAAAAGGGGCCTTTGGACATTTGCGTAAGGTGTTGTCCCGGATTAGCCTGCGCAGTCCGCGCAGGCTAATCCGAGACAGCACTTTACAACTACATAAGATTTTTTCATGCAGTAGACTTTCGTGAACCAGAAAATCGCACAAAAACGGGAAATGTCGTCTCGGATTAGTCACAGACTGCACAGGCTGATCTGGGACGACACACTTTTACGCATATGTCCGAAAGCCCCTTTTCGTGTGTTGCACGCCATTTACAGTAAAATGAAGTAGAACGTATTTCGTCATTTAACCGTTTACCACATGGCCCCGAGTTTTAACGACCCAGAAAGAGAAGGCTTTTGAAAATATTGATTGAAAAGGAGAAAATGCCGGTGACCAGCATTTTCTCCTTTTCTCACAATGTTTTCTATTCTATCAAAGACATAAATCACCATTTAAGCTACATTTTATATGTAGTCTGAATTTTTTTCCCCAATAAGATCGTGTCCCAAATTTTGTCGTTTGGTAAAGGGTGAATTCTTACGGACCTAAAGGCAACTTTTTATTTCTTTTTCAGGAACTTAAGATCCAGAGCAGACTGCACAGAACTTGTCGTCTGATCTTGGATCGAAAAGCGATATTTTAAACATATTTTGGTCAAAAACAAGCTCTTAGTTGCTATGTACAGATTTTTTTTACCTTTAATCCCGAGCTCTGACGACCATGATGAAGATTGCTTTTTGTAAACATTGTTGGAATAGGAGAAAATGCCGGTATCAAACTATCATTTTTCTCCCTTACCCCTAATGTATTTTATCATGAAGACAAATCTAATCAGTAAACCACATTTAATATGTTGTCTGAAAATTCTTTCAATTCGAACAAGTCTTAACCTGTTAGTCTGGTACCCCGCCGTACTTCAAGAGAACGTCAGGCAAAGCGCAATAATGGCGGCCCCCGTTGGTGATATGCGGAGAAGACGGGATATTGTTATTTCACATGATCAAATCGGATCATAGGCAGAATTCAAAACAGATCGCTTGCAATAAAGTAAAGGCAGTGAGTTTTTCTACAAGCCATTCTTATTTAGTTGATTGATCGATTGTATGGTGTTTAACGCCGTTTTCAACATTATTTCAGTTATATCACGGCGGCCAGTGCTCCTATCCATGCTTTCCTGGAGTTTCATTTACCAGTACTCCGCACAATATTCTTTCCAAGCCACTGGCTGCTTTCCCACATAACCATCGTCGAAACAATGGTCAGCGGTGAGAGAGGAATGAATCCTGTCGCGATGACTATCATCAATCCTCGGAAAGAAATTGGCCAAGCCGGGGATCGAACCCGCGACCTCCTGTTCTCAAGTCCTGTACGCTACCGACTGAGCTACGGGGGCTTGGCCCATTCTTATTTAGCGAGAAAAACTCATGTTAGAAATGCTTTATTTGTCCGAAATGTCAACGGACCTATGGGCATCTTTTAAAATGATTCATAGTCAAATTCACATTCATACCATGTCCCAACAGCACGTTTTAGATTCGGTAATGTATTTTTTGTACAAAATTGATCTCATTTTATTCACTTATCAAACTGGATCACATGAAATTGGGGAAAATGGGGAAGCAGTTAGGGGTACGCTTGAGGACACCTTAGAGGCCGCCATTATTGCACTTTGCCTGACCCGATAACGTAGTGGTAGGGGCAGGTAACCCGTAGGCGCGACACACTGACCTTTTGCGGACAGTGTAGATCAAGATCAGACTGCACAGAACGTGCAATCAATCAATCAATCGATCGATCGATTGTGCAATCAATCAATCAATCAATCTCACCGCTGAACATTTTTTGCGACAAAATTTATTCGGGAAAGCAGCCAGTGACTGCAAGCATTGGTAAAAGAAACTACAGGAAAGCATATATATATGCGGACCTGTACACTAGCCGCGGTTAAAACAAAAAAAGAAACCGTTTTTGGTTGGTAACAAGCATTTTCTCCTTTTCCACACAACGTTTTCTACCTTCTCTGGTACAAATCCCACCATTTTTGCGATATTCTAATTTGTCATCTACCGATGCTCTCAATCTGGTAACCATCGTTTTCTTATTTTCCTACAATGTTTTCTACTTTTTCAGGGATATAAATCCAATCATTTGAGTAAACTTTACTTGTTCTTTGAAAATGCTTTAAGTACCGGACAGAAAATGTGCTCTTAGATTGTACACAATGATTTTCCATATTTGCCCCACTGATCTACCTTTTTTACCTGACGTGACCCATTTCTAATTTTGTCCGAGATACCATCAACACAAAAATTCTGATCCACTTTCATGAGCATTGGACAGATGTTGTGGCACAAGGTGAAAGTTGATGACGGACACAGCACGATCACAAAAGCTCACCTTGAGCGCTACCCGCTTAGGTGAGACAATACACTGACATCGTACGGCAAAGGGCCAATAGACGAGGTTACTTGTTCGCCACTGTAAAACTTCGCTTACAAACTGCGTAAATGCGAATCAACTCATTTTGTAATACGTTGACTTTTTCAACATCGTCAAACAAACACATATCTTATTACAAAAGTGATGAAATTTTTACCCTTTACTCTTTACCAGACAACAAAATTTTAGCGTTGTCCAAATCGAAAGCATTTGCAGACGACAATTTCAATGTGGCTCAAATGGTGCAAATTTTCTTTGATAGGTTAGAAAACACTGTGGGAAAAGACGAAATTGCTGATTACCTGCATTTTCTCCTTTCCACACAATGTTTTCAAAAGGCTTCTTCCCCATGGTCGTTAAAACGCGGCATTGTGCGGTAAAGGGTTAAACTGCTAAATAAATGGAACGAAAATTTTCACGCAATAGTAAAAAAACAAATACATATATTGCTATTTCAAAGTTAATTTCATCGGAAAGAAGACACCGTATCGGACAGCGTAGATCAAAGATCAGACTGCACGTTCTGTGCAGTCTGATCTTGATCTACACTGTCCGCAAAAGGTCAGTGAGTCGCCCTTAGCAGCTTAAGGGTTAACGCGAAATAAAACCGTTTTAAAGCCGAGGTGCGGCTTTGCATTTCTAATTTCTTGTAAACAACATTGACAAAAGGGGCAGTTTCACTGTTCTATTTACGAAAAAAGAAACTTCTTAACTTTTCAGAAATCAAAATATTGACACGGAACTGATTTTTAGCTAGTTAAAAGAATCAAATAGAATTTCGCCTGAGATTTTAAAGTATGACACTTTTGTACACTCGGCCCTTTACCAGACGACAAATTTCTAGCCATGAATGACTGAGAGCAGGTTTGCGTACGACAAATTGATAACACTAAAATGAAAATAAATAAATAAATAAATAAATTGGTCTTTGAAAGAGTAGATGTAGCAAACATTGTGGGAAAAGGAGAAAATGCTGGTAACCAGAATCTAATATTCTGTTCGTTGGTAAAAGGTCAAACACCTAACCAATAAAGAATATAACCGCTTTGTTGACCGTGGTACTTGGGAGCTAGCTTATCCCAAGAGCGGAAAATCTGGTATTGTGGGTTTATGAAATGGTAAGGTTATTCCTAAGACCATGAAGAGGCCCTAGGTGGCTCAGTGGTATAGTGTATGACTCGTAACCTGGAGGTTCCGGGTTCAAGCCTCACTGGATGCACTAGGCTTTTCGTGAGAGAGTCCTTGTGCAAGACAACTCAGTGTCCTAGCCTATTACTTATGAAACCCGGCATATACGTGAAAAATGTGAGCTTTCGCCGTGATATGACTGAAATAATGTTAAAAGCGCCGTAAAACACCAATCCATCCATCAATCAACCAATCAATTAACCAAAGACCTTGAAATATAACAGAGTGTCTGGTGGAATGGCGTCTTTCGCTGCTTTTAACCCTTACGCTACCAAGCGCGACTCACTGACCTCTTGCAGACAGTGTAGATCAAGATCAGACTGCACAGAACGTGCAGTCTGATCTTTGATCTACACTGTCTGATAAAAAGATAATTTTCTCCAAAATATAAGTCTGAAGTAGCATTATTCGGGTATTTACTATAGGCTTGAAAGTCTGATTTAACTTATTTTAGCAGGATAAGCGTTAACAGTATTTGATATAGATCTATATCACTGCTACTTCTAATCTATTCGTCTGTTTATCCGATTTTACTGAAAAAACGAACAAAGAAATGTTAACCTTTTACCAAACGACAAAATTTTAGCCTTCTCCAAATTGAAAGCATCTGCAGACGACAATTTCAATTTAGCTAAAATGGTGCAATCTTTCTTTAATAGGGTAGAAAACATTGTAGGAAAAGGAGAAAATGCTGGTTACCAGCATTTTCTCCTTTTCCCACAATGTTTTCAAAAGCCTTCTTTCCCAGGGGCGTCGAAAGGCGTCATTGTGCGGTAAAGGGTTAAATGAGACATGCTCTGGCAAAAGGGGGTTTAATGCATCTCCGTGATGTATGATTCCAAACAATTACCACGTAATTATGGGTCCATAAAATCCATTTAGTCCAGCAACAGACTGACTCATGAAGTAGAATAGTCCTTTGACATGCAGAAAATTTACAAATAGCAAAAAAGTTTCTTCTGACCAGGTCAGCCTTCGCGGACTGCGCAGGTTTACTTGGGTCGATACTTTTTGAAGATGCATTAAGCCAAACAGAGCCTTAAACATTTTAATGACAAAAACTCACAATAGTTTTATTGTCGCAAATTAACGCAAAAAATCCACGATACATAGAGGATTGACTTTTTTTATTTTTCGGTGAAAGATCGAAATTTATTTCATCGAGTGAACATTATCGGTAAACTTTTCAGGATTGGCGCAGCCACGAGCGAAAATATTACCGATGATTTTCACGAGATGAAATAAATTTCGATCTTTCACCGAAAATACAAATTTATTTATTTCATGCTTCTAACCCCTTTTGTGTTGGGACTTTCATTAAAATTCAGTTCAGTTGTTTTCGGTTATTCCCCGTGGCGTACCCCTCTCACATAACAACGCATTACAATATTACGTAAAGCGCGAGAAATATAGCGTAAATTACGTCATATTTCAATTGAATAGGAAGCGCTGTTTACCCAGGTAATTAGTGCGCGGGAACTTTGCTGTTTCCGCCTTCAATTGAAGAGTTAGAAAATATGAAATAGGTATTTTTCACTTGTCGTAACCATGAAATATCAAACCATAATCCACCATTACTTCTCGATAAATTACCGAAAAGCATGTAATAAAATGTCATCGTGCTCTAGTGGGTAACAACTAAGTTGCCACTCCACCAGCAGTGAGCGACATTGGAAAACATTTTGTGAAAAGGTGAAATCCCAAGTTAAACGCACTTATTCCTTCCAAAACAACGCCTTGCACGCTGCCCCCTACTGCATTATTTTCTCTGTCAGATATAACTTAATCCTTATCCTGCTTAATAAAAGAAATGAAACTTTCGAGCCGATCATAAAAAAAAAAAACATTTTTTCCAATTACAAAGGTATTTTTGGGGAGAGATATCTCCTTATCGGACAGTTTAGATCAAGATCAGACTGCACGTTTTGTGCAGTCTGATCTTGATCTACGCTGTCCGCAAAAGGTCAGTGAGTCGCGCTTAGCAGCCAAAGAGTTAAGTACTATGTAACTTTCTACTAGCCTAACGATTGAAAGGAATCAGAATATTCTCTACTCTGTCACGCTTTCAAGATAGTAGTATGCATAAAGTAACCTTATATATACGGTTATGGGAATGATTGCCAAGAAGACAATGGTGACAATCGATGGTGAGAATTCGGTCAACTCGCAGATTTCATCATAGCCGCTGGGTGTGTATCGCGCATGCGTCGATCGATCGTAACGTAAACAACTATGAATCAACGGATGTCTTTTGAATAAGGAAGTTGTTTTTGTATAATAATTTCCCCCATATCTAAGTAGTATTCAATGGATACTAATTAACAGTATTAATCCCTATGCTGCAAAGCGCCACTCACAGATCTTTTGCGGACAAGGGAGATCCAGATCAAACTGCACAGAGCATACTATACTGTCAGGTAAGGAGATATTCCCCGCCCCGCATAACATTTGGGTTTCTAGCATCGGCTTGAAAGTTTCATTCACGTTATTTAGCAGGTTACGGGTTAACTTTAGATAAGGTGTATTGTAAAAAAAAAATTAGTTGTTTTGAAGCAAGGATTGGTCTATGATTTTTTTCTCTGAATTTTTGTAATCTTTAGACCCTCAGTGTCACATAACATGGACTTTACTACTCTGAAAATCAAACACTTACCGATATTTTTTTTTTTTATTATTACCTTGGGTAACTCAGGTGCGTGTCAAGCAGTTAGGTATGCCTACAGGCCGCTGGTTTTTCCACAGTGTTTTTTTCAGAAGTTTCATCTTGGGGTCGTTAAAACACTGTGGTTTTGGTAAATGTTTAAATCAATATTTAACACTTATTTTTGTCAAATAAGATAAAAATCTGTTTACATTTAAATTAAATATCTGGATAATATAGATACGTAAACAGTTTGCTGTCAAAACTTAGCCTTTATAAAATACATTCATACATTATTGAACCTAAAAGTTGAACGGAAACTCTGAAAGTCAAACGGTCGCTAGTCTATTAAAGGCCATCTAGCGACCAAAAGTGAACAGTTCAGGAGTCGCAATGCAGGAAAGTTCAATTCAAATCATTAAAAGGTATGTTTATTAATATGAACTCTGACAATGTGCTACAGTGCAGACCGTCAAAGTTCCAGTCGCTGGCAGATAAATGAACGGTAAATCTAGAATAAAAGTTTCCAACATTATTTCTCCTATTAACCCTTTACCACTCGACAAAATTTTACACTTGTCCAAATTGAAAGCATTTGCAAACCACAAATTAGATATAGATCATATGGTGAAATTTGTCTGTAAAAGGGCATAAAACATTGTGGGAAAAGGAGAAAATGCTGGTTACCAGCATTTTCTCCTTTCCCCACAATGTTTTCAAAAGGCCTTTTGACTCACAAATTTTCTACATTTGCCCACTAGTCAGCCTTTAAGCTTGAGATTTGACAAAAGGACGTAATCCCTGTTTTCTCTCCGGATAGCCTAAAATTTTGGACAATGTACACTCTAGACTAGACTGCACGTTCTGCCTAGTCTGATCTTGATCTACACTTTCTGCAAAAATAAATATGAACCATGCTCCGGCAAAAGGGGTTTTAATGCTTCTCCCCGATCAATTATACCAAGTAAGTCACCACATTAGTATGGATTCATAAGAATCCATTTTGTCTAACAACCGACTGAATCCAGTGGTAAAATGGTCCTTGGACACGCAGACAGTTTACCAAAAGCAAAAAGTATAGACCAAGGTCAGCTTGCGCGGACTGCCCAGGCTGACATGGGTCGTTATTCTTTTTGCAGATGTATTAAACCCCTTTTCTCAGAACATGGATCATTTATCGTTTTCCTGGGCGTCCGAAAGGTTAATGACACATGTTTAAAGTAAAGAGAGCAAAATCTGAGTTATAAATATCAACTTTTAAGGGGGGTATTCAGATTTTGAACATCGTACTAATATTCAAAAATGTATTATCACTGAACTTAGTTAGCCAGTAGTGTGTAAATCACTAACAAATAAGAAAGCGAAGTGTCTCAATAAAGATTTGTTTGTTTGTTTGCTTTTTTTTGGGGGGGGGGAGTTAAGTATTTTCTTTTAGAGAGTTATTTATGTTCGTAGCCCTCTAAGGTACTTGTATATAAAGATTGTCGTAAAACGACATTTCCGTTATTTAAACGCCAAAATGCAAACTGCATACGTTACTATTAATAGCAACAAGTTCCACTGGAACTGGTGTAATATCAGTGTGATTTGGGAATCCGTATGTCACGCAAGGGGAGATATGGCGGGGCAACGGATTGATATAGATCTGATACCCTGCCTGTTGACAAGATACTTACTTTATATAACCGCACACGTTCTTTACGTTTGCAAAAATATATTTAAATAGTATTTATTAGTGTTTTCAAGACATTTTTTTTCGCCTGAACAAAATAAAGCTATACCCCTTTAAGTAAGTTTAAGTAGCAAACAAGCGAGATGTAAATACATAATATATTGAGCAAAGTCAAAAAAAGAAAACGCATCTAGATTTTTAAATTTAATAAAAAGTAAAGGTATGGATATCGAACCAATGTGGGACTCAAAAAATCCGTAATCACACTACCCGTTCCCATACCGTCTAATTCTAATCCGCACTATTCTTCTAAATAATTACAATCGTCGACTTTGAAGTGTGAGATTGAATTAACCGCTTGCTGTTAATTGGACAGGTTTGAATTAACTCTGACCTTACATGGGAAAGTCAAACACCAGTTTTCTATTTTCTATACAGATTTTTTTTTTCTATTCACTTGACAATTTCCAGCTTCAAAGACGAAAACAGACGCTGTTGCGGACGGCATAGATCAAGATCAGACTGCACAAAACATGCAGTCTGATCTTTGATCTATAGCGACGGTCTTTTTAGTCAACGCTTTAAGATAAAAATCATTTTCAGATATAGTAGTCTAGTATTTTCAACCATCGAAAGAGAGGAAGTTTATACGAGGGGTGTTCAATAAATACGCGGAAAAGTTCTGTCATTCTCTCAAATATTTCTTAAATACAGCATCATTGATACATATTGTAGAAAAATTAATTTTGTATTGACAGAATAAAATTCATGTCAATATCTCAACAGCTTATGAAGATATTGTTGTTATAGCAACGTCATCGCTCAAAAACCGGCTAAACGTCATCCAGCGTCAATTTTAGTCCGCTTTATTGGCATAACTTAATCGTTTCTTTCACATACCTAGATGCAATAATTGTCTAAAGAATTTCATCTATTTCAAAATACTCTCCTCGAAATGTAGTACACTTTTTGCATCGTTTCACCCTTGAATAGAAGCTTTCCCTGTCGGTAGCAGACTCAACGGAAGCAATCGCGGATTGCACTGCACTCTTTACGTTGTGTTACCGACGTCGACCGTCCGCTCCCCTGGTCATGTGTCACACTTTCATGACAGTCTTCATAATGCGCACACCATTTGTATAAAGCTGTTTTCTTCATGGCTGAATCGCCGTATGCCTTTATTAACAATTCCATTGTTTCTTTTCTGGATTTTCCATTTAAAATACAAAATTCAAGTACAGTTATCTTTTCGGTACTCATTAGTAGTATAGGAGGGTAGACCTCGGACAGTGTCCGAGGTCTACCCTCCCTGAGTGCCATTTTGTCCGAGGTCTACCCTCCCTGAGTGCCATTTTGTCCGAGGTCTACCCTCCCTGGGAGGGTAAAGGTGGTCGTGATTTTGAAAAAAACGGCTAAAAATCTATTTTTAGTAACAATGCTCCCCCCCATCTCTGGAACTGGATCCACCAATCAGAAGCCAGCATTCGATCACGTGATCATGTGATTGTATGACGTCACAGATTTTGAATTAACCAATCAGAACCCAGCACAGATTTGAATTCAATTCGACCAATCAGAACTCAGCGCAGACTCACCACAGGCTACTCTACGCCTATACTGGGTCCAGTAAGCAGTGCTCAGCTCAGTCTGTTCCACGATATGGGTTATTTTCCCTCCTCAGCTTGGTTCAGGCAGAGGGTATCGTTGGACTTAGTCTTTTTTCACCGTCTTTGTTCGACTTGGTCTTTCTCTATCACCGTTGGACTTAGTCTTTTCTCCACGATGTGGGCTATATTCCCTCCTCAGCTTGGTTCGGGCAGAGAGTATCGTTGGACTTAGTCTTTTTTTCGTCTTTGTTCGCCTCAATCTTTCTCTATTACCGTTGGACTTAGTCTTTTTTCCGTCTTTGTTCGCCTCAATCTTTCTCTATTACCGATGGACTTAGTCTTTTCTTTGACTCCTAGCAGTATGATCTTTAGACATTGCCTAACTATATGATCTGAGTGTGGGTTTTTTCCGACATTTCCCGGAAATCGGTTCGTCTAGACTTACCCGATCTTAGATTTTATTCGTCCCTAGTTTTATTCGTCCCTAGTTTTTTAATCTGCAAAACTTTTTTAAATTGTAAAAATTTTTTATCCGAAATTTTTATCCGAAATTTTCTATGATAAAAAATTTTTAAGCGTAAAAGTTTTTTCTATTGGTAAAATTTTCTCTGTAAGATTTTTTGAAAAAATTTTTTCTCTGCAAGATTTTTTTATTTCGAAAAAATTTTTCTATCGATAAAAAAGTTTTTTCTCTGCAAAAAGTACAACAACACATCTATGAGATTGACAATTGTTAAAGATAGACTTTCTAAGGTTTGGTTAGTCCTGAAAAGGACTGTTTTTTGGAGATTAGACTGTCTTTTTTTCCTCGTCTAATGACGGCAACCAAAATTCGCATGGCAAATGGGACAACTTCCAGTTCTTCTTGTAATTGTCATTGTCCCATTATTCGTGGTGATCTTTCTCCCGAGTTCAACGTCAACTAATATGAGATCTGGAGTTGTTGTCTGCATAAACAGCTCAAGTAATTTTTCTCCGAGCTCTCTGTATGGTTGTGTTATCTGCTCTAGATTTCTTTGAACTGCTATGAGTTGTCTTCTTAATACCAACAGATCTTCACCAGCATTTAAATAGTCTTGGAGAGCATCAATTATTTGATGGTTTATCTGTTCCATATTTTGATTTCTTTTTTCACTTTGGTGTACTTTATGATTTATTCGTCTTGCTCGAGAGAACGAGAGTCGAATGACTATAGAAGAAGTTCATTGATTTTATAGCTTGGTAGAGAGATTGACCTACTTTGACTTGGAATTAACGTTAACCAATCGTTAGTTTCGTTACATTTTTTTGGATTTAATACTCTTAGATATTGTAGATAGATCGTATAGTACGTTATGTTCTATCTACATGCTCTCGCCCACGTTCGCGCTTTTAATTCTAACGCGAAGTAGGTCAATCCCCCTGTCAAGCTATAAAAGAGCCAGCGTTTTTTATTCTTGTATTAACTCATTTCACGATGAAGTTATCGAAATTTTGCTGTGGGTTATTTGGCGGCAAGAAGAATAAGAACGAAATGAAAGAGAAATGGGAACAAGAGGCCATGGAAAAGAAAGAAGACAAGGCAGAAGAAAGGAAGAGACTAAAGCATAAAGCTCTTCGGGAGTTTTTTGCAAGACGAGGGTATGAGTTTTATACTCGTACCCCAATCGTTAAGATGGGTAATATTTACCCAGACTTATCAGAACTGATACCGCCAACAGAGCATCGCGGTTGGCAGAATAAATTAATGAGAATGTATCCTTCATTGAAATGGTGAAGAATACGTTCTTTTTAATTTTAAAACAGCCCTTTTCAGGGCTACCCAATACCAAGAAAGTTTTTACTTTCTTCAAATTGTCAAAAACAAAAAAGTCAAGTCCTATATGTTTTTATATCTTTTATTTAAAACTTTTTATTTTAAAACTTTTGTACAATAATCATTACAATGAAAACGTTGAACTGGTAAAATATATACAATGAAACATTGAACTGTAGAAATAATTGAATCGTTTTTTTGAAACAGTTCTTTGAAACAGTTCTTTGAAAAAATGTTTTTACAGACACGTTTTTCTTTTTTTCTTCGGGATGTCAGGCTCACATTCACTCTTGCGTTTCCTCTTATTGTTTCCATCATTGTGTTCGTCATTGTTATTTTTCAACACAATATCTGGACAGATTTTTGCACCATGTTTTTTTGTTTTGCAGAAGAAACAGTTCTTCTTCTTCTTTTCTCTTTTTTCGTTGATTTTCTCGTTGATTTTCTTTTCTTCAGATCCTGAAGATTTTTGAGACCTCTGCTCGTTGTTTTGCTCCTCTCCAGACAGTGAAGAGGGTTCGTTGTTTTGATCGAGTATAAGAGTATCCTCTGAAGAAAGTTTATTTTTTTGCGAACTTTGTTGCAAGCTTTGTTGCGGCTTATCATCTATTTCTACTTGAATTCTACAGATTTCTGTGTCGTTGATTTCTGTGTTATCATGCTCCATATTTTCAATCTCCTGTTCGATCTGATTTCCAGTCGATGAAGTTGTAGTCTGTGACGATCTTGTCTTCCATTTATTTCCGCCTACTTTATAGGATAATAGAGCCCCAACGTATTTCATATGTTGGAATTCACTGCCGGTTTCCATTGTTGGCGAAATTTTAACATCGTGACTGTAGGGGTCCACGAAGACAGAGACGAATCTCCACATCAGTTTTTCTTTTTCTGGACATTGTCTAGCCCAATGTCCTGATCTGTTGCATGTAAAACAGATATTCGTTGTCATATCACTCACCCCATGGCGCTTGTCGAATGTTGCTTGATCCAGGACTCTGGTGATACGATAGACATCTTTTTCTGCAAAATGTTGGTGGGATAGAAATGATCCCACGTAGTTCCCAGTATGGTAGACTTGATATCTTGACGGTATATTGGTAATCTCATAATCGTGAGTGTATGGGTTAACATACAGATACATTCTCTTTGTTGTTGTACTTTGTAGCTTGAACCCACTCATTTTTTTCTACCAGTTGTCCTGTTTGAAATCTTTCCGAAGAATGATGAAGATTTCAGTCGTAACACCTCTTTTTATACACGTTTGGTCTGAAAAAAGATATAAAAAAGCTAGGATTTTTTGAGTTCTGGGACATTACTTGACTCGCAATCAGTCATAAAACCATGTCTAAAAGGTTAGTACCGTATTCAGACAGTACAAGTGACGATGAGGCAATTCAACCCACGTCGAAGAAGAGAAAAAAATTACTACCGGCAAAGAAAAGAAAAAGAATCCTAGTCTATCCAGACAGTAGCAGCAATGATGAAACCGATGATGAGAAATTTTCACCGTCAACCAAAAAGAGAAAAAGTTTACCATTGAAAGAAGAAAGTGACGGTGAAGTCAAAAGATCTTTGAAAGAAGAAAACGATGAGAAATTTCCACCGTCAACCAAAAAGAGAAAAAATTTGAAAGAAGATAAAAAATCTTTGAAAGAAGAAAGTCATGCTGGGCCATTTTTGCCCAAAGAAGTAAAAAGTAAAGACAAAAAATCTTTGAAAGAAGAAGACAGAAAATCTTTGAAAGAAGAAGACAGAAAATCTTTGAAAGAAGAAAGTGGAGACAAAAAATCTTTGGATATGAAAAGTCTATACGCCTTAAAAGAAGTGGGAAAAAAGAAGTCAAGAAAATTCAATACAGATTCCCGTGTGCTGGAGGCGTCTTTTAAGAAATTCGATGAGTTACAACCCCAGCAACTGACTGCCTTATTCGACGATGTTATCCAACAAATCGTTCAAAAGTTAAAGGCTGAATCGAGGGATATGATCAGAATTACCATCAATCACCGTTCATTGTATATGGGGATTCACATTCCCTTTCTATATGTGGAGGAATTGGAGAGTCATACTATATTGGACGAAATTGAAAAAGTTCTACAGTCGAATGAGGAATTCGTCTTGAACGATGGTCGCATGACATTCGATATCACACATACGGTACCCCCAAGTGGAAGTGGTAAAAGAATTAGGGGTACAGAAATATTGGATTCAAAAGTTTTCGCAAAGAAGAAACAATCGATTATTGAAATTAATAATGAAGATCATCTATGTTTTGCAAGAGCTGTTGTTGTGGGGATTTATCACCATGAGCGTGAAAACACCCAAGAATGGAATCGAAGATGGGATATCATCAAAAGATCAAACAGACCACTTCAAAAGACTGAAGCCGAGAAATTGATGAATGAAGCTGGAGTTTCGTCGACGCAACCTGTAGGGCCTGAAGAATACAAAAAAATTCAAGATTTCTTATATGAAAAAGACTATGTTATTAAAGTCCATCAACAGCAATCAAAATTGAAGAAAGTGTTTGAACATCCAGAAGTGAAAGATAATAGTAAAATCATACATTTGTACTTTCATCAAAAACACTATGACTACATCAAATCCATTACATCATTTTTTGATTGTGGTTATTATTGTGAGTTCTGTGATATACGTTACAGGAATCGGGAAGACCATGTTTGCTCAAAGATCTGTAAAGGTTGCTTTCGTACTGGAAAATGTCCATCGGAATCAAAAGAGTATGTCTGTTCCAAGTGTCATAGATGTTTTTTCAGTGCAGAATGCTTGGAAAAACACAAAACACTTCAAGGTAAAGAGAAAAAGACCATTTGTGAATTAGTGAAACTCTGTTCAAAATGTGAAGGCCAGTTTTTTGTCAGAAAGAAAAATCATGTCTGTAAGGGAAAGAAAAAGTGTCATCTCTGCAAGAAAATAGTTGACTTCTCTCATCGCTGCTTTATTCAACCTTACCAGAGTAAGATGAAGCATGACAGCGATGATGAGACGAGTTCTTCTGTAGTCAAAAAGCCTTTGTTCATTTTCTTTGATTTCGAATGCCAGCAAGACACAGGGATACATATTCCGAATTACTGTATTGCACACCGAGCCTGTGCTGAATGTATCGATAAACCACTTGATTTTCATTGTTCCACATGCAGTGAATTCAAAGAAGGAAGAGAAGTTATTTTTCAAGGAAAAGAAACTTTGAGTCATTTTTGCAGCTGGCTCTTTACAAAGCATCATAAAGGAATCATAGCTATTGCCCATAATCTCAAAGTTTATGATGGGCAATTTATTCTCAACCACATTATCAACGTTGGGATGAAAGAACCAGAACTGACCATGAATGGGAATAATATTTTGAAGTTAGAACTGAACGGTGTGTGTTTGATCGACTCCTTCAGTTTCATGAACTTTGGGCTGGCAAAATTTCCGACTACATTTGGACTTCAAGAAATGAAAAAAGGTTACTTTCCTCACTGGGCAGATACAGACGAATTCTGGGATTACGTCGGTCCATACTTGGACATGTCTTATTACAAACCCGATTCAATGTCTGAAGAGGCTCGATCGAAATTCATAGTCTGGTATAATGACAAAGTTCAAAACGGTAAGGAATTCAATTTTCAAAAAGAGATGGAGATGTACTGTCGTTCGGATGTTGATATCCTAAGACGAGGATGTGGTGAATTCAGAAAGTTGTTCATCGAACAGAGTGGAATTTGTCCATTTACAGAGGCATTTACCATCGCCGGCGCCTGTAACAAGATTTGGCGAAAAGATTATTTACCAAAAGGTCAGATAGCTATCATTTCAAGCAAAGATCCAGCCAGACGTCGGTTTTCTATGAAAGCAATACGGTGGATTCAAAGCATTGCTAGGGAAAAAGGGGTTCATATTCAACATGCCAAAAATGGTGGTGAATTTCGAATAGGGAAATACACTGTAGATGGATTTCACCGTCAATCAAAGACTGTCTATGAATTCCTCGGGGATTTATTTCATGGGTGCCAGACATGTTTCAAGGATCGAAAATATATCAACCCCATCAATGGAAAAACAATGGATGAATTGTACAACAGCACCATCGAACGATTAGAAGCCATCAAAAGAATGGGATATAACGTCGTAACCATATGGGAGCATGAATTCGATGTCAAGATGAAAAAGGACAAAGAGTACAAAAAAAGCATTGAAAGTCTATACCCGAACTGCGACCCCATCGAACCAAGAGAGGGATTGACTGGAGGTAGATGCAATGCAATAAAAATTGCTTATGATGTTGAGGAAAACAGCGAAAAGGAAATCAAGTATATTGACATTTGCTCTCTGTATCCTTACGTCTGCAAACATAAATTCTATCCTGTAGGCCATCCAACAATCTTGACTGCTGAGAACATTGATATGAAGAATATTCGTCAGTATGAAGGACTCATTAAATGCAAAGTTCTACCCCCAATTGATTTGTTTCATCCTGTTCTTCCAGTTCACTGTAACAACAAGATGATGTTTCCACTCTGTATGAAATGTGCACAAGAAAGCTCAAACGTTTGTAACCATGAAAAAGAAGAGAGAGCATTGATTGGAACTTGGGTTACATTTGAACTGTTCAAAGCTCTTGACTGTGGTTATCAGCTAATGCAAGTGTATGAAATCTGGCATTTCCACTCTGTTTCGGATCAATTCTTTAAAGGCTATGTGGACAATTTCTTGAAAATCAAGCAAGAAGCCAGTGGATATCCCAGTTGGTGTCAGACAGACTCGGAAAAGCATCAATTCATTCACGAGTATGAGGAAGCTGAAGGGATTCGTCTCGATGCCAAATGTATTCAAAAAAATCCTGGTAAAAGATCATTTGCTAAGATTATGCTGAACTGTCTTTGGGGAAAATTAGCACAGCGTGAAAACATGAGCAAGACGAAATACATCAGAGAACCATCTAAATATTTCGACTTGATTACCGACCCGAAATATACGGTAAAACATGTGGAAATTTTTGACAATGAGTGCCCATTCATTTTGGTCAACTATGAAGAAAAGATGGACTTTGTCGAAACGCATGCAACAGCCAATGTTATTGTAGCATCCTACGTAACAGCTTATGCAAGGTTGGAACTGTACAGCGTTCTTGAAAGGTTGGGGGATAGAGTTCTGTATTTCGATACAGACAGTTGTATGTACATTCATGATCCTGAATTGTGGAACCCTCCCATCATTAACAGCAGACTAGGAAAATGGACCGATGAAGAGCCTGATTGCAGAATTACCCATTTCAGAGGATTAGGCCCCAAGAATTACGCTTATAAGATGAGAACAAAAGATGGAAAAGAAAAAAGCAAATGTAAAGTCAAGGGAATTACTTTGGATTACAATACAAATCAAATGGTAAATTTTGACACCTATTCAAAATGTGCTTTGGATCGCACAATAGAAATCAAAGTTCAGTATGACTGTAGAATCAAAAGGCATAAAGACAGAACAGTGACCAGTGAACCACAGACAAAAACCTTTCGCTCTGTATACACCAAAAGAGTGATTGTAAACGATACTGATACTGTTCCCTATGGTCATAAAAGTTTAACGGTATAAATATCTGTAAGAACAACATCGTGTTACACTGTTTTGAAGTGAACGATCAAAGTAAGACGTTTTTTTAAAAACAGTGAAAACTATCAAAAAGTGAAATCATGTCAAGTGAAATGCTACCTTTACCGATAGAACTACGTGAAAAAGTTTATAGAGATTTTATCCATCTGCACACGCTCGATGAACAACTACAGTTTGACATTAAATTCAAATGTGTGAATCTTTGGATAAACAAATTGCGTAAGGGAGTTGCAAAAGGAGAGACATCCTGTAAGTTGTATAGGATGCACGACTTTATTGTGATGATGGGGGACGATACGAATTTCGATCTCCCTTTCAAAGCTTATTTAGCAATTTGTCTGTTGGAAGACAACTATATTGCTAAACAAATGGATTCCACAAGTCAGTGGCGTTTCATCATCGTAGGAAGAACAGAAGAAAGTTTTCTGAACGTGCTGAAAATGAAATCAGTTCTGTTTAACTTTTACTTACGCCACAAAAGAGGATCCATTCAAGACGGTGAGGAAACAATGGAAACCTTGGAAGGCTATATTCTATTTGATAGAGATGTCACAAAAGAAATCGTATTTTCAACTCTTTCGACAAAAGATATTTCAAAATATGTTTATCCATCTAGTGGAGTACGTGAATATAGTGAAATGGACAGCAATTTCCATTGTTTTTGGGTAATGAACAATTGCATAAAGTTATTGTGGAACATGAAGACAAGTGGAAAAATCGAGGTATCTGTGAATTCGCATTGTAACGATACTGTACTCTATGACCTATAAGATTTGAGGGTATAAATAACTGTAAGGGACAACACCATGTTACACTGGCTTGAAGTGAACAATCAAAGTAAGACGGCTCTATCGAAAAGTGGAAATCATGTCAAGTGAAATGCTGCCTTTGCCGATAGAACTACGTGAAAAAGTTTATAGAGATTTCATCCATCTGCACACGCTCGATGAACGAACACAATTCAACCTTAAATTCAGCTGAGTGAAATTTTGGATAGATAAATTGCACAAGGGAGTTGCAAAAGGAGAGACATCCTGCAAAATGTATAGCATGCATGACTTTATTGCAATGCTGGTGACTGAGTCAGATTTCGATACCACCATCAAAGGCTATTTGACAGCTTGTTTGTGGAAAAGTGACTATTTCGCTAAGAAGTTGCAAGCCACAAGTCGATGGCGATTCATTATCATAGGAAGACCAGAAGAAAGTTATCTGAATCTAATGAAAATGAAATCAGACCTGTTTAACTTTTACTTACGGTATACAAAATCAAGAGATAATGCAGAAGGAGTGGATATCATGGAAGGCTATCTCCTATTTGATAGAGATGTCACAGAAAAAATCGTACTTTCAACTCTTTCGGCAAAAGCAGTATTCAAAAACGTCTTTGAAATTAGAGGAATGTGTGAATATAGTGGATTGGACAGTGTATATCGTTTGTTTTGGGGCAATGAACAATTACACAAAACTGTTGTGGAACATGAAGACAAGTGGAAAAATCGAGGTATCTGTGAATTTGCATTGTAAAAATTGTTTTGTCATTGTTGTAAATAAGAACTGTATATAAAATGTACCTTCATTGCTTTGTATATAAAATGTCTTTGTATATATAAAATATAGTGTTAGAACATTTGCTTTGTTTTAAACGTTACTGTTTTTTCATGATATTGTTTTTCATGATATTGTTAAGAACTTTTGAATGAATAAAGAAATGATTAAAAAAGGTCGTCTGTTTTGATTTTCTCCCAAAAAAGTTCAGAGATGGAAAAATGTAGCTAGATCATAACATTCTATGTGAGATCATATAGTACGTTATGTTCTATCTACATGCTCTCGCCCCCGTTCGTGCTCTTAATTCTGTATCAAAGTAGGTCAATCCCCCTACCAAGCTATAAAATGCTGGCGAAATTTTTCCTATCTTTTATTCTTTCTCTATCTTTTTTATCCTAGCGATATGTCTGTGAGACAGGGTTTTGGCACTCCGCCTCAATCTTATTATAGCGGGCAATATTTACGCTATAAGAAGTACTTCAATCATGAGCATTTCATTAGAAAACATTATTTTGATGCAGAACGATACTTGGATGAATCTCAGCCTAGTTTGTTCTCTAGAAGATTTTCCGTTTCAGAAATTTATGAAATGGTAAAATCTACTGTAGAACATAGTGATAGTATTAAATTGCAAGGTTTCAACAAGATAATTTTTGAAATGAAATTTCCTGTTGAAATCGGAAAAGATGCAGACGGTAAAGAGGCGTATGTTTGTAAAGTCGTCGCCTGCTATGATGGATTTGAGTTGCCGGATGTAGTCAAGTATAAAGATCTTTCTGTCATCACGGCATATCCTGTATAATGGATAAAAACAATGGTTCTTTTTAAGAACCACTCTCTCCTTCTTTTAGGATTGAGGGCTCTTTTCAGAGCCAACCAATACCCAGGAAGACTGCTTCTTCAAATTGTCAATTTTCACAAACGTATTTCTCAGATCGAAAGACTGATTGCATCAGACTCAAAAAAAAAACTAAGTCCTATCCGAAGAGTCGTCGTTTTTCCCCCAACACCCGCCAAGATCAACCGTTTTTCCCACTCCCGCCATTCCTTTTCTACAAAAGAATATAACGAGTCTGACGATTGGTCTACGTTAATTCTGAGTCAGAAAAAGTAGGTCAATCCCCTTTCATCAAGTTATAAAAATTCAGTGAACTTTTCCTATAACCATTCGACTCTCGTTTCTCTCGAGTAGCACGAATAAGAAATCGTAAAAGTATACCAAGACGAGAAAAAATGCTTATATTTTTTCCTTATTGTCCACAGTGTGATAGACCATGTGCAATAGAGTGTGGAAAATGCTTTCATATCCTACACCATCTTGGAGAAAAGCACAATTGTCCAGAACCAGATGAGGGATTCTATGACTATGATGAAGACTATGGTGTAGTGATTTGGTGTCATCATTGCTGTCAAGCTTTCATTGTGGTACAGTTTGAAGAAGAAGAAGAACAACTCGATCGCAACCAGTGAAGGATGAATCTTCATCAAAAAACAGCCCTTTTCAGGGCTAACATGCAACAAGAAAGTTTTTCTACTTTTCTTCAAATTGTCAGTTCAAGTCAATTCTGAATTAAGAAATATAACGAAACTAACGATTGGATAACATTAATTCCGAGTCAAAGTAGGTCAACCCCCCTACCAGTCTATAAAAGAACGGGCTATTTTTCTTTTTTAATCAGTCTTTCCCTCTCAGAGCTCAAAAAAATGAAGACCCTCGACAAACGGTTCAAATTGTTTGAAGCAGAGCGACGCCTTAGAAAGGGATGCAAACAGATCGAATTGCTTAAAATTCGTCTGAGTGGGATAGAAAAACGATATGATAAGTGTAAAAGCAGAGCCGTGCAGTATAATCTGAAAATTCAACTTTGTTCAATCAAAGGAGTACTCATTATGTATAATGAGTATGTCCAAACCAAAGTTGAAGAAATCAATGAACTTCGACGTGAGCTATTCCCCGAAGATTCAGATGAGGAGGTTTAGAGTCCTCGATCTTTTCTCTAGTTTTGAAATTAAGTTAACCGATAGTTAAATTAATTTCATTACAGAGAATAGTGAAAAACAGCCCTTTTCAGGGCTAACATACACCAAGAAAGTTTTATCTCTCTCTTCAAATTGTCAGATCAAGTCAATTCTGATTTTAAGAAAAAGTAATTTTTACTTCAACTTATCAAAAAAGACTAAGTTCATCAGAAAGCCTTGAACCCTACCGCAACGTATAGACTTGTTTTCATCTATCTTTTACTTATTCAAAAGAGAATATAACGAAACTAACGATTGGATAACGTTAATTCTGAGTCAAAGTAGGTCATTCCATCTGTAAAAAACGTATAAAGAAAGCCGGTCAAGTTCTCATTTAATCATTTTTACCTCTCAATACTCGAGAATAAAAATGTTTTGTATGTTCATGTTTGGATCAGTGGCATATTACTCAATACTGAACTGGTTAGAAGATTGGTTTCGTCGACGACAGATACGTTATGAGATAGCACTACTTATCATGCTAATTGATGAGTTTGAGGCTGCGAGAGATAGACGAAGAGGTTGAAAAATACAGATCTTCAAAAAAAACAGTCCTTTTCAGGACTACCAAACATCAAGAAAGTTCTATCTTTTCAAATTTTTTGTCAAACAAAATTCTACATAACTCTAAGAAAAATCTCATCCCAAATAATATTTCCTAATATAGTGTAGTTCATCCTTTTGCAAGTAAGCAATATAACTATGTAAAAATCGAAAGATTATCATTTTCTGCTTGACTAGAATTCAGTTGTTTTCGTTCAATCATAGGATATGTTACATTCGCAATAGAGCTCAGATCAACCGGTTAGCTGATACCCCAGATTTCTATCATTTCTCTCTGTAAGTGTTATAATCATTCGTGGGTGCTTCCGACCGGGTCCGCGCTCTTAATTCTGTATCAAACTAGGTCAATCCCCCTACTACCCTATAAAACGTTGACGATATTTGTCTACAATCATTCGACTCTCAATCTTCGAGTAGTACGAGTAAAAACATACTGTTAACGGAAAAAGATGAATCTCAACTTAACCGATTACAACTTAACCGACTACATCTTAGACAATTCCTTGCCACAGAGTAGAAACAGTGGAGATATTCTAGCGTCAGCCATGAATTCAACATTCATTGAGCCAATGGCAACACCAGTTAACAAATTCGAGGAAGAGATGCGACAGATGATATCAAAACAAGATGCTACAATAACAGATTTTAGAGGAGTTGAAAACATTGAACAGAAACATCGAGACAATATGTCAGCAAAGACAGACAACTACGCCTGTTATTGTGAAGATTCCGGTGGAGTTCGACTTTGATAAAACCAGCCTTCGAAGACTAACAGACTCCCTCGTATCAGTTGTAAAAAAGAAAGATCAGAAGTCAAAGGAAAATCAGTCAAAGGAAAATCAGTCGAAGGAAAATCAGTCGAAGGAAAAGCAACACTTAAAGGAAACACAGTCAGAGAAAGATCATCAACCAAAGGACGAGAAGATAAAAAATAAAAAACGAGAAATAGAGAAAGACGATGATGAGCAACTTCACAAAAAACAACGATACGATCCCACCTATGTATCACCGACAAAAATAGGCCTGGGAAAACATGGAAAAAACATCGACAACTTCAAAGACTTCAAGATCCCAAAGATTCCAAAACTCAAACTCAAAAAGACACCCAAAGAAACAAAGAAAAGTTCTCAATAGAGGAAAAAACACAACAAAAAAGCCAAAAAAGACACAGAAAAGACAAAAAAAGACAGTTCAATCTCCAAAAACAGTCCTTTTCAGGACTAACCAAACCCTAGAAAATCTATCTTCAACAATTGTCAATAAGTAGGTCAATCCGCCTCCAAGTGTATAAAAGACGATGATATTTCCAGTATATTAATCATTCGGTTCCCGAATAGATGACAGCTAAAGAAATGGTGATGGACTATAGTGTACAATTTCTACTTCTCTCGATGACAAAATGGTATCTGACAACCTTTCTACTGGCCATGATGCATGATTCCACTTTGCCTATGCATAAAATAAACAAAATAAGAAGGATAATAGCAGATCGGAGAAGAGTCGTGGAGTGCCCTATCTGTCAGACAAATTTTGGATAGTATTATTAGAGGAGGAGGAAAAACAAAACTCCAAAAACAGCCCTTTTCAGGGCTAACCATTCCCCAAGAAAAGTCTATCTTTCTCAAATTGTCAATATCACTAAGACCAATAGAAGGGCCTTTTGTCTTGGGGAGCCATGTCGTGGAAAAAAAGACTAAGTCCGACGATGCTCTCTGAACCAGTATGAGAAGGGAATATAATCCATACCGTGGAAAAAGACTAAGTCCAACGATACTCTCTGCCTGAACCAAGCTGAGGAGGGAAAATAACCCATATCGTGGAACAGACTGAGCTGAGCACTGTTTACTGGACCCAGTATAGGCGTAGAGTAGCCTGTGGTGAGTCTGCGCTGAGTTCTGATTGGTCGAATTGAATTCAAATCTGTGCTGGGTTCTGATTGGTTAATTCAAAATCTGTGACGTCATACAATCACATGATCACGTTATCGAATGCTGGCTTCTGATTGGTGGATCCAGTTCCAGAGATGGGGGGGAGCATTGTTACTAAATATAGATTTTTAGCCGTTTTTTTCAAAATCACGACCACCTTTACCCTCCCAGGGAGGGTAGACCTCGGACAAAATGGCACTCAGGGACGGTAGACCTCGGACAAAATGGCACTCAGGGACGGTAGACCTCGGACAAAATGGCACTCAGGGAGGGTAGACCTCGGACACTGTCCGAGGTCTACCCTCCTATACTACTCTCATTTCGACGCACGTGAATAAACAATATGGCCGCCAAACGCTCAAATGACGTCAGACGTAAATGTGACTTCGTGCACTCCATACCAAGAGTTGGTGCCAAATCATGACAAAATTTGGTGACGATATCTGATCAGACACAAAAAGGGACACGTTGTTTTCCAAACGGCAAATGCTTTCGTTTTATTGCATTTTGGGCCGGGTTTTGGAACACGACGTTGCCATAACTACCATATCTTCATATCTTTATTTTGAAATTTATTCTTTCAGTGCAGTGTTGATTTGTCTACTATATGTATCAATTTCACTGTATTCAAGCTATATTTGAGAGAATTACTGTACTTTTCCGCATATTTTCTGAACAGCCCTCGTACATGAGCCATGCTTTGGGAAAAGGAGATTTAATGCATCTCCGTGAAGCATGATACCAAGCAAGTCATCACATAATCATGGCTCCATAAAATTCCATTTTGTATAACAATTAATTGAATCTGGAGAGAGAATGGTCCTTGGACAATGTATAAAATTTACAAATAGCAAAAAGTTCCGATTCATGTCAGCCTGCGCGGACTGCGCAGGCCGACATAATCGAAACTTTTTGCAAATGTATTAAGCCCCCTTTTCACAGAACATGACTCATATACATGTGACGTCGATAGAGTTTAACAGTATTTTGACGCTTGATAAGTGATTTACCTCGTATTCATGGAGAGTAAAACGAATCGAATTTTCTTTCCAAAACATGCTTTCTTTCGAAGATATATAAACAAGTTAAACAAAAGTGATGTATTTTCATGTAATGAATAAGGGTCTGCCTGCCTGCCTGCCTGCCTGTCTGTGCGCGCGTGTGTGTGTGTGTGTGTGTGTGTGTGTGTCTGTCTGTCTGTCCGTCCGTCCGCCCACCCGTCTGTCCGTCGGTCTGTCTAGCCAATTCCAGGTCCGTCCATGCGCCTGTCTGTCTGTCTAGCCAATTCCCCGTCCGTTCGTGCGTCTAAAGTAGACTTGTGTACATCCAGGATCTGACAGTACGTTTAGAACTGCGCAGTCAGGGCTTGATCTTTTCTATCCGCAGAAGAAAGGATTTACGAATGAAAGCTTTGAAAACCAGACCGGAAGTGGACATTTTAATTATCGGCATCATAATAAATACAAAATAAGCACTCTAAAAAAGTCCACCTTTACCCGTTGGCAAGTGGTCCACCCGTGTTTTAACAACTCACAGGAAGAGATTTCGAAAACGTTGTGGGAAAAGAAGAAAAATGCTGGTTACCAGCATTCCAAGCTTTCAAAGACCATTTCTTTTTCATTTAAGTCTTGTCAACCTCTCGTCTGTTAATCGGCTTTCAGTTTCGCCATGGCTGGAAATTTGTCGTGCAATGGCATCATACTTTTAAATCTCACGTGAAATTCAATTTAATTCTTTAACCCTCTGCCACACAATCCCGATTTTTAACGACCCTGAGAAAGACGACTTTTAACTCTTTACCAAACGACAAAACTTTAGACTGGTCCAAATTGAAAGCAGTTGCAGACGACAAATTAAATGTGACTCAAAAATTGAAATTTGTGTCGGGAAAGGTAGAAAACATTGTGGGAAAAGGAGAAAATGCTGGTTACCAGCATTTTCTCCTTTTCCAACAATGCTTTCAAAAGGTTTCTTTCTTAGGGTCGTTAAAAGTCGGGATTGTGTGGTAAAGAGTTTAAAACATTGTGGGGGAAGGAGAAAATGCTGGTAACCAGCATTTTCTCCCTTTCCCACAATGTTCACTATCCTTTGGAAGTGAAAATTCAGGTTTTAAGCAACTTTGTAAATTTTCTTCAAATGCTTTCAGTTTGGGCAAATCTATTTTTTTTTTTTTTTTTTTGTAAAGGGTTAAACTTTTTTTTTTTTTGTAAAGGGTTAAACTAGTTAAAATCAATTCCTGTGTAAATATTTTGATTTCTAAAAAGTTAAAAAGTCTCTTCTTTCGTAAATAGCAAAAAGAAACTACCTCTTTTGTCAATTTTGTTTACAGGAAATTAAATAAGCAAAGCCGCACCCCGACTTTAAAACGTTTTTACTTTGTATTGAAATTTTATCACTTTTGTTATAAGATATGTGTTTGTTTGACAACGTTGAAAAGTCAACGTATTACAAAATAAGTTGATTTTTGCATTTATGCAATTTGAAAAGGAGCCATACTCTGGAAAAAGGGGGCTTAATGCATCTCCGTGAATCATGATACCAAGCAAGTCATCACATAATCATTGATCCATAAAATCCACTTCGTTTAACAACAGACTGAATTCTGAGATGAAGTGGTCTTTAGGACATGTATACAATTTACAAGTAGAAAAAAAAAAAAAAAAAAAAATCGATGCGGACTGCGCAGGCTGATATGCGTCGATACATTTTGCAGATGCATTCAGCCCCTTTTTCACAGAGCATGTCTCAAATGAAGTTTTCTAGCGGTGAACTAAGGACCTCGTCGATTGGTCCTTTGCCATACGATGGCGGTGTTTTAGCTCACCTAAGCAGGAAGCGATAAAGGCGAGCTTTTGTGACCATGATGTGTACACTCTAGCGGCCACATTTCAGTCGGATACTCCTGGATGTCTGTCTTGAAATCTTGGAAGAGTTCGAAAATGATTGACGTTGGGTCAAAAAAAAAAAAGGGGGGGGGGGAGGGGGTTAACTGGGAAAAAGGATTTTCTGTTCATTACTCATCTGACCTGGTCAGAATGTTTGCCTTAATATCTTTTACAGTTTTGGAAAATGTGTGAGCCCGTGGGGAAAAACCTAGGTCTCTTAGTCATTCAAGGGAAAGACATCGACTTTATTCCGTCTTATGTTTTCAAAGGTACCCAAGCTTAGGGGAGCTATTCAGGGCCATTCACGGCCATCTTGTTAACAACACACGAGCAAAATGGTTTTGGAAAACATCGTTGGAGAAAAAGAAAGTGTTGATAACCAGCTGTTCTCCACTGTTCTCCGTTTCTAATATATATATTTTTTAAATTATTTTCAGAGAAATCTCATCATTTAAGTAACATCCATTATTTCGCCTGCAGCCACTATGAAGTAGGACGAGTCTTAGTTTTTGTCGTTTGGTAAAGAATACATGTACATGTATAACAACCCAAGATTCTAGATTCCTTTAAAGCCCATTCGTCTGTTTGTTTTTATGGTGTTTAAGACCGTTTTCAAAATTTACCAGTACTTTACACAATATTCTTTCCAAGCCACTGGCTGCTTTCCCACATAATTAATGTCAAAATATTGATCAGCGGTGAGAGAGGAACGAACCTTGTCGCAATGACTATCATCAATCCTCAGAGAGAATTTGACAGAGCTTGGGATTCGGACAACCGACCCAACAAGCGTTACCGATTGAGCTACTCGGTCGGCTACAGACCATGCCTATGGTTAATGTTGCTGACATTGGCAGATATTAAATCTTAAGCTGCTAAATAAATGATACCAAAATTGACACTCAATATTAAGACCCCAGATTTTGCAATTTTAATGTTGATTTGAAAGGGGGAAAAACAGTAGCGGACAGTGTAGATCCAAGATCAGACTGCACGTTCTGTGCAGTCTGATCTTGGATCTACAATGTCCGCAAAAGTCCACCGTGTCGCACTTAGCAGCTTAAGGACTGGGATCAAACTGGAGCACAGATACTGCGATTTTAATGTTGAAAAAAACCGTTACGGACAGTGTAGATCAAAGATCAGACTGCACGCTCTCTGCAGTCTGATCTTGTATCTACACTGTCCTCAAAAGTCCACTGAGTCGCCAGTAGCAGCTTAGGGGTGAAGGACTGGGATCGGCCTGCGGAGCCTTACAACATAGGATCAGAATCAGTTATTTGCCCATGATAAGTATATGTAAAGAAGCATTGAGAGCGAATGTTTATAATAATAATAATAATAATAATAAAACGTTTGCTTGCTAATAAGGATTAACCCTTTACCATGCATTCTCGACTTTTAACGACCCTGCGAAAGAAGCCTTTTAAAAACATCGTGGGAAAAGGAGAAAATGCTGGTAACCAGCATTTCCTCCTTTTCCCACAATGTTTTTTACCCTTCCAAAAGCATAATTTCAATTTGGAAGGAGGCTATTAAAAGTATTGGTCATTGATGATCAACATTTCCTCCTTTTCCCGCAATCCTTTCAAGGACGCATTTTCTCACTTGGGCCACCTTTAATTTGTCGTCTGCAAATGCTTTCACCTTGGATAAGTCTAAGATTGTTTGTTGTTTGGTAAAGAACCCATTCATAAAAAAAAAACAAAAAAACATTTGAAATAATTCTGGCAAAAAGAGAAATTGCTCGTCACAAGTGTTTTGCAGGACATAAGCAATCAGTTTCAGGTATCAATGTCGATATAAACTGATCATTTTAACTCTTTACCTAGAACAACAAAAATTTACACTCGACCAAATTCAAAGCATTTCAGGTGACAAATTGGATATAGTTCAAATTATGATTGCTGTTTTTGACGGGGTAGAAAACATCATGGGAAAAGGAGAAATTGCTGATTACCAGCATTTTCTCCTTTTCCCACAATGTTTTCAAAAAGGCATCTGCTCTTGGTTCGTTAAAAGTCGGGATTGTGTGGTAAAGAGTTAATTGAAATACAGGTTCGTAGCTAAGAAAAAGCAAAGATGAAGCACGTAAAGGTTTGAGCCGAGGTTCCACGTCTTCGCTTGTTTCCTTTGCCTTTTATTTCTTTGAAAAAGGCTTACAGGCCCAAAGTGATGTTGAAGCTAGGGTTTCAATGATCCCGCCTGGCTATGCGCCTGAGAGAATTCACTCGCATCCTGTAGACTCCCGTATTTTGTGGATCATACCACGTTGTATGGCGTTTGAAGGGGTTCCACGCCAATATGAAATACTAGGGTGAAAATAAAACAAGGGGGATAACCTTCAGTAAACCGTCAAGAAACCTTCTCTCAGTTCTTTTCCTTAACTTTGTACCAAACGACAAAATTTTAGACTAGTCCAATTTGAAAGCATTTGCAGACGACGAAATAAACGTGACTCAAATATTGAAATTTGTTTTGGGAAGAATAGAAAAGATTGTGGAAAAAGGAGAAAATGCTGGTTACCAGCATTTTCTCCTTTTCCCACAATGTTTTCGAAAGGCTTTTTTCTCAGGGTCGTTAAAAGTCGGGATTGTGTGGTAAAGGGTTAATTTAAAAAAAAACTGCTTGTTCGTTTGATTTGAAATATTCGAGTAATGCTCTATGAAAAGGGGGCTTAGTTTATCTGCAAAAAGCATAGACCCATGTCAGCCTACGCAAGCTGACATGGGTCGAAACTTTTTTCCTATCTGTGGATCTCATGCAATGTCCAAGGACCATTCTACCTCATGATCCAGTCGGTTGCTTCACAAAATGGCTTTTATGGATCCATAATTATACGATGACTTGCTTGGTACGATTCATCACGGAGATGCATTAAACCCCTTTTGCCAGAGTATGGCTCATTTAATTCGTTCAGTTACAATCCCATGACTAAACAACTCGGAGAAAGAATTACTTAGTAATTTGAATCACGTAGCCAGCATTTTCTCCTTTTTTGGGGGCAATATTTTGTACCCTTCAAAACACAATTCCTATCATTTTGAGCCACATTTAATTTTTTGTTAGCGAATTCTTTAGCCTGGTGAAGACCTGGCCACGTAGTTCAGTCGGTAAGGTACAGGACTTGAAACCGAGGGGACGGTGATTTGAAGATAGACAAACTGAAACAAGGTGTGTTTCGGTCAAGCTTAACCCTTTACCAGAGGACAAAAGTTTAGCCTGGTCCAAATTGAAAGCATTTGCAGACTACAATTTCATTGTGGCTCAAATGGTGCAGCTTTTCTTTGATAGGGTAGAAAACATTGTGGAAAAAGGAGAAAATGCTGGTGACCAGCATTTTCTCATTTTCCCACAATGTTTTCAAAAGTATTCTTTCCCAAGGGCGTCAAAAGGCGGCATTGTGCGGTAAAGGGTAAATTGTGTCAAATTGCATAATATCATATATATGAAAATATTATAAAAAACTGTATAGACAGAACTGTTCTGCATTCACCACTACCTTGCGTTAAAACAAGTGGGCCATGCTCTGTCAAAAGAGGGTTGAATGCATCTCCGTAATGCATCATACAGAACAAGTCACCATATAATTATGAACCTATAAAATCCATTTTGTCTAACAACCGACTAAATCATGAGGTAGAATGGTTCGGTGACAAGCAGAAAAATGATCGATAGCAAAAAGTATAGACCCAGGTCAGCCTGCCAGAACTGTGCAGGCTGTCCTGGGTCGATACCGTATGCAGATGCGTTAAGCCCCCTTTTTACCGAGCGCAGCTCAAGTATTTTATACAAAACTTCACATTGTAACATACAAGAAGACATCGAAACATGCATAATTGCCACTAAAAGACATTGATTTCTTTGACTGTCAACCCACAAGCATCTGAAATTTCATTTTTATTCATAAAATAAACTCCATGTGATCTAATAATATAATTCAGAGCGAAATAGTGAATTGTATGACGTCAAAGCATGGCGATCCGGAAACCTGTGAGCCTTTTAAGTTTCTTGAGACCAGCACCAATACTTGGTTAGAAGAATCGTTTGAAACATTCGAACGTCGGGGAACATATTAATTCTGGAACCAACCCTGTGGATCATGAAATTGGTTTTTAGTGGATGATGACCTTTCAGGTCTCACTTTCTTATGTCAACTGTCAAACTGAAGTCCTTGACGATGAATCACTCCTCTGTGTCAAGAAAAAATAGGTCCTCATAGATCAATGAACAGACACGTCTGTGTCATTTGATATGTGAAAAAAAGCAATCGGATTCAACAAAAAACAAACTGTGCAAGCCAATTACACCAAGAGCAACCTTCAAAGATAAATGCCATAGAATTAGGCATAGATTTGAAATTGGCCTAGTTTCGCAGCTTTCACACGGCCTAGTTTATAAAGATTACATAGCGAATGAATAAGTAAGAGTATGTACCGTATATCACGGGTAGGAAACTTCAAATTCGGAACCAATGGCTCCGACGAGAAAATGTTGTGTTGGTCTTCCAGTTCCGCAATTGTCGGCTCAAAAAGAACTAAAATACAAGTAAGCTTGTCATTCTTTGTAATTATGTGTTCTTATGTCTTTGAAATTCCAAAAGGGAGAATGTCATGCAATGCTCAGATCTTTCAACGTGTTTTCTGCACTATGGGAAATTGTAGAATGTGTATTGTCTGAATCATTTGTCATGGGTTGACCGTAGCCAAAATGATACGTCAAGAACCTAAATTAAGTCTGTTATTGCCCTTAAATCAGCAAATAAGAGAGAGTTTTGCTGTCCCAATAGCGTGAATTGATATCTTGAATTGTTACATTCGCTGCTGGTAACGAATTGAAAAGAAATAACATAGAAATGAGAAAAGATAAAGAAGGGCTCCGAGTATGTGGACCGGCTCTGAATATGTAAGTTAGCACCGATTGATGAGGGCTTCCTTTCAAAAATTTAGTTTTCTGTAAGAAATTAATTAAGACATAAGCTCTCTATTACCGTCAGTACCCTTCAGTCCAAAATTTAATACATTTGTTCGATGGAACGTGACCGAATTTATGAAAATACAAAGGACTGATAGAGCCACAACGTGTTTTCTACACTACGAAAATCTGTAACAAGTGTACGATGTTGTCTTAATCATTTGTGCCGTGAGTTGATCATAGCAGACTTTTAACGTAGAGGCCATAAGTTCAGACTCATTGTGCCAATAAATTAGCATAGTTAAGAAATTTTCCTGTTCTAAAGGCTTGGATTACTGTCTTTGACTTTTCCATTTGCTTAATGCAAGAATTGATAGAAAATTACACAAAATGGAATAAAGAAAGGCTCTGATTGTGTGTACCGGCTCGAAAAAATATCGGTTGGCTCCGATGGAAGAGGGTTTTTATTTATGTTTTGTATTATTTCAAATATGTTTGTATTTTACGGATATCTATGAAGGTGCATCCAGTTAAATTTGAAGCAGAAAGGTCACCATTCAAGTCACCTGACCTGGGTCGACAATTCTCGCAGATGTATTAAGCCCCCTTTTCATACAGCATGACTCACATGCTTTCTATCGCGCATGTTATGTGAAGATATTGTCTTTATGCCATAAATTGATAATATGGAAAAGGCAAAGCATCAATACGAGCGACATAAATAATTTGTGGAATAATTATCTCATGATTAAAACGACGAGCTAAATCTTGAAATCATAGGGCTTTTAGCTCATAGATCATATTCTTCTTTCGTAGATGTACATGTATGTATGTGAAATAAAGCGAACGGTCTCGGATTCTCACAGTTCCAGAACAGTTTTGTTCAATTTGGTTCAGAGCCAAATACCTTAAAATTATCACTGATTCACGTACTTTTATAGAACATGTTACAGACACATTTCCTCATTACAAGTAGATCTAGATCTATTTAAAAAAAAAAAAAAGGGGGGGGGACAGAAATGAAGAAAATCAAGGTCGCATTTTCGTATTGCACGCAAAAACAAAGAGAAGAAAAAACAAAGAGGAGAAAAAAAAAAAACATTTACTCTAAATACATATCCATGGAACACCAATTACTTTCAGCAATGCCCCAGTGGCTTTGATCGCCAGAAAATCATATAAAGACCGCCACATTTAAGCGGTTTACGTGGCGATTAAGGGCGACGCAAATGTATCCATCGCTACCCGGGCGCTGATGCAGCGTTATCTGATCATTATCGAAACTGATTAACATTTTGATGTCTCCATTTTTGGAGATCTATGATGTTCTGTCACATTTCGCCCTAATCATTTTTTGACGGGAAATCAGCCAGTAGGTTGTGAAGAATATGTGCGGAGTACTGGTGAAAGAAACTCCAGGAATCCATGGTAGGCGCACTTGCCACCGCGATATACATTGTAACTGAAATAATGTTGAAAACGACGTCAGACATCATACAAACAAAGAAATACAAAGCGCTATCTATAGGCCTAGATTTCGACGGAAAAAGGAGACAGTCCTTTAGATGGATCTATGTTTCTGCATGGATTGCAAACAGTCGGCTTGTTTTGTTAAAATGTATCGATAAAATACCTATATAAGTGTTTAGATTCCTCATCAATCTTTTAAAAGACGGGAGACAGACTTAAAAAAAAAAAATCACATACACTTCTGTTCAAATTCAAATAACGTGCTGCAGATAATTTCATTCGATATCCGGATGATTAGGGATATATAAGTGGAAACGGATGATTGGTGTCTGTGATTTACGAGGACCTTGCAATTGATTGAGCTAATAAGAGATACGAGCGTAGTTGCAGATAGATAAATACAAAGATCTACTCTAACAAAGTCGTTTTGTTTATATGGTGTTAAACGCCATTTTCGACAGTATTATAGGTCTACTATGGCGGCCTGAGCACTTATAGCCCTCTCTCGATAAACCTTTCCTTACCAGTTTATATTATTGTTTATGTTTCGGATAACAGGTTTAAAATCACGTACCGTGACGAGCTAATTTATAAACCTAACTCGATAATGTTTATATTATCTCGTCACGGTTCGTGTTTTTAAACATGTATTCCCCAAAACAAACAATAGATAAACTGTTAATTAAAGGTTTATCGAGTTAGAGTTATACCAATTACTTTACTTAGAGTTTCTTTAATCAGAGTGCGTAGATCGCCAAAGTCAGATTATTTGTTGCTCTTCTTTTTTTTTCCAGTCTGCTTTCTCACATGTCTATCTTCGAAACAATGATCAGTGGTGAAAGAAAAATGAATCCTGTCACAGTGACTAAACTCAATTATCAATCCGAGGAGAGAAATGATTATGCTGATCGGGTAGATATCCAGTTTACGGATAGATATCCAGTTTACGGATAAAAACAACAACAACAACAACAACAACAAAAAAAAAAACCCTGCAGATCTATTAAAAAGCTATTATAACACATGAATGAATATATTTAGTATAAAAAAAAATTCAAAAACTTAACTCCCGCTTTTTTTTTTATAAATAGCATTTTTAAAAAGTTAAAAATCAGCTATGTCATAATTTCTTCGACTTTATTTCCCGTGAGAAAACGACTTACAAGTGCATGACGTAAAGTTAAACAATCTGATTTATGACGTCATTATTTCCTAGCATGGAACATTGCTATTATTTATTCAAGAATTGAAAAGATTAATTTTTGTTTATTTTCATGGAGATATGAAAACATAAGACCTAAACACACAGTACAAAAGTGTAGATCTAATTAGGTTTTTGTTTTCATAGATCTACCTCCATGACACCACCACCACCACCACCACCACCACCACCAACAACAACAACAACAACAACAACAATCTCTCCATTCCTTATCATTCAATATCACACACAATGGTCAAATACACACAAATATGATACTGACCGCATTTTTTTTCCCCGTAAATCCAATATTGCAGTTTCCAATGTCAATTTCTGTTGTATGTCATAAAAAAAAAAAAAAAACCGCTCGTTCCTGAGGTAATAATAATGTGTAACTCATTACTTCATCACAGCATTGAAAATTGCAGATTTAGTGGATAGATCTATAACTAAGAGGTTAATGCGCTGAAAGTAAGTTGAAAATTAGATTGATCTAATTCGTACCCAGTAAACCGACAATGAATTTTAAGTTCTCTCATAGACTGCGCAAGCAAGCGAAAGACATACGATTTTTAGCCATCCCCATCTAGATTCAGACTAAAACCTAGAATGAAGTCGAAATTTTCTTTTTTGAAAAAAATTTAAAAGATCTAAAACGGTGTTACCGCAAAACGAGCTTCACTCGTTACGGGCTTCGCACGGAACACGCTGTCGCTCGTTACTAAATATAAGTGGTAAACGCTTATATTTCAGGTAAATATTTATATACTTTATGCTTTTTATCGCGCATGATATGTTAAGATATTGTCTTTATAGGATAAATTGATACTAAATATAAGTGGTAAAGGCTTATATTTCAGGGAATAGTTGCAAATTTTGTGAGTTATGATTCTAAGGTCCATTGAAATACCCTAAAGCACCCAAAACCACTCCAAAACACCCCACACAATTTCATTATACTCCAACCACTTTCCTAATATGTGAAAACTAAAGCAAACTGCTTAGATACACGATTTATGGAAAATAGTCACGATATAATGCTATCAGTCTTAGTAAAAAAAATGTCAACCGTCAGACGAATGAATGAATGGTTTTCATATTATTTTTTTTATATTTTTCATATTCGGCTGATCAAAGGTGTATTGCAGAACATCTGGCATATATAACTGAGCCACGCTCCGGCAGAAGGGGGCTTAATGCATCTCCGTGATGCATTGTACCAATCAAGGCATCACATCATTATGAATCCATAATAGCCACCTTTTTTAACAACCGACTAAATCATGAGGTAAGTTTGGTCCTTGGACATACAAGAAAATTGGCTGATAGGGAAAAGTTTCGGCCCTGGTCAGCCTGCGCGGACTGACCTGAGTCGATACTTTTCGCAGATGCATTAAGGCCCCTTTTCACAGAGCATGGCTCAATTAGACGCGCTGCAGTGATGTCCGCAAGTGCCAGGGACTGGCGAATCCACTTGTTATTCAGCCCTTGAGTGATGGCTACTTTTACTTAGCAGCTGTATATTTTAGCCCATTAAATATTGTGTGATTGCTGTTGATTGTTTTTATGCCAGCAGTTTGGTAGCCAATCACTCTAAAATGGTCCACTGTTTAAACCTATTTGCTATCAAATTTATTCTATCACCTTCTATTAGTACTTTTAGTACTTTGATTTTTTTTCTTTTTGTGTTCAGCTATACTTTCACCGATTTCTTTGTATACCATGTTTATATAATACGACGTTATAAGCTATTCTTATGAAATGGTATTTTCGGTACAGGTGTTCGACTAGGGCCCGCATTTACCAACCATTCTTAGTTTCATTCTAGAGATTAACACAACTTCTGATTGGCTAAACCATATGTTTTAGCCAATTAGATATTGAGTTACATAAGAGTTTAGAAAATTCTTGAGAATAAAGGGTGCAAGAGCCTATAACATAAATTCCTTCGATCAATGCTGTTTCCAATTCCATATTGGAACTACATGTAGTATCTCCCGCGGGCCACGTTTAGCTTCTTACAGCAGAACCCGGTTTTGGTTTACCAAAAGCTTTATCCAGTGTTTACAAAGACGGTCTCTCTCTCTCTCTCTCTCTCTCTCTCAAGCTCTCTCTCTCTTTCGATTGTTATCCCAAAATTCACTTAAGGGATTTCTTTGATTTGAAAAACTCCACCTTCGGAACTAGTTCTCTGATACTTTTTTGCACCCCTTCTCTAAGTTGTCCTGCTTTACTACGGTAGTAAGTATGGAACCACGTATGATAGGTGTAAGCTTTGTCACTAATATTTCGCTTTTCCTGGCCTCTATGGATCCAGTTCCTACATATTTTCCGATTCCATTCATACTTAAGTTTTGTAAACGGTTCAACACAATGTTTTTTTAGGTTTGCATGGGCCGACTCAGCTACCATATCCTCGAAATATTCATAATTTTCTACTATTGGTAGATCACTTGATTTGTTGGTTGCATTGAATTGTTCATAATGCTTCGATATAAAAACGGGACCAGTGCACGAAACAGCATCTTTGCAACTTGATGGTTGGTTCTCTAATTGCTTGATAACATACAATATGAACCAATTAGAAGGTGAACACAACATTGCTGAATTTGTGATTAGCAGAATGGGTTTGGGTCTATCAGTGCTAAACACGTGCTCAGGAGGGTCAGTAACGAGTGAGCAGTCATGTGACTCTACGTACGGATCCAAAGGCTTCACGCTGATGGTGTCAAGGTCGAAGTACACACCTCCATAGTTGTACAGAACTGCAAGGCGAAGGATGTCTGCTTTCTGTAGATTAACTAGGGTGAAAAAAAAAAACCACACTTAATAAACAACAACAGCAAATGGCATCTGTTTTACCTAAGTACTGACAAAAATGGACCGCCACCGTTTTGGACAGGAGAAGAATAAGGAAGAAAAGAATTCGGCGTAAGAGATACTGACATGAATATTGAAACAGTAATGCTTATTGCATCAATATGAAGAGAGACAGAGAGAATATATGATTCGAGTCTAAGAATGGGAAAGTTTATCACGCAAGACGTTGGAATTTTCTCCGGTAAGCCGAATGTGAATCGGATAGGATTCTGAAGCCAAGTCAAATATAAACGAACCCAATCCAAGACACCAACCATCTATTCTACATAACTGCAATCCACATCCGACTAAACTGAATATTCCGCTCGAATTAACGCATGTATTGACATCTTTCTCACTATGAGAAAAAATGGAGCGCTGTGTGAAGCGCTCTGAATTTGCAGCTGCAATTTAATGTCGACGGGAATGATACTGACTACGTTATACACGAGACGATTATCCGCGGAAAAATGGTGAACAGCATGGCAAAGAAGACAATATTTTGCACTCTGTTTCATATTGCGTTAACAGAACAGAAGACGAAAAAAGCGTGTTAATATGTTGAAACTATTTACGAGTACACGTACTTAACTTTCAACGACAGCTTTTCATGATAATATGTTCATTCACTTATTGAGATGCTTAAAGGAAGTCATAGTTGGTAGGTGCGTACATTTACAGTCACATTACCAATTGACGGATAACATGGAAAGTATACGGCACACAGTTGTCGGGTCTTGTGATAGGATACAAGAGGGCCATTGGCCCTATAGCGCTCATCTGAGTAAAGTCATCTAGGATTGATAAAGCTGAAGAGATCCTGGCTGTGATGATGAAGGTGATCTACTTTTTGACCGACTCAACCTATTTTTGAACTTGTCAGAAATATCACCAAGACAAACATTCTGACAATGTTTCATGAGTATTAGACCGAAAATAAAGCTTTAAAACTGCACACAAGGTTTTTCTAAGATTTGTCCCAATGACCTATTTTTGACATTACATGATCCAATTGTATGTTCTAGATTTTATAAAGATAAACATTCTGACCAAGTTTCATAAGTATCGGAATGAAAACGTGGCCTCTACAGTGCACAAAACTTTTTTTCTAAAATTTGTCCCAGTGACCTCCTTTTTGACACTACATGACCCAATTTTAACTTAAGATGTCTTCAAGATAAAACTTTCTGGCCAATTTTCATTGGTATCGAAATGAAAATATGACCTGTAAAGTTCACACAATCTCTTTCAAAAGGTTTGTCGCAGTGACCTACGTTTTGGCCAAACAAGACCCAATTTCAAACTTGTCCTAAATATCATCAAGAAACCCTTCTTACAAAGTTTCAGGAGTATCTTACTAAAATGTGGCCTCTAGAGTACCAAAAGGTTTTTCTTTCATTTGTCTCAGTGACCAACTTTTTGACACAATGTGACCCAATTTCAAAGGTATCACCAAGACACACATTTTGACTGAGTTTTATGAGTATCGACTAAATATGTGAGGTCTAAACTGCTCATAACGTTTTTCTAAGATTCATCCCACTGACATACCTTTCGACTCAACCTGACTTAGTTTTAAATATGTCCGATGTATCATCGAGATAGCCATTCTGACAGAGTTTCATGGGTATCTGGCTACAAGGTGGCCTCTAAGATTTCTCAGTGACCTAATTCTTGTTCTGATGTGACCCAATTTCAAACTTGTCCGAGATTTTACCAAGACAAACATTCTGACATAGTTTCATGGGTATCGGCTGAAAATGGGGTCTCTAAAGTGCATACAGGTTTTTCTAAGATTTGGCTCAGTGACCTACATTCTGAGATATCATCAAGACAAATTTTCTGACCAAGTTTCATGAGTATTAAACTAAAAATGTGGCCTCTAGAGTTTACGTGTTCAAGATTTTTTCTGTGATTTGTCCCAGTGACTTACTTACTCGTATTGACCTGACGTGACCCGATCTCGAACCTGTATGAGATTTTATCATGACAAACACTCTGACCAAATTTCATGAGTATCTGACTGAAAATGTGGCCTCTAGAGTACAGATATGGTTTCTCTAAGATTTGTCCCAGTGACCTGATGTTCACCTTACGTGATCCAGTTTCGAACCATTCCGAGACAAACATTCTGACCAAGTTTCATGAGTATCTGACCGAAAATGTGGCCTCTACAGTGCACACAAGGTAATTTTTGACGACCACACGATGTACATTGCACGACGGACACAGCACGATCACAAAAGCTCACCTTAAGCACTTGGAACTCAGGTGAGCTAAAAATGAAAAAAAAAAAAAAAAAAAACATGCCAGTAGATGCCTCTTTTTCCACATTGTTTTGCATATTGTTTGAAAAGTTAGATTTTCAGCTATATATACTTTTCAAGATTTGATGGAAAAGCGTTGGAAAATGGGCAGTTGCTGCTAAAAATGATGTGTCTGAAAATACATCTAGACTGTTATGTTGTTGGTTATAGGGTAACGTTTCCAAATAGTACAAGAACATTACTAGCCATAGAGTATATTTTCTTAATTTATATCAAGAAGAAGGTCAAAGACCGGCTTTAGAGATACGAAAAAAAAAAAACTGTCGCAAAGCGGACAAATACTCCCCCACCAGCACCTTGTCAATGAATCAGCACAATCAGAGAACGGAAATGATTTTCGGAACAAAGTTCACCCGTGACCTTGACCTTTGACCCATGTGACCCCAAAACAATAGAGCACCTCCTTGGGTCATGATCAACACTTGTATAAAGTTTCAGGGTCCTAGGTCAAACGGCTTTTGAATTAGAGACGGATACGAAATGATTGACGGACGGACGGACAGATGGAGGGACTGACAGACATGGTGAAACCAGTATATCCCCCCCTCTACTTCGTGGGTGAGGAAATAAAAAATTCTGAAAAACAACAGCAATGGTGCACAGTTTTACCGAAGCAGACAGACAGACAGACAGAAAAGTGAACCCACTTGCTTTCACATAGCGCTGAAGAAGCCCGGGGAACGTTTCTCTTATGAACTGTTCACCCGTTTGAAGCGTCCAAAAATAGTACTTCCAATCTGGGGGTTTATTATGTCCAACCAAACCTTTGATGTTATCGTGAAATACCGCTGGAATGACTTCAGTATTCCATATTTGGTGAATTATTTTCGGAATACCATAACCTGGTGTACTTTTGGTTTTATTTTGGATCTCTTTTGTGTTGTTCCCGAGTGTTTGATAGAATTGTAACATCCGGTTATAAGTAAGTGTAACGGGCTGTGTTGAATAAATTAAGACCGTCGAGAAAACAATTGAACCACACAACACCATGAATCTAAATACCATGGATTGCCTGTTATAAAAGATAAAATAAAAATATACAGGAAATATTATAGCCTATTAACTTTCCAAAGGCTTGTATTTGCTTCGCTCTACGTTTGGGAAATTGATATCTCGCGAGATCGAAGGTCGCACGCAGCGAGAAGCTAATGCGTGACTATAGTAGGTTACTACAACATATTATTTCTTTTATCATATACATACGACTTTGACAACGATACATGCAATTACGGACTACTGGATTCGAAAATGGATTTTTCTCCTGTCGTGTCTCCTGAGCCGGAAAATTGATGAGTATAACGACACATACGAGAAAACACATCAACCTTGAAAAATATATATGAAATACACGATCATAGATTAACGTTTTTATTGCCTAGTAACAGTCTATGAACATCCCGGTCGACATGTATTAATGCAATTTTAAGTTATGACGTTAGTAAATCGAATTTCTTTTCCTAAAAAAAGGTAGGACTGTTCTCTATTTTCACATTATCTTCCGCTAGCATTCGGCATACTTCGGGTGATCCGGTGATCGAATCCCTCGGCTGTATCACGTAGCTTGATATGCACCTACACGGTACATTTCGTACGTCGCCGGAGGCACACCGTTTTACCGTTGTTGAAATTGTAGAGGCTCCTCTTAGAAAATAAAACAGAGTCGATTTTCTATCGATTACTTTCTAAGAATAGTTCAGTCGGCAAACAGTTTGTAATTTCAATTTTTAGCGTGGTTTATCACTTCCGTTGGGAGCGTTCATCGACAGATCGATATAGAAATTATGTGAATAACTTCACTGTGGTTGTTTAGGTCGTTGCTTAGCGATTTGCAGGAGCGCCGCCATGTTTAAGATCATGTGATTAGTAGTTCAAAATAGAAGCCTCCTTTATATTGACGAGATGTGATGTACGTATGGAATCCGCCGATTTTTGACGAGTTCTGCCGCTAGGTGACATTTTTCGAATACAGAACCTATCTAATATAGGCATTCTGGGTGCAGAACTGGAATACTTTTGAAGGCGGTAAGCAAGACAGCGAATTTCCAAATAACACATGCGTTTACTCACTAAATCCACTTTGTACGAATCACCCAGGCACGGTTAGCTAGCATATAAACTATGCACCAGCCATTTAAAACATAGCCCCTATAAACTTGAGAAAAGGCCCTGGAATAAGCCCAGCAAGTGGGGGTTGGGGGGCGTTATCTTTGTTGTAAGTCTTCCCCATGTTTTAATTTTGAAACAGATGTATTGTTTTTAGCCATTTTCCGCTTGCTATTTGGAGTATTACTTTCTCCTGTACAGGAGGTTTTGATGCGTCATAGCAGACAGGTCAAATATTCGAAGAATATCGACATGCGCAGACAACGCTATTTTCAGAATGTCACGCTCAAATTCCAATTGCCGATTGAAGTAAAAGTAGATTGTCGTAAAAGCTTCCTTCGACAATTTTTCGCTCGGAAAAAAAATTAACAGATTTCCTCGTGATCAAATAACACGGGTGGTAATCAGTGGAACTAGCTCCAAAAACAGTCGATGGAATTTTGTTTCCTCGACATATCCGGGAACTCTCGAGCAAGCACCCTCGACAGAAAAACGGTAAACAAAGGTATGTCTCGAAGAATTTTATCAATATTTATTTCTTTACTATCGATCTAAGGAAAGTCCGGCTATGCTATCGTGTGTAGATATGATTTAACTTATTTCCCCATTAGGACTGGCCGTAGAAATAAAGAGTTAAAAAAACAAGAGGGCCATGATGGCCCTGGATCGCTCACCTGAGTCAATAGGCGAAATTTCACCCTAGGGTCATAATGACCCAATTTAAAACTCATCTGAGATATTATTAAGACAAACATTCTGACCAACTGTCAGGTCAAATGAGCTGAAAATATGGCCTCTGGAGTGTCCAAAATGTATTTCTTCAATTTGACCTAGTGACCTAGTTTAAGACCCTATGTGACCATATTTCAAACTCATCCACGATATCAAGACAAACTTGTTAACCAAGGTTCAGGTGAATTGGGCAAGAATTGCAGCCTCTAGACTGCCCACAGGGTATTTCTGCAATTTGACCTAGTGACCTAGATTATGACCCTATGTGACCCAATTTCAAACCCATTCAAGATATCACCAAGTCAAACACGCTGACAAATTTTCAGGTCAGTTGAGCAAAAATTGTGGCCTCTAGAATGCCCACGATACATTTCTTTAATTTGACCTAGTGACCTAGTTTATGACCCTATGAGACCCAATTTCTGACTGATCTGAGATATCATCAAGTCAAAGATGTAAACCAATTTTCAGGTCAATTTGGCTAGAATTGTGGCCTCTGGAGTGCCCACAAGATATTTCTTCAATGTGACCAAGTGACCTTGCTCATGACCCTATGTGACCCAATTTTGAACTCATCCGAGATATCACCAAGACAAACATGCTGATTAATGTTCAGGTCAATTGAGCAAGAATTGTGGACGTTTAAGCTCCCACATGATATATCTTTAAATTTGACCTAGTGACCTAGTTTATGACCCTATGTGACCTAATCTTGAACTCATTCAAGATTTTATCAAGACAAACATGCTGATCGATTTTCAGGTCAATTGAGTAAGAATTGTAGCCTCTAGAACGCCTACAAGTAATTTTTGTAAGTTGATCTAGTAAGACCTAGTTTATGACCCTAGGTGACCCAAATTCAAATTCATCCGAAATTTCATCAATTTTCAGGTCAATTGAGTACGAAATGTGGCCTCTAAAGTGTCCACAATGTATTTCTTTAATTTGACCTAGTGACCTAGTTTATGACCCAAGGTATCCCAAATTGGAACCCATCCGAGATTTTATTAAGACAAAGATTCTGACCCATTTTCAAGACAATTGAGCAATGGCCTCTAGAGTGCCCACAAGGTATTTCTTTAATTTGACCTAGTAACTCAGTTTATGACCCTAGGTGACCCAAATTCGAACTCATTTGAGATTCCATCAAGACAAACAATCTGACCAATTTGCAGGTCAACTGAGTGAGAAATGTGGCTTCTAGAGTGTCTACTACGTATTTCTTTAATTTGACCAAGTGACCTAGTTTATGACCCCAGGAGACCCAATTTCAAATTCATGTGAGATTTTATCAAGACAAACATTCTGACCAATTTTCAAGTCAATTGAATAAAAAATGTGGCCTCTGGAGTGCCCATAAGATATTTCTTTAATTTGACCTAGTGACACAGTTTATGGCCCTGGGTGACCCAAATTCGAACTTATCAGAGATATCATCAAGACAAACATTCTGACCAACTTTCGGGTCAATTGAGTAAGAAATGTGGCCTCTAGAGTGTCCACAAGGTATTTCTTTAAGTTGACCTAGTGACCTAGTTTATGACCCTAATGACCCAAATTCGAACTCATCCGAGATTTCATCAAGACAAACATTCTGACTAATTTTCAGGTCAATTGAGTAATAAATGTGGCCTCTAGAGTGTCCACAAGGTATTTCTTTGATTTGACCTAGTGACCTAGTTTATGATCCCAGGTGACAGGTTTTAAACCCATCCGAGATGTAATTAAGGCAAACATTCTGACCAATTTTCAAGTCAACTGAGCACGAAATATAGCCTCTAGAGTGCCCACAAGGTATTTCTTTAATTTGACCTAGTGACCTAGTTTATGACCCCAGGTGACCCAAATTCGAACACATCCGAGATTTTATCAAGCCAAACATTTTGACAAATTTTCAGGTGAGTTGAGTAAGAAATGTCGCCTCTAGAGTGTACACAAGGTATTTCTTTAATTTGAACTAGTGACCTAGTTAATAACCCCAGGTAACCCAAATTCGAACTCAGCCGAGATTTTATCAAGACAAACATTCTGATTAATTTTCAGGTCAATTGAGTAAGAAATGTGGCCTCTAGAGTGTACACATGGTATTTCTTTAATTTGACCTAGTGACCTAGTTTTATGACCCTATGTGACCCAATTTTAAACTCATCCGAGATTTTATCAAGCCAAACATTTTGACCAATTTTCAGGTGAATTGAGTACGAAATGTCGCCTCTAGAGTGTACACAAGGTATTTCTTTAATTTGAGCTAGTGACCTAGTTAATGACCCCAGGTGACCCAAATTCGAACTCATCCGAGATTTTATCAAGACAAACATTCTGATTAATTTTCAGGTCAATTGAGTAAGAAATGTGGCCTCTAGAGTGTACACAAGGTAAATGTTGACAACCGACGACGCACGACGGACGACGGACGCCAGACGCCGGACAACCACAAAAGCTCACCTTGAGCACGTTGTGCTCAGGTGAGCTAACAAAAAAAGGAGTTTCTGGAATTGCCGTAACGGAATATGACTCCTATTGGTTTAGCAAACTATGAACTATAATGGAGACCATTTCTTGGTTATTCCCCTCGATTCTTCTCTAACAGACTTTCTACATTCGAATTGATTACATTATTCTTTGGTTTCTATCGTTGATTTCTTAGCACTGCGGCGCTCTGTGAAAAAAGGAGATGGTTTATCCCAAGCAAGTCATCATATAATTATGAATCCATGAAATCCACTTTGTCTAACAACCAACTCAATAAAGAAGTGGACTAAACCGATAGCAAAAAGCTTCGATCAAGGTCAACCTGTGTGGACTGCACAGACAGACCCGTGTTGATACTTTTTGCAGATGCATTATATTCCCCTTTCACAGAGCATGGCTCAAATTATTTTCATCATGCTATAACGAGCATTGCCATCGCCATGTTCTAAATATGGCACTTTCGCTAACTACACCAACTGACTATTTTTTTTTGCGTAGCTGTATGCGCTTACCTTTGACCTACCTTTTTAGTATAGTTATATTCGTATGAATAAATAGTGATCTTTAATCGGTAAAAAAAAAAGGTGACATGTTTATTCCGCGGGCTCCTGCAGACCTATTATTGAGCAATTGCTGGCGTGGTTAGTTCCATTATATGTCTTCATTTTAAATCACAAAAAGTGTGAATATTCATATTTCAGTTCTTATCTCTTACGCTGTCCAACTTTTTAAAAATATATATCTCGTTTATTTTATTTTACTTTTTTTTTTTAATCTAAACTATTTATTTCACGTCGATTGAGAAACAGGTTTTTGAAAATTATACTAATCTCAATCGATTCTGCTTCCGGAAAACCACACCACTACTCGCCCCGGTGTGTGAGAGCCATTGCTCAGTCCCAAAGTTGACACTTGCCTCCGGGTATCAAACTTGGGAACCTTACAGTCGGTAGGCTGACACTCTGTCTCAAGACCATAGAACAGTCTAATAAAGGGGGAACTAACATGGTTTTCTGCTTGGCTGTTTCTGAAGAAAGCCTGAGGTATTGCGAAAGCCCACTGTTCATAACTCCGCCGATTCCGTAACTACATCTAACCTCGTCCGATTCGAAGTATCATCAGCCACAAGATCTTAACCCCTTACCGCATACTGCCGCCTTTTAACGACCATGGGAAAGAAGCCTTTTGAAAACATTGTGGGAAAAGGAGAAAATGCTGGTTACCAGCATTTTCTCTTTTTCCCACAATGTTTTTTTTTAAATCCTATCAAAGATTGCACCGTCTGAGTCACGTTGACATTGTTGTCTGCAAATTCTTTCAATTTGGACAAGGCTAAAAGTTGTCGTCTGGTACAGGGTGGTGCCCATGTAATTCGATTAGGAACGACATCAACAACCACGGTGAAGATATTCACATCTATCAATCTGGTGGTGGAAAGTGACAACAGAATTGATAGACCACGTTAAAAGGTGAATGTATAAATTGTTTGTCTCCAGAAACTTACTTAGAAAGATTTCGATAGAAAATTATGACTCGTGTCTTCCTTTTCAAGTGGCGCCTTACAATTTTAAGAAAGGTAAAGCGGTGTATTTCCGGCGAAGAAATGTACGTGTAGGTGCATTTCACCCATCGTAATACAGCCGAGGGATTTTATCAACGGATCATCAGAAGTTTGCCGACTGGTGATAGCCCTGAAGTCGACTACGCCGTCGACGTCTTGCGAAAACTTTGACATTTTCCCATATCTCTGATTCTTCCCAAACAATGGCTGGTTTCAAGAAAGTAAGTTTATCTATGACCCAATTGCTCAGCCTTGCATTTGCATAGTAGCCCAAGGGTCATGAGTTCGAAATGCGCCTCGACATTCCGTTCTTCCAAAGGCTTGATGGTAGACCTTGCGACAGAAATCGTGGATAACCGGATTAGTACTTTGTTTGATTACTCTCCATCGCCTAAGGGTGCGTGTAGAGTGTTGTTGCTATTTACACCGTGAAATCAAATAAAACCCATTGAAAGCAGTGTTAAACACACACACACACACACACACACACACACACGCTGTTTGAAATAAGTAAATAAATAAATACTTACAAATGGCAGCATTTTCCTTTCATCTCGTAGCTCGTCCACGTAATCCCACAAAACTGTCACACCCTTCGGCGAATCAAATAGGACCTAATTATAGACACAAGGCAGTTAAGTGAAGACCCGGGTAAATGGAAACAACAAAGTCTGTTATAATTTGATACAAGTAAAAGACTTAAACGAGCCACATGTTCGGCTTTGGCTTTCTTTACATGATCGTTTATAATTAACCCTTAAGCTGCTTATAGCGACCCACTGACCTTTTGTGGACAGTGTAGATCAAGATCAGACTGCACAGAACGTGCAGTCTGATCTTTGATCTACACTGTCCGTTACGGTTTTTTGTTTCCAGTGAAATCAACTTGGTAAACGTTTGGGCTTCTAGTATTAAGTGGAGATTTTCGTTTCATTTATTCAGCAGCTTAAGTGTTAAATAGTCTATTTTCATTACAAAAGAATTAAGGAATTATCTCCCTTTTGTGAAAATTTACATAAAACACATAGGAATAATTCCTTATTCAAAGCCCAGTGGTGGCCAAAAGGAAACAATGCGGGTGTTTAGATTTAAATCACACCAATTTAAAGTATGGTAATTATTGTGATTAAAAACCTGTTATTCTATGGTCAGTCCAAGTGTCAGTCTCTGGCAGAAACTGAATGAATTTTAAAAGTAGACAAAAAGTTGCTTAGTCGCTCTTTCTTTTGTATACTTTTTACCTGGTTTTAAATCATTTTTTTTTTTTTTCATCTTCACCACAATATCAATGCGTTTAAATAGCACGTTTTGAATTTAAATGCATTTTTCCACCCGCATTGTTTACTTTTGGCCGCTAATTGCCTTTAGAATGAACTCAGCGGTTGAAAATCGTCACAAATAATAATTAACCTTTTCTGGTTCATTTATTCAACAAAAATGATATAGGGATTTTTTTTTTTCGGTGAAAGATCAAAATTTATTTCATAGAGTGAACATCACACAGTAATATTTTCACTCCTGGCTGCGCCACTCGTGAAAATGCTACTTTTTAAAGATCGAAATTTATTTCATAAAGTGTACATCATCGGTAGTATTTTCACGTGTGGCGCAGTCACGAGTGAAAATATTACCGTATGATGTTCACAAGATGAAAAAAAAAAACTTCGATCTTCCACCGAAAAAAAAAATCTATTTATTTCGTGTCTCTAACCTCTTTTTTGTTGGGACGAAGTACAGTGGAGCTCTCGGTATTTCCGTACCAGTGAGTTTATCAATCGGCAAATTTACTGGTCGAAACAGTGAGATTGTCAAAACATAATCCACCATTATCTCCTGATAAACTACCGAAAAGAATAGAATTGTCCCATGCTCTGTGAAAAGGGAGCTTAATGCATCTACGAAAAGTATCGATTCAGGTCAGCCTGAGCAGTCTGCGCAGGCTGACCTGGGTCGAAACTTTTCGCTATTGGTCTATTTTCTGTATGTAAAAGGACGAGTGTACCTAACGATTCACTTAGTTGTTAGACAAAATGGGCTTTATGGATCCATGAGCAATGTGCCCCTGGTTAATGTGTTTTTGTCACAGGTCACGATCGAGGCGAAATATCAAAAGAATGTGTGTCGATATACCAACATACAGACAGCGTATTGGGACATTTTCGATGCCCAACAAAGTATGTAAAACCCCGAGAACGTTAGTTGTCCCGAGGGGTGTCAGACGACGTTTTATGAGCATTTTGAGGCTTATAGCATGTATGGCCGCTATGTTATTGATTTGTGGTGACGTGGAGTCGAATCCTGGGCGGACCACAGAAACACGCTCTATCCGTCAAACTACTTTATCCTTTGCAGACGTAACTGCAACACCTGCTTCACCTGTAGAACCAAATAAATCTGGAACAACCCCTAGATTACAATCACTTCAGCAATCCCGACCCCAGACCCGCAGATCAGGATCCCAGAAAACTGCTTCATCTGACCCTGATATAATGACATTCCTTCGTGATATGAGTTCAGAGTTCAATTCAAATTTAGAGTCAATAAACAGTAAAATCGATGGTATTACCAGCTCTATGGACTCATTACAATTAGAAAATGAAGCCCTGAGGCAAGAAAATACACAAATTAAGGCCAAATTAGATCGCCTGTAATCAAAAGTAGATTCACTAGAGGGTCATTCCCGTAGAAATAACCTGAAGTTTCGTGGTATTTCTGGCACAGCCAACGAGCCCTGGGTCGATACTTAGAGCACGATTAGAGGATTCATAAAAACGGACTTGGATCAGGCAGACCTTGAGAATGTCGAGATTGAGAGGGCGCACCGAGTGAAATCAAAAGATCCAGAGAATTGTCCTATCATTGTGAAATTCTCAAAATACAAAGATCGTGATCAGATACTAAAATGCGCAAAACAAAAAACTTAAGAAAACACATGTTTTCGTACAAGAAGACTTCACCGATAGAGTTAAATTGTGTCGCTTCAAGTTAGGAAAACGTCTAATGGAGGCCAGGAAAAATGGTTTATATGCAGCGCTTTCTTTTGATAAATTGACAAAAGAAAATGAGATCTATAAGTATGATGCGGAGAACGACAAAATACAGAAAATTGGAACGTCAAGGCCGTAAGGGAGAAATAGAGGTTATGCACGTGATGAAACGAGCCATAAACATAGCTGAACAGTCATTGGACGATGAGCGCATTGTGGGGGGAGCGACTGGTACCGACTGGCGATGTGGCCAAGACTTGCATAGCGATCATTATGAAAACATTACCCTTTCCATCATTACATGGAATATAGCCGGTCTCTTTAAATTTGACAACGATAGCTTATTTAAAAGTTATTTATCTCAATTTGACATGGTAGGTGTTCTTGAAACATGGAATCGAATAAAAAGCGAGTTTGATGATTTCTTGAGTAATTATAAACATTTTGATTGTATAAGAAAGAAAACTAATTCAAGTTTTAGAAACGATGGTGGAGTTAGCGTTTTTGTCAGAGAAGAGTATATTCTGAATGATTTTGTTAAACGTTTATACGTTGATTTTACAGACAGTGTAGTGCTACTCTTAAATGCTAGTCGATTTGATGTAAAGAATGATATCATTTTTCATAACATATATTTCGCCCGAAGGTTCGCCTATTTATAGAAATAAGGATGAATGCAACGGAATTACACTGCTTGAAGATAAATTAGCCCAGATCAAGGATGATTATCCTGAGTGTCTTCTCTATTTAGCTGGGGATTTGAATGCAAGGACGAGTGAACTGCTCGATTTTATACCGAGAGACCACTCGATTTTGTGTTCAATCAAGATACTGATTATAGTTCTGATAATTTTGATTTGACTCGTAATACTTGTGATAAAGATAAGCTTAATTCATTTGGGAGATCATTGATAGATCTCTGCTGTACATATACTATTCACATTGTAAGCGGACGACTCTATGATGACACGACCGGACATTACACTTGTTTTTCTAACAATGGTTGTAGTTCAGTGTATTATCATATAATTTCGCCTGAGTTATTTCCCTTTATTACTTCTTTTCGTGTTGAAGACAAAGATCAGTCTGATCATTTCCCAGTATTATCTCATTTGAGTTTTAATTACAAACGGCCAGCTATTACTAATATTCCCTTACCTTGTAATGTCATTCTCTCTGATTTTGGACATTATAAATGGAGGGAACATTTGATACAAGGTTTCATCAATACCTTCAACACTTTGTTTGGTGAGGTTAAAGAATCTTTAAAGAATAGTTTACAGTCTGGTGTAGATGAGTGTGTTCGTACAGTTATTCAGTTATATAAAGAATCTGTTGTAAATATGTATGTATATAAGTAGTAAAGGGTACTAGACTGGGTCAACTGACCCAGTCTAGTTACCCTGAGGGAAATTTTGACCCAGAGTACCTACCCCGGGTAGGTACCCTGGGTCAAATTCCGGTCAATTTGGAAAATTTTGGGTCGATTTGGGTAAAAAATGGCATTTTCTGGCATTTTTGCTTCCCCCCCTCCAGCCCAGTCTAGTTACCCTGAGGGAGGATTTGACCCAGAGTACCTACCCTCAGGGTAGGTACTCTAGGTTGCTTTCAATGGATTAGAAGACATTGACAATTTTGAAAGATAGATCTTTCATGGCAGATGGTTAGCCCTGAAAAGGGCTGTTTTGTTTGGAGACTGTGTTTTTATGCACAACCTCCAACTTTCCCACAGGTCGGACATCTGCTTGTCGCTCGTCTTCTAAGTCTCCCCATTTGACTTTCGTCTAAGTCGAAGTTCAACGAGAACGACGGCTCGTCATCGTCATCCCAACATTCTGTTGTCGGAATGACAAACTCCTTCTTCTTCTCTCTATTCATCTCCGCCAACTGTCTATCTATTCTCTCTAACTTCAGTTGGAGGCTCTCAGCCACCCTCATCAGATTTTTCACACTCCTCCTGAGATCTTCCATCGTGAAATGAAAATGATGAAATAGAGTCGGCTTTTATAGCTTTTCAGGAGGATTGACTTGTCTCATGACGTTATTTTCTCCTATATTTTCCCGCTTCAGCGTTTCATGTTTTTTTGACTCCGAATTAACGTTGACCAATCCATAGCTTTGTTACAATTTCTTGTTCGGGACAGAAAAACTAGAGTTTGATTATCTTGTGTTTTTTCTGACTATGACTTTTCTGAGTTTATTTCTTCTGAGAGAAAAACCTTGACAATTTTGAAAGAAAGATCTTTTCATGGTAAATGGGTAGCCCTGAAAAGGACTGTTTTTTTGTGTAAAATACACTTTTTTACCCTCTCTTTTCTCTATCCATATTTTCCGCTGGATATGGGATCTGTATCAGACACTCCACTTCATGTTTGATACATCTGATACGTTCTCTTTCTTCTAACCAGTATAGGAATGCGAGGATAATTGTCAATCCAAACATTGCGAATATCGGCTTATCTCTACGATAGTTGAGTAGTAAATGGGAGTTTTTAGTGATTTGTTACATTTTTTCTTTAGTGTTTTGAGTTTTAGTTGACAATTTTGAAAGAAAGATCTTTTCATGGTAAATGGTTAGCCCTGAAAAGGGCTTTTTAGAAAGATTTAATGAATTGTCAAGACCTACAATTCTTCTGGCTGAATTACTGGGATGATTTCGCATCCGCAGAATTCACAGCAAACTGTAGATCCCTCATCATCATCAAAAAATCCTTCATCTGAATCTGGACAATTATGCTTCTGACCAAGATAGTCCAGGAGTGTAAAGCATTTTCCACACTCTATCTGACATCTGCTTGCACAGTGAGGGCAGAGAAGAATCTGAACCATGCTGAAGTATTTATGTTTTTGTGAGAAAAAAACATCGCGCTTATATAGTTCACAACATGGATTGACCTACTTGTCTCATGTTTTTAACTCCGAATTAACGTTGACCAATCCATAGCTTTGTTACAATTTCTTGTTCGGGACAGAAAAAACTAGAGTTTGATTATCTTGTGTTTTTTCTGAGTATGACTTTTTCTGTTTGACAATTTGATTTGACAATTTGAAAAAGTTCTTTTCTTGGTACATGGTTAGCCCTGAAAAGGGCTGTTTTGTTTTTTTAGTGGTTGTGATTTTTTCAACTTCTAATGACAGCAACCGAAATTCGCCTGGCAGATGGGGCATACTCCAACTCTTTTTGTGATCGTCATTACTCCGTTATTGAAAGTTATCTTTCTCCCAAATTTGACATCAACTAAAATAATATCAGGTGTTGTCTTTAAGAATAGCTGAACTAATCTTTCACCGAGAACTTTGTACGGTTGTGATATACGGTGTAGTTGTACGGGTTGAGTGTTTAGCAGCAATATCTGCTGCCCGGCATCTAGATAGTCTTTGAGAGTCTCACGCAGTTGATGGTTGATTTCCTCCATATTGTTCTGCTCCATATTGATTTTTAACTCCCGAACTGCTCGAGAGCTGAGAGTCGAATAATGAATGTATTGGGAAATATCAGCCTTTCTTTATACGATAACAAGGAGGATTGAAAAATAAGAGCGCGGACCTGGCGGAAAGCATATACATTTTTTCCCCATGCTACGTTTTCATGCTAATATAGTAAAAAAGTTATGACTCGTAGCATGGGGAAAATGTAAGCAGAATGGAGTCTTTTGGAAAAAAACAGAATGAAAAAACTCGACTTTTTTTGAACTTTTTTTATTGAACAGAACTGAAACAATGAACATATTTACAATAAACTTAAAAGACAAAAAATGAACATAATATCAATAAACTGTTAACAATAAAAATCATTTTTGAAAATGTTTTTTCACTGTTTGTGGGGAGAAGTCTCTGAAATTTTCTTGTATAGATTTCCGTAGTGTTGATTAAACCACAATGATACATTTCGATCGTTTCGATGGTGTTCCGTTGAGAGGAATTTCTGTTGAAGATATTTCTGTATATTATATCCTCTAGCGGCAGCATCCAATGCGAAGATACAGTAAATTCCGCAAACTTTACCCTGTAGACTCTGAAGAGTTTGTCGATTGTATCTCCACGAATAAGAATGATTGTCTAAAAAGTTAATAATTTCTGTCTCAAGTGGTGGTAGACCGTAGGGATCAAAGTATAGTACATTGCCATTATTATCAAATATCACGGCCACCCAGTGTTCTCCTGAACCGGTTGATTTCTCTGTGTTCACAATGTAGGCTTTCACATGATTGGGTTTTTGTCGAGGTAACTGATCTTTTGCACAGACTTTTGCCTGTAGATTTTTTATCCATGTTCCATGATCCAATATGTATTGAATTTCAGAAGTATACATTTTTCTAATCACTTTTCCAGGCTTGTTTTACTTTGTCACACCAATATTTTAAGAACGACTCCGTGATATCAGATAGAATGTTTTGTTTTATATTTCGCCAAAATCTGTAGGCTTCCACATAGTCAGTTTCATCGAGTTTCATTTCTACGAGTTCAGGATACCATTTTTTCATGATTCTGTATGGATTTAATTCCTTCATGGCTTGTTCTATGAACATATCTGTATGTTCTTGTCTATCCTTGAATAAACATAGTTCATGCTGTATTTGACTGGGATGATCCACTTGACATCCGTAACACTCGTTGTGAACTTCACTGGTTATTAGATTTTGTAGTTCTTTAATCATATGTTTTTCAAAGCTGTTGTGAATGTCATTTTTCCGAGTAGAAAGACACTCTGAGGTGGAATATTTCACTTTTTCTGCTTCTTTTCTCAGTGAAATAGCAAATCTGACTCCCGACATTGTTTTATTAGTCCTGAAAAGGACTGTTTTTTCTGATATTTCTTTCAAAACTTGATTAGTCCTGAAAAGGACTGTTTTTCGATCAGAGAGTTTCTGTTGATTTTTTCAGGATTAATAATCTGTGATGATTTCTCTCAAACTGTTGATTTCAATCTGATTGTCAAATTCAGCAAAGACAATAACGTTGATCACGGTTGCCAAGGCTTGCGCGAATTGAAGCTCAATGCGAAGACTTCCAGTTTTTATAGGATGAAGTTGTCCTTCTTCACTGCCTTGATCAGGTGTCAAATCGTACCCCCACAAACAGTATCCACCAACATAGTCTTCTTTACCAATATCAAATGATTTATTGAGTCCTAAGGCTGAGACAGCCTGATACATAGACAAATATGATTTCAAATACAACCCATTTTCAAAGTCAGGCTCAAAGGGTCTGTTATGAATACTGTGTCCATTACATGATACATCTATTTTTGACAGATTAAAGTGTTGAAAGAAAAATGGATTGTTAGCATAAGCCCCATTATAAGCAGCATTTGTTACCATTGCAATGAAAACACGTTTTGGAAGCTGGCCTTGAAACAAATGATCTTCAATTTTAGACTGAAGTCCATTACCGATAGTAAACGTCTTTACTTCTACCCTACGGATAGGAATTTTCATGTTTTGCTGAGCTATGAGATGATTTAGATCATTTGCAACAACAGGCAACAATTCAATATTTCGTACATGAAGACTGACTGTTTCCATTACAATTTTTGCATCTGGTGCAGCAGTACCTCCTGTAAGGCAAAAGTTTGATGAGGATCTGTTTAATCTAAGTCTGATTTCAACCCCATTAGGTAAATATTTTTCTTGCTGAAATAGATCAAGATGCAATCGTCCGAAAAGCTCTGCAGTTCTGCTTAGTCCGATTACACCGATTCTGTTTACTAGTCCAGTATTTCCCGCATCATGGTTGAGTGTTTCAAATTGCCCGCTGGTGTCTTCAATCCAAAGTGCACCAGCTTTCAAAAACGTAGACTTGCTGTCAGCATTATAGGACAAAAGATTTTCGATATATGCTCTGTACGGATAGCTATCTGAATTACTGCTGATTAGTTTATTATTTAGATACAAATCAACGCTGCTAAACATACTATGCAGGAAATTGTTTACAGGTGCCACATTTGAACCGACGTCTAAATTAGTACCGTCAGCTTTAACGATTTTGAATTTGATATACAAATACGATTGTGACAAATCTGTCCAATGTTCGGTTTGAGGTGGTATGATGAATTCTATCGGTGAATTGCTTGTCAAGGATGCTATTGGAAAATGTTCAACCCATTGACTTTCTTGCATCGTTGTCATTGTAGGTGGTACAGAAAGAACATTGAGTTCTGATTTACTGCATTCACAAGATCCGTTTTGCATCATTTTTATATAATATATATATATAATATATCAATCAAATATATCGAGAGTCCTTGATCTACTGTAATGATTTCTTTGTCTTTTATTAATGATCTTGCCCTTGCGAGATCGAGAAGATGAATGACGTGTCTTTTGTGATTTTCTTTTATTTATCCCCGGTATTAACTGTTGTGCTAGATCATGAATGGCTTGTTTTCCCCTTGAAATTACAACTTTTTTAGGGTTTTCACCACGTAAAAGGATATCTCTTGCCGCCCCTAATCCTTGTCTGATTCCTTCTTTTTTTACAGCATTCAACCCAGATTTGACCAAGGGTTTAAGCAATGGAGTCACTGTTTTAAGTGCTGATCTAAATAGAGAACCTAGTCCGTACCCATACTGATGTTTTTCGCCGCGATAAACTGGTAGCATTTTTTTTGGTCGAATATTTAAATATTTATTTAAATATTTATTTGTCAAATATTTTTATTTTTCTGTCTGAAATGTAACTTGACGATTGTCTTACCAATAATAAAATGAAACGGTATACCAGAATCCCCTGTTATTTGAATGTGAATAGTATCGAAATCAGATTTCGAAACGGGGACGTAATGCGGTAATGTAATTTCATGGTTGATATGTTGGGCTTCATAATTATTTTCATCTGATATGCTTGGTTTGAACGGAAGAACACGAAGTATGGGAGCCAATGTATCACCCACTATAGTGTATTCAGCAACATCTGAATAAACAAACAGATGATTGTACCCAGCATCAATGTTAGGACTGTATTTAAATACCTCTAAAATATTTCTACTCGAAAAAATTATCTCATTTTTGAATTCTGGTGATCCTCCCAGTTTTAAAAACAGCTGTGGATGAAATTTGAATCCGGTTCTTGTTATATTTGTGAATCCCAATTTCGGTCGTTTGCTTGAGGTTGAATAGCTAATAGACACCCCGATTGAATGCTTCTGAAAGATTTCACTTAGGTTATTTTGAATCAAATCGTCCATTACCTCTATAACATGTTTTGCTGAAGTGTAGCTACCCGGTGAAAAATAAAATCCAATTGACCATTTTACTGCTTCACCTTTTGCGTTTCGTTTTGTTGGAATTATCTTCATATTATCTCTTCTTTTATCTACCGCTGCTGCTGCATTGTATAAATTAACATCTGCAGTTATAATTTCGAACTTCGCTTCTTCTTCAGTTATGTTTAAAAACTGAGAGGGGGTAATAAGATGAACTAATGCAACTTCCCAATTTTCCCTGTCAATATGAATTGTTTTTGGTAAATGAACTTTAAAACAGCACTGTGTGTTGTTTGGATAAAGGTTTATGGAACTATCGCTAGGTAGAGTAAGATAAAACGAATTCATTTTTTAAATTTTTTTGATTTAGTATTTTTTACTGTCAACGAAATCACCCCCACTAGTTGTTTTTTGTCCAGACTTTGTGAATTTTAGCCCTGGAGATGGAAGAATATACCCGAGTGAACTGCTTAACAGTATCAACCACAATTCACGATCTTGACTTTGAATACTTAAATGTACTATCGAGGTTGCAATAATTGCGTAAATGACTAATATCTGTGAAATATACGTAAACTGATTCTTTGGAACACGATTTCCACAGCAGTTGTAATTTTTAGTACTAACACTATCGACACTTTCTGTCCCAGTCTCAATGTTTGACTGCGAATTTATCATAATTGTATTGTCTTTTTATTTTTTTACCGATCAAGATACCAAATGCGATTCTGGTATCCAACTTTGAAATTTTTTTGGATAACCTTTCCAATTGACTTTTATTTCTTTGATTATTTTTTTGCCCTCACGTCTTGTACGTCTATCAAGAACTGAATCAATTTCATAAATTTCATCATCTTTTATCAATTGAAGTTCGTATTCATAATAAGTCCCCAAAATTTGTTCACCCTCTAAATCTTTTATTTTATAGGTGATAGGTGAAAATGTCTTGTTAACATGAGTGATTTCAAATATTTCTTGAGTCCAATTTGGTAAATAACCTTTATCAAATGTACGTTTTGTTTTATTGATACGAACACGATCTCCAATTTTGAATTTTGGCTTTTTTGTCATTGCAATTGTCGATAAACGAGGATACAGATTTTTCGAAATTTCTGCCTCATTTGATTTTGTTACCATTGCAGGAGATGTTTTGATACTTCTGTGAAAAGTATGATTGTAATTCTTAACTAAAGAATTCAATACGTCAATGTAACGTCTTGTTTTCTTGTACGTAAAGTATTTCCACATTCTCGTTTTTAAAGTTCGTTGAAATCTTTCAACAATACTTGCTTTCGTCTCTGGATTTTCAGTGGTAAAGAAATGAATCTGATTCTTTTTCAAGTATTGCTGAAACAGCCTGTTTTTAAATTCCGAACCTTTATCTGTTTGAAGTGACAAAGGTTTTCGATTTGATTTCTGAACAATAGATTGAAATGCTCGAATCAAAGTTTTTCCCATCTTATTTGGAATAGGGATAACCCATGAAAATCTTGAAAACACGTCAATTATACAAAGTAAATATTTCTTGTTATCATTTTGTCTTGCTAAATGTTGCATGTTAGCCAAATCAGCCTGCCATTGATAGTCTATACCACTTACAATAGTTTTTCGTCTTTTGAAACGACGACGAATTGGTTTATGTAAGGTATAGGTGGGTTCACCTCGTAACCACTCTTGAACATCTTTGTATCTTATTCCTTTCAAAACAGATTTTGCAGCGTGATACAATTGCTTTATTCCAGTAAATGCGACAGTACTTTTGGGATCATAAAACAATTTTCTTAACACGTAATCAAGTTTGTAATCAAGTTTAGGCTTTACCAGGATTCCCATGACTGAAGCGTTTTACGGCTAGGGGTCTTTTTTATAGATTTTGGTGGAGTTAACAACTCTTTAGTATAGAATTGCCTCAGTCTTTCTCTTTCTTCGGGTTTCATGTATGGAGATGATTCTTTTATTCTTTTTGCAGATTTTTTAACACTTCTTGTAAGCGATTTCCTTGCACTTTTTTGTACGCTTTTTGGCGTGTGAAATAAGTGATCGGATCCGCCGTAGGATTCTTCATCTTCACTCACTGATTTAGTCAGTGATTTATCTTGAGCTTTTTGCATCCATCTCCATCTATTTGAGTTACCAATAACTTCTCGCGGTATATTGCTTTCGTGTAATGCCTTTGAAAAAGTTTTCCATCCTCTAGGTTCAGTACCTTTTCTCTGACGAATTGTATCATTGATAAGATCGATGATATTGGAACCATGAATGCGTACACCTTTGTATGACACGACTCCTTGTTCGTCCCAAGTTAAATTATTGTTATCTTTTATCATACTCAAAAGTAACTCAGCTTTTCTTTTCATGGTTTTTGGTACGCTTTGCAAAATTTGATCATGCAAGGTAACAGATGCTGATTTCTGTATACTGTCATCATTTTTTGTCGTTGGAAGTGAGTTGAACAAAGTTGGTCTTGCTTTTTGAAGCGAATTTTGTAACTTAAACAAAGTTTCACCATACCTTTGAGCCTTTTCTGTTTCTGACAAATCAGTGCTTTGTAAAATATGACCCATATCCTGCCGAAGATGTGCTGCATCCACAACTTGCGGATTGGGTGGTAAACGAGGTTTATGATATTGCTCGTCTTTCCAACGATTCATATTTTCTAAAACCTGATAAGGCACGATAACCATTTTTTTAACAGACATGATTTTTATCTATAAGATTTTATCTACAAGATTTTATCTACAAGATTTTTTCAAGATTTTTTATCTATAAGGCTTTAAGTACCCCTCCTATTCCTCCGATAACGGCTTTTCCTAACAATGGTAATAATGCAGGTGCAAGTAATGAAAGAAATCCACCTTTTTGATTTAATATTTGTTTTTTATTTTTTACAGAAGCCGATTTCGAAGCTAAACGTCTGATATGTTGTCGGCTTGAATACAATTTCTTCTTCTGAGCTGATGATAAATGTACATTGCCTTTTAAAACGTTATGACAACATTCCGATATACATCTTATCACTTCTGGTGATGAATCTTTTACAAGTTTTTTACGTATTTTCGGTGTAGCCTGCATCATGGCCATAACCATTGAACCATGTTTTTTTATCAGAGGCGTTTTCCTTTTCATGTTGACTTTAACTCGATATCGGATTAAATGATAATACAACGTCCATGTCGCTATCATTTATACCTGATGTTTTTTAACATACTGTTTTTAACATACTGTTTTTAACATACTGTTTTTTAACATACTGTTTTTCAAAAGAAAACTTTTTAACATACTGTCTTTTACAGTCAGAATTACTTTTTTAAGAAAACTGTGAATAGAGAGCATCAACCAATGTGTCAGCGCTAGCCATGGACGAATCCACGGGAACGGATCTTCCTTTCCCAAGGTCAAGCATCTGTTTTTTTTCGTCAAGTTTATATCTTCCTGTGCCGAGGTTATATCGTAGCATATCTTCTATCATCCGTCTATATTTTCTTAATCCTTTTTTATGTTTAGCCAATGTATTTGGAGACCAAGCGACGGATGGAATTCTTTGAAACGCTATTTTTTTGCCTGGTAATATAAATCTTGAATACTTTCTTTGGTAATTCCGCATTCTTTCACCAAGTATTTCCTCTCTAGATTTTGGATATTGTTGATGTTCTGAAATGGTACTTGGTACAGGGGTTCGTTTTCGGGTAGTAACAAATCTTTCATCAATCGTAATTGGAGCATGCTTCTTTGGTGGAGCACGCTTTTTCGGAGATTTTTTCTTTTGAGATTTTTTCTTTGGAGATTTTTTCTTTGGAGACTTCTTCTTTTGCGGAGCACGCTTTCTTGGAGATTTTTTCTTTTTTGGAGATTTTTTCTTTTGCGGTGCACGTTTTCGTGGAACACGTTTTCGAGTTTGTCTTTCAACTCCAAATTTTCTGATGGTTTTTACTCCATCCCATCTCAGTAAGCTTCTGATAATAACACCACCTAGAAACCCTCCCCCTCCAGGTTTTAAAATGATTTTACGTTTACTTTCCTCGTCTATGGATGGATCTGCTAACCGTTCAATATCTGTTCTATGTTTTGTCATGTACATTGTGGTTTGTTTTGGTAATTTGATTTTATTTTCAATGATGTTTTGTGCAGCCAACGTAAACCATTTTAAAATTTCTTTTAATCCTGCTTTTAACACAGCTTCTCTTTCATGTCTATCGGTTTGTTGGCTTAAATTTCGCAAAGCAGCTAAAACTGAACTCGGTGTGGATGGTAAAGCCATGTTTACTCACGGGTGTGAATCATAAAAATGATTTATGTTCAAAATGTTATTCTCTTTTAAGCAAGAATTTTGCATAAAGTTTTTTTAAGCAGGAGAATAAATAATGGGTCCTCTTTCAGTTCCTTGTGTACGCCAACGATGAAATATATCTGCTCGTAGTCTTAATTCTTTTTTTGTTTGTGAATGAAAATCTATGACTAAATAACCATGATCCGTCGATGTAGCATCTTCATAAGCAGGTAACAAATGTGGGGCTTGCATTTGGTGAGCTAGTGTTTTAATCTGATTCTTATCTCGTTCATTTCGAAATAAAATCATATATCTGGAATTAAGACTAATGGTTCGACTCGATTTCGACTGCTGAAACATATTTTGCGTGATGTAAATCACACTTGCATTACGATGGTGTCCTTTTCTTGTAAACCAAAGTTTAATTTTTTCCTCATCTTTTTCACCCAACATATCATCAAAGACAATTAAATGTGGAATAGATACATCACTGACAATTTCGTTTTCATCGTCAGGAATTCCCTCCACGAATTTTATCAATTTGAACTGTGAATTGAACTTTTCTTGCATAAGATTGTAAGCATGCTGCCATTCTTTGTAACACCAAACAACTCTTTCAGGAACGATGTTGAACAAGTCTTCTCGATAGTCAATTAATTTATGAACGAACTCTGTTTTTCCGCATCCACTCGGGCCTGTGATGAAAATATTACAAGGGTGTTGAAATAATATGGATTGTACATCCATATTTTTTTACTTTTCTCGTTAAAGGCTATTGATAAAATGACAATATCAATGAAAATAAAAGCATTTTTATTGACCATTTTTTATTGACCATTTTTTATTGAACATTTTTTATTGAACAGAGGTGAACAATGAAAAACAATTCTTACAATAAACATTTTTTACAATGCAAATTCACAGATACCTCGATTTTTCCACTTGTCTTCATGTTCCACAACAGTTTTGTGCAATTGTTCATTGCCCAAAAACAAACTATATACACTGTCCAAACCACTATATTCACACGTTCCTCTAATTTCAAAGACGTTTTTGAATACTGCTTTTGTCGAAAGAGTTGAAAGTACGATTTTTTCTGTGACATCTCTATCAAATAGGAGATACCCTTCCATGATATCCACTCCTTCTGCATTATCTCTTGATTTTGTATACCGTAAGTAAAAGTTAAACAGGACTGATTTCATTTTCAGTAGATTCAGATAACTTTCTTCTGGTCTTCCTATGATAATGAATCGCCATCGACTTGTGACTTGCAACTGTTTAGTGAAATAGTCACTTTTCCACAAACAAGCTGTTAAATACCCTTTGATGGGGGTATCGAAGTTTGACTCAGTTATCAGCATTGTAATAAAGTCGTGCATGCTATACAATTTACAAGATGTCTCTCCTTTTGCAACTCCCTTGTGCAATTTATCTATCCAAAATTTCACACATCTGAATTTAAGGTTAAACTGTGTTCCTTCATCGAGCGTGTGTTGTCGAACAAATTCTCCATAAACTTTTTCACGTAGCTCGATGGGTAACGGTAACACAGTTGCCATTTTTCACCAAACGTCTAATATTTTTCCGTCTTACTTTATCTGTTTACCACAAAACAATGTGATATAGAAATTTATTTTCTCAGACTTTTATAACCATAGGGTACAGTGTCAGCAGCGTTTACAATAACTCTTTTGGTGTATACAGAGCGAAACGTTTTTGTCTGCGGTTCACTGGTCACTGTTCTATCTCTATGTCTTTTAATTTTACAATCATACTGAATTTTGATTTCTATCGTACGATCCAAAGCACATTTTGAATAGGTATCGAAATTCACCACCTGCTTGGTATTGTAATCCAAAGTAATTCCCTTCACTTTACATTTACTTATATCTTCTCCATCTTTTGTTTTCATTTTGTAAGCATAATTTTTAGGCCCAAGTCCTCTGAATTGGGTAATTTTACAGTCAGGCTCTTCATCAGTCCATTTTCCTAACCTACTGTTAATAATGGGAGGATTCCATAATTCAGGATCATGAATGTACATACAACTATCTGTATCGAAATACAGAACTCTATCTTTTAACTTTTCAAGAACGGCGTACAATTCCAACCTTGCATAAGCTGTTACGTAAGACCCTACTATCACGTTGGCTGTAGCGTGGGTATCAATATGTTCCAATTTTGATTCATAGTTAACCAAGATGAATGGACAGTCCTCGTCAAAGATTTCTACATGCTTTACAATGAAATTGGGGTTGGTGACTAATTCGAAATATTTAGACGGATCACTGATGTATTCCGTCTGAGTCAATTTTTCACGCTGGGCTAATTTTCCCCAAAGACAGTTCAACATAATCTTAGCAAACGATCTTCTCCCAGGATTTTTTTGAATACAACTTGGATCGAGACGAACCCCTTCTGCCTTCTCATATTCACAAACGAATTGATCTTTTTCCGAGTCTGATTGACACCAATTTGGGTAACCACTGGCTTCTTGCTTAATTTTCAAGAAATTATCCACATAGCCTTTAAAGAACTGATCCGAAACAGATTTGAAATGCCAGATTTCATACACTTGTATTAGCCGATAGCCACAGTCAAGAGCTTTGAATAATTCAAAGGTAACCCAAGTTCCAACCAAAGCTCTCTCTTCTTCACCGTGGATACAAATGTTTGAACTTTCTTCTGCACATTTCATACAGAGTGGAAACATCATTTTATTGTTACAGTGAACTGGAAGAACGGGGTGAAACAAATCAGTTGGAGGTAAAACTTTGCATTTGATTAAGCCCTCATACTGACGAATATTGTTCATCTCAATATTCTCACTAGTCAAAATTTCTGGTTGGCCCACAGGATAGGATTTATGTTTACAAACATAAGGGTACAGAGAACAGATATCAATGTACTTGATTTCCTTCTTGCTTTTTTCATCAACATCATAGCTAATTTTTATTGCATTACATCTTCCCCCAGACAATCCCTCCCTCGGGTCGATGGGGTCCAAATGTGGATATAACTTTTCAATGAGTTTTTTGTACTCTTTATCCTTCATCTTAGCATCGAATTCGTGCTCCCAAATGGTCACGACGTTATACCCCATTTCTATGATATCTCCTATACGTTTAAAAGTATGTTCGTACAATTCACCCATGGGTCTCCCATTGATGGGGTTGATCTGTTTTCGATCTGTATAACATACAGGACAACCATGATACAAATCCCCAAGGAATTCATAGACAGTGTTTGATTGACGGTGAAAACCATCTACAGTATATCTTCCGATTTGAACTTCCCCACCATTTTTTGCATGGCGAATATGAATACCTTTTTCCCGAGCTACGCTTTGAATCCAGCGTATCGCTTTCATAGAAAAACGACGTCTGGACGAATCTTTACTTGAAATGATGGCTATCTGATCTTTTGGTAAATATTTGCTTCGCCAGACTTTGTTACAGGCATCGGCGATGGTAATTGCCTCTAAAAATGGACAAATACCACCCTGTTCGATAAACAGCTTTCTGAATTCAGCACATCCCCGTCTTAGAATATCGACATCTGACCTACAGTATGATTCCATCTCTTTTTGAAAATTGAATTCCTCACCCTTTTGAACTTTGTCATTATACCAGACTATGAATTTCGACCTACCCTCTTCAGACATTGAGTCGGGTTTGTAATAAGACATATCCAAGTATGGTCCAATATAACTCCAAAAATCATCTGTATTTGCCCAGTGAGGAAAGTAACCTTTTTTCATTTCTTGAAGACCAAATGTGGCTGGAAATTTCGCCAACCCAAAGTTCATGAAATTGAAGGAGTCGATCAGACGTACACCATTCAATTCTAACTTCATAATATTGTTTCCATTCATGATCAATTTTGGAAGTTTTAACCCAACTTTGACAATATAGTTAAGAATGAACTGTCCATCATAACCTTTGAGATTATGAGCCATAGCTGTGACTCCTTTGTGATGTTTTGAAAAGAGCCACTTGCAAAATTGGCTCAAAGTTTCTTCTCCTTGAAAAATAACTTCCCTACCCTCTTCAAATTCGCTGCATGTAGAACAATGAAAATCAAGTGGTTTATCGATACAATCATCACATGCTCTATGTGCTATACAATAATTTGGGATGTGCACCCCTGTATCTTGTTTGCATTCAAAATCAAAGAAAATGAACTGTGGTTTTTTGACTAGAGAAGAACTCGTCTCATCATCGCTGTCGTGTTTCATCTTACTCTGGTAAGGCTGAATATAACACCGATGAGAAAAGTCAACTATCTTCTTGCAGAGATGACACTTTTTCTTTCCATTGCAGATATGATTTCTCTTTCTGGTAAGATACTGTGCACCACATTTTGAACAGAGTTTCACTAATTCACAAATGGATTTCTTTTCTTTACCTTGAACATTTCTGTGATTTTCATAGCATAAAACACTAAAAAATCGTCTATGACAGTAACTGCAAACATACTCTTTGGATTCTGATGGACATTTTCCAGTACGATAACAAGCTTTGCAGATTTTTGAGCAAGCATGATTTTCCCGACCGTTATAACCCACATCACAGAACTCACAATAATTTGTACAACAAAAAAAACCTTTGATGGACTTGATGTAGTCATAATGGTTTTGATGAAAGTATAAATGTATGATCTTACTATTGTCTTTCACTTCTGGATGTTCAAATATTTTCCTCGTTTTTGAATGCTGGTCGTGAACTTTAATGACATAGTCTTTTTCATACAAAAACAATTGAATTTTTTTGAATTCATCAATTCCTACAGACTGTGTTGGTAAAACTCCAGCTTCATTCATCAATTTTTCAGCTTCAATCTTTTGAAGAGCACGGTCTGAACGACGAATAATATTCCATCTCCTATTCCACACTTCGTTGTTTTCACGTTCATGGTAGCAAATTCCCACAACAACAGCTCTTGCAAAACATAATTGATCACGATTGTTAATTTGAATAACCGATTGTTTCTTCTTGGCAAAAACCTTTGAATCCAATTCCGACGAATTATATTTCACTTTCCCGCTACCACATGGAGGTATTGTATGTGTAATGTCAAATGTCATGGATCCGTCATTCAAGACAAAATCTGTATTTGACTGTAAAACTCGTTCAATTTCATTCAATATAGTTTCACCTTGCAGCTGTTCTGTAGCTAAAAAGGGAATATGAATCCCCATCTCCAATGAAGGATGATCGATGCTAATTCTAATCATATCTGTCGGGTTTGCATCTAACTTTCGAATGATTTCATGGGTAACATCGTCAAATAATCCAAGCAGTCTCTGGGGCGATAATTCTTCAAATTTCTTAAAACTCACTGACAATACATGTGATTCTGTTCTAAATTTTCTTGACTTCTTTTTTCCCCTTTCTATTAAGTCATACAGACTTTTCATATCCATAGTAGAGCTGTTGTTTTCTTCTTTTTTATCCACGAACATATTTGGTGAAAAGATATCATCTTCACTGTCACTTTCTTCTTTCAATGGTACAGTTTTTTTCTTTTTTGGTGGAAATGACTCATCGTCACTATCACTTTCTTCTTTCAACGGTAAAGATTTTTTCTTTTTTGGTGGAAATGACTCATCGTCACTTTCACTGTCTGAATAATCTACTATTCTTTTTCTTTTAGCCATCGTTTCAGCTCTGACTGAGAAGACAAAATGAAGGAAGCGAGAAAAAAACCTAACAATTTATAGACTCTTTCCTTGCAGTAGTGTATAAATAGAGACATCGACTGTGAAAATCTCATTATTCCTCTGACCAACCTCAGACAATACAGTTGATAAAAGAAAATGAGCGAGTTCAAACTGCAAAATACATCACCACTTAGAAAGAGGATGGCGTTGTATGTTAATCCATACACCCACGATTATGAGATCAGCAATATACCACCACGATATCAAGTTAAACATAACGGCGTCTACGTGGGATCATTTTTATCCCAACAACATTTAGCAGAAAAAGATGTTTACCGCATGACCAGCTACAGAGTTTTGGATCAAACAACGATCGACAAACGATATGGGATGAATGGCGTGAGAACAAATATTTGTTTTACGTGCAACAAAACAGGGCATTGGGCCAGAGAATGTCCAGAAAAAGAAAAGCAGACAGGAGAAAATGTTTTTGTCTATGTGGACCCGCTCAGCCATGACATCAAAATTTCACCAACAGCTGTCAAACTCCAACATATGAAATACGTCGGGGTAGTAAAATCATTCTGCAAATCATTCAGCAATGAAAATACATGGAAAAAAAGTTCACCACAGGATACATCATCCGTTGAAACTCAGACCGTAGACATGCAGACTGACAACACGGGTATCAAGGATTCAGAGATCTGCAAAATAGCAGATAAATTAGAGACTTTACGGAAAAATCTGGACAAACAAAATCTCATAGATTCCACAAAAAACGAATTTTCTGCAGAGTCGGATTGTTCGAACGGGAAGGAAGAACCAAAAGATTTAGTGTTGATAGAAAAAAGACCAGAGGAAAAACGTCAAAATAACGAAAAGAAGAAAAAACGACAAAGCAAAAAAAACAACTGTTTCTTTTGCAAATCGACAAAACACGGGAATGAAATGTGTCCAGATATGGTATTAAAAAACAATGAAAGGGGAAAAAAACGTAAGAGTAAATGTGAATCTGACATTCCAAAGAAAAAAAGAAAAACAGCCTAAGTGAAAAAAAGTTTTTCATTCATTCTGTCTTTTTACAGTTCAAAGTTCTATGACATTCCGAAGAAAAAAGTTTTTTCATTCATTTTGTTTTTACAGTTCAAAGTTTCATTGTAATGAATATTGTGCAAAATGTTCTAAAATAAAAGATATAAAAAACATAAAGGACTTGACTTTTTCTTTTTTGACAATTTGAAAAAGTTCTTTTCTTGGTATTGGGTAGCCCTGAAAAGGGCTGTTTTAAAATTAAAGAGAATGTATACTTTACCATTTCAATGAAGGATACATTCTCATTAATTTATTTTGCCAACCGCGATGTTCTGTTGGCGGTATCAACTCTGACAGGTCTGGGTAAATATTACCCATCTTAACGATTGGGGTACGAGTATAAAACTCATACCCTCTCCTGGCGAAGAACTCCCGAAGAGCTTTATGCTTTAGTCTCTTCCTTTCTTCTACCTCATCTTCTTTCTTTTCCATGGCCTCTTGCTCCCATTTCTCCTTCATTTCTTTCTTATTCTTCCTGCCACCAAACAACCCACAGCAAAATTTCGATAACTTCATCGTGAAATGAGTTAATAAAAGAATAAAAAATGCTGTCTCTTTTATAGCATGATAGGGGGATTGACCTACTTTGCGTTAGAATTAAAAGCGCGAACATGGGCGAGAGCATGTAGACAGAACATAACGTACTATATGATCTATCTACAACGTCTAAGAGTATCAAATCCAAAAAATGTAAGGAAACTAACGATTGGTTAACGTTAATTCCAAGTCAAAGTAGGTCAATCCCTCTATCAAGCTATAAAAACACCGAATTTTCCCATACATTCATCATTTTGACTCATAGCTCTCGAACATTTCGGAAGTTAAAAATCAATATGGAATACAACTTAAACGATTTCAACTTAGATGCTTTCCTTCCAGTGGAAAACAATGGAGACATTCTTTTATCGGCTATGAATTCAGCAAACATCAATCCGACGACTGTATTGGATAACATTTACGAAGAGGTGAAACAGTTAAATTCGAAACAAGAATCTATGCTATCTCGGATCTTAAAAGAACTGGAAACATTCAACAAACATTTGGAGGAGATTAAAACTTTAAACACAAACACCGAACGGTTGTGGAAAAACATTGAGACACTACGCTATCAAAGTCAGAGCATTTCAGCAGTTCCAGTAAAGATTCCTGTGGAGTTTGACTTCGATAAGACAAATCTTCACAAGTTAGTGGACTCTATCGTAGCTGTTGTGAAGAAAGAAAAACAACCAAAACAAAATCAACCGAGAAGAACAACAAAACGAAAATCAGAGGAAAACGATAGCCATCTCCACAAACGACATGTTGACCAAAAGAGATCTTCACCGACACTGACAGGTCAGGGCAAATACGGGAAAAACATTGATAATTTCGATGACTTCAAAATCCCAAAAATCCCAAGAAAAACGAAGAAAAGCTGTCAGTAGAGAGAAAAACACAGTCTCCAAACAAAACAGCCCTTTTCAGGGCTAACCATCTGCCATGAAAGATCTATCTTTCAAAATTGTCAATGTCTTCTAATCCATTGAAAGCAACCTAGAGTACCTACCCTGAGGGTAGGTACTCTGGGTCAAATCCTCCCTCAGGGTAACTAGACTGGGCTGGAGGGGGGGAAGCAAAAATGCCAGAAAATGCCATTTTTTACCCAAATCGACCCAAAATTTTCCAAATTGACCGGAATTTGACCCAGGGTACCTACCCGGGGTAGGTACTCTGGGTCAAAATTTCCCTCAGGGTAACTAGACTGGGTCAGTTGACCCAGTCTAGTACCCTTTACTACTTATATACGGGGGCAATGGTTCCAAGAAGATTATCTCAACCAGAATGGTGGGATTCACAGTGTGAAACTATTAAAAGCAAAAAATTCCTTTTGTTACGAAGATATCGTTTTACGAATGATCAATCAAATTCTATTGATTACAAGGTCACTAGAAACCAGTTTAAAGCAATTTGTCGCAGGAAAAAGTATTTGTTTCAGTTAAATAAACGAAAGTCTTTATCTGAAGCATGTAATGACCCGAGGTCGTTTTGGTCAATTTTAAAAGGGAGTTTTGATATGTCCCGCCAGCCAGTAACAAACCCCATCCCTGTGCATGAATGGGTTACGTATTTTACAACACTGTTATTTGATACTCAAGTACCTACTGCTCTTACTGTAGAAGACAATCCTTTATATTTCAACCAAGAAATGGACATAGTGTTAAACTGGGAAATTACGTTAGATAAAGTGCAAAAAAGCACACTGAAATTAAAATCGAATAAAACATACGGTACTGATGGAATTCAGGCCGAATTTTATAAATCTACACTTAATCTGATATCTCCGATACTTGTTTTACATTTTAATAAAATTTTTGAATCAGGAGAATTTCCGTCTTCATGGCTGGAAACAGTATTGGTCCCAGTCCAGAAGTCAGGTACCAAATGTAATCCAAGTAACTACAGAGGTATATCCCTTTTAAATGTCTTATATAAAATATTTTCTAGCATTATAAACGACCGTCTCAATAAATGAACAGACCAATTGAGATTATTGATGAAATGCAATCAGGTTTCCTATCCGGATATTCAGCTATCGATAATATTTTTTGTTTACAAAGTATGATACTGAAATATTTATGTCAAACTGGTAGTAGATTTTATGTTTTGTATATTGATTTTAAAAATGCGTTTGATCCTCTCCGCCACAATAAAGTTTTTGCTTGTCTAAACAAGAAAGGAATTCGGGGTAAAATTTTTCAAGCGCTTCTCTCGATGTATTCAAATTTAATTGATTGATTGATTTAATGGTGTTTTACGCCGCTTTCAACAATATTTCAGTCAGTATTCGAATTTAAATACACACATTAAAATTAATGGCAAATTAAGCCCACCTATCTCCTGTAACGTTGGATTGAAGCAAGGTGATTCAACATCCACAACAAATTTCAATATCTATATAAACTAACTTTATATAGACCTTAAAGAAAAATGTAAAAGAGGTATTTTCATTACACATGATATCCGGATGTAGTGTGTATAATGTTTACAGATGACGTGACGAATTGTGCAGATACACTTGCAAATTTACAAAACCAGTTAGATGTAATAGATGGTTTTTGTTCAAAAACAGGCATGCTAGTTAACCTACAAAAATCAGAGAAATTATTGTTTTTAGAGACGGGGGGCCTTTGCGAAAAAGTGAAAAATGTTTTTTTAGGGGCACATAATGTTCGGGTTACTTCAGTTTACAAATATATGGGATTATTATTTACACCAAAATTGTCATGGCACACCGCGAAAAGAAAACTAGCAGCTCAAGCGTGTAAATCTACGTTTCCAATTTATAAATTTCAGAAACCCTTCGGTAAATTTCCACATAAAGAATATTTTAAGACTTCTGACTCTATGATTAATCCAGTTCTTAATTATGGGGTAGAGATTTGGGGATATGATTATTCAGATGTTATTGAACAGATACATTTTAAATTTTGTAAATACTTTTTAGGCATCGGTTCTTCAGTAAATAACACAATGGCACTAGGTGAATGTGGAAGACTACCAATCACATACTACTATAATGTAAAATTAATAAAACACTGGTTAAGACTCATCCATATGGACCAAAGAAGATACCCAAAAAACTGTTATGACATGCTAAAACGATATGATGATATTGGTAGAACAAACTGGGTTTCTAAAGTAAGAGAATCTCTGTTTACTTATGGTTTTGGCATTGTTTGGATTTCACAGGAAGTGGGCAACACCACTCAGTTTATCAGCATTTTTAAGCAACAACTGAAGGATTGAGCTTTTGAAGCCTGGCACAGTGATGTCAATGGCTCTCCTACGTGTGATTTTTATAAAAATTTTATGAGTCTATTGAATGTTGAAAAATTATCTTACGATTGATATCTTACCATATCATAAACGCTCATTATCTCGTTTTAGATGCTCAAATCATAAACTTAATATAATAATAATATATATAATAATTTGTATTATATATGAGTATGTTACGAAATGCATGTGTATGCATGAGTAATTAATAAAATCTAATCTAATCATAAACTTAATATAGAATATGGTCGCTATTTCAATACTAATAGAGAAGATAGAGTATGTGCTTATTGTTTTTAACATAATAATGACTTAATTTTGGAGGATGAATATCATGCCTTTTTAATTTGTGATAAATTTAAAGAGATACGACAGATATATTTGTATTCCTGGTTTACAGGACAACCTAGTAGGAAAAATCTGCATGCCATTTTTTTTAAACCAAAACACCTTAACAATAGAAAAATTAGCCTTATGTGTGACAAATTTGATAGAACTAATTTGATTTGCACATTACAAAAGTCTACAGATGTATTATATGTATATATGTATTGTGGGCCAGAGGCCTAATTACGCAAATAAAATATTGTATTGTATTGATCATGTGATGAATTGCATGGTATCATGCATCACCGAGAAGCATTAAGCCCCCTTTTGCTAGAGCAAAATTAAAAATATGCACTTTTAGAATTATCCATGCCTGGCTTTAACTCCGAACTCTCTGAAACAAATTCTTTGTCTTACCATTAGAGCTCAGGTGGTAGAGTATGAGATTTGTAAACGACAAAGGGCGGGCTACTCCAGGGTTTGGGTTCGATTCCCTCCGCTGGCCACCTAAAATTAGTAGTTTTAGACGGCCAGCTGTAAGAAGCGAACCCACAACCTAAAGTGGCTCCTTTTTCATACGTTTGATAGTGGGAACTTGGTTATATTTTGGGACTCATGGATGCATGTACATGCAGTGTAACATTCAGTCAGCGAGAGGTTGCTCCAACATACCTTGACAGTTGCGTAGTTATATAATACAGTAAATGTTAAGACACTGAATTATTTAACAGTGAAAAAGTCTGTCAATTATCTTTGTTGTAAATAAATTTTGCTATTGGCATTTTTCAAGAAATGCTTTCATGTTGTAACATTGTAACATAATCGTGTGGCGTGTCTGACTGACACTCAAAAGCCCGGTATCGTAATTCTTCAATGTATTCGGACGACCTAAAAGTTCGAGCACCTTAAAATATTTTCAAAAAGGATTTATTTCTAGTCAATACCTCGGACAGTTCAAAAAGTTGGTTTCCTAAATATTCGGACAGTCTGTAACATTAATTTTCCAAAATATCGATCAGTTCATTTTCGGGAAAATGTTTTCGATAATGATCGGCTGCATAATGCACATTTCTACATTATAATTTTCATCGTTATGAACATACATCCTTCGAGAGACGAGTAATATTGCGTTAATTTTTAAGTCATAAAGTAGCAACAATCACTGATTCTGAAAAATGCTAAAAAGCATATAAAACATATTTTCTGGTAGATATGACCGTATCATTCACAAAAATGAATGCTTTTCATATGCTGTGTCAGTAAACTAACAATCCAACAACTCAAAAACACTGAAGAATGCAGTCACAAAAAAGTCCATCTTTATGATTTTTCAAAAGAAGTTCACCTCACTTTATTATGCTTTCTTAATAAACGTTTTTAGCATAGTAACTAATTCAGACTAGTTTTATAGACATCACTGACCTGTTATGTGCCTTCAAACTGAACTTGCATTCACTTGTTTCACCACTATTTTGACTCAAAATAAGCTGCCCCAACAAATTTACCTGAAAATAGACAAGAAAAGCATATTTTATGTTAGTTTCAGTAGGCCCTTCTTAGATGTAAATCACTTGTAAGATACATGTACTTTGTGTCAGTTCTCTGTAGAAGCACTAAAAGCATGTAAATTACCCAAAAGATGATATAATACTTAACTTAAAATTTAAAAAAAATGTTAGTTTTTAGCTCCACTGGCCGAAGGCCAGCGGACTTATGTCATGGCCTTGTGTCCGTCGTGCGTCCGTCCGTCCGTGCGCGTGTGCGTGCGTGCATGCGTTAACTTTTATTTCAAACATCTTCTCCTCTGGAACTACCCATCGGATTTTAACAAAACTTCAGAGAAATGATCCTGGTATGGCCCTCTTCAGAAACTCTTCAAAGAATTTGATTCCTATCAAAACTGTGGTTGCCATGGCAACAAAACTGAAAAAATATTGGAAATCTTTAAAAATCTTCTTGTCCAAAACCATAAGGCCTAGGGTTACCAAATTTGGCATGTACCTTCATCTAATGGACCTCTACAAAACTCTTTAAATTATAGCCCCGGGGTCAAAATTGGCCCCGCCCGGGGGTCACAAGATTTACATAGGTTTATTTAGTGAAAACTTTAAATATCTTCTTGTCTTAAAGCATATGGCCTAGGGCTACCAAATTTGGCATGTAGCTTCATCTAATGGACCTTTACTTAGATTTTCAAATTTTAGGCGTCGGGCCAAATTTGGCCCCGCCCTGGGGGTCACAAGTTTTACATGGGCTTATACAGGGAAAACTGAACATATTCTTGTTCTAAATCATATGGCCTAGGGCTACCAAAATTGGCATGTAGCTCCGTCTAATAGACCTCTACTTAGATTCGTCAAATTATAGCCCTGGGGCCAAAATTGGCCCCAAGCTGGGGGTCACAAGTTTTACATGGGCTTATACAGGGAAAACTTCGAAAATATTCTTTTTCTAAACCATATGGCCTAGGGCTACTAAATTTGGTACGAAGCTTCGCCTAATTTACCTCTAATAAGATTCTACAAATCATAGAACTTGGATCAAAATTGGCCCTTTCCCAGGGGTCACAAGATTTACAAAGACTTTTATAGTGAAAACTTTAAAAATCTTCTTGTTCTTAGCTGTAAAGCCTAGGGCTACCAAATTTGGCATAATGATTCAACTAGTGGATCTCTTCTGAATTTGTTCAAAATTTAGCCATTGTTCAAATTGAGTTAAACCCCCTCATGGTTTATTAAAGAAAATGAAAATCTTGTTTATAACCATAGAGCCCAGTCCTATATTACTTGGTTTGTGGCTATATCTTGTTGACCTCAACAAGGATTCAGTTAATTATAGCTCATAATTAAAGCTTGAAAACGTAAATCATAGGTAAAATATGGACTCGCCCTGGGGTCACAATTTATCAGTCTTCTTGTTAGAAGCCTTTAGAGTTGTAATGTTTGGATGTATGGTTTGAACATATTAGCCAGTAGAGCGATACAGGGCTATCATGGCCTACTTGTTTATACTACAAACATACCCTGCTCACTCACCTTTACAGTGGTACCAAAAGTGCCGAATAAAAAAAAAAAGAAACTTTCTTTACCATTTAACTCTTTACCAGATGATAAAATTTTGGTCTTATCTGAACTGAAAGCACTTGTAGACAACAAATCAACTGGGGCTCAAGTGATGTGGTTTTTCTCTGGAAGCGTAGAAAACATGGTGGGTAAAGGGAGAAATCTTTCTACGCGAATTTTCTGTTTCCCGCAATGTTTTCAAAACCCTTCGGTCACACGGCTGTTAAAAAACAGGGCTTATCTGGTATAGGATTAATATACCGAGGAAAACAATAATCGTGCCTTTAACTGTTTAGTTGATTTTAAACAAGCCTTGATTTCAACAAAAGTTTAGCAAAGTCATACCTGGGAGAGTATAAACAGCACCTGTAGACAAAGACAATTGATACAATATTCTGTTTGCAAATACCTCTAGTTTTAACTCCGATCAATCATTATCAATGATACTTGACTGTTTATTATATTAATAACCACTTTCCAACAAAGACGTCTACATTTTTCTGTTCACATGTCTGTTCTGTATACACAGGTTTTACTGTAAAATTAATATGTAATTAAAACAACTTCAACAGGTAAGTTGGCAAATGCTAAAACACCCACTGTCATTTTCATTTAATTTCTGCTCTTCAAACAAAAGGATTTGTTTTTAAAAAAAAATCATATTCCTGGTATTCCAAGAAAGAAAGAAAAAAATGTCATTCACGTGCACTTTGTTTTTTTAACCGAACTTATCAATGAAACTATGCCACTATGTGTAAAACAAACTGACCAATGAAAAAAGGCCCATTTACTATATTTTTTTCAAGATGTATAGTTTATTTCATATTCTGACTAAGGTTACGGCCCCAAACTATTCCACCACCATTGGTAAATCTTTTTGTGTTAGTTGTATCATGTCTCCTTTTTCGTATATCATGTATATATGTGATTTGAACAATAAACTTGATTGATTGATTGAACAATGTAAGAGATTGCGTTGCGATGATGATTTAGATAACATTCTAACAACAAACAAAATTAGTCTGCTTTGAAAGGATTTGGGTGGAGGATGTAGAGGGGTAAAACAGCAAGTAAAAAGGACCAAAAAATAATGTTAGATAAGCTTACAGACAAGTGTTTTATGTCTCAGTAGTAAACGAGAAAATAAATGTTACATTTAGAATACTTGATAGACAAGTTTAAAGTGCGAGTCCTGAAAAACATAAAGTATTCAATGTAATGACCAAAACTGTTTTACAGGTTTATTAACTTATCTATCACATATTTGTCCCCTTACCGCATAAGCTGTAGTTAAGACGACCTTGAAGAAAAGGGTTTTTGAAAACATTGTTGGAAAAGTAGAAAATGATTATAACAATCAAGTTCTCCTTTTCCAACAATGTTTTCTACCCTTTCAGAGTCAAACTTCCTCATTTGAGCCACAGTTTTTTTTCTTCTCTATGTCTTTCAGTTTTGACAAGTCTTAATTTTGCCGTCTGGTAAAGAATTAAAGGATGTAACACTCAATTGCAGAACCAGCAGAGAATGGATAAAATGAACCATGGAACAGGCATTAACTGTGAAAGGCCTTGCGCGAAGATATTTAAGAATATGCCTTCACCAGTTTCCATGCCAAAATCTGAAATACTTATATTGACCTTGAAAGAACCAAATATCAGTCTATAAATTCCCCTAAAGTAATGTAAAGCCGAGTTCTTTCATAAAAAAAATTATCCATCAACAACTGTATATAACCCTCTCTGTAATCTTCATATAAATTATAAGCATAAATGGAATCGCCTCCCTTATATCTTACATTATATCATTCCCCAACTCCTGAAACCACAATCAATACATATCTTTTGTGTTCATTTCCATCACAGAATTTATGCTTTACATTTTTACCCACCAGTAAAGGGATGTCTTCTTGTTATTTTTCTGTGGTTGGTTCTCTTAGACAATCTTTTATCAAAGTAACGACATTTTGTTTTAGTTCCTCAATAGTTAATGCAGAGTATTTACCATTACATCTGGGCCCTTTCTTTAGATAAAAATAAGTATTCTTTCGGATATCTATGCTTTTGTTTTAATACAGTTTTTCTGAACCTTAACTGCGATTACAGGGTATCACGTTTCTCAGTTTCAGTATTATGTCTCTGCAAGGACTCATTTATCTGCTCTTAACTTTGCCATGAAAGAAAACAGTACATGTATTTGTATTTTTTTCCATTACTTGTAATCTCTTCCTTTCAGTTTCCTCAAGTTGTTGTCTTCTTTCCTCCTTACTTTCAGCCTCTTTGGTTCAATTTCTTTTAAGCATGTTTCAAACTGATTAACTTTCCCTCTGATCTTGTACTATTCAGTAGTTGTTGTCTTTCGTCATCATTAAGAGATGACAGCCATTCCCTAGTTTTAATATGAGAATACAATAAGTACCACTCATTTGTAAGCAAAGAAGCATTTGGTCTGTAACGCAGCAGCTGGTCTAGCTGACCAAAAGCAAAATCTGATAGCTAGTTATATTTCATAGCTTACTTTGTACCTACTATCAGTTGTTCTGATGGGTTGTAGAATGCACCACCTGGTAAATGGTCTGCAACCATGCGATTTAAGAGTTCCAAAATGGTCAATAACCACAGGTAGTAATCAGGGGAACTAGCCCCAAAAAGAGTCAATGGAATTTTGTGCCCTCAACATATCTTGAAACTTGCGAGCTAGAGCCTTCGACAGAAAAACAGTACACAAATGTATACCCATATTTATTTCTTTATTGGCAATCTATGAAAAAATCCGACAATGCTTTCGTGTGTAGATATGACCTAACTGTACTACGGGTTGGCCGTAGAAATATGAAGGGTTTGAATATAATTTTGCCACAACTTTAAAGCGCCGAATTGAAAATCCACCAATTTCCGTCAACACAGAGTTCTGGGGCCACTATTTTATCATTTTCCTTCAAATCTCTAGTCTTCAGACCCCCTAAAAGCGCATAATCTTGCCCTTTTCTCTGTGAATGTTTACTCTAGTCTGTCTAAATTCCGTTTATATTGCCTTCATTTTTCCCATACTCCAGCTACAATTTTTACTTTTTCCTTTAACTTTAGATGTACTTTGTCTTCCACGGTTAAGACATAAATTGAACATTGTGAAGTAGAACACTTTTCCCTGAGACACTAGTTTGAGTCGGGATTACAAATTTTTCTTTCAAGTAATTTAATTCTGCTATCCCTCATTTACCTTTAACCTGTTTCAATACCCTGTGCACCTTGGCAAAAAGCACTTCATTATTTATTTCATTAACATTCAAGTTAAAAATTGCTGAAATCCAGTAATAATAATAGTGTCAGATTATTGTCACAAAATAATACAACTCCACAGCAAGACCATTAGAAAAGTTTGCTTCACACACATTAGTAATGTTTGATTTATTTATCATTGTCTCTTATGATATGTATTTCTTAAAATGAGCTCATTTTTATGTCTACTGGCAATATGGGCTACAGAACTCTAATTTACGACTTATTAGTGTTTGTGTTGCGAATGAGCCCTCTTGAATGCAACAAACAGAACCTGTACATACATTTTCACTTCAACATAATATTTCCCCAGTTAATAATATTTGAGAAGCTTGGTTAATATTTGTCATTTTCACTTTTTTAGTCCATGGCCATAGGGAAATGAAGGTTCACTATCTAGCTGAAGACTATCGCCCTGATTTAAATACCCATAGTGAGTGACTCTATCTTTTGGCTCGAGTTCAGTGTCAAGGTTAAGAGTACAGGTACCGCTTTCAAATGTTTGGCGATGAGGAATGTCTCTGTCTCAAACCTTGAGAGCACTGCTCAGTAGAGCATATTCATTCTGAGGATGTATATCACTCATTCAACTATCAACTAAATTATAAATCCTAAGGCTAGAACAGACGACAAAATTTGGACTGTCCCAAATATAGAAAAGTTTGCAGACGACCATTTTAAATGTGGTAAAAATGGGCAAACATTTATTGACGGGATAAAAATGTTGTGAGAAAAGGAGAAATTGCTCATTAAGAGTCCACAATGTTTCATGAGACTTCTATGGCATGCACATAAAAATATAAGTTTGAGTTTCCATATGTTAACACATATCAGAAGTATTATTATATTTATTTAAATTAAAAAAAAAAAAAAAAAGGCATCACCTCTACATATGATCCAACAACAAAACAAGAAGTGATATCAGTCTCAGCACTTCTAGTCTCAGTGCTGGGCTTTGTTCCAAACAGGTCTTTATCACCCATAATCCAAATCAGACAGGATCATTCTGGCCGAGATCGGAAAAAGGCTCAGTCATGATTATGCAGTGTATTTTTCTGCTGTATTGTATATGTATCACTTCTCAGAGAAATAGGAGCTATTCCACACAAACTATATGTAAACGTGTTAACATGTTAACATTTATTATTGAACCTTACTCGTCAAATAAGAAAATACTATTTATTATCACTGAAAAAAAAAAACAAAAAAAAACTGTCTTTACCCAGGAAAGTAACTAGTAGGGCATTAACCATTGCCATAATTTATACTCGTTTTTACATATTGGAAGGAGATGGCTTTGGAAAGCATTGTGGAAAAATGTGAAATTTCTCATAATCAGCATTTCACCTTTTCCAACAAAGATATCTCTATCACCCATACATCACCTTTCCATGTCTTCCAATTACCATTTGACATCTGCAAACTATTTCAATTTAGGGCAGTCTCAAGATGTTGTATCAGGCCCCTGAGAAAAGGTATTTTATGTGTATATTGTCGTTTTCGATGCGAAATGTTTATTTTTCTTTCGCAATTTTACCTCGATAAATACATGTACCAAAGCACAACCGCAAATGGTCATAAGTATACGCGAAGTTTGGAAGCTAGATCTATTCCATTTGGAAAACTTCTGTAATCTTTGTATACATGCGTAAGAAAAGGGCTGTATTTTCGGTTCAGATTTTATGAGCAACACCGATAGCGCAATATTTTTTAGTCTGCACATGCGTAGTGGTTGCTACATAGAGGCGTGAATAACTGACCATACTTGAATGAACGATTAAAGCCCCAGAACGACTTCGTTATAGAGCAGGTATTTTCATCAGTTTTAATCAATTGGGGGCCGGACTCTTGATTCGCCATATGCGAAACCTCGCTTTATCAAAATCATATTTTCACGAACATTTTTTTTTTTATTAGCCTACGGTTAAATGAAAAAAAAAAAAAAAAAATGTGTGTGTGTGTGTGTGTGTGTGTATCACCGTATATATATATATCACCATTTGTCGTAAAGAATTAATAACATAATATAGACGAGGTATGATGTAGTAACGGAATCGGCCGAGTCGTAACGAATGAAGGAGGATTCAAACCGTTATCGATTGTGATAACAGGCTCGACACGCTGACTGCACATTACAAAATACTTGTACCTGTACAAAATGTGACGATCCTTGTAGCGTATTACATCTGAGCCATGCCCTGTGAAAAGGGGGCTTAATGCATCAGCGAAAAGTATCGATCCAGTTTAGCCTGCGCAGTCCGCGCAGGCTGAACTGGACCGAAACTTTTCGCTATTGGTCAATTTTTTGTATGTCAAGGGACTAGTCTACCTCATGATACAGTCGGTTGTTAGACAAAATGGCTATTATGAATCCATAATTATGACATGACCTGCTTAGTATAATCTTTCACGGAGATACATTAAGCCCCTTTTTGCCAGAGCACGGCTCATCTACATTCGTATTGATTGAATTGTGATAAATCTCGCTTCCACACACACACACACACACAGAGCTTCACCGTATATTATCCTTTTTATGACAGGCAAAACTTCATTGCAAGTTCTGCATACAGCTATCAGACCTGTGTACGATATTCAATCGTCACTTTACACCCAAAAGACTGTAGTTTTATTAAAGAAATTTTACCATGGCATATGTAAGAAATCTTTTTGTTGGAAACAGAAATGAGGTTAAGATGAAGAGGCAAGGTGATACCCATCGTGCTGTTGGCACCGCCTTTGGCGTGATGTGAACTATACTATTGTCACCAGAGCTAGGGCGGCTCTGTCTTGATGTGGGTGGAATCAGCGATGGATGAACAGATCATGATTTTCTTGACCAGCGGTAGCCTATCCTTGCCCGTATTCACCAACCGTCCTTAGCAGCATTTTCAGTTCTCTAGTGTTTTCAAAAATCTAAAGCAATATTTGATGGAAAAACCAATCAGAAATTGTGTTACTTTGCAAATCTAAGATAGGACGAAGAATGAAATTTAAACTGGTTGGTGAATGCATGCTTGTTTTTCACTTCTTAACATTAGATGGAAATTTTCATGTGATTTGTCAATGAAAATCCTGCAGCTGCTGTGCTACTTGAATATGTTCCAATAGCCGCCAGACTGTTGTATCAGTACTTACGCTGGCTCAACCGTTTCGAGATATGATCTGACAAAAGGCTGCCGGAAGATTACGTAGTTCATAACCAACAAACCAAAACTTAGGGGCCCAACTGACTCAGACAGTTCCACAGTAAAACAGAGTGGTGAATAATAAATATTATTAATTCCAACTGGACTATAAAAAAATAAAACCTAAACTTGAAAAAAATATTAATAACTTACGAATAATCATTATCCTCGAAGCCAACTGTAAAGATGGGCGAGAAAAAAGCCACTTTCAACATGAAAAAATGTTATCAATGATTATCTGTGTATGGATCACATGACAATGTCAAGGACCAGAAAAACACTGCTCTTGTGATTCAGTTTTCGGTCTGTTGATTCTATGAAATGTGCCATCTATAGTTCCGGCTGTGGATGGAATCTTCTCCCAGATACCTCTCATAGCGTACCACTCTTGTTGGGGCGGCCATCTTATATAAGAACTTATTTCACCTTGTCCATATCTCAACTTTGATGCTTGAAATGCAAAATCTAAAACAGCTGACAATAATTATGTGACATCGTGGAGAAGTGTGCAACCATATCAAAAAAAGGGGGGTTATATCAACGTGAATTATAGATTGGCAAGTTAACGCTCTACATCATAAAGACGCCTTTGGACACCTCTACAGCAAAAGGCTTTTGAAAACGTTGTGGAAAAAGAAGTTGCTCAGAATGAGCAATTTCTCCTTTTTCCACATTCTGAGCAACTATTCCTTTTTTTCAACAAAGTTTTCTACTCTATCAGAAAAATTCACTCACATTTGTCCCAACTGTCATTTCTTTTAATATTTGAAAAGTAAAAAATTGTTCATCAGGGAAATGTTTATTTAACGTAAAGAGTACCTTTAATAACATGTCGGCGAAATATGCATTTTACCTATGATAACACAGATTTACTCATCCAAACAAAAAACAATATGACAACCGGAGCGACCTTTTTTTCTTAAATTCAACCAAACATTTGTCGCTCGTATGGCTTTCACGTGAGTAATTTTGTTGTCCTTTCTGAGCTGCAAAGTTGTTGTCAAATGTCGATATTTGTTTCTAAAAGGATAAAAAAAAAAAGAAATTATTTGGTAAGGCATGTATCCAACATGTTCAATAGCCTACATTCAGTTTAAAACTTTTAAAAGTATTGAGGTAAATAACATTTAATCCTTTCTCAGCAGCATGCTGACAAATGATAGAAGGTCATGTATGACAGCTGTACAGTTGTAAACCTTTTTCGCTCGGCTGTCCACGAAGAAAACGTCGAGGTAATGTCGTCTTTTGCGTCGTCGTCTGCATCGTTGTGCAAGAACTTTGACAGTTTATTGCGTGTAACACACGAAAAGGGGCCTTCAGACATATGCGTAAAAGTGTAACGTCTCAGATCAGCCTGTGCATTCTGTGACTAATCCGAGACGACACTTCCCGTTTTTGTGCGATTTTTTGTTTCACGAAAGTCTACTGTATGAAAAAATCTCATGTTGTGGTAAAGTGCCGTCTCGGGTTAGCCTGCGCGGACTGCGCAGGCTAATCCGAGACGACACTTTAAATACGCAAATGTCCCATTCCGCATGTTGCGGGCCTTATAATATCTCTGTTGTTACTGGAGATAATGACTTAAAACTCGGACAACATGTTAAATATCAAAAGAGGGAACCTTTCAACAGGGCCAGATAAAAATCAAACTATTTTTTAAACAGTTGTGCCCCTTTTTCGACTTATAAAATGTGGAAGTTTTTGAAAATTCTAATATCTCTGTTGTTACTGAAGATAGTTACTTCAAACACAGACAAGCTGTTTAGTATCAGAAGGGAAACCCAAACAACAAGGGCCGGTAACCATTAACTTATGGTGACACAGTTATGCCCCTTTTCGACTTACAATTTTCACGGAAAATCAATCATCTGCAGCCGTACGCTGGCACCCGCGAGATGTGCTGTCAGATTATAGAAGGCAAAGTTTTTTTTTTTTTCAAAATCCAGGTGCCTTTGATCTAAAAGCATGCAACTCTGCTCACGATGTGTAGTAGATAGCAGCTTTGCCATGTGGATGGTTAACCATTTAACAAAACATTTCTAGGATTCTACGACTCTGATGAGGAAGACTTTTGAAAACATTTAGAGAACAGGGGAAAATGCTGGTAACCAGAATTTTCTCCTTTTTCGAAAATGTATTCTACTCTTTCCAAAGAAAATTTCATTATTCCAATCGCAACAAATCTGTCGTTAGCGAACGAATTCGATTCATGTATATTTAATTTTTTTTTTTTCGTCTGGTAAGAGGTGTAAACGATTAGGAAAAAAACCGGGAAAAACAGGCATTTTTTGAAAATTACAAATTTTGACCTAAAAAAATCCGAATATCTAGATCTATCGGTATCCTTCTTATCTGTACAAATATCTCTATCAAAAAATGACAATAAACTAAAGCACCGCATGCGGGTACCAACGTTAGGCTGCAGTTGCTTCATTTCAGTGAAAATTCCAAGTCGAAAAATGGGAATCATTGTGTCAAAAATACTTTGATGGTTATATGCCCTTGTATAGGTTCCCTTTTTGATAGTTAACAACTACTCAAAGTTTGAAGTAATGATTGATTGACTGATTGATTGTATGGTGTTAAACGCCGTTTCAACATTTTTTCAGTTATATCGCGGCGGCCAGTGCATCTATCCATGCTTTCCTGGTGTTTCTTTTACCAGTACTCCGCACAATATTCTTTCCAAGCCACTGGCTGCTTTCCCACATAACCATCGTCGAAACAATGGTCAGCGGTGAGATAGAAATGAATCCTGTCGCAATGACTATCATAAATCCTCGGAAAGAAATTGGCCAAGCCGGGGATCGAACCAGCGACCTCCTGTTCTTAAGTCGTGTACGCTACCGACTGAGCTACGGGGGCTTGGAAAAGTTTGAAGTAAATAGAGATACAAAAAATGTCAGAGATTTTGCGCGACGACGCAGCCGCAGAAGAAGCAGACGACGACAACAGGGTTACGACAATACATCGACGTTTTCTTCGAAAACAGCCGACCTAATAACTGAAAAATACTTACTTTTTCACTTTCTGAAATTGACTCAAAACTCGATAAATTCGAATTTTGTTTTATCCAACAGTTAATCACCATTTAAAGAGAATTTTTGTACGTGTTTTGCAGGAAAATAAACGCCTGCATGAATGTAAGTATATTTTGCCGATTTTGGAAGTGTTCGCTAACGCCACTTTAAAAGAACACAACACGTTTTAAAAGAGCAGTGTTTCAAATCGGAATATACCTAAAAACTGCCAACTGTACAATCCGTATTCAAACTTACTTCGGTTCAGTAAAGACGGGTTATGCACATGCACATGAATTATACTGGATCTTTTTTACCTTATAAAATATTCGAGACATGTTAGTATTGCGATCAATGCAGACGACAAATGCAGACGAATATGCAGACAACCGTGTTACAGGTGGCCGTGTTTGTCTTTAATCCTTACAGGGTCAAAGGTGAAAACACGGGCTTTTGCGGAAGGCACAGATTAAGATCAGACACACACAGAACGTGCAGTCTCATCTTGGATCTGTACCGTCCGCTTGTGAAGTCTTGCCAATGGTTAATATTCACTACCCACACTTTGATAAGGATCATTTAAATATTCAACACGAGTACACCTCACAACCATATGGATTCACAGATTATTTAACTCTTTACCAAACGACAAAATTTTAGACTGGCCCAAATTGAAAGCATTTGCAGACGACAAAATAAATGTGGCCAAAAAAAGTGAAATTTGTTTTGGAAAGGGTAGAAAACATTGCGGGAAAAGGAGAAAATGCTGGTTACCAGCATTTTCTCCTTTTCCCACAATGCTTTCAAAAGGCTTCTTTCTCAGGGTCGTTAAAAGTCGGGACTGTGTGGTAAAGGGTTAATTACATCGGTGTGGCAACGTATCGTATTGGAAAACCATGCCTGTTGCATGTAACACATATGAGCCATACTCTGTGAAAAGGGGGCTTACTGCGAAAATTATCGGCCCAGGTCAGTCTGCGCAGTACGCGCAGACTGACCTGGGCCGAAAATTATCGCTACTGGTCTTTTCAAATATGTCAAAAGACCAGTCTACCTTATGATACAGTCGGTTCATTCGGCATACCTCGGGTGATCCGGTGATCAAATCCCTCGGCTGTATCACGTAGCTTGATATGCACCTACACGGTACATTTCGCACATCTCCGGAAGCACACCGCTTTACCGTTATTGAAATTGTAAGGCTCCTCTTTAGAAAGAACGCATGAGTAAATTTTCTATCGTTATCTTTCTAAGAGTATTTCAGTCGGCAAACAGTTTGTACATTCAATTTTTAGCGTGGTTTATCAATTCCGTTAGGAGCTTTCATCGACAGATCGATAGAAGTGAATAACTTCACGGTGGTTGTTCATGTCGTTGCTAAGCGATCTACAGGGGCGCCACCATGTTTAAAATCATGTGATTGGTAGTTCAAAATGGAAGCCTCCCTTATACAAACGAGGTTAGATGTAGGTACGGAATCGGCCGAGTTGTGACGAGTGACAGTCGGTTGTTAGACACATTGAATATTATGGATCCCAAATTATGCGATTCTTGCTTAGTATGATGCATCAGGGTGCATATTGTGCAAAGTACTAGTGAAGAGAAGAAGAGCATAGATAGGCGCCCTATCCACAGCAATATAGCTGAAATAATGTTGAAAATAGTGTTTACACTATCCTGCTTTTTTTTCCCTGTATAAATTTGCTAAAAGTATTGTAAATTACTAACATTCAGCAATGAAATTGATTGATTGATTGTATGGTGTTTAACGCCGTTTTGAACATTCTTTCAGTTATATCACGGCGGCCAGTGCACCTATCCATGCTTTCCTGGAGTGTCTGTTACCAGTACTCCGCACAATATTCTTTCCAAGCCACTGGCTACTTTCCCACATAACCATCGTCGAAACAATGGTCAGCGGTGAGAGAGGAATGAATCCTGTCGCGATGACTATCATCAATCCTTGGAAAGAAATTGGCCAAGCCGGGGATCGAACCAGCGATCTCCTATTCTCAAGTCGTGTACGCTACCGACTGAGCTACGGGGGCTTGGCTCAGCAATGAAAATTCTGGTATATAGCAAAGATATGCTTGATTACGTGTGGTATGATTAATACGGTTGGCTGCACAGGGATGAAACCTTATTGATCTATGCTCTGTGAAATGGAGTTTTAATGCATTTGCAAAATGACATCGACCCACGTCAGCCTGCTAGGTCCGCAAAGGCTGCCGGTTGGTAGACAAAATGGATTTTATGGATCCATGATTATGTGACGAATTGCTTGGTATTAATGTTTCACGGAGATACATTGAATCCCATTTTGCCATAGCTCTCGATATTTGAATGTCTTAAGGACAGAACTTTAGCAATTTTATTTTCGCTTGATTTTAAGCAAAATGAAAATTAGTAGTTGATAATATGTACCTTGCGGATCACCCCACCTAGGTACCCCCCAAGACCCAGTTTCCCGTCTTAAAAAAAAACCGGTTTTATCCCGTTTTTATTTTGACCCAGTTTTCCCTTTTAATAAAATCGGTATCCTCGCCATCCTCGTGTCATCGATCCCCCTATGACTCGGTCTCCCTTTTTTAAAAAGAAAATCTACGCCCCTATGACTCAGTCTCCCGGTCTCCTTATTTTTACTTTCTAAATTTATAACCCTCCCGAGTTATAAATTTTTATACGATAAAAAAATTGAAAATTTTTCGAGTAAAATCCCGTTAAAAGGTGTGTATAAAATGCGCGTTTCCAAAATTATTGCTGATTTAGAAAATACTCGCGAGATAAAAGTACTAGATACTTTAACTCGGGAAGAGAGAGAAAAATTATTGGAACATATAGAGTGTTTATCCATTATGAGAAAAAATTTCAATGGCAACGAGGAGGAGGTAAAAAACGATGACAACTATATTGACTACGGCGGTTTCGACGATGTGCCGTATGTTAATACATTTTTTGTAGATATGCCTAAGGTTTTTCTTTTTGATAATTTTGGGCCGATTAAAGATCATATATATTATTTATATAGTAAAATTTTAGAAGAAGTGGAAGCAATCTTTAATATAAGATTTAAAATTTTTAGTGAAGCCCATGGTTCTGGTAACTGCATAGAAAAAATTATTGGAATTCATAATTCAACCAGCCTACTTAACGAAATTCATAGTTTTTTACGTTCGCTTAGGGGTCTGTTCCTCGATGAACGCGTTTTTTTTTCATTCGGGTTTACCATACCGGAAGAGGGTTTTATATCAGACTTCGCGTTCGATGAAGAAGAAACGAATTATAACTTCCCGCCCCGGTTGGCGTATTTAACGAATATAAAATGCATGATCTGCGATAAAAATAAACCGTGCGTACTTTTTGTTAGTTGCGGCCATATTCCTATATGCGTAGGCTGCGATAGGAGAAATAGGTGTCCGTTTTGCGGGAAGGTCAATAATTTAAAATTTAAAATCGATTTCGGAGAAGGTAATTAATAAAAAATAAAATAAATTTATAACTTTCGCGAAAGTTATAAATTTTATTTTTTTTATAAAAAGAGCGGTTTAAAAAAATTTGAAATTCTCTAATTTTATCAAGCTTAAAAACACATATAAAAATGAGCTTGTTTAAAATAATTTATGCTTATATAAAAAAAACTCGTGAGATAAAAGTATTAAATACTTTAACTCAGGAAGAGAGAGAAAAATTAGAGGAACATATAAAACTTTTATCCGTTATGAGAAGAGAATTTAATGGCGTTCTAGTTTATAAAAATAACAGGTCTGGTATAGTTAGATTTGTCGATGACTTTTTGCATTTTCCCACGGTTATTGTAGAAGATGAATTAGTTTTTGTGGGGGTTGATATACCTAGAGATTTTATTTTACGCTATTTTCAGCCGATTAAAGATTATATATATTATTTATATAGTAATAGTTTAAAAGAAGAAGAAGTAGTTTTTCACGTAAGACTAGGATGCTACACCGATATTAATAATGAATACATCGAACACGAAAAAATTATCGAAATTGGTGAATCAGGCCGTTTACTTAACGAAATTAATATTTTTCTTTTTGAATTAATGGAGACGCATTATTCCGGAGCCATTTTTCTTTTTAATTTGGGTTTTAGGGTGTCAGAAGGGGATTATGAGGATGTTATACGTCTTCTTCTTGGTGATAATGAAGAAGAAGAAGAATTATATTCCCAACCAGTACCGTCCTATTTATCGAGTATAGAATGTTCGGTCTGTTTTAGCGAAAAATCGTGCGTACTTTTTACCGATTGCGGACATATTCCTATATGCGCAGCTTGCGATAGAACGAATAAATGCCCCGTTTGTAGAAAGGAAAGTATTAAAAAATTTATAATTTCCCCCTCGTAAAACGTAAAATTTAAATATATATTTTTTTTATTAAAAATATATATTTTATCTATTGAAAAGAGTTAATAATAATTTTTTCTTTTTTCTAAAACGAGCGTTTTCTTCTTTTAGTTTATTTATCTTAGCTAATAACGCTTTAATATTAGCGTTATTTTTCGCGATTTTTTCGTTATAATGCGTTTCCGGGTCGGTCATCGTTAACGATTCTTTTTTATCCATTTTAAAGTTAATTATCATTTTTTTTATTTGAATATTAAAGATTTAGCCGCTTGTATATAAAAATGGAAGATTATTTAGGAATTACTATTAATAATAAGTTAGACGATCTTTTATCCGAACACGGAAAAAAGCTTCTCGAAGGTTATTATTATCAGTACGATGACGATACTCCTTAAAGAGTATTCGCTCGTGCCGCGGTTAGTTATTCCAATAATTTAAAACACGCGCAAAGAATTTACGATTATGCGTCAACTCAATTATTTATGTTTTCTTCCCCTATCGTAGCGAACGCGGGAAAGTCTTCTAAAAGGGGATTACCTATTTCTTGTTTCGTTTCTCATATTCCGGATAAGATAGACGGTATTGTCGAACATTTAGCGGATACGTGCTGGTCTTTAATCGTAGGCGGTGGTGTCGGTGCCGATTGGAGTTCGGTAAGATCGGCCGACAGTAAGTCATCCGGACCGGTATCTTTCTTATCCCCTATTAATTCCGTAGTGACTTCTTATAGGCAGGGAAAAACTAGAAAAGGAAGTTACGCCGCTTATCTTGATATTACTCATCCGGAAATAGTAGAATTTATTACTATGAGAATACCTACCGGAGGAGACGTTAATCGGAAAAATCTTAATTTATTTAACGGGGTTAATATTACTGACGACTTTATGCGCGCCGTAAAAAATGGTACCGATTACGATTTAATAGACCCTAAAACTAAAAAACGGACGCCTACGAGCGCGAGAAAAATATGGGAAATGATTTTAGAATCAAGAAGCAGAACCGGAACTCCCTATTTAAATTTTATCGATACGATTAATAAATCTCTTCCTGAAGAGATGAAAGAAAAAGGATTAAAAATTTATAGCAGTAATTTATGCAACGAAATCCATTTACCTACGGACGACAGTACCGCTGCCGTATGTTGTTTAGCTTCTTTAAACGCGGAATATCCTTATAAATGGACGTCGCGTGTCGTAGAAGATATCGTTCGTTTTTTGGATAACGTTTTAGAATCGTTTATTAAAAATTGTCCGCCAGAATTATCTAAAGCTAAAAAAGGAGCAATAAGAGACCGACCTTTAGGAATAGGAGTTATGGGATTCGGTTCCGCCTGCCGTAAGATGAATATTCCGTTCGAATCTTCCGACGCGAAAAAATTTAATATAGAGTTATTTTCTAAGCTGAAAACATACGCGGAAATGGCTACTTTAAAACTAGGGAAAGAACGAGGAGAATGTCCGTCTATGAAAGGAACGGGAAAAAGAAATTCACATTTAATAGCGGTCGCTCCTACCGCTAATATTTCTATTATCGCGAATTGTTCTCCTTCTATCGAACCCGTCGTAGCTAACGCTTTTATAACCAAAACGCGCGCCGGTATGTTTCTCGAGAAAGATAAATATTTAGAAAAAATTTTACGTCATCGAGGGTTAGATACGAAGAAAATATGGGATAGTATCACGAAAAATAAAGGGTCGGTAAGTCATCTTAATACTCCGATGCCGATTAATAAGGAAATTTTTAAGACGGCCGAAGAAATGGATCAGATTAAAATAATAGAATTAGCCGCGGATAGACAGAAGTACATATGCCAGGGTCAGTCTTTAAATATTTTTACGCTTTCGGGGGCTACTAAAAAATATATCCATAATATTCACTATAAAGCCTGGGAATTAGGTTGTAAAGGATTATATTATCTTAGGGGAGAGACGGACGGAAGATCCGAAGATATCTCCGTCTTAGAATGTTCTTTATGCGCTTCTTAACGTTAAATTTTTAACTTTTAAAAAAGTTATAAATTTGATTTTTTTAATTATTACGTTTTAAGTAAGTCGTAAATAATGAACGAAGAGTTATTTATAGAAGTTAATAAAAAACGGGGTTTGGCATTAGAAAAAGCGGAAGAAGATATGGAAAGGCTAGTTACCGAAGGAATAACGCACGTTGCCAATATTCGTGATGGCGTTAAAAACGTTTTAACCCGTTTTAATTTGAAAAAGGCTTCAGTGAGGGATTTTAATCACGATCTTCCGCCGTTTAATGAAGATGATTTTGCGTTAGTGGAAAAAACTTTTAATGATTTAAGGAGTGATACTTTAATACATTTTCATTGCATATTACTTTTTCGTAAGAGACACAGAGTATGCGGTTCACCACTTGGCGGTGCAATAAATTTTACGAGAGCCATTTTAAAATGTTTAGGTAAAGTAAAAAAATATGATAATAAAATCGATAGTCTTATAACTATGATTAAACTGGAAGAATTTAGCGAGGATATTGTTCTCGCTGTTTACTTAATAAAAGGCGTTTTGCCTTTTATTATTAAAACGTTTAAGAGAATAGGCGTGTTATACGTACAGTTTTAAAAGAATTTATAACTTAATTTTAAGTTATAAATTTGTTTTTTTAAAGATTTTTTTATATAAATCGGGAAATAATGAACTTAAATTTATTTAAAAAAGTTAATAAAAAAAATGCCCTCGAATTAGAAGACGTTGTACCCGAAATAAGGTGTTTGGCTCTCGGGTTGACGGGGTATACCAACGATAGTTTTAAATTTCTCCGCGAAATTTTAATTCGTATTTCTAAAATCGTAGGCCCTTTTTGGTTTCATATTCCCGATTCGCTCCTCGAAGACGGATATTACGAAATTACGCGTATCTTAACGGATATTTGTAATTATCGTCGTTGTTACGCGGAAAACGGCGAACTTAAGCGAAAGTCGCACGCTTATTACGTGAATGATATAATCGAAGAATTACACTATGTTATTCGCGGACGGATCAGAGGGATTATTATAAGGGTACGCGGGGAATGGAGAAATATTAAAAATGAAGCCGAACGAGAAAAAATTCGTGAGGATGTTAAATATGCCGTTTACGTCTTAGTCGAACTTCTCACCGTTCTAAAAGAAGGGGAGAAAAAAATAGCTAATTTATACGTAAAAAATTTATAACTTAAACTAAAGTTATAAATTTATCGCGACAGTCGCAAGTAATCCTCGAGAAAACAAACCGGTATTTCCTTTACCGCAATTTCGTCTTTTATCTTCGATATTATATCGAGAAACCATTTTATCGTAGGATCTTGGTATTTTTCGTGGATTCCGGAAAACGTGATTCGCCCCGTCCTAAAAACGGTTATAGTAATATCTTTTTCTTCATCTCGTCCGCGAAACTTTTCGTAGGTTATTTCCTTTCTCGAACTTATTTCGTTATTTTTTCGAACTTATAAACCGGCATATCTTTTACGGACCCCACGGGCACGTTAAATCGAGACGTCGTAAAATTTCCGTTTATCGCGGCGATAAGGTTATGATTTTCGAAAAAATATTTTTCTAATTTTTCTCCGTTTATACGGAAACCTAAATTAGAGGTAACGTTTCTCATTAGTGACACTAGACTTACGTTTAAACTATTTAACGAAGAACACGAGGGAGTATCTTTTAGTACGGCCCATAAAAAAACTAACCCCTTTTCGCAATGTTCGCGGCTTTTACATCCCGCATTCTGTATTAAGCCATTTCTAAATAGTTTTAACGCGATTTTTTTATTGTCGAAGAAAAAGGAAAACGAAATACAATTCGAGAAATTTTTATTTTTTCTTTTTTTAACTTTTTTTCCTATTTCTTTTTGTTTGTAACTCATATACGTTAACTCCGCCGACGGAGTTATCTCGTCGAACAGTTTTTCTAAGTTAAGATCGCGCATATTAGTGTAAGCGAGAAACAATTGAGTAGAAACTTTTACGTCCATTTTTAAAAATTGATTTTTAAAAATTAGTTTTTTAAATCAATCGTCAGTAATATGGCGAGTAATAACGATTATATAAACTATAAAGATTTCGATATAGAAAAACTAAGCCTTTGCGAAGGTAAAAAAAACGAGAATCACGGAGGTTTCTGGACATTTAATATCGAGTACGTGTATCCAGACGGAGAACCGAGAAGTTTACGGTTACGTTCCCCCCTCCTGTTTTCTTACGGAATTAAGAAAAATAAATTATCGAAAGATCATTATATGTTAATGAAATCTTTTTACGACGATAACGAAATGGGGGAAAAAGAAATCGAGTTTAGAAAAACGTTAGATAGTATTTCGGATTTTTTAAGAAAAGAAATAGAAAAAATAAAATTTGGAGATAAAGATCGTTTATTAAAATGCGAACATTTAGGAAAAATGGATATTACCAAGGATAACGGGTCTTTTTTCCCGAAATTAAGAGAAATAAAATTCGGCGATAAAAAAGATAAGACCGAGATAAAGGCCCTCTTTTATGAAAAAGCGAAAGATGGAAAACTAACGGAAATAAAACCTTCTTTTATCAAGAATAAACCTTGTAAAGTAATAGTTTACATGGATATAGCGGACATTTTTATTCGGGTTAACAATCCCGTGTTTAAAATACGTACTTATATTTCGGACGCTATCGTTGTTACAACGAACGTTTCTTATCCTAATAGTTGGGTAAAAACGTCGAATATAAGTATAGGCTCGGACGACGAAGACGAGGAAGAAGCAAAAACGCGAGCGAGTATAGAGTTCGACGACGAAGACGAAGTTAACGAAACCAAAGAAAAATAAATAATTTAAAAATTTATAAATTTATAACTTTTTTTAAAAGTTATAAATTTTTTTTATAAATCGAGTTCTACGAGTATCGTTAAATAAGAATTTTTCGCGCCAGGATTATCGGTCTTCGTTAAAAAGTTTATAATGTCGCATCGATTTAATTCTAAAGGCTGAGGAAAAATTACGCAGCTACAGCCCTCTCCTACTTTTTTTTATTAAAGAGTAGTCGGTTTCTTCGATACCGTTTATTACTACGTTAATTTTAGCTTCTTCGTCTAAAATATCGTTTCCCGTTAAAACCGTTAAGGAACCTCTTATAATCCTACCGGGGGCGGACATACAATAACCGCCTAAACGGTGTGATCTTCCGCTACTACCGTTACCGAAAGAAAACTCGTAATTTCCTTTCGTTAAAGGCCCTTGTTCTTCGGCGTGAATACTTATTATAGTTTTTTTACTTATTTCTTCCCTTATTAACGGTATAAATCCCGCCGAAAAAGACGCTAACCGCTCCGTTAAAAAAGATTTAGATACGGCGTCATTATTACTGCGCGGTTTTGGTAAATTCGTAATTCTTTGTCCGTTCATATTTATTAACCCTTTCGCGCTAAAAGATCCGTCGTCGTTTCTCGTTAAAGAGTTGTCTCGTTCGCGGATAGTTAATAACTGCGTAGCGAGAAAAGATCTAGTTACGGGATCGTCCCAATTTGCCGGTTCGGGTAAGTTTTTAATTCTATTTCCCCCCATATCTATTTCTCCGTCGGCCGAAAAACTGCCGTCCTCTCGTTTAACTAATCCGCCGCTTATACCGTCTACGTATTTTTTATTAGCGGTTTCATTCGGATCAGTAGGATCACCTAAGTTTTTTATCTTATTAAATCCCATGTTTAAATATCCTAACATGTGATAACCCCCGTTTTCCATTAAAAAGCCGCCTTTAGCGTCTACGTAATGTTTAGTAGCTACGTCTTGAGGATTTTCGGGATTACTAACTCTCGTTAACGTATTACCGTTCATATTTATGGAACCGGTAACTTCCGTGGTTCCGTCTTTACGTAAAAAATTATTATTGACGTAAGAGATCGAAATACCGTCTTCGCTAGGTTTCACTTCGTCCATTCTTCCGAATTTATCGACGGGCATCTTTTTTAATAAACTAAAAAAGTTTATTTAAAACGCGACGAAATTCGTGGCCGGAAGTTAGCTCTTTTAGAACGAACAAACATAAATGACCGCAAAATATTTGATCGGCCCGCTGTAATTGGATCGTGTTATAAAGTATCGGATTTTCTAAGTAGTTTTCTATTTCGATAGGCGGTCTCATGCCGTAACTATCGAAATAATTTTTAAGTTTTCCGTCTTTATACCAAGCGACCCAATGCGTGCCGGGGCCGTTAGAATCGTCTAAATTTAACACTCCGCATTCTTTTTTCCTAGGTTTTTTAGGCAAAGCGTTTCTTACGAACACTCCCCTAAAAGAAGGTATCTTTAATCTTTTAGCGGCGTCTTCCAGTTCGAAGTTACTTAACGGTTTATTAGGTAAAATTACGTTTTTAATCGAGATATCCCGCATTTTTTTAAAACTTAAATATTTTTAATGTTTTCGTTATCGACCCAAGAATTAAACTCGTCGGAATATCCTTTCCATTTTACCAAAGATTTATTTTTCCCTTTTTTAATAACCTTTTCTATCCTAAATAATTCCTGACTAGTTTTTTGTAGTTCGGGCTCGTAAAAAGAACCTTTTATTTCTTCTCCGTTAAGATCCTCGATTTTATACGTTACGGGCGAAGTATTTTTTATTTCGGAAATCGTAAAAACTTCTTCGGTCCATCTCGTAGTATATCCCTTTTCAAAAGTCTTTTTCTTTTTAGATATCCTTATTTTATCGCCTACGGAAAACTTCGGATTTACATCCCTCGTTCCGTGTCCTTCGGGATAAAGAGTTTTCCAAACGATATTTTCGTTTACCTTTTTACTAGCGTTTACGGGCGTCATCTTAATAGAAGAATGTTTCGCGTTATTGTATTCTTTTACGAGAACGGGTAACGCGTTAACGTAAACGTTAGTTGAATTAGCGGAAAAATATTTCCACACTTTTTCTTTCATCGTTCTAATCCATCTACTACGCTAGATTTTTCTTCGTTTTCGGTAGAGTACAATTCTATTAGTTTTTTAACGTCGGCGTTATAAAACTCTTTACCTTTATCCGTCCATATTTTTTCTGGTTTTCTCTCTTTAAAAATAGTCTTTAACGCTTCGGCGACGGATTTTCCCGTTTTATTTTTTAACGGTATTAACCAACCGTACTTGGAAAAAATATCGATAACGGCGAGAAGATATTTAATACCCTTATTATATTTAGAAAATGCCTGCATGTCTACTAAATCTGCGGCCCAAATTCTATCGACACCGTTTACTAAGACTCTCCTTTTCTTAAATTTTCCTTTTACGGGTTTATGTAATTCTTCCGATAAACTCGTCATGACGAATTTTTTTTTTTATTAACACCCATTCCGAATCTTTTCTTCGCTCCGATTAGATTACCGATGACCGATCGCTCTATTTTTTCCCTTAACATGGGATTATAAATCCCCTTTAATTCCTTTAACATATTAGCGTCCCAAATAGAATTTCTGGTTGCCGTGTCATCGTATTTAAGGTAGCAAATGTCGTGATGATAAGCCGCTTTATCTACGCGGTTTATCGGCTTACTAAATTCTTTAGGCGTTAAATCTTCGTTGAGCCTTTTATTCAACTTAGTACCGGGACCGGTAAAGTTATGACCTGGGAGATGCATTTCGACGGGTAAGTTATTTATAAACTTGTTTAGTAATGAGCCGCCTTTTTTTTTTTTTTAACGAATTTGGTTTTCGTATTTCCGCATACGACGCATTTACCGCGCGCCATATGTCTACCGTTTTTAGTAACGACGTGCTGTACATTATTAGTATCGGTAACTTTTCTACATTTAACGCAATACATTTTTTTATAAGTTTAAACTTTTTTTAATTAAAGAAAAAATGGATATAGCCGATTTATCGTGGAACGAAATAGATATGAAAAAACGCAATAGCCCTATGTTACCTAAAAGCTTAAGAGGGATAATAGTCGGTAAATCCGGCTGCGGTAAGACTACGCTTTTAATAAATCTTTTAATAAAGCCGGGGTGGTTGGATTACGAAAATTTAATGGTTTTCGGGAGAAGCCTTTTTCAGCCCGAATATCGTTTACTTAAAAAAGCCTTCGAAGAAAAATTACCGAAAGAGGCAATTTTGCGGTTATTTAAAGAGCGAGATTTAATTCGAAGCGAGAACGTTTCGCTGGAAACTTTGATCGAAGAATGGGCAAAAACCTTAGCGAATAAATCGGATATAAGATGCAGTTTTTTCGAATGCACCAACGATGTCCCCGATCCGAGAGAATTAAACGCGAAAGATAAAAATTTAATGATATTCGACGATTTACTTTTAGAAAAACAAAATAAATGCGAGAGTTATTTCGTACGCGGAAGGCATAGTAACGCTGATTGTTTTTATCTTTCGCAAAACTATTTTAGGCTGCCTAGGCAAACTATTAGAGAAAACGCGAATTTTTTTTGTCTTTTTAAGCAAGACCACGCAAATATTAACCATATTTATAGAGATCACGTAAGCTGTGATATGACTAAAGAAGAATTTAGTAATTTCTGTGGAAAAGTCTGGGAAAAACCTCACAGTTTTATCGTTATCGATTTATCGAGTAAAAAATGCGACGGAAAATACAGAGACGGGCTAGATAACTTTTATATGCCTGAGTCGGTAAAAAAAATGAAATAAGAATTAAAAAAATTAAATTATATTCGCAAAAATGGCTTACTCGAATAATATATTAATAATAGACGAAGATCCGCCGGAAAATGAAGATGGAATGACGGAAAGCGATCGAATTCATTTTGGAACGTATCACGGGAAAAACGCGTATGTGCTTATAAACGATAACAAATTATGGGATAAAGAATACAATTTTTTAAAAGAACTAACGCTTGTGATCCGAGAAATAAAGGGATATTATCTCTTTTCGGACGTTAATTTTAGGCTGCATCTGCGAGAATATTATATTAACGAATTCGAGTTAGACAGTTTTACCGAAGAAAAATTATTAAAATTATGGAAGGCGATCGAAAAATTAATAGATTTTAAAGCGATGTTAGAGATGGGTTGGCCGCACATAGAATATTAAATATATTTTTTTTAAAAAGAATATATTTCTTTTTTAAAAAATGGAAGATCTTTTAAAACGAGTAGTCGAAAACACGCGACCGAAAGAATCTTTACAAATTATAGTAAGCGACGATACGACTTTGTTTACGACTAATTTTAATCCTCCTATCCGACTGGATTACGAAAGAAAATACGAAATAGCTTTAGTGAACCTGGAAACGTATTACTCTTTTCCTAATATTAACGAGTCGAATAACGCGTTTATTTATTCTCCGGACGAGGGCGCTTCTTGGTTTAAAATAATGATACCAGAAGGAAGTTATGACCTTATGGACATTAACGATACTATTCATCAGGAAATGAGAAAAAATGGTCACGCCGATTTAGTTAACGATAATTATCCTATTAATATTTCCGCGAATACGAATACCCTAAAATCTATTCTTATCCTGGAAAACGGTTACGAAGTAGATTTTAATCATCCGAATTCCATTTCCAAAGTACTAGGTTTTACTCGCGCGAAATACGTTAAAGGTTTTCACGAATCCGAAAACGTAGTGAATATTCTCAGTATAAATTCGGTGCTCGTTAACGTCGATATTATTTCGGGAAGCTACGTTAATGGATTAATGCGAAATACGATTTACTCTTTTTTCCCGAATGTCGCGCCGGGATATAAGATAATAGAATCCCCGCTTAATTTAGTATATTTACCGATAACGTTAAGAGATATACATAATATGGAAGTAAAAATTACGGATCAAGACGGAAATTTATTAAATCTCAGAGGGGAAAATATAACGATCAGATTTCATATTAGAGAATCGTAAAAATAAAAACGCATTTAAAAAATTTAAAAACGAATAAAAAAATATGACTAGGTACGCGAACGTTAAAGTAAATATATCGGACGGACAAAAGAATAAACTTAAATCCGCTATTAAAAAAAGTTGTCAAGTTAATATTCGTTTAACACGAGAAGATTTAAACGGTAACGACGTTTTAGCCGTTACCTCGTCTCAAGCGAAAAAAATAGCGAAAGCTTTCGAAAAAGGTACCGGGGTAACGATAAGAATGTCCGCTAAACAGCTTAAACATAACGCTAAAATAGAAGGAGGTTTTTTAGGAATGTTGGCGGGTTTAGCCGCTAGCACTTTACCGGCTATAGCTAAAACCGTTTTACCCACGTTAGGAGTAGGAGCTCTTTCCGGTTTAGCTTCATCGGGAGTACAAAAAGCTATGGGATCCGGACTTTATCTTAAAAAAGGAGGTTGCGTTTGTCGAGTGCAAACCGACGGAGAAGGACTTTATTTAAGTCCGTATAAAGGTAAAGGATTAAAATCCACCGGTAGCGGTTTATATTTAAAACGAGGAGGAAAATTTTACGACGGAAAAGGTCTTATTTTAGGGCCTAATAGTCCTTTCGCTAATATTCCTATTTTAGGGGCCATATTATAAGTTTATAACGTAAAACTTATAATATAAAAAAAGGATGAATGTATTTAAATTTAACGTTAAATCGAAAATTTATAATCCGAAAACGATTCAATGGCGAGTCATAAATAATTTAAAATATCCGCCGATAAAAATAAACCCGATAACCTGGGAAATCCGTTGTCAAAAAAATTTTACCTTAGCTCCCGGAAAAGTAATTTACGCGGAATTAGGTTTAGGTTTTACGTCGACTAAAGGAGTAATTTTAGTTTCTTTAGATTATCATTTGAGATATAAAAAATGCAGTTTACAAAACGAAATTAGTTGGGGGGATGTCGCGAATATTACAGTCACGATTACTAATAATTCTGAAAAAGAAGTAACGATAAAAGAAAACGAACTTTTATGTTTCGTTTATTATCAGTATCAAAAAATTTTACTCGTTTTAAAAATGACGGAGATGAAAGATATTAATATATATCCGGAAATACCTACGGCTCCTCCGGCAGACGAAGGTCACGGCTATTGTTTACAAAAAATTAACGAAATACAAACTTTTTTAGAAGGCGAGATAACGAAAAGGGGGGCGTTAAGTAAGAAATATTTTAGAGCCGCGAGTATCGTAGATAAAATAGACGTCGTTTTAATAACGATTACTACGGCGGGCGGAATAGGGGGAATAGGTTTATTAACTACGGTAGTTTCGATACCGGCGGTTATAACGATAGAAGGTATCGCGGGTTTTTGCGGTTTATTAAGTTTAGCCGGAAAATACGTCGTAAACAATTTGAGGAAAAAGGCGGAAAAACACGAAAAGATTAAAATCGTCGCCGTTACTAAATTAGATACTATATCGTCGCACGTTTCGAAAGCTTTATCGGACGATAAAGTCACGGACGAAGAGTTTAAACTAATCGTCGAGGAATTAGAAAAATACAAGAAGATGAAGGAAGAAATCAGGTCTAAATTTAAGAAAAAGATTACGAGCGGAACGGAAGAGGAGTTAATAGAGAAAGGAAGAAGAGAACAGCGCGAGTCCTTTCGGAAGTTGGTTGAAAAACATCGTGCCACGCCGCTGGAATATTAAAAAGCCTATAATTAAGTTTTCGTGTAGTTTTAGTTACGAAACGGCATAAAAAATAAATTCTAATAAAAAAAAATGTCTTTTATAAAAATTAAAAATCCCGCGGAAAGGGAAAGAATTGTAAAAGAATTTGACGAAATAAAAAAAAATATTCGCGCGAACGAATTAGCGGAAAAAACGGGTAAAATAGAATTACGAGAGGATCTTTCGGAGTTATTTAAACCCGTTACGGAGGCGCAGAAAACTACGGCGAAAGAGATTACTGAAGGTCTTAGACCTATTAAAGAAGGTATCGAGCAATTACCTCAAAGAATACCTCGACAAAAAATGCCTTTACATCTTTTTATACAAGAAAAATATCCTTCTGTTGCCCCTCCCGCTTATAGTTCTCCATTACCATCAACATCTAAAGAGGAAATATACAGAATTTTTCCAGGCAGCGATATCGATTTTGGTATATACGAAAAAGGGGGAGAATTTTTTATAGGTGATAAAGAAGTTTACTTAAACGACGACCGTAAAAAAAATTTTATCGGTGAAAAACCTTACATTCTAACAAATGGATTGTGGGAACTTCTTACAGAGAGAAACCCCGACCCAGGAAATGCTACCGCTAATGACATTTCAACATACACCAAAATTTTAAAAAAAAGTAACACTATGTACTTTAAAAATGATCTGTCAACTGGGGAAAAAAAATCCATTAACCCTAAATTTAGAAAAACGGGAAAATGGGATATTATTATTAACCCCGCTTGGGAAGAAATGCAAAAAGGTAAGGGGAAAGGAAAAAGTAAAAAAACTGGTAAAGGCCTTAAAAAAGTCATTATTCCTTGCGATCCTAACGCGTTACTGGAAAAACTCGACTTACTTATAGCTAGTAAAGTGGCCGGTAATACGGGTTTAAGAAACGAATTAGTAAGCGTATGTGACGAATTAAAAAGGCAAGGTGTTTTCGGAAATGAAACTTATAAAAGAATAACGTCCTTATTATAAAATATGCACGTTTATAGGAAATGAGGATTTACTAGAAGGAATAGATACGGCGGAGCCGGAATCTTCGACAGCTTAGCTAACTTTTTTGCGAGACTTTTAAGTAGTAGCGCGGCTAAACAAATCGCTTCTTCTGCCGTCGATGTAGGAAAGAGCGTCGCTAAGGAAGGAGCTAAAAAAGCTTTAGAAGCCGGAAAAAGCGCAGCGGTTGATGCGGGAAAAAAGTTAATCGAAAAGGCTTTAACGCCTAAATCTAAGAAAATTTTGAAAAAGTATAACGCGTTACCCGCGCTAACGACTTCGAAAAACGTGAACGCTTTGATAGACGGGAGTGGTAACGATCCGATAGCGATACGAGAATTAGTTAAAAAATTAAATAGCGGCGCGGGGATTAAAACAACTTAAAAAGTTATAATAATTTAAAAAATTATTATAACCTAATAAAAATGAGCATTTTAGACATTACCGAAACGGCTTTTAAAGACGATAGTATCGAAGAGTACGAATATTTCGAGTACTTACCGATCGTAGGTGCCGTTAATAATCTTAACCAACCTAGCGGAGTTATTACGATTAATATCGAAACTCAAGATATTTTTATGCATCCGAGCGAAAGCTATTTACTTATAGAAGGTAAATTAGTAAAAAATGATGATACGAGATACGCAAACGCGGACAATATCGCTTTAACGAACAACGGTTTAATGTATCTTTTTAGTACTATTACCTACGACCTTTCCGGTAAAGAGATTGAAAGAATAAATCATCCGGGACGGGCTAGCACTATACTCGGATTATTAAAATACGATGACGATTTTTCTAAATCGCGTGGTTTAAACCAACTGTGGTATAAGGATACGAGCGTTGTAGCGAGTGCGGAGGATGATAGTACAAATATAGGTTTTAAAGTAAGGCATGAACTCATTATTAAGAAACCCGGAACAAAAGGTTCATTCGAATTTAAAATCCCATTAAAACATATTTTCGGTTTTTGCGAAGATTACGATAAAGTAATATACGGAATGAAGCAAACTCTTTATTTAACGAGAGCGGGTGATAATGATGCCATTTTTAAAAGTGATGCGGTGGATGGTGGGGGTAATCCTGCTGTTGTTAATGGTAAAGTTGTTCTAGAAAGAATAGCGTGGTTTATGCCCCACGTGTTGCCCACGGATAAGTATAAAATGGAACTTTATAAACATATCCAGAACAAAGGAACCTTTCCGGTTAATTATAGGATGATACAATGCGATACCGCGCAAGTTCCTCAAATGCAATCATTTACCTGGAGACTCGCCGTTAAAACGTCGCCTGAGTTTCCGCGTTACATTATTATCGGCTTTCAAACTGAAAACAAAATAATCAAGACAGAAATCCGGCTGTATTCGACCACGTTAACGTTACGGATATTCACGTTACGTTAAATTCTTTTAAGTATCCGAGAACGGACTACAAACTTTCTTTTGCTAATCAACAATTCTGTAGAGCGTACGGAGATGTTAGCGAATTTAGATCAAAGTTTTTTCTCATGGACGATTTAGCCTCAAATCCTAATTTTACTCCTTTAGAGTATAAAGACCTTTATCCTATGTTTTTGTTTGACGTTAGTAAACAAAGCGAAAGAATAAAATATTCCGTAACCGATATTCACGTTAAAGCGAATTTTGACGTGAATATACTCGCGAACACGCACGCGTACGCCGTTATACTTAGCGATAGGGTAATAAACTTCCAGTCCGACGGAAATAAAATGAGCGTAATATATTAAAATTTTATTACGAAAAAACGTAATAAAAATTGACTAATACTTTTAATAAATATACGTCGCGTTATAAAAAAATGACGAGTTACATTTCGAGCTTATTTCCTCAATCGCGCAACCTTTAAGGACACGAATAGTTAATTTCGGTAATTGGTTATCTAACGCCGTAAGTCCTTCGGATATTCCTCAAGCGCTGGACGACCTTAGAACGCACGTAAGAAGATCGATAGCACTGCCCCCGCCTCGAGTTAGAGCGCCGACTCAGTCGAGAATTAGGTTACGCGCCAGACCTTCCGATCGGGTACCTTTAGCGCCGAAACCTCCTACTATTAAAGAACGGTTTAATATTACTCTAAAAAGATCGGCGTTTAAGGGTTATACTAGAGTACATAAAATAGACGGAAAAGAGGGTTATTTAACCGACGAATTTTTAGACGAAACGAGGGATTCTATTCTCGGCGTTCTTAGAAATAACTTACAGAAAAAAATAAAGTTAGTTCTTAAATGTAAATACTATCACCAATCGGACGTGTTAAACGTAGAAATGGAATTCGCTTTTCACTCGAGTCAATATTTAAACTTAAATAGGAACGACGTTGATGATTTATTACTAGACATGTGGAACGAAATCGACGAAAAAATGGATAAATTCGAGCGAGAAGGTAGCGGATGGGCTTTCGTATCTATAACGTCGTTGGAAATACACACGGTCGTTTACGAGCCTTTGGGAGCCGATGGATGGCTAGATTTACCGGATTGGATAAAAAATAAAAAGGCCGTTATTAATGTAAAAAATAAGGATAATAAATGTTTTTTATGGTGCGTTTTAAGAGCGTTAAATCCAAAAGAAAATAATGCTGAAAGAGTCGACGCGGATTTACGATCGAAAGAGAGCAGCTTAAACATGAACGGGATCGAATATCCGGTCAAGATCGAAGATATAACAAAGTTCGAGTCACGAAATCCGGAAATTAGCGTAAACGTTTTCGGTTACGAAGGCGAAAATTTTTTTCCTCTCAGAAACGCGAGCGTCGAAAAAGAGAATCACGTAGACCTGCTATTTATAAAAGAGAGCAAAACAAAAACGCATTACGCTCTCGTGAAAAACTTTAATCGGTTAATGAGAAGCAAGGTAACGAAGCATCACGGGAATATTTTTTTCTGTAAGCGTTGTCTAAACCATTTCGGAACCGTCGATCTCTTAGAAAAACATAAAAAATTCTGTAACGATCACGAAAGCGTTAGAATAGAGATGCCGGAAAAGGGAACCTTTATAAGTTTTAAAAATTATCGTAGAAAGCAGACGGTCCCCTTCGTCGTGTACGCCGATTTCGAGAGTGTTTTGGAACCTATACATACTTGCGAACCAGACCCGAAAAATAGTTTTACTATAAAACAAAATCATCACGTTCCTTGTAGTTTTTATTATCTCATAAAATGTTTCGACGATAACGTTTGTCCGCCTACTACTAGAAGTTACGTCGGAAAAGACGCGGGAGAAAAGTTTATAGAACGTTTAATATCCGACACGAAAGAAATTTACCGAAAGTATTATCGCGATAAAAAGCCTATTATCCTTACTAACGAAGAAGAGACGGATTACGAAAATAGTACGCGATGTTGGTTTTGCGATAAAGAATTTAATAATGATAAAGTAAGAGATCATTGTCATTTTACGGGTAAATATAGGGGAGCCGCGCATAGTTCGTGCAACTTAGACGCTAAAACTCCGGACTTTATCCCCGTTTATTTTCATAATCTTAGCGGTTACGACGCTCACCTTTTTATTAAAAGTCTCGGTAAACATATCGGTAAAATTAATTGCATCCTGAATAACGAGGAAAAATATATTAGTTTTAGTAAGGATATCGCCGTTGGCGAGAATAAGGAAAAAAAAATAATATGGCATAAACTTAGATTTATCGATACCTTTAAGTTTATGGCAACTAGTTTAGATAAACTTTCGAGTAATTTAAATGAAGACCAATTAAAAATTTTATCGCAATATTTTACGAAAGAAGAATTACCGTTAGTAAGAAAAAAGGGATTTTTCCCGTACGAATACTTAGACTCTTTTAAGAGACTTAAAGAAACGCGGTTACCACCTAAGGAGGCATTTTACTCCGCTTTATCCGGGGAACATATTACCAACGAGAACTACGCTCACGCGATAAACGTTTGGGAAACTTTTAACGCGAACACGCTGGAAGATTACTTAAAATTATACAATAAAACGGACGTTTTACTCCTAGCCGACGTTTTCGAAAACTTTAGAGACGTTTGCCATAAAAACTACGACTTGGATCCTAGTTGGTATTATACCGCCCCCGGTTTAGCTTGGGACGCCGCATTAAAAATAACCGAAATACAGTTAGAACTTTTATCGGAAACTGACATGCTTTTAATGATAGAAAATGGTTTAAGAGGCGGAATTAGCGTGTGTACGAAAAGATACTCGAAAGCGAATAATAAATACATGGGAGATAAATACGAGACGAGAGAGCCTTCGAAGTATTTAATATACGTAGACGCTAATGGTCTTTACTCCGGAGCGATGAGTGAGCCTTTACCTACGCGCGACTTTAAATGGATGACGGAAAACGAATTAAAAAACTGGGAAAAATATAACGGTAAAAAAGGAGAAGGTTGTATCTTAGAAGTAGAATTAGAATACCCTAAAAAGTTACACGATCTTCATAACGACTTTCCCTTAGCACCCGAACATTTAAAAGTAGAAAAAGTAAAAAAATTAATTCCTAATTTACGCGATAAAGAAAAATACGTTATACATTATCGGGCTTTAAAAACGTATATCGACTTAGGTCTGAAATTAAAAAACGTTAGCCGCGGATTTAAATTTAAAGAAAGTAATTGGCTTAAACCTTACATCGATCTTAATACCGCTTTGAGAACTAAAGCTAAAAACGACTTCGAAAAAGATTTTTTTAAGTTGATGAATAATTCCGTCTTCGGTAAAACGATGGAAAATATAAGAAACAGAGTAGACATAAAATTACTTTCCGCTCACGAATCTTATTTTTATAAAAAACAAACGGCTAAACCCAATTACGATCATACGACTATATTCGACGAAAATTTTGTGGCTTTACATATGAAGAAAACCTTAGTAAAATACGACAAGCCCGTTTACTTGGGTATGAGTATTTTAGATAACAGTAAAACGACTATGTTTAACGCTTATTATAATTATTTTAAGAAAAAGTATAACGATAAAGTTAAATTATTGTATACGGATACCCATAGTTTTATTCTCGAGATAGAGACGTACGACCTTTACGAAGATATTCGTTCGGACATTTCTAAAATGTTCGACACGAGTAACTATCCGCTCGACCATCCGTGTTATTATAACGGTAATAAGAAAGTACCCGGAAAGTTTAAAGACGAATTGGGGGGTAAAATTATGACGGAATTCGTAGGATTAAAAGCGAAAATGTACGCTTATAAAACCTCGGATGATAAGGAGGATAAAAGGTGTAAGGGTATAAAAAAGTCGATCGTTAAAAACGATTTACATTTCGGCGATTATAAAGAATGTTTATTCGATAAAAAAGTTCAGTACAGGCAGATGCGCGTATTAAGAAGTTACGGTCACGAAATGTACACGGAAAAAATAAACAAAAAATCGTTAAGTCACGACGACGATAAAAGAGTCATATTAGACGATAATATAAATACGTTAGCTTTGGGTCATTATAAGAACGAACAATAAAAAATTTATAACTTTTTTTAAAAAGTTATAAATTTATTTAGTTAAAAAACTTAAAAAAGGGGGAAACAGCGCTAACAATAAAATTATAACGCACATTACGAGAGAAACGATGTTTGTTGGTTGGGAATAAGCTCGATCATCCTCCTCGTCTTCCGATTCTTCGAGGTAAGGAAGAGGATCCCGTAAAATATTTCGTACTACGTGCATTCTTATATGATGTAAAGGAAGAGTGGGAGTTTCTCTCTGATTTGTCACCGCATCTACAATTCCTCTTAAATTCACAGCGTTATATCTAAAACTCCCTATCACGGTGCATGGTAAATTTTCTCGTTCTTCCAACGAAGGGTTAGGAAACCCGATACTTATATGCGGGCAATATTTTACGTCGTGCGACGGACGACTCGATAATATTTTAAATACCGCGCGATCATACCCTTTACATAATTTTTCTGTTCTAATGCAGTACGAATCATAAAAAAATAACCTCGCATCACGTTCTCTTAAGGACGTGCCCGCTCTACTAATTTCGTAGTAAACGGCCGGTTTTAAACTAAACATACAAAGCATAGTATTATTACATATACATTCGGACGAAGGAAATTCTACGAAACCCCTACTGGCCGCTACGTAATCACTAAAATAAATCTTATCTTCTAACGTTTTAGTTAGATGAACGATAAAAGTAGTTTCTAACTTCTTTAAAACTTTAATGTTCATGTTTGCCATGGGACTTTTTAGTTAAACTAAATTAGAAAATTTCGAAAATTTTTAAATTGCTATTTTTTAAAAAAAAAAATAAATTTATAACTCAACGAGTTATAAATTCTTTAAAAAAATACTAAGATTAGCGATTTCTGTGGCCATGGCCTAATATACTGCTTACATTTCCCTTTTTAAGCTCCCTCGCATAATTATGATCACTTTTTAAATCTTTATGTTTGTTGCTTAAAAAATAAAAATAATTAAAAAAAACGGTAAATTTCCTCACAACAAGCAATATATTTATTTTACATTTACGGTGTCTCTTATTCTTTCTATCTTCCTCTTCGGTTTCGAAAATTTTCGCGGTTTTACGTAATCTTTCCATTAATTCGTTCATAAATATTTTTACGTAAGGAATATATAATTCCTTTTCGCAACCCTCATGCCCTTTAGAGTAAGAACAAAAATCTTTCCTAATATCGAAGAGTTTTAAAAAATTATAAAATCCCCCTTTCGAAAGAGACTCATTTGATAAAATCTCGTTCATATTTATTACCTCCCGATCTATATATTCTAAAATCGTTTTTACGGGGATGCCGTTTAATCTATAATTCAAACTGCCTAACTCTATTTTATTATTTTCAGCCATATTTATTCCACGCTTTTTAACGGAATTACGCTCGAAAAATTTTCAAATTTTTTATCGTAGAAAAATTTATAACTCGGAAGGGTTATAAATTTAGAAAGTAAAAATAAGGAGACCGGGAGACTGAGTCATAGGGGCGTAGATTTTCTTTTTAAAAAAGGGAGACCGAGTCATAGGGGGATCGATGACACGAGGACGGCGAGGATACCGATTTTATTAAAAGGGAAAACTGGGTCAAAATAAAAACGGGATAAAACCGGTTTTTTTTTAAGACGGGAAACTGGGTCTTGGGGGGGTACCTAGGTGGGGTGATCCGCAAGGTACATATTATCAACTACTAAAATTGTTCTATTTCTGTTCATTTATCCTTGAACACACACACACATACACACACACACACACACACACATGCTTTGGGAAAAAGGGGTTTAATATGTCTCCGTGGTGAATCCCGAAGCAGTCAACCTGAAGGTTTTTACACCTATATTTCGTAAAAGATTAATCGCTAACTCTATCAACAATTGGTATACAGACCTTAGTAACAATTCCATCATTAACACCCTTTAGACACATTAAATCCACTTTTGAAATATCATTTTACCTTTTAAAAGTAACCATTCCGACTTACGGAGACGCTGTATAGAAATTACGCCTACTATCACATCAGCTATTAACATGTTGAAACAGGAAGACATAGATCGAACAAACAGGAAATATATCATAAGTATGCAGTTTAACAAAACTTAGAACGGCTTTCACTTCCTTTTGGTTTGTCCATATCACAGAGATATTAGAAAAACGTATCTAAAGAAATATTACTACAAGAAACCAAGCATAAACAAATTAATTGAACTTTGTTAACATACGCAATGGCATTGGGATATTCTATAAACGAGCTGATGATAAGAGGAAAAGAAAAAATGCCCATTATTAATAATAAATAATTGATTGATAAAAAAAATTCTACATGTTAGTACTACTTCCGCTTTTTTTGCGGGGAGGGGGGTCTATACTGTTCAGTTTTCTTGTATTTCCGCATTAATTCGGTGTATATTTTTTCCGATATATACATATATGTAGGCTATTTTCATACAAATGTTTATCTTCTTTTTTTATTATTCCATTTTTTCTTCACATTTCCATATTCATCTACGAATTTATGTATATGAATTTAGTATAACGACGATGAACCTTTTGTGTTCAAGTTGAAAATAAAGTATTCTGTTCTGTTTTGTTCGGCATAATATACGAAAATCTTTTCCTGTCTGTTTTAAAATTGAAAAAGGGGGCGGGACAACTTTTTTCAGCCCTAATTTCTAGCTCCACTGGGCTAAGAGCAGCAAGCCTATATCATGGCATTGAGTCCGTCATGCATTCGTCCGTGCGTTAGTACGTCCGACACTTTTATTTCAAACATCTTCTTCCCTGAAACTACCCATTCGCAAAACTTCACAGAAATGGTCCTGCTATTGCCCTACTCTGAATTTCTTTAAAAAAAAAAAGAAATAGCGCGAAAAATTTGGTTGCCATGGCAAAAAAAAAAAAAAAAAAATTAAAAATCTTTAAATATCTTCCTGTTCGAAACCATACGGCCTAGGGCTGCCAAATTTGGCATGTAGCTTTATCTAATAGACCTATACCACAAATCTTCAAATTATACATGTGGGGTCAAAATCGGTCCCGCCTCGGGAGTCACAAGATTTACATTGGCTTGAATACTGAGAACATCCAAAATGTTTTTGTTCCTAACCATAAAGCACAGGGCTATCGAATTAGGCATGTAGCTTTATCACTTGGACGCCTACTAAGATTATTCAAAGTTTAGCCCAGGTTCGAAATTGGTCCTGTCCAAGGGGTCACAATTTTTACATAGACTTGTATAGTGAAAACTTCAAAAATCTTCTTGTTCCCAACCGAAAGGTCTCAGGCCACCGAATTTGCAGCTTCATCTAATAGACCTCTACTAAGATTGTCCCAATTATTACCTAGGGGTCAGAACTGCTTCGCCTTGGGGCTCACAGGTTTTACATGGACTTATAAACAGAAAACAACATAAATTTTCTAGTTCCTAACCGTATAGTCTAGGTCTACCAAATTTTGCATGTAGCTTCATCTAGCGGACCTGTAGCAAGAGAGTTAAAACTATAGCCCTTGGGTCAGCCCTGTAGAAGGCGGGGGGTGGGGGTGTTAAACTGCTTTACAAAAGGTTTTATAGTGAAAACAGAATCCTCTTGTATTACATTAAGTCAGTACAACTTTTAAAAGCTTAAGTAATAATCAAGAACAATAACTCCTAATCACTCATAAAAGACATATGTGGTTTGTAATGATTTACCTCCCTAAATTATTAAACTGCACTATTGCATGATTGGTGTTGGGTATTCAAGGTTTTTTGTGATAGAAAATATTCAGTTTTCATTGAGAGCGGTTTATCGTGATGGTAATTGTTATGCTCAGATGAGCTGAATATTTAATATTAAACAAGGGTTTTATCATCCAGGCTTTTGTTCCAGAACTTAACCATTCATGCCATTGGGGAAAAAAAATGTTTTCTGCTACTAAAGTTTCGGAAATCTCCCCGTAAAAGCACTCTTTGCTAGAGTTCATTGATATTTGGTATGGATAACATTTGGTTAGACCTGGTTGTATTCACTGATATCATTTTTGCATTTGAAAAAAAAAGCCTTTTTGGGGAAGGCTGGGCTACTTTATACATGACAGTTTATTGCCATGGAGACTTCTTATGATTTAATGTCTCTGTCATTGCCGATTAAGTGCATGTTACGTTTATTTAAAAGGCAATGGAGCGATTCTTTCCGAGGAGTGATGATAGTCATCGCGACAGGATTCATTCCTCTCTCACCGCTGACCATTGTTTTGACGATGGTTATGTGGGAAAGCAGCCAGTGGCTTGGAAAGAATATTGTGCGGAGTATTGGTAAAAGGAATTCCAGGAAAGCATGGATAGGTGCACTGGCCGCCGTGATATAACTGAAATAATGTTGAAAACGGCGTTAAACACTACACAATCATAATCAAAGCAATGGAGCGATACAGGGCCATCATGACCCTCTTGTTATATAATCGCAAACATTATGCGTTCCCTGTCGTATAGTACCGAAAAATTGTGTAAGGTACTCGTATATCTCGTTTTCGGTATGCACATGTTTTCTGACCCACATATTTACTGAAAAACCAATAATTATGTCCTACGATTAATTCCTTTAGCGCACAATGCCGCCTTTTAACGCCCCTGGAAAAGAAGCCTTTTGAAAACATTGTGGGAACAGGAGAAAATGCTGGTAACCAGCATTTTCTCCTTTTCCCACAATGTTTTCTACCCTATCAAAGAAATATTGCACCATTTGAGCCACATACATGGATCCGTGGAAATCGATATTTGACCAATCAGGTCACCGCATTTATTTGGCCCGATGTCCAGCCTTGCTGTCTGCTATTTCGGCTCACAAACAAACGACTGTTAATGTTGGAGAAGTGCGATATTATGTGTGTTTTCAGCCCTTGAATTTTAAGAAAAAAGTTTAGAAGATGTTCTTTGCGATCGTGTACGGCTTACGTGAGATATACGAAGAGATGACAAGTTTGCATTATGATTATGATTGACAATGGGGCATTAGCAAAGAGTTTCGATATTGCTATATTACGCAATGGATTAATTAATGTTAGTCTTTTTTTTTTTTTCTCTGAAACTCTCTGAAAAAAAAAAAAAAAACTGTTTTACAGTGGAAAACAAAGGTACAAAATATGAAATACTAATAAAAAGAAAGTACGCTCACTGAAATATCTAAACCTTGTTTAATTCTATATCCTTTATTGCATTAAAACAAACATGTTTTATAGCAAATTACAAATATAAATGATAGAAGCATTTCTTATATAAAAGTGATTTACACTGCTTAACTGAAGAGCACATGATGTTATTTGACAAGAAATATAGCAATGATTAACCCTTATCCTGCTAAATAACTAAGTACTCGAATATTGTTATTTCAAAGATATGATTTGGGAAACAGCATCTCCTTATCGGGTAGTGTAGGTCCAAGATCAGACCGCACGTTTAGTGCTGTCTGATCTTGATCCACACTGGCCGGAAAAGGTTCTTTAGTCGTGCTTTTTAAGCAAAGGGTTAATTTCTCAACATGTTACCGTGATAGATAAATTTTGACAAATTGTATAATATTTTTGGCGATTTAACAGACAAGAGATTAGTGAATTTCTGTATTGTTGGCCAAGTATAATAATATTTTTTAAGTAACTTTGCTCCGAGTTCTGAATACTTTGTGCATGTCTATAAAAAGTGATATTCATTTTCAATATTTCTCGAGTTACAATATTTACAAATTCTTTCCCTTATATCTACATTTCTTTGGCGTCCTTTTTCAATTTCTAGATCATGAGAGGATACTCGGAATTGTGTAAGTGAAGTTCTGAATTTTTTATCTTTAATGATGTCTAGGTAGCTCTCAAAATTAAATAAATGTTTAAATAAACTATAAAAACGCAGACGAGGAGAGTTATTGATTGATGAGTACCAGGTTTGTTGATATATGTCTAGTATACGTTGTTTAATCCTGTTGTAATCTATGGTCATATTGAATTGATTTTCCCATAAGTTTGACATGCCGATTTGATCTAAGATCATTTTGATATTATAAGCCCAATTATTTCCATTGTATATATAACCGTTTTCTGCATCTGTTTTTAAAACATCCAAAAGGGGGCACGTGTCATCAATGTTTCAATTTGACGTTAACATTAACCCTTGGTGCGTGAAGAATGCTGAATGTGTAGATACAGATCAGAGTGCAAAAAATGCAGTTTATTCATGGATTCAAACCATCTGCTACTTAAATTAAGTCTATTTACGTGTATTCTTTTACTGAAAGTACATGTAGATTTCATTTATGAAAAAGACTAAGTTCTGTTTTGTACAGTTTAGGAAGTTCAGCCAAAAAGGCTACTTAAGTTAATTAAATCAGCTTTTGACTTAGCCATATTTAAGGTAAGGCCTGTGTAATGCACTTCCGGTGAACATTGGGCAAAAATTCTAATTGGTAGTTAAATAAGGATAAATAAGGATTTATGCCGAAATAATATTTTTGCACATTTCTAATGGATCAGAAATTCCGTTTATGTCTATCTTGAAACTTTTTTTTGATACTTTTGTTTGTTTTCTAAAAAGGGAGGTAATTATTATCTCTTTTTCAATTGAGAATATAGCGGTTTTAAATTTATAAATGATAATTCAACAAAGGAAAAAATGGAAAAAATGAAAAGGTGAAAGTAGTTCAATAATACTCATTTTTAATTATAGCTAATTTTGCAGGATGATATTTTAGTGGAAATAGCTGTTTTCCATTACACAGGTCTTACCTTAAGTGGATTAGCACATCTGCCATTTCAAAGGGTATGTCGGTAAACTGTTAACTGATAGGATGTGTGTTTCATTGCCCCTGTAATCCACTCGACCACCCGTTGTCTTCAGTATAGGCCTATCACAAGATGAAACAAACTACCGCCAATGATATTAACAAGTTTGTTAACTGACAGCACACTTTACACATTTTAAATTCATCAGGCACCCATTTTCCCTTAACTTGAAATTTAAACATTTCTTAGACTTCCACCTCTCTGTTGAATGAGACAATTTATAAATATTTTGAAATGCTTGTAGCCTAATTTAGTGTAATGTATTATCGAATACGCTGCTGAGACAACTTAACAAGCTTTACAAAAACATTAATCATCTTTAATTCTATTATTTTTAAGCAAAACTGTGGTTTATGAGGTGTTTCATTCTTTCTCGTAGATGTTCAAAACTTTGCTGGCACAGGTATTACATTGTCTATAGCCCCTGAAATTCACACTTTTTGTAAATATCCTTGTGTAAATAAGTTCAAGTTTCAATATATTTCTTACCGAGGATCCATCATCAACAGAAACACATGAAGAGGAATATTTTTCCGGGATTTAATCGATAGAAACAGTCATGATAGCAAGATTTAAGTTGCCTTTCTGCTATACTCTGTATGTATTTACTGCGTTTGTTTGTGAGCCCTTAGTTACGGTAACCAAGGAAGTCGGTTTATCTCATCGCCACGGATCCATGTATTGAAATTATTGTCTGCAAATGCCTTCAAATTGGATAAGGCTAAAATTTTGTCGTCTGGTAAAGGGTTAAAAAAATGTACGGATAATTTTGCAAATAGAAAATTTAATGTACACCCTTTATCACGCAATCGCATATTTTAACGACTACGGAAAAGACATGTGAAAACATGGTGGAGAAAGGAGAAAATGCTGGAAACCAGCATATTCTCCTCTTTCCACAATGTTTCTGCTCTTTAAATGACAAGTCCCATCATTTGAACCATATTTAATTTGTCGTCTGCAAATGCCTTCAATTCGGATGGGTCCATTTTCTTTTGTTGTGATTTCAAGAGTGTAAATGGATGGTTATAAGACATGAATGAATGAATGAATGTTGTTTTATGGCGCATCGCATCGACAGCTTTGGTCATTTAGCGCGCATGTCTGTATTAAAAGATGGTTAAAACAGGAATTTTGAGGTAAAAAGACTTGAACATAATGATGACAATAAAAAGCTTGAGTTAGGAAGGATTATGAGTGATTTTGATAGGTATAAAAGATATTATTGAGTGAGAGGGCAATCCCTATCAACTCAAAAAGTTTTAAATATGAAGTTAAGATTGTGATAAAAAGATCTAAACAAAAATGTTAAATTGATAGTCAAAAGGTCTTTAGATGAATAGAGATTATGTGTAACTTTTAAAGTGCATAAAATATTGAGTGGCTGGGCATTCCCTGCCTACTCAAAAAGTTCGAAATGAAAGGTTAAGACTGTGAATAGTCGTTTCAAGGAAATGAGAGTTTAAAATTAAGGAAGTGTGGAGCCTCCAATGGGATCAAAACACTCCCATTAAAGAGGTCCTGTCTCCAATGAGATAAGATGCCCCAAAGAGAGCTAATCCTCCCATTAAGGAGACGTAATTGAAGATAAAAAAGGATTACGCAGTAGAAATATGGATTTACACAACAGGTTAAAAAGGTAATTAAGAAAATATCACAGCTTGTTGTATAGACCAATCTCTATGATGAAGGTGATAACTGAATCAATGTTGACTGTTTTAAAGAGGTTGTGCATACTGTCAACACGCATTGGCTGAAAGTCGATGCAATCTAAAAGAATATGCTTAATGGTAAGATGTTCATTACATTGAATACATTCAGGTGTTTCTTCTCTGGTTAAAAGCCATGAGTGTGTTAGCCGAGAGTGCCCAATTCGAAGCCTTGTAATTATCACCTCTTCTCGACGAACAGACCTGTAAGAGGGGTACCACTCACCAAGGATTGCTTTAACAGAATGAAGTTTGTTGAAATGATCAGCATCCCATTGGGACTGCCAAAGAGATTGTATGAAAGGTAAAATGGATGCTTTAAAATCTGTATGAGGAACTTTAACATCAGAAATTGGCAGGTTCAGAGCAAACTTTGCACTTTCATCAGCTTTTTCATTACCTCTTATGCCCATATGGCCAGGAAGCCAACAGAAGACTAATCTGTTAGAGGAAAGGATGCGAGAGATCCTTTCCAAAACTTTGCAGATCAGAGGATTTTCAAACTTTTGATTATAGAGGGCTTGTAAGGTAGATAAAGAATCTGAGAAAATAATGAATCTGCAGGAATGAGAATTCTCCACATGGTCAAGGGCAAGATCAATGGCTTTCACTTCAGCCGAAAAAATGGAAGCATTGTTTGGAAGTCTGCATTTCTTTATACGTTCTCCATAAACAGCAGCTGCTGCAACAGCATTACCATGTTTTGACCCATCTGTATAGATCGGCTTAAATGAAAAATAATGTTCTATAATTTCACCATATCTTGTCTTAAAAATATTTCTGTCTGTTTCAGATTTCTTGTTAGAAGCAAGGTCAAAGCGAAACTCTGCAGTTCTCTGTATCCATGGTGGGATTTCAGGGAGTCTTTACTGAGCAATAGAGCTTGTATCAATGTTTAGGTTCTCTACTTCTGCTTCCATGCGAATACCAAATGAGGGTATGGCAGTTGGTTTTCTGTCAAAGAGCCTTTTGAATTGAGGATTAAAAACAACTTTGTGTGTTGGATTAAAAGGGTTTGATTTCAGTTTCAAAAGAAACTGAAGAGCAAGTTTTCGTCTTCTGAGGTAAAGAGAAGGTTCATTTGCCTCAACATAGAGACTGGTTACAGGAGAGGTTCGAAAAGCTCCAAGTACCAGGCGTAGACCTTCATGATGGATAGAGTCAAGTAGTTTTAGATAAGATTTTCGGGCTGAACCATACACAATGGAGCCATAATCTAGTTTAGAACGGATAAGGGAGTGATAAAGGCGTAAAAGTACTTTTCTATCTGCTCCCCAGTCTGAATGGGGTACAACTTTAAGAAGGTTAAGAGCCTTCTTACACCTCTTTTTAAGGGCTAGAATGTGCGGTAAAAAGGTAAGTTTCGGTTATAAGACAGGTTTTTAAAGCATGGCGATGTTTTAACTCCGTAGTTTACCAAATGACAAAACATTAGACTCATCCATAATGAAAGCAATTGCAGACGACAACTTCGCAGTTGTCTTTAATACTGTAGAAGACAAGGTGAGAAGAGAAGACAATGCTGGTTACCTGCATATTTTGCTTTTCCCTATTTTGTATAAGACTTTTTGTCTCGAGAGTGGCCCAAAATGGCCCACTTCCGAAACGGCTAAGTTGATCAAGACAGCCCACTTAAAAATGAGCCATACTCTGTGAAAAAAGGGAGTTTAATGCAAATGCAAAATGTATCGACCCATGTCAGCTCCTGCCGTCCACGCAGGCTGACGTGAATCGAAACTTTTTGCTATCGGTCAATTTTGCTGCAGCTCAAAAGACAAGTTTACTTCATGATTCAGTTGGTTGTTACTCAAAATGGATTTTATGGATCAAGAATGGTGTAATGACTTGCCTAGTACAATGCATCAAGGAGATGCATTAAACTCGCCACTCGTCACAACTCGGCCGATTCCGTACCTACATCTAACCTCGTCCGTATAAAGGAGGCTTCCATTTTGAACTACCAATCACATGATCTTAAACATGGCGGCGCCCCTGTAGATCGCTTAGCAACGACATGAACAACCACTATGCAGTTATTCACTTCCATCGATCTGTCGATGAAAGCTCCCAACGGAATTGATAAATTACGCTAAAAATTGAATGTACAAAATGTTTGCCGACTGAAATATTCTTAGAAAGATAACGAAAGAAAATTTACTCACGTTTTCTTTTTTTAAGAGGCGATTTACAATTCTAATAACGGTAAAGCGGTGTGCTTCCGGAGATGTGCGAAATGTACCGTGTAGGTGCATATCAAGCTACGTGATACAGCCGGATCACCCGAGGTATGCCGAATGTATACTCGCTTTTCCCAAAACATGGCTGAAATATACACATGTACCGAAAAGGCCCTCATTTTAAATAATGACCTACTCTTACTTCACATATTTCATCACACTTCATTGAATAACGTTCTTTTCTCCTCCAATAGAAAAAAACTAACGAATTGAATTATAAGTGCTTTGACTTCGTTTCCGCGATATACTTGTGTCGGTTGTACTTTGCGAACAGGACTTGAGAACAGGAGGTCGCAGGTTCGATCCCCGGCTTGGCCAATTTCTTTCCGAGGATTGATGATAGTCATCGCGACAGGATTCATTCCTCTCTCATCGCTGACCATTGTTTCGACGATGGTTATGTGGGAAAGCAGCCAGTGGCTTGGAAAGAATATTGTGCGGAGTACTGGTAACAGACACTCCAGGAAAGCATGGATAGGTGCACTGGCCGCCGTGATATAAATGCAATAATATTGGAAACGGCGTTATACATATAATCAATCAATCAATCAATCAATCAATCGGTTGTACTTTGCAATGATCTCCTGTTGATGTTTACACTTGTCCTACCAAATGAGTGAAAAGAAAATTTCCACGCAGTAGTAAAACACCAAATATTGCGATTTCAAAGTTGATTTCATCGGAAAGAAAACACCCTATCGAACAGTGTAGATCAAAAATCAGACTGCACGTTCTGTGCAGTCTGATCTTGATCTACACTGTTCGCAAAAAGTCAGTGAGTCGCGCTTAGCAGCTTAAGGGTTAACACTCATCCCGCTTTATAAGTCAAATAAAAATGTCAAGTCGATAGGAAAAACCCGACTTATCTTATTTCAAACTTATATTTTGGAGAACAATATCTCCTTATCGGTCAGTGTAGATCAAAGATCAGACTGCACGTTCTGTGCAGTCTGATCTTGAACTACACTGTCCGCAAAAGGTCGGTGAGTCGCTCTTAGCAGCTTAGGGGTTAACTTATCATTTGTTCCTTTGTCCCCTCCCCCCCCCCCCTCCTCCTCCTCCTCCCCCACATATTCTTTTTTTCGTGATAAATGTTGCATTCTTCGAACTTATACATGTAAAGCAATAAATACCGGTATATACAAGTCATTCTTCCGACACTTTTTGTCTTTGTTTTTCAAACTTTGACCACTTTCTGTTATCTAAAACTAATAAAAATGAGGAACGACAGAGACATTGTTTAACCCTTTCCCAAACAAGCCCTGGTTTTCACGTGTCTGCAGTACAAGTCTTTTGAAAACACTGTGGGAAAAGGAGAAATTGCTCGTAACGAGCAATTTCTCCTTTTCCCACAGTGTTTTCTACCCTTTTTGAGAACTTCCTGCTATTTTCATCGAATTTAAAAGTCTTTTGAAAACACTGTGGGAAAAGGAGAAATTGCTCGTAACGAGCAATTTCTCATTTTCCCACAATCTTTTCTACCCTTTTTGAGAACTTCCTGCTATTTTCATCGAATTTAAAATTGTCGTCTGCAAACTCTTTCAATTTGGACCAGTCCAAAATTTGTCGTTTGGGAAAGGGTTAAGGGAGAGCAGTGTCTCCACAAACTCGTAAAAAAAAAATACATCTGTCTTGATTCACACGACTTAAGTTCAGATTAATTTATATTAATCTACACATGAGATAATTGTGTGATCGAAGTATTCTGTATATAAGAACCTCAATAATTTATAAAGCGTTACATATAGTCCGGCAGCCAAGGGCTCGAACCTGGATCTGCGGTATATAGAAAATGTTTTGTGTGATATTGGTAGGTGATACCTTCCTGATTATGAATCCGCTTGGCGGCGCATCGTCGCCCTTGGGGAAATCAATATATTCAAGATGGTGTCCAAGATGGCTGCCATCATATAGAGAATGTCGTTTTTTAGGAGATCACTTAAAAAAATGTGCAAAATATTGCATAAAAGACGCTCTTTGCAACTAATTCAACGTCTCAAAATCTCTAGAAAGAATTGTTTTATACTCAAAAGTGGTTTCGACTATCATAAATAAGATTTCCCAAAGAAAATAGCGGCCATTTTGGAGAAGCCGGGGAAATAACATAGATACACCCCTAAAATGGATAAATTATGTACACTGACCTTTCTTTTTGGATTAAAGGTTGTCCATTTCGGGGTAAATAATGAAAGCAGTACGCAAAATTTAATATTTAATCTTTTTAGTTGTAACATGTTTTGAATAGATTAACTGGTCACGTCTGTTTGTCCTTTTGAATCGTCCAAAAAATTCGGGTTTATGTTGGCATGAAACAGAGGAAGCAAATGAATACGTTTGATTTTGCGGTGAAATGGTTACATTATTGATAATATACGTAAATACAGTACATGATAAAAAATCAAAGTACTAGTGGCGCCGTATGTCAAATTAAAAGTACTGAAAGTCCCAGCACTTAAACAAGGTTTTCACCAAGGCATCTTTTTTTTCAAATGAATTACCTTGTGTTGTGAGGTATATGGTTCAAACAATTACCATTAACTTTTTCTTTCTTGCTCATTACAACAAAGATCCGATCCTTGACAATTACAAAACATGGTACAACAGAGACGCGAAGCGTTACATCTGCATCTAAGGGTACTGCAAGGTGTCTGTGCTTCACATGAACATTTGATTAACTTCAAAATATCATCAGGGGCAACTGATATGTTTTTTGGAAACACAAAGTTAGTCATTTGGTTCACTAAAGATTTTGAGTTTCTCATCAAAACACCGAGAGCAACTTGGAGCGGAGTAGGAAAATTAATAAGTTTTCCTGTGATTATGCTTGCTATAAGGTAAGCCGGTGGTTTGTAGGAAAGGTGCTTCGATGTTTCTGCAAGAAGTTTCATCAATGTATCACTAGATGAATAGTTTCTTTATTCAGTCGAGTTTGGAACTGTTTTTTTATTGATTTCAAGGCCATTACAATCTCTTTGAATCTGCTGTGCTACCTTTTTTATGTGCATGTCAATATCATCATCGTATTGTTCACTAGTTATGTTAAGAAGCGCAGGGGCATTTGATCTGAACAGTACAATACTAGATATTCCACTAGCAGTCAAAATTATACGATCATCACCAAAACGCTCTTTCAAAAAGTGAAGCAATCTTCGCTTAGTAAGCATTTCCCCACCTTCTGAAGTATAATACTTAAACAGTTCTACAGAGTTCCAAACCCTTGACTTTTGGTTCTGAATACCACCACATAAATTCTCAAAAGCAAGGTCAACTTCTGTATCATTACTAGCTAAGGAAGTGGATGCTTTAGAAGCTAGACGGACATATTTAGGCGTCATAAACTTTGCTTTATAATCAACATGATAGCGTGCATCTGCTGCATGTATATCACTCACAGCACCAATCATTCTGATCTTTACCTGTTCTGCCCAGCTATCTCCTCTTAAAGAGCATTTCTCAATAATATCTTTTTTCAAGTCAACAACATCACTTACCGTTCTGCACAAGAAAGCCTTTCGTCAGCGCCCTGGGTGCTTACAGTCTTTCTGTACGTCGCACTATTCTCCACAAAATATGCAATGTTGTCGGAAATCAAAGATTGGTGTGGAAGAACGGCGGACACGTTTTTTTTTCTACTTTGCATTCTTCCAAATTTTCAGAACTAACATCACTTTTTCTTTTCAATTTTTTTTTCGTTGACTTAGGCGGTGTGTAACAAGCAACACATGTGCGGTGGGACGTGATAGTGCAATTGCTATCTTCAGCTAATAATTGCTCAAGTTCTTGATGCAGCCCATCCTCGTATATCTTACTACATTCAATAATTGTTTGAATGCGCGATGGGCCATTGCTAGATAAATTGGCAGATTTAGGACAGCGGCATTTATCCACTTTTGAAAAATAGCATTCAGCCATTTTTCAGGTAGTGATGAATACACTGGAACAATATGTAAGTGCTAACAGATCTACAGTTATATATAAAAGCAAGTATAACTTTTAACAATAAACGGGATATGGAGCTTATAACTGGATGCTATGATAGAAGATATCTGAATATATTCGTAACAGGGGTAGATAATGTACGCTATCCTCGCTAGGGATTAAAATCACAGCACTGACTATCAGAGTTTTGGCTTACTAGCGTAAAAATCAAAACAACCTAAGTCATTATTACGTATAGAATACACATTTTTTAAAGGTAAATGCTCATATTTCTCCATAACTTTGTGATGTTCGTAGTTTAAAATAATTGAAATTATTTCAAATGGTAAATTTCTATTCAATCGCTAATTAGTAGGTAGATTATAAAAAGAAAACGATTGATAAATTGTCCAATTCAGCATTTTATTTTTAGTCATTATTTTAAAACTGAAAGTCTCCCTTTAATAAAGTAATGCTATATTACAGTTTTTATGTCCACATTTGTTATTAATCTTTTGTCACCAATTAAGGTTTTAAACCCTTCAAGTGAGAAAAAATGAATGAATAAATAAACAAATAAGAATAAATATTGTTCACTAAGACAGAAAATATCCTCATTGAAAAAAAATCCGTTGAATAGTGCATTTCGTAACGCCTCAACCGTGTTTTTGGCTTAATCAATGTAAGTTCTTTTTCTTTAAACTATTTCAAATATCATGTTTAGCTGTATCTTAGCGAATTCTAATAGAATAGCAAGTTGTAGGACGATTGAGTTTACCGTTATAACGTTATATATCATATTTTGACATTCTGGCGGCCATCTTGAATATTTCGAGTTCCCCAAGGGCGGCGATGCGCCGCCAATTGAATTCTTCAACTAGAAGGTCTGGTGAACTCAAAACACCAAAAACATTTTCTATATACGGCAAAACAAGGTTCGACGAAAAATCGCTATTTGGCTGCCGGACTAATATTATAGTGTACAGTTTTTGTTAAGTGCCGTTTCGGCTCTGGGCGGTTTTGGCACTGAGCTGTTTTCGATGCGGGCCGTTGTGTAAAACAAATTTCAAAATCGGGTAAAATGTAAACGAATGATGGATCGACTTGGCAACTTTTTAACAACTTTCAAAATTCTTTCTCCTGTCAGCGATTACATCTTGGACCGACCGCACAGTATCAGAGTACTCTACTCTACTCTTCTACACAACTCCACTACACAACTCTACTATACGCTACGCTACTCTACGTTCTGCGCACGCTGACCTGAGTCGATATACTTTTTGCAGATATATTAAGTTTCCCCCACCCCCTCCCTTTTTACAGAATATGCCACATATTTTTCAGATTGGATGTTACCCGTTAGAAAAGAAGCAGACAGTACTAAAATTGATTTATCACATAAAACCTCCTTCGGCAGTGTATTAAACCCATGACTTATTTTTGATAATACACTAGTGTATTATCGTTTTTTGGGTCCCGGTTCTAATCAGTTTTTAGTCATGAGCGAGTGAAGCCAGAGAAACCAACCACAGCACGTGCCGAAATTTGTACGACTACGCCGTTTCGCGGAAAAATGACGTCATTGTTGCTAAGACGTATATGCGTGGAAAGTGTTTGATTTTCATTTCTAATAAAAACCCAGAAACGCGGCGAAAGTCTTTTAAAACAACAAAAGTGCGGAAATAGGTAGACTTAACCCCTCTAGAAATTGTTTCATTCTACTTGGGAGTTAATGTCAAAGATCTATCTACTTGTGTATGTACACATTTGAAACCGAACCACAACTGTAAACATTGACGTGAATGCTGTATAGGCTAAAGCTGACGATGCAGGATATTTCTTTTTTTTTTTTTTTTTTTTCTTCCACTGTTTTATGTGATAAAAAGAATTTCACATTCGTCTTTATGTAGTATCATTTTTATCAAACTCATTGACTGAAATGTATTTGACGCTCGCCAAGGTTCGCGTCATACATTTTTAGTCAACTCGTTTGATAAAAATGATAATACATAAACACTCATGTAAGATCCTCTATGTATTTTGAAGTGCATGTAGATACAGAGTGAGTTATAGGGCAACTTTACGAAAAATTCGTCGTAGCAATGCTTGCATATTGCTTGTTCCTAAATTTGCCCGCAAATAGGCTTGCTGGGCCCGGAGAATAACTATTTTCTTTTTGCCGCAGAATAAACGTTTTTTAACCAATCGCAACTTACTGTTTATTCAGTCTGGTATATAAATACCACGCTGTGTCAAAAGCGAGCGTAGTCAGCTGAGACGAAACAATAGAGATGAAATACAAATGATAAAGCGACAGCTGCGAGTTTTTGTGTTGACTTGTAGCTTGTTAAAAGCTTTCGCAGACGAGAGATCAAAATGTGAAGCGAATTATCTTCAATTGGGTGGAAAACATAATTGGGAAATAGGAGAAAATACACTTTACAAGAGCTGTCTACATAGCCCTTTATTACACAATCTAGACTTTTAACGACTGCGAGGAACAAAGCTATTGAAAACATTGTCGGATAAAAAAAAATGCTGGTAACCAGCATTTTCTTTTTTTTCCCACAATGATTTGTAACCTTTCAAAGAAAAAACCAAGCAATGAAGTCACATTTTACCCTTTCTCACACAATCCCGAGTTTTAACGACCCTTAAAGAAAAGGCTTTTGAAAACATTGTGGTAAAAGGAGAAAATGCTTATAACCAGCATTTTCTCCTTTTTCCACAAAGAAAAATCCCACCGTTTAAGCAAGGTTGAACTTGACGTCTACAAATGCTTTCAATTTGAACCAGTCTTAAATTTGGTCGTGTTGTAAAGAGTTGTATTGTCGTCTGCAAACACTTTTGATTCGGGCAAGTCTAAAATTTTGCATTTTGGTGAACAGTTATACATGGATGCTTTTACAGCATTTTCCCAAGGAGACTTTAATCATAAAGTGTTAATGCATGTCATCACATCTTTCATGCAACACTTGGTGCATTCGCTTTTCATCATTAACTTACAAATGAGAGAATCCTGCTTTGAACTTGTAAAACCGTATTGAAACTAAAATATGTAAATAGGTCATACTTTTGGAAAACGGGGCTTAATGCATCTGCAAAGAGTACTCATTCAGGTCAGCCTGTGCAGGCTGACCTGAGCCGAAACATTTTTTTTTTTTATAAATTTTCTGCATGACAAAGGACCGGTGTATCCAACGATCCAGTCGGTTGTTATACAAAATGTATTTTATAGATTCACATTAATGTGATGACTTGCTTAGTGTAACGGATCACAGAAATGCATCCAACCCCCCACCCCATTTTGCCTGAGTATGGCTTATGTATATGAGCCACGCTCTGGCAAAATGGGGCTTAATGCATCTCCGTGATGCATGATACCATGCAAGCCATGCCATAATTATGGATCCGTAATAGCCACCAATTTTAACGACCCACTTAATCGTGAAGTAGACTGGTCCTTGGACATACCGAAAACTTACATATAGCGAAAAGTTTCAGCCCAGGTCAGGCTGACCTGGGTCGACACTTTTCGCAAATGCATTAAGCCCCCTTTTTGAAGATCATGGCCCATATTATGTAAAATATCATATCGGCCAAGTTTAAATTGTCCTGTAAAAAAAGTTTTCAGTATGAGCACGCCAAAATTCTTTACCATGTACTAGAGAGTTAACCTTCACCTTACAACCAAAAAAGTCTTAAGATCCTGAGAAACAGGGCTTCTGAAAACACTGTGGAAAAAGGAAGAAAATGATGGTAACCAACAATTTCTCCTTTTTCAGGCGATGTTTTGTAACATTTCTAAGGCAAAGTTTAGCATTTAAGCCAACTCTTATATGATCCATGCTCTGTGAAAAGGAGGCTTAATACATCTGCCAAAAAGTATCGATCCAGGTCAGCCTGCGCGGACTGCGCAGGCTGACCTGGGCAGAAACTTTTTGCTCTCGGTCATTTTTTTGCAAGTCCAAGGACCAGTTTATCTCATGATACAGTCGGTTGTTAGAACAGGAGAAAATGTTAGTAACTAGCATTTTCTTTTCTTCCTTTAACCCTTTCCCAAACAACAAATTTTGAACTGGTCCAAATTGAAAGAGTTTGCAGACGACAATTTTAAATTTGATGAAAATGGCAGAAAGTTATCAAAAAGGGTAGAAAACACTGTGGGAAAAGGAGAAATTGCTCGTTACGAGCAATTTCACCTTTTCCTACAGTGTTTTCAAAAGACTTGTACTGCAGACACGTGAAAACCAGGGCTTGTTTGGGAAAGGGTTAATCTTAATAAATGTCATTTGCCTCAGGGTTGAAAAACCACAGGACTGTTTGGCAAAGGGTTATGATAGCACCAGTGAACATATGATCATGTTGATCGATAAATACAAATCAGCCTGTCCCAAACAACCATAGGATTGTTTGGCAAAAGGTTATGATAGCACCAGTGAACATGATCATGTTGATTGATAAATACAAATCATCCTGTCCCAAACAACCACAGGATTGTTTGGCAAAAGGTTATGATAGCACCAGTGAACATGATCATCCTGTCCCAAACAACCACAGGATTGTTTGGCAAAAGGTTACGATAGCACTTGATAGATACAAATCATCCTGTCCCAAACCATGTTAACTTATCCTACAAGTATTTTGTAATTTAGAGTTTCTCATTTTATGCATGTGCAGACAAAATAAGAAGAGACTGAAATATTTCAACAAATATTTTCAGAATCAGGGTTTCCATCCATACTTATTTACTGCTAACATTCTTTTGTCTAAGTTTTGAATTTAAAAACAGACAAACACTTCTGGTGAACAATTTAAAAAAAAAAAACCAATCTGAAACTGAACATGTAAACCTAATTATGAACATGTGATTATTTAGATTTCAATGGTATAATAAGTCAAAACACAGAACAAAAATTTAGAATAGCCAAATTTGAAAGCATTTATAGATGAAAAATAAAAATCAAATTTGGCTCCAAACATGGAATTTGTGTGTGACAGGGTGGAAATTACTGTCTGAAAAGGAAAAATTACTGGTTACCCTTTTCCTCTGAGTTGTCAAAACACAGGATTGTGTGGTAAATTGTTAATTTTTTAAAAATTAATCCCATTAAAAAAAAAAAATTCTTTGCTGGTCTAAAAGAAAACAAATTTGTGTCATTTCAAATTTCTTTCTGCCTGAAAAATATCTGCAAGTTCTATGCAGTCTAATCTCAATGTACACCATGGTTGGCAAAGAGCCGGTCCATGTGAGTATTGACCAGGCCAGTGGTTAATACTGGCTTTAATCGGTTTTCATTGGTTGACTGAAATAAAAGTGGCCAGACATGGCTCTTGTTTCTAGAGCCATCCCCCCCCCCACCCGCACAATCCCTAAATGTGCAGTATCATTTTGTATACAATGTATATGAATTGATAGGTTTGCTTTAATACTTCACATCATCATTATCAAACTTTCTGACCAATCAGCCACAAAAGTTTTCAATTAACCACTAATGACAAGTATTGACAACTTTGGAAGTATTGACCAGGGTTGTTTTACATGCTTAAAAACCAGTGATGAAAACCAGGGGCTCCATTTCCCATAATGTTTTCAAAAGGCTTCTTTCTCAGGGTCATTAAAACTCAGGATTGTGTGGTTAAGCCTTCAATAACCAAACAGTTTGTTTTTTTTTATTATTTTACTGCTTGTATATCCCCCACATATATAGCTAAAGATTAAGCCAAAGTAAGACTAGTAACAGGCTAAATACTTATGAACAATTTTGTAAACAGTCAGGCAGATGGCTAGAAAAGAATGTTAAGGGAGATAACTTTTATGTCAGAGTGAGATTACCAATTTACCCAACAAACTAAAGGGATTTTTTTTTTTTTCTTTTTTAATTGGGGGAAAAAAAAAAAATAATAATAATAATATTGAGTGATATTACACAATTGTTTCATTTAAAAAACAATATCAAACTTTGCCTCCAAACATAAGCAGAAAATGGTTTTCCTTTCTTTGATTATCCAAAAGAGGTATTTCCTGTGATACTTTAAGTAGCTCTAAAAGTAGCAGCAGATCTGTATTGTTACTGTTAGATTTCAGTTGCTTGCACATTACTTAACTCTTTCCCAGACGACAAATTTTGGACTGGTCCAAATTCAAAGAGTTTGCAGACGACAATTTTAAATTTGATGAAAATGGCAGAAAGTTATCAAAAAGGGTAGAAAACACTGTGGGAAAAGGAGAAATTGCTCGTTACGAGCAATTTCTCCTTTTCCCACAGTGTTTTCAAAAGACTTGTACTGCAGACACGTGAAAACCAGGGCTTGTTTGGGAAAGGGTTAATGAATGTTTTCCAAAGTTGCTGTCTAAATGGGCATAAACAGTTATTTTTGTACAGTATTTAGTAAAAACATTGTGGTAAAAAAAAATGCTGGTTACCTGCATTTTCCCCTTTTTCAATAATGTTTTCAGAAGACTTCTTTCTCAAGGTTATTAAAGCTTGGGATTGTGTTGTTAAAGGTTAAGTTATTACACAGACAGAATATGAACCCTTTACCACAAAATCCCGACTTTTAATTAACCCTGAAGAGCCATTGTAGGGAAAGGAAAAAATGCTGGTAACCGGCATTTTCTCCTCCCACAATGTTTTCTAACCTATCAAACAGAAATCACATCATTTGAGCCCCAACTAAATTGTTATATGCAAATGCTTTCAATTTGGAGAATTATAAATTTTTGTCATGTGGTAAAGGGTTGAAGGTTTAAAATATTGCTTGTAACAGCTGATTGCACCTTTCCTTTATTTTCCATGAAGTAATCCTATTCCATCTATGTGAGGATGCCGAACATTATTTCTTCAAATGTCCCAGATACCGTCTTGAACGACTTCACCTTTTTAATACTCTAAAAGATTTTCATCCCTTAAATTACCATCTTCTATTACGTGGAAATCCTGCATTTTCCTCAGAAGCAAACATTCTAATTTTTGACACTGTTCAAAAGTACATTGCTGCGACGGGGCGCTTCAGGATGGCAAATTGACTAATTTATCGTCGCTAACAGTAGAGACGGCTCTGAGCAACCCATTTGAGTAGCCCATTCTCTCTCTCTCTCTTTCTATCTTTCATACTCATTTACTTTATAGCTAATGCTGTGTATTTGTAGCTCTGTTATCTTTTTATTACTTTCTGTACTTCCAAAGACCTATCCCTTTTTTGTTTTGTTTTGCATCTATTACATTGCCTAAAATACTTCTCTGTCATGTAGTAATGTATGTCATTTTATCAATGAATGGGGAGAGCCGTAACTAAGTTTTTGAACTTGTGGCTTAACCCATTTGCCTCCTTTTTCTTTGTTTGTTTGTATCATGAAGTACCTGTATTTTATTTTGGCAATAAAATATGTTTAAACTAATTCCATCTATTATTGGATTATGCAATTACTACTTATAAAGTTATTCTAGTTGTTCCTAACAGAAACTTGTGCCTTGCATATGCCTTGTAATTTTAATCTTTTTTCAAATTTTATGTGGTGTTTTTTTTTTTAATTTTCTCGCAATGTCATTAATGGGCAAACAAGTACTACTTGGTTAACCAGGGTTCAGACCGACAGTCATCCATCGAGTTTCTTATACATCAAACCACAATTACTTCTTCATGGTGAACTATGGGAATTAAGTAGGTCTATCTCCTCTCCAGTGATAGCCAAGCATTGCAACAATTGTGTTAAGATGATAGCTAAATTTTATAGCGACTCATTTACAAATTTCTGTCATTACTGCAAAAATCATTTTTCAGTATCGTTATGTGAACATGTTTTATTGCAATGCCCTTCTACAGAGATCTTGAGGTTTGAATTATTTCACTGTATCTCAATGGAGACAAATGAATGCATCTATCAGAGGTTTAGGAGCCTGAGTAATAATGGTATTGTTGTAGCTTTATTCTCAGGTCTTCGAAACATATTGGATGATAATGATATCAGTCATAGGCTTTTGCTAGTTTTTATACCTATCCTTGGAAAATTTTGGAACTTTTTCCTCGTGTAATAGCTCTATGCTTTATGCATCACAGCTTTAAGTTATCATCTTAATTCCTTCAGCCCCTAGGCCCAACCATCTGTGACATATCCATTTTTTGCCTCTCTTGTCTCGTTATATTACTGTGAATTTTTATTTATCTGTCGCTAACTCGAGCACCTTTTTTTAATCGATTGATTGAATGATTGTCTGGTTAATTCTGCTATACAGTAGATTTATCCACATATTTATTCAATCAATGGATTTATTCTAGGCGTCTGCTTATTGATGCAAGCCTTGATAAGATTAGTTTCTAATTAATGTGTGGCTCATGTTTGCCTTGCGTTTCGTTTTCGTTGCAAGGTTCCCCTCATTGATTCTTATTTTCCTTTTACTTATTTTTAACTATTCACTTTTGTACTCTGGGTTTATAACAATGTGCTCCCGCATTCTGACCAGGGAAGGGGCTTTTGCATTTTCGTCTTTTTAATGCAAGGGTCTTTTTCGGGTCGGAGTTTGGTCGTACATTGGTTCTCTTCCTCTTGACATACACTTCATAATTTTCTTCTTTCTTATTTCTTTTTTTTTTTTTTTTTTTTTGTATTATTGTTGTATAATGCTCGCCATTTTGGCGGAAAAACAATAAAATAATAATAATAATAATAACATGTAAATCAATAATGATTTTAAATTGCATCACACCATCTGGTGAATTCAACGGATGCATTTTAGTTTTCCTTGGGATCAGTTGGATATAATTTGGAAATTCAATTTTTATCTTTATTTCTTTTTTTTTTACTGCGCATGACTTAAGTTTGATTACAAAAAGAAAATAACAAAAATAACTTCTCCTTTACTAGAAACGTAAAGAGCCTTTTTTTCTTAGGATCAGCCAACACATACTGGGGTCTGATCACTGTCCATACACCCACTTCCAGGGCTCACTCCTATTAATAGAGATTTGCGAACTAATACGAAGACGAGTACGATGACGGTGGCGAGACAAATTGAGGGGTTGTTTCGATATACACATGTATGACGCGCCGCGATATAATTGTGTATCAGCATAAATGACATAAACGAAAAGCCTACATTGTTAGATCTTATACATATATGGCGTTTTAATTAATGCATCAGATTTTGTTGACATGAATCGTAAATGTAAAGCTGAAAAATTCATTATCAATACACAGAATGAGAGTTTGCTACACATATTTAGGGTATATTCTGAGAGTCAAGATGTTTATTACATGAATTAGTCTTATTCCTATAGTTCATTCTTACCAGGACAGTTACAAATTGTTAGCTTTCACAGTGTTGAATGAAAAAAATGACCCTTTTCAACATGGGAAGAATGCGAAAATAGTGCTATTCCAATGTTCTTTAGGCGAGAATATATAACAATATGCAACAAGGTAGCAAACAGTGAAGATTTTGACAAGCACTGTCCAAAAGCATCTTAAGTCAATTCAAGCATTGTAAAGGTTAAAGAATTTGAGCTATGCTCTCGAAAAAAGGGCCTTAACGCATCTCAAATTGTATTATACTTAGCAAGTCATGACATAATTATTGATCCATAAAATCTATTTTTTCTAACAAACCAACTGAATCATTGCGTAGAATGGTCCTTTGACATGCAAAAAATTGACCAATTAAAAAATGTTTCGATCCAGGTCAGCCTGCGCTGCGAGCGGACCGCGCAGACTGACACGAGTTGATACTCTTTGCAGATGCATTAAGGCCTCTTTTCGCATGGCCCATTTCTTTCTTGAGAACCAATAGTTTTGGTCATTGAACACATTACTGTGAAAATGGGACTTCTCCCGCTACAGCAATTGAAAGCTTTGTAAAACATTGTTGCGTGTAGCAAGCAAATGTTGCTCTTTTTTCCCCCTTAATGTTTTCAATAGTTTTGAAAGATATTGATTGCCTTTCCTTTTAATGTTTTATCCTTGATGCAGGTTCGATTACGGTCCTGTTGAAAACTGATATTTGCCTTTCCTTTGAATTTAATTTTGTCCCGTGTGTAATTTGTAACAGATCTTCAACCCTTCACCAAACAATCCCGAGCTTTAACGACCTTTAGAAGGCAAGTCTTTTGAAAACATTGTGCGAAAAGGAATAGTTACTTTTAACAAGCATTTTTTTTCAGATAGAAATTCCATCATCTGAACCATATTTAATTTGTCATCTGCAATGCTTTCAATTTGGACCAGACTAAAGTTTTGTGTGTGTGTGTGTGTGTGTGGCATGGACAGTAAGGGATTAGACAGTTGAAATATGGGGAAAATGTGAACAATCTACTTTTATAAAGGACTGGCTCTTTTGAACCTTCGTCTAGTGTACTGCAGAATGTAACAACAAGGGCTAGGAATTTATGATGAATTAATTTACATGTATGCTACCATGGTATGTGAAGGAATTTCTAGTAACTGTGCACCAATGGCGAAGTATCAGGTACAGCCCTATGGGGTATCATGCTTTACATAGTATGTTAACTCTTTACCAAATGACAAACTTTTAGACTAGTCCAAATTGAAAGCATTTGCAGATGGCAAATGAGGATCAAATGGAGAAATTTGTCATAAATTGGTAGAAAACATTGTGTGAATTGAAGAAATAATATTTACTAGTTTGCTCTTCTTTTCCATCAATGCTTTAAAAAGCTGTCACCCCCAGGGTTGTAAAATCATGGGATTAATTTGCAAAGGGTTAAAGAAACAATTACAAGTCCGATCAAATGATAATGAGGCATCGCCGGGAAAGGTTACCTTGTTTTGTAACTATACATGTATGTTCAGGAGTTGTTTGCAGGAAAATAAAATCGGTTTAGTTGTATAGAAAATGATACTTTTATGTATATATGGGACCTGTCACGCTTAGGGAACTTTCTGACATCTGCGAAAAATATCAACTATGATCAGCATGTGCAGTCCCGGCAGTCTGTGTGGATCGAAAACCTTTCGCTTTAGGTGATTCTCTGTGTTTTAAATGGCCAGTCTACAGTCATTTTAAAGATGTCGACCGACCCGCACTTAACCTGGCTTTGCAGGTTTTTAATTTATGTGATTTACGCTCATATAAGCCCCACTCGATAATGTATAATTATATTATCGGAAAATCTCATAACGGTAATAAAGGTATGCATAGAATTATTTTAGTGATTATTTTCACTGGTATGTATGAACTTTCCAGACCAAAGTAAAATTTACAATAGCCCAATGGATAGGTAAGTGCGCCCTAGACATACCTGATTATCCTGATTCCGTTTTCAGAACATTATATCGTCACGGTACGTGATTTTAAACATGTATACCCAAACACAAACAATAATATAAATTGATGATGATATGTCTATCGCGTGAGAGCTATATACGCAATTTTTTACAAGGGCGTCATACATATGTACTTTGAAACAACCCCTCGATTTGTCTCGTCACCGTCATCGTATTCGTCTTCGTATTAATTCGCAAATCCCTATTAATAGTGAACTGGTCGCCTTGTTAGAGAGTACACACAGAGGTCAGCCTACAAAATCATATGGGGGTCTGAACTCTGCCTAAACAGTCTGCTTCGGAAGTTGTCACGTACATGTACTGTTACTTATCATGAATTGTTCACTTTTGCCGAGATGTGGGCAGAGATCAGCCTGCTTGTAAATTTGGAATTATTGTTATGAAATTTATTTTTTTGTTTCATAATATCGAAGATAAATAGGCCATTTACCAAAGGACAAAATTTAAGACTGGTCTACCGCGATTGAAAGGATTGCAGATGACAATTAAAAAATGGCTCCAATGATGGAATACGCATTTGATTGGGTAGAAAACATTATAGTGTTTAACGCCGTTTTCAACAAAATTCCTGATATGATCAGCAAACAAAAGACACACACATTGGGTAAAATTGTATTTGAAAAATTGAGGTGGACATCGAATTTTGCCGCCAGGGGGCGCCAATCAAAATGGCGCATAAACTGGTACCCGTTGTATCTCCCGTAGTCGTCCGATAGACGTTGATACGAAGATCGATAACAGGCTGCCAGTTTAAATGGCGCATTGAAAAAATGAAAATATTTCGAAGCGATATTATTAAACAGCGATTACGTTATCGCTGTTTAACAATATTATCACATAGCTGAACGAAGTGAACCTGTCGTATAGGCGTACTCGCTAGAACTGACTCCTTCTCGATCTATCTACCCATACATTATTTGTGCTCTCATTTGATTGGTCAATCCTTCGTAAACGTGTCATAACGACTTTGTTGCAGGTGCGTATCAAGAAGACAAAGCTTTTCCGCTATACTGCGTACCGCGGAAAAGAAATATTATATAAAGTGATTGCAAATCATCCGTGACGTTCATTCACTCGAGCGCTTGCTGCGCAGCAACCGCTTGCTGACAGATTTTGCTCCTAAATGATAGCGGGTTCAACACCTGCAAACCATTACAAATTCAGCAACATTTAAAGGCTTTACTCCAAGGAACAAAATATTAAGCGAAATTTACCATATATGTAGCATACTTTGTTAGAATTTCACTCCTAGAATTACCTGAAGTGAACTGGAAATAGCAATAATGAATGAGCCGTGCTCTGTGAAAAAAGGCCTTAATGCATCTGCATAAATTATCGCCTCAAGTCAATCTGCGCAGTGCACGAAAGCTGACCTGGGTCAAAATCTTTTTCTTTTGGTCAGTTTTCGGTATACCAGAGGACCAGTCTACCCCATGATTCAGTCGGTCGCCAGACAAACGGAATTTTATGGATCCGTAATTTTCTGGTGACTTACTTGGTATAACGCATTACGGAGATGCATTAAGCCCGCTTTTGCCTGAGCATGGTTCGTATATTATTTAACGATGCTTAGATTAAAATAGTTAAAGACCGTAACAAATTAAAATGATATTTTTTAACCCTTTTAAGCGGACTAATTGATCTAGATGAAACGTTTACTGATCAAACGACTCTTTCCACACCTATTGTCACTGTGCTTGAAAGAGCATCATTTCTTTTCTGAAATATGAAACGAGTACTAACTTTAATTTATGTTTCTTTTTTTTAAATTCATTCATTTCCCCCATGTGTATGACCGAGCCCCGTAGCTCTGTCGATAACGTACTGAAGCTGACACAAGGGGTCGCAGGTTCGAACATCCAGGCTCCGCAAATTTCGGGCTTTCCAAGGATTTATCATTTTCAATCGACAGGATTCATTTGTCTCTCGTTGCTGATCAATTTTTCGACGATAATTATGCGGGAAAGCAGCCAGTGGGATGGGAAGAATACTGTACAAGGTACTGGTTAGAGAGACTCCGGAAAAGCATGGATAGGTGCTCTTGCCGCCGTAATATAGATAAAATGATGTTGAAAACGACGATAAAAACATTTTTATTCAATCATTCAGCTAATCGATCAATCAGTCAATACTCATATCGAGGATTACAGGTAACGGTGGGGGGGGGGGGGGGGGGGGGGGGGGGGGGAGGGGTTTGATATATTCAGTGTTCAGGGCCAAATTCACTTTTTTTTTTTTTAATAGGAACAATTATTTTTGTATATCCTCCTTTGTAAAAATAATACCTAAGCTGTAAAAATGAATACTTTTAGAGTTACGACCAAATCTATTCCGTGATATTTTGTACAATGAGTTTACATGGCATGGTAAAAGGGGTTATATGTGCACATGTCGCCCTCTTCTGCCATATATGAGCCAGAATATTTGTCTTGATGACATCTAAGACAAGTTCAAAAAGGGGCACTTCGGGTTAAAAAATAGGTCACTGCGTGAAATCACTGAATACTATATGTACGTTTTAGGGGCTATGTTTTCAATCCACTACTCACAGAACTTGGTCAGAATGTTTGTCTTGATGACATCTCATATGAATATGAAAATGGTCATGTCGTGTCAAAAACTAGTCACAAGGTCAAACTTTAGGAAAACCTTGTGTACACTCAAGAGGCTGCATTTCAGTCCAATACTCATGGAAATTGGTCGGAATGTTTGTTTTGATGAGTTTGAATATGGCATACTAGGTCAAAAACTAGGTCACCAGGTCAGATTTTTCAAAAGCCTTGTGAACTCTCCAGGAAGTACATTTTCGGTCCAATGTCTTTGTATTTGTATTGGAGTCTAACGCCGTTTTAACAGCTAAGATCATATCACGGCGGCCAGTGCACCTACGCATGTGTTTCCTGGCTTTCTCACACCAGTACTTTTTTTCCAAGCCACTGACTACTATCTCACGTGCATCAGAGGCGAACGGCCCAAAATCGCGGGAAAGAAAGTTTGCCGCAACCCGATATCAAACCTGCAACTACCAGGTCACGAGTCCATACGCTAATCACCGAGCTACCCGGCCGAACTTTTCAGTCCAAAACTCATGAAACTTGGTCAGAATGTTTGTCTTGATGATACCTTACACGATTTTGAAAATGGGTTATTTTGGGGAAAAACTAGGTCACCGGATCAAATCTGTGAAAACCTTGTTTATGCTCTAGAGGCCATTTTTTTTGTCCAATACTCATGAAAGTTTGTTAGAATGTCTGTCTTGATATCTCAGACGAGTTTGGAAATGATTATTTGGGTCAAATAGTCTCAGGTGAGTGATTTTCGGGCCATCATTGCCCTCTTGTTTTTGTATGTTTGTGTGTTTGCGTGTGCGTGTGTCATTTTTTCCAACCATTTCAATACCGGGATTACTTTAGTGATTAACAGTTGCCTAGTGTCAGTCTTGCATTCAATCGACATTGAAATGTGTGCTCGGTCTTCCTACAAATAGTAATTTAAATGGTGCGGTCTGACCTTGATCTACACTGTTTTACAAAAGCACGTCCAAGCAAGCAAGATTTATCCTTATAGATATCCATAATACATGGTAGCCCAAAGTTCGACTTTCCCGAAAAGATAGGTCAAAGGTCAAATGACGCTAATCATTCGAACATAGTTTGTAGTATTTCCGATGCTGATCATCCATGCCAAACTACAACGCACTGTTACTTCTGGTTCTGGAAAAGATATCATTTTGTTTTTTTATATAAATAAAGAAATGATCACCATCATGTGAAATGGCTAGAATCTTTTCGTAAATTTTCATTGCAAACCCTCGAAGAAACTGGTTGTGATTTGATCAAATTTGCTGATGTCTGTCCGTCTGTCTGTCTATATCTTTCCTCTCAATTTAAGCATTATACAAGCCCCTATGCCTCACAGTTAAAATTACGATCAGACTAGTCTATATATGTACTGTCCGCATGAAGAAGGCTGGGACTCTAAGTCACATCTTGATTGCAGAACTAAAACTCGGTCGAGATCAATATTACAAGGATGACGACCTATTCTTGAAAAAAAGATATGTTTTTTTTTTTACATTTCTACGGTTTATGATTAGAGCATAATAGTCTACAAACGTAATGTTCAATTCAGTGGCTGAAAGACGGCGATTTCGTACCACTGAAATGAGAAGAATGGAGGGAGGGACGGACGGTCAGACAGACACACAGACACACAGACAGGCAGACAGACGGACAGATCAAAAGACCGAAGAGAGAGAGAGGGAGAGGTTAGACAGACAGACAGACAGACAGATAAACTGCTTGATTGATTGAATCGATGAATAGCGTTGAACGCCGCTTTCAACATTGTTTAAGTCATATCAAGGCAACAGCTCGCTCATTCATGTATGTCGTGGGTTACACCAGTGCTAGGCTGTGGCTCTGAAGTATCTTGCCCAAGGTTACTCCCACGAAAATCCAAGTGCTTACAGTGAGGCTCGAAACCGGTGCCTCCCGATTGCGAGTCCTACACTTGACCACCGAGCCACACAGGACCAAGACAGACAAGGAGAGACAGGGAGGGGACAGACAAAACGAGTCAGACAGAGACAGACTGACAGACAGTTTGATAGAATTTTTAATACTGTATAGATTTAACTTTTACAATAATCGGACCAAAAATATTCAACTTTACAGAGGATGTTGTACGAAACTGACATTTGTTTAACACCTGGATTGTATGATGAGCATGCATACTATTTGTACTTGGTCACACCAGGGTAGGTTTTGGCGCGAAACTAAGACGGTGCTATAGTAAAAATCTCCACGTGAAAAGAATCTACTTTATATAATGTTGTTTTCACTGTATATAAAGGAAAGATACCCCCATGTATTGATTTCTTACGTCCATGTGATGACGGGTACACTCTACCATATAAGTTCGAGACTTTTACCATCACAATAGAATAGATTGGTTCTGTGCATGTATTGAAAATTTGCCTTTATATATCTAAATTTTGCCTTAATGTAATTGAAAGTCTACAATATAAGTAAAAATTTGTGTACATAACCAGAAGTTTTGAGTTTAAGCGTTGTTATTTCATGTACATGTATAAAGGTTTCACCTTTGTATAAAGCTATTATATTCTTATACCACTTCTATATTTCGGCATGTAAAATGTTATTGCCTTCATCCAAAGGACTGTGCCTTTGCGTCATAAACTTTTACCTTTTGAAAATTTATTTTAAACAGTACGTAATTAATTGTTTGCCTTATCGACATACTCGTTATGTACACGTGAGAGATGTTACAGTTTATGTAATAGTGGTATGTGTTTATAAATGAAGAAATTATGTTTCAAAAACGGTCTCATTTCTGCACATACAGACTAAATGCCGCACATTGTAAACATTTGCCTTCATCCCAAATTATTTCATGTTCATATCATGAAATTGTATCTTTACATAATAGAATGAAATTAGTATTTGATTTCTCGGTTGTTTATCTTAAAAAAAAGGTCAACCTTTCCTTTTTCTGTCAAACTATGGAAAGACTTTTAGAAGCCGATAGAAAATGAGTCATTGACAGGCTGGTTTTTCAAGACCCGTTTTTGACTTGTTTGTTGCCACGTACAAGTCACGGTTGATCGGCTATGACGGCTTTAGGAGTTGAAAGAACCAAGTTCAGGTAGACCTGAAGTAACAAGACCGGTACAGCCGCCAGCAACACATATGCAATCATTTCAGGCCCTGTGAGTTTCTGCACTTCATGACGAAGCCAAGGTGCCGCCGGCATAACATCAAGTCCACCCTTTAAAGGTCATCCTTTTTAGGCTCCTAATTTTAAGGCTTCAAACCGATCATCAGGGGGATATCGAGAATAATGTATGACATCAACATTGTTAGGTCCTAGTGAATCTGATGTCAGGATTATAGGCAGTGTTTGGTCTTAATCAAACTTGCTCAAATTCCAAGCAAATGAACGTGGTTTTCAATCATTTGAAATCTGCAATCAATCAATGAAAATGAAGTTCGGTAACATCACATGAAACTGTTTCGAAATATGGTGGAACTGATAAAAGTAATGCCAAAGACTTTATTGTAACAGAAACTTACCCAGAGGCCTGATTATTGACGGGAATTGAGTCTTATCAATAGTTTTGCCGATTGGAATGGAAACATTCGTTTACCTTAAAAAGACAGGGGGTCCTGCATGGCTTACTAGTAAAGACTTTCGTACCGACCCCATGTGTTCGATTTTTTGTGCAATTTCCTTTGGCAAGGCAACTGAGGGCCCCATTGTAGATCTGTTAAACCCAGGATGAACATGAATAAGTAAGTTAGAGTGAGCTTGGGTCGTGATAGGAATGGCTAACGTTGAAAGTAGCATGAAACTTCATTCAATCAATCAACAAGTGAAAATCCCGACGTGATAAAAAGTCTTTTGTTGACCTTTAACAAGTAAGACCGTTGTTTTTCCTGGATATTGATGTATTGCTATTTGTTGTTGTTGGCATTTCAAAATGATTGGACTATCACAAGAAAAAGATTGCAAGTGCTTAGATTCAACCATTTTACCACAACAGCCAAATTTGAAAGGTGTGTAGTTTTCTTTTGTCTCTCAGTATAGCATGTTTTTACAGCGATGAGGTTTGGTGTGTTTTTCTCTGTGAAAGTTAGCTCGTTACCACACGATCCCGAGATTTAACGACCCTGAAAGGGAAGCGTTAAAAAAAAACATTGTGGGAAATGGCAAAAATGCTTGTTGCTAGTATTTTTTTTCCCACAATATTTTCCATCATATGAAAGATAAACTCCATCATTTGAGCCACATTTAAATTGGCATCTGCAAATGCTTTCAATATGGACGATTCTAAATTTTTTTTTTGTTTGGTAGAGTTGAACAGTGTCTTATGGTTAGTCCTTGAATATGTGACCAAGTCGTTGCACGTTACAGTAGCAACCTGTCCTGACTGTGCAGAGAGTGACCTCCCATTATTCTAAAAATAGACGGGCAGAGTTCTGCCCGTTTTCAGTAGCCTGTACCAATCCATATATACTTTGCTGTATCACGGGAGGTAACAAAGTTAAGTGTATCACCACTGCGAACTGCTTCCGGATTGTAGTAATAAAAGTAGTCCCATTTGAAAATTTGACAGCAAGAACTTTTTTGGCAATGTTTAATCAGAGAAAGTGGAAGGATAGGTCTAAAGCATGCTTCTGATCTTGATCTTGATTTGATAATTTCTGTGGAAAATGAGTGCATTTTTCTTTTTTTTTTTTTTCATTTCTTGGAGAACTATTTTGTGCCTATGATCATGTAAAGGAACATGATCTGCAACCAGGGAGAGCCCTTATTTTTAATTTTGATATTTCAAGGGTATTGATTTGTGTATGAGATAGAATGGCCAAAAGTCGCAATCGTTTCAGGTGCATTTTTTCAGGTGGGATGAAAAGCATGCTAATTCAGATTTACCATGTCGGGAATCGAACTTAAACAATTTGATTCTGGGGTATCTAAACTCGCAACGTCAGTACCGGGAATGAATATGCCATTAAAAACACTTTATTCCGTTCGACAATGCAAGACTTAAACGACGTTAACCCTTTATCAAACAATCCCTGGTTTTCACAACCCTGGGAAAGAAGGCTTTTGAAAACATTGTGGGAAAAGGAGAAAATGCTGTTAACCAGCATTTTCTCCTTTTCCCACCATGTTTTCTGTACTATCAGAGAGCTTCAGCTCATTTATACCAATTTTGAAAGTATCGTCTGCAGATGTTTTTGAATTTGAAAGCGTCTTAAATTTGTCGTTTGGGAAAAGGTCAACTGTCCATGTAGGAAAACTTTCACGACTTGCAAGATTGATATGTATAGATATAGCACAAAGGCTGGACGGAAATGTCCAAGTTGATGAGTAGCACGGGTATTTGTTAAATTATCCATGCATGAATCGATCTAAATTCTATGATTTTTAAATGAACAAATGAACAACAAACCATTCTAGTCAACTGAGTATATGAGACTACACAATACACACGTGCTTTAGATTAAATGACACAGTGAAATAGCTAGATAAAATTACATTCATGTCTCAAAGCCAGTGTTGTACCTATCAAGAGAGTAATCATCATAACATAATTAAAACCGAGTATTAGAACAGCCTGTTATGATAAGAGGAAAAAAGCAAGCGTAGGAATGCGCATTTTTGTATCAGCCCCACTAAAAAGCGAACAAGAAAGCTGATTAAGGGATACTAATGCCCAAATCCCAGTGAAAAAAAAAAACATACAAAAATGTCAAAACAAGTCTTTTCCCGATTGCCACCGATGTTTGTGCCAAATATTTGGAAAGGTCCTATATGCAAACGTTTTCTTAAACTAATAAACCACACAAATTTAAAAAAAAGAAGACACTAATTGGGCAAGAAGGCCATGAACAACCTGTATTGCTCTGCTTTCCTAAAGACACATGAGACACCCTAGTAATTGGCTAAAATTTCAGACAGAAGAGCCAAGCCAAAAAAAAAACGTATTTTTACATGCCAAAATATCAATAGATACAAACGAGGTCTGCACGCGGACCATTTATACCATATATCGATGAACTCTGACAAACAGTTTTTTATGCAAGATTTAAAAAACACCTTGCAGCAGAAGACATACTTCGTTTGGCATTCATGGTAAAGTATTCGTAACCCCCCCCCCCCCCATAAAAAATGAAACTGACTTTTCTATCAGTGCAACAAAACAAGAGCAGTGACTGCAAAATAAACATTTTAAGTCACGAAAATCTGTATATAAAATACCAATTATGTTATGGACTAGTATGATAATCAAGGGAGATAAATGATAAAAACATGTGTCATAAAACATGAGTCATTTCCGTACAATAATTACATGTATAAGTTTGGTCTTCTGGATGAAATCAAATTCTTTAAATTAATTCTTAAGGGACGATGGTATGATCATGTGTCGGATCATGTGTACAGTTTTATCAAAAATGGTTCAGTACTTTCAAAAAAGAAAACGGTTTAGAATTGAAGTAAAGGACGCTCACATGTCAATAGGCCATTGCATAAGCTCACTGGCCTTTGATCAGTTGAGCTGTGATAAACTTTTACAGGGGACATCTGTCTTTGCAATATGGCAAATACATGTACATGTATTTGCTGGTTTTTTTTACAGTGTTATAGTCCTCAATGTAATTTGATAAGGTATGCTAAAAATTGCTCCCTTTTGAGTTAATTTTTCTTTTCGTTTCGGTTAAGTTCTCTACATAGAAGGGAATAAGTCATATGTCCTCTCTCCTACTCTCTGTCTGTCTGTGCCTCTCTGTGTTATTTGTCTTCTTAATTCTTTTTGTAAATTATTAGATGTTCGTAGTCATATGTTTGCTGCACAATTGTATTATTTGTATCTTCAAATATGGAGGAATTAAAGATTAATGATAATAATATAATTTTGAAGAAAATATAATCTGCCCCATCATGAACAAATTCATTATTCAAAGGAAAGACCAGGACAATCTGTCTCTTTTAGCAGGGCTAATTGCAAATTTCCTCTTTTAAAAGTATCCCGACTCTGTGAGATAGAATGAAGAAAAATTGATCTGCCCAGGAAAACCTCAGAAGTTTTTATTTTCCGCGTAAATTTCAGTGGTGATCCTTCATTTTCTTGCAACCTGAGTAGGATATATTCTACTCGATCTAGGCCAATACCCCTTATGCCTCTCATACCTTACGCAAAACGATATAACTTACCAAATAAACCAAATGTTAAATAATGCTGAGGTACTTATACAAATCCAACAATCTTATGATTTTAGTTAGCCCTTATCCTCTGTCACTCCCCTCACCAAATTTCATGTAACACGCACGCCCTCTAAAACCGCATGCTCATAAAATTATCAAAACCAATAGGTTAAGCATTCATAATTAAATCAAACTAACCTCTATCTTAATCCTTTTACCTTTAATTCAATTATTATATCATATCAATCCCTTATGTAGTAGATGAAAAAAAATTTAATTTTAAAAAAAATTTTTCATCATCACGCGTCATTGCATCAGCTAACCAACGCATCAGTTAACCAGCTAACAAGGTGCATCAGGCTAACAAAGCGCATCAGTTAACCAACAAACCCATCAGCCCAGGCAAACTCTTACATCAGTTAATCGCTTAACCTCCCCATCAACCAACACGTCATGCAATGGCTAGCCAGTTTATAAGTTAGTGGGTGGGCTTAAGATTTTTAATAAAAAAAAAAAAATCTAATTTTTGATTTTAAAGTTATCAGAACCAGTTAACTATAGGAAAAATGGAAATTAAAGCAAAGCCTAGTAATTTAAAAAATGATAGCATCTTATTAACTAATTGTGTTTGTTGTAATAGTATATTAGAAAAAAAGGTAGAAAATGTACGAGATAAACAGATTTATGAGTGTGATGAATGTAGTTATGATGATAGACCATTTGGTTGGTGTAGAAGTAATAGGGGACCTTGTACTTGTAGGTGGAGTAAAAAAGATGTTTTATATATCACATGTAAAACATGTAATGATTTAAAATGTAAAGAATGTGGAGAAAGTGATTATAATTACATTTCTGGTATACGTTATGATGTCACTTGTATAGGTAATGATTGTAGTAAATTTATTTGTGGAACATGTTTAACACAACCATGTAATAGTTGCGGGAAAAAAATAGCTGGTGAGGGGGGTAAATGTATTATTTGTATTGAGAAAGAAAAATTTAAACAAAAGTGGAATGGAACAATAAGAGATAAGTTAGAGTGTTATGGTAATACAAAACTAAAAATTTTAGCACAAAATAAAAATTTAAAAGTCAGATCTAAACTTTCTAGAATAGTTTTAATTGATAAACTTGAACCACTAACAACTTTAGATGATTTTCCAATTAGTTAAATATTTAATCTTTTTACTAGATTAAATATTTTATTTTGTTTCATCAGTCAGTCTATAATGTCCATGTGATAATGTTCTATAACTACCATCCAAGAGTATCAAACCCTTTTTATCATCTTCAAAGCTTAATGCTATTTTATTCATTTTTATAGTTGTTAATTCATGATGTTTACTTTTTATTCCTCCCATAGTTACACAAAAATCTTTTTTAGTATCCAAACATTCCTTATAAGTTTTAAATTTTAGTTCATTTTTAATCACAGACTTTTTAACACCTTTACATTTTTTAGTTTCTGCTTTCTCATTTGTTTTATAAATTTGTTTACCATCTTTATCTTTAGCTTCAATAGGCTTAATATAAATAAATTTACCATCTTTATCGGTTACTGCTTTACCTTCTTTATCCTTTTTTAAGATAAATTTTTTCATAGCATAAGTTTTTGCTCCAGGACTTACAAATCCAGTTAAAAGATCTCCTTCCATTTCATCCTTAAACTTACCTAACACATTACAATTTTTATCACTATATAATGGATGATTTTTCGGATAATTGCTAAAGTCAAACAAATCATCGGCATCCTCTTTTAAATCTTCATACAAATCTTCAGTTTCTATTTTTAAAACATAACTATCAGTATCAGTATAGCACATAAATACTTTATCTTCACCAAATTTATTTTTAAAATAGTTATAATAATCTTCTAACATAGTTGTTTTGCTAATATCGAGTATACTTACTCCTAAATAAATTGGTTTATCATATTTAATCCATGTTTTTTTCATATGAACAGCAACCAAATTTTCATCAAATATAGTATGATTATGAAAGTTATGTTTTGCTGTTAACTTTTTAAATCGTTCACTTTTTTCACCATTAACTAATTCTATGTTTACTCTATTTCTTATATTTTCCATGGTTTTACCAAAAACAGAATTCATTGCTAACTTCCATAAATTATCTAAAAATTTATTTTTATCCTTTTTTGCTTGTGTTCTTAAATTTACACACTTATCAACATATTTTTTAATAGCGGTACTCTCTTGATATTTAATTCCACAATGTATTTTTTTAATTTTTAATCCTAATCTCTGGTAAGTCTTTAAAGCTTCATAATGAAGTAAATATTTTTCCTTATCATTTAAGTTTGGTATTAACTTTTCTACTTTACTAACTTTTAATTTTTCTGCTGCTAAAGGCATTTCATTATGCAAATCATGTAACTCTTTAGGATACTCCAAATCAACCTCCAGGGTACACGGATATTTTTCCCAGTTATTTAATTCTTCTTCTGTCATCCATTTAAAATCACCTACAGGTAAAGGCTTACTCATGGCCCAAGGATAAAGACTGTTTTTATCAATATAAAACCCATATATACTAGGTTTAGTTGAATCATACTCATCACCCATATACTTATTGTTTGCTTCAAAATGTCTAATACTTGTCATGCAAACACCACCCCTTTTTGATGCTTCATAAAAGTTAAGCATATTAATATCAGTAAGTTTTTTTAATTTTATTTCGCTTACCTTAAGCATAGCATCCCATCCAAATCCAGGAAAAGTATAATACCAAGCAGGATCTAAGTCAAATTCTTTATGCAAAGAAAATCTAAAGTTTTCCATAACATCAGCTAAAAGTACAACATCTGTTTCATTGTATAGTTGTAAATAATCAGACATAGTTTTGCAACCAAAAACATCCCACACTTTTAATGCGTGTGCCAAATCTTTTTCTTCAATTCCTTCTCCATTTAAGCTTGAATAAAATTCTTCTATAGGTGGTAGTTGTGTTTCTTTTAACTTATCAAAACTATCCATCCATTCATAAGGAAAGATACCCTTTCTACTTAACAATTTTAATTTTTCTTCTGTATAACCACCACGATGATTTTCTAAATAATACTTTAAATTTTTAAAATTTTTATCTTTTAAATTTTCTACAATTTTTTCTAAACTACTAGCTAAAAACTTAAAACTATCAAGAAATCTTAAATTAATATGATTATTTTCTACCATAAGATGTTTTGTAAAACTAATATATTTTTCTTCTGTGTTAGGTAAACAATCAATTCTACCACTAGTTTTACCAAGATACTTAATAAAAATATGTGCATCATAACCAGATAAATTATGAAAGATAACAGGTATAAAATCAGGAACTTTTGCCTTAAGATTACATTCATTATGTGCGGCTCCTCTATAATTACCAGTAAAATGACAATGATCTCTTACTTTATAATTTTTATGCGTAAATTCACCACCACATATCCAACAATTTACTTCATTTTTATGTTTTCTAACTTTATCTTCAGTTAAATTTTCTATTTTTACTGGGTTTTTATAAAATTCTTTATAAAGTTGTTTAGCATCCTTAGTTAAAGTATCTATAAAATGTTTTTCGGCATCCTCACCTACATATCCTCTTAATACTGGTTTCATAATTTTATCATTAAAAGGACAAATTAAATAGTTATAACTTACAGGTATATGCTTTTGTGTTTCAATAGTATTACTTTTTTGTTGTTGTTCTATTTTTTGTAATATACATTCAAAATCAGCAATAACTACAAATGGTATCATAATTTTTCTACAATAGTTTTTAAACTTTATTAAAATTTCTTCAGGATTTTCAGGATCAAACTTAGGCATTATTAAATCAACTCCATCATGATCTTCACAACGCTTCATATGTTTTTCTAAAAGTTTTTCACTACCAAAATGGTTCATACAAAGCATACAATAATCTACATTATTATTAGAGGCAGTTTGTATTCTCAGTAAAGCATTAATATTTTTTATTAAAACATAATGTGTTTTTTCTTCTTCATCTTCAATATATAACAAATTTATATGATTTTCTTTTAAACTTTTTATAGCTCTAATACGTTTGATTTTTTCCTTACCTTCTACTATCCCAAAAACATTAACGCTAATTGTTGGATTTTGCCTTTCAAACTTATCTATATCCTGTAAAGAAACAGGATATTTAATTCCTTTCATATTTAAGCTATTTTTCTTTGATTTTAAATTAGCAATTCTTTCAGGGTGATTATCTGTTGGATTTAAATGTCTTAAAATACAATCTGTAAAACATTCATCATTCTCACTTTTCATATTAATACATGCCTTTTTGTTTTCAATCCACTTTGGTAAAGGTAACCAACCACCTGCTCTTAATGGATCATAAATAACACTATGCAACTTTAAATGAACCACACTAACAAAATCCCACCCACTACTACTTGAAACAAAATTAACAAAATTTTCTAAAATTCTATTTACCATTTCATAGTATAATTCTATTACATTTGTTCCTTGTAAATTAATCTCATAATCCTTACCTTCACCATCTTTGTCTTTAGAAGAAAAATTAGCCTCTACTATTTGTTCATTATTACCTTCTTCTCTTCTCATAATACACTGAAGATTTAATTTTACTTTTTGACCACGCATGCTATTTAAAAGATTTATAATTGATGAATGTGTTAGTTCTAAAAACTCTTGTGGTGTAGCAACAGGTATTCCTTCTATTTTATGTTCAGTTGCATATTCTTTTAAGGCAGATCTACTTTTTATTACGTTTATCTTATCCAATTTATCCAATAAAAAATACTTTTTATTTTATTTTTTAAAGCATTAAGTTCTGGTGTTATACTTGGTTGTTCTACTCTTACATTTTCTAAACTCCTTAGCAAATCATTAACTGAAGTAGTTGGTGAAGTGACCAGTCTTTGTCTTGGTGGTATATAGGGTGTTGGTTGTAATATTGGTGCATCAATGGTATCTAGGTCTCTATCTAATATTGAGGGTCCCGTATTAATCAAAAGAGTTATTAGTTCATCACGTCTAAGCCTTGAGTATCTTCTTAATCCCCTTTCCCTTGCTAAATTTCTTAATCCAACTACATTATATCTATCAAATTGACGATCCATTTTTTAAAATAAAAAATTCTTTCCTTAAGTCAAATTTTATTATTTTTTTCATAAATAATAAAATTATTGAATATCAATTCTATATTTACCATTCCATACTCTACCATTCCAGTTTTCAATCGTTTGTGGACATTTATCTATATACTTAGAAGCCTTGTAAATTGATGGAAACTCTTTCACCTCTTCAGTTTCTACATCCTTTAAGGTAACCCTCTTAGGGTTTTTAGCAATATCCTTTAATCTTTCATAATTAGGAATTTTTTTTTAAATTTTTTTTTCTTCCTCTTCAGGATACAAACCATGCTCTTTTAAAACATCAATATACTTTTTCTTGTTCCAATAGGAGTACCACTTAATATTGTTATCTGTTAATATTTTCTTAAAATCAGCAACCTTTTTCATTTTTATTTAAGTAAAATTTACTTAATATACTACACTCATCTTATTCCCATCACTCTGGAAGTTAATTAGTCTATCACTAATTAAAACTGCATAAGCTATAGTATCTGCTGGAACAGGTTCATCAAATGTTGCTTTAACATGAATATCAGTTACAGAATACTTAAGCCTTTCACTTTGTTTTGATAAATCAAACACATACAAAGGAAAGAGAGTTTTATAATCTGAAGGAGTAATATTAGGGTTTGATACCAATTCATCCATGTTAAAAAATTTCTTTCTAAAAGAGGAAGCTTCACTATATATTCTACTAAATAGATTAGTGCTAAATTTTATAAAATGATCATAAGCAGGGTATTTTTTTGAACCTAACATTACATATATATTATTTACATTTAAGTTGTCAAATATAGCTGGGTTTAGTAGTTCATCATTACTTTTGTTAGTTTGAAAACCAACAATTAAAAATCGTGGCACTTCAGGAGATGATTTAGATGATAACCTCCAAGTAAATGCCGTTGTTCGTGGAACCGCAATACTGTCGCTTTGTATCATTCTATACCCAACTGGGAGTTTTTCTTTCTTCTCAATAAATTTAAAAAGTTCTAGCTTGTTTCCATCTTCAGGCTCAACATGTGGCATAAACCAAGATACTTTATCTAATTTAACTACGGCATGGTCATTTAATACTGGAGGACCATCTTGCCTTGCTGCTTTAAAAATTGCATCTCTATTATTATTTCTTGTTAAGGTTAAAGTTTGTTTCATACCATATAAAACTTTGTTGTAATCTTCACAAAAACCAAATATATGTTTCAATGGTACCTTAAAACTAAATAATCCCTTATTATCGACAATTATATTATCATCATCTTTGCCTAAAATATAATCTCTTCTAATTTTAAAACCTACATTATTATTTTCAGCTAATAGACTAGTGTCTTTATACCACAATTGATTTAGCCCCTGTGATTTAGAAAAGTCATCGGGATATTTTAACAGTCCTAGCATTGTAGTAGTTTGACCAGGATAATTAATGCTTTCTATCTCTTGTCCGCTAAGCTGATATCTAATATTTTTAAACAAATACATCAACCCATTATTTGTTAAGGTCACCAAATCACCAGCATCAGTTGAATCATATGCATTTCCATTTTCTTTCGTTAATTTACCATTAATCACAAGATATGATTCAGAAGGATGATAAAAAATATCTTGAGTTTCGATATCAATTCTAATATTTCCTCCAGGGTTGTCTAGATTGGTTCCTGAAATAGGTAGATATTCATAATACTCATATTCATTAATACTATTATCTTTTAAAATCGGAGCTTTAATGTTTAAAATATCCATTTTATTATTTGCAATTATAATTTTAAATCAAATTATAATTGTTTAAATTAATTTGCCCATAGTTGAGGGAATGACCTGTTTTCATCATTTACATACACACCCTTAAGTTTAATATTTTTAATTTTTTCTACTGAAAGGTTTTTTTTCATTTTTAGATAAATTCTATTTCCGTAAAGTATGGTTACCTTAGACATATTATTTTTTTTTAGATATTGATTTATATCTTCTTCAAATTCCTTAATGATATCAGCTTTTTCAGGTGACAATTTTAAAACAACCTTTTTATAATCATAATTTGTATCACTGCTATCTAATACTTCACAATCTTCATCAAGTTTTAAATTAGCATAAAGGATACTAACCTTTTTTGTATTGTATTTTTCATAATGCGTTAAATTAAATTTTAGATTAGTCATTCTTTTTATTTAATGTAATAATTTACTTAACTTGAATTTATAATACTTTAACTCCACCACCCTTACTATTTAATTTCTTAACTAAATCTTGTATAGCAATTGCACTACCATCTATTAAGGTATTAACATTTTGTATTGCAGGTTGTGTTGTTGTAGTAGGCTTTTGAGTATATTTTTCTATAATCTTTTTAGATTTTGGTGTTAAAGCCTTTTGAACTAACTTTTTACCTGCATCAACCGCGGCACTCTTTCCAACCTCTAACGCTTTCTTTGCTCCTTCCTTAGCAACACTCTTACCAACATCAACTGCTGAAGATGCAATTTGTTTAGCTGCTTGACTTGTAAATACTCTTGTAATAAAATTAGTTAAAGTATCAAATATTCCTGCTCCTCCATAAACATAATTTCTTTTAAATCCTCTATTTTGTGATGTAATCATTTTTATATTTTAGACATTAATTTTTTATAAGCTTTTGTATCTAATATACGCTGTCTTTTTAATTCATCACAAATACTTACCAACTCATTTCTTACGCCTGTATGACCGGCTCCTTTACTTGCCATTAAGAGGTCTAATCTTTCTAATAGTGCATTAGGGTCAGATGGAATTACCGTAATTCCACTACCTTTATTAGTCATGTTCCAAATTTTACTAAGTATATTTTTCCACTTAGACTTAAGCGTTCTATCAACATATTTGTGTACTTCTGTTGATGGGTTGTTATTGAGATAAAGAGCATTGGATTTTAACATTATTTCCGTATAAAAATTTAAATCGAATACATTATATTTTTTTTTATCTGGGTTTTTAGAAATAATTAATTCCAACAAACCAGATGTTTCTGTATCATAATCTTGTTCACCAACTAATAACAAGTAATTGTTATAAATATCAACTTCTTTATCACCAATATATAATTTTCCATTTTTATCATAAAACCCAAACGTTGTATCAACTTCATCTTCTTTATCATATCTTTTTAACTGTTTTTTTGCAATTTTTCCAAGAAAATATGGTTTTTTTGTACCTTTTTCTTTACTTTCTAATTCAATACTTTCTATTTCTTCAGAGCTAAATTGTTCTATATCATATGCTAATATAGAAGGAAAACCTTTTATTTCAATAGCTCTAATATCTTTAATTGATTTTTTAATAGGGTCTAGTTTTTCTGAAATAGGTCTAAAAAACCTAGAAAGTTGTTGTTGATATCTAAGTTTGCCTGCTTTCTCTTCAAGCTGATTATCACGAATTCTTTTCTTTAAATCAATAAATTCTTTTACTGTTTGTTCCCTTTTTAAAGGGTCTTTTATCTTCAAAAATGACATTTTTTTTTAAAAGTAAAATATTTTTTTAATTTGTATTGTCTATCTCACATGCACAAGAACACTTAAACTTAGGCGGTTTTAGTTTTAATTTGAATGCCTTTCTACAAGTCTCCTGAATTCCTCTCGAGCTTCTATTCGTCCCTTCTCTATTAAACTCTCCGACTCCTCTAGCTTGCTTTTTTTCTTTGACTTACTCCTAATTTCTTCCTTCATTTGTTTGTATTTTTCCAATTCTTCCATAATTAAAGTAAATTCTGAATGATCTATTTTGTTGTCTGTTATTGCTTTTGATATATGTGTAAGTAGTGTATTTAACTTTGAATCTGCCAACATTTTAATCTGAAGATGTTTTTCAGATTTTGTTCTGCTTCTTCTAACTACAAACTTACCCACTAAAGCGGCTAACCCAACAACTAAAGCACAGCCTTCTAGAACCATAGTTGCAGGTATCGCTACTACGGTTGATAGTAAAGCGATTCCCCCTGCTCCTGCACCTAGTGCTATAACGGTTAGTCCAGCTTCTACATTGTCCACATTCTTACTAATCTTCAAGTATTTTTTACTTAGTTGCTCTCTTTCCCTAACTTCACTTTCTAGAAAAGTCTGAATTTCTGATATCTTTTGTAACCTGAATGATTGACCATTGTCTCTTGAGGATATTACTGGCTCTAATGATGGCGCATTTGGTATATTTCGTGCTTCTGGTAACTCTGGATAAATCTTTTCTTTTAGTTCCATTTTATTAACAACAACTTATTTTTAAATAGAATAGTAAAGACGACACAAAAAGGTGTTTTCCTCTATTTTTTTTATCTTATTAGAGTTGTTTGTAATTGTTGTAACCATGTCATCCACTTCTTCTAATGTAACTTCATTTGTAATAGATATTTGATTAAGTTTTAGAGCATAAGATAGAGAAACTAAAACAAAACCTTTACTCATATTAAAACCCATACCTAAAGCCATCGTTCTTGTTTTACCTCCTTCTAATACTAATGGTTGTTGAGTAAAAATATCCCATGAAACAGAATTAACTTTTTTAGCTGGATACTTACCTTCAACAGGTTTCCAAAAAATAGTTTTTGGTTGATCTATTTTATGATAACCATTTTTATTTCCATTTCCAAATTTATGTACATTCATATTTTTTTAATTTACAATATTGCACCTAATATAGGAATATTAGCAAATGGACTATTAGGCCCTAAAAGAAGACCTTTTCCATCATAAATTTTTGACCCTTGTTTTAAATACAATCCATCACCAACGGAACTCAATCCTTTACCTTTGTATGGTTTAAGATATAAACCTTCACCATCAGTTTCAACTTGACATACACAGCCACCTTTCTTAAGATATAATCCGCTACCCATTGCTTTTTGAACACCTGAAGAAGCAAGACCAGATAGGGCACCAACTCCTATAGCAGGTAAAACGGTTCTTGCTAATGTTGGTAAAACTGATGAAGCTAAACCAGCTAACAAAGGTAAAAATCCACCTTCTACTTTCATATTGTGTTTAAGTTGCCTAGGAGTCATTCTAAACGTTGCTCCCTTTCCGTCTTTATAAGCTTTTGTAAGTTTATTTACTTGTGAATTGGTTAATGCTATTACATCATTACCATGTATATCCTCATGCTTTAAACGAATACTTGCTGGAGCTTTGTTTCTAAAAGAATGTATAATTTTTTCCTTTTGTCCGTCTGATATATTTATTTTAGCGTTAATATAGTTTGTCATTTTTATATTTATCTTGCTTCTCTTATATGAAATCTAATTGTTAAATTCTCACCTCTAAGATTTAGTAATGTTCCATCTTGGTCTGTAATTGTTACATTTAAATCATGTATTTCATTTAATGTTAGAGGAAGATAAACAAGGTTTACCGGATTTTCTATTATTTTATACCCTGGTGATACATTTGGAAAAAAACTGTAAATCGTATTTCTTTGTGAACCGTTAACATAACTACCTGAAATTAAATCAATATTAACTAACAAGCTATTAATACTAAGAATATTTACTACATTTTCTGATTCATGAAATCCTTGTAGATATTTTGCTCTATTAAATCCTAATACTTTTCCGATACTTCTACCTTGGTTAAAATCTACCTTATATCCATTTTCAACATAAAGAATTGATTTTAAAGTATTAGTGTTTGCGGAGATATTAATATAATATTCTTCATTAACTAGGTCATAATGTCCCCTTTTCCTCATTTCTTGTTGTATTGTATCATTAATATCAGCTAAATCATAAGATCCCTCTGGTAATTTTAGTTTTACCCATGTTGCACCATTGTCAGGTGAATAAACAAATGTGTTGTTGTTTTTATCAATATTAGGAAATGAATAGTAAGTTTCAAGGTTAACCAACGCCACTTCATATTCTTTATCTTTGTCTAATTTAAGTGGTGGGTTAAATCTTGTTTTAAACTCTGTTTTGTTGTCACTTACGATAATTTGAAATGATGTTTTATGGTTAGTGTTTTTTACTATCTTTTCAAGTAATTCTACTTCCATTTTATAATTTGTAAAATATATTTTTAAAATGAAAATATATTTTTAATGGTAATCCTTGTAATCTCGTGGTATGTAAAAGTTGTCAAAACCACATCTATATTTTCCATCGTTACGGTTCTTAGTTAAATCAATCACTACAAAACCATGAGGTTGTTCCCAACACTTTTTACAAAAATTAATAAACTCTGTTTTTGTCATATCATCCCCTACATGATCACTATAAATATGGTTAAGATTTTTTAAGTCTTGTCTAAACAAGCATATTAAGTTAGCATTTTCTCTAATAGTTTGACGAGGTAATCTAAAATAATTTTGTGCTAGATAAAAACAATCGGCATTACTATGTCTTCCTCTTACATAATAGTTTTCACACTTGTTTTGTCTTTCTAAAAGTAAGTCATCAAATATCATTAAGTTTTTATTTGATGCATTTAAATCTCTTGGGTCAGGAACATCACTAGCATATTCAAAAAATTCACAATTGATATCAGATTTTTCCTTAATTGTTTTTGCCCATTCTTCAACTAATGCAGTAGGTGAAATATCTCGGTTTTGAACTTCATCTTTAAGTGAGAACAACCTTAATATGTATTCTTTTGGTATTTTTTCTTCAAAGGCTTTTTTAAGTATACGATATTCTGGTTGAAACAAACTTTTACCAAAAACGCATAAGTTGTTATAATCTAACCAATCAGGTCTTAACAAAAGGTTTAGTAAAAGTGTAGTTTTACCACACCCTGATTTACCTACTATTAAACCCCTGATGCTCCTAGGTAAAAGGGGGTGATTAAATCTTTTTGCTAACGCTTCATTCCATGATAAATTAACAATATCCATATTTTATATTAAAAAATTTATTTTAATATACAAAAAATGTATTGCGTTAAATGTAAAAAGAAAACTGATACTACAGATATTGAGTATGTGGTAAGTAAAAATGGTAAAAATATGGCACGAGGAAAATGCGTTAATTGTGGTACCGTGAAAACACAATTTATTAAACAACAAGAAGGTGGTTCATTGTTAAACAAAGCAATCAATAACTTACCTGTTGAAATGCATTTACCTGGTCATAATTTTACTGGTCCTGGTACTAAGTTAAAGAAAAGATTAAATCCTGATTTAACACCTAAAGAATGGTCAAAGCCTGTTAATCGTGTTGACAAAGCAGCATATCATCATGATATCTGTTATCTTAAGCATAATGATACTAAAACACGTAATGATGTATGTGATGCTAATATGCTTAAAGAGTTAAAGGATATCTATAATCCTACTATTAAGGAAAGAATGGAAAGAGGATTGGTTTCTTCATTGATAGGAACCAAGAAAAGATTTGGTATGGGTGTAAGTAAAAAAAAAATTTAGAAAATATAGTGCTAGCAGAAGAATTACATAAACCTGTAAAAAGAAAATTTAAGAAAAGGAGAGTTAGAGTAGGGGGTGTCGATAAGATATGGGCAGCAGATTTAGTAGATATGCAAGCATTCTCTAAACTTAATCGTGGAGTAAAATTTCTTCTTGCTGTCATTGATATCTTTTCAAAATATGGTTGGCTGATCCTCTTAAAAGATAAAACTGGAAAATCTGTTTCTGTTGCATTGAAGAGTATTTTTAAGGAAAGAAAGCCTGAGAAAATGTGGGTTGATATAGGTAAAGAGTTTTATAACAAAGATGTTAAAGATTTGGTTGAATTGTATTCTACTGAAAATGAGGAAAAATCAAGCGTTGTTGAGAGATGGATTAGAACAATGAAAGAAAAAATGTGGAAGTATTTCTCTGCTCACTCAACAAATGTATATATTGATGTATTACCAAATCTTGTTAAAGAATATAATAACACGAAACACTCATCTATCAAGATGACGCCAACTGAAGCAAGTAAGAAGAAGAATGAAAATAAAGTTTGGACAACATTGTATCCTGATTATGACCAAGTAAGGGAGGATATCAAACCAAAGTTTTCTGTTGGAGACAAAGTAAGGATAAGTAAAAAGAAAAAGACTTTTGAAAAAGGTTATACTACGAGATGGACTGAAGAGGTTTTTACAGTTACAGAAGTAAAACATACATCACCTGTAACATATAAGATTGAAGATTTAAATGGTGAAGAAATAAAAGGTTCATTTTATGAACCTGAACTACAAAAAACAAGTCAAGAGGTGTATAGGATAGAAAAGGTTATTAAAAAGGGGAAAAAGAAATCTCTTGTAAAGTGGAAAGGTTATTCTGATGAGTTTAATTCATGGGTTGACAACAGTTCTATTATAAATATTTAAATATATAAAAATGAAAGATATTACAATTGATAATGTAACTTTAAAAAATAAACCTTTAAGTAATTTTGAACTAAATGATGCTGCAAAAAAATTAAAATTAAAAAATTTTAGAGGAACATTTTTAAGAGATGCCCTACCAAAAAAGAATAAAAAAAATGAATGTGGTATATTAAACCTTGATGACTCTGGCGGCCCTGGTACTCATTGGGTTGCTTGGTTTAAAGATGGAAAAAGAAAAATTTATTTTGATAGTTATGGTATTCAACCACCTAATGAAATTATAGATTATTTAAAACAACCTATATACTACAATACTGACCAATTACAACATGCGGGTGAAGTATTTTGCGGTCATTTATGTTTGTTTATTCTTAAAGAGTTATGTGATGATAATGAATTTCAAAATGTTTTAAATAAACTTTTTTAGTAATATATTAAAAAACGATGCCTGTTGATAAATTTGGAAGAATGGATGATGCTAAAACAAGTGGTGATGGTGGTGTGTCACTTGCTTACATTACTAACAACTTTTTACGTAAAGATGGAACAACCACTGTTACCGGTTCTATAAATATGAATGGCAACACATTTACGAGGGTTAGTAATCCAGTAAATCCACAAGACGTTGCGACAAAGGATTATGTTGATAATACAGCAGGGGGTAACGCAGAATCACCACTATTAAAAGAAAATGGAAATTTTATTGCTACTGCTCCTTTCAATATGGGTTTTAAAAAAATACTTAATCTACATGACCCTGAAGAACCGCATGATGCTGCTACAAGAAGTTATGTGGATAAGGTTAGTAGAGAAAGTGTCATTGTTAAACGTAATGATGGAAGATTTGTTGCTACAGGAAATATAGATATGAGGAATTATGGGTTAATTAATGTCCTGTCACCGGCTGAACCTGATGATGTAGCAACAAAGGGGTATGTTGATAGTCAATCCTCACCATTTTTGTTTAACCCTATTGATAACTTTTATACTGCAATAGGAAATATATCAATGGGTAACCGACGAATTCATTTTGTTGCTCCTCCAATTGAAAATAGCCATGCAGCAAATAAGCTTTACGTAGATAGCGTTATTGAGATGGCTACCGCAGGTGAAAAGGCTTTAACAAAAAATCAAGACGGGTCTTTTTCAGTGGCTGGTAAAATAGATATGGGTGGTAACTCAATTACTGGTTTACCAAATCCAATAAATCTTAACGCTGCTGCTAATAAAAATTATGTTGATAATGGTGGTGCTATTGTAAAAAATCCAAATGGAAGCTTTACAGCAATATCTGATGTAGATCTTCAAGGTTTTTCTATAAAAAACGCTGCGATACCTGTAGATGAGGGAGATTTAGTAACAAAATCCTATGTGGATGAAAGGGTATCGCTTCATAAAACAATTATAAGCGTTTGTGCCGAGGAGCAGGGTCCTTTAACAGACGGCCAATATGAGTTTTCTTTTGGTAATGGAAGTGCCGGAGTAAGTCATGGGATGGGGGGTTATTGTATGTCTGCTTCTGGTAGAATTATAAGAGGGACTTTAATGATTGTTAAGGGAACCGGTATTCTAAAAGAAGAGGCAAAAGTTAATATAGTCGTAAATGGAGTTGAACAGATTGACTACTCTATAATAAAAAAGAAAGGAGAAGGTTGTAGTTGTGTAGTTTTTCCACAGCCTTTAGAATTAGACCAATGTGATGTTATAAACTTTATAACAAGAACAAATAATCCTAATGCTAAAAATGCATATTTAACAATACTGATAGAGTTAGACTTGTAAACTGTAGGAATCTATAAATTTTAATTTAAAAATTTATAGATTATATAAACTTAAAGTTTATGCTATATTCTTCAATATCATTAATACAACTTTCTAAAAAACTGTGTTCATTTGGGCAATCTATAAATCTTTGTTTAAAGAGAGATAGCAAATTGGTTAAATCTTTACTGTAAAAACAATGTTTAACGCGTATATTGTTACCACCAGCATAAAATGTTATGTTTAAAGTATCTTCTTTAGGTTGTTCATAAAGCATTTTACTGCAGTAATAGTAGATATCACTAAACCATCTAGGATTTTTATAGGGCATTAACCCGGTTCCATTTGTGTAAATGATTTTGTTTGTGTTTATAGGATAAATATTAGATTTATCCTTAAGTAGGTCACTTAACTTATGTTTAAAATCTGGCTCTAGTTCTAGCATTTTATTTTATGAAAATTTTTGTTTAATATTCTAATTCTACTATTTCATCCATGATGTCTTCTTCCACCACAGCTTTCAACTGTTGATCTGGTTTTACATTGTATTTTATTAATCCGTTAGAAGAAGAACTTACTGTAAATACTGTTACACCATAAACTGTACTTAACATTTTAAAATTAATTATTATTTCCCTTCTTAGTTTTAAATGGTGTCTATTAGTTTTATCTTCTTCCTCATTATTAAATAAAGTAGCTTTCTTTTTCATTAAATTATATGTATTTTTTATATACTCATCAATAAAATTTATCATTTCATCTTTTTTGCTTTTCCCTTTAAATTTCTTTTTTTTATCAATAATACCGCAAATATTACTAAGTTCTTTACTACCACATTTTTCATTAACTCGATCTATAATTTTTTTAATAAAATCATCCGTAATCTCCATTATTTCTAGAATGCTATATTCATTTAAAGAGCCGAAAGCATGATTACTTTTAAGTATTTCTTCTTTTTCTGTACGTAAACTAGCAAATTTATTCATATTTTATATATCTCTGGTTCTTTAACTAACTATGTTTGCTGGAACTTTTAAGAGTAAATTCAATTTTTTATTTCTATCGAAGGAATAAAAAATTTAAAATTTTTTTTTAAAAAAAATATTATTTTATTGTTCTAGTTCTTCTATGTCTATATATTCATATCTCGCATCTCCATATTCGTTGTGAAAAATTCCAACAACTTCTCCTTCTGTTCCATCAAAATCTTCTCTTAACATTACTCCATCTTCTCTATCGATTGTCCATTCTTCATCATCGCTAAAACTATATGTTAAAAATTCGTTGTATGCTATATCTAGTAAATTTTCTTTTTCTGCTTTATAATCTTCAATAGTTTTATTACTTTTTTTCTTTGTTTCAACATAAAATTTTAGTTTGTCTTTAAACAGTCTTACAAATCTATCAACAGTAATATCTACTTTATCTTCTTCAACATCGTTTTCATGAAAGTACCATAGAAGATCGTTTTCTACTATTGATTCTTGTAAGCCTTTTAGTTCTAAAAGAATGCAGGGAACCAGGTCGGCTAGTTCTTGTTCTAGCCTTTCTTGTATTTTATCTTTAACATCTAGTGTTTAGTTGTTATCAGTTGAAATTTCCTGTAAGTCTGTCATCTTACCTACTGTCTCTGAGCGATCTTTTACCTTAAATTCAATTTTTTATTCTCACCAAAATCTTAAGCCCACCCACTAACTTATAAACTGGCTAGCCATTGCATGACGTGTTGGTTGATGGGGAGGTTAAGCGATTAACTGATGTAAGAGTTTGCCTGGGCTGATGGGTTTGTTGGTTAACTGATGCGCTTTGTTAGCCTGATGCACCTTGTTAGCTGGTTAACTGATGCGTTGGTTAGCTGATGCAATGACGCGTGATGATGAAAAATTTTTTTTAAAATTAAATTTTTTTTCATCTACTACATAAGGGATTGATATGATATAATAATTGAATTAAAGGTAAAAGGATTAAGATAGAGGTTAGTTTGATTTAATTATGAATGCTTAACCTATTGGTTTTGATAATTTTATGAGCATGCGGTTTTAGAGGGCGTGCGTGTTACATGAAATTTGGTGAGGGGAGTGACAGAGGATAAGGGCTAACTAAAATCATAAGATTGTTGGATTTGTATAAGTACCTCAGCATTATTTAACATTTGGTTTATTTGGTAAGTTATATCGTTTTGCGTAAGGTATGAGAGGCATAAGGGGTATTGGCCTAGATCGAGTAGAATATATCCTACTAACCTGTAGCTCTTCTTCTTTACTTGTCTATATTTGGTATGGCAATTTTGAAAAAAAAAAAAAAAAAAGTAAAATTTCTCAGAGATTTAATGGACAAATACTGGATTTGCAAGAAAATTATATTATTTCTCATCAGCAACATAAAATTATATGAAATATCATAACTGATATTGAAATTTAAAATTCTGAACTGACAATAAGCTGAATCAGATGTCTTAAGAGTATAATAAAAGACACGGGCAAGTAAATATTTAAAATGCAATTTGTTTTAAAATTCTATGATTTACAAATAACGCTTATGTTCTTCAAATATCTACTTCCTTCTGTTCATTTCTTTCTATCATATAATGCAGTTGGATTAAACTTTGGTTAACTTCTCGTGAGGGCCACTTGACATATCGTGAAACCGCTTTAACTTTTGTCACTATTTTGTTTCCGTGATCGTGTTCGGTTTCCGATATTTGCCTCGTTCTAAACAGTTCAAATGTTTAATATGTTTGTATAATAAAATGATCTTGTCGCCGTGTCCATCGTGTAGAAGTAAAATACCTGGACAACATGATTTCAAAGTAAACGTCCTAAAGAATCGTACATTTATCGGAGATCTATTAACAGTTCAAGTAAACAGACGGAATACTCATTAAGTGACAACTTTAAGTGGTTTCGCTGCACTTGATAGAGACAAACAGCAGTTTGCAAATAAAAATGAAAGATAGTGATGTTTACTCCGTTTTCAATATAGCTAAATGACAAGACTTGTCCAGATTGAAAACATTTGCAGACGACCAACTAGTCTTGCTAAAAAGATGAAATTTGTCGTTAACGCTTTACCAAACAAGCCAGAGTTTTAACGAACCTGAGGAAGGAAGCTTTTGAAAAACATTGCGGGAAAAATAAACACCGGTAATCAACAATTTCTCCTTTTACGACCGTTAGTTTGCAGCCATGCCAAAGAAAAGAATCATCTCTTAAGCGACAATGGTCTTTTTCGTTTGCAAATGCTTTCAGATGGGTCTAGTTTTAACTTTTGTTGTCTGGTAAAGTTTAATTTAGTAGAAAACATTGTGGGAAAGGAAAAACTGCTGGTTACCAGCAATTTCTCCATTCTCCACAGAGTTTTTAAAAGTTTTCTTTCTCGAAGTCGTTGAAACTCAAGATAGTGTGGTAAAGGATTAACTCTTTACCACATAATCCCGAGTTTTCAAGACCTTAACAAAGAAGGCTTTTGAAAACATAGTGGGAAAAGGATAAATGTTGGTAACCAGCAATTTCTCCTTTTCCCACTATGTTTTCTACCCCATCAAAAACAAATTCCATCATTCCACCAGTCTAAAATTTTGTCGTTTGGTAAAGAATTAACAGTATCGAAAGCCAGTATGACTGAATGGCGTTTTCGGCTGCTTTCAACATCATCTCGGTCATCATACAGCAAGAGCCCGTTTATTCATGTATGTCCTGGGTTTCAACAGTAGTAGGCTAGGTTTCTAAAGTTTCTTGCCGCAGGACATTCACACGAAAAACCCGGTGTTTCAAGGGAGACTCTAACCCGAAGCTTCCAGGATACGAGTCCGACATGTTAGTATTAGGCCACACAGGATCTCCGTCGATATGAGGCAACAAGCACTGACACGAACTTGGATTTATAAAAAGAAAAAAAGATAAATAATGAAAGGCTACTTAACATTTTGAATTTCCTGTACTCCTTATCGCTTGAAAATAATACCGTTTTGTCGTGGGAAGTGAATCAATGATAGTATTTGGTCATGTGGGCTGTTATGTGTGTCGCACACTCGTATCTATGGTGGCACAGAAAAGCCACAACATGCCAGAGTAGGATGATAAAGTCGGATGTTTACGCGAAACTTACGGTGGATTTCATTTTTATTTTAAAGCAAAGGTATCATAATACCAGATAAATAACTTCACACAACTTTTTTTTTTTTACTGTTAGTGCTCTTGAACTGCTACCATTTACCAGATAAGTATGCTGCAACTAATTTAAAGTCGGTTTGTTGGCCGATTACACAGACCATTAATTTCGAAAACCTTTGCGCTGGGGGCAAACTGTTGTAACTGTATATTGTAACAACCTCTACTTACAACCTTTTAACGCCTTTCCTTCGGTGATTTTTATTGTGAAAATTACTGTTTAACCCGGATATGCGCAAGAAGTGTTAACAGATGTCAAGTAATCCCGTACTCAACCTTTCAAGTATGCAGTGTATGGCTGTTTCAGTTTGTGTACTGTTAAAGCATTTCATAGTACGAATAATATTCTAAAATAAAAACGTAAACAGAACACTGAAAATTTTGAAGCACTTAATTTTTGAAACAATTAAATGGGAATTGGATCGTTATTAACCAGGTTGTTTACTTCCCCTGATACAGCAAAGGGTATTGGTATGTCAAACGGGGACCAGTTTAAGTAATAACGAGCAACTGACTCAAATGATACGAGAAGGAATCAACACAAGAGAACACTGAAAGCGTATCACGTGATGCAAACACATGCAGTATTCGTCTACTGTTTGAGCAAAGAAAAACTCGCAACAAAGCAGACTTTACAAGGAACCACTGCCTTAAAGATGATTTCTAAAGCCAGTTCTGTGCAACTTTGTTGCACATCATGATTTTACGCCAGCCCATACTTTTTGGTATAGCAAGGATCGTCAGTGCGGGTATATAAAATCCCCCCAAAATTGCGTAAATATACCTAGTTTATTGAAATGTAGCCCAGGGGACGAACCTAAGCTCTGACTGAGGAAGAACTTGCATAGTGTCCGGATATGATTCGATACTTCCTTCGTTAAAGAATTAATACGCTCAAGGTCAGAACGAAATCCTCCAATGCGTAAGCTTGTGGGAAATGTAAATCATGAATTCTGAAAATAATTTAGAGCGTCCGTTAATCACACATAGCCGATAGTATCAGGAGTATTTTAATATAACTTGAAATCTGTAATAATTTCGGGGAAATTATCCTCCATTATTATCTAGTAAGTTGGCCTAAAGACATTTCTATGCCACCATACGATTTTATCAGCTTACTAGGTTAAAAATATAAATCCTGTACAAGGTTAAGGATTGTATACATGCAGGGATAGGCAATGAAACCGGCGACAAGACGGAAAGGCACGACGCGGGTATGTTGGAGATGCAGTCATGCAACGGTTGTGAGCTTTATCTTGATTTTATTTTTAAAAAAGAGCTATTCAGTTTATCGCGCCCTAGCAGAGAGTAAAGGGGTGCATCCTCCTGTAATTTTGTGATTGCCAAAGATTTATTTCTATCATACGACTTGAACTGTCATGTAAGTATTATTCTTTATCTTTGAGAGGTTTTGATGAATTCTTCCACAAATAATAACCCTTTTACCCTCTTGATGTTATTGTGCAGGCTGATATTTTACGCGATTATAGTGGTCCCAATTAAAGGTTTATCATGTTTATACAGTATTTTAAACGTACAAAATTTTGCAATCAAAAGATAAGTTTAAATTATAACACAAACACTATCCATTTTGGGGGAAAAAAATTTTATATATATATATATATATATATGTGTGTGTGTGTGTGTGTGTGTGTGTGTGTGGTGATTTTCTGATTTAGAGCATTTTATCCAAGAACGGGCCGATTGTCACAGTGACCAACCCTAATACGTAATAGCTCAAGTGGTAGAGCGTAGGACTCGTGAATATCAAGCTTCGGGCCGCTTGAGGGTGTGGGTTCCGGTTCCACGGCTGTTCATCTAAGATTATGAAAAGTCTTTCGAATGAGATGTTAACCCTGGGACCCGTGTGACGGTGCTATACACGGATCACACCACAGAACCAGGCGTAACTTGGGTAAACGTAAGGTTTGGTTTCGTCCTTTACCTTGCACTATCCCCTGTAACACAACTAAGTCTTCATGGGGTATCGCCCATATGGGCAACCGATGGCGACGATAAATAAACGGAAAATCAATCAATCAATGTTACAAATCTTGTTCATGTCTTGCATCTCTCCTGCCATATTTTCTACAATTTCACTTTTGTTCTTTTGACTCACTGTGCTGTGGATTTTTTATACGTTGCATTTTGTTTGATAATTTTGGCAAAACTAAATCACCCGGTTTCACAGTAGCACAGTACTAGCACTGTAGCACTGTCGAAATGGCATAGATTGCGAAATACGTAATCAACGCATTGCTAATCGGGCCTGAAAGGATTATGGCGGCACATCTATAAAAGTTATTTGACTGGCAACACATTGGACTCTTTCAACCAGAGAACATTTTTAGACGGCATGAATTTTTTAAAAGATAAACTTACAGGCGAAAGAGAAGTGAAGATTAGATCGGCGTCAAGTGCAGTATCATCTTAGTCTATGATGGTGACCAGCATTTTCTCCTCGACCACAATTTTTTGTGACCTTTCAAGAACAAATCCCATCATTTTCATGACCTGTATTGCTAAATAATATCACATACATGTAAATGTTGCAGAATGTGGGTTTGGTAGTTAGAGTAAATGTACAAACGTTAAAAGACTCAAGAGAAGATTGTTGATGACGTTCGGCTTCTTTCTAACACCATAGGTAAATTACTAATCTTATCCTAATTTACAGAATAATTGCCCAAACACTGCACCGATTACGCATCCGAATACTAACCACTTGAATGGTTAAAATTAATGCAGCACCTCATGATACTGGTCAAATCTGCTAATATTTCGTCTGTAAATGCTTTTATATTGGACAAGTCTAAAAGGTTGTCACTTCATAAAGATTTAAAACAGTACTAAACAATACGGTTAAAGGGAAAAACTCTGGTTACTTTTAATTTCTGCATTGTTAAAAAAAGAGGTTTTACACCATTTTTTCTAAATAAATGAAACACAAATACTATATACCAAGATTAGATTGTCTGTATGCGGATGCTAGTTTTGGTCTGCATTGCTTGAACTAAAGATAAAAAAAAAAATAAACGAATTGGCGCCATCGTGTCCGAAGAAAAAAGAGAATAGTTCACATCAGCAGGGGAATTGTCTTTATTTACTGCAGTTTTTTTTTTATCAGACATGTTGCATTCTGTTGATAGTGTGACCGTAAATTTGACAAAGGGCCTTCCAGAGGTCAGAACTGGTTTCCTGGCCACAGCTACAGTCCAAGTTTCGTTGTTCGTTGGAACCAGGATACAAAGTCGTCTGCTGTCTCAAATGGTCGTTGATGTGCCATGGATGAAACTGATCGAGCGGCTTGACTTCTATACAAATACTAAAATCATACATTTCTGATACGGCATTTATTGTTTATGGTGTTTTGAATTCATTTCAAATACAGGGAAAGTTCACTTATTCATGTGTTTACAGTGGAAATGTCACTGGTACCAGTTCTTGAAGCACACAAAAGATTTTTTGAAGAAGAAATACACTACTCTTTGCGTGAAATTTACTCATCTGTATTTATCTATTATCTTGAGAAAAAGGCTACAAAAACATCTTGGAAAAAGGATAAAACGATGATGACTAGCATTTTCTCTTCGTCCACAATTTTTTTCCTCAGCTTTGAAAGACAAATCTCATCAGCCGCAATCAATTTTATCATCTGCATCTGATACCGCGTTCGACTCGAAGTGTTTATGTATGTCATAGCAGTCTTTTCATGAAATGTTCTTTCCTAAATTTGCAGGTAATGACACTCGACTTTTCGGAACAGATGGACTTCATATGAGAGCAGCAAGTCTTGAGGTTTTTGCAAACAACATTTACAGGACAGTGAACAATAACACCAAAATCCCATTGCAATTTCAGTGTTCGGTCAATAAGACCAATGAATCTGTTGACAGGTCAGTAAGCAAAAACTGTCCCTTTGTACGATCGATTGAAACTAAGGAAAGCTTCGTTCTTAGCTGTGACGAAAACATTGATGAGAGCATGTCTGTTTCAGTTTTACATTCACGCAGGCAATGCGGAGGCGGTAAAACTACAACAGATCTTGCAAAAAAAGCGATCCTTGTATAACAACTATTTTTAAAGACATTGAGATATTTAATGATCTGGAGAAGGGACTATTTAGGAAAATCTTTTATGTACAGCGCTTCCTGTAAATCCTGTCGCTGGCGATATGTATATTTTTGACATATGTGCCTTTAAATGTTCCAAGGATATGAGTTCATAAATATATTTGGTACAATGACGACAAAAAGAAATATCCGAAATACAAAAATTCTGTATTATTCAAAACAATGTTCAAAATTATGGATGGCGATTAAAAACATTGAGATCTTTTCAAGAAACATTTTTCCGTTCAAACAGAAAAAAAAAAAAAAAAATGTAGTGGTTTATTACTTGGGCGATGAAACGGTTTTTACACTGCAGTGCTAAAAATACTTTAACAGTATTCCAGCGTACTCCCCCCATCTGTTTTTGAGGACACAACACGTAGATCGAAAGATACTACAAAAAGTGCAACAGAGGTGGAAAGGGAGTCAAAATCGAATGTTGGACACGGATCTGATCTCGGTGTTAAAACCACTAAAGACGTGGAACGTGTAAAGAATCATTTTTAAAAAGCCCGACAAAAACATCGATCAAGACATGACATAATGTAAAATTCAATTTCTATGTTTTGTAACTTGGAAAGATTTAATTTACAGACAGATTGTTACCCTTCACTAGTTTGCATTAGTGCCTTTGATGAAATTTTGTGGGAATTGAATGATTATACGCGTTAAGATGTTTTATGACACCACCAATGAAATTGATAGATATTTTGTGAGGTATGTCTTATCAGCATATATTCTTTAAGGAAATAAAGTTATCCCATAAAGTTAAGTAAAATGTCAGACTTTATTGACGACATGATAGGGTGTGTCAATAAACACTGTCACAAGTGGCTTCATAAAAGAATGTATTTTCAAGCCATCCACGTTATTCAATAATTTCACAGATAACTGGCGCTGTTCTTCCTGCAGTTGGTGAATAAAACGAACCCACCAATGTACCGGCCTGTTTCCTTTCGGTGGAGACTCGTAAGCCAGTAAAGAGGGTCCTGGTAACTGAGGGGTACCCAGGGATCTTCAGCTTTTCAACACACTGGTTCGGTCTCGGCTTCAGTGTAAACAAGGGCCTAGATGGGCCCGGTGTACTGCAATTGGCTGGTCAATTTTAGCTTTTGGCATTTTTTATGGAAATACTTCAATTCGTTCTGACATAATCAGTTTCTTGACTTTTTTCCATGTGAACTGGTCCCCGTTGTAGATACACATATTACAACTGGCAGAGGCTATTGTGTCGTTTGCTTTCCATTGGGCCACATGTATATCACAGAATGGCCAATCAGAGAAGCTTACACATTTCCAGTTTGGCTTTATAGGTAACACTGCGATATTTTGCACAATTTGAAATTGGTAATCGAAACTAAAAAGAATATTACCAGAAATACATTTCACTTACTCATAACGTCAAAAATATTGGAAAATCCCCTGCTCAGGAAGTGAGAGTGACCTCTCCTGAATCTCTCATAGTCTCGCGACATGGCTGTTCTATAAATAGACGGGCAGAGTTCCGTCCGTTTTTAACTTCTATGTAACCCACAGTTTACACTTGTCCTATTTTTCGGATACACCTTTAGCCCCAAGTCTAAAATGTGCTAATCGGGTGACGTAGATCTCTTAGTCCAGGCACCAAAGTGCACGGCTATTTTTTATGTATTGGAAAATCACCAGACCTGGAAAATTTTCAATCGACAAACTTAGCCTGTCTCGCTTCTTACTGAGTCAGCTGTGTCTGACCCGCCACTTTCGAAATCATCTCCTTTTGTAATAAAAAAAAAAGTATAAGTTGGACTTACTGGATCGCCAAAGTCGGTGAAAAAGCTGAAATCAGGTAACCTTCGTATATAAGCAGAAAAAGGTGTGCATGCTAGGACTCTTATGAAAATTAAGTACTCTTTTTTAACATCCCTGTCAAGTGTTCACAGTGATTTGAATACGTCAAAGGGCACCATTCGTTGCCCAGACCTCGCAGGTATATCTGTAGAGTAAATAACAACAGAACATTCGTACCAAAACGTAACGGCTGCAAGACTAACTACCATCTCTAGAGATGGCGGCCGGACACCCACCTATACAGTAATGTTGAGTCAACATGTAAACGGTTGCCCTGCCTAAAATTTGAAGGAAGGGAATCTGAAAGTCTTGTTGGTCCTTTATACACCAAATCCACTTAAATGCTATTGTTGTTTTTTTTTTTTTTTTTTTTTTTTTCTTTTTTTTTTTCAAGTTTGAACATTATGAAAATAAATGCTAGTATAGCCAACGTGAAGAAATCTGCCGACGTTTCAAACCTGGTACACAAAGCCAAAAAATGTGAATTTTATATTAGATGCATTAACTTTAAAGAACATATTGCAACTTCACGATTAGATTATGTCTCGTGTAGAAAAAGGAAAAAGAAATCGTTACTGTCAAATACAGCGGAGGCCTTTGATTCCCTAAAGCGAGGAAGATCGTAGCAGCAAGAAATACCATGGATGTTTCATGGGCATCGGTAACAAAAACAAATACATCGAAACCTGCAAACGTCGGGATGCTCACACCCAAACAGCTGATATTGCTATTCAAGCAACAGAAGAAAAAACATCAAGCAGTCATGAAAATATTCAAAAGAAGTCTTCAACATCTAGCCAGAACAACCAGTATACTGCATCAAGCCAATCTATTACAAAAAAAAAAATACTTCACAAGCATACGCAAGGGCTCCAACTAGCTCTTGCCGAAGCAGTAATACATCTCCTCCAGAGATCCTATCGGATGGCTTTCCATAGGGATTTGACGACCAAAATCAACAGTATCACCCCTTCCATTGTGTTGATGAAGATGTGGAGGCAGAAGACTCACAAGCAGGGTCAAAATATAAATACGCAAGACCGAATCATTGAACAAAATAAAAAAATGCGCAAGTACATATTCGCAGTTCTCTGTTGTATATTCCTTACAGTCACTTTTGTCATGACTAATGTTTTGCAAAGGAATTGTTGCAGCATTAAAGCTAACATCGAGGAATTGAATCTGTTAGCAGTTTGTTTACAGAAGACATTTCTTAAATATTCCGACAAGTTTACTTTGAAGTATTACTCTTGTTATTTGAAAAACTATAATGTTAATGATAAAGCTTCAGGAGGTGTTGCCATAATTGTGAACAACAGCCTTCCACATCATTTTTCAAGCTTAAAACAACAATACAAGCATTTGCAGTAAATATTTCCTTTAATAAGACCATTTTTAGCTCCACTGGCCAAAGGCCAGCGGGCTTATGTCATGGCCCGGTGTCCGTCGTGCGTCCGTCCGTGCGTGCGTCCGTCCGTCCGTGCGTTAACTTTTATTTCAAACATCTTCTTCTCTGAAACTACCCATCCAATTTTCATGAAACTTCACAGAAATGATCCTACCATGGTCCTCTTCAGAATTTCTTGAAAGAATTTGATTCCTTCAAAAACTCTGGTTGCCATGGCAACAAAACTGAAAAATATTGGAAATCTTTAAAAATCTTCTTGTCTGAAACCATAAGGCATAGGGCTACCAAATTTGGCATGTAGCTTTATGTAGTAGACCTCTATCATGTTTCTTGAAATTATAGCCCTGGGGTCAAAATTGGCTCTGCCCCAGGGGTCACAAGTTTTACATAGGCTTATATAGAGAAAACTTTAAAAATCTTCTTGTCTGAAACCATAAGGCATAGGGCTACCAAATTTTGCATTTAGCTTGATCTAGTTGGGGTCTACCAAAAGTGCCCAAATTATAGTCCTGGGGTCAATTTGGCCTCATGCTGGGTGGGGGGGGGTTGTTTCACAAGATTTTCATAGGCTTACATAGGGAAAACTTTTAAATCTTGGTGTACATAGCCATAAGGCTTAGGCTACCAAATTTTGCATAATTATAGCATTATCTAGTGGACAACTACAAAGAGGGCCCAAGTTACAGCCCTAGGATCAAGTTTGGCCCTGCACCAGGGGTCACAAGTTTTACATGGGTTTATGGAGTGAAAAGTTCAGAAACCGTCTTGTTACTAGCCATAAGACCAAGAACTCCCAAATTTGGCATGTTATTCTTCTAATACACATATTCCCCATTTAGTCCGACTGTAGCCCTGGGGTCAAAGTTTTATAAGGGCTTATATAGTGAAGACTTCTCTTCATGGTTTATATTTATAAGCCAGTGGAGCGATACAGGGCCATCATGGCCCTCTTGTTTTTCTATTTATCTTCCTCCTAGCTCGCCAACTGATGTTAAGAAACTTGATGATCTTGTAGACCAATTGCCGAAGCCTTTGATTTTAATGGAGGATTTTAATTCCCAATATACTTAATGGTTTGTACAAATATAAATGACAAAGGTCAAACCATCGAAGAATTTGTTACGAAACATAACCTTGTTCTGCTAAATGATAAGTTTGCAACCTATCTTTATCTTGCTACTGGTTCTTATTTATCATTAGACTTAACTACATGTATATGCAGCCCTGGGATTTTTCCAGACTTCAACAGATAAATTGATAATGACCTACATGGAAGCGATCATTTCCCGACCCAAGTATCGGAGTAGGGCGTCCGATACAACAACGTCCAGAACGTTGGAAGCTCCAGAAAGCAAATTTGGAAGAGTTCAAATCCTCTGCGAACAGTGATTTTATCCCAGCGCTTTTGATGATAGTGAAAATCCTGCAGAGCTTTTCGCTTCTTTACTTGCCGAGCAATCAATTTTTCGAACATCGACAAATCCGAAACATCCAAGCAAGCCATGGTTTAACGATGCAAAAAGGCTATAAAGCTGAGTGAAAGCCTGCTCTCCGATCTTTTAATTTGTGACCGACTTAGGAGAATCTTTCAAAGTTTAAAATTGATTGTGCAAAAGCACGACGACCTATCAAGCAAAGTAGACGCGTCTGGGCGACAGTACTTATCTAGGTTGAATTCTAGATCGTCTGTCAAGAAGACATGAGAGGTAAGACATGAGAGGTAGTTCGAAAAATTAATGGGAAAATGTTAATTGTGGGATTTTTTAATACTGATGATGGTATTGTCACCTCTAAAGCAGATACTGCAAATACGTTGACCGACACTTTTGCAGAGAAGTCCTCTTCTTCAAAATATTCGACAATATTTCCCAAATTTCAAAACACCATGAAAAAATTAAACTGAATTTCAAGTCGTTCAATAGTTAATAGATTTTAGCTTGAAAGAATTGAGGAGAGCATTAAAGACATGTCATGATACTGCTGTTGGACGTGATGACATTTATTTTCAGTTTTTCAACATTTACCATACAGATACCCCAATTGTTTACTTCGTAAAGTTAATCAAGTCTATCACATTGATGTTTTCCCAGATTCCTGGAAGAAACTATTGTTATCAGTTACTAAAGCCAGATCCTGCCAATTATAGTCTGCTACCGCGCAGTGCAGATTTTGTAAACAAAGAGGCACTCTGGACCACTTAGTTCGCTTCGAAGCATTCATTCTAGAAGCTTAAAAAGATAGGAACATGTTATTTCTGTATTTTTAGATCTCGGGAGAGAATTTGATACCAAACAGAAGTATGGAATAAAGAACGACCTCCATGATTTTGGTAAAAGAGGTCGCCCGACTTATTTCATTTCGGTATTTCTGAATGAACATCAGTGTAGAGCCAGAGTTGGAAATACTTATTCAAACCCCAATGAACAAGAACTTGGCGTTCCCCAGGGAAGCTTACTTTTCGTAATACCTTTCAGTGTCAAGATAAGCAATATTAAGTATCTTTGTCTAGGCGTGGAATGTTTTTTTTTTTTTTTGCATGTTGACGACTTTTACATTATCTATAGGTCTAAGCAAGAAAACCTCACCTAGACCCAGAGCCTAAACTAGATCGAGTACAAACTGAAGTTGTTCCTGAATTTAAAATCTTAAGTCCTCTATCCTTACTAAGCTGACGTTTATTCCTCAATAAATGCCAAAAAACTCTTTAATCTTTCACGTGTTGTTTCCAGCACGGACTGGGGAGCCTACAGAAAAGTCTTGTGAGGAGTTTATAGCTCACTTGCCCGTTCAAAGTTAGATTACGGCTGCGTTGTATAAGAATCAGTACGGCAATCATACCTCCGTAAACTTGATTCTATCCATAATCAAGGATTATGTTTAGCACTTGGCGCTTGTAGAACATCCCATGTCAACAGTCCGTTTGCAGCGGTAAATGAACCATCTTTGAACTACGCAGGAAAAAATCTCATCTATTTAAAATCGAACCTTGAAAATCTCACGCAAAAGGTTGTTTTTGAACTTCTGTATAAAGATGATTTTGAGAGGAGGGAAAAAGTAATATGTCTATTCAGTATGCGCTGCGAAGTCAATGCAGATTGTCTTGATTTCGATTTTGACGATGTGGCAAAACATGAAATTTCAGATCTTCTTCTATGGACTTCAGATAGTCCGACCTTCTTATACAATCAGATTGTCTTGATTTCGATTTTGACGATGTGGCAAAACATGAAATTTCAGATCTTCTTCTATGGACTTCAGATAGTCCGACCTTCTTATACAATCTTGCTGCAAACAGAAAAGCTGGGTACAACAGACCCCCCCCACACCCCTTTTTTTTTTTTTTTTTTTAATCATTCTCTTGAGATTAAACTGCAGTATTACAAATATGAATAGATTTATACAATGGGTCAATTGATGGAGAAAAAATTGCTGTAGCTGCCATTTTCGATGGCGTATTATACCAGTTTCTTCAACTAAATAATTCTTCAAGTTTATCTGCAGAGCTGAAGGCTCTAGACCTTGTTCTGAATCATGTACAACAGGACGCCTACTGGCGCTATATTATTTTCACTACTTCACCAACAGCTATGCAATCACTCGAAAATGAAAGAACGGAAAATTTACTGCTAGTTTATCTGACAAAATTTCTCGAACCTACGCCACGGCTTGTCTTGTATTTTGTTGGCTCCCCAGCCACATGGGTATATGTATACGTGGTATTGAAGAGGTTGATAAAGTTGCTGATGAGACGTTGTCACTTGAAGTTTTACTTCTTAAAGTTTCTTTAAATGATTCTACCGTTCGAATATTGCCTGGAGGAGGCCCTCCAGACACTCCTGGGAAATCCCCCCTCTCAAAAAGAGTGAAATGGAACAGCCACGGGCGACTTACTTTACATAGAATGACATCACTTTATATAGAATGACTCCAATTTACCACGCTTCCGTTGTACTGTGTTTATAGAGCCAAATTCACGTGTCATGTTAGAATGACTGTTAAATATGTGTGCTTATAGACTGCATATATCTTAGTTTAAACATACTTTATTCAATACATTATTTACATAAATGTTAAATTCTAAAAATTCAAGTAGCGCGACAAGGATTGGAATGAAAGCTGTGAGATTATAAAGTTCCTCTCCTATAAGTCAAGTAAATGTCAGTTGTTTCTATTAACGCTTTTTTGATACTGTAATGTTTGAGTCTATTTTTTCAGCTCCTATGGCGGAGGAACAGCGAGCTTGTGTCATGGCCCGGAGTCCATCTTGCGTCAGCACGTTGATACGTGCGTGCGTTATCATTTATCACAAACCTCTTCTCTGAATAAAACCATCCAAGTTTGAAGATACCTCACAGAAATGATCCTGTGATAGCCTTCTCCAGAATGTCTTGAAAAAAATTATTCCGATAAAAAACTCTTGTTGCCATGGCAACAACGCTGAATAATACTGAAAATCTTTAAAACTTGTCCAAAACCATGAGGCCTAGGGCCACCAAATTTGACGTGTGGCTTCATCTGATAGACCTCTACTAGGTTTCTTCAAATTTTAGCCCTTGGGTCAAAACTTGCCCCGCCACGGGGGTCACACTTTTTAAATGGGCTTATATAGTGATACCTTCTTGTTCCTTTATCAAACCTGCTTGTGTTCAGTGACATATAATCTTTACATTTGAAAAAAGATGTGGGAGAAAGATTGGACCCATGTTTCTGCTTTGACGCATCCCTATCCTGTACAGAATAAATATTAATATGCGGTGCGTAAACAAAAACTCTGCCGTTAAATAAAGTAGCAATGGAGAAAATAGATATAAACATTACTTCTGGTAGTTTTTTTTTCCTTCAACTCTCTTAAAATTTTAATTATGTCAAACGGGAAATATAATTTTTAAAAAAACCATTGTTTACTGCAAATCTTTGTATAGAGTAAATAAATATAGATTTTAGGAAACCCAGGATTTTTTTCAGACGGATTTTTTCAGACTTGTCAACAAAAATGTCCCAAGGCAATTCCCCGAGCCTATAAGGGGGCTGTGTTTATAAATGACTGGTGCACATGTTATATCCTAGCTAACCATGGCTAGGTGAATCGTACAAGGTAGGTTTTGTTGAGTAAACGTTAATTTCAATTTGAAATTCACTTTACTGGTTGCGGTCTTGAAAAGTAGTCTCCTTCTGTGCCCAGCATGCCCAAATCATATAGGTATGTATCTGAAAAATGGCTCCTAGCGGAAGATAATGAAAAACATATAATTTTAGGTTCTGTTGACCATCTGAATTTTAAGGTCTATTTTTCGTATAAAATCATCAAAACTCGGGAAAAAAAAGCTCGTAGACTCACACTCGAATATACTTTCCGAACTTTCTTGACGAGAACTAGACGATACTGATACTTTTAAGATGATTCAATTTTTTAAGAAAATAGGTCGCTTTAAAGTCTAATTTTCTTATAAAATCGCCAAAACTCAAAAAGTACAACTCGTAGACCCATACTCGTATATATATTCTGAACGCTCTCGACATTTTACCCCATTCAAAATTTCGAAAAAAATGTTATTTTGTGAAAGCGTCAAAGTTAACACTTTTAACACGTTCTTAAAACGTAGAGCCGAATATGCTATGTATTTTTAAGTCAAATTCTGAAATATAGACTCGGTAAAAAAAAAAGATACCTTCTAAGCTTTGATCAAAATGTACGCTGATTTCTAAACCCATTTTAATTGTCTCGTTTACGGGTGTGGAATGTAATACCGGGCTCGTTATGGAGATTAAAGTGTCTTTGTTGAATCGAAAAGAAGATTCATCTGCATAAAAAACAGAAACGTTTCAAGCAGACATTGAAAACTGGCTTATGTTTCCTAAAAACAATGTCGTTGGAGTATCCTTGGGCAAGACACTTCAGAGCCCTAGCCTAGTACTGGTGAAACCCAAAATGTGCATGAATATGTGACCTGTCTCAGTGATATGACTGAAATGATGTTGAAAGTGACGTTAATTATCAATCAATCGATCAATCAACCCTAAAAGAATGTGATTAATCTTGGAGAAAATCGGCACATTTTGCGTTGCTCTGCATTACAAGGTTCAGGAAAAAAAGTGAGAGAAAAGTGTTAGTTAGGCTATCGCCTTCTCTCTTTTGTATAAGTTCTTTTTCAATTCTATCAATTTCTTCGAGGTCTGCCATAGTGTATGACGATTCCCATAGATGTTGCTCAAAGCTCATATCTAATAAAAACATCAAAAAGTATTTTGCGAACTTCGAACAATACTGATCTCAACAGCAGTCAAAACCAGGACTAAGCGATGAAAGCGTTAATTATAAATTAATCTTTTCGAATTCCAAACAACACAGATACTCACGCTTTTAATGTTTATCTCTAGATAAATGATTCGTTTATACTAATGTATATGTATTTTCAATTGATGGACCATCCTTAAAATGAATCATCAACGGGTTACGTCATCAGTATTTCCGGTGAAACGAGACATGTTCGGACTTGCAGACCGCGCCCTCTCCTATTGTCATTAGTCTAAACGAATCAAGTACATTGTTTGCATTGTGTGACGTAATGCGCTGCAACGTTCTATTGTTTTCAAACTAATGATCACCGGTGAATCATTAACGAGACATGTTCGGACTTGCAGACTTCATCCTCTCCTATCATTTGAAAATCAAGTTCAGTCCAATATTCATGGCGGAGATGAATGATCAGTGAGTGTGGACAATGACATACCCGTTGTAATTTTCACCATGAAACGAGATCATTCAGTCACGCAATGGATAAAACTTATCCCAGTCTATACCTTTCCAAAAAAAAAGCGGGGGGGGGGGGGGCATTGTTGACGCATTACCAATCTCATTCATCGTAACTATTGCAGGGATTGTTCTCATACACTAAAGTAAAAAGGAATCTTAAAGCAAAGAGTATCGTTAATTTCGGGCAAAGTGATCTGGATCGAACTTCTTTCCTCTTCACAAACTCTCTACACAGTCCTCACTTTAGGGTTATAGAGAAAATGCTCTGATTTTTACAATCCATCACGCTTGGGAGGAATTTTTGTTAGCCTAAAATCAAGCTCTTTTTTCTTATTATACTGTCAAGTCTAGACACCTGATTTTGGTCTAAACTTTTTATTTAGCATTACTGCCTAATCATACAATATACTGTTTCAGTAAATAAAGAACGTTAGAACACAAGGCGTGCAACTTACTAAAAATCGTCTTTGTGGTCAGTGTGGATAAAGCCTACCCATCCGTGCAGGCTGATCTTGATCTTATCGAAATTTATGACCACTTTGGTTTTGACTTTAAAAAAGGGATACCTTGCTCAGTCTTACTTTTCAATTTCAGTTTAAGGCTATAAAGATGAAAGAAGAATTTAATAATTTGAATATGAAATAAAACAATTAGAAGTCGAAATACACCTGGTTAGTTTATCTAGTCCTTGATCTAACCCGGTCATTGAACAGCGGGGACATAATGGGTAGTAATCTGATCTGTCGCGTGCCAAGTGAAATCGATACCTAACACACGGGCCAGATTGTATAATTTTTATCCTTTACACTGGATCGAACTTCCGCATATTCCGATTCCTATTCATTTCCTAAAGGTGTACGACTTATCCCGAAAAAGAGTTATCTGATGATGATACATTTTCACCCCACTCCACACTATTGTGTAATTCCGTGCCAACAAACTCACAGCAGCAGAGGCAGCATGCACTTTGCCCGTTGTCCTGTGGTGTGCGATCGGGCGTGAGGTCATTAAAGTGCGGCAGGTAAACGGAACTCATCCTATTGTTCCGTGGTATGTCTCAAGGGGTCCCAGGGGTTGCAGTAGACATACCCGTGTCAACATCGTTTCAGTGATATCACGGCGTGTGCGTGAGAAAGGGAGTGCTTATTTTGAAAACATTGCGGAAAAAACACCAATATGGACGGAGTAGAAGAAGTAAGGACCCTGTCAACATTGTTTCAGTTATATTACGCCGTGTGAGATGGCTAGGGGGTAAGTCATTGTTTATAGGCAGATATACGATACTTACCCCATTGTTCCTCGGTACGAATCAGTAGATGACGTCATGAGGGACTGACATTCTTGGTAGATATACGATAGGTATCCCATTGTTCTCCGAAGAATATCCCGTTGGTCATGCCTCTTGTATGAGTCATTGTTTCTAGGCAGATATACGATACTTACCTCATTGTTCCTTGGTATAAATCAGTAGATGACGTCATGAGGGAGTGACATTCTTGGTAGATATATTATAGGTATCGCGCATTGTTCGTGATAGGTCATGCGTGACGGATCCATAATTCCTCAATCCCCCAATGGTTCCTTGGCATGAATCAGTAGATGACGTCATGAGGGAGTGACATTCTTTGTAGATATACGATAGGTATCCCATTGTTCATGGGCAGTCACACGTGAATGACCCCATTGTTTTTGGGCAGGTATGCGTGTCGAATCCATAATCCCTCAATCCCCCAATTGTTCCTTGGTATGAATCAGTAGATGACGTCATGAGTGAGTGACATTCTTGGTAGATATGCGATAGGTATCCCATTGTTCGTGGGCAGTCACGCGTGAATGACCCCATTGTTCTTGCGCAGTCATGCGTGACGGATCCATAATCCCCCAATCCCCCAAAATTCCCCGACTTATTGTATACTACTACTACCGGTATATAAGATATTCTCTATGATACTGAGTTTGGGTAAATTTCTATCCATTTAAAATCTTGTATCATGAAAATTGCATTTTAACTTCTATGACTTGGATTGCCGATCTAATTATTGCTAAAACCCACTTTCTTTGTTTTCCGTTCAATCAAAATAAGAAATACTTGCCTAGCTGTTTTGGTTTTCCACACTTTTTATATTTATTCTTGACAAGGTGACTAAAGGTTTAATCGCTTTCTGCCTGGTTCAGTCAGTTTAGAGACAACTTCTGATTGGCCACACCATTTGATTTAGCCAATCAGAAGTTGCGTTACTTTCTTAAATCTAGAATGAAACTTAGAAGAAATTACGAATAGTTGGTGAATAAAACTTAAAAGAAATTAAGAACAGTTGGTGAATACAGAGCTTTTTTTTTATATAGTTTGTTGATATACACTTTTACTGCTGAATAAATTAGCTTATATGGTAATTTCCAGGCGACGATAAAACAGTCAAACGCCAAAATATTGCGATCTCAAAACTAATTTCTCAGGTAAAAACATGTTTACTTTCTGTGTAGCCTGATCTAAATTCACACTGCCCGAAAAATTGCCCTGGGTTGACTGTTGCAGCCTAAGGGTTAACGGACATTGTAAATCAGTAACAAAACGGCCTAAAATACGGACTTCTCTCTGTTTTCACCACAAGAAAATTCATTATTGCAGAAGGTAACAGAAAGGTAAATTGGATGGAGATTTGAAAAGCAATATAAAGGGGTCTAGAACTAGCGATCAGTCCTTCAGTTCTGCTTTTGATTGTTTGACCTTTCCCGCGAAAAGCTTGTAAGAGGTTGTTTTAATAAAAATCGCGTAGGCCTATTCAGTTTTCTTGAATATCCCGTATAAAAGCTAGGTGGCAATAAAATGAGAACAAAATCCGACACGTATGTGCGTTTACAGCTCTGACATTAAAAATCTGTTGCCTAGCGTATTTTCCAACAAAAGCCACACTTTTATTTAGTAAAATGATGTACCTACATGTATGGCTCAGGTAGAACGGATTTTCCGTTTACAAGATTTTCCATTATCTCCCGCTAGATGGCATTCTACAAATAGAATATGACATGCGCAGACAACGCAAGATTTTCAGTTTTTACTCTCTCCTGAAAAGTTAGCAAAAATAACATACGAGGTTTTTGAAGAAAAGCGACGACATTCTCCTTTTCCAACAGTGTTTTTTAGCCATTCATGACAATTTGTCGTCTGCAATTGCTTTCAGTTTAGACGTGTCTTATTCAAAGACTGGTCTAATTTCAAAGCATTAGCACGCGGCAAATTAAATGTAACTCAACCGATGGAAGTGATGAGTGAAAGGACAGAAAACATTGTGGAAAAAGGTTTGATTCATTGTTTTGTATTTAACACCGTTTTCAACACTATTTCAGTTATATCGCGGCGGCCTATTCAGATATCCATGCTTTCCTGGCCCCGTGCTTATAAAGAAATGTTGAGAACGATCTCATGCTCAGCACAAAACCGTACTCAACGGCTTGAGTTTTGCTCACGGGAGTTTTAAACTCAGACGCTGCTTATAAACGTCGCTTGAGAACGTTCTCAGCTGAGCACAGTACGCACTTAAAACTTCGTGAACGTAAGCGACCAAACTACTAAAAATAGCCGATACCAACAGATTCGGCCCGAAGAAGATTCGACCCATGGCCGACCACGTTTTTAGAGAATATCCGGCCCAGATATTCTCAAAATTCGGCCCGGAAATGAGAAGATTCGTTGCAGTTACGTTGCCCAAGTGTGATTATGCATAACTTGTCCAGATTTATGGCATATATAGGTTCGGGAAGTGGCACTTTTGGTGTAAAAAATATATATGTGACGCCGGCAAGAGAAAGGGGTCTTACGGCTCCGACGTCAATTTCGAGAAAACATGTTTTAAAGTTTGCGCGTCATATTTTTATACGACTACCACCATATTTTTGGCTTTAAACACATATTTTTGTTTGTATATAGTCTCCTAAGTCTGTCTACACGTACTTCAGTCACAAATCGATAAAATTAAGGCCGCCGAAGTCATTTAGTCCGTACCGAGTGTATCACTTCCTGCATGAAAACAGCGATGACCTCATTCAGATACGATGACATAAAAAACAGTTTTAAAGGTAACTACGGTGACTAGACTACATACAAGAATATGCCTTAGGTAAGATTTGTGTATTTTTACATTTTGCGATAAGAATTTCTATCTCAACATTTCTTGGCGAAAATAAAAATTTTCAACACTTTCAATGACCCAGAAGTTGTGTCATCGGTAACTAACTAGTACAAGTTTTGTTTGTAGCAACGGTTTTGTTGTACATTGTCCGCCAAAATTTTAAAAGTAACTGAACAAACAAGTCCGCAAACTTACTCTCGCACTGTCAGTACGATTTTACATAAAATAATCATGTATCAGGACAACATTTTTGTTGAATAATTGAGAACAACATATCGGTTGTCACGGTTGAAAAAAAACTACCCAACTTTTGAAAACAAACTTGATGAAGAATCCAGTGTTTTAAATGTAGACATATGATCGACTGTGAATCCGATAATTAATCAGGCAATGCCAACAGTGTTATATTTGAAACCGAAAACGCAGAATCTTTATGTTTGTGTGTGTAGAATCTTTATGTTTGTGTGTGTTGGCCTTTATTTATTACGTTTAAAGTTTATGGTTATTCAGTACAAAGGCAGACATTCAAGTGGAACTGTGTGTTTTGCATCTCTTGTTAAGTTAACTAAAACTTGAATGCAAATGAAACATGATGAACATGTTAGATTCTGAAACTTATCATCATTTACCTATGTATTATCCGACTTCAGTTTGGCTTGTATTTATACCATTTCATAAATAAACTTAAGGTGGGAGCTCTATGGTAAACAGTCGGGCATATAGAAAGTAACAATGATTCTTAAGCAATTTGACAGAGGATCAGACCATTGGTTGATTTCATATTATCGGATGGTGATTGGAATTCTAAAACCCGTATTGCAGATATTCTTCCTTTATTCCACTAAGTACCCACAACACAGGTTTCATGTTATTTAAGTTATTTTCAGTATGTATATTTTCAGTATGTATATCAGTTTTATTCTTGTCAGTGCAAAACTTTCATTACTTTCATTCTTATCCCAGGTAAATAGACACATTTGACTGATGGTGAAGTGGTTAGTGAAGGAACAGACAGTGTAGTTAGCATGGCACAGCATCATTTCTGATCTTCAAGACCTGGAGGTCAGCATTCATAGAAAATGACAGGTATGTCTTGTTCAACAATCTAGCTGACAGAATGTTACTTTTTAACTCTTTTGCTGCCAAAATAAATGAATTCAGCTTATTTCAAAGTCTGAAAGTAGATTAAAAATAAACATCCAAAGGCAGCTTTTTCTCTCAAATTCAACATGCAAAGATGACTTTATCTGTCACATTTGTGTTCTATAATTATGCGCAATCTTGCATTTTTTTTTTTCACCTAATTATGAGTATGATTGCAAGTGATAGACATACCAATGTTTTACAGACTTCAAGGAATTTTTCAGTTATAAATACAAAATAAACTGCTACCTCACTGAAACTGACATATTTACATACACGAGCACCAAAAATACATAGCCTGTGAAGCAGTTACCAGTGATACATCAATGGTTATAGGAACATATTGTGAAATCTTCTTCAGATCCACTTTGGTAAATAGATCTACTATCAACAAGAAAATATTGTTGTAAATCTTCTTCATTGTGGAGAGTTTTAACAGGTTTGTGTATTTTCTTGTCAAAGATAGTTTCTTTGTAGAAATGAAAAGGTGAAAATTTTCATAAGAAAAAAGGTTGTTGTTACTTTCAGTTCCAGTAGGTATCAGACTTAGTAAACATTAAAAGTTATAGCATGGTCAACAAATATCTGTGATAGTCATAATAGTAATTTCAGAACATTATCCTTAACCTCAACTGCCAAATCTGTACAGTTTACTATATCATGTTCAGTCAATCATTTTCAGTAGACTTTCTGGTGATAAATTTCTCAAAGAAGGAGTGAAAGGATGAGACTAAAATTTGACTGTTTGTAGCTAGACTGCATGAGCATATAGGGTGATTTTGGTGTACAAAGGCAAAATTTCACTCGTGGTATATATAGCATCAAAGTTACAAAAGTGAGCTGGGTAGGTCTTTGCAACTGTCATTCAGAGATGACATCCATCACTTAACTCTAAACAAAATTGAAAAGTTAAGGACTGGTTTCATTTTCGGACAACAAATTAAAGTGCGGCTCAATTGATGAAACAGTCTTAAAAGGTATAAAACGTTGTGGCTAGCGGAGAAAATGTCAATTACCAGCATTTCCCCTTTTCTCACTATGTTAACAAAGTCCTTCCTATGGTTACTAAACCAGAATAAGGGTTAACACAATTAATTCTCTCTCCTCAAAAGAATGCATTTCTACATTAAATAGGTAAAGACAAATACATTCAGCACAGTATGATGGTGCCTGGACAATACCATACCATTTTTTCCTCCAGACGGGTGCTTTGGTATTATGAGAGGCTCACATGGAGAGCTATTGCATAATTTACATTAAATCAGTTGAACTCTAGTGTATTTAAATACGTGTCCACAATTGGTAAAGGATACTTGAATATGTCACTTGTGTAATCAATCTTTTTCTTTTTAAAACCAAAGCTATTTGAACCATGTAAGTTACAAATGTCCAGTCAGTTAGATATTCCTTTTCTTACTGACAATTAGCTCAAGATCAGACTTCTTTTACAATGTAGATCAAGATCAGACTGCAAAAAGTGTGCAGTCTGATCTTTGATCTGTATCTTTCGTGTTGACAATACTTATGGCAGACACTTGTGTAATTATATTAATATTTTCCTTTTTTCTTAGACTGGAAAAAGTCCATTTAACACCTTACCAAATGACAAAATTCTAGCCTGGACCAAACTGAAAGCATTTGCAAGGACAAGTAACTGTTGATAAAATGATGATGATGATTTCTCTTTTTGATGGGATAGAAAACATTAGGGGAAAACAAGAAAATGCTGGTTACTGACATTTTCTCTTTTTCCAATAATGTTTCCAAGAGGATTTTTTTTCTGGGGATGGGGGCCGTTAAACTCTGGATTGTGTGGTAAGCGGTTAAATTGTATGGTAGGCGTTAAACTAATTTGTATATTTCAGTACATGTATTTTTGACAAATTTGGATATTTGCTTAGTTTATTACAAATGTTACTGTATATAATCAATAGTCGTGGTATGCTACAGAAATAAATAACTTAGAGTAGTAATACTGTTTTTTGTCACTATCCCACATTCAGGCTTGTATTGACATCCCTCTCTAACTGGACTGAAAACAACTTTTTATGTATCTGAAGCTGAAAGCTTTAAAAGGAGAAATTGCGTGCAAAAGTTGATTGAATATCATCTTATTGTGTTTTTGATGCTGCTGAAAAACAGATTTTCCTCTGTCATAAGAAAATCTGTGTGTCCTAGATATGTAATTTGTAATGGGGTTTGGACAGTCTACAATAGCTGGTAAAGTAAAGGGTTAAAGTGTAGGTTTGATTAGTCTGTGGAAGACAGACAAAGGAACATGAGATATTTTAAAGATATCATTGAAATATAATCCTCATAGTCAATTATTCAATCTATTTACCAATGAATTAAAGCATTGAAGCAAAACGTTCACCTCCTGGAGACTAATGACGTTATGTGCACCACGTCCTAGATCTTTTACCATTGACTCCCTTTGGTGAAAAGCTTATAACTTCTTTTTTTTTAGGAATTTCAATTCCATATTCACAGATTGTGTTCTAGACATGTAGGAAAAACATAAAAGGTGATCTTTTGGCCATGATACCCCTTTCTGCAGTCACTGACACATATAGTAAATGATTTGAGGTTTCCGTGAAACAATAAATTACACAACAATAGAAGTTAAGCATACTTTAAGTACTTCATTATCATTATTTCTACTATTTCATTTTTTAAATGTTTCCAAGACCCGCCCCCGACCCCCCCCCCCCCCGCACACCTTTTAAGAAGTTGTCATTGATTAAGTTTTGTTCCGTGATTGGAGACAGGTGTTGGTAATGAAAGCCAGGTAAAGATGTGACAAACGCCGTTCTGCAGTATCTCTATCCATTTTCTACAATTTAAATCAATTAACTATCCATAGATATCCTTCTTACCGAACTTCGTTGTTATTTATCAAAACCTTGTCCCTCTTGATATGAAGCGTAGTTGCAGTCACTCATTCAAGTATTTCTTTGGGCATTTAATAGACTTAAAATTGAGAAAGGCTTGAACTGAAGTGTGTTTTGAACAATATTTCCGATTCTGCCATAAGCAGATGTTGTGGCATGCTGAAGCATTGTCACTTCTGCTTTTTGTCAAGGATCAAATATGAACAAAAACACGCATAGGTACATAATATAGATTATACCTTTAGTTTATATTTCAAACGTAATCGTTTTATAAACAGTCAATCCAGACAGGCCTAAATAATTACATGTAAGTATATGTACGTACATGTAGGGGAAAGCCGGGTAAAATTCGGACGCTTTTTGCAGCACCTTTGCGGAGGTTCAATTATGCAGTATAGTGCTGAAACTCGGACGCAGGTCAACCCGTACTCATTCGGGCTATCATTTTACTTGCATTTTATTCGCAAAATGTCTAGTGAAATATGAGGCAAGATGTTAAGAAAGATCGTTTCTTCAACATATTGCAAAGCGCGTAAATTCGGACGCGATAGGAAAAATACGGACACAAAAGAGGGGAAACCCGGAAAAGTTAGTTATCGCAGGGTAAAATTCGGACAGCTTGAACTTTTGTTTAAAAATCTAAATCATCAATTATAGATTTTCGGAGATGAGATTCATCAATCTGCGTATTATTCTTTTCTAATCAGTTGATCATTGACACAGTGAGCAAAAAAAAAAGGAAAAAATGACTGGACTGGTTAGGGGAAAAGGACAACATGCTGGTAACCACCATTTTGTCTTTCTTGCATATTGTTTTCTGCCCTATCAGAAAATTGTATACAGTTCACTTATATCATTTTAGAACATGTCTTCTGCCCCGATTTTTTTTTTTTTTTTTTTCTACTGAAATAGTCAAGATTTTGTTGTTTGAGAAAGGGATAAGCCAGTATTGACTTAGAACTGCTTTGCTCAGTGCCATCGTTTGCGTTGTACACAGTCAAACCTGCATTAACCCTATATGAAACGTCAAATTTATGAACTTGTTCAAATTGAAAGCATTTGCAGGTGACAAATTAAATGAAGCCTAAATGATATTTTCTATCCCTGAAACACTAGAAAATATAAAGGGAAAAGGAGGAAATGCTGCTTACCAGCAACGTTTTAAAAATCCTTTCCCTAGGAGTCGTTAAAACCAGGGATTGTTTGTAAAGGGTTAGGCAAGTGCCTAAGGGACATTGAAAATGTGCTAGCTTAAATCAGGTGCTTACCTAATACAGGTACACCCCAACATATATGCCTGCTTTTGGAACTCATTGTACACTCTCCCAAACCCTTTACCACACAATCCCGAGTTTTAACGAAACTGAGAAAGAAGCCTTTTTAAAACATTGGTGACCAGTATTTTGTCATTTTCCGACAATGTTTTCTTTCCTATTAAATACAGAAATCACCATTTATGCTACATGTACATTCCATTTGTCGTCTGCAAATGCTTTCAAATTGGTTCAATCTATCATTTAGGCGTTTGGTAACGAGTTAGTGCCGGTGTAATGCAGAGAAATGACCCTCCCCTACAAAATGACCCATGGGTCATTTCACTACGTAGAGGAATGACCCGGGTCATTATTCTACGTAGAGAAATGGCCCCAACCCCTTACTGCATTATGGTGCCTTTTAACGACCCTGGGAAAGAAGCCTTTCGAAAAAAATTGTGGGAAAAGGAGAAAATGCTGGTAACCAACATTTTCTCCTTTTCCCACGATGTTTTCTGTTCTATCAAAGAAAAAATGCACCGTTTGAGCCTCATTTAAATTGTTGTCTGCAAATGCTTTCAATATGGGCAAGGCTAAAATTTTGTCGTCTGGTAAAGGGTAAAAGGTGCGTTCAGATCTATTACCGGGACCACGCATAAACAAAAGTCAGTGGCAGCATGGTATTATCCGAAATACAATCGAATACAACTATCATTACTAACGGAGGCACATTTCACTGTAAACTGGTCCCCGTTGTAAATATACCTATTACAACTGGCACAGGCTATTGTGTGGATGCTTTTCATTGGCTACATGAATATCATTGCAGAGCCAGTCGGAGCATCTTACACATTTCCTGTTTGGCAGTATATATAGGTAACATGGCTACTCGTTGCACAGTTTGATATTCGTAATCGAAACTAAATTAATAGCAGCAGAAATTAACTTTAAAAGGTGATGCCATATATACAATTCACTTATTTGTGAGGTCAAAATTATCGAAAATTCTACTGCATATGACGCGAGAGTGACCTCCCTCGAATCTCGCAATATTGCTGTTCTAAAAATAGACGGACAGTATTCTGCCCGTTTTCAGTAAACTGGTACCCCTTGTATCACCCGTAACCGTCTGATAGATTGTTGATACGAAGATCGGTAACAGACTGTCAGTTTACAGTTTTCAGTAGCCTGTACCGATCCCTATATACACACACACACACACTTGCTGTATCAGGGGAGGTAACCAATCTAATTTCATTGTGGTGCCGTGTCTAATAAGTATATTCAGGTTTTTATTTCTCACTTGTTATTCTCGTTATGGTTTAATTAATGTTTTGTCTACGTTACGGGCACCGTATATTCGTCCTAATGACATCGCTCTGTCTCGCGAGATTTATTTATTTTCTTACCAAATATGCAGTAGAGTGCTAAAAGAGAGATTTATATGTAACTATCATACTGGCGATAAATATTATTTGTGCAGATGTTAAATCTTTATCAAACAACAAAGTTTTAGACTTGTCAAGGGCTTAGAGCCCATTACGCACAATACGCACGTTCGTTTAAAAGAATCCGCGACCAAAGTTGTAAATCACAGTAATATAGGGTATATGAGCAATGCTCTGTGAAAAGGGGGCTTAACGCATCTACAAAAAGTGTTGACCTAGGTCAGCCTGCGCGGGCTGGGCCGAAACTTTTTGCTAAATTGGTCAATTTTCAGTATGTCCGAGTGAAAGGACCAGTTCAACTCATGATTCAGTCGGTTGTTAGACGAAATGAATTTTATGGATCCATAGTCATGTAATGACTGGCTTGGTATCATGGATAATGGAGACTTATTAAGCCCCTTTTTACCAGAGCGTGGCTCAATTACACATTGTATTGATTTTTCTCTAGATCTGCGCGCCTTTTCAAAGTAAACAGACGTGTCAAATTGCTGCACAGATGACTATAGAATTCCTCTATGCTTTACAATAAATGGTGACGGTTCATGGTGTCGAGCAAACGTCATCATACAGCTCACTGTGCGTATAAATATGAGCCGCGCTCTGTGAAAAGGGGGCTTAATGCATCTCGAAAAGTACCGACTCGGGTCAGCCTGCGCAGTCCGCGCAGGTTGACCTGGACAGAAACTTGTCGCCATTAGTCAATTTTCTGTGTGAACAAGGACCATTTGACCAATGATTGAGTCGGTTGTTAAAAAAAAAGTGGCTATTTTGGATCCATAATTATGTGATGGCTTGATTGGTATTATGCATCACGGAGATGCATTAAGGTCCCTTTTGCCAGAGCGTGGCTCATATTTTAATCCTGGCTACACCTATGCTTGTCCATATTGAAGGCATTTCCATGCGACAAATTAAACGCCGCTAAATTGACGGGTAAATGCTTATAGAAATAGCGAAAACATTGTGAACAAAAAAGGTCAAAATACTGGTAACCAGCATTTTCACCTGTACCTACAATGTCTTTAACCTTTCATCGCACAATGACGCCTTTTAACGACCCTTGGAAAGAAGCCTTTTGAAAACACTGTGGGAAAAGGAGAAAATGCCGGTAACCAGCATTTTCTCCTTTTCCCGCGATGTTTTCTACCCTATCAAAGGAAAATTACACCATTTGAGCCAGACTGAAATTTTCGTCTGCAAATACTTTCAATTTGGACAAGGCTAAAATTTTGTCGTCTGGTAAGGGTTAAAAGACCTGTTTCTCAGGGTTGTTAAAACTCTTGATTGTGTGGTTGATTGATTGACTGATTTTATGGTGTTTAACGCCGTTTTCAACATTATTTCAGTTATATCACGGCGGCCAGTGACCTATCCATGCTTTCCTGGAGTTTCTTTTACCAGCACTCCGCACAATATTCACTCCAAGCCACTGGCTGCTTTACCACATAACCATCGTCGAGACAATGGTCAGCGGTGAGAGAGGAATGAATCCTGTCGCGATGACTATCATCAATCCTAGGAAAGAAATTGGCCAAGCCGGGGATCGAACCAGCGACCTCCTGTTCTCAAGTCCTGTACGCGACCGACTGAGCTACGGGGCTTGGTTTTGATTTTGAGGTAAAAGAGTTAAATGCGAAAGGTGTCATTGAAGAAGGCCTTTCTTGTATATGAGCTCTAGGGGACCTCTCCCCTGAGTTTCAGAATAATTTTTATCTAGATGTATTATATTTCGTTTCTGAAAAACTATTAAATTGTATTTTCACACCCCCTGCAGACTATATTCTGCGTAATTATATCAATATGTCCTGCTCTGTGAAAAGGGGGTTTTGATTGCATCTGCAAAATGTTTCGACTCAGGTCAGCCTGCGCACTCCGCGCAGGCTGACCTGTGTCGAAACTTTTTGCTATTTGTCAATTTTTCCACATATCCAAAGACCATTTTCACCCATTCGATTATTTTACAAAATGAATTTTTATGGATCCATAATTATGTGATGACTTGCCTGGTATAGTGCACCACGGAGATACATTTAACCCCCTTTTGCCAGAGCGCCGCTCATTTTCTTTTTTCTTTTTCTTTCTACACTTTACTAAACGACAGAAAGTTAGACTAGTTGATACTGAAAGCATTTGCTGAAGATAAATCATTTGAAGCTTATATCGTACAAGTAATCGATGTAAGCCTTGTGGAAAAGGCAGTAAACGATGGTTACCAGCATTCTCTACTTTTCACACGATGTCTTCAAAAGCTTTCTTCTTGTGAGTCGTTACAATGCAGGATGAGTATGTAATTATGTTACATGTTGTCTCGTTATAGTTAATCAATCGATAAATAAATCGTATCATTATCTACATTGACTTCGTTTACACCAATCGATCAACTAACTTATCATGAGTCAGCCAGGCGGTTGGTCGATCAGTCGGTCGGTAAGGCGCTCGGTCAGTTACAGTCAGTCAGTCAGTCATGTAATCATCTATAAATTAAACGTAGAATCATGTTAAAAATCACTAAGCCATGCTCGGTGGAAAGGGGATTAAGGGTTAAACCTCCTTATTATTCTGTACGGGGAAGAAACTTCGGTCTACATTTTAATTCATGGAATCAATTATATAATTCCATGAAATAACGAAGGAAAAAAAAAATTACATGACGCTTTACCAAATGACAAATGAACCATGCTCTGGCAAAAGGGGGCTTAATGCATTACCGCGACGCATTATACCAAGCACGTCATTACTTACTTGTGGATCGATAAGATCCACTTTGGATCTTGTAAAAGACCGAAAACAGATACAGACCGAAACATTGCGAATATTGAAAAACTGTTTTGACCATAGATTGATTACCTCCCCTGATACAGCAGGGTACAGGCTAAACTGGTACCCATTGTATCTCCCGTAGCCGTCCGATAGACAACAGGCAACACCGGATTTATCGACGGCAGGTATTGGTTTTCATATGTACCAAATCCACCAATCAGACAGCTCGTAGCAGAATGCCTTATTTTGTTTTAAAATAACCGAGCAATATTCTATCTTTGGCTAAGATTTTCATGATAGACAAAGATTTTTCTGACCACAATCAAGCTATCAAAATCGTTAAAGAATTTAATCTTTATCGATAATGTCTATTTCTGTGCATAGATAAGATTATGATTTAGATTTCCAAGTCTCGCGTTATCTCATGAAATCTCGAACCGGGCAGAAACTCGACTTGTAAGCATTGGTTGTTACCTGTTGTTGATACGAAGATCGATAACAGGTTGCCAGTGTAGGTACAGGCTACTAAAACGGGCGGAATTCTGTCCGTCTATTTTTAGAACAGCCATGTTGCGAGACTAATATAGAGATTCAGGGGAGGTCCCTCTCACTTCCTGAGCAGCGGATTTTCCGATATTTTTGACGTCACGAGTAAGTGAATTGTATTTTTGGTATCACCTTTTAATGTTTATGTCTGCTAATATTCTTTTTAGTTTCGATTACCAATTTCAAATTGTGCAAAATATTGCAGGGTTACCTATGCAGCCAAACTGGAAATGTGTAAGCTGCTCTGATTGGCCATTCTGTGATATACATGTAGCCCAAGGGAAAGGAACGACACAATAGCCTGCGTCAGTTGACCATCATCTACCATCTTCCGCTGGGTGGCGTTTTTCAAATACATACCTATATGATATGGGCATCCTTGGTACAGAACCGAACTACGTTTCAGGGCGGCGAATTTCGAAATAAAATATTCATTTACTCATTAAAACCTTCCCTGAACGATTCATCCAGCCATTGTTAGCTAGCATATAGCCTGTGCACCAGCCATGTATAAACATAGCCCCTATAAGCCTGGGAAAGCCAAGCAAGGCGGGGGAGTTTTTTTTATTTTGTTGTAAGTCTGTTGCACTAATCCCGGTTTTCCCCATGTCTATATTTAGAAACTGTCTGCCGAGATTTGCAGTAAAAATGATATTTATCAAATTATTTTCCTTCGTATGGAACCATTGAATTTTTACGAAATTTGTAGCCAAAAACTGCTTTGATTTTTCCACAGACGTATCAATCATAGCCATTTTCCGCTCGTTATCTTTAGCGTCAATTTATGCACGTGTACTAGTATTTATCATGTACAGGATAGTGATGCGTCATGGCAGCCAGTCTAATCTTCAAAGAATATTGACATACTCAGACAACGCTGTTTTCATCTATCTCGTGAAATATCGGAAATTGAAGTTAAAAGATCGGACTAGAAGTTTTGTCACTTTGTATTGGGGCTGATCGCGGTTTTAAGGACATTCTAAGGTCATGTCACGGCGGTCAGTGCACCAACGCATGTGTTTCCCGGCTTTCTTGGGCAACTTTCTTTCCAGCTGGTTCGTATTCAACAACCATTCCCGAGAACATTCTTAGTCTTATTCTCAAAGATATTCTACATTTGAAAGTAACACAACTTCTGATTGGATAGACAAAATGGTTTAGCCAGTCAGAAGTTGTGTTAGGCCTACTTTCAAATCTAGAAAATTTTGGAGAGCAAGACTAAGAATGTTCTTGAGAATGGTTAGTGAATACGGACCTGCAAGTCTCTGACAACTTTCTCACATGCATCAGAGGCGAGAGGCGAAAAATCGCCGGAAAGAAAGTTTGCCTCAATCGGGGATCAAACCTGCAACCACCAGGTCACGAGTCAGATACGCGAACCACTGAGCTACCCGGCCTGTTCTGTCACTGCAAGAATGGCAAATGATGCCCTGACTCTTTACCGAACGACAAAATTTAGACTTATTCAAATTGAAAGCATTTGCAGACGACTATTTAAGGGAGACTTAAATCTTTGGATTTTTCTTTGGTATAATACAAAGCATTATGGGAAAAGGAGAAAATGCTGGTTTCTAGCATTTCCTCCTTTTCCCCCAATTTTTCAAAAGCATTCTCCTTCAGGGTCGATAAAACTCTGGATTGTGTGGTAAAGAATTAAACCTCCTTTTTCCAGAGCGCCACTCTTTTAGTTATTTTTCTGAATAGGGAAGAAACTTCCGCCTACATTTTGATTCAAGGAATCAGTTTCATTTTTCCATGAAATAATAAAGAAAATAGTATTAAAACGATTTACCACATGACAAATATTTTTAACACAACAATATTGAAAGCATTTGAAAAGGACAAACTACATGTCAATAGGCTTGAGCGGCCAGCAGAATACACATGATCAACATCTTTTGACCAATCGCAAAATCCTATTGATTCATTCGAGTATATCATTACCAAGAAGTAGGTCAAAAGCCAGGGCATTCCGCTACGCAGGAAAAATACGTTCAGTTGTATTGATTGATTATATGGTATTTAACACCGTTTTTCAACATTTTTTTTTTCACGTGTACCGCGGTGGCTAGCCTGGGTTCCAGTCCGTTCATTTTTTTTTTTATTCGTTTCTATCATTATGACGTTACTTTGTAAAAAATGACGGCAATAATAACGAGTTCGATAAACACATAGCTGCCAAAGATCGAGAGCAGACCATGATTCTAAGGAGAACATGATACAGGAGTAATCAAGATTATTACAGCCTGAACCCAGGCTACGCGACGGCCGGTGGACCTATCCATGCTTTGCTGGAGTTTCTGTTACAAATATTCTTCCCAAGCCACCGGCTGCTTTCCTACATAACCATCGTCGAGACAGTGATCAGCGGTAAGGGAATAATGAATCCTGTCCTAATGACTGTCATCAATTCTCGGAAAGAAATTGGTCGAACTGGGAATTCGAACCAGAGCCCCCCCCCCACCCCCGATCCTAATATACACTCTCAATTCTTTACCAGACGACAAAAATTTACTCCCCTCCAAATTGAAAGCCTTTGCAGACGACAATATAAGTGCAACTTAAAAGGTGAAATTTGTCTTTGAAATGGTAGAAAACATCGTGGGAATGGAAGTAAATGTTGGTTACCAGCAGTTTCTCCTTTTCCCCACATTGTTTTATAAAGCCTTCTATTTTATGGATCTTAAAAACTCGGAATTGTGTGGTAAAGGGTTAAATGCCCTGGGGTATGAGTTGCACGTGTTATTTGCGCCAAATACTAGTTGTAATAATCTCGAACTCTTTCCGCGGAAAATACAGTTTACTCCAACTCAGCTAGACGTTTCTTCTCTTCCAACCGTGAGATGGAAATTTTAGTACCGCAGTGAATATATTACACGAACCTGGTTGGTCAATGACGCTTGAATATCAGCAGAAAATCGCTGGGGCGCATGCAGCACAGTTCAGCATGGCTTTTCTTCAACAAAACAACATTGACGAGTTGTCCATAGAGTCCAGATATTTCTCCATTGGAGCACATATAAGGCATCCTGCATATGCTTATCTCATTTCTTGGTGACCTAGGTATTTGCGGTGAACTGATTTTTAAGTTTCTATTATGTAAGGTGCGCCAATATTTATGCGTTTTTCATAGAATTTCAACTCTATTACATGTATCAATTTCTAAAAATCGATCAATGACACTTTATTGATCAAGGATTATCCTTGTATAAAGGTATTTTAGTTCTCTTACTTGGAAACAACTTAATATGAGCCACACTAGGGGAAAGTGGGGCTTAATGCATCTCCGTGAGACAGACAGACAGACAGACAGACCCCTTTTCGCAGAGCATGGTTTATATGTAAAATGATGTCACATATAATGGTTTCATAGTTTTAAGTAGATAGAGTACCTGGGTCCGTATTTAACAACCTTTCTTAAGAACATCCTTGGTTTTATTCTCCAAGATTTTCGAAGTTTGAAAGTAACACAACTTCTGATTGGCTTAACCATTCTGTTTAGCCAATCAGAAGTTGTGTTACTTTTAAATTTCAGATTGCAAAATGACCATCCCGTTATGTCAAAACTGCACCTTCTCACCATTACTTTCTTTCTGCTTATGTGAAAATCTAATGTGGTTGACGACAATAATTCTAAACAGGCTTCTTCAAAGTCAAAGGTGATATAGGATTCAGTCGATTGTATTTTGTGCATCAGAATTTGTTTGTATTGGAGTTAAACGCCGTTTTAACAGCTTACGTCATATCACTGTGGTCAGTGCACCTACGCATTTGTTTCCTAACTTTCTCACACCTGTACTGATACAGCTTTCTTTCCAAGCCACTGACTACTTTTCTCACTTGCATCAGTGGTGAGAGGCAAAAAATGGACGGAAAGAGAGTTTTCTGAAACCAGGTATCGAACCCGGACCCACTAGGTCACGAGTCAGATACGCTATTCACAGAGCTACTCCACCGGGCTTTGTGCATCAGAATAAAGATAAGGCAAAACTAAGTCTGGGTTTCCTCACCCTGAGGTAAACAATCTCATTTTCTCTTTTCCACAGCTATATTTGAGCCATGCTCTGATAAGAAGGGGGCTTAATGCATCATATTTATCAAGCCATTATATAATTATGGATCCACAATAGCCATTTCTTCTAACAACCGACTTAATCATGAGGTAGATTGAGCTTTCTACTAACATTGAATTGTAAGGTCATGGTGGGAGATGGCCACGACTCCCATCATACCAGTTGACGTGGCAAATAAAACTTAAAAAAAAAAAGGTAGATTGGACCTGGGACAAACAGAAAATTGACAAATAGAGAAAAAGTTTCTGCCTAGATCTGACCTGGGTCGATTAAGCCCCCCTTTCACAGACCATGGCTAATATATTTCGTCTCTATTTAAAGATAAAAATCACTTTTTGGGCGGGTCAATTTATCGTCTGTAAATGCCTCCTAACCGGCCGAGTCTAAAATTTTGCAGTTCGATTGTTAGTTAACCGTTTACCATGCAATACCGACTTTTAACGACCCTGAGGAAGAAGCCTTTTGAAAACATTGTGGGAAAAGGAGAAAATGATGGTAACCAGCATTTTCTCCTTTTCCCACAATGTTTTCTACCCTATCAAAGAAAAATCGCGTCTTTTGAACCACACTGAAATTGTCGTCTGCAAAGTATTTCAATTTGGACGGGTGTAAAATTTTGTCATCTGGCAAAGGGTTACATCAGCCGAGGACAATGATGATGTCAAAAAAAAAAAAGTCTTAACCAAATCTTTTTTACGCTTTACCAAAAGATAAAATTTTGAGTTCTCAAAATTGAAAGCATTTGCAGACGACATGTTAAATGTAGTTAAACTAATGGTAATCGTCTGTCAAAGTGTAGAAAACCTTGCGGGAAAAGGGCAAACATGCTGGTTATCAGCATTTTTCCCTTTTTACACAAGGTTTTCAAATTGTTTTTTCCCAAGGATCGTTTAAACTAGGGTTTGTGAGGAAAAGATTGAATGAAAACATTGCTTTAAAAGGAGAAAATGCAGGTAACGAGTAATTTTATACAAATCCCATCATTCAGACCACATTCGATTAACCCATTACTTCGTGCAGACGACTTTTCGCGTAATGCAGCGTATCAGCGGAAAACATGGTGGTAACTAACCAACAATTTCCACATTTGCCACAGTGTTTCAACGGGCATTCATTTATTGACCCTTCACCAAGAAATCCAGAGTTTTAAGGGCCCTTGAAAAGAAGCCTTTTGAAAACATCGTGGGAAAAGGAAAAAAATCTGGTAACCAGCATTTTCTACTTATACCGCAATATTTATTTTACCCTTTCAGAGACAACGTTCTTTATCTGAGCGACATTTAATTTGTCGTGTGAAACAGCTTTGAATTTGGAAAAGTCTACAATTTTGTCGTCTGGCAAAGAGTTAATCCTTAGCTCATCTTGATTTTTTTTTTTGTTCTTTTTGTGTTTAACCGACACTTTTCAAGCAGATTTTCAAGGTCGTCTGCAGCAGATTTGTGTCAGGAGGTAAGAATTGACCCTTTACGGCAATCTTGTTTATTTTTTACGACACACAGAAAAAATATCTATTGAAAACATGGTGGGAAAAGGAGAAAATGATGGTAACCTGCATTTCCTCCTTTTTCCATGTGTTTTCTACCCATTTAAATGGAAGTTCGATCATTTTACTCACATTTAACTATTCGTTTGCAAATGTTTTGAATCTAGGCCAGTCAATTTCGTGCAGTAATGAGTTTCTATGAAATAGATCTATTCATAAAACCTGATATATCCATTTACCTTGCTGAAAAACTGATGATTTTATTTGATCTGTTACGCACGTATGCACTAGGTAGTTCGTTTGCTAAGTTATATACAAAAGAAAAGAAGAGTGAAAAGACATTTAAGTGTAAAAAGCTACTAGATGTAGGTATACAGGTAACAGGTTTTTAAGTAATCATAGAAAATACATAGTTACGTTATAACAATTTTACGCGTATCGCTCATTTTGAAAATCCGAAAAAAATAGTTTGAGATTTTTTTTTTTTTTTTTTTTAAAGAGTGAGTTTTAAAAGAGTTATCAGAAACAGCAGCAGTGAATCATAACAGTAAGTATTAATTGACTATTATATATATGGAAAGCCTTGACTGTCTTATATGCACTAAATTCATGTTGTCGTGTCAAAACAGCAATATATCAAGCCAAGTTATCAATATATTGAGTTGTAGTATCTTTATATGGTGTGCATTTATGAATTTGTTAAGGTAAACCGTCATTATATTGATTCCACGAGACAATATATTATGCCGATATGACTTTATACTAAGTCGACTTGCTAATATGTTCAGTGGAAGTGTTATGATATCAAACCAATCAACCATTATATTGAGTCATTTTAATATCATATTATGTCAAATCATCAATATAAAGTGAAACTGTCCTTATACTGATTCAGCGGAACAATATGTCATGCCGATTTGACTTTATACCACGTCAGCCTGTCTATATATTGAGTAGTGTAGTGCTTTTATCAAAGCAATTGTACATTATACAGAGTTGTCTTTTCCTTTTAGTATGTCAGATCATCCGTATAGTTAGTGAAACAGTCCCGATAGTGATTCAGCAGGACAATATATTATGTCTATTAGATGTTATACTTTGTCAAACTGTCTGTATATTGCATGGTAATGCCCTGATGTAAAGCCAGTCTAACATTATATAGTGTTGCTTTAATCTTATATTAAGTCCAACTCTCGTTATATTGTTTCAACGGTACAATGTGTCATGCCTATATGACCTTACACTTTATCAACATTTTAATATATTGAGTGGTAGTCTGCTGATACGAAACCACTCCGACATTATATAGAGTCATATATAACTTTCTATTATATCGAGTTATCAATATATTCAGTGGAACGGTCATTACACTGATTCAACAGATCAATATGTCATGCCGACCAGACTTTTACTGAATCGACCTGTGAATATAATTGGACATAATATAAGGTTAACACGACTCCATATCAGCAAACTACCACTCAATATATTGACACGTCGACCTGGTATAAAGGTACATCGGCATAATATATTGTCTCGTGGAATCAATATAATGACGGTTTACCTTAACAAATTCATAAATGCACACCATATAAAGATACTACAACTCAATATATTGATAACTTGGCTTGATATATTGCTGTTTTGGCATGACAACATGAATTTAGTGCATATAAGACAGTCAAGGCTTTCCATAACTATAGTCTAACTTGTATTGAGCAAGCACCAAAGGGACGTTTATTATGTGCTAGCTTAAAGATACATCCTTACAGCCAGAGACAAAAAACGCCGTTAAAACTTGAAAGTGTGTAGAATGGCTCAGAATTTAGCCAGCTGTGTAAACAGATAGATTGTCAATATACATAGTGTACGGGATAGAGAAACTTAAAAGGTTTGTTCTCAATTAAAACCGGAAACGACAACAGTTATTTCTTTGAAGGCCTTAAAAAAATGAAATGCTTTTTCTATCCGTCGTTATCTGTGCAATCTTGAAGCCGTCAGAGGCAACATTTAATATGAAGATACAAGAATGATTATGGATTCATAGAATAAAGATGAACTGGGTTAAAAACAGGCTGAAAACGAGTTTATATGTATGTTATAGGGGCATTAAACCAGATTTTGTTTCGCAAGTCTTTTTTATATACATAAAATCTTAACAAGGACTGCTATATTTCATTCGCTTACCAATATTGCTTTTAAATTAAAAGATATATAGGGATATATGTCGAAGATATGGGGACTTACCGAGGTTTTTTTTTTTTTTTTTTTAATTTACTGTAAAATTACCTATCCCATTAGTAACGATATTGCCGTTCTTGCATAACAAAGGATAAAACAACATATAAGCCATGCTCTGTGAAAAGGGGCTTAATGCAGCTGCGAAATATATCGACCCAGGTCATTCTGCGCAGTCCGCGCAAGCTGACCTGGGCCGAAACTTTTCGCTATTTTCTGTATATCCAAAGACCAGTCTACCTCATAATTAAGCCGGTTGATAGAAAAGGTGGCTATTGTGGATCCATAGTTACTAGTATGTGATGGCTTAATTGGTATCATGGATCACGGAGATACATTAAGTCCCCCTTGTGCCAGAGCATGACTCATATATTTCAGCACGATTAAGTATCAGATGGCTCCATTCCTCGATGGGCAGACTGCTGACTAAAGTTTTTAAGATTGTCGAGTCCCATCCAAGGCAGTTTTTTTTTTTTTCAGCTTTTATTTTACTTAACTAAGAATAAAAACAGTCACATCCTTATAAATTTCCCTGACACAATATCCATTTTCTCCCACCAAAAAAGAAAAAAAGGTCAAATCTGGTTAAATGCCCCTTTAAGACAGGTGCTTGCCTTAAAAAAAGTGAGCCATGCTCTGTGAAACAAGGGGTTAAATGTATCTGCGAAAAGTATCGACCTAGGTCAGCCTGCGCAGTTCGCACAGGCTGACCTGTGCTGAAACTTTTCGCTATTGGTAAATATCTGTATGTCTAAGGACCAGTCTACCTCATGATTAAGTTGGCTGTTTAAAAAAGTGGCTGTTATGGATCCATAATAATGTGATGGCGTGCTTGGTAAAATGTATCACGGCGATGCATTAAGCCCCCTTTTGCCAGAGCGTAACTCAAGAATATTTCATCAGATTTGTCCCCTTTGGGAACTCGGTTTATGCTTGCTTTGGATAGCCATTGAAACAGGTTTCACTATACTTTCATATGCTAACTACGAAACCAAGAAAACCAATCCATTGGTTCGAATTATGAGTGTATACAGATTTACGCCAGAATGAATGAATTCGCCCGCCCGGGTAGCGCAGGGGTTAGCGTACCTGACTCGTGACCAGGTGGTTGCGAGTTCGATACCCGGTTGAGGCAAACTTTCTTCCCGGTAATTTTTCGCCTCTCACCTTTGAAGCATGTGAGAAAAGTAGTCAGTGACTTGGAAAGAAAGTTGTGTCAGTATTGGTGTGAAAAAGCCAGGAAAAAATTGCGTAGGTGCACTGACCGCCGTGGTATCACCTAAGCTGTTAAAATGGCGCTAAACTCCAATACAATCAATTAATCAATCGTTGATTCATTTATTCATTGCAAGGAAACAAACAAAACTTTAAGTAGACGACACAATAGATTTATCGAATTATAAATGAATGAAATCGATATTACTGCGTACGTTTGTTTTGTTTTTGTATTTGCTTTACGTTTGGTGTTCTTTTTCAAATATGCCAGATCAGATAACAACCTCAAAGTTTGTTTCACCTGACCTGTATATTCGGTAACAGTCTAACGGGAAAATGAATTCCAGTGACAAAGAAATACTGATTAGAGAAACAGCAAATATAAAGAAACCAGGGCTGACCCAGGACGAACTTATGGCTACGTATGAAGGATGGCAAGCATCAGGACTTTCTTATGATCAGGTTTGATTGATTTCCATGTATTTATCGTCGTCACCGGTTGCCCATATGGGTGACGCCCCCAAAAAGCTGTTTGTAATGATACGGGGGATTGTGCAATACAGATCGAAAGCCATCCTAGGTTAAGCCCGGTTCTTTAACGTTTTCTGTGTAAAGCACTGTCACATGGAACCACTGCTTAACGTCTCATCCGAAAGAATATAGGAATTATTTTAGTTAGCCGGCCATCGGGCTCAAATCCACACCCGTACAAGGAGCTTTTCAAACCTCAAAAACGATTTATCACAAACTTTGGTAAAACGGTATCAGGCAAATCATCAATTAAGGAAAAAGACAAAGATTTTTTTTTTCAAAAAGTATTTGAATAATGGACTTCTAACCTCCTTTGTTGTTTTTAGATTTCACGCCAGATTTACATGAAGGCCGCTATGAATGTAACATGATCAATAGCAGGCGTCGATTACGAGGATTCATATTCAAATCAGTACAATGACGTCATATCTGGCGTAATAAAAATAGACAGAGCTACCTATCGTAAAATGACGGTCCCGTTATACAAGGTAACAATTGCTGCCGAAAGTAAGCAAAAAAAGGAGTGTTAATATGCATTTCAATTCAAATAAAATAATTTTAAAGTTTGGAACTTATTGTGAAGATGATAATCTGTTAGTGCACGGTCGGTTTAAGAGTTAGTCGCTGGCAGAGGAATCAATTTCAAAACTAGGTTAAAAGTTGCCAAGTCACTCGATCTTTTGTCTACTTTTTGCTTGATTTTGGATTTCATTTTTCTGCCAGCGACTTAAGCTGTCACAGGATAAACCTTTAATTATCAGTTTATTACTATTGTTTATTGTTTATGTTTGGGATAACAAGTTTAAAATCACGTACCGTTACGATATGATTTATAAACTCAACTCTTAAACGTATTATCTTGTCAAAGTTCGCTGTTTTAAACATGTAATCCCAAGAACAAAGAATAATATAAACTGTTAAAGAAACATCCTTACAGCCAGAGAGAAAAATGCTGTCAAATTTGATAGACCGTATAATGGTTCAGAATTCAGTCAAAGAAAAATTACCGATAAATATGGTGTACAGGATAAATACATGTATATCGAAAATCTTCAATTCAAAACCAGGCTGGCCTGGATCGAAACTGTTTGCTTTTGGCAAAGTTTCTGCATTTCAAAGGACTGGTGTACATCATGATTCAGCCGGTTGTTCAACAAAATGGATTTTATGGATCCATAAATATATGACGGCTCGTTTGGAATGATGGATCACGGAGATGCATTAAAACCCCTTTTGCCAGAGCATGGCTCATTTGTGTTTTCCATAATCACAACTAGGAGCTCTTCAATTTTATCAATCCTAGATGACTTTACTCAGATAATGAAAATCGGATTTCCAACTTGGTTGATCGTAGCAACTTGGAGATTCCATAGACTTTCAATGGATAAAAATTGAAAAGTGGCATTTACTGCAGATAGTTTGACAAAACTTTTATAAAAATGTTCCTTGAGCAGTCTGGTATCATTCATATTATTTTATTCAACGGGTAACCTTTAGCGCATCTGTTTACGAAGAAAACGTCAAGGTACTGCCAAAGCCTATGCGTCATTGTCATCGTGCAAAAAATCTGACACTTTATAATATCTCTGTTATTCCTAAAGATATTTACTTCAAACTTGGACAAATTGATTACTGTCAAAAGGAGTGCCCATATAATAGGGGCATGTAACCATCAAAATATTTTTGATACAGTTACGCCCTTTTTTATTACTTTGAATTTTCAGAACCTTCGACATTTCATCATATCTGTCATTAATGAAGATACATACTTCAAACCTGGACTTTTTGTTTAACTATTAAAATGGGAATTCATATCAGTACAACAGAGGCAGGTAACCACCAAAATATTTTTGGCAAAGTAATCATTTATGCCCCTTTTTTGACTAAGAACTTTTAGCTCAGCTGTTTTTAGAGGCATGGTATTTTCATAGCCCTAATGTCATCATCTTCGTCGTTTGCGTAGTCGTCATGCAAAATCTTTGACATTTTACAACATCTTTGTTTAAACATCTTTGCAGATGTTTACTTCAAACTTGGACAAGTTGTTAACTATCAAAAGGGAAACATAAACAATAAGGGTAAAAAACTATCAAGTTATGCCCCTTTTTCAACTTTGTAGTTTCACTGAAAATCAAGCAACTGCAGCCGAGCGTTGGCACCCGCATATGGTGCTCTTGTTATCAAACACAACTGTTGCCGAGCATTGGCGCCCGAATGCGGACGTCTTTCTATTTGTTGCCATAGAAACCAAAATGCAAAAATGAATAGAAATGCCTAAAAAATTGTCTTCTCAGACATAAAATCATGGTCTGTGATAATAGCTTTTAAAGACTTTGTGTATTTCCTTGTCATTGCTCAAAGGACATGGCTGCTATTTCAACTTAGACTAAGTATGGTAAAATGAAAGAAAATTATGATTCATTGCTTGGCCATTGTGGATTTTTTGCTCTTTCCAGAAATGTTCCCCGGACTTGTCTTCCAGCAGCAATGTTTTGCACGCTGCTCATTTTAGTTGGTTACCATTTTGATTTGTTGCCAAAGCAACGTAAAAGAAGAAAATAGGAAACAGAAAATCCTTTGAAAATTATCTCCTTTCAATCCATAGAGACCATGAGGTCAAGGCTATACAAAAACACTGATTATATCGGCCTTTACAAGTGTATGTTTTTCCATTCTGTTGTCAACTCCACAGACTGTCAGTGTGAGACATGAAGATTTTTTATTACTTTGTACAAACGTGATAGCTGTTTTTAAGCCTGTACAAATGTGATAGCAACTTTGAGCTTCTGGGCCTCACCTTCCTACCTCTTCACCCGTTCTGATGCCCAGGTCTTCAGCGCCTTCAGCGCTTTGATTTTTACCGTTGAGAGTTTCATTTCACTTATTTAGCAGGGTAGGGGTCTTGATAAATGTGCTGCCTCCGTAGCCTTGGTGATAGAGTTGCCTTTTGGTTTTGAAAGTCGTGAATGCGAGTCCCATGGGGGGGGGGGGCATTTTGCGTACGGTTTTTGCCTCAAATACGAGTAGATATATCACACGTCCTTACGATTTCTCCAAAATACCAACTTTCTCTCCCCACTCCAGCCCCAGAAAGAAAGTGGGAAGTGGGAGTCAATATCTGGTTTAATACTCCATTAACCTTTTACGCATCAATCCCGAGTTTTAACGACCTTCAGAGAGAGTGCTTTTGAAAACTTTACGGAAAAGGGAGAAAATGCCAGCATTTTCTCAGACGGAAAATTCGATTTCGTGCGGAAATTTCACTTGAATACACGTTGGAATGGTTAAACTTTGCAGTATAATAAATTCCTTTTCCGGTCAGGTGGCATGGCACTTGGAAACTTGCTCACGGCTTTGGCGAATCATGTCGCCCGAGTCGAAGGCCCAAAACACATTGAGAAATGACGTCACTCTGGAGTTTCTTTTTCCAGTACTCAGCACAATATTCTATGCAAGAAACTTCTTACCCACTTATCCGTCATTGAAACAATGGTCAGCGCTGAGAGTGTAATGAATCTTGCCGCAATGACAATCATCAATCCTTGGAAAGAATTTTGCCGAGCCAGGAATCAAACCAGCGACCCCAGCTTTCTCAAGTCCTTTACACTTTAGGCTGAGATACCGTGGCTTGGTATCTGGGAAAAGGGAGAAAATGCTTTGGACTGTTCCAAATTCAAAGCATTTTTACGCAACAAATTGAATGTCGCACAAATTATGAAGTTCATCTTTGGAAGGGTAGAATACATTGTGGGAAAGGGAAAATGATAGTTACCAGCATTTTATCCTTTTCTCACAATGTTTTCAACGCCCTTTTTTCTCACTCGGTCTTTTGACTAATTCAAGTCATGATCGAGGCAACGCTCTGGCTTCATTTTGCGAAGGAATGGCTTCCGGTATTATCAGACACACATTACAACTTAGTTTGGGTGTGATTTCAAGAAGACATAATGGATTATTCACAAACAGACTTTGTCACAGAAAAATAAGTTCATCAGTATTATCTTTACGTAAGTTGAGAGCATATCACTCGTGTTTATGGAACTTCAGGCGTTAATCACTTTGAAGGACATTACGGATAGTTAGAGTGATTTCCCTTGGACTTTGAACTCTCGCACAAGTTGCAAAATCGCAGCTCGCTAAATGTTTTGTTTCCAAACTGTAGATCTACACGTGTTTCAGTCGAGCTACATCGTCTAGTGGCAAGCGGTACTCTCTGCTTGTCAGTCTGTGTCTCTCTTTCTAGAGTCTCTGTCTCTCGTCTCTTTTCATACCCTATCCCCTCTCTCAGTACAGGTCTCGGTCTGAAAGGTTGCTCCGAGTCCGATGTTATTTTTGGGGTAGGGCGATTTAGTGAAATAACTGAAAGCACTGGAATCACCATATATATTAGTGAAATCACCATTTCTTTAATATTTAACAAATTGAATTAATTAATTATGATAAATACGACGTGATTTAAAAGTTTTAGAACAACTTTAAGCAGAAAAAGACCGAAAATTCAATCAAATCATAAGTTTTTACTGAAATTTGAAAGCACCTGTCACCTCAGAAAATGAAATCACCCAACACAGTAGTGAAATCACCAATCAATTGTGCTAAAATCAGTTAGTTTCTTGTTCTTTTCTCTTTTTTGACAGAAATGTAGGGGTCAAGTGATCACTTTTGTATGAAATTTAAGAGGTAAAATGCAGAAATTATCTCCGTTTCATGCGTAATTGATTTCAGCAAAATCACCCGTCATTGAGGCTCAAATTTGACAAAAGTACTTGTCAAAATCATCCCATAAATCAGTGAAATTACCTTTTTATTTACAGAAACACGCTTTTATTTTGAAGCATATCAAAATATGATGCAAAGGTATAGTTACTTTGCCCATTTTCTGTTATGATTAGATAATAAAAGGTATAGAAAAATTGCCCGATTTATGACATTTTGAATGGGTGAAATCACCTTCACGAGAAATTACAGGAATCACCCTCGGATACCTGAAATTTGTGACCAATTAATTGAAGTCTAACAAAATAAAGTACATAGATTATGGTTGTTGTGATGTGTTTAATAAGTTTAGTAATCATTTTAAACAGAAAAAGTCAGAAAATTCAATGAAATTGTACGTTTTTTTTACTTAAATTTGAAATCACCTGTCACCTCACAGAAACGAAATCACCCCACACAGTGATGAAATCACCACTTAATTGTGCTGAAATCAGTTTTCTTTTTTTGACCAAGACAATTAAAATCATGTAAGGATCAAGTGATTTACTTTTGTGTGAAATTTAACAGGTAAAATCCATAAATTATCACCGTTTCGAGCATAATTGATAGCAGCGCATCACCTGTCATCGAGGCTCAAATTTGACAGAATGCCTTGTTAAAATCATTCTATAAATCAGTGAAATCAGCTCTTTATTTACAGGAACACACTTTTATATTCAAAGCATATCAAAATGTGATGCAAAGGTATAGTTACTTTGACCACTTTCTTTTATGATTAGATAATAAAAGGTATAGAAAAACTGCCCGATTTATGACTTTTTGAATCGGTGAAATCATCTTCACTAGATATTACAGGAATCACCCTTGGATAAGTGAAATTAGTGAAATCACCAATTGATTGACGTCTAACAAATCGAAGTAAGTAGATTATGGTTGTTGTGATGTGTTTAATAAATTTAGTAGTCACTTTAAACAGAAAAAAAGTCAGAAAATTCAATCAAATTGTGAGTTTTTTACTTAAATTTGAAATCACCTGTCGCCTAAAAAAAACAATCACTCCACACATTGGAGAAATCACCACTTAATTGTGCTCAAATCAGTTTTCTTTTCTTTTTTTTTTGACTAAAAAATCATGTAAGGATCAAGTGATTTACTTTTGTGTGAAATTTAAGAGGTAAAATCCATAGATTATTGCCATCACGTGCATAATGGATAGCAGCGAATCAGCTGTCATCGAGGCTCAAAATTTGACGAAATGACTCGTCAAAATCATTCCATAAATTAGTGATTGTGTCTCCGTACCCCTTCATATCACCTATTCTTTCAGAGCTTCTGGAAATTTCAAAGTCTTACCGGTCATCTTCCAGCTGGGTTTATCCCATCTTAAATCTGCTTGTCAGCTATGAAAATGGACATAAAGCTATAGATAAATGATTTAACTTCACATTAACACCAGGTGCAGTGCAAGGTTTTCATCGATCTTTTTGTAATTTACCATTTATTATACCCCCCAAAACTCTGTTTGGGGGGTATATAGGAGTCAGCTTGTCGGTCGGTCCGTCCGTCCGTCGGTCGGTCTGTAGCTTTTTGTCCGCTCTATTTCTCATAAACTACTGGACGAATTTTATTCAAACTTCACAGGTAGACTCAGTATCAAGCAGAGATGTGCATATGAAATGTTGGTTATGGTTCATTGATTTTTCACTGAGTTATTGCCCTTTCATGAAATTTCTTGTCCGCTCTTTTTCTCATCAACTATTGGACAGATTTGGTTCAAACTACACAAGTAGACTCAGTATAAAGCAGAGATGTGCATATCCTATTTTGGTTATGGTTTATTTAGGTTTCATGGAGTTATGGCCCTTTGATGATTCTGGACACCGTCGGTCGGTCTGTAGCTTTTTGTCCGCTCTATTTCTCATAAACTACTGGACGAATCTTATTCAAACTTCACAGGTAGACTCAGTATCAAGCAGAGATGTGCATATGAAATGTTGGTTATGGTTCATTGATTTTTCACTGAGTTATGGCCCTTTCATGAAATTTCTTGTCCGCTCTTTTTCTCATCAACTATTGGACAGATTTGGTTCAAACTACACAAATAGACTCAGTATCAAGCAGAGATGTGCATATCCTATTTTGGTTATGGTTTATGTAGGTTTCATGGAGTTATGGCCCTTTGATGATTCTGGACAAATTTCTTTCAAACTTCATGGATAGACTTTGCACTCAGCAAAGATGTGCATATCATAAATTGTTCTTAGTTAATTAAATAAAATTTCCAAGAGCTAAGCCCTTTTTTGTCGTTCTCTTATGATAGATTCCTACACCTGTAGATAGTTAACAGTAGACTTACCATCACTAACCATCACTAGTAAGTTTTCATGTCACTTCACTTAAGTCATGTCATGTCAATTTCATCTTTTCATCGGAAGTTTACTCAAATATAAGACAGATTAATCTTTCAGATATGATCAATTTGTCCAGCTGGTAAAAAAAAAATGTATCAAGTAAGTTTTATTCTCTCCAAGTCTTTAGTCTGTAACAAAGAGTAATTCTTTGGCAAGAAGCCATTGCAGGATATTCATCACCTTCAGTGATAGCTCTGGTATAATTGACTCTCCAGTCACTTATTTTGCATTCCTGTGACATTAATCTGTTTTGTGACAAGGAGCTGTTGGGGGGTATGATCACGTTTAGTGATAGCTCTAGTTTGACATAGATAAATCTGGTTAATTTGTAAACAAACACTTAGTGAAAATTTAGTTATCTGTGCATGCACAGTCATTTTTATTTGAAAAAATTACATCATGTTAATTCTGACCTGCAATTTAAGTGGTAAAAATGTATGACTTCTTGTAAATGAAGTACATCCAGTATGTTTTAGTTTCCCTTTCAATGCCCAGGCAGATGAAACAAGCCAATAAATTGTGAAAAAAAGAATCTTACTATACTGGAAATGACTTCTGAACATGCACAGTAAATGTCAAGCCTAGTTTCGATTTCCTTGGAAGTAAGTCAATGGTTATTTACAGTTAAAGAAAATTGAATTACAAGGAGCCAATGATAACTTTTTAGCTCACCTGAGCACAAAATGCTATGGTGAGGTATTGTAATCGGTCATTGTCCGGCGTCCATCTGTCCGTCCATCCGTCTGTCCACAATTCCTTGAAACATCTTCTCCTCCTAAACCGCTTGGCCAATCTTGATGAAACTTGGCAGGGATGTTCCTTGGGTGAAGCTCTACCAAAGGTGTTCAAGAGATAGAATTCCACCCATAACTCTGGTTGCCATGGCAACAGAAAAGAAAAAAATAGCAGAATCTTTGAAAATCTTCTTCTCTGATTCTAGAAAGCGTAGAGCTTTGATATTTGGTATGTAGCATCTCCTAGTGGACCTCTACCAAGTTTGTTCATATGATGCCCCAGGGGTCAAAACTGGCCCCGCCCCGGGGGTCACAAGTTCGAACATAGGAACAAAGACGGAAAACTTCAAAATTCTTCTTCTCTGAAACTGTAAGGTGTAGAGCTTTGATATTTGGTATGTAGCATCTCCTAGTGGACCTCTACTACGTTTGTTCATACGATACCCCTGAGGTCAAAACTGGCCCTGCTCCAGGGGTCACAAGTTCTAACATAGAAACAAAGAAGGAAAACTTTAAAATTCTTCTTCTCTAAAACTGGAAGGTGTAGAGCTTTGATATTTGGTATGTAGCATCTCCTAGTAGACCTATACCAAATTTGTTCAAATGATGCCGCTGGGGTCAAAACTGGCCCTGCCCCAGGGGTCACAAGTTCGAACAAAGGAACAAAGAAGGAAAATTTTGAAATTCTTCTTTTCTAAACCTGGAAGGCATAGAGCTTTGTTATTTGGTTTGTAGTGAACCTGTTCTAAGTTTGTTAGCCCACCTGGGCACAACATATTCAGTCAGTTCGAAATTGGGTCACCTGGGGTCATAAACTAGGTCACTAGGTCAAATTAAAGTAATACCTTGTGGGCACTCTAGAGGCCACATTTATTGCTCAAATGACCTGAAATTTGGTCAGAATGTTTGTCTTGATAAAATCCCATATGAGTTCGAATTTGGGTCATTTGGGGTCTTAAATTAGGTCACTAGGTCAAATTAAAGAAATACCTGGTGTGCACTCTAGAGGCCACATTTATTGTTCAATTGATTTGAAAATTGGTTAAAATGTTTGTCTTGAGGAAATCTAGGATGATTTCAAAATTGGGTCGCCTGAAGTCATAATCTAGGTCACTAGATCAAATTAAAGAAATACTTTGAGGGCACTCTAGAGGCTACATTTCTTGCTTAATTGAGTTGAAAATTGGTCAGAATGTTCGTCTTGATAACATCTCAGATGAGTCCGAATTTTGGTCAACTGGGATCATAAACTAGGTCACTAGGTCAAATTAAAGAAATACCTTGTGGGCACTCTAGAGGCCACACTTTTTGCTCAATTGACTTGGAGATTGTTCAGAATGCTTGTCTTCATAAAATCTCTTGAAAAAATCTAGGATGAGTTTAAAATTGGGTCACCTGGGTCATAATCGAGGTCACTAGGTCAAATTAAAGAAATACCTTGTAGTCACTCTTGAGGCCACGTCTTGCTCAATTGACGTGAAAATTGGTCAGAATGTTTGTCTTGATAAGATATTGGATGAGTTTGAAATTGGGCCTAACATCATATTTATTTGGCATGTAGTACTTTCAATTATGACCCTGGAGTGAAATTTCGCCTATTGACTCAGGTGAGCGATCCAGGGCCATCGTGGCCCTCTTGTTACAAATATTCTGGTGTTTTTGTAAAGATTTATCATTAGTCTATTGATAAATGCCTTTATTGGTAGCTGACAAAGAAATTGTCGACATAAACAGCCATTTGAAAAGATGTATGGTATTTTTTGCATTTCTTAAATCCAGAATGGACATTAGAATGGCTGTTAGAAAGGCTAGTGAAGACACCATCAGAAAAATAACACTGAATCGGGGATACCTCTCTCCATTATCTTACCGGCCTCTAAGGGCAGGTCTGATTGACATTTATTTTTTGGCAGTGTCTCTGGGTACGATACTGTACCCAGAGACTCTAGGTTAGGGATAGGGATTCAGTATTGTACCTAGAGTCAATCCAGATAGGGCTGGTTTTTTGTTTTCCCACAGTGTTTTCTACCCTTTCAAAGACAAATAGAAATATTTGACCCCCTCTCAGCAAATGTTTTCAATTTGGACAAGTCTTCAAATTTTCTTGTCTGGTACAGTGTTAAAAATGGCTGCAAATAAAAACTCTAAATGATAAGGTAAGGCAAAAAAACCACCTGTGTTTGAGATGACCCTAAAAAGGGGTTGGTAGGTCGACAGAATGGGCGAAAGGGAAATCGTTGAATGAAATAGAAATTGTCATGGCATTAAACCCCCTTTTCACAGGCTTGGCTCATTTATAAAAGTGTGGATATATTAAAAGTCCTTTACGTATGTGTGTATTTTCTTTCTAAATAGAAAATTACTTTTGGGAGTGAAGTTTTTGCTTATGACTGGGACTGTCACGGAGAGTGTTTTGACATATACTTTAGCACTTATAACCAGCCCTGCTTTTGATAGCTTTTACAACAATTAGGTTTATGTCCCCCTGTGATGGTCAAGCAGGGTGTTATGTGGTTAGTGCTTGGATGGTTGACCAAGCTGTTGTACTGTATATCTTATAGCAGAAGTGGGATAATATAACAAATATCGGGATGGAGTTGTCTTACCCAGTGACCTATCCTGGATTTAATTGTGTATAATATGTCTTGGGGTTAGGTCTTTTTGAAAGAGAAAGTAATGTCAAGGAAAGCAATTTGATGTATTGACCTTACTCTTTACCACACAATCCTAAGTTCAGAGGACCCAAATAAAGAGGGCTTTTGAAAGCATAGTGGGAAAAGGAGAAAATGCTGGTAACCAGCATTTTCTCCTTTCCACACTATATCTTCTACCCCGGAGTTCAAAAGACCCAAATAAAGAAGGCTTTTGAAAGCATAGTGGGAAAAGGAGAAAATGCTGGTAACCAGCATTTTCTCCTTTCCACACTATATCCTCTACCCCTTCAAAAACAAATTCCATCGTTTGAGCCACATTTGAATTGTCATCTTCAAACTCTAAATATGGATCCGTCTAAAATTTTGGTGAAGAGTTAAAGCAAGCTTTGCTGTTGAACAAGCTTTCACGGTGCATGTTTCTTTATCATGGTTGAGGAAGATGTCATGTTGTGAGTCCTTGGATGGATGACAAGGGCTTAGCCACTGGGTCAGCACATTATGTTGCAGTGGAACAGTTGGAATATAACTAGAAAGAAGATATTTTTTTCATCATTTTATATTTTGCAGAAAAGTATTTTTCTGAAAAGCACGAATGGATAGACATTCCAGATGGAAGTTCAGAGGGAACAGTTGGTATTACAGACTATGCTCAGGTAAATTGATCGTTTGGATACTGATTGATTGATTGTTTGATTGAAGTGTGTTTTACTCCACTTTCAACAATATTTCAGTCATATCACGGCAACAGCTCACATATTCATGTATTTACTGGGTTTCACCTGTACTAGGCTAGGGTTCTGAAGTGTATTGCTCAAGGACATTCCCCCGAAAAACCTAGTGGATCCAGTGAGGCTCAAACCCAGGGTCTTCAGGTTTTGAGTCCTACACATTACCACTGGGCCATACAGGACTCCCTTTTGGATACTGATTAGCCCTAAACCATGCAAATCCGAATTTAACTCTTTACCATGTAAGAAAAATGTAGACTTGTCCATTTTGAAAGCATTTGCAGATGACAATTTGAATGTGAATTATAGGATGAAATTTTTCTGTGATAGGGTAGAAAACGTTGTGGGAAAAAGAGAAAATACTGGTTACCAGCATTTCTCCTTTTCCCACAATGTTTTCAAAAAATTTCTTTCTCAGGGTCGTAAAAAGTCAGGATTGTTCGGTGAAGGGTCAAAGGGCTATTACAGACATTGTGGGAAAAGCAAAATCAGCCAGTAACCAGAGTTTTTCTGTTTTCCCACAGTCATTTATACCTTCTCGAAGACAAACACCATCATTTGCGCTACACTAAATTTTGTCTTCTACAAATGCTTTCATTTTGGACAATCTGTTCTTTTAAGGTGGGTCAAAATGTTAGTAGCTGGCAGAAAAAAATGAATTTCAAAACCAGGTAAAAAAGTAAACAAAAGATAGAGTGACTTGGAAAGTTTTTAGTTTTAAAATTCATTTTTCTACCTTCAACTAACACTTGACTGAATGTAAAATAACAGATTGTCATCATGCATTAATTTCCATACTTTTAGGTGGTCCGAGTTAAGTGATTTTTTCACAAATTTGTTACTCTTGAGTCCTGGGACTCACTATCCAGGAATTTTATGAATCCTCTGAAAAATTTATGATTTCCTTGGCATCATTGAAGCATGCCTCTGTTGTCACTATGAAAATTTGAACCAGGGACTTGATTATATAGCAGTATATGATAACAAATTAAACGACTAATTTTAGGGTTTATGTTTTAACTTTTATCTTTTGACAACCTGTAAAACTTGACTAGACTACACTGTTAGACTTAAAAACGGATGTCCAACTTCTTTTCTACGTTTGTTTCTTACTAACCAGTGCGATATTGCTGTGTAGACTGTCAAGGTTGATATGTCGAAAATGCCTGATGCAACCAATAAAAAATCAGTTTGACTTATGAGGACCTGGCACCCAGTATTCAATATAACTGCCCTGTGTCTCAGAGTTGAAGAAGGGTACCAGCCAGCCGGTGTTATAGTAAACAATGGCGAGTGTAAGTTTGCTGGATAAAACAGGGATCATGAGGTTTTTTGATAACTGGACTCACTGCCTAAAAAACGTATGTGTCCAGGAGATAGACATCTTTCCAAATTATACGTCCTCAGCGAATTTTACGCAAGATTATCACAGGACGTTCAGGTAAATGAAACACTGAGTTAAATGTAAATCTAGTTTAACACCCGCATTGTTTACTTTTGGACGCAACTGGAGTACCTTTCTCAGAACTGTGTTCGTCTGAAATTTGCATTTGCAGTTTAGATAAGCAAGCATCAAATCTGAAGACAAGTTCAACTAAACTGCATCACTTTAAGATTTGAGTAAACATTTACTTAACACCAGCTCATACGGTTGGGTAATGCATGGATCATATGTGTATGTATTCAATCCCAAAAGATTTGTGTAAACCAGTGCAGTTTATTGAAAGGTACCCCTGGCCTTTAACTCTTTACCACACAAACCCAAGTTTTAACAACCCTTATAGAAAAGGCTTTTGAAAACATGGTGGGAAAAGGAGAAAATGCTGGTAACCAGCATTTTTTCCATTTCCCACAATGTTTTCTACCCTTTCCAAATCAAATTTCCATTTTTGAGTCACATTTATGTTGGTGTCTGCAAATGCTTTCAATTTGGACAAGTCTAAAATTTTGTCATTTGGTAAAGAGTTAGTTTATGTATTGCAGGATAAACTTGGAGAGGTGGTTTTCGTCCAGTTACCCGAAGTCGGCCAAGCCCTGGAAAAAGATGGTAAGTGTTAGGTTTCAATCCTTTACCACAAAATGTCTAGTTTTGACCACCCAGGGAAAGAAAGCCTTCTGAAACATTGTGGGAAAAGGAGGTAATAATGATAATCGGCATTATCTCTCTTTCCCATAATATTTTCTACCCATTCAAAGACTGTTTCTGCCATTCCATCCACATTTAATTTGTTGTCTGCAAATGCTTTGAATTTGGACAAGTCCATATATTTGTCAGTTGATAGAGTTAAATCCTTTTCATTTGTACACCAAAGCTTATGGAGACACTGTTTTTAGCTCCACTGGCCGAAGGCCAGCGGGCTTATGTCATGGCCCGGTGTCCGTCGTGCGTTCGTCCGTCCGTCCGTCCGTCCGTCCGTGCGTTAACTTTTATTTCAAACATCTTCTTCTCTGAAACTACCCATCCGATTTTCACGAAACTTCACAGAAATGATCCTGACATGGTCCTCTTCAGAATTTCTTGAAAGAATTTGATTCCTTCAAAAACTCTGGTTGCCATGGCAACAAAACTGAAAAATATTGGAAATCTTTAAAAATCTTCTTGTCTGAAACCATAAGGCATAGGGCTACCAAATTTGGCATGTAGCTTTATGTAGTAGACCTCTATCAAGTTTCTTCAAGTTATAGCCCTGGGGTCAAAATTGGCTCTGCCCCAGGGGTCACAAGTTTTACATAGGCTTATATAGAGAAAACTTTAAAAATCTTCTTGTCTGAAACCATAAGGCATAGGGCTACCAAATTTGGCATGTAGCTTTATGTAGTAGACCTCTATCAAGTTTCTTCAAATTATAGCCCTGGGGTCAAAATTGGCTCTTCCCCAGGGGTCACAAGTTTTACATAGGCTTATATAGAGAAAACTTTAAAAATCTTCTTGTCTGAAACCATAAGGCATAGGGCTACCAAATTTGGCATGTAGCTTTATGTAGTAGACCTCTATCATGTTTCTTGAAATTATAGCCCTGGGGTCAAAATTGGCTCTTCCCCAGGGGTCACAAGTTTTATACATAGGCTTATATAGAGAAAACTTTAAATATCTTCTTGTCTGAAACCATAAGGCCTAGAGCTACCAAATTTGGCATTTAGCTTGATCTAGTTGGAGTCTACCAAAAGTGTCCAAAGTATAGTCCTGGGGTCAATTTGGCCTCATACTTGGAGGGGGGGGTTCACAAGATTTACATAGGCTTACATAGGGAAAACTTTTAAATCTTGGTGTACATAGCCATAAGGCTTAGGCTACCAAATTTTGCATATAATTATAGCATTATTTAGTGGACAGTTACAAAGAGGGCCCAAGTTACAGCTCTAGGATCAAGTTTGGCCCTGCACCAGGGATCACAAGTTTTACATGGGTTTATGGAGTGAAAAGTTCAGAAACCATCTTGTTACCAGCCATAAGGCCAAGAACTCCCACATTTGGCATGTTATTCTTCTAATACAATATTCCCCATTTAGTCAGACTGTAGCCATGAGGTCAAAGTTTTATAAGGGCTTATATAGTGAAGACTTTTCTTCGTGGTTTATTAGCTCCACTGGCCGAAGGCCAGCGGGCTTATGTCATGGCCCGGTGTCCGTCGTGCGTCCGTCCGTCCGTCCGTCCGTCCGTCCGGTTGTCCGTCCGTCCGTCCGTCCGTCCGTGCGTTAACTTTTATTTCAAACATCTTCTTCTCTGAAACTACCCATCCGATTTTCACGAAACTTCACAGAAATGATCCTGACATGGTCCTCTTCAGAATTTCTTGAAAGAATTTGATTCCTTCAAAAACTCTGGTTGCCATGGCAACAAAACTGAAAAATATTGGAAATCTTTAAAAATCTTCTTGTCTGAAACCATAAGGCATAGGGCTACCAAATTTGGCATGTAGCTTTATGTAGTAGACCTCTATCAAGTTTCTTCAAATTATAGCCCTGGGGTCAAAATTGGCTCTGCCCCAGGGGTCACAAGTTTTACATAGGCTTATATAGAGAAAACTTTAAAAATCTTCTTGTCTGAAACCATAAGGCATAGGGCTACCAAATTTGGCATGTAGCTTTATGTAGTAGACCTCTATCAAGTTTCTTCAAATTATAGCCCTGGGGTCAAAATTGGCTCTTCCCCAGGGGTCACAAGTTTTACATAGGCTTATATAGAGAAAACTTTAAAAATCTTCTTGTCTGAAACCATAAGGCATAGGGCTACCAAATTTGGCATGTAGCTTTATGTAGTAGACCTCTATCATGTTTCTTGAAATTATAGCCCTGGGGTCAAAATTGGCTCTTCCCCAGGGGTCACAAGTTTTATACATAGGCTTATATAGAGAAAACTTTAAATATCTTCTTGTCTGAAACCATAAGGCCTAGAGCTACCAAATTTGGCATTTAGCTTGATCTAGTTGGAGTCTACCAAAAGTATCCAAAGTATAGTCCTGGGGTCAATTTGGCCTCATACTTGGAGGGGGGGGTTCACAAGATTTACATAGGCTTACATAGGGAAAACTTTTAAATCTTGGTGTACACAGCCATAAGGCTTAGGCTACCAAATTTTGCATATAATTATAGCATTATTTAGTGGACAGTTACAAAGAGGGCCCAAGTTACAGCTCTAGGATCAAGTTTGGCCCTGCACCAGGGATCACAAGTTTTACATGGGTTTATGGAGTGAAAAGTTCAGAAACCATCTTGTTACCAGCCATAAGGCCAAGAACTCCCACATTTGGCATGTTATTCTTCTAATACAATATTCCCCATTTAGTCAGACTGTAGCCATGAGGTCAAAGTTTTATAAGGGCTTATATAGTGAAGACTTTTCTTCGTGGTTTATATTTATAAGCCAGTGGAGCGATACAGGGCCATCATGGCCCTCTTGTATTTATAAGCCAGTGGAGCGATACAGGGCCATCATGGCCCTCTTGTTTTTTTTGTTGTGGTAAGCTGCTTTTGAAAACATTTTTTGGCAAAAGGAGAAATTGAATGTATGGAGCATTAACTTAACGCTTTACTGCACAGTGACGCCTTTTAATGACCCTGGGAAAGTCTTTTGAAAACATTGTGGGAAAAGGAGAGAAAATGCTGGGTTTTCTGTTTTTCCCACAATGTTTTCTACCCTATTGAAGACAGAAACTATCATTTGTGCCACATTTAATTTGTCGTCTGAAAATGCTTTCAGTTTGTTCCAGTCTAAAATTTTGTTGTTTGGTAAAGGATTAATACCTTTGCCAGCACTTTTCTCATGTATTGGGTCTTAAATTTTCTGAGCCCAGTAGCTCAGCATAGGGCTTGAAATCAGGCGGTCACTGGTTTGAATCCCCCGCTTGGCCATTTTCTTACTTCGGATCAGTGAAAGTCATTGTGAAAGGATTCATTCCCCTCTCACTGCTGATCATTGTTTCAATGATGGTTTCCTGGGAAAGCAGCCTTTGGCTTGGGAAGAATATTTGGCAGAGTACTGGTGAAAGAAGCTTCAGGAAAGCATAGATAGCTGCACTTGCCACTGCAATGTTATTATACCCCTGCAAAACAAATGTTTTCGGGGGTATACTGGAATCAGCCTGTCTGTCCGTCCGTGTGTCCGTGTGTCCGTCTGTGTACAAAATACTTGCAATTTTGTGTTGCGAACTCGCAATTTTGTGTCGCGTTTTCCTTCAATTGCATTGAAACTTTGCACATATATTGATCATATATTGAAGATTTGCAAGACGTAATTTTCAAGTGTCAACTCCCCCTGGTTGAGGAATTATCTCCCCTTGAACTTGACACTTTTTTTCTGTCAAGGCGCTGGCGGGGGTATCAAGTCACATTCAGTGACAGCTCTAGTTGAAATAATGTTGGAAACGGTGTTTAGTTTCACTTTGATTGTGAATGAAGTTCTCCTAACTTGTATCAGTCACATTGAGTGATTGCTCCCTGGAAACCTTAACTCTGTACCAAATGACAAAATCTTAGACCTGTCCAAATTGGGAGCATTTGCAGACAACAAAGTAAATGTGACTAAAAAATTTAAATTCGTTTTGGAAAGGGTAGAAAACATTGTGGGAAAAGGAGAAAATGCTGGTTACCAGCATTTTTTCCTTTTCCCACAATGTTTTCAAAAGGCTTCTTTCATAGGGTCATTAAAAGTCGGGATTGTGTGGAAAAGGGTTAGCCCATACTCATGTTGTGATGTGGGCGGTCCCAAAGGTTGACCAGGAATAAACGGGGGCATCCAGAACCATGGGTGTGAGAGGGGGATGCTGTACCCTTACACTTGCTTCTGCCAACTGTAGAGGGGAAGGTATAAGCAGACAGACAAAACCTTCAATCATGTTGATCACAGAAATTACCTATGCTCTGTGAAAAAGAGGTTTAATGCATCTGCACAAAGTTTAACCCTTTACCACACAATCCCGGCTTTTAACAACCCTGAGAAGGAAACCTTTTGAAAACATTGTTGGAAAAGGAGAAAATGCTGGTAACCAGCATTTTCTCCTTTTAAAACCATGTTTTCTACCCTTCCAAAAACAAATTTCAATTTTTCAGTCACATATATCATGTCGTCTGCAAATGCTTTCAATTTGGACTAGTCTGAAATTTTGTCGTTTGGTAAAGAGTTAAGACTAATCCAAATTGAGAACATTTGCAGACAAAAAAATTGGAATGTGGCACATATGATGGGATTTGTATTGAAGATGTCAAACATGGTGTGGGAAAAGGAGAAATGCTGGTTACCAGTATTTTCTCCATTACCCACAATGTTTTCAAATGCCTTCCTGTCCCAGATTTGTTAAAACTCGGGATTGTGTCCTCAAGGGTCAAGGCTTTGATATATCGACAGGTGAGGCTGGTGTGTTGGAAAGTGTGAAGGCTGCCAGTGATGTGTATAGTCCAGCATCAGGGGAGGTCACTGCTATCAATGACCAGCTCAATGACAATCCAAGTCTTATTAATAGTAGTCCCTATGGTGAAGGTAGAGTATTCTCCCTTGCATTCAGGTTTGCTTTTCAACCCCTTACCATACAATCACAAGTGTCGACAACCCTGGCAAAAACAGCTTTCGAAAACTTAGTGGGAAAAGGAAAAAAATGTCAACAACCAGCATTTTCTCCTTTTCCCACCGTGCTTTCTGTTTTATCAAAGATGAATTCCATTACTTGCGCCACTGTTACATGTAGTTTGTCTTTTGAAAAGGTTTCCATTTTACGCAGGTCTAAAGTTTTGCCATATGGTAAAGAGATAACCCTTTACCACACAATCCCGACTTTTAATGACCCTGAGAAAGAGGCCTTTTGAAAACATTGTGGGAAATGGAGAAAATGCTGGTAACCAGCATTTTCTCCATTTCCCACAATGTTTTCTGCCCGTCCCAGAACAAATTTCTATTTTTGAGTCACAGTTATTTTGACGTCTGCAAATGCTTTGAATTTGGACTAGTCTAAAATTTTCTTGTTTGATAAAGAGTTAAAAAGGCCTGTTTAGACCATTTATTCCTGTATCAAAAGTTAAAACAATGGGTAAAACTGAAAAATGAGCCATGCTCTGGCAAAAGGGGTTTAATGCATCTCTGTGATGCATTGTACAAATCAAGGCATCACTAATTATGGGCTCCATAATGGCCACATTCTTTTAACGACCGACTGAATCATGAGGTAGACTGGTCCTTGGACGCCCAGAAAATTGACCAATAGTGAAAAGTTTTGGTCCAGGTCAGCCTGTGCGGACTGCGCAGGCTGTCCAGGGTCGATACTTTTTGCAGATGCAGTAAGCCCACTTTTCATGGCGCATGGTTCAAATATATTTTTCTCTGCAAAGGTAGGTATCTTAAAGGGCTTGAAACATGGAGTTACTGGTTTATGTCCCCAGCTTGGTCAGTTTCTTTCCATGGATTTATGATGGTTGTTGTAACAGGCTTCATTCCTCTGTCATAGCAGATCATTTTCTGGACAATGGTTCTTTGGGAAAGCAGCCAGTAGCCTGGGAAGAATTTTGTGCAAAGTACATGTACTGGTAAAAAAGTCTCTAGGTAACCATGGATAGGTGCACTGGCTGCCACATTATATGTAATTGAAATAATGATGAAAACTATGCTAAGTAACACCACATAAACATTTAAAACTTTGTAAGTTAACTCTATTGCAAAAGGACAAAAATGTAGATTTTTCATTTCTGCGGCTTAAACTAAATATGACTTAAATTATGTGATTAATTTTTGAAAAATACAAAATTTTATGGGAAAAGGAGCAAGTGATTGTTGTAGCATTTTCCATGTCAGTTTTAAAAATTTATTCCTGGTGTACATTTAACTCTTTACCAAATGACAAAATTTTAGACTGGTCCATATTGAAAGCTTTAGCAAAAAAAAAAATAAGTGTTACTCAACACTGAAATTTGTTTTGGGAAGAGTAGAAAACATTTTGGGAAAAGGAGAAAATGCTGGAAACCAGTATTTTCTCCTTTTCCCACAATGTTTTCAAACGGCCTTTTCCTCAGAGTTGTTAAAAGTTGGGATTGTGTGGTAAAGGATTGTTTCTTAACTCTTTACCAAATGACAAAATTTCAGACTAGTCCAAATTGAAAGCATTTGCAGACGACAAACTAAATGTGACTGAAAAATTGGATCTGTTGTGGGAAGGGTAGAAAACATTGTGGGAAAAGGAGAAAATGTTGGTTTCCAGCATTTTCTCCTTTTCCCAATATGTTTTCAAAAGGCTTCTTTCTCAGGGTCGTTAAAAGTCAGGATTGTGTGGTAAAGAGTTAACCCTTTACCACACAATCCCGGGTTTTAACGACCCTGAAGAAGAATGCTTTTGAAAACATTGTGGGAGAAAGGAGAAAATGCTGGTCACCAGCATTTTCTCCTTTTCCCACAATGTTTTCTATCCTTCCCAAATCAAATTTCCGTTATTAATCCACGTTTATTTTGACGTCTGCAATTGCTTTGCATTTGGCCAAGTCTAAAATTTTCTCATGTGGTCAAGAGTTAACCAAATAATGCTGTGTTTTACCTACCCTGATAAAAGTTTTCAAAAAAAAAAATTGTTGAGGAGGAGAAAATGCTGGTAACCAGCACATTTTGTCTTTTTTTTTCTTGAAATGCTTTCTAACCTTTCAACAGCAACTGTCAGCATTTAACCCTTTACCAGACAAGAAAACTTTAGACTTGTCCAAATCCAAGGCAATTTACAGACAACAAAATAAATGTGGTCAAAACAATGAAAGCTGTACTTTCTTTCTAAGTCACTGTCTACTTTTATTACATACTTCAGAGGTGAGAGGTGAAAAATCACTGGAAAGAAAGTTTGCCTCAACTGGGTATTGATTTCGCAACCACCAGGTCACGAGTCAGATACACTAACCACTAAGCTACTCGGGCGGGCGCCTCTAAACCCTCTTAACCCTTTATCACACAATCCCGAGTTTTGCCGCCCCCCCCCCCCCCCCCAGGACTTTTGAAAACATTGTGGGAAAAGGAGAAAATGCTGGTAACCAGCATTTTCTCCTTTTAACCACAATGATTTCCATCCTTCCCAAAACAAGTTTCATTATTTAAGTTACATTTATTTTGCCATCTGCAAATGCTATACATTTGGACAAGTCTGAAATGTTGTTGTTTGGTAAAGAGTTAATGGAAAAACTCTTTTGATTTCCAACCAAAATTTCTGGGAGGTTTGTTGAAATATCATGTGACCAATTACACACATAGACTATGTTGGATCTTATTCAATTAACCCTTTCCCAAACGACAAATTTTGGACTGGTTCAAATTGAAAGAGCTTGCAGGCGACAATTTTAAATTTAATGAAAATGGCAGAAAGTTATCAAAAAGGGGAGAAAACATTGTGGGAAAAGGAGAAATTGCTTGTTACGAGCAATTTCTCCTCTTCCAATAGTGTTTTCAAAAGACTTGTACTGCAGACACGTGAAAACCAGGGCTTGTTTGGGAAAGGGTTAAGTACAATGATGTCATACTTGATGTCATAAAAGTAGGCGGAGTTTCTAATTGGCAAAGCGGCCGTCTAATTATTGAAATGTCATATTCTCCCTTTCCCACTATGTTTGTTTGCCCTTTTTTCCCTTCCAAAGACAAATCATATAACTGAACTTAAGACAATTTGTCGTACATAAATACCTTCAACTTAGACATATCTAGAAATTTGGCATTTGGTAAAGAATTACGAAAATGTACTTTTTCAAATAAGAACAACTGTCAAAATATTGTTTCAAGGTTTTGTCTGCTTGAATATTTAACAAAACAGCAAAATTTGTAGGTACATGATCAGATTGCAAATAATCGGCCATAAAATCTTGATCTTAATTGTTTGCAAAAGTTGCTAAAGCTAGTTTCAGCACTCTGTGGTAGAAATGTTTTCTAACCTTTCAACAGCAACTATTAGCATTCAACCCCTTACCAGGCAACAAAATTTTAGACTTGCCAGATCGAAAGCAATTTCAGACAACAGAATAAATGTGGTCCAATGAGAAGAAAACATTGTGGGAAAAGGAGAAAATGCTGGTTAGCAGCATTTTCTCCTATTCCCAAAATGTTTTCAAAAGCTTTCTTTCTTGCGGTTGTGTGGTAAAGGGCTAAAGTGCATTATATTTTGTCAACCACTAAAGCTTTCAATTAAAGCTTTCGATTCTGAAAAGTCCAAAAGTTCATCATTTGATAAAGGGTGTAGATATTGTACATTTTTATTTCTTCTCCACAGGATGGTTATACAAAATGACAGTTTCTGATACAGAGGATTTGAAGGATTTGATGAATGAAGTTGCTTATCAAGAATTTCTGCAATCCGAGGGAGAATAGAGAAAGTGACGTTTTGTTAATCAGACCAGACATGAAAGAAAATTCTGTGTGAAAATCTATTTTTGATATTGTTGGGCTGTGTTATTGCAGACTTTGACTGTTAAGAAAAGGAATGGTTGTAATTGTTTGCTTTTGATTGGTTGAGTATCCTATGTAACCCTTTACCAGATGACAAAATTTAGCCTTGTCCAAATTGAAAGCATTTGCAGATGACAATTTTAATGTGGCTCAAATGGTGCAATTTTCTCTTGATTGGGTAGAAAACATTGTGGGAAAAAGGAGAAAATACTGGTTACCAGCATTTTCTCCTTTTCCCACAATTTTTTCAAAAGGCATCTTTCCCAGGGTAGTGTTTAGGCCAGGATGCAGTTTTGATGGGTCATTTTGGCCCATTACCAGCCAAAAGTAGGGGTCAATTTCTGTGGTGGGGGGCTGGGGTCAATGATTAACTAAACTAGAAACAAATAGCCTTCATTTTTGATAGGTTCATTTTGGGAGTGTTTCATATATTGGAAATTGGTTTAAGACCAAGACATGTGAAGCAGCTAACAATGTTTTCATCACTTTCAGCAAATCTTTTGTTCAAATTTTCAGTGAGCTTTTCAGTGAACTGTGATTTAATGGAATTAAAGTGCTGCTTAGCTCTGTCAGAGGCTGCAAAACATTTGGTTCTTTTCCTTGTCAAAATTTAACCATGACGAATACCTAGCCAACCATTTGTCTTGAAACTTCCAATCAGTAGAAGACGAAGGTGTTTCTCCATCAGTCTTCATTCGGCTCTGATTCACCCGTTGAACCCCCAAAGAATGAAAGAATTGATTTCTGTTTCTGATCAGACGATGCCATGATTACGTTTCAATGATCGAGGTACGATATCGTCTGGGTGCTTTCGTAAAAGCCATAGAAATTGATAGGATACCAGTCTACTACAAGAAATCAATTAACCCGTCAAAACTTATCACTGAAGCACTTTCCACAACACAGTAAGCGTCTGTATAATCTAAACAAGAATGTCCGAGTTGTTACGGTAACCATAATAAGAAAGTCAATCTTTATTCAAAAACTTGATGCGCCAAAATGACCCGTTATAGTAAATTTTTATGCGCCATACAAGAAAATGATGCGTCAATCCCACAAGGGCGCGGCCTGGCCTAAACACTGCCAGGGTCATTAAAAGGCGGCATTGTGCGGTAAAGGGTCAACACTGGATTTGTTTATATTTAATTGCTCATAGCATTCTATCACATACAGTAGTGTATTAATTCAATATAGTGATATGTTTTAATTTGACTAAATGATATGCATCTACCATTCTCATCCCTTTACTCTTCACTAAACTACAAAAATTTCAGATTTGTCCAAATTGGAAGCAATTATTAACCACAGAATTAAATAACCCTTTACCAAATGACAAAATTTTAGACTATTCCAAATTGAAAGCAGTTACAGACGACAAAATAAATGTGACTGAAAATTTGAAATTTGTTGTGGGAAGGGTAGAAAACATTGTGGAAAAAGGAGAAAATGCTGGTTACCAGCATTTTCTCCTTTTCCCACAATGTTTTCAAAAGGTGTTTATGTTCGTTAAATGTTGGGATTGTGTGGTGATGGGTTAAATGTGACTCTAGTATTTGTACACATATTTGTCTCTGAAAAGGAAAAAAAAACAATGGTCGGAAAAAGAGAAAATGCTCGTTTGCAGCATTTTTCTCTTTTTATCATAATGTTTCGAAAATCCTTTTTCCCCAGGGTCCTTAAAATTACAGACTGCCTTGTAAAATATTATAAATAAACCCCTGCAGCATTTGACCGTTAGCCACACAATCCCACCTTTTAACCACCATGATGAAGAAGCCTTTTGAAAACATGGGAAAAAGGAGTAAATGCTGTTTACCAGCATTTTCTCCTTTTTCCCACAATGATTTTACCATTTCAAAGATGGAAATCATCATTAAGGTCACACTGAAATTGCCGTCTGCAAACGCTTTCAATTTTAACATGTCTAAAAATTTGTTTGGTAAAGAGTTGATAGATACTAAAGACATTCTCAATTGGATAAAAATGTTTTATTATCAGACATTACTGGGCGAAAACTTATCTCAAAATAGGCAAAAGTATCGCATTGTTATACTTCTATAACTCTTTACCAAATGTCAAAATTTTAATCTGGTCCAAATCGGAAGGATTTGCAGACATCAAATTAAAGTGTAGCGCACATTATGAAATTTGTGTCTGAAAGTGTAGAAAACATTTTGGGAAAAGGAGAAAATGCTGGTTACCAGCATTTTCTCCTTTCCCCAAAATGTTTTCAAAAGGCTTCTTCAGCAGGGTCGGTAAAGCTCGGGACTGTGTTGTAAAGGTATAACCTCCACAACACATACGACAATTGGCGGGTTAACCCTGTCCCAAAGATTCCCCTTGTTGTAACCCTTACCCTGCCAAAGAAGTGAAATGAAATTTTCAGACCAGTAGTAAAAACCAAAAAAAATGCTATTTCAAACTGATTTTTAGCTCCACTGGCCGAAGGCCAGCAGGCTTATGTCATGGCCCGGTGTCCGTCGTGTGTCCGTCCGTCCGTCCGTGCGTTAACTTTTATTTCAAACATCTTCTTCTCTGAAACTACCCATCCAATTTTCATGAAAGTTCACAGAAATGATCCTGCCATGGTCCTCTTCAGAATTTCTTGAAAGAATTTGATTCCTTCAAAAACTCTGGTTGCCATGGCAACAAAACTGAAAAATATTGGAAATCTTTAAAAATCTTCTTGTCTGAAACCATAGGGCATAGGGCTACCAAATTTGGCATGTAGCTTTATGTAGTAGACCTCTATCATGTTTCTTGAAATTATAGCCCTGGGGTCAAAATTGGCTCTGCCCCAGGGGTCACAAGTTTTACATAGGCTTATATAGAGAAAACTTTAAAAATCTTCTTGTCTGAAACCATAAGGCATAGGGCTACCAAATTTGGCATGTAGCTTTATGTAGTAAACCTCTATCATGTTTCTTGAAATTATAGCCCTGGGGTCAAAATTGGCTCTGCCCCAGGGGTCACAAGTTTTACATAGGCTTATATAGAGAAAACTTTAAAAATCTTCCTGTACCTAGCCATAAGGCCTAGAGCTACCAAATTTTGCATTTAGCTTGATCTAGTTGGGGTCTACCAAAAGTGCCCAAATTATAGTCCTGGGGTCAATTTGGCCTCATGCTGGGGGGGTGGGGGGTGTAGATTTACATAGGCTTACATAGGGAAAACTTTTAAATCTTGGTGTACATAGCCATAAGGCTTAGGCTACCAAATTTTGCATAATTATAGCATTATCTACAAAGAGGGCCCAAGTTACAGCCCTAGGATCAAGTTTGGCCCTGCACCAGGGGTCACAAGTTTTACATGGGTTTATGGAGTGAAAAGTTCAGAAACCATCTTGTTACTAGCCATAAGGCCAAGAACTCCCAAATTTGGCATGTTATTCTTCTAATACACATATTCCCCATTTAGTCCGAGTGTAGCCCTGGGGTCAAAGTTTTATAAGGGCTTATATAGTGAAGACTTCTCTTCATGGTTTATATTTATAAGCCAGTGGAGCGATACAGGGCCATCATGGCCCTCTTGTTTGGAAAATGAAATACCTCCTTATCGGACAGTGTAGATCCAAGATCAGACTGCACATTCTGTGCATTCTGATCTTGATCTACACTGTCCGCAAAAGGTCGGCGAGTCATGCTTAGCAGCCTAAGGGGTGAAAACTGAAAGAAAGTACTCTCTTTAAGACGTTGTTGGGAAGGACCAATATTTTTTCCCTTTCCAACATTTTTTTTTATACCATTTTGAAAACATTTTGTGTTCTGTCAGTCTACTTTGTTGTTTGCAAATACTTTTAATTTGGACAGATGTGGAACATCAAGGTTTGTAAAGAATGAACCTTTTACCACACAGTCCTGTTTTTTAAGGACCCAAGGAGAAGTCTTCTGAAAACATTGTCAGAAAAGGAGAAAATGCTGGTAACCAGCAGTTTTTCCTTTCCCACAATGTTTCTAGCTTCTTAAAGACAAATGTCTGTCAGTTCCAAGATTGCTGTCATTGCAATTTCTAACCCTTTTTTGTCAGAATAACAAGGAAAGTATAGCAGACAGTATAGATCAAAGATCAGACTGCAGATTTTCTGCAATTTGGTCTTGATCTATACTTTAAGCATAAGCAATTAAATCTTGACTCAGCACTACCAGGGCGAAATAGCAAGGGTGAAATAACCCTTTACCTCACAGCCACAAGTTTTAATGACCTGGAAAGGGAATGCTTTTGAAAACATGGAGAGAAAAGGAGAAAATGTGGGTAAACCAGCATTTTCTCCTTTTCTTACAATGTTTTCTTCCCTATAGAATACTGAAATTATTTAAGCTATATTTGATTTGTCATCAGCAAATGGTTTCATTTTGGTCTAGTACAAATTTTTGTCATTTGGTAAGGTATAAGAACTTCCAAAGTTTCAGTGAATGTTTGTCTGTTATTTATTTTTTTCAGCGATCTCCACATTTTGTCGTTGCTTTGTAGCTATTGCCAGTGGCAGTTTTTATCTGTAAGAGTCCATAAATTAGCTTTAGCTAGGACCGCAGACCATGTAGATCATGATCAGATAGCCAATTATATGTAGTCCGATCTTGTATCTACACTTTCCACAAGTTTGTTACATCTTCCATCAGAGATCTCCACATGTTGTCATTGATTTGTAGCTTTCGTTAATGGCAGTTTTTATACCAAAGATTGCTCAAAATAGCTTTAGCCCGATATCTGATCTCGTATCTACAAAGTTTGCTGTTTTGTTGCATATTCCAGCAGATGAAACCTCGAAACAATATGTTGACTGTTGTTCCTAATTTGACAAGGTATGTTTTGGAATTCTTTACCGAATGACAAATTTCTGTCTCTGTGTTCTCTGTCTAATTTGAAGGCATTTGCATACAATAAATTATCTGAAGTTCAAATGATATGATTTGTCTTTGGAAGGGCAAAGAAACATTGTGGGAAAGGGAGAATATGCCAGTAAACATCATTTTCTCCTTTTCCCACAATGCTTTCAAAAAGCCTTGTCAGTCGGAGTTTTTAACACTTGGGATTGTTTGGTATGGGGTTAATTCATTTCTGTAAGGGTTAAGTCTCTTACCACACAATCCCAAAGCAACTATTAGGAAAAGGCTTTTTGAAAATATGGTGAGAAAATGCTCATAACCAGTATTTTCTCCTTTTCCCACCATGTTTTTCTACCATAAAGGGTTCATAGACAAAAACCATTTGACTCATATTTGGATTTGTCATCTGCAAATGCTTTCAATTTGGAGAAGTCTTGTTCTTTGTCATTTGGTTAAGGGTTAAAGATATAAGCTCATCGCTTCAGCGCTGTGATTTGACTATAATTTCTGTACACCGAAGATCAGTATTACACCATTTTTCCTTTCTGTGCAATAGAATAGTAATCAGAAAACCATAGACCGTAAACAGGGCCATTTAGATTTGTTTGCAGAGAATCTTCTTTTTTTTTTTGTAAAACACTATTAAAATCTAAAAGTTTATCTTATCTCTGATAGTGTTAAAAAAATGGACCATAACATTCAGTAAGAAAGGTGCAATTTTGACATCTCAATAATGAGATGGCCGTTTTGCCAATCGATCTCCACCTATTTTTGTGAGATCGAATATGACTAGGATCCAACGTAATTTATATGTGTTGTTAGTCACATGATATTCCAACAAACCGTCCTAAAATGTAGGCAAGAAATCAAAAGATTTTCTTCATTAACTCTTTACCAAACAACAAAACCTTAGACTGGTCCAAACTGAAAGCATTTGCAGACAACGAAATAAATGTAATGGAAAAATTGAAATTTGTTTTGGGATGGGTAGAAAACATTGTGGGAAAAGGAGAAAATGCTGGTTACCAGCATTTTCTCCTTTTCCCACAATGTCTTCAAAAGGCTTCTTTCACAGGGTCGTTAAAAGTCGGGATTGTGTTGTAAAGCGTTAAGAGGCTATGAATCCCATTCAGGATATACCATTTCTTTACAGTTCTTTTTCACTTATTAACAGTTTGTTAGCTGTTGTGTCACTAACTCCATTTTTTTTTTTTTTTAAGTTTGGTTTGATTATTGAAATATGAGTAACCCCCTTTATTCCTTTACCAAGCGTAGGCTTTTGAAAACATTGTTGGAAAAGAAGTCAATACTGGTAACCGGCATATTCTGACCTTTCAGAGACAAAAACCATCTTTTGAACCAAGTAAATCTGCAAATGCTTAGAATTTTGTCATTTGATAAAGGGTTGAGACATCTTTGTGAAATATGGATATTTATCATAGAATAAAGGGAAACATAGGCAAAACTGTTACAGACTTTTTGTTTCCTTTTGCCACAGTGTTTTAGAAATGAGTTCGTGTAGGACGAAAATGGATCCATCTGCAGTTAGTAATTTGTTACAGTGAATTGAAAGATAGCAAAATTCCAAACTGTATAGATGGCAAACACAGTCGTGACTGTATAGCTAGCAAATACAGTACAAACTGTGTTGATAGTTTGGACTGTATTAGATATCTACACAGTTCGCTCCTAAGGAACACTGAAAATGTGCCTTTTTAATTCTTTACCAAATGACAAATTTTTAGACTTGTCCAAATTGAAAGGAGTTGCAGATGACAAAATAAATGTAATTAAAAAATTGGAATTTGTTTTGGGAAGGCTAGAAAAATTTGTAGGAAAAGGAGAAAATGCTGGTTACTGGCATTTTCTCCTTCTCCCAAAATGTTTTCAAAAGGCTTCTTTCTCAGAGTTGTTTAAAGGTGGGATTGTGTGGTAAAGGGTTAAGACAAGTGCTTGCTTAGTAGAGATACTTTGAGCTCTTTCTGCATCCATGGTGATGTAAGTAGCTTATGTAGACAGCGTAGATCAGATCAGGCTAAAGGTGCAGTCTGATCATAGATCTACACTCTCGGCTCCATGTTGCTAAACTGTGACTATAAACCATCATGAAATTCCACGGTATTCTTCTTTTAGACTTGGAAAAAAATCAATTACATGTACTTAGTTGTCAGGGAAAAAGTTAAAATTGATTGCTTGTGCTGGGAAGTGCAAAATGTATTTTCCCAAACAACTAAGTTTTTTGTTTAATTTTCTAAATTCAAAGCATTTGCAGACAATAAATATGGTTTGTACGGTAAAAATTGTTTTTGAAAGGGGAGAAAACATTGTGGGAAAGGAGAAAATGCTGGCTACCAGCATGCTGGCTGCCAGCATTTTCTCCTTTTCCCACTAAGTTCTTTTTATAAAGCTTCTTTTTCAAGTTCATTTAAGCGCAGGATTTTGTGGTACAAGGTTAATACAAATTGTTTGTATGATAAGTATGGCCACTGAGACAGGTTTACTGTTTATGTTATTCCAAAAATTTCAATATTACTTTACAATTAAAACGAATTTTGTTTTCTGAAACCTTGAGAGATGCTCTTTTAATTACCTGAGCATGCCAAGGTGAGCTTTTGAGTTAGCTCACTCTCTGTTATTTGCCCAGGAGTTTGTCAACAATATCAGAGATATTCTCCTCAGAGGCAATTTGATCAGTTTGGCACTTATTTCATATGTACTCTCCCTAGGTTTGAGAAATCTTGTGGTCATATGTGGATGATCTTGTGGTCATATGTGGATGATCTTGAGGTTATGAGAGCATTATTACTGCCAGTGCTAAAAGGGGAGAAAAAAATAAACCCATAAAAATGCTTCTCTCCAAGAACTGAAAGTCAGGTGACATTGAGGCTTGGTATAAATTGTCAGTATTCGGTGTATTGTAAACTGTCACATGTTCAAATAATTGTGGCTTGAAAAGTTTCCTGTGTTGACCTTTGACACACTTTGCAATAGGTTAGACTGTGGCCTACTATGTTTCATACTTCTAAATCAGTTATTAGTCCTTTGAAAAGGCTTTTCAAATTTTAGCCTTGACGCCAACAGGTGATAGTATCGTCAAATTAGATCATAGATGTTTTAATTACATGTGACCGCTTCAGTATCTTTATGGTCCTCTTGTACGTCTTTATCTCTCTTTGTATTAACATTTAAAGAAACTAAAAATATAAAATGACAGTCTCCAGGAAACAGACTTTGCGTAAAACTCTGCAGAAATGTCAGCTACATAAATACAATGTGTCACGTGCAAAAATTATCTCTGTAGGTCAAGGTCATTGCAAGGGCAAATGTATAAAAATGGAAGTGGGGGAATATGTTTGTGTCCAGTTGATTGTACATGTATGTTGTTTTACGCCATTTTTAACATAATTTCAATTATATCGCGGCGGCCAGTGCACGTATCCATTCTTTTCTGGAGTTTCTTGCACCAGCTCTTCAGACAATATTCTTATCCGCAGTTTAAATGTCAAGGTCGTGGCAAGGTCAAATGCGTTTAAAACATAAAATTTTGTGGCGGTTATGTTTATGTCAGGTTTGAAACATTTTTTTTTTTTAAATTATGAAGGGATTTCAATATGACTTGTAAAAGTGTTACCCAGATAATGATGGTGTGTTATGTGGAACAATCATGTCTGCATGTCAAAGGTCAAGGTCACTGGAAGGTCAAGGGTTAAATTGAGTTTAGGGGAATCAATCAATTTTTGGTGACATGTCTTGTTTCCATGCAGTTCAGACCCTACTAATAATGTGGGAATATCTTTGGACAAAGCATTTCAGGATCCCAGCTTATGACTAAAATAGATTTGAAATCGTTGTAAAAATAGAAGATTTTACATGAGTGTTTATGTGTTGTCATTTTTATCAAACGAATTGACTAGAATTATGTTATGCGAGCCATGGCGAATTTCAATTGCATTTAATAGTCATCGGCTTTGATAAAAGTCATAAACCTGAATGTGAGATTCTATTTATCACATAAAACGAACGACCGACAAAAAAGTGTCCTGCATCATCTCCTTTAGCCTTTAATACCTTTCACGGGTCCATGTTTAAACATGTAGTTCGGTTTGAAATACGTACATACACAAGAAGATAGCTCTATGACATTTACACCGAAAGTAAAATGAAGTAGCTTCTTAAGGTGGCAAGTCGAACTATTTACGAAATTTTGTTGTTTTTTTAATCAGTTTCGCTGCTTTTCTTGTATTTATTTAACATGACAATCAAAGTTTCACCCAAACCTTTGTTCGTTTCTCCCTGAGTTTTGAGTTCTCTCTCTGTAGCTCTCTCTTATTGTCTCCCTCTGACTCTGTCTCTCTCCACCAATCTGTCTGTCTCTCTCCCCCTTTCTTTCTGTCTGTCTCTCTCACTCTGCCTCTGTCTGTCTCGCTCTCTCTCTCACACACACACACGTTCGATTTTTGCTTACATGTATGTCGGGGTAATGGTAGGAGTACTTAAGTCTGTCGGCTTATGCTGTTATTTACTTTCGATTCATTTGTTTCTTCCTCGACCACATAATCGCTCACTCACTCGCAAGATACGTGCTTACGAGAGAGAGAGAGAGAGCTAAGTAGTACAGATCGGTGGTTATGCACTTATCATACCCTCGCAAAACTTGCTTTTTCTTACCCCTCTCACTCATTTTCTCATTCGCTCGTTCACTTTTTTTTTTTTTTTTTAATTTATTTAACCGCTCACTAATTCAGTCAGTGTATTCGTGCAAGAGAAAGGGTAAAAGAATTAAAGACTATCGGCCCGGTAGTTATTTACTTTCCATTCATAGCGTATTGACCTTCTGTAACCCTTTTGCTAACGATAAAACGGCTTTTCAGAAGAAACCTTTTGAAAACATTTTGGGAAAAGAAGAAAATGCTGGTTGCCAGCATTTTCTCCTTTTCCCACAATGTTTTCCATCCTTTTTTCTAATTCCACTTCTAGTTTATGAGCTATACTTGATTTTGCGGTCTGCAAGTACTTTCAATTTAGACTTGTCAAAAAGTTTTCCTCGTGTGGCGAAGGTTTAAATAATGGACTTGAATGATTTGTGGAACTACCCTTTACCCGGGTACCTTTCACCCGTTAAGACTTTACTTCTGAATTTGACAGTCTGTTTTATGAAGATCGATTTCCGAGCCATACATAGCTCAGTGTAGAACGCGCAAGACTCAAAGCCAGGGGTTGAGGGGTTGCTGGTTCGAATCTAAAGCTTGGCCAATCTTCTTTCCGAGGATTAGCGATAGTCTTTACGACAGGATCCATTCCCCGATCACCACTGATCATTGTTTTGACGATAGTTATGTTGGAAAGCAGTCAGTGGCTTGGGGGAAAAAATGTGCTAAGTACTGGTAAGATAAACTCCAGGGTCTGTATTCACCAACCATTCTTAAGAACATTCTCAGTGTTATTCTCCAGAATTTTCTGGATTTTAAAGTAAAACAACTTCTGATTGGCAAAACCATTTGGTTTAGCCAAACAGAAGTTGTGTTACTTTCAAAATTTAGACAATCTTGGAGAACAAGTCTGTGAATGTCCTTAAGAATGGTTGGTGAATACAGACCCAGGAAGGCATGGATAGCCGCCCTGGTCACCTACCAAATTACTGAAATAATGTTGAAAAAGGCGTTAAACGCCATCCAAACAAATAATTAACAGATGATTAATTAATTGGAATTCCACTTTCAATATTACATATATTTCAGTCAAATCACTAAACCACCCTGCTTTGTTCATGTGCGTCCTTAGTTTCACCACTGCTAGGCGTTCCCGCGAAAGACCCAGCGCCTCAAGTGGGGAGGGAACCCTGGGCCTCCAGATTTGAAGTCCCCCAGCTTCACCACTGAATCACGCAAAATCTCCTGTATCGGGACAACTTTTTTTTCGTAACATTGTTGTAAAGTATGAATGATTAACTTTGATCGTGGATAATACAAGGACACGTATTAAAACATTGTGGCAAAATGGGAAATTTCTCGCAACGATAAATTTCTCCTTTGCCCACATTGGGATAAAAAATAATCCCCATGCAGAAAGAAAAATGTCACCACCTGATAGTAAGTTGACCCTTTACAAACAATATCATGTTTTTATTTGCGATAAAGTGGAAGAGAGCTTTGGAAGGGTGGACAATATTGTGGGAAAAGAAGAAATGATACGATTCTAATGCCGTCTTTGCGACTGAAAACAAGCAGTCTTGGTTAAGATTTTCTAAAATTACCTGCGAAACTTAACCTTGTTTAATGCCACTTTGAATGGTAGAAAGCATTGTGGAAAAAGGAGAAAATGCTGGTAACCAGCATTTTCTCCTTTTCCCACAATGTTTTCGAAGGCTTGACCTTCAAGGTTTTAAAAACGTGGGATTATTTGATAACGGGTTAATTACATAAGTATATACGATTTTACAATTAAAAAAAAAAAAAGGTCATTGCCGTATAGGGTAAGAGATATATTTTTATGTACATAAACCACGCTCGGAAATTCTAAAGCTGTTCGCTTTTGTATGCCTAGTTCTTGTAGTGAAACGTGAAAAGACGGAATTTAACTACACTTCAAAAATCCACTCCTCGAAAGTTAACGATCGATCTTTTTCGGAATTGTAATTTACACTTGTTAGTAACGGTAAGTATTTTTTCACCCACTTTTTCGTACCTGTTTCCATTTTTAATCGTAATGAGGTATTTCATAAACGTACCATTTAAAATGTGTGATCTTATGTTTTTTTACCATTTAATTTTGAAGGGATTTGCTTGAGAAATTTGATAGCATATATTTGAAAAGTGTTTGAAATTTGACCCCTCTTTTTTCATTGTTGTCAATCTAAACGGACTGGCTTTTGAGAGTGTCATAAGTTGTTGCCAATCGGAATCGAATCTTCGTTGAACTATCCCATAGCTCAAAGATTCCATCCGAGTAACTTTTGAGTTTTGTTGGGATATTGTAAGCAAAGACAGACAGACAGACAGACAGACAGACAGATAGACAGAGAAAAAAGTCAGAAAGAAACAGAGAGAAAGAGTCAGAGAGATAGAGTCAGAGAAAGTCAGAGAGAAAGAGTCAGAGAGAAAGCGTCAGAGAGAAATAGAGTCAGAGAGAAAGAGAGTCAGAGAGAAAGAGTCAGAGAGAAATAGAGTCAAAATATTTATAAACTTGTTATAGTCCCATTTCCCGAGACGGACGAACGGAAGGATAGACACACAGATAGACAAACAGACAGACAGACTGGCAGATATTTCCCCAAGTTAGACATGTATTATTACAGAGAGAGAGAGAGAGAGAGAAGAAGAAGAAGACAGAGAGAGAATTTACTGAAGGATTTATAAGGATAACGAACGGTTCTTTGTATCATCATTCGTTTTGTTATTCAAACAAAACACCTAATCCCTCGGATTTTGAACTTTCTAACCCTTTTCTAAACAATTCCGTGACCAGCATTTTCTCCTTTTCCAGCAATGTTTTCCATCCTTTTTAAAACAAGGAATTTCTCCTTGTGTCACAAGTTTTTTTTCGCCTACGTCTTCAAATAGCGTTTATCAGCTGCGCCATGGTTATGTGGTTGGATTTATAACCTAGAAATCCTGGTTCGATCCTCGTTGTTAACGCTGTTCGCGCAGGAATGGCCTTGGACAAGGCATTTCACAGAGCCCTTATTCTAGCACCGGTGAAATCCAGGTAAACATGAATACGTGAGGCTTGTGGCCACTTGCATTCTGGGCCAGTATTCACCATCCATTCTTAAGCACGTTCTCTGTCGTATTCTACAAGATTTTCTAAATTTGAAAGTAACACAACTTCTGATTGGCTAAACCATCTGGTTTAGACAATCAGAAGTTGTGTTACTTTCAAATTCAAAATATCTTGTAAAATACGACGAATAACGTTCTTAAGAATGGTTGGTGAATACGGGCCCTGGAAGTTCCTGTTGGAAGATAGTGGGTAGAATTTTTTTTGCCGGTAAATAGCATAAGGTCTACTTGTTTCCAACTTTTTAACTGAAATAGAAAATTCAACGTTTTACACCAAACTCAAGAATTACGACTACGCAGAAAATACGTAAGCCTAGCAAACCGGAAAGATGTGTTAACCCGTAGGCTGCTAAGCGCGACTCAGGGACCTTTTGCGGATAGTGTAGATCAAGATCAGACTGCACAGAACGTGCAGTCTGATCTTGGATCTACACTGTCCGTTACGAGGATATCTTCCCTCCCCCCAAAGAAAAATGCCTTTGAAATAGCAAAAATTAGTTTTTAGGCTGCTCAGCGCGACTCAAGGACCTTTTGCGGACAGTGTAGATCAAGATCAGACTGCACAGAACGTGCAGTCTGATCTTGGATCTACACTGTCCGATACGAGGATATTTCCCCGCCCCCCACCCCCAAAAAATGCCTTTGAAATGGCAAACATTAGTTTTTAGGCTGCTCAGCGCGACTATACGAGGATATCTCCCCCCCCCCCCCCCCCCCCCCCCAAAAAAAAACAACATGTCTTTGAAAGAGCAAAACTTAGTTTTTACAACTGGCTTGAAAGTTTCAGTTCACTTTTTTAGCAGGATAAGGGTTAATTCTCTTGGAGTCAGATATAAACTCAACATCTTTCGACGTCCTAAAACACAATCCACTGCAACTTAGAAATATTTTTTTATCTTTTAGGGTTGACTAATCAAGCGGAAGACAGATTCTGAGCGGTCTGGTCTTGATCTACGCCATCATCTTTCTACCCTACCAGAGAGAAATCCAACCCTTTGGGCAACATTTACTTTGTCGTCTGGTTATGCTTTTGTTTCGAATAATTCCTAAGTTTTGTCGTCTGTTTAAGTGTTGCAACGTTCTAAAAGACATGTATCTTGAAATGAATCGTATGTTTTTTAAAGGGGCGTTAAAACAGTTTTCGTTTCGCACGATCTGAACAAGACTGCAGACTTTCACTTGTGTGTAAAGATGCTATAAAATTAAAGCAAAGATAGAAATACATGTAGAAAACTCGAGGAATCACGGCAATTTTTGTATATTTAGGGTCAAATTCATACCCTATTAGTAGGCCTAACAGCATATACCTATTATCACATAAAACCGCCTCCAGCAGTGACCATGACTTATTTTTGATAATGCACTAGTGTATTATCGTTTTTTGAGTCCCGGTGCTGGTTATGTTTGTAGTCATGGGCGCATGAAGCCGCGAAACCAACCATAGCACGTGCCGGAATTTGTTGAACTTCGCCATTTCGCGGAAATATGACTTCGTTGTAGCTAAAACGTATACGTGCGGAAAATGATATGATTTTTATGTTTAGTAACAACGAGTGATGCAGCATAAGTTATTTTAAGTAAACAAATTGAAAAAATATTTCGATTTACCCCCTCTAAAAACTGTTTTATTCTACTTTTGACGAAAATGTCACAGAACTATCTTCTTAGGTAAGTACACATTGCAAACCGAACTACATCTGTAAGCATGGACCCTAGAACGATATATAGGCTGAAGGTGATGATGCAGGATACTTCGTTAGTTTTATGTGATAAATAGAATCTCACATTTGTGTTTAAGTGTTATTATTTATATCAAACTTGTTGACTAAAATGTATATGACGCTTGCCAAGGCTCTCGTCATATAATTTTAGTCAACGAGTTTGATAAGTTTGAGAATACATAAACACTCATGTAAGATGCTGTATTTAAAAGGCATAGATATATTTTCCTCACGGTTACGTTCATGTTGGCCTCATAGCCCAAGCTGATAGAGAGGTCGTCGATGGTTATGAGGGTATTGAGTTCGAGTCCGATCGGAGACCCCCCCCCCCCTTTTTTTTTTTTTTTTGTTTTGTTTTTCCAAAACTTAGGGTACGAAGCCACATCCTTTGACCTTTTCTTAACAAAATACACATTAGCTTTCTCATCCCAAAATAATGTTGATTTGATTTAATGGTGTTTTACGCCGCTTTCAACAATATTTCAGTCACATCACGGCGACAGCTCACATATTCATGTATTTCCTGGGTTTCACCAGTACTAGGCTAGGGCTCTGAAGTGTCTTGCCCAAGGACACTCCCACGAAAAACCCAGTGGATTCAGTGAGGCTCGAACCCGGGGCCTCCAGGTTACGAGTCCTGCACTTTACCACTGAACCACGCAGGACCCCATCCAAAATAATGTTGGATCAAATTCAAGTCTCTTGCCCTTTTAACCCTTTACCACACGACCAAAATTGTAGACTAGTCCAAATTCAAAGCATTTGCAGACGACAATTCAAATGTGGCTGAAACATAAAATTTGTCTCTTAAAGGGTAGAAAACATTGTGGGAAAAGAAGAAAATGCTGGTTCCCAGCATTTTCTTCTTTTCCCACAATGTTTTCAAAAGGCTTCTTTCTTGGGTTCGTTAAAAGTCGCGATTGTGTGGTAAAGAGTTAAGACTGTAAAACTAAAATGGTCGATCAGAGGGTTAAAGACCAATGGTGGCCAAATGAAAGCAATTCTGTTTGTGAAATATAGATAAATTTCATCCATGAATACCATTTAACCCTTTCCCAAAAGACAAATTTTGGACTGGTCCAAATTGAAAGAGTTTGCAGACGACAATTTTAAATTTGATGAAAATGGCAGAAAGGTCTCAAAATGGGTAGAAAACACTGTGGGAAAAGGAGAAATTGCTCGTTACGAGCAATTTCTCCTTTTCCCACAGTGTTTTCAAAAGACTTGTACTGCAGAAACGTGAAAACCAGGGCTTGTTTGGGAAAGGGTTAAAAGTATTGTTTGTATCATACGTCTGACGATCTGTTAACTCTTTACCAAACGACAAAATTTTAGACTAGTCCAAATTCAAAGTATTTGCAGACGACAAAATAAATATGACTCAAAAATAGAAATTTGTTCTGGGACGGTTGGAAAACATTGTGGGAAATGGAGAGAATGCTGGTTACCAGCATTTTCTCCTTTTCCCACAATGTTTTCAAAAGGCTTTTTCTTCAGGGTCTTTAAACTCGGGAATGTGTGGTAAAGGGTTAAAAGTGCGGTTGATCAAAGTTCCAGTCACTGGCAGAGTAATGAATTTTAATGCTACAATTAAAGTTGACAACCTTATTTCTAGTTTTACAGTTCAGCTTTGACAAACCGTCCTGTTAGACATTTTCAGACTCATATTGATATCCAAACTTTTAATTATAGTATCAATTAAATGCCTGCTTTTTGACTCCCAAGTTGTTTACGTTTGGCCGCGAGTGGGCCTTTAGGATTGACTGTCACGTATGGGCAATGCTCTGTGAAAAAGGGAGTTTACTGCATCTGTATAAAGTATCGACCAGGTCAGCCTGCGCGGTTCGCACAGGCTGACTTGGGTCGAAACTTTTTGCTTTTGATCAATTTTCTCCATGCTGAAGGATCAGTCTGCATGGTTCAGTTGATTGTGAAATAAATGGATTGTATGAAACCATAATTATGTAACGTCTCGCTTATTGAGGTTCATTAGATCCCCTTTTGCCAGAGATTGGCTCATATAGGAAGTGTTTTCTTTAATTGTAAATGGGTCAGTTAAAGTGTATGAAAGAAAAGCTTTTCGGATCAATGTCACTTATTTAAAGTATTGAAAAAATACAACTGTACAATCTGATAGGAATCGCCATTTAAACAGAAGCAAGTATACAAGTAGAAAACGCGGCGTGAATAAATGAGCCATGCCCTGTGAAAAGGGGGCCTTAATGCATCCGCGAAAAGTATCGACCCAGGTCAGCCTGCGCAGTGCGCGCAGGCTGAGCTGGGCCGAAACTTTTCGCTATTGGTTATTTTTCTGTATGTCAAAGGACCACATTACCTCATGATTAAGTCGATTTTTTATAAAAAGGGACTATTATGGATCCATAATTATGTGATTGCTTAACAGATATCACTCATAACGGATATGCATTAAGCCCCCGTTTGCCAGAGCAATGCTCACATATTTTTGTAAAGGGAAAAGGAAAACAAACCATCCTATGGTATCCTAGGGCATTCTTGAAAATAGGCTTGTTTAATTCTTTACCAGACAACAAAATCGTGGGCTGGTCCAAATTCAAAGCAATGCATTGCAGACGACTGTTTTAAACGTCGCTAAAATTATGATTCCTGCCTTTTAACAGGTAGAAAATATTGTGGGAAAAGGAGAAAATGCTGGTAACCAGCATTTTCTCCTTTTCCCACAGTGTTTTCAAAGCCTTCATCAGGGTCATTAATACATGGGAATTGTGTGATAAAAGGTAAACTCTCACATATAGGAAGTGTTTTCTTTAATTGTATACAAACCACTTAAAGTGTATAAAAGAAAAGCTTTATGGATCAATGTCGGTTATTTAGTATTGACAAATACTTCTGTTCAATGTGAAATGATCCATGCTGTTACAAAAAGGTGTTTAATACATCTTCGCAAAGCCTTATGACAATCAAGTCTTCACATAATTATCGATCAAAATATCCATTTTGTCCGGTAACCAATTAAATCCTGGAGAAGAATTGGTTCTGTGATATGCAGAAAAGTTACTAAAAGCAAGAAGTTTCGACCTGGGTCGGCCTGCGCGGACTGCTCAGGCGGACCTTGCTCGATACTGTTTTGAAGATGCATTAAAGCCCTTTTCCACAGAGCATGGCTCGTATGAATTGTGGAATTTAAGTTTCTGACTATTAAACAGGGGCAAGTATTTTATTGGAAAACCTGGCGTGAAAAAAAAAACGTTGGTAGGCCTAAATCAAGTAAAGCACCTATGGGACACCTAATATGTGATTGCTTAAGACAGGTGCTTAGTACATTTTTTTCAACATATTTGTCTTCTTTGGGAACTCAATAGTTGGTTGCTGAATAAAGATGCCCTCTAAGACAGGTTTTACTGTATTGAGTAAAAACGGAATTCAGACCTACCTGTAATAACCTTATAGATTGATTGATTGACTGATCGATTGACTGACTGACTGCGACATTTTACGTCGCTATCATTTCGGTGGCTCTCATATTTATATATGTCACTGGTTCCACCAGTACTAGGTTAGGACTCTGAAGTGTCTTACCAAAGGAAACTCACACAAAAGTTCTAGTCCTTCGTACCAGGCTCGAACCCGAGGTCGGAACTGCTGGAAGGCATGATATTCAGCAATTTTTTACCTCTGGATATCGTCTCGATATCACCCTATCACTGAACATATCGTTATAGAAAGTCTCTCACAGTATTAGACACCCCGTATTTGTGAGAACTGAATGTAATGATGCAAGAAAACAGATTAATGTAGCGAATAGAGCTGAACAAGATCGGACCGCATAAAACGTTAATTGCAGTTTTTTACCTATAATCGCATGTTTAGAAACTTTGAACGGTTTACTAGTCATTAAATAGAAGATTTCCTCTACTGGTTTATTAACGACCATAATATTTGTTTTGTAACAATTACACCAGTAAAAACAATACTGATATTAGTATATTTTCGAAAATAAAGAACAGATAAGGGTAGGATTGATTGTATGGGGTTTAACGCCGTTTTCAACATTATTTCAGTTATATCGCGGCTGCCAGTGCACCTATCCATGTTTTCCTGGAGTTTTCTTTTACCAGTATATACTCCGCACAATATTCTTTCTAAGCCACTGGCTACTTTTCCACATAACCATCGTCGAGGCATTGGTCAGCTGTGAGAGAGGAATGAATCCTGTCGCGAAGACTATCATCAATCCTCGGAAAGAAATTGGCCAAGCCGGGGATCGAATCAGCGACCTCCTGTTCTCAAGTCCTGTACGCTACCGACTGAGCTACGGGGGCTTGGCGATAAGGGCAGGAGCAGGGCAGGCGGCCATTTTTAATCTAAATGAAGGAGAGAGAGAGAGAGAGGGAGAGATGGAAAAAGGAAGGAAGGAAGGAAACGAAGGAAGGAATGAAATGCTTGAACTCTTTTCCAGATGACAAAATTTTAGACTCAGCCAAATTTAAAGCATTTGCAGACGAAATATCAAATGTTACTCAAATGATGAGGTTTGTGTTTAAAGGGGGCAGAAAACATTGTGGGAAAAGGAGAAAATGCTGGTGACCAGCATTTTCTCTTTCTTTTTTTGCTGCAATGTTTTCAAAAACTCTCTCCTTCAGGGGTCGTTAAAATTCGGGATTGTGTGGTACAGAGTTCAGGATATTGATTAAAACAATGTTTGAAGTATCGTTTGTTTCCTATACAAATTTTTAAATAATTTCGAACGAAAGGTTAATAAAGCTGACGAAGAATGCATTGAAAATCTGTGATTGTCGCCTGTTTATCCAATAAAGTATTGTCATCCAATTGCGGTGTTTTAATTTAAAGAAAGATCAAATGAGTAAAGTCCAAATCTAAAATTCATGACATGTATATATGTTTTGGGTCAACTCTTTACCAGACGGAAAAAAATCAAGTCTAGCCAAATTGAAAGCACTTACAGACGACAAAATTTTCGACTTGCCCAAATCGGAAGCATATGCAGACGACAACATTTTTTTTTTTTTACTTTGCTGATCACTGGCTTTTTCTTATTTTCCCACAATTCTTTAAAAGGACTTTTTCCTCAGGCTATTAAAAACTCGGAATCCCGGAATGGTTTGGTAAAGGCTGAAATCACGGGAATGTGTCGTTGAAAGGGTAGTAAGCATTTGACGAGAAAATATTGTTTACAGCATTTTCTCATTTCCATTTTTTTTTTTCCTTTTCATAAACAATTTGCCCCAGGGTCTTTAACACTCGGAATTATTTGTTAAAATGTTGAATGACGGGATTTGTGTTTGAAAGGATAGAAATCATTTGGAAGCAAACGAGAAAAATGCTGGTGTTAGCATTTCTCCCTTTCCTACATTCTTTTATCAAAAGCCTTTCGTTTTCCCAGGGTCTTTAACCCTTTACCACACTATCCAAATTTTAACGACCTTGACGAAAAAGACCTTTGAAAAACATTGTGAGAACAAAAGGAGAACATGCTGCTAACCAGTATATTTCCTTTCTTCACTGTGTTTTTACCCTTCCAGGGGCATTTATAGCGTTTTTTTTTCTGTCACATTTAACCATTTCGGCTGCTAAGCGCGACTCACGGACCTTTTACGGTCAGTGTAGATCAAGATCAGACTGCACAGAAAGTGCAGTCTGATCTTGGATCTACACTGTCCGACAAAGAGATGTTTCCCCAACTCCCATAGTTTTGAAATACTGTACCAACATTTTTTTTTTTTACCGTCGACTTGAAGGTTTCGTTTAAGTTATTCAGCAAGATAAGGGTAAATATGTCTACTGCAGATGCTTTCAATTCGGACCAGTCTAAAATTCCGCCGTTTGGTAAAGAATTTAAAGAGATTGTTTTGGCCAAGTATATGTCGTCTGCAAGTACTCTTCTCTTTGAACGAGTCTAAACTTTTGTCGTTTGGAAAGCTTAGTAGGCAAGCGCAAACCCTTATCCTGTGGAATTTAAGTTTTTGACTATTAAACAAGATAAAAAACAGAGGAGATTTTGTAAAGTTTATTGGCATTGAATTTGGTTCACAAAGACCTAAACTACTGATAAAGCAGGGGAGTGTATAACGCAAGATCAGGCTGCACGTATGTGCAGGCTGATCTTGTTTTACACCCCCCGCAAAGTCTATCCACGGCCGCGAACGACAGGAGAAGGGTAAACTATTCAGATCTATCACTGTCAGCGTGAGCATTATTTATTATATTTTCCTACCTAACGTCGCTATGTACGGTCGCTCCGGATCTAATCGATATCGAACAGAAATCACTTGATCCTTAAAGCCAAGCTATCCTTACACCCCAGTAATAATAATCTTTTCACCCCCCCCCCCTTTTCTGTCATATACCTACTTTCCTGTTATTGTTTATATCTTTAAAGCTTAACCCTTTACCAGACGACAAAATTTCAGCCTCGTCCAAATTGAAAGCATTTGCAAACGACAATTTCAATGTGGCTCAAATGGTGCAACTTTTTTTTGATAGGGTAGAAAACATTGTGGGAAAAGGAGAAAATGCTGGTTACCAGCATTTTCTCCTTTTCCCACAATGTTTTCAAAAGGCTTCTTTCCCAGGGGCGTCAAAAGGCGGCATTGTGCGGTAAAGGGTAAAAAAAGTATATGTTTATAAATATACACACCAGCAAGGTTCCACAGGGAAAGAAAATACAATGAAAAAAAAAACATGTTTTTTTTTCACTCTTTCGGCCAATGGCCTTTTATCAAAAAAGAAAACGTAATTTTATGTTTTTTTCCCTTTTGATAAAGTCCATTGATCGAAATATCGAGGGGGAAAAAAATCAGTGTTTCATTTTTTTTTTGTGTGTTTTATAAACCCAAAGTTCATATTGCGTTTTCTCTTATCTTGCAAAATCACCGAATTGAAGTTTTGCCCATTTTTCTTTTACTTTTGCTCTTGAGTACAAAAAAAAAAAATACAAACGTTTGACAGGTTTTAATTGTAATGACAGCGAAAATGAAAGTTACCCCAAAGATAAATGAATAATGAAGCAATTAACCTGAGACTATGACCTGGTAATCGAAATGAAAACTATTAAAAACCGTGGCATGTTTCAGCGCAACTGAATGCGCTTCTGTGGACAGTTCGAATTGAGATCAGACGGCACGTTATGTGCAGTCTGATCTTGGATCTACAGTGCCCGATAGGGTGAGATATGACTTAAACACGTAACTTTTTTACTTGTCGACATCATTTTAGACAGGTCCAAACTGAAAATAATTGCAGACGATAAATTAAATATGGCTAGAATGATAGAACTTGTCTTTACCTCTTTACCAAACGACAAAATATTAGACTTGTCCAAATTGAAAGCATTTGCAGACGTCAAAATAAATGTGACTGAAAAAAAAATGAAATGTGTTTTGGGAAGGGTAGAAAACTTTGTGGGAAAAGGAGAAAATGCTGGTTACCAGCATTTTCTCCTTTTCCCACAATGTTTTCAAAAGGCTTCTTTCTTAGGGTCGTTAAAAGTCGGGATTTTTTGGTGAAGGGTTAAGAGAGTAGAGAACATTGTGGCAAAAGCAGAAGATGCTGATTGTCAGTACTTTCTCTTCTTACCACGATGTTTTCAAAAGCCCTCTTCCTCATGGCCGTTAAAACACTCTAAAGGTTTACATTTGACTACATGTTAGGAATAAAGCGTTTGAAAACTTAGTAGGAAAAGCGAAGTAAAACGTCTGGCCTGAGTTGGCATTTGAGATAAAATTTTATTGTAAAAAAAAAAAATGCTAATTTGCGAGCCTCTGGCGCGCTCACAAACATTTTTTCCTTTGGACGGGTTTGATAAGGTTTTACCCCGAAAGCCAAAGAATGGCATTCTTTTTATCACATAACTGTATCTCAAGAATTTTTACTTCATGATGTGATATAAAATAGATATACATGTACACGTGTATTCCAGTTTACACGAAGCCAATTCGCTTCTTTGACAGGTGTGTACATCTTGAACAGCCGAGCCCGGTAGCGCAGTCGGTAGCGTACAGGACTTGAGAACAGAGGCTCGCTGGTTCGAACCCCCAGTTCGGGCAGTTTTCTTTCCGAGGATTGATGATAGTCATTGTTTCATTCCCTGTCACCGTTGATCATTGTCATCGACGATGGTTATGTGAGAAAGCAGCCAATGGCTTAGGAAGAATATTGTGCAACGTATTTGTAACAGAAACTGCAGGAAAAGCATGGATATGTACACTGGTCGCCGCACTGTAACTGAAATGATGTTGAAGACGGCGAGTTGTCTGCGCATGTCATATTCTTCGAAGATTCGACCTGTCTTATATGACGCATCACCCATCCCCCGTATACTTGGGAAAAGTAGGGCTTATATCGAAGCTCATTAGCCTATTACCAAAGCATGTAGGTGCTGTTTTAATAAATGGTCGGTGCATAGGTTACATGTTAGCCGATCATAGCTGAATTAATGGCACCAGGTAGCGTTTTATTGAGTAAACGTTTATTTTATTTGAAATTCAAAGTCACGGTTGTTGTTTTGAAAAATTACTCCGCTTCTGTACCCAGGATGCCCAAATTAGATAGATGTGTATTTGTAGAATGCCATCTAGCGGGAGATAATGGAAGACGGCGTTAGACACCATACAATCAATCAATCAGTTAACACCATGGACAAAAAAAAAACTCCGAGGAAACTTGCATAAAATAATTGTCTTTAAGAATCATATAGAGGATATTTGTTTTTTTTTTCCGGTGAAAGATCTAACTTTATTTCATCGAGTAAACATCATCGGTGATATTTTCACGGGTTGTGCAGCAATTTCGTCTGCAAATTCTTTTAATTTGGACAAGTCTAATAAATTGTCGTCTGGTATAGAGTTAATACCACAGTCTTTGTGATAACAAGAGCGACCAAGGAGGGTGAAAATAAATACATTGTAAAGGATAGAGAAATATGTTTACATCGTCAAGGCGTCGAACAGAATACATGCATCGGAGAGCTAATGTGAATGGAAATCTATAAACTTATTGAAATGCGGTTTATTTAAAACTCTTTACCACACAATCACGGGTTTTAACGACCCTGAGGGAAAAGCCTTTTGAAAACATTGTGGGAAAAGGAGAAAATGCTGGTAACCAGCATTTTCTCCTTTTCCCACAATGTTTTCTAACCTTCCCAAAACAAATTTCAGTTTTGAGTCACATTTATTTTGTCGTCTGCAAATGCTTTCAATTTCAAAAAGTCTACAATTTTGTCGTTTGGTAAAGGGTTAAGGATACTCATCCTCCAGTTTTTGGATTCATGTGCTTATCTCAGGTGTTTTGACTTGAATGGAGATAAACCCTTATCTTGCTTTATAACTTAAATGACACTTTCAAATCGATAGTAAAAATCCGAGTAATACTGTTGCAAACTTATTTGTTTCGAGACAAATATCTCCTTATCGGACAGTGTAGATCCAAGATCAGACTGCACGTTCTGTGCAGTCTGATCTGGATCTACACAGTCCGCAAAAGGGTCAGTGGGTCGCGCTTAGCAGCGTAAAGGTTAATTTTATAGAAACGTCTGTGTTTAACTTGGCTGTGTGTTGGTGACAGTTTTGTTTATTTATTTACGTATGGTCCATGTACATGTTTTGTAGAAGGTTTTGAGCTCGGAGCAGTTTTTATCTCTTCATTCTCTTTAAAAAAAGTTATTTACTTATATTTCACTCTTGGATATACTACTGTTTTTTTTTTTCTGTAGTTTAATCTTTTGTGTGCGTAAAGTCCAAAGATGAACATCGAAATTTAATTAAATTTCTCATGAAAATAGACAAAGTTGAAAGACGGGAGAAAACATGCTGATGATTTTTGCATAGTCATCACTTGAGTCGCGCTCTGGCAAAAGGGGACTTAATGCGTCTCCGTAATGCATTAGACCAAGCAATTCATCACTTAATTATGGATCCATAAAATTCATTTTGTCAAACAACAGACTGAATCATGAGGTAGACTTATCCCTTTATATGATGACTTTTTTTGGCAGAATGCATCACGGAGATGCATTAAAACCCCTTTTGCCGGACCATGGCACTATCATAAACTCGACCTTTTTTAACGACTGAAAATACAACCTACTGAAACTCAAAGATTTTTGTCTGCCAGGTTTGACTAGACAAGCGGATGGTATAGATCTAAGATCAGACTGCAGGGTTCTGTGCAGTCTGATCTTGATCTATGCCATCCGTAAATGCCTCTATTTTCCCCATATGGCGCTGACAGGGTAAAAAAAAGTGTTTCATAAACTAAGGGTGTAACTTTACAAACTTGATATTAAAAAGTGAAAAACAAAAATGTCGGTGAACGGGGAGATTAAAGGAACTAGCCGGTCTTCACCAGAAAGGTATTTTTTTATAAAATTCCTGTTTTATTAGCGCCGTCCGTTTATCTTAAGTACTTTGATCGCCTTAACCCTTTACCAGACGACAAAATTTTAGCCTTGTCCAAATGGAAAGCATTTGCAGACGACAATTCTAATGTGGCTCAAATGGTGCATTTTTCTGTGATAGGGTAGAAAACATTGTGGGAAAAGGAGAAAATGCTGGTTACCAGCATTTTCTCCTTTTCCCACAATGTTTTCATAAGGCTTCTTTCTTAGGGGCGTCAAAAGGCGGCATTGTACGGTAAAGGGTTAACTCTTTCAGAGCCTATGTCGAACTGGATAGCTTTTGCGGACGGCGTAGACAAGATCAGACTGAACAGAAAGTGCAGTCTGATCTTTGATCTACACTTGCAGCTACTCGATTCTGAACTATTAAATAAACCAATGTTCAACTGCTATGGGAATCTGTTGGTAGACTTCGAAAAGAAAAATAAACTCTCATACAATTAGTGTCACTATGTACTTTGGGCTGATTAATACTTTAGCACATATGATAAAAATAAATAAATTTCCCATATTTTAAAGCAGTTGCTGACGACAAATTGAAAGAGGCACAAATGTTAGAATTTTGACCTTGAGAGGGGTCAAAAACATTTTTGGAGAAAAAGGAGAAAATGCTGGTTGCCAGCATTTTCTTCCTTTCCCACAATGTTTTCAGAAGCCTTCTTTACCAAGATCGTTAAAATACTCGATTGGATGGTAAAGGGCTAATGTCGTTCGCATTAATAATTAATTCAGTATTACATTAGTTCCGCGATGACGCTATGTTGGAACTTTCGGGCCAATGAATTGACATCTCACAAATCACTCATACCAATTAATATTTCTGGTCTATTTTTAGGAACAAAGTCCCCATTTCGATGTTACGGTCAGACTCCATGTCGAAATGGTTTCAAATAAAAAATGTAATTTGATTAGTTAATTAGTTGCCCTTTTACGTCATGAATGTTGATTAGAACAAAATTTTGGTGATCAAATGAAGGCTGATGTAGACTGTAGTTTTCTTTTTTATACAGACAAATACAGACTATATTTGAAAAATTTCTGAAACGATATCTTATTGCAAGTGGCTTTAAATGCTGTAGGTATGGATTTCAAAAACCAAAACATAGAGATAATCTGCTTTTCAACACTAGACCTTAACGATGGATCGATCTCGTGTCTTGCATGGCTCAGTGGTGGAGATTTAGGACTCGCAACCCAGGAGACTCCGGTTGCGATCCTCATTCCAGGGACTGGTTTTTGTTCTGTGTTTGCCTCTGAGCCCGAACCTAGTTCTGGTGAAACCCAGGACATACATGTGTGAATAAGGATGCTTCTCGCCTCGACATGACCGGGGAAAAAAACGTGGAAAGCAGCGTATAACACAATCCAATCAATCAATGTATCGATTTATAAAGTATTCCTATGGATAAAGGGAAAAAAAGCCCACACATATTCAGATATGCAATAAAGGCACGTACTAATAATAAGAAAATCCATTTTTGCTCTGGGTATGCAGTCCCCATGCGGCGTTGCACCGACGTTAAGCCATTCATCACCGAATGAATAAAGCCCTGGGAATTTTGTTCGAGGTCTTAAAAAAAAAAAAAGAAATCAGCCATGCTCTGTGAAAAGGGGGGTTAATGTATTTGCGAAAAAGTATCGACTCAGGTCAGCCTGCGCAGTCCGCGCAGGCTGACCTGGGCCGGAACTTTTTAGCTATTTGTCAATTTTCTGTATGTCCAAGGACCAGTCAATCTCATGATTCAGTCGGTTGTTTAAAAAATGTTGCTATTATGGATCAGAAATTATGTGATGGCTTGCTAGGAATCATGAATCATGGGAATGCATTAAGCCCCCTTTTTGCCAGAGCACGGCTCACACACACACACACACACACACACACACACACACACACACACATATATAACTATTTGTAGTGTCATTTCTCTTTTATTATATATATATATATATATATATATATATATATATATATATATATATATATATATATATATATATATATATATATATATGTGGCAAGTGAAAAGAGATTTAAAAAGTCAAGGACGGGGCGGTATAAATTCAAGATCAGACTAGACATTCTCCGCGGTATGATCTTTTATCTAGACCATATGAAAATGGCCCGTTTTGTCGTCCACGCGGTAGTGAACTCTTTACCAAACGACAAAATTTCAGACGTGCCCAAATTGAAAACATCTGCAGACGGCAATTTACATGTCAATGTGTATCAGATGATGGAATTTGTCTCTGACAGGGTAGAAAACATTACGGGAAAAGGAGAAAATGCTGTTTACCAGCATTTTCTCCTTTTTCCTCAATGTTTTCAGAATTAATGGTCTCTTTCTCAGGGACCTAAAAACTCGGGATCGTATGATAAATGGTTAAACAGTCAAGTTTGTATATTTGGTTTTGCAACGCCATTTGGCATCATCATTTCAGGCATATCATGGCGACCAGTGCTTCTATTCATGCTTTGCCGGACTTTCTCTTACTACTTCAATTCAACTCAGTTTCAAAATACTTTTTAAGCTCAAATCCCTAAAACAAAGATATGGGGCATGCTGTGACAAAAAGGGGTTTTAATACCTCCCTGATGCATTATACCAAGCACGTGATCACATAATTATGGATCCGTAAAATCCAACGGACTGAGTCATGAGGTAGAATGGTCCTTTGGCATGCAGATTATCGACCAATAGCAAGAAAGTATCGACCCAGGTCAGCCTGCGCTTACCAGCCATGGATATCGAACCCTCGCCCTAAACTGGCAGAACAGAACAGAAGTTTATTGATGACTTGTATACAAAATGCATCAACAGTTATACAAATTGAGGTGACAAAATATAAATGAGCCATGTTCTGTGAAAAGGGGCCTTAATGCATCTGCAAAAAGTATCGACCAAGGTCAGCATGCGCAGTCCGTTGAGCTATTCGGGCTGGTCAGAATTACGTGTATCGCATTCTGAAAGACTTCTTGAATACTTTATCAAACAATCCCGTAAATGAACGATCCTGGGAAAGAAGGCTATTTGAAAAAAAAAAAAACTTTGTGAATAATAACTTTTCACATAAATGACGGATGAATATCATGAAGTAACTGTTAAACAGCATGACCAATCAAACCGGAAACCAAACCGAAAGTAGTCCGCATAAGGTTTGCGTCATTATTACATATTTGGGAACGTATTTTACACTGTAGAGACACGTATTATTTTTCTTTTCCATCATGCTAGATTTTATCCACCTCCGATGCGTGTGGTAGATCCCAAAAATGTGTATGTATAATGGATCTAATTTCTTGAGCAGCTGAGGACGACATGGAAGTATTTTGCATTACTAACTTTATTGCATTCTTTCCACAGTTTCAGACGAAAAAGTCCGGAGAGAAGATACGACCTGTATCTAAAGAACAGAAACCTCAACCAGGGAGACAGATTCATACCCGATACCTCAAACTATACAGTCGACAGACAAACAAGCACAACAGACTTTTATCTGTACTCCAGGGCTTTAAGAGACGGGAACCAAGACATGTCAAATGTAAGTATGAAGAAATGAGCCATGCTTTGGCTATAGGGGATTTAATGCAATTCCCCGTATGCATTGTACCGGGCAAGAAATCACATAATTATGATCAATAAAATCCAATATTTCTAGCAGACGCTTAAATCATGAGACACACAGGTCCTTTGACATGCAGGAAAGTGCTAAATAGCAAAAAACTTTCGACCCAGGTCAGTCTGCGCAGGCTGACATGGGTCGATACTCTTTGCAGATGCATTTAATCCCCTTTTCACAGAACATGGCTAAAATTCTATACTTTTTCTCCCAAAACGCACCGTTTTTTGTTCTCTTCGACTTCGCAGATAATTTACTTTTTGATGTACCTTAGAATGTTGATAGCATTACGGTCTTTCCAATAAGGTTGGATCGAGATCATCTTGCGAAAAATTATGACCAAGAAGAGTCATAGAGTTGCATTATTTGAGCTATATTTACCTTACTATCCCAAAAATTAACGACGCTGGAGACGAAGGCTTTCGAACACAGTGTGAGAATAAGATAACATGCTGGTCATTTTCCAACGATGGTTTCCAGCCTGTCAAAAAACTTCCGTTCATTTGTATCACTTTCGAACTTGCCCTCTAGGGATACTTTCAAATTGGAGGAGCCCAAAATTTGCTGTTTGGTAAAGAGTTCATGACTGAAACTGACCCCTAAAAAGTTGAAACTTATCCTGCTAAATAAAAGAAATGAAACCTTCAAACCGATAATAAAAATCCAAGTTTTCCTATTTCAAAGGTATTTTTGGAGGAGAAGTATCTCCTTATCGGACAGTGTAGATCCACGATCAGACTGCACGTTCTGTGCAGTCTGATCTTGATCTACGCTGTCCGCAAAAGGTCGGCAAGTCGCGCTTAGCAGCCTAAGGGTTAAAACTTATGACACAAGATTCCAAGTACTTGTCGTAGAAATGTTTTGCTCTCTCCCTTCATTTTCTGCAGTTGTACTTGCGATTCTCATCTTTAAACTCTTTACTGTAAAGGAAAAAACATATTTAAGAAAAAAATGTTTTCAATTTCGTCTGATCCTCTGCTGTAAACTTTCAGGGAGTAGGGATTTAATTACTGTATTTCGTTATCACGTTCGTATTCACCAATAAGTCTCAACGCTTATCCTGCGAAGTAATTGAAATGAAATTTTCAAGCCAAAGGTAAACAAGAGGGCCATGATAGCCCTGTATCCCTCCACTGGCTTATAAATATAAACCATAGATACTGGTTTCAAAATGAAGACTTCCCTGTAAAAGCCCATGTGAAAGTTGAGACCCGCAGGGCAAAGCCATTTTTGATCCCAGAGCTATAATTACTTGAACCCTGGTAGAGGTCCACAAGATAAAGCCACATGCCAAAATAATACAAGTCTATGCTGTATGGTTATAAATAAGGTGATTTTCAAGTTTCGTCCATATGAAGCCTCTCTAAAACATAAGACCCCTGATGCAAGGCTAATTTCAAAAAAAAAAAAAAAAATCTAAAGTGATCCAGATTTGGTAGCCCTTGGGTTTGCGGTTAGGAGCAAAAAGATTTTTTGAATTTTCACGCTATAAGCACATGTTTATGACCCATGAGATAGGACTAATTTTGACATAACTTGAATAACTTTGGAAGAGGTTATATAGATTACACTCATACAATATTACAGCTGTAACTCAAGGTAAGGAACAAGAAGACCATTTAAGTTTTCACTATATTAGCCTATGTAAAGCTTGTGACTTATTGGGTGAAGCAGTTTCAGAGACGATAAGCTTGATGGCCTTAGGCCTGTGGAGCTAAAAAGCAGTATCTTTTTCATGAGCTACAATGACGTTAGTAAATATAAGCTTTTGGAAAAGATTTTTAAAGGTTTTTCAATACTTTCCAGTTTTGTAGCCATAGCAAACATAGTTTTTAACAGAACCTAATTCTTTGAAGACATTCCGAAGACTATCATGGCAAGATGATATCTGTAAAGTTTGGTCAGAATTGGAAGAGTGGTTTCAATGAAAAAGATGGAACAATCTTGGTAGAAGTCTACATTATGAATCGGCATGCCAAATTTTTATAGCCCTAGGCCTTACAGTTAAGGATAAAAAAGATATCTTAAGTTTTCACTATGTAAGCCTATCTAAAATTTGTGAACTCTGGAGTGGGACAAATTTTGATCCCAAGGCTCAAAACATGCCAAATTTGTTAGTCCTATGCTTTATGGTTAGAAACAATAAGATTGTCGAGAAGTCTTCACTATATAGGCCCTTATAAAACTTTGATCCCAGGGCTACAGTGGGACTAAATGGGGAATATGTGTATTAGAAGAATAACATGCCAAATTTGGGAGTTCTTGGCCTTATGGCTAGTAACAAGATGGTTTCTGAAGTTTTCACTCCATAAACCCATATAAAACTTGTGACCCCTGGTGCAGGGCCAAACTTGATCCTAGGGCTGTAACTTGGGCCCTCTTTGTAGTTGTCCACTAGAGAATGCTATAATTATGCAAAAATTGGTAGCTCTAAGCCTTATGGCTATGTACACCAAGATTTAAAAGTTTTCCCTATATAAGCCCATGTAAATCTTGTGAAACCCCCCCCCCCCACCCCCAGCATGAGGCCAAATTGACCCTAGGACTGTAATTTGGGCACTTTTGGTAGACCCCAACTAGATCAAGCTAAATGCAAAATTTGGTAGCTCTAGGCCTTATGGCTAGGTACAGGAAGATTTCTTATGTTGTCACTATGTAAGCCCATGTAAAACTTGTGACCCCTCCGGCGGGGCCAATTTTGACCCCAGGGCTAAAATTTTGGCCCGCTTGGTAGAGGCCCACTAGATATAGCTACATGCAAAATTTGGTAGCTCTAGGCCTTATGGCTAGGTACAGGGAGATTTTTAAAGTTTTCTCCATATAAGCCTATGTAAAACTTGTGGCCCCTGGGGCTGAGCCAATTTTGACCCCAGGGCTATAATTTGAAGAAACATGATAGAGGTCTTCTACATAAAGCTACATGCCAACTTTGGTAGCCCTGTGCCTTATGGTTTCAGACCAGAAGATTTTTAAAGATTTCCAATATTTTTCAGTTTTGTTGCCATGGCAACCAGAGTTTTTGAAGGAATCAAATTCTTTCAAGAAATTCTGAAGAGGACCATGGTAGGATCATTTCTGTGAAGTTTCATGTAAATTGGATGGGTAATTTTAGAGAAGAAGATGTTTGAAATAAAAGTTAACGCACGGACGGACGGACGGACGCACGGACGGATGAACGGACGCACGACGGACACCGGGCCATGACATAAGCCCGCTGGCCTTCGGTCAGTGGAGCTAAAAACCAAATTTTGCTATTTCGAAGTATCTCTTGAGGGGGAGAGATTACTCCTTAGCGGACAGGTACATGTAGATCAAAGATCAGACTGCACGTTCTGTGCAGTCTGATCTTGATCTGCACTGTCCGCAATAGGTCAGTGGGTCGCGCTTAGCAGCCCAAGGGTTAAGAGCATTCTTCGTCTTATTCTCAAAAATTTTCTAAATTTGAAAAAAAAAAAATTCTAATTGACTAAACCAAACAGTTTAGCCAATCAGAAGTTGCATTTCTTTCTAAATCTGGAGTAATACTTAGAAAACGAAATTAAGAATGGTTAGTGAATAACTCATGCGGACCTAGGAAGCTTTGGTTCGGCATTGCGTTCTGTGCTCTGGCCTGGCTTTCGGTTTGTTTTGCGTTTACCATAATTAATTGCTTTGTGGCTTCAATCGGAAAGGCATGTTGGCTATGAAGAAATCAATTACAAATATTGTACAACAGGGTCCGTATTCACCAACCATTCTTAGGAACATTCTTCGTACTTATTCTCTCGAATTTTCTATATTTGAAAGTAACACAACTTCTGATTGGCTAAACCATTTGGTTTAGCCAATCAGAGGTTGTGTTACTTTTAATATAGCCAATCAGAAGTTGTTTTACTTTCAAATGTAGAACATTTTGAATAATAAAACTAAGAATGTTCTAAAGAATGGTTGGTGAATACTGGCCCCAGAGAAGACGCCACAAGCGCCGTTTCTGATTTAGAAAACGTTTTGTTACACATACCCTGAAAAAAAAAAAAAAAAAATACGGATAATTAATTTTGCTATTTTAAAGTAAAACCATAGTAGACCCTTGGCTCTGGACACGTGATACTCTGCCATCCTACAACCATATACTGATTTGAGGCTATATAAGGAATTTACCTGGACGATGTTGTTCAAGATTAGGCTTAAAATGTGCCGTCTGATCTTAGATCTACGTCTTGGATTACCCCCTCCCTGCCCAAAGTCGTCTGGTAATGAGCTAAGATATGGATAGAATGTATATCAAGTAGAACTACCACTACACTGTTTGCCAAGATACAATTGTTATTAAAATCTCTCGTATCTGATATTCATTACTATGAACATCACTTTTTTAACCCTTAAGAAAAGTATATCTTCAGCTACTTTCCGTTAACTTCTTACCAAACGACAAAATTTTAGATTTGCCCCATTTTGAAAGCAGTTGCAGACGACAAATTAAGTGTAGATTAAATATTGGACTTTTTAAATGATAGAAAACATTGTGGGAAAAAGGAGAAAATGCTGGTTACCAGCATTTTCTCCTTTTCCCAGAATGTTTTCAAACGCCTTCTTCCTAAGATTCGCTAAAACTCGCGAGATCGTGTGGTGAAGTGTTCATTAACCGTTCAAAGATTCTTATTGATTTTCTACCATCCGAAGTTTTTCCGCGTGATTTGAAATTGTTCAAAAGCGGCTTGAGCAGATATATAGATAATCTTTCATCCCAAGCGACCAGCTTCATTCGAAAGTTGTGAAAAAACACCCACACTTCATTTAATCCAATACTCTAGGTGTTAACCCTTTGCCTCACAATCCCTAGTTTTAACGATCATGGTGGAGGAGACTTTTGAAGACATTGTGGGAAAAGGAGAAAATGCTGGTTACCAGCATTTTCTCCCTTGCCCACAATGTTTTCTGCTCTATTAATGTTTTCTGCCCTGTCAAGAAAAATTTAGTCCGGCGGATAAGACGTTGGAAAACATTGTGGGAAAAGTAGAAAATGCCGGTTACTAGTAGTTTCTCCTTTTCTCACAACGTTTTCAAGGACAGATTTCGTAATATTAGCCACCTTTAGTTTGTCGTCTGCAAAATTAATACATATACCTTCAATTTGGACTCGTGTAAAATTTTGTCGTTTGGTAAGGAGTTGAACATAGTTTGTTGAGCCATAGACCTGACCAAAATGTAAGCATTTGCAGATTACAGAATTGCAAGTAAAATTGTGGCTCACACGTTTGTTTGTTTATTTGTTGTTGTTTATTTATTTTTTATTATTAACTTCTTTTTTATCTATAAAAGTTCAAACATTGTGGGAAAAAGGTGAACCAGTATTATTTTCCTTTTACTACGAAAAGCCTAGTTCCCTAGTGACGTGAAACAGGCAGTTGTATGGGAAAGATAAACTCTAGGACTAAAACGCAAAAGGGCATCATACAGTGCTTTTGCAGACGGTACAGATCAAAATCAGACTGCAAAGAACATGCAGTCTGATCTTTGATCTTCACTGTCTACAATTACAGGGTTGTTCTGGTCCGGACTGCCTCGAGTTCTCCACAGTAGGAGGTCCGCGTAACAACTTAAAGGAATGTTTCACTTACTTAACCGTCAAAGGAATAAAAACGTGGACTAAATAATAAAGACATAAGTTATAACCCTTTAAACGGCATGGGCGCTAAGATGGCTTTTACGGACGGCACAGACTAAGATCAGACTGCACAGAACGTGCAGTCTGATCTTGGATCTGTACCGTCAGCCTACTCAGTCAGGCCTATACGATGAAAACCTTTCTGTGATTCAGTAGATAGTATTTTAAGGTGTCGAACGAGGTTGAATATGTATGTTTGGAGCTGAAACAGATCTGCAAAAAGTATCGACATTTTTTTTTCAATCCGCACAGGCTGAACTGAGTCAAAACTTTTTGCTACTGGTGAATTTTCCTGTATTTCGAGGGATCATACTACAGCATGATTTTGACGCCTTTAGACAAATAGATGAATATTGCACGACGACTGGGCTGGTATAATGCACGATAAAAATGCATTAAGTCCACTTTTCCCAGTGTGCTTCTCAAACAAGTTTTTTTTCTTCAGGGGAATTATCACAAAACATCGGACAATGTGAACCCAAGATCAGACTGCTCATTGTGTGACCAGACTAACACTGAAGTAACTTAGTCTGCGATTGGTGCTCTTACTCTTTCAGCGTCAAGTATAAACTCCCCCATCTTCGTTAGCCAAGGGTGACGATCACTACGTTGCCCTATTCACCCTTGGCTGATCGAGTCTATATTTTTAATCCCCGAGATACGCGTAATCATTTGTTGCAGTCTGTTCTGAAAGCACCGTAGCGTGCCGCATTTGCTATCCATCATCAGCAAAACGTAAATAAAAAACAGAAACCGCAGAGGAGAATTGTCGGATATACTGGGAATCATTAACACAAAAATACAGACGAACAATTTTTACTTTAACATTCACTGCAAAAAAATTCATTTAACTCTTTACCAAACGACAAAAATTTGCACCAAGCCAAATTGAAAGCATTCGCAGAGGACAAATTCATTGTTGCAAAAATGATGATTTCTCTCTTTGATAGGGTAGAAAACATTGTTTTCAAAAGCTTTCATCCCTAGGGTCGTTAGAAGTCGAGATTTTTTGGTAAAGAGTTAAATGAAGTTTTAGAATTCATGATGGACTGTCAAAATATGTGTGTGGATTTTTGCCAAAAGGATTATGTTACGCGACGTTTGATTGGTTTTCGATGATGTAATTCTACGGGTTATAACGACCAAAATCCAGTGGACAGCGTATCGCAGCGATTACAAATTTTGACTCGATCAGCCAAGGGTGAATAGAGCAATGCAGTGATCGTCACCCTTGCCTAGCGAAGACGACAATCCCCTCGCTATATTTTATAAAAGCCGTTCGAATTCCTGATTCTACTTAAACATTTACTGTTCACTCTTTTCATGAGAAACATGACCTAGTTTAACCCGCATTTTGTATTTTGCATACCTGGGTGAAATATAACGATATGTTCTGTTCTTTCGGCGGTTAAAAGTACAATCCACTGAAACTCAGAAGGATTTCTTCGTCTTATAAATAGTCTAATAGTCTGGACTAAACATGCGGTTGGTAAAGATCTGTGACGAGACTGTACGTTTTGTGCAGGGTTTTGTAGTTAAAAAAAAAAGTGGGGGGGGGGGGGGACGGCACCAGAAAAAGGGCCTCGAAAAGAAGGGGCACTAGAAGATTGCTCCAGTAATTCCCGGATCTGAAGTCTAATAGACTATCCGACTGGGCTGATGGCAGATCTCCCGACCCACGAAAATACATTTGAGCCATGCTCTGGCAAACAGGGGTTTAGTGCATCTCCGTGATGCATTATACCAATCCATTTTGAATAACAACCGACTAAATCATGAGGTACACTGTTCCTTTGACATACACAGAACTGACTAATAGCAAAAAGTTTCGACTCAGGTCAGCCTGCGCGGACTGTGCAGGCTGACCTGGGTTGTTTCTTTTTTAAAGGTGCATTAAGCCCCCATTTCACAGATCATGGCCCATTTACTTTGACCTTACAAAGATTATCGGGCTTAATCTACATTCATTTATATATTACTTAAGTAGGTGAAACATTAATTGATTGAACACTTACAGTTTTTAATCCCCAAATTTTCTATCGGGTGTCACTCGATTCTCTTAAACCGTTCAATTTCTTTCTAAGGACTGATGACAGTCATTGCGACAGGATTCTTTCCTCTCTTACTGCTGGCCATTATCTCACCGGTGGTTATTATAAGGAAAAGCTGCCAGTGGCTTGGGAGAGAACATTGTGCGATGTACTGGTAAAACAAACCCGAGGAAAGTATGGATAGCTGCACTAGCCGCCGGAATGTAACAAAAATATTGAAAAACAGCATTAAACACAAATGAAAACAAACATTTTCTTTCCTTATCCACTCATGTCATGCCCAGAGAGAGAGAGAGAGAGAGAGAGAGAGAGAGAGAAGGGGAAGAATAGTGAGTCGGATGATTGAAAGAGGCAGAGAAGGAAGAGAGTGACATAGCAGACCGACCGACCGACAAACAGACAGACAGACAGAGTAAGGAGAAAGAAGGGGCATGTGTAAGCATCGAGGAAAGGGAAGCGAGCAAAAAGAGATACCAAAGTATTCTTTATTTGCAAGAGGAGCTATGAACATACTACACGGGACAAAAGGTAAATCGTACAAGATCTATATAAAGCAAACATACCAGGACAAAAGTTTAAGGATAAATATTTTTGTACGAAGAAATCCAAACATAGTACAATGCTAACCTTTCATAACTAGACATTAGCCCTTTAGCAAACAATCCCGTGTTTTAACGACCCTGAGGAATAAAACCTTTGAAAACTTTGTGGGAACACAAGAGAATGCTTTCATCTCAATGACGGATAGCGGTATGTACGGAAACTTTTAGACTAAAAACAATCTTTAGTTTCAATAATATATAAACCATGCTCTTTGAAAAGGGGTTTTGGTGCATCTCCTTACGAACATAAAAAGGTTCGCAACAAATGCATAGCTCAAATGCAAACCGCAACGGTTGGAATTCGAACCCGTGCGGGCAAAGATCCTCGTTTATCGAGTTTTGAAAGACCAATACACTAACCCCTGAGCTAAAGAGAATTCTCACTAACGCAGTTGTCAGGTATTGATTTTATACGGGAAGAAAGTATGCCATAAGAAAGGAGTGATCTCCAGTAACAATCTGCAAAAAGTATCAACCATGTCAGCCTGCGCAGTCCGCGCAGGCTGACCTGGGTCGAAACTTTTTGCCGGTCGTAAATTTTCTGCATGTAAAAGGATAATTCAACCTCATGATACAGCCCTTTTTATAGGCAAAATGGCGCCATACTATGTGCCGTCTCGCTTGTTATAATGCACTATGACGAGGCATTAAACCTCCTATTCCCGGATTACCTCTCATACATAAACCATCCTGTTATTTTGTCTATTCATTTCGGGCTGGGTAAACTAACGTGAAAGATAAGATTGTTCCTTCAAAAAGTAAACTGATTTTGAATTCAAGATTGTTCGCTAAGTGGGCATTTACAGTCGATGATCCGCAATGCAAATAGCAACATTTCATTGAGTATTCATTGACCTTGCTACCTTTCTTTGTTTATGCAGAACCCTTGGCCGAGCCCAGTGGCGCTGTCGGTTTAGTACATGGCTTGAAAATACGGTAACGGTGGTTCGAAACCCTAGCCTTAGTCCAGGCGGTAATGATTTTTTAATCACTCCTTATTGCAGCCTCCTTTCACGACCTGAACACATCTGCGACAAAGCTGTTTATCTGTTCCGTAACTGATACGTCATTTTTGTCAACGTAATGCAAAAGTAAAAAGAAATATCTTTAAAAAAGATAGACGGCGTAAGCGATACCGGAATACGAATATTGAAACTCCTTTGGGGCTCAGTATGAACTTAAATAATGAAAAGTAACCTCACGAGCAGTTGTCTCTTTTTCCTCACTATTTTTTTCATTTTGTTGAAAAGTAGTACTCGATAATTGGGTAACGCTTATGAAAATATTAAATTTCCACATAGCACAAGAAAACAATCATTCTCTGCTACGGGTTAAATCATTGTGTAAAATGGGGGGGGGGGGGAATTGCTCATAAGCCAATCAGATGCTTAGTCTTGGAATTTCTAGTGATCGATGAATATGTAAATTTATAAATACGGAACTTGGCTTTGAGTCAAACCAATGACTCTTCAACAAAGAATAATCATCTGCCATCCTAAAGTTTGTTAAGCATGGCATGTTAGTGAAAGTTTTTGGACATTTCAATCTGTTACCAAACAATGCAGAGTTTCAACAACCCGGGTAAGGATGCTTTTGAAAACATTATGGGCAAGGAGAAAATGCTGGTAACCAGCATTTTCTCCGTTTCACAAAATGTTTTAAACCATTAACAGAGGAATTCAATCACTTGAGCCGTATTTCATACGCCGACTGCAAATGCTTTCAGTTAGTACGTTTTTTTTTTGCCTGGTAAAGAGGTAAAAAGATCATTTGGTTTATTTGCATTCGATTTGAGATACATATATTATAAATTAAGATACGTGGAAAAATATTGATTCTTTAGTTCGATTTCTGCAATCAATACAGAACTCTTCAAGATTGCTCAGTAATGTAAGTATTCCATTATAGTAGAGGGATTAAGTTATGTATGTCACTTTTGTAAACATTTCCAAATTTACTTCTACTGCTTTAACCCGGGGAATTGATTGGACAATGATTCCTTCCCTCTATCTTGGTTTGTTTGCATGACTTTAATCACTTTATTTCTCCCCCCCCCCCATCTGATTTTACCTTAGACTTTTATTTTCTCTCTCTCTCTCTCTTTCTCTCATTCAGCTTGTCTCTCCATCCCTCTAACACTTAATCCATCTCCCCTTCTCCCTCCGTCCCTCCCTCGGTATGTCGGTCTGTCTCCTTAACTGCATGTCTGTCCGTCCATCCGTCCGTCCGCCGTTCGTCCGTCCGTCTGTCTGTCTGTCTGTCTGTCTGTCTGTCTCTGCGAAAATCTTGCATTAAAAATAATAGGGAATCCTGAAAGATGCTAAGAATAGCCGTTTTGTATTTACTGCTTAGCGCTATTTAGAAGTCTCTTTCAAACCTTTTATTTCGGTGGGCGCTTACTGCACACAGTCCCTTAGTCGTTAGTTGATTTGTACGACGGTTTACGTAATGGGAGATACCAAAGTGTGTTAATCAACGAAACTCTGTCTCATTGAATTTATATGACGAAATCGGTCCGTTCAACAACAAATGAAGGCTCGGCAAACTACAGCAAACTCGGCCAATACTTGAAAAACTCGGCCAGTACAAGAAAAACTCGGCCAATACAACTCACCGATATCAAATCCAAAATGACAGATAAATTTCGGCCGTTTATTTAGTCAAATTGAACAGAACAGAAAAGACTGGTTCTGTTTTGATTTCATAAAACTGTCATTAATCAAGTAATTTCGTCTTTCATGGTGTACATAATGCTCCTGTCATTAAAACTGTAGTGTAACAATACTCAAAGTACTGGAAGTGTACAGAGTCAGCCTTTTTTTTTCAACACTTTTCCAGACAGAAAAAATTAAGACTTGTTCATATTAAATGTTGCACAAATGATTGAATTTGTTCTATCACAGGTAAAAAATCATGATGGGAAAAAGGAGAATCCCGATTATCGACATTTTCTCGTTTTCCCATGCTGTTTTTAAAGGTATTCTTCCTAAGTGTCTTCAAAATAGTGGTTGGTAAAGAGTTAAATATGCAAAATGAATGTGCATTGTATGAGATAATTTTCTTTAAAAATCGCCAACGCCATGATTAGGCAATATTTTTTCGTCGCGGCAACTAGTATATCTATTTGTTAGCGGTTACGTGTTCCTTCACTTCCGGTCCGAAATTGCGATAATAACAGGAGTGAAAACCCATAACAGAGTTCGAGTATTGTCGTAGATCAAATGATTATGTGATAAGATAATGATTATTGCCTCTTTCAGCCTTATTTGGATAAAGGTTATACAATGCCATACCAGATATCACAAAACCGGTACAAGGAGGTAAGACTTGCAAGGTGTTAGAGGTAGCTGTCCCCTTTACCAAACAATCACGAGTTTTTCACGACCCTGAGAGGGATGGCTCTTGAAAACATTTTGGGAAAAGGAGAAAATGCTGGTAACCAGCATTTTCTCCTTTTTCCCATAATGTTTTCTACCCTATCAAAAACAAATGTACAGTACTTGAGTGGCATTTATTTTGTCGTCTGCAAATTCTTTCAATCTGGACGAGTCTAACATTTTTGTCGTTTGGTAAAGAGTTACACTGTTGGTTTTTTTATCAAGGTATTTCTTGTAGCGTCTCTTTGTACCTTCTAGCAAGCTAAAAGAATACATCAAAAAGAGCTTCGTGGACGGTGTGAACCAAGATGATGTTAAACTTACACATATGTAGTTTGTTTGGCGATTAACGCCATTAGTAACATTATCAGTTACATGTATATATCGTGGCGACAAGTGTCCCTTTATACGTGCTTTACGTGACTTCCTTTTCCTTGTTCTTTGCAAAATATTCTTTCCAAGCCACTGGCTGCTTTCCCACATAAACCTCTAGGAGACAATGTTCAGGGTGAAAGATGAATGAGGGTACTGGCAATGACCACCATCGATTCCTGCAAAGAATTTGGAAGAAATCTAACCAGGGAACCCCAGATTTCAAGCCATGTACCTTTATAGACACAGCTAGCGGATACGGTACTGAATACTATTACGTCAATTTCAGCAGTGCTTAAGTCATATCAAGGCCATAGCATTCATTTTTATTTCTTTCCTTGGGTTTTATAGATGTTGAGCTGGGGCTCTATTTTGCCGAGACATTCTAAATTTATCAATGTCGCCAGAGGGCTTCGTGCCAAAGCTTGTGACAAATTCAACGACGTGTATGAATCTATTGTTTTGGGCTTACCGGCGTTATCATATTCACAAACAACATCAAATATTGCCCTAGTACTGATTCAGTGACTTGCCATCTTATTGCCGTAGGCCACAGGCGCTCAATTTTCGACAAACTTTACCCTCTAAAGCCTAGTATACAAGACACTTAGGTGTCCAACTGTATTAATATGCCAAACAGAATCTGTATTTTTTCCACATATTTCTAACGTTGAATGGATACGAACGTTACTTCAGTCGTGTTCAGCGATAATTCAACTTCTGTTTGATTTAAAGAATGGAACGAATTGATTGATGTTAATGAAGTCAAAAAGGTCGAAACTTTGGAAGCTGACAAAATTTTCCCCCCAAACCGTGAAATAGAAATTTTAATACCGCACTGAAGATATTCGACGATTCTTATTGTTCAATGAAATTTGAATATTCGTTTTATTAAACGGCATGATGCTGAAAATAGTTTTGATTCATTCGTGTGTTAACTGCTGTATTAAAATTTCCATCTCACCGAGTGAAGAGAAAAAAGAAAAATGCCCACTTCCAAAGTTTTGACTTCAAGTACTCATTTAATATTTATCTGTTTGTTCTACTGCGTGTATTGGATAGAAGATAAATTACTATAAAATTAAAGACCATGTCCATTCTAGTTTAGGAATGTGAGAAAAATACTGAAAAATGATTAAGGGTCATGTACTGCAGCTAATACACTTGGACACCTCGTCTTATAGAAGGCGAAGTGTGTAGAAAGCCAGCCTTTGGCTGTGACAGGCATTGAGAGGGCTAGTCTTAGAATTAAGCCTTAGGTTGGAAATTACGATTATTTTTGAAGACTCTCCTTGTACTCTTTTTGTCACCTGTTTGCTACATAAGTTAAACTCTTTACTAGACAACAGAATTCTAAACTAGCCACATTTCAAAGCACTGGAGGCGACAAATCAACTGCGTCTGAAATGATAAGACTTGTCTCTTAAAGAGTAGAAAAACCGTGGGAAAATGGGGGAAATATGCTAGTTACCAGCATTTTCTCCTTTTCCCACAATATTTTGAAGGCTTTTTTTTTTCTTTACGGTCATTAAAGGCGGATTGTTTGGTAAAGGGTTTATCCAGATTACTGTCTTCTATCCCATACGTTTCAGGACGAAATTTGCCTCATTATTTTTCTCTCTCGATCTTTCTCGGACACCTTGCTATTCCTATTTTACATTTGCATTTTTTCATTATTCTTCTATTTGGACCTATTCTCAATTCATTGCTTTTCAGACTTCTTTATAAAAGCAAGAACTACATGCATGTTTCTGTGTATCATAAAGAAATAACCTTTTCAAGCAATCAGATAATGGTTTTCTACTATATAGTAGTAAAGGCAATAGGCTTATCTTATTTCCCAAATAAATAACGTGGAATAGGTTAGTCGCAACAAGGATCATTTTCAGGGACTTAACAACAAGTTATTAGTTTTCAACCACTTTTTATAAGGTACAGGGTGTATCATAAAACCTGACACAACTTTTAAATGTAGTAAATTATTGACAGAGAATACCACTGGCAAATGCAAAAAAAAAAGCATATAGATCTACAGTAACGATTTTAATGATGTGCATTTCTTCATTAAATTCCTTTTTAAAGGAAATTCCCTTGATTTGAGCCATGTTAAAGTAGTCGTCTGCTTGTGCTTTTAATTTAATATCGTTGTCTGGCAAAGAGCTAAATGACTTTAAACTGGAAAAGACTCGAAAGAAATTTCAATCGATATGAATTTTTATTCTTTTCTTATCATTATTATTATCATTACTGCCTTGCATATTAGGCCTATATAGAAGAAATTTTTGGCAGTAGGATGTAAATTGCATACTATTTTGTCACATAAACCTCCCTTGTCTTCAGTGTTTTATATCCACTACCATTTGTTTTTTATCTTACACGCGTTTGATATATTCATTGTGTGACGTCATATGCGACGTCATTTTATACTTCATTCAAGGGAGCGAATCGGATTTTATTCATGAAAATAACCACGTGTGAATTTATGGTTTTGCCCATTCTGACCTAAGACTGGAGAAATATTGTTATGTGTTGAAAGGAATCTGACATCCGTTTTGGAGATAAAATTTTATAAAAACCGTCTACAAACTGTTATTAAGCTCTGCAGAGGCTCGCCCAATAACAGTCTTCAAGACTCATTTTTTTTAAGATTTTATCGTAAATGCCAACTTCTGTCAGATCCTATCACAGATTCTACATAACTATTGTTTTTACCAGTAAGATATTGATTTCATTGTTCTGCTTTGCAGACTGTTTTTCATGAATTTCAATATATACATGTAGATCTATATATATTTTTCTTTTCGTTTATATAAAGAAAATCTTTGCAATAGACTTCAGCTACTTACGTATATAGTATAGTATGATGACGTTTGCTTGAATTTATTCCAGTAACGTATAGATTAGAAATCGATTTTTTTGTGTGATGTGTTTTGTTGACTAAAGATTTTTTATTGTATTATATACGTTTCATTGTAAAGCTAGCAATGTTTGAAACGCAATTTTTTTTTTAACCCAATATCCAAATAGACGCTGCCTGTCTTTTAGACTGAAGAGCGTATCGAAATGTTCTTGTGTAATACGAACAATCAACGTGCAACAACGTGCGTCTACATTGTTAAAAACATTGTAGAAAAGGAGAAACCACTCGATGTGAACAAATTCTCCGTAAAAAAAAAACGGAAAAAATTCTGCTTTGCAGTCCTTAATTATGACTACATTTTCATTTTGAATTTGATTATGTTATATTTCAGTATTTTTAACTCTCCACAAACCCGTGATTTAACGACTCCAAGAAAAACGACTTTTGAAATTATTATGGGAAAAGGATAAAATGCTGGCAACTAGCTTTTTTTTCCCTTTTTCCACGTTTTCTACCCTTTCAAGAACAAACTTCATCATTTTTATTTGTTTTCTGCAAATCAGTATAAAATGTAGTCGTCTTGTAAAGTATTTTTGACACAGTTATGCCTCTTTTTCGATATAGAATTTCCACTGAAAATCAATCAACTGCAGGAAAGCGTTTGCACCCGCATGCGGTGCTCTTGTTTATATATACGTTCTGACTAGTCTGATCTTGATCTGTATTTAAAATCAAAATCGTATAGGCAATTAAATCGGGGTTCAGCGTCACAAGGGTAAAACTATTTCGATTCACAATGTTTCTCTTTCTCTTCCTCGCGTCACATATGCACGTACCGATAGGCTTGGTATTTGGACTGTAATAGCAGATAAATACTTGAACCGTTAAAAATGTGACCTACACGAGTTATCTCCCTTCCCTACCTAGTCTTAAAGATTCTATTCTTTCGAATTTTTTTTCCTTTTCTGCTTTCAATGACTTGAACAGCATAGCCCTTTCAGCCCCATATGTAAAAACAAGGACTTCTGTGGACTGCATCGATCAAGATCAGACTGTGCAGAATGTGCAGTCTGATCTTTAATATAAACCGTTCTCTGATAGTCAAAGCTGTAGGATAAATTCTTCAGTTGAAGAGGATTTTGGTTTAAATCTTCGCAAGAGGTCGGGTTAATATGTTTTGAGTCTAAAAGCGTTAAAGCTTTACCGGACGACAGAATTGTAAACTCGACCAAATTGAAAGCATTTGCAGACGACAAATTCAGAGTGGCTCAAAGGATTATTTCTGTCTTTTGTAGGTTAATACCATTTTGGGAACAGAAGAAAGTGCTTGTACACAGCATTTTCTTTTTTCTGTTTTCAAAATGCTCCATCCTCAGGGCAATTAAGACACGGGCTTTTGTAACAAAGGATTAATGGCTAATTGGTACATTTATAGATGGTGACAAGATACAAATTCTTGACATAATGATTTTGTGACCCTCACGAGTTACCTCCCTTACGTTAACTAAAAGGCGACAATTTTAACCCCTAGGCTGCTAAGCGCGACTTACTGACCTTTTGCGGACAGCGTAGATCAAGATCAGAGTGCACAGAACGTGCACTCAGATCTTTGATCTACGCTGTCCGATAAGGAGATTTTTTTAAGTTTGAAATACATGTAGCATTATTCGGGTTTTTACTACCGGTTTGAAGATTTCCTTTCACTTATTAAGCAGGATAAGGGTTAAAATGCTTAAGGTATGAAGATAAAGATGAGACTGCATCAAAATGTATTGCATCTTTATCCTCCCGCGTTTTGTGAAAAAACAAAACAAAACAAAAAAACAACAAAAACTATAGCTGTATACTTTTGGCCTCGGCAAAGTGTCGCTTTGAAAAAAAAAAAACGTATTCGGCAAAACGTCGCTTCGGTAAGGTGGGTTTTTGACGAAATAGTTTATGAGGAAGCATCATGCACACAGTTTGAATACCTGTGCAATTACAATGTTTGACTCTTTTCTATGATTAGAAAATATCAGTTTCATTTACATCGCAAGCCCGGGCTTGAAAGGACAAAAAACGTCATTGGGTTTGTGTTAGGGTCATGACGTTTGACGTCACATTAACACGTTGTAACGTTTGTTTCTCACTCTAACTTAAGTTCTGATTTTAAATTCCAAGAGTTTGACAACGAGACAGCTCATTTTCTGTTAGAATTTACAATTAAAAATGGACCCTGCTCTGTGAAAAGGGGGCTTAATGCTTCTCCATAATGCATGATACAGTATCATATATCTTTAAAATGTGTTTTCTATAACAATCCACTCAATCATGAGATACACTGGTCCTTTGACATGCAGAAAATTGAACAAAAGCAAAAAGTTTCGGCCCAGGTCAGCATACGAAGATTGCGCAGGCTGACATGGGTCGATAATTTTTGCAAATGTATTAAGTCCCCTTTTTCACAGAGCATGGCTCAAGTAAATTTAGGATTATTAATGGACCATTCAGAAAGCAATTAGGAAAAGGTGCACGGTAAATGTTATTGGTTGAATTATGATCACTGTTTGTTATCTTTCAGCACGTGCTTGGATCACGCTACGAGAATTATAACCAACAGAGACCAGAGGCGCTAGATGGATATGTAAGTTAGCATATATCGCAAATGTCTACTTTCTTTCTGCCCAATTTCTCTTATTCAGGTTTCGCTTTACTTGCTTAGGTATACTTTAGTGTCTATTACTGAACCGCTCGTCTATTTACCTAAACTCTAATCAATCATTTAAATCATTTTCAATACACAAACGAGAGAGACAGACAGACAGACAGACAGACAGACAGACAGACAGAGACAGAGAGACAGAGATAGAGAGACAGAGACAGAGAGACAGAGACAGAGAGACAGAGAGAGAGGGAGAGAGAGAGGGGAGACTGAAAGGCTCGCTGAATAACCATTTCCAGACTAGATTATAAAATTTTATCTCAAACTCTTAACTTATGTCAGATTGTATATCTGAGAAATACGCTTGCTCTTTCTGAGCAAGTTTTCTTTAACTTGAAACATCCTGCAGACCAACAACTTGTGGAACCTAATTGTCAGAGGACATAGAGAGGACAGAGAAAACATTGGGACGAATACTTTTGCTTGCTTTGAGCACAGTTCTATTTTTTTACATATTGAAACCTCTTGTGGGCCTACAATTTGTCGAACATGATGGGTTGTCTTTGCTATTCTTGTTCTTGACAGAATCTGTTACGTAAAAAGTTTCCATTCATCATGTCGGAAGTAAGTACAGTACACACGGGTCTACAGTGACGATTTCGTTCAGGAATCACAAAGTTCCTTTTTATTTTTAAATTAAATTCATTGTTGATATATTTGGATTGTCTTTCGCGGCCAATGGCGACCTTAGAAGCTTTTGCAGACTGCGTAGATCAAGATCAGACCGCACAGAATGTGCAGTCCAATCTGTTATCTACGCCGAATATTGGGATGCCGGAGATTCACTGTATACTGAGGTAGAATGGCTGTAGATTTGTAATAACCCATATCTTCAAAAGCGCCTTTCACTACTATAACTGAATTTCCGGCCAGAGTAGATCAAGATCAGATTGTACAAAATATGTAGTCTGATCTTAGATATACACTGTCCGCTTTGATAAGATATTCTGGAAAAGGGTACCTTGAAACTGCTCTACTTATTAGAGTCTTTTGTCTAGAATGAAAATGCCGGTTAGGTTTATCCGGTGCTCCTAGGTGGGACGTAGAATGGATGTACATGTACAATTGTAGTTGTTAACCCTTTTCTAAACAATCCCGAGTTTTAACTACCTTAAAGATGAAACAGGCCTTCAAAAACATTGTGGAGAAAGGTGAAAATGCTAGTAACCCAGAAATTTCTCCTTTCCCCTTAATGTTTTCTGCCGATTTCAAGAGAAATCTAATAGTTTGAGCCACATTTAATTAAGAGTCTTAAAATGCTTTCAATTTAGCTTAATCTCAAATTTTATGGTCTGATAAAGATCCTATCACACAACAAAATTTTAGACATGTCCAAAGCAAAAGCATTTGCAGACGACATTCCAAATGTAGCTCAAATGATGAGATTTGCCCTTAAAAGAGCAGAAAAAAAAAGGTAAAAATGCTGGATACCATTATTCCTTTTTCCTACTATGTTTTCAAAGGCATTTGCTTCCGAGTCCTTAAAACTCGGGATAGAGTGTTAAAGGGTTAAGGCGCTAGAGTTCGATTGTACTCCTTATAAAGAGGACGAAATCGTATCGACGTACAGTTGAGATAGTATTGTATGGTAACGGTATTTTTAGTGAGATTTATAGTTTGCTACTTGTTTGTTGTTCATATTTGTTTTTTTTACCAAACGATAAAATATGAGACCGGTCCAAATTCAAAGCATTTTCAGACGACAAATGAAGCGATACTCCAATAATGAGATTTGTATCAGAGAGGGGTAGAAAACATTGTGGGAAAAGGAGAAAATGCTGGTTGCCAGCATTTTCTCCTTTTCCCACAATGTTTTTTCAATTGCCTCTTACCTCAGGTTCGTTAAAACTCGGGATTGCGTGGTAATGGGTTAGTAGATATAGTGTGTATAACGATATTCTTACGAGAATAATATCAAATTAGCTAGGTAACATGTAGCAACTTCACAAGACAAATGAGGGTCAGTCCTCGCATGCCAAGGGGTGAGAATCACTCCGTGGATCTTACCGATAAATACTGATAGGATACACGTATGGATTGTTACCCTTTGCGAGCGCTGGCATTCACTCTTTTCTGTAATGTTTTTGAAATTGTTCTTCTTCTGGGTCGTTAAAAATCGGGAACGTTTGCAGTAAAAAGGGTTGAAGCTCTATGAAATAAGGTTTGGACAAAGCCCCAAACCTCTTGTTTAGGGAAAAAATTGATAATCTGCAAGGAAATCAGACGTTACTGTTTGCTCTGAGATGGGGAATACACAAAATACCACAAAAAACTATTTGTTATTCTTGAGATTCGACCGTACCAAATAATAATAAAAATAATAATTCCACTGACTCTACTGACTGGGATATCAGCGCGACAATTTGAGTGATGTGTTTGAAATGTATTTATCTATTATTGCGCAATATCGGCTATCACGTGACAAAAAAAAAAAGATAAGAAAGTTTATAGAATAAAAAGGAATGGGAGATTCATTCTGTTTTCTACATACGAGCAATACTCTGTGAAATTGGGGCTTAATGCATTTGCAGAAAGTATCCACTCAGATCAACCTGCACAGTGCGAAACCTGGGTCGAAGTTGTTTGCTTGTGGTAAATTTTCTGCATGTCAAAGGACCCATTTGCCTCATGTCTCCTTTCGTTGTAATACAAAACAGAGTTTAATGATGCATAATTATGAAGTGACTTACTTGTTAAGAAGCACCATGGAGATGAGTTAAAAACATGACTCGTGTACGTCTGTCTCAGTTTTAATGCCATCTTTGCAGGCGAATAAAAAGAAATCAGGCGTGTAAATTTATCAAGTATTTCAGAAAGGGATACAGCACCAATCGAATTGATTTGTGACCAACTGGGCAATCAGTATCTACATATTGTTCACCCGATCAATCAGATCAGAACAGAAATGCTTTATCCTGTTTCTGATAAAACACCCGACTTTAACATTTAGACATTAACTTCATAAGACTACGTTGGTCATCATATTTTGTATGCGATTTGTCCCTTGTTAAAATGATTAAACATATATTCTATAAATGCTATTGAACATGGTGTCAACAACTCTTGAAACTGCAATAAGCAAGGAATGTTTATCTGTTTAAGGTTTAAGTCAAATATCGCTTAGTTCTACACAAACGTGTCAACAAAGAAAACAAATATTTTACCTATCGTTAGTTGCCATATAATTTGTTGGCAAATAAAAGACAGTGTTTTGAAATTCAGAACTGCCCTTTATTGCAGGTATGATTGTGGGCCCGTTCAATTCAACGATACTAAATAAAGAGAAAAAGTGTCATTTTCATACCAAGTAATATACACATTACAATGATTTTCAATGTCTCGTGTCACGAGTATATTTAAACAAATGGTGTAAAGTTATAGTTGTTCAATTTCAGCCGAAAGAAAGACCTCGTAGTTTACCACCCGCCATTCCAGAAGTAAGTTTGTGCACTAGGTTGAAGGCATTTGTTTATAAAACTGATATGTATACTGTTCGGGTTTGAATAAGAAAAAAATCTTTTCTTATTAAGGGAAAACATCCACACAGGTTTGCATGCATGCAAACAAGATCCAATACAAATATCGAAGTCGTTTTAGATAATTTAAGTGACAATTAGCGGGACTCGGAATATACGGGTTCACTAAACACATTGCATAACCAGTTTTGCTTTCCCATTACACCAAACTTTCGACCCACCTGTTTGAATGATACGTTTTAGTAAAAATATGCATCAACATGTATCCTGTTGTATAAAGGTCAATAGTTGAATCTATTACTGTTTGGGGTCACAATTTGATTTTAAGTGGACCTGACAAAGCTTAGAAACAATCGACGAAACAAATGAACCTTGGCAAAGACCTTAGCATTGAGCATCGGATATCGCAGGATATAAGATTACAAGGTACAAAATCCATATAATGCTAGTTCTAAGGTTTTCGACATTTTCCTTGAAGCGGCAGTTTAAATAGTCTTGTAATGAATTATAGCAAGGTTTTCTGAATATTTAACCATTATATGGCTAAGGTGCATTATATGGCTAAGATGAAATCTTAGGCAAGTGACAAATACATGTACTTAGATCATAAATGTAATGTCCTCTGCTAGTTTTGGTAACGTAATAATTTTGAAAACTTTGCAAACTTTCGAAGATTTGATCAAGTCAAATTCATGGTATTCTTTATATTTACAGAAAATTTCCAACTAATATTTTTCAAATTCTGCAGATACTTTTTTCTTTCTTTGAAAGAACAGTTATAGATATAACCTAATTAATTAAAGGATTTTCTCAATAAAGTTATTTGTTTAGCTTGTCAAAGGTATGTTTCATCTACTGATTTCTTTTCATTTATAAATTTAACAAAATTTGTACCATGATAAAAATCAGGCAAACTGTATAGTTTTGCATTGTTTTTGGAAATGCCTCCTCTTTGCAGTCCAATCGAGCGTACCACAACTGGCCTATAGGAGCACATCCTCTTGAAGTGGTAACTATGTTTGTGTTTTGTCCACCCTCTCTCCACTACTTGCACACGTCTCGGGTGACTTTCACCTTCACGAACAGCATACGTGTATCTGCCACACTTATAATTACGTAATCAGTCACGGGACTGAAACCTTCACTTTTCAACAAGGAAAGAATCATTTCCATTACATATATGTAACTTCCAAGGTTTTTTAGTTAAAATGCCCATCAGAGGCACATTAACTCTTTCAGCACCAAAATGTCAACTCGACCTCTTTCGAGGCTGTAAAAACAAAATACTAAAAACAATTTACAGAAACTTATAAAGATCTTTATCTTAGAGGCTTGACTAAACAAGCGGACAAATTAGATCCAAGATCAGACTGCACGCTGTCTGCAGTCTGATTTTGATCTATGCCGTCTGTAAAAGTATATATATGTTTTCGCTTGCGGCGATGAACTGTTAATAACTCATGTTGATAGCATTCTTTGTCAGCAGTCGGTGCAGAGTAATTCTGGGTCTTTATGGTCTCATACATTGTTAAGTCATTCTGTCCCATTTGCACTGAAATTCTAACAGTTTGTATTTCGCTAATGACTCGATGTATCCAAGCAAGTTGTTAAGCAGTCTTAGACAGAGTAATGCTATGTACACTTCAGTATAGGCATGGGTCTCTATATAGTCTCATATTTTCACAATATGGTAGGCCTAATTTGGGAGAGGTCGTGTACTTCTATCACAGATTTTTATAAAAATAATAACGGGAGGGTCCACTCATCGAATAAAAAGACAGCCTCTCATTCGTCTTTGCATCAACAACAGCTAACACCTAAGTTCCACCAGGCAGAAGTCTGCCGGGTACGAAAGTTCATCGCCCCGAGTTGCAAGACTTGCATGTTTTAAAGTGTTGCATTTTTATGCACAAATACTTGCACTGTCTCAACAGATTACACTCTTTTGTGCGTTTGGCATACTTATACTGAAAGGTCTCGAACAGGATCATTTTTTGCCTTAGTCGAAATTTCATCCGAGCCTAGTTTCCTGTTTATTGCAATCTGGTACACTCTATGTGAGTCGTACAAAGTACACTCAGTAATTGTCTTCCATAGGTAGGCGTTGTTTGACATCAATTAGACGGTTATGGGGAAAATATCGGGTACCAATTTACTCTCCAATCTCCTGTAAAGGCATACGTTCGTAATAAGTCCATGGGACCAATCGAATCAAAGCTTTAGAATATATTCTATGTTGATGTGCAGTTTAGGTCAGAGCGTTCCTTTTGAAATTTGACATTTCTACTGTCTGTTGTTTGCATTTAATGTTCCAGACCAAAAAGTATTAATCAGACGGATGACTTCTTTAGTCGTTAGATAGGTACGGAGGCTGTTCGATAAATACGTGGAAATTTGTTGTTAAAACCACATTTCTTGATATTTCAAGCTGAAAATTTGCTTTTAATGGCATAAACATGTTATTAATTTGATACAGAAATTTTGCAGTTTTAAAACATTTGAAGACAAAATATGTGTAACCATAGTAACCCATAGTAACCCATTTAATGCGCATTGCCGGACTCAAATTTTCTCCCGATTCGAAACGTAATTTTGTGTAAAATGAACACTCAGAAATGTGTAAAAATGCCGCCAATCGTGCAAACGGTCAAGTAGTATCATAACTGCATTTCAGTAAAATATCATTGCTGTGGGACTTCTGGTTACTGCAATAATATAGTTTTGGTCTCGTCAGTGCAAGGTAATTTTTGACGCAATGGCGTCTTCATTGGATGTTGAACTACGCACATTGCTAACGTTTTGTGTTGGACTCGGCAAAACAACAAAACAAACCATAGAATTGAATTAGGAGTCGACATTTTCAATTCCTGTAGTATTTTATTTGTCTATAAGTGGCATGAGCGGTTCAGGAATGATTCAGAACATCGCTTAAAGATGATCCTCGTGAAGGACGGCCGGTTAGCGTAACGGAGTCAGTTTCGGCTACTGTATGTGACAAGGCGACTGAGACTGACGGGTTACAGTGCGTGTCATATCGGACGACTTGGATGTGTCTTGTTTCACAGTACAAGTTTTTCCTTACACATGACCTAGAAATGTCTAAATTGAGCGAGCGCTGGTTGTTCAAGGGGATTATTTAGAAAAAAGTACGCCAAGCTCTTGACTTGTAATGACATTTGCGTTATTTTTATTTTTACATCCGCAGCCCGGCAACGTTTACACGTGTTTTTTAATACTCTGTTGGAAATGCATTTATTTTATAATATTTGTATGATATGTTTCGGGTATAGATTGTTTGATATGTATGCTAAAACAGATATTAATTGATCGCTTAGTTTTACTTCTACAACAAAATTCCACGATTTTATCGAACAGCCCTCGTACATAAAATATCTGTCTGAAAATCAAAAGACTTTCTAAGCCATCAAAAAAGGATGAATTATTTGAGGAGGTGGAGATACATGTATAATGAGTCAAACTTTGACTCTCAAGCATCATATCTTTTTAATTGAGATATTTTAGACAGGACAATAATTTGCTCATTAAGCTTGATTGTTAACAACCGTACTTTCAATTTCAGGCTCAAGAGAGGCGTCAAAACCGCCAACCACAGTATATGGAATCCCCAAGATACAACCCAGAACCCAGGGTAACAGTTAATAAGATACATTTGAGCCATGCTCTGACGAAAAGGGGCTTAATACATCTCCGTGATGCATTAGACCAAGCAAGTCATGATCTAATCATAGATCCATGGAATCCATTTTGTCAAACAACCGACTGATTTATGAGGTAGAATTATCCCTTGACATGCACAAAATTCAATGATATCGAAAAGTTTCGGTCCATGTCAGCCTGCGCGGACTGCGCAGGCTGACATGGTTCGATACTTTTCGCACATGCATTAGGTGCCCTTTTCACAGAGCATGGCTCATTTATAAAATACATGTACCTAACAGTGACACACTGGGATTTATCAGTTTGTAAATATTGTAAATGCTATAGTTTATATCTTCACTAGAGTATAGAAAACACTTTTGACGGAAGTCAGGAACCATTTTTGGCTCTTTCAGTCGGCAAGGTGCCTGTTTACTAATAATTTGTAATTTCTTTGCGTACAAATTACTCTAACTTTACGCCTATGTTCAGATTTATGAAATTCTTATTTATCCATTTACTAAACTTTAGTAAACTGAATTGTGTATTTTTTTTTTTTCAATTCAAGGAAGATACAGAGGATCACATATATTTTTACCTAGCCTGGCCGCCGGGTAGCTTAGTGTTTTGCGTATCTGACTTGTGACCTGGTGGTTGCGGGTTCGATACCCGGTTCTTTCCGGCGATTTTTCGTCCATCTCTGATGCATGTGAGAAAGAAAGGAGTCAGTGACTCGGAAAGAAAGTTGTGTCACTTACTGGTGTAAGAAAGCCAGGAAACACAATATCAAATTCAGATTGTTTCTTGATATAACATGAAATTGGACTGATACACATTATACTGCTGTACAGTTTTCGTACGTTTTACCTTTTAACCGTTTTACGTGATTTTTACCAGGGTCAGAGTTGATAGTAGTTACATATGTACCTAACTTGTCGTTTGGAAAAACGGAAGACGAGCGTTGCCGAAGTAGAGTTCACGGGATATGCAGATGTATCAGTTTAAGCAATACACGTTGACTTAAAATGGTTTCACTTTGCATTATTTCAGCAACAAAAAGTAAACAGAACTTCAAATGTATTTGTTATAGAAAATACCACTGATTATTTAAAAAAATGTATATAATGTAATGGTTTATGGGCCAAAGGCCTCTATACTTGAATAAAGATATTGGTATTGGTAATCATAAAAAAACGTTTTGCCAACTATATGTGCTTTTGTTCATTGGACAAATGTCACTGACCATTCAACTCTTTACCAGACGACAAAATTTTAGACCAGTCCAAATTGAAAGCATTTGCAGACGAGAATTTCAATGTGGCTCAAATGATGCGATTTGTCTTTGATAGGGTAGAAAACATTGTGGGAAAAGGAGAAAATGCTGGTTACTTTCAAAAGACTTCTACATCAGGGTCGTTAAAAGTCGGGATTGTGTGGTAAAGGCAAGGCAATTATTTACTAAGGCATTTTACTATCTGACCGAACCTTCGCAGCCCAGTTGGTAAAGCATATAGTATTTGAAATAAAAAGGATGCCAAAATTCACAGAAAAATATGTTTGAGCTTGAATCTACATTTTTCGCTACGGCGACAACTCATTTATTGATTTGATTGGTAGAAATCTGCCTTTCTTCCAGCCTTTCCAGGGACAAGAAAGGATACCGCCACGCCCTCAATACTATGGAGACTCTCCAAGACGGGAATACGAAGAAAGGGTACTTCTTTAAGAATTGTTAGATATTTCAGCCGTGTTGTTGGTTGGTGTAAAATGTCTTTTTTTTTCCTGCATATCAGTTACATTAAAGCCAGTAAGCAGCGTTATTTCAGTTATATCACCTTGGACAGAACACCTATTTACGTATTCCTGACGTCTGTACATCAATGCCAGGCATAACATTCTCTTCAAGTTACTGGCCGCTCAGCACTGACAGACGAAGATAACCTGTCACGATGGCTTTCCGTTCTAGGAACGATTGTTTGAAATAATATCAGTGTCTCTACGTGCTGCATGTGAACTTACGGCGCTAAAGTTCTAATTCAGGGCGAATTCAACTGAAAAAACTACAGTTTTAGGACTGTCTCTGCAATTACACGGTACGCTCGTGCTTTTTGATCACCTGGGCCTTGTTAGAATCACTCATGAATCACTCATGTAACCAAATGTATGAATGTAAACGAATAAAGTGGTTCAAGCAGCACTATGCTGAATGTCACCAACTTCTTTGCCACATAAAAAAGTTGACCAGTGCTTACAGTTTACGAAGAGAATTACAAAATAATGCAGTGGCCGTTATTAAAACTAATTAAGACATACAGCAACTTATAATTTGAGTTTACAACATCCTTAACAGCTAATAGTCCGATTTTCATTTGTACCAACGGGGCTTGAAATGAATTTGGCCTTTCTACTAAATAGGTTGGTATACCAATCTAAAATGTTGACCCAGAAATTCCACATACAGGGTGTTTCATAATATGTGATACACTTTCAAATAATTGTTGCTTCACCGATACTATAGTTATAAACACAATGCTTGTGCTATAATAAACTAGACACTTCACCATTTTGTATGCAACGTAAATTACGGAAAGACGTTGACGTCATGACGTCATATATGACGTCATTATTAGCTGTTATTTTCAAGATGGCGTTGTCCATGGAAAAGTGTCAGGATATCATAAAATTGTACCATGAACACCGTTCTATCATAGCTGTAACCAGAAGAATGAGGCAACTGTACCCTGGCGATAGGAGGGTGGCCAGGCTACAAGTAACCAAAAAGGTTTGAGCAGCATGGAAGTGTGCTGGACCAGAGACACAATAACCAGGGTCGCCCTAGGACGAGCAGGAGTGACGAGAATGTTGCAGAGGTGAAGCAGGTGATTAGTGAAACACCACAGAGGTCGGTAAGAAGGGTTCTTTCTGATGTTACAAATCCCTCCAGTGTGACAAGTGTGTACAGGGCTCTAAGGTTCGATCTAAAACTAACACCATATACAATACCAGTGCTCCAACATCTGAAAAGACAGTGATGTCAACAAACGTCTTGATTTTTCCATATGGATGACAGACAATGCTGAGGTTCTTGAAAACGTATGGTCCAGTGATGAGTCTCACTTCTTCCTGGATCAACAGTTAAACAAACAGAACCATCGCCACTGGTCAGATGTCAGACCAGGCATTTTTGTAGAGAAACCATGTCATGCTGAGAAAGTAACTGTATGGGCAGCCATTAGCTCTACAGGAATAATTGTGCCATTCTTTTTCCAAGATCAAGACGGAAACACCAAGACCATCAACAGTGAACGCTATTTGTCTCTTCTGAAAAACAAGTTCCTGCCTGCACTCCGTCGGAAAGGGGTTGATATGACACAAACATGGTTCCAACAAGACGGTGCCTCTCCACACACCGCACAGAGAGTTCTTGAATGGCTTAGAAAAACATATGACACACGATTCATCTCTCTGAAGACGGAACGCCCTTGGCCACCCCACTCTCCGGATCTCAGTCCTTTGGATTTCTTTCTTTGGAGTCATCTTAAGGACAGAGTTTACAAAGTCAACAGAGGAGCTTAAACTGTCCACCAGACGTGAAATCAGAAAGATAAACAGTGACATGTGCAATAATGTGATGATAAATTTCATGAAACGTGTGGAGATGGTGCGACGCCATAATGGACGTCATTTTGAGTACATGATGTAAACGGACCCTGTTTTCAAACGTTGCTTAAATATTTTATAGGTAAGTGTAATGGGTAAAACTACACTTATAAAATTGGACAGCATTTCCCTTTAATATGGTACATTTTTCACTGTTACAGACATTCTAACATAAAAGAGACATTTGGTTTAAAGTGTATCACATATTATGAAACACCCTGTACATGCCTGATCTTGATCTACACTGCCTGCAAAAGCCCCTGAAGGAATGCTTAGCGGCATAAAGATTAACTGTATTATTTGTGCCATTGTAGTCATATCGAGCAGGAAGACCAGATATAGGCGTACAGAGGGAGACATATGTTCCGGTAAGTCCGCTCCCATTTACAGCCAAGCCTATGTAAGTGATTTCCTCTGTAAAGCGTCTAGCCTGTCTATAAAGCCGAACCATTTAGTTCCAAAATTGGAGAGATATCAATACTTTTACCTGTATTTACGAAGAACCTGCCATACGCAAGCACTGCTTTTCAAGCATTATCTTTTTTCAGTATTATTTTGGGTATATCGCGGAATATGTAAAACTTAAAGATTAATGACCGCTGGTGGTTTTTAGTTCAGAACAGAGTTTGACACCGTGTTACAATATCATTATGGAAATGGCCAAGTTTCTTACAAAACCATGGAATAAGGACCTTGAGGTACAAAGATTTTATAAATATGTTGGGTAAAGGAGAAAATCGATTTTCCACAATGTTTTTAACTCTTTCAAAGACAACTTTCATCATTACAGTAGCACTTTATTTAGCGCTTGCAAGAGCTTTTAAATCCGTAAGGTCGAAAATTTTGTAATGTTTTAAACAGTTAGGACAAATGGCCGCTTCAAACAGACCCATCTCTATTAATAGTAGAAGTGATATTAAGACGTCATGTTCTAGATGTCTCTGCGCCGACGCCATCATGGATGACCTTGATGAGTGCAATCTTGGATGTCGTCAATCAGCTAACATCTGTATTTATCCTCGATATATCCGTAGGCCATTAGTTTCTCTTATTCCGATAATTTTCCCCGTCTCCATTTAGCGAATATTAGCAGCTAAGCTCGCCCAAAGTGACGGAGGATAAAACCGGATAGAAATGGTCTACGAGGCATGCATGTGAGGCTAAAACATGTGGGCCTTAGCTGATCAAAGACGGCCAAGGTCATCCAAAATGGCGATGGAACAGAGCGAGCAAGAAGGAAACTTTGACGATCCAGTATCACTACTTGGCACTGTTATAAAGTACTTTTAAATGTTGTGCTTAAACTGAGAAACTGTTGAGCACAAAAGGCGGCAATCACAAATTTAGCTGAATAAAAGAATTTCAGTTTGAACAATGAAAATATTTCTGACAAACAAAGACAAATGGCGGATATGCTAAATTCCTTTGGTAGCAAGAACTAATACTATTTACAATGCTTTGCAAAGTCATTAAGCAAATATTCGCAGTATGAATTTGAAATGTTGCATTTTTTCTAAAAATTGCTTTTTTACCGTACAGTACCGATAGCAAACGCATTCTTATCCTTAAGCCTACATTCTTTGAAAGTCCAAAAAATCACAAAGCTTCAAGAGCCACATGTTTTTTTTTTTTCTATTTAAAAAAATATTTGCTTCAAGAAAATGACTACATTATTGCATGTACAAACATTATGATAACTATCTGCAGGAGAATAGCAAGGCATTTAATAAAGATGATGCCGACTTTATTTTTTCTTCTTCTTTTACTTTTCTTTTCTCTTGCTGTTTGTCGTCGAGCACAATCTATGTTAACACTTTATGTCGCAGACCTTTATTGTTTTTGTGGTCAGTGTAGATCAACATCAGACTGCGGTTTGCAGAAAACGTGCATGCAGATGAAGATCAGAACTGCAAAACGTGCAGTCTGATATATGTTGTACACTGTCTGCTATTTTGTAAAATTTTCTGGCAAAAGCATGAGTGAAATTGAATTGATTAGATCTGATTTTCTAATTGAAAAAACGGCATTTATTTACTTGTTGCTTTAAAAGCTCTATTGAAGCCCTGACTTCCTTGCTCTGCATGGCCAAGCGCTTGATAATGATTTTGAAATTTTTAGTTTTAAACCTTAACAAAGCAATCATTCGTTTAAACAGCCTTGGGTAAGAAGATTTTTGAAAACATTTTCAGAATAGGAGAAAATACAGGTAACTAGATTTTTTTCCCTTTTCCAACAATGTTTTTCATCCTTCCTATGATAAATTCCAACATTTGAGCCAAATTTATTTTCTTGTTTGTAAATACTCTCAAATTGCATTAACAATCTAAACTTGTGTTGTCTGGTAATTAGTAAGAATTTATACTCTAGAATTATGGGGACAGAAAAAAGGTGTGTACATATGATTCTATGTATATTTGCAGTATCCACAGGAACCTATTCGAAGATCGAGACACGACTATGAACAGCCTCCCGATATCGGTGTAAGTTTCTCTCAAAAGTTTTCATTTTATTAAACCGTTCAGCGCCATGGTCGAAACCAGGGGCGGCCTAAATCAAGAACAGACTGCACTGAACAAGTTGTCTAAGTTTGAATTTAAACCGTTCGCTTGCTTAACCCTTTACCACACAGTCGCGAGTTTTAACGACCCCCAAGGAAAAGGAGGAAAAGGACGTTTGAAAACATTGTGGGAAAAGGTGAAAATGCTGGTATCCAGCATTTTCTCCTTTTCCCACAATGTTTTCTAACCTATCAAAGAAAAATTTTACCATTTGAGCCACATTGAAAATGTCGTCTGCAAATGCTTTCAATTTGGATAAGGCTAAAATTTTGTCCTCTGGTAAAGGGTTAATCATGCTTGTAAGATGAAATTTCTTTCAAAGTTCTACTTAATTGAATTATCAGTTGTCGTAAATGCTCGAATGAACATTTTTGGCACGGAAAGAGCCAACCCTTAACCTGCTTATTAGATGATATGTAATTTTCCAGCAGACAGTAGAAAACTCAGGTATCACCATTTCATTGTTTCCAGGCGCGGTAGCGCAGTCGAGAGCTCATAGCACCTGAAACCAGGGGATCGCTGGTTCGAATCTGCAGCTTGGCGACTTTCTTTCCGAGGATTGATTATATTCTTTGTGAAAGGTTTTATTCCTCTCTCATCATTGATCATTGTTTCTGCTATGGTAATGTTGGAAAGTAGCCAGTGGCTTGGAAATAATATTATACGAAATACTGGTAAAGGCAACTTCAGGAAAGTAAGGTGCACTGGACGCCGCCATATAACTAAACTTATGAGTTAAGGCGTTTAATTTATAGGTTCAGTTAACGAATCAGTTCTCCAGCAATGAATTATTTATTATACAAATGCAGTATAGTAGGTGTCGAAACAACCTTATGGTAATCAAACTGTGGATTATTAAGATGTCAGATTTTAGAATTATTAGTGATTCGTTAATTCTTCTTTTACATTTTTTTCATCACAATCATCATTTAATCATCATTCCATGTTTCATTGATCTGGAAGGCAACATTGTTATCAAGACTATTTCTTATGTTTACATTTCTTATTTGAAAATGTGCCATAATGTTTTAGATTTACAAAATAAAGATATGTAGGATTTGGCAAAAGTTTTATTTGGCATTTTATTAAACGAGTCTAGTAAATGTTATTAATCGGGCCTTTTGGGCAAGACTGATAACACACTTTTCTTGTCAAGTTTAATGAAATTTTATCTCAAACGCCAACGAATTTAAGACTCTTTTTATCACATAACTGTATCTCAGAAAATTACTGGAAAACTCATTAGATCTCTTTGAGAAGCCAAAACATTCATGGATGATACCAACTCACTACTATGACAAAAGTGCACATTCAGAGTAGACAGCAGTTCGAACGCAGCTGACATATGATTAGTTGATTTCAAATCTGAAAATTATGTAAGCATATGCTTACCCACAATTTCACGGTTTAACTGACAGATGAATTTGTGTCGGACCATGTTTTTGGATTGATTGATCGATTGGTTGTATGGTGTTTAACGCCGTTTTCAACATTATTTTAGTTTTACCAGTGCACCCATCCATGCTTTCCTGGAGTTTCTTATACCAGTACTACGTACAATAATTCTCTCCAAGCCACTGGCTGCTTTCCCACAAAACCATCGTCGAAACAATGGTCAGCAGTGATAGCGGAATAAATGCTGTCGCAATGACTGTCATTAATCATAGAAAAATCATTGGCCGAGCCGTGGATCGGACCAGCGACCCTCTGGTCTAAAGTCCTGTACGCTATCGACGGAGCTATCGGGGCTCGGCCCTTACTTTTGGAAACAAATGGCAAAAAAGAATGTTTTAACAAGTAAGCTCACATAACTTTCCTTTGTAACGTCACAAAATTTTATCTCAAACGTATGTAAAGTAAGAAAATTCGTAATAGATATATCACATTGAAAAGAACGGAAGTTATGTGATAAATTATCATTTTCTACCAAGGTGATCATTGTGCAAAATATGGCATATTTTTAGATATAGAAGAAATTATGTCTATTTTTCTCGTGAAGCTTTATCATCTGCAACTCTTGTTTAGATGAAATCAAGTCTATTCGTATGGCTAAACGATGAGAATACGTACATGTATGTTAGAACTATTTTGTAATAACACACTATTTTGTAATATAGTGCGGGTCTTATTACAAAATGATTCTAACACGTACATTTTACACGTGGGCTGGCTTTGCTCTTGAATATGTATATCATGAATCAAGTCCAGGATGCACAGAACGTGCAGTTTTACCATCTTGGGAAATTTTCTGGTAAAGGTATAAATTTGGATCTTTTTACCAAAATGTGTGTAAATGTGTGTGTATTTTGGTGCTCAAAGGGAACCAAATACATCTACTTAAATTTTATTTTAGCGTTGCTTTGGACCTTATCATGACGGCTGGGGCTGGCATTACGTTGTAAATATCACTCTTGTCATACCGCTTACATATGGCGTGCAAACACACGAAAAGGGGCCTTCGGACATATGCGTAAAAGTGTGTCGTCCCAGATCAGCCTGTGCAGTCTGTGACTAATCCGAGACGACACTTTCCGTTTTTGTGCGATTTTTTGTTTCACGAAAGTCTACTTTATGAAAAAACCCTATGTAGTCGTAAAGTGCCGTCTCGGATTAGCCTGCGCGAACTGCGCAGGCTAATCCGAGACGACACTTTACGCAAATGTCCGAAGGCCTTTTTTCGTGTGTTGCACGCCAATTATAATATACCTTTTACTAGGCAACACAATTTTAGACATTTCCAAACTGGAGTCATTTGCAGACGACATTTTATCTGTGGCGTAAATTATAGGATTTGGTTTTGTAAAATTAGAAATTATTGTGACAATGTTACCAAAATTTTCCTCTTTTCCAGCGAGTCTTTTTCTTTTTTCTCTGGGGTTTTGGAAACACTGGATTGTTTGGCAAAGGGCTAAACAATGATAGCCGTTTTAATAGGACAGTTCGCATCCCATCTGTGCCATGTTCTGTGAAATAGGGCTTTAAACGAAGCTATTAAAAGAACTGATTTATCATTAAGTAAGGCGATAGCTGGCAACTTAAAAGAAATTAACCGAACTTAAAAGAAAAGATTTATCACTTAAGTAAGGCGATAGCTAGCAAATAATCAGTGAAGAAGAAAGAAAAAAAAAAAAATATTTAACTGTATTTCCTTCTTGGACTATGTAGCCTCTTAAGGCATTTTCAGATTTCGCGAAAGAGGTTTTTTTTTTTTAACTTTTCGTATGTCACGTTACTGAAAGCATAAACTCAAACTAGTATAATGACGTCATATCTAATGTAATTAAAAATCGACAAAGTTATCGATTACAAGACGACCCTCCGCTTATATTAAACGTCGAAAATTGCACCTTTGCACTAAATGTAACGGTGCAGTTTAAACAATTGCAAAGAAAGATATATCTAGTTGTATTGATAGGTGTGTAACAGAAGATTTTTCTTCCTCATGATTCAGTTGGTTGTTAGAAAAAAAAATGAGTCTGCCTCGTGCATCACGAAGATGCATGAACCTCCTTTTCCCAGAGCATGTTACATCCCCCCATTCAATTAATTTAAGCACAAGGTTTGAGCCCTTAGCTGTGTTTAAGAGGGCTTATGAACACATCTTGATAAATAAGAAACTACAAGCCAGCAACATTTTCTGTTTTCTCTCATTTTTTTGTACCCTTTTACAGACAAATTCGATCATTAGGGCCACATCTCGTTTTGTTTTCTGCAAATGCTTTCATTAGTTTGAAAACTTTTATTCGTCTGGTAAAGAGATAAAAATAGTTGCCCATTGCTTTTTAAATACTTTCTAATGTATCTAAAAGTTGGCCTTCTTTCGCAATATATATAGATGCGTAAATGTATTGCACGTACAAAAAATACAGGCATGCGCAGCCTAGACGCTTAATGCAGACAAACAGAATGATACACCCTACAGAGTAGAATTGTTTCAGCCTTAATTGATAATCCTACACAAGCACTCGGGCATTTTGACGTAAACCTATCTTTTTGCATTAACCAAGAGAAAGCAATTGTGCTAGCCATGAAAATATTAAAATTTAGAACGAGACTGACGTATAGTATGTTATTTATAACAGTAAGTAATTACAGGCCCGGGCTTAACAGGATCGTAGGCCGTTCTTACCATCCATTCTTGTTTGCATTCTTGCTCTCATTATGGATTTATCATTAAAGAAATTTCTGATTAACTACATCAAATGGTTTAGCTAATCAGAAATTGCATCGCTATCAAAGAAAATAATTGAAAATCAGAAGGAGAAGTTTATTATGAATGGTTGGTGAGAGCAGGCCCGGATCAGTCTGTATCTGTAACTATAAAGTATCAATATAATTATCATGTTTTTTTTGTATTCAATTTCAGTTCGGAGTAAGGGTATTGCACCTTTATGTTGTAATCTTGTGTTAGTGAAAGATTCGAAAGCTCCTTGAGGACATATCATTCACATTTATGGCTAATTTCACAAAGTGTCCGTCTATATCTTCACATAAACTGATTTTTCTTTCAAATTTAATTTCACTGAACACAACGGCATCCTGCCGATTTATTTCCTTCAACATTACACCATGTTATTGTAGCAACCAGAACTTGCATACGCAATATATATTGGGGCTAAACAAGCTTCCAATAGTAAACTGAAGATGGAATTCTTCCCACTAGCTCTTCACTAGATTGAATGAGTGACTGATGGACTGAGTTATCGATTGATTGATTGAGTGATCGATTTATCGATTGACTGATTGACAACCTGGCTCGTTTAAAAGCTCTACTTTGATTTCAATTTTACTTTTCGATTCTCAACTTTCCAAGAAAAAAGTTGTCTAAATGTTTCTTGAACATGTCCTTCTGTTTGTCAGCATACAAAGGTTTAATTTCCTGCTAAAAAAGTGATTATATACGTATTATTGGCACTCCGCTTTCAACATTATTTTAAGCATCTGCTGACAGTAACCAACATCACCGAAAGTTTTTTCATTCCACGAAATTGCACATTATGTCACCTATTGCTAGTAAATGTATTACACAGCTAACCATTCTGCAACAACAACACCTGTTTAAATTTTTGGCTCGAATTCATTCATCATTATTATTATCATTAACTTTACTGGCCGAAAGCCTGCGAGCTTATGTAATGGCATTGGTGTCCGTTGTGCGTCCGTTTGTCCATTCGTGCGTGCGTTAACCATTTTTTCAAACATAATTATTCTTCTCCGAAACTTTCCATCCAATTTTGGCCAAACTTTACAGAAATGATGCTGCTATTGTCCTCTTCAGAATCTGTTCAATAAGAAGTTTATTTCGGTAAGAATTCTAAAAATCTTCTGGACCAAAATCATAAGATTCAGGGCTACCAAATTCAGCATGTAGATCTATCTAATTAACCTCAACCAGAATTCTTCAATTCATACCCCAGGGGCTAAAATTAGCCCAGCCCCAAGGGTCACAAGTTTTAATTTGGCTTTTAATGCGGAAAAATTAAAAAAAAAAAATCTTCTTGTTGTTAACCGTAAAGCTTAGGGCTACCAACTTTGGTATGTAGCTTTATGTCATGGATCAGATCTAGTCCTGGGGTCAAAGTTGGTCCCAGCCCTTGGGGTCACAAGTTTACATGGACTTGTATAGTGAAACTGAGAAAATCTTTTTGTTCCCAACCAGAAGGCAAAGGGCTACCAAAATTTGATTGTAGTTTCATCTAATGAACCTGTTCCAAAGTTGTTAGAGTTACAGCCCTGGGGTCAAAGTTGACCCTGTTCCAGGGTCACAACTCTATGGACTTCTATAATGAAAACTTACAAAAAAATCTTGTTCCTAACCATAGGAGCTAGAGCTGTAATATTCTGTATGTTTTATCTTCTAGTATGCCTGTACCAAGATTGTTCAAATTAGAGCCCGGGATCACAATTAACCCCATCCCGGAGGTCACAGTTTTAACAAAGTTATGCATATATAGGACAAACATAAAATAATTTCTAGTTTCTAACCATAAATACAACTGCTACCAGATTTTGGCATAACTTGGATCACTACCATGTTTGTTAAAAAATTAGCCCTGGGTCAAACTTAGCCCTACATTTGGTGCCATATCTTTACGGGGGGAAGGGGGGGGGGGGCGGGGCGGGGCTTTACATTGTTGAGACCTTAAATACCGTCTTGTTTATAACCGTTTAGTATAGACCTGTGTTATTTTGTATGCAGCTTCATCTAGTGGACTTTTTACTGATCAACTAATGGTAACCATTGGTCAAAAATCGCCCAACCCTTGCGGGTCATAACTTTGATAGGGGCTTTTGTAGAGAATACTATGGAAATCTTCTTGTTCCAAACAATTTGGCCCAGAATTATAATGTTTGATATGTGGCATGATATCGGGGACCCCTATCAAGGTTCTTTAAATTATTGTCATGGGGTAAAATTTGGTCCCACTGCAAGAGTTGGTGTGTTACAAATTGTTCTCTGGAGAGCATTCAGGGTCCATTCTTGTCCCTTTGTTGGAATCCATCTCGTGGATAAGCTTTCGTTTAGAGGAGTTCATTGACGTTTGATACAAACGATACTCGATTAGACCTGTTTGTATATATGAAAATCATCTTTGCGTCATGTGAAAAAGAATTGACTTATCGGTTCCAACTACGTGTATGGCACATACAATTGATTAGTCAGTGGAACGATACAGGGGCATCATGGTCCTATTATTATTATTAGCTCCACTGGCCCAAGGCCAGCGGGCTTATGTCATGGCCCGGTGTCCGTCGTCCGTCCGTCCGTCCGTTTGTCCGTCCGTCCGTGCGTTAACTTTTATTTCAAACATCTTCTTCTCTGAAACTACCCGTCCAATTTTCATGAAACTTCACAGAAATGATCCCGCCATGGTCCTCTTCAGATTTCTTGAAAGAATTTGATTCCTTCAAAAACTCTGGTTGACCATGGCAACAAAACTGAAAAATATTGGAAATCTTTAAAAATCTTCTTATCTGAAACCATAAGGCATAGGGCTACCAAATTTGGCATGTAGCTTTATGTAGTAGACCTCTATCATATTTCTTCAAATTATAGCCCTGGAGTCAAAATTGGCTCTGCCCCAGGGGTCACAAGTTTTACATAGGCTTATATAGAGAAAACTTTAAAAATCTTCCTGTACCTAGCCATAAGGCCTAGAGCTACCAAATTTTGCTTGTAGCTATATCTAGTGGGCCTCTACCAAGCGGGCCAAAATTTTACCCCCGGGGTCAAAATTGGCCCTGCCGCAGGGGTCACAAGTTTTACATGGGCTTACATACTGACAACTTAAGAAATCTTCCTGTACCTAGCCATAAGGCCTAGAGCTACCAAATTTTGCATTTAGCTTGATCTAATAAGGGTCTACCAAAAGTGCCCAAATTACAGTCCCGGGGTCAATTTGGCCACATGCTGGGGGGGTGGGGGGAGGTTTACAAGATTTACATGGTCTTATATAGGGAAAACTTTTAAATCTAGATGTATATAGCCATAAGGCTTAGGGCTACCAAATTTTGCATAATTATGGCATTATCTAGTGGACAACTACAAAGACGGCCCAAGTTACAGCCCTAGGATCAAGTTTGGCCCTGCACCAGGGGTCACAAGTTTTACATGGGTTTATGGAGTGAAAACTTCAGAAACCGTCTTGTTACTAGCCATAAGGCCAAGAACTCCCAAATTTGGCATGTTATTCTTCTAATACACATATTCCCCATTTAGTCCGACTGTAGCCCTGGGGTCAAAGTTTTATAAGGGGTTATATAGTGAAGACTTCTCGACAATCTTCTTGTTTCTAACCATAAAGCATAGGACTAACAAATTTGGCATGTTTTGAGCCTTGGGATCAAAATTTGTCCCACTCCAGGGTTCACAAAATTTTAGATAGGCTTACATAGTGAAAACTTGAGATATCTTTTTTTATCCTTACTGTAAGGCCTAGGGCTCTAAAAATTTGGCATGCCGATTCATATTGTAGACTTCTACCAAGATTATTCCATCTTTTTCATTGAAACCACTCTTCTAATTTTAACCAAACTTTACAGATATCATCTTGCCATGATGTTCTTCAGAATGTCTTCAAAGAATAAAGTTCTGTTAAAAGCTATGGTTGCTATGGCTACAAAACTGAAAAATATTGAAAAACCTTTAAAAATCTTTTCCAAAATCTTGTATTTACTAACGTCATTGTAGCTCATGAAAAAGATACTGCTTTTTAGCTCAACAGGCCTAAGGCCATCAAGCTTATCGTCTCTGAAACTGCTTCACCCAATAAGTCACAAGCTTTACATAGGCTAATATGGTGAGAACTTAAAAGGTCTTCTTTTTCCTTACCTTGAGTTACAGCTGTAATATTGTATGAGTGTAATCTAAATAACCTCTTTCAAAGTTATTCAAGTTATGTCAAAATTAGTCCTATCTCATGGGTCATAAACATGTGCTTATAGCGTGAAAATTCAAAAAATCTTTTTGCTCCTTACCGCAAACCCAAGGGCTACCAAATCTGGATCACTTTTGATTTTTTTTTTTTTTTTTTTTTTTTTTGAAATTAGCCTTGCATCAGGGGTCTTATGTTTTACAGAGGCTTCATATGGACGAAACTTGAAAATCACCTTATTTATAACCATACAGCATAGACTTGTATTATTTTGTCATGTGGCTTTATCTTGTGGACCTCTACCAGGGTTCAAGTAATTATAGCTCTGGGATCAAAAATGGCTTTGCCCTGCGGGTCTCAACTTTCACATGGGCTTTTTCAGAGAAAACTTTGTAAGTCTTCATTTTGAAACCATTTGGCTCAGAATTGAAATGTTTAGTATTTATGATTTATATTTATAAGTCAGTGGAGCGATACAGGGCCATCATGGCCCTCTTGTTTTTTTTATTATTAACGTTATTATCATTATTATTATTATTGACGGATTCCAATAGACTTGCGACTTGTAGGCCCCACGAATAGCGTCGATTATAGATATTTGTTCATTTAGATTAAGTTTCAACAGCTCTTTGCACAGCCTAATATTTCAAGTTTTAGATCAATCTTCATCACTGAATTCAAGGAGAATCATCAACATACGAGGGCTGACCCAAAAGTTCGTGAACAGTATGTGTAAAATAAAAAAAAATTACTGAATATATCCTTCTAAAATTGCTATATATTAACGTCAATATTTATCTATTTGGCAAACTTCATAGTTATTGACTAAATATTTATATAAATACAACCTTTTGACACAGGCAGTTCATGATCCGCAGCGCAGCTCAAGGCGTTCTACATGACGTTACGTCATACAGGGGAATTGCTTAAAGGAGGCACAGAACCCATCTTAGCACTAATGCGGCGCATTTCCAGTACATCTCATGATCTGTTACAATTCTGCAGCACTTACTTTGTGCAAACTCGCTTGACGATTTCCGTCAATCTTTGACCTCACTTGTTCAACAGTGTTCGTATCAGTGACTTTATCTAGTCTGAAGGACAGATGGTCATCCTTCACGCTTTCCCATCCCTCAAATAGCCAATGCTACATATAAACAAGTGACCGACATACGGAAGGCTTGTTTGTAACGCTTTCTGGCATATATTTAGTTTCACCAAGCGTTTTCCTGAGATTTACACAAATTTGTTTGATCATTAGAATTTTTTACGGATCTGTGACGTCCAATTTGAGAACAAACGCTTTAGCCGCTGTTTATATTTGACTCACTTTTAACAAAACTGAAAATTCAACTTGCTATTGATCTTTACAAAATGATGTCATATCCGTAAACGATGTTTACCGCCATTCGGAGCACATACAACAGCTGCACATGCCTGATTGAAAAGACGAAATCTGGGTCCGTATTCACCAACCATTCTTAAGAATATTCTTAGTCTTATTCTTCAAGATTTTCTATATTTGAAAGTAACACAACTTCTGATTGGCTAAATCATATGGTTTAGCCAATCAGAAATTGTGTTACTTTCAAACTTGGAAAATCCTGAAGAATAAGTCTAAGAACGTTCTTAAGAATGGTTGGTGAATACGGACCCTGGACTGCGCCGCGATCTTGATACTACCTTTATTCAAAATTTAATACTTGAAGAAATGGTTGTTTTGCTTTAAATAAAACTTGATTGTCAGAGTCGAAACAATCTGCACTGAAATATATGATATTATGAAAACATTATGACGCCGTTTTTCAAAGAATATAGCGGTGGCTACGATTTGTTTGATCAGCCCTTGTAATGTGATAAAAATATGAACAATGGAATGCCATAAATTTCATCGAATGCATACACAGTCTTGTGGAGTTAAGTTTGTTTTAGCCTTTTCATCGATCGACTTCTTAATTTTTATTCATTAGATCTACATGGTAAAGTAATAAAAAGGGATAATAACCAAACGATAAAAAACAAAACCAAAAAAAAAAAAAAAAAAACATGACCTACAGATTTTTGTGCATTCTATTTCTGATTTTATGTAAATTTACGATAAAATCATATTTATTTCTTTCATTCCAGTTTGATCCATACAAGGACGATGCTAAATCAAAGGTAATTCTTTTGATCAATACCCATTTTGTTTTCAGTGTAATACAGTCATTACGAAAGTTCCTATCTTAAACATGTTTGAGATAAGATTTTGAGTGACGCCATTTGAAGACTATGTGACGCCACTTGTTAATGCAAATGTACGTCTGCCCTTTATTTCCAAAACACGTCAGACACAATTTCCTGTTCAGTTCTGCTGTCAAAACATTGATTGTGGTGAAGCTAGGGTAGCTTTATTTTTAGATTTAAAATAAAGATGTTACATACATGTCAGCTTCCTTGTAACTACATGTATTCTAATCCAAAATATGCATTTGTCAAAACAGTGGGTAGATCCCGTTCAAAAATTTGAAGATTTCACATATGAAGATCATAGGATTTAAGATGTTATTTTGTGTAAAATAATCTGGCATTTGTTGGCTTTTAAGGCTTGCTTTATACTTGTTTGATAAATCTTTATCTAAAAAAAATATGTCTTATCCTATAACGGCAACTTACATGACGGGTGTTTCTTTAATAGCTAATGCGTATATTACATGTTGTCGGATTGTGGAAAACGGTCGGCTTTTGGTTAAAACAAAAAGATTGCCCTTTTATTAGAGTTGGTCCCACTGCTCCTTAATGGTCTCAACATGACTGTCCATTGATTTGAATACACCTATTGATAGCAATTGAATTGGTATCCCAAACAGTGAACCAATCTTGCAGTCCTATCCTGGTGTGCGTTCTTCTTTTAAGATTCCAGAGATAGTGGTTAGTAGAGTATATGTAAACTTTATTCATGAACGACCAAAAACTCCACAGAAACTTTCAAATGTTATTATTTTTCTTTTTTCATCTCATTCATTTTCATTTTTCTTTTTTTTTTTTTCATCTATTTTGTCATCATTTTTCATTATCACTCAAGATGAAAAAAAGTCAATTTATCAAGAAAGAACGTTAGTCAAGTATGTAAACTACGTTTATTTCGACAAAGTCTTACCTTGAGCCCCAATAAACACGCGACCTTTATACCCCTAGTATGAGGAATCAGAAGAGGGCAACGAGGGAGGAGTAAGTATGAGCAAGTATTTTGTGGGTGGTACATAGCTTAACCCTTTCCCAAACGACAAATTTTGGACTGGTCCAAATTGAAAGAGTTTGCAGACGACAATTTTAAATTTGATGAAAATGACAGAAAGTTATCAAAAAGGGTAGAAAACACTGTGGGAAAAGGAGAAATTGCTCGTTACGAGCAATTTCTCCTTTTCCCACAGTGTTTTCAAAAGGCCTGTACTGCAGACACGTGAAAACCAGGGCTTGTTTGGGAAAGGGTTAAACAGTGTGAAAGTAGTTCAGACGAGTGTGCTATAAAATATACACGTAAAAGTTTGTTATCCGTATAATCTAGTAAAGGCCAGCCACACCCCGTTAGCACAGTGGTTTACAAGTCTTTTTTACCTAGGGGTTATGAGTTCGAACTCTATATTAAACTTCTTTCCGAGGACTGACGATAGACAGAGCAACAGGGTGCATTCCTCTATTATAGCTAGGTATTATTCGGCTTTATTATTGGGAAAAGTGTAAATGCTCCTTCAAATTGTGAAAATGGCAAGAAAAAAAGTACACAATGTATATGCTTTCTCAAATACCTGTTTGTAGAAATCTTCATTTCTGTCTAGACTACTCACATTTGTAAAATTTTCAATCATTTAAAGCTTGCACTCGACTGAATACCTTCGCGATGGACTACGTTTTTTGCAGAGAAATGATATTACATATTTCATGGTATAATTGAGCCATGCTCTTGCCAAAGGGAGCTTAATGCATCTATATAATGCAACATACCAAGTCATATTTATGGATCCGAAATAAACATTTTTCCTAACAACCAAATGAATCATTAGGTAGTCTGGTCCTTTCAAATGCGAAAAATAGACCAAAAGCAAAAAACACTTCGACCAATGGCAGCCTGAGTGGAGTGCGAAGGTTGAAATAGGTCGATAACGTTTGCTAATGCCTTAAACCCTCTTTCCACAGAGCAGGGCTCAAAATCTGCCTTACAGAAAAGTATTGAGCAAAGAGAAACGATTGCGACAATTGTACATTAGTATTTCTATGATATACAAAGTGGTTGTGCAATGGCCAATGCATTCTTCGTATACCTATCTGAATTCCAATTTTTTTCTTCGAAAGTAAGTTGCCATTTGTGATCTATAGTTTCAGTTCCTTCTTTCATATTGAAGGAAGATTATAATTTGCATTAAAAAATCGATTATGTAAGTAAATTGTTAACAATTAGCATGGGAATATTTTTTGTAATTATTTCTACTTTCATGCACATTCCCCTGCCGTGTTGATTTTCATGTTTTTTTTTTTTGTTTGTTCATATATTTCATATTCCTCAGTGTGTGTCTGCCTGTACCTCTGTCTCTATTTCTGTCCTTAGAAATAAAAAAAGAAATTATTTTTTTTTAATATCTGACCTTATATTTCTGTTTTCAATATTTCATTTGTGACAGTTAATTTTTCATTGACATTTCATTGATATTCTAGTTTCAGCTATTTATTCTACATGTATATACATTTCATGCATTATATTTTATTGTATATGAAATTATTACTCTTATTTAAGCATTTTTTTTCATCTTTCCATTCATTCAGCTATTTTGCACTCTTGAAGTTTTGTAATATAAATTCGCAAGTCATATAGCACAATATTTAGAAGACGTCCCATGTTGTTGTATATATAATTTGATCATATTTTCAATAAATCAGACATTTCGGTATAAAACTGCATTCAGGCAACAAACCATTGCTTCGTCTGTTTCAGCCTCATCCCGGCTGGATATTGCTCTTGAGATTTAACAAACAAGGCGAAGATCAAGTGCGAAAGGCCCTTACTTTTGCCGGTCAGATCAGCAAGGATGGCGGGGCAGTGTTGGGTATCGCCAGACCATACGGGGTAACAAAACTTATCATGTAGTATCAACCTTTTCATTACAAATATAAACAGACTTGGTTTCCATGCAAGTTTTTAGGTCAAACTGAAACAATGGCTTTTATTACCAGTTATTTTTTTCCGTTGTGGTACCGTAAAATGTAAATGAGAACCTAAAATTCTTAATATTATCTCTTTCAAAATTCATAACTAACACGAAAATTGACTCATTTCCCCCGCCACATTGTTTGATAGCAAAGGCAGATAGCCGAACTTACAGAGCAGTGTATGCAGAGAAATGTCTTAGTACAAGAGCAGTGTATGCAGAGAATCGTCTTAGTCCCAAAGTGGACACCCGAAGAATTGCTCTCTACAATGTTTGATATATGAGTCCGTGCTCCGTAAAAAGGGGATTTAATACATCCGCAAAAAGTATTGACCTAGGTCAGTCTGCATAGTCCGCGCAGGCTGACTTGGGTCGAAACTTTTAACTATCGGCCATTTTTTTCTGCATGTCAAAGGACCAGTCTACCTCATAATTAACTCTTTACCAAACGACAAAATTTTAGACTGGTCCAAATTGAACGCATTTGCAGACTACAACATACATGTTACCGAAAAATGGAAGTTTGTTTTGGGTAGGGCAGGAAACATTGTGGGAAAAGGAGAAAATGCTGGTTACCAGCATTTTCTCCTTTTCCCACAATGTTTTCAATAGGCTTCTACATCAGAGTCGTTAAAAGTCGGGATTGTGTGGAAAAGAGTTAAGTCGATTGTTAGACAAAACGGATTTTATGGATCCATAATTATGAGATGACTTCGTTGGTTTTAATACATCAGGAAGTGGATTTAACCCCCTTTTCCCCGAGTGCTGCTAAAATAAATGTGTACGGTTTTTGATACAATCACAGTGAAACTATGGTGCGTGTTTTAAATATCCATGGACACAGGCGAGTCAGCTGATTGTGATACAAACCGAAGAAAATATGTCTTAGGGATCATAGAATTGTAAAGTCACTTCTTTTGGAACTTACAACCGCTTTGGTTAAAGTTGACTAACGATCATTTTAACATGATAAAAGGACAAAGATGAAAGTGCCCTTTCTAATTTGGAAAATTTACGCATTTTTATTTTTTCCTATGTCATCCTACTTGGCCGGATGGTTTTCTGATATATGCCTTTAAGCCGACAGATTGCCATTAGAAATATAAAGTTAAAAATAAACGGTGTTTGGGTTTTAAGCAGCATAGTAGCTTCTTTGCTGCCAAACAAAAATTACGGATATCCATTATGGCCGCTTGTACCCGAAAAGAAAACGGTAGATCGACAAAAATGAGAGAGAAAAACCTGTTCATCAAAGATGACCACTTTTATCTGAATATACAACATTGCTGCCAATTACGTTCTACAACGTAATCTTTGGTTGCCCCCCCCCCCCCCCACACACACACACACATTACTTCTTTCTTGCTTTGTTTATTCAAGATAAGTATAAAAGAAGGCGGAGATGGCTGGCTGACATTCGGACGAATGATATACTACCAAGGGGGTCGCAGGGAGATACAACAAGCGCCACTTAGAGAGGACACCAACTACTGTGTGCTAGCTATATACTACCCATCATTACGTAAAGCTCAAGAATGGTTCGACAGGTACGTGTATGCGTCTTCCAGCCTAGCTCTCACTGGTGCAACCTTAACAATAGTTAAGGTTGCACCAGTGCAGCTAGGCTGGAAGACGCTTTTGAAATATGATACATTGTAGAATATGATTATTTATGTTCAAATGAATACATTACCGATTAAAAAGATAAAAAATGCTTCGGAGATTTTGGGGGAAAGCGTCCAGAACAAAAGTGTAAACAACAGTGGTAGGTAATAGATGTTTATCGCTGGATTCCGCCCAAACTTGGATGCGATGTAATTTGCATATCCACATACATAAGATAACCACAGGAAATAATATTATGTTGTACTTTTGCCGTATTTTTTTCCTAATTTTCGGCCATTCTTTTCATTTCCTCGCCCGATATTTATGCACGTAAATTTTTGTGTATATAAAAGCGTAACTGCGCTCTTGATTTCAAATTCCAACACTGTCGGTCGATTTAGCAATAAATTATTGTCAACTCGATTGTAATTGCTGCGATACTACCTTATGAACAGCCATTGAAGAGTAATTCGACTCCTGTTTTCTTTTTCATGCAAAGTGAATGGCATACAGAGTCACATGGCCTGCAGCAAGTGATATCCATGGGATACGAAAATATGTGGCAAATCTTCTTTTAAATATCTAGAAACAACAGTTGCCGCTTACTTTAAAAGATAAATCATTTTTCATTCTATGTAATTTATACAATTCCGCAACTGCCAGGGTGGCATTAAGCATAAATCCACAATAATCTTTCAAACAGTAATGATATATATTTTTCTCCAAAATCTTCGGCATTTTGATTGGAAAATAGGCCTGCATGTATGCACTTCAGTATAATCGGCCGTATCAACCAACCACTCTGCGATCAATTCTGAATGTAATTAAGCTGTTTGATTGGCTGAGACGGATTGTCTCAGTATGGTGAATCTTTTAATTAAAAATTTGGATCAAAATCAAGCAGTGTTGGAGAGAACAGTGGTATGTTTATTTTCAGAGATTCCTGGTTTAAGCAGAAAGATTTTCCGTATCCCTATGCAACCGACTGCATTGCTCTGCCCCTCAGTACAACCATTGATCCTCGTAAGTGATGCTACTTTAGTGCTATTGTTGGTCTTCAAATCTTTTCCAAACGACTGAACTTTAAACTTATTCATTTTGAAAGCAGTCTCAAAAGACAAATCTAGCTAAAATTACTGAATGTCTAGAATACCAGTAAATGCTGGGTACCAGCATTTTGCCGTTTTTCAAGGAGGTTTCCAAAAGCTGTCTGCTCCTGGGTCTAAAACATTGGGTCGTTTGGTAAAGGGTTCAACTGCTAAATAAGTTGAAAAAATTACTCACTCAGTTGTAAAAACCCCAAAATTTGTAGTGCGACTTCAAAGTTCTTTTCACGGGAACATACTCAAAGTGCAGGACAGCGTAGGTCTAAGATCAGGGTCCGTATTCACCAACCATTCTCAAGAAAGTTCTTTGTCTTATTCTCCAGGATTTTCCAAGTTTGAAAGCAACACAACTTCTGATTGGCTAAACCATATGGTTTAGCCAATCAGAAGGTGTGTTATTTTCAAATTTGGAAAAATCTGAAGAATAAGACTACTAATGTTCTTAAGAATGGTTGGTGAATACGGACCTAGACAGCACGATATTTGCACTCTGCTACTGATTTACATTGTTCGCCAAAATACGTTAAGATGTGCATACCAGCTTAAGTGTTAACATGGTTTTCACTCTTTTTTTGAACCATGCTCTGGCAAAGGGGATTTTAATGCATCTCTGTGATGTATTATACTAAGCCAGTTATTGCACAATCAGAGATCCATATATTTCATTTAGTCTGACAGTTGACTGAATCTGGTCCTTGGGCATGCATAAAATCTATAAACAGCAAGATATTTCGATCCATGTCAGCCTGTGCGGCCTGCGCAGGGTGACATTGGTTGATACTTTTTGCAAATGCGTTATATCTCCTTTTCACAGAGCATGGCTGTATTAATCACTTTGTTTCAATAGCTTTATGTTAGTTGATGTACATGATTCAATACGTGTCTTTCAAGGCCTAATAAATGAAGTTTTGTCCGACAAAAAAGTTAGTAGCTATCTTGGTGCAGTAAGGGAAAATTAGGGTTTTTTTTTTTAAATATCTTGAATGGAAAATATATTTAGAACTACAGGAAAATGTTAATAGCTGGAAACTGTGATGAATTGAAAACAAAATCATCCTAACTGCACAAACCCAAATCTCAGTGCGAGTACTTGTACTTTGATGAATATAATATCAAGAACTGACGATATTGTCGTTAGAAAGTCGAAATACAAAACTTGTGCTTCATGACATGATTAAGATACTACTGAAAACTAGTTTTGAATCCTGTAAACTCTGTCGAAGTGCTCATCTAGCATGTCTGATAATTTAACACGCAAATATTTTGTTATGCATATCTACAGGACACGCCAAGACTTTAGCGATGACAGAGTACCCAAAGATCTCAGATCCTGAAAGGTTCCGAGAGAATTTCTCCGTACCAACCGAGAACTTGATGCGCTCAAAGTTTAGAGCAACACCTTACTGTGTTAAAGGTAAGTTGAACAAGAAACCGCTTTATGACTTTTTCTAGGGCTTAGACCGGAAAAGTGACACGTGACCTCCTTTTTGTTCATGGATTTGTTTTCTTTTTGCATTTAGCTTTCAAAAGTAAATGTACACTTTAAGCTACTTTGTAAGGCATTCGATTTCTAATCATAGGACATGGTTTCGACTATTGCGCTTTTGCGACCATTGAACCTCGTTTTAATTATACAAATGTCACACAGAAATTAATATGAGAAAGTAAAGTTTTGTTATATCAAAGTTATGGCAGATTTGACCAACACAGAACTGCCTTACAAAGATAAGATGGAGTGAAATCTAGATTAGACTGCTCTACAGGTACACTCTGTCTTTCCCTATCAAGAATTACAGGCCATTTCTATCCGTTTTCAATGTGTGTTCTGCAGAATTTTTTTATTTACAGAGTCTAAAATTTGTACTTGGGGACTAGAAACGTTTTATAATTTTTTGCAGCATTCTCCATAGCAACCGATGATCCAAATCAGCGAGTAGCACGTCATTTCAGGGGATGCTGGATCAAGCGGAATAGTATAATAACATTGAGCGCTTTTGAATCCTTGGCTGACTGCCAACGTTATTTTAAGGACGGTAATGTTGTATTTTTTTATCCGTTCATATTTGCATTGGAGACCAAGTTTCCGCAAGGATCAACACCAATATTCTCCTTCTAATAGCATCTTTCTAAGTAGTTGTTGTATGTCTCGTTTGTCAGCCAATTATGAGACAGGCCATTCTGACGTACAAAATTCAGAAAAGATGATACTAAAGGTAATTATTTAAATGGATGTAAACTGTCTCTTACATTTTCAATTTTAAAGAAAAAACATTGGGTCCAGCGTTGCTCAGAGGTAAAGTGTAGCATTCTTAACCTAGTGGCCCCTGATGCGATTCTCACTCGAAACGCTGGGGAGTGTCCCAAGGCAAAACACTTCAGAGCTCTGAGCTCATGGATGAAACCCATGACATACTCGAATACATGAGCTGTTGCCGTGATTTATTTCTGAAATAGTGTTAAAAGCGGCGTGAAGCACCGTTCAGTTAATCATACATTTCAACATACATGTAACATCGATGGCTTTTACACCTAGTAATCTTCTTGCTTTAAGAATGGACTTGGTTGAACACTTTGAAGGTCCTGCCTTGTTAAAGTGTCCTTGGGCAAGGCAATGCAGAACTTTATCATCAGGAAGCTTAGTTCTGCTGATATCCAGAAAAAAAAAAACACATAAAGAAGTGAGCAATAGCGATAATACCTATGATAAACAGTTGAGAATTAAGTACAAAAAAATATCTTCAAACAAAATGTGAGTCGTTGAGTAAATCAGTGCTTTCAGTGCTTTGATATATATATATATATATTTTTTTTTTTTTTCTTCTTTTACAGGCGAATACCTCCGCTATAAAGCAACTCAAGACCAGGTGTCTGCCCCAACAACCGTCATATTTGATTTAGAACCTGCGGGGCATTATTAAAAACTTTGGTTTAACTCTTTACCAAACGACAGAATTTTAGACTAGTCCGAATTCAAAACATTTGCAGACAACAAAATAAACCTGACTCCAAAACTGAAACTTGTTTTGGGAAGGATAGAAACCATTGTGGGAAAAGGAGAAAATGCTGGTTACCAGCATTTTCTCCTTTTCCCACAATGTTTTCTACAGGGTCGTTACAAGTCGGGATTGTTTGGTAAGGGGTTAAGTTGATCGTTACTCCGGGAAGTGCCTTTACTGATAATATTTATTCTGAGAGGTTTATTCTATTTTCGTAGCGGGAGAATAAAATTACAGCGCACTGTTATAGTCGACCTCTGAGATAGGTACTTTATTTTTACAAAAAGGGGTTTTAGACCCGTGTTTTTACTGCCTTGAGGAAGAAGGTCCCTGAGAGCGTAGTGGGGTATGAGAAAATGTCGGTCACCAGCATTTGTCCTTTTCATATATTATATTATACCTTTTCAATGAGACCATTCAGTAACTGATGAGGTCAGTTTTTTCGGCCCACGGTGACCTATATCGGACCAATTAATTGATACGTCTCGAAAGATTCTGATTTGTTGAAAGGTCGCTATTTTACTTTTTAAATATCGATAAAAATAAGATTTTGGCATTGAATTTCCGATGTATCGGCAGTGGACTACCGTTGGTCGACTATAGTATAATCCAAACAATAAAAATGCAGATAAGGCCAACCAAAGATTTGTACGTATACTAACAAGTTTTTCCGGAACAAGACATTTTCTCTAAAAATGTAAATCTATGTGCCTAACATTGTTTTTTAATGATTGTATAGTATTGTATATATTTAATGTATATGCGGACATTTGTTGACAAAATGGATGAAAGGACATGCAGGAATGCGTGAAGCATAGTCAAATCTGGACTCATCATACACATGTATTTCAATAATAGAAACATATCAGTTCATTTGAGGTACACTGCACCAGAGGACATGTCTCGAGACAGCCGTGAAGCAACGGTTATGATACTAGCAATCAGAACCGCTGCTGCGTTTTGTCTCGGACAAGATTTCATTTACAACTGCTTTGAACAGAAAATAATTAGATAGACACATTGTACTTATTTGTATTAAAGAAGAAGAAATGAATATGAACGGGATATTATTTATTAATTGAATATCACACTTGTGTTTGTCCGAGCGTTTTTTTTTTTTTTTAATTATTATCTCGCCATTATAGAAAAGATAAACACCTAGTAATTCAATCATTTTTAAGAAAAGAAAACTCATTAATTGAAAACAATTCTCAAATTTGACTGCTCAACTAATACGCGATGGTTACCCATTAAAGTCATAAAGTTGTTTCAGGTGAGTTTCCAATGAATGGGATTTACTGTTGATTTGGCCTGACATTTATTGTTCTTTTCTTACTAAATTATGGCGGTTTTATGCTCTTCTGTTTAGTGTTATAATTATATAACTTTGTTATGTTTGTGATATTATTGTATGCTATTTAATCTTCTGTTTGATATAAAAACTTCGCTTACTGAAAAGCTCACCATTTAAAGCTTGATACAATAAGAAAATTTGAAACAACACTTAATTCGGTATGAAGACTGCATGAAAGACCTTTAAAAGTTGAAAGGCTAAACCGAGTTGAAGTTTCTATCACTTATATCTAGCTTTTCTTAATACTCAGCGGATTTGAGCAGTTTCTTGAATACAATTGAAAATATTGTTAAACTTTATATTCTAAACACCGGAAATAGTCGAGCAATATAGAAATTTTTGTTATTCTAAAAAGTAATTTAAAAGACTGCATTACAAGTCTCATGAAACGTGCATCTCTTTCAACCTTCTATGGTGTAGCGGACAACTTTAAAGTGTCTTTGCGCAAAATACAGCTCAAGGTCAGACGCCACATAATATACAGTCTCATCCTCAGTGACAGGTCTATGTTCTCGGAAGTTAAGGATATTCTGGTCAAACAGAGTAGCGAATTCTGAAACTATACTGTTGCCTGAAAATGATATTTTCATTTAAGTCATTCACTTCAGGTGGGATCTTCAGTCTATTAGGATTTGTGCTATTTTTGTAAATAATTTATATTGAGCTAGAAATGATGCTTGCCTACGTTTTTTTCCTCAGCTACATGTTTCATTATCTTAAAAATTGAAGTTTCTCTCAAAAATATAAAGATTATTTGAGGTTTAATATCACTTTTAAAAGCTTATGCATGAGTAATGCGTCGGCAACAGTTGTGAAAAATTATATTTGATTATTGAACAGAACTAGGGCAATTTTGTTTCTGACTATTATCAACCAATAAATATATGCTTGATTGTTTTTCTAATGTGTTTTTGCCACATCTTTCAAAGGGAAGATATTTTAAGATAACTGTGCAGTGGAAATAGATAATTCGTTGGTCATAACGAATTATCTAAAAAAAAAATCAAAAAGTGGTTCGATTAAGGTAATTTAATTATTCCAGTTTTCGTGATATTATACTCTGTTGGATGTCGTTATGACAGATACAGTTGTTCTCCATGACTCTTGCCCTACCTTGATATAAGCGATTACAAGGATATTCCAATAATTGCGTGATTTCGCGCTTAACGTATGTTTTTTTTCCAAGTAAGTGTATAATTTCTCACTACGCAAGAAATTATTATTGAGTTACATGTACAAGCCGGGGTTTCAGCAACTCCTTCAAACCGGTACAATGTGCCCTGCATGATTGTAATGATATCAACCATTTGTACTGGCCTTCTGATCATGTATATTACAGAATGTGATAAAAGTATGGAAAGAGAATTTATACCTCTTATCCAACCCCTGGTGATTTTCTGTAGCCACGCTGTTCTTTTCCATATCCTGTGGACTAGAGACTTCGTCAATACCTTTGTGCCTTTGTTGGAAGGACCGCACTCTTAAGTCTTTGACTCAACTCTTTTCGTGTGGTTTTTTTTTTTGAAATGCATATATTTGAACCGATGCTGTATCATTACTGTTTAAAGACTAATTCAGTTTTTGACTAGTATCCTCGATTCAGCTGGGCGCATATACAATAAGATTGTGACACAGTTTTGGTCGCTTGTCAGATTTTGTAGGTATTGCTGAATCCCGGCTCGTTCAATACTTCTCAGTGATTTCTATATGTGCCAAATGGTTGGTTTGTTGTTTGTGTTATTTTCTTGTTTTGTATACTAACTCTGAATGACTAGAACTTCAAATAAACATTACCTTAAATACTCCACAAAACAAAAATGAAAAGCATTATTAATCACATTCAAAAGAGTTCAGTCAATTACTCATACACAACATTTTGCTATGAACAAAGACACTGCTATAGATGTACACCTTATGTTCGGGCACGAAGGTTCATGAACTAAATATTTGTCACGGCAAACGGACGGATAAATCTTCCTGTTGAGGAAAGTATTGTAATGATACATGTTGCTCTAGAAACTTTATATTTCAAGCAAATTTCACGCACCACAATTTTTGAGGTTTATTATACACGATGTCATCTTTTTTCTTTGAAATGTGTTAGACTTATGCCAAAGTGATGTTAAAGAATAGCAAAGAGTTTCTTTTTGATACACTGCATAGAAAATACTGGATTTTTGACGACATGCTAAGGTAAAAGTTTTTTTTTCTGACTTTTTGTGCTTAATTTCATCAATTGGATTATACATCACATTCAGCATTCGTGCGGATTTTCTGATATCACAATAGTGTTATAAAAAACTCATGTTCTTTGAGTATCGACTTAAACCATTAAGACGCGATGTCTGCAAAGATTGCAAACTTTGACGACACATTTATTGTATCATTGAACCTGGACATAAGTTCGCTGGAATGTGATGCATAACTTAGTCGTTAACATTAAGATAAACAGACACAAAAAGCCGATTACTTTGTCAAAATATCACCGTTAATCGGTGCAGTAAATCAAAGCAAAAACTGTCTGAGCCCAAACCTGAAAGTACTAAATTACGTTACAACGAGAACCAAGTTGTCAAATAATGATATTTCAGGGCTCGTTACCTTGTCAGGGGGGTCAATACTATCAGGTTTAAAGGTATCTCTTTAGATTAGTCTCCCTTCCAACAACGACAACAAAAAGAAAAGGGAAAAAAAAAAGACGTCAAAAATAATAGCAAGTTTCTGATAGGCAGTGTTGTTTAAACCAAATAGAAATCCACGTTCCTGTTATTATTTGAAAACAAAAATATTTCGATCCCAGCATTTTAAGAGAAGTGCCAGCCAGGCTGACATGTTTTGTATTTTAAAGATAGTAACATGGAGCTACATGTATAGTTTTTTTTTTTAAGTTATTATCCAGTTCATGTGCACATTTTATTGTACATTATTGTGATTTTTTAGATTTTAAATATGAACTTATTAAATTATTCATATTTGTATGTAATTTAGATCTTTTCGTATATGTACTGATTTTAATCTGAACTAGACTGTTAAAAGTTTTATAAGTATATTGTCACTTTTCGATTCAAGATTTGTGTATGTACAGGGAAAACAGAACGCTTTAGAAATTAGGGAAAATTTCACTTTTTTTGACTGAGATAAAAGTAAAGCTTACATTTGCTTGTCGGGTTTCTGTTACTATTTCTACCCATTTTGTTTATTTTTCCACCCTTTGAATAGTTGCTCATTACCTTGCTAAGGGTCCCTATAACTGTATATAACTGTATGACATAACAGAGAAATAGCACAACAACTGACAAAATACAGATTGTAGCGTCATTTCTAATTTGTTTTAAATTTTCTTGTTCCGGTACACTTCATCTGTATTTGATAATTATATTACAACTACAATCTTTTTATTGTTACAACCAGCAAGTCGACACAAAGAGTAAATGACACAGCTAGAAAAATACGGCGAATACGCTTAGCAGGGCACCTAATGCAGAAGAAAGGACAAATACATCCTACATTTCGGTAGAAATGATTCAGCCTCAGCTGATATACCTGAACAAGCAATGCAACACATGACGACACAGCCTATCTCATTTGCATTTGTAAAAGGGAGGTAATAAGGATAGCCACAACTTTGTTTATACGTTATTTAGCTCTTTACCAAACGACGAAATTATAGATTGCTCCAAATTGAAAGCACTTGCAGACGACAAAATAAATGTGACCCGTAAAATTAAAATTTTAAAAAGAGTAAAAAACATTGTGGGGAGAAAAGGAGAATATGCTGGTTACCAGCATTTTCTTCCTTTCCGATATGGTTTTCAAAAGCTTTATTTCTAAGAGTCATTAAAACTCGAGATTGTATGGTAAAGGTTAAAAACAAGGAGAATACTTTGTTAGTATCCTTATAAACGAAGGACAATTATACACCAAGAATTTAGATCCAATACAAGAACAAAAAACATCTTAAATCCTGACCCTCCTGTGAAATTCCCTTTCCCCCATCTTCGTCTGCAATAGTAGTAAAGGGGAGTAGCCTGGGTCAAATGACCCAGGCTACCCCCCTTTTTGGAGATTTTTGACCCGGTTTACCCACCCTGGCTAGGTACTCTGGGTCAAATTCCGGTCAATTTGGAGAATTTTGGGTCGATTTGGGTAAAAAATGGCATTTTTGCTTCCCCCCCTCCGCCTTAGTCTACCCTCCCAAAATGCCATTTTTACTTTCCCATACCATTTTTGCTTCCCCCCCTCAAGGCGAGTAGACCGGACCAGATTCCGGCAGATTCCGGTTATTTGGAAAATTTTTGGGTGACAATTTGAAAAGATAGATCTTTCATGGTAGATGGTTAGCCCTGAAAAGGGCTGTTTTGTTTGGAGATTGTGTTTTTATGCACAACCTCCAACTTTCCCACAGGCCGGACAGCTGTTTGCCGCTCGTCTTCTAAGTCTTCCCATTTGACTTTCGTCTAAGTCGAAGTTCAACGAGAACGACGGCTCGTCATCGTCATCCCAACATTCTGTTGTCGGAATGACAAACTCCTTCTTCTTCTCTCTTGTCATCTCCGCCAACTGTCTATCTATCTTTTCTAATTTCAGATGGAGGGTCTCAGCCACCCTCATCAGATTCTTCACGCTCTTTCTGAGATCTTCCATCGTGAAATGAAAATGATAAAATAGAGTCGGCTTTTATAGCTTTTCAGGAGGATTGACTTGTCTCATGACGTTATTTTTCCTATATTTTCCCGCTTCAGCGTTTCATGTTTTTTTGACTCCGAATTAACGTTGACCAATCCATAGCTTTGTTACAATTTCTTGTTCGGGACAGAAAAACTAGAGTTTGATTATCTTGTGTTTTTCTGACTATGACTTTTCTGAGTTTAATGCTTCTGAGAGAAAGACTTGTCAATTTGAAAAAGTTCTTTTCTTGGTATATGGTTAGCCCTGAAAAGGGCTGTTTTTTGTGTAAAATACACTTTTTACCCTCTCTTTTCTCTATCCATATTTTCCGCTGGATATGGGATCCGTATCAGATGCTCCACTTCATGTTTGATACATCTGATACGTTCTCTTTCTTCTAACCAGTATAGGAATGCGAGGATAATTGTCAATCCAAACATTGTGAATATCGGCTTATCTCTACGATAGTTGAGTAGTAAATGTTGACCAATGCATATTTTGTTACATTTTTCTTTAGTGTTTTGAGTTTTAGTTGACAATTTTGAAAGAAAGATCTTTTCATGGTAAATGGTTAGCCCTGAAAAGGGCTGTTTTGTTTTTTTAGTGGTTGTGATTTTTTCAACTTCTAATGACAGCAACCGAAATTCGCCTGGCAGATGGGGCATACTCCAACTCTTTTTGTGATCGTCATTACTCCGTTATTGAAAGTTATCTTTCTCCCAAATTTGACATCAACTAAAATAATATCAGGTGTTGTCTTTAAGAATAGCTGAACTAATCTTTCACCGAGGACTTTGTACGGTTGTGATATACGCTGTAGTTGTACGGGTTGAGTGTTTAGCAGCAATATCTGCTGACCGGCATCTAGATAGTCTTTGAGAGTCTCACGCAGTTGATGGTTGATTTCCTCCATATTGTTCTGCTCCATATTGTTTTTTAACTCCCGAACTGGTCAAGAGCTGAGAGTCGAATGATGAATGTATTGGGAAATATCAGGCTTTCTTTATACGATAGCAGGAGGATTGAAAAAATAAGAGCGCGGACCTGGTGGAAAGCATATACATTTTTCCCAACTACGTTTTCATGCTAATATAGTAAAAAAGTTATGACTCGTAGCATGGGGAAAAATGTAAGCAGATTGGAGTCTTTTTGGGAAAAACAGAATGAAAAACTCGACTGCTTTTTTGAACTTTTTTATTGAACAGAACTGAAACAATGAACATATTTACAATAAACTTAAAAAGACAAAAATGAACATAATATCAATAAACTGTTAACAATAAAAATCATTTTTGAGAATGTTTTTTCACTGTTTGTGGGGAGAAGTCTCTGAAATTTTCTTGTATAGATTTCCGTAGTGTTGATTAAACCACGATGATACATTTCGATCGTTTCGATGGTGTTCCGTTGAGAGAAATTTCTGTTGAAGATATTTCTGTATATTATATCCTCTAGCAACAGCATCCAATGCGAAGATACAGTAAATTCCGCAAACTTTGCCCTGTAGACTCTGAAGAGTTTGTCGATTGTATCTCCACGAATAAGAATGATTGTCTAAAAAGTTAATAATTTCTGGCTCAAATGGTGGTAGACCGTAGGGATCAAAGTATAGTACATTGCCATTATTGTCAAATATCACGGCCACCCAGTGTTCTCCTGAACCGGTTGATTTCTCTGTGTTCACAATGTAGGCTTTCACATGATTGGGTTTTTGTCGAGGTAACTGATCTTTTGCACAGACTTTTGCCTGTAGATTTTTTATCCATGTTCCATGATCCAATATGTATTGAATTTCAGAAGTATACATTTTTTCTAATCACTTTTCCAGGCTTGTTTTACTTTGTCACACCAATATTTTAAGAACGACTCCGTGATATCAGATAGAATGTTTTGTTTTATATTTCGCCAAAATCTGTAGGCTTCCGCATAGTCAGTTTCATCGAGTTTCATTTCTACGAGTTCAGGATACCATTTTTTCATGATTCTGTATGGATTTAATTCCTTCATGGCTTGTTCTATGAACATATCTGTATGTTCTTGTCTATTCTTGAATAAACATAGTTCATGCTGTATTTGACTGGGATGATCCACTTGACATCCGTAACACTCGTTGCGAACTTCACTGGCTATTAGATTTTGTAGTTCTTTAATCATATGTTTTTCAAAGCTGTTGTGAATGTCATTTTTCCGAGTAGAAAGACACTCTGAGGTGGAATATTTCACTTTTTCTGCTTCTTTTCTCAGCGAAATAGCAAATCTGACTCCCGACATTGTTTATTAGTCCTGAAAAGGACTGTTTTTTTCTGATATATCTTTTCAAAAGTTGATTAGTCCTGAAAAGGACTGTTTTTTCGATATATCTTTCAAAAGTTGATTAGTCCTGATAAGGACTGTTTTTTTGTGAAAGCTATCTTTTTCGATCAGAGAGTTTCTGTTGATTTTTTCAGGATTAATAATCTGTGATGATTTCTCTCAAACTGTTGATTTCAATCTGATTGTCAAATTCAGCAAAGACAATAACGTTGATCACTGTTGCCAAGGCTTGCGCGAATTGAAGCTCAATGCGAAGACTTCCAGTTTTTATAGGGTGAAGTTGTCCTTCTTCACTGCCTTGATCGGGTGTCAAATCGTACCCCCACAAACAGTATCCACCAACATAGTCTTCTTTAGCAATATCAAATGATTTATTGAGTCCTAAGGCTGAGACAGCCTGATACATAGACAAATATGATTTCAAATACAACCCATTTTCAAAGTCAGGCTCAAAGGGTCTGTTATGAATACTGTGTCCATTACATGATACATCTATTTTTGACAGATTAAAGTGTTGAAAGAAAAATGGATTGTTAGCATAAGCCCCATTATAAGCAGCATTTGTTACCATTGCAATGAAAACACGTTTTGGAAGCTGGCCTTGAAACAAATGATCTTCAATTTTAGACTGAAGTCCATTACCGATAGTAAACGTCTTTACTTCTACCCTACGGATAGGAATTTTCATGTTTTGCTGAGCTATGAGATGATTTAGATCATTTGCAACAACAGGTAACAATTCAATATTTCGTACATGAAGACTGACTGTTTCCATTACAATTTTTGCATCTGGTGCAGCAGTACCTCCTGTAAGGCAAAAGTTTGATGAGGATCTGTTTAATCTAAGTCTGATTTCAACTCCATTAGGTAAATATTTTTCTTGCTGAAATAGATCAAGATGCAATCGTCCGAAAAGCTCTGCAGTTCTGCTTAGTCCGATTACACCGATTCTGTTTACTAGTCCAGTATTTCCCGCATCATGGTTGAGTGTTTCAAATTGCCCACTGGTGTCTTCAATCCAAAGTGCACCAGCTTTCAAAAACGTAGTCTTGCTGTCAGCATTATAGGACAAAAGATTTTCGATATATGCTCTGTACGGATAGGTATCTGAATTACTGCTGATTAGTTTATTATTTAGATACAAATCAACGCTGCTAAACATACTATGCAGGAAATTGTTTACAGGTGCCACATTTGAACCGACTTCTAAATTAGTACCGTCAGCTTTAACGATTTTGAATTTGATATACAAATACGATTGTGACAAATCTGTCCAATGTTCGGTTTGAGGTGGTATGATGAATTCTATCGGCGAATTGCTTGTCAAAGATGCTATTGGAAAATGTTCAACCCATTGACTTTCTTGCATCGTTGTCATTGTAGGTGGTACAGAAAGAACATTGAGTTCTGATTTACTGCATTCACAAGATCCGTTTTGCATCATTTTTATATAATATATATATAATATATATAATATATCAATCAAATATATCGAGAGTCCTTGATCTACTGTAATGATTTCTTTGTCTTTTATTAATGATCTTGCCCTTGCGAGATCGAGAAGATGAATGACGTGACTTTTGTGATTTTCTTTTATTTATCCCCGGTATTAACTGTTGTGCTAGATCATGAATGGCTTGTTTTCCCCTTGAAATTACAACTTTTTTAGGGTTTTCACCACGTAAAAGGATATCTCTTGCCGCCCCTAATCCTTGTCTGATTCCTTCTTTTTTTACAGCATTCAACCCAGATTTGACCAAGGGTTTAAGCAATGGAGTCACTGTTTTAAGTGCTGATCTAAATAGGGAACCTAGTCCGTACCCATACTGATGTTTTTCGCCGCGATAAACTGGTAGCATTTTTTTGATCAAATATTTATTTGTCAAATATTTTTATTTTTTCTGTCTGAAATGTAACTTGACGATTGTCTTACCAATAATAAAATGAAACGGTATACCAGAATCCCCTGTTATTTGAATGTGAATAGTATCGAAATCAGATTTCGAAACGGGGACATAATGCGGTAATGTAATTTCATGGTTGATATGTTGGGCTTCATAATTATTTTCATCTGATATGCTTGGTTTGAACGGTAGAACACGAAGTATGGGAGCCAATGTATCACCCACTATAGTGTATTCAGCAACATCTGAATAAACAAACAGATGATTGTACCCAGCATCAATGTTAGGACTGTATTTAAATACCTCTAAAATATTTCTACTCGAAAAAATTATATCATTTTTGAATTCTGGTGATCCTCCCAGTTTTAAAAACAGCTGTGGATGAAATTTGAATCCGGTTCTTGTTATATTTGTGAATGCCAATTTCGGTCGTTTGCTTGAGGTTGAATAGCTAATAGACACGCCGATTGAATGCTTCTGAAAGATTTCACTTAGGTTATTTTGAATCAAATCGTCCATTACCTCTATAACATGTTTTGCTGAAGTGTAGCTACCCGGTGAAAAATAAAATCCAATTGACCATTTTACTGCTTCATTTTTTTCGTTTCGTTTTATTGGAATTATCTTCATATTATCTCTTCTTCTATCTGCCGCTGCTGCTGCATTGTATAAATTAACATCTGCAGTTATAATTTCGAACTTTGCTTCTTCTTCAGTTATGTTTAAAAACTGAGAGGGGGTAATAAGATGAACTAATGCAACTTCCCAATTTTCCCTATCAATATGAATTGTTTTTGGTAAATGAACTTTAAAACAGCACTGTGTGTTTGGATAAAGGTTTATGGAACTATCGCTAGGTAGAGTAAGATAAAACGAATTCATTTTTTAAATTTTTTGATTTAGTATTTTTTACTGTCAACGAGATCAGCCCCACTAGTTGTTTTTTGTCCAGACTTTGTGAATTTTAGCCCTGGAGATGGAAGAATATACCCGAGTGAACTGCTTAACAGTATCAACCACAATTCACGATCTTGACTTTGAATACTTAAATGTACTATCGAGGTTGCAATAATTGCGTAAATGACTAATATCTGTGAAATATACGTAAACTGATTCTTTGGAACACGATTTCCACAGCAGTTGTAATTTTTAGTACTAACACTATCGACACTTTCTGTCCCAGTCTCAATGTTTGACTGTGAATTTATCATAATTGTATTGTCTTTTTATTTTTCCGATCAAGATACCAAATGCGATTCTGGTATCCAACTTTGAAATTTTTTTGGATAACCTTTCCAATTGACTTTTATTTCTTTGATTATTTTTTTGCCCTCACGTCTTGTACGTCTATCAAGAACTGAATCAATTTCATAAATTTCATCATCTTTTATCAATTGAAGTTCGTATTCATAATAAGTCCCCAAAATTTGTTCACCCTCTAAATCTTTTATTTTATAGGTGATAGGTGAAAATGTCTTGTTAACATGAGTGATTTCAAATATTTCTTGAGTCCAATTTGGTAAATAACCTTTATCAAATGTACGTTTTGTTTTATTGATACGAACACGATCTCCAATTTTGAATTTTGGCTTTTTTGTCATTGCAATTGTCGATAAACGTGGATACAGATTTTTCGAAATTTCTGCCTCATTTGATTTTGTTACCATTGCAGGAGATGTTTTGATACTTCTGTGAAAAGTATGATTGTAATTCTTAACTAAAGAATTCAATACGTCAATGTAACGTCTTGTTTTCTTGTACGTAAAGTATTTCCACATTCTCGTTTTTAAAGTTCGTTGAAATCTTTCAACAATACTTGCTTTCGTCTCTGGATTTTCAGTGGTAAAGAAATGAATCTGATTCTTTTTCAAGTATTGCTGAAACAGTCTGTTTTTAAATTCCGAACCTTTATCTGTTTGAAGTGATAAAGGTTTTCGATTTGATTTCTGAACAATAGATTGAAATGCTCGAATCAAAGTTTTTCCCATCTTATTTGGAATAGGGATAACCCATGAAAATCTTGAAAACACGTCAATTATACAAAGTAAATATTTCTTGTTATCATTTTGTCTTGCTAAATGTTGCATGTTAGCCAAATCAGCCTGCCATTGATAGTCTATACCACTTACAATAGTTTTTCGTCTTTTGAAACGACGACGAATTGGTTTATGTAAGGTATAGGTGGATTCACCTCGTAACCACTCTTGAACATCTTTGTATCTTATTCCTTTCAAAACAGGTTTTGCAGCGTGATACAATTGCTTTATTCCAGTAAATGCGACACTACTTTTTGGATCATAAAACAATTTTCTTAACACGTAATCAAGTTTGTAATCAAGTTTAGGCTTTACCAGGATTCCCATGACTGAAGCGTTTTACGGCTAGGGGTCTTTTTTATAGATTTTGGTGGAGTTAACAACTCTTTAGTATAGAATTGTCTCAGTCTTTCTCTTTCTTCGGGTTTCATGTATGGAGATGATTCTTTTATTCTTTTTGCAGATTTTTTAACACTTCTTGTAAGCGATTTCCTTGCACTTTTTTGTACGCTTTTTGGCGTGTGAAATAAGTGATCGGATCCGCCGTAGGATTCTTCATCTTCACTCACTGATTTAGTCAGTGATTTATCTTGAGCTTTTTGCATCCATCTCCATCTATTTGAGTTACCAATAACTTCTCGCGGTATATTGCTTTCGTGTAATGCCTTTGAAAAAGTTTTCCATCCTCTAGGTTCAGTACCTTTTCTCTGACGAATTGTATCATTGATAAGATCGATGATATTGGAACCATGAATGCGTACACCTTTGTATGACACGACTCCTTGTTCGTCCCAAGTTAAATTATTGTTATCTTTTATCATACTCAAAAGTAACTCAGCTTTTCTTTTCATGGTTTTTGGTACGCTTTGCAAAATTTGATCATGCAAGGTAACAGATGCTGATTTCTGTATACTGTCATCATTTTTTATCGTTGGAAGTGAGTTGAACAAAGTTGGTCTTGCTTTTTGAAGCGAATTTTGTAACTTAAACAAAGTTTCACCATACCTTTGAGCCTTTTCTGTTTCTGACAAATCAGTGCTTTGTAAAATATGACCCATATCCTGCCGAAGATGTGCTGCATCCACAACTTGCGGATTGGGTGGTAAACGAGGTTTATGATATTGCTCGTCTTTCCAACGATTCATATTTTCTAAAACCTGATAAGGCACGATAACCATTTTTTTAACAGACATGATTTTTTATCTACAAGATTTTTCAAGATTTTTATCTATAAGATTTTTATCTATAAGGATTTAAGTACCCCTCCTATTCCTCCGATAACGGCTTTTCCTAACAATGGTAATAATACAGGTGCAAGTAATGAAAGAAATCCACCTTTTTGATTTAATATTTGTTTTTTATTTTTTACAGAAGCCGATTTCGAAGCTAAACGTCTGATATGTTGTCGGCTTGAATACAATTTCTTCTTCTGAGCTGATGATAAATGTACATTGCCTTTTAAAACGTTATGACAACATTCCGATATACATCTTATCACTTCTGGTGATGAATCTTTTACAAGTTTTTTACGTATTTTTGGTGTAGCCTGCATCATGGCCATAACCATTGAACCATGTTTTTTTATCAGAGGTGTTTTTCTTTTCATGTTGACTTTAACTCGATATCGGATTAAATGATAATACAACGTCCATGTCGCTATCATTTATACCTGATGTTTTTTAACATACTGTTTTTTCAAAAGAAAACTTTTTAACATACTGTCTTTTACAGTCAGATTTACTTTTTAAGAAAACTGTGAATAGAGAGCGTCAACCAATGTGTCAGCGCTAGCCATGGACGAATCCACGGGAACGGATCTTCCTTTCCCAAGGTCAAGCATCTGTTTTTTTTCGTCAAGTTTATATCTTCCTGTGCCGAGGTTATATCGTAGCATATCTTCTATCATCCGTCTATATTTTCTTAATCCTTTTTTATGTTTAGCCAATGTATTTGGAGACCAAGCGACGGATGGAATTCTTTGAAACGCTATTTTTTTGCCTGGTAATATAAATCTTGAATACTTTCTTTGATAATTCCGCATTCTTTCACCAAGTATTTCCTCTCTAGATTTTGGATATTGTTGATGTTCTGAAATGGTACTTGCTACAGGGGTTCGTTTTCGGGTAGTAACAAATCTTTCATCAATCGTAATTGGAGCATGCTTCTTTGCTGGAGTACGCTTTTTCGGAGATTTTTTCTTTTGAGATTTTTTCTTTGGAGATTTTTTCTTTGGAGACTTCTTCTTTTGCGGAGCACGCTTTCTTGGAGATTTTTTCTTTTTTGGAGATTTTTTCTTTTGCGGTGCACGTTTTCGTGGAACACGTTTTCGAGTTTGTCTTTCAACTCCAAATTTTCTGATGGTTTTTACTCCATCCCATCTCAGTAAGCTTCTGATAATAACACCACCTAGAAATCCTCCCCCTCCAGGTTTTAAAATGATTTTACGTTTACTTTCCTCGTCTATGGATGGATCTGCTAGCCGTTCAATATCTGTTCTATGTTTTGTCATGTACATTGTGGTTTGTTTTGGTAATTTGATTTTATTTTCAATGATGTTTTGCGCAGCCAGCGTAAACCATTTTAAAATTTCTTTTAATCCTGCTTTTAACACAGCTTCTCTTTCATGTCTATCGGTTTGTTGGCTTAAATTTCGCAAAGCAGCTAAAACTGAACTCGGTGTTGATGGTAAAGCCATGTTTACTCACGGGTGTGAATCATAAAAATGATTTATGTTCAAAATGTTATTCTCTTTTAAGCAAGAATTCTGCATAAAGTTTTTTAAGCAGGAGAATAAATAATGGGTCCTCTTTCAGTTCCTTGTGTACGCCAACGATGAAATATATCTGCTCGTAGTCTTAATTCTTTTTTTGTTTGTGAATGAAAATCTATGACTAAATAACCATGATCCGTCGATGTAGCATCTTCATAAGCAGGTAACAAATGTGGGGCTTGCATTTGGTGAGCTAGTGTTTTAATCTGATTCTTATCTCGTTCATTTCGAAATAAAATCATATATCTGGAATTAAGACTTATGGTTCGACTCGATTTCGACTGCTGAAACATATTTTGCGTGATGTAAATCACACTTGCATTACGATGGTGTCCTTTTCTTGTAAACCAAAGTTTAATTTTTTCCTCATCTTTTTCACCCAACATATCATCAAAGACAATTAAATGTGGAATAGATACATCACTGACAATTTCGTTTTCATCGTCAGGAATTCCCTCCACGAATTTTATCAATTTGAACTGTGAATTGAACTTTTCTTGCATAAGATTGTAAGCATGCTGCCATTCTTTGTAACACCAAACAACTCTTTCAGGAACGATGTTGAACAAGTCTTCTCGATAGTCAATTAATTTATGAACGAACTCTGTTTTTCCGCATCCACTCGGTCCTGTGATGAAAATATTACAAGGGTGTTGAAACAATATGGATTGTACATCCATATTTTTTTACTTTTCTCGTTAAAGGCTATTGATAAAATGACAATATCAATGAAAATAAAAGCATTTTTATTGAACAGAGGTGAACAATGAAAAACATTTTTTTACAACAAACATTTTTTACAATGCAAATTCACAAATGCCTCGATTTTTCCACTTGTCTTCATGTTCCACAACAGTTTTGTGCAATTGTTCATTGCCCAAAAACAAACTATATACACTGTCCAAACCACTATATTCACACGTTCCTCTAATTTCAAAGACGTTTTTGAATACTGCTTTTGTCGAAAGAGTTGAAAGTACGATTTTTTCTGTGACATCTCTATCAAATAGGAGATACCCTTCCATGATATCCACTCCTTCTGCATTATCTCTTGATTTTGTATACCGTAAGTAAAAGTTAAACAGGACTGATTTCATTTTCAGTAGATTCAGATAACTTTCTTCTGGTCTTCCTATGATAATGAATCGCCATCGACTTGTGACTTGCAACTGCTTAGTGAAATAGTCACTTTTCCACAAACAAGCTGTTAAATACCCTTTGATAGGGGTATCAAAGTTTGACTCAGTTATTAGCATTGTAATAAAGTCGTGCATGCTATACAATTTACAAGATGTCTCTCCTTTTGCAACTCCCTTATGCAATTTATCTATCCAAAATTGCACACATCTGAATTTAAGGTTAAACTGTGTTCCTTCATCGAGCGTGTGTTGTCGAACAAATTCTCCATAAACTTTTTCACGTAGCTCTATGGGTAACGGTAACACTGTTGCCATTTTTCACCAAACGTCTAATATTTTTTCCGTCTTACTTTATCTGTTTACAGCAAAACAATGCGCTATAGAAATTTATTTTCTCAGACTTTTATAACCATAGGGCACAGTGTCAGTAGCATTTACAATAACTCTTTTGGTATAGACAGAGCGAAACGTTTTTGTCTGCGGTTCACTGGTCACTGTTCTATCTCTATGTCTTTTAATTTTACAATCATACTGAATTTTAATTTCTATCGTACGATCCAAAGCACATTTTGAATAGGTATCGAAATTCACCACCTGCTTGGTATTGTAATCCAAAGTAATTCCCTTCACTTTACATTTACTTATCTCTTCTCCATCTTTTGTTTTCATTTTGTAAGCATAATTTTTAGGCCCAAGCCCTCTGAATTGGGTAATTTTACAGTCAGGCTCTTCATCAGTCCATTTTCCTAACCTACTGTTAATAATGGGAGGATTCCATAATGCAGGATCATGAATGTACATACAACTATCTGTATCGAAATACAGAACTCTATCTTTTAACTTTTCAAGAACGGCGTACAATTCCAACCTTGCATAAGCTGTTACGTAAGACCCTACTATCACGTTGGCTGTAGCGTGGGTATCGATATGTTCCAATTTTGATTCATAGTTAACCAAGATGAATGGACAGTCCTCGTCAAAGATTTCTACATGCTTTACAATGAAATTGGGGTTGGTGACTAATTCGAAATATTTAGACGGATCATTGATGTATTCCGTCTGAGTCAATTTTTCACGCTGGGCTAATTTTCCCCAAAGACAGTTCAACATAATCTTAGCAAACGATCTTCTCCCAGGATTTTTTTGAATACAACTTGGATCAAGACGAACCCCTTCTGCCTTCTCATATTCACAAACGAATTGATCTTTTTCCGAATCTGATTGACACCAATTTGGGTAACCACTGGCTTCTTGCTTAATTTTCAAGAAATTATCCACATAGCCTTTAAAGAACTGATCCGAAACAGATTTGAAATGCCAGATTTCATACACTTGTATTAGCCGATAGCCACAGTCAAGAGCTTTGAATAATTCAAAGGTAACCCAAGTTCCAACCAAAGCTCTCTCTTCTTCACCGTGGATACAAATGTTTGAACTTTCTTCTGCACATTTCATACAGAGTGGAAACATCATTTTATTGTTACAGTGAACTGGAAGAATGGGATGAAACAAATCCATTGGGGGTAGAACTTTACATTTAATGAGTCCTTCATACTGACGAATATTGTTCATCTCAATATTCTCACTAGTCAAAATTTCTGGTTGGCCCACAGGATAGGATTTATGTTTACAAACATAAGGGTACAGAGAACAGATATCAATGTACTTGATTTCCTTCTTGCTTTTTTCATCAACATCATAGCTAATTTTTATGGCATTACATCTTCCCCCAGACAATCCCTCCCTCGGGTCGATGGGGTCCAAATGTGGATATAACTTTTCAATGAGTTTTTTGTACTCTTTATCCTTCATCTTAGCATCGAATTCATGCTCCCAAATGGTTACGACGTTATACCCCATTTCTTTGATATCTGCTATACGTTTAAAAGTATGTTCGTACAATTCAGACATGGGTCTCCCATTGATGGGGTTGATCTGTTTTCGATCTGTATAACATACAGGACAACCATGATACAAATCCCCAAGGAATTCATAGACAGTGTTTGATTGACGGTGAAAACCATCTACAGTATATCTTCCGATTTGAACTTCCCCACCATTTTTTGCATGGCGAATATGAATACCTTTCTCCCGAGCTACGCTTTGAATCCAGCGTATCGCTTTCATAGAAAAACGACGTCTGGACGAATCTTTACTTGAAATGATGGCTATCTGATCTTTTGGTAAATATTTGCTTCGCCAGACTTTGTTACAGGCATCGGCGATGGTAATTGCCTCTAAAAATGGACAAATACCACCCTGTTCGATAAACAGCTTTCTGAATTCAGCACATCCCCGTCTTAGGATATCGACATCGGACCTACAGTACGATTCCATCTCTTTTTGAAAATTGAATTCCTCACCCTTTTGAACTTTGTCATTATACCAGACTATGAATTTCGACCTACCCTCTTCAGACATTGAGTCGGGTTTGTAATAAGACATATCCAAGTATGGTCCAATATAACTCCAAAATTCATCTGTATTTGCCCAGTGAGGAAAGTAACCTTTTTTCATTTCTTGAAGACCAAATGTGGCTGGAAATTTCGCCAGCCCAAAGTTCATGAAATTAAAGGAGTCGATCAGACGCACACCATTCAATTCTAACTTCATAATATTGTTTCCATTCATGATCAATTTTGGAAGTTTTAACCCAACTTTAACAATATAGTTAAGAATGAACTGTCCATCATAACCTTTTAAATTATGAGCCATAGCTGTGACTCCTTTGTGATGTTTTGAAAAGAGCCACTTGCAAAATTGACTCAAAGTTTCTTCTCCTTGAAAAATAACTTCCCTACCCTCTTCAAATTCACTGCATGTAGAACAATGAAAATCAAGTGGTTTATCGATACAATCATCACACGCTCTATGTGCTATACAATAATTTGGGATGTGCACCCCTGTATCTTGTTTGCATTCAAAATCAAAGAAAATGAACTGTGGTTTTTTGACTAGAGAAGAACTCGTCTCATCGTCGCTGTTATGATTCGTCTTACTCTGGTAAGGCTGAATAAAACAGCGATGAGAGAAGTCAACAATTTTCTTGCAGAGGTGACACTTTTTCTTTCCCTTACAGACGTGATTTCTCTTTCTGCTAAGATACTGTGCACCACATTTTGAACAGAGTTTCACTAATTCGCAAATGGATTTCTTTTCTTTACCTTGAACATTTCTGTGATTTTCAAAGCATAAAACACTAAAAAATCGCCTATGACACTTGGAACAGACATACTCTTTGGATTCTGATGGACATTTTCCAGCACGATAACAACCTTTGCAGATTTTTGAGCAAGTATGATTTTCCCGTTCGTTATAACCCACATCACAGAACTCACAATAATATGTACAACAAAAAAAACCTTTGATGGATTTGATATAGTCATAATGGTTTTGATGAAAGTATAAATGTATGATCTTACTATTGTCTTTCACTTCTGGATGTTCAAATATTTTCCTCGTTTTGGAATGCTGATCGTGAACTTTAATGACATAGTCTTTTTCATACAAAAACAATTGAATTTTTTTGAATTCATCAATTCCTACAGACTGTGTTGGTAAAACTCCAGCTTCATTCATCAATTTCTCGGCTTCAATCTTTTGAAGAGCACGGTCTGAACGACGAATAATATTCCATCTCCGATTCCATACTTCGTTGTTTTCACGTTCATGGTAGCAAATTCCCACAACAACGGCTCTTGCAAAACATAATCGATCATGGTTGTTAATTTGAATAACCGATTGTTTCTTCTTGGCAAAAACCTTTGAATCCAATAGTTCTGTGGTTCTAAGATTTTTTCCGCTACCACATGGAGGTATTGTATGTGTAATGTCAAATGTCATGGATCCGTCGTTCAAGACAAAATCTGTATTCGACTGTAAAACTCGTTCAATTTCATTCAATATAGTTTCACCTTGCAGTTGTTCTGTAGCTAAAAAGGGAATATGAATCCCCATCTCCAATGAAGGATGATCGATGGTAATTCTAATCATATCTGTCGGGTTTGCATCTAACTTTCGAATGATTTCATGGGTAACATTGTCAAATAATCCAAGCAGTCTCTGGGGTGATAATTCTTCAAATTTCTTAAAACTCACTGATAATACATGTGATTCTGTTCTAAATTTTCTTGACTTCTTTTTTCCCCTTTCTATTAAGTCATACAGACTTCTCATATCCGAAGTAGAGCTGCTGTTTTCTTCTTTTTTATCCACGAACATATTTGGTGAAAAGATATCATCTTCACTGTCACTTTCTTCTTTCAATGGTACAGTTTTTTTCTTTTTTGGTGGAAATGACTCATCGTCACTATCACTTTCTTCTTTCAACGGTAAAGATATTTTCTTTTTTGGTGGAAATGACTCATCGTCACTTTCACTGTCTGAATAATCTACTATTCTTTTTCTTTTAGCCATCGTTTCAGCTCTGGCTGAGAAGACAAAATGAAGGAGCCGAGAAAAACCTAACAATTTATAGACTCTTTCCTTACAGTAGTGTATAAATAGAGACATCGGCTGTGAAAATCTCATCATTCTTCAGAAAGATTTCAAACAGGACAGTTGATAAAAGAAAATGAGCGATTTCAAGCTAAAAAGTACACCACCAAAGAGAGTGTATCTGTATGTTAACCCATACACTCACGACTATGAGATCACCAATATACCACCAAGATATCAAGTCTACCATACTGGGAACTATGTGGGATCATTTCTATCCCACCAACATTCTGCAGAAAAAGGTGTCTACCGTATCACCAGAATCCTGGATCAAGCGACATTCGACAAACGATATGGGATGGATGGCGTGAGAACAAATATTTGTTTTACGTGCAACAAAACAGGGCATTGGGCCAAACAATGTCCAGAAAAAGAAAAGCAGACTGGAGAAAATGTTTTTGTCTTCGTGAACACCCACACCCACGATGTCGAATTTTATCCAATAAAGGAAATGGATTGGGACTCTCAACATATGAAATACGTCGGGGTAGTAAATTCATTCTGCAAATCATTCAGCAATGAAAATAAATGGAAAAAAAGTTCACCACAGGATACATCATCCGTTGAATCTCAGACCATAGACATGCAGAGCGACAACACGGCTATCAAGGATTCAGAGATCTGCAAAATAGCAGATAAATTAGAGACTTTGCGGAAAAATCTGGACAAACAAAATCTCATAGATTGCACAAAAAACGAATTTTCTGTAGAGCCGGATTGTTCAAACGGGAAGGAAGAACCAAAAGATTTAGTGTTGATAGAAAAAAGACCAGAGGAAAAACGTCAAAATAACGAAAAGAAGAAAAAACGACAAAGCAAAAAAAACAACTGTTTCTTTTGCAAATCGACAAAACACGGGAATGAAATGTGTCCAGATATGGTATTAAAAAACAATGAAAGGGGAAAAAAACGTAAGAGTAAATGTGAATCTGACATTCCAAAGAAAAAAAGAAAAACAGCCTAAGTGAAAAAAGTTTTTCATTCATTCTGTCTTTTTACAGTTCAAAGTTCTATGACATTCCGAAGAAAAAAGTTTTTTCATTCATTTTGTTTTTTACAGTTCAAAGTTTCATTGTAATGATTATTGTACAAAAAGTTCTAAAATAAAAAGTTTTAAATAAAAACATAAAGGACTTGACTTTTTTTGTTTTTTGACAATTTGAAAAAGTTCTTTTCTTGGTATTGGGTAGCCCTGAAAAGGGCTGTTTTAAAATTAAAGAGAACGTATACTTTACCATTTCAATGAAGGATACATTCTCATTAATTTATTTTGCCAACCGCGATGTTCTGTTGGCGGTATCAACTCTGATAGGTCCGGATAAATATTACCCATCTTAACGATTGGGGTACGCGTATAAAACTCATACCCTCTCCTGGCGAAGAACTCCCGAAGAGCTTTATGCTTTAGTCTCTTCCTTTCTTCTACCTCGTCTTCTTTCTTTTCCATGAGCTCTTGCTCCCATTTCTCCTTCATTTCTTTCTTATTCTTCCTGCCAGCAAACAACCCACAGCAAAATTTCGATAACTTCATCGTGAAATGAGTTAATAAAAGAATAAAAAATGCTGTCTCTTTTATAGCATGATAGGGGGATTGACCTACTTGGACTTGGAATTAACAGAATTAAAAGCGCGAACATGGGCGAGAGCATGTAGACAGAACATAACGTACTATATGATCTATCTATAACATCTAAGAGTATCAAATCCAAAAAAATGTAAGGAAACTAACGATTGGTTAACGTTAATTCCAAGTCCAAGTAGGTCAATCCCTCTGTCAAGCTATAAAAACACCGATTTTTTCCCATACATTCATCATTTTGACTCATAGCTCTCGAATATTTCGGAAGTTAAAAATCAATATGGAATACAACTTAAACGATTTCAACTTAGATGCTTTCCTACCAGTGGAAAACAATGGAGACATTCTCTCATCGGCTATGAATTCAGCAAACATCATTCCGACGACTGTATTGGATAACATTTACGAAGAGACGAAACAGTTAAATTCGAAACAAGATTCTATGTTGTCTCGAATCTTAAAAGAACTGGAAACATTCAACAAACATTTGGAGGAGATTAAAACTTTAAACACAAACACCGAACGGTTATGGAAAAACATTGAGACACTACGCTATCAAAGACAGAGCATTTCATCAGTTCCAGTAAAGATTCCTGTGGAGTTTGACTTCGATAAGACAAATCTTCACAAGTTAGTGGACTCTATCGTAGCTGTTGTGAAGAAAGAAAAACAACCAAAACAAAATCAACCGAGAAGAACAACAAAACGAAAATCAGAGGAAAACGATAGCCATCTCCACAAGCGACATGTTGACCAAAAGAGATCTTCACCGATACTGACAGGCCAGGGCAAATACGGGAAAAACATTGATAATTTCGACGGCTTCAAAATCCCAAAAACCCCAAGAAGAACGAAGAAAAGCTGTCAGTAGAGAGAAAAAACACAGTCTCCAAACAAAACAGCCCTTTTCAGGGCTAACCATCTACCATGAAAGATCTATCTTTTCAAATTGTCACCCAAAAATTTTCCAAATAACCGGAATCTGCCGGAATCTGGTCCGGTCTACTCGCCTTGAGGGGGGGAAGCAAAAATGGTATGGGAAAGTAAAAATGGCATTTTGGGAGGGTAGACTAAGGCGGAGGGGGGGAAGCAAAAATGCCATTTTTTACCCAAATCGACCCAAAATTCTCCAAATTGACCGGAATTTGACCCAGAGTACCTAGCCAGGGTGGGTAAACCGGGTCAAAAATCTCCAAAAAGGGGGGTAGCCTGGGTCATTTGACCCAGGCTACTCCCCTTTACTACTTGCAATGTCTGCGGAAGTAACTAAAATGTTTTTTTGGCGCCGAAAATGTTGTGAACGCTTGATGGATAAGTAAAGACTGGCACTGACAGGTTTATGTCAGAACAGGATTACCATGGTAAACAAGGGTATTACGCCTTAACCACACAATCCCTTTTGAGAACATTTTTGGAAAAGAAGAAATTCCTAGCACCCTTGGTTTCATCAGTCCTAGTCTAGGGCACTGAAGTGTGTTGCCCAAGGAAGCTTCCATGAAAAACCCAGTGAGGTTCCCGTCCAGCCCTCCAGGGTCCGTATTCACCAACCATTCTTAAGAATATTCTTGGTCTTGTTCTCCAAAATTTTCCAAATTTGAAAGTAACACACCTTCTGATTGGCTAAACCATTTGGTTTAGCCAATCAGAAGTTGTGTTACTTTCAAACTTGGAAAATCTTGAAGAATAAGTCTAAGAACGTTCTTAAGAATGGTTGGTGAATACGGACCCAGGTTACGAGTCCAACACTTAACACTGAGCCACGTAGATTCAGCGAAAGACGTATCTGTTGAGAACACAGCAGACATTTTGTTGCCAATAAGAACAACTTATGCAGTTATCTTTGTTCCTGAAGAATTCTTTTACACATTTGTATAAAAGGTGGGAGAAAAAGAGACACAGAAAGACACGATCATGGACATATAAGGAGAGAGAGAGAGATGAACATTTTACTAAACTATCCGATTAAGCTTTCAAAGAAATTCAGCCATGCTCTGTGAAAAAGGGGGGGGGGACGGTCAATGCATTTGCAATGCATGCGCTGTCCACGCAGACTGACGTGGGTCGAAACCTTTTGCTATCTGGAGATTGTCACTCAAAGGACCGTACTACCATATGGTCCAGGCAGTTGTTAGATAAAATGGATTTTATAGATCCATGATAATAATATGATGGCTTGCTTGGTATCATGGATCGTGGAAATGCATTAACGCCCCTTTTGCCAGAGGAAGGCTCAAATCTATTTTTTTTTTTTTTTTTTTTAATTCTCTTTTTTTATAATTACTAAATGGCGTAATCGATGTAATTTCGAGGTTGTTTATCCAACGAACAGCGTATACCTATGTTGATCCACGATTAGAGTGCACTCTCTGTATGCTGTGGTTTTTCACAAAAACACCTTACAACAATTTCACGAAAAGAAGTCTTCTAAGCACAGGGGAAACTCTGCCAGGGAAAGGAAAATATGCCTCAGCATGTAATGTGTTCTTAGTTAATTTGTAGTTTGATTCAGTTCATTATTTACGATATACAAATGCATAAAAAGATAAATCCATTGCTTTAAATGCAAGAAGTTGACATACATACATACATACATACATACATGCATCCATACGAGCGGCGCTCTGGCAAAGGAGTTTTAATGCTGAATTATACCAAGCAAGTCATCACATAATTATGGATCCATAACAAGCAACTGAATCTGTGGGTAAAATGGTTCTTGGGCACACAGAAAACTTACGAATAACAGGCTGACATGGGTCGATAACTTTTGCAAAAGCACTCAACCCTATTTTCACAGAGCATGAAACCTAAACGTTAAACTTTGATTTGAAACCAATGAATTATTAATTACAATGCACTAAAAAAGTTACCCTCTGTGACCCTGCACATTCTTTTACCAGATCTCTACAGCATTCTAAGTCTAGTCTTAAAGCCTCAATTTCGAAATGTCTACTCGTATTTCCGAAGACATAGAAGGCAATAGAGGAAGATGAGGATTGGTCGAGGTTCTGTCCAGACTGATCTTAATCTACGCCGTCGGCAAAAGTTGCTTGTATATACATAACACTTTTCACATAGCAGTGACTGGGCAAAGATCAAGCACTTTCTACAGATTAACAGATAATATTACACCGTTCAATGCGTGCCCATTCCTGGCTGATTGCGTAATCAAACATATCTAATTCCATTTGTAAATTTAAAACGCAATTAAACTTTATTAGATATACTCAAGAGTCTCAGCTCTTTCGATCTGTCTTTGACCCTTACGCTGCGAAGCGCGACTCACTGACCTTTTGCGGACAGTGTAGATCAAGATCAGACTGCACAGAACGTGCAGTCTGATCTTGGATCTACACTGTCCGAATAGGAGATATTTTCCTCCAAACAGTAAATTTAAAATTACATTATTCAGGATTTTACTATCGACTTGAAAGTTTTATTAAAGTTGTTTAGCGGGATAAGGGTTAACAGGATTGTTATTATGAAATGGCTGCCAAGGCACCTAACTCTGTTTTGTTAGAGCCACTTTTGTAATAAAACCGCTTTTTGTAATAAAATTTTCATCTTCGCTATATTCCTTCAGTATTGATCCATACAGTTCAAAATGGATATATATAGATGATTTTTACCCAAAACTTAACAGAAACATCTTGAAAGGTGGAAAAATTGAGTTTGAAAATCTTATTACAAAAGGCCGTATATTGCAGAAATATTTGAAACGGAGAACAGCATTTGTAACAAAAACGTCTTTTTGTAACAAATTTTTCAAGCCCTTTTATCACAAAAGTGGTTCAAACACTGCTTTCCGACGGCATCCAAATTTAAACTAGCCATGCTCTGGCGAAATGAGGTTTAACTTCTCTCCATGAAGCTCTATACTAAACATGATTGTCATCGTGTAATAATGGATCGATAAAATCCACTTTGTCGAACAACCTACTGAATCATGAGGTTGACTGCAGAAAACTTACAAATAAATGAGCTATGGTTTGGAAAAAGGGGGCTTAATGCATCTTCGTGATCCATGATATCAAGCAAGCCACCACATAACTGTAGATCTATGATAGCCACTTTTTTTTAAACAACCGACTTAATCATGAGGTAGTCCGGTCCTAGGACATGCAGAAAATTGACCGATAAGGAAAAGTTTCGGCCCAGGTCAGCCTGCGCGGACTGCGCAGGCTGACCTGGGTCGATACTTTCTGCGGACGCATTAAGCCCCCTTTTCACAGAGCATGGCTCAAATAAAAGTTTCAACCCATGTCATATTGCCTGTGACTCATCCAAACCCAGTGCTAAAAGAGGCAGTTTTGGCAGCATTATAGCAATAGGCAAAATTGCTAGCGTTGAGCTATTTGTCCTTTTCGCGACATGTTTAAGCACGTATTTATTATTATTATTATCATTATTATTATTATTATGAAAATCATTCATTAATTCCTGTTAATATGCTAATACATAGATGTTTTGAGAGATCTTCCCAAAATCATTTCACAAAAAAAAAAGTAGTTTTCCAACTAACAAAATTTATGCTTTAAACCAAGGGGTTGGGGGTTCGAATTTTTTTGGGCGCTCCGACAATTCTTTTTGCGAGGATTGATGATAGCCATTGCTACAGGATGCATTCCTCACTCACCTCTGATCATCGTTTCGACGATGGTTATGTGGAAAAACCAGCCAGTGGCTTGGAAAGAATACTGTACGAAGACCTGGGTCCGTATTCACCAACCATTCTTAAGAACATTCTTAGTCTTAATCTCCAAATTTCTCTACATTTAAAAGTAGCATAACTTCTGATTGGCTAAACCATTTGGTCTAGCCAATCAGAAGTTGTGTTACTTTCAAATGTAGAAAATCTTCTAGAACAAGACTAAGAATATTCTTAAGAATGGTTGGCGAATACGTTGGTTGGTGAATACGGACCCTGGTATAAGGAACTTCAGGGAAGTATGGATAGGTGCAGAGAACACAGCAATATAACTGAAATGATTGTGAAAACGGTGTTAGACACCATATAAATGAAATTATGCTACAGCACCTTGATTTTTCTTGCTCTCTCTTTCTCTCTCTCTATCTCACTCTGACAGATTCTACTCCGAAAACCCAGATTTCTTTGACGTACATGTAAGTGGTCCTCTGTTGCTTAAAATGAAGGTGTTGGGTTTAAAGGGAATCCTGAGATCTATTATCACTCGCAATGCTAATCATGCGGAAGTTCTTCAGCAAGGCCCTGCATGCAGAGAACCAAGAATGAAGTGAACATTTGGACTGTCGTGGTGAGATGACTTATTGTTGAAACTGGCTTCACTCTTTACCACACAATCCGAGTTTTAACGATTCTGAAGAAAAAGGCTTTTGAAAATTTTGTGGGAAAAAGGAAAAAATACTGGTAACCAGCATTTCCCCATTTTCCCACAATGTTTCTACCCTTCCCAAAACAAATTTCAGTTCTCATGTCATATTCATTTTGTCGTCTGAAAATATTGGACAAGTCTAAGATTCTGTTGTCTGGTAAAAAGCATTTAAAATAAAAACTATAACGAAAGCTCAAGCCGTTTTGAATATGTGCCGTGCTCTGTGAATAAGGGGCCTAATGCATCTGCGAAAAGTATCGATTCAGCCCCACGAAACTTTTCGCTATTGGTCAATTTTCTGTATGTCAAAGGACCAGTCTACCTCGTGACTCCGTCGGTTGTTAGACAAAATGGATTTTATGGATCCATAATCATGTGTTAACCCCTAGGCTGCTTATCGCGACTCACTGACCTATTGCGGACAGCGTAGATCAAGATCAGACTGCACAGAACGTGCAGTCTGATCTTTGATCTACACTGTCCGATAAGGAGATATCTTTCCTTCAACAATCCCATTGAAACAGGAAAGTTTTGGGCTTGTACGATCGGCTTGAAAGTTTCATTTCTTTTATTCAGCAGGATAAGGGTTAACATTTTGAATGATTATCTTTGACCTGTGTCACTTATCTAAATCTCTTCCAAAATGTTAGCCTGCACGTAACATATTACGAATTCAGTTACGAATTCCGTTTGTAAATTATTACAGTTTCATGTTTTCCAATATATGTATTGTAATAGTTTTGTATGACTAGAAGCTGTACAAGCTTACTTCCAATAAAATTTGTCTGTCTACGTCGTGCTTGGCACAATGCATCACGGAGATGCATTAAGTCCCCTTTTGCCAGAGCATGGCTCAAATAAAAGTTTTATTGATTACAAAACAGGCTGAATACTTTAAGGATACATAGTTACACCAATCCTTGTATATCATTTATACACCTACTTTGAGTGTTAATTCGTGGTTATATGGCATTGGTTTGGATTAAAATTTAGAGAGGAAAAACGCTGCATCAACACATAGCGGTGCTTGCCTTCAGTCAAGCTTTAATCACTTTTCATATGAATCATGCTCTGGCAAAAGGGGGCTTAATGCATCTCCGTGGTGCATGATACCAAGCAAGTCATCACATAACAATTGATCCATAAAGTCCATTTTTTCTAACAACTGAATGAATCAGGAGGTAGACTGGTCCTTTGACATACAAAAAATTGACCGATAGCGAGAAGTTTCGGCCCAGGTCAGCCTGCGCAGACCGCGCAGGCTGACCTGGGTCGATACTTTTCGCAGATGTATTAAGCCCCCTTTTCACAAAGCATGACTCATATATATATATATATATATATATATATATATATATATATATATATACACACACACACACACACACACACACACACACACACACACACACACACAAACGTGAAATTGTACATTGTATTACTGTATTCTGCCAGGGCTGATTGATAAGTTCTGAGCCTTATACATTAGGGAGGACATATTGCTCTATTTTTCAAGATAATCCCATCCAGTATTTATACACTTGTGCCAGCGATCTTTAAGGCCCTAAATGCAGATTTTAAAAACTGCTTTTCTTTACCGTTCAGAAAGCCCTCCACTCGTCATCATCTAACCGAAAGTGGGTACCGGAAAAGGCTTTTCAATTTTAAGAAATTAGATGAAAGTCTGATGGAGCGAGATCAGGCCAATAAGGCGGGTGCTCAATCAATTCAAAGCCAAAATCGTAATTGGCAGCCATGGCAGTGTCAGACTTGTGGCCTGAGGCACTGTAACCAGCTTTTTCTTCTTTTCCCACAAAGTTTTCTACCCTTCCTAAAACAAATTTTGATTTTTGAGTCACATTTTTTTTTATTTTGGTCGCCTGCATATGTTTTGAATTGTAGAAATCTAAAATTGTGTCGTCTGGTTAAGAGCTAAATTATATAATTGAGCCACGCTGTGGTAAAATGGGGTTTAATGCATCTCCGTGATGCATGATACTAAGCAAGCCCTCATATGATTATAAATCCATAATAGCCAATTTTTTTTTATAACCAAATGAATCATGAGGTAGATTGATTGATTGTATGGTGTTTAACGCCGTTTTCAACATTATTTCAGTTATATCACGGCGGCTAGTGCACCTATCCATGCTTTCCTGGAGTTTCTTTTACCAGTACTCCGCACAATATTCTTTCCAAGCCACTGGCTGCTTTCCCACATAACCATCGTCGAAACAATGATCAGCGGTGAGAGCGGAATGAATCCTGTCGCAATGACTATCATCAATCCTTGGAAAGAAATTGGCCAAGCCGGGGATCGAACCAGCGACCTCCTGTTCTCAAGTCCTGTACGCTACTGACTGAGCTACGAGGGCTTGGCTCATGAGGTAGAGTGATCCTTTGACACGTAGAAAATTTACCAATAGCGAAAAGTTTCAGCCCAGGTCAGCCTGCACGGACTGCGCAGGCTGAGCTGGACCGATACTTTTCACAGATGCATTAAACCCTCTTTTCACAGAGCATGCCTCATATCTATTTGTAGATAATACGTGTATATCAAAGCTTTGAAACATAAGTATTAATCACAGGCGTTTGTTTTGTGAGGAACTTTGCCATCTTTATAATGTAATATATAATATTACATTATATAGATCGCAAAGTTCGTCACAAAACGAACGCCTGTGGTATTAACCCTTTTCCAAAGGACAAAATTTTAGTCCAGTCCTCATTGAAAGCATTTGCAGACGACAAAATAAATGTGACCAAAAAAAAAAAAAATGGAAATTTGTTTTGGGAAGGTTAGAAAACATTGTGGGAAAAGGAGAAAATGCTGGTTACCAGCATTTTCTCCTTTTCCCACAATGTTTTCAAAAAGCTTTTTCTTCAGGGTCGTTAAAACCCGTGATTGTGTGGTAAAGAGTTAAACTGCCGGTCTTTGATCAACTATAAGTCCATAAGCTAAAAAGAATGTAAGGGATTTATCGGCAAAAAAGAATAGGAACTCACAATGTTAAGTTCAATAGCAAAATGATTAGCGTCTATTATTGTTTTGTTTAAATACCAACCTATGTTTAAAATACTTATATAGATATAATTCTACACGGCTGTGAGTTTTTGTTACTATACATAGTTGACTTGTTTAAATGACGAAAGTGTAATGTTGTGTAGTAAGCCAAAAATTTATATCATTTCGTTTATTAAAAATTGAGTAAACTTTGCCCATTTCATACACGATAATAGACTTGCAAAGTGCATTTTTTTGTTTGTTTATTAACTGGTTACGAAGCAAGAGGCTTTTATTCTAGACAAAAAGCTTTTCAGGACATATATTTTAATCTTATGCGATATTCAAGTAAGTTGGTTCTTTCTTTTTCTTGATCTTATTCTTCCTATTCTTCATGAAGATATAAAACTATTCTGCATGAACACCGTTGTCAGCCCGCTCACAGCAAGATCGATACATGGTTACTTTTTTAAGTGAATATCTTTATTTCAGAACCTTTTTCATTCTTTGACAATGTAGACATTTTTCCGCCTTATTTGAGTACTTTCTTGCTTATTGATAGTTTGCATGGTGTTGAATGACGTTTTCAACATCATTTCAGTTATATCTTCACAACAAGTGCACCTTTCCATGCTTTCCTGGAGTTCCTTAAACCAGTACTTTACGCAATATTCTTTCCAAGCCACTGGCTGCTTTACCACACAACCATCGTCGAAACAACGATCAGCGGTGAGAAAGCAATGACTCGCAATGACTAGCATCAGTCCTCGGAATAAAAATTTCTCAAGTCCTGTGCGCTACCGACTGTAATACCGGGGCTCGGCCTCTCTTACACAAAAAGTTATAGTTCTCTGGTTTTTAAACCTGCGTTATGTTTTTCTACACAGCATTTGTGAACAGAACAGATCAGACTTAAGAAAACGCCCAGACTGACCTGAATTCTGCAACATCCTGTATTTTTGTGACGTATCATACTCTAACCTTCTTTGAAATTACACTAGCAGGATGATCTTTAACACTCTACAAAAAAAAAACACACAAATTTTTTGGACTCGTTAAATTTGAGAGCATATGCAGACGACAAATTAAATTCACTGCATAACGACGGGATTTGCCTTTGATAAGATTTTAAAAAAATCATTGCAGGAATAGGAGAAAATGTATTTCAAAATGCTTCTTCTTCAGGGTCATTAAAACTCGGGATTGTTTGGTAAAGAGTTAAAATAAAAATATATTTATATAAATGTTACTTAGTAACAGGAGGTCATACGTACAGTGAAACGGAATAGTTACATTTTAACCTTATTTTTTGGCATAGACAGACGGTACTTCATTACATACGTATATATGCTTTCTTATTTTGCTTTGTCGTGCCTTTTTTTGTAACAGTTACTTTCAAAAACTGTATTATAAAATCTTGTACCTTGGTTTTGAACCCTTGATCAAATAATTGCGTGTGCTCACGACCTTGAAAAAGAAGGCTTTTGAAAGCATTGAGGTAAAGGAGAAAATGCTAGAAACCGGCATTTTTCTTTTATCAGCAGTGTTTTATATTCATCATAAGAAACATTTTGACCAAGCTTCGTGAGTATCAGGCTGAAAATGTGGCCTCTAGGGTGCACACAAGGTTTTTCTAAGATTTGGCTGATTGACCGACTTTTGACCCAAAGTAACCCGATTCGAACTTGCTCGAGATTTTATTAAGACAAACATTCTGTTCAAGTTTCATGAGTTACGGACTGAAAATGTGGCATCTAGAGTGCACACAAGGTAAATGTTGACGACCGCACGACGAACAACGAACGACGAACGCCGCACACAACACGAGCACAAAAGCTCACCTTGAGCACTTTGTGCTCAGGTGAGCTGAAAGTAACTTTGAAATAGCATTATTTGAGCTTTTATTATTGACTTGAAACTTTCATTGTAGTTATTTAGAAGATTAAGGTTTAAATAAATCGACCCAATTTGGAACCGAATTAGCGACTCCTTAGGTTTGAATCCGTATACGTTACCGACTGAGCTATCAGGCTCCATTAATTTCGATATCATTTTTTTAGCACCGGTGAGGTTGACTCTTTCAGCGCCAAATGTATGTGAGCCATGCTCTGTGAAGAGGGGGCTTAATGCATTTGCAAAAAGTATCGACCCAGGTCAGCCTGCGCAGTCCGCGCAGGCTGACCTGTGCCGAAACCTTTTTGCTTTTGGGATGTTTTCTGCGTGTCAAAGGACCAGTGTACCTCATGTTTAACCCTTTCCCAAACAAGCCCTGGTTTTCACGTGTCTGCAGTACAAGTCTTTTGAAAACAGTGTGGGAAAAGGAGAAATTGCTCGTAACGAGCAATTTCTCCTTTTCCCACACTGTTTTCTACCCTTTTTGAGAACTTTCTGCCATTTTCATCAAATTTGTCGTCTGCAAACTCTTTCAGTTGGGAACAGTCCAAAATTTGTCGTTTGGGAAAGGGTTAAGTCGGTTTTTCGATAAGATTGATTTTATGCGTCCATGATCGTGCAATGATTTGCTTGGTATCATGCATCATCGAGATGCATTAAGCCCCCTTTTGTCAGAGCATGGCTCATATATAAACCCGACCTCTTTCGCTACGGAAAATACAACCCACTTACACCCAGAAAGATTTCAATCTTCACGGTTTGACTAAACAAGCTGACAGTGTAGCTCCAAGATCAGACTGCACGTTCTGTGCAGTCTAATTTTGGTCTATGCCATCCAAAAAAAAAAGAAATTCCTGTATTTCGCCTATGGCGCGAAAACGGTTAAATGACAACATGCCTTGTTTTTCAAATAATCATCGACTGAATCGTGGCGGAATATTTTCCATTGTCTAAACTCGCATTTAACCCTTTACCACACAATGACGCCTTTTGACGCCCCTGGGAAAAAAAGCCTTTTGAAAACATTGTGGGAAAAGGAGAAAATGCTGGTAACCAGCATTTTCTCCTTTTCCCACAATGTTTTCTACCCTATCAAAGGAAAAAATGCACCATTTGAGCCACACTGAAATTGTCGTCTGCAAATGCTTTCAATTTGGACAAGGCCAAAATTTTGTCGTCTGGTAAAGGGTTAACAATAACTTTGTATTTTTCAATCTTGATACCGCTGGGTATATTTACTCCTTACCAGTCAACAAACATTCTGAGACCCATCCAATTTAAAAGCATTTGAAAAAAAAAAACGTGGTTCAAATAATAGGACTTGAGTTTGAACTTTCAAAGGGTAGAAAATATTGTGAGAAAAAGAAGTGCTGGTTACCGTTTTTTCTTCTTTTCACACGATATTTTCAACAGCCTATATCTTCAGGGTCGTTTAAACTCGAGATTGATTGGTGACGTGTTAACAAAAAAAAAAACATAGTTCACACACGCAAAAAAAAACACCACAATTGCTGCAATTTAAAGACTGCTTTTGTCCGAATTTCTGACAAAAGAGCGGAGATTGTAGATCCAAGATCAGACTGTACTTTTTGTGCAATATATAATCCTCACCTACACTGTCTGCAAAACGAAGTCAATCCTGTTTCAGCGCGTTGAGGGTTTACGCCCCTTAACATTTTTTATCGATACAAAAAGTCAGACAGCTTACATATATGATCAGACTTCTCATATGTGCAGTGGGATCTTGATCTACACTATCGACAAACACCCCTGAAGCTCCCAAGAACGAACAAAGGGTGAGCAAATTAACCATATCGGTTCTATTGTTTAACTCTTTAACAAGTGAAATAAAAATTTCAAGCTTGTAGTAAAAACCCAAATTTTACTATTTCAAAGGTATTTTAGAGAAAAAAATTAATCCTCTTATCGGGCAGTGTAGATCCAAGATCAGACTGCACGTTCTGTGCAGTCTGATCTTGATCTAACCTGTCCGCAAAAAGTCATCGAGTTGCGCCTAGCAGCCAAAGTTTTAACGTGTCATTCATTCGCCGTGCTTTCAACACCCGATATCTTATACTCCAGTAGTAAATTGATATTTTTTTTAAATGCCTTTGTAATTTCTGACCCTTTCCTAAACTGAGTGTATTTACTATATTAGTTATGTATGCTCTAGCAAACGAGGGCTAAATGCATCTCCGTGATGCATGGTGCCAAGCAAGTCATCACTGCTTATCTGAGGTGCGGAAAATTGACACATAGCAAAAAGTGTCGACCAAGGTCAGCCTGCGCGGACTGCGCAGCCTGACCTCGGTCGATACTTTTTGCAGATGCATTAAGCCCCCTCTTCACAGAGCTTGGCTCATATTATTTTAAATGCCTTTAATTTTCAACCCTTTCCTAAGCTTAGTACTTGTACATTGTTTGGTGTCTTACGTCGTGATCAAAGTCTTATATCATGACAGCCAGTGCACCTGTCTATGCATCCCATGGCCCGTATTCACCAACCATTCTTGATAAAATTCTGAGTCTAATTCACAGGAATCTTTTCTAAAATTTCTAAGTAATGCAATTTTGACAAGATTTTTTGAAAAAAAAGGAGAAAATACTGGTAAAACATTTTCATGCCGACTTCGTTTGATAATCGCATTAGAAGCTTAACCGATATGAAATGGTTATTAATAAAAATAAATACTACAAAGCTTTGAAATACGGAAAGGAAATGGTGGTCACTTCAACCAGTTACCAAACATTCCCGAGTTTTAACAAAATAGAGCATGACGACTTTTGAAAACAGTGTGGGTAAAGGAGAAATGCTGCTTACCAGTATTTTCTCCTTTTCCTACAATGTTTTCAAAAGCCGCCATTCTCAGGGTCGTAAAAAATGTTTGATAAAGGGTTTACTGGTATGAAAAATACTACCTCAGTTTTAAAGACCGAAAGAAAATATCGGAATATTCAGTTAATGGCCTCATTGTACATTTTATGCACAGTGAGCCTGCATTCCAACATTTTAATCCTCTCTGTTCATCTGTGACTCAGTGACCAAGAAGTTAGTTTTGTAACCAGGAACTCCCAGTTCGATCCCTGCTGGTCGAGCTAGTCTCGTGGAGGTGTCCTTAGGAAAGGCGCCAGAGAGCCGAAGCATGGCGCAAGTGAATCTCTGGGAAGGCAAGAATTACCTAACTGTTTCTATGAAATATTGTGGAAAGCGGAGTAAACCGCCATTCATTACAGGTTACCACAGTTACCTCCAATTTCTTACTCTCTTATGTCTCTTGTGCAGCCAAGCCCGGTTGAGGAGTCGGTAACGTACAGGGCTTGAAACCAGAGGGTCAATGGTTCAAATCCCATGCTCGGCCAATTTCTTCCCGGGAATGGATTATAGTTATTACGACATGATTCGTCCCTCTCTCACCGCTGATCGTTGTTTCGACGATGTGTGAATGCAGCATGTTGATTTGGAATTATATTGTGCAAAGCACTGGTGAATAGAACTCCAGGAAAGGATGGATGGGTACGCTGGCAGCCGCGATATACTAGTAACTAAAATAATGTTGAAAATGGTAAAACACCGGACACACAATGTAAAACAAAATCTATCTAGAGTATCTTAAAAAAGCTGTTTGATGAAAGGTTGACCGTCCCTTCTCGTTCTGTTAATTCTTATTTTTGTCTTGTTTTCTTTCAGCGCTGTAAAATCGAGCAAAGATGAGCTACGTAAGTGGATTTAATTTAAAATACCTGCCATCAGTTCTGTTCGAGGTCGCAGCTCAGTCTAATTAGCAATGCATCTGTCGTTAAAATGGATATGAACCTTACTCTGACAAAAAGAGGCTTACTGCATCTCTGTGATGCATGCTACCGTGCATGTCATTAGCCTACATAATTATGGATCCATAAAATCCATTTCGTCCATCAACCAACTGAATCGTGAGGTAAACTGGTCCTTGGACATGCAGAAAATTGACCAATAGCAAAAAGTTTCGACCCAGGTCAGCCTGCGCGGACTGCGCAGGCTGACCTGAGTCGATACTTTTTGCAGATGCATTAAGCCCCCTTTTCACAGAGCATGACTCATTTTTTTCTTTTTTTTTTTTTGCAGTGAATAAAATTAAAATTAAAACTGATTCATTTGATATAGGATGAAACAAATCTAGCACATTGCCTCATAGAATTTAGCAATCACGACTACTGAAAAAAATGAATAAATTAGCAATCACGAATACTGAAAAAAAAAATGAATAAATAAATAAACAAAGTAATTATAAAGAATTATATTTCGAAGTTACATGTAAATGAAGTGATCTACTTCAAGATCGGCTGCATTTGAACACTAAAGATCTGGTTTGACAAATAACCGAGCGGCGCTCTGGGAAAAGGGAGTTTCATGCATCTCTGTGATGCATTATAGCAAGCAAGTCATCACATAATTATGAATCCATATGGTCCATTTGTCAAACAACCGACTGGATCATGAGGTAAGACTGGCCTTGGGCATGTAGAAAATTCACAAATGGCAGAAAAGATTTGATCCATGCCAGCCAGCAGTGACTGCGCAGGCTGATCTGGGTCGAGACTTTTTGCAGAGAGCATGGTTCAAATATATTTGTATTCTTTAATCTTTACCAAGCAATTCCGAGTTTTAATGACCTTGAGGAAGAGGTCTTATGAAAACATTGCGGGAACTGAGCAGGCTGACGTGAGTCGATATTTTATGTATGTCCAGGGACCAGTCTACTTCATGATTAAGTCGGTTGGTAAAAAAGCGGCTATTATGAATCCATAATTATGTGATGGCTTGATTGGTATAATGTATCAGGGAGATGCATTGAGCCCCATTTTGCTAGAGTATAGTTCAGTTATATACAATTGCTAACAAATTCCTCAAAACCGTATGCCAATGTTGATTTTCAAGTTAGAAAATGTAAGCAGCTACATGAAATATTACCTGTTAATTCTTTGACAGACGACACAATTTCTAGATTTTTTTTATAGATTTATTGAAAGCATTTGCAGAAGACAAATTAAATTGGCAAAATGGTCGTACTTTTCTTTAATTTGATTGAAGACATTCTGAGAAAAGGAGACAATGCAACTACATGTAAAAAGCTTCTCCACACGGGTCGTAAAACATGGCATTTTTAGGTGAAAGTTTAAGAAAGAGTGCATGCGGAATATTGTATTTCTGATTGGAATTTTTAATATCGTTTTCTCGTATTTATTACTGCACCAGGGACGGGGAGAACGAGAGCCCCCACCGCCTCTTTATTCTTTGTTACCACAACCTATATATACTCCACCGGAACACGTGAGTTGATGATGTCATCATATAACGTCATCAAAATCATTTCAATATCACAAGAAACTAACATGCAGTCGCAGAACCACAGGTGGCTGTTTTTCACATAATGCAAAGCGTACCTCCTCGCACTAGTGGTTTAATTAATGCCAATGCAAATTGTTTTGCCGTAGCAGAAGTATCTACGCACATATCTACCGTGTATTACAGAATTACGAGTATTTAAGTCCAAAGCATTCTCAATTGTATTCTTAGTCTAAATCTAAATCTAAAAAGTAGAATCTAACACAATTTCTGATTGGCTAAACCAAATCGTTTAGCCGGTCAGAATTTGCGTCACATTGAAATTTAGAAAATTATCTCGAATTACACTAAGGCCATTAATAAATGAACCGTGGGTGTATACTGGTCCTGGAAGTTGTGTCCTGTACATTCCAGTATAGTTTACGGTCAATAGAGGTAAAAAAAAAAATCCGTACAATGACAGAGAAATGAATTGTTATAATACCATTGCTACAAGCATTACGTGGGCAAATGTTCGAGGAGGTAAACTTAGGAGCAAAGAGACCGACAGAAAGGCGGACATACTAACAGGTCGATTTCAGACTTTCAATATAGGCCTACCCACGGAAATATTTGTTTTTCGGGCATGTAATAAACACTGCTCAGTGAACAACGATTTTATTGAGTTTTAAAAGACAGCCGCCTATGGTTTAGCAAAACATAGGATACATTTCAAAGCAGAATGATCTGCAACTTTTTTTCTAACTTTTGGTCAACCAGGCATAGCAAACCCAACATGCTCTTTTCAAATGCTAAAAACATTTGAGTGACTTACAGATTCACATTTTCTCTTTTAAATTTTTCAATATTGTCATCATCTATTCTAACCCTGTTGGCATAACTTAGTTCGTTGCATCTTTAAAATGATTTTTTTTTTTTAATTTTTTCTCCTAACTATATCTAAATTCTAGTATATTGTTCAAGATACATTAAACCAGATTCTGACCCAATTTTTTGATCGTTAGAAAATTTATACTTTGAAGGAATGATGATAACGGCATGATTTTTTAGGTTTAGTTGAGACTGACAGTGATCTGTGTTTAAAATGCATTTATCCGTGTTATGCAATACTAGCTATACCGTGACTAACGGTGTAGGAAATTTCACAGAAAACATAAAAACATCTGTGTTAGTCTGTGTTTGTTTTACATGTATTTCTTTCTGTGTTTTAGTTTGAAAGTCATTTTTGTACACGAATGAAAAATAGCTGTTTTTGTTTACAGATACATGCAAATATAAATGAAAACTTGGGAAAAGAAATCCGGTTTAATGTCCCTTTAAATAATTTCAACATGATTTAAACATAACTTCGTTTCAACCTATTTAAACCCTGTAAGAATACGAGTGCTTTCACTGCTGATTTGCCACACCCATGTTTTACCTCTTGTACTTTCCTGAGTCCTTTACGAAACGAAAAACATTAAACTTGCCCAAATTGAAACTTTTAGCCGACGAAAAAAATCAAGAGACTCGAAAATTGAAATATGTCTTTAGACTGATAGAAAACTTAGTGGGGAAAAAAGAAAATGCTGTGTTGTATAGCGTGATTGTATTGTGTGATTGTATTGTAATGTAACGTGATGTATTGTATTTGATACTTCATGATTACATTCAAGCACTGAATAAAAAAAAATAAAAAAAAAAAATAGAAAAATTTCTATAATCTGCGCATTTTGATTTCCGCCATAAAAAAGCATAAACAATCATTAAAGCCATTTCGCTGATAGACAACTATCATCTGTGCATTTTGATTAGATGATAATCACCATTTCGCTAAGACGCTGCTCAAGGATACTGGAACAGTAGTGACGAAAGATTGAGGACTGTTCAAAGATGAATTTGATCACAATGAAACAAAAAATAATAAAAGCACTTTTCTCTTTTCATTAGAAGGAAATGAATATAAACTTTTTTGTTCATTTTTCCAGTACAATCAACAGAAACTCTACGAACCAAGATACGAGGTATTACTATATGGCCCACAACATGCGAAATAACACCTTCGGACATTTGCGTAAAGTGTCGTCCCGGATTAGCCTGCGCAGTCCGCACAGGCTAATCCGAGACAGCACTTTTCGACTTTTCGAGTTTTTCATACAGTAGACTTTCGTGAAACAGAAAATCGCACACAAACGGGAAATGTCGTCTCGGATTAGTCACAGACTGCACAGGTTGATCTGGGACGACACACTTTTATGCATATGTCCGAAGGTCCCTTTTCGTGTGTTGCATGCCATATCCTTTCTCCCATTTATTTCTATTCTTTTGTAAAATAACTTGGAAAACGAAGCAATCTCATTTGTTGTAGCCAGTAAGTATACACAAGTTGGCTGAACAGTATTGCACGAAAAGAAAAGTAATCTGGGCCTTTAATATCTTCCCGACTTTCTTTATACAGAAAAGCATCGACATGCCCGGGAAGAATTTCGTGTCTAGTACTGATTAGGAAACTATTCTTCCCGGGCCACTGGCTGCTTTCCCACATAACCACCGTCGAAACATTGATCGGCGGCTGAGAAAGCAATGAATCCTGTCGCAATGACTATCACCAACCCTCGGGAAGAAATTGGCCGAGCTGGGGATTTGAACCAGCGACCCTCATGTCTCAAATCCTGTACGCTATCGATTGAGCCACCGGGTTCAGCAGGACACGGTGTCACGGACGCTAAATAATGAGTGTGTTTCGCCATTTTCATATGCTTGATATTTAAGTGTCCATGTTGACAACAGATACGAGTCATTTTCAACCATCATTTTAAAGTTAAGGTAGTCTGATCTTGATCCATGCCATCCGCAAATGCCCCTGTTTTCGCTTATGGCACCGAAAGGGTTAGCAGAGATCTCTAGGGACCAAATTATCCTTTGAAACTCGAACGATTTTCTGTTATTTTATCTTTCCAGCAAAAGAGATACGAGGGGAGTGAAAATGTGAGTAAAACTTCAAACTATTCTACATCGCGTTTCTTAATCGTAAACGTTTGTTATGCCCCCTTCGAAGAAGCGGGGGTATATTGCTTTGCACTTGTCGGTCGGTCCGTCGGTCCGTCGGTCGGTCCGTCCGTCGGTCGGTCCGTAGACCACATTTTTGTCCGGAGCATAACTCAAAAAGTATTTCAGGTATCATCTTGAAACTACATAGGTGGATAGATCTCATTAAGGAGAGGTGCAGTGCACAAGAATAATAACTGTGCCCATCATATTTATAGAGTTATTGCCCTTTGTTGATTTTCATACTTAATTTTTGTCCGGAGCATAAGTCTAAAATTATTTCAGGTATCATCTTGAAACCTCATAGGTGGATAGATCTCATTAAGGAGAAGTGCAGTGCACAAGTACCATAACTCTGCCCATCATATTTTTGGAGTTATTGCCCTTTGTTGATTTTCATACTTAATTTTTGTCCGGAGCATAACTCTAAAAGTATTTCAGGTATCATCTTGAAACCTCATAGGTGGATAGATCTCATTAAGGAGAAGTGCAGTGCACAAGAACCATAACTCTGCCCATCATATTTTTTGGAGTTATTGCCCTTTGTTGATTGTCATACTTAATTTTTGTCCGGAGCATAACTCAAAAGGTTTTTCAGATATCATCTTGAAACTTTACATGTGGATAGATCTTATTCAGGAGAAGTGCATTGCACAAGAACCATAACTCTGCCCATTATATTTTTGCACTTATTGCCCTTTGTTGATTTTCGTACTTAATTTTGGTCCGGAGCATAACTCAAAAAGTATGTGAGGTAAAATCATGAAACCTTATAAGTTGATAGTTCACATAAATGGGAAGTGCAGTGCCCAAGAATTGTTAATTTATCATTAATAATTTTTGAGTAATTACCCTTTGTTCGTTTTTACACTTTGAACTTAACAGTTTATAATCACATGTTATATTTAGAATTGGATGCCATTAGGGGGGCATACATGTTTTACAAACATCTCTTTTTTCCTTGGATTGGATACAAGGTGGCCAGCTGGAGACCATTTTGAAATTACAATAATCAGGGTCATCTGATCCCAACAACAGGTTTAAGGTCACAGTTTCTGGAAATAGGGCTTTCGGGTGGCATTGCTCTCATTCCGACAGCTCTTGTTTCTTAAGTGTTTATTGCATTATTATCATATCATTATTATTAGTGTTCTTATCATTTTGGGGTGGATGTGGTTTGGATTATCCTACTGGTATCCAAAGAAGGTTTTTCGTATTCGAAAAAAGTTATAATTGTTTGATGCAATGAAAAATAGTTACAAATGAAAAGATTACGGGAGAAAATAAGGTAAATATAAAATATCCCAGACTTTGTTGCTGAACATTTATTTCTTTATGTCATTTGTATCATTTATTCTATTGCTCCCGGAACAAACTTACAAAACATAGTGTACATCATGGGGAAACAACATGAATAAAAGTGTAACAAATAAGTGCATGTAAAACTATTGCGGTGAAAAAAAAAAAAAAAAAAGGAAGAGCACCGCATGCACGTGCCAATGCTAAACTGTAGTTGCTTTTAGAAATAGATTGATTCTCATTCAAATTTCTATATCGAAAAAGGGGCATAACTGTGTCAGAATATTTTGAAGGTTACATGACCCTGTTGTATGGCTTCCCCTTTTCATAGTTAACAGCTAGACGGAGTTTAAAGTAAATATCTTCAATAAAGACCGAGAGATAATAAAATGACAAAGTTGTTGTACAATAACGAAGATGACGACGCAAACGTCGACGACAGGACTATGACAGTTCCTCGGTGTTTTCCCCGAAAATAGCTGAGCTACAAATGACTCTTACAAGAATACATGGTTAAATAAAGAAAAATATAATTATTATTTAAAAGCAAGCTTTTACATTTCAGTATGGGATTATTGGTAATGTTGCTTCTATGGATATCATCATATCTAAATAAAACGCACTGATTATTCCAATATTCATGTTCAGTGTCCATATATATGAGCCATGCTCTGTGAAATACAAGGCTTAATGCATCTGCAAAAAGTATCGACCCAAGTCAGCCTGCGCAGTCCGCGCAGGCTGACCTGGGCCGAAACTTTTTGCTATTCGTCATTTTTCTGCATGTCGAAAGACCAGTCTACCTCAGAATTCAGTCGGTTGTTTGACAATCTGGATTTCATGGACCCGTGATCATGTGATAACTTGCTGGTTATAATGCATCAAGGCACGCCTCATTAATTTTTACTTTCTTTTTCCTTCTCTATTTCAGCAGAGACGACAATATGGGGTAATTTTCATTTTAACCATTTATCTCTTTATTGTTTTCTGAGACCCGTTGTTATGAATCGAAATGCGCCCTACTCAGTCCCCATTGTAAAACAAGTCTTAATTCTCAATTCTAAGACTAGTCATCTGATTGGCTGAGACAGATCGTCTCAGCCAATCAGATGGCAAGTCTTGGAATATGATAGTAACAACAATGTTAGAAATGACTGGTGAAAATGTTCCCAAGTTTGCACATCGATTTTCAATGTTGTTGACTCTCTCACAGCAGACTGATAAAGGATAAAGGATAATTGTATTGTCTGGTAAAAAATTCCTCTCTCAATAAAGTTTACCTTTTAAAGACAATATGCCATCTTCCGTGCCACATTTGATATGTTATCTGCAAATGCTTTCAATTAAAACGCTGACAGCCTGAAGTTTTATTGTCTGGCATAGTCACAAGCCCTCAGTTTCACAAACTTTCAGTTTCAACAACTTACATCTATTTCTGTAAATTATAAATACGGGAATGTTGTCAAGCAACAAAAGCCCGTTGACCGGTTTCAAATTACACCGACGTCTCATAGCGAATATAGCCAATACGGACCCCCGTACCACGGCAATGTCGGAGTTTAAAATGTAATTCACCGCACAGGGTTACTTGCATTCCACCAAAGACAAGTTCCTTGTTTTTTATTGTCTGCTTACAAATTCAACATTTTTTTTATATTTTTTTACTGACCATTGAAACTTCATCGATAATCAAAATATCAGTGTTAGGTATTCTGTCTTTTGTTTTTTTTGATACCTTTCATCTGATGTTGATAATTGATCTAATTTTGATACTTCATGCCTGCCATCTTCAAGCCCTGCAAACCTGTGTAAAGTTGTTGCACTGAATGGTGACCCTTAGTACTGTCTGCAAGCGATCCCGGTGTAACAAGTCAATACAGCATTTTTATCTCTTTTAGTCCTTTTAAAACGTTTGTAATTGTGAAAGTTTTGCCTGTATCTGCTTGTTCCAGAATCACAGGATTCTGTTTAATTTTAATAAACTCACTTGCTAATAGCTTTTTACTATTCATACCTAATTATTAAGTATTTACTTTTCAATATACTGTATGTTAAATTAAATCACAATGGTACCTGTATCGGCAGTGTTCGCAAAGAGACATCTCGGGAACCAGTGTAATTTGAGCCCGGTCAGCGAACTTCCATTGCATGAAAACATGGCCGCTTCGAAACCTTCTGGTACATGTGTTTATAATGTACAGGAATAAATGCAAGTTGTGAAACTGAAAGTTTGAGAAACCGTGTGCGTAAGATTATAGTAATGAATTATTTCCCTGTAAGCAGCGTATGGAACTAGAGATCCAAGTGTTAAATAATGTATACACGTACCATAGCATTACAAGAAATTTTTACTTCGTTTCATAAACTGAATACTTTAACACAGGATTACGAACAATATCCAGATTTTTACGACCGTTATCCCGGTAACGAGCGACTTCTACAAACACCAGTCTTCGACTATTACCAACAATATCCATACGGGGAAGTATATTACGTGAGCGAATCGAAATATTAAGTGATTGTATGAGTTTGTCTAATGCTTTGAAGTTTCCTCAACGTGTGTATTTGCCATGCCTTAATAAAGCTTAAAATAAAGTTCTTAGCATTTATCAAATTTGATCAATGTTTTAAGTATAGAGTTCGCACATGAAAGAGTGGTCGTGTTGTAGATTTAAAACTTTCTTGTGCAAAGAACTGATTTGTTAGAGATCACTGTATATCAAAATAAGAATCTGAAATACAACACATCTAACGTGTATAGTCTGATTTTGAATCTACACTGCAGTATAACTCAGTTGATAATCCGCTGACCTCAATCATTACATCCTGCAGATAAGGTTTCTTCTCGAAGCAGATCATTGTCAAATAGAGAAATTACTCGTGACGAGCAAGTCGTCGTTATGTACAAATGTTTTTTGACATGTTTCATATATTAAACATTCACCTATGACGACTACGCCAACTTTACGAGGCTACTTTCAAAGCCGTCTGTGGCATTGTTTCAAGGGGTTATGGGTTAATTCATTCATCATGTAGCGCTCAACGAATTTTCAAATATTCTGGGATTTTCAGTCCCTTCTTCGTTAGAATCTTGTTCTGATTAAAGAAACAACCAGTTAAATTTGTTCGAATTACAGAAATTGGTTAGATTAATGCAAAACTGGTAAAGTCATAGATTGGTCTTGCAGGCATTAAGTAAAGTAGCTGAATAGCGGTCTGAGAAAAATGGGGTTTAATGCATACTCGTAAAGCATTATATCAAGCAACTTGTTGCGTGAAATGTAACCGACTGAATCGTTAGATTAAAGCGCCCTTTAGCATGTAGAAAATTTGCTTAAAACAAAAACCTTCGTCCCAAGTTACCCAGCGCGGATTGCATTAAATCCTTTTTTTTTTTTTCCCACAGAGCAGGCCCGATTTTGACACTTGGATGCATGTAGGTTTTCTAAATATGTCAGAATGTAGACATGAACAATAAGCAAATTGTCGCGAGGCTTTCCGGAAATAATATTGCAAGTGCTGTCGATATTATTTTTTACAACGGGTTCGCATTTATTTTTGAGATAACTTGAGATATTGTCTCCATTCTGTTGAAATTTATCGTGTTAAAAAAACAAGGAAGCGGTAAACGGATTTCTTCAGGGTGACATTCTGTCTCCAATAGTGCTTTGCTAAAATTTACTCACGCGTGTGCAAATTTGTAAATTCGTAACACAAAGTTTTGGCTGATTAATTGTTGTTGCTGTTGTTATTGCCATCATCGTTGTTGTTTTTTTAATCACTGTTTATGCCTCACTTATCAACACAGTATCGGTGCATAGTTCTGTCTAGATTTAATTTAAAAAAAGAAAAAAAAAAAAGATCTCCCTTATTAATCTGATGTATAAAAAATCATAGAATTCGCATTCCAAATGATAATTGCAGAATTTGTATAGCTCATCCACTGGCCAAAACATCACGAGCTTTAACGGCAGTGAAATGAACCGTCCCCCCGAAAGAAAGTATGAAAAAAAAAAATCAAATTTCCGGTGCAGTTAAATGATAACATTTTTCTCAACATACTTAGTAATGTACCACTCAATAGTCTTAAAACATACACATCACCTTCCGCTATCTAAAGTTAAATCTGATCTTCTGCTATCACGGAACGGCTTAACCAAACACAGAAGGGCCAAGCTGTTGCATTTCTATTGGAAGGTCGTCAGCAACAACAGGTTGCGAGGCGATTTGGTGTGAACATTTTCACCACAGAAAGACTTGTCAGGTGCCCGAGAGAAACTGGAAGTATTGCCCTCTGTCCTAGATCGGAACATCCCCGTGTGACGACGCCTCGTCAACTTGACAAAAATACATACGTCTTGCCTACCTTCGCAATTGCCGCTTTACTGCAACTGAAACGGCTATTGATATTTAAGGCAATCATAATCGCCACATCCACGCACACACACTAAAAGACCGACTCTGCGATGATCAACTCCTGCACATCGCACGCGTCGTTTAGCTTTATTGACTGCATATTGCTCCAAGGTTGTTCCGAATGCATCGATGGAGATGTGTTTTTTCATATGTGTCTCGTGGTAAAGTCGCCGTTTATATTATGATAGATAGGAACTAAACTGCCGTAAGATTGTGGAATGAAATTCTTCGCCCCATTGTTGTGCCAAATATGCAAAAGCACAACTTAATCTTTCAGCATGACAATGCCCGGCCCTATGTAGCCAGAGTTTGTCGACACATTCTGGCAAACCATTAGAATAACCCACTCGACTGGCCGCCGTACAGTCCAGGTTTGTTCCCAATTGAAGATCATTGGGATGAACTGCACACAGGAAGGAGAGGGGGCGTCAAAATCACCCCGCTACTCTTGAAGAACTAAGAACTGCTTTGTAGGAAGAGTAGAATAAAATTCCCATTGGAAGGACCAATAAATCCATGAACTCCACACATAGGAGAATCAGGGCCGCGACGAATTCACGAGGGGAGCAAACGAGATATTGAAAAGTGGGTTGACTTTATTTTGTCAGTTAGCAGGGTACCATCAAATATGCTTCAGGTACTCATGAATTATCGGTTAGAATATAATGAAATTTTGCTGATTTGTAGATTAAAGATTAATTCTTAAACTGGTATGAACTATTCTATAGAGCAATCAAATATGTATAGGTAATAGACCAAGAAAGCTCACCCGAAGAGGTTTTATTTTTTACTTAACATTTTTATAGATCTGTTTTTATTAAAATCCTTCTGGATCTTTATTTCACTACAGATTATCTTTAAGTTGTGCTAAAACAAAACAAACAAGGTAAAAAGGCCTTCATGTCTTACCTAAACTTTCTAAAATCACTCTTGTCTTCATTGGCTGTATTTAAACTTTGCGACGTAACAATCAGTTATTCAATAAAAGGTGTAGCTGGAGGGACAAGAAAACATTGTAACAAACAGAGATATTGCTCGTTTTGAACACTTTCTCTGTTTCTCGCAGTATTTTCAAAAAAGACATCTAAGATTTTTGTCCAATTAAAAGAATTTATCGATCTTTTTCAGAGAGATACATATCAAGACCCACAGTTTGACTATCAGAAAAGTGTAAGTTTTAAAACAATGTATATGTACATTAAATAAACTATCGTTATATACCTACAATTTTTTCCGGATCAAATGTATGCATCGCGCGCGGATAAAATCAGAGACGACGGAATAGAAATGCCATTTACAGCAAAGTACTAGCGAGCAAATATTTTAAGTCTTTTCAAGCTTTTCACATTCTCTGCCAACTGAACAAAATGTGAAAAAAAAAATGTGAAGCCTGTCATTAGATTTCTGCTGCAAGATGATTTCCATGAAGGTTTTGATTAGGTGGCGGACGATTTGTTTCCATGATCATGATTTTATCCGTCCGCTACAGCTATGTAGGTCGCTACTTGCAATGAAAGAGTTTTACAGGCTGTAAACGCTTTCGTTAAGGTCGTATTTCAAAGAGTTTAATGACAATCTTTAAATTTTTAATAAGAAGAATAATATTGATAATAATAATAATGATAATTTTCATCATAATCACAATAGTAATCATCCGAATAATAACATGACAAGGAAAGACTAAACAGCCGTTTATCTTTTCTCCACAGACTCGTTACGAAGCAAGAGAGCAATATCCGGTAAGCAAGTCAAATTTTTCAACGACTTGAACTGATCACTAATGGCTTCATGTTGTCACCAATCGCTTTATGTTGTCACTTACCCATTGCTTCATTTGATAACCAACAGCTTCACTTTGATAACCAACAGATTCACTTGCTCACCATTAGCTCCATAAGTTTACGAGTATGTTATCTATAGAGCGTCGTGTAGTGTAATCTCAGATAGCTTCATATGTACATTTATATCTCTATCAGATCACCTATCGCTTAATATGTTAAACCAACTGCTTCAAGTGATCACCAATAGCTTCATGGAATTAACAGTAGTTTCATCAGATCACTAATAGCTTCATGTGTTTATATTGGCTTCAAGTGATTGCCAATAGTTTCATCAAATCACCAGTAGCTTCATATACGTAAAATAGCTTCATCGACTACCAATAGATTTATATACTGACAATAGCTAATCAGATCACCAGTAGCTTTAAGTGATTCTTTGTTAGATTACCAATAGCTTCATTTGTTTACAATAGCTTCATGTGATCACAAATAGCTTCATGAGATTTTCAACAGCCTTTCGGGTTTGCCAATAAGATACATTGTAAATCAATGTGATCTTTAGATCTTTGCTTTAATCTTAGTAGAGTAATTGGGTTAATCTTTGAGAAAAACTATCTATATTCGAGTAAATTTTCTTGAAATAAGTAAATGCTGCCTTTTCTAATCTATTTTTACTTGTATTCAAATAGTGCGCCTTTATTCCACTTGATTATCTCAATTTCACAAGGCGGTTGCAAAGTAATTTTGAACACATGAAAAATCTGGTTTAAGGCAAAAACATCTATTATGTATGATGGCATATTTCTGCCACGAGATACGAAATAACCATGGCGATAATTTAAGATGGCTATCGATATAAAACAAACTTTCCTTGAATTAGTACCAAGATGATACAAAGTTTCACAATGAAAACACTGCGATAAGTCTCACTTTTATCATGATTTTTGGCGTTCATGCCTACAATGACATTCACGGTATCTATAAATAGATACGGTTTCGGAACATCTTCGTCTCCAACCTTATGCTCATAGTAGGAGTAGATGCTATTTGAATCGTGTGAAATGGCTTCACTAGACAGTATTTCGGGTCGTCTATGTGTTTAACAGACGTAAGTTCATTTCATGTGTAGCCAAAATTTACCAATTCAGCTGCAATTGTAAATAATTCAGATTTTAACTTACCGCCATCTTTTATTTAGTCAAACGAGTTCAACCAAAAGATGAACTTTCTATTTAAAGATATCAAGAAACAGGTAGAACTATTGCGATATTTTTTCTCGAATGTCAGCTTCGTGCACGAATGAGAAATTCTACTTTAAGATATTTACTGATCAACGTAAAAATTTCTTTATAACAACGTTTATCGTCATATTTTTTTCATAAAACTTTCCACTATCTAGATAAAATTTCCAGGAAACTTTGATTTATAGCGATAGTTTTCTAAAATTGTCCCGAAAGTTATCTCGTATCTCGTGGCAGAAATTGCCACCATAGTTATGGAAGTTTTTATTTCTATGCCTAGCTTAGAAAACATTGCTGCAAAAAAGTGTTATTTATTTATTTATGCATTTATTTCATAGTGGGATCAGCCTCGAGCACAACAACAGGGATACTACCGTGTAAGTGTAATACAAAGGATTTGTTTTCTGACCTCTTTAGTGCCAAAGGCGAGAACAGCGGCTTTTGCAGACGGCATAGATCAAGATCAGGATGCAGAGAACGTTCAGTCTGATTTTGTATTTACACCGTCAAATTGTTTAGTCCAGCCTTTAAGATAAAATCTTTCTCAGTTTTAGTAGATCGTATTTTCAGCCGGGGAAAACGGAGAAACTGCTTGTAAATAGCATTTTCCCTGCTGGCCTGAAGCATTTTTATCCTTTACAAAAAGCATTATATCATCATATAAGCATTGTTAGATTTGTTGCCGTCAAGTTCCTTCTAAATTGCAAACTTTTAAATTCTTTCTTGATTGCAAAAACTAAAATTTTGTCATTTTGTAAAGAGTTCACTCTTTACAAACTACAAGATTTTAGACTTGTCGAATTTAAAATCATATGCAAAGACAAATTATTTGTGGCTCAAATAAGTTGACAGGAAAATTATTATTGGTGCTTCTAAAACAACCGTTGCTCCAATCAATGAGACGTCTACAAATGCTTTGAATATGGACATGTCTAAAGTCTTGTCGTCTAACAAAGCGTCAGTGCGCCAACAGGCTCTTCTCTTTAGAGGACATGATGCAGGACAGCCACATACAAGAAAATTCCATCGTTTGAGCTACATTTAATGTGACATCTCAAATATATGTCCCATTAGGTAATTTTCTTGCATGTAGTAAAGTTATCATAAATGCTTCTAAATCAATCCTTTCTACAATTAATAAAACGTCTGCAAAACCTTTGAATATGGACATGTCTAAAATATTGTCGTCTGGTAAAGCGTTACAACGCCAACAGGCTCTGCTCTTTAGAAGACATGATGCAGAGCAACTACATGCAAGAAAATCCCACAATTTAAACTATAATTAATGTGACGTCGGCAAATGTTTTTAATATCGTCGTCTAGTAAAAGCGTCAGGGCGCCAACAGACTCTGTTCTGTACAAGACATGATGCAGAACAACCACAAGAAAGAGAAAGCCTCGATTTGAATGCACTGGCAGATGATACCCAATCATAATATAGTACATTTGTTGCGGTTAGAAATAAAACGGCTTACTTGAAAAACTCATTTTTTAAATTCATCGTTATCTTCATAAGCCACATTTCAGCTCTGTCTTGTCTATATAAGCCCTTGTATTTGCGGTATATCTACAGGGGACCCTTTCATTAAACTCTCTAAATTTAATTCTTAGTCTACATTTCAGGACCAGCTATCTTTATCGGCTTTGACAGATCATCCCGTCATTGGCTTGTCCTCAAATTTAAAATCGAACAATACTTAGACGATACTTTAATTTCATTCCGTTTGTTCGTATTATCATCACTATTATTGTTGTTGTTATTATTATTATTATTATCATGACCAACAGGATGACGGGTACTACCAGAGCCCTAGGAGGGCAGTGGATGATTACCTCTGGGTAAATATCATTCAGATCTATTTATCACATAAAACCTCCTCCAACAGTGTATGAAACCCAGGACTTATTTTTCATAAAACACTAGTGCGTCATCGTTTTTTTTTTTTTGCTTCCGGTTCTGGTAAATTTTGTAGTTATGAGTGCGTGAAGCCGGCAAAATTCAAACAGGGCGCGTGCTGGAATTTGTACTCCTTCGCCATTTTGCGGGAAAATGACGTCGTTTTTGCTAAGACGTATACTTGTTGAAAATGTTATGATTTTCATGTTTAGAAACAACAAATTACAGTAAAAGTTATTTGGGGCCAACACAACTGTTGGAATATTTCGATTTACTCCTTGTATAAACTATTTCATTCTACTCTCGATGTAAATTTCACAGAGCTATCTTCCAGCGTATGTAGGCCTACACATCGTAAACCCAGCTACATCATTCTGTAAACATGGACCGGCGAACAATGTACAAGCTGAAAGTGATGATGCAGAATACTTATTTGTCTGTCATTCGTTTTATGTGATAAATAGAATCTCACATTCGTATTTTTTGTAATATCATTTTTATCAGACTCTTTGACTAAAATGTATATGACGCTCGCAAAGGCTCGTGTCATATAATTTTAGTCAACTTGTTTGATAAAAATGATAATACATAAATACTCGTGTAAGATCCTCTATTTCATTAAAAAAAAAAAAAACCCATAGCGTTAGTGCTGTGTCCCGTTGCTCTCTATCTCTGTCTATCTCTCTGTCTCTCTCTCTCTCTCAGTATTTAATAATTGTATATAGAGTCATGACGAAGAGTTTCGAGTTTCGATTTAAATGTTTTGACCCTTGACTATACATATATATACACATACTCGCTATTTTGACGTCCTCGTGGTTGGCATCTGTGAAAGTTGGCGTGACATCAGTATCAGTCCTGAGTACTATTAAGTTTGTTCAAATGACAGGTGTAAGATGATATTAGCCTAATTTATGGGAAGGTCGAACTTTGGTCTACAACTTATTAGCTCTAACAACTTGCATTTTCTAGTTTTTCCATAATGTGTATCACGGGTGATGTTGTATGACTCGCCAAGAACTGTTTTTAACCCGAGGCAGCTAAGCGAGACTCTAGGCCCATTTGCGGACAGTGTAGATCCAATTATGTGCAGTCTGATCTTGCATCCGCTATATCCGACGAGGAGATAACTTTAAAAAAAAAAAAAAAACTTTGAAATAGCATAATTTGGGTTTTTATTATCGGCTTGAAAGTTTCATTTTACTTAGTTAGCAGGTAAATGGATTATCTTAAATGCCGTGGAAGCTTTACTAAGTTAGTATCTTGTATTGCAGTTCAGCCATGATGGGAGAGACGAACAAAGAGGTCAACCGCAGGTAATTACTCTCTCTCTCACACAATATAAGTCCACTCTAGTGATTTATTTTCCTTAACACAACCTTTTCTCTGTCTCGACAGATACAAAAAAAATAGACAAAGAACCAGAAAAACAGACAGACAGACAGACAGAGAGACAGAGAGAGAGAGATCACTATTACAGATTAGCGGTATCAGCGAATACCTAGAAATCTCTGTGTTGTACGATTTTGGTTCTGAAATATGAGAAAGATCTCTGCTAGCGTAGTTCAAACTTAGTTACAAAGACAAATTATATTAGCAAACCAGAGATTTAGACATGTTGAAGGAGTTCGATTTATTACATTCTCAAATGTAATAGTTTCGAAATAGACCAGCCTTGAGTTCAAATTTAACCTCTATAACTTTCAAACCCCTAAACCTAAAGACGTAAAAATCTGTGCTTACTGAATTTGTTCCCGTGTTTATTTCATCTCGAATAATTATTTCATAGTTGATATATCTTCTGGTGGCTTGCACAGGTCTATAAGCAGAGAGCGATAACGGCATACTGTTTGTCCAAGGTATTTTTTTCGCGGACGTCCTGACATCAGTGAGCAGAGCGATCTGTTGTCTGTCGTCCGGTCAGTATTACCCAAACTCCCTAAAGGTACTACCGTTTGAACGAACACACGTGTAAACAGTTCCACATCTAATACCAGAAGAAAACGGGTCAAATAGAATCTCTGGCTTATCAGGCACAGGTAGTTAAATTACAATTAAGCCTGCGAGGCTGAACAAATCTGATTTCCGTTGACTTTGCTTGTTGGTTTATAGAGATTATTTTACATTATTCGTCAAACAAGCCCTTACAGTGATGTGCCTGGTTCAAGAAATAGGACCCCCCCCCCCTCCGTTATCACGAGACTCCAACCCGAAGCCTTTGAATGTGAGAACCGGTCGTTCAACCCCTAAACCTTTGTCTCGGTTTCGTCCAGTAACTTCAAACACACATATTACATGTGATGGCATGTTGATTTTCAATTCCTCCATACCATTGCTAACTACTGCCCAGCAAAGACACATTTAAGGACTTTCCCATTTTCTAGGCGCGGACAATTCCACTTTATTATCTTTTAATACGTTCATGTGCGCTAAATGACTATATCTGTCGATGCATCCTAAGACAACTTTCATTCATTCATTCATTCATATCTGTACTTAATAGGTTAGATACCCCGTTCCGGTAGAAAACCATCCACTGGCGGATCATCAGGTAAGAAACTTTTTTTTTCTATTTTTCATTTATCGATTTTTTTTTCACAGCTTTTTTACCAGATGACAAAATTTTAGACTTGTCTGTGCTGAAGACATCTGCAGACGACATATCAAAAGAGGCCAAAATGATTGAATTTGTGTTTTGAAGGGGGAAAAACATTGTGGGGAAAAAGAGATACACTGGTAACCAACACTTTCACCTGTTTCCACAAGTTTTTTCCATAGCTCTTTCCTTCAGAGTGGTTAAAACGCTTGGATTGTTTGGTAAAGGATAATGCTCATTTTTTTTTTTTTTCACGACCCGTGGGTAAAGCACTTTTGATAACATCACAGAAAACGGAGAAATAGTTGGTAAACCGCAAAGGAGAAAAAGATATCAACCAGCAATGGACAAAGGAATATAAATACGGAATATTATGTTGTAGTGTGTTTCCTGGGGCTTGTATTTACTTCGAGTTGCGTGGGAAAATTTGATATCGCGCGAGACCGAAGGTCGAGCGCGATATCAAAATTTTCCCACGCAGCGAGAAGTAAATACAAGCCCCAGGAAACACACTACAACATAATATTCCATTTATTATATACCTAAACTACCAAAAACCAAAATATATGCATTTAGTGACAACTTTATTCGAAAACGAAGCATAGTTATAAGAAAAATTGATTTAGTAGGCGTTAACATCTTTTTTTCATGAATGGCGGATGAATTTTATTTAGTATTATTTCCACCACGCCCATTGTGTTAACATATAAAACAATCAAAATGGCTGCCGTGTTCACGTGGATACAGTGTTACGTCATCATACCATATTTGGAAGCGTATTCCACTGAGTTGAATACGGATTTTTTTTCCGTCGTGTGTGATTTTAGCCGCGTGCGACGCATGTATTTAACCCGGAAAACTTACAGGTATATAATAAATAAATTTGAGCCATGCTCTGGCAAAACAGGGCTTAACGCATCTCCCTGATGCACTATACGAAGCATCATCACATAATTATGGATCCATACAATCCACTTTGTGTGATAACCTACTGAATCACGAGCTACACTGTCCTTTGAGTTGCAGAACATTGACAAAAAGCAAAAAAATTCGGTCCAGATCAGCCTGCGCGGACAGGGGAGTCGATACTTTTTGCATGTGCATTAAGCCCCCTTTTCACAGAGCATGACTCATTTCTATTGTAATATATATATATATATATAGTCCAAACGACCTACAAAAATAGATCTACCATGATTTTACTTTTCAAATAATTAGTCTAATGTCACCAGTCCATGTGACAGATACCTTCAGTGTTACTGTCCCCCAATCCATTTGTGTTATGGCTTGAAAAGATTTTTACAAATGCAGCATTCTAGAAATAAATGAATAATGATTCTTAAAAAGCTTCAAATTATGCTATTTAGACGTATAAGAGCAACTCAGAGCGAGGCTTATTTTTTGCCAGTTTGAATCTTTTTCGAGACAAAAAAAAAAAGAATTATATTTGTTTGCAAATTCGTGCGAGTATGCAAGAGGTGGTAATGACGGTATTGACATTTTGGAATCATTTCATGTGATTGTTTATTTCATGTGATGTATATTTTACGGGATGATTATTTCATATGATATTTATTTTATGTGATATATAGCGAGACGATTGGCGAGAAAGCGGCGGTTACGACGTATGTATACACTTGCTTAATTTTATTTTTCTCTAGCATACCTGATTTCCAGTAACAAATACACCGGTGAATAAGACTAATACGTAAAAATGCGTCTTTTCTGGGTATATATAAAGATTATGTCTATCGCCAGGGGCAAAGCCAGGCGGGTTGCCTTGAAACCCTGGCTTCATGGTCAAGTTTTGTATGTAGGCATTTTGGAGAAATATATGATCTGACATAATTTACTTTTTGAAAAAAAAAAAAAAAAAAATAGATATCAAGCGAGCCTAGAAAAATGTTATCAAGCGAGCCTTTGGCGAAATAATATTTTTATAGACTTGTTTAATACAATCTTATCGCAAAAGCCATCGAATGTCAGATTCTTTTTATGGCATGAATATCTTTTACAAATTACGAGTTAGAATATGCAAATATATATATGCACACATATATATATGCACACATGGTAATCCCCATTAATAAAACCGGCTTCACTTGTCTTACGGAGTATAAAATGACGTCACATTTTGCTAATCTCAAACGTTTGTAAGATAAGAAAATTCGTAATTGGTATGTTACACTAAACACAAGGAAGGTTATGAGATAAAAGAGAATGAGAATGAAAAAGCCGAGTAGGCCTACATAGAAGCTCAAACCAGGACTTAGTCATGGGCGTCATCTTTGCTACGCTCCTGGCTGCGCCCCTGATTAGTTCAAGGCACTCTCAAGGTCTTTTTCTTCGTAGAAAAAATAGTGACATAAACTGATCGATTAGTGGTTAACATTTTTAAACTAAATTATCAAGTTTTATTCACTTTTAACCCTTTCAGCGCCATAGTCGAAAACCCAGGCTAGTGCGGACGGCATAGATCAAGGTCAGAGTGAACAGAACATGCAGTATGATCTTGGATCTATACCGCCCGCTTGTTTAGGTAAGCCTGTATGATAAAAATCTGTATGTGTTTCAACAGATTGCATTTTTTTAGCCGTCGGAAGAGGACTAGTTTATACGTTTGGCGATGAAAGAGTCAATCTAACAACTTTCAGGCACAGTTTTCACCCCCCCCCCCCAAGTTTATTTTGCACCGGGTGACACTGGCTAGTTTTCGCATTCCCCCCAGATATGTAGTTTGTTTTGCACCGGTTGAGACCGACCAGTTTTCCCTTTCCCCCCAGATATGTAGTTTGTTTTGCACCGGGTGACACTGACTAGTTTTCACTTTCCCCCCAGATATGTAGTTTGTTTTGCACCGGGTGACACTGAGTAGATGTCACTTATTTCGGGAAGCACTTAATTTAACCCTATACCATACGAAAAAATTTAAGATTTTCCATATTGAAAGCATTTTTCAGACGACAAATCGAAAGAGATTTATTATTATTATTAGTAGGTAGACAACATTGCCCTAATTCAATTACAATGAGTTAATTTCATTTTACTACTAAAACCTTCCATTTTTTTCTTAGCTTTTTCACGTAGGTTTTTTTTTTCTTTAATGTCTCTATTAACGTTGTTTTACATTCCTTTTATCTTTATTTTAAGGCTTTAAGGCTTAAATGGTTATTGTTTGCTTCTATATAGACGCTGAAGCCTGCTGGTTTAGCAAATAAATACGACGTAAAGATTACAGATCTTCTCACCTCTATCATGGACAAATCAGCCCCTGAAATGACAGTTCAACAAATGATGGAGGCAGGTTTTATTCAGACTGCTACGGCTAGCTTAAATTATCTTCCCTAAATAAATACCAATGAGATAGGCTGGGCAGACTTTTTGAGATGCTTCTATATAACCAGAGGCTCTAGTTAAACCTTGGATTCCCTAAGTCAGTCTTTCTGTCTGTGTTAACCGTTATCCACACATTCTCGACTCTTAATGACCCTACAGAAGGAAGCTTTTGAAAACATTGTGGGAAAAGGAGGAAATGCTGGTAACCTGTGTAAACATAAGGGAGGATTCCAGCTGATCGTAACATTACTTCGGACGGGTGGATGTGCAAGAAATATTCAGGATCATGCATCTTTTACTTAGGGATTATGATTTTCTACGCAAACATCGAGAAGCAGCGAAAGAAGTGGAACTACCAGAGTGAGACATAGATTATTAGGAATCTTCTAGGATAGTCTTTTTTTTTTTTTCCCCTTCGTAAAATAATAAAATATTTTACAGATCAACCGTTTGGGCAAATATATTTACTGCTTATTCAAATAAATGGAGAATAAGTCATGATCATAGAAACCTATTAATAGCATTGCCCATCTTTTTAATTTACACAAAAATGCAAATCCGGCAAAAAATGATATCGTCACCGTAAAAGTGATATCACCACGAGTGACGATATTAACTGCAGCAAGTCTAAAAATAATTTATTGATATCATTGTAAACTATTGATAGGTATTTAATAAAAACCTTTATTCCATATGTAGTAATACGAAATGATTTCGTTCTAAATGAAAGTTTAAGGTAATATGCATAGGAAATCTTCATTTCTAAAATTCTCTACCAAACAATCCCGTGTTATAACGACTCTGGGTAAAAATGCTTTTAAAAAAACATCGTAGGAAAAGGAGAAAATTCTTTGATTCGTATCATCTCCTTATTCTATACTGTTTCCGACCCTATCAAAGACAAACCACACCTAATTTGTTGTCTGCAAATGATTTCAATTTCGACAAACCTAAAATTTTGCCATTTGGTGAAAAGTTAAGCGTTAAGATAACACACCTTAAATTTCATTTCAAGTTTTGCTATTTGATGATTACGCATTTAGAATATGTTCAGTTTTTTTCTTACTGTAATACAAAATAACAGAGATAAATCTGTAAATCTGTAAATTACTAGTGGTTCAGTTTTTTTTTACACCAACTACTGTAGAATATGGTAGCACTGTAGTGGAATGGTATTTGTCAAATTCACTAACCACGTAGTTTATCCAAACGTGCAGTCTAATCTTTTATCGAATCTGTCCGATAAGGTCACAATTTTCTGGCAAACTTCAATCAAAGCAGTGAAAGCGCTGCTGAGGTGAGGTGGGTTTAACCTGCTCAAATTGAAATCTAACTGTTGTACCAAATAAAAAAGCACGTAGTGCTACTAGAAAGAATTGAGTAAAAGCAAGCAGAAATTTAAAGAGCTGAGAGGTATCTCTCCTATAAATCTCAGAGCAAACTAACAAATTTCTCTTTTTTTGTGTGCGTGAGGGGAGGGGTTCAATTGAATGTCAAAATGAAACGACATGGGAAGTATTATTCAGCAATATCTGGAAAAAAAATCCGATTCAAAGAAATTACCGCAAGAGTTTTCAGGATGCTTCTAAGCTTTCCATGGCACTTGTTGACGCTATTTGGTGGAACTGATACATAAATGCGTATACCTACGCATGCCTCATGGTAGTCTGTTCTGACTCTCTTTTTTTAAATTGTGTTATGATAATGGTGTATTTGTTTACATATTTATCGCCCAAGTAGTGTAAGTTCTCCTATTGTTAACGTTTTAGTCATGCCTTGATGTTAAAGTGAATAAAATGCTTTCTTAATCGTACTATTTTTACAGGTAATGATTTTGCAATGTTAGGTACCGCAGAATCAGATTTTTTAGGTTCAATTTCCCAATTGGTAAATCTGAGCTGGGATGCTTCGAACCCCACCTCGAAAACGCGATTTATGGTATATAAATAATTTTGGCTGGATTTTTTTTTTTTTTTTTAATTCTATTTAATCAGCGGTTGGGGTTTATATCAGACATTTCAATTTCAAGGATAGTCTAATCAAGTTAAAAAAATATCGGACAGAGCTGTTTGAAGCTCAGATTGCAAATTCTGCTTGAAGAGTTTAAAAAGTCCATTTCCTGGAAAATTTCCGAGAACATTTTACATTTTTAGTGTATTTTGTACGAGATGTTATTTTTTCTAATTTGGGCCATGTCTGTGAAAAGGGGGCTTAATGCATCTGCAAAAAGTATCCACCTATGTCAGCCTGCGCAGTCCGCGCAGGCTGACATGGGTCGATACATTTTGCTATTAGTTATTTTTCTACATATCAAAGGACCAGTCTACCTCATAATTCAGTTGGATATCAGACAAAATGAATTCCATGGATCCATAGTTATGAGATGACTTGCTTGGAATAATGTATCTTCAGGGATGCATTAAACCCCCTTTTCACAGAGCATGACTCATATGTATTTTTGTTCGAGATGTTATTTTCTACTTGCTTCACAGGAAAATAAAGGTTATCTCGTGCTTCTTCGGTTCAACAGAAGTGAAATGCCGACAGTTGTCAATGCCTTCCAATGTACCAAAGGTATCCTCTCAGCATCATACGAAGGCTACGTCATTGGCTTTGCCGAACCACAAGATGTAAGTAATGGTGTTGTTCCTCCAGTGGTCTTAAATTCTTTACCAAATGACAACATTTTAGACTGGTCCAAATTGAAAGCATTTCAACAATAAAATAAATGTGCCTCAAATGTTGAAATTTGTGTTTAGATGGGCAGAAAAGAAGAAAATACATTGAAATTCTTGTAAAATATTGATTACAGTATTGCAGGACGAAAGCAGTTGTCTGTTTGTATGTTTGTCGCTGCCAGCCTTAAACAGACTTAAATGTTTTCAGGGTCTTAGGATATCTTTAATTTTCAACTGAAGCTTTTTTCGGTCTGAGTGTAACATTAGGTTGCGGGCGATGTAGATCGAAGATCAGCCTGCACGTTTCATTCAGTCTGATATTAATCTACTCCGTCCGCAAAAGCTATGAAAGGTAACATTGGTAATGAATGAGTTAAACCTTAAACTGCTAAATAAATCTAAATAAAAGCGGAAAAAAAGCCCTGCCATTGCTGAAACCCGATTTCAAAATTCTTAGGAAAGTCTCGCGTTACAGAACGCTCTAGATCCAATATCAGACTGCACAGAACGTGCAGTCTGATATTGGATCTCGACCGTTCTGTAATATACATTGTCCTCAAAAGTGGACAGTGAGCCGCAATTGCATTCGGCATGCCTCGGGTGATCCGGTGATCAAATCCCTCGGCTGTATCACGTAGCTTGATATGCACCTACACGGTACATTTCGCACATCTCCGGAAGCACACCGCTTTACCGTTATTGAAATTGTAAGGCTCCTCTTTAGAAAGAACACATGAGTAAATTTTCTATCGTTATCTTTCTAAGAGTATTTCAGCCGGCAAACAGTTTGTACATTCAATTTTTAGCGTGGTTTATCAATTCCGTTAGGAGCTTTCATCGACAGATCGATAGAAGTGAATAACTTCACAGTGGTTGTTCATGTCGTTGCTAAGCGATCTACAGGGGCGCCGCCATGTTTAAGATCATGTGATTGGTAGTTCAAAATGGAAGCCTCCCTTATACAGACGAGGTTAGATGTAGGTACGGAATCGGCCGAGTTGTGACGAGTGCCGCAATTAGCGTCCTAGAGGTTGATTTTGTTTTCTTTTTCTTGACAGATAACAGTCTCGTCGTTGAGTAACGATGGCCGTGCTCACACAGACTCATGGTTCATAGGGCCTCGTTATGCAGCTTGTTGCCTCTGGTTCAAACACGCGAAGAGAGCCAAAGAGTTTTTTGAGGGCGTAAACCCTTTCAAACAGCACGACTTCCCCAGCTCTGACAAAATTCAAGTGATTGCAGTGCCACTGACCTATGGTAGAAACCCAGAACCTTTACCGTTTGATCCTGAAAGTGAGTGTCAAAGCCCCAAATGATTGCCAGAAAACTTTAAACTTACTTTACATTGACCGTGAAACACGTTCTAAAAACTTATTGGCCACGCTCTGTGAAAAGAGGACTTAATGCACTTGCAAAAAGTATCGATCTAGGTCAGCCTGCGCAGTCTGCGCAGGCTGATCTGGCTCGAAACTTTTTGCTATCGGTAGATTTCCTGCATGTCCATGGACCACTCTTCCTTCAGATTCAGTCAATCGTTGGACCAAATGGATCCATAATTAGGTGATGAGTTGCTTGGTATAATACATCAAGGAGATGCATTAAACCCCCTTTTACCAGAGCATGGCTTATATGAGCCATGGTCTGGCAAAAATGGGCTTAATGCATCGCCGTGATGCATTATACCAAGCAAGTCTTCACGAAATTGTGGATCCATAAAAAACATTTTGTGTAGCAAACGACTGTATCATATAGTAGACTGGTCCTTTAGCATACAGAAAATTTTGACCAATAGCGAAAAGTTTCGGCCCAGGTCAGCTTGCACGGAGTGTGCAAGCTGACCTGGGTCAATAGTTTTCGCAAATGCATTGAGCCCCTTTTCATAGAGCATGTCTCATGTATTGATTGCTCTCGATTAATGTTTCCTGGAAACTAACGAGTGCTTGCGCCAGAATGCAGGTTGTTGCAAGATTGGTCTCTTTTTTACGGAAATCAAACCCAGAACCTTTTGATGTGAGGGACCGGCGCTTTACTCATGCACCATTGTCTACCGGCGGTAAGCTTCATCCAGCAATTTAGTGACAATATGGCTGTGAATTATTTCATCTCTCTTTGGCCTTAAACCGACTCGTACAGCACTTCGGACAAGTTAAATTTGTGATCAGATTGTACCGTGTGTGCAGTCTGGTCTTGATCTACATGTTGTTACTAGCTTAATGACCCATTTCCAGATATGAATGTTTCCTACTTAACTAGTAACAGTATGGCTTCAGACTACGTCATCTTTGTTTTGTCTTAAATCGGTACCTTTACTACTTCGGACAGTAACTGTTTAAATTCCTGAACAGCTTGTCCATTCCAGTGCAGTTTTTTCTGATCTACACTGTCTAAAAATGTCATGTAAAGCAGCCTTAGGGTCACTCTGCTTCTTTTTTCTTTTGTCTTTCAGCAAGGGAAACCACTCTACTTTGGTCTGAGTTTCCAACAATTTCCGAAAGAGGCCCTGGTGACTTCTTATATAACTACTCGGAACCAGTAAGGCAGCTGATCAGAGAATATGGCGGACATCCGAATGTGACAATCTGTAAGTGATTTCATTGGTTAATTAAAAAATCACGTGACCACTCCTAATTGAAAATCGTACAAGCAACTGTGATAAAACTTTAATTGACAGCGATCATTTTGTTGTATGCACAGTAAAGTTGACGGTCAGAATGCACAGAACATAAATTCGAAGCTTAGACCTACATTTTCCGGTATATTATAAGATACTGTACTACGGCCAAATAAGTTAAACTGAAAACACATTACCAGACGAAGGTGTCTAAAAACAGTCTTTTTTGCCCATTTGAAACTCAATTAAATCCCATCATTTAATCCTTAAACAGACGACGAAATTTCAGACTTGTCAAAATGGAAAGCATTTGCAGACGACAAATTATAGACGCATCCTAAATGATGTGCTTTGTGACAGAAAACAGCGTGGAAAAGGATAATATGCTATTTACCATAACTTATCCAACCATTATCATGTATATTGTGTATAAATACGATAAAATCATTGTCCTCTGTGAACTTTATTATACAGGTAAGGTGAAGCTGGCTTGGCCTCAAGACCTGAACAAGTTCGGCCAGGAACGCTACAGAATGACAAAAATACATGTGGAAAGAGTGGGGCGAAACATACGCAATGGCTGGCTTGCACCTGATTCCTTTGTCACTGTGAGCGCCTTTAGAAGTAGAGAACAACTGTTTAGGTTGTTTGCTGACCGTAAGTTCGTCTTCTCCAGTATTTCTATATGTGTGGTTTTACCTATCTCTGTCTGTCTGTCTCTCTCTCTCTCTCTCTCTCTCTCTCTCTCTCTCTTAGAAAAAGCACAGGATTTTTTTATTTTGCAAAAGGGTCAGCATATCATGTATTTTCCTTCAGTCTTTCAACCATTTACTTTACTTACTCAACGACAAACGTGTTTTTAAATACTGTTATGGATAATTTATTAATTTCAGAGCGTTTCAGTGAAAAGCGAACCATATTACAGCGCTACACAGGACCCACGATGTTGGGTATTACCCTACGGAAGGTCAGGGGCACCGGGGCAGACAACTTTTCAAATTGAGAGAGAAGTTTATATCTGGGGTTCAACTGCTGGAGAGACGTTGACTTCATTAAATTTCGGAGGGATGGGGGAATATTTCATGTTACATTGTACATTTGTTATAGATTAGAGCTGCCTTAAACTCTTCTCTCTATTTACCCCTTGGCAAAATTTTAAATGGACTCGTCAAATGTGATTCAAGTGCGTGTGGTCGACGTATTAAAGTGGCTTAACCAATTGGATTTATTTTTCAGATGGCAGAAGACATTGTTGGTAATGGGGAAAATGCTAAAGACCAGCATTTTCTTCTTTTCCAACTCAACGTTCTTCCAAAGGGCCGTAAAAACTCGGGATAATGTAGTAAAGGATTAATCTGTCAGGCGCAACTTAATGCGCTCTTATGAAAAGTGCAGGTCATGATCAAAGAAAGAAAGTATCGAGGAAGTAAATAGGGATAAAAAACTTACTTTATCCTTGTTGATGTTTATTTAACTCTTTACCAAACGACAAAAATTTAGACTGGTCCAAATTGAAAGCATTTGCAGACGACAAATTACAGGTGGCTCGAATGACAAAATTTGTCCTTGATAGAGTAGAAAACATTGTGGGAAAAGGAGAAAATGCTGGTTGCCAGCATTTTCTCCTTTTCCCACAATGTTTTCAAAAGGCGTCTTCCTCGGGGTCGTTAAAAGTCGGGATTGTGTGGTAAAGGGTTAAATTAAAATGGCAAGGCTTAAATGAATTTGTTGTTACTCAGCTGCCCTGGAATTATGTAATCATCAGCTAAGATAAAGTTTTGTTTTTTTTTCTTCCTCAAATGGTTGAAAAAAAATAAACATACATGTACATGAGAATTAAAATACTACTTAACCCTTTACCAGATGACAAAATTTTAGCCTTGTCCAAATTGAAAGCATTTGCAGAAAACAATTTCATTGTGGCTCAAATGGTGCAATTTTTCTTTGACAGGGTAGAAAACATTGTAGGAAAAGGAGAAAATGCTGGTTACCAGCATTTTCTCCTTTTCCCACAATGTTTTCAAAAGGCTTCTCTCCAAGGGGCGTCAAAAGGCGGCATTGTGCGGTAAAGGGTTAAAGATGGGGTTTGTTCCATTTCTGTTTCATCTTAATCTGTCATTATTATTATTATTATTATTTTCAATCAGACAATTATATATAACGGAGTAACATCAGGAAATCACTGTCGGTGATGAACAGTTGCGTGTAAATTGTGTATAGATAGTAATATTCATTTTCGTTGTAAATTATTAATGTACATGTAGATAAACAAATGTCAAGGTTTATTGTATCAAATAAATATTTATCAGTAATTTTCCTTACTTTCATTCACACTTTTTACTTTAAAACGCAAAAAGGCAAAAATCTAAGAGAGTGGCATGTTTTGTCCGATTCAAATTAAATAAAGAACGGAAGAAGGTTGCTCTGCCCCCCAAAACAATACCTTATTAGAATTGTTGTAGGCCGCCGATCACCCACCTTCGGTTACCACTTAGAAGGATCACGAACTGAAATCAAAGACCAATAACTCTTGCAATAATCATCAATCATAATGAAAACAGATGAGTAAGTTCCCATGGCGTTTCCATGAAAATTTCTGACAAATTGGGTGAAAAATAAAATAGGCGAAGTGGAGAAAAATTGCATGAACAGACAGACGGACAAGCGGACGGACGGATGAACGGACGGACGGGCAGGCGGACGGACGGACGGACAGACTCCGGTACATTCCCTGATTACCTAGTAAGGGCTTTAATTAATCAAGCGAGGATCAAAGCTGGTAATTTAAAGACAGAAACTTATCTAATAACCCTTATCCTGCTAGATAAAAGAAATGAAACTTTCAAGCCGATAGTAACAACCCAAATTTTCCTATTTCATAGATATTGTTGGAGGAAAGACATCTCCTTATCGGTCGGTGTAGATCCAAGATCACACTGCACGTTCTGTGCAGTCTGATCTTGATCTACGCTGTCCGCAAAGGGTCAGCGAGTCGCGCTTAGTAGCCTAAGCGTTAACCCATGCATGACCAAGGTCTGATCTGCTTTACGTAGGGCGCTCTCCACATTATCTTGATCATGTAATAATCTATTTATGTGTTCCTGGGTTTCACCAGTATTAGGACAGGACTCTGAAGTGTCTTGCTGAAGGACACTCCGATTAGGATAAGCACAGATCCTCCGGCAAGAAACCGAGCCCGGGACAGCCAGATTGCGAATTCTGCAGTACCACTGAGCCGCGCAGGACCTTAAGGACTGATCTGTAATGTTTGTCAGAATATTATGCCGGTTGAATACTTATTCCGATGCCACGTTCAGCTATACGTTAATCATATCACAGCGATGATTTACCTAAGTATGAGCCATGTTCTGAGAAAAGGGGATTTAATGCATCTGCAAACACTATTCACTCAGGTCAGCCTTCGTAGTCCGTGCAGGCGGACGAGGGTTTGAACTTTTTGATTAGGATAAGTCTTCTGCATGTCAAAGGACCATTCTACCTCATCCTTCAGTCGATTGTTCGACCAAAAAGATTTTACCAAACAGTAAAAGTTAAGACGTGTGCAAACGAAAACGTTAGCCGACAAATTAAATGTGGCTTAAATCATTACATTTGAGTCGTGCTCTGGCAAAAGGGGGCTTAATGCATCCCCGTGACGCATGATACCAAGCACGTCATCACATGATCATGGATCCATAAAGTCCAGTATGTTAAGCAACCGACTGAATCATAAGGTAGACTGGTCGTTTGACATATAGAAAATTGACCAATAACGAAAAGTTTCGATCCAGGTCAGCCTGCGCGGACTGCACAGGCTGACCTGGGTGGATACTTTTCGCAGATGCATTCAATCCCCTTCTCACAGAGCTTTGAAAGGTTAAAATACATTTGGGAAAAAGATATCCGGATCGTTAAAACTCGGGATTGTGTAGTAAAGGGTTAAAGGCCCAGTGGCGACCAAAAGTAAACAATGCGAGCGTTAAAATGCATTCAGACTTAAATTATACATCTTAAATGTATGGAAATTAATGTAAAGATGACAGTCTGTTATTGTTCCGTCGCCGGTCCAAATGTTAGTTACTGGCAGAAAAATGAATTTTAAGACGAGATAAAAAGTTGCCAAGCCGCTCTATCTTTTCTTTATACCTACCTTTCACCTGTTTTCTTTTTTTTTCCTGTTAATAACACTTGAACCCGACCGTATTGTAACAAATCATCATTTTCACAACAATTTCGATAATGATATTATTTAAATTTAAATGTTTTCAACACTCGCATTGTTTACTGTTGGCCCCTACTCGGCCCATTTACCGCTGATCATAGCTGATGAAGGCATGTTCTCGTCACCGTCTTTTACCCACAATAAGCGCTGTTACACCGATAATGTTTCACTACACCAACGTGGCCCGGGACAACCGAATGATCAAACCTAGTTTTCATTTCGTAAACAGTCATTTTGAAAATTATGATTATTATCATTATTATTATTATAAAAAGAAAAAAACTGTTTAGTCTACAATATATTGAGACAATCATATGTAAAATATTATGAAAGGCTTAATCATTTTGCAGAAAGATAATTTTGTGTTATCAGAGGCAGGTGTACTTTCAATATAAATATACGATACGAGCCCCGACCAGAGATGGAACACAAATATCAAAATTCAACCTTTGATGAAGGTGCCAAGCAAGTATGGAAATATTTGCTTTATTAACTCTATTTTCATCTTTTCTGTCGGTTACGCAATGCCAGTGTTTCTACACGGGTAGGTATACCTACTTTTTTTTTTTCATTATACATATTTTCTTTCATTTCTTCCGCGAGTGAAGATTATGAATTTATACATAAAAAAAACACCTTATGAAGAAGCACATACAAAGAAAATGACAATCAAATACCAAGAACAATACTAGTTGTCTACCAAGAAAAACAGAATGAGCGCAATACGATACAAAAAAAGCATTTTTTCCCAAAATTTCAGGTTTAGGGTAACTCTGAATTTTTTGTCTGCAAAAGCTTTCAATTTGGGCTAGTGTACAATTTTGTCGTTTGGTACAGAGTGAATGGCCGTATTTAGACATTCATGGAGTTCATTTCCTTTACACATGTTCCTAGAACCCCTATTATAAAATAAATCATGTAGATGTACAGGTTTTTTTCAGGCACTTGTTACACTATGCAAGACAAAGGTTTATCATACCGAGGACATGCGAACATCTCTTACTCTGGCCGGGATTGTGTACCGTGGAATCGTCACCTACATTACGTCACTACCGGTCGATATCCATACGATCACCTCGACAAAAATTTCTGCCGTAATCCTAGAGAAATAAGGTCATCTCCATGGTGCTATACATCAGTTTCCGGTCATGAAGATGAATCCTGGGAGCTTTGTGACATACCAGTGTGTGGTAAGTTATTTCTTGAAAGATTTTGGTATTTTGTCTCACACCAGAAAATATGCAATATACTCTACGAAGATGTTGTTCTTTTTTGTTTCAAAATAAATATTGCTGGCAGTTGCCATAGTGACAGAGAAACGAGTACAGTCAGGATAATGTTACAGATCTTAGATTAATGACAAGTTAGTTTTTAATAGTAGAGAGGAATCTGTCATACGGTCCACATTGTATTGTAACCTTTAAATATTTTTGTAGCAGTGTTTGAACATTTTTCACTATTTTAGGATTCTTTGAGATTTTTGTGCGTCTAACAGGGATTGCAAGTCTTTAAAATTGTACAAAAAATTCAAAAGAAAACTTTGAGACCTCTGTCATAAATCTATTATTTTAGAAGGCTGCTTATTCCGCGGTTTGAGCATGAGAGAAGGTGACAGATTTCACGACGGGTGTTCCTTGTGTATTTGTGGCACAACCGGTCTCAAATGCCTGGAGTAAGTTATGACTGAGTGATGCTCTGTGAAAAGGTAGTTAAATGCATTTGCAAAAAGTATCGACCAAAGTCAGCCTGCGCAGCTGGCACAGGGTGATGTGGGTAGAAATGTTTTTTTGCCAATGGTAAATTTTCTGCATGTAAAAGGACCATTCAACTTCATGTTTTATGTCCGGCTCTATGACAAATGAATCCATATTATGTGCTTGGTAAAACGTAGTATGAAGATGCATTAAAATCCCTTTTCCCAGAGAGCCGCTTATTTGTGTCAAAATTAATGCTGTCGCACCATTATTCCGGGTTTCAAAAGAGAGCTGAAAGGTACGCATACAAAAAAAGAGAGAAATTTTAACTTGGAAAAATGTTGGTCCGTTGTCTAGGATCGGTACTGGTTGTGACCACCGAACTCCGCTCGCCTGGATCCAAATCAAGGAGCTTAACCAGTACACCAGTGTCAATTTACATGCAATATGTAGTTATTTATTAACTTCTTCAAGATGTTCTGTGAAATATATGAATTTGGACGACAAAAAATTACACCTGCTCCTCATGCAATTGGGACGATTACAGTTACGGTAGGGTAACGCTATGTATACACGTTCCCTCTTTCTCCCTCCGTCCATCTACAGACTTGCTTTTTTGGTACACAAGTCATCATCTGGTGCAGAATTAAGTCTAAACCCATTGTCGAAAAGGCCTTAGTTATCATTCCGGAGTGAACATGGTCTCGATGATGCTTATGTGAGAAAACAGTCAGTGGAAATAATGTTGTGTAAAGTACTGGTAGCAGACGCTCCGGGAAAGGTTGGATGGGTACACTGGCAGCCGATATAAAGCTGAAACAATGTTAAAACGGCGTTAAATACCAAGACTCCGAAGCAGAATTTTATTTTTGCTACTGAACAATAATTGCTGACCAATGAAATGACAGAATTATCATCACGAGGGACAAATATGGAACAAAATTTGATTGACTGGCCCAGTCACATGGATTTGATGTCTAAATATGGACATTAAAAGGGAATTTATTATCAAGTTATTGGCAAAACAGTATGTCAAAATTGCTCAATTCAATCATCAAATCAATCATGTATTATTCTAAGGTCGTAGCATCTATAAGCTCATTACCAAACTTTTACTCTCTTCCAAATTCAAAGCTGTTGCAGATCAGAAATCACACGGGACTGAAATGATAAATTTTGTCTTAGAAAGGGTAGAAAACGATGTGAAAAGGAAGAAAATGCTGGTTATCAGTATTTATTCTTTTCCTAGTTTTTAAAAATGTTTTTTCCTCGGGTCGTTATTAAAGCATGTGATTGTTCGTTAAACTGCTTTAACTTAGCTACACTTTCAACTCTAGAGACCTACATATGAATGCAATGAGCCACATATCATGTATAGCTTCTTATATTATTCTGACAGATGCCCAGAAGCCCCGATGACCGACAAAATAGGCTGTTATATAAGATACGACAATGATAAAGGGTTTCCGAAATGTTGTTCCAGAGAGGTATGCCACGGTAGAGATGCAGATTTCGACATTCAGGAATATTTCAACTATCTGAGGGCAGTATTAGAGGTGGAAAACTACGACAAGAATAATGATCACACTTCGACAAGAGAAGTGCCTTCCAATGCGACACGGGCAAGCAGTCTGAAAATATTACCGTAAACCTGCTGTATACCATGAAAATCAAATAAACTATTTTCCTGGAGACAGAATTTATCCACGGTGGGTAATCTACAAAACGGAGCCGCTGGCTCCGCACTTAATATGTTGTGTTGGTCTTCCGGGACACCTGTGGCGCCGAAGTTGTAGCTCGTAAACAACCCGTCTGTCAGGTGGGTGCTCGGTATTTTCATTTATTTCTGTTCTTTGAAACGCTGTCTTCCGACAGGAAACTTTCGGATGGCGACACAAGACAGTTGGTGTTTCTCTAAAACGGATTGCTTATGAAACTGTTTGGATGAGCGTTGCTGTTTTATTTGTGTCTAGGTGATAGATAAACAACCTCAATATCTCCCGAGGTGTCTCTGGGTAAAATCACAGAATGTTTGCTCAAAACACATCTGGCTCTGTTTATGTAGTGTGGCTCCGTTTATGTAGTATGGCTCTGAAGTTGTAGACATACTTTAAATTTGTTCTGTGAGCTTCGACATTATCATATTACTACTGGGTAACTTCGTGCAAAGGTTTGACGTATCATGAGGTTTGTGGAAAAAAAAAAATGAAACAACGTTGTCCTTGGCGTGCTTATACAGGCTATATATCATTTATATTTTTAGCGTTACGGAGCGTTGTCTGCGCATGTCAATATTCTTCGAAAATTTGACCTGTCTGCTATGACGCATCACAATCCTGTACAGGACAAATATAAATACGCGGTGCGTAAATTGTCGCTGAAAAAGTGCAGGCGGAAAATGGCAATAGTAAATAGTACGCGTGCGGAAAAATCAAGCCAGTCTTTCGCTACAAATTTCTCAAGAAACAAAATGATTTCAAACGGGGAAAATACTTTTTTTTTTTTCAAAAAATACCAATTATTTGCTGCAAATCTCTGTAGACAGTTCCTAAATATAGACATGGGGAAAACAGGGATCTGTGCGACAGACTGATAATAAAAACAACGTCCCCACCTTGCTGGGCTTACCCTGGACCTTTTCCCAATCTTATTGGGGCTATGTTTATAAACGGCTGGTGCATAGGTTATATACTCGCTAACCATGGCTGGATGAATCGTCCAAGGTAGGTTTTAGTGAGTAAACGAATACTTTATTTTGAAATTAGTTGCATTGATTGCCGCCTTGAAAAGTAGTCCGGGTCTGTACCCAGAATGCCCATATCAGATAGATTATGTATTTGAAAATGCCACCTAGAAGAAGATATTGCAACATCAGGGAAGGTCCTCCGAAACGCTTGATCTTCCGCTAGGTGGCATTTTTCAAATACATAACCTATCTGATATGGGCATTCTTGGTATTGAAGCGGATTACTTTTCAAGGCAGCAATCAATGCAACGAATTTCAAAACGAAATATACGTTTACTCATTAAAACCTACGTTGTATGATTCACTCAGCCATGGTTAGCTAATATATAAACTATGCACTAGCCATTTATAAACATAGCCCCAGTAAGCTTGGGAAAAATCCAGGGTGCAAGCCCAGCAAGGTGGGGACGTTATTTTTGTTGTCAGTCTGTTGCACAAATCCCTGTTTTCCCTGTCTATATTTAGAAACAGTCTACAGAAAATCGCAGTAAACAATAGGTATTTTTTTAAGTATTTTCCCCGTTTGAAATCATTTTGTTTTTTGAGAAATTTGTGGCAAAAAAACTGGCTTGATTTTCCCACAGACGTATTATTTAATATTGCTATTCACCTGCACCTGTTAAGCGGCAGTTTAAGAGAAACACCAACTGTCTTGTGTCGCCGTCCGAAAGTTTCCTCTCGGAAAAAAGCGTTTCACAGACGATCCCCGAGGGCTTTGCTCGATATCCTTTGCGTATTTCAACGGTAAAATATATTAGCGGTCGAATAGTATTCCATTTTTTCTTGTTAATACCGTTCAAAGAAGAGAAATAAATGAAAATACCGAGCACCCATCTGACAGACGGGTTGTTTATGGGCTACCACTTCGGAGCCACAGGTGGCCCGGAAGACCAACACAGCATATTAAGTGCGGAGCCAGCGGCTCCGTTTTGTAGATTACCCACCGTGTAATCAAAATTCAAAGCATCTGCAGACGACAAATTAAACGTGGCTCTTGTAAAATGAAGGTATTTTTCTGTGAACAGGTAGAAAACGTGGGAAAATGCATCTCCGTGACGCATTATACTAATCAAGTCATCACGTAATTATGGCTCCGTTAGATCTATTTTGTTTAACAACCGATCGAATCATAGGGTAGAGTGGTCGTTTGACATGCACAAAATTTAATGATAGCAAAAGTTTCAGCCAATGTCAGCCTGCGCGGACTGACATGGGTCGATAGCTTTTGCAGATGCATTAAGCCCCCTTTTTCCAGAACACTGCTCAAATGTATTTCTTCTCTGCCTCAACATTTACACATGTATTCGTGTTTTAACCTTTTACCAAACCATTCCGAGTTTTAACAACCTGAAGATTTTGGAAAAGAATGGAAAAAGTAGAAAATGCAAGTGACCAACATTATCTCCTTTTCCGACAATGTTTAGTGTTTTCTACCCTTTCAAGGACAATTCCATTCATTTAATCCTTTACCACACAATCCCGACTTTCAACGACCCTGTGAAAGAAGCCTTTTGAAAACATTGTGGCAAAAGGAGAAAATGCTGGTAACCAGCATTTTCTCCTTTTCCCAGAATGTTTTCTACCCTTCCCAAAACAAATTTCAATTTTTCAATCACATCTATTTTGTCGTCTGCAAATGCTTTCAATTTGGACCAGTCTAAAATTTTGTCGTTTGGTAAAGAGTTAAGACATACTGAAGTTGCCGTCTGCAAATTCAATTCGGACAAGTCTGTAATTTTGTCGTCTGGTAAAGAGTTTAACCTGAACTTTCTACGAAACCATAAGATTTTAGACTGGCCCAAATTGAAGGATTTTAATGTGTAGACTATAAAATTAATTAGATATGACTCAATGGGATTTGTCATCAAGGCGGTAGAAGATATTGTGGGAAAAAGGAACCAGCATGTTCACCTTTTCCAACAATGTTTTCAAAAGCTCTTTCCGTCAGGGTCATTAAAACTCATGATTGAACTGTACATGGTAAATTCATCTAGATTCTCTTGCCCGTATTTTTGACGTTTTCTGCAGGGAATCTGCTCAGGATGTAAAATGAAAACAGAATTTTGAAGGAAAAAAAATCAACATTTAAAATTTACTTTGTAAGAAATAACGTGATATACTTCTACAGGGGGGAGGGGGGCGGCATTCTCTCTTTTCAAAAGGCTTCTTCTTTAGGATCTTTAAAACTCAGGATTATTTGGTTACAGTTTAAGCATTAAAAATACCAAACAAAAAAAAAAGAGCAACATGTTTTATTTCTTTCAATAACAAAACAGCATTAAATGCTTGATTCATTCTTTCAATAGTACTCTTCCAGGTTGAAGGTCCCTCTACAGAGGATTGATTTATTGAATGGCGTTTCAACAACGCTTTGAAATTTTTTTTCAGTCATATCATGGGAACCAGCAATTTCTTCTTTGCCCACAATGTTTCCTACTCTGTAACAGGAGATTCTCGTCATTTGAAGTACATTTTATATGTGGTCTGCAAATGCTTTCAGTATGTTTCAGTCTAAAGAGTTAGCATACAGATGCCAGGCAAAACTTCAGATGTTTTAGTAAGCAGTATAGACCAGTATGTGTAATTTGATCTTGGATCCTATCTGTCCAATGCAATGTACCATGTTGTGACTATCATAGCCTTAAATAATTATCATCGCCAGTCAGATGGAGTTATCTCTCTGAGCACTATTATGAATTATTGGTAAGAAAATGAACCATCTTGCCAGACTGTGTGATATTATCATGACATACACAGTAACCCGTAGACAGAACTGTAACTAACCCATGAAGAGACTAACAATGTTAACTGAAGGCCTAAATATGCTTATCAGATACTGCAATGAAAAGAAATGGCCACTGTTAGTATAAATTATTGCATTTGATTGTGCTTCTTGCATGAAGCCATTGATTTTTGTTTATGTGTGGTCCCAGTACTTAACTTACACTCTCCTTTAACTTAAAGAGTTCCATTGATGGAAATAAGAAGCTTTTGCAAGATTCTGGTCTTTCTACTGATTGAAAATGTGTATTTCTCTTTGGCACAAAGAAGGTTAATGTATGACTGTCAAACATTTTCAACCTTGACCTCTGCTTTCGACTTGCACTGTGTGTTGCAAATACAACGCTGTACTGATGTTATTTCTGGGCACATTATTGCTTATCTCATCTTTTTGGATCTCTGTCTCTACTTTTGTCTTTTGGAGGCTCCAAACAATTCCCATCAGGGTACTTTTCTCGAAAGCGCTGAACTATTTCTGGATCAACAAGGCGGACCCCTTCCAGTTGATTGCCAAGGGTGATCCTACAAGATAAAAGTACACTTACTATCAGCAAGTTTCAGGAAACTCTCTCACCATACACAGCATCACTCAATGCAATGCTGCTTGAATATATACAGATCCCTTTCTCCTTCTTTAACCCTTCACCACTCAATCCAAAGTTTTATCCACTCTGATGAAGAAGGCTTTTAAAAACATTGCGGGAAAAGGAGAAAATGCTGGTAACCAGCATTTTCTCCTTTTCCCACAATGTTTTTTACCCTGTCAGAGTACCACAGCTCATTTTACTACTTTGGAAAATTGTTGTCTGCAGTTACTCTCAATTTTGGAAATGTAAACAAAAAGCTTTGGAGAGGGTTGAGCACTAATTAGCTTGGTCTGTGGTCTCGAAAATAATTCTGTCTAATAAAAGAAAAACTTCTTGTATTTCATCAATTATAATGTTTAAACTCTAAGGATTTTATGAGAATTACATCGGAACACAAAGTTTTCTATATAAGTGTTTACTGTTTATCTTACCATTACTCTCAATATTCAATTGCTTGATTGGTTATGAGATATCCTCAAATTACTTTATTCTTCTTAACCACATTAAGGATTAATAAACTGTCTATTTTAAAATCATTTTGAGGTCACATATTCTGTAACAAGTTACTTTTTTGAAACAGGAGAGTAAACAATTATCTTTTTGCAAAGCCTACAGAACCAGATGGGCAAAAAATAAAACTTGACAGCACAAAGACAATAATACATGGACTACTGACCAGTTAGGCTGAACATTATGTGGACGTCCAAACAGTTCCACTTTTCTTGTGCCCGGTGAGAGTCGCTCTATGATACCATATATCTCATCTGGTTTATGACTGGTGGCTCTAACTTCTGCCACAATGACATCACAGTCTAACCCTTTATTGACCCCCTTGGGGTTCCCCTTGACCCCAACCTGTAAAATGTTAGAAATCATTATAGCAGTACAATTAAAAGTGAAAGCAGCATTGCTTGTGGGTGCCAAAAGTGCTTTTTCAGTAAAAATTGAAATGGCAAAAAAATGCGTAAGAAACTCATAAATATTTCAGTGTTACCTGCTCCAGCTCAAATTACAGGTGGCCCATATTGTTCTTTGTTATCCTATCACAAGAACATGTCATTGTTTTAAAAACCTTGTGGATGTAGGCTTTTAAAAACACAAAAGAAATAAGAGCACTACATGTGGGTGCCAATGTTCGGCTGCAGTGGCTTGACTTTCAGTGAAAAGTCTAAGTCGAAAAAGGACTTAACTGTGTCAAAAATGCTTTGATAGTTACCTGCTCTTTATGCATGGCTTCCCTTTTTAATAGTTAACAACTTTTCCACATTTTGAAGTAAATATCTTCAGTTCGTATTTACAGAAATATCATAAAACGTCAAAGATTTTGCAGGGTGACGCCTACGTCAGGGCTTTGAAAGTAACTCGATGTTTTCTCCAAAAACAGCCAAGCTAATAAAAACATCCTGTTTTCTCTAACAATATTTTCAAGCTTTCTCAAGACAAATCTTTCATTAGAGCTACAAAAATTTGATTTATTGCCAGCAGGTGATTCTAAGATGAATAAATCTTAAATTTTGCCATCTGGTAATGTTTCAACTCTTCACTAAACCAAAAATTGAAGACAAGCTCATATTCAAAGCATTTTCATTTGCAGGAATTTGTCTTTTCAATGGTGGGAAACAGTGTGGGGAAAGGAGTTACCAGCATTTTTTCCTTTTCCCACACTGTTTTCAAAAACCTTCTTTCACAGGGTTGTCACGCCACAGGATTGTTTGGAAAAGGATTAATGAAAAGACATTAAAGCCCAAACTCACCAAACAGTGTTCTTTGCCATGATTCAGCCAATGGCCTGTTCGACCAGTCCTGATAATCCTCTGTAACTGGTTAGTCTTTACCCAGATTATTTCATCTATTCTTTTATATCTGTACCAAAGTAGAGGAATATATATGACCCATGCTCTGGCAAATAGGAGCTAATGCATCTCCGTGATGCATTATAGCAAGCAAGTCGTCGTTATATATCCATTACATCCATTTTGTCTAACAGCAGGCTGAATCAGGAGGTAGACTGGTCCTTTGACATACAGAAAACTGACCTATTTCAAAACGTTTCGACCCAGGTCAGCCTGCGCAGGCTGACCTGGGTGGATACTTTTTGCAAATGCATTAATCTCCCTCTTCACAGAGCATGGCTCAAATTATGATTGATGCTCTGTGAAAAGGTGGTATAATGTATCTGCATAAAGTATTGACCCATGTCAGCCTGTGCAGACTGCACAGGCTGAACTGGGTCGAAACTTTTTGCTATTGGTAAATTTTCTACATGTCAAAGGAACTTTTTACAGCGTGATTTAGACCAAATTTCTCTCAAAAAGGACCAGTATTGTGACAACTTGCTTTGTATAAAGCATTTATCACAAAGATCCATTCAACCAATTTTTCCCACAGCACCCCTCATATCTATTTCAATGAAAGAAATTGATTATTTGAATATGTCCCCATTAGTATCTCTTAACCCTTTACCAGACAACAAAATTTTAGCCTTCTCCAAATTGAAAGCATTTGCAGACGACAATTTCAATTTAGCTAAAATGGTGCAATTTTTCTTTGATAGGGTGGAAAACATTGTGGGAAAAGGAGAAAATGCTGGTTACCAGCATTTTCTCCTTTTCCCACAATGTTTTCCAAAGGCTTCTTTCCCAGGTGCGTCAAAAGGCGTCATTGTGTGGTAAAGGGTTAAACAGTTGCAGTTCATCGATCCCTGCCTCTTTTGAATCCTGATTCTTATGTTTTTTATCTGATAACATTCTCCCTTCTATTTTGAACGGGATGAAAATAATTATCCCTAAGGCTGCTAAGCATGATCCAAGGACCTTTTGCGGACAGTGCAGATCAAGATCAGACTGCACAGAATGTGCAGTCTGATCTTGGATCTACACTGTCTGATAAGGAGATATTTGTCCCCCAAAAATAACTTTGAAATAGCAATATTTGGGTTTTTATGATCGACTCGAAAGTATGTGCAGTCTAATCTAGGATCTACACTGTCCGATTAGGAGATATTTGTCCCCCCCAAAATATTTGGGTTTTTACGATCGACTCGAAAATATCATTTCAGTTATTTGGCATGTTGAAGCTTCCGTTTCTGGCATTAACAAAGTACTACATGGATATGAGCCATGTCCTGTGAAAAGGGGTCCTATTGCATCTGCAAAAAGTATTGACACACGTCAGCCTGTGCTGTCTACACAAGCTGACCTGGGTCACAATGTTTTGCTACTGGTGATATTTTTCTGAATGTCAGAGGACCATTCTACTTTATGATGTTTGCAACAAAAAAATGAATTTTATGGATCTTTAATTATGTGAGGACTTGATTGGTATGATGCATCATGAATATGCATTAACCCTTTCCCAAACGACAAATTTTGGACTGGTCCAAATTGAAAGAGTTTGCAGACGACAATTTTAAATTTGATGAAAATGGCAGAAAGGTCTCAAAACGGGTAGAAAACACTGTGGGAAAAGGAGAAATTGCTCTTTACGAGCAATTTCTCCTTTTCCCACAGTGTTTTCAAAAGACTTGTACTGCAGACACGTGAAAACCAGGGCTTGTTTGGTAAAGAGTTAACCCTTTACCACAGAATCCTGACTTTAAACGACCCTGAGAATGGAGCCTTTTGAAAACATTGTTGGAAAAGGAGAAAATGCTGGTAACCACAATGTTTTCTACCCTATCCAATACATAGATCACCGTTTAAGCTACACTTAATTTGTCGTCTGCAAATGCTTTCAATTTGGTCCAGTGTAAAATTTTGTTGTTTGGTAAAAGGTTAACCCCCCTTTTGCCAGAGCACCACTCACATTTAGTTCATGTCTTTTACCAACCAATCCTATGTTTTTGAAATTCTAAAGAAAAAGTTTTTGTTAAAAACATAGTTGGGAAAGGAGATGCTGCTGATAACCTTTAGACAAAAGCTCCCATCATTTGAGCCATTTAATTTGTTGTCTGCAAATACTTTGAACTTGAATAAATCTTAAATTTTGTCGCCTAGTAGAGGGTTAATGATTGATTAACCCTTTACCAAACAACAAAATTTTGGACTTGTCCAAAGTGAAAGCATTTGCAGACAACATATGTAATGTGGCTCAAGTAACAAAATTTGTCTAAAAAGATAGAAAACTTTGAAGGAAAAGCATTTTCTGCTTTTCCCACAATGTTTTCAGAAAGTCTCTTCCTTAGGTTGGTTAAAGCCCTGCAATGTTTCTTAAAGGATTCAATAAAAGCAGTTTTAACACAATCTATTACTTGTTATATACATACCCCCACAGGTCTAAACATTCTCTTCCTAGTTCCATAGCCCTGAAATATTGATTGTATTGTACTGTTTTGGAGTTTAATGCTGTTTTTAACAACTTAGGTCGTATAACGGCAGTCAGTGCACCTACACGTGTTTCCTGGCTTCTACACACCAGTGCTGACACAACTTTCTTTCCAGGCCACTGACTACTATTCTCGCATGCAAAAGAGGTGAGAGGCGAAAAAGCGCCAGAAAGAAAGTTTGCTTCAACTGGTTATCCAACTTGCAACCACAGGGTTACAAGTCAGATACGCTAACCAATGAGCTACCCATCCAGGCGTGAAATACTGAAGATTATCAATAGAAATATACATATTTACAGTACATCAAAGGTAAATCTCTTTAAACCCTTTAACACAAAATCCTGACTTTTAATGACCTTCAGGAAGAAGGCTTTTGAAAACATTGTGGAAAAAGGAGAAAATTCTTGTAACTAGGATTTTCTCCTTTTTCTGCGATGTTTTCCATTCTTTCAAAGGAAATTTCTTCTATTACTGCCACCTTTAATTTGCTGTCAGCATAATACTTTGGATACGTGCAAGTCCAAAATGTTGGGTCTTTTAGTAGAGTTAAAAAATACCCATGGCAGAAATACAAGCCAATATTTGACATATTAAAGCTTACATGAAGTTACAATAAGTTACAGTGGTCCACTCATTTAACAGAATCCTGTAAGACTTGTATTCAAATAATTACAATGAGGTCATATCTGGTCTCATGAAAATATACATACATGTAGTTTAGAATTGCAAAATGACCATCCTGTTATTTGAATCTAAAAATTGCACCTTTTTACCAAATGAGACTATTTATTAATTATCAATTCAGTAGCTCAGCTTGTAGTCTGCTAAATACACAAACTGAGTATTTAAACTCCTACGAAACGGCCGAAGTATTCCAGTGTCGAGGATGCTATGGCCAGTATGTCAGAAAGTGTATATCCGGATGCAGACAATGACAGAGGTAAGACAGTACCTCAGCATTTTCTTCAAAAAACATGTGAGCTATAAAAGGTTCGAGTGTAAAATTGAACATACACACCTTCCTGTAACCCATAAGAAAATATATCCCTCATCTTGTAACAGCGGGACAGGCATTTGTCTCATCTCGTCATCGCTCATGGTCCCGTACGGAAGCTCCATGTGGATATCCCAGGGGGGATCAGCCATTATCACAGCACATTTACCCAGTACAGTCATATCGATGAATCTTATATCGCACTGAATCCACTACATTTAAAAAAAAAAGGCATGCAATAACAGTTTCTGGACTTGACAAGAAGTCAAAGGTCAGGAGTCACAAATCTATCATTATTTATTAGTTGAGTATTTGCTTTTTTTTTTTTTCACATTTCAGTCAGGTCAGGCTAACCTGTGCACCTATGGTTTTGCCAGGCCTACATATATGAGCTGTGCTCTGGCAAAAGGGTGCTTAATGCATCTCCATGATCCATGATATCAGGCAAGTCAGCACATGGATCAAAAAAATCCATTTTATATAACAACCGATTCATGAGGTACACTCACTCTGGTCCTTTAACATGCAGAAAACTGACCAATAGCAAAGGCTTTTGGCCCAGATCAGCCTGCGCGGACTGCGCAAGCTGACCTAAGTTGATACTTTTCGGAGATGCATTAAGCCCCCTTTTCACAGAGCATGGCTCAATTATTAGACTCTTAAAGCAGCTGTGAAAAATGTAGCAAAAGCAGCAGACCACATTAACCCTTTACCAGACAACAAAATTTCAGCCTTGTCAAAACTGAAAGCATTTGCAGACGACAATTTCAGTGTGGCTCAAATGGTAGAATTTTTCTTTGATAGGGTAGCAAACATTGTGGGAAAAGGCCTTTTTCCCAGGGTCATTAAATGGGGGCATTGTGCAGTAAAGGGCTAAAAATCATTGTGCCCAAAAGACATATTGTGTAACTCTATACCAAAACACAAAATTCAAGACTTGTCCAAATTCAAAGCATAATGCAGACAACAAATTTTATCTTATTCACATGATGTGATTTGCTTTGAAGGGTGGAAAACATTGCCAGAAAAGGTTAAAAGCATTTTCTCCTTTTCCCACTATCTTTTCAAAAGCTTTCTTTCTAAAGGTCGTTAAAACTCAAGGTTGTATGGTAAAGGATTAAAGCCAACAGTCTCTCATTTTGCTACAATGTTTTCACAATTTATTTAATTTTGCAAAAATGTTGTGCACTTTTTTTACATGTATACATGTATTAAACTCTTTACCAAACAACAAAATTTTGGATTGGACCAAATTGAAAGCAATGCAGGCAACAAAAAAAATGTTGCTAAATTAATTATCTCTGTCTTTGATGTGGTAGAAAACGTTGTGGGAAAAGGAGGAATGCTGGTTTCCAGCCTTTTCACCTTTTCCCTCAATATTTTAAAAAGCTTTTTTTTTTTCAGAGTCAATAAAAGACGGTATTGTGTGGTTATCCCCATTTTACAGAGAAATACTTAAAGTTGTCTTCTGCAATGTTGTCTGCTGCAATGTTTTGTGAAGTAAATACCATGTGTCAGTTTTGATTGATTGATTAATTGATTGTATGGTGTCTAATACAAGTTATAATATCATTTCAGTTGTATCTCATGGTCAGTGCATGTTTCCTGGAATTTCTCTTACCAGTACTTTGCACAATATTCTTCCCAAGCAACTGGCTGCTTTACCACATAATCTTTGTCAAAACAATGATCAGCAGTAAGAAACAAATGAATCCTGTCACAATGACTATCATCAATCCTTAGAAAGAAATTGGCCAAGCTTGGGACTCAAACCAATAACTCCTGTTCTCAAATTCTGTATGCTACGGACTACGCAACTTGGGCTTGGCGTGTCAGCTTTTGAAGGACTAGTTCTACATACCTGTGGGGGAAACATATTCACTTGCTCTGAAGAGTCACTGGATTTAGGGACTGTGAGCATGGCATCTTTTTTAGCTACCTGTGTCTTGGGTGCATCCTCTGGATAATCAATTTGGTAATGCACATACTGCAAACAGGAATAATCCAGCAAATAATTAACTCTTTACCAAACGACAAAATTTTAGACTCGTCCAAAATGAAAGCATTTGCAGATGACAAAATTAATGCGACTCAAAAATTAAAATTTGTTTTGGGAAGTGTAGAAAATATTGTGGGCAAATGAGAAAATGCTAGTTTCTAGCATTTTCTCCTTTTCCCACAATGTTTTCAAAAGGCTTCTTTCTCAGAGTCGCAAAACCCAGGATTGTTTGGTGAAGGGTTAGATAGCTTATCATTAAATTGAATTGTTTGTTTCATGATTTAAAGGCAGTCAAAATGCAGACAAATTTAACCCTTTACCCCACAATGCCACCTTTTAAAGACCCTGGGAAGGAAGCCTTTCAAAAACATTGTGGGAAAAGGAGAAAATGCTGGTAACCAGAATTTTCTCCTTTTCCCACATTGTTTTCTACCCTATCAAGAGAAAATTGCACCATATGAGCCACACTGAAATTGTCGTCTGCAAATGCTTTCAATTTCGACAAGGCTAACATTTTGTCGTCCGGTAAAGGGTTATTTCATACCATTTACAAGTATGGAAATCATTACAAGTCTGCTGATGTGTTATGTCGCAATCTTTCAAACCTCCAGTTGCACGCATAAAAAATGAGCCATGCTCGCAGGCTGATCTGGACCCAAACTTTCTGCTATTGGTCAATTTTCTGTATGTCAAAGGACCAGTCTACCTTATGATATGGTCAGTTGTTTGGCAAAAATGGATCCATGATCATCTGATGACTTGCTTGGTGTCATGCATCACAGAGATGCATTAAGCCCCCTTTTGCCAGAGTTTGGCTTAAATGTATTGTAAAATGAAAACAAAAGTTGGCAACTTTGACAGATTGTACTGTAACTTATTAATCAGACTCATAATAATACCCATACTTTTAAACAGTATAAATTAAATTTCTCTGCAATTTGACCCTCAAACTGTTTACATTTGGCAGCCAGTGGACCTTAACCCTTAGAGCGCTGAATTTATGAAATAAACCTTTTCAGTGAAGAAAAACATCCGAAATATTGTCATTTCAAGGTTGTTTTAGCCAGAAGGTGTATTGAAGTAGCTGACAGTGTAGATCAAAGATCAGACTGCATGTTCTGTGCAGTCTGATCTTGATCTACACTGTCAGCAGAAACAAGTTAAGCACTTTAAGGGTTAAAGCCATTTTCAACAGTACTTTACTCATATCGTGCACATCCACGAGTATACCTACTTTCACGCGTCTCTCACTAATTTCCCATGCAAATGGACTTGAAACATTTTAAGGCAGCACAAGAAGAAAGTATCCAGCTGCAAAAACTTGAAATCATCAATCCTCCAAACATTTCGGCTAAGCCTGATTTGAAAACACACAATATCCACATTTATAGCTAGCCCAGTGTTACCTACTAAACTGCTGATAGTAAGGCTATAATCAAAGTACTTGAAAGGTTCTCAATAGAGCAGTTGATGGTACGATGAAGTACAACAAATATTATGACAAATAAAAAAATTGCTTCTCATGGCAATTTCATTTCTTCCTACTGTGTTTTCATAAAATACAAATGAGCCTTTCATTGTATGGTATTTAACACCATTTTCAAAATCATTTTACCTATATCACATCGCCAAGTGCACCTATCCATGCTTTCCTGGTGTTTCTTTTGCCAGTACTTTGCAAAATATTCTTCCCAGTCCACTTGATCCTCTCCCACATAACCGCTGTCAAAGCAATGATCAGCAATACGCTACAGCAATGAATCCCGTTGTAGTGACTATCATCAATCCTTGGAAAGAAAGTCACCAAGCTTTAGATTCAAACCAGTGACCCCTTGATTACAAGTAATGTACAGTACCGACTCCACTATCAGGCTAGGCCCAACAAATAAGTCAAATTTCTTATCAATTTTCATACCTTTAACCCTTTCCCAAACTAGCCCTGGTTTTCACGTGTCTGCAGCACAAGTCTTTTGAAAACACTGTGGGAAAAGGAGAAATTGCTCGTAACGAGCAATTTCTCCTTTTCCCACAGTGTTTTCTACCCTTTTTGAGAACTTCCTGCCATTTTCATCAAATTTAAAATTGTCATCTGCAAACTCTTTCAATTTGGACCAGTCCAAAATTTGTCGTTTGGGAAAGGGTTAACTCTTTACCAAACGGCAAAATTTTCGACCTGTCCATCTTAAAAGCATTTCAATATTTCTTCTTTTCAAAAAAAAAAATGTTTTCAAATGTCATCCTCAAATCCAACTAGCTGAGGCATATCTAATTTGTCTTCTGCATATGCTTTCAATTTGGGAAAGTCTATTATTTTGTCATTTGGTAAAAATTTAAAAAGGATTTATTTTCATAATAATCAAGCTTACTTACTTTACAGGTATCCATATGGAAACATGTGTTTAAAAAGGAACAATCTCCAAGAGATTCTGAAAGAAAGGACAAAGAGAAAAGATAGCAGACTATCAACATAACTTCCCTTAATGACACTGTTTTTGTTTAGATACACAGAGATCACTTTCATTTAATTTTTCATATCTTCATTCAATTCAGGGCACAGTAGTGGCCAAATGCAACAGTGACAGTGTTAAAATGCATCATTGTGAAGATAACAATCTGTTTTTGAACGACAGATTGTGTCAGTTGTGGTTAGTTGCTGGCAGAGAAATGAATATCAAAACTAGTTTTAAAGTTGCCAGGATGATCCATCTTTTGTTTACATTTCTGACTGATTGTAAAATTCATTTTTCTGTCAGCAACTAACACTTGGACCAACCATCCTGTAAGAAAATTGTCATCTTTACAGTATTTTTCATACAAAGGCATGATTTAAATTCAAAAGCATTTTAAACCTGCATTGTTTATTTGACCACTATTGGGCCTTTAACCATATGCTTGATTAACTCTTAACCAAATGAAACAAGAGGGCCATGATGGCCCTGGGTCGCTCACCTTAGTAGAGTGCCTTTAAGGCTTTTCTTTGACCATGTGACCTAGTTTTTGACCGCAGGTGACCCAATTTCAAACTCATATTTCATGAAGACAAACATTCTGACCAATTTTCAAGTCAATTGAGCAAAAAATGTGGCCTCGAGTGCCCTAAAGATATTTCTTTAATTTGACCTAGTGACCTAGATTATGACCCCAGGTGACCCAAATTTGAACTGGTCTTTTACTATATCAAAAGAAACATTTTAACCAATTTTCAAATCATATGAATAATAAATGTGGCCTCTAGAGTGCCCACTAGCCATTTCTTTAATTTGACCAAGTGACCTAGTTTATGACCCCAGTTGACCCAAATTCAGACGCATGTGAGATTTTACAAAGACAAACATTCTGACCAATTTTCAAGGCAATTAAGCAAAGAATGTGGCCTCTAGAGTGCCCACAAGGTATTTCTTTATTTTGACCTAGTGACCTAGTTTATGGTTCCAGGTGACCCAAATCCAAACTCATCTGGTATTTCATCAAGACAAACATTCTGGCCAAATTTCAGGTCATTTGAGCAATAAATGTGGCCTCCAGAGTGCAAACAAGTATTTCTTTAATTTGACCCAGTGAACTAGTTTATGACCCAAGTTGACCCAAATTAATCTTATGTGAGACTTTATAAAGACAAACTTTCTAACTAATTTTCAAGGCAATTGAGCAAATAATGTGGCCTCAGAGTGCCAACAAGGTATTTCTTTAATTTGACCTAGTGACCTAGTTTATGACCCAAGATGACCCAATTTTGAACTCAATGAACTTGTTGCGCTTAGATGGGCAAACAAACTTAGAAGAGAATCACTACATACCAAATATCAAAGCTCTACGCCTTCCAGTTTTAAAGAAGAATTTTAAAGTTTTCCTTCTTTGTTCCTATGTTCGAACTTGTGACCCCCAGGGCTGGGCCAGTTTTGACCCAGGGGCATCATATGAACAAACTTGGTCGAGGTCCACTAGGAAATGCTACATACCAAATATCAAAGCTCTACACCTTCCCGTTTAAGAGAAAAAGAAATTTAAAGTTTTCCTTTTTTGTTCCTATCTTCGAACTTGTGACCCCCGGGGCTGCGCCAGTTTTGACCCAGGGGCATCATATGAACAAACTTAGTAGAGGTCCACTCTGAGATGCAACATACCAAATATCAAAGCGCCACACCTTTCGGTTTCAGAAAAGAAGAATTTTAAAGTTTTCCGTCTTTGTTCCTATGTTCAAACTTGTGACCCCAGGGGCTGGGCCAGTTTTGACCCAAGCAGCATCCTTGGAACAAACTTGGTAGAAGTCCACTAGGAGATACTACACACCAAATATCAAAGCTCTGTGCCTTCCCATTTAAGAGAAAAAAAAAAATTAAAGTTTTCCTTCTTTGTTCCTATGTTTGAACTTGTGACCCCCGGGGCAGGGCCAATTTTGACCCCAAGGGCATCATATGAACAAACTTAGTAGAGGTCTACTAGGCGATGCTACATACCAAATATCAAAGCTCTATGCCTTCTAGTTTTACAGAAGAAGATTTTTAAAGTTTTCCTTCTTTGTTCCTATGTTGGAAATTGTGACCCCCGGGGCGGGGCCAGTTTTGACCCCAGGGGCATCATATGAACAAACTTGGTAGAGGTCCACTAGGAGATGCTACATGCCAAATATCAAAGCTCTACGCCTTCAAGTTTCAGAGAAGAAGATTTTTAAAGTTTTCCTTCTTTGTCACTATGCTCAAACTTGCGACCCCCAGGGCTGGGCCAGTTTTGACGCCAGGGACATAATATGAACAAACTTGGTAGAGGTCCACTAGGCAATGCTACATACCTAATATCAAAGCTCTATGCCTTCCAGTTTCAGAGAAGATGATTTTTAAAGTTTCCCCTCTTTGTTCCTATGTTCGAACTTGTGACCCCCGGGGCAGGGCCAGTTTTGACCCCAAGGGCATCATATGAACAAACTTGGTAGAGGTCCACTAGGAGATGCTTCATGCCAAATATCAAAGCTCTATGCCTTCTAGTTTTACAGAAGAAGATTTTTAAAGTTTTCCTTCTTTGTTCCTATGTTGGAAATTGTGACCCCCGGGGTGGGGCCAGTTTTGACCCCAGGGACATCATATGAACAAACTTGGTAGAGGTCCACTAGGAGATGCTACATGCCAAATATCAAAGCTCTATGCCTTCAAGTTTCAGAGAAGAAGATTTTTAAAGTTTTCCTTCTTTATTACTATGCTCAAACTTGTGACCCCTGGGGCGGGGCCAGTTTTGACCCCAGGGGCATCAAATGAACAAACTTGGTAGAGGTCCACTAGGAGATGCTACATACCAAATATCAAAGCTCTGCGCCTTCTAGTTTCAGAGAAGAAGATTTTCAAAGATTTTACTTTTTTTTCCTTTTTGTTGCCATGGCAACCAGAGTTGTGGGTGGAATTTAATTCTTTGAACAATTTTGGTAGAGCTTCACCCAAGGAACATCCCTGCCAAGTTTCATCAAGATTGGCCCAGTGGTTTAGGAGAAGAAGATGTTTAAAGAAATTGTTGACGGACGACGGACGACAGATGACGGACGACGGACGACGGACATAGGGCGATCACAATAGCTCACCTTTAGCACGTTGTGCTAAGGTGAGCTAACAAGAGGGCCATGATGGCCCTGTATCGCTCCACTGGCTTATAAATATAAACCACGAAGAAAAGTCTTCACTATATAAGCCCTTATAAAACTTTGACCTCATGGCTACAGTCTGACTAAATGGGGAATATTGTATTAGAAGAATAACATGCCAAATGTGGGAGTTCTTGGCCTTACGGCTGGTAACAAGATGGTTTCTGAACTTTTCACTCCATAAACCCATGTAAAACTTGTGATCCCTTGTGCAGGGCCAAACTTGATCCTAGAGCTGTAACTTGGGCCCTCTTTGTAACTGTCCACTAAATAATGCTATAATTATATGCAAAATTTGGTAGCCTAAGCCTTATGGCTATGTACACCAAGATTTAAAAGTTTTCCCTATGTAAGCCTATGTAAATCTTGTGAACCCCCCCCTCCAAGTATGAGGCCAAATTGACCCCAGGACTATACTTTGGACACTTTTGGTAGACTCCAACTAGATCAAGCTAAATGCCAAATTTGGTAGCTCTAGGCCTTATGGTTTCAGACAAGAAGATATTTAAAGTTTTCTCTCTATATAAGCCTATGTATAAAACTTGTGACCCCTGGGGAAGAGCCAATTTTGACCCCAGGGCTATAATTTGAAGAAACATGATAGAGGTCTACTACATAAAGCTACATGCCAAATTTGGTAGCCCTATGCCTTATGGTTTCAGACAAGAAGATTTTTAAAGTTTTCTCTATATAAGCCTATGTAAAACTTGTGACCCCTGGGGAAGAGCCAATTTTGACCCCAGGGCTATAATTTGAAGAAACATGATAGAGGTCTACTACATAAAGCTACATGCCAAATTTGGTAGCCCTATGCCTTATGGTTTCAGACAAGAAGATTTTTAAAGTTTTCTCTATATAAGCCTATGTAAAACTTGTGACCCCTGGGGCAGAGCCAATTTTGACCCCAGGGCTATAATTTGAAGAAACTTGATAGAGGTCTACTACATAAAGCTACATGCCAAATTTGGTAGCCCTATGCCTTATGGTTTCAGACAAGAAGATTTTTAAAGATTTCCAATATTTTTCAGTTTTGTTGCCATGGCAACCAGAGTTTTTGAAGGAATCAAATTCTTTCAAGAAATTCTGAAGAGGACCATGTCAGGATCATTTCTGTGAAGTTTCGTGAAAATCGGATGGGTAGTTTCAGAGAAGAAGATGTTTGAAATAAAAGTTAACACACGGACGGACGGACGACCGGACGAACGGACGAACGGACGGACGGACGCACGACGGACACCGGGTCATGACATAAGCCCGCTGGCCTTCGGCCAGTGGAGCTAAAAATCAGGAACTTGTCCAAAATGATAGCATTTGCAGACAACAAATTCAGTGTGGCACAAATGATAGGATTTGTCTTTAAAGGGATAAAAAACATTTTTTATCACAATGTTTTCAAAAGTCTTCCTTTTCTGGGATGTTAAAAATCAGGATTGTGTGGTGAAAGATTAGAGCTTTAGCAGAAAGTCCTTTCATCAACTCTCCAAAATGAGAAGCATTCACCGAAGTCATAAATAAATACCAGTACTCATCAAGTTACGGAATTTGTCATTGTAACGAAGAAACATTGTGGGAAAAGAAGAAAAAGATGGTTAGCTCCCTACCAATAAAGGGTTTTAATGATCCTGAGTAAGAAAACTTTGAAACATTGTTGGAAGCACAAATTGAGAAGCATTCTTAGAATGGGATTTTTCTTTAATAGGAAGAAAACACTGTGGGGAAAAGAAACAAAATGCTGATTAACTCTTCACCGGACAATCCAGAGTTTCAATGACCCTGTGGAAAAATGCTTCATGAAACATTGTGGGAAAAGGAGAAAACGCTGGTAACCAGCATTTTCTCCTGTTCCTACAATGTTTTCTACCCTGGCAAAGACATTCCCCAATTCGAGGTACATTTGACACCGGCAAATAGTTTGAATTTGACCATGTTCAAAATTCTGTTATCTTGTAAAGTGCTAAAATGACTCTCTCCCTTTTGAAGAACATTTCAAGAGTTTTCTTTATCAGCTTAAGTTTGTTTGTTTGTATAGTGTTTTGCCATTTTCAACATTATTTCTGTCATATCACAGAGGCCAATTCACATAACTATGCTTACTTGGAGGTTCTTTTACTAGCACTTTGCAAAAAATTCTTCCCAAGCTACTGGCTGCTTTTCCACACAATGATCATGGATGAGAGAGGAATCAGTCCTGTCGCAATGACTATCATCAGTCCTCAGAAAGCAATTGGCTAAACTGCACATTTGAATCTGCCAGCCCCTGGTTTCATGTCTAGTGCGCTAATGACTGCGCCACTGGCTTCAGCCTAAGGTCGTTAAAACACCACGATGTTTGGTAAAGAATAAAGTAGATTCAAAGTTCATCACAGAAAGTCCACTTTACAACACAATCCCGAGTTTTAAAGACCCTGGAAGAGAAGGCTTTTGAAAACATTGTAGGAAAAGGAGAAAATGCTGGTAACCAGCATTTTCTCCTTTTCCCACAGTGTTTTCTACCTTATCGAAGGCAGAAGTCATCATTTGAGCCTTATTTAATTTGTAATCTGCAAATACTTTCAATTTGGTCCAGTCCAAAATTGTGTTGTTTGGTAAAGAGTTAAACTTTACTTACCATCTGTATGTTTGTGTATAATTTTTCTGAAATGCAGTTTCTTACATGGCTGTGGTGTCTGTCCAACTTTCACACATTCTTCTTTTGTGCCAAATGGACAAAACTCTTGAAGCTGTGCCCCTGAAAATAAAAACAAATGAGACATTTAATATGCAAGGTATATAAAATCTGACATGAGCTGCTGTTTGAGATAAAATTTCATTAAATGAGTCTAGCACAAAAAGTTATTAACTCTTTACCAAACGACAAAATTTTAGACCAGTCCAAATTGAAAGCATTTGCAGACGACAAAATAAATGTGACCCAAAAATTGAAATTTGTTTTTGGAAGGATAGAAGACATTGACGGAAAAGGAGAAAATGCTGGTTACCAGCATTTTCTCCTTTTCCCACAATGTTTTCAAAAGGCCTCTTTCTCAGGGTCGTTAAAACTCAGGATTGTGTGGTACAGGGTTAAGCAAATAATAAAATTTTGCCTTGAAAGCCAATTGAAAGCCAATGAATGTTGGATCCCTTCATTAAATAACTGTATCTCAAGAATCAGTTCTAGATGTGTTAAAACATAGGCCTACTTTTACATAATTCTTGAAATTTACATGATACGTGTGTACATAATGGACAAAAAATAGTTCCAAAGAAACTTGCGTATAATAATTTTGTTTTGAATCGAAAGACAATATAATTAGCAAATTTGCTGTGATCATCAATTTTGACAGTTCAGTTCAAAGAGAAATCTGTATCTGCAATGTTATGGAAATGATGGGTATGATTACTGAGCTTTTACTAAATCAGAGACTATCTGCTTTTATCACATAACTCCCCTTGTTTCCAACGTAAGACAGCAATTACGAATTTTTTTGTCTTACACATGTGTGAATATAGGAAAATAGCGCTGTATTTGGTCGATGCGCAGTAAATTATACACCTCATTTCTAAAACATCGCTTACCTAGATTCCCATGTGAAATTAACGGTCGAATTTGGTAATCATCATAAAGTTGCAATTTTAATCATTTTTTGATTCAAAACAAAATCAATATATGCAAAGTTCTTTGGAACTATTTCTTGTTTGTTATGTAAATGTCAAAGAAGCAAATAGACTTCATGTAAATGTATGCCTATGTTTTAACAGATAATGGACTGTAATTCTTGTTATACAGTTATGTGATAAAAAGATTCCGACATTCATTGGTTTTGGAGGTACAAAATATATTACACTCGTCAAGAAAAACGTTTTTCAAGCTCGCCGAAGCCTCGCTTAATAACAATTTTCCTAAACTTGTTTAATAAAATTTTATCTTAAACGCCAACTCATGACAGATTTTATATATCTCAAATGTGTCTATGATAACAAAATTGGTAATGGCTGTATAACACCAAAAATAAAGGTAGCTGTGCGATACAAATTTAGTTACCTATACAATCCAATATCATTTTCTGATCTAAAATGTCAAGTATTACATTACAGATACAGACTTATACTGCTTTGTTTGCTTGTCATGAGGAAGGAAACTGAAACAATAAGTCCAGCGGAAACAAAAATAACTTTTGTGACAGGTGTGGAAAAGAACTACAAAGAATGGCTCCTTTTTCTTTAACTCTTTACCAAATGATAAGCATTAAGACTTGTCCAAATTGAAACCGTTCATAAACAATAATCTAGGTGGGACTCTAATAATAAGACTGTCTTCAAAATCTTAGGAAACATTGTGGGATAAGGAGAAAATGCTGGTTCCCAGCATTTTCTCCTATTCCCTCAATGTTTTCAAAAGCCACCAATGACAGGGTCATTAAAACTCGAGATTGTATGGTAAAGGGTTAATGCTTTCATATGCTCTCCACAAAAAAGATTTGTTAAATGTTATTTTTGTACAGTAATGTACAAATCAACATTTCTGTCACATGGCAAAATTCACCTTTGAAAGGAAAGAAAACATTGTGGGAAAAGGAGAACATGCTATAAAGCATATTTCAAAAGCTTCCTTCCCTCTGGTTGTTTGCTAAATGTTTAACTCTTTACCATAAAACTAAATGTTAGACTTGTCCAAATTGAAAACATTTGCAGATGACAAAGCAAATGTGGTGTAAATGGTAGAATTTTTCCTTGTTTGGTTAGAAAACATTGTGGGAAAGGGAGAAATCTTGGTTACCAAAAGTCTGTTCCCTCAGGGTTAAAAGTTGGGACTGTGTGGTTAAGAGTTATGGAACAATAAGAATAAAACCTACCTCCTTGAGATTTAAACCGTTGTAACAAACTTTGTTCCTTGGCTGTAGGTATACTCAATAACTGTAAAATCTCCTCTGTCACCTTCTTGCTCTCTCTTTCCTTGGATGTCTGAGCTGCCAACAGACTCTGTAAAGATTCATTAATTAATAATTAACTCTTTACCACACAATCCCAAGTTTTAAGGACCCTGAAGAAGAAGGCTTTGAAAACATTGTGGGAAAAGAAGAAAATGTTGGTAACCAGCAACTTCTTTTCACACAATATTTTCAACAATCTTGAAGACAGATACTGTAGTTTGTACCCCATTTTATTTGTCATCTCCAAACATTCTCAATTTGGACAGGTCTGAAATTTTTGTTGTGTGGTTAAGAGTCTACTTTTGTAACCTCATGATCCCTAGTTTTGATGACAAATCACGGTGCAACTACTGGTTAACTCTTTACCACACAACCCTGAGTTTTAACAACCCTGAGAAAGAGGACAGAAAACATTTTGGAAAAAGGAGAAAATGCTGGTAACCAGCATTTTCTCCTTTTCCCACAATGTTTTCTGTCCTTTTACAGACAAATCATCATATTAGCCATATCTAATTTGTTGTCTGCAAATGCTTTCAATTTGGACAAGTGTAAAAATATTGTAATTTGGTAAAGGGTTAAGGTTACAGAGTGATAAATGTAACTTGTAAGTCTTATCTCGTGTAAAATACTTAAAATTTACACTAACCCACACCCTAACCAGTTCAGGAAAATCATTATATGCAAGTTTCTTTGCAACTATTGTTGTAAGTTATGTATACACTTGTCAAAGTAGCAATTAGGCTTCAAGAAAATTTCAATACACATGTACACGTATGCCTGTTTTATTACATCATCAACTATAATTCTTGAGACACCGTCAAGTGATAAACAGAATCTGATATATGTCGGCTTTTGAGGTAAGATTTTGTTAACCTTCTTGACAAAAAATGTTACTAAGCTTACAAAATGGCTTTCTTAATATCTTCTTTTTTTCTAGACTCATTTGGTAAATCTTATCCCCAATGCCAACTTATGTCAGATCATGTGCGTCTGCATGACAAAATGCATATAATCAACCCCAGAATATCAAAAGCACCTGTACCTGCTTTTGTAAACAGCAAAGATCAAGATCAGGTAGTCCTAATTATACAACATGAATCTGGAGCTACACAGTCTTGTACTATCAGATCCTCTTGTAAAAACAGGCTTAACCGTTTACAACATAATCCAGAGTTTTAACCATCCCCAAAGAAAGGGCTTTTGAAAACATTTTCTAACCTTTCAGAGATAAACTTGGACACATTTGAGCAACATACAACTTGCCTTCTGCAAACGCTTTCAATTTAGGCAAGTCTTAAATTTGGAAACGAGTAAACTTTTAAGCAACAGAAGGCCCCCATCACAGGTAATTAGCATTTCCTTTTTTTCCCACAATATTTTCTACCCTTTAACAGATGAATCTAATCTTTCTATCAAATTTCTATCTGCAAATAATTTCAGAAAAGATGTGTCTAAAATTTTGGTGTTTGCTTAAGAGCTGAGCTGTACTGACTTTTTCCCCTCTCTTAAAGGCAGTAGAGTTATTTTTCCACTAAATGTATCTGACCTCATTTGTTTATAAAATCTTACAATTCAGCAGGATAGCTGTTAACTCTCGATGAAACAATTGTAATTTTAGACCTGTCCGACCTGACAACATTTGCAGACAATATATCAAAAGTGGTTCATATGGAACAATTTTCTGTTTGAAAGGATAGAAAATGGAGGAAATGAAGAAAATGATGATTACCAGCATTTTCTCTTTCTGACAATATCTTCAAAAGCCTTTACCCTGAGGGTTGTTAAAAACTCTGAATTGTTTGTTAACCCTTTACCACACAATGCCCCCTCTTAACGACCCTAGGAAAGAAGCCTTTTGAAAACATTGTGGGAAAAGGAGAAAATGATGGTAATCAGCATTTTCTCCTTTTCCCAAAATGTTTTCTGCTCTATCAAAGAAAAATAACACCATTTCAGCCACATTGAAATTGTCGTCTGCAAGTGCTTTCAATATGGACAAGTCTAAAATTATGCCGTTTGGTAAAGAGTTAACTCTTTACCAAACGACAAAATTTTGGACTCATCCAACTTGAAAGCGTTTGCAGACGTCAAAATTTATGTGACTCAAAAATTGAAATTTGTCTTGGGAGGGGAAGAAAACATCGTGGGAAAAGGAGAAAATGCTGGTTACCAGCATTTTCTCCTTTTCCCACAATGTTTTCAAAAGGCCTCTTTCTCAGGCTCGTGAAAACCCAGGATTGTTTGGTAAAGGGCTAAGCAGTCTAAAAGTTCCTGCATGGCTCTGTGGTAAGGTAAGGGGTTTAAAATGAGGAAGCCCAAACTGAATCTGTACTCAAAGCATTTGGTGTAAATGGGAGTGTCCTTGGGCAAGAAATTTCAGAGCCCTAGCCAAATACTTATAAAAGCCAAGACACACATGAATAAGTAAGCTGTCACAGTGGTATGACTGAAATAATGTTGAAAGAGGCATTAAACACAAGTGAATGAAGTCTATGGAATGACATTACCTCCAGATTTAAACTGCCATCTGGTATATTTGAGAGTTTGGACTGTTTGTTTGATGGCTGGGTGGGATCTGTTTCATCTGGTCTGGATTAATAAGAGAACATAACTTTGATAATTGAGCTTTAATCCTGGACTTCCTAGTGCCAAAGACACAGAGGAACTACCCCTACAGCAAGCAAAGTTTGACCTTCATCACTATATACATTTGTAAACAGTATTTTCAGCTCAGCCTTGTAGATCTGTCTGTAACATAGAGGGTTTGAGACCTAGGAGTCCCTGGTTTTACTTCAAGCTTCAGAAAAATTCTCTTCAAGGATTAACTCTTTACCACACAATCCCGGGTTTTAATGACTGCGAAGAAGAAGCCTTATGAAAACATTGTGGGAAAAGGAGAACATGCTGGTAACCAGCATTTTCTCCTTTTCCCATAATGTTTTCTAACCTTTCCAAAACAAATTTCAATATCTGAATCACATTTATTTTGTCGTCTGCAAATGCTTTCAACTTGGAAAAGTCTGAAATTTTGTTGTGTGGTAAAGGGTTAACCCTTTCCACACAGCAAGTTATAAACTCTTCCAAAGTTGAAACATCTGCAGATAATAATGAAAATAGTATAACAGCAGTTCTGGTTGAACGATCTAACCATTTACTGCAGTATGTTGTGAGAAAGAGAGAAAATGAGGGTTACAAGTATTTTCTGGTTACCAAAATAATTAATTTCCTTTTTCTCAATATGATCCTAAAGGCCTTCTTCCTCTGGGATATACAAAAGCCTTCTTCCTCTGGGATATATACAAAAGTCTTCTTCCTCTGGGAAATAAACTCTTGTCCTATTTGTGACCATACATGCGTTTGCAAAGAGTGTAAAGCAAGATGAGCCTGCACATATGTGTAGTCTGATCTTGCTCTACACTCTCCAATGCTCAATCAGTAGTCTCGGTCATATACATTCCATTCATTGACATGTGACAAAATTTGAGCCATGCTCTGGCAAAAGGAGGCTTAATGCATCTCCGCGATACATGATACTAAGCAAGCCATCACATAATTTTGGATCCATAAAGACTGTTTTGTCTTACAGCTGACTAGATCATGAGGTAGACTGTCCTTTGACATGCAGAAAACTGATCAATAGCAAAAGATTCCGCCAAGGTCAGATTGTGCAGACTGCGTAGGCTGACATGGGTTGATATTTTTTTGCAGATACATTAAGCCCCCCTTTTTCAAGAAGCATGGCTCATTTATTTTTGTTATGGGTAACGCTAGATTCGGCTGGGTAAGGGTTAAAAGACTGGATCATTCTGTAAAAGATTGAATACACCTACTCTTCTCTTTTCCTTTTCTTTGTATCTGGCCCGTCCTCTTCTTTTCGATCCTCTATCATGGCTGAAAGCTACAGAATGAATAAGTATTGACTCATTACTTCCTGATCTGTTTGTCTGGTGTTTAACACCATTTCCAACATTATTTCAGTTATATTGCTGTAGCCAGTGCACCTATCCATGCTTTAAGCAGATTTTTTTACCAGTACTTCACATAGCATTCGTGCCAAACTACTAGCTGCTCATCAAGACATTTCTAATGAATACCCACAGCACAGGTTTTATTGAAGAACTTAGAGTAATAACTATACCAGTAATTACACTCTTAAAAACATAAAAAAACATTCCCCAATCTGTATATCTCTATCAAACAATTAACTCTTTACCACACGAAAAAATTTCACACAGGTCCAAATTGAAAGCATTTGCAGACGACAAATTCAGTGTGGCACAAATGATGGAATCTGTCTTTGATAGAGTATAAAACGCTGTGGAAAAAGGAGAAAATGCTGGTTACCAGCATTTTCTCCTTTTTCCACAATGTTTTCAAAAGGTTTCTTTTCCAGGGTCGTTAAAACTCGGGATTGTGTGGTAAAGAGGTTAACTGTTTAACTGTTTACCACACAACAAAATTTTACACACATCCAAATTGAAAGCATTTGCAAATGACAATTTCAATGTGGCTCATATGATGCGATCTTTCTGGCATTTTCTCCTTTTTCCACTATGTTTCTAAAAGGATTCTTCCTCAGGGTCATTAATAGTTGGCATTGTGTGGTGAAGGGTTAAGCAGCTCTATAGACGAAAACTTTTCTTTAGAACTTTTGGGAGAAGGAGAAAATGCTGGTAACAAGCATTTTTCCTTTTCCCACTATCTTTCAACCCTTTAAATACAAATGTTTCAAAATAATTTTTTTGTCTGCATATGCCTTAACCCATATGACAAATTTTAGACCCTTTCAAATTGAAAGTATCTGCAGACAACAAATTTGAAAGTGGTACAAATGAACTTACGTTTTTTGACACAGTAGAAAACATTGTGGAAAAAGGAGAAAATGCTGGTTACCAGCATTTTCTCCATTTCCCACAATGTTTTCAAAAGGCCTCTGCCTCAGGGTCGTGAAAACCCGGGATTGTTTGGTAAAGGGTAAAATTCTGACTAGTCTGAAATTTTGTTGTCTTGTAAAGGGTTATCCATTTACAAAGCAATCACTTGTTTAAACTACCATTAGTAAGAAATGCTTTTGAAAACAATCTCGGAAAAGGAGAAAGTGCTGGTAATCAATACATTATCTTTTTCCAACAATGTTTTCTAGCGTTAACCCTTTCCCAAACGACAAATTTTGGACTGGTCCAAATTGAAAGAGTTTGCAGACGGCAATTTTAAATTTGATGAAAATGGCAGGAAGTTCTCAAAAAGGGTAGAAAACACTGTGGGGAAAGGAGAAATTGCTCATTACGAGCAATTTCTCCTTTTCCCACAGTGTTTTCAAAAGACTTATTGTTTATGGTAGAAATCTTTGTGAGAAAAGGAGAAAATACTGGTTACCAGCATTTTCTCCTTTCCCCACAATATATTCAACTGCCTTCTCAATAAGGCTTGCAGAACCAGCTTATACAAAAACTCATTCTTGCCATCTGTGATCAATGATTGGAACTCTTTATCAGATGAAACGAAAAATGCTGAATCGTGGTCTGCTTTTAAATACTGTTTAAATGTAGATAAACCTAGCCCAAATAAGCTTTATTTTTTTGGCGATAAAAAAAAACTCATATAATACATGTAGGGTTACATAATAAGTGCAGTTGTCTTAATGAAAACTTGTATTTGAAAAATCTAGTCCAATCGCACCTTTGTAGATTCGGCTTTGTTGAATCAACACAACATTACTTCTTTGAATGCCCATTTTACCCGGATTTAAGAGATACTTTAAATAATAGAATATGTACAATTACAACAGTTACTCTTCAAGTCATTTTATTTGGTGATGATGATCTTAATATATCCGAGAATGAAAGAATATTCGCTGCAGTTCATAGTTATATCAGTTGTAGCAGAAGATTTACTTGGAATAATTACGTCGTTTTATTTCTTCACCAATCATGGAACTCCTGACTTTCAAACACAGTCTAATTGATACAGCGGCTTATACACCAAGATTTTACCACAAGTTCTTTCATCAATAGCAACTAATATCTAACGATCTGTGTTGGTCATGGAGGAAGATATTAGCCTGTGTAAATATACCCTTAGTCGTAGTCCTCCAGTTTAACACTCCACACCAATCTGCCCCCACTTTTTTTTTTTCCTCTTTTCATTGTTGTTATTCTCATTTTTTTCTTGTTATTTATCAATTACCATAATTGCTTTTCTTTCTGTAGCCATGTCATTATAAATATCATTACCATTAACTGTGTACCTAGAATTTGGAGAACAACTATACAAGCTTTTGCTTTCATTCTGATCCATTTCATCAGTTATTTTTGTTATTCTATGTGCTTGTCTGTAAAACATTGTATTTAATTGATGAATAAAATATGTTTAACTCTTTCCCAAACGACATATTTTGGACTGGTCCAAATTGAAAGAGTTTGCAGATGACAATTTTAAATTTGATGAAAATGGCAGAAAGTTATCAAAACCGGTAGAAAACACTGTCAGAAAAGGAGAAATTGCTCGTTACGAGCAATTTCTCCTTTTCCCACAGTGTTTTCAAAAGACTTGTACTGCAGACACATGAAAACCAGGGCTTGTTTGGGAAAGGGTTAAACTAAGGGATGACGAAACTCGGGATTGCTTGGTAAATGATTAATATATGTTGATCATTTCTGATTGTGAAATGGTAGAAAACTTTGTGAGAAAAGGGGAAAATGCTGGTTACCAGCACTTTCTCCTTTCCCCACAATGTATTTAACAGCCTTCTTGTATAGGGTTGTTGAAACTCTGGATTGTTGGGTAAAGGATTAACCCTTTACCACACAATCCTGAATTTTAACAACCCTGGGTGACAAGCCTTTTGAAAATATTGTGGGGAAAGGAGAAAATGCTGGTAACCAGCATTTTCTCCTTTTCCCACAATGTTTTCTACTCTATCATAGACAAATTCAATGGTTTGAGCCATATTTGAATTGTCATCTGCAAATGCTTTTAATTTGGACAAGTCTACAGTTTTATTGTGTGGTAAAGAGTTAACACATGTACACAAAAAAACAAGAATCAACATTACCTTTGACAGGTCAATAGACTGTATTATGAGCTGGCCTTTCCTTGATTTCTTGTCATCATCTGTGATGCTGCAATAATTAAGTTCATCTTTTATTACAGGGACATTAGTCCAGATTGACATAAGAATTAGACAATGTAGGACAGAAATACAGGTAGAAAATACAAGGATAAACCAAGGTTTTTTTTTTTAGGTACAGCAACTACAGCATAACACAGTATAAATACATTTTAAACACAGAAAAATATAAATTGGTCACATATTTCAATTGGTAGAGTCTTTGGCTATGGTTCTGAAAGTCATTGGTTAAGTCCAATCTGAGGCATTTTTTTTTTGCGAGCATTACTTTTTTCTGTTTGTTGGTTTACCTCTCATTAAGGGTAAACAGTCACATCTTTACTTTTTTCCTTGCACAATAATTACTTCCTTAAAGTCACCCCTCCCCGCAAATTCTGGGTCTAAATCTGGTTTAATGACCCTTTGCCTAACTGGCCACTTACAGACAATTCCATTGTCTTGCAGAGGACAGTATCTGGAAAAAAAAAAAAAAAAAAGGGACAAAAGATTTAATGCCCATAATAAGCAACTTCACTTTTGACATCAATTCTTTCACATGCCTATGTCTTCATGTAAATTGTAATTAAAACCATAATGAATGTTGATTATCCATATACAACAAAGAAGTTTCCTATTTCATGTGCTAGATCTAGAAGGGCATACTGTTTTAGTAAGTAGTAGAGGTATGGACAACTTCTTATAAACAGCCAAATTGTGATGGGAAATCTTTCAGATACCCAAATACTTTACCACGCAACGTTTTAGAAAACATAGTGCAGGTGTGGCTCAAATGCTGCAATTTATCATTGCAAGGGGGAGAAAGCATTGGTGGAAAAGGAGAAAATGCTGGCTTTTTTCCATACTCTTCTCACTCTAACTCTTCTCATCCTTTTTTATTGAAGAGTTACAAATTAATGCCTCATCACATTCTGTGATAAAACAGTTTACTAAAATTACACAAATCTGAGATGCCTGCTTTAACATATACTAGAAAATCTCACTGACACAATAATCTGTTGTGCTGCAAATTTCTGAAGAAGGTTTTCCACCAAGTTGATATCAGCAGTTCTGCCAAGGGACTTCGATGTTTTGTCAGCAACACTGTCTGAACTACATGGGATTTCCAAGTCAACTTCATCGAGAACTTGCAACAGATGATGTTCCACCTCAGGGTCATGTTTAATTGGTTCTGGCTGGACGACAACTGGAGATGGTTTACTTGTTACATTAGAACTTTGAATCTTTGATGGGTCTCCCTGGGTACCTAACAAAAAAAAAAAAAAAAAAATTAAAAAAATGATGATGATATAAATAAATAAATAAATGAATGCAAGTGACTGAATCTTGTGTGAAGTAATGAGTTCCAGCCAATATGTAGTAATATACATGTATTTGACATACGGAGTATTGCGAATGTGTCAATTAATTAGCAACACTAGGTAAAAATTATACTGCAAATCAGCTACTGATGTTGAAAGAAGTCTGCACAAATTATAACTAATATTTCTTATCTTGGGGGGTTTTCAGGTTCACATGTACAGCTTTCATCCAAACAAAGATAATTAGTCTCTGAAAGGCATCACTTCATTTTAGTAGTCCCTAGAAATGACAATGTTCTCTGTGGGTATCACTCGGGAGATAATACAAGTTTTCATAAATAAGAATTTTCATAAGCAGGACTTCAAGAGTAAGGTCTCGGCAAAACAGGTCACAATAGCAAGATCAAGCTGCATGACATTTATCACATCTTTTTCTAGCTTTGTGTCATAGCACCTGTATTCCTCCATCAGAATAAACAGTTCATATCATGTGTAATCTGTTTTATGTGTAGATCTTTGCCACCCACAAAGGATTCAACAAAATCATAGACAGTGGAAAATTTAAGAACTAAATTTCTACTGTCTTTGATTTCACTTTTCAGTTGAATTTTGATCTTATTTTAGCATCAGGTGGCAGATTGTTATATAACCAAGATTAGATTACACTGTAAGTGCAATCTGATCTTGATCTATGCTCTTCACGAAGGATACTTAGTGAAAGGATTAACATGCCTTAATTTTTGCTATTCTGGTGCTGCTGTCATAAGAGAGTCGTTCTTTTACATTCCCCAAAATTGACACAAAATGGCCACAAAACAGTAAATTTCATTTGTTTTTTTTTAGATTTATATGCTATATAAACAACTTTTAAAAGCACTTTAAGTAATGAAACATTTAATAATTTGTCCTTTGTCACGTGTTTCACTAAGTATTAATTGCATTTTGCTGAAATACAAATAAAACTGACAAAACAAAAAGTCAGTACATAGCATAGTACAGATAACTGTCCCCGAAGATGCTTTTAGTTTTTGATTGGTTGCCTCCAGGTACAGAGACAATCGTGAAATAATCAGTTGAAATTTGCGCACAGATTTTGTGTGCACTTTGAAACTCTCATATTTTCACAAATAGAGGACAAAACTAGGATTTGAACAAACCTGTTGCTTATATATTCAATAATCCTTGATTTCAAATACAAAAATTTTCAACATAAATGCTGAACTTTTGGCAAAAAAAGTTAAATTCATCTGTCACTCCAGGTGTTTATGTTCCCCAAAATACAGGCAAAATGGCCACCAAACATGATAAAGTTGGTTAGATTTTTTTTGTGATTTACATGTTATAAAAGACTTCTACAGTACAAGTGCTCTTGGTAACATAGCATTAATTGGCTTGTTCTTGGTCATATGTGCCACTAAAAATCAATTGCATTTCGCAGCAATACAGATTAAACCGACAAAACGAAGTCAGTACAGCACTGTAGCTTTGCTACCGGAAGATTCACAATGAACTTGAGACGGTGCAGTGCACAGTAAATGTCAATATAAAAGAAGCACTGCAAACGTCTCATTATTGAGACTAGTACATAGCGCTGTTCAAGTCTTTGCTACCGGAAAATTCACAATGGACCTATATAGTACGGTGCACAATAATTGTCAAAATATGAAAAAAGCATCTTAATAGGCTCATTCTTGACCCAGTATGTTTGAATGAGAGACTCAAACTTAGGTCGACATTACCCTCTGTAGTTTCACTCGCAGTACGACTAGGAGAGGGGACGTTTGAGCCTTGCGTCCCCGCTTTTGTTATTTCAGCAACGATTCCTTCTCTTTCTTTTCGCCTGGCAGCAAGTTTAGCTCGAAGATTGCTCTGCTTAGATTTAAGAGCTTGAATTTCGTTCCACGCATCTGATGACATGGTTACAATTTAATTGACAACAGCTACAAAAGATTTATTCGATCGTGCCTTCACAACTAAACCGACATGAGTGCGGCCATCTTCAATATGTATCTCCCGAAAGGTCTGACTAGATACCGAAAATAGCCTAATTTGTCGAAAATACTTCCCTTCTACGAAAATAGCTTCCATTCGTTGATATATGGATGCATGTTTGAATAGATTGCTTTTATTTGTTATTTTTATGTACTGTCTTTCGTAATATATATCGATAACGTGTTGGAAAAGGGTGAACTGTAATTAATCGATCTTAATAAAGTTTTTATACGACCGGACCACGCATGTATGCACACTGCATACATGTATGTATATAGCCCTTTTTTGCAAAAATAGCTTTCCCTCAAGGAAAATAGCTTCCTTTAATTGATGTATATACTATCTTTCATTACATACTGAAAACGTGTTGAAAAGGTGTGATTTCTTTGTTTTTGTTCGTTTTTTGTAAAAACAAATAATTCATCGAACAACAATATAGAAACTAAACAGGAAAATGATAATTACGAAGCATTGCAAATGCAAAACATCTGCGACGAAAATAGCAATTACAATTACGAAAATAGCCCTATTGCAAGTTTCGTTTGATAAAAATATATTTATTATATTTCATTTATTTATCTATTCGTTTATTTTTCTAGTTATAGATCAATATTTACATGATAATTGTTTAATACATAGTACAACGATGAACAGCATTATAATCTATTGGGCTGTACAAAAGCACCCAATGGAAAACCGACACCGATTATCGCAAGTGTGACATTGATAACACATCATTATCAAAGGTGATTTAATCCGATCAAGTTATTTTCGTATATTCATGTGACAAAACTATTTTCGTCGTGACTTAAACTGTTAACACAAGCTATTTTCGTCAGGTTGTTATATTTGTATCGAATAAGACAAGTTCGTAGTCAGAAAGAAATCTCAGAGGAAAGAAATGTGGAAAAAGGCCGTAATCACACGCTACTTTCATTATATTTTTAGAGGGGCCAAGTCCGATAGAAAATATCGTGGAAAAAAGGAGAAAATGCCGACAACCAGCATTTCACCTTTTCACACAATGTTTTGTACCCTTTCTTCCGAAAATTGCTTTAGCAAAAGACAGACAGACAGGGATGGGTGGTTCTTAGTGATACATATGACATTGATTCTACGCTAAATGTATCAGGTATCGAAACAAATTTGATAAAAAATAAACATAGGCTTTAAACTGTTTCTTTTTTATAAATGAATAGCAAAGCGTGTCCTTTTCAAGGTTCAAATAATGGGGGACACAAATATGCCTCCTTTTTTTCTCAAACAGCATCCGAAGTAATGAATCACATACTTTAAATTTCGAGCTAATACTTTCAGGTTCTATTGATATTTTACAGTTTGGTCATTTTAAATACACTGTATTTGCTAAAATCTAGGGTACATATTTATTTTAGAAGGAAGCGCGGGGCAAATCAAAGTATATTTGAATAATAACAATTATTTTCGTATAAATCTTTTGGAATCAGATACGTTAAATTTTTGCATCAGATACATTAAATACTTTGTTTTAGCACTGGTATTTCGGCATATTCTATTTTTTCACCTTCAAATGCATTTAAAATAATCAAAATGATTTCAAAACAATTCACTCCATTGACATGCTCAATGACTGTTCGTAACGACAATAAAAATACATATACACTGACATATGAGCTTTAAGAATCTACAGATATATCAGTAAATTACCGTGTGGAGGGGTTAATTCACTTTAGTACAATCCTTCATGTTGGACAGTCAAGATCCAAGATCAGATCGAACTTTTTGTACAGTCTGATCCCGACTCAAACTGTCCGAAATGAAAATGCAAAAACATAGGTTGATTAACTTGGGTGCCGTTCTCAATGATGGGCAGCCGAGACCCAAGATCAGACTGAACTTTTTGTGCAGTCTGATCCAGCTCCAAACTGTCCGCAATGACAATGGCAATATTTTATTCAAAAAATAAAAACCTCCGGCCCATAATATTAATGACAATCACATTTGAATATATACACAGACGTACAATGAACATACAGAGATACTTTATTAGATTTGTCGTAGTTTGCTATTTGTAGTAGATCATAAAAGTTTCTTGTATCTGTACCTGATTTATACCAACTGAAAAGATAGTAATTTCTTATCTCGTCAAGTTTAGAACAATGGAAAAATACATGATATTCACATTCGATTACTTTTTTACCTAACTTTTGGAGACAATACAAGCATATTCTGTTCTCACGAGGTATATTTGCATGGCGCCCAGTTTCAATACCAAACTTGTGATTAAATCATCTAAATCTTGCAAGTGCAGTTCTGCATCTATAAGGTAAATCTACAATCAGGTATTTTTCGGGGTTCAACAGAGACTTAAAGTGTTTGTAATGAAAGCAACGGCTCGATTCATTTATAGATGAATGCGAATTTTGCTGAAAGCAGTCAATAATACGTTGCTTAAATGTTTTTAGAAAAATATGGTGGGGTGCGTTCAATCCTGCTCAAATTGAAATCTAACTGTTGTACCAAATAATAAGCACATAGTGCTACTAGAAAGAATTGAGTAAAAGCACGCAGACATTTAAAGAGATGAGAGGTATCTCTCCTATAAATCTCAGAGCAAACTAACAAATTTCTCTTTTTTGTGTGTGTGAGGGGAGGAGGGGGGGGGTTCAATAGAATGCCAAAATGAAACGACGTGAGAAGTATTATTAAGCAATATCTAGACAAATAAAGCAAATCTATTCAAAGAAATTACCATAAGAGTTCTCATGATGCTTCTAAGCTTTCCATGGTACTTGCTGACGCTTCTTGACGCTATTTGGTGGAACTGATAGATAAATGCTTATGTATACGCATTCCATGGTAGTCTGTTCTAACACTCTTGTCTTTTTATCCTCGGCTTGGCTTGCCAAGCCGAAGGCCATAGGAATCGTATACCAAAATTTCAACCCCATCCAAGCATATACGGAAAAACCCGAGTAAAAGTGAAAAGCACCGCCTGTAATCCATCTCACTACGCTGAAAGAAACGATCCCATAAAACAATAAAAAAAAAAAAAAAAAAAAATATCTCGACTCGAACATCATAGTAAGGTTTAATTTCACAACAAACTTTGATAGATGTACGATTTTAATTGTACGAAAGTGTTGGCTGAGAATTTTGGGCCCTCGTGAGCTTATTCACAACTGCAAATTAGTGCGCTGTAACAGTGAAGGAAACAATTAACCAAACGCCAGCTGTCAATCAAAAAAATCAATAAGCAATCAGCGATCAGTATTTTTCCATTCAGAGCGGAAGCCGTCTTGCCGTTATAAAACCTAGACATTCTGAATCATTAGGAGTTATGACTATATATAAATGTATAGTATATTTATGAGAAAAAACTGATGAATAACTTTAAACTTGATATCCATTATTAATCCTTAGGACTGCAATTTCAAGATGCAGAGTTACACCAGGTAAAACTATTGTTGCAGAAGACAAATTCAGATTTAAAAGGAGAAAAATAAATGAATACTTCTTGTTAACATGCTTTTTTATTGTCATAAATTTTCCAGAATTTCAATCTTGGCAACAGATTCCTGTTTCTTTACTAAAAGAAATGTATAGATAATATTTTAGACAACTGATTGGATTTTATCATGTTCAGTTATTTATTTTCTTTACCTTATTTTTCATTTAAATATATACTCGATAATTCATTTTCTTACCAAATTGAGTTGACTTGTTATTTTGAATGCTGGTTACATCTCTTTTGTTGAATCTTTTCCCCCCTCGCAAATTATCCTTAGATAAAATTTGAATCGACGAAATTCGGGTAAAAATGCTTTTCATATAGTCTTCATAGAAGTCAAACCTAAACAGCGTCCACCCCGCTTTTAAAGTAAATGCAATGTAGGCACAGTTTTGACATTTGTTTAAATTAAAGATAAGTGCCATCTTCCTCCATCAGTAAACCATTAAAAATGTTGTTCCCATTGGTCTCTGTATTTTAACATATTTATGAATGCAAACTTAAAGCCTGTTAAATTAAAGACGATATGCCACCCTATATATATAACCATATTTCCCCTCCCTTTATTTTCAATCTTTTAATCTCCTTTAAACTATTATCTATTTATCGAAAATCAATCAGGTACCCATCAAGCCGTTTTCGTTTGATTTGTTGTACATGTTGCCACTTTTTACGCAAAACGTGGGACAAGGGTTTATGCGGTATTCCTTTGATATCGGTATACCACCCCAAAAGCGTCTGGTACTGTCCTACTTGTAAAATTACACACACGTGTCATATCAGTCTGACTCTTTGTGACCGTCTATAACCCCTTTCAACGATTATTAGTGTTTGAAATTTGGATTATACATGTTCAATGTGTAAGTCAATTTATTTTACTATTACTCTTACAGCATAGTATTTACCGGCGAATGCTTAGAAATATATTCATATTTTTATTCTTTTTATTCTTCTCCTCGGGTTTTTCCCTCAAACTTGAAAAAAATGAATTTGGTAAACCTATCATTTGTTAATGTATCTTCTAATTTCAATTCAAACATCTGGTAATCATATTACCCTGTTAAGAACATGTATATTTCATTTGGTAATGTAAAAGTCTTGCAATTTGTGGTGAAATTATTGAAGCATATATCACGGACTAAGTAATGGAAAAATCTCTGTAACTTTGAAAAAGCTTATTTTTGTCCAGGTAAAAGATGAATTGCATTTGAATACCAATGACTTTAAGAAATATTTAGGAAGCACGAGTTACATGTACACGTATTGTACCTACATTATGAAACGTAAGTGGCGTAAGAGGTGTAAGTCAACTGACTTCGAAATAAACAGTCTCAATTTCAATTTTCACCTATAAACCTTCGAAAAACCTAAATCCGAAAGATGTAACTACCTTTTCTCAAATTGTTCCCATGCTTATTTTATCTTGAACAATTATTTGGTGTTAAAGTATCTTCTGGTAACTTGCATATGTCTCCTAGCTAAGCCCTCGTGTCTGGGTAATGTTTGTTTAGGTTTTTAGATTCGCGGATCACGTCACATCAGTGGGAAGAGCGATCTATCGTCTGTCGTTTGTAATTAACCAAACGACAGACGATAGATCGCTCCTCCCACTGATGTCACGTGACCCGCGGATCTAAAAATCTAGACAAACATTACCCAGACACGAGGGCTTAGCTAGGAGACATGTGCAAGTTACCAGAAGATATTTTAACACGAATAATTGTTCAAGCTAAAATAAGCATGGGGAAAAAAATGAGAAAAGGTAGTTACATCTTTTGGATTAAGGTTTTTCGAAGTTTTATAGGTGAAAATTGAAATAGAGGCTGTTTATTTCGAAACCAGTTGACTTGCACCTCTTTAAGTCATTTACATTTGATACTGTAGGTATAATACGTGTACATGTAACTCGTGCTTCCTAAATATTTCTTAAAGTCATTGGTATTCAAATGCAATTCTTTTTTTACCTGTACAAAAATAAACTTTTTCAAAGTTCAGACTTCAATTACAGAGATTTTTACATTACTTAGTCCGAGATATATGCTTCAATAATTTCACCACAAATTGCAAGACTTTTACATTACCAAATGAAATACAAATGTTTTTAACAGGGTAATATGATTACCAGATGTTTGAATTGAAATTAGAAAAAAACGTTATCAAATGATAGTTTTACCAAATTGATTTTTTCAACTTCGAGGGAAAAACTCGAGATGAAGAATAAAAAGAATAAAAACATGAATATATTTCTAAGCATTCGCCGCTAAATACTATGCTGTAAGAGTAATAGAAAAATGAATAGACTTACACATTGAACATGTATAATCCAATTTTCAAACACTAATAATCGTTGAAAGGGGTTATAGAAGGTCACAAAGAGTCAGACTGATATGACACGTGTGTGTAATTTTACAAGTAGGACAGTACCAGACGCTTTTTGGGTGGTATACTGATATCAAAGGAATACCGCATAAACCCTTGCTCCATGTTTTGCGCAAAAAGTGGCAACATGTACAACAAATCAAACGAAAACGGCTTGATTGGTTTCTGTTTGATTTTCGATAAATAGATAATAGTTTAAAGGAGATTAAAAGATTGAAAATAAAGGGAGGGGAAAGATGGTAATATATAGAGGGTGGCATATCGTCTTTAATTTAACAGGCTTTAAGTTTGCACTCATAGATATGATAAAATACAATGACCAATGTGAACAACGTTTTTAATGGTTTACTGATGGAGGAAGATGGCATTTGTTTTTAATTCAAGCAAATGTCTAAACTGTGCTTACACTGCATTTTATTTTAAAAGCGGGAGGTGGGCGCTGTTTAGGTTTGACTTCTATGAAGACTATATGAAAACCATTTTTACGCGAATTTCGTCGATTCAAATTTTATCTAAGGATAATTTGCGAGGGGAAAAAAAATCAACAAAAGACATATAACCAGTATTCAAAATAACAAGTCAACTCGATTTGGTAAGAAAATGAATTATCGAGTATATATTTAAATGAAAAATAAGGTAAAGGAAATAAATAACTGAACATGATAAAGTCCAATCAGTTGTCTAAAATATTATCTATACATTTCTTTTAGTAAAGAAACGGGTATCTGTTGCCAAGATTGAAATTCTGGAAAATTTATGACAATAAAAAAGCATATTAACAAGAAGTTTTCATTTATTTTTCTCCTTTTAAATCTGAATTTGTCTTCTGCAGCAATAGTTTTACCTGGTGTAAATCTGCATCTTGAAATTGCAGTCCTAAGGATTAATAATGGATATCAAGTTAAAAGTTATTCATCAGTATTTTTCTCATAAATATACTATACATTTATATATAGTTATAACTCCTAATGATTCAGAATGTCTAGGTTTTATAACGACAAGACGGCTTCCGCTCTGAATGGAAAAATGCTGATCGCTGATTGGCTTATTTGTTTTTTTGATTGACAGCTGTCGTTTGGTTTATTGGCAAACCTCGGATGATCGTTGATCAAATGTTAAGATGTAGGTAAGCAATCGACCGAGTAGTGACGAGTGCTGTTGTCGAGCTCCATTCGGGATCGTTCGTTTGTTCGTTTTCTAGACATAATGTGAATGACAAATAATGATAGCGTATTTTACGTAAAAGGTGTGCTCTTTCTCTGAAAAAGGTGTCTCAAAAGTTCGGTAAGGTTTTAGTTTTCGTAAAATTACTGTGCACCTCTGAAGTTATAAATAGGTATTTAATTGGTATATATAAGCCTTATTTCTTCCTGTCAGAGTTGTCCAGATATGACATCTAGGTCTATAACCATTTCGACCCATAGCAAACTCGGCGCATACAATATCAAATATGAATTAAAGTTTTTAACATAAACCATTGAAAACCAGTTAATCTTTATAAAACGATGAAATTTTAGACTTGTCTAAATTGAAAATATTTGCGGACGGCAAGTTAGATTTAGCTGAAATGTTGGTAATTGGCTGTGAAAGTGCAGAAAACCTTGTAGCAAAAAAGGAAGCATTTTCTTCTTTTTCCAAAAGTTTTTCATGGGACTATATCCTTAGAGTTCATAAAACTCGGGATTGTGTGGTAAAGAGTTAAGTAACCGGTGGGCGTTTTATGAAAATCGGCTTTCCAACTTGGTTGATCATGGCAACTTCAAGATTCCATAGACTTTCAATGGGGAAAATTGAAAAGGGGCATTTACAGCAGATATTTTAACAAAACTTTTATAGAAATGTTCCTTGAGCAGTCTTGTATCATCAACATGATTTTATTCAACTGGTAGTCTTTAGCTCATCTGTTTACGAAGAAAACGTCAAGCTATTGTCAAAGCCTATGCGTCATTGTCTTGCGTAAACTTTGACATTCTATGATATCTCTTATATTCCTGTAAATATTTACTTCAAACTTGGACAAGTTACTTACTGTCAATAGGGGTACCTATATACCAGGGACAGCTAACCATCACACTATTTTTAATACAGTTAGGCCCTTCTATATTAATTTGAATTTTCAGAATCTTTGACATTTTATCATATCTGTTATTAATGAAGATACTTACTTCAAACTTAGACTTTTTGTTAACTATTAAAAAGGAAATTTATACCAGTACAGGTAACCACCAGCATATTTTTGGCAAAGTAGTTAGTTATGCCCCTTTTTCGACTTTTACCTCCGCTGTTTTTAGAGGCATGGTATTTTCATAGCCCATCATCTTCGTCGATTGTGTCGTCGTCATGCAAAATCTTTGACATTTTACAATATCTTTGTTATTACTGAAGGCGTTGACTTGAAACTTGGACAAGTTGTTAACTATCAAAAAGGAAACATATAAACACATAAATAATGGTGCTCTTGTTACTAAACACAACTATTGCCGAGCATTGGTGCCCAAATGCCGACGTCTTTTTTATTTGTTGCCATAGATACCAAAGTGCAAAAAATAACTAAAAAATTGTCTTCTCAGACACTAAATCATGCTCTGTGATATTAGCCTTTAAAGACTTTGTGCTTTTCCTGGTCATTGGTCAACGGACATGGTTACTATTTAAACTTATAGACCGAGTATGGTAAAATGAAAGAAAAAAATGATTCATTGCTTGGCTATTTTGGATTTTTTACACTTTCCAGAAATGTTCCCTGAACTTGTCCTCTATCAGCAATTCTTTACACGCTGCTCTTTTGGTTTGTTACCATTTTGATTTTTGATTTGTTGCCAAAGCAACGTAAAGGACGAAAAGAGGAAGTACAAAATCCTCTCCTTTCAATCCATAACATTAAGACCATGAGGCCAAGACTATACAGAAATATTCATTATATTGGCCTTTACAAATTTATGTTTTTCCATTCTGTTGTCAACGCCACAGACTATCAGTGTGAGACATATAGATATTTTCTTATTAGTATGTACAAATCTGATAGCAGTTTTTAAGCCTGTACAAATGTGATAGCAACTTTGTGCTTCTGGGCCTCATCTTGCTACCTCTTCGCCCGTTCTGCTGTCCAGGCCTTCAGCGCATACAGCGCTTTGATTTAAATTGTGTTATGATAATGGTGTATTTGTTTACATATTTATCATCCAAGTCGTGTAAATTCCCCTATTATTAACCTTTTAGTTATGCCTTGAGGCCAAAGTGAATAAAATGCTTTCTTAATAGTACTATTTTTCCAGGTAATGATTTCGCAAGGTTAGGTACAGCAGAATCAGATTTTTTAGGTTCAATTTCCCACATGGTAAATTTGAGCTGGGATGCTTCGCACCCCACCTCAAAAATGAAACTTTCAAGCCGATAGTACAACCCGAATAATGTTATTTCAAACTTAATTTCTTGACGAAAATTGTCTCCTTATTGGACATTGTGGATCCATGATCAGACTGCACGTTCTGTGTGGTCTGATATTGATCTGCATTGTCCGCAAGGGGATAGTGAGTCGCGCCTAGCAGTTTAAGGGTCAATGGCTTCACCTTTTGGTTCTCTCTTCCGGTTTTCTGCATCCGCATGCAATTTTGTTAATACCAGGTATATACGGTAACTTTCGTTTCGCACAATGTCTATTCCTGTTTAATTTTTTCTAATGAATGATTTTTTTTTTTTTCAGTTTCAAATTTTGTTGAACTGAACTTGAATATTTGCTGGTGGCACTCCATGCATCTCACTCACACAGACACACACACACACACACACACACACAGACGTACGTGTATACAGTTGACCATATTTTGTTGCAATATTCAGTATGCTACTGTTAAACAACTGACGATGACGTGACTTACAAGAGAGGAACTTTATAAGCTTACAGGTTTCGTTCCAATCCTTCTCGTGTCATTTGAATTTCTAGAATATTAACATGTATGTAATTATTATATTGAATGAAATATGTTTAAATGCAGAACGTATCTGATATGGGCATTCTGGGTACAGAACCGGACTATTTTTCAAGGCGGTAAGCAATGCAACGAATTTTAATATAAAATACACAATGTTCGTTTATTGTCTGAAACCTACCTTCTACGATTCATCCAGTCATGGTTAGCCAGCACATAGCATATGCACCAGCCATTTATAAACACAGCCCCTATAAGCTTTGGAAAAAGCCCCAGTATAAGCCCAGCAAGGTGAGGATGTTATTTTTGTTGTCAGTCTGTTGCACAAAACCCAGTTTTCCCAATGTCCGTATTTAGAAACTGTGTACAGAGATTTGCAGTAAACCGTTTGTATTCTAAAAAAATATTTTCCATGTTTGAAATGAGTTTTTCTTTTAAGAAATTTGTAGCATAAAACTGGCTTGATTTTTCCACAGACGTACTATTTATTGCCATTTTCGCCTCCACATTCTAAGCGGCAATTTACGCACCGCGTATCAATATTTGTCAATTTTTCATCCAGTGATGCGTCATAGCAGACAGATCAAATCATCGTAGAATATGACATGCGCAGACAACGACGACTTGGTAGTTTTGTGGCTAGATTACTCGCATACACCAATAAATAAATTCGCTTGAAACTAATGTTGGCAACTGTGAAAATGTTACTGATTAGGAAATAATACCCTTTCACGCGCTACATTGCATTAAATTCTATTATTTTCACAATAAATTGCTGTACAGTTAGCTAGCAAGACGCCGTCCAGTAGGCTATTTCTATGCAGTGCCACAAGTTGCCGTACTCAAGCCTTCCGAGTTTTATGATGTTTTTATCGATTACCATTCTTGTTTTGAGAAAACTATTGATTATATATAAGCAACGGTGATGGGAACGCATATGCGTAATAATGGACTGAAATTTGTCACAACCGTTTGTATGAATAACGGGTGGTTTTTAACGAAGACGCATAATTTCGGCGTACCAGGCGGTCGTTTTACAGTAAAAAGTGAACTTAAAATCATCTTCATATAATTTCTGGATGTGCATTTCAAGCAAAAATATGTCCCGTAAAACGGAGACATTTTCGTCGACGCATAATATCGCGACATAACACCTAAATAAAGAATTTTCTTAACCAGGACATGACCAGTTTTCGTTTGTCACCGCTTCAGCTGGAAACAAGTTCCGGAGTCGATGATACATGGTGCAGACGGTATTCCATCAATTTCAGCACATTTACAGTTGGGAAGTCTCTTAATCACACCAGAAATTTCACTAACTAAAATTTCAGAATTAAAGATATCTGCGTCTGGATGAGCAAATTCTGTATTATCTCCAACAAGTAAGGGGGGAAGCCGAGTATTACTTAATAAAGACTTAAAGTAATTATACCATTCCATAGCACTGATGACTGATGGCACTGCAGAACAAACAGAAACATTGCTGTTTTTTTTTTTTTTTTTTAATCATTCTCCAGAATAATTTTGGGTTGGATCTACTTTCTACCAATGAATTTTGTTTGAATTTTTTATGAGAGAGGCGTCTTTTCAAAATTGCAGCTTTAAATTCATTTCTCGCAGTAATAGTCTCTGTAATGATGTTAATTATTAGTTTTTTTTTCGAAATTTACGAAGGCATCTGTACCTAAAATGTTTCACTTGATCACATTCCGTATCCCACCATAACGGCTGAGTGGAGTTTTTATATTTGATCGATAATCTTTTACGATCGGTCAGTGTAGATTCAAGATCAGACTGACGTCCTGTGAGGTGTGATCTTAACAGTGTCTACTCTAGAAACTGAAAATGAGGAGGGATTCCCCCCTTACCCCCACCCCGCTATCCAAAAACCTGGTGGTATTTTCAAAGAATAGGCGGGACAATTACCGAAAAATTAGAAAACATAGAGCTCATATGACTATACTTTTTCAAGCCCCAAAAATATCCCAGAGCATGAAAATACTAGGATGTACCGGAATGGACTACAGAGACAGGTATGAACGAACTTGTAAAAGAAAAAAAAAGGCACTTGCAGGATCTTAGGCTTCAGGGAATGGATCCACCAAAGATCTTTAAATAGCTACTATGTTCTGGGGGAGACCCCTACGGAATACCGTTAGGACCATCGCCTTTAATGCGTTAATTTCAAACGCGATGCTCGATAGCACGATGATGATAACGCGAAATCACGAAACTACGATGATGAAAACACGATAGTGCGATGGCGGTAACGCGATATTACGATGGTGAAAACGCGACAACATGATAGTACGATGATGATAGTGCGATATAATATCGTGTTTTCACCATCGTACTGTCGCGTTTTCACCATCGTATTGTCGCGTTTTCACCATCGTAGTATCGTTGTGTCGCATTATCACCATCGTACTGTCGCGTTATCATCATCGTACTATCGTGTTTTCACCATCGTATTTTCGCGTTTTCACCATCGTACTATCGTGTTTTCATCATCGTACTTTCGCGTTTTCACCATTGTACTATCGTGTTTTCATCATCGCACTATTGTGTTTTCACCATCGTACTATCGTGTTATCATCATCGTACTATCGCCTTCCGGTGCGCATGCGCATACACATTCAAAGACGATTGCCCCAACAGTATTCCGTACTCATCAGCAATGTAATAATCTCTAAGAATCAGACTGCATAAAATATGAAGTCTGATCTTTAATTAATACTGATTGCTTTGCAGAGACATTATGTACAAAGCCAATCTTGAGATTGCTTTCATTTGTGTCTTATTCCTTTATTTCTAGAATGAAAATGTCCATTTGGTTTATGGCGATCTAAAGGTTAAAAATCAATAATGTTTTTAACTCACAGAGTGCTAGACTGGACATGTGCTCATATGTTACCAATGGACAAAACTTTATACATGTACTTGTCTAAACTGAAAGCATTTGCAGACGACAAATTATTTGTGGTTCAAATGGACGTATTTGTCTTAGAACGGGTAAAAAATGTTATGGGAAAAGGAAAAAATGTTGTTCACCAGCATTTTTTCCTTCTCCCACAATGTTTTCCAAATCCTTATTTCTAAGGATCATTGGAACGCGGGATTTTGTAGTACTTAAAGAGGTGAAATCGACATTGTAGGTAAAGATCAGACTGCAACGGACATGCATAGTGATCTTGAATCTTCATTGTTGGATATTCTCTGAGACATTACGTGAGATGAGACTGTTTGAGCCAAAATATCTCACAACACACCGGACGGTGTAGAATTAGATCATGCTACACGTTTTGTTGAGTTCCATCTTAACTCTTTACCAAACGACAAAATTTTTGACTTGATCAAATAGAAAGTATTTGCGGACGACAACTTAAATGTAGCTCAGAATCTTACTTCTGTCCTATACAGGATAGAAAAATTGTGGAAAATGGAGGAAATGCTGGTTATCATCTTGGAAATGATATTCTGCAATGTACTGTTAAATGAAACTCCAAGAAATCATTGATAGGTGCACTGGCTGTCGCAATATAGCTGAAATGATGTTGAAACGGCATTAAACACCAAATAAACAAACCGCTAATTCTTTGACTGTAATAATAAAAAAAAAAAAGACACTTCACAGTTTGGCAAATGGAACACGTCAAATAACACTTATTTTCCCAACGAAATTGATTAAAAAAAGGCCTTCGTATAAAATTCAGATGTATTAACCCTTATCCTGCCGAATTTAAATTGTTGGCCATTACACTTAAATATCAATTGGTTAAATGGCAATGAATGGGGTTCCGTTGACAGAAATTAATGATAGAGTAGCGGAGAGTGCAGAGCAAGATCAGAATGCACGTACATGCAGGCTGATCTTGCCCTACACTCTCCGCATAATAAATCCATTATTGCAATCGGCAGGATAAGGACTAATGCGCTAATCTTCTTAGATTTCTACAAACAAACAAGTTAACCCTTTCCCCAACAACGACCCACTGATTTCTTAAGGAAGAAGGCTTTTGCAAACCTTGAGAGAAATAAGAAAATGCTGGTAACCGTAATTTTCTCATTTTCCCGTAAAGTTTTCTGCGTGGCCAAAAAAAAAAAAAATGCAGTCTAGTAGAGTTATACGGAATACCGTTAGGGCAATTGCCTTTGAATGTGTATGCGCATGCGCACCGGAAGGCTATAGTACGATGGTGAAACGCGAAAGTACGATGTTGATGGCGAAAGTACGATGGTGAAATCACGATATTATATCACACTTTCATCACCGTACTATCGTATAGTCGCGTTTTCACCATCGTGGTATCGCGTTATCGTTATCGTACTGTCGCGTTTTCATCATCGTAGTTTCGTGATTTCGCGTTATCATCATCGTACTATCGAGTATCGCGTTTTAAATTGACACATTCAAAGGCAATGGCCCTAACGGTATTCCGTAGAAGATCGCAGTCGTATTCTGTGCTTGAATTTCATCCAGAAGATCGCAGTCGTAGTCTGTGCTTGAGTATCGTAACAAACCAACCAGCGTGCGCTACAACTACTAGGAGGCAAAAGCCGGTGAATAATGGCGCTCACCCGGCATTTATACAGGTCTGCACTCTGACGTCACAGCTCCGACTGGCAATGCATACAGAAAACAAATCGGCGAAGGGAGAAATTGCTTGTGACGAGTATCTGCTTTTGCCAAAATGTTTATATTTGTTTTCATACTGTTAAATCCTTTAACTGAACCGTTTTCAAATCTGCATTTCAGAAGAGTAAAAACTTTGGCAATTTAGATGTTGTTCGGTCACAAAACTTGACTTGTGGAAAGTGTTGATCTACCCCGCATCAAAATATAAGTTTAGGGCTCTAAGTTCAACCCCTTAGTTCTACCACACATTCCCGTCTTATAACAACGAAGCGGGTATCGAAAACATTGATCTAAAAGGAGGGAAATACTAGCAAGCAGCACTTTCTCATTTTCTAACAATGTTTTCTTACCTTGCAACAAGAATCCCATCATTTGAGCCACTCTGAATTATAGCCTGCAAACGTTTTCAACTTGGACAAGTCCAAGATTTTGTCATACGGTAAAGAGTTGAGACGTCTTGAGCATGTAATGGTTTTGCTTCTTTTACCACAATATAAAATGTTTGCGACAATGCACACCTAACTTTACCCCTGGTCCTGCTAAATAAGTGAAATGAAACTTTAAAACCGATGATAATCAAAGCACTGAAGGCCTGGGCATCAGAACGTGTGAAGCGGTAGGAAGATGAGGCCCAGAAGCTCAAAGTTGCTATCACATTTGTACAGGCTTAAAAACTGCTATCACATTTGTACAGACTAATAAAAAATATCTACATGTCTCACACTGACAGTCTGCAGAGTTCACAACAGAATGGAAAAACATAAATTTGTAAAGGCCAATATAATGAATATTTTTGGTCTCATGGTCTTTATGGATTGAAAGGAGATAATTTTCAAAGGATTTTGTGTTTCCTATTTTCTTCCTTTACGTTGCTTTGGCAACAAATCATGGTAACAAACCAAAATGAGCAGCGTGCAACAGCAGGGACTATTTCTGGAAATTTAACCATGTTCTTTGAGCAATGACAAGGAAAAACACAAAGTCTTTAGAAGCCAATATCACAGAGCAAGATTTGGTGTCTGAGAAAACAATCTTTTACGTATTTCTTTTTATTTTTAAGTTTTGATTTCTATGGCAACAAATAAAAAGACGCCCTCATTCGGGCGCCAATGCTCGGTTGATTTTCAGTGAAAACACAAAGTTAAAAAGGGGTATAACTTGATAGTTATTTACCCTTATTGTTTATGTTTCCCTTTTGATAGTTAACAACTTGTCCAAGTTTCAAGTAAATATTTTCAGTTATAACAAAGATATTGTAAAATGTCAATATTTTACATGACAACGCGACACAAACGACGAAGATGATGACACTAGGGCTATGAAAATACCATGTCTCTAATAACAGCTGAGCTAAAAGTTCTCAGTAGAAAAAGGGGCATAACTAATTACTTTGCCAAAAATATTTTCGTTGTTACCTACCTCTGTTGAACTGATTCCCCTTTTGATAGTTAACGAAAAGTTCAAGTTTGAAGTAAGTATCTTCATTAATGACAAATATGATAAAATGTCAAAGGTCCTGAAAATTTAGAGCAATAAAAAAGGGCGTAACTGTGTCAAAAATATTTTGATGGTTACCTGCCCTATTAAATGGGTACCCCTTTTGACAGTAAATAACTTGTACAAGTTTGAAGTAAATATCTTCAGGAATAACAGAGATATTAAAAAATGTCGAAGTTTTTGCACGACGACAGTGACTCATAAGCTTTGACAATAGCATGACGCTTTCTTCGTAAACAGATGAGCTAGACTACCGGTTGAATAAAATCATATGGATGATACAAGACTGCTCAAGGTACATTTCTATAAAATTTTTATCAAAATATCTGTTGTAAATGCCACTTTTCAACTTTCGCATTGAAAATCTATGGAATCCATAAGTTGCCATGATCAACCAAGTTGAAAAGCCGATTTTCATGAACAAGAGGGCCGTTGGACCTAAAACCCTCATCTGAGTAAAGTCATCTAGGACTGATAAATTTGAAGAGCTCCTGGTTGTGATTATGGAGAACACAAATGAGCCATGCTCTGGCAAAAGGGGGTTTAATGCATCTCTGTGATCCATCAATCGAAACGAGCCATCATATATTCATGGATCCATAAAATCCATTTTCTGGAGCAACCGACTGAATCATGAGGTACACTGGTCCTTTGATATGCAGAAAATTTGCCAAAAGCAAAAAGTTTCGACCCAGGTCAGCCTAAATACCTATAGAGGTCAAGATCAGATTGCACTGAATGTAAAGTCTGATCTTCGATATAAAACGCCCACCAGTTACTTAACTCTTGACCACACATTCTCAAGTTTTAAGGACTTCAAGGATATAGCCTCATGAAAACTTTTTGGAAAAAAAGAAAATGCTCTCTTTTTTCCTACAAGTTTTCTGCACGTTCACAGCCAATAACCAACATTTCAGCTAAATCTAACTTGCCGTTCGCAAATGTTTTCAATTTAGACAAGTCTAAAGTTTCATCGTTTTTTAAAGATTAACTGGTTTTCAATGGCTCATGTTACAAACTTTGATAAATATTTGGTATTGTATGCTCCGAGTTTGCTATGGGTCGAAATGGTTATGGGCCGAGATGTCATATCTGGACAATTCTGATAGGAAGAAATAAGACATATATACCAGTCAAATACATACTTATAACTTCAGACACGAGGTACACAGTAATTTTACGAAAATTAAAATCTTGCCGAGGTTTTGAGACACTTTTTCAGAGAAAGAGCACATCGTCTGTGTAAAACACGCTATCATTATTTGTCAATTACATGGTGTGTGGAAAAAGGATAAACGAACGATCCCGATTAGTGCTCGGCAACAGCACTCGTCACAACTCGGTCGATTGCGTACCTACATCAAAACATTTGATCAATGATCACCCGAGGTTTGCCAATTGTTTCTTTCACTGTTAAGCGCACGAATTTGCAGTTATGAATAACCTCACTAGGGCCCCAAATTCTCAGTCAACAGTTTCGTACGATTAAAATCGCACATCTATCAAAGTTTGTTGTGAAATTAAACCTTACTGTGATGTTCAAATCGAAATATTTTATTATTTAAAGGGGTCGTTTCCTTCAGCGTTGTGAGATGTATTGCAGGCGGTACTTTTCACTTTTACTCGGGTTTTTCCGTAAATGCTTCGATGGGGTTGAAATTTTGGTATACGATTCGTATGGCCTTGGGCTTGGCAAGCCAAGTCCAGGCCAAAAATTAGGGTCAAAACACAGGGCAAGCTGAGTGAGTGCTGTCAATATTGTGTACATAAGAAATACACTGTTTGTTCGTGGTTTTCGAAGTTTTTGGCCTAGATTAGACCCTCAGGGTATGCTTGAATATTTCGGACAATAATCACAGTTCGCCTGAAACCATGTGTACCACCAAAGCGTTATGAAGGCTCAGAAATGTTTTGCTGTGTCCACATACGATCTATCTTGAGAACCAGGAACAATGAACCACTGTGCAAGCTCGAAAAATGTTACGTAAAATATTGATGCTTTACTTAACCCATTTATGTTTACTTAACATTACTGACATTTTTGATATAACATGATTGTCTCGTTGGAAACTAGAATCCAAAACATTATCGCAGAAATTTACAGCAGATGACTGAAATCACCCTTATTTTGAATACAACCTTGTACCCTACAGTATGGAAAAATTACCCTTTACCAAAGCAATTCAAGTTTTAAAATGACAACCCTTAAAAAGAAGAATAAAGAAAACAATGTGGAAGACAAAGAAAATGCTGGTAACCAGCATTATCTAATTTTCCCACATTTTTTTTTTTTTTTACTCTTTGAAAGGCAAATTTCAAATATTGAGGAACATTCAGTTGTCGTCTGCTTTCAGTTTTGACAAGGCTGAAATTTGTCGTCTGGTGAAGAGTTAGCCCTTTACCAAACAATCCCATGTTTTAACGAACCTAAGGAAGAAGCCCTTTGAAAAACATTGTGGACAAGGAAATATTGCTGTAAACCAGCCTTTTCTCCTTTAGGTTAAACTCATTTATCCTACATCCATTGAGAAACAAGTTCTGGCAACTTATAGTAATCTCTCTCGATTCTGCTTCCTGGAAACTACATCAGTACTCGCGCAGAATGTGTGGGCCAATGAACAGTCCAAATTTGACATCCTCTCCCGGGTATCGAACTCGCGACCTTACGGTCCTTTCCCCTCAATGTTTTCAAATTAAAGGACCTTTTCGTTTTTTTTTTTTATTCCGGTATCGGATCTTTTCAGTTCATTCATTTTCATTCTGATGATTCCTACGTCTAAAATCTGATGTTTCCGATTAAGTTTAGGTCCGATCCCGGTATTCTCTTTGTTTTAAAAATCCGCAGGTTCACTTATCATGGTTCCTGTTTGGCGCCTTGTCTGATGTTTCCAAAGTCGGATATTAAAGTGCACCTCTAGCCCAGGTTTAGGTTTTTTTTTTTTCATTTCCTGATAAATAATGATGTTTTGTTGACACTTTCCGGTTATAACCGTTAAAAATGCATTTGTAAGCACAGGTGTGTAACTCGAAAATTCAGTAAGCGAGATTAACACTTTATCACACAATCCGAGTTTTAACGATCTTGAAAACATCGTGGAAAAGGGAGAAAATGCTGGTAAGAAGCATTTTCTCCTTTTCCCACCATGTTTTCTACCCTACCAAATACAAAATCAAAGGACTGATAGTCCTGAGAGTCGCATGTTGCTTAGTTGTTTGAAAGTTCAAGGGGCATTGAACCAGATTTTGACACCCCCCTTTTTCGGAGGAGGGGGTTGATTTTTTAGTAAATAAATTTCAAAAGGACGTGGCTTTTTACTCTTAGTGGCGAAAAAAATGCAAAAATAAAATGCCTCCTCTGACCTTCAACCATAGTTAGCTACTATACCAACTGTTTAAGATCATGTGACAAGGAGTATTTCAGTATGGAAATCCCTTTGTTACAGACGAGGTTTGATGTAGGTTATGAGGTACGGAATCGGCTGAGTTGTGACGAGTGCGTGGAAAGGTGGAATAAACATAGAACTTTCCCTGACAAGCCAGTTCCTGGACGACAATTTTTTTTAGAGGCAGTTCCCAAAGACTTTTGTTCCAAGTCAAACTACATGTACCTATTACTTACTATCATTAACAGTTATTGTTGGTAATCATTGAAAATTAAGGATATTTATTGATAACACATGTTTTGTGATTGGATAATTTGTACCTGTTATTCTATATATCTTATAAACATTTGGCAACAAAATCGTCTGGTTGGCGTCCGGACCGTCTTATGGCAGTCTTATCCTAAACTACATTAGGCAAACACACACAAAACCGTTAAAATATAATGATTCGAGCTTCTGGAAATACGTGACATTTCAGAGCTATAATAACATGTTAATCTATCACTGAAATATGAAATATTGCAAATTAAAGAGTTGTCAGAAATCAAGTAAAAAAGAAACTGAAAGAAATAATTATACCCCATCATAAAAGTACTATCTAAGGTTCCTCAAAATATAATCAAAATCGATGAGAGTCAGAAGATCAGGCTGTACATTGCATACAGTGTGATTCGAGTTTACACCACCTGCAGTTCAAGAGAAATTGCATATGTATACATGTACATGCCATGATAGTTGTCTGAATTTGTCGGGAAACAGTGTACAGATGTGTCAGGGAATTATCTTGTCGGGGAACTGTGTTGTTCCCGCGAAGGTGAAGGTTGTTGCTATAAATAGACACCGGTAATATGAATCTCAGCACATCTTGAACGGCATATAAAGATGTTTTGGCTTGAAAATACTTTGAGAAAAAAGACAACCTTATCTATTGTATACTTAATATATTTTGGGTCAAGTTTTGTTGGTTAAATCTTCCTAGGAGAGTAAACTCTCACAGTTGAACAAGTTAGCCTACGACGCAAATTCCCTCTTTGACCGAGCACCAATGCCGTTCGACATTGCCTTTTCCTTCTGTCACTGACTGATTTTAAATCAGAAAACGGTATGAGGACTGGAACCAAATTAATGCACTTTAAGTGGGTAATTTGGCCAATGAAAAAAGAATAATTTTATTAATAACTGTTGCCGTATATATAGCGGGGCTTCCAAAGCACACGCCAGACAACATCCAGATATGCAAATTATTCTCGGATGCATGGAAAAACCGCAATTCACTTCGAACCGCATTTCACCGAAATTCATTTCTTGATAACCGTATTTCACCTCGTATGACCATATTTCACATCAAATAATGAATTCTTCGCCATGGTGATTTCTCATTTAGCTAATTTATTATGCAATATAGCTTATCCACATGTCAAAAAAATCTTTTCAAAAGGAGTTACATGTTGTTCTAAAAAACCCTAACAAATTATTGTTAGAATAAGATATTTTCCAGAAAATTAGCATACAGTTATGCTGTTCATAGATACATTTCATTTCAGATCAAAAGTTATCACTATGGCAATAAAATTTGTCATACTTGGGTGAAATGCGGTCATCAAGAGGTGAAATTTGGTGAAATCCGGTTCGAAGGGAAATCCGCTTTTCCACGGACCGATTATTCTCGATGCCAACTGTGAAAGTTCAGTGTTCGTGTATCCTACAGCAGGAGACAATTATTTCAAATATTTACGCACTTGAATACTTGAGCTGTAAGGGACGTCTTCGATATATCTGAAAATTTAGCAACTGAAAATTATGTACGATAGAAGCATTGAGGATAATGCAACATTACAAATGAACTACACAACGTCTCGCAAACCGGAAGTCAGTACAAGGCCGGAGGCATGCTTACGTCACCCCATGAATCAGGATGATAACAATGAGAGCCTGGTTGCTACGCAACCAGGCGACTAAAAAAATCTAAATAGATCTATAGCATTTCTCATTTCTTTTTATATCAGACGATAACGATCAAGATCAGACCACATTTTGCCAGCTAGATCTTGATCTATAGAAAAAGGATTCAAATTTCATAAAACCACCCCATTTTGAACTTTGTGGACCACCCCCACACAGGGAATAAATTTATTTGTTTTGCTTGATACTAGATTAATGAAGTAAAACAAATTAATTTATTCCCTGCGTACCCTCATTGTTGGACCGTGAGGAACCGGGTCAATTTATCAAAACGCCAACTCTAGAGAAAAATTTTGTTTAATATACGGGTCAGCTAATGAGGAAAATAAAAAGCATGTACAAACCAAACCTAAGTGTCGCAGAGAGATCCAGCAAAAATGACGAAAATGAAGGCAATGCAACTAACCACGAGATTTCTGTTCCCGCCAAAGTTAAGATCGTCGTTACAGACTACTTCTCTTAAATTTCGTCTTTCGCGTCTGTTGAGAAGTTCTTTTCGGTTTGCAGTCTGCAATTCGTTCACTGACGATGAAACAAAAGTCTTTACCAGAAGCAGCAATGTATAACTTTGTAAAGTGATTTTGGGTACGTGTAATTTACGCTTTTCAACATGGCGTTCGATAATGTCGTCTGCATTTAATGGCGGAAATGAACTTTAAATGGCGAAAAGGATATCTATTCAAAGAAGCAAATTACACTTATTGGTAGCAATTGCAGCTGTCCACAACACTTAACAATAAGAAGGGAAACAATCAGAAATTTCTTAAACGGAACCCAGAAATAATAATAATAATAAAAAAAAAGATCTACTTGGTAAAATGTTAAAAAAAAAAATATCTGCGTAAGTGTGTGGAGGGGAGGGGGAAAGTTCATATTCATAAAAATATACTCCAAGTCCTTAACAAATCACTTCGTTGGCAGTTGTATGGTACCATTTTTTTCTCCCTAAAGAGGTATCTTCTTTTCATGTACGAGTACTGTCCGTTGGAGGTTGAAATTGTATTTTTGAAGTCCATAAAAAGTCTCCGTGCTGACAGACGGAACGTATTTTGAGTCCCTAAAAGCGTTGTCTGCGCATGTCATATTCTTCGAAGATGATGTATTTGAAAAATTCTACCCAGCGGGAGATAACGCCCTAAAAGTCCCTTCGTAGAGATGTATTTTCAGATTTTACAATGTCCCTTCTTTTACCATGGAAGTGTATTTTTATTCCTGAGGAAGTCGCATTGTTGGCTGTGGAAATGTATCTTGAGTCTCAGGAGATCATTTAGTCTGCAGTCCACGTAAGGTCTCCAACTCAGCGCTAGAAATGTATTTCGGTCCTCATGTAGTCTCTTCTTTAGATTTAACCCTTTACGAATGCTGGTGATCAGCATTTTCTGCTTTACTTACATTGTCTTTTAAGTTTTCAAAGACGAAATCCTCATTTTTAGGCTCATTTAATTTGTCCTCTGCAGCTGCTTGCATATTGGATGACCCTAAAACTTTCAAGCGCGGAAAAGAGTCAATTAAATCGCATTGTGTGTCTCTAAAATACCTCTCTATATGGGAAGCAGGTCTGTTTCGAGTCCAAAAAATTGCCTCGCCGTTCGAATGGAAAATGTATTTTCTTCAGTCTTAAAAAGAGTCTTTTCCTTTGCATTGGAAATGTGTAGGCTCTGTTTTCAGACACCAAAAAGCTTTATTTTTTTTACTAGAATTGTATTTTGAACATTAATCAAAAAGTAGTTTCATTAGCTATGGAAATGTATTTTTTCAGCCCTTCTGTAGCCTAGTCTCTGTATTGGCACTCGCTGTATATTTCCCCTCTCCGCCGTCCCCCTCCCATAAAAAATCACGAACTGCTTCATTTGGCCATGAGAGTGCTAATTTAATCCAGCGTTTTTACCATTCTTAATTTTATGAATTTCGATGTTATTTACATATTTTACCTTCCTTTTACCTTTATCAGACAATGCGTTTGAAAATAAAAGTGCCAAATTAAGAAACTTCTTGTAGATCTAATCAGCATTTCGTCCTTTTCCACCATTTTTTTAGCTCACCTGAGCACAAAGTGCTCATGGTGAGCTATTGTGATCGTCCTGTGTCCGTCGTCCGTCGTGCGGTGTGCGTCGTCCGTCGTCCGTCGTCAACTTTCTACCTTGTGTACTCTCTAGAGGCCACATTTTCAATCCAATCCTCATGAAACTTGGTCAGAATGTTTGTCTTGATAAAATCTCGGATGAGTTCGAAATTGGGTCATGTGGGGTCAAAAACTAGGTCACTAGGTCAAACTTAGAAAAACCTTGTGTATGCTCTAAAGGCCACATTTTCAGTCCAATCCTCATGAAATTTGGTCAAAATGTTTGTCTTGATAAAATCTCAGACCAGTTCGAAATTGGGTCATATGGGGTCAAAAACTAGGTCACTAGGTCAAGTCTTAGAAAAACCTTGTGTACGCTCTAGAGGCCACATTTTCCGTCAGACACATGTGAAATTTGGTCAGGATGTTTGTCTTGATAAAATCTCGGACGAGTTAGAAATTGGGTTATGTGGGGTCAAAAACTAGGTCACTAGGTCAAATCTTAGAAAAACATTGTGTACGCTCTAGAGGCCACATTTACAGTCCGATCCTCATGAAACTTGGTCAGAATGTTTGTCTTAATGAAATCTCGGACGAGTTTGAAATTGGGTCATGTGGGATCAAAAACTAGGTCACTAGGTCAAATCTTAGTACAACCTTGTGTACGCTCTAGAGGCCACATTTTCTGTCAGATACTTATGAATTTTGATCAGAATGTTTGTCTTGATAAAATCTCAGACCAGTTCGAAATTGGGTCATATGGGGTCAAAAACTAGGTCACTAGGTCAAATCTTAGAAAAACCTCGTGTACGCTCCAGATGCCACATTTTCAGTCAGATACTTGTGAAATTTGGTCAGAATGTTTGTCTTGATAAAATCTCGGACAAGTTTGAAATTGGGTCGTGTGGGGTCAAAAACTAGGTCATTAGGTCAAATCTTAGAAAAACCTTTTGTACACTGTAGAGGCCACATTTTCAGTCCAATACTCTTGAAAAATGGTCAGAATGTTTGTCTTGATTATATCTTGAAATAGTACGAAAATGTGCCATGTTGGGTCAAAAACTAGGTCACCAGGTCAAATCTAAGAAAAATGTTGTGTATGCTCTGTCCAGTACTTTTGAAAGTTGGTCAGAATGTTTGCCGTGATAATATCTCTGACTAGTTTGAAAATGGGTCATGTCGGGTGAAAAACTAGGTCACTAGGTCAAATCTTAGAAAAACCTTGTGTAAGCTCCAGAAGCCACATTTTCTGTCTGATACTCTTGAAAGTTGGTCAGAATGTTTGTCTCGATGATATCTCAGTAGAATTTGAAAACGGGTCATGTCGGGTCAAAAACTAGGTCACCTGGTCAAATCTTAGAAAAACCATGTGTACACTGTTGTGGCCACATTTTTTGTTCAATACTCTTTTAAAGTTGCTCAGAATGTTTGCCTTGGTAATATCTTGGATGAGTTTGAAAATGGGTCATGTTGGGTCAAAATCTAGGTCACTAGGTCAGATCTTAGAAAAACCTTGTGTATGCTGTAGAGGCCACATTTTCAGTCCAATACTCTTGAAATTTGGTAAGAATGTTTGTCCTGATGATATCTTGGACCAGTTTGAAAATGTGTCATGTTGGCTGAAAAACTAGGTCACTAGGTCAAATCTTAGAAAAACCTAGTGTACGAATGACTCTCAGAAAGAAGCCTTTTGAAAACACTGTTTGAAAATGAGAAAATGCTGATATCCAGCATTTTTTCCCTTTTTCACAATGTTTTCTACCCCTTTGAGAGACCAATCCCACAGCTTGATCCACATATTATTTGTTTTATGCAGACTGATGAGTTTAAAATTTTATTGTTTGGTAATACATATATCTCACAAGACGTTGGAAATTGGTTGTGCTTGGTCAAAAGGCTCAGGTGAGCGACCCCAGGGCCATCATGGCCCTCTTGTTTTATTTTTATTTTATTTTTTTTTTTTTTTTTTCCGGTTAAACTAAATCCAAAGATTTGATCCACGAATGAGTTGTTGTCTGCAAATGCTTTGAATATAGACGAGTCTATTTATTTTTATCGTGTCTGAAAATGAGTTGATTAATATGGCGGCAAAATGATCTGAGGGCAGGGGCGGAGCAGAATCCAAGCCTACAACTGATAGAACTATCAGAAAAGTAAAATGTTACCCTGATAATAACTAAAATACTATTGAAAACGGGAAAAAATCTCAAAGGTACAAGGACCCCCACCCCACACCCCTAAAAAAAAAAAGTCTGCAATTCTTTCAGCACCATAGAGAAACTTTCGCCTACGAAATAGATTAAGATAAGACTGCACAGAACGTACGTTCTGATCGTAGATATATACCTTCCGCTTGTTTATTCAAGACTATGTGCTAAAATTCGTTCAGATATTCAGTAGATTGCTCTTTGAGGTCCAGATTATTATATAATAAGCACAGATTATTACATAATAAGCACGGCGCTGAAAGAGTTATAGTTCGTACAGACTTTGTTACGAAACATCCGGAAGCAATTGTCATAGCAATGTCAAACCTTATGTCCATTGAGTCTTATTGACATTTCTTGGACAGGAAATTCGGAGTTTTTATCTTTTTCCAATACTGGTCAGGGAGAAATTTGGCAGAAACAGATTTAGGATATAAATCATTTTCTCGGATTTTCAACTCTTCCAAAATCCCGCAGAAACCTATAGAATTGAACGCGACGTCATTTTGTCCCTGACCCCTGCGTTAAAATCTTTACCCGACGACAAAAGTTTGGAAGCGTCCAAATTCAAAGCATTTGCAGACGGCGAATAAAATGTACCTAAAATTATAAGATTTGGCTTTGAAAGGTTTAAAATATTGTGGGAAAAGGAGAAAACGCAGGGTACAAGGCGCACTGTGCACAGTGCCCTGGCAGGGTAGAACTAGTACTGGTGAAACCCAGCAAAGACATGAATACGAGTGACCGTGATATAAGTGTATACTGTTGAAAGGGGCGTAACACACCACCTAAATTATTCACCTAAACTATTAATCCAAAAAGCGCTGGAACCGACTTAAGTTGTTGTTTGCGGACAGTATAGATCAAGATTAGACCGCATAGAACGTGCAGTCTGACATTGGATCTACACTGTTCGCTTCTTTGTCACATATTGTTGCTAAAACAACTCTGAAATGACAACATTTTGGACGTTTTTCCTAACTGAAAGGGTCCATTTAATTAATTCATTCTAGAAATAAGACCTAAATGGTTGCAATTATGAGCCTTACTACCCAGAATATCTGCGCAAGCGGACAGTGTAGATCCGAGATCAAACTGCAATTTTATGCAGTCTGATCTCGACCTATTCCGGCCGCATTTGCAACTATAATTGTCACGGTGCCTAAGGGCCAATCGTTGCTCCTGTTTCCGACTGGTCACTTGGATCTTAGGCTGACCCCTATCACGTGACTCCTAATCCACCCAGGTGATTGTTACTCAGTGTGGACTCAGTCAACGTTTAGTCGGGCAAAATAGAGGTTCAAACAAAGAGCCAAGCAGGTTGATCTGGGAGAAAAAATTAAGTAAGTCTCTTTTTCTTTCGTAGTCTTTGTATTTTTTTCCATGAATAAGTAAAGTACATGTATGTATATCTAGATCTGGCACTGTAGTTGAAATTTGTGATTGTTTTCGTATAATTTTCCCTCGCATTTGTAAAACGCCAGCGTCTTTGTGCCTATGTTTGCGCCCGCCTCCCGATTTCCTTCTTAAAATGGCGCTCTAATATGCATATCTTTTTGAAATTTGTTTTGAAACAAAGTTTTCATTGAATAACTAGGAGATCGCAGACATCTTAGAAATTAAAAAGAAAAAAATGGGAACACTGGTGTGAGCGGGAATCGTAGCCTTTCGCACAAGGAGCATAAAAATGTACATATTGTTGTAATGGGTTCATTCTTTAGTGCATGGAGATATAGTTTTATACATCCGGCATTTACTGCTTAGGGGAACATTGTGGAAAGTAGAAAAATTGCTTAGTGTAGGGATCATAGACATGTCTACATACTGTATGATCCTTGCTTAGAGAAAGCAATACCGTAAATCCATTAAGATCAGAATTTCTTATCCAATGTTTATCCTTAAGCTGCTAAATAAATAAAGGAGAAATTTCCTGTTGATAGCAAAAGAAAAATCCAACAGATTTATTGTGATTTCAAGGTTCTCTTTGCCAGAAAAATCTCCCTATGTTGGACTGTTTTGATCCAAAATCAGACTGTGTGTTTGTTGTATGCAGTCCGATCTTGATCTGTACACTCCAATTCAGGATTGTGTGATAAAAGGTAAAGAGGCCTTCTTAAGTTGTTTTTGCTGCAAATTATTTATTTCTTGTTTTGTTTAACACTGATAAGTACCACAAAATACTCTTTTCTACATAGCCTATCAAGGAATAGATAGAAAAATGTTTTTTCTTACATACATCCTTTTTTTAACTGATGGTTTGCCAGCTATTGCATTGGTTAATTTAGAGATGTAGTGTTTTTTAAGTTTGTTGAGATTATCAAAAATCTGAATAGTCCCCCTTAAGAACTAAGGACAGCTTTACGTGTCTTGGCAAAAAGTTTCATTCAATATCAGACTACAGAACATGCAGTGTGATCTTAACGCTTTATCACACAATCCCGACTTTTAACAACCTTGAGAAAGAAGCCTTTTGAAAACATTGTGGGAAAAGGAGAAAATGCTGCTAACCAGCATTTTCTCCTTTTCCAGCAATGTTTTCTACCCTCCCAAAACAAACTCCAATTTTTTGGTAACATTTATTTCATCATCTGCAAATGCTTTCAATTTGGACCAGTCTAAAATGTTGTCGTTTGGTAAAGGATTAAATGTTTTATCAAGGTAGGTATTCTGCGATAATGTCCCATCATAAGGCACACAGATTGGCATTTCTCCCTCTCTTCATTTCAGAATAAGTATTGATTGCATTTGTCTAGCTTATTTAAAAACAAAAACATGTATTTGCTCTAGTTCATAGGACATTATTTCCCTCTCTAAACCCTGTACCACACTTGGGTTTTAATGACCCTTTGGAAGAAGCCTTTAAGAAACATTGTGCGAAAAGAAGAAAATGCTGATAACCAGCATTTTCTGCTTTTCCCTCAATGTTTTCTATCATTCCAAAAACAGTTTTCAAGTTTTGTGTCCCCTTTATTATTTCATGTGCGAAATGCTTTCAATATAGTTGAAGTCCAAAAGATTGTGGTTTGGTAAGGAGTTAAACATCTTTGGCAATACATGATCTTGGATTTAACCCTTTACCATACAATCCCAAGTTTTAATGACCCTAATAAAGAAGCCTGAAGTGTGGTGAAAAGGAGAAAATGTTGATTACCAGCGTTTTATTCCTTGTTCCACAAGGTTTTCTACCACTTTTATTATTAACCACTCAATCCAGACTATTATCGACCCTGAATAAAAACCCTTTTGAAAACATTGTGGGAAAAGGACAAAATGCTGGTATCTAGCATTTTCTCCTTTTCCCACAATGTTTTCTACTCTTTACAAAAAAAATAAAAAAATAATAATAATAATAATTTTTGAGCTGCATTTGATTTGTCATCTGCAATGCTTTTAATTTGGACCAGTCGTTTGGTAAAGATATAAGATAAATTACATTATTTAAGCCACATTTAATTTGTAGTTTTCCAAACACTTTCAATTTAGGCAAGTCTAAAATTTTTTTATCCAATAATGATTTGAACCACTTGCTATTCTGTGAAATATTTTTTAAAAGAAGCCTTGAATACAGCGCCCGCCTGGGTGGCTCAGTGGTGAGCGCGTCGGACTCATGACCTGGTGGTTGTGAGTTCGATACCCGGTTGAGGCGAACTTTCTTTCCGGCGTATTTTCGCCTCTCACCTCTGCTGAAGCATGTGAGAAAGTTGTCGGTGGCTTTGGAAGGAAAATTGTGTTAGTACTGGTGTGAGAAAGCCAGGAAACACATGTGCGTCACCGACCGCCATGATATGACCTTAGCTGTTAAAGTGGCCTTAAACCCCAGTACAACCAACCAACTTGAATACAGCATTTAGGTCTCTTTTTTTTCTAATTGAAAATATTAGTCATTATAACATAAAAATCTTATGACAGTCTTGGTCAGGATCTATTGCAAAATATAGTGCACACATTGTAAATCCCAGATCATATTGGGTATAGTCTAAACCCAATACATCTTTACTTGTTTTCAGCCAGATTTTTACCCATTTCAGTTTTTCACTCTACTGGCTGAAAGCCAGCAGAGCCTATGTCATAGCGAGGTTTCCGTCGTCCATCAGTCCATCACTCTGTCTGTTCATCTTTTTCTTGTTTACATGATAAATTCTGCATTTCTGTCGGATTTTCGTGAAACTTGCACAGTTTGTTTATCTAATCAATAGCATGAACCCTATTGATTTTGAAAAAATCTGACAATCAGTAAGGGAAAAGTAGCCATTTAAAGTTGAAAATTTACATATCGTGTTTACTGGATAAAATCAACATTTTTTTTATCCAACTTTTTTGTATTATCAAGGGATTGAACCATATTAAAAAAAAAAAAAAAAAATGAAGAAAATCCTGAAACCAAGAACTTACATGATGACTGAAAACCTAACATACCTTAACCTCTTTGGGTGAAATTTGTGGCAGAAGATTTTAAAAATGTCCTCTTGAAATATGGATGATAATGTTTGAGACATAAATACAAGTGGAAATATTGTGGCAAAATGCAATATAATTCGGTCATTCCCAACAATTTCTCCTTTGCCACATTATTTTTTTATTGTTGTATACAGCAAGGCCAAAGTCAACTGTGGGTGATTATGCTTTAATTCTTTACCAGACAATAAAACTTTGAACCTGTCTAAATTGAAAATATTTGCACACGACAAATTGTGATTGGAATAGTGGTATTCATCTTTTGTAAGGTAGAAAATGTGGGAAAAGGAGTTTTTTCTTGTTTTTATCCAACAATGTTTTCAATATCCATCCTACTCAAGGTCATATAAGCATTGGAATGTTTCTGGGAATTTCTTGGGCCTATGTTCAGCGCATAATTAAATATTTTAGGGTAGGAAAACACCTGTAGGCCATTACAGCATACTGAGGCAAGCCAAAGAGTATAATTATAATAAGTGTTTTAATCACCCTATACCAGACCACAAAACTTTTTACTGGTCCAAATTGCAAGCCTTTGCAGACAACAAATTGAATGTGACTTGTATGATGTAATTTGTTAAGGAATAGAAAAAGTTGTGGGAAAAGGAGAAAATACTGGTTCCCAGCATTTTCTCCTTTTCCAACAATGTTTTCAAATGACTTTTTCCTTAGGGTCATTAAAAGTTGGGATGGTGTGGTAACACTATTAACCCTTTCCCAAACGACAAATTTTGGACTAGTCCAAATTGAAAGAGTTTGCAGACGACAATTTTAAATTTGATGAAAATGGCAGAAAGTTCTCACAAAGGGTAGAAAACACTGTGGGAAAAGGAGAAATTGCTCGTTACGAGCAATTTCTCCTTTTCCCACGGTGTTTTCAAAAGACTTGTACTACAGACACGTGAAAACCAGGGCTTGTTTGGGAAAGGGTTAAATATACACATTTATTTAGATTTTTTTTTTTCACCTGAAACAACTTGGTGCTTATGTTACTTGTTAATAATTCTACACAAACTTATCTTTATTTACAGTATGACCAGGCCCCGTGCTTATAAAACTTTCTTGAGCACAATCTCATGCTCAAGGAGCGGTTTCTTGCTCAGCCCTGAGTCCGACTCGGAATTTTGTGCTTATAAAGAATCCAGAGCTTGAGATCGTACTCACCTGAGCATGAAACTCAAATTCTGCTGAGTATGGTCTGAACCAGACTCAAGAGAGTTTGCTCTGTCTTGTATTCCGTGAAAATGAATGCCGCCACATACCTTCGACTCTTTAGAAGGCAGGTTCGTTGTGAAAGGGGGCAAACACCGCGCTGTTTTGAAGATCGAAGTTACCCCTTTGGAGTTTCGTACTCGTGACGGTACAGAGTTTGAACGGTATCGGTTTAGAATAGGGACGGCAGTTTTATCATTGGCTTGCTCAAAACTGGCGCACCTGCGATTTATAAAGAAAAATATGTCCCTCCTAAAATGTTCAACCCCTCTAGTTGGATTGCTCAGAGGAATTTAGCGACCGGTGCAATTCATGATTCGTGTCGAGGACAGTTTGAATAGGCCTATTTTGGTAGAACGACGGCAGATCAATGTATACAAAGAAAAGAGGTGTTGGTTTAAATGTTTTGCCAACATATTTATATCGTTTTCCCCATCGAAATCGAAGCTGGAAAGACAAAACAGGAGTTTTTCCAGTTAATGCTGGTAATTTAGTTGGAATTTTGAAACAAAAGCTCGAAGGAAATCTATTTTTAAACGAAAGTTGATTGGTTGACATATAATCAATATTATTAAGGCTGGTTGCTACTTCTGTTATCGATACATTTTAAGGTGGGTGTCTTCTTATCTTAGAAAGTACCACCGAAGTTAGTGTATGCAGCGATTTAGTTAAAACTGCTAAAATCTTCCATGGTTTTCCCCCCAAAATCACTCTTTTTGCTCAGGGCTAGAATTCAATTTTTTTTGTGCAGGATTCGGCAAACTAGCTGGATCGGCATAAGCATCAGCTGTCGACACCATCCGATTAGAACATGCTATTTTTGTGTGCAGGACGATTCGACCCAATGCGAACAGTGGAGAAGAGAAGTGAAGATTTCGAGATACTGACTTACTTTTGCCCATTTACGTACCTTTCCTTGTTTGTTTTTATATAATTCGGATTTTTTCCTATTTACATTCAGATATTATGATACTACACGTAGGGGAAAACCGGATAAATTCGGACAAACGTATAAATCTTGACGGTTGTCTAAAATCCACGTTTTTTTTTTTTTTTTTTACGACAAGCAGAACCAATTCCTTAAACTATCTCCTCTTTGAAATAGGCTTTCTGTCCTTTTTAACGAATTCGATAAAGTAATTACGTCACGAAGATGGTGACTTAGTTTGAGTTTCTTAAAGTCATCCACCCACGCGTTCGTTTTGATAGTTGGGTGACTTCAAAACAAGGCGGATTCATGCAGGTCCCGTTCTCGAACCAATAAAAGGTACAGTATAAATGAAGTGATGTTTGTTGACAGATGAATTAATAAACAACACGATTATAACAATTTTAACTACTTTTAGACAGAAAAAAAAAAAGAGAAAATAAGAAGGTTTTAAGTTGTCCGAGTTTCCCCCACTATTTTTCAGATTTGGTATAAATTCGGACTGGCAACAATCAACGTATAAACAGGCATAAACCGATAGCTAATGCTAAGGTTTATTCCGATCGGTCCCTCCAAAAAACCATATTGCTGTAAATATAACAAAACTCATTGTCTGGAAAAGGGCTGATAAAGTTTCATTATATACATAGTAAAATTAGTGTTGCACCACCTGTGTTTTTTACCGGGTTTGATTTTCTGACGTGAATGAGATAAAATTGGGTCTAAATTAGAATTCGGCTGCTGCATACACCAACAGATTCGTCTTTTGCCCATAAAATGAACTGAACTGAGGTATCCCTTGACCTCATGGTAAGTGGGAATCTTTTGCCTAGATGTTGCTTTCAAATTTAAGAAAAACGAGAAGCGTTTAAGTTTGGTTAAAACAGGGAATTTAATGTCGAAACAAAACTTACGACAGATTGAAACTGACCTGCAGAGAATGGACACACAAAATCAGGCAATATTGCGTACTTTCGCCCGGGGCATGCAAAACAGCTTGCAGTCTTTGTCTCACACCTCTCACGAGAGGTTGAAACAGCTCGATCAGTAGCTGCTGCCATGAGGTTAAGGGATACCTCAGTTCATTCCATTTCAGAGACTACAGACTTGTTTGTTCTTGTATACAGCAGCCAGAATCTAATTTCCAACCCATTTCATATCATTCACGCCAGAAAATTAAACAGGTTAAAAGCACAGGGGGTGCAACACTAATTTTACTATGTATAGTTTTGTTAAGTTGTTAAAGAAAATCCTCGGAATAACAAGCAAGTGGATTTAGTAACAATCATCCTAATCAATACATTCTATGTCAATGATGAACTGATTAGAAAAGAATAATACGCAGATTGATGAATCTCATCTCCGAAAATCTATGATTGATGATTTAGATTTTTAAACAAAAGTTCAAGCTGTCCGAATTTTACCCTGCGATAACTAACTTGTCCCGGTTTCCCCTCTTTTGTGTCCGTATTTTTCCTATCGCGTCCGAATTTACGCGTTTTGCAATATGTTGAAGAAACGATCTTTCTTAACATCTTGCCTCATATTTCACTAGACATTTTAAATGCAAATAAAATGATAGCCCGAATGAGTAAGGGTGGACCTGCGTCCGAGTTTCACCACTATACCGCATAATTGAACCTCCGCAAAGGTGCTGCAAAAACCGTCCGAATTTACCCGACTTTCCCCTACATGTACGTATATATACATACATGTAATTATTTAGGCCTGTCTGGATTGACTGTTTATAAAACGATTACGTTTGAAATATAAACTAAAGGTATAATCTATATTATGTACCTATGCGTATAATCTATATTATGTGCCATGCTAACTACACTGTCTGTTCCTTCACTAACCACTTCACCATCAGTCAAATGTGTCTATTTACCTGGGATGAGAATGAAAGTAATGAAAGTTTTGCACTGACAAGAATAAAACTAATATACATACTGAAAATATACATACTGAAAATAACTTAAATGACATGAAACCTGTGTTGTGGGTACTTAGTGGAATAAAGAAAGAATATCTGCAATACAGGTTTTAGAATTCCAATCACCATCCGATAATCTGAAATCAACCAATGGTCTGATCCTCTGTCAAATTGCTTAAGAATCATTGTTACTTTCTATATGCCTGACTGTTTACCATAGAGCTCCCACCTTCAGTTTATTTATGAAATGTTATAAATACAAGCCAAACTGAAGTCGGATAATACATAGGTAAATGATGATAAGTTTCAGAATCTAACATGTTCATCATGTTTCATTTCCATTCAAGTTTTAGTTAACTTAACAAGAGATGCAAAACACACAGTTCCACTTCAATGTATGCCTTTGTACTGAATAACCATAAACTTTAAATGTAATAAATAAAGGCCAACACACACAAACATAAAGATTCTTAGTTTTCGGTTTCAAATATAACACTGCTGGCATTGCCTGAATAATTATCGGATTCACAGTGGATCATATGTCTACATTTAAAATACTGGATTCTTCATCAAGTTTGTTTTCAAAAATTGGGTAGTTTTTTTTCAACCGTGACAACCGATATATTGTTCTCAATTATTCAACAAAAATGTTGTCCTGATACATGATTATTTTATGTAGAATCGTACTGACAGTGGGAGAGTAAGTTTGCGGACTTGTTTGTTCAGTTACTTTTAAAATTTTGGCGGACAATGTACAACAAAACCGTTGCTACAAACAAAACTTGTACTAGTTAGTTACCGATGACACAACTTCCGGGTCATTGAAAGTGTCGAAAATTTTTATTTTCGCAAAGAAATATTGAGATAGAAATTCTTATCGCAAAATGTAAAAATACACAAATCTTACCTAAGGCATATTCTTGTATGTAGTCACCGTGGTTACCTTTAAAACTGATTTTTATGTCATCGTATCTAAATGATGTCATCGCTGTTTTCATGCAGGAAGTGATACACTCGGTACGGACTGAATGACTTCGGCGGCCTTAATTTTATCGATTTGTGACCGAAGTACGTGTAGACAGACTTAGGAGACTATATACAAACAACAATATGTGTTTAAAGCCAAAAATATGGTGGTAGTCGTATAAAAATATGACGCGCAAACTTTAAAACGTGTTTTCTCGAAATTGGCGTCGGAGCCGTAAGACCCCTTTCTCTTGCCGGCGTCACATATATATTATTTACACCAAACGTGCCACTTCCCGAACCTATATATGCCATAAATCTGGACAAGTTATGCAAAATCACACTTGGGCAACGTAACTGCAACGAATCTTCTCATTTCCGGGCCGAATTTTGAGAATATGTGGGCCGGATATTCTCTAAAAACGTGGTCGGCGATGGGTCTAATCTTCTTGGGGCCGAATCTGTTGGTATCGGCTATTTTTAGTAGTTTGGTCGCTTACGTTCACGAAGTTTTAAGTGCGTACTGTGCTCAGCTGAGAACGTTCTCAATCGACGTTTATAAGCAGCGTCTGAGTTCAAAACTCCCGTGAGCAAAACTCAAGCCGTTGAGTACGGTTTTGTGCTAAGCATGAGATTGTTCTCAACATTTCTTTATAAGCACGGGGCCTGATTTGGACTTTGTTAAGGTAAGAGTCACTTAACATCGGGTAATCAAGGGTTAAAATAAGTGCATGATAAATTATACAAAGTCTGTCAGATTAATGATGGGCAAGTTTATAAAAATTTTTAAAAAATTGTGATATGTATATTACAAAACATGGAGGTTTGAATTTGATGTTTTTTACCTGCCTAAAAGTCATATTTCAAATATATAACATGGTAGAAACTGATCGTCTGCCATGAAGTCAAAGGTGTAAGACAATAATATTATGGTTGCCATAAAGTGTTGAAAGGTAGCAAACTGAGAAAGTTTGTATGTAATTTCAAAATATGAACCACACCCAAATGAAGCCATTTTACTAAGATGGCACACACTGCCCTCAAAGTACAGCATTCTGCCTCATTTTATGAGGCTAAGCCCTGGAATCAGCTATATAGGTCCAAAGTTTGACAGAAACATAAGCTAGTATGGATATTAGTATGAAATTTGCATTGACGAAAAAAAGGGCATAGTGTCATGAATGTTAAACTTACATTGTTGCCAGACCCATGTGTTTTATTTCTTAAAGTAATTTCAAATATACCAAATAAATGAATACAGACCAATCCCATGTACTAAAGAACCAAATTTACCAACAAATAATGCCTTACTAAACCTTCAGACTGCTGAGTTGAAACATGTGATACATTATCAGTCTCCAAGACAAACCATCTTCAAGCAGTTCCAAATATATTCTGACCCCAATGACACCAGTTTATGCATATCTTTACATAATGCCTCTGATATCCGGTAACATCTCTTGTGGTTTTAAGACTATAAAGTGAAAACTTGGTAATACTCCTTGACCAACCCCTTCTTGGTACACCCCAGTCATCAACAAAACACACTGCATACTTTATTTTTATCATTATTATGTCAATATGACCGGTACTATTTTGCAATGATGCTTTGATCAAAATACCGTATTTCACCTAATTAACGCTCCCTCCCTAATAGTAGCACCCCTCCCCCCACCACACACTATTATTTCTTACTCCAAACGCTTCCAGACAACCCCCACCCATACCGAACCTTAACCTTAAAATCGACAACTGGGGTGACAAACTTCCAAACGCAAGATAACTTCACTAAAACTTTTCAAACACAGACTGATGAAAATGACTAATGACCAATTATTTATAAACAAACTTACAGGTACGGCGTCGACATAATCCTAATTACTTCAGCAATCAATGTCATTAAAAGCTGACTGTCTGAATACACATACACTTCCAATAACATTATAAACTTCCCGTAAAACAAAATTTGTCAACTAACTTGGAAGAACATTAAAAAGGTGAAGTATTGAATTTCAGTGTCCCATACTAATCGTGAATGCTATTAAATGTCTAAATGAATCATGATCGGCGGTAAAATCAATATTCTGCATTACTGCATTACAGGAAGTCTTTCAAAATGGCAATCACTTTGCACTGGGCTCTGACTAAAACTCGGATCAAAGTACCATACTTACTCTAAGTGATGGCAGTGGAAATTTCGGGAAATTGGCTATGGACTAAGAGTGCCCTGTTGGTGTTTTGAATGGTGCCCCAGCGCATTAATTAGGTGAAGTACGGTAGGAACAATAACTTTCAATAAGTCAATCAATAATGTCTTTTATGCAAATACGGAATACACATAATCTTTCTTAATTTAACACTTTTTCCTACTATTTTTATTTTTTTAAGCACAAAAATTGCATTTTATTATCTTTTAATACATACATGTGCGCTAAATTACCTGAGCTGTCATCGTGCCATAAAATGACAATTATTAATTCATTCAGCTTTCAATAATCTAACATTATCAGGGATCAATCACTTTGCATTGATCTTGTAGGTCGGTGTTGGTTATCATTCATTTATAGGTCACACTATTTTTCACAAAACAACTCAAAAGTGGCTTGCTATAGGTTTAATGTTTTTGTTTTTACACATTGTATATGTCTAAGAATTCATCTTAAAGTGGGGCTATGTGGATGGGACAGTCGAAATAATTGAGCATACTCTTTATATCACACAAGATATAATAACTACATCACTTATGATTTTAAACGGTTATTGAGGCTGAATTTTATTTTTTTTTTTTTTTTTTTTTTTTTTGAATCACATAATAATTTATTGTCACTTTACAAAATATTTGAATTAGACCAATCATAGACCAATCAGGTAAACACTTAAATATAATTTTGTTTCCTGCTAGTAACAGATCAGTAAAGAACATGTTTGTTGCCCCAATGCTAGTCAGCATCATATTAAGTATGAGTTACATAGTTGTTGTCCTTAAATAAATAAAAAAACATCAGAAACAACAACAAATTTCATTCAGTGTTTGACACCTACATTACAAGGGGTCCAGTATGTCAAAAATTTGCAAAGGGTATTACTCTTGAAATTGTAATTCTGACTAGCTCTTAATTGGATTTGACTTCCGAAAATTTTTGCTCAAAGGCTTCAGTTTCAGAGTAGAGCAGAAAAAAAGTCTTACAGGAGTTTCTTAAGTTTTAGTTTTGTGGCCTGTGTATTCAAAGTATTTCATTACTTGAGAAGTACAGAATGGCATAACGTTAACAATGGATGAATCCTTTAAATCAGCACCATGTCTTATCAAATTGGTAGGTGTGATACATATTGAAGTATCCTTAAATGATGTGTGTCTATCAGACACACATTAAATTAAACATGTTTGAGGGTTTGTAAACCAAAGGGAGTTGTAATAGCCATTAAAGTATTGTCAGCATACCTTATGTGATGTTGAGAATCTTAAATCCTATATGTATATTAGATAAATAATGAAAGTGGATGTAATTTCTTGTTACTTAAGTACATTTTTCTGTTCTGTTATTAAAAATTCTATTTGCCTTATTTAGCCCTTTACCAAATGATCCTGCATTGTAGCATAAAAGACCTTTAAAACATTGTGGGAAAAAGAGAATCAGCATTTTCTTATATTCCCACAATGTTTTCCTTCTACAAAGACAATTTGCACCATTAATTGAGCCACATGTAATGTGTCATCTGCAAATATTTCCAAATTGGACAAATCCAAATTTGTTGCTTGGTAAAGAGTTAATTTTCAGGGTTCATTTCAGTTTTTTAACCCTTTCACTAAAATAGTTGCCTTTGCGGCCAGTGTAGATCAAGATCAGGCTGCACAAAACATGCAGCCTGATCTTTGATCTACACTGTCCGCTATGTTAAAATAGGCAAAAGGTAGCCATGAATTTGCAATTATATTGGTTTATTCTAGAATGAAAATGATAATTGGGTTTATTTGGCACTTTAAGGGTTACTTTCTTGTTGCACTGTTATGAAAGCATCTTTTTTTGTACACAAATTCAATTTGAAATGAACCCTGCAGTTCTTTTTAAACCAAAACCTATGCAATTATTATGGTGTTAAGGATATTTGATCCAAAAGTAAGAAAGAAAATAATTTATTATCTCATGCAACGTTTGATGTTAAGGATCTTAAATCCAAAAGTAAAGAAGAAATAGTTTATCATCTCATTGTACTGTTTGATGTTAAGGATCTTACATTAAAAAAAAAAAAAAAAAAATTATCTCATGCACTTTTTGATGTTAAGGATCTTAAATCCAAAAGAAAAGAAAAACTCATGCAATGTTTGATGTTAAGGATCTTAAATCCAAAAGTAATTAAAAACAAAAAAATGAAAAAACTAATTTTCTCATGCAAATAATAAGAGTAATCTTAAATAAAGCAGAATTTGAATTATAGTTAGATTAGTAAGTTAAATCTGTTCATATAAATTTTGAAAATGGCTGGAATAAAGTAAACTAATTACTTTGGCAAAGGTATAGGTGAAAAATATTGCATTTTTGAAACAAAATTATTTTTATAATTCATTGCTCAGAGAGGTTATCCATGCATTGGACTGGTTAGTATCCAGGAAACACAGAAAGATACATGTAGACAGAGTTGATTACTGGGTGGGATCCAGGAAAGATTTGTCTTTTGTTGAAAAGTTTTAAATCATGATCAAATAAAAAATATAGAGATTAAACTGTTACCAATGACGGATCAAGGCCATCCAGAAAGGTTTGTCGGTCTATTCAGGGGCAGCAACTGTGTTTCATCTGCAAAGTTAACCTCGTCTGAGCATTTTTGTCAAAACCCAAGTACATGTAACTGAAAAATAATTAAGCGGTTCCTAAGACCATTTTCAAAAGTTATGTGAATGCATTTATCTTACCTTTTTATTTGTGAAAGGTACTGTTTTTTTGTCCACTCAAAAAAGACTTAGCTTTTTACCAAACAACAAAGTTTTATAGTCAAAGATGAAAGCATTTTCAGGCAACATACCAAATATGGCACAAAGATAGGATTTCCCCTTGAAAGGTAGGAAAACATTGAGGAAAAAGGAGAAAATGCTGGTAACCAGCATTTTCTCCTTTTTCCACAATGTTTGCAAAAGCCTCCTTTCCAGAGGTTGTTAAAATAAACATCAGGATTGTTTGGTAATGGGTTAAGACCACACAACAGTTTTTTTGTGTGTCAATCTCTGCAAGGTTCATGAGAAAGATCCTAGCCTGCAAAGTGCCTTAACAACAATATTTTTTTTTTTTTTTTTTTTTTTTTGCTAGTGCAGATCAAGATCAGACTGCACAATGCAGCCTGCTCTTAAGATCTACACAGCATACTATGGATAGACATGGCTTGCAAAATTCAGTCTCATAATGACACTTTATCTGGTCCCTGTTCACTTTGTTTGGCACTTAAAGGGTTTTATCCAATAGATATGTAGGGCTTAATGGTACATTTATTTATGTAGTTATTGCAACATGTGTATGGATATTTTTTTGCTTTTATTTTTAGATTTTCTTTGTTCAAATGTTTTTAATTTTAATTTTGACTGTTTCATTGAAAACTTTTTGAGTAGGCAGGGACTGCCCAGCCACTCAGTAATGTCTTTTATGCATTATACAGTCTTACTTCATTTAATTTTTTTGCCATGAATTCATCATTTTGTTCAAATCTTCTTAAGTGCAACCATTCTACTTTATCATCACTTAATACAGACATGCACACTAAATTACCAAAGCCATCAATTGATGCATCATAAAACAACATTCATTCATTCATTCATTTATTCATTCGTTCATTTTGTTTTATAATAACAAGTTTGCTATTTCTCAGTATGGAAGCTTTTGCTTTTGTGTGATCTGACTGTCTATTAATGAATCCTGTGAAGGCAAGTGCTCCGGTTGAATAGGATCATTGACTGTAAAACAGCTTTGAGGCAATTTTAAGTTTAAAATTAAATCCATTGCTGATAGAAGAGTGGACTCTGTTCTTTTTTTCCACTCACGTAAGACTTCAGATCACACTCTACAATTAGGTATGCCTCATATTCCATTTAAGTTGCTGAGAGCCTTGCACAATGTTGTAGGCTAAGGATCTTATTTCCACAAGCAAAAATAGATATTCATTTATTATAAACTCGGCTGTTTCAAAAAAAAGTCGAGTTATTGTCATAGCCCTGTCGCAGTCTGCAATGTCGTGCAAAAACTTTGACATTTTATAATATCTCTGATATTACTGAATATATTTACTTCAAACTTGAACAAATTGTTGACAGTGAAAAGGGGAACCCATAGAACTAGGGCAGGTAATCACTAGAATATTTTGACACAGGTATGCCCTTTTTGCGACTTCGAATTTTCGCTGAAAATCAAGCAACTTCAGCCGAGCATTGCCACCCGCATGCCATGCACTTGTTGTTTTTATATAAGGAGGTACACAATTTTAGAAATGATGTACCTTTTAATATAGAATGTTTATCATAGTTAGGTTGTATTCTCTATTTTATTCCACATGAATGTAATCCCTGTTGGTTTGAAAAAAATCTCAAAGATGTGGTCTGTGAAAAGACTTTAAGATTTAATTGGGGAAACAATATCAAACAGATATTGAGGAAATCCAAGACTTTGTGCTTTTAAAAGATTCATCTGTTGGCTCTCTATTTATATATTGACACTGTTTGATTTCAACTCAGGAACGCATGCAAATCCGCATATGGAATTTTTTCAAATACTGGAACCAGCCACAAAGCGAAAACAACAAATGATTTGAATGATGTTTTAATTATATTATTTCCTGTTAAATCAGAACAGAAAGATATCTTGTTTAAAAATACAGGAATTCAGATAAAAAATGTATGCCTGATTTCAAATACTTCAGGAGAGCCCTGATATTTATATGTGGTTAAATCTGACAATTACTATCATATTCATAAGCTTGGTCTTTACACTTTCATCTACAGAAGTTGTTTTATGAAGTTGTTTGGTATTTGCAAGGAATTTAAGTATTTTTGCTGTTGTTTGTTTGATATAGGGGAAGAGGGTTGAACTGCATTGAACACAATGTCACCTTCACTATTTAAGCATCTATGAGCATTGAAGGAATGTCTGAGAAAGAAGAATTTCCCCATTAAATGCTTAGGTTTTTAGTAGAAATACTGATCAAAATCAAGATGCTAATTATTTACACTAAAGTATACATAGTGCAACCTTTCAAGATCATCCCCATGATCTTTAATCAATAATACTTTCATCAGTTTACCAGCATGGTCCAAGTTTGTATATTACAGGCTTAATTGAGGAAACTTGTCACATACATGTATTGTTTTTTCCTGTGATGTATCAAATTGTCATTTAGAAAACAAAGACATCACAATTTTTAAATGTTGCTTGATTATTTCAAAGTTCAAGTGCTATTTCAAAGTTCAAATGCAAATATGAGGATAAATGACAACTGTCTTGGTTTCTACAATTTTGGCAAGCCTAGAAACATTTGTTAACCCAAGGAACATTAGCTTATTTCACATGAACTCATAGCCTGGATGACTCCAATACACTACACGTTAAATTGTGTCAGTAACATTAAAAAACAGCATAATTCAAGCACTTTTTAATAAATATCTCCTAAATTCCATCTTCATTTTTGCAACACTTTTTCAGAATAAACTTTTTAATGGGTAGTCAGGGGTGGTTATTTCTAATCATCCTTTGGAGTTTTTGTGAGAAGCATTTGGTGGAGTATAGGTCATAGTAGATCAAGGACACTGATCATATATCTCTTTACAAACATACTTTGGAAATAGCAAAAGCACATAACATGAAACAGAGCTGTCTCAGCTTTGAGTAACCTGGTTCCCATCCAATTTCTCTTGGCTTATAGTATTCCATAATATACTAGGGACATTTATACAAGTATACTGAGACTCTGACATAAAATCTTGACAGTGGGGACAGATTGGAAAGCAAATTCCGACATGAAATCTTGACAGTGGGGACAGATTGGAGAGCAAATTCTCCTTTTAAAGCAGATACTATATCTTACCAAACAATTTACTAAACCAATCCCCAAGACATGAATTTGTTACTTACTTCTGTAAAGGGTGATTTTTATTTTTAGCTGGGTTGTTCATGAATATGTTTTATTCCTTAAAATGTTGCACACATGGTTATATTTCACCAGGGTAGTACATGAAAAGGATCAAAACACACAAAAAAATGGTTCTACTCTGTTTAATGCAATTGGACAAATCTTGAAACAAAAGACAGGAAACAAAATAAATTGATCAAAGCAAAAACCAAAAAGAATGTTATTAATAAAAAGTTGGGGGAAAAAAAAAAATGGAAAATTCAGGAAAAAAAAATAAAACTAAATTTAAAAAAAAAATCTTAGAGATAAAAACTCATAAAAAATGGAAAATTTGGGGGGAACACACAAATTGGAAAAAAAGATAACAACAACAATAACAACAACAACAACAGAAAAAAGGAAAAACAATTAGAATATGATAATAATAAACAAAGATGATTTAAAAACATGTTAAAAAAAGAAAGAAACAGTCTGTAAAACAAACATGTAAAAAAAAAAACCAACTGAAAATGGCAAAGTTTAGAATAAGAAATTATGAAAAGAATTTTTAAAAAATGAAGAAAAGCAACATCAACAGAAAAAGGGGAGAAAACTTTAATAACCCAAACCTAAAAGGATAAAAAAACAAATGTAAAAAAATGTAAACAGTTTTTTTTTCGTTTTTTTTTTTAATGTGTAAAAAATGCAAAAGGCAAAAGATTAGAACAAAAGAATAAAGACCAAAAGAAAGAAGAAATAAGAAAATACTAGAAAAGAAAGAAAATTATAACGAAATGATAAAAGAACTGAAAAAAATCTTATCAAAAGAATGAAAAACTTTAAAAAGAATAAAAAGAAATAACATGATAAGAAAAATAAAGAAAACTTTAAAGAATATGAGAAAAAATTACAAAGAGAAATAAAATTATAACAAAAATGATGAAAAAAAGAAAAAAATGTTACTAAAAGATGAAAAACTTGAAAAAGGAATAAAATAAGATAACATGAAAAGAAAAATAAAACCCATAAAAAGACAAATAAAAATGAAAAACAGAAAAAGAAGCATGAAAAGAATGAAGGAAAAAAATAACTAAACAAAAAAATTAAAGAATTTAAAATGAAAACAATAGAACTGAAGAAATAGAAAAAAAAAAGAATGAAAAACAACATCAACAGAAAAAAAAACACGGGAAAATATATAATAGTAAACAAAATTATAATATAGTAAACAAAAATGATTAAAAATAAAAAGAAAAAATAAAGAACTATAAAAAAGAAAAGAAAGAAAATGCTAACAATATAATAAAAAGAATAAAAATTGTATAAAAAAATAACAAAACAAAAACAAAAAATAAACAAATGTAAAAAAAAAGTAAACAGTTTTTTTTTTTTTAAAAATATGTAAAAAATGAAAAAGACAAAAGATTAGAACAAAAGAATAAAGACCAAAAGAAAGAAGAAATAAGAAAATACTTGGAAAGAAAGAAAATTGTAACGAAATGATAAAAGAACTGAAAAAAATCTTATCAAAAGAATGAAAAACTTTAAAAAGAGTAAAAAGAAATAATATGATAAGAAAAATAATGAAAACTTTAAAGAATATGAGAAAAAGTTATAAAGAGAAATAAAATTGTAACAAAAATGATGAAAAAAAGAAAAAAAAAAAATGTTACTAAAAGAATGAAAAACTTGAAAAAGGAATAAAATAAGATAACATGAAAAGAAAAAAAAAACATAAAAAGAGAAATAAAAATGAAAAACAGAAAAAGAAGCATGAAAAGAATGAAGGAAAAAAATAACCAAACAAAAAAAATTAAAGAATTTAAAATGCAAGCAATAAAACTGGAGAAATAGAAAATAAAAAGAATAAAAAACAACATTAACAGAAAAAAAACATGGGAAAATATATAACAGTAAACAAAAATATAATATAGTTAACAAAAATGATTAAAAAGAAAAAGAAAAACTAAGAAACTATAAAAAAAAAAAAAAAAAAAAAAAAGAGAAAGAAAATTCTAACAATATTATAGAAAGAATAAAAATTGTATTAAAAAAAAAAAAAAAAAAAAATAACAAAACAAAAACAAAAGATAAATTAAAAAATAATTAAATAAATAAATAAACAGAAGCAACCTGAAAGAAATCTTAATAAAAGAATTGATAAATTGAAAAAGAATAAAAAGAAATAACATGAAAAGAAAAATATTATCATAAAAAGAGAAATTTAAATCAAAAACAGAAAATGAAGTATTAAAGGATTAAGAAAAAATGTAGGGAATTTCAGTTGGGATATGTTTGTTTCTGATACCCCCTGTCCCTGGCAAAAATATTGCAATAAGTATCAGAAGCTAGCATTTTCCATTAAATCTTAATTTTAAGAGTAATGGAAGGAATTTGCACAACAATTTTCACAAGGAACTAAAACAACAAATTTGCAAAGTGCAAAGAAATCTTCAAAAAAATTACCTTAGATACAAACTTAGATTCTAAAAAATATTTAAACTGTAAATCAACAGTCATGAAACTGCACATGGAGTATAAACTAAAACTTTCCAGTACTTTAAGAATGAAAAAAAAAAAAAAAAAAAAAAAAATCTGTGATTGAAAATGAAAATATTAACATAAAAGAACTAAACTCTACTTTATATTTACTTGAAAGGTAAAGTTACGTAGCAAAGGTGTAACTGACAAGTTAGATATGCACACAGCTTTCTATAGCAGCAGGTCATTCTCATTCCCAAACACATGTATTAGCAAGAAACACTTGTGGAATGTATAAAATGAAACTGACACATTGAAAATGCATACAGTCAGCTTTCCGCAGCAACATATTGAGATGATAAAAACACACACACACACACACACACACACACACACACAAATTGAAAAACAGACATGTAAAAAAAGGTGAACAATATAACCTGTGAATTTTTCTTGAAAAAGTGTTCCTTCCCTACAATTAGCTGTTTTTCCCCCCTCCCCCAATCCCACCCCCCCCCCCCCCCAAAAAAAAAAAAAAAAAAAGGTTTTCCTTTTTTGTTGTTTTTTTCAATTTAAGATACCGTGGCTTTGAAGTGATAGCACTTGGAAAAGACGATGACAGACACATTGCCCAAAGCAGTTATCTGAACAATCAACAAGTCAGCAGAGCATCTACATGGTAAGTTTAACATGGATTAGGTATATTAATATCCCTTTCACTTATTCACTTATTTAGTATCTGATTATATACCATTTGGAAATGTAAGTTGTAAAATGAAGAAATCGTGTGACTAAATGCATGAATTTAAACGATGTTCTATTCTGATTAAGATCAGGCTGTACAGAATGTGCAATCTGATCTTAAATCTACACTGTGTTTTTTTCTCCGAGGTAATACCAGTATATAAAAATGCAATATCTGGAAAGTCTTTTGACTACCAAACATCTATTCTTAAGCTTGGCCAAATTATTAGCATATGCAGACAACTTATTTAAATATGGCTCAAAAAATGGATTTGTCTTTGAAAGGGTAGAAAACATTTGGGGAAAAGAAGAAAATGCTGGTTACAAGCATTTTATTCTATTCACACAATATTTGCAAAAGCATTTTTCTCATTAAAACTTGAGATTGTGTGGTAAAGGGTTAACTCTTTACAAAATGACAAAATTTTGGAGTGGTCCAAGTTGAAAGCATTTCCAGATGACAAATGTTGCTATATTGATGATTTTGTCTTTGATACAGTAGAAAACATGTGGAGAAAGTAGAAAATGCTGCTTACCAGCATTTTCTCCTTCTTCCACAATGTTTTCCTATAGCCGTCTCTTACAGGGTGGTTAAAATTTGGGATGTGTGGTAAAGGGTTAAACTAACTTAAAATATCCACCGTGTTTATTAAGCAAACTCCTGAAACAAATTTGATGCAGGTACCTATGAGAATATGTTTGTAAAATAGGCATTACTGGCATTTATTTAGGTCGAATGGAATTTGGCTAAATAAGGAATATACCTTTAGCCACAATATTTTCGAAAGAAATGATTGTATTTTGCAGAAAACCCAAAAATATTTCATCAGGAATTGGAAGTCCCTGAAAGCTTGCTTAACACTCTTCATTGTGACCAGCATTTTCTCCTTTTCCAACAAAGTTTTCTTCTCTCTCACAAGCAAATTTCAGATTTTGGTTAAGTACATTGTCTGCATGTATATTCAGTACCAACAGTTCTGAAATTTTGTAGCCTAATCCAGGTAGCTCAGTCGGTAGCATACAGGACTTGAGAACAGGGGGTCACTAGTTTGATCCCCAGCTCGGCCAATTTCTTTCGGGGATTAATGATAGTCATTGTGACAGGATTTATTCCTCTCTCACCATTGACCATTGTTTCAGCAATGGTTATGTGGGAAAGCAGCCAGTGGATCAGAAAGAATATAATGCATAGTACCAGTAAAAGGAACTCCATTAAAGCATGGATAGCTGCTGGGATATAACTGAAATAATGTTGAAAATGGCGTTAAAGACCATACAATTAATCAATATAAAATTTTTAGTTTGGTAAAGAGTTAACTCTTTACCAGGCAAGAAAGTTTTAGGCCTGTCCAAAATTTTGAAAGTACTTGCTGACAACAAAACAAATGTTGCTCTAATGACGAGGTTTATGTTGTAAACAATATTGTGGAAAAAGAAAATTCTGGTTACCGTTTTCCCCCTTTTCCCAAAAGGTTTTTAAAACACCCATGGGAGGTAAGAACACAACATGGGTCCAAACTTTTTACAGATGCATTAAGCTTCCTTTTCATAGAGCATGGCTCATATGTAGACCTCCCTTTACAACCTTTATTTTTTCTTAAGTTTTTCATCCTTTTGTTTTAAATTTCCAGTTCACGTGGGGTCCTGCATGACTCAGTGGTAAAGTATAGGTCTCATAACCTGGAGGCCCCAGGTTTGATCCTCGCAGATAGCACTGGGTTGTTTGTCAGAGTTTACTTGGCAAGACACTTCATAGGCCTAGCCTAGTACTAGTGAAACCTTAGGACTTACATGAATATGTGAGATATAACAGTCATATGACTGAAATGATGTTGAAACAGTGAAAAACACCATTTAATCAATTAATCATTAAATCTGTTCATAGGTATTAGAATACCGTAGCTGCCAATACACTATGAAACACCATTCATTCATTCATTGTGGTACATGTCTTTAAAGTAGGTGTTGAATTTTGTTAATCATATAATTTGTATATGTAGATGATGAACAGTTTTATTTTCAGTGTTTTAGTGTTCCTTTTAAATTTCTTTCAGGGAGGAAATTAGCTAGCTGATAAGGACACTTTGGCATGGTCATGGACTGGAGGTAGGTCAAAGTTGTCAGTTTTCAATATTTTTTTTCTAAATTCATATTACTTTGGCTCGATAGAACTTTCCATCAGTAGAGCTAGAGAAGGTTATAGTGTATTTCTTATTTCATCATTTTGTGCATAAAATCCTTGTCTGCAATGCACTTCATTTTGGCAGTGCTGATGCAATAGTAAGAGTACTGGGTGCAAGACATTCATACTCGTCTTCATTGTACAAAGGTCTGCAAGTTTTTATTTTCTGTATTATATTTTTGTGTAGCTTTGCATCCATCAGTTACCTGAATAACTGTGAAAGATTATAGGCTAACCCTTTACCACAAAATCCTGAGCTTTAACTAAAAATTGGCTTTTGAAAACATGGTGGGAAAAGGAGAAAATGATGGTAAGCAATATTTTCTCCTTTTCCTTCTGTGTTTTCTATCATATCAAAAACCATAATTTGATGCAGATTTGATTTGTCATCTGAAAATGCTTTCATTCTGGACATGTCTACAATTTTGTTGTTTGGGAAAGGCTAAAACGATAAGAAAAACGTTGAACTTTTTCACAGTATAGAAGCTTTTCAATAACTATAAAGAGAATGTTTGCAATGATTTGTATCTTAAAGCTTTTGCACATGTATTTTTAAATTACACACCAAAGATTCTTTCCAGTCAACTTATAATAAAATGTTTTACCCATATAAAGTAGACAAGTGAGATTCATTGAACTGATGGTAGGAATTATAAAGCACAAATGCAAGTTTAAACTACCAGGTTGCTAGCAATACTTTAACTGTAAACAGGTAAAATATACCTCAAGTAGCCAATAAAATATTCTTTCATTACGGAATTTAGCTCTGGAGTAAATACAGGCTGCAAAATCTAGCTCCTGAAAATATCCTCTTTGAATTATATAAACTGTTAGGTTAAATACAAATCTTAGAAAGTTTGGTTAACATTTGAGTCTGGTTCTAAGTAAAACCCATCTATAACATAAATATTTAAACAGCTAGGTTATATATAAATCAAAGGATTAATTTTAAAAGTTCTTACATAGAACATAAAGCATTAAGGTTGTACAGACATGTGGTTATCGGCAGACTGACGGTTGGAATTTCCATTACCAGTTAATACATTGTGGCCTGGGACAGGGGCTCTATAGAACAAAATGAAAGTTTCAACTATCAGGTTGCTTGCAATACCACTTTCAAATCATATGTAATACGTCAAATATACATTAAGTATGAAACCATAAAGTTCTTTTCAGTCACTTTATTAAACCTTTGCACTATCATTAAATGCCCCTAAGAAGGCAAGCTTAAGTTAACTGAGAGACAGGATTTTCAGTGTACAAATGTTTATACAGGGGCCAGGTACAACACATCATCAAAAAAGAGATCACTTAAGCAACTTCCGTACATAAGTTAAATTACTATAAAAAGGTGAGGTTCAGTTAACTAACAGCTGGAATTTCCTTCATATACTTTGTGACCAGGGACAGGGGTTTTACAACCAAGAAGGCAATTTCAGCTATTAGTTTGCTGGCAATACCTTTTGTCAAATATTTTGTAAACAGGTGAAATGCATATCATGGTGCCAAGTAAAAAAAACTAACCGGTAGATATCTTAGCGTTAGGTTTAACCCATAACTGCACAACTCCGAGTTTTAGCAATGCTGAGAAAGAAGCCTTTTGAAAACATTGTGGGGAAAGGAGAAAATGCTTGTTACCAGCATTTTCTCCTTTTCGAACAATGTTTTTTATGTAGTTAAGGACAAATACTATCATTTGAAAAACATTTGAATGTTACTCTGTAAATACCTTCAACATGATCAAGTCTAAAATTTTGCCATGTGCTAAGGGTTAAAGTTCTTTGATAAAACTCATACTTACAGAAATTTCCTTTAAACAGCTGAATTCATTAGACTAACAGGTATTTCTTTTTTCTAACAATATTTTTTTGTTTTTTTACTAAAATTCCCATGGTCTAAACTACATTTGATTTGCCATCTGCAAATGCTTTCACTATAGATGAGTCTGAAAGTAAAGAATTAATGCCTTTGTCAAAATCAAACTTTGTACACTTCAAGCCAACACTGTGAATGTCTTACATCTTTCTTAATTTTGCATCTGGACTGTTGTCTGGTCATGCTATGCTATGTCAAAATGAATGAAATAAAACATACCAGAAAACCTCTATATAACAAACTCTAATAATTTTCTAAATTCAAAATTTTTTTTGTTTGTACATTTTTTCACGCTTATTTCAAACTTCTGCAGAGGTTTTGTGAACAGTGCTATCACCACATTGATAACCTAGGTACCGGCCTGCAAAAATGTACCCGATATGGCCAATGTACAGAAAGGATATAGGGCCTTATGCTTTTTCTGTTACAAAGTATTTTGTAGGTTAAGATGGTACTGTCATGGAGTGTATTGGCAACCCTGGTGCGGAGATCATCTATAGAGACTATAGGATCTCTGCCAAGTCTGACTCAAAACCTCATCCCAAATATTTACTTCTTCAAAACAGGCCCATGTGTCTTTCATATAAAGACTGTCAGGCCAAGGCATGTCCGAAAGCATCGTAATCGTGACCCCAAAGTGACAGCAAGATGGCCATTAACATGCTGACACCCAAATTGTATTGAGCAGATAAGAAACTGGCCATTGACATGCCTAGAGAAAATGCTCCTCCCTATGTTGGCCACACCGTGCTAGGTGGACAGTCTTGTCTGATGTCTGGAGTGTATAAAATAAACATTAGATATTATGTCAGCATATTTGTTAGGTAATGGGTTCTACTTATTACCATACAGACTATTTGTTTTTAATCTATGAGAAAAGAAACACAGCTGAGAAACATTTGAAAGTAATGTCTTTTTAACCCTTTACCAAACACGCCTGTGTTTAAATGAACCTGAGGAAAAACCTTTTGAAAACAATGTGGGAAAAGAAGAAAATGCCAACAAACAGCATTTCCTTCTTTCCCCACAGTGTTTTCTACTTTTCCATTGAAAAAACGTTTCATTTGAGCCTATGAAAATATGACATCTGCTAATGTGTTTGAATTGGACCAGTCTAGAATTTTGTCATTTGGTAAAGAGTTAACAAACAAGAAAACTTTTAAGGCTAGAGGGAATAATTTTTTGAAATATGCAAATACTACTTTTCCAAAGAAAGATCTTCTTCAGGGGCTTAACAAATAAAGTCTGTATGGTAATGAGTTAATACTTTTGATAAAAGACTGTTAGGCCAGGGCATGTCTGAAAACATCTGATCGTGATCCAAAAATGAGAGAAGAATGGTCATTGCAAGGCCGACACCAAAATGAGCATCATTTTAAAAATGACCATGAACATGCCCATAATACATTCCCTAAAATATTGGCCACACCGTGCTAGGTGAACAGTCTTGTCTGGTTGTATGTTTGGTGTATGATACAGAATGCAATATTGTGTCGGCTTAAAGGGAAAGGAATCCAATAATTTTTACATAAATAGATTTTCGTATCTGTCTTCAAAATTTGTAATTCTTTGACAGCAATAGGCTAAATCAAATGATAACTTTGACCTACTTAAGGATGTGGTTGTTGTTCCTTACCTCTATTTCTGTTTCAATTTTAGGTAAAGTACAGAAGTAGAACAACACAGACAGAATATGGAAGGCAAAGCCGAGATGATTTTTGTAAATTGAACCAATGTACATTATACTAGTGTAAAAAGAACAGATCCAACAAGCATCATAACATTCTTCACATCACTGCTCCAGACATTTTTTTAAATATGGCAAAAGCAGTGTTTTCTTCACAATGATGATGTGTGTTTAGCTACTCTGATGATATCACAAGAACAAAACTGGCCAGTTAACTTTGTACCTGACAACAAAATTTCAGACTTATCCAATTTTAAAGCAGCTGTTGGTGACATATTAACCCTTTCCCAAACAAGCCCTAGTTTTCACGTGTCTGCAGTACAAGTCTTTTGAAAACACTGTGGGAAAAGGAGAAATTGCTCGTAACGAGCAATTTCTCACTTTCCCACAGTGTTTTCTACCCTTTTGGAAAACTTTCTGTCATTTTCATCAAATTTAAAATTGTCGTCTGCAAACTCTTTGAATTTGGACCAGTCCAAAATTTGTCGTTTGGGAAAGGGTTAAATGTGACTCAAACATTGATATTTTGTCTTAGAGGGTATAGAAAACATTATAGAAAAGGAAGAAAATATTTTCTCCTTTTTCCACAATTTATCCGAAAGCCCCCTCCTCAATGTTGTTAAAACAGGGCTATTTATCACAAGATTTCCAAAAGGAGGTTGTCTTATGATAACAGATCAGTTAGATTTTTCATCCAAAGTTATGTTGTTTAATCAAATTGAGCAATGTTTTGTGTCCAACAATACATACATGATTTTACTTGTTTAGTAAACAACCAATGAGTTCCAAGGGGGAATGCACATACTGTACAGCAAAAGGGTACACTAGCGAATGGTGTGTCTCATGTATGCATATATATATGTGAGCCATGCTCTGAAAAGGGGGCTTATTGCATTTGCGAAAAATATCGACCCATGTCAGCCTGCGCAGGCTGAGGGCCAAAACTTTTCGCTATCTTTAAATTTTCTGCATATCAAGGGATAATTTGATGTCATGATTCAGTCGGTTGTTTGACAAAATGGATTTTATGGATCCATAATTAGGTGATGTCTTGCTTGGTGTAATGCATCACGGAGATGCATGAAGCACCCTTTTGCCAGAGAATGGCTTATATGGTTGTGGGTGAACTACCACTTGATAAATTGATATAATAATGTGAAAAATTAGTGCCTTATTTTCTAATTTGTTCTTTACCAAACAACATAACAGTACACTTAAACAAGTTGAAAGAATTTGTGGCAGACAAATCAATAGTTTATGTCATGGGATTTATCTTTGAAAGAGCTGAAGGCATTGTGGAATAGGAGAAAATGCTGGCTAACAGCATTCTTTCCTTTTCCTACAATGTTTTGAAAAGTCCTCTGCCACAGAGTCATTTGAACTTGGGATTGTTTAGTAAATAGTCAAAGCAGAAGTTGCTTTTTCTACAGTGAACATGTCTTGATTTTATGGTTGTTTTTCCCTTCATTACACAGATTGACTTGAAGCTTCTATGAGACAACAAATTTGCAGACTACAAAGTAAATGTGACTCAAATGATGGAATTTGTCTTTCAAGGGGAAGAAGATATTGTTGGAAAGGGAAAAACGCTGGTTATCAGTGGTTTCTCCTTTTTCCACAATGTTTCATTCCTCCCTCACCCCTAATCATTATTTCGACAATGATTAGGTAGGAAAGCAGCCAGCATGAAGAATATCATGCGAAGCACTGGTAAAACAAATTCTAGGAAAGCATAGATAGGTTCACTGGCTAATGTGATATAACATAATGATGTTGAAAGTGGGGCTCAGCAACAAACATTTTCAAACTGATTTGTCTGTGCTATTAATTTAGTCATATCATATCATGGGACCACTCTTTGAAACGTGTAAAAAACATTGTGAGAAAAGAAAAAATGCCAGTCTCCCTTGCTTGACTCCTTGTCAGACGATTACTCCTTAACGATAACTCTTTTACCCTTTACCAGACGACAAAATTTAAGCCTTGTCCAACCTGAAAGCGTTTGCAGACGACAATTTCAGTGTGGCTCAAATGGTGCAATTTTTCTTTGATAGGGTAGAAAACATTGTAGGAAAGGGAGAAAATGCTGATTACCAGCTTTTTCTCCTTTTCCCACAATGTTTTCAAAAGGCTTCTTTTCCAGGGTCGTTGAAAGGTGACATTGTGCAGTAAAGGGTTAACTCCTTATCAGATGATAAGAAGTTTTAGACTTGTCCAAATTGTAAGCATTTGCAGACGACACATCAAATGTAGCTCCATCAATGGGATTTTTCTTGTGAAGGGTAGAAAAGATTTTGAAAAAGGAGAAAATGCTGATAACCATTATTTTCTTCTTTTCCTACTGTTTTCAAGAATCTCCTACCTCAGGGTCGTAAAAAAATGGGATTGTTTAGGTAAAGGATTAAATTCTGAAGGAATATAGAGAAGCATAAAGCGGCAATTTCATGGACGATATTTGTGCTTTCAAATGATACAGATTATCTTGAAAGTAAGATTTGTTTATTAGGTGTTTAATGCTGTTTTCATCACTACTTCAGTCATATCACAGACTTTAGTCCACCACTGCATGCATTTCCTGAGTTTCTACAACAAGTACTTTGCACATTATTATATACCTGAAATTTTTCTGGCTCAAATAAATGCGTCACACGCGGGAAAAATAACACATGACAGAAAAAAAAAAATCTATCTATACTGTGAAATACAGTTCCAAATACATGTATGGTATTGATGACGTAACTCACCCAAGGAAATCGTATGTATTGATTTGTGATTTGATTGGTCAAAATTTATGCCATTACATTTATCCGCCATTCATAAAAAAGAGGTTACTAGCTACTACACCATTGTTTATTTTGTTTACCAATTTAAAAAAATAAATAAATAAATAAAATGTCAAGAACTGCAAAATTTTGCCGTTGAAAGTTGTCGGTATATAATGAAAGGAATATTATTTTGTAGTAATTTTCCTGATGCTTGTATCTACTTCTCGCTGCATAAGAAAATTTTGACATTTCATTCGACCTTCGGTCTCACGCAATATCAAATTTTCTCATGCTGCTCGAATTAAATACAAGCACCAGGAAAGTTACTACAACATAATATTCTGTATATATTCCTCCCAATATTCCGTATATTTTCCTCCAAAGCCACTCGCTGCCTTCTCTCCTAACCATTATAGAAGCAATGATCGGTGATGAGAGGAAACAAATACTGTAGCAATGACTATCATCAGTCCTCTGAGAGAAATTGGCAGACCTGGGGATTGGAACCAGCCATACCCTGATATCAAACCCTGTACATTATGGCCTGAGCTATTGGACTCTAGCCACTTTCTGACATAAACTCTGTTGGAAAAAAAGTTAAGCTGTGACAGAGATAAATAATCGACTACTATCAATACTCCCAAAGAGTTTTACTTTACCACACCATCCCAAATTTTAACAACCGTAAGGCAGAATACCTTGGAAAACATTGTGGGAAAAGAAGAAAATGCTGGTACACAGCATTTGCTCTTTTACCCACCATATTTTCTACACTTTCAAAGACAAATCTCATCATTCCCAGCACACTTAGTCGGTCATCTGCGAATGTTTTGAATTAGGGCATGTCTAAAACTTCATCATCTGGTCAAAAGTTAACCCTTTACCACACAATCCCAAGTTTTAACGACCTTTAAGAAAAAGCCTTTTGAAAACATAATGGGAAAAGGAGGAAATGCTGGTAACCAGCATTTTCTCCTATTCCCACAATGTTTTCTACCCTCTCAGAGAATGAAATGAAGTCATTTTTGTGACTTTTAATTTGTTGTCTGCAAATGCTTTCAATTTGGACAAGTCTAAAATTTTGTCGTTTGGTAAAGAGTTAACTGGGCTGGGATTCATTTACGACACATTGATTGCAAGCCCTGAAACTTACTGGCTTGATTGTTTTTGGGTCAAAGGTCAAGGTCGGGTTAATTTTGTTTGAAAATCGATTCCATGCACTAACTCAAAAGCCGTTTAATCTAGGGCCTTGAAACTTAATACAAGTGTTGCTCATGACATCTGGGTCCCTATTCACCAAACATTCTGAAGAATATTCTTAGTCTTCAAGATTTTCTAAATTTGGTAGTAACACAACTTCTGATTGGCTAAACCAAATGGGTTAGCCAGTCAATAGTTGTGTTACTTTAAGATTTAGACAATTCTGGAGAATAAGGCTAGGTGTATTCTTAAGAATGGTTTGTGAATAAGTACCCTGGTCAACTCTGTAACTTGTTTACCTAGTTTATTTTGTACCTAATGACAAAAGTTTAGACCTGCCCATAGGGAAAGAACTTGCAGACAACAAGCTGGACTTTGCTCAATGATAGGACATCTCTTTGTTAGGCAGAAAACCTTGTGAGAAAAGAAGAAAATGCTGGTTACCAGCAATTACTCCTTTTCGCACAGTTTTTCCAAATACTGTCTTCCTCAGGTCATTAAAACTTAACACTGTTTGGTAAAGAATTGAGGACAAGCAAAGTGATGAAATTTCATTGAAATCGGATAAACTTAAACCGAGATAAAATCTCTTAAATCTTTAACAAAAGACAAAATCTTAAAGTCCTCCAAATTGAAAGCACTTTCAGACAAGAGATAAATTCTTCATGCAAACAAAAGCATTTTTCTTTTAAAGGATTGAAGCACGGATCAAAAAGAGAAGATGCTGGTTATCAGCACTATCCTCTTTTTTCCCACAATGTTTTCAAAAGTCTTATTTCCAAGGTCCTTGAAACATGGCATTCCTCAGTAAAAGATAAAGTCTTTTCCAAAAGACAAAATTTTATACTTGTCTAAATCCAAAGCACTTGCAGAAGACAATTTAACCCTTACGCTGCTAAGCACCACTCAATGACTTTGCGGACAGTGTAGATCAAGATCAAGATCAGACTGCAGAGAACATGTCTCCGATCAGGAGACATCTTTCAACAAAAAATACCTTTGAAATAGCGAAGTGTGGGTTTTACTCTTGGCTTGAAAGTTTAATTTCACTTACTTAGCAGGATAAGGGTTAATGTGGTTCAAAAAGAATAAAATATCTTTGAAAGGGTGGAAAACATTGTGGGAAGAGGAGAATATGCAAGTTACCAAACACTATCGATCAAGTTGAATAAACATTAACCCGTAAGCTGCCAAGCACAACTTGGGGCGCTTTTGTGGACAGTGTAGATCAAGATCACACTGCACAAAACATGTAGTCTGGTTGTTGATCTACTCATCCGATATGATATTTTCTCTCCGGTGAAATCAACTTTGAAACAGCAAGATTTGGGTTTGTATTATTGAAAACATTGGCAGACAACAAAATAACATGTGCCATGACTCAAAATTTGAAATTTCTGTTCGGTAGGGTACAAAACATTGTGGAAAAAGGAGAAAACTCTGATACCTGCAAAGATTCAACCGCTTTCCTCTAGCAATGGGACTAAATGATGTGATTTGCCTTTAAATTGTTTAGCATGGGGCACAAACTAAGAGCACTAAGAACATTTGATGATGATGCCTTTGGACAATAGTATAGACAAAGATCAGGCTGGTCAGAACTTTCAGTACATGCCTGAACCCTTTTAACAAACAACAAAATTTTAGAATTGTCAAAATTGAAAGCTTTTGCAGGCAATAAATTATCTGTCGCTGAGACTGTGGCATTTGTCTTTGAAAGCTAGAAAACATTGTGGGCAATGGAGAAAATGCTGGTTACCTATCTTTATCCTCTTGTTGACACGCGATGTCCATTGCTGATGAGGCATGGCCGTAAAAGTTGGCTATGATGATTCTACACGCGTTTCTTCTAATACTGAACCTCAGGGCTAGCCATATGATAGGCTGAGATATTTGTCACAGCTAATCATGTTACTAGCTTTGAAATTCAGAATTTCCTAGAACAGAATTAGCCTAGTCCTAATACCAGATATTTATCAATTGTAATGCTAGGTTGTTTAACCCCTATGCTGCTACGGGCAACTCACTGACCTTTTGCGGACAGTGTAGATTAAGATCAAACTGCAGTCTGATCTTGGATCTACACTGTTTGATAGGGAGATATCTTTTCTCCAGAAATAGGACAATTTGGGGTTTTACTGTTGGCTTGAAAGTTTCATTTCTTTTATGTAGCAGGATAAGGGTTAAATAACACAACCGCTTAAAACTGACTTCTAAATTATAATTCATGCAGCAGCCAACTTTTAAAGTCTCCGGTAAATGCTAGGTTGTTTAAATAACAAACCTCTTTAACCCGTTACCAGACGACAAAATTTTAGCTTTGTCCAAATTGAACGCATTTGCAGACAACAATTTCAGTGTGGCTCAAATGGTGCAATTTTCCTCGCATAGGGCAGAAAACGTCGTGGGAAAAGGAGAAAATGCTGGATACCAGCATTTTCTCCTTTTCCCACAATTTTTTTCAAAAGGCTTCTTCCTCTGGGTTGTTCAGCTTGTAAATTATAATTCATGCAGCACCTACCTTCTTCAGTCTCCACTAAAGGAATCAAAGGACTGACAGTCCTGAGAGTTGCCTGGAGGATAATGGGTCAGAAGTTTTCACCCTTTCTTGTTCAAATCTGTTAAAAGCATTCAAGATACAAAATAGCTTAAGCATAAGACACTATTATATGCAAGCATATTTCTAAGTTGTCATCCTAAAATTACAAACATCAATATTAAAATTTACATGAAAAAAATATGTGGTAATTTAGGCACAGAAACAGGTTTAAAAAGTTCAAAGTCTCTTACCCCGGTTGACTTCATTTAAAAAATGGTTTTCAAAAGGTACAATCAATATAAAAATAAGGCATTTCATTGAAATGATATCCACCACCGGAAAAAAAAAAGAACTTTTTTTTTTTGAAGAAACATAATTATGAGAGCTATTGTGTTTTGCATATAAACGTGGCCTTTTTTGTAATTGGTAAAAATATACATTAAGCCCCCTTTCTCCATGACACGGCATTTTATTAAATTAAAAACAAATACTGATTGTCTGTGGCTTGTGATAAACAATATAAAAATGAAGTTTCATAAAATTTTGTCCAGTAGTTAAAGAGATATTGGTCCAGAATGGAAATATACATCAAACCCCCTTTTTCCATGACACAGCATTAAAACAAAAACAAAAACAAAAAAACAAAAAAAAAAATAAAAAATTAAAAAATTAAAAAAAAAACAAAAACAAAACAAAAAAAAAAAAAAAAAAAACCAGACCGGAAGACCCCAAGCCTCCTTTTTCCATGACAATGCATTACATTTAAAATCAAAGCGCTGACGCACTGAAGGCAGCGGGTTTGTGCCAGCTACAGATCTTATTACTTTCTTTGCACAGGTTTCCTTTATACTTGACTTGAAGTAAAAAGGTGCCTTAATCGATCTGCAAACAGTATAGACTTAGGTCAGCCTGTGCAGGCAGTCAGTCTGTGCAGTCTTCACAGGCTGACCTGGGCTGAAACTTTTCGCCATTGGTCCATTTTCTGTACATCGAAGGGTCGGTCTATGGATCAATAATTATTTATGTCTTGCTTGGTATAATCCATCACGAGGATGCAAGAAGCCCCCTTTTGCCAAAGCACAGCTCATTTGTTTGTGGCTAAAATAAAGATAAAATCTAGTACATGAGCACAGGCAGAAAACAAGACTTGAATAAATGATATTAATCCTTTCCAAAACAATCCCAAGTTTTTATGACCCTGTGGAAGAGGCCTTTAAAGATATTTGTGGAAATGGAGAAAGTGCTTCTAACCAATGTTTTCTATTATATCAATCCGTAACATTTATGAAATTCTTGAAAGGTATCTTAAAGTACTGAAAACCAGTCTTAGTATAATTTTGAGGTTTTACACCTCAAAAATCCTTGTAGGCCAAATAATGTGCTTTATAAAAGTTTTGCCGATCCCTTTTAAGGAGTTTGTAGCTCAAAGACTTGAAGTTGGTACCGCTGGTTTAAATTTCCAGCATGGTCTTCTTTCTGATCCATTTATCATTTATGCCATGTTGTTATTCAGTGCATGACCTTAAGGAAATAGCCAAGAAACGCATGCATAGGTACACTGGCAGCTGTTATGACCCAAGCTGTTTAAATTTCATTAACTGCTAATAAATTATACTGAAAGAAGCCATTTGCAGACAAAAATTGAAACATGGCTCAAAAACAGTGTACATCTTTGATAGGGTAGAAAACATTGTTGGAAAAGGAGAAAATGCTGCTTACCAGCATTTTCTCCCATTCCTACAATGTTTGTAAAAAGTTATGTTCTAAGGGTCGTTAAAACTTGAGATTGTGTTGTACAAGTAAATGCATAATATAATTTGCAGTTATAACTACTTTTAACTCTTTACCACTCAATGCCGACTTCTAACAACCTTGAGAAAAAAGCCTTGTGAAAACAGTCTGGGAAAGGAGAAAATGCTGGGAACCAGCATTTTCTCTATTATCCACAATGTTTTCTATCCTATAAAATAAAACTTGTACCATTTGAGCCACAATGAAATTGTCGTCTGCAAATGCTTTCAGTTTGAACACAGCTGAAATTTTGCCGTCTGCCAAAGGCTTAATGGGTGACTTTTCGTGTAACATCGCCTGTCATAGCCGAATCCGTACGACTTTGGCGATAAAAGGCGATGTTACACGAATCCCATTACGATGCCCTATGCTCAAAATTCATCATGCAAACAAACACCGACAAGAAAAAGTCGATGCAAAGAATCAAAGTCGCCGCAATTTTTTTTATTTAATGCTTCAAGAAAGCCAGGGCAAATAAGTAAATGTCAGTTTTCATCAGCAGATTTTTTAACACATTATGAAATTGATGTGACTGTGAATCTATATCAAAAGTTGTCTTCTGTTACAGTATCTAATACCCTCGCATAGCGCTCTCTGAACTCTTTTCCAAACGAAAAATATCAGACTCTTCCAAATTCAAAAAGTTGACAGACGACAATTTAAAAAGCTGCAAAAATGGTAGAAAATTCGCTAGTAGTGGGGGGAAAAGTATTTGTTAAAGGAGAAATTGCTTATAACGAGTAATTTCTCCTTATCCAACATGTTTTTCCAAAAGAATTTGACAGCGCACGTGATAACCCGCGTTTGTTTGGGAAAGTGTTGAAAACAGGGCCAAGTTACTAAAATGTTGCTGTCCTAGGATAGTATGATTCAAGAGAACGTAAGTTTGCAAGGCATGCTTTCAATTTAAACAAGTCTAAAACTATACTGTTTGGTGAACGCTGTTAATAAAGAATATTGGTTTTGCATTGCGATTTATGAACAACACAGCGAAAAACTGGTCTCTCTCCAGATTTTTTCCAACAAAGTACATTGTAAATTTATCTAGAACTTGGTGAGAAATAAACAAAAGGGTTCTAAACAATCTTTGTTTTAAAAACTAAACTTAGAAAGAAGTAACCAATAATGGTTAGATACAATCATAACCATCATACTCGTTCTTCGGCGGAATTTAACACAATTTCAGCAATGTACAATTTTAGCGGTGGTCATTCAACAAAAAACACAAATAGTAGGAAAAACTGGGTACTAAATAATCAAAATGATAATTAAACCTGTGTACGAAATGACGAAAGTGGATACGAAATGACCAACTGGATACGAAATGACCAAAATAGAAAGTATAGGTAGGTACGAAATGACCAAAATCGTACCTACGAAATGACCTAGGTACGAAATTAACTAGGTACGAAATGACTGGAAACCTGTACAGCCTTGACCAATGGAAACAAGGCATTTATTTGGATGAGTCCATTTCTCGCGAATAGCGAAAATAAAAGTAATACTTGGGCGGATTTTTTGATGTTGTAAGTATTAACAGAGCAAAAATAGTATCGTATTGTATATACTTCGTAGTTTAAGAATGAATTAAAAAGCCAGTTTAAGGCGAAGTAGAAAGATTCCTTGTTAACCTTAACACCCCTATAAAAAAGAAATTCCCATTGTCCATTTCCTAACTCGAAAAAATATTAAAAATATAGTCGCGCGCTTCTGCGCGGCGACTAATAAAAACTTTTGCTCTGAAAATATTTTCTTTTGCACTTTTTCGGTCTATGTAGATACCGACGCCCTCTTTCCGTTTCTATTCTACAGTAACATTACGGATGAACTCGTAAGGTGTAAGGCAGTTTTGAAAGGGTGTCGTCTGCGCGAGTAGCGCGTATTTATACATGATCGTTTGTGTATTCATGGAGGAACTATTTAGTCAAGTGTAGGAATCAAGTTTTGTTTACCTCGCGTATCCAGGAAAAAGCTGCCGGATGCAAGAATTCTCGACCTAGATAAATATCGTAAGCGTTGAAAATCAGTAACTCATACCTGGGGACTATGACAGCGGGTTTCACCCGCTGCCAAAAAGTATATCGGAGGAACACATGTATAAAGTTTCATTAACTTTCGTTAACGATTTTAGAATATATCTGTCTGGATGGACGGAAGATCGGACGGACGAACGGACTGCCGGACAGACAACATGAAAACTATATCCCCCACCACCCGAAATTCGGCAGGGCATAATATCTGTCTAAGTTCCATCAATATTTACAGTTCCTCCCTAGCTTTTTAATGCCTGTAAAGAATGTGTACAAAAATTAGGCTTCTAGGTTGATAAAAATGTTTTTCTAGCGCAGAATCTGGGCGACTTAACTTACATGTATATCTTAATTCTTACACATATTGCTAAAACAACCATTCTAAATAATTTCAGTAGGATAGGATATATATTTTCTCTCCAGATTTAGAAAAAGTTGTTTTTGCATGACACAAATTTTCTAGAATTGGACCATGTGGTTATACATATATCGGTTAATTTGAATAATTGTCCTTTCCAAATACAGGATGCTAGATATGAAATTTGGGTATAATTGCTTATACAGTTTCAGAGGCGGTAACTTTGAAATGTTACTAGTCAGTTCTAAAGCTTCTGTGAAGTTTACGAAAACAGTGCATAACCACTTGAACAATTTTACAAGAGGACCATTTAGACAACATTAGTATGGAACTCAACTGAACTTTGTCTTCTGGTATATGATCTACTGACATACTTTTAAACCAAAAATGCCCTTTTGCAACTCACCCATATCTAATCTAAGCAGTCTGACAAAGTTCCGTGAGTATCGGACTGAACATAAATGGATTCTAAAGCACTAGATCTATTACGGTTTCGTCTGATTTGACCTAGTGACAACCTATTGAGACAAACAGCCGGGCAATTTTATGATCATTGGACTGAAATGCAGCCTCTGGATCACACAAAAATATTTGACTCAGTAATGTACATGTACCTGTCCCTTGGAAATATTTTGTTGTTGTTGTTGTTGTCCGGGTTCAAGTTTTCTCCACAGTAGACTGTGAGAATATGGCTGCTACAGCTCAAGAAAAACAATATAACCCAATAGCATGATCATCAGCCTTTTAACTTTGTTTGCATTTTATAACGTCCCAGGAACTAGTACTGCTTCCACACCAATCGCAAATTGTAGAGATCTACATATATATTGCTTTGGTGTAAACTAAATGTTTGCGATTCGCTCTATTACCCTTTACAACAACCCTTTACAAGATTACAAAAAAATCCAATAAAGAACTTGTTGTTCGAGTGGGTTAACATTGATCTGTTCTATTATATCTGAAATATAGTGGAGTAAAAAGTCAAGTTCTCAGATTGCTGGTTGTTAGGACCGCGCCATTTCACGTTGAATTCCTGTGTGAATTAAGATTTTGGCAGTTACGAAAGCACCTTGCGTTCTGACACCCTCACTAATAAATTGTTGTTTCATATATACCAGACCTAGGTTAATCGCACATTAAGAAAAAAACAACAGCAGACTTTGACAAATTCGCCTCTTTTTAAAAACAAAAACGAAAAACAATTAATCAAACACAGTGTCATTTAAAACACTCTCTTTGCATGGTTCGGTGAAGCGCTAGGTCGGTGTACGCTGAAACTAAAGGCCGTCCAGTGACTGATTCATAAATTTATAGAGAATTCCGTGGTGCAAATGACGTTATACGTCACGTGATTATAAGATCTATATTTGTCGCACAGCTACATTCCAGAAAGCACCTGTTAAGCGATGACTTGGTACAGCCTAGATTTGTGCGCACTGCATACTGCATGTACGATCTCTGCTTGTGCACCTAGAATACGGGTGTGCAAAGTATTTAAAGTATAGAATAAAAAGCTCTGAAGAAGCAGCATATAAGAATGTCTAAGAAGGCAACGCAACCGCTCCAAGCCGTTATAAATTTGTCAAAAAAAAAAATCCAACTGTTGAGAAAAATCTCCATTGAAAGCTTCCATGTTAACTCGGTATCGCCTTTCTCTTTCCGATCATAGGTTGAGTGTTGAATTGAAATAAGACTTACAATTAGGGACAGATTTTAAGATTAAGACTGTACTTCAAATGGGTAATTATCATTTTCACTGAGAATTGGCAACAAATAGAAGCGTGCCGTTGTAAAGACGCTGTCGTCGAAGAGTATGTTTCAGCCTGTCCCTTAACTTGTTTAGTTCACGACAGCTATTTTTAGATACATACATAATGCGCTATTTTTAGAGATGATATCTGTGTAAGCGATAGGCTATGGCGTACCCTTGTGGACGAAATGGTTGTTTCAAAGGTTTGAACAATTAAATAGCTCAGTCTTTATAGATATATTCATTATCACAAAGGCACAGCTGCAAGTTATTTACAACAGAAACTGGGTTGTTTACCGAATAATTAGAAAACTATGTTTTATCTCGTAAACCGGAACTTGGGACAGGAAGCAGTACAAGGCCGGAGGTATGCTTACATCACCCCATAGATCAGGATGATAACAATGAGAGCCTGGTTGCTACGCAACCAGGCGACTCAAAAATCATCATTTGAACTACAGTTAAATGGTCGTCTGCAAATTCTATCAATTTGGTCGAGTCCAAAAAGAGTTAAAGGTCATATTCCCGCTAGCTAAGGTCTAACAGGTCCCTCTTGCGCTTATATACGTGTACGTTTAATCTTTTCCCTATTCCAGTATCAAATATATGGAGTATCGCTACAAGGGTTCACATTGTATATTCAAGTCCATTCCGGTCCGTTCCGGTCCGTGCAGGCCTACACCGGTTTTCCATGCATCTCCTTTTTCCCTATTACTCAATTTTTAGGTTATTTAACTTTTACCCTATCACTTAATGACTTAACTTCAAATATTTTTTTACACATGTTAAGCACATCAAGATGATGTGTCATGCACAAAATTCATGTTCATAGGTTGAAGGTCACAGGAAGGTCAAATGTGTTTTCAAAGGTGTGAGACTTGTAACTTTTTTTAATTATAAATGACTTTCAAAGTAACTTTGTTGAATTGTAGAACTGTCAACCACATATAAATGATATGTGGGTGCAAGAACCATGTCAGTAGGTAAAAGGTCAAGGTCACTGTAACGTCATATATGTTCAAAAAGAAAATTTGGGGGCGGTGTTCACGTCAGGCCTGTATCTTTTTTAATAACTGTGAATAGATTTCAACATTACTGTGCAGAATGGTCAACCACATAGAGACGTGTCTCGCGCAAGAACCGTGTCCGAAGGTCAAATATCAAGGTCAAAGTAAGGTCAAATGTCCGTTTTTCTGTCCGGGTCATAACTTTTTCTTATCACTTAATTGCAATGTTAGCAACATCAGTATGACTTTTCATGCACAAGTGTTATGCCCGCAGGTTAAAGGTCAAGGTCACAGCAAGGTCAGATAAGTTTTCAAGGGGGGGTTGTGTTTGTGTCAGCCCTGTAACTTCTTTAATTATGAATGAATTTCAGTATAGCTTTGCAGCATTATCAACCACATATAAACAATGCCAGTAGGTCAAGGTCACGACAAGGCCAAATATGTTAAAAGAAATTCCGGGGTGGTGACATTCGTGTCCGGCCTGTCACTTTTCTGGTTGTGAATGATTTTCAACATAACTGTACCATGACATGTCTTGCGCAAGTTATGCCTGTATCTTAAAGGTCTAGGTCACAGCAAATTCGATGTGTTTTGGAGGAGTGGTAGTGCTCGTGTGAGGCCTGCATCTTTTTTAATTATGAGTGAATTTCAGTATACCTTTGCAGAATTGTCAACCACATATAAACAATGTGTTTGCGCAAAGCCTTGGATGAAAGACTAGAAATCCGAGTTATATTTTTGATATTATTAAAGCTTTCGACAAAGAATGACATAAAGGTCATCTATTTAAGCTGCAAAAAGCTGGAATCGGTGGCAAACTTCTTTCATGGTTTTCAGACTACCTCTCGAATAGGCATCAGAGGGTTGTCCTACCTGGTGCAGTCTCAGACTTAAGTTCTATTAATGCTGGAGTTCCACAAGATCTATTCTCGGACATTTTGTTTTTCTAGTGTCATTGTAAATTCAGATGTTATTTGGACAAATCTATTGCAATACCAGAAAGATCAAATTGAAAAAAAAAAAAAAAATTAGGCTGCAAGAATTGTAACTGGATGCAGTAAAAGTGTGTCTTTAGCGGATCTTATTAGGGAATCAGGTGGGAAACACTTAGCGAAAGGAGATATAAACACAAACTTATATTTTTGGGGTTTTTTTTTACAAATTTCATGTGTTGAGGAAAAGTTAACTTGTTATCTGCAAATTCTTTCAATTTGGACAAGGCTGAAATATTGTTGTCTGGTAAAGAGTTAAAGAAGCAGACCTCGTAAACCCTAGATCAGACAGTATAGGACATGGGATCCATACTGGCTTCACATCCACATAATGTTTCCAATGGCATGCATTGGTTCAAGTATAAAAAGCTTGAAGTCTATTTCTGTTGTAGCTTTATAGGGTATACTACTGTCCAAAATAAGTAAGGTATAACAGGGAATTTAACACTTAACTCTCTACCAAACAACACAATTTCTACCCATCCATGGACATTTTTTTTGCTTGAGTCACATTTAATGTTCTGTCTGAAAGCTGTCAATTTGGGCCAAGTCTAAAATTTTGCCGAGTGGTAAAGAGTTTAAAACATGCCTGCTGCAGCCTTTGCTTGTTTTTTCTTAACCATTTAACTGCTTAACCCTTTACCACACAATCCCGAGTTTTAACGAACCAAACGAAAAGTGCTTTTGAAAACATCGTGGGAAAAGGAGAGAATGCTGGTAACCAGTATTTTCTCCTTTTCCAACAATATTTTCGAGTCACTCAAAGACAAATATCAGTTTTGCATGACAATTTGTCATCTGCAAATGCTTTCAGTTTAAACGTGTGTTAATTTTTGTCATTTGGTAAAGACTGGTCTAATTTCAAAGCATTTGCATGCGGCAAATTAAATGTGGCTCAACTGAGGGGAGTGGTGAGAGAATGGACGGAAAACATTGTGGAAACAAGAGGACCATGATGGTCCTATATCGCTCACCTGAGTAGCCCCTGATCTATCGATGTGGGGGCATAAAATGCATCTAGAGCTACCCCCTAGATAGTATGGAATGCTCTTTTGATAGTGAAACGTTTCTGCTTTTAAAAATGACAGAAATTACAAATAGTGGCATTTACCTGGTACGGGTTGACATCTGCAATAGCCCCAAATGAGGTTACTTCTATTTCTGCTCTTTTAATTGTATTATTCAGACAACAACATTCTAGAACAGTCAAGTTTGAAAGTGGTTGCAGACACTGATTGAAAAAACCACCACCAACAACAACAAAAGTTGTAAATCTAATAAAAATCATTTAAACGGATAGAAAATAATGTGGGAATAGGTGACAATGCTGAAATTTCTTTCTTTAGTTCTGTGTAAAATCTTGGGTCAATACTACAATAAAGTTTTTCTCTAAATTGTAGTGTGTTTATTTGAACTGTTTTGATATAGAGGGCTATGCGGGCATGTCTGTATCATGCAAAATATGAATATTCTAGGTCTCAAAGTTTGAGGACAATATTTTTAAAGATTTCCTTCTTTATATCTATGTAAAATCTGTGATCCTACAACGCAGGGCTTATTCTCATTGTACCATGATTATTTGAAGTGTTTTGATACATGGCTATTAAACCACGGGACATTCCAAATATGAAATCTGCAAGCCTTATGGTTTGGGCCAAAAAGTGTTTTCAAGATTTCCTTCTTTATATCAATGTATAATCTGTTATCCTACAACATAGGGATTATTTTCATTGTAAAGTGATAATTTGAAGTGTCTTGATAGAGAGCTATTAGACAATGGGACATTCCAAATATGAAAGCTATAGGCCTTACGGTTTGGGAGAAAAAAGGTTATAAAGATTTCCTTCTTTATCTCTATGTAAAATCTGGGATCCTACAAAATAGGGCTAATTTCAATTGTAGAATAATTATTTATTAAAGTATTATGATAGAGGGCCATCAGGCCATGCTACATGCAAAATTTAAATGCACAAGGCCAATCGATTTGGGAGAAGATGATTATTACAGATTTCCTTCTTACCTCTATGTAAAATCTGGGATCCCACAACATAGGGCTAAATTTCAATGTGAAGTGATAATTTGAAGTATTTTGGTCGAGGGCCATTAGACAATACTACATACCAAATATGAACGCTCTAGGCCTTACGGTTTTGGAGAAGAAGATTTTTTAAGTTTTTTCATTCTGTTGCCATGGCAACCAGAGTTCTTCACTGATTTCAATTAATTGAAGTATTTTGAAAGAGCATGACCTAAGGATCATTTCTGTGAAGTTTGATAGAAATCTGATTGTTAGTTTAGGAGGAGAAGATTTTTTTTTTTTTTGTAATTGTGAACGGACGACGGACGGGCAGACGGACGACGGACATTGACCGATCACAATAGCTCACCTCGAGCACTTCGTGCTCAGGTGAGCTAAAAAGGATTGATTCACTGTTTTGTGTTTAACACCGTTTTCAACATTATTTCAGTTATATCGGGGCGGCCAACGCACTTATCCATGCTTTCCTGGAGTTTCTTTTACCAGTACAGTACTTGGCACAACATTCTTTCCAAGACACTGCTTTCCCACTTAACCATCATTGAAACAATGGTCAGTGATGAGAGAGGAATGAATCCTGTCGCAATGACAATCATCAATCCTTGGAAAGAAATCGGCCGAGCCGGGAATCAAACCAGCGACCCCCTGTTCTCAAGTCCTTTACACTAACGACTGAGCTACCGGGTCTTGGTGTGTGAGAAAAAGGAGAAAGTGCTGGTAACCAGCATCTCCTCCTTTTTCCACAGTATTTTTCAAAGCCTTCTCCATTAGGGTCATTAAAACTCTGGATTGTGTGGTGAAAGGTTAGTGAATAAAATGGTAAATTCCAGCCAGTAGTACAGACCAAAATGTTGCGAATTCAAAGTTCTTTACACATACAAAAAAAAAAAAACAATCACTGTATGGGACAATGTAGATCCATGATCAGAAAGCAGGTTCTGCACCGTCTGATCTTGATAGACATTGTCCTCAAAAAACTGCAAAGAGTCATGCCTTACGTATAATGGTGGACAATGGACTCATTTAGAGATTTTGTTGTTGAAGGGAGGTAACTCATTTTTGACACAAATTTGAAACTAGTTACCTCCCTTCTTTATCACTTCTCTCAACATGGTTGGTATTGTATCCTTTCAAGTTTTCTGGTTAGATTTTGTTAAGAGAATCCAGGATCGTTCCCCGTATTTCACATCACATGTATCACTACGAGAGAAGAGTGCAGTCTATCACAATCACTTTTGACAACCCTCAAAATTAGTTTAGGCAATGCCGGGATTTGAACGCAATACCCTATGATCTCAAGATCTAGCCCGTCATTCAGATTATTAGAACAAGATATCTATTCCACAAATTATTCATGTCACTCCCATTGAGGCTTTGCCCTTTTCATGTAACACTCTACCTTTGTTCCCGCAGAACGCTTTGCGAGAACTACAGTATCAAAACCGTCGGGAAAAACTGTAGGCGCTTATCTGGAAAGCAAAATGTAAACAAATGTTATTTCTGCAATCATCGTTATACTTAAATGGAAAGTTATCGAGAAACATTGCATACAGCAACTAAAAAGATTAATTAACAGTACCTATCAGTTAAAATTTCGATTATAAGCTTTTTCCTGCGAAACTGAGGGGTCACGGATTTAGTAGCTAGCTTTAGCCGTAAAATCAATGGTGGGCTAATGCCAAGAAAGATTGCGAAAAAAAAGACATGGTAACTTGCTATTTTTTATTTTATTCTCAAGTTATGTATTGTTTTGAGTTTCAATTTAGCTTGGCCTCTTCCGGCTAGTCTCCTGGGTTTGAATTTTGTGAATTTTGGAATATAGACTGAAATGGCTCTTTTGTCAATTTTTTCCGACCATGCCGGTTGCCTGTATTGGTCAGTAATTTCACTATTTCACAAGTTTAACATGATTTCTTGATGATATCTAAAGAATTGGGGTTATGCTGTTGCATTTAAGTGCTCTTTATCATTTCAGGCTGATTCCGTAGACCTTTTGTTGCAGAAGTTGTGTTTGGTGTGTTGACGGTCGACAAGTGTTTCGCCGAAAACCGTGTTCTGGTGCCTTGAAAACGTAATTAATTTCCATTTCGTCCATTTCGTCAAAAAGTTCCAGTGCGTATTTCCGAATACAAGTTCAACATGGGGTCCCTATAAACTTAGAAACGGAACCGAAACGAAACGCAACGAAACGGAACGAAACGAAACGCAACGAAACGGAACGAAACGTTACGAAACGCAACGAAACGGAATGAAACGAAACGAACCAACCCCCAACGAAACGGAACCAGACCCAACGAAACGAAACGAAATAGAACGAAACAGAACGAAATAAGAACAAAATGAAGCAGAAGTATAACCTAAATTAGTTTTTTTCTTTTAAATCATCTTCCTCTTGATTGCAATTAATGCAAATAGGTAAATATTAAAATTTGATAGCAGTTGTATGCACGAAGATTAGGTTATTGCAATGAATCTGTATTATTGTTCACTTTGTTATGGAAATAAATCATCATTAAAATGTTCTTCAATTATAGGGCAACTGTCAGTGAAGCAATTACGTCGCTGCTCAGTCAAAGCAGAGGGACAATATGGGGGCCTAGATTATTTTCCTAATTTTCAGGGGGCATTTAAATTTCATCCAATAACGACGAGAGGGGCACAATACCCGTAAGCAATACCGCCATAACTGACCCCAGCCCCCAAAACGATCGCGTTGCAGTACGCAACAGTCAGTACAACGTTCATTCCTGCATCGGAACAATGGTACACGGCCATTAGCTCGAGAAAACACAAACCTCGACTCGTCAGAAAAAAATAATAATTGTCCATCAACGCTGTCTTGTCCAATTTATGTGTCCCAAGGCCAATTGCTCTCTATAATTGCGATGGCGGCGCGTCAGACCCAAGCGAACATGCGGGCGACGTCTGAGCAAACCGTTATCAGCTAAACAATTACGGGGATAACAGCAGCCGTAACTGTTGCTCGTAGGTCTCCTAGGTACTGATTCACGATATATTGATCTTAGGCTCGAGTCGTAAGGCGCCATCTGCCGCTACGTGTAAGTCTTTTGCACTTCAGGTTTGCGCAAATCGCTGCAGATGGCTGCTGACTGCTTGCGCGAATGCACCAACATGAAATGCAACCTCTGTAGTAGGTAGCCCAGCCTCCAGCATACCTATGACTCTTTCTGGTAAATTTTCTTTAAGTCTCGGCATCGGTATTTCTGATCAATACGTGGACTGGATATGTCTATCCCTTACATCCACCGAAACTCGAACTTTGCTTTAAATAGCCACCAGGTCTTTTAGCTAGGAATTATCTGACCAATTTTGCAAACTATGAACGCTTTTAAATATTACCACACGTGTATACATAACGTATATATGTACGTCTCAAAGGTAACCTTGAAAATTTTGCACATACTTTACGAAAGTTTCTTTTTTGGTGTAGTACATACAAAAATCGTTGGTCCCGGAGCAGCTGCGACATTCGCAGCCTTCGTTTGATAACGGTGTTTATCCTTAATTATAACATGTATTATCATTTTTAATCGGGCGGTAGACCGATTAGAGAGATGGAAAACTTCGGAAACCCGTCTACTCAGGACACACTGGTGTAACTGCAACTCGGAACAGCTTTTACTTACAGCGATTTAACGCTTATACCTGCTGTGATGACCTTATTATAAAAACTACTTTTGACCCAGATAACCGCACTTTTGACCCAGATAAGCGCAGGAATAGTAATTAGCGGTAAACAGGCGTTAAGTAATGTCAAGTAATCCCTTAATAACTTTTCAGTTATGTAATAAACGGCGGTTACAATTTGTTTAGTATTGAAGTATGTCATAATTACAGTATTATTAAAATCTCTGGCCAGCAAAAACTGGAGCAGTTTACTTTCAACACGATTATAAGAAATATGGTCAGTAATTAGCAGCAACTTTATGAATGAGTGCGAATCAAGTGTATTGGGTGATGTGAACACATCTTGTAGTCGTCTGCTGTCCATGTTATTCGGCAAATTTCGAGTGATCCGTTGATAGTTATACGTAGTTACGGGATCGGCCGAGTTGTGACGAGTGCTCTCCGTATATGTAGCAGGTGTTGAAAAGATAATAGGTCATTTTGGTCTTGAGAGGAATAAAATCGCAACAGGAAACATTGCTAGAAAAGAATTTGAAAATTTAGATTGCTCTGCCTAAGAGAAAACTGATGTAAATGCAACTCGTAACAGCCGTAAGTTTAAAATAGTAACTGGCTGGTCGTTTAATGTTAGCGAGGCGAAGCGTGTGAAGCTGTGGGGACAAAGGGTATAGAGTTGTGAAAAGGTTATGGCCCTCGCGGAGAGGCCATTACGTAAACATTTTCAGAATGGACTGGCGATTCATCGCTTGCAACCTTAGTACCCAGACTGTCCATTCGCAATACTGACTGATTACGCATCTCTCAGCGTATGATGTATTAACCCCTAGGCTGCTAAGTGCGACTCACTGACCTATTTTGCAGATAGTATAGATCAAGATCAGACTGTACAGAACGTGCAGTCTGATCTTGGATGTATACTGTCCGATAAGGAGATATTTCTTTTTCCAAAAAAGAATAAGTTTGACATAGAATTATTCGGGTTTTACCACCGGTTTGAAATTTCATTTCAATGTTTTAGCGGGATAAGGGTTGAATTGTTTTCACAGTCCCTTTTCCTCTTCTTCCAGCCATGGCACTACCATTTTACACTCACTTACATGTTTCTTCTTGGTGAGTTTCTACAGACTGGAATCAGTCTGTAAACCCTTGACCAAACAATCCTGTGTGGCTTTGAAAATATAGTTGGAATAACTATGTATTCAGCATGTTCTCTTTTTTCCACAGCGTTTTTCACCCATTTAAAAGATTTTCGAAATTTTGTCAAATAGAACATTTTCATCGAGGATAAAAAAAAACCCTGAAACGGTAACACAGATAAGCTCACTTACTGTTATATTCTCCATATCTGAATCAACGGACCAGGGGAAAAGTCTTTGCAGAGAGTGCAGATTCAGACCAGACTGCTCAGAACATGCAGTCAGATCTTGGATCTGTCATGCCAGTTTTCCAAGTTATTCTACTCAAGACAGAAATGGTCCTGCAAGATTTAGGCTGCTTTTCTAAGCTTAACGTGTCTATTTTTTAACAATTTAGCGCTCTAAGCGTGCAAATGTCAGCAACATGTTTGTCTCATCAGCTATTCCATATTGGTCGATTCTCATCCTTTCCACATTTCTGATAAAGAGATCATGGCTACCGCAGTTATGCTCTTACTGATTAGAATGACTCAAATACAATTACTTGTGTTGGCTATGGACAAGTAAAGTCGCTTTTGAAGACAATAAAATTGAAATTGAAGCCTAATGTTTGATATTGTTTTCCTGACTTTAAAAGCCTAGTCGATTAACTGAGTGTTTTAACTCTTAACCAAACTATCCTTTGTTAATGCCCATGAGAAAGAAGTTGAAAACATTGTGAGAAAAGGGGAAAATGCAGGTTACCATTTTCTCTTTTTCCCATGTTTTTTTACCCTTTCAACGATTCAGATCATCATTTGGTCTACATTTAATCGTCATGTGCAGATGCTTTTGATTTGGACAAGTCTAAAATTTTATCATTTGGTAAAGAGTTGACGGTTAGGGAGCTATTGGGTATCTACATTCTTTGAAAGTATAATGTAGGAGAAATTTGCCAGCAGACGTTTGGACTGGGCGATTTGGCCCGCTAAAAAATAAGTAGGACAGTTTGTCAAGATGAATATGATGTCTTGTTCAAAATGAAAAAATGAAAGGCCTACAAGCAGCCAAAAGTAAACAATTCCGAAGTTATAATGCAGACATATGTTATACGGCTTTTATATGTTACGATACAGTTACCAAAGTTGCCAAAGTTACAGAAAAGAATATATGTATTTTTTCACTCTTTTAAAGGGTTGGTAGGTACTGCTGTTCATGATGAGTGATATCTAAAACTTGATAATGGGTATTGCTGATCAGAATTGTCACATGTCTTTTACGTTCTATTGCTGTCGGCTGGCAAACATAACTTATATTTTAACCAATCGTTAAACTACTAATTTGTAAAAGACAGTTTAAAAAAGTGGGATCCTACGTAGCTCATTTGTAACGGTGTAGAATATTTTGTCCAATACATAGTTCAAACATCTACCATCTGATTTGTGATTTCAAACCACTGTAATTATTCAGTGTCGACCGATTACAGTGCTTACAGCACTTTGATGTAAAACGTGAACATTGCGAGTTCCTTCTGTGTTGGGGGAAAAGGGTTTGGGTTCTAGTTCAGTCAGTTCCCGATTTCTTAAAGTAACAGCAGCTGCCAATAGTAAACAAAGCAGGTATTGAAATACATTTAGATTTAAATCGTATCATTTAAAAGTATGGAAATTATTGTGAAAATGACAATCTGATATTGTACAGTCGGCCAAGGTGTTAGTCGCCGGCAGAGAAGCTAATTTCAAAACCAGGTTAAAAGTTTCCAGGTTACTCCATCTTTTGCTTACTTTTTTCTTGATTTTAAAATTCATTTTTCTGCCAGTGACTAACAACTGGACTTACCATACATTAACAGATTGTCATCCTCACAATATTTTCCATACTTTTGATTTGGTATGATTTAAATTTAAACGTATATTAACACCAGCATTGTGTTTTTGGCCGAGAGTGTGCCTTTAACTCATATAATTTTCACATAGACAGAGTGAATCTTTTCCTCGATATTTTCATAATAATAAATACAGTGTCATATTTTTCTTTCAAAGAAAACAATAACCTTACTGCTGTCGTGCGAATAATAATTATTATCCTTATCCGCTGTATGTCGTGCGGTAAGGTTTCCTACCCGTCAGACAGCGGTGTTGCAACCTACTTAACCCATGGGCTGCTAAGCGCGACTCACGGACCTTTTGCAGACAGTGTAGATCAAGATCAGACTTTCCCCCTAAAATACCTTTGAAATTTATAGCAAAATTTGGGTTTTTAATATAGGTTTGAAAGTTTCATTTTCAAGTATTTAGCAGGATAAGGGTTAACATTTTCAGATGACTAAGATAAGCTACTGCTTACAGTCAGATCCTGTGCGAATGTTCGGAGTCATTTATTAACGTGCTGCACATTTATTTGTAACAAAGTAATGCCTTTGAAACTGAAGATAATTTCTTCTAGACTGAATTTATCTCCCTCTGCCAGTGTAGCCATTCACCTTTAATGCGGTTCTAACGAACAGCCCTACCCATTTTCTCTTTTCAGGCCTGAATCCATCTCTTTATCTTACAGGTTCTGCTGAGACGTTCATTACATTGATTTATCATTATGGGGAAAATGTACAAATGAAAAAGAGAAATCTGTGGGGACTCTATATACTGGCAAGGGTCGACTGAAAGCATCTTGAAGGGTTGATTGATTGACGGATTGTATGGTGTTTAACGCCGTTTTCAACATTATTTCAGTTATATCGCGGCGGCCAGTGCACCTATCCATGCTTTCCTGGAGTTACTTTTACCAGTACTCCGCACAATTTTCTTTCCAAGCCACTGGCTGCTTTCCCATATGGCCATTGTCGAAACAGTGGTCAGCGGTGAGAGAAGAAGGAATCCTGCCGCAATGACTATCATCAATCCTCGGAAAGAAGTTGGCCGAGCCGGGGATCGAACCAGCGACCTCCTGTTCTCAAGTCCTGTACGCTACCGACTGAGCTACGGGACTCGGCACATCTTGAAGGGCATCGACTGAAATTCTCAAAGGTATTCAAGGCATAATATGGTGTTCGTGCGAAATATGACGGCTACCTGCGAGAGTGATATAATATCAAAATGAAACTGATTAATTGGATGATGTTTAAGGCCGTTTTCAACGTTATTTCAGATATATCGCAGTGGCCGGTGCACCTATTTATGCTTTCCTGGAGTTTCTTTTGACAGTAATACGCTCAATATTCTTTAGAAGCCACTGGCTGCTTACCCACATAAACATCGTCGAAAAAATGGTCACTGTGACAGTGGAATGAATCCTGTCGCAATGACTGTCATCAATCCTTGGAAAGAAATTAGCCGAGCATCGAACCAGCGACCCCTATTCTCAAGTCCTATACGTTACCAACTGAGCTACAGGGGCTGGGTACCAAAATGAAAGAAGAACAGAATAGAAAGAAAATATAACCCCATTTCCGTCCAAAGTCTTGCATCAAATATGTTGGAGTTTGCGCAACTTTCCCAAACACAGGCCCTGGTAACGGATTGTCGTTTAGATTAACTAATTCTGATTCTGACTAGATTTTCAAACCGGCAAATCACGCACGAGATGACGCAAAATTTCAGTTGTTTCAATGTGCTCTCCACATAAAATGTGGGATTATCCAAGAAGAATGATACAAAAGAAATATGATAAATTGAGAAAAAAAAAAAAAAAAGTGGAATATTGCTAGATTTCGTTCTATTTCGTTCTGTTTCGTTCTATTTCGTTTCGTTTCGTTGGGTCTGGTTCCGTTTCGTTGGGGTTGGTTCCGTTTCGTTTCGTTCCGTTTCGTTTCAGTTCCGTTTCTAAGTTTATAGGGACCCGTTCAACATGATATCGTTGTCGTCTCCGAAAAACTGTAACTGTTGTTCGCATGTACTGATTCACGATATATTGATCTTAGGCTAGAGTCGTGACGAGCGGTCTGCCGCTACGTGTAGGTCTTTTGAACTCCAGGTTTGCACACATCGCCGAAGAAAGCTGCTGACTGCTTTAGCCAATGCACCAACATGAGCTGCAACCTCTGTAGTAGGAAGCCAAGCCTCCAGCATACCTACGACTCTTTCTGGTAAAATTTCTTTAAGCCTTGGCATTGATATTTGTGATCAACACGTGGACTGGACATGTCCATCCCTTTCATGCACCTAAACTCGAACTTTGCCCTAAACAGCCGACAGGTCTTTTAGCTAGAAATTATATGACCAATTTTTCAAACTATAAAGGTTTTACAAATTGCCACACGTGTATACATGACGTATATATGTATGTCTCAAAGGTAACCTTTAAGATTTTGCACATACTTTAGGAAAGTTTCTTTTTTGGGGAGGCCCAGTATGTACAAAAATCTTTGGACGTGATTTTAAAACCACATGAGCAGCAATTTTTCCTAACCATTTTCACTCAGTCTTTGACCCCTAGTCAGAAACAGTCCAGAATAGCAATGAAGCACTTCCACTGGTTTAAACCTTAGAGGGCCGAATTAACCCATATGACATTCATTTCAGTGTAGAAATATAATCAAATTAAGTGCAATTTTAAGGTTGCTTTCATGTAAAAGTTTCAGCAAAGGAGACAATGTTGATCAAAGATCAGACTGCACATTGTGTGTGGTCTGATCTGAATCTACACTTGCCGCAAAAACAGCTATAGTTGTGAAAGGCACTTTAAGGTTTCAGATTATATCGATGTCGTCAGAAGAAAAACCGTAAGTTGTTTAAAAGTTTCAGCAAAGGAGACAGCGTTGATCAAATATCAGACTGTGCATTTTGTGTGGTCTGATCTTGATCTACACTTGCTGCAAAAACAATTATAGTTGTATAGTTATATCGATGTTGTTAGAAGAAAAACCGTAAGTCGTTTAAAAGATTCAGCAAAGGAGACAGTGTTAATCAAAGATCAGACCGTACATTTTGTGTGCTCTGATCTTGATCTACACTTGCCGCGGAAACATCTATAGTTGTGAAAGGCACTTTAAGATTTCAAATTACATCGATGTCATCAGAAGAAAAGCCGTAAGTCATCATAACCCTTTACCACACAGTCCCGAGTTTTAACGACCCTGATGAAGAAGACTTTTGAAAACATTGTGGGAAAAGGAGAAAATGCTGGTAACCAGCATTTTCTCCTTTTCCCACAATGTTTTCTATCCTATCAAAGACAGAGATCATTATTTGCACTACATTTAATTTGTCGTCTGCAAATGCTTTCAATTTGGTCGAGTCCTAAATTTTGTCGTTTGGTAAAGAGTTAAGGTCCATAATCCGACAGAAAAGACCTTCGTTACAAAAATGCGAAAGTTTGTGTGCGATGATTATCTCTGCTCTTAACTTTCTTTTAACTTTATTTCTATTTAGTATTATTAGTATCTAATGCATTACACTGATTGTTAACAACTGTAATATGTATTGAAAATAATGTTTGTATGTTACATGATGTAGAAAATAGAAATAAATAAAATATTGAAAAAAAAAAAAAATCGGACCCGGGGCAGCTTGGACATTCGCGGCCGTCATTTGATAAAGGTGTTTCTCTTTTAATTATAATATGTCTTATCATTTGTTAAACGTGATCATTGTAAGTTCCTTTGATGTTGGAGGAAAAGGTTTGGGTTCTAGTTCAGTCAGTTCCTGAAGTTTCTTAAAGTAACAGTAGCTGCCAAAAGTAAACAAAGCAGGTATTGAAATACATCTTTATTTATATCATATCATTTAAAAGTATGAAAATATGTGTGAAACGACAATCTGATATTGTACAGTCAGTCCAAGTGTCAGTCGCTGGCATAGAAATTAATTCAAAATCAGGTTAAAAGTTGCCAGGTAGCTCAATCTTTTGTTTACTTTTACATGATTTTAAAATTCATTTTTTTCTGCCAGCGACTAACAATTGGACTTACCACACAGTAACAAGTTGTCGTCCTCACAATATTTTCCATACTTTGATTTGGTATGATTTAAATTGAAATGTGTTTTAACATCAGCATTGTGTTTTGGCCACTATTGGGCCTTTAACTCATATAATTTTCACATCAACAGCAATTTTGCATAAGAAGAGCGAATCTTTTCCTAGATAATTTCATAATAATCAATGTAGTGTCATATTTTTCTTTCATAGAAAATAATAACCTTACTGCTGTTGTGCGAAAAAATATCCTTTTCCGCTGTATGTCGTGCGAGTAAAGATTATTATTCGCCAGTGCTGTTGCAACCCACTTAAAATTTTCAGATGACTTTCAAATAAGCGTCAGATCCTGTGCGAATGTTCCGATTTATTTATATACAATGTTGTACATTTATTTGTAACAAAGTAATGCCTTTGAAACTGAAGATGATTTCTTCAAGACAGAATTTATCTCCCTCTGCTGATGTAGCCATTCACCTCAAAGCGGTTCTAACGAACAGCCCTACTCATTTTTCCTTTTCAGTCCTGAAGCCATCTCTTTATCTTACAGGTTTTTATTGACTTATTAATATGGGAAAAATGTACAAAAAAAAAATCTGTGAGGACCCTATACTCGCTGAAAGCATCTTGAAGAGCATCAACTCATCACCACAGAGGTAATGACAGATGGTATATATTTTTTTTTTATGCGAAATATGCCGGCACCCTGCGAAAGTATATAGGCCTACTATCAGAATGAAACTGATTAATTGGATGGTGTTAAAGGCCGTTTTCAACATTATTTCTGTTATATCGCGGCGGCCAGTGTACCTATCCATGCTTTCCTAGAGTTTCTTTTGACAGTAATATGTACAATATACTTTCCAAGCGACTGGCTACTTACCCACGTAACCATCGGCGAAACAATGGTCAGCGGTGAGAGAGGAATGGATCCTGTCAAAATGACTATCATCGATCCTCTGAAAGAAATTGGCCGAGCCGGATATCGAACCAGCGACCCCCTGTTCTCAAGTCCTGTACGCTACCAACTGAGTTACAGGGGCTAGGTACCAAAATGAAAGAAGAACAGAATAGAAAGAAAATAAAATATCATTTCCATACAAAATCTTGCATCAAATATATTGGAGTTTGTGAAACTTTCTGAAAACACAGGTCCTGGTAAAGCAACTAATTCTGATTCTGACCAGATTTTCAAACCCGCAAACCACGCATAAGATGTGGCCTCTAGAGTACACGCAAGCTTTTTCGAAGATCTGGCCCTATGACCTACTTTTTGACCCAATGTGACCCAATTTCGAACTTGTCCGAGATTTTATCCAGACAAACATTCTGACCAAGTTTCATGAGGTTCTGGCTGAAAAATGTGGCCTCTAGAATGCACACAAGATAAATTTCGATGACCGCACGACGGACGACGCACGACAGACGCCAGACACAGCACGATCACAAAAGCTCACCTTCAGCACTTTGTGGTCAGGTGAGCTAAAAATAATGAACTAACTCTTTACCACACAATCCTGAGTTTTAATGACCCTAAGATAGAGAGCTTTTGGAAATGTTGTTGGAAAACGAGAAATACTGGTAACCTTTTTCCACAATGTTTGGTACCCTATCATAGACAGAAATCATCATTTGAGCTGCACTGCATTTGTCGTCTACAAATGCTATCAATTTGCTTGAGTCCAAAATTTTGTCGTTCTGTAAAGAGTTAACTCTTTACCATACAGTCCCGACTTTTAATGCCCCTGCGGAAGAAGTCTTTTGAAAATATTGTGGGAAAAGGAGAAAATGCTGGTAACCAGCATTTTCTCCTTTTCCCACAACATTTTCTACCCTATCAAAGAGAAATTCCATCAATTGGGCCACATTTAAATTGTCGTCTGCAAATGCTTTCAATCTGGACAAATCTACATTTTTGTCGTTTGGTAAAGGTTTAACCCTTTACAAAACAATCCTGTGTTTTCAAGACTCTGAGAAAGGAGCATTTTGAAAACATTGTGGGAATAGGAGAAAATGCTGGTAACCAGCATTTTCTCCTTTTCCTTTAATATTTCCTACCTTATCAAAGAGAAACTTCTTCAATTGAGCTACATTTAAATTGTCGTCTGTCAATGCTTTCAATTTGGGCATGTCTACATTTTTGTCGTTTGGTAAAGGTTTGGTATTGATATGACTACTGCTTAAATCTTTACCAGACAACAAACAAATAGACTTGCCAAAATTGAAAGCATTTACAGACGACAAATTAAATATGGCCAAAACAATAAAATGTGCTGTTGAAAGGGTAGAAAACATTATGGGTAAAGAAGAAAAATGCTGGTTACCAGCATTTCTTCCATTTCCAACAATGTTTCCAAAAGGCTCCTTCCAGGATTTTGTGGTGAAGGGATAACTTTTTACAAGACCACATAAGTACCAAACTTGTCTGCTTTTAAAGAATTTGCTGACAACTGTTGCCTAAGGAATGAAACTTGCTTTCAGTAGGGACTTTTGATAAAAACATGGTTGTATTAATATTGGTATGCAGCGATTTTAGTTTTCTCAAAGTTTTAAAAAGAGTTATAATCTGATTGTAAGGCTTTTAACCCTTTACCAAAAGGCAACATTTCAGACTTGTCCAAACAGGAAGCATTTGCAGACGACATATCGAATATGGCTCAGACATTGGTATCTGTTGTTGAAATGATAGGAAACATTTTGGGAAAAGGAGAAAATGCTGGTTACCATTTTCTCATTTTCCCAAAATGTTTTCAACAGCTTTCTTCCAAAGGGTCGTTAAAACTCAGGATTGTGTTGTATAGAGTTTAAGTCAAGTGTACTTGTAAAAACCATGCCTCATTTAATATGACCTTAACCCTTTACCACACAATCTCCACTTAAACAAGAGGGCCATGATGGCCCTGGATCGCTCACCTGAGTCAATAGGCCAAACATTCTGACCAAGTTTGAACTTGTGTGAGATTTTATCAAGCCAAACATTCTGACCAAGTTTCATTGGTATTTGACTGAAAATGTGGCCTCTAGAGCGTACACAAAGTTTTTCGAAGATCTGACCTAGTGACATAGTTTTTGACCCCACATGACCCAATTTCGAACTCGTCCAAGATTTTATCAAGACAAACATTCTGACCAAACATTGACAAGTATCTGACTGAAAATGTGGCCTCTAGAGCGTACACAAGGTTTTTCGAAGATTTGACCTAGTGGCCTAGTTTTTGACCCCACATGACCCAATTTCAAACTAGTCCCAGATTTTATCAAGACAAACATTCTGACCAAGTTTCACGAGTACCTGACTGAAAATGTGGCCTCTAGAGCGTACACAATGTTTTTCGAAGATTTGACCTAGTGACCTAGTTTTTGACCCCACATGACCTAATTTTGAACTCTTTCGAGATTTTATCAAGACAAACATTCTGACCAAATTTCACAAGTATCTGACTGAAAATGCGGCCTCTAGAGCGTACACAAAGTTTTTCGAAGATTTGACCTAGTGACCTAGTTTTTGACCCCACATGACCCAATTTCGAACTCGTCGGAGATTTTATCAAGACAAACATTCTGACCAAGTTTCATGAGGATTGGACTGAAAATGTGGCCTCTAGAGCGTACACAATGTTTTTCGAAGATTTGACCTAGTGACCTAGTTTTTGACCCTACATGAGCCAATTTCGAACTCATCCCAGATTTTATCAAGACAAACATTCTGACCAAACATTGACAAGTATCTGACTGAAAATGCGGCCTCTAGAGCGTACACAAGGTTTTTCGAAGATTTGACCTGGTGTCCTAGTTTTTGACCCCACATGACCCAGTTTCAAACTCGTCCCAGATTTTATCAAGACAAACATTCTGACCAAACATTGACAAGTATCTGACTGAAAATGTGGCCTCTAGAGCGTACACAATGTTTTTCGAAGATTTAACCTAGTGACCCAGTTTTTGACCCCACATTACCTTTTTTCAAACTCGTTTGAGATTTTATCAAGACAAACATTCTGACCAAGTTTCATGAGGATTGGATTGAAAATGCGGCCTCTAGAGCATACACAAGGTTTTTTCTAAGATTTGACCTAGTGACCTAGTTTTTGACCCCACATAACCCAATTTCGAACTCGTCGGAGATTTTATCAAGACAAACATTCTGACCAAGTTTCATGAGGATTGGACTGAAAATGTGGCCTTTTGAGCGTACACAAGGTAAAAAGTTGACGATGTACGACGGACAACGGACACAGCACGATCACAATAGCTCATCATGAGCACTTCGCGCTCAGGTGAGCTAAAAACCCCAAAAAGGAAGCCTTATGAAAACATTGTGGGAAAAGGAGAAAATGCTGGTAACCAGTATTTTCTCCTTTTCCCACAATATTTTCTACCCTTCCCAATACAAATTTTAAGTTTTGAGTCACGTTCATTTTGTTGTCTGCAAATGCTTTTCATTTGGACAAGGCTAAAATTTTGTCATTTGGTAAAGAGTTAGGACAAAATCTGCAATTTTCAAGAGATATTTTAACTCCATTGAAGACAACAATATTCTAGGCTTGTTTCAAGTAAAATTATTTTTAGAACACAAAATGAGATTAATGTCAAATAATGGGATTTGGAGAAAATGGTGGCATTTTGTCCTTTTTCCCATTGTTTTAGTGGCTTTGTTTATCTCTTTACCAAACAAAAATATTTTAGACCTGTCCAAATTAAAAGCATTTGCAGACGACATATCAAATGCGGCTCAAAACATAAAATTTGTCTTTCAAAGGGTAGAAACATTGTGGGAAAAGAAGAAAATGCTGGTTAACAGCATTTTCTTCTTTTCCCACAGTGTTTTCTAAAGGCCTCTTTCTCAGGGTTGAGAAGTCAGGATTGTATGGTAATTTAAAGGGTTAACAGGGTTTTCGGAACAATGGATTTTTAGTTAAAAATAAAAACCCTTTACCAAACAACCTCAAGTTTTCACAACCATGGGGGAAGAAAACCTTTATAAACATTTTGGGAAAAGGAGTTCTAAAATGCTGGTAAATCCTTTTTTTTTTCTTATTTTCCACAATGTTTTCTACCGTTTCATATGCAAATTAATCATTCAAGCCACATTTACCTTGTCATCTGCTAATGCTTTCAATTTGAACAAATCTAAAAGTCTGTTGTATGGTAAAGAGTAAATCCAGATGAAACATGACACCAGTATTTTGTGAAAGCCATAATGTAATCATTATGAAACAAAATTCTCAACCCTTTACCACATGATCCCCAGTTTTTACAACCCTGACAGAGAAGGGTTTTGAAAACAATTTGGGAAAAGGAGAAACTGCTGGTAACCAGCATTTTCTTTTTCCAAATTGTTTTCTACTCTGTCATAGACAAATCCCACCATTTGAGACACATTGAATATGTCATCTGCAAGTGCCTTGGATTTGCACTAGTAAAACATTTTGATGTTTGGTATTAGATTTATAACATGTGCATGTACAGACTGTATGTAATTTTCAAGAGATAGCTTAACTCTTTCCCAAACAACAAAATTTTAGAGTTGTCCAAATTCAAAGTATTTGCAGACGAAAAATTTAATGTTGCATCAATTATGAAATATGTCTTTGAAGGTAAGAAAAAGTTGTGGGAAAAGAAGAAAATGCTGGTTACCAGCATTTTCTCCTTTTCCCACAATGTTTTCAAAAGCCCATTTTCTTGAGGTTGTTAAAACTCAGCATTGTGTGGTAAAGGACTCATTTCCGAACAGCAAAAATTTAGAGTTATATTAAATGTGTTTGTTTGTTTGGTGTTCCACACCATTTCCAACATTTTTCAGTTATATGGCAACTGCCAGCACACCCATCCATGCTTTCTTGGTGATTTCTCTTATCAGTACTGTACTTCGCAAAATATGCTTCCAAAGCCACTGGCTGCTTTCCCACATAACCATTGCCGAAACAATGATCAGTGGTGATAGAGAAATGACTCCTGTTGCAATGACTATCATCAATCCTCGGAAAGAAATTGTCCGAGCTGGGGACTTGAACCAGCCACAACCACTGGTCTCAAGTCCTACAAATAACTGACAGCACTACAGGGTTCAGCTTGGTAAACGGAATGCATTGCAGATGACAATTTAACCCTTTCCCAAACAAGCCCTGGTTTTCACGTGTCTGCAGTACAAGTCTTTTGAAAACATGTGGGAAAAGGAGAAATTGCTCGTGACGAGCAATTTCTCCTTTTCCCACAGTGTTTTCTACCCGTTTGGAGAACTTTCTGTCATTTTCATCAAATTTAAAATTGTCGTCTGCAAACTCTTTCAATTTGGACCAGTCTAAATTTTATCGTTTGGGAAAGGGTTAAATATGGCTTCGTTATAAGATTTTGCTGAGAAAGAGTAAAAAAGTAAAAAAAAAACATTCTGGGAAAAGGACAAAATGCTTTCCCCACAATGTTTACAAAAGCTTTCTTTCTCAGGGTCGTTAAAACTAAGGATTGTGTGATAAAAGGTTAAGCCCTAGCAAAGTAACTGAAATACCTAAATGCCCTTACCATTTAGTATTTTCCGTTTCCCCCTATAATTAACCCTTTACCACACAATCCCAACTTTTGACGACCTTTAGGTAAAAGGCCTTTGAAAACATTGTGGGAAAAGGAGAAAATGCTGGTAACCAGCATTTTTTCCTTTTCCCACAATGTTTTCAACCCTAAAATGAACAAATTTCATCATTTGGGCAACCTGTAGTTTGTTGTCTACAAGTGCTTTCAATTTGAATCAATCTAAACTTTTGTCATTTGGTGTGTGTGATTTAGACAGCAGCTTAAAACAATATCACAAAACTGTACAAATTACATAAAATCTGGAACTTCATTTGCAATGTTTCTTGATGGACTATGAGCCAGCTAGGGTTCACACCCATTACCATATATAACAATGCAGGCAACACTGACTTCCCTGGCTGGCTATAAGATAAAGATAAAGGCTTGGCTTAATCCATTACCAAACAATTCCAAGTCTTAACAAATCAGGGAAAAAAAGCTACAGAAAAAAAACTGTGGGGAAAGGAGAAAATGCTGGTAACCTGCATTTTCTCCTATTCACACAATGTTTTCCACCTTTTCTAAGATAAATCTGATTATTTGAGCAACTTTTAATTTTTCGTCTGCAAATTTTTTCAGATTCAACTAGTCTAAAATACTGTCATCTGGTAAAGAGGTAAGTATTAAATTACACACAGAATTCAGAATGTAGTTTAACCCTTTCCCAAACGATGAATTTTAGACTGGTCCAAATTGAAATAGTTTGCAGACGACAATTTTAAATTTGATAAAAATGACAGAAAGTTCTCCAAAAGGGTAGAAAACACTGTGGGAAAAGGAGTAATTGCTTGTTACGAGCAATTTCTCCTTTTCCCACAGAGTTTTCAAAAGACTTGTACTGCAGACACATGAAAACCTGGGCTTGTTTGGGAAAAGGTTAAAATAATCCACTTGAGAGAGTATAACAAATAAAGGCTTCAAGTATGTTTTGAATCCCAGGTGACACTGTTTATGCCTGTAATTTTGCTTACATAGCTATAAGCTCTCTCTTTCCCTTTTGTATGTTACTTTAACTCTTTACCGCACAATCCCAACTTTTAACAACCTTGAGAAAGAAGCGTCTCAAAAACATTGTGAGAAAAGGAGAAAATGCTGAAAACCTGCATTTTCTCCTTTTCCCACGTTTTCTACCCTTCCAAAAACAAATTTCAATTTGTACACTGGTCCAAATTGGGAGCTTTTGCAGACGACAAATCAAATGTTGCTCAAATGACGGATTTTGGCAAAGGATGGGTAGAAAATACTGTGAGAAAAGGATAACAAGAGGACCATGATGGTCCTATATTGCTCACCCGAGTACCAAGCAGTAAAGGTCTACAATGAAGATAAATACCAAATATCGAAGTGCAAGGCCAAAGCTCTAGGTCTTCTTGGTTTAGACAAGATGATAATCTTTCTTAGCCAAACCCATTTATATAAATATTTGTGAGAAGTTTGAATGATATTTGTCCAATAGTTGTTAAAAAATAGGGAGAACAAGAAATTTCATCAAAGGAAAATACCTTTGTAAAAATTCAATGAACCGTCACCAAAATATAATATGCACATTCTTGCTTGGCACCGAGTCTCTCTAAAGTTTGAATGAAATCTGTCCTGTAGTTGTTGAGAACTAGCTCTGACAAGAAAATGCTACAGAAAGACTGATGGATGGATGGATGGATGGATGGATGGACTGACAAGCTGACTCCTATATACCTCCAGAACAGAGTTTTGAAGGAATAATCACAAAGCCCGAGGACTTTTGGTGTGTGGCAAAAAGTTGCCTGATTTGAATAAACTTAGTACAGAATGTTTGCCGATTCAAGACTTTCTATACAAGTTAGTATTATAATGTTGTTAAATACACCAACAACTACAGTGGTTGTCCAGGGACATGTTCATGGGTAATTGCTTTTGTAAACACATAAACAATGTATTTACACTTGCAACAGTCTTGCACCAACCTTTCAATGCGTCCAGCTTACAAAAATTTGACCTTCAAGTGTGACATTGACCTTGCCCCTACATGAAGAGATCTTTCAAATGGTGCTTCAATTCATGGTGGAGTATATGCGTATATGCCCAAATCTATCGGGGGGAGGGGGCGTGGGGTTAGATACATCCTAACAGCCAGAGAGAAAAATGTTGTCAAAGCCTTTAACCCTTTACCACATGGCAAAATTTTAGATGTCCAAATTGAAAGCATTTGCTGACAACATTTTCATATTGGCTCAAGTGACACAATATTTCTTTGATAGGGTAGAAAACTTTGTGGGAAAAAGGAGAAAATGCTGGTTACCAGCATTTTTTCCTTTTCCCACAATGTTTTCAAAAGTTTTCACAGAATGTTTCTCATCATATGACCTAGCACATATTGTCAAGGTTCTGCAATTTATAGCTGCATCATGGAAAAAGGGGTCTTCATGTTATATTTCATTTTTCACCAATATCTCTTTAATTACTGGACATATCTCAACAGATTTGGATGAAATTTTCACACATCAAGTGACCTAGTGCATATTGTCAGGGTTTTGGAATTTATTGCTGTGTCATGGAAAAAGGGGGCTTCATGTCAAATTTAAACTGCATCCGTCCGTCCTGAATAGATAAAAGGAAAAAATGATCAGGTGGGAACCAAGACTAGGGGTACGCAAGACAGGATGTTTTATCAGACAGTGTAGATAAAGATCAGATTGCAGTTGGATCTTGGATATATATGCCTTATATTCTGCAAGATAGTTTTGCCTACAACACAGTCTTGAAATGCATATTACTTGGTCTATCTTTATCTCTTTACCAAACAAAAATTTTAGACTGGTCTATAATTCAAAGCATTTGCAGACAACAAAATAAATTTGTCTCAAAAAATGAACTTAGATTTGGGATGGGTAGAGAACATTGTGGAAAAAGTTAAAAAAATCCTGGTTACCTGAGTGCTTGGCCCAACTCAGAGATTTAAACTTGACATCCCTACATAGCTAGCCCTGTAGGTAATGAGCTAACAGGCTTGGCTCAAATCATTAACAAACAACAAAATTTAATCCTTAAACCCAAAGGCCATTTTCATTCCAGAATGAGTCCAAGATGATAACAACTGTGTGGGTGCCTTTCGTCTGCAGTGTTTCAACAAAACAAACAGTATAGATCAATGATCGGACTGCACATTTTGTGCAGTCTGATCTTGATCTACACTAGACACAAAGTGTTTTTAACAACCCTGAAAGAGAGGGCATTTGAAAACACTGTGGGAAAAGGAGAAATTGCTGGTAACCAGCATTTTCTCCTTTTCCTGCAATGTTTTCTTCCCTATCAAAGACAAAGTGCTTGATTTTAGCCACTTGGATGAATCTAAATTTTTGTCATTTGGTAAAGAGTTAACACAATTGTCAACATTAGTCATATAAGGGCAGCAAGTGTACCTACCTATGCATTCCTGGAGTTTCTTTTGATGAATACTTTACCCAACTCTTTCCAAGCCACTGGCTGCTTTCCCAAATCACATTTATTTCGCAGTTTAGGTGTTAATTCTTGTCTGTTATATGACCAATTAAAATTGTCTGTTATACAAATAAAGTTACTCTGTCTTGTACTGATGAATTAATCTGAGGACTATTAATTGACCTTTTTAATTAATAGGAAGCAATCCCAATTTTGCCAAGTCATGGTTATTCTTTAACCCTTTACCACACAATCCCGACTTTTAACAACCCTGAGAAAGAAGCCTTTTAAAAACATTGTGGGAAAAGGAGAAAATGCTGGTAACCAGCATTTTCTCCTTTTCCCACAATGTTTTCTACCCTATCCAATAAATAACTCACCATTTAAGCTACACTTAATTTGTCATCTGCAAATGCTTTCAATTTGGCCCAGTCTAAAATTTTGCCGTTTGGTAACGAGTTAAAAAAAGATAAGAAGTACATATTTCAAACTAGTACAACAATTTTATTGGAAATATAATACTTATTGACAGGCTGAAAGATTTCACTGGATTAATTACTGACTGATGACAAGCGATTTTATTCACGATCAGTCTGCAAAAAACATTTCCTTCACAAACTAAAGCAAAAACATGACACAAAAACAAAATAAGTATTAAAACTCTATGTAACAATATACATGTAATTGTAGGCACTATATAACGATCACACATTAAAGATAATGTTACAAAATATCTATAAATAGCAACAACGTATGATTGGTCAAGGTAAGCTGGTGTCTTTAAATTCTTAATTTTCATTGGCTTCCTACACTATGTTTATTTCCAAGCCAGTTTTGGCCTGGTCAAAAAAGAAGTCTCAACTGTGAATGACACAGTTGTCATACTCATTATTCATCTCAGTTCAGCAAGGAGGGAGTTTAGGAAAACATAGTGAGAATAGGAGAAAATGCTGGTAATTGGCAATTTTTCATTTGCCCGCTGTTTTCTATCCTGTCAAAAACAATTTATAATTTTTTGACCCAGAATCACTGAATGGCTGTTTTTAAATCCTCACAATGTGGAAAAGTCCTTAATTGTTCCAGCCGGCCCAAGATTTAAAGATTTCCAAATTATTTCAAAGTTACCAAGTTATAATTTCCATATAAATATACCTTTTAACCCTTAAAGTGCCTTTCACAACTAAAGTTGCCAAAGCTGCCAGTGTAGATCAAGATCAGACTGCAGAAAACATGCAGTCTGATCTTTGATCTATACTGTCCGATTTGCTAAATCTTTCTAGATATATACAAACATGAAATTGCAATATTAGTGTCTTATTTTTCAGATGAAAATGCCTGTTGGATTTACTCAGGATTTAAGGGTTAACATCAATTTCATGAGCAAACGCTCTTTTTTGCCAAATTGATTCTGAAGCAGACAAAAACCACAGTTTGCTGTCTCTTACAAGTTTCTCCTTTGCCTCACTTATGCTAGTTTGTGGTATGTCTAAAAATAGCTTGTAGAGTAATGATGTGTCTAAAAATAGACTATAGTAGACTATGTCTAAAAAATAGGCTGTATAGCAATGTACAAATTCTTTACCAGACAACAAAATTTTAGACACGTCCAAATGAAAAGCATACATGTGCATATGCAAATGACATTAAATATGTCCTTAAATAATTTGAATAGTCTATGAAATAGTAGAAGAAATAGTGGAAAAAGGAGAAAATACTGGTACTACAAGCACTTTCTCCATTTCCCACTAGGTTTTCAAAACCTTCTGTATCAAGAGTTGTAAAAACACACTGGATTATTTGGTTCGAAGTTAGAAAACTAACAATGCAAACAGTTTAAAAACTAGCTAAAAAATCTCAATATATCTAACATGAAAATAAGCCATGAAAGCAAAACCACTGATTGCTCACACTGACAGTACTAAACATTAACACAGAACCTCCTTTAGGTGATGTCTTTTTTTTTTTTCTCATCTGCACAGCATCTAAACAGCAGACAACCGTTTAGAACATTGTGGTACAGGAAGAAAATGCTCCTAACCAGCAATTTCTCCTGTGGCCACAGTGTTTCACATGCATTCATCTTCTGCAACATGATTGTTGACTATTTATGCTTAATAAGGTCTATTTTTGACTCTTTAGCAATAAATTTTTAAACTCAGCTTTATTGAAAGCAATTGCAAAAGACAAACATGGCTCAATTGATTGAATTTGTCTTTGAAAGAGTAGAAATCATGTGGGAAAAAGAGCAAATGCTGATTATCAGCACTTTCTCCTTTTCCCACATTTTTTTTATTTTTTCAACAATCTTCTTCTTCAAGGTTGTCAAAACATAGGATTCTGTTTCCAGGTGCAATATTCGCATTCTTGAAAACAATTTTAGCTTTTATACCTGGGATTTTCTAAATTTGAAAGCAACAAAACTTCTGATTCTCTAATCCAAATGGTTTACCCAATCAGAAGTTGTGTTAGTTTCAAATTTTGATAATTCTGGAGAATAAGACTAAGAATCTCCCTAAAAATGGTTGGCAAATACAGACACAGGAGATATCTATGTTAAATATTAGTATCAAATAAATCAGTGCAAATATACATACAGAATTTCACTACTTATGATTTTATGCTCCTTTATACACTCAATCTATGTTCTGGCACACAGCTCATCTGCTCTTGTGTCTTTGTGCTCAACCATCACATTATAAACTCAACCATCATTTTATAACAATCAGGCCTCCAACAAGCTGCCAGTGTCATTTTGAATATGTGTAACCCTTTTCCAAACAAGTCAATGTTTTAATGATCCTGAAAAGAGGGCATTTGAAAACACACAAATGAGCCATGCTCTGGCAAAATGGGACTTAATGCATCTCTGTGATACATGATAACAAGCAAGTTATCACATGATTGTGTATCCATAAAATCCATTATATCTGACAACTGACTGAATCATGAGGTAGCCTGGTCCTTTGACATGGCTCAATTAATGGAATTCGTCTTTTATAGGGCAGCAAATGTTGTAAGAAAAGGAGAAAATACTAGTTACAGGTAATTCTTTTTTTTTTTCCCCACCTTGTTGCCAAAGGTTTTTTCTTTTTCGTAGAGTTATTCAAACTCAGGATTGTGTGGTAAAGGGTTAAACAGCCCTGCTTACAATCATCTGTAGCAGGCAATGAGAAAACATGACATGAGGATACAGATTTGAGTTTAACTACATTCAAAGCACAAACAAATATTACTATTTGTAGCAATATTTACCTACCATATATATGATAAATATATGGATGATTATTAACAAGTGAATGTATAAAAATAAAAAGTTTAAGCAAAGGAAAATTACATATTTATCCTTAAATTTTATAAACCTTTTAACACATGACATAATTTTAAAGTATTCTGCTTTGTTGACATTTGCAAATAACAGAATTTGTTTTTGAAAGGATAGAAAACTTTCCGGGAAAAAGAGAAAATGCTGGTTACCAGCATTTTCTCCTTTTCCCACAATGTTTTCTACCCTACCAAAGACAAATTCCATCATTTGAGCCACACTAAACTGTCATCTGCAAATGCTTTCATTTGGACGAGTCTCAGAATTTGTGTGGTAAGGAGTTAAGTGAGGTTTGACCCATGACCCCCTGATCACGAATCCTATGCCTACCAAAATTATTTTGAAGTCCATTGGAAGATGCAAAAGCTATGGTCTAGGCAAATACAGACAGATGCGTGAACTTTTGACAAGTGGGCTTGACAATACGATAAATCTAAGCACTTATATTTTTAACTAGGAAAGAAAAGTCACAAAAAATAATATCCAAAAGAAAAACAATACATGAATCGTACAAAAGTAACCATACTATTATTAAAACAACAAAAACAAAAGCATGTTAATCTTAATTCGTTACCAAATGATCTTGTATTTTAACAACCATCAGGATAAAGGTTTTTGAAAATAGAGAAAATGCTGGTAACCAGCACTTTCTCCTTTTTCAGCAATGTTTTCTACTCATTCAAAGACAAACTTATACTTTGAACAGAATTCAATATGTCATCTATAAATGTTTCCAATATTGACAAGTCTAAATTTTATCATTTGGTAAAGAGTTAACAAAATAATTATTAATGATTGTTCGTCATAACTTTTTTGCTACTAAATACTCCTACTATTCTCACATTCTAAAATTCCTTATCTACTCAACATGATGATCTTTTGATACAGGTTAAGATGAACAAATGATTGTGTAGATCAAAATCAGACTGCTCATGGTGTGCACATTTTGTGCAGTCTGATCTTGATCTACACTATCCACAACAGCCATTGATGCCACACAGTCACAAGCTTTAATGATCCTGAAGAAAAAGGATTCTGAAAACATTGTGGAAAAAGGACAGAAATGCTAGTAAACAGTATTTTCTCTATTTTTCACAATGTTTTCTACCGTATCAATACCAGTGGTTTAAGACCCTGCATTAAGAGGCTTTCTAAAACATTGTGGGTAAAGGAGAACATGCTTGTCACCAGCATGTTCTCCTTTTCCCACAATGTTTTCTACCCTGTTACAGACAAATGTCATCTGAGTCAAATTAAACCCTTCACAATTGGCCAAAATCTGGACTTGTCCAAATCGAAAGCATTTTCAGTCAACAAAATAAAGGCATATTAAACTTTGGGATTTGTTGTTGTAATGGTAGAAAACATTGTGGGAAAAAGAGAGATTACAGTTAACCAGCATTTTCTTCCCTTTCCACAAAAATCTTTCATCCGAGGTTCATAAAAAAAAAAAACATGATTGTTTGGCCAACAGTAATTTGTCATCTACCAATGTTTTCAACAGAGACTGGTCGAAATTAGCCTTGCTCCTGCAAAAGGGGTTTAATGCATCGCCCTGATGCATTGTACCAAGCAAGATGTTACATAATCATGGATCCATAAAATCCATTTTATCGAACAACTATCTGGATCATGAGTTAGACTGGTCCTTTGACATACAGACAATTTAAAAATAGTGAAAAGTTTTGGCCCTTGTCAGCCTGCGCAGAATGTGCAGGCTGACCTGGATCAACACTTTTTGCAGATGAATTAAGCCGCCTTTTCACAGAGCATAGCTCAAATGTTTGTCGTCTGGAAAAGAGCCAACATGACCATAGTCCATCTGTATGAATATCCACCTAGGGTGGACAAACCTGACAAGTCTATAATATAATAACCACTGTAAAGAGAAAACAATGGCGATAACATCCAAGTAAATAGGAAGCTTGATAAACATTAAGGTAAATGGAGAAGAGAATAAAAACCCTTTACTAAACAATCCCAAAGTTAAACGACGCTAAAACGGAAGACTTTAAAAACATTTAGAAGAAAGGAGAAACCAGCAGGTAACCAGCATTTTCTCTTTTTCCACTATGTTTTTAACCTTATAACATACAAATCCAAACATTTAAACCAAATTCAAGTTGTTGTCTGCAAATGCTTTCAATTTTTACCAGTTTTAAATTTTGGTTTCTGGTAAAGGGTTAAACTAGCACAATTTCTCCATTTGTCAATCTTTTCACTTTTAGTGAATCCCGAAAAATACAACACTTGTATAAAACACACAACTACAATGCAACACTCTTAATAGTATAATCTTAGCACAATATGATCAACATGTAAAATATACCTCTCTATAACAGAAAGCACTGCTTTTGTAACAAATATCGAACAGAGAATATAATTCAACATAGAAGGGGCTGCATGTGACAGATATTACAGTATGCCATTTCTATTATTTGTTAGCTATGCACCTCTTAACTCTTTACCAAAAGACAAAATTTTAGACTGGTCCAATTTGAAAGAGTATCTGCAGACAACAAATTAATTGTAACTAATCTGATGTTTTCTGTCTTTGATAGGGTAGAAAACATTGTTGGAAAAGGAGAAAATGCTGGTTACCAGCATTTTCTCCTTTTCCCACAATGTTTTCAAAAGGCTTCTCTTTCAGGGTCATTAAAACTCAGGATTGTGTGATAGAGTTAAACTGGTAGCCTGTTATCAAACTTTGTCTCAACAACAGGTAAGACCAGATGTAACAAGGCAGGAATCTGCCTGGTTCACAATTTCATGAGATATTGTGAGACTTGGAAATTTAACTTGTTGTATTATTTATAAATGCAGCGAGATGAACCTGATCTATGAAAGATTAAACTGAAAAATGATCATGGTCAGAAAAATCTTTGTCTATTATAGCCAGAGATAGAATAATTCTCCCTTATTTTAAAACAGGAATTATGGCAATCTGTCTGATTGGTGGATTCGGTACATATGAAAACCAATAGTTGTCCTCGATATCTGTGTTGCCATGTTGTCTACTGGATAGTTACAGGAGATACAACAGGTACCAGTTTATGCACACCTTTAATCTTTCACCAAATAATCCTGTATTTTACAGACCCTGAGGAAGGAGGCTTTGAAAAACATTGTGGGGAAAGAAAAAAATACTGGTACACAGCTTTTTCTCCTTTTCCAACAACGTTTTCTACCCATTCAAAGACAAATTTGATCATTTAAGACACATTTAATTTGTTTTCTGTAAATGATTTTGATTTGGAGAAGTCTGAATTTTTTTGTCATTTGATGCAGAGTAAATCAAATTGCCAAAATGTTTTCCTCAGTGTTACACAGTGTCATTGTTGGAATAGAAGCAGTTGCAACATATAATCCTTTACCAGATATCTCCTGTTATAATAACTCTTTACTTAACCCTTTCCCAAACGACAAATTTTGGACTGGTCCAAATTGAAAGAGTTTGCAGACGACAATTTTGAATTTGATGAAAATGGCAGAAAGTTCTCAAAAAGGGTAGAAAACACTGTGGAAAAAGGAGAAATTGCTCGTTACGAGCAATTTCTCCTTTTCCCATAGTGTTTTCAAAAGAACTGTACTGCAGACACGTGAAAACCAGGGCTTGTTTGGGAAAGGGTTAAGACATTTATTTGGTAACAACCACTCCCTCCTTTTCGAATAATGTTCTCTGTACTGTCAAAGACAAATACCATCATTAGAGACACATGTAATTTGTTGTTCGTAATTGCCTCCAATTTCGTCAAATCAGAAATTTTGTCCTTTGCTAAAGAGTTAATAGATGAAACATGTATTTTTAGTCTGGCAGTAAAGATATAAAGTGGTATCCTGGCAACTTCAGGGCAGACTGTGCAAGAAAAATCTCAAAAATAAAATGTAAATGTTACAGTGTAGAACCATGACCAAAAGTTCAGCCCTTTGATCTGCACTTACTTGAGAGCACCTTTATTTGTATCTTGTAGTGTTAAGCCTTTACCACACAATTCCAAGTTTCAATGACTCTAAAGAAACATGATTTCGAAAACATTGTGGAAAAAAAATGCTGGTAACCAGCATTTTCTCACAATGTTAGCTATCCTTTCAGAAACAAATTCCATACTTCTACTCACATTAAATTCTTTCAATTTGGACCATTCTAAAACTTTTTTGTTTGGGAAGAGAGTCAACTTGTCATCCACAAACAAATCTTAGGTTTGTCCAAATTGAAAGTACTTGCAGACCACAAATTAAAATAATTATGACTACAACTATGGGAATTCTTTGTGAAGGATAGAGAGTATTGTGGAAAAAGGAGAAGATGTTGGTTACCAGCATTTTCTCATTTTCCCACAATGTTTTTATAAACCTGTATCCAAAAAGTTTTTAAAACTCAGGATTGTTTGCTAATGGGTTAACACTTCAAGGTAAGTTTACTAATTTTCTATCTATAGGTTTTCAATCATTTAACCATTTAACCCCTTAGAGTGCCAAACCTGAAGGACATTTTCAGTCTAGAAGTATGACAAGTTGCTTTAGATCAGAATGTCTAAGCAAAGTCGACAGTGAAGATCAAAGATCAGACAGCATTTTTGTGCTGTCTGATCTTAGATCTACAATGGTGAGAAAAATGCAATTTGAGTTTTGTAAGGCGCTTTTAGGGTTAAAATTTGTAGTTTTGTAGTTTTACAATAAATACATTTTGAGACCTCAGCGCTACAACACTCATGATCCTACATACATGCAAAACAGTATAAACTGTGATATTAGAACTGTCCTAGGCCAAAAAAAAAAAAAAAATACTCTCTTCCCCCCCACCCCACAACCCCACAAAATAGTTGTCTTGTCCCTGCATCAGGATGAAAAAGTGACACAAAGGACCACAACTCCTGCAATTACCCATCAATCATAATGACATGTGTTGGTACACAAGTTTCCATAGTAAAAAGGCTTCTGTTAATGCTTTACCAAAGATTCCCCAGTTTTATCGACCCTGACAAGCAAGGCTTTTGAACGCATTGTGGAAAAAGGAGAAAATACCTATTACCAGCATTTTTCTCCTTTTCTCACAATGTTTTCTACCAATTCAAGGACAAACAGTATCAACTGAAAAGCATTTGAATGGTTGCTGTAAATTCCTTCAATATGGATGAATCTAAAATTTTGCCATGTGATAAAGGTTTATTAAGTTTACAGCCAAACTAGTTGAAAAATGTAGAAGTAGAAGAGGACAAAAAAGTGCATCTCCAGTTTGACAGGCAGACAGAGGGACAGACAGACAACCCTATTCCTGTATATTTCTCCCAGCTCCCAACTTTGTTGTGGGGGAGGTAAAATAATTGAGCACGCTGACATAGGTCGGAACTCTTTCCTATTGGTCAATTTTCTGCATGTCCAAGGACCAGTCTACCTCATGATTCAGTCGATTGTAATAGTGTCTTTGTAAAATGTTGAGAATCATAATATATCATACAGCACTGCCAGACAAAATAAAATCAGATACAAGTGGTAATGAGAATAAGAATAATTATGGGATTTACCTAACTCTTTACCACACAATGACAAGTTTTCACAACCCTGAGGAAGAAGCCTTTTGAAAACATTGTGTGAAAAGGAGAAAAATGCTGGTAACCAGCATTTTCTCCTTTTCCCACAATGTTTTCTACCATATCAAAGACAAACTCCATCATTTGAGCCACATTTAAATTGTCATCTGTAAATGCTTTCAATGTGGATAAGTCCAAGATTATCTCATTTGGTAAAGAGTTAACTCTTTCCCAAACAACAAATTTTAGACCCTTTTAAATTGAAAGCATCTGCAAACAACAAATTTGATGTGTTACAAATATACTTAAGTTCTTTGACAGGGTAGGAAACATTGTGGAAAAAGGAGAAAATGCTGGTAACCGACATTTTCTCCTTTTGCCACAATGGCTTCATTCCTCAGGGTCATAAAAACACGGGATTGTTTGGTAAAGGCTTAACTTGCCAGATATGAAAAATTTACAATTGACATTGACAGTAATGGAAAATTTACCCTTGACAGAAAATTAAAAATTTACAGCTAAACAGAACCCTGTTATTTTTTTTGTCTTTTTGTGCATTCAATCAATAATTCACTACACAGATTCCCCTTTACATAAAAATTTGTTCTTCAAGCTTCCATTTTGTGTTTTGTTACTTGACAAAAAGTAAATTTAAGCAAAAATATCTATCAAAACCTTTTATCTGTAACAAAATAATGAAAAACTCATTTTGTTTTGTTGTTTAACTCTTTACCAGACGACAAAAGTTTAGATTTCTCCATATTGGATGTATATGAAAATATCCTATACGATGAAACTCATCAGTAAAAATAAAGAAAATATTATTGGTAAAGGTTACAATGCTGGTCACCAGCAGTTTTTCTTTTTCCCCACAGTGTTTTCAAAAGCCCATTTCCTTGGTGCCATAAAAAAATTTTAATCATTCAATAAAGGGATAAAACTACTGCATGTACAAAAAATAGCAACTGTAAGAAAGACTAAAATAGCAAACATGCACACACTTCAATACTTATTGACATCCATATTGAAATATCTTCACACTCAAGAAAAGGGCTAATGTCGTATTTTGAATCTTCTTCTAAGTTTTATAACTTGTACAGTTTAAGTGTATAATTCAGTCTTTTTTTTTTTGGTTTGTTCAAATCTACATCTTTTATTCAGACTACACTGGAAGCCAGGGTTATGATTTCTTTGCCCATTTCAAATCGTCCACTCTGGGTTTGATTCCAGTGAAATACTCGATCAGTCCTTCGATCTGTGTCCAAAAGCCAATCTGCTCTAACGGGAAATTCAACCATCCTGTCGTAATGCAGAAATATGTCTCATGTGGCGCCACATGGTGGATACGATGGTGCTTGCGTGGCAGGATAATATGGAGATCTTGTAGAGTGGTGATCCATTTTGCTAACCCGAAGTAGGTGTGGGACCATTTATGGAACTGAAAAAATTTACAAAAATATAATCATGTGCATAAAGCAATAAAACCATACAAAACCTGTTTCAATCATGGAAGCACAGAAACACAAATGCTTCTGAAATCAGTTTTGGTATAAGGGCGGAAAACATTGTGGGAATAGGAGAAAATGCTGGTTACCAGTATTTTCTCCTATTCAGTATTTTCCCACAATGTTTTCCAAAGCTTTTTTCCCCCCTGAAACAACTTTTTAGTCTTGCAGAAAATCACATTTGAAAACATCCTGGGAAAAAAGGACAAACTACTCATGTTTTTTGTGTATTATAGGATTTCAAGATCTGTTTGGCAGGCTAAGGAGTAATATTGACACTCAATGCCCAAACCTAAATTCTGTGTAAACACAGAGTAACTGAACGAGTAAACAGTTACAAACATGAACTTTGCTTGTGAATTTAATAACCCTAACCAAAGAAAGAGCCCATTACCACAAAATTCTGAATTTCAACAAACCTGAAGAAGAAGGCTATAGAAAACATTGTGAAAATAGAGAAAATGTTGGTAACTAGCATTTTCTTCTTTTTTTTCACAATTGCATGTATTTCTATCCTTTTGAAGTGAAATTTCATCATTTGCGCCAGGTTTTAAATGTCATCTTATATGGTTTCAATTAGGACAGGTATCTTCAACATCACTTCAGTTATATCATCATTGCCGAAGCACCTATCCATGCTTTTCTGGAGTTTCTTTTACCAGAACTCCAAGAAAGATGCCTTTTGAAAACATTGTGTGAAAAGGAGAAAATGCTGGTAACCGGCATTTTCTCCTTTTCCCACAATGTCTTCTACCCTTTCAAAATCCAGATTTCAAATTTTTGAGTCCCAGTTAGTTTGTTTTCTGCAAGTGCTTTCAATTTGGACTAGTTTAAAATTTTGTCGTTGGGTAAAGGGTTAATGAAATGGACATTTTCAGTCCATATTGATGCAGATAGGGCATTTCAAAATCTGCAGAACAAATTGCAAGCTCTGCACAGTCTGATCTTGATATACACCATCTGCAAAAAAATTCAATCTAGGTTCAGCACTGTAAGGGTTAAGAATAGATACAATTATTTCCATTCCAACTTTATCTGATTATACCATCAACTGAAAAAGGTTTTAATACAGTCAATATGACTGGTCCTTTTTTGAAAAGGACATCTCAAAAGGACAATTATATTATTTTTTGGTATTTATGTTCAGTTCCTATCCCTTTACAACACAGTTCTATTTTAATAACAACCTTGAGAAAGAAGGCTTTTGAAAACATTGAGGGAAAAGGAAAACCTGTTGGTTACCAGCATTTTCTCCATTTCCAACAATGCTCTCTACCCCTTTCAAAGATGAATACAATCATTTGAGCCCTGGTCAATTAGCTATCTATAAATGCTTTCAATATGGGTCGGTGTAAAGTGTTGTCTTTGACTCTTTACCACACAATCCCAAGTTTTAACAACCCTGAGAAAGGAGCCCTTTGAAAACATTGTGGGAAAAGGAGAAAATGCTGGTAACCAGCATTTTCTCCTTTTTCCACAGTGTTTTCTAACCTTCCCAAAATATAAATTTCAATTTTAAAGTCACATTTATTTTGTCGTCTGCAAGTGCTTTCTATTTCAACCAGTCTAAAAATTTGTCGTTTGGTAAAGAGTTAATGGTAACAAGTAAACAATCCACAAAAGCAAGGTCATTATGTTAAGCTTTTCTTGATCGTTAACCATAAATACAGCTTTTTATGCAGAAGGCCCACTTAAAATAGAGACATGACAGAATATAAATAAGGACATGGCAGAATATAAATAGAAATTTCTAAGTTTTATTTAACTCTTAACTCTCTACCACACAAGAAAAATTTAACCTGATCCAAATTGAAAGCATTTGCAGAGGACAATTCAAATGCAACTCAAATAATGGAATTTGTCTTCGATAGGGTACAAAACATAGTGGGAAAACGAGAAAATGCTGGTTACCAGCATTTTCTCCTTTTTCCCACAATGTTTTCAAAAGGCTTAATCAAATTCTTTCTAAGGGTCGTTAAAAGTCGGAATTGTGTGGTAAGGGTTAAACAGACCACGTAATTATGCCTTTGTCTAAATTGTAAGCATTTGCAGATGACAAATGTAACGAAAAACACAAATTTTGCCTTTAATAGGGTAGAAAATATTGTATGAAAAAGACAAAATGCTGGTTACCAGCATTTCCTCCTTTTCCCACGTTTTCAAAAGCTTTCTCACCAGTAGTGGGTTGTTTAGTCAGGATTGTAAGGTAAACAGTTAACCCTTTACCACACAATCCCAACTTTTAACGACCCTGTAGAAAGAAGGCTTTTGAAAACACTGTGGGAAAAGGAGAAAATGCTGGTAACCAGCATTTTCCCCTTTTCCCACAATGTTTTCTATCCTACCGACAACAAATATCATATCATTTGGGCTATATCTAATTTGTCATCTGCAAATGCTTTCAACTTGGACCAGTCTAAAATTTTGTCGTTTGGTGAAGAGTTAATGGGATATGGCTGTGGGAAAGCAGCCAGTGGCTTGGAAAAAATACTGTGTGTAGTATTGGTAAAAGAAACTCCAGGAAAGCATGGATAGATGCACTGGCCATCGCGATATAAGAAATGATGTTGAAAACGTCATTAAACACTATACAATCAATGGGTTATGGCTCTTGTTCCCCATAATGTTGCATACAGTGTACAAAGGGTATTTTCTCAACCTTTACAATGTTATGCCTTTTGGTCAGGATTTTGTCATTGTTCGGAGGTAACCATTCACCAAACAAAAAAAGTTTAGACTTGTCCAAATGAAAAGCATTTGCAGGCAACAAGGTAAATTATGGCTTACATGAAGGTATTTGTAAATGAAAGGGTCAGAACTATTGTGGTAAGTGGAAAAAAATCCTAAAACGACCTATAAAATAATTGTTTTAAAGCATTTTTACCCCTTTAACTGATCAATTATTAAATTCCTTTAACCCTTTACCACATGGCAATATTATAGACACTTCCAGATTGAAAGCATTTGCAGATGACAAAATAAATATGATTCAAAAAATGGAAATTGTTTTTGGAAGGATAGAAAACATTGTGGGAAAAGAAGAAAATGCTGGTTACCAGCATTTTCTCCTTTTCCCACAATGTTTTCAAAAGGCTTCTTTCTAAGGGTCGTTAAAAATCAGGATTGTGTGGTAAAGGGTTAAATTCAATTACTGCTTTAACCTTTTACCAGACAAAAAAATCTAACACTTGTGCATATTGAAAGCATTGAGGACTGCAATATAATTGTTGCTTAACCCTTTACCAAACAACAAAATTTTGGACCGGACCAAATCGAAAGCATTTGCAGACGACAAAATAAGTGTATCTCAAATGAGAATTTCTGTCTTTGATAAAGTATAAAACATTGTGGGAAAAGCAGAAAATACTGGTTACCAGCATTTTCTCCTTTTCCCACAATGTTTTCAAAAGGCTTCTTCTTCAGGGTCGTTAAAACTCAGGAACTCTTTACCAAACGACAAAATTTTGAAACCATTTACATACGACAAAATGAAAATAGCTCAAGTTTTGGTTTCTGTCCTTGATAGGGTAGAAAACATTGTGGGAAGACAAGAAAATGCTGGTTACCAGCATTTTCTCCTTTTCCCACAATGTTTTCAAAAGCCTTCCTCTTCTGGGTCGTTAAAACTCAGGATTGTGTGGTAATGAGTTAAACGATAAATATGTCTATGATATAGGTAGAAAACATTGTTGGTAAAAGAGAAAATACTGCTTACCAGCATTTTCTCCTTTTCCTATTATGATTTCAAACCTATTGTTCCTTAGAGTTGATAAACCTCTCGACTGTGTAGTTCAGAGTTAAAAATCTTTAATGAAGAAAATGGCCTATAATAATTACAATAGATCTGTCTTTTATTGCCTTTGTCTGAATGTTAATTATTCAATTTCATTTTTATTATTCTCTGTTTACTAAGCCCTTTACCAAACAATTCCATGTTTTAATAACCTTCTCAAGGAAGAAAGCTTTTGAAAACATTGCAGGAAAATAAGAAAATACTTGTGGCCAGAATTTTCTCCTTTCCCCATAATGTTTTCCACCCTTTCAAAGACAAATCCCATCATTATAGCCACATTCTGTTTTGTCGTCTTCAAATACTTTGAATTTGGACAAGTCTAAATCACGTTGTCTGTTCTTCTTCTTCTTTTACTTAACCGGCCTACATGAAACAATTTCATTTTTTAATGACCCTGAAAAAGAAACCTTTTGAAAACATTATTGGAAAAGGAGAAAATGCTGGAAAATAGCATTTTCTCTCTTACTCAGACTGTTTTCTGTAACTTTTTCAAAAAGAAATACCAGAAATAAAGCAACATTTGATTTGTGATCGGCAAATGCTTTCATTTAGGCCGAGTCTAAAATTTGTCATCTGGTAAATGGTTAAAAAGGTAAATAATACATAAGCCTTTCCCACACAATGCCACCTTTTAACGACCCTGATGAAGAAGGCCTTTGAAAACATTGTGGGAAAAGGAGAAAATGCTGGTAACCAGCATTTTCTCCTTTTCCTGCAATGTTTTCTGCCCTATCCAAGAAAAAATGCACCATTAATAAGCCACATTGAAATTGTCATTTGCAAAATTTAATGCTTTCAAGTTGGACAAGTCTTAAATTTTGTCATCTGGTAAAGTGTTAAAGAGTTAAATTCTTCAGCACCAAATATATAAACTCAATGTTTTTATATGGCTAAAACTATAATTTACTGAAACTCGGCAAGATTTTTATCTTACAGGCTTGACTAAACAAGCAGACCGTATAGAGATCAAGATCAGACTGCAAATTCTGTGCAGTTATTTATTCATCTTTGCTGTTGTGCTGAAAGGGTTAACAACTAGATTCTTCAAAACATTAACTATTACACAGCATAAATTTTACTGTCTGATCAATGTGGCAAAAGGTGCCTTGAATTGACAATATTTGCAACTTTCTTACATTCAAAGTTGAATGCTCATGTCCTTCAGTAAAACACATTAAGGTTACCAGTATTTTGTTCTCTTTCCACAATGTTTTCTATCCTGCTACACACAGATAATCTGGTCAATTGTACTATTTTAGGGTTTGTCTTCTGCAGATGCATTCAATTCGGAAGAGTCTAAAATTTGTTGTTGGGAAAGGAATACCATAAAGCATGGGGATTGTTTGCTGGGTAAAGGGTTTTAATAGGTTTAAATTTAAACTTAAAAATATCATTTCAAAGGTTGGCATTGTGACAAAAGATTTTGTAAAGACCTAATATAGGCCATGGAACAAAATCACATTATGACCTTTACCGGACGACAAGATTTCATACTCCGCAAATAATAAAAGCTGAGCCCTGTGTGGCAGTCTTAACTTGTCAGACCAGGAGGTCACCGGTTTTAATCCCTTGCTAGAGGAATTTCTTTCCAAGGATTCCTTTTAGTCATTGCCACAAGATTCATTTCTCTCACGCCGCTAATTATTGTCTCAATGATGGTTATCTGTGAAAGCAGCATGTGGCTTATGAAAAAACATTGTGTGAAGTACTTGTAAAAGAAACTTCAGGAAAGCATGGCTTGGTGCACTTGCCCCCATGATATAACTGAAACAAGAGGGCCATTGGCCCTAAAGCGCTCACCTGAGTAGAGCCATCCACAGTTGACAAAGCTAAAGAGATCCTGGTTTTAATGATGTAGAACATGAGAGCATAAGTGACCTAAAGTTTTTCTAAGATTTGGCCCAGTGGCCTACTTTTTAATCCTATGTCGAACTTGTCCAAGATATTAACCAAGACAAACATTCTGACCAAGTTTCATGAGTATCAGGCTGAAATTGTGGCCTCTAGAGTGTACACAAGGTTTTTCTTAGATTTGGCTCAGCGACCTACGATACTTTTTGACCTGACATGACCCAATTTCAATCATGGCCAAGATATCATCAAGACAAACATTCTGACGAAGTTTCATTAGTAATCCGCTGAAAATGGTCTCAGAGTGCACATAAGCTTTTTCTAAGATCTGGCCCAGTGACCTACTTTTTTACCTAATACGACCCAATTACAAATTTGTCCGAGATATCATTAAGACAAACATTCTGACCAAGTTTCAAGAGCATCAGGCAGAAAATGTGTGCTCTAGACTGCACACAAGGTTTTTCTAAGATTTAGCCCAGTGACCTACTTTTTGACCTATCATGACCCAATTTCGACCTTGACTAAGATTTTATCAAGACAAACATTCTGACCAAGTTTCATGACTACCTGACAGAAATGTGGTTTCTAGAGTGCACACAAGGTAAATATTGATGACCTGAATGAAAGGGACAATGGACGACCGACACAGCACGATCACTTTGTGCTCAAGTAACGGGAAAGCTAAAAATGTTGAAAACTGTAAAACATTATACATACAAACCATTTATAAAAAGCATTAGCAGATAACAAAGTAAATGTGGCTCAAAATTTGGATTTCAATGTCTTTGAAAATGGCAGAAAACAGCATTCGCTAAACAAAAAAAATAGCTGATTCTTCCACATTACCATGGTTAACCCTTTACCACACAATCCCTAGATTTAAAGACCTTTACTCTTTACCACACAATCCCGGCTTTTAACGACCCTGATAAAGAATGCTTTTGAAAACATTATGGGAAAAGGAGAAAATGCTGGTAACCAGCATTTTCTTCTTTTCCCACAATGTTTTCTAGCCTTCCAAAAAGAAATTTCATTTTTTGAGTTATGTTTATCTTGTCAGCTGCAAGTGCTTTCAATTTGGACAATTCTAAAAATTTGTCCTTTGGTAAAGAGTTAAGGAGAGAAAACCCTAATGTAAAAAGCTTTTGAAAACATTGTGGAAAAGAAGAAATTGCTGGTAACTATTGTTTTCTAAACTGTCAAATCTTATGTTTTTGCATAACTTTTAATTTGTTGTCTGCAAAAGCTTGAGATTAGGACAAGTCTAGTATTTTGTCGTCTGGTAGCGGGCTAATTGCCTATACATGTTACCTTCAATAACAGGTTATTGTAGTACATGTACCACATTCCATAACTACTAACTGGTAGTTATTACAGTGTAATGTATTATTAATCAGGGTAATCAATGACAAGATAATGAACTTAACCCTTTACCAGACAACAACTTTCAGACTTGCCCAAACTGAAAGCAGTTGCAGACGACAAATTCAATGTTGCTCCACTGATGAAATTTGCCATTAAAAAGGAGAAAACCTTTATGGGAATTTAAGGAGAAAATACTGGTTACCAGCATTTTCTCCTTTTCCCACAATATTGTCAAAAGCCTTACTCAACATTCAGATCATTAACTCTTTATCAAACAATGCCATGTTTAAACAACTTTCTTGAAAAGGGCTTATATAAACATCATCTGAAAAAGAGAAAATGCTGGTAACCAGCATTTTCTCCTTTTCCCATGATGATTTCAACCCTTTCAAAGACAAATACCATTAATTGAGCCACATCAATTTGCCTTCTGCAAAATGCTTTCAGTTTGAGTGCTTCCAAAATATTTGTACTCTGGCAAAGAGTTAAGACACCAAGGATTGTGTGGTTTATGGTTTCCTCTAATAAGGAGATCCACCTTTCACTGACTCCCATAGGCATTATGAAATCAACACTATTTTATGCAGTGGGATCTTAACCCTTACAGTGCCTTTCACAACTATAGTTGTCTTTGCAGCCAGAGTAGATCAAGATAAGGCTGCACAAAATGTGCAGTCTGATCTTTGATCTACACTGTCTGCTTTGCTGAAACCCTTAAGACAAAAGCAACCTGGAAATTGTGATTATTTGGGTCTTATTTCCGGACTGAAAATTTCTTTGGAGTTTATGAGGCACTCTAGGGGTTAAAAACTCAAGGGCTGCTAAATAAGTAACTAGAAGACTGCCCTCAGACCATATTTCAAGCCCACTCTGAAGAAATACAAAAGAATCTGCTATATAAACTGCACTCAGAGAACAAAACTTCAAGGCAAAGAAATACAATACAATCAGTGTACATCTTTACAAATCACACTGCCTGAGTTTGCCTTTGAAACTTGAAACTGCATGTAGCTAGAGTATCCCCTGAAATTTTGGAGAGTTCAAATCTACAACTAGAATTAAGACAGCCCCTGGGGCTGAGCCAGGTAGCGCAGTTGGTAGCATACAGGACTTGAGACAAAGGAGTCACTGGCTTGAATCCCCATGTTGGCCAATTTCTTTCGGAGAATTGATTATGTATAGTCATTGCGAAAAGATTCATTCCTCTCTTAGATTGGTTACCTCCCCTGATACAGCTAGTACATAGGGATCGGTACACTGGCTATTGAAAATGGGCAGGATACTGCCTGTCTATTTTTAGAACAGCGATATCGTGAGATTCTGAGGTCACACTCTCTTCTTGTGCAGTAGGATTTCTGATAATTTTGACCTCACAAATAAGTGATTGTATATATGGTATCACCATTTAAAGTAAATTTCTGCTAATATTCATTTTTTTTCCAATTACAAATTTCAAATTGTGCAAAAAATTGTTATGTTAGCTAGTAACTGCCGAACTGGAAATGTGAAAGATGCTCCAATTGGCTATTTAATGATATTCCTGTAGCCAGTGAAAAGCATCAACACAACAGCCGGTGCCAGTTGTAATATGTATATTTACAACGGGGACCAGTTCATTCCTCTCTCACCTCTGATCGTTGTTTAAACTATGGTTAGGTGGGAAAGCAGCAAATGGCTTGAAAAGAACATTGTGTGAAGAACAGGTAATAGAAACTCCAGAAAAGCATGGCTATATAGGTATACTGGGCACCATGATGTATTTGAAATAATAAAACTGTGTTATACACCAATACAAACAAACCCCCTCCCTCAGCTGTCCTGTCACTTGATCAGGAGAAATATTTAGAGGGCCATAACTCATGTAATAGTCGTTAAGTCACAATGAAAATTTCAAATCCATGGTGCACAAGTTCCCATAGAAGGCAGGCTTACATTGACCCTTAGAGCGCCAAATATTAAACCCCACAAACTATTTAAGTCCAAAAATAAGACCCAAATAATTGCAATACCTTGGTTGCTTTTGTCAATAGTGTTTCAGGAAAGCAGTCAGTGTAGACCAGACTGCATATTTTGATCAAATGTTTCAAAAGTCTTCTTCATCAAGGTCATTAAAACTCAGGAATGCATGGTAAAGGGTTAAACTGATGACAAAAGAAACAGATGCTCTTCAAAACAAATCCACAATACAGAATATGGTGTATTGGTGTATAGGGTGAGGCAACTAGGAACAAAAACAGTCAGCACTGTAGAGCAAATTCTTGATTACCACCAAGTACATTGCTCGCAAATCCATGCAGTGAAAAACCGGTAACCAGTCTGTTTTCAATTGGCTGCTCCTGTATGTTACTGTTATAGCTCAGATGCTTACGACAGGGCTTAATGATAGAATTAAGGATGTTGCCGATCACAAAACAATGCGGATTTTATCCTTGTTCTATAAAAGGATTCTGGAAACCACGTGAAAGTGAAAGTTGCTAAGCATTATTTACAGACAGTTGGTGACTGTGGTTACAACCAATCAAGAAAGCCCAATGTCAACTGTTTTAGACAAGAAAATTACATGTAAACCTGCAAACTAAAGGGTCAAGCAATCATCATTATCTGATGTTCATTTCTTTCAAATGTCTCTAACATAGAATGGCTTAATTAGCTTTATGTATTTTATCCCATTCCATTGCTTCTTTACTTTTCCGTTTGTGTTATGTCTGAAAAGTTAAGCCTGGAAACATTAAAGGACTTGAAATAAGGAAGCCTTTGGTTCAGTCCCCGGCTTGTCAATTTCTTTTTGAGGACTGATGTTAGTCATTACAACACAATTCATTCTATCTCACGGCTGATCACTGTCTCAACAATGGTTATGTAAGAAAGCAGGCTTCAGAGGAATGGTTACCGAGTACTGGTAAAAGAAACAACAAGAAAAAGTGGAAAGGCTAAATAACTGAAATTATGTTGAAATTGCTGTTAAACATCATACTAACAAATTCATCTCTGAAAATAGTACTATAACCCTTAGAGGTGCCAAATAAACCCATCAGACAATTACATCTCGATCTAGAAATAAAAGTTAAATAATTGAAAGGGTGTTTTTGTCTACAACGTCTCGACAAAGCAGACAGTGTAGATTGCAAGCTGACATTATCGATCAAGATAACAGTGCATCTCTTATGCAATCTGATCTTGATCATGATAGGCCCAAAAAGCAAAGATGTAGTTGTAAAAGCCTGTTAAAGGCCAAAAATATTACACTATTTCAATTACTGATTTTGGAGCCCAAACATCTCAACATACAGAACAGAACATAATAGATCCAAGATCAGATAAAATGGTTTGTACAGTCTCAGACCTTGATCTACACAATCTGCAAAAGTCAACAGACTAAATGTTGTGCTTGGTGCTGAATAGATAAACCTCTTACCCAAAAAACACCATGCTGAAAGAGACTTTTGAAAACTGTGTGAGAGAAGTGGAAAATGCTTGTTGCATCTTATCCAATGATTGTCCAAAGTGAAAGTATTTGCAAACGACAAATAAAAGGTAGCTAAAATGATGGTAGTTGTATGTGAAGAAACTTACCTTGTGGAAAAATGAGAAAATACAGGTTACCAGCATTTTCTCCTTTTCCTTGAAGGTTTTCAAAAGGCTAATTCCTCCGGGTCATTAAAACTCGGAATTACATGGTAAGAACTTACCACCATTTTCCCCTCTCAATGTTATTTATACTGTTTCAATCTCAATATTTGTGTTAAAAAAAAAAAAAAATTATTAAAACGTCTGCTGCTTCTTTGAATTTGGACTTATCCAACATTTAATTTTCTGGTTAACTATATTTTCGACTGGTCCAAACTGAAAGTATTTGCAGACGCCAAAATAAATGTGACTCAAAAATTGTTTTGAAAAGGAGAGAAAACATTGTGGGAAAAGGACTTTCTCCTTTTCCCACAATGTTTTCAAAAGGCCTCTTTCTAGGGGGTCATTAAAACTCGGGATTGTTAACGGGTTAACCCTTTAGTTTAGTTTAAAAATATTTATTTTACATCGATTGAGAAACAAGTTCTTACAACTTATATTAATCTCTCTCGATTCTGCTTCCTGGAAACTACACCATTACTCACGCCGAATGTGTGGGCCAATGAACAGTCCCAAAGTTGACATCCGCTCCCGGGTATCGAATTCAGGACCTTTAGATTACGAGGCCGACGCTCTACCTCACAACCACGGACACCACACGGGTTAACCCTTTACCAGATGACAAAATTATAGCCTTGTCCAAATTGAAAGCATTTACAGATGACAATTTCAATGTGGCTCAAAAGGTGCATTTTTATCTTTGATTGGGCAGAAAATATTGTGGGAAAAGGAGAAAATGCTGGTTACCAGCATTTTCTACTTTTCCCACAATATTTTCAGAAGGCTTCTTTCCCAGGGACATTAAAAGGCTGCAGTAAAGGGTTAAGCACTGACAGCCTTTCACAACAACAGTTGCCTTTGCAGCCAGTGAGGAGTAAACGAGTCTTATCTATAATCTACACTGTCTGCTCTGTTGAGACATTTTGGAAATAAAGCAACCCTAAAAGTGCAACCATTTGGGATTAATTTCAAGACTGAAACTGTTTTTTATACTTATACAGCCCTCTAATTAGGATTAAAGCTAGTTTTATGCACAGTGAGGTGGATAATTATCACTTAGATTGCTTTATTAAACCTTTGGACCTGTCAGACAATTTTCATACTGGCAAACAATTGTAGACCTGTTTCTATTTTTAGGATAATGACTTCAATGCCTTTTACTCTTTACCGAACAATCCCTTGTTTACACGACCCTGCAGAAAGAGGCTGGTTACCAGCATTTTCTCTTTATCCCACAATGTTTACTAAGTTTTTTTTGCAACAAAGTCATGAAAACTCTGAATTGCAGGGTAAAGGGTCGCTAAAAAATTGGGAATTTGTTCAGGATTCGGGATTCGTTGTGTGGTAATGGGTTAAACAGTCAGTCAATACCTAACCCTTGGAGTGCCATGGGCACAACTTGCGTCACATTTTCCACATTTTCCAAGCAATACTACGATTTTACGAACCCTAGGTAGAGGGCTTTTACAAACATCCTCACAGTAAATGAAAATGCAAATTACCCTTTACCAGACCACAAAATTTTAGTTTAGTATAAATTGAAAACGTATGAGCCATGCTCTGTGAAAAGGGGGCTTAATACATCTGCGAAACGTATCGACCCAGGTCAGCCTGCACAGTTCAATTCGGACAAGTCTGAAATTTTGTCATCTGGTAAAGAGTTAACCCTTTACCAATCAATCTCGAGATCTAGCTAGCAACCCCCATGGAAAAAGGCTTTTGAAATAATTGTGAGAAAATGAGAAAATGCTGGTAACCAGCATTTGCTCTTTTTTCCACCATGTTTTCTCCCTGTTTAAAACCATATTTTATCATTTGTTAAAAGTTTAATTTCTTGTATAGATCTACAAATGCTTACGATTTGGACAAGTCAAAAATCTTGTCATCTGGTAAGAGTTAACCCTTTACCAAACAATTCCGACTTTTAACAACCTAGAGAAAGAAGGCTTTTGAAACATTGTGGGAAAAGGGCAAAATGCTGGTAAATATCTCCTTTTCCCACAATGTTTTTTACCCCATGAAAGACAAATTTTATGTTCAGAGTAACATTTAATTTGTTGTCTGCACAATCATACTTTCAATTTAGACAAGGCTGAACTTTGTCATCTGGTGAAGAGTTAACCCTATTCCTGAAGGCAAAATTTTAGACTTACCACAATGTGAAAGTATATGCAGATGACAAATAACCCTGGCAAGAATAATGGGCTTTATCTTTGAAAAGATGGAAAAAATTGTGGAAAAAGGAGGAAATGCTGGATACCAGCATATTCTCCTTTTCTCATAATGTTTTCATAAGCTGTCTTTCTCAGGGTCTCTAGTTACCAGCATTTTTGTCCTTTTTCCACAATGTTTACAAAAAATTCTATAAGCATCATCACAACAAATGCGGTAAAGAGTTAACCCTTTCCCAAACAAGCCCTGGTTTTCACGTGTCTGCAGTACAAGTCTTTTGAAAACACTGTGGGAAAAGGAGAAATTGCTCGTAACGAGCAATTTCTCCTTTTCCCACAGTGTTTTCTACCCTTTTTGAGACCTTTCTGCCATTTTCATCAAATTTAAAATTGTCGTCTGCAAACTCTTTCAATTTGGACCAGTCCGAAATTTGTCGTTTGGGAAAGGGTTAAGTGGGTCTAATTACAGTGCACTTACTGACAACATCAATACTTGTAATGAAATATTTAGCCTTTCCATAACCTAACCCCAATGAAAAAAGACAACATAGATCGAGTGCCCCTAAATTGCACAGAACACCCCGGTAAAAGAAGCAATTTCTAGTTGCTTAGCAACTGCTTCCACATGTATTTGCATTATGTATCTTCAAAGTTGGGCATTTAAAGCAGCATAAAACTACACTTTGATCCAAATCTTTGTAGAGGTAAAAGTTGCCATTTTGTAAGGATAAATCATAGGGATGTGACTGTTTACTCATGGGGGGGGAGGGGGGGGGGAACCCACAGTTTCTACAACTGGGATTTGAACCCCACATCTTGATAACTGTGGCTCAGTGACCACATCAACTGTGCTATCCAGTCAACACTTATTATTCCTTCTTCAAAATTTTTCATCACTTGTTACACAATAACTGCTACCCTGCATCAAACAAGATAGGAATATTTGCAGATAAAATACCAAAACCAGCTAATTTCTGCTGTTTTCTACATGTTTCTCAGCCTATATTTTAGCCAGAAGCCATCTATGCAGAAAAATAAAAATTAATAGCCTTTGTTAAGATTTTCAAAAACTTACCAACCAAGATCTAGCTGGATGTCACTTTAACAACATCAAATAATTCTTTTCTTTTTTTTTCAGCTTGCAGCTGCCAGAAAAATATAGCATTATACTGTACCCCTACACCATGCAGCTTCTGTAAAATTCTGGGAAAAAGAACAGCTTGCTTTTTACAGGCAATTACTGCTCCTTTTCGCAAATAGTTTTCCCCATATCTTGACAGCAGAGCATTTACTAACAGCAAATGTCTCTCTTTTACCCCCAAGCTAATGCTGCAAAACTGTGACTTGCAATGCCCCTATAGCAAACAAAGCTATCATAAACACTCTTGGAAAAAGGAACAATTACTCTTTACAAGCAAAGACTTCTTTTTATGTGATTTTTCTTTTTTTCCATCTCACAGTAGGGCATTTATCAACATCAAGTGTTTCTCCTTTACCAATTAGCTTGCAATTAAAATGTGACTTGCTTTGCCCCTATGGCACAAAGCTTCTAAAAACATTTGGGGAAAATGAGGCAACTGTTCTTAAAAAACAAGAGGGCCATGATGGCCCTGTATCGCTCCACTGGCTTATAAATATAAACCACGAAGAAAAGTCTTCACTATATAAGCCCTTATAAAACTTTGACCTCATGGCTACAGTCTGACTAAATGGGGAATATTGTATTAGAAGAATAACATGCCAAATGTGGGAGTTCTTGGCCTTATGGCTGGTAACAAGATGGTTTCTGAACTTTTCACTCCATAAACCCATGTAAAACTTGTGATCCCTGGTGCAGGGCCAAACTTGATCCTAGAGCTGTAACTTGGGCCCTCTTTGTAACTGTCCACTAAATAATGCTATAATTATATGCAAAATTTGGTAGCCTAAGCCTTATGGCTATGTACACCAAGATTTAAAAGTTTTCCCTATGTAAGCCTATGTAAATCTTGTGAACCCCCCCCCTCCAAGTATGAGGCCAAATTGACCCCAGGACTATACTTTGGACACTTTTGGTAGACTCCAACTAGATCAAGCTAAATGCCAAATTTGGTAGCTCTAGGCCTTATGGTTTCAGACAAATAGATATTTAAAGTTTTCTCTATATAAGCCTATGTAAAACTTGTGACCCCTGGGGCAGAGCCAATTTTGACCCCAGGGCTATAATTTGAAGAAACTTGATAGAGGTCTACTACATAAAGCTACATGCCAAATTTGGTAGCCCTATGCCTTATGGTTTCAGACAAGAAGATTTTTAAAGATTTCCAATATTTTTCAGTTTTGTTGCCATGGCAACCAGAGTTTTTGAAGGAATCAAATTCTTTCAAGAAATTCTGAAGAGGACCATGTCAGGATCATTTCTGTGAAGTTTCGTGAAAATCGGATGGGTAGTTTCAGAGAAGAAGATGTTTGAAATAAAAGTTAACGCACGGACGGACGGACGGACGCATGACGGACACCGGGCCATGACATAAGCCCGCTGGCCTTCGGCCAGTGGAGCTAACAGCACTGCTTCTTTTTGCATATTTTCCACTTCTTCATAGAGAGACATCAGCCAAAATCCATTAATTTTCCTTCAACTCTTAGCTTCAATTTTTCACCAGTGCTTCCAACAATTCTGTCCAAGTGTCCAAGCCAGTGGCTGCTTTCCCACATAAACATCACATCTTCCAACAATATCTGGCAGTAAGAAAGGAATGAAATGTGTTGCAATGACTATTATCAATCCGTATGTAGAATTTGACTCAGCTAGGGATCAAATCAGTCAGTCCCTGTGTTTCGAACCCTGAAAGTTACCCAGTGAGCTACCTGGCATCCCTTGTAACTCTTTAACAAACAATAAAGTTTTGGACTTGTCAAAATCCAAAGCATTTCCAGACTACAGATTCAAGGTGGATGAAAGTGTAGAAATTGTCTTTGAAAAAAATAGAAAACACAGTGGCAAAAGGAGAAAATACTGGTTACCTGCACAGCATTCTCAATTGGAGTCATAAAAACTTGGAATTGTGTGGCAAAGGGGTAATATTAAGAAAAAAACATCAGAACTTTAAAGAACACTTAAGTGCTCTTATCGCTTTATCAAAAAATAAAATGAAATTTAAGACTTACCTGAATTGCAGAAGACCAAAAACATGTGACTCAAAAATTGAAAATTGTTTTGGGAAGGGTAGAAAACATTGTGGCAAAAGGAGAAAATGCTGGTCACCAGCATTTTCTCTGTTGCCCACAATGTTTTCAAAAGCCTTCTTTGACAGGGGTCAGTAGAACTTGGGATTTTGTGGTAAAGTGTTTAAGCACCTTTTTAGATTAAGATCGAACAAACCAATTCTCTATAGCCTTATCTTGATCTGCACTGTCTGCTAAAAGCAATTATTCTGAATGCTCAACTCTTTTTTTCTGACATTTGAAAGCTTCATTATGAGATCAGACTATGCATTTTTTATCTTTTGTAAATCAAATATCACTTAAGTGAATTAGTTGCAACTCAACTTTATTAGATCTACCAGGCGCCACAATTTCAGACATGTTCATTCTCTGAAAACATTTGCAGAAGAACTACTAAATGTGGCTCATAAAATGGGATTTGTTTTCAGAAGTATTATAGAAAACATGGTCGGCAAAGGAGAAAATGCTGGTGACCAGCATTTTCTCCTTTTTCCATACTGTTTTCAAAAGCCTTCCTCCTTGTCAAAAATCAATCTTGTTTGGTATAGAGTTGACACTTTACCAGGTGCCACAATTTTTTATCTAGTTTGAAGACCAGAATATTAAATGAGCCTCAAATGAGGGGATTTTTTGGAAAAAATAGGTGACATTGTTGGAAAAGGGGAAAATGCTAGTTTCCACCTTTTTTCCTTTTCCCAAAATATGTTAAACTCTTTACCACACAATCCTGAGATAGAAGTATTTTGAAAACAATATGGGAAAAGGAAAAAATGCTGGTAACCAGCATTTTCTCCTTTACCAACAATGTTTTCTGCTCTATTAAACACAAATTCCATGTTTTGAGCCACATTTAAATTGTTGACTGCAGAATGCTTTCAATTTGGACATGTCTCCATTTCTATGGTCTGGTAAAGTGTAAAAAGCCTTTTGTTTTTCCTAAGGGTCCCTAAGCCACAGGACTGTTTGATAAAGGGCTAAAACAATTCAAAAATGTTGAATTATCTGCAATGTTTTTCCGCTGAACATCAATTAGTCATACTTTATCTTTGTTCCTACCAAGGTCACCAGCATTTTCTCCTCTAGCCACAATGTTTTCAAAAGCCTTCTCCCAAAGGTTTGCTATAACATGAGATTGTTTGATAAAGCATTAAAACAGTTTAAAATGTCAAATCATTTTCTATGTTATTCACACTGTAATTAATAGAGTACTATTCACTCAGACTTAATCCATTCCTGCTAGAGTTACCAGAATTTTCTCCTCTACCCACAGTCTTTTCAAAAGCCTTTTTCTCTATAGGTCCCTAAACCATGGACTTTCTCGTAAAGGGTTAACTTTTGTCCAGGCAACAAAACTGTAGACTGGTCCACATTTTAAGGGATTTGCATACCACAGTTAAAATAGGTTTTAAATGATAGTTATGTCCCAAAATAGGCAGAATTCATTGTGGGATAAGGAGAAAATGCTGGTTACTAGCATTTTCTTCTTTTTCCACAATGTTTTCAAAAAGGCTTTTTTCTTCAAGGTCATTGAAACTCAGAATTGTGTGGCAAAGTACTGTATTAAAGGTGGTTCAAATGATTTGGCTCTATACTTTTCGCAGATGAATTAAGCCCCCTTTTCACAGAGCATGGCTCATTTGTATTAACTCTTTAATTTGTAGAATTGTCTATTTTAAAGGCATTTGTTGATGAAACATATGAAAAATGAGGCTCAAATAATTGAATTTGTCTTGAAAAGGGGAGTAAAAAGTGTGGGAAAAAAAAGAAAATGCTGGTTACCAGCATTACCAAATCAAGTGTCAATCTACAGCCATCACCTAAAACGAGGGGGCCATCATGGCCCTGTATTGCTTCATGGTCTAAACAAGAAGGCCATTATGGCCCTGGATCGCTCGCCTGAGTCAACAGGTGAAATTCACTCAACATGCATAATTCAATTTCTGACCAATTGTCAAGTCAATTGAGCTTAAAATGTGGCCTCTAGACCGTCCACAAGGAATTTCCGTAAGTTGACCTAGTGACCTAATTTATCACCCCACATGACCCAATTTAGAACTCATCAAAAAATTTATCAAGACAAACATTCTGAACAGTTTTCAAGTTAATTGAGCAATAAATGTGGCCTCTAGAGTGCCCACAAAGTGTTTATTAAATTTGACCTAGTGACCTAGTTTATGATCCCAGTTGACCAAAATTAAGACTCATGTGAGATTTCATCAAGACAAACATTCTGACCAATTTTCAGGTCAATTGAGCAAAAAATGTGGCCTCTAGAGTGCCCTAAAGGTATTTCTTTAATTTGACCTGGTGACCTAGATTACGACCCCCAGTTGACCCAATTTAGTACTTATCTGAAAGTTAATCAAGACAAACATTCAGAATAATTCCCAAGTCATTTGAGCAATAAATGTGGCCTCTAGAGTGTCCACAAGGTATTTCTTTAATTTGACCAAGTGACCTAGTTTAGGAACCCAGGTGACCCAGACCTCTAGAGTGCCCTAAAGGTATTTCTTTAATTTGACTTGGTGACCTAGATTATGACCCCAGGCGACCCAATTTTGAATTCATCCTAGATTCATCAAGAGAAACATTTTTACCAATTTTCAAATCAATTGAACGATAAATTCGAGATTTTATCTAGACAAATATTCTGACCAAATTTCAGGTCATTTGAGCAATAAATGTAGCCTCGAGGGTGCCCACAAGGTATTTCTTTAATTTGACCAAGTGACCTAGTTTATGAACCAAGGTGATCCAATATTAAACTCATCCGATATTTCAACAAGCCAAACATTCTGACCAATTTTCAAGTCAATTGAGCAAGAAATGTAGCCTCTAGAGTGCCCTCAGGGTATTTCTTTAATTTGACCTAAGTGACCTAGATTATGACCCCAGGTGACCCACTTTTGAACACATCATAGATTTCATCAAGAGAAACATTTTAACCAATTTTCAAATCAATTGAACAATAAATGTGGCCTCTAGAGTGCCCACAAGGTATTTCTTTAATTTGACCTAGTGAACTAATTTACGATCCCACATGACCCAAATTCGGACTTGTGTGAGATTTTATCAAGAAAAACATTCTGACCAATTTTCAAGTCAAATGAGCCAAAAATGTGGCCTCTGGAGTGCCCACAAGGTATTACTTCAATTTGAACTAGTGACCAAGTTTATGATCCCAGGTGACCCAAATCCAAACTCATAGGAGATTTTATCAAGACAAACACTCTGACCAAATTTCAGGTCAACTGAATAATAAATGTGGCCTCTAGAGTGCCCACAAGGTATTTCTTTAATTTGACCTAGTGACCTAATTTAAGACCCCACATGACCCAAATTCAGACTCATGTGAGATTTTATCAAGACAAACATTCTGACCAATTTTCAAGTCAAATGAGCCAAAAATGTGGCCTCCAGAGTGCCCACAAGGTATTACTTCAATTTGAACTAGTGACCTAGTTTATGATCGCAGGTGACCCAAATCCAAACTCATCTGAGACTTTATCAAGACAAACATTCTGACCAAATTTCAGGTCATTTGAGCAATAAATGTGGCCTCTAGAGTGCCCACAAGGTATTTCTTTAATTTGACCTAGTGACCTAGTTTATGACCCCAGGTGACCCAATTTTGAACTGACTGAACATGTTGTGCTCAGGTGGGCTAACAAACTTAGAACAGGTTCACTACATACCAAATAAAAAAGCTCTATGCCTTCAAGGTTTAGAAAAGAAGAATTTTAAATTTTTTCTTCTTTGTCCCTATGTTAAAACTTGTGAGTCCCGGGGCAGGGCCAGTTCTGACCCCAGGGGCATTGTATGAGGTCTACTAGGAGATGCTAGATGCCAAATATCAAAGCTCTACACTTCCAGTTTTAGAGAAGAAGAATTTTAAAGTTTTCCTGCTTTGTTCCTATGTTCCAAACTTGTGACCCCCGGAGCGGGGTCAGTTTTGACCCCAGGGGCATCGTATGAACACACTTGGTAGAGGTTTGCTAGGAGATGCTACATACCAAATATCAAAGCTCTACGCCTTCCAGTTTCAGAGAAGAAGAATTTTAAAGTTTTCCTTCTTTGTTTCTATGTTCAAACTTGTGACCCCCGGGGCAGGGCCAGTTTTGACCCCGGGGGCATCATATGAACAAATTTGTTAGAAGTCCACTAGGAGATGCTAGATGCCAAGTATCAAAGCTCTACGCCTTCTAGTTTCAGAGAAGAATAATTTTAAAGTTTTCCTTCTTTGTTTCTATGTTCGAAACTTGTGATCCCCCGGGCCGGGCCAGTTTTGACCCCAGGGGCATCGTATGAACAAACTTGGTAGAGGTCCGCTAGGAGATGCTACATACCAAATATCAAAGCTCTACGCCTTCCAATTTCAGAGAAGAAGAATTTTAAAGTTTTCCTTCTTTGTGACCTTGTGACCCCCGGGGCGGGGCCAGTTTTGACCCCAGGGGATCATATGAACAAACTTGGTAGAGGTCCACTAGGAGATGCTACATACCAAATATATCAAAGCTCTACACCTTCTAGAATCAGAGAAGAAGACTTTCAAAGATTTTTGCTACTTTTTTCCTTTTTGTTGCCATGGCAACCAGAGTTATGGGTGGAATTCAATCTCTTGAACAACTTTGGTAGAGCCTCACCCAAGGAACATCCCTGCCAAGTTTCATCATAATTGGCCCAGTGGTTTAGGAGAAGATGTTTAGAGGAATTGTGGACAGATGGATAGATGGATGCCGGACAACGACCAATCACAATACCTCACCTTAGCACTTCCTGCTCAGGTGAGCTAAAAATACAAACTATAATTATGTACCAAACATTACAATTTTAGGACGAAATGGTGTCGTCGAAGAAGAAGATTTTCAAAGTTTTCTCTATAAAAGCCCATGCTAAAGTTGTGACGGGACCATTTTTGACCACAGAGCTATGTGATTACTTGAATCTTGGTAGAGGTCTATAAGTGTAGGTCGTATGGTTATAAACAAGAAGAATTTCAAAGGTACCTCAATATAAAGCCCCTCTAAAACATGAAACTCCAGAGGCAGACAGAATTTCCATCTGAGCGAAAAATTTTGAACAAATTCGGAAATGATTCACTAGATAAAGAAAGCTATGTGCCAAACTTGGTAGCCCTTGAATTTATGGTTAGAAGCGAGAAGCTTTTTGAAATTTTCACTGTATAAGCACATGTTAAATTTATGACACCACAACTTAATTTTGAACAATATCGGAAGAGACCTACTAGATGTATCACAGCTGTAGCTCATGGTCAGGAACTCACTATAAGCCTTTGTAAAACTTGTGACCCCTGGGGCTGGGCCAATTTTGACCCCAATGCTATAATTGAACAATCTTAGTAGAGGTCCAGTACAAAAATAAATGCAGGAATAAATCCTTTCAAAAATGCAGGACAATTTCTGTGAAGTTTCATCAAAGTAAGACGGATAGTTTCAGAGAAGAAGAAGCTTGAAATAAAAGTTAACAAATAGATACACAGACAGATACACACTGGGCCATGACTTAAGTTCCCTGGCCCTCCGCCAGTGGAGCTAGAAACCACTGAAGTGCTGATAATTATTATCCATGCTCAGTTTTAATATCATTTAACTTCTGGTTTGGACGAAGAGTTCAAGAGGTTTTTTTGCTCAAGGGTTTTTTTATCATTAGAAACATCAGTCATAATTTTTTTCCTGATCTAAGTAGGATGCAAATTTAACCTTTAACCTAACAATCAAGTTTTAACAACCCTGCAGAAAGAAAGGCTTTTGAAAAACATAAAGGAAAAGGAGAAAAATGCTGGTCAACAGAATTTCTCCTTTTCTACCATGTCTTTTAACCCTTTACCAGACAAATTATTTATTTGAGCCACATCTGAGCTGTGGTTTGCAAATGCTTTCAGTTTGGATAAGTCTAAAATTCTGTTGCCCAGTAAAGTGTTACGTACATGAACCACCATTACTCAAGTAGTATCAGAGAAGATCAATGAAATTACAGATGGAAAGGCTGTGAAAGATCACAACAGCTCACCCTAAGCAGTGCCTGCTTTATAAGGTCCATAATTATCTACCTGCCTTTACATTCCTGGGTTTGTTTTCAGCAACCATTCTCAATTTCATTCTAAGTAAAATTCTAGATTTAGAAAGTTACATAACTTCTGACTGTCTAAACCAATAAAAAATTGGGTAGTAAAGTCTTTGAAATTGTGGTAACTCTTGAGAATGAAACTAAGATGGTATTAACCCATAACTCTTTACCAAATGACAAAATTTTAGACTAGACCAAATTGAAAGCTGTTGCAGACAACAAACTAAATGTAACTGAAAAATTGAAATTTGTTTTTGGAAGGGTAGAAAACATTGTAGGAAAAGGAGAAAATGCTAGTTACCAGCATTTTCTCCTTTTTCCACAACGTTTTCAGAAGGCTTCTTTTTCAGGGTCGTTAAAAGTCGTGATTGTGTGGTAAAGGATTAAACGCCAAATAAACTTATCAAACATTTTCATTTTAGAAATACGAGCCAAGTAATAGCAATTTCATGGTTGCTTTATTCTACAGTGTTTCAGCAAAGCAGACAATGTAGGTCAAAGATCAGGCTGAACATTTTGTGCACTGGCTGCAAAGGCAACTGTAGTTGTGAAAGTCGCTTTAAGTGTTAAGAACTGTTGGTGAATACAAGCCCGGGTCTAATTTTCAAGAAGTTCTTGGTAAAAAAGTATTTCTGATTAGCTAAACCATTTGGCTAAATGGTTTAGCAAATCAAAATATGGTTTTGCCATTCAGTAAACCATATGATTTAGCCATTCAGAAACTGTGTTACTTTCCAAATCCAGGATAAGACTAAGAATGCAAGTTTAAACCATAAGTGAATACGGGGCTAAGGTGACCTCAAAACAGCTAAAACCCTCAAAAAACAACCCCATGTTTTCATGACCCGGGACAGGCCTTTTGAAAACATTGTGGGGAAAGGAGAAAATGCTGGTAACCAGCATTTTCTCCATTTCCCACAATGTCTTCTACCCTGTCAAAACACTTAAGTTTATTTGTACCACTTTCAAATTTGTCGTCTGCAGATGGTTTCAGTTTGGAAGGGTCTAAAATTTGTTGTTTGGGACAGAGTTAAAAGAGTACCTGATTGGTAAAGCTGACAAATATTGAGAGCAGAAATATATACATATGCCAATTGTAGGATTCCTGGATTTCTGCGTTACTTTGCATACAAAACTTATATGCCATGTTGGCCAATGGCAGGATGATGACTGCAAAATTGTCTCCGTTAGTCTCGATAAAGTCATGTCGCGTAATGGAAGTTGGATCTATATGATGCTCTCTAAAGGGACGGATGAAGGCCTGAAATAAATTCAAAATAATGCGATTAATATGTGAGCCCTGCTCTGGCAAAAGGGAGCTTAATGCATTTGCATGATTCATGTTATCAAGCAAATCATCACGCAATCATGGATCTATGAAGGCCATTTTATCTAACAACTGACTGAATCATAAAGTAGACTGGACCTTTAAAATGCAGAAAATTTAAAGATAGCAAAAATTTTCTGCCTGTGTCAGCCTGCATGGACTGCGCAGGCTGACATGGATCAATACTTTTTGCAGATTCATAAAGCCCCCTTTTCACAAACCATGGCTCATATTGTCAAAGCAAGTGAAATACTCAACTAACCAATACTTGAAACAAATCTTGCAGCTGACAATTTTGGAAATATCCTTGATTGATTGAATGTCAAAAAACAAAATTTGGGACCTGTACAAACTGATAGCATACGTCGGTCGACGAAAAATCAATGCAGCTCAAGTAAATGCTATTTGTTTTAACCCTTTCTCAGACGACAAAATTTTGGACCAGACCAAAGTGAAAGCATTCAAAAACGACAAATTAAATGTAACTTAAATGATTATTTCTGTCTTCATTGGGGTAGAAATTATTGTGGGAAAAGGAGAAAATGCTGATTACCAGCATTTTCTCCTTTTCCCACAATGTTTACAAAAGGCTCTTTTCCCAGGGTCGTCAAAAGGTGGCATTGTGCAGTAAAGGGTTACAGAGAATAGAAAACAATGTGGGAAAAGAACATGCAGGTTACCAACATTTTCTCCTTTTCCCAAACTTTTTTCAAAACCCTTTTCAGACCAGTCCAAAATGAAAGCTTTTGCAGACGACAAAATAAATGTGGCTCAAAAATTGAAATTTGTACTGGGAAGAGTAAAAAACATTGTGGGAAAAGGAGAAAATGCTGGTTACCAGCATTTTTTCCTTTTCCCACAATGTTTTCAAAAGGCTTCTTCCTCAGGGTCGTTAAAAGTCGGCAATGTGTGGTAAAGGGTTAACTCTTTACAACTAGAAGGCCCTGAAGGGCCTGAATATGCTCTACTGGCAGGGAATTAAATCTTGCTTTTATGCTAGCATACATTATGAATTCATGATGCAAAAAGACAAATTTTCAACAAAAAAAAATGGCTACTTTTCCCACATTGTTTCTTGGATTTTTTTTCAAAATCAATAGGATTCAAGCTGTTGATGAGACAAAACAACTGGGTGAATTTCACAAAAATCTGATTACAAATGCAGACTTTATCATGTAAACAAGAATTGGAAATTTTCAACATGAAATGGCTACTTTTCCCACATTGTTTCTTCGATTTTTTTTTCAAAATCAATAGGGTTGAAGCTACTGATGAGATAAACAAACTGTGTGATTTTCATGAAAATCTGACCAGAAATACAGACTTTATTGCGTAAACAAGAACAGAAAATTTAAATTTTCAACTTTAAATGGCTACTTTTCCCATACTATTTGTTGGATTTTTTTCAAAGTCGATAGGGTTGAAGCTATAGATGAAATAAACAAACTGTGCAAGTTTCACGAAAATCTGAAGTTATTTGCAGACTTTATCGCGTAAACAAGAACTGGAAATTTTCAACTTGAAATGGCTACTTTTCCCATACTGTTTGTTGGATTTTTTTCAAATTCAATAGGGTTGAAGCTATTGATGAGATAAACAAACTATGCAAGTTTCATGAAAATCCGGCAACAAATGCAGACTTTATCGCGTAAACAAGAAAAAGACTAACGGACGGACAGACGGACGGACGGACGGACAGACGGACGGACAGACGGACGGACGGACGACGGAAACCCCGCCATGACATAAGCTCTGCTGGCTTTCAGCCAGTAGAGCTAAAACTGAACACTTGTCCCAATTGAAAGCATATGCAGACGACAATTTAGATGTTACTTAAATAATAGAACTTATTATTTCATAGGGTAGAAAACATTTTGGGAAAATTTTCCTACAATGTTTTCAAAGTAGAAAATGCTCCCTTTCCCACAATGTTTTCAAAAGCCTTTCTTCTCAGGGTTGTTAAAACTCGGGATTGTGTGGTAAAGGGTTAAAGCATTTGTGCTGACAAAATTCCTCAAGCCCTGCAGTATTAGATAAAGGAAGTGGATATCTTATATCATGCAAAAAACTGCATGAACTAAAAGTTTAAAATTTCAAGGTTGTCTATTATCTACAAGATAAACTATCATAAAATATTATGCAAACGAAAATTCAAGATAGACTGCGTATTCTGTGCAGACTGATCACTTCCATAAAGTCAAAATTCAATAATCTATGGGTGAGTGCTATACTATCTTAAGTACATAAATAATGTACAGGCACTTAGAATAGTATTGCACTCCCCTATTGAAATCTTAAAACTGTCAGCTAAATCTACTTATGTGTAAGAGTGGTGAAGGGCTTGTTTTGTTCATTTCTATGGTGTTTAACTCTTTACCACACAATCCCGACTTTTAACGACCCTGGGAAAGAAGCCTTTTGAAAACATTGTGGGAAAAGGAGAAAATGCTGGTAACCAGCATTTTCTCCTTTTCCCACAATGTTTTCTATCCTTTCCAAAACAAATTTCAGTTCTTAAGTTGCATATAATTTGTTGTCTGCAAATGCTTTCAATTTGGACTGGTCTAAAATTTTGTAGTCTGGTAAAGAGTTAATTCTTAGCCAAACAAGAAAAATGTTCACATGTCCAATTTCAAAGCATTTGCAGGTAACAATTTAAATGTTACTCAAGCCTTCAAGGGAGGAAATTAACTTAGATAGGATAGAAAACATTGTGGGAAATACTTGTTACCAGCACTTTCTCCCTTTCCCACAATGTTTTCAAAAGGCTTCTACTTCAGGGTCCTAAAAGTTGGAATTGTGTGGTAAAAAGTTAAGATAACTCTTTACAGAATATCAAAATGGTAGATTTGTCGAAATTCAAGGTGTTTTCAAAAGACAATTTAAATGTGACTAAATTGACGAGACATTTCCTTAATGGTTGGAAAACATATTGAAAAATGGAGAAACTGCTGGTTACAAGCATTTTCTTCTTTTCCCACAATGTTTTCAAAAGCCTTTATCTTCAGGATCATTTGGACACATGATTACATGTATTTGGTTAAGGGTTAGCACTGTTTTCAATGTTTTTTTTTCAGTTACATAGTGGCAGCCAGTGCACCTATCCATACCTTCCCAAGGTTTTTTTTGAATCAGTACAGCACACAATATACTTCCAAAGCCCCTACCTACTTTATTACAGAACTATCATTGAAACAATAATCAGCAGAGAGCTAGATATGAATCCAAAGACAGTAACTTTTATCAATCTTCTGTGAGAAATTGGCAGAGCTTGGAATTTGAACCAGCAACTCTCTGGATTTAGGTCTAGTACTGGGTATGTTACAAACTGTGCTATCAAGCTCAGATCACAGCGGTTAACCCTTTCCCAAACGACAAATTTTGGACTGGTCCAAATTAAAAGAGTTTGCAGACAACAATTTTAAATTTAATGAAAATGGTAGAAAGTTATCAAAAAGGGTAGAAAACACTGTGGGAAAAGGAGAAATTGCTCGTTACGAGCAATTTCCCCTTTTCCCACAGTGTTTTCAAAAGACATGTACTGCAGACACGTGAAAACCAGGGCTTGTTTGGGAAAGGGTTAAAGGGGAAAGCTAATTAATTCTTTACCATAGGATGAAATTTCATACCCATCAAAACTGAAAGCATTTTGTAGACAAAAAATTAAAGGTGGTTCAAATGAAGAAATATGTTCTTGACTGGGTAAGAAAACATAGTGGTAAAAGGAGAAAATGCTGGTTACCAGCATTTTCTCTTTTCCCACAATGTTTCCAAAAGCTTTCTTTCTCAGGGTCATCAAAAATTGGGACTGTGTGGTACAGAGTTAATTTATTATTTTAAAAACTTACTTTGCCAAACAGGCTATCCACAGAACCATAAGAATCAGCACCCCAGTGGACCAAACCACTTAGAAAATCTGCTGTCAGTATACCTAGGACTGAAAATAAAGCAGCAAAATCAGAAATCAGAAAGTTTGGAGTGCATACATGAAGGAAATCTGACATTACTAGTATTCTTGACTTCATCTGACCTTTCAACATACAGTAAAACTAGCCTAACCCTTAACAGCCTAACTCTAAACCCTTTACCATTTGACAAAATTTGGGACATGTCCAAATCCAAAGCATTTGCAGACAAAATACTAAATGTGGTTCAAAGTTGGCAATTGTGTTTGAAAGGCTAGATAAGATTGTTGGAATAGGAGGAAATGCTAGTTACCAGCATTTTCTTCTTTCCCACAATGTTTTCAAAAGCCTTCTTCCTAAGGGTTGGTAAAACTTGGGATTGTTTGGTGTAGGGTTAGGGACTACTGGGAGAAAAAACTTTTGAAAACATTGTGGGAAAAAGAGCTGGTGACCAACACCTTCTTCTCTTCCTACAAGGTATTTACCATTTCAAAACGAAAAAAGACACTAAAGTCTTGTTAATTTGTCAGTTTCATATGTTTTCAATAAGGACAAGTCTAAAATTATGTCCAAAGGCTTACCTCTCTACCAAATGACCAATTTTTAGACTAGTTAAAATTGAAAGCATTTGCAGAGCACAAATTACACGGATGTATTTTGGGAAGGGAAGAAAATGTTGCGGAAGGAGAAAATGCTCTTTTCCCTCAACCTATTCAAAGGCCGTATTCCACAGGGTTGTTCAAACTTGGGATTATTTGGTAAAAGGTTGAAGGAGATGTAGTAAAACTGATATTGATATTCAGCTACGGACTCAACCATTATTGCACAGTCTAATTTTAGACCTCTTAAAATCTAGTACTAACTTAAGTATTCAAAGTATAGACTATACTTTAACCTTTTACCACACGACAAAATTTTACACATGTCCGAATTGAAAGCATTTGCAGAAGACAACTTAGATATGGCTCATATAGTGAGATTTGTCTCTAAAAGGACTGAAAACATTGTGGGAAAAGGAGAAAATGCTGGTTACCAGCATTTTCTCCTTCTCCCACAATGTTTTCAAAAGGACTCTTTCTCAGGGTCGTTAAAACTTGGGATTGTGTGGTAAAGTGTTTTAAAATACTTAAGTTAGTATTAGTATCACAAGACACAATGTACATTTCGTATAAAAACAACATACACAGGAAATAATGTACATTTTGCATACAATAAACTCATTTCTCAACAGTGAAATAAATACTGTGGGAAAAAGAATTATCTCTTCCTAAGGAAGTCAATTCAAAGAGGAGGTAGGGTTTTGCACCCTGACTTCCTTGAAACCAATTCTTTATCATTATCTCTTTTTCTCTAACAGTCCTCAGACCACATGTACTACTATTAGACTGATCAGCACACAGTATTTTGAAAGGACATATGAAGCCATTTCTCTACCATGACCTTGAACTTGGAGCCTAGCATCTGAAATCCTTATCTGACCTTGACCTTGGAATCTAGCATCTAAAACCTCTATCTCATTAAAATGCAGACTTGTTTATAATATTTTCAAATTCTGACCAGGGATTGAAAAGATACAGAGCAACAAGAAACAGTTAACAAACAGGGATGGACAGATGACCAGGGGCATAATATAACACTTCCCTTCCTAAATGAAAAAAAAAAAAGTCATCAGCAAGATTTAGAATGAAAAAGTTAACTCTTTACCGCTCCATCTTGAGTTTAAATGACCCTGATAGAGAAGGCTTTTTAATGCCTTGTGGGAAAAAGAAAAAAATGCCGCTAACCAGCATTTTCTCCTTTTTCCACAATGTCTTCCACCCTTTGTGCTAACAAATCCCTTCATTTAAATATCATTTAGTTTGTAGTCTGCAAATGTTTTCAATCTGGATCAGTCCAATATTTTGTTGTTTGCTAAAGAGTAAACCCTTTACCGCACAATGCCGCCTTTTAACCCTTTACCACACAATCCCGAGTTTTAACGACCCTAAGAGAGAAACCTTTTTGAAAACATTGTGGGAAAAAGAGAAAATGCTGGTAACCAGCAATTTCTCCTTTTCCCACAATGTTTTCTACCCTACCAAAGACAAATTCCATTATTTGAGCCACATTTAAATTGTCGTCTGCAAATGCTTTTGATTTGGACCAGTCTAAAATTTTGTCGTTTGGTAAAGAGTTAATAACCCTGGGAAAGAACCCTTTTGAAAACAATATGGGAAAAGGAGAAAATGCTGGTAACCAGCATTTCCTCCTTTTCCCACAATGTTTTCGACTCTTTCAAAGAAAAATTGCACCATTTGAGCCACAATAAAATTGTCATCTGCAAATGCTTTCAATTTGGACAAGGCTAAAATTTTGTCGTCTGGTAAAGGGGTTAACTAGTACAGTAAACTGCATACATTTTCTTCCATTTCAAGATTATTTTTTCTTGAAACAGGGTTTCAAGATTATTTTTTTTTTCAGTAAAATTTTCCTGAAACTTGTCAACTACTTGTAATATCATTAACCCATTACAACACAACCCACACTTTAATGACCCTGAAGATAAACGCTTTTGAAAACATTGCGGGAAAAGGAGAAAATGCTGGAAACCAGATTTTTGCCCTTTAAAAAAACATGCCGTCATTTTAGCCACAGCTAGATGTAAATGCTCTCAATTTGGACAAGTCTAAATATTGTTCATTTGGTTAACCCTTTACAACAAAATCCCATTTTCTAGTGACCCTTGGATAGAAAGCTTAGGAAAACATTATGGGGAAAAGGAGAAAATGCTTGTAACCATCATTTTCTCCTTTTTTCATAATTTTTTCTACCTTTCTATCCATCCTTCTGGAAACAAATTTTAATTTTTGAGTCACATTTTATTTTGTTTGCACATGCTTTCAATTTCAAGTCTGAAATTTTGTTGTCTGGTTAACTCTTTACCACACAATCCCGACTTTTAATGACCCTGAAGAAGAAGCCTTTTGAGAACATTGTGGGAAAAGGAGAAAATGCTGGTAACCAGCATTTTCTCCTTTTCCCACAATGTTTTCTACTCTTCCCAAAAGAAATTTTAATTTTTGAGTCACATTTAATTTGTCGTCTGCAAATGCTTTCAATTTGGACGAGTCGAGAATTTGTTGTTTGGTAAATAGTTAAGAGTTAAAGAGTTAACATTGTTAAATGATCAATAAGAGTCTCTGACAGAAAAGTAAACCCTTTACCACATAATCTCGACTTTTAACGACCCCGAGGAAAATGCCTTTTGAAAACATTGTGGGAAAAGGAGAAAATGCTGGTAACAAGCATTATCTCCTTTACCCACAATGTTTTCTACCCTTCCCTAACCAACTTTCAATTTTTGAGCAACACTTCATTTGCCGTCTGCAAACACTTTCAATTTGGACCAGTCTAAAATTTTTTCATTTTGTAAAGAGTTCATCCAGATTTTGTGGAAAGCAAAGATCTGGATCAGAATACCTTTTGCAGAAGTGTAAATTGAGATCAGAATATGCATAACTAATTTTGATCATTGATCTATACTGTCTTCTATCTACTCTTTGAAGCCACTAGTCCAGGCTAAAGTTCACTTGTCACAATAAGCGTAGAAAACATTGTGGGAAATGGAAAAAATGCTACCAGCATTTTCCTCTATTCCCATAGTGTAACTGTTTTCAAAAGCCCTTCATCTCAGGGTTATTAGTATAGGGGAGTATCACTTGATTTTCAATTTGATAAACGGAAAAGGGATAGAATTTTGACAAAATGCTGAGGTACACTGTAAACTGCTTTTCCTGTCTTTTGTGCTTGATTTCAGTGGTCAATTTATGCATCATGTTCCAGAAAATTTACCTCCAGATGTAATCAGGATTTCCGTTTACAATGTAAAAGTATCTATATATGCACGAAAATCAGCTCAGACATAAAATATCAAAGCTGATTGCATCCCTTGGACGCAGTCAAAAACGAATCAAAACCATGATTTAACTAGATCTACATCAATAATGAAAACAATGCAAAATACGAAGATTTAACATTTCTTGTACAAACTGACCATCGGAATTCCAAAGTGTCTACAAATAGATTTTGGTATGCCAAGATATAACAGAGAAAGATAAAAATAGATCTCTTTGTCGTCGACTTTGACTGGTTACCCGCGTTGTGCACATATTGTCGTTTCTGGTAAACTGATCGCAGGAAAACAGCTGTAGTTTAGCATTCTTTCCTGAAGATAGCTTCCCAAGCCAAAAAGAAAAAGCTTTTGTGATCTTTCCAAGACCAATGGCTGGAAGATCCTGCCTTTCAAGATTAGATGCTAAGAAAAATTTATCTATATTCCTCTATTCATGTAAACGTGTTTGTTATAAAACTTAAGGCAGAAATAAGGTTTTTACAATAGGTTGCATGGACTTTCAAAGAACTTCCATCGTGACGTAAGATTCATACTATTTCTTGCGATGGTCCCCAGCATGCACAGCACATTAAATCTTCGAAAGGTTACATAATGAGGTCATTTGAAATAGCTTCTTCTTCACTGACCAAATTTGGCCTTAATAAACGGACGATTTATGCAAGCAAAAATGGGACTCAGAAGGAATGCAATGGGACTCAACTTTTGCAGTTGCACTAGGTCCCATGGACTCAGTAAAATTTTATTCAAATGGAAACAATGGTAATGATATCATAATGCTTTCATGATAATTCAAACTCTTTGCAAACACTTTGTCATGAAATTGAAAGAATGAGAATGGAAACTAAAAATTTGGGTACTCATGATCACTTTACATTTCATGACCCGGGACTGTATTAAACAACCATTCTTAAGAACATTCTTAGTCTTTACTTCTGAGATTTTTAAAATGTGGAAGTAACATAACTTCTGATTCGCTAAACAAAATGCTTTAGCCAATCAAAAGTTGTGTTACATTCAAATTTGGAGAATAAGACTAAGAATATTCTCAAGAATGGTTGGTGAATACGGACATTGGCGTTTGCAAGGAGTATGAATTTTTATGATACTATCATGCTATCATTAAATCTGAACATAAGTCTGCTGGAATACTTATGATGCATAGATCAATTGATAAAATAAAGCACAGAAGACAAAAAAAGGCACTTACATAATACATTATGCACGTGCGTAGCCAGGTATGTAGTAAAGATGAAGCCTTATTTATTCTAAATTTTCTTCTCACTTTTTTTTTCTTTCTTTTCGTCTTTTTTCCACTCGCAAAATAGATGTCAGCATCTTTAAGAGCCAAGCATAATTTATTCAACTTTTTAGACAATATGTAAATCAAGATTAGGCAGCACTTTGCGGACAATGCAGATCAAGATCAGACTGCACAAAACATGCAGTCTGATCTTTGATCTACATTATCCGTTAAGTTTTTATCTTCTGGCAAAAGCAAATCTTGAAATTGTGACGATTTGGTCCCTTTTCCTAATTGAGAAAGGGCATTTCCTTTTTTATATGATATGTTGATGATTAATGTTGAAGCCCGGCATCTGGGCTTTCACCTGGCTACACGGCTGATATGTGTTGTCAAAACTCCACCATTAATCTGTTCCATGCATCAAAGAAAAAGTGTGTAACTGTTCCTGATGATTAAAACTTGGGTTAACCATTTACCTCACAATCCCGACGTTTTACGACCCTAAGGAAGAGGGCTTTTGAAAACATTGTGGGAAAAGGAGAAAATGCTGGTAACCAGCATTTTCTCCTTTTCCTACAATGTTTTCTACTCTTTTAAAGAAAAATTTCAATTTTTGATTCACATTTATTTTGTCGTCTGCAAAAGCTTTCAATTTGGACTGGTCTAATATTTGTCGTATGGTAAAGAAGTAAAAAATGAGACTGTACTGTACACAGTAGATACTCACATGCTGCAAAAAATATCACCATCCAGTTCTCTGATTTGAAGTGCCATACTAACTGTAAGAGGTTGAATACCATTAAAAAGATAGTGACTATCACACACACTATTTCTTGTAAGCGTTTACCTGGAATGTAAAAAAAATATATATATGAGCCATGCTCTGGCTGATTGATTGATTGAATGGTGTTTAATGCTGTTTTCAACATTATTTCAGTTATATCACAGTGGCCAGTGCACTTATCCATGCTTTACTGGAGTTTCTTTTAACAGTACTCCGCACAATATTCTTTCCAAGCCACTGGCTGCTTTCCCACATAACCATCGTCGAAACAATGGTCAGCAGTGAGAGAGGAATGAATCCTGTCGCAATGACTATCATCAACCCTCGGAAAGAAATTGGCCAAGCCAGGGATCGAACCAGTGACCTCCTGTTCTCAAGTCCTGTGTGCTACCGACTGAGCTAAGGGGGCTTGGCAAGCCATGGTCTGGGAAAAGAGGGTTTAGTGTGCAGCTTCTAAAAGTATAAGTCTATGGCAGCCTTCAAAGTCTGTGCGCACTGAGCACTGGTAGAAACACTTTTGATTTTGATCAATTTTCTGCATGTCAAAGGACCGTTCTACCTCATTATTCAGTAGGTTGTTAGACAAAAATGGCTTTTATGGATCCATGATTATGTGATGGCATCACAGAGTTGCATTAAACCCCCTTTTGCAAGGACATGGTTCATATCCATTTACCAAGGTATACTTCCATTATGTTCAGTCTTCTGCCGAGGGAAGATTCCAAGACAACGTCCCACTCAGTGTTCCCATTCACCCACATGTACATGAATCACAAAACCTCTTTTTCCCCACAATGTTTTCAACATTTTCAATATATCAGTCACATTTGATGTCTGCAGATGCTTTCGCTTTGGACCAGTTTAAAATATTTGTTGTTTGGTAAAGAGTTACGAAATAGAGCAACTGTCATCAAGTGAAGAGTATGTATTTTTTCCCATAGTTTCAATACACTTCAAGCTTTGACAACCATAGATATATATTTGCAATGTACGTGACATGTTACATGCATGCTATTTTGGCTATGTCAACAGTATCAATTACTGATAGGACACACCATCACCGTGTCTTGTTGCAGATCACATTCTATATACATGTACTTGATGTTCTTCCTTGCCACAATCTTGTCTTACATTGCAGTGTTTTCACCAGCTGTAAAATTTCGCTGGTTACTTTTGACTCCCTATCCTGTATCCAGAAATTTGGGGGTCAAAAATTAAAGTTTTCTCCTTCACCCGCAATGTTTTCTCAACTATTGTAGACAAATCAAGCCATTTAAGTCACATTTAATTTGTTGTCTGCAAATGCTTTCAATCTGACCTGGTCTAAAATATTGTCATTTGATAAAAGAGTTAATATGTTTAACCCTTTACCACACAATCCCGACTTTTAACAAACCTGGGAAAGAATCCTTTAGAAAACATTGCTGATTACCAGCATTTTCTCCTATTTCCACAATGTTTTCTGCCTTTCTTAAAACAAATTTCAGTTTTTGAGTCAAATTTTTTTTGTCGTCTGCAATTAATGCTTTCAATCTGGAAATGTCTAAAATGTCGTCGTTTGGGAAAGAGTTAAAGTGAGTAAAAAACATGTCAAAAATGCAAAAAACACACTCTGTAGAAAACAATGATATTGATGTTTGTATGAACCCTTTAACACATAATCTTGTTTATTCATAACCCTGATGAGGAAGGCTTTTGAAAACATTATGGGAAAAGGAGAAAATGCTGATGACCAGACGACAGTCTGCACACTTGCTGTTTCTACTTGCCACAATAATGATGTTATTATCCTTTACCCCTTAACCCCTTACCAAATGACAGAATTTTAGACTGGTCCAAACTGAAAGTATTTGCAGACGATAAAATAAATGTAACCCAAAAATTGAAATTTGTTTTGGGAAGGGTAGAAAACATTGTGAAACAAGAGGGCCATGATGGCCCTGTATCGCTCCACTGGCTTATAAATATAAACCACGAAGAAAAGTCTTCACTATATAAGCCCTTATAAAACTTTGACCTCATGGCTACAGTCTGACTAAATGGGGAATATTGTATTAGAAGAATAACATGCCAAATGTGGGAGTTCTTGGCCTTATGGCTGGTAACAAGATGGTTTCTGAACTTTTCACTCCATAAACCCATGTAAAACTTGTGATCCCTGGTGCAGGGCCAAACTTGATCCTAGAGCTGTAACTTGGGCCCTCTTTGTAACTGTCCACTAAATAATGCTATAATTATATGCAAAATTTGGTAGCCTAAGCCTTATGGCTATGTACACCAAGATTTAAAAGTTTTCCCTATGTAAGCCTATGTAAATCTTGTGAACCCCCCCTCCAAGTATGAGGCCAAATTGACCCCAGGACTATACTTTGGACACTTTTGGTAGACTCCAACTAGATCAAGCTAAATGCCAAATTTGGTAGCTCTAGGCCTTATGGTTTCAGACAAGAAGATATTTAAAGTTTTCTCTATATAAGCCTATGTATAAAACTTGTGACCCCTGGGGAAGAGCCAATTTTGACCCCAGGGCTATAATTTCAAGAAACATGATAGAGGTCTACTACATAAAGCTCCATGCCAAATTTGGTAGCCCTATGCCTTATGGTTTCAGACAAGAAGATTTTTAAAGTTTTCTCTATATAAGCCTATGTAAAACTTGTGACCCCTGGGGAAGAGCCAATTTTGACCCCAGGGCTATAATTTCAAGAAACATGATAGAGGTCTACTACATAAAGCTACATGCCAAATTTGGTAGCCCTATGCCTTATGGTTTCAGACAAGAAGATTTTTAAAGTTTTCTCTATATAAGCCTATGTAAAACTTGTGACCCCTGGGGCAGAGCCAATTTTGACCCCAGGGCTATAATTTGAAGAAACTTGATAGAGGTCTACTACATAAAGCTACATGCCAAATTTGGTAGCCCTATGCCTTATGGTTTCAGACAAGAAGATTTTTAAAGATTTCCAATATTTTTCAGTTTTGTTGCCATGGCAACCAGAGTTTTTGAAGGAATCAAATTCTTTCAAGAAATTCTGAAGAGGACCATGTCAGGATCATTTCTGTGAAGTTTCGTGAAAATCGGATGGGTAGTTTCAGAGAAGAAGATGTTTGAAATAAAAGTTAACGCACGGACGGACAGACGACTGGACGCACGGACGGACGGACGCACGATGGACACCGGGCCATGACATAAGCCCGCTGGCCTTTGGCCAGTGGAGCTAAAAAGGAGAAAATGCTGGTTACCAGCATTTTCTCCTTTTCCCACAATGTTTTCAAAAGTTTTCTTTTTCAGGGTCGTTAAAAGTCGGAATTGTGTGGTAAAGAGTTACAGCGCTGAATATTTACCCAATGGACATTTTCAATGGCTTCCTTTTGGCTGTAGTATTTTTGCAAAGCGGACAGTGTATATCAAAGATCTGACTGCACATTTTGTGCTGTCTGATCTTAATCTACACTGGCCACAGAGTCAACTATACTAGTGAGAGGTGCTTTAACTCTTTACCAAACGACAAAATTTTAGACTGGTTGAAACTGAAAGCATTTGCAGATGCCAAATAAGTGACTTAAAAATTGAAAATTATTTTGGGAAGGTTACCAGCATTTTCTCCTTTTCCCACAATGTTTTTAAAAGGCTCGTTTCTCAGGGTCGTTAAAAGTCGGGATTGTGTGGTAAAGGGTTAAGAGTTAACGATCTTGTGCTTTCATGACTTTGAGGATAAAGGCTTTTGAAGACATTATGGGAAAAGGAGAAAATGCTGATTACCAGACTAAAATCTATAGACTTGGTGTTTCTCCTTTTGCCACAATCTTATCTTATATTTATGAATGAACCTTTAGCATACAATCCTTTGTCTTCATGACTTGGGGAGGAAGGCCATTGGTAATCGGCACTTTCTCCTTACAATATTCTCTAATAGAGACTCTATTCAGTAAAACAGAAATTTTATCATTTGCACAAATTTACTGTGTTATCTGTGATGGCTACCAATGTATTGACAAGTCTAAATCTTTAAGGTTTGGTATACTAAATAGAGTTAAACCACAGGCCTTTGAAGCTCCATAATGGTCTGTTACGGAACACTAACATTTTTCTTGGTTCATCGTCGAATACTTGCGAATTGGTGCATCGCCTGTATATCAGGGAATACTCAAATTTTCATTTACATCGTTACTATAAATAGTACATTGGCGACTGCCTCTATGTTGTATATAATAAGACAAGGTGTGCAAGGTGTGCAACGAAATCGAAGAAATTTTTACCCCTGTCCCCTTTCAGGGATAATATTTAACCAAAAACGGAAAAATAAACCTAGTTACCATTGCAGATGGGTTCACAAATGATTTTTCTTGAGTACCCTGAACTTCGAAAGTTCCAAACGGCTCTTGCGATCAAGCAATAGCTCTGATCTTAAAAAATTTAAAAAGATTCTACATTTTCCGGATCGCCATGCGCTGACATCACACAATTCATGATGAAGCAGCGAATCATAACTCACATGAATTCACTATCAAAAGACACGCCAAAGTTTTTGACCAATAAATGGTAAATATTACGCATTTAAAAATATACGAAATGGAAGATGAAAATCGTGATTCTGGATTAGATGAAAAGATAAATTATAACAGACAAAATATTAATTTGATAATTTCATCAATATATCAACAAAAGAATTTTAGATCTTTGTTTGAAAAAAAATATTTTAATTATAATTCGCTGCAGGATTATAAATTGTGTGACGTCAGCGCATGGCAATCCGAAAAATGTGGAAGCGTTGTAAAATTTTTCAGATCAGAGCTACAGCTTGATCGCAAGAGCTGTTTGGAACTTTCGAAGGTCAGGGTACACAAGAACAAGAGGGCCATGATGGCCCTGTATCGCTCCACTGGCTTATAAATATAAACCACGAAGAAAAGTCTTTACTATATAAGCCCTTATAAAACTTTGACCTCATGGCTACAGTCTGACTAAATGGGGAATATTGTATTAGAAGAATAACATGCCAAATGTGGGAGTTCTTGGCCTTATGGCTGGTAACAAGATGGTTTCTGAACTTTTCACTCCATAAACCCATGTAAAACTTGTGATCCCTGGTGCAGGGCCAAACTTGATCCTAGAGCTGTAACTTGGGCCCTCTTTGTAACTGTCCACTAAATAATGCTATAATTATATGCAAAATTTGGTAGCCTAAGCCTTATGGCTATGTACACCAAGATTTAAAAGTTTTCCCTATGTAAGCCTATGTAAATCTTGTGAACCCCCCCCCTCCAAGTATGAGGCCAAATTGACCCCAGGACTATACTTTGGACACTTTTGGTAGACTCCAACTAGATCAAGCTAAATGCCAAATTTGGTAGCTCTAGGCCTTATGGTTTCAGACAAGAAGATATTTAAAGTTTTCTCTATATAAGCCTATGTATAAAACTTGTGACCCCTGGGGAAGAGCCAATTTTGACCCCAGGGCTATAATTTCAAGAAACCTGATAGAGGTCTACTACATAAAGCTACATGCCAAATTTGGTAGCCCTATGCCTTATGGTTTCAGACAAGAAGATTTTTAAAGTTTTCTCTATATAAGCCTATGTAAAACTTGTGACCCCTGGGGAAGAGCCAATTTTGACCCCAGGGCTATAATTTCAAGAAACATGATAGAGGTCTACTACATAAAGCTACATGCCAAATTTGGTAGCCCTATGCCTTATGGTTTCAGACAAGAAGATTTTTAAAGTTTTCTCTATATAAGCCTATGTAAAACTTGTGACCCCTGGGGCAGAGCCAATTTTGACCCCAGGGCTATAATTTGAAGAAACTTGATAGAGGTCTACTACATAAAGCTACATGCCAAATTTGGTAGCCCTATGCCTTATGGTTTCAGACAAGAAGATTTTTAAAGATTTCCAATATTTTTCAGTTTTGTTGCCATGGCAACCAGAGTTTTTGAAGGAATCAAATTCTTTCAAGAAATTCTGAAGAGGACCATGTCAGGATCATTTCTGTGAAGTTTCGTGAAAATCGGATGGGTAGTTTCAGAGAAGAAGATGTTTGAAATAAAAGTTAACGCACGGACGGACGGACGGACGGACGCACGACGGACACCGGGCCATGACATAAGCCCGCTGGCCTTCGGCCAGTGGAGCTAAAAATCATTTGTGAACCCATCCGCAAGTAACTAACTTTATTTTTCAATTTTCGGTTAAATATTATCTCTGAAAGGGTACAGGGGTAAAAATTTTCTTCGATTTCGTTGCACACCTTGTCTTATTATATACAATATAAAGGCAGCTGCCAATGTGCTATTTATAGTAACCGTGTCCGATAAGGCAAATTTCGTTGTCCGGTAATAGACCAATGGACTATGGTTAAACCTGAACTCTTTCACTACTATTGACGACTTAACACTTTACCGCACAATCCCGAGTTTTAATGACCCTGGGAAAGAAGCCTTTTGAAAACATTGTGGGAAAAGGAGAAAATGCTGGTAACCAGCATTTTCTCCTTTCCCCACAATGTTTTCTACCCTAACAAAGAAAACTCTTATCATTTGAGCAAAATTTAAATTGTCATCTGCAGATGCTTTTAACTTGGAAGAGTCTAAATTTTTGTTGTGTGTTAAAGAGTTAAATAGCTTTAGCAGATGGTGATTAAGGTCAGACTGCACAGAATGTGCAGACTTAATGTTGGATCTAAACCATCTGCTACCTGATGTTAGACTTTTACCCAATTCATCTTCAATAGCAAAGAAAATCTAGTTTTAAGACCTTGAAAAAATGGTGGATTTCTTGAGTTGAAAGTGAAAGAGTTGATTATTTTATGAGTATGATTTCACAGTTGTAAGCAACATTATTGTTAGACGTTTCAGGGAATAAATACTTTAACTGAAGATCCCATTTTTCCGCATTTTTACAAGAAACCATTCTGAGAAGAAACCACGTTTGAAAACAAATCATGGGGCCAGCATGTGCTCCTTCTTCTCACGCTGTTTTCCACACTTTCAAAGACAAATTCCATCATTTCAGCCTCTTCAGCGATAAGACTCATCATAAGAGATAATTTTTTTTTTTCACAAAAGAAATATAAAATGTCGTAAATTTAATCAAAACCTTTTTTTCTTATTGCTATAAATCTTTTTTTTTTTTTTAATGCAGAATCAGTATCATAAATCATCTTTCATCATGTACTCATTACTCCTATTATTACTAGCAAAATTTTTACCTATCACTAGTTTTTTTACTTGTGTGCTAAATGTACGTAGATATCGATGCACCATTAAACACTATATATTCATTCATTCATTCATTCATTCATCTTCCAGCTGATTTTCAACCTGCAACCTGCTACTAGTGTTGCGTTTTTGAATGTATGGAGAGTACCCTTTAAAACTTAAGCAAAGACTCCCAACATCATGACATCTGCCATGCCCATGAACATATTATTGCCCGAATCAACTAGGCCAAAAAAAAAAAATTGTGTTTCAAATGACCCTTGAAAAAAGAATATGGTCGATAGGTAAAAAAAACTGTTTTTTTCTTTTTTCTTTCAAAGTAATGTAACAGTGCTCCAGATAATTTTCAATGACATCAGTACAGTACTGATGAAAATGAAGATGTATCAGTACCAGCATATCGGGATCAGTACCCGGACATTAGGTTAACATTTCACTTATAGTGTTATAGAGGGATTTATGTAAATTGTATGGTTGTGCAAGTCAAGTGTCTCTCCTTGCTTTAGTTCTCCTCCATAATCTTATAGCAGGGAAGGGAACAAAGTTTTATAAAATGTGGTCTTTTGCTACAAATCCTCATTAAGATATCTAAACGTTTTGCCTGAAAGAACATCTGTCCTTTTTTTTTTTAATCTGTTTTGAATTGAAAAAGATCTCTCACATGTCTAACTGGTTACACATGCAGAGAGCAATTTTGCCTAACTTTGAAATATTTGGGAACATACCTGAATACAAAATTTGCACATCTTTCATCAACATCTTCCTACTGAAATTTCTGTAAGTCCCTTTTACCATGATTGCCCTAATAGTATTCCCACTCACAGTTTTGGGGGAAGTGCATGCACTCCCTGATGGAAAAGTTTTGGAGTGCAAGAGAAATTCTAGAAGTGCACCTAATATTATATTAACAATTTTAAAGCTTCTATGGTGGAAAGTAAGGGTCTGTTGTATTGAAGATTTGTTAAGATGAATCTCACTCTGCAGTCATCTATTCTTGAAAACAATATGGATAATTTAAAACAGAAGTTAATCGTAACGTTTCCTTACTGATACTCACGGGACTATGTTAGAGGGACAACTTTCAACTTGATGGCCAGCAGAATTTTCCATTTCAGTCAATTTCAGATATTAATTAGATTTCAGTTATTGTGTTATAGAGGGATTTATGTAAATTCACTGTTTAAAGTCACTATTCAAGCTGTATAGACAGTTTGAAATGCCTATGACCGGATGATGTCGGACTGATCTTTGTTATGTCATGGGATTTTGCGTTTTTTGCAGCGATCTTTTTTTTGTGCTATTTAATTTTTTGGAAAAATATTTGTGCATGATTTGACATAAATTTGTCAAATAGAGTTGCATGTAACTTCAAAACCTGTAATTTTACACTAGAAACGCAGATATCATAAAAACTTTTGAATTCACCAGTGCTTCAGTTTAGGAGACATTTTTTTTCTAACTTGTCCCACTGTCGATCAACGCTTCATATTTTTGTGCGTGATTATTTGATTTAGAGCATAAATTATTGCACATACGTACATAAATGGGAACAGTGCATAACTTAAGTTTTGGCCAGTCCGATTTTATCTTTCAACAATTCTCAGTTTTGTTAGGGTTATTTGGTTCTTGAGATAAATGAAAAAAACTAGAGAAAGGTTTTGTGTTTTCCCCAACATTTTCGAAGTGCAAACTATTCATTCGGAACATACATGTACGTAATACAATTATCCTCTGGTCCCACGCCATAATCGATAAAAACTTGACTAAGCTGTGATGCAGGGTCCAATTCCGGTCTGAGCCGATTTTACATTTTTTTTAACTGCAAAAATTTGGAAAATCGGTCGGCAATCCCGAAAATATCCGAATATTTGTCTTAAAGAGCAAGCTCTCTTTCATAGTGTATGGATTCCTACCCCATATTTTGCATACCCGGATATCGAGTATGGAATTTTGTAAAAAAGACGCGTAACATCAGATCGTCATCCATAAATTACATGAATACAACCTTATCTGGAGCACTGTGTAATATCAAAGAATTCCAGTTATTTTATTCTCTATATAAATATATCATGTATTTAATGAACGGAAGGGAAATCGTTTAAAAGAAATAGTCATGGTCTGAAAGTGATGGCTGAGTGAAAAATGTTCAATGATATTTTAGGTCTACCGTCTGAAAGCCATAGGCCCTGCTCCACCTATGTAATGAAATGGTATGCAATGGCCAGAGATGAAGCACATGTTGCGAAATTAGCAAAAATGGAAAAAAAAAAGGTTTACCAGCCAGGGTCCATAGGGTTTGGTTGGTCAGATCACCTGAAACACAGGATATTTTTGGTTGGCCCTACAAAACAGTACACACTGTTCTAAATACATGGTTTCAGTTTATCAGTTATTTTTGGGAGGTCCCAGGAACTCAAGTACCACGAGACAAGTCTAAATTTTGAAATGTGGTTGAAGTTGAAGGTTGTTTTCTTTTTCTTCTACTTTGCTTTGTGAGTCATTTTATTTTCTCGTGTACATCGCAGTTTAAAGAAAAAAAATCAATGAAGAAACTGCAGTTTTTCTTCGCAGTTAGAGAAAGTGAACAGCATGGAGTAGTTTCGTTGAAAGCACGGTTCATAGATCTATACCTTAATTGATTCAAAATAAATGTTGCAATACAAAGAATATATAGTTAGGAATCGCAAAATCGGTATAAAGATGACTGCATAAAATTGTCGACTGCACCCAGTCAGTCGACAAGTGCCCTTAACTACGAAAATTCTAACTCACCGGCTGTGTATTGACTCGCCAATTCCTTTGCACCAGCATGCTGTGGGCCCCATCGAGGCTTAAACTCCTTCGGACTATATTCATTGTTCGAATTTTCCTCCCCTTCTGGCATGGAGTTCTTTAATATATCCTCACTAAATTCTTTTTCCATGATCTTTCTTTATTGCGATCACTCTACTTCATGAACTACATTTATTTACTGCGGATTACATGTCGGACGAAAGGAATCCCGCACTTAATAAGAATATATTCGTTGTAACTGAATCAAATTAATATAATAGATCGGGAGACGGAAATACATTCTAGACAATATACCAATAAATAATTTTAATTCTTTGCATCAATTTCTTTACTAAACTTTTGAGACGTAAATTTCGTGACATTGACCTTGACCTTCAGCAGTAATGAAAGTAACTTTGGGCGTGATTTACAAACACGAGACATGTATTCACATGCTTAATGGTAATGGTTTTCATTTTAAAAAAATTAAATGTTATATCAGCTTCAAATTACAGAGTATATCATTTCCTTTAATCTATGGACAGCACACCATTGAATTAGCACCCATTAAACAAACAGACAAGCAGAACAAGAGAAACAATCAGACAATGTAGTAATTAAGACATAGGTTATGATTACTTCCCTTGTTGCAAACCATCAGCGCCCTAAACTGGCCTGCAGCCTGTTATCGATCTTCGTATCGGACGGTTACGGGAGATACAACGGGAACCAGTTTATCAGAGCCCTGGAACCGACTTAAGTTGCTGTTGCGGACAGTGTACATCAAGATCAGGCTGCACCGAACAAGCGGATGAGACATTAAACATAGGTCCCATGTTACTGTCATCATCTACGGTTGTTTACCCCTCACCCCCCGCCCGCGGCATAACGCATGCAACATAACGCCCTGTTCTATGCTATACATTAAGCACGTGAAAGAACCAACAGGCTTAGGGTGGTTATCGTCCTGTATCTTTCCCTATTTCTAAACTCGTACCCGTTGTATCTCCTGTAACCGTCCGGTAGAAAATCGACAACAGACTACCAGTTTAGCCGACTATCCCCCGTAACATAACTAACAGCCTTATGGAAGCGTCGCCCATATGGGCAACCTGTGGCGACGATAGATAAACGAAAATCAGTCAGTCTCATTCTCAGCACGTTTCCCGGGCTGGGTGCCCCATGAGAAATTAAAGATAAAGACGGTTCAAATATTTAAACATTAAGAAACATTGAAGTTCAAGGATTTTGGGAAAAGGATCAGTTTCTTTCATAGAAAATTCCCTATTTTCCTGGGTCCGATTCACCCACCATTCTTAAGAACGTTCTCTGTCTTGTTCTCCAGAATTTTCTACATCTGAAAGTAACAGAATTCCTGATTGGCTAAACTATTTGGTTTAGCCAATCAGGAGTTGTGTTAGGCTACTTTCAAATGTAGAAAATCTTGGAGAATAAGACTATGAATATTCTTAAGAATGGTTGATGTTTTACAAAAATATATCATATCTTTCTGATGATGATTTAACTAAGATTATTTATTTATTCTCATCTTACAAGCTTGACTATGCAAGCGGATGGTAGAGATCCAAGATCAGACTGCACGTTCTGTGCAGTCTGATCTTGATCTATGCACGTCCGCAATGGCACTCGTTTTCATTCATGGCACTGACAGGGTGAAAGTAGAGAATAAGATCATAAAACAATTATGACAGGTCGATACACGTACATGAAACGCTTATCATATCTCGCGCAAGATTACCAGTCGTATGAGGTTTCGATACGATACTGAAAGAGCCATGCTCCGGCAAAAGGGGGTTTAATGCATCTCCGTGATGCATTATACCAAACAAGTCATCACATGATCATGGGTCCCCAAAATCCGTTTTGTCCAACAATCAACTGGATCTGGACATAGAGAGCTCTACTGTCATGCAGAAAATTAAATAAAAAAAAACAGCAAAAGGTATCAGCCCATGTTAGCCTGCGCAGACTGTGCAGGCTGACATGAGTCGATACTTTTTGCAGACGCATTAAGCCCCCTTTTCACAGAGCATGGTTCAAATACGTTTGAAATAAAGGTATACTCACGCGACTTTGCTTCAATTCCTATACTGACATGGACGTACAATCTAAACTCTCATTCATGGTCCTCCTAGGAGTTGGCTGTTGTGGTAAAAGGACCATTGTCGGGGAAAGGTTTTAGTTTGGAATGACTGCTTAAAGATACTTCTGTACTCGTTTTTAGCCAGTTTTTAATCCATTTCATCTTCATTTTATGAAACTATAATCATTCTTGTATCTTCATGCCAAATGTTGCTCCTCACGGCTGCAAGGTTGCACAGATTACGAAGGATAGAAAAGGCATTTAATTTTTTGGCAGTCTTCAAAGAAATCATTGTTGTCATTTCCGGTTTTAAATGAGGACAAATCCCTTGAGTTTCTCTATCCCTTACACCACACCATATAATAGTAATTTATCTATGTTTACACAGTTGACCAAATTCTGAGCCATTCTACACAGTTTCAAGTTTTAACAGCGCTTTTTTTTTCTCTGGCTTTAAGCATGTATCTTTAAGCATTTACTTGTACTCATACTTATAGAATTAGCTTTGGCTGGCTTAGGCATTTGTGAATGACATTCTCCTTGCATGGGAATGCCTTACAAAAAATGTTTGTATCATGGGCCGGTGGCCTATATTTCTGAATCAACATTTGAATTGAATTTAATATGTATTCGGATGAATAACATTGTAAACATTTTTTTTTTTTTGACGCCTGACAAAAGACGAGCAACTGCTTCTTTTCCTGATTCCACCCACATACCACACTAGAAGAGGAAGACGAAGAAGAAGAAAGCAGTTTAATTCGTTTTCTTTAACCCTCGTCCTGCTAAATAAAAGTAATGAAACTTTCAAACCGATAGTATAAACCCAAACTTTCCCATTTCAACGATATTTTTGGAGGAAATATATATTGGACAGTTTAGATCAAAGATCAGGCTGCACGTTCTGTACAGTCTGATCTTGATCTATGCTGTCCACAAAAGGTCAGTGAATCGCGCTTAGCAGCCTAATGGTGAAATACTTGTCATTTTCAGATCGCCGATTTTTTTTTTTTTTTTTTTTCATTTAGACTAGTTCACATTGAAAAGTATTTCCAGACAAGATGAAGTACAGTTCAAGTAAATAACATCGTGGGAAAAGGAGAAAATGCTTATTACCAGCATTTTCCGACTTTACCACCGTGTTTAGAAAAGCCTTCTTATTCAAGCTAGTGAATATCCAAGCTCTACGTGAATGGTTATATTTGGTTTGTTTTCTTTGAATGGTGTTTAACATCGTTTTCAGTATTATTCCATTTAATATCTCTCTTGGAGTTCCCTTTACCAGTACTTCGCACCGTGAATATTCTTCCCCAGTCACAGGCTGCTTTCCCACATAACAATCGTCACAACAACGATAAGCGATGAGAGAGGAATGATTCCTTCCATCACTCATGGCCATCATCAATCCTCAGAAAGAAATTGGACGATCAGGGGATTCAAACGAGCGACCCCTGGTTTCAAGTCATGTGCTACCGGCTAGGCAGGAGTCAAGCGTACGGCTTTATGTCTTCTTGAATCCCTGACAAATAATGAGTAAAATGGTTTAGTATTTAGCGCCGCTTTCGACATCATTTCAATTATATCGCGGCGGCCAGTGCACATATTCATGCTTTGCCGGCGTTTCCTTTATAAGTGCTTCGTGTAGCATCCAAGGCCTTCGAAGCCCCTGGCTGCTTTCTCGCATAAACACAACGGAAACAGTGTTTAGCAGCGAGAGAGAAATGTATCCTGTCGCAATGACTACAACCAATGTTCGGAAAGAATTTTGCCGGGCTGGGAATAGAATCTGCGACACCTGGGTTTCAAGCCATGTATGTCGGCGACTGATCTACCGGGCTTAGCTCCTGGGCTCTTACCAGTAAGAAGCCTGGACTATATCCAGTGCAAAAGAATAATAGAGTCCGTATTCACCAAATATTAGTAGGGGCAGGTAGCCTAGCACCCTAAGGTGCTATGCTACCTGCCCTGAGAGGGATTTTGCTGCCAGGCTACCTGCCCTGAGAGGGGTTTTTGTGCTAGGCTACCTGCCCTGAGAGGGATTTTGGGTACCAAAATTTTGAATATCCGCCATTTTGAATCGGAACACCTTTGTTTTTGTCCGGAACCCTGGAAATCCCCATTGTGCTATTAATAGAAACTAGAAACTATGGAACGCCACAGCTGTCTGATGTTGTGAGCAGTAGTCTTGACATGCCTAATCTCTGTCTTATTATGTCTAAAAGAAGTGTTATTATGCCCAATTGTGGTGTTGACTTGTCTAAACTTTGCGTTATTATATCAAAAGGTAGTGTGGTTATGTCCAAATGTGGTGTTGACTTGTCTAAACATTGCTTATCATGTCAAAAGGTAGTGTGGTTATGTCCAGATGTGGTGTTCACTTGTTTAAACATTGCCTTATTATGTCAAAAGGTAGTGTGGTTATGTCCAAATGTGGTGTTGACTTGTCTAAACATTGCATTATTATGTCAAAAAGTAGTGTTTCCATGTTCAAATGTGGTGTTGACTTGTCTTAAGACAGTCTTATTATGTGAGAAACTGGTGTTATCATGTCCGAATACCGTGTTGACTTGTCAAAGCATTGTCTTATTATGTCAAAAACTGGTGTTATCATGTCTGAATACCGTGTTGACATGTCAAAGCATTGTCTTATTATGTGAAAAATTGGTGTTATCATGTCCGAATACCGTGTTGACTTGTCAAAGCATTGTCTTATTATGTGAAAAACTGGTGTTATCATGTCCGAATACCGTGTTGACTTGTCAAAGCATTGTCTTATTATGTGAAAAACTGGTGTTATCATGTCCGAATACCGTGTTGACTTGTCAAAGCATTGTCTTATTATGTCAAAAAGTGGTGTTATCATGTCCGAATACCGTGTTGACTTGTCAAAGCATTGTCTTATTATGTCAAAAAGCAAATTAATTATGTCCAAGGGTATGCTGACTTGTTCAAACGCTGTCTTATTATGTCAAACAGTAGTGTTATCATGTTCAAATGTGGTGTTGACTTGTCTTAACACAGTCTTATCATGTCAAAAAGTGGTGTTATCATGTCCAACTATCGTGTTGATTTGTTCAAACATTGTCTTATTATGTCAAAAAGCAGTTTTATTATGTCCAAATGTATGATGGCTTGTCCAAACCCTGTCTTATTATGTAAAAAGTTTCAACAAGATAATACTACTGTTTAATATAATAAGACAGTGTTAAGACAAGTCAACGCCACATTTGGACAAGATAGCACTACTCTTTGACATAATGATACAACGTATAGACAAGTCAACATCACATGTGAACATGATAACACTACTTTTTGACATAATAGGACAGTATTTAGACAAGTCCACAGCACACTTGGACATAATAACACTGCTTTTTAACATAATAAGACAATGTGCAGACAAGTCTAATTTACATATTAGCATGATAACACTACTCTTTGACATAATAGGACAATGTATAGACTAGCCAACATCACATATGAACATGATAACACTACTTTTTGACATAATAGGACAGTATTTAGACAAGTCCACAGCACATTTGGACAAAATAACACTGCATTTTAACATAATAAGACAATGTGTAGACAAGTCAACATCACATAAGAACATAATAACAACACTTTTGAACATATTAAGACAATGTTTTGACAAGTCAAGACGACATTTGGACATGATAAGACCACTTTTTCACATAATAAGACTGTGTAGAGACAAGTCAACACTACATTTGAAATTTGTAACACCATTTTTTGACATAATAAGGCAATGTTTTCACAATTAAACACCTCATTTAAATAGGATTACACTTCTTTTTGACATAATTAGACAGCGTTTAGACAAATAAACACCACATTCGGACATAAAAACACTGCTTTTTGACATAATAAGACAATGTGTAGACAAGTCAACATCATATATGAACACGATAACACTACTTTTTGACATAATAAGGCATCGTTAAGTCAAATCACCACCACATTTGGACCTAATAACACTGCTTTTTGACAATAATACAATGGGTAGACATGTCCATATCACATATAAACATGATAACACTACTTTTTGACATCATAAGACAATATTAAGACAAGTCAACACCACTTTTCACATAATAAGACCGTGTTTAGATAAATCAACACGTCATTTGGACATGGTAACACTACTTTTTAATATAATAACACAATGTATAGACAAGTCAGCATCACATATGGACATAATAACACTTCTTTTATACATAATAAGACAGAATTTAGACAAGTCGGCACCGAACTTGGAAATATTAAGACTACTATTTGACATAATATTCTTAAAATAGCATTTTGACAAGTGAACACCACATTAAGAAATAATAACACTACTTTTTGACATAATAAGACATCGTTTAGACAAGTCAGCTCCACATTCAGACATATTATTACTACTTTTTGACATAATAAGACAACGTTTAGACAAGTCAGCTCCATATTCAGACATATTATTAGTACTTTTTGACATAATAAGATAACGTTTAGACAAGTCAACACCACATTTCGACATAATAACGCTGCCTTTTGACAAAATAAGACGATGTTTAGGCAAGTCAACACCACAATTGAACATACATGTAATAACACTTCTTTTAGACATAATGAAACAGAGGTTAGACATGTCAACACTATTGCTCACAACATCAGACAGCTGTGGCGTTCCATAAGAAACAGTGTAGTTGGATTGGACTTAGTCTGTTTTGAGTACTGTTCACTGAACTGATCTCTCTATCAGGCCTGGGTTGGAGTACCCAGATTGCCTACCCTTGGGCAGGCAAACTGGGGACTAGAGTTGGGTTGGACTTAGTCTGTTTTTTTGACCTGATCACTGTTCTGATCTCTCTATCAAGGTTGGGGTTGGACTTGGTCTTTTTGGAGAGCTGTTCTCTCTCTATCAGGGCTGGGGTATTGGGCCCCGCACTGTTCAGCGGGTACCAGTGGAGAGCCGTTCTTTCTCTCTATCAGGGTTGGGCTTGGACTTAGTCTTTTTGGAGAGCTGATCTCTCTCTCTGTCAGGGCTAATCAGTCCCTAAGTTGTCTACCCTCGCGTAGGCAAGCTGGGGACTGACGGAGAACGACTAAAGTCGGGTTGGACTTAGTCTTTTTGGAGAGCCGTTCTTTCTCTCTATTAGGGTTGAGGGGTATTGGACCCTGTACTGTTCAGCGGGTACCAGTGGAGAGCCGTTCTTTCTCTCTATCAGGGCTAATCAGTCCCGAGTTTGCCTACCCTCGCGTAGGCAACCTGGGGACTGACGGAGAACGACTAAAGTCGGGTTGGACTTAGTCTTTTTGGAGAGCTGTTCTCTCTCTATCAGGGCTAAGTTGGATTGGACTTAGACTTTTTTGGACTGATCTCTCTCTGTATCAGGGCTAATCAGTCCCTAGGTTGCCTACCCTCGCGAAGGCAAGCTGGGGACTGACGGAGAACGACTAAAAGTCGGGTTGGACTTAGTCTTTTTGGAGAGCCGTTCTTTCTCTCTATTAGGGTTGAGGGGTATTGTACCCTGTACTGTTCAGCGGGTACCAGTGGAGAGCCGTTCTTTCTCTATCAGTGATAATCAGTCCCTAGTTTGCCTACCCTCGCGTAGGCAACCTGGGGACTGACGGAGAACGACTAAAGTCGGGTTGGACTTAGTCTTTTTGGAGAGCCGTTCTTTCTCTCTGTCAGGGTTGAGGGGTATTCGACCCTGTACTGTTCAGCGGGTACCAGTGGAGAGCCGTTCTTTCTCTCTATCAGGGCTAATCAGTCCCTAGTTTGCCTACCCTCGCGTAGGCAACCTGGGGACTGACGGAGAACGACTAAAGTCGGGTTGGACTTAGTCTGTTTTTGAGATGATCACTGTTCACTGATCTCTCTATCAGGACTGGGGTTGGACTTAGACTTTTTGGAGTAGATTTCATAGAGAAATTGACAATTTGAGAAAGATAGCTCTTTCTTGTTGGTGGGTTAGCCCTGAAAAGGGCTGTTTTTGGAGTTTGTTTTTCCTCCTCTAATGACAGCTTTTCTTTGGCTTTTTTGGCGTCTTTGGGATCTTGGAGTCGTCGAAGTTATCAATGTTTTTTCCATATTTGCCCTGTCCCATCAATCCCGGGGTTGAACAATTGTTGTCCACTGGATTTACGGGAAAACAGTCTTCTACTGATTTTCGTTTTATTGTTAACGTCTGCTTTTCCTTCGGTTGTTTTTCCTTCGACTGATTTTCCTTTGACTGTTGTTTTTTCTTTACAACAGTTACGATGTAATCTATTGTTCTTTGAAGACTGGTTTTATCAAACTCCACCGGAGTCTTCATGGGAGCTGGTGAACTTGATTGTTTTTGTTGACATAATGTCTCGATGTTTCTGTTCAATGTTTTCAGCTCCTCTAAAATCTGAGTCATTGTAGAATCTTGTTTTGATATCATTTGTCGCATCTCTTCTTCAAAGATGATGGTTGATCCTGTCGTTGGATTGATGAGTGTTGAATTTATGGCTGTCGATAGAATATCCCCATTGTTTTCATCAGTTATGTTGGCCGCTTCGATTGATGGTTTGATGACTGTTGAGTTTATGCTTTTTGGTAGAATATCTCCATAATTCTCATCAGTTGTGATGGACTGTATTGGTATGGAATCGTCTAAGATGAAATCAACAAAGTCGAAATCTCCTGAGTTGAAATCCATTTTTCGCTAACGCTTGCTAATTCGGTGGGCTCAAGAACCGAATAATTTATGTATAGGAAAACTTTATCGTTTTTATAGTCTTGCATGCATTTCATGTTCACTACTTAAATGCGTCATATGCCTTACTGCCTTCTATTAAATGGTCTACCGATACCCAAACCCAGTATATTCGTTTAGTTTTGTTTATTTCTTATTTTAGCAAAGTAAGCCCGCACACTCCTAAAATCAGAGTTAATTAATAGTTAGATTAAGGATTTAATCTGTTATTAATTACATAGGATGACGCTGCCCCGCATTGGCCATCAGCCCCTTTGGGGGGCCCCGCGTGATCTGTTTGTCCTCTGGCCTTCAGGTGGTTCCATTTAGGGGGCTTGCACCCCTCTTTGTTGTTTTTCAATATATTCCATGTTGACCAATCAGATTGCGAGGGGCTTTCAAATTAATCCAATCAGCGTTTCAGAAGTGGGGCTTATCAGCGTCACTTTCCAGTCAGGTGTGCTGCTGCAAACATCTTCATGTGTTTCGGAATTTTTTATAATGCAATTTGGCTTACCCACCCTCCACACCCACGCATTGCTTGCCTTGTTCTTTTATTCTATTTTAATTTCTTATTTTAATTTCTTTGTTTATACATGTAGTTTAGTATGTGGGTATTTCTACAGAAAATGGGCAAATTGCGTCCCTTGCATACAAACAAACATATTTCTGTTAGTAACGCATATATCAAAGTGAAACTTGCGTAATCTGCATCTTTATTTTGTTCTGCATGAGGCGATATAAGATTTTTACAGGTTCGTTTTCATTCATTTGTCTTTTTTTATCCTATAATGTTGGCAACTGGCAATTTTGCGTTGTCCCGTACCCCAGTTATCCTCCAACAAACGCCGCTTTTAAAGCATTTGAAACACTTGCAAGCAAGGTAAATACACAATTTCGATTTACATATAACAAAGAATAAGTAAAGATTTTTTTCTACACATATTTTCTGAAAACGTTGAAAAATATTGGCGCTTTAAGTATGTCCATACATTCTGAGTTCACTACTGTCACAGAGGCGAATTTTGGATATGTATTCAAAGTTAGAAATGATCAAGCGAACCACATGACATGTTATGACATAGTTGTTATCGATTTTTCATGGCGGGAAGTTTGAAAGGACAAAGCAGCATAGAAAACAAGAAAACAGCAAATAACCGTCAGTTATTTTGCCCGTATACTTATGATAGTTCACTACCGAACGACTTAAAAGTTGTGTGTAAATTTGTGTGTCTGTACGATTTTAGTACAACTGATTTAAGTAAGAAAAACAGATTTTTATTTGTTAATTTGCCCACATGTAAACAATTTCAGAGCCATCCAGGCCCTCAATCTGAGAGCAATTTCACTACCGCAACAATTCACTACCACAACTTTGTGAGACAAAGACTGCAAGCTGTTTTGCATGCCCCGGGCGGAAGTACGCAATATTGCCTGATTTTGTGTCCATTCTCTGCAGGTCACTTTCAACCTGTCGTAAGTTTTGTTTCGACATTAAATTCCCTGTTTTAACCAAACTTGAACGCTTCTCGTTTTTCTTAAATTTGAAAGCAACATCTGGGTAAAAGATTCCCACTTACCATGAGGTCAAGGGATACCTTAGTTCAGTTCATTTTATGGGCAAAAGACGAGTCTATTGGTGTATGCAGCAGCCGAATTCTAATTTCGACCCAATTTTATCTCATTCACGTCAGAAAATCAAACCCGGTAAAAAACACAGAGGGTGCAACACTAATTTTACTATATATATATATCTACAATCACAGTTTTGCACACGTTTAAAAAGTTTGTTACGCTTCCAGTGTATGTTGTAGAGATTACTGCCTTAAGAAAACTGGATCTAGTATATTTGTATCTTATTGCAAATGACTTTGAAACATTATGACATAGATCTTAAGGAAAAGCTAAAACAATTTTTCATTTGCGATTTCAAGAGTTTTCCCAAACAAGTCACAGTTATAAAATTCTTCTCTATAAAGAACCATGCTTTTTTAAAGTCGTCTGGCTTGTGGCGTGCACTTGGCGTTAGTGGTAAATAAAATACTGTATTTGTAACAGAAGACTATTTATAACTGTTTTAGTAGGCCATCTGTTGGAATCGAACCCAAACCCTCAAGCGCTTGTAAACAATTCTTATGCGTTATCTCGTAGCTCTACTCTGGCTGACAAGTTTTGCATTCTATATAAAGTGACAATTATTACGGGTAATAATGGTTAATTAAATATTGTTATATGACGTATTGTGATTATAAAATATCTTTTTTACACCCAAGCATCACACAACACAATATGAGGAAATATACAAATACAATGCAAAGTAAAACTGATACACTTCGGATATATGAGACACAGATGGGTAGCAAGAAAAAGTACAATCGTTTAAAGCACTCACTCTAAAATGGTGGTCTGTCGAAGAATGACATTGTGGGGAATAGAGAAAAAAAAGGTGGCAATAATGAGAGTACTTTACAGGCCCAATAGCGACCAAAAAGACAATATAGGTGTTAAGATGCATTTAATTTCAAATCGCACCATTCAAAAGTATGGAAAATATTGTGAAAATGCCAACTTGTTATTGTGTGGCCATTCAAAGTGTTAGCCGCTGGCAGAAAAATGAATTTGAAAATCGGGCAAAACCTAAAAAAAGATAGGGTGACCTGGCAACTTTTAACCTAGTTTTGAAATGAATTTCTGTACCAGGGACTATCATTTGGATCAACCGTAAAATAACAGATTGTCATCTGCACAATAGTTTCTATACATCTAATAGATATGATTTAGATTTAAATGTATTGCAACACCTGCTCTGTTTACTTTTGGCAGCTATTGTCACTTTAAACGGGGGTGCGGGGAGTAGTCAGACGGAGACTGTATCGCAAAAGCATTTCAAAACAAGAGGAGAAAAGTGGGGATTGTGAAATGTTATAGTCAGAGAGTGCTGGATGGAACATTAGGATATAGAAAGGTCTAAGGGAAAAAAAACCAACGAAAGTGACAGAAACAGGAATAATACTGTCACACTAGTTTATTTAATGTGCTCGGCATCTTGCATTTTCACATGGTACCTCTATTAAAACGATTGAATGGTGTTTTACGCCAATCTCAACACTATTTCAGTAATATACAGCTCACATATTCACCTACTTCCTTGGTTTCACCAGCACTAGGCTGGGGCTCTGAGGTGTCTTGCCCAAGGACTCTCCAACGAAAGACCCAGTAGATCCAGTGAGGCTCGAACCGGGGGCCTCCAGGTCTCAAGTCCTACACTTTGCTACTGAACCACGAAGGATCCTACCTGTATTTAATGTCTCATCCAAAATACTATTACTAAGTTTTAGACGCGTCAGCCATGGGAATCAAACCAACACTCTGAAGTGGCCCTATACCTCTCGTTCACAAGTATCATGATCTACCGCTTGAGCTAGTCGGGCCGGTCACGCATAGTTAATGCATAAGAGTATTTAATAAAGCGCATATGAGCAAGAAATGTTTGAAATGCTTGTAATTACTGGACTGCGTCATTTGCCTTAGACCATTTAATAGAAGGCAGTAAGGCAAATGACGCATTTAAGTAGTGAACATGAAATGCATGCAACAAATGAGAGTATTGAATAACTGCCAGTCTGTTACAATTCTAGAAACTGATCTCACCAGTTGCTAGCTGCCTAAATGGTCTATACGAAAACTCAACTAAATCTACATACTACGCTACATGTAAAAAAAAGAAATTGAAATAAGAAATTAAAATAAAAGAACAAGGCAGGCAATGCGTGGACCCGTGTGGAGGGTGGGTAAGCCAAATTGCATTATAAAAAATTCCGAAACACATGAAGATGTTTGCAGCAGCACACCTGACTGGAAAGTGACGCTGATAAGCCCCACTTCTGAAACGCTGATTGGATTAATTTGAAAGCCCCTCGCAATCTGATTGGTCAACATGGAATATATTGAAAAACAACAAAGAGGGGTGCAAGCCCCCTAAATGGAACCACCTGAAGGTCAGTGGACGAACAGATCACGCGGGGCCCCCCCAAAGGGGCTGAGGGCCAATGCGGGGCAGCGTCATCCTATGTAATTAATAACAGATTAAATCCTTAATCTAACTAAAAAAGATAGAAGAGCACTGTCAAGAATAAAAATCATGCAGATAGAAAATGACGTACGTGTGACGTCATTTTTCTCTATCTACAACAGTGTTATGTTAGCGTATAGGTTTAAAAATAGTTTGGCCTTAGTCTTTTCATCTATCTACAACAGCGTTATGTTAGCGTATAGTTTTTTAAATCAAAGGACTGATAGTCCTGAGAGTCGCCTGTTGCTTAGTTGTTTGAAAGTTTAAGGGGCATTAAACCAGATCTTGACACCTCCCCTTTTTCGGAGGAGGGGGTTGATTTTTTAGTAAACAAAAATCAAAAGGACGTGGCTTTTTACTCTAAGTGGCGAAAAAAATGCAAAAATAAAATGCCTCCTGTGACCTTCAACCATAGTTAGCTACTATACCAACTGTTTAAGATCATGTGACAAGGAGTATTTCAGTATGGAAATCCCTTTGTTACAGACGAGGTTAGATGTAGGTTACTAGGTACGGAATCGGCCGAGTTGTGACGAATGCGTGGAAAGGTGGAATAAACATAGAACTTTCCCTGACAAGCCAGTTCCTGGACGACATTTTTTTTTAGAGGCAGTTCCCAAACACTTTTGTTCTAAGTCAAACTACATGTACCTATTACTTACTATCATTAACAGTTATTGTTGGTAATCATTGAAAATTAAGGATATTTATTGATAACACATGTTTTCTGATTGGATAATTTGTACCTGTTATTCTATATATCTTATAAACATTTGGCAACAAAAGCATCTGGTTGGCGTCCGCACCGTCCGTAGATGGCAGTCTTATCCTAAACTACATCAGGCAAACACACAGAAAACCGTTAAAATATAACGATTCGAGCTTCTGGAAATACGTGACATTTCAGAGCTATAATAACATGTTAATCTATCACTGAAATATGAAATATTGCAAATTAAAGAGTTGTCAGAAATCAAGTAAAAAAGAAACTGAAAGAAATAATTATACCCCATCATAAAAGTACTATCTAAGGTTCCTCAAAATATAATCAAAATCGATGAGAGTCAGAAGATCAGGCTGTACATTGCATACAGTGTGATCCGAGTTTTCACCACCTGCAGTTCAAGAGAAATTGCATATGTATACATGCCATGATAGTTGTCTGAAATTGTCGGGAAACAGTGTACAGATGTGTCAGGGAATTATCTTGTCGGGGAACTGTGTTGTTCCCGCGAAGGTGAAGGTTGTTGCTATAAATAGACACCGGTAATATGAATCTCAGCACATCTTGAACGGCATATAAAGATGTTTTGGCTTGAAAATACTTTGAGAAAAAAGACAACCTTATCTATTGCATACTTAATATATTTTGGGTCAAGTTTTGTTGGTTAAATCTTCCTAGGAGAGTAAATTCTCACAGTTGAACAAGTTAGCCTACGACGCAATTTCCCTCTATGACCGAGCACCAATGCCGTTCGACATTGCCTTTTCCTTCTGTCATTGACTGATTTTAAATCAGAAAAGGGTATGAGGGCTGGAACCAAATTAATGCACTTTAAGTGGGTAATTTGGCCAATGAAAAAAGAATAGTTTTATTAATAACTATTGCCGTATATATAGCGGGGCCAGACGACATCCAGATATGCAAATTATTCTCGGGTGCATGGAAAAACCGAAATTCACTTCGAACCGCATTTCACCGAAATTCATTTCTTGATAACCGTATTTTATCTCGTATGACCATATTTCACATCAAATAATGAATTCTTCGCCATGGTGATTTCTCATTTAGCTAATTTATTACGTAATATAGCTTATCCACATGCCAAAAAATTCTTTTCAAAAGGAGTTACATGTTGTTCTAAAAAACCCTAACAAATTATTGTTAGAATAAGATATTTTCCAGAAAATTAGCATACAATTATGCTGTTCATAAATATATTTCATTTCAGATCAAAAGTTATTACTATGGCAATAAAATTTGTCATACTTGGGTGAAATGCGGTCATCAAGAGGTGAAATTTGGTGAAACCCGGTTCGAAGGGAAATGCGGTTTTCCACGGACCGATTATTCTCGATGCCAATGTGAAAGTTCAGTGTTCGTGTATCCTAGAGCAGGAGACAATTATTTCAAATATTTACGCATTTGAATACTTGAGCTGTAAGGGACGTCTTCGATATATCTGAAAATTTAGCAACTGAAAATTATGTACGATAGAAGCATTGAGGATAATGCAACATTACAAATGAACTACGCAACGTCTCGCAAACCGGAAGTCAGTACAAGGCCGGAGGCATGCTTACGTCACCCCATGAATCAGGATGATAGCAATGAGAACCTGGTTGCTACGCAACCAGGCGACTCAAAAAATCTAAATAGATCTATAGCATTTCTCATTTCTTTTTATATCAGACGATAACGATCAAGATCAGACCACATTTTGCCAGCTAGATCTTGATCTATAGAAAAAGGATTCAAATTTCATAAAACCAACCCATTTTGACCACGCCAAAAGAACTTTGTGGACCACCCCCCACAGGGAATAAATTTATTTGTTTTGCTTGATACTAGATTAATGAAGTAAAACAAATTAATTTATTCCCTGCGTACCCTCATTGTTGGACCGTGAGGAACCGGGTCAATTTATCAAAACGCCAACTGTAGAGAAAAATTTTGTTTAATATACGGGTCAACTAATGAAGAAAATAAAAAGCATGTACAAACCAAACCTAAGTGTCGCAGACAGACCCAGCAAAAATGACGAAAATGAAGGCAATGCAACTAACCACGAGATTTCTGTTCCCGCCAAAGTTAAGATCGTCGTTACAAACTGCTTCTCTTAAATTTCGTCTTTCGCGTCTGTTGAGAAGTTCTTTACGGTTTGCAGTCTGCAATTCGTTCACTGACGATGAAACAAAAGTCTTTACCAGAAGCAAGCAATGTGTAACTTTGTAAAGTGATTTTGGGTACGTGTAATTTACGCTTTTCAACATGGCGTTCGATAATGTTGTCTGCATTTAATGACGGAAATGAACTTTAAATGGCGAAAAGGATATCTATTCAAAGAAGCAAATTACACTTATTGGTAGCAATTGCAGTTGTCCACAACACTTAACAATAAGAAGGGAAACAATCAGAAATTTCTTAAACGGAACCCAGAAATAAGAAAAAAAAAAAAGATCTACTTGGTAAAATGTTTTAAAAAAAAATATCTACGTAAGTGTGTGGAGGGGAGGGGGAATGGAGTGGAGGGGGAATGTTCATATTCATAAAAATATACTCAAAGTCCTTAACAAATCACTTCGTTGACAGTTGTATGGTACCATTTTTTTCTCCCTAAAGAGGTATCTTCTTTTCATGTACGAGTACTGTCCGTTGGAGGTTGAAATTGTATTTTTGTAGTCCACAAAAAGTCTCCTTGCTGACAGACGGAATGTATTTTGAGTCCCTAAAAGCGTTGTCTGCGCATGTCATATTCTTCGAAGATGATGTATTTGAAAAATGCCACCCAGCGGGAGATAACGCCCTAAAAGTCCCTTCGTTTGCAGTAGAGATGTATTTTCAGATTTTACAATGTCCCTTACTTTACCATGGAAGTGTATTTTTATTCCTGAGGAAGTCGCATTGTTGGCTGTGGAAATGTATCTTGAGTCTCAGGAGATCATTTAGTCTGCAGTCCACGTAAGGTCTCCAACTCAGCGCTAGAAATGTATTTCGGTCCCCAAGTAGTCTCTTCTTTAGATTTAACCCTTTACGAATGCTGGTGATCAGCATTTTCTACTTTACTTACATTGTCTTTTAAGTTTTCAAAGACGAAATCCTCATTTTTAGGCTCATTTAGTTTGTCCTCTGCAGCTGCTTGCATATTGGATGACCCTAAAATTTTCAAGCGCGGTAAAGAGTCAATTAAATCGCACTGTGTGTCTCTAATATACCTCTCTATATAGGAAGCAGGTCTATTTCGAGTCCAAAAAATTGCCTCGTCGTTCGAATGGGAAATGTATTTTCTTAAAAAAAGTATTTTCCTTTGCGTTGGAAATGTGTAGGCCCTGTTTTCAGACACCAAAAAAAAAAAAATTTTTTTTTTTTACTAGAATTGTATTTTGAACATTTATCAAAAAGTAGTTTCATTAGCTATGGAAACGTGTTTTTTCAGCCCTTCTGTAGCCTAGTCTCTGTATTGGCACTCGCGGTATATTTCCCTTCTCCGCCGTCCCCCTCCCATAAAAAATCACGAACTGCTTCATTTGGCCATGAGAGTGCTAATTTAATCCAGCGTTTTTACCATTCTTAATTTTATGAATTTCGATGTTATTTACATATTTTACCTTCCTTTTACCTATATCAGACAATGCGTTTGAAAACAAAAGTGCCAAATTAAGAGACTTCTTGTAGATCTAATCAGCATTTGGTCCTTTTCCATCATTTTTTTTTTTTTTTTTTCCGGTTAAACTAAATCCAAAGATTTGATCCACGAATGAGTTGTTGTCTGCAAATGCTTTGAATATAGACGAGTCTATTTATTTTTATCGTGTCTGAAAATGAGTTGATTAATATGGCGGCAAAATGATCTGAGGGCAGGGGCGGAGCAGAATCCAAGCCTACAACTGATAGAACTATCAGAAAAGTAAAATGTTGCCCTGATAACAACTAAAATACTATTGAAAACGGGAAAAAATCTCAAAGGTACGAGGACCCCCCCAACCCCACCCCCCCCCTCCACCCTCAAGGAAAAAAAGAAAAAAAAACGTCTGCAATTCTTTCAGCACCATAGAGAAACTTTCGCCTACGAAATAGATTAAGATAAGACTGCACAGAACGTACGTTCTGATCGTAGATATATACCTTCCGCTTGTTTATTCAAGACTATATGCTAAAATTAGTTCAGATATTCAGTAGACTGCTCTTTGAGGTCCAGATTATTATATAATAAGCACAGATTATTACATAATAAGCACGGCGATGAAAGAGTTATAGTTCGTTCAGACTTTGTTACGAAACATCCGGAAGCAATTGTCATAGCAATGTCAAACCTTATGTCCATTGAGTCTTATTGACATTTCTTGGACAGGAAGTTCGGAGTTTTTATCTTTTTCCAATACTGGCCAGGGAAAAATTTGGCAGAAACAGATTTAGGATATAAATCATTTTCTCGGATTTTCAACTCTTCCAAAATCCCGCAGAAACCTATAGAATTGAACGCGACGTCATTTTGTCCCTGACCCCTGCGTTAAAATCTTTACCCGACAACAAAAGTTTGGAAGTGTCCAAATTCAAAGCATTTGCAGACGGCGAATAAAATGTACCTAAAATTATAAGATTTGGTTTTGAAAGGTTTAAAATATTGTGGGAAAAGGAGAAAACGCAGGGTACAAGGCGCACTGTGCACAGTGCCCTAGCAGGGTAGAACTAGTACTGGTGAAACCCAGCAAAGACATGAATACGAGTGACCGTGATATAAGTGTATACTGTTGAAAGGGGCGTAACACACCACCTAAATTATTCACCTAAATTATTAATCCAAAAAGCGCTGGAACCGACTTAAGTTGTTGTTTGCGGACCGTATAGATCAAGATTAGACTGCACAGAACGTGAAGTCTGACCTTGGATCTTTACTGTTCGCTTCTTTGTCACATATTGTTGCTAAAACAACTCTGAAATGACAATATTTTGGACGTTTTTCCTAACTGAAAGGGTCCATTTAATTAATTCATTCTAGAAATAAGACCAATATGGTTGCAATTTTGAGCCTTACTACCCAGAATATCTGCGCAAGCGGACAGTGTAGATCCGAGATCAGACTGCAATTTTATGCAGTCTGATCTCGACCTATTCCGGCCGCATTGGCAACTATAATTGTAACGGTGCCTAAGGGCCAATCGTTGCTCCTGTTTCCGACTGGTCACTTGGATTTTAGGCTGACCCCTATCACGTGACTCCTAATCCACCCAGGTGATTATTACTCAGTGTGAACTCAGTCAACGTTTAGTCGGGCAAAATAGAGGTTCAAACAAAGAGCCAAGCAGGTTGATCCGGGAAAAAAAATGAAGTAAGTCTCTTTTTCTTTAGTAATCTTTGTATTTTTTTCCATGAATAAATAAAGTACATATATGTCTATCTGGCATTGTAGTTGAAATTTGTGATTGTTTTCGTATAATTTTCCCTCGCATTTGTAAAACGCCAGCGTCTTTGTGCCTATGTTTGCGCCCGCCTCCCGATTTCCTTCTTAAAATGTCGCTCTAATATGCATATCTTTTTGAAATTTGTTTAAATTGCTTAGTGTAGGGATCATAGACATGTCTACATACTGTATGATCCTTGCTTAGAGAAAGCAATACCGTGAATCCATTAAGATCAGAATTTCTTATCGAATGTTTATCCTTAAGCTGCTAAATAAATAAAGGAGAAATTTCCAGTTGATAGCAAAAGAAAAATCCAACAGATTTATTGTGATTTCAAGGTTCTCTTTGCCAGGAAAATCTCCCTATGTTGGACTGTTTTGATCCAAAATCAGACTGTGTGTTTGTTGTATGCAGTTTGATCTTGATCTGTACACTTCAAGTCAGGATTGTGTGATAAAAGGTAAAGAGGCCTTCTTAAGTTGTTTTTGCTGCAAATTATTTATTTCTTGTTTTGTTTAACACTGATAAGTACCACAAAATACTCTTTTCTACATAGCCTATCAAGGAATAGATAGAAAAATGTTTTTTCTTACATACATCCTTTTTTTAACTGATGGTTTGCCAGCTATTGCATTGGTTAATTTAGAGATGTAGTGTTTTTTAAGTTTGTTGAGATTATTAAAAATCTGAATAGTCCCCCTTAAGAACTAAGGACAGCTTTACATGTCTTGGCAAAAAGTTTCATTCCATATCAGACTACAGAACATGCAGTGCGATCTTAACGCTTTATCACACAATCCTGACTTTTAACAACCTTGAGAAAGAAGCCTTTTGAAAACATTGTTGGAAAAGGAGAAAATGCTGGTAACCAGCATTTTCTCCTTTTCCAGCGATGTTTTCTACCCTCCCAAAACAAACTTCAATTTTTTGGTAACATGTATTTCGTCATCTGCAAATGCTTTCAATTTGGACCAGTCTAAAATGTTGTCGTTTGGTAAAGGATTAAATGTTTTATCAAGGTAGGTATTCTGCCATAATGTCCCATCATAAGGCACACAGATTGGCATTTCTCCCTCTCTTCATTTCAGAATAAGTATTGGTTGCATTTGTCTAGCTTATTTAAAAACAAAAACATGTATTTGCTCTAGTTCATAGGACGTTATTTCCCTCTCTAAACCCTGTACCACACTTGGGTTTTAATGACCCTTTGGAAGAAGCCTTTTGAAAACATTGTGCGAAAAGGAGAAAATGCTGATAACCAGCATTTTCTGCTTTTCCCACAATGTTTTCTATCATTCCAAAAACAGTTTTCAATTTTTGTGTCCCCTTTATTATGTCATGTGCGAAATGCTTTCAGTATAGTTGAAGTCCAAAAGATTGTCGTTTGGTAAGGAGTTAAACATCTTTGGCAATACATGATCTTGGATTTAACCCCTTAACATACAATCCCAAGTTTTAATGACCCTAATAAAGAAGCCTGAAGTGTGGTGAAAAGGAGAAAATGTTGATTACCAGCGTTTTATTCCTTGTTCCACAAGGTTTTCTACCACTTTTATTATTAACCACTCAATCCAGACTATTATCGACCCAGAAGAAAAACCCTTTTGAAAACATTGTGGGAAAAGGAGAAAATGCTGGTATCTAGCATTTTCTCCTTTTCCCACAATGTTTTCTACCCTTTACAAAAAAAGAATTAATTTTTGAGCTGCATTTGATTTGTCATTTGCAATGCTTTTAATTTGGACCAGTCGTTTGGTAAAGAGTTTAAGATAAATTACATTATTTAAGCCACATTTAATTTGTAGTTTTCCAAACACTTTCAATTTAGGCAAATCTAAAAATTTTTTATCCAGTAATGATTTGAACCACTTGCTATTCTGTGAAATATTTTTTAAAAGAAGCCTTGAATACAGCATTTAGGTCTCTCTTTTTTTTTCTAATTGAAAATATTAGTCATTATAAGATAAAAATCTAAAGACAGTCTTGGTCAGGATGTATTGCAAAATATAGTGCATACATTGTAAATCCCAGATCAGACTACATATTGGGTATAGTCTAAACCCAATACATCTTTACTTGTTTTCAGCCAGATTTTTACCCATTTCAGTTTTTCACTCTACTGGCTGAAAGCCAGCAGAGCCTATGTCATAGCGAGGTTTCCATCGTCCATCAGTCCATCACTCTGTCTGTTCATCTTTTTCTTGTTTACATGATAAATTCTGCATTTTTGTCGGATTTTCGTGAAACGTGCACAGTTTGTTTATCTAATCAATAGCTTGAACCCTATTGATTTTGAAAAAATCTGACAATCAGTAAGGGAAAAGTAGCCATTTAAAGTTGAAAATTTACGTATCGTGTTTACTGGATAAAATCAACATTTTTTTATCCAACTCTTTTGTATTATCAAGGGATTGAACCATAAAAAAAAAAAAAAAAAAAAAGAAGAAAATCCAGAAACCAAGAACTTACATGATGACTGAAAACCTAACATACCTTAACCTCTTTTGGTGAAATTTGTGGCAGAGGATTTTAAAAATGTCCTCTTGAAATATGGATGATAATGTTTGAGACATAAATACAAGTGGAAATATTGTGGCAAAATGCAATATAATTCGGTCATTCCCAACAATTTCTCCTTTGCCACATTATTTTTTTATTGTTGTATACAGCAAGGCCAAAGTCAACTGTGGGTGATTATGCTTTAATTCTTTACCAGACAATAAAACTTTGAACCTGTCCAAATTGAAAATATTTGCACACGACAAACTGTGATTGGAATAGTGGTATTCATCTTTTGTAAGGTAGAAAATGTTGTGGGAAAAGGAGTTTTTTCTTGTTTTTATCCAACAATGTTTTCAATATCCATCCTACTCAAGGTCATATAAGCATTGGAATGTTTCTGGGAATTTCTTGGGCCTATGTTCAGGGCAGAATTAAATATTTTAGGGTAGGAAAACACCTGTAGGCCATTACAGCATACTGAGGCAAGCCAAAGAGTATAATTATAATAAGTGTTTTAATCGCCCTATACCAGACCACAAAACTTTTTACTGGTCCAAATTGCAAGCCTTTGCAGACAACAAATTGAATGTGACTTGTATGATGTAATTTGTTAAGGAATAGAAAAAGTTGTGGGAAAAGGAGAAAATACTGGTTACCAGCATTTTCTCCTTTTCCAACAATGTTTTCAAATGACTTTTTCCTTAGGGTCATTAAAAGTTGGGATGGTGTGGTAACACTATTAACCCTTTCCCAAACGACAAATTTTGGACTGGTCCAAATTGAAAGAGTTTGCAGACGACAATTTTAAATTTGATGAAAATGGCAGAAAGTTCTCACAAAGGGTAGAAAACACTGTGGGAAAAGGAGAAATTGCTCGTTACGAGCAATTTCTCCTTTTCCCACTTTTTTCAAAAGATTTGTACTGCAGACACGTGAAAACCAGGGCTTGTTTGGGAAAGGGTTAAATATACATGTACACATTTATTTAGAAATATTTTTTTTCACCTGGAACAACTTGGTGCTTATGTTACTTGTTAATAATTCTACATAAACTTATCTTTATCTTTGTAGATTTAGAGTATGACCAGGTTTGGACTTTGTTAAGGTAAGAGTCACTTAACATCGGGTAATCAAGGGTTAAAATAAGTGCATGATAAATTATACAAAGTCTGTCAGATTAATGATGGGCAAGTTTATAAAAATTTGTAAAAAATTGTAATATGTATATTACAAAACATGGAGGTTTGAATTTGATGTTTTTTACCTGCCTAAAAGTCATATTTCAAATATAACATGTAGAAACTGATCGTCTGCCATGAAGTCAAAGGTGTAAGATAATAATATTATGGTTGCCATAAAGTGTTGAAAGGTAGCAAACTGAGAAAGTTTGTATGTAATTTCAAAATATGAACCATACACAAATGAAACCATTTTACTAAGGCACACACTGCCCTCAAAGTACAGCATTCTGCCTCATTTTATGAGGCTAAGCCCTGGAATCAGCTACATAGGTCCAAAGTTGGACAGAAACATAAGCTAGTATGGATATTAGTATGAAGTTTACATTGATAAAAAAAAGGGCATAGTGTCATGAATGTTAAACTTACATTGTTGCCAGACCCATGTGTTTTATTTCTTAAAGTAATTTCAAATATACCAAATAAATCAATACAGACCAGTCCCATGTACTAAAGAACCAAATTTACCAACAAATAATGCCTTACTAAACCTTCAGACTGCTGAGTTGAAACATGTGATACATTATCAGTCTCCAAGACAAACCATCTTCAAGCAGCTCCAAATATATTCTGACCCCAATGACATCAGTTTATGCATATCTTTACATAATGCCTCTGATATCCGGTAACATCTCTTGTGGTTTTAAGACTATAAAGTGAAAACTTGGTAATACTCTTTGACCAACCCCTTCTTGGTACACCCAGTCATCAACAAAACACACTGCATACTTTATTTTATCATTATTATGTCAATATGACCGGTGGTACTATTTTGCAATGATGCTTAGATAAAGTACCGTATTTCACCTAATTAACGCTCCCTCCCTAATAGTAGCACACACACACCCACACACACACTATTATTTCTTACTCCAAACGCTTCCAGACAACCCCCACCCATACCCAACCTTAATCTTAAAATCGACAACTGGGGTGACAAACTTCCAAACGCAAGATAACTTCACTAAAACTTTTCAAACACAGACTGATGAAAATGACTAATGACCAATTGTTTATAAACAAACTTACAGGTACGGCGTCGACATAATCCTAATTACTTCAGCAATCAATGTCATTACCAGCTGACTGTCTGAATACACATACACTTCCAATAACATTATAAACTTCCCGTAAAACAAAATTTGTCAACTAACTTGGAAGAACATTAAAAAGGTGAAGTATTGAATTTCAGTGTCCCATACTAATCGTGAATGCTATTAAATGTCTAAATGAATCATGATCGGCGGTAAAATCAATATTCTGCATTACTGCATTACAGGAAGTCTTTCAAAATGGCAATCACTTTGCACTGGGCTCTGACTAAAACTCGGATCAAAGTACCATACTTACTCTAAGTGATGGCAGTGAAAATTTCGGGAAATTGGCTATGGACTAAGAGTGCCTTGTTGGTGTTTTGAATGGTGCCCCAGCGCATTAATTAGGTGAAGTACGGTAGGAACAATAACTTTCAATAAGTCAATCAATAATGTCTTTTATGCAAATACGGAATACACATAATCTTTCTTAATTTAACACTTTTTTCTACTAATTTTATCTTTTTAAGCACAAAAATTGCATTTTATTATCTTTTAATACATACATGTGCGCTAAATTACCTGAGCTGTCATCGTGCCATAAAATGACAATTATTAATTCATTCAGCTTTCAATAATCTAACATTATCAGGGATCAATCACTTTACATTGATCTTGTAGGTCGGTGTTGGTCATCATTCATTTATAGGTCACACTATTTTTCACAAAACAACTCAAAAGTGGCTTGCTATAGGTTTAATGTATTTGTTCTTACACATTGTATATGTCTAAGAATTCATCTTAAAGTGGGGCTATGTGGATGGGACAGTCGAAATAATTGAGCATACTCTTTATATCACACATGATATAATAACTATATTACTTATGATTTTAAACGGTTATTGAGGCCGAAATTTGTTAATTCTTTTTTAATCACATAATAATTTATTGTCACTTTACAAAATATTTGAATTAGACCAATCATAGACCAATCAGGTAAACACTTAAATATAACTTTGATTTCCTGCTAGTAACAGATCAGTAAAGAACATGTTTGTTGTCCCAGTGCTAGTCTGCATCATATAAAGTATGAGTTACATAGTTGTTGTCCTTGAATAAATTAAAAAAAACATCAGAAACAACAACAAATTTCATTCAGTGTTTGACACCTACATTACAAGGGGTCCAGTATGTCAAAAATTTGCATAGGGTATTACTCTTGAAATTGTAATTCTGACTAGTTCTTAATTGGATTTGACTTCCGAAAATTTTGCTCAAAGGCTTCAGTTTCAGAGTAGAGCAGAAAAAAAAGTCTTATAGGAGTTTCTTAAGTTTTAGTTTTGTGGCCTGTGTATTCAAAGTATTTCATTACTTGAGAAGTACAGAATGGCATAACGTTAACAATGGATGAATCCTTTAAATCAGCACCATGTCTATCAAATTGGTAGGTGTGATACATATTGAAGTATCCTTACATGATGTGTGTCTATCAGACACACATTAACTTAAACATGTTTGAGGGTTTGTAAACCAAAGGGAGTTGTAATAGCCACTAAAGTATTGTCAGCATACCTTATGTGATGTTGAGAATCTTAAATCCTATATGTATATCAGATAAAAAATGAAAGTGGATGTAATTTCTTATTACTTAAGTATATTTTTCTGTTCTGTTACTAAAAATTCTATTTGCCTTATTTAGCCCTTTACCAAATGATCCTGCATTGTAGCAACACTGAGGAAAAAGGCATTTAAAACATTGTGGGAAAAAGAGAATCAGCATTTTCTTATATTCCTACAATGTTTTCCTTCTACAAAGACAATTTGCACCATTAATTTAGCCACATGTAATGTGTCATCTGCAAATATTTCCAAATTGGACAAATCCAAATTTGTTGCTTGGTAAAGAGTTAATTTTCAGGGTTCATTTCAGTTTTTTAACCCTTTCACTAAAATAGTTGCCTTTGCGGCCAGTGTAGATCAAGATCAGGCTGCACAAAACATGCAGCCTGATCTTTGATCTACACTGTCCGGTATGTTAAAACAGGCAAAAGGTAGCCATAAATTTGCAATTATATTGGTTTATTCTAGAATGAAAATGACAATTGGGTTTATTTGGCGCTTTAAGGGTTACTTTCTTGTTGAATTGTTATGAAAGCATCTTTTTTTGTACACAAATTCAATTTGAAATGAACCCTGCAGTTCTTTTTAAACCAAAACCTATGCAATTATTATGGTGTTAAGGATCTTTGATCCAAAAGTAAGAAAGAAAATAATTTATTATCTCATGCAACGTTTGATGTTAAGGATCCGAAAGTAAAGAAGAAATAGTTTATTATCTCATTGTAATGTTTGATGTTAAGGATCTTAAATCCAAAAGAAAAGAAAAACTCATGCAATGTTTGATGTTAAGGATCTTAAATCCAAAAGTAATTTAAAAAAAATGAAAAAACTAATTTTCTCATGCAAATAATAAGAGTGATCTTAAATAAAGCAGAATTTGAATTATGGTTAGATTAGTAAGTTAAATCTGTTCATATAAATTTTGAAAATGGCTTGAATAAAGTAAACTAATTACTTTGGCAAAGATATAGGTGAAAAATATTGCATTTATGAAACAAAATTATTTTTATAATTCATTGCTCAGAGAGGTTATCCATGCATTGGACTGGTTAGCATCCAGGAAACACAGAAAGATACATGTAGACAGAGTTGATTACTGGGTGGGATCCAGGAAAGATTTGTCTTTTGTTCAAAAGTTTTAAATCATGAACAAACAAAAAATATAGAGATTAAACTGTTACCAATGACGGATCAAGGCAATCCAGAAAGGTTTGTCGGTCTATTCAGGGGCAGCAACTGTGTTTCATCTGCAAAGTTAACCTCGTCTGAGCATTTTTGTCAAAACCCAAGTACATGTAACTGAAAAATAATTAATCGGTTCCTAAGACCATTTTCAAAAGTTATGTGAATGCATTTATCTTACCTTTTTATTTGTGAAAGGTACTGTTTTTTTGTCCACTCAAAAAAGACTTAGCTTTTTACCAAACAACAAAGTTTTATAGTCAAAGATGAAAGCATTTTCAGGCAACATACCAAATATGGCACAAAGATAGGATTTGCCCTTGAAAGGTAGGAAAACATTGAGGAAAAAGGAGAAAATGCTGGTAACCAGCATTTTCTCCTTTTTCCACAATGTTTGCAAAAGCCTCCCTTCCAGAGGTTGTTAAAATAAAAATCAGGATTGTTTGGTAATGGGTTAAGACCACACAACAGTTTTTTTATGTGTCAATCTCTGCAAGGTTCATGAGAAAGATCTTAGCCTGCAAAGCGCCTTAACAACAATAGTTTTTTTTTTTTTTTTTTTTTTTCTGGCTAGTGTAGATCAAGATCAGACTGCACAATGCAGCCTGCTCTTAGATCTACACAGCATACTATGGATAGACATGGCTTGCAAAATTCATAATGACATTTTATCTGGTCCCTGTTCACTTTGTTTGGCACTTCAAGGGTTTTATCCAATAGATATGTAGGGCTTAATGGTACATTTATTTATGTAGTTATTGCAACATGTGTATGGATATTTTTTTGCTTTTATTTTTAGGTTTTCTTTGTTCAGTTCAAATGTTTTAATTTTAATTTTGACCTTTTCATTGAAAACTTTTTGAGTAGGCAGGGACTGCCCAGCCACTCAGTAATGTCTTTTATGCATTATACAGTCTTACTTCATTTAATTTTTTTGCCATGAATTCATCATTTTGTTCAAATCTTCTTAAGTGCAACCATTCTACTTTATCATCTCTTAATACAGACATGCACACTTAATTACCAGAGCCGTCAATTGATGCATCATAAAACAACATTCATTCATTCATTCATTCATTTATTCATTCATTCATTCATTCATTTTGATTTATAATAACAAGTTTGCTATTTCTCAGTATGGAAGCTTTTGCTTTTGTGTGATCTGACTGTCTATTAATGAATCCTGTGAAGGCAAGTGCTCCGGTTGAATAGGATCATTGACTGTAAAACAGCTTTGGGGCAATTTTAAGTTTAAAATTGAATCCAGTGCTGATAGAAGAGTGGACCCCGTTCTTTTTTCCACTCACGTAAGACTTCAGATCACACTCTACAATTAGGTATGCCTCATATTCCATTTAAGTTGCTGAGAGCCTTGCACAATGTTGTAGGCTAAGGATCTTATTTCCACAAGCAAAAATAGATATTAATTTATTATTAACTCGGCTGTTTAAAAAAAAAGTCGATTTATTGTCATAGCCCTGTCGCCGTCTGCAATGTTGTGCAAAAACTTTGACATTTTATAATATCTCTGATATTACTGAAGATATTTACTTCAAACTTGAACAAATTGTTGACTATGAAAAGGGGAACCCATAGAACTAGGGCAGGTAATCACTAGAATATTTTGACACAGGTATGCCCTTTTTGCGACTTCGAATTTTCCCTGAAAATCAAGCAACTTCAGCTGAGCATTGCCACCCGCATGCCATGCACTTGTTGTTTTTATATAAGGAGGTACACAATTTTAGAAATGATGTACCTTTTAATATAGAATGTTTATCATAGTTAGGTTGTATTCTGTATTTCATGATGAGAAGTAGTCATTTTTTTTCCACATGAATGTAATCCCTGTTGGATTAAAAAAGATCTCAAAGATGTGGTCTGTGAAAAGACTTTGGATTTACTTGGGGAAACAATATCAAACAGATAGTGAGGTAATCCAAGACTTTGTGCTTTTAAAAGATTCATCTGTTGGCTCTCTATTTATATATTAACACTGTTTGATTTCAACTCAGGAACGCATGCAAATCCGCATATGGAATACTTTCGAATACTGGAACCAGCCACAAAGCCAAAACAACAAATGATTTGAATGATGTTTTAATTATATTATTTCCTGTTAAATCAGAACAGAAAGATATCTTGTTTAAAAATACAGGAATTCGGATAAAAAATGTATGCCTGATTTCAAATACTTCAGCAGAGCCCTGATATTTATATTTGTGGTTAAATCTGACAATTACTATCATATTCATAAGCTTGGTCTTTACACTTTCATCTACAGAAGTTGTTTTATGAAGTTGTTTGGTATTTGCAAGGAATTTAAATATTTCTGCAGTTGTTTGTTTGATATAGGGGAAGAGGGTTGAACTGCATTGAACACAATGTCACCTTCACTACTTAAGTATCTATGAGCATTGAAGGAATGTCTGAGAAAGAAGAATTTCCCCATTAAATGCTTAGGTTTTTAGTAGAAATACTGATCAAAATCAAGATGCTAATTATTTACACTAAAGTATACATAGTGCAACCTTTCAAGATCATCCCCATGATCTTTAATCAATAATACTTTCATCAATTTACCAGCATGGTCCAAGTTTGTATATTACAGGCTTAATTGTTTGAGGAAACTTGTCACATACATGTATTGTTTTTTCCTGTGATGTATCAAATTGTCATTTAGAAAACAAAGACATCACAATTTTTAAGTGTTCTTGATTATTTCAAAGTTCAAGTGCCATTTCAAAGTTCAAATGCAAATATGAGGATAAATGACAACTGTCTTTGTTTCTACAATTTTGGCAAGCCTAGAAACATTTGTTAACCCTAGGAACATTAGCTTATTTCACATGAACTCATAGCCTGGATGACTCCAGTACACTACACATTAAATTGTGTCAGTAACATTAAAAAACAGCATAATTCAAGCACTTTTCAATAAATATCTCCTAAATTCCATCTTCATTTTTGCAACACTTTTTCAAAATCAACTTTTTAATGGGTAATCAGGGGTAGTTATTTCTAATCATCCTTTGGAGTTTTTGTGAGAAGCATTTGGTGGAGTATAGGTCATAGTAGATCAAGGACACTGATAATATATCTCTTTACAAACATACTTTGGAAATAGCAAAAGCACACAACATGAAACAGAGCTGTCTCAGCTTTGAGTAACCTGGTTCCCATCCAATTTGTCTGGGCTTATAGTATTCCATAATATACTAGGGACATTTACACAAGTATACCGAGACTCTGACATAAAATCTTGACAGTGGGGACAGATTGGAAAGCAAATTCTGACATGAAATCTTGACAGTGGGGACAGATTGGAAAGCAAATTCTCCTTTTAAAGCAGATACCACATCTTACCAAACAATTCACTAAACCAATCCCCAAGACATGAATTTGTTACTTACTTCTGTAAAGGGTGATTTTTATTTTTAGCTGGGTTGTTCATGAATATGTTTTATTCCTTAAAATGTTACACACATTGTTATATTTCACCAGGGTAGTACATGAAAAGGATCAAAACACACAAAAAAATGTTTCTACACTTTCAATGCAATTGAACAAATCTTGAAACAAAAGACAGGAAACAAAATAAATCGATAAAAGCAAAAACCAAAAAGAATCTTATTAATAGAAAGTTGGAAAAAAAAAATGGAAAATTCAGGAAAAAAAATTAAAACAAAATTTAAAAAAAAAAAAAATCTTAGAGATAAGAACTCGTAAAAAATGAAAAATTTGGGGGGCGGGGAAACACACAAATTGGAAAAAAAGATAAAACAACAACAACAGAAAAAAGGAAAAACAATTAGAATATGATAATAATAAACAAAGATGATTTAAATACATGTAAAAATAAGAAAGAAAAGTCTGTAAAACAAACATGTAAAAAAACCTCAAAAAATGGCAAAATTCAGAATAAGAAATTATGAAAAGCATTTTTTTAAAAAATGAAGAAAAGCAACATCAACAGAAAAAGGGGAGAAAACTTTAATAACCAAAACCTAAAAGGATAAAAAAAAAAAAAAAAATGTAAAAAAAAAAGTAAACAGTCTTTTTAAAAAAAAAATGTGTAAAAAGTGAAAAAGGCAAAAGATTAGAACAAAAGAATAAAGACCAAAAGAAAGAAGAAATAAGAAAATACTAGAAAAGAAAGAAAATTATAACGAAATGATAAAAGAACTGAAAAAAATCTTATCAAAAGAATGAAAAACTTTAAAAAGAATAAAAAGAAATAACATGATAAGAAAAATAAAGAAAACTTTAAAGAATATAAGAAAAAATTACAAAGAGAAATAAAATTATAACAAAAATGATGAAAAAAAGAAAAAATGTTACAAAAAGATGAAAAACTTGAAAAAGGAATAAAATAAGATAACATGAAAAGAAAAATAAAACCCATAAAAAGAGAAATAAAAATGGAAAACAGAAAAAGAATTAAGGAAAAAAATAACTAAACAAAAAAATTAAAGAATTTAAAATGAAAACAATAAAACTGAAGAAATAGAAACTAAAAAGAATGAAAAACAACATCAACAGAAAAAAAAAAAAAAAAAAAAAAAAAAACACGGGAAAATATATAATAGTAAACAAAATTATAATATAGTAAACAAAAATGATTAAAAATAAAAAGAAAAACTAAGAAACTATAAAAAAAGAAAAGAAAGAAAATTCTAACAATATAATAAAAAGAATAAAAATTGTATAAAAAAATAACAAAACGAAAAACAAAAAATAAACAAATGTAAAAAAAAGTAAACAGTTTTTTTAAAAAATGTGTAAAAAATGAAAAAAACAAAAGATTAGAACAAAAGAATAAAGACCAAAAGAAAGAAGAAAAAAGAAAATACTTGAAAAGAAAGAAAATTATAACGAAATGATAAAAGAACTGAAAAAATTCTTATCAAAAGTATGAAAAACTTTAAAAAGAATAAAAAGAAATAACATGATAAGAAAATTAATGAAAACTTTAAAGAATATGAGAAAAAGTTACAAAGAGAAATAAAATTATAACAAAAATGATGAAAAAAAGAAAAAAAATGTTAAAGAATGAAAAACTTGAAAAAGGAATAAAATAAGATAACATGAAAAGAAAAATAAAACGCATGAAAAGAGAAATAAAAATGAAAAACAGAAAAAGAAGCATGAAAAGAATGAAGGAAAAAAAAAATAACTAAACAAAAAAATTAAAGAATTTAAAATGAAAACAATAAAACTGAAGAAATAGAAACTAAAAAGAATGAAAAACAACATCAACAGAAAAAAACCATGGGAAAATATATAACAGTAAACAAAAATATAATATAGTAAACAAAAATGATTAAAAATAAAGAGAAAAACTAAGAAAATAAAAATTAAAAAAAAAAAAAAAAAAGAAAAGAAAGAAAATTCTAACAATATTATAAAAAGAATAAAAATTGTATAAAAAAGAAATAACAAAAACAAAACAAAAAATAAATTAAAACAAAAAAAAAAAAAAAAAAAAAAAAAAAAAAAATGATAATAAAATAAATAAATAAACAGAAACAACCTGAAAGAAATCTTAATAAAAGAATTGATAAATTGAAAAAGAATAAAAAGAAATAACATGAAAAGAAAAATATTATCATCAAAAGAGAAATTGAAATCAAAAACAGAAAATGAAGTATTAAAGGATTAAGAAAAAATGTAGGGAATTTCAGTTGGGATATGTTTGTTTCTGATACCCCCTGTCCCTGGCAAAAATATTGCAATAAGTATCAGAAACTAGCATTTTCCATTAAATCTTAATTTTAAGAGTAATGGAAGGAATTTGCACAACAATTTTCACAAGGAACTAAAACAACAAATTTGCAAAGTGCAAAGGAATCTTCAAAAAATTACCTTGGATACAAACTTAGATTCTAAAAAATATTTAAACTGTAAATCAACAGTCATGGAACTGCATATGGAGTATAAACTAAAACTTTCCAGTACTTTAAGAATGAAAAAAAAAAAAAAAAAAAAATCTGTGATTGAAAATGAAAATATTAACATAAAAGAACTAAACTCTACTTTATATTTACTTGAAAGGTAAAGTTACGTAGCAAAGGTGTAATTGACAAGTTGGATATGCACACAGCTTTCTATAGCAGTAGGTCATTCTCACTCCCAAACACATGTATTAGCAAGAAAAACTTGTGGAATGTATAAAATGAAACTGACACATTGAAAATGCATACAGTCAGCTTTCCACAGCAACATATTGAGATGATAAAAACACACACACACACAAAAAAAGTAAAAAAATTGAAAAACAGACATGTAAAAAAAGGTGAACAATGTAACATGTGAATTTTTCTTGAAAAAGCGTTCCTTCCCTACAATTAGCTGTTTTCCCCCCTCCCCCAATTCCCCCCCCCCCCCAAAAAAAAAAAAAGGTTTTCCTTTTTTGTTGTTTTTTTCAATTTAAGATACCATGGCTTTGAAGTGATAGTACTTGGAAAAGACGATGACAGACACATTGCCCAAAGCAGTTATGTGAACAATCAACAAGTCAGCAGAGCATCTACATGGTAAGTTTAACATGGATTAGGTATATTAATATCCCTTTCACTTATTCACTTATTTAGTATCTGATTATATACCATTTGGAAATGTAAGTAGTAAAATGAAGAAATCGTGTGACTAAATGCATGAATTTAAATGATGTTCTGTTCTGATTAAGATCAGGCTGTACAGAATGTGCAATCTGATCTTAAATCTACACTGTGATTTTTTTCTCCGATGTAATACCACTATATAAAAATACAATATCTGGAAAGTCTTTTGACTACCAAACATCTATTCTTAAGCTTGTCCAAATTATTAGCATATGCAGACAACTTATTTAAATATGGCTCAAAAAATGGATTTGTCTTTGAAAGGGTAGAAAACATTTGGAGAAAAGAAGAAAATGCTGGTTACAAGCATTTTATTCTATTCACACAATATTTGCAAAAGCATTTTTCTCATTAAAACTTGAGATTGTGTGATAAAGGGTTAACTCTTTACAAAATGACAAAATTTTGGAGTGGTCCAAGCTGAAAGCATTTCCAGATGACAAATGTTGCTACATTGATGATTTTGTCTTTGATACAGTAGAAAACATTGTGGGGAAAGTAGAAAATGCTGCTTACCAGCATTTTCTCCTTCTTCCACAGTGTTTTCATATAGCCTTCTCTTACAGGGTGGTTAAAATTTGGGATGTGTGGTAAAGGGTTAAACTAACTTAAAATATCCACCGTGTTTATTAAGCAAACTCCTGAAACAAATTCGCTGCAGGTACCTATGAGAATATTTTTGTAAAATAGGCATTACTGGCATTAGGTCGAATGGAATTTGGCTACATAAGGAATACACCTTTAGCCACAATATTTTCCAAAGAACATGATTGTATTTTGCAGAAAACCCAAAAATATTTCATCAGGAATTGAAAGTCCCTGAAAGGTTGCTTAACACTGTTCATTGTGACCAGCATTTTCTCCTTTTCTAACAAAGTTTTCTTCTCTCTCACAAACAAATTTCAGATTTTGATTAAGTACATTGTCTGCATGTATATTCAGTACCAACAGTTCTGAAATTTTGTAGCCTAGCCCTGGTAGCTCAGTCGGTAGCATACAGGACTTGGGAACAGGGGGTCACTAGTCTGGTCCCCAGCTCGGCCAATTTCTTCCGAGGATTAATGATAGTCATTGTGACAGGATTTATTCCTCTCTCACCATTGACCATTGTTTCAGCAATGGTTATGTGGGAAAGCAGCCAGTGGCTCAGAAAGAATATAATGCATAGTACCAGTAAAAGGAACTCCATTAAAGCAAGGATAGCTGCTGAGATATAACTGAAATAATGTTGAAAATGGCGTTAAAAACCATACAATTAATCAATCTAAAATTTTTAGTTTGGTAAAGAGTTAACTCTTTACCAGGCAACAAAGTTTTAGGCCTGTCCAAAAATTTGAAAGTACTTGCTGACAACAAAACAAATGTTGCTCTAATGACGAGGTTTATGTTGTAAACAATATTGTGGAAAAAGAAAATTCTGGTTACCGTTTTCCCCCTTTTCCCAAAAGGTTTTTAAAACACCCATGGGAGGTAAGAACACAACATGGGTCCAAACTTTTACAGATGCGTTAAGCTTCCTTTTCATAGAGCATAGCTCATATGTAGACCTCCCTTTACAACCTTTATTTTTTCTTAAGTTTTTCATCCTTTTGTTTTAAATTTCCAGTTCACGTGGGGTCCTGCATGACTCAGTGGTAAAGTATAGGTCTCTTAACTTGGAGGCCCCAGGTTTGATCCTCGCAGATAGCACTGGGTTGTTTGTCAGAGTTTACTTGGCAAGACACTTCATAGGCCTAGCCTAGTACTAGTGAAACCTTAGGACTTACATGAATATGTGAGATATAACAGTCATATGACTGAAATGATGTTGAAACAGTGAAAAACACCATTTAATCAATTAATCATTAAATCTGTTCATAGGTATTAGAATACCGTAGCTGCCAATACACTATGAAACACCATTCATTCATTCATTCATTGTGGTACATGTCTTTAAAGTAGGTGTTGAATTTTGTTAATCATATAATTTGTATATGTAGATGATGAACAGTTTTATTTTCAGTGTTTTCATGTTCCTTTTAAATTTCTTTCAGGGGGGAAATTAGCTAGCTGATAAGGACACTTTGGCATGGTCATGGACTGGAGGTAGGTCAAAGTTGTTAGTTTTCAATATTTTTTTCTAAATTCATATTACTTTGGCTCAATAGAACTTTCATCAGTAGAGCTAGAGAAGGTTATAGTGTATTTCTTATTTCATCATTTTGTGCATAAAATCCTTGTCTGCAATGCACTTCATTTTGGCAGTGCTGATGCAATAGTAAGAGTACTGGGTGCAAGACATTCATACTCGTCTTCATTGTACAAAGGTCCGCAAGTTTTTATTTTCTGTATATATTTTTGTGTAGCTTTGCATCCATCAGTTACCTGAATAACTGTGAAAGATTATAGGCTAACCCTTTACCACAAAATCCTGAGCTTTAACTAAAACTGGCTTTTGAAAACATGGTGGGAAAAGGAGAATATGATGGTAAGCAGCATTTTCTCCTTTTCCTTCTGTGTTTCCTATCATATCAAAAACCATTATTTGATGCAGATTTGATTTGTCATCTGAAAATGCTTTCATTCTGGACATGTCTACAATTTTGTTGTTTGGGAAAGGCTAAAACAATAAGAAAAACGTTGAACTTTTTCACAGTATAGAAGCTTTTCAATAACTATAAAGAGAATGTTTGCAATGATTTGTATCTAAAAGCTTTTGCACATGTATTTTTAAATTACACACCAAAGATTCTTTCCAGTCAACTTATAATAAAATGTTTTACCCATATAAAGTAGACAAGTGAGATTCATTTAACTGATGGTAGGAATTATAAAGCACAAATGCAAGTTTAAACTACCAGGTTGCTAGTAATACTTTAACTGTAAACAGGGAAAATATACCTCAAGTAGCCAATAAAATGTTCTTTCATTACGGAATTTAGCTCTGGACTAAATACAGGCTGCTAAATCTAGCTCCTGAAAATATCCTCTTTGAATTATATAAACTGTTAGGTTAAATACAAATCTTAGCAAATTTGGTTAACATTTGAGTCTGGTTCTAAAAAAAACCATCTATAACATATAAATATTTAAACTGCTAGGTTATATATAAATCAAAGGATTAATTTTAAAAGTTCTTACATAGAACATAAAGCATTAAGGTTGTATAGACATGTGGTTATTGGCAGACTGACAGTTGGAATTTCCATTACCAGTTAATACATTGTGGCCTGGGACAGGAGCTCTATAGAACAAAATGAAAGTTTCAACTATCAGGTTGCTTGCAATACCACTTTCAAATCATATGTAATACATCAAATATACATTAAGTATGAAACCATAAAGTTCTTTTCAGTCACTTTATTAAACCTTTGCACTATCATTAAATGCCCCTAAGAAGGCAAGCTTAAGTTAACTGAGAGACAGAATTTTCACTGTACAAATGTTTATACAGGGGCCAGGTACAACACATCATCAAAAAAGAGATCACTTAAGCAACTTCTGTACATAAGTTAAATTACTATAAAAAGGTGAGGTTCAGTTAACTAACAGCTGGAATTTCCTTCATATACTTTGTGACCAGGGACAGGGGTTTTACAACCAAGAAGGCAATTTCAGCTATTAGTTTGCTGGCAATACCTTTTGTCAACTATTTTGTAAACAGATGAAATGCATATCATGGTGCCAAGTAAAAAAAAAAACTAACCGGTAGATATCTTAGCGTTAGGTTTAACCCATAACTGCACAACTCCGAGTTTTAGCAATGCTGAGAAAGAAGCCTTTTGAAAACATTGTGGGGAAAGGAGAAAATGCTTGTTACCAGCATTTTCTCCTTTTCGCACAATGTTTTTTATGTAGTTACGGACAAATACTATCATTTGAAAAACATTTGAATATTACTCTGTAAATACCTTCAACATGATCGAGTCTAAAATTTTGCCATGTGCTAAGGGTTAAAGTTCTTTGATAAAACTCATACTTACAGAAATTTCCTTTAAACAGCTGAATTCATTAGACTAACAGTTATTTCTTTTTCTAACAATATTTTTTTGTTTTTTTTACGAAAATTCCCATGGTCTAAACTACATTTGATTTGCCATCTGCAAATGCTTTCACTGTAGATGAGTCTGAAAGTAAAGAATCAATGCCTTTGTCAAAATCAAACTTTGTACACTTCAAGCCAACACTGTGAATGTCTAACATCTTTCTTAATTTTGCATCTGGACTGTTGTCTGGTCATGCTATGCTATGTCAAAATGAATGAAATAAAACATACCAGAAAACCTCTATATAACAAACTCTAATAATTTTCTAAATTCAAAATTGTTTTTGTTTGTACATTTTTTCACGCTTATTTCAAACTTCTGCAGAGGTTTTGTGAACAGTGCTATCACCACATTGATAACCTAGGTACCGGCCTGCAAAAATGTACCCGATATGGCAAATGTACAGAAAGGATATAGGGCCTTATGCTTTTTCTGTTACAAAGTATTTTGTAGGTTAAGATGGTACTGTCATGGAGTGTGTTGGCAACCCTGGTGCGGAGACCATCTATAGAGACTATAGGATCTCTGCCAAGTCTGATTCAAAACCTCATCCCAAATATTTACTTCTTCAAAACAGGCCCATGTGTCTTTCATATAAAGACTGTCAGGCCAAGGCATGTCCGAAAGCATCGTAATCGTGACCCCAAAGTGACAGCAAGATGGCCATTATCATGCTGACACCCAAATTGTATTGAGCAGATATGAAACTGGCCATTGACATGCCTAGAGAAAATGCTCCTCCCTATGTTGGCCACACCGTGCTAGGTGGACAGTCTTGTCTGACGTCTGGAGTGTATAAAATAAACATTAGATATTACGTCAACATATTTGTTAGGTAATGGGTTCTACTTATTACTATACAGACTATTTGTTTTTAATCTATGAGAAAAGAAACACAGCTGAGAAACATTTGAAAGTAATGTCTTTTTAACCCTTTACCAAACACGCCTGTGTTTAAATGAACCTGAGGAAAAACCTTTTGAAAACAATGTGGGAAAAGAAGAAAATGCCAACAAACAGCATTTCCTTCTTTCCCCACCGTGTTTTCTACCTTTCCATTGAAAAAAACGTTTCATTTGAGCCTATGAAAATATGACATCTGCTAATGTGTTTAAATTGGACCAGTCTAGAATTTTGTCATTTGGTAAAGAGTTAACAAACAGGAAAACTTTTAAGGAGAGAGGGAATAATTTTTTGAAATATGTAAATACTACTTTTCCAAAGAAAGATCTTCTTCAGGGGCTTAACAAGTAAAGTCTGTATGGTAGTGGGTTAATACTTTTGATAAAAGACTGTTAGGCCAGGGCATGTCTGAAAACATCTGATCGTGATCCAAAAATGAGAGAAGAATGGTCATTGCAAGGCCGACACCAAAATGAGCATCATTTTAAAAATGACCATGAACATGCCCATAATACATTTCCTAAAATATTGGCCACACCGTGCTAGGTGAACAGTCTTGTCTGGTTGGATGTTTGGTGTATGATACAGAATGCAATATTGTGTCGGCTTAAAGGGAAAGGAATCCAATAATTTTCACATAAATAGATTTTCGTATCTGTCTTCAAAATTTGTAATTCTTTGACAGCAATAGGCTAAATCAAATGATAACTTTGACCTACTTAAGGATGTGGTTGTTGTTCCTTTCCTCTATTTCTGTTTCAATTTTAGGTAAAGTACAGAAGTAGAACAACACAGACAGAATATGGAAGGCAAAGCCGAGATGATTTTTGTAAATTGAACCAATGGATGATGTACATTATACTAGTGTAAAAAGTACAGATCCAGCAACCACCATAACACTCTTCACATCACTGCTCTAGACATTTTTTTTAAATATGGCAAAAGCAGTGTTTTCTTCACAATGATGATGTGTGTTTAGCTACTCTGATGATATCACAAGAACAAAACTGGCCAGTTAACTTTGTACCTGACAACAAAATTTCAGACTTATCCAATTTGAAAGCAGCTGTTGGTGACATTATTAAATGTGACTCAAACATTGATATTTTGTCTTAGAGGGTGTAGAAAACATTATAGAAAAGGAAGAAAATATTTTCTCCTTTTTCCACAATTTGTCCGAAAGCCCTCTTCCTCAATGTTGTTATAACAGGGCTATTTATCACAAGATTTCCAAAAGGAGGTTGTCTTATGATAACAGATCAGTTAGATTTTTCATCCAAAGTTATGTTGTTTAATCAAATTGAGCAATGTTTTGTATCCAACAATACATACTTGATTTTACTTGTTTAGTAAATAACCAATGAGTTCCAAGGGGGAATGCACATACTGTACAGCAAAAGGGTACACTAGCGAATGGTATGTCTCATGTATGCATATATATATGTGAGCCATGCTCTGAAAAGGGGGCTTATTGCATTTGCGAAAAATATCGACCCATGTCAGCCTGCGCAGGCTGAGGGCGGAAACTTTTCGCTATCTTTAAATTTTCTGCATGTCAAGGGATAATTTGATGTCATGATTCAGTCGGGTGTTTGACAAAATGGATTTTATGGATCCATAATTAGGTGATGTCTTGCTTGATGTAATGCATCATGGAGATGCATGAAGCCCCCTTTTGCCAGAGAATGGCTTATATGGCTGTGGGTGAACTACCACTTGATAAATTGATATAATAATGTGAAAAATTAGTGCTTTATTTTCTAATTTGTCCTTTACCAAACAACATAACAGTACACTCATACAAGTTGAAAGAATTTGTGGCAGACAAATCAATAGTTTATGTCATGGGATTTATCTTTGAAAGAGCTGAAGGCATTGTGGAATAGGAGAAAATGCTGGCTAACAGCATTCTTTCCTTTTCCTACAATGTTTTGAAAAGTCCTCTGCCACAGAGTCATTTGAACTTGGGATTGTTTAGTAAATAGTCAAAGCAGAAGTTGCTTTTTCTACACTGAACATGTTTGATTTTATGGTTGTTTTTCCCTTCATTACACAGATTGACTTGAAGCTTCTATGAGACAACAAATTTGCAGACTACAAAGTAAATGTGACTCAAATGATGGAATTTGTCTTTCAAGGGGAAGAAGATATTGTTGGAAAGGGAAAAAACGCTGGTTATCAGTGGTTTCTCCTTTTTCCACAATGTTTCATTCCTCCCTCACCCCTGATCATTATTTCGACAATGATTAGGTAGGAAAGCAGCCAGTTGCTTTGGAAGAATATCATGCGAAGCAGTGGTAAAACAAATTCTAGGAAAGCATAGATAGGTTCACTGGCTAATGTGATATAACATATGATGTTGAAAGTGGGGCTCAGCAACAAACATTTTGAAACTGATTTGTCTGTGCTATTAATTTAGTCATATCATATCATGGGACTACTCTTTGAAACGTGTAAAAAACATTGTGAGAAAAGAAAAAAATGCCAGTCTCCCTTGCTTAACTCCTTATCAGACGATTACTCCTTAACGATAACTTAATTTAAGCTTTGTCCAAACTGAAAGCGTTTGCAGACGACAATTTCAGTGTGGCTGAAATGGTGCAATTTTTCTTTGATAGGGTAGAAAACATTGTGGGAAAGGGAGAAAATTCTGGTTACCAGCTTTTTCTCCTTTTTCCCACAATGTTTTTAAAAGGCTTCTTTTCCAGGGTCGTTAAAAGGTGACATTGTGCAGTAAAGGGTTAACTCCTTATCAGATGATAAGAAGTTTTAGACTTGTCCAAATTGTAAGCATTTGCAGACGACAAATCAAATGTAGCTCCATCAATGGGATTTTTCTTGTGAAGGGTAGAAAAGATTTTAAAAAAGGAGAAAATGCTGATAACCATTATTTTCTTCTTTTCCTACTATATTTTCAAGAATCTCCTACCTCAGGGTCATAAAAAAATGGGATTGTTTAGGTAAAGGATTAAATTATGAGGGAATATAGAGAAGCGTAAAGCGGCAATTTCATGGACGATATTTGTGCTTTCAAATGATACAGGTTATCTTGAAAGTAAGATTTGTTTATTAGGTGTTTAATGCTGTTTTCATCATTATTTCAGTCATATCACAGACTTAAGTCCACCACTGCATGCATTTCTTGAGTTTCTACAACAAGTACTTTGCACATTATTATATACCTGAAATTTTTCTGGCTCAAATACATGCGTCACACGCGGGAAAAATAACACATGACAGAAAAAAAATCTATCTATACTGTGAAATACAGTTCCAAATACATGTATGGTATTGATGACGTAACTCACCCGCGGAAATCATATGTAATGATTTGTGATTTGGTTGGTCAAAATTTATGCCATCACATTTATCCGCCATTCATAAAAAAGAGGTTACTAGCTACTACACCATTGTTTATTTTGTTTACCAATTTAAAAAAAAAAAAAAAGAATAAAATGTCAAGAACTGCAAAATTTTGTCGTTGAAAGTTGTCGGTATATAATAAAAGGAATATTAATTTGTAGTAACTTTCCTGATGCTTGTATCTACTTCTCGCTGCATAAGAAAATTTTGACATTTCGTTCGACCTTCGGTCTCATGCAATATCAAATTTTCTCATGCTGCTCGAATTAAATACAAGCACCAGGAAAGTTACTACAACATAATATTCTGTATATATTCCTCCCAATATTCCGTATATTTTCCTCCAAAGCCACTCGCTGCCTTCTCTCCTAACCATTATAGAAGCAATGATCGGTGATGAGAGGAAACAAATACTATAACAATGACTATCATCAGTCCTCTGAAAGAAATTGGCAGACCTGGGGATTGGAACCAGCCATACCCTGATATCAAACCCTGTACATTATGGCCTTAGCTATTGGACTCTAGCCACTTTCTGACATAAACTCTGTTGGAAAAAAAGTTTAGCTGTGAGAGAGATAAATAATTGACTACTATCAATACTCCCAAAGAGTTTTACTTTACCACACCATCCCAAATTTTAACAACCGTAAGGCAGAATACCTTGGAAAACATTGTGGGAAAAGAAGAAAATGCTTTCTACACTTTCAAAGACAAATCTCATCATTCCCAGCACACTTAGTCGGTCATCTGCGAATGTTTTGAATTAGGGCATGTCTAAAACTTCATCATCTGGTCAAAAAGTTAACCCTTTACCACACAATCCTAAGTTTTAACGACCTTTAAGAAAATGCCTTTTGAAAACATAATGGGAAAAGGAGGAAATGCTGGCAACCAGCATTTTCTCCTTTTCCCACAATGTTTTCTACCCTCTCAGAGAATGAAATGAAGTTATTTTTGCGACTTTTAATTTGTTGTCTGCAAATGCTTTCAATTTGGACAAGTCTAAAATTTTGTCGTTTTGTAAAGAGTTAACTGGGCTGGGATTCATTCACGACACATTGATTGCAAGCCCTGAAACTTACTGGCTTGATTGTTTAGCTTTGCTTGAATGCAAGGTAATTTGCCAATCTTTACTTGGACCCACAGGAACATTTTTAGACCCCTCACCTACGAAGTAGAGGGGCATATACTGGTTTCACCATATCTGTCTGTCTGTCCATCTGTCCATTGTCAGTCTGTCCATCTTTTTGTTTCCGTGCTCTAACTTAAAAGCCATTTGAAACGCCCTCATTTAAAAGCCATTTGATCTATGACCCTGAAACTTTATACAAGTGTTGCTCATGACCCAAGGAGGTGCCCTATTGTTTTTGGGTCAAAGGTCAAGGTCGGGTTAATTTTGTTTGAAAATCGATTCCATGCACTAACTCAAAAGCCGTTTAATCTAGGACCTTGAAACTTAATACAAGTGTTGCTCATGGCATCTGGGTCCTTATTCACCAAACATTCTGAAGAATATTCTTAGTCTTCAAGATTTTCTAAATTTGGTAGTAACACAACTTCTGATTGGCTAAACCAAATGGGTTAGCCGGTCAATAGTTGTGTTACTTTAAGATTTATACAATTCTGGAGAATAAGGCTAGGTGTATTCTTAAGAATGGTTTGTGAATAAGTATCCTGGTCAACTCTGTAACTTGTTTACCTAGTTTATTTTGTACCTAATGACAAAAGTTTAGACCTGCCCATAGGGAAAGAACTTGTAGACAACAAGCTGGACTTTGCTCAATGATAGGGCATCTCTTTGTTAGGTAGAAAACCTTGTGAGAAAAGAAGAAAATGCTGGTTACCAGCAATTACTCCTTTTCGCACAGTGTTTCCAAATACTGTCTTCCTCAGGTCATTAAAACTTAACACTCTTTGGTAAAGAATTAAGGACAAGCAAAGTGATGAAATTTCATTGAAATCAGATAAACTTAAACCGAGATAAAATCTCTTAAATCTTTAACAAAAGACAAAATCTTAAAGTCCTCCAAACTGAAAGCACTTTCAGACAAGAGATAAATTCTTGATGCAAACAAAAGCATTTTTCTTTTAAAGGATTGAAACATGGATCAAAAAGAGAAGATACTGGTTATCAGCACTATCCTCTTTTTTCCCACAATGTTTTCAAAAGTCTTATTTCCAAGGTCTTTGAAACGTGGCATTCCTCAGTAAAAGATAAAGTCTTTTCCAAAAGACAAAATTTTATACTTGTCTAAATCCAAAGCACTTGCAGAAGACAATTTAACCCTTACGCTGCTAAGCACCACTCAATGACTTTGCGGACAGTGTAGATCAAGATCAAGATCAGATTGCAGAGAACATGTCTCCGATCAGGAGACATCTTTCAACAAAAAATACCTTTGAAATAGCAAAGTGTGGGTTTTTACTCTTGGCTTGAAAGTTTCATTTCACTTACTTAGCAGGATAAGGGTTAATGTGGTTCAAAAAGAATAAAATATCTTTGAAAGGGTAGAAAACATTGTGGGAAGAGGAGAAAATGCAAGTTACCAAACACTATCAATCAAGTTGGCGCTTTTGTGGACAGTGTAGATCAAGATCAGACTGCACAAAACATGCAATCTGGTTGTTGATCTTCTCATCCGATATGATATTTTCTTTCCGGTGAAATCAACTTTGAAACAGCAAGATTTGGGTTTGTATTATTGAAAACATTGGCAGACAACAAAATAACATGTGCCATGACTCAAAATTTGAAATTTCTGTTTGGTAGGGTACAAAACATTGTGGAAAAAGGAGAAAACTCTGATACCTGCAAAGATTCAACTGCTTTCCTCTAGCAATGGGACTAAATGATGTGATTTGCCTTTAAATTGTTTAGCATGGGGCACAAACTAAGAGCACTAAAAACATTTGATGATGCCTTTGGACAATAGTATAGACAAAGATCAGGCTGGTCAGAACTTTCAGTACATGCCTGAACCCTTTTAACAAACAACAAAATTTTAGAATTGTCAAAATTGAAAGCTTTTGCAGGCGACAAATTATCTGTCGCTGAGACTGTGACATTTGTCTTTGAAAGGCTAGAAAACATTGTGAGCAATGAAGAAAATGCTGGTTACCAATCTTTATCCTCTTGTTGACACGCGACATTGCTGATGAGGCATGGCCGTAAAAGTTGGCTATGATGATTCTACACGCGTTTCTTCTAATACTGAACCTCAGGACTAGCCATATGATAGGCTGAGATATTTGTCACAGCTAATCATGTTACTAGCTTTGAAATTCAGAATTTCCTAGAACAGAATTAGCCTAGTCCTAATACCAGATATTTATCAATTGTAATGCTAGGTTGTTTAACCCCTATGCTGCTACGGGCAACTCATTGACCTTTTGTGGACAGTGTAGATTAAGATCAAACTGCAGTCTGATCTTGGATCTACAGTGTTTGATAGGGAGATATCTTTTCTCCAGAAATAGGACAATTTGGGGTTTTACTGTTGGCTTGAAAGTTTCATTTCTTTTATGTAGCAGGATAAGGGTTAAATAACACAACCGCTTAAAACTGACTTCTAAATTATAATTCATGCAGCAGCCAACTTTTAAAGTCTCCGGTAAATGCTAGGTTGTTTAAATAACACACCTCTTTAACCCATTACCAGACGACAAAATTTTAGCCTTGTCCAAATTGAACGCATTTGCAGACAACAATTTCAGTGTGGCTCAAATGGTGCAATTTTCCTCGCATAGGGCAGAAAACATCGTGGGAAAAGGAGAAAATGCTGGATACCAGCTTTTCTCCTTTTCCCACATTTTTTTCAAAAGGCTTCTTCCTCTGGGTTGTTCAGCTTGTAAATTATAATTCATGCAGCACCTAACTTCTTCAGTCTCCAGTAAAGGAATCAAAGGACTGATAGTCCTGAGAGTTGCCTGGAGGGTAATGGGTCAGAAGTTTTCACCCTTTCTTGTTCAAATCTGTTAAAAGCATTCAAGATACAAAATAACTTAACCATAAGACACTATTGTATGCAAGCATATTTCTAAGTTGTCATCCTAAAATTACAAACATCAATATTAAAATTTACATGAAAAAAATATATGGTAATTTAGGCACCAGAACCAGGTTTAAAAAGTTCATTAAAGTCTCTTACCCCGATTGACTTCATTTAAAAAATGGTTTTCAAAAGGTACAATCAATATAAAAACAAGGCATTTCATTGAAATGATATCCACCACCGAAAAAAAAAGAACTTTTTTTTTTTTTGAAGAAACATAATTATGAGAGGTATTGTGTTTTGCATGTAAACGTGGCCTTTTTTGTAATTGGTAAAAATATACATTAAGCCCCCTTTTTCCATGACACGGCATTTCATTAAATTAAAAACAAATACTGATTGTCTGCGTAGATGAAGATCAGACTGCACAGAACGCGGAGTCTGATCTTGGATCTACGCCGTCTATAGCTTCTTTCCAAACTATGAATAAAAAAGGTATTTGCTGTGAAATAATGCTTATTGTTGTCGAAAATTTTAATTTCAAGCATTTTAAATCCTTCACAAACAAAATTTTAGACTATTCGAAACTGAAGCATATGCAGACAGCAAAATGAATGTCACTCAAATAGATGGGATTTAAAAGGTAGAAAAATTGGAAAAAAGAGAAAATACTGGTATCCATATTTTCACCGTTATCGTCATTATTTTTCAGAAACCTCTCTTCTCTAGATCGTTCAAACATGATATTTCTTAGAAGATAGGTCAATATGTGTACTCTTATATTGTGATTGACAGCTATTCTTTCTTTCACTTTTGCATTTACCATAATATAGACATGTCAAGTGGTGGTAGCACGGTCTAGATTTATGGCAAGGCCGGGGTCAAGTATTCCTACACGATAGAACTGCGCGTTGAAGGTTTTCTTCGGTTTTTTACTCCCGAAAGAGCAAATATTTCCAACAGGGGAGGAGACTCTGGAGTGTCTACGTGTTATAGCAAATTTCATTAGCGAGAATTAACTAATGCTTTGTGGGAACAATTTTACCATTTTGGGGAAGACACCTCCTATAAATATCGTCGCAAAAAAGCTGAAATGCTGTTTAACAGCGTCTTCTCCTTTCACAGAATGTTTACACCCTTCTAGAAACTCTTCTCATGATTTGAGCCGTATTTGATATATCGCCTGTAAATGCTTTGAATTTGGACGTGTCTAAACTTTTATCGTCTGGTAAAAGAGTTACTTCATACAGGTACAGCACAGCATAATACATTCGAAAACGAGACTTAAGACACAAAGAATAAGATAATTCAAAGAGGGCATATAGTTATTACAAATTAAAAAAAGGGGGGGGGAACTGTTTTGCTGTTTATCCAATCCCAGTGACGCAATAGGAGAAGAGTATATCAATACGTGACCGCCCAGTGACAGATAGTGCAGTCTTTGTAAGGATCTACACTGTCCAAATCTCTCTCGTAGCCCCTCAAAAATATTTTACACTGCAAAAGCGGGATCCTTTATATTACTGAATAAATATTCCGACGGTATTGTTTCATTTAATCAGTTGAAAGTATCTACAGCTTTACTATGCTCACTGAATACATCCCCCTCTTTCTTGTGCGCAATGAAAATATCGACCTCTTTATTCAGCTCATTGAAAATATCAACCTCTTCTTAATGCTCATTGAAAATATCGACCTGTTTATAATGATCATTGTAAATATCGACCTTTTTATTAGCTCAATGAAAATGTCGACCTCCTCAAAATGCTCCTCGAAAATATCGCTTTCTTTATATTGATCTTTGAAATTATCGACCTGTTCATTACGCTCATTTGATATGAATAGCGACTTGTTCAGGAAGCTCTTTGAAAATACTGACTTCATTCTTATGCTTATTGAAAATATCGACCTTTCCTTTATGCTGATTAAAACCATCGACCTGTTAATTATGCTCACTGAAATATATCGCCCTCTTTATTATATGCCCCAGGAAAATATCGACCTCTTCATTATGGTCATTGAAAATACTGACCTCTTATTATGCTCGTTATAGATATCGACCTGTTTATTATGGCATTTGAAAACCTCGACCTCTTTATTATGCTCAATGAAAATATCGACCTCTTTATTATGCTCATTGGAAATATTTACCCCTTTATTATGGTCATTGAAAATATTGCCCCTTTTTATGCTTTTTTGAAAATGTTGACCTCGCTATCATGCTTTTTGAAAATGTCTACCTCTTTATTATGCCCTCCCCCACAATGAAGTTAAGAGTGTATACTGCAATTTAGTTGTACGTCTGCCCGCAGATCCAATTTATTTCCGTCTTCCGCTCCTACAGTTTTTAATCAATTTAGTCGGAATTTTACGGAAAGTCAATCGTTTACTGAAAGTTGTGCACCTGCAAATTTCACAATGATGAGTCGACCATCACAGGAGTTACGTCCCTTTGAATTTTTCCTGGTCAAGTTACAAGGAAACAGGGTACTCATCAGCCTGTGACAGTTCAAGTTCATTTTGGCTGGGTGGCAAAGTGTAGGACTCGTAACCTGGACGCCTTCGGTTCGAACCTCATTGGAAGCATCGAGTCTTTTGTGATTGTGTCCTTGAGCGATATACTTCATATAATACGGGTGGAACCCAGGTCAGACTTATTTGAGCTTTCGCCGTGATATGACTGAAACAATGTCGAACGCGGCTTATTTATCAATTGATCTAGTTTATTTCTAAGCTCCACATTTACTGTACAGGAAATGACTGATTTAGTTATGTTCTAACGCTTGTTTTATTTTGTATTTTGGGCGAATTCGGGATGGCCAAAAGGTAAGAAGTGGCAATCTAGACAGAAAAGTGGTTTTATTCAAATATGAAAGAAAACAAATGTGTAGATGTGAAGATAACTGTGCGTTTAAAGGTACATGATCTGAAACCCTAGTAGCAAAACATTCTTAATTCAATCCCGATGTTACGTCATATTCCAAAACTAGCTACCAAATTAACTAATTAACTATCTACTAAACAATCTCATTTTTTTAACAACTCTGAAAAAAAAGGGAATTTCGAAAATATCGTTGGAAAAGGAGAAAATGCTTATAACCAGCATTTTCTTCTTTTCATCAAATTGTTTTCAACCCTTTTAAAATTAAGTAATTTTATTTGAGCCACAGTTAGCTTGTCGTCTGCAAATGCTTTAAACCTTTACCACACAATCCTGTGTTTTCTCGTCCTCAAGGAAGAGGCCCTTTGAAAACATTGTGGGAAAAGGAGAAAATGCTGGTAACCAGCATTTTCTCCTTTTTCCACAATGTTTACTGCCCTGTCAAAAAATCTTAAATTGATTTGTACCACTTTTAAATTTTTCGTCTGCAGATGCTTTCAATTTGGAAGGGAGCTAAAATTTGTCGTTTGGGAGAGGGTTAAGAAAGAGGGATTTTAAAACATGTTGGGAAGAGGAGGAAAGGTAGACAGCATTTTCTCCTTTTCTCACCTTGTTTTTTTACCTATCAAAGACCGACATCATCATTTGAGCTACATATAATTTGTCGTCCGCAAATGCTATCAATTTCGAGGAGGGGTCCGGCGTGGCTCAGTGGTAAAGTGTAGTACTCGTGACCTGGAGGCCTCAGGTTCGAGCCTCACTTGATCCACTGGGTTTCTCGTGGGAGTGTCCTTGGGCAAGACACTTCAGAGCCCTAGCCTAGTACTGATGGAACCCAGGAAATACATGAATATGTGAGCTGTCGCCGTGATATGACTGAAATAATGTTGAAAGCGGCGTAAAACACCAATCAATCAATCAATCAATTTCGAAGAGCTAAAAATTTTGTCGTTTGGTAAAGTGTTAAGTTTGGTAATCTACAATTTTGTCGTTTGGTAAAGCGCTTAAAGCGACCCTTGTGCAATAAGTATTAACCCTTTACCCAGTTACAAATAGTCGGTTCAGCTGAAAGCATCTGCAGATGACAGATAAGAAATTGGTACAAATGAAATGAAGCTCTCTGATAGGGTGGAATACATGGTGGGAAAAGGAGAAAATGCTGGATACCAGCTTTTACCCCTTTTCCTTCAATGTTTTTCGAAAGCAGCCTTCTTTAGGGTCGTTAAACCACGGAATTGTTTGAGAAAGGGTTAATACTTTATCACACGATTCCGTGTATGGACGCCCTTGAGAAGGATGGCTTTTGACGTCGTTTGTATGTTACCTTTTACGAAATAACAAAATCATCGAGTCCTCTAAATTCAAAGAAATTGCATAATGCTAATTCATTGTGCCTCAAATAATGGGGGTTGTCATTTAAAGGGGCATAAAACCAGATTTTGATCCAAAACGTTCTCTCTTTTTTTTTTGGCGGGGGGGGGGGGGGGGAAGACGGGGGGGGGGGGGGTTCAAATTTTGTGAGGAAAAGTCATAAGGACTTGACTGTTATAATCCATAGTTGATAACCAAACTGAGCTTTGAGGCCAACAGATGTTTTACCGAGATATTGTTATGCAATTATGGTTATGACGTTTCTAACGGAATAGGAAATTTTACAGTAAAAACACAAAGAACTCAGTCATTCCTTGTGTTTTCTTCAAGTATTCCTATGATTTAATCTTAATGCGAAACGAAATTAGGTATAATGCCCCTTTGAATGGTAGAAACACTGTGGAAAAAGGAGAAAATGCTGGTTATCTGTATGCTATGAGTAAATATTCTGCATGTCAAACAACCATTCTACTTCATGATTTAACCCTTTACCGAACAATGACGCCTTTTAACGACCTTGGGAAAGAAGCCTTTTGAAAACATTGTGGGAAAAGGAGAAAATGCTGGTAACCAGCATTTTCTCCTTTTCCCACAATGTTTTCGACCTTATCAAAGAAAAATTCCAGCACTTGCGCCACACTGAAATTGTCGTCTGCGAATGCTTTCAATTTGGACAAGGCTAAAATTTTGTCGCCTGGTAAAGGGTAGAGAATATGGATTCATTTTGTGCAACAACTTGCTTTGTGTAATGCAATACGAAGATGCAATAAACCCCTTTTTTCCAGAGTACTACTCAGTTATTTCACGTACGGAGGGTATTCTATGAGCCATGCTCTGTGAAAAGGGGGCTTAATGCATCTGCGAAACGTATCAAACAATGTGAGCCGAAACTTTTTGCTATCGGACTAATTTCTGCATATCAAAGGACCATTCTACCACAAGAATCAGTCGTTTGTTAGACAAAGTAGATTCTATGGATCCCTAATTATGTGATGTCTTGCTCTGAACAACGCGTTACGGATATGTATTAAGACCCCTTTTGCCAGAGCATGGCTCAATTCTATCCTCGTCTTCGTGAAAAAGACCAACGTCCAAAGACCATCTATTGAACAAGAAAACTGCCGCATAATGGAAAACTTTACAAAACGGAACACATACTTTGACCATATTATACTGTTCAAAAGCAGTACTGTACAAGTATGACCCTTCATGCACCTGATTTTGACTGCTGGAAAACTTCGAGGGAAAATTTTTGGGAAAAAGTTCAATGCCATGTAACAAGAAACTGCTCTTTTTTCCCAAAATGTTTTCTTCTACTTTTTAAAATGATTTTTTTGACATGTATGTTCTTTGTATCTCTTTTAATCATTTTTGGTGGTTCTTAACCTTTTACTGAACAATCCCGAGTTTTAACCACCCTGAAAACATTATGTAAAAAGGAGAAAATGATGTTTTTTACCCTTCGAAAAAAAATTTAGTCACATTTCGTTTGTTTTCTCCAAATGCTCTTAATTTGGACAAGTGTAAAATTTGTCGTTTGGTAAAGAGTCACATAGCTTGAACAGTAAAGATTTAAAAAAGAAAGATTCCACATACTAAAACACTTTACAAAACGACACCTTAGTTTGACCATAGACATTGTTTATATTCTTGTCTCAGCATTTCTATCGTCCGAACCAACGCTTTCCGTATCTCCCCTGTCCGGATCGTATCTGTCCGCGGGTAGGGTGAGAGGTCGACCTTCGGGATATGTCTGTGAGAGCCGTCGCTCTCTGTCCTGCGAGTAGTGAGTAGAAAGCTGCCTTAAGTAGGGGATGGGATCGTGCTCTGAAAAGAAGGCTGCCTGATCTCTTGGACTCGTTGCGAAACTCATTCGTGGACTTCGATCAAAGGATTGACGGCGACTCATCGGTACAGGGCTGATGTCTAGTAGATCGTTGTCAACGCCAAATAATGTTGGACTTTGGACCCTCTCTTCCGGCGGCTGGCCGTACTGTAACGGATCTGTGTCGTCATCATACCTTGAGGTACTGGATCTTCTGAACAGCATGTCTCGTGGATCAATGGGACTAACACTTCGTCGCCGCCTGTACTTGTCATGACGGTTTGGTGGACCTGTCTGGTATCCCGTTGGTGTGGAGCCAAGACCCACACTTGACCTACGGCCTCCAGTCAGACTTGGGCGTCGTGAGAAGTTAGGCGATATCGTAGCTGGTGGACTCTCGACAGACAATTGGTGGTGGGGCTCCAGGTGCGGAGGTTGTTGGGGGTCCTCAAAGGCAGCCGGGGACAAAGCTTCTGCCGAGGAAGATCTTGCAGGGAGTTTAGCCTTCCTACGGAATGAGCCAAGGCGATGTTTTTGTTCCCATACTTTTTGTCGCATTCTTTCCTCTCGGCGTTTCTTTTCAAGTTCCTATTTAAGAAGAAAAAAACCCTGTGTAGATGGTTGGTAATTTTGATATCTTGATATTTACAAATCTAGAACAAAATTTGAAGAAACAGTTACGAATGGCGAACGACAGGGTAAGGTCATATCGCTGAAAAATTCCCCCTCTGTAATCGTATGATGTCTCTATCAAATCTTCTTCTCTTTGTGACATATCCTTCGTCCTAAATGCATTACCTTACGGCATTGAAACTCGTAAGATGTGCTAAATTTTAGCGCCTAAACATTTCAACAAATGCCAAAACACGATATAAATTGCTACGGCTGCTGATACAAAACAAAATCCTCTGTTAACTCCTTACCATGTATGCCACGTAATTAAAGACAAAGTTTTAACCAACAAAAGTCATAAAAAGGTGCAGTATTCGATGAAAAAAACCTTTTTGAATGACTTAAAAAACACTGTAGGAAAAAGAGCAGTTGCATCTTTCCCACAATATTTTCAAAGTATGTCAAAGCATGACAGGAACATTTATATGGTGATCGGTTAACCCTTTACCACACATTCCTGAGTTTTCACCACTCTGAAGAAGAAAGCTTTTGAAAACATTGTGGGAAAAAGGAAAAAGTGCTGGCAATGAGCATTTCCTCCTTTTTTCAACACTTTTCTCTGCTCTCCTTCCGTCAAATACGATCATGTAAGCTCCATTTAATTTACCGTCTGCCAATTCTTTCAATTTGGGCATGTCTAACATTCTGTTTGTCGTATGGCAAAGAGTTAAGGGACTATTTTTCTCTATCATAATAATTTTGTGCTCTACCGTCTTTTTTTTTTCTTTTGAAGCAATCTACGAGAAAGCGAAGCTGTATGTTAGCAGTCGGTAAAAAAAAAACAAGGCATTGGTTACCTCACGTTTTTGTTTCTCGACAATCGACGACACCTGGAAGAGTAAGTCATCAATTTTCGTTTCCGTCGAGTCCTGACCCATAGAAGCCAGCGACAGGGCACGGTCGAGCGGGAAAAAGTCGTAGTTCTCCTTCAATAGCTGTAACAAGAGGTTGAATATTTTACTTGAGCCAATGTTCTGTGACAAAGGAGCTTAATAAACCTGCAAAAAGTATCGATTCAGTTCAGCTGCGCAGTCTGCAAAGGCTGAACTGGGTCGAAACTTTTTTGCTGTATTTAAATTTTCTGCCCGTCAAAGGACTATTTCACCTCGAGATCCAGTCGACTGACAGACTCAATTAATTTTATTGATCCATACTTATATGATGATTTGCTTGGTATAATGTATCGCAAAATGCATTAACCCTTTCCCAAACGATAAATTTTAGACTGGTCCAAATTGAAAGAGCTCGCAGACGACAATTTTAAATTTGATGAAAATGACAGAAAGTTCTCCAGAAGGGTAGAAAACACTGTGGGAAAAGGAGAAATTGCTCGTTACGAGCAATTTCTCCTTTTCCCACAGTGTTTTCAAAAGACTGCAGACACGTGAAAACCAGGGCTTGTTTGGGAAAGGGTTAAAGCGCATTTCCCCAGAGCATGGCTCATTTTCAGTTTGTATTATTTACTCTTAACTTTTTACCAGACAACAAAATGTTTGACTTTTCCAAACTTCACACTTTACTTCTCTCTGTTCTTTTACAAGAAAGCTAATGATATTAACCCTCTAAACAAATCAAATAAAACTTTCATACCGATAGTAAACGCCTAAATATTGCTATTTCAAAGTAATTTTTGGGGGAGGAAATATCTCCTTATCGGATAGTGCCGATCCAAGATCAGGCTGCATGTTCTGAATAGCCCGTAACTTACCAGCTTATACACAAACATTTCCAGGGCAGTGTAGTCATTCACTTTAGTTCCATTCAGATGGATGAAAAAGAAAATATAGCCCCACATGTTGTGTTCCTGCCGCACGTGATGTTCGAAGCCCTAGAAAATTAAAGTCCAAATTTCGTTTTAAATGTGTGTTAACCCTTAACCTGCGGAATACCAAACACCATCCAGTATCCATTTGTTTACCTAAGAAGGGGAAAGTAAAGCTTAACCCTAAACCTGGTAAATAACTAACATGACATAACTAACAAGTCCATAGTAAAAATCCAATTATTGCTCCTTCAGTTATTGTTTTCGGGAAAAATATCTCCTTATCGGACAGCGTAGATCCAAGATCAGAATGCACGATCCGTGAAGTCTGATCTTGATCTACACTGTCCGCAAAAGGTCCTTGAGTTGCGCTTAGCAGCCTAAGGGTTAAAGCTGTCTTTTGTCCTAACAAATGTTCACATGTAACTAAATACAGTATAACAGCCTTTAACTAGAATAATTTACTAAAAGTGTGTCCAACTAGTCTGCTTTTCTGAAAACTGGCTGTGATAGAATGTAAAAAAGTAACCGAGATAAGCAGTATGTGAGAGTATTTTTTATCATAAGTCCGAGTATCGAAAGACCATGACAATACATGTAGGATAAGTCATTTTCGGATTTTATGCCCAATCAAGGAACGCTGACAGAGCACAGGCCTTTGAAGCTCCATTTGTCTATAACGAGGCAACCAAATTTTCATTGCTAGATTATCGGTCGCGGTTACTAAAAATAGCACATTTACGCATGGCCTCTATATCGTATATAGTAACTCACCTTGTGTTATTATATACGATATGGCGTGCAACACACGAAAATGGGCTTTCGGACATATGCGTAAAAGTGTGTCGTCCCAGATCAGCCTGTGCAGTCTGTGACTAATCCGAGACGACATTTCCCGTTTTTGTGCGACTTTCTGTCTCACGAAAGTCTATTGCATGAAAAAATCTCATGTAGTCGTAAAGTGCTGTCTCGGAGTAGTCTGCGCGGCCTGCGCAGGCTAATCCGGGACAACACTTTACGCAAATGTCCGAAAGCCCTTTTCGTGCGTTGCACTCCATATAGAGGCACCATTAAGTAACGCTGTCCGATGATCGAGCGATGTAAATTTTGGTGTTCCGTGATGGACCCATGAAACTTCAGTGGTCTATGGACCGAGTTAGATTTTGATATTTTTCGCCTCATCCGGACTAGCAATAAATCCGTCATATCATGAGAATCAGGAGTCAATAAAATATTCCATCAGCACATTTTTTGTAAAATCCTCGGCATGTATTTATAGGCAATCATACGTTACTTTCCGAAAACATCAACACACTCTTGCTTATCATGAGCTTTTTACCACACAAAGTCGGTTTATAACGACACTGAGAAAAGAAACGGCTTCTGAAAACGTTGCGGAAAAGGAAGAAAATGCTGGTAACTAAACCCGTATCTTCAACCATATTTAATTTGCCGTCTGCATATGCTTTGAAACTTGACAAGTCTAAAAACTTGTCGTTTGTTAAAGATTTTAGCAATGTTTGTTCAAGTTGACCTACCTTCCCATGATGCTCGAAGTCGTAACTATTCCTGCTGCAGATAAAACAGGTATCTCTCATATCGGATTCGGCTGTCCACTGTAAAAGAAAATGAGCCATGCTCAGTAAAAAGGGGGCTTAATGCATTTGCGAAAAGTATCGACCCATGTCAGCCTGCGCGGATTGCGCAGGCTGACATGGGCCGAAACTTTTCGCTTTCTTTAAATTTTCTGCAATTCAAGGGATAATAATATTCTACCTCATAATTCAGTCGGTTGTTTGAAAAAATGGACTTCATGGATCCATAATTAGGTGATGCCTTGCTTGGTATAATGCATTACGGCGATGTATAAGCCCCCTTCTGCCAGAGCGTTGCTCAAATATTTTTCATTCTTTAGAATTTCTGAAGTATTTTTATCTAAATGTATTTAAAGGTCTATATTAACCTCATGACCCGGACGACGATTAGAGTTATTATCTGCGCTCCGGTCTTGTATCTACAGTATTAGGTAGTTTATGAGAAACTCGGTCGTAAATTCTGACCATTACAAAACCGTGATATTTGACCATCATGTTGCATATGTATATTATATAATATATGTGTATGCACATGTACTGCACATGCGTATTATAGTCTCTAGTGCCTCTGTCTCTCTGTTAGTATCTTAGATCCTGTTAAGAATTTACTGTTTCATATCGTTCATGCGTTCAGTTTGCGGTACATAGATACAACTCGAATATCTTAACCCCTAGGCTGCTGAGAGCGACTCACTGAGCTTTTGCAGACAGCGTAGATCAAGATCAGACTGCTCAGAAGATGCAGTCTGATCTTGGATCTACACTGTCCGATAAGAATTAATCTTTCTCCCAAAGAATACCTTTGAAATAGAAAAACTTGAATTTATACTATTTTTTGAAACTTTCATTTCTTTTATTTAGCAGGATAGAGGGGTTAAATCATTTTCGATATTGTTAATGTGTATTACCGGTAGTAGATAGTATACTAAATATTCATTGTTTGTTGACATTTAATTGCAGAATTAGTTGCTGGTGTTTGTCTATTCATTCTGTGTTTGTAACAAGTGTAAATCTATAATCTTTATTCGTGAAGGGGAAAAAAAAAAACTAGTTGAAGATAGATTTGAGCGTAGTTAGGCAACAGGTCATCCTGGAAATGAATATACATGTATAAATATTCGATGCGATGACCAACCGATTAATATGAAATACTGTCGACTTCATTTAACCTGATCCTTCCCTAGTAAGTCGGCATATAAATAGAACTCCGACTATTATTCGTGAAGTTTAGTTCGCATTCGCTGAAGTCACGGAAGTCTTGCGCTATTTCTCTTTTAGGTTCTTATATAGACAGGTAAGCAATTTGATTCGCGTGTACCGAACAAAATATTTCCGTGACCATTCGGGACATATGCCGAAGGCAGCCCCGTGCAGTGCCGAGGATAAAAATAGAATCTTAATTCATGTAAATCATGTTGACGTAGGTTAGGTTAAATGAAGTAGGCAAGAGCGTTCTTTTTAAATCAAATAAAACTTACACACGAAAGAAAGAGACTCTTTTTTTTTTGTAGAGATCGCTGATAGTTATTCAGAATGGTTGGTGAATACAGCTTCTGCAGAAACTCTCAAGGCGTAAGGTTTCAATTGGCAAGTGGTTTTAACAATGTATTACAGCAGGCTGAGAGTGGTCTTACCTTCAGATCACGAAGTTCAGAGAACGTGTCCACGATGATACCAAAGATGATATTCAGACCAATAGTCGTGATGAAGATGAAGAAGGACACATGGTACAGCACGACAAACCCGAACATCGCGAAGTCTTTCTCTGAGGAATGAGCTCTCATATTCTGTAAACAATTGTTAAGACTAACATTGGTCCTTTGTTTGTTTGGTGTTTAATAATGAGGCTTTCATGCCAGACAGCGCACTTATCGATTCGTTGCAGAGCGATTTTAACTGCAGTGGACTGTACTTTGAGATCTCGAATTTCTTCATTCGGTAGTGAAAGAATAAAATTAAAGACCCCATGTGCCATCTAACATCATGTAGACCCGGATAATTGCAATATGTACACGTATCAAATCGGAGAAAACACGTAGCTTGTTTACGCGTTGAACTTCCATACAGCAGATCAAATAGCTTCTTGTTTTTAAGTTTTTGTTACTTGAAACAAAGAGGTAACAGAGATTCCTAAACTTGGTTCAAATCTTTCGCCTGGAAATTTATCATATCGTGTTTAATCAAAACTGAAAAATACGACACTGAAAGATTAATCGATTTTTTTTTTTCAAATCATAGCTTCGAATTAAGAACCGCAAAGTGTTATCAAAGACAAGTCTGCATTTCTGCAGGCAAATGAACCCGAACAGCTTACCTCAAATAGATCGCCGATAAGCCCATATCGGACGACGGTGATGGTACACTGCCATAAGGAGTCACAATACAGATAATCTTCTGGATTAAACATGCTCCTCATCAAGGCAAAACTGATAATTGCATACAAGTAGAACACGACCATACCCAGCACGCCAACCCACACCAGTGAACGACCTGCGGTATAAAACAGCTACAATTACGATATACCTGTTTACAAATTGGCAATCGTAAGCTACCCTGCTAACAAGTACAACACATTGTGGAAACTTTTAAACGAAAGGAGAATATATTTCTAATAACAAAATGAAACACATTATGAGAAAAAAAGAATTAATGCTGTTGTAAAGGTCATCGATACTAATTTACATATAAATACACAGTTTAACATTGAACATGGTTTGTCTTGAAAATCAATTTTGTCTGAGCAGAATTGCGGTTTTTAAGTACTTATCAATTATTAAACATATCTTACTCATTGAAGGTAGAATTTATTGATAATCACTGTGATCTTGACATTTGTTCAAAAAAGAATTAGTAACAGTATACAACACAATAATACAATACAATACAATATCTTTAATTAAGTATTTAGGCCTCTGGCCCATATACAATTACATATCATATAATCTATGAACAAAGAGTGACGCTATATAACCAACATTACAATCTGAGTTAAACTTAAATTTTCTGTAATAATTAAATGATTATCATAAAAACACCCTAACAAATATCGATATTTACTTCTTTCTCCATTACGATATTATTGCCACGTGTCAAGGTCATGCGGTTTAAAACCTTAGAAAACATTGTGCCATAAAATAGCACTTCATTCATATATAGCGCAGAAGAAAATCAAATGATTGGGTTTATCTACCAATCCATCAGTGTTAGAAATCATACTTTATGTCATGTAAAACTTTTGAAAAACATTGTGACGACAAACAGCATTGCTCCTGCACTTTAAAAAAAAACCTTTGAAAACAGTATTCCCAAACAGTCCTATATTTTAACAACCCTAAGGAGGTAAATATATAAACATGGGTTGAAAAAATAAGTAACCTAAGTCAATGCAGATTCCTATTCATGCGGACACGGTTTTGAGTGTTGAAAGCCACAGTAACCTTGTTGTTTGACTTATTGACTATGAAGTCATTAGAAATTGTTTACAACCTCATGGTGAAGCAATACACTTCTCTACCTAGAGGCAAGAGGACATATTTAACGTAATATTTAAATACGAAAAGCAACACAAACAACTCCATTTTACCGTTTTGTGTGACAGCCTTGATGACGCCACTAAGCAGCTGATTGTTATTGACGATGTTAAGAAGATGGAACGCAAAGAAATAGCCATGGTATATGGTACCACCGATAGACAAGCCCAGAAAAGCCTGGAAATATAAATTCACAATAAAAAGGTAACGAAATCTTTTTGAACTGGCTTATTTTCATTACATTAACTTTTTAATTCCATAAAACAAGTCTTTATTTTTATTTACTGTTTTTTTTCTTTCTGAGAGAAGACCAATTTTGAAAAAAAAAGGCAAAAATTATTAAGAATGGATAATTTCAGTCTGAAAAGGACGCACGAATTGTACAATTTATAAGGAATATCATGATGTTGTAACTTTCTTGGTGCTTGTATTTAATTCGAGCGGAGTGAGAAAATATCATATCGCACGAAACCGAAGGTCAAGCGAGATGTCAACATTTCTTACGCAGCTAGAAGTAAACACAAGCATCAGGAAAGTTCCTACAACATAATATTCCTTTTATTATATACCTACAACTTTCAACGACAAAAAATTGCAGTTCTTGATATTTCATTCGTAAATAGGTAAACAAAATAAAACAAGCAATGGTGTAATAGCTAGTAACCTCATATTTATAAATGGCGGATAAATATCATAGCGCAAATTTTGACCAATTAAATCGACAATCAATACGTATGTTTTCCTCGCGTGAGTTACGTCATTGATACCAAATTTGGAACCGTATTTCACTCACAGTGTGGAGATACGGATTTCTTTTTTTTTCTGTCGTGTGATATTTTATCCGCATGCGACGCATGTATTTGAGCCTGAAATTTTTCAGGTATATAATGATGTACAATATTCCATCTCATTTGGCTATATTTTCTCGTACATATAAAACACAGTAGATTGACAATCAGACTGTAGGCTCTACCCAGTCTCATTTGATTTACGTGTACATGGTTTTTGAAGACGCAATACGTCATTCTTTGATCATGAAAATAATTTTCTAGAAGCGGTTTTCAGTTTGTTAAATTCATAGTTGGCTAAAGTAAAGCAAAGACCATTTTCTATCATCGTATAAATTCAGTTTTCTAAACGTATGAATTTAATACTTGGGAGAATACACAATTTAATTGAGCCTTGCTCTGGCAAAAGGGGACTTAATGCATCTCCGTGATGCGTGATACCAATCAAGCCATCACATTATTATGGATCCATTGTAGCCACCGTTTGTTAAATAACCAACTCAATCGTGAGGTAAACTGGTCCTTAGACATACGAAAAATTGAATAATGAAAAATTTCGGCCCAGGTCAGCCTGGTCAGCCCGAACTGCGCAGGCTGACCTGGGTCGACATTTTTTGCAGATGCATTAAACTCCATTTTCACAGAGTATGTCTACAACAATTGTCAGGTAAATGAAAAAGAATTACCATGTAGTAAAACGTTGTAAAGCTCAAGAATTTGGCGTCCATTTTGGATACATGTGTTTGCTTTTTGTCATCGTCAATTTCTTCCTCTTTCTTCTTTCTTGCTGCACAGAATTTTCTATAAGAAAGGACAACTATAAATGGATTGCAATAATAGTAAAATATGTGTCAACCAGCCACCATGTTTATAAGCCACCTGCATTTTAAGCTCTTAAAGCATGGTTTTGATATTAAGGAGTCCGCGTTGAACTCTTTCAGCGCAAATGATTGATTGTATTGGAGTTTAAAGCCATTTTAATAGCTTAGGTCATATCACGGCGGCCTGTGCGCCTACGCCTACGCATGCGTTGTTTGGCTTTCTCACACCAGTACTGACACAACTTTCTTTCCAAGTCACTGACTATTTTTCTTTTTTTTTTTTCATATTGATCAGAGGTGAGAGGCGAAAAATCGCCGGAAAGAAAGTTTGCCTCAACCGGGTATCGAACTCGCAACCACCAGGTCACGAGTCAGATACGCTAACCACTGAGCTACCCGGGGGCCGGGGCTCAGCGCTAAATATCATCGAGTCCTGCTGTGGTAAAAGAGGGTTTAAAGCATCACCGTGATTATGCCAAGCAAGGCATCATAGAAGTATGGATCCAGAAAATCCATTTTGTGTAACAACTGACTGAATCATGAGGTTAGTTTTATTTTTCTTAGTTGGCTTCATTTGTATAAATTGTTCTGTTGCAAGTGGTGGAATCTTGCCTTTGTTTTAAACATACTACGGTGATTTTTTTTGTAAGTTATAAAAAAAAAGTCTTGAAAAATCTTTTGAATATCTTAACAAAGTATAAATTGAATGAATAAGTTCAAGGTTCATATTCAAAGCAGCTGGATCAATGATTGAAGAGGCTGATACCATAAATTGTATATATCTCCAAGCGTCAGCCGTCAAAATTGTTTGATATTTGAAGAACATCATCACACAATCAATGTTTAATTAATCCATTTCTACACAACTAGATGCAATATTCATTTTCCCCAAAGGGAAACACAGATAAGGAAAAATAAAAAGAGATAAGACAATTACACTGCTGTTTATTCGGCAAGAATATCTCAATGTATCGGAAGTTAAAGATTCACGACCTCCACCGACTCTTATTGGTGGATTCGATTTCAGCCTTTTCACAACAAACTATGATGATATATGATAATAATAAAAATAATAAACAATCTTACTTGATTGATTCAAACATGGCCTTTGGATTAGGTAGTCGAGGATGGTTCCCGACAAAGTAACTCACAAACACCAACAAGCTGAAGAAGTTATGCAAACCTCCCAGGATGTAGATCGCCATCGTATACTGGTCTTTACTGATCCTGGTAATGACTGGTTCTGGACTGAAATACAGAGTTAATATTTTCGTCATGATATATTTTACTAGAACATAAGGGTGCAAATAGGTATAACGATTTTTAACAATGAATGAATGGAATTTAGAGAGATATAATTTTTTTTTTTACCAGTCATCTTTGTAAATCAGCATTAATGTGGCAGTTATGAATAAGATAATGAGCAGAACTAAATACATAATTTAGATACTTTCTTTCGATCATTGCTTCACCATGAAGGCGATGATGATGATAATACCATCCGAGTTGTTAACGCTACATTTTGTTCTTTTGATCACTGCTTCACCATGAAAGCGATGATGATGATAATAACATCCGAGTTGTTAACGCTACATTTTGTCCGATCGAATTCCTTTTTCTTTAGATAGATAAGTAAGTAAGTAAGTAAGTAGATAGGTATGTAGGTAAGTAAGTAAGGAAGGAAGTAAGTATGTAAGTAGATAGGTAAGTAAGTAAGTAAGTAATAGGAAGGAAGGAATGAAGGAAGGAAGTATGTAAGTAGATAGGTAAGTAAGTAAGTAAGTAATAGGAAGGAAGGAATGAAGGAAGGAAGTATGTAAGTAGATAGGTAAGTAAGTAAGTAAGTAATAGGAAGGAAGGAATGAAGGAAGTAAGTATGTAAGTAGATAGGTAAGTAGGTAAGTAATAGGAAGGAAGGAATGATGGAAGGAAGTATGTAAGTAGATAGGTAAGTAAGTAAGTAAGTAATAGGAAGGAAGGAATGAAGGAAGGAAGTATGTAAGTAAATAGGTAAGTAAGTAAGTAAGTAAGTAATAGGAAGGAAGGAATGAAGGAAGGAAGTATGTAAGTAGATAGGTAAGTAAGGAAGTAAGTAATAGGAAGGAAGGAATGAAGGAAGGAAGTAAGTATGTAAGTAGATAGGTAAGTAAGTAAGTAATAGGAAGGAAGGAATGAAGGAAGGAAGTATGTAAGTAAATAGGTAAATAAGTAAGTAAGTAAGTAATAGGAAGGAAGGAATGAAGGAAGGAAGTATGTAAGTAGATAGGTAAGTAAGTAAGTAAGTAATAGGAAGGAAGGAATGAAGGAAGGAAGTAAGTATGTAAGTAAATAGGTAAGTAAGTAAGTAAGTAATAGGAAGGAAGGAATGAAGGAAGTAAGTATGTAAGTAGATAGGTAAGTAAGTAGGTAATAGGAAGGAAGGAAGGAAGAAAGTATGTAAGTAGATAGGTGAGTAAGTAAGTAAGTAAGTAATAGGAAGGAAGGAATGAAGGAAGTAAGTAAGTATGTAAGTAGATAGGTAAGTAAGTAAGTAATAGGAAGGAAGGAATGAAGGAAGTAAGTAAGTATGTAAGTAGATAGGTAAGTAAGTAAGTAATAGGAAGGAAAGAATGAAGGAAGGAAGTATGTAAGTAGATAGGTAAGTAAGTAAGTAAATAATGGGAAGGAAGGAATGAAGGAAGGAAGTATGTAAGTAGATAGGTAAGTAAGTAAGTAAGTAATGGGAAGGAATGAAGGAAGGAAGTATGTAAGTAGATAGGTAAGTAAGTAAGTAAGTAAGTAATAGGAAGGAATGAAGGAAGGAAGTATGTAAGTAGATAGGTAAGTAAGTAAGTAAGTAAAAGGAATGAAGGAAGGAAGTATGTAAGTAGATAGGTAAGTAAGTAAGTAAGTAATAGGAATGAAGGAAGGAAGTATGTAAGTAGATAGGTAAGTAAGTAAGTAAGTAATAGGAAGGAAGGAATGAAGGAATGAAGTATGTAAGTAGATAGGTAAGTAAGTAAGTAATAGGAAGGAAGGAATGAAGGAAGTAAGTATGTAAGTAGATAGGTAAGTAAGTAAGTAAGTAATAGGAAGGAAGGAATGAAGGAAGGAAGTAAGTATGTAAGTAGATAGGTAAGTAAGTAAGTAATAGGAAGGAAGGAATGAAGGAAGTAAGTATGTAAGTAGATAGGTAAGTAAGTAGGTAATAGGAAGGAAGGAAGGAAGAAAGTATGTAAGTAGATAGGTGAGTAAGTAAGTAAGTAAGTAATAGGAAGGAAGGAATGAAGGAAGTAAGTAAGTATGTAAGTAGATAGGTAAGTAAGTAAGTAATAGGAAGGAAGGAATGAAGGAAGTAAGTAAGTATGTAAGTAGATAGGTAAGTAAGTAAGTAATAGGAAGGAAAGAATGAAGGAAGGAAGTATGTAAGTAGATAGGTAAGTAAGTAAGTAAATAATGGGAAGGAAGGAATGAAGGAAGGAAGTATGTAAGTAGATAGGTAAGTAAGTAAGTAAGTAATGGGAAGGAATGAAGGAAGGAAGTATGTAAGTAGATAGGTAAGTAAGTAAGTAAGTAAGTAATAGGAAGGAATGAAGGAAGGAAGTATGTAAGTAGATAGGTAAGTAAGTAAGTAAGTAATAGGAATGAAGGAAGGAAGTATGTAAGTAGATAGGTAAGTAAGTAAGTAAGTAATAGGAATGAAGGAAGGAAGTATGTAAGTAGATAGGTAAGTAAGTAAGTAAGTAATAGGAAGGAAGGAATGAAGGAATGAAGTATGTAAGTAGATAGGTAAGTAAGTAAGTAATAGGAAGGAAGGAATGAAGGAAGTAAGTATGTAAGTAGATAGGTAAGTAAGTAAGTAAGTAATAGGAAGGAAGGAATGAAGGAAGTAAGTATGTAAGTAGATAGGTAAGTAAGTAAGTAAGTAATAGGAAGGAAAGAATGAAGGAAGTAAGTATGTAAGTAGATAAGTAAGTAAGTAAGTAAGTAATAGGAAGGAAGGAAGGAAGGAAGGAAGGAAGGAAGTATGTAAGTAGATAGGTAAGTAAGTAAGTAAGTAATAGGAAGGAAGGAAGGAAGGAAGGAAGTATGTAAGTAGATAGGTAAGTAAGTAATAGGAAGGAAGGAAGGAAGGAAGGAAGTATGTAAGTAGATAGGTAAGTAAGTAAGTAATAGGAAGGAAGGAAGGAAGTATGTAAGTAGATAGGTAAGTAAGTCAGTAAGCAATAGGAATGAAGGAAGGAAGGAAGGAAGTATGTAAGTAGATAGGTAAGTAAGTAAGTAAGAAATAGGAAGGAAGGAAGGAAGTATGTAAGTAGATAGGTAAGTAAGTAAGTAATAGGAAGGAAGGAAGGAAGTATGTAAGTTGATAGGTAAGTAAGTAAGTAAGTAATAGGAAGGAAGGAAGGAAGGAAGGAAGTATGTAAGTAGATAGGTAAGTAAGTAAGTAAGTAATAGGAATGAAGGAAGGAAGTATGTAAGTAGATAGGTAAGTAAGTAAGTAAGTAATGGGAAGGAATGAAGGAAGGAAGTATGTAAGTAGATAGGTAAGTAAGTAAGTAAGTAATAGGAAGGAATGAAGGAAGGAAGTATGTAAGTAGATAGGTAAGTAAGTAAGTAAGTAAGTAATAGGAATGAAGGAAGGAAGTATGTAAGTAGATAGGTAAGTAAGTAAGTAATAGGAAGGAAGGAATGAAGGAAGTAAGTATGTAAGTAGATAGGTAAGTAAGTAAGTAAGTAATAGGAAGGAAGGAAGGAAGGAAGGAAGTATGTAAGTAGATAGGTAAGTAAGTAAGTAAGTAATAGGAAGGAAGGAAGGAAGGAAGTATGTAAGTAGATAGGTAAGTAAGTAAGTAATAGGAAGGAAGGAAGGAAGTATGTAAGTAGATAGGTAAGTAAGTCAGTAAGTAATAGAAATGAAGGAAGGAAGGAAGGAAGTATGTAAGTAGATAGGTAAGTAAGTAAGTAAGTAATAGGAAGGAAGGAAGGAAGTATGTAAGTAGATAGGTAAGTAAGTAAGTAAGTAATAGGAAGGAAGGAAGGAAGTATGTAAGTAGATAGGTAAGTAAGTAAGTAAGTAATAGGAAGGAAGGAAGGAAGTATGTAAGTTGATAGGTAAGTAAGTAAGTAAGTAATAGGAAGGAAGGAAGGAAGGAAGGAAGGAAGTATGTAAGTAGATAGGTAAGTAAGTAAGTAAGTAATAGGAATGAAGGAAGGAAGTATGTAAGTAGATAGGTAAGTAAGTAAGTAAGTAATGGGAAGGAATGAAGGAAGGAAGTATGTAAGTAGATAGGTAAGTAAGTAAGTAAGTAAGTAATAGGAAGGAATGAAGGAAGGAAGTATGTAAGTAGATAGGTAAGTAAGTAAGTAAGTAATAGGAAGGAAGGAAGGAAGTATGTAAGTAGATAGGTAAGTAAGTAAGTAAGTAATAGGAATGAAGGAAGGAAGTATGTAAGTAGATAGGTAAGTAAGTAAGTAAGTAATAGGAATGAAGGAAGGAAGTATGTAAGTAGATAGGTAAGTAAGTAAGTAAGTAAGTAATAGGAATGAAGGAAGGAAGTATGTAAGTAGATAGGTAAGTAAGTAAGTAAGTAATAGGAAGGAAGGAATGAAGGAATGAAGTATGTAAGTAGATAGGTAAGTAAGTAAGTAATAGGAAGGAAGGAATGAAGGATGTATGTAAGTAGATAGGTAAGTAAGTAAGTAAGTAATAGGAAGGAAGGAAGGAAGGAAGTAAGTATGTATGTAGATAGGTAAGTAAGTAAGTAAGTAATAGGAAGGAAAGAATGAAGGAAGTAAGTATGTAAGTAGATACGTAAGTAAGTAAGTAAGTAAGTAATAGGAAGGAAGGAAGGAAGGAAGGAAGTATGTAAGTAGATAGGTAAGTAAGTAAGTAAGTAATAGGAAGGAAGGTAGGAAGGAAGGAAGTATGTAAGTAGATAGGTAAGTAAGTAAGTAAGTAATAGGAAGGAAGGAAGGAAGGAAGGAAGTATTGAAGTAGATAGGTAAGTAAGTAAGTAAGTAATAGGAAGGAAGGAAGGAAGGAAGTATGTAAGTAGATAGGTAAGTAAGTAAGTAATAGGAAGGAAGGAAGGAAGTATGTAAGTAGATAGGTAAGTAAGTAAGTAAGTAATAGGAATGAAGGAAGGAAGGAAGGAAGTATGTAAGTAGATAGGTAAGTAAGTAAGTAAGTAATAGGAAGGAAGGAAGGAAGTATGTAAGTAGATAGGTAAGTAAGTAAGTAAGTAATAGGAAGGAAGGAAGGAAGTATGTAAGTAGATAGGTAAGTAAGTAAGTAAGTAATAGGAAGGAAGGAAGGAAGTATGTAAGTAGATAGGTAAGTAAGTAAGTAATAGGAAGGAAGGAATGAAGGAAGGAAGTATGTAAGTAGATAGGTAAGTAAGTAAGTAAGTAATAAAAATGAAGGAAGGAAGTATGTAAGTAGATAGGTAAGTAAGTAAGTAAGTAATAGGAAGGAAGGAAGGAAGTATGTAAGTAGATAGGTAAGTAAGTAAGTAAGTAATAGGAATGAAGGAAGGAAGTATGTAAGTAGATAGGTAAGTAAGTAAGTAAGTAATAGGAATGAAGGAAGGAAGTATGTAAGTAGATAGGTAAGTTAGTAAGTAAGTAAGTAATAGGAATGAAGGAAGGAAGTATGTAAGTAGATAGGTAAGTAAGTAAGTAAGTAATAGGAAGGAAGGAATGAAGGAATGAAGTATGTAAGTAGATAGGTAAGTAAGTAAGTAATAGGAAGGAAGGAATGAAGGATGTAAGTATGTAAGTAGATAGGTAAGTAAGTAAGTAAGTAATAGGAAGGAAGGAAGGAAGGAAGTAAGTATGTAAGTAGATAGGTAAGTAAGTAAGTAAGTAATAGGAAGGAAAGAATGAAGGAAGTAAGTATGTAAGTAGATACGTAAGTAAGTAAGTAAGTAAGTAATAGGAAGGAAGGAAGGAAGGAAGGAAGTATGTAAGTAGATAGGTAAGTAAGTAAGTAAGTAATAGGAAGGAAGGTAGGAAGGAAGGAAGTATGTAAGTAGATAGGTAAGTAAGTAAGTAAGTAATAGGAAGGAAGGAAGGAAGGAAGGAAGTATTGAAGTAGATAGGTAAGTAAGTAAGTAAGTAATAGGAAGGAAGGAAGGAAGGAAGTATGTAAGTAGATAGGTAAGTAAGTAAGTAATAGGAAGGAAGGAAGGAAGTATGTAAGTAGATAGGTAAGTAAGTAAGTAAGTAATAGGAATGAAGGAAGGAAGGAAGGAAGTATGTAAGTAGATAGGTAAGTAAGTAAGTAAGTAATAGGAAGGAAGGAAGGAAGTATGTAAGTAGATAGGTAAGTAAGTAAGTAAGTAATAGGAAGGAAGGAAGGAAGTATGTAAGTAGATAGGTAAGTAAGTAAGTAATAGGAAGGAAGGAATGAAGGAAGGAAGTATGTAAGTAGATAGGTAAGTAAGTAAGTAAGTAATAAAAATGAAGGAAGGAAGTATGTAAGTAGATAGGTAAGTAAGTAAGTAAGTAATAGGAAGGAAGGAAGGAAGTATGTAAGTAGATAGGTAGGTAAGTAAGTAAGCAATAGGAAGGAAGGAATGAAGGAAGGAAGTATCTAAGTAGATAGGTAAGTAAGTAAGTAAGTAATAGGAAGGAAGGAATGAACGAAGGAAGGAAGTATGTAAGTAGATAGGTAAGTAAGTAAGTAAGGAATAGGAAGGAATGAAGGAAGGAAGTATGTAAGTAGAGAGGTAAGTAAGTAAGTAAGTAATAGGAAGGAAGGAATGAAGGAAGGAAGTATGTAAGTAGATAGGTAAGTAAGTAAGTAAGTAATAGGAAGGAAGGAATGAAGGAAGGAAGTAAGTATGTAGGTAGGTAGGTAAGTAAGTAAGTAATAGGAAGGAAGGAATGAAGGAAGGAAGTATGTAAGTGAATAGGTAAGTAAGTAAGTAAGTAATAGGAAGGAAGGAATGAAGGAAGGAAGTATGTAAGTAGATAGGTAAGTAAGTAAGTAAGTAATAGGAAGGAAGGAATGAAGGAAGGAAGTAAGTATGTAAGGAGATAGGTAAGTAAGTAAGTAATAGGAAGGAAGGAATGAAGGAAGTAAGTATGTAAGTAGATAGGTAAGTAAGTAGGTAATAGGAAGGAAGGAAGGAAGTATGTAAGTAGATAGGTGAGTAAGTATGTAAGTAAGTAATAGGAAGGAAGGAATGAAGGAAGGAAGTAAGTATGTAAGTAGATAGGTAAGCAAGTAAGTAATAGGAAAGAAGGAATGAAGGAAGGAAGTATGTAAGTAGATAGGTAAGTAAGTAAGTAAGTAATAGGAATGAAGGAAGGAAGTATGTAAGTAGATAGGTAAGTAAGTAAGTAAGTAATAGGAATGAAGGAAGGAAGTATGTAAGTAGATAGGTAAGTAAGTAAGTAAGTAATAGGAAGGAATGAAGGAAGGAAGTATGTAAGTAGATAGGTAAGTAAGTAAGTAAGTAATAGGAATGAAGGAAGGAAGTATGTAAATAGATAGGTAAGTAAGTAAGTAAGTAATAGGAAGGAAGGAAGGAAGTATGTAAGTAGATAGGTAAGTAAGTAAGTAATAGGAAGGAAGGAAGGAAGTATGTAAGTAGATAGGTAAGTAAGTAAGTAAGTAATAGGAATGAAGGAAGGAAGGAAGGAAGTATGTAAGTAGATAGATAAGTAAGTAAGTAAGTAATAGGAAGGAAGGAATGAAGGAATGAAGTATGTAAGTAGATAGGTAAGTAAGTAAGTAATAGGAAGGAAGGAATGAAGGAAGTAAGTATGTAAGTAGATAGGTAAGTAAGTAAGTAAATAATAGGAAGGAAGGAATGAAGGAAGTAAGTAAGTAGATAGGTAAGTAAGTAAATAAGTAATAGGAAGGAAAGAATGAAGGAAGTAAGTATGTAAGTAGATACGTAAGTAAGTAAGTAAGTAATAGGAAGGAAGGAAGGAAGGAAGAAAGTATGTAAGTAGATAGGTAAGTAAGTAAGTAAGTAATAGGAAGGAAGGAAGGAAGTATGTAAGTAGATAGGTAAGTAAGTAAGTAAGTAATAGGAAGGAAGGAAGGAAGGAAGTATGTAAGTAGATAGGTAAGTAAGTAAGTAATAGGAAGGAAGGAAGGAAGGAAGTATGTAAGTAGATAGGTAAGTAAGTAAGTAATAGGAAGGAAGGAAGGAAGTATGTAAGTAGATAGGTAAGCAAGTAAGTAAGTAATAGGAATGAAGGAAGGAAGGAAGGAAGTATGTAAGTAGATAGGTAAGTAAGTAAGTAAGTAATAGGAAGGAAGGAAAGAAGTATGTAAGTAGATAGGTAAGTAAGTAAGTAAGTAATAGGAAGGAAGGAAGGAAGTATGTAAGTAGATAGGTAAGTAAGTAAGTAAGTAATAGGAAGGAAGGAAGGAAGTATGTAAGTAGATAGGTAAGTAAGTAAGTAATAGGAAGGAAGGAATGAAGGAAGGAAGTATGTAAGTAGATAGGTAAGTAAGTAAGTAAGTAATAGGAAGGAAGGAAGGAAGTATGTAAGTAGATAGGTAGGTAAGTTAGTAAGCAATAGGAAGGAAGGAATGAAGGAAGGAACTATGTAAGGAGATAGGTAAATAAGTAAGTAAGTAATAGGAAGGAAGGAATGAAGGAAGGAAGTATCTAAATAGATAGGTAAGTAAGTAAGTAAGTAATAGGAAGGAAGGAATGAAGGAAGGAAGGAAGTATGTAAGTAGATAGGTAAGTAAGTAAGTAAGTAATAGGAAGGAAGGAATGAAGGAAGGAAGTATGTAAGTAGAGAGGTAAGTAAGTAAGTAAGTAATAGGAAGGAAGGAATGAAGGAAGTATGTATGTAAGTAGATAGCTAAGTAAGTAAGTAAGTAATAAGAAGGAAGGAATGAAGGAAGGAAGTATGTAAGTAGATAGGTAACTAAGTAAGTAAGTAAGTAATAGGAAGGAAGGAAGGAAGGAAGGAAGGAAGTATGTAAGTAGATAGGTAAGTAAGTAAGTAAGTAATAGTTCTAATTCATTCGCGTTTCCAGTTGACCAAACATTAAGGAGTGTTTCTTTTTTGCCTAAAGCTTTTTAAACCCTTTAAGAAGATAAATGAAAATTGACGAGAGAAAAAGATTTGGAAGGCAACATTAAAGTGAAATCACAAATTGTAACTTACTCTCTGATTTCTACGGGAATTTCTGTAGTATTTTTCATGATTCCCGGAGTGGAAAGCGACATTTTAGCGTTCCATGTCAACAACATCAGTATGTTCAAGGCGAATGATAAAACAGTCACCAGATGGTTCCACACTAACCTTAAATGACAAATTCAAGTTGTAGTTTAGCACTAACTTTCAGCACTTATTTTTTAGATATACAGTGACTGATGTACTTATCGTTATCGGTAATCCTAGGCCCAGCTTTTAAGAAGCTAGATTCGTAATCTGCTTCGTAATTCGTAATCTGGATACTCCGGATTCGATTTCCACAGTTGGTATTGGACGCGTGGACGTTTGACGGTCTACTACTGTAGAAACCATAGAAATCTGAATAGGTAAGCAGTCGCGGGATATATCTGAACTACTACTGAAGGCCACTAAAAACAAAATTCAGACAAAAAAATACAAACAAAATAAACAAGTATAAAAAAAAAAAAACCTTTCCACTTACGATTTGGTTAATTTTAATACAGTTCAAGCCTTTTTTTTATTCGCTTGTTCAATGCCTAGGGCCCAAAGTTTATTAAATACTATAAAATTATTCTATCAGCAAGTCGAAATTTTGCTTGAAGTTTTTCGACAAGAGTGAATATTTGCATTTGAAAAATGGACCACATGTTCATAATATTTACAGAAAGGAAACACTGTCACTTAGTATGGCTGTAAATGGCTATAAGTATAACGTGTTTGTAAGTAAGTTAAATAATGCTGATATTACCGCACTTTGAAGGATGAATTGGTCGATTTTTAAATGACTTCCCTGATTGGTCGAGATACAGTTAACAATATTAAAAATCCGGAATATTTGAAGGTCCAGTGAGAGCGGCCGTCGTCAGGTCTGCCTTTTGTAAATCATGCAATTCAGTTGGTTTGCTAAATTTTTATATGCATGTATCTTGAATAACGTGACGATTCTTAAAACATACCATCCTTTCGTTAAAACAATTGCAAGAGGGTTACTCAAAATCCGTCTCTGATATTCAATATCTTTCATGATGTCCTTTGACCACTCCATAAGATCTCGAATTTTGTTGCTAGGCGAAGACCGGTCTACATTCCACTTTAACATTTCCTTCACCTCCTCACGAAGAACTCTCTAGAATATACAATGTATTTATAAAATTTAATCGTATTCACTTGAAATCGATTGTGAAACATCTATAATTCTTATTCATTCAATGCGGTCTGGAAATCATATCAGTACTCGCGTCATGGTGTCTGGCTTCTATGCAAAATCGATAATCTTGTTTATGAGTACTTTCAGCCAAAAGGCAACCTTCCACATTCTTAGGTTATACCACACTTAATCACATTGTGTTACATTTGCTTCTTTTCTGTTGGGAGTTCAGTAAAGATGGATAGCAAATGGATGTCTAAGAAACGAAGACAAAAAGGGTCCCATTTCGAAATCCAGGGGTTACAGATAAAAGAGAAGTGCGATAATGAGGAAATCTTGTACCTTGCTCTTGACTCTGAAGTTCACTTTCTGTAGTTCATCGTCCTTGACTATTTCGATTGACTGACAATTCTTCTTGTAAAAATTGAATGCTTTCTGCTGAAGTACAGTCAGTTTCACTAGAAAGTAAGAAGTAACCATGAGCCATGCCCTATGCACTGGGGATTAAATGCATTTGCAAAATGTATTGACCCAGGTCACCCTGCACAGGCTGATCTGGGTCAAAACTTCTTGTTATTGCTAAATTTTCTTCATGTCAAAGGGCCATTCTCTTTCAGGGTCCAGCCGGTTTCAGAGAAAATGGATCCAGCGAATTGCTTGGAGTAATGCACTACGAAGATTCATTAAACCGCCTTTTCCCAGAACGTCGCTCATTTCATATTCTCCTGAATCGTAAACTTATGACCAATAAAGAAGTGTTTTATGAAGACTTTGCTACAGACAAATAAAAAATCAAAGGACTCAAGGCGGCTTTGTGGAACAGTATTAAAACTATGATATGGTGTAATGAACAATAAACTTTCCACTACATGTAATGCATGTACATACATATGTCACTAGTTAGTGGTGCAAGTAAGACAGTAAGTTCACGTGTAAGACTGTATACGGTAGTGACAAAAACAAGCTCGGGGTGTAACAGCTGAAACTGAAAGCGAAATGAGTAGAGGGCAAGCGTTTATGGCAGTATTGGTTCAGGTCAAACAGATATAGACTAGTCCAAATTAAAAGCTTTTCCAGACAACAAAATAAATGTAACTTAAAAACTGAATTTGTACAGAACAGCTGTTCAACATGGTAAGTGAGCGCGCATGCGTCGTTACGCATGGTGTATTTGGTTCCGGCTAGTTCGACTACATAAGAAAACATACTCATTACCAGCGATGGAGCCCGGACAATTGGTTTAGTTCTCTAAAATTATCATGATAGCTATCTCGTATCTCGTGGCAGAAATATGCCACCATACTATCGCGATAAAAACAAATTTTCCTGGAAATATTATCTAGCTAACAGAAAGTTTCATGATAAAAATATCGCGATATTTCTAACTGTTATCACGATTTTCTTTTCGCTCGTGCCCACAACTGACATTCATAGTATCTATAATTAGATACTGTTTCGGATAATCTTTGTCTCCTGTACAGTCAAAAACTTCCGAGTTCATCCAAATGTTGATTTTTCTATTTATAGATATCGAGAGACGGGTAGACCTATCGCGATAATTTTACCTCGATGTCAGCTTCGTGCACGAATGAGAAATAATGAGAAATAAGTGACATAAAATTTTCTATATAGCAAAGTTTATCGTGATAGTTTTTTCAGAAAACTTTTCACTATCTTATGGTGGCATATTTCTGCCACGAGATACGAGATAGCTATCATGATAATTTTAGAGAACTATCGCGATAAAACAAACTTTCCTGGAAATATTATCTAGCTAACAAAAAGTTTCACGATAAATATATCGCGATATTTCTAACTGTTATCACCATTTTTTTTTTACGCCTGTGCCCACAACTGACATTCACGGTATCTATAATTAGATATGGTTTCGGATCATCTTTGTCTCCTGTGCAGTCAAAAACTTCCGAGTTCATCCAAATGGTGATTTTTCTATTTATAGATATCGAGAAACGGGTAGAACTATCGCGATAATTTTACCTCGATGTCAGCTTCGTGCACGAATGAGAAATAATCAACATAAAATTTTCAAGATAACAAAGTTTATCGTGATATTTTTTTCAGAAAACTTTTCACTATCTTGATGAAATTTCCAGGAAATTTCGAATTATCGTGAAAGTTTTCTAAAGTTATCACGATAGATATCTTGTATCTCGCGGCAGAAATATGCCACCATAACAAAAACTTTAAAAACTGATACATGTAATTCAAACTTTGCCCAAATGGAGCATCAATTAAGCTCTGGAACTGGTAGTGTACGAACTTAAGATTTAATTTAAAAATAAAGAAAACTGTCTTCTACATAAACGTTTTCTGAAAGATCCACAATTACGTATGTCGATATTGTTGTCTTTAATCTGCTTTCATCATGCAGTCACCTCAAAACGATTTGAGAAAAGGGGGAAAATGGAACAATTCTGACACATGCAAGGCGAAAGCTCGATAAAAAATTGTCTATGATAAATTTAGGATAGTTTTCCGAAAATACAAAACTCGAATATGGAGATTTAATAGTCAGGCTTTTGTTAAAAAATCTAGTTACAGTTTTACTTACTGTTGTCTAGAAGTCGCGGATCTACATCTATCATCCGAGATAGTATAAGGTACAGTCTAAAACCAACATCCATATATTCCTCAGCAAACTGATTAATCTCCTTTTTCTGATAAAGGGAAACATTTAGATAAATCAGAATAAATAAAAAAAAGATAAATTGATAGATAATGGAATAAATCTGGCACCAAGAAAGAAAGTTATTTTTAAAACTTATCAGTAAAGTGAACGGTACAAAAAATGCTACCAACGCCAACGGTGATCTAAGCGTTTCTTACTTGTAATTTTCTATTCTAGCATGTGAAATTCGGTGGATTTTTTTTTAAGCTCGAAACCTTTGTATGAATAACTGTAAAATGCTCCAAAACAGTTCACGCCATTCTTAAGAACATTTTTAGTCTAATTCTCAAGAATCTTCTAAATTTGGAAGTAACAGAACTCGTTTAGCAAATCAGAAGTTGGGTTACTTTCTAAATCTAGCAGTGGACTAGGAATGCATTCAGCAATGGATGGTGAGTACGGACTCCGGTTTGCAAATAGACCTTCAAGTATACCGTATACAGAGTCAAAACTTTCAGTGGTATTTTATTTCTGAACAAACTTACTGCTTGATAGTGAAACGTTTGCTCACGAGGCCTTTTTAACGTAATCGTCACATAAAACAATTAGTTGGTCAAACGAAAAGTTTTGTTGTTAAAAAAGGGTTGGCATGATGGAATGGCGTCTTTGCACACAGATATCTTTAGAAAGGAAGAACAACTGCAAATACAAACCAAGGCAATCTGATCAATCCTGAATTAATCGATTTCACTGACGTCTTCATCAGTGTATAACTGTACATTAAGTTTGACTTTATAAATCCAAGCATCTAAAAGTTGAAAATTAAAATTCACACGTTTTAAACAGCTATTTTATTGCTTTTGATACTAAGAAATATGTCTGTCAAAAATGTGATAATTGGGATGCAACAGTACCCGGAACCCTTTTAGTAGTTTATCCTTTGCGTTCGATAGACTTTGCTGCTTTGACGGCGGCATGGCTCCATCCATGGAAATGTATTTCAGTTCTTCCAGCTTCTTTTTGTCAACTTGGTGATTTTCGTAACACTCTGTCATCAAAGCAAACACAGCCTTTTTGTCTAGTGTATCTTTTACTTCCTGAAACGAAATGGATATACTTTTTCATACACAAATCTTTTAATTTTCATATGTGACACAATGTCTAGACAGCGTAATTTTTAACCCCCTAGCATGTGTAGGAAACTTTTCAATGCTTTTGCATACACTGTAGATCAAGGTAAGACTGGACAAAGCCTTAATTCAGATTTAAGATCTATGTCTGTTTACCAGCATTTTCTCCTTTTCCTGCAATGTTTTCAAAGGCTGCTCCCTCGGTGGTCGTAAACATTAGGGACTGTATAGTGCATGGTTAAACAAAATTCCAGTTCTGTTTTTGTTCACGGAAGAAGTTGGCTTTTTATGGGAAACAACAACAATAGACGCCACTTGTCCAAAAGTCACATTACAGAATATTTTCATTTTACATGTGTTTAACTCTTTAATAACAGACGACAAAAATTTAGACTTAGACCAGGAGGGAGTTGCTGATACAAATCCCATGCTCGGCCCTATTTCTTTCCGAGGATTGACGAAAGTCATTGCGACAAATATTTCAGTATTTATTCCTCTCTGAACATTGTTATGACGATGGTTATGTAGGTAAGCAGCAGATGGCTTGGGAATAATATCGTTCGAAGTAATCCTACTGATTAAAGAAACTCCAAAAAGTATGGATAGGTGCAGGTGCTGCCACAATATATCTGATATAATGTTGAAAATAAAGTAAAACACTATATGAACAGACAAACAAACCAAACAATCGAAAGTTTCCATAAAAAACACAACAATTTTTGTCATACCAAAGCCACTTGTGTCTTTCCTGGACCATTTTCCTCAACCAGGGACAAGACCAAGTTCGATATGCTTTCTCTCAAGGATAAGATCTGTAAAAACGAAAATATGTATCATCATATTGTTGAATGCCTTTAAAAGTTTATTGCAGAGTGATTAACGTGGTTTAGCGGTAAACACTGATGTTTTACTGATTGTACATTGACTCCTTACCAAACAATCCCTAGTTCTAACAACCTCGAGGAAACAACGTTTGAAAACCATATGGGAAAAAAAGAAAATGCTGGTGTCCAGTCTTTTCTCCTTTTCTCACAAGTTTTCTAACCTTTTAAATACAAATCCCATCGTTTGAGACACATTTATTATGTCGGCTGCAAATGCTTTCGATTTAAACAAGTCTAAAATTTTGTTTTATGGTTTATTTTATGGTTTTAACTGTTGTGCACAGTCAACATCATCGTAATCTTCTTTGCTTGAATAAGTGAAATAATTCCCAAAACAGAATTTGCTGTTTTTTTTTTTTTTTTTTTTTTTTTGTAATTTAGTCAGTTCGTAATCTATTTGTAATATATAATGAAAGATGAAGTAAACTTGTAAGATCACGTTTCCAATTTTACGAAATAGTTGGGAAAAGTCTGCATGGATAAAACGGAACGTCCCTTTCTTGTCTTGTCTAACACATCATATGATGATTCGCTCTAAATTTTTTCTAGCTGCTTTTAGGTCAGTTGTACAATGTTTTATACGATCTAAAATATTCGGTTTCAATTACCCTTGAATTTTCAATATTTGAGTCTTTTACAGTCTACAAACGTTAGTTTTATATTTTTTTCATCTAATAATTAATGTGGCGTTTTCTGTTTTCACTTTATCTGAAATATTACTCTCTAGCATGGCATTTAAAGCTAGGTTACCGTAATTCATTCCTACTCAACGCCATGCAAAGTTAAGTATTACATCCTTCTCAGTTCCAGTGCCATTATAACCAAGACTTAGAACACACAAGGTAATGGCGAGAGAAATACTTGAAGTGTATTTGTAGAAAGAGACAAAGTAAAACAAAACTAAAAAAACAAACCTTTTCAGTCGGACAATCTTCGAAATCTCCCGCTCTCATGATGAAATTGATGTAATCAATAATTTTGTTGTCGTAAATAACTATCCGATTTTCCTGGTTACCCTACGTAAAACACTCAGTATTATTAGAAAGATCATGAATAATAATGTAGTTAAAAAAACTCGGAGATAAAATGAACTTATAAATAATCGTAGTAAAAAAAAAATGATTATTTTTGAAGTACATTTATCTTGAGCAATAGCTTGAAAAATAAAATTAAATCTTGTTTCGTAGGAGTACCTGTAAAATGTATGCACTATAATTTATTTAAATTTAACAGAATATATTATACAGTATACTCAGTCGAAGACGTGCCTCGTTTTCATACGTTCAAAGTAAGAAAAAAGTAAGCTTTTTAGAAAAATACTATGACAAAGGCTTTAAGTTTGACGAGACTACAAGAACAGACATACGGAATATTACAACAGTCTGCATTTCTGCGTGGTGGGATCATGTCGAGTTGCGTGTGAAAAGAAGTGCGTATCGGATGAGAGCAAGGTCGATGCGCACCTCTTTACACACGCAACAAGACACGATCCAACCACGCAGAAATGAAGACTTTCATAATGTTCCTTTTTATCATTTACCTTCCCATTATAACTGTAAACATACATCACAAAATCAATTATAACTAACCAAATAATCAGAGAACTGCATTTTATTGTACATACATGTACAATATTCATGAATGGCGGATTAATGTAAATAACGGTAAGTCCACATAGATCTGTCTATATGTTTTAAAAATGGCTGTTGCTTGTCCTCGACTCATTACAAACAAAACAAGAACTATGGCTTAGAAACTATTTTCTGAAACGCGGAAATGGTAGTTAATGATTCTTATTCACTGTCACAGTCAAGAATAATATGAATTCATTTTCGTTTTAACGCGGGAGGCGAGTCAAGCTTGTGATTATTAATCGTGATACTGCAATTCACGAGAGTAGGCTGTTACATTCAGAAATACCCATTCAAAACCACGCGTGTTTTTGTAATGGGAATTGATCTCGAACAAAATTAAGTTTTATATAAAAACGATTTTAGAAAAATGTAGATGACAAATAACAGGCAACGTATGTATATAAATATATATTAGCCAAACTTTGCTAGGGATTCGGCCGATATAATATGTTTGGCTTGTATCAGGTATGGCTTTTCAGTATGTTACATTACCACATTTGCAAATGTGATAAAATACTGTAGATAGATGTTTTTAATGCAAAACTGTACAGTAAAACTCTGATATAGCGAATTTCACGGGACCGTCAGATTTAATTCGCTTTAAGCATAATTCGCTTTATTGATAGTACGAACTTCGTTATATTTCGGGACTCAAAGGTGGACACATGTACATGCAGTCTAACATTTATTTACCAGAAAAATTTTTTTCTAACATACTTCAACAAATATGTGTTATATTTATAGTATCCAATGACATTTATGACAGGTAGGAAAAACTAGTAGCCGATTTCGTATTTATTTAATCGAGTGAGCGATGTGAATCATTCAAAACACATTTTATACCGGTAGGAATTGAAAGCATTTGCAGACGACAATTTCCTACTTGTGGCAAATTATACCTTACCACGATAATTATCGATCGATAATGCAGTCAGTTGTGTAGATCAACGCCTCTAGCGTCAACGTGTTAATTGGGCAAGCGGGAAGGTGTGAATAACTGACTTGGTAATTAAAGACCCTTAGATGCGACTTCAGTGTAACCAAGGTATTTTCAGTTGAAATGGATATCTGCGGACCTGATTTTTGATTCGCAATATGCGAAAATTCGTTATATCCAAATTCGTTTTAACAATTAATTTTTACAAGGGCGAAAGAAGGTTTTTGCCGGGGAATTGATTTCGATTCGTACTAAGCGAAAATTCGCATTATCAGAGTTCGTTATAATTAAGTTTTACTGTATTTTTGTAACATGTACCCGTATTGAAATAGCTAATGATCCCTACCAAAGTGTGAGTAGTGTTTACACTAAAATGGGGGTTCGTGCTTTGTCATGCTAGCTGAACATTTTCGGAATTTTGTGAAAAGATCCGAACGTTAATACATAAAAAAGACGTCCGTGAACACGATTATGTTTTACACAGTGTACATAGCTGATACGGAAGAATTTTCTGATCAGTCGTTTGTGATTTAAATAACGCCTGTACTCAGATCATTTATAGGTATACAATAAAATCCATGTTGAGTCATATGATATGACAAGAAGGGGTACATTCTACAAAGCCTCAAATTTTGCATTCCAGACAAATCTCGAACAAAACAGCTTCATTTGAGAGAGATTCTTGTAAAAACACATGAATCGTGTAGTAAAGTGGGAGGTAATATGAAATACATATACCCGGAGAAAACTGCCATCCTTACCTGTGAATCCTATGGACTAGAGAAAATTTCACAGATCAGTAAATTTCAAATTACGAGGGGTGTTCAAAAGATACGCGGAAAAGAACAGTAATTCTCTAAAATATTGCTCGGATACAGCAAAACTGATACATATTGTAGACAAATTAATACTGTACTGAAAGAATAAATTTCAAGTTATTATTTCGACATCTTATAAAGATATGGTAGTTATGGCAACATCATGTTCCAAATTCCAGCCCAAAATGCAATAAAACAAAAGCATTTGCCGTTTGGAAAACGACACGTCTCTTTTGTGTCTGATCAGATATCTTCACCAAATTGTGTCATGATTTGGCACCAAGTCTTGGTATAGCGTTCATGAAGTCACATTTACGTATGACGTCATTTGAGCGTTTGGCTGCCATGTTTATTCACGTGCTTCAAAATGAGTACCGAACAGAGAACTGCAGTTAAATTTTGTGTTTTAAATGGAAAATCCAGAAAAGAAACAATGAAAATGTTAATCAAGGCACACGGCAATTCAGCAATGAAGAATATGGTTTTATCTAAATGATATGCGCGTTAGGAAGACGGTCATGAAATTGTGACGGATGACCAGAGGAGCGGACGGTCGACGTCAATAACACAACGTAAAGAGTGCAGTGCAGTCCGCGATTTGCTTCTTTTGAGTTTGGTGCCAACAGGAAAAGCTTGTATTCATGGGAGAAACGATGCAAAAAGTGTATTACATTTCGAGGAGAGTATTTTTAAAAATATTTGAAGTCTTTAGCCAGTTATCTCATCTAGCTTTGTGAAAGAAACGATTAATGAGTAATGCAAATAAAACGACGTTAAATTGACGCTGGATGACGTTTGGCCGGTTTTTGAGCGATGACGTTGCTGTAACAATCGTATCTTTATAACTTGTTGAGATATTGGCATGAAATTTACTCTTTCAATACAGAATTAATTCGTCTGCAATATGTATCAGCTGTGCTGTATTTAAGGAACATTTGAGAGAATGACAGTACTTTTCCGCGTATTTATTGAACACCCCTCGTATATTTCATTTGGTTACTTCTTTACAGCAAAGGATATTTGGAGACTCATATATTCCCACTCGCGAACAAATTCTCATACGTGTAAATACTTTCAACAAGAAATAAGAATTTGATTGATTGATCGTTTGTATGATGTTTAACCCTGTTTTCAACATTATTTCAGCTATGTAGCAGTGGACAATGCACACATCCATGTTTTCCTGGAGTTTCTCTTACCACAATATTATTTCCAAGCCACTGGCTGCTTTCCCACATTTATATTATAACTATCGTCGAAACGTGAGAGAGACATGAATCCTGTCGCAATGACTATCATCAATCCTCGGAAAGAAATTTGCCGAGTCGGGGATCGAACCAGCGACCTCCTGTTCTCAAGTCCTGTACGCTACCGACTGAGCTGCCGGGGCTATGCGTGCTATTGGTTAAATATAATTCAGTCTAAGTTTAACCCTTAACCTGCTAAAAATGTTAAATGGAACTTTCAAGCCGATGGTAAACACCTGAATATTGCTATTTCAAAGTTACATTTTGGAGAAAATATATCCTCTTATATGACAGTGTAGATCCAAGATCAGACTGCATGCTCTGCGCAGTCTGATCTTGATCCACACTGTTCGCAAAATGAGTCGGGGTAGTGCTGGTAAAAGAAACTCCATGAAAGCATGCATAGGTGCTCTGGCCGCCGCAATATCACTGAAATAATGTTTAAAACGGCGTTAAACACCATGCAATCAATTAGTCAATATCCAGTGTAGTTAACCACGTGTATTTAACTCTCTTTACAAAACGAAAAATTTAACACTAGTCCAAATTCAAAGCTGTTGCAGACCATAAATTAAAAGTATCTGAACTGATGAAACCTGATTCCAAAAGGGCAGAAAACAATGTGGGAAAAGGAGAAAATGGTGGTTACCAGCATTTTCTCCCTTTCTCACAATGTTTTCAAAAGGATTTTTCCCCAGTATCGTTAAAACTTGGGATTGTTTGGTAATGGGTTAATATTCAAGACTAGGATAACAGTTTAACATAACAGTTTAACTGTACATAATGATCTAAATAATGAATGACTGAAGGAATATGACAAGGGTTCCCTGTCTAGTGAGGGTTAACGTAACTGGGAGTTGCTACAAGTTACCTAGGTGTATCTATTAATAGATTCATTCATAATGCTACAGTGGTGTAGGAAAAAGTGATTCTCTGCTTTGCATAGGACACTTAATTTACAAATAAGCAAAGATCTTGTACCTTATAAAAGACATCTTGTTCAAGTTTATTACATTGTAAGATGACATGTTCAAATTGGAGTGATAGAGATTTTGTGGTTTTTGTCAAAATTGTCATATATAACAGTATTAAGATTTATAACAGAAAGAAGTATTTTCTGTGAGGCAGTATTTGGCAACTGTGGGTTTTTTGTTTACTTTGACTCTAGGTCAATCTTGATGCCTATAGTCTAGCTTCGTTAGTCTAGAAATGAAAATGGAATCTCCAACGAAACGAGATTTTATGTATCCTATATTGAAACAAAATCTAACCAAGAAATACTAAATACACTATTTATGCTTAATCTAAAGTTAATCACAATGGCTGTGTTGTGTAAATGCAACATTTCATATCTATAATAAATATATTAAAAGTTGTTAATCTTTTTAAAGTTCTTCGCAAGAAATTATGGTATAACTTTTATATTCAATGTACTGTGTTCGAATAAAGCATGTCTAATTAATGAATGGACGATGAAAGGAAACTAGTGGAAAATTATTATGACACATCACTTACAGCTGTAAATTCATTCATGGACTCGAAAAGCTGGATAACCAGATCTATACTTTTGGCTGTTATGTTTGAATAAATCACATTTAGAAATTGTGTGACCTCTCCGATAATGTTGAAGGACTTCACATTGTCCGGCTGCTCCCTAAGATAATCCTGGATTAGGAAAAGATAAACAGAAAGGTCGTGAAACATTTTGCGACCAAAGAAAAGTATCGTACTTACAGCCGTGAACTCATTTATACACTCAAACAGCCGTATTACCAAATCTATATTTTGTGCTGTAACATTGGAGTACAGCACATTGACAAACTGGGCCGTTTCCATGACGATGTTGAACGTCTTAAGGTTGTCCGGTTGCGCTCTCAGGTAATCCTATATCAGAGAATCAAAACAACAATTAAATAAGTAAGACATCATGTACAATGACGTTAGGTGTCTGAAAGAAAGAGGTTTCTACTATTAGTCAAAATGTCAAAGTGATCTGTTGATGTTATCGAGACACATTTTAACTCCAGCTAACGTATCCTTTAATAGTCACTAATACCTTTTTATTTTTAATAGTAAGCTCTGTTTAAAGAATTGTCAACACAATTTATAATTGAACATATTCTTGATACTCTGAGTTCATACATTTTCCTTCCACTCTTGTTACCTTTGTAGAAGTCTACACAACAGTTTGATATCATACTTTTCAAGGATGGGATTTTGCTTATGAACTTGAAATTAAAACTAACGACGTTTATGACTGTAAAATCATGTTAGAACCATATTTATGTTGCAAGCATTAAAATGCAACTACAACTATATCTAAATCTGCCAGATTAATGCTATAACCCTGTTCTGTAAAATGTTAAATGAAAATAGTGGTAAACCATCTGTTAGTTCAGAAAGCCAAATAAGCCTCATTTTTCCTTGATTTTCTATTTTACTACTCTCATATGAAGTTCTGTTAACGTTGCTCTAAATAATCGTAAAAAAGCGACACAGAAGGACAACCTTAGTGTAATAGTAACCAAAATCAAACCTGTAATATAGAAGTTGTCTCTGACTATTTGTTATCTTATGTAAGAGAAATCTGATTTTGAATTTATATATAAAAAAATAATAATGCATTATCATCAAGTCGAGTCTCACTAAACCATATATATTACGCAAAAAAAATTCAACTATTATAACCTAATACAACAAGTTTGAAGAAAAAGGAATAAGTAATAAAAAACTGCCAAAGAATAACGCCAACTGAAGTTTTTATGTACATGTACTTGTAACAATATTATCACGAATTGCTACAAGTAGTTTATATGAGGTTTTTTTTTTTTTTTTTTTCTTCCGTTTTTTCAAATATCAAATGCAAAAGAGATTTTATCTTTTGTTTATCTTCTCAGTAACACAAAGTACGAGGAAAGGAGAACAGGGGAGAGAAGCAAGCAGCCACGTTTCACATGTTCACTATGACAGATGGCACCAGGACAACACTGGAAATCATTCAGGTTTTGTGTTGAAGCCTGCAATTCAATCACAACAATTAACGGTATATTGACTATATGTATCATTGTTTTGATGTCGCTAACTACACAAATGATTATATTTGCAGATGAATAAGCTTATACATATAACATGACCTATGCTACTTTGTTGACAGACATATGTGAGAAACAGAAAGAAATGTTCTTTGAAATATTCTCATGACAGCAATAAACTATATATAAGAAATACTGGTCCAGTAATCTTGTTATGTATATATATTTCCATTAACCATTCTAATCTGTTTCCATCATAAATTGGTACAAAATGATTATGTTTTTCCAGTTTAAATTTTTGAACGGTCTATATCCAAACCAATCGTACAGGCAAAAGCTGGCAATCACGTATGATGAGGCATATAATAAGGAAAATGGTTGGGGAAACTTATCTGTGCTTCACGTGATTCTTTCGTTTCCTCTAATATAGTTCAGAGTTATAAATATAAAGCGAGTCAGACTACATAATTTGAGGATCTAGGTTTTATGCAAAAGAGAGAGGAGTAAGCTATTACTGGTCACAAATTTCACGATCACAGTCGCACCAAGACAACATCGGCAATCATCGATGGTTTGGGTGGCTAGCCTGCAGTATAATCACAACAAACAGTGAATAATAGGCACATATTATAAGGATAACTATAAATTTAGAGAGAATGGTTATATTTGCTGGTGATACATAAGGTATACATAAGCATTTTGTGATATTTTGTTTCTCTGTAACAACCCAGAAAAGTACATTTGAAAAGCTTTCACAGTATCTAGATAACATGATATAGGTATCTCCGAAACGACCTCATGTTTGTACATCTTATTCGGAGGCATCCCCCGTTTTCTTTAATTACATGATTTTGTTTCGCACATATTCTTTGCTTTGAACTTAAAGGCCTAGTAGCCGCCAAATGTAAACAATTCGAGGCAAAATTGCCGACAAATTTAATTCATGCCGTTAAAAGTATGGATATTTTTATGAGTCTGATAATGTGATGCAGTACAATCTGTTAAGGTTTCAGTCACTTGCAAAAAAAAAAATTTAAAACAATAATTATAATTGCCAACTTTGTTTTAGTTTTACGGTACATTTTTCTACCATCTACCTTTGACAGATTCTCTGTACATAAAACATTATCAGACTCATAATAATATCTATAGTTTCAAATGGTATGAATTAAATTTGTTGCATTTTGAGGCCAGAAGTGTTCACATTTGTCCGTTAGTGTGCATTTAATTCTTTTGAATGTTTTTTTTTTTTTTAATTGCCTAAACGAAGAAGCTAATCAATTTCAACTTAAATGTCTCTAAAATAAATACGAGAACGACAAATGAAATCTTTTCGCTGTTTATGTATATGTTGTCTTTAAAAATAAACAAAATATCACAACAGAAAGGACAGGTCACAAGATAAATGGTCAAATGCATCATTATATAAAATTGTAAATTGAAGAGTATACGCTCGTAGTATTGAAAGTCTACATATATTCTATAGTAAAACAAATCTTTGTAAGTAAATTATACTAGTTAATTTTCAGGGTCCTAGTATGCTAGTCGCCCTGTATGTATGCTTTTACAGCCAATGTAAACCAAGATGAGACTTGTCTGGTCTGTTAGCTACGCTGCCCAGTGTATCATTCAAGTATACATTTTAACAACTTAAATTAGACTAATTGTTTGACAAGGTTAGAAAAATTTCATATTTTGTATTTGCTGCTTATTATTGGGATTCTCAAGAAGTTGATCATAATTATTCTAATTGCTACTATTCCAATATAGCACTTGTCTTTTTAATAACAATTTGCTAGAACGAACATTCGTTGATGGAAAGTGTTTCAGTAAGTCTCATAATTCATAGGAGCAATCAAAAACTGCTATTTCATTTTTCTCTTTCAGAAAATACGAGGTATCGTGATTATGTTACTTGCAGAGCTTGTAACAATTTGACAATGATAACCAACACAAGTTTGACAAGATGTGTACAACTGGAACCACATTTGGTTAAGAGGTATATAGGATTTTAATTCAAGTTCAGCTTTTCACAAATATGTTAGTATGACAAAAGCGTGATGCACCAATAGTTGGACAGTAAATGAATATACCATATTTTGTCACCCAGAGACATTTTTGCGTTTTCTCCAATATTGCACTTGCACATGTTTAACTCCTGTATACAAAGGCTGTTATGACAATGTTTTTATACTCTCATTTGCTTTTATATTTTAACTCATCCATGAACTAAATACAAATACGGAAACCGATTTTATTTCAATTGACAAATTTGCTGGTTGAAATATCATCCTGTTAGACGTGACTGATTTTTGTGAAAAAAGTAGGGAAAATCGAGTCCAAGTGTTAATGAAAATATACATATATGAAATGTAAAAATGTCTCTAGATTTCAATAGAACGCCATTGTGGTGGTTAGGTTAAATGTTGGAAACTTACCTGGAGCTGGTGATTCTGTCCATCACACATTCTGGCCATGACTTTTAGTACAAGTTCAATGTAACCGTCATTTCTATATTCCGCGGCACTGTCAGATTCTTCCACTTCTTGACTTTCGTCACTCGACTATATCATAACAAACATACGTAGAATGATCATAATAAATATTGTAAGAACATTTGCATCGGTTCGCTTTCAGTTAAAAAAAATGACTGTACAATAAGAAACCGTTTATGATAATTGTCATTAATTACACCTACATAGGATTATCACAGAAAACGGAGATTCAATGAAGGTACTGTTTAGTAAAACATGAAAGTAAACATAAGAAAATATCCGAACATAAAAGCGATCTGTCCATCACACATTCTGGCCATGACTTTTAGTACAAGTTCAATGTAACCGTCATTTCTATATTCCGCGGCACTGTCAGATTCTTCCACTTCTTGACTTTCGTCACTCGACTATATCATAACAAACATACGTAGAATGATCATAATAAATATTATAAGAACATTTGCATCGGTTCGCTTTCAGTTAAAAAAAAATGACTGTACAATAAGAAACCGTTTATGATAATTGTCATTAATTACACCTACATAGGATTATCACAGAAAACGGAGATTCAATGAAGGTACTGTGTAGTAAAACATGAAAGTAAACATAAAAAAATATCCGAACATAAAAGCGATAAATCTACTTCATCTTCTCATTAGAAACGTCCTAGATTTGTCATAAGTTTTACATTTTGTGTATGACGCAATCTGCACATTCAAGAAGCCCTATGCAGTTTGCAAATACTGTAAATCTTAGATTTATATAAACAAACATGACATATAGAAGGGTTCTAATTTCTTTCTCTGATAACAAATGTAAGAAAATATTAATTTTAACAAATGTAAGAAACTATAATTAATATAATTTATTTTGTCACTGTCTCATTTTTAAGCTGTTAAAATCAGTTACAGAACAGAAAGTTATCTAACCAATCTTAGCAACCTGAATAATGAACATTTTTTTCTTTTTTTTTAAATCTAAATAGTACTGTCCGTCGTTATCGGAGCACCATCTGTCCTAAACTACAATTAGCAACATCTAATAGTGTAAATACTTTGTAAATGCTGTAAATGCCTTGCAGTGTCTGATCCAGAACCACAAATTTTACCATTCTGCATTTTTAAGACAAAAGGCATTACGAGGTTAAGAAAAAAAAATACAGCTGATATTTCGAAAAGTAACTGATAGTATATAATTGGCAAAAAGGACAAAGTGGAAAATGTTTCGCATGCATACATCTTTCACAATTAAGAAAAGATCTATAAAAAGCAAAAGCTTAGCTACTACAGAAGAATATGTGAAGCGAAAAATAATGTTGTTCAACAAGTGAAGAGAGCAATTGCAGTTTTCTCCTTTTTTTAATTAAATGCCTGTGCATTCCTAAATGAAAACAACATGTCTTGTATTTTTCATTCCACTTGGTACCATAGACAAAATACCAGTGAAAGGTGTACGAACGTGCAGTGCATAGAAAAATAAGAAAAAGGAAGTCTGCCAGAAGAGTCCTTGCAATGCATCATTTCTATTCTTTTGCATATTTATTCAATGTGACTTTTCATGTCATAAAAATGATTTTCAATGTGTACGATCAAAAGTTCCAAAAGATACTCTCGATCCGAATCATTTGTTGCAACAAAGCTGATTTATCAACCAATAAAGTATCTATAATACAACATAAACTAGCTATCTGTAAAAAAAGAATTACTAGAATAATACGAAAATTACATTACCAGAGTTACGACATTGCTATTTTGTTCCACTGACACACATCAGACAGAGATACCAGTAGGTAACAGTAAGTGAAATGTGCACGAGAGTAGACAAAGATGGATACAGTTTCTATGATAAAAGCAGATAGAACTTGTACGGGGTCTAAAGTCATATTAATCACAATTTCGTTGTCAAACACATGATTGATATTCAGAGGAAGACCTTACGGACAAATAGGCAATGCACTTCTGCAATAATAAATCATATGCTTTTGGAATTACCTGCAAAACTGATAGTTCGATTTGAAGATGCTTGTTCTGTCCCACGACCAAAATTAAACTCTCAATTACAATACAGTTACATATACGACATCAATTTCTATTGAGAAATTAGATGTTTTACACAAGTACATTGCTCTTCAACTACAGATATTTCAAAGGTATCCTGCTGTGCAAAAATTTAACTTTGGAAAGTGACACATCAAGTAATTATGTGTGAATTATATCTACTGCTAATTGCGACAGTGTTTAAGTCGTTACAGCATTACAAGGGTTAAAGTGAACTACTACTATTTTGCATAAACCTTAGCTGTAAGTAACTTTTCTTTGTTGTTAAGTGGTAATCTAGGTATAAGTGAGATTTGTAAAGTGGTTTGTGAAGAGAGCGACAACAACGATAATGTGATACTTTGTACAAGTATACAAAATACCAATCAACGGGAGCGTTGTTATGAAAACATTAAAAGGCAGTGCCGGAAATCGACATAAGAATTGAGGTTGAGTGTGAGACGTGTTTTGCTAATGTAACATTGATATCCACCTCTTCCTGCTCTTCGTCTTCAATGTTAACAGGTGTTTCAGGTACCTCTACTTTAATCTCTGTCATTTCAGTTGTGTCCTCAAAAGCAGCGTTATCCATCAGAGCAGCATCCTCTTTAGAGGTACCATTTGGGATTTTAATTGTAGTAACCTTGTTTTTCTTGTCCAGTTTCACCTTTGTGGTCAGTTTTGTCTTCTTTCTCTTCTTTCCCTTTGGCGCCTTCTGTTTCTTTGCACGCTTGAAGAAGCAAAGAAACATATAAGGGCTTCAAGATGTTAAAGTATGTTCTCTAAGATAGCATTCTTTTACATCAACATCAATCATTTAGCACAACATTTCGACTTCTCATACACCACTTAAAGAATGGTTCTAAAAGAAAAGTTAACATCGCAAATTTGTAGTCATTTGCTTCCTTTGAAATAGCTCGGTTTTTCCAGGCTAAAAAATAAACCAAATGTTCCATAATTATAAACGTGTAAAGGTTCACGATTCACTTCCATGTAAGGACAATTGTAAACATTGTAAACATTTCAATAGGTCTGATAACTCCTCCCGCAGCTTGGTAATTTTGTAAATCAATTTAAATTAGGTCATACACTTTTGTTAGAGACCGGGGATATCGCTACAAACAAAATATTAATGATGTACGCCTTGTGGCTGCAGACATGATAAAGTTTGAAATTCACCCTATATAAGTCTAAAAAACGTGGCTTCCAAATCTCTACGCCTAGTGATTCGAGACAAGACGACCTTTAAAGTTTCAGTATATACAACAGCAGAGCAAAAACAAGCTCAATGATTGATCTATACAAACTAAAGTCGTAAGTTAACCTAAGGTTCTTATGTGAATGATTTTTGTAGTAATCTTAATACATGTGATAATAGCCAAGCTATTGTATGAATTGGTATACAAGTCTGGACAAGTAAGGGAATTCGTATACGTATCAATTCTTTATTGTTAATTATACAACGTCAACAGGTGTGGTCACTTGCCCTTTATCTTTTAAACAATATTTCTTTCCCATATCCCAAGAATTTTGAGACTGAACATTGAATTGGTTTGAATTTGCGATTTTGTTGAGGACTCGTTTAAGACATTGCAGGCCGAAAGACTGACAAATGGTGGGCGAGTGATCAAAAGAGCACTTCATGTTAAAGTAACCTTATGAAAAAGAAGAAACAATAACTGTCGAAACGCTTGAAGCATACTCTGACATACCCATCCGCTCAGCCTCTGCTGCTTCAATGCATCTTCGTAGGCTTGAATTTGCTGAAAGATAAACGTAAAGCAAAACCGTCCTCTTCTTTCTTTATAGTTTCACACATAATTATTCTGTTTTCTTGGTAGCGTTATGAAATGTTGGCTGATCGTCTTGAAATTCTGTATTTGGCTTGCGCATTACAATATCTGTGGAAAAATCACCACTAGGGAGGGTCCTAAGGGTATCCAGTACTGCATGTGAAACCTTATTAGACCGATACAACAATATTCTGCAGTGCTAATTATTTGTTTTCAATGTTTCTTAGGCCTGAAGCTAAGTAGAATGCCTGTCTATTGTATATATATTTAATTATATCTATTTAAATTACTTATCTATGACATCTAAGTCGTTTGGGTTCACATAAACATATAGAAATCGACCTAGACCACCCGAAAAAAATAATGATATTCAAAAAGAATGATAAAAAAAAACTCAATTTTGCCGTACTGCCAGTATATCACAGTTGTTGCTTACTTTTAAGGCATTAACAGACACTGCAAACGTATGTTTTGCTTGCTTCATTGTGGACTTCGAAGAATCTTTCTTCTTTTGAGCCTCTACTTGGGTCTGCAAGGATCGCCTGTTAGAGTAAACAGAAGTTTGTTTGGACAGTTCAGCTTTCACAGTATCACAATCTAACTCATTTCACTCTGCTATAATCGATAGGTTAAAATTTATCTGTGCAACCAAGAACAGAAAGATAACTGATTGATTGAATGATTGCATGAGTGGTGTATAACGCCGTTTTCAAAATTATTTCAGTTATATCGCGACGGCCCGTGCGCCTGTCCATAATTTCCAGGAGTTTCTTTTAGCAGTACTCTGCACAATATTCTTTCCAAGCCACTGGCTGCTTTCCCACATAACCGTCGTCGAAACAATGGTCAGTGGTGAGAGAAAAATGAATCCTTTCGCAATGACTATCATCAACCCTCGGAAAGAAATTGGCTGGGCCGAGGATCGAACCAGCAACTCCCCGTTCTCAAGTCCTGTACGCTACCGACTGAACCACTGGGGCTCGGCACAGACAGGGTGAAATTATTTCTATCTACAAACCTAAGAGAGCAAAAACTGAATTATTCATACAAATGGTTCATTTGTACACTCGGCAAACACCGTCGAAAAGATAGAATCAAAAGCCATCAGTAATAGACACACAAAAACGGGAACTGAAGGTCAATTGTAATCTTTCAAATAAACCCTATACGAAAGGACGTTGTTGCTTGTGAGAAAGCAAAATAAAAAAAGGTATTTAGTTAACTTAGGAAGAGCTGTATAAGTAATAATCACTTTCGCTTATTCACGATTAGTGGCGTTAGTATTTTACACGCTACAACATGTATTTCAATATTCCACAGTGCTGACTTGGATGCAAAGTATTGTGTGCGTGAGGAGGATAATTGAAAGCCTGTGCAATCAAGTCTTAACCTGTAAAGAACTATTTGAAGATTTTTTATTCGAATTTGAAATACTGGAGAATTAACAGAGATAACATTATTTACTTCTCTTTTATTGTATTCGTTGATAGTGCCATTCTGTCACGTACTGCCATGAAAAATACCTCTTCACGTGTGGACAGAAAATAGTCCAACATAGATTGCTGAAATATTTCATAAAGTGTTATTGTATATAATTACCTCATAAATGAAACACATGAGGGCCATTGGCCCTAAAGCGCTCACCCGAGGAAAATCATCTACAATTGATAAAGCTGAAGCGATCCTGGTTTTAATGATGAAAAACACATGAGTGTAAGTGACTTGCTTTTTGAACCAATGTGACTGAATTCCAAACGTGTCCAAGATATCATTAAAACAAACATTCTGACCAAGCTTCATGAGTGTCAGACTGAAAATGTGGCCTCTACTTTGCACACAAGGTTTTTCCAAGATTTGGTCCAGTGACTTACTTTTTGACAAGATGTGGCCCACTTTGAAACTTGTCCAAGATATCATCAGTGCAAACTTTCTGACCAAGTTTCATGAGAATCAGGCAGAAAATGTGGCCTCTAGAGTGCACACAAGGTTTATCTAAGATTTGACCATGTGACTACTTTTTTCCCCGACATGACCCATTTTCAAACTTGTCTGAGATATTACCAAGATAAACATTCTGACAAGTCTTTATCAGTATAAGACTGAAATTGTGGCCTCTATGGAGCAACCAGGGTTTTCCTAAGATTTGGCCCAGTGACCTACTTTTTCACCCAACATGACGCAATTTCAAACTTGTCTGAGATATTATCAAGACAGACAATCTGACCTAGTTTCATGAGTATCCAATTACAAATGTGGACTCTAGAATGCACAAAAGGTTTTTTCCTAAGATTTAGCCAAGTGACCTACTGTTTGAGCGGACATGACCCAATTTCAAACTTGTCCCAGATATTACCACGACAAACATTCTATCCAACTTTAATGAGTTTCAGGCTGAAAATGTGGCCTCTAAAGGGCAAACAAGGTTTTTTTAAGATTTGGCCCAGTGACCTACTTTTTTACCGAACATGACCCAATTTCAAACTTATCCCAGATATTATTATGACAATTATTCTGACCAAGTTTCAAGAGTATCAGGCTGAAAATGTGACCTCTAGAGTGCACACAAGGTGTTTCTTAGATTTAGCCCAGTGACCTACTTTTAGACCCGACATGACCCAATTTTGGATATATCCGAGATATCATCAAGACAAACATTCTGACCAAGTTTCATAAGTTACAGGCTGAAAATGTGGCCCCTAGGGTGCACACAATGTTTGGTTTTTTTTAAGATTTAGCCCAGTGACCTACTTTTTGACCCCACATGATCCAATTTCAAACGTGTCAAAGATATTATCAAGACAAACATTCTGATTAATTTTCATAAGTTTCAGGTTGAAAATGTGGTCTCTAGAGTGCACACAAGGTTTTCCTAAGATTTGGCCCAGTGACCTACTTTTTAACCCGACATGATCCAATTTCGAATGTATCCAAGATATCATCAAGACAAACATTCTGACCAAGTTTCATATGTTGCAGGCTGAAAATGAGGCCTCTAGAGTGCACACAAGGTTTTTCTATGATTTGGCCCAGTGGCCTACTTTTTGACTCGACATGACCCAATTTCAAATGTGTTCAAGATATTATCAAGACAAACATTCTGACCAAGTTTCATAAGTTTCAGGCTGAAAATGTGGCCTCTAGAATGCACACAAGGTTTTCCTAAGATTTGACCTAGTGACCAAGTTTATGATATTTGACCCAAATAATAATTGACCTAGTTGACCCAAATTCAAACTCATCCGAGATTTCATCAAGACAAACATTCTGACCAATTTTCAGGTCAATTGAGTAAGAAATGTGGTCTCTAGAGTGTCCACAAGGTAAATGTTGACGAAGCATTACGGACATCGGACAACCACAAAAGCCCACCTTGAGCACCTTGTGCTCAGGCGAGCTAACATAAAGAAATAGACTGATAATTTCACGCCAATTTCACATTAAACAAATTCTAGAGAAGGAAAACTTAACCGACTTGCAGTGGCCGAAAGAACACTAAAACTGTAATGAAAAAGTGACCTAATAGCCATGCCATTAATTTTAAGCTTTGATAGAAAAGACCATTCTAACCAAACGCACTGAAGGCACTAACTTCCAGGGGATACTCTTCTGATTACTACCATATCTATATTATACGATTTTTCCATGAGAAACGTACCTGAACAGTGCTGTTTGCATTGAACAACATGATACACAAGAATCCCAGAACCTCTCGGGCTACGTCCTCATTTCTTGTCGCTAGGTGGGGTAATATCTTCTTCATGGCCCCTCGAGAGTCGTAAAAGTTCTGGGTGAAATGGATATGCTTTAATGTCCTGAAACAAATACCACATGATATGCATAAACTAATTACCTCTAAAAGTCCTCTGCTTTAAAACTATACTTTCCTCATTCATGGTTCGGGAAATACTAAGCGTCGTAGATTCAAGATCAGTCAATAAGTTTGTGCCTTGTCGATCCTGATCTGCACTGTCAGCAAACACCTAAAGTTCCCCTTTGCATGTTTTGATTTTAAGAATTTAACAATACCTTTATCGTAAAGTAGAGAAATTACGCCTATGAACGTGTCTGAAAAGATGAAGGCATGATGTTGTACACTTTAAATGTCAAAAGGACCATTTAGATTAAGTTCCTAATTTCTGTGTAGTAAGTTCAAAAGAGCAACGGAGACATGATGGCTATTTGTATCTCTTTCTCAATTGTTTCATAGTTATCAGCAACATCGTAGTTTCCTTTTGTTGCCGAGAAGCAGTATTGAATTAATATTTTTTTTCTGAGGTAACTAAGGTCCTGAAAACCTCACTTGGCTATCTTAGGTTCTGTTGTTCTTGTCGCCCAATCTTCCGGCAGTTTACGTTCTTCATTATGTACAACTGCGCGCAGAATCTGTAGTGATTTAATGTTTAATTCGTCCATCTCCATTCTGGCATGTTCATTCAGTCTTTTCTGTTCCATGCAGATACTGTAAAGATTGTTTAAGGTATTTCATCATGAAGGTAATTCTCAATTCGATGGGTGAGTGCAACACTATCCTAAGTGCCTATACTTTGTATAGGCACTTAGGATAGTGTTGCACTCACCCATCGAATTGTCGCCGGTCAATAAGTAGTAAAGATTATTCAATCTGTTAGACGGTACCATTAATTATACATTTTAGTGGTATTTTTCTCATAATGAAACTTTATCATAAAAGGATCAAATACTCTTAATGTTTTATTAGATATGCCTTCAAGCGTTTTTCCTTGCCAAAAGCTACTCATCATACACATACAACAAGTAAAGTAAAGTAGCTTTGAAAAATGTCTTTATCGTTGTTAGTGAATAGATTTCCTTTACGATAATTTCTGTTTCTTCGACAAAAACTTGTTTCTGGAATCAAGCGAATATATACAAGAATATATTACTATAGCTGTTCTATCAGCTTAGCTGCCCATTCGTATCGTTTTTCTGGCTTCTTTTCCGACGGTGTAATGAAGACTTTCACAAGACTTTGAAATTCTTCTCCCAACGGCAGCTCTTCATCACCACCCAGCTCCGTGTATTCTGTTTGTATAACAACTATTTTAATAACAGTACAGTACAGTACAGATAGAGGGATGGACTGACAGACTTCTACTACTATCGCATATTTCCATGACCAATATAGTTAGACATGAGGGATGAATATCTCTTTTTGGGCCTATCGGATTTTATAAAACCACGTTACTGCAGTTAGATGCCCTATCTTACTTAGTCTTGATCAAGACACAAAGAAAGACATTTCATTTGGTGAAGATTGATTCCACACGTATTAGTCTATTCCCCAGCTAAACTGCATTTCAAAAACCCGGCAAGCATTAATACTTTTTTCATGCTACTCCCATACAGCTTATCCAGTTGGTAAATAGCACTTACCGAAGTTATTACATTTAGAATTTTCTGCTGAATCATTAAAGGCGCCCTGAGTTGGTTAAAAAACAGGGCTGGTCTCAAGTGGAACATCGAGCAAAACCCGATAAAGGTGAAATCAGGTTTCAAGATAAAACATCAAATTAGCAATAAACTACTGTCAATTAATTTTCAGGTTACTAGTTATGGGATTGAAAAAGCCTTGATGGCTTTTATAGCAAAAGAAGTACAACAAATTAGATTCAGTAATTTTGGTATTTACAGGAAAGAACCTACTCATCAAATACTTAACTTTTTACCTCCTGTATATGACCTTGTGTGTCCTTCAACATTTCTTAACTCTTATTGTGCTAAATAAAAGAATTCAAACTTTCAGACCTATAGTATAAACTTTGCCTTTCCTACTTAAAAGGTATTTTTGGAGGACAGGTATCTCCTTGTCGGACAGTGTAGGTCCAAGATCAGACTGCACGTTCTGTGCAGTCTGATCTTGATCTACGCTGTCCGCAAAAGGTCAGTAAGTCGCCCCTAGCAGCCTAAGGGTTAAAACATTGCGTCAATGTTTACAACGTTAACTTATGGTATATATTCATATTTGAGTTTTCAAGTTTATCTGTTGCACTTGTCCAGGGGTTTTCAATTTAACAACCATGGTATTGACCTCTTTTAGACTTGAGTCTGAGTTGAGCCTCCACTGTATTGTGTCCTGCAAACACGATGGAGCAGTTTCTGGTGAAAGTTCTAAATTTGGCATTGATCTCTACCTCGTCTGCGTAGTACTCAATGTTGCCCTGAATAACAGTAGAAAGAGTTCCATAGTGTTAGCTGTTTTGGCAAATAACCTTAATTGACTTATTCAGGTATTGAAAATATATCATGGGTTTGCCGGTGTTAACATTTTCATATTGTTGTTTGCCGACATTTAGTTGTCGTCAAGCAAATATGGTACGGTAAAATGTTTTCCAGCTGAAACATTGTCCTATTGCCTTCAGAAAAGTAAAATTCTATGGACAATAACCTCCCCTTTGCATGCTTACTTACTCGGCCATATACGAATGCCCTACCTTTAATTGTTCAATTACATCTTCAGTCACAAAGAAATAAGAGTACCTGTTCACTAAAACCTATCGAAATAAAGCCTACATGAAACTCAAGTGGACGTTTAGAGGTAAACGTTTTTTTTTTTTTCGAAGTAATGCAATCCAACAGTTTATTATTGTTCGAAGATATCCAGTCTATGCGAACATCTGTATACGATGACTAGAGTCATTTTATACATGAGCGACACTCTAGGAAAAGGGGTTATAATGCATCTTCGTGAAGCATGTCATCCTATACATGTAATTATGGATCGATAACATCTATTTTGTCTAGCAACCTACTGAATCAGAGGTAGACCAGTCCATTGACACGCAGAAAATTGGTCCCTAGCAAAAAGTTTCGACCCAGGTCAGCCTGCGCGGTCTGCGGAGGCTGACCTGAGTAGATACTCTTTGCAGTATTATTAAACCCCCTTTTCACAGAACATGGCTAATGTATATTATTATTCAATTTCAATATTGATGATAAAAAATGGGAAGAATGTGAACGCATTCGTGGCATTACCCTCCTTATCGCTGAGGAATTGTCTTCAACTGTGATGCCTGTGGAGAATCTGTCCAGAACATGTTCTAGATTCTGTGAAAAAAAACACCTTTGTAGAAAAAAATATTTTTTGACAAAATGCGATTCATTTTTTTTTTAAGAGTGAGAGAGATTAATGAGATTAATGCAAATGCTTATATTTGATTGATGTAATCAACAAGACGACAGGTAAAGATTTTTTTCTTCTTTTGTTTCTCAGAGAGAACATGACGAGCAGGCTTGAGAAAAAAGTTTTTGTTTTTTAAAACTGCGGAGAAACGCTTTAACACTGTACCTCACGACAGGATTTCACTCTCAACCGTTGATAGCATCTGCGGATGACGAAGCTGAAAGTGATACTAATGTATTGAAATTCTTTCACAGTGTAGAAAACATTTGGGGAAAAGTAGAAAATGCTGATCACCAGCATTTTCTCCTTTCCCACAATGTTTTCAAAAGGCTTCTACATCAGGGTCATTTAAACTCGGGATAGTGTGGTAAAGGGTTAAAGAGTATGCAGTGTTACGATTTAATTACTATTGCAAAAGCTTATATATATCTATAAGAACGAGTTTCTTGTGTCTTAGTTTCACTTCAGATCTCGCTTTTAAAAAAACCCTTTTTTTTTTCAGAAAAGAAAACAAATACTGAAGAGGATACACATGAACTAATCTAGTATTTCATGGTATATTTATAAGGCACTTAAATTGTCTCGTAATTGGTACTAAGGCAAATTGTTGCCAAAAATGAAGAAAACAACTGAGAAATAAATGACTGACTGACTTACCGAATTCGGCATATTCGAAATCGGCACTATAACAGTAATGGAGTTGACTAGGTTTTTCATATGCTGTGGTTTGTATAGAAGAGGACCAAGTATTTCTCCAAACATCTGTAATGAAGTAAAAAAAAAATCAACAATCTGATTCCCTTTCAGGATCTTCGTTAACCCCTAGAGTTCTAGACGAATCTTATCAAAGAAATAATCGTGTCGAATTCGATATTGATCTTATTTGTCTACAAATGCATTTTATGAACGTAACATTTTTTTTTTTTCATATCGATGTGTAACGCATTCCAAGCTTTTCTCACTGTTAATTAATTGCTGATACTCTAGACAGAGAAATGTTCATCTAGCAGTTCTTTACTATGACAAATGTATCAGATGTACGCAAAGTAATCTTTACGTGAACACAAACTTTAATTTAACCCTTTACCACACAATTCCGACTTTTAACAACCCTGAGAAAAAAAGCCTTTTGAAAACATTGTGGGAAAAGGAGAAAATGCTGGTAACCAGCATTTTCTCCTTTTCCCACAATGTTTTCTACTCTTCCAAAAACAAATTTCAATTTTTGAGTAACATTTATTTTTCTGTCTGCTAAAGCTTTCAATTTGGTCTGGTCTAAAATTTTGTCATTTGGTAAAGAGTTAATTCGCCTACTTGACTATGACTCAGTTTTCCTAAACTTGCACAGTTTGTTTATGATTAAAGGTGCAATAAAATATTAGGCTATCTCATGTGCTTATAATTGAGCAAGCAGTCTGTACTTGGACCTATACTGACTACTATTTAAATATCTGCCACCCCGTTTGTCCATTAATCCGTTTTTCTATATGGCCCGCAACGTGCGAAATGAGACCTTCGGATATTTACGTAAAGTGTCGTCTCGGATTAGCCTACGCGGTCCGCGCAGGCTAATCCGAGACGGCACTTTACGACTACATAAGATGTTTTCATACAGTAGACTTTCGTGAAAGAGAAAATCGCACAAAAACGGGAAGTGTCGTCTCGGATTGGTCACAGACTGCACAGGCTGATCTAGGACGACACACTTTTACGCATATGTCCGAAGGCCCCCTTTCGTGTGTTGCACGCCATATAAGAGCGCCACTCTGGCAAGAAGGAGTTTAATCTTTTTTCCGCGATGTATTATACCTAGCAAGTCATTACGTAGTTATGGATCCATGAAAACAAATTTTTAGGTAAACTTGTCCTTTGACATACAGAAAATTAACCATTACCAAAACGTTCGACCCAGGTTAGCCTGCGCAGACTGGGCAGGCTGACCTGGGTCGACATTTTTTATAGATGCATTAATTCCCCTTTTCGCAGAGCACGACACATATACCTACCTTATTTCTATGAACAAACAAAAACTCACAACTATGGCTTTGGCTATATGGTCTGTTTCATCCATCTCGTTAGGATGGGTCTCGTCAGGAAAGTAAAAATCTCTGTAGAAAGCCTCCAGAAACGGCAACACACCTTCCAGAAAATAAAGCAATGTCCCGTAAGCCGAGGATTCGAAATCAGGAGCAGCTGCCATGCTACTGTAAACATAAGATAAAATTACACTTCACAGTTTGAGTCCTTTACCCCGTAACCCCGAGTTTTAACGATCCTGAAAAAGAAAGCATTTGCAAACATTGTGGGAAAAGGAAAGAATACTGGAGACCAGCATTTTCTCCCTTTCTCACAATCTTTTCTACCCTTTCAAAAACAAATTTCAGTTTTTGAGTTACACTTATTTTATCGCCTACAAGTGCTATCAATTTGGACAAGTATAAAATACTGTCGTGTGGTAGAGACTCAAGAGAACATAATGAATGCGATATTTATCAAAGCACTCTCGGCACTGTTGGGTTCACGGATTTGGAAAGTTAAACTCGTTCAAAAGTGGTAAACAGGCCTACAGTGAATAAATTCATGTGCACAAACGAATCTAACATTTGTTTTCGACAAAACTGTTTTGGGCAAAGCTTATATACATGTGTGTATAAGTACTAAGCCATTCCATGCAAAGTAACGCCTAACTACTACGGGTCACACATCCCACCCAAAACTCATTGCACAAAACGATTCTGAACCATCTTGGGAATGAAAAGTTCCTGGAGACTTCTTTGCTAATAAACTCTCTCATCGCCGTAAATATAAACTCTGTCTCTTTCGACAGCTCAAATTACAGTCCACTGAAACTGACTCAGGCACTTTAATGCTACAGCATCGACTAAACAAGCGGATTGTAACGATCCAAAAACAGACTGCAGTTTCTGTGCTGCATGTTCTTGCATGTCCAAAAAAAAGCCCCTGTTTTGGCCTATGGTGCTAACATGCTTAATCAAGATTGATTATTTGTGCCTCAAACCAAATTTTGGAAAAAGAACATTCTCACAAAATTGATGGCTCTACTTTTAGGAAACACGAAAGTAGCAGCATTGTTTAAACCCCGTGGATTTCAGCAAAACACTTCGAAATACTTGAAAGCATTAAGCTTTATCGCAACTAATGAAAATTTGACAACATATAAACAGGGGGTTCTGTTTTGGGTGCTCGAATGTAGCACATTGAATCCATCAGGTCATTTCAATTTTTGTGTCACAGACTGTTAAATATTGTATTCATCTTAGTCATGAAAACGGAATGAGTTTAAATCACGATTTAATTTGAATATTAAAACGTATATTTTTTGTAACAAACATCAAAAATTGTTCATACTTTACAGGGACAGCTGTATCTAAAGATGCATATCAGACTGAGGACGAATTAGATTGGCTCAACTTCATGTATACCATGTATGATATTACTGTTTGGGTATCATACATGCACCTATTTCATCTAGCTAACTTTATGAAATAATTAAACGTTTATTAGGTACATGTACGACTGAACAATAGAAGTCTTTCATCATCAATTTTTTGTAAGTCCTTACCTTTTCTCCGGTGCCGTTTTGATATAGACAGCAATTTTGTCAGGATCTTCTTTTACACTGTCAGTCAGTCGGTTCATCTCTACCGATACATTCGACATATATTCCCACAAATCACTTAAACGATAAAACAAAGCATGTTATAGATCAATAGTAGTTTGGTAATTTTAGCTTGTACTAAAGTTAAAAAATGATAATGCTTTGCACGACCTGGTTATCGTTTGACTTTATCATTAAGAATCTGTTTAAAGCAGCGGCGTAGAACAATCTTGTCACACTGAAGAGTTTTCAAACAAATGAACAATGCTCTGTAAGAAGGAGGCTTGATGCATCTGCGAAAAGTATCAACTCAGGTGCAGTCTGCGCGGGCTGACCTGGCCGGAACTTTTCGCTATTGGTCAATTTTCTGTATGTCCAATAAATAACAAGTCTACCTCATGATTGAGCCATTCTGTAACTCTTTACTCCACAATGCCGCCTTTTAACGACCCTGGGAAAGAAGTCTTTTGAAAACACTATGGGAAAGGGAGAAAATGCTGGTAACCAGCATTTTCTCCTTTTCCCACAATGTTTTCTACCCCATCAAAGAAAAATTGCACCATTTGAGCCACAATGAAATTGTCGTCTACAAATGCTTTCAATTTGGACAGGGCTAAAATTTTGTCGTATGGTAAAGAGTTAAAAAACGGCAATTATGGATCCATAATTATGCAATGGCTTGCTTGGTATCACGGGTTATGGAAATGCATTGAGTCCCCTTTTATCAGAGCATTACTCAAAAAAATAAAAAATGATTGCAACTCTCCATTTCTCTTAAATTTAGCTGTTATCCTGAAATATGATGAAATAATCGGACCGATTATTGTCTTGGCTATTCAAGAAACAACGCGTGAATGATAATGCTGAGAAAAAGAAGAAGGAATTACTTGTAACATGCAATTTCACTTGTCCCTGGGTATCTCTGAGTATAGTGGATTGCGGGGGCATTTTTTTATGGGGGGGGGGGGGATAGCGGGAAGAAATAGACATGTGAAGCAATTGTAATTACTGTAATACACATGAACATCGTCATCCTTTTTTTTGAAAAGCTAAGCATTTCAAAATAATGCTGCGTAATGAGCTTATCATCAACTTCAAAAACAATTAATATGGTGATAAAAATGATGATGATAATAAGGAACTATAGTTGACATTCAATCCCATCGAAGCGGCTTGAAAGGTCAGCTTCCTTCAGCATAATCCATTATCAATGTATTAAGAAACAATAAACCCTGTGAATGAATAATATATGGATGAATTCGAAACAATTCTTTTAAAGGACACATCCCTAGGAAACATTGTAGGAGTTCTGATTGCTTTTAAATACGTATAAATTGCTTATAAATACAAATAAATCAAACTCAAGCGCCTGGTTTCCCAATCTAACTGATCGTAGTTATGAGTGCAAATTAATACAAGAATATATTCTATTCGCATTCAGACCCAACAAATTCGTAAAACATCCTTAATATATACCTGATACCATCTGTTGTACAGAACAAAATTAATCAAACGTAATACGATTATGTTATATACATTTTACAACTATAATTACAATATGAAGCAGTTATATATTCATTCACATCTAGCCGAGCTGGTTAATATACCAAATAATACCATAACAAAGCCAACAGACTAAAACTGCACACGGTAAACTGGAACAGCTGACAAAGATACCGTTAAACACACACAATCTTTAATAAAATTTAAAATGATTTATTGTTTATGTCTAATTTCGTTTATTTCAATATGCAACACTGATACAGTCTCAATACAATCTTAATAGACAGGTCTTCAATGTTCAGTCTTTGTTGTATAATATTCTTTCATTTGTGTCTTCCTTTTCTAGTCACCATATAGAATTTTGTTCTACTCTGGTCTGATATACGAATGCTGTTGTAGATAACAGTATAAATGTATACGTATACCTAAATAATACATTGATATATATGCGTAAAGCTCATCCTAGGTTCAAATCATGGGGACCAATGATATATGAAGTCTTGATTCAATCAAAATCGAAAACAGGAGTGAAAACTGCAATCGAAAATAAAATCTTATCAAACAAAATATTTCTATCAATTGGTTGGCCAACTTCGTGAACCCTTTCTTTCGAATAATAAAAAAAGGTTTCTTTCATAATAAGTGTATTATAATATATATTTTTTTTTCTGAAAATACACATGCTGTTGTTGTGTTGGGTTTATAAACATAAGACGACACTGGAATGCATGACATAACCTAAAAACAAGTATTGGTTATAGTCACAATTTGCATACTCAAACCGCAATACTTGCTCTTTTTATTCGAATGTTGAAATAGATTTTTGGCAGCGTAAGCCGATGACTGAGTTAGCATTGGATAAAATCTAAATGATTAATGTTCATCTTGAACTAAAGCAAATATTTCCTTAGAACTGCAATAAATTATGTACAATCAAGTATCGCAAATTATCTACAAAACATCAATATAAAACATTGCAAAAACTACTGCAAAATTCGCTGTTAATGAATCCCTCTATATATCTATGATCATATGTTTACTCAAACACATTTGTTAGTTAAGACCATGCTAAGACATACAAACAATATTATCTGTCTAAAGAACAATATATGTCACATTGTAACAAATTTACCATGTCATGAGTTGACAACGCCTTCTTGAAATCACACTGAAGTATAATTTGTTCACCATAAGATTATTTATCTTTCAACTAACAGAAAATCCATGCAATAATTCTTATGCGATATTTATTTTTGATATACCACGGATATTTATAGAACATGAATGAATTTTTCTGCAGGTAAACGTCACGTTTTATGTCGTACTCAAATCATGGATGACGTCATTATTACAGCTAATCCATACTAATCTATAATATCTGCATAATTATACTGCTAAATTCGTGTTTGACGTTTTTAGAAATGATTCAACACCACTAAATCAGACGTTAAAAGAGAAATAGAATACGTACACAGTGTCATCGTATATCAAAAATATCTAACCCATTTAGGAAAAGTGATAATTGTCTCGCCAAGGCTCGACAATTATCAATTCTCCCAACCTCGTTAGGTATTTTTGATATAAGACAACACTATGTACGCATTCTCTATTTTCAAATTAGACTTTATCCTATTGAGGATAAGTAGGCTACATAACAGTATTCATCCTCGACGTTATATTTAGTAATGTAGCAGGCTTTGTGTAATTTTGAACTAAATTCTATTTTTACTGTTTTATTTTCTGCATTTTAGGCCGAGATCTTCAATCCTGACATCACGTTCTCGAATGGTTCACAACAGTTTTTCTTTTTCCTTTTTTTTTTGCATCAATAAAACTTAAAAACATATGAAAGATCTTTAAGAAATCTAAAGTCTAAACTATGTAATCCATGTAACTCTTATGAGTAGAAAGCAAAAACTTTCCATAAATTAGAATTGTATCCAGCAGCAGCCCTTTTGTCTTCAGCTTCGTATGTTAGATCGACAGTAATCCAAACACAGACCTTTACTGAAGTATACTACCGTTCAGATATACAAAAAGTTCAAATATGAAACGACCTTCAGATTTCCATTTCAAAAAGAAAAAAAGGGGTACCAACCCAAAATGTGACATCTCACTGGCTCCCGATTCCACCACGGAGTCTCCACTTTTCATATAGACATGGTGTAGACACTTCAGGAAGGGTTTCTTGTAAACATTGTCTATCTTGTCGTTGTTCAGTACCCAAAGCAAATCATCGATGGGTAAAATTGTCTGGCACAGGGATTCTATAAACATATTCTCACCCTGAAATAAGAAACATACACTTGAGCCGTGCTCTGGAAATATGTGGGTTAATGCATTTCCCTGATGCTTTACACCATGCAAGTCATGACAGTAGTTATAGTTCTGTAAAATCCATTTTGTCTTACAACCGACTGAATCATGAGGTACAATGTTCTTTTAAAATGCAGAGATTTTAAAAGCAAAAGGTTTCAACCTTGGTCAGGCTGCGCGGACTGCGCGGGCTTACGTGGGTCGATACTTTTTCAGATTCATTAAACCCCCATTTTACGTCTCATTTGTTCATAATGATCCTTGACGATGATTACTCGTCCGCTTACTGCTTTTGTACCTTACTATTTTCAACAACAGGTATTTCAGTTATGTTTATTTTGATTTACATAGTGTACATTGAACTTGTCCTGTACGCATCTGCTGTTTTACGACCAAATCATAAAAGCACCATCATACAATTTCGATTAGGCTTTAGAGAAATGTAGACAGCATACAACCCAACCGATCTGAGGACGACTGGATCAAAGTTAATAAAAAAGCAAGCAATTAGGATATTATGCAGCTATCGTTATAATCGTAAAATAAACAAAAGCATCGTGTTTATTTTTCCTATAACCTATATCCTGTTTTCCTTTTTTAAACTTTTCCGATTTAGATATCATACAGAGCTTATATTATTTATGTTTCGCGAAAAAGGAATATAAAGAATAGTGATTTAAAAAGGGAAAAGCTCAGTAAATGTTGTCACAATTTGGTTAGCATTAAATTATAGAACCGAAGAAGCAAACCTCGGCGCAAGCTGCAAGAAGATCTAAGAGACTGATATAGTATCGTAAACTGGAGATTTCCCCTGGATCTGTCAGGATTTTCAGCCTGTCGTAAAAAGAAAAAGACACAAAATCAAAATGCTAGAATCATTTGGAGTCTTCCTCGCGGTGAGTTCATGCCAAATTACATCGCACGATACATTCTAATATATATTTTTTTCTACTAGACACATATATTTTGTATCGAATAACCATAAAAAGGAAGGCGTCCTTACAGTATCATTTTACAGGCGTCGTGAATTCAAATTCAGATATCTGAGTTTTGCAAGAAATGATGGCACGTATTGTAAATTATCCAGATTTTCAAGAATAAATTCAAAATAATTTTCTGCGATTTGTTTTCACTAGGTAACAAAACACTTCCATCACTGCTAGCCATTAATTCGCATTAATTTTGCAGGCAAGCAACAGTTTCACAATCAGGTCAATGAAGCAAACAAGTTGGGAACTACATCAACATATTTACCTGTCTTCATTCGTCATATCGAGGACGAATGCCACTTTCTTGTAGTTTTGCATGATGTACTTCATCACATAGGCTTGATTTCTCTTCAACGTAAGGTTCGTGCCTACAACCTTGACAATCATTCCGAGAAGATCCAGGAACTCTGGGGCCCGCTGTTGAAGATCTGCAGCACGATTCACGATTTTCTGTATTTGCCGGGGAGAAATTTTCAAACACGTTGCTTGATTACCACAGAAAACCTAAAATTATCGAAATTAATCCCTTTACTCTTTACCAGATAACACAATTTTTTAGACTTGTCCAAATTAAAAAAAAATAGCAAACGACGAAACAGAATATGTGTAAAATGATGGGACCTATCTTTAAAAAGGTAAAACATTGTGGGAAAAAAGAGAATGCTGATAACCAGCATTTTCCTCTCTTCCCACAGAGCTTTCAAAAACTTTCCTCCTCAAGGTCGTTAAAACACTGAATTGTTCAGTAAAGGGTTAGATGCGTTTTTTGGACAATGTAAATCAAGATTACTCTGTAACTTATCTTTTACCAATCACCTTTTTTCATTAATTCTTTAGCAGACGCAATCAGTTTAGCCTTTTCTAAATGGAAAGCATTAGCAGATGACAAATTAAATATTACTATAAACGGAAAATTGTCATAGGGTAGTAAACCTTGCGGTAAAAGGAAAAAATGCTGGTTACTAGCATTTTCTCCTTTTACAACCATGTTTTCGAAAGTTTTTTTCTTCCTCGGGGTCGTTTAAAGTCTGGATTGTATGGCATAGGATTTACTCGAATGAAGAATTTACCTCTTTGAGAGCATTTCCTCCCACGATGTTTTTCAAAGCTTTTTATCTCAGGGTCGTTAAGAGTCGGGATTACGTGGTAAAAAGTTAACTCGAATGAAGAAGTTACCTCCTTAAGAGCAATGGCCAGGTCGGACTCCACGACTCGAACATCCAACATGATGTCAAGTCGATCCATAATGTGATGCTGTACACGGTGGTTCTCTCGAGCCAACAATTTCAGCAGATAGAACGCCTTCTTGAAGATATCTGTCATACCTCCATAAATTTTCTAGGAATGAAAAGAATATATATACCGAAACTGAATTATATGTATCCATATGAACATTGATTGGTGGATAGATAGTATGGTGTTTAGCGCCATTTACAACATTATTTCAGTTACATCGCTACGGCCAGTGCACAGAGCAATGCTTTCCCTGAGTTTCTGTTACCAGTACAATATTCCTCAGAAGACTCTGGCTGCTTTCCCACATAACCATCGTTAAAAAATGATTAGCGGTGAGATAGGAATGAATCCTGTCGCAATCACCATCAAAAACATAAATTGGAAAAAATCAAATTGTGCAATTACAAATAAGTATATTTTCGATCTTTAGCCGAAGGAAAAATAAAAGTTACATACCAACAGCTTTGTGTCTATATCCTGCACTATGATGTCAAAAAGTACATTAAGAATTCCTGAAATAAGTAAAATTAAAGAAAAGGTAATTAGATAAATTATAGCATTTTTTTTTATCTTAACATCGTGGTAAAGGAATAAATCGTTTATCCAACATTTAGCTTTGCAAGTAATCGTGTTTCAACCCTAAATTCACATCAATCTTGACAGTGTCGAACAACCCAACAGGCATTTTCAAGTCTAGATATTAAACCTAATTACTTGCAATTTCAAGGATGCTTTTGTCTGGTCCTAACAGAAGGTGCAGTCTGAATCTTGGATCTACACTGTCCGATAAGGGGACATTTTTCCCCAAAGATTTCTTTGAAATAGTAAATTTTGGGTTTTTACTATCAGCTAAAAAGTTTTATTTCACTTATACAGCAAGTTAATTAAGGATTTACTGATGTACATACCGTTGCTGATCATGATATTCTGGTTCATCGGGTGAGGCTCATCTGGGGTCATCGGGAGGTGACAGAATCTGAAAATAATCAAGTAATAAATCCAAATAGTATCGTTTTATTTTTTCTCACTTTCAATTGTTCGACTGTTAATGAGATGAACAGAATCGTTTTCATTCTATTCCACTGTGTCTTGATAATCGTCAGAACCCACGTGCATACCCGAGCCGTAAAAAAGAAATAATTCATAAGGAGTGTCAAACCATATGATACTGTATCAACTCACTTACTCTGACTTGTGACCCGGTGGTTGCGAGTGCGATACCGGTTGAGTCAACCTTTCTTTCTGGCGATTTTTCGCCTCTCACGTCTGATGCATGTGAGAAAAGTAGTAAGTGGCTTTGAAAAAAAAAAGTTGTGTCAGTACTGGTGTGAGAAAGCAAGGAAACACATGGGTGTGTCACTGACGGCCATGATATGACCTGAGCTGTTAAAATGGCGTTAAACTCCAATACAAACCAAACAATCACTCACTCACTCAGAAAGAAAGAAAGAAACAAATAAACAAACAAAGACTGAAACTAAATAAATTAAGTAAATACTCTAACAGCGGGAAAAAGATCAATTTCTTCTATATAACATGTAAAGAATAAGCACTACATGTATCCATTATGTAGAGAACATGTTGTCCTCGATAGTATAGTAGCTAGTATCCCCGCCTGTCACGCGGGATACAGGGGTTCGATTCCCCGTCGGGGAGGCTATTTATTTTATCTTTCTCTCAACTGGAAAAAGAAGCTCTTCGAGGAACATTGTTCTTAAAAGACAAAAGCAAATCTTGTCATTTGAAATTTCTACTTGCTTTCCAACCGTTTTAAATGACAAACAGTTAAATGAAAAACATTATATACAGTATATTTTTTTTCTGTTATTATCTGACGTTCTTAAAACTATTCCGGGGGAAGTATAGAAATGACACATCTTTTATCGGTCCTATCACCTTCTCTTTTGCCACAATTTCTTTTTTAAAAGTACATTAAACCCTTTATTGTAGAAAATTTTCCACATTCATGCTACACACTAGTTTTGAAGCCATGTTGGGGAAAAAGAACAAATGTAACAGTAGCTTGTAAATACTCCTTTTCCAACGTCGTTTTATATGTCATTTCGGGAAGAAATCTTTTCCATCAAGTGTGTCATTTTGTTTCCTAAATGACATATAAAACGACGTTGGGAAAGGGGCATTTACTTGTTACGATTACAGTAGAGCCATGCTCTGTGAAAAGGGGGCTGAATGCATTTGCGAAACGTATCGACCCATGTCAGCCTGCGCAGTCCGCGCAGGCTGACCTGGCCGAAACTTTTCGCTATGGTTCAATATTCTATATGTCAAAGGACCAGTCTACCTCATAATTCTGTCAGTTGTTAAAAAAAAAAAAAAAAAAAAAGTAGCTATTATGGATCTATAATTATGTAATGGCTTGATTAGGATCACTAATTATGGAGATGCATTAAGCTCCCTTTTGTCAGAGCATGGTCCAGTTATTCTTATTCCCGACATGGCTTCAAAACTAGTCTGTATTATGGATGTAAAAATTCCTACAATGAAAGGTGCTCTGACCAAAGAGGATTAAATGCATCTCCGTGACAGATCAGACCAAGCAAGACGTCACATACCGTAATTATGGATCCATAAAATCCATTTTGTCGAACAATCAACTGAATCATGAGGTAAACTGGTCCTTTGACATGCAGAAAATTGCCCAAAAGCAAAAAGCTTCGACTGACGTCAGCCTGCGCAAACTGCGCAGGCTGACCAGAGTCGATACTATTTGCAGAAACATTCACCCTCCTTTTCACAAATCATGACCCTATATATATTTGGATCATTTTGAGAACGTACTCTGCTAGATCATCTAGAATATTTCCCATCAGTTTGACTTGTTGGTCGTCTAGTTTAGCCCGGGAGAGCCTCCGTAGTATGGGCATGTTCTTTAACACCTCTCTGTGGACACGGGCGGAGTCTTGGGTCAGTAATATCTGAAAGAAATTGATTGTTGGCTTTATAAGCCGTTTTAAAAACACCTCAGCCATGTACAACGTGTGCTTGTAATGCATTTGTGGACAGTGTAGATCAAGATCAGACTGCACAAAACGTGCAGTCTGATCTTAGATCTACACTGTCCACTTTGCTGGAAAAGTTTTTGTAATAGTAACCTTGAAATGTCAATTAGATCAATTTGGGTCTTATTTCTAGACTAGAAATGTCTGATGGGTTTATTCTGCGCCCCAAGATTTAACACCAAAACTGTTTAGCGTGACTTCCGATTCCTTTGCGGACAGTGTAGACAAAGATCAGACTGCAAAAACATGCAGTCTTATCTTAGACCCACACTGTCGGATCTCATGTGCGGCATTTGGTCAAAAACAGATCCGAGTTACGATGTCAGGATCTTTTTCTCTGATTTGGAAATAAACCATAGACTGCTATTGACGGCGCTTGTTGGGATGCCCTTAGGCAAGACACTAGACACGGTCAAGCCTAGTGCACCGAGAAACACGCAAATAGCTGAGGTGTCACCGTGATATAAGAGAATACTGCTAAAAGATGCTTTAAACAATATTCAACCCTTTATGAAATGGTCCTGTTAAAAGACCTTGAAGATAAAGGTTGTCACAAATATTTTTGGAAAAGGAAGAAATGCTAATAACTAGCATTTTCTCCTTCTTCCACATTGTTTTCTATGTTTTGGAAGACAAACCCCTTCATCTTAGCCATAGTTTATTTATGGTAATCAGCATTTTGTCCATTTTCCAAATTGTTTTCTACTCTTTCAAAGACGAATTCCAACATTTTCTCCTTTCCCCACAATATTTCATACTTTTTCTTAGACAAATTACAACAACTGGGCCGGATTTAATTTTTCGTCTGCAAATGCTTTCCGATTTAGACAAGTCCAAAATGTGTAGTTTTGTAAAGGATTAACTCTTTACCAAACGACAACATTTTGGATGTTTCCGAATTGAAAGCATTTGCAGACGACAAAAATAAACGAGACTCAAAAACTGAAATTTGTTTGGGGAAAGGTAGAAAACATTGTGGGAAAAGGAGAAAATGCTGGTTACCAGCATTTTCTCCTTTTTCCACAATGTTTTCAAAAGTCTTTTTCCCCAGGGCCGTTAAAAGTCGGGATTGTGTAGTAAAGGGTTTTAAAACATACGAACGGTACTCTAGTAGACCTCCTTCTGCAACCTATCATTTTTTTACAACGTTTTTCCTCACTGGCTGTAAGGATGCATCTTTAAACCCTCTTTTCACGGAGGATGGCTCATTTAGAATTACCTGGGCTTTACTTGCAAGGTTGAACATGTTCATCTTTGAGGAATAGATCTTGTTCAGAATGTTCAGTGACTTCATGATCATTTTGTTGTACTTGTAGTTCGACAGATCCTGAAATAGGTAAAAATGAATATGAGCCATGCTTTGTGAAAAGGGGGCATAATGCATCTGCAAACAGTATCGACCCAGGTCAGCCTTCGCAGTCCGCGCAGTCTGACCTGGACCGGAATATTTTGCTTTTGGTCAATTTTTTTCTACATGTCCAAGGACCAGTTTACCTCATGCTTTAGTCGGTTGTTATACAACATGGATTTTATGGGTCCATAATTATCGTTGATTCCCATTATTCCGTGAATTCTCATATCTTCGTGAATCTATGTTTGTTATCAATATTTTCTTGCACACTGTGTTTTCGTGGCTCCTGTTAAACCTTTACAGACGTAAACATTCCAGAAAAAAGCTCTCTACGCCAAAGAAATGTCAAAAAAAGAATTGCCATTTAAAAAAATCACATTTTATCAAAAGTCATATTTCTCCCCTGTAATGATTTATCATTTGTTCGTACAAAACATCATTTCATTACACTGAAAGCTCATGAATTCTAAGTTCGAAACAGAAAATGCATCAGTCATAAGTGTAGAGGCTGTGATCTTTAGGAATACCCCCTGTATGACGTCATTTGACTACATTTGGAATGATTCTGACTTTTTCGAAAATCATTCACGGAGTTATGGGAAATCGTCTGGTCAATTTCTGGTGGTGATCAAATGCATGTTAAGGATAATTTCACTATGAAAAACAGGTTAATTGTACTTTCCCTTGTCCAAAAATGGTTTCTGACTCTTTCCCTGTCTATTAGTATGCCTAAATTAAATCTATGCCTTGTTTGTTTCTTTGATGGCCTGAAAATACCAGTTAGGTTCACGAAGGTATGAGAAAAGGGCATATGTGATGACTTGCTTGGTATCACACATCACAGAGATGCATTAAAACCCCTTTTTGTCAGAGCATGGCTCATATACATATATAGCTTTACAAGCTCTCCTTTTGCCACAATGTTTTCACCATCTTACAAGGACATTTTCAGTCATATGTTGTACCTATATTTGTTTAACCTTTCACCAAACGACAAAATTTTAGACTCGTCTAATTTGAAAGCATTTGCAAAGGACAAATCAAATTTGGTAAAAAATGATTGGATTAGTGTTTGAAAAGGTAGAAAACATTGTGGAAAAAGGAGAAAATGCTGGTTACAAGCATTTTCTCCTTTTCCCACAATGTTTCCTTTTTCAAAAGGCTCCTCCATCGGGGTCTCTAATACCCGGAGTGTATAGTAAAGGATTAAGGTAGTATTGACTTAATCCCTTTCCCAAACAAGCCCTGGTTTTCACGTGTCTGCAGTAAAAGTCTTTTGAAAACACTGTGGGAAAAGGAGAAATTGCTCGTAACGAGCAATTTCTCCTTTTCTCACAGTGTTTTCTACCCTTTTTGAGACCTTTCTGCCATTTTCATCAAATTTAAAATTGCCGTTTGCAAACTCTTTGAATTTGGACCAGTCCAAAATTTGTCGTTTGGGAAAGGGTTAATCCCTCTCTCTTGCTATGTTGGCCCTTTACCAAGCAATCCCGAGTTTTTAACCCTTAAAGTGCCGAATAAACCTATCATAGAGTCTCATCCTAGAAATACGACTCAAATACTTGTAATTTCACGGTACCTTTTGTCTACAGTGTTTCAGCAAAGCGGACAGTGTAGATCAAAGATCAGGCTGCACGTTTTGTGCAGCCTGATCTTGATCTACACTGGCCGCAAAGGTAGCTTTTGTCTACAGTGTTTCAGCAAAGCGGCCAATGTAGATCAAAGATCAGGCTGCACGTTTTGTGCAGCCTGATCTTGATCTACACTGGCCGCAAAGGCAACTTTAGTCGTGAAAGGCGCTTTAAGGGTTAACAAACCTGACAAGTAAGTATTTTGAAAACACTGTGGAAAGAAGTTCTGGCAACCAGCATTTTCTCCTTTTTCCACAGTGTTCTCTGTCCTTTCAAATAAAGGTCCCATCGTATCAGCAGCATTTTGTCCTTTGCATTTGCTTTCAATTTGAAAGAGCGAAAAATGTTGACGTCTGTTAACTCTTTAGCAAATGACAATTTTTTTTATTCGACCAAGTATTGAAAGTATGAGTAGACGACAAAATAATTGTAGTTCAAATGATGATTTCTGAATTCGATAGGGTAGATATTATTATGGGAAGGGGAGAAAATGCTGGTAACCAGCATTTTCTCCTTTTTCCATAATAATGTCTTCAAAAGCCCTGTTTCTTCAGGGTACTTAGAACCTGGGATTATGTGGTAAAGGGTTAAATAACTTATCAAGTTCAACACAAATATGCACGACATCATCACTTTTGAATAACTAACACTTAAGCTGCTGAATAAATGAAACGCAAATTTCTACTCAATACTAAAAGGTCAAACGTTGCGGTTTCAAAGTTGATTTCACCGGATATAAAATACCGTATCGGACAGTGTAGATCAAAGATCAGACTGCACGTTCTGTGCAGTCTGATCTTGATCTACACTGTCCGCAAAAGGTCAGTGGGTCGCGATAAGCAGCTTAAGGGTTAAAGGAAGAAAACGGACCATGTACCAGTTGTCCATCAGTTGGTTTGTGGCCATACCAAATGATGGAAATGCCCTCTGTTAGGGTGGAAAACATTGTGGGAAAAGAAGAAAATGTTTGTTACCAGCATTTTCTCCTTTTCCCTCAATGTTTTCGATAGCCTTGTTCTTCAGGGTCGTTAAAACAATGGGGGTATGTAGAAAAGGGTTAAGTAACTTCATCGAAAAGATCTATTCGTTCTCTGTTAAATTTTCAAAACATAAATAATATGTTCCATTTGGTTTTTATCGTAATAATTCCCTAGTCAAATGGTTTCAGGTGTACACACGGAGGTAGTTTGAAAACTAAGTTATATGGGAAAAAAAAAATCTGCTCCCCGACGGGGAATCGAACCCCGGTCTCCCGCGTGACAGGCGGGGATACTTACCACTATACTATCGAGGACCACGAAGTTTACCTATGTTTACTGTGTTGTTATTAGTATAAAGCCGATTGACAAGCCTAAAAGGTTAACAATCCTGCGGTTTTTCCTGTGGTTAACTAGTTTACCACTTTATTTACTGAGACGGAAAATGTAGAGATATACCTTATCGACAGATAACCCTTTACGAAACAATCCTACGTTCTAACGACCCAGAGGAAGGAGGTTTTCGAAAACATTGTTGGAAAAGGAGAAAATGCTGGTAACCAGCTTTTCTCCTTGTTTCACAATCTTTCCGAAACCAATTCAATCCGATGATTTGAGCCGCATCAAAATTTGTCGACTGCAGATGGTATCGATTTGGACAAAGCTAACATTTTGTCGTCTGTTACAAAGTTTAGTGATCTCGGCAGCTCATAAAATATGTTAAAAATGTGCTTTATACTATTTTCTACAGTATTTTCTACAATAGTTATTTCACTGCAATAGCTCATTTATTCATATGTTTCCTGGGTAAGATGGATGAATGGGGTTGGGTGGATGGATTTACAGAAACATAACCCAAACTATACGAACCATGAGAACTTTTGTCAGAAAATCCACATCGAATATCGCCGACACGTTAAACATATCCTTCAGATCCCGGTTCACCTTTTTCTGAATCCCTAGTCCTTTCCTACAAACACAATTATACAAGCTACAATATACATGTCAGCCATGTCTATATACCTTGCTGGAGTTTCGGCCGAGCCCAGGTTGCTGAGTCGGTTGATCCAGCAGCTTGTTTGTATGGTATTTAACTCTATTTTCAACGTTGTCTCAGTTCTATCACGGTGGCCAGTGCACCTATCCATGCTTTCCAGAAGTCTCTTTTACCAGTACTTCGCACAATATTCTTTCCAAGCCACTGGCTGCTTTCGCACATAACTATCGTCGAAACAATGATCAGCAGTGAGAGAGGAATAAATCCTGTCGCAGTGATTATCATCATTCCTCGTAAAGAAATTCTACAAACTGAGGATTCGAATAGAATCTAATTATTTAAAGAAGTTTTATCTAAAGAGGACCATGGTAGGACCTTTTCTGTAAAATATGGTCAAATTGGTTCAATGGTTTCAGAGAACGGATGCCAGGCGGACACCTACATGTACCTAAGAAATAAGCTCGCTAGCCTTCGGCGAGTGAAGTCATCAAAACCAAGACAATAAACTTTTACAGTTCAGATAGGGAATCTCATGTCCCTGTTATGAGGCTATTTCTTTTTGATAACCATTCTAGGAAAAGAATTAATTACCTGTCAGGCTGTCACACGCCCCAATTGTTTCAATAATATCTAACTTTCTTGTTTTTTTTTTCTTGTTAAATATGACCTCAAATATGGTATGATGACGCAACCCACAAGTGGATTACGTTCAGCTTAATATCTGATTGGGCTAAATTTCATGCCAGTCGCGAAAGTAGTTTCCTTCAACCAGATCCTGCTTGAATTTTTTACCATTTTCGAAAAAAAAAAAGAAAATTACAATTGCGATATCTAGTTTCCCTGGGCATTGTACTTGCTTGTCGATTCGTGAATCAAATGACTGTTCGCTCTATCTGCGGTCTCGCAGGATATCAAAATTTCTGACGCAACTCGAAGCAAATACAAGCAGCAGGAAAGTTACTAGAGCATAGTATACAGTGTAAGTTAACTCACTTGGACTGGTCGTGTGGATTGAAGTCATCATACAGTAGTTGATTGATCACAGACTGGTATCTACCCTGTGCTGCGGCCTGTTCCGCTATCTTGTACTTTGACACAAAACTCTGGAATAAAAAAAAAACATGTTACTTTTGTGTGTTTGTTTCAATTTTTTGTTTAAGATAAGGTGTTTAACTCTTTACCACACGACAAAATTTTAGCCTCGTCCAAATTGAAAGCATTTGCAGACGACAATTTCAATGTGGATCAAATGGTACAACTTTTCTTTGATAGGGTAGAAAACATTGTGGGAAAAGGAGAAAATGCTGGTTACCAGCATTTTCTCCTTTTCCCACAATGTTTTCAAAAGATTTCTTTCCCATGGGCGTCAAAAGGCGTCATTGTGCTGTAAAGGGTTAATGCCGTTTTCAATATTATTTTAGTTATATTCCTACAGAGTGCATCTGTCAATGCTATCCTAGAGATCCCATTACCAATACTTCACACATTCTTTCCAAGCCACTGGCTGCAATGATAATCATCAATCCTGGAAAACAATTTTGCCAAGCTTCTGATCGAACCAGCGACTACTGGGTTTCAAGACCTGGGTCCGTATTCACCAACCATTCTAAAGAATATTCTTCGTCTTATTTTCAAAGAGTTTCTAAATTTGAAAGTAACACAACTTCTTACTGGCTAAACCAAATGGATTAGCCAATCAGAAGTTGCGTTACTTTCAAATTTAGAAAACTCTGGAGTATAAGACTAAGAACGTTCTTAAGAATGGTTGGTGAAAACGGCCCTGGGCTACGTTTCAAGGAACTGCGTAGATTTAAGCAAATTATTTCGGATTGTATATACAGACACACATACATGGCCTCTGCTTTACCTCACTCAAATTGTATAGATAAGCAGGTTAGTGAAACTTATTTTCAGACTTGATACTTGCTTACCTAAACAGCGTACACGAATTTCGTGCGTTCACAGCTTAGTGAAAGGCAGCCCAGAACATTACCGACTGAACTAACGAACTCAGCTGGACAGGTTGCTGATAAGGAAATCTGATGCATTGACCCTTTACTGCACAATCCGGAGTTTTAACAACATTGAGCGAGACAGCTTTTGAAAAAATTAATGGAAAAGGAGAAAATGCTGGTAACCAGCATTTTCTCCTTTTTCCAGAATGTTTTCTACTCATCGAAGAGTGAAATTTATTGTCAGACTTGTTGCTCGCTTACGTAAACTGCGTGCGCAAATTTCGTGAGTAAATGCAGCCCTGATGTTCTATAGAAAAAAGTCCATCATTTGACCCACGTTTTATTTGTCGTCTGCCAATGCTATCAACATTGATAAGTCCAAAATTTTGTCATGGAGAAAAGGATTAAAGCTAGGAAAGGTTTTATATTTGTTACAAACCTGTAATCGTGAATTCCGTTGGTACGTCAAAAGCAAATCCAGAACTTCTAAAACCCTGAAAATACACAATACAGACACCTTTAGCGCTTTTGATGGCATAGGCGGAAACATCGACTTTTGCAAACGGCATAGATCAAGATCAGACTGCACGGCACGTGCAGTCTGATCTTGATCTACGCCCTCCGCTTACTTTGGATCGTGTTTTCAGCCGTCGAAAGAGGTTGACTAAATTATATATGGCGTTGAGATATTTCTGTAAAGCGTCGGTTTCTCTTTCAAAATATAACATGCGTACAGTAACGCTTGCAACATTTTTCACCGTAAATTAAAGGTTGAAAATATGAAAATGTACATTGCTGAATCGCTTAAAATAGTTTTACCTTGAAAACATACATTTAATTTCTCTCTCAAAATGTAACATATAGAAACGCATGAAATATTTTCACAATGAAACACTCTATGCAAATATACAATACAGAAACACGTGAAATATGTTCACTGTAAAATATAAGTTTCTCTATGAAGATTATACAAAACAGAAACGCTTGAAATATTTTCACCGTAAAACATACGAAAATATACAAGACAGAAACGAATGAAAAGACAGAAACGAATGAAATATTTTCACCATTAAATATACATACATTTCCCTATGAAAACATACTGTGCTTAACGCCAATTTCAAAATTAATTCGGTTTTATCGCGGTGGCCAGTGTACCTATCCATGCTTTCCTGGAGTTACCTCTCCCAGTACTTCGAACAATATTCTTTCCAAGCCACCGGCTGCTATCCCACATAATCATCGTCGAAAGAATGACCGACGGTGAAAGAGAAAAGAAGCCTGTCGCAATGACTATAATCTATCCTCGGAAAGAAATTGGCCGAGCTGGGGATTTGAGACAGCGAAGCCCTGTTCTTAAGTCCTGAACGCTAGTACCGACGGCGCTACCAGGGCTCGGCCACATACAAAACAGAAAGACTTGATACATGTTCAACGGAAAGAAATAGGTTTCTCAATGAAAATATACATGACAGAAAACGCTTAAAATATTTCCGCCGTAAAACATATCTTTCTCTATGAAAATATACAATGGACTATTCATTGAAATATTTTCTAGGTAAAAGAAATGTTTCTCTATGAAAATAAACAAAACAGAATCCCGTGAAACATTTTCAACGTAAAACATAAGTTCCTCTATGAAAATATACGATATAAAAAAGGCTTGTATGACTTATATGTTAAAACACGCGTTTCTTCTTGTTCCCCGCTTTCAAAGCTCCTAAAATATCGGCATAATCTAAATTTATCGGGGAGCTAAGAAATTTGTTAGTGTCCCTGTTTCTGAAAGCATATAAATGCATCACTTTCTCGAAAGAAAAAAAAGAGCTCTTCTCAGCGGTGGATTGCAGCACACACACACACATACACAAAAAAAAAAACCAGCTCCCCGACGGGGAATCGAACCCCGATCTCCCGCGTGACCGGCGGGGAAACTTACCACCATATTATCGAGGACTACATCGAGATGTAATTGTTCAAAATAATTTGTGGATTATGCAAGTTGTTATCAAACTTTAGATGTAGAACTGACGACGTTACAGTCATATCAAATCTGCTTTCTTGCCCAACCATGAGAGGAGCAAGTAACAATAAAAAAGACACACACAAAAATTGTCAGAATGTTGTATATAAACTCATGCTCTGTGAAAAGGGAGTTTAATGCATCTGCAAAAAGTTTCGACCCATGTAAGCCTGCGCGATCCACACAGGCTGACCTGGGTCGAAACCTTTTGCTGTTTGTAAATTTTCTGCATGTCCAAGGGCCATTCTACCACATAATTTAATTGGTTTACACAAAATGGATTTTACGGGTCCATAACTATATGACTTGCATGGTAAAATGCACCACGGAGGGTCGGTCATGTGATTCTTTCACTCGTCACAACTCGGCCGATTCCGTACCTACATCTAACCTCGTCTGTATAAAGGAGGCTTCCATTTTGAACTACCAATCACATGATCTTAAACATGGCGGCACCCCTGTAGATCGCTTAGTAACGACATGAACAACCACTGTGAAGTTATTCACTTCTATCGATCTGTCGATGAAAGCTCCCAACGGAATTGATAAACCACGCTAAAAATTGAATGTACAAACTGTTTGCCGACTGAAATATTCTTAGAGAGATAACGACAGAAAATTTACTCATGTTTTCTTTTTTAAGAGGAGCCTTAAAATTTCATCAACGGTGAAGGGGCGTGCTTCCGGAGATGTGCGAAATGTACCGTGTAGGTGCATATCTAGCTACGAGATACAGCCGAGGGATTTGATCACCAGATCACCCGAGATATGCCGAATGATGATTCTTTGTCGAAAACGGAGTTGATTACGGAATCTCGTTCAACTTACCGATTACCTCATCGTAGGGACAGATTAAAATTTAGCCCTTAACCTGCTATTGAACTCTTTACCACACGAAAAAATTTTAGACCAGTCCAAATTGAAAGCATTTGCAGACGACAAAATAAATGCGAATCAAAAATTGAAATTGTTTTTGGAAGAGTAGAAAACATTGTGGGAAAAGGAGAAAATGCTGGTTACCAGCATTTTCTCCTTTTCCCACAATGTTTTCAAAAGGCTTCTTCCCCAGGGTCGTTAAAAGTAGAGATTGTGTGGTAAAGGGTTAACTAAAATTAAACTTTCAAGTTGATAGTAATAAACCAAATATTGCTATTATTGCATTTGAAAGTTATATTGGGGGAAAATACCTCCTTATCGGACATTGTAGATCGAAGATCAGACTGCACTTCCTGTGCAGTCTGATCTTGATCTACACTGTCCGTAAAAGTTCCTTGAGTCGCGCTCAGCAGTTTAAGGGTTAAAAAACGAACTTTTAGTAGCAAAATCTATAATAATTTACTATCTTTGTCAACCTAATGTCTATGAAACAGGATAGCCAAAAATGAGGAAATAGACATGAAAAAAAAAATTATATATATAACGTTAAAAAAAAAAATTGTGGCAGCGGTGGGATTCGAACCCACGCCTCCGAAGAGACTGGTGCCTAAAACCAGCGCCTTAGACCGCTCGGCCACGCTACCGGATATTACTAAACTGATCAGGTAAAGATATGGATAATTTTTAGTAGGAAACTTGTTTTGGTTACACTCATATTGATGACGTATCAAAATTCATAAAGTGTGGGTGTTATTTCTCAATATTTGGATCAGGTTTTTAAAAAATCAATCAACACCTAGACTAATAAAACTTTTTTTTTACAGAATCAACCAGCCCCTCTCTCTCTCTCTCTCTCTGTCTCTGTTTCTCTCTCTCCCTCCCTTTCCCCTCCCCAACTTCGTATGTCTGTCTGCCTGTCTGCCTGTCTCAGGCTGTCTGTCATTTTCAGAACCCAATAGGACGCATTTTTCTCATTATTAGGACTGTTTTCGTTATTTCAATGGCCCAATCCTTAACCAGGTGTCAAAAATTTAGACCCGTCAATGTTGACAGCATTTACAGACGACCAATTAAATGTTGCTTTATTAATGGGAAATCTTAAAGACAGAAACCATGGCTGGTATAGGAGAAAATGCTGACAAGCAGCAATTTATCTATTTCTCACAATGTTTTCGAAGCCTTCTTCCTCGATAAAAAAGGGTCGATAAAGCATGTAATTGTTTGGTGAAAGGTTAGAAGGGAAAAGTGTAAAACCTGAGATAAAACAGCATAATTATTCCTTTGATGCTGTCTGATCCTGATCTACACGTTTCTTGTTACAAACCACAGTCAGGAGAGACATTTCTTAACCCTTTACTGCACAATGCCGCCTTTTAACGCCCCTGGGAAATAAACCTTTTGAAAACATTGTGGGAAAAGGAGAAAATGCTGGTAACCAGCATTTTCTCCTTTTCCCACAATGTTTTCTACCCTGTCAAAGAAAAAGTGCACCGTTTGAGCTACACCGAAATCGTCGTCTGCAAATGCTTTCAATTTGGACAGGTCTAAAATTTTGTCGTCTGGTAAAGGGTTAACGTTATCATCAACATCTCCTGACGCTATCTTTTTCTGACGTACGAGGAAGTAAGCGTAATGATAGGTTTACTCTTATCCTGCTATATAAGTTAAAAAAAAACTTTCAAGGCGAATAATGTTGGTTTTTTTTTTAACTATTATTTGGAGAAAAACGTCCCACTTATCGGACAGTGTATATCTAAGATCAGACAGCACGTTCTCTGCAGTCTGATCTTGATCTACACTGTCCGCAAAAGGTGAGTTAGTCGCGCTTTATCAAAGAAAAATTGCACCATTTGAGCCACAGTGAAATTGTCGTCTGCAAATGCTTTCAATTTGGACAAGGCTAAAATTCCGTCGTCTGGTAAAGAGTTAAGAGTTAAATACTAAAAATAGGTGATTACAGTGACTCATGCTGAAAGAATTGAGGCAAAGGTTTATTGTTTCTTGAATAATGTTATACGCCGCTTTCAATATCATTTCAGTCATATCACGGAGACAGCTCGCTTATTCCTGTAAGTACTGGGTTTCACCAGTACCTGAAGTGCCCTGTCCAAGGACACTCCCACGAAAAGCCCAGTGTATGCAGGGGCCTCAAGGTTGCGAGTCCTACACTTTACCAAAGAGCCAGGCAGGAACCCCCTCCCTCCACGGAAGGGTACCGAGACATATGATAAAAATAGAGTTGCTAAAAAGAAAAAAAAAAGACATTATGGCAGCGGTGGGATTCGAACCCACGCCTCCGAAGAGACTGGTGCCTTAAACCAGCGCCTTAGACCGCTCGGCCACGCTACCTGACTGCAAATATCACTTATCCACAGCTTATTTAGACTAATAACCTGCGGCAAGTAGCTTACAAGTCTCGCGTTACAGGGTACTTGCTTGCAGATACACTGACTGGACGCTTTATGTTTCCCAATGATAATTCACCTTCACCACGGTGGGTAATCTAGAAAACGGAGCCGCTGGCTCTGCACTTAAAATGTTGTGTTGGTCTTCCGGGATACCTGTGGCTCCGAAGTCGTAGCTCGTAAACAACCCGTCTGTCAGGTGGGTGCTCGGTATTTTCATTTATTTCTCTTTGAATGGTATTAACAAGAAAAAATGGAATTCTATTCGACCGCTAATATATTTTACCGTTGAAATACGCAAAGGATACCGAGCAAAGCCCTCGGGCATTGTCTGTGAAACGCTTTCTTCCGAGAGGAAACTTTCGGATGGCGACACAAGACAGTTGGTGTTTTTCTTAAACCGATTGCTTATTGAAACTGTTTGGCTGAGCGTTGCTGCTTTAATTTTGTCTAGGTGATAGATAAACAACCATAATGTCCCACGACGTGTCTCTGGGTAAAATCACAGAAATTTTGCTCAAAACACATCTGGCTCCGTTTATGTCGATTACCTACCGTGTTTATTCCACTTTCCGTTTAGCACAGGGCTTTGAAAACTTATTGATTGTGAAAGTGAGTAATTTTTATCGTGCAATGAGCATTTTTTCAACCCTTAAAAATAGGTCTATGAATCAAATTAAAATAATTGACCAACGCTTCGTGAAAAGGAGGTTTAGTGCTTTACCACACAATCCCGACTTTTAACGACCCTGAGAAAGAAGCCTTTTGAAAACATTGTGGGAAAAGGAGAAAATGCTGGTAACCAGCATTTTCTCCTTTTCCCACAATATTTTCTACCCTTCCCAAAATAAATCTCAGTTTTAAAGTTGCATTTATTTGGTCGTCTACAAGTGCTTTCAATTTCAACCAGTCTAAAATTTGGTCGTTTTGTAAAGAGTTAATGCGCCGTTGTGCCCTATATCAATCAAGCCGTCGAATAATATGAAACCGTGTTGTCTACAAGCCGAGTGAATCATGAGATAGAACATGACATGCGGAAAATTTAACCAATATATGAGCCATGCTCTGTGAAAAGGGGGCTTAATGCATTTGCGAAAAGTATCGACCCAAGTCAGCCTGCGCAGTCCGCGCAGGCTGACCTGGGCCGAAACTTTTCGCTACTGGTAAATTGACCATTTGCGAAAAGTACAGAAAAGTAAATTGACCATTTGCGAAAAGTACAGAAAAGTAAATTGACCATTTGCGAAAAGTACAGAAAATTGACCATTTGCGAAAAGTATCGCTACTGGTAAATTGACCATTTGCGAAAAGTACAGAAAAGTAAATTGACCATTTGCGAAAAGTAAAGAAAATTGACCATTTGCGAAAAGTATTGATACCGGTAAATTGACCATTTGCGAAAAGTACAGAAAAGTAAATTGACCATTTGCGAAAAGTACAGAAAATTGACCATTTGCGAAAAGTAAAAGTCTGCGCAGGCTGACTTGGGTCGAAACTTTTCGCTATTGGTCAATTTTCTGTATGTCCAAGGACCAGTCTACCTCATGATTCAGTTGGTTGTTAAAAATGTGGTTATTATGAATATACAAGACTGTGATTGCTTGATTTGTACCATGGATCACGGAGATGCATTAAGCCCCCTTTTGCCAGAGCGTGGCTCAATTATAAGAAAGTTTCGATTCAGTTCAGCCTGTACGAACTGCTCCGGCTGACCTTGGTCAGTACTTTTTGCAAATGTATTAACTCTTTACCACATGAGCAAAATGTAGACGTGTCCAAATTAAAAGCATTTTTGACGACAATTTCAATCTAGCTCAAAAGATGGAATTTATCACTGGTAGGGTAGAAAACATCGTCGGAAAAGGAGAAATTGATGGTTAACAACATTTTCTCGTTTTCCCACAATGTCTTCAAAAGGCTTCTTGCTCAGAGTCGTTAAGTCACGTGATTGTGTGGAGAAGAGTTAAAACTCCGTTTCGCAGAGCATGACTCAGCATAAATTTTGCTAATGTTTGTCTCAGACTAAATATATATCGTTAAAAGTCATATTTTCCTTATTCTACGTGGAAACTTTTAATCTTTGGCTGCTAGGAGAAACTTAAGTGCTTAAAATGCGGATAGTATAGATCAAGATCTGACTTCACGTTCTGTGCAGTCTAATCTTTGATATACACTATATACATGTAGTTTGGTGAGACTTTGCCGACGAAATGAAAGTTCAAATCGCACTATTTGGCTTCTCTCACTTATGGTTGAAAATTACTCACTATTGGTTTTAAGACGAGCCCGGTAAGGTACAGTAGCACAGGTAATTGTTTACAGGACTCGAGATCAGGGGGTCGCAGGTTCGAATGCACGGCTCGGCAAGTTTCCTTCCGAGGATTGAGGATAGTCATTGCGACAGAATTCATTCATCTCTCACCGATGACCATTGTTTCAATGATTGTTATGTGGGAATGCAGACAGGCTCGGGAAGCATACTGTGCTAAGTTCTGGTAAAAAGAACTCCAAGAAAGCATGCACAGGTGCACTGGCCACCGCGATATAACTCAAATGATGTTGAAATAGGCGTTAAACACCATACTAAGGAATTAGTTTTCATTTGATTTACGTCATACTGTAAAGGTTCAACCTAGAACTGCAGATAGCGGGTCATCTTCGGGGTTAGCCATTTACCAGAAAATCCTGGGTTTGTAACAAACCCGAGAATTAAGGCTTTTGAAAACATTAAGGGAAAAGGAGACAATGCTGGTACCCAGCATTTCCTCCATTTCCCACAATGATTTCTACCCTTTCGATTCTGCTTCCTGGAAAATACACCAGTACTCGCGCCGAATGTGTGGGCCAATGAACAGTCCCAAAGTTGACATCCGTTGACATCCGCTCCCGGGTATCGAACTCAGGACCTTTTGATTACGAGGCCGACGCTCTACCTCACAACCACGGACACCACGTAGAATCGAGAGAGATTAGTATAAGTTGTAAGAACTTGTTTCTCAATCGATGTAAAATAAATATGTTTAAACTAAAATTTCTACCCTTTCAAAGACATTTTCTATCATTTCAGCCAAGTTAAATTCACCGTCTGCAAATTCTTTCAAATTAGGACTGGTGTAGAATTTATGTCCTCCGGTGACGAGCTCAGGGTAATATAATTATGTCCCTCGCAATCACTTCAATGCCGTGGGACTTAACCCTTTACTAAACAAATCCGTGTTTTAACGATCCGTTGGAACAACATTAGTAGGTGTCAATAGGCGGATTCTGGGACTTTTGCGTTTTTCGCGCGCGCGAATCATCACTAACCATCTTCCTGGTTAAAATCATGATGTAAAAAACGCGCGTCGCTAGCGTCCGAGAGTACTCTCATACACGTCCTAGTATTGTACTCTCCTTTATTGGAATTCGCTAGCTTCCCTATAGTACTCTCATACGCGTCCTAGTATTGTACTCTCCATATAGCGAATGCGCTATCTTCCCTATAGTACTCTCATACGCGTCCTAGTATTGTACTCTCCATATAGCGAATGCGCTATCTTCCCTATAGTACTCCCATACGCGGCCTAGTAAAAAAAAATATAACCCGCCGAGTTATAAGTTCCTAAAAAAAAATTGAAATTTCCGAGAAATTTTCCCAACTAAAAAGCGCGAAAAAATGGAGATACATTGCGTAATTTGTGATGCTGCGAACCTTTTTAAAGTAAAAGTATTAAATACTTTAACTGCAGGTGAGAGGTTTAGAATAGCAGACTGCGTTCATCGAAGATTATGGTTTCAATCGGCTAACATACTATCGCCTGAGAAAAAATTAATAGTATTTACGTTATTAAATAATGGTTTATCCGCGCGTAGTTTTTTTTTTTTTAAATTTAAGTTCGAGTATACGATATTTTTTAAGCAGAGAAAAAGCCATAAATACAGGCGAGTTTAACTTTGATCTTGCTGTTCAGAAAAAAGCGAACGAAGAGGTAAAAATTATAGAGAATGTTTCATCGAGCGCTTTTTTTACTCGAGAACAAAATGAATGTTTAAATTCGTTTCCGTTCGAAAATTTTAACAAGACAATTGACTTTTTAATCTGGTTTAAAGATGGGTATTTTTCGGAAGACGATTCGGAAATAAGAATTAATAATGACCATTTTTTTATCCGAAAAATGCGTCATATGCTTGGAAAATACCCCTACAGTGGGGTTTGCCAACTGCAACCATGTTTGCGTATGCGTGGAATGCCGTAAAGTATGTAATTCGGTAATATGCCCGGTTTGTAGAACGAAGTGTAAAGTAGCGTTTAATTTTAAGAATTAAAAAATTTATAACTCGTCGAGTTATAAATTATTTATTACGAAAAGTTAATAGTAATTTTTTTCTCTTTCTAAAACGTTTGTTTTTTTCTTTTAGTTTATCTATCGCGGCTAGTAGCGCTTTAATACGGGCTTTATTTTCTTCGATTTTTTCGTTATAATGCGATTCTGGATCGGTTATCATCGTTGACGATTCCTTATCATTCATTTTTTTTTAAAAGAAATCAATTAATATTCATATTGAAAATTTAAGATATTTATGTTCGTATATAAAAAGAAATGGAAGATTACTTAGGAATTACGATTAATAACGATTTAGATAATCTTTTATCCGAGCACGGTAAAAAACTTCTCGAAGGTTATTATTACCAGTACGATGACGATACTCCTCAAAGAGTATTCGCTCGCGCGGCGGTTACTTATTCCGATAATTTAAAACACGCTCAAAGAATTTACGATTACGCGTCTACGCAATTATTCATGTTTTCCTCCCCTATCTTAGCGAACGCGGGGAAATCGCCAAAAAAGGGTTTACCTATTTCCTGTTTCGTTTCCCATATTCCGGATAAGATAGACGGCATCATCGAACATTTAGCGGATACTTGCTGGTCTTTAGTCGTAGGCGGTGGAGTTGGAGCTGATTGGAGTTCCGTAAGATCGACGAGCGGCAAGTCATCGGGACCAGTATATTTTTTATCGCCCATTAATTCCGTAGTGACTTCTTACAAACAAGGAAAAACTAGAAAAGGAAGTTACGCGGCCTATATCGATATTACGCATCCGGAAATAGTAGAATTTATTACGATGAGGATACCTACCGGAGGAGATATTAATAGAAAAAATTTAAATTTATTTAACGCGATTAATATTACGGACGACTTCATGCGCGCCGTGAAAAATGGTACGGACTATGACTTAATCGAGCCTAAAACTAAAAAACGAACGCCCACGAGCGCGAGAAAAATATGGGAAATGATTTTAGAATCTAGAAGTAGGACGGGAACGCCGTATTTAAATTTTATCGATACGGTTAATAAATCTCTTCCTAAAGAGATGAAAGAAAAAGGATTAAAAATTTATAGTAGTAATTTATGTAACGAAATCCATTTGCCTACGGACAATGTTACGACGGCAGTATGCTGTTTATCTTCTTTAAACGCGGAACATTCTTATAAATGGACGAAACCAGTCGTCGAAGATATCGTTCGTTTTCTAGATAACGTTTTAGAATCGTTTATTAAAAATTGCCCTCCGGAATTATCTAAAGCCAAAAAGGGAGCGATAAGAGATCGACCTTTAGGAATAGGAGTAATGGGATTCGCGTCGGGATGCCTTAAGAGGGGGTTTTCGTTCGAATCCAACGCCGCGAAAGAATTTAATATAGAGATATTTTCCAAGCTAAAGGAATACGCGGAAATAGCTACTTTAAAACTAGGAAAAGAAAGGGGGGAGTGCCCGTCTACGAAAGGAACGGGAAAAAGAAATTCTCATTTAATCGCGGTCGCTCCTACCGCTAATATTTCGATTATCGCGAATTGTTCTCCTTCTATCGAACCCATCGTAGCTAATGCTTTTGTATCCAAAACGCGCGCCGGCTCGTTTCTTACGAAAAATAAATATTTAGAAAAAACGTTACGTAATAGCGAAAAAAATTTAGATGCGCGGGAAATATGGAATAGTATTATCCGTAATAAAGGTTCGGTACAGCATCTTAATATCCCGTCCAATTTTACGGAAGCGTATAAAACCGCGAAAGAAATAGATCAACTTAAAGTAATCGAATATGCTGCTGATAGACAAAAGTATATATGTCAAGGGCAGTCTTTAAATATTTTTATTCCTCCAGCCGCTTCTAAAAAATATATCCACGATATTCATTATAAAGCCTGGGAATTAGGGTGTAAAGGATTATATTATTATAGGGGAGAAACGGCTGAGAATTCCGAAGATATATCCGTTTTAGAATGTTCTATGTGCGCTTCTTAACGCGTAAAAATTTTTGTTTTTTAGATTATTTTTTCCTATATAAACTCGGGAATAATGTCCAAATTTTTAAAATATATAGTTGGAAATGGAAGCGCTATTAGATTTTCGGTCAATGAAGCCGAAATAATAGATTTAATTAATGACACGAATGATTATATCGTTCGCAATTTTAAAATCGCCGAAAAAATTTTTAAAAGTCTATCCGAAAAAGGTTTTTATGTCGGATATTCGGAAATGGTGGAAGATCATGCCCGGGTTATTTCGGAAAAATTAGAGGATATTAAAACTTTTTTTATTCTACAAGTTCAAGAAGCTTTTTGGCCATCCAATCATGCCAATCATGCCAATCATGTTCATGCGGTTAAACTCGCGAGTTTGTGCGATATTATAACATCGCGAATCGACGAAATCGTTGGAGGAATAAACTTAACGAGATCAACGCCCGAGTTTGAAGAAACTTGGGAGGATGGTGAGTGCGCCGCCCGCATCTTAAAAGACATTAAAGCTGAGCTATTAAAAAGGATAGATAAATTAGATTCTTTATTCGAAAATTTATAACTTTTTAAAAAGTTATAAATTTATTCTTCTACATCCCCCATCTCCTTCTTCTTCTCCGTCGGAATTAAGACCTAAACCTATTTCGTTAGCTTGACAGAAATAGTCTTCGGGTAAATAACGTTTTTTTAAGGGCGAAGCATCTCTAATTTTGGCATATAAGGGTTCTAGTTCTTCTAGTTCTTTAAAGCAGTACGAAGGGTTTTCCGTTTTAAAAACTCTAGTCCAAAAAAAGTTTTTCTATAGAGTATTTTAACTTAATCCTCGCACCTGTAGTAAGTTTAAGAAGATCGAACATTTCAACGTAATAATTAATATCCCGATTTTTCCAAAAAAAACTATTTCTCATCCTTTCGGGGGTTAACTCATATAAAGTAAAATTATCACCAAATCCTGTCATTACTAAAGAATCTAATTCTTCACATAGGTCTTTTTCGATATTATAAGAAACGAATAGAATAGAATATAATAAATCTTTTAGAGTATTCGTACTTACTCTCCATAATCTATAATGTTGTAAAATTTTCGAAACAGTAGGTTCGACCACGCAACAAAAATCTATCGCGAGATCACGATCAGGATCAGGATCACCCTTACGAGCTTTTATTTCAGTATCCATTTTATTAAAAATATTTTATCTTAAGCTATTCATATCAAAAAAAGGAAAGAATTTATAACTTAAACCTAAGTTATAAATTTAACGTTTTCGTTATCGTTTCTCTTAAAGGATCGTAATCGTCGAAATATTTCTGGGTTCCGCTGACGATAGCCACGGTCACTAAAATAACCAGCCTTCCTAAGTTAAATTCTTCGTTAATAAAATAATCTACGAAAGACGTAAAACGATCTATATTTTTTAACGGTATATATAACAATACGTCTCGAATTTCTTTTTCGTATATTATCAAAGACATAATTATAATTTTCTCCAATTTTTGTCTCGCGAGTTCGGGAATACTTTCCGGAAATTCTATTTTTTCGGTAATATCTAGGTTATATAAAGTTTTTATATAACCCGAATATTTACTAATAATTATTTCGTGAGCGATATCTAACGAGTTTTTTTCGTATACACGTTTCAAAGTATTAATAGTAATTATTTCCATGATTTTTTATTTGGGTGCAAGTAATCTTTAAGCGAACAAACTGGAAATTCTTTCATTCGTATTTTATCTTTTATCTTAAATATTATATCTAAAAACCATTTTATCGTAGGATCTAGGTATTTCTCGTGGACTCCGGAAAACATGATTCGTCCCGTACAAAATACGTCTATGGTAATATTTTTTTCCCCGTCTCGTTCGCGTCTGGTTAAAACGTGAAACTTTTCGTAGGCTATTTCTCTTCTTAAACTTACGGTATTATTCGTTCCGCTTATCTCGAATGTATAAACGGGCATATCATCTACGGATTCCACGGGTTTGATAAATTTTGACCCCCTAAAACCTCCGTTTATCGTAACGATAAGGTTATATTCTTCATTTTCGAAGAAGTATTTTTCTAATTTTTCCCTGTCGATGGGAAAACCCGTGTTAAAGGTAACATTTCTCATTATCGACACTAGATGAACATTTAAGCTGCCAAGTAAAGAACACGACGGAGTTTCTTTGAGTATGCTCCATAAAAAGACTAAGCTTTTTTCGCAATGCTCGTAACTTTTACATCCCGTATGTTGTATTACCCCGCTTTTAAAGAGTTTTAGATTAACATTTTTTTCGTCGAAGAAAAAGGTAAAAGAAATACAGTTCGAAAAATTTCTACTTTTTCTTTTCTTGACTTTTTTTCCTACTTCCTTTAGTTTGTGAGCCATATACGTTAACTCTACCGTCGGAGTTATTTCGTCAAACAGCTTTTCTAAGTCAGGATTATTTATGTTCGTGTAAGCTAAAAATGTTTGAGTAGTAACTTTTACGTTCATTTTTAAATTTGATTTTTTTTATAAAACGTCTTTAAATAAATTGTCAAAAAATGGCGAGTAATAATAGCTATGATTTTTATAAATTACAAAGATTTCGATATAGAAAAACTGAGCCTTTGCGAAGGTAGAGTAAATAGCAGTTACGGTTATCGGACATTTAAGATCGAATACACGTATCTGGATGGAGTAGCGAGAAGTTTATGGTTGCGTTCTCCCGCCCTGTTTTCTTACGGAATTAAAAAGAATAAAGAAAAGTCGAACGATTACTTTATGGCTTTAAAATCTTTTTACGACGAATATAATATGGAAGACAAAGAAATCGCGTTTAGAAAAACGATAGATAGTATTTCGGAATTTTTACGAGGAAAATTGGAAACTCTAGATTTAGGAGATAAAAGTTACGTATTAAAGCGAGACCATTTAAAAAATATGAGTATTACTAGCGAAAACGGAACTTTATTTCCGAAATTAAGACAAAGTAAAACTTACAAAAATGGTAAAGCTACGGAGAACGAGATAACCTCCGTTTTTTACGCGAAAGAAGAAGATGGAAGTCTCTCAGAAAGAGATCCTTCCTTCATCAAAGAAAAAAGTTGCAAAGTAGTCGTCTATATGGATATAGCGGATATTTTCATTAAGAATCCCTTGCTTAAAATACGAACTTATCTTTCTGACGTTATCGTTATTAAAACGGATGTTCCGTTCCCTAACGATTGGGTAAAAACGAGGGGAGTAAGTTTAGATTCCGACGACGAAAAATAAATAAATAAATTTATAACTTTTTAAAAAAAGTTATAAATTTTCAGTCTCGATATTAACGGTTTTTATAATACTCGTAATTTCTTCATTTATCTCCGGTAAAGTTTCGGCCTCTTTGGAAAAAATATTTTCGACCTCTTTTTTATACTGGTCCAATAAAAAATATCTACAATTTCTTATTAAAGACGCGTATAGCCTGTTAACATCTTCTAGGTAAGATTTCTGGAAATCTTCGTAGGTAAACAAAGCCCCGTATTTAACGAGTTCCGTAAAGTCAGACGTTATAGAGCCGAGTAATTCTTCCGGATTGGTTCCAATAACTTCTTTTATTTTCTTTTCCATTTTTAATAGGAAAAATTTTTTTAACATATTTATAAATCAAGTTCTACGAGTATCGTTAGATAAGAGTTTTTTGCGTTCGGATTATCGCTCTTCGTTAAAAAGTTTATAACGTCGCATTTATTTACTTCTAAAGGCTGGGGAAAAACTACGCAACTACAACCGTTTCCTACTTTTTTTATTAAGGAGTAGTCGGATTTTTCGATACCGTTTATTACCAAGTTAATTTTCGCCTCTTCGTTTAAAAAATCGTTCCTTTTTAAAACTGTTAAAGAACCTCTTATAATCCTACCCGGAGCTGACATACAATAACCTCCTAAACCGTGCGATCTTCTGCTACTACCATTACCGAAAGAAAACTCGTAATTTCCGCTAGATAAAGGTCCTTGTTCTTCAGCGTGGATACTTATTATAGGTTTAGTTAGTTCACTTCTGATTATTGGTATAAATCCCGCCGAAAAAGACGCTAATCGCTCGGTTAAAAAAGATTTCGTTACGGGGTCGTTATTACCGCTAGTTTGGGTAAGTTTATAATTCTTTTTCCATTCATATCTATTTGCCCTTTCGCGGTAAAAGAACCGTCATCGTTTCTCGATAAAGAGTCTTCGCGCTCGGTCAAAGTTAACAACTGCGTGCTAAGAAAAGACCTTGTTACGGGATCATCCCAAGCAGCGGGTTCGGGCAAGTTTTTAATTCTATTTCCCCCCCATATCTATATCTCCCGCGGCCGAAAAACTGCCGTCCTGTCCTTTAACTATTCCCCCACCTATATTATCCACATATTTTTTATTAGTGGCTTCGCCCGGTTCCGTAGGATCGCCTAAGTTTTTTATTTTATTAAAACTCATGTTTAAATAATCCGTCATGAGAAAGCCCCCATTTTCGTTTAATAACCCCGAGTTGGAATCGACGTAATTTTTAGTGGCGACGTCTTGAGGATTTACGGGATTACTAACCCTCGTCAACGTATTACCGTTCATATTTATAGAACCGGTAACTTTCGTCGTTCCGTCTTTACGCAAAAAATTATCATTTACGTAGACGAGCGATATACCGTCTTCACTAGGTCTAACGTCATCTATTCTTCCGAATTTATCGACGGGCATCTTTTTTATATATTTAAAAAAGTTTATTTAAAACGCCTTGGAATTCGTTTCCTGAGGCCAGCTCTTTTAGAACGAACAAACATAAATGGCCGCAAAATACTTGGTCGGCACGTTGTAATTGGTCCGTATTATAAAGTATCGGATCCGTTAAGTAGCCTCGTATTTCGATAGGTGGTCTTATACCGTAACTATCGAAATAATTTTTTCTCTCACCGTCTTTATACCAGGCAACCCAATGCGTACCGGGCCCGCTCGAATCATCGAGGTTTAATATACCGCATTCTTTTTTTCTACGCTTTCTAGGTAGATTGTCTCGCGTAAATACGCCCCTAAAAAAAGATAACTTTAGTTTTTTAGCGGCATCTTCTAGTTCGAAATTACTTAGCGGTTTGTTAGGTAAAATTACGTTTTTAATCGCGATATCTGACATTTTTTTTAAACTTAAATATTTTTAATGTTTTCGTTGTCGACCCAAGAATTAAACTCGTCCGAATACCCTTTCCATTTTACCAAAGACTTCTTTTTTCCCTTTTTAATAACCTTTTCTATCCTAAACGACTCTTGACTAGTTTTTTGTAGTTCGGGTTCATAGAAGGTACCCACTATTTCTTCTCCGTTAAGATCCTTAATTTTATATGTTACGGGCGACGTACATTTTACCTCGGAAATCGTAAAAACCTCTTCCGTCCATCTCGTGGTATATCCCTTTTCGAAGGTCTTTTTCTTTTTAGATATTCGTACTTTATCGCCTACGGAAAACTTAGGATTTGTATTCTTTATTATTTTATGCCCTTCGGGATAAAGCGTTTTCCAAACCACGTTTTCGTTTACCTTTTTACTAGCGTTTACCGGCGACATTTTAATAGAAGAATGTTTCGCGTTATTATATTCTTTAACGAGATCGGGTAACGCGTTAATGTAAACGTTAGTGGAATTAGCGGAAAAATATTTCCACATTTTTTCTTTCATCGTTCTAATCCACCTCTCAACGACGCTAGATTTTTCCTCATTTTCGGTAGAATACAATTCTATCAGGTCTTTAACGTTCCCGTTATAAAACTCTTTACCCTTATCTACCCACATTTTTTCCGGTTTTCTCTCTTTAAAAATACTTTTTAATGCCTCCGAGACGGATTTTCCCGTTTTATCTTTTAACGGTATCAACCAACCGTACTTGGAAAAGATATCGATGACGGCGAGAAGATATTTTATACCGCGATTAAATTTAGAAAATGCCTGCATGTCCACTAAATCGGCGGCCCATATCCTATCGATACCGTTTACTAAGACTCTCCTTTTCTTAAATTTTCTTCTTACGGGTTTATGCAATTCTTCAGATAAACTCGTCACTGCGATTTTTTTTTTTTTATTAACCCCCATTCCGAATCTTTTCTTCGCTCCGATTAGATTACTGACGACGGATCGCTCTATTTTTTCCCTAAGCGTAGGATTATAAATCCCCTTTAATTCCGTTAACATATTAGCGTCGCAAATAGAATTTCTGGTAGCCGTGTCATCGTATTTAAGGTAACAAACGTCGTGATTGTAAGCCGCCTAATCGACGCGGTTTATCGGTTTACTCCATTCTTTCGGCGTTAAATCCTCATTGAGTCTTTTATTTAACTTCGTACCGGGGCCGGTAAAGTTATGTCCGGGAAGATGCATTTCGACGAAATTAGTTTTAGTTGTTCCGCATTCGTCGCATTTACCGCGCGCCATATTTCTTCCATTTTTAGTAACGACGTGTTCCACGTTACTGGTATTAGTAAATTTTTTACATTTAACTCAATACGTATACATTTTTTATAAGTTTAAAATTTTTTTAATTTAAGTAAAATGGATATCGCGAATTTATCGTGGAACGATATAGTATCGAAAAGACAAAACAATTCTATTCTACCTAAAAGCATTAGGGGAATAATCGTCGGTAAATCGGGTTGCAGTAAGACTACGCTTTTAATAAACCTTTTGATAAGGCCAGGATGGCTCGACTACGATAATTTAATGGTTTTCGGGAGAAGTCTTTTTCAACCCGAATATCGCTTACTTAAAAAAGCCTTCGAAGAAAAATTACCGAAAGAGGTGATTTTACGGTTATTTAACGCGCGAGATTTAGTTCAGAGCAAAAACGTTTCTCCCGCATCTGTGATCGAAGAGTGGTCTAAAACCATAGCGAATAAATCGGATATAAGATGCAGTTTCTTCGAACATAGCGAAGATGTACCAGACCCGAGAGAGTTAAAATCGGAAGACAAAAATTTAATGATCTTCGACGACTTACTTTTAGAAAAACAAAATAAGTGTTACTACGTTCGGGGAAGACACAGTAATGTTGATTGTTTTTACCTTTCGCAAAACTATTTTAGGTTACCCAGACAAAATATCAGAGAAAACGCGAATTTTATTTGCCTTTTTAAACAAGACCAGAAAAATATTAATCATATTTACGCCGACCACGTAAGCGAAGATATGACTAAAGAAGAGTTTAGGAATTTTTGTAAAAAAGTATGGGAAAAACCTCACGGTTTTATTGTTATCGACTTAACGAGTAAAAAAGACGAAGGAAAATACAGAGACGGTCTCGATAACTTTTATATTCCGAGTTAATAAAAAAATGAAAATAAGAATTAAAAATTAAACGATAATCGTGAAAAATGCATGAAGATGATAAGACTCATTTTGGTACCTATTACGGGAGAGTTGTGTATCGAATTATAGAGGATAATGATTTATGGGATCTAGATTATTCTAATTTAAAGGAACTTACATACGCAATCAGAATGATGATAAAATATCATGTGAGAGGTATGTATTTTATCGCGAATCCGAAAGAATATTATATCGATAAATTCGAGTTAAAAAGTTTTACCAAAGAAAGCTTATTAAGATTATGGGAGGCGATTGAATTTTTAATAGAATTTAAAGAAAGATTAAGGGTGGGCTGGCCATTCTTATAATTTTAAAAATATATCTTTTTAATTAAAGATATATTTTTTTTACTATAAAAAAATGGAAGATCTTTTAAAACGAGTAGTCAAAAACAAGGGTCATAAATTATCTAATCAAATTATAGTAAGCAATGACAAAACGTTGTTTACGACGAATTTTATCCCCCCGATCCGCCTAGAATATGAAAGAAAATACGAAATAGCTTTAGTAAATCTCGAAACGTATTACTCTTTTCCTAACATTAGCGATTCGAACAGCATATTTATTTATTCCCCGGACAACGGCATTTCTTGGTTTAAAATAAAAATACCCGTAGGAAGTTATGACATTGTAGACATTAACGATACCATTCATCAGGAAATGAGAAAAAAAGGCCACGCCGATTTAATTAACGATAATTACCCTATTAATATTTCCGCGAACACGAATACGCTAAAATCTATTCTTAGCCTAGAAAACGGTTACGAAGTAGATTTTAATCATCCGAATTCCATTTCCAAAGTACTAGGTTTTACTCGTGCGAAATACGAAAGTGGTTTTCACGAGTCCGAAAACGTAGTAAATATTCTCAGTATAAATTCCATGCTCATTAACATTAATATTATCTCGGGAAGCTACGTTAACGGAATAATGCAAAACACGATTTACTCTTTTTTCCCAAATGTCGGGCCCGGATATAAGATAATCGAGTCTCCGCTTAATTTAGTGTATTTGCCGATAACGTTACGAGATATACACAATATGGAAGTAAAAATTACGGATCAAGATGGTAATTTACAAAATCTTAGAGGCGAAAAAATAACGATTAGATTTCATATAAGAGAAGCGTAAAAAATAAAACGCATTTAAAAAATAAAAAAAAACGTATAAAAAATATGACTAGTTACGTGAACGTTAAGGTTAATATATCGGATGGCCAAAAGCAAAAACTTAAATCCACTATTAAAAAAGGAGGTTGTCCAACGAGTATTCGTTTAACGTGCGGAGATTTACGTGGTAATGACGTTTTAGCCGTTACCTCGTCTCAAGCGAAAAAAATAGCGAAAGCTTTCGAAAAAGGTACCGGAGTAACGATTAGAATGTCCGCTAACCAACTTAAACATAATACTAAGATAGAAGGAGGTTTTCTCGGAATGTTAGCGGGTTTAGCCACTAGCGCCTTGCCGGCCATAGCTAAAACCGTTTTACCCGCGTTAGGAGTCGGCGCTCTTTCTGGTTTAGCGTCATCAGGAGTACAAAAAGCTATGGGATCGGGTCTTTACCTTAAAAAAGGAGGTTGCCTTTGCCGGGTAGAAACTGACAGAAAAGGTCTTTATTTAAGTCCGTCTAAAGGTAGAGGATTAAAATCCGCCGGTGACGGTTTATATTTAAAACAGGGAGGAAAAATTTACGATGGAAAAGGTCTTATTCTAGGTCCTAATAGTCCTTTCGCTAATATTCCCATTTTAGGAGCTATATTATAAAGTTTATATTATAAAGTTTATATTTATAAAATAAAAAAGATGAACGTCCACAAATTAGGAGTAAAATCGAAAATTTATCGACCGAAAACGATGCAATGGCTACTTTATCCTAATTTAAAATATCCCCCGATAAAAGTAGACCCGTTAACTTGGAAAATCTTTAGTCAAAAAGAAATTACTTTAACTCCGGGGCAAGTAATTCACGTGGGATTAGGTTTAGGCTTTAAGTCGACTAAGGGCGTAATTCTAACCTCTTTAGATTATCATCTAAGATTCCAGGAATGTAGTTTACAAAACGAGATTAGCTTCGGAGACGCCGCTAATATTTTAGTCGCTATTACTAACAATTCGAAGAAACCGGTAAAAATAAAAGAAAACGAACTTTTATGCTTCGTTCATTATCGTTATTAAAAAATTTCCGCTCATTAAAAAATGGAGATGAAAGAAATTAATAGATATCCCGAATTACCCACGGCTCCTCCGGTTGATGAGGGGCAGGGTTATCGTCTGCATAAAATTAACGATATACAAAACTTTTTAGAAGGTGAAGTTGCGAAAAGAGAAGCTTTAAGTAAGAAATATTTTAGAGCCGCGAAAATAGTAGATAATATAGATACTGTTTTGGTCGTGCTTACCACAGCGGGAGGGATAGGCGGTATAGGTTTGTTTAACTACGGTAGTCGCGATACCCGCGGTTATAGCGTTAGAAGGTTTCGCGGGTCTTTGCGGGTTTTTAAGTTTAGTCGGAAAATATACCGTTAGAAATTCGACGACGAAAGCAGAAAAACACGAAAAGATTAAAACCGTCGCAGATACTAAATTAAATACTATATCGAGTCACGTCTCGAAAGCTTTATCGGATAATAAAGTCACGGACGAAGAGTTTCAACTGATTATGGAAGAATTAGAGAAATATAAGAAGATGAAGGAAGAAATTAGGACTAAATTTAAGAAAAAGATCACGAGCGAAACGGAAGCTACTTTAATAGAAAGAGGGAGAAGAGAACAGAGCGAGTCCTTTCGGAAGTTGGTTGAAAAACATCACGGTGGGCCGTTGGAATATTAAAAAGCCTAAAATTAAGTTCTCGTGCAGTTTTAGTTACGAAACGGGTTAAAAAAATAATTATATTAAAAAGATGTCTTTTTTAAAAATTAAAGATCCCGTACAAAGGGAACGAGTCGTAAAAGAATTTCTCGCGATAAAAAAAAATATTCGCGCTAACGAATTAGCGGAAAAAACGGCTAAAATAGAATTACGGGAGGATCTTTCGGAGTTATTTAAACCCGTTACGGAAACGCAAAAAACTACCGCGAGGGAGATTACGGAAGGTCTTAGACCTATTAAAGAGGGTATCGAACAATTACCACAAAGGTTACCGGGAGAAAGAAGACCATTTTTACCACCTTTTACTTTTTTTGGAAGACCTCCTACTACTCCCCCTCCTGCTTATATGTCTCCAGCTCCATCAGAAGCAGACCCTGAAGAGGAAACGGAGGAAATTTCTGATAAAGATACCGATTTTGGTCTTTATAATATAAATAAAAAAAATTTTATGGGTGATAAAGAAATTGTGTTTAAAAGGACGGGAGATAACGCTTTTATTAATATTGCGGGAGAGGAGGATTATTATAAGAAAAAATTTACACCAGGGTTATTTAAACTTCTTACCTCAAAAAAATACGATGAAAATGATAGAATTTATACTGCCACTGATGTTCAAAATTATCGCGATCTCTTAGTCAAAACTAACGCTATGTATGTTGATGATAAACTGGAAACTAAAAAATTAAAAACCAAACCAACAGGTATGAGTTCGGATAAATGGAAACTTATTCACTCTACTTGGAAAAGGCAAGAAGTACAGGAGAAACTTAAAAAAGAAAAAACTGGTAAAGGCCTTAAAAAAAATCGTTTTACCTAGCGACCCCAACGCGTTACTAGAAAAACTCGACTTACTTATGGCTAGTAAAGCGGCTGGTAATATGGGCTTAAGAAACGAATTGGTAAGCGTGTGCGACAAATTAAAAAGGCAAGGTATTTTCGATAATAAAAGCTATAAAAAAATAATGTCCTTATTATAAAATATGTACGTCTATAAAAAATGAGGATTTACTAGAAGGAATAGATACGGCGGAGCCAGAATTTTCGACAGCTTAGCGAACTTTTTCGCGAGACTTTTAAGTAGTAGCGCGGCTAAACAAATAGTGTCTTCCGCGGTTGATGTAGGAAAGAGCGTCGCTAAGGAAGGAGCGAAAAAAGCTTTAGAAGCAGGAAAAAGCGCCGCGGTAGATGTGGGAAAAAAGTTAATCGAAAAGGCTTTAACGCGGAAATCTAAGAAAATTTTGAAAAAGTATGACGCTATACCCGCGCCGGCAACGTCTACGACTTCGAAAAATGTAAACGCTTTAATAGATGGAAGTGGTAACGATCCGATCACGATACAAGAATTAGTTAAAAAATTAAATAGCGGTACGGGGATTAAAACGACTTAAAAAGTTATAATAATTTAAAAATTATTATAACCTAATAAAAATGAGTATTTTAGACATTACCGAAACGCCTTCAAGTATTTACCTATTGTAGGCGCCGTTAATAATCTTAACAATGACGGAGGAGTTGTTACGATTAACATCGAAACTCAAGATATTTTTATGCATCCTAGCGAAAGCTATTTACTTATACAGGGCGAATTAACAAAAAATGATGGCACGAGATACGCGGATGCCGATAACGTTACTTTAACGAACAACGGCCTAATGTATCTTTTTAGCTCTATTAAGTACGAACTTTCGGGGAAAGAGATTGAACTAATAAATCATCCAGGATGGGCTACCACAATGCTCGGATTGTTAAAATATGATGACGATTTTTCTAAATCACGGGGGTTGAATCAGTTATGGTATAAAGATACAGCAGCCTGGTGGATAATAATAATGGCTTTGCAGTTAGACAATCGCTAATTATTCGAAAGCCACATAACAAAGGCGCATTCGGTTTTAGTGTACCGTTGAAACATATTTTCGGTTTTTGCGAAGATTACGATAAAGTCTTATACGGAATGAAACAAACTCTTTCCCTTTCAAGAACCGGTAATAATAACGCTATTTTTAGAGTCGCTGGTGTTGATGATGGTAAGGTTATCCTGACTAAAATAGCGTGGTATATGCCGCACGTATTACCCACGGATAAGTATAAAATGGAACTTTATAAACATATCCAGAACAAAGGAACCTTTCCGGTTAATTATAGAATGATACAATGCGATACCGCGACAGTTCCTCAAACGACATCATTTACTTGGAGACTCGCCGTTAAAACGTCGCCGGAGTTTCCGCGTTACATTATAGTCGGTTTTCAAACGGCTAGACAAAACCATCAAGAACAAAATCCGGCCTTATTTAACCACCTTCAAGTTACGGATATTCACGTTACGTTAAATTCTTTTAAATATCCTAGAGCCGACTATTCGCTTTCGTTTGCCGATCATCAATTTAGTAGAGCGTATGACGATGCCGCTAAGTTTAGATCTAAGTTTTTTCTAATGGATGATTTAGCGTCAAATCCTAACTTTACCCCGTTAGAGTACAGAGATTTGTATCCCTTGTTTTTCTTCGATGTTAGTAAACAAAGCGGAAGATTAAAATATTCCGTAACCGATATTCACGTAAAAGCGCATTTTAACGCTAATCCGGACGCAGACACGCACGCGTACGCCGTTATACTTAGCGATAGGGTAATAAACTTCCAGTCTGACGGAAATAAAATGAGCGTAGTGTATTAAAATTTTATTACGAAAATCGTAATAAAATTGAATACCGTTTTTAAATTTTTTGACACATTAAAAAATTATGGAATTTAATAGACTTACGGTAAAAGATCTGAAAAATTTAGCTAGGACAAGAGGTAACAGGGGATACTCGAGACTTAGGCGAGATCAATTAATTAATCTTTTAAGTAATCCCGGTACGCCGATATTAGATAGAGATAACGAAAATATAAGGACTCCCGTTTTACGACCGACTATCGCCCCGCCGCCTACAGTAGCGAGAGTACGAGTAACTCCGCCTAGGCAACAGCGACAGCTCGACGATTTATTAAGAAGTTTAGAAAGAGTTAGAGAAGTTCCTAGAAGTATTTTACCCGAACTTGGCGCGCTTAAAGATAAGATCGAGAAGTTATATAGTAAACAAAAACTAATAAAGGTCGAAAAAAGTCACTCGGCTCTTAAAAACTGGGCCGAACAATACACAATACCCGGAATAAACGTTGATACGCCCCACGAGTTTTTAAAATTTGCGAGACCCGAGATGGTAAAAGTTTTAGAAAATAAGCGGAATATTAAAGTAAAAATGGTTCTTCAATGCATTATGACTAGAGTGGGCGATAAAAATAGAGTGGAACTGGTAGAAGCTAATTTTTCTTCCGAAATAAACGAAATTAATTTAAGGGGAAGCAACGCGGGCGAATTATACGATATTATGATAGGTCGAATTTTAGAAAATCTCCAAAACTTCGTAATGGAAGACAGCGGATGGGATTTTCTTTCCGTAAAACATTTAAAGTTACATACGGCCGTTTATGAACCTTTAAGAGCTACGGGATATATAGTACTACCCGATTGGGTTTCGAACAAAAAAGCGTGTATTAACCCGAAAAATTACGACAATAAATGTTTTTCATGGTGCGTTTTAATAGCGATAAATCCTAGGGCTAATCATCCCGAAAGAATCGATAGAGATTTGCGATCGAGGGAAAATAGCTTAAACATGAAAGGAATAGAATATCCCGTCACGACGCACGATATAGATAAGTTCGAAAAACAAAATCCAGAAATTAGCGTAAACGTTTATAGTTTCGGCGAAGAAAAAAAATTTTATCCGTTAAGAATTACGAAAAACGAGCGAGATAAACACGTCGATTTACTTTACTTTACGAACGGAATAATAAATAGCCACTACGTCGTTATAAAAGATTTTAGTCGCTTAATGAGTAGTCAAATATCAAGTAACCGCCGTAAAAAGTATTTTTGTAAAAGATGCGCGAATCCTTTCGGAAGCGAAAAACTTTTACAAAAACATAAAAAATATTGCGCCGATCACGAAGCGGTTTTTTTTAAAAATGCCCGAGGAGGGTAGCGTGTTACAGTTCGAAAATCACGATAGAAAAATAGAGTTTCCCGTCGCTATATACGCCGATTTCGAAAGCGTACTATTACCCGTAGAAACTTGTCAGCCGAGCGAAAAGGAAAGTTATACTATAAAAAGGCAAAAGCACGTTCCTTGCAGTTTTTACTATATTATAATATTTTCTAACGGAATAAGACGGCCTATAGAAAGAAATTATACCGGAAAAGACGCCGATGAAAAATTTATGGAAACGTTAATCGGCGATGTAGAAAAAATCGTTAGAAAATATCACGAAGACCCGGTTCCTATTAAAATAACCGAAGAGGAAGAAATAAAACACGAAAGAGAAACTAATTGTTATATTTGTAACGGGGAATTTACTCCCGAAAATTATAAGGTAAAAGACCATTGTCATTTTACCGGTAAATACAGAGGAGCCGCCCACACGAGCTGTAATCTTAAAGCGAGAATTCCCAACTTTACGCCCGTTTATTTTCATAATTTAAGCGGTTACGACGCTCATCTTTTTATTAAGATTCTCGGTAGAACTTACGGTTACATCGATTGTATACCGAACAACGAGGAAAAATACATTAGCTTTAGTAAAACTATCTGGGTAGGGAAAAAAATATCTCATAAAATTAGGTTTCTCGATAGCTTTAAGTTTATGTCTTCGAGTTTAGATAATCTCGCGAAAAATTTAAGCGAAAACCAGTTAAATATTTTATCGAGATATTTTTCGAAGGAACATTTACCGCTAGTTAGAAGAAAGGGGGTTTTTCCTTACGATTACTTAGACTCTTTCGAAAGATTAGAAGAAACTCGACTGCCGCCTAAAGAAAAATTTTATTCGAGTTTAAATAAAGAAAATATTAGCGACGAAGATTATGAACACGCTAAAAATGTATGGAATACTTTTAACGCGAAAACTTTTAAATTTATTTAGAACTTTACAATAAGGTGGACGTTTTACTTTTAGCGGATGTATTCGAAAACTTTAGGGACGTATGCCGTAAACACTACGAATTAGACCCTTGTTGGTATTTTACTACGCCCGGGTTAGCGTATGACGCGATGTTAAAGAAAACTGGAGTAAAACTAGAACTTTTAACGGACGTCGAAATGCTCTTAATGGTCGAAAAAGGTATCAGAGGCGGCGTAGCTATGTGTAGTAAAAGGTATTCTAAGGCTAATAATAAATACGCGGGTAAATATTACGACGAAAATAAACTGCCGAAATACTTAATATATATAGACGCGAACAGTCTTTACCCTTGGGCTATGAGTCAATTATTACCCGTTCGAGGTTTCAAATGGATGAGCGAAAAAGAATTAGGGGGGTGGGAAAATATACCCTGCCTTTTAGAAGTCGATTTAGAATATCCCGAAGAGTTACACGATTTACATAACGATTTTCCTTTAGCGCCCGAGCGTTTAAAAATAAAAAAGGTAGAAAAATTAATACCTAATTTAAACGATAAAGAAAATTACGTTATACATCACGAAGCTTTAAAAACGTGTTTAGAGTTAGGTTTAAAGATTAAAAAAATACATCGCGGAATTAAATTCGAGGAAAATTCGGACCAGGATTAATTTCGATATCACCAGATAAGATCAACAATAATATTATAATGATATGAAGCAGCAGGTTGATTTTTATAGACAGGAAAAAAGTTTTAAAGTTCGAATAAATCTTTAACTTGAAAAGAGAAACAAATAACTTTAAGAACTTGCAGAAAATATCACACAAGGTCAAGATAAAAAGAGAACGTATCCTGCAGAAATGTGTATTTGCGTGAAAAATTCCAATAGCGGCGCGCCAGACAGCAATATCAGTACCTACGGTGGATGGAACGCATCATTATTGATATGACGCGCCGACATTGGGGTTTTCACCAAATCGAGAAACACTGCCCTGAACTGAAGACACCGACTGACCCAAGAGTTCCCCTTAAAAGAATTGAACATAAGTTTAATGATAAGAAAAATGTAAAAAACAAAAGTTCTAACAATAAGTGTATGAAGGGAATGGAAAATGGTATGGCGGTTATGTCAACCATAGGGCGAAGAGTAGCGTATATTTTCGTGTATGTTAAAACACTGGATTTTCAATCGAAATATAAGCACAATTAAAAGAATAGTAATGGGCCCAACATTTTGTCCAACCTTGTTTCTACACTACACCATTTACCGTTTACAGCAAATCACCCGATATTATATAGTTTATGTTATGTTACAGCTATCAACGGTTGGCCTCCAAAACAAAAAAACCATGGCTCGAATAAACCGTTATTTCGATTTTTGGGGGCAAAAACATCGACAAATATTGCATTGAAATATAAAGTAAGTTATCTGATAATATACAACTATTAACACTGGTGCGTAAAGCTAATTTCATTTTATATACAACTTTTTACCCTATTTTGTACAGATCTGTTGTTGTTGTTGTTGTATTTACACTTGAATATACAAATACATGTATTTATATTGCAACATAAAGGTACTTTGTGACCCACAAAGCTTTTTGACGAACAGGCAAAAGAGATGGGAAAATTATCAGGTCATTACCGCGCAAATAGCACTAACCAACGATAAAAAGAAAATGCAGACATGGATCAGCAGCAAATCAGTGATGTCTGATCTCCGCACACGTTCCTTAACATGTAAAGTTTGAGCTAGGTCTACTGTGCAAAACTTAAAAATGATAGTAGACTTGTCTGTAACAAGAGTTTAAGTGGAGTCTTAATAATTTTTACAGCAAACACTTCTTAGACAAAGTTTACACATTAACAAAGTACATATCGACGGACAAATAAGTACAAAATTGCAATGGCATTGAAAATTTTACACAATGAGCTATGACTGAAAATTAAAGTTATACATAAATTTGTCGACAGACAAGCAAGTAAAAAATTGCAATGGTATTGAAAATCCTGCACAAGGTACTGTGACTGAAAATTAAAGTTATATATAAATTGGTAGATAAAATTGGAGTACACAATAACCAAGTGACAAACAACTGAAAGTAGTCGGACAATTTTAGAGTTTAGAATCATAATGTGCACTGAGATAAAAAAAAAAGAAAACTGCTAAACATGACTCACTGACCCACTGTGGACAATGTGGATCAGGATCAGACCACATGTAAACGTGCAGTCTGATCCTGGATCCACACTGTGCGATCAGTGCTCAAGATATTAAAAAAAGAAAAGCAATAACAGTACCTTTGGAACAGAGAGAATAAAATATGTACTGGTGGCTTGAAGACTTCAGATGAAGTTACTTAGAGAGATGAGGGTTCATGGAGATATAAATAAATAAATAAAAAAAAAAATCCTGACTGCCAGACGCAACTCACTGACCTTGTACGAACGGTGCAGATCAAGACCAAACCGCACATAAACGTACAGCCTGATCCTGGATCTGCACTGCGCGATTAAGAGAAACTGCCTTTGGAACAAATAGAAGTAAATTTGTGGGAGTGACTTGAGAATTTCAATGGAAGTTAGATAGCGCATATATATACATACACAACATACATACATACATACATACACACACACACACACACACACACACACACACACACACACACATATATATATATATATATATATATATATATATATATATATATATCCAGCTGCTAAACGCAACTCACTGGCCCATGCGGAAGCTGTAGATCAAGACCAAACCGCATGTAAACGTGCAGTCCGATCCCGGAACCACATCCCGCAATAGGGAGATACTAAATTAGGAGCAAAAAGAACAAAATTTGTTATGGCGGCTTGAGAACATCATTCATAGATATTTAGCAGAAAACCAAACCGCTGGATGCCAAACGCGGCCCACAGACCCCATGCGGGCAGGGTGGATCAAGATCAGGCTGCACATAAACGTGCAATCTGATCTCGGATCCACACTCCGCGACAAAGGGATACGTTCATAAAAGGTTACCATAGGAGCAGAAAAAAAATAGAATTGTACTAGTGGCTTGAAAACCTCATTTGAAGTTAGTTAACTGGATGAGGGTTCATGTAAATATATAAAAACAGACCCCTAGCTACTTAACGCAACTCGCTGACCCCATGCGGACAGTTTACATCAACATCAGACCGCGCGTAGAACAAGCAGGCCGATCCTTGATCAATACCGCGCCATAAGGAGATGTGTTCTCCAAACTGTTACCCTTGGAACAAAAAGAACGAGATTTGTACTCGCGGCTTGAGAACTTCCTTTGAAGTTGTACAGAAGGATGAGGCTTCGTGGTGATATGAAAACAAACTCACCAGCTGCCAAGCGCGACCCATTGACCTAGTGCGGACAGGGCAGCATCAAGATCAGGCCGCACATGAACATGCGGTCCGAACCTGGATCTGCACTGTGCCGCAAGGAGATTCCTTCCTAAGTAATATACCTTTGGAACAGAGAGAAAGATATTTGTACTGGCGGCTTGAGAACTTCATTTGAAAATATCTAGCAGGATAAGTGTTAAACAACCAAAATGAGTTTAGACTGGACTTATCGAAAACGGAAAACAAAAACAAATGGAGAGAAAATACTGCGTACAAAAAGAAAGGAAAGAAAGAAAAAATTTAACGCCAAATTTACACAAGGCAATATTTGCTTTTGTGTGACGGGGGAAATGTGTAGGAGAACAGAAAAAATGCAGACAAAGACCAAATTGCACAGATGTGCAGATTGGTCTCTGTCTCCACTTTCCATATGGACCACAAATCTGTCTTCACAAATTAAAATCAAATTGACCAATAACAGGTAGAGTTTCGGATGAGTGAGTCTGTAATACAGTAATCTATTTATAGATCACAATACAATGATGTATAGATCACAGAAAAAGTTAATGAAACTGGCTTTTCAGTCTTTCGAGTTCTTCAATAGTTTCTACCTTGTAGAGTTTGTTATTTTTGTCCTTAACCATGATCATGCCGTCTTTGGTCCATGTTCCAAGAATGTGTTTATCCTTGACCATTTTCCTCGCGTGGTAGAATATTTTATCTCTTGTGAATGTCAGATCTTCATTAATAAAAACGCCTTTAAAACCACTTTCTTTCAGTAACTTCTTATTACTATAGAACTTTTGGCGCGATCTGTAGCTTGTAAACTTAATGATTATGTCCCTTGGCCTTCCAGAATCCTTCTGTCTGCCTAGCCGATGACTGCGGTCTATTTCCTCTAGTGAGATATCAGCTCCTATAGCGTTGGCAACTTCCATAACTTTGTTATCAACCGACTCCCTGTCTGTTTCGATAATGCCAGATAAACGAAGACAGTTTCTTCGGCTGTATTGTTCAGCCTTGTCAACCTTGGATTCCAGTAGATCAACTCGGAATCTGAGTTGCGAGTTCTCCACTTCTAGACTACTAATTTTACTCTGGAGACCCTCAAGCACCCCCGATATGATGCTGGAGACCATGAGTGGTAATTCAACCTTTAAAGAAGCCTTGACGATATTGGTAATTTGGACAATATTCTCATCCGTGAGCGTAATGTTGGCTACAGGGAGAAGACCAGCCATTGTTTCTGTAGAAGATTCAGCCATGGATTCAGATGAGTGAGTTGCTGGAAATGGCTCAATCTCAGAACCTTCACTGATCTTTTCATCCAGTATCATTTTTTCTGAAGAATTGTGAGCCATTGTGGGTTTCGACTTTTTGGAGTCTAATAAATCGACAGGAGATGACAGAGTTCTTTTCTTGTTGTCTTTGTTTAACGGTGTAGAGTCAATAACATTTGCACTCATAACTTATTAATTTTGAACAGTATACCTCTTGATTTCTCAAGCGTGACTGGTATGCACAGCGCACCGTTAACCGTATACAACTGATCAAAACTATTCAAGCGAAACTTAGAATGATATGTAATTCACAATAGTTTTTCCTCAAATTACAGCAAATACTACATGTATGTCTAACTTAGTTACATATATAGCAAACAAAGCAAATGTTCCTATGTGATGTCTCCGATTTTCAAGGATATTTACCCGGTAGAACTTTCGAAAATTATTTTTTTTCTTCACTCTAGAAAGGAACGATGTTTACGTCTCCATAACCGGAAGCGAAGAAGAAGAGCATGAGTTACATAGTCAAAAGAACAAAAAAGTACTAGGTATGTTTAAAGACGAATTGAACGGTGACATTATGTCAGAGTTTGTCGGCTTAGGCGCTAAATTGTACGCTTATAAACGATTAAATACGAAAATAGACGCTCTCGGAAAATTAATATATGAGGACGAGGACGAAGACAAAAAATGTAAGGGTGTGAAACGCTCGGTCGTTAAAAACGAACTAAAATTAGAGAATTATAAAGATTGCTTATTTACGGGAAAAGACCATTATAGAATTATGAGCGTAATAAGAAGCTACGGACACGAAATTTACGCGGAGGAGTTGAATAAAAAAGCGCTGAGTTTTGAGGATGATAAAAGGTATATATTAGACGATAATATAAATACTTTCGCTCGGGGGCATCATATAATTGATAAATTAATATAAAAAATAATAATATATAATGATTCGTTATATATCATTATTCGTTTTCATAGCGCACATATATCTTTTATTATTAGCTCATCTTATATTTTATAATTTATGCCTACGATGTTTATGATTTAAATTTATAACTTTCGCGAGTTATAAATTTTTTATAAAAGATTACGAGCGTTTATGATGTTGTCTCCAGCCTTCTTTGCCGCTACCTGACAATTTACGTCCATCTTTAGCTTGTCTTAAGGTTTCATCATAACAAAATAATCTTTTACTATCATAATCATAAAATCTAGCAGCAAAGAAAGTTAATAAATGAGCAACCTTCCTTATAAGCGGTAGCATATTTAGTATGCATTTACGATGCCTCTTGTTCGTTCTATCTTCCTCTTCGGTTTCGAAAATTCTCGCGGTCTTATCTAAATTTTCCCTTAATTCGGATAAAAACGTTTTTACGTAAGGAACATATAATGACTCTTCGCTACCCTCGTGACCTTTTGCGAATAAACGAAATTTTTTCGCGAGCTCGAAAAGTTTTAAAAAATTATAAAAAAGTCCTTTTGAAAGGGTTACTTTTAGTAAAAAGTTATTTAAAAGTTCTATTTCTTCATCTACGTATGCTAAGACATCTTTTACGGAATGTCCGTTTAATCTATAATTTATATTAAATAAATCTACTTTTCTTTCCATTTTTATACCACGCTTTTTAGCCGGGGAAAATTCTCGGAAATTTCAAATTTTTTATTTCTTTAAAAAGACGCGCGTAGGATAAGGAATTTATAACTTAGCGGGTTATAAATTTTTTTTACTAGGTCGCGTATGGGAGTACTACAGGGAAGATAGCGCATTCGCTATATGGAGAGTACAATACTAGGACGCGTATGAGAGTACTATAGGGAAGATAGCGCATTCGCTATATGGAGAGTACAATACTAGGACGCGTATGAGAGTACTATAGGGAAGCTAGCGAATTCCAATAAAGGAGAGTACAATACTAGGACGTGTATGAGAGTACTCTCGGACGCTAGCGACGCGCGTTTTTTACATCACGATTTTAACCAGGAAGATGGTTAGTGATGATTCGCGCGCGCGAAAAACGCAAAAGTCCCAGAATCCGCCTATTGACACCTACTAACATTTTTTATTCAAAATAATGTTGGGGGAGAAAACTCTGGTAACCAGCGTTTTTTTTTTCAGCACGAACTTTCATCGTGTGAGCCAATTATAATTTTTCGTCTAAAAATGCTTTCACTTTGGGCTAATTCAAAATTTTGTCGTCTAGCAAAGACTTGTACAATGTGCGAAACGGTAAATTTCCTTTACAACGCGTTTAGATATGAGCAATGCTCTAGCAAAAGGGGGCTTAATGCATCTCCGTGATGCATTGTACCAAGCAAGTCATCTCATTATCACGGATCCATAAAAACCAGTTTGTCTAACAACCGACTGAATCATAAGGTAGGGTAGTCCTTTGACATACAGAATATTCACTAATAGCGAAAAGTTTCCGCCCAGGTCAGACTGCGCGGACTGCGCAGGCTGACCTGGGTCGATACTTTTCGCAGATGCATTAAGCCCCCTTTTCAAAGAGCATAGCTCAAATATATAGGCCATGATCAGGGTCGTAGATCACATATGAGTCATGCAGTCTTGCAGTTGGGATTTAACCCTTTCCCAAACAAGCCCTGGTTTTCACGTGTCTGCAGCACAAGTCTTTTGAAAAAACTGTGGGAAAAGGAGAAATTGCTCGTAACGAGCAATTTCTCCTTTTCCCACTGTGTTTTCTACCCTTATTGAGAGCTTTCTACCATTTTCATCAAATTTAATATTTTCGTCTGCAAACTCTTTCAATTTGGACCAGTCCAAATTTTGTCGTTTGGGAAAGGGTTAATGCATCTCCTTGAAAATAGAAAGGAGATAAAACGTTTGTAGACACTTACTGGAATTTAGCGTTGACGATCGCAGCGGTTTCCTTGTTGACGTCATATCTCTCTGTGGCTTGGTACGTCTGCACTTTCTTCATCATCTCCTTTGAGTAACCTGAAAGTAATAGATCGCCATTTAACCCTTCACCATACTATGCCTTGACTAAACGTTCCTGAGGGGGAATCCGTTGATACTCATTACGTTTACCGACATAAACACAAGCACCAAAACACTTGAGTCATCACTCGAGACTAATTGAGAAAGACTTTCCCAAATTAAAAAAGAAAAAAATGTACATATATTTTCATGAAGTGATACCTTTCAAGATCAGAAGCCACATTTATTTTGAAGCCAAAGTTACCGTGAGTCAAACTGCGACTCAGGATCGTGATGAACTTGTTCTTTAATTAGTTGAATCGTTTTGATCCTTTTTCGTTAAAGGGGCATTAAGCCATTTTTTTACCCAATTTATAAGGATGTGAGATTATGCTCTTTCTTATAAAAAAAAATGATGAAAAAACCCACGACCTTCAAAATCATTGTTGGCGACTTTATCCACTGGACCAAAGAACCAACAGATATTCTATTGAGTTAAAAATGTATTTATCCCTTGTTGTGCAATAAAGGCTATACCGTTACTAACGAAATAGGGAATTTTACAATTAAGTGAAAAGAAAACTCGCTGATACCTCGTGTTTACTCCATGCATTTCTATCTATGCGTTTGTTTTAAAGCCATCTTTATGAAGATTTTCTAAAATACTGACAATAGGAAATCTGGTTTAATGTTCCTTTAACATATTTCTGAAGGTGTGTGTCAGCTTCACCGAAACAGAATGGGGATATTTAGCAGGCTTTACCAATAGGAAAAATGAATAAATACATAAATTTCTACCTTTTTCTTTGTCCTTCGGTGCGGGAAAATCATGGCGTCCGTCCAAAAGATTCAGCAATGGCGGTAAAAGATTTTCCACATCCTCTGCGTCCATGTAGTATCCAAACTTTACCAAGTGGTAGAGCAGACGAACCACCTATAGACAGAAACACGATCATTTACAATAACAATTGAGAAAAAAAAAAGACAGGAAGAAAGAAAGAAGAAAACTGACACCCCTACCCATTTTCCTCGTCCTTGTAGTATCCAAACTATACCCAAAGGCAAAGCAGACGAAAAAGCTAGTGATTGAAACCTCTCACTAATAATCCCCAGTTTAAAAAAATGATCCGGAAGAAGAAGGCGTTTTTCAAGAACAAAAATGTGGAAAAGGATAAGAATCCTAATAACCAGCTTTTTCTTCTTTCCTACATTTTTTTCCTGTTCACATCATTCAAGCGACATTAAATTGTCGTCTGCGAATGGTTTCAGTTTGGATTCGTCGAGAAATTGTGGCATGGCAAAGAGTAAAACAAGGTCATCAACTCGTGATAATTCAGAAGGTCGGTCGGCGGGTAAAAGCATGCGATAATTTAACCCTTTACCAAACGACAAAATTTTTGACTTGTCCAAAATGAAAGCATTTGCAGACAGCAAATCAAATGTGACTTAGATGGCGGGAAGTGTCTATGATAGGTTAGAAAGCGTTGTGGGAAAAGGAGAAAATGCTGGTTACCAGCATTTTCTCCTTTTCCCACAATGTTTTTTAATAGGCCTCTTAGCCAGGGTCGTTTAAAGTCGGGATTGTGTAGTAAAGGGTTAACGAATACTCCATAACGTATAACTTCAGATGCTTCAGAGCGAACAGTGTAGATAAAAATCGGAAAATAGTCTTGAAACAAGATAAACAGTTGGGTCGAACAGTGTAGATAAAGATCGGAAAATAGTCTTGAAACAAGATAAACAGTTGGGTCGAACAGTGTAGATAAAGATAGGAAAATAGTCTTGAAACAAGATAAACAGTTGGGTCGAACAGTGTAGATAAAAATAGGAAAATAGTCTTGAAACAAGATAAACAGTTGGGTCTTATCGCTGATTGTAAAGGGCTAGTTCACTCATAATTATGATCATCAAGTGTTTAGATATCGAAAGAAAACAAAAATCTTAAAAACTGTACTGAAATCCCTAAAAAAAGAGAGTTTCGTTACACAGCTCACTAACCCTTTGCAGCAGAATTAGATATAATTAGCCTAAAATTCTGCAACGTGAATCCTTATAATGTTTTACCATATATTCACGTCCGATTCGAAAATTCATGAGTATTTACCAGAGCATATTCAATTCTTGTGTGAAGATTCATGGGCTTTAACCATAATATACATGTATGTTTTTTTTTCTCTGCACAACTAACATTGTCTGCTTTTTGCACAATATATTCTATCTTTTCATGAATAAATCCCATCATTTGAGCTACATTGGATTTGCCATCAGCAAATACTTTCAATACATCTTCGTTGTGAAGAATTTGGTGGGGGAAAGAACTACATGTATTTAGTTCTGCTTCGAGAACTCATGAGCATTTACCAGAGCATATTCAATTCCGCTTCGATAAGTCATGAGCTTTTACCGGTACAACGCTTTCCCTTCATCCCTTCTTCAAACGCATCATTTTTAAACCATAATCCATGTTTTCTACGATCCATTACAAAAAGCACAAGTAAAAAGTGAGCCACGCTCTGGCCAAAGGGAGTTCAATGTATGTCCGTGACGCAAGATACCAAAAGAAATCACCATATAATAATTTGGGATCTATAAAATCCATTTTGTCTAACACTCGACTAGATCATGAGGTAACACTGTCCTTTGACATGATGAAAATTTACCAACAGCAAAAAGGTTCGACCCAGGTCAGCCTGCGCAGTCCGCGCAGGCTGACCTGGGTCGATACTTTTTGCAGATGCATTAAACTCTCCTTTCACAGAGGATAACTTAAATAAATATTGCTCTGTGCAATCAGTGTTTTACCTGTTCTATCAGCATGTTGTGACCAATATCTGACGCTATCATACATTTGTTTTCCGACAAGAACTCTGCAATCCAGTCTCGTAACACAGGAAATATGGCCACCAGTTCCTTTACAATCTGTGGAAAAAAAAATAAACTCTGGCATTTTTGTACATTTTTCTTTCCATGTCGAGGGGGGTCCTGCGTGGCGCAGTGTCAAGGTGTAGAACTCGTAACCTGGAAGCTTCTGGCTCGAGCCTCTCAGGAAACAATGTGATTTTTGTGGGAGTGTCCTTTTGACAAGAAACTTCAGAGCCCTGGCCTAGTACTAATGAAACCTAGAGCATACATGAATAAGTGATCTGTCGCCGCGATATTGCTGAAATAATATTGAAAATGGTGTAAACAACATTCAGTCAATCAATTAATCACCATTCAACGTCTAGGACTTTTTGCTGCCTACATGTATTTCATGAAAAGAATGTAATAGTTTGAACGTACGGCGTAAAGTTAAAAGAAGCAAGTATTATGCTTGAAAGTTCAGAACATTTTTATAGTTTGGTTCCTTCGTGTGACAATTATTACATGAGAATAATGCATGTGTTAGGGTATAGAGCGTTTGTGAAATCATAAGTAACAAATTTTGTTGTTGATCTCCAACGCACTTGAAAAAAAAAAAATAGTTTAGTAATAGTGATAGTTTATGTTTCTTGGCAAATGATATTTATAAGACCCTTGGTTAGGAAAATGTGTATTCCCTTTTTACCATTTTCCACACAATCCCGACTTTTATGGAGCCTGAGAGAAGCCTTTTGAAAACATTGTGGGAAAAGGAGAAAATGCTGGAAACCAGCATTTTCTCCTTTTCCCACAATGTTTTCTACCCTAACACAAAACAAATTTCAATTTTCCAGTCATATTTATTTGTCGTCTGCAAACGCTTTCAATTTGGACTTGTCTAAAATTGTGTCGTTTGGGAAAGAATAAAGAATCAAATAATCGGTGATCATTGACAGCAGGACTCTGTACTTTGTTTCCAAGGTAGAAAACTCAAATCTTGACCACCGCACCACAGCCTGTTTCTATGCAATGCTAGTTTACTCACAAAATCACCCTGGCTTTTCTCTTCATCTTTAGAGCCCACATAGTCATACACAAAACAGATGTTTGGATGTGCCAGTACGGAATAGTTGTTACCAATGTCTACAAACAAACCTGCAGGAGAAAAAATATCAATAAAATAGTCGAGTATAAACTGAACGCAATAAATTTCCCATTACCTGGATAAATCAATCAAACTGGAATCTCTTCATCGACAGTTCTACAGCCTGATCGCTGTACCACGGTAGCAGATACACTGCTAGCAATGTAAAATGACAACTATAGTCACAACTTATGGCCTGTGTTTATATTTTCAATGAGCCACTATTGGTATTCGCGTTGGACTTGTATAGTATCGGGGTATTTAGTTTTCCCTTTTCCGGTGATTATACTTCATTTTTGACCAGATGACGAAAACTTAGACTCGCCCAATATAAGAATATTGTATAGTTCAGCTAAAACCTAAACTATACAATATTTACGTGTATTTCTTTGAACTGAAAACCCAATCTTTGTTTATGAACCAGCAGGATAAGTGCTTAGCTGGTGCTAAAATTTAACTGAGTGATATCTACAGCTATGCAATTTCTTACTTGTTGTAATGTCGCAATACTTGGCTCGGATGGCGTCAGGTAGAATGTCTGATCGAAGGGCCAAAAATGTCTCCTCCCAGGTCAGATATCGTAACTCCTTTGTGATGACGTTGATGGCGTAATCATTTCTACCCTATAACAATTTACAAGGGAAGACTATAGCCATTACAGTAGCATCATGCAAATCATTGGTTCCCAATAACAACGACATAAGACAACTGTAGCCATCATTTTCTCGTAATCGCACAAGACAACTACAGTGAGTGCTTCTGTCCTATAACATTTAAGAAGGACAATTTCGATGTCTTATTTGCCATTCAAAAATTAACAAGAAATATCTTTAAAAAAGATGGAAGGCGTAAATTTGCGAGCAAATAAGCAGGGGTCCTCAAAATAAACTTGTCTACATTTTTACCAATCACAAATTTCTATTCATTCTTTTGTTATAAGTACCAAAAAGTAGGTCAAAAGCCAGCACATTCAGATATGCCGAAAAAAGACAATCAAATGGATCTTTTCTGTGCAACAATTATTGAAGGAGGTAATTCTACAGTGATCTTGTCTACCCTGTAAGATTAACAAATCGACAGATACTTGTGGCGGCCATAAATGATCTGCTGTGGTCTCTGCATGCTTTGTCTCTACAAATTCAACATACAACATACGTGACCGACGTATTAGAATGACAAAAACCACAACAAACCATACACACATACCCTACAAAGTGCTATGTACAGATCCAATTGGTGAAGCAAAAAGTCATGTTTGTCCTTGTCATAAGAAGGATGCTGTTCCTGGAATGAGAGAAAATAGGTCTTTTTTCCTTTTTTATAATAATGTATTCCTGTTTTTAAATTCCTTTCATCCCGGTTCGTTATTTTCTGTTTACTTTAATCTTTTTTTTTTTTCTTTCTTAATCTCCCCCCTTTTATTCATATTTCATATTTCTCAATACTGAGAAAAAAATCAGTTTATAGTCATTTTTCTTACCTTTCTTTTTGGGGAAAAAACGATCCATAGATCTACATATAACATGTATTATTAATTTCCTTTTATACTTTCTCCAACTTTCTCCAGTTGTAAATTAGTTTCATACAAACACTTCTTCTCAAGCAATGTTGTCGTATTCTTTGTGGATTCAAAAATGTCACTTGCAAGGTATGACGATTCCCTCGAAATGTCAAAATTCAGAATAATCTTGTAACGATTCAATGTTAGAATTACTTACATCTACAAATTCATGTAGCGCATGCCAGTTCCTTCCTCCGTCCGTAGATATATAGAGAATGTTGGGCTGTCTGTTGATATCTTGTCCCCGCGCGGTCAAATATATCCCTTTCTGTGAACGATACGGTAAAAAAGCATACATGTATACATGTACTTAATACGTTAAAGAATTCATTTCCTGTCTTTCTTTGCATGATTTCAATCTTTACATCGAGATTTATATACCTTCAGTCCTGTCAACGATAACTTAATACAATGGATATACTAAAAGTTACTTAGAATGAAAAGTGTATGATGTTTTGCATGAATAGTGCGCATGGTCGTTAATTTGTATCTTGTTCCCCAGATGCCATTTTATTCCTTTCTTTGGACAATGGAAATCATCTAAACATGATTCTTTTTTATTTTTTTTCCACCGAAACTGTTAAATTATCGTATTATAAAGATAAAACGGGACTTTGCCGATAAATGTCGATCACTGCATCACTTTTGTCTTCTTCTAGGAATAAAATACCTTTGTTTCACTCTAAGTGTAGGATAGACTGTATATTTCAGATAGAGAACTCCAGAAGCTCTTTTCTATCCGACTTAGACCACGTGGAATGACGAAGCGTTGTTTGTGCGATACATATACAGATCAAATACTGAGCGATGATTGGCTACCTTATCGGAACCATGGTCTAACTGATTCTCTTTTCCAAGAGATCCTGCAAGACTTAGTGATTAAGGTGTAAGATTCTAAAAGATCAACACATATCCTTTACAGACAATAACTATATTTGGCAACATCAACAAAGTCTGTGTCAAAGACCGATCATATCTCCACACCCTAAAACAGATTTTCGCAGACAGCTTCGAAACGTTCTTGTAAAATGGGGATAAGAAACATTAATTGCAATCCTATGCATGTTGTAAACTTGTGGTCTGCTGGAAAACGAAAAACGTCGTTCGCATGTAGAAGATAATGTGTTGATAACAGAAAATTAAAGACATACCTGTTCACACTGCATCCATCGTTCCACGATATACGACTGGTTGTTTGGTATCGCAATGTCATCACAAACACACAACACGTGAAGAAGATCAAGAAATCGGTAGTTCTGCAAAGGAAACGATCGGCGATAAACTAACAGAAAAGTTACGATATAGTACAACACAGATGATGTAATCCTAACTCACAACCTCCTGCCAAAAATTACGGGAGGCTACTTGAAAACACCTTGGTAAAGTATGGATAATCAACATGTGTTACGGATAAAGGCCCAATAGCAGCCAAATATAAACAAAATTCTGTGTATAAAAGTACAGGTAGATTCCATTACACCATTTTTAAGTATGGCATTTACTGTAAGCCTGACGATCTAGTAAAGCAAGGTTCCTGTCACTGACAGAACAATGATAATGAACACTAGAACTGATGTTGCTAATATTAATTCTAGCTTTAATATTTGAGCCGTGCTGTCGCAAAAGGGGGCTTAATGCATCTCCATGATGGATGATACCAAACAAGTCGTCTTATTATGTATCCATAAAATCCATTTTATCGAACAACTGTCTAAATCATGAGGCAGACTGGTCCTTGGGCATACAGAAAATTGACCAACAGCGAAAAGTTTCAGCCGAGGTCAGCCTGCGCTGACTACGCAGGCAGACCTGGGTCGATACTTTTCGCAGATACATTGAGTTCCCTTTTCACAGAGCATGGTTCATTTATTTTCTGCCAGTGACTTGAACCTTGACCAACCGTAATTTAACCGATTGCCAGACTTACAATAATCGACATACTTTTAATTAGTAAGACTGATATTAAGCTGTATTTCATACATAGAACTGTTTATAATTTAGAGTTACTGGACCTTTAGGTAGCTGAAGACAAGTTGAAAAAAATGTGGTAATATGAGAAACCGCCACATCATTTTCAAAAGAGATCTGCTGCAAGACGAAACAAGTACTATGAACGAGGAAATAAGTTACATGAAGAAGATACAACAGGTTAAACATTTGCAGCCAATGATTTTATAGGCAATATTTTATGTGTACCATACCTGACTGGACTGTAATAGGGTGACAAACTCGTCTATCTGAGAATGAGATATCCGGTCGACGATCTTTCTTTTATCTCGAATCAGTTCAACTATCATCTGAGCCACATTGAGACCAATGCCACCCTGTAATAGCACAGAAAGGTCTGATAGTGTCACGTACAAGGTGTGAGGGCATCATGCTCAGGCAAAAGGGGGATTAATGCATCTCCATGATGCGTTGTATCATACAAGTCACCATACAATTACTGATCCATAAAATTCATTTTTTCAAACAACCGACCGATTCTTGAGGAGAACAATCCTTTGACAGGCAGAGAATTAATCAATAGCAGCAAGTTTAGACTAAGGCCAGCCTGCACGGACTGCTCAGGCTGAAGTAGGTCGATACTTTTTGCAGATACATTAAAACCCCCTTTCCACAGAGCGTGGCTCATGATTTTTTGCTTGTGCTATCGTTCCTGTCTGATTTAACTCTTTACCACACAATCCCGACTTTTCAACGACCCTGTGAAAGAAGCCTTTTGAAAACATAGTGGGAAAAGGCGAAAATGCTGGTAACCAGCATTTTCGCCTTTTCCCCACAATGTTTTTTACCCTGTCCAAAACAAATTTCAATTTTCCAATCACATATATTTTGTCGTCTGCAAATGCTTTCAATTTGGACTAGTCTAAAATTTTGTCGTTTGGTAAAGAGTTAAAGAGTACACTAGAACTCTTTTAATGGTTGTACAAATGCTTCGGTAGTGGGGTTAGTCCTGAATAATAACAATATAGGGTTTGAAATAAGTTATTTTTTCTTGTGTCTGAGTACAGATTAAATCTAGTTGTTCAAAAGAGGAAACTGATGATAAGATAAAACACTTGGCCTTGAAGTTAAAATTCATAAAATGATTTGACGCCTAATGAGTACGGACAATTATGCTATGCCGTTTTTTAATTTGATTGTGCAAGATATTCATAGATATCATATAACGGCTTTAGAGAAACGCCTAACGGATAAAAATTTACCTAAGAGAGCACCTTGACGATAGAAATTACTTTTCATAGCTATCTCTAGTGATAGGAAATTCTTTAGATTGCGTCCTGACGTGGTTGGAATTATCAGAGACTGAACTCTAACACGATACAAATTACGCTTGACTTCTCCATTAAGGTTACCTAGAATGAACCTTGATGTGCTAGAGATTACTTTACAGTGACCTCCGACACGATAGGAACTACTTTGTACTGCGCTGTCAGAACTACTTTAGACTGTATCCTGACATGATCGTGAATACTTTAGACTGCAGCGTAATGTGATATGAGTTTCTTAAGACTGCATCCTGACTGCATCTTGTTAGGGCAGTGCCCTCAGCGCCCATGCTTATAAAACTTGAATTCATGCTCGACCGAGTTTGTGTTCAATTTTTTTGTTTTCATATGCTTCTGCAAGTACGACATTGAGAAACTAAGAATTTATGTGGTAAGAAGAAGGAAAGAGAAGTTCAGAAAGTTAGGATGTTGTTCTGTATGATCTTGAAATTTCAAACTCAGCTGAGATGAGTATGAGAAAAGTTTTATAAGCACCAACCCTGAACACAATATTACTTTAGACTTAACCCATACAAATACTTGCATTTTTTGCTAATAGGGATAACTTTAGACAGCACCGTGAGGACAACGTTAGACTTAGGTGACAAGGACTACTTTAGACTGCTTCCTAAGATGATACAAATTACTGTAGTCTGCACCCTGAGAATTTTTTAACTGCATCATGAGAAATACTTGTCCCCGAGGGGACAGGATCTCATTAGACTACACCCTGAGATTTTTTGTAGACTGCACGCTTCAGTATCAGAATTATCATCGTCATATTTGAGGTTTCAAAAAGATGGGACAAAAAGTTTATTTTACTAGAACGAGTCTACCGAAAGGTCTGCAGACAAGGAGCAGAATTCCTTTCACGTCAAGGCTGCAGTCTACTGTGTCAATAAATGATGAAAATATAGAATGTGCAAAGTTTCACGTCAAGGGTACAGTCTGCAGCCTTCATGCAAGATCATGAGATTAAAAGCAAAGCACAATTTGAGAAACACCAGACATCAGTCATTATCTCCAATGAACGCTAACAAACTTGAAAACACCATTAAACTCGTATGAAGCCAATTGGCGCCTTTGTTCAAAATAATTTGACCACTTAGGTTGCGAGACTTGGGCCCACATCAGAGAAACAACATTTCTTGTATACAAATGATACACTACTGTAAGACGATCACGCCGATTCACGCCTACCTTTTGTGTGAATTGTGTCTGGAAAAACTCTATGTACTTGGCAAAGTATAAGGCGTTCTTTCTACTTTTACCAATCATGTAAGTATATAGAATCTCATACGCCTCTTTGAATATCAGAATAATGTTCTGCTCATCCGGTACGCCATCTAGCGGGAACTGTAAGATCTTCACTAATAGGTCGATAACCTGCAAACAAGATATAAATTTGAGTACTGCATTTATTGGTGGCTGTTCGGGATAGAAATTTATTTATTCAAATTACCAACAATGTCAATATGGTATAAAACGACCAAAAGCACTAAGAAAACAATTTAATACTCCTGTTACTTTAAAAGTACATGTGCGAGAACACTGAGACTTCAAGAGGACAACAAAACAGTAAAGTAAATTGAATGTGTTGGTCTTCTTTGCCATTTTTTGACGTTTCCTTGTTACTTCATTGCGAGAACGCTGTTAAAAAAGACGTAGGAAACGTGCTTTGTGCCAACATTTGTGTTCATTTTCTACAGTGCACATACAAGTCAAGCATTGTATAATTAGATGGTGTTTTACACCACTTTAAATAATATCACGGCGACAGCTCGAATAGAATAGAATGAAATTAAAGTGCTTTAGCGCTATTTCTAAAGAAACGATGAATATTCTTTGAACAGGTTTTAAGTGATATCACAACGATAGCTATCTTACTGATTTCTTTCTCGGGTTTTACTACTTTTTTCACAGGGGCTCTGTAGTGCAGTGCCGAAAGGATACTCCCACATGACTGACAGAAATCGAACCAGGATTTTCCTGAGTTAAGATTCAACAAAATAACCTCTTAACCCTTTACCACACAATGACGAGTTTTAACGACCTTGAGAAACAGGGCTTTTTAACACATTATACGAAACCAGCATTTTCTCCTTTTCCCACAATGTTTTCTACCCTTCCAAAAACAAATTTCAGCTTTTCAGTGACATTTATTATGTCGTCTGCAAATGTTTTTAACTTGGACTAGTCTAATATTTTACTGTTTGGTAGAGTTAACCATTAAAGACCCCCAAGGAAATCACCAAAAAGATGTATACGACCAAAAAGATTTACCACAGGTCATATGTTATCTTAATAAAACTAAGAATCTTACCCTCAAGTTTCTCATCAGCTTCTGTCTGTTTTTGTTTGGCTGGTTTTTTATCATCATAAACTTTCTTAGCTCTTCCATCGCCTTAAAAGTAAAAAAGAGTGTAAACATGTCCATTGATTAGTATTCCATGAAATATCAATTTATTTCAACTCTCTTGATTTTTTTTAATACACATAACGTTGTTTCGTTACTAACCAAAACCATGTAACGTTTTAACCCTTTCCGAAACAACAAATCTTCCACACTGAAGACATTCTGCAGATAACAAATTCGAATTTTGTAAAAAATGAACTGAAGGTCTTTGACAGGATAGAAAACATAGCGGGAGATGGAGAAAATGGTGGTTACCAGCATTTCCTGCTTTTCTAACAGTCAATTCTAAGGGCTTCTTCCTCAGGATAATTAAAACACGGGAATGTTTGGTAAAGGATTAAGACAAAAACCTCTATCATTAACTGCTGCGACAAGACTTCAAGGACTTTGAACACAATCTTGTCAATCAGTCACAATCAATTTAACTCAGCGGGTTGTTAGAGAAAATGGATTTTATGGATCCATTTTTATGTGATGACATGCTTGATATAATGCTTCACGGAGATGCATTAAACATATACGCTCATATACATTTATGCTTTCACCAGTACTACAATGAGACTCTGTACTGCTCTGCCAAAAAGACCTTCCCTTGTGTCTAGCTCCGCCTGCAGGAAACAAAGTAGGATCTCCGAATTGAAAATTCCAGAACTTGACTGCTGAGCCACGCAGAAGGAAATTAAAGAATAAAAAAGAAAGTAATCTACTCACTGTTATTATCTGGTGTGTTTTCTTTGCGTTCAGAAGAATCCCTGTTTCCCTCTGTAGTGAAGTAAAGACGGCATCAAGAATATTTAAGTAATAATTTTGTGTTTGTACATCTCTCGTATGCTCATTGTTAAATGAAAATGGTTACAACGCAATGGTCCATAGGACGAAAGACAGAGTGAACGAAACGTCACCGAAAACCGCAATTCATTTCACACCTCTTGCTCTCAGAAAGATCACGAGGATAGGCAGAAACACAGATAAATAGTAAAAGAATAGTAACTGGTATGCAGGCAATAAAAGATAGATAAAAACAGCATTTATTTACACAAGTTAGAAAAGATCCAAGTACTATCATGTTGACTCTGTTTTGATGTGAAAATTTTATTAGATCTCTGACTTTGAAGACGAATGATGTGTACATCGTGTTATGTAGTTGCATTGTCCGCAAAAACGTTTTCTCCCTTTTCCAAGAATGTTTTTTACTTTGTCAGAGAATTTTCGTTCACGTGTACCAAGTTTTAAGGGTCCCAAGGGGCTAGCAATTTTGTATCCAAAGAGTTGTCGTTGGGGGAAAAGGGTTAACCTTGGTTGCGGACAATGTAGGTTGAATATTGACTGTAAAAGCCTGCAGCGTAATCTTAGATCTGCAATGCTCGACATTATTGCCGAAAAAATTCTGAAAGTGCTATACTTGGGTCCCTCTTACTGGCCCAGAACCCTTGCTTTGCACGCCCTTTCTACACTAAGAACTTACATCATGTATAAGGTTGTGAAGAAACGGTACAAATCCAGCCACATAGTTGAACTCATTGACATGAATGTCTTCCACGTTTTGTATGGTAAATGCATCGTCATACTGGCTCTCTCCGCTTGCTGAAACCTAGAAAGTGGGTTAAAGATATATATATATATATGAAAAAAAAGATATCAGTCATGCTATGGAAAAAAGGGGGTTTGATGCATTTCCGTGATGCATGAAACTAAGCAAGTCACCAGATAATTATTTATCCATAAAATCCATTTCGTACAACATCCGACTGAATCTAGAGACACTGGTCCTTTGGCCTGCAGAAAATTGACCTATGGCAAAAAGTATCGGCCCAGGTAAGCCTGTGCAGATGCCCAGCCTGGCCTGGTTCGATGCTTTTTGCTGATTATAGCTCATATAGTTTAGCTGACAAGTAAATAGCTTGTATGTTTTTTCAGTATAGACATATGATCAATATACGTATTTAATGTATCAAATGATTCTTCTTCGGATCATGTTATGAACTCCGCAAGTGCACAGTATTGTTTCACAACACCTTGTGTTCCTTTACTTCTCTTTTTCTATTGGAAGTTATCAAAATCTTCCCATGTATTTTTAAACTTACCTTTTACAGAGTATTTAGATTTATTAGGTATTATACATAAATGTACACTTCCATTTATTCTTTATTATTTATTTACGAAGTTCCATTATGAAATATCAGATAATTTTTTTTTTTTTTAATAGCAATTTACATTACTTTCACACAAGGGGAAAAAGATAACTCAAAGAAAAAAGGTAAAGAAAAAAGGTAGTTTTCTAACAAGTTAAGATGCACTTTTTAAAAAAAATGGACTTTGTTTTAGATGTTTGAATCATAACACAAATATATATAGAATAAAAACCATACCAACGTCACGTTTACAGAGAACGATTCGATGGGACTATCCGCTTTCAAAACATTCCTTTGCAGTCAGATGTTTTGGTAAATTATATCGTATTGGTCCGATATAAATGCGCTATGATAAACATGGGCTTTGCCGTGCATACTCAGCTATAAGACGCTCTCCTCGACCGTAACACGAACCTCTTTCAAGTTCGAAATTTGAGGGCAAAGCGTCTTTTAGCCGGACCGCAACGAATTAATTTCGCTAGATAAGGGCTTAACGACCTTCTACAGACATACAAAACAGCTGAATTTTTTTCGAAAATAACTGCCTTTATACCTCAAAGCTCTGCTTCTTAATTTTCTTGCATATATTTATCTAACAAACAGAATGATGCTACAAAATTCACTCGTATAACTCATCGAGCTGCAAATGTACAGCAAATGCTATGCCGTTCTTTAGACCAACCTCAGCTGTTTTGACAATCAAACAAATCAAAAAGAACATACGTATACATGCACATGCCTATGTAACATGATGATATTTCAGGTTCATACAAAAACGAAAATAAATCAATTCTTGATAAATGGCATGGCATTCTCTTTCACTAAAACTAAAATTTACCCCCTTTTAAAAGAGTACTGATTTATATTGAATTACCACTACGTTACAAGTTCAGAATATGACTCATCATTTTCGTTAAAATTTCAAGAAATTTTAACTTAAAGGTTTCCATTTGCATATAGGATCAAACAAAACATGATCATCACATGACTGTTTGTGGATAGTACCGGTATCATACGACAAGAGTTATCTGAATCAGCTCAAGCTCATACAAGTCCATGCAGCGTTGGCAGGCAAGCGATTAATATGGCGATATAAGTAATTATCGAAAAGAGATAAAAACTATCAAATGAACTTAACATACTACAACTCTTTAGATATAAATTACATACGCTTCATCATTATACATCAATCATCGTTTTAATTCTGCGTTCGATCACACAACGAATTTCAGTATGTTTAGTACTTTGATTTGAAACAAAAATGGCACCCATGCATAACTCTGAATAAATGTATAAATCTTTTTAAATATTATAAAAGTAAGTCGGAAAAGAAAACACATGTACATGGCTGCCATGACAACTAACCTTTACACATGGGTCCTTAACATGAAAGATAATTATAATGCATTGGTTTCCATTGTGCAATTTTCCATGAAGACGAAAAATTCTATGACATAGTCTTTATACTGAACAACTCTTGTAAAATTGGATCATTATATACAATAATCGATGAAATTCCAACTATACGCTATACAGCAAATAAAACCAATTTATAGCATTTCCAAATAGTTATAATTTCCTGTTTAATAAATATATTCCCAACAGGATCAACAGTGGCCAAATGTAAACAGTTCTGTGTAAAATTACAGGTTGATTTCATTCATACCATCTAATAGATTAGAAATTATCATAATGCAGAAGGGCGATGCAAGTTAATTGCAGAACAATGAATATTAAAACTTAAACTAATGTTTGCAACATTACTTCAACAGATCGCCTGTCTTACAATGGCCGAAATGCTTTCATTTGGTATGAACGAAATTTACCTGTATCTTATACACAGGATTGCTTACATTGGTCGCTATTTGGTGCTAGATGTTAATTCCTTTATAATGCTCTCTCCGTCTCTCTGCTTTACTTGGAATATAGAAACAAAATTCATTTTTTTAAACCAAATACTTCCATAACAATATCTTTTGCGCTGTAAAGAGATGACTATCCCAAATTGGCTTAACAGACTAGTTAACGTGTGCAACCGATAGTAAAAATCCAAATTTTGCGATTACAAATTTCCATTAGCCTAGAAATTCTTGCCGTAAGGGACGGTGTAAATCAGTATTCTGTGTAGTCTGATCTCAAAGTTACACAGTCCGCAACGGTGCCTCAGTCGTGCATACGGGCCTAATAGTTAACGCTCATCATCAATAACACACTTAGGATGGGGAACAGAAACGTCTTAACATTTTGTAATTAAGGCACTGTAAAAGCTAAATGCATCGTGCTGGTGAAAACATTAACCTATTTTAAAAGCAGAAAACCTAGCAATGGAAAAATATCCAACTTCGGCCAAATTGTTCGGGTGTCTTTCGAGCATCAAGCATATCAAGAAATAGAATTGCGGAGAATGATAAGTAAGACTTTACCTGACGGACCATGGCGCTATCCCATCTTAAACCTCTCAAAGTTTGATCGTTTACATTCTCAACGTCTCGGAACTTCTTTCGAATGTAGTCTTCATCTGCCAAATAGCAAGCCAAGGTTTTATATTCTAATGTTTTTTTTTTTACAATTGGCTCATGAATCCAATCTCATTGTTGGAGATTCATGAGTTTTTTTTTTTCTTCTTCTTCTTCTTCTACACGGCACAGCAAAATGCTGAAATTTGGCGAAATGCTAACCTAAATGAATTTCCTGTCCTTTGCTCTTGACTGAAATCGACTGACCTATGAATCATATTCCAGCAAAATTAGGTCCAGATTTAATGATACATGTACTATAATGTTGTCATAAAAGCTCACACTCTTCGCAAACCTTGCCATCCAATTTTAAGCGATAAGTATCAAAACTTAAAGTTTTGGGTTAACATGTTTGCAAAGAGTGTTAACCCATAGGCAAAGGAATCTGCAGCTTGTAGAATTTCCAAGTCTTTTTTTAAGACCCCCCCCCCCCCCGGTTTTTCATTTCATTTTTCAGTGAAATGATTCACTATGCGAAAGAATTTTCTATTTTTCCCCCGACTTGTTTGCTTTTGTAAAAATCACTCCATGATTAAAGTACTATTCTATGACTATAAAGCACGTTTAGCTGCTCATTGTGTAGAAAAAGATGATAATGCAAGACATGTATAGTCTAATCTTAGATATGTACTACCTCAAAGTTTGTGTGATAGTCTGTTCAAAAGCAATTTAGCATTGTAATAGCTTTGTCTTTCAAACATACACAAATTGCACGTTTTATGTACTCGGCACACTAGACGTAAATACATAATGCATTAATCCTTTACGAAATACATTTTTTTACATTGTCCAACCCCAGAGCATTTGCAAGCGACAACATAAATGGGGTTCAAATAATGGAAATTGTTTTCAAAAGCCCTCTTCCTCCTGGTAGACACTAGATTGTATGTAAAATGTTAACCTCGATGTTTTATTTAAATATGTTATGTAAGAATTCTGTTTTTTTCGAGAGCCAAGTCTATATATATGCAAGAATTATGTTTTTTTCTAGGGCCAAGTCTACCCCCCACAAGAAGAAACACAAGTTTTCACCACCTACAGTACAAGCTTATTACAGACCTACTAAAAACTACTGACACCATTAAATTTGTTATTCAAATAAATTAACTTATTCCTAGATAACTGGACAGAGTGTGGCGATTATTCGTTCGATTGGTGATTTTCCTGTTGCCACAAAGAGATCCCTTAACAGAAGAAAAAGGCCTTTATGCTTTTCGGTAGTTTATCGGGATCTAAAGGTGGATTACGGTCTAATAATTTCACCCTTTTTTCGATCTTTCAACGAAAAAACAAACACCGTCCATGCCTTTAGGGGGTAATATGTTAAGCATAACTTTCGTACCTTTCAGAGCATGCAACCAAAAACCCGTTAAAACATGTTCAATTCTGCAGTAGCTTTCAAAACGGATCTCGTCTCGTTCCTGAAAAAAAAAAAAACGTTATATAAATATGTGTAGCAACGCTTGCTAACGCGATTATAAATAAAGTGAAAAGTTTTAACAGATAGCACCTGTCTTTTACCCTTCACACACGACTGACAACATGTTAACAATGATTGTATGGACTTCGCGCGACAAGATGTAATTATATTTTTAATGTGACATAAATTTGATCGTTCAACTATGGTCAATAAAGAGACCTTGAATAAATCATACATCCGTGCTATATGTAAAAGAAAAACCTGAAAGAGATGAAATCAAAGAAAGAGTAAAAAGATAGCTAAAATGCCATACTTGTGTCGATATTTACAGTCTGAAGTCCAAGACAAAAATGCTGCTACTACCCGTCCATGTTATATTTAGAGCTGGACAAGATGTAACATTTTGTGGTCAAACGATAACCTATGTAGAATGCCAAACTGTCTTGCGTGCTTGCGTGTGTATATGGTTTACAGAAAGTAAGGACAAATTTCTACAAAAAAAACAAAGGGCCAGGCGGGTAAATAATTACCTGTCTGTTAAAGGTATCATCCCTCATTCTTTATAATTTTACCTGTACTTATTTAATCATTTTTGTCAAGTCATGGCACGAATTTATCTTATCCAAAGGAACAAAGGGACCCCGAAATATTTCTAAACCTTAAAAACCATGAGAACGAATGGCACTTTCTTTGGACAATTTTGCATTTTCTTTTTATCAATGAAGAGGAAAATGATGAAAAATACATCTTTTTCCATCGACCAGGTTCTGCTTAAAACTTCAACTTTATCGGCCTTGCCTATTAATAGTTTTATTCTCTAAACAGGATGATTTAAGAACAAGCAGCAAAAAATAAATAAAACCGAACAAGATGCCAACCTTAAGAGTATCAGTTTTGAACAGGCAGACAAAGGAACATCCAGAAATAGGTGAACAAAGCGCAGACGGTATGGAAAAAATTAACAGAAGGGTAATTATTTCGTCCGCTCATGCGGTTGTACGTGGGATTATCATCACTTATATAGTGTGTGTTAAACAACCTGTCTCAGAAAGTTTGTGCAATTTTTGCTTTTTGTGTGATTTCGTAAGTTAAAGCAGGCGTAATGTCATATGATAATGGCAAGATAAAATTTTACAATAATTGTGATTTTCATAGTTGTGCAGCTGGGCGTTTCGATATTTATCCAATTTACAGTGGCAAATTCACCTGACTCATGCCCTGTGAAAAGGGGGGGGGGGGGGGGGGTCAGTAGGTGGATCTACAAAAGTATGGACACATGTCAGCTTGTGCAGTCCGCGCAGGCTGATACGAGTCAAAACTTTTTGCTTCTTGTAAATTTTCTGCATGTCCAGGGATCATGCCACCTCATGAATCAGTCGGTTGTTATACAAAATGGATTTAATGGGTCTATAATCATATGATAACTTGCTTGGTACAATGCATTACGGAAACGCATTAACCCTTTACCACACAATCCCGACTTTTAACGACCCTGAGGAAGAAACCTTTTGAAAACATTGTGGGGAAAGGAGAAAATGCTGATGACCAGCATTTTTTCCTTTTCCCACAATGTTTTCTACTCTACCCAAAACAAATTTCAATTTTCGGGTCACGTTTAGTTTGTCGTCTGCAAATGCTTTCAATTTGGACTGGTCTAAAATTTTGTCGTTTGGTAAAGAGTTAAACCCCGTTTTCCCAGAGTGCCGCTCATGTATTTAAGGCAATGGATTTTTAACCAGGGAATCCTGGTTCGTTCTGACGTTGGCGACGCTTGTCCCGTAAAGACTTGAATCAAAAGTTCTGAAGTCAAGCATCGCCCTCTGTCCAGCGCCAATATGTATTTAGGTACAAAATTATACTGCTTGACTCTTTACCCAACGGCAATATTTTAAACTTGTCCAAATTTGAAAAAAAATGCAGACGATAAATACCGCTCATATGATGAGATTCGTCTTTGCATGATGGGAAAAATTAGGGAAAAAAAGTGCTGTTTAACCACCTTTTTTTTTTTCCTTTTTCCTGCAATTTGAAAAGCTTCCACATCGGGTAGGGATTGTTTGGTAAAAGGTTTATTAATTGCCCTTTAACCCTCTTACCGCACAATCCCGCCTTTTAACGACCCTGGGAAAGAAGCCTTTTGAAAACATTGTGGGAAAGGAAGGGACAGCATTTCTCCTTTTTCCGTAATGTTTTCCGCCCTATCGAAGAAAACTTGCACTGTTTGAGCCACATTGAAACTGTCGTCTCCAAATGCTTTCAGTTTGGACAAGGCTAAAACTTTGTCGTCTGGTAAAGGGTTGAAACATTTTTGAAGCAAACCCAACTTGCTTAGAAGATAACTAGACAAAACTAGTGTTACTCTCTGCGAGAGGGAGAAAGGGGAAGGGCTCCATGCATTTTAAGTTTTTGTTTTTTCCTAGAGCTCTAATACTCGTACTCGTTTACCAATGGTTTTGCTCACGATTACGGCATTTAACGACATTGATAGAACGATTTTCGGTAGCCTCATCCTCAGCCCATTCCATCATTTAAGTTAATCATAAACCGATTTCCTTTCTCAGGAATTAATCGCTAAATTCGGTCCTGCCCCTGTCAGAAAGTGTCGCTCTTCGGTTAATCCTTACCAAACAATCCTTTGTATTTACGACACTGTCACACAAGAAGATGAAAAATATTGTTAGAAGAAGAGACATTGTTTTCAACCGTATTCACGAACCGTAAGAACAGTCTTATTTTCAAGGATTTTCTAAATTTGAAAGTAAAAAAAACTTCCGACTGCCTGAACCAAATGGTTTAGCCAATCAGAAGTTGCGTCACATTCGAAATCAAGAATAGGACTGAGAATGAAACAAAAAAATGGTTGGTGAATACGGGCTCAGGTGTTTATCCTTTTCCTACAATATTTTCAAAAGTCTTTTCCTTGTCCTTCAAGTACTGTTATTCCTCGATATCGGCACTGTCTGTGTCCGGCCGCTAAAGCTATCATAGAGAGTTCAACTCGTCGCTGTGACTTTATTTAAATCCTCGGATAGAGTTTTTTGCCTAGCCCGAACTCGTACCAAGAACCCCCGGATTATTTGTGTTTCGTGATACATTGAGCGATCGTAACTCCAGGACTTTTTTTAGAACATTAGTGCAGGACTTCAAACCAGGGAATCGATTATTCGATTCAAAAGCAAGGTCAATTTCTTTTCGATCATCAATAAAATTCATTACGACAAGATTCATTCCTCTCTTATCGCTGATCATTGTTTTGACGATGATTATGTGGGAAAGTAGCCAGTGGCTTGGAAAGAATATTGTGCTGGATATACTAAAAGGCACTCCAGGAAGGCATGGATAGGTGCACTGGCCGCCGCGATGTAAGTAGATTAATATTAAAAACTAGAACACTCATCAAGTGCCGGAACTTCTGATTTCTAGATCTAAGAGCTATAATTGTTGTCATTGCGACATGATTCATTCCTCTCTCAACGCTGATAATTGCTTCGACAATGGTTTTGTCGGAAAGCTGCCAGTGGCTGGGGAAGAACAATGTGCGAGGTATCGGTAAAAGAGACTCTTGAAAGGCATGGATAGGTGCCGCCGAGACAGAACTGAAATAATACTGAACACGCCGTTAAACCCCAATACTTTTCATCTTCCTGTATAAATTCACAAACTTACCAGTCAGACCGTGATAACTTCATTATATATTTACGTTTCTTAATTCCATTTGTAAAGGTCATATTTCATACACAAAGGACGTGGCCTTCAGCCCCAATGATTTTATAACACAGTGGGCGTACAATTTGGGTAATTTCAGTATTCCCACAGATATCTATATATCATATGTCACATATCTTTTTATAAAGATCTCATAGGCAGTTATAGTAATTGATCGAACGCTTTATAGTTTTCCGCTATCACACATCATCTTTTATTTTTAGCTCGGACAACTACTAGTCACTCTTTACCAAACGATAAATTTTAAACTGGCGTAAATTGAAAGCAACTGCAGACAACAGATTAAATGTGGCTAAAAAGATGGACTCTGTCTCTGAAAGAGTAGATAACATTGTGAAAAAAGTAGAAAATGCTGGTTATCAGCATTTTTTCCTTTATCCACCAAGTTAACCAAATTTCCTTCTGTTGGTCGGCAAAATTGCGGATTGTTTGGTAAAGGGCAAAACTTTCATGAAAGAACAAAATTAATCTATTAGCTAGGGAGGGTTCATATGGAATTTGAGTCTGATTGGTCATACAATTCCTGGGGAAAAGGATTTTGAAACGATTGAAGCGATTAATTCCTAAATCTGTTCTTAGCAATTGTACCATTTTCATGAAACATTATCAAAAAATATGAACCATCCTTCAAACAGGACGAAAATAGTACCAATTGCGTGAAGTTTAGTTGAAATTGGAGATGGTCGGAAAGTTAGTTTACGACATACGCTTGACAACGCACGTTACAAGCTGCACAAATGACCTTGGCCCGACCTAAAAGTTCTCCATGAGTACTTTTAGCTCATTTGAATAAAATACTACTGCAACTATGAACGAAATGTACGAAACACTCACGCTTATAACCGAGTGAAGCCGAAATACTGTTCGGGGATCTTCGTTTCCTTCTGCGAGGGAGATTTCACGTGTAGCGTCAATACAGAGGTATTTCCTCGTCGTCATGTGACGTAATCGGATCTGTTGTTCCCATTGGAGGATTTCACCTGGAACAAAAGATTTAATTCAAATTTTGAATTTCACGACTGGAATACGATTGCATGTGAAAAATAGTTCCCTTTTGCCTAAAATTCCATAGCTACTTACCATTGAATATTCCATTTTCCGCTTCAATGACCCAGAAAGTATTACCGGAAGTGGGTGGAGAAAGCGTCCTTGGTTTATGTTGATCCATCACTCGTATCCGGAAATGGACTGTTATAAAAGATCAAAGTTGAATGAAAGAGTTTATGCTTTGGGAGTATAGCCTGAAAAATAGTTCTGAAACATTTAAAACCTAAAAGTGTTATATCTCCCATTAATCTTTCTTGAAATACATCAGATTACGTAAGTGTTTTTACATGAAAACACCAACCAATTAATGCTGAGACAAGTTTTTATATAAAAGTATATGTACGCTTCTTGGTAGCTTACTAGTAGACTTATTCCATCGTCCTAGCGAGATATGAAAACTTCAATAATTTTGATTGCTTCACTTCTGTTTTTATCAAATTCAGTTGAGGTAAATAAAAAGGAGAGCCTCAGTTTAGGCAACATGATTATTATGGTTATTTTTTTTTTTGCGGACAGTCTACAAGAAAAAAAAGAACCCACAGAATATGGATTTACACTGTCCATTATTTTCACAGACAGTCAGGGCAGCAGATACGTGCAGGCGTATCTTGCTCTACACTCTCCGCTCTTCTATTAGCAGTTTCGACCATACAAACCGAATTCAAGGTCAGTAAACTTAACTGTGTTTTGTAATAGTCAATAATTTTGATTCGGCAGAATAAAGGTTAGCAGTACCGTCTTCTGTGACTTCCTCGTCGAACAGTCCTTCTGCCACCATGTAGGCTTCCAGTTCTTTGTGGAATAAACGGATGATACTTCCTCCCTAGAGTGAATACATTGTATCGTTTACTCTTTACCAAACGATTCTGTGCTTATTGGACCCTGATGTAGAAGGACCTTAAGATTATTTTCTCAAAAGAGAAAATTCTAGTTACCAGGGTTAACCTTGACAGCAACAATGTTTTTCTACCCTTAAACAGACATGCCTCATCTATTGACTACTGTTTAAATTGTCGTCTGCGAATGCTATTAATTTTGAAAGTGTCTTTTTTGTTAATAAGTAAAGAGTTAAAACTGAAGTTCCGAATGAACCAAACAAGAATAAGAAGACGACATATTTGAAATATTCGAGCGGAGACGATTTATACTTAAAATGATTTTACTACAAGCAATTTGTTTGTTTGATCGTGCAGTACATTCGTAAAATAGAGGATGGCAGGTCCTTTTGTTCGACCTTTCTGTCAGCCTTTTAAAAACTTATCTCAAGTGGATGAAGCCAAACGCAGACCTGCAGAAAATAGTGTAGATCCGCCCTTAACATTGAACGCTACACCGACTTACTTTTTCGACGACTTTTGTAATTGGCCGAGTTGTAATTCTAAATACTGCTCAGCAAATTACAAAATCCGTTTTTTAAACGATTTTTTAAGAAGGAGAAATGAGTCATGCTCCTCTGGCAAAAGGGAGTTTAATGCATCTCCGTGATGTATCATAACATAATTATGGATCCATAAAATCCAACTGGTTCAACAACAGGCTGAATCCTGAGGTAGAATGGTCCTTGGTTGCTTGAATGGTGTTTAACGCCGCTTTCAACATTATTTCGGTCATATCACGGCGACAGTTCACATATTCATGTATTCCCTGGGTTTCACCAGTACTAGCCTAGAGCTCTGAAGTATCTTGCCCACGAAAAATCTTATGGATCCAGTGAGGCTCGAGACCGGGGCCTCCAGATCACGAGTCCTACACTTTACCACTGGGCCACGCAGGACCCTAGTATGGTCCTTGGACATGCTGAAAATTCACCAAAAGCTAAAGGTTTCGACACAGGTTAGCCTGCACGGACTGAGCATGCTAACCTGGCCGATACTTTTTGCAGATGCATTAAACCCACTTTTCACAGAGCATGACTTAAATGAAAGAGGCCCGTTTTCAGAACTACCATCACCAGCTACATACCCTGACAAAAAGCTCTGTCTCGGTGGCAGCCTGTTTCCGGAATCTGACCAGTGTAAAACCAGATCTTTCCACTCCTAGATTTACCTCAGACCTGCAGTGGTAGTCAAAACAAGGACACAGATAATTAGAACTGTTATAGACCTACGAATAACCCAACTGGTTGCCAAATCAAAGGAAAAATCAAAGGGCTTTAATTAGTCGATCGATAATTATGAAAACTTCAGATACAGACGTTCTCTCGGTTGTACGGCCCTCATCTAAATTTCAAACAAAGCAGTTAAAACCTGAAGGAGGATGAGGGGACCCAAAACTGCGTCTACGGACGGATGGACGGCCAGACGGATAGACAACCTTATTCCAGAATACCCCTGACTTTCTTGAGGGGTGTATAATAATGGAGGTGAAAAAGTATTTGTTCATCGCGTATATGATGCTTGGTCCATGAAGAAATGCTTTAGTGTTGTAATTATTGCATGGTACATCGTTGACACATGTAAAATGTGACGTAAATTAACCCTTAGGTGACGAAGCGTGACTCACTGACCTTTTGCAGACAGTGTAGATCAAGATCAGACTGCACAGAACGTGCAGTCTGATCTTGGATCTGCACTGTCCGGTAAAGAGATATTTTTCTCCATAAAATACGTTAGAAATAGCACTATTCTGGCTTTTACTATCGGCTTGAAAAGTTCCATTTAAGTTATTTAGTAGGATAAGGGTTAAATTTACGTGTGCAGCACTTACCGACCTGTACACATTCAAGCATAATTCTAAATTTCAAGACTGCCTACTTGATTGACTGACAATGCACTGCTTTAGTCGATCCGATGGTTAATCTCGAAATTAAGAATACGTCTTATTTCCTACGTGGAACTCTTCAAGTTAAAGGCGTGTTTAGACTTACTCACGGGACCGCGCATAAACGAAAATCAATGACGTCACACATGAAGTACGAGTACAACCAAATGCAAGCATCTACATGTATACTAACGAAGGCACCTTTCATTGCGATGAAGTGTCTAATAAGAATATTAAGGCTTTCATTTTTCATTTGCGGTTCTCGTTATTGGTAAGTTAACGCTTTGTCTTTGTTACAGGCATCGTGTATATCTTGATAACATCGCACTGTCTCGCAAGACTTATTCATTTTCTTACCAAATATGCAGAACAGTGTTCAAAGAGAGATAATCCATCGGATTAGCGATAATAAGTATTGCAAGAATAGTTAGATTGTTAGCGAATGTGGCCGTGAACAAATCAGTTTACTCTTCACCAAACAATCCCATTTTTAACCACCCTGATAAAGTAGGCTTTGAAAACATTGAGAAAAGGATAAAATGCTGGTAACCATCATTACGGTATCTCTTTTTCCAACAATGTTTCCTACCCTTTGAAAGACAAATCCCATCGTTTAAACCACAATTAATTTGTCATCTGCCACTACTCACAATATGGACACGTCTTAAAATATTCTTGCTGGTAGAGACAGAAATGCAAAATATCTGGCCGTTATTTGAACTAAGTAAGATTCGCCAATCATATAAACTGTGTCTGGGAAGGAAGTTGATTATTGGGAAGAAGCTAAATGATAACAATGGAGACAATGGTGCTGATAAAGCGATACTATGTAGCTTTTATGCAGAGTTTTTCCGTGACTCGATTTTAAAGATCTTGTATTAGACACCCAGAAAAAGCTAAACGATAAGAATGAAGATAATGGTGCTGACAAAGCGATATTATGTAGCTTTTACGTAGAGCTTTTCCGTAGCTCGGTTTTCAAGATCTTGCATTAGATACTCAGAGGTTCTGGTATCGAAGTCCAATGGCGCCTCTGACCTCGTTGGAGTGTCCTTCGACAAGGTATACTGCAGGACTCGAGAAGAGTACAGATGAAAGTACTAAATCACTGGGATAAGTTAGCGGTTGTCTTGATGGGCTATATTTGATTTCTTATCTTCTTTAAACAAAACTGAAATAAAGTTTTATAAGTACTTTTCTTATAAAGTTTTATAAGTACTTTTCTTATAAAGTTTTATAAGTACTTTTCTTGTCTTCAAATCTTTACAAGACCACAAAATTTTGGAATGGTCCATATTGTAAGCATTTGCAGACGACAAATCAAATGTGGCTCAAATGGCGGCATTTGTTCTCCAAAGGATAGAAAACATTGTGGGGAAGAAAGGAAATGTTGGTTCCCAGCATTCTCTCTTTTCCCTACGATGATTTCAAAAGCCTAATACCCCTGCGGCATGAAAGATCGGGATTGTTTGGTGAAGAGTAAAATAATGATGCATATATTGTGTTTTATATAGGTATCTGTCACTTCATATACATGTATGTGTTGGTGTTTGTCCTGTTGAATCTTTTATCTTCACAAATATGGTTGAATGCCGCCATATTTAACTCAGGTCAATGCGACAGCTCTCTTATTCATGTATGCCTTCGGTTTACTTAGTACTAGGATAAACCTCCGAGTTGTCTTGTCAAAGAACACTCCCACGAAAAACCCAGTGCTTCTTGTAAAGAGTCGCACGCAGGACCCACAGGTTACGAGTCCTACACTTTACCACTGAGCTACACAGGACCAAAACAAATGTATTGCTTAATATAAATCTTAAACTGAAACATACCCAAAGGTGAACTGGTCTATTTGGTATCCGCTGCTTGCATGTAGAAAGTGGCCCGGAGATTTGATGCTCTCAAACACTATTTGGTCAAATATCTGAACCTGTGAGGAGATACAACCAAAAACTCTACTTAACATTTAAGACAAAAGACCCCCATGATTTTACGACAAAAAATAACCGAAAAGGCTTTTGGAAAGCATTGTTGGAACTGGAGAAAATGCTGGCAGCCAGCAATTTTTTCCACCCTTTTTTCTTCTCTTTAAAAGACAAATCCAACAATTTTCATTCATGTTCCAAAATGTATTAAATAGCCTTTGTCCGAGGGTTGTAAATATACGGTATCGTTCCTTTACAACTAAATCCGGAGTTTTAACGATCCTGAAGAAGAAGGCTTTTGAAAGCATCATGGATAAAGAAGAAAGTGCTGGTAACCAGCAATTTCTCCTTTTCCCATGTTTCTATCCTTTCATAGATAACTCCTATCATTTGAGCCAGACTAAATTTGTCGTCTGCAGATTCTTTCGAATTGGGCAAATCTAAAATATTTTTGTGTGGTACAGAATAGGCCTAAATGGAGACAGTACTGTGCACTGTAACAGTCTTTTTTGATAGAAGTAACACTATTGTATATACTAATAGCACATTGTATTCCGATTTGTCCCCTTTTCACAAAGTTCCTTCTGCAAGATTAAAGACGTCATCCTTCACGTATGGGCAGGCTGATCTTGATCAACATACTTCGGAAAAGACATATGCATATGGGCCATGCTCAAGCAAAAGGGAGCTTAATGCATCTCCATGATGCAACATACCTATCGAGCCATCACATAATTATGGATCTGTAATAGCTACTTTTTTTTAACATACCTATCGAGCCATCACATAATTATGGATCTGTAATAGCTACTTTTTTTTAACATACCTATCGAGCCATCACATAATTATGGATCTGTAATAGCTACTTTTTTTTAACATACCTATCGAGCCATCACATAATTATGGATCTGTAATAGCTACTTTTTTTTAACATACCTATCGAGCCATCACATAATTATGGATCTGTAATAGCTACTTTTTTTTAACATACCTATCGAGCCATCACATAATTATGGATCTGTAATAGCTACTTTTTTTTAACATACCTATCGAGCCATCACATAATTATGGATCTGTAATAGCTACTTTTTTTAACAATCATGTTAATTATGACATAAAATTGGTCTTTGGACGTACAGAAAATTGACCAATAGCGAAAAGTTTCGACCAAAGTAAGCCTGTGCGGACTGCAGAGGCTGACCTGGGTCCGGTTTTGCTAAAAAACTTAAGTCTCTTATTTTACTCAAATCTACTAAGGTTCTGACTTAAGTTAAGTTGTTACTTGTGACACATTTCAGAAACATTAACAGAATGTAGTAACGTTCTCAAATCTTGAGTTGACACTACGTTTCAGACTCAACTATGCAAATTAAACTGACTTAATTCAGTTAACAGACTTAAGTCCATTATTTTGCTGAGTTGAGTCCTAAACGCTGTGTCAACACAGGACTTGAGAGAATGTTACATAAGTCGGTTAATGTTAATGAAATGCGTCTGGAATAACAAACTCAAGTCGGAAAATAAGTCTGTTTGCAGATTTGAGTAAAATAACAGACTTAAGTTTTTTCGTGAAACCGGGTCCTGGGTCGATCCTTTCATATGCATTAAGCTCCCTTTTCACAGGGCATGGCCCAACTATATAAGTCGCCATCAGCAGGCAATGTGTTCAGAGAACAAGAGCACTCCATGTGGGTGCCAACACTCGGTCTCACTTGATTTTAGAAACAGATTGATTTTCAGAGAAAATTCTGAGTCTAAAAAGGGACATACCTGTGCTAAAACTATTTTGAGATTTACCTGCCCTATTGTATTGGTTCCCCTTTGTATAGTTAACACCTTGTCCCATTTTGAAGTATATATCTTCAGTAATGACATGGGATATTAAAAAATCTCAAAAAAGTTGCAAAGCGACGCAGACGACGATGCAGATGACGACCGGGCAATGACAATACTTCGAAAACAATCGAGCTAGAAGTAATTTCGGAGGTTTCAAATCAAAATATCTGTGGGCAAATACTTCGAAACCAGAGCTAAAAATTCTCTTTAAAAAAAAATCGTGTGATGGGAATTCTTTGCAGTAAGTTTGTCTGCAAAACGAACTCTTGTTACACGGATGCGGGCACATCTCATAGAACATCTCTCTTGGTGAATACCATCTTTTCAAACTTGAAATGAAAATCATAATGCATAGAAACTGGAAGCTAACAAAAAGTGAACACAGTCCGTATTCACCAACCATTCTCAATACCAATCTGAACCTGGGCTAAAGGGAACAGGGTCCATTCACCAACCATCCCCAATACCAAACTGAAGCTGGGCTAAAGGGAACAGGGTCCATTCACAAACCATCCTCAATACAAATCTGAACCTGGGCTAAAGGGAACAGGGTCCATTCACCAACCATCCTCAATACCAAACTGAAGCCGGGCTAAAGGGAACAGGGTCAATTCACCAACCATCCTCAATACCAAACTGAAGCTGGGCTAAAGGAAACAGGGTTCATTCACCAACCGTCCTCAATACCAAACTGAAGCTGGGCTAAAGGGAACAGGGTCAATTCACCAACCATCCTCAATACCAAACCGAAGCTGGGCTAAAGGGAACAGGGTCCATTAACCAACCGTCCTCAATACCAAACTGAAGCTGGGGTTCCATCCTCAATACCAATCTTAAGCTGGGCTAAAGGGAACAGGGTCCGTATAAACAACCCAACCTCAATACCAGTCTGATTCTAATTCAAACTCAACATATAGATGTGTATATTTGAGCCGTGCTCTGTGAAGAGGGGGCTTAATGCATCTGCGAAAAGTATCGACCTAGGTCAGCCTGCGCAGTCTGCGCAGGCTGACCTCGGCCAAAACTTTTCGCTATTGTTCATTTTTTCTGTATGTTAAAGGATCAGTCTACCTCATGATTACGTCGGTTATTAAAAAACGTGGCTATTATGGATCCATGATCATGTGATGACTTGCTTGGCATCATGCATTACGAGGGATGTATTAAGCCCCCTTTTGCCAGAGCATGGCTCATTTAAATGACGTCTCAGCACATCAGCAATCAGTTGGCAAAGCATACGTGTATTTGGAATGGTCGGTGAATACGATACGGATAATGGTGAGTCGTTTGGTCTCACTTTATCCTAAAAAATGTTACCTCCCTTCTCGTGCAATGGTCCGATTCTATTGTTACCCCAAAGCATAAGATCAAACGGTGAATGGTCGGTGAAAATGACCCCTAGGGTACAGGACAGTCTTTGCGTCAAACTTTATCTTTTAAATCTACTTAGACCTATGAAAAATAATATTTTCCACCCCACCCCCTTTCGAGAAATGATCGGATTATTTTTTCTGTCCCCCCCTCCACCCCTCAAAAAAAAACTGACATCAAACGGTGAATCGTATTCAATTACAGGGCTAATTCACATTGAAGCTGAAATGAACATGATCGTGTCGGGTTTATTTCACGCTAAAATTAGATTTATGACAGCAATCAAATTTGAATCCATCAAGAGAAGACATCTCTGAAATCGGCCGGTATTTTTCCTGATTCATTCTAAGTTTACTTATCTTTTTTAAATACATCTTAACCCTTATCCTGCTAAATAAGTGAAATGAAACTGTCAAGCAGATAGTTTTAACCCAAATTTTGTTATTTTAAAGGTATTTTGGGGAGAAAAATGTCTCCTTATCGGACAGTGTAGATCTAAGATCAGACTGCACGTTCTGTGCAGTCTGATCTTGATCTAAGCTGTCCGCCAAAGGTCATTGAGTCGTGCTTAGCAGCTTAAGGGCTAACGATTTTGAAAACTTTGTGGCAAAAGGAGCGATCTCTTATAAGGAGCATTTCTAAATCTACCTACACGCAACCGAGATTGTTCTCTGATCCGATCAGAACAAAGGGTGCCTAGGGATCTTTTCTTCTGTATTGTTTCTTTGTGGAACGGCCTTAAATTTTTATTAGACGATAAATTTTCAGACACAACAAGATTAAAAGCATTTGAAGACGACAAAAATTAACTCTTTCGCTGCCAACTACATGAAGGCCGACTTTTCTCGAGGTTAATATATATCTTTGTCTTTGTTAAAAGTTTAGCATCATAAAGCGGAAAGTGTAGATCCAAGATCAGACTGCACGTTTTGTGCAAAAGCTATCCAAGACGACATAGGCAGTGAAAGTGTTAAATGCGGCTCAAATGACTTTACTTGCCTTTGATTAGACTGAAAACATTGTGGAAAAAGAGAAATGCGGGGATATGGCTGAATACAAACGAGAAGCGAAGATTACCAAAAGAGAGTTCAATTATCAGAAACAAACTTTCTTCTTAACCCTGTTCTAAACGATAAAATGTTAGCCTTTCCAAATTGAAAGCATTTGCAGACGACAATTTCAATGAGGCTCATATGGTGCAATTTTTCTTTGATATAGTAGAAAACATTGTGGGAAAAGGAGAAAATGCTGGTTACCAGCATTTTCTCGTTTTCCCACAATGTTTTCAAAAGGCTTCTATCCCAGGGTCGATAAAAGGCGGCATTGTGCGGTAAATGATTAAAGTTCGCTTTCAATACAGTTACACGTCAAATATCGCGATTTATAGGCCAATAGGGTTGAACTAGACAGATAGATTGTTTCAAAGGCCAGGGGAACGGCGAGCACGACAAGCAAAGTTTTGCAATATTTATGACACAAAAGGTTATTTTAGATGAAACGAATTATGAGGAGGGGGAATATCGATGTATCTTGATGGTCCCATGTCGGAAATAAGGTTGGCAAAATTTCTGTTTAACTATCTTTTTCTTTCCTCCATGAACAGTACAGGGGCTTGACCTACTCCACATTAAGTCAATCTTTTGTCCGACTTAATGAAAAGGATTTGCTGTCTATAATTAAACGAAAAAAAAAAATTTCTATCCGCAGTGAAATCTTTTTGTAGAACACATAATGAAATATGGCTCAAATGATGAGGTTCGCCTTTTTGGGAACATTTAAACACGGTTGAAACAGGAGAAGATGAAAAGATGGTTGGAAAAAGGAGAAAAGCATTTTTGCCTTTCCCACAATGTTTTCAAAAATCATCTTCCCCCGGGTCATTAAATTATGGGATTTGTTTTCGTTAAGTGCACAGCAGGTCGTCGTTATTCTTAAATTCTGATAGCTCTAGGTCTGTATTCACCAAACATTCTTAAAAACATTTTTAGTCTTATTCTCCAGAGTTTTCATAATTTGAAAGTAACACAACTTTTGAGTGGCTAAACCATTTGGTTTAGCCAATCAAAAGTTGTGTTACTTTCAAATTTAGACAATCTTGAAGAGTAAGACTAAGAATACTCCTAGGAATGGTTGTTGACTATGGACCCTGTACTACTTTTCTTTTTTTATTTTTTGTTAAATGATGCGCAATGCATCAGATGCGTTTTTCGGTTCGTAAATGACCAAAAAACGCATTACAGGCGTTTTCTATTGTCGTGAAATACATAGAGGATATTTATATTTTTCGGTGAAAGATCGAAATTTATTTCATCGGGTGAACATCATCGGTAATATTTTCCACTCGTGGCTGCTCCACTAGTGAAAATATTACCGATGTTCACGAGATGAAATAAATTTTGATCTTTCATCGGAAAAAATAAAATATTCTATTTATAACATGTTTCCAAGCCCTTTTTTTTATTGGAACTTTCATCAAAGTCCAGTACAGTTGTTTTCAGTAATTCCCCGTGGTGTCTCCTTTCCCCCCCCCCACGATACAACGCATCACAATATTACGTAAAGCGCGAGAAATATACGAACATTACGTCATATTTATCTCTATTTGATTGACACGCGCTGTTTACCTAGGTACATGTAACTAGTGCGCTGGAACTACTGTTTCCGCCATCAGTTGAAGAGTTAGAAAGTATGAAATGAGTATTTTCACTGGTCGTAACCATGAAATAACAAACCATAATCCACCATTATTTCTCGATAAACTACCGAAAAGCATGAAATAAAAAATTCCATCAATGGCGGTTTTTAATCGGGCGGTAGACCGATTTGAGAGACAGAAAACTTCGGAAACCCGTCTACTCAGGGCAAACTGGTGTAACTGCAACTCGGAACAGCTTTTACTTACAGCGTTTTAACGCTTATTGGAGAGGTCATCAGACCTCTCCAACAGTGGTGAGTTTAAAAGGCAGACTGCCTCAGAAATTGCTGCCTAACTCCATGCTTTTCTGCGAAATTGTTCTGATACACAGTCTGTTTTATCATGGTTTTATAAATAAATCGAAATCAAAAAACTGAAATAGGAAATAGACTTGTTTTGTTTTTATATGAAGGATTTCAAAAAGGATTTGTTATATTGATTTGATTGCAAATGACGTTTCCAGTAGTTGTAATTTTTCATTAAACAAATAAAGCTACACACACAAAAAAATAATTTCGTTAAAAAAGAGAACACCGCGGGAAAAGATCACGCGACTTGAAAACGTGGGAAGGTCACTTGTGTGTCATGTAATGCATAAGAGGTTTCTCCTTTCTACACAGCGGCAATCATATAATGCCTTACTTATTTGTTTACATGTACCAAAATATATTGAAATTAAAAGCAATAAGCTATTTGAAAACATTGATGCTGACCTCTCCTGGCTTCTTTTTTAAAGAAGCCAACTTGTACCTGCTGTGATGACCTTATTACAAAAACTACTTTTGACCCAGATAACCGCACTTTTGACCCAGATAAGCGCAGGAATAGTAATTAGCAGTAAACAGGAGTTAAGTAATGTCAAATAATCCCATAATAACTTTTCAGTTATGTAATAAACGGCTGTTACAATTTGTTTAGTACTGAAATATGCCATAATTACAGTATTATCAAAATCTCTGGCCAGCAAAAACTGGAGCAGTTTACTTTCAACACGATTAGAAGAAATATGGTCAGTAATTAGCAGCAACTTTATGAATGAAACGAGTGCGAATCAAGTGTATTGGGTGATGTGAACACATCTTGTAGTCGTCTGCTGTCCATGTCATTCGGCAAATTTCGAGTGATCCGTTGATAGTTATACGTAGTTACGAGATCGGCCGAGTTGTGACGAGTGCTCTCCGTATATATCTGCCTAAGAGAAAACTGATATAAATGCAACTCGTAACAGCCGTAAGTTTAAAATAGTAACCGGCTGGTCGTTTAATGTTAGCGAGGCGAAGCGTGTGAAGCTGTGGGGACAAAGGGTATAGAGTTGTGTAGAGGTTATGGCCCTCGCGGAGAGGCCATTACGTAAACATTTTCAGAATGGACTGGCGATTCATCACTTGCAACCTTAGTACCCAGACTGTCCATTCGCAATACTGACTGATTATGCATCTTTCAGCGTATGATGTATTAACCCCTAGGCTGCTAAGTGCGACTCACTGACCTATTTTGCGGATAGTATAGATCAAGATCAGACTGCACAGAACGTGCAGTCTGATCTTGGATGTATACTGTCCGATAAGGAGATATTTCTTTTTCCAAAAAAAGAATAAGTTTGACATAGGATTATTCGGGTTTTACCACCGGTTTGAAATTTCATTTCAATGTTTCAGCGGGATAAGGGTTGAATTGTTTTCACAGTCCCTTTTCCTCTCCTTCCAGCCATGGCACTACCATTTTACACTCACTTACATGTTTCTTCTTGGTGAGTTTCTACAGACTGGAATCAGTCTGTAAACCCTTGACCAAACAATCCTGTGTGACTTTGAAAATATAGTTGGAAAAACTGTATATATTCAGCATGTTCTCTTTTTTCCACAGCGTTTTTCACCCATTTAAAAGATTTTCGAAATTTTGTCAAATAGAACATTTTCATCGTGGATAAAAAAAAAAACCCGAAACGGTCACACAAATAAGCTCACTTACTGTTACATTCTCCATATCTGAATCAACGGACCAGGGAAAAAGTCTTTGCAGAGAGTGCAGATTCAGACCAGACTGCTCAGAACATGCAGTCAGATCTTGGATCTGTCATGCCAGTTTTCCGAGTTATTCTACTCAAGACAGCAATGGTCCTGCAATATTTAGGCTGCTTTTCTAAGCTTAACATGTCTATTTTAACAATTTAGCGCTCTAAGCGTGCAAATGTCAGCAACATGTTTGTCTCATCAGCTATTCCACATTGGTCGATTCTCATCCTTTCCACATTTCAGATAAAGAGATCATGGCTACCGCAGTTATGCTCTTACTGATTAGAATGACTCAAATACAATTACTTGTGTTGGCTATGGACAAGTAAAGTCGCTTTTGAAGACAATAAAAGATAAAGATCAGACTGTCCTTTGAACGCAATGCAGTTTAATATCACAGACGTTCATATCTTAGATCTAATTGTCTGTTTATTTGGGATGTATATGGGGGGGGGGGGGGGGGGGAAACGACCATGAAATTGAAGTCTAATGTTTGATATTGTTTTCCTTACTGTAAAAGGCTAGTCGATTAACTGAGTGTTTTAACTCTTAACCAAACCATCCTTCGTTAATGCCCATGAGAAAGAAGTTGAAAACATTGTGAGAAAAGGGGAAAATGCAGGTTGCTATTTTCTCCTTTTCCCATGTTTTTTACCCTTTCAACGATTCAGATCATCATTTGGTCTACATTTAATCGTCATGTGCAGATGGACAAGTCTAAAATTTTATCATTTGGTAAAGAGTTGACGGTTAGGGAGCTATTGGGTATCTACATTCTTTGAAAGTATAATGTAGGAGAAATTTGCCAGCAGACGTTTGGACTGGGCGATTTGGCCCGCTAAAAAAATAAGTAGGACAGTTTGTCAAGATGAATACGATGTCTTGTTCAAAATGGAAAAATGAAAGGCCTACAAGCAGCCAAAAGTAAACGATTCCAAAGTTATAATGCAGACATATGTTATACGGCTTTTATATGTTACAATAGTGTTACCAAAGTTGCCAAAGTTACAGAAAAGAATATATGTATTTTTTCACTCTTTTAAAGGGTTGGTAGGTACTGCTGTTCATGATGAGTGATATTTAAAACTTGATAATGGGTACTGCTGATCAGAATTGTCACATATCTTTTACGTTCTATTGCTGTCGCCTGGCAAACATAACTTATATTTTAACCAATCGTTGAACTACTAATTTGTAAAAGACAGTTTAAAAAAGTGGGATCCTACGTAGCTCATTTGTAACGGTGTAGGATATTTTGTCCAATACATAGTTCAAACATCTACCATCTGATTTGTGATTTCAAACCACTGTAATTATTCAGTGTCGACCGATTACAGTGCTTACAGCACTTTGATTTTTTCTTGTCGTAGACTAACGCAAATGTATCAAACGCGTTTTCGGTTGTCGTACATGATCCAACGTGCATCGACGGCGTTTTTCTGTGTTGTAAAATGATCCATATGCACCAAACATGTTTTCGGTCGTCGTGCAATAATACAAATTCCATCAAAGGTGTTTTGATTGGTCGTTAAATGATCCAAAGTGCATAAAAGACGTTTACAGTCGTCGCAAAATGATCTGAATTGCATCTGAGGCGTTTTCGTTTGTCGTAGAATGATCTAAATTGCATTGAGGGCATTTTCGGTTGTTGCAAAATTATCCTAAATAGACAAAGGAGTTATTGTTTATCGCAAAATAATCCGATTCCCATCAAAGGCATTTTCGTTTATCGTAAAATGACCAAAATTGGGTCAAATCCGCTTTCATCCATCGTGAAATGATCAAAATTGCAACAAATGCGTTTTCGTCCGTCTTAAAATGATCCACATTATATCAAGGCATTTTTGGTTGCCGTAAAGTGATCCGAACTGCACAGGCAAAAGCTATACATATATGAGCGATGCTGTGTGAAAAGGGGGTTTAACACGTCTGCAAAAAGTATCAACCCATTCCGTGCAGTCCGACCTGTATTGAAACTTGCTTTTGATAAATTTTCTGCATGTCTAAGGGCCATTCTATCTCATAATTCAGTTGGTTTTCAGACAAAGGAATTTTGGGGATCCGTAATTATGTGATAACTTGCTCGGTACAATGTATCACGGAAATGTTTTCAACTCCTTTTTTCCAGAGCATGGCTCATATATCATGATACATCAATACTTTTGCGCTATTTATGACACAAAAATTTATTGGGCACAAGGCATGCGAGAGTAATGATGTACCGAGAAAGTCCCATGTCGGAAATAAAGTTGGCTAAAGTTCAAGTTTTTTATAGCAGAATTCCAATATCTATCGATCCTTAACCCATTTTTTTTTCTAAACAACCCGGTGTTTTAGACGTTGAAAAAATAAATCTTTAAAAACATTGTGGAAAGAGAAGAAAATGCTGGTGACCAGCATTTTCTTCTCTTTCCACAATATCTCAAATTCTTTCATTTTAAAGACAATTCAGATTACTTGAGCCACATTTCAATTTTCTCATCTGAAAAGGCTTTCAATTAGGGCGCGTTTAAAAGGTTTTGTAATCCGGTAAAGAGTTGCAATGAGTTGTCTATCGCAAGGGTTGTCCAGTTAACCCTTCAAGTGCCTTTCACAACTATAGTTGGTTCTGCGGGCAGTGTAGATCAAGATCAGACTGCACAAAACGTGCAGTCTGATCTTTGATCTACACTGTCCGCTTTGCTGAGACATTCTAGACAAAATCGACCTTGACATTCCATTTTGGCAATGCTCTTTGTATGGGGGCTCATGCATCTTCAAAAAGTATCGACTCGAAACTTTTTGCTAATGATCAATTTTTGCATGGCAAAGGACCAGTCTACCTCATGATTCGGTCGGTTGTTACACAAAATGCATTTCCCACATAACTATCGTTGAAACGTCTACCAGCGATGTAAGAGGACACAATTTGTATCACCAGTCCTCGGATAGAAATTGGCCGAGCTGGGGATTCGAAACCCCGATCCCCTGGTTTTAAGGTCTGTACTCTACCGACTACGCTACCAGGCTCGGCAAGTTTCTTTAAAGTAACAATAGCTTCCGAAAGCAAACAAAACGGGTGTTAAAACACATTTAAACTTAAATCATACCATTTAAAAGTATGGAAATTACTGTAAATTTAAATGCATTTTATAACACCTATATCGTTTTTTTCTAGTTGGCTTTTAAACGATTAACGCATAAACAACTGTGCACATTTGCTGTCAAAAATACAAACTGACCTAAAACAAGGCGTTTACAAATATTTTTTATCAAATAACATCCCTTGTTTTCAGTGTGATATACCCATTGCGAATTTTCTTTTATCACATAAAATCTCCTCCAGCAGTGTATTAAATCAATGAGTTTTTTGGGTTCCGGTTCCGATAAGTTTTTAGTTATGAACGCGTGAAGCCGAAGAAACCAGCCACAGCACGTGCCGGACTTTATACTACTACGCCGTTTTGCGGAAAAATGACGTCATTATTGCTAAGGCGTATACGCGTGAAAAGTTTTTTTTTTAATTTTCATGTGCAATAAAAACCAAAAGAAAAATGATGATGAAGTTTTTTAAAATTAACAAAATTGCGGAAATAGGTGGAATTATCCCCTCTAGAAATTGTTTCATTCTATTTTCGGTGTAAATGTCAAAGAGCTATCTATTTGTGTATGTACGAATTTGAAACCCAACTACAACTGTAAACATAGACCCGTGAACGGTATAAAGGCTGAAGGTGATGATGCAGGATACTTATTTGTCTGTTATTCGTTTTATGTGATAAATAGAATCTCGCATTCGTGTTTATGTATTATCATTTTTATCAAACTCGTTAACTAAAATGTATATGACGCTCGGCAGGGCTCTCGTCATATAATTTTAGTCAACTCGTTTGATAAAAATGATAATACATAAACACTTTTATCTTTCAACTAACCGGATATCCATGCAATAACACCCATGCGATATTTTTTTTTTTTATATACCACGGATATTTATAGATTTTTGATATACCACGGATATTTATAGAACAGTAAGTTCCACTGACTCCGCCCCCATCACCATTTATGAATGAAATGCATTCCAAAAATAGTAACAAGAAAATATTGATGCTGAACATCAATGGCGCCGCACACTAGTTGTTTCTGTAACAGGGCACAATGCATTGGGTTATTTCCTAATACGCATCTCTTGCACAATCTTCGTAGAGGTCCAAGTGGTGATACTGTATTTAAACTCTGGGCCATCTGGTTTTTGACAAGATTTTTAAATTTCATATCATTGAAGGCTATTTGCAAACTTCTTATCCATGGACTGGGCCATTTCTTTATCCACAGGACATCATTTGGACACAATTGGTAGATAGAAATGTTAGAGCTGTTGCCTTTCTGATATTTGATAGAAGATTTTGAAAAGTGTGCAACAAATATGGCTATGCGCAAATTTGTGACATCTGGATGGAGGGGAGCATATGGCAACTTTTGACCCGAAGGCCACCATTTGAACATACTAGTACTTGGTAGAGGTCATTGTAGCGATACTACACATGAAATATCAAAACTCTCGACCGTCTGATTTTGAACAGGAAGATTTTACATTAACGAAAGTAAAGTCTGTTATCGGATTGTGCTAAATCTGACACTCCAACACATATGTCTGGTATCATACAACCCCTCTTTATTATAGATATAATAAAGACTTGAATGAAATCCTTATATCTATATAGACTAGAGGGGTTGTATGATACCAGTCATGTTAGGCGCTCCAACATTGATTTACGGATGTTTCGGTAACAGACGAGTTCGGTAAATTGGACTTATAGAGTAAATTGATTGGATGTTTCGGTAACAAGGCAGTAATATAGTGCCGTGACGTTTTTCACACCCATGGCTTCTGTTTGTGCAAACGTTTTTTCTTTTAATTTGCAATTCTCACTCGTTTTCTGACGTAAATATATTTGTTGTTCTTTCCATGCTGTATAAATAAATACCTGAAATAAGTAAATTTTGATCACCATATCTTATTTTCGTTTTTCACCCATAGCTGATTCATGTAATGAATAATATACGATCCCTGATAAAACTCAGCCCTAAGCTTGTACCCGTATTACTTAATCGTCCTACAGATAACAGACTCCAACTTTAAGCCAATCCTCAAGTTTTTTAAAAATGTTTTATTAAAAATGACGCTATTCTTGTCAACGTTTTCTGTGTGAAAAATAATTTCTTCCGGAAACAAATTGGTCAACTTCCAAACCAGCCATTTACCCTCAGAACACCTTTCACTCTTGTTTCCCTTGCGACCGATTCAGACAAAGATCAAACTGCAAAGCAAAAAAAAAAAAAAAAAAACAGAGTCTGATCGTTGGTTTACGCTGCCAGCTTTTCTAAGACATTATGAGGAAGGACAACTTTGCTTTGAAATAGCTAATATTAGACCAGGGATCGTATATTGTAATATATATATTGTTCTGTTTCTAAAATGAATATAGCCTTTACTTTTTTCGATGCTCTAAGGGTTAAAATTATGGATAATTAACGTGAATTCAGAAATAAAGATAATACATTTGAAACATTGTGGCAAATGAAGAGAGGGAGTGAGAGATAGAGAGAGAGGCCTTGACAATAATGCTTTCGTGCATACTTCTTGTGATTTTGACCATGAACATTTGTGCCCATCTAAAAGATATCTGTTCTGTATTGTTCCTCTCCATTTTCCACACAGTTTTCAAATCTGGTCTGGTGCACAAAAATCGGCGTCTGCTGGTTTTAAAGTGCGTTCATCAATACAACACTGCATAAAAAAATCATATGCGTACTATTTGAGAGCGAAGGGAGTACTGTATATTGTATATAGACGCGTTTACAGCCTGTTTTCACACGTCCCATTGCCAACAAGATAAAGAAGTTTCCCGTAGATCTTAAAGATTAACCCCGGTTTGTGAAAACCTAAAACACCAACGGACAAGAAGAAACTCGCAGATCAGATTGCATGTAAAAGTGATGGGGATTGGGCATGTTTAGATCACACACTGCTCGTGCAGTTTGAAAAAAGTATTTGTCAAAAAAAGTATTTGCTACTATCTATCTCTCGCGCTCACTCTCTTCTTTTGCCACAATATTTTTACCTGTATTACCTGTGTTTCTGAACTAAATTTAACTATCCATAATTTTAAATCTAAGAGCGTCGAATAAACCCAACGGTCATTTTCATTCTAGATATAAAACCTATTTTTAGCAGTGTCAAGGTTTTCTTGTTCAGAATGTCTTGCAAAATTGACAAATGAAGATCAAAGATCAAACTCCGTGTTTGGTGTACTCTGATCTCGATCTGCACCGGCCGCAATGGCAACAGCAGTAATGACAGACGCTCTAAGGGTTAATGGCTGGTTTGGAAGTCTTTCAGTAAGAAAATATTTTCACATTGAAAGGATCATAAAGCATTGATTTAAAAAGAGATACAACGTGTTTCAAGTTTAGGATTGGGTATTGTTATTCGTTACCTCAACTTTGATTCGGGTATCATTTTACGTACAGCATGACAGTAGAAACATAACAAAAATATTATGTCTTAAAGTGTGTGGAAGAAAAAAGAGAAACATTGAACGAATCAGAACCAAGACTTTACTTGGTGTGAAAAACGTCACGGTGCATTACCACTATATAATTACCTTGTTACTGAAACATCCAATCGATTTACTCTATAAGTCCAATTTACCGAACTCGTCTGTTACCGAAACATCTGTCACCCCCCCCCAACATTGACCTAGTTACAGTTAGCTGGTCTTAAAAACACGATCGCGAAAGGAAAACAATATTTCTACAATCCATACAATACTAGAACAAAAATATAAGTGGGGTCACAAGTACCACATAGGGTGCTCTAGGGTCAAAGAGCTTGAAAATGCCTCTTAACCTTTTCCAGCGTAAGATATTTAAAATGGTGGCTTCGAAAATTTGTGACAGATAATTTTTGATCACGTGAGTTATTATTCGAAATGCATTTTTTATTTTTCGAAAGGAAAATGTTGATATGTCTACGATCCGTGTTTTTATCCATCTAACAATGAAAGTGCAATATATAAAAACAAAAACAAAATAAATCCCCACAAATAAATAAAAAAGTTATTATGGACCCCGATCTGGTAATCAAAGTACAGTAGATATAGGTGGATGTTAAAACAAAGCATGGAACCAGTTCAATACGGCTGCCTCCATAGGCACTTTACAAAACCGAATAAAAATATAGTGCCGCCGCTCATGCGGCGCCACAACTATTACCACAGAAAGCCCGCGAAAAAAGAACGATGTCATAGCACGCGCGCTACTTTCCGATGATCTGCCTACGTAATTCCTGCCCGTGACGTCATTTGAATGCTCGTATACCGCGTCTTCTCAAATGGAATAATCCCAAGCGATCTCAATCGCAATTTTCGGACGTTTAATTACTACGATAAAGTACTATGTATGTGGGTAATGCAATTTTAAAATGGGAGTTCCGACATAAATAAACTTTTAAAACTTTTAAAATGTATTTGTCAGGAACATTTTTCACATCTGTTCACAATGAGTACAAATCATAGGTTAAAAGATAAATAGAATACGTACATAGTGTTGTCGTAGATCAAAAATATCTAACTCGGTTGTGAGAATTGATAATTGTCTCGCCAAGGCTCGACAATTATCAATTCTCCCAACCTCGTTAGATATTTTTGATCTACGACAACACTATGTACGTATTCTCTATATGTAAGATCCTCTATATCTTATACACGTTTATTACCACGACTATGTGACGTCATTTTTTACGTCATTTTGTACGTGTTTCATGAATAGAAGTGAATGGTGTTTTTATGGGTATTACCGGGCGTGAATATATAGATCTAGATGGTTTTTAATCTTCTGATCTATAATTTGTGAAATATCGTTATGTGATAAAAAAAAAAAAAAATCTGATATTCTTTGGCTTTGGAGATAAAATTTTATTAAACTCGCGGAGAAAAAAGTTATTGATCAAGCCTTTCACGTTTTTCCTAGACTCGTTTAATAAAATTTTATCTTAAAGGGCAACTTATGTGGATCCTATATTTATCACATAACCTTTCTTGTTTTCAGTGTAATATACCCATTACGAATTCCGTCATCTTATACTCGTTTGATATAACAATTGTGTGACGTCAGTGTGGCCTCATTTTGTACATATTTCATACAATGTTTTTTTTTGTTTTTTTTTTTTGGGGGGGGGGGGTATGGAAACTACCGCGTGTGCATGGTTTTGCATTTTCTGTTCAACATCTATAATTTGTGTAACATCATTATGTTATAAGAAGAATCTGATGTTTTTTGGCTTTTGAGATAAAATTTCATTAAACTCACCAAGAAGAAATCTTAATATGAATATAGGCGAAGCCTAAAGGCGAGCAGCGCTACTTTGATGGAAGAAAATCTCCAAATCAAATGCCTACAAATTGTGGGGATTCCGGGACATTTCGGCCCATAACAATTTCGGCCCATTACAATTTCGGCCCATAGTCTAAATACCAATTGAACGACACTTGAATGTTTCCCTATTTGTTTGTCTGTCAGCTTGCATGCTCCGACCTGTCTTGCTACCACTCTTTGTGTTGACTGATTGCTTTTATATGACATTGTTTTAGCCGCTGGTCTACACCTTCGAAGGTTTGCCAAACAAAACAGCCGCGTTGTGTATTGGGCAAGGGAGGATTAGTGTCATCGTTTGAAATAACACAAAGGCATTTCCAGACTTGTAAACTTGCCAGTCATAACTACTTTCAAACTCAGTTTTAGCTGAAGAACGTATGTTTTCTAAGGATAGTTCATTATGCAGAGCCTTCAATAAGGACTAATTTCTAGGAATTTTGAAATTCCAGATGTCAGTTTAAAATTCTTTTTTTTTTTTAATGAAAATTTGGGAAGTTATACCTACCTCGGCAATACCACAAATCCATTTTTTCCTCAGTTTTACCATGGAACAGATGAAAGTGTTAATTTGGGCTTTAGCATGAAAAACGTTATAAATGCAATCCTTCTAAAAACCCCGTGTTGTTTAGAATTATTACATGTAGACAATGAGTTAGTACCCAAGACATCGATAGGGTTAAATGAGGTCAGGAGAAAAATTAAGTGCTAACTAAGCAATTAAATTCTTCTCTGATCTGGATGCTATAGTGAAATAAACTGAAAAACAGCTACCTTACCATTTCTTTGAACTTTTTACAAAACGACAAAATTATAGACTGATCGAAATTGAAAGTAATTTCAGACGTCGAAGTAAATGTTGCACAAAGTATGAAATCTGTCTTTGAGTGAGTAGAAAACATGGTCGTAAAAGGAGGCAAGGCTGGTTATCAGCATTTTCTCCTTCTCCGACAACATTTTCGAAAGTCTCTTTCCTTGGGGTCGTTATAACTCGGGATGCTGTGGTAAAGGGTTAAAAACATGAATCCTTGGTAAACAATCCAATATCACGAATTAAAAAAAAGCACAAAACAAGACTTATTGTGCCAATTATCATTGCATTTGAAAATAATTACTGAAGTTGCATCCATTCAATTATTTTCCACCGCCTTTTACACAAATTTTAGAGCATTCACGCCGACAAGTAAACACTCCCCCTCCCCCCCTTTCCAATCTACGTCGTCCGATGATAGACTTTATTTCATCAGAAATGTTCTGACCTTTTTCGTAGTAATTGATATTCCAGCTCTCCCACATTATGAATTGTATAGCATTTATAAATGTCAGCTCTTTAAAGTTGATATCTAGGTTAAAATTTCAATTTGAAGGGGCTATGATCGGACGATGTCAATTTGATACTAGGTTTGTCATGGGTTTTCATGTTTTTTTTTTAACGCATGCCTTGTAGTATTTAAAAAAAAAACATTAAGAACAGGGCGTTTTCATATACACACTAAGAATTGAAATCAGAATGAGATTGTGATACAAGTATTTCAAGACCTCAGATAAAGTGATTTTGGAGGAGAAATTTAGCACAAAATTGTTACAGTATACAAGTCAGGAACTTTGAAGTTCTATTGATATCAGTTGTCTTTCATCACCACTATTTTAGGGCAATTATGACAGTGTTATTACTAATTACACTGCTCCGTACTTCTAATTAGCACAATATGATTATAAAATACCCGTTTCACATGCACTTGGTTGTCAAGGAGACCAGATTCACAACACCCAAGATAATAAAACGCGACGAATCGTGTACAGGTCTAAATTCGACGGATATCTTAGACGATATTATGACATTACGGATACTGGATGTTTTAAACCCTTAACCCAGATTGGAGGACCCAAAAAAGAGAGTATGATTAGATTTGCCTGCAAAAAAGAAGGTAAAAAGATCAATAAACAACGGATTTAACTTGACCATTTCAGTTCCGACGGAGACCTAAGTATCCGTCGTGGAGAGCTTAAATCAAGATCAGATTGTACTTTTAAAGTGATGAAAACTCTTCAGTTTATAACGTTCGCTACCTGATGCTAAACTTAGATAATTCAAAATTTAGGAGATGGGAAATTTAGTTCCCAACTCTCCCACTGTCGATGGCAACTTAGTATCTATTGTGGATGGCGTAGGTCTACACCGGATTACACATGATATTTACAGTCTGATCTTCGATACAAACCAAGATTTAACGTCTGCCGTATGATTATATTGGTTTTCCTTTGCTCATATTGTACAATCTTGTACCATGTGTAAATATTCTACCGGGACGTAAAACAATACTCAAAATGTTTATTGATGCAAAACAAACAATATTTAAAAGTGCAGGTTTATGCACAAAACAGTTACTAACCGAGTTAGTAAAAGGACTCGTCAGGTCGTGCAATATTTATGATACACCAACCATGGGCCGAAATCGTTATAGGCCGAAATCGTTATGGGCCGAAATTGTATGGGCCGAAATTGTAATGGGCCGAAATTGTTATGGGCCGAAATGTCCAGTCACCACTGTGGGGGGTAGATCTAGATCTTTTTCTGATTTTTTATATAATCTCACTAAAGTTCAAATATAATTCATCTTGAGCAGAATTAAGCAAAGCACACCACCAGTAAAGAATATAGGCCTAGACAAATGTATACAATAAGTCACGCCTCTCCACCCTCCGAAAAAAGAAAAACAGGGATATTTCCTTAATGGACTAGATAGCCCTTTAAGATATTTTTAGGTTTCATGCCATTTGTTTGTATTGGAGTTTAACGTCGTTTCAACGGCTTTGGTCATATCAAGGCGGTCATTGCACCTACACATGTGTTTCCTGGCTTTCTTACATGAGTACTGACACAACTTCCTTTCCAAGCTACTCAGTACTTTTCTCTCATGCATCAGAGGTGAGAGGTGAAAAATCACCAGGAAGAAAGTTTGCCCCAACCGGGTATTGAACCCGCAACCACCAGGTAATGAGTCAGACATGCTAACCACTGAGCTACTTGGCCGGGCAGGTTTCATGCAAGAATTACGCATATTAGTATGATGCTGTCATATTTGATAGCATAACAGTAGACGGAGTAACATATTGCCAAGTATATTTATTATTTGAATGCCAAATTTGCACCTTTTTATTGCATTTACCGGTAACTGTCCAGTGTCTTTAGTGGTATTCATCTATGCTTAAAGAAAAAAAAAAATGAATCTGAAGATCTAAACTCTAAAAAAGCCCCTTTAACAGTTAACACCAAAAATCTTTTAGTAGCACTGATCATATAGGGTGATCATGTTGCTCAGGTAGTAGACCTACATCATAGGCTCAGGTAGAGCAAGGGGTTTGTGTTGGAATCACTTCTAGGGTAGCATTTCCTGTGGACTCTCATTACATTGTTGACAAGCTTAATTTGTGTATGTTGGCAGGTGTTCTTAATCAGGGAATTTAACAAACAGAAACTAGGAGTTGTTATATCAGCTTTGTTGCCTCCAAGTACATGTATGTACAGCAATGTCCTGTTAGCCAGAAGTAACATGTTGCAACAGCCACCATTTTCCCCCTTTACCACACAATCCAAAGTTTTAACGATCCTGAGGAAGAAAGCATCTGAAACCATTGTGAAAAAAGAAGAAAATGTTGGTGTCCAACATTTCTATCCTTTCAAAGACAAAAACTCTCATGTGAAATAGATTTATCATCTGCAAATGCTTTAATTTTGACAGGTCTGAAATTTTGCCGTTTGGAAAAGACTTAATTTATCATTGGACCTGTTTGATACAATGGATGGACAAACAAACAGACTGACCAATGGATGGGCAGAATTATCTGTACTTGAAGCAATTCTGACTCGTTGATATCTTGGGCCATGAATTTGTTGCAATCTTTAATTACTAAAACAAACTGTTCATCAAAACATTTTCATCTTTTTACTATCAGGGATAAACAAGGTTAAACAAAATCAGAGTAGAACTTAAAAGTTTTTTAAGAGTTTGTAGGATCTGGGTCAAAATGGCACCCTCCAAAGGGTTTGAGTGGTTCAGCGCTTAAGGTGTTGAATAAGTAATCTTAGGGCCTTGGATCTGATCCTCATCCGAGATAACGTTTTGGTTTTATGGGGGTGTCTATGGGCAAGGCAAGGTACATTCCAAGCATGGACTATGTGTAAAACCAAGGAAACTACAATAAAGAGTGAGCTGTCAGCCTGATATGATTGAAATAATTTTGAAAGGAGAGTAAAACACCAACTGATCAATCTAAAAAAATCCTAGTATCAAAATAGATAAGGCCAAAAGAGGCTAGTTAAAAGTCATGATCTTTTTTTAATCATTATCTGACATTGGTATTCAAATTGAATTAATTTCTATTTAGTCATTGCTTTGACAACAGAGTATTTCTATTTCTTAATTAAAGTTATGAACAACAAACGTTTTACTTGCATGGATCTAGGAAGAAAATAAAGAATTTTCAGAGATTTAAGTTTGTAGATCTCAATCTTTGTAGATATTTGTATAGAGTTTTATGTTGCTTTCCACAGCAACTTAGCTTACTTATTGTTATTAACACCTTTCTTAGTAATGTTTTAACCAGCACTAGCCTGTGGCTACTGTGTGCCTTGCTCAAGGATAGTCCTACATAACTCTAAGTGCAATCTGGGGTTGAGACAGGATTTCCAGACAACAAACCCTTTGCCATGATCAAATGGCTGCAGTCTGCAGATCACCCAATGGATACAATACAGTCACCCACAAAAACAAATCTGTAGAAAAAAATATTTCAGCAGCTCTCAAGTCGTTGTCATTACTTTGCCACAAATCTACTCTTAACTATCAATTTATCGATCATACTCATATGTTTTTTTATGACTATGCAGGTAAATGCAGCTAATGGATTGGTGGTGATAAAATAAACTTAAATTTGTTGAAAGCTGATTTAAACCAGGCCTGTTAAAAAGGCATAAAACCAGATTTTGTTTTGAGAAGTTTGATAAGCAATATCATTCTACAAAAAGAGGCCTATAACTCTTTACCACACAACAAATTTTTGACTGGTCCAAATTCAAAACACCTGCAAGTGACAAATTTAGAATTGGTGCAAATATACTTAAGTTCTCTGAATGGATAGAAAACATTGTGGACAAAGGAGAAAATGCTGGTCACCAGCATTTTCCCCTTTTCCCTCTATGTTTTCAGAACTTTCTCCTATAGTGTCGTTAAAACTCATGATTGTGTGGTAAAGGGTTAAATTTAAATATCATTTCTAGAGAAAATACCTAAATGAATATCGAATTTTTCTGCATATGTTTTAACTGTTAACTCACTGTAACAGGGTAGTTCTAAGTACATTTAAACATGCATGACAGATATCATAGATTGGATGATAAAGATTAGTTCAGTCAATGAGGACATTCTGCAGAGGCAGTCATTCTAACCCTAAAGCAGATGTAGATCTCGATGAGAATCGAATTTTGTTAAGTTCTGTTCAGAATAAAAGACACGCCAATCAATCCGTCAATATCTACACAGATAAACAAACTTAAGAGTTTGCTCGGGCCGAGTTGACCTGGGGACTAGTTAAGTAGCCTACTGGCCGAGTTGTTTCGCTATTTTACCGAACAAGGCAGATAAATAGATAGATACATACATAGATGGATTTTAAAAATTAGGGAAAGGGTACAAATGAAACAGGAACAAAGTATTCATTGGCAAGAGCGCGAAAAAACTTGTAGGAAAAGATCGATTGGCTCACCGGAAAGGTTCAGCTGCTTATTAATTCCCGTAACGTTTATTTATGTATTCGAAAATATCCGTAACTCGGACAGATACGGAAAACCCCGAACTCCTTCGTATTTGACAAAATCTCGCGAGGGTCTCGTTTACAGACTGGAACGCCGTTTCAAATCACGTGATTGTCAACGTTGTCAGAAATCATAGGGTAGACCTATACGCTCTTAGTACCAGTCTTTTACGTCACTTCCGTCCGCCATATTTGAATTTGTTTACTTCCGGTCGACCACTTTTTCAACGGCATAAGGTTTGTACATTTTTGACACCATCTCTACCAATAAGCTCTCGTTTACGCGAGGCGTCGCTTCGCGACGCCTCTTGTGCGCTGCTCGCTATTAAGCTCACCAAAGGCTCGCTTAATAACATTTTCCATTTTAATGAAATTTCATCTGTATGTGTGTATCCTATTGTCAAGCGAATGCAATGTAAAATGCACTTTTTACTTATATCTATTTATTTACTAAATACAGCAAAATTACACATGGGTCCCGGTAATTTTTTTGCATGTCAATGGGACCTACTTTAGTATCGACCATACTTAAAAAAAAATCATATTACAGATTTAATTTTGGTAAACTTCCTTAAATTTTCTCCTATCGTTTTTCAATATGGATGTATATGGTAGAGAGTGTAAAGTCAGATCAGCCTGAGTCTGATCTTGCTCCACACTCCCCACTGCTGCATAAGTAGTTTCGGTTATGTACAACCCAATCCAATGCCGATAAACCACATGAAATTTATTTTTGTAAGTAAAAAAAAAAAATCGGCTAGATAAGAGTTAAGTGTTTTTAAAAGCTACATCGTACATCGTGAAACCGGTTTCTCTTCTCTGGACGTTGTTAGTGTACACCGAAATGACATTATACTCTTATGTTGCTTTTTCAAGAAAACTGTCAAAGATATTTTGTATGTTCATATTATAACTGTGATTTTTTTTCCAATTATAACTTGTTTCTTAACTGCAATTTATCTGCATTAAGTAACTATGTAAATTTTATTCAAAACGAGCTTTTTACTACTTGTCACGATGTTTGAGAAAGTCTATGTTTCGAATGTTAGAATTGAATTTTGTTGAATTTTGGGTGAAGCATGGTTTTCGAAAACCCAGTTAGTCAGTAAGATAGCTACAAGAACTGAAAACGGGCTTGACTAGCTTTCACAATGTTTTCATAATGCATGCGTTTCTAATGTTTGAATTGAATTCTGTAGAATTGTGTGGTGAAACATCGTCTAAGTGTATCTCTTCTTCCACAGTGGTTTCTCTTTCAGGGTCGTAATTGTCTTTGAAAGTGAAAAACGTTTCTGAAAAACGAGAAAATGTGGTAACCAGAATTCTCTCCTCTTCCGACAATGTTTTATAAAGCCGTTTCGGGTTCACAGTAAAAGGTAGCAGTTGTCTTTGAGAGTGGAAATAACTGCGAGAAAAGGAGAAAATGCTGGTTACAAGCATGTTTTCCGTGTCCCACAATGCTTTCACTCCTTGAGTGTCGCAGATGAAGGTCAAAGCTGTCTTTGAGACTGGAAAACATCGCTGGAAAGGAAAAAAAAAACATTGCTGGTTTCCAGTATATAATGTGCAGAAATACCTACCACTTCTCCCTCCGATTTCACTTTGTACTGGGGCAGAATTCGAAACTGAGCGTTCTTTGCGTTGAATTCTTGAAGCATAATCTGGAAGATAAAAAGAGAAAATATGATTTATCATATTTGATGGCAAGATGTATAGTTTATTTCTAGTAAACCGCATCCCTTTTGATGCCAATCAATGACATCGTCTGTGAAATTCTGATTAATGTGCAGCAAGAAAATGTAAACCTTTTATCCTTGAAAAAGTCGACTTTTGAATGGACTTTAAGCCGCCTTTAACCGAATTGAAGCCCGCCCTGTTACGTAGCTCAGTGGTTAGCATATCTGACTCGTGACCTGCGCCCGATTGTATAAACGTTGGTTAACTTTAACCACTGGGTTAAAATTCTGGTTAGGAGAGAGTTTGGGTTAAATTATTGGTTAGCGATTGTATAAAGCTCTGGTTAAGTTTAACCAGAATCGAATTCCGGTTAAACTTAACCCACCTTCCCTAGGTCGGTTAATTACGTTAACCAAAAATCAACATGGCCGCCGTTGAACATTCCACCGACAGCTTGACGGCCGAGACAATTTCGACGACTGAATAGGCCTATGAAAGTATTCACGAATTTGACGACAGAGAAATTCGACGACGATAAATCTATAGTCTAGGTTTGGAGCGGCAAATTTAGACAGACTGGATAAACTTTCATGGGGTCGACTTCGACACGGGACGAATCGTAACTTACCGCATGGTCTATTTCTGTCCTAAGGTTTTAAGCTTCTGGGTGTTTTTTTGGTGGTTGAATAGGGTCACATTTGGGCAAGATACCCATGGCTGTGTCCGGGACCATTACAGGGGTTAAAAGCATTTTTTTTTTAATCTTTAAAAGACGCAGATCGACCGGTACATAAACTTTCCGACGATCGAGGGTGAACGACGGACTACACGACAGGGGTTGTATAAGAGATCGACAGTTTTCCCAGTGTAGTGGGATTTAAAAAAAACAACCCACATTAGAATTTTATATCCATCTAAAGATGAAGCGACCTTCATTAACCGAAAGAGATATCATTCAACAAATGTGCAGGCAACCTGCGATTTTGAAAGTGAAAAATTTCGCAACTCTCTTGGATGAAGTAAACAGTGTAGTCTCCCCTGTCGGGATTGTACCCCGAATGTTGACAGGAACTTGCAAATAAGAGAAAATAGCGAAGTCGCTTTGATTTTCTCCACAATAAAACAACTTTTTTCCTTTAATTGCAAACGTCACATCTAATTTATACATAAGAAAATATGAGTTTTTGTATATCAGCATAATTTACAAAGAAAAGTTCATGACTGACCCTGTGGTCAAATGAGTAGGTCACTCGCTTATTACGGTTGAGTTCGGAGTTCAAAACTCACTTTTTTTTTCCCATTAGGGACTTACTCTACAAACTCGTTTTTTTCACATTCATGTTGTCAGAATTTTAATATGTATCAAGTATTTAGGCCTTTCACTTCAATAAATCTAGGCACCTTTTGACTTCAATAAATTTAACAGTGAAAGCAGAAAGGGGTCTAACGGTCACTTTATCCCATATTTGGATATGCCTGTATGTCTAGAACATATTCTGTGAAACTGGGAAATTATGAGCTTTTTATCAAAGGCAGTCAGTGGTAAATGATCTATGACGTCATGCACATGATATTATTGGTCAAGAAGTGTTGAATGTTAATAAAATACTTCTTTAATTTGTGGGTTAATAGATTAAATAAATGAGGTGATCCTATTTCAATGGTACCGTTAATCTCTCTCATAAACCTTTGCCTTACTCGCACAAGCCAACCAGACCTATACTTTAACCCATTACTTTACAAGCCATTTTTTGACTGACCAAACCCCATTACAAATTACATGTAGGACATTTACTTAAGTCTTTACCACATGAGCAAAATTTTAGACTGGTACAAATTTAAACCATTTGCAGACGACAAAATGAATGTGCCTGAAAAATTGAAATTTGTTTTGGAAAGGGTGGAAAACATTTTGGGAAAAGGATAAAATGCTGGTTACCAGCATTTTCTCCTTTTCCCACAATGTTTTCAAAAGGCTTCTTTCACAGGGTTGTTAAAAGTTGGTTACCAGCATTTTCTCCTTGTCCCACAATGTTTTCAAAAGGCTTCTTTCACAGGGTGGTTAAAAGTAGGGATTGTTTGGTCAAGGGTTATAGATGAGGAAAATCTGCTTTTTCAGCAGCATCAAAGACGTAATAGGATGGTATGCAATCAGGTCTCAAAAGCAATTTCTCCTTTTTGAAGCTTTTAGCTTCAGGGGCATAAAAAGTTGTTTTAGCTCCAGTTGGAGAGGGATGTCAATACAAGTCTGAGTGTGGGACAGTGACAACAACAGTATTATTATTCTAAGTTATTTATTTCTGTAACATGCCAAGAAAAAAAGTAAGTGAAAATGTTGAAAAAGGAAAAAATGTTGGTAACCCACACTTTCTCCTTTTACCTTAATGTTTTCTAACCCATCAAAAGGTAGTCATAGACAAATACATCGTGTAAACTTTAAAACGTGTTATCTCGAAATTGACGATATATCGAGCGGTAAACTGTGCGTGAGAGGATATATATTTGTGACGTATAACGCGTGAAAAAGTTGATAAGAGAACTGCATTATGGGATATATTGGTTAGGTTAGCCGCTGGTTAATTTAACCATTTTGGTTAAGTAACCAATTTGGTTATCTCTTTTATACAAGTGTTTAACCAGTTCGGTTAGTTAACCAAACTGGTTAGAAGTTAACCCAAGATTAGAATTTAACCCTTGGTTAGTTTAACCAACGTTTATACAATCGGGTGCTGGTGGTTACGGGTTCGATACCTGATCTAGGTAAACTTTCTTTCCGGCGATTTTTCGCCTCTCATCTCTGTTGCATGTGAGAAAAGTAGTCAGTCACGTGTAATGAAAATACTGGTGTGAGAAAGCAGGGAAAAAAACATGCGTAGATGCACTAACCGCCGTGATATGACCTAAGCTGTTAAAATTCCAATACAAACAAACAAACTAAATTTCAGCATCATCACGATGACAGATCGTTTATTCGTCTCTTTCGGAGGTTTCGACATTGCAGGGTTTAAGTTTTGGTATGTCTGACTTACCTAAGGGCATTCCACTATCGTCCTTTGGAAGGGTTACATAATTATTGAACAGAGTAATGCGAGAGGAAGGTATGTTTAACTCTGTAACAGACGAAAAAAGTAGACTTGTCCAAATTGAATGCATTTGCAGCTGATAATTAAAGTGTGGCTCAAATGATGGAATTTATCTTTAATAGGGTGGAAAACACTGCGGTTACCAGCGTTTTCTCCATTTCCCACAATGTTTTAAAAAGGCCTACTCGGTTTCGTTTAGTCGGAGTTATGTTGTTAAGAGTTAAAGATGTGCATTTGGGTTCTTTTCAAACATTTAAGCACAGTGTTAGAGAAAGATCTTTCAATCGATTCATTAATTCTAAAATCGCAACATTCTTTTGTTAAGATGTTTCAAATTGCAGCAAAAAATTGCTATACTAGAAGAGTGTCACTTTAACCGGAAAGAGGTAGATCTGCCTCTTGTGGATTGTTTGATTGATAGATTGTATTGTTCTTAAAACTCCGTTTTCAACATGTTTTCAGTTATATCGCAGCGACTAGTACACCTATCCATGCTTTCCTGAAGTTTCTCTTAACAATTAATCTCACAATATTCTTCCCAAGAAGTTGACTGCTTTCCCACGTGACAACTGCCGATACAATGATCAGCGGTGAGAGAGAAAAATCAATCCTATGGCAATGACTATCATCAGCCCTCAGAGAAAAATGGGCCAAACTAGGAATTTGAGCCAGCGACCCCTTTTTCTCAAGTCCTGTACGCTACTCAATGCGCCACCGGGGCTCGGTACCTCTTGTGGAATAGTCAAAGTGCGACCGTTTGAAAATCTGTTTTCAAAATTTATAAGGTGATAGTTGTCGACTTTAAATATGGATTTTTTTATTTTCTTAATTCCTCTTCCAGTGTTTTCTTTGTCACAATGTCAGAGGGTTTTGAGAAAGATTAAACAGAATCTGATTTATGGATCTTTATAGTCAATTCTTAATTCAAATCTCATTGAAGAAATTTTGCTCAGCACGACTTCAACTAGAAGACTTACTGAATGAAATGGACTATTTACATACGGTTGGTTTTTTTTTTAAGATAGTAGATTTACTGCCCTTTCAAGGTTACACATGCAAAAATATATTGTTGAATATCGGACAGTGCAGGAATAAGATCATACTGCACATTCTGTGCAGTCTGATCTTGTGCCTACACTCTCCGCGAAATGCATCTGAAATTGTCTCAACTTTCCACAGGGTTAAATAGGCCACGGAAAAGTAATGTAATAATCCGTTTTCGTTTGACAGCTTTGACCTATTTATGACCGACTATTTTCTCATGAATAATTGCAGATTTCGTGTTTACTCGTCGGAGATACATGTCACGATTGTATTTTGCTTTATCTCTGGGGTTTAAACATTATTTCTATGCAGTAGTTACCTGCTGTCATCATCCGTAATCGTTGTAACTTCCTTTTATTTGCAGTCGTGTTTGATATTGAAGCATTAGCACGGCCATTTTGAATGTTTACTTGGCAATGCATCATGGGATAGGTGGAGCTGTCAAAGCGCGGACGCCTTGAATTTCGTTTCTCTGAGAACTGTCAGATTTAACAATCGTAAATTTCTAGGAAAGAAAACAGTCTTTTTTGTAATCCAAAGTACGAGTCCTAATTATTAACATTTAAAGTTTATTATTTTATGCATTTAGGTTTAATTTTCAATCAACTTAGTAAAGTTTCACCCAATTTTGAGTGATCGGGCCGGCGACGGCGAAATGCACAGGATTCTTGGTGCAGTGCACAGCTTTCCTTGTGCACTTTGACGTGCGCATTGTAATATGTGCGTTTTGAACGTTATTTCGCACAGATTCTTTGGTGCTTTATTTTCGGCGCACAACAGCGTTCTGTGCACTGCCTGTATGTATATAAGGGCAGAACACAGACTGTTCTGGACTTCCAAACAGTTGATCTAAGGTTAACCCTCCGTTATTTATTTTCATTACAAATCATTATTCATTTTGAGTTTTATCATTTAACAATAGATTATTTAAAAGTTACAACAGATAAAAAGAGAGAAAGAGAGAATAAATAAGTCTATAATTTTAATTTTGTGGTTTATCAAGAATTTCATTTTATAAACGGAGAGACGGAAGTCATCTTTAGTTTCTCACATTTTATTGTTAAATCCAAGCCTGAGCTGGGATTGAAGCCCCATAAGGAAACACTCTACCATAAGCTGTTACATATTTTTGGTGGCAGAGGCGGGATCTTGTAATTGCAACACATAGATTCAGTGATCGAACTCAACAGCCAAATAAAGATGTGTGATACAGATTCGGAACAAGAAACAGAAGTCTTTTTCAACTTACCGACAAGTGTAGACCAAGCACAAGTTACCCCGCAGGCCAGTACAGGCCCGTGCTTCTTGACTAGTCCTACAGAAAATAGCATTCAAAACAGCAGTTTTACAGAAAATGACAGAAGCCCTGTCACAGGAAATATAGAATCTTGCAATCAGTCAAATGTGGCAGAAGCTGTTCATAAAATGGTACAAATGCAGACTCAGATCACAGGAGTATTGAAGGGTATAGCTGACACCCTGACCAATATGAACAGCTGTTCAAAGCACCCTGCTAGAGCCGAAGCAAATATTCATCAACTAGATCTAACACAAGCTGAGCAAAATCAAAATGAAAGCTGCCGCATACAACCAAGAATGAGCATTAGTCTACCTCAACAAACAATATCGCAAAGGGAGCCAGATCATTTTGAGCCAAGGAATCAAACTTATGCAAACTGTCAGCAATCAAGATATGGAGAATGTAGAAACTACTCACCTAGCCAACCGTGTAGGGGAGATGTTTCGAATCAACATGAGGAAAGAGAAAGTGTGCGAAGCTTCAGACCTCAGCGTAGACAGAACAGACAGAACTGTTCTGGGCCAATAAAAATACCACCCTTTTGTGGAAAAGAAGACTGGAGAGTGTGGTTTAACCGTTTTGAAGCTGTAGCTAACAGACAAGGTTGGAACTCAGAGGACAAATTAGATGAATTGCTCCCAAAATTGCAGGGTAGTGCTGGTGACTTTGTTTTTACACAGCTTAGACCAGAAGCTCTAAATAACTACCACTTACTAGTTGCTGAACTGAATTGTAGATTCAGAGTGGTGGAGACTTCCAAAACTTTTGCAGCAAAATTTAGTAACAGAAATCAAAAGTCAGGTGAAACAGCAGAAGAATATGCCTCGGAATTGAAATGTTTGTACGATAAGGCCCATAAGGGGCGTGATATGCAGACAAGACAAGAAGACTTGGTGAGAAGATTCTTGGACGGTCTCAGGGACGATGAAGTTAGATGTGAAGTTGAGTATGTGAAGGACCCATGTGATATCGATGAGGCAGTTTTCCATGTAGTTAATTACATACAAACTAGAAAAAGACTATCACAATCCCCATATGGTGAAAAGAAGGTGAAGAAATTTGTACGTAGTGCAAAAAACTCAAAGTGTGAAGAGGGTGAAAATGACAGTGATGAAGAATATGCATGCCAAGTGCATTCCAAACCCACAAAACTGAAAGAACAGAAACAGCCACAAAACCTAAACAAGCAGATTAAAGATACAGAACTCATCCCACACCAAGAACCACAGATGGGAAACATGCTTAAGCAAATACTAGATAAAATTAGCCTTCTTACTGAAAATAACACGACAAGAAAGCCGTCAAAAGAATGCTATAACTGTCATAAGCCTGGTCATTTCATCAGAGATTGTCCTCAAAGAAAACCTAGCACGTACAGAAGGCAGACCAATAATCAGGAAAATACGATGTTTGCTAGTACAAGCAGAAATCATTTAAACGAGAATGGGCTGACCCAGATGGCCGAGGTGATGCCCCAGTAGAAGTAAAAGAAGGCCAGAAAACAGAAGCTGAATTTTTAGATAAAAAACGGTATATCATCAGAAGAAGAAAATCTTACAGTGAAGGCGTATATGTGAAGGGCACAATTGAAGGGACACAACTCATATTTACTACAGATACTGGCGCAACAAAAACCATTCTGTCTGGGAAAATGTATAAAAGGATTCCCCAAGAGAAACGACCTAAACTTACAGAAACAAATTCCTTAATAGGGGCCGGAGGAATGCCAATAAAGGAGTATGGAAAAGCAATCTTTAACGTCAAAATTGGGCCAATTCAGCTTCGAAAGGAATTGATTGTCGCAGATATTGAGGATGACGGACTTCTTGGTGTAGACATACTGCAAGATGATGAGCAAGGCCCAGCTGACATCCTCTTGAGCAAGGCAAAGATCGTCTTTAGAGGAGAAGAAATACCATGTATCCAGATCGGAATGAGAAACAGTGTTAGAAAAGTAACCATGGCAGACCATGTTGTTATACCACCACAGAGTGAGGCCCTGTTGGATGTTTATGTTGAACGGAACGAGAGTGATGACTTCGACAAAAACTCAGATTTTATCATAGAACCAACGGTTCATTTCAAGGAAACCTATCCTTTGCAGATGGCATCTGTACTTGTTGACATAAACAATTGTGTAACTAGTAAAGTGCGGGTTTTGAACCCATTCCCTACATCAGTCACTATAAATCAAGATGCAGTTGTAGCACAGGCACAACGAATCAGTGAAATACAAACTACATTGTTAGAGGAAGAAAGTTCCTGTAACGAAAGAAACAACCATTCAATCCGTAGAGTCCAGATTGATAACAAAGAAAACAAAGGTCTGAGAGAAGTTAAAAATGCAGGCAATTCAGACAAAAGCGTACCTGCACACTTGAAAGACCTCTTCAGTCGATCATCAGCAGACAGAAACTGTACAGAGAAATGTATCCTGGCTAGCTTGCTAAATGATTACCAAGACATATTTTCGAAGAGTGAGTGGGACTTAGGGCTGACACACCTTGCTGAACATCCGATTAACACTGGCGATGCCCTCCCGATCAAACAACCCCCCAGACGTGTACCTATGGCCTATGCTAGTGAGGAGAAAAAGGCAATAGAGGACCTTCTTGCTAAAGGTGTAATTAGGAAGAGCACTTCCCCATGGGCCAGTCCTATTGTTCTGGTAAGAAAAAAGAACGGAAGCGTAAGGCCTTGTGTTGATTACCGCAAAGTCAATGCCCTGGTAAAACCAGATGGATTTCCACTGCCCAGAGTTCAGGATTGTCTTGATGCAGTAGCAGGGGCAACGCTATTTAGTACATTTGACCTTACGAGTGGGTATTTCCAGATACCTCTGAAAGAAAATGACATACAGAAAAGTGCATTTGTATGCAAGTATGGGCATTACGAAATGCTGAGAATGCCATTTGGGCTGAATAATGCGGCCAGTACCTTCCAACGCACCATGGAGCTTGCACTTCAAGGTCTTCAGTGGGAGACTTGTCTTATTTACATAGATGATATAATTGTGTTTAGTACTAACTTTGAACAGCACATTAACAGAGTAAGAGAGGTGTTTGACCGTCTTCAGAAAGCTGGCTTAAAGTTAAGACCTGAGAAATGTGAAATGCTGCAAGAACAAGTGACTTTCCTCGGTCAGGTTGTGTCCAGCTCTGGTGTTAAACCCAGCCCTGTAAACATAGCCAAAATAGTTGAGTGGCCAGTGCCAGCAAATGCAAAACAAGTGAAACAATTTGTTGCATTGTGTTCGTATTATCGCAGATTTGTTAAGGACTTTGCAAAAATCGTACGCCCAATGGTGGAGCTAACACGCAAAGGGAAAAAATTTATCTGGGCAGATGACTGTCAAAAATCGTTTGAAAAACTTAAAGACCTACTTGTTGGATCCGACATAATGGGATACCCTTTAGACAATGCAGGTGCTTTCATCTTAGATGTGGATGCCTCAGATGTGGGAATAGGAGGAGTACTGCAACAAATTCAAGGCGGACGTGAAAGGGTTATAGCGTATGCTAGCAGAGCACTCAACAAACCTGAACGGAATTATTGTATTACCGAGAAAGAATTACTCGCAATTCGTTATTTTGTGGAGTACTTCAGACAGTATCTTTTAGGCAGGCATTTCATTGTGAGAAGTGACCACCAAGCCCTAGTGTGGCTTTTCAAACTGAAAGAACCTAGAGGGAAGATTGCAAGATGGATAGAGATTCTTTCGCATTACGACTTTGCAATTGAATATAGGTCAGGCAAGAAACAGGGCCATTGTGATGCTCTTTCACGTTGTAACAATCCCAGAGACTGTGACTGCTCTCTGCAAGATATGGACGAAGACCTTAAATGCGGTCCCTGTAAGAAATGTATCAAAAGAGCAAACGACATGCAACACATTGGACTAATGGATAAGAAGTTCAGAGAAACTGAAGAAGATATAACAAATGATAACCTTATAAGAGCCGTTTCTGAATCTAAACCAGGACCCTCCAGCATACCAGAGGAAAAGGGACACCAGTCTGTAGGGGACCAGAATAACTGGTCTTGGGCAAGTGAACAAAATCAGTCTACAATTAGGAATCTCCAGTCCAAAGATCCTGACATATCGCCCATTTTGCAGGCAAAAATACAGGACTGCAAACCCAGCGCAAGCACTATGGCAAGACATAGTCCTGCAACACGTCATTATTGGATCATATGGGATATTTTGGAAATTAAAGATGGTATCTTGTACAAGCGTTTTAATAGGAAAAATGGATGCGGTAGTCATACTCAGCTCCTCATACCTGACAGCATGAAGAAAACTGTGCTTGTGCAATTTCATGATTCGTTACTGTCCGGACACATGGGGTGTAAAAAGACTTATGAGAGGCTACTACAGCGATATTATTGGTTTGGGATGAAAAGCGATGTTAAAATGTACATCAGCCAGTGCGACACCTGTGCATCAATTAAGAAGCCCAATAAGAAACCCAAGGCGCCATTAGGAACTATAACCACTGGAGCTCCATGTGATGTTGTAGCAACAGATTACATAGGACCATTACCAGTGACACCCAGAGGGAACAAATACATCTTAGTCCTCACTGACCATTTTAGCAAATATGTTGAAGTAATCCCAGTCCCTGACCAGACTGCAGAGACATGCGCTTCTAGAGTTCTGAACGATTTTATAGCCAGATGGGGCTGTCCACTGTCGCTCCTGAGTGATCAAGGAAGAAATTATGAAAGTAGAGTGTTCAAAGATCTATGCAGAATGTTAGAGATCAAGAAAGTCAGGACCAGCCCAAAGAACCCTAAATGTAATGGCCAGACAGAAAGGTTTAACAAGACTTTGGTACGCATGATAAAAGCATATTTGTGTGAAGAGCAAGATGATTGGGACAAGCATTTGGGATGTTTAGCAGGTGCTTACAGATCTACACCACATGAGAGTACAGGTTCAACTCCAAATCTTTTAACCATGGGAAGGGAAGTAAGGTTGCCGTCTGAATTGGTGTACGGTAGCAATACCATTTACAACAACGCAAGTATTACCTCATATAGCGATTATGTTGATGTACTAAAATCTCGCATGCAACATGCACATCGGGTGGCACGAGATCATCTTCACGCTGCAGCGCAAAGAAACAAGGTGATATATGATACAAAGATTGTCCACAACAGTTACAAAGCTGGAGATGCAGTATGGATGTTATCTGAAAGACATAAAGTGGGAATTGCACACAAATTAGAGAGAACATATGAGGGACCCTTTTTGGTTAAACAGTCTCTTAACGATATAAACTTTGTTGTCCAGATAGATAAATCTGGGAAAGAAAAAATTGTCCACCATGACAAGCTTAAGCGGTATGAGGGAAATAAAGTGCCAAACTGGATAAACAAAGCATGTAAAGTGTTAAATAAGCAAAAGTGTAAATAGTGTTAGTGAAAATTTAATGATGACATTATAACTTCTAAACTAAAATGACTAATGTTACAGTGTCCAGTGGAAATAGCTTGTGCAAGGTTCAGTGGAACTGTGTCGTTAAACTTACATTTGTTATTTAGTTAAAGGTTCATTTTCATTTGAAACTGTTACATTGATTTGATATTCATATAAGTTGATGTCTGAAACTTACTATGAGGTTGGGTCGTTTTAAAAAAAAAGAACGCAGACATTTTCTTAGGGTTTTATTACAATTACTTGACAAGTCAGAAACATTAGGATATAATTTTAACTTAATGCGATTAATAAGCACTGAAAATATGAAAGGAAACAAGTCACAGTATGCATAAGGCAAACATTGCAGAAAAGGGGGTCTAGAGAAATAGCACTTTTCTGAAAACTGTATATGGCAAGAGAGAAAGTACCATTTGAGTCAGAGGGATGCAAAAGTTCTAAGAGTCAGCTGTATTTGTACCAGTGAAACGAACAATGTAGAGCAGATGGTTTTAAATGTATGGTAAAAGGCATAAGTTGAGATGAGAGGTGAAAGGCTTGGGATCATGCAGGATGCTCAAGATGGTATGGGGTTGTTGTCTGACTATGGAAGCAGTAGTATTATTATTTGCGGTTAATTCCCAAAATTGCCATAGAAGCTGTCACTTGGATTGGAGAAATTGGTATAGAGCTATGTATGACCCCAGGCAGTGTCATTTTAAAGTTCTGACTTTCTAGCTATTTAAAATTTGTTCCAATTTGTCTTGCAGAACATGTCTGTGGTATCGAAACAAACCGAAGCTAAGAGGAGGGCCTACCAGTGTCTGCGCTGTTTGCACAAGAAGAATGAAGTTTATATAGAGGCCAAGTATCGGGTGACCAACCACATTCTAAAGCATCACCTCAGTCTAGATGATGTGCCGTGTTATTGTAAGCTGTGCTTGTTTCGATGTTTTAAGGAGAGTGAGCTAAGAGAGCATGTGAAAACCTTCTCTCGCCATGCCCTTATGTTGAAAGAAAAAGGGGTCCAAGATTTGCCAGACATGCTAGTGATAAACAAGTCTCCGTACGAAATTGGGGAGAGAGATATGGTAGCTCTGTCTGCGGAGGAGTCAGCCAGACATTGGGCCAGTAAGTCTAAGGGGAAGGATCTTCTGGCCCAGGCAGTAGAAACGAGTTTTCCGGGGGGTTTGTTGCCAGGGTCCCCACTCCTGCCGAGTACGAGCAACAATCTGGTAGCAGGACAGATACTGCAGAGCCCAGTGATAGCTCAGCTTCAACAGTTGTTGGGCACAGTTTTGACAGGAGGGATAGGTCAGGCACAGCAGGTGCAGCAGGCGCAGCTAGCGCAGCCAACTATAGCGCAACAACCAGTGAAGAGTCCCTTTGGAGCCTCTGAACCATTAGAGACTGGCTTTGAAGAATTGTTAGATTATGAAGACGATCTTCCCGAGCAAAGCCATGCTGAGGCCACTCCAACGTTAGATGAAAGGCCTGAGCCTCTTACGTCTGAGCCTGTTCTACCTCGGGAAGATGCAAAATCATCATCATCATCATCTACATCAGTCTCCTCCGCTTCCTCAACTGAAAGGAAAAGGCTCCTGCTGGACATCAAAACAGCTGTTGAGGCAAACACAGAGGCGTTGAGACGTCAGGAGGCCGCCCTGTTACAACTGGCTAAAACGGTAAAGGACATGAGCGAGTCCCTGGCCCATTCCGGCCACAGCAGAGTAGACAGGAAGAGAAAACTAGACGACGAAAAGACGGACAGACATAAGACTCAAGACAATTCTTACAAACGAGCACGAGAAGATCAGCCTGAGAGGGAGGATAGAAGAAACACACAACATTACCATAGACGAGAGCGAGAGCACAGTCAACACAAGGACAGACGAGACAGACACAGATAGATTTGAAGTTCATTTTTTTTTTAAAATGTAAAGTTTAGTGAATTTAAAGTTGGACTCGACAAGTTATTTAGTGCAAGTTATTTAGTGTATAGTGCACTTCATCTTCAAATAGTGCTTTTTATTTAATGTGACATTGTGCTTAGCACATTTAATTTAAACAGTGAAAAGTGAAATTCTAGTTATACATAAGCTTATGCAGGTGACTGTGGAACAGATTTTAAAGTTTAAACAAATATGAGTGTCTGGACGTTCTCTTACGCTAACACAATAAAACGGACTCTAGATTTGCAAGTGTTACTGTTAAAATTCTATTCTATTTTATCTTTTAAGTGTTAGCAGGAGCTACAACACTCTAAGTGGGGGGTAATGTAATAATCCGTTTTCGTTTGACAGCTTTGACCTATTTATGACCGACTATTTTCTCATGAATAATTGCAGATTTCGTGTTTACTCGTCGGAGATACATGTCACGATTGTATTTTGCTTTATCTCTGGGGTTTAAACATTATTTCTATGCAGTAGTTACCTGCTGTCATCATCCGTAATCGTTGTAACTTCCTTTTATTTGCAGTCGTGTTTGATATTGAAGCATTAGCACGGCCATTTTGAATGTTTACTTGGCAATGCATCATGGGATAGGTGGAGCTGTCAAAGCGCGGACGCCTTGAATTTCGTTTCTCTGAGAACTGTCAGATTTAACAATCGTAAATTTCTAGGAAAGAAAACAGTCTTTTTTGTAATCCAAAGTACGAGTCCTAATTATTAACATTTAAAGTTTATTATTTTATGCATTTAGGTTTAATTTTCAATCAACTTAGTAAAGTTTCACCCAATTTTGAGTGATCGGGCCGGCGACGGCGAAATGCACAGGATTCTTGGTGCAGTGCACAGCTTTCCTTGTGCACTTTGACGTGCGCATTGTAATATGTGCGTTTTGAACGTTATTTCGCACAGATTCTTTGGTGCTTTATTTTCGGCGCACAACAGCGTTCTGTGCACTGCCTGTATGTATATAAGGGCAGAACACAGACTGTTCTGGACTTCCAAACAGTTGATCTAAGGTTAACCCTCCGTTATTTATTTTCATTACAAATCATTATTCATTTTGAGTTTTATCATTTAACAATAGATTATTTAAAAGTTACAACAGATAAAAAGAGAGAAAGAGAGAATAAATAAGTCTATAATTTTAATTTTGTGGTTTATCAAGAATTTCATTTTATAAACGGAGAGACGGAAGTCATCTTTAGTTTCTCACATTTTATTGTTAAATCCAAGCCTGAGCTGGGATTGAAGCCCCATAAGGAAACACTCTACCATAAGCTGTTACAGTAATTTATAAAGATGAAAATATTAAATTACAAAGTTAGGCCGTAAATCAATGACGTTGTTTTCATGATTCTGCTCTCATTCTGGATTTATATCAAATTTATCCGACTTGAAAGACATCGTTGTTGTTATGGTTTATTGCATTGCGTTTTATGGTACACTAAATTCGAGTTGAACTAATATTTATCACAAAACATCTTTTTAAAGTATATTTGATTGGTGGATTTGAATCACTTTGCCTAGAATTTGTGTCACATGGTTTGCCCGAGTCTCACTTGCCCCATGGGTATACCACAGAGGTTGTGATCAAGAAATTCAAATACCGGGTAGGGCAAACCTCTCTCCGAAGAAAGATGGATTAATCTGGGGTCCGACGAATCACCGAAATACCACCGAAATACCCCTGTTTTTTTTTTTTTTTTTTTAATTAATGAGATCAGATAACCGAAAAAAAAAGTTTTCATCTTAATAATGGGCATATGTAATTAAAAGATTACACAAAATTACAAAACCGGCCGCCATTTTGAATCTGTAGTTAGCACGTTACCAGGCGTAAATTGATAATTATAATTCCTACGATAAGATTATGAATAATAACCATAGTAATTTAAAAATAACAATGACCAACTTACACGTGAAACAAGTTGGATTATATCAGCCAAATACCTTAATTCTGATTGCTTCACTTGAACAGAACAGAAGAGAATGTGCCGAGCTACTCTATGCAATGTCTGATTTGGGTCTTCTGCGTTCGTAAATGAAGTGCATTAGCGCTCTCTTGTGTGTGTTTATCATTCAAAGAAATAACAAAATTAACAATTGATATAAATGATAATGTGACACTGTAATTGTTTAGTCCAGATTGAAGCTGAAGACCGAGTATTTCGATGTGTAACAGATCAGACACGGGGGTGTTTCGGTGAGTGTAAATCTATGATCAATGTTAATTAACAACATCATTCTTTTCAATGATGATTGATACTTTGATTAAGCATGTTTTTTTTTTGAAGAAAAGAGAAAGAAAAATCCTACGTTCTTATCAGTTATCTAAACCCTATAATTGAAATAAAGGGGTATTTCGGTGTCTGAGATAAGGTTTATTTCATTCACTTCCAGACAATGTAATGCCGTGGCATTTTCTTAGATTATTCTGGGTGCTCTTAGAATATTTATCCATACCCTTACAGGTAAGATGAATTTCGTGAACACTTTTTTTTTTTCTGTTTGAATGTTTATTTCTTTATGCTCTCGTATATAATTGTACAGATACAACTTTTTTTTTTTCAAGCCACTGACTACTTTCCTTACATGCATCAGACGTGAGAGGCGTAAATTCGTAAGTAACGAAATTTCAGATTAGCTTAATCATTTGATCCATGTTCTCTGAAAAGGGTGTTTAATGCGTCTGCCAAAAGTACCAACTCAGGCCAGCCAGCAGAGTTCGTGCAGGCAGACCTTGACCTAACAAAAAATGTTGAAAGCGGCGTAAAACACCATGCCATCAATCAACCATGCAGGCTGACCTGAGTCGAGACTTTTTGCTCTTGGTCATTTTTCTGCTTGTCCAGGGACTGCTCTGAGACAAAACTGCATCAAGGAGATGTATTGAAATTTTTTTGTCAGAGCATGGCTCATTTGGTTGTCACAACGTTTAACCCTTTCCCAAACGACAAATTTTGGACTGGTCCAAATTGAGAGAGTTTGCAGACGACAATTTTAAATTTGATGAAAATGGCAGAAAGTTATCAAAAAGGGTAGAAAACACTGTGGGAAAAGGAGAAATTGCTTGTTACGAGCAATTTCTCCTTTTCCCACAGTGTTTTCAAAAGACTTGTACTGCAGACACGTTAAAACCAGGGCTTGTTTGGGAAAGGGTTAACATTTCCCAGCCCAGATCTGTGTCGAGCGCTTGATTGGAAGCGCACCACGTTCCTTGCATTTATACTAGGTCTTCTTAACACTTCGCAGATCGCACTGTAACTGTTTTTGTCTGGGCAGAGCAATCTATCCCGTCCATGTCTACGTTTGTACAACGTCAATGAAGACTAGAATTTTTTAAACCATGCTCTGTGAAAAGGTGAATTATTGCTTCTTTAAAAAGTATTGGCCGAGGTCAGCCTGAGCAGTCCGCGCAGGCTGACCTGGGTCAACACTTTTTTTGCTATTGGTCAATATTCTGCGTGTCAAAGAACCATACTACTTCCAGGTCTAGTCGATTGTTAGAGTAAACAGATTTTACGGATCCATAATTATGTGATTCGATGCATCACGTATATGCATTAGACCCCTTTGTCCTAATAGAATCCTTGCTGCGTCCTGATTCAGTCACGTATAGCGACGTTTTCTTTTTTAGAACGTTCATATTTTACTGACACCAGCCAAGACCATAAGAAAACCGCTTCACGTCTTTATCGGTTTATGCTGACGCCGAGTTCTTTTACGTCGAACAAGTTCGGATTACATCGGACCGCCTCTGCACTGACGCAACTGGATCTTGATCTAGTGAGACAACACTCGGTACAACCTGGCCGATTCCGTGTCGACCTCTACCCTCGTCCGTTTCGTTGGGGGGGGGGGGGGTCCATTTTGAAATACCGTCAGTCACATGATCTTAAAATGGTGGCACCCTTGAAAGTCGATCAGTTTGCGACAACAAAAACTACGGTAAAATTATCCACACCAGTCTTTCTACCAAAACTGCCAACGGAATTCATAGACCCATTAAAATTGAATTTACAAACTGTTTGTCAACGGCAATGTATTCAGAAATACTTCGATAGAAAAATATGACTCCTGTTTTCTTTTCTTAGTGGAGTCTTGCCATTTAACCCTTTACCATACAATCCCGATTTTAAACGATCCTGAGGAAGAAGCCTTTTGAAAACATTGTGGGAAAAGGAGAAAATGCTGGTAACCAGCATTTTCTCCTTTTCCCATAATGTTTTCTACCCTATCAAAGATAAATTCCATCTTTTGAGCTAGATTTAAATTGTCATCTGCAAATGCTTTCAATATGGACCAGTCTATATTTTGCTATATCCGGCGAAGAAATGTACCGTATAGGTAGGTGCATGTCTCCAATTGTGATACAGTCGAGGGATTTGATCGACGGATCATCCGAGGTTTGCCGAATGGCGTGACCTGGATTAAAAGCAACTCTCTGCTCGCGGATAAGAGACCAGTGCATGCGTTCAAAACACTATTCACGACAATCGCAGATCAAATATAGATGATTCATAAAACCAGTCAGTTGATAATGATAGAATGGTATTTCAAACTGGCAGGCCTAACACGAAATAACTCTTTACCAGACGACAAAATTTTAGACCCTTCCATACTTGCAGACGACAATTTAGATGTGATTCTAATGATAGGAACTGTGTTCGAAAGGGTTGTGAACATTTTGGGGAATAGAAACTAAGACCGGTTGACAACATTTTCTCCTTTTTCCCCCAGAAAAGGCCTTCTTAATCAGGATCGTAAACACGGGGTTCGTCTGATAAAGGTTTAACTCTTTACAAAACGACAAAAAATTAGACTGGTTCAAAGTGAAAGCATTTGCAGACGACAAAATAAATGTGACTGAAAAATTGAACTTTGTCTTGGAAATGCTAGAAAACATTGTGGGAAAAGGAGAAAATGCTGGTTACCAGCATTTTCTCCTTTTCCCACAATGTTTTCAAAAGGCCTCTTTCACAGGGTCGTTAAAAGTCGGGACTATTTGGTAAACGTTTAAACATACCAGATGATGGTTTGGGAATTGATCGTATCATCCAGAATTTATGTACTGTATTGAGTATCGTGACCTTTCACTTCTTATGCAAAAAGAGTTGAACAAGATCAGACTGATTTGCGAAATTTTCAAATTTTGCCCGGACTCTACTTTCTTCACCGCTGATCATTGTTTCGACGATGGTTATGTGGGAAAGCAGCCAGTTGCTTGGAAAAAATATTGTGCGTCCTACTGGTAAAATAAACTCCAGGAAAGCATGGATAGGTAAGCTGGTCAACGCGATATAACTGAAATAATGTTGAACACGGCTTTGAACACCATACAATCAATCAATGAATCCATAATAATTATGTGATGACATGCTTGGCATAATGCATCACGGATATGCTCTAAGCCCCCTTTTGTAAGACCGCCACTCAAATAAAAGAACGGTACGGCAAAAGAGGAAACGCATGAGGCCATACAGGAGACTTTTGTGAAAATTCAATCGGACAGGAAATGCAAGGATTTTTCAACTATGTTTCCAAAAAGTTCAAGATCAGCCTCACGGTATGAGAGTCGTGATCTCGATCTATAAAAGTACAGGAATCTTAAAAGTAGGTGTCTCGATATTTATATAAGCCAGACTCTGGCCAAAGGGGGTTTAATGCATCTCCGTGATGCATTATACCAAGCTAGTCATCAGATAATTATGGGTCCATGAAATCCATTTTGTCTAACAATCGAGGGACGCAGGCTGACATGGATCGATACTTTTTGCAGATGCAATAAACCCCCTTTTCGCAGAACATGACTCAAATTGATTTACTTCTGTGTTTTAGGATACAGATGTCCTACCCCTGCTGTAGACCGAACTATGACATGCAACCACCAGAGAGCCAACGCCAACGAAATTAACCGACAAAGAAATGCCGAATACAAGGCCCGATATCTACACAGGATCAGCAAAATACCAGGATTTCATTCTCCGAGTTTGCCAAGCTCTCGAGAAAGCAAATGTTGAATGTAAATCTTTACTGCAGAAGGCAAAGACCTACAGATTAGATGCCAAAGAAGAAATCGCAAGGTAATGCAGAGTTCCAGATAAGGGAGTAATTTTGATTTCAAAACTTAAAATATAAGCTATTCTCCACTAAACCCTATGTTATGGGTACTCATTAAAATCGTCTCATCGAGACGATTCTAATGAGTACCCACAACATAGGGTTTTAGAAGAAAATAATGGATTTAGAATACCGTTACTCCCTCTTATCTGGAGCTTTGTTGATGGTTTCTTCAATCTCCTAGGTCTTACATGTGACAACTGACCTCTAGTGTTCAAGAACATGAAGTCCAACGCATACAAAATAGTCTGCAAAAAACAAATGTCAGCCTCCAACGGAATTAATTATTATTATCTTGCAACAGCCGGACACAAGACCGGAGGACAGTATACCTGTAGCGTTCATGATATTTGACAAAGGAGTTGAGGGAAATGCTGCAGGATTATTACAGACGTGTTGGAGAGCCCCCTCCATCCTATAGAGACTACCTTTTCATCAACAGCAATAAAATGATACACAATCCAAAAAACAATTTGAATGAATTCATGAAAAGGTATGATCAAGAACTCGGCAAGATCCTTAATCATACTTTGTTCCAGAAGATACTACATGTAATTACTCTAGGTACTGTGTACCTTGGACCCGAACAACAAAGAATGGTTTATGGAATGCTGATCCACTCAGAAGCATCGGCGAAAAAACACTATACGCTTGGAGCCGACGAATCAGTACCACACAAGCTTGGTATACCCATGATGAAAGAACTTTTGCATTTAAAAAATTTGCCAAAAGCAAATAGTTTCGATACAAGTTAACCTGCACGGAGGTATGGAATTCGAAGCTTAGGAAGTATGTGGTTGAGATAGGTATATGGTTGAAAGAGTAAGAGCTATGCGATCGAAAGTGTAGAAGGTATGTGTTTGAAAGTAAAGGAGGTATGTGGTTAAAAGTGTACGAGGAATGTGGTTGAAAGTGTAGGAGTTATGTGGTTGAAAGTGTAGGAGGCATGTCGTTGAAAGTGTAAATGGTATGTGTAGATGGTAGGTGGTTGAAAGTGTAGATTGTATGTGGTTGAAAGTGCTGATGGTACGCGGTTGAATGTGTAGGAGGTGTGTGGTTGAAAGAATAGGAGGTATGTGGTTGAAACTGTAGAAAGTATGCGATTGAAAGTGTAGAAGGTATGTGGTTGAAAGTGTAGATGGTATGCGGTTGAAAAAAAAGATGGTATGTGATTAAAAGTATAGGAGGTATGTGGTTGAAAGTGTAGGGGGTATGAGGTTGAAAGTGTAGGGGGTATGAGGTTGAAAGTGTAGGAGGTATGTGGTTGAAAGAGTAGGAGGTATTTGGTTGAAAGTGTAGGAGGTGTGTGGTTTAAAGTGTAGGAGGTATGTGGTCGAAAGTGTAGAAGGTATGCGGTTGAAAGTGTAGAAGGTATGCGGTTGAAAGAAAAGATTGTATTTGGTTAAAAGTGTAGGAGGTATGAGGTTGAAAGTGTAGGGGGTATGTGGTTGAAAGTGTGGGAGGTATGTGGTTAAAAGTGTAGGAGGTATGTGGTTGAAAGTGTAGGGGGTATGTGGTTGAAAGTGTAGATGGTATGCGGTTGAAAGAAAAAATTGTATTTGGTTAAAAGTGTAGGAGGTATGTGGTTGAAAGTGTAGGGGGTATGTGGTTGAAAGTGTGGGAGGTATGTGGTTGAAAGTGTGGGAGGTATGTGGTTAAAAGTGTAGGAGGTATGTGGTTGAAAGAGTAGGATGTATTTGGTTGAGAGTGTAGGAGGTATGTGGTTGAAAGTGTAGGAGGTATGTGGTTGAGAGTGTAGGAGGTATGTGGTTGAAAGTGTAGGAGGTATGTGGTTGAGAGTGTAGGAGGTATGTGGTTGAAAGAGTAGGATGTATGTGGTTGAAAGTGTAGGAGGTGTGTGGTTTAAAGTGTGGGAGGTATGTGTTGAAAGTTTAAGAGGTAGGGGAATGAAAGCTTAAAGAAAATGTGGTTAAAGACTAGGACCTGGGTCGATACTTTTTGCTGATGCATTAAACTCCCATTCACTGAGAATGGCTTATATTTTTTGTTTGTGTGCTATAGTGTTTAACGCCGTTTTCAATATTACTTGGTTATACCGCTGTGCCCAGTGCACCTATCTATGCCTTCCTTGAGTTTCATTTACCAATACTTCACACAATAATTCTTCAGAAACCTCGGGCTGCTATCCCAGATAACCATCGACAAAACAATAACCAGCGGTGAAAGAAGAATGAATCCTGTCGAAATGGACAATAACTATCGTAAAATCTTCGGAAAAAATTGGCCGTTCTGAGGATTCGAACTAGCGACCCCCTGGTATCAAGCCCTATACGTAACCAAGTGAGCTACCGTGCTAGGCGTATAATTATGGAAATAAAGGTGCTCACGGGCAGACGTCCCGGCGCTCCCTAATAATCACTTCGGAATCATTAGATATGCCTTGTGGCATGTCGTCTGGTTTTGGGATGAAATCCAGACGACCGTTCCTTACCCTTAAAGCGCCTTTCACAACGATAGTTGTCTTTGCGTCCACTGTATGATCAAGATCAGATCAGACTGCACAAAATATGCAGTCTTCTGACCTTTGATCTGCACTGTCCGATTTGCGAAATCACCGTAGAGAAAAGGTAACAGTGAAATTAACATTTACTTAGGTCTCATGGCGAGATTTGAATTTTCTGTTGCGTTTATCCGGCGCACATACCGTTAACTGTTGCCTCAACTTAATCCTTTCAGCAACATGGGCGAAAACAGGGGCTTTTGCGGACAGCATAGATCCAGATCAGACTGCACAGAACGTGCAGTCTGATCTTGAATCTATGATGTCCGATTGTTTAGGCAATCCTATGCTACATAAGTTTTGTCTGAATTTCGGTGGATTGTATTCGCAGCTACCAGTAGAGGAAGAGTTTATTTATTTGTCGCCGAAAGTGTGAACGACAAACGTTTCAAGCATCTGTATGTTCATGCCTTTTGAAAAAAAAATGCTAACCAATCAAATTGCTTATTTTGAACCTTTCCTCCACTTGTAACACAGTTCTGTTTCTTTTCTGTACATTAAATTACATTTGACCAACATTTATATGTCTTATCTCCATGTTTAACTTTGGAAGGGTATTTTCGTTGCTTAGCATGTTATGGGTTGAAAAATCCCATGGGCAAAGTCTAGATATGTGTAAAAGTAAATTTTCGCCTGAGTGCATTTCATCATGAAATAGAATCATCATCGAACAAGAAAACTCTCTCATGTTAGGTGTATGGCTCTTCAGGAAAGGAAAACCTTGGGCATTATACTAATGGTTTATCTAGTTTTAAAGTAACTTTTTTGACGATCTCTCTCTCTCTCTCTCTCTCTGTTCAGTACATGCCGGTCTGCGAAAATTCACCTTTTGTTTGGATTTTCGGATAGATTTTATTTTGGCTTTTAACAAAACCTTAGTCCTCGTTCGAAAAGACGCTTATTCAGTAAGCAATGCACTTTCGCGGCGAATTGATTAGCTTGCTCTCCTAGCAGAAAGTCGCTATACGGCTGAAGGCTAAATAACAATCTCTGAATAAAAAACAAGTTGGCTGCTATGTGTGTGTGTGTAAATTATATATAAATTACAAACAGACTGTAAGGACGAATCAAACAGACTTTTGATTGTTAAAACCCTATTAGATCGACAAAACTAGGGCTGTTTCAAAGAATGTTGTAGGAAATACTGCCAAAAGAAATCCTGGACAGCAGGGATAGGTGCACAGGCCGTCGCGATATAACTGAACTTATGTTGAAAATGACATTAACGACCAAACATATAAAACAACACATATTTAGTAAGGAAGAATTAAGATGTCGTCACTGACAGCCATAAAGTAACAGTACGCACATCCACTACCACGCCCATTACTGTATACTGTACTACGTTTTTTGGGGGAGTGGAGATAGTTGAGGAATAAAAGCATTTTATCAGGAGAAAAAAGGGGCGAAGATACACGCTGTAATGGTGCGGTGAAGTGCAAAGCAAAAACTATTGAGAAATATTGACAAGTATGTAAGTGTGATATAAAAATGAATAAAGTTGAATAACAATACATGTAGGCCTACATGTACATGTATATGAAATACATGTATCTAACTATGCATTTTCAACTTTGTACTTTTCTCTTTTGGAGTTTTATGTTTGTCGTGCTTTCGCCCCCGAAGGGTTCACAATCGTAGAATTAGCAAAATCAGGGTGTTTTGTTATGTCTTTATAATGTTATTTAAGCCTTATTCTGCTGAATAAGTGAAATAAAATTTTCAGACCGATAATAGAAACTCAGACATTGTCCGAAAAAGGTCCTTGAGTCCCGCTTAGCAACCTACGGGTTAAAACCATCCTTGTCCTTCGTCATCACTTCTGGAAACTTTCCCGTTACTTCGAGGTCAAACCCAGGTCGATGAACTTCGGCATCTAATTTTGATCATTATATTTCATAATTCAGACATCTTCTATAAGCTATAGGTAGAAACCTGTTGCATTAGGAAATCAAACAGCATTAATTACAAGGTCTCGTAATCTTTGAACTATATCAGTCGGTTTAAGGATCGCGATATGAACTTTCATATTATGAGAAGAGGTTTGGCATGAAAAAGACAGCTAGACCTTAACAACCCAAGTATTGATGAAGCTATATTTCCTTATTTAACATTCACAACCAGGGAGTGGGAGGGGGGACAACTTTGCAACTGACTCATGGGCTGCCCCGTCCAAGTCCCAGTCGGCGACGAAGTCTTTCATATTAAAGGCAGCAAAAGCAACAACAAACCGGAACTGTCAGAATTCGTCAGCATCGCATTCGAATTTGACGTTCATATGCCGAGCAAGCGCGACAGCAAAGCTCCCAAACAAATTGTACAGTAAAAGTAACGCATTATTAGCTACAGTAATAACACTTGGCAACCCACATGCTAAATAAACACTACTGGAACCCGTTTTGCGTTATCTGCGTTATTTCCTGTCTCTCCTGACAAGCAATCGTTGGCGTCTGATTGATCACGTGACACTCTAAAACAACAGCTTACATCACAAACAATCGGTTAATCTTGTCTAATAAAAAGCAATCAGTTTCCGCGTTTTCAGACTTTTCTAATCGCATTCTTGTCATTGGACAGCGGATTGTGTTCCATTCACCCTTAACCCTTTACCACACTGTCCCGAGTTTTAACGACCCTGAAGAAGAATGCCTTTGAATACATTGTTGGAAAAAGTTAAAATGGTGGTGACCAGCATTTTCTTCTTTTCCCACAATGTTTTCTACCCTATCAGAGACGGAAAAAATCAGACAAGTTACATTTAGTTTGTCGTCTGCAAATGCTTTCAATTTGGTCACCTCCAAAATTTTGTCCTTTGGTAAAGAATTAAGACACTAGCGGCGGTTTAAGTTCTTTTAATGGACAGTCTAGAGCAAGACTGGACACGGTAAGTAGTGCAGCCTATTCATGAATCTGTTCTCTCCAATTCTGATAAGAGAGTACTGAGCAAAATTGTCGAAACTGGAATGATTTACACTATTTTTGCTGACTCGATATAACCTACTAGTACCCAAGTGTACCTACTTACGGCTTTAACCCTTTACCAAACAATCCCATCTTTTAACTATCCCAAGGAAAGAGATTCTTAGAGGTATTTTGGAAAAAAAAAAAGGAGACAATGATGGTCACCAGCACTTTCTCACGATGTTTTCTACCTATTCTACCTATCCAAATAATTTCAATCCTGGTTTAATTTGACGTCTGTAAATGGTTTCAATTTGTACGTGTCTAAAATATTGTCTGGTAAAGCGTTAAGTGTTAAACGTGGGAAAATGATACAGAATTGCTGTAATTAACTTCGTACGCTAGTTCCGTAGGCAAAGTTTATCTTGTCAAACTAGGCATTAATCAAACTGTACAACGTTTTCCCTTAATTTGCCACACGCGATCATGAAATGTAATTTGCGGAGAGTGTGAATCAAGATCAGATTGCACATACGTGCAATCTGATCTTAATCCGGCTTCTTTTTACTGTAACTGGTTTCGGTCATAATTCTAACCCATGTTTGATGAAAGTAACGTGGGTCTTAACCCTCAAACTGCTAAATAAATGAAACGAACATTTCCACGCAATAGTTAAAACCAAATATTGAGATTTCAAAATTGACTTCAGAGGAATGAAAACGCCGTATCGGACAATGTAGATCAAAGATCAGACTGCACGTTCTTTGCAGTCTGATCTTGATCTACATTGGCCGCAAAAGGTGAGTGAGTCGCGCTAAGCAGGTCATATCTGAGATAGAAATATTCTGCTGATTATCCGTTAACCCGTAGAGTGCCGAATCCAGAACCAGAACATTTATGGTGAAGAAATAGGCCCCTTACAATTAAATTTCAAGGGTTTTTTTTCCTGAATTTCTTTACAAAGCGAACGGAGTAAATCAAAGATCAGACTGCACTTTTTGTACAGTCTGATCTTAATCTACATTTGCCACAAAAGCAACTGCGTGTATAGTAATTAGAAGAGCCTCTATGATTAATTCTATGACGGTATACATGTGAGTCAGTGCCCCTGATAGGGTAATGAACTCTGAAACCGGCGGTTTCAAACATGCCAAGCACTGTAACACAGCCGGTAAGGTACAGGGCTTGACACAAAAGGGTCACGGTTTCAAATCCCGAGATAGGCCAATTTTTTTTAGGATTGATGCTGCTCACTGAGACAGGATTGATTTCTTTTGGACCACTTTGTTTCGAAAATGGTTATGCCGGAAAGCAGCCAGTGGCTTGGGAATATTGTGCGAAGAAATTGTAACAGAAACTCCAGAAAAGCATGGACAGGTCCACTGGGCGCCAAGTAATAACTGAGATAATGTTGAAAACGGCGCAAAACACCAAACAAACTGATCTTAATTTACAAGAGCTTCAATGGCAACTGCGTGAATAATTGCGAGAGGCGCCTCAAGGGTTAATTCTGTGATGGTATACATGTGATTCGATGCCCTTTTTAGGGCAATGAACTGTTTTATGAAACGTTACCTTTTTTCAATAAAGGCTTTTGATCAGCTCTTGATCCCAGAAATCCAGTTTGACTTGTATGTTCTACAACACATTTTAATCAACTTTTATATCTCAAAATAGATTTTATATAAATTGGTTAACCCTTCGGCTGCTAAGCGCGACTCACTGACCTTTAGCGGACAATGCAGATCAAGATCAGACTGCATAGAACGTGCAGTCTGATCTTTGATCTACACTGTCCGATAAGGAGATTTTTTTTTCAAAAAATACCTTTGAAATATCAAAATTTGTTGTTGTTTTTTTTAACTGTTGGCTTGGAAGTTTCATTTCACTCATTTAACAGGTTATGGGTTAATACTAAACTTACCATCATGTTGTTTTTGTCGATTTGTGACGTCTGTGATGTACACATGTGTACAAACTTGTTGGTAAATACGTGCTTCAGCTGAAAAAATAATAATCTCACATTGGTATGTAACTAGATTAATTCTAGCTTTTACGAAACAATCCTATATTTCAACGCCCCTGAAAAAGAAGGCTTTTGAAAGCATTGTTGGAAAAGGAAGAAATTCTGGTAACCAGCATTTTCTTTTCTTTTCGCACAGTGATGTGTAAGTGTATGTTTCAGGGCAAAATCTATCATTTAATGTGTCGTATGCAAACTGTCAAAAATTACACGGAGAGGAGATATTTATAGGAAAGGGTATACTGTTTTAAGCCGCATGAAAAACAGTGTTGGAAAACTATATTGCAGTTTGCAACTATTTATCAACTCTAATGCCGTAAAATTCGTATACTACTCAAAATTTGCGAGGGATCATCATATTAGATTCTTCCGATATATATGAGCCACGCTCTGGCAAAAGGGGGCTTAATGCATCTCCGTGATCAATGATACCAATCAAGCCATCACGTTATCATGGATCCATAACAGCCACTTTTTTGTAACAACCGACTTAATCATGATGTAGACTGGTCCTTCGACATACAGAAAATTGACCGATAGCGAAAAGTTTCGGCCCCAGGTCAGCCTGCGCGGACTGCGCAGGCTGACCTGAGTCGATACTTTTCGCAGATGCTTTAAGCCCTTTTTCATCGGGCATGTCTCATATGAATGGCATGTAGGCCCTATCGGCATGGCTTTTCAATATACTGCATTGCAACACTGGTGGAATACATGTACTAGTAAACCACCTGTAGAGATGGATGTTTAAATGGAAACTGTATTATTGTGATATATACCCGTTTTGAAATATCTAAATGATCCCTATCAAAGTGTAAGTAGTTTATTTGCTGCAAGAACGATGTCGATTCGAACGAGTGATTTGTAACGAGCCATAGCATTGGTTGAAAGTTCCGGCATGCCGTCATCACGGAACCAATTAAATATTTCATATAATATGAGAACGAGATTTTGACAGACCAATGTTCTATGGTGCAGAGGTAAAGCGTCACTAAAACAACCTACCACATGGAATCCAACAACCAAACAATTCCGGGTTTTAACAACCCTGAGGAAGGAAGCATTCGTAAACATTATGGAAAAAGGATTAAATGCTAGTATTTCTCCTTTACCAATAATGTTTCTACCACATCAAAGACATATCCTGTCATTGGAGCCACATCATATTTGTCGTCTGCACTTGCTTTCAGTTTGAAGAAGTCTAAAATCATGCTTGTCGCCTGATAAAGGTTTAACGATGACGTATAAGGACGTTACCTGTATAATTTCGCCATACCGGACACGTTTGCCCATCTGTCTTTTCTGTTCTTGCGCATTGTCTGTGTCTTCTGCTTCGGCAGCGAGCTGCAAAAATAAATAGATTGTCTTACTGTATTAAAATCAGCGGGCTAACTAAACGGACAGTGTAGGTTAAGCTCAGAACCCGTATTCTTAGACCATTCCAAAATGTATTTCGAAGCCTTTTTCTGGATTGATAAAGTAACATAGCCTTGGTTGGCTAAACCATGATTTTAAGGCAACACAACTTCTGATTGGATAAACCATAAATTGTCTGGGTTAACCAATCAGAAATTGTATTACTTTAAGATTATTGAGAATAAGAATGAGAATGTTCCTAAGATGTTTAGGTGAATAAGGGCTCAAATTATACTGAATGCGTAATAGTAGTACATGTTGTTACTTGAATGTCTCACTGTCTTGGCTTTTCATGAAATGTTCAGTGCTTATCACTGGCTTAATGTGGGGTTGTAAAGTAATGCTGAAAGACTAAGCTAATACTCTTTCATCGCATTGGATAGCTTTTGCGGACGGCGTAGATCAAGATCAGACTGCACAAAACGTGCAGTCTGATCTTTGATCTACACCGTCTGCTATCTGATGCTAATCTTTAAACCCCCCCCCCCAAAAAAAAAAATAAAAATAAAAAAAAGCACAGATTCAACTGTAACGAAAAAATACTTAAAAGACCTCGAGAAAAGTCGTATCCATTTAGTCGGCAGCGAAGAGTGAAAATATAAAAGGAATAAATGTATGGTTCATAAATAGGTGACCATTAGAATACAATATCATAGGAAGAGTCCATAATATTGACTGGTTCTGTAGATAAGGCAGCCAGTGACCCAAGAAAGAACCTGTCAACTTTATCCTTTCAATCATTCGATTTTTCTGTATTCTTCTCTAAGGAATCAATAGCGGATAAAGATATATATATTCCGAAAAGCGAAACTATTGGCCAACATCCACCAACCATTCATGGTTTAAACCTAACTCCATATTTTAAATGCCGCCATTTCATTTGCTGAGAAAGTCTGCCTTGTGCCTATTAGATTGCCAGTCTCGGGATATATAAAATAGAGACTGAAGGCTACTTAAGTCATAAATAGTTGCGCTGTCGTTGTGAAATGACTGAAATTATGCTGAAAGAAGTATAAAACACAAGAAAACTAATTGCTTAATTTATTCATAGCAACTGACGTGTTTTGTTTGGACCATATAACCGCCTTATACTCGTAAATGTACGATCAGATGATTAACCCTTAGTCTGCTAAGCGCGACTCGATGACCTTTTGCGGACAGTGTAGATCCAAGATCAGACTGCACAGAACGTGCAGTCTGATCTCGGATCTACACTGTCCGATCAGAAGATATTTTTTCTCCAAAAATAACTTTTAAATGGCAACATCATGGTTTTTACTGTCTTCATTTCACAGGATAAGGGTTAATGAGACTACCCTAACGTCTTTAAAGCTCGGCTGTTTTCGGAGAAAACGTCGAGGTATTAGATATCACATAAAGTAAAACACTTTTTTTCAGTTGATTGATTGTATGGTGTTAAACGCCGTTTTCAACTTTATTTCAGTTATATCGCGGCGGCCACTGTACCTATCCATGCTTTCCTGGAGTTTCTTTTACCAGTACTCCGCACAATATTCTTTCCAAGCCACTGGCTGCTTTCCCACATAACCATCGTCGAAACAATGGTCAGCGGTGAGAGAGGAATGAATCCTGTCGCAATGACTATCATCAATCCTCGAAAAGAAATTGGCCAAGCCGGGGATCGAACCAGCGACCTCCTGTTCTCAAATTCTGTACGCTAACGACTGAGCTATGGGTCTTGGCTCTTTTTTCAGTATTTCGGCCAACGGCCAATATCAAGAAAGAAAAAACGTTTTTCGGTTTTCTTTCTTGATAAAAGCCGCTGGCCCAAATACTGAAAAAAAGAAAATGTTTTACTTAGTGATTGTCTATTGTATTTCAATTTCATGCGGAATTATTTGTCATCGATGTATTGCTACAGTGCTATCGTCGTTGTGCGAAAATTGTCTTTTTTTTTTTGGTGTAGCTGAATACGCTGAATTTGACCTACTTCTTTGTATTGCTGTACCCGACTAAATGAATAGTATTTTGCGACTGGTAAAAAAGTGTGGACATGTTTATTCGGCGAACCCCTGTAGGCTTGCATGCGGACACATTTATCACATTACATAAATTTTTTGCAGCAACTGCACATCTAAGCTTGAACAATAGAATTTCTAATAAAGTATATAATTGGAAATCTCATTTTTCAACGATTAGCGACACAATGAAGAGGAGGAGGCAATTGATTCTACATGTAATTCATATTAAACTGCCAATGGAGTTTAAATATTCATATTCCTGTACCTCTTACGATGTCTTACTTTTCTTTAAAGATACATGTACTCGAATCTCTTGTTTTTACGTTCTCGGTATTACTGGAGATGTTTACTTTAACCTTAGTTTAAACATACTCGTATGTTATTCATCCAATACAACGTGCTACTGACAATGACCTAGAATAACAAAAATAATTGATGAAATGGATAAGAACGAAAGCAAAGCTTACATGGTTCTTCTCCAAATTCCAGGTTCACCGTAGGTAATGATATTCATAATAACATGACTACAGCAAGAAAAATAATATTTTTTCTTACTTTAACCTTGTGCTATTCGTTTACTATCAAATTGGGGACCCATACCAGAAGGGGGATAACCCTGAAACTATATATGTTGACACGGCTATGCCCTTTGTTCGATTTCGATATTGTAAAAGCAGCTGCAACCAAGCGATGGCATCCGCATGCGGAGCCCTTGTACGGTCAATAAAGTTATGTGAGTCATGCTCTGTAAAAAGAATGATTTAATGCATCTGCAAAAAGTATCGACCCAGGTCAGCCTGCGCAGTCCGCGCACGCTGACCTGTGTCGATACTTTTTGATATAGGATAATTTTCTGTATGTCAAAGGACCAATCTACCTCATAATTAAGCCGGTCTTTACGACAAAAAAAATCCCGTTTTTAATGGCCCATAGGACGAAAGCTTTTGAAAACATCATTGGAAATGGAAGAAAATGTTTGTAACCAGTATTTTCCTATTCCCGACAATGTTCTCTACCAGTGTAAAAACAGAAATCACTTTTCGACCTACATTTGATTTATTGTCTGCAACTGCATTCAATGTGGCCGAGTCTAAAATTTTGTCATTTGATATAGAGGTATAAAAAAAAATGGACTCATAATATGCAATGACTGGCTTGGTATAATGCATTAGGAGGATGTATCAAACCCCTTTTTTCCAGAGTGCCACTCAATATACCGGTATTTATGCCATTCTCTATGAAAAGGGGGCTTAATGCATCTCTGTGATCCATGATACCAAGCAAGTCATCACAGTATCATACATCCCTAAAATCTGTTTTGTGTAACAACCTACTGAATAATGCGGTAGACTGGTCCCTGGACATACAGAAAATTGATCAATAGCGAAAAGTTTCGGCCCATGTCAGCCTGCGCGGACTGGGCAGGCTGACCTGGGTCGATACCTTTCGCAGATGCATTAAACCCCGTCTTCACAGGGCACGGTTCATTTATACAGACTTTCTCAGCCAATCAAAATGGCTTGTGCTGAAATTAAGAATTACAACATTATTTAGTTGCATTATGAATTTAGAGCCCGATATCACGTGATGGACTAATTGAATTGAAAGTTTCAAGTTAATTTAGAGTGGTGTCTGGCATGTGAAATTATAACACAACGTAATTGCACGGAAACTTCCAGGGCATTAACATCTTTCACCAAGCAATACGGTGTTTTACCGACCCCGATAAAGAAAGCTTCCGAAAACATTGTGGGAAAAGGAGAAAATGCTGGACACCAGCATTTTCGCCTTGTCCGACAATGTTTTCTATCTTTTCACAGAGAATTTCCCTGTATAAGACAAATTTAATGTATAGTCTGCAAGAGCTTTCAAATTGGACAAGTCCAAAATTTTGTCTAGTACAGAATAAACAGATAAAACAGGGGTCGTATGAATTACCTATGTCACGCAGCACTTCTAGCGATAATTTTATCAGTCTGTGCCCTTTATATCAAATAAAACATGAAAGTGGTAGATAAAACAAGATCCCGTCGTAAAGAAGGACAACAACGTGGGAAAAAGATAATACGCTGGTAATAGGCATGATATAGTTGGAAAGCTTAAAAAATTTCGGAGGAAAATTGGAGGGTATATTGGTAACCAACATGACCCTGTGGGAAAGAAGGCAAACGAAACACCGTGGGAAAAGTAGAAAATACTAGTGAGTAACACAATCCGGTAAAAAAGAACGCCATAGAAAGCATTTGAAAGAAAAGGAGAAAATGCTGGTAAGCAACACGATCCCGTTCAGTGGAAGGCTATAGAAAGGTTCTTGAAAAAAAAGAGAAACTGCCGCTCATCAACACGAACCCGTGGGGAGGAAGGCAATAGATCAGATCCTAAAAAAGAGAAAATGCTGCTTACCAACACGATGCCGTTGAAATGATATTGAAAACATCGCCGGAAAAGGAGAAAATGCTGGTATAAAATACATCGTTGGAAAAGAAGAAAATGCTGATAAGCAAAACGATACCGTGGTAAGGCAAACTATGGAGACCATCGTATGAAAAGGAGAAAACGGTGGTAACCAAAGCGATTCCATGGGGTGGAAGGCTATATAGAAAGCATCGTAGGAAAAGGAGAAATGCCGTTAGCCAACTCGATTCAGTGCCAAGGCACGCTATATAGAAAGCATCGTAGGAAAAGGGAAAATGCCGTTAGCCAACTCGATTCAGTGCCAAGGCACGCTATATAGAAAGCATCGTAGGAAAAGGAGAAATGCCGTTAGCCAACTCGATTCAGTGCCAAAGCACGCTATATAGAAAGCATCGTAGGAAAAGGAGAAATGCCGTTAACTAACTCGATTCAGTGTCAAGGCAGGGTGTATAGAAAGCATCGTAGGAAAAGGTGAAATGCCGTTAACTAACTCGATTCAGTGTCAAGGCAGGCTATATAGAAAGCATCGTAGGAAAAGGGGAAATGCCGTTTACTAAATCCATTCAGTGTCAAGGCAAGGTGTATAGAAAGCATCGTAGGAAAAGGAGAAATGCCGTTAGCCAACTCGATTCAGTACCAAGGCAGACTGTATAGAAAGCATCGTAGGAAAAGGAGAAATGCCATTAACTAACTCGATTCAGTACCAAGGCAGACTGTATAGAAAGCATCGTAGGAAAAGGAGAAATGCCATTAACTAACTCGATTCAGTGTCAAGGCAAGGTGTATAGAAAGCATCGTCGGAAAAGGAGAAATGCTGTTAACTAACTCGATTCAGTGCCAAGGCAGGCTGTATAGAAAGCATCGTAAAAACATCGTAGGAAAAGGAGAAATACCGTTAACTAACTCGATTCAGTGCCAAGGCAGGCTGTATAGAAAGCATCGTAAAAACATCGTAGGAAAAGGAGAAATGCCGTTAGCCAACTCGATTCAGTACCAAGGCAGACTGTATAGAAAGCATCGTAGGAAAAGGAGAAATGCCGTCAACTAACTCGTTTCAGTGTCAAGGCACGCTATATAGAAGCATCGCAGGAAAAGGGGAAATGCCGTTAACCAACTCGAATCAGTGCCAAGGCAGTCTCTAGAAAGCATCTTGGGAAAACAGGAAAATGCCGTTAAGTAACACGATCCCGTAGTGTGAAAGGCTATAGAAAGCATTGTGCAAAAAAAGGGAAAATGTAACCAACACGATCCCGTGGGAAGGAAGGTTATAGAAAGAATCTTAGGAAAAGGAGAAATGCCGGTAACAAACTCGATTCCGTGGAAAGGAAGATAAAACACATCGTGGGAAAAGGAAAAAATGCTGGTAACCAAAACGATCCCGGTGGAAGGAAGGATATGGAATACATTGTGGGAAAAGGCGAAATGCTGGTAACCAACAAGATCCCATGGGGAGGAGTGCTATCAAAGCATCGTAGGAAACGGAAGAAAATGATGGTAACCAACACGATCCCGTGGGGGCGAGGCTATAGAAAGCGTCGTAGTAAAAGGAGAACATGTTGGTAACCGATACTATCCCGTGGGACTGAATGCTTTACAAAACATCGTGATAAAAGCAGAAAATGTTGATAACAAACACCATCCAGTATCGAGGAAGGCTATGGAATACATCGTGGGAAAAGGAGAATTTACCGGTAACCATTAAGGAAGGAAGGCTTTACAAAACATCGTGTTTAAAGGAGAAAATGCTGGTTACACGCATTTTTTTTTTTACAAAAATGTTATCCACCCTTTTAGAGCAAAACGATGCATAAAACGCTCTTTTACCACAGCGTGGCTCAAATATATTCAATATGAACAAGTCTAAAAGTTTGTCATCTGGTAAAGTGTTAACCCTTATCCTGCTAAATATTGACTGATTGATTGGTTGTATGGTGTTTAACGCCGTTTTCAACATTATTTCAGTTATATCACGGCGGCCAGTGCACCTATCCATGCTTTCCTGGAGTTTCTTTTACCAGTACTCCGCACAATATTCTTTCCAAGCCACTGGCTGCTTTCCCACATAACCATCGTCGAAACAATAGTCAGCGGTGAGAGAGGAATGAATCCTGCCGCAATGACTATCATCAATCCTCGGAAAGAAATTATCCAAGCCGGGGATCGAACCAGCGACCTCCTGTTCTCAAGTCCTGTGCGCTACCGACTGAGCTACGGGGCTTGGCTCATCCTGCTAAATGAGTGATATGAAACTTTCCGAGAGTAAAAACCCAAATTTTGCTATTCCAAAGGTACATGCATTTTGGAGGAAAGATATACGTGTCCGTATCGGACAGTGTAGATCCAAGATCAGGCTGCACGTTCCGTGCAGTCTGATCTTGATCTACTCTGTCCGTAAAAGGTCAGTGAGTCGCCCTTAGCAGGTTAAGGGTTAATCCAATCAGGGAGACAAGAAAAGATAAGTGGAATTAATTTCATGCTGTCTGGCTGCATATTGTTATTTATCAGCTAAATGGTGTTGTCTGAAAGCATTTCATTCAATGTCCCGCCAGTCTGATCCTTGGGTCACACAACACATTGTTACGGCATTTTAGTCAATTTACATACACACACAACTAAACAGACGTATTGTATCTCTAGAGTCAAAAGTTTTTGTGAAAACAATTTGGGAACAAGAGCACCGCTTGTTTAAAGGCCCGATAGAGGCTAGAAAACAATGCAGGCGTTAAAATGCATTTAAATTTAAACGCATTTTAACATCCACTTTGTTTACTTTTGGCAGCTATTGTTACTTTAAGCTACGATCTGGCTACGTCATTCTAGACTTAATCGCTTGCCACGACCAATTTCTTCTTTTCCAGCTATGTTTTCCACCATATCAGACGATGTAGTTCATTCATACAGAGGGGTCCTGCGTGGCTCAGTATAGGACTTGTAACCTGCAGGACCCAGGTTCGAGCATCACTAGAAGCACTGGGTTTTTCACGGGAATATGCTTGGGCAAGATACTTCAAAGCACAGCCTAGTACTGGTGCAACCTGGGACGCACATGAATACTAGTATGTGAGCTGTCTCCCTGATTATTACCTAAATAACGTTGAAAGCGGCGTAAAACATCATTGAATCACTTATCAATTTTCTCCTTTTCCCGCTGTTTTCCACCGCAGTTAGACAAATTTACTTCATTCACACAGGTTTCGACTTTGTCTGCAGATGCGTTCAGTTTGGAAAAGTGTTATATAGTCCACTTAGTTTCTATATAAACCAATGTTGTGATTAAATACATTCAAATGGAAAAACTTCTTCAATATTTCTTTGTTACAATGTTAATTATTTACAAAAAAAAAAACATGCAGAAATAGAATTACTATTACACTCTATAATAATACTGAGAGAAAAAAGTTTAGCAAGTTTTTTACGCCTTTGGTTTTCGTCTATAAATCAGTGTCACTAAAATGTTTCCGTATTGAACAATTGTGCCCATCCACTGACAGCATGATTTCACTTGTTTTTGTACACTACACCGTTATGTAATCGTAAATCTTAACTTTCACGAAAATCACGTGCAGTATGTGCACAGCAAAACGGATGATCCTCCGCGGGTCACACAGTACACAGTTCGAGAGCGTTCTTATCGTAAGCACAAAAACTGGGAAAAAAATCTTTGAAAATCAATGATGGGACGTCGGCCTGGAATGACGTTTGAGCAACGTGAGAGAGCCATCGGTATGCTTACCGCTGGCATGTCGGCAAGAGACGTTGCTCGGCATTTCCAACGCCACGAATCGACAATAAGTCGACTGCTGAACAGATTTCAGCAAACTGGGAACGTCGAGGACCGACCCAGATCAGGCAGGCCGCGTAAAACCACGCCGCGGGAAGACCGTTTTCTCACGACTTCATCTCGACGCAATAGATTTCTTTCTAGTCGAAAGTTAGGTCGTTTGCTGAGGAATGCTACTGGCACAAGAGTTTGCGACAGGACGGTCAGGAATAGGCTACACGCTGCTCGATTGAAAGCGTGCCGTCCCTACGTTGGTATTCCGCTGACGTTGCGACATCGTGAAACAAGACGCCAATGGGCCAGGGTTCATCAGGGCTGGACTCGCAGGCAATGGCGCAACGTTCTGTTTTCGGACGAATCCAAGTTTAATGTATCGTTTGCTGATGGCAGGGTTCGAACTTGGAGGAGACGAGGGGAGAGGCTGGACCAAGATAATGTCGTCGAACGTGACCGTTATGGGGGTGGTAGCGTGATGGTTTGGGCGGGCATACATCATGATGGGAAGACAGATCTCGTCATAGTGCCTGGTAATCTCACTGCTCAAAGGTACCGTGACGGAATCATCGAGCCTGTTGTTGTACTGTATTTGCAACAACATAACGTTGGGATTTTCCAACATGATAATGCCCGTCCACACACTGCGAGGCATACCCAGAACATTTTACGCATCCATAACGTCAATGTGTTGCAGTGGCCTGCAAGATCACCGGATCTCTCTCCCATTGAGCACTTATGGGACCACTTAGGTCGTCAGGTGAGAGAGCGCCATGATGTCAACAACATCCGTGATCTTGAACGTGCCTTGCAAGCTGAATGGGTCAGGATCCCATTCCAGGTCATTAGAATGAGACGTCGTTGTCTGGCAATCTTGGCTTCGAATGGTGGGCACACTAGGTATTGAGCCGTGTCCGAATTTTTACGCCTGACCCCCTAGTTCATTTCACGTACGCCGGAGACTAAACGCCGCAAAATTATGGAATAACATTGATGCGAGTCATTGGTGATAAGAATCAAATATCTGAAAATGTATTTGATTTTATGATTTCGTACCTACCCTTTCCCCAGAAGTCAATCCGTTCTGAACTTGCTAAACTTTTTTCCATCAGTATATTTTAGCAGCTTTTGGTCTTAACCACAGAAGAATGACGAACAGTTGGTGAACAGCCATAAACAATAACAAAGCAAAGTAAAACCAGGTGTTTTCGTAGTAATTTCGTCTATATTTAGATTCAATGGCAACTTCTAGTACACAACTAGCATAACAATAAAAACAAACATGTGAATTTCATGTTTCAGAATGCTCTCACCTTTGAGGCCATAGAAATTGAATAACTTCAGTATGTATTTACCTGTAGACAGCAATTTTATCGATCTTCTTGGCCGAAAAGATGTATAGCAATTTTATCAGTTTCCCTAACTGATAAGATGTGATACAAATTATTGATTATTTAGATAATTGATAATATTATTCCCAAAGAAAACCTAGAAGGTACACCTTTTAAGGTCAATTTCTGCATTTTTTTCCGGGTATGTTTCTAGAAGTGGCTGTATTCAAACAACTGAAAATGTGTCTTTTGTAAGGATAACATTAGGAACTGAATAAAATGGAAAGGGTTAAACATGATTAGGTTATATCAACAGTCTCTGCCCCTTCTGCTTCCACCCACCCGACAAATTTAACTCTTTACCAAACGACAAAATTTTAGACTGGTCCAAATTGAAAGCATTTGCAGACGACAAACTAAATGCTGCATAATTATGAAATTTGTTCATATAAGTATATGGGTCTTTAATTAACACCCAAATTGTCATGGTCTAAAGCAAAACGCAAACTGGCTTCACAAGCCAAACAAGAAATTTGTTCGATTAAAGCTTATCAGTATAATTTTGGTTACGTTTTGCACGAGGAATATTTTAAGTTGTTCGATACAAAGGTGCTTCCCATACTTACATTCGGGGCAGAGATCTGGGGTTTCGAATATTCTGATATTATTGAAAACGTTCCACTACAATTCTGTAGAGATTTTCTAGGCGTTAACCACACAGTAAATAATAGTATGTGTTATCTGAATATGGGAGACTACCTTTATGCGTCACTTATATGACTAAAAATGTAAAATATTGGTTAAAAATTTTGCGTATGGAGAATCATCGTTACCTGAGACAGTGTTTTAATTTGTTAAAGGCGCATTATGATTTATGAAGAATTAACTGGGCAACGAGAGTTAAAAATTTGCTTCTTTCAAATGGTTTTGGCTATGCATGGATTTTTCAAGATGTAGGTGACATTGACCTTTTTGTTAAACTATTTAAATCCAGAATCGCCGATTGCTCCCTCCAGAATCTTCAAGAAAATATTCAGAATTCATCTCGTTGTGATCTTTACAAACATATCTGTTCCCTGTTAAATCCAGAGAGATATCTTTGTGTAGATATTTCTTTGAATTTAAAAAGGGCTTTTGCAAGATTTAGATGTTCAAGTCACAAGTTAAATATACAACTAAGGTGCCATTTTGATATTGCAAGGGAAGATAGAATATGTCGTCACTGTTTACTTGAGCATGATCTTTTAATACTTGAAAATGAATATCATTCTGTTTTTCATTGTTCCCCTTTTGAGGCAGAAAGGAAAACTTTACTATTCTCGTGGTACAATGGGCGAACTAATCTGACATCTTTTTTTAATTTGATGAAACATAGAATAATATATAGTCACCATACGAAAAGTTGCAAAATATATATCAGTCATTCTAAACAAGAAGGATCTGGACCATGCATAATTCTATTTTTTATCACATAATCGACCTTGTTTTAGATGTAATACCCGTTGAGAATTTTCTTATCTTACACACATCTTAGAGAGGCATTGTATGACCTCATAAGTGATATCATATCGTGATATCTTTCTATTTTTATCACATAGTCAACCTTGTGTTCTATGTAATAACCATTGAGAATTTTCTTATCTTACACACATCTTAGAGAGGCAATAGGATGACCTCATGATGATATATTTTTAGTGCTTTCCTTTTCCTTTTTATACTTGCGGAACTCATGGATTGTTATAATGGTGTAATTATTATGCACTATTATGGGCCTTTCTTTACAAATAAAATATATTGTATTGTATTGTATTGTATCTTTGAAAGGGTAGAAAACATTGTGGTAAAAAGGCTTCTTTCTCAGAGTCGTTAAAAGTCGGGATTGTGTGGTAAAGCATTTAAAGGGTTAAAGGGCAAAACGAATCGAAAAAAAAACAGCAGATGTCAGTTTTATTATTCAATGATAATATATCGCTTTACAAAAATTTAGAGATACATTTCACATGGCTACATATGAAACACAAAAGAAAACAAAACTCGAAAGCAATTATTACCTCTTTTCTCGAGCATTGTTTTACATGTTGAAATGTGGGTTTTTTTAATTATATAAATATTTCAAGATTACAAGTTGTTCCCAATTATCGTGGAAAAAGGTTAAGAAACTGTATGGATACACTTGAATATCGCATCACGATTAGGTCATCCAACCAAGCTTTAACCTTGGTACACGTCATTTTAGCTTGGGTTATTGGGTAACGCTTAGACAAATATTAAATTACCGAATTGTGCAATAAAGAATTATCAATTGTCATAATACTTTATGTATTGCGAAAAAAGACCCTAGGGTATCGATTAGCGGTACGAACGCTTGTATATACATGTAAGTGTCATAAATGTGCGAGCAAATAGGCAGTCATGGTCCCGCCGAATAAATGTGTACACATTTTTCATCAATCGCACATTACCATCTATTCATTCGATTTCATTATACCAACAAATATGTCAAAAGCCAGCACATTCAGCTGAATGAATGAATGTTGTTTTATGGCGCATCGACAGCTTTGGTCATTTAGCGCGCGTGTCTGTATCAAAAGATGGTTAAAACAGGAATTTTGAGGTAAAAAGATTTGAACATAATGATGACAATAAAAAGCTTGAGTTAGGAAGGATTATGAGTGATTTTGATAGGTATAAAAGATATTACTGAGTGACAAGGCAATCCCTATCAACTCAAAAAGTTTTAAATGATGAAGTTAAGATTGTGATAAAAAGATCTAAACAAAAATGTTAAATCGATAGTCAAAAGGTCTTTAGATGAATAGGGATTATGTGTAACTTTTAAAGTGCATAAAATATTGAGTGGCTGGGCATTCCCTGCCTACTCAAAAGTTTGAAATGAAAGGTTAAGACTGTGAATAGTCGTTTCAAGGAAATGAGAGTTTAAAATTAAGGAAGTGTGGAGCCTCCAATGGGATCAAAACACTCACATTAAAGAGGTCCTGTCTCCAATGAGATGAGATGCCCCAAAGAGAGCTAATCCTCACATTAAGGAGACGTAATTGAAGATAAAAGAGGATTACGCAGTAGAAATACGGGTTTACACAACAGGTTAAAAAGGTAATTAAGAAAATATCACAGCTTGTTGTATAGACCAATCTCTTTGATGAAGGTGATAATTGAATAAATGTTGACTGTTTCAAAGAGGTTGTGCATACTGTCAACATTGTAGTATTTCGCACGCATTGGCTGAAAGTCGATGCAATCTAAAAGAATATGCTTAATGGTAAGATGTTCATTACATTGAATACATTCAGGTGCTTCTTCTCTGGTTAAAAGCCATGAGTGTGCTAGCCGAGAGTGCCCAATTCGAAGCCTTGTAATTATCACCTCTTCTCGACGAACAGACCTGTAAGAGGGGTACCACTCACCAAGGATTGGTTTAACAGAATGAAGTTTGTTGAAATGATCAGCATCCCATTGGGACTACCAAAGAGATTGTATGAAAGGTAAAATGGATGCTTTAAAATCTGTATGAGGAACTTTAACATCAGAAATTGACAGGTTCAGAGCAAACTTTGCACTTTCATCAGCTCTTTCATTACCTCTTATGCCCATATGGCCTGGAAGCCAATAGAAGACTAATCTGTTAGAGGAAAGGATGCGAGAGATCCATTCCAAAACTTTGCAGATCAGAGGATTTTCAAACTTTTGGTTATAGAGGGCTTGTAAGGTAGATAAAGAATCTGAGAAAATAATGAATCTGCAGGAATGAGAATTCTCCACATGGTCAAGGGCAAGATCAATGGCCTTCACTTCAGCCGAAAAAATGGAAGCATTGTTTGGAAGTCTGCATTTCTTTATACGTTCTCCATAAACAGCAGCTGCTGCAACAGCATTACCATGTTTTGACCTATCTGTATAGATCGGCTTAAATGAAAAATAATGTTCTTTAATTTCACCATAGCACATTCAGCTACGCTGTATAAAAAAAACAATAGAACCGCATTCGGGTGCCAACGCTCGGCTGCAGTTGCTTGAACTTAAGTGAAAATTCTACGTCGAAAAGGGGGCATAACTGAGTCAAAAATATTTTGATGGTTATCTGGTCTTGTTGTATGGGTTCTCCTTTTGATGGTTAGGAACTAGTCCGAGTTTGAAGTCAATATTTTCGGTAATAAAAGAGATATTCAAAAATGCCAAAGTGTTTTGCACGACAACGAAGATGATGCAGACGACAACGATATGGCTACGACATTACTTCGACGTTCTCTCCGAAAACAGCCAATCAAAAATGCTGTTACAAGTGTTCCAAAGACTGCGAAACTCATATTTTTTTCGTTAAGACTAAAATAGGACAGCTTAACTCTATCAGCGCAAAATATTTGAGCCATGCTCTGTGAACAGGTGGCTTGATGCATCAGCAAAAAGTATCGCCCTAGGTTAATCCTTAGGCTGCGAAGCGCGATTCACTGACCTTTTGCGGACAGAATGTGCAGTCTGATCTTGGATCGACATTGTCTTTTTACTATCGGCTTGAAAGTTTCATTTCATTTCTTCAGCAGGATAAGGGTTAATATGCTCTAGGGTTTTCCAAGGAAACGTCGAGGTATTGTCAAAGCCCTGTCGTTGTCTGCTTCTTCGTGGTGCAAAACTTTTAACTGTTTTGTTTTTGTTATAAATGTATCTCTGTCATTGCTGAAGATATAGAGGATATTTTTTTTTTCTGTGAAAAGATCAAAATTTATTTCATCGAGTGAAAATCATCGGTTATATTTTCACAAGTGGCGCAGCCGCAAGTGAAAGTATTACCGTATGATGTTCAGTCGATGAAATAAATTTCAGTCTCTCACCGAAAAAAAAATCCCATTTTATTTCATACTTCTAACCCCTTTTTTGTTGGGACTCGCGAAGTCCACGAAAGCTCTCTCCGTACCATCGAGCTTATCAATCGGTAAATTTACTGGTCGAAATCCATAATCTACCTTAATTTTCCGATAAACTACCGAAAAAGCATCAAACAAAAAATTACTTCAAACTCTGTCGAGTTGTTGACCAGATGGGCAGGTAATCCTCGAAACATTTTTGATAGTTATGCCTCTTTTCGTCTTAAAATTTGTTCTGAACAAGCGACTGCAGCCAAACGTGGGGACCCTGATGCGATCCTTTGACTGTAGGTCAGATTGATGAGCTTATGTCGAAAACTTAGAGGTGGTAATATATTTTTTTTGTAGGAGTGTGGAGAGGTGGTAATAGGTTTTTTCGAGTCATGCTCTGTGAAAAGGAGGTTTAATGCATCTCTCAGTCTGTTGTTACACAAAACAGATTTTATAGATCCATAATCATGTGATGTCTTGCCTGGTATCATGCCTCGCGGAGATGCATTAAGCCCTTTTTTGCTAGAGCATGGCTCATATATTTTATGGTAATAAAATAGAATCCTCTTTCCATGGGAAGGAGCAAAAGAGTCGCAGTCTATTTCAAAGTACCAAAAAGGTGCCAGTGTGACACCATTTGTGCCGGAAACTACCAGGGTGACACCATTTCTGCCGGAAAAATTATTGTCATGTGGTTGACGTTTTAGACAAACTTTAACTCTTTACAACACAATCACGGGTTTTAACGACCCTGAAGAAGAAGCCTTTTGAAAACATTGTGGGAAAAGGAGAAAATGCTGGTAACCAGCATTTTCTCCTTTTCCCACAATGTTTTCTAACCTTCCCAAAACAAATTTCAAATTTTGAGTTACATTTATTTTGTCGTCTGCAAACGCTTTCAATTTGGACAAGTGTAAAATTTTGTCGTTTGGCAAAGAGTTAACCAATATAAAGACTAATACGTTCATAGCAACTTTTATCCTTAAACTGCTAAATAAATGATAGGAAAATTTCCACTCAATGGTAAAAACCTAAACATTGCGATTTCGAAGTTGCTGTCACCGGAAAGAAAATACCATATCGGACATTGTAGATCAAAGATCAGACTGCACGTTTTGTGTAGTCTGATCTTGATCTACCCTGTCTACAAGAGCGCACGGAGTCGCGCTTAGCAACCTAAGGGTTAAATCTTATAAACGTTCAAATCTTATGGAAATAACATGTGGTTTCTCGTTCTAATAGCATTAGGTACAGAATCAGAATTCCTTAATTCGTAGAAATTTGTCTGGTTTTGTTCTCTTTTTTTTTCTAAACATATTTCCGCTTTTACGATGATTACTTAAAAAGCTTTTCTTTCTTTTCAACTTTCAAGCGCCTTTGTCTTAAAGTTTTAGCATGCTTTGAAGAGAATATTACTTTTAGCCATGCTCTGTGAAAAGCGTTTAAGAGATCTCAGGCGACTGTACAATTGCTTATAAGTGACTGTACACATTTCTTTTCTCAACGTGTCATTTTAGACGACGGATAAGGAAGACTGTAGTCGACTTTGTTACCAGATATGATTTACATCATCACGACTAGGATTTCTTCAACTTTATCAATCCTATATTACCTTTACTCAGGTGAGCGCTTGAGCGCCAATGGCCACTTGTTGGGTGAAAACATCATTTGATTCTTCAACGAACAATACCACCCAAGTTTTACCTACCCTGTGGAAGAAGCCTTTTCAAATCATTCTGGAAGAGGCAGAAATAAGCTAACGAGGTTTGAAGCTGCAGGAAATCATCGTCTACAAAATACTTTCAATTTGGTCTTGTCTAAAATTTTGTCGTTTGTTTAAGAGTTAAAAAAAATACTCATCGGTTGAAAATGAGTATAAATATTACAACTCTACTGCATTCCATGAAGGCTCATTGAAGGAATTTTGGAATGGAACAGTGCGATTTCTTCTAATTTATTGGCTGGATATTTCTTAATGTATAATCAATAGTAATTGATTACAGTTTATTGCTGTGCATATTTATTTAAGCCGGACAATTACTTGTATAGGCCGTGATTGAAGTGTTTATAAGAGTCCTTTCAATTTCCTATTACGGAGCAAATATGACTTTCTAAGTAAAAACAGCCTCAAAACATTGTAGAACGGTTTACGCTTTGTTATTAACTCGTTACCGAACGATAAAATTTTAGATCTGGCCATTCTGAAAGCTTTGGCAGACAGAAAACCAAACTGGGATCAGGGTCTGTATTCACCAACCACTCTTAAGAATATTTTTAGTCTTGTTCTCCAAGATTTTCTACATTTGAAAGTAACACAACTTCTGACTGGCTAAACCATTTGGTTTGGCCAATCAGAAGTTGTGTTACTTTCAAATGTAGAAAATTTTGAAGCATAAGACAAAGAACGTTCTTAAGGATGGTTGGTGAATACGGACCCTGGTTATCTAAATTTGTCTCTATAAGGCTAGAAAACTTGGAAAAGAAGAAAATACCGGTTATCAGCATTTTCTCCTTTTCTCACGATCTTTTCAAAGGCCTCTTCTCCTCGGAGGTCGTTTAAACATAGAACTCCTTGATAAAGAGTTTAGTAACAATGTTCTTTTTTCCTCACTGTTTTCAATTTTCGAAAAAACTTTGGCCCAACAAAGTACAAAAATAAAAGCAGACAAGTGCTGACAGAAAATAGATTGATTGATTGATTGATTGATTGATTGATTGATTGATGGATGGATGGATGGTTGGATCGATCGATCGATCGATGGGTCGGTTGGTCGGTCGGTGAATGACGTTTTGCGCCATTTAATCAATATTACTACAGCCATATCACGGCGATGTATCATTATATTCATGTATGTCCTGTGTTTCACCAGTCAGAGGCTAGGACTCTGAAGTGACTTGCCAAAGAACACTCCCACGAAAAACCCAGTGCTTTGAGTGAGGTTCGAAGCCGGGGCCTCCAGGTTACGAGTCCTACACTTTACCACTGAGCCACACAGGACTCCTGGACATTGTTACACGTGTCCCTGTGTGGCTTATTGCTGAAGTGGTAGGGTTATCCCGGGTTCGATGATCGATCCTCATTTGAGGGGGTCTTTGAGGCGCCCCCCCCCCCTTTTTTTTTCGTGAGATTGTCTTTGGACACTTCAAAGCCCTAGGCTTGCATTTGTGAAACCCAGTTCACACATAAATAAGTGTGCTGTCGCCGTGATATGACTTAAATAATGTCGAAAACGTCATAAAACGACATCCAGTCTATCATTGTTCTACGCTGCAACCAATAATTCTGGGTGGATTTCTAGGGACTAACCCTTTCAGCGCCAAGGAGGAAACCACAGGCTTTTGCGGACGGCATAGATCCAAGATCAGACTGCACAGAACGTGCAGTCTGATCTTGGATCTATGCCCTCCGCTTGTTCAGTCAAGCCTACAAGATAAGAATCTTTCTGAGTATCAGTGTATTATATTTTCCGACGTCGAAAGAGGTCCGATTTATCTATAACTGAGCCATGCTCTGGCAAAAGGGGGCTTAATGCATCTCCGTGATGCATGATACCAGGCAAATCATCACATATTTATGGATCCATAAAATCCATTTTGTCTTACAACTGGCTGCATCGTGAGGTAGACTGGTCTTTTGACATACAGAAAAATGACCTATAGCGAAAAGTTTCGGCCCAGGTCAGCCTGCGCGGACTGCGCAGAATGACATGGATCGATACTTTTCGCAGATGCATTAAGCCCCCCTTTCACAGAGCAAGGCTCATATGGCGTTGAAAAAGTTAATATTCCGTTCTAGCGTGACAGAGCGATCGACAATGCACTCAACCCTGATTTATTACGAAATAATTCAGCATACAGTCAGTATCACACGCAACCAAAGGTATCACAGAACATTTTGTGTTGTCTCTATTGTAATTAGATAATAAAGGGCCTATCGCCCGGCGTCACATTATCTCGTTCTCTATTTTTTCAAGGCCTGTATTCACTAACTATTCGAAAATGAAATTTTCAGTCTAATTGTCACGAATTTTCTAAATTTCAAAGTAACACCTTTTCTGATTGGTTAAACCATACGCCACTGAAACTCCATTGGCCTATTACGGAATACTGAAATTTGCATTGCTCGATCATCAGACACCGTTACTAAAAATAGCATATTGGCGCATCGCATCTACATCTATATGAGTCTGCGAAAAGTATCGACCCAGGTCAGCCTGCGCAGTTCGCGCATGCTGACCTGAGCCGAAACTTTTCGCTATTGGTTAATTTTCCACGTGTCAAAGACCCATTCTACCCCATGGTTCAGTTTGTAATTAAAAAGAAATGGCTTTTATGGCTTTATAATCATGTGATGACTTGCGTGGTGTCACGCATCTCGGAGATGCATTAAGCCCCCTCTTGCAAGAGCACGACTCATATCGTATATAATTACGCAAGTTATGCAAGGAAATCGGACAAAATTCCCCCTCCCCCCCCCACACGCATGAGAAATTTGTGTTGCTTTCTAGATCTGAATTTACCCTTATCCTGCTAAATATGTAGTTTGACTCAAACTTTCAAGACGATAGTAAAACCTCGTTTCGCTATTTCAAAGGTAATTTTTTGGTGGGGAGGGGGGACGATAGCTCCTTATCGGACATCGTAAATCCAAGATCAGACTGTGAAGTCATATCTTTATCTACACTGTCCGCAAAAGGTCTTTAAGTCGCGCTTAGCAGCCTAAGGGTTAAGAGTAAGAATGCAATTAAAATGGTTGGTGAATACTAGTCTGGGTTGCCTTTCACTAAACTGAATACGGATCCTAATCTTATAATATATTTAGAAAGTAAGGCAATTTCTGATTGGCCAAACCGGCTAGACCATATGATATAGCCAATCAGAAATCGCGTTGCTTTTACATTTAAACAATTCTTTAGAAGTAGAATATCTTTAGGAATGGTTGGTGAATACGGATACAGAATATTTGGTTGGTAAAAGTATAAGATTTGAGCGAAAGATGTTAGCATGGCCTTCTGTTTGAAAAGGATATTAACCCTCCAGCTGTGAAGCACGACTCACTGACGTTTTGCGAACAGTGTGGATAAAGATCAAGACGTGCAATCTGATCTTTGATCTACACTTTCCGATAAGGAGGTATTGTTCTTCAAAAAACTAAGTTTAAAATAACATTATTTGATTCCTACTATCGGCTTGGCATTTTATTTCAGTTATTCAGCAGGATAACGTTAAGATTGATTCCCTGGGGTAACCATCCAAAACTTCCCTCGATAAGGTCAACAGAAATGCAAATTATGCTAGGACGAAGATCGACAGCCCATTAATCAAATGATGAAACCTTTGTATAAATTTTGAAAAAGATTATAGAGCAACGTTTTCATAAATAGCACAAGGTATAATTACCCTAAATCGAGGGAAATGCATGGAGATGAGAGCACTTAACCCTTTACCAGACGACAAAATTTTAGCGTTGTCCAAATTGAAAGCATTTTGCAGATGACAATTTCAATGTGGCTCAAATGGTGCAGTTTTTCTTTGATAGGGTAGAAAACATTGTGGAAAAAGGAGAAAATGCTGGTTACCAGCATTTTCTCCTTTTCCCACAATGTTTTCAAAAGGCTTCTTTCCCAGGGGCGTTAAAAGGCGGCATTGTGCGGTAAAGGGTTAAAGTCATCATATTCAAGAAAGTATGGACCATGGGCGGAAACCAAATCGCTACAAAATGCATTCGAACTATCAGCGCAAATGGAATGCACAATTTCGGTCTAAACATAAACCATCTAAACCATTAAATCAAGAAAATATCAGAAGAAATTGAACGTCCAGACCGGACTAGTCTCTCCCGGTAATCAGTCGGTAATGTACGGGGCTTAAAACATGGGGACTCTGGTTCGAATCCTGAGCCCGGAAAATTTCTATCTGAGCATTGAAGAAAGCATTGCAACAGGATTCGATCCTTTATCACCGGTCATCACTGTTTTGACCATGGTTATGTGGGGAAGAAAACTTTGGTTTGAGAAGAACTGGGGAATATTGTGAAAAGAACTGGTAAACGAAACTACAGGAAAGCATGGTTGGGGGCACTACCCGCTGCGACATAACTGAGGTGATATTGAAAACGACGTTAAACTCCATAGAAACAAGCCAGATCTCTTGTCTTACAATAAGAGCTGTTTTGCAAATTGGCATTCTGGCATAGTGTCCCACTGATTTAGAAAAAAATGTCCCAACACAATGCATGCAGATGGGACACTGTCCCTTTCAAATTTATGTCAGAATTAGACTTGCGTGCATCTGTCTCACTTATTTTGAACCTTTTCCCTTTTCTGCAAGTTTATGAAGCAGTCTTCCCTTCTTTTAACTCTTTCCTAGACGACAAAATTTTAGACTTATCCAAATTGAAAGCATTTGCAGACGACGTATCAACGACAGATCAAATTGGACTCATATCAAAGGATTTGTCTTTGAGGGGATAGAAAACATTGTGGGAAAAGGAGAAAATGCTGGTTACCAGCATTTTCTCCTTTTCCAACAAGATTTTCAAAAGCCTTCTTCATCAGGATCGTTCAAACTCGGGATTCAGTGGTAAGTTTTTTAAAATCATTGACAGAACAATGAATAAGGCAAATACATGTATATAATAGATTTAATCGTGCTCTGTGAAAAGGAGGTTCAATGCATCTGCAAAAAAATCGACACAGATCAGCCTGCGCAGTACGCGCAGGCTGACCTGGGTCGAACCTTTTAGCATTCAGTAAATTTTCTGGGTATCGAAGGACTATTCTACCTCATGATTCAATCCATTTTAGACAAAATCTTTTTATCGGTAAGTGTAGAACAAGATCAGACTGCGCAGATCTACACTTTCCGACAAGAAGATATCTTTCCCCAAATAATGACGTTGAAATAGCAATATTTGGATTTTTGCTATAGGCTCGAAAAGTTTCATTTAGCTTATTTAGCGAAAAAAGCGTTTAGTGTCTCTAAGGTTATTGCCAAATACTGGACTGGTTGGATTTTTAGCCCATATCCAGCTAAGTAACTTAAATGAAACTTTCAAGCCGATAGTCAAAAACAAAGTGTTGATATTTCAAAGTTATGGGGGTTCGGTAAATATTTCCGTATCGGACAATGTAGATCCAAGATCAGACTGCACGTTCTACTGTCCGCAAAAGTTCCGTGAGCCGCGCTTTGCTGCCTAAAGGTTAAGTTTTTTGTATGGTATGACTGAGGAAGGGCATGGCCTCATAATACTAACTCACGTGACCAATAAAGCTTGCAGAGGAAATCAAAGGACTCAAAGTCCTGGAAAGCGGATATGTGGAGTAGCATAATGCTGTAATATTATGTTGTAATAAAAAAGTAACATCACATGTAACACATGTGCAATCATTTTAAAATGGAGTTAGCATGGGCAGGGCAAGTCAAAATTGTTCTGCGGGCCGCGCAGTAACTGTTATTCGATTACTGTTTAAGAAGCGGTGATTTGGTCCGTCGATCTTAAGCAGTTTTTGCTGGCAATAGATTTCGGAATAAATATGTGTACACGTGTAGGACAGTTTATACAGTAGTGAAAAAAGCGAGGTTGAGGTTAATTAGCAAAAACTGAAAGCAGAATGGGAGCAAGCGTGAATGGCAGTATATTTGGTTCAGGCCAAACCGATATCATAGCACAGTGTGGGTGCGCATGCGTCGTTACGCATGATGTATTTGGTTCCGGTCAGAACGATCACAGTAAGCGGATTTGCTCTACAAATCCGCTAAAAAGGAAAGCAATTTATGCGAATGAAGGTTTACCTTGTGCTGCGATAGAAGACCCTTGTCTTCAAGTAGGTCCCCGCTTGAGCTTGTCTGTGACAGAAATTTTCGGTACTTCTTGTTGAGTTTGTATCGGTTCTGAATGGAGACCTGAAACACAGCCCCTGAAAGATAAAAAAAAAAATAGCTTCTAGGACGCCGAAGGTGAATTCAGAGGTCTTTTACGGACAGTGCATATTAAGATCAGGCTGCACAGAACATGCAGTCTAGTCTTGTACCTACAGTGTTTGACATGTATTAAGATAAGGCCAACTTTTAGAGTTCTGTTGCAGATAGCGCAGATCGTGATCATACTGCGGAGATCAAGATCAGACTGCATAGAACGTGCCAGTGGCTCGTTAACACTTAAGCTGCTGAATAAATTGAACGCAAATTTCTACTCAATACTAAAAGCCCAAACATTGCCGTTTCAAGGTTAATTTCACCGGAAAGAAAATACCGTATCGGACAGTGTAGATCAAAGATCAGACTGCACGTTCTGTGCAGTCTGATCTTGATCTAAACTGTCCGCAAAAGGTCAGTGGGTCGCGATAAGCAGCTTAAGGGTTAATAACAATCATGTAGACTCGTTTAATAAAATTTTATCTCATATATCAACTCATGCCAAATGCTATATATCTCAAATGCCTATTCATGTCAAATCCTATATCTCAAATGCAAACTCATGTCGGATTCAAACTATATAGGAAAACTTGAAAAAGCCACGTATAATAATTTTCAGGTTCCTTGTATACATACTACAAACAACTCTGAAAACCCATAACTTTCATCTCTAGAGAAGCTGGTGGCTGGAAGCCTTTGTCATGCTGACTCACTGAATGAAAAACTAATTAATGATTTAAACAACGCAAAGTTGGAGTATTGCATTTTAAAGTTTTCACGAAAAGTATGAATGTCTGCCTTCGAAGTTGCAATCTCCAGGGTCGTTTTTCCCCTCCGACTGAAAAAGTCCACTCCATTCATGATGCACTCCAAGCGGCAATTAAAAATAGCCAACGATGACTCTCTATCTATTCGAAAAGGTATCTTGGAGTTAACCCTTTACAACACAATCCCGACTTTTACCGACCCCGAGGAAGAAAGTTTTTGAAAACATTGCGGGGAAAGGAGAAAATGCTGGTAACCAGCATTTTTATCCTTTTCCCACAATGTTTTTTCTACTCTATCAAGGACATGTTTCTTCATTTGAGCCACCTTTGATTTCTCGTCTGCAAATTGCTATCAACTTGGGCCAGTCTAAAATTTTGCCGTTTGGTAAAGAATTAATGTTCAAACCGTGAAAACAAATTGTAATTTTCATGAACTGCTACAAAAAATGCTCGCGAAATCTCTCAGTTTACCCAATGTCATTTATACCTCTTCAATTTCGTCTTACGTTTTTAGCTGACAGAACTGGAATTAGTTGTTTTCTCCTTTGGGATATGGCTGTAATTCAAGTACTTTAAATTTCAATCATCTTTCCGTATGTTTTCGCGGCCATCATAACACAGTGTTTAAGATTTTCAATTTATAATTTTTTTAACCAGCATTCATTAATTTCTGTTCCTTTTCCCGCAATGTTTTCAAAAGGCTTCTTTCCCAGGGTCGTCAAAGGGCGGCCTTGTGCAGTAAATGGTTAACCCTTTACCACACAATCACGGGTTTTAACGACCCTGTAAAAGAAGCCTTTTGAAAACATTGTAGGAAAAGGAGAAAATGCTGGTAACCAGCATTTTTTTTTCTTTTTCCCACGATGTTTTCTACCTTACCCATAACAAATTTCAATTTTCAGTCCCATTTGCTCTTTCTTTTGCACATGCTTTCAATTTGGACCAGTCTAAAATTTTGTCGTTTTGTAAAGAGTTAACTCTTTACCCCACGACAAAATTTTAGACTGGTCCAAATTGAAAGCGTTTGCAGACTACAAAATAAATTCGAATGAAAAATTAAAACTTGTTTTGGGAAGGGTAGAAAATATTGTGGGAACAGGAGAAAATGCTGGTTACCAGCATTTTCTCCTTTTTCCACAATGTTTTCCAAAGGCTTCTTTCTCAGGGTCGTTAAAACTCGGGATTGTGTCGTAAAGGGTTAAACCAAGCGAGTTACCGCATAATTATGGATCCATAAAATATCTTTTGTCAGACAATTAACTGAAGCATAAGGTAGAATGGTCCTCTGACATGCAGAAAATTTACATCTAGCAAAAAGTTTCGACCCAGGTCAGCCTGCGCGGACTGTGCATGAATCGATACTATATGTACTTGCAGATGCATTAAACACCCTTTTCACACAGCATGACCCGTATGTGATTTTTCGAGAGAGAAAAAAAAAACAAATTTATCAAAAGTAAATAAACCACAGGGGAAAAATAAAGATGACGAATAACTACAAAACATGATAAATTATCCGAAAACACGAGTTTGTTTAACAATTTCATTAAATGCTTATCAATCAACTATATCCGACAGAATACCGATACAGACACTTCATGATTCTTCACTCTTTATCTGAAGACAGAATGTTAGACTCGACCAAGTTCAAAGCATTTGTAGCCGACAAATGGAATTTGATTGGAATGAGAATAATGTGTTTTGTCCTTGGAAGGGTAGAAAAAAAAACTTGTGGGGGAAGGAGAACACCTGGTGAAAAGTATGTCCTCCTTTCCCACCATAATGTTTTCAAGAACTTTCTTACAATGGGTCTTAAAAATTTGGGATCGTTTGGTAAAACTATCTAGGGATGTTTTCCAGATACACGAACCTTGGTATATTTCCCAAAATTAAGTGACAGTGACCTTGACCGTAAGACTATATGGAATGTGCATTTTCAGGCTATCAAGACCTATCACCATATAAAGTTTCAGAAAATTTGTTCATAAATTGATAAACATGGTTACTGCAAATTTCGCGTTTGTTACTTTTAGTAGCAGTGACTTATACTTCTGTACCCATAAAAAGCTATAGATTTAGATACTTCATTACGTAAATTTTCATATACCTATATACAAAGGTGATACAGATTCCACATCTTTTCTCTATCCCCCTCCTCCCCCCAAAATCTGTATGTTAAAGTAAGTGACCTTGACCTTTGCCTCAGATGTAAATGGCGCCGCGGGTACATTACATAAATATCTAGATGATCACAAGCAAATACCGTAAAACCTAGCGCCTAATTTTACTGCAAATATTTTTTATCAAGTTTTATTTACAGTGACCTTGACATGACGCCATCATCCCTTTAGTTTGGGGGTATCAAGTAAGAAGCTTTATACAGATTGAGTTATCGCGGGATCTGGACTTTTGGGAGCAGACCGGAACACGGAAGGACGAAAAAGCAGATGGTCGAAAAGACGGACAGACTTGCTGACAGACGAAAGTAGTATAGGAGGGTAGACCTCGGACAAAAACCGTTTTGTCCGAGGTCTACCCTCCCTGAGTGCCATTTTGTCCGAGGTCCACCCTCCCTGAGTGCCATTTTGTCCGAGGTCTACCCTCCCGGGGAGGCAAAAGACCGGTCAAAATGTCAAACCGGAAGTAGATGTCCACTTTTTCTGCCCCCCCCCCACATCACACCACTGCAAAAATGTAAAAAACAAAAGAGGAAACCGGAAGTGGAATTCCTACCAAAGAATGGTGTGTCACCATGTTTTGTTCGGGTTGATCCTGCATTTTGATTGGTCGAGACGTTTCCCCACCAGAAATTTGAATTGAAAACGTGTGACACCACAAACTGGTTCGAAAAGAAGGTGTGCCACCATCTTCACTCGGTTTGGTCTTTCTCTATCACCGTGTTGGACTTAGTCTTTTTTCCCACGATATGGGTTATTTCCCCCTCCTCAGCTTGGCTCAGGCAGAGAGTATCGTTGGACTTAGTCTTTTTTTCGCCTCAATCTTTCTCTATTACCGTTGGACTTAGTCTTTTTTCCCACGATATGGGTTATTTTCCCCCTCCTCAGCTTGGCTCAGGCAAAGACCATCGTTGGACTTAGTCTTTTTTTCTCCGTCTTCGTTCGCCTCAATCTTTCTCTATCACCGTTGGACTTAGTCTTTTTTCCCCCTCCTCAGCTTGGCTCAGGCAGAGAGTATCGTTGGACTTAGTCTTTTTTTCGCCTCAATCTTTCTCTATTACCGTTGGACTTAGTCTTTTTTCCCACGATATGGGTTATTTTCCCCCTCCTCAGCTTGGCTCAGGCAAAGACCATCGTTGGACTTAGTCTTTTTTTCTCCGTCTTCGTTCGCCTCAATCTTTCTCTATTACCGTTGGACTTAGTCTTTTCTTCGGCTCCTAGCAGTATGATCTTTAGACATTGCCTGATTATATGATCTGAGTGTGGGTTTTTTTCCGGCATTTCCCGGAAATCAGTTCGTCTAGACTTACCCGACCTTAGATTTATTCGTCCCTAGTTTTATTCGACCCTAGTTTTTAATCTGCAAAACTTTTTTTAAATTGTAAAAAATTTTTATCCGAAAATTTTTATCCGAAATTTTTAAGCGTAAAAAATTTTCTCTATCGAAAAAATTTGACTGTAAGATTTTTTATTTGAAAAAATTTTTCTCTGTAAGATTATTTGAAAAAATTTTTCTCTGTAAGATTTTTTGAAAAAAATTTTTTCTATCGATAAAAATGTTTTTTCTCTCTGCAAGATTTTTTTAATCGTAAAAATTTTTTCTATCGCCCAAAAAAAGTTTTTTCTCTCTCTGCAAGATTTTTTTAAAATTAAAAAATTAGCTGCTCCATATTTGATTTTTTTCTCGTCTTGGTATACTTTATAATTTATTTGCACTACTCGAGAAACGAGAGATGAATGATTATAGGAAAAGTTCACTGGATTTTTATAGCTTAGTGGAGGGATTGACCTGCTTTTGTCTTTGAATTAAGAGTACGAACGGTAGGTGAGCATGTAGATAGAACATAACGTACTGTAAAAATTCATTCACATAGAATGTTATGATCTATCTACAATTTCCAAGACTGATCTTTTTTGAAGAAATGATTGAATAAAAATGCTTTCATCGTTATTTATGTTGTCATTTTATTATTAATCCTTAAAGAGAAAAGTAAAGAAATCATGGAGGTGGATGTACAAGCTATTTTATTTCAACATCCTTGTAACATTTTCATCACAGGTCCGAGTGGTTGTGGAAAGACAGTCTTTGTTCATAAATTAATTGACTATCGAGAAGATTTGTTCAATATCGTTCCTGAAAGAGTTGTCTGGTGTTACAAAGAATGGCAGTATGCTTACAATCTTATGCAGGAGAAATTCAATTCGCAGTTTGAATTAATAAAATTCGTGGAAGGAATTCCTGACGATGAAAACGAGCTTGTCAGCGATGTATCTATACCGCATTTAATCGTCTTTGATGATATGCTGGGTGAAAAAGATGAGGAAAAAATTAAACTTTGATTTACAAGAAAAGGACATCACCGTAATGCAACCGTGATTTATATCACACAAAATATGTTTCAACAATCGAAATCGAGTCGAACCATCAGTCTTAATTCAAGATACATGATTTTATTTCGAAATGAGCGAGATAAAAATCAGATTAAAACACTAGCTCACCAAATGCAAGCTCCACATTTACTGTCTGCTTATGAAGATGCTACATCGGTGGATCATGGATATCTTGTCATCGATTTCCATTCACGAACAAATAAAGAATTAAGACTGCGAACAGATATATTTCATCGTTATGAAGAAGACGAAAGAGGTCCAACCGTTTATTCCCCTGCTTAATCGTTACAATGTTTTTTTAAAATAAAAATGACTTCATTTTAATTTATATTGTCATTCTATCAATAGGCGACAGTGAGTAAACATGGCTTTACCAACCACACCAACTTCAATTTTAGCTGCTTTGCGAAATTTAAGTCAACAAACCAATAGATATGAAAGAGAATCTGTGTTGAAAGCAGGATTAAAAGAAATTTTAAAATGGTTTACGTTGGCAGCACAAAACATCATTGAAGATAAAATCAAATTACCAAAACAAACCACCACGTATATGACAAAACATAGAGCAGATATCGAGCAGTTAGCAGATCCGAATATTGATGAGGAAATTAAACGTAGAATTATTTTAAAACCTGGAGGTGGTGGATTTCTAGGTGGCGTTATTATCAGAAGTTTACTGAGATGGGATGGAACTAAAACCGTTAGGAAATTTGGGGATGAAAGGCAACCTCGAAAACGTGCTCCGCGAAAGAGGAAATCTCCAAAGAAGAAAAATTCTCCAAGGAAGAAAAAGTCTCCAAAGAAGAAAAAATCTCCAAAGAAGAGAAAACCCCCGAAAACGCATGCAAGAACTATCACCTCACCACCTATAATTGATGCAAGAACTACCACCTCATCACCTATGATTGATGAAAGAACCACCACCTCACCACCTATAATTGATGAAAGATTTGTTACTATGCGAAGACCTGTAGGAAGCAGCATTTCAGAACATCAACGCTATCCGAAATCCAGAAAGGAACTATTAAGTGAAAGAATGCAAAAACTCAGAACAAAGTATTCACAATTTATAGAACCAGGGAAAAAATTGAAGTTTCAATCCATTCCATCCGCCTCATGGTCTCCAAATACATTAGCTAAATATAAAAAAGGTAGAAAGGCAGAAGATCGACTGTTTGGGGATATAATCCAATATAACCTTGACACAGGAAAATATCGTGTTGACTATGACAAGCGTCTGATTCATCTTGGTGGTGGAAGAACCATTCCTCTGCCCGACAGAGGGTCAGATGTAGAAGAAAGCGAGGATGAAGAACTCACTGATTCCGATTCGTAGTTTTCTTTTGTAAAAAAAAGACAGTATGATAAAACATCAGGTATAAATGATAGTGACATGGAACTTTTATTTTCATTTGATGTGAAATAGTGATAAAGTCAACATGAAGAAAAGACCTCTGATAAAAAAACACGGCTCGATGGTTATGGCCATGATACAGGCTACACCAAAAATACGTAAAAAGCTTGTCAAAGATTCACCCTCAGAAGCGATAAGGTGTATATCGGAATGCTGTCATAATGTTTTAAAAGGCAATGTACATTTATCACCAGATCAGAAGAAGAAGTTGTATTCAAGCCGACAACATCTCAGACGTTTAGCTTCAAAATCGGTCTCTGTAAAAGATAAAAAACAAATTTTAAATCAAAAAGGTGGATTTCTTTCATTGCTTGCACCTGCATTATTACCTTTGTTAGGAAAAGCCGTTATCGGAGGAATAGGAGGAGCTCTAAAAGCCTTGTAGATAAAAAAATCTTGTAGATGAAAACATTTTCAATGAAAAAATCTTATAGATAAAAATCTTGTAGATAAAAAATCTTATAGATAAGAAATTATGTCTGTTAGAAAAATGGTTATCGTGCCTTTCCAGGTCTTAGAAAATATGAAACGATGGAAAGCCGAACAAGCTCAAAAACCTCGTTTACCACCTAATCCACAAGTTGCAGATGCATCACATCTTCGACAAGATATGAGTCAGATTTTACAAAGTACCGATCTGTCAGAAACAGAAAAGGCTCAAAGATATGGCGAAACTTTGATTAAGTTACAAAATTCGCTTCAGAAAACAAAACCAACTTCGATCAATTTTCCTCCAAAAACCAATGATGGTGCACAGGAATCAGCATCTGTTGGCCTGCAATCTGTTGCCTTGTATGATCGAATTTTGCAAAGTGTGCCAAAAACCATGAAAAGAAAAGCTGAGTTACTTTTGAGTATGATAAAAGACAACGATAATTTAACTTGGGACGAACAAGGGGTGGTGTCATATAAAGGTACACGCATTCATGGTTCCAATATCATCGATCTTGTCAATGATGCGATACGTCAAAGAAAAGGTATCGAGCCCAGAGGTTGGAAAACATTTTCAAAGGCATTACATGAAAGTAATATACCTCAAGAAGTTATTGGCAATTTGAACAGATGGAAATGGATACAAAAAGTCCATGATAAATCACCGAGTAAATCACTGAGCGAAGATGAAGAATCCCATGCAGAATCCTATGGAGATTCCGATCACTTATTTCACACACCAAAAAGCGTACGAAAAAGTACTAAGTTAACTCCTATAAAAAGAAGTATGAAAAGAATAAAAGAAAAATCTCCATACATGAAACCTGAAGAAAGAGAACGATTGAAGCAATTCTATGTTAAAGAACTGCTAACTCCCCCAAAGTCTATAAAAAAGACTCCGAGCCGTAAAACACTTCAGTCATGGGAGGCATGGTAAAGTCAAAACTTGATTACGTGTTAAGAAAGTTGTTTTATGATCCTAAAAGTACTGTAGCATTTAGTGGAGTAAAGCAATTGTATCACGCTGCGAAATCTGTTTTGAAAGGAATAAGATACAAAGATGTTCAAGAATGGTTACAGGGTGAATCCACCTACACCTTACACAAACCGATTCGTCGTCGTTTCAAAAGACGAAAAACTATTGTAGGTGGTATAGATTATCAATGGCAAGCTGATCTGGCTAACATGCAACATTTAGCAAAACAAAATAATGCGATAGTTCCATGGACCTTTATCCGAACAACACCCAATGTTGTTTTAAGGTTGATTTACCAAAGACAGTTCATATTGACAAGGAAACTTGGGAAGTTGCATTAGTTCATCTTATTACCCCCTCTCAGTTTTTAAACATAAGTGAACAAGAAGCGGAGTTCGAAATTATAACTGCAGATCTTAATTTATACAATGCAGCATCAGCGGCAGATAAAAGAAGAGATAATATGAAGGTAATTCCATTAAAACGAAACGCAAAAGGTGAAGCAGTAAAATGGTCAATTGGATTTACTTTTCCACCGGGTAGTTACACTTCAGCAAAACATGTTATAGAGGTAATGGAAGAATTGATTCAAAATAACCTAAGTGAAATCTTTCAGAAGCATTCAATCGGGGTGTCTATTAGCTATTCAACCTCAAGCAAACGTCCAAAATTGGGATTCGTCAATATAACAAGAACCGGATTCAAATTTCATCCCCAGCTGTTTTTAAAACTGGGAGGATCACCAGAATTCAAATATGAGATAATTTATTCGAATAGAAATATTTTAGATGTATTTAAATACACTCCTAACATTGATGCTGGCTACAATCATCTGTTTGTTTATTCAGATGTTGCTGAACACACTATAGTGGGTGATACACTTGCTCCCATACTTCGTGTTCTTCCGTTCAAAGCAAACATATCAGGTGAAAATAATTATGAAACCCAACATATCAACCATGAAATCACATTACCGCATTACGTCCCCGTTTCGAAATCTGATTTCAATACTATTCACATTCAAATAACAGGGGATTCTGGCATACCGTTTCATTTTATTATTGGTAAGACAATAGTGAAGTTACATTTCAGACAGAAAAAATAAAAATATTTGACAAATAAATATTTAAATAAAATATTTGGTAAAAAATGCTACCAGTTTATCGTGGTGTAAAACATCAGTATGGCTATGGGTTAGGTTCCCTATTTAGATCAGCAATTAAAGTAGTGACTCCATTGCTTAAACCCTTGGTCAAATCTGGGTTGAATGCTGTAAAAAAAGAAGGAATCAAACAAGGAATAGGCGTAGTAGAAGATATCCTTTTACGTGGCGAAAACCCTAAAAAAGTTGTAATTTCAAGGGGAAAACAAGCCATTCATGATCTAGCAGAAAAGCTAATACCAGGGATAAATAAAAGAAAATCACGAAAACCACGTCATTCCCCCTACCGCCTTCACAGTGGTAAGATCATAAGACAAAGAGACAGACGACCTCTTGATATATTTGATTAATATATTGGATTCATATATTGAATTCATCTACTTGAATTATAAAAAATGATGCAAAACGGTTCTTGTGAATGCAGTAAGTCAGAACTTGATGTTCTTTCTGTACCACCTACAATGACAACGATGCAAGAAAGTCAGTGGATTGAACATTTTCCAATATCGTCTTTGGCAAACTATGCACCGATAGAATTCATCATACCACCTCAAACTGAACATTGGACAGATTTGTCACAATCGTATTTGTATGTCAAATACAAAATCGTTCAAGCTGACGGTACTGATTTAGATGCTAATACAAATGTGGCCCCTGTAAACAACTTCCTGCACAGTTTGTTTAGCAGTGTCGATTTGTATCTAAATAATAAACTAATCACCAGCAATTCAGATACCTATCCATACAGAGCATATATCGAAAATCTTATGTCATATAATTCTGACAGCAAGACTACGCATTTGAAAGCTGGTAATCTTTGGATTGAAGACACCTCTGCTCATTTCAATTCACTCAACCATGATGGAACTAATGAAGGTTTACGAGCTAGAATGCGTGAAATTGAACGAAGTAGAACCGCCGAACTTTTTGGACGCTTGCATCTTGATCTGTTTCAACAAGAAAAATATTTACCCAATGGTATTGAAATCAGACTTAGATTAAACAGGTCTTCGCTAAACTTTTGTCTCACAGGAGGTACTGGTGCACCAGATCCAAAAATTGTACTGGAAACAGTCAGTCTTCATGTGCGAAATGTCGAATTGTTGCCTGTTGTTGCAAATGATCTAAATCATGTTATTGCTCAGCAAAACATGAAAATTCCTATTCGCAGGGTTGAAGTAAAAACTTTTACCATTTCTACAGGTCTTCAGTCTAAAGTTGAAGATCATCTGTTTCAAGGACAACTTCCAAAACGCATTTTCATTGCAATGGTAGCAAATACTGATTATAATGGGGCTTATAACAGAAATCCATTTTTCTTTCAACATTTTAATCTGTCAAAAATTGATGTATCATGTAATGGTCACAGTATTCATAACAGACCCTTTGAACCTAACTTTGAAGCAGGATTGTATTTGAAATCCTTTCTATCATTGTATCAGGCTAACTCATCTTTAGCACTTAATAAATCATTTAATATTGGTAAAGAAGACTATGTTGGTGGATACTGTTTGTGGGGATACGATTTGACAGCGGATCAAGGTAGTGAAGAAGGACAACTTCATCCTATAAAAACTGGAAATCTTCGAATTGAACTTCAGTTTGGTCAAGCTCTGGCAGCAGCTATCAACGTTATTGTCTTTGCTGAATTTGACAATCAGATTGAAATCAACAGTTTGAGAGAAGTTATCACAGATTATTAAGCCTGGAAAAAACCAACAGAAACTCTCTGATCAAAAAGATAGCTTTCACAAAAAAAACAGTCCTTTTCAGGACTAAGGAATATAATATCGAAAACGACAGTTCTTTTCAGGACTATTGAAAAACAGTCCTTTTCAGGACTATCTACAGGACTAAAGAACTAAAAAACAATGTTGGGACTCAGATTTGCTATAACACTTAGAGAAGAAGCAGAAAAAGTGAAATATTCTGTGTCGAAGTGCATCTCTACTCGGAAAAATGACATTCACAACAGCTTCGAAAAACATATGACTGAAAAATTAAAAAATCTTATTGTCAGTGAAGTTACCAACCAGTGTTACGGATGTCAAGTGGATCATCCCAGTCAAACACAGCATGAACTGTGTTTATTCAAGGATAGACAAGAACATACAGATATGTTCATAGAAAAAGCCATGATGGAATTAAATCCATACGAAATCATGGAGAAATGGTATCCTGAACTCATAGAAATGAAACTCGATGAAAGTGACTATGTGGAAGCCTACAGATTATGGCGAAATATAAAACAAAACATTTTATCTGAATTCACGGAGTCGTGGTTACAATACTGGTGTGACAAAGTAAAACAATCCTGGGAAGAAAGTGATTAGAAAAAATGTATACTTCTGAAATTCAATACATATTGGATCACGGAACATGGATAAAAAATCTACAGGCAAAAGTCTGTGCAAAAGATCAGTTACCTCGACAAAAACCCAATCATGTGAAAGCCTACATTGTGAACACAGAGAAATCAACCGGTCCAGGAGAACATTGGGTAGCCGTGATATTCAACAATAATGGTGATGTACTATACTTTGATCCCTACGGACTACCACCACTTGAGCCAGAAATCATTAACTTTTTAGACAATCATTCTTATTCGTGGAGATACAATCGACAAACTCTTCAGAGTCCACAGGGAAAAGTTTGCGGATTTTACTGTATCTTCGTATTGGATGCTGCCGCCAGAGGATACAACATACAGAAATATCTTCAACAGAAATTCCTCTCAACGGAACATCGACGAAACGATCGAGATGTAGTGTTATGGTTCAATCAGCAGTATGGAATTCTATTCAATAAAGCTCAGAGACTTTTTCCCCACAAATAGTATATAAATGTATAATAGTTCTTTTATCTATGTGTTTGTTGTAAATATGTTCATTGCTCAGTTCATTGTTCAGTTCTGTTCAAATAAAAGTTATACTGTTTAAATGGTGTTTTTTCATTCTTTTTTCCACAAAGATAATTCCTCCACAAAATATCAGTCTTGGAAAAAATGTAGATAGATCATATAGTACATTATATTCTATCTTCATGGTCTCGCCCACGTTCGTACTCTTAATTCCAAGACGAAAAGTAGGTCAATCCCTCCACCAAGCTATAAAACCACCAAATTTCTCTATATGCCATTTCATTTCCACGATGGGTTTGTTCAGATTCTGCTGTGGACTATTTGGTAAAAGTCGAAGGAACAAGGAGAAGAGAAAACGTCAAAAGACAAAGACGTCGGCTGAGTTCTCTGCAAGACAAGGGGATAACCCCTATACCCAGAACCCAGCACCTATTTTCTACCCCGATCTTTGGGTTATGCCAACTGATGATCCAATCTTTGGGGAGTCTGTGATATTAACCAACCAATGAGTTGATGATGAAGAGGTTTAGAATCCTCTATCTTTCTCTGATTTTTGGAATTAACTTGCTCGGATGATTAATTTAATTCCAATCCAGAGAATGGTAAAAAACAGCTCTTTTCAGAGCTAACATTCATTCCAGAAAGTCCTATCTTTGAGACTTGTCAATTTTACGACTGAGTACCATTCCAAGAGTTACATTCCAAGAGTTACATTCCAAACGATATACTTCAATTCAAATTAACTCAAAAAAGGTTAAGCCCCAACACGATGCTTGTATGGTAAGGATTTATGCTATAAGTCATCTCTGACCAACTCGGAAGATAGCGTATAGCATAAAAGTGTCAAATCTTGTCTGACTAATTCAATCAAATCGGCAAATAGTGGTATACATCACCTCAGCTCTCAGATCTTATAGACAAGTTACAAAGCAATACGATCTTTATCTCTAAAGCTAGTTTTTAAAAAAGACTGAGTTCGTCAGACAAATATCTAAAAGATCATACTACTAGGAGTCAAAGAAAAAGACTAAGTCCAACGGTGATAGAGAAAGCCTGAGACGAACAAAAACGGAAAAAAAGACTAAGTCCAACGATGATCTCTGCCTGAACCAGCATGAGGAGGGGAAAATAACCCATATCGTGGAAAAAAGACTAAGTTCAACGGTAATAGAGAGAAAGAACAACTCTCCAAAAAAGCCTAAGTCCTACGATGCTCTCTGCCTGAGCCAAGCTGAGGAGGGGAAAATAACCCATATCGTGGAAAAAAGACTAAGTCCAATGGTGATAGAGAAAGGTTAAGACGAACAAAGACGGATAAAAAAAGACTAAGTTCAACGATAGTCTCTGTCTGACCCAGCGTAAGTAGGGAATATAGTCCATATCGTGGAAAAAAGACTAAGTTCAACGGTGATCGAGAAAGGTTAAGACGAACAAAGACGGAGAAAAAAGCCTAAGTCCAACGATGATCTCTGGCTGAACCAAACTGAGGAGGGGAAATAACCCATATCGTGGTGAAAAAAGACTAAGTCCAATGGTGATAGAGAAAGATGGAGACGAATAAAGACGGAAAAAAGACTAAGTTCAACGATGCTCTCTACCTGAGTCAGCATGAGGAGAGAAAATAACTCATATCGTGGAAAAAAAAGACTAAGTCCAACGGTGATAGAGAAAGTTCGAGACGAGCGAACAAAGTCGGAGAAAAAAGACTAAAACCCAAACGATGATAGAGAAAAAGACTAAGTCCAACACGGTGATAGAGAAAGACCAAACCGAGTGAAGATGGTGGTACACCTTCTTTTCGAACCAGTTCGTGGTGTCACACGTTTTCAATTCAAATTTCTGGTGGGGGAAACGTCTCGACCAATCAAAATGCAGGATCAACCCGAACAAAACATGGTGACACACCATTCTTTGGTAGGAATTCCACTTCCGGTTTCCTCTCTTGTTTTTACATTTTTGCAGTGGTGTGATGTGGGGGGGGGCAGAAAAAGTGGACATCTACTTCCGGTTTGACATTTTGACCGGTCTTTTGCCTCCCCGGGAGGGTAGACCTCGGACAAAATGGCACTCATGGAGGGTAGACCTCGGACAAAATGGCACTCAGGGAGGGTAGACCTCGGACAAAACGGTTTTTGTCCGAGGTCTACCCTCCTATACTACTGACGAATCCTAACCAATTATCCCAATCGTTTAACCGTAAGGATAGTAAGCTCTGTAAAAAAGGGGTTTGTATCTGCGCAGGCAGGCATTGGTCGGAACCCTTTGCATTACAGAAATTTTCTGCATGTCCGAGGATCATTCTACCTCATAATTCAGCCGCTTAGAAGACAAAGTGTATTTTATAGACCCAGCCTTAAAATACTAAAAATAGAAATAGTCACATGTGAAACGATAAAAACTATAATTATATTTATAGATAAAACAAAAACTTTTGCCGTCACCCCGTCTGATGGTACAGATATAAAACAACAAGTATCCCAGGATAAAAGATGTCCCAGAGGGAGGATGCCTGTCGTTATCACTTCATTACTGTATTGAGTTTTAATCAAATGATTCTATTTGCGCTGTAATGTACCACTTAATGGAATTAGACCGGCACTGAGGGGGTATGGTCACACGCTGTGTTAACTCACTACCCTTATGTAAAGTTATTTTTATGGGTTCTTCAACGGACCTATCTTTTGAAAAATGAAAATAGAAAAATACCTAATTTTGGTGAAGAATATAAAGGCAAATGACAGAGCACTGTAACAAATGGAGAAATTGCTCTAAATGAGCAATTCTTCCATTTATGATAATGTTTTGACAAGGCGTTTTAGTTTTTATCTCGTGAAAGGGCTTCATGTGGAAGACAGGGCGTTACAATTGCCCAGAAACGAGAAATTTATAACATGTAATTGAGCCATGCTATGTGAAAAATGGGCTTAATGTATCTACGAATAAGTATCGACCCGGGTCGGCCTGTCCGTGCAGGCTGACCCGAACCGACACTTTTCGCTATTGGGTCAATTTTCTGTATGTCCAAGGACCAGTCTACATCATGATTAAGTCGGTTATTAAAGAAAGTGGATATAAATGATCCATGATCATTTGATGGCATGATTGGTATCATGTCTCACGGAGATGCATTAAACACCTTTTGCCAGAGCGCGGCTTATACATAATTTTCATCGACATTATTACAGTGCCAGCTCTACACCAATTATGTTTGACGATGCATGCCAATTATTCTGGAATTAGTTGTCTGTAGACTGTTAACAGCGCTTTCAACATTATTATGTTATTGAACGGAATCTTCTCGATATACATTAGTTTAGAAATGAAAGCAGCCAGTGACTTGGAAAGAATACTGTGCTGAACAGAAAAAAATGATACACCAATGTGCCAGCTAATACGCCCTCTTTCGATGTTCATATTCAATTCAAGAAATTTGTTTGACCGATCAATTTTGTGTCAGATTTTCACAGGTCTTTTAACCTCCACTGGTCTATCGCGGAAAACTAAAATTTTGATCGGCCGATCATCGAACATTGTTACTAAAAATAGCACTTTGGGGCATCGCCTCTTATCGTATATAATGGCTCTATATCCTTTGTAATCGGTATTTTTTTAATATTAGCAATGATCCGTCATATCAGGATAATTTAATTGGTAATGCATCGGTTACATTTGTCGGGGGCACCATCGGCGGTACAAAATCTTCGACCAATAGAATCCATACGGCCCCTGCAGCATGTCCTATGTAACATTACTGACATTCACTTTAGTTAACTCTTTACCAAACGACAAAACCATCGTCGAAACAACGATCAGGTTAGAGACGAATGAATCCTGTTGCAATAACTATCATCAATCCTTGGAAAGAAAGTCAACGACGTGGCGATTCTAACCAGCGATCCTTCGGCTTCAAGTCCTGTACGCCGCCGACAGCGGTACCGGGTTCCTAAACAAAGTTTCAGACTTGTTTAATTTAAAAACATTGGTAGACGACAAAATAAATGCCATTAAAAGTATTGAGTTTACTCTTGAAAGACATCTAGACACTTTTTTTAATTCAGTATCTAGGCCACCGGCCCATGATACAGTGAAATAATATAAATAATAACTGACAGAGAGTAACTATTAAATTTCTGAGGAAAACTTAACATAAACTCTTTAAAGAGAGTTTGATAATGCTGGTTTCCAGCACTTTTTCTTTTTCCCACAAGGTTTTGAAAATGCCTCTTTTTAAGGGCCGTTAAAATTCGGAATTTTGTGGTGAATGGATAAGGTACATTGTTTGATTTTGTCCGGACAGGAAAAACATGGTTGCTCTACGACCTTTGAAGTGATGGTGCAAGGTAGCCAAACGGTGTTCCATTTCGTATTGCTGACCAAGGCAGCCGTAGTAAGCTGAGCGGAATGAGAAAGATGGCCGCGGGGGCGGGACCATTCAAAGGTGTTTGAATAAAAGAGATTTGGAAGTATATTTTCGAAGCTTACCTTGAGCACACGGCACCTTTGTAGGCTTGTCTTTGTCTTGGTTCCTCCATATGTTTAACTGGCTGTGCACGGAACTAAAAATTAAAAAAAAATGAAAAGTTCATCATTATACATGTACAATTTACGCTTTGTCATTTTAAAAGATATCCATTGACGCCTGAGCGGTTTTGCTTTTGCGAAAACTGCAGATCAGAATTAGACTGCATGTACAGCACAGCGTGATCTTGATTTAACAGTGTGCTCCCTTTTTTGAAGAGAAAAGCTCACAAAATAAAGACCTAAAAAATAATGACCTTGGAAATGGAATAATAATCCAGTCTTTCCTTACTGGCTCAAAATATACCTAGATGTCCAGAAACCTCTTGTTTTCTCAGCCATACTGTGTCAAGCAAAGGGTCAGAATTTCAAAGTAAGTTTACAATACCAACTAAGTTTTCATTCTCCAGGGGCATATATAGTATTCAAAAATACTGTAACACAACTCTCGGTAATATCTTTCATAGATGGATGGATGGACGTGCGTACGTACTGACAGACGGACGAGGGGACGGACGAGAGTACTGGCAGACAAACGGACAGACATTATCCACAAAAGATAATAGATCTAAAGGTCATAAGACATACTAGTATAGGATACGATGCCCTGCTTCGTCATTCTGCATTCGACATAACTGTTGGATAAGCTACATGTAGGTCCCAGGGATATATACTAATCTGGTTATGAAGGTCATTTGTTGCATACTAACCAGTTTATTCGATAATAATCCGTGATTATCGCTTCTTATCTTTCGGACAGACCTAAGACATCTGCACAGTCTGTGACCTTTTTTCGTTCACTTTCGGATTCCGTTAACTCTTTCCTACATGAGGAAAATGCAGACGATTATTCAAATATGACTCAAATGATGATTTTCTCCTTTTTCCAATGTTTTCGAAAGGTCTCTTCTTCAGGGTCGTCAAAAATTCGGGATTGTGTGGTAAATGGATAATATAGCGACCTACTGCTAACTCGATCTCGTGATCCCTGTATTTGGTTAGCGGATCGTCTCATCCATTCGACCATTTGATTGATTTTCCGTTTATTTATCGTCGCCACCGAATGCCCTAATGGGCTCGGCCGTTTTGAAAGTACATTACTTTATATAGATCTATTTTGATTTCAAACGCATGCATATCACTAGTGTAAACGAATATATCCGAACTGCACAAGAGGAAATTAATTTTGTCTCAGGCCAACCCAAAAGATAGGACCTAAATACCATTTCGCTTGTTACTACTGTTGTTTTGCTACATTGTCAGTTCAGGACGGTAATTATCTTCTGAACATTTATCACATAACTTCCCTTGCAAATTTTCTGTTATTATATACCTGAAAACTTTCTGGCTCAAATACATGCGTCCCACGACAGAAAAAAAGTCCGTATCTAAACACTGTGAAACACGGTTCAAATGATGACGTACGGTGACGTAACTCAAGCGCAGAACAAATACGTATTGCTTTGCGATTTGATTGGTCAAAATTTACGCTATGATATTTATCCGCCAATCATAAAAATGAAGTTACTAGCCACTACATCATAATTTGTTGTTGACCAGTTCACGAATAAAATGTCAATAACTGCAGATTTTTGTCGTTGAAAGTTAAGAAGAAGAATAATATGTTGTAATTACTTTCCTGATGTTTGTATTTAAATCTCGCTGCCTAAGAAAATTTTGACATCCCGCTCGACCTTCGGTCTCGCGCGATATCAAATTTTCTCACGCTGCTCGAATTATTTATTTCAAAAGATAACGCATGTCAGACCCATTATTTATCACATAAAACCTCCTCCGGCAGTGTATAAATCCATGACTTATCTTTGATAATACACTAGTGTATTATCGTTTTTTGTGTCTCGGTTCTGATCAGTTTTTAGTCATAAGCGCGAGAAGCCGGAGAAACTAGCCACAACACGTGCAGGAATTTGTACTATTACGCCGTTTTGAAAAAAAAAAAAAAAAAATGACGTCATTGTTGCTAAGACGTATACGTGTGGAAAATTTTTAATTTTTCACTTTTAATGAAAACTAAAAAATGCAGCAAAAGTTTTTTACATCAACAAAATTGAGGAAATAGGTGGACTTACCCAATCTAGAAAATGTTTCATTTTTTTTTTTTCGGTGTACACATCAAAGAGCTATCTACTTGTGTATGTACACATTTGAAACCGAACTGCCACTGTAAACATGGACCCGTGAATGGTGTGTAGGCTAAAGGTGACGATGCAGGATATTTTTTGTTTTTCATTCGTTTAATGCTTAAATAGAATTGCACATTCGTGTTTATGTATTATCATTTTTATCAAACTCGTCGAATAAAATGTATTTGACGCTCGCCAAGGCTCGCGTCATACATTTTTAGTCAACTCGTTTGATAAAAATGATAATACATGAACACTCATGTAAGATCCTCTATATCCAACATGCTGTAAATATCGCATAAATTTTTTACCCCGCGTTTCTTTTTTCCGATACGATAGTATCACTAATCGAACAGAGCGGTCCAAAATATTAATTTCAAACCACGTTGCCCGGACAAAAGGGTCAAAATCAGTCTTTCGCGTCGAAAGGAATCACATTCATGTCAAATATTACCATTAAGAAGGTTCCAGAAAACATGGCAGATATAATTTGTAGTTTAACTCTTCAAACAGATCCTCAACTGCGCTTATACGTGAAGAGTGGGTTGAGAAACACATCCTTTTGCTATCTGACTGTTAAATGCGTTTTTACTGAAAAAGAAGATGCTAAAAATCAAAGCGCTGATGGCAAAAAAATCAAAGCGCTAACACGCTGAAGGCAATGTTAAAATGTGTTTTGTCTACGGTTTTCTACCTCGTTTAAATTTTAGTGCGAGAAAGTAAAACACAACTCTAAAACTGGAAATCTTTATTTACATATTTCAGTTGCCAAGACTCACCAAATATTTTTTACGTATATCTGTTTGACATTTATTTTGTTTCTAAATATTCCAGTCAATCTGAGAGCATTAAGGTCATGGTTTTTAAATCTTGCGACCGTTTTATGTACATGTGTGTTGGGGATGGTATTGGGGTGGAAGTACATAAACACTGGATCTATTTTCTTTCAAAAATTATGTAAAAACAACTGGTCGATATCAGCAAGTATCGTGATTCAAGTCCTCATGGGTCTTTTTTTTTTTTATTGCAAAACTCTCATCATATGCCTTTCCTACTCGCCGGAAACTCTCCAGCATACATCTAATTATACTCTTCTCGTGACACGAGCACTGTGCGAGGCCCTTTCCATACAAGTTTGTGCTTTTGAAGAGAAAAAATGTGCCGTTACAATCCTTAAGGGAAATCATACATAGGATAAAAGTGTTCTTCTATTATCAATATTTGTGAATTATATTAGGTGTTCCGATATCGATCTGACCTATATATCATTTCCACTGATATTTATTTCCAAATATTAGTAACGAAGGCTCTATTTAATGAAAAGCTAGGACACACCCTCAATATGTGAAAGAGAACAAACAATTTATGTATCGTTTTGGAATAGCTCAAAGCTTTTCTCGAATTACAGTTATTTACATGCCAGTTAAAACTTAACCTGAAAGAACTTTTTTTGGACCCAAACTTATAAAACATATTACAGTATTTACAACATAACTGAACTGCAACACAGTGATATCAAATCCGTTTCAATTCGACGCTCGATGAGTGCTCGACACAACTGTCGGGCATTGCTTAGGTTAAGTATTGCTCTATCAGTCGTGGGGTACAGTTAAATTCTTTGCCGTAAAATAGATAACAAAAAAATATGAAGTTTAAAAATTACATTTAGCAAACGATCCCGCATTTTAACGACCCTATGGAACAAAGCTTACAACAAATTACTAACAGTTTACATGTGTATCATGCGGATCCATTTTCCATTGAACCTGACTTGATGTATTACAAATGATGACATCCTTATTTTATTTTCAATGCCTTTATAACATTTCTACATCTTGTCCCATTCAGAATAAAGCGCAAATCCGCTTTTCAGAACTTTGAGTCCTATGTTTTATAAAATTTAAAACTTTGATATCGGATGGTGTAGATTCAAGACCAGATTGCACAGTTTGTACAATCTAGTCTTTATCTAAGCCGTCCGCAAAATCTGTCCATGACAACTAAGCTTAAACGTGGAAATATTACTGCTGCTGCTACCACTACTAATACTTCTATTACCACTACTGTGACATGCACCGAGCGTATGCAACCTAGCTAGGTATGGTAAGAAACGGGTCAGCCCTGTGCGAAGACTTGTACAAGCTTTGCACAAGCCAGACCCGCCTTATACTGGGAGGGCATAAAATCTAACAGTGTCCAAATGGTTCCAAACTGGGTAAAAAAAAAAAACTTGCAAAAATGTGTACAAGGTTTCTATAACACGGACCTGTCTTCTACCAGGACGATATAAAACCGGGCCGTGTCGGACCAATACCAGACAACGACAGCACCTTGTACAAAATTGCTCGTACAAGGCTATATAAGCTTGGCAACTGTACCAAACGGGACAAGACAAATTTTTTATGCATAGCATCAAAGAAGCCGGCATTTTTTTTTTTGTTACCATCAATGAGGAAGGTGCTTTAGGAATAACTCGCTTATCAGAAGTTGTGTTACTTTTAAATTAAAAATTCTGGAGAGTAAGACTGAGAATGTTCTTAAGAATGGTTGGTGAATACAGACCCAGTAGAAAATTTTACCGACTGCAACAATTTGGGGGCTAATTAAGATTCTTTTTTTTGCTGTGAATCCTATTTTTTGTTTAACTCTTTATCAAACGACAAACTTTTAGACTAGTCCAAATTAAAAGCATTTGCAGACGACAAAATAGATGGGACTCAAAAATTGAAATTTGTTTTGGAAAGGATAGAAAACATTGTGGGAAAAGGAGAAAATGCTGGTTACCAGCATTTTCTCCTTTTCCCACAATGTTTTCATAATGCTTCTTTCTCAGGGTCGTTAAAACACAGGATTTGTGGTAAAGAGTTAAACACTAATATAAACTTCACTTTTTTTTCGTGCATGCATTCGGAAAGAGGACAGTTACATTCAGTAAACAGGAATGGTGCAATTTTGCTCTTCAGATAAAAACATGGTCATTTTGGATTAGGTATTTTCTCTATTTTGACAAGATCAAAATACTGTTATCATTCTTACATGAATATGATCCTATATACCGTAGTCAGATCTCCAGGTAAGAGGGAGTGAAAGTATTCTAAATCCATTATTTCCCTCCCAAACCCTATGTTGTGGGTACTCATTAGAATCGTCTCGATGAGACGATTCTAATGAGTACCCATAACATGGGGTTTAGTGGAGATTGATTAATATTTTCGATTTTAAAATCAAAATCACTCCCTCTATCTGGAGCTCTGCCGGAGCTGATGCATATTATTGCATGATCACTTGACATTCCAACAAGCCTTCACAAAATTTTAGCCAAAAGCTAAAAAACCTTTACCAAACAATTACATGTTCTAATTAATGACCCTGAAGAAAAAGGCTTCTGAAACCATTGCGAGAAAAGTATAAAATGCTTTTCACAAGCATTTTCTCCTTTTCCACAAGGCTTTCTATCATTTCAGAGCCAAATCTCATCATTATAACCAAATCTAAGTTGTCGTCTGCAACTGATTTGAATTTGGACAATACGGTCCAAAATTTTAGCTCTGTCCAAGTTGAAAGCATTTGCAGACGACAATTTCAATGTGGCTAAAATGATTGCAATTGTTCTGAAAGGTTAGAAAACACTGTGGGAAAAGGAGAAAATGCTGGTTACCAGCATTTTCTCCTTTTCCAACAATGTTTTCTAAAGGCTTCTTTCTCAGGGTCGTTAAAAGTCGGGATTATGTGGTAAAGATTTAATCCTTCGCTAAACAGTTATATGTTCTAGTGACCCTGAAGAAAAAAGCTTCTGCAACCATTGCAATAAAAGTATAAAATGCTTATCACAAGCATTTCTTCCTTTTCCTACAATGCTTTCTACCATTTTAGAGACAAATCTCATCATTATAACCAAATTGGATTTGTCGTCTGCAACTGCTTTGAATTTGGACAAGTTCTAAATTCTGTTGTAGGGTACAGAGTTAAGAGGCTAACTAGTCCATTGAAGAAGTACCATCAATTTGTTTTTCCTTTGCTTCTTGCTTTATTTCTTGATTCTTAGTCAGCTATTGCCTTACTAAATTGAGCAATAAAATATTTTCAAGTTTGGTTTGACTATGAAAATCTGAATAGCCCCCTTACAATGTAATAGTTGAACATGTAAATGAGCCATGCTTTGGCAAAAGGGGGTTTAATGCATCTTACCAATAGCGAAAAGTTTCAGCCCAGGTCAGCCTGCACAGTCCAAGCGAGCTGACTTGGGTTGATACTTTTCCCACACTCATTAAGACCCTTTTTCACAGAGCATGGCTCAAGTGCAATGATGTACAACATCAGTCAAAAGCTGTCGAGGATCATTTATAACTAGGTGCAAAACCGAAGTTTGGCTGGAGCCCTAAAGCCACAAAAATAAGTGCAATACCCTTAAACGCTAAATCAAAAGTTCCATTACATTTCCTTTCCAGCCTTACTTTAGACCTTTGAAAGGGTAGAAAACATTGTATAAAAAGGAGAAAATGATGGTAACCAGCATTTTGTCCTCCTGCAACTACGTTTCAATAGTCTTCTTCCTCAGGGTTATTAAAACATATGAGACATACCCTGGCAAAAGGGGATTTAATGTATCTCTGTCATCCACAATTCAAGCATGTCATCACATATTTATGGATCCATAAAATCCATTTTGTCTAGCAACCAACTGAAACGTGAGGTACACTGGTGTTTGACATGCAGAAAAATTACCAAAGTAAAAAGTGTCAGTCCAAGTTAGCCTGCTCGGACTGATCAGGCTAACCTGGACCAATACTTTCTGCAAATGCATGAAGCCCCCTTTTCACAGAGCATGGCTCATAAATAAATGCCCAAGGATTTAGTGTATCTCAATTGTGCTCTGAGTATGCAAGGCTTGTCACAACAAAGGTACATTCTTACAAAAAAGATATTACAAAAAGTTTCCAATAGTAAACATTAATTACACACCTACAAACTTTCCTGCTAAAATACAACATATTGCACACAGATACAAATAGGCACAGTGGAACAAAAAATCTGAGACATGCTCTGTGAAAGGGGGTTTAATGCATCTGCAAAAAGTATCAACTCATGTCAGCCTGTGCAGTCCCCACTGGCTGACGTGGGTCAATACTTTTAGCTATTTGTACATTTTCTGCATGGCACAGGACCATTTTACCTCCAGATCCAGTAGATTGTTAGTCTAAACAGATTTTATGGGTCCATACTAAAGTGATAACTTGCTTGGTATAATATATCACAGAGATGCACTAAACCCTCTTTTTGCCAGAGCATGGCTCTTCTGTATCTGCAACGTCAAATATGGTCCCAAACATGGTATGCCGATGTCTTGATATGTTATGTCATTGAAAATCTATATCATAATATTTATCCACCAGATTAGCCATTAATAAAAAGTATGTTATGACATATCAGACTAATACAATTTGGTATCTTTTTTAATTAAAATTGTCACTAATTGCAATATTTGAGCCATGCTCTGGCAAAAGGAGGCTTAACACATCTCCCTGATACATGATACCCAGCATGTCATTACATACTTAAAGATCCATAAAAATCCATTTTGTACAACAACCGACTGATTCTGGAGGCACACAGGTCCTTGGACATACAGAAAATTGACCAATAGCAAAAAGTTTCGGCCCAGGTCAGCCTGTGCAGACTGCACAGGCTGACCTGGATCAATACTTTTCACAGATGCATTAAGCCCCCTTTTCACAGAGCATGTCTCATTTTGTTGTTTAAATATGTAGTTATACTATAAAGGGAATACATGTACTATGCTGTATCAACTTTCCTGGTGCTTGTATCTGCTTCTTGCTTCATTGCAAAGTCATGAGATCTCACTTTACCTTTGGTTTTGTGAGATGTACTTTTTCCAAGCAGCTCAAAGCATACACAAGCCCCAAGAAAGTAATTACAAAAAACATAGTATGTATGCAGCCAAATCTTATTGAGCGTTTTTAGAAATAAGAGTTCAGATACAAAATCTGTAGTTTTCATGCTCGCAATTTATGTGATCAGCACAAGGAAAAAAATGCGTAATATTGCCCTAATCTACTTACACGTATAGTAGTATCAGGGGAGGTAACCAGTCTATACTAGTTTAAGAAGAGTTACGCTGCCTGTGGGGTCAATCATTAATCAGTTATAAATAAATATCTATAAATACGAAATCTTTACTTTTCATGCTCGAAATTCATCTCAACAGTACATACAAAAAAATGCATAATTTTGAGCTTAGTAGCAACATACTATTAAAAGTATTTGAGTGAATATGTCGGAAAAGTTGTGCAATGATGTATCCCAAAATTCCCATGTGCATAAAAAAAAGCATTCCTATTGGAAGCCGGCTTCAAGAGCCGGCTTCCAATAAATAGTGTACAAGCATGAAACTCCGCAACTCTGAGCGTGCGCTGCAACTCTGCACGTGTGTACACTAGCGTGTTCCCAAATAAGCACAATCGCTAGCTATTTGTAGTAGTTCCAAATGCTCGTTCTGACAGACAAACACGAACTGACTTCACTGATTGGTTGAATTTGCGTTTATTTATTGTCGCCACCGAGCGACGCCCGCTGAAGACTGTTAGTTTTGTTACGGGGGATAGTGCAAGATACAGGACGAAACCCAACCTAAGTTACGCCTGGTTCTTTAACGTGCTCGGTGTATAACACCGTTACACGGGACCTCGGTTTAATGTCTCATCCGAAGACAATTAGTAAGTTTAGATGGCCAGCCCTGGGGCTCGAACCCACACCCTCAACTGACCGAAGACTTGATGTTTACAAGTCCTGCGCTCTTCGACCTGAGCTATGCGGGCTGGTCACTGGCTTCACTGAGCGATTCCGCCCATTATATACCAGCGAGGAGTCACGTGACATTTGAACATATGTGGTCCTCAGTCCTATTCGTTACACATTGTGACTCGTCATATTCAATAAGCGTCTGCTGGATCCCCCTTCACCAACAATCTTTGATAGTGAAATACACTGCATCAAGAAAGAATGATTTGGGCTGGGTTAAATCGCCATTAAATATCAAATACATGGGGACACTTGCATGATTAATTATACCATCTGTCACTCTGTACAAATAGATTGTGTGTATCAATGAAAAGCTCTCTGTCTCGAAGACGTTTGGCAGACCTAATAAACGTCTTGTACAGAAACTAACGAAAGTGGTAAAATGGGGCAGCAAGTCATTTTCGTTACACTACTTTTACTTCTACTACGGTTAAATAGTTCATTTTGTTACAGAAAGGAAAGTTGACTGTGCGAGTCGTTTATACCATTTACGTAATTCTCGTGAGATTTCAATTTAATAACTCACCACAAGCTGTCCAGTCGCCCGTGCAGCTGACGTAACCCAAGAGAAAAACAGTGAGACATATATCAAATGTGATGGCCGGCAGCAAACTATGCACTTTTCCTTCATTTCTGTACATTTTAAAGATTCCGCGGGTCAAAATTTGGAAAATAAGTGTGACACACGATGTTGTGTTACTTTTTTGTTAATTTTATCATGCATCAGCGACCTTGAGGTTAAAGAGCTCGCCAGGAGAGGTCAAGGGCACGAATTCAAGCCTCAAATCAGTGATATCGACCTTATTTCAGACTTGCCCATATTGAAAGCTTCTGCAGGCTACAAATTAGATGTGGCTAAGATGATGTGACTTGACTTTAAATGGTAGGAAATATTATGGGAAAAGTTGAAAGTACTGGTCACAAGCATTTTTTTTTTTTCCACACTGTTTCCAAAATGATTAATTCCTCAGGATTGTTTGACAGAAATATACAAACAAATAAAACTTTTCAGAACTCAGATTACAGGGGATAGCACATAAACAAGTGTCTGGCTGTAAATTTCTTTTTGTTTTTTGTTTTTGTTAAATGGCATTTTCACGATATTTTAGTTCTGTCGCTGCGGCCCGTTCACATATGGCGTGCAATACACGAAAAGAGGCCTTCGGACATATGCGTAAGTGTGTCGTCCCAGATCAGCCTGTGCAGTCCATATTGATTAATCCGAGACGACACTTCCCGTTTTTGTGCGATTTTCTGTTTCACGAAAGTCTATGGTATGGAAAAATCTTATGTAGTCGTAAAGTGCCGTCCCGGATTAGCCTGCGCGGACTGCGCAGGCTAATCCGGGACGACACTTTACGTAAATGTCCGAAGGTCTCATTTCGCATGTTGCGGGCCATATTACAGGCACTTATTTTCTGACAAATTTCGCCTTCTTTTACATTATATTATAGACTAGATGTCCGACTACATTACTGGTCGAACACAACCTCCATTCATTTGCTAGTATTTATATTTCTAAATTGAAATGGAAAAATTCGTTGCTTTTCTTGTGTTCTACGGTAATATAACATTCTATCTGGTATATAAAAGGGAATAAACGGATTAATATTAATGGAGTTGTTGTGTTGAAACATTTGAAGCAAACATTTTGTTTCTCTTCCCATCGTGAAATGGAAATTTTAATACCACCGTGAATATTTTGAACGAATCGGCTTGGTGGATACTATTCTAGCGACTCGCAGTTATTTCAATGGCCCATCGCCAAGTGACATTAACCAATCTAGACACTTTTTATGGACATTTTTACAACAGTTAAACTGTCGTAGTCAGTTCGGAAGACGAAACTTATCGAAGTGGCAATGCAGATCTATCAATTTAATTGCCTAACCAGTATATGAGCCATGCCTTGTGAAAAATGCATTTGCAAAAAGTATCGATCCCTGACAGCCTGCGTAATCCTTTCAGGCTGACATGGGTCGAACCTTTTTGCTATATGTAAATTTATCTGCATTTTCAAGGCCATTCTATCTCATGATGCCGTAAGTTGATAGATAAAGTGGATTTTTTTTTATTCATAATCATGTACTGACTTGCTTGGTATCAAGCATCACGAAGATGCACTTAGCCCCCTTTTGCCAGACTGCGGCTCATCTGTATTTCATACAGATGTTTAACTTTTTACCACAAAATTCCGACTTTTAACGACCCTGAAAGAGACGGATTTTGAAAACATTGTAGGAAAATAAGAAAATGCTGGTACCCAGCATTTTCTCCTTTTTTCACGTTTTCTACCCTATCAAAGACAACAATTATAATTTTAGCAACATTTAATTTGTCTTTCGATTTGGTTCAGGTCAAAGTTTTGTTGTTTGGTTAAGGGTGAAAGGTCATCGGCAACGCGTGTCTTTAGGAGGTGAAGAGTTTAAGATTTAACCCTTTACCACACAATTCCGACTTTTAACGACCCCCTCCCCCCAAAAAAGGCCTTTTGAAAACATTGTGGGAAAAGAAGAAAATGCTGGTTACCAGCATTTTCTTCTTTTCCCACAATATTTTCTATCCTTTAAGAGACAAATTTTATGTTTTGAGCTACATTTGAAATGTCGTCTGCAAATGCTTTCAATTTGGACTAGTCTACATTTTTGTCGTGTGGTAAAGAGTTAAAAGAAAAAAAAAAAAAACGCATAAGGAAAGTTTGGTGGGATTCATGAAAAATAAAAATGAAAAAAAAAATATATATATATATGTGCATGTATATATGGGCTTAACGCATCATGCAAAAAGCATCGATCCAGGTCAGCCTACATTTGCAGTCTGCACAAGCTGACCTGGGTCGAAACTTTTTGCAATTGGTCAATTTTCTTCTACATGTCTGAGGGCGGACCAGTCCACCTCATGACTCAGTCGATATTTCGACAAACTGGATTTTATGGATCCATAAGTATGTGATGATGTGATTGGTATACTGCATCACAGAGATGCATTAAGCCCCCTTTTGCCAGAGCATGGCTCAATAAATATTTGTCTCGCACCGAAAACTGATGACGTCGAGTTTTCATTTCAAGCCAGGATGATCCATCTAAAACTGAAATTTCATTATGGAATAAATGCCCTGAGGGCAATGACAAGAAGGAAGTCATTAAGCATGTTTCTCGTTTTCATAGTGCCTCCTGAAATGATCATTCCTATCTATTTTTGTCGGATGGCAACAGATCTGTATATCGGTCATGAAAATTTCTCTATTAATGCTGGCTTTTACAGTTTAATCTAATGTAGAAGTAGAAACAATGTTATTGCAAGGCAGGGAGGTCGTCAGGGTATACACGCAAACATCCTCACCCCCTCTCCTCTCCTCCCGTAATTATTTTTTTGTGACTTTGGGGCTTTTTCTCTGAAGATCAAATATGCTTTCCTCTTGACTGAAAGTTTTGTATATTCTTTGTTATGCTCTAAGTGTTTACCAACAAGAACAAATGAATAAGGGGAAAAAATATGACAATGACCAACACATGGTTCATACAGAATTTCTCAGAGAAAATTTACCGGTTTTTCAAGGGCCTTTTAAGCTTTTGAAATAGAAATTAACGTCCCTTTACGGACATGGCTATATGAAATACGATCCATATTTTACCTTGATTAGAATTTAATGAACAAGGAGGTGGGAGAATCGTCAACCCTTGTGTTACTGCAGGGGTTGAGGTTGGCAAAGTTTCTTAAAGGCTTCATTTATTGTCACAATTGGCGGCATGGATTCCAAAGAAATGTGTCGTTTACATTTCGCACGCCATGTGAATTCAGCGCATACTCTCCCACTTTTCCGAGATCGACAACCTTGTTGCACAAACAGCACATCGCCGTGTGTTTATCCCCTTTAAATTTTGTCGTATCCTGTGTTTGTATATGGGATCCGCAAACTAATTTATGTTAAATATACATTTCCCCATTTCTCTAACTCAATCCAGACGACCTTTTTACAAATGGCTGCCGCGTATGATAACGATCACTGTGAACAAACGCTCTTAGCGATAAGGTGAGAGTAAACCGGTAATGGTACCCGACTTTCTACTAAGATTGAAGTAGAAGGTCAGTCACCAGTCTAATCAAAGGACTGATAGTCCTGAGAGTCACCTGTTGCTTAGTTGTTTGAAAGTTTAAGGAGCATTAAATCAGATTTTGACCCCCCCCCTTTTTTGGGAGGAGAGGGGGGTGATTTTTTAGAAAATTAAAATCAAAAGGACGTGCCTGTTTACTCTTAGTGGCGAAAAAAAAAAAAAAATGCAAAAGTAAAATGCGTCCGGTGACCTTCAACCATAGTTAGCCACTCTACCAACTGTTTAAGATCATGTGACAAGGAGTATTTCAATATGGAAATCCCCTTGATACAGACGAGGTTAGATGTAGGTTACTAGGTACGGAATCGGCTGAGTTGTGACGAGTGCGTGGAAAAGGTAGAATAAACATAGTTCCCGGACAAGCCAGTTCCTGGACGACAATTTCTTTAGAGGCAGTTCTCAAACACCTTTGTTCTAAATCAAACTACATGTACCCATTACTTACTATCATTAACAGTTATTGTTGGTAATCATTGAAAATTAAGGATATTTATTGATAACACATGTTTTGTGATTGGATCATTTGTACCTGTTATTCGATAGATCTTGTAAACATTGACAGTTTATTCCCTAATCATAACCGTCATGTTTTCACATCAATGTTAAACTGAAGAAAACGAATTGTGCTTTGTTATTTGCTGGTATTTGGCAACGAAATAACTTGGTTGGCGTGCGCACTGTCCGTAGATGGCAGTCTTATCCTAAACTACATTAGACAAACACACACACGCACAGAAAAACCTTCAAAATATAACGACTCGAGCTACTAGAAATGTACGACATTTCAGAGCGATATATTTACATGTAAATCTATAACTGAAATATGAATTATTACAAAGTGAAGAGTTGTCAGAATCAAGTAAAAAAGAAAAACTGAAAGAAATAATTATCACAAAAGTTCTAGCTAAGGTTCGTCAAAATATAATCAAAATCGAGGAGAGTCAGAAGATAAGGCTGTACATTCAATACAGTGTGATCCCAGTTTACACCAACTGCAGTTCAAGAGAAACTGCATATACATGTCTTGATAATTGTTGTCTGAAACTGTCGGGGAACATTGTACAGAGCTGTCGGGGAATTATCTTGTCGGGGAATTGTTTAGTTCCCGCAAAGGTGAAGGTTGTTGCTATAAATAGCCAGCAGTAATAAATCTCAGCACATCTTGAAAGGCATATAAAGAGGTTATGGCTTGAATATACTTTGAAGAAAAGACAACCTTATCTATTGTATAATTAAAATGTTTTAGGTCAAGTTTTGTCGGTTCAACCTCTCACAGTTGAACAAGTTAGCCCACGACGCAATTTCCCTCTGTGACCGAGCACCCATGCCGTTCGACATCGCCTTTCCCTTGTCATTGATCGATTTTAAAATCAGAAAAGGGTATGAGGGCTGGAACCAAATTAATGCACTTTAAGCGAGTAATTTGGCCAATAAAAAAAGAATCGTCTATAGCTTTATCAATAACTGTTGTCGTAGATCTATATAGCTGGGCTTCGTAAGCACACACGCCAGACGACATCCAGATATGCATGGAAAAGCCGAATTTCACTTCGAACCGCATTTCACCGAATTTCATCTCTTGATAACTGCAGTTCACCTCTTATGACCATATTTCATATCAAATAATGAATTCTTCGCCATGGCGATTCTCATTTAGCTCATTTATTATGTCAATATAGTTACATGTCAAAAAAATCATTTCAAAAGGAGTTACATGTAGTTCTAAAACACCCTAACAAATTATTGTTAGAATAAGATATTTTCCAGAAAATTAGCATAAAATTACGATGTTCATAAACATATTTCATTTCAGGTGAAAGGTAATCACTACGGCAATAAAATGTGTCATACTTGGGTGAAATACGGTCATCAAGAGGTGAAATTTGGTGAAACCCGGTTCGAAGGGAAATTCGGTTTTTCCATGGACCGATTATTCTCTATGTCAATGTGAAAGTTCAGTGTTCGTGTATCCTAGAGCAGGACACAATTATTTCAAATATTTACGAATTTGAATACTTGATGTTGAGCTGTAACGGACGTCTTCGATATATCTGAAAATTTAGAAAATGAAAATTATGTACGATAGAAGCATTGAAGATAATGCAACATTACAAATGAACTACGCAGCGTCTCGCAAACCGGAAGTCTGGACAGGAAGCAGTACAAGGCCGGAGGCATGCTTACTTCACCCCATGAATCAGGATGATAACAATGAGAGCCTGGTTGCTACGCAACCAGACGACTCAAAAACCAAGCGCGATATGATGCAATATCAAATTACGTCATCAAAATATCTGTACACGGTGCTCTTTCTTGTTACCATAAATACTCACTTGTAAGAAGATATGAAGGAATACGGGTTTCTTTGCAAACTTTCTTCGATCACGTCACCTGGATACCGGTATTCCGCGCATTGTGCCTTATGATTTATTAGATTAAAGGGTTTTTCAAGGACTTTCTATACTTTTTAAGGGTTTTTTTTTTAAGGCTTCTCGTCATTTTCAAGGGTTTTTCAAGACTTAAGTCAAATTTAAGGAGTTTTCAAGACCTGTGCGAACCATGCAACAATCCAAACTTTATCATCATGTGTCTAATAATGCTGATTTATTTTACAGTACAATCTAATGTGAAAATAAAGACAATATTTTTACACAGGCATGGAAAATGACAGAATGTACACACCCTAACCCCCCCCCCCCCCCTTCCGGCAGTTATTTTTTCCACGTTCCTCATGAATATCAAATTTGCTTTCCTCTTGACAAAATAAAAAAAATCCTGTTTTCTTAGCTTTGCTATCAGTGTGAACCCTTAGGCTGCTAAGCGCGACTCACTGACCATTCACGGACAGTGTAGGTCAAGATCAGACTGCACAGATTGTGCAGTCTGATCTTGAATCCACACTGTCCGATAAGTAGTTGTTTTTCTCCAAAGAATAAGTTAAAAATAACATTATTCTGGTTTTTTTTTTTGTTGTTGTTGTTGTTTGTTTGGTTTTTTATAAACCCTTTACCACACAATCTCGAGTTTTAACGACCCTGAGAAAGAGGCCTTTTGAAAACATTGTGGGAAAAGGAGAAAATGCTGGTAACCAGGATTTTCTCCTTTTCCCACGATGTTTTCTACCCTATCAAAGACAGAAATCGTCATTTTAGCAACATTTAATTTGTCATCTGCAAATGCTTTCAATTTGGTCCATTCCAAAATTTTGTCGTTTGGTAAAGAGTTAATCGGCTTGAAAGTTTCATTCAACTTACAAAGCGGGATATGCGCACTGCTCAGGCTGACATGGGTCGATATTTATTACAAATGCATTAGACACCCTTTTCACAGAACATGAATCACTTATCTTTACGAGCTAAAAGGCATATTAGTGTAGGAAAGGATGGGATATAGCACAGATAGTTTCCCTCTCACATCAACGCAGATCAAAACTGATTGGATTGAGACAATGACCCCTGCAGCCCCCAACCCACCCCATTTCTCCTACACTCATACCGATTCAACTGGATCCTAGTCACAAACGAGAAATCGACAAAAAACTATCACGCGACCTGCAAGAAAAAACTCTCGTTTTGGAACAAGTACATTTGAATCCATAATGATCAGAGTGCATGTAAATTCCGTGTAATAAACATCATGTTGAACAAAGTTGATGGATGGATGCCCTCTAGCAATCTAACCGCTACGGTCTTACATCATTGGAACCGGAAACCGTTTTTAGTTGTGATGGAGTTGTCTCAATCTAGACAAATTGGCCACTATCACTGAGATTATACCTCTTCTCCCCCCCCCCCCCCCCCCCCCCCCACACACACACACACGCACCTCTCTCTCTCTCTCCTTTGTTGATTCAGGAAGCTTTTCCCTGTCCTGTAATGAGCCATAAGACACAATCCCGAGTTTTAACGACCCTGAAGAAGACGGCTTTTGAAAACATAATGGGAAAAGGAGAAAATGCTGGTCACCAGTTTTCTACCCTTTTTAAAAGGAATTCAGTCATTCGAGTCACATTTAATTTGTCGACTGCTAATGCTTTCAGTTTGGATGAGAGTGGTAAATTGTCGCTTGGTAAAGAGTTAATGTTTTTACTGATGTGCAAAAAAAAAAGAATTCGGTGCCGATAAATTTATGCAACCCATATGGTCAATATCTGAACCTAAGCAACTTTTCTTGTATGAATAATGTCCCATTTAGATTCCATTAACCCTTAGGCTGCTATGTGCGACTCAAGGGCCTGTTGCGTACAGTGTAGATCAAGACCAGACTGCACATAACGTGCAGTCTGATATTGGATCTACACTGTCCGATAAGGAGATATTTTCCCCAAAAAAATACCTTTGAAAGAGCACAATTTAGGTATTTACTATCGGCTTGAAAATTTCATTTCACTTATTTAGCAGGATAAGGGTTAATATAACTACCGCCATACTGCTTCTATATCATTAGTTTCACCCTTTTAGATGCTTAATTTAGATAATAATCGGGGCGAAAATTCTGCTTTGGACCAAAATATTGACCCTAAATGGTTATATGTGTATAGAGTGCTTAGCGTAAAACGATTAAGCCAAGACAAGAGGAACGTAAACCATCGGTCGTATTCATCAACCATTCGAAGTTGAATTCTGTTTCTAATTCGCTACAAGAATGTTCTAGACTGTAAAGGAACATCTGACTAACTAAACTACTTGGCGAGCACGGTTTGACACAGGTTTGTGTCACAGCATGACACAGGGATCTGTCGGTTTTTGTCGAGCCCGCTTGCGGTGTCCTAGACAAAGCCCCCACGAGGTCAGATTGGTGTTTGCGAGTGCGTCCGTCCGTCCGAATTTGTCCGAGCCTCAACTTCTACATTTATATCTTGATTTCAAAATAATGTCCTGTACATGCCTTATATCTTTCTGTCAGAGTTGTCAGATATATGTTAAAGTTTTGTAACATGAGCCATTGAAAACCATCTTTATAAAACGATGAAATTTTAGACTTGTTTAAATTGAAAACATTTGCGGACGGTAAGTTAGATTTAGCTGAAATGTTGCTTATTGGCTGTGAAAGTGCAGAAAACTTTGTAGGAAAAAAGAGAACATTTTCTTCTTTTTCCAAAAGGCTATATCCTTAGAGCCCTTAAAACTCGGGATTGTGTGGTAAAGAGTTAAGTAACTGGTGGGCATTTTATATCGAAGATCAGACTTGACATTCGGTGCAATCTGATCGTGATCTCCATATGTATATAGGCTGACCTGATCGAAACCTTTTGCTTTAGCAAAGTTTCTGCGCGTCAAAGGACCAGTGTACCTCATGATTCAGTTGGTTGTTAAACAAAATGGATTTTATGGATCCATGAATATATGACGGCTCATTTGAAATGATATATCACGGCGATGCATTAAACCCCCTTTTGCCAGAGCATGGCTCATTTGTGTTTTCCATAATCACAACCAGGGGCTCTAGGCTTTGGGTCCAACGGCCCTCTTGTTTATGAAATTCGGATGTCCAGCTTGGTTGATCATGGCAACTTCGAGATTCTATAGATTTTCAATGGGGAAAATTGAAAAGTGGCATTTACAGCAGATATTTTGACAAAACTTTTATTGAAATGTTCCGTGAGCAGTCTTGTTTCATCCATATGATTTTATTCAACTGGTAGTCTTTAGCTCATCTGTTTACGAAGAAAACGTCAAGCTATTGTCAAAGCCTATGCATCATTGTCGTCGTGCAAAAACTTTGACATTTTGTAATATCTCTGTTCTTCCTGAAGATATTTTTACTTCAAACTTGGACAAGTTATTTACTGTCAAAAGGGGTACCCATATAAGAGAGGCAGGTAACCATCAAAATATTTTGACACAGTTACGCCCTCTTATACTACTTTGAATTTTCAGAACCTTTGACATTTTATCATATCTGTCATTAATGAAGATATTTACTTCAAACTTGGACTTTTTGTTGACTATTAACAGGGAATTTTTTATCAGTACAACAGAGGTAGGTAACCACCAAATATTGTTGGCAAAGTAATTAGTTATGCCCCTTATTCGACTAAGAACTTTTAGCTCAACTGTTTTTAGAGGGATGGTATTTCATAGCCCTAGTGTCATCATCTTCGTCGTTTCTGTCGTCGTCGTGCAAAATCTTTGACATTTTGTTATTACTGAAGATGTTTACTTCAAACTTGGACAAGTTGTTAACTATCAAAAGGGAAACATAAACAATAAGGGTGAATAACTATCTATTTATGCCCTTTTTTAACTTTGTGTTTTCACTGAAAATCAAGCAACTGCAGTCGAGCATTGGCACCCGTATATGGTGCTCTTGTTACCAAACACAACTGTTGTCGAGGATTAGGACCCTTTTTATTTGTTGCCATAGAAACCAAAATAAAAAAAAATAGCTAAAAAATTGTCTTCTCAGACACCAAATCATGCTCTGTGGCATTAGCCTTTAAAGACTGTGTCTTTCTTTGTCATTGCTCAAAGGGCATATTTACTACTTCAACTTATAGACTGAGTATGGTAAAGCGAAAGAAAAATCTGATTCATTGCTTGGCCATTGTGGATTTTTTGCATTTTCCAGAAATGTTCCCTGGACTTGTCCTCTATCAGCAATTTTTTGCACGCTGCTCATTTTGGTTTGTTACCATTTTGATTTGTTGCCTAAGCAACGTAAAGGAAGAAAATAGGAAACAGAAAATCCTTTGAAAATTATCTCCTTTCAATCCATAAAGGACCATGAGACCAATGCTATACAAAAATATTCATTATATTGTCCTTTACAAATCTATCTTTTTCCATTCTGTTGTCAAGTCCACAGACTGTCAGTGTGAGACATGCAGATTTTTTTATTAGTCAGAACAAATTTGATAGCAGTTTTTAAGCCTGTACAAATGTGATAGCAACTTTAAGCTTGCGGGCCTCATCTTCCTACCTCTTCTCCCGTTCTGATGCCCAGGCCTTCAGCGCCCTCAGCGCTTTGATTTTTATTTCTTGCCATCGAGAGATTTTTCTCGTTACCTCTTTATTTGGAAAGAATATTGTGCGAATCACTGGAAAGCAAAGATAGGTGAACCGGCCGCCTCGAAATAACTGAAATAATTTTGAAAGCGGCTCTACACACCAATCAAATAAACCTCAGTATATCGCGTTCCGACGAGCTTATCACCGCATGAAAACAAATAAGCCATGCACTGCGAAAAGGTGGCTAAATGTATCTGCAAGAGTAGAGGCCCATGCACCCCTCAAATTTCATTGGTTCTCTCATTTTCTCATTCTCATTCTCATTTTGGGTCTCTCATTATCTTTGGATAATTATAAGGTGGCTGTTACACTATTTTTTCCCCGTTTGTCCATTCCGTGCTTCTCTACAATATGTGTGAGCCATGCTCAGGAAAAAGAGGCTTTAATGCATCTCCGTGATGCATGGTAACAAGCAAATCATCACATTATCATGGACCCATCATTTATAACAAATGACTGGGTCATGAGGTACACTAGTCCTTTGACATGCAGAAAACTGACGAAAAGCAAAAAGTTTTGGCCCAGGTCAGCCTGTGCGAACTGCGCAGACTGACCTGAGTCGATACTTTTGGCAGATGCATTAATCCCCTTTTCCCAGAGCATGGCTTATATCAATATTTGTATGATTCGTGTAAGGTAAATCAACCTACCTAGATTGTAGACTGTATACGTAACCTTCAGTTTCTACAGAATATAGGCAAATGTAATCCCCGACACACAGGTACTCGCCGGCAATGTTTTGGCCGAGCATCTTGTATAAGTCAAGTGTTTGGTCTTCTGTAGACGTTTACATCATCATTTGAACACGATGCTGTTTTGTCGTAGACAATTTAACCTGGAAAAAATCCACAAGAATTCTATTAAGTCTTTACCAGACGACACAATTTTACACATACCCATATCGGGAAGCATTTGTAGAGGACAAATCAAATGTGACTCAAAACCATTAGAGAATAGAAAAAAAAAAATAGAAAAAAGGAGAAAAACTTAACTGCCTTATTTTTCTCCCTTTAACATGTTTTCAAAGGCCTTTTTTCTATCGAGTCTGAGAAAAAGACAAGACTGTCAAATAAAAATGTTTAGTGGTAGATCTACATATCGTATCGTAACTTGTAAGGTACTGTCGTCTGAAAACGAATTCAAGCTCAGGGGCGTCGTCGGTATTTGAAAAGTGGTACGACCATCAGGCGTTCCCCCGAGTGCCGAAGGCGCTATTGGGGGAGATCACGAGAGGATGGGCATCCCCTGGATTTTACGACGTCTATAAATGAATTTGAGATGATGACCTGACTGCCGATGACAGCCCTGACCAATTCATTTATGTGGTTATAGAAGTGTTTGAGACTATTGAAAATCACATTCACTGAGAAAAAATATTTATGCGGGTATTCTAAATTGTTAGAGACTAGATAGAAAATCGCATTCAATAAGAAAAAAATATTAATGCGGGTATACTGAAGTGTTGGAAACTATAGAAAATTGCATTCAACAAGAAAATATATTTATGATGGTATACTGAGGTGTTGCAAACTATAGAATATCGCATTTAACGAGAACTGTATTGAAATAATAGTCAAGATCATCACTGCACATTTTATGCAGTCATGTACAATGACATTCAACATTTAGAAAGATAACCAATGCAGAAACTTGTAATGAGGTCGCACATTATGTTCAGACCTTTTGATACCATCTTGGATCTGCACGATGAGGTATTTTGTGAGATATATGCGAGCCATATATACGATACTTTGTGAGAAATTTGATATTTTTTGAGATATACTATATTTTGGGATATAGTCAATTTTTTGGGGTGATATTCGTTATTTTGAGATGTATTCGAAATCTTGTGAAATATTCGACATTTTGTGAGTCATTCGATATTTTGCAAAATATTCGATATTTTGTGAAATATCGATATTTTGTGAAATAATAGATATTTTGTGAAGTATTCGATATTTCATGAGATATTCCTAAAAAACAATCTTGACTTGACCTTTTTTCTCTCTGTTAATCGGCCCATTTCATTTTCAGCAGTCTGAAGTTAACCCTTGACTAAACATTCCCGTATATTAACGATCATGAGGAAGAAGACTTTTGAAAACATCGTGGAAAAAGGGAGAAAATGCTGGTAGCCTGCATTTTCTCTCTTTTCCCCACCATGCTTTCAACCTTCTCAAAGACAATTTCAATTATTCGAGTCGTAAATGTTTTTAATTTGGACGAGTCAAAAAGTTGGAGCCTGACAAAGAGTTAATGTATCAAATATATTCAATAACAAGTCCCACTCACTTTTTGAGACCTACGCGAAGGTGCAGACTGATCTCTGTCTACACTCCTAGTAAAAGGCTTGCGCGATCCTAGGCTTTTATTTATCAACCATTCTTAACCCTTATCCTGCGAAATTAAAAAAAAAAAAAAAAATTCAAGCCGATAGTAAAAAACCCGATTTTCCCTATTATCTCTGTCTACACTCCTAGTAAATGGCATGTGCGGTCCTAGGCTTTTATTCATCAATCATTCTTAACCCTTATCCTTCGACATTAAAAAAAGATAAAACTTTCAAGCCGATAGTAAAAAAAAAAAAATTTGCCTATTTCAAACATATTTTTGGAGGAGAGATATCTCCGTAGCGGACAGTGTAGATCCAAGATCAGACTCCAACTTCTGTGCAGTCTTATCTTGATCTACACTGTCCGCACAAGGGCAGCGAGTCGCGCTTAGCAGCTTATGGGTAAATAAAAATTCATAGTCTCATTCTCAAATACATGTGGGGTTTTTTTTTTTTGTATTCCAAAATAATGCAACTTCTAATTGGCTAAACCATTTCAATTAAATTAGAAGTTACTTTCTGAATCTATAATAGGACTAATGTAATTTTTTAATGGTTGTGTGAACGCCGATATGAGGGATATGGTTTAGGAAACAAACATAACAATTGACTTGGCCTGATGTAAAATCATCCTTGTTGAAAACCACAGGACCATGATTTTAAATTATAAAATATATTATTGCTTCCTATAGATGAATGACTTTCAATGGTGAATGATTCATTGTCTTTTAATATTTCATTTCTTCTGTATAGCATGCGCTTTGCAGAAGTATTGTCTATTTTTTCCATGTCAGACAACAATTTTGCCAGTTGGCGAGGGGTTGGGGTCTGTGTGTCTCAGTGCTAAAGGTATAGAATTCAAAAAGAAAGCCCTGTTTCATGAAAAAAAAAACAAATTTTTTTACTGAGCTCAAATCCGTTAACACTTATCCTGCTAAATAAGTGAAATGAAAGTTTCAAGCCGATAGTTAAAACCCCAATTTTGCTATTTCAAAGGTATTGTTTGAGGAATAATATATCCTTATCGAACAGTGTAGATCCAAGATCAGACTGCATGTTCTGTGCAGTCTGATCTTGATCTACACTGTCCTCAAAAGGTCAGTGAGTCGCGCAGTGAGGTCAGTGAGTCGCGCATAGCACTTTCTGACTTTAGTTCTTTATTCGAGACGCATTTCAATAACATTAACAGACTTATATAACGTTCTTAAAGTTGACAGAACGGTAAGACTCATCTCATCTCAGTCAACAGACTCTAAGTCCATTATATTGAGATGTAGAATCCGAAACGTTTTGTCAACGCAGGATTTGAGAACGTTACCAAAGTTTGTTAGTGTTAATGCTTATATAGGTTGATTGAAAACTTATAAACAGTGGCAATAAATACTATTACATTATTTGACTGAACACTTGATATACGAGGGATATACGGGGGTACATGCGCTGAAATGATACTATCAAATGACCCGATTTATTGTTCCTTTTGTTTAGATTGCACTTTGTCAGTAGAAATGCGATTAATAGCACTATTGCATGGTTTTTTTTTTTAAGTTTCCATGTTAGAATGAAACATCCGTTACCAAAGCAACCTTGTTTACGAGATGGGACTTATCTTCGCAGTGCGCTATGATTGTTCTTAATTTAGGATAAATGCGCAGGATATTCTGAATTTTTATTTTAGAATTAAGAATGTCAGAATTTGATTTAACCTTGAATCAATCAAGTTAGAATATCTGAAATAGATCTATATCCAAATATTCAATGTTCTAAAAGTTTCAAATAAAAATATCAAAGACTTTATGTTTGCTGTTCTATGCCAGTAGACAGGTTGATATTTCGCTATGAAATATAATGTATTTATATAGGTAAGTATGTACCAGTGGTTTGGTTTGGTTTGTATTGGAGTTTAACACCATTTTTACAGCTGGGATCATATCATGGCGGTCAGTGACGCACCCATGTGTTTCCCGGCTTTCTTACACCAGTACTGACACAACTTTCTTTCCAAAGCCACCTACTACTTTTCTCACATGCATCAGAGGTGAGAGGCGAAAAATCGCCGGAAAGAAAGTTTGCCTCAACCGGGCACTGAAATCGCAACTACCAGGTCACGAGTCAGATACGCCAACCACTGAGCTACCCGGGCGGGCATGTACCAGTGGAACAGAACTTAAATGTTGATGTGTACATTGGTCTACTCAGTACTTGTCATTTTATGTCAAATTCATAGGAATGCACGTAACAGGTATTCGACTTTTCGTCCATTTTGCTAGACCAGAGTCGTTAGATAATCATTCATGACCTCGTTACTATCAAAGATACGCATTCAAAACTTTAGATTTAAAACCCAGATTACATTCTTCGCATTAAAAACATCATGGTATATGTCTTTGATGTTCGAAGTCGAAATTTTGACATGTTTACTGCTGCCGTGTTCCTACTTACTGAGCATGGCGTTCTTGAAATGGGCCAGAAAGTCAGAAAAACAAAACCACGTTCAAGTGAAGGTAGACAAAGACTTGTTATTTAAAATACCGAACAAAAAGAACCAATTATCGATATCTACTTACCTGTATAACTCTCACTCGATAAACCTTCCATTATCAGTTTATATCATTGTTTATGTTTGGAATAACAGGCTTAAAATCACGTACCGTGACGAGATAATTTATAAGCCCAATTCTATAACATTTATATTTTCTCGTCACGATTCGTGGTTTTCAACATGTATTCCCAAAAACAAACAATAATATAGACAATTAATGAAAGGTTTATCGAGTTAGAGTTATATTAACCAGCTTGGTTTGTTTGTTTGTTTTCTTTCCTACTGTTTATCAAACGCACTGTCCGAGTGATCAGAATGATAAAGATACTAGCAGTGTTACTAGCGATAGGAAATAAATTTTGCGTGTCCTTGACTAACGTCTGCTCGACCGACGTTTTGTTCCACCCCGGAAATAGCACCTGTTTTTGGCATGTCTATATTTAGGATCATGTTTATTTCATGGTTTCGGTGCACCTTACGGACGTACATGTACATGTACTTCTTTTTCGCAGGATATTCTTGAAATGAGCAGATTTTCTTTTTCTATAGTAAATATACCGATTTTATAAATTGTAAGCCGTTTATCTGGTCAGAAGATAACACAGGGGTCTTGAGTTGCTCAATGATGATGTGTGGGACTCGTAACAGGGAAGCTCCGGGTTCGAGTCTCACTGGGAGCGCTGAGTTTTTCGTGGGAGAGTCCTTGGGCAAGACACTTCAGAGCCCTCGCCTAGTACTGATGAAACCCTGGACATGCTTGAATTACAGAATATGTGGGCTGACGCCTTGATACGAATGGAATAATGTTGAAAGCGGCACCAATCAATCAACTAACCAGAAGATTACAAAACAGCATAATTCGGGAAAAATGTCTGGAAATTTAAATTTTGACAAAAATAATATTCGTAAGATAAGAGAAAAACAGCGTTATGAACAACTGTTACATCCTTATCATAACTAAAATTGCATTTATTTATTTATTTGAATGCATTTCCACTTGTTTCAAAATCAAAAACAAGTAAATTTATTCTGTTTAAACTGGTTACCAGTCGACACAATATTTACTCTTCTAAACTGAAAGAAACAACAGACGACAAATGACTTACGAGACCTTCCAACTACCTGCAGACGACGAATTAACTCCGAAAGGGTTGAAGTTCAAAACGGCTGTATTACACTGAAAATGAGGGAGGTTATATGGTAAACCCTAATAGCTTGAATGTGTCTTTAACCCTTATCCCGCTAAATGACTTAAATCAAACTTTCAAGCCAATGGTAAAATCCAAAATTTAGGTATTTCAAAGTTATGGAGGTTTGGCGACTATCTCCTTATCGGACAGTGTAGATCCAAGATCAGACTGCACGTTCTGTGTTGAGACGCGCTTAGCAGCTTAAGGGTTAAATTCAAGTCGGAAACTTATTTCAAGTGGATGTATTTTGACCGACATTCTAATGTTCCAGAGAAACGCTTTCTTCCAACTCTTTTCGTGTAAAAAGTATTATTAGCAGCTTCAGTAAAAAGCCAAGATATTGGCTGAGTTGGGTTCTGTGAGGCCGAATTTTGATTGATTGATTGATTGATTCATTCATTCATTCATTCACGCTGCCTAAACATTATTTCAGTCTTATCACGGCGACACCCCAAGATATATACGTATATTTGTATATCCTAGTTTCACCAACACTAGGCTAGGGCTCTGAAGCGTCTTGCCGCAGGGTACTCTCACGAGAAACCCAGTGCTTCACGTGAGACTCGAGCCCGGAGCCTCCAACAAGCTCTTTTTGTGTGTGTACGCATAGATCATGATCAGACTACGAATAACGTGCAGTATGATATTGGAACTGTATGGTCGGTCCCCTTATTTCGTCGGGACTATGAGATAAAACTACGAGGTTTAGTGGTTTGTAATTTCGGCTGTCGGAAAAATGTAGAGTTTGTACATTTGCGCGGCGCTCTGTCAAAAGGTGGTTTAATGCATCTCCATGGTGCATTATACCAATCAAGTCATCACATACTAGTACAGTAGTGTCTTTCGTGTGAGTGTCCTTGGGAAAGACACCTCAGAGCCTCAGCCTAGTACCGATGAAACCCAGGACATTTATGAAAATGCGAGCTGTCGCCGTGATATGAATGAAAGCGGCGTAAAACACCATTCAATCAATCAAGCAGACAGAGTAGATGGTGAAGACCAGACCTTGCAGAGCGTGTGATCTTTTCTTGATTTTTAACTGTTCGATAAAAATACACTGGTCAGAGCAATACTCAGGTATTTTTGTACCCCATACTGAAAAGGCCATACTTGGTGTATTTTACTCTTCAACCTGTCAGTGCTGTTGGCGAAAACATGGACTTTTACAGACGGCATAGATCAAAATCAGACTGCACAGAAAGTGCAGTCTGGTTTTGGATCTATGCAGGCCGTTTGTTTAGTCAAGCCTATAGGACAAAAGTATTTCTGAGTGTCAGCGGACTGAAAATTCAGCTGTCGAAACAGGTCGAGTCTATATGAGCAATGCTCTTTGAAAAGGGGGCTTAAGGCATCTGCTAAACGTATCGACCCAGGTCGAAACCTTTTGCCTATAATAATAATAATAATAATAATAATATCTCTATTTTGTACAGGTTAAAACATTAAGACATATTTCAAGTCTTTTTTACGATGTTGCCTTCAAAATGAGTGGAATAATAATAGTAATGATTGTAATAATATAAAAAAAAAAATGGTAATATTGGTCAATTTTCTGCATATCCAAGGACCACTCTATCTCAGGATACAGACAGCTGTTCGATAAAATAGATTTTATGGTCCCTAGTAATGTGATTACTTGCTTGGTGTAATGCAATCCCGGAGATGCAACAAACTCCCTTTTGCCAAAGCATGGCTCATATACTACTAAAGATTTGCTAGAGATCACCATTTTTCCCCTTCCATTTCAAAATATCTGTTTTGATATAAAGATTTAGTTGATACAATTGAAATAAGCTATATTTTGGATACTAGAATATAATTCATAATCACACTGGAAAAACTCGGTTACCTGAGACAATGCATGGTATGCGAAACTGAATTGTACATTATTTTTAAATACAGAAATAATCTCTATCAGATTGTGAGATGTATATATGAGTCATGCTCCATGAAAAGAGGGCTTAATGCATCTGCAAAAAGTATCGACTCAGATCAGCCTGCGCAGTCCGCGCAGGCTGACCTGAGCCGAAACTTTTTGCAATCGTTTTATTGACTCCACGTCGAAAGACCGGTGTAACACATGGTTTATTCGGCTCTTAGACAAAATGAATTTTATGGATCCATAATTATGTGATGACTTGCTTCGTATCATGCAAAACAGCGATGCATTAAGCCTCCTCATGCCAGAGCATGGCTCATATATATTTTGCAATCAAAGAGTGAATTGTGTCAGTTCCAAGTATGCGATTTTCGTCCCTTTTTTACCTGAACATATTGGACTTTTAGTCGACAGGGTCAGCGTCAGTCGTCATCTTCCAGTGCACTACATATTTTTATTCAGTCCAGACATGGCTATCTACAAAGCTATATGTAGAATAGGATCCAAGTTTGCGTCTTAACTCTTTACCACACAATCCAGATTTTTAACGACCCTGAAGAAAAAGGTTTTTGAAAACATTGTGGTAAAAGAAGTAAATGTTGGTAACCAGTTTTAAACGACTTCAAAGACAGATACTGTCGTTTGTGCCCCATTTTATTTGTCTGCAAACGCTTTCAATTTGGACTGTTCTAAAATTTTAGTTGCCTTGTAAAGAGTTAAATTTCTTTTTTCTACCAAATAAACTATATATGTTTATTTCCCTACGAAATGGATTCGTTTCATTTCTTTATATAGAAAAAGATAGTTCAAAAGAAACTTACATTTCAGCACATTAATATCATCTTGTAATAATTTTCACAATGGAATCACTAGCATAATGAAATCTGTTCCAAAATAAATACTTCCTTTCACTTCCTCAACTCTCGTCAAACTTTATTTTCGTATAAATTCAAAATTTCACACTACTTTGAATTATTCATTCACAAGAATAAGAAGGAATCATCGCACAAAAGAAAAGTTTCCTAAAATTTTATTCTTTAATCTGAACCCATAAAAATGTTATAGCATCGCATAACATCCTTCCGGTATTGAATGAAACCGGACGCTGTTATTCACCCTGCAACATTACCAAAACGCAAATGTTGTTATTTGGGGGGAAAATCGTAAATATTCAATACAGTGCTTGGACTTGTAAATAGAGAGGGATAAACATCTTCAATCAATCAAAATTGTGTATGTAATGAGACTGGTAATCGATTTTTTCCAATGATCCAATCAAATTTATTTCCAATGATTTCTGGGTCGTTTCAGCGCCTGTCAATCTAGCTAATTATGTGCGTGGTGGCTGCGGGTGGATTGGAAATACAATAGACTGGCTTCTAGTTATTAGCGTAATTGAGAGGACTCTATCAATTGATTACATTACTATACATCATGTCTCTCTGATCCTACCATGTTCCTGTCCCATTGAGACCGACAGGAGTACTTGTAATTTAACCCATTGCCACACAATCCCGAGTATTAACGACTCTGTATGAGAAGGCTTTTGAAAACATTGTGGGAAAAGGAGAAAATGCTGGTAACCAGCATTTTCTCCTTTTCCCACAATGTTTTCTACCCAATCCACAACAGAAATCATCATTTGAGCTACATTTAATATGTCGTCTGCAAATCCTTTCAATTTGAACCAGACTACAATTTTGTCGTTTGGCAAAGAGTTAAACCTTTACCATACAATCCCGTGTTTAGCGAATCTGATGAAAACAAGCTTCTGAAAACATTGTGAGAAATGAACATCACATAAAATGTTATGACAATTTCCTCTCCCATTTTCACAAGGGGTTTTAACACAATCTAAATCATATCCCTTTCTTCTCATCTACATACATTTGAGCCATGTTCTGACAAAAGGGGGCTTAATCGTGATCTCCAAGGCATCACATACTTATTTATCCATAATAGCCACCTTTTCAACAACCGACTAAATCATTGAGAGGTAGATTGGTCCTTGGACATACAAAAAATGGTCAAATCGCGAAAAGTTTCGGCCTTGGTCAGCCTGCGCGGATTGGACCTTGGTCGATACTTTTCGCAGGTGCATTAAGCCCCCTTTTCACAGAGCATGGCTCAAATATATTTGCGTCATGCTATGTGAAAAGGAGATTCAGTGCATATTCAATCAAAGCGTTGAAAGCACTGGTGTGGCATTTGTCAAGGGAACCATTGTGTGCAATTTTATGATTTGAACAATAATAAAACAATAGTGTGGGACGAACAAGCCAAGGGACGAACAAGCCCAGGGACGAACTTGTTTTGGAAGTTTCAGGAGACAAAGGTTATGTGTATCAGTGCGCCAATAGAAGGCCAGAGCGAGTATAGATATTTTCAATAAAAAAAGAAGTATACGTATGATCGGTGGCCTAATCCGGTTTACTTTAATATGCCGTTGTTAATTATATATCTGAGTGCTATCGAAACGCTTAATTGTTTCAGAAAAAAAAAATGAGTTTAATCGGGTTTACTTCCTTCGGTTTTGCACAAACTACGATACATGATTTTCAAAATGCCGTATTGAACTCTTAGTGGCATTGTCTTCGACAAATGCCACAAAAAAGTATTGACCCGTGTCGTAGTTTGAAGCTTTTTGCTATTGGTCAATTTTCGGCACGTCAAAGGACCAGTGTACCTCATGATTCAGTTGGTTCTCAGACAAAACTAATTCCATGGATCCATAATTATGTGATGACTTGTTTAGTATAATTGATCACGGAAATGCCCTAAACCCCCTTTCCCCAGAGCGCCGTTCATTTGATCGTGTGCAAATGTTTTTAAAGTAACAACAGCTGCCAAAAGTAAACGAAGCAGATATTAAAAAATATTTAGATTTAAATCATACCAAGTATGGAAATTATTGCGAAGATGGCAATCTATTATTGTACAAGTGTTAGTCGCTGGCAGGGAAATTAATTTCAAAACTAGGTTAAAACCTGCCAGGTCACTCTATCTTTTGTTTACTTTTTGCCTGATTTTAAAATTCATTTTTCTGTCAGCGGCTCACACTTGGACCGACTACACAATAACAGACTGTCATCTTCATGATATTTTCCAGACACGTACTTTTAAATGGTATGATTTCTAAATGAGCCATGCTCTGTGAAAATGGGGCTTAATGCATAAGCGAAAAGTATCGGCCCAGGTCAGCCTGCGCAGTCGGCGCAGGCTGACCTGGGCCGAAACTTTTCGCTATTGGTCAATTTTCAGTAAGTCCAAGGACCAGTCTACCTCATGATTAAGTCGGTTATTAGAAAAAGTGGCTATTACGGATCCATAATTATGTGATGACTTGATTGGTATGATGCATCACGGAGATGCATTAAGTCCGCTTTTGCCAGAGCGCGGCTCAAATGCGCTTTACCACCCCATTGTTTACTTTTGGCAGCTATAGCGCCTTTAAAGTTGAACAGGTCTAAAACTCTGTCTTCAGTAAAAGGTTAACATCTTTCCCATCCTAGCGTCCTGACTAGCTTAGCGGTGCATGTGTAAGATTGCTATCTGGAGGCCCCGGCATCGATCCTCACTCGAGGGTCTGTGCTTTTCATGCTTTTTTTTCCTTGCGGGTAAGACACTTCAGAGCCCTAACCTGGTGCTAGTGAACCTTAGGGCATGCATGAATACATGAGGTATTGCCGTGGTATACATATGACTTCACACGACTTGAGAATAGGAGGTCGCTGGTTCGATCCCCGGCTCGGCCAATTTCTTTCCGAGGATTGATGATAGTCATTGCGACAGGATTCATTCCTCTCTCACCGCTGACCATTGTTTCGACAATGGCTATGTGGGAAAGCAGCCAGGGGCTTGGAAAGAATATTGTGTGAAGTACTGGTAAAAGAAACTCCAGGAAAGCATGGATAGGTGCACTGACCGCCACGATATAACTGAAATAATGTTGAAAACGGCATTAAAAACATTACAACAACAACAATACATGTGACTACAGTTATGCTGAAAGTAGCTTAACCCTTACAGCGCCGAATTAATGAAAAGAACCTTTTCATTCAGGACAAACATCCGAAATATTATTATTTCAATGTTGTTTTGGCCAGAATATGTAACAAAGTAGCGGACAGTGTAGATCCAAGATCAGACTGCACGTTCTGTCGGCTCCAGCACATTATGGATTAAAACACCATTCAATCACATTTACTAGTAGATCCCGGGCCAATGTATTTCAGTTGGCAACGTACAGAGCTTAAAGCCCAGGGGCCGCTGGTGTGATTTCTAGCTTTTAAAAGATTGATGATAGATTTTGCGACATGATTCATTCCTCTCTCATCGCAGTACATTGCTTCGACGATGTTTGTGCGGGAATGCAGCAGTTTGCTTGGAACGAATCTTATGCGAAATACTGGTAAAATGAACTCCACTAACTGAAATAATGTTGAAATCGGCGTTAAACACCATATAAACGAATTGTTAATGTGAGAAAACAGCTAGTGTCTCGGAAAGAATTGTGTTCGAAGCTCTAAAGACAAACAGTCGATGATGTTAAACTTGATTTGGCCATGATAAAATTAATCAAAGTGCTGTAAGCACTGTAATCGGTCGACACTGAATAAATACAGTGGTTTGAAATCACAAATCAAATGGTAGTTGTTTGAACTATGTATGGGATAAAAAAAATCCTACACCTTACAAATGAGCCACATATGATCCCCCTCTGTTTTTAACTGTCTTTTACACATTAGTAGTTTAACGGAACGGTTAAAATATAGGCTATGTTTGCCAGCCGACAGTAATAGAACGTAAAAGATATGTGACAATTCTGATCAGCAATACCCATTATCAAGTTTTAGATATAACTCGGCAGTACCTACCAACCTTTTAAAAGAGTGAAAAAATACATATATTCTTTACTGAAACTTTGGCAAATTTGGTAACTGTACTGTAACATGTAAAAGGCGTGTAAAAATATGCTTGCATTATGACTTTGGAATTGTTTACTTTCGGCTGCTTGTGGGCCTTTCATTTTTCCATTTTGAACAAGCCATCGTATTCATCTAGACAAACTGTCCTACCTAATTTTTTGGCGGGCCAAATCGTTCAGTCCAGACGTCTGCTGGCAAATTTCTCCATTTTCTTTGAAAGAGTGTTGATAAAGGTGAGTCGCACTGGCTTAGCAGCCTAGGGGGTTGATACATCCTACGCTGAAAGATGCGTAATCAGATCTATGCTGGTCAGTGTCGTGAATGGAGAGTCTGGTTACAAAGGTTGCAAGCGGTGAATCGCCAGTCCGTTCTGAAAATGTTTACATAATGGCCTCTCCGCTCGGGTCATAACCTTTACCCAACTCTATACCCTTTGTCCCCACAGCTTCACACGCTTCGCCTCACTAACATTAAACGACCAAAGACCGAATACTATTTTAAACTTACGGCTGTTACGAATTGCATTTACTTCAGTTTGCTTTAAGGCAGAGCAATCTAAATTTTCAAATTCTTTGAAAGCATTGTTTCCTTAACAAACTCCTTCCTGTTGCGATTTTATCCTTGCTCAAGGTAAAAAATGACCTATCATCTTTTCACTACCTGCTACATATACGGAGAGCACTCGTCACAACTCGGCCGATCCCGTAACTACGTATTACTATCAACGGATCACTTGAAGTTTGCCGAGTGATATGGACAGCAGACGAGAAAAACATATGTTCACATTACCCGATACACTTGATTCGCACTCGTTTCATTCATAAAGTTGCTGCTAATCACTGACATATTTCTTATAATCGTGTTGAAAGTAGACTGCTAAAAAATTTCCAGTTTTTGATGGCCAGAGATTTTGATAATGCTGTAATTATGACATACTTCAGCACTAAACAAATTGTAACCGCCGTTTACATAATTGAAAAGTTATAACGGGATTACTTGACATTACTTGACGCCTGTTTACTGCTAGTTACTATTCCTGCGCTTATCTGGGTCAAAAGTAGTTTTTGTAATAAGGTCATCATAGCAGGTTTAAGCGTTAAAAAGCTGTAAGTAAAAGCTGTTACGAGTTGCTGTTACATCAGTTTGCCCTTTGCGGACGGGTTTCCGAAATTTGCCATCTCTCTAATCGGTCTACTATCGTTCAATAAACCACGGTTGTGAGTTATGAAGCACAATAAACAATCCACCAGGACGATAGATTATTTACTGTGCCTCATAACTCACAACCGTGGTTTATTGAACAATAAACCACGATAGAAAGAAGATTATTTTGATTCTAACATGACCAAGTCTTACAGAGTTTTTTATCGGACGCCGAAGACGAGAGCGGACAGAGGACTGCGGACTTTTATGCGGGGTTGTTTCAAAAGAACTATACACTTTCTACGAGCTACGAGTTTTACAAATACCCGCTCACTTTATTTAATTATTTTACATACCTTTCCCATCAGCAATATGCTTTGTATATTAAATATTACCTGACTCTTTTCTCAATATCTCACGTTTTGGTATTCCATAAGAGTTTAATAAGACAAAACTAGGACTTAATTATGGCACCATTAAGTCAGTCTCTAGTTGTTGGATTAGAATGGTGTGTTTCAAGGAGAAGAAGGGTTGTCGCCCTGCCTAAAAAACAACAACAACTCCATTCTTTGAAACGGTGTCTCTAGATAAAAATAAAAGATAAAATTCTGTAACCTAATTCAACAAAAGATTTTAGAATATATGTCTATGAATTCACTGTCCAGGAATTTTTTGTTACACCCAACCTGCTTGGTGTCCAAGTTTTCACGGTAAATGAAAAAAGGTTAGTCATTGTTCAAATGATAAAGAGTACTGTTAATAATGTCTGTGTGAAAGGGGAAGATAATTGATGAATGTTAACCCCAGAAATTCAGGTCTTTGTTTTTATAAATTTGGGTGTAACAGTTGGACACGAACTTCAAACTAACATCCAAATATTTGATATTTCGTCTAACCAAACGAGTTCATTCCAGCTATAGTACAAAGGACTTATGTATTACTTTGTGCCAAAAGAAGAAAAATGCTGATGCAGACTGTATATTCAGAATTATGCAATTCACCTAAAAAAGGGTGTAACAGGACACAGACATGGTTGCCAACATAGCTTCCTCTGCATGTAGTATGCTGCATCTTGTTAGCCTAAAGTGCTTTGCCATCTGCATGAACACTGTCCACGTGGCAGTGGCTCAGTTGGTAGAGCATCAGACTCAGATCAATGGGTTACAGGTTCGATTTCAGGTCGGTTAACTATCCATTAATCCCGATTGCGACTTAATACATTTGTTTAAGATATAAACAGTTGAAAAGTGCAGTGTTCATAAATCACTTACAATTTTGTTAGTTTATGTGATTTTCTTGTTATGCTCATATATGAGCATAACAAGAAAATACATATATATAATATATACATTTGTAGTGTGCATACATGTAAATATGTACCCATTTCTTGTAGCTGCGTGTCTTTGTTCCTCACTTCTTAACCTTGTTACTTCAGCTGTATGTTGCCCTTATCCCATTAGCTACATATGCACATGCTATGGTGCTGGTAACATAGTGCTAATGTAGACGGTTTACTCACACATCATCGTATTGGGATGGGGAAGTCTCAGATTAATACATGGATACTGATCGTGTTCATCATATACTATTTCAAAAATGGCAGAAGTTTCTATATAGATCTAGGCATTTTCATGCAAAATTTTGTATATATTATACATGCACAGTCAAGCATGTGTTAAAAGCCGCCTCAGTAGAGCAACCAACCTATGTTTAACAGCAGAAAGACAACTTCCCAACTAACATTTTGTTCTAATCTCAACCACTATAAATCCATTACCAAACAACATATTTTGGACTCTTCCAAATTGAAAGAGTCTGCAAAATAATGGCAAATCAAAACCTGGAATAAATGAATTGCAATTCTCTCGATGGGCTGGAACACTTTATGGAAAAAGGATAAATTGCTCGTATTTTTTTCCTTTTCTCGAATGTTCTTTACAGAAGCTCATAATACTTGGGTTGACCGGTGACGGGTTCAGAGGCCATAATTTTCACTCGCCATAAGTGGCTGCTAAAACAAGTTTGACTTTACATACTTAATTACTGAGACTTCCCCCCAACCATCATTCAATAGATCTTTCATCTCATCACATTTTGATTGCATTGGATGTGGTTGGTTAACAAGGCTCCCCTAGTGTGTAGGGACCTTGGGGCTCACCATAGTTGCTGGGTGTAATATGTATATTTAATGTTCAGCGATTGCTTTTAGCATAAAAAACATAAAATTTTTATGATTTGAAATTAGCAAATCATATGACTTTTAATAACAGTCGAGAGGATCAAGTTAATTTTAACTGACAGAACTATTGTTAAAGAAGAGGAGCCATAACAATTTTTTATCACATTATATAAGACTATCTATGTTAGTTTTGTGAATATTTAAGTTTGGAGCTGGTCAATATATTTTGGGTACTCATTGATTTTCTCAATTTTACTGCACTGTTGTTTCCTCAATTCAAAATCTTGTGAAGTTGTGAAACTGTGGTCTTGAATAGAAGACTAATTCAATGCTGGATAGATATTCAGAGCTCCAATAGAGGGAGTGATTTTGATTTCAAAATTGAAAATATTAATAACTCTACGCTAAACCCTATATTATGGGTACTCTTTAGAATCATCTCATCGAGACGATTCTAATGAGTGCTCACAACACAGTGTTTGAAAGAGAAATAATGGATTTAGAATGCCATCACTCCCTCTTATCTGGAGCTCTGGATATTTATAAGTTTGCTTCTTTATTTCAAGATTCAGTCCTGCAACTTTTCTATATCTTACACATTATATATTCAAAAGAAAGCCTCTCTTCACTATAATAAATTGGATGACATTTCATTTACACTAGACAAATGATTTTAGGTGGATAATTGGCCTTTGGTTCGGTATTTTAGTCACAAGAAGAAAGGGTAATGGGCTTTAAATGACATAAAGCACACAGTGGTGGATCAAGATATAAGAGGCATTCTTAAATCACCTGAAATAGTTAGGTGTGGAGGTACACGGCTGTTGTATCAATTCAAAAGTAACTGTCTCATCATGTACATTTCCTAAGCTACAGGCATTGTAGTACAAAATAAACTTTTAAGGCTAAGCCATGCATGAAAAGAGAACACATTCAGTAGACCATTAAAAGTAGCTAAAGAAGTATAAAGTGTTTTTGATGTTTGTTATGGATTTAACCTTTTTCTTCATGCAAGATGAAGAAGAATATAGTGGTTTTGATGTTTGTTTTTGATTTAACCTTTTTCTTCATGCAAGCTAAAGAAGTATAAAGTGTTTTTGATGTTTGTTTTGGAGTTAAGCTTTTTCTTCATGCATATTCATACACGTTAATGACTAGATCAATATTCATCTACTGAATTAAATATGGTACATGAAACGCACAATAAAATAAATTCATGACATTTTCACACAATACTTGGGCTAAAGTAAGGCAATTCCTGTGATAACAGTCTGTCTAAACATTATAAGTTGATTTCACAAGCTAAATACCTGGTCTCAGCTTTCCTCAAGGCGACCTCAGGGGTGGTGGTCTCCACAGGGGTGATGGGTTTGATAGGGGCAGTGGTCTCCACAGGACTTGTCTCCTCATGGGTGAAAGTCTCCACAGGGGTGGTGGGCTCTACATGGGTGTTTGGTTCTACAGGGGTGGTGGTCTCAGGACTGAAGCTATACAATAATACCAAAAAGTAATGACATTTTCACACAAATACCTAGACTTAAAGAAGGCAATATTCCGTATACTCAAACATTTTTAGCTGGTTACAAAAGCTACATACCAGTTCTCATCTTTCGTCAAAGTGACCTCAGCGGTGGTAGTCTCCACAGGGGTAGTGGTCTCTAAAGGACTGTTGGTCTTCTCATGGCTGAAGGTTTCCACAGAGGTGGTGGGCTTAGGACTGAAACTATACAGTAATACAAGTTAATGTCATGTTCACACAAATACCTAGGCTAAAGGAAGGCAATACCTAAAATTCAGGATACTTAAACATTTTTAGTTGGTTACAAAGGCTACGTACTTAGTCTCATCTTTCATCAAGTTGGATGGGATGGTGGGCTCCATAGGGGCGGTAGTCTCCACAGTGGTAGCTGTCACCACAGGACTAGTCTCCTCCTGGGTGGTTGTCTCCATAGGGGTGGTGGGTTCTACAGTGGTGGTGGTCTCAGGACTGTTATTGAAATATTACAAATTAATGACACTTTCAAACAAATACCAGGGTTAAAGGAAGGCAATACCTGTAATTACAGTGTGCTTGACCATAATTACTTAATTACATAAGCTACACATCAGCTCTCATCTTTCGTCAAGGTCTCAACAGGGGTAGTGGTCTCTACAGGACTTGGTCTCCTCATGGGTGAAGGTTTCTTCATGGATGGTGAACTCCAAATGGGTGATGGGCTCTACAGGCGTGGTTGGCTGTACAAGGGTGGTGGGCTCAGGACTGTAACAATACAGTAATACAAATAAATGGCATTTTCACACAAATACCTAGGCAAAAGGAAGGCAATACCTATTCAGTATGCTTTAAAATTTTAAGTTGCTTACAAAAGCTACATACCTTGTCTCATCTTCTAAGTTAACCTCAGGGATGGTGTGCTCTGCAAGGGGGGGGGGTCTCCACGGGACTGGCGGTCTCCATAGAGGTTAATGTCTCAATAGGGATGGTGGTCTACAAAGATGGTGGTCTCAGGACTGTAACATATTGTACAATAGTACAAATTAATGACATTTTCACATAAGTACCTGGGCTAAAGGAAGGCAAAACCTGAAATTACAGTCTGCTTAAACATTATTTGGTTACAAAAGCTACTTACCTAGTCTCATCTTTTTTCAACACGACCTCAGGGGTTGTGGTCTCCACAGTGGGGTTGGTGTCTTCAGGGGTAGTGGACTCCACAGGGGTAGTGGGCTCCATAGGGGTGGAGGTCTTCTCAAGGTTGGTTGGCTCTTCATCAGTGGACGCAAGTATCTCCATCAGTGCACCAAGACTGTAAATGTAGTATACATGGAGGATCTTACACGAGTGGTCATTTCATATGAAATTTATGAAACGAGCCTTTGGCGAGTTTCATAAATTTCGTATGAAATGACCACAAGTGTAAGATTCCGTTTATCATATGTCGATTTAAATACAGTTTTACTGTCTGAAAGATTGACATTACTTTAACATGGTTGTCACGGACGGTGTCATGACGTTGCGCGGCAGTTTCCAAGTGTTATATAGCGTGTGGTCATATCAATTTTATGTAATGACGTTATCCACTAAATAACAGCGACGTCATATGATAAATTAATAAAGTTAATGCTTTGTTTTATTAATAACCATTGAAAATGGCATTACAGAAGTTAAGTTTCAAACTAAACGATGACTGACAAGTTTACATTTATCAAAGACAATCTTCAAACTGAACAGATAACTTGATAACTTAAAGAAAAAGAAATTGCAGAAATTTGTTTTAAGAACTTGTTTACTTTTAAACAGATAAAATTTGTTTTAGAAACAATTACATGCATGCATACATAAGAATCTTACCTGAGATCTAAAGATAAACTCTCTTCTTCATGTTCAGAGAACTCGATCGAGTTGTCTTCAACCTCTTTTGTGGAATCATTCTGTACCATAAGCAGCAGAACTACGAAGTGATTTACTGTGAAGTCACATTCTGGGATGGTAGCTCAATCTAAATGTGTCCACATTATGTACACTGCGTTTCCTTCAGAACTAACCAATGGATAAAACACCCTGTGTAGGTCTGAACGGACGTTATGAGAATTGCCATATGATGGTTACACAGAAACAACTGGCCTTCTTAATATCGTTGCTAGCGAAGCTAACTGCCAGGCTCCCATCCATGTGCTTGGCCGCATAATTTCTAGGACCTCTTTTACATAAATTCTTTCTATCTCTGTTCTTGTCAGTGCCCCCCTGTGTACTGACTGGAGTACATGGCAAAGGTTTTTGCCACATCACTGCTACCATTGGGACATTTTCCCTTCATCAGTATGTTATTGTCTAGGTAGAAGTCCTTGTTGGCAATCATCTCCAATACAATTCTTTTTCTTATTTCTAGATGATGGTTTTCATTTCCATATGCAAGAAAACTGCCACAACGTGGTAAACAATTACCATCTCCATAAATTTCTGCAGGGTACATTGGCACTTCATATTGTAATGGGATGTCATCTGGGACCAAGTCAACGCTCTCCCTGTGTATAAGTTTATTAGTACTAACAAAACTATAGTCCTCACTTTCAGGTAGTGATTCTGCCAATTCTCGCTCAAGTTGCAGCTTGATATTTGTCAGGGTATGATTAGCATTCTTGTCCTTCCCATCAGTTGAATTATTGACTTTGCTCCGTCTTGATGGGCCGTTTCGGATATTATGTGCTGTTTCAGTGACATTTTCATTTATGATGTCAGTTTTCCGCAGGTGAGGTTTTTCTTTCCTCTTCATGTCTTTCTTATTTTCTCTTTTTTTTTTTTTTTTTTTTCCTCTATTTTTGTCACATTTGGCTTCTTTGTTCCTCTTCGCTTGTCTGCGTTTACTGGCTGGTCGTTTAGGAGTACGTTTTCTGTAAGTCCTTTTCCCATTCTCGCCAGGGAGAAGGCTATGATCTGTCCATTCACCTACTACATGTTTATTTTCACAAGCTTCGCAGTGACTGTTTCGGCATTGCTGACAGAAACAACTAAGTTCGCGCACTTCCACATGTCCTGGTTCACTGGTACCTTTAGCACTATGGATACTGTGAGTCCCAGCTAATGTTTTCAAGGATTTTGTTTCAGGTCGATCTATGCATTCAATAAGAAAGAACACACGTTTCTTGTGGATGCACTCTTCATTGTTCTTACCAATTCCTTTCTGACGGTTTTTTTGGCAGTATTCATAGAACTCTCTTGGTGTTCTAACCGTGCCCTGTCGGCCTTTCACAAACATCTCTGCAGACTTCTTTATGACTCCTCCAACCCCATCATATGGGCCCTTACCGTGTCTCGAGCCAAACTATGCGCGCTCAGAGTTTGAGCCATATCCTGAAAGGAAATAAAATGGTAATTTCGATTTGTACTGCGCAGCACACCCGTCTGAAAACATCAACTTTTCATGCTCTACTCCTCCTTCCTTCAGATATTCTTCATATGTTCTAGTAAAATGTTCTACTGCATATGCATCACGTACCAAGTCTCCACTACTGAATACTGCCGACTCACACACGACATCTTCACATTTGTCACAATTGTAATAGGCAACTATAGGGTGTACGGTTACCTGTTGGTACTGATAGTGTGCACTCTGAATCTCATCCTGATGAGTGCAGCGATAGTTCTCTGAAAAGTCAGCAACCATTACTAACCAGTTTTTAGGCACCTGTTTTGTCAGCTGTGAGAACTGTTTGTACTGCCACTGAGCAACAAAGAGATGTTTGGCCACTTTGTCTACTTCTTCACACAGCTCATTTATCAAGTCTTGTACAGATCCTGTGTGGTTCAGCAGCATCGGTCTCTTTTTTCCCATTCATTTCACCACTACCCCACTTGTTCCATTAAATACTGTCTTGTCCTCTTCCAATACTAAGGGCATAAAATGAGTATTTAGGCTGGAAATTCCACATTCTTTACATTTTCTGTTTACACATGCTGGATTATGATATTCAGTGTCAGACTTACATAGAGTCATGCTTGTCACCTCATACTTGTTGTCCAGCTTGAGATCCTCTCTACCCATTGCCTTTGCTATGGAATTAATTTTCTCCAATTTGTACTGTACATTCACACAGTATTTACATAAACAACTCACAAACTTCTGTCTATTAACTGTAATTATCTCTTTAGGTCTGAGTTTCTGAAATTTACTTAGCGAAATTTTGTGAGCTGGGTACTTTTTCAAGTATCTGGCATGTGCTTGCCTGAGTGTCTGCCCCAACAACCTTTTGGAGAGCCCAGTCTTCGCACTGGCGTAGCGTTTGTCAGGCATAACTTGTGATTCATCCCTGTAGAACTGTTTAATATGTTCAATCTTCTCATCAGACATAGCATCACTTCGCCTCACTTCTTCACCACTTACAACTGATACTCTTGCCCAGTAGTCCCATTTGATGTTCAATGATTTACGTAACTGATTATCATGATAGGACTTTCCTATAAGAGCTTTTGTTAATGATCTTCTAAGATTTCTAGATTCCTTTTTCTTGGCATTTTTGTACTTTTCCAAAATAGATTTCATTTTTTCAGAAAATGTCATGTTCAGCTGGTATCTCTCTTTTGATCTTGGTGTGAAGATTATCCCTTTATCTTTCAGGGCAGCTTTCTTTCTTGGTGTTGCATTCTTCATAACGTTCTGAACTTCTTCTGCAAAGTCATTTGCGTTGGTAGCCCTGTTGCTCAATTTTTTCATAGTCTTATTATCAGATATATTCCCAAAGTCTAGTTTCACTTTACATTTTAGCATTTTCTTTTCATGGTATTTGTCTCGTCTTTGCTCTAAAAGCCTTCTTTTTGCCTGGCTAGTCATTTTTGCCCGCTGCACCCTTTTTTTGAGTCTCCAATATTTTCTTTCCTTTTCTATACTTCTCCTGGTTTGTATTCCCTTAGGCTCATTTCTTTCTTTTCCCGCATTTTGCGCATCCCGAGTCTTGTTTTTTCATTACAGATTTTTTTCTGTTCTAGTGTCATTGATTGCCTATATTTTTTACATCTTAATCTGTCTTCTTCTTTGAACACTTCATAGGCTTCTGGGTTCTTTTTTAGATTGGCTATATACCTCTGATATTTACTACCTCTTTCTTCTACTTTTGTAACCATGTGTTGTTTCTCTTGACGTTCCCTGTCCCTCCTTTCCCTTAACTTGTGAAGACTGAAATTTATACATAGAGGATCTTACACGAGTGATCATTTCATACGAAATTTATGAAACGAGCCTTTGGCAAGTTTCATAAATTTCGTATGAAATGACCACGAGTGTGAGATACTGTTTATCATATGACGCTTTAAATAGGGTTTTGTCGTCAAAAAAGAACACATAATTTCAACATTGTTGTCACAGACGGCGTCACGACGTTGCGCGGCAGTACCCATGTGTTATATAACGTGTGGTCATATCAAATTTATGTAATGACGTTATCCACTGAATAACAGCGACGTCATATGATAAAATATTTTATTATTAAATTATGTTACATACTAGTATGGTAAGCTCAAGTGGCGCCTCAAGTGAGATAACGAACAGACAGACATACAGACAAAAACACGGACAGAGAGTAATTACACAACAAGACGCCCCCCCCCCCCCCCAAAATGAACACAAAATGAATATGACTGTTCCTTCCACTTGAAAAAGGAGAATAACACTTATGATGAAAATTGTATTCGCATTATGTTGAATTATACTTACATAGTGTATGTGTTTATGTTACAACCAACAACTCAATAATCACTTGCTTTGCTGCTGCTGATGTATCATATAACACGAACTTTAATGAAGGCATTGTTAAAGTGCAAAATTCCATTTACCATGAAGTTAAGTCTACATTACATCACACCACAGTAGATATTTATTTAAAATTTTGGATGTAACCAAGACACCAAATCAAGTGTCAATTTTTTTAACATTCCATTTCCTCATGAGTAGACTATATTAACTTGTAAACAAAAGCATGATGTGTTTCACACAGTAAATTAACATGATTTTCTGAACTCAAAGTACTTTACAACTGCTAACAATGCTATGAAATTCTTTAATTGGTCATGGTGTAACAAGGACAAGTTAAATATACATGATTGTTGTTTCTTGTTACACCCATCATGTCAATCCCACGTTTTCAGTAAATCTGAACGTGAAAAGCTATAAACCTGAACACTTAAATTAAGAATCACAGAAGAACATCCCAAGAACAATTTATACTGAAACAGTATGGCATTTACTTGTTTTATAAAAGATGTGATCATGGTGTAAATTGGACAATGTCATACAAAGGAATGTTGTAACATAGACACAATCAACATGGTGTCAGTGTTACACATACTTGCAAATTTAATAGGTAATCATGAAAATATACTGCAATATTGCCTAAATTATATTTTTAACTTTGAAATCAAGAAAACATTACCTTTTCAAATCAAATAAGCACATACTTAACAATGAACACCCCACAATGTGAAACTGATCTGTGTGTAACAAAGACACCAAATTATTTGTGTCTAGTACACATCCATTCACTTTTCAGCTATTTCCTAAAAATGAAAATATAAACAGCAACTCCATACTTCTTTATTAAAAAAATGATGTGCTTTACTGTAAACTAAGATAATGTCTGAACATTAAGTACTGTACAACTGATATAACTTATAATTAATCTTTTATCGGATCATGGTGTAACAAGGACAAGTTAAAAATGCATAATCATTATTTCTTATTACACCCATCCTATCTATCCTTACTTTCATTGTATTCAAACATGTGAAAAGCTAGCCGGAACATTAAATGAACTCAAATGATAAGTGACACTCATCTGAAGAACATCCTAAGAACAATTTATGCTCAAATAAAATGACTTAATTTTTTTTTACTAATTAAATGCTCATGGTGTAAATTGGACACATGTCATACCAAAAAAGTTTGTAACATGGACGCTTAAAAAGTGGTGTCAATGTTACACATACTTCCAAATTAACCAAATTATTATGAAAAATGTAATGCAATGTTCTGTCTGAATGTTTTTTAAGGTATAACAATCAAGGAAATATTATTTTCTTAATTAAATAACCACACACTTAAAAACGAATACCTCACAATGTGAAATCAATCTGGGTGTAACAAAGACACTAAATTATTTGTGTTTAGGGTGCATTTATGGCATTAGAAATCATACCCTCTTTAAAAAACAAATCAGCTGATAATATTGTATGAATAAATTTGCAAAATGCTTTTCGGATGTAACACTGACACATCATTTCACAGTGTCCATTTTACAACCATATTGGCTTTCCAGTGTCTTGGTTACGCTCATTGAATTTTAATAAAAATGCGTTAAATCAATGCTTTATCAGTACGTCCTATTTCTAATTATTATAATCTTGGAATTTCAAGTATTCGAAGATTTGATTGATAAAATAAAACGTCAAATCGTCATTCTTTAACCATGGCGTAACACTGACAACAAAGTGTGCTTGGGCAGTTTAAAATCTGCCATCGATTATTTCCAAAATGCATGTTGTATGGCTACAAAAACACTCGTGAAATTGCACATAAATATCTCGTGGCATCAAAAAATGAAATTCTGCTTGATATGAAACATGAAATAAAGAATTATACTATATTTTTACGATCAAATTAGTTTGTTTCCTGGCCGTAACAAACAAAATTACTCACCTTTTCACGGTACCGTCGTCATTTGTCGACTCCATGCTTGTTACAATAGACGCTGTACCGTAAAGCGACTTTGAAGGAACTGACGTCATTGTCGCAAAATTCATTGTCGTAAATCACTTTAAAAAATAAATACGCGGGAGGTCGCATATCCCGGCATTTTAAAGAGGGGTCCGGGGCGTAACATTTTGACACCAAAAATTGCACAAAAAAATGCAAGCAGATTCTAAAGCCACGCCTTCCTGATAAATAAAATATACTGCCTTTCTGTCTTTCTGACAATTGCGCAACGTCAATGGAGCTATTTTTTTTTGTTTTTCTCTGAATCCCGAATACCATAAAAACCGACGTTCATGGTCGTAACATACTTTGACACGAAATGTTACGCCACGGAAACAAACGTTTATATTGCATATTTTCATAAGCTATTCATTGAATTTTTCAGTATTTTTGTGTTTATTGTAATAATTAATCATTTAGAATTCCAGAAAGTCCAGTATGGTTGTCATACTAACAATAATGCCAAATCACTGAATACATGAAATTACCAATCCCTATTTCAGTGCTACCAATTTGTCCAACAATATTATATGAATATGATTAAAATTTTCATACCTGACGATTTATGTCGACATGGCAATATTAAATTCTAAATAATTATTGACTTTAAATTCTTATAGTTCCATTCTTGATTAAAATAAATAAAAAAAGTTGTGGGTGTAACAAAAATTCCTGGACAGTGAATTCATAGCCATATGTATTTCCAGTCTAGACTTTGCAGCTTAATCTGTGAAAAACATGTGACCTCTGAAACAGGGTTCTTCATAGCTTAGAGCATAAAATGGACAACTTTGATAGGTGACCACAAGATGTTATGTAGGAAATAAGGCCATGTAGTTTTAGACATTTTTCACTTTAATTCTCCTTTTTAGACCTTGCCGTGTTAGAAAACAAGATTTTTGATGTTTTCGTGATACAAATCAGTAAAATGTAGTGGCCCAAGCTTACCTATCTAACAGTAGGTCGAAGGTCTTCCTTAATCAATCATTTCAGTGAACTGGTCCCCGTTGTAAATATACATATTACCTATACACATGGTATATCAGGGGAGGTAACCAATCTATCATTTCAGTAGACGTTGTAGTACTCTTGATAGTTATAATCAATACTGATTCACTGTTTGAGTGGAGATCATTTTAGAGGTTTCTGATAAATATATACTAGGACAAAAAAGATACACAACCACTTAAGTAAGACCAAATATTTTACTTTCTGTCATTTCCTTTAGATAGCAGGTGGATATTTATGGTAATCTGGATGTATTCTAATGCATGCGTCAAAAGTTTTCTGCCGGTGTTTGTCATCACGTGATACACAGGAAACTGTACATTTTCAACAATCCCGTGCAAGTGTACATAAAACGTCCTCTATCAAATAAACCTCTGCTTAAACATTGGCAAGTAAAAGGCTACAGCGTTATAGTCATAATCGCTACTGTGAGCATGCCTCGATTACGTCAAAATCAGCGTCAAGCTGCCTTGCGAATGCTGCTTGGTGGACAGACTCAAAGTGCAGTGGCTACACACTTTGGAGTGCATAAATCAACGGTATCTCGTCTGTAAAAGCGTCTGACACGCACCAGGACAACAAATGACAGACCACCAGAGTAACGACCCGTAGGCAGGATCGTTTCATCATGTTGTGTCACCTCCGAGATTCAGGACCGCAACAGAGACTGCTGATCGAACTCAAGGCCTCTACAATGATCCAATTTCAGGCCAAACTGTACGGAACAGACTCAGAGAAGTTGGACTCCGAGCACGACGTCCATATGTCGGTTTGTCATTCAATGCTCGACGTCGCCAGGTTAGGATGACATGGTTGACTGCACATCGACCCAACATTTTTCCTCAACGTACTTGGAGGCACGTTCTCTTCTCGGATGAGTCCCGGTACCTGCTTTACAGATCTGACGGACGTAAGCGTGTTTACAGACGTCGGAATGAACGTTATATGGATTCTTGCGTTTCAGAGGTAGATCGATTCGGTGGAGGTGGTGTAATGGTGTGGGGCGGTATATGTCACGGCCATAAAACACCCCTAGTGTTCATTGACGGAACTCTTACGGCTTTACGTTATCGCGATATCATTCTGTCGCCTGTAGTCGTCCCATTTGTGCATCAGAACAACCTCATTTTTCAACCGGACAACGCCAGGGCTCATGTTGCCAGAATTTCTCGTGACTACCTGGCCGCCAACAACGTCCGTGTTCTGGAATGGCCACCCTAGTGTCCGGATTTATCTCCGTTAGAACATTTCTGGGACGTACTTGACCGACGTGTGAGACGCCGCAATCCTGCCCCTGCATCCATCCCCCAACTTAGACAGGCGTTAGTGAGAGAGTGGCAAGCAATCCCTATGGCAATCGTCAGCAATCTTGTGAGCTCTATGACCAGGAGAGTACGTAGTGCCATGGCAGTTAATGGCGGTCATATGAGATACTGATTTTACTTTGGAAATTATGCTGACCCTCCATGTTAAATGATTTGTTATGTGATTAATGGAATTAACCCCGGACCATTTTTTTTTTAACGACCGACTGAATCATGAGGTAGAATGGTCCTTGAACATACAAAAAACTGACCCACAGCGAAAAGTTTCGGCCTAGGTCACCTTGCGCAGACTGCGCCATCTAGTCCGTGCAGTCTGGTCCAAGTATCTAATGATGTTAAGGAACAATTTGCCAATGCACTTTTCAAGATAAACCCCGTTATGGCTTTTGAGACCGGTTTAACACGGTTGATAGCTAGACATCATTGGGTTTCCTGGGCAATTTTAGCCAGCAGAATCAGACATATGAGCCATGCTCTGTGAAAAGGGGGCTTAATGCATCTGCACGCAGGCAGATCTGGGCCGAAACTTTTCGCTATTGGTCAGTTTTCAACATGTCAAGGGACCAGTCTACCTCATAAATCAGTAGCTGGTTAAAAAAGTGGCTATTATGGATCCATAATTATGTGATTGCTTGCTTGGTATCATGCACCACGCAGATGCATTAAGCCTCCTTTTCACAGAGCATGGCTCATATTGATTAGGGCTAACAATTACATTGAGCCTAAAACTTGTCGAATTAATTTTCAGATCGGATAGAGTTCAACCTCTTAACTCCTATCCTCCTAGATAAGTTAAATGAAACCTTCAAGCTGATATTAACACTAAAGCTGCTGAATAAATGAAACGCAAATTTCTACTCAATACTAAAAGCCCAAACTTTGCGGTTTCAAAGTTGATTTCACCGGAAAGAAAATACCGTATCGGACAGTGTAGATCAACGATCAGACTGCACGTTCTGTGCAGTCTGATCTTGATCTACACTGTCCGCAAAAGGTCAGTGGGTCGCGATTAGCAGCTTAAGGGTTAAAAAACCAGAATAATTTAATTTCATACTTGTTTATGGAGAAAAAAATCACTTTGTCGGACAGTGTAGTTTCAAGATCAGACTGCGCGTTCTGTGCAGTCTGATCTTGATCTACAATGTCCAGAGAAGGTCAGTGAGTCGCGCGTAACAGCCTAAGGGTTAATCTCTCGCTGTGTATGAAGTAGAAATTCGGCTGTGAAAATGCTAGATTTTTTTTTATACTTTCGGCAAGGAACATAAGTAGTAAAGGAGGGTAGCAGCGGGACACGACACCACCGTGTCCCGCTGCTACCCTCCCTGGCGTCCGAAACTGGGGTATTTTGTCCCGCTACCGTCCTACCACGAATTTTGGTAGGACGGTAGCGGGACAACTTCCCCCCCAAAAACGTCAAAAATGGCCAAACCGGAAGTGGACCTTGCCCCCCCTCCTCACACCACTGCAAAAATGCGCGCGCAGAAGAGGAAACCGGAAGTAGAATTCCTAGCAAAGAGTGGTGTGCCACCGTGTTTGTTCGGGTTGATCCTGCGTTTTGATTGGTCGAGACGTTTTCCCGCCAAAAATGGAGATGTGTGACACCACTGACTGGGTCGAGGAAAAGAAGGTGTGCCGCCATCTTCGCTCTGTTTGGTCTTTCTCTAGTATCGTGTTGGACTTAGTCTTTTTTCTCCGTCTTTATTCGTTTTAGACTTTCTCTATTACCGTGTTGGACTTAGTCTTTTTTCTCCGTCTTTATTCGGTGAGATGTGCCACCGTCTTCGTTCACCTCTGTAGGACTGACCCATTTCTCTGTCACCGTGTTGGACTTAGTCTTTTTTCTCCGTCTTTGTTCGGCTTAGACTTTCTCTATTACCGTGTTGGACTTAGTCTTTTTCTCCATCTTTATTCGGTGAGATGTGCCACCGTCTGTAGGACTTAGCCATTTCTCTGCTTTCGTTCAACTTAACCATTTCTCCGTCATCGTGTTGGACTTAGTCTTTTTTCGAGACAAAAGATCTTGTATTGGACTTAGCAATATTGACAATTTGGATAAGTAGTCTTTCTAAGGCTGTTGGTTAGCCCTGAAAAGGACTTTTGTTTTTTGGAGAATGTACTGTCTTATTGTCTTTTTTGTCTTTTCTATCTTTTTTTGGTTATGGTTTTTCTGTCTTTTTTGCTGTGTGTTTTTCTCATCTTTTCTCGTCTAATGACAGCAACCGAAATTCGCGTGGCAGATGGGACAATTCCCAACTATTTTTCTAATTGTCATTTCCCCATCATTCGTAGTGATCTTTCTCCCGAATTTAACATCAACCAATATGAGATCTGGAGTTCTTGTCTGCATAAACAGCTCAAGCAATTTTTCACCGAGTTCTCTGTATGGTTGTGACATCTGCTCTACTTGTCTTTGTAATTGTATGAGTTGAGCTCTCACTACCAATAAGTCTTCACCAGCAATTAAATACTCTCGGAGAGCGTCAGCTACTTGATGGTTTATCTGTTCCATATTTCGATTTCTTCTCGTCTTACTATACTTTATAATTTATTCGTACTATTCGAAAGTCGAATGAGTATAGAAGAAGATCGTCGGCTTTTATAACTTGGTAGGGGGATTGACCTACTTTGATTCAGAATTAACGTTATCCAATTGTCAGCCTCGTTACATTTTTTGGCGGTGACACTCTTTTAATGTTATAGATGGATCATATAGTGCATTATATTTTATCTACATGCTTTCGCCCACGTTCGCGCTCTTAATTCTGTCGTGAAGTAGGTCAATCCCTCTCAAAAGCTATAAAGTCTATGCTTTCTTTCTATAAATCATTTCTTCACAATGAAGTTGTCCGACTTTTGCTGTGGGTTGTTCTGTAGGAAGAAGCTTGAGAGAGAAGTAGAGGAGAAATGGGTAAAAGAATCCATGGAGAAGGACCAAGATAAAAGAGAAGAAAGGAAGAGGTTAAACCATAAAGCCCTCCGAGAGTTCTTCGAGAGACGTGGTTATGAGTTCTACACTCGTACTCCTATGGTCAAGATAGGGAATATTTACCCTGATTTGACAGAATTGATACCTCCAACAGAACATCGAGGTTGGCAGGCTAGAATGATGGGAATGTATCCTTCGGTGAAATGATGAAGAATGCATTCTCTTCGAAAAACAGTCCTTTTCAGGGCTAGCCGATACCAAGAAAAGTTCTATATTTCAAATTGTCAAAACAAACAAAAGTCAAGTCCTATGCATATGTTTTTATATTTTTATTTAAGATTTTTTTTGTACAATGAAACATCGAACTGTGAAACATTGAACTGTGAAGAATATATACAAAATGTTAATAATGATCTGTGAAAAAGCAAATGAATCGTTTTTAAACATTTTTCAACTTGGAAATGTTTTTATTGCCACATTTTTTACAACTCACACTGTTTTTCTTTTTTTCTTCCTCGGGATGTCAGACTCACATTCACTCTTACGCTTCTTTTCTTTTTTATCGCTTTCATTATCGTTATTTCTCAACACAATATCTGGACAGATTTTTGCATCATGTTTTTCTGTTTTACAAAAGAAACAGTTCTTCTTTTTCTTATTTTCTCTTTTCTCGTTGTTTTTCTTTTCCCCAGACACTGAAGAATGTTCATCGTTTTGGTCGAGTATAAGAGTGTCCTCTGAAGAAAGTTTATTTTTTTGTGAGATTTGTTGCGATTTATCATGTATTTCTACCTGAATTCTACAGATCTCTGTATCGCTGATATCTGTGTTATCATTCTCCATATTTTCGATCTGATTTTCAGTCGATGAGGTTGTAGCCTGTGGTGAGCTTGTTTTCCATTTATTTTCGATAGCTTTATATGATAATAGAGTTCCGACGTATTTCATGTGTTGGAATTCACCACCGGTTTCCATTGTTTCCGAAATTTTGACATCGTGACTATAGGGGTCCACGAAGACAGAAACGAATCTCCACATCTGCTTTTCTTTTTCTGGACATTGTCTGGCCCAATGTCCTGGTTTGTCGCATGTAAAACAAATATTCGTTCTCATATCACCCACTCCATGTCGTTTGTCAAATGTTGACTGATCCAGGACTCTGGTGATACGATAAACATCTTTTTCTGCAAAATGCTGGTGGGATAGAAACGATCCCACGTAGTTCCCAGCGTGGTAAACTTGATAGTTCGACGGTATATTGGTGATCTCATGATCGTGGGTGTATGGGTTAACATACAGATACACTCTCTTTGGTGTTGTACTTTGTAGTTTGAACCCACTCATTTTTCTACCAACTATACTGTTCGAAATCTTTCCGAGGAATGATGAAGATTTCAAGTGTAACGTTTCTTTTTATACACGTTCGGGTCTGAAAAAGATATAAAAAAGCTAGACTTTTTTGAGTTCTGGGTCATTGTCTGACTTACAAGTAACCATAAAACAATGTCTAAAAGATTAGTACCCTATTCAGACAGTACAAGTGATGATGAGTCAACTCAATCAATACCAAAAAAGAGAAAAAAATTACTACCGGCAAAAAAAAGAAAAAGAATCCTGGTCTATCCAGATAGTAGTACCAATGATGAAAGCGGCGATGAGAAAATTCCACCGTTACCCAAAAAATCTAAACGGATGAAAGGTAAAAAATCTTTGAAAGAAGAAAGCCACGATGAGTCGTTTTCACCCAAGAAAGAAGAATCTACCTCTTCAGACACAAAAAGTTTAGATATGAAAAGACTATATACCTTAACAGAGGTGGGAAAAAGGAAGTCAAGAAAATTCAAAACAGAAGCCTATGTACTGAAGGCATCTTTTAAGGAATTCGAAGAACTACAACCACAACAATTGACCGCCTTATTTGATGATGTTATCCGACAAATCATTCAAAAGTTAAAGGCTGAACCGAGGGATATGATTAGGCTTAGCATTAATCACCCTTCATTGAAAATAGGGATTCATATTCCCTTTCTATGCGTAGAAGAGCTGGACAGTCATATTATGCTGAACGAGATTGAAAAAGTTCTACAATCAAATGAGGAATTCGTCTTGAACGATGGTCGCATGGAGTTCGACATTACATATACGATACCTCCAAGTGGAAGTGGTAAAAGACTTTCAGCAACAGAGCTATTGGATTCGAAGGTTTTCGCAAAAAAGAAACACTCGATTATTGAAATTAACAATCGGGACCATTTATGTTTTGCAAGAGCGGTTGTTGTAGGGATTTATCACCATGAACGTGAAAACACCCAAACATGGAATCGAAAATGGGATCTCATCAAAAGATCAAACAGGCCCCTCCAAAAGACTGAAGCTGAGAAGTTGATGAATGAAGTTGGAGTTTCGTCGACACAGCCTGTAGGGATTGAAGAATACAAAAAAATTCAAGATTTCTTGTACGAAAAAGATTATGTTATTAAAGTTCACCAACAGCTTTCGAAAGTGGAAAAAGTATTTGAACATCCAGAAGTCAAAGACAATAGTAAAATCATACATTTGTACTTTCATCAAAATCACTACGATTACATCAAATCCATCACATCATTTCTTGATTGTGGTTATTATTGTGAGTTCTGTGACACACGATACAAGAATCGGGAAGACCATGCCTGCTCAAAGATCTGTAAAGGTTGTTTTCGTGCTGGAAAATGTCCATCAGAATCAAAATCAAAAGGTTGTGTCTGCTCTGATTGCCATAGACGATTTTTCAGTGTGGAATGCTTCAGAAATCACAAAACACTTCAAGGTAAAGAGAAGAAAACCATTTGTGAATTAGTGAAACTTTGTTCAAAATGTGAGGGACAAATTCTTGTCAGAAAGAAAAACCATGTCTGTAAGGGAAAGAAAAAGTGTCATATCTGCAAGAAAATAGTTGACTTTTCTCATCGCTGTTTTATTCAGTCTTACCAGAGTAAGATGAAGCATGACAGCGATGATGAGACGAGTTCTTCTAATGTCAAAAAACCTTTGTTCATTTTCTTTGATTTCGAATGTCAGCAAGACACGGGAGTACATATCCCAAATTACTGTATTGCACACAGAGCCTGTACTGATTGCATCGATAAACCACTTGATTTTCATTGTTCCACATGCAGTGAATTCGAAGAAGGTAGAGAGGTTATTTTTCAAGGAAAAGAAACTTTGAAGCAATTCTGCAACTGGCTCTTTACAAAACATCATAAAGGAATCACAGCTATTGCCCATAATCTAAAAGGTTATGATGGCCAGTTCATTCTCAACCACATTATCAACGTTGGGATGAAAGAACCAGAACTAACCATGAATGGAAATAACATTTTGAAGTTAGAACTGAATGGTGTGTGTTTGATCGATTCCTTCAGTTTCATGAACTTTGGGTTGGCGAAATTTCCGACCACGTTTGGACTTCAAGAAATGAAAAAAGGCTACTTTCCTCACTGGGCAAATACAGACGAATTTTGGGATTACGTCGGCCCCTACTTGGATATGAGTTATTACAAACCCGACTCAATGTCTGAAGAGGGTAGATCGAATTTCATACTCTGGTATAATGACAAAGTTCAAAACGGTGAGGAATTCAATTTCCAAAAAGAGATGGAGTTGTACTGTCGATCCGATGTTGATATCCTAAGACGAGGATGTGGTGAATTCAGAAAGTTGTTTATCGAACAGAGTGGGATTTGTCCATTTTCAGAGGCGTTTACCATTGCTGGTGCCTGTAACAAGATTTGGAGAAAAGATTATTTGCCAAAAGATCAAATAGCCATCATCTCAACCAAAGACCCAGCCAAACGTTGTTTTTCTATGAAAGCAATACGTTGGATTCAAAGTATCGCTAAGGAAAAAGGTATCCATATTCAGCATGCCAAAAATGGTGGCGAATTTCAAATTGGGAAATACAGTGTAGACGGATTTCATGCTGAAACAAACACTGTCTATGAATTCCTCGGGGATTTATTTCATGGTTGTCAGAAATGCTTTAAGGATCGGAAATATATCAATCCCATCAGTGGAAAAACAATGGATGAATTGTACAACAGCACTGTTGAACGGTTAGAAAGCATCAAAAGAAAAGGCTACAACATTGTGACCATATGGGAACATGAATTCGACGCTAAGATGAAGGACAAAGAGTACAAAAAACCATTGAAACGCTATATCCGAACTGCGACCCCATCGATCCAAGAGAGGGTTTGGCTGGTGGTAGATGTAACGCAATAAAGATTGCCTATGATGTTGAGGAAAACAGTGAAAAGGAAATCAAGTATATTGATATTTGCTCTCTGTACCCTTACGTCTGCAAACACAAATTCTACCCTGTAGGCCATCCAGTAATCTTGACTCCTGAGACTATCGATATAGAGAATATTCGCCAGTATGAAGGGCTAATTAAATGCAAAGTTCTACCTCCAACTAATTTGTTTCATCCCGTTCTCCCAGTTCACTGTAACAACAAGATGATGTTCCCACTTTGTATGAAATGTGCACAAGAATGCTCAAGCGTTTGTACCCATGAAAAAGAAGAGAGAGTATTAGTTGGAACTTGGGTTACATTTGAGCTGTTCAAGGCTCTCGACTGTGGGTATCAATTGATACAAGTGTATGAAATTTGGCATTTCGACTCTGTTTCGGACCAATTCTTTAAAGGTTATGTGAACAATTTCTTAAAAATCAAACAAGAAGCCAGTGGATACCCCGGTTGGTGTCAAACAGACTCAGAAAAAGAACAGTTCATTCGCGACTATGAGGAAGCCGAAGGGATTCGTCTCGATCCAAAATGCATACAAAAAAACCCTAGCAAAAGATCATTTGCTAAGATTATGTTGAACTGTCTTTGGGGGAAATTAGCACAGCGTGAAAACATGACCAAGACGAAATACATCAGAGAACCGTCTAAATATTTCGAGTTGATTACCGATCCGAAATATACGGTAAAGTACGTAGAAATCTTTGACAATGAGTGCCCATTCATCTTGGTCAGCTATGAAGAAAAGATGAACTTTGTCGAAACACATGCTACAGCCAACGTTATTGTAGCGTCCTACGTAACAGCTTATGCAAGGCTGGAATTGTATAGTGTTCTTGAAAGATTGGGGGATAGAGTTCTATATTTCGATACAGATAGTTGTATGTACATTCATGATCCTGAATTGTGGAACCCTCCCATCATTAACAGCAGGCTAGGAAAATGGACCGATGAAGAACCTGACTGCAGAATCACTCATTTCAGAGGTCTAGGGCCAAAAAATTACGCTTACAAAATGAGAACAAAAGATGGAAAAGAAAAAAGTAAATGTAAAGTCAAGGGAATTACTTTGGATCACAATACAAACCAGATGGTGAATTTCGACACCTATTCGAAATGTGCTTTGGATCGTACAGTAGAAATTAAAGTTCAGTATGATTGTAGAATCAAAAGACACAGAGACAGAACAGTGACCAGCGAACCACAATCAAAAACGTTTCGCTCTGTATATACCAAAAGAGTGATTGTAAACGATACTGACACTGTACCCTATGGACATGAAAGTTTGAGGGTATAAATAACTGTAAGAAAACAAATTCCGTGATACATTGTTTTGAACAGCCAAAGTAAGACGATTTTTTTAAAAACAGTGGAAGAATTATTACTAGTGAAATCATGTCAAGCGAAATGTTGCCTTTACCGATAGAACTACGTGAAAAAGTTTATAGAGAATTCATCCACCTGCACACCCTCGATGAACAACTGCAACCTGATATTAAATTCCGCTGTGTGAAACTTTGGATAGACAAGCTTCATAATGGAGTTGCAAAAGGAGAGACTTCCTGCAAATTGTATGGCATACACGACTTTATTGTAATGATGGTGGACGACTCAGATTTCGATCACACTATCCAAGCCCATTTAGCAGTCCGTTTGGCGAAAGATAGTTATATTGTTAAACAAATGCAAACCACAAGTCGATGGCGATTCATTATCATAGGAAGACTGGAAGAAAGTTCTCTAAATGTACTCAAAATGAAGTCGGTTCTGTTCAACTTTTACTTACGTTACAAAAGAGAAAGAGACGACGAGGAAGGAGCAGATATCTTGGAAGGGTACATTCTATTTGATAGAGATGTGACAAAAAAAAGCCTATATTCAACTTTTTCAACAAAAGACGGATTAATATGTGTTTTTCCATTTGCCGGGTTATGTGAATGCAGTGAGTTGGACAATAAATATACAATGTTTTTGGGTAATGAGTACCTGCACAAAGCTATTACGGATCATGAAGACAAGTTGAGAAATCGAGGTATCTGTGAATTCGCATTGTAATGATTCTGTATCCTACGGATATACAAGTTCAAGGGTATAAATAACTGTAAGAAAACAGCATCGTGTTACACTGACTTGAAGTGAGCACTTAAAGTAAGACGATTTTTTAAAACAGTAAGGAACCATGTCAAGTGAAATGTTGCCTTTACCAATAGAGCTTCGTGAAAAAATTTATAGAGATTACATCCATCTACACATGCTCAATGAACAAACGCAGTTTAATCTTAAATTCAGCTGTGTGAGGTTTTGGATAGATAAATTGCATAAGGGAGTTGCAAAAGGAGAAATATCTTGTAAGCTGTATAGCATACACGGCTTTATTGCAATGTTGGTGACCGACTCAGATTTCGATCTCACTATCAAAGGATATTTAACAGCTTGTTTGTGGAAAAGTGACTATTTCGCTAAACAATTGCAATCCACAAGTCGGTGGCGATTCGCTATCGTAGGAAGGGCTGAAGAAAGTTACCTGAACCTACTGAAAACGAAATCAGAGGTGTTTAACTTCTACTTACGGTATATAAGAACAAGAGATAATACCGAAGGAGTGGATATCATGGAAGGCTATTTCCTATTTGATAGAGATGTAACAGAAAAAATCGTGCTTTCAACTCTTTCAGCAAAAGGCGTATTCAAAAACATCTTTCAAATAAGAGGAACGTGTGAATTCAGCGGTTTGGACAGTGTATATCCAATGTTTATAGGCAATGAACAATTGCACAAAGCTATTAGGGAACATGAAGACAAGTGGAAAAATCGAGGTATCTGTGAATTCGCATTGTAGAAATTGTTGTTAAAACTGTATTGTCAATAATGTTTTGTATATAATGTAACTTCAATAACGCTTCCGTAAAAAAATACTTTGTAAAAATGTTATATTGTTTCTAATGATATTGTTAAAGAACTTGAATAAAGAAATGATTTAAAAACAAAGTCGTATGTTTTGATTACAGTTCTTTCCAAAAACACAATCTTGGGAAATTGTAGATAGATCATATAGTACATTATGTTCTATCTATATGCTCTCACCTCCGTTCGTGCTCCGTCAATCCCCCTACCAAGCTATAAAACGCTATCGATTTTTCCTAACTTTATTCTTTCTCTGTCTTTATCTTTTTATCCATTTCTACATTCTAGTGATATGTCCGTGAGACAAGGCTTTGGTAGTCCGCCTCAGTCTTATTATAGCAGGAAATATTTACGCTATAAGAAATACTTCAATTATGAGCATTTCATTAGAAAACATTATTTCGATGCAGAACGATACTTGGATGAATCGCAACCTAGCTTGTTCTCTAAAAGATTTACCATTTCAGAAATTTATGAAATGGTACAATCTACTGTAGAACATGGCGAGACTATTAGTCTACAAGGTTCCAACAAGATAGTTTTCGAAATGAAATATCCTGTTGAAATTGGGAAAAATGTAGACGGTAAAGAGGCATATGTTTGCAAAGTCGTCGCCTGCTATGATGGATTTGAGTTGCCGGACGTATTTAGGTATAAAGATGTCTGTGTCATTACGGCATATCCTGTGTAGTGGATAATATCAATGGTTCTTTTAGAACTACTCTCCCTCTTTTTTGGGATTGAGGGCTCTTTTCAGAGCCAACCATTACCCCAGAAAGACTACTTCTTCAAATTGTCAATTTCACAAAGAAAAAATGTATTTCTCAGATTATATCAACAGTTGCATCAGACTCAAAAAAAGACTAAGTCCCATCAGAAAAGTCACCCTATTTCTTCACTACCGCCTTTTTTCAACCGTTTTTCCCACTCCCGCCATTTCTCGACACTCCCTTTTTTCAACTATCGAAAAGAAATATAACAAGCCTACCGATTGGACTACGTTAATTCTAAGTCAGAAGTAGGTCAATCCGTTTGTAAGTTATAAAATTCCTAGTGAACTTCTCCTATAACCATTCGACTCTCGTTTTTCTCGAGCAGTGTGAATAAGAGAATTGTAAAAGCATAGCAAAGGTGAGAAAAAACAAAATGGTTATAATTTTTCCTTATTGTCCTCAGTGTGATAAAGCATGTACGATACAGTGTGGGAAATGCTTTCGTATCCTACACTATCTTGGAGAAAAGCACAATTGTCCAGAGCCAGATGAGGGGTTTTATAACGATAATGAAGACTATGGTGTAGTGATTTGGTGTAATCATTGTTGTCAAGCCTTCATTATGGTGCAGTCCGAAGAAGAAGAAGAACAACTCGATCGTAGTCAGTGAAAGAGTACACTTCATTAAAAACAGCCCTTTTCAGGGCTAAACATTCAACAAGAAAAGTTCTATCTTTTCAAATTGTCAATCAGAAATACATCTTCTTCTAATTAAGAACTCAAGACCAGACAATATAGTAGATGATATAGCACCCCATAATAACTATGTTCTTTCAACTCAAAAAAGACTGTTTTCGGCCTCGTTCGTGCTCTTAATTCTGTATCAAAGTAGGTCAATCCCTCTGTAAACCTATAAAAGGACGGTTATATTTCCACTTTTTAATCAGTTTTTCCTCTCAGAGCTCAAAAATGAAAACCCTCGACAATCGATTCCGTCTGATTGAAGCAGAACGTCGGTTTAGAAGAGGATGTGAACAACATGAATTACTTAGAATTCATCTGAGTGGAGTGGAAAAACGCTACGACAAGTGCAATAGCAGAGCGGTTCGATACAACCTCAAAATAAAACTTTGTGCTATCAAAGGAGTACTCATTATGTATAATGAGTATCTCCATGCCAAAGTTGAAGAGATCGACCAGCTTCGTCGTGAATTGCTCACCGAAGATGATGAGGAGGAGGTTTAGAACCCTCTATCTTTTCTCTAGTTTTGAAATTAACTTAACCGATAGTTAAATTAATTTCATTTCAGAGAATGGTGAAAAACAGTCCTTTTCAGGACTAACATACACCAAGAAAGTTCTATCTTTTTCTTCAAATTGTCAACCCAAAATTGATTTCTGATCAAAGCAAAAGACTATTTCTTTCTTCAAGTTAACAAAAAGAGAATCATACTCCAAAAAACACTAAGGCTATCCAATGTTTTTTCATTTAACCTCTATCTGTCCAAAGAAATATAACGGAACTAACGATTGGGTAACGTTAATTTTGAGTCAAAGTAGATCAATCCGTCTGTAAAAACGTATAAAGAAAGTCAGTGAAGTTCTCATTTAACCATTTTTCCTCTCAATACTCGAGAATAAAAATGTTTTGCATGTTCATGTTTGGAGCGGTGGCATATCTTTCAATAGGGAACTGGTTAGAAGAATGGTTACGCCGACGACAAATGCGTCATGAGATAGCACTACTTATCATGTTACTTGATGAGTTTGAGGCTGCGAGAGATAGACGGAGAGGTTGAAAAAATGTAAATCTTCGAAAAACAGTCCTTTTCAGGGCTACCCAATACCAAGAAAAGTTCTATCTTTTCAAAATTGTCAAAACAAACAAAAGTCAAGTCAAAAGTATTTCCTCTAAGGAAATTATCATCTCCATTATAACTATGTAGGAGAAATGAAAGACAATATAATCTCTGCTTGACTAGAATTCAACTGTTTCGTTCAATCATAGGACATGTTACATTCACAATAGAGAACAGATCAATCGGTTAGTTAACAACCAAGATTTCCATTATTTCTCTCTAGCTGTTATGTTCTACCTACATGCTCTCGACCGGGTCCGCGCTCTCTTAATTCTGTATCGAAGTAGGTCAATCCCCTACCAACCTATAAAACGCTGACGATATTTCTCTACAACCATTCGCCTCTCGTTTCTCGAGTAGTGCGAGTAAAACAAACTGTTAACGGAAAATGGATTTCAACTTAGCTGATTACATCTTAGACAACTCCTTACCACAACCTGAAAACAATGGAGATATTTTATCTTCAACCATGAATTCAACATTCATCAACCCAATGGGAGTATCAAACAATAGATTTGAAGAAGAAATGAGACAGATGATTTCAAAACAAGATTCTGTAATGGCTCAGCTTTTAGACGAGGTGAAGAGTTTGAACACAAATATGACCCAACTCAGTAAAAATATTGAGACGTTATGCCAGCAAACCCAACAGAGTCAACAGAATCAGCAGAATTCATCAGCTTCTGCAAAGATCCCAGTACTGGTTAACTTCGATAAAACCAGTATTCAAACGTTAACAGAATTCATCATAACTACTGTAAAAAAAGAACAACAGTCAAAGGAAAACCGAGCAAAAAAAGATGAACAATCAAAGAAAAAACAGTTAGAAAAAAATCAACACTCAAAGGAAACACAGACAGAGAAAGATCAACAACCAAAGGAAAAAAAACCAGAAAAACACCAACATCAAAAGTTAGAGAAGATAAGAATAATCAAACGAAAAATAGAGAAAGATGATGATACCCAGCTTAACAAAAAACAACGATACGATCACGATTATACAATTTCACCAAAAAGAGGTTTGGGAAAACATGGAAAAAACATTGATAACTTCAAGAACTTCAAGATCCCAAAAAACTCAACACTCAAAAAAGTACCAAAAGAAAACAAAGAAGAGCTCTCATTAGATGAGAAAAGATGAGAAAAAACATAGCAAAAAGAAAGACAGAAAACCACAAAAAAACAAAACAGCCCTTTTCAGGGCTAACCAATACCCTAGAAAGACTACTTACCCAAATTGTCAATATTGCTAAGTCCGATACAAGTTCTTTTGTCTCGGAAAAAGGACTAAGTCCAACACGGTAATAGAGAAAGTCTAAAACGAATAAAGACGGAGAAAAAAGACTAAGTCCAACACGGTGACAGAGAAATGGCTCAGTCCTACAGAGGTGAACGAAGAAGGTGTGCCGCCATCTTCGCTCTGTTTGGTCTTTCTCTAGTATCGTGTTGGACTTAGTCTTTTTTCTCCGTCTTTATTCGTTTTAGACTTTCTCTATTACCGTGTTGGACTTAGTCTTTTTTCTCCGTCTTTATTCGGTGAGATGTGCCACCATCCCTCGACCCAGTCAGTGGTGTCACACATCTCCATTTTTGGCGGGAAAACGTCTCGACCAATCAAAACGCAGGATCAACCCGAACAAACACGGTGGCACACCACTCTTTGCTAGGAATTCTACTTCCGGTTTCCTCTTCTGCGCGCGCATTTTTGCAGTGGTGTGAGGAGGGGGGGCAAGGTCCACTTCCGGTTTGGCCATTTTTGACGTTTTTGGGGGGGAAGTTGTCCCGCTACCGTCCTACCAAAATTCGTGGTAGGACGGTAGCGGGACAAAATACCCCAGTTTCGGACGCCAGGGAGGGTAGCAGCGGGACACGGTGGTGCCGTGTCCCGCTGCTACCCTCCTTTACTACTAACATAACAATTGTGAATGTATATTGTTTGCATTGCCCTTAAAAAAAATAAATACATAGAAAGAATTACAATCGAATAGTAGTTCTGGAAAAGAAATGAGCAATGCTCTGGCAAAAAGGGAGCTAAATGAACCTCCGCCATACATGATATCAAGTAAGTAATCACAGTATTATGGATCCATAAAATCCATTATGTATAACAACCGACTGAATTTTGAGGTACACCGGTCCTTTGAGCTGCAGAAAATTGACCTACATGTATAGCGAAAAATTTCGGCCCATGTCGGCCTGCACGGACTGCGCAGGCTGACCTGAATTGATACTTTTTGCAGATGCATTAATCCCCCTTTTCACAAAGCATGGCTCAAATGCAATAACCAGAAAATATTATGAAGTTGAGACTCTACGGAACACTTGTACGAAGAAACAAATAAACTTTACGTCATAGCTTATTATAATTTTTCTTCACTTAGAACATACAACACAAGCTAACTCTCGGCCTTGAACATAAGGTGGACATGGTATACCACCTTGAGAACCACACTGGATTTCAACAACATCTACAACATGTCTATCATCGTTTGCTGCTCCATGAGGAACAGGATCAATGTTCGAATCTAGACAAACGAACTCACCGCTACCTTGCCATGCTTCACTTGGTGCTACGATGTAACCTTGATACTCCAGCGTCCAACCATCATAGCATGTGGCTCTACCTGGTATCATCAATATCTTTCTGCGCGATGTTTCACACACAGCACAAGAGATGTCCTGGTTGTTTAAATCTGATCCAAATAGCAAAGTCAGCAGCTCCGGGTGTCCAGCATTTTCAATTTCCGTTCCTTTGATTTTACTACCGCTTGTAGCCCCCTCCATGTATTTTGCCCAGCTTGGGTCGGCAGGTAAACACACGGAGTTTGCGCCGCCACCGTAACTGTTCCATTGGTTACCCGCCATATAACCGTTATAAACAACATCAGAGCCGTTTCCAGGACAACTCGTCTTACCCCATCTTGTATACGTGGAACCAGAATTAGAAGGCACATGTAAAGACTCCAGTGCGGCAACTTTGTTCTGCAGAGTTTGCACCGCTAAGAGGAGGTCTTGATCAGTATGTAATACCAGTCTCTTTGACAATTCTGGAGCTGTCGCACCAACTACAGTTACAACCATAAAGAGAGCATAAGTTGATTTCGTGTTGCTAAACCTAATTTCCATCATGTTTCTCGTAGAAACAACAGTCGTTATGCATGCATCTTAATGTGCTCGTTATCTTGATTTTTGAGGTCCACGGACAATTCTTATCACGCCTTATCGCCAAGCAAACCAACAAGGGGTTCTTTATATGGATGTGAAAGTCGGTAAAACTGTCAAAGATAGCCACGATATCTCAAACTAGGAGGGGATAAATTCAATTCTTAATATTCTAGATTCCAAAACTAGCCATTTGATTGGCTGAGACAGAGCGTATCAGTCAATAAGATAGCCGGTCCTGGAGTGTTAATTGAGGACAATATCTAAATTTCTTGGTGGATACGGCTTAGGGGCAACTGAACCAATTAGAAAGGGTGAGCTTTTTATTTGTCAGAAGCTTGATATTATACAAAGATCACTACGAGGGTTTCGGAGTAAAAAGGGAACAGTAAACCCTTACTAAATTAAATTTTATAGGAAATGAGTCGGACCAAGCAACCAGTTCAAGGCATGAGAGTAAATTGATTATTGAAGTCTATAAAATTGAAACTTCAATAAGCCATGCTCTGTGAAAAGGGGGCTTAATGCATCTTCTTGATGGATGATACCAAGCAAGTCGTCATAGTATAATAAATCCATAAAATCCATTTTGTCTAACAACCGAGTAAATTATTAGGTATACTGGTCCTTTGAGCTAAAGAAAATTGACAAATAGCAAAAGTTTCGGCCCAGACCAGCCCGCGCGGACTGCGCAGCCTGACCTAGTGTGATACATTTTGCAGATACATTATACCCTCTTTTCACAGAGCATGGCTCATTTTTCCTTGCCAGCATACAGAAACCGGGTGCTTGTAACAATGAAGTGAAAATGTGGATTATTTGCGTTTTCGTTTTAGGATGTTCATTTTGCAATCGGATATTCCGTCTGTTAAACGAGAACGGTTTTCACCTATCAGGGATAGCAGCTCTCTTATATTGTACAAAAATATTAAATCTTCTCTTTGTTTGCAAGAGCATTTAAATATTTTGCTTCTTTCATTTCGTTCTCACCTTCATCGAATTAGAGTATCTGCACACTCTCTTCGCATTCAAACAAGTAGAACAAACAACAAAACACCGCGGAATGAAACAATATAATAGGGACGAGGTTGGGGACGAATTTCACTTTATGTTCATCTGCCCAGAGTATAGTATTTTGCGTTGGCAATAAATTGATAATGTCTACCTCATAAATCCCAGCATGTTTAAGTTGGTTGAACTTTTCAGCAAACGAGAAAAAATAATTTTATCAAATGTGGCACTTTATATAATATCTGCATTATCAGTACGTTTCCATTCTTTACACAACTAATAGTTTTGTTTTCTCATTATTACTACATATTAGCATTTGTAGTCCTTGTGACAACTGCCGACGTCATCCTCACTTAAGATAAACGGTTTCCTGTTTGACAGAGAGAGAGAGACCTTGAAAACTGCTTTGTTGTATTTATTATATAATCTTCACTGTGTACACTTGTGTACACACATCTAATACAATATATGTTCTGTTATTATTAGGAAAAATGACGTCATCGTGCCCAATTGAAAATGATTTTACATACTGGACACGTGTTGTTTATCATATGTGATTCCCACAAATCTCTGCAAAACTCTGGCACCAAACTAAGATATAATATTAAAGGGGTTTGTATAGTTTTTATTCCTTTAATCATCAGTTCTAGTAAAATACGGATAAATACAGCCAGGTATGTTTTTCTTTGAAATCATATAAACTGTTTTGCAATTTCTGGCTGCTGTAAAAAAAAAAAGGGGGGGGGGGGTCATTTTGCAATCGGTAACTCTGTCCACATTTACTTAATTAGATTTGACGTCCTCATACTGATTTGAGTATAGCCTGGCATTCAGGCCCTGCATTTGAGTCATTCTAATAAACAAGGTACATAACTATTGTAGACTCAGAAATATATGTTGTTACTTGCTCTTTATCTGAAATACAGACCATGAGAACATTATAGGCTATGAGTGTATTTGTTTTATTGTTTTATTTTATGATTTTTTTTAAATGAAAATGCTCTATTTAACGGACTGATACCAGTCTAATTTGAGTACAAATCCTCGTAACCGACGCGTGTTTTTGATCAAGTGACATTCCCACGAGTCTTCGCTAAATTCTGGTGCGAAATTTAGAAATACCTTAGGAAGCTACGTATCCCATTAAGTTAATACCACTAAAATATTTTTCTTACTTTTGTCTTTCCTCTTTACTAACAATTTGCCAGCTATCGACCCACTCATTAACTAGTAAACCAGATTTTAAGTTTGCTGAGATTGTAAAAATCCCAATAGCTCCCTTTTAACTCTTTACCAGATAACAAAATTTTAGCCTAGTCCAAATTCAAAGCATTTGCAGACGACAAAATAAATGTGACTCAAAAAGTGAATTTTGATTTGGGAAAGGTAGAAAACATTGTGCAGACGACAAATTAAAGGTGGCCAAAATGATGAAATTTGTCATTGATAGGTTAGAAAACATTGTGGGAAAAGGATAAAATGCTGGTTACCAGCATTTTCTCCTTTTCCAACGATGTTTTCAAAAGGCCTCTTTCTCAGGGTCGTTAAAAGTCGGGATTGTGTGGTAAAGAGTTAACTCTTTACCACACAGTTACGGGTTTTAACGACTTTGAACAAAAAGCCTTTTGAAAACATTGTGGGAAAAGGAGAAAATGCTGGTAACCAGCATTTTCTTCTTTTCCCACAATGTTTTCTAACTTACCAATGACAAATTTCATCATTTGGGCCACCTGTAATTTGTCGTCTGCAAATGCTTTCAATTTGGACCAGTCTAAATTTTGTTGTCTGGTAAAGAGTTAAAGGCTATGTATTATTTAAGCAAAACCATGACTTAAAATTGCACATTTGTTTTTTACACTTCTCTTTTTCTTTATTTGGTTGATTCGCAAACTAGACTATTGCTTTACTAAATTCGGTGTATTTGAAACGAAAAAGAAACGCAGGGTAAAATAATATGGAATAACTTTTAAACGGCTTTGTTTATTATCATGAAAATTGGTCAGGTTATTATCTCTGTCATTGTGTACTCAACACGGTAAGAAAAATTACCGAAGCATGTAACGTACCGTGTCACGTAGTGCAAGCAGTGAAAAGCAAAAATTCCGCGCAGAATAAATCTGATTATTTCGTCAACACAGTTTTTCATATCATTCGATACTCTACAGATTTACACTCTGTTTTCAGTAGTTAAAACTCTGTTTTAATTACCTACGGTAATGGCACGGCTTACGGAAGTTCAGAGGGGTCAGGCTTGCCGACCGACCTCGAACAGGGCGTCCGCGCGTAACGACACGACGTCAAGACAGGGCTATAAGTCCTGCCCACCTGCGTAATCGGTACGTTACTGCCACTGAAACTGCTAACAATACAATAGGCAATCATAACCGTCATATTTACCCCAAAACTGTAAGGAACCGATTACGTGAGGCGGGTCTGCGATGTAGACGTTCATGCGTTGGTCTGCCTCTCACTCGTCCACGTCGCGCGCGTCGAATGGCTTGGTTGGCGGCACATGCCTCCAGAATATTTCCAATTAGGCAATGAAGACAGGTCTTTTTCACCGACGAGTCGCGATTCACCTTTTTTCGTCCGGATGGTCGACGTCGTATATACCGACGTCGTAGGGAACGTTTCGCCGACGTATGCGTTACTGAGGTGGATAGGTTTGGTGGTGGATCAGTTATGGTCTGGGGTGGAATATCTCACGCGGTTAAGTCACCGTTGGCTGTGTTGGGTGGGACTTTGGCTGCCGTCAGGTATAGGGATGAAATCCTCCGCCCGGTTGCTGTTCCTGTAGTCCAACAACATAATCTCATTTTCCAACAAGACAATGCCCGACCTCATGTTGCGAGAGTTTGTAGACAGTTTCTGGTGAATCATAACATTCAGCCTATAGTCCAGATTTGTCTCCAATTGAACATCTTTGGGACGAACTGGACAGGAGGGTAAGGCGGCGTCAGAACACCCCCACCACGCTCGACCAACTGAGAAATGCCTTGTTGGAAGAGTGAAACAATATCCTCATGAGAAAGATAAACATTCTTATGAATTCAATGCACAGGAGAATAAGGACTATGAAGCTGCGGAAGGTGCACATACCCGGTACTGAGAACTATACGCCGATTTGAAATTACGTTTTTGTGGGGTATCGCCGAACTGGTTCAAATAACTCTGAAAGTAAAGGTCAGACTCCAGTGAAATTTTCAGAAATAATTCATGAAAGACAGTTCTTGATAGTGTAATAAACAAAATTTAATACCATTCATATAATTTACCATAAATCACCGCTAAATTTTACCCTGCGTTTCTTTTTCCTTTGGGTATATTTGAAGTTTTGTACCAAATGATCTGTTCCAGACAGGACCGAATTCGGGGCAGCTGTATAACAAATATCTTGCCTGAATCAGGACAATGGGCTCGATCTATCAAACCAAGATAAAGGTGCAGGCCGAATGTAACCAAAACACAGCACATTACCGGGCCGTTTTCTTGCAGTCAATTCTCTTCTTACCCCACCCATAAATGGTGTAAGGTTGTTGTAAGGAAATATTTAGGCCTAAATTGTCTTGAAAGGGGAGATTATAACCTTTCCGTCTTTGCCTCATAGTTTTGGACCAAAACTGCGAAACCATGAGCTTGCGGAGCAGGGCGTATTTAGTTTTGTTTAATTATTGGCGTGATTGTTTTTTTTTTTTCGGGAAATATAAAGGGCATTCGTTCAACATTTTACAAACGGCATCTTTGTCAGAATTTTCAAAAGCAATGATCACGAATCGGGAAAGGCGGGCAAAAGAAAAATACTTGTTAAAGGAATTAATCATGATCAATTTCCAAGAAATGTCTTCCTTGTCAGAAATTACAAAACATGAATTATCATGGCAGATCCATCTCTTTATATATACAAAATGACCAATGCCTATCTTGGGAAATCATGCGTATTGATGAGTATTTTACCTAAATGAATATCATTGTGGTTCACCAAGTAACCTTTAACCTTTTCGGAAACGGCATATTTTGAACTTCCAACTTCAAAATATCTGGAGACGACAAATTTCAAATAGGTACAAATGAGTTAGTTGATAGGGTAGAAAACATTGTAGAAAAAAGAAGAAAATGCTGGTTACCAGCATTTTCTCCTTTTACCACAATGTTTTCAGTGTAAAATTTATTAAAGGTTGTCTCCCTAAGGATCGTTCAAACTAAGGTTTGTTTGGTAAAGGTTTAAACTGCTAAATGAGTTAAAAAGCGACTTCCAAGCAACAGCAAAACAAAAACAGATATTGCGCTAACACGATCCTGTGGCGGCCATTAACTCATCAAAACTGAGGGAAGTAGGCATATAATATCACTCGTCACAACTCGGCCGATTCCGTACCTACATTTGATCACCGGATCACCCGAGGTATGCCGAATGACAGCCGAGATTTGATCACCGGATCACCCGAGGTATGCATTCGGCATACCTCGGGTGATCCGGTGATCAAATCCCTCGGCTGTATCACGTAGCTTGATATGCACCTACCCGGTACATTTCGCACACCTCCGGAAGCACACCGCTTTACCGTTATTGAAATTGTAAGGCTCCTCTTTAGAAAGAACGCATGAGTAAATTTTCTATCGTTATCTTTCTAAGAGTATTTCAGTCGGCAAACAGTTTGTACATTCAATTTTTAGCGTGGTTTATCTATTCCGTTAGGAGCTTTCATCGACAGATCGATAGAAGTGAATAACTTCACATTGGTTGTTCATGTCGTTGCCAAGCGATCTACAGGGACGCCGCCATGTTTAAGATCATGTGATTGGTTGTTCAAAATGGAAGCCTCCCTTATACAGACGAGGTTAGATGTAGGTACGGAATCGGCCGAGTTGTGACGAGTGCCGAGGTATGCCGAATGGCATATATATGTCAACGAGATCACCAGCCTCAAGTTCGATAAAGTATCACGTGGCTTGTAAGGAAAACAAAAACAAAAAAAGGCACAACTCGGTCGATTCCGTAGAGGTCTACATCTAACTTGATCAAGTTTGCCGAATGTCGACGATGTACTAAATCTCGTGACGTCATGGATTACGTAAGCGATATTGTTGCCGACTGCAGTATTAATAATAATAGCATCACTTAAAGTGTTTTCTTAGCGCGACATTACAGTAAACATCTGATTTGTTGAAGAATTGAAAGTCTCTTCCATCCTGCCTCAGTACGAATAGTGCTTTTTATGAGCCAAGTTATTCACACGTTTCGCCGTAATGTTAAAAGCAATCAATAATAACAGAAGAGTCACGCTACTTTCAGTTTGGAAATCTAAAAGAAAAATGTCAGTAGGAGCAATTAAAAGGGGCGATATGGAAGGTGAGGTGATTCGATCCTTCCTTGATCTTGAAAAATTGGATCCAAACATTTTCAAGTAAGATTTTCATTCTTGAATTTACAGCCACGAATATGACTGATCTTGGATTGTCTTTATCACAAAAAAATAACCCAGCACAACAACTTCTTACGACATTTTTTGTCGATCATTGTGTCTTTAGATATAGAAATAAATCAAAGTTCCTTGTGAACCTAGGTTTCGAAGCTATTGCTTGATCCTGGAGTACATAGAAACCGTTTAGTTTAAGGTCACAAATTAGGGCGTTGACTATTCTATCATGAAGTAAATGGACTATTTCAAATTCTGAAAATTTATTTTGACGATAGACTTGATGCGCTCTGATCACATTATTACAGGGATAGAGCATAGGCCTCTCATATCAGAGGTCCTGGGTTTGTAGCTTATGATGGGCTGGGTAAACCTTACCTTCGATCTGAAGTCAAGCTCCAACCACTGGCACTCGATCATTATTCAAAATTGTTGCTCGATGTGTAACATTAATAATTTTGAATAATAATCGAGTGCCAGTGGCTCCAACATTATTTTTTATGTTTCTTAGCGTAAACAATCAAAAAATAACCTTTGGATCGAAGGTAGGTACCTTCAATCTGAAGGCGAGTTTTGATGTTATTTCAGTGTTTCCGCTAGAGCGCGTATCTTGCGTTTTTGATGCAGTTATTTCTTTCAGGGCGCAATAGAATTGGCCTTGTGCGTTTTTTTCTGGCGCAACCAAAATATCAGTTCAACAAAAAGAACAATTTCGTACAAAACCATGACTTTTAGCGAAACCAAGGTGTAAAAGAATGTTTCATAAGCGAAGGTTGAAAATTTCGTCAGCCATGTTTATTTACATTAACAGTTTATGTTACAGCTCCCAGCGTCAGTTGGTGGTCGCTTCCGAATATATCCGGATTTTAAACGTATTCAGTCTTAGTAGTCCAGAGGCTCTCCAATACAGAAATGGCAGACGAACTAAGTAAAAAGAAACAGAAAAGACTAGCAATAAGGATTATATACCAGTCATAACATTAAAAAATGCTTATGGTTTTCTAATTGGATAGAATACATGGTGGAAAAAGGAGAAATTGCACAATCTGTGCAATTTCTCCTTTTACCACACTGTTTTCAAAACCTTTCACTGTAGAGTTAGTAAAAACATGGGACTGAATGATAATGGGTTATAACAGTGACCCATAATTTTCCTGTATGACCCTCAAAAGTTAGGATAGGGGGTCACAAATGACCCTCAAAAATTTGAAGCTGGCAGAAACACTGTATTTTTTTATTGAACAATCAAAAAATAACATCAGAGCTCACCTTCAGATCGAAGAGAGGTAAACCAGTGAAAGTATCGGCATCACATGATGAAAGTTTTTTTACAAAACAGTCCCCAGTTTTAATGACTTTCAGAAAGAGGGCCTTTGAAAACATTGTGGAAAAAGGAGAAAATGCTGGTAAACAGCATTTTCTCCTTTTTACACAATGTTGTCTACCCTTCCAAAAATACATTGGTGACCTATTTAGTTTATAGTCTGCAAATGCTTGTGATTTGGACAAGTCTAAAATTGTGTCATTTGGTAAGGAGTTAATAACTTAATGTATGTTCTAGTTTTGCAAGTAATGTAAAATATACACATTTAACCCTTTACCACACAATCCAGACTTTTACCACCCCGAGAAAGAAGCCTTATGAAAATGGTAACTAGCATTTTCTCCTTTTCCCACAATGTTTTCTAACCTATGATATCAAGGACAGAAATCATAATTTTAGCAACATTTAATTTGTCGTCTGTGAATGCTTTTATTTGGTCCAGGCCAAATTTTGTCGTTTGGTAAAGAGTTAACTCTTTATAGATTACACAACAAAAATGTAGAATTGTTGAAATTAAAATCCTTAGAAGATGAAAATTTAAATGTAGCTCAAAATTAATTATGGAATTTGTCTTGAATAGGATAAGAAAAATTGTGTGAAAAGGTGAAAATGCGGGGAAAATCCTTTTCCCACAACATTTTTCAAAGCCTTCTCTCTCAGGGGTCGTTCAAACTCGAGATTATTTGGTAGACAGTTAAATTTGAATTATAAAACCAGGTGAAACATATTGGAGTGTTGAGATCCAATTCTGTGCATTGTATTCAGTGATGATGACACTCTAGAATCAGCAGTATCACTACACATAGTTATAATATTGAGAGTTGTTTCAAAGGGTATATGGTAATTTTAGAAATGGTCTGGTAATGTATTAAAAACATTTCTTCTGTCATAGGTGTCACAAATGTCTTCATGAGGGAATGATATCATGTTTTTTTTTTCCATATCTTGACAGAGCCCCGACAGAATACCTATGGCGTCCTAAGAACAGCCGTTTTATTTTTGGCGGACAAGTTGTGGGTCAGGCACTGGTAGCAGCCTGTAATACAGTATCTGCAGATCATCATGTTCACAGTTTACATTGCTACTTCTTACGTGGAGGTTTGTACAATTTTTGTTTTTCAAGGATAAAGAGGCGTTTTGGTTAATGACTAAATTGTGGTGTTTATGATGGCTTGTTCTAAGGACAGTGTTAGGTGCAACTGAAAACAGTGTGGATCTAGACAGCAATGTTAACTTGGATCTACACTGTCCCACTTGTTTTGTGAGTTATTCTGGCCAATTAATATGGTTATTCTGGTCAAAACAATCTTCAAACTGCAACACAAGGGCTTTTTAAATTGACTGACACTGTATTTAAAGGTACATTTATACTTGACTTCAGCCAGTTTTCAATCCATTTACCCACTGCATCTGTATTTTATGAAATTGTATTCAATCTTGTACCTTCTTGCCAAATGTTGTCCCTGACGGTTGCAAGTTTGCACAGATTACAACCGATAGAAAATGTGTTTCATTTTCTGTTGGCCATAACAAATCACTGTTGTTGTTTCCAGTTTTAAATTAAAGATAAATCCCTTGAGTGTATATCTGTAATCTATATGTGTTTACACAGCTAACTAAATTGAGAACTGTTCTACACACTATTGAAATTTAACAGCTTTTTTTTCTCACTGGCTGTAAGAATGTATCTTTCAAATTGTAGTCCTTGATTAAACAATAAGGCATGATAAATAAAATAGACTTTATTTTCAAAACCCATTGTTTTATTTCTTTCGCAGACAAGATTTTAGGCTTGTCTATCTTGAAAGCATGTGGAGATGACAAATTGAATATGTATTTCTCAAATGTTCTAATTTGACTTTTAAAGGATAGAAAGAATTGTGGTAAGAGGAGAAAAAGCTGGTTTCCAGCATTTTCTCCTTTTCCCCCAATGTTTTCAAAAGCTTCCCTCTTTCCTCAGGGCTGTTATAACACAAGAGATGTATGGTGATGGAAACACTTATTTAGAAGTTTAGTCCCCAGCTACACAGTAAATTTTACTGTTTTAAAGAATCAAAATCCAATGGTTCACCAAATAATCCTGTGTGTTTTAATGACCCTGGTGAATATGGCTTTCAAAGACAAGGTGGGAAAAGAAGAAAATGCTTGTAACCAGCATTTTATCAACATTTTATTCCTTTTCCCATAACGTTTTCTAATCTTTCTATGATTGATTACATTAAGTGGACAATACTTTAATTGTTGTCTGCAAATGCTTTAGATTTGGACAAGTTTCTAATTATGTTGTTTGGTAAAGAGTTAACAAAAGGTCCAGATAAGGGGTCATCAGAGTTTTCACTCTTTTCCCTCAGTATTTTCTTGCCTTTCAAAGAATTTCGATCATTTGAGCAAGATTTAATTTTTTGTCTGCAAATTCTTCCAATATTGATAAGTCTGAAAAAAATTTTCGTCTGGTTAAGGATTTGACACCACATATACATGTATATAACCTAATCTCACCTTTGGTCTTGCTAGGAAACTCAAATTGGCCTATACTGTATCATGTAGACAGAACAAGAGATGGGGAGACCTTTGCCAGCAGATCTGTGAAAGCTACGCAGGATGGGAAAGCAGTATTCACCATGCAGTCATCATTTAAATTGGACGAGCCACAAGGTTACTCCTTTCAGATGGAAATGCCAAAAGTGAAAGGGCCAGAAAATTTCATTAATTCACATGAACTATTGCGTATAAGATTACAGTAAGTTGTGATTTCAGTGTATAACCATATTTAGCCTATAAAATCTCCTCCACTAGTGATTTAACTATTTACCAAACAACAAAATTTTAAACTGGTCCAAATTGAAAGCATTTGCAGAAGACAATTTCAATGTGGCTCAAATGATGGAATTTGTTTTAGATGTGGTAGAAAACATAGTGGGAAAAGGAGAAAATGCTGGTTACCAGCATTTTCTCCTTTTCCCACTATGTTTTCAAAAGCCTTCAATGTTAGGGTCTTTTAAACTTGGGATTGTGTGGTAAAGGGTTAAATTTATGACTTATTTTTGATAATACACTAGTGTATTATTGTTTTTTTGCATTCCAGTTCTTGTTAATTTGTAGTTATGAGTGTGTGAATCCAGGAAAACCAACCACAGCATGTGCCAGAACTTTTACTACCTAACAGTTTTGCAGAAAAATGACATAATTGTTGCTAGGATGGATGTATATGCCTTAAAAAGTTTTATGATTTTCATGTTTATTAACAACAAGAAATGCGGTGAAAGTTATTTAAAATCAACAAAATTGTGGGAACATTTTGAATTTCTCTCTCTATAGACTGATTCATTCAACTTTGGATGTAAATGTGGCAGAGCTATCTTCCTGTGTATGTATAAATTTCAAGCTCAACTACATCTTTAAAAATGGACCTGTGAACAGTATATTGGCTGTAGGTGATGATGCATGATACCTGTTTGTCATTTGTTTTACAATGAATTTTAGAACCTCACATTCATATTTATGCTTCTTCATTTTTAGCTCCACTGGCCGAAGGCCAGCGGGCTTATGTCATGGCCCGGTGTCCGTCGTGCGTCCGTGCGTCCGTCCGTGCGTTAACTTTTATTTCAAACATCTTCTTCTCTGAAACTACCCATCCAATTTTCATGAAACTTCATAGAAATTATCCTGCCATGGTCCTCTTCAGAATTTATTGAAAGAATTTGATTCCTTCAAAAACTCTGGTTGCCATGGCAACAAAACTAAAAAATATTGGAAATCTTTAAAAATCTTCTTGTCTGAAACCATAAGGCATAGGGCTACCAAATTTGGCATGTAGCTTTATGTAGTAGACCTCTATCAAGTTTCTTCAAGTTATAGCCCTGGGCTCAAAATTGGCTCTGCCCTAGGGGTCACAAGTTTTACATAGGCTTATATAGAGAAAACTTTAAAAATCTTCCTGTACCTAGCCATAAGGCCTAGAGCTGCCAAATGTTGCATGTAGCTATATCTAGTGGGTCTCTACCAAGCGGGCCAAAATTTTAGCCCTGGGGTCAAAATTGGCCCTGCTGCAGGGGTCACAAGTTTTACATGGGCTTACATAGTGACAACTTAAGAAATCTTCCTGTTTTGATTTTTTTTTTTTTTTTTTTTTTTTGAAATTAGCCTTGCATCAGAGGCCTTATGTTTTACAGAGGCTTCATATGGACAAAACTTGAAAATCACCTTATTTATAACTGTACAGCATAGACCTGTATCATTTTGGCATGTGGCTTTATCTTGTGGACCTCTACCAGGCTTCAAGCAATTATAGCTCTGGGATCAAAAATGGCCTTGCCCTGCGGGTCTCAACTTTCACATGGGCTTTTACAGAGAAAACTTTGTAAGTCTTTATTTTGAAACCATTTGGCTCAGAATTGAAATGTTTAGTATTTATGGTTTATATTTATAAGCGAGTGGAGCGATACAGGGCCATCATGGCCCTCTTGTTATCAAATTCTGTGAGACTAGAATGTTTATGATGCTCTCCAAGGCTCATGTCATATAATTTTAGTCAACTTGTTTGATAACAAGAGCACCGCATGGGGGTGCCAACATGTGGCAGCAGTAACTTGATTTTCAGTGAAAATTCTACGTCAGAAAAGGGGCATAACTGTGTCAAAAATAGTTTCATGGTTACCTGCTCTCGCTATATGGATTCCCCTTTTGATTGTTAACAACTTGTCCAAGTTTGAAGTTCATATCTTCTGTAATGACAGAGATAAAGTTGGGATTGTGTGGTAAAGGGCTGAAAGTTTATTGATTTTTTCAGAGAAGAGGACATTTCAGACAGAGAAAGAGATTTCATAAACAGAACCATCTCAGATGACATTCCTGTACTTATACGGCCTCTTGACCCGGAACGATACTACCGACTTAAGCCTGGAGATCCAGTCAGAATGCAGTGGATGAAAGCTAATGGATATATAGGTATAATTTTTAAAGAATTTGTAATTGTTTAATCTTGTAAAGAAGCTCAGCCCTGTAATGCAGTAGTAGTCTACAGGACTTTGGACAAGGAGGTTGCTGGTACAAATCCTCAACCTTCTTTCCAGGGATTGATGAAAGTTATTTGCAACAGGATTCATTCCTCTCTCTGATCTGATCATTGTTTTGATGATAGTTTTGTATGAAAGCAGCCAGTGGTTTCAGGTGAATATTGTTTGAACTACTGGTAAAAGAAATTGGAGGAAAGCAGAATAGGCAGGTGCACTGGACGCCAGGATATAAACTAATATAATGTTGAAAATGGGATTAACCCTATCCAAAAAATCCTTAGTTTGACAATCCTGAGGAAGAAGGCATTTGAAAACATTGTGGGAAATGGAGAAAATACTAGTAACCAGCATTTTTCTCCATTGTCCATGTTTTTTACCCTTTTGTTGTATGCAGATGCTTTGAATTTGGACAAGTCTTCATTTCTGTCACCTTGCAAAGAGATAAACACCAGACAAAAAAACCTTGTATACAGAATTTTACAAACTTCATTGTTTGACATTGATTAATTTACCTGATGAACATTTTCTCCTTACAGTCAACCACTTTAGAAAACATGGTGAAAAGAAGAAATTTGTTTAGAAAGAGCAATTTCTCCTTTTGCCTCAACATGTCCCAATGTACATGTATTCAGGTATCAACCCCAGCCCCATATGGAGTCCTCTTTCAAATTGAAAGCATTTGCAAAGGACAAATTGAATTTGGCTCAAATGATGAGCTTCGTCACTGAAAAGGGTAGAAAACATTATGTGAAATGGAGAAAATACTAAATACCAGCATTTTCTCCTTTTCCTACAAAGTATACAAAACCCTTGTTTCCTCAGGGTCATTAAAACATAGGATTGTCTGGTAAATTGTTAACTCTTCACCAGATGCAAAATTTTAGACTTGTTCACATCGGAAGCATTGCAGACGACATATTCAGTATGGCTCGAATGATGGGATTTGTCTTTGCTGGTTACCAGCATTTTTCCCTTTTCCTGCAATACTTTCAAAGGCTATCTTCTCCAAGGTTGTTTAAACTTGGGACTGTATGGTAAAGGGTTGACTCTTAACCATGCAACAAAAATATAGACATGTCCAAATTAAAACCATTTGCAGGTGACAATTTAAGTGCGACTCAAATGATGTAATGAGTCTTTGAAAGGGTAGGAAACATTGTGGGAAAAGAAGAAAATGCTGGTTACCAGCATTTTCTCCTTTTCCCAAAATGTTTTCAAAAGCTTTTTTCTCAGTGTTGTTAAAACTCAGGATTGAGTGGTAAACGGTTAAACACAGGAGTACTCTGATTTCAGGTGATGATAACAAACTGCATCAATGTGTCGCTGCATACATGTCAGACTTCTCCCTGCTTGGCACAGCCTTGCAGCCAGGTGGTAACGAATATGAAATAAAGTTCATGACCTCATTAGATCACACGATCTGGTTTCACAACACATTTAGAGCTGATGAGTGGATGTTATTTGAAAGTTTCAGTCCAGCCTGTGGTAAGATGAATCTGATTTAACCCCACTATTGTGCAAATAGTTTTTTATCTCCACTGTCTGTTGTGCATCTGTCCATTCCTCTGTCTGTCCTTGTGTGCGTTAACTTTTTTTTTTTTTCAAACATCTTCTTCTCTGAAACTACTCATTCAATTTTGATGAAACGTTACAGAAATGGTCCTGCCATGGCCCTCTTCAGAACTCCTTCAAAGAATTTGATTCCAATGAAAACTCTGGTTGCTAGGGCAACAAAACTGAAAAATATTGAAAATCTTTAAAACTCTTATGTCAGAAACCATATGGCCTAGGGCTACCAAATGTGGTAAGAAGCTTTATCTAATAGATGTCTACCAATTTCATTGAAATTATAGCCCTGGGGTCAGAATTGGCCCTGCCCCAGGGATCACAAATTTTACATGGGCTTATATAGGGAAAACTTTAAAAATCTCCTAGTCCAAAACCATAAGGCCTGGGGCTATCAAATTTTGCATGTAGCTTCATCTAATGGATCTCTACTAATTTCTGCAAATTATAGCCCTGGGGCCAAAATTGGCCCCGCCCTGGGGGTTACAAGTTTTACATGGGCTTATATAGGGAAAAACTTTAAGAATCTTCTCATTCTAAACTGTATGGCCTAGGGCTACTAAAGTTAGCTTGTAGCTTCATCTGATGGATGTTAACTTCGATTTTTCAAATTATAACCCTGGGGCCAAAATTGGCCCTGCCTCTGGGTTCACAAGTTTTTCATGGGCATATCTAGAGAAAACTTTTAAAATCTTCTGGTTCTAAATCATATGGTCTAGGGCTACCAAAATTGGCATGTAGCTCCATCTTATAGACCTCTTCTAAGATTCTTCAAATTATAGCCCTAGGCGAAAATTGGCCCTGCCCGAGGGTCACAAGTTTTACATGGGCTTATATTGGGAAAACTTAAGAATCTTCTGGTTCTAAACCATATGGCTTCACCTAATGGACCTATACTAAGATTCTACAAATGATAGCCCTTGGCCAAAATTGGCCCTGTCCTGGGGATCACAATTTTACAAGGGCTTTATAGTAATTACTTTGAAATCTTCTTGTTCCTAGTTGTAAGGCCTAGGGCTACCAAATTTGGCATATAGCTTCATCTAGTAGATCTCTTGTAAATTTGTTCAAAATTTAGCCATTGTTCAAATCAAAATAAACCCTCTCATGTTTTATTAAGGAAACATTGAAAATGAACTTTTGTTTATTACCATACAGCCTAGACCTATATTATTTGAAATGTGGTTGTATCTTGTTGACCTCTACAAGGATTCAATTATTTATAGCTTGAAATTTTAATTTTTTAGGTAAAAAATGGACTCGCCCTGGGTCACAATTTTCACATGGGCTTCTGTAGAGAAACCTTAACAGTCTTCTTGTTTGAAACCTTTCGGCCTAGAATTGTAATATTTGGTGTGTATGGTTTGTACAAATTAGCCAGTGGAGCAATACAGGGCCATCATGGCCCTCTTATTTTATCGATACCAATTAAAAGAGCAAAGTCTCTCTTTTCAAATTTTGTCTCATGTGGATTTTGTGCCAAAGTTTAGTAGGTACATGTATAAAAATAGCCTACACACTAACTCATGACCAGATGACAAAATTTCAGACTTTTTCATTTGTAGACAAGAAAACAGTTGGAGCTTAGTTGAAGGAATTTGTTTTTGAAAGGATAGAAAATATTGTTGGAAAAGAGAGAAAATGTTTGTTACCAGCATTTTCTCAGAATGTTTTCAAAAGCCTTCTACTCCAGGTAGTCAAAACATAGGATTGTTTGGTAAAGGGTGAAAGTATAATTATGTGTTAAAACTTACAGTAGTAAATATACCAAATATTATGACATTGTTGAGGTAACTTTCGTGGTGGTTGTGTTTGCTCCAAGCCAAGAAAAATATGATATTGCAGGAGACTGAATGTCAAATGTGATGTCAAAATTTTGTTACAGTTTTCTTACCAAAGGAGAAGCAAATACAAGCACCAGGAAAGTTGTTACAACATACTATTCTATTTAGTATATACCAACAATTTTCAACAACAGAATGTTTAAATTATTACCAACTTTTTTTCGAAAACTGTCAAAAAAATAAAACATACTGATTTCATTGGAAGTAAATTTTTATGAGTAGCGGATAAATACTATAGGATAACATTTTGACCAAACAAATCACAAACCAGTATATGTATGTGTTCCTTGCACAAGGTACACATCTTATCATATTTGGAACCATGTTTGACACTGTGAAGATACAGATTTTTTTCCATGGTGTGTGATTTTATCTGTGTGCTATGCATGTCTTTGAGCTTGAAAGTTTATTATGTACCGTTACATAATAAAAGTGAATATGGTTACATGGAAACGTGATTTAGGGCCCAGAGGTGTAAGCATTCAATATCAGCTGCTGATGCTCATCAAATGTGAGTGTCCTTTGGCAAGGCACAGCACATCTAAAATGTATTGCTAAAGCAACCCTGGAGAGATGTGAATAGATAAGGTCAGGGTCACTTGCTTGAATCTTCAGCATGGCCAATATCTGTCCAAGGATTGATGGTAGTCAGTGCAACAGGACTGATTCCCCTCGCACAGCTGATCATTGTTTAGATTATGATAATGTGGGAAAGCAGCCAGCAGCTTTGGAAGAATGTTGTGCAGGGTGTTGGTAAAAGGAACTCCAGGAAAGCATGCATAGCTGGATTGGCCATAGCAATATAACTTAACATCAATTAACATTAACAACAGCCTTAAACATCTTACATACAAAGATAAGGACAAAAGCACTTGTAGTTATACAGTAATGTTTAGAACATATATATGGCATAATTATACCCCCCAAAACTCTGTTTGGGGGGTATATAGGAGTCAGCTTGTCGGTCGGTCCGTCGGTCCATCCGTCCGTCGGTCCGTCCGTCGGTCGGTCGGTCTGTAGCTTTTTGTCCGCTCTATTTCTCATAAACTACTGGACGAATTTTATTTAAACTTAACAGGTAAACTCAGTGTCAAGCAGAGATGTGCATATGAAATGTTGGTTATGGTTCATTGATTTTTCACTGAGTTATGGCCCTTTCATGAAATTTCTTGTCCGCTCTTTTTCTCATCAACTATTGGACCGATTTGGTTCAAACTACACAAATAGACTCAGTATCAAGCAGAGATGTGCATATCCTATTTTGGTTATGGTTTATTTAGGTTTCATGGAGTTATGGCCCTTTGATAATTCTGGACAAATTTCTTTCAAACTTCATGGATAGACTTTGCACTCAGCAAAGGTGTGCATATCATAAATTGTTCTTAGTTAATTAAATAAAATTTACAAGAGCTTAGCCCTTTTTGTCGTTGTCTTTATGACGGTGCCCTTGCTGAATTGATAAAAATAAAGTATACTTTTGATAGAATACTTTTAACACAGCTTCTTTGTCATGCTTACTTTCAAAAACTATCACTCCAAATAATTTCTTTCAAAATGATTTCCATACAATATTTTTGCCTTTTCTAAATTCTTAAAATCAATTCAGCAAATGTGACTTACCTCCTATAGGTGGGCACTGGTAACAAAACCACCTTTACTAAGTTTGCTTTAGTGCAGATGTTGCTTTATGTGTTGTATGTGTCTGCATGTGTGTGTTATGTAACCTTGTCTTCTGTTTACTCATGCTTATCATATATTTGCACTCAAGCTTTAGATATAGTCACCCTTGTAGACACCTTTGCATGATTTTATTACACAACAGAGTCATTATGAAAAATGAACTGCATCTTTCATCCATCATTATTATCCTTGGACAGGTATTATTGATCATGAACTTCATTATACCCCCCAAAACTCTGTTTGGGGGGGTATATAGGAGTCAGCTTGTCGGTCCGTCGGTCAGTCCGTCCGTCGGTACGTCCGTCCGTCGGTCGGTCTGTAGCTTTTTGTCCGCTCTATTTCTCATAAACTATTGGACGAATTTTATTCAAACTTCACAGGTAGACTCAGTATCAAGCAGAGATGTGCATATGAAATGTTGGTTATGGTTCATTGATTTTTCACTGAGTTATGGCCCTTTCATGAAATTTCTTGTCCGCTCTTTTTCTCATCAACTATTGGACAGATTTGGTTCAAACTACACAAGTAGACTCAGTATAAAGCAGAGATGTGCATATCCTTTTTTGGTTATGGTTTATTGAGGTTTCATGGAGTTATGGCCCTTTGATGATTCTGGACACCGTCGGTCGGTCTGTAGCTTTTTGTCCGCTCTATTTCTCATAAACTACTGGACAAATTTTATTCAAACTTCACAGGTAGACTCAGTATCAAGCAGAGATGTGCATATGAAATGTTGGTTATGGTTCATTGATTTTTCACTGAGTTATGGCCCTTTCATGAAATTTCTTGTCCGCTCTTTTTCTCATCAACTATTGGACAGATTTGGTTCAAACTACACAAGTAGACTCAGTATAAAGCAGAGATGTGCATATTCTATTTTGGTTATGGTCTATGTAGGTTTCATGGAGTTATGGCCCTTTGATGATTCTGGACACCGTCGGTCGGTCTGTAGCTTTTTGTCCGCTCTATTTCTCATAAACTACTGGACGAATTTTATTCAAACTTCACAGGTAGACTCAGTATCAAGCAGAGATGTGCATATGAAATGTTGGTTATGGTTCATTGATTTTTCACTGAGTTATGGCCCTTTCATGAAATTTCTTGTCCGCTCTTTTCCTCATCAACTATTAGACAGATTTGGTTCAAACTACACAAATAGACTCAGTATCAAGCAGAGATGTGCATATCCTATTTTGGTTATGGTTTATTCAGGTTTCATGGAGTTATGGCCCTTTGATGATTCTGGACAAATTTCTTTCAAACTTCATGGATAGACTTTGCACTCAGCAAAGATGTGCATATCATAAATTGTTCTTAGTTAATTAAATAAAATTTCCAAGAGCTAAGCCCTTTTTTGTCGTTCTCTTTATGACGGTGCCCTTGCTGAATTGATGAAAATAAATTATACTTTTGATAGAATACTTTTAACACAGCTGTCCGTCCGTTGGTCGGTCTGTAGCTTTTTGTCCGCTCTATTTCTCATAAACTATTGGACGAATCTTATTCAAACTTCACAGGTAGACTCAGTATCAAGCAGAGATGTGCATATGAAATGTTGGTTATGGTTCATTGATTTTTCACTGAGTTATGGCCCTTTCATGAAATTTCTTGTCCGCTCTTTTTCTCATCAACTATAGGACAGATTTGGTTCAAACTACACAAATAGACTCAGTATCAAGCAAAGATGTGCATATCCTATTTTGGTTATGGTTTATTTAGGTTTCATGGAGTTATGGCCCTTTGATGATTCTGGACAAATTTCTTTCAAACTTCATGGATAGACTTTGCACTCAGCAAAGATGTGCATATCATAAATTGTTCTTAGTTAATTAAATAAAATTTCCAAGAGCTAAGCCCTTTTTTGTCGTTCTCTTATGATAGATTCCTACACCTGTAGATAGTTAACAGTAGACTTACCATCACTAACCATCACTAGTAAGTTTTCATGTCACTTCACTTATGTCATGTCATGTCAATTTCATCTTTTCATCGGAAGTTTACTCAAATATAAGACAGATTAATCTTTCAGATATGTTTGGAAAAGGAGAAAATGCTGATTACCAGCACTTACTACTTTCTACACAAAATTGGAAAGATTAATCTTTGCAGTTACTTGGGAAAAAAATGAAATGATGATTACAAGCATTTACTACGTTCTCCACAACTATTCCAAGTCTTCAACTTGTGATCTGTTAAAATAGATACCAATACCGTACGGAAACTAACGAAAGCAACATTTTTTGCGGTTCCGCTTCGGCTTCGCTGCGGTTTCAGTGCATTCCGTATTATATGACTAAAAAGGAAAACATTGTAAACATCGTGAGCAATGGCTTCTGTATTTACAATGTTTTCTTAAGTTTATTACTTTCGGTTCAGTTCAGTTACTATTACGGTTCCGATTCGGTTCGGAGGTTGCTTTCGTTAGTTTCCGTACTGTATAAGTAAGATGTAGAGTCTGGTCAAAAACATTGCATGAAAAGACATTTGTTGTCTGCAAAACCTTTTCATTTAAACCAATCTCAATTTGTCCAGCTGGTAAAAAAAAATGTATCAAGTAAGTTTTATTCTCTCCAAGTCTTTAGTCTGTAACAAAGAGTAATTCTTTGGCAAGAAGCCATTGCAGGATATTCATCACCTTCAGTGATAGCTCTGGTATAATTGACTCTCCAGTCACTTATTTTGCATTCCTGTGACATTAATCTGTTTTGTGACAAGGAGCTGTTGGGGGGTATGATCACGTTTAGTGATAGCTCTAGTTCTATTTACAGGGTATGGAAAAGCATTATGTACAGGTCGGGTTTGGAAACAGGATGGAACTCTTGCAATGTCTGTCTCACAAGAAGGGGTGATAAGAACTCAACCAATCCATAAACTTTAGTCTGTAACCCTTTGCCGTACAATCCAAAGTTTTAACAAAAGAAAGAGAGAAAGCTTTCAAAAACACTGTGGGAAAATGAGAAAATGCTGGATACCAGCATTTTCACCCCTTCCCACAATGTTTTATACCCTTCCCAGGGCAAATCACATCATTTGAATAAAACTAAATTTGTTGTCTGCAATGCTTTCAATTTAGACAAATCCAAAATTTGTTGTTTGGTAAAGAGTCAAGTCTACTATACGACAACAGTTTAGACTGGTCCAACTTGTAAGCAATTTCAGAGTACAAAATAAATGTGACTCAGAAATTAAAATTTGTTTTTGAGAGGGTAGAAAATGTTGTGGGAAAAGGAGAAAATGCTGGTAGCCAGGATTTTCTCCTTTTGCCACAATGTTTTCAAAAGCTTTCTTTCTCAGGGTTGTTAAAACTCGGCATTGTGTGTTAAAGGGTTTATCTGCTATCAAATGATGCCTTTTTTCTAATGACCCTGAGGACGTCAGCTTTTGTAAAGGTTGTGAAAAGCAACTGTTACTTTTTCCACAATTTTCCACAAAAAAAGTCTTTAATAGAGGCCAGAAGTAACCATTTACGGAACAATCCCTGGGGAAGGAAACTTTTGAAAACAGAGTTGGAAAAATAAAAATACTGATTACTAGTATCAACTTTTCTCCTTTTCCAACAATGTGTGTGTTCTACCCTTTAGGAAACAAATGCAATTGTTTTAGTGACATTTAATCAGTTGTCTAAAAATGTTTTCAATTGGACAAGACTTCTAAAATTTTGTCATTTGGACTTAACTTCAAAAGCTCAGTGGCTAACGTTCTGAGCATTAAACGAGGTGGTTGCTAGTTCAAATCCCGAGCTTGGTCTGTTTCTTTCTGGGGAGTGATGGTAGTCATTGCAATAGGATTCATTCATCTCTCACAGATGAATGTTATTTAGATCATGGTTATGTTTGAAAGCTAAATACTGTGTAAAGGGCTGGCTAAAGAAACTCAAGGAAAGCACGGATAGGTGCACTGACAACCAAGATATCACTGAAACTCCAGGAAAGCATGGATAGGTGCATTGGGTACCAAGATATAACTGAAATAACATTGGCAATAGCAGTAAACACCATAGGATCTTTAACCAAAGTGCTCTTGTATATTACTAATGGGTAAAAACTTCAAAGTCAGATACCTACATGTATATTGTGATTTATGTGCTTATAAATTCACCGTTGAAAAGATCAGATTATAAGTTGCTGCTACCTTTTTTACAATTGATCAAGAAGCAAGTACGAAATGTTTTTTTTTTTTTTTTTTTTCATTTCCATGCACATTGACTCTCTACCAAACAATTTCTTAATTCAACAATCTTGATGAATGAAACTAGTGAAAACATTGCTGGAAAAGGAGAAAATGCTGGTAACCAGCATTTTCTTCTCTACAGACAATAGTGTCTACCCATTTCCCTCATTTGAGCACAAATAATGTCTCATCTGTGCATACTTTCAATTTGGGGAACTCCAAAGTGTTGTTGTATGGTAAAGAGTTAAGTTATTTATGATTAGAGCACTACCTCATTTTATTGTTAAATGATCTTGTTGAATTTTAATCCGATATATTTATTAAATCTGTATGGAAAAAAAATTTAAAGGTTGTTTTTTACTTCTAATTTTGAACTTTTACCCAACATTCCTATGTTTTCATGATCCTCTGGAAGAAAGCTCTAAGAAACATTTGAGAAAATGGGAAAATGCTAGTAACCAGTAACAGTATTTCCTCTTTTTCCACATTGTATCCTACTCACTGAAAGGCAAAGTCCATCATCTGAACCACATTCACTTTGATGCCTTCAATGCTTTTCACCCTTTACCACACAGTCCGGAGGTTTACCAACTTTGAAGAAAAGGCCCTTTGAAAGCATTGCGGGGGAAAGGAGAAATCAGCATTTTCTCCATTTTCACAGTATTTTCTGCCTTTTTACAGATAAATTCAATAATTTGAGCCACAGCTAACGCTTCCAAGCTGGACAACTCTATAATTTTGTTGTGTATAGAGTTAATTTGGATAGCTCAAAAACTGTCTTCTCATTTGAGCATCACAGAATTTGTCATCTTTAGATAAATCACATGTATTATGATTTGGACAAGATTAAAATGTTCAAAAGGAGTTCTGTATTGACAAATAACTGAACACTCTTCTATTGAATCATAATCATATTAAATCTAGACAAAAAATATGCCACAGCATCAAATATAAAGCCACCAGCCCCCGTAGCTCAGTCAGTAGCGTACAGAACTTGAGAACAGGAGGTTGCTGGTTCGATCCCCAGCTTGGCCAATTTCTTTCCGAGGATTGAGGATAATCATTGCTACAGGATTCATTCCTCTCTCACCGCTGACCATTGTTTCGACTATGGTTATGTGGGAAAGCAGCCAGTGGCTTGGAAAGAATACTGTGCGGAGTACTGGTAAAAGAAACTCCAGGAAAGTATGGATAGGTGCTCTGGCCGCCGCAATATAACTGAAATAAAAAATGTTGAAAACGGCACTAAACCCCATACAATCAATCGATCAAATATAAAACTAGTCTATGTAATCATACATAAGCTACAACATATATAATTTTTATGAACACAGATTTGATAAATCATCACAACATGCAATAAACAGGGATATAATAACTAAAATAAACCTATCAACCTTTGCAGACAAGTTTTGGATACATACAAATACATGGACATCAGAGAACTACACCAGAAACACTGGTAAACACTTTGATAAAATTTTGGCCTTTTCCTAACTGACAGCAATTTCAGACAAGAAATTGAGTGTTGTTCAAGTGATGGGTTTTGTGTTTGAAAAGGTAGAAAAATTGTAGGAAAAGGAGAAAATGCTGGTAACCAGCATTTTCTCCTTTACCCAGAATGTTTTCTACCTTTTCAAAGACAAATCACATTACTGAAGCCACAGCCATTTTGTTGTCTGCAAGTTCATTCAATTTGGAACAGTCTAAAATTTTGTCATCTGGTAAAGAGTTGAGATTCATGAACAGGGTACATACAATTTAACTTTTAAATGGCCCTCATGGTTTTCTCATATTTGACCAAATGACCAACTTTTCTATCCAAAATGCCATTTTGTAACTGTCCAAGATATTATCAAGACATTCTGACCAAGTTTTTTTAGCATCAGACTGAAATGGTGGTCTCTACTGGTCATTATGAGCTATTTCTAAGATTTGACCTGGTGACCTACTTTTTCACTTCATGGTGACCCTTTATCAAACTAAGATACCATTACCCCTTTACAACATGATCCTGAGTTTTAAGGACCCTAAGGAAGAAGGCTTTAGAAAACATTGTGGGAAAAGGAGAATATGCTAGTAACCAGCATTTTCCTCTTTTCCCACAATGTTTTCTACCCCATCAGAGCGCTTGAGCTCACTTGTACCAATTTTGAGTAGGTTGTCTATAGTTGTTTGAATTTGAAAGAGTCTAAAATTTGTCCTCTGGGAAAAGGTTAACTCTTTACCAAACGACATAATTTTAGACTGGTTCAAATTGAAAGCATTTGCAGACGACAAAATAAATATGAACGGACAATTAAAATTTGTTTTGGGAATGGTAGAAAACATTGTGGGAAAAGGAGAAAATGCTGGTTACCAGCATTTTCTCCTTTTCCCACAATGTTTTCAAAAGGATTCTTTCACAGGGTCGTTAAAAGTCGGGATTGTGCGGTAAAGGGTTAAATGATAAAACAGTCTGATTTATGTAGGTCAAGACGTAGCAGCTAGATAAAAGAAGATAAAAAGAATTAACATAAATGGCATGTTCTCAGAGGCAAAACAAACTTTTGAAAAGATGTCATTTAACCCTTTACCAGACGACAAAATTTTAGCCTTGTCCAAATTGAAAGCATTTGCAGACGACAATTTCCATGTGGCTCAAATGGCGCAATTTTACCTTGATAGGGTAGAAAACATTGTGGGAAAAGGAGAAAATGCTGGTTACCAGCATTTTCTCCTTTTCCCACAATGTTTTCAAAAGGTCTCTTTTCCAGGATCGTTAAAAGGCGTCACTGTACGGGAAAGGGTTAAGCTTAATTTAGAAGGACTGAATAGTATTACAGACTAGCAATAGAGGCATTAGTCACAGATTCAACGACAGGAACTTACCTCTTTACCGCAGAATCCCAAGTTTTAACGACCCTTGGGAAAAAGCCTTTTGAAAACATTGTGGGAAAAGGAGAAAATGCTGGTAACCAGCATTTTCTCCTTTTCCCACAATGTTTTCTATCCTATGAAAGACAAATTTCATTTTTTGAGCTACATTTGATATGTCATCTGCAAATGCTTTCAGCTCAGACCAGTCTAAGGTTTTATCGTTTGGTAAAGAGTTAACATGCACACTTATTTGGAGAAGTCAGTCTAAAGTATGGGAATATCTGCGTGGAGTTCAGTTTATGAAATTCATAGCCGACCTGGTAAGCTAATAGCAACATAAACAGCACTTGGTAAGATTTTCTTTTTAGCATTTTTGGTTTTCAAAAGCCTTCTCTCTACAGGTCATTAAAAGCACAAGATTGTCTGGTAAAGGATGACCTGTAGGACGTGGCTTCAAAATTAGTTAACCCATGACTACACAATCCAGAGTTTTAACGACCCTGAGGAAGTAGGCTTTTGAAAACCTTGTTGGAAAAGGAGAAAATGCTGGTAACCAGCATTTTCTCCTTTTCCCTCAATGTTTTCTCCTGTTTCATAAACAGAAATCACCCTTTATGCTACATTTAATTTGTTGTCTGCAAATGCTTTGAATTTGGACGAGTCTAAAACTTTGTTGATTGGTAAAGAGTTTGAGAAAAAAGATACCTGCTTATGTTTAACCCTTTACCATACATAAAAAAAAAATTGACATGTCCAAGGTGCAAGCGTTTGCAGACGATACAATATATGCGGCTTATATTATGGGATTTTGTTTTTGAAAGGATAGAAAAGATTGTGAGAAAAGAAGAAAATGCTGTTAACAAACATTTTCTCCCTTTCCCACAACGTTTTCAAGGGCAAATTTCAGGTATATAGAACTACTAATAAAAGACTAGACACACACAGAACACAGCTGTTAAAAGCATTAACCCTTTCCCAAACAAGCCCTGGTTTTCACGTGTCTGCAGTACAAGTCTTTTGAAAACACTGTGGGAAAAGGAGAAATTGCTCGTAACGAGCAATTTCTCCTTTTCCCACAATGTTTTCTACCCTTTTTGATAACTTTCTGCCATTTTCATCAAATTTAAAATTGTTGTCTGCAAACTCTTTGAATTTGGACCAGTCCAAAGTTTGTCATTTGGGAAAGGGTTAAAATTGGAGATAAGGCAACTGCTTGTGTTTAATTCTTTACCACACAATCATTAGTTTTAACGACCCTGAGAGAGAAGGCTTTTGAAAACGTGGGAAAAGAAGAAAATGCTGGTAACAAGAATTTTCTCCTTTTCCCATGCTTTCTACCTTATCAGAGAGAAAAATCATCATTTAAGCAACATTAGATTTGTTGTCTGTGAGTGTTTTCAATTTGTGCAGTCCAAAATTTTGTCGTTTGGTAAAGATTGAACTATTTCTCCTTTCATTTGACATCCCATTTCATTCAGTTAATGCTCTTATCTTTTCCTTCATATATTTCCCATGTGTATCATATTGGTTATAACTAAAAATAGAGTATACAAGTAGCAAAAAAATCACACTTTATAAATGAACACATAGTTGTTTGTTTGTCGAGGAAGATTCTTACTCTATCATAGTCGAAGTGATAAAATGAAAATAAGAGTTCGGATTGTTTATATGCTTGGGTGGAGTTTTGCCCAGCTTTCAACACTTATTCATTCACATCAGAGCAACAGCTTATTTATTTGTGCCTTTTGTTCAGTGTGGCTATGCATTGCCTTGCTCAATGGCACTCCCACGATGCAATTTTGAAACTGAAGATTCTGCAAGTTTCTGTTATTTTCATATAGGTAGCCACTTACTTGAACATGAGATAAAAAAGATAATTAGATTGAATTAACCTCCATTTCACTGAAGAGGATCATTATTTGAACTATGCTCTGGCAAAAGGGGGCTTAATGCATCTCCATAATGCATTGTAGCAATCAATGCATAATTATGGATCCATAATACCTACTTTTTTTACCAACCGACTGAATCATGAGCTGGACTGGTCCTTGAACATACAGAAAATTGACCAATAGTGAAAATTTTCGGTCTAGGTCAGCCTGCGTGAACTGCACAGCATGACCTGGGTTGATACTTTTTGCAGATGAATTAAGCCCACTTTTCACAGAGCAAGCCTCGTTTATTTTGTGCAGATTAAAAAATAAATGTTTTGCCTGCCAAAATGTAAATACTGACCTACAACATAAATGTGTCAGATCTACATGATACAATGTATCACTGGTAAAAGATAAAAACTCTGGAATATAGCAAAAAGGCATGCATAAAACATTCATTCTATGGATAAAACCTATAGCTGAATAAACAAGAGGGCCATGTTGGCCATGTATTGCTCCACTTCCCCAACAATAAATGTACCAAACACTTAATTGGCACCAAAAGAGATATTAAACCACAGAAATTTCTGTGTTGCAAGAAAATTTCATATCGAAAGGTCATATCCATTTCGCATACCAAGATGATGGCAGTGAATACAAGCAGTTCTAGTTTAGAATCATTCATACCAAATATCGATGAACTCTGACATAAAGTACTTTGATAAGAAGAATTTAAAATTTAAGTAGCAGAAGAAAAAAAATCTATTATCTATGGCATAAATTGTAATGATTTTGAACAAAAATGGAATGATAGAAACTACATTTCATGTTAAATATTCAGCTCATCTGAGTATAACCCTTAACATCAAAATAAATCGTCACCACTTAAAACTTAACATTTTCTTTTCAAAAAACTTGAATATACAATATCAATTGTATGATATGGCGTGCAACACACGAAAAGGGGCCTTTGGATATAAGCGTAAAAGTGCGTCATCCCAGATCAGCCTGTGCAGTCTGTGACTAATCTGAGATGACATTTCCTTTTTACGAAAGTCTAATGTATGAAAAAATCTTATGTAGTCGTAAAGTGCCGTCTCAGATTAGCCTGCGCAGTGTGCGCAGGCTAATCTGAGACGGCACTTTACGCAAATGTCCGAGGGTCTCATTTCGCATGCTGCTGGCCATACTGCAGTATGATAATCAAAGGAGACAAATGATAAACTGTCATGACAAAACAGGAGTAACTTTCTTTTGAAAAGTATATATGCTTAACTATAGCTTGTTATGAACTATGATTAAGCCAAGCCCAAAACAGCCATGTTCTTTGCGAGAACAAGTTTTATCAAGAAATCTGAAAGAGGTCCACCAAAATATCACTATCCTTATTTGTAGAGAATCCCTATATGCTGTTTTTAAAAAAAAAAAAAAAAATTTCAACAATTTTCAATTTCTTGCAACAGCAAAAGGAGTTTTTAATGAAATTGGATTGGTAGTTTCAGAGAGGATCTTTGAAACAAAAGTTACTGCACATAGAGACACAGGGCACATCGGACAAAGAGCCATGACATAAGCTAGCTAGCCTTTGGTCAGTGGAGCTAAAAATCATTGTATAAAGAGTAATTACAATTAAAATGAACAGCAATACACGTCTAACTCCAGACAACTTTTTGTCTGCTGCAACCACTTCTGTATGCATGAACATTGCTTCAAAAAGAAAAATTGCCTGTAGAAAGCTACTTCTCTTTTTGTTGCAATGTTTTTCAACACTTATTAATGTTTAAAACATTTACTCATTTTATCCATATTTTACAAGGAAGATTAACTGTTTACCAGACAACAAAATTTTTATACTGTTAGCATTTACAGACAACAAACTAAATATGGATAAAATGAAGAAACTTGTCCTTAAAAGGGTAGAAATTATTGTGGGGAAAGGAGAAAATGCTGGTTACCAGCTTTTCTTTCTTTTCCAACAATATTTTCAAAAGCCCCTTTCTCTTTGGTCATTAAACATAGGGTTGTTTAGTTACAGGTTAAGAAGTTATCTATTACATATTAGTTTCAGGACATGCCAAGTTAACCCTTTACAAAACAATCCAGAGTTTTAACAACCCTCAGCTAGAAGCCTTTTGAAAGAATGGTCGGAAAAGGAGAAAATGTCAGTAACCTTTTTCCAAAATCGTTTTCTAGCCTTTCCAGAGACAAATCCCTTCATTTGATTTACATCTACTTTGTTGTCTTGCAAATGCTTTCAACATGGAAAAATCCAAATTCAAATGACTATTGTAGAGCTAAATCAATCTACTATGTTTTTATTCATCAACTATTTAACTTCTTGTATGTATAATAGCTGGCTCCAATCAATGCGCCAATTCCAATCCCTCCAGCAAGATAGGGGGATATCGTCTTGAAATTCTCCCAGATGAGAGTCATCCTCAAATTAGCGATCTCTTTTTCAATCTTCAGAAAAGCCCGGCGTTTTTTGACTTGGATGTAATACTGACATATACATGGACACTTATCAACGGGGAAGTAACGCCTGTCCAGTCCAAGAAGAGTAAGTCTGTTGAGTAAAACTGACAGGCTTATATCTGCGGCTGTAAACATTGGACCAAACAGCCAGAGTTCATCTGATATATCACTTCCAACTGGAACAAAAAAATAACTTCGAAATTCAAGATAAATCACCAAATTCAGAGAGTCAACTACTGTATCTACCATTTAACTCTTTACCAAACAATCCCGACTTTTAACAACCCTGTGAAAGAAGCCTTTTGAAAACATTGTGGGAAAAGGAGAAAATGCTGGTAACCAGCATTTTCTCCTTTTCCCACAATGTTTTCTACCCTTCCCAAAATAAATTTCAATTCTTCAGTCACATTTATTTTGATGTCTGCAAATGCTTTCAATTTGGTTCAGTCTAAAATGTTGTCGTTTGGTAAAGAGTTAAATAGTTAAATGTATCTCTTTATCAGAGAACAAAATGTTAGAATTATCCAAACTGACTGCATTTGTAAACAACTAATTACATGTGGCTCAAATCAAGGGATTGGTCTCTGACTGGGTAGAAAAACTGTGTGAAAATTTTACTCCAAACGTGTTCAAACTTACTGTAGAGTGCTCAAATAATTAGGAAGAGATTAAATCCACATCATCCAAATGAATTTTTGTCATAGGTACATTCAAACTTAGTTTCATACATTTTCTCCTTTTCCCACCATTTTTTTGAAAGCACTCTTTACCTCTTTACCAAAAGACAAAATTTTGGACTACACAAAATTAATGGCATTTGCAGACAACAAAATGTAGCTAACATGATAATTCTGTCTTTGATAGGGTAGAAAACCTTGTTCAAAAAACAGAATACAGGTTTCCAGCATTTTCTCCTTTTCCCACAAAGTCTTTTCAAAAAGCAGTCTCTCCCAGGGTCGTGAGAACCTGGTATTATTTGGTAAAAGGTTATGGCAGATTAGTTTTGAACTGTTGCATGCCTCCCCCAACTGGTAGCACTGTCACTAGATCTGGTACAATAAATTTAACCCTTTCCCAAATGACAAATTTTGGACTGGTCCAAATTGAAAGAGTCTGCAGACGACAATTTTAAATTTGATGAAAATGGCAGAAAGGTCTCAAAAAGGGTAGAAAACACTGTGGGAAAAGGAGAAATTGCTCGTTACGAGCAATTTCTCCTTTTCCCACAGTGTTTTCAAAAGACTTGTACTGCTGACACGTGAAAACCAGGGCTTGTTTGGGAAAGGGTTAAAGGACCATACCATCAGTAATAATCAACAAATTCTTATGAATAATGCACATGGACATGTTCCCATGGTAAAATGGTTTCCATCACAACTTCATCCAAATTGTTTCAATTGACAGACATGGAGATGGACAAAATGATTCTTGTACAGCCCCCTAACATTATCATGAGGGTATTATATAACTACTTATGATTCCTTTTTCTGTAGTCATTCCCTACCTTCTTTGATTTTCCTCAGCTGCTCTTCAATCTCAACAAACAGAGGCGTCAGATCTTCTAGACGTGATCGTACTTGTGACTCATCTGAGATACTGTCAAAACTGTGAGCTGCTGTCTGACTTTTAGCCAGGTATCCATCGCGAAGGTCCGGGTGTTTTGTTGCAAGCTCAGTCAGTAAACTTAATCTTTTCGCAAAGTTTTCTTTTAAAAAAAAGAAAAAAAAAGGGGGCAATAATAACTATAACCCTTTACCACATAATCCCAAGTTTTAACAACCCTTAAAGAGAAGGCTTTTTAAAACATGGTGGGAAAAGGAGAAAATGCTGGTAACCAGCACTTTCTCCTTTTCCCACAATGTTTTCTGCCCTATCAAGGACAGAAATCACTATTAAGTTGAATTTAAATTGTTGTCTGCAAAAGCTTTCAATTTGGTCAAGTCCAAAATTTTATTGTTTGTAAAGAGTTTAACTGCCAAACAACACTTAACTCTTTACCAAACGACAAAATTTTAGACTTGTCCAAATTGAAAGCATTTGCAGACGACAAAATAAATGTGACTCAAACTCAAAAATTTAAAATTTGACTTGGGAAGAGAAGAAAACATTGTAGGAAAAGGAGAAAATGCTGGTTACCAGCATTTTCTCCTTTTCCAACAATGTTTTCAAGAGGCTTTTTCTTCAGGGTCGTTAAAAGCCGGGATCGTGTGGTAAAGGGTTCTTTACCACACAATCCCTACTTTTAACGACCCTGTGAAAGAAGCCTTTTGAAAACATTGTGGGAAAAGGAGAAAATGCTGGTAACCAGCATTTTGTTCTTTTCCCACAATGTTTTCTACCCTTCCCAAATCAAATTTCAATTTTTCAATTACATTTATATTGTCGTCTGCAAATGCTTTCAATTTGGACCAGTCTAAAATTTTGTCGTTTGGTAAAGAGTTAACCGTTAGAATTCTAAATAAATCAAATAGGTCTGTCTTCTTGCCTGAAATGTTCTCAACTCTCTGCCACACAGCTACCACACCACAACTTCAGATTTGCACAAACTTAAAGCATTGGCAGATGCGGAATCAAATGTGACTAAAATGATTGGATGCGTCTTTGATAGGGTAGAAAACTGTGTGGGAAAAGGAGAACATGCTTGGTATCAGCAATTTTCCTTCTTCCCACAATATTTTCAAAAAATTATTCGTACATACAAGGACTGTAGGAAATGATAACGCTTACTTAATTGGTAAATTGGTACACAGGCTTTTTTTTTATTGGGGGGGGTATAAACTGATTTTCATCACTGATTATATTTTAGAATGAAAAAATCAATAATTGTCTTTAATTTAAGACATCTATTTTTTTCTCTTCTGTACTTTACAGGTCATTTGATATGGATTCAATTCAAATATTCATGACTTTGCACACAGCAAAATATTCTAGAAGTACTGTCATTGTCTGCTTGCAACGATCCAAGAAAGAATCTATGTTTCAATCTTCATTTGTAAACTGTAACATATTAGGGCAAAAATACATGTAGTCTGTAATCCTTAATACTTTCAAAACCTTCCCATTTCCTTACCTTTCATACTTCGCTGTACAGCCCCAGGGATAAGACAGCCCGAGGGTGACAGGTGTGGGTGATAAATGACCCCGTATGTTAGAATATCAACTGGAATACTGTCCAATTTTTCTCTCAGTTCTTTCACGTCTTTTCCAAGTTCTGAATTTAGACTGGGCACCAGAGGATGGCCCCCTATGGTTAGAAAAAAAGAAAATACAAAGTGTATTAAATAAAACATAATTCTCAGAAATATACTTCGTTTTGAGAGCAGTGCAGATCCAGATCAGACTGCACAGACTGCGTAGTCTAACCTTTGATCTACACTCTGCAAAAAAAAGCAGCTTCAAAAACAATCTAGATCAAGATCAGGCTTTACATGCAGGGTTCAGGCTTTACATGCAGTGTTGGATCTACAATAACCATAATTTTATTACAAAATTTTTGCCAAAAATGCCTGCAAAAATGGATTATATGGAAAATGCACGGAATGGATCTAAATAGATGTATCAAAATTAAAAAGCCCATTGTATAATTTGAAAATCTGAGGGTTACTCTGTTGTTCAAAAACGTTTCTTTAAAAGGTACGGCTGATATCTCTGTTTTCCAGAAGTGAAATTATTAACTCTTTACCAAACGATCCCATGTTTTCATGACCCTCAGGAAGAGTCCTTTTGAAAACATTGTGGGAAAAGGAGAAAATGCTGGTAACCAGCATTTTCTCCTTTTCCCACTCTGTTTTCTTTCCTTTCATAGACAGAAATCATCCTCTGAGCTACATGTGAAATGTAGCCTGTAAGTGCTTTCAATTTCAGTCAATCCATTTTTTTGTCATTTTGTAAAGACTTAAGTTGAACTACAGCAATTACAACTTGTAGACTGCATTTTTTGTGCAGCAACAGTAGCTCACTTATTAAAATATTGTTGTATAATGAGCAATTTCTACCCTTGCTTCAAAGTTTTCACATTCATTCATGTTGAGTATCTATATTTTTTAAGGATGTATTCAATGTTATCTATTGCAAATTTGTATCAGTTAGTAAGGTGGCAACCCTTAACCCTTTACAACACAAATCTGATTTTTAACAACCCTGAGAAAGAAGGCTTTTGAAAACATTGTGGGAAAAGGAAAAAATGCTGGTAACCAGCAATTCCTTATTTTCCCACTGTTTTCTACCCTATCAAGGACAAATTTCATCATTTGGGTGACATGTAATTTGTCGTCGGCAAAATTAACGCTTACAGCTTGGACAAGCTTAAAATTTTGTAAATTTGGTAAAGGGTTTACAAGCCTTTCACAACTAATGTTGCCTTTGTGGCCAGTGTAGATCAATATGAGACTGCACAAAACGTGCACTGTCCCCTTAAATGGAACATTATAGACAAAAGCGACCTTGAAATTAAACTTGACATTGGGTCTAATTTGACAGCAATGCCTCATACCAGATGCCTCAGCCACACCGCTCACGTAATCTATAATCTCTTGAGGTTCCTTGATGATTTTGTCACCATTTTTCAGAACAGGGATGTGGTTCCCATCTGGATTCAGTTTGACGTACCATGGTTCGTTATGCTGGCCAGAAAACAGGCTTACAAGTTTTGGTTTGAATTTAATGTCTTTTTCATACAGAGCAAACATGACCTGTAAACAAAAACAAAAAGCTTGCCTGTCTGCTGCCATATTTACAAAAATGTTGCCAACTCATTATTAGACAACATTTTGCACACTTCCAAACTGAAAGCATTTTGCAGACGACGTAGTAAATGTGACTCAAAAACTGAAATTTGTCTTTTGAAGGGGGGTAAACATTGAGGGAAAAGGAGAAAATGCTGGATATCAGCATTTTCTCCTTTTCTAATAGCATTGTCAAAAGCCCTCTTCTCCAGATTTGTTAAAATTACGAATTGTTTGGTAAAGGGTTAAATGATCTGACAAATGCATGTACTAACAATAAAACAAAATCATCAGGACAATCACATGTGAACTGCATTATATATAAAGTATATAGAATGCCATAATTATATGAAATGAGATTCAAATGCTAACTTGTTTATTTTGCATGTTCTCAGTTATCCCTGAACCCCTCTTTCTTTGAATTCGGAACACCCCCTCCCTTCCCACTTTTCTAAATGGCCCAAGAAACTTAGATGTTTACCTTCTATTCATTTGAATGGGGGTCAAATGACCATTTTTTTTTTCGACAACTTTATTTCTATTTTCTACATACTATACAAACGCTATTTTCAATATCATATTACAATCGTTCACATTCAAAACAGTATATAAGATACAAAGAATACTAAATAGAAATATAGTTGAAATGACCATTATGAGAAAGTTCAGGATAAAACACTGTGTTCCCATTTCATATGTAATAGTATGAATAATAGGAGAATAAAAGAAGAAGAGCAGTGGAACAGGTGAATTAAAGTACATGTACATGTAGACACCTTGTTAACACTTAAAGTGTCGCCAAATAAACCTTGCAAAATGAACCTAATAGCCTTTTTCAGTCTAGAAAAAAGACCCAAACAATTGCAGTTTCAGGGTTGCTTTTAACTATAATTTTTCAGGAAGGACTTTGTGCTGTCTGATTTTGACCTATGCTGGTGGCAAAGGCAAAAATAGTTGAGAAAGGCGGTTTAAGGATTAACTCTTCACCACAAAACAAAATTTTAGGATTGACAAAATGAAAGCATTTGCAGATCACAAATAAGAGGTGTCTCAAAAGATGGTATTTATCTTTGAAAGGGTAGAAAACATCATGTAAAAAGGGGAAAATGCTAGTATCCACAATTTTTTAGAACTCTTCTTCCTCTGGGCCTTAACTTTTTACCAAGCGACAAAATTCTGGACAGGTCCAAATTGAAAGCCTTTGCAGACGACAAATTATTTGTTGCTCAAATGATAATTTCTGTCTGTGATAGTTTAGAAAACATTGTGAGAAAAGAAGAAAATGCTGGTTACCAGCACTTTCTTCTTTTCCCACAATATTTTCAAAAGTCTCCTTCTTCACTCAGGGTCGTTAAAACTCGGGATTGTGTGGTAAAGAGTTAAAACTAAAGGGCTATCCATAGGCTGTATAGCACAAGTAACTTCTAACAAGAGGGCCAAGATGGCCCTGTATCGCTCCACTGGCTTATAAATATAAACCATAACTACTAAACATTTCAATTCTGAGCCAAATGGTTTCAAAATGAAGACTTACAAAGTTTTCTCTGTAAAAGCCCATGTGAAAGTTGAGACCCACAGGGCAAAGCCATTTTGATCCCAGAGCTATAATTACTTGAACCCTGGTAGAGGTCCACAAGATAAAGCCACATGCCAAAATAATACAAGTCTATGCTGTATAGTTATAAATAGGGTGATTTTCAATTTTTGTCCATATGAAGCCTCTGTAAAACATAAGACCCCTGATGCAAGGCTAATTTCAAAAAAAAAATCTAAACAGGAAGATTTCTTAAGTTGTCACCATGTAAGCCCATGTAAAACTTGTGACCCCTGCCGCGGGGCCAATTTTGACTCCAGGGCTAAAATTTTGGCCCGCTTGGTAGAGGCCCACTAGATATAGCTACATGTAAAATTTGGTAGCTGTAAGCCTTATGGCTAGGTACAGGAAGATTTTTAAAGTTTTCTCTATATAAGCCTATATAAAACTTGTGACCCTTGGGCAGAGCCAATTTTGATCCCAGGGCTATAATTTGAAGAAACTTGATAGAGGTATACTACATAAAGCTACATGCCAAATTTGGTAGCCCTATGCCTTATGGTTTCAGACAAGAAGATTTTTAAAGATTTCCAATATTTTTCAGTTTTGTTGCCATGGCAACCAGAGTTTTTGAAGGAATCAAATTCTTTCAAGAAATTCTGAAGAGGACCATGGCAGGATCATTTCTGTGAAGTTTCATGAAAATCGGATGGGTAGTTTCAAAGAAGATGTTTGAAATAAACGTTAATGCACGGATGGACGCACGCACGCACGCACACACGGACGGACAGACGCACAACGGACACTGGGCCATGACATAAGCCCACTGGCCTTTGGCCAGTAGAGCTAATAACTTACAAAAAATTATAATAGCAAATCTTGCTATTTTTTTAACCTTTTCTTTACCACACAATCCAAATGTCAGCAAACAGAAGCAGATACAATTAAATGGCGGCACATGAACTTGGCACAAAGCAACACTACTGTATTCTTTATCAGTACATGATATGCTTCTGGCCACAAGAGAAAGTCATGGCCACAAGATATCCAGACATTGCCACAGGACAGTTAATCCTTTACCATACAATCTCGAGTTTTTATGACCTTCACGAAGGTTTTTGAAAAAATTGTGGGAAAAAGGAAAAAATGCTGGTTACCAGCATTTTCTCCTCTTTCCACAATGTTCTTAACCTATCTAAGACAGAATTCATCTTTTGAGCCAAATATGTCGTCCGCCAATGTTATCAATTGGGTTAAGTTCAAATTTTGTCATTTGGTTAAAAGTTGAGTCATGGCAAAATATTCTCTTTCTTTCTCACATTTCCCTGCTATGCTGCACTGATTTGCAGACACCGAGCCCCCTTCAAGTCCAAGCATACAGGACTTGAGAACAGTAGGTCGCTGGTTCAATCCCCAGCTCGTCCAATTTCTTTCCAAGAATTGATGATAGTCGTTGTGACAGAATTCATTCCTCTCTCACCGCGGACCATTGTTCCAAAGATGGTTATGTGGGAAAGCAGCCAGTGGCTTGTGCATAGTACTTGTAAAAGAAACTCCAGGAAAGCACGGATAGCTGCACTGACCGCCGAGATATAACTGAAATAATGTTGAATACAGCATTAAACACCGTACAATTAATCAATCAATTAACGTTGTTAGAATGAATTAAAATGATATGATTTGTCTTTGAAATGAAGTGGTAGAAAACCTTGAGGAAAGAGGAGAAAATGCTGGTAGCAACAATGTATTCAAACTTCCTTAGGGCTGTACCAATATTTGTTTGTTTTGTGAAAAATAGATCTAATTCATTTAACTCTTTACCACACAATACTGAGTTTTAACAACCCTGAAAGAGAAGGCTTTTGAAAACATTGTAGGTAAAGTAGAAAATGCTGGTAACCAACATTTTCTCCTTTTCCCACAATGCGTTTTCTACCTGTCCCATAACAAAATTCAAATTTTAAGTCCCAGTTAATTTGTCGTGTGCAAATGCTTGCAATTTGGACGGGTATATATTTTCGTCGTGTGGTAAAGAGTTAAGTTTTCTTTCGTAACTCTTTATCAGACAATGAAAATGTAGTCAAATTCAAACCATTTGCAGACAAATATTCAAATGTGCATCAAACAATGAAATTTGTCCTCATTTGTTGCAAAAATGTTATAGAAAAACTTGCAAACACAAGAAAATGCTTGTTTATACATTTTCTCCTGTACCACAATGTTTTCAAGAGGCCTCTTCTTCAGAGACGTTGAGAACACGGGATTGTGTGGTCAAGAGTGAATTTGCCATAATGTGCCTGGGTGATGACCATCCACAGACTCAGAAACATCCCAGGTATCAGGAGAACACATACCCTGGAGAACTGATACCATGGAGAACTCGTACCCTAATCTGAAGGGTATGAGCTCTCCAGAGACGTACCCCACGAATACATAAAAAGATTGCTGATCAGTATGTTTTCAAGTTTTATTTTTCGAAAGTGACTAGACTCTAACATCGTTTTAGTTTTGTACAAAATTTGTATGGATTTACAATTATGTAGATTTGATGGGAAAAAAAAAATGTACATGTGTTGAAATAACATAAATAAATGGTAGAAATGGATTTAATTCTCTGATTGGGTGGAAAAAAAAAAGAAAAGTCTACTTTTAAACATTTTCTCTTTTTCCAACAATGTTTTCTAAAGTATCTCACGCAGTGTTGTTAAAACTTGGGACTCTTTGGTAAAGGGTCAAATAATGATCCATAGAGATTAAAGAAAAGGCAAATTTCTTCTTTCAATGTTACATATAAAACGATAATCAACAGATTGATTGAATCGTGTTTTACGCCACTCTCAACATTATTTCAATCACGGCAACAGCTCACATATTCATGTATTTCCTGGGTTTTACCAGTACTAGGCTAGGGCTCTGAAGTGTCTTGCCCAAGGATACGTCCACAAAAAACCCAGCGGATCAGGTGGGGGCTCAAACCCAGGGCCTTCAGGTTACGAGTCCCACACTGTATCACTGAGCCACGCAGGACCCCGCGATTATCAACAGGTACTCCTTTTCCCACAATGTTATCAAAACCCTTTTTCTTCATTAAAACATGTGATTGCTTGGTAAATGGCTCAAGGAGTTTGTGTACGAGTTCTCCAGGTTACGAGTTCTCTAGCAACCCAACGCAGCAGTGAGCTGAAGGTCATTTAAGAGTCTCTGTTTTGAGGTATAATCTTACCTTTTGGGAAGAAAAAGAAGTCGGAAAATAGTAAAGAACGAATTCATCTTTCTTATCAACGGACATTTCATTCATAAATGCAGACCGTTTGTGTTTCCTTACGGCCGTTTGACCTGTATACACTTTACCCGCTATCTGTCAATATCCAACCGATGCGGTCAAGCAGGAAAATTTTCGATGGGTATTTTCGTAAACACTGTTCAATGCATTTATTGATTAAACTTCTCATCCTTCTTAATAAATTACTGTTTTTACTTTCAATTTCATTTCTCTTGCAGATCCTTCGCAAAGGTGAACCCGAATAGTATATGAGGATTGAAAAACATGCATGAGGCTTTGAAAAGTTACCTAATTTTACAAATGAGCTCGTCTTGATCTTCAGTCAAGAAGGCGCGAATAATTACTTTTCTTTTCGTCACAATATATCTCGTACTTTTCGGATTATAGCACAGGGATCGAAATTGTCCCTGCTCCAGGAGTCACAAAATTTAACATGTACTGAAAATAGAGAAAATAATCTAGATAGTTCCTAACTGTTCCTAACTGTTGGACCTAGGGCTACCATATATGGCATGCATCTTCATCACTGAGATTGTACCAAATGACTTACAGGCCTTAGTTCAAAATTGGCCCCTCCCAGGGGTACAAGTTTTACTCGGGCTTATATACTGAAAAGTAAAGGGATTGCTCTGGCTCCTAGACCATGAGGTCTACCTTTTTTTTTTTTTTTTTTATTTACATGTACATTCATCAAGTGGAACTGTAGCAAGGTTGTTACAACTATTGCCCTGGGTTCATCCTAGGGGGTAAGACACTTTACAATTGCTTACATAGTGAAAACTATAAAGATCTTGTAGTACATGAAGTCAATGTTTTTCCCACAATTTACCATATCACTGAAAAAAAAAATCAATATTTGAGCAAATGTAATTCGTCGTCTACAAATGCTTTCAATTTGGTTAAGTCTATAATTGATCGCTTGTAAAGAGGTAGAACTAACAATCAAATGCCATGCCATGAGAGAAAAAAGCAAAATACGAAAGATGGAGAATGATTACAGACAATTTAAGTTTTGAGTTGCAATTAAAATATCGTATACCTTTTTCTTGGAAAATTTGGTTTTAACACTTAACCCTTTACCAAATGATCCCGTGTTTTAACGACCCTGAATAAAAAGCCTGTATTTTCAGGGTCTTGGAAAGGGACGTTCTTATATGAACATGATAGACAGTGGATAAATTTGAAATTCAATTTTGACTTTCAATATTTGACATTATAGATAGCTGTAACGTTTATTAAACTTATGGGGGTTATCGGCCTTGCCCAATGTGTGGACTGTATATAAAGGGTAGCCATCTCTGATCTATCAAATATTTGTTAGTTTTATCGAACATAATTGACATTTCAATTAAATTTAAATGGCGGGTAGCATGGGTTGAGATCGGCATGCTATGGTGTAGAGTCCGAGTTCAATGAACACTTTCGGCAAGACATTTGGTTTATCGTATATGCGTATAAATATGTTACTTACATGTTGTTTTGCATCTGGAATGTTTCCGATAGCCTTGTCAATCAATGCAATAGATTTATGAGAGAAAGGGAGAGAGAAAGATATTTTTTTTTACATATTACCGACCATGCTTTTATTTACGGTTACCGTCGTGTTCTCCCTATCACACAATGTTTTCATACTTTACCAATCTAAATTTTACTAAACCGAAGAAAGTGTTTGAAAACGTATGTCACCAGAGTTATTGCCAGATACCTACATTTTCTTCATTTCTCATAATGTTTGCTATCTTTTCAAAAGCGAATTCGACTTATAGAACCCTGTTTTAAATGTCTTTAATCTTGGATTATTTTCGGTAGAATGATGGGTTTTGTATAAGACACTGCAGGAAAACTGAAAAATTTAATCCAATTCCACATACATACATGTACGTGTGCTTTTCCTTATTTGCTCTCAACAGAAAAACCTACTTTTCGTGAAACATTGCTCGAAAAGATTAAAATCCCCATTACCTGAATTTACTCTTTTTCTTACGGTGTCCAGAATATGTTTCTTTCCCTTGGTCGTTAAGACTTGGGATTGTTTGGTTAACCCTTTCCCAAACCAGCCCTGGTTTTCACGTGTCTGCAGTACAAGTCTTTTGAAAACACTGTGGGAAAAGCAGAAATTGCTCATAACGAGCAATTTCTCCTTTTCTCACAGTGTTTTCTACCCTTTTTGAGAACGTTCTGCCATTTTCATCAAATTTAAAATTGTCGTCTGCAAACTCTTTGAATTTGGACCAGTCCAAAATTTGTCGTTTGGGAAAGGGTTAAGGGTTAAACGAATACTTTACACAATACAATTTAAACAGTGAGAACATTGCAGACATGGAGGCATTTGAGCGGCGGCACGAAATACGCAAATCGTTCCAAAATTTACCCAAATTTTACCGAAATCTATCCAAATCGTTCCCAAATCCACCCAAATTTCTCCCAAATCTACCCAAATCTTTCTCAAAGCTACCCAATCTTACCCAAATCTCTCCTAAATCTCCCCAAATCTTCCGCAGATCTGTCCAAAATCTTACCCATCTATTAAGAAATCTACTAGAAAGATTGATTGATTGATATTATTCTGTTTAACAGTTTTCAACATCATTTCAGTTATATTGGGGGGGGGGGGGGGGAAGTGCGCTTATCCAGGCTTTCCTGGAGTTTCTTTCACCAGTACTACTCACAATATTCTTTTAAAGCCATTGGCTGCTTTCCAGCATAACCATCGTCGAATGGTCAGCGGTGTGAATTTGGCATAAAGCTTCATCTAGTGGATCTCTTCTGAATTTGTTCAAAATTTAGCCATTGTTCAAATTGAATTAAACCCCCTCATGGTTTATTAAAGAAACTGAAAATCTTGTTTATAATCATACAGCCTAGTCCTATATTAATTGGTATGTAGTTATATCTTGTTGACCTCAACCAGGATTCAGTTAATTATAGCTCTTGATTAGAGCTTGAAATCGTAAAATCATAGATAAAAAATGGACTCTCCCTGGGAACACAATTTATCAGTCTTCTTGTTTGAAGCCTTTAGGCCTAGAGATGTAATGTTTGGTGTGTATGGTTTGTACATATTGTGGAGCGATACAGGGCCATCATGGCCCTCTTGTTTCCATTGATATTATATCCCTCGCTGAAAAAGACCATTTGTTTTAGAAACAAACAAGAGGTGTTGTGTTTTGCATGTACACATGGTCTTTTTTTTTTTGTCCATAATGAAATTATACATTAAGCCCCCTTTTTCCATGACAAGGCATTTCATTAAATAAAACAAATAATGACTGTCTGTGGCTTATTATGAACAATGTAAATATGAAGTTTCATAAAATTCTGTCTAGTAGTTAAAGAGATATTGGTCCATAAAGGAAATGTACACCAAGCCCCCTTTTCCCATAACATGGCATGAAATAGTAACAATAAAAAAGTATATATCGGCGGTGGTCCCTATAAACTTAGAAACGGAACCGAAACGCAACGAAACGAAACGGAAAAAAACGCAATGAAGCAGAACAAAACGCAACGAAACGGATCGAAACGAAACGGAACCAGACCAAACGAAACGAAACGAAATAGAACGAAATCTGGCAAAGTGATTTTTATTTTACTATTTTTTCTAAACTTATTTTATATCTTTTGTATTATTTCTTATTGCTTTATCCCACGTTTTATGTGGAGAGCACAAAGAAATAATTGCTGAAAGTTCGTGTCATCTTATGCGTGGTTTGCCGGTTTGAAAATCTAGTCAGAATCAGATATCGTTGATCTAAACGACAGTCCTTTACCAGGACCCGTGTTTCGGAAAGTTGCACAAACTCCAACATATTTGATGCAAGATTTTGGATGGAAATGAAATTTTCTTTTCTTTCTATTCAGCTCTTCTTTCATTTTGGTACCGACTCACTTGGTAGCGTACAGGACTTGAGAACGAGGGGGGGGGGGGGGTCGCTGGTTCGATCCCCGGCTCGGCCAATTTCTTTCCGAGGATTGATGATAGTCAATGCCATAGGATTCACTCCTCTCTCACCGCTGACCATTGTTTCACCGATGCTTACGTGGGTAAGCAGCCCGTGGCTTGGAAAGAATATTGTGCATATTACTGTCGAAGGAAACTCCGTGAAAGCATGGATAGGTGCACTGGCCGCCACGAAATAACAGAAATACTGTTGAAAACGGCTTTTAACGCCATCCAATTTATCATTTTGATATTATATTGCTTTCGCAGGGCGCAGGCATATTTCGCATGAACACCATATTATGACGTCAATACCTTTGAGGTGCTGAGTCGATGCCCTTCAAGATGCTTTCAGTCGCCCCTCGCTAGTACAGAGTCCCCACAGATGTTTTTGTTTTGGTACATTTTCTTCCCCATATTAATAAGTCGATATGAATCTGTAAGATGAATAGATGGCTTTAGATCTGAAAAGAGAAAAATGGGTAGGCTGTTCGTTAGAACCGCTTTGTGGTGAATGGCTACATCAGCAGAGGGAGATAAATTCAATTGAGAAGAAATCATCTTCAGTCTCAAAGACATTACTTTGTTACCAATAAATGTACAGCATGTTAATAAATGAATCTGAACTTTCGAACAGGATCTGACAAAAAGCAGTAGCTTATTTAAAGTCACCTGAAAATGTCAAGTGGGTTGCAACACCACTAGCGAATAAGAATCCTTATTCGCACGACATACAGCGGACAAGGATAATTTTTCGCACGACAGCAGTAAGGTTACTATTTTCTGTGAAAGAAAAATATGACACTACATTGACTATTTTGAAATGATCGAGGGAAAGATTACCTCTTCTTATGCAAAATTGTTGTCTATGTAAAAATTATCTAAGTTAAAGGCCCAGTAGCGGCCAAAATCACAATGCTGGTGTTAAAATACATTTCAGTTCTAATCATACCAAATCAAAGTGTGGAAAATATTGTGAGGATGACAATCTGTTGTTGTGTGGTAAGTCCAAAATTGTTAGTCGCTGGCAGAAAAATGAATTTCAAAGTCATGCAAAAAGTAAACAAAAGATGGAGCAACCGGCAACTTTTAACCTGATTTTGAAATTAGATAGGTAAAGTTAGCTACTAGTAGCCAGCTACTAGTAGCCAGCTACTTGTTCAGGTAAAGTTAGCTACTAGTAGCCAGCTACTAGTAGCCAGCTACTTGTTCAGGTAAAGTTAGCTACTAGTAGCCAGCTACTTGTTCAGGTAAATTTAGCTTCTAGTAGCCAGCTACTAGTAGCCAGCCACTTGAGCTGGTAAAATTGGTTATTTGTAGCCAGCTACTGGTAGCCACCTTCTAGTAAGCAGTCACTTGTAAAGGAAAATCTGGCAATTCGTACCAAGCGACCAATATATAGGTTATAAAAATGGAGGTTTTTATCAGTTTTCTAAAGGTACAAGTAGCTGGCGAACCAAATGTCGACGCTTTAATCGAAATGTTTTTCTTCCATCCAGAATACCATATAAATGCATCAGAAAAATCAAAATCAAATAATTTCCTGTATTAAAGGGTCAAGCTGCGAGATCTGTCACTAGGAGTTTTTTTTTTTTTTTTTTTTCACATTTGTTTTTAATTAGGGATTCAAAATATACAAGTAGCTGACGAGATTAAGACAGACATTTCAAAATATTTCAAAGAATCACATTCACTGTACTACGGAGAAATTGAAAATATCGTTTTTAATTCATTTTTAATTATTAAAGGAGCCAGCTACTCGTCATGAAAATTGTGACATTTTTCAATTTCACCTAGAAAGGAATTCAAAGGTACAAGTAGCTGGGGAGTCTAAGAGCTGTTTTTGTAATTAAGTGCTTGTTTTGAATAAAGTAGACTATAAATGCGTCAGAAAACTCAAAATTGAAGCATTTCCGGTTATTAGAGGGGCCAGCTACTTGATATAAAAACGGGATAACTTTGCAATTTAGCGAAATCATGATTTAAAATGTACAAGTAGCTGGCTATATTTAGAGAGATTTTTCAAAATATTTCAACGAATCATATTGAGGATACTTAGGAGAAATTAAAGATATCAAAATCAATCCATTTTTAATCATTAAAGGGGGCAGCTACTTGTCAGGAAAATGCGGATATTTTTCAATAATACTTAGTGTGAAATCAAAAGGTACAAGTAGCTGGCGAGCATAAGAGCGAATTTTGAAATTAAATGCTTGTTTTGAATAAAGTAGACTATGAATTTATGAGAAAACTCAAAATTGAATTATTTCCGATTATTTAAGGGGCTAGCTACTTGATTAAAAACGGAACTACTTTGCTGTTTTTCGAAATCATGATTTCAAATGTACAAGAAGCTGGCTAGATTTAGAGATTTTTCAAAATATTTCAACGAATCATATTGAGGATATTTGTGGAAATTAAAGGTATCAAAATCAACCCATTCTTATCATTTAAAGGGCCCAGCTACTCGCCTGGAAATTCGGATATTTTTCAATTTTACTTAGAGTGAAATCAAAAGGTACAAGTAGCTGGCGAGCCTAAGAGCGAATTTTGAAATTAAATGCTTGTTTTGAATAACAGATAATATGAATTTATCAGAAAACTCAAAATTGAATCATTTCCGATTATTAAAGGGGCCAGCTACTTGATTTGAAAACTGTACAACTTTGCTGTTTTTCGAATAATGATTTCAAATGTACAAGTATCTAGCGAAATTAAAAGAGATTTTTCAAAATATTTCAACAAATCTTTTTTGGGACACTTAGGAGAAATTAAAAATATCAAAATCAAAATTGAACATTTGAAATCATTACATCCCCTTAAATGGATGAGAATGGATTGATTTTGATAATTTTAATTTCTCCTAAGTGTCCCAAAAAAGACTTGTTGAAATATTTTGAAAAATCTCTTTTAATCTCGCCAGCTACTTGTACATTTGAAATCATTACCTCGAAAAACCGCAAAGTTGTCCCGTTTTCAGATCAAGTAGCTGGCCCCTTTAATAACCGGAAATGATTCAATTTTGAGTTTTCTGATAAATTCATAGTATCTGTTATTCAAAACAAGCATTTAATTTCAAAATTCGCTCTTAGGCTCGCCAAATTGACAGATCTCGTAGCTCGACCCTTTAATACAGAAATTTATTTGATTTTGATTTTTCTGATGCATTTATATAGTATTCTGGATATAAGAAAATTATTTCGTTTAAGGCGTCGACAATTAGTTCGCCAGCTACTTGTACCTTTAGGAAACTACTAAAAAACCTCCATTTTAATTACTTATATATTGGTCGCTGGGTACGAATTGCCAGATTTTCCTTTTATAAGTGACTGCTTACTAGAAGGTGGCTACCAGTAGCTGGCTACAAATAACCAATTTTACAAGCTCAAGTAGCTGGCTACTAGTAGCTGGCTACTAGAAGCTAACTTTACCAGCTCAAGTAGCTGGCTACTAGTAGCTAACTTTACCTAAACAAGTAGCTGGCTCCTAGTAGCTGGCTACTAGTAGCTAACTTTACCTATCTTTTGAAATCAATTTCTCTGCCATCGACTAACACTTGGACTAACTGTACAGTATCAGATCATCATTTTCACACTTATTTCCAGACTTTTAAATGATACGAATAGATTTAAATGTATTTTAATACCTGCTTTGTTTACTTTTAGAAGCTACTGTTACTTTAAGAAACTTCAGGAACTGACTGAACTAGAACCCAAACCTTTTCCTCCAACATCAAAGGAACTTACAATGATCACGTTTAACAAATGATAAGACATATTATAATTAAAAGAGAAACACCTTTATCAAATGACGGCCTCGAATGTCCAAGCTGCCCCGGGTCCGATTTTTTTTTTCCAATACTTCATTTCTATTTTCTACATACATGTAACATACAAACATTATTTTCAATACATATTACAGTTGTTTACAATCAGTGTAATGCATTAGATACTAATAATACTAAATAGAAAAAAAGTTGAAAGAAAGTTAAGGGTAAAGAGATAATCAGCGCTCACGTACTTTCGCATTTTTATAACGAAGGCCTTTTTTTTGTACTTTAAGATGACTTAGGGTTTTTCTTCTGACGACATATAATCTGAAATGTTAAAGTGCCTTTCACAGCTATAGATGTTTTTGCGGCAAAGTGTAGATCAAGATCAGATCACACAAATTGCACAGCTTGATCTTTGATCAACATGGTTTCCTTTGCTGAAACTTTTAAATGGCAGCAACCTTGAAATCGCACTTATTAATTTGATTGTATTTCTTCACTAAAAATGTCATATGGATTAATTCGGCCCTCTAACGGTCTAGGCTAAAACTGTTCTAGGAATTCTGAATTTTTAAACTACTCGTATGAATGGCTGCGACAAACATCTCAGCCTATCATATGGCTAGTGCTGGGGTTTGGAATTAAAAAAAAAAAAAATGTTTAGAATGGTATAAAAAAATCAAACTTTGCAAAAAGTATATCTCGGTTTGATGGATTGACTGATTAATTGCATGGTGTTTAATGCCATTTTCAACATTATTTCTGTTATATCGCGGCGGCCAGTGCACCTGTCCATGCTTTCCAGGAGTTTTCTTTGTCAGTACTTAGGACAATATTCTTCCCAAGCCACTGGCTTGTGTATCTATTTTTATATACCAAAATATGGTTTAATACATAGGTTGGCTTAGGTTGTGCCTGAAAAGAAGCATCATATGAGTATATCGTATTCATCCTTTCCATGGTATATAGCTTTTAGACCATGTCGCCCAAAAGGAAAACGGTTTGATAGAACTAAAGATAGTAGTAGGCATTTTGAGAAAAGGCGACATCGCTCAATGAGCAATTTTTAAGCTTTGCCAAATAATATGTCTAGAGTGAAATCATTTTCATAAGACAAATAAAATGTGGTAAAAAGATGAAATTTGTCTTTAAAAGGGCCAAAAGGGGAAATGTTCACCCTATGTTCTTAAAAGCCTTCTACCTCAGGATCGTTAAAACTGTGCACTGTGAGCTAAAGGTTTAAGTACCAGTATTATCTTTCCCCACAGAGCAAATTTCAAAACGATACTTTTTCCCATGGTTTCATGAGTCTACATGGGTTTACTTGTACTTTATCGCAAATTTCGGTCGCGATGAAAGGATAACAGCTGGCCTGCAAGATTTCGTATGATGTGACAGGCCAAGAACCGGTTTTAAAGTAGTCAGGAAACGTGAATATGTGAACTGTCGCCATAAAAAACTTTTGATTTGGCATTAATCACCACACATTTGAATCTAGAAGCTGAAGAGTGGAAAACGGTAGCAACTCAACATTTTCTAATTTTAAATCTTGATAGTTTTAAATCTATTCCCATACATATCAAAAGTCTGGTCTTATGTTAGATCTGTAAGATACATAATAATACTATCATGATCAAATGACCCGGGTATCTATTCCAGTCCACAGATTATGTGGATACAATCATGTACATGTATATCCTAAAGATAGCAGGGGTTCCGCTAGACAATAACATTACGTAACACAGTAAAGACACTCCGGCTTATCTAACAGTGAGACTCGGCTATCATCGGGAAACTCCGGCACAATCCGAACAATCACGATAAAAGTAAAAAATGGGAAAGGGGCATTAAAAAAACTGTAAAAAGGACCAAAAGTTTATTTTTTTAAATGACTCGAATTTGTACCAACTTAAAGAGCAATAAATGAACTTTCTGACTTCACTTCAGATAATTTTGGCATTTCAACATAAGAAAAGAAAATTCAACAAATATTTCATTTTTTAACTTCGGAAAATGCATTTTTCCTCTATATTTTATATAAACCATACATGCAATTTTAATGTTAAAAAAGGACCAAAAAGTCCTTTTTTGATATTTATGAAACTAAGTTCATTTGAAAGAGCATAAATTGAATTTTCTAACCTCACTTGAGATAATTTTCAATTCTAAAAATTGATGAAGTTATAAACGTTTATCTACCAGGGCCCTTCATAGTTCTATATAAAAAATTACAGGTAAAATAGGCAGATATCGATTTTTACATGTCCGCGAAAGTTGGCTATGACCCCCAGTTAAAAAAATTTTTTTTTTACAACATACATCTGTTAAAAATACGACAAATCACCTGCTTGACTACTTATAATAAACTCCTTGATTTTCACTCAAACAGGTGTTAAAGGTGTTAATTACACCTTTACCAGACAACAAAAGATTAGATTCGTCTGTTTTGAAAACATTTGCTGTCGACAAATTAAACGTGCTCCAATGATGAGATTTGTCGTTAAAAGGGTAGAAAACATCTAAGGAAAAAAGAGAAAGTTTTCAAAAGTTTCCCTCTTCAAGGTCGTTAAAACACGGGTTTGTGTGGTAAAGGGTTAAATTGTAAATCCTATTCTTATATTGTCTACTATCAAACGGATATGTTATATACTGACGAAATGTCTTAAAAACCTATACCGCTATTATAAGTTATGGATAATGCCGACAACAATCTACTCACAATGTATTTTTAGTTTAAATGCTGTGACCAAACAGGGAATTACGAACATATTTGCGCGATTTTCATTTCTCGATTTCTCATAAATATGACATTAATTAACGTATTTTTTCTTGTTACTTTGCCGATTTTGTCCGAACTGAAAAGAACTTTAGGAAAAAAGCTTTGGGTACTTTAATTATAGCGAAACATAAGCTAGAATAAAACTGAAATAATCTCTCTTTCTCTATGTATTCGACGCCATTTTCTAGTTTGTTTGCCGGACCTAACGACCGAAATACCGCGTTACTAAGGTGGGCGTGCCAAACGCGCGTTTGCAGAAAGGTCAGTTATTGTTTTCTGAAGAGTCAAGGTTTCTGTTGTCTCCAGGTAATGGCCGTGTACAACTGTTCCGATGCAGAAATGGACGTTATGCTGACTATTGCGTACTGCAATGCGATCGTTTTGGGAACTGGGATCAGTTATGGTGCGGGGCGGTATTGCTTACGTGTGTTGTGCCCCACTCGTCATTATTTGAATGCCCCCCCCCCCCCACAAATAGGGAAATTAATATAGGCCCTCATATTGTCCCTCTGCTTCGACTGGGTATCGACATAATTGCATTACTGAAGGTTGCCCTGTTATTAAATAACATTTTAGTGATGGTTTATTTCAATAACAAAGTGAACAATAATCCGGATACACAATTAACAGCCGGATCTTCGTGCGAATAGCTGCTATCAGATTTTAATATTTACTTTTTTGCATTAATTGTAATCAATAGGAAGATGATTCCAAGGGGAAAAAATTTTGTCGGTTTTACTTCTGCTTGAAATTTTCTATTTCGTTTTGTTTCGTTCCATTTCGTTTCGTTGAGTCTGGTTCTGTTTCGTTCCGTTTCGTTGCGTTTCATTGCGTTTTTTCCGTTTCGTTGCTCTTCCTTTCGGTTCCATTTCTAAGTTTATAGGGACCCATATCGGCGGACTATCATAAGTAACACAATGTATGGAGTTTCTTCACTTTTCGTCAGGGCCGAACAAACAAGCAGACGAACAGACGGACAGACACAGGAATGGACAGACAACTAAAAAACTATACCCCTCCCACAAATTTGGCGTGTGATAATAAGCAGACCCTGAGCAGGGATCATATATACATATAAAATCCCTGCCCTGAGATAAGAAACAGGAAAATAAATCACTTTATATCTTTTTATCAGATAGTAGTTTGAAATCTTTTTACTTAGCCCATTTTGTAATGGTATTGGTTATATCAGGGGTGATTTTGGGAAGACTTGGGAATTTCGTGCTGCCCCGTGAGCAGCACGAAGTACAAAAATCTTCCCAAATCTTTTAGGGGAAGATTTTGGTCGGTATGGGAAAGATTTGGGTAGATTTGGGAAGATTTGGGTATTTCGTGCCGCCCAATGAGAGCCATTCTTCAGTTATTTCCCTTGATTCCTCTCCAGTACTACATTGGTCCTGATCAGGGGATTACTTGGTTTTTATCCTTGATTTTCTTGCACTACAGAAATATATTCTTGAGATAATATCTCTATTAAAAGTCGGGCTAGATTGTTTTACAAGTCAAGATATATGCATTTCTCTGATGATTGAGAACATATGATTTGCTTTAAAATTACATGGGGACCTTACATTATGTCATAAATCAAATTATTTTTATCGCAACATCCCAAAAAGAATCAAGGATAAAAACAAAGTAATACGGGTAAAAGGACCAATCTGTTATTTGGTTACCTTTAGTCTTTATCCAGTGAGGGAGATAATTTTATTTACAAGAATGGCCCTCATTTGAGCGTGTCAGATAAACAGTCGTCATGTTGGGAGACAATGTGGGCCTTAACCCCTTCATCATAGAATCTAGATTCTACCTAACCTACATTACACAATTACATTACAACATTTGTAACCTACATTACACAATTCTTGATTCTACTTGGCGAAAACCCTAAATAAAAGATCTTTATGCACATGAGTGCAGTCTGATCTTAAAATACTAAAATATGTGTACATTTACGATATCTACAGATGGTTTTAATCGTAATCAAAGTAAATGTCAAGAGATTTATCGAAAAATAATGTTGTGCTACTTTCAAATATAAGTTCGGATATGAGTTAAAAAATATCAATGAATTTAACAATAAATGACAAAATCAAAACGTAAAACATTGACTGTGAACGATTTCTGAAATAACAAAACATGATCAAATTAATAATTCTAATAAAATATACGTGGGTATTTTAGGGGAACGTTTTAGTGCGACTTTTTAACCGATTCTGAATGGAAATGGGGACGTTTTAACCAAAAGTGGGACGTTTTGACTGTGGGACGCATTAACCGTATACCACAACAACAACTGTAAAATTTGTGTGCAGGACGACCTTACGGCTGACTGCTATTGGAAAAATAGCATGTTCATGATTGTGGTGGTATCCCTTTTTATTTTACTGTTTATTTTTATGCTTTTCTCTTCGAATTTGTGGCCAGCGGTATCATTATGTACTAATTTGCGGAAAGTTTTAAAATGTCTTGGGTTTTCGTGCACAATTGACTCAACGACGAAAACGTTTTGGGTCATACTATAAAAGGGTCATACTAAAATACGCCCGCTATAGGGTCATATACGCTCTAGAGGAAAATTCGCTCTAAGGCACCCTACATTTGATATATCGCCCAACGGGATCATGAAATGTGTCGGATTGAATTGATTATTTATACCTATCAAAATATACTTTATCTAACATATCCTAAAATATCCTGACTTAGGGATATTTTGTATGATTTTTGAGCTATTTGATCAATATTTTTCGTATCGATAACTATAACATAGGGTGTATTTTAGCATGACAAACAACTTGTCCAACTGGCTCCAAAAATTCTACGAGACAGAACTGTCTGCATGCTCAAGTCTTTCTTATCACCTTGTTTTATTCATTTCTGCTCGCTACCAATACACAGAATTCCAATACACATATATTCTGGTCAAAACTCCCCATGGACATGGCAATCCACTGGTTACAAGTATAGGTGACCCTTAATTTACCAAGCATTCCTGTATTTCAAAGGAATTGGAAAAAGGAAACATTGTGGGAAAAGGAGAAAATGTTGGTACCATTATTTGAAACATGTTCAGTTTCTTGTCTGCAAATGCTTTCATTTTGAATGTGCCAAAAATTTTGAGCTTGATAGCGCAGTTGGTAGTATACCAGACTTGAGACCTAGGTTCAATTACTGGTTCAAATCCCCAGCCTGGCCAATTTCTTTCCAAGGCTAATTGGAATTATGTTAATCATTGAGACAGGGTTCATTCCTCTCTCATAGTTGATCATTGTTTTGACGATGGTTACGTTGGAAGGTAGCTAGTATCTTGGGAATGGTATTGTGCAAAGCAATGGTAAAAGAAACTCCAGGAAAGCATGGACTGGTCACTGTGATATAACTGAAATAATGTTGAAAGTGATGTTGAATACCATACAAACAAACAAATATGCTGCAAATCCCCGTTTTAGTTTTGTGTCACAGTTCAAAAGTCTGTACAACCACAAACCCCTTACCAGACAATCCCAAGTTTTAACAACCTCGAAGAAGAGGGCTTTTGAGAACATTGTGGGAGAAGGAGAAAATGTGGGTTACCAGCATATCCTCCAGTCCTTTGTCCCAAAATGTTTTCTTTCCTTTCGAAGAAAGAAAAAATCAGTTTTGCAGTTATGGCTTTGTCTTCTGAAAATGTTATCAATTTTTAAAAAGTCTGACAGTTTGTGTGATAAAGAGTAAACTCCTTACAAAACAACACTATTTTTACTCATCCATGTTTAACTCTTTACCAAACGACAATATTTCGGACTGGTCTAAATTGAAAGCATTTGCAGACAACAATTGCAGACAGTGATTGCATTTGTTTCTGAAAGGGTAGAAAACATTGTGGGAAAAGGAGAAAATGCTGGTAACCAGCATTTTCTCCTTTTCCCACAATGTTTTCAAAAGGCTTCTATCTCAGGGTCGTTAAAAGTCGGGATTGTGTGGTAAAGTTTAAAGCATTTGCAGACAAACATGGCAAGAATGATGAAATTTTCCTATCAAAGGGAAGAAGATTTTGGGTGAAAGAGAAAATGCTGGAAACCTTCTCCCACAATTTTTTTAATTAAATGCCCTTTTCTCAGGGTGAATAATCCCTGTAGTGCAGATGGTAGTTTATAGGACTTGAGACCAGGGGGTCACTGGTTTGAATCCCCACTGGCCAGCTTGGCCAATTTCTTTCCAGGGATTGATGATAGTCATTGTGAAAGGATGCATTCATCTCTCTCTCAGCTGATCATTGTTTGAATCATTCTACAATGTTTTATAGGTGGAAAAAGAGCCATTAGCTTTGGAACTGGAGGGTGTATCATGGGAAGTACAAGAAACTACAGGAATGCATAGATAGGCACACTGGCTGCCAGGATGTATCTGAAATAATGTTGAAAACAAAGTTAGACAAGTTATACAAACAAAGGAAACATTTTCTCAGAGTTCTTTAAACATGTGATCGTTTAAATGAGGATTGACCACATACTGGATATAGACCAGTCCAAATTGAAAGCTTTTGCAGATGACAAATGTGACTCAAAAGGTGAAATTTGTGTCAGGTGTCAGGAAGAGTAGAAAACATTAAGGGAAGAGGAGGAAATGCTGATTACCTGCATTTTCTCCTTTTCCCACCATGTTTTCAAAAGGCTTATTCCTCAGGGTCACTAAAATTCGGGATTGTGTGGTAAAGAGTTAAGAATTACCTTCCCTTAACATAGATATTTGCCTGCAAAATTCATAGGTTAGGACTTGGCTATCGAGTATCAATGTACTAGGAGAGGGGTGGTTTAGGACTGTGCTATTGATGCACTAGAAGAGGGGTGGTATAGGAGTTCATTATCAATACACTAGAAGAGGGGTGGTATAGGAGTTCACTACCAATTTCTCCTTTTCCCACCATGTTTTCAAAAGGCTTATTCCTCAGGGTCACTAAAATTCAGGATTGTGTGGTAAAGAGTTAAGAATTACCTTCCCTTAACATAGATATTTGCCTGCAAAATTCATAGGTTAGGACTTGGCTATCGAGTATCAATGTACTAGGAGAGGGGTGGTATAGGACTGTGCTATTGATGCACTAAAAGAGGGGTGGTATAGCAGTTCACTACCAATACACTAGAAGAGGGGTGGTATAGGAGTTCACTACCAGTACACTAGAAGAGGGGTGGTATAGGAGTTCACTATCAATATGCTAGAAGAGGGGGGGTATAGGAGTTCACTATCAATACACTAGAAGAGGGGTGGTATAGGAGTTCACAACCAGTACACTAGAAGAGGGGTGGTATAGGAGTTCACTGTCAATACACTAGAAGAGAGGGGGGGGTATAGGAGTTCACTATCAATACACGAGAAGAGGGGTGGTATAGGAGTTCACTACCAATACCCTAGAAGAGGGGTGGTATAGGAGTTCACTAACAATACACTAGAAGATGGGGGGAGCGTAGGACTTCACTCTCTATGCACTAGGAGGGGGGGTATTAATCCTTTGTCAAACAATCTTGTGTGCTGACAATCCCAAGGATAAAAGGCTTTTGAAAACTTTGTGGGAAAAGGAGAAAATGCTGGTAACTGGCATTTTCACCTTTTTTCTTGATGTTTTGTACTCTTTGAAAGGTAATTTTTTGCCGTATGTTTTAAAGTCAAAGGCACTTGCTCTTTGACAAGCTTCACCCTCTTTTTACGTAATATGTTAAGGCAGGGCCTTATATTAGGCTATAGAAGGTGAACTACATTTCTTTTAACTCTTTACCACACAATCCCGACTTTTAACGACCTGAGCAAGAAGCCTTGTGAAAACATTGTGGGAAATGGTTACCAGCATTTTCTCCTTTTCCCACAATATTTTCTACCCTTCCCAAAACAAATTTCATTTTTTCAGTCACATTTATTTTGTCGTCTGCAAATGCTTTCAATTTGGGCTCGTCTGAAATTTTGTGGCTTGGTAAAGAATTAAGTAACATTTGATTTTTCGTCTGCGGTTTGGACAAGTCTTAACCCTTATCCTGCTAAATAAAAGAAACTTTTCGAACCGATAGTGCACACCCAAATTTTCCTAATTCAAAGGTATCTTTGGAGGAAAGATATCTTCTTATCAGACAGTGTAGATCCAAGATCAGACTGCACGTTCTTTGCAGTCTGATCTTGATCTATGCTGTAAGCAAAAGGTTTATTTTATGGTCTTAAATGTCTTCCAGAACTTCTCCTTTTCCTGCAATATTACAAAATTCTTCTTCCCAGATGTATTATAACACAGGATTTTGTGGTCAAGGGTAGCCTGGGTTTTAATTCTGATCATTTTTTTCTATTTCTATTCAAATAATTCTGGTACCAATTAAAAGTTTTGCCTCACTGTATTGACTGTGCAAGGAGGCAGCAATTAATAGTGCTTAACCCTTCACCAGACAATCCCAAATTTAAAAGATCCTTGGAAATAGCCTTTTGAAAATATTACGGAAAAAGCAAAAAATGCTGGTAACCAGCTTTTTCTCCTTTTCTCACAATATTTTCTACCCTATCAAAGACAAATTCCATCATTTTAGTCACATTTAATTGAGGTCTGCAAATGTTTGCAATTTGGACAAGTCTAAAATTCTGTCTTATGGTAAAGAGTTAAAAGATTATTACTGCTTGGACTCAGGTGAGGCAAAATATGAACAAAATATAGACATGACCAATTTAAATGTAGCTCAAAAGATGGAATTTGTCTTTGATAGGGTAAAAAACATTGTTAGAAAAGGAGAAAATGCTGGTTGCCAGTATTTTCTCCTTTTCCCACGATGTTTTCCAAAGGCTTCTTTTGTAGGTTCGTTAAAACTTGTCATTGTGTGGTATAGGTAAATTCTTTTGATGATTTCAAACTCATATTGATATTTTCTTTTCTCAGTAATGCAAATAGACCAGAATGTATACCAGGAAGACAATACAATGCTTGCAAGATCATCAGAGACTGACATACGGCTTTTACCAGGTAGCAAAAAGGTATTGCAGAAGAGCATGCCAAAGCAGTTTCGACATTCAGAGGTGTAGGTCACATCGTAATTCAATGCTTACACTAACTTTCACTCAAACGCACCTCCATACAAGATGGAACTCTGTACAGCAGGTTTGTTTTGCTCTAGAAAAATTTCTTCATACTACATGTAGTGAATATGGACCGCATGATCATTCAAATGCTGTAGTAAGTGAAGATGCAACCATTGTTAAAGATGAAACAGATTTTAAAGATTCTGATCAAATGTTAAATGTGGCTGATGAGGAAGGTAATTTAACTTGTAGCAACAATTATGAGATAAATAGTTACAAAAGTACTCAGAGTGAAAATCTAATGAACACTGGGATAGATGAAAGGTTGTCAGATACAACAGGGAGACCTATTGATGATACAGAACTCAAGAAGTTTTGGAAAAGTAGTGAGTTTTTAGCAAACAATCTGCCTAAATTAAAAACAAAGGCAGCAAGAAGTCATAGAGGGAAATACCTACAGAGGGCAAAAAGAAGAATGCATGCTGATATAGGACCGTTCAATACTGATGATTACTTTTGGTCAAGTGCCAGGCCAAAAATTGTTGCTAAGAATTGGTCAGACAATACAGCGGGGCATTTGGATGATTCAGAACTCACTGAGTATGGGATAGATAGTGTATTTCCAGTAAATAATACATCAAAATTTGAAAGAAAGAAGTCAATAAGTCATAACAGGAACTACCAAGAGAGGGTACAAAGAAGTAATCATGTCATAAAGTTTGCTGATGTAAAAGCATTTGGCACTAATGATTACTCTGATTCAACTGTTCTGCCACAAACTGTTGCTAAGGTGACGAAAGTTGATGTGTCCGCTTTTCCTGTTGAAACTATGCACTTTAATTCAAGAGCATCAAGCCCATTTAAAGAAGTAGAGGCGGGAAATGACCTTGTTCCCAGTAGAAATGAAATGCAGGCCTCTGAACATATATCAGGATATGAACAAACATCAAACAGAGTGCAACTACCTTTGAAAGTGCCTATTCCAAAGCTCCAGCAATTGGCTCCATTGGTGAATGATAGTCAAGTGTTGAAGAGTCTTGTCCATGTAGGAGTGGATCTGTCCAAGTTGGAAAGAAAAAACATGGCAGGAAAAGTTCTTAAACTGGATTTTGATAAAGATGTAAAGCCTATCGTATTTTTTCTGCACGACATTGGAGTTGAGCGAGACAAAATTGGTCATGTGCTCTCAGTGTATCCACAGATCATGTTGATGGACTTCGATGATTTGAAGGTGCGTATACAAAAGGCCTCTATTCAATTCTCTTTTTCATGTTTGAAAGGCGTTAACCTTTTATCAAACAATTTCAGGTTTTAATAACCTTGACAGAAAACTTTTTGAAACATTGTGGGAAAAGGAGAAAATGCAGATCACCAGCATATTCTCCCTTTCCCACACTGATTTCTAGGCAGACTATGACAAAATCTAACATTTGAATCATCATTGTTTTTGTCAAATTCTAAATCCTTTTAGACAAGGTTGAAATTTTGTTGTTTGGTATAGAGTTAAGGGTTAACCCTTTACTGTACAATCAAAACTGAAAGACAACTTTTTGAAAATGTTATTGGAAAAGAAGAAAATACTGGAAACCAGTAGTATCTCCTTTTCCCATTTGAGTTTATTTTGTCTGCTCAAATGCTTTCCATTTTGACCAATCTCAGATTTCGTTGTTTGCTAAAGGGTGACTGACTGTCTTCGCTAGTAAACCAAAATGTTTAGAATCCCAAGATACATGCTTATACAAGGCCATGTGTGGGAATACAAAAAACCTGCCCGACCAATCAAATTCTTGTTAGGCATATTATCTGGGTTTATGGGTAACTGCAGAACCATGCCAACTAGCAGTTGAATTTTTCTGGCGCATGTCTGATTTTATACTCATTGTCTGGCTATACCTGTACCGGTAACCACACATTAATATTTCAGACACTGAAACAAATTCTAGAATTCATAAAATGAATATCTGAATATATTTGAACATCAAAAATGAATATTTGAATGCATGCACCTGTTTTTTTTTTTTTTTTTTTTCTTTTATTCTTTTGCACCCCTAGTATTTACTGTACTTCAAATTTAGTCCCTTACAGTACAGTGGCCTTGGGCAAGACACTTCAAAGCCCTAGCCTAGTACTGGTGAAACCTAGGACATACATGTACATGAATAAACAAGCTATCGCTGTGGTGTGACTGAAATACATGTAATGTTAAAAGTGGAGTAAAGCACAATTCAGTCAATTAACCCTGTACCACACAATCCTGACTTTTAATGACCCCAAGAAAGAAGCCTTTTGAAAACAGTGTGGGAAAAGAAGAAAATCTTTCTTTTTTCCCCACAATGTTTTCTACCCTTTAAGAGACAAATTTTGTGTTTTGAGCTATATTTAAAATGTCTGCAAATACTTTCAATTTGGACTAGTCTACATTTTTGTCATGTGGTAAAGAGTTAAATAAACAGCCAATCAAATTCAGACATATTTCACTAATTGGTAAGTAATTACCGATAACCCTCAGGTCATGGTGTGTGGTGTTTAATGCCATTTTCAATGTTATCTCGGTTACTGGTGCATGGCGCCAGTCACTACACCTATGCGGAAGTTTCTTTCTATCAGTATTTCACACATCATTCTCCCCAAGCCACTGGCTGCTTTCCCACATAATCATCATTGAAAGAATGATCAGCGATTAGAGAGGAATGAAACCTGTTGATTAGTCCTTTGGAGGAAATAAGTCGAGCTATTTTCTATTAACCCTTATCCTGCTAAATAATTTATTTAAAACTTTCAAGCTGATGGCAAAAACCAGTATGTTGGTATGTCACAGTTACGGAGGTTGGGAAAATATCTCCTTATCGGACAGTGTAGATCTAAGATCAGACTGCATGTTCTGTGCAGTCTGATCTTGATCTACACTGTCTGCAAAAGGTCCGTGGGTCGTGATTAACAGCCTAAGGGTTAAAGTAGTTTTGTCTCTTGGTATCAAACATGTCCTTTATATTTTCTGACTCTTCTACGAAGCAAAGCTTTAGACTAGTCCAAATTGAAGGTGTTTTCAGACAACAAACTTTAACAACCCTAAGAAAGAAGCCTTTTGAAGAAATCGTGGGAAAAGGAGTAAATGCTGGTAACTGGCATTTTCTCCTTTTCCCACAATGTTGTCTACTACATATATATGAAAGGCAAATTTCATCCTTTGAGTTATATTTGAAATTGTTGTCTGCACACACTTTCAATTCGGACAAGGGTTAAATTTTGTTGTGTGGTAAAGAGTGACAAGTAAATGGTGGAAGTTTTCTTTGAAAAGGTAGAAAACATTGTGGGAAAAGGAGAAAATGCTGGGTACCAGCATTTTCTCCTTTTCCCACAATGTTTTCAAAAGTCTTTTCTGTCAGGGTCATTAAAACTCTGGATTGTGTTGTAAAGGATTAACCTTTGTCAAAAACATTGTGGGAAAAGGAGAAAATGCTGGTTACCAGCATTTTCCCCTTTTCCCACAATGTTTTCGAAAGTCTTTTCTGTCAGGGTCGTTAAACCTCTGGATTGTGTTGTAAAGGTTTAACCTTTTCTGAAACAATACCAAGTTTTAACATCACTGAAGAAGAGAGCCTTGAAAAATATTTTTGTCGGAAAATATTATCAGCATTTTCTGTTCTTTATGTGAAAATTATGCTCTTCCAAAGTCAAATCATATCTGCTGAGCAATAAGATATGGGGCAGTTTTTCTCCTTTTTGTACAATGTTTTCCAATACATATCTTTCCAAGGTCATTAAAACTTGGAACTGTGTGGTAAAAGGATAACTCTTTACCACATGGTCCCCATGGCTGGCCACCAAAGTAAGATTACCAAAAAAAAAAAGTCTTTTGGATAAAATGTTAAACCTAGGTCCCATCTGACAATGCTAGACACTTTAACCCTTTTACCATACAATACTGCCTTTAATGCTCCTGAGAAAGAAGCCTTTTGAAAACACTGTGGGAAAAGGAAAAAATGTTGGTAACCAGCATTTTCTCCTTTTTCCACAATGTTTTCTACCCTATCAAGAGAAAATTGCACCATTTCAGCCACATTGAAATTGTCGTCTGCAAAGGCTTTCAATTTGGAAAAGGCTAAAATTTTGTTGTCTGGTAAAGGGTTAAAGAACAAGGCATAACTTACCTGTAGGATAGATTTTGTTCCATTACCTTGCACTATCTTCTGTAACATAACTAATGGCCTTTTCGGATGTTGCCAACATGGGCAACTGGTAGCTACAATAAATATAGGAAAATCAATCAATGAAAACAGGACAAAACTTTAGACTTGTCCAAACCCACAGCATTTACAAATTAGATGTTGTTCAATTGATGAAAGTTGTCTTTTATAGTGTAGAAAACATTGTGGAATATGAACAAGGTTGTTAAAAGTAGTGATTCTGTGGTCATAAGTAAGAGCAACTGCAACGCGAACAAAGGCACCCGCATGGGGTTCTCTTGTTATTTTTATTTTGTCTTTTCAGGTTAGAATTAGGTATCTTCGATCAAAAAAGTTTAGCAGAGAATCTATCAGTAAGATACTTGTTGGGAATCCAAAATTTCTTCAGATGAAAATCGTGGAACTCGACAGTATTTTGGGCTTCATACAGACAAAGCTTTTCCTAACAGGTATATCATAAGACAAGCAGTTGATTCGTTTCCAAGATCGTTTTTCCCAAGGCCCTAACTTACCACCAGACAAAAATTTAGACTTGTCCATAATGAAAGCAATTTCAGATGTCAAATAGGACAAACAATGGTAATTGTCTTTGATTGAATTTATGGTGTTTAACCCTTTTCCAAACAAGCCCTGGTTTTCACATGTCTGCAGTACAAGTCTTTTGAAAACACTGTGGAAAAAGGAGAAATTGCTCATAACGAGCAATTTCTCCTTTTCCCACCGTGTTTTCCACCCTTTTTGAGAACTTTCTGCCATTTTCATCAAATTTAAAATTGTCGTCTGCAAACTCTTTCAATTTGGACCAGTCCAAAATTTGTCGTTTGGGAAAGGGTTAAAGATCCCAAGCTACTCATATTAACTCTTTACCACACAATCACAGGTTTTAACAACCCTGAACAAAAAGCCTTTTGAAAACATTGTGGGAAAAGGGAAAAATGATGGTAACCAGCATTTTCTCCTTTTCCCACAACGTTTTCTTACCTTTCAAAAACGAATTTCTATTTTTGAGTCACATTTATTTTGTCGTCTGCAAATGCTTTCAGTTTGGACTGGTCTAAAAGGGTTAAGCCAAATAAAGAAGTGTGCTTGAATCAGTAAATCAGCCCCGAAGAATGAAAAGAAGTTTCAGATTTGTCATTGGAAATGAATCTTGGTCGGGAGAAAATTACGTCTGGTCAAAACAATGGGGGAATTGTAATTCTTTATCACTAGCGTCATTTGCATGACCCCCCCCATCTAAAAATAGAAAACTACTTGTTGTTTCAACACAGGAAAAGACACACTCATCTATTTGTAGGATCATGTCTTTTCCCTTTCTTTCAACAAAAATGCTACATGTTAATTTACACATACCAAATTTACATTGCTACTGTCTAAAATCATTCTACTGCACTCTTGATATTAAATTCTGACATCCTTGAATAAAATTGCTGTTGGGTTCTTGTGACAGATTGTTGTGACAGCACACCTGTGTAGAGTATCTCGACTCCACTTTCAAGCCGCATGTATATGCAAGGTGAAGGTCGTACACTGTCACATGACAAGCATCATTCAATATCCTCGATTGAACAAGTGGATACCCGCCAAGTCCGAAATTGCATTTTCTATCCGTCGTAATCTATGCAATCTCCTAATCGCCAGGTGTAATATTTGTCATGAAGCCACAAAAATGACTATAATTTGATTAAATATCAACCAAATGGGTTATATTTGGCTTATTCGGACAGAAAAAAAAAAATTAATTTTTCTAGTATCCGAATCTCTAGGAAATTATCATTTTGAAAAGAAGGGGGTGGGTTTACCTTGTTGTTCGAATGTGTGTCCCAAAATGATAACAGTAAAATCTGACAATTTAGATATACATGTATTTATAGCACAGATGAAGGGTTCAAAACTGTAGTATATCTAAAGTTTCAGCGTGTTTTCAATCTTAAAAGCATGTGTTTTAAATATTTTCTTAATTTCTTAGACTTAAAAGCAGTAGCTTTATAAAGTCATAGTTCAGTAGTGGATGGTATATATTCAAGATCAGACTCAATGTGGGAAAGCAGCCAGTGGCTTGGAAAGAATATTGTGTGTAGTACAGGTAAAAGGGACTCTAGAAAAGCATGGACAGGTGCACTGGCCACCACAATATAACTGAAATAATATTGAAGCCGGCATTAAACACCATACAGTCCATCAGTCAATCTCCTGGATATATAGATAAGCAAATACATTACATGTAGACTTAATCATATACATGCAATTCTTGAGTTACAGTTGTGTGAAAAAAAAACATGATATTTGTGGGCTTTGGAGATAAAGTTTTATTAAAATTTTATTAATTAGGCTGGCCAGATGATCATCTAATAACAAATGTGGCAATCTATTTATCTCTTTACCAAATGACAAAAAGTTTACACTAGTCCAAATTCAAAGCATATGCAGATGACAAAATAATGTGACTCAAAAACTGAAATATGTTCTGGGAAGGGTAGAAAACATTGTGGGAAACAGAGAAAACGCTGGTTACCAGAATTTTCTCCTTTTCCCACAATGTTTTCAAAAGGCTTTTTCTCTAGGGTCATTAAAAGTCGGGATTAAGTGGTAGAGAGTTAAATAGAATTTTATTCTAAACACTTACTTATTTGGGATCCTATATTTATATCCTCTGTCTTATACAGGAGATGAGCTGAGACAAATGGTTACAACGTTTTCAAAGATATTAACTTATGATCCGAATGTGATACAGGTATGTGTATGGCTGTTAGCCTTTTCCTTATGACAGGAAGCTGTCATTTATCTCCCTTGATTGTCAAGTGCTTTGGTAAGACAATGTTCAGTTTTCATTCATGATGATTCATTTTGATGTTAATGGTTATGATCTGATATGTTGAATATTTCAATTTGTGTATCATTTTATTTTTTGCTATAGAAAAAATGTTTTTCATTTGCTAAATGTTTGGAAATCTTGTCAGAATACAGTTTGTAAGAGTGCATTGATGTATGCTGTAAATATGACCCTATCAGACATGCTTGTATTTATTGAAAACATCTAAACATGTGAAAAAGATAGGTCTTTAATGACATAGGCTTTTTTCCTCTATAAAATGTCCATTTAGAAAACAGCTGATGTTGATGTGAATTATGTGTATTATGGCTTTGTTGATTGGGAAGTGGAGCAATAGAAGGCAATCATAGTTGTATTGTTTATTTTCATTCCCCGCAGAAGGCGATGGGATATAGTTTTTGTGTTGTCCATCTGCCTGCCATCCTTCCATTTGTCTGTCTGGACAGTTATCTTCTAAAATTCTGTACGAATTTTGATGAAACTTCATACATGTGTTCCTTATGATAGTCTGGCAATTTTTCTTTCTTTTTTCTATTTTTTTTAAAGCCAGAATGCCAGGTCATGGGAAAAGGGGGCTTGATGTATATTTCCATTATGGACCACTATCTGTTTAACTAGTGGACAAAATTGTATGAAACATCATATTTATATTGTTTATCATAAGCCACAGACAATCATTATTTGTTTTTATTCAATTATTTCAATGAAATAACTTGTTAACTTGGCTGTTTTGAAAGAAAACATCAAGGTATTGTCATAGCCCTGTCATTGTCAGTGTCGACGTGCAAAAACTTCGAAACCTTTTTCGACTTTCACTGAATATCAGTCTATTTCTATAAGCAACTGTTACTGCAGCCAAGCATTGGCACCTGCATGTGTGGTGTTCATGCTGTTTTTTTTGTCTTCTAGGCTAAAATTTATTTGTTCCAAGATGGGTTTGGTTTTACAGAAAGAGAGGTTAAGAAAATATTTCTTCATTCTGCTTCACTTTTAAAGATTAGTAAGTATTGGTCACCCATATTAACCCTAACAGTACTAACTGAATGAATTGGACCTTTTCAATCAGAAAAAACAGCCAAAATATTACTATTTCAAGATTGTTTATACAAATAGAATAGAATACAAATTGAATACGAAACGGAGCAGCAGACAGAGTAGATCAAGATCTGACTGCACATTCTGTACATCCAGGGTTCTCGGATGTTCAAGATACCAAATATCAAGGTTTTACTGTATTTAGGTATTTTGTTGCACCTTTTACTGAATGAGCCCATATGTTTACAACCTTTTAGTAGAAGGCTATGGAAAACATGGTGGTAAATGGAGAAAATGCTGGTGTACTTGAACTTAATTGTCTTTTAAATTATATTCATATTTTTATACATTTATACATATATTTTATTATGAAATTCATGTTTTACATTTAGTATCGACTGTGAATATATGCATCAATTTAGTAGTCACTTGAGACTAGAATAGGGCATTACTGTGTTTCTGGGTATGAGATTATATAATTGATTTTAATGCTATTGTATAATTCCTTTGTCATTTCAGAAGATTATGTGATAGCAATGTCGTTTAATTATCTACAAGACGAAATGTCAATCACACATAAACAGTTAGTGGAATGGCCAATGGTGTTACAGCGAGGAAAGAATTTCTTAAACTGCAGGCACAAGTTTCTCATAAAGCAAGGACGAGCTCAGTATAACCCAGAGTTACCCAATTATGTTTCATTAAAGGCTCTGGTTGACTCTAAGGATGAGGAATTCAGTGTTGAGGTAGCCAAGGCATCGCTGGAAGAGTTTAACAGATTTCTTCGAACAATTTAGTTATATCCCCAACAAGAAAATTATTGGGTATCACAGGAGTCAGGCTGTCTGCCAGTCTGGCCATTTGTAATGAGATGGTCAACATTTACAGAATTTGAAGACACTAGTCTAGAAATCGTTCTTGAAATCAAATGGAAAATCTTTTATCAAGTCTTGATTTTGTGAAAAAACGTGGGGTCCACAATGCTCTGTGGATAATTGTTTACCACACAGTCCTGAATTTTAACAACCATGAGAAAAAAGGCTTTCAAAACACCAAGGAAAAGGGAGAAAACGCACGTAACCAGTGTTTTCTCCTTTTTTCCCACAATGTTTTCTACTCTTTCTGAGGCAAATTTCATTTTTTCAACTACATCCAACTTGTCATATGATGGTAACCAGCATTTTCTCCATTTTTCCCACAATGTTTTCTACTCTTTCTGAGGCAAATTTCATTATTTCAGCTACATCCAACTTGTCATTTGATGGTCACCAGCATTTTCTCCATTTTTCCCACAATGTTTTCTACAGTCAACAGTTAGTTGTGATGGAAAAAGTTAACTCTTTACCAAATGACAAAATTCTGGATTGCCCTAATCAAAGCATTAAATTTGCAGATAAATATAATGTGGCTCAAATAGTGAGGTTTGTCTTTATATAGGTAGAAAACATTGTGGGGAAACGAAGCAATGCTGGTAAACAGCCATTTCTCCTTCCCCAGCAATGTTTTCAAAAGCCCTCCTCCTCACTGTTGTGAAGACTTGGCATTGTTTTGTAAAGGGTTAAAGAACAATTGCAATAATTCAAGACCTAACAGGATAGGCAAAGTCTGTGGATAATTGCACCAGTTGGGAAATTTAACAGATTTGAAAGCTGTGAAATGATAATGCAAAATGTTTAACATAATAAATTTCCCCTATGAGGCAAACATGTTTTTTTTTTCTTTGATAATGTTTCATGGTGGCATAAAAGTGGCATGAAACACCAATCAGTCGATTTGACAAAGAGTTCAAGCGTAAGATTTGAAACCGTTTTTGGCATGGAACAAAAATGAGGTCACAAAACCATGTCGTATGATTTGCCCCATGTTTCCTGTATATACGAGGGACACTTTTTAAGTTCGTAGAGTAGGGCGGTCTTTTTAAAACCGCTTGAAATATCAAAATTTTATTTATCTAAGACCTTCGAAATATGCCCCGTCTGCCTCCACACACATTTTACACCGATCTACCCATTTCCGGAACGCCGCCCGGTAGTCCTCTTTAGGTATATGTTGCAGACACTGGTAGACCGCACTGCCTATACCACGACGGGATTCAAAACGGTGCCCTGCCAGCATTTCCTTTAGTCTTGGGAACAACCAAAAGTCACACGGGGACAGGTCAGGGCTGTGTGGGGGATGATCTAAGACATCGAGCCCAGATTCTTTCAGATATTCCTGTACCGTAGCGGATTTATGGGCTGGTGCGTTATCATGGAGTAATTTGATGCCGCGGACACCGGTGCGCGGTCTGCGTTTCTGATAGAAATCAACAAGTTGAGTAAGAACACTTTCTCTGTAAAACTTTCCAGTGACAGAACTACCTTTCGGGACTGGAATTTGAAGGACTGGACCTTTCGAATCAAAGAATATCGCATACAACATGCGATTTGATGTTTTGCAACGGCGCGCAATGACAGGTCTGTCGCCCTCAGATGAAACCCAAACCTTATTTTTAGCCTTAGAATCGGGTTGAAAATGATAGATCCAGGTTTCATCACCTGTAACTATCTCTTCCAAACGACGTGGGTCACATTTATCATATTTTTCTATAACTTGCGATGCAAGTCTAACCCGACTTTGTTTCTGCTCGTCAGTGAGCAAATGGGGCACCCAGCGCGCGCAGATCTTACGTAGCCCAAGTCGTTCAAGTAAGATCTTCAAAACACTTGACGAATGATTGCCACTTAATTCTTCTATCTCTTGCATGGTATAACGTGCGTCTTCCTCAATTAACGTTTTCACAGTAGCAACGTTCTTTTCCGTCAAAACGGAAACCAGCCTACCCACCCGAGGGTCATTTTCAATTGACTCCCGACCATCATTGAAATGACGTACCCACTTGCAAACTGTAGCATATTTTAAAGCACCATTCCCATAAACTTTTTGCAAATCAGCATGAATTTCTGTTGGCGGAAACCCGAGCTGTGCTCGAATCTTACAATATACCCTCTGTTCAGAGATTTTTCCATCCATATTGAACGCTATATTTTACTATAGTGTATAAAACCACGTGTTGAAAATACCCAGCGCAGCGGGCACGTGGACCTCGTGCGCCACATACCGTGACACCGTTCGAGAGAGGAATGATTATGCAAGTTCTGTGTAAAAAATCGTGCAACTTCATAATCGCGTTAAAAAGTTATAGGCTTACTCTACAAACTTAAAAAGTGTCCCTCGTATATAAAAAAAAAAAGATCCTCTACCAAACAATCCAGACTTTTAATGACCCTGAGAAAAAAGTCTTTTGAAAACTTTGTGGGAAAAGGAGGGGTCCTCTGTGGCTCGGTGGTAAAATGTGGGACTCTTAACCTGGAGGTCCCAGGTTCAAGCCCCACCTGATCTGCTGGGTTTTTCTTGGGAGTTTCCTTGGGCAAGACACTTCAGAGGCCTAGCCTAGTACCGGTGAAACCCAGGAAATACATGAATATGTGAGCTGTTGCCGTGATATGACTGAAATAATTTTGAAAGCAGCGTAAAACACCATTCAAAGAAAGAGGGAAAGGAGAAAATGCTGGTAACCAGCATTTTCTACTTTTCCCACAAAGTTTTCTACTCATTCACAGACAGTTACTGTCATTTCAGATAAATTTAATATGTCTGCAAATGCTTTCAATTTGCACCATTCTAAAATTTTGTCGTTTAGTAAAGGGTTAATGGAAATTTCGACAGACAAACCTTGGCATAATTCTTTACCAAATGACAAAATTTAAGACTTTGTCCAAATTGAAAGCATTTTGCTGATGACAAAATCAATGTGACTTGAAAAATGAAAGTTGTTTTTTGGAAGGATAGAAGAAATTGTGGGAAAAGGAGAAAATGCTGGTAAGCAATTTTCAACAATGTATTTGTGAGCCCTGTTAGCTCCAGTGGCTGTAAGCCAGCAGAGCTTATGTCATGGTATGGTTTCCATCGTCCGTTTGTCCATCTGTCTGTCTGTCCATCCTTCCCTTAGTCTTTTTCTTGTTTAGGCGATAAAATCTTCATTTGTGGTCGGATTTTTGTGAAACTTGCACAGTCTGTTTATCTCATCAATAGCTTTAACCCTAATGATTTTGAAAAAAATCTGACAATCAGTGCGGGAAAAGTAGCAATTTAAAGTTCAAAATTTTAATTTCTTGTTTATGCAATAGAGTCTGCATTTGTGGTCGGATTTTCGTGAAACTTGCACAGTTTGTTTATTTGATCAATAGCTTGAATCCTATTGATTTTGAAAAAAATCTGACAAACAGTGTTAGAAAAGTAGCCATTTGAATTTTAGAATTTCAATTTCTGGTTTATGCAATAAAGTCTGCATTTGTGGTCAGATTTTCATGAAACATGCAAAGTTTGTTTATCTCATCAATAGTTTGAATCCTATTGATTTTGAAAAAAAAATCTGACAATCAGTGTGGGAAAAGTAGCCACTTAAAGTTCAAAATTTCAATTTCTTGTTTACGCAATAGAGTGTTCATTTATGATTGGATTTTTATGAAACTTGCACAGTTTGTTTATTTGATCAATAGCTTGAATCCTATTGATTTTGAAAAAAATCTGACAATCAGTGTAGGAAAAGTAGCCATTTAAAGTGTAAAATATCAATTTCTTGATTACACGATAAAGTCTGCATTTGTTGTTGGTTTTTCTTAAAACTTGCACAGTTTGTTTATCTCGTCAATAGCTTGAACCCTATTGATTTTCAAAAAAATCTGACAGTCAGTGCAGGAAAAGTAACCATGTAAATTTCAAAATTTCAATTTCTTGTTTACATGATTTAGTCCGCATTTGAGGTCAGATTTTCATGAAACTTGCACAGTTTGTTTATCTCATCAGTATCTTGAACCCTACTTTTTTTTTTTTTTTTTTTTTTTTTTTTTAAATCTGACAGTGGGGGAAAAGTAGCCATTTCAAGTTCAAAATTTTGATTTCTTATTTATGCGATAAGGGCTGCATTTGTTGTCAGATTTTCATGAAACTTGCACAGTTGCTTTGTATCATCCACAGCTTTAACTCTGTTGATTTTGGAAAAAAACATTCAATAATCAGAATGGAAAAAGTAGCCAATTAAATTTGAAAATTTACAATTCTTGATTATGCGATAACATCGGCAGTTGTGGTTGAATTTTCATGAAACATGCACAGTTGCTATATATTATCAATAGCTTGAATTCTATTGATTTTGAAAAAAAAAAAAGTGACAATCAGTATGGGGAAAGGAGCCACTTAAATTTGATAATTTATATTTCTTGTTTACGCAATTAAGTCATATTTTTTATTAAATTCTTTTGAAACTTGCAAAGATTACTTGTATCATCAAGGGATTGAACTCTAATAAGAATGAAGAAAATCTAGCGATTAATTTAGGAAAAGCAGCCATATGATGACTTAGTATTGTTTACACAACACAGTCCACATTATTAGTCACATTTCTTTGAAACTTTGCAGGGATTGTTTAAAACAATGAGTACTGATACCCTATCAAATTCGGCTGGATTCCAAACAATTGGTTTTGAGAAATTGTACTTCAATTATTTTTCACTATTTGTTTGATTCACCATGTTTACTTATGCTGTCTTATTGGGTTCAAGCCCAGTTGCAACAACACCTCCCCTCCATTTTTTTGTGTGTTTCCTTTTTTCCTTTTTGCATCATGAATTCATTATGTATGCTAGGAAAAAAAAAAAAGCAAAATCAATGCCAGTACAGCAATTCGGGCCCACAAGGGCCTCTAGTTTCTTGGGGGTTGTTAAAACACAGGATTGTTTGGAAAAGGATTTATCATACAATTATGACCAGTTTTTACACAAAACTGATATGAATAAAGCAAGCTTCAGTTTGAGTGACTTGAATGCTTTGTGTAATGATTTCAAGAATAAATATATGAGCCATACTGTGGCAAAAGGGGGCTTATTGCATCTCCGTGATCCCTGGCACTCAAGAAAGCCATTATGCACTTATGGATCTATAATATCCACTTTTTTAACAACCGACTTAATCATGAGGCAGACTGGTCCATTCACATACAGATAATTGAACAGTGGTGAAAAGTTTCGGCCCAGGTCAGCCTGCGCGGAATGCGCAGGCTGACCGGGGTCGATACTTTTTGCAGATACATTAAGCCCCCTTTTGTCAGAGCATGGCTCATTTATGAGTCATGTTCTGTGAAAAGGTGGTTAATTGCATCTGCAAATAGTTTCAACCCATGTAAACCTGCACAGGCTAACATAAGTCAAAACTGTTTTTGCTATTGATAACTTTCCTGCACATGAAAGGATGATTTTACGTTATGATTCAGCCTGTCTTTGGACATTATGTGAAGTCCTTCGAGGCTCGGTGGTAAAGTGTAGGACTTGTGACCCGGAAGGTTCGAGCCTCACTGGAAGCACTAGGTTTTTTCATGAGATTGTCTGTGGGCAAGACACTTCAGAGCCGTAACCTAGTATTGTTGGAACACAGGAAATACATGAAAATGTGAGCTGTTGCCATGATATGACTTAAGAAATGTTGAAAGCAGACTAAAACACCATTCAGTCAATAAATGGACATTATGTATGAGTATCTATTGTATCCTATGATTTAACCCTTTACCAAACCATAAAATTTTATACAAGTCCAAATTGAAAGAATTTGCAGAAGACAAAATAAATGGGACTCAAAAATTGAAACTTGTTTTTGGAAGGGTAGAAAACATTGTGAGCAAAGGAGAAAATGCTGGTTACCAGCATTTTCTCCTATTCCCACAATGTTTTCTAAAGCTTTTTTTCTCAGGATCGTTAAAAGTCGGGATTGTGTGGTAAAGGGTTAATTTGTATAATACATTACAACGATTGCATTCAACCCCCTTTTCCAGAGAACCATTCATAGCGTTATAATTCAGATGATAAGTTCATTATTTACAGTTGTGAATTCAAAGTCCACTTAGGCCAAAAACCCTTTCGTTGGATGGAAAAACTATTGCTGTGAGATTCAGCCTGGCTGGATAGTTAAGTGGTTTGTGTATCCGACTTGTGACCTGATGGTTGTGGGTTTGATACCCAGTTGAGGCAAACTTTCTTTCCAGTGCTTTTTCGCCTCTCCTCTCTGATGCATGTGAAAAAAGTAGTCACTGGTTTGAAAGAAAGTTGTGTCATTACAGGTGTGAGAAAGCCAGGAGACTTATGCATAGGTGTACTGACCAAAGCTCTTAAAAGGGTGATAAACTTCAATACAAGCAAACATGGGATAGGATCCTTTCTTTCCTACTGCTGATAGTTGATAAGGACAAACAGAAATATGGCCATATACATGGTTTAGGGGGAATAAAAACTACACTAATATCCTAATTGGTTTATGAGTTATTTCCCTTCATGAAAAACACACCCTTCATCACACAATCATGAGTTTTAATAAACCTGAAAAGAATGACCTTTGAAAATGCTGGTAACCAGAGTATTCTCTTTCTTTTTCACAATGTTTTCTCCTCAATCAAAGACAGAGATCATGATCTGAGACAAATTTATTTTGTTGTCTTCAAGTGCTTTCAGTTTAGTTGAGTGCTTTCTATTAAATGAGTCTACAATTTATTTATTTAAAAGGACATAAGTTTGACAAATTTCCTATCAAAAATGCAAACAAGGTTAGACTACCCACTTTGTTTTTATTACCCTAACCTGTATAGTGCCATATTTATGTATTTAATTGTGGGGATAGTGTAAATTAAGATCAGCATGTACAGAATGTACAGTCTGATCTTGAATGTACACTGTTGGCTTCTAAATTGCAATATCAGCATCTGTAACACTGACTGAATGTCCATTACTTTTATTAACCCTTTACCAAATGACAAATTTTAGACTGGTCCAAACTGAAAGCATTTGCAGACAACAAAATAAACATGACTCAAAAATTGAAATTTGATTGGGAAAGGGTAGAAAACATTGTGGGTAAAGGAGAAAATGCTGGTACCAGCATTTTCTCCTTTTCCCTCAACGTTTTCAAAAGGCTCCATTTATGGGGTTGTCAAAAGTCAGGATTGTGTGGTAAAGGGTTAAGCACTACAAGGGGTTATAGAAGACCACCATCATGCTTTTTTAGCTCACCTGAGCACAAAGTGCTAATGGTGAGCTATTGTGATTGTGCTGTGTCCGGCGTCCTTTGTCCGGCGTGCGTCGTCCGTCGTCAACTTTTTACCTTGTATACGCTCTAGAGGCCACATTTTCAGTCCGATCCTCATGAAACTTGGTCAGAATGTTTGTCTTGATAAAATCCTGTTGAGTTTGAAATTGGGTCATATGGGGTCAAAAAGTAGGTCACTAGGTCAAATCTTAGAAAAACCTTGTTTATGCTGTAGAGGCCACATTTCCAGTCCGATCCTTGAGAAACTTGGTCAGAATGTTTGTCTTGATAAAATCCTGTCGAGTTTGAAATTTGGTCATGTGGGGTCAAAAAGTAGGTCTCTAAGTCAAATCTTAGAAAAACCTTGTGTACGCTTTAAAGGCCACATTTTCGGTCCGATCCTCATGAAACTTGGTCAGAATGTTTGTCTTGATAAAATCTCGAACGAATTCAAAATTAGGTCATGTGGTGTCAAAAACTAGGTCACTAGGTCATATCCTAGAAAAACCTTGTGTGCGCTCTATAGGCCACATTTTGAGTCCCATACTAATGAAACTAAGTCAGAATCTTTGTCTTGATGATATCTTGGAAGAGTTTGAAACTGGGTCACCTCAGTTCAAAAACTAGGTCACCAGGTCAAATCTTAGGAAAACCTTGTGTGCGCTCCAGAGGATACATTTTCAGTCCGATACTCGCGAAACTTGGTCAGAAAGTTTGTCTTGATAAAAACTGGGATGAGTTTGAAATTGGGTCATGTGGGGTCAAAAACTAGGTCACTAGGTCAAATTAAAGAAATACCTTGTGGGCACTCTAGAAGCCACATTTTTCGCTCAATTGACTTGAAAATTGGTCAGAATGTTTTTCTTAATTAAATCTCAGATGACTTTGGAATTGGGTCATGTGGGGTCATAAAGTAGGTCACTAGGTCAAATAAAAGAAATACCATGTGGGCACTCTAGAGGCCACATTTTTTGCTCAGTTGACTTGAAAATTGGTCAGAATGTTTGTCTTAATTAAATCTCAGATAAGTTTAAAATTGGGTCACATGGGGTCATGAACTAGGTCACCAGGTGGAATCAAAGAAATACCATGTGGACATTCTAAAGGCCACATTGTTTGCTCAATTGACTTGAAAATTGGTCAGAATGTTTGTCCTAATTAACTCTCGGACGAGTTGGGGTCATAAACTAGGTCACATTAAAGAAATACCTTGTGGGTACTCTAGAGGCAACAGTTACTGCTCAAATGACCTGAAAATCGGTCAGAATGTTTGTCTTTATGAAATCTTGGATAACTTCAAAATTGGCTCACCTGGGGACATAATCTAAGTCACTAGGTCAAATTAAAGAAATACCTTGTGGGCAATCTAGAGGCCACATTTATTGTTCAATTGTCTTGAAAATTGGTCAGAATCTTTGTCTAAATAAAACCTCAGATGAGTTTGAATTTGGGATACCTTGGGTCATAAAATATGTCATAAGGTCAAATTAAAGAAATACCTTGTGGGCACTTTAGAGGCCAGATTTTTTGCTGAATTGACTTAAAGTCCCAATAAAGTCCAAAGGTAAACAATGCGGGGTAAAAAATGAAGTTAAATTTTAATCATACCATTTAAAACTATGTAAATTAATATAACGATGACACTCTCTTAATGTGCGATTGGTCAAAGTTCCATTCGCTGGCAGAAGAATTACTTTCAAAACTACAAGAAATACTACCAGGTATCTCTAACTTTTGTTTACATCAATAAGGATGACGTAGGTACACCACGTGATACCTTGGAGCTAAGGTAAACGAAAAACAAAATGGAGGACGGTGTGACGGTGTGAGAATCATATTCGACAGAAAACCAAGTTCGTTTACCGAATTTGCCGAAGAGCGACACAGAAAGAACAAACGGGCGTCTATTTTAGGATTTGTTTCTTTTGTTTTGAACAAGAAGCGCCGTGTAAATATACAGAATGAGAGAACTGTCTGAAAACAGATGCGGATTTCAGTTCGCATTCTTGAATCGGTAAGTCGCCTTACGTTCATCTTATATTTATTGTGTTAAAAACAGATTTATCGCTATATATCTGTATTGATTTCCCCATTTACTGTTGGAACAGGATACGTAAGCACTTTCTGATTAATGAATATCGGCAAGTAAGATGAAACACAGGTGAACGGCGAGCGACAGTGTAATTCATATATTACACACTAATTTACTATTACTTAGCGTGTAATACACGAATTATACTGTCGCTCGCCGTTCACCTGTGAGATGAAAGTGATCTTTCATTTTTGCGCAGCACCCAATTGACCCATTTTCTTTGCAGAGAATGCAGATAATGATTAAATGTGCATGAATGTAGTCTGAACCTCGGATATACGCAACGCATATTTATTCGGAGATTGGCCATTTACCTAGCAATCCCTAGTTTTTAGATATTGAAAAAATGCTTTTGAAAACATGGTGGAAATATGAGAAAAAGTTGGTAGCCGACATTTTCTCCTATTTCCACAATATTTTTCTTGTATCACAGACAAATTTCATTGTTTGAGAAATATTTGTTTTTCCGCAAATGCCTTAGTGTTGGACAAGGCTAACTATTTGGTGTGTGTGTGCGTGTCTGTGTAACACTTTAGAAATGCAATTGAAACTCAATGTGTTGAATTAAATCTGCACCATTTAAAAAAAAAAATGGCTGAATTTCTTGGGTGACACAAATTTGAATGTAGAAACCAATTATCTTTCCCTAATCTGGTCAGTGCACATAACAATGGAATCATGGTGGTTTTTTTTTTAGCAGATGACAAAATTTTGGACTTGTCTAGATTGAAGCCATTTGCAGACGACATAGCTTGTATTGGATCTACATGATTTGTATTTGAAACAGGAGAAACAATTGTTGAATTAAAGGTAAATACTAGTCACCAGCAGCATTTTCTCCTTTTCCTACAATGTTCTGAAAAGGTTTATGCCTCTGGGTCATTACAGCACTGGATTGTATGTTAACCCTTTACTACACAATCCCGAGTTTTTATGACCCTGAGAAATAAGCGTTTTGAAAACAATGTAGGAAAAGGAGAAAATGTTGGTAACCAGCATTTTCTCCTTTTCCCACAATATTTTCTCCCCTATCAAAGACATATTCTATCGTTTGGCCCACATTAAATTGTCGTCTGCAAATGCTTTCAATTTGGACAAGTCTAAATTTGTGTCGTTTGGTAAAGAGTAAAAGATGAATTTGCACATTAATAGGTCTGGGGTTTGATCTGCTGGTTTTTTCATGGGAGTGTCTTTGGGCAAGACACTTCAGAGCCCTAGCCTAGTACTGGTGAATCCCAGGAAATACATGAATTTGTGTGATGCTGCCATGATATGACTGAAATACTGTTGAAAGCGGAGTAAAACACCATTAAATTTCTAGCACAGAATGTTAAATGATATGTAAATGATATTCCAGAGTATGGAGATGATTACTTTACACATCTCTGGCCAATGTGAATGGATCCTCCTACATGATGATACACATACTGAATTATACTGACTGTGCAGATGCAGATGAGCCTTGGTTTCTGACTGTTATGATTGTGGTTCCTTCCCAGTAGATTCAGAATTTGGCAACCACTTTTCAGGTACATATGTCATAATCAGATAAAACAAATTTTATTTTCAATAGCCAAATTCACAAAATTTACATGACTGGTAAAGTAATGAAAATTCAAAACAATGTACATCTATTGCAGTTTCAGGGATTCACCTCAACCCACCGCATGGGGTATACCTTTAAAGAAGCAGTGTAGATTCAAGATTACTGGTATACTGCAAGAAGTTTTTGCTGTCTCATTTTGCTAGATCTTGAATGAAACCCTTATTATAGGCCAGGATGAAAATGGAGCAGAATCCTTGAAAATATGCTGTTGGACAAAATACCGGTAGACAATTGATTAAGCTACTACTGCGCTTATGCGACTGAATTTTGTTTTTTCACTTAGGGCTTCACAGTTCTCCTATATTACTTGAGCTGACCCTTGTGATACTAGTAATGCCACAAATTTTATTCAACTGAACAGCTGTAAAGGGCTCAAGGATTACTTCATGTCTCAGTGGTAAATGCATAATATAAGTAATCCATGACTCAGATTCAATTCTCACTGGGTTTCATTGGGATGTCCATGGGCAAGTTACTTCAGATATTGTTAAAACTCAGGAAACATATGAGTAAATGATCTGTCAAAATGGTATGACTGATATAATGTTGAAATCTACACGTATGTATCACTCAGTCAATCAAACTGGGCTTCATTTGCAAAAGTGCTGATTACTGAGTAAAAGATACTGCATTACACTGTTCTAGAATTTACATGTATCATACATGTAAACAGAATGATTGTCAGAAATTGAAAGGCTAAAAACTACATTCATTTGTTTGATGTATAGCCCATACCCATGATTGTATGTGTTACTGTTTAAAGGCCCAGCAGCCACCAAAAGTAAACAAAGTGGGTGTTAAAATGCATTTTGATTCAAGTCATACCTTTTGAAAGTACGAAATTGTTGGGAAGATGACAATCTGTTGTTGTACAGTCAATCCAAGTGTAAGTCAATGGCAAAAAAAAAATTGAAATCAAGTAAAAAGTTAACAAAAGATAGAGCAGCATAGAACTGCTGACCTACTTTTTGTGTACTTTTTGCTACTATTCGGGCTTTGAGACATATGCCATACTAGGGTAAAGAACATGTGAAGAAAATTAGTAAAACGTTGGAAATGCAGCAGCAGTCAATTTTGATCCATATGGAAAAGTAACATTGTGGAAGATGGATCACATGATTCTTCCCTACATATGATAAGTAATTACCAATGCTGTTTCGAAACAGGTTTGTTTAAAAGCTGTATTTGTACAGTTATGACTTCATACATGTACAGTTTTCAACATTATTTAAGTTCAACCACATGCTGGACAAATGCTGCAATCAATTCTGTTATCAAATGGAATGAAGTTGGAGTAAACCTACACCTATTACTATACTGCTGTCTTTTTTTTTACAGTTTCAGATTGAGATAAAAAAGAGAATACGTCTTTTTTTAATTTTTCAGATATACAGCAGAATAATCAGATTTCCAAAGACATATTCTGTGGTGTTGCTGAAGAATATGTAGCATGTGAAAAGCTGGCCTTCAGTACTACGATATAAAACTGGCTGGTTCAGATCACAGCTCTTATAAAGACAGATATGTTTCATGCAACAATCAAGGCAATATAGTGTAATATTATTTTATTATTTTAAATACATGTACATCACAATAGTCCTACAAGAAGAATTTGTGGACAAAAAATAAAAAAATATATTCATACATACAGAGCAATGTTAGAAGCTATTGCTTGCCCTCAACCCTTAACTCTTTACCAAACAACAATATTTTGGACATTTCTAAAATGAAAGCATTTGCAGACGACAAAATAAATGGGACTCAAAAACTGAAATTTGTTTTGGGAAAGGTAGAAAACATTGTGGGAAAAGGAGAAAATGCTGGTTACCAGCATTTTCTCCTTTTCCCACAATGTTTTCAAAAGGCTTCTTTCCCAGGGTCTTTAAAAGTTGGGATTGTGTGGTAAAGGGTTAACCAAAACATCCAAGTTATTATGTAAAGCACTATTTAATCATTTTAACAAAGAAAAATGCTTTTGAAACATTATGGAAATAGCAGAATTGCTGGTTACCAGTATTTTTTCCTTTTCCCATAACGTTTACTATTCTTCTTGAAGCAAATCTTTTCATTTGAGCTACTACGTCCAATTTTTCATCTGCAATTGTTTCCAATTTGAACAATTGAACTAAAATTTTACCAACTGGTAAAGGGTTGCGCACCTGCTTGGAAAGTAAGAAAATGGTAGCCGTCTTGCTTTATTTTGACAAAACTTGTTTCATAGTAGCAGAAAGTATAGATCTTAAATCAGACTACATGTTATGTGCAGTCTGATCTTTATCTACACTGTCTGCAAAAACAACTTTTGTCTGCAAAAACAACTTAAGTTGGTTCCAGGGCTTTAAGCCGCACCCTGTAGCTCAGTCTGTAGCGTAAGGGACTTGAGAACAGGAGGTCGCTGGTTCGATTCCCGGCTCGGCCAATTTCTTTCCGCTGACTGATGATAGTCATTGCGACAGGATTCATTCCTCTCTCACCGCTGACCATTGTTTTGACAATGGCTATGTGGGAAAAGCAGCCAGTGGCTTGGAAAGAATACTGTGTGAAGCACTGCTACAAGAAACGCTAGGAAAGCATGGATAGGTGCACTGGCCGCCATGATATAACTGAAATAATGTTGAAAATGGCATTAAACACCATAGAATCAATCAATCCAGGGCTTTAAGGGTTAAGGAATGTCCTTAGGCAAGACATTGCAGAGCCCCAGCTTTGTGCTGGTGAAATACAGAAAAGAGAGTAATGAGTTGTCACACTGACATGAATAAGTATCTGAAATACTGTTCAAAGTGGTGCAAAATGCTCCAACAAATAAACACCCAATCTATACAAGAGAAGAACATTTTAGTCTCGTCTAAATTGAAACTATTTGCAGATGAAAAAGTACATGTAACTCAACACAATAAATGTCTCTCTGGAAGGGTAGAAAACAGTGTGGGGAAAAAAGAAAAAATGCAGGCTACCAACAATTTCTGCTTTTTCTACAGGCTATATTGTACCAAAATTTTCTCTTTATCCCACAATATTTGGAGAGGCTGTCTTACTAAGAGTTGTTAAAACTTGGATTGTTTGAAAAAGGTTTAAATTTAATAATGCGCCTTTTACCTCTATTTCATATACTAGTAATTCTCAGCAAATTCTCTAAAATTCATGGGCTGTTTCCCCCATGAGCAAACCCAAATCATGTTCAGGAGTTTGAGAGGATCAAATCCTGTTGCAATGACACTTAACTCTTTACCACACAGCAATATTTTAGATTGGTCCAAATTGAAAGCATTTACAGATGACAAAATAAATGTGACTCAGAATTTAAAATTTGTTTCTGGTAGGGTAGAAAACACAGTGGGAAAAGGAGAAAATGCTGGTAACGAGCATTTTCTCCTTTTCATGGAATGTTTTCAGAAGGCATCTTCCATAGGTATGTTTAAACATATGTGTGAATTGTGTGGTTAAGGGTTAATAAGCAAGGACGTGAAGATGCTTGCAAGCCCACCATGGCCTTTTGGTTGATATGATTTGTAAAACATGTGTTCAAAATTCAACTGTAGCTGGAGCTTGATAGGTAGTTTCCTACAAAAAGTAACCTCCCCCAGCTTTATTGCCAGTAGTATCTCTTTACCAAACAACAAAATTTTAGACTGGTCCAAATTGAAAGCAGTTGCAGACGACAAAATAAATGTGACTGAAAAATTGAAATTTGTTTTGGGAAGGGTAGAAAACACTGTGGGAAAAGGAGAAAATACTGATTACCAGCATTTTCTCCTTTTCTCACGATGTTTTCAAAAGGCTTCTTTCTCAGGGTCATTTAAAGTCGGGATTTTGTGGTAAAGGGATATCAGTTATTGACCCAGTGAACATGAGTAAGTGTACAGCTACTGCTATACAGTTAAAATACTGTTGAAAACAGATTTATTGCATTGTGACATATATCAGTTGAATACATTTACTTGTTTCTGTTTCTCTTCCAACCTTAGGTGCTCTATGATGGAAAGTTTTACGTGAACAGTATTTTTGCCCAAGATACAGATAGCCAGTATTAAGTTTTTACAACAGTCATGAAGAATATTGAATTAAGATTACCAATATGATTAACTCTTTACCAAACGACAAAATTTTAGACTGGTCCAAATTGAAAGCACTTGCAGACGACAAAATAAATGTGAAATTGAAATTTGTTTTGGGAAGGATAAAAAACATTGTGGGAAAAGGAGAAAATGCTGGTTACCAGCATTTTCTCCTTTTCCCACAATGTTTTCAAAAGCCCTCTTCTTTAGGGTCATTAAAACCCGGGTTTGTGTGGTAAAGAGTTGAGTGTGATATTTTTGTGACCATTGTTTTTTATTACTAAAAGGAAAATCATTGAAAGATACTAAACTCTATTTCCAGTTAAGGCCTTTACCACACACTCACGGTTTTTAACAGCCCTGAGAGAGAAGCCCTTTGAAAACATTGTAGGAAAAGGAGAAAATGCTGGTAACCAGCATTTTCTCCTTTTCCCACAGTGTTTTCTTCCCTTCCGAAAAAGAATCATAATTTTAGCGTCACAATTATTTTGTCAACTGCAAATGCTTTCAATATGTACTAGCATAAAATTTTGTCATTTGGGAAAGGGTTACAGTTTTAATTCATGTTTATGAATTTTAAAACAAAACCATATCTTACAAAGTTCGAGACCAATAAAAAGTACATTTGAGCAAACTGCAATTGTTTTCACTATCTACATATTTTCAAGCTTTTAAATCAAGTATACAATGGTCCTTTAGCAAACAATCTCGTCTTTTAATGACCCCCAGGAGATAGCTTTAGAAACTTTGTGGGTGAAGGAGAAAATGTTGGTAACCAGCATTTTCTTCTATTCCCTCAATGATTTCTACCATTTCAATGACAAATCTAATCCTTTCCGCCACACTGAATTACAGTAGTTGTCAAAAAACACTTCCAATTTGGACTTGTCCAAAGTCTCATCTGGTAAACGGTTAACCCATTTCTGCACACAGTTTTTAACTCTTGACAAACAACAAAATTTTAGACTTGAAAGTATTTGCAGATAATAAATGGGACTCAAGTATTGAAATTTGCTTTTGAAAGGGTAGAAAATATGGGAAAATGAAAAAAAATGCTGGTAACCAGAGAGTTTCAACAATGTTTTCAAAAGTCTTCTTCTCTAGGGTCATGAAAACTCAAGATTGTTTAGTAAAGGGTTAAACCGACAAAAACCCTTTTTAATGTACCTCACACAATAATATTTCCAAGCCACTGGCTGCTTTCCCACATGTCTCAATGAATATCATCAATTCTAAGAAATTGGAAAAGCCAGGAATCAAACAACTGACCCCCTGTTCTCAAGTCCTTGACTGAGCTACCTGGGCTTTGTCCTGTTCATAAGTAAATACCTGTGTATAGTAACATGAACCAGGCTATGGCAAAAGGGGCTTAAGGCACCTCTGTGATGCATGATACCTAGCAAGTCATAACATGATCATGGATCCACAGAGTTCGTTTTTTTCTAACAACTGACTGAATCATGAGGTGGAATGGTCCTATTACATACAGAAAATTGTCCAATAGTGAAAAGTTTCGTCTCAGGTCAGCCTGTGCAGTCCGCACAGGCTGACCTGGGTTGATACTTTTCACAGATGCATTAAACCCCTTTATTACAGAGCATAGCTCATAAGCAAAATCAGTCATCTTATACCCATTATCTATTCCAGCACTCAGAAAGCAATAGCTCCTAACTGTATCTGTCCAAACTTGTTTTCTAGCTTTATTGTCTGTAGATGATGTGTATAGGTATATGGATAGGTAGAGTTCTTATTTTGAATTTTACTCGCTCAAATTGTTCCAAAAGAAACCTCCAAAATCCACAATTTTGATCCAAAATTCTAAAATTACGATCACCAATCACTGCAGAAGTCCATTCCGATGTTACTGGTATATTGTTAAGTTAGTAGATGCACTAATATTGTCCATATTTGTCTATAAACTGAGAGCAATTTTTTCCCTGTCCACACTGTTCAAATGTCGCATCACTCTGTCCAAAATGAGACACTGAAATGACAAGAACATAAATTTCTTTTTAACTCTTTACCACACAATCCCGACTTTTAACAACCCTGAAAGAAAAGGCTTTTGAAAACATTGTGGGAAAAGGAGAAAATGCTGGTAACCAGCATTTTCTCCTTTTCCCACAATGTTTACTACCCTATCAAAAAGAGAAATCATCAATTTAGCAACACTTAATTTGTCGTCTGCAAAATTAATGCTTTCAATTTGGTTCAGTCTAAAATTTTGTCGTTTGGTAAAGAGTTAAATAATGCAAAGTATGTATGGGCCATGTTTGGGCAAAAGGGGGCTTAATGCATCTCCAGGTGTTTTGAAAACATTGTGAGAAAAGGAGAAAATGCAGGTAACCAGCATTTTCTTGATTCCACACTATGTTTTCTACCCTATTAAAAACAAATTCCATCATTTGAGCCACAGTTAAATTTTTGGCTGCAAATACTTTGAATTTGGACTAGTCCAAAATTTTGTTGTTTGGTAGAGTTAAATGAAATCCTAAAGAGGCCATTTAACAACTATGTCCTTGTATCTTACACTGCCATTGAGACTGCATTCACATTTTGAGTCTGAAATACAAATTTATATAAGGTCTCCCTGCCTCAGTGGTAAAGTGTAGCACTCATAACGTGAAGGTACGGGCTTTGAGCCTCACTGGAAGCAATGGGTTTTTCATAAGAGTGTCCTTGGGCATGACACTACAGAGCCATAGCCTTGCACAATTAAAACCCAGGGTATACATGAACAAGCAAACTGACACAATGAAATGACTGCTATAATGTTGAATGCCGCATTAAACACCATTCAATCAATCAAGTAAATTTAGATTGAAAAATACATGTATTTTTAATCTACTAGTCTCAGATTGTATCTCTAGAACTATTTTACAAGATATGTTCGTTTCTTTATACAGTAAACCCTGCCCTTGTTGCCACCTTTATACTAATTCTTTTCAAGCCGATAAAATTTCTAACTTGTCCAAATTGAAAGCATTTGTGGACAACAAATTGAATGTGGCTCAAATGACAGAACTTGTCTAAAAAGGTAAAATCACTTTTGGAAATAGAAAATGTTGGTTTTCACCTTTTATCATTATGTTTCAAAAGCCTTCTTTTTCAAGGAAAAAAAAAACACACAATTTGAGAGTCTCTTTGGTGCTGGCTTAATACAAAGCAGCTTTTGAGTGTACCTTTTGTGCTTGCTTACTAAAAGTTGGACTTTAATTTGTTTTAGCCACAAGGCATGCCTTTTTCTCTCTCAAGAGTACATTACTTTTATGAAATACTTCTGCAGAGCCCTAGTGGTGCAGCTAGTCGCATAAAGGACTTGAGATTGGGGGATTGCTGCTTCAAATCCCTAGCTCAGCCAATTTCTTTCCCAGGATTGATGATAGTCATTGCAACAGGATACATTCCCCTCTCAATGCTAATCGGTGTATTGATAATGATTATGTGGAAAAGCAGCCAGTGGGATATTATGCAAAGTACTGGAAACAGAAACTCTTGATAAGCATGGACAGGTGCACTGGCTGCCGTGATAAAACTGAAATAATGTTGAAAATGGCATTAAACAATCGACAACTGGGGAATATTCACAAAAAAAAAAAAATCAACTAAATGGAGAAATGTGAGAAAGGAGCAGTTGCTTGTAGCAAACAATTGCTCCTTTCAAAAATTTATGGCAAGGGTGTAAAAAAGTTGTATTTGATCAATCATCCCTTCAGCAGCTGATCCTTTCTAAGCTTAAAATATAAAAGACTTCAAAGTTCTAACATTAATGTGTAATAGATGTAGATCTAAATATCATTCAAATACCTGTTGACATGGACTGTGCTAAAATCTCTGAAAAAAAAAAATCGTCGTACAGCAGAGATATAACACCAGACTGGGATATCTATTTGTCGGTTAACAAACATCTTGGTCTGTCTGTATCACACCCTAAAAAGATACACTGTTTTTAGATTGGAAAGAAAAGAGATCAGTAAAAAATGACATAAAAAGTATTTTTCTTAATCACAATGTGGTAGATAAATATTACTTGAGTACTAGTAAACTTCTACTTTTGTTTTCAGTTGTCTTGCACTCCAACAACTTGAAGTACATGTATTTATCAGCTTTGGAATATGTATCTATAATTTTGAAAAGTATGGTTCATCTGCATGCAATAACTTGACTGATGAAGTAACATCAACTCTGTCTTCAAAAACTAGCAGTAAAAATATCTATAAGCAATGTGTTTTACTAAACCCTTGAAAGTTGAATAATATCCTTTGTTGACAGCATAGATTGAGATCAGATTGCACCTCGTAAGAGGTCTGGCCTTTGATATAAAACGTCCACCACCTGATGCTAAACTCCGGTCAAAATTCGCTAGTAATTACAGACCAAAAAAAAACAAACCCACAAAGTTCTTAACTTTTTCATTACCTACGAAGATCAAGATCAGATCGCACATAATGTAAAGTCTGATCTTCGTTATAAAACGTCCACATTTTGTTTGACTTATTCTCCATGGCTCATATTACAAACCTTTATACCCTGTGTAGACATTCGATTTTGTATGCGCCGAATTTCTTACTAGTCGAAATTGTAATAGGCCGAAAGTGTTATTGGCCGAGATGTCATTCGATGTTTGGACGACTCTTGACAAGAAGAAATAGGCATATCATGATCGAAATAAATATAACACAACTCCGATTTACCAATCAAATGCATACAAATAAATTAGATACGATGAGCGAAGGTAATTTAACGAAAATTAAAGACTTACCGAAGTTTCGCAACGTTTTCTAAGGAGAGAAAGCACATCGTCTGTGTAATACGTCATCGGTCACATGGTGTCTACAAATAGGACACCAGAATGATTCCGAATAGTGCGTGGCAACGTCACTTGGGAGAATTGATAAAAAAAATAGGATTTTTTGTATGGTTCTATGACATGAACCGATGCTGCAATGAACGCCCCTATCCCCTTGGCGACAAAATAAGAGTAAATCTAACAGATTCGTGCCTTTTTTCAAGCATAAAAAAATTCTAATTTTGGACTTTATTGGGGCTTTAAAAATTGGTCAGAATGTTTTTCTGATGAAATTTCAGATGAGTTTGAATTTTGGTCACCTTGGGTCATAAACTAGGTCACTAGGTCAACTAAAAGAAATTTTTTGTGGGCGCTCTAGAGGCTACAATTCTTACTCAGTTGACCTGAAAATTGATCAGCACGTTTGTCTTGATAATATCTTGGATAAGTTCAAAATTGGGTCACATAGGGTCATAAACTAGGTCACTAGGTCAGATTTAAAGAAATATCTTGTGGGTGCTCTAGTGGCCACAATTCTTGCTTAATTGCCCTGGAAATTGGTCAGCGTGTTTGTCTTGATAATATCTGGTATGAGTTTGAAATATGGTCACATAGGGTCATAAACTAGGTCACTAGGTCAAATTGAAGAAATACATTTTGGACACTCCGGAGGCCACATTTTCAGCTCAATTGACCTGACAATTGGTCAGAATGTTTGTCTTTATAATATCTCAAATGAGTTTTAAATTGGGTCATTATGACCCTGGAGTGAAATTTCGCCTATTGACTCAGGTGAGCGATCCAGGGCCATCATGGCCCTCTTGTTGTTGACTCTTTACCAAACGACCAGTCCAAATTGAAAGAATTGCAGACAACAAAATATGTGACTAAAAAATAGACATTTTTTTTTTTGGAAAGTGTAGAAAACATTGTTGGGAAAGGAGAAAATGCTGGTCACTAGCATTTTCTCCTTTTCCCACAATGTTTTCAGAAGGCTTCTTTCTCAGGGTCGTTAAAAGTCGGGATTGTGTAGTAAAGGATTAAGCCTTTACCAAACAATCCAGAGATTTAATAACCCTGTGATAGGGCCCTTTGAAAAACATTGTGAGAAAAAGGAGAAAATGCAGGTAGCCAGGATTTTCTGCTCTTCCCACAATGTTTTCTAACCTATAAAAGACAGACATTGTCATTTGAGCTGCAGTTATTTTGTCATCTGCAAATGCTTTCAATTTGGTCTAGTCCAAAATTTTGTCATTTTGTAAAGTGAATTTCATTAGCTGGAAGGCTTTCTTAAACATTGGTAACCAGCATTTTCTCCTTTTTACACAATGTTTTCTGCTATTTGAAGACACATGTCCATGTTTTTAGTAACATTTACTAGTAACTTCTGCCTGCCTGGGTAGGTCAGTGGTTAGCATATCTGACTCGTGACCTGGTGGTTGTGAATTCGGTTGATACCTGGTTGAGGCAAACTTTCTTTCTGGCGATTTTTCACCTCTCACCTCTGATGCATGTGAGAAAAATAATCAGTGGCTTTGGAAAAAAAGTTGTGTTCGTACTGGTGTGAGAAAGCCAGGAAACACGTGGGTGCATCACTGACGCCATGATATGACCTGAGCTGTTAAAATGACACTAAACTCCAATACAAACTAGTAACTTGTCATCTGCAAATGCTTTCAATTGGGACAAGTCTAAAATTTTATTGTTTGTGTAAAGTGTTAATGACCCTGAGATTTTGTTTCCTGGTTTGTTTGGTGTTTAACACAATTTTCAGTGTTATAAGGTTTATCACTGCATCTAGTACACATATCCATATTTGATAGTTTCTGTTATCAGGGTCCGTATTCACCAACCATTCTTAAGAACGTTCTTAGACTTATTCTTCAAGATTTTCCAAGTTTGAAAGTAACACAACTTCTGATTGGCTAAACCAAATGGTTTAGCCAATCAGAAGGTGTGTTACTTTCAAATTTGGAAAATTTTGGAGAACAAGACCAAGAATATTCTTAAGAATGGTTGGTGAATACGGACCCTGGTCTTTGCAGAACATTCTCGCAAAAGCAGTACCTGTTTTCCGACAATAGACATTTTTAAAACAATGAGGAATGATGAGGAATGATGAGAGAGCAACAAATCCTGTCTAAATGGCTATGTCAGAGCCCTGGTAGCACAGTCGGTAGTGTGCAGGACTTGAGGTCAGGGGTTGCTGGTTTGAACCTCCAGCTTAGCTAATTTATTTCAAAGGATTGATGATAGTCATTGTGACAGGATTTATTCCACTGAACATTTTGAAAGTGGTTATGTAGGAAAGCAGCTAGTGGCTTGGGAAGAATATGGTGTGAAGTACTGATAACAGAACGTCCAGGAAAGCACGGATAGGTGTACTAGTGCCCATGATACCACTGTTATAATGTTGGAAACAGCGCTGTTGGTTCAGCGGGACAGTGTAGATCCAAGATCAGGATAGGTGCTTATAAGGCTTTTTATGCTCAGCTCAGTGGAGCATGAAACTTTAAAATTATGCAGAACTGATTTTATATAAATCTCAGAGTGACTTTTTATCTTTTTCAAACCTCTCTTTCCTTTTGTCTTATTAAATGATTGTCTTTATTTCTCATTGTTTTACTTGTAGCAGCAATAATGATATTGAAAGTTTGAGTACAAACTCAGTTGAGCATGAAATCAAGTTATAAGCATGATCCCAGACTGTATAAAATATTATGATGTAATATTAATAGATTTTAAACAGCTCACTGACTTTCTAAACAAGTGCAGAATTATAGAATAACCTGTCAGATTAGGCTAAGTTGTGTCAGAGAGGCTTTAGCCTCTAACTCTCTACTAAACGACCCAGAATATTAACAAACCGAGGAAGAAAGTATTTGAAAACATTGTGGTAAATGGAGAAAATGCTGGTAACCAGCATTTTCTCCTTTTCCCTCAATGTTTTTTAAACTTTCGAAGATAAATCCAGTCAATGGATTAATTTCTCGTCTGGAAACACTTTTGATTTGGAGAGGTCTAAGACTTTGTCGTCTGGTACAGAGTTAATCAAGTTAATTGATTTGCAAATCAGGACAGAAGGATCATTATTTTTGTTGTGGGAGTGTGCCATGCATGCTTGTTTGAAATTTGGCCTGGTGCCAAAAGCTCCTCAACCAATGGAATTGATTTACAATGGTATTCAGACTCATTACTGGATTAATGGTTTAGATTTCCAATCAAGGACTTTTTTCTGTGTTTGTCTACAGATTAAGATGAAATCAGTGTGTCTGGTGGCTAATTGATATTACTTACACTGTATTGTTCAGGTATGATATTTAGACCATAGTGTTTGAAGGCAACATTTAACTCCTTACCAAACAAAACAATTTTAGACTTGTCCAAATTGAAAGCATTTGCAGACGACAAAACAAATTTGACACAAAAATTGAAATTTGTTTTGGGGAGGGTAGAAAACGTGGGAAAAGGAGAAAATGCCAGTGACCAGCATTTTCTCCTTTCCCACAATATTTTCTAAAGGCTTCTTACTCAGGATTGTTAAAAGTTGGGATTGTGTGGTAAAGGGTTAAGTCTTACAGCTGAACACTTTTTTAAGAACATTGTGGCAAAATGAAAAATTGTAAACCCTTTAAAGTGGGCATTAAACCAGATTTAGTTTCCTAAAATTTTCTTTAGAAAATCTTAACAAAGATGGCTAAATTTTGTTTCTGTGCAAATAATGCTTCAAAATTAAAACACAAAAATGAACCATGCTCTGGCAATAGGGGCTTAATGCATCTTCGTGAGGCATGATAACAAGCAAGTCATCACATAATTATGGATCCATAAAAGCCATTTTGTATGATGACTGACTGAATCATGAGGTAGACTGTGCCTTTGACATGCAGAAAATTGACAAATTGCAAAAAGTTCAGGCCCAGGTCAGCCTGCACGGATCGTGCAGGCTGACATGGGTCAATACTTTTTGCAGATGCATTAAGCCCTCTTTTCACAGAGCATGGCTCAAATACATGTTACCTGTAGAAAACATGAAGAATTAATAAAATTTTTGCATTTTTACTGTAAAATATCCTAATACTTTTGTGACAATATAACTGTCATTGGATTTTCTCCTTTTCCTCACAATGTTATTCAAAAGCCTACTACCTTATGATTGAAAAAAAACTAAGCAAAGGGTTAATTCTTTACTGAATGATAACATTTTAGACTAGTCCAAATTCAAAGCATTTGCTGAGGAAAAAATAAAGGTGACTCGAAAATTGAAATTCCTTTTGTGAAGGGTAGAGAAGATTGCAGGAAAAGGAGAAAATGCTAGTTACCAGCATTTACCACTCCCTTCACCACACAATCCTGTTTTAACAACCCTGACAAAAAAGACGTTTGAAAACATTGAGGGAAACAGAGAAAATACTGGTAACCAGCATTTTCTCCTTTTTCCACAATTTTTTATACTCTTCCTAAGACAAATTTCAGTTTTTCTGTCATGTTTAATTTGTTGTCTGCAAGTGCTTTCAATTTGGACCAGTCTGATATCATGTCGTTTGGTGAAGAGTTAAGGTTTAAAAAAAATTCAGGGTTGTTAAAACTCTGGATTGAGAGTTAAGTGAATTTAATTGTTCTTGAATGATAGCAGGATACATTTTCATTTTGGATTGATCATAAACTGTCATCACGCTTCCTTCATCTCTAACCTTTTTCGCTGATCTGTAGCTGTTATAGGGCTAGACGTTTACTTTTAACTCTTTGCCAGATGACAAAATTTTACACTTGTCCATTTTTAGAATGTTTGCAGACTACAAATTAACTCTTTACCAAATGACAAAATTTTAGACTTATCCAAATTTAAAGCATTTGCAGACAACAAAATAAATGTGACTTAAAAATTGAAATTTGTTTTGGGAAGGGTAGAAAACATTAGGAGAAATTACTGGTTACCAGAATTTTCTCTTTTTCCCACAATGTTTTCAAAAGGCTTCTTTCTCGGGGTCGTGAAAACCTGGGGTTGTTTGGTAAAGGGTTAAATGTGGCATGAGTAATAGGATTTGTCTACAGAAGGGTAGAAAACATTGTCGGAAAAAAGGATAAAATTCTGGTTACCAGCATTTTCTTTTCCAGCAGTGTTTTCAAAAGCTTATTTATTCAGGTCATTAAAATCTAGGATTGTTTGGTAAAAGGTTAATTTTTGCAAAAGTGAAATTATGGGATATTTTGCCCTTTATCTGGATAAAAATTTCAGTATCCTTGGGTTTGCAGAACAAAGTTATTATCAAACCTTGAAACCCTGAACACTTTACCAAACAATCCCAAAGAATAAAAACTCCTATAAATTAGGCTTTTTAAAACACTTGGAAAAGGATAAATTGCTGGTAAACAGATTTTCTCCTTTTCCCACGTTTTCTACCCCTTAAAACATTACCACACAATCCTGACTTTTAGCAAATCTGGCTTTTGAAAACACTGTGGGAAAAGGAGAAAATGCTGTTAACCAGCATTTTCTCCTTTTCAGACAATGTTTTCTACCCTGTCACATACATATTTTATCATTTGAGCCACCTTTGATTTGTCGTCTGCAAATGCTCTCAATTTGGACTTGTCTACAATTTTGTTGTTTGGTAAAGAGTTAACAGAGAAAGAAGCCGTTCGAAAACATTGTGGGAAAAGGAGAAAATGCTTGTAACCAGCGTTTTCAAAGGGCTTCTTCACGAGGGTCATTAATTCTTGGGACTGTTTGGTGAAGGGTTAACTCTTACCACATGATCCTGAGTTTTAAAAATCTTGCAAGAGAAGGCTTCTGAAAACATTATGGGAAAAGGAAAAATGCTGGAAACCAGCATTTTCTGCTTTCCCAATGATGTTTAGAACTGTTCATAGAAAAATCCAATCAAATGAGTTACATTTAAAGTGTCGTCTGCTAATACTTTCAAGGCAAGTCAAGGCAAAAATGGAGACTCATCCAAATATAAAGCATTTGCAGACAACAATTTAATTGTGGCTTGAATGATGGAATGTGTCTTTGATAGGGTAAAAAATATTGTGTGAATACGAGAAAATGCTGGTTACCTGCATTTTATTTTTTTCTCACAATGTTTTCCAAAGCCATCTTCCTCGGGGTCATTGAAATTCAGGATCGTGTGGTAAAGGGTTAAACAATGAACAATTGAGTTTCCTGTCTCGTGACATTTCAACTCCGAACCTAGTGAAATAGATGAGCCTGTGCTCTGTGAAATGGGGGTTTAATGTATCCGCAAAAGGTATCCACAAACATCCGCTTATGCTGTTTGCAACTTTTCGCTGTTGATCTATTTTCTGCATGTCAAAGGACCAGTCTACCTCATGATGTAGTCGGTTATTAGACAAGAATTGGATTTTATGGGTCCATAATTATAGTGATGACTTGCTGTGTACAATGTATCACAGAGGTGCATTAACTCTTTACCAAACGACAAAATTTTAGACCAGTCCAAATTGAAAGCATTTGCAGACGACAAAATTAATTTGACCCAAAAATTAATATTTGTGTTGGATCGAGTAGAAAACATTGTGGGAAAAGGAGAAAATGCTGGTTACCAGCATTTTCTCCTTTTCCCACAATGTTTTCAAAAGGTTTCTTTCTCAGGGTTGTTAAAAGTCGGGATTGTGTGGTAAAGGGTTAAACCCTTCTGCCAGACCAGACAACTTGACTCCTTTCCAGACAGCAAAATTAAGGAGTTGATCAAATCTGAAGCATATCCTGATGACAAATGAAATGTGACTCAAATTGTGAATATTGTCCATGAAGGATTAGAAAACATTATGAGAAAAGGAGAAAATGCTGGTTGGCAGCGTTTTCTCCTGTTCTCACAATATTTTCAAAGCACTTCCTTTAGGTTGTTAAAACTCGGATTGTATGGTAAAGGGTTAAAATGTATCCTTGTCAAAATAAGATTCTTCAGTTTAAATTAAGATTTCTTAAATGGATATATTTGAAAACATTGTGGTAAAACATCATGGCAAAAGGAAAAATTGCATGAACTACATTTTTCAAAATTGTATGGAAGTGGAATGTTTAACCCTTTACAAAAGAATCCCGGGTTGCAATGACCCAGAGAAGAACAAGTCCTTTCAAAACTGTAGGAAAACAAAAAAATACAGGTAATTAGAATTTTTAGTTCGGCTATTTTCAAAGGAAATATCGAGGTATTCTCATTGTCTGCCTTATCCTCTGCGTTGGCATCATTGTGCAAAATCTTTGATGTTTAATAATATCCCTGTCTTTACTGAAGATGTACTTTAAACCCGGACTAGTTGTGAACTATCAAAAGGGGAAACCATACAACAGGTGCAGGTAACCGTCAAAATATTTTTGACACAGTTATGCCATGTGTTTAACTTAATCAATGTATTTCTAAAAGCAAATGCAGCCGAGCGTTGGCACCTGTGGGCGTTGCCACAAGCTAAGTATTAATCCATGATAGCCTTTTTTTTTTTGTTTAATGACTGACTTAGTCAAGAGGTAGACTGGTCCTTGGACACACAGAAAATTGACCAAGGGCGAAAAGTTTCAGCCCAAGTCGGACTGCGCAGGCTGACCTGGGTCGATACTTTTCGCAGATGCATTAAGCCCCCTTTTCACAGAGCATGGTTCATTTAATTTGGACATGTCTGAAATTGTAATGTGTGGGAAAGAGTTGAATTGTTATATATTTAGGTCTGTTTTCACTGACAGTAAATGTCATCTTTGTTTATTTTGAAATCTAAAACTAAGGTCAATACAAATTACATCAGTGACAAAGCGCTGAAATCACTGTTGAGACGGGAGGTGCACTTAATCCAACTGAAGTTGAAATCTACCTGTTGGGCTGTTATAACAAATTATATGCAAGTAATGCTACATTATATGCCTGAAAGAGTTGAAAAGAAACTAAAAGACATTTGAAGAACATTAGTTTTATTTGTAATTCAGGAGATTGACACTAAGGATATTCTTAAGAATGGTTGATGAATGCGGACCCAGACTGCATGATTTTGATCTACACTGGCCACCAAAGACATTATGCTTGTTAAAGCCACTTTCACGTTTAACTTTTACCCAAAGGACCGAGTTTTAGATTTGCCCAAATTGAAAGAATTTGCAGAAGACAAAATAGATATGACTCAAAAATAGAAATTTATTTTTTGAAGGGTAAAAACATTGTGAGAAAAGGGAAATAAGCTGATTACCGACATTTTCTCCTTTTCCCACAATGCTTTTGTAAGCTTTCTTTCTTTTATTTCCATAGGCAGGATTGATGAGTTTTCATGAAGAAGAGAATTACATCTCAAGCATTGTCAATTAGTGCAAACAGGAACTTTTATAATTTTTCTGAGAAATAGGATGTCATCAATTAACCCTTTACCACAAATCCCAACTTTTACCGACCCTGTGAATGAAGCCTTTTGAAAACATTGTGGGAAAAGGAGAAAATGCTGGTAACCAGCATTTTCTCCAATTCTCACAATATTTTCAAAGCACTTCCTTTAGGTTGTTAAAACTCGGATTGTATGGTAAAGGGTTAAAATGTATCCTTGTCAAAATAAGATTCTTCAGTTTAAATTAAGATTTCTTTAATGGATATATTTGAAAACATTGTGGTAAAACATCATGGCAAAAGGAAAAATTGCATGAACTACATTTTTCAAAATTGTATGGAAGTGGAATGTTTAACCCTTTACAAAAGAATCTCAGGTTGCAATGACCCAGAAGAACAAGTCCTTTCAAAACTGTAGGAAAACAAAAAAATACAGGTAATTAGTAATTTTTAGTTCGGCTATTTTCAAAGAAAATATCGAGGTATTCTCATTGTCTGCCTTATCCTCTGCGTTGGCATCATTGTGCAAAATCTTTGATGTTTAATAATATCCCTGTCTTTACTGAAGATGTACTTTAAACCCGGACTAGTTGTGAACTATCAAAAGGGAAAACCACACAACAGGTGCAGGTAACCGTCAAAATATTTTTGATACAGTTATGCCATGTGTTTAACTTAATCAATGTATTTCTAAAAGCAAATGCAGCCGAGTGTTGGCACCTGTGGGCGTTGCCACAAGCTAAGTATTAATCTATGATAGCCTTTTTTTTTTTTGTTTAATGACTGACTTAGTCAAGAGGTAGACTGGTCCTTGGACACACAGAAAATTGACCAAGGGCGAAAAGTTTCAGCCCAAGTCGGACTGCGCAGGCTGACCTGGGTCAATACTTTTCGCAGATGCATTAAGCCCCCTTTTCACAGAGCATGGTTCATTTAATTTGGACATGTCTGAAATTGTAATGTGTGGGAAAGAGTTGAATTGTTATATATTTAGGTCTGTTTTCACCGACAGTAAATGTCATCTTTGTTTATTTTGAAATCTAAAACTAAGGTCAATACAAATTACATCAGTGACAAAGCGCTGAAATCACTGTTGAGACGGGAGGTGCACTTAATCCAACTGAAGTTGAAATCTACCTGTTGGGCTGTTATAACAAATTATATGCAAGTAATGCTACATTATATGCCTGAAAGAGTTGAAAAGAAACTAAAAGACATTTGAAGAACATTAGTTTTATTTGTAATTCAGGAGATTGACACTAAGGATATTCTTAAGAATGGTTGATGAATGCGGACCCAGACTGCATGATTTTGATCTACACTGGCCACCAAAGACATTATGCTTGTTAAAGCCACTTTCACGTTTAACTTTTACCCAAAGGACCGAGTTTTAGATTTGCCCAAATTGAAAGAATTTGCAGAAGACAAAATAGATATGACTCAAAAATAGAAATTTATTTTTTGAAGGGTAAAAACATTGTGAGAAAAGGGAAATAAGCTGATTACCGACATTTTCTCCTTTTCCCACAATGCTTTTGTAAGCTTTCTTTCTTTTATTTCCATAGGCAGGATTGATGAGTTTTCATGAAGAAGAGAATTACATCTCAATAAGTGCAAACAGGAACTTTTATAATTTTTCTGAGAAATGGGATGTCGTCAATTAACCCTTTACCACAAATCCCAACTTTTACCGACCCTGTGAATGAAGCCTTTTCCCACAATGTTTTCCACCCTTCCCAAAACAAATTTCAATTTTCAGTTGCATTTATTTTGTCCTCTGCAAATGTCTTCAATTTTGTCGTTTGGTAAAGAGTTAAAGGGGAATTAAACAAGATATTATTTGGTATTTTAAAAAATCTTAACAAAGACTGGTAACTTTTATTTGCCTGCAAAGACAGCTTTAACCCTGTACCAGACAATTTGACTTTTAACGACCCTGAGAAAGAAAGCCTTTGAAAACATTGTGGGAAAAGGAGAAAATGCTAGTAACCAGCATTTTCTCCTTTTCCCACAATGTTTTTATGCCCTTCCCAAAACAAATTTCAAGTTTTGAATCACATTTATTTTTTTGTCTGCAAACGCTTTCAAGTTGAACAAGTCTAAAACTTGAGTCTGGTGAAGAGTTAAAATTAAAATATAGGTAGAAATGGACTGTAGAAAACATGAGAAATAACAAAGATTTTTGTAATTTTACTGTAGAATTTCCTATTATCCCTTTTTCTGCACAGTCCTGTGTTTGAATGACTCTAAGGAAGAAGGCTTTTGAAAACATCTTGGGAAAAGGAGAAAATGCTGATAACCAGCATTTTCTCCATTTCCCACAACATTTTCTTCCCTGTCAAAGACAGAGGTTACCATATGAGCTAAACTTAATTTTTTGTGTGCAAACGCTTTCAATTTGGTCAAGCCCAAAATTTTGTCAGTTGTTATAGTTAAGTAAAGTTATGTTATAGCAGTCATTGCAGCATAACGACATGTAGTCCTCACAGTCCTGGAAAGCAGATTTTTGGAGTAGTGTAAAGCTATAATATGTTGTAATAAAAAAACAAAATCATATGCAACACATGTGCAATCATTTGAAAATGAAGTTAGCAAGGGCAGGGTAAGTCAAAATTGTTCTGCCGAGCAGTAACTGTCATTCTATTATTGTATAAGGAGCAGTAATTTGATCCATCAGTCTTTGGTTCAGGTCAAACCGGTATCATAGTCAGTGTAAGTGCGCATGTATCGTTACGTATGATGTATTTTCGGTCAGAATGATCACAGTAAGCAGACTGTTATACAAATCCACTAAAAATTTTTTAACGCCTAAAAATATATCAGTTAGCATAAGATCTCGGTTGTAAGAGTTGCTGCCAATGGTTTTGAAGGTTGAGGGTCTGAATCCTACAGGAGGCAATATGTTTTTAGTATTTGTTTTGAATTTTTCCCCAAATAAGGGTAAACAGTCACATCCTTATGATTTTTCCTTACAAAATATCAAGTTTCTCAAAAGATAAATGTTTGTATTAACCATTTACCACACAATCCCAACTTTTAACAACCCTGAGGGGGAAGCCTTTTGAAAATATTGTGAGAAAAGGAGAAAAAGCTGGTAACCAGCATTTTCTCCTTTTTCCACAATGTTTTTGACCCTGTTACAGACACATTTCATTGTTTGAGCCACATTTAAATTGCCGTCTGCAAATGCTTTCAATTTGGACAAGTCTACATTTTTGTCGTGTGGTATAGAGTTAATCTGGTTTAATTCCCCTTCAACAGTGTGACATAAACTTCCATAAATAAATCAAAGTTGAAAACGCAGAAGACATACAATTTTAGTAGCAGTTTCCTTTTTTCCAAGTGTTTAACTTTACATGTCAAATTTTTTTGTTCATTAGTATTGAAAGCATTCACGATCGAACAAATAATTAAAATGTGGCTCACATGGAGGAGTTTGTCTTCAATACTAGGTACAGAAAAAAGTGAAGAAAAAGGAGAAAATGGAGTCATTAAAATGTGATTTTTTGATAAAGAGTGAAACCAATTTCTATATAAGCTTCTCAAAGATCATGACTGAATTAAGGGAAGTGATGAAAAGGAAGTAAATTGAAAGAAAAGGACAATAATATAAGGATAAGAAAACAGGATGTGAACATTTTGAAATTATAGTAAGAAGTGATGAGCCTGATAGCTCAGTCAGTAAAGTACAAAGCTTGGAACCAGGGGGTCATTGGTATGAGTCCCCAGCTCAGCCAGTTTCTTTCCAAATACTGATGATAGTCATTGTGGCAGGATTCATTCCTCTGATCATTGTTTTGACGATGGCTGAGAAAATAGCCAGTGGCTTCAGAAGAATATGATGCTCAAGTACTGGTAAAAGAAACTCTAAAGAAATTCTGGGAAATCATGGATAGGTGCACTTTCTGCTGCAATATACCTAAAATAATGTAATAATAACTTCAACCCTTTACAACACAATCACAAGTTTTAACAACCCTGATTAAGGTAAGCTGTTGAAACACTATGGGCAAAGGAGAAAATGTTTGTAACCTGCATTTTCTCTTTTTCCCACAATGTTTTCTAACCTTCTCCAAGAAAACCCAATAATTTGAGAAACATTTTTCTTCTGCAAATGCTTTCAATTTGGACAAGTCTGAAGTGTCATCTGGTAAAGAATTAAACACCAAATAGATAAACAAAACAAATGAACCATGCTCTGACAAAAGAGGGCTTAATGCATCTAGCCAATGCATGTTACCAGGAACCAACTTAAGTTGCTTTTGCAGACAGTGTAGATAAGATCAGACAGCACAGAAGTGCAGTTTGATCTTAAATCTACCTTGTTGTGTAATCCAGTGGAAATAACCTGGAATAGCAATATTTGGGCTTTTCCATAATTTAACTCTTTACCACACAATCTTGAGTTTTAATGACCCTGGGAAAGAGGCCTTTTGAAAACATTATGGGAAAAGGAGAAAATGCTGCTTACCAGCATTTTCTCCTTTTCCCGCAATGTTTTCTAAACTATCAAAGCCAACTTTAATCATTTGAGTTCCATTTAATCTGTTGTCTGCAAATGCTTTCAATTCGGGCAAGTATAATATTTTGTTGTTTGGTAAAGAGTTAAATAGTCCAATTCAATTATTCAGCCCGTAAACCCTTTACCTCACAATCTTGAGTTTTAACCACCCTTTAGAAGAAGGCTTTTGAAAACATTTAGGGAAACTGATAAAATGCTGGTAACCAGCATTTTCTCCTTTCCCCCCCACAATATTTTCAACCCTTAAAGGCAAATTTCAGGTTTTAATCACATTGAATTAATTTTTCCATTTTCTACTTTCCTACAATATTTTCAATATTTTCAACCCTTTTAACCCTTTACCAGACAACAAAATTTTAGATCTGTCAAAACTGAAAGCATTTGCAGACGACAATTTCAATATGGCTCAAATGGTGCATTCTTTCATTGAAAGGGTAGAAAACATTGTGGGAAAAGGAGAAAATGCTGGTTACCAGCATTTTCTCCTTTTCCCACAATGTTTGGGAAAGAGTTAGGGGTTAAAAAGTTGTAAACAAATGTAAAGCTCAAAAAATTGATTTTTAAAAAAGGAAGAGCACTGCATGTGGGTTCCAATGCTCGGCTGCAGTTCTATGATTTTCAGTGAAAATTCTTAGTCAAAAAAAGGGGCATAACTGTGTCAAAAATGCTTTGATGGTTGCCTGCCCTTGTTGTACAGTTTTCCCTTTCAATAATTAACAACTGTTTAAGTTTGAAGCAAATATCTTCAGTAATAACAGAGGTATCTTAAAATGTCAAAGTTTTTGCATGAGGACTTCATAGCTTTTTTCGAGAACAGCCGCGCTAACAACGGTTTGCTTTACCCTTTTACCATTCCTTTTACAAGTTTAACTATTCAGTGTTTTAAGGACCCTGAAGAAGCCTTTTTAAAACATTGTGGGAAAGAGAAGAAAACTGTAGTGACCGGCATTTTTTCTTGCAAAGACAGATTTTATCGTTGGACCATACTTAAATCTTCACCAAATGACAAAATTTTATACTTTTTCATTTTAAAAGCATATGGAGACGACAAATTTAATGTCGCTCAATAAAGAGAATTTGTCTGTGAAAGGGGAGAAAACATTGTGGGGAAAAGGAGAAAATACTGATTACAACAATGTTTTCAAACGGCCGCTTTCCTTGGGTTGTTAAAACTCGGAATTGTGTGGCAAACAGTTAATTTATTGTCTGCGAATACCTTCAGTGTGGACAAGTCTAAAATTTTGTTGTTTGGTAAATAATTAAGGGCCCAATAATGGCCAAAAACAAAATGCAGGTGTTAAAATGCATTTAAATTCAAATCATACCTTTTGAAAGTAAGGAAAACATTGTTAAGATGACAATCATTGTTATTGTGTGGTCAGTCTGAGTGTAAGTTGCAGGCAGAAAAATTAATTTCAAAATCAGGCAAGAAGTAAACAAAAGATAGAGTGACCTAGCAGCATTTAACCTAGTTTTGAAATTAATTTCACTGCCAGTGACCAACACTTGGAGACGTGGAGAAAATGCTGGTTACCATAATATTTCTAAAGCATTCCTCTTTTGCTGTTGTTAACAAAACAATTCTGTGTTTTCATGACACTGAAAGGCCCTTTGAAAACATTGTGAGAAAAGGAGGAATCGCTAGTAACCAGCATTTTTGCCATTTTCAGGTGCATTGTAATCCTTCTAAACACAAATTCTACCATTTGAGCCACTTGTACTGTTGCGTTTGCTAGTACTTTCAATATGAATGAGTCTAAATTTTGTTGTAGATGAAGAATTAAAATCAAGGAAAGCGTGTTATCTCTTTACCAAACAACAAAATTTCAGACTGGTCTAAATCGAAATTTGCAGACCACAACTTAAATGTGAGGTGATGGTATATGTATGTAAAGGGTAGGAAAAAATTGTATCAAAAGAAGAAAGTCACCAGCATTTTCTGCTTTTCCCACAATGGTTTCAAAAGCCAAGGGTTGTTGAAACACAGTGTGGTAAAGGTTTAACTCTTTACCAAAATCTTGTGTTTCAAAGACCCTGCAGAAGAGGGCTTTTGAAAACATTGGAAGAAAAGGAGAAAATTCTGGTAACCAGCATTTTCTCCTTTTCCCACAATGTTTCAAAAAGCCTTTTTTTCAAGGTTGTTGATACATGGGATTGTGTAGTAAAGAAAGGGTTTAACTCTTCACCAAATGACAACATTTTAGACTGCACCAGACTGAAAGCTTTGCAGATGAAAAATGAAGTGTAGATTAAACAGTGATTCATGCATTGGATAGGGTAGAAAACATTGTGGGAAAAGGAGAAAATGCTGGTTACCAGCATTTTCTCCTTTTCCCACAATGTTTTCAAAAGACTCCTTTCTTAGGGTTGTTAAAAGTCAGGATTGTGTAGTAAAGAGAGGGTTTAAGAAAAAGGGACTTATTAATGATGGGACACAGAATGTAAATTCATAATTATTTATCAGATTCATTAAACTTTGCTGGATAGATTTCATTCACAAGCAGAATAATTGATGGGCTTTGTGTCTCTAATGGAAAATTTATTGCCTTGTGAATAATACTGACAGATTTTAAATTTCATTTTGTGTTTTAGATTTCATAGCTGGAATCAATTGCAACTAATTCTTTTTTACATAATGGTATGTATTGATTTTCTTCTACTTTAACTATATTTTGCTGCAAATTTGATGTCATTTCTCAACAACAGGAACTGTTTTCTAAACTCTGTATCAAACAACAAAATGTAAGACTTGTACATAGGAAAAGCCTTTGCCGACCGTAAATCACATGTGCCACAAATAGTATGATTTATTATTGAAAGGTTAGGAAACATGAAACTGGAAATTTTGTGTGAAATGTAGAAGATGGTGATTACCAGCATTTTCTCGTCATCCCACTGTTTCTAAAAGCTGTCTTCCTCAGGTCCTTAAAACTGGGGACCAACAATCAGTGTGCTTCATGTGGAATGAAATATCATTGAAAGGCTAGAAACCATGAAGAGGGCAGACAATTTTGTGGGAATAGGACAAAATGCTATTTACTAGCTTTTCTCCTTTACCAAATGTTTTCAAAAGCCTTCTTCCTCCAGGGGTTTGAAACCTGGGATATTCTGGTGATAGGTTAGGCACTGGGTTAACTCTTACCAAACGACAAAATTTTAGACTTGTCTAAACTGAAAGCATTTGCAGATGACAAAATTAATGCCACTCAAAAATTGAAATTTGTTTTGGGAGAGGTAGAAAACATTGTTGGAAAAGGAGAAAATGCTGGTCACCAGCATTTTCTCCTTTTTGCACAATGTTTTAAAAAGGTTTCTTTCTCAGGGTCGTGAAATCCCAGGATTGCTTGGTGAAGGGTTAACTTACTAATTTCCAAACAATCCCAATTTCTGGCCATGGTTGGGAATGCTTACAATATGAGGGAATTTGAAATGTTTTGTCTGGTAAAGAGTTAACCTTTTACCAAACATTCCCAACACTAAGAAATAAAGCTTTAGAAAAAAAAATTGTGGGAGAAAGGAGAAAATTCTGGAATATACTAGTAAGTAAGGCAATCAGTTATTTTTTGTGAAAGATAGATTGACTCTTGTGCTTGATTGCTTTAACTCTTTAACAAACAACAAAATTTTGGCCTTGTCCCAATTCAAAGCATTTGAAGATGGCAAATTAAATGATACTCAAAATATGAAATTTATCTTTCATAGAGTAGAAAACATTGGGGGAAAAGGAGAAAGTGCTGCTGACCAGTATTTTCTCCTTTTCCTAAAATGTTTACAAAAAGGCTTCTTCTTCAGGGTCATTAAAAGTCGGGATTGTGTGATAATGGGTTAACTGTTTATCAAGCAATGAAATTTTAGACTTGTCAAAATTGAAAGAATTTGCCGAGGAAAACTAAACTGTGACTCAAAAATGGAAATTTGTCTACAGAAGGGTAGAAAGGATTGTGGGAAAAAAACAAAATGCTGGTTACCAGCATTTTGTCTTTTTCCCACAATCTTTTCTAAAGCCTTCTTCTGATGGGTAAAGAATGTTAAAACTAAGGATTCTATGGTAAAGGGTTAATGCCAAGGCACATCGTAAGTGGCATTTGCAAACAACCTAGATCAAGCCGAGTCTGTGTCATTGCCCTGTGTCTGTTGTTTGAGCATGCTTGAGTTAAATTTCATTTTAAATATCTTCTCTGAAATGGCAGAACCATTGTTGACCAAACTTCACAGTAATTATCATGCCATAGTCTTTTTTTTTTTTAATTCCTTCAAAGAATTGATTCCATGAAAACTTACTTTTATGCCCCCCCCCCCCCACACTTCGGACAAAAACCTATGTAAAATTCTTCTCCAAAACTGTAGGACTGTAGGATAGAAATTTCTGCAAATTATCATTTTTAAAATCATTTTTCGATGCACCTCTTTCAAGTTTATCGGCATAATTGTGTAAAAGAACATAGCTACGGTGGTTTTGGCTTAGTTTTCCTCCATAACAAGCTATAGTTAAGTTTATAATGGTGTATGGGATTTAACTGCTTTTTTTACAGGATTGTTATCTCCCTTGATTATCACACTAATTGTATGTTCAAGGTTTCTGGACAAAACATGATCAGAGTCCGTATTCACCAACCGTTCTTAAGAACGTTCTTTGCCTTGTTCTCCAGAATTTTCTACATTTGAAAGTAACACAGCTCCTGATTGGCTAAGCCATTTGGTTTAGCCAATCAGGAGCTGTGTTACTTTTAAATGTAGAAAATCTTGGAGAATAAGACAAAGAATATTCTTAAGAATGGTTGGTGAATACGGACCCAGTTTTCAGTCACACATTTCCATGTAAGTGCTATGCTTAGATGCATTGAATATTGAACTTGAAAAAAAGGCATTGTATAGTTCAATTTTTTTGTCCCAAACTGTACCATTTATGCAAGACAAAAAATAGTATACTGCTAAAAATGTTTGAAAATCCTTTTGTTAAAAAAAATGTTTGTCAGCGTTCATTGACATTGTGGTATGAATAATCTGTAAACGTATACCATACCAGAATTATAGACTTGTCAAAATTGAAAGTATTTGCAGACAATAAAATGTACCCAACTCAAATGATTGAATTTGTCTTTGAAAGGGTTGAAAACATTCTAAGAAAAGGAGAAAATGTCGGGAAGCTGTATTTTATCCTTTTCCAACAATGTCTTTAAAAGCCTCCTTCTCTGGGTCGTTGAAACATGGGATTGTTTGGTAAAGGTTAAATACCCCCTTTATATACATTGATATTATCTGGGCATGTAAAAAATATGATTGGAAGGGGATGGGGACTTGGCTGCTTTTCCAAATGAAATTTTTATTGCAATACAGGGTTGTTTCAGGTTAACGGTCCGTCTGTATGTGAATTACAGCTCATTTATCAGAAAGTAGAGTGACAGAGGGCCATCATGGTCCTCTTGTGTTACTGATAGTATAGATCAAGACTAGACTGCATGGTTCATGCAGTCTGGTTTTGGATTTATGCTTTCCAGTAAATTGGGAGGTGTTCTGATCTAACAGCATGGAACTTTCCTTTTTTTTCTGGTTGAAAATAGCAATCTATCACATAATGTCCCTATTTTTCAGTGTGATATTTCCATTATGATTTTTTTTATTTTACACAATTTTGAGATAGCATTTTGTGATGTAATGTGTGATGTCATCTTGTACTTCTTTCAGAGAAGTGAATTGAAGTGAACTGTGGTTGGTGAAAAGGGGGCTTCATACATCTGTGAAAAGCATCAACCCAAGTCAGTCTTTGCAGGCTGACATGGGCCAAAACTTTTCACAATTGGTCAATTCACTGTATGTCAAAGGACCAGTCTACCTCTTGATTCAGTCAGTTGTTAGACAAAATGGCTATTATGCATCCATGATCCTGTAATGACTAGCTTGGTATTATACATCATGCAGATGCACTAAGCCTCTTTTTCACAGAGCATGGCTCAAGTAGATTCATGGCAATTGCCACATGTGCATGGCCTGGGTCCAGGTGATGATAATCTTTTAACTCTTTTACCAAACGACAAATTCTAGACCAGTCCAAATTGAAAGCTGTTGCAGACGGCAAAATAAATGTGAATCAAAAATTGAAATTTGTTTCTGGAAGAGTAGAAAAAATTGTGGGAAAAGGAGAAAATGCTGGTTACCAGCATTTACTCCTTTTCCCACAATGTTTTCAAAAGGTCTCTTTCTCAGGGTCGTTAAAAGTCGGTATTGTGTGGTAAAGGATTAATCACTCCGTATCTCAGTTTCCTTTCAGGGTCTCTACAGATCTGTGGCAAAACACTGAACCAGCTCTGTAATTATTGTGATAAAGTGACATCCAAATACATAAAAGGAAAAATTGATGGGGCTGGAACCCCAGGCTACATGTCTAAGTTATTGTATGCCTTGCATGTTTCATATTTTGAGACATTTTGCAATGTGATAAAAAGAATCTGACATTTGTTGGCTTTTGAGATAAAGTTTTATAAAACTCATGTACAAAAATTTTATGAAGCTTGAAAGAGGCTTGCTTAACCCTTATCCTGCCAAATTTCAATTGTTGACGGTTACACAAATAGATTTCATTCAGTTTAATGGTCTTAAATATGGCAGAAACTGCTGATGGAGCAGTGGAGAATGCAGAGAAAGATCAGATGCACATATATGATCTTGAATTACACTCTCCACAACACACCTCTTTGGTTGCAAATGGAAGGACAAGCCTAAGTTAATGACATATTTCTGGTTGATTGAATGGTGTGTTATGCCGCTTTCAACATTATTTCAGTCATATCACAGCGACAGTTCACATATTCCTGTATTTCCTGGATTTCACCAGTACTAGGCTAGACCTCACTTGATCCCAGATCCCAGTGGATCAAGTGAGGCTTGAACCCGGGGCCTCAAGGTCACGAGTCCTACACTTAACCACTGACATATTTTTGGATAAGTTTGATAAAAACTTCAGCTCGAATGCCAACTTTTGTCATATCCTATATATATTGAGCCATGCTCTTGCAAAAGGGGGCTTAATGCAATTCCGTAATGCATGACACCAAGCAAGTCATCACATAATTATGGATCCATAAAAATCCATTTTGTCTAACAATTGACTGTATCACAAGGTAGACTTGTCCTTTGACACAGCAAAAAGTTTCGGCCCAGGTCAGCTTGTGTGGACTGTACAGGCTGACCTGAGTCAATACATTTCGCAGATGCATTGAGTCCCCTTTCACAGAGCACAGCTCATGTCATTTATGTAATAGTCTGGGAATTAGAAATCAATCAGTTAGATCAATCAATTTGTCTTGCCCTCCTGGGGAGAAATATATAGGTCATCAAGAGCGGAGATATAAAAGAAAGTCACCTTTATCCCATTTGGATGACATTTTAGTATTTGATGGCAGCTTGATGGCTTAACGCTTTACCAGACGACATATCAAGATTTTAGAATTGAAAGCAAAAATTTGCAGTTCACAAATCAGTGTGATGCAAATGATGGGATTTGTTGGAAAGGAGAAAATGCTGGTTATCGGCATTTTCTCCTTATCCCACAATTTTTTAGAAAGCCTTCTCTCTCAGGGGCATTAAAACACAGGATTTATCATTTACCAAACAATTGTGTGTATTGATGAACCTGAGGAAAAAGGATTTTGAAAACATTCAAAGAAAAGAAACAATGCTGATATCCAGAACTTTCTCCTTTTCTCACATTTTCTATCCCATCAAAGACAAAATCAGCCATTTTAGCCACAAGTTATTTTTGTCTGCAAATGAGTTGAATATGGACAAGTATAAAATTTTGTAATTTAGTGAAGAGATAAATGTTTTAAGCATATTCTAATTGTTTATCTAAAGCAGGTTCTTCAATTGGCAGAATCAGTTCTCCTTTTGCCATGTTTTCAAAAGGGGTCACCTACAAGATGAAAAAGTTATCAACATGTGGTACTAGGCTAATCCGTAAAGGCCTATGCAGTAATGGCTCGAAGATTATGTTTCAATATCCTGTCTGGTCATAGAAGTGGAAGGCAAACAAAAGGCCAGGTTTTTTTTTATTTGATTCATGCGATTTGCTCTTTACAAATATAGCATATTGATGATGGCAGTAAAATTTTCATAGCAAGCTTTGATGTCACACAATTATTGCTTTTACCTGTATGGCTTTAAACTGCTTCTCTCAGTGAGTCCACATGGTGCAGGGGCTATGGCTGGGGTAGCTAGTGCAGAGCTTAACAGAAGGAAGCTTTGCAAATGGGACGAGGGGGCCTTAGTTAATGAGGGCTTTTTTACCCTTTACCAAACAAACAGGCATTTTAACTCTTTACAACAATTTATACTTCCCCAAATTCAAAGCATAATACAGACCACAAATTAATGAATAATGAAAATTGCTTTTAATCGAGTAGAAAACTTTGTGGGAAAAGGATAAAATGCTGATTACCAGCATTTTCTCCTTTTCCAACAATGTTTTCAAAAGCTTTCTCTATCAAAGTTGCTCAAACTGCAGATTGTGTGGTAAAGGGTTAATGACCCTTTGGAAAAGTTTTTGAAAATACAAAATGTGGGTACAGGAGGAAATGCCAGTGGGAATAGGAGAAAATGCTGGTAATCAGCGTTTTTTTTCCTCTTCCAACAAGGTTTTTGGCCAATTCAAAGATAAATCCTTTCATAGTAGTGGCATATATAATACAGTATAAGTTACACCAAAACTACCATTTTTTCCTCATTGGCAACATATGGCTATTTTGGATAGTATAGATCAAGATCAGACTTCACAGAATATATCAATTATAGATCTGTGTGTACTATCAGTTATTTTGAGGATGATACTTTAACTCTTTACCACACAATCCTGACTTTTAACGACCGTGAGGAAGAGGCGTTTTGAAAACATTGTGGGAAAAGGAGAAAATGCTGGTAACCAGCATTTTCTCCTTTTCCCACTATTTTTTCTACCCTATCCAAGACAAATTCCATTATTTTAGTCACATTTCATTTGTTGTCTGCAAATGCTTTCAATTTGGACAGGTCTAAATTTTTGTCATGTGGTTAAGAGTTAATTTCATTTACCTAGTGTAATACACGTATTTAATGAAAATGAAAGGTCCTGTATGGCTCTCTGGTAAAATGTAGGACTCATAACTTGGAGGCCCCAGGATCAAGCCTCCCTGGAAGCACTTGGATTTTTTTTCCACAGGAGTGTCCTTGAGCAAGATACTAAGCCCTAACCTAGAACTGGTGAAACCCAGAGAATTCATGAATATTATGAGATGTTGTCATGATATGACCAAATTAATGTTGAATGCGGTGTAAGACGCCATTCAATCCATCAATTTAAAGAGTATGCTTCAATAAATATTTCTTTACTAAAATAGCTTGAAATCCTCTCAGAAAAATATATGAGCCATGCTCTGACAAAACAGGCTTTAATTTGATGCATCTCCTTGATGCATTTTACCAAGCAAGTCATCATATCATTAAAGATCCATAAATTCTATTTTGTCCAACAACTGACCAAATCATGAGGTAGACTTGTCCTTTGATATGCAGAAAATTGACCTATAGTAAATGATTTAGACCCAGGTAAGCCTGTGGGGACAGGACATGCTGACAGGTGGATTGATACTCTTTGCAGATGCATTAAACCCCTTTTCATGAAACATGGCTCATACGATGATGAACTTAGTATAGAGGAAAAAATGTTTTATAAATAAATAGAAATAGATCCAAATGAAAAAAGGTCAGTATTTTTTACCGAATAATCAATTGCAGATTGACAGAATGACCTTTCAGAGGGTAAGTGGGCATTGAAGCATGCAGAACAAGATCAGACTGCATGGATGTGCACACACCCATAGCAAAGGACATTACAGGTCATTATTAGCAGGATGTGGATTTTATCAAGCAACTTCCTGTTGTGATCACATGATGAGCGTAAATAAATAAAGTGTTGATTATTTATTGTTTCTCATGGGACTCAATTAATGGATAGCTTTTGACTGTGCCTTTTCCCCCCACTCAAAGATCAATGCTTTTTAACCCTTGATCCTTTACTAGGCAATCCATGCTTTAATGATCCTGAATAAAGGCTTTTAACATTGTAGGAAAAGCTAAAAATGCTGGTTAAAGTAGCATTTTTTACTTTTAATTCAGTGTTTTCTTACCTTTCACAAATATCATCATTGAGCCATAGTTTATTTGTTCTCTGCTATTATATTGGACAAGTCAAACATTTTTGTAATCTGGTGAAGAGTAAGCCTTTACCTCACAATCCTGACTTTCAACAAACCTGAAAGAGAAGGCTTTTAATAACAGTGTGGGAAGAGGAGAAAATGCTGGTTACCAGCATTTTCTTCTTTTCCCATAATGTTTTCTACCTTATCAAAGACAGAAATAATCAATTCAGCAACATTTAATTTGTCGTCTGCAAATGTTTTCAATTTGGTCTAGTCACATAATTTTGTCGTTTGGTAAAGAATTAAAGCAACTTCCAACCTAATTTCACCAACTATTTGATGAGGAAACTTTATGTTTGATACAGTAATATGAGCTTGATCAAGCAAGCTTACATGTATTAACCCTTTCCCGAACGACAAATTTTGGACTGGTCCAAATTGAAAGAGTTTGCAGACAACAATTTTAAATTTGATAAAAATGGCAGAAAGGTCTCAAAACGGGTAGAAAACACTGTGAGAAAAGGAGAAATTGCTCGTTATGAGCAATTTCACCTTTTCCCACAGTGTTTTCAAAAGACTTGTACTGCAAACACGTGAAAACCAGGGCTTGTTTGGGAAAGGGTTAACCAACCCTAGCTTACATGTATTAACCTTATACCACACAATCCCGAGGTGGAGGACTCTTGAAAACACTGCAGGAAAAGCAGAAAATGCTGGTCACCAGCATTTTCTACTTTTCCCACAATGTTTTCTACCTTTTTAAAATCAAATTCTGTCATTTGAGCCTTGTTAAATTTATTGTTTGCAAATGCTTTTAATTTGGACAAGTGTAAAATTTTGTCGTTTGGTATAGAGCTAAGCTTTTACCAAACAATCCTGTGTGTTAGGGGCCTTCATTAGAAGAAGGCTTTTGAAAAAATTGTAGGAACTGGGGAGATATTGTCTCCTTTACCCACAATATTTCCTTCCCTGTCGGACAAATCCTTTCAGTCATATTCAATTTTATTGTCTGCAAATGCTTTCGATCTTCATGGACCCAAACTTTCGTAATGTCTGGTAAAGAGTTTAAACCTTTTATCTTATTAGAGGACTATTTAGATGCTTCTTTAAATTCTTTAGGCTGCTAAGCGCAACTCACTGACCTTCTGCAAACAGCATAGATTTAAGATCAGACTTCACAGAACGTGCAGTCTGATCTTGGATCTACGCTGTCCGATAAGGAGATACCATATCTTTCCTTCAAAAATACCTCTGAAATAGGAAAATTGTGGTTTACGCTATCGGTTTAAAAGTTTCATTTCGTTTATTTGGCAGGGTAAGAGTTAATAGCCGAATAGATTTCAACATCATTGTGTGGTCACTGTCCAGAGTCTGTGCTTTTAAAACTTGAGTTCATGCTCAACTGAGTTTGTGCTCAAACTTTAAATTTCATTGGTTCTTCTGCAGGTACTACAATGAGAAATGAAGAAAAGAGGGGTTCAGAAAGTAAAAAAAGTTGCTTTGTGAGGGGTATCAAATCTATTCTGTATAGTTTGTGAAAATTTCATGCTCAGCTTAGTTGAGCAGGAAAAAAATTGATATAAGCACCAACCCCATTCGGCATAGGGTGATCTGTGATCAAATCCCTTGGCTGTATCACGTAGCTTGATATGCACCTACACGGTACATTTCACACGTCTCCGGAAGCACGCTGTTTTATCATTATTGAAATTGTGAGGCTCCTCTTAAAAAAGAAAACATGAGTCAATTTTCTATTGTTATCTTTCTAAGAATATTTCAGTTGGCAAACAGTTTGTACATTCATTTTTTAGCATGGTATATCAATTCTGTTGGGAGCTTTCATCGACAGATCGATAGATGCAAATAACTTCATCGTGGTTGTTCATGTCATTGCTAGGCAATTTACAGGGGTGCCGCCATATTTAAGATCATGTGATTGGTAGTTCAAAATGGAAGCCGCCTCTATACGGACAAGGTTAGATGTAGGTACGGAATCGGCCGAGTTGTGACGAGTGCACCAACCCTAGCTGTCATTTCCCTTTATGTATAGTTCTGTACATGTACATGGATACATATGCAAATAAGTTCAGTCAGTACACTGTGTTCAAGCATTTGGATAATATGTCTTTAACAGACAATAAAATTACAAATTGGGTAACTCTTTACCAAAGGACGAAATTTTGCACTTGTCCAAATTGAAAGTTCAGATAATGAAATTTGTTTTTAATAGGAAAGAAAACATTGTGGGAAAAGGAGAAAATGCTGGTTACCAGCATTTTCTCCTTTTCCCACAATGTTTTCAAAAGGCCTCCCTCTCAGGGTCGTTAAAAGTCGGGATTGTGTGGTAAAGGGTTAAGTTGAAAGCATGTGCAGAGGATATATTGAATTATTGCCAAAGACTTTTTTAAGATTTGTCTCTTAAAAAGGATATAAAACGTTGCTGTTGAAGGAGAAAATGCTATACCTGGACAATGCCATCCCTTTTTGCTGCTTCTGGTTTCTTTAGCTGATGACTTTTTGTACTTTGCCCCAACCCAGGCTATTGACATGTGAGAAATGAAATATTGCTCATAAAACACAATAAATTTAGAGTTAACCATATAACTGACCTTCATCTAAAAATAACTATTAAGGTAACATTTGAGGGGGTTAACTCTTAACCAAACGACAAAATTTTAGACTAGACCTAACTTAAAGCATTTGCAGACGACAAATTAAATGTGACTTAAGAATTGAAATTTGCCATGGGATGGGTTTAAAGCATTGTGGAAAAAGGAGAAAATGCTGGTTACCAGCATTTTCTCTTTTTCCCACAATGTTTTCAAAAGGCTTCCTTTTTGGGGTTGTTAAAAGTCAGGATTGTGTGGTAAAGAACTAACAGATAAGCCTTGAGATTTACTACTTTTGACAGTTTTATAACCAATGATAAATCAATATATCACTGAGATTATCACAAAGTACATTGACAAAAGACATAAATTTCATCTCCTTCATTATCTTCTAACAAATTTGCAGGTACAATTTTAAAAACATCCATGATAATCAAAATAAATCAAGGATTTAATGCAGTTAAACCTGTCTTAGTGGCCGCCTCCATTAAGCAAGCAACCGGTATTAAGCAAGGATATATTGAGTTCAGAGAGAAGGCAAATACAATGTGTTTTGAAATGTTACCTTTTCTAAGCAAGCATCTGTCTTAACCCTTTACCAAACGAGAAAATGTTGGCCCTGACCAAATTGGAAGCTTTTTGCAGACGACAAATTAACTGTTGTGCATATGATGATATCTGTCTTTGATTGGGTAGAAAACATTGTGTGAAAATGAGAAAATGCTGGTTACGTGCATTTTCTCCTGTTCACGCAATGTTTTCAAAAGCTCTCTTCTACAGGTCCTTAGAACTCAGGATTGTGTGGTAAAGGGTTAAGAGAGAACATTATGAGTGTCACTTGGGTGCTTGCTTAACCCTTAAAGCGACTTTCACTACTATTGTTGCCTCTGCGGCCAGTGTAGATCAAAATCAGACTGCACAAAATGTGCAGTCTGATCATTGATCTACACCATCTGCTTTGCTGAAACACTAAAGACATAAGGCAGCCACTAAATTGCAATTATCTGGGTCTTATTCTGTAATGAAAATGTCCATTAGGTTTATTCAGTGCTATAAGGGTTAATGTAGGTTGGATTATTATTCATACACAATGTTGAACTCTTTACCACACAATCTTGAGTTTTAACAACACTGAGGAAATTCCTTTTGAAAACATTGTGGGAAACGAAGAAATGCCGTGAGTGACTACCAACATTTTCTCCATTTCCTTACAGGGTTTTCTTTCAGAGACAATTGACCTTTCTGCCAATTTTGATTGACAGGTCATATTAGCCAATCAAACGCAGTATGGCACATCATATAAACAAAAGGGTCAGACAAAGTTATAGCCTATACAAACGATGTAATTTTTTATTTTATTTTCGTTTAAACCAAAGAAGATTGGATTATAGATTAATTATTTCAAAATGGATTAAAGTTGCAGATAAGAATCATGATGTGGTAAGGTAAGGTTACATGATGTACCCTGAACGGAAAACTAAATTTATCCATTCCAGAAACCTATATTCACGTAAATGTTGCCAGTAGATTTAACCAGGATTAAAAAAAACCCGCCTCTCTACCAAACAACAGAAAAGCAGGGTTTTTTTTTTAATCTTTTGGGAAAGACAGCACGTTTTTACCGAAGTTGATTTTTTTACTTAACAATTGAAATCTAACTCAAGGAAATCTTTCAAATTCCAAGCATTACTCGCAGACAGTTGTAACACTGTGAATAAAATAAGCAACAGGAAGAAGTATATTTTATTGACAACCACATGTCATCCAGTTTCATAAATAAGTTGACACTGTGAACATCATATGTCGTTCGATTCTGTTGTAATATTTTAGGGAGCATTCTTATTTTATTCCCGTTTCATTAAGACAATTACATGCAACTGTTAATTGGACTTTGGCCTGGTTTGACTGATTGTCTGTTTTCCACATGATCGTCGCATAATTGATAATATCAAGGGAAAAAGACAAAAATTTTCAAAAGTCTCCTCCTACAAGGTCGCGAAAGCACCGGATCGTGTGGTAAAGGCTTAACTTGTAAGCCCTATTCTTATTTTGTTTAATGTCAAACTGACATGTTATTATACTAGCAAAATGTCTTAAAAACTTGTGCCCCTTCATCCTATTACTAATTATACATGTTGCTGACAGCAATCTACTCGCATTTGTGAAACCGAACACGGAATGACGAACATATTTGCGCTATTTTTACTTCTCGATTTCTTATAAATTATGACGTTATTCAAAGTAATTTTTCTTGTCACATTGCTCATTTAATTGAATTGATTAGAAAGTTGGGAAAAAAACTTTGGGTGCTTCAATTAGAACGAAACATAAGCTAGAATAAAACTGGAATAAACCCTCTTTCTCTAAGTAGTCAACACCATTTTCTGGTTTGTTTGTCGGGCATAGCGACCAAAATACTGCGTTACTAAGGTCGGCGTACCAAACTCGCTTTTGCAGAAAGGTCAGTTGCCATTAATTCAGATACATTTAATTTGTTGTCTGTAAATGCTTTCAATTTGGACAAGTCTAAAACTTTATAAGAGTTAATCATTGCTGGGAGAGGAGCTATTGTTTGTTCGGAGTTCTGCTTTCACTTTCAGAAGTTGTTTTGTGGAATACCAAATCATCTCAAATTTTCTCATCATGTTGTACAAAAATTTTACTTTTTTTTTGTGAACAAAAAATATTGTTTGAAGTATAATCCCTTATCATAATTATTTGCTTTGGTGTAAAAAAGCACAAGGGGTAGCACATTTGGCATAAATCGGGTGATCCAGTGATGTAAGTACGGAATCGGCCGAGTTGTGATGAGTGGGGGTAGCAATGCCTATATAGTAGTACCATAAATGTGCTTGCAAATAGGCCACCATTTAAAAAGGGCCACATTTTTTACCAAAAATTATTATTGCAAATTACTATTAATCATTCAAATTATGGTATCAATAGTCAGTAGTAGGTGAAAAGCTAGTGTATTCAGCTGTGTCAGAGGCAATCTTTCATTCTTTTGAGTATGCTTTGAAATATGTTCTTTAAGCCTTAATTAGCCAAGCCCCGTAGCTCAGTCGGTAGCATACAGGACTTGACAATAGGAGGTCACTGGTTCGATCCCCGGCATGGCCAATTTCTTTTTGAGGATTGATGATGGTCATTGCGACAGGATTCATTCCTCTCTCACCGCTGACCATTGTTTCGACAATGGTTATGTGGGAAAGCAGCCAGTGGCTTGGAAAGAATATTGTGTGGAGTACTAGTAAAAGAAACTCCAGGAAAGCACGGATAGGTGCACTGGCCACCGTGATATAACTGAAATAATGTTTAAAACGGCATTAAACAACATACAATCAATCAATCAATCATTAAGCTTTAATTAGGGTATCACAACTAAAGTTTTGCAGCTAGTGTAGATCAGACTGCACAAACAGTGCAGTCTAATCTTAGTCTACACTGTCTGCTAAATGCTAAGGCAGTCTACCCAATAGCACCCTTGTAACAACAAATATTACAGTGTTTATTTCCAGAATGAAAATTTCAAATTTGTTCATTTGCACTCTAATGGTTCAATTTTAGAAATCCATTTTCTATTAGACAAGGTCAGTAAATTATTGGTTAAAATCTTCTTAAGTAAAATTAATTTCGTTAAATTATTTCCTATTGTCTGAAATTGTGTAAAAAAAATGTGGAGGTTAAGGACTTGTGGATTATCTATAGCTTAATCCTTTACCCAACAGTCTTGTGGTTTAAAGGGAGAAATATGATTGAAAACATTATGGGATAGAAGAAAATGCTAATAACCAGTATTTTCTACTTTTCCCAAAATATTTTGTGCTCTTTCAAAGAAAAACCCATCATATTACTCACATTTTTCATTGGCAAATAGTTTATATATGGGGATCCGCGACATTTCATTGAAAAGCATGTTTGTCGAAAACGATCCTAGCCCTGACCCTTACCCTACCCCAGACGAATTGTGGCTCAAATCTTCCTCCCATACAGAGCTTTTCATGAAATAAATCTAGGAATTTAGCAATTGGTATTTTAAAACATACAGGGATTTCGACAAAATACCCTTTCGACAAAATGTTGTACACTATTAATTTGGGCTGGTCCAGAATTTTCTTGTCTAGCTGATAGGGTTAACTCTTTACTACACATTCCCGATTTAACGACCCCGAGGAAATAGCCTTTTGAAAACCTTGTGGGAAACGGAGAAAATGCTGGTAACCAGCATTTTCTCCTTTTCCCATAAGGTTTACTATACTTTCATAAACAATTACCATCATCTCGGCTGCAATTAATTTGTCGTCTGCTAGTTCTTTCAATTTGAACAAATCTAAAATCTTATTATTTGATAAAGGGTTAACCAACAGCATGGCATGCGTCTTGGAGCCCTTCCTACTTGAAAATGGTTGAAGGACAGATTACTGAGTGTAAAAAAAGATCATGAAAAAAATAAAGAGAAATTGTCGACACTGCGGCAAAGTAGTTTTGGCTCAGTTTAGATATTTTCAACATTTGTCACATTTTTTTTTTTATTAAAAAATTCATATAACTCAGCTGTTTATGCACTGGAAGCAATCTTTTACTATACATTATTTGAGATGGCATTTTTTCTACATATCAATAAAATAAACTAGATCTACTGCTTTTGAAATTAATCAACAAGGACTCGTTATTATTGTTTTAAAATAAATTATAGGTACATCATATAACTAATTTGGTATCTCGAGATCTAAAACAATAATTTAATTTCAGCTTAATAGTTTTTAAAAAAAAAAGTACCAGTATTGCTTTTATCTATGGTATAATTATGTATAACTTAAAATGCTCTGTGTTTAATTGTATACATATAGGTTAGGGAAAAGATAAAAGGGATTGTTGTAAATTCTTTTTCTCTTAACTCTTTACCAAATGACAGTATTTCGGACTGGTTCAAACTGAAAGCATTTGCAGACAACAAATTAAATGTGGCTAAAATGTTTCATTACTTTCTGAAAGGTTAGAAAACATTGTGGGAAATGCTGGTTACCAGCATTTTCTCCTTTTCCCACAATGTTTTCAAAAGGCTTCTTTCTCAGGGTCGTTAAAAGTCGGGATTGTGTGATAAAGGGTTAAGACATTACCCCACAATCATGTAACATAAACACACATGTCCATAAATATTAATTTTGTAAAGCGTAGTTTTTGGATACAACATTCCTCAGGTATTTTTAACAAGTATTTGTATATAAAGAGCAACTCTGTGTATCCACATGTATATGAACCACCACAAGAGTGTGTAGGTATCAATATCATGTGACATTAAGTTCTTGCAAATGGATTAACCAATCAAATATGATATCAGGTTTTTGTATTGGTGGTTTTGTATTTTCATTAGTTTTCCACTTAAAGATGGCTGCACAGAAAGGAAAATAAGTACAAAAAAGAAGCTTGCAAATGGCTTCTGTTGTGAACTAGTAAAGACTTAGAATGCAAGCTTGGGGTAGAATGAAAAATTTGTATGTGTCTGTTATCAGAAAGAGACAAACTGGTCCATTAATCCATTACCCCACAGTCCAGAGTTTTAACAAATCTGAGGGAGAGGATTTTTGAAAACAAAGTGGGAAAAGGAAAACATGCCACTTACCAGCATTTTCTCGCTTTTGTACAATGTTTTCTACCCTGTCAAAGAACTTTGGTTCTTTTGTATCAGTTTCCAATTTGTCTGCAGATCAAAGCTTTCAATTTCAATCTAAAATTTGTCTTTGGTATAATAGTTACAGAGTTCAGCAAAATTATAATACTGATGTGAATTCCATTGGCATTGTAATCCTGGAGTAAATATTCCTTTAATACTTACTTTTGTATACATGTATTTACTTCAATGTATAGCAGAATGCATACTTGTGTCAATTTTATGCATGGCTTGAATGTGGCTCAAAATTACAGAAGATTTGGATCACATGTGCATGTTCATGCATGTGACAAAATTTTCGTCAGATGATAAGTTTACACTGCAGATTATGTTTACTTTAGGTGCATAAAGAAAGTGAGTTTTAACCCTTTACCACACAACAAAGTTTTAGACTCACCAGGTAGAAATTCAACTATTTACAGCTGACAAATTACTTAACCCTTTAGCATACAATGCCGCCTTTTAACGCCCCAGAGAAGGAAGCCTTTTGAAAACATTATGGGAAAAAGAGAAAATGCTGGTAACCAGCATTTTCTCCTTTTCCCACAATGTTTTCTGTCCTATCAAAGAAACATTGCCCATTTGAGCCACACTGATATTGTCGTCTGCAAATGCTTTCAGTTTGAACAAGACTAAAATTCTGTCGTCTGGTAAAGGGTTAAAGCTTTTATGTGATTTGTCTGTACAAGGTTATCAGCATTTTCTCCTTTTCCCACAATGTTTTCAAAAGCCCTCTTCATGAAGGTTGTCAAAAAAAAGGGGATTGTTCGATAGAGTTAGATTTCACCCTTTTACTCATTCAGGAAGTAACTGACTTACATTGCACCTGGATCAGAAGAGGACCATTGATACCAAAAAAAAAATAGAAATTTGTATGGACTTACCATGTAAGGTAACTTTTTCATTTCAATTAATATACTGTATAAGGGATCAAAGTTGCATCTTTGTTATCTTCACTTTGAAATTGTTTCCTTCAGATTTAAAAAGGTGTGCAGGATTTTGTTTGTATTGGCCTTTAACACTGTTTTAACAGCTTGGTCATCTCATGGCAGACAGTGCACCTATGCATATGTTTCCTGGCTTTCTCACACCAGTTCTAACACAACTTTCTTTCCAAGCCACTGACTACTTTTCTCACATGCATCAGAGGTGAGAGGGAAAAAATCTCAGGAAAGAAAGTTTGCCTTAACTGGGTATCAAACTTCCAACCAACTGGTCACGAGTCGGATACGCTAACCACTGAGCTACCTGGCTGGGCAGTGTGCAGGATTAGAAATGATCAGAAGTTTTTTATACAGTTGTTACATTTATAAACAGCGTTTATCTCCCTTACTTACAATCTGGAAAAAAATAGTAATAGATTGTTAACTCTTTATCAAACAACAACATAGTCTTGTTTTCCCTCAATGTTTTCAAAAGCTGTCTTCTTCAAGGTTGTTACAAATTGGGATTGTTTTGAAAAGGGTTCAGGGTCATTAAAATGCAGGATTGTGTGGTAAGGGAGTAACCCTTAAACCAAACAACAAAACTGTAGACTCTTCAAAGTTGAAGGCTTTTGCCAACGACAAATTATATGTGGCTAAAATTTTTAAATTTGTCACTGAAAGGGTAGAAAACATTTTGGGAAAAGGAGAAAATGCTGGTTACCAGCATTTTCTCCTTTTCTCACTGTATTGGACTTTAACATTTTCTCCTTTTCTCATTGTCCACAATGTTTTCAAAAGGCTTCTTACCCAGGGTTTTTTTAAAATTAAGGAAATTTTAAAAGTGAAATGGTTGAACATTACGCTTTGCAATACATAACTTTGAAAGCATTTGTAACCAACAAAGTCAGTGTAGCTCACATAATGAAAACTATCTTTGAATAGGGTAGAAAACTGTGGGAATAGAAGGAAATTATGCTTGTAACAAACAGTTTCTCTCTTCATGTACTGTTCTCAAAATCCTTTTTATTAAGGGTCCTTGATTATTTGGTAAAGAGTAAAAAGTTACAAAAAATACACAAACGATTAAAATACTTGACAAAGAAATATGAGACCAAGTGGGCCTTGAAGTCTGTGGAATGAAATAAGAGATTGTTTCATGTTTGTAAGAAGACCAACACAGCTTTGAACCATTGACCTCCAATCTAAGATGGAAAATGTAAACCACTTAAAATGAAGATGATCAGGAAGCAAACTGTTTGTATGCACCCATTACCTAGCAACAGAATATAAGGTCACTTTGTTTTGAAAGCATTTTGAAGACAACAAACTAATGTGGCACAAATGATGGGGTTTGTTCTTTGAAGGAAAGAAAACTTTATAGGAAAAGGAGAAGATGCTGGTTACCTGCTTTTGCTCCTTTCCCTACAAAGTTTTCTACTATTTTCTCTCTCAGTGTTGTGAAAACATGGGATTGTTTGCTAAAGTGTTTGAGGAGGCTGGTAGTTCATTACTAACCCTTTATGATACTACGTTTAATGACCCTGAAGAATATAGATTAAGGAAAAAAAAAAAAATTTCAGGAAAAGGAGAAGATACTTGTTACCGCATTGTCTAATCTTTCAAAGACAAATTCCAACATTTGGACCACATTTAAAATGTTGTCAGCAAATACTTTCAATTTGGGCAGGTCTAAAATTTTGTAGTCTTGTAAAGAAACAATCTTAATATGGGTGAAATGAAATGTCCAGCATGTATTATTTTGTGGTGTACTCATATATAAAAGTATATTAATAAATTTCCTGAAAGTGACTCATTCACATCTTTCCTTGTTTCACTTTAAAAGACATTTGAGAATAATACTTTGAGAAGGGCTGTATGTTAACCTTGGAATTTTTGCATTAAGTTCATTTATGAAACACTTTGGATTATTGTCGTAGTTTGAAACTCATATTGAAGAATTTTAAGATATAGATGAGAATGCACATAAAGAAAAGGTTGATATTCTGATTATGATGGAATTTTACAAAATGGAAATATTTTAGCAAAACCAGCATAGGACAAGATATTATATTTCACAGTGTGGAATTACCAAAGACTGACCTTATTTTTGAGTTTGTTTAACTCCTGTTTTTCTCTATCTTTCGGTAAATCTGAAGGATTTTCAAAATGGATACTTCTATCAGTTGCATCCTAGAAGGTGAGAAAAAAATTTCTTTCATGCATGAATTGCATAAAAATGAATTTGAAAAAAATGTTACGAAAATAACTTAATGCAAGTAATTATTTGTTACAGGTCCAAATTCCGAGACCAGCCATAATTATGATTAGTTGAGACACCCTGTCTCAGCCAATCAGATGTCATGTCTTGTTATTTAGAATCACAATTAACCCATATCCTGCTGAATAAGATAAATGAAACTTTCAAGCCGACAGTAAAACCCCCAAAAAATACTATTTCAAACTTAATTTTTGGAGAAAAATATGTCGTTATTGGACAGTGTAGATCCAAGATCAGACTGCACATTCTGTGCAGTCTGATCTTGATCTAAACTGTCCACAAAAGATCAGTGAGTCATGCATAGCAGCCTAAGGATTAACTCTTACCACAAGACAATATTTTAGACCCATCCAAATTGAAAGTATTTGCAGATGACAATTTCAAATTGACTCAAATGCTCAATCTGTCTTTGATAGGGTAGAACACATTGTGGGAAAAGGAGAAAATGCTGGTAACCAGCATTTTCTCCTTTTCCCACAATGTTTTCAAAAGGCTTCAACATCAGGGTCGTTAAAAGTCGGGATTGTGTGGTAAAGGGTTAAATAAACAATGATTGGTGATTATGGTTCCTCAAACATTCATACTAAATAATGATAAACCAATTTTAAAATAAGATTTGGTTCAGAACTACACTGAAAACATTGTGACAAATGGATTGTTAGTTGTTCAGATATAAATCTTCTTGGGATAATGAGTATCACAAACTGCTTAACCCTTTACCACACAATCCCGACTTTTAACAACCCAAAGAAAGAAGCCTTTTGAAAACATTGTGGAAAAAGGAGAAAATGCTGGTAACCAGCATTTTCTCCTTTTCTCACAATGTTTTCTACCTTTCCCAAAACAAATTTCAAATTTTCAGTTACATTTATTTTGTCATCTGTAAATGCTTTCAATTTGGACAAGTCTAAAAATTTGTCGTTTGGTGAAGAGTTAACTCTTTACCAAGCAGTCCTGAGTTTTAACCACTCTGAGAAAGAGACCATTTGGAAAAATTTTGGAAAATGAGAAAATGCTGTAATATGCATTTTCTTCTTTGCCTATGTTGTTTTCTAACCTTTCCAATACAAAATCTTTTCATTGTGGAGCCAGTTTTAATCAAAGGGTCACCAGAGGCTCATATTTTTCTAGACTTGTTGCATATTTTTTTTTATCTTGAATGCCAACTTTTGTCAGATCCTTTATGTCCAGCAGAGTTCGGCTTACTTTATGTCATTGCTATCAGCACATTTAAGTTTTTACCGGAAAACAAAATTTCAGATTTGCCCTAATTGAAAAGTGCAGTGTGCAGGTGACAAAAGTTGGCCGAAATGATGGGATTTGTCACTGATGGGATGAAAACATTGTGGGAAAAGGAGAAAATGCTGGTTACCAGCATTTTCTCCTTTTCGCACACTATTTTCCAAAGCTTTCTTCCTAAGATTAGGTGGTGCAGGATCAAGGATCACAGTAAATTTATTTCCCTAAATGCCTGATGCTTTTCATGCCAAATCCAAAGATTCATTTGAAAATAATTTATTTCAAGGAAATAAGGTACCAGATGGTCATGTTTGAGCAAGATCAACTCTTTTCTTTATTAATTCTTTACTAGACAACAGAAATTTAGACTCGTCCACTTTGAAAGCACTTGCAGATGCCAAATTAAACATTTGAAATTGTCTTTGAAAATGTCTTTTCTGTATGAGAGAGATATGATGATATATATCATAAAGATCTGAATAGGATCCAACCTATATAGATGCATGGTTTTGGTCATGTGACATTCCTACAAGCTTTTGCAAAATTCTGGCCCAAAATCTAACTAAAACAACTCTTTACCAAATGAAAAAAATTTAGACTTGTCCAAATTGAAATTGAAAGCATTTGCGGGTGGGAAAATTGGTACTTCTCAAAACATGAAATTGTCGTTCATATGGTCGAAAACATTGTGGGAAAAGCAGGAAATGCTGGTTACCAGAATTTTCTCCAATTCCCAAAATGTTTTCAAAAGCCTTCATTCTTAGGGTTGTTACAGGGTTAAGAGGCAGCATATCTAAAAGAAAATATGACTTAACCCTTTACCACACAATCCCAAGTTTTAATGACCCAAAACAGCATTTTGAATATATTGTGGGAAACAGAGAAAAATCTGGTAACCAGCATTTTCTCCTTTTCTCACAATGTTTTCTGCTTTCTCTGATAAAAATTTCATCAATAATCCCAAATTTACTTTCTCATCTGCAATTGCTTTGAATTTGAACCAGTCTAAAATTTTGTTCTTCAGTAAAAAGTGTAAAAAATTTTTTCACTGGATCCTTTTTCTTAGTTTTGGTGTACAATTTGAAATTTAGTAAGAGAGCATTTTCAAAGTTTGGTTTGATTATAAAAATGTAAGTAGGCCCCATTAACCCTTTATCCCGACTTTTAACAACCCTGAGAAAGAAGCCTTTTGAAAACATTTTGGGAAATGGAGAAAATGCTGGTAAGCAGCATTTTCTCCTTTTCCCACAATGTTTTCTACCCTTCCCAAAACACATTTTAATTTTTCAGTTAGATTTATTTTGTTGTCGGCAAATGCTTTGAATTTGGACCAGTCAAAAATTTTGTCGTTTGGTAAAGAGTTAAAACACAATTAGTTTTCTGTTTTTTTTCCATAGCAGGCAGATTAGGGAATCAAATTCTTTGACTTCTCAAGAACACTATGGTAGGATCGTTTTGGTGAAGTCTGGTCAAAATTAGAAGAGTAGTTTTTGAGAAGGTGTTTGAGATAACAGTGAACTCTTTTCTACATGAGAAAAATTTAGACTTGTCTAAATTGAAAGCATTTGCAGACAACAATTCAAATAGCACCCAAATGATGGAATTTGTCTTTGATAGGGTAGAAAAGGTTGTGGCAAAAAGTAGAAAATGCTGGTTACCAGCATTTTCTCCTTTTCCCACATTGTTTTCAAAAGGCGTTTCCTCAGGGTCATCAAAAGTCAGGATTGTGTGGTAAAGGGTTAAAACATTATGGATGCACTACAGACACAGGGCCATGACAAAAGCTTTCTGGCATTGGCCAGTGGAGCTAAAAATTGTCTGCAGATGGTAAATTGTCAATCAAAAAGAGCTTTGAAGTGTTTATTTATAAAGCTTTTGACAGTTGTAATGAAACAATAATTTGTCTGTACAGTCATTAACGCTTTACCAAACAATCTTCATTTTTAACAAACCTTAGAAAGATGGCCTTTGAAGCCATTGTCAGAACAGTGGAAAATACTGGTAACCAACATTTTCTCCTTTTCCCATAATGTATTCTATTGTTTCAAAGACAAAGCCTATAGTTTGAGCCCCATCTAATTTGTCACTTGCAAATGCTTTCCAGTCCAATGTCTAAAATGCTGTTATCTCTACGGTCAGTGAGTGCAATCAAACAGCAATCAGCAATCACAATTATCAATAGTTTTTCTCTTGTTTGCCAATATATTCTGTTTGTTTCTGTCTGATTTTATTGGTTGAATTTATTAGTTTGTTTGGTGTTTGGCACTAGTTTTAGCTACATCACAGTAACCAGTGTACCAATCTATGCATTCCTGGAGTTTCTTTCTCCAGTGTTTCACAACAGAACGCAAATGAATCCTATCTCCATGACCTCATCACTTCTCTAAAGGAATTTGGGCAAAGCTGGGAATCCAGCTTGGAAAGTGAACCTCCCTTCTTATGCCAAACACTTCAAGCATAACCCCAGGAATGGCCATGGCATAGACAATATGACTTACTCTGTATACTGTTTCAGTTATTATTGTAGCTGCCTGTAATATATTGAAGAGTAAAACAAAGAAATAAACTCTAGATTTCAAGATGACTAGACATTTTTTAATCAAGGTGTCGTGAGAATCTCTGTATCATAATAATTAGTACAAAACAATCAAAGTACCAAAGTATTTAGAATCAGTGTACTAATACTCAAACTATTACACCTTTCCCCCCTTTTTAAAAAGTGATAATCTTAATATGATTTTTTCCAAAAGGTGATGACTAAAATTTCAAACTATGCTTTTACAAGAACACCCTTTTCCCAATGTTTCGTTTACAAAATTTAGCCTACATAGATAAACAAATTTAAACGATCAGGAGCTTTTCTGTTACGGGAAGGATATCTCCTTTCTGGTTCATTAGAAGATGTCACGGGAGATACTTTCTCTGGTTGGTTAAATTGAATTTTCTGTTTCACTGTCAAATTTTCTTGATCTGACTGTACATTTGGCTCTTCCACTGGACTGACAGTTGTAGGCTTCTGATCACTAACATTTTCAAAATCCTTTGGAAATCCTATGTTTGGATATGGCCGTGGATTTTCAACCGGGATATCAGCATATCTTGGTACCAAATGATCAATGTGACAATATCTGATTTTGCCAGTATGTGTCATCTTAACTAAGTATGTTCTTGGTCCCAATACTTTATGAATAAATCCTGGACTCCATATCATCTTGTTGAATGATGTTGTTGTTTTTACCGCAACACTATCTCCACATTCAAATTTCCTTTCAACAGTTCCTTTCTTGTCATGATAAAATGTCATCTGTGATTGCTGAACATGGACTTTCTTTTCAAGATCAGGTTTCACTAATTTCAAACGAGTTTTCAAATCTCTCTTCAAAAACAATTCACATGGTTTTTCACCTGTTGTTGTTTGTGGTGTACTTCTGTATTTCAATAGGAAATTTGCAAGCCTGTGTGTTAAACTTAACTTCAAACCTGAAATGTTTTCATCCCATAACTGAGACTTCAAAGCTTTCTTCACAATCTGCACACTTCTTTCTGCTAAACCATTTGATGATGGATGGTATGGAGGAGTTAAAGTATGCTTGATACCATTCTTTCTGGTAAAATCTTTGAATTCGACAGATGTGAACTGTGGACCATTGTCACTGCATATTTCATCCGGAATACCAGTGCTAGCAAACATAAGTCTCAGCTGATCAATTGTCTCTTGACTAGTAGTGCTGGTCATAGGAAATACCTCTATCCACTTGGAATAACTGTCAACAAGAGGGCCATGATGGCCCTGTATCGCTCCACTGGCCTATAAATATAAACCATGAAGAAAAGTCTTCACTATATAAGCCCTTATAAAACTTTGACCTCATGGCTACAGTCTGACTAAATGGGGAATATTGTATTAGAAGAATAACATGCCAAATGTGGGAGTTCTTGGCCTTATGGCTGGTAACAAGATGGTTTCTGAACTTTTCACTCCATAAACCCATGTAAAACTTGTGATCCCTGGTGCAGGGCCAAACTTGATCCTAGAGCTGTAACTTGGGCCCTCTTTGTAACTGTCCACTAAATAATGCTATAATTATATGCAAAATTTGGTAGCCTAAGCCTTATGGCTATGTACACCAAGATTTAAAAGTTTTCCCTATGTAAGCCTATGTAAATCTTGTGAACCCCCCCCCCCTCCAAGTATGAGGCCAAATTGACCCCAGGACTATACTTTGGACACTTTTGGTAGACTCCAACTAGATCAAGCTAAATGCCAAATTTGGTAGCTCTAGGCCTTATGGTTTCAGACAAGAAGATATTTAAAGTTTTCTCTATATAAGCCTATGTATAAAACTTGTGACCCCTGGGGAAGAGCCAATTTTGACCCCAGGGCTATAATTTCAAGAAACATGATAGAGGTCTACTACATAAAGCTACATGCCAAATTTGGTAGCCCTATGCCTTATGGTTTCAGACAAGAAGATTTTTAAAGTTTTCTCTATATAAGCCTATGTAAAACTTGTGACCCCTGGGGCAGAGCCAATTTTGACCCCAGGGCTATAATTTCAAGAAACATGATAGAGGTCTACTACATAAAGCTACATGCCAAATTTGGTAGCCCTATGCCTTATGGTTTCAGACAAGAAGATTTTTAAAGTTTTCTCTATATAAGCCTATGTAAAACTTGTGACCCCTGGGGCAGAGCCAATTTTGACCCCAGGGCTATAATTTGAAGAAACTTGATAGAGGTCTACTACATAAAGCTACATGCCAAATTTGGTAGCCCTATGCCTTATGGTTTCAGACAAGAAGATTTTTAAAGATTTCCAATATTTTTCAGTTTTGTTGCCATGGCAACCAGAGTTTTTGAAGGAATCAAATTCTTTTAAGAAATTCTGAAGAGGACCATGTCAGGATCATTTCTGTGAAGTTTCGTGAAAATCAGATGGGTAGTTTCAGAGAAGAAGATGTTTGAAATAGAAGTTAACGCACGGACGGACGGACGACCGGACGGACGGACGCACGACGGACACCGGGCCATGACATAAGCCCGCTGGCCTTCGGCCAGTGGAGCTAATGACAATCAGAAAACTATGTCCTTTGAAAACGGCATAATCAATATGGATTCTCTCCATAGGCTTGGTTGCCCATTTCCATGGTTTAAGAGGTGCTTCTGCTGGCAAGTTCTTCAAAGACTGACACACCCCACAAGTTTTAACTACATCTTCAATCTCAGAGTCCAATTTTGGCCACCAAATATAACTGCGAGCAAGAGACTTCATCCTACACATCCCAATGTGTTCATCATGTAACTCCTGCAAAATTTTAGACTGGACACTATCAGGAATTACGACTCTCATTCCCCATAATATTATACCTTGTTCTACAGTTAACTCTGTTCTCCTCACAAAATAAGGTCTCAAAGTTTCATCCACTTGTTTTGGCCAACCATTCATGATAAAATCATGGACCTTACTTAAAACTGGACAAGTTCTTGTTTTGTTTTTGATGACTGAACTATCAATAGGCATTTCATCTATAAATGAAACATTCAAAAATGGGTAGTCCTCAGTTTCTTCTTTCATTGGTAATCTGGATAACCCATCACAGTTACTATGTTGCACCCCCTTTTTGTGAAAAATGTCATATTCATATGCTGACAAAATAATAGCCCAACGTTGTAACCGCGAAGCAGCTAAAGTAGGGATGCCCCTTTTTGGACCAAAAATTATTTTGAGTGGCTCATGATCAGTATACAACTCAAATTTTCTACCATATAGATATTTGTGAAACTTGGTTACCCCAAATATAATACTCAATGCTTCTTTTTCCAGTTGTGAATAATTTTTCTCAGCAGACGACAAAGTTCTAGAAGCATATCCTATTGGTCTCTCTTTTCCATCTGGAGTAACATGTGATATCACTGCACCCAAACCATAGGATGATGAATCACAGGCCAATCTTAATGGCTTTTTCATATCATAGTGAACTAACACCTGATTACTGACTAAAAGCTTTTTACACTGTTCAAAAGCTTCATTACATGCTTTGGACCAACACCATTTTTTATCTTTCTTCAACAAATCATACAATGGGCATAAAACAGTAGACAACTGTGGTAAGAATGACCCATAATAATTGATCAAACCTAAAAATGACCTCAATTCTGCAACATTCATAGGTTTTGGAGCTTTCAACATTGCTCCAACTTTCTCCTGAGTAGTATGAATACCTTCTGCATCAATCAAGTGACCCATATATACTACTTTTTCAGCCATGAACACACATTTATCTTTTCTTAATTTGATATTATGCTGTTCTAATTTCTCTAAGACTTGTCTCAAATTGCTCAAATGTTTCTCATCAGACTCACCAGTGACTAGAATGTCATCAATTCTGCATACCACCCCTGGTATCCCTGCTAATACTGAATCCATGACCGACTGAAAGATTGCAGGAGCAGAACTAATGCCATAAGCTAGTCTTTTCATTTTAAACAGACCAAGGTGAGTATTAATAGTCAAATACTGCTCAGACTCTTTATCTAATTCTAGCTGTGAATAAGCCTGTGACAAATCTAATTTTGTAAACTTCTTTCCCCCTGAAAGAACCGCAAACATGTCATCAACATTAGGAAGTGGATATCTATCCTCATTAATTTGCTGATTTACCGTGACTTTATAGTCCCCACAGATTCTAATAGACTTGTCGGGTTTCGGGACAACGACTATAGGTGTAGACCAATCACTACTCTCGATTCGCTCCAGAATCCCTTCATTCTCTAAGCGCTTCAATTCTGCAGTTACTTTATCTTTGAGGGCATATGGCACAGGACGAGCCTTCTGAAAACAAGGTCTAGCCTTATCTCGAAGATTGATCTGTGCCCTAAACCCTTTTATTGGCTCTCTACTTTTAGAAAACAATCCAGCATGTTTACTCAATAGACCATCTAAAGAGCTACAATCTGCCTTGGATACCGAAAAAACTTCTTTCCAATTCAATTTCAATTTCTTTAACCAATCCCGACCCAACAGACAAGGCTTATTCCCTTTTGCCACTAGAACTTTAAGCCTAAACTTTTGATTTTCATATTGTACAGGGATCATAAACTCTCCTAACAGTTCAACTTTTTGGCCAGAATATGATTTTAAATTGACTGAAGGAATGTCAAGTTTAAATTCTGTAAACTTTTCTTTGTAAACAGTTTCATTTATAATTGTACAGGCACTGCCAGTGTCTATTTCCATCCGAACATCTTGATCGTCAAGCAATAACTGGACCGTGTACCTTTCCCCCTCTTCGGCAGATGTATAAACGGAAAATAAACCCAGGTTTTCACCATCTTTGTCCCCGTCAGACTCTTCTATATGATGAGTGGGCTTTGATTTACAACGATTTGAAATATGCCCAATTTTTCCACAGAAGTAACATTTACTGTTCTTGAATTTACATTTATCCGCGTAATGCTCACCCCCACATCGTAAACATTCTATCTTCTTCCCTGACTTTTTGTCAATTTTGGATTTGTTCTGCTTTTTACCAAATTTACTAGCACTTTTATGGTCAAACTTAGTGTTCAAGTGCACATTTTCAGTTCTCTCTTTACCACTAAATGAGAATGTGTCTTTTTCAGCCGTTTCCATGGTAACAGCTATCTTTACTGCACCATCAAAAGTCAAATCGGCTTCTGCCAGCAATTTCCTCTGTATTTGCTCTGAGCTCAAGCCACAAACCAATCGGTCACGCAAAGCCTGTTGCAAAAATGTTCCAAAGTCACAATGAACCGATAATTTTTTAATCTCAACAACATAGTCCGAGACCGACTCATTTTCATGCTGGTTCCGCTTGTGGAATTTGAAACGTTCAGAAATAATCAATGGTTTTGGATTATAATGGGCTTTCAATATGTCTACAATCTCTCTGAAGGTTTTGTCTTTCGGCAGTTGTGGTTGAACAAGATTTCTCAAAATCCCATAAGCTTTGGACCCAATGACCGACAGGAAAACGGCCACCTGCTTGCCATCATCGATTTCGTTAGCCACGAAAAACTGTTCAACTCGCTCCACATAGTTATCAAAGGTCTCCTTGCCTTCAATAAATTCGCCCACTTTTCCGATACTCATCCTCGTCGCCAATTTGTAATATACTGAAGAGTAAAACAAAGAAATAAACTCTAGATTTCAAGATGACTAGACATTTTTTAATCAAGGTGTCGTGAGAATCTCTGTATCATAATAATTAGTACAAAACAATCAAAGTACCAAAGTATTTAGAATCAGTGTACTAATACTCAAACTATTACACTGCCAGCACATCTTTCTATGGATCCCTGGAGTGCCTTTCACCCGTACAAGGTATCCCATAATATTAATCTGTTACCACGTCAAACAGTACTATCTTGCTGTCTCCTGGAATACACTAATCGGAGTAGTTGCGAGATAGATTTTGATACCTTTGCTGTCAAAAACTGCTGTAGTTAATAATACCATCTTGAAAAACAAGTGACATCCAAATGATGCCAATTTCTCTTAAATGGTATTCGAAATTTTCTTTTGTAACTCTAGCACTCATTTTCAATAAGTAGGTCCATTTAATGTTTCCCTTCAGAAGTTCTAATTCAAATACAAATGAGCATGTAGTTTTGCACAAAACAATTGAGTACAATCAGGTGTTCAAGAAATAGTCACTTTTTGGTATCCTGAAAAATACTTTACTGAGAAAATTTGAGTTGAGTATTCATTTTTAAATGTTCGTTACTGTTGCCAAAGTGAGAGCTGAACTTTTAGCAGTGTATATTTGGAAAATAGATCATTACTGTATAGGAACCATTCACAGTATAGACAAGGTTTGATATTGTCCTTTGTAAAATAATGTCACAAGCTGCTCCAACGTTCATAAAAAAGTAGTGCTGAAGCAATTTCTTGCTGTCGCTGAAATTTGAAAAAAACTCAATACCTTCGTTATACATTCTTTGTGTACTGATTACTGATTTCCTTTACATGGATTTATTGAAAGGATAAGGTGAACTTTGTAAGTAACCAATATATGAGGCATCTGGAATAACAAAACTTGTAGTGGTGAAATATTTAGTTGAGAAGAAAAGCGACTTTATAAGTAACCTTGTCTGGTCTAAAGGTAAACTTTGAAACCTTCGTTACCGCACAATTCAAACGATCACTGATCCCTCAAAGTTTCCGTTTTATTTCCATGGCATGTACGTGGTAGCTACCTAAAATGTAACATGGTGATGTTGGGAATTCGACTTCGTATTATTGATGAAATAGTGGGTAAATAAATTCATCGTTACTCAAACTTTCGTTACCAAAAATACGGAACTTTATGACAAGTCATGTTCTCAATGGCAAACAAGACTCAAACGCCGATGTTACTATCAAGTTATCATTGTGGTGTTTCACAGACAAGAAAGGTCGATGACACACGGTTTTTAAACCTGATTTGAAGCATTCACTAATAGGCATTTAAGAGAGAGCGCGTACTTTTGCATGGCTTATTTTTTCACCATAAAAACATACTTTTTCCTGTAAAAGTTTTTTCTGTGTTTGTTACTAAATCAAATTCTATGATTACCTGAAAACCAGTACCATATCTAAGCCGCTTTACTTTTACTATTAATTAGACTAAACTTAAACATTCGTTACAGTGGTGTAACGAAGGTTTTATATACGCATCCATGAAGTCTAAGTACATCTGGTCAAAACATTCTCGTCTGTTGTGTCTTTATGAAACACTGTAGATCTTAATTTTTATTATAAATACGATTATATCCACAAAAACCATGTAAAATGAAAATCACTCGGAATGATGAAACAATTTCATTTATTGTTAATATTTTGTAATATGTAGCCCGCCCTCCAAGAGGCATCTAGTTTATTTGTCAGAATTGTTGATCACAGTTTAAAGCAAACCAATGATTCTCCCGAAACATAGTTCATCTGAAACAAAGGTAGATTGAAAAATGAGCTGCTGTGACATAAAACACTTAAACATATTTTTTTCCTGTGTAGAACTGCATTGAACCAGATACGGGCAATTGTTTAATTTACATTCAAAGACATTTACAGTTGTTTTCAAATTTGTCTTAAACTTTCATAACTGCAGTCTGACTAGTCTTAAATTACACTGCACACTTTGTGTCCTAGTAAAGTACGGTGAATTTACTTTTTTCAGAATAATATGTGCCAAATGCTGATTTTACAAGGCAAATAATATTTTTAAGTCGGAAATATTTTCTAGTATGGATTCTGCAAGAATACATTAATTTATAAGTTAGTCATCGGGTTGCTATATTTAAAACGAGACTCTTTAATTTGAAGGTTATAGCAGAACTGTATCGGAGAAAAGATATGTTTAATTTCCATTTGTCGGAAGTAACATGACTGTGTCTCTGTTGTATAGAACTTATTACAACTAAGTTTTACACATATTTGATGTCAGAAGCAGGATTTGAAAACAGAAGCGCCTAGTCACAAAGGTTATTTTTAACAGATATTTAAGAAAAGACATGGCCTCCATTAAATATACATATCTCCTAAACCAGACAAGCAATGCATTCAAAATTTTCGGACAACATTTCACAGAGATATTAAATTTGTTTGACATTGGTGATATAACCTTACCAGAAAGTTCATTTTTCAGTTTTTGTTTTCGTGAAATGGACCTACTTATTGAAAATCAGCATTGTCAGAAAAGCTTTATTCCTTCCTTTTTAGCTTACATAGATGCATCAACAACTGAAATTTACCAACAAATAGTAAAATGATGTCTGCTTGATATTGTCACAGACATTCCAACCAAAACACCCTGTACTTTGCAGAGCACATTTTCCAAGTCATTGGCTGCTTTCCCACATAAACACTGTCAAAACAATGATCAGCACTGAGGTGTGAATCCTGTTGCAGTGACTATCATCAGACATCGGAGAGAATTTGGCCGAGCCAGGAATTGAATCAGCAGCACATACCGGTGTTTTAAGCCTTATATGTTAATGTGGCAATGACTGCTATCCGTGGAAAGATTTTTTTTGCCAGCTGGGATTGGAACAAAAAGTTGCTGGATTTCGAGCCTTGCATGCCATCTGAGCAGCTGAACTCTGCAGCACTGGAACAACATTCTTGGTTATTTGTCATCCATTTAAAATGTACATTTATTTGGCAATTAACCCTTTACCGCACAATCATGAGTTTTAACAACGATCCTGAGAAAGAAGCCTTTTGAAAACGTTGTGGGAAAAGGAGAAAATGCTGGTAATCGGCATTTTCTTCTTTTCCCACAATGTTTTCTATTTCCGTCATTTGAGCCACTTTTAAATATGTCGTTCGAAAGTGCTTTCATTTTGGACGAGTCCACATATTTGTCGTGTGGTAAAGAGTTAAAGACTTATGAATGGGGAAAATTGCTTAAATATGTAAGTATGACATTGTTGATAACCCATTTCAAGGATGTTGATTGTTAAACTAAAGTAGATATTTCCTGATGACTGTGTTGACTATTTGATTAATTTGGAGGCGTGAGTCTTCCTCCAGTGGACAAGATCACAATGTTTGTTACTTTTGCAGACAATATAGATCAAGATCTAGATGTGAGGTCTGGGTCTGTATTCACCAACTATTCTTAAGAGTATTCTTAGTCTTATTCTTTAAGATTGTCTTAATTTGAATGTAACACAATTCCTGATTGGCTGAACCAAATGGTTTAGCCAATCAGAAGTTGTGTTACTTTCAAATATAGAAAGTTCTGGAGAATATGACTAAAAATGTTCTTAAGAATGGTTGGTGAATACGGACCCCGATCTTGGATCTTTGGATCTCCCCATTCTCATGGCTGATTTTGTTGAAACAACCTTTAACTTTTTAGTCCTTACCAAACGAAAAAATTTTAGACCGATCCAAATTGAAAGCATTTGCAGACAACAAATTAAATTTGGCTTAACTCTTTACCAAATGACATAATTTTAGACTGGTTCAAATTGAAAGCTTTTGCAGATGATAAAACAAACATGACTGGAAAATAAAAATTTGTTTTGGGAAGGGTAGAAAACATTGTGGGAAAAGGAGAAAATGCTGGTTACCAGCATTTTCTCCTTTTCTGACAATGTTTTCAAAAGGATTCTTTCACAAGGTTGTTAAAAGTCGGGATTGTGTGGTAAAGGGTTAAATGATGGAATTTGTCGTGTCTGAAAGTGCATGTGTCTGAAAGAGTAGAAAAGATTGTAGGGAGAGGATGGAAATGCTGGTTACCAGCATTTCCCCCTCTTTCCACAATGTTTTCAAAAGTTTCATTCTTCAGGATCATTAAAATTTGAAATTATGTGGGAAAGGGTTAACCCTTTACCACACAATCCTGACTTTTAAGGACCCTGATAGAAAAGGCTTTTGAAAACATCATGGGAAAAGGAGAAAATGCTGGTAACCAGCATTTTCTCCTTTTCCCATAATGTTTTCTACCCTACCAAAGACAGTAATCACAATTTTAACAACTTTCAATTTGTTGTCTGGAAATGTAGTCTAGAATTTGTCGTATGGTAAAGGGTTAAATAAAAATCCTGTATTTTGGTGACTGTGACTGCACCCTAACACATAAATGCATTTGACAAGAAGGATCATTGTCTACAGGAAAGGGAAATTATTGTTTTGGGATGGTTTCAGGAACTATTATCCCTTTTCAAGGGACTATACTTTGTTCCAAGAATATTGAGATTCAGTCCACAAGTGCAAAGGTTTTTTTAAGGGGGGTGGCCTTAGGGAACACAGTTCAGAAACCTAGCCTAGTTCTGCTGAAACCCAGGGTACACATGAGTGTGTAAGCTGTTGCTTTAACCCTTTACCACACAATCCCGACTTTTAACGACCCTAAGAAACAAGGCTTTTGAAAGGATTGTGGGAAAAGGAGAAAATGCTGGTAACCATCATATCACGGTGGTCATCTCATCCTATCAGACAGCGGTATCATCATTTTAGTAACACTGAAGTTGTCGTCTGCAAATGCTTTCAGTTTGGTCCATTCCAAAGTTTTCTCATGTAGTTAAAAGTGGCATATAAAACCATTCATTCAAGCAACTGCTTGGGCTAAAACAGCTGTAAAATTAGAATAAGTGTCGTGTGGAAACATTTCAATTGTTGAATGAAAAAAATTAAATCTTGAATTGTATTACAAACATTAAGGAAAAAAAGCATTTGCTCATTACAGACAATGGCGCTTTTTCCTACAATGTTTCAACAGCTATTTTCTAAAGGGGAATAAAAACTAGATACTTGTTTGTAAGTTACTTCCTTACCAAACGACAAAATTTTAGACTTGTCCACATTGAAAGCATTGGCAGACAACAAATACATGGATCCGTGGCAATGAGATAAACTGACTTCCTTGATTACCGTCGTTAAGGGCTCACAAACAAACGCAGTAAATAGATACACAATGTAGCAGAAAGACTACTTAAATCGTGCTGTCATGACTGTTTCTTTCAGTTAAATTCCGGAAAAATATTCCTTTTCATATGTTTCTGCCGATGATGGATTCTCAGCAAGAAATATATGGATACTTGAACTTATTTACACAAGGATTTGTACAAAAAGTGTGAATTTCTGGATCTACGGACAATGTAACACATGTGCCAGCAAAGTTTTGAACTTCTACGAGTGAGAATGAAACACCACATAATCCTCAGATTTTCCTAAAATTAATAGAATTAAAGATGATTAATATTTTTGTAAGGCTTGTTAGGTTGTCTCAACATCGTATTCGATAATAAATTACACTAAATAACAAGCATTTTGAAATATTAATAGATTGTCTCATTCAAAACAGAGGTGGAAATCTGAGAAATGTTTAAATTTCAAGTTAAGGGAAAATGGTTGCCTGATGATTTTAAAAAGTGTAAAGTGTGCTGTCAATTAACAAACTTGTTAATATCATTGGCGGTAGTTTGTTTTATCTTATGATATACTGAAGACAACGGGTGGTCGGAGTGGATTACAGCAGCAATCAAACACACATCTTATCAGTTAACAGTTTACCGACATAACCTTTGAAATGGCAGATGTGCTAATCCACCTAAATATGGCTAAGTCAAAAGCTGATTTAATTAACATAAGTTGCCTTTTGAGCAGAACTTTCAAAACTGTACAAAACAGAACTTAAGGACGTATATGACAAATTCTTCCAGCGGACAGATTTTTTTAAAACTTTGCACATACAAAGCTCATCATGTCTCTTGTAGATTACAATGAAAAAAAAGGGGGGTCCCCATGCTCGTTTCTGAGAAATTCGCTTTTGAAAAAGGTATATACAGTTCCAAAATTCAGCATATACTGGATTTTACACACTTTCCTTTAATAGTCAATTAAACAGGAAAATTACCAGAAGAATATACAAATATACATCACTTTAAAGAAAAAAAATTCAGTTTTGCACAAAAAACATATAAAAGCCTGGTTTTAAGCATGGTAAATGTACCAATATGCATCTTATATATAGACCATTGAGTTAAAAAGGGAGATAATTTGACCGGGTTAAGGGTTAATCTTCAATAAAAACATACTTTCTAACTGACAGATTTTTTTAAAAATTTCCACAATCATAGTACTTATAAATCTAGACAATAAGAAAAAATGAAAATGGCACCTACCCGTGCTTCTTTCCCCAGGAAACAGTGAAGGTCACTGTGGAAGTTAATTTTTTCAAGGAAAACTATATAATAGAAGCTCAGCAGACATAGTAGAAAAGAAGAAATTGCTCATGCTCATTAAACGCGATTTCTCCTTTTCCCACATTAATTTTGGATCCTATACTCATTCAAAAAATGAACTTAGCCTATATACCTCAAATTCATATCGAACCCTTCATTATCTACATGTAGTTCTTTTTTTATAAATTTGCACACATGATTATGGCCATACGGCTCATAGAAATACAAAAAAAAAAAAATGTCTGTGGAAAAAAATGGGATAAAAGCTTGGCAGACATGATGGAAAAAGGAAAAATTACTCAGTAGAAGAAATTTCTCCTTTTCCCACAGTATTTTTCAAAGAGGAAATAGCTATACTTCAAGAAATAGGTATACTTCAACAACTTCAATTTTCTGCCTGTTTCATTGTTTGCTGTGTAACTGGACTTTTTTTTTTCCAGCTAGTACTTTACCAGTCATATCATCCTTACACTGGCAGGCCAGTTTTGATGCCATCACCTTAATCGTGAAAGGATAGCATGACAACTGGCCTGCCAGAGTCAGGAAAATGTGACTGGTCAAGAACTGGATGAAGAAAATAAGTTCAGGAAACACTGGCCTGAGTCACTTTGAATGACCATAGATACCATACCTCACATTAGGCTGCAAGTTTTGCAAAAATTAGAAAAAAAATATAGGAGAAAATTGCTACTTGTGAGAATTTAGCAAAATGGCATACTATTTTTCATAGTAGTTTTTCAAAAAGTGAACATATCATTACAACTTGCATCTACATATAATTCAATCTTATGTTCAATTAATCAAATTGTTACTGTAATATAACTGCATATTTACACAGGGTTTAACCTTTTACCAGATAAGCCCTGCTCTTGCAACCCTAAGGAAGAAGGCTTTTGAAAACATTGTGGGTAAAGGAGAAAATGCTTGAAAGAAGCATTGTCTCCTTTTCCTACAATGCTTTCCAACCCTGATAGAGATAAATCCCATTATTTGATCAACAACCACTTTATTGTCTGGAAAATGTAGTACCATCCGTAGAAAGTTCTACTTGTAAAAGTGCACCGTCGGTTCGCTGTTACTATTGCCATTTGTGCGGAAAAATACACAATAGTGCTGATAGTTTTACTATCTGTGAGAAATACAAATGCGCAGTATGGATGCGCATGAACATTTATACCAAACATCATTAATTTGTTTCATAATTGAAATCTACATGTACCTTCAATAAAGAATAAACGTAAATGTACTTAATTTAAGTAGCAGATGGTTTGAATCCAAGAATAAACTGCATTTTTTGCACTCTGATCTGTATCTTCACATTCAGCATTCTTCACGCATTCTTCATGCACCAAGGGTTAATGTTAACGTCAAACTGAAACATTGATGGCACGTGCCCCTTTTTGGATGTGCAGAGGTTATTAAACAAGATTAGCTATTTGAGTGAAAGTACTTTCTTTTTATTAGTATTTCATAATTTTACCATTGTTTTTCCACTGTAAAATAGTTTAATTTTTTTTCAGAGAGTTTCGGAGGGGAAAAAAAGTAACATTAATTAATCAATCCATTGCGTAATATAGCGTTGATCGAAACTCTTTGCTGATGTCCCATTGTCAATCATAATCATAATCCAAACTTATAATCTCTTCGTATATCTCGCATAAGCAGTACATGATCGCAAAGCACATCTTTTAAACTTGTTCCTAAAATTCAAGCGTTGTAAACACACATAATATCGCACTTCTCCAACATTCTTTTCTTCAATGTTCTAATTGTTGCAATGAATTCTATTCTTGTATATGCAAATTAAACTCCCACGGGGCCACAGAAAATAGTTATCATAACCAAGAGGTTTCTGTAGATTAATGCACTATAGATTCAAAAATATCATTTCACGTCTTACTAATCATCATTTACTTCTTTTTAATTCTAAATATTTGTCTGAATGAAAATTTCACAACTAAATTCAAATCACCAGAAACAGCAAAGGAAATCATTGATAACACAAACTTAAAAAATGATGTATCAGTCAAAGGGACACAAAAGAAAAACAGTAATGGACCCTTCAACCTAGTTAAAAAAGGTCTGAAGATTGGATCACTTAATGTCTGTCATTTGATGCCCAAGTTACATGTAGATGAAATTAAGCTATCCCTGCAACACCCAAATAGCTTACATGTGTTTGGTTTGTGTGAAACTTTCTTGAATTCTAAAACCACAAATACCCTTTTGAAAAGCGAAGGCTTTAATTTTGAAAGGAAGGACCGAAAAAAAAGAAATGGTGGTGGTATTCTTGTATACATAAGAAATGACTTAAACTACGAGAGACGGGTAGACTTAGAATCTGATGAAATTGAAACTGTATGGATAGAATTCAAACTTCCATACTCCAAACCTTTACTCACATGCTTTGTCTGTCGTCCACCAAGTTCATTAATCTCATGGATAGATAAATTTGAAGAACAAATTATATTAGCTTCACAGCAGAACACTGAACTGATTATGGTAGGTGACTTGAACATAAACTTCACACCCCAATGTAGCAACAGTAGATGGACAAATCTAATGAACCTATATAATCTAGAACAGTTGGTGCAGGAGCCCACACGCATCACTGACAACTCTGTCTCCCTCATCGACCACATCTATGCTACAATACCTAAAAATATCTGTGAAATACAAGTTCCAAATTATTCTATAAGTGATCACTATCCAGTTTGCTTAACACACAAAGTTAGCCAAACTCTACAAAAAAGAAAACATATATGTATGGAATACAGGTTGTATGAAGCCTTTAATGAAGCACAGTTTTTACACGATCTATCAAAGGCAGACTTTCAGGAGATCTTAAATTTTGATGACATGAAGCTTTGTTTAGATATGTTTTATGCAAAATTTCTTAATGTTTTTTATCATCATGCTCCTCGCAAACAAAAACGTATTAAATCTTTTAAACAACCCCAGTGGTACAATGAAGAAATCAACTTGCTAAGGAAATAAAGAGACCAATTCCATAAACAGAAAGACTTCAGCAACTATAGAAAATATCGCAAAAAAGTATCTTCCATGATAAAAAAATCAAAACAAAAATATTTTTTAGAAGCAATTGGCCAAAACAAGGATACAAAATCACTTTGGAAATATGTGAAAAAATTGCACCCAAAAGACAAACCATGCCTTCCAACACAATTAAAGGTAGGGGATGAAATAATTTCCCAAACCCAAGAAGTAGTGGAGCATCTAAACGATCATTTCTGTGAATTAGCAGATAAAATAAAAACTAAAAAACATACACCAAACTATGAATTACTCACAGATTTCCTAACAACAAGATTTTCTAAAGTTACAGGACAGAAATTCAAATTCCAACCTATCAAAAAAGAGCAAGTTTTCCATCACCTGAAATCATTAAACATAAATAAGGGAGCTGGCTTAGATGGTTAAATCCAAAAATTCTAAAACTGTCTGCAAGAGAAATTAGTTCATCCCTATCACACATCATAAATCTGAGTCTGAAGCAGCCCAAATACTCTAAAAACAGCAAGAGTAAGACCTTTCTACAAATCTGGTGACAAGAAACTTCCAGAAAATTACAGATCCATTTCAATTTTACCTGTCATTTCTAAACTTATCGAAAAGCATGTTGCTAAGCAAATTAGTAAATATTTACAAGAAAACCATCTTCTCCACCAACATCAGTCAGGTTTTAGACAATTTCATTCTTGCCAGTCTGCTCTTATAAAACTAATTGATGAATGGCTTCTTGCCATTGAGAAAGGAAATTTTGTTGGAGCTGTATTTCTAGATATGAAAAAAGCATTCGACTTAGTTGACCATAAAATCCTACTTGATAAACTTTTACTTTATAATTTTCATGATGTTACAGTCGCATGGGTTAAGTCCTACCTAAGCAATAGAACTCAACAAGTACAATATAATTGTGCAACATCCTCTCCAGCAATTATCAAATATGGTGTTCCACAAGGATCTATCTTAGGCCCTATCTTATTCCTTATATATGTTAATGACCTACCACTCTATGTTGAAAAAACCAGGACAGATATGTATGCAGATGATGCAACTTTCCACACAACAAGCACTGATCCAAAAGAGATTGAAAATCATGTTCAAACTGACCTAAAAAACATTAATCAATGGTGCCTACATAATGGAATGTATATTAACATATCTAAAACAAAGACAATGCTATTAGGTACTGCCCCTAAGCTTAGCCATCAAAGCAATTTACATTTATCAATAAATGAAGAGACTGTTGGCAATGTAGAGATTCATAAATTACTAGGTATCCAAGTTGATAACAAACTAACATGGAACTCACATGTAGATTATATCTGTAAACTAGTTTCATCCCGTCTTACCCTGATGCAAAGACTCCGAAGTTATCTTGCACTACATGCAAGGAAGCTATTTTATTGTTGTTACATATCACCTCTATTAGATTATTGTTGTGCAATTTGGGGATCTTGCTCAAGAAATAACATTGAAACCATTGTTAAACTTCAAAAAAGGGCTGCCCGGATTATTTTAGATGCAAAGCTAATGACACCATCAACTGATGTGTTCAAACAACTTAATTGGCTTCCTTTTGATAAAAGAGTGCAGTACCTAAGATGTGTCATGATCTACAAAGCACTAAACCTTATGACCCCAAATTACATAACCAGCAAGTTCAACCAAGCAAATGATGAAAATTCCAATTATTCCTTAAGATCAACATCTAACTTAAATCTTAAGTTAGGTAAGCCTCGAAGAAATGCATGGAAACAGTCATTTGCATACTCTGGGTCAACTGTTTGGAATACCCTACTTCTCAACATCAAAACATTAGACTCCCTTAACACATTCAAAGACAAATGCTACCAGCATTTTATATCTAAGTTACAGGTACCTCAAATTTACAATGGATATTTCATTTTCTATTAGGTTTTTTTTTTTTTAGAGGGCCTCATGGGAGATTAGTTTAACGACTAAATGAGTTTTTTTCACCCTCTTTAAACAATGTACTTATTATTATTAACAGTCGCTTGTTTGTGAGCCGAAATAGCAGACAGCAAGGCTGCATATCGGGCCAAATAAATGCGATGACCTGATTGGTCAAATATCGATTTCCACGGATCCATGTATTACATGCGACCCTCAAACTTCAAAACTGTTTTCGGAAGGGTAGAAAATATTGTGGGAAAAGGAGAAAATGCTGGTTAACAGTACACTGATATTTGGTATGAACGATACTTGATAAGACATGCTTATATTAATTGACAAATCTTTGCAAATGAAGATCTATATGACTTGGTTTTTTTTGTGGGGGGAAGGGGTGGGGGCAGGGTGAGGTTGGGGGTGGGGCTAGCTATTTTTTTTTTCTCAGAAAGTTAATTGCCATACAAACTTCTAATGATTCATGTCTCTGTCAATGACAATTAAGTGCATAAAAGGATGTGAAGCGATACAGGGCCATTATGGCTCTCTTGTTTTTGTGGGAGTCATAGTTTAACAGACCTTCCAACCCACTGGATGCTAAGTATTGCTAAGCACTCCTTTGCGGACAATGTAAATTTAGATCAGACTGCACATAACAGTAGTACACTGTCACTTGCCAACACTTTCAATTTGGATAACTCAAATTTTTGTTCTTTGGTAAACAGTTAACTCTTTACCTCAAAATCCAAAGTTTTAACAACCCTGAGGAAAATGGCTTTGGAAAACATTGTTGGAAGAGGAGAAAATGTTGGTGGTCAGCATTTTCTCCTTTTCCAACAATGTTTTCTATCCATTCTGATACAAATTGCATCACTTTTGACACATATAATTTGTCGTCTGCAAGTGCTCTCAATTTGGACCAGTTTAACATTATTTTGTTTGGTAAGGAGTTAAACTTAAGAACTTATGAGCATGGAAAAGCCAAGGGTTATTTCATTTATAAATTCAAAATCAAGTAGTGATATGTTGGCTTTTTTTTTTCTGTTTATTCCATGTGTAGATTCTTCCCAAAGTTCAAAACAGTTAATAGCATACATTAGGATCTGTGACATTTTGTTAAAAAGCACATCTGTCGAAAATGATCCCAGGTAGCCTTGACCCTTACCCTAAATCGAGATAAATTGTGGCTCAAATATTCCTCCTAGACAGAGCTTTTCATGAAATAAATCTAGGAATTCAGCTATTGGTATTTTAAAACATACATGGATTTCGACAAAACACATTTTCGACGAAATGTAGTGCACCAGTTCATTAAAGAATGTGCATGTTTTGCATATAGAAGTAATCATTATACATGTACGTGTAATTCTAGAGAAACAGTTACGGTGAAATAAAGGATCTGACATCAACATCTTTCTGCCTGTACACAAAAAAACAGTACTGGTATTTAGGCATAAACGCAGTTGCATACAAATTTAAAAAAAAAAAGAATGAAAATTTTGCAAAAAAAGCCATCACCAGAGGCCACCAAATAGCTAGTAAAATTCAAAAATTCTCTGGGGTAGGCCCTCCAGACCTTCCTTGGATATCACCCTCCCCCTTCTCGTCACTTAGCGCCTTGGATAATACCTTTGGTATTACTTTTGTGTATACTTATTTTGGGCTAACTATGCCTCTGGCTTTTGAGATAAAATGTTATTAAACTTGTCAACAAAAATAGTTATTGGGCTCAGAAAAGGGCTCCCTTAACAAATTAGCACACAATGATGAGTTTTAACAACCCTGAGTAAAACAGCTTCTGAAAACATTGTGGGAAAGGAGAAAATGATGGTTACCAGCATTTTCTCCTTTTCTCACACTGTTTTTTTCCCTTTTACCAGCAAAATCAATCATTTGAGCCACATTTAATTTTTCGTCTGCAAGTGCTTTCAATTTTGACATGTGTGAATAAATTTTTTTCTTCTGGTGAAGAGTTGATGACATTTTTCTAGACTAATAAAAATTTTACAGCAAACAACAACAGCTATTTTACGTCAGATCATTTACATATATTACATGCTAAAGGGCTGTCAATTGACAGCTTGTTGACGGCTCTAAATACCTGTAGCAGGTCATTATTTCATCAGGTCAAAAAACAATTTACCTGCAGGCTTGACCGGAGTGACTTATTACTGACCACTACTTCCTACATATTCTTCATTATCAACCTTTTACCAAATGACAATATTTTAGATGTGTCCAAATTGAAATATGTATCAAATGATAAGACTTGACTATCAAAGGATAGAAAAAAAATCCCAGGGGAAAATGCTGGTCAACCAACATTTTCTCCAGTTCTCCTAATCTTTTCAAAGGCCTTCTCCCTCAAGGTCCTTAAAACATTGGACTGTCTGGTAAGGGTTAGCATTTTAGGTCATGCAGATGTCTTTGTTGCATGCGGAAACCATATCTATATAGGATGCTTTGAAATATGTTGTTACAAACAAGGTAAACATTCCAAATGAACATTTTTTCCTAATTTGCTTTTATTTTCATGAGTTTTACCTCTTTACAACAAAGAAAAGTTTTAGCTGTACCCAATTTGGAAGAATTTGCAGACAACAAATAAAATGTTACTAGTTAAAAACTTGAAATTTGTCTTTCAAAGAGTGGAAAACACTGTGGGAAAATTAGGAGAAATTCTGCTCACCGGCATTTTCTCCCTTCCCGACAATGTTTTCATATTAAGCCTACTGCCTCGGGGTTGTTAGTAGTCGAGATTGTTTTGTAAAGGATGACACTCCAATTTGAGCCCTGCTCTGTGAAAAGGGGGTTTAATGCATCTGCAAAAAGTATCGACTGAATACACTCTGCGCAGTCCACACAGGCTGATTTGAGCCAAAACTTTTTGCTATTGGTCAATTTTCTGCCTGTCCAAGGACCTGTCTACCTCATGATTCAGTTGGTTGTTAGACAAAATGGCCTTTATGGATCCGTAATCATGTGACGACTTGCTTGGGACCATGCATCACGGAGATGCATTAAGCCCCTTTTGCAAGAGCATAGCTCATTAATTTTATTTTGTATCATTTGTTCACTATTTTACAGCAAGAGTAAGTTTGCATCAGACTGCAGTAGACATCTTAATATAAAATATGGATTATCAACGAATATGTGTCTGTGAAAACATTGTAGGTGGAGGATACTGATTGCTTGATTTGAGCATTTTCTTATTGGCCCACATACTTTCCTTTCGAAAAAGCTCTGCATACTCCAAGTTAAAAAATGTGGGCTTGTCCAAACTGAAGGCATTTACAGCCCCAAAATTAAATATAGGCTAGCTGAAATAACAGAACTTGTTGAGAATGTTCAGAAAATATTGTGGGACAATGAGAAAATGCTGGTTGCCTGCAAGTGCTTCCAATTTGGACAAGTTTAAAATTTTGTCACGCAGAGAAGAGTTCCTGACTGAAATCTGAAGCTTAGGATCTTTTTCTGCTGAAAAAGTCTTGTTTTATCTATTTTTTATAGCATGTCCAAGGGGTTTTTAGAAAAAAAGTGCAAACTTCAAAGAAACTGATGTACACTGTACAATTTTTAGTAGTACCAGAGCTCCAGATAAGAGGGAGTGATGGTATTCTAAATCCATTATTTCTCTTCCAAAGTCTATGTTGTGGGTACTCATTAGAATCGTCTTGATGAGACAATTCTATTGAGTACCCATAACATAGGGTTTAGTGGAGAATAAATATTATTTTCAATTTTTAAAACAAAATCACTGCCCACCCGGGTAGCTCAGTGGTTAGCATATCTGACTCGTGACCTGGTGGTTGCGAGTTTGATACCTGGTTGAGGCAAACTTTCTTTCCAATGATTTTTCACCCCTCTCTTCTGATGCATGTGAGAAAAGTAGTAAGTGGCTTTGGAAAGAAAGTTGTGTCAGTGCTGGTGTGAGATAGCAAGGAAACACATGGGTGCATCACTTGCAGCGCCATGATAGGACCTGAACTGTTAAAATGGCATTAAACCCCAATACAAACAAACGATTCAAAATCACTCCCTCTGTGTGGGAGCTCGGTTTTACTTTGAGGACTTCGCTCCATGCCCTCTTTGATGAAAAAATTGGACAAAGAAATTCAAGTAAGCCCTTAAAAAGGTAAACAATACATGTAGTTTCAGAAAAGATTCCAGCACATTGTTAATTTTTCTGAAGCTTTAAATCATAGGATTATTTAGGCAAAACCCAAAATATGGTAATGAGGTGTGAAGTAATTTACATACTATAGGGAAGTTTTAAAAAAAAAAATCTCTCAGCCTCCTGTTTTATTTTTTATTTGGGGTGTTTGTATGGTGGAATCTCAGTTTAAAATAACAAAAATGGGCCTTATCAATTTGCTAGTACAGATTTCTACCATTTTTTTCACTTAATCTTGATGAGTTTTCACTTTCTTTAACCCTTACCCTGCTAAATAAACGAAATGAAACTTTCAAGCCAATAGTCAAAATCTGAATTTGCTATTTCAAAGGTATTTTTTTGGGGAAAAGATATCTCCTTATCGGACAGAGTAGATCTAAGATCAGACTGCACATTCTGTGCTTGACAACTTATGGGTTAACCCTTAAAGCGCCTTTCATGACTATAGTTGCGTTTGCAGCCAGTGTAGATCAAGATCAGGCTGCACAAAACATGCAGCCCAATCTTTGATCTACACTCTCCACTTTGCTGAATCACTGTAGACAAAAACAACCATGAAATTGCAATTATATGAGTTGTATTTCTAGGATGAAAATGTCCAATATGTTTATTCGGCGCACTAAGGGTTAAGAACATGATTTGGAAAATGAAGAGAGCATGTGCTTGGCACCAGCAAAACTTTTCTGGAACATGCCATCAGAATCAAATGACTTGTAACCCAGCCACTGAAAATTGAAGTTTTAGGCTTTATCAAAGACCAGTTTAATTCTATTTTTTCGTGGAAAAGCAGACCCAAAATTAAAATTTGTTCTGAAAGGTTACTTGTAAAGGTCAGAAAACACAGTAAAAAGATATTGCCCTTTACTGTCACAATAGATGTGGCTGTCAAATTTGAATATCATAGTTGAAAGCAGAAATAATTATTTTTTTTCGGTATACTTGAGATGCTTTCTAAACTGTCTCACAATATATATTTCAAGGTGTATTACAAAAAATGCGTGCTTAACCCTTTACCATGCAATGATGACTTTTAACAACCTTGAGGAAGAAGGCTTTTGAAAACATTGTGGGAAAAGAAGAAAATGCTGGTAACCAGCATTTTCTCCTTTTCCCACAACATTTTCTTTCCTATCAAAGAAAGTGTCCATCATTTGAGCCATGTTTGAATTGTTGTCTGCAAATGCCTTCAGTTTGAGCAAGACTGATTTTGTCGTGTGGTAAAGAGTTGAGCCTTTAGCAAACAGTCCGGTGTTTTAACAACCCTGACAAAGGAGGCTTTTCAAAACATTGTCGGAAAAGGGGAAAATGCTGGTACTCAATGTCTTTTACCCCTTTGAAGACAAATTTTATCAATTAAGCAACACTGAATTCGTCATCTGTAACAAATGCTTTTCAATATGCACAGGCTAAAATATTAAATTTTTGTTGTCTATTTGTTCCAAACGACAAAACTTAAGACTTGTCCAAATCGAAAGGATTTGCAGACAACAAATTAGATGTAACTCAAAACATGAAATTTGTCTTTCACAGGGAAGAAAACATTGTGGTGAAAAGAGAAAATGCTGGTTACCAGTATTTTCTTGTTTCCTACAATGTTTTCAAAAGCTGTCTTTCTCAGGATTATGTCATTAAACTCAGGATTATGTGATAAGGGGTTAATCCTTAGTCATGATATCACACAATCGTGTATTTTAATGACCTTGACTATGACGGCTTTGGAAAACATTGATAACCAGCCTTTTCTCCAGTTCCCACAATGTTTAATCTACCCTTCCATGTGCAAATTTTAGTTTTTAACCACATTAATTTGTCCTCTGCAAATGCTTTCAATTTGAACCAGTCTAAAATTTTGTTGTTTTGTAAAGAGTAAAAAATATTAGCCACAAGGAAGGACCTAAAAAAACTTGTTTGTGCAACCCACCCAGTTGTCATGTCAACATTTTTTCTGTCACTTTGAACTAGTTTTGTGATTTATGCTAAAAGGTTTGCTCATCGAATGAGTCATTGGTCATTAGTTAACCCTCTGCCACACAATCCCAGTTTTGAAGATCCTGACAGAAAACATTGTGGAAAAAGGAATTTTTTTCTTTTTCCAACTATTTTTTCTACCCTGTAAAAGAAAAAAAAAAACATTGATCTGAGATGCTCTTAGTATATCAACTGCAAAGGCTTTCGATTTGGACAAGTCTGAATTTTGTTGTGCAGTAAAGAGTTAACCCTTTACCAAACAATCCCATCTTTTAACGACCATGAGGAAGAAGCCTTTAGAAAACATTGTGGGAAAAGAAGAAAATGCTGGTTACCAACATTTTCTCCTTTTCCCACAATGTTTTCTTCCATTTCAAAGACAGCACTTATCTTTTGAGCCACATCAAATATGTCGTCTGCAAATGCTTTCAATTTGGATGGCTCTAAAATTTTGTTGTGTTGGGAAAGAGTTAAACTAATGGTAATCAATGTTTTTGGCTTGTTGAATAAAATAAGCCATGCTCTGTCAAAAAGAAGTTTAATGCATCTGCGAAAAGTATCAACCCAGGTTAGCGTGCGCAGTCCCCGCAGCCTGACCCTGGCCGAAACTTTTCGCTATTGGTCAATTTTCTGTATGCCCAAGGACCACTCTACCTCATGATTCAGTCGGTTGTTAGACAAAATGGATTTAATGGGTTCATGATCATGTGATGTCTTGCTTGGTACAATACATTACGTAGATGCATTAAGCCCCCTTTTGCCAGAGCATGGCTCATGTATAAATGCAGCCATACAATGATTCTTTATCAAAAGATAACCTTGCCAAGAAAGGCTGCTATTTTGTCATGATCATTTTCGTCAGTTACAAACCCCTTTTGAAACTCTGTCTGCAGCAGCTACATGTATGAGGAAATGGGCTGAAGGCAGTGACATTTACAATATGATACACTTGCTCTTCCTTATGTTGACCAGTGTGATAATGATATTGGTGCAAATTGTAACTATTGGATGTATATTTGATTTGTAATTAGGTAAACTTTATTTTTTTTTTCAAACCCATTAATTCTTTACCATGCAAAAGATTTTAGACTTGTCCAAAGTGAAAATGTTTTCAGGTAAAAGATTAAATGCGGCTGAAAATATGAAATTTGTACATGCATTTGAAAATATACTATACATTTTTGGAAAAGGAGAAAATGCTGGTTAACTAATACCAGCATTTTAGTGACCAGCATTTCTCTTTTTTCTCAATGTTTTTCCGAAGTCTTCATCTTCAAGGGTGTTAAAAGTTGGGATTGTTTCGTAAAGGGTTTAGGCACCATTCATAACCATACTTGCCTTTGTGGCCAGAGTAAATCAAGATCAGACTACAAAAATGCAGTCTGATCTTTGACCTTACACTGTCAGCTTTGATGAGACATTCTGAACAAGAGCAGGCGTGAAACTGCAACTGTTTGGGTGTAATTTTTAGACTGAAAATGCCTGTTGGATTTATTCAGCACTTATTAATCGCAGTTCCATGGTTTCTTTTGTCAGTAGTGTTTCAGCAAAGGAAACAGTAGATCAAAGAACAGACTTCATGTTTTGTGAAGTCTTACCTTGATCTATACCAGACACAAAGGCAACTGTAGTTGTGAAAGGCGCTTGATGGATTAACTCTTTACCAGACGACAAAATTTTAGTCTTGTCCAAATTGAAAGCAATTGCAGACGACAGTTTTAATGTGGCTCAAGTGATAGGGTGGAAAAGATTGTGGGAAAAGGAGAAAATGCTGGTTACCAGCATTTTCTCCTTTTCCCACAATGTTTTCAAAAGCCTTCTTTCTCAGGGTCGTTAAAACTCGGAATATTTGGTAATGTGTTAACGCTTCACCAAACAATGCTATATTTTGACACCCCTGAAGAAGAGAGCTTTTTAAAATATAATGTGACAAAAGGAGAAAACAAATGAGCAATGCTCTGTGAAAAAGGGGGGGGTGGTTTGAATGCATCTGTAAAAAGCATCAACCCACATGTCGGCCTGCGCAGTCTGCAAGCTGACATGAGTCGAAACCTTTGGCTATTTATAAATTTTCTGCATTGGAAAGAACCATTCTACATCCAGATCAAGTTGATACTTAGATTTTATGCATCCATAATTATAATGATGACTTGCTAGGTATCATGGATCACAGAGATGTATTCACTCTTTACCACATAATCCCGAGTTTTAACGACCCTAACATAATGGGATTTTGAAAACATAGTAGGAAAAGGAGAAAATGCTGGTAACCAGCATTTTCTCCTTTTCCTACTATGTTTTCTACCCCATCGAAAACAAATTTCATCATTTAAGCCACATCTACATTGTCGTCTGCAAATGCTGTCAATTTGGAACAGTCTAAAATTTTTTGGTTTGGTAAAGAGTTAAGCCCCCTTGTGTCAGAGCGTGGCTCAAAAGTAACCAGCATTTTCTCCTTTCCCACCATATTTTCTACTCTCCCAGACAAAAATTCAATTTCCTAGTCACATTTATGTTGTTGGCAGCAATTCTTAATGCTTTCAATATGGGCAAATCTAAAATTTTGTCATTTGGTAAAGAGTTAGATTTTATTGTTTAGATTTCATTGTTTCAGCAAACATCAGATCAGAGAATGTATAATCTTATCAGGCGAAATGATGATGCAAAAAGAGAATCAAGCCTGCTATCCTCTGTACAATAAAATATTCTGGCCTGTCTTTATTTGGACCTTTTTATACAGTAAAAATGCATTGGCATCATGCATCTGAAAGCAGTATTGACCCCATGTCGGCCTACGCTGTCATTGCATGGGTTGAAACTTTTTGCCATTGATAAATTTCCTGCATGCTTAACCCTTTACTACACAAATCAAATCCCGACTTTTTAGGACGCTGAGAAAGAAGCCCTTTGAAAACATTGTGGGAAAAGGAGAAAATGCTGGTAACCAGCATTTTCTCATTTTCCCACAATGTTTTCTACCCTCCTCAAAACAAATTTTAATTTTTCAGTCATATTTATTTTGTCCTCTTCTAATGCTTACTAATAATTTGGAAAAGTCTCGAATTTTGTTGTTTGGTAAAGGGTTAGGAACCATTCTACAATATGATTCAGTCAGTTTTTAGACAAAATGTACCCATATTGATATACAAAAACTTTGTGTGCATTTATGATCACAGACCTCCAGATAAAAGGGAGTGATAGTATTCTAAATCCATTATTTCTCTTCCAAACCCTATGTTGTGGGTACTCATTAGAATCGTCATAGGGTTTATTGGAGAGTGATTAATATTTTCAATTTTGAAATCAGAATCACTCCCTCTATCTGGAGCTCTGTATGAAGAAGCATCAAACCACCTTTTCTCAGAGTGCTACTCATCTGTTTAACCCTTTACCAAACAGTCCTGGGTTTTCACGACCCTGGAAAGAAATCCTTTTGAAAATATTGTGGGAAAAGGAGAAAATGCTGGTAATCAGCATTTTCTCCTTTTCCCACAATTTTTTCGACCCTATTAGAATTAGGTTTCATCACTTGAGCCACATTTATACTTTGTCGTCTGCAACAGCTTTGAATTTGGACAAGTGTAAAATTATGTCATTGGTAAAGAGTTAACTTATTTAGTATTGAAAGGATTAGGAGAAAGATCTACCTTTCACACAATCCCGACTTTTAATGACCCTCAGGAAAAATCTTTTTGAAAACATTGTTAGAAAAGGAGAAAATGCTGGTAACGAGCATTTTCTCCTTTTTCCACAATGTTTTCTACCCTTCCTTAAATAAATTTTAATTTTTAAGGAATATTTTATATTGTCATCTGCAAATGTTGAATTTGGACTGGTCTACAATTTTGTCGTCTGGTAAAGAGTTAAAAGACCAGCAGAAAATTTTTAAGAGATGATGACTTAGACTGGACATATCCCCTAGGATGTCTTAACCCTGTACTACACAATCCTAAGTTTTAACAAACCTGAGGGAAGAGGCTTTTCAAAAAATATTGTGATAAGAAAGGACAAATGCTGGGAACCGGCATTTCCTCCTTTTCCACAAAGTTTAAGGCCCTTTCCTAGCCCCAGACAAATTTCATCATTTGGGCCACACTTAACCCATTACCACACAATCCGACTTTTAACGACCTTGAAATAAAAGGCCTTTGAAAACATTGTGGGAAAAGGAGAAAATGCTGGTAACCAGCATTTTCTCCTTTTCCCACAATGTTTTCCACCCCATCAGAGACAGAAAGCATCATTTGAACAACATTTATTTTGTCGTCTGCAAATGCTTTCAATTTGGCCGAGTCCAAAATTTTGTGGTTTGGTAAAGAGTTAAGTAATGTTGTCTGCCACCGCTTTCAATTGAGATAAGCCTAAATTTTTTGTCGTTTGGTAAAGAGATAAACTTTTACCAAACATTTCTATGTTTTTAATTCCCAAGCAAATTAATAGGCTTTTCAAAACGTTGAAGAAAGTGAAGAACATGCTGATCAGCAACATTTACTCTGTGGGGACCCACTCTGTCTTGTACTTGTTAAAAGACAAAAAACGCCTTTATTTAGGCCATCATCAACATGTCATCAGCATAATACATGTATTTAGTGTTTATCTGGAAAGAGTTATAACCCTTTATTTAAGAATTCTGAGTTTAGTGACCCTGAGAAGGAATGATTTTGAAAACATCACAGGGAAAATGAGAACAGGCTGGTTACCAACATTTTCTCCTTTACCCATAACGTTTTCTACCCTTTAATGCTTTATCTCACAATGCCCAGTTTAAACAATCCTGAGAAAGAAAGCTTTTGAAAACATTGTAGGAAAAGGAGAAAATGCTGGTTACCAGAATTTTCTCCTTTTCCCACAAATTTTTGTACTTAGCTGAAGGCAAGCCATCTTTGATTTGACGCTTGCAAATACTTTGAATTTGGACAAGTCTAAAATTTTGTCACCTGGTAAAGAGTTAACCCTTTACCATACAATCCCGAGTTTTAATGACTTCTGGAAAGATGACTTTTGAAAACATTGTGGGAAAAGGAAGAAATGCTGTAAGCAGCATATTCTCCTTTTCCCACAATGTTTTCTGTCCTTCGAACTCCTTTCTCGGACAAATTCCAAGATGTTAATTGGCCACATTCGAATTGTCGTCTGCAAATGCTTTGAATTGGGACAAGTCTAAAATTTTGTTGTGTGGTAAAGAGTTAAAGACAAACCCCATTTCTTAGTCAACATGTAGAATGTCTTCTGTAGATAGTCTGGTACCTTGCCGTACTTCAAAAGTACGACCCTATAATGTAGTGGTAGGGGCAGGATATCCAGACTATTCTGTAGATAGTTTGAATTATGATGCATCTGAAATTTTCGTGACTGAAAAGCTGACATGTTAACTCTTTACCATACAATCCCGAGTTTTACTGACCCTGAATAAGAAGCCTTTTGAAAACATTGTGGGAAAAGGAGAAAATGCTGGTAACCAGCTTTTTTGCCTTTTCCCACAGTGTTTTCCACCCTGTCATAAGCAAATCATCCTATTGTATGATGCACATTTAATCTGCTGTCTGGAAGTGCTTTCAAATGTCACATAAATCAGTTTGAGCTGCAATATTATACAATGGCTGAATGCATTATGACCTTTTCTCATTGCAGGTTTGGAGTTAAACTGTGTCATTGTCAAATGTGAAATTTTATTGTGTGATTATGGACAATACTTAGAGAAAAGTCGCCGGCAAAATGGAGGAGATGGAAGCCTATGTGAATGGTAAGTAAACTGTGTTTTTTTTTTTCGGTTAACCCTTTCCCAAACGACAAATTTTGGACTGGTCCAAATTGAAAGAGTTTGCAGACGACAATTTTAAATTTGATGAAAATGCCAGAAAGTTATCAAAAAGGGTAGAAAACACTGTGGGAAAAGGAGAAATTGCTCGTTACAAGCAATTTCTCCTTTTCCCACAGTGTTTTCAAAAGACTTGTACTGCAGACACGTGAAAACCAGGGCTTGTTTGGGAAAGGGTTAAAAGGATCCTGTTAGGTTTTTACGCTGTTAATCAAAATTTCTTGTAAACTCAACCAGATACATGTTTATTTGCAATCGTACCAACTTGAGAATTATATTTAATACAAAGGTGCAATTTTGGGCGATTAACACTTTACCAGACAACAAAATTTTAGCCTTGTCCAAATTGAAAGCATTTGCAGACAACAATTTTAATGTGCTGCAAATGATGCAATTTTTCTTTGAGAGGGTAGAGAACATTTTGGGAAAAGGAGAAAATGCCTGTTAGCAGCATTTTCTTCTATTCCCACAGTGTTTTCAAAAGGCTTCATTCCCAGGGTTGTTAAAAGGTGGCATTGTGCAGTAAAGGGTTAACCCTTTACCAAACGATAAATTTTGGACTCGACCAAATCGAAAGCATTTGCAGAACACAAATGTAGCTCAAATGATGATTTCCATTTTTGGTAGGGTAGAAAACATTGTTGGAAAAGGACAAAATGCTGGTTACCAGCATTTTCTCTTTTTCCCACAATGTTCTCAAAAGCCTTTTCTTTCAGGGTCGTTAAAACTTGTGTGGATTGTGTGGTAAAGGGTTAAGTAATGGATGGCCACTTTGCAATCGGTAACACTATTTCTAAGAGATCAAAATTAATATGACATCATCATACAATACAATTCCACAAAATCGGCGCATGTTACAGATCATGTGACGTTCCCACAAACCTATGCAAAATTCTGGCGTGAAATCTGAAAATACCTGAACCCTTTACCAAACAACAAAATTTTTGACTTGTTCAAATTGAAAGCATTTGCAGACAACAAAATAAATGTGACTCAAAATTGTCTTGGGAAGGTTCGAAAACATTGTGGGAAAAAGAGAAAATGCTGGTTACCTGCATTTTCTCCTTTTCCCACATTGTTTTCAAAAGACTTTTTCTTTAGGGTCGTGAAAACCAGTGATTTTGTGGCAACTTTTGTGATGACTTCTGTAGATCTTAGGGAAATATCATGGAAAAAAATTTGCTTCTTACTTTTTAGCGGATTTGTATGGCAAATCCGCTTACTGTGATCGTTCTGACAGGAAACAAATACATCATGTGTAACGACGCATGCGCGCTCACACTATACTATGATATCGGTTTTACCTGAACCAAATATACTGTCATTCACGCTTGCACTCTACCAATTCTACTTTCAGTTTTAGCTAATACATCTCAACTTCGGCGGCTTGCTCGGCAGAACAATTTTGACTTTTCCTACCCTTGCTAACTCCATTTTAAAATGTTTGCACACGTGTTGCATGTGATGTTATTTTTTTTATTACAACTTTATGCTACCCCACAAATCCGCTTTCCAGGACTTTGAGTCCTTTGATGTCTTTCTTTCCTGATGAATTAGCTATCCTTAATTAATTTACTTAATTTAGTGATAATCATTTTTAAAGATTTGTGAGATTATAAAATTCTGAATAGCCCTATTTATTTAGAACCTGATAGTAATCAGCATTTTACCACAATGCTTTCTACACTTTCACACTGACAAACCCTATCATTGGAGCCACATTTAATTTGTAGTCTGCCAGTGCTTTCAATTTGGACAATTCTAAATGTTTGTCATCTAGTAAAGGGTTAACTCTTAACAAAACATTTTGGACTTGACCAAACTGAGAGCATTTGCAGACAACAAATTATATGTGGTTCAAAAGGTGTCTTCTGTCTTTGATAGGGTAGAAAACATTGTAGGAAAAGGAGAAAATACTAGTTACTAGCATCAAAGTTTCTCCTATTCCACAAAGTTTTCAAAAGCCTTCTTCTTGAGCATCTTTAACCCTTTACCACTCAATGCCACCTTTTGACGCCCCTGGCAAAGAAACCTTTTGAAAACACTGTAGGAAAAGGAGAAAATGCTGTTAACAAGTATTTTCTCCTTTTCCCACAATGTTTCCTACCCTATTAAAGAAAAATTTGCACCATTTGAGCCACACTGATATTGTCGTCTGCAAATGCTTTCAATTTGGAGAAAGCTAAAATTTTGTCGTCTGGTAAAGGGTTAAAACTCGGTATTGTATAGTAAAGGATTAAATAGTTAAGGTGTGTTATTATTTACGATGATTACTTATTATAAAACAGGGGAGTAAAATGCCAGTATCAGTCACTTTTGTGGGCTGTTTAAATATCTTCCGTAAAGTTATTCATATTATTCAGCATCACCGTGACATTCACGCTACCAGAGTTTTCTCAACAATGCAGAAAGAAGATGTATGTCAATGTGGATGTTGAGCTTAACTGTATATACTGACTTCATACATTTGATGAAAACAATATGTAAATTCAACATAGATGCCCCAGCCCTTGCAATACTGTTTCTTTTGTTTGTACGGTTGTTAATGCTGTTTTCAGTTATATTGTGGTGGCCAGAGCATCTATCCATCCTTTCCTGGAGTTTCTTTCACCAGTACTTTGCACAACATTCTTCTCAAGCCACTGGCTGCCTTCCCACATAAGCGTCGGAACAATGATGAGCAGTGAGAGAAGAATGAATCCTGTCACAATGACTCATCAATCCTCGGAAAGAAAATTGCCGAGCTGGGGATCCACACCAGAGACCCCTGGTTTAAAGTCCTATATGCTACCAACTACTGGGCTGGGCAGCATGGATGTTGAACTTAACCCTTTACCAAACAATCCCAGGTTTTCAAGATCCTGGGGAAGAGGCCTTTTGAAAACATTGTTTTCTTTCCCTTATCAAGGCAAATTTCAGTTTTTGAGTCATGTTTGTCTTCTGCAAATGCTTTGAATTTAGCCTAGTCCAAAATTTTGTCATTTGGTAAAGAGTTAACTGTACTTATATTGACTTCATTATTGACACAAGATCAATTTGTCAATATATATATATATATATATATATAGGACACAGATGCCCCCAGCCAAGCAAAAAAAAAAAAATGTTGGAATGTGACCCACATAATGACTTGTGGATTTTCTTAAAATCAAACTTGACCTTTATGTAATGCTTATATACTTTTGTGAAAAATATTAAACCAATGCACCATCCTTTGAAAGAAAAATAGAAACCAGCATTTTGCAAAAGTTAAAGCTGAAAAGGGGCCAGAGCTCTGATAATAAATGGTGAATTCTATCCAAGTTTGAACTTTACATATTATGATTGTAAACTTCTGATGAAAATTAATCTACTAAGGTATAGGCATAGACAGGATTAAAATATACGAGTATGGTATGGTGACATTTGCTTGACAGCATGACGTTACATGAAACACATGTAAAGCATAGAGGAATTCCCTAGTTATCAGTGAATCAATTTATCCCATCTGTTTAGTTTGAAAAGGCATGAAGATCTAGAGAAAAATCAAAATAAGTGTATGATATTGTGATTTGCACCTTTGGTCGCAGAATTTTTCTATACGTATTAAAGTGTGTATTGTGTGTAATGGGCACTAAACCCTCATAAGGTACTCAAAAGATATTGATTTAGGACACCATTTTTTGTACATTAACTTTTTACCAACACAAAATTTTAGACCTGTCCAAACTGAAAGCATTTGCAGATGACAACACTAAATGTGACTCAAAAATTTAAATCTGTTTTAGGAAGGGTAGAAAACCTTGTGAGAAAAGGAGAAAGCCTCTGTCTTCAGGGTCATTAAAACATGGGATTGTGTGGTAAAGTTAGGAATGATTTTGTCAGATAATAAAACGAAATCAGATCACTGCATGTCCAAAAAGGCTTTGGTTTACTGGACTGCAAAGTTTTAGACTTTACCGTATTAAATGCTAGTTACAAGCCTTCTTCCACAAGATCATTAAAACTTGGGATTGTGTGGTAAATGGTTAAGCTCTGAAATACTTTGAGAAAATTTAATCTGCATTTTTGTGGATGAAATGTCCAAAAAATCCCCCATCAGAATAAAATCTTTTTCGAGAGTGTAGATCCAAGATACATGTAAGCCTGAATTTTCTGTAGTCTGATCTTCATCTAAAATATTTGCAAACAAACATAGAGTTTCCTGGTTGTTAAATAGTTTTGTCTGTTTGAAATCATATGTCTGCAAATGGTCAAGAAAGTTGGGTCAAAAAGTCGAATATAATTTTCTCATGGTGAAATTTTCAACATCCCTCATCCCAAAGCAATTTTAGTTTCTCCAGAGTTAAATGATGACTTCTGTCATGGAGCGTCTTCAAAATTATGTGTGGTGTGCCATAAATTTGGTAAGCAGCTGACAAGAAAATACAGATATTAATGACTCTAAGATGAAAGATGACCTTGGGCTTTGATATGTGGCCAGAGGTCACGTGTAGGTTTGCTTTTTGCTTTGAAAGATTTTTGACCGTTCATTATGTAGTAGCTTTTAACTCTCTACCAAATGACCAAACTTGCCCAAATCGAAAGCATTTGCAGAGGACAAAATAAATATTACTCCAAAATTGAAATTTGTTTTAGAAAGGGTAGAAAACATGGTGGAAAAGGAGAAGATGCTGGTTACACATTTTTTCACATTGTTTTCAAAAGCTTTCTTTCCCATGGTCGTCAAAAGTTGGGATTGTATGGTAAAGGGTTAAAAAGAATCAAACATAGCTTGATGTGTCTTATTAAAGACAATGTAGCAAATGGACCTGAAAATTTTCAAAATGAATTTTTCCATAATGCACCAGTGTCTTACACCATGGCTTTTTGTCTGGTAGATGTCTAAGTTAGATGTGTTTATCAAAATCATCGAACACATCAATATGGACAAAAAAATATTAAGACTTGATTATACAATACTGACCAAAAGACAATTTAAGTAGGAGAAGCTTAATGCAGCGTTTTCTCTGACCCCCGTTTCTTAAAATTTGGACCCCAAAATTTTCTAAATGATCCCAAAATTTATAAGTGTGCTCTTATTCATTTGAAGGGGGTCAAATTGACTGAGAAACATCTTTGTTCTTACAGCTTATAATGATCTCTCTCGATTCTGCCTCATTGACATTACACCAGTACTCGCACCGAATGAACAGTCCCAAAATTAACACTGCTCTACCTCACAACCACACTCAAATGCTATTTCAGATGCTGGGAATCAAACCCGAGCCGCCTGGGGGGGGGGGGGGGGACCAGGAATCCTAACCACTTAGACATTTGCAAGTTATTACCAGTATATCATATATGCTACCTTGTAACTAATTGGAACAGAATAGAAATTCACAGAAATATGGGACATGTGGTAGTTTTCATCTGGACATGTATTCTATGCTCATATCATATTTTCAGGGCCATCTTTGCAGGCATATTATAACTTATTGAATTGTGTATAGACTTTTTTGTTTTTTCAAAATTTGATGTTCAAAACAATTTGGATGTTCAAAGCAAAATCCAATTGCTAGCAGCTTTAACTCTTTACCACACAATCCCAAGCTTTAATTACGACCTTGAGGAAGAAGGCTTTTGAATACATTATACGAAAAGGAGAAAATGTTGGTAACTAGCATTTTCTCCTATTCCCCCAAAGTTTTCTGACCTTCCAAAGACAAATTTCAACTTTTGAGTCACATTTTTTTTTTTGTCGTCTGCAAATGCTTTCAATTTAGATAAGCCCAAAATTTTGTCATTTAGTAAAGAGTTAACTTGGAGGAAGCCTGAACATTACTTTATGGATAATTGTGTAATACAAAAATTATCCTTAACTCTTTACCAGACGACAAAATTTTAGCCTTGTAAAAATGGAAAGCATTTGCAGACGACAAATTAAATGTGACCCAAAACATAAAAATTGTCTTTCATAGGGTACAGAACATTGTGGGAAAAGGAGAAAATGCTGGGTACCAGCATTTTCTCCTTTTCCCACAATGTTTTCTGAAGTTTTCCTTGCCAGGGTCTTTAAAAGTCAGCATTGTGCAGTAAAGGGTTAATGCAGGAAATGAGGGTAAAATACTAGAATTCATGGACTAGTGAACTTTACTCTCCTATGACGACAGTAATTTAGTATTTACATATTTAATGTACACCTCACCCTCTCTCATAATCAGGTAGATTTTTCCTTTTTTTGTCAAAAACCAACTGTGTGATGTCATAACACAAAAGATACACCCAAGGTTAAAAAGTTGTAAACCAAAACATTGAAATATGGATGTTTATTTAAAATGCACCAAGGTAAGAGAAAAAATTTTAAGAAATTTTAACCCATAAAGTGCTTTTCACAACTTAAATTGGCTTTGAGGCCAGTGTAGATCAAGATCAGACTGCACAACTCTTACAGTCTGATCTTGCTCTACACTATCTGCTTTGCTGAGACATAATTATGGATGATAAATGAGGCTCACATGTAACCCTTTACCGCAAAATCCGGAGTTTTAACGACCCTGACCAAAAGGCCTTTTGAAAACATTGTGGGTAAAGGAGAAAATGCTGGTAACCAGCATTTTCTCCTTTTCCCACGATGTTTTCCACCATATCCATTCGAATTCCTCTATTTGAGCCACACTGAAATTATCTTCTGCAAATGCTTTAAATTTGGACTAGGATAAATTTTTTTCATGTGGTAAAGAGTTGAAGCTTGTCTTCAAAAGACCAGAACAAGATTTTCATCTATTAAAATGTTTCCAAGAGCTATCTGCAAGCTCAAAGGCACACCATAGGCCAAAAGTAAACAAATCGAAAGTCAAAATGCAGACAAATTTAATTAATGCCATTTAACTCTTTGCCTCACCATCCCGACTTTTAATGACCCTAAGAAAAAAGCCTGTAAAGACATTGTGGGAAAAGGAGAAAATGCTGATAGCCTGCATATTTTCCTGCACCAACAATGTTTTCTGCCGTTCCAATGACAAGTTTCAATTTTTGAGTCACATTCATTTTGTTGTCTGCAAAGGCTTTCTGAAATTTTGTTGTTTGGTAAAGAGTTAAAAGTATGGATGAGTCTGACAATGCGTCAAGTACAATCTGTCAAAGTTCAAGTCGCTGTCAGAATCAAAGTGTTGAAATTGCTGGTGTGGCATTTGTCAAGGAAGCCAGTGTGTGGAATTGATAATTTGAACAATAAACAAACAATAATGTGGGACGAACAAGCCCCCACGTACAAGCCCCTGGACAAACTGGTTTTGGGATGAACACGGTCAGGAGACAAAGGTTGTGGGTATCGTTGTGCCAATAGAAGGCCATCATGGGTATAAATATTTTCAATACAAAAAGAAGTATTCTCATGATTGATGGCCTAATCTAGTTTATTTTAATACCCTGTTGTTAGTTATATCTCTGAGTGCTATCGAAACACTTGTTTGTCTAACAAAAATTGAGTTTAATTGGGTTTACTTCCTTCGGTATATGATTTTCAAAATACCATATTGAACTCATGGTGGCATTGTCTTCGAAAAATGCCACAAAAATGTATTGTACAACTAGAACTATGTTTTGCAACGTTTGTTCTGGTTTTACAATGTATTGACTGATATCATTCGGCTTGAACTCTTTACCAAAATACAAAATTTTGGACCTGACCAAATTGAAAGCATTTGCAGACGACAAAATAATTGTAGCTCAAATGATGATTTCTGTCTTTGATAGGGTACAAAGCATTGTTGGGAAAGGAGAAAATGCTGGTTACTAGCATTTTCTCCTTTTCCCACAGTGTTTTCAAAAGACCATTTTCTCAGGGTTGTTAAAACTCGGGATTGTGTGGTAAAGGGTTACACCTTTACCAGAATGATGATAAAATTTTTGACTCCACCATATTAAAAGCATTTGCAGATGACAAATGTGGCTAAAATGTTGAAATTTGTCTTCAAAAGATTAGAAAAGATTGTGTTAAAAGGACAAAATGCTAGATACAAGCATTTTCTCATTTTCCCACAATGTTTTCAAAAGCTTTGGTCCTCAGGATCATTAAAATTTGGTATTGTCTTGTAAAGAGTTAAAAATATGGTAAAATTGTATTGATAGCAATTACCCACAATTGTCATGGGAACTGTCCAGTAATTACAAATAAAGTGTAATAGAGCCATCTCTCTGTGAAATGCAAATAGATTTGATTCCCATTTCATTTTGAAGTCAAATTTGTGGAATGCCTCCATTCTGAGGCTATCTTTTTAAAAGATGGAAGACATTTTATTGTATTACTTCTGATACTGCCTTACTCTTTTTCTCAGTAACATACAGGAGCTGAAACAAGGGGTCTCTGCTTCGAATCCCAAACTCACCAAATTTCTTTGGGAGGACTGATGGTCAGTTTTTACGGCAATGGATATTTGGAAAAGTATCCATTTGCTTGGTAAAGATCATTTTGCAAGTACTGGAAAGAAAAGACTCCAGGAAAGCATGGAAAAGTGCACTGGCCCCCATAATATACGCAGTAGGTGAAATAACGTTACAAAAAATGTTCAGATTTATCTTTATAGAAAGCATTGTGGGAAAGAAAATGCAAGTTATCATTAATAAGATCTTTTTAAAAGCATTTTTTATTAGGTTCATTAACTCTTTCGCTGCCAAATAAATTTATGGATTCGTCATTTCTCTAGGTCTTAATCCTTTACCAAACATTATTTTAGCCTTGTCCAAATTGAAAGCATTTGCAGACGACAATTTCACTGTGGCTCAAATGGTGCAATTTTTTGTTTGATAGGGTAGAAAACATTGTTGGAAAAGGAGAAAATGCTGGTTCAGCATTTTCTCCTTTTCCCACAATGTTTTCAAAAGGCTTCTTTCCCAAGGGCGTTAAAAGGCGGTAAAGGGTTAAAGTATATTTCCGTTGCTTTTGAAGCTGATTTTGGTAGAAGATTAGTATTAGGTATCGGATGGTGTAGATCCAAGATCGGATTGCATGTTTTGTGCAGCCCGATCTTGATCAATGCCCTTCGCAAAAGATGTCCACAGCGACATTGGCAGTAAAAGAGTTAATATCAGGATTGTTTGGTAAAGGACTAATGCAAAGGGCGTGTCATTCAGGGTTTTATTGGCCTTGGCTTGGCTTGGCAAGCCAAGCCCAAGGCCATAGGAATCGTATACCGAAATTTCAACCCCATCCAAGCATTTACGGAAAAACCCGAGTTAAGCATTTACAGAAAAACCCAAGTGAAAGTGAAAAGTACTGCCAGTAATCCATCTCACTCCGCTTAAGGAAAAGAACGACCCCTTTAAATATTTTGATTTGAACATCACAGTAAGGTTTAATTTCACAACAAACTTTGATAGATGTGTGATTTTAATCGTACAAAAGTGTTGACTGAGAATTTGGGGCCCTTGTGAGGTTATTCATAACTGCATATTCGTGCGCTTAACAGTAAATGAAACAATTGGCAAACCTCGGGTGATCGTTGATCAAATGTTTTGATGTAGGTATGCAATCGACCGAGTCGTAATGAGTGCTGTTGCCGAGCACTAATTGGGATTGTTCGTTTATCCTTTTTCTACACACCATGTGAATGACAAATAATGATAGCATATTTTACACAGACAATGTGCTCTTTCTCTGAAAAGGTGTCTTAAAACCTCAGCAAGATTTTAATTTTCGTAAAATTACTGTGCACTTCTTGTCTGAAGTTATAAGTATGTATTTGATTGGTATATATGCCTTACTTCTTCCTGTCAGAATTGTCCAGATATGACATCTCGGCCCATAACAGTTTCGACCCATAGCAAACTCGGAGCATACAATTAATACCAAATATGTATTAAAGTTTGTAACATGAGCCATTGAAAACCAGTTAATCTTTAAAAAACGATGAAATTTTAGACTTGTCTAAATAGAAAACATTTGCGAACGGAAAGTTAGATTCACCTGAAATGTTGGTTATTGGCTGTGAAAGTGCAGAAAACCTTGTAGGAAAAAAGAGAGCATTTTCTTTTTTTTTTCTAAAAGGTTTTCATGAGGCTATGTCCTTGGAGTCCTTAAAACTCGAGAATGTGTGGTCAAGAGTTCAGTAACTGGTGGGCGTTTTATATCGAAGATCAGACTTGACATTCAGTGCAATCTGGTCTTGATCTCTATAGGTATTTAGGCTGACCTGGGTTGAAACTTTTTGCTTTTACCAAAGTTTCTGCATGTCAAAGGACCAGTGTACCTCATGATTCAGTCGGTTGCTCCAGAAAATGGATTTTATGGATCCATTAATATATGATGGCTTGTTTGGAATGATATATCACGGAGATGCATTAAACCCCCTTTTGCCATAGCATGGCTCGTTTGTGTTTTCCATAATCACAACCAGGTGCTCTTCAAATTTATCAATCCTAGATGTCTTTACTCAGATGAGGGCTTTAGGTCCACCGGCCCTCTTGTTCATGAAAATCGGCTTTCATAGACTTTCAATGCGAAAGTTGAAAGTGACATTTACAGCAGATATTTTGACAAAACTTTTAAAGAAATGTACCTTGAGCAGTCTTGTATCATCCATATGATTTTATTCAACTGGTAGTCTTTAGCTCATCTGTTTACGAAGAAAGCGTCATGCTATTGTCAAAGCCTATGCGTCTGATTGTCGTCGTGCAAAAACTTCGGCATTTTTTAATATCTCTGTTATTCCTGAAGATATTTACTTCAAACTTGTACAAGTTATTTACTGTCAAAAGGGGTACCCATATAACAGGGCAGGTAACCATCAAAATATTTTTGACACAGTTACGCCCTTTTTTTATTGCTTTAAATTTTCAGAATCTTTGACATTTTATCATATCTGTCATTAATGAAGATACTAATACTTCAAACTTGAACTTTTTTGTTAACTATTAAATGGGAAATTTATATCAGTACAACAGAGGCAGGTAACCACCAAAATATTTTTGGCAAAGTAATTAGTTATGCCTCTTTTTCGACTGAGAACTTTTAGCTCAGCTGTTTTTAGAGACATATATTTTCATAGTCCTGGTGTCATCATCTTCGTCGTTTGTGTCGTCGTCATGCAAAATATTCGACATTTTACAATATCTTCGTTATTACTGAAAATCTTTACTTAAAACTTGGACAAGTTGTTAACTATCAAAAGGGAAACATAAACAATAAGGGTAAATAACTGTCAAGTTATGCCCCTTTATCAACTTTGTGTTTTCACTGAAAATAAACTGAGCATTGGCGCCCAAATGCGGACGTCTTTTTATTTGTTGCCATAGAAACCAAAACTTAAAAATAAAAAGAAATATGTATAGGATTGTCTTTTCAGACACCAAATCATGCTCTGTGATATTAGCCTTTAAAGACTTTGTGTTTTTTCTTGTCATTGCTCAAAGGACATGGTTACTATTTCAACCTATAGACTGAGTGTGGTAAAATGAAAGAAACATATGATTCATTGCTTGGCCATTGTGGATTTTTGCACTTTCCAGAAATATTCCCTGCTGTTGCACTCTGCTCATTTTGGTTTGTTACCATGATTTGTTGCCAAAGCAATGTAAAGGAAGAAAATAGGAAGCAGAAAATCCTTTGAAAATTATCTCCTTTCAGTCCATAAAGACCATGAGACCAAGGCTCTACAAAAATACTTATTATATTGGCCTTTACAAATTTATGTTTTTCCATTCTGTTGTCAACTCCACAGACTGTCAGTGTGAGGCATGTAGGTATTTCTTTCTTAGTCTGTACAAATGTGATAGCAGTTTTTAAGCCTGTACAAATGTGATAGCAACTTTGAGCTTCTGTGCCACATTTTCCTACCTCTTCACCCGTTCTGATGCCCAGGCCTTCAGCAATTCGATTTTTAAAACTCGGCTCAACTTAAAACTTTGTTAAAAGTCTTTATAACTGTATTCCTTCCTGTCTGACTGTTGAACGTTATGTTGTATGTTATGACTTAGAAAGCACCTTAATGACTCAGAAAGAGGCTTTTGTGTAGCAATGGTTAACTCCAAGTACACATGGACAGGTACACTGGCCACCCAGACAAACCTTTAACATGCTTTTGGAAATTGTGCTAAACGCCAAATAAACATCACTGAAATAATGTTGTGGTATAAAACACCAAACAAAGTCTTGTAAGATTGAAATGTGAATGCAGAAATTGAAACTTGTTGTATCATCATGACAATGCACCAGCACACAGAGCAGAGGAATCATGTTCTACAATTGGCTTCTTAGGGTTTGAGAGAGTTAAGCATTCTCTGTACTCGCCTGACTTAGCGCCATTTGGCTTTCCATTTTTCACTCAGTTGGAATTGGATCTAGGTAGAAGATAATTCTTGGACCTTGAGGCACTTCACCTGGCAGTACAATTCTGTTATTAAATCTTACAGAAAGGACTAGTTCCAAGATATCTACAACAAATGGGTTCAATGGCACAGGAATTGTATCCTTCATGGGGCTTTCTAGTTGGAAACAACATTTTTAGCATCTAATGTTTTGTGACGTTTCAAAGTGCTCTGTAGGTCAAAACCATGTTACTTTGGAGATACTGCTATTATGGTTTTCTTTAACATATACAGCTGAAAATTGGTAAATGTGGAGAAGAAAGGTTTAACATTATGTATGCAGAGTCTTGTAATTATTGAATGATGCTAACAGCTTCGAATAAGCTTGTCCTATTACTTTCTGGACATACCCAGGTATCTTAACTTTTAGATTTTACATTACATATTTTTGCTGCAACTGAAACATGTTATTCAGTATGGTACGGCTAGGCATCAATTCTTCAGCTTTGACTGCAAACTGTGAAATTGCTAATTTTTTAGCATCATTCAATGTTGCAAAATGTTTCCTTATGCTGCAGGTGCACCTAAAAACCATGTACAGGTATCAAGAACAAAAAAGGATGAAGAATGGTTTTATGGTCCTTAACCCTCTACCACACAATCCTGACTTTTAACGACCCTGGGGAAGAAGCCTTTTGAAAAGATTGTGGGAAAAGGAGAAAATGCTGGTAACCAGCATTTTCTCCTTTTCCCACAATGTTTTCTACCTTTCCCAAAACAAATTTCAGTTTCTGAGTCCCATTTATTTTGTCGTCTGCAAAATTTATGTGTTCAATTTGGAAATGTCCAAAATGTTGTTGTTTGGTAAAGAGTTAAGCAATGAAGGTTGCATGTTTTGGTAAATAGCTTTCTCTTGTTTGAACCTTTTACCAAACAACTCTGAGAAAGCCAATCTTCAAAAACGTGCTAACTAGCATTTTCTCCTTTTCCAACAATGTTTCTTCACTTTGCAAGACAAATCCTATTATTTGGACCTCATTTAATTTGTCTTCTGGAGATTTTCTCAAGTTGTAGAAGTCTAGAATAGTTTTTGTTGGATAATGAGCAAAAGACATGAACCTTAATTTTCCCTGGTTGAAAATTTAGGGAGAAATATAAAATTGATTATAACCAGCTGAAAATTACTCGCTAATTTGATGAGATATGGGAAATCATATGTGCAAAAAATATGACCACTTCTAATAAATTGTTATATTGGAAAATTTTATCGCTTACAGGAATAGGAATGGTTTTGAAATCGGTATCTGGTTTCCCTGTATGGATACATGCATATGTAATCCTCCTGAGAGAAAAGTGTTGACTCTTTCATGCATAAAATACATCAAGAATAAAGCAAGCCATATCTAACTCTTTTCCAGACTTCAGTATATTAGATTTATCCATATTAAAGGCATTTGAAGATGACAAATTAGACATGGACTGAATCATGGGATTTGTCTTTAATAGGGTAGAAAACATTTTGGGAAAAGGAGAAAATGCTGGTTACACCGTATTTTCTCCCATTTCCATAATGTATGCTGTAGCCTTCTTCCTCAGGGATGTTAGAACATAGATTTGTTGGTAAAGGGTGAGGCATTGATCAACAGCTCTTCTGGATTCCCCTGATTAGGGGAAAATTTCTGATGGCTGTACATTTCAAAATTGCTGCGAAAATGGTAGTGCTCATTAAATAGAGGATTTATTTCTTGGCATTTTAAATCTTGAAAGATCTCTTTTTATCAAAGGTATGTTTGTCAGCACTTAATTTGAATAAGTAAAATTACAGGTATGTATATGTGAATTAAAGTACAAGATGAAATGAAACTTGGGTATTGAAATCTTAATCTTTTCAAAATGATATAATGATTATTGTATGGTACATGTATCTTATGTATGTGGAACTAAATTACTTTATTTAACATGGTTTTATTGAAGAATATTTTGTCAATAATAAAATTTAGATTGTTATTGAACTATGCTGTGGTATGAGAATGGTAGAATAAAAATGCATAATTTTCTTTTTATTTATTTATTATGCTTAATGCACAGTGAGGTACATACAAAATTTTCATTTTAAAATCATTTTTAATACATTTTATAGTTTCTGATTAAGCATGAACTGACATTCAGTACATTTCTTTGTTTTACTTTAGATCTTAAGCAGATTCTGCATAGTTATGCTTTTAAGTGGCTATCTAATTATTTTCTACAAGACTTCAAAAAAGAAGCTGATTTAAATGGTAAAAAGAGATTTTAAGAATGTTGTTGAAAATATTTAACCTTTTACCAAACAGTCCTTAATTTTAATGACCCAGAGAAATAAAGCTCTTGAAAACAGTGTAGGTAAAGGAGAAAATGGTGGAAAACAACATATTCTCCTTTTCCAATGTGTTTTTCTCCCTGTCAATGTCAATTCCATCCATAGAGGTAAAAAGCTAAGACAGTCACAATACTGCAACATTTGAATTTTTTTTTTGTCTGATTGCGCTTTCTAATGAGTAACTTGTATAACATACAAGATGACACAGCCAGTTCTGTATAAAACTGTCCATAATTAATCCATGTTTACAGTTCATAGACTTAATTGTGCTGATTTTGATGATTACATGAATTAACCCATTCCTGAAGAAGAGGGCTTTTGAAAATATTGATGAAAAAAGGAGAAAATGCTGGTAACCTGCATATTCTTCCTTTTGTACAATGCTTTTTAACCAACCTTTCAAAGAAAAAATTTGAAGAATTGAGTGATTAGCTAATGATTTTAAGAAGTTAACCCTTTACCACACAGTCCCGAGTTTGATGACCTTCGGAAAGAAGCCTTTTTAAAACACTGTGGGAAAAGTAAAAATGGTGGTAACTAGCATTTTCTCCTTTTCCCACAATATTTCCCACAATGTTTTGTACCCTATTAAAGACAAATCGTTTAACTCTTTACCAAACGACAAATTTTCAGACTAGTCTAAAGTGAAAGCATTTGCAGACGACAAAATAAATGTGACTCAAAAACTGAAATTTGATTAGGGAAAGGTAGAAAACATTGTGGGAAAAGGTGAAACTGCTGGTTACCAGCATTTTCTCCTTTTCCCACAATGTTTCCAAAAGGCTTCTTTCTCAGGGTCGTTAAAAGTTTGGATTGTGTGGTAAAGGGTTAAGCCACATTTAAATTGTCATCTGCATAGCTTTCAATTTAGATGAGTCAAAAGTTTATCATGTTTTGTGGTAGAGAGTTAATGTACAATTAAGTGAAAACGAACAGGAATATATACAAGAAAAATTCAGTACGAAGGTAATTATGTTATTTTATCATGGTTAAAATTAATCCTTTACCAAACAATTCTGTGTTTTAATCAAGCTGATGAAAAAGATGTTCGAAAACATTGTGAGAAAAGGAGAAGATACCCACACAAATGACACTACTTTAGCCATATTTAATTGATCATTTTCATATGCTTTGCATTTTGATAAGTCCAAAATCTTGTTGTTTAGTAAAGAGTTAACTCTTTACCAAACAATAAAATTTACCCAAATTGAAAAGTTTTGCAGATAACAAATTAAATGCAGTTCAAATGATGATTTCTGTCTATGAAACATTGTAATAAACATTGTGGGAAAAGGAAAAAATGGATCAGCATTTCCTCCTTTTCCCACAATATTTTCGAAAGCCCCCTTCTTCCATGTTCAAAATCAGGATTGTGTGGTAAAGAATAAACCAAAACAGGATATAATAAACATTTGCATACATTTAACCCTTCACTAAACAGTCCCAACTTTTTACGACTCTGGGAAAAGAGGCTTTTGAAAACATTGTTGAAAAAGGAGAAAATGCTGGTAGCCAGCATTTTCTCCTTTTTGCACAATGTTTCCTAACCTTTCAGAAACAAATCAAATAATTCAGCCAAGTTAAATTTGTCATCTGCCAAATGCTTTGAATTTTGACCAGTCCAAATTGTTTTTGAGTGATAAAGAGTTAAGTCTCATATAGCTAGGCATAGTACATGTATGAGGGTCATCCATTAAGTTCTTATAAAGGCCTTAAAGTTAACAAATTAAAACAACTAGCGTCACACCTGCCCTATATTTCTTCAAAGTATTGACCCTTGTACCGGACAACCGCATTCCATCTCCTTGGAAGATCAGCAATTCCTTTTGCTAGGCAACCGTCTGAGATGTTTTGCAGTTGCTTGGCCACGGCAACTTCCAAGTCTTGTAAATCATTAAAATGAATTTTTCCTGGGAGCAAAATTTTTAATTTGGGGAACAGGTCATAGTCACATGGACTTAAGTCTGGAGAATAAGGCGGATGTGATAATATTTCCCATTGATATTTCCATTTTAGTGATGTAACGGCGTCTTACTTATGAGGCGTCGCGTTGTCATGAATCAGCACCACTCCCGCATCTGAGAGTGTGGGTCGCTTTTTACACATAGCTGGCCTCAGTTTCTCTTGCAAAAACTTTGCATAATACGTTCCGTTAACTGTCAGTCCAAGGGGAACATAATCCGTAGCCAGCACACCACCATTACCATACGCTATAATTGCCAGCTGTTTCAGATTTTCCTGTTTTCAGTGGAACTTAGCGGGCCTTGGTGACCCAGGAGTGTGCCATTCCAAAGACTGAGATCTCAATTCAGGATCATAACTACGTAACCATGTTTCATCTGTTGCAACCATACGATTTAGGAACCTGTCACCTTCATCTTCATACTGCTTTTAGTGTTTTTCTGCAATTTTAGACTGGTCCAAAAAGAAAGCATTTGCAGACGACATACTGAATTTGGCTAAAATGGTGATAATTATCTGTGAAAGTATAGAAAACATTGTGGGAAAAGGAGAAAATGCTGGGTACCCATATTTTCTCCTTTTCCCATAAGGTTTTCAAAAGGCTGTTTCCTCAGGGTCATTAAAACTCAGGATTGTGTTGTTAAGAGTTAAAAAATTCACATGTTTTAATGACCTTGAGATTGGAGACTTTTGAAAACATCTTGGGGAAAGGACCTGGTTACCAGCATTTTCTCCTTTTCCTCTTCTGTTCTCTGCCTTTCAAAAATATTTGCCATTATTTGAGATATATCTTATTTGTTGCCTTCCACTGTTTTCAATTTGGATCAGTGTAAAATTTTTCTAACTGGTAAAGAGTTAAGCCTCTGCTATACCATCCTGAGTTTAAACTATCTTGAGAAAAAACAAATTTTTTTTATAACATTGTTGGAAAAAGGAGAAAATGCTAGTAACAAGCTTTTCCTCCTTTCCAATGCAATGTTTTCTGCCCGTTTCATAGGCAAATTCTATTATTTCAGCTAGGTTCACTTTGTCATTTGCAATAGAAATCAATATGGAAGATCCCTAAGTTTTCTCATTCTGATACAGAGTTAACTCTTTCACAGACAACAAAATTTTAGCCTTGTCCTAACAGAAAGCATTTGCAGACAACAAATTGAATGTTACTCAAAACATAAAACTATCTTTCATGGGGTAGAAAAGATTGTTGTGGGAAAGGAGAAAATGCTGGTTACCAGCATTTTCTCCTTTCCCACATTGTTTTCAAAAGCCTTCTTTCTCAGGGTCATAACATCAGTCAGGTTTGTGCAGTAAAGCGTTAAACTGCTTTTACAGGCAGTATACATTGAGATCAGACTGCATAAATTGTACAGTCTCATCTTTGATCTGAAACGTTTGCTGTTTTCTGAAACTTTCTGCCAGAAGAATTCTTTTAACCCTTTCCCAAACAAGCCCTGGTTTTCACGTGTCTGCAGTACAAGTCTATTGAAAACACTGTGGGAAAAGGAGAAATTGCTCGTAACGAGCAATTTCTCCTTTTCCCAGAGTGCTTTCTACTCTTTTCGATAACTTTCTGCCATTTTCATCAAATTTAAAATTGTCATCTGCAAACTCTTTCAATTTGGACCAGTCCAAAATTTGTCGTTTGGGAAAGGGTTAAGCCCTTAACCCTTTTCCAGACAAAATCTGTATTGAACAACCCCAATATTGAAGGCTTTCTACAACATTGTGGGAAAAGGAAAAAAATGATGGTAACCATATTTCATCATTTGAGCCATGTTTAATTTGTACAAACCTAAAATTTTGTAGTTTGGTAGAGGGTCACATTTGGTTTGTAGTCTGCTTGTCACCAGCATTTTCTCCTTTTCTCAATGTTTTCAAAAGCCTTCTTTCTCAGACTTGGGATTGTGTGGTAAAGGGTAAACTACCAGTACTCAGGTTAACTCTTTCACTACTCGCTCCAGAAATTCCAATTTTTCTCGCTTGTGAAAATACGATTTTCAGGGCTATTGAAGATGGCTTTTGTCATAGGAAAGTACTGTTGTGGATGGTGTAGATCAAAGATCAGACTGCACGTTCTGTGCAGTCTGATCTTGATCTATGCCATCCGCAAAAGCTGTTTAAGTCGTAATTGGTAATCAAAGAGTTAAGGATAGAAGAAAAGCTGATATTGAAAATGACAATGAAGAGGGTGGAGTTAATTCCATGTCTAACTGAAGCTTTATGTTTAAGATTGGATTTTAATCTAATTTGAGAAACATTTTGATGTGTTGGAAAAACTAATTCTGTTCATACTCTCCTGACAAGCCTGGTAGCTCCATCACTAAAACACAGGGCATTAGAACAGGTGACCAGCATTTTCCCCTTTTTACACAGTGTTTTTTTTTTAACTATTAACTCTTTACCTAACCACACAATTTTAAACTTGTTCAAATTGAAAGCATTTGCAGAGGACAAACTAAATGTGACTCAAAATTTGAAATTTGTTTTGGGAAGGGTAGAAAACTTTGTGAGAAAAGGAGAAAATACTCGGGTTACCAGCATTTTCTCCTTTTCCCACAAAGTTTTCAATGGGCTTTTTTTCAGGGTCGTTGATAGTGGGGATAGTGTGGTGTGGGGTTAAAGAGACAAACACGTTCATTTGACTAACATTTAGTTTGTTGTCTGCAAACTTGTGCTCTCACTTTGGACAGGTCTAAAGTTTTGTCATCCTGTAATAAGCTAACTGGTTTTCTGCGAATGCTTTCAGTTTGGACATGTCAAAAATGTTGTTCTTTGATAAAAAATTAACCCCCTGAAGGGCCTTTCACAACAACAGTGGCCTTTGCAGACAGTGTAGATTAAGATCAGATTCCACTAAGTGTGCAGTCTGATCTTTGATCTACACTGTCTGCTCTCCTAAAATACTTAAGACAAAAGCAACCATAATATGGCAATTATTTGAGTGTGGACTTAAATCTTTACCAAACGACAAAATTTTAGACTGGTCCGAATTGAAAGTGTTTGCAGACGACAAATCACTTGTGGCTCAAAAATTGAAATTTAATTTGGGAAGGGTAGAAGACATTGTGGGAAATGGAGAAAATGCTGGTTACCAGCATTTTCTCCATTTTCCATATTGTTTTCCAAAGGAATTTTCTTCAGGGTCGTTAGAAGTCGGGATTGTGTGGTAAAGAGTTAAAAGGTCTGTTGGGTTTATTTGGCACTCTAAGGGTTAAAAATTAATTTGTCTTTCTTTTATTTTTCAGGAGGCTTCAGGATGACAGCCGAAAAATTCATTAGTCTGGCAAAATGTCACAGTTTAGAGCCGGCTGTTGAAGACTCAGACATTGCACAAATAAACGGTCTCAACGGAGAGCCAATCACGATTGTTGATCATCCGAAGATAAACGGTGAAACAGTGTCGAACTACAAACAACAAAAAATGAATACCTCAAAAAGTAATGAAGGACATGGAATATTCTTCAAAAGAAAATCAAAACAGGCGGGGTCAAGCCTTGGTGCACTCATGCGGGGAGAGTCGGTGGATGAGAGACGTAAAAAATTTCGCTCAGATAGCAATATGAAAATGTCAAAACTATTTGAGGATTATAATGTGTCTAAAATTAAGGTGAGTTTGTTGTACACAATATTCTGTAATCTAACCTTCTTTACCAAACGACAAAATTTTAACCTAGTCCAAGTGAAAGTATTTACGGAGGACATATCATATGTTACTCAAAACATAGAATGTGTCTTTCAAAGGGTAGAAAACATTGTGGGAATAGGAGAAAATTATAGATACCCGCATTTTCTCCTTTTCCCATAATGCTTTTAAAAGTTCTTCATCCTCAGGATCGTTAAAAGTCAGGATTGTGTGGTTTAAACCCTTTACCACACAATCACAAGTTTTAATGACCCTGAGGAAGAAGACTTTTGAAAACATTGTAGGAAATGGAGAAAATACTAGTAACCAGCATTTTCTCCCTTGCCCACTATGATTCCTACCCCATCAAGGACAAGTTCCATCATGCTTTCAATTTGGACAAGTCTACATTTTTTTTTCTACGTGGTTAAGAGTTAATAATCCTTTACCAAGTGACAAACATTTTGGACTTTTCAAAAATAACAGTATTTGAAAGCAACAAATCAAATGTGGCTCAAATGATGGGATTTGTCTGCAGTTGCTTGCTTTTCAGTGAAAATTCCAAGTCAAAAAAGGGCCATAATTGTGTCAAAATACTTTGATGATCACCTGCCCTTGTTGTATGGGTTCCCCTTTTGATCATAAACAGCTTGTCCAAAGTGAGATAAATAATCAGTAATGACAGAGATATTATAAAATGTCAAAATAAAATTTTATGAATATTAGGTCAAAGTTTTTGCATAACAAAGAAGCAGACGACGCCAGGATACAGGAATATCTCAACGTTCTTTGTGAAAACAGCTGAGCTAACTAGGAAATTTAGATTTTGACCAGAAACCGTGATATGTCTTTTTCAGAAAAGGAAATTTATACTGGAAACTAGCATCTTCTCCTTTTCCCAAAATGTTTTTCTTACCGCTTCAGATGCAAATTCTATCTTTTATAGCTATATTGAAATTATTGCCTATGAATGCTTTCAGTTTAGCGTAGTCTAAAATTTTGTGACATCTGGTAACTCTTCACCACACGACAAAAATGTACTTGTCCAAACTGAAACCATTTGCACTGACAACAATTTAAATGTGGTTCATATGACAGAATTTGTCTTTGGTATGATAGAAAACATTGTGGGAAATGGGAGAAAATGCTGCTTATCAGTATTTTCTTCTTTTCTCGTGACGTTTTCAAAAGACTTCTTTCTCAGGGTTGTTAAAACTCAGGATGGTATGGTAAAGAGGTAAAGGTGAAAGAGAGGTTGTGTGACAGGAAGGATTATGGGTGTCAGGTTGATTAACAGGATTAACAGTATTTCATTCTGATATGTTCCAAAAATAACTCCAATTATGTCAAACAAAGAATTATACTAGTTGTATGAATAATTCTGTATGTGTTAAACCATCCCACTAAATATGTAGGGACTTTTCTGTAGATATAATTAGCAAAGAAGAGGTTTGACAATCTTTAGTAGACCACTTCATGGCTAAAAAGTAATGTCGCTATGAGGAAGCAAGTGCTTTTTTGTGTCAACCTCACAAAATATCAGATATATTACAAAAGCTGATGTTTCATTAGCAACTTCTAAGTCTGCAAACTTGTTTAAAATATAAATAGAGGATATTTGTTTTTTCAGTGAATGATCGAAATTTATTTCATCAAGTGAACATCATCAGTAATAGTTTCATGAGTGGTGCAGCCACGAGTGAAAATATTGCCGATGGTGTTCACGAGATGAAATAAATTTTGATCTTTCACTGAAAAAAGCATATTCTATTTATTTCATGCTTCTAACCCCTATTTTGTCGGAACTTTCATCAAAATCCAGTACAGTTGTTTTTGGTAATTCTCCTTGGCGTACCCCCCTCACATAACAACACATTACAATATTATCTAAAGTGCGAGAAATATAGCATAAATTATGTCATATTTCCTGCATTTGAATGGCACATGCTGATTACCTAGGTAACTAGTGCACGGGAACTACTGTTTCCGCCTTCAAATGAAGAGTTAGAAAAGAGAAAATCGGTATTTTCACTTGTTGTAACCATGAAATGTCAAACCAGAATCCACCATTATTTCTCGATAAACTACCAAAAAGCATGAAATAAATAAACTATAGTATCCTGTCACTTGCAACAACATCAACCCGATAACAGGGTGCCATACATTTTTTTTAGTCAGCTGTTTGTTGGTCATGTGACTGAGGAAAACCCCTATCTACGAAAGTATCATCAGCAAAAAATGTTAAGTTTTTGTAAATAGTTTGAACATGTAAACTAGTTTTTTTATGTGTTTAAACACTTAAAAAACAGAGTGATCTTTACTCGACGTAAGTTTTTGCCGCGTGTAAACATTACTTTTATGACCTAATCAATATCTTTCATGACATCGTTATTGCAGCTGTATATTACAGTAGAAGGAAACTTTACGCAGTTCTTTGTTTTTATTCATAGTGAAAATGATGTTGATACATATGTTATTCAAGCAGTATCCAATTTAGTTGAATATGGATTATAAGTAAGAAACAGGCTAAATATAAAAGATGGTTGGGTGTCTTGGATTGGAAAAGTTTATCAGGCTCGGCTTTGAAATTTTACTCAATTCATATTCAGCTCACTGGATAAAACTCCTATGCCTTGCCTAACTATCCAAGTCAAGACACCAACCATCTATTCCCCATTTTGTTCTCAGCTGCCAGTAATCAAACTGAATCTAAACATGATAGTGAAATGTGGCAAGTTTGTACTTGTTTTTTTTTACCAGATAGCAAAAGAATTATTGCTTTTTTGCTAAAGAACAGAGCCATGCTTTGGCAAAAGGGGGTTTAATGTATTTTCTTGATGCATTATACCAAGCAAGTCATCACACAACTGTGGATCCCAAAAATCCATTTTGTTTAAAAACTGTGAGGTGGAATCGTCCTCTGACATGCAGAAAATTTAAAGATAGCAAAAGAAAGTTTGGGCCCTGTCAGCTTGTCCTGACTGTACGGCTTGACATGGGTCAATACTTTTTGCAGATACATTAAACCCCCATTTTCACAGAGCTTGCTACTGTTAACTTCAAGCCCTTTCATTTTTGTGGTGTCCTAACCCATAGAGTGCTGAACAAATGAAACAAACAATTTTGCTTTAGTCTTAAGAAAATAGATGTATTTGTGTAACTGCATATTTTGGTCAAAGTACATGACATTGTATATAATTCTTTTAACCCTTTACCACATAATCCCAACTTTTATGGACCCTGAGAAAGAAGCCTTTTGGTAACCAGCATTTTCTCCTTTTCCCACAATGTTTTCTACCCTGTCTAAAACAAAAATCATCATTTGAGCTACATTTAATTTGTCGATTGCAAATCCTTTCAATTTGGATCAGTCTAATATTGTGTCATATGGTAAAGAGTTAAGGAAAATAAATGATGTACATGTAGATCCAAAAGATGGCTACATGTGCCTACTTTGTATTCTTATCTTGATCTACACTGTATATGAAAGCATAGAATATCATCCTTAGCATCTTCATGAGGCCAATGAGTAAAAGGTGAAAACTCACCAAATTTTGTGTATTGAATGCTAAAATACCCCACCCACGCTTTATCTGCAGCTCTGCAACAAAATCTTCTAGTTACAGCATTCAATTAGATATCATATCGAAATTCCTTATTAGGTTTGGAACTATACAAAAAATTCCAGAAATCTTGTATGCATTATTTACATAATTTTCTTTTTATTTTTCAGGCATCTTTCAAGGAGTTGGACATTGAAGATATGTACCAACAATATTGTTTAGGGATGAGACGCTCCCTTCTCATCGTACTTCTAGTCATTTTGTTATGTATTGGTGTGTGTCTAATCATTCTACATCTGGTCGAAGGCAAGGTAAGCCTATTATAAATATCAACCCTTTACCACACAATCCCAAATTCAATGACCGTGAGGATTGATTGAATGGAATGGTGTTTTTTGCCACTTTCAACATTACTTCAGTCAAATGACCCTGAGAATAAAGCTTTTAGAAATATTGTGGGAAAAGAAGAAAAAGTGGTAACCAGCATTTTCTCCTTTTCCTACAATGTTTTCCTACCTGTTCAAATGACAAATATTTCATTATTTGTGCAGCATTCAATTTTTCGTCTGCAAATGCTTTCAGTTTGAACCAGTCTAATATTTTGTCATTTGGTACAGAGTAATACGAGTAACTGTTTATAATGAGGACAATATGGTCCTTTGAAAGTCCAAGAAACCAATGAAATGTTCTGCTAGGTTTGACAAGCTCTTGGTGTGTTTAGTACTGACTGAATGGAATGTAATATACAGTCCAACTTGTATTACCTCTTTACCAAACAACAAAATTTTAGACTTGTCCAAATTGAAAGCATTTACAGACAACATTTTGAATGTGACTCAAAAATTGAAATTTGTTTCAGGAAGGGTAGAAAGCATTGTGGGAAAAGGAAAAAATGCTGGCTACCATCATTTTCTCCTTTTCCCATGATGTTTTCAGAAGGCTTCTTTCTGCAGGGTCGTTTAAAGTCGGGATTGTGCGGCAAAGGGTTAACCAAGATTCTAACTGTACTGAAAATTGCATGCTGAACTGTTTTCCAACCTATGAAATTTCAGCCAAGTCCAAATTCAAAGCATTTGCAGATGACGAATGCAATGTTATTCAAAACATGAATTTTCTTTTAAAAAGGGTAGAAAACATTGAATTTCCCTTTTCCACAAAGTTTTTGCAAGGCTTTCTCCTTAAGGTTATTAAAAGTCAGGACTGTTTGGCAAAAGAATTTAAGGTCAAGACATGTGATTACTTAATACAGGACATTATGACATTTATTATATGCCTTCTGGGGAACTCAGTATATGCTGGCTTAAAGATACATCCTTACAGCCACAGAGAATAAATGCTGTAGAAAATCTATAGACTGTAGAATGGTTCAGAATTTAGTTAGCTGTTTAAACATGATAAATTACAGATATTTATGGTGTAAAGGATAAGTACTTATATCGGAAAACCTAGATTTAAAACTGGAAAAGTCACAGCAGTCATTTCTTTGATGGCCTCCAGAAAATGAAATGCATTTTCTCTTCCTCGTAATCTATGCAACCTTGCAACTGTTATGTGCAACATTTGGCATGAAGATACAAGATTGATTGTAGTTTGATAAAACAAGGACGAAATGGATTAAAAACTGGTTGAAAACAAGAATAGATGTATCTTTAACACAGGTTGCTGGCTTAACAGAGGTTGCCACTAAGACAGGTTTTACTGTATTAAATAGCTTACAATCAGCGAAACGGTAGTATATTTCTAGATTTGAAAAGTAACTGGTAATATAATTCTAGATTTGAAAAGTATTAAACATTATTTCTGATTAGCTAAGCCATTTGGTTTAGCAGAACACGGAACTTGCTTTACTCTCACATTTAGAAAATTTTTGAGAATTAGACTTAAAAGATTCACAAGAATGGTCTCTTTCATATTTATTGTTGGTTTGCAAATTATTTCTTTATTAAATCCAGTGATAAAAAACTTCTGAAGTTTGATATGATGATAAAAATGTGAACAGCCCCCTTCAGAGCCCTAGACCTTTCAAGCATTGTCAAAAAAAACATCCACAGATTGCAGTTTCAAGACTTTCTTTCTAGCATTAATGTCATAGAAAAGTTCAGGCAGTGCAGAAAAGATTGGACTGCACACTGAGTGCAGTTTTATCATAATCTACAGTTTTCATAAGTGCGAATCAAGCCAAGGGCTTGAAGGGATGAATTGGTGGGTGGATTTAAAAAGCAGAACTTGAGTGACAGTATATGAGGCAGAAAATAGGGCATAAAATAAATTGTGTCACTAAGCAACAGCTATTTTGATTGCATAAAATAAACAAGTCAGTGACATGAAGAGAAGAAAAAATAGTGAAAATAAATTTCTTGTTATGTTTGGGCCCCAGAAAATTAAAATATGAACTGTCAATGTGATATGCTTGGAAATACTGTTGGAGGCAGTATAAACCACAGTATAACCCTTTACCACATAATCCCAAGTTTTAACAACCCTGAAGAAATAGTCTGTTGAAAACCTTGGATGAAAAGGAGAAAATGCTGGTAACCAGCATTTTCTTCATTTCCTGCAAAGACACAAATCATCATTTGAGACACATTGAATTTGTTGTTTGCAAATACTTTCTATCTGGTCTAGTCCAAAATTTTGTTGTTTGGTAAAGAGTTAATCCTGTGTTTTAACAGCCCTAAGGAAGTAGACCTTTGAAAACATGGTTGGAAAAAGAGAAGATGCTGTTTACTGGCATTTTCTCCTTTTTCCACCTTGTTTTCTACCCTATCAATGACAAATCTAATTATTCTAGGCACATTTAATTTGTCGTCTGCAAATGCTTTGAATTTGGTCCAGTCTGCATATTTGGCATTTGGTAAAGAGAACTTGAATCATGTATATGAGGCAAAAAACAGGGTATAAAATAAATTATGTCACCAAGGGGCAGCTATTTCGATTGTACAAATAAAACTTAACTCTATACCAAAATACAAAATATTAAACTTGTCCATATTTAAAGCATTTGTAGAAGGACAAAATTTAATGGAAAGTGGCCGAAATAATGAGATTTTATTTGAAAGGATAGAAAACATTGTGGCAAGGAGAAAATTTTGGTTATGGGGTTGTTAAATCTCAGGAATGTTTGATGCAAGCAACCAGAATGGATGGACAAAGATCTATATATAAACTGGATGTAAATTGATTGTTCAGCCTTCAGTCTTGAAGGTCCTACAGTTAATTGTATTGAATCATGGCTTACTTCATTAGTGTGGCCGTCTTTTCCTCAGAAATTGAGAATTAAACTGGAATTCCTGAATTTACAGGGAAATTGTTGATCTTGAATAACCAGTGTAATTGCTCTACTAGCCATTTTGATACATTTTGACACCACAAAGTTTAAATTTACATGAGAAGGTACTAATGAAAAAATTATTTATTCTTCTATACAGGTGGAACTTTATTAGAAAGTTAGATGATAATATTTTTACATAAACCCTTGATTACACAATCCCCAGTTTAACACTTTACAAAATGACAAAATTTTAGACAAGTCCAAATTGAAAGAATTTGCAGCTGACAAAATAAATGTGACTTAAAAATTGAAATATGCTTTTGGAAGGGTAGAAAACATTGTGGGAAAAGGAGAAAATGCTGGTTACCAGCATTTTCTCCTTTTCCAACAATGTTTTCAAAAGGGTTCTTTTTCAGAGTCGTTAAAAGTCAGGATACTCTTGACCAAATGACATAATACAGACGTACATGTAACCAAATTGAAAGCATTTTCAGAAAACAATTTCAGTATAGCTCAAAAGATGATTTCTGGTTTTAAAACAGTAGAAAACATTTTTGGAAAAGGAGAAAATGCTGTTTACCCACATTTTCTCCTCTTCCCACCTTGTCAGAAAACTTTAAGTTCATTTGTACCACTTTCAAATTTATCGTCTGCAGATGCTTTCAGTTTGGAAGGGTCTAAAATTTGTCATTTGGGAAAGAGCTAACTGTGCAGATCAAATTTTTTTTCTTTTGATGAGTATTTGCTGACAGTCATATTGTAGAAGTATGAAAAATCAATTAGGATTACATAGGCGTATGAACGAGGAATGGAACAGCAGGGGCCTTCCCTCAATAATTTCTTATAGGGAGGAAGTATTTTGCCCCCTTTAATGTTTGAATTTTTTCATTTGCTTCTCCATTAAATATGTTCAGAGTAGCACTTTTGGAAAAAAGAGTTTAATACATTTTCTTAATGCTTTAAACCAAACAATTTCTCACATTATATGGATCCAAGCTGGATAAAAACCTATTTGCATCATCTTTCAGCTTTAGTATGGTCCTGTGACATCCCAAAAATTTACCATTAGTAAAAAGTTTGATCCAGGTCAGCCTTCATGGACTGTGCAGGATGACATGGGTCGATATCTTGTGCACCTTTATACTAAACCTCCTTTTTATAGTGCATGACTCTGTCAGCTTTTGCTCTTAAATGTAAAACTTTGATCTGTAAAAGATTTTCTCCTTTCCCCCTCAGGGTTCTGCTTGGGTCAGTGGTAAAGTGTAGGACTTGTGACAGGGAGGCCCCAGGTTCGAGCCTCACTGGATCCATTGGTTTGTTTGTGGGAGTGTCCTTGGGCAAGACACTTCAGAGCCCTAGCCTAATGAAACCCAGGAAATACATGAATATTTGAGCTGTTGCCATGATATGACTGAAATAATGTTGAAAGCAGCCTAAAAAATAATTCATTCAGTCAATCCTTCTCCCCCTATATCAAAAATCTTCCTCTGCCCATGGATTTATTGTGTGTTACATTATGCAGACTGTCATTATTTTATGTTAAACATGGCAATATGCATGTCGGACATTACATATCATGTAACAGTCTTTCTGGTACTAAAAATAGATGTTTGAAGACACCTGTCACAACATCTTTTTCCATTTTCAATTTCCTTCCTGCATATTTGCTGTTTGCCTCAGGGATGCCGGTTCTTAATGATCAAGGACAAACCAAGGTTTTTTAAAATCAAGACATACCTGGATCCAAACTGTTATCTAATGTTGAAAACGACAATATTCTCTACGGTAGCAAAAAGTATGTTCCATAATTTTCCAGTTTTGTCATTAAGCATGTGTGTTATGTGCATGAAGGGTGTTGATTGATAGATTGAATGGTGTTTAACACTGCTTTCAACATTATTTCAGTCATATCACAGTGACAGCTCACATATTCATGCATTTCTTGGGTTTTACTAGTACTAGGCTAGGGCTCTGAAGTGTCATGCCCAAGGACACACCCACGAAAAAAACAAACTGATCAGGCTGGTCTCGAACCTGGGGCCTCCAGGTTACAAGTCCCACACTTTACCACTGAGCCACGCAGGACCCCACGTGAAGGGTGTTGTCACTCCTTTGACCATTGTTGTTCTAAATGGATGAAATGTAGCTCAAATGATGTGATAGATTCTGGTATGGTAGAAAACATTGTGGACAAGGGAGAAAATGCTTGTTACCAGCATTTTTAGCTCACCTGAGCACGAAGTGTTCAGGATGAGCTATTGTGATCACTCACCGTCCGTCATCGTCCATCGTCCGTCTGTCCGTCCGTCTGTCCGTACGTTCACATTTTTTTGTTTACACACTAGCATCTACAAATATTAACCAATCAACACCAAACTTGGTCAAAATGTATATGACTATAAGATCTCGGGTGAGTTCGATTATGGGTGTAATCGGACTAGAACGACTGGAGTTATCTGCCCTTGAATTAAGAAAATTGCTATATTTGACTTTGTTTACACTCTAGCATCTACAAATATTAACCAATCAGCACTTAACTTGGTCTAAATATATACGACCATAAGATCTCGGATGAGTTTTATTATGGGTCTGATCGGATCAGAACAACTGGAGTTATCTGCTGTTGAATTAAAAAAATTGCTACATTTGACTTGGTTTACACTCTAGTATCTACAAATATAACCCAATCAGCACCAAACTTGGTCAAAATATATATGACTGTAAGATCTCGAATGAGTTTGATTGTAGGTCTAATAGGACCAGAACAACTGGTATTATCTTCCCTTGAATTAGAAAAATTGCTATATTTGCCAAATTTTACTTAAAGATAAATAAGGAAATGTTTTTAAAACCTGTCCTCAAATCATAAGACCTAGAGCTTTCATATTTTGCATGTAGGGTTGTGAAATGGACCTCTATGGAAAGGTTTAAAATTATAACCCTTGAGTCAAAGTTTGCCCAATGTTGTCTGCAAATGCTTTCAAGTTGGACAGATCTAAAATTTTGCCGTGTGGTAAAGGGTTAAAGGCTTTGACTGCATTTTTCTCTCTGGCTGTAAGGATGTATCTTTGAACATTGTGTTCATTGTATTTTGAGTTCATTTTTGTTCATTCATTTAACTCTGTAGTACAGATTTTATCTTGTAAATTTTAGTAGTCATTATAATTTTTGTTCTTCACTTTATGGTGTTTGTCTTACTTTATAAGTAAGTTGATGACCCCGCCCCCCCCGATAGATTTTGTGCATATACTCCATCATGAGTTGAAGTACCATTTGAAAGATCTGTTCAGGTAGGGCCAAGATCAATGTCAAACTTGAAGGTCAAATTTTTGTAAGCTGGACGCATTGAAAGGTTGGTGCAAGACTATTCAAGTGTAAATACTTTGTTTATGCGTTTACAATAGCAATTACCCATGAACATGTCCCTAGACAACCACTGTAGTTGTTAGTGTATTTAACGTTATAATACTAACTTGTATAGAAAGTCTTGAATCGGCAAACATTCTCTACTAAGTTTGTTCAAATCAGGCAACTTTTTGCCACACACCAAAAGGCCTAGGGCTTTGTTATTATTCCTTCAAAACTCTGTTCTGGAGGTATATAGGAGTCAGCTTGTCGGTCCATCCATCCATCCATCAGTCTTTCTGTAGTATTTTCTTGTCAGAGCTAGTTCTCAACAACTACAGGACAGATTTCATTCAAACTTTAGAGAGACTCGGTGCCAAGCAAGAATATGCATATTATATTTTGGTGACGGTTCACTGAATTTTTACAAAGTTATTTTCCTTCGATGAAATTTCTTGTTCTCCCTATTTTTCAACAACTATTGGACAAATATCATTCAGACTTCTCACAAATATTTATATAACCGGTTTGGTTAAGAAAGATTATCTTCTTGTCTGAACCAAGAAGACCTAGAGCTGTGATACTTTGCATGAAGCATCACCTTGTAGACCTCTACAAATTTTGAACATAACATGAGCCTGGGATCATTACAGGCCCTGCCCCAGGGCTCACATGTTTGTATGTAGCTTTATGTCAGGCAATTATTAAAAATTTCTCTGGGTAGCCTAAGGGCCTAGACTTCTATAACAGTTGTGAGATTTCTCTTTGTTTCATTATCATTTGGCCTTGCACTTCGATATTTAGTATTTATCTTCATTGTAGACCTTTACTGCTTGGTACTCAGGTGAGCGATATAGGACCATCATGGTCTTCTTGTCACCTTTTCCAACAACGTTTTCAAAGTCCTGCTGTCTTGGAGTTGTGAAAACTCAGCATCATTTGGTAAAGGTGGTAAAGGGTTTAAAGCTGTTCTTTGTCATGAAATCTGGCAAAGAAGTTGACAGTATATATAGATCCAACTGTTGTTCTAGGTTTATATTACATTTTTCTGCCAGCAACTGGAACGTTGACAAATTGCATTTTAACACATTATCAGATGCATAATTATAATAATTACATACATTTTTTTAAATGATATGAGTTAGATTTGTCTCCATTTTTCAATTTTAGCCACTGCTGTGTCTTTAGGCATTTTAGCTCACCTGAGCGCAAAGTGCTCATGGTGAGCTGTTGTGATCGTGCTGTGTCCGTTGTGCGTCGTGCGTCGTCCGTTGTCAACTCTTTACCTTGTGAACGCTCTAGAGGCCACATTTTCAGTCCGATCCTTGTGAAACTTGGTCAAAATGTTTGTCTTGATGAAATCTCAGATGAGTTTGAAATTGGGTCATGTGGGGTCAAAAACTAGGTCACTAGGTCAAATCTTAGAAAAACCTTGTGTACGCTCTAGAGGCCACATTTTCAGTCCAATCCTCATGAAACTTGGTCAGAATGTTTGTGTACACTCTAGAGGCCGCATTTTCAGTCAAATACTTGTGAAATTAGGTCAGAAAGTTTGTCTTGATGAAATCTCGGACGAGTTTGAAATTGGGTCATGTGGGGTCAAAAACTAGGTCACTAGGTCAAATCTTCAAAAAACTTTGTGTACACTCCAGAGGCCACATTTTCAGTCAGATACTCGTGAAACTTGGTCAGAATGGTCTTGATAAAATCTGGGATGAGTTTGAAATTGGGTCATGTGGGGTCAAAAACTAGGTCACTAGGTCAAATCTTCGAAAAACCTTGTGTACGCTCTAGAGGTCACATATTCAGTCTGATCCTCATGAAACTTGGTCAGAATGTTTGTCTTGATAAAATCTGGGACGAGTTCAAAATTGGGTCATGTGAGGTCAAAAACTAGGTCACTAGGTCAGATCTTTGAAAAACTTTGTGTACGCTCTAGAGGCCACATTTTCAGTCCGATCCTCATGAAACTTGGTCAGAATGTTTGTCTTGATAAAATCTCGGATCTATGCTCTAGAGGCCACATTTTCAGTCAGATACTTGTGAAATTAGGTCAGAATGTGTGTTGTTTGTCTTGATAAAATCTCGGACGAGTTTGAAATTGGGTCATGTGGGGTCAAAAACTAGGTCACAAGGTCAGATCTTTGAAAGACCTTGTGTACGCTCTAGAGGCCACATTTTCAGTCAGATACTTATGAAATTTGGTCAGAATGTTTGTCTTGATAAAATCTGAGACGAGTTTGAAATTGGGTCATGTGAGGTCAAAAACTAGGTCACTAGGTCAAATTTTAGAAAAACCTTGTGTACACTGTAGAGGCCACATTATCAGTTCAATCCTCATGAAACTTGGTCAGAATGTTTGTCTTGATAAAATCTGGGACGAGTTCGAAATTGGGTCTTGTGGGGTCAAAAACTAGATCACTAGGTCAAATCTTCGAAAAACCTTGTGTATGCTCTAGAGGCCACATTTTCAGTCAGATACTTGTCAAATTTGTTTAGAATGTTTGTCTTGATAAAATGTCGGATGAGTTTGAAATTGGGTCATGTGAGGTCAAAAACTAGGTCACTAGGTCAGATCTTCGACGAACCTTGTGTACACTCTAGAGGTCACATTTTCAGTCAAATACTTATGAGACTTGGTCAGAATGTTTGGCTTGATAAAATCTCAGACGAGTTCAAAATTGGGTCATGTGGGGTCAAAAACTAAGTCACTAGGTCAAATCTTCGAAAAACCTTGTGTACGCTATAGAGGCCATATTTTCAGTCAGATACTTGTGAAATTTGGTCAGAATGTTTGGCCTATTGACTCAGGTGAACGATCCAGGGCCATCATGGCCCTCTTGTCTTAAAAAGTTGGGTCCATGAAATTTGGTATACTGCCCTTTAAAGATCAGTTTAAGTGTCTTGTGATGAACTTGGTTTTTAACGGTATTTCTGGGTACTGCTGGATTTGTTTCTAACTGTTCTATAATTTGTAGCCCTGCCATCCTTGTGTGAAATATTTTACAGTGTCTCACAATATCTGTTATCACTCAAAGATATATGCTTCAAACTTTGGTTAGTTGATAACCATAAAAAGGGGGTCCCATAGGGCAAGGGCAGGTAAACCTGAAATATTTCAGACACAATTCCACCCCTTCTTGACTCAGAATTTTCGCTGGAAAAACCAATTTAGCCAAGCTTTGGCACCAGCATGCAGTGCACTAACGTGTAACCCTACTTTACTCTTGATTGCTTTCCCTTTCACCTCACAATTCCAAGTTGAAACGAAGAAGAAAGCTTTTCAAAACATTGTGGGGAAAAAAATGCTGGTAACTAACATTTTTAGCTTGGCGGTTTTTGAATAAAACGACGAGTTATTGTCATAGCCCAGGCATCGTGGTTGTCTGCATTGCCTTCTGCATTGTGCAAAAACTTTGACATTTTGTAATATCTCTCTTATTACTAAAATTATTTACTTCAAACTTGGATAAGTTGTTAACTATCAAATGGGCAACTCATACAACAGGGGCAGGTAACCATCAAAATATTTTTGACACAGTTAGCTCTTTTTCGACTTATAATTTTCACTGAAAATCAACCATTTGCAGCCAAGCGTTGGCACCCGCATGCCATGATCTTGTTTCCTTTTCCCACAATGTTTTTTGTTCCTTTCTATGACAAAATTAATTCCAGTTTTGAGTCACATTTATATTGTTGTCTTATATTGTTGTCTGAAAATGCTTGCAATTCGGGTAAGTCCAAAATTTTGTCATTTTGGAACGAGTTATAGGCTAGATTAGGGAAAAAGAAATTGATATCGCAGGAAGCAGAAATTTTGTATAATCACCAGTAACTGTGATACATTTAACTCTTTACCAAATGGTAAAATTTTAGACTTGACCAAATTGATAGATTTACAGACGACAAATTAAGTGTAGTTTAAATGGTGATTTATGTATTGGATAGGGTAGAAAACATAGTGGGAAAAGGAGAAAATGCTGGTTACCAGCATTTTCTCCTTTTCCCACAATGTCTTCAAAAGGCTTCTTCCTCAGGGTCATTAAAAGTCAGGATTGTGTGGTAAAGGGTTAACATGTTTGATTCTCCGATTTCATTTCCTTGTGATATCTTGTAAAAGAAAAGCAGATAAAAATTATCACAACAGATTACAGAACTGATTTTGTTATGAAAAAAAACACAACCATGTACTGATTAGATTTTGCATCATATGGCTTTTGTTACAGGATATCTCGTGGGAGAAAAAAACCTAACAGAATTTGCATCCTGTACCATGGATAATTTAAAAATTGATTGCTTTTTCATCCAATACTTCTGATTCATGCAGTTTTGTCCTTATTTGGAACTGATCGATTGATTGATTGATGTTTAACACCACTTTCAACATCATTTTAGTGGCTAGTACACCTATCCATGCTTTCTAGGGGTTTCTTTTACCCATACTGTGCATAAAGTTCTTCCCAAGCCACTTGCTCCTTTCCCAATTAACCATCGTTGAAACAATGATCAGCAATGAGAGAGGAATGATGAATCCTGTCGCAATGACTATCATTAATCCTCGGAAAGAAATTGGTTGAAACCGTTGACCCCCCCCCCACCGTTCTCAAGTCCTATATCCTACTGACTTCACTACCGGGGCTCAACTCCCTGAAGTGGAAAATACTATGATAAAAAAGAAAATATGAGAAAGTGCATAAGTAAGAATTATACTTATGATTTAGCCAAGAACATATTGTGGTAAATTGAAAAAAATGTTCACCATAAAATATAGCTGTTATTGCATCAGACTGCACTCATAGGCAGTAAAATTAACATAAAGGCAATTTGTGCATTGATGACGGATAAAAGGCGGGGCCAATGATCTGTGATAGGTTTTTCTATTTTGAGATCAATTTACATGGTTAACTCGTTAACCCCTTCAGCTGCTAAGTACGATTCACTCACCTTCTGCAGACAGTGTAGATCAAGATCAGACTGCATAGAACGTGGAGTCTGATCTTGGATCTACACTGTCCAGTAAGGAGATATTTTTGTCCGGAAACTAAGTTTGAAATAACATTATTCAGGTTTTTACTATCAGCTTGAAAGTTCTATTTAACCCTTTACCACACAATCCCGGCTTTTAACGACCCTGGGAAAGAGGCCTTTTGAAAACATTGTGGGAAAAGGAGAAAATGCTGGTAACCAGCATTTTCTCCTTTTCCCACAATGTTTTCTAACCTATCAATGACAAACTTCATCATTTAGGCCACCTTTAATTTGTCGTCTGCAAATGCTTTCAATTTGGACCAGTCTAAGATTTTGTCATTTGGTAAAGAGTTAACTTATTTAGCAAGATAAGAGTTAAGTCCTGAAACAAATGTGCAAAAGACGTCCTTGTAAAATAGTTTACTCTTTACCACATGACAAAATGAAACTGCAAAAGTTACAGACTTGTCCAACTCTGTAGCCTGGTAAGATCATTCGAGCCATGCTCTGTGAAAAGGGGGCTAAATGCACTTGCAGACAGTATCGACCCAGGTCCAGTCTGCACAGGTTGACCTGGGCTGAAACTTTTCGCTATTGGTCGGTTTTCTGTATGTCCAAGGGCAAGTTTACCTCATGATTAAGTGGTGATTAAAAAAAGTGGCCATTATGGATCCATAATTATGTGATGACTTGATTGGTATCATGAATCACGGAAGTGCATTAGGCCCCATGTGCCAGAGCACAGCTCATTTATATCTATAGCGCCAGAGTTTCGCAAAGACTTTTGGGGAATGCAACATGATCTTTAAGAATGCTTTGATAATGAAGATTTGTATTCAGTCAGTGTGATGACATCATGTCTGATGTTAGAAAAACAGGCTGGAGTAACTTAACCCTTTACCACACAATCCCGACTTTAAACGACCCTGAGGGAGACGCCTTTTGAAAACATTGTGGGAAAAGGAGAAAATGCAGGTAACCAGCGTTTTCGCCTTTTCCCAAAATGTTTTCTACTCCTGGAATGACAAATTTAATGTTTTAACCCTTTACCACACAATCCAGACTTTTAAGGACCCTGAGAAAGAAACCTTTCGAAAATATTTTGGGAAAAGGAGAAAATGCTGGTAACCAGCATTTTCTCCTTTTCCCACAATGTTTTCTACCCTTCCCAAAACAAGATTTTTAATTTTCCAGTCAATTTTTTTTTTTTGTCATTTGCAAATGCTTTCAATTTGGACTGGTCTAAAATTTGGTCGTTTGGTAAAGGGTTAAGTAGCATTTAATTTGTCATCTGGAAATGCTTTCAATTTGGACAAGGCCAATCATTTTGTCATCTGATAAAGGTTTAAATTGCAAAACCACCATCCTGCGATCTATATGCCACAAACTGCAGCTTTTGTTACCATTCAGTTTTCCATGTTACTGCAAAGAAAAATATGATATCCTGTTTTTTTTTTATATGTTTTTTATATTTTCCTTCTTTAACCCTTTACGATACAATCTGGAGTTTAATGATCTTGTGGAAAATGGGTTTTAAAAGTGTTGCGGGAAATGTAACCAGCATTTTCTCCGTTTCCTAAAATGTTTTCTACCCTTTCATCGACAAATTCCAGTGTTTAAACCACATTTAATTTGTCGTTTGCAAATGCTTTCAGTTTGGACATTTTTAGTCTAGAATGTTGTCATTTGGTAAAGGGTTAACTCTTAACCAATTATAAAGCTTTTGACTTGTCCAAATCTGAAGCATTTGCAGACGACAAATTAAATAAGGCTAAGAATGTGTCACAAAATAGTGAACAGTGTAGGTCCAAGATCAAGTTTATATTCTGTACAGTCTGATCTTGATCTATGCTGGCTGCAAAATTGAATGTATTGGTAAAAGTGGCTCTATGAGTTCATTCAGATGTAATTTTTTAACAAAGTTACTCCTTACTGTTTTACCTCTTACTGCACAATGCCGCCTATAAATGACCCTGGGAAAGAAACTTTTTGAAAACATTGTGGGAAAAGGAGAAATGCTGGTAAACAGTATTTTCTCCTTCTCCCGCAATGTTTTCTACCCTTCTCACAACAAATTTCAATATTTCAGTCACAACTATTTTGTCATCTGCAAATGCTTTCAATTTGGACTCGGGTCTAATTTTGTGCATGGTAAAGAGTTAACAAAATCTACAGATAAAAAGTCGTTTGTTTGCTGCAGATAATCAAGGAATATCATTCTGTACTAGAAAAAGATTGAAGTGACAAAAGCATTCAAGGAGTCTATGACTAATGCATGTCCAGTTCTGATGATTTTATAGAAACAGATTTTAGATGACAAAAGCATGAAATGTTCAGAGAAATTACTGACTTCACTAATTGCAGGGTTCAATTATGCTTTCCTGTATATTTTCTATTGAAGTTTTTAATCTTTTACAAATCAGTCCCATGTTTTTATGACCCAAGATAGAAGGCTTTTGGACATGTTGCTAAAAGGAGAAAATACTGGTCGCCAGTACTTTCTCCTTTCCCAATAATGTTTTCTAAGTTTACAAAGCCAGTGCCTATCAAATGCTTTCTATATGTGGCTACTTTTTAATTGTCTTGTCTTCTAAAGGGTTGAATTAATTTCCTCTGGATAGAAATGTGCTGTAGATGAAGAATTATAAAACATAAATTTTTCACAAAACTACTGGCATCTTACAGGCATCAAAACTTTAACACTCTCTAGCATGCTGCAGACAACAAAAAGGGGAGGGGGGTTGGGGCTGGTGTAGGTCAAGATCAGACTGCAAAGAATGTGCAGTTTGGGTCCATATTCACCAACCATTCTCAGGAATGTTCTTAGTCTAAATCTGCAGAATTTTCTAAAGTTGAAAGTAACACAACTTCTGACTGGCTAAACCAAATGGTTTAGCCAATCAGAAGGTGTGTTACTTTCAAATCCTGGATAAATCATCAAGAATAAGACTAAAAATGTTCTTAAGAATGGTTCGTGAATACAGACCCAGATAATGGATCTAAACTACATTTTGAGATATTCTTACAACCAACTATTTATGTTAAACTGCTTTACCTATGACCAGTGAGTGAAAAAATATACAGTAATACTTTCTCTTTTTTTTTTCAGGTTTCTGCAGGCAACCACAAGCCAGAAGCCTCGTTTGTAGTATTATGCTTTGGAATCACTGCAACAGCATTTATATTCCCTTTCATTGCCATTGAAAGACTCTTCAAAAAAGTGCCAAGTATTCTCTCTGCACTCATTTGGGTTACCTTGGTTTTAACCATAAACCTTTATATGAATATGTTACCATCGCGGACACCAAATGAAGACCTGCCAGTGGTGTTTTATGTGATAATAGTGCTGTATACGATACTGTCATTGTCCAAACGATGGTCAGTGCTTTGTGGATTAATCACGTCTGTGTTACAAATTTTTCTAGGTGGACTCCTGTCTGACCATAAAAGAAAAAATCTAGTCTTCCAAGTAAGTATTTCAGAATTTATCTTTATAGGAGCTATACTCTGGCAAGAGGGGGTTTAATGCCTTTACGTGATGCATGATACTAAGCAAGTCATCACATGATTACAGATCCATAAAATCCATGTTATATAATAACTGAGGTTCACTTATCCTTGAAATGTACAAAAATTGAATAATAACAAAACCCAGGCTGCACAGGCTGATATGGATCGATACTTTTTGCAGATGCATTAAGCTCCGTTTTCAAAGAGCATGGCTTAACCCTAACCCTATGTAGCTGCATTAGTGGGCAGTCTGGATCAAAGATTAGGCTGCACAAAATGTCCAGTCTGGTACTTGATCTGCACTTTCCATTAATGTGTAATATATCCTATCCATTGCAACTTTGAATTGACAATGGCTGGATGAACTGACAGTGGCTGTGTGCTGGAAATGGCTGTTTTCAGTCAGTAATAACTCACCAGGGTCCATATTCACCAACCATTCTTCAGAATATTCTTAGTCTTATTCTCTAAGACTTTCCAAAGTTGAAAGTAACACAACCTCTGATTGGCTAAACCAGTTGGCTAAGGTTTAGCCAATCAGAGGTTGTGTAACTTTCAAATTGGAAACTTTTGGAGAATAAGACTGAGAATAATCTTAACCGTTAAAGCGCCTGTCACAACTATAGTTGCAATTTTGGCCAGTGTGGATCAAGATCAGGCTGCACAAAACGTGCAGCCTGATCTTTGATCTACACAGTCGGCTCTGCTGAATCACTAGACGAAAGCAACAATGAAATTGCAGTTATTTCAGTCCTATTTCTAGGATGAAAATGTCTGGCAGGTTTACTCAGCATTCTAAGGGTTAAGAATGGTTTGGTGAATATGATATAGCTGTAATAACCCATTGAGTGCCTATCACAAGTCTGATTGATTTTGTAGATAGTTTAGATCAAGATCATACTGCAAAGAACATGCAGTCTAATCTAAACTGTCACTTTACTTAGACATTCTTGCTACATGTAACCTTAAAATTGAGTTAGTCTGGTCTCATTTCTAGACTGAAAACGCCTACCTGAACTTAGGTCTACACTGTTTAATACAGGAAAATGTAATTCCTGTTTGAAAATTTTTTTCAACTTTTAACGGATTTGTACAGCAAACCCGCTTACTGTGATCGTTCTGACCAGAACCAAATGCAGCATGCGTAAGGACACATGCGTGCTCACATTGTACTGTGATTTCAGTTTGAGCTGAACCAAATATACCGTCATTCACGCTTGTGCTCATTCTACTTCCAGTTTTAGCAGATACACCTCAACCTTGCTTAGCAAAACACTGAGTAGGATTGAGGGATCAAATTCTCACTCCGGCCCACTTGGCAGAACAATTTTGACTTTTCCTGCTCTTGCTAACTCCATTTTAAAATGATGGCATATATAGTGAACATATAACAGCTTTACGCTATGCCACAAATCTGCTTTCCAGGACTTTCAGTCCTTTGATTATTCATTCATTAGTAAATTCTTTGGTATATATTCCAAAGGCAAATTAAGCAGTACCTCAACAAATTTGCTATAGATTATTGGCAAGATCTAAATTTAATGTTTGTGTAGGAGTTTGCTTCAATTTGCTTTTTAGGTAAATCAACTTAATTGTGTTTTGCAATGACTTTACATTTCATTAGATCAAAGGAATGGTTTTATGCAGTAATTTGCAGTAATTTTCCAGACCAGTGCATCAAAAGAGATTTTAGTCCTTGTGAAAGATTAGATTTATGAATATATAAACTGGGAAATAATCAATAATCATGCCATTGCTTCATTTCTTCAGTAAATAGCTTGGGCACTGCCATGCAATCAGAACCTCTAGTTTTCTTGTCAGTAAATTCTGATGGGTCTGTTACATTTTGTCAAAATCCATGTTTGTCGAAAACGATCCCTAGCCCTGACCCTTACCCTTACCCAGACGAATTGTGGCTCAAATCTTCCTCCGAGACAGAGCTTTTCATGAAATTAATCTAGGAATTTGGCACTCATTATTTAAATACATAAATGGATTTCGACGACACACCCTTTGGACAAAATGTTGTGCACCGATTCTGGGTTGATCCCTGCTACTGCCTTTTGAAAGTGTCATTGGACAAGCTAATGCAGGGCCCCATCTTACCACTGATGAAACCCAGGCCATACATAAATATGTGAGCTGTTACTGTTATGTGACTGAAATGTTGGTGAAAGCAGTATAAAGCATGATTAAAACGAACTGTGACTCCTGCTCGCTCTAGCTTACATTCTTTGTTCAATGTTGATTGGCTTTAATTTTAGGCTATTTGAAGTTGAAAGCCCTTTCAGATGTAAAAAAAGGTGGCCCAGATCTTGATATCTGTCTATCAAAGGGTAGGAAACAGTGTGTGAGAAAAGGATAAGATACTAGTTTGCAGCTTTTTCTCCTTTACCACAGTGTTCTCAAAAGATTTATTGCTCAGGGTCATTAAAAACAGGATCATTTAGTACATGGATCAATCGCACAATTATATTTCTCAGCTAGACTTTCATTGCTTTGATTGATCTTTGATTTGTAGGAGTTTTAGTAAAACTTTGCATGTAAGTTAATATGTTTTGACCATCAAAGTGCTGGAACCAGCTTAAGATGCTTTTTGTGGGCTGTGTAGATAAAGCTCGGTGCAGTCTGATCTTGGATCTATGCTCCTGCTACTTTTTTTCATATTCTGGCAAAAAACCTTGAAAGAGAAATGAATGGCACTCTGACAAATGGAGGTTTAATCCACCTCTGTGATGCATTGTACTAAGTAAGTCATCACATGCACATACATTGTAATTAGGGATTCATAACAATCCATTTTGTCTATCAACCAACTAAATTAGGAATGGTCTTTGGACATGCAAAAAATTGACAGGAATAGCCAAAGGTTTCAACACAAGTCAGCCTGTGTGGACTGCTTAGGCTGACCTGGGTCGGTACTTCTTGCAGACACATTAAACCCCTTTTTTCAGGGCATGGCTAAAACAGCTTCCTTACTGAAAAGGGGCATATCATGAATACAACACTCTGAGGGTTAACCCTTTACCATACAACAAAATTTTAGCCTTGTCCAAATTGAAAGCATTTGCAGAAAACAAATTCAATGTGGCTCAATTGGTGCAATTTTCTCTTGATAGGGTAGAAAACATTGTGGGAAAAGGAGAAATTGCTGGTTACCAGCATTTTCTCCTTTTCCCACAATGTTTTCAAAAGACTTCTTTCCCAGGGTTGTTAGAAGGTGGCATCATGCGGTAAAGGGTTAATCTTTACCAAACAGCAGTACATCAGACTTGTCCAAATTGAATGCAAATGCAGGTGACAAACTAGGTGTGACTCGAAAACTGAAATTTGTCTACAAAAGGGTAGAAAAAAGTGTGGAAAAAGGCGAAAAAGCTGTTTACTAGTGCTTTGATTGACCCTTGACTGGAGAGATATCAAGTTATACTTTGCGCCATGTCAGGTACCAGGTTCAAGCAAGGCATGATTTATTTTTGCAGATATTTTCAAATGCATTAATTCTCATTGGGGCGAACATTATCGCTTTATATCATAAGTACCTGACAGACATAACGCACAGACATACATTCCTGGAGGCCAGAAAGTCAATAGAATCTATGGTGAAACTGGAGAAGGAAAAGAGAGAACAGGTATGATGTTTTAACACTTTACCAAACGACAAAAGACTAGTCCATGTTGAAAGCACTTGCAGACGATAAATTAAAGGTGGCCCAACTGATGAAATTTGTCATTCATAGGTTAGAAAACATTGTGGGAAAAGGAGAAAATGCTGGTTACCAGGATTTTCTCCGTTTCCCACAATGTTTTCAAATGGCCTCTTTCTCAGGGTCATTAAAAGTCAGGATTGTGTGGTAAAGGGTTAAATTTTCACTAAATAGAAATTTTCTAAACTTGTCCAAATTGAAAAGTATGCAAGTAACTGTTTAAAACATGTGCAGATTGAAAAGTTTTGCAAGTGTAGCTGTTTTAAACTTGTCCAAATTGAAAAATTTTGCTAGAATCAGATGTAGACTTGTCCAGATTGAAAGCTCTTGCAATTGACAAACTGATTTGGGTACTATTCATTATTTCTTTTCATCTCAAAAAACAAAAGAGTTTCAATATCCATATTTCGGTATCTGTTAAGCTTCTTTCCTTTTTTAAAGATATTTCTTGTTTACTTTGAGGTACATCGGCTAATTGATTGCAGGAATTGGACAATGTTTTAGTCTACTCTAGATGCAACATTGCTTTCATAAATATTAAATGCATTTGGTATTTCAGGTGTTGAAATACTTTGTTTTGTTGATGTTGAATTTTTAGGTATTTTTTTTATGATTTTAACAGGATGAATTATTGAACAGCTGTATTCCAAAAGACTTAATGATTTCTATGAAGGAAGATTTGATGAGGAAAATGATGTGCAAAGTTCCAAAAATTACACCGTTCCATGACCTTTATGTAAAACATCATAGTAATGTAAGGTAAGCACTTAGCTACAAAGTTTGATACCATCAAATATTCAGATTATAAGGATCAAGTATGATTTTTTGTGTATTGACAGATAAGAGGGAGTGATGGTATTCTAAATCCATTATTTCTCTTCCAAACCCTATGTTGTGGGTACTCATTAGAATCGTCTGGTTAAGACGATTCCAATGAGTACCCATAACATAGGGTTTACTGCAGAAAAATTAATATTATCAGTTTTGAAATCAAAATTGCTCCCTCTATCTAGAGCTCTGGACATGCACTGGGACACCCATGGACACCTACCTCAGGACTCGCTGAATGTTTCACAAGCATTCTTGGAAACCAAATAACTTCAGTGATTGTAGTAAGTATCATAAAAAATCCAATGGTTTAGGGCAGACCAGAGTACTGTATACGATACTCTGCACTAAACCTTGTATGAATCATGTAAATGAGCCATGCTCTGTGAAAAGGGTGCATAGTACATCTGCAAAAAGTATAGATCCAGGTTAGGGTGCGCAGGCTGACCTGGGCCGAAACGTTTTGATATTGGTCAATGTTCTGCAGCTCAAAGGACCAGTGTACCTCATGACCTAGTCGGTTATTATACAAAATGGATTTTATGAATCCATAATACTGCGATGACTTGCTTGGTATCATGCATCAAGGTAATGTATAAAGCCCCCTTTTGCCAGAGCATGGCTCAACAATTATGGAAAAACCTTACCTAGCACAATAGATGAACCGCATCAAGTTACACTGTGTTACACACAGTGAGTTACACTGACACTGCAAGCTTGAGGTTTCTTGGGCTTCCAGGCTTGGGTCTGGCTAGGAGATGCAAAGGTGTTCGTCCCTGGGACATGTACTGTTATCCGAGATTAACCCTTTACCACACAGCAAAATTTTAGAAAGTCCATGTTGAAAGCATTTGAAGGCTATAAAGTAAAAATGACTCCATTGATAGTATTTGTCTTTAAAATGGTAGAAAACATTGTGGGAAAAGGAGAAAATGCTGGCAAGCAGCATTTTCTGCTTTTCCAACAATCTTTTCAAAAGTTGTATACTTCAGGGTTGTGTAAACTTTGGGCAGTAAAGGGTTAAATGCCATATTTTGCGGCTACTTCAGTCTTGGGTTTACAAAATTTTTTGTAAGCTTTCACTTTGTCTGTATAGTACTAAAAGAAATTTGAGCTGTGCTCTGGCAAAAGGGGGCTTAATGCATCTCTGTGATGCATGATACCAAGCAAGTCATCACATGATTATATATATAGATCTGAAGAATCCATTTTGTCTAACAACCGACTGAATCATGCAGTAAACTGGTCCTTGGACATGCAGAAAATTGACCAACAGCAAAAAAATTATTCATTTTTTGCAGATGCATTAAGCCCCCTTTTCACAGAGCATTGCTCATTTATAAGTGATCACTGCCCCTTGAAGAACTTCGTATAACAGCTCGGTCCTGAATTGGAAAATTGTATCTCTTTTAGCATGATTAACTCCAATGGAAGATGAAAGAATTCAATTTCTGTACTTTGTTCATATTTAATATGTTTACATCCTTTGTCAGAAGTTCTGTTGAAATATTATTCATTAACCCTTAGGCTGTTAAGCGCAACTCAAGGACCTTTTGTGGACAGTGTAGATCAAGATGGGACAGCACAGAACATGCAGTCTGATTTTGGATTGACACTGTCCAATAAGAAGATACCTTTTCCCCCAAAATACCTTTTAACTCTTTACCACACAGTAAAATTTTTGACTGGTCCAACTTGAAAGCAATTGCAGACAACAAAATAAACAGGTCTCAAAAATTGAAATTTGTTTTTGGAAGGGCAGAAAACATTGTGGGAAAAGGAGAAAATGCTGGTCACCAGCATTTTCTCCTTTTCCCAAAATGTTTTTAAAAGGCGTTTTCTTCAAGGTCGTTAAAACTTGGGATTGTGTGGTAAAGGGTTAAATAGCAAAATTTGGGTTTTTACTATCGGTTGGAAAGTTTCATTTCACTTATTTAGTATGATAAGGGTTAAGCTGGTTGCAGATGAATGAGTCGGGTTATTTAATCCCATTACACTTTTCTGCCTGAGAATATTTTTTGCATGTTGCAGTTGAATTTTTTTTCAAAACAGTGGTTAACTCTTTACCAAATGACAAAATTTAAGACCTATCCAAATTGAAAGCATTTGCAGATGACAAAATAAAAGTGACAGGAAATCTGAAATTTGTTTTTGGAAGAGTAGAAAACATTGTAGGAAAAGTAGAAAATGCTGGTTACCAGCATTTTCTCCTTTTCCCATAATGTTTTCAAAAGGCTTCTTTATCAGGGTTGTTAAAAGCGGTGATTGTGTGGTAAAAGGTTTTAGGAGAAATTGCTTGTAACAAGTATTTTCTCCTTTTCCCACAGCTTAGTTTTGTTGTATTTATGTCCTTGAACCTTAAACCTTCACCATACAACCCCATGTTGTAAGACCCTGAATGAGGAGGCTTTCGAAAACATTGTGGGAAAAGGAGAAAATGCTTGTATTCAGCATTTTCTCCTTTTGCAACAATGTTTTCTATCCTGCCTAAGATCATTTCCATTGTTGGCCTGGGCTTCCTTGCCAAGCCCAAGGCCATAGGAATCGTATACCAAAATTTCATCCCCATCCAAGCATTTATGGAAAAACCTGAGTAAAAGTGAAAAGTACCACCCACAATCCATCTCACTACGCTGAAAGAAACAACCCCTTAAAATAATAAAAATATTTTGATATGAACATCATAGTACGGTTTAATTTCACAACAAACTTTGATAGGTGTGCGATTTTAATCGTGTGAAAGTGTTGACTGAGAATTTTGGACACTGGTCAGCTTATTCATAACTGCAAATTAGTGCGCTGTAACAGATAAAGAAACAACTGGCAAACCTCGGGTGATTGTTGATCAAATGTTTAGATGTAGGTACGCAATCGACTGAGATGTAACGAGTGCTGTTGCCGAGCAGTAATCGGGATTGTTCGTTTGTCCTTTTTCTAGACACCATGTGAAAAACAAATAATGATAGTGTATTTTACACAGACGGTGTGCTCTTTCCCTGAAAAAGGTGTCTCAAAACCTCGGTAAGATTTTAATTTTCGTAAAATTACTGTGCACCTACTGTCTGAAGTTATAACTATGTATTTTATTGGTATTTATGCCTTATTTCTTCCTGTCAGAGTTGTCCAGATATGACATCTCGGCCCATAACCATTTCGACCCATAGCAAATGCGGCGCATACAATATCAAATATGTATTAAAGTTTGTAACATGAGCCATTGAAAACCAGTTAATCTTTATAAAACGATGAAATTGTAAACATGTCTATAAATTGAAAACATTTGTGGATGGCAAGTTAGATTTAGCTGAAATGGTGGTTATTGGCTGTGAAAGTGCAGAAAACCTTGTAGGAAAAAAGAGCATGTTCTTCTTTTTCGAGAAGGTTTTCATGAGGCTATATCCTTAGAGTCCTTAAAACTCGGGATTGTGTGGTAAAGAGTTAAGTAACTGGTGGGCGTTTTATATCGAAGATCAGATTTGACATTCAGTGCAATCTGATTTTGATATCCATAGGTATTTAGGCTGACCTGGGTCGAAACTTTTTGCTTTTGGAAAAGTTTCTGCATGTCAAAGGACCAGTGTACCTCATGATTCAGTCAGTTGTTCAACAAAATGGATTTTATGGATCCATAAATATATGATGGCTCATTTTGAATGATGGATCATGGAGATGCATTCAACACCCTTTTGCCAGAGCATGGTTCATTTGTGTTTTCCATAATCACAACAAGGAGCTCTTCAAATTTATCAATCTTAGATGACTTTACTCAGATGAGGGCCTTAGGTCCAACAGCCCTCTTGTTTATCAAAATCGGCTTTCCAGCTTGGTTGATCATGGCAACTTCAAGATTCCATAGGCTTTTAAATGGGGAAAATTGAAAAGTGGCATTTACAGCAAATATTTTGACAGAACTTTTTTTTTTATAGAAATATTCCTTGAGCATTCTTGTATCATCCATATGATTTTATTCAACTGGTAGTTTTTAGCTCAACTGTTTACAAAGAAAACATCAAGCTATTGTCAAAGCCTATGCGCTATTGTCGTCATGCAAAACCTTTGACATTTCATAATATCTCTTACATTCCTGAAGATATTTACTTCAAACTTGGACAAGTTACTTACTGCCAAAAGGGTTACCTATATAACAGGGTCAGGTAACCATCAAAATATTTTTGACACAGTTATTCCCCTTTTTTATTACTTTGAATTTTCAGAAACTTTGACATTTTATCACATCTGTCATTAATGAAGATACTTGTACTTACCCCAAACTTGGACTTTTTGTTAACTATTAAAATGGGAATTTATATCAGTACAACAGAGGCAGGTAACCACCAAAATATTTTTGGAAAAGTAATTAGTTATGCCCCTTTTTCAGCTAAGACCTTTTAGCTCAGCTGTTTTTACAGGCATGGTATTTTCATAACCCTAGTGTCATCGTTTGTGTTGTCATGCAAAATCTTTGATGTTTTACAATATTTTTGTTATTACTGAAGATGTTTATTGCATACTTGGACAAGTTGTTAACTGTCAAAACGGAAACATAAATAATAAGGGTAAATAACTATCAAGTTATGCCCCTTTTTCAACCTTGTGGTTTCACTGAAAATCAACCAACTGCAGCCGAGCATTGGCATCCGCATATGGTGTTCTTCTTACCAAACACAACTGTTGCTGAGCATTGGTGCCCGAATGCGGATGTCTTTTTATTTGTTGCCATGGAAATCAAAATGAAAAAATAAAAAGAAATACTTAAAAAATTGTCTTATCAGACACCAAATGAGGCTCTGTGGTATTTGCCTTTAAAGACTTTGTGTTTTTCCTAGTCATTGCTCAAAGGACATGGTTACTAATTCAACTTATAGACTGAGCATAGCAAAATGAAAGAAAAATATGATTCACTGTTTGGCCATTCTGTTGTCAGCTCTACAGATTGTGAGACATGTAGATATTTTTATTAGTCTGTACAAATGTGATAGCAGTTTTTAAGCCTGTACAAATGTCATAGCAACTTTGAGCTTCTGGGCCTAATCGTCCTACCTCTTCACCCGTTCTGATGCCTTTAGTGCCTTCAGGGCTTTGATTTTAGTAACTGTTAGTTTGGCATCTGCCATTGCTCTCAATTTGTACCAGGCCAAAATTTCTGTAGATATCAACACAACTGTTACGTTATGAAGAAAGTTTATTTTTTGTCCGGCAGCAAGCATCTTGTGAAAATATAACGGCAAAGAAGGAATTGTGTATTTTAACCCTTTACCACACAATACCCTGTTTTCACAAGCCTTGGGGAAAGAAAGCTTTTGAAAAGATTGTAGAAAAAGGAGAAAATGCTAGTAACCAGCATTTCCTCTATTACCCACAATGTTTTCTGCCCTATCAGAAGCAAATATCATCACTGAGTCCCATTTGATTTGTTGTCTGCAAATGCTTTCATTTTGGACCAGCTTAAAATTTTATTGTGTAGTAAAGAGTTAAACATTTTTTCCTATAGCCACAGTTTTGTTTTGCTGCAGACAATTTGTGAAATTATCATGGTAAACAGAAAAATTGCTCATCTTAAACAATTATGTATTCATGGGCTTTAACTTTAAGGTATTCATATTTCATATCCATATATTTTAAGGATATTTTTTAACGCTTTACCACATGATACCGAGTTTTAACGACCCTTGGGAAGAAGCCTTTGAAAACATTGTGGGAAAAGGAGAAAATGCTGGTAACCAGCATTTTCTCTTTTACCCACAATGTTTTCTGCCCTATCAAAAGTAAATCTAAACATTTGAGCCCCATTTGATTTGTCATCTGCAAATGCTTTCACTTTGGACAAGCCTAAAATTTTGTTGTGTAGTAACAAGTTAAACAACTTTTCCTATTGCCACCATATTTTGTCTTGCTGCAGACAACTTGTAAAATTGTAATGGCAAAAAGAGAAGTTGCTCATGTTTAAATCCTTTAGCACACAATCCTGAGTTTTGACGACCAGGAAGGAGGAAGGCTTTTGAAAACATTGTGGGAAAAGAAGGAAATGCTGGTAACCAGCATTTTGTCCTTTTCCCACAATATTTCCTACCCTTCCCAAAACAAATTTAAATTTTTGAGCCACACTTATTTTGTTGTCTACAAATGCTTTGAATTTGAACTAAGTCTAAAATTCTGTTGTTTGATAAAGAGTTAAACCATTATATAATCATGTGTTTTATTAACTATTATTCATATTTCACATCAATATTTTATGAGGATAATTTTTAAAGCTCTCCCGCTGTAAATTTGTTCCAGTGAGGGATGAGTTGACAAGTTTACCTTCCATTGTTCAAAGATTTTTTTTTAAATTTATTCATAGGTCAGAGGAAGTCAAATAAAATTCAAGTTAATGGTGTATTTAACCCTTAAGCTGATAAGCATGACTCAGGGACCTTTTACTGACAGTGTAGATTAAGATCAGACATGCACAGAACATGTAGTCTGATCTTAGATCTATACTGTCTGATATGAATATATCTTTCCCCCCAATTACCTTTGAAATAGCAAAAATTTGAGTTTTTAAATAGCAAAAATTTGAGTTTTTGCTATCGGCTTGTATTAGTTTCATTTCACTTATCTAGTTGGATAAGGGTTAACACCAATTATTGCACCAAAAAAAAAAACTTCTAAACAGCCCTTTTCTTTAGGTGACAGTCCATCATAGTTGATTATTACGGTTTTTACAAGAAAGATCTTATAACCATTTATAAAATGCACCTTTAGAGCTTTGTCAAGTCTCAGAGTCTGTAGAAACGTATGTGTTTTTGGAAAAAAGAATGTTGTAATTGGCAGAATAAACTAGTTTCTTCTTATAATAGAATATTTACATTAACTCTTTACCTAATGACAAAATTTTAGACTGATCCAAATTGAAAGCATTTGCAGACAACAAATTACATGTGGCTTAAATTATTGGAATTGTTTCTGAAAGGTTAGAAAACATTGTGGGAAAAGGAGAAAATGCTGGTTACCAGCATTTTCTCCTTTTCCCACAATGTTTTCAAAAGTCTTTGCCTTCAAAGTCGATAAAAGTCAGAATTATGTGGTAAAGGGTTAAGCCAGAGAGTCAGTAGTGTACAAATTCAATTCCCAAGCTTGGCCAGTTTCTTTCTGAGGATTGATGCAGTCATTGCAAGAGGATTTATTCCTGTCTCACCTCTGATTATTGTTTCAACAATGGTTATATGGGAAAGCAGTCAGTGGCTTGCAGGGTTAAATTTTCCCTGACCCCCTGTTTCTTTGAATTTGGGCCCCCAGATTTTCTGAATGTCCCATAAAAAGATGTTTGCCTTCTCAAATTCATTTGAAGGGGGTTCAAATGACCCCCAGACAACAAAGACCAGGGAAAACCCTTGGCTTGGGAAGGATACTGTTCCATGTGCTGGTTAAAGAAACTCCAGGACATACGGACTGATGCATAATGGCCACTGTGACAGAACAGAAATAATGTTGCATTAAACACCATACATACAAACAAACAAACAAACAAACATTGACTCTTTACCAAACACTGTTTTTATTATCCTGAGGGAAAAAACTTTTGAAAATGCAAAAAAAAGGAGAAAATGCTTGGACCCATTTTCTCTCATTTTTCCACAATGATTTCTCTTCTTTCCAAAACAAATTGCACCCTTTGAGACACATTTAATTCATCATGTGCAAATGCCTTCATTTTTGACAAGTACGAAATTTTAGTGTCTGTTGAGATTTTATTTGTCAAATCTCATTTTCTTCTCTCGAGAGGAATTCAAATTAGATTGGTCCTGATCCAAAATTTACAAAATTTAATGGATCGTGATTTTATTATATGACATGACAAAATCTGGCACATGTCATGTTATCAATAAATGCCATTAATCTTGACTTACCCTTTTCAGTGCCAGGGGAGCAAAAAGGGTTTTTGCAGACAGCATAGATCAAGATCAGACTGCACAAAACATGCAGTCTGATTGTTGATCTATACTGTCTGCTTTTTTAGGTGAACCTATAAGATAAAAATCTTCTTTAAGTGACAGTGGATTGTATTTTAAGCCTTCGAAAGAGGTTGAGGTTATATATTTGGACTGAAAGAGTTAAACATTGCTGTTAGAATGTTAGAATGAATTTGCAATTTTCAGATTTACAACTGACACAAAAGAGCCCATCTGAGGAAAAGAAAATATATGAGCCATGCTCTGTGAAAAAGGGAGCTAAATGCATTTTTGTGATGCATCATACCAAGCAAGACATCACATAATTAGGGCTCCATAAAATCCACTTTGTCTAACAACACACTAATTCACAAAAATTAATTTTGTCTAACAATCAGCTTAATCATGAGGTAGACTGGTCCTTTAACATGCAGAAAATTGGCCAACAGCAAAAAGTTTCTGTCTAGGTCAGCCTATGCAGGCTGACCTAGGTTGATACTTTTTGCAGATGCATTAAGCCCCTTTTCACAGAGCATGGCCCATATATTTTAACCCTTTGCCTCATAATTCTGTGCTTTAACAACTCCGAAGAAGAAGACTTCTAAGAACATTCTGGTAACCACCATTATCCCCTGTTTGCCACAATGTTGTCTACTGTTAATTTAACGCTTTCACAAACAAGCCCTGGTTTTCACGTGTCTGCTGCACAAGTCTTTTGAAAACACTGTGGGAAAACGAAAAATTGCTCGTAACGAGCAATTTTTCCTTTTCCCACAGTGTTTTCTACCCTTTTTGAGAACCTTCTACCATTTTCATCAAATTTGATATTGTCATCTGCAAACTCTTTCAATTTGGACCAGTCCAAATTTTGTCGTTTGGGAAAGATTAAAGAACAAATTCAAACATTTGAGGAACATTTAACTTGTCATATGCAAATGCATATTTCATGTTGGATAAGTCTAAAATTTTGTCGTCTTGTAAAGACTTAAAACAGTTTTTAACATTATGAATTTGCAAGTTTTAGATTTACTACTGACAAAAGGGAAAAAACTCTGAGGCATAGCAAATGTCTCTCTTAAATCAAATAGAAAAAAAGAAGCAGGTGCTCCTTTTCTTGCTATGTTTTCAAATTCAGGCAGTGTCTCCTACAGAGGCATACAAATTCATTATTCATGTTGGGAAATCACATGGTTTTTAGCTCCACTGGCCAAAGGCCAGTGGGCTTATGTCATGGCCCGGTGTCCGATGTGCGTCAGTGCGTCCGTCAGTCCGTCCGTGCGTTAACTTTTATTTCAAACATCTTCTTCTCTGAAACTACCCATCCAATTTTCATGAAACTTCACAGAAATGATCCTGCCATGGTCCTCTTCAGAATTTCTTGAAAGAATTTGATTCCTTCAAAAACTCTGGTTGCCATGGCAACAAAACTGAAAAATATTGGAAATCTTTAAAAATCTTCTTGTCTGAAACCATAAGGCATAGGGCTACCAAATTTGGCATGTAGCTTTATGTAGTAGACCTCTATGAACTTTCTTCAAATTATAGCCCTGGGGTCAAAATTGGCTCTGCCCCAGGGGTCACAAGTTTTACATGGGCTTATATAGAGAAAACTTTAAAAATCTTCCTGTACCTAGCCATAAGGCCTAGAGCTACCAAATTTTGCATGTAGCTATATTCAGTGGGCCTCCACCAAGCAGGCCAAAATTTTAGCCATGGGGTCAAAATTTGGCCCCGCCGCAGGGGTCACAAGTTTTACATGGGCTTACATAGTGACAACTTAAGAAATCTTCCTGTTTTGATTTTTTTTTTGAAATTAGCCTTGCATCAGAGGTCTTATGTTTTACAGACGCTTCTTATGGACAAAACTTGAAAATCATCTAATTTATAACCATACAGCCTAGACTTGTATTATTTTGGCATGTGGCTTTATCTTGTGGACGTCTACCAGGGTTCAAGTAATTATAGCTCTGGGATCAAAGATGGCTTTGCCCTGCGGGTCTCAACTTTCACATGGGCTTTTACAAAGAAAACTTTGTAAGTCTTCATTTTGAAACCATTTGGCTCAGAATTGAAATGTTTAGTATTTATGGTTTATATTTATAAGACAGTGGGGCGATACAGGGCCATCATGGCCCTCTTGTTGGTATGATACACTAATAATGCTACTATAATGGTAAAAAAAAATTCACACTGTCATGAAATATGAAACAGTGAGTATGGAAACAAAGAAGTTAATGACAGAGTTGTTAGCAAATAGAATTTTAACTGACACCATTATGGTACCATTAAATCCAGATGCTAGAATGTTAGAATGCATAGATTATTTGATAAAATTCAGCTTGGAAGACAGAATAGGTTAATTGATTTAGAATTTTGTCAAATTTCTACAGTTTTTCTGTTCAGCAAAAACCACATGATTTCCCCGCCCAATATTGCACAGGAATGCAGAGGCAGGAATGGATTAGGTAGGAATTTGGCTGAGCTGGGATGCCACCTCAAGACCTCTGGATTATAAGCCTTGTACTTCACTGACTGGGCTCGTAGGCTTAGCTAATTTTTGGATACTTTGGCTAAGATTTTCTTTGAATTTGCTTAACTCTTTACCAAACGACAAATTGTCAGACTGGTCCAAATTGAAAGCATTTGCAGACAACAATTTAAATGTGGCTTCAATAATAGAATTGGCATTGATAGGGTAGAAAACATTGTGGGAAAAGGAGAAAATGCTGGTTACCAGCATTTTCTCCTTTTCCCACAATGTTTTCAAAAAGCTTCTTCCTTGGGGTCGCGCCAGGATTGTGTGGTAAAGGGTTAATGGGTGTTTTGTGTTGCTCGAAATTGTCTGTTTCATTCTTCTAACCCAGCTGTAATCAATAATCCAGTTTGTTTTCAGATCTGGAGGAAATTGGCTTTTAGTAAATGAAGAGTAGAAAAAATGCTGGTAACGAGCATTTTCTCCTTTTCCTACAATGTATTTTTTAAATTTTCATAGAAGATTGCCATCAGTTGAGCTGTTTTTAAATTGTCATCTGCAAATACTCTCAAAATAGACTAGTCCTATTTTTTTTTGCTTGGATAAAGAGTCAGAAGCATTGGCTTCTTTTCATACATTTACCATTTTTCTGTGATTTCTAAAATTTTAACCCGTTACTAGAATGATGACTTAAAAAATTAGACTTGTCCAAATTGAAATTGCTTACAGAAATCAATTTCAATTTGGCTCATTTGATGGAGCTTGTGATTGAAAGAGTAGAAAACATTGTGGGGGGAAAGGAGAAAATGCTGGTTACCAGCATTTTCTCCTTTTCCGACAGTGTTTTCAAAATCTTTCTGTCTCAGTTTTGTTAAAAGTCAGGATTGTTTAGAAAAGAGTTGAGATGTTTTGAACCTTTCACTGAAAAGTTTACTGACAAAAATGTCAAATTCCTTAACAATCAAGGTGCTTTCAACAGGAAATTAGGTCACTCAAGAATTTAAAGACAGAATTTGTGAAAAGTTTTAAACAGTGGAGGTGTCTATGACAGGAAATAAGGTCTAGTTTTAGGGTTGAAAACATTTGTGAAACACAGTCTGTTTTCAGACACTGAATGCTCTAAATACTTAATTAGAACACAAAGTCGGATTTCAAGCTATTGATCATTTAGTTAATGCTCTTCATACTGAATAAATTCAATTCAAGGTTGTATACATACATAATTGTGATTCTTCAAGACAGATGAAAGAAAGAAAAACAGCATGTGACCTGAGTGATTTAAATTTTATTTTTTCTTTGCCCACATGAATACAGATGAATATTTAGCGGATTTAGATCTAGCAGTGAACATTTTTTTATGCGGGTGGGGGGGACTGGGGTTACCCCAATTTTTTCAAAACCCATCATGCTCGGAGTCGTTAAAACATGGGATTGTTTGGTAAAGGATTAAATAGATTGGGAAGCAAGTTCTGCTACTTATATTAAGTCTTTGCCACATGACAAAAACTGTAGACTTGTTCAAATTGAAAGCATTTGCAGGTGACCAATTAAATGTTACTCAAAACAAAAAAATTGTCTTTCAAAGGGAAGAAAACATGATGGGATTGGAGAAAATGCTAGTTACCAGCATTCCTCCTTACTCCCTGACAGAGTTGTAGAAAAGTTGGGATTGTTTGGTAAAGGGTTAATCACTATTGATAATTGCTTCCTGGAAACCTTAGCTAGCATTTGTGCCATGACTGTGGGCATTTCCAAAGACAGTCTGACCCCCCTCATTACAGGATTCAAACCCGAATCCTTGGATGTTACTTGCTGAAAATCAGCTAGCAACAGAAAAGAAAGAACTGTGTGTAAGCACAGGATGTTTGACTAAAATGCTTTTACACTACTTTTAGTATTGACCAGTATGTCAGCCTGTGCAGTCCGCACAGGCTGACACAGGTCAAAACTTTTTTTAGCTATTGGTAAATTTTTGGCATGTCCAAGGACCATTCTACTGCATAGTTCTGATGGTTGATAGATAAAATGGATTTTATGGAGTCATAATTATGTAATGTCTTGCTCATGGAGATGCATTAAACCCCGTTTTGCATAGTATGGCATTTATAATTTTTTGTCATTTTCCCATCAATTTTTTTTATACCATTGCTATCATTTCTCACATGATTTCTATCATCACCAATACTATATTTACCATACTGTATTATTTTCAGTATACTGTACGCAGACATAGTCAATTTCACGCCATTAGCAGCAGAGTGCACAGCACCGGAACTTGTCAAAATGTTGAATGAATTGTTTGGCAGATTTGACCAACTAGCAGAGGTAATCATAAAGATTTCTTCCTATCGCGACATCTGTTTTATTCTTTACTAAATGACTCCATATGTTTATGACCCCAAGGAACAAAGCTTTTAAAAACATAGTGGGAAAAGAAGAAAAAACTGGTACCAAGCATTATTTACTTTCTCCACAATGTTTTCTTACCTTTCAAAGGCAATATAAATCATTTGAGCCATATTTTTATTTTGTCGTCTGCAAATGCTTTCAACATGGACTGGTCTACAATTTTGTTGTATTGTAAAGGGTTCAAACTCTCAACAGACAAATAGGTACCAGTCCATATGAAAAAAACTAACAAATCACTGTTTTTTAGCTCACCTGAGCACGAAGTGCTCATGGTGAGCTATTGTGATTGTGCTGTGTCCGTCGTCCGTCGTGCGGTGTGTGTCGTGCGTCGTCCGTCGTCAACTTTTTACCTTGTGTACGCTCTAGAGGCCACATTTTCAGTCCAATCCTCATGAAACTTGGTCAGAATTTTGTCTTGATAAAATCTCGGACGAGTTTGAAATTGGGTCACAGGGGGTCAAAAACTAGGTCACTAGGTCAAATCTTAGAAAAACCTTGTGTACGCTCTAGAGGCCACATTTTCAGTCTGATCCTCATGAAACTTGGTCAGAATGTTTGTCTTGATGAAATCTAGGACGAGTTCGAAATTGGGTCATGTGGGGTCAAAAACTAGGTCACTAGGTCAAATCTTAGAAAAACCTTGTGTACGCTCTAGAGGCCACATTTTCAGTCCGATCCTCATGAAACTTGGTCAGAATGTTTGTCTTGATAAAATCTCGGACGAGTTTGAAATTGGGTCATGTGGGGTCAAAAACTAGGTCACTAGGTCAAATCTTAGAAAAACCTTGTGTATGCTCTAGAGGCCACATTTTCAGTCAGATACTTGTGAAATTTGGTCCGAATGTTTGCCTTGATAAAATCTCAGACAAGTTCGAAATTGGGTCATGTGGGGTCAAAAACTAGGTCACTAGGTCAAATCTTAGAAAAACCTTGTGTACGCTCTAAAGCCACATTTTCAGTCCAATCCTCATGAAACTTGGTCAGAATGTTTGTCTTGATAAAATCTCGGACGAGTTCGAAATTGGGTCATGTGGGGTCAAAAACTAGGTCACTAGGTCAAATCTTAGAAAAACCTTGTGTACGCTCTAGAGGCCACATTTTCAGTCCGATCCTCATGAAACTTGGTCAGAATGTTTGTCTTGATAAAATCTCGGACGAGTTTGAAATTGGGTCATGTGGGGTCAAAAACTAGGTCACTAGGTCAAATCTTAGAAAAACCTTGTGTATGCTCTAGAGGCCACATTTTCAGTCAGATACTTGTGAAATTTGGTCCGAATGTTTGTCTTGATAAAATCTCAGACAAGTTCGAAATTGGGTCATGTGGGGTCAAAAACTAGGTCACTAGGTCAAATCTTAGAAAAACCTTGTGTACGCTCTAAAGCCACATTTTCAGTCCAATCCTCATGAAACTTGGTCAGAATGTTTGTCTTGATAAAATCTCGGACGAGTTCGAAATTGGGTCATGTGGGGTCAAAAACTAGGTCACTAGGTCAAATCTTAGAAAAACCTTGTGTACGCTCTAGAGGCCACATTTTCAGTCCGATACTTGTGAAATTTGGTCTGAATGTTTGTCTTCATAAAATCTCGGACGAGTTCGAAATTGGGTCATGTGGGGTCAAAAACTAGGTCACTAGGTCAAATCTTAGAAAAACCTTGTGTGTGCTGTAGAGGCCACATTTTCAGTCAGATACTTGTGAAATTTGGTCAGAATGTTTGTCTTGATAAAATCTCGAACAAGATTCAAATTGGGTCATGTGGGGTCAAAAACTAGGTCACTAGGTCAAATCTTAGAAAAACCTTTTGTACACTATAGAGGCCACATTTTCAGTCCAATACTCTTGAAAAATGGTCAGAATGTTTGTCTTGATTATATCTTGAAATAGTACAAAAATGTGCCATGTTGGGTCAAAAACTAGGTCACCAGGTGAAATCTAAGAAAAACATTGTGTATGCTCTAAAGGCCATATTTTCTGTCCAGTACTCTTGAAAGTTGGTCAGAATGTTTGCCTTGATAATATCTTTGACTAGTTTGAAAATGGGCCATGACGGGTGAAAAACTAGGTCACTAGGTCAAATCTTAGAAAAACCTTGTGTAAGCTCCAGAAGCCACATTTTCTGTCTAATACTCTTGAAAGTTGGTCAGAATGTTTGTCTCGATGATATCTCAGTAGCATTTGAAAATGGGTCATGTGGGGTCAAAAACTAGGTCACCTGGTCAAATCTTAGAAAAACCATGTGTACACTGTTGTGGCCACGTTTTTTGTTCAATACTCTTTTAAAGTTGCTCAGAATGTTTGCCTTGGTAATATCTTGGATAAGTTTGAAAATAGGTCATGTTGGGTCAAAATCTAGGTCACTACGTCAGATCTTAGAAAAACCTTGTGTACACTGTAGAGGCCACATTTTCAGTCCAATACTCTTGAAATTTGGTAAGAATGTTTGTCCTAATGATATCTTGGACCAGTTTGAAAATGTGTTATGTTGGCTGAAAAACTAGGTCACTAGGTGAAATCTTAGAAAAACCTAGTGTATGAATGACTCTCAGAAAGAAGCCTTTTGAAAACACTCTTTGAAAATGAGAAGATGCTGGTATCCAGCATTTTTTCCCTTTTTCACAATGTTTTCTACCCCTTTGAGAGACCAGTCCCATAGCTTGATCCACATATTATATATTTTATGCAGAAGGTTCAGACTGATGAGTTTAAAATTTTATTGTTTGGTAATACATATATCTCACAAGACGTTGGAAATTGGTTGTGCTTGGTCAAAAGGCTCAGGTGAGCGACTCCAGGGCCATCATGGCCCTCTTGTTTTCTAAACTCAATTTCTATTATACAACTTTTGAAAACACTGTGGAAAAAGGAGTGACTATTGCTTATCATCCGTAATATACAAAGATGTAAGCAGAGTCATCTAGTGCTGAATTTTTCAATAGATGATGAGTTAACCCTTTACCAAACCATAAAATTTTAGACACTTCCAAATTGAAAGCATTTGCAGAAGACAAAATAAATGGGACTCAAAAAATGAAATTTGTTTCCAGAAGGGTAGAAAACATTGTGGGCAAAGGAGAAAATGCTGGTTACCAGGATTTTCTCCTTTTTGCACAATGTTTTCTAAAGCTTTTTTCTCAGAGTCGTTAAAAGTCAGGATTGTGTGGTAAAGGGTTAACTGATAATTAAGTAAATCTGTGGCAGAAGTCTGCAACACTAGAGTAGAATAAAAAATGGTACTTATCAATAATAAAGATTTTTTTGCTGTTGAATCCGGACTACAATCAGGCATATAGCCAGGCTGAAACCTTAAAGCTCTGACTTTAACATCAGTTTTTGACAGTAAACCTTTTAGAAAGAAAAGATGAACAGAATAACTGAATGTGTGTGGACGCTTAGCACAGGTTCTATTTTGGCCACATTCCTGGCTATGCCCCTGCCAATGTTTGTTTACTAATTTCCTGTTTTAACTTGCAGAAAAACAATTGTTTCCGAATCAAGATTCTTGGGGACTGTTATTATTGTGTGTCAGGACTGCCCACAGAGTGTGAGAAACATGCCGTCAACTGTGTGAAAATGGGGCTCAAAATGATAGAAGCTATTAGGTGAGTACATGATTATCCCTTTACCACATAATGCCGCCTTTTAATGACCCTGGGAAAGAAGCCTTTTGAAAACTTTGTTGGAAAAGGAGAAATGCTGGTAACCAGCATTTTCTCCTTTTCCCACAATGTTTTCTACCCTATCAAAGAAAATTGCACCATTTGAGCCACATTGAAATTGTTGTCTGCAAAGCTTTCAATTTGGACAAGGCTAAAATTTTGTTTTCTGGTAAAGGGTTATTTGGTGTGAAAAAAAATACTTGTAACAGTACTTTTCTAATTTTGTGATCACCTGTTGATTTTTATTTCTGTGCAAGCAAACGGGCAAGACTGTATGTTTTATGTGGACTGTGAAAATCCAAGATCAGACTGCATTGAACTTGCAGTGAAATCTTGGATTTACACTGTCCCATATTGTGAAAGATAGTGGTGCGTAAAAGCAATGTTTGAATTACAACAATTTGGGCCCGGCCACAGTAGTGCAGTCAGTGACCTACAGGGCTTTAGAACAGGGGTCGCTGGTTTGAATCCAAAGCTCAGCCAATTTCTTTCTGAGTATTGATGATAGTCATTGCAAGAGTACTCATTCCTTTCTCACTGCTGATCATGGTAATGTGGGAAAGCAGCCAGTGGCTTGGGAAGAATATTGTGCAGAGTACTGGTGAAAGAAACTCCAGAAATGCAAGGATAGGTGCACTGGCCACTGCAGTATAACTGAAATGATATAAAAAACGATGTTAACTCTTTACCACACAATCCCTACTTTTGATGACCCTGAGGAAGAAGCCTGTTGAAAACAGTGTTGGAAAAGGAGAAAATGCTGGTAACCAGCATTTTCTCCTTTTCCCACGATGTTTTCTAGTCTTAAGCTTTCAGACACAAATTCCATTACTGGAGCCACATTCATCTGTGGTCTGATAATGCTTTCGACATGGACCAATCTAAAATTCTGTTGTTTGGTAAAGGGTTAAACACCATACAATCAATCAATCAAAAATTACTTGGTCTTTTCTGCTGAGAGAAAAAAGTGGTTCACAAACTCCAGTAGATGAATATTTGCATGGTGCAGCTGACAACTTGTGGAAGCATTGTGGATTACTGCTTTACAAAATGACATAAAGTTTTACTCTCCTGTACTGAAAGTATTTGAAGACAACATATTTCATTATGGCTCAAACAGTGTGGTTTGTGTATGAACAGGAAAAATAACATTGTACGAAAAAGAGAAAATGCTGATTCCTTTTTCCTACAATGGTTTCAAAAGCTCTCTTCTTCATGGTTGTTAAAACACAGGATCATTTGGCCTGCATCATGCGAAATGAGACTTTCGGACATTTGTGTAAAGTGTCGTCCCGGATTAGCCTGCGCAGTCCGTGCAGGCTAATCTGGGATGGCACTTTACGACTACATAAGATTTTTTCATACAGTAGACTTTCGTGAAACAGAAAATCGCGCAAAAACGGGAAGTGCCGTCTCGGATAAGTCACAGACTGCATAGGCTGATCTGGGATGACACTCTTAGTAAAATTTATGCATATGTCTGAAGGCCCCTTTTCGTGTGTTGCACTGTTTGATAACAGTTTAACAAAGTTGAAATCCTTTCAGAAACGTGCGGGAAGCTACAGGTGTTGAGGTAGACATGAGAATAGGAGTTCACTCAGGAGCAGTTCTGTGTGGAGTTTTGGGTCTCAAGAAATGGCAGTATGATGTTTGGTCAGATGACGTTTCAATAGCCAATCATATGGAGTCAGGAGGGGTTCCAGGGTATGAATACCTTGATTTCTGATCTCATAATCCAAAGGTTTAACTCTTTTCCAAGCAACAACATTTGGACTTGTCCAACTTAAATGCAGTTGCAGAACTGTGAGAAAAGGAGAATAGATTGCTACCAGGAATTTAAAATATTTTCACAAGTTTTTTAAAAGCTTTCCTCCTTAGGCCATGATAGGGTTGTTTAAACACAAGTTTGTGTGGTAAAGAGTTCAGTGGGTATCAACAGCATTTCATTAATTGAACAACAACACTTGTCATATTGATTTTGCCAGAACCCTGTCCCTAAAAAAAAAACATGAATAGAGCAGTGTTTTTGACTGAGCATTCCTTTGGAATTTCCTTAAAAAGTATTTTGTGTTTTTGCAGAAGGTGCAGATCAAGATATTACTGCATTTAATGTGCAGTTTGGTCTTGGGTCCACACTGTCAAAAAGTTTGTATAGTACTTTTACCCCCAAACCGCATTTACATTGCAACAGTAATGCCATTTTCCAGATAGAAAGTATCCATTTCAAACAATAGTTTTTAAACTCTGGTCTTTTTCTGTTTTCTGTCTTGGAGAGTACTTTACCATAGCTTATCCTGTTTTCTGTCTTGGAGAGTACTTTATCTGAGTTTACCTTGTTTTCTCTTCAGGAGAGTACATATTTCCAAGGCAACACTTTCCTATCTGGGGGATGAATTTTTTGTGGAACCAGGGGATGGTGGATCACGAGATTCTTTCCTGAAGAGCAGGAATGTTACCACATATCTTATTGTGCAGCCAGAGAAACGGGTAATTGTTTTTCTTCAAATGTTTTCCTGTTAAAAATATTTGAATGTAGATAAGCTGTAAAAACATCTCTAACATTGTTTTCAGTGTTATAGCTCTAACATTATTTTCAGTGTTATAGTCCTAACTATTTCCTTTTTGTACATAAAATTAAGATAACAGTATGTGCAATCTTAATGTGACCCCACTGGTCAGAAGCATTATTTATCAAAGCGTTATAGGTCAAAGAGCTGTTACATTTATTTCCATTACATATCAGGCCCTCATTTCTTTCCCAATTAAATTATCAAAAACCAAAATTTTTTTGCATAACTGAGATTGATTTGTGTAATTAAAGATCATGTAGTTACCTATTTTAACTTCCTTAAACCCTTTACCAGAAGACAAAATTATAGTCTTATCCAAATTGAAACCATTTGCAGATGACAAGTTCAATGTGGCTCGAATGGCACAATTTTTCTTTGAAAAGGTATAAAACATTGTGGAAAAAGGAGAAAATGGTGGTTGCCAGCATTTTCTCCCTTTCCCACAATGTTTTCAAAAGGCTTCTTTTCCAGAGTCATTAAAAAGTGTCATTGTGCGGTAAAGGGTTAACTAATTTTAATCCAGACATATTTATGTCAAAGCAAAGAGTCAGTGTCATGCAATTTCCTGAAAGTTTTCATGAATTTCATAATGAAATTAATAGCCATTGTATGTCAGATTCTGTTTATCAGTGTAACTCTTCACCAAACAACGAAATGTAACACTGTTCCATATTGTTAAAATTTACAGACGACAAATTGACTGTGGCAGATATGATGGAAATTGTCTTTGAAAGGATCAAAAAAATGTGAGAAAAGGAAAATAATGCTGGTTACCAGCATTTCCTCCTTTTTTCCACAAATATTCAAAAACCTTCTTGGGCAAGTCCATTAAAACTCAGGATTGTGTGGTAAAGGGTGAGGTGAATTTCTAGATTTATGTTTAACCCTTAACCAGAGTGTAAAATTTAGACTAATCTAAATTGAATGCAGATGCAGACAACAAAATAAATTTGACTGAAAAATTAAAATTTGTTCCGGGAAGGGTAGAAAACATTGAGGGAAAGGGAGAAAATGCTGGTTACCAGCATTTTTTCTTTTTCCCACAATGTTTTCAAAAGGCTTCTTTCTCAGGGTTGCTTAAGTCAGGATCGTGTGGTAAAGGGTTAACCTCACAAAGAACCTCATATAAATCTTATCTACCATTATATGCTTAGAAACTCTGTATTTAACACCAAATTTCATGCAATTTTTTTAGTGTATCTTGATTAATATTCTTTTTATGTCTCTATCACAGCTTGAAGGAAAACCACTGCGATCCAGGTTTGAGAGTAATACCAGAGCATCCGTTCGTGTGTCACAGTATTTGGAAAGTTGGGGAATCGATAGACCCTTCTCAAATTTACAGGGAAGCAACATGGCCACCAAACTGCTCAGTGTCACTGTAAGTTATGTCTCTTGACATTTTTTTTACCTGTTACCAATCAATTCTGTGTAAGAAACATGTCCATTGACATTATTTTTTACTCTTTACCAATTAGTTCTGTGTAAGTAATGTCACTTGACTTTTTTTTTTTCAACCATTGCCAATCAATTCTGTGTAAGAAACATGTCCCTTGACTTTTTTTCCCATAACCAATCAATTCCCTGAAGTTAATATCTCTTGATATTTTTTTTTACCCATTACCAGTCATGAGATTTTATGAGTATTTTCAGCCATTAAAAAATATCAAGTTCATGTAATCCTTTACCAAACAACAAGACTTTCAAATTGAAAGCTTCTGCAGACGACAAACTAAATGTGACCCAGAAACTTAAATTTGTCTTTCCCACAGTGTTTTCAAAAGGCTTTTTTCCCAGGGTCATTAAAAGGCGGCATTGTGAGTTAAACAGAAAAATCCTATCAGTTGAGCTACATTTGAGATGTCATTTGCACATACTTTGACGATAGACAGGTCTGCATTGTGTCGTCTCATAAAGAGTAAATGATCTACAAGGAGAAAATGGTTAGGAATAAGATCATCATGAGAAATTTCTCTATTTGTCACAGTGTTTCAAGAAAATTTACTTTCATAGTAGTTTTGGTTAACCCATGTTGATGCTGATATATCATGTTTAGTGTACTCATGTTGATAGCATGCTTTTGTTGTTTTCCTCTAAAAAGAGCCCTCGAAGTGGAATTCTGGTAAATTAAGTCAGGAAAAAAATATTTATTTTCTATAATTATGATACCTTGTGGTGTATTTATACCCTTGAAACACATTTCACAATGATTGTTGCCTTTGCAGACAGAGTAGATCAAAATCAGACTGCACAAAGGTGCAGTCTGATCTTTGATCTACCCTGTCCACTTTGCTGAGACTGAATAAACAAGTGAAACCATGAAATTGAAGTCTTTTTGGGGCTCATGTTCACCAACCAATCTAAAATGCATTCTAAGTCTTATTCTAGATTAACCCTCAACCACAAAATCATGACCTTTAATGACCCTAGGGAAGAAAGCTTTTGAAAACATTGTGGGAAAAGGAGAAAATGCTGGTAACCAGTATTTTCTCCTTTTCCCATAATGTTTTCTACCTGATCAAAGAGAGAAATAATTATTTTAGCAGCATTTAATTTGTAGTCTGCAAATGCTTTTGATTTGGTCCAGTCCAAAATGTTGTCATTTGGTAAAGAGTTAAGAAAGTAACACAGTTTCTTATTGGCTAAACCTTTGGGTTCAGCCAATCAGATACTGATTTACTTCCAATTTTTCAAAAATTCTTGAGAATCAGACCAAGAATGTTGTAAAGAATGATTGGTAAATACGGGCCTGAATTTTATATCTAGACTGAAAGTGTCCATTGAGTTTATTGGGTGCTGGAAGGATTTATGTTATAATCACCATTTCAGTTTGAGAAATCACCTAAATTTCTACTATGACAGAAAAATGGATTCATATCCATTCATATTTATTTAACTCTTTGCCAAACGACAAAACCTTAAATGTTCCCAAATTGAAAGCACTTGCAGACGACAGAGAAATACATTTGAAATGTTTACAGTGTTCTTGAAAAGATAGAAACAATTTTGGGAAAAGGAGATATTTTCTCCTTTTTCCAATATTTTTTCATTAAATCTCCTTCCACAGGGACGTTAAAACACATTGTTGTTTGGTAAAGGGTTAAAATATAATGCATGAAGTAAACATCACCTTGCTTTTTTAACCAATATTTTTTTCCCATATGCCAAAGAAGCTTTCTGATTGTGAAACTTACTGCGAGGGTGTATCAAAAAATACATGGACTGTTGTAACAGTAATTTTGTTTTTACAGAATGAGATGTAATATACGTAGCAATTATATATCTGTATTTTTCTACATATCTGTTAAATTTTGGTACAGTAATTCCAGTGTGCCTTCCATAGCACCCATTCTTAAATTGTTAGTTTATTAGTACTGGTACACAGTAACGACGTCAAAATGACATTTTGATGTTGACTACTTACGTTGCAAGTCGGCACTTTTCGAAGTACTCGCCTCTACTCTCAATACACATCCTTTGTCGCTCAACCCACTTGCTAAACACCCTCTGATACTACGCCAAGTTGACCTGACAAATGATGACGTGTGTTGAGTATGTAAGCTCCTACAGTGACATAAATCTGCGTCCCTTGAGCTGTGCACGGTTCTCTTCCTCAGAGCTGGTACTCCCATTTGGATCTTACGATTCTTGTGTATGCTTTAAGTTTACTGGTTGTATGTTCTAAAGTACCCAACGGATGATGCTCAAATTTGCAACAAAGTTACACATGACATCATCATATAAAAGACAATGTTTGGTATAGTTTGGCTCCAATTTAGGGAGTCAACAGAATTATTAAGAGTATGCAGTGTAGTCAAGAAATGGGTTGCACCTGGGGTACCTCCTGAGGACTGTTAGAACTTGAATTTTGTAAACACAAATGATACATCAATGTAGACCATACAGCTCTCTTAATATTTAATTGTTTAATACATGTGCAAAATTTTATTGATTTATGTAGAGTAGTCTTAAAGTTATAATAAAAGTCAACATATTTTTTTATCCACCCTTGTAGTATTTCTTTCCATCCAGTGACAACTTTGAATTCAGATCATGAGATAACAGGGTTTATTTCAGCTTTTGTTTGAGCTGGGCCTTTTGACCTTTCATAAATTTTAAATGGGAACATGAGGCAAAAAATAAGGACATGTAGATATAAATGTGATAAATTTCAGGAAGAAGAAGAGCAAGCAGAGGAAACTAGGTCTTCATGCCTCTATCTTTCAACAGAGGTACTTGTATGAAAGAATGTGATAACAAGGCATTTTGCATAACTCTTTACCCTCAAAGTGCCTTTCATAACTATTTTTGCATTTGCCACCAGTGTAGATCAAGATCAGACTGCACAAAATGTGTAGTCTGATCTTTAATCTACACTGTTGGCTTTGCTACAACACTCTAGTATGAGGGGTGATCAGAAAAAATGTGGACCATGTGGTTATACAGCAAACAATCCAAGTTGATTTTTAAAACAATATAATACAGGCACTAGCCTATGTTCTTTCTTTAACTCTTTACCACACGACAAAATTGTAGACCTGCCCAAATTGAAAGCATTTCCAGACGACAATTTTAATGCGGCTCAAATGATGTGGTTTTACTTTGATAGGTTAGAAAACATTGTGGGAAAAGGAGAAAATGCTGGTTACCAGCATTTTCTCCTTTTCCCACAATGTTTTCAAAAGGCTTCTTTCCCAGGGGCGTCAAAAGGTGGCATTGTACGGTAAAGGGTTAACTCTTTTAACTCTTTACCAGATGATAAAATTTTGGACTGGTTCAAACTGAAAACATTTGCAGCCAACAAATTAAATGTGGCTCAAATGATTTGACATGTTTCTGAGAGGGTAGAAAACATTGTGGGAAAAGGAGAAAATGGTGGTTACCAGCATTTTCTCCTTTTCCCACAATGTTTTCAAAAGGCTTCTTTCCCAGGGCCGTTAAAAGTCGGCATCATGTGGTAAAGGGTTAATTAGTGATTGCATCATTACCATGATTGCATTGTTACCTGTACCTGTATGTCAATGTATGCATAACTTCATTGTTTATTTTTCTTTTTATCTTTTCTAAAGACTGTTGATGCAATACCTTCTGGACTGTAGTTGCTCTTGGAGTTTAAGATCAGACTGCACAGAATATTCAGTCTAATTTTTGATTTACTTTTCCCAATACTCTGTCAGTTTTTATCTGACAAAAAGCGGCATTTAACTTCTTATGCTCTATGGGGCCCTTTTCATTCAGTTGTAACAGGAAAATGGATGTGTCTTTGCATGGGTAGAAAACTATGTGGGAAAAGGAGCAAATGCTGATAATCAGCATTTTCTCCTCTCTTGCAGTGTTCTCAAAAGCCTTTCCCCACAGGGTCATTAAAACTTGGGATTGTTTGGTAATAAGAGGTAATAAGAGAGAAAAATATGACATACAGAGACAAACAATCACATATTTTTTTATGAACTTGTGGAAGAAGGCATATCAAAACAATATGGTAAATGGAGAAAATGCTGGTAACCAGCATTTTCTCTTTTTTTGATCATGTTTTCTTCTCTGTTAACGATAAATTGATAATTTGAGCCACCTATTATTGGCTGTCTGCAAAAGCTTTCAACTTGTGCATGTCTAAAGAATTGTCATCTGGTATAGATTTAAAAAGCATTAATATTTTCCTTTTGTCATGATTCTTAGCTTGGCTGTTTTCTGGGGAAAAAAAATCGATATATTGTTATATTTCTGTCGTAGTCAACATTATCATGCAAAAACTTGTCCATTTTCTTGTATCTCAAGTTATTATTGAAGTTATTTACCTCAAACTTGGCTAGTTGTCAGCTATCAAAAGGGGAAGTCATCAGTCAAAGTAGGTATACCCCAAATATTTTTACAGTTATCTTCCTTTTTTTAGCTCACCTGAGCACATCGTGCTCAAGGTGAGCTTTTGTGGTTGTCCCATGTCTGTCGTGCGTCGTCCGTCATCAACATTTACCTTGTGGACACTCTAGAGGCCACATTTTTTACTCAATTGACCTGAAAATTGGTCAGAATGTTTGTCTTGATAAAATCTCGGATGAGTTTGAAATTGGGTGAACTGGGGTCATAAACTAGGTCACTAGGTCAAATCAAAGAAATACCTTGTGGACAAGCTAGAGGCCGCATTTCTTACTCAATTGACCTGAAAATTGGTCAGGTTGTTTCTCTTAATTAAATCTCGGATGAGTTTGAAATTGGGTCACCTGGGATCATAAACTAGGTCACTAGGTCAAATCAAATAAATACCTTGTGAACACTATAGAGGCCGCATTTCTTACTCAATTGACCTGAAAATTGATCAGAATGTTTGTCTTGATGAAATCATAGATGTGTTTAAACCTGGGTCACCTGGTGTCATAAACTAGGTCACAAGGTCAAATCAAAGAAATACTGTGTGGACAGTCTAGAGGCCACATTTCTTCCTCAGTTAACTTGAAAATGGGTCAGAATGATTGTTTTGATGATATCTCAAATGAGTTTGAATTTAGGTCACCTGGGGTGATGAACTAGGTCACTAGGTCAAATTAAAGAAATACCTTGTGAACACTCTAGAGGCCACATTTCTTACTCAATTGGTCTGAAAATTGGTCAGAATTTTTGTCTTGATGAAATCTCGCTGAGTTCGAATTTGGGTCACCTAGGGTCATAAACTGTCACTAGGTCAAATCAAAGAAATACCTTGTGGACATTCTAGAGACCACATTTCTTACTCAATTGACCTGAAAATGGGTCATAATGTTTGTCTTAATTAAATCTCGGATGACTTTGAAATTCGGTCACCTAAGGTCATAAACTAGGTCACTAGGTCAAATTAAAGAAATAACCTTGTGGACACTCTAGAGGCCAAATTTCATACTCAGTTCACCGGGAAATTGGTCAGAATGTTTTTCTTGATGAAATCTCAGATGAGTTTGAAATTGGGTCACCTAGGGTGATAAACTAGGTCACTAGGTCAAATTTAAGAAATATCTTGTGGGCACTCTTGAAGCCACATTTTTTGCTCATTTGACTTGAAAATTGGTCAGAATGTTTGCTTGATGTAATCTCAGATGAGTTTGAAAATGGGTCACCTGGGGTCATAAACTAGGTCACTAGGTCAAATTAAAGAAATACCTTGTGGACACTTTAAAGGCCACAATTTTTACTCAGTTGACCTGAAAATTGGTCAGAATGTTTGTCTTGATGAAATCTCAGATGAGTATGAAATTGGGTCACCTAGGGTCATAAACTAGGTCAGATTGAAGAAATACCTTATGGGCACTCTAGAGGCCACATTTTGTGCTCAACTGACTAGAAAATTGGTCAGAATGTTTGTCTTAATTAAATCTCGGATGAGTTTGAAATTGGGTCACCTGGGTTCATAAACTGGGTCACTAGGTCAAATAAAAGAAATACCTTGTGGACACTCTGGAGGCCACATTTCTTTTTCAATTGACCTGAAAATTGGGGAGAATGTTTGTATTGATGAAATCTCAAATGAGTTTGAATTTGGGTCACCTAGGGTCATAAACTAGGTCACTAGGTCAAATTAAAGAAATACCTTGTGGACACTCTAGAGGCCACATTTCTTACTCACTTCACCTGGAAATTGGTCAGAATCTTTGTCTTGATGAAATTTTGAATGAGTTTGAAATTAGGTCACCTAGGGTCATAAACTAGGTCACTAGGTCAAATTAAAGAAATACATTGTGGACACTCTAGAGGCCACATTTTTTACTCAGTTGAGCTGAAAATTTGTCAGCATGTTAGACTTGATGATATCTTGAATGGGTTCAAAATTGGGTCACATAGGGTCATAAACTGGGTCACTAGGTCAAATTGAAGAAATACCTTGTGGGCACTCTAGAAGCCCCTATTTTTTGCTCAATTGACTTGAAAATTGGTCAGAATGTTTGTCTTGATAAAATCTAGGATGAGTTTGAAATTGGGTCACCTGGGATCATAAACTAGGTCACTTGGTCAAATTAAAGAAATACATTGTTGGCACTCTAGAGGCCACATTCTTTGCTCAATTGACTTGAAAATTGGTCAGAATGTGTGTGGTAATTAAATCTTGGATGAGTTTGAAATTGGGTTACCTGGGCTCATAAACTAGGTCACTAGGTCAAATTAAAGAAATACCTTGTGGTCACTCTAGAGGCCACAATCTTTGCTCAATTGACCTGCAAATTGGTCAGAATGTTTGTCTTGATTAAATCTTGGATGAGTTTGAAATTGGGTCACCTGGGGTCATAAACTAGGTCTCTTGGTCAAATTGAAAAAATGTCTTGTGGGCACTCTAGAGGCCATATTTTTTGCTGAATTGATTTGAAAATTGGTCAGAATGTTTGACTTAATTAAATCTTGGATGAGTGTGAAATTGGGTCACCTAGCATCATAAACTAGGTCATTAAGTCAAAGTAACACCTTGTGGGCACTCTAGAGGCCACATCTTTTGCTCAATTGACCTGAAAATTGGTCAGAATGTTTGTCCTGATGAAATTTAGGTTGAGTTCAAAATTGGATCACCTGGGGACATAATCTAGGTCACTAGGTCAAATTAAAGAAATACCTTGTGGGCAGTGTAGAGGCCACATTTATTGCTCAATTGTCTGGAAAATTGGTCAGAATCTATTTCTTAATGAAATCTGGGATGAGTTCGAAGTTGGGTTACCTTGGGTCATAAACTAGGTCACTAAGTCAAATTAAAGAAATACCTTGTGGACACTCTAGAGACTACATTTCTTTCTCAATTATTGCCAAGTCCCCTTAGCTCAGTCAGTCGTGTACAGGACTTGAGAACAGGAGGTCACTGGTTCGATCCCCGGCTTGGCCAATTTCTTTCCGAGGATTGATGATAGTCATTGCGACAGGATTCATTCCTATCTCTCACCGCTGACCATTGTTTCGGCTGTGGTCATGTGGGAAAGCAGCCAGTGGCTTGGAAAGAATATTGTGCGGAGTACTGGTAAAAGGAACTCCAGGAAAGCATGGATAGGTGCACTGGCCGCCGCGATATAACTGAAATAATGTTGAAAATGGCGTTAAACCCCATACAATCAATCAATCAGTCTTTCTCAATTAACCTGAAAATTGGTCAGAATGTTTGTCTTGATGAAATTTCAGATGAGTTTGAATTTGAGTCACATAGGGTCATAAACTAGGCTCATTAGATGAACTTAGAAAATTCCTTGTGGGCACTCTAGAGGCTACAATTCTTACTCAATTGACCAGAAAATTAATCAGCATGTTTGTCTTGATAAAATCTTGGATGAGTTCAAAATTGGGTCACATAGGGTCATAAACTAGGTCACTAGGTCAAATTTAAAGAAATATCTTTTGGGCACTCTAGCCGCCAAAATTCTCACTCAGTTGACCTGAAAATTAGTCAGCATGTTTATCTTGATGATATCTCAGATAGGTTCAAAATTGGGTCACATAGGGTTATAAACAAGGTCACTGGGTCACACTGAAGAAATATATTGTGGGCACTCTAGAGGCCACCATTCTTGGTTAATTAGCCTGAAAATTGCTTTACATGTTTGACTTGATATCTCGGATCGTTCAGAAATTGGGTCTTATAAACTAGGTCACCAGGTCAAATTAAAGAAATGTATTGTGGGCATTCTAGAGGCCACAATTTTTGCTCAACTGACCTGAAAATTTGCTTTACATGTTTGACTTGATATCTCGGATCGTTCAGAAATTGGGTCTTATAAACTAGGTCACCAGGTCAAATTAAAGAAATGTATTGTGGGCATTCTAGAGGCCACAATTTTTGCTCAACTGACCTGAAAATTTGTCAGCATGTTTGACTTGATGATATCTTGAATGGGTTTGAAATTGGGTCACATAGGGTCATAATCTAGGTCACTAGGTCAAATTACAGAAATAACTTGTGGGCACTCTAGAGGCGGCAATTCTTGCCCAATTCACCTGAACCTTTGTTAACAAGCTGGTCTTGATATCTTGGACCAGGTCAAATTAAAGAAATGTATTGTGGGCATTCTAGAGGCCACAGTTTTTGCTCAACATTGCTCAACATTGTCACATAGGGTCATAAACTAGGTCACTAGATCAAATTAAAGAAATACATTTTGGACACTCCAGAGGCCACATTTTCAGCTCAACTGACCAAGTGGTCAGAATGTTTGTCTTAATAATATCTGAGATGAGTTTTAAATTGGGTCATTATGACCCTGGGGTGAAATTTCACTTATTGACTCAGGTGAGCGATCCAGGGCCATCATGGCCCTTTTGTTTTACTTAAAACATTAAAGCACCTCCCATTGAATGTTGACCTCCACATATGGTGCATTTGTCACAATATAATTCTACTACTTGTCTTAATGGCAGAAAGGTCGATTGCATGTATGTCCGATATCTAAGACTTAGTTCTTTTTGTATTTTATTCCTTCCACAGCTTATCAATGTAAGTTTGTTTGCACTAAAACTTTGATTTTTTAACATTTCTTTAACACATCAAGAATATACAGTGCTCACAATTTTTGCTCTAATTTTGAAATTACATGACTTTGATTTTTGACTTTAGCTAGTCAGAAAGCTTATTTCAGAGAAAAAGGATTATCAGAATGGGATTCATATTGCTACATACTGCTCTTTGCTTATGATAAGGAATAAAGTCTCTGTTAGAAATGCTTCTGATTAAATGAAGTTTATTGCCTTGACTCAATTTGCTATTAACTCTTAACCAAACGACAAATTTTTATCCTGGACCAAATTCAAAGCACGAGCAGAAGACAAATTAAACATTGCTAATATGACTCTTTCTGCCTTTGTTAGGGTAGAAAACATTGAGGGAAAAGGAGAAAATGCTGGTTACCAGCATTTTCTCCTTTTCCCACAATGTTTTCAAAAGTCTTCTCTTTCAGGGTTGTTAAAAGTCTGGATTGTTTGGTAAAGGGTTAACCAACAGGATTAGGTTTATTTGCAGCTCTTTGGTTTAATTCAATGGTGCAAGATGGAGAGACTTTTTGTACTCAAGGTCATTCAGATAGTGAAAAAACAGCCTAACTGTGAAAGATCTGAATGCTGAATGAATCATTTTGCTTAAATGTTACTCTGGTGTTCTCTATCTAATAATAGACAAAGATTCTTAATTCTTGACTTGAATATAAAAAATTTAAATGGATTTGAATGCACCTTACTATGCAGAATTACATTTTTGTAACATAAGGTACATTTAACCCTAAACCTGACTATTCAAAGATTTAACAACCTTGAGGAAAAAGGCTTTCGAAAACATTGTGGGGGAAAATGCTGGTTACCAGTATTTTCTCTATTTAGCATAACGTTTTCTACCCTTTCAAAGGAAATTGCCATTATTTGAACTGTATTTAATTTGTCATCTGTAAATGTTTCCTATTAAGACAAGTCCAATCATTCAGATTGATTTTCATAAGTTCTTTTGTTTGCCATTTTCCACATATTTAAATCATAAACGGGCCAATAGATTTGTGTTTGGTGTGGATCACTACTAAGCTTTAAATCTACATATTTTCTTACATTTTTTACATGAATTGTGTGCTTACGTTAAAAAAATACCTGCACTCAAAGAATTTAATCTACAGCATGTCTTTCTAACAGTTTCTAATTTTAACTCTATTGAGCATAACATTTAATAGTTTTAGCTCACCTGAGCACAAAGTGCTCTGAGTGAGCTGTTGTGATCACCTGTTGTCCTGTATATGTCATGTGTTGTTAGTTGTTGGCTTGTTCAGACTTTGAAAAGCACACAATTTTCACATCTCCATGAAACTTTGGCAGGATCTTCATTTTCATAATATCAGTGTAAAGTGTAAAACTGTTCTCAAACACTAAGCCAGTAGGTCAACTTGCAGAAAAACCTTCATAAGACTGAAAGTTTTTATCTATTCTCAACAAAACTTGACCAAAATGTTTTAACAATAAACTATATCAAACTTAACGAAAAATCATGATAGGAACATATTATCTCTGCCAGTCTTTCTCAGTATGTTTGTCTCTGTAGTATCTTGGTTGTTAAAATGTCAAGTATATGGAGCTGAAACTGTTTGTTGAAAAAAGATTTAAGACTCTAGAGGCACCAGTATACATCCAATTGTTGTGAAACTATGTCAGAATGCTTACCTACTTAATGTTAAGGTTGAGTTGGAAACTAGGTCATATAGGGAAAAAAAAAACAAACCTACTCAGTCAAACTCATTTTACTCTTTACCACATGACAAAATTTTAGACTGGTCCAAATTGAAAGCATTTGCAGACAACAAAATAATTGGGACAGAAAAATTGAAATTTATTGTAATGGTAGAAAACATTGTGGGAAAAGGAGAAAATGCTGGTTACCAGCATTTTCTCCTTTTCCCACAATGTTTTCAAAAGGATTCTTTAACAGGGTCGTTAAAAGTCGGGATTGTGTGGTAAAGGGTTAAAGAAAAATCTTGGTCAGATGTGACAGATTTTACCATTGTGCTTCACTTTGTTACAATGCTTGTCATTGTACTTTGAAACTTGATTGAAAACTGTGTCAATTTATTGCTATATGAAATCTCTTGGTAACATTCTAGAAGCCACAGTATTTTATAGTCATATGGAAACTCATTTTATGGTTCTGACAGCCAGTTTTTATCTAGTCTATGAAACTGTACAATGTTGTTGCTCACGATGAGATCTAGGTTAAGCACAAAATTAGTTTATGTGGTACATACAAAAACCTAGGTCACTGTCATAGGGATACCCAGGATTAGGATATTTATACGCACAGTGAGGCATGCAGTGCCGATGAGGGAAGGACCGGGAGGGTGGCATTTATTTGTAATGTATAAAGGATTCCCTAGTCATCAATGCGTCAATTAAACCCATCTGATCAGTTTGAAAAGCCCACATATTTAGAGAAAAATCAATACATGTATATGATATTGTGATTTACAACTTCGGCTGCAGATTTTTTTTTTATATGCACATATGTATTGTGCATAATGGGTGCTACGTCCTTGACTGTGTAGGTTAAATTATTGAAAAATCTTGTTAAGAATCCAGAAGCCACAGTTTTCATTTAAGCATCAGCAAACTTTGCAAAAATGCTTGTCGGCAAATTATCAATGCCAGCTAGAGGACTGGATTATGTTGGATCAAAATCCATTCCTTTTTGTCAAGTTGTTTGAACAAGCCATATTTTCTACCCAATACTAATGACAATTTGTTCGGGTCTCTCTCGCCATGACCTGTTGGCAGAGTTTAACATTTTCTTTATACTAGGTCAAAAACTATGCAAGTGAGTGATAAGGACCTAACAGTCTCCTTGTTACTGATATTCTATAACCTAAATTTGGTCTTTGCTGCTAATCAATATCTTGTTTCTAAAACTTAACACACCTAACTCATGCTAAATGAATCTCTTTGCCTAACTGTGACACCTTGACTCAATGCTGAATGAATATTTTTTGCCTAACTTTGACACTTTCAAGTTCTCTTCCTATCAATAATCAAAGAGTTAAAGTTTAACCAGAATATTAAAACTGTTTAAATGTGTTTGTATGTATCTTACTATGCAGATTTATATTCTGTAACATAATGTAACAACAAAATTGTAGACTTGTCTAAATTGAAAGCATTTACAGATGATAAACTAAAGATGGTTCACACAAAGGAATTTGGTTTAGAAAGAGTGGAAAACTCTGTGGGAAATGGAGAAAATGCTGCTTTCCATTTCCTTCTATTATTTTGAGGCCCTTTTCCTCAGGATCATTAAAACGGGGGATTGTTTGATAGAAGGTTAACCCTTTACCACGCAATCCAAACAAACCCTGTAGAAACTGCCTTTTGAAAACATTGCAGGAAAAGGAGAAAATGCTGGTAACCAGCATTTTCTACTTTTCTCAAAATGTTTTCTATCCTTCCCAAATCAAATTTCAAATTTTAGCCACATTTGATTTGTCGTCTGCAAATGCTTTCAATTTGGATCAGTCTAAAATTTTGTTGTTTGGTAAAGAGTTAAGGAGACAAATCGGTACAGAGAGTACAAGGCTCATTTAACCCTTTACCACACAATTCTAAGTTTTAATGACCCTGAAGAAGAAGGCTTTTGAAAACATTGTGAGAAAAGGAGAAAATGCTGGTGATCAGCATTTTCTCCTTTTTCCACAATGTTTTCTACCCAATCTAAGACAGAAACCATCATATGAGCTATATTTATTTTGTCGTCTGCAAATGCTTTCAATTTGGTCTAGTCGAAAATTTGTTGTTTGGTAAAGAGATAACTCTTTGCAGGTGATCCCATCTTTTAACAACCCTGCGATATAAAGCTTTTGGTGTAAAAAGAGGAAATTGCTGGTTACCAGCATTTTCTCCTTTTCCCACAATTTTTTCTACCCTTTCTACCTAGAAAAATACTACTGTTTGAGCCACACTTAATTTTTTCAGTGAACAAGTCTCAAATTTTGTCATTTGAACGACAAAATTTTAGACCAGTCCAAATTGAAAGCATTTGCAGATGACAAATGTGACTAAAACATTGAAATTTGTTTAGGGAAGGTTAGAAAACATATTGGGAAAAGGAGAAAATGCTGGTTACCAGCATTTTCTCCTTTTCCCACAACGTTTTCAAAGAGCTTTTTCTTCAGGCTCGTTAAAACCCGTGATTGTTTGGTAAAGAATTTAAGATCCTTGAAAATACATTGTTACGATACTTCTATTCCATTGTTACTTATGATAATGATTTCTTTTTTTGTATGCATTTTGCTTTAGCCATTATAAGCTTCAGAGGATTTTTGCTACAAATTGTGGTTATTAATTTTTAGATGTGACTAGTTTGATAATGCCACAATATTGGTGCCATAAATATGAATGAATTATTAAATAATTTTTGTGAAAGTGATTTTGTCATGCAGAGATACCTCTTGTCAAACAAATGAAATTTTCAACTTTTTACAATTTTAACTCAAAATTTTAGACCAGTCCAAATTGAAAGCATTTGCAGATGACAAAAAGATGTGGCTCAAAAATTGAAATTGGTTTTCAGAGGGGTAGAAAACATTGTGGGAAAAGGAGAAAATGCTGGTTACCAGCATTTTCTCCTTTTTCCATAATGTTTTCAAAAGACTTTTTTCTCAGGGTCATTAAAATTCAGGGTTGTGTGGTAAAGGGTTAAGTTTGAAAGGAATAGAAAATTTGTTCATAATGTTAATTTGAAAGATAATTCAATATTTTCAGAAATAGCTTTCCTATTGTTGAGAATGTTGATTCACTTAGTGACTTTACGTTAACCCTTTACCACACAATCCCATGTTTTAACAACTTTAAGAAAATGGCTTTCGAAAACATTGTGGTGGAAAAAAAGAAAATGGTGGTAACTAGCCCTTTGCCCTTGTCCCACAATGTTTTCTACCCCTCCAAAAACAAATTTTGATTTTATAATGTCACATTCATTTTGTGAACTGCCGATGCTTTCAGTTTGGACAAGTCTAAATTTTGTTGTTTGGTACAGAGTTAAAGGAGCCTAGACATGGATTTTTTGTCGTAAATCAAGATTTATGTTCATGTCCATAATATTTTTTTCAATTTTAAGCTGGAAAGTTACATTAAGTAAAAAGGTGCATTTTATTACAAGGTTGTCACTTTGCAGTCAGAAACTGTCTATGAGCCCATATATCTGACATCACTGTACCTGCCCAACATAATAGTCTTATGTTATTGATCTTTTACTATTTCATCAAACCTTTGCAGATCCCTGTGCAAAATCTCAAAATACCTTCCAAGGCTACTTTTCACTTTAACCCTTTACCAGATGACGAAATTTTAGCTTTGTCCAAATTGAAAGCATTTGCAGACAACAATTTCATTGGTGCTCAAATGGTGCAATTTTTCTTTGATAGGATAGAAAACATTGTGGGAAAAGCAGAAAATGCTGGTTACCAGCATTTTCTCCTTTTCCCACAGTGTTTCCAGAGGACTTCATTCCCAGGGTCGTTAAAAGGTGGCATTGTGCGGTAAAGGGTTAAGTCTTTATCATAGACAAAACTTGCAACTAGCCCAAATTCAAAGCATTGTAAATGTCAAAATAAATGTGACTCAAAAATTAAAATTCATTTTGGGCAATGTAGAAAACATCGTGGAAAAAGGAAGAAAATGCTGGTGACAAGCATTTTTCCTTTTCCAAATTTTTTTTAGCTCACCTGAGCACTTCAGTGCTCATGGTGAGCTATTGTGATCGTGCTGTGTCCGTTGTCAACGTTTTACCCTGTGTACGCTCTAGAGGCCATATTTTCAGTCCAATCCTCATGAAACTTGGTAGGAATGTTTGTCTTGATAAAATCTGGGACGAGCTCGAAATTGGGTCATGTGGGGTCAAAAACTAGGGCACTAGGTCAAATCTTCAAAAAACCTTGTGTACGCTCTAGAGGCCACATTTTCAGTCAGATACTTGTGAAATTTGGTCAGAATGTTTGTCTTGATAAAATCTGAGACAAGTTCGAAATTGGGTCATGTGAGGTCAAAAACTAGGTCACTAGGTCAAATCTTAGAAAAACATTGTGTACGCTATAGAGGCCACATTTTCAGTTGGATCCTTGTGAAATTTGGTCAGAATGTTTGTCTTGATAAATCTGGGATGAGCTCGAAATTGGGTCATGTGGGGTCAAAAACTAGGTCACTAGGTCAAATCTTAGAAAATTCTTGTGTGCACTCTAGAGGCCACATTTTCAGTCAGATACTTGTGAAATTTGGTCAGAATGTTTGTCTTGATAAAATCTGAGACAAGTTCGAAATTGGGTCATGTGAGGTCAAAAACTAGGTCACAAGGTCAAATCTTAGAAAAACCTTGTGTACGCTCTAGAGGCCACATTTTCAGTCCGATCCTCATGAAACTTGGTCAGAATGTTTGTCTTGATAAAATCTGGGATGAGTTTGAAATTGGGTCATGTGGGGTCAAAAACCAGGTCACTAAGTCAAATCTTTGAAAAACTTTGTGTGCACTCTAGAGGCCACATTTTCAGTCAGATACTTATGAAACTTGGTCAGAATGTTTGTCTTGATAGAATCTCAGATGAGTTCAAAATTGGGTCATGTGGGGTCAAAAACTAGGTCACTAAGTCAAATCTTAGAAAAACATTGTGTGCGCTCTAGAGGCCCCATTTTCAGTCAGATACTTGTGAAATTTGGTCAGAATGTTTGTCTTGATAAAATCGCGGATGATTTTGAAATTGGGTCATGTGGGGTCAAAAACTAGGTCACTAGGTCAAATCTTAGAAAACCTTGTGTACACTCTAGAGGCCACATTTTCAGTCACATACTTGTGAAATTAGGTCAGAATGTTTGTCTTGATAAAATCTGGGATGAGCTCGAAATTGGGTCATGTGGGGTCAAAAACTAGGTCACTAGGTCAAATCTTCGAAAACCTTGTGTACGCTCTAGAGGCCACATTTTCAGTCAGATACTTATGAAACTTGGTCAGAATGTTTGTCTTGATAAAATCTGAGACGAGTTCAAAATTGGGTCATGTGGGATCAAAAACTAGGTCACTAGGTCAAATCGTGGGAAAACCTTGTGTACGCCTTAGAGGCCATATTTTTAGTCAGATACTTGTGAAATTTGGTCAGAATGTTTGTCTTGATAAAACCTGAGACGAGTTTGAAATTGGGTCATGTGGGGTCAAAAACTAGGTCACTAAGTCAAATCTTCGAAAAACCTTGTGTGCGCTCTAGAAGCCACATTTTCAGTCAGATACTTATGAAACATGGTCAGAATGTTTGTCTTGATAAAATCTCGGATGAGTTCGAAATTTTTTGTCTTGATGATATCTCTGATAAGTTCAAAATTGGGTCACATAGGGTCATAAACAATGTCATTGGGTCACATTGAAGAAATGCCTTTTGGGCACTCTAGAGGCCACAATTCTAGCTAGATTGACCTGAAAATTGGTCTACATATTTGACTTGATAATATCTCGGATCAGTTAGAAATTGGATCTCATAGGATCATAAACTAGGTCACTGGGTCAAATTCAAGAAATGTATTGTGGGCACTGTAGAGGCCACAGTTTTTTGCTCAACTGACTGAAAATTTGTCAGCATGTTTGACTTGATGATATCTTGAATGGATTTGAAATTGGACCACATAGGGTCATAATCTAGGTCACTAGGTCAAATTACAGAAACCTCTTGTGGGCACTCTAGAGGCGGCAATTCTTACCCAATTCACCTGAACCTTGGTCAACAAGTTTGTTTTGATGATTCGGATGAGTTTGAAATATGGTCACATAGGGTCATAAACTAGGTCACTAGGTCAAATTGAAGAAAGACATTTTGGACATTCCGGAGGCGACATTTTGGACACTCCGAAGGCCACATTTTCAGCTCAGTGGACCTGACAATTGGTCAGAATGTTTGTCTTAATAATATCTCAGATGAGTTTTAAATTGGGTCATTATGACCCTGGAGTGAAATTTGGCCTATTGACTCAGGTGAGCAATCCAGGGCCATCATGGCCCTCTTGTTTTTTCAGAGGCTGAAATTCTCCCGAAGGTTGTTAAAACTTGGGGATTGTGTGGCAAAGGGTTGATAGATTTTTCTTTGTTTCCCATGTCTCGTAGTATAATTGATGGTTTGCATTTACTATTGCCTGAAATTCTGTAATAAAATTTTTTTATGGTCATGAAGATCTAGACAGCCCGCCCTAAAACATGCATTCATACTGTAGATCTATATTGTACAACAGTTTCCAAGTTTGAAGATTGTATGCAAGGCACTATTCTTGATGTAGTAAAAAAAACTTGATTGTTCTTGACCAGAGCTTACAACCTCTTGTTATTATACCCCCGCAAACGAAGTTTGTGCGGGGTATACTGGAATCAGCCTGTCGGTCGGTCGGTCATGTGGTCGGTCGGGCGGTCGGTCTGTCTTCAAAATCTTGTCCGGACAACTCCTCCTACAGTTTCTGTCTGATTCACTTTAAACTTGGCAGAAGTGTTCATTAGGAGCTGTAGATGTGCAAGACACACATTTTGTAAAAATTCCATCAAGAATTACTGAGTTATTGCCCCTGATTTGACTTAAAAATGCTTGTCCGGACAACTCCTCCTACAGTTTCTGTCTGATTCACTTTAAACTTGGCATAAGTGTTCATTAGGAGCTGTAGATGTGCAAGACACACATTTTGTAAAAATTCCATCAAGAATTACTGAGTTATTGCCCCTGATTTGACTTAAAAATGCTTGTCCGGACAACTCCTCCTACAGTTTCTGTCTGATTCACTTTAAACTTGGCAGAAGTGTTCATTAGGAGCTGTAGATGTGCAAGACACACATTTTGTAAAAATTCCATCAAGAATTACTGAGTTATTGCCCCTGATTTGACTTAAAAATGCTTGTCCGGACAACTCCTCCTACAGTTTCTGTCTGATTCACTTTAAACTTGGCAGAAGTGTTCATTAGGAGCTGTAGATGTGCAAGACACACATTTTGTAAAAATTCCATCAAGAATTACTGAGTTATTGCCCCTGATTTGACTTAAAAATGCTTGTCCGGACAACTCCTCCTACAGTTTCTGTCTGATTCACTTTAAACTTGGCATAAGTGTTCATTAGGAGCTGTAGATGTGCAAGACACACATTTTGTAAAAATTCCATCAAGAATTACTGAGTTATTGCCCCTGATTTGACTTAAAAATGCTTGTTCGGACAACTCCTCCTACAGTTTCCGTCTGATTCACTTTAAACTTGGCATAAGTGTTCATTAGGAGCTGTAGATGTGCAAGACACACATTTTGTAAAAATTCCATCAAGAATTACTGAGTTATTGCCCCTGATTTGACTTAAAAATGCTTGTCCGGACAACTCCTCCTACAGTTTCTGTCTGATTCACTTTAAACTTGGCAGAAGTGTTCATTAGGAGCTGTAGATGTGCAAGACACACATTTTGTAAAAATTCCATCAAGAATTACTGAGTTATTGCCCCTGATTTGACTTAAAAATGCTTGTCCGGACAACTCCTCCTACAGTTTCTGTCTGATTCACTTTAAACTTGGCATAAGTGTTCATTAGGCGTTGTAGATGTGCAAGATGCAACTTTCGTGAAAATTCTATGAAGAATTAATGAGTTATTGCCCCTGATTCACATTTAAAATGCTTGTCCGGACAACTCCTCATACAATTTCAGTCCGATTCGCTTTATACTTGGCAGAAGTGTCCATTTGGAGTTGTAGATGTGCAAGACACACATTTTGTAAAAATTCCATCAAGAATTACTGAGTTATTGCCCCTGATTTGACTTAAAAATGCTTGTCCAGACAACTCCTCCTACAGTGTCTGTCTGATTCACTTTAAGGAGGTCTTTTCTGTCATATGTATAGTTGGCCAACATTATGCAAAAAGGCACCTTTGGACATTTGCAACAAGTTTGGATTCAGACCAGCCGCTGTGTCTCAGACATATTATCAGATCATGGTCTGCACTTTTTTACACTCATTTAGTTTTGTGTCCAATTAAATTGATACTTTGCATAAATATTCGCCAGGAGCGGTAGAGGTTCAAGATGCATTTTTCTCAAATGTTTGCCAAATTAATTACCCCTGAATTTACTCAAAACTTCTTGTCCAGAGAACTATTCCTTCAGTTTAAGTCTTATTCACTTGATATTTGTCATGATATTCACCAGGAGCAGTAGATGTGCAAAGCACAAATTTCATGAGTGTTGGCCTAATGATTACGGAGTTATTGCCCCTAAATTGACATTGCAGAGTTATTGCCCCTGTGACATGAAATATAGGGGCGGGGGTATTTATCACCTTTAGTGATAGTTATTCTAGTTTATTTTAGAACATACATGTACATGATAAACAATACTGGTAAACACTGTGATTTGCTTTCCAGAGCTTGGCATTTTTGGATTCCTCCCTGTCTATAAGTACCACCTGTAATAGCCAAAAGTAAGTTTTAGATTTGATTGGCACTCTAGGAAAAAGGGGTTTAATCTCTGTGATGCATTATACCAAGCAAGTCATCATAATGATATTATTATTATGGATCCATAAAACTAATTAATTTTTGTCTAACAAACGACAGAATAATTGGGTAGAATTTGATCCTTGGACATGTAGAAAATTGACCCGTAGGAAAAAGTTTAAACCAAGGTCAACCTGCACAGACTGTGCAGGCTGACCTGGGTGGGTATTTTTTGCAGATGCATCAAACCTCCTTTTCACACAGCATTGCTCATTTTTTTTTAAATCACCTAGTTGCCGCAGTTTCAAAATTAATTTTTGTCATGTTATTTACAAGGGTGTCTTCCCATTTGTCCCACATTTTAAAAAACCAATAAGGACTTACCTGTATGGGTTAGGGGTGATATAAGGGTAAGTGTGAATATAGTCTGTATCAAACAGATTTATTTGGGAGGCTCTAGTTTTGTACAATTTGCAATATAGAACAAATTAAAGAATTACTAGTATCTCTTTTCATGCAAACAGTTTTTCCACCTTTAAGAAACCATATAATAGATACTAAGACAATTGCCTTCTACTGTAATCTTTTTAGCTATAGACAATAAACACAAATGTAAAAAAAATGAATAAAGAAGTAAAGTTAAATTTTGGATTTTTTCACACATAATTTGCCTCTAACGACTAGTATTGATACAGACTATAGTTTTAAAATAGCCCTCGGCAAAGATTATCTATGCCCTTACTTGTACCAATTCCCATTTGTCCCACATTTATAATTTGGTCTAAAAATCAAAATGTGGGACAAATGGGATTAAACCTTTACAAGATATATATATACACATGCAGAGCTCCAGATAAGAGGGAGTGATGGTATTCTAAATCCATTATTTCTCATCCAAATCCTATGTTGTGGGTACTCATTAGATGAGACGATTCTAATGAGTGCCCATAACATAGGGTTTAGTGGAGAATAACTAATATTTTCTACTTTGAAATCAAAATCACATCTGGAACTCTGTTGTAACATGTACTTTAAACTCGGCCATATTAAGAACATTTAAAAAATTCAAATTAAATGTTTCATAGATAATGGGACTTGTCTGTAAGTGAATGGAAAACATTGTGAGAAAAGGAGAAAATTCTTCATTCCCTACATTGTTTGCAAAAGCCTTCTTCCTTGGTTTAGAAAGAGGGTACCATTATCATCTTGTAAAAGTTTTATCTTTCTTTACAGATTTATATACTTTTAACCAAATGGTTTCTAGCATTTTATAAGAACATTTTTCCCAGAAGATGTTTACAAATTACAAACATCAAAACTTTCCGCAATTACAAGACGATTTAGATGCTATTCACCATATTTTCAGTCGCCAATCAGCCATTCCCAAGCCATATGTCAGTGATGTGAACAAGATACTGGCACAAAAGTCCAAAGACTTTGGCTTCACAAAGTAAGTGACTTCAATTCTTTTTATCAATTTTTTTTTTTTTGAATCCTGAGTTTATTTTGCACTTTCTAAAATAAATTTGCAGCAGACAGCTGTAACTAGCATTATCTCACAATGTTTTTAAAACCTTTAATTCCACAGGGTTCTTAACCCTTTACCACATGATGCTTTAGAAAGAAAGCTTTTGAAAAAATTGTGGGAAAAGGAGAAAATGGTAGCAACCAGTATTTTCACCTGTTCCTACAATGTTTTCTACCCTTCCAAAGGCAAATCACATCCTTTGAATTAAATTACATTGTTGTCTGAAAATGCTTTCGGTTTGGACAAATCTAAAATTCTGTCATCCGGTTAAGAGTTAAAACATGAAATTGTTTGGTAAAGGGTTAAATTTGTTAGGAACTGTTCAAATATCCATAACTAAATTAACTCTCTCACTAACATAGACAGCTACTGTGACCGGCTCAAATCAAGATCAATCTGTACAAAACATGAAGTCTAATTTTGGCTGTAGATTATCCATTCTTTGATTCCAACCTATGGCTACCACAGGAGACAATCACGTGGCTTTTTTTTTGATATGCTGCATGGAAAAATGGTGGAATTTCAAACCAGATGGTTTTCCATGGGAGTGTCCTTGGGCAAGACACTTCAGAGCCCTAGCCTAGTACTGGTGAAACCCAGGAAATACGTAAGTATGTGAGCTGTTGCCGTCATATGACTGAAATATTGTTGAAAGTGGCGTAAAACACCATTCAATCAATCAATCAATCAATCAAACCAGATAGTAGTTGCTTGTTGCTAATTTCATTGGATAAAGTGTGATTTTTTTTTTTCACAGTTGTTGTTCAGGTGGTAATGGAGAGTTTCAGACCTCGATGATGTTATTTAAAGATATGGACATGGAAACAGACTATATGCGTCGTGTTGACCCATCCTTCAAATTCTGCATGGTCTGCATTACTGTTCTCTTCAACTGTGTTGGAATTGTTCAACTTATTATTATGCCGAGGTAGGTAGGTTTACCACACAGTCCCAATTTTAAATAACCCTGACTGAAAAAACTTTTGAAAACATTATTAGAGAAGGAGAAAATGCTTATAATCTCATTGTCTCCTTTCCCCTCAATGTTTTCATGCCTTTCAGAGTTAAATTGCATTTTTTGAGCCACATGCAATTTATTGTCTGCAAATGCTTTCAATTTGGACTTGTCTAAAATATTGTCGTCTGGTAAAGAGTTAAAGATATATGGACATGGAAACAGACTACATGCCTCTTGTTGACCCATCCTTTAACCCTTTACCATACGACAAAATTTTGGACCAGACCAAGTTGAAAGCATTTGCAGACGGCTAATTAAATGTAACTTAAATGATTATTTCTGTCTTCGTAAGGGTAGAAAACATCATGGGAAAAGGAGAAAATGCTGGGTACCAGCATTTTCTCCTTTTCCCACAATGTTTTCAAAAGGCTTCTTTCCCGGGGGCGTCAAAAGGCGGCATTGTGCGGTAAAGGGTTAAATTCTGCATGGTCTGCATCAGTGTTCTCTTTACCTGTGTTGGAATTATTCAACTTATTATTATGCCTAGGTAGGTGAAATTAGAGAAGGGGCCCATACAGGAATGTAGAAAAGATAAAGCCCTTTTGGATTAGTCAGCAGAGTTCCTGCCCCTTCAGCACTTTCTTTTTGTGTTTTGCCCCTTCCCCTTTATACTTTAAAATCCAACTTGTAAAACAAAAAGAAAAAAAAAAGAAACTAAAAATAACCATTATTTCATTGGATGTGCAAAATTATCTTGATGCAGAAAGAGTTGCCAAGGAGAATAAATATACCATCTTATGTCCAGTACAAAAGCACAATGTGTTTCAATGTATATCTATGTATGAGCCATGCTGTGGCAAAATGGGGTTTAACCCTTAACCACAAAACCCCGGGTTGTAACGACCCAAAGAAAAATCCTTTTGAAAATATTGTGGGAAAAGGAGAAAATGCTGGTAATCAACATTTTCTCCTTTTCCCACAATGTTTTGTACCCTTTCAAAAAGAAATTGTAATTTTTGAGTCACATTTATTTTGTCGTCTGCAAATGCTTTGAATTTGGACGAGTCTAAAATTTTGTCGTTTGGTATCTTTATGAAGGCTATCAGCCAAAATATCAAAATAAGGTGGTGTATAATTATAAATAAGAGATATTTATAGACTTTAAAAGCACAGTATACATATAGGGGTCAAAAGTAAACAAGGTGTGTAAAATGTGTTTTGTAAAAAATGCAGAAAATAGAATTTTGAAGCCAGGTAAAAAGTTAACAAAAGAAAGAGCAACTTGGAAAATTTTTACCTGGTATAAAAATTCATTTTTTGCCAGCGACTAGCATGTGGACCAACCATTATATAACAGATTGTCATCTTCACAGTGATTTCCATCCTTTTAATTGTTATGATGTAAATTTAAAAGAATTTGGACACCTGCATTCTTTACTTTTGACAACCACTGGGCCTTTAAGTTCCCATCAGAATTATCTTTCATTGTGATATTTCAGTCCAGCAGCTGTGATAACCTGGTTTTGTATTGGTGAATTGTTTTTCCTGACGTCAGTCTTTGCATGTTTTGCCGAAAGTTTTGTGGTGAGTATTGTAAAGTGTTTGTTTATCATACTGTCACCTCTCCTGAAAGGGCCACGTGACATATGAAGCATCTTTATCTTGCACAGTTATCATATCTTGCAGTTAGACAATTGGTATACATCCTTCCAAGGCACCAGGCACATGTACATTATGGTAAACTTTAACCCTATACCCTACAACCTAAACCCTGAGTAAGAAGTCCTTTGAAAACATTGTGCAAAAAGGAGAAAATGCAGCTGGTAACCAGCATTTTCTCCTTTTCTCACAATATTTTCAACCCTTTCACTTGAGCCACGTTTGATTTGTCGTCTGCATATGCTTTGAATTTGGACAAGTCTAAAATTTGGTTATCTGTTAAATAGTGTTCACTTGCTGGTTTCACATGAACATGCCATATAAGAACAACCGCTTCTGGCACTCGTGAGAAGACCCACAGTTAATTGATGTTTATTTGTTTGTGTGTATGGTGTTTTAGCATCATTTTCAACATTAGATCAGTTATATCGCAGCGGTCAGTGCACCTATCCATGCTTTCTTTTACAAGTACCATGCACAATATACCTCCAAAGCCACTGGCTGCTTTGCTGCATATCCATGATTGAGACAATTATCAGCAATAAAAGAGGAATGAATCATGTTGCAATGACTATCATCAAACCCCAGAAAGCTATCTGCAGAGCTGGGGATTTGAAACAGCAACCCGCTGGTCTAGAGTCCTCTACAGACTGTGCTACTGAGCTCAGGTTGTTAATTGATGCAAAAAAAGATTTATATCTGACTTATTGATAGATGTACATGATCTTTAATTCCAGAAAATATCTAAATGCACACAGCCTGTAGTCAAGATATCACGCTGTATTGTGGAGAAACATTGGATACGGACCCTCCTTGCATTTATAAGTGTTTTAATGCTAGCTGTGATGTCCTCAGTGTCAGTGGTAAGTGTAGTTAATCTCTCTACCGGACAATAAAATTTTAGACTCGTCCACTTTGAAAACACTTTCTGACTACGAAATAAATATGGCTCTAATGATGAAATTTTTCAATTGAAGGGTAAAAAACATTGTGTTTCCAGCATTTTCTCCTTTTTCCACAATCTTTTCAAAAGCTTTATTCCTCAGGGTAGTTAAAACACAGGATTACTTTGTAAATGGTCGACTCTCTACAAGATGACAAAATTTTAGACCTTTTTGAAACTTTGTATAATTATCAGCCATGGACAGTAAATTTTTTTATGTGCAAGATGTAATTTTTAGATATTTTAATGTGTTAAACAGTTATTTCCCTTTGAATATGGAACATTTTTCGCATTCACCATTTATCAAACAATCCTGTATTTTAATGACCCTGAGGAAGAAGTCCTTTGAAAACATTGTGGGAAAAGGAGAAAATGCTGGTAACCAGCATTTTCTCCTTTTCCCACAATGTTTTCTACACTTTTTAGGTAGAATTTCATCATTTTAGTCACATTTTTTGCAGTCTGGTAAAGAGTTAAACACATTACATTGCACATTAAATCTTATCTATCAAACCTTTGAGGGGTCATCAAGTCATCCTTTCTACTTTTTTTCAAGAAATATCAGATATAAATGAATCACACTCTGTGAAAAGAGTGCTTAGTGCATCTGCAAAAAGTATCGACCCATGTCAGCCTGCACAGTCCGTGCAGGTTAACCTGGGTAAAAATTTTTTTGTATCGGTCAATTTTTTTGGATGTCAAAGAACCAGTCTACCTTATAATTTAGTTGGTTGTGATACAAAATGGACTTTACTGATCCATAATTATATGATGATTTGCCAGGTATAATGCATCATGGAGATGATTATGCATGCCTTAAAACCACCTTTTGCCAGAGCATGTCTCGTATAAAATGTAGGATTTTTCAAGTTTTGACATGGGCTAACTACCTGTAGTTGTGATATACATAATGGAATCCCTAAACTTACACTAATGTTTTTCTTTCATATCAGGGCGGATGCAATGATGTTGACCATAAAACAAACATTACACTGTATACAGAGGCAGATCATGTGAATGCTTGTAGTTATCTGATAGTGAGTTATGTTTTATTTATTGTTAGCTAGTGAGTTATGCTTTATTAATTTTTAGCTCACCTGAGCATGAAGTGCTCAAGGTGAGCTTTTGTTATTGTGCTGTGTCTGGCACCAGTTGTGTTTTGTCAACTTTTACCTTGTGTATGCTCAGAGTACATATGTATGCTCTAGAGGCCACATTTTCAGTCTGATACTCATAAAAATTGGTCAGAATGTTTGTTAATAATATATCAGACAAGTTTGAAAATGGGTCACATCAGGTCAAAAAGTAGTTCACATTGAGAAAACTTAGGAAAACCTTGTGTACACTCTTAAGGCTGCATCTTCATTCCAAACTCATTTGAGTTAGACAGGAGTTTCGTCTTGATGATATCTATGTCGAGATTGAAAATAGGCCGTATTGGGTTAAAAAGTCACAGAGACAAATTCTAGAAAAAGCTTGCATACACTCAAGACCCCACATTTTCAGTCTGTTTCTTATGAAAGCTTGTCTATCTTAGGAGTGATTGGAAATCGGTCATATTTGGTCAGAAGGCTCAGGTGAGCAACTTCAGGGCCATCATGGCCCTCTTTTTAGCTTGGCTGTTTTCGAAGAAAATGTTGAGGTATTGTTGTAGCCCTGATGTCTGCAATGTAGTCTGCGTTGTCTTGCAAAAACTGTGACATTTTATAATATCTGTGTTAATACATAGATATTTACTTCAAACACAGAGAGGTTGTTAACTACCAAAAGGGGAACCCATACAACAGGGGAAGGCAACCATCAAAATATTTTTGAAACAGCTATGTCCCTTTTGGGACTTAGATATTTACTAAAGATATTTACTTCAATCTCAGACAAGTTGTTCTCTTTCAAAGTGCTCCAGATGAGCTTTTGTGATCATGCTGTTTCTGTTGTCGGTCATGCGATCATCAACAATTACCTTGTGTGCACACTAGAGGCCACAATTTCAGTCCAACACTTATGAAACTTGGAATGTTTGTTGTGATGATATCTTGGACAAATTGGGTTAGCTAGGGTTAAAAATTAGGTCTCAGGGAAAAATCTTAGAAATACCTTGTGTGTACTCTAGAGGCTACATTTTCAATCTTCATGAAAATGGTCAGAATGCTTGTCTTTAGGATTTCTGGGACAAGTTCAAAATTGGGTCATGTTGGGTAGAAAATTGGGTCACTGGGACAAATCTTAGTAGAACCTTGTGTGCACTCTAGAGGCCACATTTTCAGTCTGAAACTCATGAAATTTAATCAGCATGTTTGTCTTGATTATATTTATGCCCCCCTTCAACGAAGTGGGGGTATATTGCTTTGCACATGTCAGTCGATCCGTTGGTCGGTCCGTCGGTAGACCTTACCTTGTCCGGATAATAACTAGACACAGAATTGACCTAGGTTCATCAAATATGGCACAGACATGTGTCTCAGAGTGTAGATGATCCCTATTGATTTTGAGGTCAATCAGTCAAATGTCAAGGTCACAGTGACCGTCAACATATTTATATATATAGACCAAACCTTATCCGAAAGATAACTAGACACAGAATTGACCTAAGTTAATCAAATTTGGCACAGAAATGTGTCTTGGAGTGTAGATGATCTCTATTGATTTTGAGGTCAATCGGTCAAATGTCAAGGTCACAGTGACCGTCAACATGTTGATATAGAGACCAAACCTTGTCTGGATGATAACTAGACACAGAATTGACCTAAGTTCGTCAAATTTGGCACAGACATTTGTCTCGGAGTGTAGATGATCCCTATTGATTTTGAGGTCAATCGGTCAAATGTCAAGGTCACAGTGACCGTCAACATGTTGATACATAGACCAAACCTTGTCCAGATGATAACTAGACACAGAATTGACCTAGGTTCATCAAATTTGGCACAGACATTTGTCTCGGAGTGTAGATGGTCCCTATATATTTTGAGATTAATCCATCAACGGTCCAGGTCACAGTGGCCTTCAACTTAATGATATATAGACCAAACCTTGTCCAGATGATAACTAGACACAGAATTGACAATAGGTTCTTCAAATTCTGTACAGATATTTATCTCAGAGTGTAAATGATCCCTATCGATTTTGAGATTAATCCATCGAAGGTCAAGGTCACAGTGGCCTTCAGCTTAATGATATATAGACCAAACCTTGTCCAGATGATAGCTACACACAGAATTGACCTAGGTCCTTCAAATTCTGTACAGGTATTTATCTTGGAGTGTAAATGATCCCTATCAATTTTAAGATTAATCCGTGAAAGGTCAAGGTCACAGTGACCACCAGATGATTCAGGGCCCGCGCTGCCGTTCGCCACTTGAGCCATTTGCTAAAAAAAAATTAAAGTGTCTCAAAAATCATATGTGGCTCAACTTATGGCTCCAACATTTTATTCGCGTATTATCAGGGACGTAGTAAGCAGCGAAGTCGACTGGGAAAAAGTGGAAGTCAAACGCGCGTGCCGAGAAGAAAATCAATAACCCAGTCTATGTATCGGCGACTGTTTAAAATCTTGTATGTATACACACGGCGGTGTGTATAGTTATGCGAACTGTTGACAGATTATCACGTTTAACAGTTGAAGTGGGCTATAAATCAGACAATTAAAGGATGTTAATTACTTGATTAGCGATTATTGCCGATGCATGTCGGTACTTTGACCCATCTTCAATTAAAGATGGACTTGTCAACAAATTATAAACTTAAATACCTAGAACTAATACACACAGATTTTAGCTTCACTTACAATTACCTTAATCCTTTCCTGAGATGACATCGATATTTCCCAATCAGTTCTTTTGATATCAGTTTATGAACTGTGCCACTTCCTGTATCATTGTGGCAGTAGGGGGGCATGACTGTTTTACAAACAGACATCTTGTTTTAACCAAGTTTGAAACTGTGATTTTAGATAAAAAGGTAGGTCATAAACACTCGTTTGTTCACATCATCACATCCAGAATGTCTTCACTTTTATCAATCCTAGATGACTGTACTCTGGTGAGCACTGTAGGGCCAAGGGCCCTTGTAACATTTATTCGTCGATAAGGAGAAAATTCTGGTCACTGACAATTTCTCTTTTTCCATGTTTTCAGATGGCTCTTGCCTGAGGGTCTTTCAAACATGGCATAATTCAGTAATGTAATCTATATGACATCTTTTTTTAATTTTCAGTACACAGTGGTGTGTGTGATGTGTGTATTGCTGAGTGCCAGTATATTCCTCAACATTTCCTTCCTTCTGAAGTTAGGTGTTTCCTTGATCGTGTTTATAGTGTACAATGTTCTCTTCCATGTGGGCCATAATTGGGTCTTACCTGAGTCCAATAATTATACAGGGTAAGTGTGTTTTACATATACCTACTTAGATTGTATATCTATACAGGGTGTGTGTTTTACCTGTACTTTTACAGGTCCTACCCAAGTTCTATATCTATACAAGGTGAGTGTGTTTTACATGTACTTACACTGGTTTATCCCAGTCTTATATCTATACAAGGCTAGTGTGTTGTATAAATATTCATAGAGGTCCAGTCTCAATCCTATATCTACAAGGTGATTAAATTTTATTTGACATGTTAACACATTTTACAAAACTCTTATATGAGCTGTGCTCTGTAAAAAGGGGGCTTAATGCATCTGCACAAGGTATTGACCCATGTCAGCCTGTGCAATCCGCACAGGCTGATCTCAGTCGAAACTTTTTGCTATTTGTCAATTTTCTGCATGTCCAAGGACCACTTTTCCTTAAAATTCAGTCAGTTGTTAGTCTAAATGGATTTTACAGATCCATAATTATATGATGACTTACTCGGTATAATGCATCACAGAAATGCAATAAGCCCCCATCTGCCAGAGCATGGCTCATATGTATCTACACAAGGTAAGAGTGTTATATTATACATGTAGTTATACAGGTGTACAGGTCCTATCTTAGTCCTTTATCTTCACAAGTTAAGTGTATTTGGTGTGCACTTACAATGGTCCTTCTTCGATACAAGGTAGGCATATTTTACATGAATTGTGCTTACATGGGTCCTACATCTTGTACAAGGTGTTATACATGAACCATGCTCTGGAAAAGGGGGATTTTATGAATCTCCATGATGCATTTTACCAAGCAAGTCATCACATAATTATGGATCCATAATATCAATTTTCTCTAACAACTGACTGTTCAAAACAAGAGGTAGACTGGTCGTTTGACATGCAGAAAATTGACCAATAGCAAAAAATTTCAACCCATGTCATCCTGCAGGGAATGCGCAGGTTGACATTTTTTGCAAAAGCATTGAACCCCCTTTTCACAGAGCATGGCTCAGTGTTTTACCTCAGTCCTAAGTCTGTAAGAGGTGAATGCTTCACGAGACTTAGTACTTATTCACACTTTACCTCATGCCTATGTCTGTACAAGGTAAATGCATTTCATGTCCTTATAAGAAGAGTTATTTGACCTGAACGACATATGTAAATGAAAGCTAATTCCAGCACTTGGTCTTCTGCTTCGTTAACCCTTAGGCTGCTACGGGCTCTTCGGTGCAGTTTTGTGGACAGAGCAGATCAAGATCAGACTGCACAAAATGTGCAGTCTGATCTTGTATCTGCAATGTCCAGTATGGTATTTTATTTTTTGGTTAAATCAACTTTGAAATTGCAATACTTTGGTTTATTACTAATTGAGTGGAAATTTTCATTTCCTTTATTTAGCAGCTTAACCCTTTACCACACAATACTGAGTGTAAACGACCTTGAAAAGAAGGCGTTTGAAAACATTGGGAGGAAAAGAGAAAATGCTGATAACCCACATTTTCTCCTTTTCCCACAATGTTTTTTACCCTATCAAAGGCACATTCCACCCTGTCAGCTACATTAAAATTGCTGTCTGAAAATGCTTTTAATTCGGACAAGTCTATACATTCTGTTGGTGTAGTAAAGAGTTAACTCTTTACCAAACAATCCTGGGTTTTCACGACCCTGAGAAAGAAGCCTTTTGAAAACATTGTGGGAAAAGGAGAAAATGCTGGTAACCAGCATTTTCTCCTTTTCCCACAATGTTTTCTATCCTTCCCAAAACAAATTTCAATTTTTGAGTCACAACTATATTGTTGTCTGCAAATGCTTTCAATTTGGACCAGTCTAAAATTTTGTTGTTTGGTAAAGAGTTAAATAACCTTGCAAAACCATTAGTTGTGTATTTTCAGATACTTCAGTTCTCTAAGTTTGGCTGGCCAGGCTTCCATGTATCTAGCTGTGCTGTTTATCACAATTTTCCTTTTGGATAGACAGGTATTCGTTGAGTTCTTTCTTTCATTTTTCTCATCTATCTCTTCTTTTTCTCTTAACTCTTTACCAAACAACAAAATTTTAGACTGGTCCAAATTGAAAGCATTTGCAGACAACAAAAAAATGGATAAAATGGATTGATAAGTTGAAATTTGTTTTGGAAAGGGTAGAAAACATTGTGGGAAAAGGAGAAAATGCTGGTTACCAGCATTTTCTCCTTTTCCCACAAAGTTCTCAAAAGGCTGCTTTCACAGGGTTGTTAAAAGTCAGTTTTATGTGGTAAAGATTTAAAGATACATCTATACATCTATCGTTTTCAGCCAGTTTTTAACCCATTCCATCTTTATTTTATCAAACTATAACCATTCTTGTATCTTGGTGCCAAATGTTGCAACTGATGGTTGTGTAGATTACAACCAATAGAAAATATATTTTATTTTTTTGAGGCCATCAAAGAAATCACTGTTGTGACGTTTCTAGTTTTAAACTGAAAATTTTTGGTATATGGTATGCATTTATCCTTTACACCATATACATTTATAACTTACCTATGCTTATACATGTGACTAAATTCTGAACCATTCTACAGTCTACAGTGTTTTTTCTCTCTGGCTGTAAGGCTTACCTTTAAGACTTTACCAGATGACAAAAGGTTAGACTAATCCAAATTGAAAGCTATTAGAAATAAGAAATTGAATGTGGCTCAAATGATGTAATTTGTCTTTTTGAAAGGGTAGAAAACGTTGTGGGAGAAGGTATAAGTGCTGGTTACCAGCATTTTCGCCTTTTCCACGGTGTTTTCAAAAGGTTTTTTACTCAGGGTTGTTAAAACTCCGGATTGTGTGGTATGTGACATGTTTACTATTTGCCATCTTTCTTTTTTGGAAATCAGCTTCCAGAATTGACATGCTAACCAAAACAGTAAATTGAAATAAGTTAGCAATGTGTAAGAGATTAACCCTTTACCACACAATCCCAACTTTTCACGACCTTGAGAAAGAAGCCCTTTGAAAACATTGTGGAAAAAGGAGAAAATGCTGGTAACCAGCATTTTCTCCTTTTCCCACAACGTTTTCTATCCTTCTCAAAACAAATTTTAATTTTTAAATCATATTTATTTTGTCATCTTCAAATGCTTTCAATTTGGACAAGTCTAGAATTTTGCCATTTGGTGAAGAGTTAAAAATATTGAGGGGCAGGGGGTTAGTGATCCAGATATCACAAATTTGGCCCCCATCTTTGCCAAATTTTTTTTTTTTCAAGGATTTATGACAGTCCTTGCAATAGGAGTCATTCATCACTCACTGCTAAGAATGTGGAAAAGAAGCTAGTTACAGGCAAGCCTGACAATTGAAATTCTTGAGAAAGCAGTGTTAAACAAATAACAAATTCACTTTTTACCAGACAACAAAACTTGCACTGGACCAAATTGAAAGCTTTTGGCAGACTACGAACTAAATTCAGCTGAAATGATTTTCTTTATCTTTTGAAGGGTAGAAAACCTTGCTTTTACTAGCCTTTTCTCCTTTTCCCACAATGTTTTCCTAAGCCTTCCTGCTGAGGGTTGTTAAAACATGAGATTGTTAAAATTTTTTGATAAACACTGTATTATTTCAACTATTCAGGTAGAATCCACCAATCGCCTTGACTTCATATGGCGGCATCAATGTCAAACAGAGGAGGAAGAGGTCAAGATGACGGCAGCACTTAATAAGATGTTACTGGAAAACATTCTACCGTCCCATGTGGCCGAATACTTTGTTGGACGATCAAACAAAAGTGTAAGGAAGTTTACCAACATACTTTACTCATGTTTAGAGGTTATGTTTATTTCTGGATCTAAAGATTGAGTCCTATGAGTGTTTCTGTGTGATGCTTGCATCCAATGTAAACTCTGAAATGTTCGCTTTTTTCCTCCGTAACTCTGTACCACATGACAGAACTGTAGATTTGTTTAAACTGAAAGCATTTGCAGAGGACAAAATAAACTTGACTCAAACGTTGAAATTTGTTGTTTGAAAGATAGAAAGAACTTTGATGAATGAAGAAAATGCTGGTTACCAGCATTTTCTCCTTTTCGAACAATATTTTCAAAAACCCTCTCCTTTACGAGGGTCAGTCAAAAATAACTGAGCCCTACCTCATAACTTTTTCATTATCTGACACACGGTAATTATATTTGGCATAATTGTTGACCAATATCTTGTGCATCCTTTGCGTGGGAAAAAGTAACATTAAGTGACGTCTTATTCATGTGACGTCATTTATTGTAACGTCATGGTGGAGGGTGATTTTACACTGATGCACAAAGAACAGATTGCGTACATTAAGATTGAAGCTAGACGGGGAAAAAGCGCATCTGAAATTCTAAAAGCTCTTGAGGAGGCTGATTCAGAGTCTATAGCAAGCAGTGGGTACGAGAATTTAATAATGAACAAACAGTCATTAGCAACAAACACCTATGTGGCAGGACTTTGTCAGTGACAAATGATGAAAAAGTTGAAAATGTAGCAAAACTACATGTACTTGAGGCTGATAGAAGATATATGTGTGATTAGATAGCATATGAGATGGACATAAGTCACAGGTCAGTATATCACATTCTGACTAAAAGTTTGCAAATGAGGAAGATTGCAGCTAGGTGGGTACCCCACATGCTTTCAGAAACAGAAAAACACCAACATGTGAATATTGCCTGATCACTCCTACAAAGGTATGATGCAGAAGGTGATGAAATGCTGCAAAGAATCGTTGCCATTGATGCAACTTGAATGCGTTTGTTTGAACCTGAATTGAAGTGACAGAGTAGCGAATGGCACACCAAAAACTCGCCGAGATTGGTAAAATTCCGCCGAAGTCAGAACTGTCCCAAGATGATGATGATATTTGCGTATGATTACCGTGGAGTACTGACCTCACACAGGGTACCGACAGGTGAAACAGTAAATAAAGAGTACTACAAGATGTATCTTAGGACGATACTTTGTCCAGCATTATGCCGAAAGCGCCCAGACCTCACTGACTGCACGCGGCTCATTTTGCAAGACAACACGTCACCCCACAAAAGTAACGTTGTCAAGGAGCTGTTGGAGGGATATGGCTGGGAATTGCTTGATCACTCACCTTGTTCTCCTGATCTTTCTCCCCCTAACTTTGATTTGTTCCCAAAGTTGTAAGAACCTCTTCAAGGAATATGTTTTGATAGTTTAGAGGATTCAGAGTGTGCTGTGAACAGGGAGGTCTGACAAATCAACTTCAGTTGCCTAGCAACCAGGATCCAGGCATTGCCAAGGAGATGGAATTCGGTCATTTAGTTCAAGGGAGATTATGTTGAGGGATAATAAACAAGTGAGTTGTCTGTTAAACTTATATAGAAAGTTATGAGGCAGGGCTCAGTTATTTTTGACAGACCCTCATAGGGTCTTTAAAACTTGAGATTGTATGTTAAACTTATATAGAAAGTTATGAGGTAGGGCTCAGTTATTTTTGACAGACCCTCGTAGGGTCTTTAAAACTTGAGATTGTATGTTAAACAGTTAACCTAGTATCAGGGTTCAGAAAAAATTGGACTCAGCTGAAGGTATTTGCAAAATAAAGGTCACTCAAATGATGAGATTTGTCTTTGAATGGCCACAAAACATTGTGGGAAAAGGAGAAAATGCTGGATGCTAGTATTTTCTACTTTTTCCACAATGTTTCCAGAGGGCTTTTTCGTCGGGGCCATTAAAATATATGATTATGCGGTAAAGGGCCAAGCTCTAATACCTCCCACATTTTCTCCTTTCCCTATAATGTTTTCTTCCCTTTCAAAGACAAATTTCTTCTGTTGAGCCAACTTGTAAAATTTTGCCATCTGCAAATGCTTTCAATTTGGGCCTATCTAAAATTGTGTTGTTTGGTAAAGTGTGTGATGTTTTCTTTATCAAGATTGTTAAAACTCGGGGATTGTTTGGTACAGGGCTCTGAGTTATTGTTGTATTTGTGATGATTTCAAAATGTTCTTTTTCACCTTTTTCCACACAATTTTCAAAAGTGAATCAGCCGCAATACAAGGAAAATCATCTGAGCCATGCTCTGGCAAAAGGGGGCTTAATGCTCCTCCATGACCCATGATATCAATCAAGCCACCACGTAATTATGGATCCATGATAGCCACCTTTTTTAACAACTGACTTAATCGTGAGGTAGACTGGTCCTTGGACATACAGAAAATTGTTCAATAGCGAAATGTTTTGGCCCAGGTCAGCCTGTGCAGATGCATTACAGAGCATGGCTCACCTGTAATGTGAAAATTATTTGCATTTCAGGATCTCTACAGCGAGTCTTATGACTTTGTCTGTGTGATGTTTGCCTCCATTCCAAACTTCAAAGAATTCTATCAGCAAAACAGTGCTAACAAAAATGGGCTGGAGTGTATCAGAGTTCTGAATGAAATCATTGCAGACTTTGATCAGGTAGATTAGCTTCAAATGGTGTTTTACATGACTTTCAATAGTAATACAGTCACATCACTGTGAAAACTGATTACATAATGTCTTGTTTGGGTTTCAGTAGTCCTAGGGTGGGGTTCTGCTTTACCTTGCCTATGGTCACTCCCCATTGTTGCAGATCACTCCTTCCTTACAGCATAGCCTCTTCCCATATAAAATCAATACATGGATCCGTGGAAATCGATTTTGACCAATCAGGTCATCGCATTTATTTGGCCCGATGTGCAGCCTTGCTGTCTGCTATTTTGGCTCACAAACAAGCAACTGTTAATGTGGGAGAAGTGCGATATTATGTGTGTTTATAACGCTTGAATTTTAGGAAAAAGTTTAAAAGACGTGCTTTGCGATCGTGTACTGCTTACGTGAGATATACGAAGAGACTATAAGTTTGGATTATGATTATGATTGACAATGGGACATCAGCAAAGAGTTTCAATCAACGCTATATTATGCAACGGATTAATTAATGTTAGTTTTTTTTCCCTCTGAAACTTTCCAAAAAACTGTTTTACAGTGGAAAACAAAGGTAAAATATATGAAATACTAATAAAAAGAAAGTGTGTTCACTCAAATAGCTAATCTTGTTTAGTAACCTCTGCACATCCAAAAAGGGGCACATGTCATCAATTTTTCAGTTTGACGTTAACATTAACCCTTGGTGCGTGAAGAATACTGAATGTGTAGATACAGATCAGAGTGCAAAAATGCAGTTTATTCTTGGATTCAAACCATGTGCTACTTAAATTAAGTACATTTACATGTATTCTTTACTGAAGGTACATGTAGATTTGAATTATGAAACAGACTAAGTTCTGAATTATGAAACAGACTAAATTCTGTTTTGTACAGTTTTGGAAGTTCGGCTGAAAAGGCAACTTATGTTAATTAAATCAGCTTTTGACTTAGCCATATTCAGGTGGATTAGCACATCTGCCATTTCAAAGGGTATGTCGGTAAACTGTTAACTGATAAAATGTGTGTTTGATTGCCGCTGTAATCCACTCGACCAACTATTGTCGTCAGTATATCATAAGATAAAACAAACTACCACCAATGATATTAACAAGTTTGTTAATTGACAGCACACTTTACACTTTTTAAAATCATCAGGCAACCATTTTCCCTTAACTTGAAATTTAAACATTTCTCAGACCTCCACCTCTCTGTTTAATGAGACAATCTATAAATATTTCAAAATGCTTGTAATTTAGTGTAATTTATTATCGAATATGATGTTGAGACAACATAACAAGCCTTACAAAAATATTAATTATCTTTAATTCTATTATTTTTTAAGCAAAACTGAGGTTTATGAGGTGTTTCATTCTTTCTCGTAGAAGTTCAAAACTTTGCTGGCACATGTATTACATTGTCCGTAGCCCCTGAAATTCACACTTTTTGTACAAATCCTTGTGTAAATAAGTTCAAGTATCCATATATTTCTTGCTGAGAATCCATCATCGGTAGAAACATATGAAAAGGAATATTTTTCCGGAATTTAATCAAAAGAAACAGTCATGACAGCACGATTTAAGTAGCCTTTCTGCTATGTATATGTATTTACTGCGTTTGTTTGTGAGCCCTTAACGACGGTAACTAAGGAAGTCGGTTTATCTCATCGCCACGGATCCATGTATACTTGACAACTGCGTCAGGGAGAATTCTCTTTAGCTCAGTGGTTAGTGTATTGGTCTTTTAAACCTCAATAAACGAGGAACTTTGCTGCACAGGTTCAAATCCCAGCCGGGGCAGTTTGTATTTGAGCTATGCATTTGTTACAAACTTTCATGTTCGTAAGATGGGGGCTCATCCGGGATTGGCCAATGAGCCATTTTTTGTCTAGATAAGGCTTTCTGTCATCAAAATTATGATGACTTCTCTTACAGCATAGCTTCTTCCTGTATAAAATCAATACCTGACAACTGCGTTAGGGAGAATTCTCTTTAGCACAGTAGTTAGTGTATTGGTCTTTTAAACCTCCATAAATGAGGGACTTTGCCACACAGGTTCGAATCCCAGCTGGGGCAGTTTGTATTTGAGCTATGCATTTGTTACAAACTTTCATGTCCTTAAGACCATGACAAGCATTGCCAGGGGAAATAGATCCCATGATTACCTGATGACAAATTCAACACCTTAAGGCTTAATTCTCTTTGCTGGAAACCATCATTTTCTCCTTTTCTTACATTGTTTTCTACCCCGACTAATCCCATAATGTGTGTCTCATTCAGTTATCCTCTGCAATTGCTCTTCAATTCGGAAGAGTTAAGAAGTTTACTGTGTGGTAAAGTGTTGACTATTTGAGAGTGAAATTTGCAACTTTGTCTTTTTTACATGGCCTAAACACCACATTACAGATGAAGAGATTTTTTGGTCACAGCTTTGAACAAGTAGCATGGGTAATGTTGATTTAACCCTTTACCGCACAGTTTTAATGCCTCTGGGAAGTTAGACTTTTAAAAAGATTGTGGAAAAAGGAGAAAATGCTCTTAATCAGCATTTCTCCTTTTCCCACGATGTTTTCTAAACTCCCAGAAACAAATTCTATCATTTGAGCCACATGTAATATTTGTCATCTGCAAATTGCTTTGAATTTGGGCTAGTCTAAAATTTTATCATCTGGTAAAGAGTTGAGATCAGATGGTATGTTCTGTGCCAAGTCTGGTCTTGATCTTTGCCATGCAATAGAGTAATTTATGTGGCCCTTGGCCATGACAAACTAATCTTTCTGATGACTTGTTCACGAACCCTTCACTAAAGGACAAAATTTTAGGCACCTCCAAATTACAGTAGACAAATCAAATTTACCTCAGAAACTGAAATTTGTCTTTGGAAGGGTAGAAAAATTGGGGCAAAAGGAGAAAATGCTGGTTAGGAGCATTAATTTTTCTCCTTTTCCCAAAATGTTTTCAAAAGCCTTCTATTTCAAGGTCATTAAAACTTGGAATAGTGTGTGAATGTGTAAATTGTATATTTACAGCTTCTAGCCAGGAACAGTTTTAAAAGAGTGGAAAAAATTAAAACCATTGGTAGTTCTTACATGGCGGCCACTGGTTTGAGACCTGGTCAAGAGAAAACAGAGGTAAGTATTGTGTAGAATCTTTACAACTTTGCCTAGTCGCTGTAGCTCAACAGTAAGGTACAGGGGTTGCAATCCAAGGGTTCTGAGCTCAAATCTCAGTGTTGTAGAAACTTTTTTTGTGGATTGATGATCAGTCCTTTTGACAAGATTTATTCCTCTCTGACAGCTAAACTTTATTCTTACTTTTGTCAAGATGACAAGATTTTTGACTCGTCCATAAACAGAGCATTCCAAGATGACAAATTGAATGGGATTGAGAAAGTGAAATTTGTCTCTGAAGGGTAAAAATATATGGGAAAATGAGAAAATTCTGACTACCTTATAAAAGGTTTATTTCTCTCTGACAGTGAAACTTTGTTAACCCTTTTCTCAAGATGACAAAATTTAAGACTCCTCTGTATTCAGAGTATTCCAAACGACAAGTTAAATGTGGTCTACAGAATAGAATTTGTGTTTTCATGGGGTAGAGAACACTGCGGGAAAAGGAGAAAATGCTGTTGACCAGCATTTTCTCCTTTTCCTACAGCGTTTTCACAAAGCTTCTTCATCAGGGTTGATAAAACACGGGATTGTTTGGGAAAGGGTTAAATGTGTTCAAGGATGCATCATTAGCTATCTACAAAGTTTGTATGTAACAAAATTGTTGTGTATTTCAGAACCCAGAGGAAGCGGAACAAAATGTTGTTACCATGACAAACTTTGCATTTGCCATGATCAAATTTCTGAATGACATCAATGATAATTCTTATAATCAGTTCCATCTGAGAATAGGTAATTTTTTTTTTTCTTTCTTGGGGAGGGGATCAACTTTCTGTTCAACAGTTGTCAGTGTTATTTAAAGTAACAATAGCTGCCAACAACACAGAAAATAGAGTACTGGTAAGTCAATTCATTGTAGTTATAATGTATATATTTGATCAAGTTTGCCACAAAATGAACACCTGTGGGCAAAAAGCCAAAACTCACAATTACATCTGCTCTGGCTCTAAGGCATGCCTAGGGATTTGTCAGACAAAATAATCTATCTGTTGTCTGTCGCCTCCTGTTTTATTTGCAGACTTACCTTTTTAAGACAGAACCTCCGAAAAGAAAAATGTGGCTTATCAGTTAACTTGCACCAATTTCTGTTATGTATATCACAAAATTATGATTATGTTTCACCTTCTTGCAGGCAGTTGAAAAAAATGAAGAGTATAAAGCTTTAACATAAATAATGTACTAGTATTGGCCATGCTCTGGCTAAAAGGGGTTTAATGCATATCTGTGATCTACTATACCAAGCAAGTGATCCATAAAATCCATTTTGTCTAAAAACCGAGGTAGAATGGTTCTTTGACATGTAGAAAATCAACCAATAGCAAAAAGTTTTGACCCAGGTCAGCCTGTGCAGACTGCTGACCTGGGTCGATACTTTTTGTAGATGCATTAAATCCCCTTTTCACAGAGCATGGCTCATATGAGTGAGTTACTTTACTGGCTACTTTAATTAGAGGCCAAAGCAGATATGCGAGCACCTTTTGATGCCCCGACAGCAGAAAACTTTGAGAACATTACAAATGACAGAAATTGCTCATTTCAGCAATTTCTCCCTTTTTCACTTGGTATTCTCGCTTGTTATTGCATCAAAGTTATATTTGGACTTGTTTGGTAGTGTTTGCTTTACCTCTTTACCAGACAACAAAATTTTGTACCCCTTGTTTATATAGCAGGTAATGATAATTTATCAGAATTTTATTTTTACTTTTTCCATGATGCTGTTGAATATCTGTTTGATGATTTTATGGTCGCAAGTATCAATCATGGTCCAGTTATTGCAGGTGAAGGTAGGGGCCAGGGCTGGTGTTCATCAACTATTCTTAATGTTATTCTCAGTCTAATTCTGAAGAATTAAATAACACAATTTTTGATTGGTCAAACCAAATGGTCTAAATGTCTTAAACTAAATAGGACACCAAATAAAATGTAGAATGATCAGTGAATATATGTCCTTGAAGCCCCAGTATGACATACAGGGGGATGTTGTCTATAATACTGTCTAATGATGAATGATTTTTTGTTTTTGATTCCAGGTATAAACCATGGCCCAGTTATTGCAGGTGTGATAGGGGCCAGAAAGCCCCAGTATGACATATGGGGTGATACAGTCAATGTTTCCAGTAGGATGGAGAGTTCAGGGGTTGAGGGAAAAATTCATGTAAGTTGAATGTATCCTCATAGTGATGCAAACAGTGTAGATTAAGATCAGCCAGCACAGAAAGCGCTATCTGATCTTAGATCAACACCATCTGTGTTTTTTTTGCAAGGTACTTCAACAAAAACAACATTTAACCCTTAACCAAACAGAGATGTGTCTAAATTCATAGCATATGAAAATAAGATTCAATGTGGCTCAATAAATGGAATTTGTCCATTGAGTAGAAAACAGTGTAGGGAAAGGAGAAAATACTTGTTACCACAATGCTTTCAAAAGCATTTCTGGTTATAGTGTAGGGTCAGTAAAAATGTGATTGTTTGGTAAAGGGATATATACTGCAATATTTGCATGTTTTATATGAATTGGGAATGTCCATTCCATTCATTTAGCAAATGGGTTACTCTGTACTGTACAGGCTTTTTTCAGACCATTATTATAGTCAGTTCAACTCTTTTATCAAACAGCAATATTTTTGACATATCCAAGTAGAAAGTATTTGCTGATGGGAAATTAAATGTGGCTTAGAAATTGAAATTTGCTTTTTGAAGGGTAGAAAACATTTAGGTTTACATACTGGTGACCTGCATTTACTCCTTTTTCCACAATGTTTTGAAAAATATTCTTCTTTAGGGTTGATATTATTTGATATTGATCGCAAAGCAAGTTATTACAACTTGTACTAATCACTCTCAATGATTGTTTCCTATAAACCTTGACCAGTACTTGCACCATTTTGTAGGTAGTTTCAAAGGTTGACTCTGCCCATCATGGGATTCAAATCTGGCACCTCTGATGTGAGAGCTGGACACTCTACCCTTTCACCACTGTCTTGTTTTAGTCAATAGAAGCTATTGAAAGATTTTGTTGTATTGGAGTTTAATGCCGTTGTAACAGCTTAGGTCATATAATTGCAATCAGTGCACCTAGGCATGTGTTTCCTGGCTTCCTCACACCAGTACTGACACAACTTTCTTTCCCAGCCACTGACTGAAAGAAAGTTTACCTCAACTAGGTATCAAACCCACCATGTTATGAGTCAGATACGCTAACCACTGAGCTACCCAGCCAGGTGCAGTTGAAAGAAAGGAAAACTTCAATTTTCATTAGAATAAGAAAGAAAGAGCAAGACTTAAGTGATCCTCTCCTACCATTTTTTCAGAACTTTGAACTGTGTTTGCATGAAAAGTTGTTATTGTACAGTTATAGATAAAGCAGTTTTGATGTATGTTTTTTCCTTTTCCCACAATGTTTTCAAAAGTCTTGTTCCCACAGGCCTGTTAAAAGTCATGATTGTTTGGTCCAGTGTTAATTCACCTTTGTTAACAGTTCATCCCTTTACCAAACAATCCCTTGTTTTCAGAACTCTGAGGAAGAAGGCTTTTGAAAACATTGTGGGAAAAGGAGAAAATGCTGGTTACCAGCATTTTCTCCTCTTCCCACAATGTTTTTTATCCTATCGGAAAACTTCAGCTCTTTTTGTACCAATTTTGAATTTGTCATAAGCAGATGTTTTTAACTCTTTACCAAATGACAAAATTTTGGACTCAACTAAATTGAAAGCATTTGCAGATGACAGATTAAACCTTGCTAAAATTATGAATTTTCTCTTCGATAGGATAGAAAACTGGATAAAGGAGAAAATGCTGGTTACCAGCATTTTCTCCTTTTCCCACAATGTTTTCAAAGGCCCCTGTCCTTAGGGTTGTTAAAATTTGGGATTGTGTGGTAAAGGGTTAATTTGGGCAAGCCTAAAATTTGTGCTTTGGGAAAGAGATAAGAGCAGTGAAGATTCTATCACAAAGGTACATCAGTGAAACATTTATTTGGTTTATCTTGCAGGTTCCTGAAGAAACTGCAGAAATTCTGAAAAGGAACAACTTTGTCTGGGAATATAGAGGTGTGACCAAAGTCAAAGGCAAACCACCAATGAAAACTTATTTTATAACGGGTAGCACAAGTACTCTCTCTGAACCAATGAAAATAGAGCAGGTGAATTTAGAACTAAATCAAAATGGGACTGCAAACACAGACCAAGTGGCTAGTAATCATGTTTCAAAACAAACAGACATTCAGGGAAGTGAAAACGGTTTGATGGAGGTCGATGATATTGATATTAATGAACTGACCGTTAGAGAAACTTCTACAGCAATATCAGAAGAGATTGATAACCTCACAAAACAGTTACACTGCGAGTCAGATGACCCAGCCAGAACAGAATATTGTTCCAATTGTCCCATTGACAAAATCAATGAAACCTTGACAGATGTTGAAGACCAGAAGAACAGATGACAGCTGTTTTCATTTCATGCATTTTATGTTACAGTGTGATTTCATCAGTGTTAACTCTTTACCAAATGAGAAAACTTTGGTTTGTCTAAATCAAAAACATTTGCAGACAGGAAAATAAATATGGCTCATATGTTGGCATTTGTCTTTGAAAACATTGTGATAAAAGGAGAAAATTCTGGTTACCAGGATTTTCTCCTTTTCCCACAATGGTTCCTAAAGCCCTCTTCTCAAGGTCATTAAAACTCGGGATTGTTTGGTAAAAGTTTAAAGGAAATATAGGTCAAGGTCATAGTCTGTATTTAGAGATCAGAATGAGTAATTGATCCATCACCAGTAACTGTTGATGATCCGTAATTCTACAATCCTAAAGTAGAGGGCTTTTAAAAACAATCCTGATTTTGATGACAGTGAGGCTGTTGAAAACATTCTTGGAAAAGGAGAAAATGTAAACAGCATTTTCTCCTTTTCCCACAATGTTTTTTCTAACCTTTCAGAGACAGATCCAACCATTTGAGCTACAATTAGGATGTCGTCTGCAAATGTGTTTTGTTTGGACAAGTCTGAAATTCTGTCATCAGATAAAGAGGTTAAGGGAGGACATTTTGGTAGCCTGCATTTTCTCCCTATTCAACAAGGTTTTCTACCCTGTAGAAGACAAATCCCATTATGTGAGCACCATTTGTCAACTTAAAATGATTCAAAAGTGGACAAGTCTTAAATTTTATCATTTGATTCACTCTTTACCAAGGGCCCAATTTTTGACTTCAGTTATTTCCCTTGATTCCTCTCCAGTACTACATTGGTCCTGATCAGGGGATTACTTGGATTTTATCCTTGATTTTCTTGCACTACACAAATTTATTTCTTGAGATAATATCTCTGGAAAATTGGGCTAGATTGTTTTACAAGTCAAGATATATGCATTTCTCTGATGATTGAGAACATGATTTGCTTTAAAATTACATGGGGACCTTACATAATGTCATAAATCAAATTATCTTTATCGCAACATCCCCAAAAGAATCGAGGATAAAACAAAGGAATACAGGTAAAAGGACCAATCTGTTATTTGGCTACCTTTAGTCTTTATCCGGTTAGGGAGATAATTTTATTTACAAGAATGGCCCTCATTGAAAGGGTTTGCAGATGATACTAAATGTGGCTTATTGCAGGGATTTGTCTTTTGAAGGATAGAAAATGTTGTGGGGAAAAAATGCTTATTATGTTTTTAACAGTCTTCTATAGGGTTATTAAAAGTCCAGCTTTTGTGGTAAAAGGTCAGGAGTTGCTTGTAATAATTTATTTTTTCTCTCATTATTTCATCGCATCTCAAACTCAATATTACTTTCCCATCATTTATTCGGTGCATTTGCTTAACTCTTTCCCAAACGATAAAATTTTAGACTTGTCTAAACTGAAAGCATTTTCAGATGACAAGTAAACTGTAGCTGAAATGATTGTAATTGTCTGTGAAAGTGTAGAAAACCTTGTGAGAAAAGGAGAAAATGCTGGTTACCAGCATTTTTTCTCCTTTTCCTACAAGGTTTTTAAAAGGCTTTTTATCTCGGGAATGTATGGTGAAGGATTAACAACTGTAATATTTATAAGCCATCTTCTTGCTAATGTAGTCCTAAAATGCAAATAAGTTCCTTTTTACAGACATGGTTGATAAGGATCAGACAGCATAGAAGGCCAAGGATTGGACAGCAAAGAAGGCCCAATCTGATCTTTGATTTACTTCATATCTTCTATTTCACTTCAAAATGTTCCTCACCTGCAGGGGAGTTGTATTTCTAGCAGATGCAACTAGAGCATTCGCAGGCAGGCATGGTCCAGTTTACCTTTTGAGCAGTGAAAGAGTTAGTTTTATTACTTTGAATGTCTAAAGGAGAGAGGTTTTGCAGACATTGTGGGAAAAGGACCATAATTTAATCCATGAATTGACATAAGCAACATTTTCTTTATCCAAAGGCAACATTTTCCTATTTCCTCAAACAGTTCTTGAAGTATAGTGAGTCAGAAAAGAGCCAGTAAGTTCAAAGGTTAACTCTTTTGTCGCCAAGGTTAACTCTTTCAGTGCCAAATTATACATGAGCCATGTTCTAGCAAAAGGGGGTTTAATGCATCTCCATGATGCATCGCACCAAGCAAGTCATTACATAAAATCCAACAGATTGAATCATGAGATAAAATTGTCCTTTGACATGCAGAAAATTTAACCCTTACCATGCCGATAACGTATATTTATGCTTTTACTCAGTCTCCCACTGACTGCCAATTACATATATTTACGTTTTCAGGATTGAGTGCAAAACTAGCCTCGGTCTGAGTAAATATGTGAATTTATGAATGAAAATTTACCACTCATCAGTCACAGAAATGTTCTCACTGACCCTATCTTCAAATATCACCAAGACCTCTTCAATACACAAAAATATCTTGGGATTTTCCAAAATCAATTCTCAATTATTCATTATGAAAACATGGCGGCAGGAAGGATTAATGTGAACGGGGCTTTAGAATTGTTTTTTGGCATTAACGATTCTGCAAGTGGGCACAAGCTGGATTGATGTGATTCAGAGAATGATAAAGATAATGTTTTTCAAAAAGTTGTCATGTTATGCAATGAAGATTTGCAGCAATCTGTGAATGATGTAAATGATAAAGATTATGTTTTTCAAAAAGTTGTCATGTTGTGCAATGAGGACTTGCAGCAATCTGTGAATGATGTAGACTGTTTACCAGAAAACGAGAGTGGGTGGGGGAAAGGATGATACTGGTTCAATAAAAATGATGTTTACCACTGAACCAGGGCAAACATGTGATTTACCTGGTGATTGACAACCCTCAGACCTTTCTTTTGTTGTCTATTTAACATGTTTTATCACAAACAGGCAAAATTTTTGGAGTAAATACGTGTTGAAAAGTGCCATACTCTTTCGACTAATGTGTAAATTGTAAAAAATTAAAACTCGGAGTACTGTTCCAATTATGAAATAATTCGTTGCAAAAAGGGCCAACATATCTTAGTTCCACCAAAGTTGTTGTACATTTATGTTAGTTACAAAATGATACAGGTTTCTGTAAACCAAAGAGATGTTGACTAGGACTTACGACATAATAATGGATAAAACCCTGTTAGACACTAGTTTGTTTTGGTACATTAATCTGACATTAAGTTGCCAATAATTTCTCTGTAGTTCAAATAAAGAGAAGAAAATTACATCACTGTAAAGCCTAAATCCTGCCCTTTCCATTGATATAATCACATCCCCAATACACACCACGTTTGATGTTATCAGCTCATTAACTGAAATAGTGTATTGGTCAAATGGCTATTTTTAGCCTGTAGTAAATTTCCGGCTCTGGGAGAACTGATGAGCCATATACAAGCGGTAGACAAGAGTTAACAAAAGCAGAAAATTTAGACACAGGTCAACTTGCACAGACTGACCTGGGTCGATACTTTTTGCAGACGCATTAAACCCTCTTTTCACAAAGCATGGCTTAGTTATAAACTGGACCTCTTTTAACAGTGCTGAAAATATAATCCACTGAAAGCTGGAAAAGATTTTTATGTCATAGGCTTGACTGAAATCGAGTGGTTGGCACAGATAAAAGATCTCACATCTTGACTGAATATGAGTGGACAGTACAGATCAAAGATCTGACATGTGCTTTTTCTATCCCTAAAGGTGTAGACAAGATCAGTGAAAATCTCAAAATTAGCAGTCATTATGCATTTTTACAGTTTTAGTACATGCATTGTTTTTTGACATCAGAGATTTCTGTTTTGTTTCTGTATAATGGTTAAACTATGAAAAAAACTGTTTCATGAATAAATAACCAAAAGTTCAACAGGTTGTTAGTTTTTTGAGTTTAACCCTTTACCACACAATCCCAAGTTTCAATGAGCCTAATAAAGAAGGCTTTTGAAAACATAGTGGGAAAAGGAGAAAATGCTGGTGACCAGCATTTTCTCCTTTTCCCACTATGTTTTCTACCCCATCAAAAATAAATTCCATCTTTTAACACTTTACCACACAGTCCCGAGTTTTAACGACCCTGAGAAAGAAGCCTTTTGAAAACATTGTGGGAAAAGGAGAAAATGCTGGTAACCAGCATTTTCTCCTTTTCCCACAATGTTTTCTATCCTATCCAAGACAATTTACATCATTTGATTCACATTTCAATTGTTGTCTGCAAATGCTTTCAATTTGGACCAGTCCACATTTTTGTCGTTTGGTAAAGAGTTAAGCCACATCTAAATTGTCATTTGCAAATGCTTTCAATTTAGACCACACTGGAATTTTGTTGTTTGGTAAAAGCATCAAATGTTTCCTCTTAAGTTTTTACCACACAAGAAAAATTAGACTTTTCTAAACTGAATGCATTTGCAGAAGACAATTCAAATGGGGCTCAATTGATGAGATTAGTTTTTGATTAACTAGAAAACATAGCATCTTCTCCTTTTCCCACAATGATTTCAAAAGCCTTCCATCTTAGTGTTGTTAAAACTCTTGACTGTGCAGTAAACTGTTAATTATTTCTTTGTTTGAGTGTAATACACACTTCCAGCAGTAATTCAGTCATACTTAGACTGGTTGAAATCAAAAGCAATTGCAGACGAAAAATTTAAAAAAGTCTCAAATGATGGGATTTGTATTGGAATGTGAAGAAAACATTGTTGGAAAAGGAGCAAATGCTGGTAACCCCAACTTTTCACAGGTCTAATTTTTCAGGGTTGTTTTAAACCTAGGTTTGTTTAGTAAACGTTTAACTCAGTACCACACAATCCCGAGTTTAACCAACTGTGCCCCCACCCCCCCACTCCAAGGAAAAGGACTTTTGAAAACATTGTGGGAAAAGGAGAAAATGCTGGAAACCAGTATTTCCTCCTATTCCCACATTGTTTTTCATTGTTCTCTACCCTTTTGAAGAAAAAGTTCCTTATTTGTGTAACATTTAGTTTGTCGTCTGCAAATGTGTTCAATTTAGACCAGTCTAAAATTATGTAATTTGGTAAAGAGATAAAAGGGGGGGGGGAGATAAATTATTCAGTCTTTCCTTAGTTTTATCAGTCCTAAATTTGGGCTGTGATGCTAAGCCTATAATTAATACACTCCTACTTTATAATTATGTTTGAATGTTGTTTTATGCCCCTTTCACAATATTTCAGTTATATAACAGCAATAAATCACTTATTTATGTCTTTCTTCGGGTTCACCTTTGGCCTTTGAAGTGTCTTGCCTAAGGACATTTCTATGGAAAAAAACCCCAGCACCTTGAATACAGATCAAACCCTGAACCTCCTGGGTTCATATTCTACACCTTCACCACCAAGCCATGCAGGACCCTGACCTGTTGGGTAAGCTGAGATTGAACCTAGAGTCTGTATATTGCATTTCATATACTTTTACTCCTGACCAGACAGCAAAGGTTTTGACCGATCCAAATGGAGAGCATTTTCAGAAAATGAAATGTTGCTTAAATCAATTAACCTTTTACCACACAATCCCGACTTTTAACGACCCTGAGAAAGAAACCTTTTAAAACATTGTGGGAAAAGGAGAAAATGCTGGTAACCAGCATTTTCTTCTTTTCCCACAATGTTTTCTACCCCTTCCATAACAATTTCAAAATCTGAGTCACATTAATTTTGTCGTCTGCAAATGCTTTCAATTTAGACAAGTCTAAAATTTTGTCATTTGGTAAAGGATTAAGGGTCAAATACATTCAAAAGTATTCAATTTCTGAAGTATTCGAATACAAATGAGCCATGCTCTGGCAAAAGGGGGCTTAATGCATTACTGTGACACAGTATACCCAACAGGTCATCATGATAATTATGGACCCACAAAATTCATTTTGTTAAACTATCAGCTTAATCATGAGGTAAACTGGTCCTTGAACATACAGAAAATTGACCTATAGCGAAGTTCCGGCCAAGGTCAGCCTGCAGAGGCTGACCTGGGTCAATACTTTTCGCATATGCATTAAGCCCCCTTTTCACAGAGCGTGGCTCAAATACTTTCTAGTGTAAGAATACAGAATGTAATACACTAAGTTTTGTGATCGTGCCATGTCTGTCATGTGCCATCCTCAAGAATTATTTTGAGTGCCACATTTTCAGCTGGGTACTTGGGAAACAACGAGTCATAATGTTTTTCTTGATATCTCGGAAAAGTCTGAGATTTTGACAAGTCGGGTCAAGAAGAAGGTTAGTGGAAAAAACCTTAGAAAAACCTTGTGTGCACTCTAGAGGCTACATTTTCAGCTCGATACTCATGAAACTTGGTCAGAATGTTTGTCTTGATAATATCTTGGAAGTTTGAAATTGGGTCACATTTGGGTTACTGGGACAAATCTTGGAAAAACCTTGTGTGCACTCTAGAGGCTACATTTGCAGTCCAGTACTCATGAAACTTGGTCAGAATGTTTGTCTTGATAATATCTTGGAAGTTTGAAATTGGGTCACATCGGGTTACTGGGACAAATCTTGGAAAAAACCTTGTGTGCACTCTAGAGGCTACATTTGCAGTCCAATACTCATGAAACTTGGTCAGAATTGAGGACAAATCCCATCATTTTAGCCATAAGAATTTTTATTGTTTGCAAATGCTTTCAGTTTGGGCATGTTCAGAATTGTGTTGTCTTGTATAAATTTAATCCTTTATCACACAGCAAAATTTTAGACTCATCTATATAGAAGGAATTTACAGACAACAATTCAAATGCTTTTCAAATGAAGGTATTTGTCCTTGAATACGTAGAAAACATTGTGGGAAAAGGAGAAAATGCTGGTTACCAGCATTTTCTCCTTTTTCCACAATGTTTTCCAAAGGCCTTTTTCTAAGGGTACATTTAAAACTTGGGATTGTGTGGAAAAGGGTTGACCCTAAGTGCTTAGCTCAACGTCATCTCTTTGGACAATTAAGATAAAGTTGTTTGATTGACTGATTGAATGGTGTTTTAAGCTGCTTCTAACATTATTTCAAATTGATTGAATGGTGTTTTACGCTGCCTCTAACATTATTTCAATTATATCACAGTGGCAGCTCACATATTCATGTATTTCCTTGGTTTCACCAGTACTAGGCTAGGGCTCTGAGGTGTCTCTGAAGGACTCTCCCACGGAAAAACCCAATGGATCCAGAGAGGCTGAAACCAGGGGTCACCAGGTCATATCGTACACTTTGCCACCTGCCATGCAGGATCAAGATCAGAAAGCCTTTTTGTAGTATGCATCAAGGTAAGACCACACAGAAACTCTGATCAAGGATTTACAGGTACATGTACATTTTATTCATTGCAAAAGGATTCATTCCTCTTTCACCACTGATCATTGTTTCGATTATATTTATGTAAGAAAGCAGCCAGTGGCTAACTGTGTGTAGTAACGGTAAAAGGAACTCCAGGAAAGCATGGGTAGGCGCACTAGCCGCCATAATAACTGAAATAATTTTGGAAATGATGTTAAGTAGTATACAATCAATCATAGTATGTACAATGCCTGCTCTTTTGTTAAATATTCTGGCAGAAAGACCATTGAAATGGCAATGTTTTGTCAGTTTTCATAATATATAGAATCTGTTTCAATTAGCGTAATAACTGAAGTGTCTCGCCAAAAGACACACCAACGAAGGGTCCAGCGGATCAGGTGTGGCTCGAACCCGGGACCTCCAGGTTTGTGAGTCCCACTGAGCCACGCAGGACCCTGAAAAAGTTATCGGAGAAAAGTGGGGGTGGTGGATATATAAGAAGGGATCATAGTTGATTTTTAGTCCATTTTTAATAGCAGGAAAATGGCTAACTTATGTAAAATGCAGTAATTCATAAATCATATAAAATAAGACGCCAAAACAGTATAATGATGAACATAACAATACGTGATGGAAACAGTATACATGTATGTTACGCTAAAACTCTAACCCTTTACCACACAATCCAGACTTTAAACTACACTGAGAAAGAATGCCTTTGAAAACATTGTAGGAAAAGGAGAAAATGATGGTAACCAGCATTTTCTCCCTTTTCCATAATGTTTTCTATCCTTCAAAAAGCAATTTTCAATTTTTTGGTTATATTTGTCATCTTCAAATGCTTTCAATTTGGACATGTCTAAAATTCTATTTTTTGGCTGCGGGTTACACAGTGTAGATCAAGATCAGGATGCACATTCTCTGCAGCCTCATCTGACACCCTTGTGGTTCAATATCAAACATGAGTTTAAATTATCATTTACATGTAATTATTATACATGTACCAGGTAACAAAATTTTAGCCGTGCCGATATTCAAAGCATTTGCAGACCACAAATAAACTGTGCCTCAAATAATGTGACATGTCCGATTGGTGAGACACACATTCTACAAAAATAGCCTAAACAAGAAAACAAAATTCTCAAAATTATAAAGAATAAACATTTAACTTTTTACTGAACAACAAAATTTTAGACACGTCCAAATTGAAAGCATTTGCAGGCAGTAAGATGAGTAGCCAGGGGCTCAAAAATAGAAATTTGTTTTCGGTAGGGTTGAAAACACTGGGAAAGGGAGAAAATGATGGTTACCAGCATTTTCTCCTTTCCCACAATTTTTTCAAAGGGTCCTTCCTCAGAGTTGTTAAAACTCGGGATTGTGTGGTAAAGGGTTACAGATTCTGCTATATGAAATAGCATTTAAATGTACCGAAACAAATTTCTGTGTACTCTAACAAGCTTTTTCAAACGATTTATAGGCGATTTAAAAAGTGTGGTGATCAAGATACATTATATCAGTATGTTACCCTTAATACACAGTGTCTCTGAATATTGACTAATGGCCATTATCTCCCGCTAGATGGCATTCTACAAATACACATCTATCTAATTTGGGCATCCTGGGTACAGTAGCGGAGTAATTTTTCAAAACAACAACTGTGACTTTGAATTTCAAATGAAATAAACGTTTACTCAATAAAACGCTACCTGGTGCCATTCATTCAGCTTTGATCGGCTAGCATGTAACCTATGCACCGACCATTTATTAAAACAACCCCTACATGCTTTGGTAAAAGGCTGATAGCTTCGATATAAGCCCTACTTTTCCCTGGTATAGGGGGATGGGTGAAGCATCATAGCAGACAGGTCGAATCTTCGAAGAATATGACATGCGCAGACAACGGACTAATGGCCCAACTATTCGTGTAAAATACCTTTGTCTTAGTCCAGGTTGTTTTGCATAATGTAATGTTTAACCCTTTACCAAACAGTCCTGGGTTTTACCAAACAATCCTGGGAAAACAAGCCTTTTGAAAACATTGTAGGAAAAGGAGAAAATGCTGGTAACCAGCATTTTTTCCTTTTCCCACAATGTTTTCTATTCTATCAAGGCCAAATCCTGCAATATTAGTCACATTTAATTTGTCGTCTGCAAATGCTTTCAATTTGGACCAAGTAAAAATTTTGTCCTTTGGTAAAGAGTTAAACTAATTTTAAAAAAATTATCATATACTAGTTTTATCTTTGTATTTCTTGATGAAAACAAAATATATTACATTGAATCAACTTTAAAATCGCAAACTGTGATATCAATTAAGGGCCAATTAGAAGTGTCATAATGCTTATACAACGAATGTTGTATTGGGTCTCGAAGACTATGTGAACTATGTGGTATCTCTGTTATTACTGTAGATATTTACTTGAAACTTATAGAATATCACTATCAAAGGAGCAATTCCTACCATCAAGGGAGGTAACTCTAAATGCATTTTTGTCAGATTTATGCCCCCTTTTCAAATTAGACTTTTTATCCAATATCAAGCACCCAATTGTGCGGACAGCCGAGCGTTGGCACCCGCATGTGGTGTTTTTGTTTATCCAATCTCTTTAAACCTTTGCATGAGAGTTGGCCTTGGTGAGGCAAGGAAGACTTTTCATTTTCAGATCATGAGATCAAAGGTCTAGGTCACTAGTTAGGTTAAATTTTGTTTTTAGTTTTTAGCCTCTGTACAGGTCTCATTTTTTATCCAGTCAGTTTTAAACTATGCATATGAGTTTCACTCTGTGATGCAACAAAGCCTATTCATTTTGAAGTCATGGGATGAAAGGTCAAGATCACAATTTACAATTTTAAATTAAGCCTGTCTCTACATTTTTCATTCAGTCTCTTTCAAACTTCGCATGTCAGTTGTCCTTGGTGAGGCGAGGAACTCCTTTGATATTGAGGTCATCGGGTCAAAGTTGAAGGTCACAATTAATGTCAGATTTTGTTTTGAGCTAGTGGCCTATCTGCAGGTCAAGTTATTCATCCAATCTCTTTCAAACTTTGAATGTGAGTTGCCCTCAGTGACACCAGGAAGCCTATTGATTTTGAGGTCAAAGGTCACAAGGTCATATTTTGTTTTGAAAATGGAAAAAAAGCACTTGCAGGTGCATTAATAGTACATATCTTTTCTGTTCTTGTTCTTTAGCTGTTCAGAGTGTAAAAGAAAGGATTCTCTTTGAAAGTGAAGGGCGATCATCAGTACCAGTTAGATATGACAGTGTTCCTTTCATTGTAATAAGCAGTGATATCCGAGAGTGCCAGTATGGTTCATTGCGTGAGAGGCATAATGAAGTAAGTTAATGTGCTAAATTTTAGGAAGTATGAGAAATTGTTGTTTAGTATCATTTATACAAGAAAGGCTGATGTCATATTATGGTCACATTTTAAATTAATGTACTAATTTATCTGATTCTCTGAATGTTATCTGATTTGATATGCCCATTTTGAATGTAGCAAAGAAAGTAACAGAAAAAAAAAAAGAATTAAAGTAACAGGGAAAAAGTAGCATATGTAAATGAAAGTAATATATAAAAGGCAAAGCCTCAAAACATTTTGGTTGTTGGTGTTTTTTATAAGTTAACCTGAGCACAAAGTCCTTGTGGGCTTCATGTTTTCTGCTACTTTTTTTCATGTTACTTTCTTTCCAATTCATACCTTCTATACACATATTTACAGAGAAAAATCATAGAAGAGGTTCTTGATACCATTTAATTTGTGCAGTTAGTTATCTAATAATTGAAAAAAAATGTTATGTAGATGTGTTTCACCATCCATTAAATGGGTTTTTTAGGACTAAATTTGGAAAAAAAAATGTGTAATTTTTGGTCAAATAAGGCATTTTCTTAGTGTTTTTCTCTCAATTGGGAATTTTTTGGTTAAATTGGGAATTTTTTCAGTCAATTTGGAAACCGTACCCAGTTTTATATAGCCCTGAGGTCCTTCCTTTAATTTACTAACCCATAAAATTAAAGCCAAGCAGGGATCTTCCCTTCCCCTCTTGCATGCATTTTAAGCAACTTCTATCTTTTGTGCTTGAAATTGTGCATGAAAATGGTGAATCGTTCTACCCCATGAAAATTGGTATTTTGGTTGGAGGCTCAAAACTCTTGTAGTTTAAAGATAGAATACCTGGGAAACCAGGAGATCCGAGTTCAAGTCTCAGCAGGGGTGAGCTATAAGTTCCACACAAATATCAATTTTCTGATGTATACTGATTCTCATTTATAATTTTTCTGAGAAAAAGTAAAAAGCAGCATGAATGTTAATGTGATCTTGTATTTGCTCTAAGCAGTACTAACAGTATTTTTAGCTCTGCTGGTCGAAGGCCACTGGAGCTATTGTCATGGCCTTGTGTCTGTCGTGTGTCCGTCCATCTGTGCATCCGTCTGTACATCCTTAAAATTTTTCTTTAAACATCTCAGAAACTACTGGGCAGATTTAAACCAAATTTCACAAAAATGTTCCTTGGGTGGTCCTCTTTCAAATCCCTTCCAAGAATTTTGATCGGTTAAATAACAGCCTTTTATGGGCGGGGCTTATTTTCCTTATACATAGTCTATGTACTCAAATCTTTACAAATCATCTTCTCAGAAACTATGAGACAGATTTGAACCAAAATTCACAGAAATCATCCTTGGGTGTCCTCTTTCAAATTCCTTCAAAGAATTTTGATCATTTAAATAACATGGCTTTTATGGGTGGGGCTTGGTTTCCTTTTATAGTCTACATTGTAAAATCCTTAAAAATCATCTCCTCAGAAACTACTGGGCAGATTTGAACCAAATTTCACAGAAATGATCCTTGAGTGCCTATGGGTGGTCATCTTTCAAATTTCTTCAAAGAATTTTGATTGGTTAAATAACAGGTTTCATGGGCAGGGCTTATTTTTCTTTTATGGTCTTTATAGACAAATCTTTAAAAAAAACTTCTCCTCAGAAACCACTGGGCAGATTTGAACCAATTTTCATAGAAATGTTCCTTGGGTTGTCCTCTCTCAAATTCCTTCAAAGATATTTGATTGGTTAAATAACACAGCTTTCATGGGCGGAGCTTAGTTTCCTTATATGGTCTTTATAGTTAAATATTTAAAAACTTCTCCTCAGGAACTACTGAGCTGATTTGAACCAGTTTCACATAAATGTTCCTTGGGTAGTCCTTGTTCAAATTCCTTCTAAGAATTGTGATCTTTTGAAAAACATGGCTTATTTTCACAAGCAGGTCTATATAGTCAAATCTTTGAAAAATTTTCCCCTCGGAAACTATGGTCAGAATGTTTGTCTTGATAAAATCTCGGATGAGTTTGAAATTGGGTCATGTGGGGTCAAAAACTAGGTCACTAGGTCAAATCTCATCAAAACCTTGTGTACGCTCTGGAGGCCACATTTTCAGCCCGATCTTCATGGAACTTGGTCAGAATGTTTGTCTTGATAAAATCTCGGACGAGTTCGAAATTGGGTCACGTGGGGTCAAAAACTAGGCCACTAGGTAAAATCTTAGAAAAACCTTGTGTACGCTCTAGAGGCCACATTTTCAGCCAGATACTTTTGAAATTTGGTAAAAATATTTGTCTTCATAAAATCTTGGACAAGTTCGAAATTGGGTCATGTGGGGTCAAAAACTAGGTCACTAAGTCAAATCTTAGAAAAACCTTGTGTGTGCTCTAGAGGCCACATTTTCAGTCAGATACTTGTGAAACTTGGTCAGAATGTTTGTCTTGATAAAATCTCGCACAAATTAAAACATGGGTCATGTGGGGTCAAAAACTAGGTCACTAGGTCAAATCTTAGAAACCTTGTGTGAGCTCTAGAGGCCACATTTTCAGTCAGACACATGTGAAACTTGGTCTGAATGTTTGTCTTGATAAAATTCGGACAAGTTTGAAATTGGATCATGTGGGGTCAAAAACTAGGTCACTAGGTCAAATTAAAGAAATGCTTTGTGGGTACTCTAGAGGCCACATTTTTCGCTCAATTGACTTGAAAATTGGTCAATGTTTTTCTTAATTAAATCTCAGAAAACTTGAAATTAGGTCAACTAGAGTCATAAAGTAGATCACTAGGACAAATTAAGAAATACCTTGTGGTTACTCTAGAGGCCACATTTTTCGCTCAATTGACTTGAAAATTGGTAAAAACATTTGGATGGCTGAGTGCAACACTAGCCCAAGTCCACTTTTTACTGAAAGTTGTTTTATGGTATGTTTTGTAGCTCATTGCAAAATCTGTGTACTCTCCAATTTTCAGGACTATATCCTTACTACAACTAAAGATATTCAATTTTGAAAAAATATCCTATCTCAGGTAGCATATTTTTTGCATGCAACACTATTCCTATCTTGAGATAGGTATACTGTTGCTCTTAAAAAGTAAACAATTTGTTATTTGTTTACAGTGCAACACTAATTCTAACTTGAGTTAGGGATAGTGTTGCAGTAAAATGTTAGCACCAAAAATAATATATTGAAAAGGTTTTTTTGTTAAATCTTAATTTCAATTATCTACAAAGGTGTATAAATTAAACTGTTAATATATAATTTGTGAGTACAGTATTTTATTTGTGTATAAATTTAGAAGAAAAAAAAATAATGATGATAATGTCTGACCTTAAGATCAACATGCTGAAGTTTGTGTGTATTCGTGATTCAAATTTTTAGAAGAATTCACAACAAAAAAGCAGATACAGGTAAGTACACAATAATACTATTATCATATTTTTTAGTAGGCTTGATCAGTATTTTAGTTACTTTTTATTTTGTATCTAAACCCAGTATAGCAATCCTACATGGTTAAGGTCATTTCTGTTGAAAGGGTGGGTTAAAATTCATTTTCAAGGAAAAACTGTCTTATCATCAAAGAGTATAGAAAGCTATACCTTAAAGCTAGACCTTAAAACCCTGATTGAAAGCAAAATAAAAATCATAAAATAAATGTTATCTCAGAAGGGCTTGTATCTGCAACTAGGTAGATCTAGTTGCTTAATCATTCTAAATATTTCTTACATTAGGTATTTCTGAACATTTTGTACATTTCTGTAAAATATTGAAATGAATAAAAGTTGAAGACTTTTGAGACAGACGTAAATCAAGACCGTCAGGAGTAATTTCTCCTTTTCCAAAAATGTTTTCAAAATGTTTCTACAGCAGATGTATGAAATTTATACAAGAATTGTTTGTTTGTAAACCTGAAACCAGATAATCCCTACTGAGTTCTTGGAAAAGAAGAATACTCCTGATGGGTAATTTCTCCTTTACCTACAATGTTTTCTTCCTTTTTTAGGAAAGAATCACATCCTTTCATCCGAATGCTTTCAATTAAAACAGGTCCAAAATTTTGCAAAAAGTTTAAGGATTAAATATCTGTTTAATAAACTTTTTTGTTAATCAAAAGAATACAAAACTTGCATGTTTAATCCTTCAGAGGTAAAACAGAAAAGTTTATATCAGTATCATAAAATGAACAATTTTTCACCATTTGTTTGTATTCACGGTCTTGATGATGTCATAATATTGAATTAAGTAGCATTATCTCCCTCTAGATGGCATTCTACAAATACACATCTATCTAATTTCGGCATCCTGGGTACAGAAGCGGAGTAATTTTTCAAAACAACAACCGTAACTTTGAATTTCAAATAAAATAAACGTTTACTCAATAAAACGCTACCTGATGCCATTCATTCAGCTATGATTGGCTAACATGTAACCTATGCACCGACCATTTATTAAAACAGCCCCTACATGCTTTGGTAATAGGCTAATAGCTTCAATATAAGCCCTACTTTTCCCCGGTATACAGGGGATGGGTGATGCGTCATATAAGACAGGTCGAATCTTCGAAGAATATGACATGCGCAGACAACGAATTAAGTAGTCCTCTGACATCATCACACTAACAATGACATGTACTGTTAAGTCACTGGAGCTATAAATAAAACATGGGCTGTAACCCAAATTTGTATTTCTATCTGGTTGTGATAAATTCTGCCCCTTTTTGGTTAATAGAACCTTAGAAATAAATCCAAAACATGATTTTTTTTTAATTATGTGAAATAGATCCTTCAACATTGCATCTAGTCATCACTGTTGCAAAAATGAAAACTAATCTGAATAAAAGGCAATTTTTAGTTTCATTCACTGAATTTATTATTTAACCCTTTACCAGTCAAGCCATTGTTTTTACAGCCCTGGATAAGAAAGCTTTTTTTTTTTTTTTTTTTTGAAAGATTGTGGGAAAAGGAGAAATGCTCATAATGCTCAATACAAGTACTTTCTCTCTTTCCCAAAAATGTATTCTACACCTCTAGTCACAGATCCCATTATTTGAGCCAGACTTGATTTCTTGTCTGCAAACGCTTTTAATTTGGAACAGACCAAAATTTTGTTATGATAATACAATGCTACCTGCCTTGTCTTAATTTCTAGCCCTTTCATTGTTATACATAAATTGTATTGCTTTTTCAGCCTGTGTCGATTGAGATTAGACTACAATGAGTCAGTGCTAGTTTTCACTGCCAACTGTGATATTTCTGAATTTGTTGAAAATAGTGTTAGACTTGAATCAAACAAGAAATCTTCATGACATCAGATCTGTATGGAAACTAAAACCTTTTTTCTTTTTTTATTTTTTCAGTATGTTGTCTGTTGAGGCATCCTGTCACCAGGGCCAACCAAAATATTTCGGTCAAGGCCGACAGTGTGTAGCAAATAGCTATGCAGCAATGATTTACCATTTTCAGAAAAAGAAGGCCTCAACTTGGACGCAGTCAAACTTGGATGCTATTTTACAGGAAGGTGATAACATGTATGAGCATCTGAAAGTAAATGGACAGAAGGAAGACTTTCTGTTATTATCTGACCTTCCATGCCAATGGAACAACTGCCAATTTGAAGTGACTGAATGTCTTGCAGGATCAGTATTCAACACAAAACAGAATGCTCCATTTGTTAGTCTTTATGACACTATATCAAAAATGAATACTTTTCTGTTCTTAACCATCAAATGTAATACAACAGCAATCATAAAAGAAGATAACATGTTTCATGTATTTGATCCACATTCTAGAAACAGCAGAGGAATGATGCAGGTTGATGGAACAGCAGTTCTTACATCCTATTTAGATACTGAAAGCCTGATAGATTTTCTTGAAAACTTTGCAGCATGTTTAGGTGATACTGAATGTGTTCCATTTGAGTGAACTACTGTTAACCTTACAGAAATGAAAAATATCAGTGATTCAGAATTTGAAGGCTTTTCAGAGATGAGTGATGGAGAGTACAGTTGCATATTGCAAATAATTAAAGAGACTGAAGAAAGGGAAATACAAGAGATTATAGAGAGTTGTGGTCCTGATAGTTCTAGCAAAATACTGTACCAAATATGGAGGATGTTATTTCGAACAGGTTGCGGAATGACAGTCCAAAAATCGCACTTGAAAAGTACAAAGATTTGTTGTGGCTGTGCAAGTCGGGCATAATTCCTCAATGTCACCACATGTTTTATGCTCTATTGCCACATGGAATTCAGGAGTAGAAATCTATTTTTTCAATCTTTGTGAAAGAAGGATTTGATTTCCATTAACCCTTTATCACGCCTTGTTTTCCCCTAGGTAGAAGGCTTTTGAAAATATTTTGAGAAAAGGAGGAAATGCTTCTAACAAGCATTTTTTCCTTTTGCCGCAATGTTTTCTACCCTTCCAAAGATAAATCCCATTATCTGATAGGCCATATTTTGCCGTCTACAATAATTATGATTTCAATTTAGACAAGACCAAAATTTTGTCATCTGAGAAAATTATCCAAAATATTGGGAGAAAAGGATAAAATGTGTGTAACAAGCAATTTTCCTCTTTCCACCATGTTTTCTACCCTTCCAGAGACAAATTCCATTAGATCTGTTTGATAGGCCATATTTTGTCGTCTGCATTATGGTTTCAATTTGGACAAGACCAAAATTTTGTCATCTGAGAAAGTTCTCCCAGCCCTCCATGCAAGTTTGAAATATTCAGACTTTGAAAGGAAATTTTACCTGCTATGTTCCAGAAGCAACCAAATAGAGGAGACTGGAAAGATATTTTATGTATTATGCAACTGTATTCCTGTTTCACCTCTGTGTTTTAAACATTTTATTTTCATGTAGTTGATGTGGAATAGCAGTCAGTGATCAAGTGGAAAACTAGAGGCGCTTGAGCGCCTGTATCGCTCCACAGGCCTGATATTTCTATAATGGCGAAAAGAAGTTTTTAACAATTACCATTCAATCCTGCATTTTAGCTCACTGAAGAAAAAAGGTATGGAAAAAACTTGTGAGAAAAGAAGAAAAAAATGGTAACCAGCATTTTCTTAGTTTCCCACAATAATTTCTATCCTTTTTTATATATGTCTTACTAATTTGAAGATATGTTGTCTGCAACAGGTCCTTTCACAAACCATTTTGGGTGGGGAAACATCAAAATATAGAAAATATGTCTTTCTCAGGGTTGTTAAAAGTTGTGATTGTGTGGTAAAGGGGTAATCTAAAAGAACAGCTAGGAGGGCAAATGAATGAATGTTATAGCAATATAGATCAACTTACATCAATACACCAGATAGAATGAAATATGCTGGCATACAATGAACACCTAATCCCTAATAATCAACTTTTCACAGTCACAGTTAGAATGTCTTCAGTGGCAAGCAACACAAAATGGTCTACAAATGCATTTACATAAATCAAATATCCTGCTCCAGGGCACAGATTAATTCTGGTGTACTGAAGTTGCGGGATCAGTTTGACTGGATAACATTAATGCCTTATCACAAATGTAAAGCCCTGTCCCACTTTGTACCAGGTCACCAGGATTTACACCCCTTCTGTCCACTCTGCATTTACTCATTAGTAGGTCAACAAACCTTTACCAGAACTAATAAAAGTGCAGAGGTTCTCTTGTTCTATATCAAAAGGACTATAAAGTACCTACAACATGGGGGTTTTGTTATTAAAATACTTTTTCTTTTTTATCTTGGCATGGTTACTCAGGCTTAGTAATAAGGCAAAATTGAAAAGCTCAAGTTGTGAAAGGTGCTCAAGCTTTTATCTTATTTATGGCCAGTGATATTTTATTACTAGTGCTAACTAATAGCATATCATTGGAGTAAATCGTGATCTTAATACCAAGGAAAATGTGTGGGCTTAAATAGGACAGCCCTGACTAGGTCAAGTCAATCCAATTTTCTTCCTTTTTCTTTGTTAGTCGATAAAACTAACACAATAAATAGTTTTGGAGAAGAACATTTTTTTGAAATATAAGCCTTGTCTATAAAAAAATGTGTTTTTAGGTGTATCATTTTTTTAAAAGGAATTTGGTATACAACCACCATAGAAACAATTTGGCAGACAACCACCATAGGAACTTACCTGCAAAACAACAATGAAATCCAATGAATAGTTTTAGAGAAGAAATTTTTCAAAGATTTTACTTTATACCATAAAAGGAAAATGAATCTCCCATAAAAGCCATGTTTTTTGACAGATCATTTTTTTTTAACGGAATTCTGTAAACCTGTATCTAAGGAACATTCCTGCAAAATAATAATGCTATCCAAATAGCAGTTTGGGGGGAGAAGATTTTTAAAGGTTTTTTACTTTGGTTGCCATGGCAACCAGAATTCTTCATGGAACACAATTATTTGAAGGAATTTGAAAGAGGACCACCAAAGGAACATTCCTGTGAAATTTGGTAAAAATCCAGTCAATAGTTTCTGAGGAGAAGTTTTTTAAAGAAAAAGTTTACGGACGCACGCACGGACGAACGGACGCACGACTGACACAACGCCCTGACAATAGCTCGCTGGCCTTTGGCCAGTGGAGCTAAAAATGCTTAATGTATTCAGGTTTAAATTTCCCAGGAAAACAGTGCCAGGTACATCACAGTACACTGAATGTTATGAGTTATAAATTTCTCTGATGGCATAACGATGTTCTCTATGTATTTCCTACTGTATTGTGTTTTGAAGAAGATGCCTTTTGCACAAAGTTGCATAGCCTGTCAGAATCATTTGGCCTTGAACTTCGATATTTGGTATTTATAGTCATTGTAGACCTTTACTGCTTAGTACTCAGGTGAGCAATATAGGACCATCGTGGTCCTCTTGTTTTTTTACTGTTATTTATCCCAGGAATTATGGGGCTCAATACTGCCTTGTTAGCTCAGCTATCTTTGACTTTTCACTCATGACAATGGCATATAAAAGATTTTTAGCTTGGCTGTTTTGAAAGGAAATATAGAGGTATTGACATAGTCACGTTGTCGTGGTCTGTGTCTGTATTGTTGTCGTGATGTGGAAACTTCGACATTTTGTAATATCTCTGCTTCCACCCAACACATCTACTTTAAAGTTGGAATAGTTCTTCACTGTATAAAGAGCAACTGGTGTGACAAAGGCAGATAACTCTCAAATCATTTTTGTCCACATTATGCCCCTTGTTTTACTAAGAATTTCACTTATTATCAAGCATCCAACAGCCAAGCGTTGGCACCCGCATGCAGTGTTCTTGTATATAGACATTGGCAGGGTAGCAATGTCTGATTTTTGTCAAGGCTTGAATCGTAATTTTCACTGTTTGGTTATTTTTCAAGGAAATTATGGGGTTCTGTACTGCCTTGTCTATGGAAACTGTGGGGTAGCATCATTTATGTGTTGTGTCAAGGTTTAAAAATCATTTTTTCATCTTAGTTGTCCCAGGAATTATGGGGTTCAATACTGCCGTGTCTACAAACACTATGGGATAGCAATATCTGTGTTGTTAAAGCTTGAATTGTCATTTTCTACTGTTCAGTTATTTTTCCAAGGAATTATGGGGTTCAGTACTGCCTTTTCTTTAGACACTATGGGGTGTAGTCTGGCAAGTGCTATACACTGTGTGTAGGAAAGTGTTCTTGAAGCATTTGACCCTTGTGTTTGTGTATAGAATTAACCTGGCAGGGTATTGAATCGAACAGACAATTGAATGTCAATGCTTGGTAAATTACTATTAAAATCTAAAGCTCTCCTTGTTAGCTGGACTGTTTTTGAAGAAAACATCAAGGTATTGTCATAGCCTAGTCGTCTGCGTCTGCGTTGTTGTCGTGCAAAAACTTTTACATTTTGTAATATCTCTGCCTCCACTCAACGCATCTACTTCAAACTTGGAATAGTTGTTCACTATCAAAAGAGCAACCCATGTAACAAGAGCAAGTAACTCTAAAATAATTTTATACGTATTATGCCCATTTTTCGACTTAGAATTTTTCATTCACTATCCAGCACCCAACAGCCGAGCGTGGCATCCGCATGTGGTGCTCTTGTGTCTTTCAAAGTCGCAATTTGCTAGATTGTTATTATTCTGGATATCAACTGATCTGAGCTATGTCTATAGTCAACTGTGCCCTGTAAGTTTAATTCTGCAAATAATTGTGTTAGGTAACTCTTCCAAATATTAAGTTTTCTCGAATAATTCTGTAGAACAACTGAAAAAGAAGCCTTGGACTTTAGCAGCATTCCGAGAAGATACAGAATGGGCCAAATTAACAATAAACTCGCTTCAATCACGAAGCGTCACCGATACTGCCACATCTTACTTAGTTGCTGACAGTGTTACACCTGGAAATTATGACTCTCTAACACAAGGAGAGAGTGTCAATGTTACATCTGGAAATGCTGCTAATGTTACACCTGTAAACACAGTCAATGTTACACAAGAAGATACTGCCACTTTAACACCTGGAGGTACAGCCTTTGTTTCACAAGGAAGTACTGTAAGCGTTGCACCAAGAGAGACTGTCACATTTGAAGACACTGATACTTTAACAGCTGGAGATACAGTCACTGTTGAATCAGGAGATGCTGACACTAATACACCTGGAACAGGTCGCAGTGTTACACCAGGAGATACCGACACTTTGATACCTGGAGAAACAGTCACTGTTACACCAGGATATACAGACTCTTTAACAGCGGATGATGTAGAACTTGTTACACCTGGAGATACTGACATATCAACAGCTTGAGATACAGTCACTGTTACACCAGGAAATTCTGACACTTTTCCACCTGGAAAATGTAGCATTATTACGCCAGGAGATTCTGACACTTTTACACCTGGAATTAGTTTTATGGTTACACCAGGAGATACTGACTCTTTATCAGCTCGAGAAACCGTCACTGTTACACCAGGATATACAGACTCTTTAACAGCGCATGATGTAGAACTTGTTACACCTGGAGATAGTGACATATCAACAGCTTGAGATACAGTCATTGTTACACCAAGAAATTCTGACACTTTTTCCACCTGGAACATGTAGCATTATTACGCCAGGAGATGCTGACACTTTTACACCTGGAATTAGTTTTATTGTTACAGCAGGAGATACTGAGTCTTTATCAGCTGGAGAAACCGTCACTGTTACACCAGGAGATACTGACATTTTAACAGCTAGAGAAACAGTAACTGTTACATCAGGAGATACTGCGACTTTAACACCTGGAGATATACAGTCACTGTTACACCAGGAGATACTGACACTATTACACCTGGAATAAGTCTCATTGGTACATCAGGAGATACTGACACTTTAATAGATTGAGATACAGTCACTGTTACACCAGAAGATTCTGACATTATTACACCTGGAATAAGTCACACTGTTAGGCCAGAAGATACTGACACTTTAACAGCTGAAGATACAGTCACTGTTACACCAGGAGATACTGACCTTTCAACAGCTAGAGATACAGTTACTGTTACACCAGGAGATACTGACACTATTTCACCTGGAAGAAGCTGTGTTGTTACACCAGGAGATACTGACACTTTAACAGCTGGAGATACAACCATTGTTACACCAAGGGATACTGACCTTTCAACAGCTGGAGATACAAGCATTGTTACACCAGGAGATACTGACAGTTTAACAGCTGGAGATACAATCATTGTTACACCAGGAGATATTGACACTTTAACAGCTGGAGATACAATCATTGTTACATCAGGAGATACTGACACTTTAACAGCTGGAGATACAACCATTGTTACACTAGGAGATACTGACACTATTTCACCTGGAAAAAGCTGTGTACTTGCACCAGGAGATACTGTCACTTTAACAGCTGGAGATACAATCATTGTTAAACCATGAGATACTGACCTTTCAACAGCTGGAGATACAATCATTGTTACACCAGGAGATACTGACACTTTAACAGCTGGAGATACAATCATTGTTACACTAGGAGATACTGACGCTTTTTTATACCTGGGAAAAGCTGCGTACTTGTACCAGGAGATACTGACATTTTAACAGCCGGAACTACAATCATTATTACCCCTGGTGAAACTGACACTATTACACCTGGAATAAGTCGTGTTATTACACCAAGAGATACTGACACTATTTCACCTGGAAACAGCTTTGTTGGTATACCAGGAGATACTGATATTGTTTCACTAGATGGAGACCTTCACTTATGTAGACAGAAAGGACCCTTTCAGTGCCGATGAAGACCTTTGTATCCGTCGTGGAGAGCTTAGATCAAGATCAGATTGTACTTTTAAAATGAAATCAGATCTTCGATATTGAGCATTGAAAAGATGTTCAGAGCATAATTTAATTCCATTTATCAATGGTGTACTACTTCATAGTAAATGAAATAACTTTGTTTCCTTATTAAATGTAAAACCATGCCGAAATGTTGTATTACCAAAGGAAATCAAGCCAATACGTTCTAAACTATTCACAACCTTTGGTTTTTAAATGACTGACAACAGTATAGTCAGGGCAAAGAGGAAAGAAAGCAAGAATTTGATGCAGAACCTTCAACTTTATTTCCGCTTGCTAGAAAACAGATGGCTAGTGAAACAGTGTCAAATTCATTCTAAATGGCTGTTTTTCAGCTATAGTTAAATAATTCCCAACTTTAGAGAAAACGGCACATTTCTCCCAATTTGACTGGTTTCGGATCCGTTCCCAAACCAATGAGAAAAAATGCTGGCAAAGTACATTCATCAAGCGCTTATGTACAAAGAACATGATGTTGTCTTTTTGACAGCTGAAGACTAGTATACAGTGATGCATCCAGGCCGCGCGAATGCGGGATTCCCCCTATATTTTACTCTGTCGCGCAATTTCATGAATTTGATAGGGGAGAGATCAGGCAATTATGTTACAACTCCTGCAGAAACAAACCACTGCGCGCAAAAAAAAAAAAAAAAAAAAAAAACAAGAGGGCCATGATGGCCCTGTATCGCTCCACTGGCTTATAAATATAAACCACGAAGAAAAGTCTTCACTATATAAGCCCTTATAAAACTTTGACCTCATGGCTACAGTCTGACTAAATGGGGAATATTGTATTAGAAGAATAACATGCCAAATGTGGGAGTTCTTGGCCTTATGGCTGGTAACAAGATGGTTTCTGAACTTTTCACTCCATAAACCCATGTAAAACTTGTGATCCCTGGTGCAGGGCCAAACTTGATCCTAGAGCTGTAACTTGGGCCCTCTTTGTAACTGTCCACTAAATAATGCTATAATTATATGCAAAATTTGGTAGCCTAAGCCTTATGGCTATGTACACCAAGATTTAAAAGTTTTCCCTATGTAAGCCTATGTAAATCTTGTGAACCCCCCCCCCTCCAAGTATGAGGCCAAATTGACCCCAGGACTATACTTTGGACACTTTTGGTAGACTCCAACTAGATCAAGCTAAATGCCAAATTTGGTAGCTCTAGGCCTTATGGTTTCAGACAAGAAGATATTTAAAGTTTTCTCTATATAAGCCTATGTATAAAACTTGTGACCCCTGGGGAAGAGCCAATTTTGACCCCAGGGCTATAATTTCAAGAAACATGATAGAGGTCTACTACATAAAGCTACATGCCAAATTTGGTAGCCCTATGCCTTATGGTTTCAGACAAGAAGATTTTTAAAGTTTTCTCTATATAAGCCTATGTAAAACTTGTGACCCCTGGGGAAGAGCCAATTTTGACCCCAGGGCTATAATTTCAAGAAACATGATAGAGGTCTACTACATAAAGCTACATGCCAAATTTGGTAGCCCTATGCCTTATGGTTTCAGACAAGAAGATTTTTAAAGTTTTCTCTATATAAGCCTATGTAAAACTTGTGACCCCTGGGGCAGAGCCAATTTTGACCCCAGGGCTATAATTTGAAGAAACTTGATAGAGGTCTACTACATAAAGCTACATGCCAAATTTGGTAGCCCTATGCCTTATGGTTTCAGACAAGAAGATTTTTAAAGATTTCCAATATTTTTCAGTTTTGTTGCCATGGCAACCAGAGTTTTTGAAGGAATCAAATTCTTTCAAGAAATTCTGAAGAGGACCATGTCAGGATCATTTCTGTGAAGTTTCGTGAAAATCGGATGGGTAGTTTCAGAGAAGAAGATGTTTGAAATAAAAGTTAACGCACGGACGGACGGATGGACGGACGGACGGACGGACGACCGGACGGACGGATGGACGCACGACGGACACCGGGCCATGACATAAGCCCGCTGGCCTTCGGCCAGTGGAGCTAAAAAATCAGACCCAAGACCCTTGTCATTCTAGTAAAACAAAGGGAAGTCCGACCAAGCTTTCTTACATTTGTTTTAATTTCCTGATTGCTATTTTTAGACTGTACGAGCTGGTTTCCGACGTTGCACTGAACTTTATCTACGAAACCAGAAACATTCATGAACGCATATGCAGTAAATGTTTACCATCACACATTTCAGGTTTGAAAAACCGGCCAACTTAAATTAACTTTGAAAAAAAGATTTATGAAATATGCCGCCGAAAGGAAACATTTTACAAACTTTTATTGGTTCCATTGCCTACGGCGGTGGTCCATACCGTGACATGATAGAAAGATAGACTGAAAACAGTATGGAACATATTGAAGATCTTTCAGCCTCTGGTGCTGACAAACCATCACACCCAAAGTTACTGGGATTCGTCGGAATCATGTACAAAAATAATGAGTATGGATGCAAAACTTCAGGTTTTGTGAATGAAAAAATATAACAAAAAATAGATGGGGAACAATATTTGGGTTTGTACTGGACTGGAAAAGTTTCATTTAGTTTATTTAGCAGGCTGACTATTTTTCATTTACTGCTTGAATAACTGATTTTTTCAACTCTGTGTTTAAATAAATATATACTAACTTAATTTTTGAAGTAGCTGGTAATTATGTCAATTAACTTACACAAAATTTTAATTGCTTAAGTGATTTGCAACTCATTAATTGTTGGAATTTTATAGTATTTGGCCTTATCTAATAATACTTTTTTAACAGTGAAACTCGTCTCATTTTAAAGAAAGGCACTTTAAAAGATAGTGCAGTTCACCACCATTATTATTTTGGGAACAAGTGGACATTTTCTTTCACTTATATGAATATTGTTCCATCTGCCTGTTTCAATAGGTAAATGACTGTGAGATGTTCTAAATTTTGCTAGGATCAGGTATTCTTTTTTGTTAAAGAAGTTAAGTAATTTTCAAACTGTATTGTATTCTTGAGTATCCCATAGTAATTACCTTTACTAGAGTTTTTTAAGACTGTTTTTGGAACAAAAAAAGTCTAGGTATTGTCATCACCCTGGTGTCTGCCGTGTTGGCATTGTTGGAATGATAAACTTTAAGCTTGTGTCATACCTCTGTAATTACTGAAGGACTGTACTTGGACCACATGTTCACTTTCAAAACAGCAACCCATACTATCAAGGCAGATAACTCTTAATGTATTTTTGTTTGTGTTATTCCCTCTTTTTGACTTGGAATTTTCATTCACTATCCAGCACCTACAGCCGGGTGTGGCAACTGCATGGGGTGCTCTTATTTGTAATGCAATCTATTGAAAGATTGGGGAATATTGTTTTACTGTTGATTGTCTGTCGGCTTCTAAAGGAATGAAAAGCAGTTTGTCATCGTGGAATGAGTAGCTGGTAGCTCAGATTGAATGTTTTTTTTTTTTTGCACTGGAAGACATGATTAAGTACACAAGTCACTGAAATATAACTGAAAAATTGTCAAAGCAGAGTTAAACCCATACAACAACCATCTGCCCAAAACTTAAGATTCACCTTAAACTTCCAACGTTTAAAAGTTGGATGAATCTTGTTAGGCAAATCTTGTTGAAAATGTCCATTTTTATTATGCCGAAGATGGGGGAGAGTTTTACGGTTGTACGTCTGACTGTCTGTGTGTCCGTCCGTCAAGAACTTAGTATGAAAACTTGACATTTGGCTCTAACTTAAAAAGTATTCAAGTTACAATGCTCATAATAAAATGTATTTGGTATGTCCGTACCTTTCATCGATACGCATCTTCAGATACCAAGGTCAAGGTCATCAAGGTCAAGGTCAAATATCAAGGAAACTTTAACTTTAAAACTTAACATGAAAACTTAACATTTTGCTCTTACTCTTACTGTTTAAGTTACATGGTATGTAGGCTCCTTTCATCTATATGCGTCTATCGAGGTCAAATATCAAGAAAACTTTGACATGAAAACTTACCATGTACCTCTAACTTGAAACTTCAAACTCTTCAAACTATAACATCAAAAGTATTCATGGTACAGTGCTCATATTTAGTATTTAGGTAATTCACTGTTATGCATCTACTGATACCAAGGTCAAGGTCATCTGTCAAGGTCAAATATCAAGATCACTTCCGAAATTTGGCTGTTACGGGCATGGGTGTTTCACAAACATATTTTTTACACCTCCATGGACATGACACCAAAAATTGCAATGTTAAGGGATGTATGTATGGCAAGTAGCAAAGCTCATGAGGCAGTTTGTCAGAGATTTCCCCCTTTTATGCCCAACATCGAGAGATTTGGGGCATATAGTAGGAAAGAAACAATACATCAAACTATCCATGCATCACAATAGTATCCACTGCAATATTGCTGTATTGATAGGCAACTCTTAATGTCAATAGTATCGCAAAAGTATATTTCAAACTTAACACTTTGCTGTAACTTCAAAAGTATTCAAGTTCTGATGGTCATATTCGGCATGTAGGTACATTTCATCAATACGCTTCTCATGAATGTCAAATGTACAAGGTCAAGGTCAAATATTTAACCTTTAACATGAAAACCTTACATTTGCTTGACTTCAAAATATTTGAGGTCCAACAAATCACCAAAATACCACCGAAACACCAAAATATCCTTTATTTTTGTTTGTTTGTTTTAATTATTGAACTCAGATAAATGAAGTTGTGGTTTCTGACACAAATTGTTAACATATTGATGAAGGAGGGTTGATTTAAATCCCAGTGTTCCCACAAGCTTTTTATTTCAAGGGTACACTTATCCCCTGACCTGTAAATCTGGGGGCTGGGGGGGGGGGGGGTAAGATTCCATATTAGAGGGTATGACAGTAATAGTTCCCAGCTGTAGGTAAAGCAATCCATATTGATAATTTGCAACAAAAAGTCTGTTATATTAAGATATTACGATATTTGTGTAAATTCACTGCTTAAAGACATTAAAAAGCTGAAAAGACGGTCTGAAGTCACTGATTGGACAATGTCAAAGAGACATATTGTTGTGTCATGGGTTTTCTGTTCTTTCGTGCCGATCAATTTTTCATGTCTGTTAATTTCTGGATAGATATCTCTGCATGATTTGACAAAAATTTGTCAATAAGGCTAACAATTAACTTCAAAACCTGTCATTTTACACAAGATAAGCGGATAATGGGCTTTTTTGTCCATGTATTTTCTTACGTGAGGTCTTGCGTGTAACCAAAATTTATGACGTGAATTTCAATTCTATAACGTGATTTAGGCAATAATTTGTGCGAGGGGGAACACTGAAACCTAGTGTCAAAATAATAACATGCCGTTTAGGCCCGCCATGAAGAATGTGAACCGAAACAGCCTACTGTACTGTAAATGTCTACCGAAATGCCCGCTTCACGTAGTAAAATCGGTTGATTCAGGAACCCTACCTCTGGAATCTCACTATGGTAGCTTTTGTACAAGGTTGATGTGTCTGATCTTTATTCGTAAGTATACTAGAAAAAATAGTTTTCTTTTTTTTATATTGGGAATATGAAATTAAAACATCACTGAAATAGAAGCCGGCAGCCATTTTGAATCTGTGGTTAACACTTTACAAGGGGTAAACTTATAAGATAATTATGATTCCGCCTAAGAATAATCGTATCACTTTAAACATAACAATGACAAACCAACACATCAAACAAGTTGGATAATGTTAGCCGAACACCTTCAATTATGATCACTTCAATTTAACAGAACAGAAGAGAACAGAACGTGCCTAAATACTTGGGTGTTTCGACGGATCAGAGACCTACATCTTGCAATGTCTGATTTGGGTCTACTTCTTTTGCAAATGAAGTGGATTAGCGTTCTCTTTTGTGTGTGTTTATCAGTCAAAGTAATGATAAATATAAGTGATGATGTCATATTGATAACTCTTTAGTCTATATTGGTGTACGTGTACAGGCAAGACACTCGAGTGTTTCAGGAATTGTTCTCCATGTGACTCAATGTGTATTAACAAAATCATTCTCCTCAATCATGAGTAATACTTTAAGTGTTTTCTGTTAGAGAAAAAGGAAGAAAAATCCTGCATATATCAGTTATCTGAACCCAATGATACAAATAGGGGTATTTCGGTGTTTTGGTGGTATTTCGGTGATTAGTCGGACTGAAATTGTGCTCCAATGCTCTTACTGGTAACAATGTACCTTCATTTATAATCATCTACATGCCACAGTCAATGTCATACAAAGTCAAGGTCAAACATCAAAGTCACATTTCCAAAAATTGGCTGTAACAGGAGCATTTGTGTTTCACGAACCTATCTTGTTATTTCTAAAATCTTGGTTTCAGTTTTTGGAAAATTTACATATCTGTATTTGATTGCTGTAAAGGATTTTACTGAGACTGACTATTTGCCTAGTACTTAATTAATTAGGTGCATGATAAAAGAACACCATTTATTCCCTGATCAAGCATTTCTTCTTCACCAAAGACTTAGAGATGCCAAGTGTGTGGATTTTGAACAGTATTTATTGATGTTTCTGTTATAAGGGAGGGAAAAAAAAAAAAAACACACACTTGTAAAACTACATGTTGTATATCAAAAGAAATGACCATTTCATATGCAATTTTTGACACAAATGCATAAATTCCACTTGTGAAACACAATCTACCTATCATTGGACGATTTAATGATTATAAAGATAAGAAAATCTTGTATCTTATTATTTTAAAAAATAAAAATGAGACTGCCTTTAAATACAAATAAATATGTGACTGGTACAGACTATATCACAAATAGGTTGATGGTTTTGATTTAGAGTGTTGCAATTTAGCATATAAGATTAGCTTAAACCATTCTCCTTAAAAGCCACATTATGACAACCACCATAAACTTAAGCCTGTCTATCAACAGACTAGAATCATTTTTTTAAGAAATGGTTTTATATTTTCAGAAACCCCATCAGTACCAGTTGGAAATGATAGTTCAGAATCACCAAACACAAATGATGCCAACCTTGCCTCCTGTGCTTCCCAATATACAAATGCAGGTATTGAACTGTTTTTTTTTTTATCTATAAAGTGCTACATAATCAGTCAAATAAAAGCTTGCCCCTGTTCTCCACTCAAAAGTTTGAATAACTCACTTTATGAGAGCAAGTAATGCATTGAAAAAATTAATTACTTACTGGTCTTACATGATGTTTAGGATCTAAAACATAGTTATGTCTCCCCATTCTAGGGGAAGGACAATGTTTTTGCTGTTTGTCTGTCCACTTTTTGTTTGTCCAGGCTATTTCTCTTAAGTATAATGCCAATTTTGATGTAACTTCATACATGTAATAAGTATCAGTCCTAGTTAAGCATATTGTAAAATGGACTCATTTGCTGCAAGGTCAAAGTCACACTTCAAGGCCAAAAGTCCACTTTTGGCTTGTACAGGCTTCTTCTCTTCAACTATTTGGCCAATTTTTATACTACTTCACACTTGTGATAAGTTTAAGCCCAAGCTGTGCAGATTGTAAGGTGGACTTAACTGCTCAAAGTTCAAGTTCACACTACAAAGTAAAAGTCCAAAATCAGACATGAATAAGCTTATCAGGGCTTCATCTCTAAAACTGTTCAAGCAATTTTAAGCTTGGCTGTTTTTGAAGAAAAAAGCCAAGGTATTATCATAGCCCTATCCGCGTCTTCATTCTGCAAAAACTTTGACATTTTGTAACATCTTTGTTGTTACTTAAGATATTAACTTGAAACTAAGAATAGTTGTTTACCATCAAAAGAGGAATTCTTACAACAAGGGCAGGTAACTCAAAATATATTTGACAGAATTATGCCCCCTTTTCCACTTCGAATTTTCACTCAAAATCAAGCACCTGCATCCAAGAGTTGGCGCCTGCAGGCAATGCTCTTGTTACATGATTTTGTAGGAAGGTTTAGTTTTAGATGTAGTTGTATATGTTATCATAAAATCCTGTGACCTTAAAGATAAAGGTCCCTTCTGAAGGACGAATGTCAAAATTTGGTCTAAAGACCTCTTTCCAAACCATTTCTCTGTAATTTAGTTTTGGATTTTGAAATAATTTGGTACAAATGTTTGTTACTCTTTGTATTAGTACATATTGTCAGCAGGTTTTGGCAGGGTTGGAAGACATGTATTTGTTTCAAAAAACACAATCTAGTATTTAAACATGTCCCCCCTTCATCATTGCCAGACAATGTGTCACACTGAAGACCATGGTATGTAGCTCTAAGTTGAGGGTCTCATAGATTATCCAGGACACCCAGTTTCAATGCACTTTACCATTTCAGTAATTTTGTCAGACCGTCTGTCTTCTGTAGCTTTTTTGGTCCGCATTATATCTGAATAACTACTGGTGGATTTCAGTCAAACTTACCATAGAGTTTGAATACCAAGCAAAGATGTAAATTTACGTTATGGTTGAATGAATTTTCACAGAGTTATTACCCTTTGCTTACTTTTTTTTCTCAATAACTACTAGATGGCTTTCAGTCAAACTTCATAGACAGTTTCAGTAGCGGGCAAAGATGTGCATGTTATGATTGAATGAATTTTCAGAGTTATTGCCCTTTGCTTGATTATTTTGTCTGCTATTTCTCAAGAACTACTTGGATTTGTCAAACTTCACAGAAAGTTTCAAGTACATACTTGTTATGGTTAAATGATTTTCGCTTCACAGCACTGCCCTATGTCTGTGACAAATCATGATTTCTTGACAAGGGGGTATTCATCAGCTTTATTGATAGCGTTAGTTAAATTTTGACTGAATTATTGGCTTTGGACTTCAAAAATTTAATGTTCTAAGTTGTCCATTTGTCAGTAGGGGACTTAGTATTGACAGCTCTGGGACTTTTAAGTTGTTTCAGATCACAGGTTCAAGTCCTGTCAAAGCTGCTCAGCTGGTCATGTGGGTATGTCCTGGGGCAGTCCCAGGTTAGAACTGGTGAAACCTAGGAAGCACGTGAATAAGACAACTTTGCCATGATATAACTAAAAAATTGTTGAAAGTGGCCTAAACGCCATACAAACAAAACAAACATTTTTGCTGGGATCTTAACCCAAAACTATAATAGGTATCAATATGAGACTTCATCCGTAGATATATCTAATTGAGGAGAAGCCAGTGTACAAGAACCATAACTTGGTCATCAGTATTATTAGAGTTGTTGCTCTTTGGTCAAAACTTTTGCTAGGTGCATATTTCCATAAGTATATTCTCTGTTAAAATTGACCTGGCAGGGTGCTGACATAAACCCAATCAGTCGATAAATCAATTAAGTACAACTAGGCGAAATGTAACGGGACTTTCTTTACAAACTACATGGAGAATTATGGATTTTTCATTGTGATTTACCCAATAACGAAGTTTAGTGGTTCGTTTAGTTAACTCAGCCCTGCCAGGTTAATTCTAACATAGAATAAAAGGTATTGACTTGAAGGTAACTGTAACACTATTGAAAGTGGTGTAACACATACATCACAAATAAATACCATATTGAAAACCTTATTACCTTGAAATCTAAATAAATACTCTCAGCATGATGTGTGGAGGTTATGAATTTATCTACAGAATATACAGATGGAAATGAAGATGCCATGGAAAGTTCAGTCCAAGCAGAGGGAGGTTCCAGTATTAATGGGGATTCCATCATCACAAGTGCTCCAGTGGATAAGCTATATGAAAGTGATCCTACCATCAGTGCTCCCCAAAATGGCCATAGCAAGAAGTTGACCCCAACCCAAACTTTTGCAGAAAAAGATAAAGGTATTTAAATTTGTGGTACAAAAATGTCACAGAACTTTGAATGAGGAAGGTCGTTTTGAATGGCAAAGACATTTTGTGTCTGACTATAAATGGAGTTTGCGAAGACTTGTGTGGACCAAACTTGGTGTTTATGTAGCCTACATCAAGATGAAAGTTAAGATTAAGTACTGTGGGCTTCAGTTTGATCACAGACATGGTCACTGCTTCTTATCATTACTAGAGGATTGGAAGACTCTGCCTTCCCAAGGCAGGAATCTGTTAAAAATGTGGTTTAGTAGCATGTGAAACATTTCTTGTCTGATATGCTACAAAAACTGTTGCAGAGGTCTTTTAGAATGATGAGCTACAAAAGCTGGGGGAATGAAATGTGTCAAAGTTTTGCGTGAATAATTCTAGTCTCTTTTGTTTTTGTGTCTGTGGGGTGGGGGCTCATTGTTTACCCTTGTCTGTATGTCTCCATCCATCCTAAACTTAACATTCAAACCTAAAATTTGGCTGTAACTTCAAAAGTGTTTAAGGTACAATGCTCATATGTGGTATGTAGGTACCTGTTACCGATGCCCATCTGCTGATACCTAGGTCAAGGTCAAATATAAAATATGATGAAAATTTAACATTTGCCCTGAACTTCAGAAGTATTTATGTCAATGCTCAAATTTGGTGTCTATTTACCTTTCATTGATATGCATCTACTGATATAAAGTTCAAGGTCATTTCACTGGGTGAAGGTCAAATAACTAGGTCTCTTTTCTGAAAATTTACTGTTTTTGGCATTTGTGTTTCACAAACACATCTTGTTCACGGTTTTCAAATGTTAACAGTCATGAGAGGATGTGTATTGTGGAAGACCAAGGTCATTCTAAGAGGTAAAAAAAAAAGGGGGGGGGGGATCTATTTTTCATGTATCTATAGATGATATTTGAAATTAACTGGCATCATTGGACAAAGTTTTATGAATAAGACTTATAATCATGGCCCATTCCTAACACTGGTGAAAGCCAAGGAGTAAATGAACTGCTCTGCCGTGAAAGTGAAATATTGTTGAAAGAGGTGTAAAATACTATTTAATCAAATTTCTCGAAAGATCTGGGTACACAGCTCTGATGACAAGGGTGAAAGATGGTGTCTTTTTGGTCTTGCATCAGGGACATACATCTTCAAATGACGGCTCTTGTTTCTAAATAACTCGCATGAGCAAATTACTCTTGATGGTATTATGATTGGTTACTGTCATCATTTTAAGTCTGACTGTTCGAGGAATGTGGAGAGCTATTCCAGTCACTGGGATATAGGCTTTGGCGTTTGCATAATGCTTTTGTTAAGACTTGTGTGCAACTTCACCATATCTCTGCAACCACTCAAGCTATTGCTTTGAAACTTTGCAGATGAATTAGTGAGTCCCCTTTCAGGGTTTTCCATAACACACAAATCCTGCATCAATGACTCTATTTTAAATCAAATGACCCCCAGAATAAATCACAGTGCGCCATCAGTGACGCAACTTTCCAAAATCTAAATCATCGAGGAAATTGAATAAATCATCATTAATCCAAGGCTGATCTTTCTTTAATATCAGACAAACACTATTTTTTTCTTAAGTAAAGGGTTTATTTTTGATAAAAGTGGTTTTCGGTAATTTATTCATAGAATAAGATTGGCTTACGCATTATTACAGTAAATTACAATGGACAGTTGTTGTAAATACCGGCCCAGTCAGAGTCTTAGTTAGGCTATCCATATTTTATAGCTTGTTTTTCCTGACTTCCGGTAGATAAAAGTACACATTACCAGTCTGTTTTTTCCGCAGAAAAAATGTCACAGAGATGTAAACTGCAGCATTCTTGTTTATCGTATGTTTCCTACAGCTGCTGATCACGCCACATCAAGCAGCAATTTGGAAGAGAATGTATCGTCTGTCAAAAATTGAAGTCAAGCTCTCCCTCAGAACTGGCTTAATTACTTTATTTGGTTGGACTTTTAAGGTGAAATGTATTGTAATCTGTGCTTGAAGATGAAGAGACCCATTTTTTAGCTCCACTGGCCGAAGGCCAGCGGGCTTATCTCATGGCCCGGTGTCCGTCGTGCGTCCGTCGGTCTGTGCGTCCGTCCGTCCGTGCGTTAACTTTTATTTCAAACATCTTTTTCTCTGACACTACCCATCCAATTTTCATGAAACTTCACAGAAATGATCCTGTCATGGTCCTCTTCAGAATTTCTTGAAAGAATTTGATTCCTTCGAAAACTCTGGTTGCCATGGCAACAAAACTGAAAAATATTGGAAATATTTAAAAATCTTCTTGTCTGAAACCATACTGCGTAGGGCTACCAAATTTGGCATGTAGCTTTATGTAGTAGACCTCTATCATCTTTCTTCAAATTATAGCCCTGGGGTCAAAATTGGCTCTGCCCCAGGGGTCACAAGTTTTACATAGGCTTATATAGAGAAAACTTTAAAAATCTTCCTGTACCTAGCCATAAGGCCTAGAGCTACCAAATTTTGCATGTAGCTATGTCTACTGGGCCTCTACCAAGCAGGCCAAAATTTTAGCCCTGGGGACAAAATTGGCCCCGCTGCAGGGGTAACAAGTTTTACATGGGCGTACATAGTGACAACTTAAGAAATCTTCCAGTACCTAGCCATAAGGCCTAAAGCTACCAAATTTTGCATTTAGCTTGATCTGGTGGGGGTCTACCAAAAGTGCCCAAATTACAGTCCTGGGGTCAATTTGGCCTCATGCTGGGGGGTGGAGGGGGGGCGAAGGTTCACAAGATTAACATGGGCTTATATAGGGAAAACTTTTAAATCTTGGTGTACATAGCCATAAGGCTTAGGGCTACCAAATTTTGCATAATTATAGCTCTATCTAGTGGACAACTACAAAGAGGGCCCAAGTTACAACCCTAGGATCAAGTTTGGCCCTGCACCAGGGGTCACAAGTTTTACATGGGTTTATGCAGTGAAAACTTCAGAAACCGTCTTGTTACTAGCCATAAGGCAAGAACTCCCAAATTTGGTCATAAACATGTGCTTATAGGGTGAAAATTGAAAAAATCCTTTTGCTCCTAACCGCAAACCCAAGGGTTACCAAATCTGGAGCACTTTTGATTTTTTTTTTTGAAATTAGCCTTGCATCAGGGGTCTTATGTTTTACAGAGGCTTCATATGGACGAAACTTGAAAATCAGCGTATTTATAACCATACAGCATAGACTTGTATTATTTTGGCATGTGGCTTATCTTGTGGACCTCTACCAGGGTTCAAGTGATTATCGCTCTGGGATCAAAAATGGCTTTTCCCTGCGGGTCTCAACTTTAACATGGGCTTTTACAGAGAAAACTTTGTAAGTCTTCATTTTGAAACCATTTGGCTCAGAATTGAAATGTTTAGTATTTATGGTTTATATTTATAAGCCAGTGAAGCGATACAAGGCCATCATGGCCCCCTTGTTTTTTGGTTTTTTTTGGACCCCCAAAATTTAAAAAAATGACCCTTAACTAAAGAGACAAAGGGTCAAAATGACCCCAAGTTTTTAATGCTGAGGGAAAACCCTGCCCTTTTCACATTAGGAAATTCTGGTTAAGGTTTTGCATGTAACATCGTATCTCTGTAACTATGCAAGCTATTGCTTTAAAACTTTGCACATAATTATATTCAAGGTAATAATGTAAGGCTGTGTGCAAACCCCATTACTCTGACATGCATTGTGCAGAATTATTCCCCTGTTTAGTTCCGCTGTTTTTGGAACAAAAAAGTGGAGGTATTGTCATCACCCTGGTGTCTGCAGCATTGGTGTTGTTGTTTGCGTGACAAACTTTAACCTTGCCTATACCTCCTGAACTCCTGGACCGATTTTCAAAATATTTCACACACTTGTGCATCTTGATGAGACAATGAGCACAGCGCATTATTTGGGCACTTACAACTAAGGTCAAGGTGACAGCAGTGGGTTAAAGGTCTTACTTTAACCTTGCCTATATCTCCTGAACCCCAGGTCCAATTTTTAAGATATTTCACACACTTATGCATCTTGATTTTGAGCATAGCACATGAATTGGGCACCTACAATAAAGGTCAAGGTCTCAGTAGGGGCCAAAGGTCATCTGCACTGAATTCATGTCTGCTCCATATCTCCTTAACCACTGGTCCTATTATTAAAATACATGACACACATGTGAAGCTTGATTACGTACCATGCAGAGCGCATAATTTTGACACCTTCTTCAAAGGTAAAGGTCACAGCAGGAATCAAATGCCAGCTTCACATATCTTGGAGACCAAGTCTGCTTTTTAAAATATTACACACACTTATAAATGCTCTTGATTAGCAGACCACATGATTTGGCCACCTATCCAACAGTATTACTAAAAAAGAAAAAAAAAAACAAAAACAAAAAACACCCGCTTGCATGCGGTGCTCTTGTTATGTTGACTAATTGAAGAATAAAAAAAAGCTATTCCTGTCGTCCGGGTGTAGGAGTTTGTGAGGCGCAATGGTTAGGGTTAAAAACTTGTAATATCGGACTTCTTGAGGTGTCAAGGGTCACAGGTTTGAGTCGCACTGGCGCCGCTTGTCATGTGAGTATGTCCTTGGGCAAAGCTTTCCAGAGCCCCAACCTAGTACTGGTGATACTCAGGAAGCACATGAATAAGCTAACTTCACTGTGATATAACTGAAAAAGTGTTGAACAAGCATTTTCTTTTTCCTCACAGTGTTTCCTCTCTTTCAAAGAAAAATTATATTGTTTGGGTAAAATTCCGTAAGTCAATGGCAAATACTCCTAATTTGGATAAGTCTAAATATTTTTTTGCCTGGTAATGAGTTAAAGTCATTGTCATATGAGAAGGTCAAATATGTAGGTTACAGTTTGGGAAAATTGGCAGTTGCAGGGGCCTTTAAGCTTCACAAACACCTTTTACTATATTTGTCTGTCTGTCTTCTGTCAATTTCTCCTTCTTTGCACTTTATTGCAATGATCAAGATGAAAGATTAAAATGCTTTTGTCACTTTTCTTTTTCAGTCAAGAAGAAGCAAGTGCACATCCCATGGACGACTGAAGACAAAGAAGCTATGTTTGATGCATTTGGTGCTTTTTTACAAGGATCAGTTAATAAACTTCCTGGAATGGCAGACATTACTAATGCCCAGTCAAAATTCAAGGTTCTTCAAAAAAGAACCTGGTTGAATATTTAATTTCAGCTAAAAAACATGAAAAAAGAGAAAGACTTAAGTGCATCACAGTGTAAAATAATGTTGTCAGGTATGATTCAAAAGTGGTACTAAACTGAAGACCTGAAGAACTCGTGTCAGAGGATGGTTTTTGTAGTTCATCCATTCATTAACATTTACTCGTTTACGTAAATTATTGTTCAAAATAATGATTGGATTCCGTTGAAACTTTTGCTGATTGACTATATGAAGAGCATAGAAAATGGAGACAACCCGCGAGGAATTCTCGATGCTGAATAATTCTTCTCCCTAATCATTTGCTGAGCCCCATTAGCTCAGTTGTTATATGCCTGATTGGTCGTATTATGTTATGGTCGTGGTAGTCCGTCCGTATGCCTGTCCATCCATCTGTCCGCCCGTCTGGTAGCAATTTCTTGTGCTGCTATCTCCTCCCACAATTTTCATTGTATTAACTTGAAACACTCTACAATGAATATCTATGATGTCTATTTGTGCATCTGACATTTTTCATCCAGATCATTAAAGGGTTCCAGAGTTATCTGCCCTTGAATTTTCGAATAACTAATTTATTGTGCAGCTGTCTCCTACAGTTTTCATCTGACATTTTTCATCCAGATCACTTGAGGCATTCCAGAGTTATCTGCCCTTGAATTTTCAATAACCAATTCATTGTGTGGCTATCTAGCAAGGCCATGGTGAAGAGAGGCATATTTGTACTAAGCCAACTTGGAGAAATCTGTAAAAATCATCTTCTCAGAAACTGGACAAATTCTAAAATGAATTCACAAAAATAGTCCATAGGTAATATTTTCCACTTTTTTTTTTTTTTTTTTGCCAAACTTTGAGGGGGGTGGGGAAAGAGGGCTTTTTAGTGTTTTGGGGTACAACTTAAAAAAAGTTTCGCCGTAAATATCAGGCAAACTTAATACAAAAACTGTGGAGATCTTCATTAGAAATGTTCACAGAATTCGATTTCATTTTAAACTGGTTTAAATTGCAAATGAAAGAATTTGGAAAACAGAAATTTTCAAAGCTTCTTTTATGAAACTGAATGCCAGATCTTTAAATGATTTGTTAGAAATATTCCTTTTATGACCTTTTTCAAAAGGTCCTCATGAAATTTCGATACATTAAAAAAATATGCTGGTGGTTGGTTGGTTGTTTGGGACATATTGATGACTTCGTGTACCTTGAAAATTATCTTCATCACTGAAACCAATTTTCAAAACGATTCCTTACCATCTCTAAAAATGTTCCCCAGTATTCAGATACATGTATATCGAAAAACATGGTGGCTATAGGCTGTTAACCCTTTCCCAAACAAGCCCTGGTTTTCACGTGTCTGCAGTATAAGTCTTTTGAAACACTGTGGGAAAAGGAGAAATTGCTTGTAACGAGCAATTTCTCCTTTTCCCACAGCGTTTTCTACCCTTTTTGAGACCTTTCTGCCATTTTCATCAAATTTAAAACTCTTTCAATTTGGACCAGTCCAAAATTTGTCGTTTGGGAAAGGGTTAAAATAGTCATAAAAGAGACATTGGGTCAAAGTTTGCACATTTTTTAAGACAGTGTCATCATATTTTGATGTTCTACTAAAAACTCAGGTGAGCAATCCAGGGCCGTTTTTGTCCTCGTATTTGTATGAAGTGCTAACCTCCAATGACACTTTAAAAAGAATTAGAGCTTGTAAAGCTTGAACTGTATATTATCATGCTGAAAGTTAGTTATTTGGTATTTTTATTTTTACGCCCCCCGAAAAAACTTTTTCGGCAGTATAGTTTTTATTAGCTCTACTGGCTGAAAGCCAGCAGAGCTATCGTCATGGTGTGGTTTCCGTCGTTCGTCTATCTGTCTATTAGTCTTTTCTTGTTAACGCGATAAAGTCTGCATTTGTGGTCGGATTTTCGTGAAACTTGCACAGTTTGTGTATCTCATCAATAGCTTGAACCCTATTGATTTTGAAAAAATCTGACAATCAGTATCGGAAAAGTAGCCATTTGACGTTCAAAATTGGTGTGGTTTCCATCGTCCGTCTGTCTGTCTGTTAGTCTTTTCTTGTTTACGCGATAAAGTCTGCATTTGTTGTTGGATTTTCGTGAAACTTTCACAGTTTGTGCATCTCATCAATAGCTTGAAGCCTATTGATTTTGAAAAAAAATCCAACAATTAGTATGGGAAAAGTAGCCATTTTTAACTTTGAAAATTTACATTTCTTGTTTGTGCAATAAAGTCTGCATTTGTAATCTGATTTTCATGAAACTTGCACAGAAGCTTCGTATAATCAACAGCTTGAAGCCTATTGATTTTGAAAAAAAATCCAACAATCAGTATGGGAAAAGTAGCCATTTTTAACTTTGAAAATTTACAGTTTTTGTTTGTGCAATAAAGTTTTCATTTGTGATTGAATTTTCATGAAACTTGCACAGTTGGTTTATATCATCAATAGCTTGGATCCTATTGATTTTGAAAAAAAAAATCAACAATCGGTATGGGCAAAGTAGCCATTTAAAGTTTAAAATTTCCATTTCTTGTTTACACAATTTTGTCAGCATTTTTTATCCAATTCTTTTGAAATGATCATTTGGTTCATGAAGGGCTTGGACCCTATTAAAAATTAAGAAAATCTAGCAATTAGTTTAGGAAAAGCAGCCATTTGATAACTTAGTATTCTTTACTCAACGCAGTCCACTTTATTAGTCACATTTCTTTGAAACTTGCAGGGATTGTTTAATACAATGAGTACTGAACCCTATCAAATTTTTCTGGATTCAAAACAATTGTTTTTGAGAAATTGTATTTCATTTTTAGCTCTACAGGCTAAATGCCAGCAGAGCTAATTCCATGGTGTGGTTTCCGTCGTCTGGCTGTCCGTCCATCAGTCTTTTTATTGTTTACATGATAAAGTCTGCATTTGTGATAGGATTTTCGTGAAACTTGCTCAGTTTGTGTATCTCATCAATAGCTTGAACCTTATTGATTTTGAATAAAATCTAACCATCAGTGTGGGAAAAGTAGCCATTTGAAATTCAAAATTTCAATTTCTTGTTTACGCAAAAGTCTGCATTTGTGGTCGGATTTTTGTGAAACTTGCACAGTTTGTGTATCTTATCAATAGCTTGAACCCTATTGATTTTGAAAAAAATCTGACAATCACTATGGGAAAAGTAGCCGTTGAAAATTTCCATTTCTTGTTACGCGATAAAGTCTGCATTTGTGGTCGGATTTTCATGAAACATGTACAGTTTGTGTATCTCATCAATAGCTTGAAGCCTATTGATTTTGGAAAAAATCTGACAATCAGTATGGGAAAAGCAGCCATTTGAAATTGAAAATTTCCATTTCTTGTTTACATGATAATGTCTGCATTAGTGGTTAAATTTAAGTGAAACTTGCTCAGTTTGTGTATCTCATCAATAGCTTGAACTCTATTGATTTTGAAAAAAATCTGACAATTAGTATGGGTAAAATAGCCACTTGAAGTTGAAAGTTTCCATTTCTTGTTTACACAATAAAGTCTTCATTTGTGGTTGGATTTTTGTGAAACTTGCACAGTTTGTGTATCTCATCAACAGCTTGAACCCTACTGATTTTGGAAAAAAATCTGACAATCAGTAAGGAAAAAGTAGCCATTTAAAGTTGAAAATTTCCATTTCTTGTTTATGCAGTGAAGTCAGCATTTTTCATCTGATTCTTTTGAAACTTGCAAAGAGTATTTGGTTCATCAAGGGATTGAACCCTATAAAAATGAAGAAAATCTAGTGATCAGTTTAGGAAAAGCAGCCATTTGATGATGTAGTATTGTTTACTCAACAAAGCTCACATTATTGCTCACATTTCTTGGAAATTTGCTAGGATTGTTTAATACAATGCATACTGAAACCTTATCAGATTTGGCTTGATTCCAAAGAATTTGTTTTGGGAAATTGTACTTCAAATTTTTTTCACAATTTGTTCAATTCACCATGCCTACTTATGCTGTTGTAGTGGATTCAAGCCCAGTTGCAACAACATCCCCTCTACCCCTATTTTTTTGTGTAATTGTCTCTTTCCTTTTCGCATCATGAATTCTTAATGTGTGCTAGCAAAAAAGCACAATCACTGCCAGTACAGCGATTCAGGCCCTCAAGGGCCTCTAGTTTAGTCTGTCCATCCATTCGTCCATCCACCTGTCCATTTTCGTGTCCAGGCCATAACTTTTTTTCTCTATGATTAAATTTCAATATAACTTGGCACAAATGTTAACCACATCAAAACAATTTGTCATGCACAAGAGTCATGTCCGTAGGTTGAAGGTCAAGGTCACAGCAAAACACTACCAAATGTTGAAAGGAAAAAAAGTATTGAATGGCCAATTTTTCCCTTTATTTTGTTTTTCAAATTGTTACTAAACAAATAGGGTATAAGAAGATAAATATGTTTTAGATATCACCCTTTTCATTAAACTGTGTTACAAAGTTTATCACTGGAGCAGAGGTAAAAGATGGTGTGTGTGCAGATACCTCTCTCTAACATTAGACTACATACAATTTGCTACCCAAAATGTAACTGGTAAAAGGGGTTATCTACATTTTTGCCCATTTATGGGTAAACTGTGGACTTTCTCAGACTGTTTAAATTTGCAATTAAAACATATAATTATACGCCACAACATTCCTGAAAATCACTTTATTTGATGAAAAACCTGATTTATTGGGATGATTCAAAGTTGTTTTTTCAGTTTCCTGAAAGTTTTCAAAAATGCAGATAACTGCCTTTTATCTGTAACCCCTCGATATATCATATTGCATGCCATGTATTACCAATTCAAATTGACCTGAAAACGATCTCATACAAGAATAATTAAAAGGTGAATATTCATATTTTCACAAACCCATTCAGACACAAAATGTAATGTTTGGGATTTCGGTAAGGGCTTATGATTGGTTAAACTCTTTTGGTGCCCTAATCAATATAAGGTGCTTTTTAGCTCACCTGAGCACAAAGAGCTCATGGTGAGCTTTTGTGATCGTGCTGTGTCCGTTGTGTGTCGTTCGTCATCATCTTTTACCTTGTGTATGCTCTAGAGGCCACATTTTATGTCCAATACTCTTGAAAGTTTGTCAGAATGTTTGTCTTGATGGTATCTTGGACGAATTTGAAAATGGGTCATGTCAGGTCAAAAACTAGATCACTAGGTCAAATCATAGAAAAACCTTGTGTAAGCTCTAGTTGCCACATTTTGAGTCCAATACTCATGAAACATGGTCAGATTGATTGGCTTGATGATATCTCGGACGAGTTCAAAAATGGGTCATGTCTGGTCAATAAATAGGTCACTTGGTCATATCTTAGAAAAACCTTGTGCACATCCTAGAGGCCACATTTTGAGTCCAATACTCTCGAAAATTGGTCAGAATGTTTGTCTTAATGACATCTCTTATGAGACAGAAAATTGGTCATGTCTGGTCAAAAACTAGGTCACCGGGTCAAATCTTTGAAAAATCTTTGCAAAACCATGTGTACACTCTTCAGGGCACATTTTCAGTCCAGTAACAGTGAAAGATGGTCAGAATCTCTGTATTGATGATATCTTGGTAGATATGAAAATGGGTCATGTCTGGTCAAAAGCTAGTTCAGTACTCTTGAAAGTTGGTCAGAATGTTTGTCTTGATGATGTCTTGATCCAGTTTGAAAATGGGACACCTTAGGTCAAAAACTAGTTCACCAGGTCAAATCTTTGAAATACCTTGTGTATCCTTTAGAATGTTTGTCATAATATCTTGCAAAAGATTGGAATGGGTCATGTATGGTCAAATGGCTCAGGTGAGCAGCTTCAGGGCCATCATGGCCCTCTTGTTTGCCAATGATATAGATTAAGATCAGACTGCACAGAACCTGTCTGGTCTTAGATCAATGTCATCAGATACTCTTATTCCCAATTCATATTCACAAAATCCTATTTATGAACAAAACACTGGTTTTTAGCTCACCGGAGCATGAAGTGCTCAAGGTAAGCTATTGTGATCGTGCTGTGTCTGTCGTGCGGTCGTCAACATTTACCTTGTGTGCACTCTAGAGGCCACATTTTCAGCCTGAAACTCATGAAACTTGGTCAGAATGTTTGTCTTGATAAAATCTTGGACAAGTTCAAAATTGGGTCATGTCAGGTTAAAAAGTAGGTTACTGGGCCCAATCTTAGAAAAACCTTGTGTGCACTCTGTAGGTCACATTTTCAGCCTGATACTCTCAAAACATGGTCAGAATGTTTGTCTTGATATCTCGGACAAGTTCGAAATTGGGTCATGTCGGGTCAAAAAGTAGGTCATTGGGCCAAATCGTAGAAAACCTTGTGTGCACTCTATAGGTCACATTTTCAGCCTGATCCTCTAGAAACATGGTCAAAATGTTTGTCTTGATTATATCTTGGACAAGTTTGAAATTGGGTCTTGTCAGGTCTAAAAGTAGGTCATTGGGCTAAATCATAGAAAAACCTTGCGTCTACTCTAGAGGCCATATTTTCCGCCCGACGCTGATGAAACTTGGTTAGAAAGTTTGTCTTGATGATATCTCTGACTTGTGTGAAATTGGGTCACATCAGGTCAAAAAGTAGGTCACAGGGATAAATCTTATAAAAAAGCTTGTGTGCACCGTAGAGGCCTTATTTTCAGCCCTATACTCGTGAAACTTGGTCAGAAAGTTTGTCTTGATGAAATCTTAGACAAGTATGAAATTGAGTAACATTGGGTCAAAAAGTAGGTCACTGGGCCAAATCTTTGAAAAACCTTAATGTGCATTTTCAGCCTGATACTCATGAAACTTGGTCAGAATGTTTGTCTTGATGATATCTTGGACAAGCTCGAAATTGAGCCATGTTGGGTCAAAAAGTAGGTCACTTTCACTCATGTGTTTAACATCATTAAAACCAGGATCTCTTCAGCTTTATCAACTGTAGATGACTTTACTCAGGTGAGCGCTTTAGGGCCTATGGCCCTCTTGTTATAAACAGGATATTCTACCTTTTGCAAAAAGAGTTGAAAAGCGTCCATAGTTCTGTGGTAAGAGAATGAAAGCCAAATAAACCTTAAATCAAGATTGAAATAAATGGTAATAGAGGTCATTTAAATGGTAAAAGATGTTTAATTTTATGTCAAGTTATTTGAGTAATGCTTTAACCCATGTCCTAATATAAGAAAGGAAGAGTCGAAACAACTCGCAATCATAGACCAGTTCAATATCATTTTACATCGGAGCCTAATAAAAAAGACACTTGATGGAGAGTGAAAAGATGTAGACAAAGATCAGATTACATGGATATGCAGGCAGATCATTGTCTCTTCTTTCTGCAATCTTTGATTGGAAACAGAAGCGTATTTTCAACTGTTACAGTAGTGAAGAATAGCAATTTTAGGTAAAGTATTGTTGAGGGAGAAAAGTTTTGAATTCAAGTCCAATTTCAAATTTCTACACTAGCCATATGACTTTTTAAAAGAAATCTGCCCCATTCAACTTGATCTTTGCATTTGAAATTAATTAGTTAACACTATTGTGAACAGTACAGAGTTTTAATATCCAATGGAAGAAGGCTTTTTGAAAACATTATGGGAAAAGAAGAAACTAGTAACCAGCATTTTCTCCTTTTACCACAATGTTTCTTACCATATCATAGCCGGAATAGTGATTTGAACCACCTACAACTTGTCATGTGCTTTGAATTTGGACAGGTCTAAAGTACTGTCATATGAGTTAATGTGTGCCAAGGTAGATTGTCTGTCTTGAAAGACAAAATTTTTTATTCCTAGTTAGCCAGACTCAATGTCTCGGGATCGCTTAACTCTTTACCAGCTGACAAAATTTTAGACTGGTCCAGATTGAAAGCATTTGCACGCGACAAATTGAATGTTTCTTAAAATATAAAATTTGTCTTTCATGGGGAAGAAAACACTGTAGGAATAGGAGAAAATGCTGTATACCATCATTTTTTCTTTTTCCACACTGTAACCAAAAGCTGTCTGTCTCAGGTTGGTAAAAACTTTGGATTATTTGGTAAAAAGGTAAAATTTAATATGTCAAATCTTGTCTTGCTACTTTTGACTAGAGATCATTTTTTACCAAGATATATAAAGCAAAGGAGTTTTGAAATAAAAGATAGAAGATAAAATGAACATGATGGTGCTGTATATATTAAGTTAGATGAATTTAAATGGATATTGCAGAAAAATAAAAATTTCAAAGCTACATCACACAAGTTGAGCATTATTTTCCAAGTCATTTTTTCCAACAGAGATTGGTCAAAATGTTGCGTATGCAACTGAAAGGAAAAAGCAAGATCAGTCTGCACACATATGCAAGCTGATACTGGCTTCAGTTTCCTAAAAGCTACTTTTGCCAGCTAATCCTTACAAGCCACATATGACCACTTGAGGCAAAATGGGGTTTTAGAGCAAATATATCACGGGAAATTCTACCTACGAAGTGGGGGGGGGGGCGGGGGGGGGGGCTATACTGGTTTCACCATGTTCGTCTATCCCTCCATCAAGCCAGTTGGCAATCCTTCTGTCCAATTTGTTTCCTTGCTGTAACTCAAAAGCTGTTTGACCTTTGACCATGAAACTTTATACAAGTCTTGCCCATGGCCCAAGGAAGTGCCCTATTGTTTTGGGGTCTCATGGGGCAAAGGTCAAGGTCATTCAGTTGTGCTTGCAGTCTTATTCTAACCCTTACCCTCTTTAAAAATATAAGTGTTCCAGTTTACAAAAGTGTGCACAACAGAACTAAAAAGTTATGTCTCTGAAAAACTCATTTTGTTAGTGTAGTGTTTCAGAAACACGTCTTGAATTAAATATTTGTTAGCGACTTTTCAGAATCTTCCAGTATAATCTTGTAAAGCAACTTAGTGCTTGGTTCTGCTTGCCTGCTATGAAACACTAAACATTTATTTAGTGGCTTGTGGTTTCATTCAGCGCACTTTATTTCTGATTTGTAGAATAAATACATGGAAACTTAAGTGCAATGTTTTCAAGGGGAAAAAAAGGAAATCTTAGCTGTGGTCTTTTTGCAACGATTTTTCTAGTCTTATTAAGATAATGTCAATTGTGATGTCTATGTATAAGGGAGATAACCTATTCTTTGGAGCCAGTGCTCTAATCATGGGTTGTCTCGCTTATATGCAGAAAGGTCACATCTTGGAGTATTTTTCATGGAAAATTTGGCTTTCACACATACACTCGCGCCTTTTTAGAGAGCATGACTAGTACAAGAGAAGCATGGCAATTTCGATGTTTTCTGGCCGTTATGGCACTCACCGTAAGTAATTCAACAAGCATATTATATATCTTTGCATTATTAATGTACTCCTGTAATATCATACTACGTCAAAGGGTGGAAAATGTTTTATTTGAATGTTAAAGGTTTAATCAAAGTAAGGGGAGTAATCCAAACACTTCGATTTGTACCGAATCAATGTCTAACCTTTCAGTAATCAAACTGTTGTTACGGTGGAATTAGTTGCTGTCCATTACGAGCAGCGGCTTCTTCTACCATGACAAACACAGGTTAGATTCTCATTTAAATTCGTCCTTTTCCACAATGTTTTATGTAAACATGAGAGATTTCAGTCTAAGACATTACTATTACATTTACTCCAAAGCAGTTCTAATCCTTAACCCATTGCTGAAATTGTTGCAAACAGTGTAGATACAGGTCAGCTGGCACAGGTTTGTGCAGAGTGGCCTTGAGCTACATTGTTCCTTTCTTTAATGTTCCTGTGCTTGTGATTGACTCTTAGAACTGGAATCAAAACCTGTTTTATTAGTACGGGGATTAGGACTTTCTTAACTATTAGAATTTGAATTAGAATTTGTTTACATGTCTTTTGTCATTCATAGACTTAAGATGTCGCAATTGCCCATAATTGTACACTAGCTCTTAAGTCATCTATACGTAATTAAATATATTCTGATTAATTGATATGTCTTAGTGTGATCCACCGTGACATATCATATTGGACAGAATATATTGGATTTTCAGAAATGATGCATTCAAACGTGATCCACTGGAATGTTCCATTGTTTTCAAGTATTTACACTCAGTGTTGTTTGGTGTTTAGCCTTGTGGTTTGACATTAGCTATACTGGGCTGTATCTCACTATCTGTAATCAGTTTCTTATTAGATTTATCTGTCTCTTTTCAGCTTTTTACCTTTCGACAGATTCACAAATATAATTAGGGATCAGAATACTGTCTTGGTTATGCTATCCGTCCCCAAGCGGAATAGTAAAAAGGGTGGGTGCCGAGAATTGGTACATAAAACATCGAGATGTCGCTACTTGGCGATCCGCCGTCAGAAGATCCTGATCAAATGGATGAAAAACGTCTACGAACTTTGACAATGAAGGGTCAGGAGGCTTTTCAGGAAAACACAGAGAAGTTAAGGAAAGAACTAGAACAGGAATGGTATTCTATACAAACTGTCGTAACGAAATTCGATGAGTGTAAAGGTGACATTAATGCGATACAATTGCTTGAACGAACATTTATGAGCAGTGTAGAAAGATTTAATAAAAAATATGAAATCTTCCATAGATATTTAGTTAGAGAAAATACTGAAGACTCTTTAAAAGAAGTGAAAGATTTAGAATCATACCTTGATCGCTGTCAGCCCATCGTGAAAAACATGAAAGAATCATTCAGCAATTGCTTGTTAGAGCATTTAGAGACTTTGAGCAGCTCTCATGCTTGTTCTAGCATGACAAAAAGGAGATTTAAAGCCGAATTAAGTGAAACAAAACTGAAATTCAAACAACAGGAAGCAGAATTACTAAGGCAGAAGGCTTACCTGAAAGAACAGTTAGAAAAGACAGCTGCTGAGGCAGAATACAAGAAAACAGTTTTAGACATCAGTTTGGATCTTATTAAAACAGAAAAGGAAAATGCAGAAGCCCAGGCAGAAGCGAGAGTACATGAGGAAGATGAACTCGACCGTCAGAGTATTGTTGATAAAAAAGAATTGACCAAAAACTACATTAAAAATCTCAACATGACTGATATCAACGATCATTGCTCAGTGATATCTGAACAAGAGAATAACCAGAACGGTACAAAGGCAAAGAATCCCGACAACATTCAACAACTGAACCCAGAAGCTCAAGTGTTCACTCCTATGTCCAATACGTCAACCACTTTAAATGAATTGTCAAATTTTCTGATGAGAAAAGATCTACAATTGAACAGGTTCAGCGCATTCAATGATAAACCAGAGTTTTTTGTTGCATGGCAAACCAGTTTCAAAAGTATCGTGTCTGAGTTAAGTCTAAAACCCCATGAAGAGATTGATTTATTAGTGAAATATCTTGGCCCAGAATCTAAGAGATTTGCAGAAAGTATCAAAGCAGCAAATGTTCACAATCCTTCAAAGGGTCTACATGATTTGTGGTATCGGCTTGAGAATAAGTATGGAAAGCCTGAGGTAATTGAAAACATTTTGAAGAAAAAGATAGCCAATTTCCCCAGAATTCAGAAAGATTATACAGTAATGTATGATCTTCTTGACTTACTGTGTGAAATTCAGTCTCTCAAAGAGCAAAGACAATTTTGCAACTTGTTAGCATATTTTGACTCATCTTCAGGAGTTACACCAATAGTGAATAAGCTACCGTATGGAATTCAAGACAAATGGGCTTTCCATGCTTCAAAGTATAAGAGACAATATAATGTACCTTTTCCTCCCTTTGATATTTTTGTATCATTCATTCGTGATATCTGTGAAACAAAGAATGATCCTTCATTTTCATTTGAAAACAATGTACCTAGCAAAGACAGCAAGTCTAAACATCAAGTTTTCAGCAGAAAGCAAGATGTTGAAATTGAGTCAAAGAGCTTTAGATGTCCATTGCACAAAGCTGATCATTCTCTCAACAGCTGTAGGAGCTTTAAAGCAAAACCAATTGAAGAACGCAAGGCCCTTCTACGTGATTATAAAATCTGCTTTAAGTGTTGTAATTCCAAAGAACATATTGCAAAAAACTGTAAAGCAGATTTGAAATGTTCTCATTGTGGAAAGAAACATACATCTGCAATGCATATTGATGGGTATCAAACAAGCAATAAAAGCCCTGATGGCGGGGAGCAGTCTGTCAGTGTCACTTCAAAATGTACTGCTTTGTGCAATGAAAAATTCATTGGAAAGTCATGTAGTAAAACTGTACTAGTAGATGTTTACCCCAAAGGACATCCTGAGAAAACTAAGCGTGTATACGCTATTATTGACGATCAAAGTAATAGATCGCTAGGGACAAACTCTCTTTTTAATTCACTAGGTTGTCAGAGTGATTATACTCAATATACATTGTCGTCTTGTTCAGGTCGTATTACTTCCTCAGGAAGAACCATGCATGATTTATGTGTCAAATCAGTCAAGAATTCAACAGAGGTCTATATTTCGACAGTTCTAGAGTGTGATGATTTGCCTAATGAGACTTCAGAGATACCAACACCAGATGTTGCTAAAGCCTATGAACACTTGAGTGATATAGCTTATGAAATTCCAAAATTTGAATCCAATTGTAACATTGAACTTCTTATTGGTAGAGACATACCAGAGGCTCATCATGTTTTGGAACAAGTAACAGGCAAAAAAGGTACACCCTTTGCGCAACACTTACCCTTGGGGTGGGTCATAATTGGTGAAATATGTTTTGGGCTGGTCCATACTCCTGAAGTGACAGTAAATAAGATAAATGTCATGTTCGATGGAAGATCGACTAGACTCGTACCGTGCAAGTTCAATTTTACGGTAAAGGAAAGTCCATTTTTCTCCAAAGGTGACTCTTTGTTTATTAAAACTAGCAATGATGATAAAATTGGTTTGTCGGTGGAAGATAGGCAATTCTTGGAGTTAATGGATAAGAATATGACAAGAGACAGTGATGGTTTTTGGACCGCACCTCTACCTTTCAAGAGAGAATTACAGCCTCTCGCAATTCCAAATAACAGGGCTCAAGCATGGCATAGAGCACAGATACTTGACTCAAGTTTGAAGAAGAACCCTGTCAAAAAACAACATTTTGTTTCATTCATGGACAAGGTCTTGACAAGTGGTGCTGCCAAAGTTGCTGAAATTAATCCAAAAGGCAGTTGTTTCTACTTACCATTGTTCGGAGTGTATCACTCGAAAAAACCCAACCAGTTGAGAGGTGTTTTTGACTCCTCTGCAGTGTACCAAGGAATTTCATTGAACGATCTACTAATGACAGGTCCTGACTTAGTGAACAGTCTTGTAGGGATTTTATTAAGATTTCGCAAAGATGCTGTAGCAATCACAGGAGACATAGAGCAGATGTTTTACAGGTTTCGTGTATGTGATGGCCATCAGAACTATTTACGATTCTTTTGGTACAAGAACAATGACCCTGATGAAGACTTGATAGAATATCAAATGTGCGTCCACGTTTTTGGAAATTGTGCATCCCCAGCTATAGCTACTTATGGGCTTAACAAAGCCGTAGAGAAAGCAGAAGATGATGTTAAAGAATTTGTTAAGTCTGATTTTTATGTGGATGATGCCTTGACTTCAAGACCAAATGCCTTTCAAGCTATTGACCTCATGAAAAGGACTCAATCAGCTCTTTTTACAGGAGGGAATTTGCGTCTGCACAAGATTGCTTCAAACAGTTCTGATGTAATGCGAGCTTTCCCTAATGAAGATCTTGGTAAAGACCTGAAATCTTTAGATTTTGACTCTGAAGACCTACCAATGCAGCGTAGTTTAGGTATCTACTGGAACCTGAGAAATGACTGTTTTCTATTCAAAACCACTTTAGACAGGAAACCATTCACAAGAAGAGGTCTTTTATCTGTGGTGAATAGCATATTTGATCCATTAGGATTCATCTCCCCATTAACTGTAACTGGTAAGATTCTTCTACGAGAAGCTACACCTCACGGTGTAGACTGGGATGAACCATTGTCTACAAAGCATCAAGTGAAGTGGAATGAATGGAAACAATCTTTAGAACAGTCGGAAGATATAACCATTCCGCGCATGTTTACTAACATATCATTCAGTGAAGCAGAGAAAACTGCGATCTTCATTTTCTCAGATGCATCAGAAAAGGCTGTAGCTGCAGTTTCTTACATCAAATTATGGAACAATTGTGGTAACAGTGATGTTGGGTTTCTTATCAGCAAAGCCAAGTTAGCCCCCCAAAGCGGACACACAGTACCACGCCTTGAATTATGTGCAGCGGTGCTTGCCACAGAGTTGGCAGTGACAATTTCAACCCAGTTAGATATTCCATTGGACTCATTCACTTATTTCACTGATAGCAAAGTTGTCTTAGGATATATTTGCAATCAAACACACAGATTCTTCACATATGTTAGTAATCGTGTGGAGAAGATTCTAAAAGTATCTACCCCTTCACAGTGGAGATACATACCCTCGGCCAGAAATCCTGCTGATATTGCAACTAGAGAGGTTAAAGATCTTTGTGCTTTGAACAATGGCTTTTGGTTTTCAGGTCCAAAATTTCTACGCAAGGAAGATCCTAAACAACATGGGATAGAACAGTTTCCTTTAATCAACCCTGAAGAGGACAAGGAAATTAAAGGAGTAGTACCTGTGTCAGCTCTAAAAACAACAGTTAAGACCTCCAGTGGTCTTGGCTGTGAACGATTTGAACGGTTTTCAAGTTGGACCTCTTTGACCAATGCAATACTGTGTCTTAAGTTGTTCTTGCGCAAGAAATCTTCAGAACCAAATGTGCAAAATGACACTTCGATAAAGTACCGTGAAAACTCCGAAATATTTGTTCTTAGGGAAGTGCAAAGACAATGTTACCCCGCTGAATTAAACTGTTTGCGCGAAAACAGACACTTACCAAATACTAGTTCATTGGTGAAACTTTCACCCTTTATTGACAATCAAGGACTTTTACGTGTAGGTGGCAGATTAAGTGTGATCAATGAAAGTGTTTTGTCTAAAGATATACACCCAATTATACTGCCCAAGAAAAATCATGTAAGCTTACTTCTTGTTCGACATTATCATGAGACTGTAAAGCATCAAGGACGTATACTTACAGAGGGAGCTATCAGGAATGCTGGATTTTGGATTATCGGTGTAAAACAAATTATTGCATCTCTCATTCACAAGTGCGTCATTTGTCGTTGAAGCCGTCGAGATACAGAACACCAGAAGATGGCTGACTTGCCAGAGGACAGGATTACACCTGGCCCTGCATTTACCTCTGTTGGAATTGATACATTCGGTCCATGGGAGGTATCCACTAGGAAAACTAGAGGAGGATCCGCCAAGAGTAAAAGATGGGCCATATTGTTTACTTGCCTAACTTCAAGAGCAGTACATATTGAGTTGGTGGAGGAAATGTCAAGCTCTAGTTTCATTAATGCCTTTCGCAGGTTCTTATCTATTCGTGGACCCGTCAAACTCATACGTTCAGATAGAGGCACAAATTTTATCGGTGCAACAGACGACTTGGATATTCAAGCTATTAAAGTTGAAGACGGACCATTAAACCATTTCCTGGATTCAAACAAGATTCAATGGATTTTCAATGCTCCACATTCATCCCATATGGGTGGTGTTTGGGAGAGAGTTATTGGAATGACACGTAGGATATTGGACTCTATTTTGTACCAAACTAGACATCGACCTCTTACGCATGAAACCCTTAGCACATTCATGGCTGAAGTCAGCGCTATTCTGAATGACCGCCCACTTTCACCCATTTCAACAGATCCATGTGAACCTCTTATATTAAAGCCATCAATGCTTTTAACTGGAAAGTCGGATGGTTTACCGCCCATCGCAAATGGATTAACCGAAAAGGATGCATATAGGGCTATGTGGAAAAGGGTTCAATTTATGGCTGAAGAATTTTGGAAACTATGGAGAAGAGACTATCTTCACTTACTGAACTCTCGCAAGAAGTGGCATACAGAAAATACTAATCTCAAAATAGGGGATATAGTCCTTCTTAAAGATTCCTCTGAACATCGCAATAATTGGCCAATGGGAATGGTTAATGATGTTTTCTCTAGTAAAGACAATTTGGTCCGCAAGATAGAAGTGCGCGTAATTAAGGATGGGAAGTCTGTGTTGTATTTACGCCCCGTGAATGAAGTTGTTCTTCTTCTTAACTAACTGAAATTAGTTTAATACCTCAGGTTATCTTCAACTCTACTTTAATCTGAAACAGGTTCAAAGGGGTAAACATTGCTTCAGCAGAGGACGACAGTCAGTAGGCATTTTTTACATGTAGCCTGATTTTGGTCTTCTCTGCATTTAAGAAACGTTTTAGTCTTCTATCATTTAATGAAGCTTCATGATAGGTTTGTATTAGGAATGTAAGATACACCTATCATTTATTGTATGTTTGTACGTAAGAATTATGTAAATTCTATTGATTTATAATGGTGGTATTTTTCAAACACCAGACGGGGAGTGTGATGTCTATGTATAAGGGAGATAACCTATTCTTTGGAGCCAGTGCTCTAATCATGGGTTGTCTCGCTTATATGCAGAAAGGTCACATCTTGGAGTATTTTTCATGGAAAATTTGGCTTTCACACATACACTCGCGCCTTTTTAGAGAGCATGACTAGTACAAGAGAAGCATGGCAATTTCGATGTTTTCTGGCCGTTATGGCACTCACCGTAAGTAATTCAACAAGCATATTATATATCTTTGCATTATTAATGTACTCCTGTAATATCATACTACGTCAAAGGGTGGAAAATGTTTTATTTGAATGTTAAAGGTTTAATCAAAGTAAGGGGAGTAATCCAAACACTTCGATTTGTACCGAATCAATGTCTAACCTTTCAGTAATCAAACTGTTGTTACGGTGGAATTAGTTGCTGTCCATTACGAGCAGCGGCTTCTTCTACCATGACAAACACAGGTTAGATTCTCATTTAAATTCGTCCTTTTCCACAATGTTTTATGTAAACATGAGAGATTTCAGTCTAAGACATTACTATTACATTTACTCCAAAGCAGTTCTAATCCTTAACCCATTGCTGAAATTGTTGCAAACAGTGTAGATACAGGTCAGCTGGCACAGGTTTGTGCAGAGTGGCCTTGAGCTACATTGTTCCTTTCTTTAATGTTCCTGTGCTTGTGATTGACTCTTAGAACCGGAATCAAAACCTGTTTTATTAGTACGGGGATTAGGACTTTCTTAACTATTAGAATTTGAATTAGAATTTGTTTACATGTCTTTTGTCATTCATAGACTTAAGATGTCGCAATTGCCCATAATTGTACACTAGCTCTTAAGTCATCTATACGTAATTAAATATATTCTGATTAATTGATATGTCTTAGTGTGATCCACCGTGACATATCATATTGGACAGAATATATTGGATTTTCAGAAATGATGCATTCAAACGTGATCCACTGGAATGTTCCATTGTTTTCAAGTATTTACACTCAGTGTTGTTTGGTGTTTAGCCTTGTGGTTTGACATTAGCTATACTGGGCTGTATCTCACTATCTGTAATCAGTTTCTTATTAGATTTATCTGTCTCTTTTCAGCTTTTTACCTTTCGACAGATTCACAAATATAATTAGGGATCAGAATACTGTCTTGGTTATGCTATCCGTCCCCAAGCGGAATATCAATGATACCATGCTGTGCATGTAGTTGAGTGAGACCATCCATGGATATGATTTAATCAGACTGAATGTTCATTCGTTACTTAATGTACTTCATTACTGCTCAGGGGTCCTTCGTGGCTCATTTGTAAAGTGTAGGACTTGTAGCACCAAAGAACACACACATTCTTTGTAGCACCATAGTTTTGACTTTGCGTTCTTTGTACCACCTTGCAACACACATACTCTATGTAGCATTTTGGAACATACTTTCTATTTAACATGGTAAAACATATGTACTGTATGCATCTGGCTCTGTAGTAATATGTCTGTCTCGACCAGAATTTAAACCACATTACTGCAGCCCCTTAACTCATAACCAGTCGAAAAAATCAAGATTTTTCCAAATTCAAAGCAGTTGCAGACAACAAAACAGAGGTGGCTCAAACAATGCAATTGTCCTTGACAGAGTAGAAAACATTCTGGCAATGGAGAAAATGACTGATACCAGCATTTTATTCTTTTCCCACAATGTTTTCAAAAGTTTTAATTCTTTCTCAGGGTAGTTAAAGCTCAGGATTGCGTGGTAAAGTGTTAAAACCTTTCGGCCATCACCATTACCCCAAAGAGTTGTGTGAATGAATTATTCCTAAATGTCTATCCCACATCAGTGATACAGTGTTTGCTGATGATTATAACACTGACTTCATGCACAATTAGACCTTTTACGCCTGCCACTTTTTTTTTTTAACTCGCCTGAGCACAAAGTGCTTGGGGTAAGCTATTGTAATTGATGATCATCTGTCTGTCCGTCTGTGAACAATTATTTAAAAGTCTTCTCCTGAACTAACCAGCAGATTTGAATGAAACCTCACAGAAATTATCCTTTCAAGATGCTCATTCAAAATTCTTCAAAGAATTGAATTATCTGAAGAACTCTGGTTGCTATGAAAGCGAAAAGAACAAAGTAAAAAATCTTCTTGTCCCAAACCGTAAGGCCTAGAGCTTTCACATTTGGCATGCGGCATTGTCTAATGGACCTCTACCAAAATACTTCAAACTATGACCATGGGGTCAAAATTAGCAGTGTTGTGGGGTCCTGGATTTCACATGGAGGTACAGAAGTAAATCTTTAAAAATCTTCTTTTCCCAAAGGCAAGAGCTTTCATATTTGGCATGTAGCATTATCTAATGGATCTCTTCTAAAATTCTTCAAATTATGACCCTGGAATCGAAATTGGTCCTGTGCTGTGGGTTCCCGGGTTTTACGTAGACATATAGAAAGGTATAGATGGAAAGTTTTAAAAATCTTCCTTTTCCAAACTCTAAGGTTTAGAGCTTTCATATCTGGCTCGTGGCATTGTCTAATAACCTCTACCAAAATACTTCAAACTATGATTCCCGGATCAAATTGTGCACGGAGTTTTAGGGTCCCGGATTTTACATTGAGATACAGAAGGAAATCTTTGAAAAATCTTTTTCTCCCAAACTGTAAGGCCAAGAACGTTCATATTCGGCAGGTGGCATTGTCTAATGGACCTGTACCAAAAGACTCCAGTTATGACCTTGGGGTTGCTTGGTTGAAGATTTTTCTTAGAGATATGGAAAGAAATCTATGAATATCTTCTTGTCCCAGGTAATAAATTAAGTAAAATAGTTGTTCTTGTTTTTGATTCGTTTCGAAGAAACCCTTTAATCTTGATACAGAATCTACTTCGACAGTGCCCGCAAAAGTAAGAGCGCCTTCGTCTCTTGTCAAATAATCGGTCTTGCAAATGACAGGTATTTATCACACCAACACAAGGGCCAAGAGATAATGGCTTCTTGTTTCTACGACTGTTCTGAATAAATTAGACTTTAGGTGATGTTAAAATAATTTGGGCCAGACCGGACAGGCATATTCATGGAACACACATTCTATGTAGCACCATGAAAAACACCCTCACAAACGTGCATCAAGTGCAAGTGCTACAAATCACGAAGCTACATGCTACAGTAGATATCGATCTAGTGTGTGTAGAAAGAAAATGGTACCAGCCAATTTTTTTTTTTTTTATTCTGTCAGTGTTGGATACATTTAACCTAGCTACTATTCTGTACCTCGTGGTGATAGAATGAACGGAAGCCTGTGTGCTACATAACTTGTCCCATGAGTAGGTGCTACTTCGCACCTTAAACTCGTGTGTGTGTGTGTGTGTGTGTGTGTGTGTGTTTAACTTTAGCGTACCTCAAAAGAAGAAAGATGACCAGGACTCTAGAGAAGTTTCTGGAGGATATTTCTTGGATACAAGGAGGAGGTTTGTATTTTTAGCTCGGCTATTTTTGGAGAAAACCCGGGGTTTTGCCATAGCCGTGGCGTCCGCGTCGTCGTCTGTGTGCGACACTTTGTAATATATCTGTTATTACTGAAGGTATCAAATTGAAACTCAGAATATATGTTCATCATCAGAAGAGCAACCTATACCATGAAGGGAGATAACTCTAAATGCATTTTTGTAAGAATTATGTCCCTGTTTTGACTTAGATTTTTTTATCCACTATCAGGCACCCAACAGGCGAGCGTTGGCACTGCATGCGGTGCTCTTGTTTTAACAAGGTGCAAATACCATTTTCCCAAATTAGGTTTAAAATTCCATTGATGCATACATGTCCTTTAACAATTTTTCGCCGAGCCCCTGTAGCTTAGTCGGTAGCGTACAGGACTTGAGTATAGGGGATCGTGAGTTCGATCTCCGGCTTGGCCAATTTCTTTCCGAGGATTGATGATAGTCATTGCGAAAGGATTCATTCCTCTCTAACTGCTGATCGTTGTTTCGATGATGGTTATGTGGGAAAGCAGTCAGTGGCTTGGAAAGGATATTGTGCGGAGTACTAGTAACAGAAAATCCAGGAAAGCATGGATAGGTGCACTGGCAGCCGCGATATAACGGAAATAATGTTGAAAACGGCGTCAAACACCATACAATCAATTAATCAACATTAACAATTTTTCGGTTAGCTATAAAACTGACTTTTTTCCAGAATGGAAAAGACTATAGTTTCTATTGAAGAGATATTGGAACATTTGTATTGATGTTTCTGTGGAGACAAAAAAAAAAAATATCCTCTGAACGGTGAACTTAAGAGAATTGGTATTGGGGGAAAAAAATAATCAGAATTTTAACCAACTTTCATTTGTTTAAGCCAAATTTTAAGACATTGGTTCACAGCTATATATATGTATCAAGTAAGATGATTCCTAAGCATCATTTTGTTAAATGTAATTTCCCATAATTGTTGAGTATTGACCCTACTTATACAAGAACCAATAGTTTAATTTGCTCAAAATTAAAGGTCACAGTACAAGGTCAAAGTTCAAAATCTAACATTTGGTATCTAGTCTACACAAATTCTCTTGAACCATTGCACTGATTTTTATACCCCCGTATCGAAATATCAGGGGCATATTGTTTTACCGTTGTCCATCTGTCTGTGGAAAACTTATCCATAAAACTTTACATTGTCTTGGTACTCATTTGGCTGCTCTGGGGGTATTAGTGTTTCATAACACATCTAGTTATGTAATGTTATAGATCTATTCAGTATAAGCCGTAGTTGTGCAAGAAGCAAGAATGATCTCCATTGTTCTAAATTCAAGGTCAGAGTTTAAGGTCAAAGTTCACATTTTTGACTCGAATTGTCTTTACAAATTCTCCTGAACCACTGGGCCAGTTTTGATGTAACTTCCCACAATAGTTGAGTATTACTAGCCCTGGATTTTTATGCCCCCGCATCGATAGATCGAGGGCATATGTAGTTTTTGCCCTGTCCGTTTATCCGTTTGTCTGTCTGTTTGTCTGCAAATACTGTCACCGTGATATGACTGAAATACTGTTGAAAGCGGCGTAAAACACCATTCAATCAATCAATCATTGTCTGCAAATAACTTTAACGCAAAACTTTAACATTGGACGTAACTTTTGCATGCTAAGTGACAGGGCTTTCATATTGCACATGATCATTGCTTGTGGTAAGACCTTTCACTTGAAACCAAATTCAAGGTCATCTGTCAAAGTCAAGGTCAAATTATCTTTGGGCAAAAAACTTTAATGCAAAACTTTAACATTGGGCACAACTTTTGAATGCTTAGTGACAGGGCTTTAATATTTCTCATGTGCATTGCTTGTGGTAAGTCCTTTCATTTGGTACCAAAGTCAAGGTCATCTGTCAAGGTCAGGGTGAAACTTCAAGGTTATGTTTATGCAACAAACTTTAATATTGGACATAACTTTTGATTGCTATGTAATGGGACAATAATATTGCACATGAGCATTGTTTGTGACAAGACCTTACACCTGTTGTCAAGGTCAAGGTCATCTGTCTAGGTCAAGGTCAATTGTCAAGGCTACATTTCCAAAAGTTGGCAGTTTGCTGGGGCATTCATGTATAACAAACACACCTTGTTTAAAAGCAAAAATTTATGTACTGTTTAATTTGGAAATAATTAAGTTCTAAAAATTGATACTTTCTCTGATTTAATCTCAGTTGGGAGACATGTTTTTCTTCAAAAACAATTTCTAGTTACTTCTAGGATAAGTGTACCAGTAATAATCAGATCTTGTCTGTTAACAGGTGATAACACAAGTAACCCTAGCTCCTCAAAGTCAGATGCCACTGACGTTCAGCCTGGTGCTACAAGTACCAACAACTTTTCATACTGCGTAGCCAATGACTCAAACGGTCTTGCCCATAGCCAGCCATCTCGGGTAGCAAATGATTTCAACAATCCACATGCTAGGGACAGCCAGCCACCTTTGAGTCCTGGTGCCATTGACAACCAGTCATCTAGCATATTCAATGACCTAAGCAGTACTGAAGCTATTGACAACCAATCATTTCCCATATTCAATGACTTACGCATTACTGATGCTATCAACAACCAGTCATCTCACATATTCAATGACTTAAGCAGTACTGAGGCTATTGACAACCCGTTATCTTGCATAATCGATGTCCTAAACAGCACTTATGCTATTGACAATTATTCATCTCACATATTCAATGACTTAAGCAGTACTGATGCTATCGACAACCAGTTATCTCGCACAATCAATGACCTAAACAGCCCTGATGCTATTGGTTGTCAATAGCATCAGGTCTGTTTAGGTCATTGACATGTTTTTCTTCAAAAACAATTTCTAGTTACAGTCATGTCACATAGTCAATGACCTAACCAGTACTAATGCCATCAATAACCAGTCATGTCATGTGGCCAAAGACCCAAATGGTCGTTATGGTACAGACAACCAGTCATATCGTGTAGCCATATACCCAAACAGTTCTGGTGCTATAGACAACCAATCATCTGACTTTGTGAAAGGCCCAAACTGTCCAGATGCTACACACGACCACTCATCTTATGTAGCCAATGACCCAAACAGTTTAGATGCTACTAACAACCAGTCATCCAACATATCTGAAGACCCAAGCAGTCCTGATACAACTGTCAACCTTCCAGTTTGTATGTCAGATGACAACATGTCTGATATTTATGATCATGAAAATTATGATGATTTGGACTATGTTCCAGATTCAGATAATGTCAGTGATGCTGACAGTGAGGTGTTGCCATTTCTTAATGCAGAAATGTCCAAAAGAACAACAACAACAAAAAAAAGAAAAAAAAAAAAAAAAAAAACCCACCACAGGAGAGATATTAATTTGATAGATGGTAATACAAACATGGATGGTAATAAATCTTAGATGAGAATATTTCTCAAGAATCATCGGGTTGTGTTGCATGTGTGAGTGATTCAGATAGTAACGAAGAAGGTATACCAAGGAACCTTAAAGAGACGGAGAATTATAAAGGAATATACATTAGGAGATACAGAAAAAGTTGTAAAGCTTTATCTGCCCAGGCTGGAAAGAAAAAAACCCGATCGTGTATATGATAACTATCATGCCTGTTTAGTTTGTGGGCAATTGAGGCTGCACATTAATGTCCATGCAAAAACTCATGATTCCGATGCAAGGGTGAAAGAAATTCTGAAGCAGAAAACACCAGATTTCCAAAGCTTCCGAAAGCTGGGTGATGATAAGCACAATCAAGCTGTATTAAGGAAAAAAGAAGGGGGAACTTTTGATTGCCAGAAGGTCTTTTGCAGATGAATTGGATATAAACCAGTACGGACCTTGCCCAGATTGCAGGGAATGGTTATTACTCAAGTGCATTAAGGATCATTTCAAGAAATGTACTAAGGATAAATTCTGCCCAAGTACCAAAGCCCTCAAAAATCAGTCCATGATAATTGGAGGATTTATAGACACATCTCATTCAAAAGTGATGGTAACAGAGGTTTTTCCTTCTATGAGAAAGGATGTTGTAGGAAAAACTGCAATTACAGATGAATTTATTCTGGCTCTTGGAGAAAGCTGGCTCAAGAGGAGTGTTGACAATAAAGAAAAAAGACGCAGCTATGCAAGTCAGCACATGAGATTGATGGCAAGGCTCTTGTTGGAGCTAATAACCATGTGTGGCATGGAAACAATGACCCAAAGCCAAGCATAAGCACTTTTCTTACAGGTTCTCATTTTGACCATTTAGTCGATGGAAGTATACGGTGTTGCATGCCAGAAATGGACGACACTGAAGACCTGCGTTCCCCAAGCAATGCCCTAAAATTGAAGCATGACATTAACAGGATGCTAGATACAAAATGGGGTTGGGCTGTGAAACGCCATTCTCATGAAGAAGCCGATGACTGCTGGAAAGTAATGAAGCTCATGAAGAAGGAGTGGTCAGAGCGAGTAACCAAGCTGGCCAGAACTATCCTCAATCGCAGGCAGTTTGAAAATCCAAAAGATTTGCCGTCGCCAGAAGACGTACAGAAACTTTCCCTCTACTTAAATAATAAGCTCTCAGAGACCAAGCCTGACCCATGCACATTCCACTGCCTGGTCGCCCATATTCTTGCCAGGCTTGTACTGTTTAACAGACGCAGGACCGGGGATATAGAAGTGATCAAGTGAGTTCGTTAAAATTGATCAAAATAATTCCATTTTCTTCAGTTAAGTTCAAGTTAGTATATTAAAAGGTATAACCTTATAATGATAGTGACATTTGTATGCCAATGTGCTCTATGCTGATTTCATCACTACTCAAAATTACGTTTTAGTTTTTAGATAATCTATGGTGCTACTGCAAGTTTTTGGTTTATCTTAAATTCTAACATACTGCATAGACACGCTTCCGAGATGAGATTCTGACAAGACTTTTTAATATACCCACACATTCTAAAGTATAGACAAAATTTTAAAAAAATATTAGTCTAGGTAAAACTCATTTAACTCCTAACTGTCTCTTGACAGTCATAAGTTCAGATACTGTTTGTCTGGAAGTGAAACAAGTGGATTTATACATGCCTGCTGTTGATTCCTCTTACTTAAAAAGGTACATGTATACAGTTGTTACAAAGCTGAAATGATGTTACCATCCACACTGATTGAAGCTAGCTTTTCATGCAGTGACAAGTTCAGTTTTTGTGATTGCTTGATGTCTGTTGTGTTTCATCTGTCAAATATTTTTTTAAAAAATGCTAAAAAAAAAAAAAAAAAACAAGAGGGCCATGATGGCCCTGTATCGCTCCACTGGCTTATAAATATAAACCATAAATAATAAACATTTCAATGCTGAGCCAAATGGTTTCAAAATGACTTACAAAGTTTTCTCTGTAAAAGCCCATATGAAAGTTGAGACCCGCAGGGCAAAGCCATTTTTGATCCCAGAGCTATAATTACTTGAACCCTGGTAGAGGTCCACAAGATAAAGCCATAAAAATAAGGTGATTTTCAAGTTTTGTCCATATGAAGCCTCTGTAAAACATAAGACCCCTGATGCAAGGCTAATTTAAAAAAAAAAATCAAAACAGGAAGATTTCTTAAGTTGTCACTATGTAAGCCCATGTAAAACTTGTGACCCCTGCAGCAGGGCCAATTTTGACCCCAGGGCTAAAATTTTGGCCCACTTGGTAGAGGCCCATTAGATATAGCTACATGCAAAATTTGGTAGCTCTAGGCCTTATGGCTAGGTACAGGAAGATTTTTAAAGTTTTCTCTATATAAGCCTATGTAAAACTTGTGACCCCTGGGGCAGAGCCAATTTTGACCCCAGGGCTAAAATTTTGGCCCACTTGGTAGAGGCCCACTAGATATAGCTACATGCAAAATTTAGTAGCTCTAGGCCTTATGGCTAGGTACAGGAAGATTTTTAAAGTTTTCTCTATATAAGCCTATGTAAAACTTGTGACCCCTGGGGCAGAGCCAATTTTGACCCCAGGGCTATAATTTGAAGAAACTTGATAGAGGTCTACTACATAAAGCTACATGCCAAATTTGGTAGCCCTATGCCTTATGGTTTCTGACAAGAAGATTTTTAAAGATTTCCAATATTTTTCAGTTTTGTTGCCATGGCAACCAGAGTTTTTGAAGGAATCAAATTCTTTCAAGAAATTCTGAAGAGGACCATGGCAGGATCATTTCTGTGAAGTTTCATGAAAATTGGATGGGTAGTTTCAGAGAAGAAGATGTTTGAAATAAAAGTTAACGCACGGACGGACGGACGACCGGACGGACGCACGACGGACACCGGGCCATGACATTAGCCCGCTGGCCTTCGGCCAGTGGAGCTAAAAAAAAAAAAAAAAAAACATTCAGCAGTTTTATTAAGAACTTTACTTGACTGATCCTACCATAGGCCCTTTCAAATGATGATTTTCAAATATCCTCTCCTCAACCACTGGTAAGATTTACTTCGAAAATTAAAATGAAAGGAACTCTGAAATGCTTTGAGCTAGGATAACAAAGTTTCACAAGTGAGCGATTCAGGGCCACCACGGTCCCTCTTGGTCTTTTTCTAGGTTAGATCGTTACGTTCTCGAGTGTCACAGCTTTCAGATCTGGATGCATCTTTAGCCAATAGTCTTACTGATGTGGAGAAACGACTGCTGACATCCCAGGAACTCATGACGATTCGTGGAAAGGTTATTTAATTTTCTTCAGTTATCTTTTTTCTGTAGTATACACTTCAACCAATATCCTACAATTCAGATGTCCTTAAAAAGTCATTGTTTTCATTAATTTAAATATAATACTCACTGAGTATAATTCAGAGTTGAAACTAGGCTACGAGGTTGGTAAAATTACGTGTCGTATTATAAGTTGGCGCAATTTAAAAGTAAAAGCGAGCCACATATCACGCATACAGTTAATAAATGGTTCACAAGATAAGTTTCTTTGCGTAATATTGTCTTGAATGTTTTGCAGAAGTAAAAAGTTAAAAAGTACAATGATGATGCAACAGCATTCTGTATTTAGTAAAGTAGGTTTCTATATTGCAGAATTCAAGACCAGTGCCTGTACTCATCCCAACAGATTGTAAAGCTCCCCTTGAATTTATTGCATCCGCAGAGGCAAGAAAGGCTGCAGGCATCCCCATGTCCAACAGATACCTCTTTCCCAATACAGGTATATTTGTTTATATTGATTTGAATAATTTTGCAATCAGACTTTGTATCTAAAATCAAAGCATGATTTGTACATAGACATATTTTGGATACATGCATGTACATGAACAATAAGTATGATCTGTCAGTAGGAAAAGTGCTTATCCATCATACTTCTTTGTCTAATAAAATGTCATCCTTCGGTATTTCTTGCAAGAAAATTTTCTTCAACTTAAATTTGCAACCGCATGTTGACATAACAAGATTTACCCATTAATGATTCAATTTACTGGTTCTATTCAGTTAATATCGGTCAACCATGTTATACATGCAAAGTACATTTGTACTTGTGTGAATAAAAAATATCTACAGAAAAATAAGATAATAATAAATCTTATTGTATGCCTACAAATTTTCCAGATAACATACATACATGACACACGGACAAAATCGGACAAGTCTGGAAAAAATCTGTATTTGACAGTGTCAAATACGGTTCTAAATATGGTAGTGTTAGATGACAACTTTTTTGGAAAATGTGACGTCACAATGCAAATTAACACACAAAACACGGAGAAATATCGACTTTTTTGCAATTTTTCACTCGCAGTTTAACTTGTCAAAATTTTTATAATAAATGGAATACTACATTGTAGTAGGAGTCCGAGACATTGATTCTCACTGCCTAGGAATATTTATTTCACTCAACTTTTCGTCTGTTGAAATATCAAAATTTTCCTTCGTAGGTCAAATCAAATACAAAGTCTCGGATCGCTACTATAATACAATATTCGGTATGTATACTTATGTCAATTTAATTTGCTTTTCAACAGTGGGCACACATGCCAAAGCATACACATGTTTGAAAATAGTCTGCGAAGATGTTGGATTGAAGGCTGCTCAAAACATAACCAGCGTGAACATGAGAAAGTACACAGCTACCCTTACACAGGTAATTTACAGAACAATCACCTGATCAATTTTGATTTGTTTTTCTCAAAACGTAGTATCAGCTTGGATTACTGTTACAATAATCAAATTGATAGCTTGTGGCATCTTTGCCTACAAGTGTGTACATGTGGCTCAAAGTGTGGTCAAACCAAAACTTTTAAAGTTATTTCAAGATTTTTCAACATGATGCTTTTACTCATTCACTCCTCGTTATAGGGTGAAATATGGATTGTTCAAACTGTTGAAATAATGGGACTTATATTATGTTGCATAAAGGGGAGTCCCTAGTGCCCTACAAATCAAGTAAACATACACAACAAACTAATGTAGATTCTTCTTTAGAATCCATAATTCCTGTAGAAGGTTTGAATACCTGTGTTGAAACTACTGCTATGATAAAGGAAGCTGCAAGGACAGAGTGTATGATATCTGATTTTAGCAAGCTTGTATCTGTTGGACCAGATTATGTTTGCACATGTTGTACCCAAACATTCTTCAAACATTATGTAAGCAGGCAAGCCAATACAGCATCACTGTCTGCAGAATTTCTGCTTTCCTTTCTAACCAAAAGAGTTTCGATGGTAAGGAATGGATATGTATGAACTGTTTAATGGCAATACGTAAAGGAAAGACTCCAAAGTGGTGGCTAAAAAATGGCTTACAATTTCCACAAAAACCTAAGGAATTAGAATTGACACATTTAGAAGAAAGGTTTGTGTCTCCTAGACTGCCTATTATGCAAATAAGAGAAATGCCAAAAGGTGGCCAAATTAATCTGAAAGGTAATATTGTAAATATTCCATCAGACGTAAACGATACAACACGATCTTTACCACGAATGCTTGATGATGATCAAACAATAATGCTCAAGTTAAAAAGAAAACTGTCATAAAAACATCATGTGGCATTTGAAAATATTAGACCAAACGAAGTATATCACGCAGCTAAATGGCTTGTTGAAAACAGTGCTTTATTCAGAAGTGAAGGTATAACTGTAAATGACAGTTGGCTTCCACAAGTTGTACAAAAATTCAATTCTCAAAGCACAAATGAGTGTCAATATGAAGAAAAAAAACCCAGATATATCAGAAAGTGAAGATGCAGATACTGACCGTTTTACTGGAAACCTTGATACTGTATTACAACCTTTAGATTTCAGGGAATTCAATCAGGTATTTGCAGTAGCACCTGCTGAAAATAATTTACCACTAAGTATTTTTCAAGACTTCAATGCTGAGGTATTGTCTTTTCCTTCAATCTATTGTGGGCAGAAAAGAAAAGATAATTCTGAACGTTTTGTGTCTCTACATTTTAGTGACATTTGTAAATGGGAATTGCAAAGTGTAGATAGAAGAGTTGCATTATGTGTACCCAACATATTCTTCAAACTTAAAAGATTACAGATAAAGCAGTTAAAAGATAAGGTCACCCTCGCTGTACGTAAATGTAAAGCAAATGGCAAAAAATTTACAGCTGGAGAGATAACAAGTCCTGGTTTTATAGAGACACTGACTATGCAAAATGATGGTTACAGAGTTTTGCGTACAATGAGAGGTTCTCCACCTTACTGGGAACAAGCTAAACGTGACATATTTGCAATGATACGCCAGTTAGGAATTCCTACTTGATTTTGCTCTTTTTCTCCTGCAGAAACAAAATGGACAGCACTACTAAAGTCTCTTTCTAAGCTTGTCAGTGGCAAAGACTTATCAAATGATGATGTCCAAAATCTCTCTTGGCAGGAAAAGTGTATGCTGATAAAGTCAGATCCAGTCACTTGTGCAAGGTATTTCGACTTTCGGGTACAAACATTTATCAAACATGTACTGAGAGACAAACTGTGCCCAATTGGAGAGATACATGACTATTTTTTTCGCGTGGAATTCCAAAAGCGTGGTTCCCCACATATTCATATGTTAGTTTGGGTAAAAAAATGCCCCAATACACAACCAATCAACAGATACAGATATAGCTTTGTTTGTAGATCGCTATGTTACATGCAGTAGAGATGCTTCAATTGAAAACTTGGTTAACTATTGAACTCACAGACATGCACGAACATGCAGGAAGAAAAATAACAGCTTCTGTAGATTTAATTTTCCCTTGCCACCCATGCCACACACAACTATCTTGTGTCCATTTACAGATGAAGAAAAAGCAATGCCAATTAATCCTTGGGCAGGAATGCATAGCACTATTATGCACGCACTATCAGATATTCAGACTGATTCAAACATGCTGTTTTCAGACTTTCTTGTGCACATAAATATGACATACAAGGATTACATCAATGCCATTCACTCAACTCTTGTTAGGGCCAAGGTTTTTTTTTTAAAAGAAATCCAAACGAGTGTAGAATCAATAACTACAACTCAATTTTACTTAAATCCCGGCAAGCAAATATGGACATTCAGTTTGTGTTACACCCTTACTCTTGCGTTTCATACATTGTATCATACATCTCAAAGGGACAAAGAGGCTTGTCAAATCTTCTTCATGCAGCCTGTGAAGAAGCAATGGAATTGGAGTCAGATATTCGAGAACAAGTAAGACGAATTGGAAATCAATTTCTATCAAATGTTGAAATAGGAGCTCAGGAGGCAGTTTATTTGGTTTTACAAATGCCTTTGAGACGAAGTACCAGGAATGTTGTGTATGTTGAAACAAAAGAGGCTAACGACAGAACATCGTTACTAAAGCCTTTCTCAGAATTGCAAGTATTGCCCAAAAAAAGCACCATGGTTGAAATGGATAATACATTAAAAAGATAAAAACGAAGACCAAAAAGTATGGAACATTTATGCTATGCAGATTTTGTGTCTTGGTATGATTTGTGTTCAAGTAAAATTAGTATGCCAGAGGTATACAGTAACACATATGAAGGAGAGTTGCCAGAGACTGATTATATTCTAGATGATGCAGATGATTATATTGAAAATGAAGAAAGTGATGTTGGCACAACTATAATATTCCCATGCGGAACAGCTATGCGTAGAATAATTAAACAAAAGGTCATATACACATGTTGTACATCTTTGAACAAAGACAGAGAGGAACATTTCAGACAAAAGCTTATGTTGTATACCAGCTGGCGCAATGAGGATACTGACCTGAGAGATGGTTTTCCCAGTTATGAAGCTAGCTTTGATGCTAAAAGGGAACAAATTTGCTCAAATGCATCTGCATATGAAAAAACATCATCAGAGGTGTATGAATATTATCTTCAAAACATAAATAATGAATACTTCCCGAAAGATATTGATCCAGAAGGTCAACATGACCAGCTACAAGATGAAGACTTGTGTGTTTCTGCAAGCCATTTATCTAATCCAGACTTGCTTTCATCTGATTATGACATTGGACAGGACTTGGGCATCAGTCGCAAGCAGGTAGAAAATGTGGCTCTGCCATTAAATGGACAATGGTCCTTACCTGAAATTGATACAGTGTCTGAATTCAGGACAAAAAAGCTTCTTTTATCATATTCTACATTGTATTAAGACTGAAAAAAACTCCTATTTATACATATCTCTCTGGCGGTGCTGGTGTAGGAAAAAGTGTGCTAATAAAAGCACTTTACCAGGCTATACTTAAACATTACAACCACAAACAAACAACTGACCCTATTTCTGCCAAACTGTTCTTGTGTGCTCCTACAGGGAAAGCTGCCCATAATATTGGAGGAAGCACAATACATTCAGCTTTTCTGATACCAGTGAGCCAGGGTTGTCAGTATAAACTTCTTGATAGTCAACAGACACATTTTGATCCAGCTTCCATGATTTGAAGCTCGTTATCATTGATGAAATCTCAATGGTTGGCAGGAATATGTTAAACTTCATTAACCGACGTTTACAAGAATTAATGGGCTGTAGCCAGCCTTTCGGCAAAGTATCCATACTCGCAGTTGGAGACCTATTTCAACTCAAACCAGTAATAGATACATGAATTTTCTCAGAAGTTTACAAAACTCATCAAATTGAAGCTCTTGCATCTAATATTTGCCATGAATTATTTGATTTCTTTGAAATAGACCAGATCATGAGACAAAAAGATGACTATCAATTTGCTTATTTCTAAATAGACTCAGAGAAGGTTTACATAGTGAAGATGACCTTGCTTTGCTGAAAACAAGATCAGTTGATCTAGCACTTCATTCTAACAGAATACCACATTTATTCTGTACAAGAAAGGACGCTTTAATTCATAATACTTCAGTCTTGGCAGACATCCCTACAGATGATTTAGTATGTATTGAAGCAATTGATGCCATTTCAGGTGATATAAATCCTGATTTGAAGGAAAAAATCCTAAGTCGAGTTCCAGCTGATTCAAGTAAAACTATGGGGTTAGCAAAATTTCTGGAACTTGGACTAAGTTTGCCCTGTGAAATGCGTCTAAATGTTGACACAGGAGATGGTCTCACAAATGGAGCTGCAGGTGTTGTTAGAAAATTAGACTACCGTATACCTACTTCTTCACGCTGTAGTATTGTTTGGATTCAGTTTGAAAAAGAGACCATTGGTCAAAAATGGAGAAATAGGTACTGCCATCTGTATAATGACAACATTCCTTCGAATTGGACACCTGTTTTTGAAGTATGTAGACAATTTCCATATCAGTATTTCAAATCATACCTTATAGTAAGAGGGCAGTTTCCTTTGTATTTGTCGGCTGGAAAAACAATTCACAAAGCTCAAGGTTCATCGCTAGAAGCAGCAGTTCTGCATTTTGGAACCAAAAAAATTGACCATTTGCGCTATGTTGGACTAAGTAGATTGACTTCCCTGACCGGACTTCATACTGCATACTTTAATTTTGATAAAATTAGTACTTCTGAGGAAGTATTGACAGAAATGGAGCATTTGAGAACAAATTGCTTACTTAAATCATCAGTACCAGACTTAACTAAATTTTCATTACCAGGTAATTTCATTGTGGTGTATCAAAACTGCAGATCCCTCAACAAGCATGTAGATAGTATCCGTACAGAGTACAATCTGCTGCGAGGAGATATAGTTGGATTCGTTGAAACAAGACATACAAGTGACAGGAATTTAGATATTGAGAGTTTTAAATGTTATTCGTCCCAACCTTCAGAGTGTATTCACGGACTTGCTTTCTATTTGAAGAACACTTCGACTGTGAAACACTTTACTTTCAACACCATTTCACACATAGAATATGCCCTTGTTTACATTGCAGAGAGTATTTTTGTAGCATTTGTGTATTGTCCACCTTCAAAAATGTACTGCTTCAAATATTGCTACCTTTTTGAATCATATCTCTGCCTTCATATCAACATTAAAGGAAACAACCTTTTCACCTAAAATTAGTCTAATTGGTGATTTCAACAAAGACAGTCCACCTGTATTATCATTCTCACCTACATTAAGTATCTTGCAAGGATTGAAACACTTGCAAACTGGCTATACCACTGATTTCCAGACTGTCATTGACCATATGTACACAACTTCAAATGACAAAAATATAAAATCATGGGGAACCCTTGAATCATATTACTCTGATCACAAGCCTCTATTTCTAGTACTGGAAATATGAGTTTTTTTTACACACACACACACACACACACACACACAAAGATCCACATTGTAGATACTGTAGCATACTAGTAAGTTTTGACCTTCATTTTATCCAGTCCTATTAGCAAAATTCCTTTCTATAGTAGAAAATTTATCTACAAGGGGTATTTTATCTCATTATTTTGTTGGATTATCTCTGCATAAAAGCCTTTTAATGTCATTTTGTATACACTTGTAATATACTTAAAATCATTTATATTCAAGGGGAACAACCTTGTCAGAATCTACATCACACAGAGATAGCGCAGAGTGCCATAAGGCATGCTTAAAAATGACTTGTTTTTTAGTGATAAACAGTTAATATGATGTTTTATTGCTGTGATTTTTTGTTGTCAAATAACCCTTGATAGAAAAATAAAAATATTCTATTGTATCCTAGCATGCCTCTCCATGCTCTGTTGTATTTTTGTATCTTTTTTTGTCTGCCATCTTGAAATGAAAGTCCAATTTGAGCATGAAATGAGGCTAGTTCGGGATGACACAGACTATAAAGACCCTTGTATTGATCAAACACTTTAGATGAGTGCATTTAACCCTTTCCAAAGAAGCCCTTCTTTTTACATGTCTGCAGTATAAGTCTTTTGAAAACACTGGGAAAAGGAGAAATTGCACGTAAATTTCTCCTTCTCCCACCGTGTTTTCTACCCCTTTGGAGAACTTTCCTCCATTTTAACGACATTTTAAATTTTCGTCTACAGACTCCTTTAGTTTGGAAGGGTCTAGAATTTGTCGTTTTGGAAAGACTTAATAATCTAATGTTTCAGACAGGAAACAGTTGTCGATGTCCACAAACACTTCGACCAAATATCAAAATGAAAGTAGAAATAAATTACATTTGATGGGGTTTCAATAAATGGTGTAAGTGTTTCCGTTATTATTAGAAGGTAACACAATGTTTCATGATAAACAAGATCCCTTGGACATTGTCGCACAGGGACTTGAAAATAACTGTCTGAAATAACCTCCAGTGATGTCACAATGAAATTGATTGTGAGGGGTGATATTCAAAGCTTTCCTTTTATTTTAATTTAAAACTTGTACAAGTATGAATATCAACCATGACCTGCACTTCACTTACTGCCAAATGTTCTTTTGAAAACATGTAGCAAAGGACTGGTAGCATCATTCTTTCCATTTCCACAATAATTCACACACAAAGGTATCCATAATACAGAAAATAGGTTATCCAAATAGGGGAAAAAAGACACTCATTTAATCCTTTCCCAAACAATCACAGGTTTTCACGACCCACAAATACAATATTAAGGATTTCTACCCAATTATAATTTGCACCTACTTTGAATTGTTGTCTGCAACCTCTTTCAAATTGGACCAATCTAAAATTGATTTGTCTGGTTAAGAGCTAAAAAAAATGGTCTTAAAAAAAAGGGGGTCATATTATTGGACACTAAGTTACTAACCTGGTAAGATATAATTTATATTATTATCATTATTCTATTATTTTTTTTCCCCTCCCAGATGTCACTGACTAAAGCATTTGAAAATCCGGATGGTCCATACAAGATGCCTTTGAAGGTAATGGTTGTGGCCAGCCTACAACCAGTAGCTAGCAATGCAAGTGATGGAACTACAAAGGCCTCAAAATCAGCAGCTGCTTCAGATGGGACTGAACTTGCAAAACTCATTTGCTATGACAATACAAAATTCAACAAGATTGTTGCAGGGAACTCGATGACCATTCACAATTCCATAGTACGAAAGACAACCGAGAAAACCATTGTGGCTACCTCTGCCACGAAGATATTTGTTGGAATAAATTTCAACATTCCAGAAGACCACAAAGAAAGGACAAACCATTCTAAACCCACCCCCAGCTCTGCATATTCCAATTTCATCGGCTCTGAAATCACCATCAAAAGCAAAATGTACCATAGCGGGTAAAATTGTACAGGTAATCATTTATAGACTACTCTTATTTACCCGTTCCTTTATTGTCCAATGACTTCACAACCCTGAAAGAAATATTTAGGAAAACAAGGAAATCTTGATTTAACCCTTCACCAAACGACAAATCTACAGACCAGCCAAAATTGAAAGCATTTGCACACAACGAAATGATTTAATATTACTCAAAAATTGAAATTTGTTTTGGGAAGATTAGAAAACATGGGAAAAAGAGAAAATGCTGGTTACCAGCATTTTCTTCTTTTGCCATGATGTTTTCAAAAGGGTGGTGAAAAGTCGGGATTGTGTGGTAAACAGTTAAGCACTTGTTTCTTTTTTCCCCCACAATTTAAGAAAGTCTTATTGGTGGTTTTAACCCTTTCCCAAGCAATCACAGGTTTTTACAGGCCTGTGATATAACATTTAGCAAAACATTGTTGGAATGGGAGAAATTGCTTGTAACAAACAATTTCTGTTTTTCCCACATTTTCTACCCTATTAAAATGCTTTTTTTTTTTTTTTTTTCTGGTATAAACTCTCTTTACATTGTCATCTGCAACCTCTTTCAGTTTGGACCAGCCTAAAATTTTGTGGTCTGGTAAAGAGTTAACCAGGGCAGTTGTTACATTGTTAAGGTAGTTAAAAACTTTTGCTTTACACTAATGATGTTACAGTTTCAATGACTTCAGTGACAGTGTGGTATTTGTATATGATGTGAAAAAATCAGTTGAACCACAAATATAATTTAGCATGTTTGCTGATTCAGAAGGATTGCCTCTTTAATGTATTTTTACGAAGCTGTTTTTGATATCTGAATTTAGGATGAAGCAGTACGCACAGTCAGAGTACAGGGTGACCAAGTTCCAATCAGAAACATACACGTGGAAGATACACAGGAACGATCAAGGTAGCCCTGTGGAGAGAGGCTAGCAATTCCCCTGTGAAGACAGGGGACTACATCAAACTGAAGGATGTAATCACCAATTCGTATAAAAACTGTATCGACCACATCTCGCTCAACTATTGAGGTGAGTTATTCATAGTTGTTTTTGAAAGAAAACATAAATATGTATGCATTATTATAGGTTTTTTTTCCCCCTTTTTACATTTTGATACCCATACCCTGCAAAGTGCTGAGAATTGGATTTTCTGGTTTCACCATGTCTGTCTATCCTTTTGTCAGTCCATCAGTCCACCACTCCTACAACTCGAAAGCCATTTAACCTAGGAGCTTAAAACTCTGCACAAGTGTTAACCCTAACCCAAGGAAGTGTCCTATCATTTTTGGGTCACATGGGTCAACAGTAATTGTTACAAGTGAACTTAGAAAATAATTTCCCTGTACTGTTCTGCAAAGATGGCATGATGCTGGTGGAGGTAAAAGCCTGCTTAGTAACAGCTCTAGCTGGCTTAGTAGTCTTAACTGGTATCTTCAACATGTATGTTTCTGATTGAAACTTTATTCTCCTAGTGCCAGTCAGAACTTCCAAGTGGTCAAAACTGGTCTATGCAAGTCAATGGAGTTATTTTAGTAGGTTTTAGTTGTCAGACAAAATAAACTTTTCTTGTTGTAACCCTTATTCAAAGAATCCCTCATTTCTATCAGCCTGTCTGACATATTGTTAGTAGGAAAAAAAATGAAAGGGACAAATTGCTTGCCACAAGCAATTTCATTTTTTCAATTTTCTATTCTATACTGTAATTATTTTTAAACTTTCACTCTTTTTGAAATGTCATCTGCAACCTCTTTGAATTTGGACCATTCTAAAATTTTTCTGGTATTGGGCACATAGATACACATGGGTGCAGACCGATCTTTGTTAATGCAGTATTATCCAATGGATCAGCAAAAAGGGATGATGCTACCTCTAAATTTAAATGGGAAAATGCTTAAAACTTTGAACATTGTTCATTCTACAAAAAGACTTGTAAAATGTTAGAAATGTTTTATTTAACCTTATTTTTATTCAATCTTACAGACAGGAGATGCCCCAGCTTCCACCATTAGTGTTGCAATAGTGGCTGTCGCTACTGGTGAAACAGAGTATGAACTTCTTTTGGAGGATGACAGTGTTGTCAAGATAAACAAAGAACTGGTTCAGTCTGCATTGGCCGAAAACTCCTACATTGAAAAGCTTGTTGCTGATGGTCCAGTGAAAGCAAACATTACCTACCAAGGATCTGACACGGTTGCAATAACATTTACGTATTGTGGAAACTGAAATGGGTTGTAGACAACAACAACAAAAACAATGAAAATAGAAAAGAATCTTGTAGGGAAAAAACAAAACATTGTGAGAAAGGGAGAAATTGCGTGTTACAGGGGATTTCTCCTTTGACAACAATATTTTCCACAAAATTTTATCTGAGGGTCTTGAAAGAAACAAAAATTGGCAAATTCTTACAGGTAAAATTGAGGTACAGGTCACAATTAAAATCAATTGCTTAACTCTTTACCACACAGTCCCGAGTTTTAACGACCCTTAAAAAAGAAGGCTTTTGAAAACATCTTGGGAAAAGGAGAAAATGCTGGTAACTGGCATTTCTCGTTTTCCCCAAGATGTTTTCTACCTGTCCAAAAACAAATTTCAATATTTTTGAGTCACATTTATTTTGTCGTTTGCAAGTGCTTTTGATTTGGACCAGTCTAAAATTTTGTTGTTTGGTAAAGAGTGAAACATTTCCTTGAAACAGTTACTTTTTCTGTGATAGATTTTGCTGAAGAGGGAGGGATTGATAATAAGAAAACACTGGTTTTATTTTAAATGTAATATGAAGATGCAATGTACCTCTTTCTTAAAACTGAAATTGTATTGTTCATTTAATTTAACGTGATCCTTAACCTTTTACCAAAAGTCAAAATTTTAGACTGGTCCAAATTCAAAGGGTTTGCAGATGACGTATTAAAAGTGGCTCATATGATGATTGCTCACTTAAATGGGGTAGGAAACATTGTGGGAAAAGGAGAAAATGCTGGTTACCAGCATTTTCTCCTTTCTCCACAATATTTTCAAAAGGCTTTGACCTCAAGGTCGTTAAAAGTCAGGATTGTGTGGTGAAGAACTAAAATCATTTACATAAGTATAATTCTATTGAACTTGTATATTTAGCCTAGGTAGAGCAAAGACTATCTTCAGCTTTTGCCCAGATATTTGCCCTGATAAGCATAAATATTTCTTTAAGTATGAACAGAAACAAGAGGGCCATGATGGCCCTGGGTCGCTCACCTTAGTAGAGTGCCTTAAAGGTTTTTCTTTAATTTGACCATGTGACCTAGTTTTTGACCGCAGGTGACCCAATTTCAAACTCATATTTCATGAAGACAAACATTCTGACCAATTTTCAAGTCAATTGAGCAAAAAATGTGGCCTCGAGTGCCCTAAAGATATTTCTTTAATTTGACCTAGATTATGACCCCAGGTGACCCAAATTTGAACTGGTCATTGACTATATCAAAAGAAACATTTTAACCAATTTTCAAATGAAATGAATAATAAATGTGGCCTCTAGAGTGCCCACTAGCTATTTCTTTAACTTGACCAAGTGACCTAGTTTATGACCCCAGTTGACCCAAATTCAGACTCATGTGAGATTTTACAAAGACAAACATTCTGACCAATTTTCAAGGCAATTGAGCAAAGAATGTGGCCTCTAGAGTGCCCACAAGGTATTTCTTTATTTTGACCTAGTGACCTAGTTTATGGTTCCAGGTGACCCAATCCAAGCTCATCTGGTATTTCATCAAGACAAACATTCTGGCCAAACTTCAGGTCATTTGAGCAATAAATGTGGCCTCCAGAGTGCAAACAAGGTATTTCTTTAATTTGACTCAGTGAACTAGTTTATGACCCAAGTTGACCCAAATTAATCCTGTGTGAGACTTTATAAAGACAAACTTTCTAACTAATTTTCAAGGCAATTGAGCAAATAATGTGGCCTCGAGAGTGCCAACAATATATGAACAAACTTGGTAGAGGTCCCATAGGAAATGCTACATACCAAATATCAAAGCTCTACACCTTCCCGTTTAAGAGAAAAAGAAATTTAAAGTTTTCCTTCTTTGTTCCTATCCTCGAACTTGTGACCCCCGGGGCGGGGCCAGTTTTGACCCAGGGGCATCATATGAACAAACTTGGTAGAGGTCCACTCTGAGATGCAACATACCAAATATCAAAGCTCCACACCTTTCGGTTTCAGAAAAGAAGAATTTTAAAGTTTTCCTTCTTTGTTCCTATGTTCGAACTTGTGACCCCAGGGGCTGGGCCAGTTTTGACCCAAGCAGCATCCTTGGAACAAACTTGGTAGAAGTCCACTAGGAGATGCTACATACCAAATATCAAGGCTCTATGCCTTTCCATTTAAGAGAAAAAAAAAATAAAGTTTTCCTTCTTTGTTCCTATGTTTGAACTTGTGACCCCCGGGTCAGGGCCAATTTTGACCCCAAGGGCATCATATGAACAAACTTAGTAGAGGTCTACTAGGCGATGCTACATACCAAATATCAAAGCTCTAAGCCTTCCAGTTTCAGAGAAGATGATCCTTAAAGTTTTCCTTCTCTGTTCCTATGTTCGAACTTGTGACCCCCGGGGCAGGGCCAACTTTTGCCCCAAGGGAATCATATGCACAAACTTGGTAGAAATCCACTAAAAGATGCTACATACCAAATATCAAAGCTCCATGCCTTCCTGTTTCAGAGAAGAAGATTTTTAAAGTTTTCCTTCTTTGTTCCCATGTTGGAAATTGTGACCCCCGGGGCGAGGCCAGTTTTTACCCCAGGGGCATCACATGAACAAACTTGGTAGAGGTCCACTAGGAGATGCTACATACCAAATATCAAAGCTTTACACCTTCAAGTTTCAGAGAAGAAGATTTTTAAAGTTTTCTTTCTTTGTTACTATGCTCAAACTTGTGTCCCCTTGGGCGGGGCCAATTTTGACCCCAGGGGCATCATATGAACAAACTTAGTAGAGGTCCACTAGGCGATGCTATATACCAAATATCAAAGCTCTACGCGTTCCAGTTTCAGAGAAGATGATTTTTAAATTTTCCCCTCTTTGTTCCTATGTTCGAACTTGTGACCCCCGGGGCAGGGCCAGTTTTGACCCCAAGGGCATCATATGAACAAACTTGGTAGAGGTCCACTAGGAGATGCTTCATGCCAAATATCAAAGCTCTATGCCTTCTAGTTTTAGAGTAGAAGATTTTTAAAGTTTTCCTTCTTTGTTCCTATGTTGGAAATTGTGACCCCCGGGGTGGGGCCAGTTTTGACCCCAGGGGCATCATATGAACAAACTTGGTAGAGGTCCACTAGGAGATGCTACATGCCAAATATCAAAGCTCTACGCCTTCAAGTTTTAGAGAAGAAGATTTTTAAAGTTTTCCTTCTTTGTGACTATGCTAAAACTTGTAACCCCTGGGGCGGGGCCAGTTTTGACCCCAGGGTCATCAAATGAACAAACTTGGTAGAGGTCCACTGGGAGATGCTACATACCATATCAACGCTCTGCGCCTTCTAGTTTCAGAGAAGAAGATTTTCAAAGATTTTGCTTTTTTCTCCTTTTTGTTGCCATGGCAACCAGAGTTGAGGGTGGAATTCAATTCTTTGAACAATTTTGGTAGAGCTTCACCCAAGGAATATCCCTGGCAAGTTTCATCAAGATTGGCCCAGTGGTTTAGGAGAAGATGTTTAAAGAAATTGTTGACGGACGACGGACGACAGACGACGGACGCCGGACATAGGGCGATCACAATAGCTCACCTTTAGCACGTTGTGCTAAGGTGAGCTAAAAAGTGCTTTACTGTAAAAACAGATTCTGATTATAAATTTGGATATAAGACATATGGTTTTGGAGAACAAACAAAATTCTGAACAAGTAGTGTATCTTTAATGCATGCCATGTTGTAGTATCAATATATGCTTGCAAAGTTGGTTTGTATGTAGACTCATTTAGAACAAACTCTGAAATCATCCTTTCTGATTTTTTTCATTTTTAGACTAGCGAAGCTAGTCTATAGGCATCATGACTGACCTAGAGTCAGAGTAAACAAAAAAACCCACATTTGCTAAATACTGCCTCACAGAAAATACTTCTTTCTGTTAAAAATCTTAATTTGGTTACATATGACAATTTTCTCAAAAAAAAAAATAAATAAATAAATCTCTACCACTCTAATTTGAACATGTCATCTTACAAAGTAATAAACTGAACAAGATGCCATTTACAAAGTACAAAGCTCTGCTTATATGTAAATTAAGTGACCTATGGAAAGCAGAGAATCACTTATTCCTACACCATTGTAACATATATGATGAATCTATTAATAGATATTACGTGTAACATGTAGCAAATCCCAGCTGTATGAACCCTCAGTGGACAGGGAACCTTGTCATTCCTTCAGTCATTATTTAGATCATTGTGTACTGTTAAACTGTTATCTTAAACTGTTATTTTAGTCTTGAATATTAACTGTTTACCAAACCCCAGTTTTAATGACACCGGGGAAGAATCCCCTCGAAAACATTGCGAGAAAAGGAAAAACATGCTGTAAACCATCATTTTCTCCTTGTCCCACATTGTTTTCTGCCCTTTTGGAATCAGATTTCAACAGTTCAGCCACATTTAATTTATGGTCTTCAAAAGCTTTGAATTTGGACGAGTGTAAAATTTTTCGTTTTGTAAAGAGAGTTAAATAGTTAACTACATCTTGTGCTATTGGATATATACTAATTGATTGCATGGTGTTTAACACTGTTTTCAACATTATTTCAGTGATACTGCGGCGGCTAGAGCATCTACCCAGGCTTTCCTGGAGTTCATCAGCACTACCGTAACTGAATGACCTTTTGAGGACATTGTGGATTAAGTTCAGACTTCACAGAGCATGCAGTCTGATCTTGGATCTACATTGTCCAATAAGAGGATATATTTTCTCCAAAATGTAACTTTGAATTAGCAATATTCAGGTGTTTACCATTGGCTTGGAAGTATCATTTAACATTTTAGCAGGCTAAGGGTTAAATTTAAACTGGATTATAGTTAACCAATAGCACGCATGGCCCCAGCAGCTCAGTCGGTAGCATACAGGACTTGAGAATAGGAGGTCATTGGTTCGATCTACATAACTGAAATAATGTTGAAAACAGGGTTAAACACCAAACAATCAATCAATCAAATTCGCTAGTCTGTCAGTACATTCAGTACTTTGATTACCTCTACTGGCTGTAAGCCAGCAGAGCTTGTCATGGTATGTTTTCTGTCGTCCGTCCGTTAGTCTTGTTTACGCAGTCTGCAGTTGTGGTCGGAATTTCGTGAAACTTGCACAGTTTGTTTATCTTATCAATAGCTTGGACCCTATTGATTTTTAAAAAAATCTGACTATCAGTGTGGGAAAAGCAGCCATTTAAAGTTCAACATTTAAATTTCTTGTTTACGCGATTAAGTCTGCAGTTGTGGTCGGAATTTCGCGAAACTTGCACAGTTTGTTTATCTCATCAATAGCTTGAACCCTATTGATTTTGAAAAAAAAAATTGACAAACAGTGTAGGAAAAGTAGCTATTTAACGTTCAACGTTTAAATTTCTTGTTTACACAATAAAGCCTGCAGTTGTGGTCAGGTATTTGTGAAACTTGCACTAATTGTTAATCTCATCCACAGTTTGAACCCTATTGATTTTGACAAAAAATTGACGATCAGTGTAGGAAAAGTAGCCATTTAAAGTTCAACATTTCAATTTCTTGTTTAAGCGATAAAGTCTGCAATTGTGGTTGGATTTTTGCGAAACTTTGCACAGTTGTTTATCTCATCAATAGCTTGAACCCTTTTGATTTTGAAAAAAATCTGACAATCAGTGTGGGAAAAGTAGCCATTTAAAGTTCAACATTTCCTTTTCTTGTTTATGTGTTTAAGTCTTCATTTGTGGTCAGATTTTCGTGAAACTTGCACAGTTTGTTTATCTCATCAACAGCTTGAACCCTATTGATTTTGAAAAAAAAAAAAAAAAAAAAAAAAAAAAACGACAATCAGTACGGAAAAAGTAGCCATTTATAGTTCAAAATTTTCATTTCTTGTTTACACCGTAAATTCAGCATTTGTTATTGGATTTTCATGACGCTTCACAGTTGCTTTGTATCATCAAAAGCTTGAACCCTATTGATTTTGACAAAAATTTGGCAATTAGTATGGGAAAAACCGCCACTTAAATTCGAAAAAATGCATTTCTTATTTACGCTACAACGACTTGGCATTTGTGGTCGAATTTTCATTAAACTGGCACAGTTGATTTATTTTATCAGTAGCTTGATCCCTATTGATTTTGAAAAACATCTGACAATCAGTATGGGAAAAAGAGCTATGTAAAGGTGAAAATTTACATTTCTTGTTTAAGCAGTTAAGTCCGTATTTTATATCCAATTCTTTTGAAACTTGCAAAGATTATTTGTGTCATCAAGGGATTGAACTCTATTAAAAATGAAGAAAACCTAGCAATCAGTTTAGGAAGAGCAGCCATTTGAAGTATTGTTTACTCAACACAGTCCACATTATTAGTCACATTTCTTTGAAATTTGCAGGGATTGTTTAATATAATGAGTACTGAAACCCTATCAAATTTGGCTGGATTCCAAACAGTTGGTTTTGACAAATTGTACTTCAATTTTTTTTCACTATTTGTTCAGTTCAACATGCCTACTAGTGCTTTCTTAGTGAGTTCAAGCTGAGTTGCAGCAACACCTTTTTTCTTGGGGAGGAGGGGGGGAAGTGCGTTTGTCTTTCACCTTTTTGCATCGTGAATTCATAATATATGCTGGGAAAAAAGCAAAATCACTGCCAGTAGAGCGATTTCAGGCCCTCAAGGGCGTCTAGTTTTTGTATCAAACAATCAAACATTGTGTTAACTGTTTAACCCTTTACCAAACAATCCCTGGTTTTTACGACCCTGAGACAGAGGCGTTTTGAAAACATTATGGGAAAAGGAGAAAATGCTGGTCACCAGCATTTTCTCCTTTTCCCACAATGTTTTTCTCTCTACTAGAAACAAATTCCAGTTTTTGAGTTACATTTATTTTGTCGTCTGCAAGTGCTTTCAATTTAGACTGGTCTAGTATTTTGTCGTTAGGTAAAGAGTTACGAATCTATAGGTCTAGTCTATATAGCTTTGCCTCGTGACCTCTTAAGGGCCATTGGCTCTCTTGTTTTAAAAAAAGATTATATGAACTTTCTCGCATTAAGAGCCCATCTTGGAACTGTATAAAAGTACTTTGCCTTTCTGAATGCATAATAGATAGATAGACTGCAATTGCAATTCAGTATTGAGTACACAGTATTGAGTACAGGTCAATATTGCAAACCTTGACATAACAGCACTTGCATTGATACCTTTTCATGTTTATTTACAGAATCCCCAAATATTCCCTTAGTGTGTGATAGTTTATATAGAATATTGTCTTTGAACTGTATTTGATTTTTCAAGTTTTTCATGTTGTGCTGTAAATTTTCAATCTACTATACATCAAGGGGTAGTTGCAAAACTATTGCAAGAGCAGACACATTGTATATGCACTTACAATAATTTTGCAATCATGCCTTGACATGTCTTCGCTTATGTACCGTTCAACAAATTTGTTGTATTTTTTTAACCCTTTCCCAAACAAGCCCTTGTTTTTATGTGTCTGCAGTACAAGTCTTTTGAAACACTATGGGAAAAGGAGAAATTGCTCCTAATGAGCAATTTCTCCTTTTCCCACAGCGTTTTCCATCCGTTGGAGTTTACTTTGCCATTTTCATCCAATTTAAAATTGTTGTCTGCAAACTCTTTTATTTTGGAAGAGACTAAAATTTGTCCTTTGGTAAAGAGTTAAGTATGTATAGTTTTGGTCAGGGAGATCATTGTAACGCCTTTCACATAAATAGCCCATTTGGGAACTACAAAAATATTCTGCCTCTCAGGGTGTATGGAGTATCCAGTCTGACCAGGGTTAAATTGAATTGTCATTTTATAATAATATAGCATCACTTTGATCTTTCTTTCAAGGTAGATGCAATTTGTAAGAATATCTGAGGGCCCAAATGGTCCTCTGATAAACTGTTATACCTTTTTAAGTGAATCTAAATATGATTTACCGATTCTCCAGATCATCGGGGACAAAATGCAGATAGAGTTGCGCAGAAAGTGTTAAGAATGTTTTGGATTACTTTTCGTAGTTGCCACTATTAAATTTTGCCCATAATAATTATTTGCCCATAGTCAAAGTTTGGGGTACTAAATTAGCTCTCAAAACTGGCCCACAAATTCCATCAGTGGCCCAAAGCTTCTGGCCACAACATTACAACCATTGGATTTGCTTGCATTACCTTTGATATCCTTTCGTATATAAAGTTCCCAAATGGTACCTTATAATTGTATGACAAATTTCAACCGATGTTTTCTTTGTTATTTAGGTATACAAGTTTTAGCTCAGTTTGTAACAAGCAGTTTCTTCTTTTCCCACAATGTTTTCTATACTAAAGGATTCTTGATTTTCAAATCTCGCTAACTTTGAATTGTTGTGTGCAATTTCTTTGAATTTGGACTAGTCTAAAATATTGTCATCTGGTAATGGGATAAACAACATTTTTCCCAAACTACATGTAATTTCAAACAAACTTGGTCGAAAATAGTTAAAATCATGACGATGGAACCATAAGGAACAGTATTGCATCGGGAAGGCAAAGACCACAAAGAAGTATAATGTTAACTATTTTATTTTAGTGGCAATGAACGTAAAGATATTACAAAACCTGAGATTCTTTCTATTAGGAGAATGAATACATGTTTATATGTTTGTCAAATGCCTAATTTTTTGCACTTTTTCACTCGGTTTGTATACATGCACGAAGGGTCATATTATGCTATAGTCTTGCTCACCCATCTGTCTGTTAGCACTGATGTGTTTGCGCAACTCCTCCTACAGTTTCCATCAGAATAAGTTCAAACTTGCTACAATAAATCTCTCTGATGTCTAGTTGTGCATGTGACCTTTTATATTTGGATTTCTTCGGTTGTTCTAGAGTGATCTGCCCTTGAATTTGAAATGTTCTTAATCTGATGGTGTTTACACTCCAGCTCTTAACTCTTTATCACACAGCAAAAAGATTTGTTCAAATTGAAAGCATTTGCAGATGACTAGTTATATGTAGCAAAAATGAAGAAATTTATTTCTAATAGCGTAGGAAACATTTTGGTAAAAGGAGAAAATGCTGGTTTCTTCCTAATCGGGGTTGCGAAAACTCGGAACTGTATGGTAAAGGGTTAATTTCACCACCAAACCAAATCATAGTATAACAGAATATACATGGCTTTGAGATCTATGTTGAGTAATTTTCAGAATGATCAGACCAGTGTGTGCAGGGTTATCTTCCCTTGAAAACAGAACAAGAGGGCCATGATGGCCCTGTATCGCTCCACTGGCTTATAAATATAAACCATAAATACTAAACATTTCAATTCTGCGCCAAATGGTTTCAAAATGAAGACTTACAAAGTTTTCTATGTAAAAGCACATGTTTATGACCAAATTTGGGAGTTCTTGGCCTTATGGCTAGTAACAAGACGGTTTCTGAAGTTTTCACTCCATAAACCCATGTAAAACTTGTGACCCCTGGTGCAGGGCCAAACTTGATCCTAGGGTTGTAACTTGGGCCCTCTTTGTAGTTGTCCACTAGATAGTGCTATTATTATGCAAAATTTGGTAGCCCTAAGCCTTATGGCTATGTACACCAAGATTTAAAAGTTTTCCCTATATAAGCCCATGTAAATCTTGTGAACCTCCCCACCCCCCAACCCCAGGATGAGGCCAAATTGACCCTTGGACTGTAATTTGGGCACTCTTGGTAGACCCCCACTAGATCAAGCTAAATGCAAAATTTGGTAGCTCTAGGTCTTATGGCTACGTACTGGAAGATTTCTTAAGTTGTCACTATCTACGCCCATGTAAAACTTGTGACCCCTGCAGCGGGGCCAATTTTGATCCCAGGGCTAAAATTTTGGCCTGCTTGGTAGAGGCCCACTAGATATAGCTACATGCAAAATTTGGTAGCTCTAGGCCTTATGGCTAGGTACAGGAAGATTTTTAAAGTTTTCTCCATATAAGCCTATGTAAAACTTGTGACCCCTGGGGCAGAGCCAATTTTGACCCCAGGGCTATAATTTGAATAAACATTATAGAGGTCTACTACATAAAGCTACATGCCAAATTTGGTAGCCCTACGCCTTATGGATTCAGAGAAGAAGATTTTTAAAGATTTCCAATATTTTTCAGTTTTGTTGCCATGGCAACCAGAGTTTTTGAAGGAATCAAATTCTTTCAAGAAATTCTGAAGAGGACCATGGCAGGATCATTTCTGTGAAGTTTCATGAAAATTGGATGGGTAGTTTCAGAGAAAAAGATGTTTGAAATAAAAGTTAACGGACGGACGGACGCACGCACGCACGGATGGACGGACGCACGACGGACACCGGGCCATGACATAAGCCCGCTGGCCTTCGGCCAGTGGAGCTATAAATTGCTTAATTTGATGGTGGTAACACCAGATTCTTCATTTTTCTGCAAGCCTAATCATATTTTAACAGAATGTACATGATCTTAAGATTTCCAATGAGTGCAATTTTTAGCTTGATTGCACCATTACGTCTAGAGTTATCTCCCCTTTAAAATTGGCAAATTGACGGAGTATGTTTTCACTCTAGCTCCTTTATTTCTTCACCAAGCCTTATCATATTTTAATCAAATGTACATGACTTTAAGATTTCCATTTAATACAATTTTAGGCTTGACTGCACAAGTATGTCTAGAGTTATCTCCTCTTCAAAATTGAAAAATTGCTGAAATTGGATTTGTTTTCACTCTAGCCCCTGTTCATTCAACCATATCACATTTTAAATAAATATAAATGGCCTTAAGATATCATGTGAGTTCAATTCTTAGCGCATTCAGACCCGAGATATCTGTCTGTGTTAACCCATTTCATGGGTAAGCCCCTTCAGGTGTATATGCGCCACTCTGCAAAGCACTGTTTCATATTGTTATGAAGGTTTTTATTCACGAGATGTAAACAAGACATCTCTGTTTTCAACAAAAAATAAAAGAATTGTAGGGAAGAAAACATTATGGAAAAAGAAGAAATTGCTTGTGATAAGCAAGTTCTCCTTTTCTTACAATATTTTCTTAAATATTATTACACAGTGCCTTAGAAAAAAAGAGGATTATGTTGGAAAGGGTTAGCTGCGAGATCTTCATGAAACTGTACAGTGTATTTTGTTGAAATTAACCAAAGTTGTCCGAAGAAACAAAGTCAACCTGTAACTTTTGTTGCTAAAGACTACAAGACTACAGTAATAAAAATGGCAAAGCAATTCTTTTAATTCTTTGTGTGCCAGAGCCTTCATATGTGCTTTACAGATTTTTTTTTTTTTTTTTTAAATTATGCATCTGGAGTCAAGACTGCCTCCCCCCATCATGCATCTGGAGTTCTCATCAAGCCGAGAAGATGTATGATATTGTGGTGTTTTTAAAGATTTAAAATTTCCCAGGGGAATTAATCTTTCACAAAGCCTTATATTGATTAAAATTGGAAATTTTTCTCTTTTCAAACCATATTTGGAACTAGCATGTTGCTTTATCAGATAATGATCTATACCTATGCCTTGCTCATATCAGCTTTATGTAAGTGAGCATTCTCATAGAGGCAATGGCTAGATTGCATTTTGTTGTAATAGTACAACTTACTAAGATAGATCTTTATCATTTGTTCTTTAAATACACAATAATTTGATACCTCTCCTTGACTTAATGAAAAACGGTTGTAACCACCTTTACGTTAAAAATCATTCTCATTTTTATCATTACATCATGGAATTTGGGAATGTTGGTGTAGATACAGAAAAGTTGATATACTTTTTTATTTTCTAATATGTTTACGTGATCAAAGAACTATTAAAGTTTGACGTTTTTAGAAACATATTGTAGTTTTTTTTTTTTTTTTTTTTTATTTTAATGAATACACCCTCCTTGACAAATATTCTATGGATTCAGAGTAAGTAAATTAATTGTCCTTGAGTAAAGTTAAGGTCGAACGTTTGTGCTGCCAGAAATACGAATCCTCACTCTTGAGGACCTGCTTATTATTCCCCGCCGTTTACGGCAAAAGGAATATTCCTTGCTTGCATAGTTTACAAATTATTGCCATTTGCTTCTCTCCTACTTAAAGTTTGTCCAGCACATAATTTTAAAGCTGTTCATATTTTCTCTTGCTGCCTCACTAAGTGTTGATCAGCATACGGAGGAGGATGGCCATTTCTTCAAATTTGCATTCCATTCACCGTTGTAATCACTGCCATATAAGCACTTTTTTCTGCGGGAACTTTATTTCTGCTTTATCTGCGGTCAGGTACGACACCACAGAATTAAAATACGCGAAAATTTAACCCAAATATCGATGCTGTTTTGTCATTATTGGGTCCTGTAGAAAAAAGTGCTTATATGGTATTTGGACTCCACCTTATCAAGTGAAGTTTGATCAAGAAAAAGGCGCATTCCTAGCTTTAAAAGCTTTAAACAAGCTGCTTTGTTGACCATTCTTTTCTTGAAAATGTAGAAAGAAAAGTACATGTACGTATGTGAAAATCACATGAAACATGTATATGCACAGTGAGTCAGCTTTACTGTTATATCAGTTTGCGTTCCACAAGGAAGTGAGACAACGTGATGTTGCTGTGACAAAGCTTTGGTAGCTTCATATATATGGATGAAAAAAGAAGAAAAGGTGTTCTTTTTTGCAAAGAATTTTAAGTACCATTTTCATTTTCATTGAACTTGTTTACTGAATATTGTGTACTGAAGAGCACAATAAATTTTCTAATTCAAGAAATTTTGAAGAGTTATTGTATTCCCATACATTGGAAACCAAACCTAGTCCGGGTGAGCAAGCTCATGGGTTGATCCTTGGCCAGGTCAGACCATTGGCCATTATTAATTGAAAGGTAGTAATGGCCCCCCATCCTCTCGCTCGAAGGTGCAGGGGAATAGCACTGCAACTGGCAGGGCAATACAAGAACTTGTAGTACTGGTATTAATCCACATAGTATGGATAATTGCAACAGTCGCCGTGATATAACTAATTCTTGCAACACAGTGTCAATTGTAACAAGCAATTTTTTTCTTTTACAAAGTTGTTTTCTACCACATTCGATACTTATAAGCCCAGCTGTTTGGAAACAAAAAGTCTAAGTACTGTCATCCCGCTGGTGTTGTCAACATTTTTTGGCGTTGTAGGCGTTGTCGGCATTGGCGTTGGCGTGACAAACTTTTACCTTGGCCATGTCTCTGTTGTTACTGAAGATATTTACTTGAAATTCAGAATATATGTTCACTATCAAAAGAGCAGCCCATACTAGGGAGATAACTAAACCATTTTTGTAAGAATTATGCCCCTTTTGGACTTGGAAGCAACAGCACCTGCTTGCGTTGCTCTTGTTTTTCAAATTACATTCACTTTGAAATGTTGTCTGCAGCTACTTCGTATTTGAACCAGTCTAAAATTTTGTTGTCTGGAAAAGGGTTAAGATTGAAGTTTTTTGGCAACCTTAGTTTTTCTTCATATCTTTAGTAGTACTGCTTGTTTCTTTCGGTATCACTTATCCGATTACCAAACACAAAATTTATTCAAATGCTCTGAAACTTTTTGTAGGCAGAAAATACTCTAGTAAAAGGATAAATTGCTCTGTATGGACATTTTGTCCTTTTCTCAGTGTTTTCCTGATACAATTAAGCATACACAAGTAAATGATAAATTGGTTGCCTTCACTTGAAAAGCTACAATATGTGGTGTGTGTTTATATACACAGTGGAAAAGCTGTTTCTTGTAATTCAATCAGTTCGACATTTTGACTTTAATGAAAGTCACATAAAATACATAAATGTAGTTGCTTATGAGACTAAATGAAGGCACTCAATATGGCCAAGTAACAACCACTTAAACCCTAGTTTATGAGTTCACGAAATTATAAGACACATAATTGAATAGTCACATAACATTTTCAGCCACATAAAAGTAAGTCACGTAATTTGGTTTTATTCGTCCATTCGTCCGTACGTCCGTCCATCTGTCTGTCTGTCTCTTAGTCTTTTTCTTGTTCACGCGATAAAGACTGCATTTGTTGTCAGATCTTCGTGAAACTTGCACAGTTTGTTTATCTCATCAATAGCTTGAAACCTATTGATTTTGAAAAAATTCCAACAAAGAGTATGGAAAAAGTAGTCATTTCAAGTTGAAAAATTCCATTCCTTGTGTACGCGATAAAGTCTACATTTGAAGTCAGATTCCAGTGACACTTGCACAGTTTGTTTTTCTAATCAATAGCGTGTACCCTATCGATTTTTAAAAAAATTCCAACAAATAGTATGGGAAAAGTAGCCATTTCAAGATGAAAATTTCTATTTTCTTGTTTACGCTATTAAGTCTACATTTGTGGTCAAATTTCAGTGAAACTTGCACAGTTTGTTTAACTCATCAATAGCTTGAACCCTATTGATTTTGAAAAAAAAATCCAACAAACAATATGGGAAAAGTAGCCATTATAAGTTGAAAATTTCCATTTCTTGTTTACTCGATAAAGTCTGCATTTGTTGTCAGATTTTCGTGAAACTTGCAGTTTGTTTATCTCATCAATAGCTTGAACCCTATTGATTTTGAAAAAAATCCAACATGGGAAAAGTAGCCATTTTAAGTCGAAAACTTCCATTTCTTGTTTACGCGATGAAATTAGCATTTTTGATCGGATTGTCATGAAACTTGCACAGTTTCTCTGTATCATCAACAGCTTGAACCCTATTGATTTTGAAAAAAATCCAACATGGGAAAAGTAGCCATTTTAAGTTGAAAACTTCCATTTCTTGTTTACGCGATGAAATTAGCATTTTTGGTCAGATTGTCATGAAACTTGCACAGTTGCTCTGTATCACCTGTATCATCAACAGCTTGAACCATATTGATTTTGAAAAAAAAATCTGACAATCAGTATGTTAAAAGTAGCCATTTAAAGTTGAAAATTTCCATTTCTTGTTTAGGCAATGAAGTTTACGGTGTTGATCCAATTCTTTTGAAACTAGCAAAGATTGTTTTGTTAGTCAAGGGATTGAACTCTGTTAAAAGTGAAAAAAAATCTAGTAAACTGCTCAGGAAAAGCAGCCATTTGATGACTTACTATTGTTCACTCAATAAAGTCCACATTATTAGTCACATTTCTTTGAAATTTGCTAGGATTGTTTAATACATGGCATACTGAAACTCTTTAAGATTTTGCTGGATTCCAAATGTTTAGTTTTGAGAAATTGTAAGTATTCATTTTTTTTCACTGTTTGTTCAATCCACCATGCCTACTTATGCTGTCTTAGTGGGTTTAAGCCAAGTTGCAAGAACACATTTTTGTGTGTGCGTGTGTGTGCATGAATTCATAATGTATGCTAGCATAAAAGCAAGATCACTGCCAGTAGAGCAATTTCAGGCCCTCAAGGGCCTCTAGTTATTTATTCGTGTGGACTTGAATTCACAAGCTACTGTATAATGAAAAGAAAATACAATAGTAGCGAAAACAAATCCCCCACGGAAAATAAGTGATTTACAGTAACATGAATTGAACTTGCAAAAATTAGAGAAGATCCCTCTTGGTAGGTGGTCAGAAATGCATCTCTAGGCTTGTGGTGAAAAAAAAAAAAAAAATACCATTTAGTAAAAGATAAAAAAGAAAAACATGTTACAGAAATATGTTGCAATACAGATGTTTCTAAAAGATAATAACAGAAAGAATTGAATTCCATGGTTATTTAAACTAATCATATTTCATGAGAGCAATTAATGAAGAAAAACCCACAAAAAACATAACTCATTAGTACGCAAATTTGAGTCAACAACAAGAATAGCCCAGCATTCCATGTTGAATTTTATGCCATGGTTTCTGGGGTCCCACATGGCTAAGTGGTTAAGAGGGCGGACTTGAGGAGTCGAGGGCCACAGGTACGAATCCTGCCCGCCCTGCTGGTCACGTGGGTATGTCCTTAGACAGGACTTTTCGGAGCTCAAGCCTAGTGCTGGTGATACCCACGCAGCACATGAACAAGCGAACTTCGCCGTGATACAAGTGAAAGATGTTCAAAGCGGCATAAAACCGCATACAAACAAGCAATGGTTTCTGGCGGGTCTCCTAAAATCATTGACTGCATAATTCTTTTATTAAAATTATTTGGGTAATTCTTATTTATTCCCATTTCAGATATTTCACCGCTGATCTGCAATGCACAAAAACACACTACGAACGGATAATTTGCTTCAGTCCAGATAAATATGGAACATTCAAATCTGCTGAAACACCAAGAAATGCTTACTCAGTGAAAAAAGCAAAAACAGAATCGGGAAGAGATGGTAAAACAGAAATAAAAGGTTTTAGGGAGTGTGAAGTAAAGATGATACCAGACAACACCTTGACATTCACAAAGGAGTACAAAGACAACATCACAACAGAGAAGGTTCCAATGGATGTACTGATATCCGAAATGAAGAATGATTTACAGATGGTAAAGTACTTCATTATTATTCATTACTACAATTTCTTTGAAATTTTTTTTTTTTTTCCTACCTGGGATGCATTACTATAAGGTCCATTAGTTTATAATCCATCAAGTACTTGTAGTCATTGACCTGACTGTTGTAGACGTAAACAACCCGACTCACTTTCCATGCCCCAAAAGACCTGGAAGTCAGCATATTAAAACCCTACCATCTGTCCAAATGAAAATATGAATCTGACATTCGGTGATGAAGTTTGGAATTACTCGGCAAGATTGTTAACCAACATGAAAGGCTGATCGCTATTGGAATCCTCCAACAACTTGAAGTTGTGATATAAATAATATACAGCTCTTATGGGCAAATCTTATGCCCTTTCATAAGTTGGTAGAATTCTTTAAAAAATATGCCAATAACCCCATACTGGACTACTGACATATTGAATTAGCAAACAAACAAAAAAATCTAGAAATAACTAATTAATCTGTTTAAACACATTGTTATACCCCTCACAACGAAGTGGAGGGGGCTGTATTGGAATCACCATGGCTGTCTGTCCATCCGTCCGTTCACATTTTTGTTTACACTCTAGTATCTAAAAATATTAACCAATCAGCACCAAACTTAGTCAAAATGTATATGACCATAAGATCTCGGGTAAGTTCGATTTGTCTCTAATCGGATCAGAACAACTTGAGTTATCTGCCCTTGAATTAAAAAAAATGCTACATTTGACTTTGTTTACACTCTAGCATCTACAAATATAAACCAATCAGCACCAAACTTGGTCAAAATATATATGACCGTAAGATCTCGAATGAGTTTGACTATAGGTCTAATAGGACCAGGACAACTGGAGTTATCTTCCCTTGAATTACAGGGTTCGACATTAACCCACGACCGACCGACTTTGTCTGCCTGTTGCTCGGTCCGGTCGCGTTGGACCCGCCAGATACAAGCCCGACTGGTCGTCCTAATTTCAAATCTACATTCGTCCTTTATAAATTCATTCGTTTACGATTGCAAACTGACCTTTTCGCTTGTTGAAAGGATGGTTGTCCTCGATGATTGTTTACTTTTCTACCATATCCGATATGGACGCGCATGCGTTACCAGCCTGGGAAATCCCGCATGACTGGTTCCCGTTTATTCCCCATTAGTCTTTACTGAAAACGAGAATCATTAATTTTGGGATCCCAACTTTACGCGAATGTCGTTATACAAAAATGCGGCCTAAAAACGCAAATTTCTTACTTTTGCGGAAAACATAAAGGTTCTGATGTCATGTATAACAATTTTAATTAAAATAAAGCTATTCCGGCTGTCTTTTATAATTTAAAAACCGAAAAATATCCGAGGCTAGATTTTACGATAATACGTTCAGAACGCTTTACGGTAGTTTACATTGACGACAAAATGTCACTATTTAAGTTCGGCTTTACGTCTGACAAAGACAACGAAGAAGAAAAACAAACGAAAGGCAGGGCGGAAACAAAACAAAAATATGAAAAAGAGAAGCGAAAACGCTGTTTTCTTCCCAAATGGAAAGATGATTTTAAATGGCTTGAGTATGATGAGCAGCTTAACAAAATGTACTGTGTCCCATGTCGGAAATACGAAAAAGAGGGGCGCTTTGTTGAAGGCACAGACAACTACAAAATTGATGCGCTGAAACAGCACAATGATTCAAACCTGCATTGTGCTGCTCAAAGAAAGTATGATATACAAACAATGAAAGAAAAAAATGTCACTGTGCACTGTTCCTATACCGGGGAAGTCAGCCCCTCTGCAGCATCCAGTTGTGGGCTAATGCCACAGCCAGTAGTTGGACCCTTGGATGTTGCTGTCCGAAAACTAAATGAAGAGCAGAAGCTTAAGTTAATTGCTTGTTTCAACACAGCATACTTCATAGCCAAAAAAGAGTTGCCATTTACTCTGTATCCTAGTATTTCAGAACTACAGTCAAAAAATGGTGTTGAATTACCTAATAGTTACCAAACAGATCAGGCCTGTAGAAGATTTATGGAGTTTATCTACAGTGACATTCAAGAAAATACAAACAGAATGTTGAAGAATGCACGGGTTCTTTCAATAATGTTTGATGGCGCAACAGATGTATCGATATGTGAAAATGAAATTGTGTATGCTCGTGTTGTGGATGATGGAATTCCCCAAAATCTCTTTGTTAAAATCAACAGTGTCGATCATGCTCATGCTGAAGGGGTTTTGGCAGCAATTGAGTCAGGAATGGACAGTGTTGACAATGAAGATTGGAACTGGGAGCAAAAGCTCATTGCAACTGGATCTGACGGGGCAAGTGTGAATCTTGGAAAACGTCAAAGTGTTGCTAAACTGTTAAAAGATCAGGTACCTCACCTGCTGGCTATGCACTGTGTCAGTCACAGACTAGAGCTTGGTGCGCTAGATGCGATGAAAGAGCGAGATGCTAAAGTGTTTGCGGACTTGAAATCTGTTCTGCTAAACCTGCACAAGCACTATCATTATAGTGCAAAGGCCTTGAGAGAGCTGCAGACACCGGCTGAGGCAATGGAGGAAAAGATGACTGTTGGACCAGATCAAAGGGCCATGGGCCCCTGTTATTACTTATACTTACAAGTTTTGATAAGGTATATATACATGTACTAGGTTAGAATGAGGATGACTGTTGGATAAATTTCAGAGGGCCATGTAACTGGTGATATCAAAGAGCACCGCGTGCGGGTGACAACACTCAGCTGTCAGGTGCATGATAGCGAACAAAAAATCTATGTAAAAAAGGGGCATAGTTCTTTAAAAATGCATTTAGAGTTGCATCCCTTGATAGTATGAATTGCTCTTTTGATAGTGAACATATATTATGAGCTTCAAGTAAATATCTTAAGTAACAACAGCGATATTACAAACTGTCAAAGTTTTTGAACAATGCAGACGACGCCAAGGCTATAGCAATACCTCGGGTTTTCTCCGAAAACAGCTGAGCTGAAAATTAGGATAATTTGCTGGAAAGATATCAAAGAGCCATGGCCCCCTGTCTAAGAGTATGATATAAGTGACCCGGCCGGGTAGCTCAGTTGTAAGTGTATCCGACGCATGATCTGAAGGTTGCAGGTTCGATCCATGGTTGAGTCAAACTTTCTTTCCAGCATTTTTTTGCCTCTCACATCATGGGGATGCATGTGAGAAAGTTGTCAGTGGCTTGGAAAGAAAGTTGTGATAGTACTGGTATAAGAAAGCCAGGAAACACATGGATGGTCGTAGGTACACTGACCACCGTGATATAACCTAGGCTGTTAGAGAGGCATTAAACCCCAATACAACTAATAAAAAAGTATGATATAGGTAAGAATGAAGATGATTGTTGGACAAGATTCAAAGGGCCGTAGCCCCCTGATATTAGTATTACTAACAAGTTATGATATGACTAAAGAATTTTCATGACTTGACAAAATGAGTGGGGGTTTACTGTCATGTCAAAATATGTTTCTCAATAATTTCACAGAATAGAGACCTACCTGAGGCGAAATAGAGAGATGGATGATGTTGAGCAATCACTACTTGGAGAGTTAACCACTACTGAAAAGTACTTTATTTAAATCCAGGAACTAATGTGGATTAGGGGAAAGGTATCACTGTCTTTGAGAATAATAGCTAATCTTTAATAATGTTGAAGTCAATACCTTAAATGCACCCAAATTATTTTGGAATGAACGGTTGCTTGGGACATGTAAATTAAAATGCTAAACTTTCCTTTTGTCATGTTATAAACAAGCAATACTAAGTTCTATCCTCTTTCTAAAGTATTTCATTTCTTCATTACTACTCTGTTACTACTGAATCTATGGCTTTTAAACTTTGCCCATTCATTTGGGACTATAATACAAGGACCTAGGCAAAATTGCATTTGTCACAGTTGCATCTTACACTTTTTAGTGTAAATTTTTACCTTTTTTTTTAAACTTGAAAAATGCGGTCAGCATCATATCTCTTACTACTCTGTAACTAATGAAGCTATGGTTTTGAAACTTTGTACCATAATACAATGAAACAGGCTACTTCTTGTAACTTCCCTTTTCCCCATCTCATTGCCTTTCTTTACTATCTATCATGAAAACAGTGGAGCGCGCTGTCCTGACAGCTCTTGTAAGATCAACTGCTTTCGGAGAAAACCCGAGGTATTGCTAAAGCCTTTGCGTCGTCTGCGTCGCGCAAAAACTTTGACATTTTGTAATATCTGTTATTACTTAAGACATTTACTTGAAACTCGTAATATATGTTCACTATCAAAAGAGAAATCCATACTTTCAAGGGAGATAACTAAATTCTTTTTTGTAAGAATTATGCCCCTTTTTTGACTTGTAATTTTTATTCGCTATCCAGCACTTTACAGCCAAGCATTGGCACCCGCATGCGGCGCTCTTGTTTTATTTGCATTTAAAAGTAATGCCTTGTAATCTACTTTACTGTAATAGTATATTTTTAGCAACCAAAACAGAAAGAAAATTATATTTCAGCGTGGAAAACGAGTGCCTGTCCTAATTCCGCCTGATGCAGCTGGTGCGCTTGAGTACATAATAGATCCAGAAGTGCGGAGACTTGCTGGCCTTAAACCAATTAACAAATACATGTTTGCAACAAGAGGTATGAATTGGTAGATATTTTTATGAATACACATGTGACACATCAATAACTGGTTAAAACCTTTGACAATGAATGAACACTTTCTAGAGAAAATTTTACGGTGTCGCATGCAGGGAATGATACTTTTTTTACTGATTTCAAGGCTTAAAATACTGAAAAATTGGCCATTTTCTCTTAAAAAAACACTATTTTACTCCTCTTTTTCTAGCATTGAGCGAGGTTTTTAAAAATAAACTATATCTAGCTAGATATATGGTAGATAGAACAATACAAAAATAACAATATAACACTATATGGATGAGGCTTGGCAAATACACTCTTACAGGGCCAAATATGACGATTCTTGAACCATGCCCTTTAGTCCTGAGTTTGTAATTGCAAAACTATGAATGACTTGTAAGCTCAGTGATCCAAGGTACATGTTAGTACTTTCTCAATTCTAAGGAGATGGCGTCATCAGTGCATCAGAGTGTATACATGAATTAGGGAGTGAACATGCTGACGATTTGATTCATCCAAATAGACTTGCTGGCGATTTGATTCATCCAAATAGACTAACATCAACAGGCTATAGGGCTTACATGGCAACCATGGCGCAGGTAATTATATTTTAATGTTTATCATAACGGGTGTGAGCTGCTTAGATAGTGTTATATACCACCAACAAATGCCACATTGCTCTTTAACCTGTCTGTTGTTAAGTTCATGCTGATGCATAACAGTATAAACATACAAAGAAATTCATGTACGCAGCAGCTTTTAGATAATGTTATACCAGTTCAGGGTTCAGGTGTAAGCAAGGAAAATATTGGAAGGTGGGATGTATGCTGTGAAATTAGTAAAGATGGCAGTAAGAGAAATAAAAGTCCATTCAAACAAACGAATGGATCGATATTTTTCCCTTCTTCATGTGGGTGGAGTTGCCTTCCTTTGAATCATGAAAAAACATGGCTTCCATTTAAGTTTATACATATCAAACATCGTGATTTGAAGTATATTTGACAATAGTTCAGAGATTCAGTGTCACAGGAATGATGATGATTACAAATATGTTGTTGTGCTCCTCAATGTTTATCATAACGGGTGTGAGCTGCTTAGATAGTGTTATATACCACCAACAAATGCCACATTGCTCTTTAACCTGTCTGTTGTTAAGTTTATGCTGATGCATAACAGTATAAACATACAAAGAAATTCATGTACGCAGCAGCTTTTAGATAATGTTATACCAGTTCAGGGTTCAGGTGTGAGTAAGCAAGGAAAATATTGGAAGGTGGGATGTATGCTGTGAAATTAGTAAAGATGGCAGTAGGAGAAATAAAAGTCCATTCAAACAAACGAATGGATCGATATTTTTCCCTTCTTCATGTAGGTGGAGTCCTACCTTTGAATCATGAAAAAACATGGCTTCCATTTAAGTTTATACACATCAAACATCGTGATTTGAAGTATATTTGACAATAGTTCAGAGATTCAGTGTCACAGGAATGATGATGATTACAAATATGTTGTTGTGCTCCTGGAGATTTTGAATTTTCACTGTAGATTTGAAGAATGTATAAAAAATGTATATCCAAGTGTCTATTCTGTATGCCACTACACTTCCCAAAATGCGTTTTCTTAGCTATTTGTGGTGCCTATGCTGACTGGATGAAAAATTGCCATAGAGGTATACTAAACTGATTTACCCATAAGCATTAGTGAGAAAAAAAAAAAATAAATAAATAAAAAAATAAAATAAAATATAGAGTAATGTATGTGAAAATTTGGTTTTCTTGGCATTGCCATGTTTCGACAAATTATTATTATCTTGGTAATTTACCTTAAAATTTGGGCAGTGAACCATGAAACATTTGTGCATTTAAGTTATCAATTTATATTGTGTATTGTACTTTAGTGCCTTGGTTTGAAAGACCACCAAGTACAGTGGCCGTGTTCACACCTTGGTCATACAGAAAATGTCCAGAAAATGTCCACATGACACATTACCGATTTAATTTAGATGGAATACAAAGAATGCAGCTTGGTAAACTACTGCTAATCCAAGATAAGAACATGCTGAGTAAATTCCGAGATACCAGGCTGGAAGACATTGAATTTGAAGGTGAGTTGTGGGAAATATGTCAAGAAAGACTGAAACTTTCCTTAACACAATTTGGCAAAATCCCTGCCTTTAAAGTCTATATTGAGTAATGTGTAAATATTTCACCTTTGATTCATTTGCTATTTTTAGCTTGGTTGTTTTCAGAGAAAACCTGAGGTATTGCTATAGCCTTGGCATCGTCTGCGTCGTCGTCGTGCAAAAACTTTGTCATTCTGTAATATCTCTATCATTACTTAAGAAATTTACTCGAAACTCGGAATGTATGTTTACTATCAAAAGAGCAATCCATATTATCAAGGGAGATAACTCCAAATGCATTTTTGTAAGAATTATGACCCTTTTTCAACCTAGCTTTTTTATTCACTATCCAGCACCCCACAGCCGAGCGTTGGAGCCCGCATAAGGTGCTCTTGTTATATATTTGTAAGATGGTATCAACATCAACATAGACTTTCATGTCGAGTATTTTTCTCAGAAACTCCATGGAATATTAAACTTAAACTCTCCATATCTCTTAATTACCGTAGCTGAACAACTCATATGGATTTCATTGTCTTTTATAACAAGGGATTATCTTTACAAAAGAAGGGGTTATAAGGAACACTATCAAGTTAAAGTCTTGTTGCCATTGGATGTTTGCACTGCACTGTGGAAAAACAACCAATTCAAATACAATGTTAACAGATGTTTTGATGGCAATCAGTTGATAATGGAACCCCTGAATTCATAGAATAGAGATCTTTTTAGCACACTAGAGCACAAATGTGCTCATGTTGAGCTATTGTGATACATTGTACCACTGTGTCCACTGTCCTTGGTCCAATCTTCATGAAACTTGGTCAGAATGTTTTGCTTGATGAAACCTCGGATAAGTTCAAATATGGGCCAGATCAGGTGAAAAAGTAGGTCACTAGCTCATTTTTTACTTTGGTTAGCGATTCAGTTTAATTGTGGCCCTCATGTTTATTGGTAATTACACCTGTATCTAGGCTAAGTTTCATATTTCTGTGTTTTGTTAAAATCAGTGTCTTTATGTTTTCTGTATTTATAAAAAGAGTATAGGAGAGATAATGAAGATTCACTTATTACATGTTGCGAATAGGGAAATAAGATGAATGTGGTGTAATTTTGTTATTTACCCTGTGAAAAATTTACTGGTACTGAATTTTATGTATTTCTTGTTTAAGACACAGTAGAGAATGAGACTACTTCCGAATAAACTGGAACAGAAATGGTGGTTGATGCAGAAACCACTGTGCCAGACTTCGAATTAGGTAAGTGTGATCAACTTCCTTTTACATATTGTTACTATATATACTGCCTGCTATTCTGAAATTAGATTTAGCTTAATTCTTTTTACAACTACAAAATAAACAAAGTACACATGTTGTAAGACTAAGAGTAAAGAAATAAAAAGAGCACCGCATACGGATGCCAACGCTCGGCTGTTGGGTGCTTGAGAATGAATAATACATCTAAGTTAAAAAAAAAGGGCATAATTCTTTCAAAAATACATTTAGAGTTACATCCCTTGATAGTATGGATTGCTCTTTTGATAGTGAACATGTATTCCGAGTTTCAAATAAATATTTTCAGTAATAACAGAGATATGACCAAGGTTACAGTTTGTCACGCCAACGATACCGGGGTGATGACAATACCTTTACTTTTTGTTCCAAAACAGCCGAGCTGAAAATGAGTGTCTGACAAGTAACATGGATCCATGGCCCCTTGTTACTTATTGATACTAATTAGTTTACTATTGATTTGATATAGACTAGGTTTAGGATAATTGTTGGACAAGTTACAAAGGGCCATGGCCCCCTGTTACTCATTGGTACTGATTGGTCTTGTTTGATTTGGGATGATGATTATAAAATTAAATGTTAAGTAATATTTTAAAAACAGCTTTATTTAATTTCATTGTTTCTTACAAACATATATTCCTTTAAAACAAATAATTTCATTCAAATAAAGTGACATGAATACAAATGATTCTTTTAAATGGGATAAATGTGTATTGTTTACCAATATGTGGGCTTGGAAAATAAAATAATTGTAAAATTTTACCATTTACAAAATGTACCAAACAGTATGAAAAAAAAACCCACTTGAGGAGTACATCACTGCATCCTTATTTTGTAGCCATTCGCTGTTTACTGCATGAAGGTCATGTTGGTTGGTTGGATCTGAGCTATCTGGATTGAAATAACATACTTTATTAATTATCATTAAGAATGATGGCTATTTTGTTAGCTTACCATTTTCTCATTCTTTCTGATGCAGTCTTTTCCAATTTTTTCTCTTTTTTGAAATAACAGATTCAACAAAATTAAGGAGAACATTTCATGCTCTCTCTCAATTTCAATATACATTATCATTTGAATATCTTGCTTTTATAGGCTGTTTTGCAATTTATTGCAGATGCAGATATTGATGTACCTGTTTTGGACAAATCACAGAAAGAGAAAATAGGTTTGTAAATAATTTATTGTACATTTAATAATTCAAGAAAAATGAGGAAACTATCTTTTTTTGAGAACACCTGTTTTTTCAAGCAGAATGAAATACATTTTTGTGTATTTGATAGTGAAAATTGATAATGAAACATCAACAAGATTAAAGAACTTAAGATCTGTTTCATTACCACGCCTTTTCAAAGAAAACGTTCGAGTTATATTCACTCATAACCAGCTTTTCAGCTATGGATTTAAGTTAAGGGAAATTACTAACATTTTTAGTGGCAGGAACTATTGTACTAGGAGGCTGCTTCAATTTTGTCTCAATCAAGTTTTTATTGCGACTATTTGCAGATACTCAAGCTATTTAACTCACCCTGCCAGCTGTGTCAAACTTTGATTTAAAGTTATGTGCAAGTATTAATACGCTTTTAACTAGGATTGATTAAAAACTTCATTATAATTTTCAGGTGCATCCAACAATCAAAGTAAGATAACTTATCATGATCTATGGCCTGTTTTCAATTTAGAATATTTGGCAAAGCTTTTTTTTTTGCATCTATTATGCATGTGCTTCAATAACCACTTCTGTGATTGAAGGGAACTAAGTTTAGCGGAAGGGATATAGTATTCATCTTGTTCGTTAATTTCATGATGTTAACTGTCATACCTGTAAAGTGATGGCTTTTGTCAATTTACCTTCTCTTATTTACTGAATTACTGCTCTGTATTTATTTCACTCATTTTCCAACATTGCCATTGTTAGAAAATGAAAAGTGTATTTATTGTGATGCTATATTTGCCATAAAATTTTAAACTTTAGTAGGGAACCGTTGGACAGCTGCTGAAATGGAGGAACTGAAGATTTACGCTAGAGATTACCTCCAGAAGAAAAAAAACTCCCAATAGAATGACATGCAGAACTTTCATTCAACTTAGCAGAAAGAATGGTGGAGTTCTGCAAGAACGCACAGCTGACAACATTTTGAAAAAACTAAGTGCAATGAATGTAAAAGCGTGAAAAAATGACACGTGAAAAAAATAGGAATGGCAAACTTTGTCAGAATGTTTGTTTTAGTGAAATCATGGACATGTTTTATTTGCAAATATGTCAGTGTGATATTTGATAGTGTGACATCTTTACCTTGTTACCTTGACAAACATTTGTGTATTACCTGTATTTACAACAGAACAGAACAGAACATGTGTATATGACAGCACAAAAATAGACGGATAAAGATCAAATTTCAAACATGAACAAAATTTGGATATAATAACATTGTTGATGATGGTTAACAATTGCCATCCCTAGAAATAACTGCTATTATGCATGCCTTTGTGCAAAAGTTTTGCGATTTTCGGCTCGACTGAGCAAACCGTGTGCTCATATTGAGCTATTGTGATATGGCTGTGTCTGTTATGTCTTGTCAATAATTTGGCTTGTTTGCACTTTTGGCACAATCATAATGTTTGAATGTTTCTTGATACAATCTCAAAGTTCGAATATGGGTCATCTAGGGTCAATAAGTAGGTCACCAGGTCAAGTCTAAGAACAAAAAATGTGATCAGTCTAGAGGCCACAATTTTGGCCCATTCTTCATTAAACTTGATCAGATTGTTGGTGTAAATGTTTATTACTATATAATCTCAGATGTGTACGATTCTGAGCTGGATCGGATATCTAAGTCAAACTAAGTCCTGAGTTATCTGCCCTTGAATTCGAAAAAAATGCCATTTTTCACCTTGTTGACACTCTAGCGCCTTCATTTTAGCTTGACTATTCATAAAATAGGGGAGCTATTTTGGTCACCCAGGCGTCGGCATCTGCGTCGGTGTAATGCTTTGGTTAAGGTTTTGGGTGTAAGTTTGTTATATCTCTGTATCTACTGATGCTATTGCTTTGAAACTTTAAACATGCCTCTGTGACCATAATACCTTCATCGACGCAAAGATATGTCTCTCTGACATTCATTTTAGTGGAATTTTGCACTATGTCAACTTAGAATTGTTGTAAATATCCAGCACTGAAAATAGTCGAGTGCTGCTGTTGACAGACAACTCTTGTTTTAATCTGTAGTAAAACATTCTAATCATGTATGTATTGTTTGTTTGCCCTAATAATTATATGTGTTTTATTAGCTCGGCTGTTTTGGGACAAAAAGTCGAGGTATTGTCATCCATCACCCTGTGTCGTCGGTGTAGGCGTTGGCATTGTTGGCGTTACAAACTTTAACCTATGGTTTTGAAACTTTGCATATGTATTTCGGAACCCAATATCTGTTCCTAGGCCAAGTTTCGTTACTCTGACTTGGATTTTAGTGTCATTTTGACCCTTTTTCAACTTAGAAAATTCTGGTTAAGGCTTTGCGTGCAAGATCATTTCTCTGTTACTATTCTGTAACTACTAAACCTATAGCTTTGAAACTTTGCATATGCATTTGGGACCGTAATACAGTATGGACAATTAATAATTTGACAATCAGATTGGAATGTGATTGATTGCTCAATGGTGCCCGAATGGTTTTGAATGATTGTGATTGAACGCTGAACGGTATTTCAATATGAATGGATTGATTGTTTTTTTTCTTCCCTCCTGAAACCTTCATTCCATGAATGAACCGTTCGATCATCGATTGATTGAGCGCTTTTACTATGAAAACTATCTTACAATTATTCCGTTAATTTACATTCTTAATGGAAATTCTCACACTCTAAACATTTCGTCAATCCTTCGTATTTAAATTTAACCGATTATTGTAATAGATTTACAAAATAAGTTGATTTAAATTAGTGAGGGGATTGATTGATTGAACACTTTGAACGTTTTTGATTGAACGCTCTAAAAAAAAAAACCAGATATTCTAAAAATAGAACATGTTCAACCGGATTGAACGCTTATTGGCCAAACTTGATCACTACCGGAATGATCGCTGAACGCTAATTGAACGCTATTGAATGTGATTGATCAGAATGCGATTGGATTTATTGTCAAATTCTTGATGTTTTGTACTGAACAATGACCTACACTAAATGTTGTCACTCTGACTTGGATTTTAATGTCATTTTGACCCGTTTTCAACAAAATTCTGGTAAAGGTTTTGTGTGCACGATCATATCTATGTTGATACTCTGTTATTACTCAAGCTATGCTTTCAAACTTTGCACATGCATTTGGGACCAAAATACAAGGACCTAGGCAGAATTTTGATAGTCTCACTTGGATTTTAGCCTATTTAGTGTAATTTTTTACCCTTTTTTGACTTGTAAAAATTCTGGTTGACATCATATACTCTTTTACTACTCAGTAAGTACTCAAGCTATATCTTTAAAACTTTGCACGTGTATTTGGGACAATAATGCAAGAACCTAGGCCAAATTATTCTTACTCAAACTTTGATTTTTAGACATTTTTGTCTAATCTTTTATCCTTTTTTCGACTTAGAAAATTGTGGTTAAAGTTTTGCGTGCGACATCATATCTTCATTACTACTCTTCTTTTGAAACTTTGCACATTCATTTTGGACTATAATACAAGGACCTAGGCGGAATTTCGTTTGTCACAGTTGCATTTTACACTTTTTAGTGTAATTTTTTTACTTTAAGTTTCCCTATCTTGTTGCCTTTCTTTACTATCCAGCATGAAAATAGTTGAGCATGCCGTCCTCTGACAGCTCTTGTAATTGTACCCCCAACAAACTTACAAATTACAAAGGTATGTAGGAGTAATTCTGTAATGTGTGTGTGTGTGTATGTACTTGTATAGCTATACTTGTGAGGACTCAGGTATGATAACACACCAACAGAATGAGGACATTTTTCAATCTGAGGACTTACACGCGGGTCCTCGGAATGACATTGCTTTAAATCCATTCTTATGGCGATATGGATCTATACTGTTAAAATTACGACGTCCTCAAAATGACGTGTTTAACAGACGGGTTACACACTTTTTACACATTTTACTAATGTCACATGATGAGAAATGTGTAAGAAATTAACCAATGAAAGCTCATATTGTATTGACCCATGACAGGAAGACATGTCTACTTCCGGTCTGATTTAGTCCTCAAGTTGACGTGTCTATAAAAATGTACACAAATCCGTTTCAGAATTACTTCCCTTTATAATTTTCTCAGCCCCTATGCATGTTTAGAAGCGTTTAGGATAGAGAGCACCCCAAAAGAAATTCGTGTATCATCGCCTTTAATCGCCCAAATCCTACGAATTCAGCTAAGACTCGGGTAATCCGTCATCGATTGGCAGGTAGACGCCGCCTTCCTGCTCCGATTCAAGCAGGCCTACTGTCGAAACGTGGTTACCGAAAATGGTGGTCCATGGAAATACCGAATTACACCAAATTATACTGTTGAGAGCCACACAGACCTACACTTGGTCCTTCTTCTGCTAAATATGTGAAATGAAAATTTTAAGCCATTAGCAGAAACTCAATTAACAAAATGCCGAAGTTATTTTTCTTGAGGGGCGGGTAGGGGGGGATTACATATAGATCTCCATATCAGATAGTTTTGGTCGAAAATCAGTTTGCACGTTTTGCACAGTCCGATCTTGATCTGCACTGCTCTTAACAAGTCTAGTTATTCTAATATTTATCTAATAAGTATTTTGTAGGTATAATTCGGTGTTGTAAAGTGTAATTCGGTATCAGTATGGACCAACGTACAGTGTCGCAAATCGGAAGCTGCTGCTACTGTACGCCCCAAATCAGTTAGCTGCGGTAAACAAGTTTTACAAAACGGGCTGACACGCGAAATCTGGCGGACAGAAATTGATCGGGTGTTGTGCATTTAAGAGGTAAGAAGTTTTTCTATCAATACATACTGCGATTTGGTACATAAACCGTGCGAGTTTTGTACAGGAAAGCTGCATCACCAAATTTTGTCGTTGGCGGCTGCCATGATCGCTAAACTTTTCCTTTTTATTCTTTCGGGAAGATCGGAAACCATTTTCTGATACTGCAGACAGATAAAGAAATCATTCAACTTCACGTATACATGTCTATGGTAGTATTCAGTGCCATATTTACTGAAATAATTCACTTTTTATCAAGGTACCATCAAAACGTTCACTGTACGGCTAGCTGCCAAACCGGATTTTTGTACTGCTCGGTTAGCTGCGATTTTCTCGGTAAGCAAATAATGAGAACTGTGTACATCTTGGATATCGCTTTATCACTGATTGACAAAAGAAGATCAGTATCATGCCAGGTTAAGGAATGTTGCAAGAAATGACAAATACCTGTAAGGATTTACGGATGTTTCGTTAACAGACGAGTTTGATAACATAGATTTATATAGAAGAAATCGATTGGATGTTTCGGTAACAAAATAATTATATAGTGTTTATGTATCGTGACGTTCTTGACGCATGGCTTTATTTTGTTCAAACCTTCGATATTTAAAACCTTAATTTGTAATTTCCACTATGTTTCATAACTAATATTTTTGTTATGCACCTCATTCCATGCTGTATTTGTATTCTAGCCTATCTATCATGGGAAGAAGGGAAGAAGGGTGGAAAGTGAAAAATTAAAAGGTTTGAACCTATCTATCAAGGGATAAAAGGATGAAAATTGCAAAAGTAAAATGTTTGAACAAAACAAAGCCATGACTTAGGTGTAAAGAAGGTCGGAGAAAATAAATACAAAACGTCCAATCGATTTACTCTACGATTTACTCGTATAAGTCTATATTACCGAACTCGTGTGTTACCGAAAAATCTGTCACCCGCTGCAAGATGTGAGGTTGGCAGTGGTGAATGTATGAAGTTCGTATTCGAAATTTCCGGGTTCCATTTCCACCCTTTAAAGACAGGGTTAATCAAGGGGTCGTGAAAAGGTCTACCGTCGTCTATAAACGATCCATAGTCAGTAGTGTGCATGTCCTTTGACATTTACTGTTGAAACCCAGTACCAACACGTGTTAAAAGCGAGAAGCACGAATGGCTCATATATAGTTCATATAGTTGTAGAGACCAAATACACTTCCTAGTGTATAAGCAAGGTGCTTCTATAGGTCCTTTTTCATGGTCGTTTTCCTCAGTTAGATAGTATTGGTCTTCTTCGTTAACACTTCCGGATTGCACAACAATTAAAACATCTCACCACGGAATCACTATGTTAAGATTGTTACTTACACATCTTATGTACACACTAAAATTTGATAAAGCTAAAAACTGCCAACAATACTGCTGGCTTGTATTACCCCAACTAATAAAGTGCTTCAATAACAAACGGCAGTCAATAACATCAATTGTCTGAAAAACTCGGATGATCCGTCGACAAAGCCGTTTAGAGGTTAGATGTATTAACTCTTTACCACACAATCCAGACTTTTAACGACCCTAAAAAGAAGCATTTTGAAAATATTGTAGAAAAAGGAGAAAATGCTGGTAAGCAGCATTTTCTCTTTTCCCACAATCTTTTCTACTATATCAAAGATGGATTGCACTATTTGAGCCACATTGAAATTATCGTCTGCAAATGCTTTCAAATTGGACAAGTCTAAAATTTTGTCGTCTGGTAAAGTGTTAAAAGAATCGGCTGCCTTTATCCCTTTCCCAAACAATCCCTGGTTTTTACGACCCTGAGAAAGAAGCCTTCTGAAAACATTGTGGGAAAAGGAGAAAATGCTGGAAACCAGCATTTTCTCCTTTTCCCACAATGTTTTCTTTCCTTCCCAAAACAAATGTCAAGTTTTTTGTCACATTAATTTTGTCGTCTGCAGATGCTTCCAATTTGGACTTGACTTAAATTATGTCGTTGGTAAAGAGTTAAGCTAGTGCTACATTATGTATGAGGTCACATCTAAATAGACTTGTAACGTACAGTCATTAATGGTCTCATACAAGGTGCGGTAGGTTCTCGGACTGTCTCTGATTGAAAGATTGGCAGCAGTTTTAGTCCATGTACCATGAATAATCAATGAATGTGCGCACATTTCTTACTCAATACAGCAACTTAGGACTGTAAATTGGAAAGTCCATTGTTGGATAACAAATTCCCTGAAATAAGTGAATGTGACTGAGTTTTGGAATTGAAATATTAATCATGATTGGGTAAGAAATCATCCGATCACTATATATCTCTTCGACATTTTCAACCAATTTATCCTGTGATCAAAATCGTTTTGTCATTAGCTCATTAGGTACCACAGACCATGTTTGGCATATGGGGGCCGCTTTTAGTCGAGCATTTACTAACCTAAGTTTATACTTTCCCCACAACATAAATTTCTCTTTTTTACGCACGAATTACGTCAATTGAATCAAATGTTATTTATCCTCTGCAAGTGCTTTCCACTTTGACCAAAATAAAACATTTCTGTTTGGTAAAGAGATTAATTTTTTGAAGTACTACACTGAACCTACAGTTGTGGTGGCAGTTTGTTTTAAAAGCGAATTTGCAGTTGGACGAAATCCATTTGGTCTTTCTAGGACGAAGGCAAACATTAAATGTCGGTACATGGAGTTCTATTTATAAACGTTTTGAAACAACGGACAATCGGAATTTTTCTTGAAATAGATCAAAATCCACTTTTACAATGGACCGCTTTAATTTAAAGCGGGTAAATAAAAATTTTAACGTAGCGGGTATCTTACGCGGACCGTACCCCGTGGTACTCTAGAAAACTCGTACCCACTAAGTTACAGATAATAAAAGGAAACGTTGTCTGCGCATGTCATATTCTTCGAAGATTCGACTGTCTTATATGACGCATCACTACTAGCCCCGAAAGCGGGCTGACTGTAATATTACGCTCTATAAAGTAGCAATGTTGAAAATAGCTTTTACGTATCAATACGTTTGAGGAGAAATGAGACCTGCTTTAGCAACAGATTTCTCTAAACTGGTGATCATAGTTGAGTGAATTGCATGAGGTAGCGTTTTATTGGGTAAACCTTTTTTTTGTTTTAAATTCAAAGTAACGGTTGTCGCGTAGGAAAGTGGTTCGGTTCTGTACCCAGGATGCCCATATCAGATAGATGAGTATTTATAGAATGCCATCTAGCGGGAGATAATGTAAAAGGAAAGAACTATTTTGTATATTCATTTTTGTCATATGCATATCGTGCTATTCTTTGGAGGTCCATTCAATTCCTGAAGAGACAAACAACGCCAACCTTTAGGGGAGGTGGAGAGAGAGAGAGAGAGAGAGATTTCCGTTTTGCAAATCTTAGTACCTCATTACTATTTTCTAGGCTTTAAAAGCTTGCTTATAGTTTAGTTTACAAAGTTTATATACGGTAACCGAGTTTTTTTGGTTGTTGTTTTTCTTTTTTTTTTTTTTTTTTTCATTGTTCGTGTATACATTTATTTGAATATAATTACATGTACACATGCATATAATTGTTTTTTTTTTTTTTTTCTTTTTTCAGACAGCAGTATGAATGATTCTTTTGAAGTTAGTGCCTTGAACATGTCCATTTTAGAGGAAACAGAGGAAACAGAAATAACTTCAACACTTCGTTGTGATAAATGCCATTACTCTTCCAATTACAAACATAACCTGAAAAGACATAAAATTCTCAAACACCCTGCAGAAACAACCACAGTGGAAAATACAGAAGTATTTTATCAATTATGTGATCAGTGTGGCCTCAGGTTCAAATCCAAATTTGGTCTAAAATCGCACGTCAAATCCAAGCATGAACAGACATACCGATTCACATGCGATTCATGTGGCAAGGGCTTTCAGGGACTTTGGAATTTTAGGGGTCATCTAAGGTCACACAACGAAGAGCTAAAAGAAAAGTGTGCATTTTGTCAGAAGACATTTACATACAGATCAAGCTTGTTAAAACATGAAAGCACACATGGAGAATTTACTGCAAGACCATTGAGTGCTTGTGAACCATGTGGGACAGATTACAAAAATGAAAAGAATCGAACAGAACATGTACGAGGTGTCCATGGTGGCAAAAAGTACACGTGCTCAATTTGTTTAAAGGCGTTCCGGTGGCGTAGTAGCCTGTCCTATCATATTAAACATGTTAAGCACAATTAAGGCTATTTCCAGGATTACATATAAAATCGTAGCACTATGTAAGTGAAGAATTGGGGGTTCATTTATGTTTATGGTACATGTGAAAACTTCAAACACTGTCAATGCGATATCCGACAGCAGTTTCAAAATCACCCAGAGAACATTTAGATATATTGCAAACTGACTTTTTTGTTTACACGGTTATGTGGCTGACAGGCCTAATGCATGAGAAGCAATACGTTTAAAAATTTCAAAGTATGAAAAACAACACTCTTTTTTATCGAATAAGCTTGACTAAACATGCGGGCGGCTTTAATCAAAGATCAGACTGCACGTTTTGTGCAGTCTGATCTCGATCTTTACCATCCGCAGAAGTCCCTGTTTTCGCCTAGGGCACTGAAAGAGTTAAATAAACACACATGGCCGGTTTCAGAAATAAAAAAAACGTTTCTTACTTTACTAAAATCCCCTAACGGTCTCAATATTTCTGAATTAAGTTTAGTTCGTTATGTAATACGCATTTCACTAACACTTACAGACTGTAGTTACGTTCTGAAATCTTAAGTTGACACAATTTTGACCATCACATGAGCAGAATAAATGGATGCAACTCGGTTAACATACTAAAGTCCATTATTTAGCCGACTTGGGTCTTTATCGTTGCTGTCAGCTTCGGATATGATAAATGATACCTGAGTCTGTTAATGTCAGTGTAATGCATATCAAATAACGAACTCAGCTTAAGTCAGAAAGTTAGCCGGTGAGTGATTTTGAGTAAAATAAGACACATAAATGGTTTTGGGTTTTTTTTGTGAGACTGGGTCCTAGTCAAATTATAAATGATAAAATAGTGCTCACAGAATTATTTAGGTTCAGTATTCAGATAATATTCTTTTTTGGCTTTTCAAAGGTAACAATAAAAGATTGTCCATTTCTTTAGAGTTTTGTGCGTATTCATTCATTTCAACCCTGAAAGACTGAAATCAGTTCAATAAGATCTCTCTCTGTCAACTCGTGATTTTGTCGTGTTGACTTACTTGTAGAAAAAGATGAGAAACGATATAGCATTTGGCAAGTCGAAGATATAGCAATTACCTCGATCCTTTAAAGCCAGTTAGTATACATTTATTTATTTATTTTTGTTGAAGTCAGAAAGGCTTTGAGACAAACACTGTCGCAGATTATATGTTTTATATAATTTTATTTTATGGTTTTTATTTCGTTTCTAGTCCGACAAACGAGCCTTTTTATTGCTTTAGTAAACATGTTTTATACCGAGGTGTTTTTGTTAAATCTAGCCAGAAAGGCAAGTTTTATTATTGTTTTAAAAGTTTATTACTGTCTTAAGCGACTGATTGAAATTTTGTTTGTTAAATTTTGTCAGGAAGACACTTATTATTAATTTCTTATAATTATCCTTTTTGTGTTTTCTTTCTCTCTCTCTCTCTCTCTCTCTCTATATATATATATATATATATAGAGAGAGAGAGAGAGAGAGAGAGAATCTTTGACAATGAGTGGTTTGTGCAGGGCAAAACTTGTGATTATCCGTGAAAAGGATCAGTTATTTCTACACAAATTTGTGCAGGTTAAAGTCATTATTCATTTTTACATTTTTTCTAGTAACAACAAGAAGTTAGTTTTTGTATGTATTTATTTTTTATGTTTTTTACATGTACAAAAGTGTACTGTGTGAAGCATATGTACTGCTATACACATTAAAGTTTACAAATAAAAATGTACCAAAGAATCTATAGCTTTGGTTAAATGTTTCCCTTTCTTTTCACTTTAAATCTTGTCAAGTTTACCATTGGCCATAGAAGCTTCACAGGTCTATTAACCCTTATCATGCTAATTAAACAAGAAATTTTTAGTCGATATTAAAAAATAACAAAATGTTGCTACATGTATATCAAATGCTGACTTTGGGGTAAAATATATGGGTTTATTCCCAATTCGCCCAATCCCATTTCGCCCATTCCCATTTCGCCAGAATTGTTCCCGTTTCGCCCATTCTTTTTTCGCCCTTTCCAACTTCGCCCTTTTCCCATTTCGCTAAATATCTGTCCTGCCCTTTTCCTGTTTTGCCCAAATTCATTTTCGCCCACTTTTCATTTCGCCCAGAAGCCATCTCGCCCAACATTCCCATTTGGCCCAACTTTCTCATTTCGCCCTTTTCCCACAAGGCCCCTTCCTATTTCGCCCAAACGTCATTTTTCTGATGTCTGGGCCCAAAACTAGCCCCTTCAAAAAATGGTGTTTCCCAGTTTATCCAATCCCATATAGGCCCCCAACACACACAAACAGGCTTAAAACTGATGGGTGCAGCCAATGCCTGATATTGGTGGTAATGATTATAGGCCTGTGGTAAAGGAACAGGGTGTAGGCTACAACACGTAATGGCCAAAATGGTGATGGGGCGAGCTGATCACTGGGCAAAATGGCATTGGGCGAAGTGGTGAAGGGGCGAAATGATAAAGGGGCGAGATGGCATTAAGCGAATCGGCAAAGGGTGAATTTGCAAAAGGGCGAAATGATAATTGGGCGAAAAGATGATTGGGCGAGGTGGCAATGGGGCAAAATGAAAAAGGGCAAAATGGGTAAGGGACAAGACGGCAAGGGGCGAAATGGGAAGAAAAGTTTGACGAAATAGGAATGGACGAAATAGGAATGGGCGAAATGGAATTGGGCGAACTGGGAAGACACCGAAATATATGTCCATATCGGACAGTGTTGATCCAAGATCAGACTGCACGTTCTGTGATGTTGATCTACACTGTCCGCAAAAGGTCAGTGAGTCACGGTCAGCAACCTAAGGGTTAAGGAATACCAAAGAGCTTATCAGTCGACCATTGAACCGTGATACCAGAAATCTCTTCGCCTCTATAATTGGCTTGCAAAACAGGAAAAGAGGCATTCGGACATTTGCGTAAAGTGTCGTATCGGACCAGCCCGACGCAAAACAGAGAATTACATATAAACCGGAAAACATCGTTTCGGATCAGCCTGCGCCGACTGCACAGGCTGATTCGAGACGACACTTTACGCAAATGTTCGAATGCCCCTTTGCGCGTGTTGCAAGTCATATACTCTTACAATTACACGATGTTGAGGCTATGCGTCAATTAATGTTCTGCTTTTAATAAGTGTTCGATGATCGACAAAGGTAAACTGAGTTGTTACGTAATAAACTAATGGGGGCTTCAAAGGCCTGTGGGTTGGCATATACTTATAACACTTTCAGCATATCTTCTAGCTTGGTGCATTAAACTAAAAACTATACGATAAATTTATCAGAACTAAAATTTTAAATTCAAGGGAAACAAATTGCAGATTTGGCTCAAATTGTGTGAACAGTATTTAACCTCTTATCACACCATTCCGATTTTTCACAACTCCCACAGAGAAGGCTTTTTGAAAACAATGTTAGGAGAAAAGCCAGAGTAGCGACCAAATGCAAACAATGCTGTTGCCAAAATTCAAACAATAATAATTTAATTCGTGTCTATTATTGCACGGTCGGTCCAGGTGTAAGTCGCTGGCAGAAAAATAAATTTCAAAACTAGGTTAAAAGTTGACAGATCGTTCTATCCTATACCTGATTTTGAAAATCATTTATCTTGCAGCAACTCACACTTGGACAGAAAATACAATAATAGATTGTCATCTTCACAATATATCCCCCTCCTTGAAAAGGATACATTACAATTTGAATGCGTTTTAACACTTTAATCGTTTTTTTTTTTTTTTTTTCTCTCTCATTTTTGGGCATTTAAGTTCCATCGAATGAGTCGTCTGTAGCAGCTTCCAACTTGTCATATCATCGTCTGGTAAACATATATAGGGTTCAACACGTTTCGATTATAAAGAAAGTGTTCTCCACCTCTTGATCTTTTGTACTGGCTAATACTAGGTGTAGTATTAAGTAATAGTGAGCTTGATCCTGTTCCAGATTTCCAGCGAAATAAAAATTATTGATACTACTCCCTCAAACTTTAATAAAAACACTCCCGTTTTTAAATAACTGGAAGAAGTGGACTTCAGGAAACATTTATGGGAAAAATAAAGAATTTCTGGTTATGTCAAAGTAATGCAAAAATCCGCTTACCTTAACAAACAATATTCAACCCTAGTTCAAGCGACCTAAATAAAAGACGTTTGAAAACGTTGATTGAGGAAATTGCTTGTAATTAGTATCTTCTCCTTTTTCCACAATGTTTTCAAGCCTTTCTGATACAAATCCCATCATTGTAATATCAATTACTTTTATTTGTCGTCTTCAAGTGCTTTAAATTTGGACTAGGCTAAAAATTTGTCGTTTGGTAAAGAGTTAAAGTAAGAGCACAAAAAAATGAATGTGCACTTGTTTCCTTATTTGAACTCTGATGATTTAGGTTTCCTTTTTTCAGCAAATATCTTCTCTTGATCACAGTGATGATACTGTCGTATTGCTCTTGCACCCTTGCATGGAGCATCATAAGGATCGATAACTTGAGTGCTACCCTTCGCTTTGGTATACTTAGCTCTCTCTGGTTTGTCAAATAAATGATCCTTTGGATTTATCTCGCACACTGTCAAAGGGTTAAGATAAAAAATATTTTCTGGTACGTCATTGTCATTTATTAGTTCATGCAAGGGATATACCCGTGATTTAGATGTGTGCATGTAAAACTTTCTAGTATCGTCCATCCTATGAAACAGAAGCTCACAAGCCGTGGTTATAGCGTTTGGAACGTCATCGGGGCGGATAACTCCTGTACCTTTAGGATCCAGATCTTGAAACTGCCCAAACAAGTTTTCAGCTTCTAAACTACCAAGGGAGCGAACATTATATACGCCTTTTTTCACATAGCTAAATAGCTGCAGTCTTCTGTCAATATTCGTCATAAGCCCTTCGAACATCACAATTGGTACGCCACGGATATGGGACCCAGGTCGCGGAAAACGATTAAATTTCACTCCCTCTAAGAGCCAGTCACGCAGGTTTAGACGGTGGAGACACCTTTGTATTGAGCTAATTCCAGGTGAATCTTCAGCGGAATACCATTCTCGGATAAGAGAACAGAATTTAGCTTCCTCCATAAAACCATTTTTGATCATTTCACACTCGACAACTTTTGAAAATGTCGCCTGTGCAAACGAATTGCTCTGGCGATCAACAAGATCTTCCACAAGTGCAACGCTAAGACCAGTATTTCCATCTCTTGCCACCTTTACCCATGCTTTATTGTAAATCCCACGTTCAGTTATACCTGTATTACAGCATTTAACTCTGGCATTGGTAAATATGTGGTGGGGATCGATTAATGCAAACTGTGTCATAAATCGTCCAGGTATATATTCGGGTTTACAGTACCAGGCCATATGCTTCCCCACACCGGATATATAGGTGTTATTGGTAAAAGGACTATCTTGCCGCCATTGCTGCAACCTTTCTTCAAATATGTATTCAGCATAAATCACATTCAGAATAGATTTAGGTAAGGAAGAAACAACACGTTGACATATTTTTTTCAAACTTTTGGGTGTTTTCCTGCTGCTAAACCTTGTCTCGGCTTTTGGTACTGCCTGTTTCTGGTTGATTAAAGTAACGAACAACTCCACTATTCTATATTTTGCCCATGATAACCCATATTCTACATGTTTCAGTTTCAGCTTTGGAGCAACTGTCCGAAGACACGCCTGAATTTCCTTTTTTGTAAAGGAACCGTTCATACTTTCAACAGTCTGAAAACAATGAAGGAAATCTGTGTATGAGATTTTTTGCCATCGTCTTGAATCTTTGCCGCCTTTCAAAGCCGTGAACATTGCACTGAAGTCTTCTTCGTCTAAAATAGCCTTTGGCGTTTCGATATCCAAGATTGTCTCTGCTTCTTCGGTGTCTGTCCGGACCACTTACATATATTGATCAACATCTGAATGATCGTCGGTCTGAAAAATTTCTGTAAGACCTTCGTAACCATTTGCTGTACCCTGTTGGTCTGACTTTATAACCGATTTTCGGATCTTTTCCTCCAGACGTCTTATGTCATTAAATGTTTCTTCGTCCAATTTTTCAATCACCTCATCTGGTAGAGCACTAAGGATCACGTCAGAAGAAGTAGAGTGGTCGTCATGGCTTTCGTCATCAGCCCCAAGTCCACTGTCAGAAACACAGTTCATGTCAGCACCTGAACTGTAGAAAGTCCTTATCATGTCTGCTACATGTGATGATGGTACGAATGGCTTACTGTGAACAGATATGCTTAAGCTAATGGGTCCTAATATTCGTCCGTGCGAGTCCGTGCTGTATTCAATATCAACGTATTTCCTCATTTCACTCATATTAGATACCTGGACAACATTTGTGTTGAGTATTTGTTTGATTATCACAGACTTTGACTTGGTTTAGCTTCCTGAAATACGTCTTTTTGTAACTGAAGCACCGTGAGAGGCGCTTCATTGTGGTCCCTGATGGCTAAACGATACCACTGCCCGTCAAAAGAGACAACGGGGCAATACAACCCGTTTTCATAACAAACTTGCATTACATTATCTAACAGCAGTCTCATTATTTTTGTGTTCATGCTATATCCCTTGAATGCATATGCAATTGGTGAGGCGTGCTGTGATTCTGGTTTTTTAATCCGATCTAAATTAGAAACTAAGAACACCAACACTTCGGTAGCTTTCTGTCTACAAAGGCCCCAGGAGGTTTTAATACATACTGAACAATTATGAGCAATATTTTGCAATTCTGGTACCTTCTCGTCAAATTCATTCTCTGAAATGAAATACCGGTGTCCTAAGCGTCGACTCTGTGAAGGGCTTTCCGTATCATGAGAACATGGAATGGCTTTCACTGACTGTACTTCACATACAAATGTAACATTCTTATCCTTAAAATGTTGTAAGTCTTTTCTGATGGTTTTCAATCTTGGATGAAGTCGTTTTGGAGCTGTTGGGTTCGAAATAGGATAAATATCTGCTGCAACTGACATAAGATTCTTCCAAAGATCATTGTCAAACTCGACCTTTAAAAGCACAGTACTCTTCTCGGAATAGCTGATATACAGCAGTGTTAAAACTTGCAATGCAACCATTTCAGACAAAACCTGCGGTATATAATATATAGGCAATTTATAGTGTACATCCGTTGTGAACAATTTACCAGGATACGGGCACTTAATTTCCACAGCTGCGATAGGTTTTCCAACACCAGACTTTCTGTCATCAGTAGGTTCCCTTAAACTTCTATCTGGGCTCACAATAAATCGACCGGTATCAGGTTCTGGTAAAAGATAACATCCTTCTTCGGCAAAAACCTTTCCTGGAAAGTAGATAGGCATAATCTTTGACACCAAAGTTGCTACAGCATTTATTTCGTATCTACTCCCATGTTCCATACGTTTTAAAGTTTCACTATCTATGTCACTAGGTTCTTTACCCTGGAATACCATCTCATAATGTGTTTTTTGCTTTTTTAAGCCTTCAAATCCGAGAGCTTTATAACAGGTGCTACCAGTTAACACAGCTGATTTGCGCACAAAAAACCATGCAGAACTCCTCTGACTTACAACTGACAAAACACGGTTATCATCCATGGATTCGACCATTGCGGTCTCAGTTATACCTTTGAGACAAACGAAATTCGATTGAAAATCCATTTGCACAATATCTGAAATACTAAACTGGCGCACACTTCCATTTAAAACAGTAAAAGCTTTGCAAAGTTTATCTATGGAACTGAGAGTCATATATGTACACGAATCCATCTCACATATCTTTGTTCTAATACCACTTATAGCAAAACCATATCTTGACAACCTCCAATCACCTGAAACTTGTCCCATCAACTTTTCAAGCGCTGTTTTTTGGCCGACCCTTCCAATTCGTAGGTCTTGAAGTCTCTTGGATAAGATAAGAATACATTCTTGCAACAACTTTAATAGTCTTTCTTTTCTACTTCCTTCAATATCTATACATAGTTCCACATCTATCAGCTCCAATAACTCTAACTCTGTCTTTAGTGAATCTACTACTGATAATTCTTGTTTCAATCGTAGACTTCTCTCTTGAAGATTTGGTGAATCTTCAAATCCCCAAAGATTTACATCACCCAAATTTTGCCCACGAACCCCAGCATTTATTTTTTTACCATCTACACATACTTTAAAAGTATCAATCTGATCTGGATCCGAAGAGCTGATTTTCTTTATCATGTTCGTCAAGATCCCAGGAAACGATGTTTGAACTGGAGATACCATTTTTTCTAAAACTGTTCTTTTAGGTACGGCAAAATTAACTTTGGAATCCATTGGACAGTAATTACCTGAATATTCCCCACCGTTAATGTCTTGTCCAGCATTTTTCAACTCACTCATAAATCGTATGAATTTGCCTTTGAACAATTTCATACCAATGCGCCAGAATAATTTTGTTTCTTCAGAATATCTCATTTGGGTAGTTGAATCTTTAGAAAACCACTCGACAATATCTAAGAATAACAAATATGCGATGTTTGTCATTGGGAAAGTTCCTTCGGCAACCATTCTGTTGAATTTCAAAAAAGTATCTTTCTGGTTATTTTCAGCTAAGTTTTCTAAAACATGTGGCATTAATGCCTGTAGTTCTGTTAGATCCTGGCCTTCTTCTCTTTCCTCGTCAATGGACAAATCACTAAATTCTGTGGATAAATCTTGTTCCATTTGGCTTTGAAAACCAACTCCTTCTTCTGTTTTAAGGCTCTTGCAACATTTATTTGGTGTTGATGTTAATTTCAGTTTCTTTGAAACCGGACTCTTGAATGGAGATTCGTCAAAGCTATATTCCATTTTCAATTCACTTTTAAGATTTTCGGGAGTTTCAAAATCGCTAGTGGCCGTAAGTCGGGCAATTTTTATGTTTTCTGTTGATGGTTCACTATATATAAAACATCCGTTGTCTTTGAGTAGAGAAGGGACCACACGAAAGTTTTTGGTCTGCCATATTGTCGACTCGGTCGAGCCCTTTTCCATAAGCCTTCTAAAACTTAATTCATTGCTTGGATGCCGGATGATCATGTGGTCAATAATCTCTGCGAATTGGCAACAGGCAAATTCACACAATTTGCACTTGAATCTTTTATTGCCGCTCATTTTTCGATAATTGTCTGAAAATATATATAAAAGAAGATTCGGTGTATTGAATACTAAGATTCTCATAAAGTTTGTAGACAAAAAGTACTTCTGTGCAATATTTTGATTTCAAATATACATGTGGCTCTGAAAACGTGATTAATTCGAAGCGTTATGGATCCCAGTTGTGCACAGTTTTCTTTGTCCTGCTTGACCTCATCTTTCTTAATCCGCTTTCACGGATATTTAAGAAAGTTATAATCAAGTTGATTAAGTTATAATCAAAATTGAGCTAAAAAAATCGAGTTTTATCATATGGGCTGAACCTTTTTGTTCAGTACCATGATGCAATTATGCAGCTAGGCGTACAAATTTTTTATTGTGAATTGCAGCTAATCGTTGCGTACAGACGCAGCTAGCCGTACAGTGAACGTTTTGATGGTACCTTGATAAAAAGTGAATTATTTCAGTAAATATGGCACTGAATACTACCATAGACATGTATACATGAAGTTGAATGATTTCTTTATCTGTCTGCCGTATCAGAAAATGGTTTCCGATCTTCCCGAAAGAATAAAAAGGAAAAGTTTAGCGATCATGGCAGCCGCCAACGACAAAATTTGGTGATGCAGCTTTCCTGTACAAAACTCGCACGGTTTATGTACCAAATCGCAGTATGTATTGATAGAAAAACTTCTTACCTCTTAAATGCACAACACCCGATCAATTTCTGTCCGCCAGATTTCGCGTGTCAGCCCGTTTTGTAAAACTTGTTTACCGCAGCTAACTGATTTGGGGCGTACAGTAGCAGCAGCTTCCGATTTGCGACACTGTACGTTGGTCCATACTGGGTATAATTGGGTGTAATTTGGTACAATTCTGTATATTAGGTGTAACCGGTATTTCCATGCACCCTCGAAAATGGCGTCGAGAGATCATCAAGGACGACACATAAAAGTATTTAACGTAGTGTGACGACGCAGAAAATGACTTTACACATGATAGTAGAAAGCGATTAGACTTGGAACTGAATGTGCTTTGATGGCCTGTTCACACATTGAGGAATTTTACCTCTAATTTGCAGAAAATGCTTCGAAAGCAAGTGCAAACATGATGACTTTAAAATTATGAGAGCTCCACTTACAGTGCGAAATCGGGTCAAAATTTCCCAGTATATTTTATGTCCCGTATGTTGAAAAAAGGAACACGCAGACAGGAGGGGGTTGAATGCCGTATTTTGCAGCCGATATAAAACTGTTCGTGTTGGTAAGTGTTTACTGGGCTTAACCCTCTTCCTGTTTTTCTTTCTTGGCTTGCCCGTAGGAAAGAAATATTTTCTGGATCAGTTGCGATAAAGCTTTGTAGCAGGGAGTATCCAGGACGATAATAGGAAAAGGTGAAAGTGCTCATGAGGAATAATCTCCTTTTTTCTGACAATGTTTAAAAAAAAAGACATCATCTGCTGTGGGATGAACTCTTTGCCAAACAAAAAAAGTTGAACTAGTCCAAATTGAAAGCTTTATGTAGATGACAGAATGTGATTGAAAAACTCAAATTGGTTTGACTGAAAAAAGGAGAAAATGCTGGTAACAAGATTCCTCTTTCTGGGTTGTTTAACTGTTTACCACACAATCCCGACTTTTAACGACCCTGAGAAGGAAAGCTTAGGAAAGCTGTGTGGGAAAAGGAGAAAATACGAGTAACCACAATGTTTTCTACCCTGCTGGAAACTAATTTCAATTTTTGAGTTACATTAATTTTGTTGTCTGCAAGTGCTTTAAATTTTGACCAGTCTAAAATTTTGTCGTTTGGTAAAGAGTTAAAGTCATTGTGTGTTAAAGATAAATTATCCATCATTCAGTCCCTGGGAAAAAAACATTGTGGTTTGTAAAAGGAGAAAAATGCTGGTAACCAGCATTGTTTCCCACAGATTTCAAGAGTCATCATCTGCAGTGAGGTTAACAGTAATTAAGCTAATTATGTTTAACATTTATATGAAACACACAATCCTAAGTTTGAACATCCCTCAGAAAGAAACTTTGTGGGAGTAGGAGAAAATGCTTGTTAGCAACATTTTCTCCTTTTCAAACTATGTTTTCTTCCCTATCAAAGAGCCGAGCCCCAGTAGCTGTCGGCAGGTCTTGAGAACGGGTTGGTAGGTTCAAACCCTGGTTTAGCCTATTTCTTTCATCGTGTTGACGATGGTTATTGGGAAGCAGCCAGTGGCGTGGAAAGAAAAATTGTACAGAGTAATGGTAAAAGAAACTTCAGGAAAGCATGGATAGGTGCACTGGCCGCCGAGATATAACTGAAATTATGTTAACAGCGTTTAAGCCTATGAATCAATCAATCAACCGTATCAAAGACAAATGCCATTCTTTAAGCTGTGTTTTGATTTTTGTCTGCAAACTCTTTCTAAATTAGTTTATTGGAGTAAATGCCATTTGAACAGCTTAGGTGATATAATGGTGACCAGTGCACTTATGCATGTGTTTCTAGGATTTCTCACACCAGTGCTGACACAACTTTATTTCTGAGCTAGACTAATTTCTCACATGCTTCAGAGGTGAGACACGATAAGGTGCATGAAAGTGAGTTTGCAGCAACTTGGTATCGAATCCACAAGCACCTGGTCATGAGTCAGATTTGCTGACTTTTTAGCTACCCAGTAGAGGTAAATTTACATTTTTGTGATGGGGTAAAAGTCAACTGATGATGTATGATAAGGAAACAAGAGGGCCATGATGGCCCTGGGTCGCTCACCTTAGTAGAGTGCCTTTAAGATTTTTCTTTAATTTGACCATGTGACCTAGTTTTTGACCCCAGGTGACCCAATTTCAAACTCATATTTCATGAAGACAAACATTCTGACCAATTTTCAAGTCAATTGAGCAAAAAAATGTGGCCTCGAGTGCCCTAAAGATATTTCTTTAATTTGACCTAGTGACCTAGATTATGACCCCAGGTGACCCAAATTTGAACTGGTCTTTGACTATATCAAAAGACACATTTTAACCAATTTTCAAATCATATGAATAATAAATGTGGCCTCTAGAGTGCCCACTAGCTATTTCTTTAATTTGACCATGTGACCTAGTTTATGACCCCAGTTGACCCACATTCACACTCATGTGAGATTTTACAAAAACAAACATTCTGACCAATTTTCAAGGCAATTAAGCAAAGAATGTGGCCTCTAGAGTGCCCACAAGGTATTTCTTTATTTTGACCTAGTGACCTAGTTTATGGTTCCAGGTGACCCAAATCCAAACTCATCTGGTATTTCATCAAGACAAACATTCTGGCCAAATTTCAGGTCATTTAGCAATAAATGTGGCCTCCAGAGTGCAAACAAGGTATTTCTTTAATTTGACCCAGTGAACTAGTTATGACCCAAGTTGACCCAAATTAATCTTATGTGAGACTTTATAAAGACAAACTTTCTAACTAATTTTCAAGGCAATTGAGCAAATAATGTGGCCTCGAGAGTGCCAACAAGGTATTTCTTTAATTTGGCCTAGTGACCTAGTTTATGACCCAAGATGACCCAATTTTGAACTCAATGAACTTGTTGCGCTTAGATGGGCAAACAAACTTAGAAGAGAATCACTACATACCAAATATCAAAGCTCTACGCCTTCCACTTTTAAAGAAGAATTTTAAAGTTTTCCTTCTTTGTTCCTATGTTCGAACTTGTGACCCCCGGGGCTGGGCCAGTTTTGACCCAGGGGCATCATATGAACAAACTTGGTAGAGGTCCACTAGGAAATGCTACATACCAAATATCAAAGCTCTACCCCTTCCCGTTTAAGAGAAAAAGAAATTTAAAGTTTTCCTTCTTTGTTCCTATCTTCGAACTTGTGACCCCCGGGGCGGGGCCAGTTTTGACCCAAGCAGCATCCTTGGAACAAACTTGGTAGAGGTCCACTCTGAGATGTAACATACCAAATATCAAAGCGCCACACCTTTCGGTTTCAGGAAAGAAGAATTTTAAAGTTTTCCTTCTTTGTTCCTATGTTCGAACTTGTGACCCCAGGGGCTGGGCCAGTTTTGACCCAAGCAGCATCCTTGGAACAAACTTGGTAGAAGTCCACTAGGAGATGCTACATACCAAATATCAAAGCTCTATGCCTTCCCATTTAAGAGAAAAAAAAATTAAAGTTTTCCTTCTTTGTTCCTATGTTCGAACTTGTGACCCCCGGGGCAGGGCCAGTTTTCGCCCAAAGGGCATCATATGAACAAACTTGGTAGAGGTCCATTAGGAGATGCTTCATGCCAAATATCAAAGCTCTATGCCTTCTAGTTTTACAGAAGAAGATTTTTAAAGTTTTCCTTCTTTGTTCCTATGTTGGAAATTGTGACCCCCGGGGCGGGGCCAGTTTTGACCCCAGGGGCATCATATGAACAAACTTGGTAGAGGTCCACTAGGAGATGCTACATGCCAAATATCAAAGCTCTATGCCTTCAAGTTTCAGAGAAGAAGATTTTTAAAGTTTTTCTTCTTTGTTCCTATGCTCAAACTTGTGACCCCCGGGGTGGGGCCAGTTTTGACCCCAGGGGCATCATATGAACAAACTTGGTAGAGGTCCACTAGGCAATGCTACATACCAAATATCAAAGCTCTACGCCTTCCAGTTTCAGAGAAGATAATTTTTAAAGTTTCCCCTCTTTGTTCCTATGTTTGAACTTGTGACCCCCTGGGCAGGGCCAGTTTTCACCCAAAGGGCATCATATGAACAAATTTGGTAGAGGTCCACTAGGAGATGCTTCATGCCAAATATCAAAGCTCTATGCCTTTTAGTTTTACAGAAGAAGATTTTTAAAGTTTTCCTTCTTTGTTCCTATGTTGGAAATTGTGACCCCCGGGGCGGGGCCAGTTTTGACCCCAGGGGCATCATATGAACAAATTTGGAAGAGGTCCACTAGGAGATGCTACATGCCAAATATCAAAGCTCTATGCCTTCAAGTTTCAGAGAAGAAGATTTTTAAAGTTTTCCTTCTTTGTTACTATGCTCAAACTTGTGACCCCTGGGGCGGGGCCAGTTTTGACCCCAGGGGCATCAAATGAACAAACTTGGTAGAGGTCCACTAGGAGATGCTACATACCAAATATCAAGGCTCTGCGCCTTCTAGTTTCAGAGAAGAAGATTTTCAAAGATTTTGCTTTTTTTTCCTTTTTGTTGCCATGGCAACCAGAGTTGTGGGTGGAATTTAATTCTTTGAACAATTTTGGTAGAGCTTCACCCAAGGAACATCCCTGCCAAGTTTCATCAAGATTGGCCCAGTGGTTTAGGAGAAGAAGATGTTTAAAGAAATTGTTGACGGACGACGGACGACAGACGACGGAGGACGGACATAGGGCGATCACAATAGCTCACCTTTAGCACGTTGTGCTAAGGTGAGCTAAAAACAATATCCTTATGATTTTCATGAATGGAATCTAAATTTTGTCAACCAGTCCTCAGCCAAATTCCAGATTCCGACTGCTGTCATTTCTTAAGAGTATGCTTTTGAATTGATGTGAAGCCAAAAGATAAAAAATAAAAGACAACAAATAAAAATTGGTACTATAATTAAACTGTAAATCAAACAGTCTATTATGATAAAAGAAATGTGGAAAAAAAGGTGAACTAAAAGTCTTGCTTATTACAGGCAATTTCTCCTCTTCTCACAAAGCTTTCCTCAGACTTTTTCTTGGGGCTGGTAAAAAAATGTACTAATTGAAAATGAATATGTAAACATGCAGGTTGGGTATGAGAGAAAATATTTATTTTTTTTTTTATATTTCTATCCAGCTATGACTGATGGTAATTGTGGGTGAAGATAAATAAATAGTCAGCTGTCAACTCTAACATGCAGCCATACCAGAGAAAGAAAAAATGTCATACATTCCAAAGGCAGATATTGCAGATTAGTCAGAGAAAAGGCTGTGGTGGATGGTTTTCAGAAAGAAATAAGGTACATCAGTGACTCCTCTCTGTTTACATGATATTTGACTAGACTACAAAAGTGTAGACACTTTCAGATGGAAAATGTTTGCAAAAAACAAATTAACAGTGGTTGAAAAAAATGGGATTTATCACTGAAAAGGTAGAAAATGTGGGAAAAGGAGAGAATGCGGGTACCCACAGCATTTTCACCTCTTTCCATGATGTTTTCAAAAGCCGTTTTCTTTGATATTATTTATTAAAGGGTTCGATGAATGTGAAAATTTTGCAGATCAAAGTTCTAAATTTTAAAATATTTCTGGAATACGCTCTCAATTGGTGAAAACACTATTACTCAACAGAAATTTTTAGAAAATATAGTATGGTATAGTTTTGCCAGCAAATAGTAAGAGGCCTGTAAAATAAGCATGTCTACATTGGTTACCAATCACAAATTTTTATTTATTCATTTGTTACTAGTACCAAAAGGTAGGTCAAAAACTGGCACTTTCAGCTACATCAGAAAAAGTCTTAATTGATGGATGGCATTGGAGTTAAATGCCATAATATCAGCATGGGTCATATCAGGGCAGGCAGTTCACCTATGCATGTGTTTCCTGGTTTGCTCACACAAGAACTGACACAACTTTCTTTCCAAGTCACTGACTACTATTTTCACATGCATCAGAGGTGAGAGGTGAAATATCACGGGAAGGAAAGTTTGCCTCAACCAGGTATCAGGCTCACAACCACCATGTCACCCTAACCACTGAGCCACCCAGCCCTGCAAAAGTCTAATTACTCATCTGTTAACTTCAGTTGTAATCAAGGGGCTAAACTCACACTTAGTTGGTTAAACAAATTTGACACTCTTCTCAATAGAAAATTAGATACCATATTGGGTATCTTACTTTTGCTCTTTTCCCCCATAATACATAGAGCACCCACACTCCTTAGATGGAAAAGTTTGATGGCTTTGCCTCATGGAAACTTTTTATACCTTTTTAAAAAAAAAGAAAATGCTTTTGAACAGGTTGTGGGGAAAGGAGAAAGCGTTAATAGCAAGTAACTTCTCCTTTTCCCATCACATGTCCAACTCTATCAGAAATAATCAATTATTTTTAACCCTTTACCACACAATGCCAACTTATAATGACCCTGATGAAGAAGCCTTCTGAAAACATTGTGGGAAAAGAAAATGCTGGTAACCAGCATTTTCTCCTTTTCCCACAATGTTTTCTACCCTTATATAGACAACTTACATCATTAGAGCCACATCTGAATTGTCGTCTGCAAATTCTTTCAATTTAGATGAGTCTAAAATTTTGCTGTGTGGTAAAGGGTTAATGTAGATTTCCGTTTTGACAAAACCCAAAGCTTTCTTTGATGTTTCCCACATCCTTTGTTTTTTCAAAAGATAATGTTACTGCTTGATGATATTTATATTTCTTTATATTTTTCAGTGGCATGGTTAAGTGTAGAGGTAAACGAAGCAATCCTCCAGATGTTTCAAATTCAAAGTGAAGATCAGCTCAGCTATGTTTTTCAGAACTGTAAAGACTATGATACTAAAACTTTTGCAAAATTTGAATTTGACCATTCTTTGGGATTACAATATAAGTGAATGATATAATTCAAGTTTGACTAGTGTAAATAACACAATGGTGAGATGTTCTAGCTTCACTCACACAGTAACTGTAGTGGTGTATTGCAAATGTAAACTAGAAATGCAATCACTGCACTCAAATCCCTGAACGTTTTTTGCCTTTGTCAAAGATACTGGGACTCTCTCAAGGGTCAAAAGTCTTCTAGTGAAGCTCAATGTTTGTAAAGGAAACCAGTAAAGGCATGGCAAGAAATTCATGTAGTTATGCAAATTTGTTCCAGGTGTATCCCTTTACTGCACAGTCCCAAGTTTTAAAGACCCTGGCCCTGAAAAGTTTTGGAAACATTGTGGGAAAAGAAGAAAATACTGGCAGCCCACATTTTTCCCCCAAAATGTTTTCTAGCTTTTCAAAGACAAATCTCCTCTGACATTAGACCTATATTTACTATGTTGTCTGCAAAAGCTTTCAATTTGAACAAGTCTAAAATTTTGTTATCTTGCAATGACTTGTAGAGTCATACATTGAATAATCAATATTGTACAGAGCAAAATCAGGGTGCAAAGTTTTGAAAGCAAGGGGCTATAACTCTTTCAATGACACCATTTTTTATATAAGATGGCATAGTAGACACATTCATACTATGGTTCAAACACCTGTGAAATTTAACCCTTTACAAAACAATGACTGAGATAGAAGCCTTGTGAAAACAGTGGGAAAAGGAGAAAATGCTGGTAACCAGTATTTTCTCCTTTTCCCACAATATTTTCTACCCTGCTGGAAACAAAATTAATTTCAATTTCTGAGTTACGTTAATTTGGTTGTTTGCAAGTGGTTTCAATTTAGACCAGTCTTAAATTTTGTTGTTCGGGAAAGGGTTAAGCCTAAATAATTTTCTAAATTTAGGTAATCATCATATAAAACAAGATTTGAGAAGGGAAATATGTAGACAAAATTGCTAGCTATTTGGTTATCAACAAGACATTATCATCTCTTTACCATTTATTTCTTAGAAAATCTTGTACAAAATCTGATAATTAGTATGGGAAAAGTAGCCATTTGAACCTGAAAATTTCAATTACTTGTTTACGTGATAAAATCTGCTTTTGTGGTCGGATTTTCGTGACATTTGCAGTTGTTTTGTATCATCAACAGCGTCATTCCTATTGATTTTGAAAAAGAAATCTGACAATCAGAATGGGAAAAGTAGCCATTTACAGTTGAAAATTTCCGTTTCTTGTTTAGGCAATGAAGCCTGCATTTTTTAAAGGAATTCTTTTGAACTTGCAAGATTATTTGGTTTATCAAGGGATTTAACTCTACTAAAAATGAAGAAAATCTAGTTATGTAGCAGCCATTTGATGACTAAGTATTTTTAACTGAACAAAATCCACAATTTTAGTCACATTTTCTTTGAAATTTGCCTGGATTGTTAAATACATTGTGTAGTGAAAGCCTATCAAATTTGGCTGGAATCATAACATTCTGTTTTGAGAAATTGTACTTTCCAGTATTTATTCAATACTCCATGCCATTCTATGTTGTCATTCTGGGTTCAAGCCCCATTGCAAAAACACTACCCCTCCCTATTTTTGTGTTTTTGTCTTTCCATCATGAATTCATAAATTATGCTAGCAAGAAGCAAAATCACTGCTCATATCAGGGCCCCAAGTGATGTATGATGCTGTGTCATGGAAGAAATGGCTTGATGTATATATTTTTATTTTGTGTCAATATCTCTGTAACCTCTAGTCACATAAACATGCAAAACCACATATCGCTTATATGTTTCTATTAAAAAAGTCTTTTTGGAATGGGATATCATTTCAATGAAATGGCTTGTTGTCATTGATTTTGTTGTAGTTGCTATTACTGCTGTCGCCTTTCATGATGTTGGACAAATTTCCTTTAAGCCATGCACTGAATAACAATACGGCTTTCCTTTAAAGGCCCATTAAAGGCCAAATATCAAAGCAGGTGTCATAACACATTTAGATTTAAATCATACCACTTAAAAGGATAGAAAACTTTGTAGTGATGACAGAGTGTTATTGCGTGGTCAGGCAATATGTTAGTGGCTGATATATATTTTTTTCAATCAGGCAAAAGGTAAACGAATCGCACAGCTACCTGGCAGGTTTTAACCCAGTTTTAAAATCAATTTCTGTCTGACAGCAACTAACAGTTGGACCAACCATGCAATGACAGATTATTATTTTCACAGTGGATTTCCTTACTTTATAATAGTATGATATGAATTCAAATGCATTTAAACACCCCCTTTGTTTACTTTTGGCCTTTATTAATACTTTAACTCTTTACCAAATGACAAAATTTTAGACTTGTCCAAATTGGAAGCATTTGCAGATGATAAAATAAGCATGACTCAAAAATTGAAACTTGACTTCAGTAGAATAGAAAACATTGTGGGAAAAGGAGAAAAGGCTGTTTACCAGCATTTTCTTTTTTTTTCCACTATGTTTTCAAAAGGTCTCTTCCTCTAGGTCATAAAATATGGCACAAGTGACAAGCTTCTGTAGCATTTTTTGTTATGTTGTTTATTCAGTGTAGAAAAGGACCTGGGTCCGTATTCACCAACCATTCTTAAGACTGTTCTTAGTCTTAGTCTCCAGATTTTCCAAAGTGTGAAAGTAACACAACTTCTAATTGGATAAATTGTTATTTTTAGCCAATCAGAAGTTGTGTTACTTTCACATCCAGAGAATCTTTGAAAAATAAGACAAATAATATTCTTAAGAATAGTTGGTGAATACATTCCCAGATTTCAATTGATTTTTAGCTCACCTGAGCAAAAAGTGCTCAAGGTAAGCTTTCGTGATTGTGCTTATTCATTCTAGATCTTTGTGGTATGGATTATGATACTAGGATTAAATGCATTTTGTGCTCATACATATTATATTTTTTATAATCATTTTTTTTTTTTTTTCATTATTCTGATAGCTATATTTGGCAACATATGGGACAAATGAGTTATGGTGGAAAATGTAACTAAAAAATAAAATTTTATATCTTTATATTTTATTTTATTCACTTTTTTAGTTTCTGAATACTGTCCATCAGGGCCACTTATCCTTAATAAAGGACTTTTCTGCTGAAAGTATGTGTTTTTTCTATATTTTATTACATCTCAAAGCTCATTACTGCTACAAATGGCAACTCGTTAATCAAGATCAGAATGTAGACACCTAAAGTCTGATTTTTGTTCTTGTCTGCAATTTTATGCTCTGAAAAGGGGTGTAATCGTGGCATCTGCAAAAAGTATTGACCCGTGTCAGCTTGTTTGCTCAGGCTGCTCATGGGTTGAAACTTTTTGCTATTTTTAAAACTTTTGTAAGTGAAAGTAAAATTCTACCTCGTGATTGGTTTTTTGTTAGGCAAAATGGACATATGGACCAATGGTTTTGTGGTGTCTTGCTTTGTAGGCCTACAATGCACCCACCATGATCGTTTGTTTGTTTTTAGCTTTGTTTATCTCGACAGCCAATACACATACCTTTGTTTTCCTTGATTTTCTTTTATCAATGGTTGGCACAATGTTCTTTTCAAGCTACTGGCTGCTTTCCTACATAGCCATCTTCGAGACAATTATTAGTCATTAAAGAGGAATAAAATTTGTCAGTGACTATCACATTTCCTTGGAAAGAATCAGTCCAACTAGGATACTCAAACCAGTGACTCCCGGATGATTGTTTTAAGTCTAGTGCGTAGCCGCTGAGCAGTTAAAATGTGTAATGCTTAAATGTCTCGTACGAAATCTAAAAATGATAATTTTGCTTACTCCTCAAAGCTCGCATGTCTCTCGTATCGTAAAAAGTTTTTGTAAATAAACAATTCCAAGAACGTGCATTAATTTACAAATACACAGTAATGCATGTACATTCTGAGGACCCTATGTCCTCAATTTGTATAATATGACTCGTAGAAGTTTGTGTGTAGTAGACATTCATTCTACTGTGACTAAAGCAGAGAGTACTTAGTTTTTCTTCTTCTTTTCCCCCACAATCTTAAGCTCGGTTGAATTTGGGAATTGGGCCCTTATGTTTATATTTACCAATCAAAGTGACTCAGGCGAAACAGGTAGGCCTAAATAAAACAATTAATGTATCATACTTAAATTCACAAGGCTCATAATCCGAAGCTAGTACGCTAGGTTCAAAGCTTGGCCACGCTGGATATTATCCATTCTCGGCTTCTGCTATAAATCTACCCGTGCGTGATAATGAGGTTTTGCAGTAGTGATCAAGATGGATTGGAGGCTATGTGGGTAGCTGTATAATGCAGAGAAATGACCCTCCCCTGCAAAATGACCCATGGGTCATTTCACTACGTAGAGAAATTACCCATGGGTCATTTCCCTACGTATCTAGGAATGACCAGGGTCGGTATTCTACGGAGAGAAAAAACCCTTTGGGGTCATTTCTCGACGTATAATAATGACTCGGGTCATTCCTCTACGTAGTGAAATGACCCATGGGTCATTTTGTAGGTGAGGTCATTTCTCTGCATTAGGCCTACACCGCCATGATTTTATTGAAATACAATAGAAGATTAAATATTACACGTATAACAGTTTTGATTTTCATGAAGAAAATGCGGCAAAAACGAAATTTCACACATTTCTATATTATATACATGTAATGTATGAAGCTGATTTCATATTAACAATTTTACAAGTTGAAGGTCACCTACTATGATGTATGAAGAGGACGAACGCCCATGTTTTTGAGTTGTCTTTTAGATAAACTATATTAAGTAAGTATAGAAAAAACATCGCAGATCGCAAATATCACTATAATTTTTTATTTACGTAATTTATTTGGCCAAAATATTCTCTGGAGGCCGACATTCCTTTGTGACCGCTGATCATTTGTTCGAAACTATTAATGTGAGGAAAAGCCGATGGTTTCAAAAGAATATTCTTAATGCTGCAGTTTGAGGAAATATCTGGATTATATAGATCTAGATAGGCTCTGGCCAACTAGATATAAAACAAAAAATAGCCAATTGATAACCCAGAAATTAACTTATGCTGTCCGGAAAACATACGCTATATTCAAAAGTCAGTTGACCGAATGCAAAGCACATGTACCACATCCCGCTACCCCGACGCCGTGGTCTTCACAGCTGCCTTCATACATTTTTTCAATGAAAACCAACGGATTTGAGAAGTGCAAGTTACACTATATCAGAGATGGCTGATAGAGCAATTCGAGGACGTAAAGAAGACGAAAACACATTTACATGAATATTAACGACCGCAGATTCTAACATTTTCAGACTAGTACGAAAAAAAGCTTGCTGCCTACGATATCAAAACCCAAAACCCCCACTTGTAAAGCAAAAATTCAGTGAGATACGCATCCTTTGCATCATTTGCTTTGTTTTTGCAATCGTGTCGAATAATAAATTTCGGAAAATATGCCACAGGTTGATCGACGTTTTCCAACTCTTTCGAATGATGGCGATTTTTTTTTTTAGTAAACGTGTACCAACTTCATTTAATGCGATTGTTATTCAGGACTAATTTCAAACTTGAACATGTCTTAAAAGTTAATGAGAGCTAATGACACTCCTTGCAAAAAGACACGCCTCTCTTGTAACTTTTTACAAGCAGAACTTTGTTTGACTTACCGCCTAAAATACTTTCTTGAAAAAATGGTTAGACGTACTTAAAGCCCACAAATAACTGAAATACTATTGAAAATAGCATTTTAAACAAACCAACTGGAGTTTCTTTTACCAGTGTTACGAACAACGCTTCCAAGAAATGGCATTTTTCTTACATAAACATCGGAGAAACAATGTTTGAAGTTATAAAGAGGAATAAACCGTTTCTGTCGAAAAGACTTTCATCATCATAAAAATCAAACTCGGGGCCCCACAGTTCGATTTTCAAAAATACATTAGGCATCAAGCAAATCGAAATATCAATTGGTACATTCTCGACGTTGCTTATTTCACACCTTATCCAATCGCGAATGTCAATAAAAAAACTGAAAACGGTTCATTGTTTGTACCCAATTTATATAGATCTGTAACATTTTCTGCACATGGCCCGGTCCTATCGATTCACAGTAAAAAAAAAAAGAAGTTTTGGGGGGTCATTGGAAGGCATTTTGTTGTATATCTAAAATGAGTGCAATAAGTATACGTAATATGCGTATATTGCTGGATTGTAAAGCGTTGTACAATAACCCATTCTCCCGAGATAATTTTTTTCTGTTTTTGATTCGTTGCAAAATGGCCGACTAGGAGCGATTTTTAAGTTACGCGGTTCAGTGTACTTTTAATGTTTTTAGTCTTATCTTGAAAACTATACACTTTTTACATTCAATTTGTCACATCTATCTACCACCATTAATTTAGAAAATGAAGGAAAAAAAGTTTAACCCAGATTGACCTTGCAACTCTGTCAATGTTTTTGTGATTACTAGCTGTGTCATGGAAAAAGGGTGCTTCATGTTATATTTCATTGCACTCCTTGTGAACACAATTCCTTCCTTCTTGACACATTTGAATAAAATTTTCACAGAATGTTGCTCGTCATTGACCTATCGCATATTGTCAATGTTTTGCGATTTGTACCTGCGTCATGGTAAAAGGGGGCTTCATGTTTTTTTTTTTTTTTTTTTTTCATTCCATTTCTTGTGATCGCAACTCCTCCCACATTTCTTTTACGGATTTGAATAGAATTTTTCACAGAATGTTTCTCGTCAAGTGACCTATCGCATATTGTCAAGGTTTTGTGATTTGTAGCTGCATCATGGAAAAAGGGGGCTTCATGGTTTTTTCACTCTATTTCTTGTGAACGCAATGCCTTCCACATTTCTTGGCAGATTTTGGTGCAATTTTCACAGAATCATGTGACCTAACGCATATTGTCAAGGTTTTGGGATTTGTTACTGCATCAATGGAATAAGGGGGCTTCATGTTATATTTCATTTTTCACCAATATCTGTTCAATTACTGGACATATCTCTACAGATTTGGATGAGATTTTCACAGATCATGTGACCTAGCGCGTGTTGTCAAGGTTTTGCAATTTATCACTGTATCATGGAAAAAGGGGCTTCATGTCAAATTTAATTTTTTTATCAATGTATCTCCAACTTAAGCACATAGTTTCATGAAACTTCATATTTTTATTGATTGATTGATGAGTCCATCGTGCATCCGTCTGTCTATCCATCTGTCTATCCATCAGTCTATTCGTAACCCTTTTAGATCACAAGTAACACAATATATCCATTGAGCTACCCAGGCAGGTGCTAGAAATTCCAACACTTTAGTCTCTAGCTAGATCTTTGAAATGGCAGCAATGTTGCGGCGTATATTGTTGGTGGGATATCTTCTAAAGTCCTTCACAAAAATTGATGAAACTTCATGCATGTCTTCCATTAAATAGTCCGTTGAGAGAGAGATATATATATAAGATGTGTCATGGAAAAAAGGGCCTTCATTTATATTTTCTTTATTTGTTTTCATTTCATGGATAAAGGATTCTTAATGTATAATCCTGTTGTGGACCTCTTATATATTTTTTTATGTAATGAAATGCTGTGCCATAGAAAAAGGGAACTTAATTTATAATTTCATCATGGATTAATAACAAAAAGGCCATGTGTACATGCAAAACACAATACCTCTAATATGTCTGTATAAAAAAAAAAGGTCTTTTTCGGCGGGGGATATCATTTCAACGAAATTGCTTGTTCACTCTGGACTCCAAGTTTCAGTCCAATACTTTAAGTTTTAAAACGGGTTTCATTAGGTTAAACAAATGGTCAAATCTATGAAATACCAATCCTTTAAAATGTTTGTCAAATATTTTGGAAAAGATTGGAAATGGGCCATGTATGGTAAAATGGCTCAGGTGAGCAACTTAAGGACCATCATGGCCCCTTTGTTCTTGTTTATACTAGGTTTTCATGGTATAAATTGTGATAAAACTAGGAATTTAATGCATTTTATGTTCATACATATTTTTCAATAACCATTTTTCCATTATTTTGATAGTTATATATGGCTACATACAGAACAAAGGGATTACGGCGGAAAACCTGATGTAACTAAAAAGTAAGATAGCAGATCTTTTTGATATTTCGCATTTATGTTTATAGAATTGTGGGGGGAAAAAATCATTTTTTAGATTCTGAATATCCTTATAAAGGACTCTTTTGCTGAATTATGTTTTTTTTTTCTATTTTTCATGCTACATGTGGATCTAAGTTCATTTCCCATATCCGGTAGCCTTTGCCGAAAGCTTAAATCAAGATCAGACTGTAGACATCATAATTCTGATCTTTGTTCTTGTCTGCAATCTTCTCTCTGTGAAAAGGGGGTGTAATGCATCTGCAAAAAGTTTTGACCTATGTCAGCCTGTTTGCGCAGGCTGCGCAGGTGTCGAAACTTTTTGCTTTTTTTAAAAAAGTTCTCATGATTGGTCTGTTGTTAGACAAAATGGATTTTATGGACCCATAATTTGCGCCTAGTTTGGTAGGTCTACAATGCACACACCATGGTCGTTTGTTTGTTTTCTTTGGTTTGTATATCTCGTCGGACAGTGCACGTTCCTTTATTTTCCTTGAGTTTCTTATACGAATGTTTTGCACATTGTTCTGTCAAGGCCACTGGCTGCTTTTCCACATAACCATCTTCGAGACAATTGTCAGTCATGAAAGAGGAATAAATATTGTCAATGACTATCATTAGTCCTCGGAAAGAATCGGCCCAGGTGGGGTACTCAAACCAACTACCCCATTTTTTTTAAGCCTTGTGCGTTATAGACTGAGCAAGAGGGCTTGGTCCCTATTGATAAAGGCGTAAGTTTGGTATCTTGACAAAAGCCTTAAACTATTTGTGACAAACAGCTTTCAGTTACGCCTCACTTGGTCAATCGAATATGGTGTCCAAAGCCATACAGTCTGTGCAAACAATCATACAGGTCCATCGATCGCCACACGACATTTATCATATCATAGTCCTGACAGACTAAAATTCTGTATGTACTGTATATGTTCAAAGTAAAGGTATTTGATGTTGACAGACCATCTTAACTACCTAAGCTGGAGTTGATGACTGATGAAATTCTTTCGTTTCTCTCTTTCTAGTAAAGCTAAAGTGACTACGTACGAATTAGCTAGACTACTTGTTACATGTACACAGTAAAAAATTTGTGTTAACTTACTCTCGTTACGGTGTTTAGGTTACACTGATTTTGGTGTAAACCATTGGGTAACACCGTTTTAAGCATATTGTTACACTTCTTGGAAGTTAAGTGTTACGATAAAGTGAATTTACGTAAACATTACACAAGAAATAGTGTAAGTTATATTTTTACCCAAAACGTGTAACGTTTCTTAGCAAACTAGAAGGAAAGCAATCCTTTTGGTGTAAAATCAGCTTATTTCTAGGTCATTTCCTCGTTGTTTCCTCCACTGTTTAGCCGGGACAATAAAAGCTTGCAACATTTTTTTTCTTTAATACGGTTGAAGCACGTACATCTTTTATTCAAAGACGATTGTGGATTATAAAGCCAATAATGTTGTATTCATATTTAAATAACTGCCATTAGTATGCACTTGATTTTGTACATAATGATATTCAGTTTTAAACAAAGAAAGTTTGTTCACATTGCGAGTGCCGTGGAATCAGATATATTCAGATTTATTTTAATTTGCGACCTGGGATTGTTCCCAGCTGCGACCAACGAAGCGACCAACCAGAGAATATCTGGACCTAGTAGTTTTTGCAGGCCTACATTTTGTGTTATCTAGTATACTATATGAATTTGCATTGTAAGTTTGTAACTATATATAACAACATGGCCGCATGATGCGTATGAAAGTGAAGTGATTTTAAAGGAGTCTAGTCCTATAATTGATGACAACTGGGACTGAAAGACCCCTTTATAATTTTTTTCCTTTTAAAGTCTACTGCCCATACGGCACATGCGGAAATAACATCATCTTGTGCAGACTTCGAAAAGTCCTGTTTTACCGGTTCATTTTGAACCGGGATGAGAATACTATTCCCAGTTTTGAATTAAATTTTTTTACGATCTGAGATCGAAACAAAATCAAGATTTCGCAGGTGAGTCTGAGTGACCGCTTGTATATTAGATCTATATGAGCCGCGTCACGTGAAAATATCCCTTCCAACCTTTGCGACCAGCGTAGACCGAGATCAGCCTGTGCATCCATGCAGCCTGATCAGGGTCTACGCTGTTCGCAAATAGTCGGGAAACATTTTCGATGCTTCAAAGAAGCATTCCAGACGTTTTTGCCGAATAGCATACACCCTGATCAGACTGCGCGATTGCGAAGGCTGATCTCTATCTAGAGGTCTACACTGATCGCAAAGGTCCGATGGGACATTTTCGCTAGACGTTGCTGATAGCTATAGATCTAAATATAGATCGATGTTTACACCGGCCTCCGTGTTACCTTTCCACGAGTCGTGTTACACATCCGCGCAGAGTTGCCTACCCTAATCCTGGATCCCGACCTCGCAGAAGCAAAGTGAGAATTGGAACCAGGCAAGCGGCGTTCGACCAACGCAAACACGGAGACTGAGAGGCGGAAAGAATTCACAGGGTTAGTAAATGCATTTTTTCGAAGGTAAACACCTTAGCTCCTGCAGTCTAGCCATATTATTTGCAGCTATGATGTGCTCTTTCTGTGGGAAGGATGTACATGGTGTAAATGATTATGTTAAACACGTATGCGCCTCACATCGCAGTGAACCGTATTTCCACTTGATGTGCGGGATAGACAGCTGCCCACTAACGTTTAGCAGATTCTCTTCGTTTACCAGCCATCTGTGTAAAAAGCACAGCGAAAGACTCAATAAAAGGTCTGATAATTGCAGCAACCAACCTGCTTTGCATGTCACTGGTGAATGTCATGTGTGCCAAGAAACATTTACAAGTTCAAATTTATTGTTTGCCCATTTGAAGAATCATATTAAAACTGGTGTAACAGTTACATGCCCGTACACTGACTGTTTGAAAGAATATTCTGTGCACAGCTCGTTTACTGCACATTTATCACGAAATCATCCTCCTCAGCATGACAGACCAACAAACCGAGACCCAACATTTCCACAACGTTCTGATGCAGAATTATTTACAGAGCATGATACCATTCAACAAGAGGAGGGTGTTAGTGAAGGTAGAAATGACATTAATGTGTCACAAGCTGACATTAGTTATCAAGATGAAGCATTTCTAAAATCATTGGTTCAAAGTTTTCTTAAGCTTCAGGAATGTCAAAGGTTGCCAGTTTCAACAGTAAATAAAATTGTGGAAGAAATGAACTTAGTGGCAAATTTGTCATACCAAAATACTGAGTCATCTGTTCTGGCAATTCTAAAGAAAGCAGGTGTTGAACATACTGTACAGGATTTAGTGTCACAAGAGATCAGGAATAATATATTAATAAAATCTTTATCAAAAATTGAGACATCATACAAACGCAATTCATGTACAGAAAAATACTTTCCAGTAATTAAACCAATTACAATTTCACTTGGCATTAACTCAAAACACCACAAAAGAAGTTTTCAGTATGTACCAGTATTAGACACAATAAAATGTATGCTAAAGAATGACAATTTATTATCCTATGTGGTCAAACACCAAAATTCCAGTCATGAAGTCTTGTGTGATTATTCTGATGGTAGCTACTACAAAAGTAATATTCTTTTCTCAGGGAAACATAGTTCAGTACAGCTTGTACTGTATTATGATGAATTTGAGGTTGTAAACCCCTTGGGTTCTAAAAGGGGAAAGCAAAAGCTTGCAGCAGTTTATACAGCGTTGGGCAATGTGCCTGCATTTCAGCGATCTGAATTAAATTGCATTCAGTTGTGTATACTATGTCCAGTAGTTGATGTCAAAGAGTTTGGTATTAACCGTATTTTTGAACCATTAGTATTTGATATCAAAATACTAGAACAAGAGGGGGTGCATGTGGACAGTCTCAGTCAAAAGCTTAAGGGTACTATCTCATATATATCTGGTGACAATTTAGGCAGCCATCAAATTGGTGGTTTTCTGGAGTCATTTGGACCTAATGTTGCACAAATTTGCAGGCATTGTATGGCAACATCTGCTGAAACTCAGGAGCATTTTGATCCAAGTTACTTTGAAGAGAGAGATGTTGCCAAACACAGTTATCATGTAAATGAAATAAACAAAGACCCATCTCAATCACGAATCTTTGGGGTGAAGCAGAACAGTGTATTGAATGATTTACAGTACTTCCATGTAACCAAAGGGCTTCCACCAGATTGCATGCATGATATTTTAGAAGGTTGTGCAAAAAAAGAGATTCCACTTATCTTGAAAGGGTTAACTGAGAGACATTGTACAGAAACAGTTATTCTCTCTTGTATCAAATCATTTCAGTATGGTAGATGTGATGTCAAAGATAAACCTGCTGAAGCTAATAGCTTTGGAGGTTTGACAACACAGTCTGCAGTTCAAATGTGGACTTTGATACGGTTTCTCCCCTTAATGCTTGGGCACCTAGTTCCAGAAGGGGAAAAGGTGTGGGAACTTCTGCTGCTGTTGAAAGACATTACAGAAATTGGCCTTAGTCCTATTCATACAAAAGCTACTTGTGCTTTTCTTCAGACTGTCATTACTGATCACCATTTACTATTCAAAGAACTGTTTCCACAGGTAAAACTGACTGCCAAACATCATTACATTATTCATTATCCAGATATGATACTGAGATTTGGTCCATTGCGGTCCTGTTGGTGCATGAGGTTTGAGGCAAAACACAGTTACTTCAAGCAAATAGCTTTACGCACCAAAAACTACACAAGTTTATCTTGCACATTGGCAAATAGGCACCAAAAACTGCAGTCTTATATCAGTGGTTCGAGTAAAGGATACAGTATACCAGATGTTGATGTTCCAAGCTGTAAACCGGTGTCATTTTTACCTGATTTTCTATCATTAAAAACATTTTTGTCAGAAAATAATATTGACATTGAAGATTATGTTTCTGTTAGGGAAGTTGTTGTAAAGGGAATAGCATATAATATAGGCTGCTTCATAATGACTGGTTTCAAAAATGATGAACCAAAGATGTCCAAGATTACTCACATTTTAATGAAAAATGATAGCATTGTTATTTGTGGAAAAGATTACAGAGCTCTACTAAATTCTCACCTTCGAGCATATGAACTGATTGAAATGCAAATGACTGCAGTGTATTCATTGGCCATTCTTGTTGATCCAGTGCCTTTAGATGGCTACAGGTTACATGGGAAACTGTTTTGTGTGTGGAAGCATCATGTGATAAACAAAGCATTTTGACTCGCTTCTGGTAAAAAAGTTAACCAGGTGAAATGGTTGATAACAGTTTTTAGCTCGACTATTTGAAAAAGAGTGCAAGCTATTGTACTGGTACTCACCAAGGCGTTGGTGTCGCAGTCTCGCTTGGGTTAAAGTTTGCATGCAAGTTGGCTTTTTCTAACAAACTACTGAGAGCAATCCATTGAAACTTAACTTGAATATTCCCCATCACACTGTAGTGTGATGTACATAAGTACTGTAAATCTTGCTTCCGTTTTGACAGACAGAATTTTCCCCCTTTTTGGACTTAGAAATTGCATAAAAGTTTGCATACAAGTTGGCTTTTTCTCATAAACTGTTGGAGGAATCCATTGAAACTTTACGTGAATGTTCTCCAATACACTGCAATGTGAAATACACAAGTACCATAACTCTTCCTTCCATTTTAACAGAACTATGCCCCTTTTTGGACTTCAAAAGATTGCATAAAAGTTTGCATACAAATTTGCTTTTTCTCACAAACTACTAAGAGAAATCTATTGAAACTTAACATGAATATTCTCCATCACACTGTAGTGTGAAATACATAAGTACTGTAACTCTTGCTTCCATTTTGACAGAATTTTGCTGCTTTTTTGACTTAGGAATTGCGTTAAAGTTTGCGTGCAAGTTAGATTTTTGGCATAAACTGCTTGGAGGAATCCATTGAAATTTTACATGAATGTTCTTCACCACACTGCACTGTGAAACACACAAATACATGTACCATAACTGTTCCTTCCATTTTGACAGAATTAGTCCCTTTTTTGGACTTAGAAAAGAAGTAAAAGGTTGGGATAGTTCTAACTGTTGTAGGATGTTGGTAACTTAGATAAGCCTTACTAGCTTTGTATGACAGAGTTATGGTTGCAAGGTGACGAATGAAAGTCATTTTTATTTGGTTAAGTTTTAACTGCTGCAGCTACATTTAGTATATTTGCACCAAGTTCTCCGAAGAAAAAAACTTGAACCAAGACAAACATTTTTGTACTGTATATAACTAAATTTCCTTTCTGAAAATTTGCATGAATTTAGATAGCAGACATTCTGTTTTTAATGAACTCTTACAGATATTATTTTTGTAGGCTGAAAAAAATCAGCACAGTGTACAATGATGTCTTTATTGTAATATGTGCTCGATATTAAGATTGGTTTCTTCATGGAAAGCAGCACAGAAAATATACTTACAATTTTAAAAAAAATACACTCTTTCTCAAATTTTTGGCAAAACTGCCTTTTTCAAGAGTAACACAGGTTTTTTATGCCCCCACTTTTTAGAGGGGGGACATATAGATTTACCTTTATCCGTCTGTGTGTCCGTCCGTGTCTACATTCATCCGTCCGGCCATATCTCTGAAACGGGTTGAGATACTGGGATGAAACTTTAGAAATAAGATGAGAAGGAGTAGATAACATGTCGCAAACATGAAAGGTAACTCTTGACTTCATTCATGACTGAGTTATCTGTGGAACTGTTTGACATATCTGTATGAAACTTTGTAGAAATGTTAAGTGCCATTAAACTATACATTGCAAAAAGAAGAATAGCTCTCACTTAATTGTTAACTGAGTTATCTGCCCTTGATTAATTGAAGCTTTCTCTATAAGGCTATAACTGAATAAATGTTAAACATAATTCATTCAATAATTGAAGTTTTATATGGTGATAGCGGACACTATGATAAAGCATTATATGCAAGAAGGATAACTCTGAAACTCTGAGACAGTTTATAAGAGAGTTATCTCCCTTCTTACATTAAAATATTTTCTAGGCAATGTGGCTTAAGTGAATTAAGATACTGGGATGAAACTTTGGAAATGTGATGAAATTTTTTCATAATTGAGTTCTTTCCTTGAGCTAAAATTTGTGTCCGGTCCATATCTCTGTAGCCGTTTGAAATATCTTTATGAAATTTTGAAACTTTACAGCCTGATGTGTATCCGAATTACATTGTATTCTAAATTTTTTATCAGGAGGAGAAATTGCAACCTGTGACAAAAAGTGGAAAGTGGGTGCATCTGTGTCCTATGGACACACACCTAGTTTACTTCTACATCTTCAAAACCCTAACAAATCTATAATTCATTTTGAATTTGTTAATTTGATATATCATTAGTATTTTGAAGATGTGTCCAGAAATAGATTAACAAAGAATTAACAAATTCAAAGTGGATGATGCATTTTTAGCGTTTTGAAGATGCAGAAATAAACAAATTTGTGTTACTCTTGAAATAGGCAATTTTGCCAAAAATCGCAGAAAGAATGTATTTTTTATAATTGTTTAAATATATTTACCTGAGGAAAATTGTGTTACAAATTGAAAAATATACTGTTTATATTAAATGACATTAGCGGACTTGTGAATTAAAAAATTCTTAAATTAACCATATGCATTGCTGGCACAGAATGCTCATCTTACTGTAGCACATCAGTCAGTTGTATAGCTTATCACAAACTTGGCACAAAGTTTTGTACAGTATTATTACCTGCAATGAGTAAATATTTCCTTTGTGTTTTTTTTCTCTTATTACAGATGGAATCAAAAAACTTCTTAGTGAAAGTTGGAACTTCTTCAAAAGTAATTTCAGTAACAGAATCGGATTCTTTGAAACATGTTATTAAGGAAACGTTTGGCTTAGATAGCTACAACGCTGATGACATTTTTCTTCAGAGGTATGACAAAACATGGGAAGACTATGTAGATGTTGATGCCATTACTGATTTGAAAGATCATGACAAACTTCAGTGTCTTCTGAACACAACTAATGAAGAAAATTCAGGGGAAAAGGAGCCAGATTACACTATCTACATAAACAGCCCAAATTCCAGCAGTGCTGAATCGAACACATCATCGGCAACTCCTTGTGAGACATGGCCAGCTCATTTCAAACTTCCAGAGGAAAAACACTCTACTCAGTTGAAACGTCACTTAAAAGAGGAGCTGCCATTGAATTGGGGTTGTAAACGTGAACTTCTAGGAACTATTGTTGATGAAATCTTTAAGTATACATACTATCCCAGTACTTATGAAGTTACAAGTGCTGCAAAATGCCTCATTGACAGTTACCCATATCTCACAGAAAAGATTGGAAGCGGTTATGATGGTTGGGTTGTATCAATCCGTGACAAGTTGAAAAACTCTAGAAGGAAACTTGACATTCCAGTTATCTCGTGCCGAAAACGTAAACCAACTTCTAGCACTCAGATCGGAGCAAACCTGAAGCGGAAAAAATTTGCATACAGTACAAATGCATTTCCATCCATGCCTGATGGTGAGGATGATACCTCGGCACAAGCACATGTGGAAAAAATGAAATTGGAGATGAAAAGTCCAAGAAGAGATAATTGTGTAATCCATTCCTCAATGAACAAGACATATGCTTACAGAAGAAAACTAGTGAACGATTGTGCTCCTGTCAGGAATATTTTGAAGGAGTATCCTTCATTAGAAATGATGGAAATAATTGATGAAGAGATGTGTAGAGTGACAGGCAAAACAGATTTGATGAAAACTTGTAAAAATAATTGTACTAGGTATTCATCAGGGTTTTTAGAACTGGCAAGGAAGAAAAAAACAGAATCTGTTACAAAAACTCTCCATACCATGGATAATGTGTTGACTGATCTTCCTGAACAGACCCCAGCTGAAGTGTCGAGGGTAGAGACAACCACCGCAATGATACTACTTACAGACGTGTTTGGGGAGGATTGTCAGAACTATGTCAACATATATGGTGTAAATATTTACATAATTTTTCAGTGTTTGATTTAGAACAGAGAAATTGTTTTTCATGACCCATGTAATATTAATGGGTTTATCCAAAAGGTGGAGACCAACCAAGACATCTGCAGCCAAAGCAAAAGCATGTTTGATGTAGTGGTTGATCAGAGTCTACATCTAAGCCAGTGCATAAGAAAAGGGCCTGTCCCACATTTCAACTAGTGTAGACCTAGATCAGCCTGCACATCTGTACAGTCTGATCAAGGTATACACTATTCATCGGATGCATCTGCAATGCCCTTTCATCAGACGGAGACAAAATTTAGAAATTCGCGTGACAATACGAATGTAAAGGTTTATCCGGATCTTCACAAATTTAAAATGCAATAAGGGCCCTTTTCTCATGCCCTGGCTCATTTCATCACTTTAATGTAACGATGCTCTGTCTACACTTTTTTAACTTTTAAGAAAAATGACTTTTAACATTTGAGTTTAGAATACTTGATCATTTCTTGACTGAATTGGAAAAAAAAAAACAACCCCATAATGTTGCTTTTATTAACTGAAGACTGTGATGTACAATTACTTTATAGTGAGACTATTTGAAGAATAGTAGAGCTATTGTGCTCACCCTGGCATCGGCGTCAGCTTCGGCATCGGCATCTGCGTCTCAGATTCTGGTTAAAGTTTTGTTACACTGTTTGCATAACTTTGTTATGCCTTTCTAGATCCTTTTCAAACGTCATACATTTATGTTTTATTGAACATGAAGTTCTCACAAGCAAGTTCCATAACTCTTGTACGAATTTTGACCAAATTTTCCCCTTATTACACTTACAAAATTAAAGAAAAAGTGCATATTCCTCTGTAACTTTAAAATGATGGATTACTGTAGAACTTTACACAGTTGTTTCTCTTCAACTACCTCATTGTCCAACATATATTCAGTAACCCTTGATTGTATTTCGACAGAATTATCTTCTTCCATTGTAGTTGGAAATTGAATTTGTAATTTACATAATGGATTAATCTCAGGCAACTGTTATTTGCAATTACGCAGTTATCCTAAACATTTTTCATAGCTGGAACTTATATTTGGACAGAAATATTGTCCTGGTGGCACTATGAAGTTTGATTCAGAATTCATATTATTCTTCAAATAGTCTCGCATGCTGTCCTTCCGACAGCTCTTGTTAATTTCCTTTTTCGAGTAAGAACAAAATGTGATGCAGGATTTCGGTTTCTGACATCATAATTCTATTTTTATTGGTACCAGGAGAAAGAGCTCTTTAAGAGAAACATAGTGGTAGGAAAATGTGAAAAATGGTGATAGAGCATTGTAAGATGAGGGGATGATTTGTCTTAATAGAAAGTGATTGGACATCACAGCAGTCTGAGATTATCTTACTTGGATGTCTTTGAGTCACATTTCTCTTAATGGTAGCCAATATTTAACTTAATACTGGAAATGTAATTACAAGGTCGCACTTGTACTGTTGGCTGGTCCTAATTTCATAAACTTTGTATGCAAGTTGCTGACAGGGTAAGGATGTGCAATAGCTATGTAGTTTTTTACTTCGCCCCCTGAGTGTCAGGAGGTCAAAGGTCAAAGGTCAAACACTGATCAAATTCAGTTAAAATTCAAGTACTCATTCAAATTTAAATATTTTTGGAAGAAATTTTGTGTATGCATTCGTGGTTGAAAGATATAAAACATATCTGACGGCTTTTTTTGTGTGTGTGACCACAGGGACTTGGTCAGGAGGGGTGAGGTGGGGTCACAGGTGTGGTCCAATTATGCTTTGTGCATTTATTGGCTGTCCGGCTGTCTCATCCTAAACCACTGGTGTGATGTTCATGAAACCTTGCATACAAGTTGCTGACATGGTTAGGATGTGCAATGGCTATATGGTTTTTGACGTTGACACCCAGGGGTCAAGGTAGGGGGTCAAAGGTCAAACACCTGTAAAAATTCTATTAAAGTTCAAGTACTACTTCGAATTTAAAAATTTTTGAATGAAATTTTGCATATGCATTCCTGGCAGAAAGATATAAAACATATCTGACAGGTTTTCACGTATGGCCTCAGGGACTTGGTTGTGGGGACGGGGTGGGGTCATGGGTGTAATCTAATAGTGATTTTTGCATTTATTTGCTTGTCTGGCTATCTTCTCCTGAACCACTGATGTATATTTTATACAAGTTGTTGACATTATAAGGATTTGCATCAGCTGTATTAATTTTTGACTATGCCCACTGAGGGTCAGTGGATGGAATCAGAGGTCAAACTACTGTTAAATTCAATTAAATTCAATTACTTCTTCAAATTTAAATATTTTTGAATGAAACTTGATGCATACATTCCTTCCTGAAAGATATAAAACATATCTTGCAGACTTTTGCATGTGATCACAGGGACTTGGTGTTGGGGGTAGGGTGGGGTCATGGGTGTGGTCTAATTGTGCTTTGTGCATTAACTTACTTGTCCAGCTTTCTCCTGCTTAACAACCAGTGTGAAGTTCGTGAAACTTTGTATACAAGTGGCTGGCAGGATGTGCAATAGCCATGTGGTTATTGAGTTCAGGCGCCGGAGGTCAAAGGTCAAACACCTACAAAATCCATTTAAAATTCAGTAACCACTTCAAATTTAAATGTTTTGGAATAAAACTGTGTATGTATTCCAATTTTAAATATATAGAATACACCCAAGCGTGGGGATTCCTCAACGGTTTGTCGTTGGATTTCTAGTTCAGTAGTTTTTTCAGGGATTGGACAATTTAGTTTAATTTTTAAATGAAAGTAGACACCAGTTTTGAGCATATACACCAGGGGCAAACTGTGAATACATATTTACAATAAACCTATATGTTAACCATGAAACGACCAAACAATGCAAAAATGAATTCAGTGAACTCTGCAGTTTTAATGGCTGAAAGGTAAGTGAATTGTCAAACTCACTATATGTTTTTCTTCCCGCTCTCTATGAAGAGCATTGGCAAATTGTAATTTTATCTTGTGTATGTCAAAACAGGGCAAACTGTGGAGCTGCTATATGGAAAAAAATGTAATGCTACCTATACAGGCTAAATGCATATACATTTTAGCATTTTGTGGTAGTACTTGTTTTAATCAAATTTCCAGAGAATGGCAAGAAACACAGCCAAATATAATTCACTTACCTTTCAGCAATTAAAATTGCAGAGTTTACTGAATTCATTTTTGAAGTGTTTGGTTGATTGATGTTTAATGTACAGGTCTTATTGAAAATGTGTTCACAGTTTGAGTGCATGTAGTTCTTGTGTCTCATTTCAGCATGCAGCATCAATGGAAGATGTGACAAATGGGCCAAGAGCTCCATACATAGCTGTAATTGGGTCTCCGTACAACCCAGTGGCTGTACGTACCGTCATTGAAGGGCAGGTTACATGCACTGTGGAGACAGTTCTGGAGGGTGTATATGTTACCTTCTGTGCCTACTACGTTTACAACATAGCTTACCCAAAGGCAGCCCTAAACACATGGTCCTGTGTTCAGTTTATACTTTGTGAAATTGGAGATCGTGAGAAACCACCAAAAAAAGTTATCTCCATCAGAGGAAAATTGTGTAAGAAATCAGATTTTCTTCATTCTCATTATTTTAGTAAGGGTTGCTAGCAACCTTGAAAAGTTGTGGAAAACTGAATTTTTTTCAAGGTCAGTGAATTGTCAGGGAAATTTGAAAATTGACCAGTGAAAAATAAAAATCCAGGAAGGTCAGTGAAAAGTCACAGTAATCAAATTTAACAGCTGGAAAAGAATTTCATTTCAATTGTTATGAAATGGCTATGGAAATTTCCAACTGTTTCAACTAGCAGTTTATTATTCAGTTGTTCGCTCCACAGAGCTATTTTCAGAGGGAGTTATTGGTATGGCCAGAATTAAGCATCTGTCCATTATTCCTCCATCCATCAATAAACATTTCTTTAAACATCTTCACTTTGTATGATTCATGTGATTATAATATACATTGTACCTCCACTTCACTAAAGTGGCTGCTTTGTAGGAATTACCCTCAGTGTTTTGTCATGCCAGGTCTCATCCTGTCTCACAACATTACAATTACAAATGAGCCGTGTCACACGAAAAGATGTCTTCAGGTTTTTTCGACCAGCATAGACCAGATCAGCCTTCGCATCCGCTCAGTCTGATCAGGGTCTACACTGTGTGCCCCAAATGTGTGAAATGATTTTTTGAAGCGTCCAGAATATTTCCCTTGCTTATCAGCAAACAGCGTAGACCCTGATCAGACTGCGCGGATGTGCTGGCTGAACTGAGTCTACGCGGGTCAAAACTCCGAAGACACCTTTTTGCGCGACGCGGCTCAAATGGTGCTACTTGTTTACTGACAAGCTGGTGTAAGTGGGGTTACTAATCACCATCAGTGATAGGTCAAGTTCTTTTTGTAAAACTGTTCCGACTTCGAGACTGAAAGGCTTTGCCACCCTTGCCTGCAGAGCAAACTAAAACACATGTTCTGTCATTTGTAGAGACCAGGCATGTGCAAAGTAACTAATGGATTTGTTTGGAGGTTTCTTTCTTGCAATATGGTAAAGTTTTTTTGTATGCCATAATACTTTATTAACTGTTGACTACAAGTAACAGTGAGCTATTTTATTCTGATAAGTCAGTCTTTGTAAGTACTTCTTGAGTTTTGTTGCAATCAACAAAGAAAAGTGTTATTTCTATAAATGATGATTTTGACATAGTGTAAGACTTGAAAGTAATTGCCTTTATACAAACAGTGTAAACCAATGTGAAAAGATTGGATATCCCAGAGTGGACCATGAATCTTTGTCTCATGAAGGATATTTTTCCCATTTTCTTTTTCAGAACATGGATCTGCTTAAACTTCCACCTGTGGTCCTTATGAAAATCTTGCAATATGTGGGAATAGAGGACACAGTAGCGAGCGTCTCAAGAGTATGCTGGTACTTGCATGACTTTGTGAGTGAAACTCCACTTATATGGACTCACTTTACAATGGAAAGAAGAACGTGTGCAATAAACTTTACCAATGAGCAGCAGATCTCAGCAGTTTTTAAACACTCTGCCTACTTCCATTGCTTTGATGTACCAGGAATAAACCCTGTGTATCCATTAGAACAATTTTTTGATCAATGTTTGAACTCAAGTTTGCTAAGAAGCTCACATCTGACATGGTTGGATCTCTCTGGATGCCCAGTTGTTCATTTGGATTTTTTACAAGGCTGTATCAGCTTGGAGACATTGATCTTAGGAGATTGTACTGAAATAATATCTGAAAGTTTTGGTCATATGTCAAAACTTGATAAACTGTTCTATTTAGATGCAGGATTTACTTCTTTGACTGGAGAAATACTGGCTCAGAGTGTTCATGGGCCAGTTGTGCACATTGAAGTTTGTGGTGTTATTGTAAACCTGGAACAGCTGGAAAGAATCTTGGAGAAATGTGAACTACAAAGCATCAGGTTTCAGTTACCTGAAGATACACCTTTTGAAGACTTCTCTAACTTTACCAAAAGATACAGGAGTGTATGTTTTGGCTTGAATCCAACAAACTTCCCATACTATACATTCAATAGATAGACTTTAACATGTGTCACTTTATGGCCTTGCAAAAAGCTTAGATACCAGCTTGGACAGCTCATGTAGGAGCTGACTAATCTGGATCTACTCTGTTGCTTACAGAATGATATTGATACATGTGTTTTATTGTGTGCCAAGGGCAAAATTTCTTTTGTGAGCCAATTGTGGCTATTGGATATGCAAAAGTAATACTCATGAAGTGATAGTATTTTACATTAATATCAATTTAATGAGGTAGAGTATTAAAATGGGCAAGTAGAACTTTATAATAACAGTCTTTGACTTCTGCAATTATAATAGGATGTGAACAGTAGTGTAACCTATTCATACAATCAGAAAATGAAGCACAAATGAGCCGCAACGTGTGAAAATGTACCTTCAGACGTTTGCGACTTGCGTAAACCAAGATCAGCCTGTGCATCGGTGCAGTGTGATCAAGGTCTACACTGGTCACTAACAAATCAGGAAAAAATTCTGGAAACTTCACATCTAAGTATTTCAGAGGTTTTCGGCAAACAGTGTAGACCCTGATTAGACTGCGTGGACTTGCAGGCTGGTCTGGGTCTACGCTGGTCGCACATATTCGAAGGTACACTTTGGCGCATTGCAACTCAAGTGTTTCTATAAATAGTCAGAATGCAGACTGAATCTAACGCATAAAGCTTGTATTGGGATTTTTGTATTACCAATACTTTTGTTCTGTAAGAATCAGCCATCTTTGTAAAAGACCAACAATATCTTAATATTCAAATAGCCACTTATAACAAGTACATCATGTACAAAATTATTAAATGACCACTGCAAAAAGACATTTGTTGTCTGTCAGAGGAGCCCGCTTATTGCTGTACAAAAGTTATATGTAAAACTTTGGGGAGCTTTTTGCAATACTTATGTACTTCATAATCTGTGGCCTAATTTTACAGATTTTTGCGCCTTTGTACATGTAATTTAATTAGTTATAAAGAAAAAATAAGACAGGTTCTGTTGTAAAATTTTATGTAGCAGCACTATTTTGAAAGTTCTAATCACATTTGTGTAACCATTCTAAGAGGTTTTTTTTCTCCAGAAACAGAAATTTATTAGATCATGTCCAATGTACATGGTTTTGAGTTAAGACCAGAACGTAATCCTTTCAGTTCTTAGATGCTTGAAGCACACTTTCATTTCTGAAACAGGACTGGTTTCCTACATTATCTATACTATGAGCCTGGTTAGAGGCCTTCATTTTTTGCGTTCAGTATTTACATTGTATCACCAAACTGTAAAAGTATGTGCTTTGGCCTAATTGAACAAATTTGTACATCTTTCATATGATGGGTTGACTTGAATCCAGCAGACATATTCATGTCTGTTTGAACTTTACTGAAGGCACATCGGTCTTTGACCATCATATCTTTTTGATGTCACATTATGTAATATTAAACAAGTGTAAACTGTGAACATACCTTCAACGAAACCTTGTACTTTAACCATGAAACGACCAAACACAGCAAAAAAATGAATTCAGTAAACTCTGCAATTTTAAGCGCTGAAAGGTAAGTGAATTGTCACACTCGCTATATTTGGTTGTTTTTTCTTGCTGTTCTCTGTGACTTTGATTGAAACATATACCACCATAAAATGCTAATGTATACATTTAGCCTGTATAGGCAGCGTTACATTTTTTTTCCATGTAAAAGTTCCACAGGTTGACCTGTTATGACATGCACAAGAAAAATGTACAACTTACCCGGGCCATGTTCTTCGACTTTCAGTTTAAATAAACTGACTACCGTTTAAAACATGCTGCTAAGTATGCACAGGCAATTATTGGTAGCATAACTAAATATGCAGTATGTTTGAACGGACAGTCAGTTTGTTACTTTATCTGGAAATGAATGAACACTGGCAAACTGTACATTTTTTCTTGTTTATGTCAAAATGGGGCAACCTGTGGAGCTTTTATATAGAAAGAAAATGTATTGCTGCCTGTACGGGCATGCATTCATGCATACATATTTTAGCATTTTATGACGGTATCCATTTCAATCAGATTCGCAGGGAATAGCAAGAAAAACAACAAAATATAGCGAGTTTGACAATTCACTTACCGTTCGGCCATTGAATTTGCAGAGTTTAGTGAAGTCATTTTTTCAGTTTCATTGTGTTGTGGTCAATGTGCAGGGTTTCTTTGGAAGTATGTTTATTGTTTGCTGCCCCCACTTGGTACATAAGTTTTGTTGGTTGAATACATTGTGCAAATCTTAACCGAGATTCCCTTTATGCCAAACCTGATCAGGGTACACAGTTTGATCATGCCAGTTCTAGGTAACGTTTCGATATTGACAGTTAAACACTCCATTGATAAATTTGATGATCATTTGTCACCATTTAGTGACTTGTTGAGTAGATTATTTTCAGTTTTATGTACAGAATAAATCCAAATCAAGACATTTGATACATGAACTACCTTATCTGATCAGAGTCTACTCTGCATGTAGAATGTCAGAGATTCTGTCTTTTGGGACAAATCAGTGTTTGACATCGTAAATTTTTGAATAGACCAGATTTTTGTCCAAAACTTATTTTTGTCCAAAACTTTGTCAGAATATTTACCTTCTTAACATGTAGGCCAATTTATAATGTGGGTCATATAGTTTTAAAATCAAAGTAACTAGGTTTAATCTAAGGAAACAGCTTGTTTACATGTATAGGCTATATTTTTTTTATCCAATCTTGATGAAACTTGATTTGAATGTTTGTCTTCATACAATCTATGTTGATTTAGAACATTGGTCGTGGGTTTTGATGGTGGGGGTGGGTTGGGGGGGGACTAGGTCACTAGGTCAGATCTTTACATTTTAGTGAGAAATAGCAGTTAAAGGGGTATTCACTTTTAGTGATAATTCTAGTTTGAATTATTCTGGTTCTTTTTTAAAATATTTTAAAAGGCCTTTTAATTGAATTCTACAAGTTTCTCACTCTTATCAGATTGCAGCAGAAACACTGGGTAGTTGAGCACATTGTCTGTTGGTAGCTTGCGTTGATGTCTGTTGAAAAAAAAAATTCACTTCATTGTTTTTCTACAAATACAATCACACATTCTTTTCACAAAAATTTCATGTTTTCTCTCTTGGTTCTGGAATTTCTAATTCTCAGAATTTCAAATGATTAGTTGAAAATTGTATTGTCCAAAACAGGACATAATGTTTCACTTCAGTTTTTTCTTACAAAAACAGGATCACGTTTCTTTTGCAAAGTAGCATTTTTAATTGTAATTTTTTATTATTGTTTTTTTTTTTTGTTCTTCAATTCCTTAAGTCTGATTCTTATTATTTCAAATGATTGGTTTGGAATTGTTCGGTCCAAAACAGGACATAGTACAGTTAATGTTTTGAAAAGCATATGAGAATCTTGGCAACAGAAACCTTCTGTGCAAAGAAAATTAAATTTTATTTTATTGTGAAAGCATGATTTTTTACTGTTGAAAGTGAGCTGCACCAAGCAGTAACAGGGCGTATCGTTTTTTCGACCAGCGAAGACCCAGATCATCCTGTGCCTCCGTGCAGTCTGATCAGGGTCTACGCTGTTTGCCCAAAACGTCTTGAATGCTTCTTTGAAGTACCCAGAATGTTTCCTTGAGTTGTTAGCGAAAAGCGTAGATCCTGATCAGACTGCATGGATGCGCAGGCTGATCTGGGTTTACACTGGTCGTAAAGTCAATAAGCCCAGTTTCTGCTTGACGCTGCTCAAGTATAGTCAAGGTACTAGCATTGAATGTATGTTTACCTTCTGCCTTAATTGGGGTCATAAGGAATAGAACTTGTCAGTATGACCTGCACTGCATTCACTTTTAATATTGATACATTTAAACTAAGGTACATAGTTCAGACTGTTGGAAGGAGCAGTCTGATTATGGTCTGCACTGCTGACCCATTGAAATACAGTAGAAACCCTCTAATGTGACCACTAAATAGGTGATACAGATTTGTTTTATATTGGTGGCTGTTTAATGCAACTTGAAAGTAATACTCCTCCTGGGCTTTGGGTTAGGGTTAGAAATCACTGTTCTCTATTTAGTTGACGTTTTAGAGAGGTTCTGCTCCATGTAAGAATTAATGCTCGTCTTTGTGGTTTCATGCTGTATGAACATTCTGGCTGAGTCAGCAAATTTTACCAGAGGCTGCTGGAAAGAGCCTGTCTGACATTGTTGGATTTCTTTAAATGCCCAGTTGTTCATCTGGATCAACTTGAATACTCTTATCTTAGGAGATTGTACTGAAATAATATCAGAAAGTTTTGGTCATATGTCAAAACTAGATAAACTGTTCTATTTAGATGCAGGATTTACTTCTTTGACTGGAGAAACACAGGCTTGGAGTGTTCATGGGCCAGTTGTGCACATTAAAGTTTGTGTTGTTACTAGCTCCTCTGAGCCTTACGCTCAGAGGATGCTATTACTACAGCAATTTGTCTGTTGTTGTCGTCGTCCTTTGTCATCCTTCAGCTTTTTCAAACATCTTCTCTATAAGGCCTTGACCGATTTCAACCAAATTTCATATGTAAGGTTTTTACCTTGGGATATTTCAAGTTGGTACAAATAAGGCTGATCAGAAATCTATGATGGCCACTGTTACTAAAAATAGCAAAAACGATTTAAAAATCTTGAACAGATTTCAACCAGATCTTATATTTAGCATTGGTAGGCTGTGGGTTATCAAGTTTGTACAAATCATGTCCCTGGGGTAAGGAATACCCCTCTAAAGGGTGCAGGATTTTGTGTACTTTGCATTTTTTATGCGAAATGGCATTAGATTGCTCTTTTTAGAAATTTACTCAATGGAATTGGATCAAAATTCACCTGAAGCATTACTGGCAGAAAGACTTTAAGATCTGATGATGTCATCTGTTTGTTCATTGTTCATTTGTTTGTCTGGCTGTCTGTCAATCAACATTTCAAACAGCTTCTTCTCTGAAACCCCTTGACCAGTTTCATCCAAAATTCATGTGTACGCTTTATATCTTGGGGCTTTTCAAGGTTACACAAATAAGGTCAGTCAGCATTCCAAGATGGCTGCCATTATTGAAAATAGCAAAAAACATCCAAAATGCTTCTTCTCTGAAATCGCTGAATGAATTTCAATCAGATCTTATGAGTGGCATCTGTAGCATGTGGATTATCAAGTTGGTACAAATCAAGCCCCTTGTTTAATATTTGAGCTCAACATAGTGGGCGGAGCTTAGCATACTTTGTGGTTTATATGGGAAACATATTCACGTCTCTCTGTATAGGTGCAAATATATTGCCTTGTATATGTTTATATCATGCTTTGTAAAAAATATATACCTAAAATACAGAGCTATATTGGTCGGTATGTTGGTTAGTATAGTCGTGTTCATAGTCATGCCTATATACAGGAATATAATGAGTTATAAATAAGCATGTGTAGGACTATATAAGCATATGTAAGCCTATATATTTGCATGAATAGGCATATACAAGTCTATGAGTTGGCACAGATAGAACTGTAATGACATGTAATTCAGCATAGACACACACATATATGGGCCGCAACGCGGGAAAATGAACCTTCTGACGTTTGCGACCAGCTTAGACCCAGAACAGCCTGCACATCCATGATGTCTGATCAGGGTCTATGTGTATCGCTAGTAAGTCAGTAAAACATTCTGAGTGTTTCAAAAACAATTCCAGACGTTTTAGGCGAAAAGTGTAGATCAAAAGTGTAGATCAGACTTTGAGGATGCTCAGGCTGATCTGGTTCTATGCTTTTTGTAAACATCCGAAGGTACATTTTTCTGCATTGCGGCTCATATATGTATATGTATATATATACACACACACACACACACACACACACACACACCCAGAGTCCCAAAATGTCAACTGTTTGTATTGGTTCCACTCAGAAGAGCCATATCAGGTGCTTTTTTGGGCCTCTTGTTGTAGACCTTGAACAGCTGGAGAGAATCTTGGAGAAATGTGAACTACTACAAAGCGTCTTGCTTCAGCTAGCTCAGGCCCGAGCGGTCATACAGCATGCAGGATAAAAGTTTGTTAAAAGAAAGCTCCAGTTTGTCCAGAATTGATTAATGATTGTAACTAACCTTTTGATTTCAGTGTATACTGACTATCATTTAAAAATCTTTTAATTTTTTAATGCTGTTGCATTCTTGAAGTAAAGAATTACAATATAGCCAAGCCTTTAAGCCTGTTTCATTGTATACCATGTAAATCATTATGTACTGGTGCAAAGTGTGCACATACAGTTTTGTAGTTTGAATTCAAATTTTAATTTTACAGATTTTAGAATTGTCTCAGACTCAAAAGCCTTGTGGAACCTTATCTTATTTGGTTGCAAACTTTCTGTGTTTTTGGTCATAAAAATGGTTCATTTTAACAAAAGAGGGATTTTCAGTACATTTTCTCACTTATTACTGAAGTGTATAGATCTATATATTTATGTGCATAACTTATACATAACACGATGGCTCATTCCTATACTTGACGGGACAGAGTAATGGCCTTTTAGTTGCATATGTAGGAAAAAATGGGTGGCAGACTTAGCTGTCATCCAGTTTCATGTAAAGTTTCCTATCTGACATCCAGTGACTACTATAGGTTACCTAACATAGATGAGGATTTCTTATTTTTAATTGCTGTAATTTTATATTGAGAGCATCCATGTCATGAGAGTGTAATGCGTCGCAAAGGGGATCCATCACACCAGCAGGAAACCTGTGGAAGTTAAACGTTACACCAGAAATGGGTGGCAGCTGAGCTGCCACGCATTTTGATGTAATGTTTCCTTTTCTGATCAAACGTTTCCACTACATTTTCAAGGAAATCTTTCAACAAATGCAAGCGGAAACATGTCCTTATAGGGAAACGTTTCTATAAATGCAAGCGGAAACATGTCCTTATAGGGAAACGTTTCTATAAATGCAAGCGGAAACATGTCCTTATAGGGAAACGTTTCTATAAATGCAAGCGGAAACATTTCCATGTAGGGAAACCTTTCTATACATGCAAGCGGAAACCTTTCTATAAATGCAAGTGGAAACATTTCCATGTAGGGAAACCTTTCTATAAATGCCAGCAGAAACATTTCCCTGAGATAAGGGAAACGTTTCTACTTGCAGTAATAGAAATGTTTCCAGGAAAATGTGATGGAAACGTTTCCTTAGATTAGAAAAGGAAACATTACACCAAAATGGGTGGCAGCTGAGTAACATTTTCTTACAGAGTACACTGTAAAAAGTGGGAGGTAAACGTAAAAGTTATATATAGTACATCCGAGGTTGGCGTTCGGCGCCCATATGTATAAACTTTCACTTTTTGTGAAAGAAAGAAAATAAATAAATAAACAAGCTGTGTTTGTGAAACACTAATGCCCCCGCAACGGCCAATTTTTCGAAAACTGTGACCTTGATATTTGACCTTGAACTTGACTGATGACTTTGAACTTAGTACCAACGGAAAGGTCTTGTTACGAGGTATATGTGAAATATGAAGGCCCTAAGTCTTACCAATCAAACGATATGGCCAATGTAAAAGTTTTTGTGGACAAACACATGGACGAACCGACTGGCCCCCCCATCTATCGATGCTGGATCATTAAAATGGATGTCTTAGAGCTGAATGTGTTAATTCAAGAAAACGAGACAAATGGACATAAAAATATGTACTTAGTTCAAACTTAAGTGACTTATGTTAACAGTGCAGAACATATTTAAATTGACTACTTCACCGCCACTGCATCTTAACCGCACCACCAACTCACCGTAACCACTTTTGTAACCGTAAAACGGTTGCAGATAGCTTGAAATCTAGTGGGACGCCAAGTTTCTCGGCGTCTCACCAGGATTCAAGCTATTTGCAACACCTGTATTTTACATAAAAAGATTCTGTATCGCGCTGATTAAGATAAATCGGCACCGCAACTTCACCGGAAAATTTCTCTATTCACTTATGTTCTGTGCTGTAACAAATATAACAATTAATCGGTCACATGCAGAAGCTATCCCAGACAAAAAAGCCGCCAAGGTAATCGGTGTTTTGTCTCGACACATGGCTGCCCATGACTTTGATCACCGACCAGGGACGGGAGTTCTGTAATAATTCAGTTGAATTATCTGTCAGAATTTTAACATGTTTTCCATGCAGTTTGTTTATCCAAGCTTTTAGAGCAAGCAATATTGCTCTAAGCTCTAGAACATTAATATGATCAAGCTTTTCATGCTCCGACCATCTACCACCAACTTTTTCAAAGTTTAAAACACATCCCCACCCAGAAAGGGATGCATCAGTTTGCATAACTAATTCTGGGTTTCCATGGTGAATAACTCTGAACTGTGAATTAATATTTTTTATCCACCAGTCTAAATCTGTTTTCATGGAATTGTCAATTTGCATATTTTCCTCGAAATTTCCCTTTGATTTTTTCAAAGCTGCAGCTTTTCCCTTTTCCAAGTTCCTATAATATAGTTTGCCATATTGCACAGCAGAAAAAGATGAAACTAGAATACCAATTAGAGTAGAACCGGGTAATATCGGACACTTTCGGCATCTACGGCTTGTGACGAGTTCATTGGCTCCCCGAGATTGTTTATTCTGCGGACACCAAATGGGCAAATCTATGAGAAGTGAAACTTGCACTTCGTTGTTCAGAAAAAGATGGTTATTATCGAGAAAAACACGAAAATTTGCATGGTGTGAAGGTAGTGTTGAATCGGACGCATGACGTCTTGTATCGGACACACGATTCGGGCAATATCGGACGGTAAAGTGGTCGTTGGGGTTCATCGGACAGCTTACGTTTTTTAAAAAAGGCACTCGGGGTTCATCGGACAAATCAACCTTTTTAAAAAAATATGTGTTTAAGCCCTTGAAAACAAAGAACATGCATTGCATTATTTATATTTCACACATTTTCATGGTACATTTGCAGTCGCAATTACATTCAGCCCTTAATTTGCTAGGTAAATTAAACTTTCAAGCCGAAAGTAAAACCCATGAATCTGCTATTTCAAAGTAAACTTTATGGGAAAGAGAAATTTAAACTCTTTATCAGACAGTGTAGATCCAAGATCAGACTGCAGTTTCTGTGCAGTCTGATCTTGCTCTACATTGTCTGCAAAAGGTTTTTGAGTCGCCCTTGGCAGCCTGTTCAATAAACACAGTAACAACAGTGTAATGATTCTATCTGTATTTATGTTCTCAGAATTACTCAATGAAATACTTCCTTCCATTATTCACTTTTCCTAGAGACACCCAACTTGATATGTCCAGTAAACCGTTTGTAAGTTAAATACAAAACAGCTTTGAACACCATACAATCTATCAATCTATGAAATGTGATCAAAGAAACTAGAATGTTAGAGAAAAACAAAACCTATACACAAGTAATAAACAATGAAAAATCATTAAACATTGAAATCAGAAACACAATGATTGTACATAAAACTCAGTTGTTAATAACGTCAAAGATGACCCCATTTTCTTGAAGATACCTTTTACCAGACTCTAATGTTTTGTCTGATTCACAAATGCACCCGATATTACAGCGTTGCTGGGGCCCAGGTTTGTATGATTTTACCTCTGGTAATTCTTTAGGTTTCAACAGCCACATGCCTTTAAGACCAATGCGCATTAAATTTGCAATTATCACGGCGTTGTCGCTCTTCAGGTATCCACAAGTGCGATGCCCATCTGTTATTTTTATAGCGTTTGAGTCATATCTGTTGCCTACGTCAGCTTGCAGTTCGTATCTCTCACCTACAGCAAGGTGTTTAGAACCGTAATGATGCATACCAACAGCCCACACATTGCGAATGATCAAATGTGGCATCCTGCAACGTAAAATTAATAGCCTAGGTCATATCACAGTGATCAGTGCGCCTACTCGTGTACTTCCTGGCTTTCTTGCACCAGTACTGTTACAACTATCTTTTCTAGCCAATGACTGCTTTTCTCACATGCATGGGAGGTGAGTTGCAAAGAATCGTCAGAAACAAAGTTTGCTGCAACCGGGTATCGAATCCGCAACCTCTGGGTCACGAATCAAAGCAATACATTATTACTGTAATGCAGGTAAACATCATGAAGTTTATAAGCAACGTATATCAATGGAGGCCAACGTCATAATTAAAACCATGAATCGATACGGTAAAAAGACAAACTACCGTACATAATGGACAAGATGTTTCTTTAGAGGACAAGCAAACAGATGTACACTCGAAAAAATGTTTCGCTTTGAAGACAAAAAATTGTCTATTTAGCAAAACATTTCGTCGAATATACACCCGTTTCTCTTCTTACTGCATCGACCAGCAACGATACATGTAATTGCGCCCAGTGAAAACTGTCAATCATTTTCAAGGTACAATTAAACTAAACTTTGATCCTCAACTGTTTGTGGCAGACCTATATGATAAAGCAAATTGCTCTTTTCAAACGATAATTTTGCATGATCGATTCTCACGATTCATAAACGTAAACTCTATACCTGATTATCATTCAAAAGCAAAAGCGAAAACCCGACTTCTGATTTTGATACCATTTGCACTATACAGACGTTATGGAGGACGACAACGCTGTGCTAATTTCACGGTTCTGTATAACTTATAGAGATAAATTAGTCAGTACACATCGGTATGTTATTGTCTAGTGTTATGGGTTTTGTTTTTTTATTCGGCTTAGATTTTTTAGAACTGTTTTGTACCCTGTTCAACTCTCTTTCCTTCTTTTTCTCTGCTTTGATTTTAATTTGTTCTTCTTTCATTTGTTTTGCATTTTCCTTTTCCTGTATTATTTCATCACTTGTTAAAATTCGGTGACTTGTCAATTTTCGCTTTTTGTTGTCTTGTATTTTTCTGACAGGAGAGGGAAGTTCAAATAAATGATCTATCTGAAGATCAATGTTAGAATCCAAAATAGCCTGTAAGACCTCAGCAGCCTCGGCTGCCTCTATCTCCATTACTCCGTTAGCATCGGCTTCGGCAATGATATCGACAGACGTTTGCTGAGGTATTACATTAAGTTCCTGTGTAGGTCTGCCAGCATGGTCATTGCACTGATTTTCTATAGGTTTTGTGACCTTTGTCAAATCAGGGCTATGATCAGGCTGTTGTGTTTGGCTACCCTGATGTGGATCATTCACTAGTGATTTGTGTGCCATGCCCATGTCAAATGGCAAAGATGGATTAATTGCAGTAGGAGGGATGGCCTTTGGGTTAAATGGAAATATACCACAAGTTTCAAACCCTTTTCTGATGTTGTGTTTGTTAAAAGCAATTTCGTATGCAATCTTAAACAATCTCGGAAATTCCCATTTGCATACTATATTATTTGGTGACTCTGTCATGAAATATGTACATTGTTTGTTGTATTCCTTGGACAAAGGGCCAAAAAGGGTCTGGTCTAGGGGATTTAGCCATTGTGTTGTATGGGGTGGCAAAGCAAATAATGTTACATTATTTTCTTTGGCACTTTGGATTATGTCCAAAGTTTCATGGGAGCTGTGTGAATCTAAGATAAGTAACTGGGGCCTTTTTGTGCCACAATGCTCAAGAAATACACCATCAAACCATTCTTTTCCAAGTGAGTTTTCCATCCATCCTTTCTCCTGGTAAGTATATTTGGCCCCAACAGGACCGCTTTTTAAATTGTACGCGTGCAGTGACTTTCTTGTCTTACCTTTGACAATAATCATTGGTGGGATATCATTTCCCGCTGCATTTACGCATGCAGTTATTGTAACTGTTTCGCGATTATTTCCGACCCTACCAGGTATGTTTCGCGTGCTTTTTTCGGCCTTTGTTGGTTTATGGGTCAAACTTAGCGACGACTCGTCCATGTTCCAGATCTGCTCCAGGGAATTTTGAAGATTTAAAGATTCTATAACACCCCGGAGGTCGTCAAAGTACTTTTGGATGACTGTTTCATTTAACATTCTACCGCGAACAGTCGACAATGCAGTCTGACATCGAAGCGTTATGCTGTGGCGCTTCAAGAAACCGCTTAGCCAGTCTTTTCCAGGTATACCGGATTTAAAGGGTGTCTTAAGCTTCATCTTTTTGGCAAGCTGCGCAGCCTTAACCTATAGCTGTTTGCGATCGAGGCCAAAACCCATTGTTGCCGCCTCTTTGATTTTCTCTGCAAACTTTCTTTCGACGATTTCTGGGAAGACTGTTTGTTTGCCATGAGATGGGCTCGGGCCTACTTTGCCAGACACCCGATCATGGAGAGTTGACCGTGGAACGCCAAACTGTGCAGCAGCAGTTCTTATGCTCATTCCACAAGATACAGCGGTAACAGCTCGTTCCATATCTTTGTCATCGTACTGGCAGCGTACACTTTTGCTTTTGTTTGGCATGCTGTAGCAATATAGACCATATTAAGTTTTCAAATTAAAGTAACAGACCCATATCGACGCCAAGATAGTTGAGCGAGTGAGTGAGTGAGTAAGTGAGTCAGTGAGAGAGTGAACGAACGAGCGAGCGAGCGAGCGAGAGAGCGAGTGTGGATGGATGGATGGGTGGGAAAATGGCTTAAGCAGTCAACTAAAACAGAGTAGATCTAGATAGCAATGGCTTCTTTTTCCTTCAATATTTTGACGACATATCCGTAGATACCAATTTACTGTCGATAAGTTTCCCCTATAGGGTATAGACTACTAGTGTAGTACCTAGGAAGTAGAATACTCTGAATAGAGAGAGAGAGAGACACACACACACACACAGAGAGGGGGAGAGAGAGAGAGGGGGGGGCTAGTGCGTTTGAGATGTTAGAGCTTTTTTGTCGATTCAGGTAGACTAGATCTTGATCTAATATACAGATCCATGTGTACAACTTATGCTAAATCTAGATCTACATTACATAATACTCCAAAGGAGTAACTTATTTCATAGATTCAGCTTCACTGCACAGCTGTTGAAAAAAGCGGAATCCGTGAGCAGTGTGTCCGATACAAGACTTGTTCCTTTATGTTTATGTTTTACATGCAGGGTTTCATCGGACAGGGAATTATTTTCGATTTTTAGAATAAAAGGCTTTATTTTTCACAATATAACACTTTCCGTAACCGAAAATGTAAATCTGCGAATACATAAAACCCACTTCGTTTATGGTAATAATATATCAAATACCTTTTTTAGGTCGTTTAACTTGCGGGTACGATGTTCCTTAGTTTTATGTTTTCCCGTGGAGGAAAATGAAAAACCTGCGTATTCACAACAGCGATGCCCAATCCAATCAAATTAACCCTTACATCCTAATAATTACGTCACCATGACATATGTTTTGCTTTTGAAACGGATTTATCGATAGGCTGGATCGATTTTTCCACTCTCTGTCTTTATTCTCTTTGTTGTATTTAACGACGAACGAAGTGTCCAAAGTTACCCGGGTGTCCGATATTACCCGAACCTACTCTACCTTTGCTACTTGTCTGATTTTTTCGTAATGCATCATTGACAATTTTTTGCATTCTGATATGATTCTATCTCTTTTATCTTTAGGCAAAAAGACCTTCATTTGTATGGAATCGATAATATTTCCCAGAAAAACTATTCTTGTAGTTGGTATGAAAACTGACTTTTCTGAATTAACCATAAAACCTACATTTGTCATTAAGGATTGCGTATCCTTTATATTATCCATACATGACTGATATGAATCTCCACATAAAAGACTATCGTCTATAAATCCACTGTTAACATGACCTTGATTTCTTAATTTGGCATACACTGGTTTGAGCAATTTTGTAAAAATTCTCGGCATACATGCGAGCCCATTGGGACATGCTGTATACTCAAACAACTGATTTTTCCATTTGAACCTGAAATATTTTCGTTGCATTTCTGATAAACCAATTGAGTAATATGCATGGCGTAAATCAACTGATCCCATAAAACAACCCTTGGTAATCAAATTTAAACTGTTCTCAAAAGTATCCATTTTGAAATGGCAATAAGGAATAAATGTATTCAATTTTTTCAGATTTAATATCATTCTGTGTTCGCCATTTTTCTTTGGCCTTACAAAAATTGGAGACATGAACTGACCCTGTTCGTACGCAGCTGGTACAATTACACCCATTTGAAGCAATTTGTTAATTTCCAAATCAATTTTATTTTCATCTGCCACATTGAAATTTATTTGACCACAACTTTCATTTTCTTCTAAATAAAATTCTTCTATGAATTCAACTTTCAAATTTCCAACAATACCCAAAATCACAGGATCACTAGTTAATTTACGCCATTCATCTAAATAGAATCTTAATCTACCAGCTTGGAATTTGTCTAAACCTACCTTTGGTTTTATTATTTTTGAGGTGGTCGACCCACTGGGCCCCTTCTCACATAGTTTTTTGATTGTCCAAAGGACTGTGACTGTCCCATTCCATGTGGACTATATCCTGAACCATAAGGTCTACCTCTTGAAGGCCAACCACGACCCCTAGCTCTGCCTCTGAACTGTGGGCCCGATCTGCCCTGTAATTGCTACCTTTCTGCAGCCTATTTCCAATTTTATTACTATCCTCTATTTCTTTAGCTTGCTTACTAACATCGTCACCAAATAATTCAGTGGTAAAAGGCACAGCATGATTACACAAATGTGCATACTCCTCTTTAAGATCTGGTTTTAACAGATCTCTCCTGGTCAAGTTAATTTGAACATTGGTATGCCCTAGCAGGGCCAGCACTTTATTGCACTGATCAATAATTGGCGAAAGTTTCGGGAATTGGCTCTCCATGCCAGCCATTTCATTGACGGATTTCACTAAGATAGTTCCTGCCTTGACAACCGAAGTTTCAACATTTTGGAGTTTTTTGTCCGTTATTCTAGCTCTATGAGACACAGCATCCCAAATTAATCTATTAGTTCTGACCACTGATAGCCCTGGACAGTTAACAGGTCGAGGATTGGTCTCATCCTTCACTAATTCTTCATATCGTTCCTCATCAATTCCTTTTCTAAACAGTTCATTGATATTTTCAGCCAAAGCCTCGTCAATTTCTGCGTCAACGTGTTCAATTTTTCGGAATTTTTTGGCAAGCGACTCAAACCTACTCCGATCCTCGGCCGGTCTTTTCGACGTCGATAACGTCGCTTCATTCGATCCAACAGTCGAACAGCTAGCACTAGGGTGATAACTATCATCCAATTCACCTTCCTCATAGTGCGAATCATCATAAAAGCCATCTCCGTAATTACGATCGTCATATGAAAGATCGCTCTCCATTTGATCGAGCCTAGAGCTCAACCCGTCCATTTTATCATCCTGCTTTTTCAGAGTTTCTTGCATAGACTTAAGTAACGCAATAACCTGTGGGTCGGTTTAAACAACCGTTTGTTCATTACTAGGTTTACAGGGCTTTTTGGCCGTCTGTCTGTCCCCTTTTGGCGTTTTTTCCTTAGCTTTCTCCTCTTTCAGCTTCTTGTCCGCCATTTTGGATAAGTGTATTCGACCAAGTGTTTCGATATAACTCCAGTAAAAAAAGTCGAATCCAACAGATTCGATCAGTTAAACTCCCGAAAGGAGTGTCTCCCGATAGGAGCAACAATTTCAACAGAAATTTGTTGAATGTTATTATCATTCATAGATGATTTATCCCAAAAAAGATTTCCACTCTTCTTTAGGTGCTTACTTCCCGCGGCGCTAGCACTAACTAACTTGCACATGCGCGGCACAATCTCATTTAAGACCGATAGTGATATGACGAAATAGAATTCAGAATGGCCTCCCCATACCATCCTCAAACAGGAGGTCTTACAGCACACTTCAATAAAACATTGTGCACCATGCTGAGTGGTTTAGTTAATAACGAACATGACAATTGGGATGACAAGCTGACCTCTGCGACTTTCGCATACAGAACCACATAACATGCCAGCACACAAAAGACTCCATTCTATCTTGTCTATGGTAGGGAAGCCACACGTCCTGGGGAGTCAGATCTTCCTAAGGAAAAGGAATCCACTGATGGCATAAGTGAGGACGAGGCACTAGCAGCCAGATAGAATGCTTTTGCAGACGTACCTGAAAAACGGGGGTGCAGGACAACTCGCCCCAAAGACAACTCGCCCCAAGACAACTCGCCCCACCAGAATCTCGCCCCAAGACAACTCGCCCCACCTTCAGAAGACAACTCGCCCCAAATTAGGGGACAACTCGCCCCACATAGAAGACAACTCGCCCCGCTTTTGTTACTAATTCTTAATATTTGTTAACAAACATATATATTTGTAATAAATTGTTTATATATATATATATTGATGATTAAAATCTTTTTTTTCTAGGATTTTGAATTGATAAATGTACAAGTTATTTAACTCTTTACCCAACAACAAAATCTTAGTCTAGTCAAAATTGAAAGCATTTGCAGATGACAAAATAAACGTGACTCAAAATTGAGGAAAATCGACTTTGGAAGAGTTGAAAACATTGTGCGAATAGAAGAAATTGCTGAAAAATGCTCCTTTTCCCACAGTGTTTTCAGAAGGCTTCTTCCTCGGGGTCGTAAAAAAATAGGGCTTGGTAAAGGGTTAAACAATCTAGTCATAGTCTGATCTTTGATCTACACAGTCCAATATGGACCAGTTTTCATTAAAAGATAAAAATTGAAACGGCAAAATTTCAATTTAGTTTAATAACTTGGAATGTGTCGCCTGCAAATGCTTCAATTTAGTTAAGTCTAAAATGTTGTTATTAGGTAAAGGGTTAATTAGATACATGTAATTCCAAAAAGTTACCTCTACCAAAGTCTGACACAATTAAGAAATTACTTTGACGCAACCATGCATCTTATGTTAATCCTTTAATAAAGATTATTGTCGTTAAATCAGGTGTCAAATTCATAATCATGTTTTCATACCAAGCGTGACTTAACACCCTTGGCGGAGACATTACAGACCGTAATACGCTTCAATTATCACTTCTTAACTGACCGAGTAAAGAAGGAAAAGCATAAACAAAATAAAGGTGACTCAAAAGCGGAAATTTGACATAGGAAGAGTTGAAAACATTGTGCTAAAAGGAGAAAATGCTGTTAACCAGCATTTTCTCCTTTTCCCACAGTGTTTTCAGAAGGCTTCTTCCTCGGGGTATTAAAAACCGTGATTTCCTTGGTAAAGGGTTAAACAATCTAGTCATAATTGGGGCATCAAGCCCGAAGCCGTTCACTTATTTTTTTTCCTCTCTCAACGTTGACCACTGTTTCAGTGTCTTTTGTGTGTGTGTGTATGTGTCGCCTGATCATTGTTTTTATGGCTGTTACCATATGTGGGAGAGCAGCCAGTGGCCCGAGAAGAATATTGTGTGAAAAAAATGGTAATATCAAGACAAGTTAGATAGGTGCATTGGTCACTGGGGTATAACTGAAAAGGCACTCAACATGACATTAACTCATTACCAAACGACAATATTTTAGGCTTGTCCAAATTGAAAGCAGACGACAACATAAATGTGACCGAAAATTTGAAATTTTGTTTTGTGAAGGGTAGAAAACATTGTCTCCGGAGACCATGTAACATTGATACAGACAGTAAATAACATACAATCAATCAAATATCTACTATATTTATTAGGTAAATGTTCGAATGGACAGAGAGAGAGAGACATGTCTCTCTCTCTCTCACACACAATTGCATTTAAAAATACACAAATATTTTTCCTTTTAACAAATTTCAAATGAATAATTTCACAAATTTTGCATAGTACTGGAAAGCACAGATCGGTTTAATGGCTGCCGCGATGTAACTAAAATAATGCTGAGAACGGCATTTAACCCCATACAAAAACTCAATTAAACCGAAATAATGTTTAAATCTTTACCAAACAGCAAGATGTTGGACTCATCCAGATTGAAAGCAATTGCAGACGACAATATTAAAGTGACTCAAAAATTGAAATTTGTTTTGGGAAGGGTTGAAAATATTGTGGAAAAAGGCGAAAATGCTGGTTACCAGCACTTCCTCCTTTTTTCAAAATGTTTTCAAAATGTTTCTTTCACAGAGTCGTAAAAACATAGGATTGTATGGTAGAGTTAAGTCAGGGTTTAACATACAATTACTCTATTAATTAAAATGAAATATGACTTAAGACAATCAATGAATTAATCAATCAATTATCTACTATAGGTAAATGAGAGACTCATCCAAATGGAAAGCATTTGCAGACGACAATATTAAAGTGACTCAAAATTTGAAATTTGTTTTGGGAAGGGTTGAAAATATTGTGGAAAAAGGTGAAAATGCTGGTAACCAGCATTTTCTCCTTTTCTCAAAATGTTTTCAAAATGTTTCTTTCACAGAGTCGTAACAACATAGGATTGTATGGTAGAGTTATGTCAGGGTTTAACATACTATTACTCTATTAATTAAATTGAAATATGACTTAAGACAATCAATCAATGTACAAAAATATATACAGAAGTTCAGATTAGGTTTCTTTTTTTACGCCACAACGTACACATTTCCACATTTTTTAAGAAGCTGGTTCACAGATAGTTCATTATTTTCATAGCTTTCCCATAGACGGAATAGTTGTCAATGGATTGCTCTTGTTTTTTTTCGTTGGAAACGACGAAGTTTTCCTTCGGATACCGTTTTGATTTGTGTGGGTAGAACACTAACTTCTTTGTACAGCAGCAAGATAAGAAGATAGAACTGGAGGTTCCCCTTCTTTGCTCGGCGATTGATGCGATGATGCCACCCCTCGCAGTCATTATTCGTACGAACGGTTTGTCCGTAAACGCTCCACGATGACACGTTCCATACGTTGCTTGTCAGCCATGTATCTTCGACGTAGCTCAATAATGATTTCACGTGTTCGGTTCGGGCTTTATCTCGAAGTCCATCAAATGCCAAGCGGATATGTTCGGGTGGCAAAAATGGCAAGGCCATCACTTTTCTCACGAACTTGTACACGTCATCGCGTCTGCTGTAGGCAATCTATAAAAAAAAAAAAAAAAAACCAAATATAGCGATTACATAACTGACCAAGTTTTAAGTTACTTCAGACGGCTTTCAAAGTAATAAAATCCTTAAGTAATAATTTGCTCATTTATCGTTTCCTTTAAAATGATGTTAAAGTTAAAATAAGAAAACCTGAAATTGTTACAGTACGACATATCACACTTTAAATACATAATGACAATGCTCTTCATATAAACGTACCTGAAGACCCAGCTGTTGGACCTGACGCCAAACGGCTTGTCCCCAGTGGAATGCGCAGCCTTTTATGTCTGGTTCGTTAAACACACTTTTAAGACCCTGCCACAAACCCGCTTCAAAGTCGGCTACGAACCTTTCTACCGCTGGTTGGGTCGGGAGTAGTCTGACGACAGCTTGAAATACCTACAAGATAAACGTTTTTTTTTTTAATCCATTGTTAAAAAGCAATGACATCAAAACGTTAAAAATAAGTTTTGCAATTCATACGCCATATGCAAACAGCAAAACTAAATAAGTTGGTCTTCACATATATGCGAAGTACATGTACATACAAATGTGCTGATAAGTAACAACTACCTTTTTGTAGTCTTTCTTGCTCTTTCCAGACATCAGAACGAAGAGTAGTGGGAGTTGTTTCATGTCTTTCCCTGATTTTACAAAAGCATGTATAGATAGTAGCTGACAGAATGGTTTACTGACAATTTTGAAAGTGCCGTCAATGTACCACGTTTTTGCTGTATTGAGAATTTCCAGCTGCTTCGCTGTGGCAAACAGATGTCTCCTGCCGTGATACTCCACCTCACCCCTATAGAAAGATTCGGGAATGCTCTGCTCTAGAAATTCCGTGTTGAGCTGAAAATAAAAAGTATAGTAATGAGCCATTCTCTGGGAAAAGGGAGCTTTTGTCCACCAAATTGATTGACAAAATTAGATAAATTATACAATGAGAAAACTAGGAAATGGTTGTTACCTGAAATGTCATATCCAGAGGCTCATCAGGTCTTTGTTTCTGGCGAACTCGATTGCAGTTTCGAAGTAGATTGCGATAGGCTGGTCTTGCAGCTTCAGGTTCTCTGTGGTCAGCATGTTGTTCAATAACATGGTCAACTAACACATGTGCTGGATCAAAGACATTATTGACTGCCGCATATTTTATCTGCAAACACATACAATTATGATGTTCAAAAGCAAATAATGGCAAAAATTAATCTTATATGTTTGTATTGTTAGCTTCCTGGTAAAACCGCTGAGAAAATTTTATAAGATTATAAGCATTCGATTTTCTTCAAAATCGGAAGATCATTAAAAAGAAAATATAAAGTTCCTGAGAAAGTGTAGTTAGCACAACAGACTTAATCTTTACCTTTTGCTCCATTTCGACTGCCTTCAGAATACCCGGTTTGGCTGGATGTGTGTGGGCGCCATGCTTCATTGTAAAGGAGTCACCCTGTTGTTCGACCGTCACTGGGCATGTTGTTGTCTTATTCCGGACGCTGCACCGCCACACTGTGTTATTCGTTGTCTTGTTTTGTCTCTTGCATACGAAGGTGAAACCATCGCTCGACACAAGTTTCCTTTTCCCTCTCTGGCTAGCATTTTCCATTAGCGTAAATGTAACTGTTGCTTCATCCAAGTCGTTTTCTTCCATAGTTGGGTCTAGTATGGACCTGAAAAATTATGTAAAATTTAAATATGGGTGTTCATACAAATATATTGAATGCTCAATAATCATATACATTTTATCAAAAAATACCATTCAAACAGCAATATTTGGAATTTTGCTATCGGACTCAAATTCTTTTATTTCTTTCATTTAGCAGAATAATGGTCAAGAAACCTTAACTTACTCTTCCTCAACGTTTGGTGGACGACTGAATGGTACATCCCCTATGTTGAATGAGGAGTTGTCTTCAACCGGGACATCAGAATGTTCAGATGGACGGGGACTGATCACACTAATCACGGGTATTTCTTCATTTACAGGGTCGTCCACTACCATTGTAATATCGGACCAAGGCCGAACGGGTGGGGCAGCTGATATTGTTTCCTGAAATGACAAAACATGGGAAATGGATAAAATTAGAAAAAAAAAAATACTGGTATAACTCATGGATAGCTAAGGGGATAAATCAAGTAAAAGCTTACTTGCCACATCTCTTTTGTTTTCATTTACCAAACGGACATAAGAGAGCGGCGTAGAATAGTCCATGTTTTAGAGAGTATACTGTTTTGCTTATACGAAGGATCAGTTCTGCGATGATAACCCAAGTGATTTTTACAAGGGCGCAAAGACAAAATAACGATTACAAGCATACCTCCACATTGGCAGTAGACTCGGCCAATGGCACTGACAAAAAACTGTCGAGTCGTCCCATACTTCGTCTCTCCCCTACTGGCGACATTGGAATATCTAGATTGGAGTCAACTTCCGAAATGTCGGTCTAAAACAATATATTAATATCATTATTAATAAACTGATTATATTATCATTCTTGGACAAGCAATTCCAACGTACAGAAACAATAAATTTATAGCCCTCGTAAATTATATAACCTGTAATTGTAATCGAATATAGAATAAAAAAAAGTTAAACATCATATTTTACCTCGCCACGAAGTGTATGAGGGTGTAACATAAAGGAATCTTCTTCAAGTGTTTCCAGTTCTCCATCTGTGTCTATAGTCGGAATACTAATGCAGCAATCTGCGCAAATAAAATGGAGCTCACATTTGTTTTTCATCGCAGCTCGGTAGTCATCTTGGGAAATGCCTACAATAAATTAAGGAGCCGAAATATTGTAGTTTCATGCTGGTATAGAAAGAGCCAAAAATTTTTGAGAAATGCTATTGATGATATAAACAAGCCAGGCAAATTTCATGAAAATGACCTCAAATGCAGACTTTATCGCATAAACGAGAAATGAAAGTTTTCAGCTTCAAATGGCTACTTTTCCCATACTGTTTGTTGGGTTTTTTTCTCAAAATCTATAGGGTTGGAGCTATTGATAAGATAAACAAACTCTGCAAGTTTCATGGAAATCTGACCACAAATACAGACTTTATTGCGTAAATAAGAAATGGAAATTTTTAAACTGAAATGGCTACTTTTCCCAAACTATTTGTCGGATGTTTTTCAAAATCAATAGGGTTAAAGCTATTGATGAGATAAACAAACTGTGTAAGTATCACAAAAATCTGACTAAAAATGAATACTTTATTGCGTAAACAAGAAATGAAGGTTTTCAACTTGAAACGGCGTAGATTCAGATCAGACTTGCAAGAATTGCAGCCTGATCACAGATCCACACAGTTTGATTACTAACAATAAAATTACTGAGGACAGCGTAGATCAAGATCACACTTGCAAGAAATGCAGCCTGACCCCACTCTGATTACGAATAGTACTGGAGATGTAAGCTGTTAACCCATTACCATACAATCCCCACTTTTGACGCCCCTAAGAAAGAAGCCTTTTGAAAACACGATGGGAAAAGGAGAAACTGCCGGTGACCAGCATTTTCTCCTTTTCCCAGTGTTTCCTACCCTTCCCAAAACAAATTTCTATATTTGAGTCACCTTTTATTTTGTCGTCTGCAAATGCTTTCAATTTGGATCAGTCTATAATTTTCTCGTGCAATAAGAGTTAAGTGTAGGTCGCTTGGGTTAAGATCAGACTTGCAATAATTGCAGCCTGATCCCAGAGCCACACAGTACGATTACGAATAATGCAAGACATTTAGGCAGTTAAGTGTTGGTCCGTTAAATTAATCATCTGATTACGAATAATACCAGAGATGTAAGCTGTTAAGTGCAAGTTCAAGATCAGACTTGCTTATCATAGTTTTAAACTAGAATATTCTACTTTTGATAACACTAAAATTAATTTGCATTTCGTTCTGGTAAAACCGTAGGCCATTTAATCCTAACTCATAAAGACAAGATTTGATTTGATATGCCAAATTATTTTCCATTGTATGTATTACGAATTAATGATCTAATGAAGTATAAAGGACAGGTAAAAATAACATAAAATAAAGAATAGATAATTAAATACCTGTGTCACATAAACGATGCTGCCAGCGTCCGCAGGCGTCACATGTAATGGCATGCTTACGCCCTGTTACAGGTTCCTTACATTTAATGCACAAATCAAACATTATTAAGATGTATGACACATATCACCTATGTAAGCACTGTAAATCCGAAGCACAAATTGATTGAACGTCAATTTTTGGATGACCATTTATACGAGGGTTGTTCTGGAAGTTCGTAGAATTTTTTTATAGGACAAGTTATAATCGCAGTTTAATAAAATAGAATATACGGGCACAAATTTCAGATTTTATTCTATCCATTCCCTGTGTATTTTTCTAGTATCTTAAATAGCAAAATTTTCCTAACAGAAATAAAACAGCATGTAAGTCATACCCGGAGCACGCCGACGTCATAAATAACGTCAAGCGTCATTTAAGTCCAACGAACGTCGCACTTTCTCCACATAGTCACCCGCAAGATCCACGCATTTCCGATGCCTGCTTATCCACTTAGTGTACGTTTCTACATACCACTCTTCAGAAAATGACGACACAACTGCTTGGGCTTGTTTAGTAAGGTCGTCAGCTGAATCAAACCGTATTCCGCGTAACTGTGCCTTGAGCTCCGGGAACACGCGAAAATCCATGGGGGCGAGGTCAGGACTGTATGGTGGGTGCTTCAAGACCTCAAAACCCAGCAGAGTGATCTCTAGCTGTGTAGATTCCGCTCGGTGTCCCGGTGCATTATCCTGGTGTAGTATTACTTGGTCATGGTTCAAGTGGGGCCGTTTCTTCCGTATCGCGTTAACGAGATCCCGCCTCAGAACCTAAAGAAAGAAATGCACGGTTCATTAGGTTTGCGTAAATCAATATCTCATTTTTTGTTATTTATTTGATTGATTTATTTATTTATTTAGATTTATTTATTTATTTATTTATTTATTTACCTTAGAATAGTATGCCGCTGTGACTGTTTGGCCCTCTGGAATTCGGTGCTGTAATAGCATCCCGTGCCGGTCCATGAAGTAAACGAACATCTGTTTTCCTGCGCTTTTTTGGACCCGAGCCTTTTTTGGTGGAGGGGTACGCGGGGTTTTCCACACCGATGACATGCGCTTAGTTTCCGGGTCAAAGTGGTGCAGCCAGGTCTCATCCGTGGTGATAATCCTGTCTAAAAATGCATCTCCCTCTGTTTCGTAGCGGGTAAGAAACTCCTGTGAACATCGCACCCGGCATTCTTTTTCACTTTCCTTGAGCAATCGGGTCACCCAACGCGCACTAACTTTAGACATGCCCAGTTCATCTGTTAATATCCCATGCACCGTGGATACCGAAACATCGAGTTCATCTGCAATCGACCTGACAGTAATTCTCCTATCACAATTTACCATGTCTTTCACTCGATCCCTAACTGAACCCACTACGACGGCCGGCTGACCAGATCTAGGATCGTCCTCAATAGAATCACGTCCGCTTCTAAAACGCGCATGCCACTTATATACAGTAGCTGGGCTGCATTTTTTATATTTTCCTGTAGATTTGATCATGTTCAGCGTTTCTGTTGGTGATTTTTCCAGCGCGACACAAAATTTCACAACACTTCGCAATTCGACATCGCCGGTAGACGTCATCTCTTCCGGTCAGCGACTTTTTGATATCTCCTTCAAAATCGTGTAGCTCGTTTGAAAGAACCGAAAACGTTATGAAATTTGCAGGAAATGACGTCATGACATTGTGTCAATGATTGACGTTTTCGCGCCATTTTGATGCCAATAGAAAGTATAAAAGATACAATGTAAAATCTGTTATACTATGTTATACATTGTTAAGAAATGGACTGCTCCGGTATCCCGATATTGTGTTGCTAGGGTTACCGCTATTTTCGGTTATTGTTGATATTTTCGAATAATCTTTTGGAAATGTAGTCACGGTATGTTTAAGTACTTATACCTTGATATTTACCTATAAATTACAAATAATATGGATTTTAGAGCAAAATTCTACGAACTTCCCGAACAACCCTCGTACTAAACTTCGGCGGTAAATCAAAGATTATATTCAAAACAATAGAACTTTTGGACGTGTTATTAATAAGATTTATTTTTAGATGATAGTTTGTCTTTAATTGGATGTAACAAAGACCAGTCCTTGGATCAAAAGACCTCAATTAAAAAAATCAGTGTTAAAATGGTTTAATTAAAGAAATCAAACAGAAATTAGTGGCAATACTTTGTCAAACAATCTTGCTGATTAATAAATCTTGCTGACTGTTATTAATTTCTTACTTTCATTTACTGGACAGACAAACGGACGGACGGACAGATAGATAGATAAATAGATAGATAGATAGATAGATGTTGCTGATTACTTAATCTGCAGAGAAAGACACACACAGACACATATACAGACAGTTAAAAATATATAATGAAAGAAAGCAGAATGACTCACACGAAATGTGACGTCTCTTTTACCCATTCGTACTTTCTTTCATCCCTGACTGACAAAATAACGTTATAAACCATCAATCAATCAATCAATCAATCGAGATATCAATCAATGCATCAATCCGTGCTCCCTTCAATTAATCACAAAAGGGGGCGAGTTGTCTTCGATGTGAGGCGAGTTGTCTTCGATGTGGGGCGAGTTGTCCCCTAATTTGGGGCGAGTTGTCTTCTGAAGGTGGGGCGACTTGTCTTGGGGCGAGATTTTTGTGGGGCGAGTTGTCTTGGGGCGAGTTGTCTTTGGGGCGAGTTGTCTGTCATTCAAAAACGGGAGGCCTTTGGCAACATTAAACAAAGCCAATGCCGCCAGAAGTATCATGATGCCAACATGCCAGACAATTCTTTTAACATAAATGATAAGGCGTTGCTACACATTACAAGACAAACGACTCGTAAGGAAGAAAAACTTGAACATGGTCCCTATAAATATCAGCAGTGCTGCCAAAAGGAGCTTACAGGCTTTAGGGAAGAAATTGCGTCGTAGATGAAATAAACTCAAGCTATATAAATCAGAGGAGGACCATGAAGACAATGAACGCAGATCCCACAGAACAAGCGCCTTCCAGAGAAGAGGATGATAACATTTTAACAGCTTATTGACAATGATGAAATGAAGAGGTAAAGAGCTGCAATCAACTTTAATCCTTTAGATTATGACTGGATGGTGCAAAACAGCTTCAAATTCAAGGAAACTGTGGAAAAGCAAGTTGTATATGGCAACAGCAGAGCTATGAGAAGTGATGCAAAGCCCAGCAAAGTTGTAAAAGTCAAATGCGATGGTAAATATTTACTTCGAGCTCTTAGCCATGTCACACTTGGGGTTCAAAGATGTCACCGTGCCGTAAGAAATCAAATAGTAGAATACTTGTGTTCACACGAGGACATTATGAAGAAAACCGACCAATGGCTAATTATGTGAAGCAGACAAAGATGGACCGCCTGGGTACGTTGGGAACGGAGACCGAAATACTAGCCTTTGCTACAATTACCAATACCGTAGTACATTTTTACTGTCGAAGTGGCATGGACAAAAAAGTATGACTTCGATATTTATAAGCCACTGACAACAACAGGTGAGAGTGAAAAGGCCATCTACCTGAATAATAAATCTGGTAATCACTTTGAGCCCGTGCTAGATGTGGAAGGAATGCTTTCTAGGCATGTCAATGAAGATAAAACCCACGACAGTCATTTATATCGGCAAATGACACTGTTTTATTCTAGTAACAGCTGTTCTTCTAATTATATTGGCATGGAAGTCGCAAAAAGCAACACTGACAATCAGTGCAGTCCAAGATACCTGTAAGCCGCCAAATTAATAACAAATGCTATGATCTCTTGCACTGTAGAACAATGTTACTAAGCTTCAGAGACACAAGAATCTTGGACGCTGGTGAGATGCCAAATAACTTAGCGTCTTACCGGTATCCAAGCTACTTGCAACGGTTTTAAACGGCCAACAATATTGAAAATGGTTGCATCATCGACGGTCAGTATGTCAATTCAATTATGTTTGGTACTATCTGCGCTACGATATTTTAAATTATTTTGCAGTTAAGGTAAAGGAGAAAAATACCAGTTCCCGTTTCACAAATCTTCGTGACGTGACTTTTTATGTAAGTTTATTTTACGACATTAAAAAAAAAAAGAGTACAAAATGTTCAACAATATCTCAGGCCATGCATTCGACAATTGCAGTTAGCAGCGATTGTCAACCGCAGTGCTCGAGATAATTGGAGTCTTTAGTGGCGATTTATTTCATGTCGTTAAAATAAACTTACGTAAAAGGCTGCCTTACCAAGCTTTGTGACACGGTTCCTGGTTGTTTAAATAACGATTTGTTGAACCAATACGCCTCTGAAGTTTTGACCTAAGACTTGATTTTAAAACTGATATTCTCATATACATGTATAAAAAGTAAAACATACTTGGTCAAACTTTATCAGACTGTTTGATTAATTTACTATTCGCTTTGCAGTTGGGGAAGCGCGACCAGAGTACCATATGCAAACAACTTGGATCCGGATGAGGCACCGGGTAACTCGGCGCCTCACCTGGACCCAAGCTGTCTGACAATCGGACTACATTTTCACCAACTTCGAGCGACTTTGAAGGACCTTGAAAATTGAAGCAGACGAGAAATTTAGCAGACGACAATTTAATCAACACGATAAGGGTCAATGGTTTGAGAACGATATATGGTTATAAAGGTAATGGTGTACTTTTGAAATGAGCGCGGTAAAGATTGAGAAAACAAGATGTGTTTGTGAAACACTAGTACCCCCGAAACGGCCATTTTTTGAGAAATGTAACCTTGATATTTGATCTTGACCTTTGCAGATGACCTTGACCTTGGTACCAGCAGTTGCGCATTGATGAGATGTGCCTTCATACCAAATATGAGCCTTGTAACTAAATTAGGAGTAATGGAAAAAAGTTTTAACGTTAAGTTTGTGCAGACAGACAGACGGACGGACGGACAGACGGACGGACAGAAAGACCGACAACGGTAAAACAATATGCCCCCGATCTTTCGATGCGGGGGCATAAAATGCATTCGCAAAACGAATCTTTTAACGGAACAGATGATTCATGGAACAAACTTGTTTTTATCACAGCATACTTCAGATTTGAACTCCTTTAGCGTTTCGGTAGCGCTTGTTTTGAATTACAGGAGTAACGCGTCGAACCAAGGAAGCATACTCGTACAAGTTACGCAGTGGGTACTGTTGCATTCTATTCCACTCATGAATGCTTGAGCGCTGCTGTCAGTTGATAGATATTGACAGGCTGCAGTTGACGAAACCACCGTCAAAAATAATTCCAGGTGTGTTCAATAAGGTTGCAGTCTGGAGAACACGCTGTCAAAGGCTAACATTAATCCTGGTGATCCCTAAAAAATAGCAGTGGCAAGAGCAACGTGAGGGCGGGCCTTGTCGAACTGAAAGGACGTAGAAACAACAACAATGCGTTATATCAGCCCTGCGTTCAGTTAAAAAAAAAACATGTTGGCCACAAACTGTCGCAAACACCTAATGGAATGCTGCGTTTGCCGCGCCCAAGATGATGTTTGGTTGCCATAGATATGTTTACATGGTTACTGATGGTTGCTCTTACGGCTAGCGCTTTCGCATTTACCTCAGAGTGGTGATTGTCCACTTCTTTATGAATCATATAAAAATAGAGTAATTGGTAGTTTACTCGACAGGCAAATTTACGTAAATGTTGCCATAACATAGAGATATGAAATATCTGCATACTAGTCTGTTCGGATAACTATCTTCTCATTTGAACAGGCCATGATTGACCTTTTTAAATATAATTACGACTGAATTGGGCAAAAATATGAACTTAAAACTACATAAACAGAGAAATATTATCGATATCAACTCGCACAAGTACAAACAATTTTATTAAAGGGCAAGAGTACTTCAATTTCTAATTCTTTACGGTCGGCTTTAAAATAATTAACACTTGTCCACCATTTTTGTTTGCTCGCGTATCACCTTAAAAACCCGTTTGGTTGCGAACGTTAGCCGCGAACAGAGTGTTCAGGAACTGCTTGCAAACGTTTGCAAACGTTAGCGAGCGTTAGCCTTTACTGAACGCAATGCTGGTCGGGCATAAAGATTACCTTGGTGAACTAGTTTTTGGGACTTGCAACTATAACTGATGGCTGTGTGTATTAGAAGTAAAGTGTTCGTTTAGCAGTGTGTATGGGTAGCTTTGGTTCAGTTGGCAGAGTGTATTAGTAGTAAAGTGTTCGTTCAGCAGTGTGTAAGGGTAGCTTTGGTTCAGTTGGCAGAGTGTATAAGTAAAGTGTTCGTTTAGCAGTGTGTATGGGTAGCTTTGGTTCAGTTGGCAGAGTGTATTAGTAGTAAAGTGTTCGTTCAGCAGTGTGTAAGGGTAGCTTTGGTTCAGTTGGCAGAGTGTATAAGTAAAGTGTTCGTTTAGCTTTGGTTCAGTTGGCAGAGTCACTGCCATGAACGTTCCGAAAAGTCTGCAGATTTTGTGCAGTCTGATCTCGGTCTATATTGATCGAAGGCCACAAAGCACTTTCAGACTGCACTTTGGGTGGTTTGAGTAGGCAAATTATTTTTTTCTTCTGTACAGTACTGCTTTGCAACCCAGCGACCACGGAGATGTTTTCTGTCGGCGGTACATTTGAAAATGATACTAGATATACCATTAAGATGGCATAAACCATAATAAATCATATCATTCAGTAGAGTGTTCATTTAACAGCGTGTATAAGTATATGTGGTTCACTTCGCAGAGTGTATATGTCAAGTGCTCACTTTACAGTGTGTACCTAACCGGAAGTGGTTCTATTCGTAGGTTAAAAGTCAAAGTCTGAATTTCAAAGTTTCTGACCGCCTGCAATAATAAGGACACCAAATAACATAATTCTGTGAAATCAGTTTTTTGAAATCAAGCCTCAAAGTATGAGTGTCTATTTCGTAGGTTTTAAGTACAAGTGTTCACTTCGCACCATATGCACGTATGTGTGTGTGTGTTGTAGATACACATATTGTTTGTCCTTTTTTTTCTCTTAACCCTTTCCCAAACGACAAATTTTGGACTGGTCCAAATTGATGGAGTTTGCAGACGACAATTTTAAATTTGATGAAAATGGCAGAAAGTTCTCAAAAAGGGTAGAAAACACTGTGGGAAAAGGAGAAATTGCTCGTTACGAGCAATTTCTCCTTTTCCCACAGTGTTTTCAAAAGACTTGTACAGCAGACACGTGAAAACCAGGGCTTGTTTGGGAAAGGGTTAACTGTTGTTTTTTTTGCAAGAAATGATCTAATGTACCTATAAGTTTAATTGTTGTATTTTGACAACTGAAAGCTCAGTCTTTTCTGCACCTCTTTACTTACATGTAGCCATTTCAACTTGTTTTTGTATCAACATCAATATTTTTTATAAGATTTCTAGTCCAGTAATTTTCTATTCTACTTTTTTCATGATTGTGTCCCAAGATTGTTATGTGATGTAATTTGATTTTGTTTATTCTATACTGAAAAGAAGGAAAAGGAAAGAAATACCTGTTTGAAAGAATGCCATTTTACCAATATTATCATCATTTTTTTTTTTTTTTTTTTTTCTTTTTTTTCTTGTTTTGGCAACCCTTATATATATAATATTAATCTTTTCTCAAACAATCACTTCTTTTCACAGCCATTTATTCAATACTTAGGTAAACATATTGGGTAAAGTAGAAATTGCTGGTTCATTCTTATGTGTAGACATGAAAATTTACATTGCCATTTGCTTTATATTCAGCTCCACTGGCCAAAGGCCAGAAGAGTTTATGTGATGGCGTGGTTCCGGTCTGTAAGTGTCAGCAAACAATTCTTTTTAACAAGATAAATTATACAATTTTCAGAGGTCTCTTTACCCTATCCAGGAATGATTATACCATCATAAGGAAAGTTCCTTGCGAAAATTTAATTGATCCTGTCAGAATACCTGGGAAAAGGGGTCCACAATTTTCATTGGATTCTCTTCAAACTTTCATGAGGAAGGTTCTTTTGGAAATTGGGTTAATTTTTTTCAACCAAAAAAAAAAAACCACACACAGAGGAAAAGGGACTAAGAGAAATTTACCAGATTCTTTAACACATTCAAGTTCAGTTTTTGTCAGGTTCTCTTCAAACTTCATAGAATGATTGCACCATCATAAGGAAGGTTACTTTTGACATTTAGGTGAAGACATTAGAAAACACAGGAAGGGAGGTCTAAAGGAGCTTTGAGAGCCAGTAGAGTGTCTCGGACCCTATGCCTCTTGTAGTTCTCTCTGTTAAATTTTTTCATTCAAGGGTATTTTTTATGATATATATATAGTATTTTCAATAAATGTTTATTTCATGCACCTGGACTGCAATTATATAACTATTTTGGTACTTTACATTTCACAAACAATCCCTTGTTTTCAAAGCCTTGTGAAAGAGTAAAGAAAAACAACTTGTAACAAGCATTTTCTTTTACCTACAATGTTTTTGAATGTAAGATGCTTTCTGTTGAATCCACATCCCTTTTGAACTGTGGTCAGTAGGCTCTTTCAGTTTGGAGGCTAACATTTTGTCATCTTGTAAATAGGTAAATGAAGAATTTACACAATCTTTGACTTTGAATTTAACAAAGGTTTTTAGCTACTATGGTAACTGTGGCACTTCTAAAGATTTTACTGCTTAAAGTTTTATATGCCACAACTTTGGTAGTTGTTACTGAACCACCTTAAAATCATATTTGGGGTGAAGTGGCAGCTGACTACAAAAAAAGTTTTTTAGTCACAGACCCTGATTTTCTTAACATACCAAAATTGACAAATAGCAAATCTCAATCTTGTGCTCATCAGAGCATGAATTAACCCTTGCAAATTTGTATTTTGATAATCTTTTGGAAAACCATTTATTTTTATATTGTCTCAAGCCTTTTGTTTGTTTGGTTGCCATTTTTTTGTAAACAGTCAATTTAAGAGGGTTTAGTTATTTAGGGTACATGTAAAAGTTCTTTATAAAACTTATAGTGCTTTCACAATAGTTGTAAAGCATAATCTTATACTCCCTAACATTGATATCACATGTTATCTGTTGTATTGAATAATTACAAGATAATGAATCAAGGTTTATATGTCTTTCATAGATGAAGCTAAACCTACTACAAGCTGATTCAGTTCTGAAACATAATCATTAGTTACATACCTCCAGTTTGAAAAAAAAAACCTCAGGAAGTTGTCAGATTTACAAAGTATGATGAGTGAATGTTAGTGATTTTTTTTTTTAAATCAAATTTGGTTATACCCAGTAAGATTTACAAGATCTTTCCAGAAATAACAAACAAATTTTAAAAAAAGCTCTGTCTTCAAGTAAAAGCTCAGGCTTTTTTTAGCTCACCTGAGCATGAAGTGCTCAATGTGAGCTTTTGTGATCTTGCTGTGTCCGTCATCAACTTTTACCTTGTGTACGCTCCAGAGGCCAAATTTTAGGTCAGATCTCATAAAACTTGGTCAGAATGTTTCTTGATATCTCAAATGAGTTCGACAATGGGTCATGTCCGGTCAAAAATGAGGTCACTAGGTAAAATCTTAGAAAAAACCTTGTACACGGTCTAGAGGCCATATTTTCAGTCCGAAACTCCTGAAAGTTGGTCAGAATCTTTGTCTCAACAATATCTTGGACGAGTTCAATAATGGGTCATGTCCTGTCAAAAACTAGGTCACTAGGTCATTCTTAGAAAAACCTTGTGTATGCTCTAGAAGCCACCTTTTCAGTCCAAAACTCCTGAAATATGGTCATAATGTTTGTCCCGATAATATCTCAAACAAGTTCGCTAATGGGTCATGTCGGGTCAAAAACTAGGTCACTAAGTGAAATCTTAGAAAAACCCTGTGTATGCCCTTAGAGGCCACAATTTTATTCCAAAACTTCTGAAAGTTGGTCAGAATGTTTGTCTTGATAATATCTTGGATGAGTTCGATAATGGGTTATGTCTGGTCAAAAACTAGGTCACTAAGTAAAATCTTAGGAAAACCTTGTGTACGCTCTAGAGGCCACATTTGTCATCCCAAACTCCTGAAAGTTGATTAGAATATTTTTCTTGATAATATCTTGGAAGAGTTCAATAATGGGTCATGTCCAGTCAAAAACCAGGTCACTGGGTCAAATCTTAGAAAAACCTTGTGTAATGCTCTAGAGGCCACATTTTCAGTCCAAATCTTCGGACAGTTTGTGAGAATGTTTGTCTTGATAATATCTCAGAAGAGTTCAAAGATGGGTCATGTCGGATCAAAAAGTAGGTCATTAGGTCAAATCTTCAAGAACCTTGTGTACTTTCTAGAGGCCACATTTATAATGCAATAACCATCAAACTTGGTCAGAATGTTTTTCTTGATTATTTCTTCGACCAGTTTGCAAGTGGATCAATCGGGGTCATTAACTAAGTCACTGAGTCAAATCTTTGAAAAAACGTTTTCAGTCAAATACTCATAGAAGTCTTGGTAGAATATTTATCATAATATCTCAAATGAGATTAAAAATGGGTCATATTTGGTCAAAAGACTCAGGTGAGCAACTGATGAGCCATCACGGCCCTCTTGTTATGATATGGTCCAAGTCTAATCCATGTTTCCTTATTTTATTTTATGAAACTTTTTTTTTAATTGTCATCATTATCTTGTAATATTTTCTTGAAGCTGCTTTAATTTTGTACCAAGCATAATTGATAATGTGCTAATAGTTTACTTTTTAAATAAATAGTTTATATTTTTCAATTTGATTTGTTGTTGTTCTTAAAGTCCACTATAATGAGGTGTTTTTATTCTGGAAAAAAAGCTGATTCAGTTAACTGCTGGAGAAGTGTTCCAAATAAAAAAATCTTGACAACACAAATGAAATTCAGTTGCCTTTATGCAGTAAAACAACGTATTGGATTACAATTACATAAAAAAAAAAAAGTATAACCTAATATCAGAGACTTACATAAAGGGGTTTTCCATATTAGCTTGACTACTTTGGAACATAAAGTTGAGGTATTGTCATCACCTTGGTGTCCACTGAGTATGGGTTGGCTGTTTGAATGCTGGACAACCTTAGAACTTCTATTTCATTATGAGACATTTTGTTGTTGAGCCTGTAGCTTTCATTGTATAATCATCCATCTGTATGTATTGTCTGTATGCAATCATGAGCATAAATCCAACCTTTATTGGTGAATTTCAGAATTATTTAGTCATTTTGTTTACCACGATGAAGTGATCTTTTGAGTCGGTCCATTGTCAAGGTCAAATGGCTTAATTAGCCTAAATTAGCTTGTCCTGAGCATCACTCTTATATTTATACTTCGACTGGAAAAAAAGAAGGGTGTACTTGTTCTTGATGATTAGATGTGCCACTTGAATTATTATTTGAGGACACAGACCTTCTAAATCTTCAAGCCCTTCAACAAATGGCGATTTTCAGGACCTTCAGTCCTTTGATTCTAAGGTTAAAATTAATGGCAGAAACAAGGTTGCTTCAATACCGATGATAATTTAGTGTTGCAATTTCATTTAAATAGTACTCACAGATACATTGAATGAGACTACACTTGTTAAATAAAAAGGTTAACATTTCAACAATGAAATATGATTTTTCATGTGTGGCCCCCAGTTTGCCCCACCCCTCATCTCAATGTCTGTGGGCAAAGCTAGATTGAACACTGTAAACCCTTTTGACTTACACCAATACAAAATTTTGTGGTAAAGAGTTCAGCAATTTAACCATAAAAAATGCACAACAGTGTATATGCAGCATTTGCTTACAGTCTATTATTGCAGAAATACTTCTATCCAGAAACTTGTATGCACAAGAAGCAGAAGAATTTTACTAGGTTTTTTTGAAAATGCAGAAATTAAAAAGTATTTTTTCTTTTAGTAGATCAGCAAAAAAAGCTGCTAACTTCATCACCACTTGAAAACACATACCAGGAAAAATACTGATTATTTCTGCTGGGTATGAGATACATACTTACCCTTCATGCTGGACACAGCCCAGATTTCGTCTCTGTGTTACTCAATTTAAGCTATTGAGTGCCATTATTTATTACTCATGAATACCGAAATTGGCGTGGATTTTCGGAAAAGACGGAGGTTGAATCACACAATCATGTGTCCTATGATGAACACGGCTCATGAAATGGAATGAATGTTAATCCTCTCTACAATACACAGAATCACTATATGGTCCCATGTTTACATTGTCAATTATACACCTGACCCACACAACAAAACTGCCATCTTTATTTACTGTAATAGTTGCGGAGTCTGTTTTTGTTATGTGTCTGTATATCACCCCTTCCTCAGTGGAAATATCCCGAGTCAAAATTTCAAATGAAATATCTCTGCTTTCTGCTTTGATGAGAGGAAGAGTCCACGGGAGATCAAACTGTATATGTAAATGATATTCCAAATCTAAAGTTGGACTGGTACCTTTTGGATGTAAAATTTTGCATGTTACATCTTTTACTTTGGACGGAGAAAAACTTTCACTGAAATGTTGCTGTTGTATTTCATTTCTTTGCAGCTGATCCAACTTCTCTACTGAAGATTGTATATGGGAAGTAACTACAGTCACATCTACAAGAGTATCTTGATAGATATGATACAACCAAGATGGATCTGAGCAGCATAGATGTGGAGGTACATCTGTTTCAGAGAGAATCTTCTCCCTTTGTTTCTCATCTAAGTGGTTAATACCTCCTTGTTCTGCTGACCAGTCAGGATGTCCGAGAGAATTTTCTTTTTTCTGATTGGCCCATGCCATGTACACAATATCTTTTCTACCAGTCTGACATAATGTTTTATATGGTGTATAGTTTTCTGGATTCACAGCATATGGAAACATTTCAATAAGAAAAGAATACGGCCTTAGAAAAATGCTCAAAATCAATAATGACCCATGCATCCCTATAATACCTTTACAGTTTCTTATATAAGATATCATTTCAAACAGAGAATGAGTCTCTAAACTTAAGATAACAACTTTGAGTCTAGATCTCCTCACAATTTCAAGCATCAAATCCACTTCATTCAGAATTTTTCTGTTTTCTTTTCTAGTCAGTAACACAATAAAGTCTGAATCTGAATTATCATCAAGCTTATTACCTAAATGGTTAAAGATATATTCAGTGGTAGAGTATACATGTTCATAAGTGAGATCAATTGCACTCAGTGGTCCCTGAGGAGTTTTAAAACCATAATCATACCAAATAGTTATGGATGAAAGTCCAATGGTTACATCACCAAAACAAGTTAAAGTCTTTGAAACTTTTAAATCATTGTTAAATTTCAGTGGATAGGTAGAAAACATTTCATAAAATGTATTTATTTCTTCTTCATGTTCTTCTTCAGTGCTGTTAAACACAATCAACTGTATATCAAATTTATGAGATTTATTTCCATGGGAAGCATATGATAAGTATTTCAAGGTGTGATGCAATGGAAGGATATCATCGTGAAACATATGCATTAAATTACTTGGCAAGAAACGCTTGAAAACCAGTATTTTACTGTCAAGCCACCGGGTGTTATACTGTTTGGAATATTTACTTGGTAGTACAGTCACTGTTGCTTGCATGGTGTTGTGTTCTTGCACTGTTGATAAATCTAACTTTATGGATCCTTCTGTACTTTCAGCATTTTCCACAATGCTGTCTTTATCTCTAAACATGACAAATTCATCCACATCTGAATTATAACATAAATTCATAAACTGACAGAGTCTGTTGTTTCCATGATGACACCAGACAGATGTAACTATATGACCTTTTTTGTTTTTGAAGGTCAAACCACTTTCTTTAGTCTCACTTGATTGGCTTTGACCTCCACTCAATTCACTTTTGATTTCACTCTCCTGCAAAAGAAAGTGCCATGAATAAGCTTAAAATATATATTTCCTACACCTGATGACTTTTTGTCTTGGTGCAGACATCTTTTGAAAACATTGCCACAAAAGTCAATGACATTCATAACTAGCAATTTCTGTTACCAAAATATCATTGTGTATTTAAATGTTAAATTCATCCATATTGATAATCCATATTCTACAGTTATTTGATGCAAATTTATTTCAGGATGCCCCTAAAAGTATCACTTATAATGCAATATACTGTACACAAGCATAAAGAGGATTTAGATATCAATCAAAATTAGTTTACATTGACATTCTAAAACGAGAGGGCCATGATGCTCCACTTGCTTTTAATTTAACCTTTTACCAGACGACAAAATTTTAACCTTGTCCAAATTGAAAGCATTTGCAGACGACAATTTCAGTGTGGCTCAAATGGTGCAATTTTTCTTTCATCAGGTAGAAAGCATTGTGGGAAAAGGAGAAAATGCTGGTTACCAGCATTTTCTCCTTTTCCCACAATGTTTTCAAAAGGCTTCTTTACCAGGGGCGTTAAAAGGCGACATTGTGTGGTAAAGGCTTAAGTAAATGTATCGTATGCTTAGCTGGTACTGGCAGAGACATGAATCATAGGAAGTCTAATTGGCAAAGATTTTTCATTGAGAAAGTAGCCTAACTCCAACCCTCAAAAAAAGAAAACAAGAGGGCCATGATGGCCCTGGATCGCTCACCTGAGTCAATAGGCCAAACATTCTGACCAAATTTCACAAGCATCTGACTGAAAATGTGGCCTCTATAGCGTGCACAAGGTTTTTCGATGATTTGACCTAGTGACCTAGTTTTTGACCCCACATGACCCAATTTTGAACTCGTGTGAGATTTTATCAAGCCAAACATTCTGACCAAGTTTCATAAGTATTTGACTGAAAATGCGGCCTCTAGAGCGTACACAATGTTTTTCCAAGATCTGACCTAGTGACCTAGTTTTTGACCCCACATGACCCAATTTCAAACTCGTCCGAGATTTTATCAAGACAAACATTCTGACCATATTTCACAAGTATCTCACTGAAAATGCGGCCTCTAGAGCGTACACAAGGTTTTTCCAAGATTTGACCTAATGACCTAGTTTTTGACCCCACATGACCCAATTTCGAACTCGTCCGAGATTTTATCAAGACAAACTTTCTGACCAAATTTCACTAGTATCTGACTGAAAATGTGGCCTCTAGAGTGTACACAAGGTTTTTCGAAGATTTGACCTAGTGACCTAGTTTTTGACCCCACATGACCCAATTTCGATCTCGTCCCAGATTTTATCAAGACAAACATTCTGACCAAGTTTCATGAGGATTGGACTGAAAATGTGGCCTCTAGAGCATACACAAGGTTTTTCGAAGATCTGACCTAGTGACCTAGTTTTTGACCCCACATGACCCAATTTTGAACTCGTCCCAGATTTTATCAAGACAAACATTCAGACCAAGTTTCACGAGTATTTGACTGAAAATGTGGCCTCTAGAGCATACACAAGGTTTTTCGAAGATTTGGCCTAGTGATCTAGTTTTTGACCCCACATGACCCAATTTCGAACTTGTCCGAGATTTTATCAAGACAAACTTTCTGACCAAATTTCACTAGTATCTGACTGAAAATGTGGCCTCTAGAGTGTACACAAGGTTTTTCGAAGATTTGACCTAGTGACCTAGTTTTTGACCCAACATGACCCAATTCCGAACTCGTCCGAAATTTTATCAAGACAAACATTCTGACCAAGTTTCATGAGGATTGGACTGAAAATGTGGCCTCTAGAGCATACACAAGGTTTTTCTAAGATTTGACCTAGTGACCTAGTTTTTGACCCCACATGACCCAATTTCGAACTCGTCCGAGATTTTATCAAGACAAACATTCTGACCAAGTTTCATGAGGATCGGACTGAAAATGTGGCCTCTAGAAAGTACACAAGGTAAAAAGTTGACGACACACGACGGACAACGCACGACGGACGACGGACACAGCATGATCACAATAGCTCACCATGAGCACTTCGTGCTCAGGTGAGCTAAAAATGCAAAGATTATGTCGTTGAATATAAGCAGGTCCAATCAATTCATGTTCATACAAAATATCAAGGAACTCTAACAAAGAATGCTTTGGCAAGAAGATTTCAAAAACTTTATTGTCTGAAAACATTTTTTCAGTGGCATGAATGGGACAATACTGGGACAAAACACTGAATGATACAAACCTCACTTCATATTAAATATTCAACTTATCTGAGATTAACAATCAACATCATATCTCTCTCACTGAAAATTGAATATTTTCTATCCAAAAACTTGAATACCCAACACCAACATGTAATAGTGTAATTTGATAAAGGATAAATAAAAAACTTCATAATCTGTTATAAGTGAAGAGGAGCTAATTCCCTTGATCAGTATTATGAGCTTTAGTCATATCAACTTCATCTACTATAAGATTTTATATTTTTCACTATATATGCCCTTGTATTGCTTACTTCATTTAACCTGATCCTAACCTTTATGCTGAATATATAAGTAGGCACATAAATAGAACTCCAACTATTATTCGGGAAGTTAAGTTCGCATTCTCTGAAGTTACGGAAAAATTGAGCTAGGTCTCTGTATATACAAAGGTAAGCCATTTAATTCGCGCATACCGTATGTAATATTTCCGTGACCATTCGGGGCATATACCAAAGACAGCCCTTTGGTATGCCGGAGGTAAAAGTTGAATTGTAATTGATGTAAATGATTTTGATCTGGGTCAAGTTAAATGATGGGAGCCAGAGCTTCAGACGGAGGGAGTGATTTTGATTTCAAAATTGAAAATATTAAAAACTCTCCACTAAACCCTATGTTATGGGTACTCATTAGAATCGTCTCATCAAGGCGATTCTAATGAGTACCCACAACATTGGTTTTGGAAGAGAAATAATGGATTTAGAATGCTGCCACTCCCTCGTATCTGGAGCCCTGGGAGCTATAAAATATGTTACCCCTAGGGCTATAGTTATAACAATCTTGCTAAAGGTTTACTATATGATGCAGCAGCTACATACAAAATTTGGTAAACCTAGACCTTCCTGTTAGAAGCCAGAAGATTCTTTTAGGATTCGGTATATAAGCTCATTTAAAATTTCTGACCCCCAGAGCAGAGCAAATTTTGACCTAAGGGCTATAATTCGGACAGTGGAGGTCTACTAGATGAAGCTGCAGGCTGAATTTGGTAGCCCTAGGCCATACTGTTTGGAACAGGAAGACTCTTTTAGTTTTCAATATATAAGCCCATATAAAACTAGTAACCCCTGGAATTTGAATAATCTTAGTAGGAGTCCACTTGATAAAGCTAGAAGCCATATTCAATAGTCCTATGCTTTATGGTTTAGAACTAGTAGATTTTTAAGGTTTTTAAAGCCCATTTAAAACTTGTAACCCCTGGGGCTGCCCAGGCCCCTGGCTATAATTTGGAGAATTTTTGGAAAGATCTGTAAGATGAAGCTACATACAAAATTTGGAAGCCCTAGGTCTCATGGTTTTGGACAAAACCATTATCTTTAAAGATTTTTTTAAAAAAATGTTCAGTTTTGTTGCCATGGCAATCACAGTTTTCACTGGAATCTCATTCTTTGAACGAATGTGAAGAGGGCTATGGCAGGATCATTTCTGTGAAGTTTCATCAAAATTGGATCGGTAGTTTCAGGAAGATGCTTGAAAGAAATGTTAAAACACATAAACATACGACTGGCACAGGGCTATGGGCATAAGCTTGCTGGTCAGTGGCCAGTTGAGCTAAAAATGATCACAAAAAGAACAAACCCCTTAGTACAAGAAACAACAGGGCAAAAATGAGGTCAGTGCCTAGCTAGTGCACTGCACACAGTAAAACTGATGCATCAAACATTTTGTAAATAATTGTCTACCAAACCGGCAAATAAATACTTCTCATTTTCTCAATGGGATATGTACCCTTTAATTTCATTTTTTTTTTTAGATTTCCATTGATTGAATACTTTACGTTGCTTTCAACATTATTTCAGTTATACCATTCCAACAGCTCACATATTCATGTTTATCCTGGGTTTCACCAGTACTAGGCTAGGGCTTTGAAGTATTTTGCCGAAGGACACTCCCACAAAAAAACCAAGTGCTTCCACCAATGCTAGAATACAGTTGGTTGTATTGGAGTTTAACACCGTTTTAACAGCTTAGGTCTTATTACGATATCACGGCAGTCAGTGCACCTACGCATGTGTTTCTGGCTTTCCCACACCAGAAATGACACAACTTTCTTTCCAAGTCACCGACTACTTTTCTCACATGCATCAGAGATGACAGGCAAAAATTCACCTGGAAGAAAGTTTGCCTCAACCTGGTATCACACTCACAACCTCCAGATCACTAGTCAGATACAGTAATGACTGAGCTACCCTGTGTCATCGGGCAAGACACTTCAGAGCCCTAGCCTAGCACTGGTGAAACCCAGGATATACATGAATATGTGAGCTATCACCGTGATATGACTGAAATAATGCTGAAAGCGGTGTAAAACACCTTTCAATCAATCAATCTGAACAACCTGGCTGGGCACAAGAATACGATGGCATCTAGGTTGCGTGTCCTACACTTTACCGCCGAGTTCACAGGACCCCTTTCGATTTTGCACCAGAATTTTGCAGTTGCTTGTGGGAACGTCACATGATCAATGACACAGAGCCATGTTAATTACCGAATTTCACCTAATTAACACTTCCTCCCTAACAGTAGCGCCCCCGCTATATTTCTTAGTCCAGGGGTTTCTATACAACCTCTACCCCAGCGTTTATTCTAGGCAGCGGGATTGCGGGAATCCCCCAAACTTTCTGACGCCGTGCGGGACAAATCCCCCACTTTTAATCATGTCGCTATATTATTCAAAATAGTCTAATTTTTCATACTCTCGGAAGTTTAGGGTCTCCAAATAAAAACAAAACACATTACTGGAAAGAGAACTTTCTAGTGTTCTGCTTTTAATAATGTTTGAGAACCAGTTAAACTGGTACCCGTTGTATCTCCCGTAACCGTCCGATAGACATACGAAGATCGGTAACAGGCTGCCAGTTTAAGAACCAGTCAAATTATATGTTTAAATTGCGGTCCCCGAACAACCTTAAATCACGCAGCCAAAACTTCTGATGTCGGACAGAAAATCATTTAGAAGAAATACTTTTTTTGTTTGAAATAGATGGTTAATCTACCAACCATTATCATTTTAACTTTGGTATAAAAAATGTTTGTGGATTTACATAGTTCTGTTTGACAACGTGACTGATTTGTTAATGTCCAATCGAAGCCGTAAAATAAACACGCCTTTTTCTGTTGCTCTTAGTAACGGTATGATATCAACATTTCTGTCATCTGAAATCTTGTTTTACTGGACTTGATATGCTCGTATTGTGTAAAGCATGGTATAAAGAATACTTTCACCACTGGCAACACCAATTTTTATACGTCGACATCAAGGCACACTGACAGTGAAGACCATAAGAGTGCCTTACTTGCTCAGTCATCGAGCAAAGCCTTCAAGAAGTCAATTGAAAAAACAATTTTCAAAACGGAAGAGGCCATTGTTAGTGCAAATGAAACTGTGTATTGGCTTGCCAAAGAAAACATCGCTACAGTGAAATATGCTTCTTTATTGGATTTCTTGGACAAGCAGGGATGTGAAGCAGTGAAATCATTTATTAATTTATTCATTTATTGCATTACCTTATAATCCCCCACATTTTTTGAAAATCCCCCACATTTTTTCAAAGCATGGGGGCAGATCCCCCACTTTTTTCAAATCCTAGAATAAACACTGCTACCCACACCCGACCTTATCTTAATAAAGACGACTAGAGCAACAAACTTCCAAACACAACATAACTTCACTAAAACTTTTCAAACGAAGACTTACAGAAATCAATAATGACCAATATTTCATATATAAACTTACCGGTAAGGGGTCTGTATAATCCTAATTACTTCACAAATCGATGCCATTAAAACCTGACTATCCAAATACACATACACTTCCAATAACAATATAAACTTCCGGTAACACAAAATTTGTTAACTAACTCGGAAAAAACTTTAGGAAAGTAAAGCATTGAATACCAGTGACCAATAGTCATGATATTTAATGTCCAATTAAATCATGACTGGCAGTAAAATCGATATTCTGCATTACTGCATATACTGTGAGTTTTTAAAAATGGCAGTCGTTTTGCACTCGGCACTAAGTAAAGCTTGGATTCAAAGTACCATACTTACTCTGACAGTGTTTAAATTTTGGGAAATTGGCACTGAAATAGGAGCGCCCTGTTGGTGTTTTGCATGGTACCCCAACACGTTTATTAGGTGAAATACGGTATGTGGAATTGTATTCAAACAGGTACAAAGTAAGGATATAGAGGACATTTCTTTTTTTTTTTCAGTGAAAGATTGAGTGGTGCAGGAACAAGTGAAAATATTACCAATGATGTTCACGAGATGAAATAAATTTTGATCTTTCACCGACAAAAAAAAAAACCAAATATTCTATTTATTTCATGCTTCTAACCCCTATTTTGTTGGAACTTTCATAAAAATCTAGTACAGCTGTTTTCGGTAATTCCCCATGGCATACCCCCCTCACATAACAACGCATTACAATATTACATAAAGCATGAGAAATGTAGCGTAAGTTACGTCATATTTCCCTCCATTTGAATGGCATGCACCGACTACCTAAGTAACTACATAGTGTGCCGGAATTGCTGTTGCGCCTTCAGCTGAAGTGTTAGAAAATATAAAATTGGTATTTTCACTGATAGTAACTGTCAAATATATCAAACCATAACCCACCATTATTTCTCGATAAACTACCAAAAAGCATGGAATAACCAAAGCGTTGAAAGCACTGGTGTGGCATTTGTCAAAGGAGCCATTGTGTGGAATTAATAATTTGAAAAAGTAAACAAACAATAGTGTGGGACAAACAAGCGCGGACGAACAAGCAAAGGGACGAACAAGCCCAGGGACGAACTGGTTTTGGGTCGAACACAGTCAGGAAACAAAAGTTGTTTGTATCATTGCGCCAATAGAAGGCTATTGCGGGTATAGATATTTTCAATTAAAAAAGAAGTAATCCCATGATCGATGTACTAATCCAGTTTATTTAATACGCCGTCCTTAATTTTATATCCGAGTTCTAGCGAAACACTTATTTCTCTCAGAAAAATTGACTTTAATTGGGTTTACTTCCTTCGGTTTTGCACAAACTACGATACATGATTTTCAAACTACCCTATTGAACTCACTGTGGCATTGTCTTCGACAAATGCCACAAAAAAGCATGAAATAATAATGTAATATCTGACATCACAAAAAAAATCAAGATATCGAGAAACCAACATCAATATGTAAACACCAAAACTGCACTCTTTTACCGAATGTAACCATTGTTTCTTTACAATGTGATGTTCATCAGTTCATCAATAAATTCTAATTTACATCAAAACACCAGAATAGGCTGCTGTAACTATTTACCACACAATCCCGAGATTTAACCACATTCGACTAGCAATCCCCGGCTTGGCCAATTTCTTTCCGAGGATTGATGACAGTCATTGCGACAGGATTCATTCCTCTCCCACCGCTGACCATTGTTTCAACAATGGCTATGTGGAAAAGCAGCCAGTGGCTTGGAAAGAATATTGTGCGGAGTACTGGTAAAAGAAATTCCAGGAAAGCATGGATAGGTGCACTGGTCACCGCGATACAACTGAAATAATGTTGAAAACGGTATTAAACACCATACAAAACAAGAGGACTATGATGGTCCTATATCGCTCACCTGAGTACTAAGCAGTACAGGTTAACAATGAAGATAAATACCAAATACTGAAGTTCAAGGCCACATGATTATGAAAGAGAGACAACTCACAACTTTAACAGAGGTCTAGGCCTTTGGTCACCAGAAAATTTTCTTATAATTGCACGAAAGATACCTAGGTACAAACGTCTAAGCCCTGCGGCTGGACCTGTAATGATCCCAGGGGCATCTTGTGTGCAAAATTTCTTGAGGTCCACAAGGTGATGCTTCATGCAAAGTATCATAGCTCTAGGCATTTTGGGCTTAAACATAAAAAGATTTTTCAGTCTGCATTATATATACATGTAGATGCTACAGAGTAAACCAAGTCAAATACAGCAACTCTAATTGATGGGCAAATAACTCATGTTGTTTGGGTCTAATAAGACCCATAATCAAAACCCATCCAAGATCTTATGGTCATATAAATTTTTACCAAGTTTGGTACTGACTGGTATATATTTGTAGATGCTAGAGTGTAAACAAAGTCAAATATGGAAATTTTGTCCAATTCAAGGGCAAATAACTCTGGATGTTCTAGTTCATACCCATAACTGAACTCTTCCGAGACCTTATGGGAATATATGTTTTGACCAAGTTTGGTACTGATTGGTCAATATTTGCAGATGCTAGTGTGTAAACAAAGTCAAATATGGCAAATTTTCTAATTCAAGGGCAGACAACTCAGACAGTTCTGGTCCGATTAGATCCATAATTGAACTAATCTGAGATCTTATGATCACACACACTTTGACAATGTTTGGTGCTGACTGAGTAATATTTGTAGATGCTAGAGTGTAAACAAAGTCAGATTCAGTAATTTTCGCAAATTCAAGGGCAAATAACTCCTGATGTTCTGATTGGATTTGATCCAAAATCGAACTCATCCGAGACCTTATGGACATATACATTGTGGCCAAGTTTGGTACTGATTGGTCAATATTTGTAGATGCTAGAGTGTAAACAAGAAGATTTTTAAAGATTTCCCTCTTTATCTCTATGTGAAATCCGAGAACCCACAACATAGGGCCAATTTCAACAACAGCGCCATAATTTGAAGTATTTTGGTAGAGGGCTATTAGATGATGCTACATGCCTAATATGAAAGCTCTAGCCCTTACGGTTTGGGACAAGAAGATTTTTAAAGTTTTTTCTCTCGGTTGCCATGGTAACCAGAGTTCTTCATGGAATTCAAATCTTTGAAGTATTCTGAAAGTGCATCACCTAAAGATCATTTCTGTGAAGTTTCATTGTAATCTGTTGGGCCGTTTCAGAGGAGAAGATTTTTTGAGTAATTGTTCACGGACGGACGGACGGACGCCGGACAACGATCAATCACAATAGCTCACCCTATGTGCTAAGGTGAGCTAAAAAACAATTTGACTAGCATTTTCTTCTTTTCCCACAATGTTTTCTCCATCTTCGAGAGCAATCAAACTATTTGAATCACATTATAATTGTTATCTGCAATTGCTCTGGCTATGGGCAAGTAAAACAAGAGGGCCATGATGGCCCTGTATCGCTCCACTGGCTTATAAATATAAACCATGAAGAAAAGTCTTCACTATATAAGCCCTTATAAAACTTTGACCCCAGGGCTACAGTCGGACTAAATGGGGAATATGTGTATTAGAAGAATAACATGCCAAATTTGGGAGTTTTTGGCCTTATGGCTAGCAACAAGATGGTTTCTGAACTTTTCCCTCCATAAACCCATGTAAAACTTGTGACCCCTGGTGCAGGGCCAAACTTGATCCTAGGGTTGTAACTTGGGCCCTCTTTGTAATTGTCCACTAGATAATGCTATAATTATACAAAATTTAGTAGCCTAAGCCTTATGGCTATGTACACCAAGATTTAAAAGTTTTCCCTATGTAAGCCCATGTAAATCTTATGAACCTCCCCCCCCCCCCAAGCATGAGGCCAAATTGACCCCAGGACTATACTTTGGGCACTTTTGGTAGACCCCAATTAGATCAAGCTAAATGCAAAATTTGGTAGCTCTAGGCCTTATGGCTAGGTACGGGAAGATTTTTAAAGTTTTCTCTATATAAGCCTTTGTAAAACTTGTGACCCCTGGGGCAGAACCAATTTTGACCCCAGGGCTATAATTTCAAGAAACATGATAGAGGTCTACTACATAAAGCTACATGCCAAATTTGGTAGCCCTATGCCTTATGGTTTCAGACAAGAAGATTTTTAAAGTTTTCTCTATATAAGCCTTTGTAAAACTTGTGACCCCTGGGGCAGAGCCAATTTTGACCCCAGGGCTATAATTTCAAGAAACATGATAGAGGTCTACTACATAAAGCTACATGCCAAATTTGGTAGCCCTATGCCTTATGGTTTCAGACAAGAAGATTTTTAAAGTTTTCTCTATATAAGCCTATGTAAAAATTGTGACCCCTGGGGCAGAACCAATTTTGACCCCAGGGCTATAATTTCAAGAAACATGATAGAGGTCTACTACATAAAGCTACATGCCAAATTTGGTAGCCCTATGCCTTATGGTTTCAGACAAGAAGATTTTTAAAGATTTCCAATATTTTTCAGTTTTGTTGCCATGGCAACCAGAGTTTTTGAAGGAATCAAATTCTTTCAAGAAATTCTGAAGAGGACCATGGCAGGATCATTTCTGTGAAGTTTCATGAAAATTGGATGGGTAGTTTCAGAGAAGAAGATGTTTGAAATAAAAGTTAACGCACGGACGGACGGACGGACGCACGACGGACACCTGGCCATGACATAAGCCCGCTGGCCTTCGGCCAGTGGAGCTAAAAATTTGTTGTTTGGTATGAAATGAATGCTGTAGCAATGACAATCATTAGTCCTTGAAGAAAGCTTGAAAGACCTGGGATTCAAACTCACCACCCTGTATTACAAGCCCTGTATGTTACTGATCAACTTACCCAGATCTGTAAACTCAATTTGAGAAATTTAACCCTTTACTGCACAATGCTGCCTTTTGACGCCCCTGGGAAAGAAACCTGAAAACTTTGTGGGAAATTGAGAAAATGCTGGTAACCAGCATTTTCTCCTTTTCCCAGAATGTTTTCTACCCTATCAAAGAAAAATTGTACCATTTGAGCCACATAGAAATTGTCATCTGCAAATGCTTTCAATTTGGGCAAGGCCAAAATTTTGTCATCTGGTAAAGGGTTAACTCTTTACCACACAGTGGTACTTTAGACCTGAAGGAACAGGCAGACAACAATGTAAATGTGGCTCATGTGAGATTTGTCCTTGAAATGATACAAAAATTTGTGGGAAAGAAAGAATATGCTGGTATCCAGGATTTTCTCCTTTTTCCCCAAAATGTTTTCAAAGGCTTTCTCCCACAGGGCTGTTAAAACATAACTTATCTCTTTATCAAATGACAAAATTTTAGACTTGTCCAATTTGAAAGCATTTGCTGACGACAAAATAAATTTAAGTCAAAAATTGAAATTTGTTTTGGGGAGGGTAGAAAACATTGTAGGAAAAGGAGAAAATGCTGGTTACCAGCATTTTCTCCTTTTCCCACAATGTTTTCAAAAGGCTTCTTACTTAGGGTCATAAAAAGTCAGGATTGTGTGGTAAAGAGTTAAGATTATTAGACAAAGGACTTAACTCTTTACCAAACAACAAAATTTTGGACGCTACTGAATTGAAAGCATTTGCAGACAACAAATTAAAAATTGTTCAGAAGATCATCTCTGTCTCTGATAGGGTAAAAAACATTGTGGGAAAAGGTGTAAATGCTGGTTACAAGCATTTTCTCCTTTTCCCACAACATTTTCAAAAGCCACCCTCTCCAGGGTCATGAAAACTAGTGCTTGTATGGTAAAGGGTTAATTAAAATGGAAAGAGCATGAACTCGAACAAGATACAGTATTTTCACTGACACTCCAGCCTTCTAAACCTTATGCCTAAAAATCCTACATAAACACAACTTGGGAGATAAATGCTTTTAGCAAACAATGTAGGAAAAGCAGAAAAAATTATCTATTGTTGAGAATATAGCTACCAGTTTTATTCCTTCTCCCACAATCTTTTTTACCTTCAAAGGACAGAGAGTAACCCCCTCAAAGTAATGCATAAAACCTTTACCAAACAAAAGCAGTAACAACCCTGATGACAAAGGCTTTCAAAAAGTTGTGGGAAAAAGGAGAAAATGCTATATATACAGACTATTATATTGTATTAACTTTCCTTGGTGCTTGTTTAATTTAAACAGCATGGCGAAATTTGATATCACGAGACTGAAGGTCAAGCGAGATGTCAAAATTTTCTTACTCAATGAGAAGAAAATACAAGCACCAGGAAAGTTACTACAACATAATATTCCTTTTATTATATACCTACCACTTTCAGAGTCATGATTTTGCAATTATTGACATTTTATTCCATAACTGTAAACAACATAAGAGAAATAATGGTTAAGTGGCCAGTGACTTCGTTTTTAAGAATGGCTGATGAATATTATAGAGTAACATTATGATCAATCCAATTACAAATCAATATACATATTTTCCACGCTTGAGGTACGTCATCACACAATATTTGGAACGGTATTTCACAGTGTGGAGATACAGATTTTTTCCGTCGTGTGCGTTATTTTATCCGTGTGCAATGCATGTATTTGAGCCTCAAAATTTTAAGGTATATAATGAATATGTTTACGCGCATCTTCTCCTTTTCCCAAGGTTTATATTAACTCTTTACCACACAACAACATTTCAAAATCCCCTTGCAGATGACAAAACAAATGTGACTCAAACATTGAAATTTGTTTTTTGAAAGGGTACAAAATGTGGGAAAAAGAGAAAATGCTGGTCACTAGCATTTTCTCATTTTTCCACAATGTTTTCAAAAGCTTTCTTTCTCAGGGTCATTAAAACTCAGGATTGTGTGGTAAAAGGTTTAACATATTAACTCTTTACCACACAGTCCTGAGTTTTAACGACCCTAGGGAAAAGGGCTTTTGAAAACATTGTGGGAAATGGAGAAAATGCTGGTTACCAGCCTTTTCTCCTTATCCAACAATGATTTCTACACTATGAAAGACGAATTTAAGAGTAAAAGAAAATTCCATTCCTTTGAGTTTCGAGATAATTTCTTGTCTGGATACGCTTTCAATATGGGCAAGTCCTAACATTTTAGACCTAGCCAGCATGCCCACTGGGTTTTCAATTTGGGGGTACATGCACCCTCCAGGTTTTGAATAGGGGGTACAAAGAAAACATTGGGGTTACATGGTACCCCCTGGGCTTTGAATTGGGGGTACAAAGAAAAATTAGGGGGCACAGAGTAACTTTGGGCTGTTTCAGTTTTATTAATGAATTTTAACACCCTAGCTCCTTTACCATAATGAATGTGATCTTAATTTTGAAATAGTGCATTTGATGATTATATGGATGCATCATATGTCTCCAGAGCATGCACATACTTAGATATAATAGCAACGGCAGTCAGGGTTTAAAAGCTGAACACGTCCATGAGTTTTGATAATCGACCGCCTTTACGGAAGATTTTTCACCTTTATTCCTTTCTCAAAGTTGCGAAGTACATTAGAACTGTTTTAAAAAGGAAGCGTAGACAGATTGATGCCATTGTCCAAGATGATGTTCTAGCTATTTTAAAATCACAGAGGAGCAGGCCGACTGGCTCATTATAAGCTCAAACTCTGTCAAATAAAGGCCATGCCATATTAGGGCAAAATAAAACAAAATGTGTAATGGTAAAATGACTTGTGTAAACCTACCTTTCTCAGTTCTTCACGCAGTAAAATATTTAACAGCTTTTGCTGTGATGACATTTTTTCTGCAGCAGACGCCATACCTACGAAAATTACATGTTTAATTTGAGGCTTGATTTTTCAGTTTTCATATGTCAAAAAAAAAATGTGTTTTTAACAATAACTGCACATCATAATATAATTAAATGACTTTAATTTCTCATTGAAAATTAATTACCAGATTTCCTGCACACGTGGTAAATTTTGACACCTTAAAGCCCCAGTAAAGTCCAAAATTAGAGATATTTTATGCTTGAAAAAAGGCACAAATCTGTTAGATTTACTCTTACTTTGTCACCAAGGGGATAGGGGCATTCATTGCAGCATCGGTTCATGTCACAGAACCATACAAAAAATCCTGATTTTTTTATCAATTCTCCAAAGTGATGTTGCCATGCACTATTCAGAATCATTCTGGTGTCCTATGTTTAGACACCATGTGACCAAAATATAATCATGATGTACAGACGATGTGCTCTCTCTCCTTAAAAAACGTTGTAAAACTTCAGTAAGTCTTTAATTTTCGTTAAATTACCTGCACTCATGTATGCATTTGATTGGTATATCAGAGTTGTGTTATCTTTATTTCGATCATGAAAATATCAATATATGCCTATTTCTTCTTGTCAAGTGTCGTCCTAACATCGTATGACATCTCGGCTGATAACACTTTCGGTCTATTACAATTTCGACAAATAAGAAATTCTGCGCATATAAACTCAAGTGTTTACACAGGGTATAAAAGGTTGTAATAAGAGCCATGGAGAATAAGTCAAACAAAATGTGGACGTTTTATAATGAAGATCAGATTTTACATTATGTGCGATCTGATCTTGATCTTCATAGGTAACGAAAAAGTTAAGAACTTTGGTTTTTTTTTGGTCTGTAATTGCTGACGAATTATGACCTGAGTTTAGAACCAGGTGGTGGACATTTTATATTGAAGGTCAGACCTCTTACTAGGTGCAATCTGATATCGATCTATGCTGTCAACAAAGGATATTTCTCAACTCTCAAGAGTTTGGTGAAACACACTGCTTACAGATAATTTTACTACTAGTTTTTGAAGACAGAGTTGATGTTACTTCATCAATCAAGTTATTGCATACAGATAAAGTTATAGATGTGTATTCCAAAGCTGATAAATACATGTAGGCCCTATTTCTATGTTGTTGGAGTGCAAGACAGTTGAAGACAAGCAGTAGTTTACTAGTACTCAAATAATCTACCACATTGTGATTAAGAAAAATATTTTTTATGTCATTTTTTACTAATCTCTTTTCTTTCCAATCTAAAAACTGTGTATCTTTTCAGGGTGTGATACAGAGAGACCAAGATATTTGTTAACCGATGAATAGATATCCCAGTCTGGTGTTATATCTCCGCTGTACGTTTTTTTTTTTTTTAGATTTTAGCACAGTCCCTGTCAACAGGTATTTGAATGATATTTAGATCTGCATCTATTACACAAGAATGTTGGAACTTTGAAGTCTGTTATATTTCAAGCTTAGAAAGGATCAGCTGCTGAAAGGATAATTGATCAAATACAACTTTTTTTACATCCTTGCCATAAGCTTTTGAAAGGAGCAACTGTTTGCTACAAGCAACTGCTCCTTTCTCACATTTCTCCATTTTGTTGATTTTTTTTTTTTTGCTGTGAATATTCCCCAGTATTTTGTCGGTTGTTTAACACCATTTTCAACATTATTTCAGGTTTATCACTGCAGCCAGTGCGCCTGTCCTTCCTTATCAAGAGTTTCTGTTTCAAGTATTTTGCATAATATCCCACTGGCTGCTTTTCCATGTAACCATTGTCAATACAATGATTAGCAGAGAGAGAGGAATGAATCCTGTTGCAATGACTATCATCAATCCTGGGAAAGAAATTGGCTGAGCTAGGGACTTGAACAAGCAATCCCCCAATCTCTAGTCCTGTATGCAACTAGCAGCACCACTAGGGCTCTGCAGTAGTATTTCGTAAAAGTAATGTACTCTTGAGAGAGAAAAAGGCATGTCTTGGGGCTAAAACAAATTAAAGTCCAACTTTTAGTAAGCAAGCACAAAAGGTACACTCAAAAGCTGCTTTGTATTAAGCCAGCATCAAAGAGACTCTCAAATTGTGTTTTTTGACCTTGAAAAGAAGCCTCTTGAAAACATAATGAAAAAAGGTGAAAACCAACATTTTCTATTTCCAAAAGTGATTTTACCTTTTTAGACAAGTTCCATCATTTGAGCCACATTCAGTTTATTGTCTACAAATGCTTTCAATTTGGACAAGTTAGAAATTTTATCATCTGGAAAAGAATTAGTATTAACGTGGCCATCAGGGCAGGGTTTACTGTATAAAGAAATGAGCATATCTTGTAAAATAGTTCTAGAGATACAATCTGAGACTAGTAGATTAAAATACATGTGTTTTTCAATCTAAATTTACTTGATTGATTGAATGGTGTTTAATGCGGCATTCAACATTACATCAGTCATTTCATTGTGTCAGCTTGCTTGTTCATGTATACCCTGGGTTTCACTAGTACAAGGCTATGGCTCTGTAGTGTCATGCAAAAGGACACTCTCATCAAAAACCCATTGCTTCCAGTGAGGCTCAAAGCTGGGGCCTCCAGGTTATGAGTCCTACACATTACCACTGAGCCAGGCAGACCTAATATAAATTTGTATTTTAGACTCAAAATGCGAATGCAGTCTCAATGGCTGTGTAAGATACAAGGACATAGTTGTTAAATGGCCTCTTTAGGATTTCATTTAACTCTACCAAACAACAAAATTTTGGATTAGTCCAAATTCAAAGTATTTGCAGCCGAAAATTTAACTGTGGCTCAAATGTTGGAATTTGTTTTTAATAGGGTAGAAAACATATTGTGGAATCAAGAAAATGCTGGTAATCTGCATTTTCTCCTTTTCTCACAATGTTTCCAAAAGGCCTGGAGATGCATTAAGCCCACTTTTGCCCAAACATGGCCCATACATACTTTGCATTATTTAAGAAGAAATTTATGTTCTTGTCATTTCACTGTCTCATTTTGGACAGAGCTGGCCCAGTAAAGCAAAGCTGCACCGACAGGATGCATGGTTTGTGACTCAGAAGACCCATACCATCTCATATGTTTTTCAGTGCCTTTTCCTCCAGTGTTTGGTTGCATTTAATTTGCAAATTATAGGACTGTATGGTTACCAAATCATAAACAAAATTCACACTGTACTAACTGTACAAGCAAATCATTTGTATGCACTGACTTGTATAGAGTTGAAAGTAAAAACTAAGTAAAACTATTAGAAATGTCAATCATCTAAGACTACATCTTTGGCCAGATATTCATGAAGTTTAGTTTAAGTATTTGTCTGCATAATATTTAACCCATTACCGCAGGATTCCAAGGTTTAAAGACCCTGGACCAAGAAGACTTTTCGAAAACATTTAAGAAAAGGGAGAAAATGCTAATAACCGGCATTTTCTCCTTTTTTCCCACATTGTTTTCTACACTTTCAAAGACAAATGTCAACACCTGGGTCTCACTTGGTTTGTCACCTGCAAATGCTTTGAATTTGGAAAGTCTAAAATTTTGTTGTTTGATAAAGAGTTAAGATAATTTTAACCATAACCACTATGTCACACTGAAAATCTTGTAAGCATGTTTGTTTCCTAATTATTAGTTTTAATTTTAGTCACCTGTGATAAAACAAATGGGTCACACAAGATAGATTACAATTATCTTAGATGATATCGAATGTTATTATGCAGTAGGTCCAAGTGTTAGTCAGTGGCAGAAAAATGAAGTTTGTAACCAGGTAAAAGTCAATGAAAGATAGAGTAACTTAGCAAGTTTTTATCTGGGTCTAAAATTCATTTTTCTAACACATGGACCGACGGTACAATAACAGATTGTCAACTGAACAATAATTTCCGTACTTTTAAATAATATGATTTAAATTTAAATGTATTTTAACACCTGCATTGTCAACTTTTGTCCACCACTGGGCCTTTAACTTTTTCTAATAATAACATGGTTATGTTGACATCATGTAAAATTTCCATATAATAAATACTTACTGTTTTCTGAGTTCTGGAATAGATAATGGGTATAAGATGACTGATTTTGCTTTTGAAACATATGCACTATGCTCTGTAATAAGGGAGTTTAATGCATATGCGAAAGTATCGACCCAGGTCAGCCTATGCAGTCCGCACAGGCTGACCTGGGCCGAAACTTTTCACTATTGGACAATTTTCTGTATGTAATAGGACCATTCCACCTCATGATTCAGTCAGTTGTTAGAAAAAAATGAACTCTGTGGATCCATGTTCATGTTATGACTTGCTAGTTATCATGCATCACAGAGGTACATTAAGCCCCTTTTGCCATAGCCTGGTTCATATGTTACTATACAAAGGTATTTCCTTATGAACAGGACCAAGCCAAGGTAGCTCAGTGAAGGACCTGAGAACAGGGGGTCAGTGGTTTGATTCCCGGCTTTTCCAAATTCTTAGAACTGATGATATTCAATGCGACATGTGGGAAAGCAGCCATTGGCTTGGAAAGATTATTGTGTGAAGTACTTTAAAAAGGGGTTTCGTTGGTTTAACCCTTTACTAAACAATCTTGAGTTTTCACGACCCTAGAGATGATGACTTTTGAAAACATTGTTGAAATTCTTTGGTTACCAGCATTTTTTCCATTTTCCCATGATGTTTTCTACCCTTTCAAAAACAAATTTCAATACTTGAGTCCCATTTATCATCTGCAAATACTTTCAAGTCTAAAATTTTGTTGTTTGTCAAGAGTTAAAAACCATGTGCAGAAATGGGTTTACCGTTTACCAGATGACAGATTTTGGACAAGTCCAAATTGGAAGTGTTGTTAGACAACTAATTCAGTGTGGTGTAAAGGATTAGATTTGTCTTTGAAATGGTAGAAGTCATTGAGAGAATAGAAGAAAATGCTGGTTACCAACATTTTCTCCTTCACCCACGAAGTTTCTAAAGCTATCTCCCTGGGGGTCCAGTGATTCAGATTGGCGTCGGCCCTTGGAAAATTGCCGATAAAAAATACAAATTGCCGATTTTTTTTCAAGAATCAGGACAAAATTGCCGATAAAAATTTACTTTGTGGGACAAAATGGCCGACCGTTTTTTCAAGAAATACGACAATGCTATATTTCAGGTCGAAATACGTTCAGTACGAAGCCGAATTACGATTTTTCTTGTGCAGTGATCTCCCCTAATTCATTTTTTTTTTTTATTTGCACGATTAATTCCCTTGATTCTTTGCAAAGGATTCTGGGTGTTTGTGATTTAAAGCGTTCTTGTGATCGGTCAATGTCTTGTAGCTGCTCTAGACTACGCAATAAGAAAATCAAGCGTCTTATGATCGCGTCAGTAAGCCATGGCAACCAGAAAAAGAAACTTGACTCGGGTCAGAAAACTTTGTTCGCTGTTGGTGTTTCTTGGCCTGAAAATGAAGAAAAAAAACTCGAAGACAGTGAACAGTCAAGCGGCCACACAAAAAACCCCAGCAAGTTCCAAACTGAATGGCTTTTGCTGCATAAATGGCTAAGGTTCCACTTGCATTTTGCGAGTAGATCTATGCGAGTGCTAAATTGGAACCCTGACTCTGTAAACAACTGATTATTACTGTTGATGGTCTGTTCAATAAAACACTCTTGTTTGAGTTCACATTGTTTGTTCAATTCAAATGTTAACACCTGCCTAGCGGTACTTTATTATTAATTTTGTGGCCGAAGTTTTTTTTCTAGGTCAGGACAAAATGGCCTATAAAAAAATTCACATTTAGGACAGCTGTCTGGTAAAAATAATGTGCAATCTGAATCACTGGGTCATTAAAAGACAAGATTGTTTGCTAAAGGACTACTGTATACTTGATTTAAAAGCTTGAAAATGTGTAGATAGTGACAACAATTGCAGTTTGCTCAATTGTACTTTTTATTGGTCTCAAACTTTGTAAGATGTGTTTTTGTTTTAAAAGTCATAAACATAAATTAAAACTGTAACCCTTTGCCAAATGACAGAATTTTATGCTTGTCCATATTTAACCCTTTACCACACAATCCCGACTTTTAACGATCCTTAGAAAGAAGCCTTTTGAAAACATTGTGGGAAAAGGAGAAAATGCTGGTAACCAGCATTTTCTCCTTTTCCCACAATGTTTTCTATCCTTCCCATGACAAATTTCATTTTTTAAGTCACATTTATTTTGTTGTCTGCAAATGCTTTCAATTTGGACTGGTCTTAAAATTTATCGTGTGGTAAAGAGTTAAAGCATTTTGCAACTGACAAAATAAATGTGACTCAAAAATTAAGATTCTTTTTGAGAAGGGAAGAAAATACTGTGGGAAAAGGAGAAAATGCTGGTTACCAGCATTTTCTCCTTTTCCTACAATGTTTTTAAAGGCCTTCTTTCTCAGGGCTGTTAAGTGTGTGGTAAAGGCTTAAGCTGGAAGTAGAGTTTAGTATCTTTCAATAATTTTCTTTTTAGTAATAAAAAACAATGGTCACAAAAATATCACTCTTAACTCTTTACCACAAAGTCCCGAGTTTTAATGACCCTGAAGAAGACGGCTTTTGAAAACGTTATGGGAAAAGGAGAAAATGCTGGTAACCAACATTTTCTCCTTTTCCCACAATGTTTTCTACCCTTCCCAAAACAAATTTCAATTTTTCAATGATATTTATTTTGTCGTCTGCAAGTGCTTTCAATTTGGACCAGTCTAAAATTTCGTCGTTTGGTAAAGAGTTAATCATATTGGTAATCTTAATTCAATATTCTTCATGACTGTTGTCAAAACTTATGCTGGCTATCTGCACCTTGGGCAAAAATACTGTTCACATAAAACTTTCCATCATAGAGCACCTAAGGTAGGGACAGAAACAGAAACGAGTAAATGTATTTGACTGATATATGTCACAATGCAATAAATCTATTTTTAACACTATTTCAACTGTATAGCAGTAGCTGTACACTTACTCATGTTCATTGGGTCAGTAACTGATATGACTGGCAATAAAGCTGGGGGAGGTTACTTTTTGAAGGAAACTACCTATCAGGCTCCAGCTACAGTTGAATTTTGAACACATGTTTTACAAATCATATCAACCAAAAGGCCATGGTGGGCTTGCAAGCATCTTCACATCCTTGATTATTTCAATTTACTGCCAATGTTTATTAAGCCTTAACCACACAATTCCAGGTTTAAACAAACCTAAGGAAGATGCCTTCTGAAAACATTCCGGGAAAAGGAGAAAATGCTCGTTACCAGTGTTTTCTCCTTTTCCCACCATGTTTTCTACCCTACCAGAAACAAATTCAAATTCTGAGTCACATTTATTTTGTCATCTGTAAATGCTTTCAATTTGGACTGATCTAAAATATTGCTGTGTGGTAAAGAGTTAAGAGTCACTGCAACAGGATTTGATCCTCTCTAACTCCTGAACACGATTTGGGTTTGCTCATGGGGGAAAACAGCAAGTGAATTTTAGAGAATTTGCTGAGAATTACTGGTATATGAAATAGAGGTAAAAGGCGCATTATTAAATTTAAACCTTTTTTCAAACAATCCAAGTTTTAACAACTCTTAGTAAGACAGCCTCTGCAAATATTTTGGGATAAAGAGAAAATTTTGGTACAATATAGCCTGTAGAAAAAAGTGGAAAATGTTGGTAGCCTGCATTTTTTTCTTTTTTCCCCACACTGTTTTCTACCCTTCCAGAGAGACATTTATTGTGTTGAGTTACATGTACTTTTTCATCTGCAAATAGTTTCAATTTAGACAAGACTAAAATGTTCTTCTCTTGTAAACAGTGGGTGTTTGTTTGTTGGAGCATTTTGCACCAATGTGAACATTATTTCAAATTTTTATTCATGTCATTGTGACAACTCATTACTGTCTTTTCTGTATTTCACCAGTACAAAGCTGGGGCTCTGCAAGGTCTTGCCTAAGGACATTCCTTAACCCTTAAAGCCCTGGATTGATTGATTCTATGGTGTTTAACACCATTTCCAACATTATTTCAGTTACACTGCAGCAGCCAGTGCACCTATCCATGCTTTTCCTGGAGTTTCTTTTACCAGTGCTTCGCACAATATTCCTTCCAAGCCACTGGCTGCTTTTACCAGTGCCATTGTCGAAATAATGGTAAGCCGTGAGAGAGGAATGAATCCTGTCGCAATGACTATCATCAATCCTCAGAAAGAAATTGGCGGAGCCGGGGATCGAACCAGCGACCTCCTGTTCTCAAGTCCTTTACGCTACCGACTGAGCTACAGGGCTCTGCTTAAAGCCTTGGAACCAACTTAAGTTGTTTTTGCAGACAGTGAAGATCAAGATCAGACTGCACATAACATGCAGTCTGATCTTAGATCTATACTTTCTGCTACTATGAAACAAGTTTTATCAAAATAAAGTAAAGCGGCTACCGTTTTCTTACTTTCCAAGTAGGTGCGCAACCCCTTACCAGTTGGTAAAACTTTAAGAATTGTTCAAATTGGAAATATTTGCAGCTGAAAAATTGGACATAGCTCAGATGAAAAGATTTGCTTCAAAAAGAATAGTAAACATTATGGGAAAAGGACAAAATACTGGTTACCAGCAATTCTGCTATTTCCAAAATGTCTCAAAAGCATTTTTCTTTGTTAAAATGATTAAATAGTGCTTTACATAATAACATGGATGCTTTGGTTAACCCTTTACCACTCAATCCCAACTTTTAATGACCATGGGAAAGAAGCCTTTTGAAAACATTGTGGAAAAAGGAGAAAATGCTGGTAACCAGCATTTTCTCCCTTTCCCACAATGTTTTCTACCTTTCCCAAAACAAATTTCAGTTTTCGAGTCCCATTTATTTTGTCGTCTGCAAATGCTTTCAATTTGGAAACATCCAAAATATTGTTGTTTGGTAAAGAGTTAAGGATTGAGGGCAAGCAATAGCTTCTAACATGGCTCTGTATGTATGAATTTATTTTTTATTTCTTGTCAACAAATTCTTCTTGTAAGACTATTGTGATGTACATGTATTTAAAATAATAAAATAATATTACACCATATTGCCTTACTTGTTGCATGAAACATATCTGTCTTTGTAAGAGCTGTGATTTGAACCAGCCAGTTTTATATCGTAGTAAGCGTACTGAAGGCCAAGTATTCACATGCTACATATTCTTCAGCAACACCACAGAATATGTCTTTGGAAATCTGATTATTCTGCTGTATATCTGAAAAATAAAACAAGAGGGCCATGATGGCCCTGTATCGCTCCACTGGCTTATAAATATAAACCACGAAGAAAAGTCTTCACTATATAAGCCCTTATAAAACTTTGACCTCATGGCTACAGTCTGACTAAATGGGGAATATTGTATTAGAAGAATAACATGCCAAATGTGGGAATTCTTGGCCTTATGGCTGGTAACAAGATGGTTTCTGAACTTTTCACTCCATAAACCCATGTAAAACTTGTGATCCCTGGTGCAGGGACAAACTTGATCCTAGAGCTGTAACTTGGGCCCTCTTTGTAACTGTCCACTAAATAATGCTATAATTATATGCAAAATTTGGTAGCCTAAGCCTTATGGCTGTGTACACCAAGATTTAAAAGTTTTCCCTATGTAAGCCTATTTAAATCTTGTGAAACCCCCCCCCTCCAAGTATGAGGCCAAATTGACCCCAGGACTATACTTTGGACACTTTTGGTAGACTCCAACTAGATCAAGCTAAATGCAAAATTTGGTAGCTCTAGGCCTTATGGTTTCAGACAAGAAGATATTTAAAGTTTTCTCTATATAAGCCTATGTATAAAACTTGTGACCCCTGGGGAAGAGCCAATTTTGACCCCAGGGCTATAATTTCAAGAAACATGATAGAGGTCTACTACATAAAGCTACATGCCAAATTTGGTAGCCCTATGCCTTATGGTTTCAGACAAGAAGATTTTTAAAGTTTTCTCTATATAAGCCTATGTAAAACTTGTGACCCCTGGGGAAGAGCCAATTTTGACCCCAGGGCTATAATTTGAAGAAACTTGATAGAGGTCTACTACATAAAGCTACATGCCAAATTTGGTAGCCCTATGCCTTATGGTTTCAGACAAGAAGATTTTTAAAGTTTTCTCTATATAAGCCTATGTAAAAATTGTGACCCCTGGGGCAGAGCCAATTTTGACCCCAGGGCTATAATTTGAAGAAACTTGATAGAGGTCTACTACATAAAGCTACATGCCAAATTTGGTAGCCCTATGCCTTATGGTTTCAGACAAGAAGATTTTTAAAGATTTCCAATATTTTTCAGTTTTGTTGCCATGGCAACCAGAGTTTTTGAAGGAATCAAATTCTTTCAAGAAATTCTGAAGAGGACCATGTCAGGATCATTTCTGTGAAGTTTCGTGAAAATCAGATGGGTAGTTTCAGAGAAGAAGATGTTTGAAATAAAAGTTAACGCACGGACGGACGGACTGACGGACGGACGGACGCACGCACGCACGACGGACACCTGGCCATGACATAAGCCCGCTGGCCTTCGGCCAGTGGAGCTAAAAAAACGTATTTTCTTTTTAAATTTATCTCAATCTGAAACTGAAAAAAAAAAAAAAAAGACAGCAGCAGAGCTCCAGATAATTTTTTGAGCCAAGGAGTATTTAAGCATCATCTTTTTAATGGCAGGGGTAAAATGAAATGACTTTGCTTAAGCAGCAAATTTTTAAGCAAGAAATTCTAATGGTAGCGTAAAAATCGAGTTTTACCCCATAATTGAACATAGTATGTTTCAATCCCATAATGCTGTTTTTTGTTTTATATTGTGTCCAGCTAATAAGACTGATCAAAAAATATGGCAATTTTATTTTATTATTTTTTTCTGTTATATGCTGAGCAAGGTATAAAAAGAAAATGTGTTGCTAAAATATGGATACCTTGATCCAAGCACTTGATCATCAGAAAGACGGAGAACTAAATTTTAACTTGCAGCCCAAGCATGCAATTCGTCATTATGAATAAATGGACAGAGACAACGTTCTGACAGTTTTCCAAAACAACATAAGTTTAGACTCTTTCGTATTTAGAGCAGTAGCAGACGACAATTCAAATGTGGCTTGAATGACTGGATTTGTCTTTCATATAGCATACTAGAATATAGTGGAAAAGGGAGAAAAGAAAGGTCACCATTATTAAAGGGTTCTTTCACTCTAGTGTTCTTTCTTTGTATGAGTGACCAATACGTTCTTTAACACATGTTCCATTGCTAACACTGTATGACAAAAATGCCTAACCTCCACCCTCCCCTGTCTAATTTGTAGGTTGTCATATATATTTATTTCATAATGCAACCAATGGTTTTTACTCACTACGAAACAGATATTTTGGCTTCCACTTCTTGATTTCTACAGAGAATTGTGTACATTCACTGTTTAAATTCATTATCAAAGACGATAAAACAGACTGAAATGTCTCTGATCGGACGACATCAAACTGACGTTTGTTGTGTCATGGGTTTTCGCGTTTTTTCAGCGTCTGATTTTTCTTGTCAATTAATTTTTGGAGAAGTGTTTCTTCATCATTTGACATTAATTTGTCAATTAGGGAAGCAGGTAACACCAAAACCTGTCATTTTACTCTTGATAAAGGAATGAACACTTTTATCACGTTTTCATAAAATGCCACTTTGAATAGCAGTGATAAATAGAGCTGTGTGCGTACTTGACATTTGACACTGATTGTGTAACTTATTAAAGCCCATATATCTGCCAGGTACATGCCCGCAAGCTAATTTATATGAAGATTCAGCCGATGATCTCATGTGTCAGATTGACCTTTAGGCAGATTATTTTTGAGCATAAAAAACAGGTTACTTCAAATTTCCAAGCGTCAATGAGAACTGATAGACCAAGTTAGAAAATTATTTTTCAATGGAAATGTATTAAGAATGATTCTATGAGAAAATTGTGACAAGTATTTACTTTTTCTAGGTGGAGTATTACGATTCAAGAACGGTTAAGCGGTGTATTTTTTAGAAGAAATGTACTGTGTAGGTCATATCAATCTGCGTGATACAGCCGAGGAATTTAATCAAAGGATGACCCAAAGTTTGCCGAATGCCAAACCAAGTACACCTATAATCAGCATTCGGCAAACCTCAGGTGATCTGTTGATCAAGTCAGATGTAGGTACGGAATCGGCCGAGTTGTGAAGAGTGGTATAATCAGCTGATCTAAGAAGCTTGCAATTCATTCAGAAAATGATATGCGAGCGTTTCAGCGACAACACAGCCGATCAAGATGACGATCTCGGTTGTCAGTAAAATACGCAATGAAAATCAGTCACATTGTGTATCGTGAGAAACATGTGCGTATTTGTTACGCTTTAAAATAAGTTTTGTTGCGTATTTGCTGTTCCAAATAACGTAAAATAAGCAAATACGCAGCTTATCTGGGGCGCAGTCAGCAGTATAGTAATAGGTGTAGGTTTACTCCAACTTCATTCCATTTGATAACAGAATTGACAGCAGCATCTGTCCAGCATGTGCTTGAAAACTGTACATACATGTATGAATTCATAACTTTACAAATATAACTTTTAACAAACCTATTTCGAAAAAGCATCGGTAATTACTTATCATTTGTAGGGAAGAATCATGTGAGCCATCTTCCACAATGTTACTTTTCCATATGGATCAAAATTGACTGCTGCTGCATTTCCAACCTTTTACTAATTTTCTTCACATGTTCTCTAGAATGGCATATATGTCTCAAAGCCTGAATAGTAGCAAAAAGTACGCAAAACGAGGGGCCCAAAATGTATCTAAATTCAGATAATACCATTTAAAAGTATGGATATTAATTTGAAGGTGACAATCTGTTATTTTGCAGCCAGTGCAAGTGTTTGTTAATGACAGAAAAAGAAGTTTTAAAAGTATGTCATCAGTTGCTATGTTGCTCTATCTTTTGTTTACTTTTTACTTGATTTCAATTTTTTTTTTGCCATTGACTTACACTTGGATTGACTGTACAACAACAGATTGTCATCTTCCCAACAATTTCCGTACTTTTAAAAAGTATGACTTAAATCAAAATGCATTTTAACACCCATTTTGTTTACTTTTGGTGGCTGCTGGGCCTTTAAACAGTAGCACATACAATCATGGGTATGGGCTATACATCAAACAAACGAATGCAGATTGTAGCCTTTCAATTTCCGACAATCATTCTGTTTACATAATATGATACACGTAAATTCTAGAACAGTGTAATGCAGTATCTTTTACTCAATAATCAGCACTTTTGCAAATGAAGCCCAGCTTGAATGACTTGAGTGATACATACGTGTAGATTTCAACATTATATCAGTCATACCATTTTGACAGATCATTTATTCATACGTTTCCTGAGTTTTAACAATATCTGAAGTAACTTGCCCATGGACATCCCAATGAAACCCAGTGAGAATTGAATCTGAGTCATGGATTACTTGTATTATGCATTTACCACTGAGACATGAAGTAATCCTGAAGCCCTTTATAGCTGTTCAGTTGAATAAAACTTGTGGCATTACTAGTATCACAAGGGTCAGCTCAATTAATATAGGAGGACTGTGAAGCCCTAAGTGACAATACAAAATTCAGTTGCATAAGCACAGCAGCAGCTTAATCAACTGTCTATTTTGTCCAACAGCATATTTTCAAGAATTCTGCTATATTTTCATCCTGGCCTGTAATAAGGGTTTCATTCCAGATCTATATGAGACAGCAAAAACTTCTTGCAGTATACCAGTAATCTTAAATCTACACAGCTTCTTTGTAGGTATAGCCCATGAGGTGGGTTGAGGTGAATCCCTGAAACTGCAATATATTGTTTTGGATTTTCATTACTTTACCAATCATGTAAATTTTGTGAATTTGGCTACTGAAAATAAAATTTGTTTTTCTAATTGAGATACGTGTACCTGGAAAGAGGTCGCCAAATTCTGAATCTACTGGAATGGAATCACAATCATGAGTCAGAAACCAAGGCTCATCTGCATCGTCAGCATAATTCAGTATGTGTATCATCATGTAGGAGGATCCAGTTACATTGGCCAGAGGTGTGTAAAATGATTCTCTCCATACTCTGGAATATCATTTACAATATACTTATAAGCCTCCAATATGGTTTTTACATAAATTTATGATAGTAAAATCCTTGGGCTGCATAAAAATGACTAGAAAATCTGTCCATGGACGTGACCCAAACATTGCAGTTTTAGGGCTTTTTGTCTAGGGTTCTTCCACATTGGAAGAAGTTGGGAGTTTACATAACGCATTTCATCAAAATTAGATCGATCTAAAATCTCCAATACACTCCACCAGTGGCCTTGCCACTAAATCAGATGAAAAAAAGGTCCATACCTCATGTAACAGGGAGTCCTGTAGTAGTTTACTTAAAATTACCAATCGATTTGAAAATAACATGTGCATTTGTTCATATGACAGGAGGGTAGTTGAAAATTGCTCGAGAAGAGGAACAAATCTGACTGTAACTAAGGACAGACTGGAAACCTTGTTCCAATCTCCCCTCCCTTTTCATAGTCCAGGGTATGCCTAGTGACTCAGTTAGTAACATACTGTGCTAGAAATTTAATGGTGTTTTATTCTGCTTTCAACAGTATTTCAGTCATATCATGGCGATATCACACAAATTCATGTATTTCCTGGGGTTCACCAGTACTAGGCTAGGGCTCTGAAGTGTCTTGCCCAAAGACACTCCCATGAAAAAAACCACTGGCTCGATCCCCAGACCTAATAATGTGCAAATTCCCTTTTTAACTCTTTACCAAACGACAAAAATTTAGACTTGTCCAAACTGAAAGCATTTGCAGACAACAATTTAATATGGGCCAAACGATAGAATATGTCTTTGATAGGGTAGAAAATATTGTGGGAAAAGGAGAAAATGCTGGTTACCAGCATTTTCTCCTTTTCCTACAGTGTTTTCAAAAGGCTTCTTTCTCAGGGTCGTTAAAACTCAGGATTGTGTAGTAAAATGTCAACATACAACCCAGTGCTGTAATGACCCAGAAGCATAAAGCTTTTGAAAACATTGTAGGAAAAGGAGAAAATGCTGCTGGTGACCAGTATTTACCTTTTATTCAACAATATTTTCTCCCGTTTCAAATACAAATCATGTAGATCCAATACAAGCTATGTCGTCTGCAAATGGCTTCAATCTTGACAAGTCAAAAATTTTGTCATCTGGTAAAAAAAAAAAATCACCAGCATTCCATTGATATGTGTACTGACCAGATCAGGGAAAAATATTTGGTATCTACATTCAAATTTGTGGCACCCAAGAAATTCAGCCAATTTTTTTTAAACAAGAGGGCCATGATGGCCCTGGATCACTCACCTGAGTAGAGTGCCTTAAAGGTATTTCTTTAATTTGACCAAGTGACCTAGTTTATGACCCCAGGTGACCCAATTTCAAACTCATATTTCACAAAAACAAACATTCTGACCAATTTTCAAGTCAAATGAGCAAAAAATGTAGCCTCTAGAGTGCCCTAAAAGTATTTCTTTAATTTGACCTAGTGACCTAGCTTATGACTCCAGGTGACCCAAGTTTGAACTGGCCTTGGACTTTATCAAGAGAAACATTTTAACTAATTTTCAAATCAACTGAATAATAAATGTGGCCTCTAGAGTGCCCACTAGCTATTTCTTTAATTTGACCAAGTGACCTAGTTTAAGACCCCAGTTGACCCAAATTTAGACTCATGTGAGATTTTAGAAAGACAAACATTCTGACCAATTTTCAAGGCAATTGAGCAAATAATGTGGCCTCTAGAGTGCCCACAAGGTATTTCTTTAATTTGAACTAGTGACCTAGTTTATGGTTCCAGGTGACCCAAATCCAAACTCATCTGGTATTTCATGAAGACAAACATTCTGGCCAAATTTCTGGTCATTTGAGCAATAAATGTGGCCTCCAGAGTGCAAACAAGGTATTTCTTTAATTTGACCCAGTGACCTAGTTTATGACCCCAGTTGACCCAAATTCAGACTTATGTGAGATTTTATAAAGACAAACTTTCTGACCAATTTTCAAGGCAATTTTGCAAATAATGTTGCCTCGAGAGTGCCAACAAGGTATTTCCTTAATTTGACCTAGTGACCTAGTTTATGACCCAAGATGACCCAATTTTGAACTCAATGAACTTGTTGTGTGTAGATGAGCAAACAAACTTAGAAGAGAATCACTACATACCAAATATCAGAGCTCTACGCCTTCTAGTTTCAAAGAAGAATTTTAAAGTTTTCCTTCTTTGTTCCTATGTTCCAACTTGTGACCCCCCCCCCCCCCAGGCTGGGTCAGTTTTGACCCAAGCAGCATCCTTGGAACAAACTTGGTAGAGGTCCACTAGGAGATGCTACATACCAAATATCAAAGCTCTACACCTTCCCATTTAAGAGAAAAAGAAATTTAAAGTTTTCCTCTTTTGTTCCTATGTTCGAACTTGTGACCCCTAGGGCGGGGCCAGTTTTGACCCCAGAGGCATCATATGAACAACCTTGGTAGAAGTCCACTCTGTGATGCAACATACCAAATATCAAAGCTCTACACCTTCCTGTTTAAGAGAAAAAGAAATTTAAAGTTTTCCTTCTTTGTTCCTATGTTCGAACTTGTGACCCCCGGGGCAGGGCCATTTTTGACCCCAAGGGCATCAAATGAACAAACTTGGTAGAGATCCACTAGAAGATGCTACATACCAAATATCAAAGCTCCATGCCTTCCTGTTTCAGAGAGGAAGATTTTTAAAATTTTCCTTCTTTGTTCCTATGTTTGAACTTGTGACCCCCGGGGCAGGGCCAGTTTTCATCCCAAGAGCATCATATGAACAAACTTGGTAGAGGTCCACCAGGAGATGCAGCATACCAAATATCAAAGCTCTACGCCTTCCAATTTCAGAGAAGATTTTTTTAGTTTTCCTTCTCTGTTCCTACGTTTGAATTTGTGACCCCCAGGTCAGGGCCAGTTTTGACCCAATGAGCATCATATGAACAAACTTGGTAGAGGTCCACTAGAAGATGCTACATACCAAATATCAAAGCTCATTTCAGAGAAGAAGAGTCTTAAAGTTCTCCTTCTTTGTTCCTATGTTCGAACTTGTGACCCCCGGGGCAGGGCCAGTTTTGACCCCAGGGGCATCATATGAAAAAACTTGGTAGAGCTCTACTAGGAGATGCTAAATACCAAATATCAAAGCTCTACGCTTTCTAGTTTCAGAGAAGATGATTTTTAAAGTTTTCCCTCTTTCTTCCTATGTTCGAACTTGTGACCCCCCAGGGCGGGTCCAGTTTTGACCCCAGGGGCATCATAGGAACAAACTTGGTAGAGGTCTACTAGGAGATGCTACATGCCAAATATCAAAGCTCTACGCCTTCTAGTTTTAGAGAAGATATTTTTAAAGTTTTCCCTCTTTGTTCCCATGTTCGAACTTGTGACCCCTGGGGCAGGGCCAGTTTTGACCCAAGGGGCATCATATGAACAAACTTGGTAGAGGTCCACTAGGAGATGCTACATGCCAAATATCAAAGCTCTATGGCTTCCAGTTTCAGAGAACATGATTTTTTAAAGTTTTCCCTCCTTGTTTCTATGTTCGAACTTGTGACCCCCAAGGGCATCATATGAACAAACTTAGTAGAGGTCTACTAGGAGATGCTACATGCCAAATATCAAAACTTTATGCCTTCTAGTTTCAGAGAAGAAGATTTTTAAAGTTTTCCCTCATTGTTCCTGTGTTTGAACTTGTGACTCCCGGGGCAGGGCCAGTTTTGACCCTAAGGGCATCATACGAACAAACTTGGTGGAGGTCCACTAGGAAATGCTACATGCCAAATATCAAAGCTCTACGCCTTCAAGTTTCAGAGAAGAAGATTTTTAAAGTTTTCCTTCTTTGTTACTATGCTCGAGCTTGTGACCCCCGGGGCGGGGCCAGTTTTGACCCCAGGGACATCATATGAACAAACTTGGTAGAGGTCCACTAGGAGATGCTACATACCAAATATCACCTTCTAGTTTCAGAGAAGAAGAGTTTCAAAGGTTTTGCATTTTTTTCCTTTTTGTTGCCATGGCAACCAGAGTTAAGGGTGAAATTCAATTCTTTGAACAACTTTGGTAGAGCTTCACCCAAGGAACATCCCTGCCAAGTTTCATCAAGATTGGCCCAGTGGTTTAGGAGAAGAAGATGTTTAAAGAAATTGTTGACAAACGACGTATGACAGATGCCGGACATAGGGCGATCACAATAGCTCACCTTGAGCACTTTGTGCTCACGGTGAGCTAAAAATGGTGCAGACTTAATTCAGCACACTGAATTTCAACTGCATTTCTTAAGTTATAAACACACACATACGACAAATACTTAGCCTTGTCCAACACTAAGACATTTGCGGAAAAACAAACATTTCTCAAATAATGAAATTTGTCTGTGATACAAGAAAAATATTGTGGAAATAGGAGAAAATGTCGGCTACCAACTTTTTCTCCTTTTTCCACCATGTTTTCAAAAGCATTTTTTCAATGTCGTAAAAACTAGGGATTGCTAGGTAAATGGCTAATCTCTGAATAAATATGCGTTGTGTATATCCGAGGTTCAGACTACGTTCATGCACATTTAATCATTATCTGCATTCTCTGCATAAAAAAATGGGTCAGTCAGATGCTGCGCAAAAATGAAAGATCACTTTCATCTTACTAGCCGATATTCATGAATCAAAAAGTGCGTACATATCCTGTTCCAACAGTAAATGGGGAAATCAGTACAGATATAGCGATAAATCTGTTTTGAACACAATAAATATTAACCCTTTCCCAAACAAGCCCTGGTTTTCACGTGTCTGCAGTACTGCAGTACAAGTCTTTTGAAAACACTGTGGGAAAAAGAGAAATTGCTCGTAACGAGCAATTTCTCCTTTTCACACAGCGATTTCTACCCTTTTGGAGAACTTTCTATCATTTTCATCAAATTTAAAATTGTCGTCTGCAAACTCTTTCAATTTGGACCAGTCCAAAATTCATTGTTTGGGAAAGGGTTAAGATAACATAAGGCGACTTACTGATTCAAGAATGCGAACTGACATCTGCAACTGTTTTCAGACAGTTCATTCATTCTGTATATTTACATGGATCTTCTTGTTCAAAAACAAAAGAAACAAATCCTAAAATAGTTCTTTCTGTGTCGCTCTTTGGCAAATTCGGTAAATGAACTTGGTTTTCTGTCGAATATGATTCTCACACCGTCACACCATCCTCCATTTTGTTTTTCATTTACCTTAGCTCCTAGGTATCACGTATCTACGTCATCGTTACTGATGTAAACGAAAGTTAGAGATACCTGGTAGTATTTTTCCTTGTTTTGAAATTAATTCTTCTGCCAGCGAATGGAACTTTGACCAATCACACATTAAGACAGTATCATCGTCATATTAATTTACATACTTTTAAATGGTATGATTAAAATTGAACTTCATTTATACCCCCCGCATTGTTTACATTTGGGACTTAACTGGGGCTTTAAAAAATCATAGCAAAAATTATTCCGACAGACAAGAGAGCCGCAAAATATATATAGTGAAAATATTTGGTTCCCCGCTCTATGTTGAGGACAAAGCGTGGTACCCACTTACGAGGAAAACTACTTTCATTTTGTTTGTTTGGCATGCAATACGAAATGATATCTAATTTGTATGTGCAGTTTACGTAATTACTTTCTTTTTTGTACCTGCATGCACGTAAGCTAAAAAAATTTGTATGCGCGGAGTAGAATTTATACGTGAATTACATACTGCAGTATGTGATTGGGCACATATAGTTTATTATGCTTTTCCAACAACATTTTCTGTACTATCTTAGAACTTTGGCTCATCTGTGCCACTTTTGAATTTGTAATTAGCAGATGTTTTAAATTTGGAAGAGTCTTAAGTTTGTTGTGTAGTAAACAGATGGTTTGATAGTCTAATAATATGTCATAGACCTCCAGATAAAAGGGAATGATAGTATTCTAAATCGATTGATTCTCTTACCAAACCCTATGTTGTGGGTACTCATTAGAATCGTTTCGAGGAGACAATTCTAATAAGTACCCATAACCTACAGTTTAGTGGACAGTGATTAACCCTTTCCCAAACAAGCCCTGGTTTTCACGTGTCTGCAGTACAAGTCTTTTGAAAACACCGTGGGAAAAGGAGAAATTGCTCGGAACGAGCAATTTCTCCTTTTCCCACAGTGTTTTCTACCCTTTTTGAGACCTTTTTGCCATTTTCATCAAATTTAAAATTGTCGTTTGCAAACTCTTTCAATTTGGACCAGTCCAAAATTTGTCGTTTGGGAAAGGGTTAATATTTTCAATTTTGAAATCAAAATCACTCCCGCTATCTGGAGCTCTGAATTGTCAGGAGAAGACTTACCTGTAATTGTTTACACCACAAGATATTCAGCAGATAGGCTATCACTGCAGTTAAAACAAGGTTAAGCAGAAGTTGAGCTGTAGACATTTTCCATGTGAGATTGCCACCATTTATCTGGGTTGTTTTCATAGATCCTATGCACTGCAAAAAGTAATTACCATTGTACAATTATACAAAAGAATATTATAACAGATCTCTCTCTTTCTGTCTCTTGCTCCGTTGTTCTCTTCACATATCACATTTTTTCATCCTTACAGGGTTTCTGTTTACCAAGTAAAAGTATCTGAGCTACACTCTGGGAAAACAGAGCTTAATGCATCTCTGTGATTTATAATACCAAGCAAGACATCACATGATTACTGATGCGCTAAAATCCACTTTGTTTCACAACAGCTTGAATCATGAGGTAGACTGGTCCTTTGACATGCAGAAAATCTAAAGATAGTGAAAAGTTTTGGCCCATGTCAGCCTGCAAGGACAGCCCAGGCAGACCTGAGTCAATAGCTTTTACAGATGCATTAACTCTTTACCACACAATCCCGACTTTTAACGACCCTGAGGAAGAAGCCTTTTGAAAACATTGTGGGAAAAGGAGAAAATGCTGGTAACCAGCATTTTCTCCTTTTCCCACAATGATTTCTACTCTTCCCATAACAAATTTCAAATTTTGAGTCACATTTAAGTTGTTGTCTGCAAAAGCTTCCAATTTGGAGTGGTCTAAAATTTTGTCGTTCAGTAACGAGTTAAAGACACCTTTTCACAGTGCAAGACTCATCTATAAATGCATGAAAATTTGCTCAGATGCAAAATACCAAAGCTCATTGCACCCCTGGGACATGGACAAACCAGAGCACTGCATGCTGGTGCCAACACTCGGCTGCAATTGCTCAATTTTCAGTGAAAATTCCAAGTCGAAAAAAGGGCATACCTGTATAAGAAATACTTTGATGGTTACCTGCCCCTGTTGCATGAGTTCCTCTTTTGATGGTTAATAACATATCCAAGTTTATCTTCACTCAGTAACAACATAGATTACATAAGATATTACAAAATGTCAAAGTTTTCACACGACAATGACGCAGACAATGACGACGCCAGGGCTATGACAATAACTTGTCGTTTTCTTCAAAAACAGCTTAGTTGAAAACGAGTCAAAACCTAAATTAACCCTTAACCAGGTGACAAAATTTTAGACTTGCCCAAACTAAAAGCATTTGCAGAGGACAAACTTAATGTTACTCAAAAGATGAAATTTGTCTTGCATAGAGTAGAAAACATTTTGGAAAAACAAGAAAATGCTGGTCTTCAGCAACTCATTCAATATTTGTTTGCATCATCATTTGACAACATCGCTTCTTCAGTCTTCCTTTTAATTTTTTGATGTGGACTCAGGTTTTATGAAAAAAAGCGTTCCTATCTTTTTCAGTACCATGTTTTTAAGATACTATATATTCAGTTGATAAGAGATGAGAACCAGTTGACTTTGTTCTTGGAATGGATTCCCTAAATTTTTAACTGTTACAGGATTTTCTCAGATCAAAAGCAGCAAGAGAGATATGTAAACCTTTATTCAACATTGAAACATCTCAATTGTAAATTTGTCCCAGGTAAACTGCATCTGATAATAAGGGTTTGGTGTGAGTCATCTAGAGAGGTGAACCGTATCCCTCCACGTTTGAGATTAGTAACCGGTTCATATACATTGCAGACTAATCGTGTGAAGTTTAATCTTTTCCCACATGACCAATCTTAGACTTTCCTAAATATAAAACATCAACAGATGACAAATTCAAAATTAATACAATTGAGCTTAAGCTCTCAGATAGGATAGAAAACATTGTGGGAAAAGAAGAAAATGCTGGTTACCAACATTTTCTCCTTTCCCCACAATGTTTTCAAAAGGCTTCTTCTTCAAGGTCCTAAAAATACGGGATTGCATGGTAGAGGGATAACCAGAATGATGTCAGTCCACTCTGTCCAAAGTTGCTGATGAGATTCATTTTTTGCTGGTATGCTCTGCACTAGAATCAAAAAGAGACCCTATGGTGAATGACACCTACGATACAGAATCCTATGTATCCAACCATACAGACCTTCTCAAACTGATTGTGGACTATTCTTATAGATACTACCATCATAACTATTGACTGATTGTGGTCATGCAGTTGAATATCATGTGAGGCATCTTATACATAGACTGCATTCTCTTCAATACAAGCTGTACATTGGTTCAAGTAGTCTGCATCCCATTTGGTTGCCATAAAGTATCAAAATGTCTTAGTTTTAATCGTTTTTTAAACTCATTTTCAGCAACCCTGAAGGTATAGTTGCTTCTGGTATTATTCATTTTATTGGGGGTTCTTTATTATTGCGGTATTTACAATTTCTGAAACTGAGGCTGAATGCGCCACCTGGAGGAATTTCTTCACATGAGCATTTGTAGGTCAGATACTGTTGACACACTTTGCAGCTTTACCTCTGCAGTTTTCCGAAAATGGTGAGTTAAATCAAGTTTTCGTCCAAACAGTAAGAAAACTTGCCTCAAAATCACACTATCCCCTAGATCAAATTGATGACCTTATCAGTGTAGCAAAAGCAACACCAGTTTAACAGTTCTGTAAGATTTGTTTTACTGTCACTGAAGTTTATGTAAGAGGCAAGTAAATTTCAGACGACCATCTAATGATGATGTCACGGCTTTCCAAATATGAGAATGAAAATAATAGGCCCTGACGAAATTTTTGACTTGGTAATTATAAAAGTCTTATTCTCAAGGTAATACAAATTTTTTTTTTTTTGTGTTCCCTGTTCTATTGAAATGAGAGAATACCCTAGAAATTATCCATTTTTTATCCATGAAACATGTCCAAAATGGGTTATTTGCTACTTTAAACACAAAAGTATGTCTTTTTATTTTTCCCATTTTTTAAAGGTGCTCAAAGTAAAACTTGCTTACAAAATGAAGAATTTATTTATATCTATTGCTCAACACTCTTGATCAAATCGTCTTGTGCACATTTTGAAAATAACTTAATTTTCATTTGCAAAAGTTTTGAACATAAAATGGGTGAATATATACATCTTCCAGGGCCTCATCTCAATGCCACGTTAATTCCGGAAGTAGTCCTTTTTGAAAGTTGGTCAATGCTACCCGTTGCTTTGCCTTGATTTGGAATAGTTAACTGACAAACAGAAAATCAGTTATCATGGAAATATACATGAGACATCATTGCATGTTTTTTTGCAACAGATAAATATCAGGCAAGTCACTAATTTTTCTATACACAGTGGAATGTTTTAGTACCATGATAACAGAGATTCAATTCTAAATCTGAACTCAAGCATAAATATATAAGTGTCTTAAAAATACTTCAAAGTGTGAAAATAGTGTCAGTTATTAAACATTGGTGGTAGTGTGCACAGAAATTATTTCACCTTGTAAACCAGCCAGTATGTGTTGGGGTTTGCCTTTACTGGCAATCAAGAACAGAAAAGAGCATAACAGAACATGAATGCTGTTTAACGCAAATGTGATTAGCTTAGTTTTGTACACATTTACAATTTATTCAATTTGCATAATTCACCTTTGATTATTTGCACATACATTTTTTTTTACTGCTTGAAAATTCAGCTTGCATATATTCCAATTCATTATTCTTACTCGCATTTTGTATGGACAGCGTGTTTGGTCTTAGCAACAAAACTTGGCGTTGGGAACTTGCTAAAGGAATCAATGGAGGAACCAGAAAAACCTGACGTACACGATGAGTGTCAAAATGAAAAATAACGTAAGTCAGGATTAAAGGAAGTCATGAAGCACAAGATATTTCTGTACAGTATGGTTTTACAAAGTACGAAAATGTTGAGTGGCGCGTGTTAAAACCACATAAACCAAAGTCGTACAACTACTATAATGAATGAAATTTGGAGATAGTTACTTGAACTTATGAAGTTAATTTCATCTATATTTTTTCTTACAAATTTCAAACCAGAGTCCAAAGTCTACGGCAACCAACTTGCAAGTCTCTCGTTGACGGTGCCGAACGTCCCGCCATTTGTTTTTATACTAAAGGGAAAGAACTTTGTAACTAAAACCTAAACTGATAGCCTGTTATCGATCTTCGTAGCTATCAAAGAAAAATCCTTCCATTTAAATTTCACTTTATCGTTTGCAAACAGCTTGAATTTAGACAAGTTTAAAATTTTGTTTTTTGGTAAAGAGTAAAGGTGACTTTTTAATTTTTTTACTACAGATTCAGTATTTTTGTCTGATAATATCTCCATCAAAATTTATCATTCTGCTGTTTCAACCCATATCATATTTTTCCAATGATGATATTTTGTAAACTTTAATCTGCAAGTTTCGTGCAGGCCTTGCTTATAAATCACTTGCCAAATTTTAATGATTGCAATATTCGAGGGATATACAAGAAATATCTTTAAAAAAGATAGATGATGTAAGAGATGCTGGGATATTAAAACTGAAACTCTTTTGTGGCTCAATATGAAGTCAAATATTGAAAAGTAACCTCATTAGGAACTGGCTTTGTTTCCTCACCGTTTTCCATTTTGTTGAAAAGTAAATAGTTGTATTAAATTTCCAAATAGCACAAGAAAAGAATCATTCTCAACTACATTATTTTGCTATGGTATGAATCAAAATCCACTGGGTATCAATTAGCAGCACCAACGCTTGTTAACAGTGGTTTCATAAATGTGTGAGCAAATATGCCAGCTGGAGCCCGCCGAATAAACATGTGCACATTTTTGACCAATCGCAAATTACCATCTATTTATTCTTTATCTGTACCAAGAAGTAGGTCAAAAGCCAGGGCATTCAGATATGCCATAAAAGGAAATCGAATAAAAGAACCTAGTTGCAGTTTGGTTAACTTGGTATTAAATCTATCTAGATAGATAAGTCGAATTTCTTTTTTTTTTTCTGCCATTCAGTGGTGATTCATTTTTCCAAGTTTAGTGAGATTGTAAAAATCTGAATAGGCTATTTAACAGATTCGTTCATCATACTAAGGGTTAACAATTGCATTTAGACAATTTTTGACTGCAAACTTTTTCTTGCCAATAATTTTTTATAACAATCATTATTCTTTGTTATATTATGTTGTTGTTTTTCTTTTCCAGAGACAAGAGAGAGACTTTAAAGTGAGGGAAACAGATAAATGGACACAGTCATACAGACAATTGGCAGGATTTTGATGAATGTGAAAATAAAGTGAACAATACCACAAAGGAAAGCTGTTACCATAGTTTACCCTTCACCAAACAATCCCATGTTTTTATGACCCTAGAGGGGAGGAAGCCTTTTGAAAAGAATTTGTGGGAAAAGGAGAAACTGCTGGTAACCAGCATTTTCTTCTTTTCACACAATCTTTTCTACTCTTTCAAAGACAAATCTCATCATTTGAGTCACATTTACTTTGCCGTCTGCAAATGCTTTCAATTTGGACAAGTCTGAAAAAGTTGTCTGGCAAATCATAAACTCTTTAGGAGATGTTAAAATGGTAGACTTGTCCAAAATTAACACATTTGCAGACAACAAAGTAAATATGGTTAAAATGATCAGGTTTGTCTTTGGATGGGTAGAAAACACTGTTGGAAAAGGAGAAAATGCTGGTTACGAGCATTTTCTCCTTTTCCCACAGTGTTTTCAAAAAAGTTTTTTTTTTTTTCCTCATGGTCATTAAAAGTCAGGGTTGTGAGGTATAGAGTCAACAGCATTTTTATTCATATTGATCAGATGGTATGAAGAGCTTTGGCCTTGGTTTTATCCCCATGCACGACAATTTGTCGATTGGGTGATTCGGCGAAATTCATGTATGTTTTAAAATACCAGATTGCTAAATTCCTTTGTTTATTTCATGAAAAGCTCTGTCTGGGAGAAAAATATGAGCCACAATTAGTCTGGGTTAGGTTAAGGGTCAGGGCTGGGGATTATTTTTTTCGAATGTGGTTTTCGAAGAAATGTCGCAGATCCACTTTATCTCTTTTCCAGAGGTACGAATTAGAGGAACATTTTAGCACTCCAAAAACACTTCTTTAATCCTTTACCACACAATCAAATGTTTATACGACCCTGAAGAAGAAGGCTTTTGAAAACATAGTGGGAAAAGGAGAAAATACTGGTAACCAGCATTTTCTTCATTTCCCACAATTTTTTTCTAACCTTTCAAAAACGAATCCAATCATATGAGCCACATTTAATATATTGTCTGCAAATGCTTTCAACTTGAACCAGTCTAAAATACTGTCGTGTGGAAAAGAATTAAACACTCAAGCCATGAAAAGGATTTGCAGGAGACAGTTTTGAAAATATCCTTTACTCCTTTACCAGATGACACTATTTTGGAATCATTGGCAGTGACAGCATTTGCAGACAACAAGATAGATGTGGCCTTAATTCTAGGATTTGTCAGTGAAGTTGTAGAAACCATTGTGGGAAAAGGAAAAATTGCTTTATAACAGCATTTTCTCCTTTTCTCACATTTATTTCAATACCCTTCTTCCTCAGCTTTATTAAAACTCTAGGTTGTTTGGTAAAGAGTTAAAATTCAACATGAATTAAAGATTGGTATTTTAATACATGTAAATTCTAAATGAAAAAGAAAAAATGGCAAAGGATGAATTGTTTGACATGGGCAATTTCTCCATTTGCAACATAGTTTTCAAATTTAATCCCCAGCAAGACAGAGTATGTTGTTTGCTAGAGGTAATAAGTAAACCCATAATATTGCCCTGAAAGAAATGAACATTTTTCAAGTAGAAGGAAAAACCCAAATTTTGTTAAAACTGCATGAGTAGTCTGAGATTTCCAAAAATTGAGTTCCTCCTGCTATATTATAATAGTAATTAACCTTTATGCTACTAAGCGAAACTCAAGATGCTTTTGCAGGCAGTGTAATCAAGATCAGACTGCACATCCTGTGCAGTCTGATCTTGGATCTACACTGTCTGATAGAGAGATATTTTTCCCCAATTAACCCTTTACCACACAATCCCGACTTTTAACAACCCTGAGGAAGAAGCCTTTTGAAAACATTGTGGGAAAAGGAGAAAATGCTGGTAACCAGCATTTTCTTCTTTTCCCACAATGTTTTCTACTCTATCAAGGACAAATTTGTCATTTGAGCCACCCTTAATTTGTCGTCTGCAACTGCTTTCAATTTGGATCAGTCTGAATTATTGTCGTTTGGTAAAGGGTTAATAAGTTTTAAATTGCAATATTTGGATTTTGAACTATATTGGTTGGAAAGTTTAATGTAACTTATTTAGCAGGTTAAGGGCTGGTGATTTTAACTGTGTACAGATTCATTATGACTTTACTCTTTACCAAACAACAAAATTTTAGACTGGTCCAAATTCAAAGCATTTACAGAAGACAAATAAAAAGTGGTCCAAATAACAAAATTTGTCCATGATAGGGTAGAAAACATTGTGGGAAAAGGAGAAAATGCATATTTTCCAGCATTTTCTCCTTTTCCCACAATGTTTTCAAAAGCCTTCTTTACCAGGGTCGTGAAAACCTGGGATTGTTTAGCAAAGGTTTAATGAGTAATTTTTTATTAACCTCAAATTGTAAAAGAAAGATTATGGAATTCAAGAAAAATGAAATACAATGAATATTTGATCACAGAGATCTTATAGTATAGTTTGATACACACTCATGAAAAAAAAGGGGGGGAAAACATCTGTGGCTTATGAATACTGCACATTTTAGCAACTCTTCACTTGTCACATATGTTCACTTGTGGTCAATGGAAGGTGATCCAAAGTTTGTCTGTTTTGAGAAAAGGATGAGACCTATTCATAGAAAAAAGGAAGGGTACTACAAGAAACCATTGTGTACTGGAAGATTGAACTGAATAAGGTAAGGTAAGTTTTTCTGTCATAATTCATCTCTATGGCTTATCCAATCTTATCCCCATACTAAGAATTACCGTAAATGGTTTTACTGCACAAATTGGTCTTTTATTCCGCTACAACAGAGGGCTTCTTTAAATGTTTTAAGAAAAGGAGCATTGGCTTTTTAACCCTTTACCAAACAATCTCGACTTTTAACAACTCTGAGGAAAATAGCTTTTGAAAACATTGTGGGAAAGGGAGAAAATGCTGGTAACCAGCATTTTCTCCTTTTCCCACAGTGTTTTCTAACTTTCCAAAAACAAATTTCAGCTTTTCAGTCACATACGTTTTGTCGTCTGCAAATGCTTTCAATTTGGACTATTCTAAAATTTTGTCGTTTGGTAAAGAGTTAACCCTTTACCAAACAATCTCAACTTTAAACAACCCTGACAAAAATAGCTTTTAAAAACATTGTGGGAAAAGGACAAAATGCTGATAACCAGCATTTTCTCCTTTTCCCACTATGTTTTCTACCCTATGATAGACAAATTTCATATTTTGAGTTGCATTTAATTGGTTGTCTGCATGTACTTTGAATTCGGATCAGGCTAAAATTTTGTCATCTTGTAAAGAGTTAACAAGCAAAGGCTTCTGTTGCAATAATGGAGACAGAATTTCAGACTTCATAGCATTTGCAGGCAAAGAGGTAACTGTGGCTAAACCAATGGCAATTGTTTTTAAATCGGTATGGAATATTGTAGAAAAAGGAGAAAATGATAATTTGATAACAGTTTGCTATGTATCTATTGTTCTGTCTTTCATCTATATAATGTCCATCAGAGTCACTAGTTGCTGGCATTTTCTCACAATGTTTTCAAAAGTTGAATTGAGGAATTGTAGGATGCTAGAATTGTAGGATTTTAGGCATTCTTACAATTCTAGGGAATTGTAAGAATGCAGGTTTTTTTTTTTTTTTTTTGGTAAAGCCTATTTCATTAATATGCAGAAAAAAAGTTGTGACAACTCAAAAAGAGAAACTGCAGCAACAAACAAGTTTCTTTTGTCGCAGTGTTTTATGGTTGTGTTGCGCAAAATGAAAAAACATCATCTGCTGATGATTCTATGTTTGGTGAAAGGTTAATTTTGACCCTTGAAATGACCTACACAACTGAAGTTACCATTGCAGACAGTTTAGATCAAGATCAGAGAGCACAAAATATGTATTCTGATCTTTGATGTACACTTCGCATTTTGCTGAGACATTTTGGACAGTGGTAAAGCTTGAAATCACAATTTTCTTTGTCTTATTTCTGGGCTGAATATTTATATGGGGATTATCTTGCGATTTAACCCTTTACCACACAACCCCAAGTTAAGTTGACCCTGACAAAAACAACTCCTTTTCCTGTATTGTTTTCTAACCTATCAAGAATTACCTCCATTTCAGTCACCTTTTATTTGTCAATTGTGGAGGTTTCCAAATATTGGACGTGTCTAAAATTTTGTCATTTGGTAAAGAGATTAATGTTAACATTGAGCTGTGCTGTGGCAAAAGGGGGCTTAATACATCTCCGTGATGGCTGATACCAAGCAAGTTGTCATGTTAAATGGATCCATAAAATCCTTTTTGTTGAATAACTGTCCAAATCATAGGGTATGATGGTCCTTGAAATACAGAAAATTGACCGATAGCAAAGAGTTCTGGCCTAGATCAGCCTGTGCAGACTGCATAGGCTGACCTGGGTTGATACTTTTCGCAGATGCATTAAGTCCCTTTTTCACAGGGCATGGCTCATATAATCTAGTAACTTCTGTATCTTCTTTAGTACTTCGCAGGACAATAATTATATCTTTGATGGATTTTTTCCTGAAAAATTCTGTGGAAAGGGAGCAAAAAATTGTCAAAGGCATCATGAAATTGCTTTATCTGTGTACTTTTTAACTCTTTACCACACAACAAAACTTTAGACTGGTCCAAATTGAAAGCATTATGCAGACAACAAATTAAATGTAACACAAATTAAAGAATTTGAAAGGGTTGAAAAGATTGTGGGACATGGAGGAAATGCTGGTTACCAGCATTTTCTCTTTTTCTCACTCTGTTTTCAAAAGCCCTTTTCCTTGGGGTGGTCAAAACTCGGGATCATGTGGTAAAGATTAAGAGTAGTGACAGTATGCCACAGAAATAGAGAATAGATGGTTGGTGTCTTGGATGGGTTTAGTTTATCGGGCAAGGCGGAGGAATTTATCTGGTGAGCCGAAGGCGAACCGGATAAATTTCGGAGCCGAGCCCGATAAACTTAACCCATCCAAGACACCAACCATCTATTCTATTTATCCTGTCACGCACTCTGCAAGAACAAAACAAAACAAAAAACAAACATTGATATAAAGACCGTACCTCCTATTCAATATCTTACGGTACTGATACCATAAAATTCCGAAGCCGAGCATGACAAACTTTCTTGAAATCAAAGACACTATGTTATTGTATAATTCCACAATCCACGACACTATTCTGTCTATCCTGTTTCTCATTTGTAAACAATCCTAAATCTGACTAGATAGAATATTTCGCTCGAAATTAAAGTACGTATTGACATCTTTCTCACTATGAAATAAACACACAAATGGCGAACTGTGTAAAGCGCTTTGGGTATGCAGCTGCAATAATGACGTCATAAATTATATTGACTACGTCATAAACGTGACGTAAGACCTCGGGAGAATGCTGTGGCGAAGAATTCTGTTTTATTTTAAATAATAAGAAAAATCAATATGTGCATCGAATTTTAAGCGATAATTTTACTTTAAAATATTGATTTCGTATCGCGCTAGGTAAGAAAAGAGTTCCGGCTGGTCACATGACCAACTAGCCTAATAAACCTTGATCACGTGGTCAACTGACATAATAAACCTAGTCACGTGGTCAAGTGACCGTATATCACCAAGTTTATATGACCCCCTGTTATACGACGGAATTTATAGGAGGTGACAGGATAAATAGAGAATAGATGGTTGGTGTTTTGGATGGGTTAAGTTTATCGGGCAAGGCCGAGGAATTTATCTGGTGAGCCGAAGGCGAACCGGATAAATTCCGGAGCCGAGCCCGATAAACTTAAACCATCCAAGACACCAACCATCTATTCTATTTATCCTGTCACGCACTCTTAAAGAACAAAACAAAACAAAAAACAAACATTGATATAAAGACCGTACCTCTTATTCAATATCTCATGGTACTGATACCATAAAATTCCGAAGCCGAGCCTGACAAACTTTCCTGGAATCAAAGACACTATGTTACTGTCTAATTCCCCAATCCACGACACTATTCTGTTTATCCTGTTTCTCATTTGTAATCAATCCTAAATCCGACTAGATAGAATATTTCACTCGAAATTAAGGCACGTATTGACATCTTTCTCACTAGGAAATAAACACACAAATGGCGAACTGTGTAAAGCGCTTTGGGTATGCAGCTGCAAAAATGACGTCATAATTATATTAACTACGTCATAAACGTGACGTAAAACCTTGGAAGAATGTTGTGGCGAAGAATTCTATTTTATTTTAAATGATAAGAAAAATCAAAATGTGCATCGAATCTTAAGCGATAATTTTACTTCAAAATATTGATTTCGTATCGCGGTACCTAAAAAAAGGAGTTCCGGCTGGTCACATGACCAACTAGCCTAATAAACCTTGATCACGTGACCAACTGACATAATAAACCTAGTCACGTGGTCAAGTGACCGTATATCACCAAGTTTATATGACCCCCTGTTATACGACGGGATTTATAGAAGGTGACAGGATAAAAATCAAAATGCATCTTCAGTCAGCAAAGATATTTTTGCCTGTCTCCTAGGTATTTTTGTCAATCTTCTTTTTTGTTTCTCTTTCTTCTGTTTTATCTTTTATCTTAGTTGTGCTGAATTAATATAGTGGACCTCTTCAAGTAGGACAAACTACTCCTTTTGTGGGAAGAGAAGAAAATGTTGGTAACCGGCATTTTCTCCTTTCCCACAGTGTTTTCTATCCTATCACTGCCAGATTTTGCCATTTGAGTCGCCTTTCATTTGTCGCGTGCAAATGCTTTCAATTTGGACCAGACAAGCATTTCATTGTTTGGTAAAAAGATAAGCAAAAACTCTATTTTACCGCCATTATATTTCATCCATTTTGATGTTGCATGGTTTGATGTCAGTACTTGTACTTTACAGGTGTAAAAGCTGGAACAGTGTATAAACCAATGGGTGCATGTTTTTTCAGACCTCTTAGCACGAAAAAATTCCTGAGGCTACACACAGTCATTTCTGGAGCCGTCATTGTTCCTCTCGACATTGTTGTCACTACATTAAAGGTATGTCTTGACCAAGGTGGGGAACTGCATGATTTGTGTTTTGATACGCTCAACAGATTAATCTTGACAAAATACTGACAAATATGCAAGCCAACTTATGTACCACAATGCTTTCTACCATTAAAGATAAATCCCATCTTTTAAGCAAAATTTAATTTTTCATTTGCAAATGCTTTCAGTTTGGACAAGTCTGAAATGAGTGAAAGGTCTGAGTTGCAATATCTTTGATTTCTTTGTTACTGACTTCCATTTATTTGCCAGTCTAAAAGTAATATGACTACCAGGATCACTCTTTACCAGATGACAAAGTTTCAGTTTGTTTGTTTGTAATGAAGTTTAACGCCATTGAACAGCTTGGATCATATTGCAAGGGTCAGTGCACCTACGCATGTGTTCCCTGGCTTTCTCACACCAGTACTGGAACAACTTTCTTTTCAAGACACTGACTACTTATCAGTAGTGAGAGGCGAAAAATCAAAGGAAGACAAGTTTGCCCCAGCTAGGTACTGAACCCACAACCATCAGGTCATGAGTCAGATACACTAACCACCGAGCCAGCCGGCCAGGCAACAAAATTTCTTTCAGACAGGTCCGATTTGAATGTATTTGCAGATGACAAGGAAAATGTGGCTCAAAAGATGGTATTTATCTGTGGAAAAACTTTATAAAAAGAACCAGTAGACAACATTGTAAAAGGAGAAAATACTGGTTACCATCAGGATTTGCTGTGTTTCTCACATTTTTCAAAAGCAAGGGTTGTATACTTAACTCTTTACCTCACAATGCCGCCTTTTGACGCCCTTGGGAATGAAGCCTTTTGAAAACATTGTGGGAAAAGGAGAAAATGCTGGTAACCAGCATTTTCTCCTTCTACAAAAAGAAAGCATTTGGTTTAACCCTTACCAAGTGACACACTACAGCTGTTATACTATAAGACCATGGGTATTTTGTCTCTATTATGTCTGTTTTGTTACCTGGACATGCTCGCAAGATGTTTATTGATCAGTAATATTTGTTGTGTCCAACCTTTGTAAGAACCTTTTTATCCTCTTGTTGGACAAAAGAGGTTGGAGTAATCCTATGTTTTAACCCACTAAATGACATTTTACACTACTTTCGATATCTTTAAATTTTCAGTCACACCTTTGCAACAGCATTTCCCAAAAAAAACTTATAAAAATCTGCCGTATGTAAAATATAAACAAGAAAATGCAAATAGATTTTAAAATATTGTGGCAAAAAGAGAAATTGCTCGTAATGATATTTTGCTGTTTGGGAAGATACTACTGCATATTTTTAACATTTTCACGACCATGAAAAAGAGGGCTTCTGAAACCACTGCTTGAAAAGAAGTAAATGAAGGTAACAAGCATTTTCCCCTTTACCCATAGACTTTTTTGCTTTCTCAATGACAAATCTCCTTTGTGCTACATATAACTTGTTATCTGCAAGTGCTTTTACTTTGCAGTTGTTTAAAATTTTGTCATTTTTGTAAAGATTAAAATAGTTTATACAAAACATGGAATTTAATCAAGCTTGTCTTACCAGCATTGCAAAAGCAACAGTATTTCAGTCATTTTGTGATTTGTTTGTATGGTGTTTAGTGCTGTTTTCAACATCATTTCAGTTACATTGCACCAGCCAGTACACCTATCCACCTTTTCTGGAGTTTTTAACCAGTTCTTTGCACATTACATTGATTGTATGTTAAATGTATCAAACACCAGTCCTATTCAAAAAAGAAAAAAATAGACATAGGCTTTCAATTGTTTCTCTTTTATCAATGAATAGCATAGCGTGTTCCTTTTAATGTTCCAATAATGGGGGACACAAATATGCCTCCTTTTTTCTCAAACAAAGTCCGAAATAACGAATCGGATATGTTAAATTTAAAGCCAATATTTTCAGGTTTTGTTGATACTTTACAATTTATCATTTTATATATTGGCTAAAGTCTAGGGTACATATTTATTTAAGAAGGAAGCACAGGTCAAATTGAAGTAAATTTGAATAACAAAATGATTTTCGTATAAATCTCTTGGAATCAGATACGTTAATTTTTTGCATCAGAAATGTTAAATACATTTTTTGGCATTCGTATTTTGGCATACTCTATTTTTCACCTTCAAATGGGTTTAATATGGCAAAATGATTTCAAAATAAAGACAATGGAAGCTAATCAATGAAAATGATTCACAGCTTACCACTTTTTATGCAGAAAAACAGCCATTGTACATATTTTCAACCAGATATGGCGATAAACAATCGGTGCGCATGATCACAATCATGGTAGTAGATGTGACATAGGATAATGACAAAATTTGAGATTTGATGCATCAATCAGGGATAAAAAGTTAAAGAGAAAATGTTATTTAACGTTTGAGTCTAACATATTTGATGGCCAAAATAAACAAGCTCTTTCCAGAAGTAAATACCTGACAGACTTTGGGTAAGCAATACGTCTCTTACAGTACATATTAACCCATAATACTATTCCTATGAGATTTTATCATGCAAACCAAGTCTTAATTACAGAGAATCAAAAAACATATTAATGTATCTGATGATTTCAGTGTATATTTTTGCAAAGTTTGAATTTAGATGCAAGAATTCAATAAACTCTTGAATTTTTTTATGGCTTTTCAGTTTTGATACAAGTCATACTGACATTCTAGTGTATGAAATTTGTTTCTAATCTGTTTATTGTTGATACTTTACCACCCTCTAAATAGTTTAACATATCTGACATTTAAAAAGGGGACAACTCTATTTGGCGAATGTCGAAAGGCATTTACTTGGATTGATGAAAACTTGCAAAGTTATGATAACTACATTTATCCCATGTTTTAATACAGATGAAAACATCATTGGATTATTTCTTCTAAAAGTTCAAATTTGACCGAAATTGGCCAGTACGCAGTGCTGGGACAAAGCATTTTCAGGCTGATTTAAAATTCTTTTGTGAGATCTAAAAGTTGTAAAGTGCACACAACAAAATATTTAAGTTTTGACAGTTGAACAGAAGGTCAAAGACAATAAAAAAAGAATACAAATTCGGCTATGCCCATTTTCTTCAATGTGCAAGAAAGAAGACAAGCATGAAACAGAATTGGTCAGTTTAGTAGAATCAATGAATATCCTTCCAAAGCCACTGGCTGCTTTTCCACTTTACCATCATCAAAGTCCATGTGGGAACTGCATGGGTTATATCTAAAATATCAGATGAAAAATAAGAGCAGTTTCTCAATGTGTAGATTAATATTTATGTTTTCAAAGATTACAGACTACAGAGGCCATTATACTGGTACATGTGCGCTGTTTAACAGCAATTTATTTTACCTGGTTAGGATGAAATCTTTTGGATTTTAGGTGCTGCAGATAGAAAACGACACTTACCGGTAAATAAATCTTATGAAAATATTGTGCAAAGTATTGGTAAAAGGTACTCTTGGAAAGAAGGGATAGGTGCACTGGCTGCTGCAATATAACTTACTTGATGTTAAAAATGGAATTCAATGCTATACAAACTTTTCTTTTCATGCAAGTGACACAATATTGTTGTTGAAGTATCACCATCGCCCCTTTTTTCACCATTTAGTCACAGTTCTATAAGGTGGAAAAAAATAAAGAACTTATAAATAGCAAAATTCAAACGTGGCCGAAGAGCCATAATTATACCCACAAAGCCCTACCACTATACAGTTCTATGCATGTATGTGGCATTGTTTATGAGTGAAAAGAGAAGATATTAATGAAAATTTCAGGTTCATTTTATAGACCAATATTGTATTTGATGTGTATGGAATGAACCCGTAAAACTTTGCAATTTTTTTACACATAATTTTGATTTCCATGGGTTTTTTCTGATTTAGTGGGGTGTTGTTGCCAGTATTATGCCGCCAAACATTGGGCTAAATCTGTATCAACCCCAAGAGAAAGTTGGTGGTTTTGTAAAAAGTAATACAGGATTGATACTGAGCCACATGTTTCCCTTCCCTCCTCCTCCCCCAATTGCTTCTGACGAGGCTGATTTAGAGACAAGGAATGAAAGACATCAAAACATGTCTATATTGATTTTAATGTCCACACATCTCAAAAGCATGTATCTGACATTGACATTGAGGGTGAGAGAAGTATGGCTATGGCCAGGAAATTATTGGACAGTATTGTGTGACCTTGAAGAAAACCAATTCCTTCTCAAATTGAGGGTTCAACCCTTTACCAGATGACAAAATCTTAGACTTGTTTGTTTTGAAAGCATTTGCAGACAGCAGACAACAAATTAGATGTGGGTAAAACGATTGGATTTGTCTTCAAATGAAAGGGTAGAAAACTTTGTGGGAAAAGGAGAAGATGCTGGTAACCAGCATTTTCTCCTTTTCCCACAATGTTTTAAAAAGCCTTCTCTTTCAGAGTGGTTAAAACTTGAGATTGTGTGGTAAAGAGTTAACCCTTTACCCGATGACAAAATTTTAGACTTGTTTGGTTTGAAAGCATTTGCAGATGACAAATTAGATTTGTCTTAATTGATAGAATTTGTCTTTAACAGGGTTGAGAACTTTGTGGAAAAAGGAGAAAATACTGGGTTCCAGCATTTTCTCCTTTTTTCCCAAAATATTTTCAAAAGTCAGCTTTCCAAGTGTTGTGTACCTTGGATTATATGGTGACAGTTTAACTCTTTACCACACAATCCTGAGTAATGTCTAACAGTGTTTAAAATGTATTTGAGCCATGCTCTGGCAAAAGGAGACTTAATGCATCTTCATGACACATTATACCAAGCAAATCATCTTATAATTATGGATCCATAAAATGAAATTTTGTCTTACACTTAAATGGATCTGGTCATAGAATGGTTCTGTGACATGCAGAAAATTGACCAATATAGCAGGGCCAACATGGGTCAATACGTTTTGTAGATGCATTAGCCCCCTTTTCATAGAGCATTGCTCCTTTGTATGCTAGTATGCATTTATGGCTGTACTAGTTTTATAGGAATTGGTAATGTTACAGTTAAAAAAACTTGGTAATTCCTTGTGTTTTTACTTGTATTTCGATCTGTTTTAATTCTAAAGCTATCTTTGCAAAGCAAGTGAAAATTATCACTCTTTGGAATTTTCTAAAAATCTTGCGAAAAAAAATTAAATCTGGTTTAATGCTCCTGTTAGATTTAAAAAAAAAACTCAGAAAAAAACTCCGACAAAAAAACAGGCTCTTTCTACAGATGGTAAAATATCCATTGTCTATGTAATCTGTTCAGTGGACCATAAGGCTTAAAAAATTGTTATATATCATGCTAACAGAGACTTTGTCCTAAAGCATGCAAGATCTAAGTTTGTCATAGATTATTTTCTGTCAGGTGCCTGTCAGTGATTCAATTAAAATTGCAACTTATAATGGGAAGTCCATTATGCCAGTTTGATGTCTAGTAGTTAACAAGAATTTCAAAATTTCTTGCCCAGCTGATTTGGAAGAAAACATCAAGGTATTGTCAAAGCCCTGTTTTCTGGATTGTCATGTGAAAACTTAACGTAATTATATTTTGATATTGTTGTCATTACTGAAAAGGTTTACTTGGAGCTCATGATAGCCTTTAAGTATTAAATGGGGAACCCAAATGGGCAGCAGTGCATGACATTTCGTCTAAAGACAGTTGGTCGAAAGACGTTTTGGTCAACAAATTTTGGTCAAATTGCCATTTCATTGAATCACCATTTGGTCGACATTTTTTCCACGGGTGTGACAAATGGTAAAAAATTGTTGGCACTAATTATGATCTCATCAGACAATGAGACTCTGGGCCAACTGATGAAAGCCGTTTGCAACTGGGTTCATTACGGAAGTGAGCTGTGCTTACTAAAATCAGATACAGTTTTACTTGTTTTGTTGTTTGTAATTATTGTTACTCGGTTAAATTGAAATAAATAATTATCACTAATCATAAGGTATTTTTAGCTCACCTGAGCACAAAGTGCTCAAGGTTAGCTTTTGTGCTTTTGTGATCATGCTATGTCCGGTGTCCATCGTGCGTCATCTGTCCTGCGTCATCCAGGTGTCAAAAATTACCTTGTGTGCACTCTAGAGGCTATATTTTCAATCATATACTCATGAAACTTGGTCAGAATGTTTGTCTTGATAATATCTTGGACAAGTTTGAAATTGGGTCATGTTGGGTCAAAAAGTAGGTCACTGGGCCAAATCTCAGAAAAACCTTGTGTGCACTCTAAGCACCACATTTTCAGCCTGAAACTTATGAAACTTGGTCAGAATGTTTTTTCTTGATAATATCTTGGACAAATTTGAAATTTGGTCATGTTGGGTCAAAAAGTAGGTCACTTAGCCAAATCTTATGAAAACCTTGTGTGCACTCTAGAGGCCACATTTTCAGCCTGAAACACATGAAAGTTGGTCAGAATGTTTGTCTTGATGATATCTAGGACAAGTTTGAATTTGGGTCATGTTGGGTCAAAAAGTAGGTCAGTGGGCTTAATCTTAGAAAAAACGTGTGTGCACTCTAGAGGCCACATTTTCAGCCTTAAACTGATAAAGATTGGCCATAATGTTTATCTTGTTTATATCTTAGACAAGTATGAAAGTGGGTCATGACGGGGCAAAAAATAGGTCACATGGTTGATCTTAGATAAAACCTTATGTACACTCTAGAGGCCACATTTTTCAGCCTGATTCTCATGAAACTTGGTCAGAAAGTTTGCCTTCTTGATATCTAGGATAAGTTTTTTTGGGTCACATCTGGTCAAAAAGCAGGCCACTGGACCAAATCCTAGAAAAACCTTGTGTGCACTGAAAAGGCCACATTTTCAATCTGGTACTCATGAAACTTGGACAAGTTTGGAATTTAGTCACATTGGTTCAAAAAGTAGGTCACTTACACTCATGTGTTTTACATCAGGATCTCTTCAGTTTTATCAACTATAGATGACTTTACTCAGATGAGTGCTTTAGGGCCAGTGGCCCTCTTGTTATGTTTTTGTCTAGTTTCCATAGCCCTTGTTCTGAGCTGTTTTGCATCAAGGTTGTGTCGACCTGTCTGTTATAATGCATTACTATCCTACAGGATAAATATTAATACTCGCTAAAAATAGCATGTGGAAAACGGCTATAAATAATATGTCTGTGGAAGAACTATTTTTCGCTACCAATTTTTTAAATCAATAACGATTTCAGACGGGAAAAATAGTCTAAAAAAGTACCATTATTTACAGGAAATCTCTGTATGTTTCTCTCTATCGCTTAGCCTCATTTTCGTTACATTCCTTAACTTCCGGTAATGAAAACTTCAACATTCGTTTTAGTCTACGTGCAAGTTTATCTGATTAGACTTACATTGAACTTCGTCAAAAACTTTCACCCGAAATTCGTCCAAATGATGATTAGTCGAAGTGCCGCGTCGTACATCCATGGGCAGATACTATTTAAAATCTTTGTTGACTCAGTTATTCCCCTTTTTTGACTGAATTTTCAATGAAAAAACCTTTGTAGCAGTTAGTTGAAAAACATTTGTAGCAGTTTGTTGCTGCCAGGATGCAATTCTCTTGTTTTGTGTGATCTTGGTGTAAAACAATAATGCAATTACATTGTTTCTTATGACCAGCTGTCACAGCATATGCAAAGCTCAAGAAACAAACCAGCCAAAGATGAAGACAGGGCCTTTCTTGAGCACAAAGTGCTGGCAATAGGTTGAGGTTTTGGACATTTCAAAAGAAATGTTCCTACCTGTCAAGTCTCTAACATTACCTTTGTGTCATACACATTTTGGCTAACATCATGCTTAGTAACTTTTCAACAGTGTAAAAACTGATTGATTGTGCAGAATGTGGTGTTAGATCTTGGCCTAAACTGTATATTTTTAGATATTCTGATAAAAAACAGCCCTAGAAGTGACCTAGTTTACTTTTTCTATGACTAACAAAAAAAAAAGTTGATTCTGTCTCCACAACATAACACCCAATAGTGACTCTACCCCTGTAACAAACCATAGCTGATACTAACTCTCCATTTTTGTGGATACCTTCCATTTTCCCTCTGTCACTCTTTTTCATGAAGAAAGAATCAATATTTTCTAATTTATACATAGACCTGTATACAGCTTTACCAAGCACAAAATTCATGTGATCTTTAGTAAGCTCATGTGGCTGTAACTGTTAGTCTGTTTTGTGTATTGAGCTGCTTTCAACAATATTTCATATTTGTCATGTGGGTAATGCACCTGTATACATGTGATCCTGGTGTTTGTTTACAAGAACTGTACCAAACACTATTGTCAATGGCTGCATAAAAATCTCACTTTTGAACCAAATAGTTTCATCTTTTAACCCTTAAGCTTCTAAGTGCGACTCACTGACCTTTTGTGCAGATCAAGATAAGACTGCACAGAATGTGCAATCTGATCTAAGATCTACACTGTTTGATAAGTAGATGTTTTTCTCCATAGAGTAAGTTTGAAATTACATTATTCAGGTTTTACTATCGGCTTGAAAGTTTTATTTAACTTAGCTGGAGAAGGGTTAATGTCAGCCAGAATAGCTCAGTGGCTTGGCATGAGACTTTTAAGCCACAAACCTTTGAACACATTAGGCTGCGGGTTTGATTCCCATGGCTGGCCAACTTAAAAACCTTATAGTCAGCCTGAGATGTTAACCTAGATCCTGTGTGATGGAACTATACACTGAGTATGTTAAAGAACCAGGTGTGACTTAGGTTAGATGGGTTTTGTGCGGTATCTTGCACCATCCCTGATAACATAATTGACAGCCTTTTCAGGGGCATCACCAAAGTGGGCAACTGGTGGCAATGAAAAATAATGAAAATTCACAGGCGTTGGTTTTGTGACAAACTTCATCATCTATATGATGTAATATATAAAAACATTATATAGATGGCCAAATTTGTCACAAAACGAATGCCTGTGCAAAAATTCAATCAATCCATGGTTTAACAACATTGGGAAAGGAGGATTTTGAAAATATCGTATCTTAGCCGGACCATTATTTTGAAAACATTGCTGGGTTAGCAAGTGCTGCTAATAAGCAAGTGTTCCTTCTCCCCACAAGTTTTTCAAAAATTGTCTACAACCAGAGAGTAAAAAGGTTCTAATCATGCAGTTATGGGGAAAAGTATGGTGACTGTATTGCAAGCCGGTGATCACCTCCACTGAACTGCAACATTTTGCAAAATCATTAACCATATCAGGTCATAGCATCCCTTTTATCCTTTACCACGCAATCTTGAGTTTTTTTATGATCCCGAGGAAGAAGGCCTTTTGAAAATAAGTGTTGGAAAAATAGAAAATGCTGGTAAACAGCATTTTCTCCTTTTCCCACAATGTTTTCTTGCCCTCCAAAAACAAATTAAAATTTCTTAGTCACATTTTAATTTGTTATCTGCTAATGATTTCAGTCAAACATTTTTTCATTTGGTAGAGTCAGCCCTGTAGATTCATGTTTCAAAGACTGTGAGAGAGAAGGCTTTTGAAAATAGTGTAGGAAAAGAGAAAGTGCTGGTAGCCAGCATTTTCTCCTTTTCCAACAATGTTTTCTGCCTCTTGACAAACAAATTTCATGTCTTGAGTAGCACTTAATTTGTCGTCTGTAAAAGACTTTCAATTTGGACAAGTCTAAACCTTTGTCGTCTGGTGATGAGTTGAATGAATTACAGCAGACAACTTTAAGATCGTCCTTGTAAACTATAAACAGTGAACATGAATTCAGGTTTAACTCTTTACCACACAATCCTGAATTTTAACGATCCTGAGAAAGGCATCTTTTGAAAACATTGTGGAAAAAGAAGAAAATGCTGGTAACCAGCATTTTCTCCTTTTCCCACAATGTTTTCTACCCTACCCAAAACAAGTTTTAATTTTTGAGCCACATTTATTTTGTTGTCTGCAAATGCTTTCAATTTAGACAAGTCTAAATAAAGAAGTATAAATTTGAAAGCTTTATGAAAAGAGGGGAAATTGATATTTATGGGCATTTTTTTTTTCCAAAGTACCCCTATTTTGATTTTTTGAACTTGGTTGTAAAAGGAGAAATTGAAGGCTATTAGTATCTTTTTTCCAAAATGTTTTCAAAAGTGTATGGCTGAAAGACGAGGGAAGTCACCAGCAGGAGGGTAGTAACATAAGAGGGTGTATTCATGCAAAGTGAATAATGCAGTCACACGAATCTGTTTTTTCCTTCTTTCTATTGACTCTTTACCACATGAGTTGTAACAACCCTGAAAAAGAAGGCTTTTGAAAACATTGGGGTAAAAGGAGAAAATTTTTTCAAAGCCTTTTTTTGCCAGGGTCCTTAAAACCTAGGACTGTTAGGTAAAAGATAACACAGGTATGTATCCATGCTAAATGAGCAGATGCAATCACATGAATCTGCAGTTTTTGATCCTTACTTTAACCCTTTACCACACAATCCTGAGTTTTAATGAAACTGAAGAAGAAGCCCTTTGAAAACATTGTGGGAAAAGGAGAAAATACTGGTAACCAGCATTTTCTCCTTTTCCCACAATGTTTTCTCACCTTTCAGTAACGAATCCAATCATTTAAGTCACATTTAATTTGTCATCTGCAAATGCTCTCATTTTGGACCAGTCTAAAATATTCCCTACCAAAAGTAGTGAGAGATTTTGAAAACAAAGATGACAAATGAAGAAAATGTTCAAACTGGGCCAGTTCTTCTTCTGTCACACTGTCTACCTTATGCTTCTAGAAATTCAGGCTTTCTTCATATTTTCAGATCTTTTCTTTATAATGTTTCAAATTGTGAAAATATAAGAAAGAGTGTGGGATGTAAATCATTTTATATGATTGCATGCAGGGTGCCTTATGATTATGCAAAAGTATAATTATGATGGTTGAGCTTACTCTCTCCAAGTGAATGAATGTTAACTCTTTGCCAAAAAACAAAATTTTGGACTTGTTCATATAGAGAGCATTTGCAGACAACAAATTAACTCTTTACCAAATGACAAAATTTTAGCCTGGTCCAAATCGAAAGCATTTGCAGATGACAAATCAAAGACGGCTCAAATGGTGCAATTTGTCCTTGATAGAGCAGAAAACATTGTGGGAAAAGGAGAAAATGCTGGTTTCCAGCATTTTCTCCTACTTCCACAATGTTTTCAAAAGGCATCTTTCCCAGAGTCGTTAAAACCTGGGATTGTTTGGTGAAGGGTTAAATTTGGTACAGATGATGGGATTTGACTTTGGAAGGGTGGAAACATTGTGGAAGAAGGCGAATGTGCTAGTGACCAGCATTTTCTCCTTTTCCCAAAATGTTTTTGAAAGGTTTCCTCCATGGGGTCCTTAAAAGTCAGAATTATGTGGTAAAAAGTAAAGAAAATCTAAAACTTTAGTTTTGCTTGCTGCCTGTGTAGAATCAGATCAGCAGGCACAAAAATTGGAGACTGATCTTTGATCAAGACTGCCAACTTTGCAGAGACATTCCATACAAAAGGTGCTGTGAAAGAACTTATTTCAGAATGAAAATGTCCGTTTTCATGTATTTGAGCATTCTATGGATTAACCAAAACTCAAAAGTTTGGCCCAGGCAAAATTGAAAGCATAGAATTTTGCTGACAACAAAATGAATTTTTCTAAAATGATTATTTCTGTCTGTGATAGGTAGAAAACATTACAGGAATATGAGTGATTAACCCTTTCCTACACAATTCTGAGTTTTAATGACCCTGAGAATGAAGGCTTTTGAAAAAAGTTGTGGGAAAAGGAGAAAATGCTAGTAACCAGCATTTTCTCTTTTTCCCACAATGTTTTCATTACCCTATCAAAGACAAAAATCATCACTTGAGTCGCATTTAATTTGATGTCTGCAACTGCTTTCAATTTGATCTAGCCCAAAATCATGCCGTTTGGTAAAGGGTAAAACATAGAAATTGTTCGGTAAAGGGTTAATGTGAAAAATATACAGACGGATATAAGTTTGTCCTTTGTGCAATACCCCTCAATATCTGATTTTATTTCTGTATTTTGCTTGGTTACATTGCACAGTATGATGAAGTTTTTCAGATTCATTTAGACTAGCTGTATTTTTCTACTTCATTGTCTGTTTGGTGTTTTCCACCTTTTTCAACATTATTTCAGGAATGTAAAGTGACCAGTGCACCAATCTAGGTGTTCCTGGAGCCCCTTTTACCAGTGTTAAACACAAAACTCTCTCAGAGGCAATGGCTGCTTTTCCACATAAACATTGTTGTAGCAATGTCAAAGCAATCGTCAGTGGAATGAATCCTGTTGCAAAGACTGTCATCAATCCTATTAACCCTTTACCTCAAAATGCCGCCTTTAAATGACTCAGGGAAAGAAGCCTTTTGAAAACACTGTGGGATAAGGAGAAAATGCTGGTAACCAGCATTTTCATCTTTTCCCACAATGTTTTCTACCCAATCAAGACAAAATTGTTCAATTTGAGCCACATTGAAATTGTCATCTGCAAATGCTTTCATTTGGACAAGGCTAAAATTTTGTTGTTTTAGTTTAAACATATTTATTTAACATGGATTGAGAAACAAGTTGTAGCAACTTGTACTAATCTTGCTCAATTCTGCTTCCTGGGAACTACACCAGTACTCGCGCCGAATGTGTGAGCCGATGAACAGTCCTAAAGTTGACACCTGCTCCCCGGAATTGAACTCAGGACCTCATGGTTATGAGGCCGACGCTCTTCCTCACGACCATGGACACCACAGAATTTTTGTTGTATGGTAAAGGGTTAAAGAGTCAAGCTTGCTGAGCTTGGATTGAAAGTCAAGACCAGATCTTGGACCTACAATGCCAAATGTTGGGTGAAATATTGTGACAAAAGTATCCTTGAAACTGCTGTAAGTGCACTTATTCTGCTGACTGCAAAGTTGAAATTTATGTCTTGTTTATCTCTCTGGGAGATACATTTTATAGATAACCGTAACCATGTTTTGTATAATGTTTTGTGAAATATTGCTGCAAAAGTATCCCTCAAATTGCTACAAGTGCACTTTTTCTTCTGACTGAATGAAATGGTCTGGCAAAAATGGGTTGGATGGATCTCCGTGATGCATTATACCAAGCAAGTCATCACATAATTATGGATCCATAAAAATCCATTTTTCTAACATCTGTGTGAATCATGATGTACAATGGTCCTTTCACATGTAGAAAATTAATCAGTAGCAAAAGGGGTGGACCCAGGTCAGCATGCACTGTCACTGACTGTGCAAGTGGGCCTGTGTCAATACTTTTTGCAAATGCATTAAACACCCTTTTTCACAGAGCATGGCTCATATCTTTTTATCTGTCTAGTGGATTGAATGATGTACATTATGTAGATAACCATCTTTATAATAAATTTTGTTAAATGTTTTGCATAACATCTCGGCAAAATTATCCTTGAAATCATGACAAGTTCACTTATTCTACTGAGCGACTAAAACCCTCAATTGTAATGTATTTATCTGTCTGGGGGATTCATTGATATACATTATTCAGATAACCATCTGTATTTCAAATTTTGTTCAATGTCACTATGTTTTTACACCAGTATTATCAAGTAAGTAAATAGTTGCTTTTCTTTACTGCATGCGTAATTAACCCTTAAGCTGCTGAACGCGACTCGAGGACCTTTTGCGGACAGTTAGATTAAGATCAGAATTCACAGAAAGTGCAGTCTGATCTTTGATCTACACTGTCCGGTAAGGAGATATTTTCCCCTAAAAAATAAATTTGAAATACTGGTAGTGATATTTTTTATTTTACTATCAACGTGAAAGTTCCACTTTAGTTATTAGCAGGTAAAGCAAAGAAAAATATTGACCTTTATAGTGCCAAAGACGAAATTTGGTCTTTTGCAGACAGACTAGGTCAAGATCAGACTGCATAGAACACACAGTCTAATCTTGGATCTGTGTCATCTGCTTGTCAAGTTGAGTCTATAAGATTAAAATCTGAGCTTCAGTTAATTTTTACTGGCTGTTGAATGAGGTTGAATTTATACTTTAAATTTTGAAAAATGTGCTTCTCTCGATGGGTGTGGGTCAAGATTAATTGTCAGATTGTTCAGTCTGATCTTTATCCTACACTAACAGTAATTTTCTTTGATAGTTTTGCTGCAATACCCATAAAATTGCTAGGACCTTTTTCTATATATGTTCAACCTTTTTCTATTTATTGTAACATTTTGTAAATTTTGAAGTTTAGAATTAAAATATAATCATCGTTATAATTTTTTTTTTGTTGCAGCAGTTTTAAATGGGGTGAGCCCTGGTTGCATTATGATGTAGTTGATTGAGTTAACTTTTTACTTTACCACAATATTTTAGACCCGTCCAAATTGCAAGCATTTACAGATGCCATATTTAATGTGGCTCAAATCAAAGTTTTGTCTTCAGTAGGGTTGCCAGCATTTCATTCCCACAATGTGTTCAGAAGTCTTCTTCGTCAGGTTTGTTAGAAAATGGGATTGTGTGGTAAAGGGCCTTTAGCAGATGACGAACTTTTAGACTAACCACACATTGTGAGCATTTGCAGATGACCAAGTGAATGTGACTCCAATGACAGGATCAGAGCTCCAGATAGAGGGAGTAATTTTGATTTCAAATTGAAAATATTAATCACTCTTCACTAAAACCCTATGTTATGGGTACTCATTAGAATTGTCTCATCGAGATGATTCTAATGAGTACCCACAACATAGGGTTTGGAAGAGAAATAATGGATTTAGCATACTATCACTCCTTATCTGGAGGTCTGCAGGATTATCATCAAAAGGGGGGGAAAAGTTGTTGGAAATAGAGAAAATGGTGGTTAACAGTGAACACATTACTTTTTACATTTGGGTCCAGTGTGACTCGGTGCTGAAGCCAAGCAGGGCTCCTGGGATAGAAGGAGTGATTTTGATTTCAATACTGAAATTATTAATTATTCTCTACAAAAACCTGTGTTATGGGTACTCATTAGAATCATCTCATCAAGATGATTCCAATGAGTACCCACAACATAGGGTTTGAAGAGAAATAATGGATTTAGAATACCATCACTCCCTCTTATCTGGAGCTCTACTGAAGGTGTAGGGCCTGTCATCTTAACCCTTTCCCAAACAAGCCCTGGTTTTCACATGTCTGAAGTACAAGTCTTTTGTAAACACTATGGGAAAAGGAGAAATTGCTCGTAACGAGCAATTTCTCCCTTTCCCACAGTGTTTTCTACCCTTTTTGAGACCTTTCTGCCATTTTCATCAAATTTAAAATTGTCGTCTGCAAACTCTTTCAATTTGGACCAGTCTAAAATTTGTCATCTGGGAAAGGGTTAAAATATGAAATTTTGAATTTTCAAAGCTGTCATGGATGACAAATGCAGTCCAAATTACAACATTTTTCTCTGAAAAGGTAAAAAACATTGTGGGAACAAGAGAAATTGCTGGTAACCAGGATTTTCTCTTTTTCCCAAAATGTTTTCTACTTTGTCAAGAACAAATCTCATCATGAGTCATGTTCAGTATTTCCTCAACAAAATTAATGATTTCAATATGGACGGGTCTAAAATTTTGTCATGTGGTAAGGTGTTACTATATTTAACTTGGGTTTGCTTAACACTTTACCACACAATCCTGACTTTTAATGACCTTGAGGAAGAAGGCGTTTGAAAGCATTGTGGGAAAATGTTTTCTAATCTATCAAGAGCAGATTTCATCATTTGGGCTACCTTTAATTTGTCTTCTGCAAATGCTTTCAGTGTAAAATTTTGTCATTTGGTAAATTTTAAGGGTTACTACAGTCGTGCCACGTTAATACGGACGTCATTAATCCGGAATATTCAAGATCCGGAAAGAATTTTGTGGGAACGGATTTTTTTATTCATAAATTGTACCTTTTAATCCGGAAATTCGCGTTCCAGATCCGGAATGAAAAAATCGGGAACGAAATACTCAAAAACCGCACAAATATGCTTCAATAATCCGGATTAAGTGTTGAACATCCAAATAGAACCTGTTATAATTACTAACTGTCATAACCGTCTTGGTAGGATTAACAAATTTGTGGTCTAGATTGACTGCTTGACACGCATGAATAAACAGTATTTATCTGGTAAAACTTGATAGTAGACAGTTTTCACACCTAACAAACAACTTAACTAGTGAAGCGTGTCGGAATGACTACGTGACAATTAGCATTCTGCCCACCAGATACCTGAAACAACAGCAATAAAAAAATCAATAAGGTCGGACGAGACCCAGCTTGATTTGCTTATCCGGAAATATGCTTACTCCGGACACCACCATAGGAAACCAAAGTGTCCGGATTAACGCGACACGACTGTATTTACTAAACAACAAAATTTTAGACTTATCCAAATTGAAAGCATTTGCCAGTGAACATTTGAAGTTGGCTGAAATAATGAATTTGTCCATAATAGGATAGAAAATGTGGGAAAAGGAGGAAATGCTGATTACCAGCATTTTCTCCCTTCCCCACATGGTTTTAAAAAGCCTTTCCTCAGGGTCGTTAAAAGTTTGCATTGTGTGGTGAAGGGTTAGAAGTGAATTCATCTTCAACGTACTTATGTTTTTGTGAATGTGGATGAAGGTAAATACAGTCCTACCTGTATTAACCCTTTGCCAAATAGCAAAATTTTGGACATCTCTAAATTCAATGCATTTCTAGTAGACAATCAATCAAATGTGGCTCATATGGTGAAAATTGTCTTTAAGAGGGTGGATTGCATCGTGGGAAAAGGAGAAAATCCTGGTTATCAGCATTTTCTCCTTTTTCTACAATGTTTTCAATAGCTGTCCTTCTCAGGCTTGATTTTGAGATTGTGTGGTAAAGGGTTAAGCAAGCACCCTCAGGACACTCAATATGCTTGTGTAATCCTTTTCACACAGTCCCTAGTTTAAACAACTTCGAAGTAAAAGGCTGGTAACAAGCATTTTCTCCTTTTCCCCCAATGTTTTCTATCCTTCAAGGACAAATCCTATCAACCCTTTACCACATAATGCCACCTTTTAACGACCCTGAGAAAGAAGCCTTTTGAAAACATTGTAGGAAAAGGAGAAAATGCTGATAACCAGCATTTTCTCCTTTTCCACAATGTTTTTTTGCCCTATCAGAGAAAAATTGCACCACTTTGAAATTGTTACCTGCAAATGCTTTCAGTCTGGACTAGGCTAGAATTTTGTCTTTTTGGAATGAGATGAAAGGGCCTCATTTGTCGTACTAGAATGCTTTGGATTTAGACTGGTCTAAAATTTTGTTGTCTGGCAAAGAGTCAATTTTAGTGAAATATCTGTGGTATATTTTCTTTTTTTCATGGTTATGTAGGTAATTATCATAAATGTTGTCCAGGATAACTTTATGTAAACAAACATTTAACCCTTTACCAGACAGCAAAATTTTAGCCTTGTCCAAATTGATAGCATTTTCAGACGACAATTTCAATTTGGCTTAAGTGTTGCTATTTTTCTTTGATAGGGTAGAAAACATTGTGGGAAAAGGAGAAAATACTGGTTACTGGGCGTCAAAGGCGGCATTGTGCGGTAAAGGGTTAAGGGAAAGTTTATAAATGAATAATTTGTGAAAACATGTGCTTTTTACACTACTTTATTTTAATGCATGTATGGTATGGTATGGTTTTTAAAGCCATTTTCAACATTATTCAGTTATATCATGAAAGTGAAAGAGGAAAGAATCCTTTGCAATGACTATAATAATCAATCTCTGGAAAGAAATTTGCGGAGCTGGGGATTGGAACCAATGATCCCTAGTCTCAAGTCCAATACACAACCGACTGAGCTACAGGGTACAGCCTGCATGATGCATGAAAAGATATGGCAAATAGAGAAACTGTGAGTCCTATTTTATTATTTGTCTGCAAACACTTTCTATTCTGGTGGGTTTAAAATTTTGTCATCCAGTGAAGTGCAAATAAGCCATGCTCTGTGAAAAGGGGGTTTAAAGCTTTTGCAAAATGTATCAACCTAGGTCAGCCTGTGCAGTCTGTGCAGTCTGACCTGAGGACTTCAAAACCCTTTTGCTTTTGGTAACTTTTTTCTGCATGCCCATGGAACAGTCTTTCTCATGATTCAGACAGTTGTCGGACAAAACGGATTTTATGGATCCATAGTTAACCCTTTACCACACAATCCCGACCTTTAACGACCCTGAGGAAGAAGCCTTTTGAAAACATAGTGGGAAAAGGAGAAAATGCTGGTAACCAGCATTTTCTCCTTTTCCCACAATGTTTTCTACCCTTCCTAAAAAATTTCAGTTTTTGAGTAACATTTACCTTTTTGTCTGCAAATGCTTTCAAATTGGACAAGGCTAAAATTTTGTTGTGTGGTAAAGGGTTAAATGATGACTTTCCATTTGGTATTATGTATTACGGAGATGCATTAACTCTTTACCATAGTTACAATCACGGGTTTTAACGACCCTGAAGAGGAAGCCTTTTGAAAACATTGTGGGAAAAGGAGAAAATGCTGGTAACCAGCATTTTCTTCTCCCACAATGTTTTCTACCCTTCCCAAATCAAATTTCGATTTTTAGCCACATTTGATTTGTCGTCTGCAAATGCTTTCAATTTGGATCAGTCTAAAATTTTGTCGTTTGGTAAAGAGTTAACCCCTCCTTTTGGAAGAGCACTGATAAGTTGTAAGTAGAAGCGAAGCCACAAGACTGAAAATATTGAATTTTGGTATTCATGAATCCATCCTTCCAGTCATAGTATTGCAGCAGGGTGATACAGGTAGAATGTTGATGGGAGTCGTTAAATGAAAGTGAATTCATTTGTACGAGACACAGAAATTTTAGACTTGTTCGAATTGAAAGCATTTGCAATTAACAAATTAAATGTGGCTCGAATGGTGGAATTTGTCTTTCAAAGCATTGAAAAGACTGTGGAAATGTAGAAAATGCTGGCTACCATAATTTTCTCATTTTCCCACGAGTGTTTTCGAAAGCTTTTTTCTTTGGGGTTGTAAAAATGCGGATTGTGTGGATTGTTTGGTCAATAGTTTACCCTCATCCTGCTGGATAAGTGAAATGAAACTTTCAAGATGACAGTAAAAAAATGAGTAATATCATTTTCAAACTTATTTTTGGAGAACAATATCTCCTTATTGGACAGTGTAGATGCAAGATCAGACTGCACAGTCTGTGGAGTCTGATCTTGATCTACACTGTCTGCAAAAGGTCAGTGAGTCATGCTTAGCAGCATAAGAGTTAAAAGCGTAAGATTGCTAATTTCATTCAGCTGGAAAAGTATAATTTTAATGGATTGCGTAAATCTAAGATCAAAATACATTTACTGTGTAGTCTGATCTTGATCTACACTCTCTACAAAAGCGTACTTGGTCAAGCTTAGCTGCTTAGAGTTACTTGATTTTTACCAGATCACAAAATTTTACACTTGTCGGAATTGAAAGCACTTACAGATGACAACTTGATCGAATGTAGCTCAAATGACAATTTCTGTCTGAAATAGGGTAGAAAACAATATGAGAAAAGGAGAAAATGCTGGTTACCAGTATTTTCTCCTTTTTCCCACAATGTTTTCAAAAGTCTTCCTGTCTTTCTGGATTAAAGTGTTTATTAAAGGAACCGAGAGAAAGAAGGATGAAATAATGGGCAACTCATGATTTTCATTATGCGCATGATAGTCATGTTGTTGCATAGAAATGTGTTTTGTATGTAACAACTCTAGATATGTAACCTCTTTCAGCGCAAATATATAACCTTGACCTCTTTCAACAGCTAAAAGTACCATTCACTGAACTCAGAAAAAAAATGTGTTTCCTTGGCATGACTGAACATGTGGATGATATATGTTTAAGATCACACTGCACACTCTGTGCTGTCTTATCTTGATTTATGCCATCTGCAAAGGCCCATGTTTTCACCTGAAAGGGTTAACCCTTTGCCAAACAATCCTAAGTTTTAACAACCTTGAGGGAGGAGGCTTTTGAAAATATTACAGGAAAAAGTAAAAATGCTGTTAACCAGCATTGTCACCTTTTCCTGCAATGTTTTCTACTCATTTAAGGACAACTTGTCACACTTGAACTCTAATTTGTTGTCCACAAATTCTTTGAATTTGGACAAGTCAAAAATTTGTTGTGTGGTAAATAGTTAATATATAGTATTAATATCAAGTAATGAATATATGGTTTGTTGTTAGTTTCACCATATTAATCTTGGACTGTCTAAATAGTGGATTCTATGGATTTAATGTTGCGAAGTTAACTTTCTTGTGAAAATATGATATTATTGCTCTAAATGCATTTTTCCTTAACCGTTTGCCACACAATCCCGAGGTTTAATGACCCTGATGGAGAAGGTTTTTGAAAACAAAGTGGGAAAAGGAGCATATGCTGGTTACCAGCATTTTCTCCTTTTCTCACAATGTCTTATGTCCTTTCAAAGGCAATCTCCACCATCTGATGTAATAAAAAATAGATTGTGTTTTCTATTGCAAAATGTTCGATCATTCCGTTATTCACACTCCCAAAATTGTATCTTTTTACTGACTGTAAGCATACAGTTTCTGTAACTATGATTGCAAAGAAATTATATCTGGTGGTATTAAATTTTATCAAAGTTTTACTAGAAATATTGATTGGCAGCATAAAAACTAAATAACCCCCTTTAAATATCAGGGTCAAGCACATGTTTTCACAAATTAACTGTACAAAATTCTCCTCACAATGTCTTTTTACATGACGAAGTTGTCCGGAAACGATAATAGTTGGTTTTTAGCTGAATTTAAAAAACTTTTGAAAGCTTTTATCAGTTGAACATTTATGCCTGATCCTGTCAAACAAAAAACTAGAAAGGATATGCTTCTGTGAATGTGACATTTCGTGCATGGACCTAAATCTGTTTGACTTAAATTTGAAGTGAAAAGGATAAAATGCAGAAGATTTCACAGTCTATCAGAAAGGTGGGTTGGACAAGTATTAAATACTGGTAGACTGATAATACTATAGGTAGTTTGTACTAATTGTTTTAACTCTTTACCAAACGACAAATTTTAGACTTGTCCAAATTGAAAGCATTTGCAGATGACAAAATTAAAGTGGCTCAAAAATTGAAATTTGTTTTGGAAAAAGTAGAAAACATTGTGGGGGAAAAGGAGAAAAAATGGTTACCAGCATTTTCTCCTTTTCCCCACAATGTTTTCAAATGGTGTCTTTGTCAAGGTCATTAAAACTCAGGATTGTGTGGTAAAGGGTTAAACAAGTATTGTATATGAGCCATGCCGTGTGAAAAGCCACGTAGGCATACCAGAGTCGAAAAGTTTTGCTCTTTAGTCGATTTTCTACACGTCAAAGGACAAGTTTACCTCATGAATTAATAGTCAGTTTTAGAAAAACTGGATGTTATGGATGACTTGCTTGGTAGGATGCATCCCAGAGATGCACTAAAGCCCCTTTAGCCAGAGTGCAGGGCATATCTTTATACTTCTCCACCTGTTTTAACTCTTTACCAAATGACAAAATTTTAGACTTGTCCAAATTGAAAGCATTTGCATATGACAAAATAAATATGACTCAAAAACTGAAATTTGTTTTTGGACGGGTAGAAATCATTGTGGGAAAAGGAGAAAATGCTGGTTACCAGCATATGCTCCTTTTCCCACTTTGTTTTCAAAAGGCCTCTTTCTCAGGGTCGTTAAAACTCGGGATTGTGTGGTAAAGGGTTAAATAAGTCATAATTATGAGAAAAGGAGAAAATAATTGTTGCCAGCATTTTCAGTGTGATGCTAAAAATAGTTTAGACCAACAAGATTTATTCAATATGCCTTAGGACAAGTCTGATAGGTCAAAACTATTTCTGACAAATCTAATTGATAAAAACTATTTTTAGTATAAGTCTGTTTTTTCAAACCTGATATTCAAGTAACTAACCAATCAGATTAGTTCAGTGGTTTTCACTGCGGTATTAAAATTTCCATATCACGGAGGGAAGAGAAAAGTTTGTCTGCTTCCAAAGTTTTTACCTTAACTCTTTACCACACAGCCCTGGATTTTAACAGTCCTTAGGAACAAAACATTGTTGGAAAAGCAGAGAATACTATGCAGTAACCAGCATTTCTCCTTTTCTCAGGATATTTTCTACCTTCTCAGAAAACTGCAGCTCATTTATTCTAATTTCTAATATGACTTTTTCTACTGTTGTTACTTTCAAATTGGAAGCATTAACAATTTTTAACATTTTAAAGATGTTTTGAACTTGTAAGCCTCTAAAATTTGTCTTTTGGGAAAGGGTAGCTCATTTTGCCAGCTAACAGAAGAGTAGGCAGTAGACATACAAACCAAGTAAAGTACTAATCAACCAAACAACCATCCAACCAACAGTCAGCCAGTCAATCCATCAATCAACCAACCAAAGTTAACTGTCCAAATTTATTTGCCAAATAATCAGAAAAATCAGAAATTCACAAGGAAAAAAGTGAGGACTTGGACATTAATGTCCTCACGTGAAAAGATAATTTGTCATGTAATCTAAATTTGTCTCCTGCAGAACGCCCACATAGATTTTTTTTCCACAAGATCCTATTTGGAGTCAATATTGGATCAACACTTTTATCCTGGCAACCATTCTGCCATTGGCATCTGCTGATAAAATGACTATTAGCTCTTTGTATGAGAAAAGCGACATTAAGTGCTTTCACAGACAGGATAGATCAAGATCAGACTGCACAGAATGTGCAGTCTAATCACTGATCTACACTGACTTTTTTAGGGATATTCTGGACTTGACCATATTGAATTTACTTAGTACTCCAACCTTCAGACATTTATTCTTATACTTAATGATCAAGGACTTGAAGCAGCATACAGTTATTGTTTTGTGAATTTATCCTCTTTTGTCAGCAATCAGAACTCCAGATAAGAGGGAGTGATGGTATTCTAAATCCATTATTTCTTTTCCAAACCCTATGTTGTGGGTACTCATCAGAATAGTCTGGATGAGACAATTGTAATGAGTACCCATAACAGGGTTTTTGAGTGGAAAGTGATTAATATTTTCAATTTTGAAATCAAAATCACTCCCTCTATCTGGAACTCTGAACAATGATATTTTGACATTATTCAAAATCAGAAAAGACCAGAAATTGTTTTTTTTTGTGTGTGAAAAGTACTTTGCATTATAATCTTGAGTCGAAGCACATTCAGTTGCAGTCAGTCTTGCACCTGTATTTGTCACATGATCAAACAAATGTCATCAGCATTTGTCACATGCTCCGTTTCAAGTAAAAATTGCACTTGCTGTACTTTCACCCTTCACCACACAATACTGAGTTTTAACAACCCTGAGCCTGGCTGGGTAGCTCAATTATTAGCATATCTGACTCGTGACCTGGTGGTTGTGAGTTCGATACCCGGTTGAGGCAAACTTTCTTTACGGCAATCTTTCACCTGTCACCTCTGAGTGGGAAAAGTAGTTAGTGACTTGGAAAGAAAGTTGCGTCAGTATTGGTGTGAGAAAGCCAGAAAACACAATCATATGTGCACTGACTGCTGTGATATGACCTAAACGGTTAAAACAGTGTTAAACTCAAATACAAAGAAACAAACGAATTTAACAACCCTGGAGAAGCAGACTTTTTTTTAAATATCTTGAGGAATGGCTGGTAACTTCCATTTTCTCCATTTTCCACAATATTTTCTAGGAGTTCAAAGACAAAATTATCATTTGAGCTACATTTATTTTGTCGTCTGCAAATACTTTGAATTATGTCTAGTCAAGAATTTGTAATTTGGTAAATGAAGTAATCTATATTATACAATTATCTTGGATAAATATTTTTTTTTCTCTTAAATTTCATTAATTGCAATGGCCTAGTGTGTTTTAGATCTGTAAACACATGTATTGAAAATGAGATGTCTGTTCTAACTGAACAGTTTATCATGCTTGACAGGTGGTGGAAAAATTGAAAGCAATTCTTGAAAATTTGACTCATTCTTCTTATTTCTGAGCCTAATTCTTTCACACCTGTGTTTTAATACCCAGCATCGAATGAAATGATTTGTATCCTCATTTTCTAAAATTTAATTGCGTTTTTGTATTTTTCACAAAATCTAATTTAATGCTGGTTTAACTTTTTATGTTATTTAGAACAAATCTTAAAAATTTTTACATGTAGATATACTCGTATATGCCAAATTGGTTGCCTAGCCTTGTAGATCTAGTGCAGTCAGTAGCATACAGGACTGGAGACTAGGGAGGGTCACTGGTTTGAATGCCAAGCTCGGCAAATTTCTTTTTGAAAATAGTAATGTTGCTTATCCTTGTGATAGCATTCATTCCTCTCTCACCACTGGTAATTATTTCAGTGATGGTTATGAGGAAAAGCAGCCAGTGGCTTACAAAAAATATTTTGTGAAGTATTGGTTAAGAAAACTCCAGGAATGCATGGATAGACGTACTGGCTGACGCGGTATAAATTAAAACATGTTAAAAACACCTTACTGTACAAACAAACAAAATTTGTTACTTTGATGAAAAAAAAAAGTTTTGGCAAAGACCGAAACAGAAACTTGATTGTCTTGACCAATTATTTACTCTGAAGGATTATACCACTTTAAACTACCAATGACAAAATTTTAGACTCGTCCTATTTAAAAGCTGTTGCAGACAACAAATTAAATATGGTTCAGATCACAAAATTTTTCTCTGAAAGGGTAGAAAACATTCTGGAAATGGGAGAAAAAGCTGGTAACATTTATGCCTTTTCCCACAGTGTTTAAAAAAGGCAAACTATCTACGGGTCATTCAAACAAGGGATTGCTTGGTAAAGGGTAAAAGCATTTTTACAATGTAGGCAAAAATGGTCTGGGATGGTAGCTGATTTAATGAATTGATTGAATTGGTGTTAGGCTGCTTTCAACATTATGTCAGTCATATCACAGAAAACAGCCAGTGGCTTGGGAAGAGTATTGTGCGAAGTCTTGGTAAACTCCAGGAAAGCATGGATTGGTACACTGGCCACAGCGATATTATTGAAATAATGTTGAAAATGGGTTAAACATCATACAATCAATTATGTCACAGTGATTCCACACATATTCATGTATATCCTGGGTTTCACCAGTACTAGGCTAGGGCTCTGAAGTATTTTGCCTAAGGACACTCCCAAGAAAATTAGATGGTAATAAATATTCAGGAGGGAAAAACCATGTATTATTCTTCTATGGAGTTGGTGTCATCCTTATTTCTGAGGAATTTTTCCCCAGTAATTACCCAGAATTCAATATTCTGTTTTGCTTTAGGGAATTTTAAGTTTGCTGTGTGTGTTTTTACTTCCAACACTGATTCCATAACCATCATTTCCTTATTGGTGAACAATAATTACTGTAATTGCTCCCTATTTAGCTCTACAATGGCTAAGCTCTACCAGACAACAAAATTTAGACTTGTCCAAATTGAAAGCCTTTGCAGACAACAAATTAGAAGTTGCTGAAATGACGAAATTTTATGCAATAGTTCGAGAACATTAATGGAAAAGGTGAAAATGCTTGTATCCATTTCCCACAATGTTTTCAAAAGGCGTCTGCCTCAGGGTAATTAAAACCTGGAATTGTGTGGTATAGGATTAACTCTTTACAAAACAATAAAATTGTGGACTTGCCAAAATCCAAAGCGTTTGCAGATGACAAATGTGTCTTAACCCTTTACCACAGAATCCCGACTTTTAACCACCCTAGGAAAGAAGCCTTTTGAAAACATTGAAGGAAAATGAGAAAATGCTGGTAACCAGCATTTTCTCCTTTTCCCACAATGTTTTCTATCCTCCCCAAAACTAATTTCATTTTTTTAGTCACATTTATTTTGTCATCTGCAAATGCTTTCAATTTGGGCTTGTCTAAAATTTTGTCATTTGGTAAAGAGTTAACTCTTAACCACATGACAAAAACGTAGACTTGTCCAAGTTGAAAGAGCTTGCAGACAACAATTGAAATGTGGCTAAAATGGTGGAATGCCTTTGATGGGGTGGAAAACATCGTGGGAAAAGAAGAAAATGCTGGTTACCAGCATTTTATCCTTTTCCCACAATGTTTTCAAAAGGCTTCTTTCTCAGTCATTAAAAGGCGGGATCATGTGGTAAAGAGTTAAAGGAATCAAAATACATTTCTGATTGATTAATAGTATGTCGTTTAAACATTATTTCAGCTATTTTTTGATGGCCAGTTCACCTATCCATGCTTTCCTGGAATTTTTCCTACCATGCAACGCACGCAATATTCTTTCAAAGCCACTGGCTGCTTTCCCATATAACCATTGTCGAAACAGTGATCAGAGGTGAGAGAGAAATGAATCCTTTCACAATGACTATCATCAATCTTCTGAAAAAAAATAGCCAAGTTGGAGATTTGAAGATTTGAACAAGCAACACTCCCCGACCCCCTCCCCCTCCCACCCCCTGTTCTCAAGTCCTGTATGCTAGCAACTGCGCTACATATCTGAAGTGATATTGAAGACAATGTAGTTCAAAGGAGATGCTGCTTGTTACAAGCATTTGCCCAATTTTCCATAGTATTTTCAAAAGCTTTCTACAGAAGTTAGATTAACTCTTTCCCACACAGTCCTGATTTTTAATGACCCTGAGAAAGAGGCTTTTTGAAAACATTGTGGGAAACGAGAAAATGCTGGTAACCAGCATTTTCATCTTTTCCCACATTGCTTTCTATCCTTCCTAAAACAAATTTCAATTTTTGAGTCTCTATTTTTTGTCATCTGCAAATACTTTCAATTTGGACAAGTCTAAAATTTTGTCGTTTGGTAAAGAGTTAAAAGTTGTATTTATGTGATAAATATTTACCCCTTAGACCACTCAGGGCTGCAATGAAATAACCCTTTATCACACAATGCAGAGTTTTAATGACCCTGGGGAAGTGGGACTTTAGAAAACATTGTGGAAAAGAAAGAAAATGCTGGTGACAAGAATTTTCTCCTTTTTTGACAATGTTTTCTACCCATCCAATGATAAATCCAATCATGTAAGACACGACTAATTTGTTGTCTGCAAATTCTTGAATCTAGACACGTATAAAATGAGGTCATTTGGTAAATTGCTGACTCTCTCCTGGAAATGAAAATCTAGACTTGTCAAAATTGAAAGCGTTTTACAGGCCAAACACTAAATGCGATTCATCTCATGGGATTTGGTATTTAGCTCTATGCCAAATGACAAAATTTTAGACTGGTCGAAACTGAAAGCATTTGCAGACAACAAAATAAAAATGACTCAAAAATTTAAATTTCTTTTGAGAAGGGTAGAAAACATTGTGGGAAAAGGAGAAAATGCTGGTTACCGTGTTTTCAAAAGACTTCTTTTTCAGGGTTGTTAAAAGTTGGGATTATGTGCTAAAGGGTTAAAGCGTAGAAACAAATGTGGAAAAAGGAAAATGAAAATGCAAGTTACCAGCCTTTCTCTTTTTCCCCACAAAGTTTCCAAAAGCCCTTTTCTTCAATGTCTTTAAAACAAGGGATTGTTTTAAAAAGAGTTTATGAATGAATTTTGTTGTTTTAACCCTTTACCAGACGACAACATTTTAGCCTTGTCCAAATTGAAAGCATTTGCAGACGACAATTTCAATGTGGCTCAGATAGTGCAATTTTCCTTTGATAGGACAGAAAATATTGTGGGAAAAGGAGAAAATGCTGGTTACCAACATTTTCTCCTTTTCCCACAATGTTTTCCAAAGGCTGCTTTAACAGGGGCGTTAAAAGGCGTCATTGTGCGGTAAAGGGTTAAGGAGTAAAGTAATTTATAATTAAGCCTGACAGCTCAGTGGGTAGTGCACAGGGCTTGGAACACGGGGCTCATAAGCTTGATTTTTGAGTTCAGCCAAATTCTTTATGAAAATCAGTGACAGTCAGTGTGACAGAATTTATTCCTCTTTCACTGCTGACAGTGTTTATGTGGGAATGCCAACAGTGGCAGTAAAAAATGTTGTGCAAAGTTCTGGTGATAGTAACTCCTGGAAAAGCATGGATAGGTGCACTGACCTCTGTGGTAAAACTGGAATAATGTTGGAAATGGTGTTGATGACATAAAAATAATTTACAGCCAGTTTACTTAAATTGTGCTAGATAAGTTAATGAGTCATAATTGTATTTACAATGGTAATCTAGTCTGTTATTCTCTCAACCCTTTACCACACAAATCCTGAGTTTCAACAACCTGGAGGGAAAACATTGTGGGAAAAGGAAACATTGAAAACATGGTGGGAAAAGAAGAAAATGCTGGAAACCTGCATTTTCTTTTTTTCCCACTATATTTTCTATCCTTCCAAAGACAATTCTCTCACCAACTGAGTTGCACTTGTGTACTGTGAATGACAATGGATTTGGACAAGTCCAAAGTTTTATGATTGGGTAAAGAGTTGATATTGTGAGATGTAGTCTGCTTGAGGGAAATTTGGGCAACTAACAATTCATTACCAATGACATGCGGGAACAAACACAGTAAATGGCGAGGGACAATTTTTGCAGCAGTGGAAGCCTTTATAAATATACTGGCCTTGATTTGACCCTTTGCCATATATTGGGGACATTTTTGCCTTGTCGCTTAGCAGCAGACGACACTTAAAAGAAAATTGATAGCAATGGTCGAAATACGTAGAGTAGCATAATCAATATTTGTCTTTTTTCTTGTTGTCCGTTTCTTTTTTCTGTGATATTGTTAAAAATATTCTGTTTTGAAGAATAGTTGTCTGCCTTTTTTCTGATTTTGGAAGAGTCCATCTAACAGACTAATGGGTATTGATACAGCATCCACTGACCAATATTTTCTCCCAGAATTTTCTGTCTCTTCTTTTTTCCAATAGTTGACTGGAAAACAGTCTGCTGGTGGTAACGAATCCGACAGCACGGAAAAAATGCCGGAAACTACTACGAAAGAGGCACAGCCTGAAGAAGGGGCCAGTGATGCCCCTAAAGAATATAGGAATATTGTTTTAACGGGATTTGGTGGATTAAAAATGTTGAAAGTTCAAAAAAAGCCTGCTGTTGCACCCAGCGAAGGTCAAGTCTCTGTGAGGGTGAAGGCCTGGTAAGTTAACATATGGTGTGATTTTGTTTTGTAAATTGTGTACAGAAAGGAAATTTTATAGTGGCAACTCATTCCAGTTTGTGAAATAAAAATGCAAATATAATATATAACCCCTACGGTGCAAAAAAGGGGTTTAACTATTTACCAAAGGACAAAATTTTGGTCTGGACCAAATTGAAAGCATTTGCAGACGCCTAATCAAATGTTGCTATTATGATGGTTTCTCTCTTTGATAGGGTAGAAAACATTGTGGGAAAAGGAGAAAATGCTGGTTACCAGCATTTTCTCCTTTTCCCACAATGTTTTCAAAAGCCTTTTTCCATATGGTCGTTAAAAGTTGGGACTGTGTTGTAAAGGGTTAATGCATCTTTATGATTCATTCTATCAAGCAAGTCATCAGGCAATCTAGGATCTGTAAAACCCATTTAGTCTGACAACCAGCTGAATACTGAAGTAAGATGATCCAGGAACATGCAGAAAATTGACCATTAGCAAAAAGTTTTGACCCAGGTCAGCCTGCGTGGACTGTGCAGGCTGACTTGGGTGGACACTTGTATCTGTTGACAGATGTATTAAACCCCCTTTTCACAGAGCATAACTCTCATATGGCGTGCAACACACGAAAAGGGGCCTTCGGACATATGCGTAAAAGTGTGTCGTCCCTGATCAGCCTGTGCAGTCTGTGACTAATCCGAGATGACACTTCCCGTTTTTGTGCGATTTTCTATTTAGCCTGTGCAGGCTAATCTGGGACAACATTTTATGCAATTGTCCTAAGGCCCCTTTTCGTGTGTTGCACGCCATATGATATCTAACCTTCAGGGTGTTTAGTAAATGAGATTTTCATGTTTTATTTTGTAAATAATATTTGACAGATCTAAATATTTGGTTTTCAAAGTTGTTTCTGTCAAAATATCTACACCATGTTGGGCACAGTAGATCCAATATGCATGTTTTCTGCAGTCTGAACTTGATCTATATTGTCTCCAAAATTACACAAAATTGCCAGCTGCATTCAAAAGGTTTATGTATTTGACATATCTATGTGCATTAAGTCTGTTCAGGTCAAGTAGTGGAGGGGGTCCTGCATGGCTAAGAGGCAAAAGTTTAGGATTTGCAACGTAGAAGCCCTGGGTTTGATCCTCATTATAGGCGCTTGGTTTTTCATGGTATTTTTCTTTAGCAAGAGCCTGTGTCTAGTACATACTAGGGCAACAATATAGTGTTTTCTTTTTCCTTTTCCTTTTCGTTTTTTCTTTGACATGACCATTTTTAGCTCACCTGAGCACAACGTGCTCAAGGGGAGCTATTAGGATCACCCAGTGTCCATCGTGCGTCGTCAACAATTCTTTAAACATCATCTCCTCCTAAACCACTGGGCCAATTTGGGCCAAACTTGGCAGAAATGTTCCTTGGGAGGTCCTTTTTAAAACTTGTTCACAAAATTTGATTCCATCAAAAACTCTGGTTGCCATGGCAACGAAATGGAATTTTCTAAGAAATTCTTTAAAAATCTTCTCCTCTGAAACCGCTGGTCAGATTTTGAAATAATTTCACAGGAATGTTCCTTGGGTGACCCTTTTCAAAAAGTGTTCACAAAATTTTGATTTGTCGAAAAACATGGCTCTGGTGACTGGGGGCTACTTGCACTATATGGATATGAAGAAATTCTTAAAAATTCTTCTTCTTTGAAACAGCTGGTCAGATTTTGAAATAATTTCACAAATATGTTCCTTGGGTGACCCTTTTCCAAAATTGTTCGCGAAATTTTGATCCGTCAAGAAACCTCTGGGGAATGGGGGCTATTTGCACTATACAGATATGAAGAAATTCTTGAAAATTCTTCTTCTCTGAAACTGCTGGTCAGATTCTGAAATAATTTCACAGGAATGTTCCTTGGGTGACCCTTTTCAAAAATTGTTCGCGAAATTTTGATCCATCAAGAAACATGGCTTTGGTGACTGGGGGCTACTTGCACTATATGGCCATGAAGAAATTCTTAAAAGTTCTTTTTCACTGAAACCGCTGGTCAGATTTTGAATAATTTCACAGAAATGTTCCTTTGGTGACCCTTTTCAAAAATTGTTTGCAAAATTTTGATCTGTCAAGAAACATGTCTCTGGTGGTTGGGGCTAATTGCACCATAGGGACATGAAGAGGAATTTCTTAATTCTTCTTCTCTGGAATGGCTGGTTAGATTTTGAAATAATTTCACAGAGATGTTCCTAGGGTGACCTTTTTAAAAAATTGTTAGGGTAATTTTTATCAGTTGAAAAACGACAGGCAATTGTTGGCACCTGCATGGGGTGCTCTTTTTTGACTTATGTTTTTTAGCTCACTGGAGCACAAAGTGCTCATGGTGAACTATTGTGATCGTGCTGTGTCGGGCGTCCGTCATGCGGTGTGCGTCATCTGTCGTCAACTTTTTACCTTGTGTACGCTCTAGAGGCCACATTTTCGATCCGATCCTCATGAAACTTGGTCAGAATGTTTGTCTTGATAAAATCTGGGACGAGTTTGAAATTGGGTCATGTGGGGTCAAGAATAGGTCACTAGGTCAAATCTTAGAAAAACCTTGTGTGCGCTCTAGAGTGACCCTGGAGTGAAATTTCGCCTATTGACTCAGGTGAGCGATCCAGGGCCATCATGGCCCTCTTGTTATTTGTTTGTATTGGAGTCCAATGCCGTTTTATCAGCCTAAGTCAATATGGCAGTCAGTGCACCTACACATGTGTCTCCTGGCTTTCTCACACCAGTACTGACACGACTTTCTTTTTCCAAGCCACTGCTTTTTTCACATGCATCAGAGGTGAGATACACAAAAATTGCCTGGAAGAAAGTTTGCCTGAACCAACATTGAACCCTCAACCACCAGATCATGGGTCAGATATACTAACCACACACATACCCAGCCATGCTGTCCATTTTGAAAGTATTTGAGCCATGCTCTGGCTAAAGGGGGGTTTAATGGATCTCCGTGATGGATTATACCCAGCAAGTCATTCCGTGATTAGGGATCCATAAGAACCATCATGTCTAACAACCAACTTTATCATAAGGTAGACTGGTCCTTTGACATACAGGAAATTGACTAATAGCAAAAAGTTTTGGCCCAGGTCAGCCTGCGCAGTCTGCGCAGGCTGACCTGGGTCGATACTTTTTTGAAGATGCATTAAGCCCCCTTTTCACAGAGCATGGCTCATTTGTAGATAACAAATTTAATTATTTAATAGAATCAATCAAGTACTGGAATATGCTTTAACCTTAACCCTTACCAAACAATCCAGTGTTTTCACGACTCTTTGAGGAGGCTGGTAAACAACACTTTCTCTCTTTCCCTTTCTATCCCTTTAAAATTTTGTTGTCTACAAATGCTTTCAATATGGACAAGTTATCTACACAATGTTTTCTCACAACGTTTTTTTCAAAAGCCTATTTCCTTGAAGTCATTACATTTAACTCTTTACTTCACAAAAGAATTTCAGATGTGTCCAAATTCAAAGCATTTGCAGACCACAAAATAAATGTGGCTCAAAAATTGAAATTTGATTTGGAAAGGGTGGAAAACATTGTGGGAAAAAGAGAAAATGCTGGTTACCAGCATTTTCTCTTTTTCCCACAATGCTTTTAAAAGGCCTTTTTCTCAGGGTCGTTAAAAGTTAGGATTGTGTGGTAAAGAGTTAAACGATTCAAGTGTCACAATATGAAATCAAGGATAGTGATTTAAAAAAAAAAAAAAAAAATGAGCCATACTCTCACAAAAGGGGGCTTAATGTTTCTCTGTGATGCATTATACCAATCAAACCATCACATAATTATAGATCCATAATTGCCAATTATTTTTTACTGACTGACTTAATCATGAGGTAAATTGGTCCTTGCACATACAAAAAATTTACCAATAGCGAAAAGTTTCAGCCCAGCTCAGCCTGTGCATACTGCATAGACTGATCTGGGTCGATACTTTTCCCAGATCCATCAAGCCCCCTTATTACAGAGCATGTCTCAAATATACTGTTATGTCACAGAAACTTCCTTTTGATTTTGTGAAAGTCCTTTAATGGCTTTTTTGTTAACCCTTTACAACGTAACACCAAGTTTTAAATACATTGAGGAAGAAGGCTTTTGAAAGCATCGTGGGAAAAGGAGAAAATACAGGTAACCAGCATTTTCTCCTCTCACAGTGTTTTCTAGGTGTTATGAGACAAATCTCATCATTTAATTTGTTGTCTGCTTCTACTTTGAATTTGGACTTTTCCTGGGTTAGTTAAAACTTGAGATACTGTTTTGTAAAGGATTAGCTCTGTGCTAGTAGATAAAATTTTGAACTTGTCCACATTGAAAACCTTTGCAGACAACAAATCTGATGTAGTTTAACTCTTTTCCACATAATCCCGACTTTTAACAACCCTGAGAAAAAAAGCCTTTTGAAAACATAGTGGGAAAAGGAGAAAATGCTGGTAACAAGCATTTTCTCCATTTCCCACAATGTTTTCTATCCTATCAAAGACAAATTTCATCATTTTATCAACATGCAACTTGTTGTCTGCTAATGTTTTGAATTTGGACAAGTCTACATTTTTGTTGTGTGGTAGATAGTTACTCTTTACCAAACAACAAAGTTTTAGATCTGTCCAAATTCAAAGCATTTGCAGACAACAAAATTAATGTGACTCAAAAACTGAAATTTATTTTGGGAAGGATAGAAAACATTGCTTGTTACCAGCATTTTCTCCTTTTCCCACAATGTTTACAAAATCTTTCTTTCTCAGGGCTGTTAAAAGTCAGGATTGTGTGGTAAAGGGTTAAATGATGGGATTTATCTTTCAAAGGGTAGAAATAAAGTCACCAGCATTTTCTCGTTTTTCCATGATGTTTTCAAAAGCCCTCTGCCTTGGGATTGTTAAAACATGGGATTGTTTGTTAAAGGATTAAATATGATACAAATTGCCAGCTGTTGAGATCTTTTCAAGTTTCTCTCAATGAAAGGCAAAATTTTCCCAGTATGGTTTGCTTTCTATCTGTGATTTATTGGATGACCTTTTGAACCCTATTGCTAAGTGCCTTGAGACCATGTATTCTAAAGATATTTTGTATGGTAATTCTTTCATCAAGAGCCCACAGGCAACTTTTTTTTACAAACTTTGTCTATTTTGCGTTTATTTTATCCTTGCCACTAGTTGTCCCCATGGGTCATGCCCTGTGAGGGCAGCAGTGTTAGTCATTTTAGAGGAGGATAGTGCAAGAGACAGGATGAAACCCATCCTAAGTTAAGCCTGGTTCTTTAATGTGCTTGGTATATGGCATCGTCACATAGGACCTTGATTAAAAGCCGCAGGTGAACTTTGCCCTCCATAACCTAATATATAATACCTTGGTGAATATATTGAGCACACCTGATTGGTTAATACTATTTCTAGCAGCTTTTAGGTCTTTGAAAAGCCCATCACTAAGTTTCATTGACCAATCAGCTTCTTTGGATACATTCACAGTGGTTTTAAAACTTCTGGTGGGATGGGAAAAATTTGTCCACATCCAAAGTTTTGACTTATATAACTCTCTTCAGGTTTAAGGAGCCATCCATGACTATGCTGCCTTTTCGAGCAGTGTAGATCATGATCAGACTGCAAAAAAATGTACAGTCTGATTTTTTATCCACCCTGTCTGCTTTGCTGAATAATGAAATTGCAAGTATTTGGGTTATGTTTTTCACCTGAAAATGTGTGTTGAGATTTTTCAGCACTCTAAAGGTTAATGCTTATCCATTTATTTAGTTCTATATACCAGATGGAAGATTGATTACTGCATAATTAACTCTGTACCAAACGGCAAAATTTTAGACTTGTCCAAATTGAAAGCATTTGCAGACAACAAAATAAATGTGACTCAAAAACTGAAACTTGTTTTTGAAAGGGTAGAAAACATTGTGGGAAAAGGAGAAAATGCTGGTTACCAGCATTTTCTTTTCCCACAATGTTTTCAAATGGCTTCTTTCTCAGAGATGTTAAAAGTCAGGATTGTGTGGTAAAGAGTTAAAGGCAAGTTTAATGATATAAGCCACCTTTGATTTGTTGTCTGCAAATGCTTTGAATTTAGACAAGTCTAATATTTTGTCTTGTGGTAAAGTGGTAAAGTGTTCGGGATTGTAAAGGGTAAAAATGCTGGCATGTGACAAATAGTTATTTGATGACGGCGTTCCTTTCTATAAGGAAAGAGTAGAAATGAGGAGAAGAAGTGTTGGATTATTGGATGGCAGTTCCATAAAACTCCAAAAGGTGGATCAATAAAGGCCCAGTAAATCTGCAGATAACTTTCTTATTTTCTGTCTGTCTTTAAATGTCAAAGGTCACATACATGGTGGAACAATCGGTTCCTCTAGATATTAGAATTTGTCAACCTCCATAACTTCCTCTTAATGTCCTCTGCTGCCTGGTAACTCAGTAACATATAGGGCTTTAAACCTTAGAGGTTTGCTGGTTCGATTCCCTAGCTAGGCCATATTCTTAAGGAGGACCGTGATAGTCACTGCAACAGGATTCATTCCTCTCTCATACCTGAGAATTGTTTTGATGATATTTTTTTTTATGGGAAAGCAGGCAGTAGCATGGAAAGAGTGCTATGCAAGCACTGGTAAAAGAAATGCATGAATAGATGCACTGGCTTCTGTAATATTACTCACATAAAAATGAAATTGTAGAAACACACCATACAATTTGCAAAACAGTTGCCTGAAGTACTGCTCTGTCATTTCAGTGTCCATGAGGACCATGCATGAGGAACAGCCTGCATAGCTCAAGTGGTAGAGTGAAGGACTCTTAAACATCAGATCTTGGGCCACTTGAGGGTGTGGGTTCGAACCCCATGGCTAGCCATCCAAAATTACTAATAGTCTTTCGGATGAGATGTTAAACCGAGGTCCCGTGTGATGGTGCTATACACTGAGCACGTTAAAGAACCAGGCTTAACTTAGGATGGGTTTTGTCCTGTATCTTGCACTTTCCTCTGTAAAAAATGTAACAGCCTTCAAGGGGGGGGGGGTTCAGTCATATAACTAATGGCCTTCGGGTGGCTTCACCCCTATGGGCAACTGGTGGCAATGATAAATAATTGCAAATTCAGTGTACATGCTGTTGTAAGTGGATAATTAACCCTTAGAGCGCCAGATAAACCCTGTGGATATTTTCAGTCTTCAAGTAAGACCCATGTAATTGCAATTTTAAGGTCACTTGTTTCATCAAAGCCAGCAGTGTAGATCAAAGATCAGAGATCAGACTGCATGTTCTGTACCGTCTCATCTTGATCTACACTGGCCACAAAGGCAACTATAGTTGTGAAAGGCACTTCAAGGGTTAAGTTATCATACAAGCAAAAAAAATTGTGACAACAGGAGGAAGTGTGCATTACAAGCACATTATTCTTGTGCCACAATATTTTTAGGTGCTCCCTTGCAAGACAGAAAGCTGTCTGAAGGATTTAACCCTTTACCACACAATGCCGACTTTTAATGACCCCTGAGACAGATGCTTTTAAAAAACATTGTGGAACAGAAGAAAATGCTCTCAGCATTTTCTTCTTTTCCCACAATGTTTTATACCCTATGAAAGGCAAATTTTATGTGTTGAGTAACATTTAATTTGTCGTCTGCAAATGCTTTCAATTTTGACAAGGTTAATATTTTTGTCATATGGTAAAGAGTTAATGAGATCATGCTTTGTTATTCAACTCCTTTCCATGCAACAAAGCTTTAGACCTATCTAAATTCAAAGTAGTTGCAGACAACAGTTTGAATATGGCTTTCTCTTTACCAAATGACAAAATCTTGGACTTTTCCAAATCCAAAGCTTTTGCAGACAAAATATTGATAGCTTTAACTCTTTACCAAACAACAAAATTTTGGACTAGTCCAAATTGAAAGCATTTGCAGACGACAAAATAAATGTGACTGAAAAATCAAAATTTGTTTTGGGATGGGTAGAAAACATTGTGGGAAAAGGAGAATATGCTGGTTACCAGCATTTTCTCCTTTTCCAACAATGTTTTCAAAAGGCTTCTTACTCAGGGTTGTTAAAAGTCAGGATTGTGTGGTAAAGAATTAAAAGGATGAAAACTCTCTTTGAAAGGGTTGGAAACATGGTGGGAGAAGGAGAAAATGTTGGCTACCAGCTTTTTCTCCTTTTCCCATCAATGTTTTCAGACAGCTTTTCCTCTTGGTTTTTAAATTATGGGAATATTTGGTAATGGGTAAATTAGTTTACATTTTATTTTCAGTGGCATGAACTTCGTGGATTTGATGGTGCGCCAGGGTGTATTGGAACATCCCCCTAAAACCCCGGTTACCATGGGATTTGAGTGTGCTGGAGAGGTGGAGGCTGTCGGAGAAAACACCCCAGATTTTTCTGTATGCTTGTTTTTGTTCGTATCTATCTGTCAACCTAATTCCAAAGGTGCATAAATCATCCCGTTATCTAATTCTTCTTATTTCTCCATTTATGTTAGAAAATCCTGTGGAAGCCTCCAGGCCTCAGTTACAGTGGGATTTAACCCTTTACCTCAAATCTGTAGTGTTAACCACCCTAAAAAGAAAAATGTTTTGAAAAACTTTTGGAAAAGGAGGAAATGCTGGTAACCAGCATTTTCTCCTTTTCCAACTGTTGTCTACCTTTTCAAAGACAATTTTCAGCATTTAACCCTTTACCAAAAGACTAAATTTTAGACTGGTGAAAACTGAAAGCATTTGCAGACGACAAATTAAAAGTGGCCTAAATGATGAAATTTGTCATTGATAGATTAGAATACATTGTGGGAAAAGGAGAAAATGCTGGTTACCAGTGTTTTCAAAAGGCCTCTTTCTCAAAAGTTGGGATTGTGTGGTAAAGGATTAAGTGACATTAAGTTGTCGTCTGCAAATGCTCCCAATTTTGGGAAATCTAAAGTTTTGTCATCTGATGATAGAGAGTTTACCCTCAGAACACCAGCTAAACTCAAGGAGCTTTTTCATTTGCCAGATAAGACCATTTTAAGTCTCTACCACACAATCCTGGCTTTTAACTCTTCACCAAACAAGAAAATTTTAGACTGGTTCAAATTGAAAGCATTTGCAGTAGACAAAATAAATGGGACTGAAAATTTAAAATTTGTTATAGAAAACATTGTGGGAAAAGGAGAAAATGCTGGTTACCAGCATTTTCTCATTTTCCCACAATGTTTTCAAAAGGCTTCTTTTACAGGGTCGTTAAAACTCGTGATTGTGTGGTAAAGGGTTAACCCCCTTGAGAAGGAAGCCTTTTGAAAACATAGTGGGAAAAGGAGAAAATGCTGGTAACCAGCATTTTCTCCTTTTCCCACAATGTTTTGCACCATATCAAACAAAAATCACATCATTTGAACCACATTGAAATTCTCATCTGCAAATGCTTTCAATTTGGACTGGTATAAATTTTTGTCCTGTGGTAAAGATATAATTGGAAAGTCCTGAATGTCTCAGCAAAGCAGACAGTGTACATCAAAGATCAGACTACTTTTTTGTGCAATCTGATCCTAACCTACATTGGCCACAAGGGCAACAGTAGACATAAAAGGCTGTCTAACTTAACAAGAAAGCTGGGGAAACCTAGGATTTGTGTGATTTCAGGTTGGAGATCAAGTAATTTGTTTCTCAAATTACGGAGCGTGGGGTGAAGTGGCAGTGGTTCCGGCCAAGTTTGTGTACAAAATGCCGTCAAACATGAGCTATCAAGATGGAGCGGCCTTGCCAATGAACTATTTAGCAGCATACATTATGTTGTTTGACATTGCCAACCTGCGCAAGGATATGTCTGTGTTTGCGCAAAATATCGGTGGAGGAATGGTATGTTAATGGCATTGAGTTTTCTTGATTTCGATGGAAACAATTTATCAGTCATTTATTTATTAGTTGGTTAATTCTTTTCAAAGCAACACATTTTTTGAATGGTCCAAAATTTAATGCAAAGCATTTTGCAGACAACATATCAAATATGGTTGAAATTGTGGAATTTGTGTCTAGAAGGATAGAAAACATTGTTGGAAACGGAGAAAATGTTGATAACCAGCATTTTCTCCTTTTCCAACAATGTTTTCAAAAGTTTACCTCCTCCAAGTCGTTAAACTCAGAATGGTATGATAACGGGTTAATTCCTCACCAGACGACAGAATTTTAGACTTGTCCGTATTGAAAGGGTTTGCAGATGAAAAATAAAAAATGAATCCTAATGATAGGACTCATTTTTGTAAGAGTAGAAAACAATGTCGGAAAGGAGAAAATGCTGGTTACCAAGTAGAATATTATTTGTATCCATTGTAACGTTAAAAATCTGCTCATGACGAATAAATGACCCTTTAACCTTTTACCACACAATCTCGACTTCAAACAACCCGGAGGGAGAAGCTTTTTGAAAACACAGTGGAAAAAGGAGAAAAATAAATTAATGCTGGTAACTGGCAATTTCTCCGTTTCCCACTACCATGGTTTTCTACCATTTAAATGACAAATTTCATGTTTTAAGTAACATTTGATTTGTTGTCTGAAAATGCTTTCAATTTGGACAAGGCTTAAATACTGTTGTCTAGTAAAGGGTTAACCCTTTACCAGACGACAAAACTTTAGCCTTGTCCAAATTGAAAGCATTTGCAGACGAGAATTTCAATGTGGCCCAAATGGTGCAACTTTGCTTTGATGGGGTAGAAAACATTGTGGGAAAAGGAGAAAATGCTGGTCACCAGCATTTTCTCCTTTTTTCCACAATGTTTTCAAAAGGCTTCTTTCCCAGGGGCGTCAAAAGGCGTCATTGTGCAGTAAAGGGTTAATTATTTTGAGCAGTGAAGGTTGAAAGGCTTGTTGTGTAATCAGTCTGCTTTTACTGTTTCATTAATAAACATCAGAAGCAATCACTGTTAAATTTATATTTTATGTTCTTGCTAACTCTTTAACAAACACGACCTTAGAACCACCCTAAAAACAACCCTTACTTTGTAGGCTTTTGAAAGCATTTTTATAAAAGGAGAAAATACTGGTAACCATTTTATCCTTTTCCAATGATGTTCTCTACCCTTTTATGGACAAAAGCCATCATTTTAACCACATCTGAATTTGTTGTCCTCAGCCGATCATTATATTTCTAAGCTTATGTTCTGGACCTGATGATGGGTTATTGCATCAAAACAGATTGTGATGTACAAATGAGGAATTGTAGTCTTTCTGGCACCATGTTTTGTTTTTGAATCCAACCATTTATTCTTTTTACATTCCATTTTTAGCTTGGCTGTTTTCTAGGAAAACATTGAGGTATTGCCATAGCCCTGTTGCCATCTGTGTTGTAGTTGTCCTCTGCATTAACATGTAGAAGCTTTGACATTTTATAATATCTCTGTAATCCCGAAAGATATTTACTTCAATTTTAGTTGTTGACTATCAAAAGGTGAACCCATACACTAGGGGCAGGTAACCATCAAAATATTTTTGAGAGAGTTATGCCCCTTTTTCAACTGAGAATTTTCTCTAAAAATCAATCTATTTCTAAAAGCAAGTACAGCGGAGCATTGGCACCTGCATGCAGTGCTTTTGTTTTTCTCTTCTGACATCTTTTTTTCTTAAACGGATGAAAATAGATTATTACCAGTAATGGCAGAAAACTTATTTGGATGTGTTTGTTAGACTAATTTCAGACTTTCAGGCATATAAGTTAATTCTTTACCAAAGGATCTCAGCTTTTTCTGACCCTGGGAAAGAGGATTTTCAAAAACAATGTTGGAAAAGGAGACAATGCTGGAAAACTTTATTTTGTCCTTTTCCCAGTATGTTTTCTACCCTACCAGAGACCTTAACCTCAATTGTGCCAATTTTGAATCTGTAGTCAGCAGATGTTTTGATTTTGAAAGAGTCTAAAATTTGTCGTTCGGGAAAGAGTTAACCCTTTACCAGACAATCCCAACTTTTAACGACCCTGAGAAAAAGCCTCTTGAAAACATTGTGGGAAAAGGAGAAAATGCTGGTAACCAGCATTTTCTCCTTTTCCCACAATGTTTTCTATTCCATCAAAGACAACTTCAACAATTTGAGCCACATTTAAATTGTCGTCTGCAAATGCTTTCAATTTGGACAAATCTTCATTTTTGTTGTTTGTTAAAGAGTAACATATGGAATCTTTTTTCTAAAGACTGTTTTTTGATTCTCTTGTTACAACATGTGAAATGAGACTTTGCGACATTTGCATAAAGTGTCCTCTGGGATTAGCCTGCACATTCCCCACAGGCTAATCCGAATTTACGAATACACATGATTTATTCATACAGTAGACTTTCGTGAAACAGAAAATCACACAAAACAGGAAGTGTCGTCTCAGATTAGTCACAGACTGCACAGGCTGATCTGGGAAGACACACTTTTACACATATGTGTGAAGGCCCCTTTTCGTGTGTTACACTCCATATGGAACAATCCTATTTTTCAACAACCTTCAGAAAGAAGGCTTTTGAAAATTAAATACTGTGGGAGAAAGTAATACTAATATTGATCATTTTCTTCCTTGTCCACAATGTTTTCTACTCTTTTATGACAATGTCATCATTTGAACCACATTTAACCCTTTACCAAACAATCCCATGTTTTAATGGGCCTGAAAAAGAAGGCATTTGAAAACATTGTGGAAAAAGAGAAATTGCTGGTCACCAGCATTTTCTCCTTTTCTCATGATGTTTTCTACCCAACAAACACAAATTTAATCATTTAAGCCATATTTAATTTGTCATATGCTGATGCTTTCAGTTTGGACAAGTCTAAAATTTTGATAAAGCGTTAAATTAGGAATTGTTTTCCACAAGCTAATTGCTTGATTTTTCTAGTTTTAATTAGCATTGTTTGAGTCCAAAGATAGTATCAAGTTTTTTTTCCAATTAATGTCTGTGAAATGGATTTCTTCCTCAACCCTTTGATTGTCAAGTAAACAGAAAAGATATTTTCAGTCTGATATGAAAAAATACTCAAATAACTGCCAGGAATATATAGATTTTACGCCAGAATTTTGGTCATGCCTGTGGGAGTGTCTCATGATCAATGAAATACATCAGATACGTAGTATTGTATTCAAATAAGCATGATCGTCATATCTGATCTCATAAAATGGGTTCCTGCATGGCTCAGTGGTAAAGTGTAGGACTGGTAACCTCCAGCCTCACTGGACGCACTGGGTTTTTTGTGGGAGTGCCCTAGGGCAAGACACTTCACAGCCCTATCCTTGTCCTGGTGAAACCCAGGACATACATATATAAATTATGTGAGCTGTCACTGTGATATGACTGAAATAATGTTGAAAGCGGCGTAAAACACCATTCAATCAATTGGTCTCATCTCATCTCATAAAATAGCTGTTGCCACAATGTGACTGAAATACTGTTGAAAGTGGCATAAAACACCATTCAATCAATCAATCTAATCTCATAAAAATATATGTGCTGTTCCTGTGATGTGACTGAAATAATCTTGAAAGCAGCATAAAACACGATTCAATCAATCAATCTCATCTCATCTCATAAGAATAGAAGGAGTTACTGATTGCAAAGGTAACATCCCATTACTTAAGGCCATGATTGCACCTTTTTAGCTCACTTGAGCACGAAGTGCTCATGGTGAGCTATTGTGATCGTGCTGTGTCCGTCGTGTGTTGTGCGTCATGCGTCGTCAACTTTTTACCTTGTGTACGCTCTAGAGGCCACATTTTCAGTCCGATCATCAAGAAACTTAATCAGAATGTTTGGCTTGATAAAATCTCCGACGAGTTTGAAATTGGGTCTTGTGGGGTCAAAAACTAGGTCACTAAGTCAAATCTTAGAAAAACCTTGTGTACGCTCTAGAGGCCACATTTTCAGTCCAATCCTCATGAAACTTGGTCAGAATGTTTGTCTTGATAAAATCTCGGACATATTTGAAATTGGGTCATGTGGGATCAAAAACTAGGTCACTAGGTCAAATCTTCGAAAAACTTTGTGTACGCTCTAAAGGCTGCATTTTTAGTCTGATACTTGTGAAATTTGGTCAGAATGTTTGGCTTGATAAAATCTCAGATGAGTTTGAAATTGGGTCATGTGGGGTCAAAAACTAGGTCACTAGGTCAAATCTTTGTAAAACCTTGTGTACGTTCAAGAGGCCACATTTTCAGTCAGATACTTGTGAAATATGGTCAGAATGTTTGTCTTGATAAAATCTGAGACGAGTTTGAAATTGGGTCATGTGGGGTCAAACACTAGGTTACTAGGTCAAATCTTCGAAAAACCTTGTGTACGCTCTAGAAGCCACATTTTGAGACAGATACTTGCCAAATTTGGTCAGAATGTTTGTCTTGATAAAATCTTGGATGAGTGTGAAATTGGGTCATGTGGGGTCAAAAACTATGTCACTAGGTCAGATCTTTGAAAAAACCTTGTGTACACTCTAGAGGCCACATTTTCAGTCAGATACTTGTGAAATTTGGTCAGAATGTTTGTCATGATAAAATCTGAGACGAGTTTGAAATTGGGTCATGTAGGATCAAAAACTAGGTCACTAGGTCAAATCTTAGAGAAACCTTGTGTACGCTCTAGAGGCCACATTTTGGGACAGATATTTGCCAAATTTGGTCAGAATGTTTGTCTTGATAAAATCTCGGATGAGTGTGAAATTGGGTCATGTGGGGTCAAAAACTAGGTCACTAGGTCAGATCTTTGAAAAACCTTGTGTACGCTCTGGAGGCCACATTTTCAGTCAGATACTTGTGAAACTTGGTCAGAATGTTTGTGTTGATAAAATCTGAGACAAGTGTGAAATTGGGTCATGTGGGGTCAAAAACTAGGTCACTAGGTCAAATCTTAGAAAAACTTTGTGTACTTTCTAGAGGCCACATTTTCATTCAGATACTTGTGAAATATGGTCAGAATATTTGTCTTGATAAAATCCGGGACGAGTTCGAAATTGGGTCATGTGGGGTCAAAAACTAGTTCACTAGGTCAAATCTTCAAAAAACCTTGCGTGCGCTCTAGAGGCCACATTTTCAGTCCGATACTTGTGAAATATGGTCAGAATGTTTGTCTTGATAAAATCTCGGATGAGTTCAAAATTGGGTCATGTGGGGTCAAAAACTAGGTCACTAGGTCAGATCTCCGAAAAATCGTGTGTATGCTTTAGAGGCCACATTTTCAGTCAAATACTTATGAAACTTGGTCAGAATGTTTGGCTTGATAAAATTTCACACGAGTTCGAAATTGAATCATCTGGGGTCGAAAAGTAGTTCACTAGGTCAAATCTTCGAAAAACCTTTTGTACGCTATAGAGGGCACATTTTCACTCAGATACTTGTGAAATTTGGTCAGAATGTTTGGCCTTTTGACTCTGGTGAGCGATCCAGGGCCATCATGGCCCTCTTGTTTACTGCATGTTAGTGTCTGGTTTCTTACTCTTGCAAAGAAAAATATATCTTCGGTAATAGTAGCAAAAAAATTGATGTCGCAGACAGTCCTGAGGTTCAATGACCCTAAGATAGACAGCTTTTAAAAATATCAAGGGAAAAGGAGAACATGCTGGTAAACAAAAAGAAATTTAAATGTTCGAGTCACATTTATTTTGTCGTCCTCAAAATGCTTTGAATTTGGACATGTCTAAAATGTTGTCATTGGTAAAGGGTTCAGCCATGCACTTGTTGCAATAGTTGCTCATATGAGGAAAATGTTAGTTTCTTATATGGGGAAAATGTAGATCAATTTTTTGCAGATTGCAAAACACAATGAGGATCACGGATTTTACGATAAAATCTTGGACGAGTTCGAAATTGGGTCATGTGGGGTCAAAAACTAGGTCACTAGGTCAAATCTTCAAAAAACCTTGTGTACGCTCTAGAGGCCACATTTTCAGCCACATACTTGTGAAACTTGGTCAGAATGTTTGTCTTGATAAAATCTGAGATGAGTTCGAAATTGGGTCATGTAGGGTCAAAAACTAGGTAACTAGGTCAAATCTTAGAGAAACCTTGTGTATGCTCTAGAGGCCACATTTTCAGTCAGATACTTATGAAATATGGTCAGAATGTTTGTCTTGATTAAATCTGGGATGAATTTGAAATTGGGTAATGTGGGGTCAAAAACTAGGTCACTAGGTCAAATCTTAGAAAAACATTGTGTGCGCTCTAGAGGCCACATTTTCATTCAGATACTTGTGAAATATGGTCAGAATGTTTGTCTTGATAAAATCTTGGATGAGTTTGAAATTTTTTGTCTTGATGATATCTCGGATGAGTTCCAAATTGGGTCACATAGGGTCATAAACAATGTCATTGGGTCACATTGAAGAAATACCTTTTGGGCACTCTAGAGGCCACAATTCTGGTTAGACTGACCTGAAAATTGGTCTACATATTTGACTTGATGATATCTTGGATCATTTAGAAATTGGATCTCATGGGGGTCATAAACTAGGTCACTGGGTCAAATTCAAGGAATGTATTGTGGGCACTGTAGAGGCCACATTTTTTGCTCAACTGACCTGAAAATTTGTCAGCATGTTTGACTTGATGATATCTTGAATGGATTTGAAATTGGACCACATAGGCTCTTAATCTAGGTCACTAGGTCAAATTACAGAAACCACTTGTGGGCACTCTAGAGGTGGCAATTCTTACCCAATTCACCTGAACCTTGGTCAACAAGTTCGTTTTGATGTTTCGGATGAGTTTGAAATATGGTCACATAGGGTCATAAACTAGGTCACTAGGTCAAATTGAAGAAAGACATTTTGGACACTCCGGGGGCCACATTTTCAGCTCAATTGACCTGACAATTTGTCAGAATGTTTGTCTTAATAATATCTCAGATGAGTTTTAAATTGGGTCATTATGACCCTGGAGAGAAATTTGGCCTATTGACTCAGGTGAGCGATCCAGGGCCATCATGGCCCTCTTGTCAAAACTATGTGATCAGAAGAAAAATTGCTCACATGAAAATTTCTCCTTATGCCATTTTAATTTGTGACTTCTCTCACCTGAAAACGCAGATGACTTTATCAAAACAATGTGATTAGAAAAAAAATTGCTCATATGAAAATTTCTCCTTATGCCATAATTTTTTCACTTCAATTCATATGTAAACATCTTCACTAGCCAGGGGTGACAATCACTACATTGCTCTGTGCATCCTTGGCTGATCAAGTTGAAATTTGTTATTCCCATGATATGCATAATCAATGGTTGTAGTCTGTTCAAAAAGCACCGTTCAAATCGCGTATTACATTTGCTATCCCTCAGCAAAACATTAATAAAAATGCAGACTGCAGGAAAGAATTACTGGTTAGGTATGGGATCGTTACCAAGAAATATAGTGGAACAATATTTACTTCAGCATTCACAGTAAAAAGTCAGTTAAATGATACATTCCAACTCCAGATGATGGACTTTCAAAATACATGCATGGACTTTGCTGAAATGGTTATGTTATGCAATGTTTGATTGGTTTTTGATAATATAGCTATAGGGGTGATGTCTGTCAAAAGACAGTAGGAGGCATATCAAGAGGATTACAAATCTCAAACCAATCAGCCGAGGGTGAGTTGAGCACTGTTGAGATTGTCACCCTTGGCTAGTGAAAGATGATATGTAAAACCCTCTTTCATGCTGATTTTCATAGTTGGCATAAATATTTCTGTGTTTTTACAACCCACTGGAAGAGCGATTATGGAAACATTTTGAGAAAAGGAAAAGGTGCTTGCAACCAGCATTTTCTCCTTTTCCCTCATATGTTTTTACCCTTTTGAAGACAAATCCCATAATTTTGGCCACATTTAATTTTTCATCTATGAAGGTTTTCCAAATAGGCAAGTCTAAATTATCTGAGAAAAGATAAGAAGTTAATGTGTCTGAATATCATTGACCATAAAATCTCTTCTCTAGATGATTGTAAGAAACTTTATTCTGTAACTGATAAGCCCTGGTGTCAAATCGAAAGATACATAGGACTCTGTGATTGGATTTTCGTAAATACTTGTTTGTTTTTTCCTTTCATTACTTTTTTTTATTTGCACACTCAATGACTCTAGATGTCGATGCACCATAAAACACCATATGTTCCTTAATTTACTTTTTTTCCCATCACAGGGTCATGCTATAAGTCAGTTGTGTAAGACAGTTGAGGGGATTACACTGTATGGCACTGCATCAGCCCATAAAATTGACGCCGTGAAGGACAAAGTGACGCAGGTGTTTGACCGGACAGCAGACTACTGTCAGGAAGTACGCAAGTAAGTGCAGATCTCTTTACCAGACAACAAAATTCTAGACTGGTTTCACTCTTTACCATACAATCCTGTGTTTCGACTACCCTTAGTAGAGAGGCTTTTGAAAACATTGTGGGAAAAGAAGAAAATGCTAGTAACCAGCATTTTCTCCTTTTCCCACAATTTTTTCTACTCTTTCAGTGACGAAAAATATCATTTTAGCCACACTTAATATATCATCTGCAAATGCTTTCAATTTGGACCAGTCTGTATTTTTGTAGTGTGGTAAAGAGTGAAATTGAAAGCATCTGCAGACCACAGAATTAAACCTGCTAATTCTGCTAAATATGTGAAATTAAACTTTCAGGCCGATAGTAAAAACCCAAATTTTACTATGTCAAAGGTATTTTTGGGGGAAAAATATGTCCTTATTGGACAGTATAGATCCAAGATCAGACTTCATGTTCTGTGCAGTCTGATCTTGATCTACACTGTCCGCAAAAGGTCCCTAAGTTTCACTTAACAGTCTAAGGGTTAATGTTGCTCAAATGGTATGAATTGTCTTTAAAAGGGTAGAAAACATTTTGGAGTAAGGTTTAACCCTTTACCACACAATCCCGAGTTTTAACGACCCTGAGAAAGAAGGCTTTGAAAATATTGTAGGAAAAGAAGAAGATGCTGGTAACCAGCATTTTCACCTTTTCCCACAATGTTTTCTACCCTTTTAAAGATAAATTTCAAATTTTGAGTCACATTTATTTTATCGTCTGCAAATGCTTTCAATTTGGTCGACCCCAAAATTTTATCAGTTGGTAAAGACTTAAGGTAAGACCTGTGTAATGCACTTCCGGTGAACATTGGGCAAAAATTCTAATTGGTAGTTAAATAAGGATAAATAAGGATTTATGCCGAAATAATATTTTTGCACATTTCTAATGGGTCAGAAATTCCGTTTATGTCTATCTTGAAACTTTTTTTTGATACTTTTGTTTGTTTTCTAAAAAGGGAGGTAATTATTATCTCTTTTTCAATTGAGAATATAGCGGTTTTAAATTTATAAATGATAATTCAAAAAAGGAAAAAATGGAAAAAATGAAAAGGTGAAAGTAGTTCAATAATACTCATTTTTAATTATAGCTAATTTTGCAGGATGATATTTTAGTGGAAATAGCTGTTTTCCATTACACAGGTCTTACCTTAAATGCTGGTCAGAAGTGGTACATGCTTAACTGTTTTTACATGACAATAAAATTTTAGACTTGTCCATATCGAAAGCATCTGCAGACTACAAATTAAATGCGGCTGCACTGAAAATTATTCAGACTTTATTTGTGGGAAAGCAGCCAGTGGCTTGGAAGGGGTTTTGAATGAAACGTTTGTGACAAAAACTTCAGGAAGTATGGATTGGTTTTCACTGGTTGCCATAAACATCTAAAAATTAATGCTGTCAGTGTTTCAACAGATTGAAGCCAGAAGGTGTTGACCTTGTGTTGGACTGTATGTGTGGGGAAGATGCCAATAAAGGAATCTCACTTCTTAAACCAATGGGAAAATACATACTTTATGGTAAGCATAATTACCGCATATAATCCTATTGCTGATACAGTCAAATTAGATCATAAATCTGATTGTTAGATTGAATAAACTCTTTACCACTGGGACTTGCCATCATTTCAAACATGTCTGAATTGAGAACATTTGCAGGTAACAAATAAATTTTGCTCAAATGATGAGATTTGTCATGGAAAGGGTAGAAAACATTCTACTCTATTTTGTCCTGTGGCTTTGGGTCTAACTTTACTTTTGTCCTGTTTTGTTTGTTGCCTGAGGGCTAACTATGTATGCTATGTGTTATGTGGTTGAAAAGCCTAACTGTACTTTTGCCCAGTATTGTCTGTCTTTGGCTTTCAGCTTTTCTATACTTTTCCATTTTTGTCCATCAGGGGCTTGGGCCTAAACATACTTTTGTCCTTTATGCCCTTCTATGCTTGAGAACTTTTGGATCTCGAGGCCTAACCACGCTTTTGCTATATTTTGTCCTGTGAGGGGTCCAGGCCTAACAATGCTTTCCCCCTGTTTAGTCTTTCTATGTCTTGAGGCAGAGTTATAATTTTGATTTGCTTTGTCTTTCAGCAGCTTGAGGCTTCACTTTCTTATGCCTAGTTTAATGTGTTACTTGAGGCCTAATTATGCTTTTGCTATGTTCGCATCCTTCTGTGGCATAGGGCCTCAATATACTTTTGCCTTTTTTTGTCATTTGGGGACTTGGGGCTTATATAATTATTTTAGATCATGTTTGTCTGTTTCACCTGTCTGGGGCTCAGTGCCTTCCTATGCTTTTCCTTTGTTTGCATTCATCTGTGATATAGGCCAGAATATACTTTTGCAGTGTTTTGTCAGCTTAAATACTCTTTAGCATTGTTTTGTCTTTTGAGCATTTGAGACCTACACTTTGTCACTGTTTTGTTTTTCAGGGGCTTGAGTTCTAAATTTTTCTTTGATTATTTTTGTCAGCTTTGGGCCTAACTATACTTTTGCTCTTTTTGTGTCTGTCTCTTGCTTGAGACCAAACTGTACTTTTACCCTGTTTTGTGCATTAGTGGTTTGTGGCCTAACTACACATTTGCCCTATTTTTTCTGTCTGTGGCTTGAAGCCTAAAAGCACTTTTGCCCTGTTTTATATGTCTCTGGCTTGAGGCCTTAGTGCATTTTATCTGTTTGTCCTTCTTTTACCCTGGTTTGTTTTTCAGTAATTTTGTTGTTCCTATCATGATTTTTGGCGATGTTTTAAAACATTGAGGCAAATCGTTGAAAAGCTTTTTATGTTGATATATTTTAGCATTACTATGACTATCATGTAAACGGTAGGGCCTTTATCTTTTCATCTTCAACATGTCTCATACATTGCTAATTATTCCTATCAATGGGCTGGGAGAACGTTCTTTATTTTTCCTTCAGTTTTTTTGATTCCATAGCTGTCTTTCCTATGTATGCTTGTTGTGTTGGGATTGTAAAACATTGGTGACATGATTAACTCTTTACCAAATGACAAAATTCTAGACTCTTCGAAATTGAAAGCATTTGCAGACAACAAAATTAATGCGACTCAGAAATAGAAATTTGTTTTGGGAAGGGTAGAAAACATTGTGGGAAAAGGAGAAAATGCTGGTTACCAGCATTTTCTCCTTTTTCCACAATTTTTTCAAAAGGCTTCTTTCTCAGAGACGTGAAAACCCAGGATTGTTTGATAAAGAGTTAACTACCAAGATTTGTATCTCTAATTTCAGGTACATCAAATATTGTGACAGGAGAAACAAAGAGTTTCTTTAGCTTTGCCAAATCAGTAAGATTGTTTTTTTAACTTTCTCTGTGTCCTTCATTTGTTGTTTTATATAGTTATTTCATCGTTTTTAGCTCGGCTGTTTTCGAGGACAAAATGTTGAGTTATTGCCATAGCCCTAGCTGTGTCATCAGCTTTGTGCAAAAACTTTGACATTCTGTAATATCTCTGTTATTATTGAAGATATTTACTTCAAACATGGACAAGTTGTTAACTATCAAAATGGGAACCCATACAACAGGGGCAAGTAACCATCAAAATATTTTTGACACAGTTATGCCCCTTTTTTACTTAAATTTTTTAAAAAAATTTTGACATCTTATAATATCTCTGTAATTATCAAAGACATTTTATACAAACTTGAACTAGTTGTCAACTATCAAAATAGGAACCGATACAACAGTTTAAGTAAGCAAGCATTGAGTCTGAAAACAAGTTTCACTTAACTGCATAACTTTATGATTTGAGGAAATTAAATATATGCATACATTTTCATCCGCTCAAAGCAGGGATCATATTATGGGTGTATATACCATCCAAAATAATTTGTGTAAATCTACGCAGTGCAGAGAGATGCAGTCCTGAGCAGGAAGTGTTCATGGGAAGCTTTGAGGAAGAAGTCTTTGGAAAACATTGTGAGAGAAGGAATAAATTCTGGTGACAAGGTAACCAGCATTTTCTCCTTTTCCCACAATTTTATTTAAACTGTCAAATACATTTAGTTCATTTGTACTACATTTGAATTTGTCATCCACAGATGCTTTCAATATGGAAGGGTCAAGATTTTTTCATTAAGGAAAGGGTTAATCCTTTACCACAGAATCCTAACTTTAATGATCCTAAAAGAGAAGGCTTTTGAAAACGTTGTTGAAAAAGTAGAAAATGCTGGTAACCAGTATTTTCTCCTTCTCCAACAGTGTTTTCTACCCTATGAAAAACAAATTTTATGTTTTGAGTAACATTTGTCATCTGCAAATGCTTTCAACTTGCACAAGTCTAAAATTTTGTCTTATGGTGAAGAGTAAATAGATTGAAGATTGATACATGCTTCTTTTATCATGTAGTGGTGGCAGGTTGACAAAGTGAGCCCAATCAAGTTATTTGACGAGAACAGGACTCTGGCCGGGTTCCAGCTGAGAACACTGGCTTTCCAGCAGAACCAGCACGAGTACATTCGTGATGTGATGAATAAAGTGTTCAAGCTTTACCGGGATGGAAAAATCAAACCAGTTGTAGATTCTACCTATGCTTTTGAAGACGTAAGAAAAGTATCAGTGAACCAAATTTTCACTGAATAAGCCTTTGTTTTAACTCTTTCCCAAATGACAAAATTTTAGTCCATTCCAGATTGAAAGTTTTTGTAGACGACAGAATAAATGAGAAAAAGAAATTGGAATTTGTTGTTTGAAGAGTTAGAAAACATTGTGGGAAAAGGAGAAAATGCTTGTTACCAGCATTTTCTCATTTTCCCACAATGTTTTCAAAAGGCTTCTTACTTAGGGTCGTTAAAAGTCAGGATTGTGTGGTAAAGGGTTAAACCCTAAGGAAGAAAGCTTTTGAAAACATTATCGGGTGACTACCTGGCTACTAGCATCTTCATATTTTCCCTCAGTATTTTCTACTGTATGAAAGACAATTCCTGTCATATGATCAATATTTAATTTGTCAGTGTGGATAATTCAGTGTTTAAATATGGACAATTTTCTTCATAGTCTTTAAAATACAAGATAGTTTTGTAAAGAATAAAAGATACAAATGTACAAATGTATGGGAATCTTGAATGATTTTTTTTTTTTTATCTTAAAGGAAGGTATCAAATATATCACAGAAAATTACAGCTGAATTTGTTTTCTTTCTATTTTTCAAGTGAACTGTTAGCATTATGTGTTAAAAATTGGCATTACATTATTATTTTCTTGACTTACTTAGAAATGTTATGGTTGTATGCTTTTTCAAAGTTTGAAGTACATTTTATAGGAAATGTATGAATAATTACAGAAAAAGACTTTGTTTGCTGATTGACTTCTAGCCTACTGATTTGTGCAACCACTTAAAATTTGTAAAAAAAGAGTTCAGTAAGAGTTTTGATAGTTTTTAGTTGTTGTCAACATCACTTTTATTCTAACAGAATCAAAACAACCAGTGCACCTACCCAGGCTTTTCTAGAGGTTCTTTTACCGGTAGTTCAGCTACATTCTTTCCAAGCCACTGGCTGCTTTCCTGCATAAACATTTTCAAAACAGTATTCAGCAGTGAGAGGGGAATAATTTGTTGAGATCAAACCAGGGACCTCTGGGTTTCAAGCCATGTATGTTACCAACTGAACTACAGGGCTTGGCTTTAGAATAAGGAAAGCTTTCTTTAACCCTTTACCACACAATCCCAAGTTTTAACAACCCTGAAGGAGAAGACTTGAAAACATTGAGGGAAAAGATGAAAATGCTGGTAACCAGCATTTTCTCCTTTTTGCACGATGTTTTCTACCCTGCACAACTTTGGTTCATTTTTATTAGTTTTGAATTTTATGTCTGCAGGTGTTTTGCATTTGGAAGCATCTATAGAATTTGTCATTTGCAAAAGGATTAAGATTCGATGCAAAAGAGTTTTCATACAATACATTTTTTTATAAACACAGGTAGCAGATGCAATGCAAAAAATGCATGATAGGAAGAATATTGGTAAAATGATTTTGGATCCAACTAAAGAACCAACCCCAAAGGTAAGCTCTGTCAAAACAGAATTCTGCCCGTCTATTATTAGAACAGCCATGTCACAAGACTAATATAGAGATTCAGTGGAGGTCACTCTCACTTCCTGAGCAGCAGATTTTCCGATATTTTTGGCCTCACTAAAAAGTGAATTGTATAACTGGTATCACTTTTTCACGTTTATTTCTGCTAATATTCATTTAGTTTTGATTACCAACTTCAAATTGTGCAAAAATTGCCATGTTACCTATACAGCAAAACTGGAAATGTGTAAGATGCTCTGATTGGCTGTTCTGTGATATACATGTAGCGCAATGAAAAGCAATGACATTGCCAGTACCAGTTGTAATGTGTATATATACTATGGGGACCAGTTTATGTGCTCCTTAGCACTTTCAAAATGGTTGGTGCTCAGGAAAATGTGATTTTATGAACTATTCAATCTTCTCAGTGAATAGCATAAAAGAAATAGGATAATTGTTTGTTTCATTGTATGATTGAAACTTCTTTCATCTTGTGAAAAGCAAGAGTTATATTTTAGCTTGTAAGTTCACCACTCCTGAAATTTTAGCCCTTACTTTTCACTCAATGAAAGAAATTTGGGTCATACACTGAAACAAAGGATTATCCTCTCTGTCATTGATAAAGAGTTGATCAGCATTTATCACTTTTCTATTTCCAGACACCTCCACAAGCAGAGAGTAACTCCCCATCTTCACAAGAAGAAAATAAAGATTCTCCAGTTGTCAATGGAGACCAGCAGTAAACTGGAATTATCTCCCTTTTAAAAGACCTTAAACTGCTATTATCTCCCTTTTCTTCTAGAAATCCTTCTGTACAATCCTTGTTTTTGTTGTTGTTGTTATAAAGCCTATGACCTTGATGTTCAACTTTTATGATCTAATTATAAGTTAGCCGTTTAACAAACAATCCCATATTTTGATGACCCTTAGGATAAATGCGTTTGAAAATATTGTCGGAAAGGGAAAAAATTCTGGTAACTAGTAATTCCTCTATTTTCAAAGTTTTCTATACTTTTCAACCCTCTGCTACAAAATCCCTAGTTTAAGCCTGTACCACACAATGTCAACTTTTAACAACTCTATGAAAAATGCATTTTGAAAACTTGTGGGAAAAGGAGAAAATGCTGCTAACCAGCATTTTCTCCTTTTCCCACAGTGTTTTCTACCCTTTCCAAAACAAATTTCAATTTTTCAGTCACATTTATTTTGTCATCTGCAAATGGTTTGAATTTGGACCAGTATACATTTTTGTTGTTTGGTAAAGAGTTAACCCTTTTCCAAACAAGCCCTGGTTTTCACGTGTCTGCAGTACAAGTCTTTTGAAAACACTGTGGGAAAAGGAGAAATTGCTCGTAACGAGCAATTTCTCCTTTTCCCACAGTGTTTTCTACCCTTTTTGAGACCTTTCTGCCATTTTCATCAAATTTAAAATTGTTGTCTGCAAACTCTTTCAGTTTGGACCAGTCCAAAATTCGTCGTTTGGGAAAGGGTTAAATGACCCTGATAAGAAGGCCAAAACATTGTGGGAAGGCCAAAACATTGTTGTTATAGAAGAAAATGCTGGTAACCAGCATTTTCTCTTTTTCCCACAGTGTTTTCTACCCTATTACCTATGAATTACTAATGAATTCTATCATTTGAGTCGCATTTTCTTTGGTCATCTGAAAATGCTATCAATTTGGGCAATAATAAAATTTTGTCATTTGGTAAAAGGGGTTAAGACAGTTCCCTTTCATTTGAGCCAAATGCAATTTGTCACTTGCAAACTTGTGTTTTCAATTTGGGCCAGTCTAAAATTTGGTTATCTGGTATAAGAGTAGAATAAGGTGCTGCTGAAAAAATGTAACAGATGCCAAATAACTGCTTTCATTTACAATTTTAGTACTATTATTTTTTCATATCCTGCATATACACTTAACCCTTTACCAGACGACAAAATTTTACCCTTGTCCAAATTGAAAGCATTTGCGGACGACAATTTCAATGTGGCTCAAATAGTGCAGTTTTTCTTTGATACGGTAGAAAATATTGTGGGAAAAGGAGAAAATGCTGGTTACCAGCATTTTCTCCTTTTCCCACAATGTTTTCAAAAGGCTTCTTTCCTAAGGGCGTTAAAAGGTGGCATTGTGCGGTAAAGGGTTAATATCTTTAACCCTTTACCAAACAACAAAATTTGGGCCATTCCAAATTGAAAGCATTTGCAGACAACAAAATAAATGTGACTCAAAAATGAAAATTGTTTTGGGAAAGGTAGAAAACATTGTGGGAAAAGGTGAAAATGCTGGTTACCGGCATTTTCTCCTTTTCCCACAATGTTTTTCAAAAGGGTTTTTTCTCAGGGTCATTAAAAGTTGGGATTCTGTGGTAAAGAGTTAAATCATTCACTACCAAATAAATAGCCTTTAACTGTGTACCGAATGACAATATTTTAGACCTGTCCAAATTGAAGCATTTGCAGACGACATGTTAAATGTGGCTCAAAAAATAAAATTTGTCTTTCTAAGTGTAGAAAACATTGTTGGAAAAGAAGAAAATGCTGGTTACAAGCGTTTTCTTCTTTTCCCACAATGTTTTGAAAAGGCCTTTTTCTCAGTGTTTTTAAAATTTGGGATTGTGTGGTAAAGGGTTATAAAACAAAAAGTTTACTTTCCTAATAGCTATAAATACAGTTCTGCTGCAAGATGAAGAGACAGTTCAGTTATAATCTAGAGTAAAAGAGTGGACAGTGTAGATCAGAGATCAGACTGTGTGTTCTGTGCAGTCTGATCTTGATCTTCACTGTCCACAAAAGCTTCTTGTGTTGTCAACAGTAAGGAGAGAGTTAACTCTTTACCAAAAATCAAAATTTTAGACAAGGCGAAATTGAAAGCATTTGCAGATGACAAAATACATGTTACTCAAAAGTCGAAATTTGTTTTAGGAAGGGTAGAAAACATTGTGGGAAAAGGAGAAAATGCTGGTTACCAGCATTTTCTCCTTTTCCCACAATGTTTTCAAAAGCTTTCTTTCTCTTGGTCATTAAAAGTCGGGACTCTGTGGTAAAGAGAGCTACACTATAGATGAACATAACCATTTTGTTCATGAAATAATAGACCATAATGCTGCACTGAGAAACAGTTCCCTAGGAAATGAAAGTACAGTATAACACATTAACCCTTATTAAGCTGCTAAGCGCGACTTGCTGACCTTTTGCGAACTGCGTAGATCAAGATCAGACTGCACACAATGTGCAGTTTGATCTATGATCAACACTGTCAGATACAGTATTTTCTTTCCGGTGAAATCAACTTTGAAACAGTGGTATTTGGGTTTTTATTATGAAATGGAAAATTCCATTTCATTTATTCAGCAGTTTAAGAATGAAGCTGTTTCCATGCAACCCAAGTTTTACCAACCTTGAGGAAAAAGGTCTTTGAAAACACTGAGTGAAAAGGAGATAATGCTGTTTTTACCATTGTCTCCTTTCCCCATGCTATTTTTTTTTAACACCCATCCAAAGACAAATTTTAGTTTTGGGGTCAAATTTGATTTTATTGTTTGCAGATGCTTCCAATTTTGACCAGTCTCAAAGTTTGTTGTTAGCTAAAGAGTTAACCATTTACCACACTATCGTGACTTTTAACAACCCTGAGAAAGAAGCCTTTTAAAAACATTGTGGGAAAAGGAGAAAATGCTGAAAAACAGCATTGTCTACTTTTCCCACAATGTTTTCTACTCAATAAAAGACAAATTTCATGTTTTCAGTTACATTTAAAATTGTATGCAAATGCTTTTAATTTGGAACAGTCCAAAATTTTATTGTTTGGTAAGGACTTAGTTTAACTTTTTACCAAAGAACAAAACTTAAGACTAGTCCATTTCGAAGGCATTTGTTGACAACAACTTGAATGGTGATCAGATGTTGAGATTTGTGTTAGAAGGGCTAGAAAAGATTGTCAGAAAAGAAGAAAATGCTGGTTACCAGTAAATATGGACCTCGATCTGTACTATGTGCAAAGGTGCAAAAGTTTTCCCTGGTATTCCCAGGGTTAACCTTTAGGCTTTTAATCCTTTACCATACAATCCTGAGTTTTAGTGACCCGGAAAAATAAGCCATTTGAAAACATTGTAGGAAAAGGAGAAAATGCTGGTAACCAGCATTTTCTCCTTTCCTACAATGTTTTCTACCCAAAACTTCGGTTTATGTACCACTGTCAGATTCGTTGTCTGCAGATGTTGTCAATTTTGAAGAGTCTCAAATTTTTTTTCTTTTGGAAAGGATAAGTAAAACTAAATGCACTTTTACAGGCAGTGTAGATCAAGATCAGTCTGCAAAGAAGATGCAGTCTGATGATCTTGGATTATGGTTTGATACTTTCACAGTTTCTATCAGTGAATTTACCAGTTGATAAGCTCACTGGTATTGAAATACCAAGAGTTCCCCTGTACTTCGCAATTAAAAAAAACAGGGGGGTTAGAAGGATGAAATAAATAGAATATTTTGTCCTTTTCGGTGGAAGTTTGAAATTTATATCATCTGGTAAGCATCATACGCTAATATTTTCACTTGTTGCTGTGTCACTCATGAAAATATTACCGATTATGTTTACTTGATGAAATAAATTTTGACTTTTCACCAAAAAAAAAACCCCCAAATATCCTCTATATCCCATGTTTTAGGGACCCTGAGGAAAAACCCTTTTGAAAACATTGTGGAAGAAGGTGGAAATGCTAGTAACCAGCATTTCCTTCTTTTCCCACAATGTCTAATTGCTGGTAACCAGCATTTCCTTTTTTTCCCACAGAGTTTTTTGACCTGTCAGTGACAAATTATATCAGTTGATACATGTTATTAGTTGTCTGCAAATGCTTTCAATTTGGACAAGTATAAAATACTGCTGTTTTGTCTATAGTAAAGTTTTAAGAAAAACATTCAAAATACATGTATTGTCATTTCGAGGTTGTTTTGGTTTCATTACAAAACAATGTAGCAGACAGTGTAGAGCCAAGATACAAAAAAGCTTTCATGAAGACCACTGACCAACACAATGTGAGAAATATTTTGCTGCACCACACCATGTGACCTGCAGCATACCATGTGACCATAATTATCCTATCATAGTCAACCATTTGAACTACTCAGAATTACTTTGTATAATTGTGTTGAAGATTGCTATTAATCTATTTATGCCAACTGCTGTGTTTACATATATATGTGTGTGTGTGTGTGAGCCATGCTCTGTAAAAAGGGGGCTTAATGCATTTCCGAAAAATATCAATCCATGTCAGCCTGCGCAGTCTGTGCAGGCTGATATGGGCCGAAACTTTTCCCAGTCTTTAAATTTTTTGCATGTTAAAGGATAAGTCTACCTCATAATTCAGTCGGTTCAGTCCATAATTAGGTAATTTCATGCTTGTTATAATGCATTACGGAGATGCATTAAGCCCCCTTTTGCCAGAGTATGGTTCATATGTATATGAGCCATGCTCTGGCAAAAGGGGGTATAATGCACCTCCGTAATGCATTATACCAAGCAAGCCATCAGATAATTATGAATTCATAAAATCCATTTTGTCTAGCTGCCAGCTGAATTACGTGGTAGAATGGAGTCTTGGCATGCAGAAACTTTACCAAAAGCAAAAGGTTTTGATCCAGGTCAGCCTGCATGGGCTGCGCAGGCCAACCTTGGGAGATACTTTATGCAGATACATTAAACCCCTTTTTCACAGAGCATGGCCTATATGTAATGAAACTTGGTATCTACATGGTATGTTTTCTCTGAGAGAGAGTGCAACTGTATAGGTTGAGTACTTGTAAATGATGTGTTTCATTTATGCAAACTGTTTGCATCTGTTTGTGTAGAACTGCATACATTCAGGGTTCCAAGATTGATGTATCTCAAGTTTCTCCATTAAATTTATATTGTGGGTATCAATTTAAAACATTACCAAACGACAAAATATTAGACTCTGATCAAATTGAAAGCATTTGCAGATGACAAATTAAATCTGGCTCACATGATGATTTCTGCCATTGATTCAGTAGAAAACATTGTGGAAAAAAGAGAAAATGCTGGTTACCAGCATTTTCTCCTGTTCCCACAATGTTTTCAAAAGCCTTCTTTTACAGGGTCGTTAAAACTTTGGATTGTTTGGTAAAGAGTTAAATTGTCTGAGTGGGACGCACAATACAAGTTTTAACCGTTTACCACACAATCCCGACTTTTAACGACCCTGTGAAAGAAGCCTTTTGAAAACACTGTGGGAAAAGGAGAAAATGCTGGTACGAGCATTTTCTCCTTTCCCCACAATGTTTTCTACCCTTCCCAAAACAGATTTCACTTTTTTAGATATATTTTTTTTGTTGTCTACAAATGCTTTCAACTTGGACCAGTCCAAATTTTTGTCGTTTGGTACTGAGTTAATGGAGAAATTTTGTCTCTAACCCTTTAACATATACCAAATTTTTTCACTTGTCCAAATTTAAAGCACTTGCAACAACAAAAAAAATCTGATTCGAAAATTGAAATTGTTTTTGGATGGGTAGAAAACACTGTGGGAAAAGAAGAAAATGCCAGTGACCAGCATTTTCTCCCTTTCACACAATGTTTTCATCTCTTTCAATGACAAATCCAATGTTTTAACCCTTTACCACACAATCCCAACTTTTAATGACCCTGAGAAAGAAGCCTTTTGAAAACGTTGTGGGAACAGGAGAAAATGATGGTAACCAGCATTTTCTCCTTTTCCTACATTGTTTTCTAATCTTTCAGAAACAAATGCAATCGTTTTACCTACATTTAGTTTGTCATCTGCACATGCTTTCAATTTGAATCAGTTTAAAATTTTATTGTTTCGTAAAGAGTTAAGCCACATTTCATTTGTTGTTCTGCCGATGCTTTGAAATTTGGACCTGTCTAAAACTTTGTGTGGTAGGAATTATAACCTGTAGTTACTCAATCTATCCTTTTTCTTTGAGGTAAATTCATGTTTTTCTATGTATACATGTATTTATTATTGATATTGTTAGAATATAAATAAAGTTTATAATAAGAGAATATTAATTAAAGTGACTATAATAAAATAAGAGAAATAAAGATATAATTAAATACACATTGTTACATGTTTGTAAGTTTAATGGATTTGGTATTGTATTAAATGTAATGTAAATGTATATGACAAGTAAAGAAAAAAGAAGTTCAAGGAAAGAGTTTGTTATTTGCTTTTCTCTCACACTGCCCACTTATATTTGTGCCATGCACTGTGAAAAGGGGGCTTAATGCATCTGCAATATGTATCCACCCAGATCAGCCTGCGCCTTCCACATAGGCTGACCTGAGCCAAAAATCTTTTGCTGTTGGTCAAATTGTCACATGTCAAAGGACCAGTGTACCTCATGATTAAGTTGTTTGTTGGACAAAATGAATTTTATAAATGGATTTTTAAATAATTATTTGAAGACTTGCTTGGTATAATGGATGACGGAGATGCCTCATACTCCTTTTGGCCAGAGAATTCCTCATTTAACTCTTTACCAAACAACAAAAAGTTGTACTTGGCCAAATTGAAAGCATTGCTGAAGACAACTTGAATGCTGCTCAAATGTCATTTTCTGTCTTTGATAGAGTAGAGATTTTGCCTATTGGCCATCGGCCCAAAAGCACTCACATGAGTTATGTCGTCTAGGATTAATAAAGCTGAAGAGAACCTGGTTGTAATGATGTAAAACACATGAGTGTTAATGACCTACTTTTTGATCAATTTGACCTATTTTTTGAACTTGTCAGAGATATCAACAAACATTCTAACAATGTTTCATGAGTATCACACAGAAAATTTGTCCCAGTGACCTACTTTTTGAACTGACTTGACCCAATTTCAAACTTGTCCAAGATATGACCTGACCAATTTTCAAGAGTATCTGATTGAAAATGTGGCCTCTTAGAGTGCTCACAATGTGGCCTCTTAGAGTGCTCACAAGATTTTTCTAAGAGGTGACCCAGTGACCTACTTTTTGACTCTACATGAGCAAATTTCAAACTTGTCCGAGATATCATCATCACAAATACTCTGACCAATTTTCAAGAGTGTCCGATTTAAAATGTGGCCTCTAGAGTGCACACAAGTTTTTTTCTAAGATGTGACCCAGTGGCCTACTTTTTGACCCACCATGACAAAATTTCAAACTTGTCAAAGACATCATCAAGAAAAACACTCTGACCAATTTTCAAGAGTATATGATGGAAAATGTGGCCTCTAGAGTGTACACAAGGTTTTTTCTAAGATGTGACCCACTGGCCTTCTTTTTGACCCACCATGACAGAATTTCAAACTTGTCCAAGATATCATCAAGACAAACACTCTGACCAATTTTCAAGAGTATATATATGATGGAAAATGTAGCCTCTAGAGTGCACACAAGGTTTTAGTTGAGGCACAGATGATGTACACAGCACAATCTCGAAATCTCACCTTCACCACTTTGTGCTCAGGTGAGCTAAAAATATGGGAAAAGGAGAAATTGCCGGTTTCCAGCAATTTCTCAATTTCCCACAATGTTTTCTAAAACTTTTTTTTCTCTCGGTCGTTAAGGCGGGATTTTGTGGTAAACGTTTTATGAGAAGTATTTACTGTTTTACCATATAGCAAAATTGTAGACTTCTCAGAATTAAAAGTATTTTCAAACTACAATTTAACTTTTTACCAAGCGACAAAATTTTAGACTTGTCCAAATTGAAAGCATTTGCAGATGACAAATTAAAAGTAGCTCAAATGATGATTTCTAGCTTTGATAGGGTAAAAAAACATAGCGGAAGAAGGAGAAAATGCTGGTTACCACCATTTTATCCTTTTCCCACAATGTTTTCAAAATGCTTTTTGCTCAGGGTCGTTAAAAGTCGGGATTATGTGGTTAATGTTTAAATGTGGCCCAGATGAATGGATTCGACTTAGAAAGTATAGGAAACATTGTAGGAAAAGGTTCGAACAATGTTTTTTTTAAGCCTTTGCCATCAGGATTATTACAACGGGGTTATCTGGTAGAGGGTTAATCCTTTACCATACAATCATGAGTTTTAGCGACCTGAATGATGAAGGTTTTTGAAAACACGGTGGAAGGAGGAGAAAATGTTGGTAACCAGTATTTTCTCCTTTTTCTACAATGTCAAAGACAAGTCCCAGTTTTTGAGCTAGGCTACAACGAATTTGTCATTCGCAAATGCTTACAATATGGACTAGTCTTACGCTTTGTTATCTGGTAAGGAGTTATGGATACACTTCTATTGCATCGTGACAAATATTCCAACCACACAAGATACAGAAGTTATTGAATAAAGTATTACAGCAAGGTTGTGCATAGAAGAATTCCCCTCAAACAACCCGTTGAATCAAAGTACCATCAGTGCGCAACAATCAGTCTTCCGTGTGCCATAAACCATGGTTACAAATAGTATTTTGTGTGTTCAGTTCTTTTCAAATTAATCTCTTGATGTAAAATGTGATTTGCTTTTGAATGAATTTTGTACAATCAGATATGCAATGTTTGGCATACAAAAGTCATTTTTTGTCTGGGCTTGGTTTGCTAAGGCCAAGGCCATAGCAGTCATTCCAAAATTTCAACGCTTTCTATGCATTTACGAAAAAAAAAACGAGTAAAAGTGCAAAGTACCGCTTGCAATGCATCTCACTTCGCTGAAAAGAAAAGACCCGAGTATATATATACTGACCAGCACAGTAAAGTTTAAGTTCATACAAACTTTTAATCAAAGGACTGATAGTCCTGAGAGTCGCCTGGAGGGTAATGGGTTAGAAATGTTCACCCCTTTTTGTCCAAACCTATTAAAGCAATCAAAATACAATATAACTTAACCATAGGACAGTATTATATGCGAGCATATTTTTAAGTTGTCATCCTAAAATTACAAACATTAATTTGAAAATTTACATGAAAAAATATGTGGCAAGAGTTAAAATTTAGGCACCAGGAACATGTTTAAAAAGTTCAAAGTCTCTTACCCCGGGTGACTTCATTTAAAAAATGCTTTTCAAAAAGTACAATCAATATAAAACAAGTCATTTCGTTGAAATGATATCCACCGCCGAAAAAAAACTATTCTTTTTTTTCTTATGGAAACATTATTATTAGAGGTATTGTGTTTTGCATGTAAATGGCCTTTTTTGTTATTGGTGAAAATATACATTAAGCCTCCTTTTTCAATGGCACGGCATTATATTAAATAAGACAAACTGATTGTCTGTGGCTTATGATAAACAATATAAATATGGAGTTTCATAATATTTTGTCCAGTAGTTAAAGAGATATTGGTCCATAATGGAAATGAACATCAAGTCCCCTTTTTCCATGACGCCGCATTAAAACAAAAACAAAATAAAACAAAACAAGCAGACCAGAAGGCATCAAGCCTCCATTTTTCATGACAAGGCATTACATTAAAAAAAGTATATCGGCGGACTATCATGAGGAACACATGTATGAAGTTTCATTAACTTTCGTCAAGGATTTTAGAATATATCTGTTTGGATGGACAGAAGATCGGACGGACGAACGGACAGAGAACATGAAAACTATATCTCCCACCCACCCCTAAATTCGGCGGGGCACAATAGTTGTCAAAATTCCATCAATATTTACATTTCCTCCCTAGCTTAATAATGCCTGTAAAGAATGTGGCCAAAAATTAGGATTCTAGGTTGATAAAAATGTTATTCTAGTGCAGAATCTGGGTGACTTAACTTACATGTTTATCTTAATTCTTACACATATTGCTCAAACAAACATTCTAAATAATTTCAGTAGAATAGGGCATACATTTTCTCTCCAGATTTAGATGAAGTTGTTATCGTATGACACAAATTTTCTAAACTTAGACCATGTAGTTATACATATATCGGTTAATTAGAATAATTGTGCTTTCCAAATACAGGATGCTAGATATGAAATTTGGGTATAATTGCTTAAACAGTTTCAGAGGCAGTGATTTTGAAATGTTATTACTCAGTTCTGAAGCTTCTGTGAAGTGTACAGAAATAGAGCATAACCGCTTGAAAATTTTTACAAGAGGACCATTTAGGCAACATTAGTATGGAACTCAATTGAACTTTGTCTTCTGGTATAGGATCTAGTGACATAATTTTAGACCAAAAATGCCCTTTTGCAAATCACCCATATCTAATCTAAGCAGTCTGACAAAGTTCCGTGAGTATCGGACTGAACATAAATGGATTCTAAAGCACTAGATATATTACGGTTTCGTCTGATTTGACCTAGTGACAACCTTTTTCTTTCAACCCCCTGTGATCTACATTCAGTTTTGTCAAAAATAATATTGAGACAAACAGCCGGGCAATTTCATGATCACTGGACTGAAATGTAGCCTCCGGAGCACACACAAATTTTTGACTCAGTAATCTACCTGTCCTTTGGAAATAATTTGTTTTTGTTGTTGTCCGGGTTCAAGTTTTGTCCACAGTGGACTCTAGGAATGTGGCTGCTACAGCTCAAGAAAAGCAATATAACCTAACAGCATGATCATCAGCCTTTTAACTTTGTCTACATTTTATAACGTCCCAGGAACTAGTACTGCTTCCACACCAATTGCAAATTGTAGAGATCTACATATATATTGCTTTGGTGTAAACTAAATATTTGCGATTCGCTCTATTACCCTTTACAATAACCCTTTACAAGATTACAAACACTTCAATAAAGAACTTGTTGTTCGAGTGGGTTAAGATTGACCTGTTATATTATATTTGAAGTATAGTGGAGTAAAAAGTCAAGTTCTCAGAATTCTAGTTGTTAGAACTGCGTAGCTTGAAGTCGAATTCCCGTGTGAATTCAGATTTTGACAGTTACGAAAGCACTTCGCGTTCTGACACCCGCACTGATAAATTGTTGTTTCATAAATACTAGATCTAGGTATCTAGGTTAATTAAACATAAAAAAACAGCAGACTTTGACAAATTCACCTCTTTAAAAATGAAAAACAATTAATTAAACACTGTGAATTCTTAACACACTCTCCCTGCATGGATCAGTGAAGAGCTAGGTCGGTGTACGCTGAAAATAAAGGCCGCTTCAGCAACTGATTCATAAATGTGTAAATTTATGAAGAATTCCGTGGCGCAAATGACGTTATACCTAACGTGATTATTAGATCTATATTTGTCACACAGCTACATTCCAGAAAGCACCTGCTAAGCGATGACTTGGTACAGCCTAGAACCGTGCGCAATACAAACGCTATGTACGATCTCTGCTTGTGCACCTAGAATATAAGTGTGCAAAGTATTTAAAGTATAGAGTAAAAAGCTGTGAAGAAGTAACGTGTACGAATGTCTAAGAAGGCAACGCAAGTCCAAGTCGTTATAAATTTGTTAAAAAAATTAGCCTACTGTTGGGAAAAATCTCCATTGAAAGCTTCCATGTTAACTCGGTATCGCCTTTCTCTTTCCGATCATAGGTTGAGTGTTGAATTGATATAAGACTTACAATTAAGGACAGATTGTAAGATTTAGAGTGTACTTTTAATGGATAATTATCAAACCATTTTCACTGAGAATTGTCCACAAATAGAAGCGTGCCGTAGTAAAAACGCTTGTCATCAAAGAGTATTTTTCAGCGACTCCGCAAACTTGCTTAGTTCACGACTGCTATTTTAAGACACATACATAATACGCTATTTTTAGAGATGATGTCTGTGTAAGAGATAGGCTATTGTGTGCCCTTGTGGACGAAATGATTGTTCCAAAGGTTTGAACCGTTAAATAGCTTAGTCTTTATAGACATATTCATTATCACAAAGGCACAATTGTAAGTTATTTCCAACAGGAAAAACTAGGTTGTTTACCGAATAATTAGAAAACTATGTTTTATCTCGTAAACCGGAACAGGAAGCAGTACAAGGCCGGAGGTATGCTTACGTCACCCCATAGATCAGGATGATAACAATGAGAGCCTGGTTGCTACGCAACCAGGCGACTCAAAAATGTGCAATGTTAATGGTGGAACCGTTTAACTAAGAATTTTGAGCCCTGATGAGCTTATTCATAAGTGCAAATTAGTGCGCTTGTAACATTGTACGAAATATTCGGCAAATCTCGAGTGATCCGTTGATCAAATCCTTAGATGTAGGTACGGAATCGACCGAGTTGTGAGTTGTGAAGAGTTTGAAAGAAATAGACTGGTACCCTGCTTTCCATGCTTTGTATGAAAAAAAAATGGTATTCAGTAGAACTTGTTCTTACCAATTAGAAGCGCTTCATAGGTCCAATTTAGCGGCCAAAATTACTGCTTTTTCTGAAGTCGGAATAAGTGCACGAAACTGCTAAATTCTATTTTGTCACCAAGCAGATAAAAGTGTTCGTTGCTACATCACCTCATGTCAAAGAACCTTGCAAAAAAAAAAAACCTCGTTTCGTTATCAATTCTCCCAAATGACATGTTGCCGAGACATTGTTCGCCGGTCACTTTTGGATACCATGTGAATGACAAATAGTGATGGCAAATAGATATAATGCGCTGACGACGTGCTCTATCTCCAAAAAGCGGTTTCAAAACCGCGGTAAGGTTTTAACGTGTCACATCTTCAACAACTGGTCAATTATATCGCGCCGGCCAGTGCACCCGCTACCCATGCGTTCCTGCAGTTTCTTTTACCAGTACTCCGCACAATATTCTTTCAAGGCCACTGGCTGCTTTTCCGCATAACCATCGTCGAAACAATGGTCAGCGGTGAGAGAGGAATGAATCCTGTCGCAATGACTGTTATCAATCCTGGGAAAGAAACTGGATTGAACCACCGACCTCCTTTTCTCAAGTCCTGCACGCTACCGACTGAGCTACCGTGATTCCGCTGAAGACCTTTAAGAAAAAAGAATAATCGAAGATTAGTGTGCCCATCAATCGTCTATGCCATTTAATGTCTAAATGAATAATGATCAGAGGTAAAATCGATAGTTGGCATTAAATACAGCGGGTTCTCACATGGCGATCACTTCGTCCTAGACACTGGCTGAAATTCCTCGGAAAATAAAGGAACCTTGTCAAAACGGCCCACCTCCAAAGCGGCTCGGTCCTAAACGGACCACTTTACCAAAACTGCCTACTTTTATGGGTACCGAGAAGGCCCACATCTGAAACGTAACTTACTTTTAGTTCAATCATTTTTATCAGAATGAATTTTAAAACTTTCTTGCTCTTACCTAGTTCTATGTTAAACAATCAATTTAATTTCTAGAGCTCAGAACTCGATTATCCCATACTGGTCTGGGCAAACAAGGCTGCATTTCTGCCCGATGCTAACAACCAAGTGTGCTCATTTGTTCCACTCACGTTCTTTTTTCGTGATAAAGTGGCATTCTTTGAACATATATATGTCTGAGTTTGATGTCTGAAAGTCTACTCACCTTCTGTTGTGCACAAATTACAAAACGAAAGCGACATTCTGGAAACAGGGGTCGTACACACACACACACACACACACACACACACATATATATATATATATATATATATATATATACAGTCGAGCCTCGTTTATCCGGCCACTTCTGTTTCCTATGAATGTTTCCGGATCAGCCGTATTTCCGGATCGACGAACTGTGATTGCTGGCATGGCATCCAAGTTAAGCTAGGTCAATAACCTCCATGTTGATAAGGGACACCGTGTATCGTAAGAATTACAACAGCGTATGTTTTACACAAGCACTTGTATACATGTCATTATTGCTCCTACGATTGTTCAGGTTTATAAAATAAAGGGTGTCATAAATTTGCATTTTGCCTTTTTGTTATTTGTCTGTTTTTGTACATGTCTTTTTACTTGTACCTAATTACGTGCACATGCATACCTATTGTGCAAACAGGTGTGCTTGTAAAGCTCGGCACATTTATGACTTTGAAAACACCATGAAAAGGGCGAAACAAAAGGAAAACACGATATGCACAGTATTTTAAATAAACATGACGTATTGTCCAATTCCTGCAAAAGTGTTTTTTTTTTTGGATGGTCTTCTTTGTACTGACAAATGTCTTTTTTCACGGAAGTCGAAACTTCAACTCGTCTTTTGCTGGTGGTGTAGACATTCTGTTGGCTTCTGATTGTCGTACTTTCAAAGTGGTAAAATGGCAAAGACTAATTGAGATTGATTGCCAATTGATTCGATATCGAAGACAGGCATATTTTCAATCATCTTTACAGTCTGTTAGGAGTAAAATATTTTCGAAAAACCTAACGAAATTTATCGTGTTTGGCGGCCATTTTGTGTGTACTTTGGGGAACGTAAACATCTCGAGTTAACACATGAATCAAACTGTTTTTTTTTTTCCTATGGTTTACCATTTAAATTGAAAATATTTGTTTTGGAAACGAAGGATTATTGAATATGCAAGCAGACGGTATGTTCATATTTTAATTTTGCGTTTAGTTTTGAAAGATAAGTTTAAACATGCCCACAAAATCTTTGCGGACATTTCAGAACATAATTTATGTTTTTAGCGATTGTTACTGTAATCAAGTAGATCCAGTAATAATTAAACAACAAAAGCGTGGAATTGTCACTTCATACTATGTGTATGGATAATCTGTTAAGTTGACAATTGTCGATGGCACGAGAACGTCATTTAACAGTTTTCGAAAACAGTACTAATTAACACGCGTGTTTTCAAAACGTGTGAATATCGTCTGCAACAATTGACACTACATGTATTTAGACTGATACCCGTGTTATTCACGACGAACCAGTCCGAAATCGCTCGAAGTAGACTGTATGATATTTATGATAACCAGTCTATGGTCCCGGGGAAAATAACAAGTCTAAATTGTGTGTAAACTAGTAGCCTGTTATCGATTTTTGTATTTATCGGACGGTTACGGGAGATGTAACGGGTACCAGTTTAAATTGTGTGATACACAGTCAGGCCACGTCCGGTTTCTTGGATAAGGTTTGTACTAATTTTTAACCCTTCGTTCCCGATTTTTTCATTCCGGTTCCGGAACGCGGATTTCCGGAATAAAAAATAAAATTTGTACAGAAAATATCCGTTCCCTGATGTTTTTGTCCGGATCCTGAGATTTCCGGAATTATGGAGCCCGGATAAACGCGGTTCGACTGTGTATATATATATAGACATGGTCCTATTTATGGGGTGTCTGTGTAAGACCCACTTATGTGGTGCAATTTTTAAACCAACATGTGTGGCATATATAATATATATATAGCATCATAATATATATGACCCACATCTTGGTATAATTTACAGTCAAGCCGGATTCCGGACTACTCTTAAAAATATTATCTTTAAAGATAGCCTGCCACGAGAAAATTTATATAAATCATGGCGTTAACATATTCCCAACCTGACATTAACATATCTGTAAGATCATATCTTATAGATAAATGTTTTACAAATAAATGATATATCATTAATAGATGAAACAACATAAGATCTAACTTAACAGTGAACCTTTCATTACAAAATATTAATGAAGTGTTTTAAAAAGTAGTTTTGTCCTATGGTTTTGTCTGCAGGGCTTTTGTAGCACGGGGATTTTGTCATGAATTTCATTCATATACAGAACTTAACTTGAAGCCCGATAATAAAAATCAAACGAAACGTTAAAGTTTTTGAATGTATTAAAATACTATTTTTCGTACGCCGAAGGAGTTTCCCACAATTCTGTATTAAGTGAACGCCCCAGAATTTGTTATGATAAATATGTATGTCTTATGATTATTGACAGGATAATACTGCATGTTTTATGCACCGATCTTTATCTTTTCTTCAAAGTTGGGGAAAAAAAAACAGGTACATGTATGTAAATACATCTCGGATGTGCGCTATATATTTTCGATAATTTCGATGAATGATGCATCACAAATTTGGAATAATTGTAGTACTTATATTCTATAATTAATGTTGAGAAAATATAGTGTGATATATACACCCCACAATTTTTTACCGATTGTATAGCTATTTACATGTATTAAAAAACCACCAAGGATTTGAATGTAAATTACATGGACTTTTTTATTGTAAGAAAGCACTGGGATTTCAGTATAACTATTATTGTGTATGTCTTATGATTAATTATGTGAAAAGATTGGGTGATATATACACCCCACATTATTTTATTCGCAATTGTATAAAAATCACAGTTACATGCACTATGCATTCTGTAGAATTTCGTTTTACATGTTCACACAATAAATTCGGAACATTTATATGTTAGTCCTTTAATTAATGATGAGAAAATATGGGGTGATATATACACCCCATATCATTTTATTGCCTATGTGTAATCATATACATTTAAAAAAAAATTGCACTGACTGACTTATTGCAAGTGCAAGCGAGAATGAAACCAGGAACATCCGATCTTAAATACCAGACACTATCCACTTGGCCATTGAGTTTTACCAGATATTGGACTGAAAATCATTCCGGAAAATAACCAGATAATATCATATGTGTCAAGCTTTCAAAGTGCTCACTTTCAATAAAAGTCGTGTATGAGAAACAACATTGTTTCATAACATTGTTTTTGTAGACGCGTAATGACTGGGTCGGCGGTATGCCTACATAATTCTGTGTTACAGCTTTAAAACCAACAGTGACTAACGTTGTTGTACGCACAAGCGAGAATCAAACCAGGAATATCCTATCTTAAATACCAGACGCTATCCACTTGACCATTGCATTTTACCAGAAATTGGACTGAATATCATTTCGGAAAACAACCAAATGATACCGTATATGTCAATCCTTTCAAAGCGCTCACTTTAAATAAAAATCGTGTATGAGAAACAACAGTGTTTCACAACATTGCTTTTGTAGAAGCGTAATGACTGGGTCTGCGGTATACTTGAAAACATATGTATTGCAGCTTTCAAATCAAGATGTGTATCCCTTATAATATACACAGAATTATGATCAATATGACCCATATCTCTGTGTAATTTACAGTTTAGCTTGATACCGGAATTGTCTTATAAGGAATAATCTTTAAAGATGTTCTGCCAGGAGAAAATTTATATAAATCATGGCTATTCACATATTCCCCATTTGACATTAATATATCTTTTAGATCATATCTTATAGATAAATATCTTACAAATAAATAAAATATCATTAATAGATGAAACAACACAAGGTCAAACTTAAGAATTAACTTTTAATTACGTAATACTTAAACAGTATTGTAAAAAGTAGTTTTTTCCAATGGTTTTTGTCTGTAGGGCTTTTTAAGAACGGGGATTTTGTCATAAAGTCCATTCATACACTGAACTTAATTTGATGCCTGATCACAACAATTATACGAAACGTATTTTATTATTATTATATTTTAAATTTAAATATATAAAAAATGCTATATTTCGTATATACAGAGACACGATGAAAGAGTGTGCTGTATATTTTCCATACTTCTGTGTAAAATGAACGTCTCAGGATTTGATACGATAAATATATACATGTATGTCCAATGATTATTGGAAAGATAAAAAGAGACATTTTATATACCCACCACTATATATTTCCTCTACATCAAACACAATTCTATTCTTCAAAGTAAAACAGAAATAATGTACAGAAGTTATCTCGAGTGTGCACTGTATATTTTCGATAATTTCGTACTTGATGAATGCATCATGAATTCAGAATAATTGTAGTACTTACATCCTATAATCAATGCTGAGAAAAAATGGGATGATATATACACCCCACAATTTTTTACCCATTGTATAGCTATTTACATGTATACACCCAAAATCACTAATAGGGCACATTTTTGGCTTAAGAAACTCGAAAAAATCAACTTCAATTTTCATCATGATGTAAATAGATAAGAGTCCCGACACTTTTCCAAATTACATTCCATAATTTCATCGTAAAACATTTGCATGTATTTTCTTTTCACAGCATTGAAAGATAATAGATCATTAAGCCAACAATTCTTTTTCTAGGAACAAAAACACAACATTGATGTACAGTTTTGAATGTCAGTAAGTGATTGACGATTTAAGCATTTTACTTTGGCGACAAGAAACTACAGATATTATAGTTTTCTGAGATACTCAGAATATATGCATTGATTGCTGAACAAATGAATAATTATCTGATTAGAAAACACTGGAAATTATAACGTATGTATCAGTAAAATACATAAATACAATTTTTAGAAAACTGGCTTAATGTATTGCATAAAAGTAAGCATTCCCAATCAGTGATTACAGTTGCCTATGTCAGTGAGTATTTTATCTTTTTAAAGACCGATAATAAATAGTCACCAAAACTGCCGCTTTTCTGCAGATGTCCTAAAATGATCTCTCCGGTTATTAAGACTTCGCTTGATTACCGACTGAAGGGGCAGAATCATCTTTCACGTCTATGTAACGGTGAATTGTAACATTCTGAACATAGAAAATTATGACATAATTACTGTAAAATACAAGAACAACTGAACATCAGAATAATTTGTGCAGCGTGGGTAGGGAAAAGTTCAGCAGTGTATCGGTAACGTATGTATCCGATTAGCCCAGTCAGAGTTGAGCATTGTTCATGTCATTAACCAATCATCTCGAAAGATTTGGGTTTTTTTTCAGTCTCCACGAGCGTGTAGCATAAACAGCCTTTTGGACTTTTCCAACGATTGGAGATCTCCTATTATACACGAGATTTGATCGACACTGGGGCTGCAATGTGCAGGGTGTGACCACGTAACCCCTTAAGTTAATCCACTCATCCATTTAGTTTTATTACCTTTAATTATCAGATTATCAGAGGGGGAATGGGATTTAAACAGGATATGTGTTTTCTTACTGGCTTCTCTATCAATCATCTAAACTACGTACACAGACCAACAGGAAACGATTCGCTTGACTTGGAAAATATGCCCCATGACGACAGGGCAAGACCTATAGTTTCACAACCTCGAAAGAAAAAAAAATCGAAGTGAAAGCTTCATGGGTAATCATGTAGTAAAGGGAGTAACTATAGAAATATGATCATCAAATCCTAATAAAGGGAGAAACCAATTCAGCGATGAAATTCCAGAGTAAGTTTCTTTCAAAAGCATGACACTGTCTCTGAAGGTCTGATACGATACTAAAGCTGAATGCCCTCGGAGAAGACTCATTCCAGTACCATACTTCCTCTTATTGCAACCCTGCTTTGTTTTAAAGCAAGTGAGGCTCTAGAGAGAGGCTTCCGTCGCGAAATTTTCTGCTCTAGAGTGAAGCGAAGTCTAACTTCAAAGCAAGACTTCCAGGATACGTGTAACCCTGAAATACGTCTTCCAGAGCAAGCCTCACTCCCAGGCTCTTCCAAGAGGAAGTCCAACTCTTGGAGATGTCTAAATTTACAACACAGAAGTAAACATGGTTATTTCGCTGTTTTGCTCTTGTATTGAAAAAGAAGCACGTCTTTCTTTCGTTCAAGGCTTAATAGTACTTCTGTATTTCGCTCTTTGACAGGGAGTAATTTGAGTAACAACGTAGGTATCGATATATACGTTAATCTTTGTGTACTCTGTATTTCGATGCAGAAAAAGGCAGTTTCACACATATAAAGATTATAAGATTTATTCATTTAATAGCTAAAAACCATCTTTCTTCGTGGCATAATTGTGGTATCACGATTCAGACTATAATATGAATTATTATTGGGAAACTAGGGAATCGATCAGCCGTCACAGAAATTAAGGATGTTGTCTTTGGACTATTTGTCATTGCATGTAGGTACAACTAAACCGACAGATTTGAAACGAAAGAATGCGTAGTTTCTTTCATTGACTTTTCTAGTAATAGTTCTAACATGATCTGTATCGAAAGAATCTTTCCTGGTAGGCATATGTATTGGTCCTTAACACCAATACATACAATACTATCAGTAACATATGTATCAGTATTACGAGTTGCCAAAAAAATGGTTAAAAACTTCTGAACTCAGATTACTGCATTTTATCTTCAAGTTGGTTAACCTCTTAAATACCTCAAACATAAACAAACATTTATGAACAGCACAGTCTCATTCAGCGTAGATGCCACAAAAGTAGCTCTCATTTCTTAAAAGAAAAAGATAAAAGAGGGAAAATTACTCAGATTTTTTCAAGAATGCATAACATGGCAACCTGCATAAGCTTATACGATGAAATATGCCTCTTACAAATGATGAAATGGTTGCCTGTCATAATATTTCAATTTCTTCTGTCCCGTATGTATCGATAACGTATGTATGATTTGGTACCGTATTCAATATTTTTTGTCTGTGTGTTGAAAACACTTGGTCTTCTTACAGTTTAGCTCGAAGGTAAATATCCATGCTTTATTCAAATTGCATCTAAAAGGCACAGATAGATTTTTGTTCAAATTATTCCTGGGTATCGTATGTATCGCTATGTTTTTACGCTACTGGTATGCTAACTGAAAATCGCATTTGCTGAAAAAATGATATCATTACTTCCCCAAAAATACTTTTTCCAAAATTTTGAAAGCTGTTACCTTTTTTAAAACATTTCTCGTTTACACTGGCTGCACGATGCACCTCCATAAGATTGAGTTTTGAAAGAGCGTCACGTATGTATCATAACCCTTGCGACATTGTTTGCAGTGATCGTAATTTTCAAATCAATGGGTCTTTTTCTACGGATTCTAACCTCCTTGAAAATACAATGAAATTTCAAAACTATGATGGTAAAAATTTGTTATTAAACGGTATTATATGTACGTGGTGGAGTACGGAAGAAATAAATCCAGGCGTGCGACAGTAACGTATGTATCGTTTTTGCATCTTACATGTGTTGTAAAAGAATATCTAAACAGATAGTGGGAAAAAATATGGGGTTTCAGAGTTGACCCAACTCCGGCTTGACTGTAAATTATACCAAGATGTGGGTAATATGTAGTTGGTTTAAAAGCTTTAACACACATATAAGTATACCGCCGACCCAGTCATTACGCGTCTACAAAAGCAATGTCATGAAACAATTTTGTTTCTCATACAAAACTTTTATTGAAAGTGAGCGCTTTGAAAGCATTGACACATGCGATCCTATCTGGTTATTTTCCGGAATGATTTTCAGTCCAATATCTGGTAAAACTCGATGGCCAAGTGGATAGCGTCTGGTATTTAAGGATGTTTCTGGTTTGATTCTCGCTTGCGCTTACAATAACGTCAGTCACTGCAATGTTTTTTTTTTTTTTTTACATGTATATAATTACACATAGGCAATAAAATGATATGGGGTGTAATATCACCCCATATTTTCTCATCACTAATTAAATGTCTAACATAAATGTTACGCATTTATGGTGTGTACATGTAAGACAAAATTCTACAGAATGCACAGTGCAAATCTGGGGCGTTTTTCTGTAACTGTGATTTTTATACAGTTGCGAATAAAATAATGTGGGGTTTATATATCACCCCATCTTTTCACATAATTAACCACAAGACATACACAATTATAGTTATACTGAAATCATAGTGCTTTCTTCAATACAAAATTCCATGGAATTTACATTCAAATCCTTGGTGGTTTTCCTATATTACACCCAAAATCACTAATAAGGCACACATTTGGGTTATAAATGTCGCATGCTGTTTCGTCAAGTTAACTTGCCGGAAGAAGATAGAAAAGTATATATATATATGAATACTATTTCTCGTACATACAGAACATCCAACATTTTTTTTATTTCTTTTTATTCCTTAAAGTAAAACAGAAATAATATATAGAAATTATCTCTGGAGTGCACTGTATATCCCCGATAATTTTGTATTCTATGAATCCATCATGAATTCAGAATAACTAAAGTATATATTCTTTAATCAACGCTGAGATAATATGGGGTGATATATACACCCCACATTTTTCAACAATTGTATAACTATTTCCATGTGTAGAAAAAACACCAAAGACTTGCACTGTAAATTCCTTAGAACTTTGCATTGTAAGAAAGCACTATGAATTCAGCATAACTATTATTATGTATGTCTTATGATTAATTATGTGAAAAGATGGGGTGATATATACACATTATTTTATTCATAATTGTGTGAAAATCACATCTACAGAAAAACGCCCCAGATTTGCGCTGTGCATTCTGTAGAATTTCGTTCTACATGTACACACCATAAATTCGGGACATTTATATGTTAGTCCTTTAATTAATGATGAGAAAATATAGGGTGATATATACACCCCATATCATTTTATTGCCTATGTGTAATCATATTCATGTATAAAAAAACATTGCAGTGACTGACGTTATTGCAAGCACAAGCGAGAATCAAACCAGGAACATCCTATCTTAATACCAGACGCTATCCACTTGGCCATTGCGTTTTACCAGAAATTGGAGTGAAAATCATTCCGGAAAATAAACAAATGACATCGTATGTGTCAATCCTTTCAAAGCGCTCACTTAAATAAAAGTCGTGTATGAGAAACGATAGTGCTTCACAACATTGCTTTTGTAGAAGCATAATGACTGGGTCGGCGGTATACTTGAAAACATATGTGTTGCAGGTTTCAAACTAACACGTGTGACATTTATAATATACACAGAATTATAATCTATATGACCTACATCTCGATATAATTTACAGTTTAGCCTGATACCTGACTTGTCTGAAAAGGAAAATTCTTTAAAGATGTTCTGCCACGAGAAAATTTATATAAATCATGGCCATTCACATATTCCCCATTTGACATTAACATATCTGTCAGATCATATCTTAAAGATAAAAATATCTTACAAAAAAATGAAATATCATTAATAGATGAAACAACAGAAGGTCAAACTTAAGAATTAACTTTTAATTACATAATACTTAAAGAGTATTTTAAAAAGAAGTTTTTTATCCAATGGTTTTGTCTGTAGGGCTTTTTTAGAAGGGGGGTTTTGTCATAAAGTCCATTCATACACTGAACTTAATTTAAAGCCCGATCAAAACAATTATACGAAACGTTTTCTTTTTTTTTAGATATATAGAAATATAGAATTACTAATTTCGTACATAGAGACATGATGAAAGAGTGTGCTGTACATTTTCCATGATTCTGTATTAAATGAACGTCTCAGGATTTGATACAATAAATATGTATGTCCAGTGATTATTGGTAATACAAGACATTTTATACACTATATATTTCCCCTCACCCAACACAATTTTATTCCTCAAAGTAAAACAGAAATAATGTATAGTATTTATCATTGGTGTGCACTGTATATTCCCGATAATTCTATATTCTGTGACTGCATCATGAATTCAGAGTAACTAAAGTATATATCCTTTAATCAATGCTGAGAAAATATGGGGTAATATATACACCCCACATTTTATTACTGGTTGTGTACTATTTACATGTATAGAAAAACTCCAAAGATTTGCGCTGTAAATTTCCTTAGAATTTTGTATTGTAAGAAAGCACTATGAGTTCAGTATAGTTATTGTCATGTATGTCTTGTAATAATTATGTGAAAAGATGGGGTGATATATACACCCCACATTATTTTATTCGCGATTGTATAAAAATCACATTTACAGAAAAAACACCCCAGATTTGCATGGTGCATTCTGTAGATTATCGTTTTACATTTACTCACCGTGAATTTCGGTACATCTATATGTAAGTCCTTTATTTAATGACAAGAAAATATGGGGTGATAAATACACTCCATATCATTTCATTGCCTATGTGTAATCATATGCATGTATATGTTCGGTGCAAAGAAAGAATCCGGGTGCAATTCCAAAATTGTCCAGCGCAAAGTAGGAATTCCCACTTTGTCCGCCGATTCCGGAATTGTACTGCACAATTCTAGAATTGCACAAGGGAGATATATCACATTATGATCAGATATGGTCTGTGCGCATATAGGTTGATTGATTGAATGGTGTTTTACGCCGCTTGCAACAATATTTCAGTCATATCACGGCGACAGCTCACATATTCATGTACTTCCTGGGTTTCACCAGTACTAGGCGCAAATAGGAATAGGTTTGGACAAAGTAAGAATTCAAAGGGTAGAGCAAAGTGAGAATAGTCGAACAGAATAGTCGGACAAGGTAAGAATAACCAAAGGGATTTCTTTACAAAAAAAAGTAAAGAAACAGAAAACATGATGGGTTGTCTTGCAACTGAGGATATTTCGCCATTCCCACATGAAGCAACTAAGGTCAAGCGACGACGAAGGTATAGATCAATGCTTTCATGCTAAACTATAAAAACATCGTGAGAAAAAGAGAAAATCCTGGTTACCAGCAATTTATTATTTTCCCATTATGTTTTCTTCTCGTTTAAAGACAAATTAAGCAACATCTAACTTGTTGTCTGCAAATGCTTTCATTTTGGACTAGTTAAAAATGTGGTTAACTGGTAAAGGGTAAAACTACAAAATATTGCAGTATCAAAGTTCTTTTCACCAGGGAGAATCTCAAAGTATCAAACAGTGTGGATCCAAGATTAGACTACATCTCTTGTGCAGTTTGATTTTGATCTACATTCTCTGCAAAACCCATCTAGTTCGTGCTCAGCAGCTAAACGGGTAATCCTGAGATATCTTTGTGCTATCGTAAGACTGAGGCCTAAATAGATTTACTGCCCAAGTGACAAATTTTTAGATACAACCAAATTCAAAAGTATTTGCTGACGACAAATTAAAGTCTACGGTCCCTAACTCTCATATCATAAGACGGAAGCTTCCATAATTGGCCGGATAGCCTTTACGAAAACGTCGATGTTACTCGGTATTTACCGATGAGTTAGCGAGTCTACGGCTTCTAACTCTCATACTAAAAGACGGAAGCTGCCGAGATTGGCCGAATAGCCTTTACGAAAACGTCTATGTTTACCGGTGAGTTAGGGGCCGTAGACCTTAAATATAGCTCAAGTGAAAACATTATGGAAAAAGGAGAAAATTCTAGTTGTCAGCATTTTCTAGTTTTTGCTCAATGTTTTCAGTAGCCTTCTTCTTAACCCTTTCCCAAACGACAAATTTTGGACTAGTCCAAATTCAAAGAGTTTGCAGACGACAATTTTAAATTTGATGAAAATGGCAGAAAGTTGTCAAAAAGGGTAGAAAACACTGTGGGAAAAGGAGAAATTGCTCGTTACGAGCAATTTCTCCCTTTCCCACAGTGTTTTCAAAAGACTTGCACTGCAGACACGTGAAAACCAGGGCTTGTTTGGGAAAGGGTTAAGGGTCATTAAGACTTTGGATTCTGTGGTATTTTACAGATATTGTTTTTCTTTTCCAACAATGCTCATGCTGCAATACATGCCATTTATTTCTCATTGCGTAATTCTTTTATCTTTGTTTAATATTTAATATTAGTATGGTATTTCGGTTATCATGTTAAACAATAAAACACATGCTACCTTATTTAGTATTTATCATTATCCTGTCGACCTAAACTTGAAAAAAATGATGCTAAGCACATGGTTTAGTGACAAAGCCGCATTTATTCCGATTTTTACATGTTATTGTGCCTTTCAACGCTATTTTAGTTAGAACTTAATTCAAGACAGTACCAATAGTATCGCTGTACTAATAAACAAACATCAATAATAATGGCCAGAAAATGATGAAAATATGAAAATGAACATGAGAAAATAAATATTCTTACACTGTCCTCGATTACTACTTTGCACAAGCGAGATAATTGATTCTCATTTTGTTCCAATTCCCACGTTGCGAAGGGAAAAATTCCGTAACTGAATCGCGCCAGGCAGGAATTCTTACTTCGCCCGGCAAAGTGAGAATTCCTACTTTGCGCAGAACACGTATACAAAACATTGCAGTGACTGACGTTATTGTAAGCGCAAGCGAGAATCAATCCAGGAACATCCCATCTTAAATCCTAGACCCTATCCACTTGGCCATTGAATTTTACCAGAAATTGGACTGAAAATCACTCCGTAAAACAACCAAATGATATCGTATGTGTCAATGCTTTCAAAGCGTGCACAGTTTAAATAAAAGTCGGATATGAGATACAACAGTGTTTCAAAACATGTTTCTGCTTTTGTAGAAGCTGGGTCGGCGGTATACCTACATATGTGATGCAGCTTTCAAACCAAAATGTGTGGCATATAAAATATTCACAGAATCATAATATTAATGATCCACATCTTGGTTATTCGCAGTTTAGCCTGATATTGGACTTCTCTTAGAAGGAATTATCTTTAAAGATGTTCTGCCACGAGAACATTTATCATGGCTGTTCAGATATTCCCAATCTGACATTAACATATCTGTTAGATCATATCTTATAGATAAATATCTTACAAATAAATGATATATCATTAATAGATGAAACAACACGATATCAAACTTAATAATGAACTTTTTCTGACATAATACTAAAGCAGTATTTTAAAAAGTAGTTTTGTCGTATGGTTTTGTCTGTAGGGCTTTTTTAGCACCGGGATTTCGTCTTAAAGTCCACTCATACACTGAACTTAATTTGAAGCCCAATAATAACATTTATACAAAAATATATTAAAAAATTCTCGCACACACAGAAACACGCTGAAAGAGTGTGCTGTATATTTCCTGTCATTTTGTATCAAATGGACGTCTCAGAATTCGGTATGGTAAATATGTATGTCTAATGATTATTGATAAGATAATAGGAGACATTTCATGCACCAAACTTTATTTTATCCCTCTACAACCAACACAGTTTTATTCCGCAAAGTAAAACAGAAATGATATATATACATTATCTCTGGTGTGTACTGTATATTCCCGATTATTTTGTTTTCTATGATGGTCTTAAAATTCGATATGATAAATATGTATGTCCAATTATTTTGTATAAAATTTACACGTGCAAAAACGCCCGAGGTATGCTCTGTACATACTATAGAATTTCGTATTGTATAAGAAGGAAGTTTAAATTGCATAACTATATTTAAGCAGTATTTAAAAAGTAGGTTTGTCCTATGGTTGAGTCTGTGTGGCTTTTGTAGCATGGGATTTTTTCCTACAGTCGATTCATACATCCAACTTAATTTGACGCCCAATAGTAAAATATTAAAAAATACAGAAACACGCTCAAAGGGTCATAATGAAAGATGATTTATGACTATTGATGAGATAATATGGGACGTTTTATTCATCCAGCGTTATTTCATTCCTCACAGTGAAAAAGAAACATGAAGTGAAAACATCTCAGGTGTGCACCGTATATTCCCGACAATTTTGCACTGAATGAATGCATCATGAATTCGGAATAACTGAAGTATGTATATCCTATAATCAATGATGAGAAAATATAGGGTGATATAAACACACCACACATCATTTTATTCCATATTGTATAAAAATTACATTTATAAAAAAAATCCCAGATGAGTACTGCACAAGTGAATGGGTGAGTGGCCATACGGGCGGGCGGGCGAGCTAGTGATCGATTGAGCGAGTGTTATTATAGTTACACGTGCATATACAAAACATTAAGCAACAACATTTCTTCAGCAAAGGTATACACCCTGCGCCATGGCCTATATGTTATCTTACAAGTAAAGTATAGTGGAAAAAAAGCGCTGTACACACGAAAACCTTTGTATATGGTCCATAATTTCGTATTATGATGTAGCAGAATTCGGCACAATTAGTATGTGTGTCCTATTATTGAGAATGAGCTGATATGGGGCGTTTAATACAAACCACACTGCATGTATTTTATTCCTCACAGTAGAAAACGATAAAAAAAAAAAGCATATACACCGTACGTGCCCGGGAGAATAGAATTATATGACATTCCCAGAATTCGGTAAAATCAATATATATGTTTTATGACAAAATATCAGAGAAGATGGAGCGGTTTATACACCTGCATTACTATATTCACTATAGTATAGAATTCACAAGTATAGAAAAAAAAGCTCCTGTTGTGCACTTTTTATTCCCCTAAACTTCGTATTATATGAATGCACCAGGAATTCTGTAAAATTAATATGCAGGTCATAGTTTAATTTATAATCAATGATGAGAAAATATGGGGTGATATATAAACCCCTCATCATTTTCCTATTTTATAGATATTTACATGTATAGAAAGTGCCATAAGTTTGCATTGTACATTCCATAGAATTTCGTATTGTATCAACACTCCATGAATTCGGTATAATTGTTACATGTATGCCCTATAATTACGAATGGGAAAATATGGGGTGATATATACACCCCACATTTTGTAAAATTTTGTAATACATGAACGCCCCATGAATTCGGTATTCTTAATTAATGATGGGAAAAATATGGGATGATACATGTATAAACACCTCATATTATTTTATTCGCAATTGTGTAACCGTGTAATGGTTAGAGCTCCAAAAAGAGAATTCTTCGAGAAAATAAAAGGGAAGGCGCTTTGTGCTGTAACTTTTTTTTTTTTCCCGAATAATTCTTTTTCTGAGCTCTAACCAACTTAGTGATCGACTAAGTTTTATAGAAACCAATTTTATATAGACTTTCTTCGATATGAAAGTTTGAACTAGTTTTTATGCAAAGACATTCCTTCATTACCACATCACCCTATAAACACGCCCATAATTATGATAAATGACCGGAAACATAACTTTTGTGGAATCTTCATTATTCAATGTATAGACACGCCCATTGCACGAGACCACAAAACTCTTACGTGCATGCACTCATACACTATATCTTCATTTTATGAGTACTCTCAAAGCCAAAATTTTGTGGAAAAAAAATGTGCACCTGGTATTGCTTTCTTCACAATAGCGGACACAAAACCGATTTTGACTTTTTGTTGGAAAATGATTTACAAGAATTGTTTTATAGACGATATATCACGTACCCACTTGTTGCAGCTGCACACCCAAGAACTCATTAAAACAGATATGTAACAGCCCAAGTTTGTTCTTTTTAATTGATTGATTGACCGATTGATGTTTTACACTGCTGTCAACATTATTTCAATCATATAATAGCAACAGCTCATAATAATTCAGAAGACCGTCTAACAATTCATGTTTCAAACGGCGTCTAAAAGATTATCATTGTGAAAATGGACATAATTGCAATCGATATACAAAACAATGGTCCAATTTGATTGTAGAGTAAACATGGTCCAAATTGCGACCTCTACTAGTCTCGAGCAACCTATATATCTCTTACCAAACGATCTCAACTTCTAACAACCTTTAGGAAGAAACTTTTGGACGTACTGTGAAAGAACAGGGAGAAAATGCTTATAACCAACGTTTTTGCTTTTCCCACACCGTTCCCTACATTTTCAATTACATTTTTTATTAATTAAGCTACACTGAATTTCTTGTCTGCAACACTTCAGATCTAGGACAAATCTAAAATGTTCTTGTGTGGTGAAGGATTAAGCAAGAAAAAAAAAATGAGTTCCCGGTGAAAGGAAATATGTTGAAATATACCTGTACTAAGAAAACTGTCGTAACCCTCAATTAAACACGAGTCTTAACCACCTCGAATAGGAAAAAGAAGCAAATACGTGAAATCAGCCTTTTCTCCTTTTCTCACAATTTTTCACATCGTTTCCATAATAAAAACCATCATTTTAGACACATTTAATTTCTCGTCTGCTAATGCTTTCAATATTGAAGAATCTAGAAATTGGTCGTCTTGAAAAGAGTTGCAAGCATACTAGTATTTCTAGTGTCCTTAATACATGTGCATGTCCTTGCTTAGTTTAATGTAGGGTGTATTGTAAGAAAATAAATTTCAGAACTACAAGTTGTACTTTTCTACAAAATAAACACGCTTAAGCTTTCACGTGTAACATGGGTAATTTTTTCCCAGTTTTTTGAAATACTGTTTCCTTGCAAATAAAGGTTTCGGACATGATACAGGACGGAGTATGTGCAGTCTGACCTCGAATCTACACATTCCGCTGATAGCTGAACGTTCTCTGCAGACTGATCTTGATCTTTATAGTCCACAAAAGCTACTTGGCTCGCCATCTGGAGCGAAAATGTTAGTTGATGTTTTTTTTTTTTACTTTTTTTGTTAAAAAGAAGAAGGAAAACGACAAACTCTTCATTACTCAATTATTCTTCAGGGTTTTTTTTCTTTTTCATTATTTTCGAAAGACATTTATTCCTCGAGGACACTCGAGATTGCTTGGTACAGGGTAAAAACAACTAAATGTGCCGTGTGCACAAATCTAAAAAGGTTCAAATCGTGCATCAGCTAGTTGGTGGAGCTTGAAGTAATTTTGCGAAGATGTAAAAGGGGACAGTAAAAGTCATACATACGGAACGGCTGTTTTTATTTTAGGAAGACAAAATTTATGGGCTTTGAGTCGTAGGAAATTTCCACAAATACTCCTCTCTGATTAGACGAAAAACTAGGTCAAACATTAATTATCATTTTATTCCCATTGTGTTATCATTTACATTTATACAAAAACATGCAGTGACCGTCGTTACAGTTACCGCAAGCGAGGATCAAATCAGGGACACTTCGTCATAAATGCCTGACGCTATCCACTTGACCATTGAGCTTTGCCAGAAATTGGACTGAAAATCTATCCGGAAAACAACCAGATGATATGGTATGTGACGATCCTTTTAAAGCGCTCACTTTACATAAAAGTCAGGTACATGTATGGGAAACAACACTGTGTCACAAGATGTTATTGCTACTGAAGTAGCGTCATGGCTGGATGGCGGTCGCCGTCCCAGTAGTTCGGCAAAAAAATGGCTTGGTTCGTTTGTAGTCCAGTTGAATCGATTTTGGATGGCATATAAAGCTTGTAATGTCATAAATCAAGGTTTAGTCAACGCGAATTCCTTCTGTAATCCTTTATCGACAAGTGTGTCCGTTTTCACACTTAGTTGATGTCTATTTAATTTACCACAGTCGATCATCTAATTAGAGCGATTATGTTTACGACGGCTTGGTAATTTAGCTGTTGGGGAGTTTATCAAGGAAAAGGTATTCCAGGCCACCGGGATCTTTTTTATCAGACAACTGACCTACTGCACACAGGTGTATCGGGTAATATTCTTATGTAAACACCTGTGACTCGTGTCTCCTTTCCTCCAGTTTTCCTCCACCCTATACTTCTCTCGTTTATGGGAACAGTTATTTACTTTTTTTACTACTCGTGATACTGTTTTCAAATCCTCTAGTTGTACTTTATGTACCTTCTTAGTTTAATAAAGAAATGTTCTGTTCTGGTCTTCTGTTTCGTGCGTTTCAACTTTAGACTTTTTTTTTGTATCAGAACAGAACATTTCTTCGATTAGAAATATGCATCAACTGTGCCAAAAGAAATCTTAGGCACTGCTTTTTTACTCTATGGAAGTGTAAAAAATTAAGAAAAAAAAAAGACGTTGTTCGAAACAATAATTCAAGCTTCTTCCATAATATTTTCTCGGGAAAAGGGAAATGCATAGTACCTAGCATTAAATTCGGTCTGTGGCTGTAAAACGTGAAAACGCATAATGGGACTTCAACAGTTTTTTTTTTTTTCATTCACATCATGGCGGCAGTAAACATTTTAATTTTTTGTCCTGGTACTTATCTACCGACTCTACATAAGGTTTTCTTTCCAAGCCACTGACTGCTCCGAAAAAAAAAAAAGGTTTTATGTCGGCTTTGAGAGACGAGTGTATCGAGTCAAAATGGCCATCTTCAAGTATAGATATGAAATTGGCCGAGCCGGACTCGTGATTCGCAGATTCAGGGTATGACCAAGATCTTTACTCAACTCAAATGACTTTCAAATGCTTTGGCAGAAACCGTCAATATGGGAAGTAAGAGAGCATAAACTCATTGGTAATTACAATCCCTTGTACGGAATACGTTTTGCATGTCTGCAACAAGACGAATTCTGAAAACAACGTGGTAAAAGGAAAAATGTTCGTTGGGAGCAATTTCTATTTTCACTACAATGCTCATAAAAGTCGTTTGCTGCTGACTTGCAAAATGTGACATGTATTAAAAAGATTATTGAAACACTTTAGAGGTGTTTTGGTAAACAATCTTCCTAGTAAAGCAGGCAATATAAATCTAATATCGATTAGACTGCATATTATGTGTTGTCTGATCTTGATATACACTGTCGACATGGATCAAGAATTCAGTCAAATTATCCTCAGTTTTGCTTCTTCCTAGTAACCATTGTCCCTGCATAATTTTAGACAGAGGCTGGCTGTTCTCTCATAATGAAAAATTTCATGAAAAATTAAAAAAAAAAAAAAAAAGATTTTACTTAACCAGAAAAATCAACATTAATTGTAAACCAGGAACATGGGTTTAATCACACGCAAAAACATCTTTACATGAGAAATCAGTTGGGGAAAAACACTGTAAAGTGCAGGTGAAGACAAAGCAGATGAGTAGACGTTCTCACTAGTAGTAGGGGTACCTAGACTAGGGACAGTGTCCCTAGTCTAGCTACCCTGAGGGAGATTTGTCCCCAGAGTACCTACCCCGGGTAGGTAATCTGGGGACAAATCCGGTCAATTTGGAAAATTTTGGGTCGATTTGGGTAAAAAATGGCATTTTCTGGCATTTTTGCTTCCCCCCCACGTCCCCAGTCTAGCTACCCTGAGGGAGGATTTGTCCCCAGAGTACCTACCCTCAGGGTAGGTACTCTGGGGACAATTCCGGTTGCTTTCAATGGATCAGAACTCATTGACAATTTTGAAAGAAAAAAGAAAGATCTTTCATGGTAGATGGTTAGCCCTGAAAAGGGCTGTTTTGTTTGGAGATTGTGTTTTTTCTCTCTACTGACAGCTTTTCTTCGTTCTTCTTGGGGTTTTTGGGATTTTGAAGCCATCGAAATTATCAATGTTTTTCCCGTATTTGCCCTGGCCTGTCAGTATCGGTGAAGATCTCTTTTGGTCAACATGTCGCTTGTGGAGATGGCTATCGTTTTCCTCTGATTTTCGTTTTGTTGTTCTTCTCGGTTGATTTTGTTTTGGTTGTTTTTCTTTCTTCACAACAGCTACGATAGAGTCCACTAACTTGTGAAGATTTGTCTTATCGAAGTCAAACTCCACAGGAATCTTTACTGGAACTGATGAAATGCTCTGACTTTGATAGCGTAGTGTCTCAATGTTTTTCCATAACCGTTCGGTGTTTGTGTTTAAAGTTTTAATCTCCTCCAAATGTTTGTTGAATGTTTCCAGTTCTTTTAAGATTCGAGACAACATAGAATCTTGTTTCGAATTTAACTGTTTCGTCTCTTCGTAAATGTTATCCAATACAGTCGTCGGAATGATGTTTGCTGAATTCATAGCCGATGAGAGAATGTCTCCATTGTTTTCCACTGGTAGGAAAGCATCTAAGTTGAAATCGTTTAAGTTGTATTCCATATTGATTTTTAACTTCCGAAATGTTCGAGAGCTATGAGTCAAAATGATGAATGTATGGGAAAAATCGGTGTTTTTATAGCTTGACAGAGGGATTGACCTACTTGGACTTGGAATTAACGTTAACCAATCGTTAGTTTCCTTACATTTTTTGGATTTGATACTCTTAGACGTTGTAGATAGATCATATAGTACGTTATGTTCTGTCTACATGCTCTCGCCCATGTTCGCGCTTTTAATTCTAACGCAAAGTAGGTCAATCCCCCTATCATGCTATAAAAGAGACAGCATTTTTTATTCTTTTATTAACTCATTTCACGATGAAGTTATCGAAATTTTGCTGTGGGTTGTTTGCTGGCAGGAAGAATAAGAAAGAAATGAAGGAGAAATGGGAGCAAGAGCTCATGGAAAAGAAAGAAGACGAGGTAGAAGAAAGGAAGAGACTAAAGCATAAAGCTCTTCGGGAGTTCTTCGCCAGGAGAGGGTATGAGTTTTATACGCGTACCCCAATCGTTAAGATGGGTAATATTTATCCGGACCTGTCAGAGTTGATACCGCCAACAGAACATCGCGGTTGGCAAAATAAATTAATGAGAATGTATCCTTCATTGAAATGGTAAAGTATACGTTCTCTTTAATTTTAAAACAGCCCTTTTCAGGGCTACCCAATACCAAGAAAAGAACTTTTTCAAATTGTCAAAAAACAAAAAAGTCAAGTCCTTTATGTTTATTTAAAACTTTTTATTTTAGAACTTTTTGTACAATATTCATTACAATGAAACTTTGAACTGTAAAAACAAAATGAATGAAAAAACTTTTTTCTTCGGAATGTCATAGAACTTTGAACTGTAAAAAGACAGAATGAATGAAAAACTTTTTCACTTAGGCTGTTTTTCTTTTTTTCTTTGGAATGTCAGATTCACATTTACTCTTACGTTTTTTTCCCCTTTCATTGTTTTTTAATACCATATCTGGACACATTTCATTCCCGTGTTTTGTCGATTTGCAAAAGAAACAGTTGTTTTTTTTGCTTTGTCGTTTTTTCTTCTTTTCGTTATTTTGACGTTTTTCCTCTGGTCTTTTTTCTATCAACACTAAATCTTTTGGTTCTTCCTTCCCGTTTGAACAATCCGACTCTACAGAAAATTCGTTTTTTGTGCAATCTATGAGATTTTGTTTGTCCAGATTTTTCCGCAAAGTCTCTAATTTATCTGCTATTTTGCAGATCTCTGAATCCTTGATAGCCGTGTTGTCGCTCTGCATGTCTATGGTCTGAGTTTCAACGGATGATGTATCCTGTGGTGAACTTTTTTTCCATTTATTTTCATTGCTGAATGATTTGCAGAATGAATTTACTACCCCGACGTATTTCATATGTTGAGAGTCCCAATCCATTTCCTTTATTGGATGAAATTCGACATCGTGGGTGTGGGTGTTCACGAAGACAAAAACATTTTCTCCAGTCTGCTTTTCTTTTTCTGGACATCGTTTGGCCCAATGCCCTGTTTTGTTGCACGTAAAACAAATATTTGTTCTCACGCCATCCATCCCATATCGTTTGTCGAATGTCGCTTGATCCAGGATTCTGGTGATACGATAGACACCTTTTTCTGCAGAATGTTGGTGGGATAGAAATGATCCCACATAGTTCCCAGTATGGTAGACTTGATATCTTGGCGGTATATTGGTGATCTCATAATCGTGGGTGTATGGGTTAACATACAGATACACTCTCTTTGGTGTTGTGCTTTGTAGCTTGAACCCACTCATTTTCTTTTATCAACTGTCCTGTTTGAAATCTTTCTGAAGAATGATGAGATTTTCACAGTCGATGTCTCTATTTATACACTACTGTAAGGAAAGAGTCTATAAATTGTTAGGTTTTTTCTCGGCTCCTTCATTTTGTCTTCTCAGCCAGAGCTGAAACGATGGCTAAAAGAAAAAGAATAGTAGATTATTCAGACAGTGAAAGTGACGATGAGTCATTTCCACCAAAAAAGAAAAAATCTTTGCCGTTGGAAGAAGAAAGTGATAGTGACGATGAGTCATTTCCACCAAAAAAGAAAAAAACTGTACCATTGAAAGAAGAAAGTGACAGTGAAGATGATATCTTTTCACCAAATATGTTCGTGGATAAAAAAGAAGAAAACAACAGCTCTACTTTGGATATGAAAAGTCTGTATGACTTAATAGAAAGGGGAAAAAAGAAGTCAAGAAAATTTAGAACAGAATCACATGTATTGTCAGTGAGTTTTAAGAAATTTGAAGAATTATCACCCCAGAGACTGCTTGGATTATTTGACGATGTTACCCATGAAATCATTCGAAAGTTAAATGCAAACCCGACAGATATGATTAGAATTAGCATCGATCATCCTTCATTGGAGATGGGGATTCATATTCCTTTTTTAGCTACAGAACAGCTGCAAGGTGAAACTATATTGAATGAAATTGAACGAGTTTTACAGTCAAATACAGATTTTGTCTTGAACGACGGATCCATGACATTTGACATTACACATACAATACCTCCATGTGGTAACGGAAAAGTGAAATATAATTCGTCGGAATTGGATTCAAAGGTTTTTGCCAAGAAGAAACAATCGGTTATTCAAATTAACAACCGTGATCAATTATGTTTTGCAAGAGCCGTTGTTGTGGGAATTTGTTACATTGAACGTGAAAACACCGAAGAATGGAACCGAAAATGGGATCTCATCAAAAGATCAAACAGATCACTTCAAAAGACTGAAGCCGAGAAATTGATGAATGAAGCTGGAGTTTTACCAACACAGTCTGTAGGAATTGATGAATTCAAAAAAATTCAATTGTTTTTGTATGAAAAAGACTATGTCATTAAAGTTCACGACCAGCATTCCAAAACGAGGAAAATATTTGAACATCCAGAAGTGAAAGACAATAGTAAGATCATACATTTATACTTTCATCAAAACCATTATGACTATATCAAATCCATCAAAGGTTTTTTTTGTTGTACATATTATTGTGAGTTCTGTGATGTGGGTTATAACGGGCGGGAAAATCATGCTTGCTCAAAAATCTGCAAAGGTTGTTATCGTGCTGGAAAATGTCCATCAGAATCCAAAGAGTATGTCTGCTCCAAGTGTCATCGACGATTTTTTAGTGTTTTATGCTTTGAAAATCACAGAAATGTTCAAGGTAAAGAAAAGAAATCCATTTGTGAATTAGTGAAACTCTGTTCAAAATGTGGTGCACAGTATCTTGCCAGAAAGAGAAATCATATCTGCAATGGAAAGAAAAAGTGTCATCTCTGTAAGAAGACAGTTGACTTTTCTCATCGTTGTTTTATTCAGCCTTACCAGAGTAAGATGAAACACGACAGCGATGATGAAACGAGTTCTTCTCTAGTCAAAAAACCACAGTTCATTTTCTTTGATTTTGAATGCAAACAAGATACAGGGGTGCACATCCCAAATTATTGTATAGCACATAGAGCGTGTGATGATTGTATCGATAAACCACTTGATTTTCATTGTTCTACATGCAGTGAATTTGAAGAGGGTAGGGAAGTTATTTTTCAAGGAGAAGAAACTTTGAGTCAATTTTGCAAGTGGCTCTTTTCAAAACATCACAAAGGAGTCACAGCTATGGCTCATAATTTAAAAGGTTATGATGGACAGTTCATTCTTAACTATATTGTTAAAGTTGGGTTAAAAGTTCCAAAATTGATCATGAATGGAAACAATATTATGAAGTTAGAATTGAATGGTGTGCGCCTGATCGATTCCTTCAATTTCATGAACTTTGGGCTGGCGAAATTTCCAGCCACATTTGATCTTCAAGAAATGAAAAAAGGTTACTTCCCTCACTGGGCAAATACAGATGAATTTTGGAGTTATATTGGACCATACTTGGATATGTCTTATTACAAACCCGACTCAATGTCTGAAGAGGGTAGGTCGAAATTCATAGTCTGGTATAATGACAAAGTTCAAAAGGGTGAGGAATTCAATTTTCAAAAAGAGATGGAATCGTACTGTAGGTCAGATGTCGATATCCTAAGACGGGGATGTGCTGAATTCAGAAAGCTGTTTATCGAACAGGGTGGTATTTGTCCATTTTTAGAGGCAATTACCATCGCCGATGCCTGTAACAAAGTCTGGCGAAGCAAATATTTACCAAAAGATCAGATAGCCATCATTTCAAGTAAAGATTCGTCCAGACGTCGTTTTTCTATGAAAGCGATACGCTGGATTCAAAGCGTAGCTCGGGAGAAAGGTATTCATATTCGCCATGCAAAAAATGGTGGGGAAGTTCAAATCGGAAGATATACTGTAGATGGTTTTCACCGTCAATCAAACACTGTCTATGAATTCCTTGGGGATTTGTATCATGGTTGTCCTGTATGTTATACAGATCGAAAACAGATCAACCCCATCAATGGGAGACCCATGGGTGAATTGTACGAACATACTTTTAAACGTATAGGAGATATCAAAGAAATGGGGTATAACGTCGTGACCATTTGGGAGCACGAATTCGATGCTAAGATGAAGGATAAAGAGTACAAAAAACTCATTGAAAAGTTATATCCACATTTGGACCCCATCGACCCGAGGGAGGGATTGTCTGGGGGAAGATGTAATGCAATAAAAATTAGCTATGATGTTGATGAAAAAAGCAAGAAGGAAATCAAGTACATTGATATCTGTTCTCTGTACCCTTATGTTTGTAAACATAAATCCTATCCTGTGGGCCAACCAGAAATTTTGACTAGTGAGAATATTGAGATGAACAATATTCGTCAGTATGAGGGCTTAATCAAATGCAAAGTTTTACCTCCAACTGATTTGTTTCACCCCGTTCTTCCAGTTCACTGTAACAATAAAATGATGTTTCCACTCTGTATGAAATGTGCAGAAGAAAGTTCAAACATTTGTATCCACGGTGAAGAAGAGAGAGCTTTGGTTGGAACTTGGGTTACCTTTGAATTATTCAAAGCTCTTGATTGTGGCTATCGGCTAATACAAGTGTATGAAATCTGGCATTTCAAATCTGTTTCGGATCAGTTCTTTAAAGGCTATGTGGATAATTTCTTGAAAATTAAGCAAGAAGCCAGTGGTTACCCAAATTGGTGTCAATCAGACTCGGAAAAAGATCAATTCGTTTGTGAATATGAGAAGGTAGAAGGGGTTCGTCTCGATCCAAGCTGTATTCAAAAGAATCCTGGGAGAAGATCGTTTGCTAAGATTATGTTGAACTGTCTTTGGGGAAAATTAGCCCAGCGTGAAAAATTGACTCAGACGGAATACATCAGTGATCCGTCTAAATATTTCGAATTAGTCACCAATCCCAATTTCATTGTAAAGCATGTAGAAATCTTTGACGAGGACTGTCCCTTCATCTTGGTTAACTATGAATCAAAATTGGAACATATTGACACCCACGCTACAGCCAACGTGGTAGTAGGGTCTTACGTAACAGCTTATGCAAGGTTGGAATTGTACACCGTTCTTGAAAAGTTAAAAGATAGAGTTCTGTATTTCGATACAGATAGTTGTATGTACATTCATGATCCTGAATTATGGAACCCGCCCATTATTAACAGTAGGTTAGGAAAATGGACTGATGAAGAGCCTGACTGTAAAATTACCCAATTCAGAGGACTTGGGCCTAAAAATTATGCTTACAAAATGAAAACAAAAGATGGAGAAGAGATAAGTAAATGTACAGTGAAGGGAATTACTTTGGATTACAATACCAAGCAGGTGGTGAATTTCGATACCTATTCAAAATGTGCTTTGGATCGTACGATAGAAATCAAAATTCAGTATGATTGTAAAATTAAAAGACATAGAGATAGAACAGTGACCAGTGAACCGCAGACAAAAACGTTTCGCTCTGTCTATACCAAAAGAGTTATTGTAAACGCTACTGACACTGTGCCCTATGGTTATAAAAGTCTGAGAAAATAAATTTCTATATCACATTGTTTTGTGGTAAACAGATAAAGTAAGACGGAAAAAATATTAGGCGTTTGGTGAAAAATGGCAACAGTGTTACCGTTACCCATCGAGCTACGTGAAAAAGTTTATGGAGAATTTGTTCGACAACACACACTCGATGAAGGAACACAATTCAACCTTAAATTCAGATGTGTGCAATTTTGGATAGATAAATTGCACAAGGGAGTTGCAAAAGGAGAGACATCTTGTAAATTGTATAGCATGCACGACTTTATTACAATGCTGATAACTGAGTCAAACTTCGATACCCCCATCAAAGGCTATTTAACAGCTTGTTTGTGGAAAAGTGACTATTTCACTAAACAGTTGCAAGTCACAAGTCGATGGCGATTCATTATCATAGGAAGACCAGAAGAAAGTTATCTGAATCTACTGAAAATGAAATCAGTCCTGTTTAACTTTTACTTACGGTATACAAAATCAAGAGATAATGCAGAAGGAGTGGATATCATGGAAGGGTATCTCCTATTTGATAGAGATGTCACAGAAAAAATCGTACTTTCAACTCTTTCGACAAAAGCAGTATTCAAAAACGTCTTTGAAATTAGAGGAACGTGTGAATATAGTGGTTTGGACAGTGTATATAGTTTGTTTTTGGGTAATGAACAATTGCACAAAACTGTTGTGGAACATGAAGACAAGTGGAAAAATCGAGGTATCTGTGAATTTGCATTGTAAAAAAATGTTATATGCTATATTGTAAGAATTGTTTTTTCATTGTTCACCTCTGTTCAATAAAAAATGTTCAATAAAAAATGGTCAATAAAAAATGTTCAATAAAAATGCTTTTATTTTCATTGATATTGTCATTTTATCAATAGCCTTTAACGAGAAAAGTAAAAAAATATGGATGTACAATCCATATTGTTTCAACACCCTTGTAATATTTTCATCACAGGACCGAGTGGGTGCGGAAAAACAGAGTTCGTTCATAAATTAATTGACTATCGAGAAGACTTGTTCAACATCGTTCCTGAAAGAGTTGTTTGGTGTTACAAAGAATGGCAGCATACTTACAATCTTATGCAAGAAAAGTTCAATTCACAGTTCAAATTGATAAAATTCGTGGAGGGAATTCCTGACGATGAAAACGAAATTGTCAGTGATGTATCTATTCCACATTTAATTGTCTTTGATGATATGTTGGGTGAAAAAGATGAGGAAAAAATTAAACTTTGGTTTACAAGAAAAGGACACCATCGTAATGCAAGTGTGATTTACATCACGCAAAATATGTTTCAGCAGTCGAAATCGAGTCGAACCATAAGTCTTAATTCCAGATATATGATTTTATTTCGAAATGAACGAGATAAGAATCAGATTAAAACACTAGCTCACCAAATGCAAGCCCCACATTTGTTACCTGCTTATGAAGATGCTACATCGACGGATCATGGTTATTTAGTCATAGATTTTCATTCACAAACAAAAAAAGAATTAAGACTACGAGCAGATATATTTCATCGTTGGCGTACACAAGGAACTGAAAGAGGACCCATTATTTATTCTCCTGCTTAAAAAACTTTATGCAGAATTCTTGCTTAAAAGAGAATAACATTTTGAACATAAATCATTTTTATGATTCACACCCGTGAGTAAACATGGCTTTACCATCCACACCGAGTTCAGTTTTAGCTGCTTTGCGAAATTTAAGCCAACAAACCGATAGACATGAAAGAGAAGCTGTGTTAAAAGCAGGATTAAAAGAAATTTTAAAATGGTTTACGCTGGCTGCGCAAAACATCATTGAAAATAAAATCAAATTACCAAAACAAACCACAATGTACATGACAAAACATAGAACAGATATTGAACGGCTAGCAGATCCATCCATAGACGAGGAAAGTAAACGTAAAATCATTTTAAAACCTGGAGGGGGAGGGTTTCTAGGTGGTGTTATTATCAGAAGCTTACTGAGATGGGATGGAGTAAAAACCATCAGAAAATTTGGAGTTGAAAGACAAACTCGAAAACGTGTTCCACGAAAACGTGCACCGCAAAAGAAAAAATCTCCAAAAAAGAAAAAATCTCCAAGAAAGCGTGCTCCGCAAAAGAAGAAATCTCCAAAGAAAAAATCTCCAAAGAAAAAATCTCAAAAGAAAAAATCTCCGAAAAAGCGTGCTCCACCAAAGAAGCATGCCCCAATTACGATTGATGAAAGATTTGTTACTACCCGAAAACGAACCCCTGTAGCAAGTACCATTTCAGAACATCAACAATATCCAAAATCTAGAGAGGAAATACTTGGTGAAAGAATGCGGAATTACCAAAGAAAGTATTCAAGATTTATATTACCAGGCAAAAAAATAGCGTTTCAAAGAATTCCATCCGTCGCTTGGTCTCCAAATACATTGGCTAAACATAAAAAAGGATTAAGAAAATATAGACGGATGATAGAAGATATGCTACGATATAACCTCGGCACAGGAAGATATAAACTTGACGAAAAAAAGCAGATGCTTGACCTTGGGAAAGGAAGAACCGTTCCCGTGGACTCGTCCATGGCTAGCGCTGATACATTGGTTGACGCTCTCTATTCACAGTTTTCTTAAAAGACAGTATGTTAAAAAGTTTTCTTTTGAAAAAAACAGTATGTTAAAAACAGTATGTTAAAAACAGTATGTTAAAAACAGTATGTTAAAAAACATCAGGTATAAATGATAGTGACATGGACGTTGTATTATCATTTAATCCGATATCGAGTTAAAGTCAACATGAAAAGGAAAACACCTCTGATAAAAAAACATGGTTCAATGGTTATGGCCATGATGCAGGCTACACCAAAAATACGTAAAAAACTTGTAAAAGATTCATCACCAGAAGTGATAAGATGTATATCGGAATGTTGTCATAACGTTTTAAAAGGCAATGTACATTTATCATCAGCTCAGAAGAAGAAATTGTATTCAAGCCGACAACATATCAGACGTTTAGCTTCGAAATCGGCTTCTGTAAAAAATAAAAAACAAATATTAAATCAAAAAGGTGGATTTCTTTCATTACTTGCACCTGCATTATTACCATTGTTAGGAAAAGCCGTTATCGGAGGAATAGGAGGGGCGCTTAAAGCCTTATAGATAAAAAAATCTTATAGATAAAAAATCTTGAAAAAAATCTTGTAGATAAAATCTTGTAGATAAAAAATCATGTCTGTTAAAAAAATGGTTATCGTACCTTATCAGGTTTTAGAAAATATGAATCGTTGGAAAGACGAGCAATATCATAAACCTCGTTTACCACCCAATCCGCAAGTTGTGGATGCAGCACATCTTCGGCAGGATATGGGTCATATTTTACAAAGCACTGATTTGTCAGAAACAGAAAAGGCTCAAAGGTATGGTGAAACTTTGTTTAAGTTACAAAATTCGCTTCAAAAAGCAAGACCAACTTTGTTCAACTCACTTTCAACGACAAAAAGTGATGATAGTATACAGAAATCAGCATCTGTTACCTTGCATGATCAAATTTTGCAAAGTGTACCAAAAACCATGAAAAGAAAAGCTGAGTTACTTTTGAGTATGATAAAAGATAACAATAATTTAACTTGGGACGAACAAGGAGTCGTGTCATACAAAGGTGTACGCATTCATGGTTCCAATATCATCGATCTTATCAATGATACAATTCGTCAGAGAAAAGGTACTGAACCTAGAGGATGGAAAACTTTTTCAAAGGCATTACACGAAAGCAATATACCGCGAGAAGTTATTGGTAACTCAAATAGATGGAGATGGATGCAAAAAGCTCAAGATAAATCACTGACTAAATCAGTGAGTGAAGATGAAGGATCCTACGGCGGATCCGATCACTTATTTCACACGCCAAAAAGCGTACAAAAAAGTGCAAGGAAATCGCTTACAAGAAGTGTTAAAAAATCTGCAAAAAGAATAAAAGAATCATCTCCATACATGAAACCTGAAGAAAGAGAAAGACTGAGGCAATTCTATACCAAAGAGTTGTTAACTCCACCAAAATCTATAAAAAAGACCCCTAGCCGTAAAACGCTTCAGTCATGGGAATCCTGGTAAAGCCTAAACTTGATTACAAACTTGATTACGTGTTAAGAAAATTGTTTTATGATCCCAAAAGTACTGTCGCATTTACTGGAATAAAGCAATTGTATCACGCTGCAAAATCTGTTTTGAAAGGAATAAGATACAAAGATGTTCAAGAGTGGTTACGAGGTGAATCCACCTATACCTTACATAAACCAATTCGTCGTCGTTTCAAAAGACGAAAAACTATTGTAAGTGGTATAGACTATCAATGGCAGGCTGATTTGGCTAACATGCAACATTTAGCAAGACAAAATGATAACAAGAAATATTTACTTTGTATAATTGACGTGTTTTCAAGATTTTCATGGGTTATCCCTATTCCAAATAAGATGGGAAAAACTTTGATTCGAGCATTTCAATCTATTGTTCAGAAATCAAATCGAAAACCTTTGTCACTTCAAACAGATAAAGGTTCGGAATTTAAAAACAGGCTGTTTCAGCAATACTTGAAAAAGAATCAGATTCATTTCTTTACCACTGAAAATCCAGAGACGAAAGCAAGTATTGTTGAAAGATTTCAACGAACTTTAAAAACGAGAATGTGGAAATACTTTACGTACAAGAAAACAAGACGTTACATTGACGTATTGAATTCTTTAGTTAAGAATTACAATCATACTTTTCACAGAAGTATCAAAACATCTCCTGCAATGGTAACAAAATCAAATGAGGCAGAAATTTCGAAAAATCTGTATCCACGTTTATCGACAATTGCAATGACAAAAAAGCCAAAATTCAAAATTGGAGATCGTGTTCGTATCAATAAAACAAAACGTACATTTGATAAAGGTTATTTACCAAATTGGACTCAAGAAATATTTGAAATCACTCATGTTAACAAGACATTTTCACCTATCACCTATAAAATAAAAGATTTAGAGGGTGAACAAATTTTGGGGACTTATTATGAATACGAACTTCAATTGATAAAAGATGATGAAATTTATGAAATTGATTCAGTTCTTGATAGACGTACAAGACGTGAGGGCAAAAAAATAATCAAAGAAATAAAAGTCAATTGGAAAGGTTATCCAAAAAAATTTCAAAGTTGGATACCAGAATCGCATTTGGTATCTTGATCGGAAAAAATAAAAAGACAATACAATTATGATAAATTCGCAGTCAAACATTGAGACTGGGACAGAAAGTGTCGATAGTGTTAGTACTAAAAATTACAACTGCTGTGGAAATCGTGTTCCAAAGAATCAGTTTACGTATATTTCACAGATATTAGTCATTTACGCAATTATTGCAACCTCGATAGTACATTTAAGTATTCAAAGTCAAGATCGTGAATTGTGGTTGATACTGTTAAGCAGTTCACTCGGGTATATTCTTCCATCTCCAGGGCTAAAATTCACAAAGTCTGGACAAAAAACAACTAGTGGGGCTGATTTCGTTGGCAGTAAAAAATACTAAATCAAAAAAATTTAAAAATGAATTCGTTTTATCTTACTCTACCTAGCGATAGTTCCATAAACCTTTATCCAAACAACACACAGTGCTGTTTTAAAGTTCATTTACCAAAAACAATTCATATTGACAGGGAAAATTGGGAAGTTGCATTAGTTCATCTTATCACCCCCTCTCAGTTTTTAAACATAAGTGAAGAAGAAGCAAAGTTCGAAATTATAACTGCAGATGCTAATTTATACAATGCAGCAGCAGCGGTAGATAAAAAAAGAGATAATATGAAGATAATTCCAATAAAACGAAACGCAAAAGGTGAAGCAGTAAGATGGTCAATTGGATTTTATTTTTCACCGGGTAGTTACACTTCAGCAAAACATGTTATAGAGGTAATGGAAGATTTGATTCAAAATAACCTAAGTGAAATCTTTCAGAAGCATTCAATCGGGGTGTCTATTAGCTATTCAACCTCAAGCAAACGACCGAAATTGGGATTCACAAATATAACAAGAACCGGATTCAAATTTCATCCACAGCTGTTTTTAAAACTGGGAGGATCACCAGAATTCAAAAATGAGATAATTTTTTCGAGTAGAAATATTTTAGAGGTATTTAAATACAGTCCTAACATTGATGCTGGGTACAATCATCTGTTTGTTTATTCAGATGTTGCTGAACACACTATAGTGGGTGATACATTGGCTCCCATACTTCGTGTTCTTCCGTTCAAACCAAGCATATCAGATGAAAATAATTATGAAGCCCAACATATCAACCATGAAATTACATTACCGCATTACGTCCCCGTTTCGAAATCTGATTTCGATACTATTCACATTCAAATAACAGGGGATTCTGGTATACCGTTTCATTTTATTATTGGTAAGACAATCGTCAAGTTACATTTCAGACAGAAAAATAAAAATATTTGACAAATAAATATTTGACCAAAAATGCTACCAGTTTATCGCGGCGAAAAACATCAGTATGGGTACGGACTAGGTTCCCTATTTAGATCAGCACTTAAAACAGTGACTCCATTGCTTAAACCCTTGGTCAAATCTGGGTTGAATGCTGTAAAAAAAGAAGGAATCAGACAAGGATTAGGGGCGGTAGGAGATATCCTTTTACGTGGTGAAAACCCTAAAAAAGTTGTAATTTCAAGGGGAAAACAAGCCATTCATGATCTAGCACAACAGTTAATACCGGGGATAAATAAAAGAAAATCACAAAAGACACGTCATTCATCTTCTCGATCTCGCAAAGGCAAGATCATTAATAAAAGACAAAGAAATCATTACAGTAGATCAAGGACTCTCGATATATTTGATTGATATATATTATATATATTATATAAAAATGATGCAAAACGGATCTTGTGAATGCAGTAAATCAGAACTCAATGTTCTTTCTGTACCACCTACAATGACAACGATGCAAGAAAGTCAATGGGTTGAACATTTTCCAATAGCATCCTTGACAAGCAATTCGCCGATAGAATTCATCATACCACCTCAAACCGAACATTGGACAGATTTGTCACAATCGTATTTGTATATCAAATTCAAAATCGTTAAAGCCGACGGTACTAATTTAGACGTCGGTTCAAATGTGGCACCTGTAAACAATTTCCTGCATAGTATGTTTAGCAGCGTTGATTTGTATCTAAATAATAAACTAATCAGCAGTAATTCAGATGCCTATCCGTACAGAGCATATATCGAAAATCTTTTGTCCTATAATGCTGACAGCAAGTCTACGTTTTTGAAAGCTGGTGCACTTTGGATTGAAGACACCAGTGGGCAATTTGAAACACTCAACCATGATGCGGGAAATACTGGACTAGTAAACAGAATCGGTGTAATCGGACTAAGCAGAACTGCAGAGCTTTTCGGACGATTGCATCTTGATCTATTTCAGCAAGAAAAATATTTACCTAATGGAGTTGAAATCAGACTTAGATTAAACAGATCCTCATCAAACTTTTGCCTTACAGGAGGTACTGCCGCACCAGATGCAAAAATTGTAATGGAAACAGTCAGTCTTCATGTACGAAATATTGAATTGTTGCCTGTTGTTGCAAATGATCTAAATCATCTCATAGCTCAGCAAAACATGAAAATTCCTATCCGTAGGGTAGAAGTAAAGACGTTTACTATCGGTAATGGACTTCAGTCTAAAATTGAAGATCATTTGTTTCAAGGCCAGCTTCCAAAACGTGTTTTCATTGCAATGGTAACAAATGCTGCTTATAATGGGGCTTATGCTAACAATCCATTTTTCTTTCAACACTTTAATCTGTCAAAAATAGATGTATCATGTAATGGACACAGTATTCATAACAGACCCTTTGAGCCTGACTTTGAAAATGGGTTGTATTTGAAATCATATTTGTCTATGTATCAGGCTGTCTCAGCCTTAGGACTCAATAAATCATTCGATATTGGTAAAGAAGACTATGTCGGTGGATACTGTTTGTGGGGGTACGATTTGACACCTGATCAAGGCAGTGAAGAAGGACAACTTCATCCTATAAAAACAGGAAGTCTTCGCATTGAGCTTCAATTCGCGCAAGCCTTGGCAACAGTGATCAACGTTATTGTCTTTGCTGAATTTGACAATCAGATTGAAATCAACAGTTTGAGAGAAATCATCACAGATTATTAATCCTGAAAAAATCAACAGAAACTCTCTGATCGAAAAAGATAGCTTTCACAAAAAACAGTCCTTATCAGGACTAATCAACTTTTGAAAGATATATCGAAAAAACAGTCCTTTTCAGGACTAATTAACTTTTGAAAGATATATCAGAAAAAACAGTCCTTTTCAGGACTAATAAACAATGTCGGGAGTCAGATTTGCTATTTCGCTGAGAAAAGAAGCAGAAAAAGTGAAATATTCCACCTCAGAGGGTCTTTCTACTCGGAAAAATGACATTCACAACAGCTTTGAAAAACATATGATTAAAGAACTACAAAATCTAATAGTCAGCGAAGTTCACAACGAGTGTTACGGATGTCAAGTGGATCATCCCAGTCAAATACAGCATGAACTATGTTTATTCAAGGATAGACAAGAACATACAGATATGTTCATAGAACAAGCCATGAAGGAATTAAATCCATACAGAATCATGAAAAAATGGTATCCTGAACTCGTAGAAATGAAACTCGATGAAACTGACTATGCGGAAGCCTACAAATTTTGGCGAAATATAAAACAAAACATTCTATCTGATATCACGGAGTCGTTCTTAAAATATTGGTGTGACAAAGTAAAACAAGCCTGGAAAAGTGATTAGAAAAATGTATACTTCTGAAATTCAATACATATTGGATCATGGAACATGGATAAAAAATCTACAGGCAAAAGTCTGTGCAAAAGATCAGTTACCTCGACAAAAACCCAATCATGTGAAAGCCTACATTGTGAACACAGAGAAATCAACCGGTTCAGGAGAACACTGGGTGGCCGTGATATTTGATAATAATGGCAATGTACTATACTTTGATCCCTACGGCCTACCACCACTTGAGCCAGAAATTATTAACTTTTTAGACAATCATTCTTATTCGTGGAGATACAATCGACAAACTCTTCAGAGTCTACAGGGCAAAGTTTGCGGAATTTACTGTATCTTCGCATTGGATGCTGTTGCTAGAGGATATAATATACAGAAATATCTTCAACAGAAATTTCTCTCAACGGAACACCATCGAAACGATCGAAATGTATCATCGTGGTTTAATCAACACTATGGAAATCTATACAAGAAAATTTCAGAGACTTCTCCCCACAAACAGTGAAAAAACATTTTCAAAAATGATTTTTTATTGTTAACAGTTTATTGATATTATGTTCATTTTTGTCTTTTTAAGTTTATTGTAAATATGTTCATTGTTTCAGTTCTGTTCAATAAAAAAGTTCAAAAAGCAGTCGAGTTTTTCATTCTGTTTTTCCCAAAAAGACTCCAATCTGCTTACATTTTTCCCCATGCTACGAGTCATAACTTTTTTACTATATTAGCATGAAAACGTAGTTGGGGGAAAAATGTATATGCTTTCCACCAGGTCCGCGCTCTTATTTTTCAATCCTCCTGTTATCGTATAAAGAAAGGCTGATATTTCCCAATACATTCATCATTCGACTCTCAGCTCTCGAGCAGTTCGGGAGTTAAAAAATCAATATGGAGCAGAACAATATGGAGGAAATCAACCATCAACTGCGTGAGACTCTCAAAGACTATCTAGATGCCGGTCAGCAGATATTGCTGCTAAACACTCAGCCTGTACAACTACATCGTATATCACAACCGTACAAAGATCTCGGTGAAAGATTAGTTCAGCTATTCTTAAAGACAACACCTGATATTATTTTAGTTGATGTCAAATTTGGGAGAAAGATAACTTTCAATAACGGAGTAATGACGATCACAAAAAGAGTTGGAGTATGTCCCATCTGCCAGGCGAATTTCGGTTGCTGTCATTAGAAGTTGAAAAATCACAACCACTAAAAAACAAAACAGCCCTTTTCAGGGCTAACCATTTACCATGAAAAGATCTTTCTTTCAAAATTGTCAAACAGAAAAAGTCATAGTCAGAAAAACACAAGATAATCAAACTCTAGTTTTTCTGTCCCGAACAAGAAATTGTAACAAAGCTATGGATTGGTCAACGTTAATTCGGAGTTAAAAACATGAGACAAGTAGGTCAATCCATGTTGTGAACTATATAAGCGCGATGTTTTTTCTCACAAAAAACATAAATACTTCAGCATGGTTCAGATTCTTCTCTGCCCTCACTGTGCAAGCAGATGTCAGATAGAGTGTGGAAAATGCTTTACACTCCTGGACTATCTTGGTCAGAAGCATAATTGTCCAGATCCAGATGAAGGATTTTTTGATGATGATGAGGGATCTACAGTTTGCTGTGAATTCTGCGGATGTGAAATCATCCCAGTAATTCATCCAGAAGAATTGTAGGTCTTGACAATTCATTAAAACTTTCTAAAAAAGCCCTTTTCAGGGCTAACCATTTACCATGAAAAGATCTTTCTTTCAAAATTGTCAACTAAAACTCAAAACACTAAAGAAAAATGTAACAAATTATTCATCAGTCAATATTTACCAAATGTAAACACTAAAAAACTCCCATTTACTACTCAACTATCGTAGAGAAAAGTCGATAATCGCAATGTTTGGATTGACAATTATCCTCGCATTCCTATACTGGTTAGAAGAAAGAGAACGTATCAGATGTATCAAACATGAAGTGGAGCATCTGATACGGATCCCATATCCAGCGGAAAATATGGATAGAGAAAAGAGAGGATAAAAAGTGTATTTTACACAAAAAACAGCCCTTTTCAGGGCTAACCATATACCAAGAAAAGAACTTTTTCAAATTGACAAGTCTTTCTCTCAGAAGAAATAAACTCAGAAAAGTCATAGTCAGAAAAAACACAAGATAGTCAAACTCTAGTTTTTTCTGTCCCGAACAAGAAATTGTAACAAAGCTATGGATTGGTCAACGTTAATTCGGAGTCAAAAAAACATGAAACGCTGAAGCGGGAAAAATATAGGAGAAAATAACGTCATGAGACAAGTCAATCCTCCTGAAAAGCTATAAAAGGCGACTCTATTTCATCATTTTCATTTCACGATGGAAGATCTCAGGAGAAACGTGAGAAATCTGATGAGGGTGGCTGAGACCCTCCATCTGAAGTTAGAGAGAATAGATAGGCAGCTGGCGGAGATGTCTAGAGAGAAGAAGAAGGAGTTTGTCATTCCGACAACAGAATGTTGGGATGACGATGACGAGCCGCCGTTCTCGTTGAACTTCGACTTAGACGCAAGTCAAATGGGAAGACTTAGAAGACGAGCGGCAAACAGCTGTCCGGCCTGTGGGAAAGTTGGAGGTTGTGCATAAAAACACAATCTCCAAACAAAACAGCCCTTTTCAGGGCTAACCATCTACCATGAAAGATCTTTCTTTCAAAATTGTCAATGAGTTCTGATCCATTGAAAGCAACCGGAATTGTCCCCAGAGTACCTACCCTGAGGGTAGGTACTCTGGGGACAAATCCTCCCTCAGGGTAGCTAGACTGGGGACGTGGGGGGGAAGCAAAAATGCCAGAAAATGCCATTTTTTACCCAAATCGACCCAAAATTTTCCAAATTGACCGGATTTGTCCCCAGAGTACCTACCCGGGGTAGGTACTCTGGGGACAAATCTCCCTCAGGGTAGCTAGACTAGGGACACTGTCCCTAGTCTAGGTACCCCTACTACTCTCACTATCTTTGAATGACTGATTGAATTGATTCATTGATTCGTTTCAGTTATATCGTGGCCGCAGATCACATATTCATATGCCTGGTCCCTACTGGTTATACCAGCTATTTCTGTTCTGGAACGTGCTATCCAGGCGTCATGCTATTAGCTTAACACAGTGCGTCATGGCTACCTTTTCTTTTTGCGGTCTTTGGAATGACCCAGTTTGGGATCGAATCAGCAACCTCCCACATGCGAGGCGGACACTCAGACTACTTAACCACCGGGTGGTCGTCGTTATACGCTGAAATACTCTTGCAAATAGCGTTATAATGAATGTTGAGAAACGACATTTGAATGATAACTGCAAAGATCATCCCGGAATCATTGCTCATGATCTTTGCAGCTGTAATTTCAATGTAATTTCTCAACATATAGTATACCCGATTAGAAGTTTCTACCGGCTATTTTGTATAGTGTCTAACGCTGTTTGCAAGAGTAGTTCAGTAACACAAGGCTAGACACAGAACATCAAATCATATAAAAGGACATACGGTTTGTATGGTATGATGCTCGAATGTTGAGAAACGGCGTTTGATATACAGCTGAAAATGATCATGAGCAATAACGGCGTAAAGTAAGGAAAAAAAAATAGGATGGATAGAGAATGCCGCTCGGCATGCACATGTGTAAGAAACAGTCGTGGAAAAAGGACATTATTGGTATGAACAACGACTTCATTGTTCAAGATATTTCCACACTTTTTGAAAATGTAAATTTGGGACTGAGGTGTCAGTTTTCATACTCGTCTACAATGGTATCATAACTTAAAACATTACTTTATACGACACAGATGTGGAAATACAAGATATTATCTTGTATTTCCACATCTGTGTCGTATAAAGTAATGTTTTAAGTCAGTTGTGTTTCTAATCATTCCAACATTGCAGTCAGGTTTGCAACAGTATTTCCTATCTGTGAACAAAATTCATAAATATATATATATATGCATTTTCATTACATGGTAACGTTTGACTGCTGTATTTACCTGTTATTATCTAAAAGCGCAAACAATTTCCGGACGAAAAGCGAAGGACGAGGCAAACGGCGGGAAAAGGGGCTTTTTTTTACAGTATTTTCATACATGCGTTTATATCATTACTGAGATAAAGATACTTTAATTCCATTCTCAAGTCATATCAAACACTGTGTATTCAGATAAAATTTTCTTTCTAGTGACGCTAGCGAGGAATCAGGGTGCCTGATTTATATACCTGCAGTTTGAGAGTTACGAAAACTATTGACGAAAATACTTACACAAGCTTTGAAAAGCTCATGTAAGAATTTCGTACCTTTTCCGTATGCTAAAAGCTACGAAAATTCTTACCCGAATATTAGTAAAACGGGCCCATGGTAGATATCCGGGGTGTTAAATCACTGCTTCTACGAGGAATGAAATACATGTAATGTGGTTGGTATAAAACACCCCATATTATCTCATCATTAATTATAGAATATAAATACCAATTGTATCAAATTCTGACACATTAATATACATGTAATACTAAATCATGGGTCATGTACAGAGGTCTTCATGCGTACACCGCTTTTTTCTCTATACTTTATCCATAAGGTGACGTAGAGGTCCCACATAAAAAAAAATGTGGCCTTTAATGGATAATTGTCGTTACTTAATGTTATGTACATGTCTCTGTAATAAAAGACTCACTCACTCACTCACTGCCATGTTAGAATGATTAAAAACTCACTCACTCACTAGGATGTTTTTCTATAAATCTAAATTTTTATACAATTGAAAACAAAATGATGTAGGGTTTATATACCACCCCATATTTTCTTATCATTAATTATTCTTAGGATAAAAATACTTTGATTATTCTGAATTCATGATGTATTGATATAGTATGCAGTAAGATTATGTAGTTTAAACTTCATTCTAAAGTTTGATCTTATGTTTTTCATCTATGATGAAATATCACCAATTTTGTAAAATGTTTAGGTATAAGATATGGTCCCAAAGGTATGTTAATGTTAGATACGGAATAATTTAACAGCCATGATTTATGTCAATTTTCTCGTGACAGGACTTCTTTAAAGATAGTTTCTGTTAAAGAATTGCGGTATCCGGCTGGTTACGTATAGGTTCAATAGACCCTAGACTAAAATATTGTCGCCTTATGAAATATTTTTTTCGTTTACCAGTGAAATAAACACACAACAGATCTTAAAGATTACTAAAGTTTTAGAAATTTTCCGTCGACTACGTCGACTCAGTTTCACAAAGTGTCCCCTCGAACGGCGAAATGTTGGGTTCTATAAAAACTCCATCGACAGGAGAATCTTCAACGAAATTGATTTTGGACTTGATTTTCTACAAAATGGCATGAGAGTATGGATTTTTGTTATTTGTTACTAGGGTAAAAATCGAATTTTTTTCATCACTACCAAATCTTGAAAAGAAGTTCATGTTGTTGCTGCTTTGAGATATCAAAGGAAAATTAATAGGTCTGATCTATCCATCGTTTTGTGACAAATGATGCTAAGAAAACTTTAAACTCCGGTTGATCGTTTTTCAGGTTGGCCCTACACTCTTCTAACATCACAATATACAGGTTTCATATATACCATGTTCCCTGCCCATTTACAAAGCAAAGATTTGATAGATATTCATTCCAGTCTGATCTTGATCTACACTGTCTTCAAAAATGTACTTAGTCGTTATTATCAGCAGAATGGTTAACCACAATTTTCTCTTGAAAAGAAAAACTGGAACCAGTGTTTATCTCAATTTGGTTGTTTCACATTTGGCCCGATTATTTATTGCTCTCAGTTAACCGCAGTTTGACCGGAACATGATAATTGATCAGTGGCAAGGCGTGTAATCTTGCAATGATCACGGTGGTGTTGTTGGCAGAAAACGTTTCCTTGGCCCTTAACCTGCTAAAAAAGAAAGGAAATGAAACTCTCTAGCCCATAGTAAGAACAAAAATCATGCTATCACATAGGTCTTTCTTTGGAAAAAATATCTTATCAGACAGTGCAGATTCTGTGCAGTCTGATCTGTATCCACACTGTCCGCGAAAAAGTCTTTGAGTTGCACTTTGCAGCCTAAGGGTTTTATGCAGGTGTAAATCAACTTCGCGCATTTCTGTCTAGACTTCATTATGATATAATTCATTATCAAAATGAAAGAGGACCTTAACTCTTTACCTATAGACTGTGGAATGGTTCAAAAGTTAGTCATCTATGTGTACATAGATAACCCTTATCATGCCAAATAACTAAATTGAAATTTGCAATTCGATAGTAAAAACTCAGATATTGCTATTTCAGAGTTATGTTTCAGGGAATAATATCTCCTTACCGGACAGTGTAGATCCAAGATCAGACTGCACGGTCTGTGCAGTCTGATCTTGATCTACGCGGTCCGCCAAAGGTCAGTGAGTCGCGCTTAGCAGCCTAAGGGTTAAATTACTGATTTATCTTGTGTATAGGTTAAATACATACTCGTATATCGGAAACCTTGATTTAAAAACCGGAAAGGTCACAACAGTGATTTCTTTGATGGCCCTAAAAATGAAATGAATTTTCTATTGATCGTAATGTGTGCAACCTTGCAACATTTGGCATGAAGATACAAGAATGATTATAGTTTGATACAACAAAGATGAAATGGGTTAAAAACAGGCTGAAAACGACTTTAGATGTATCTTTAAGATTATCTGGACTTCCAACAAAAGTCTTGCAGGGTACCCTTAATATCATGTCGGACTGAAGATTTTCTCTTATTTACCTTACAGTGTAGTAGGAATTATGTATAGTGTTTTGTGAACGATGATCTTATATTCCGGCATATTAGAAGACGACTACACTTCCGTATTTAGCTCCCTGTTAACCTTTAGGATGCTACTGAGTGCAACTAATGACAAAATAGTGTAGTCTGATCTTAGATTTACACTGCCAGATAGGGTGATTTTTTTTTTTTTTTTTTTTTTGGGGGGGGGGGTTAAAGACCTTTGCAAATCCATGTAATGATAATAAATCAATGTATCGTCTCTGTAGACTTAACTCTCACAAATTCAGTATTTGTTCCAATGAATGTAACATAAAACCGGACTAAAACCTTGAGTGAGTTGCACCAGTAAAATGTAAAAAGACACCAAGGAAATGAGATTATCTTAAAATGTAAATCATTTACAATAGCATTAAAATTCATTATGTCCAATTAAAAAAAACCTCGGAGTTCCTGTGGTTACAGTTTATAATACGAAAGGTTGTCCCTTGACCATTCAAACGTGAAAAGAACTTTAATTTCATCCATAATGAGGGACAGTATCAGAAATATTGAATGGAAGATACATGTAGATCTGTGCGGAAATGCACAACTGGGGGCCCGTGTGTATCGGAGCCACAATGGACTAAAACTGGTGTTAAAACTTGGGCCCGAAAGAATACACTTAAATGAGGACCTGATTCACTGAAGCATGATTTTACATTAGAAATATTGGAAAAGCTTCAATATTCGACAAAAACGTATAGGGTTTAATACAAATGGGAACTAAATTACGTTGATGCGACAGATGCAGTTCTAACTATTGGACACATGTTAAATTTCATATTCGATTTCAGTTAAGTAATCCGGTTTCATTTCCGGGGACAGGGTAGGCGGTAGTACCAGCATCAAAAAGATTTTTAAGGAATTTTTGATGTAAAGAAAGTTCTGTATTTCTCTAGTTACTCTGCCGAGTCTTTCTACGAAAACAAAACATGTCAATTTATTTATTGGTACATGTCTCTATAATTATATAGTGTATAGCAGTGAACATGTACCTTTCCGTTATATAGAGAACTTTCGTTGAGGTAATCACTTTAACTTCCAAATGAGGCACCAACTTTTACGGGTGCATCTTTGGAACTTGTGCTTTGTCGTTTCAGTAATTTCCTCTTTCTATCATCGTATAATGACCTATATAAAATTGAACTTATAATTTCAACCAATTAACCCTTTCGGCGCCATAGGCGAAATCGGAGGCTTTTGCGGACGGCATAGATCAGGATGAGACCTCACAGAACTTGCAGTGTGATCTATGCCATCTGCTTGTGTAGTCAAGCCTGTAAGAGAACATAGCACTGTATCTTCAGCCGTCAAAATGGGTCGAGTTTATTTATTTGGCGCTGATAGAGTTAAATCGCACACATGACACTAATGTGATTCAATCGGTAAATTTCTATGGAAGAATTAAAGCTATTCCCTTCCCCGATAAAAGGCTATCACAAATCGAATGAACCTGCCGGTGACAATTTTAAACTTATACAAATGGAAGTTTGAAATAAAACACTGGTGCAGAAAACATTGCGTGAAAGTGTGAAATTGTTCACTAAGGATAACTTCACCTATACCCACAATGTTTTCCAAAGGCGTCTCCTTCCTATGTGCTAAAACGATATGAGCCATGCTCTATGAAAAGGGGGCTTAATGCGTTTGAGAAAAGTATCAACCCAGGTCAGCCTGCACAGTCCGTGGAGGTTGACCTGGGCCGAAACTTTTGACATTCTGTGAATTTTCTGCATGTCAAAGGACCACTGTTCTACATGATTCAGTAGGTTGTTGCAAAAAACAGACTTTAGGGATGTAGAATGCTGTGATGACTTGCTTGGTATCATGCATCATAGAGATGCATTAAGCCCCCTTTGGCCAGAGCATGGCCCAATTATATATAGGAAAAGGTGAACTCATTACATCCTATAGCAATTGTGTATCAGATGGCACTAAATTCATTTTTGTGAAAATATGTAAAATCTCTAAATAAATGGTTTACTAAGTAAATAACCTGAAATCAATGTAGCGAAATGAGAAATTCGTCCTTTCGCCACAATATTTTTAAAAGTAGTCTGCTGAAGACTCATTTATGCAACTGCAGACAGAAATGAATTAATGTGGCTTATTTTATACTTCCCGCCTTTTTATTCCTTCTACCACCTTTTAATTCCTTTTATTATGTAGTATTGTTTAGACAAATATATCAAATTATGCGAAAGGCAAAAAGTAAGTGGGATAATCAACTGCATTCAAGTGATATTCAAATTACATCCCTTGAATTGGATGTTATCAGGTCATAAAATCCCGTTTTTCTGTGAATCCGTATGTATTTCTTCATATGAATACTTACTGATTGACAGATCATAAAATCACTAGTAAATGATGTGATCCCGTCACTAGTAATAATAATAACTGTAAAGTTAAAAGGAAAAAATATATATACATGTATACATAATGCACCGAGAAATCCCAGTAGTTCACTGTTACAATAATTAGATGATAATTAAACGAGCCGTGCTTCGGCAAAAAGGGGCTTAATGCATATCAGTGATGCATTATACCAAGCAAGTCATCTCATAATTATGGATCCATAAAACCCATTTTGTATAACAACGGACTGAATCATTTGGTGAAATGGTCCTTTGATATGCAGAAAATTAACCATTGCAAAAAGAGTCGATTCATGTCAGCCTGCACGGACTGCGCAGGCTGGCATAGGTCGATACCTTCTACAGATGCATTAAGCCTTCTTTTCACAGAGCATGGCTGAAATGCATTTGAGTGAAATTAAAAATATGTCACGAGAACGGGTTATAATCAGGTCTACAAAAATTCTAAAAGACGAAAAAAATACACTGAAAAAAAAACAAATGTTTCTCAGATCGGTAAAGGCTATGGATAATAAAATAATATGGGGTGTATATATCACCTCATATTTTTCTGTCATTAATTAAAAGACATACATATTAATTATATCGAATTCTGGAGGCGTTCATATATTAAGAAATTCTGAGGGACATATTGTGCAAATCGGAGATGTTTTTCTACAGATGTAAATTTCTAACGTTATACCACGAAGCACAGGGAAACATTACTATTAAATGCGATTGATGTAAACAACATGGAACATCCAAAATTCATTGTTATTATTGTTAATTAAAACTTTTTGTGATATTAAATTCAATACGTACATTCATTTATAACTCTCAAATTGCTTATAGTTCTAGCAATTCGAGGGCATAAAAAATTAAAAGAAAAAGGTGAAATTTTGCGTATATAGCATTTTCTCAATTTTACATTTCCGATGTAGTCTTAGATTAGAATTATCATTGGCATTGTAACAAAAAATCATTCTGACCAATCCAAAGTAACAGTTCGAGAATTTAACACTTTTTTCTCCTACAGATGCGGATTTAATAGTTATATTCTGGTCCTCCTTTTTTTTTACAAGAAAGGATTATAGAACGCGGTGTTTTTGCTACAGGTAAAATTTATGGGGTGAAGTATATACACCAGGCATTATTTACTCAGGATCTAGCGGAAACTGTAAGAGCGGGTGCAAGGGAGATAACTCTTTTTACTTTTATATATATATATATATAATTTGGATATAAAACCGTGATTTTGATGAACAAGCTAAATCGAAGATAAACGACATCTAAAACAATTAAAACATGTTTTTAAAAGTGGGGCGGTATAGACACCCCACAATTTTTTGACACCCCACAACAAAGGTTTCATATCTAAAAACGCCCCATATCTTTACACACTCTCTCTCTCTCTATATATATAAGCCAGACTCTGTGAAAAGGGGGCTTAATGCATCTGCGAAACGTATCGACCCAGGTTAGCCTGCGCAGTCCGTGCAGGCTGACCTTGGCCGAAACATTTCGCTAGTGGTCAATTTTCTGCATGTCCAAGGACCAGCCTTCCTCATGATTAAGTCGGTTGTTTAAAAAAGTGGCTATTGTGGATGCATAATTATGTGATGACTTGATTGATATCATGCATTACGGAGACGCATTAAGCCCCCTTCTGCAAGAGCATGGCTCAATTATATATGATCCTGCCTGTAAGGAGTAGATCTACAGGAAGGTCTAAAAGCAGACCATTTCTCTTGATTCAAATTAAGAAAGCTCAAATTATCGGTAAAATTTATATATATATAAAAAAAAAAAACAGATACCAAAATGACTGTTAAGAACTTCAATAATTTCTAAATAATTACAAAAAAGTGGTCCGTTTTGACCCCCGTTCAAAAATATAAGAACATAATGTTTCGGTTTCAATATTGCATTTTGTCTGCAAAATCCCTGTGTGACATACAAGGCCTTTTCTTCTCTTTTTTTTTTTTTTTTTTCAGACTGATTTCTTAACCTGTAAGTAATAGTGAGCATTTTTTTCTAAATCTTCCTTACATGTATTTTTCTATCTAACTGTCTAAATGAAATCCCTTTACTTGTGAAATAAAAACTGTCGCCTCTGTGTGTGTGTGTGTGTGTGTGTGTCAGTCTGTCTGTCTGTAGGACGGGCGAACCCAAATGAAGGACGAGTTCACAAGCTTTTCAATTCACTCGTCCAGAAACCCTGTTTGCGTCTACGAAATTCATTAATAAGTGTCCTGATCGAAATGCTAAGTTAAATCAGACTGGGAACAAAAATCTTCATAAAGTCTCTATCTATAAATGTAAAACATTTCTAAAACAATAAGTTTACATAGCTGCTGGAGTAGATTGAATGTTAAATTAAGGATGTAATTTTCTTACCTCGCCTAAGCGAACGCATGCACACCCATTCGGCATACCTCGGGTGATCCGGTGATCAAATCCCTCGGCTGTATCACGTAGCTTAATATGCACCTACACGGTACATTTCGCACATCTCCGGAAGCACACCGCTTTACCGTTATTGAAATTGTAAGGCTCCTCTTTAGAAAGAACACATGAGTAAATTTTCTATCGTTATCTTTCTAAGAGTATTTCAGTCGGCAAACAGTTTGTACATTCAATTTTTAGCGTGGTTTATCAAATTCCGTTAGGAGCTTTCATCGATAGATCGATAGAAGTGAATAACTTCACAGTGGTTGTTCATGTCGTTGCTAAGCGATCTACAGGGGCGCCGCCATGTTTAAGATCATGTGATTGGTAGTTCAAAATGGAAGTCTCCTTTATACAGACGAGGTTAGATGTAGGTACGGAATCGGCCGAATTGTGACGAGTGCATGCACGCCGTGTTGGCTATTTTGTAACGAATCATTGAGCATGCGCGTGGCTCTCTCTGCGCATGCGCAGGTCTTTCTCGAAGATGGATTAAGACTTTCACCATGGCGTGTCTGCCGCACACACGTGACACACAAACCAGTCCACACACACTTGCACGCACACACATAATGGGGCAATGTCAAAAAGTACTTTGAAGCAGCTTTAATAAAACGGGTCCCTATAAACTTAGAAACGGAACCGAAACGGAACGAACGCAACAAAGAAGAACGAAACAGAACGAAACGAAATGGAACCTGACCCAAAGAAACGAAATGAAATAGAACGAAACAGAATGAAATAGAGCAAAATCTAGCAAAGTGAATTATATTCCTCTTTTTTTTCCACTCAATTTATAATATTTCTTTTGTATCATTCTTCTTGGATTATCCGGCCACATTTTATGTGGAGAGCACACAGAAACAATTGAAATTTTGCCTCATCTCATGCGTGATTTCCCGTTTTGAAAATCTAGTAAGAATCAGAATAGTTGATCTAAACGACAATCTTTTACCAGGACTTGTGTTTGGGAAAGTTGTGCAAACTCCAACATATTTGATGCAAGATTTTGGACGATATTTGACGCAAGATTTATGACGAAATGGGATTTTATTTTCTTTCTATTCTGTTCCTCTTTCATTTTGGTACCCAGCCCCTGTAGCTCAGTTGGTAGCGTATAGGACTTGAGAACAGGGGGTCGCTGGTTCGATGCCCGGCTCGGCCAATTTCTTTCCAAAGATTGATGACAGTAATTGCGACAGGATTCATTCCTCTGTCACAATGACCATTGTTTCGACGATGGTTCTGTGGGTAAGCAGCCAGATTTTTGTGAGAAATTTAGCATAATGTTTGAATTTTCCTCCATTTTGAATGGATTGCGTTCTTCGATGATCGCTATTTCTTTTTAGAACTTTAAACGTTCTTGAATGATCGTTATTTACAACTTTAACTGTTTGATCTAAATTGTTACCTTTTTAGTTGAAAACGATTCAATTTGAACCGCAAAAAGGCAGAAAGCGTTAGATAAAATGAAACTTGACAGTGGAAAGGAAGAAGTTGACAGTGGAAGGGAAGCAACTTCAATGAAAATCTCAACTTTCAAAATGGCTTATTTTTCTTTACATGTATGGGGCTTCAGATAAATATCCAACTTATCCTGTGAACTGGGTTACCCTAACAAGATACATTTAACTTACTTTTTGCAACAGACGTGCATTATTCAAAATTTTGACACTGTAAAATGTGACGAACTTACCAAAACGGAATAATTTTCTACTCATATGTTTAGTCTTCTATCCAGATCTGTGTAGCGTTTTTGTGTCTTACCACGTTTTTTCAAAACTGAAATTCTCGACATTTAAACTGAATTCCAGCTTGAAAAAATATTTTTTAACATGGCAAGACACTGTAATTTCTTATCTTTGTTTCTCAACAGAATTTGAAAATTGTAATCCTGGGATGTTTAAACACAACACAACGAGAAGAAATCCAACGAAGAAAATTGATTCGATTATATGTAGGTTTTGTTTTTAAGTTTGTACCTCTATTTCATATTCCGAACACATAAAACGTAAAACTTAATACAATCAAAGTACTGATAGTACTGAAGGCCAGGAAATCTGGTGATCTGTAATCTCTAAAGAGCGAAGGATACGAACTCACACGAGACCTCATTTTCTAATTATCACTACCATACAGACGGTCAGGCCAATTCAATTATGCCAAAAGAAATCATTGGTAAAGAGGTACTGTCAAGCATAGTATGGAATAATACAATAATCAACAGGAAAAATTAAATTAATGCAAAAAAAAAAAAAAAAAAGCAGGGCTCAGAAGCCAGATTCTATAATTAAACCGAAGCAAAGTCGTGGATACCAACGCTCGGCTATAGGGTGCATGATAATGGCTTTAAAAATTTCTAAGTCGAAAAGGGGCTTAAATCAAGCAAATTCATTTTTGAGTTATTTGCCTTATTGATCTTTATGACAACGCACATATAGTCCAAGTTTCAAATAAATACCGTCAATGATAAGAAAGATAAGACACAATTTAAAATTGGACACAACGCAAATGCCAACGCCTAATATCGCGAACGCAGGGCAGGGTGATGTCAATACATCGCAGTTTTGTTCTCAAACAGTCGATCTAAATCTATTCTTTTGACTATATCATACAAAGACACGTCCTCTAGCCCTTCTTGTCCCATTAGAGAGAGAGAGAGAGAGACAGAGAGAGAGATTCCAACAACGGCTTCTGGCGCTTAACATGAATTTGCACATTCGGGATGTATTTCAAAATAAATATTCTTAAACTTTCATTTTTCATTTTCAAACAATGTTTCGGAAACTACCAGTTATGTGAATGAAACTCTAGGTATGTAAATGTGATGAATAACTGATAAATTAAGGCCTAATTTTTTAAACACACCTTTTATTTTCAAATTATTTTGTTTGAAAGTTAAAAAATGTCCAAGGATCGCACAACACTTTCATGATTTGTAATCAATCAACAGTCGTCTCAAAGAAAAAAAGAATATAAGCAGATAACATGGTTGATTATCGGAAAATGTAGATAGAACAAAAAATTCTTATTTTTCCATAATGTTTGCTTATTCTTCTGACAAAAAGAGGGATGTTTTAAATCGATTCACACAGAAAAAAGAGAGTATAATTTCTTTTAATTTCTGCATATTTCTTAATTCTATCGATTTTTTTTCCTAAACATATAGAGAAAATCAAGTTCAGTTCTAAATGATTAAAAGAAACTGCTAATAAATGCAGTTAATGCACCAATAATCTCATTCAACTATCGACATTTCCATGGAAAATCGTATATCTCAGTTTTTCACCAGGCAGTCAAAGGAGACGCGGCGCGCGGTTCCCTTTGATCTTTATTTGAAACGCGGACAGTAACTAGCAAGTGACAATGGAAACTAAAAATAGAAAACTGGTTCTCGGGTTTTTCCTCGCGCTAGTACTCTAGAAAGTGATATCAGGGGCAGTAATCATGTCTGTAATACGAGAGGATTTCAGTATCCAATCACAGTGATGGAAAAGTTATTGACCGTCTGTTGTGTATTCAACAGGGACATAACCCTTAAAACACACACTCGTTACTTATTAAAGGGCTGTAATACCCTTGCAATTCCATAGCACTATGCAGATGTCGGAAAGCTTTAAGGAAAGGCAAAACATTCACGCCGTGTGATAAGCAATCTCTGTACTTAGGAAACTAGTTGTTTTGGCGGACTCAGCGATATAGAGTGGACACACCGTACAACATTTTGTCTGAAAGTAGTCCGGAAAAGTCAGCTTACGATCGCTATAGGCAAGGGAATCCCTTGAGAGGGATTCCCTGGCCTAAAACTGTTATCTCAGTATAATTCACGTAAAACTCTACACTCACTCAGTTTTGGGGTTAAATATTTTCTACATGTAGTTCGTAGCCTTGACAACGGATGTAAATTTGGTTTATTGATGCGTTTAAAAGTGTATAAACCGCGTCACATAAAAACATGGGGAATCAATTTCTAAAAAATAGGGCCGAACAAATCAAACTTATTTGAGTTTTGATCTACAAATGATGTCTATTTCATGCTAATTTCGATATTCTGGTCCACGATGCGTTGCACGCAATGGTGGATAAGTTTTTTTTTTTTTTGCCAAGTGTCTTATGTTCGTTATTGTGACAAATTTGTTTAGGGTTATTGTTCAGGGATAACAGATGTTGTGTACCTACCTGTATACATGGTATAACCTTTACATAATGTTTGAACAAAACTCACTCTGCCACGCTTTACTAACAATTTCTGCTATGTATATGATGTATATATAATTATGTCAAATTAGACATTGTAAGGGCAGTAAGCTGTGAGCAGTTGTAGGGTGAAGACTCTGTATGTTTGAAGCTTGGTCTTAGACCCGCTATGAGTTATCTGGCCTAACCATGAGTTTTGGTGAGTTGATAGTTTTCCTGTGCTTTTTCGTCTTTCTGTTGTTTTCTATTTTCTAGCGCTTTGTTCTAAATTGTGTTAATTATTTTATTCATAAGCTTTGTTGCTTAGCTTTGCTTATTGCTTTGGTTGCATGTCTTATGAGGCTGCTTTAAACTTACAGCTCCTCGCCTCTCTTATTGTGAAGTACAGTGTTGTTGATACATGTAGATGACAGAACTCACAAAAACACAACAGAACTAATGAACTGTGAGCTAGCCTAAAACACTGCAACAGAGGGAAGTAAATGCCTCACATATTTAGAACAAACGAACTGTAAACTGAATCGGCTTAGAGCAAACTTTACTGATAAATCCATCATTGGAAGAAAGGTTGTAATTACATTTAAGGTAGATGCTATTCTGCGGATTCCTTTGCCATATGTGACAAAAGAATATACCGGACTTTGAGAACCACTGACAGACAGTGATAAGGAACTTTTGTGCTAAATTGTGCTTTTGTTTTGTTTTATTTGTCAATGTCTCTGTTCTTTTCTTTTTGATACTTCTTTGCGCTTTCCTTCTGCCTTTTGCTGTCTGCTATCCTTCTGGTTAATGTTTAATATTTGTTCTAATAAATTTTGTTTGTTCGCTTGTCGTCTTTTGGTCACGTTAGAAATAACTCACGTCTTTACAGTTATGTTTTTCAAGAATGTGATCCATTTCTTAAGCGTTATGTTCAACTGATTGATTGATTGTATGCTGTTTAACACCGTTTTCAACATTATTTTATTTATATTGCGGCGACCAGTACACCTATCCTTTGATTGATTGTATGGTGTTTAACGCCGTGTTAAACATCATTTCAGTGATATAGCGGCGGCCAGTGCACCTATCCATGCTTTCCTATAACTTATTTTACCATTACTCCGCACAATGTACTTTCTAAGCCACTAGCTGCTTTCCCACATGACCATCGTCGAAAGAATGGTCAGCAGTGAGAGAGGAATAAATTCTTATCGCAATGGCTACCATCAATCCTTCGGAAAGAAATGTGCCGAGATGGTGTGTCGAACCTGCGACCTCCTGTTTTAAAGTCCTGTACGCTACCGAACGCGCTACCGAGGCTCGACCAGCAGTATGTTCGAAAAGTGCACACCAGGTGAAAAATCTTTTGCATGCATAGGCCTGTAAATTGTTTTGAAAGTCGGCGACTCGAGTATTGTGGGAAAAGGTGAAATTGCTGGTGCAATTTTTGAATGTTTAAATGTCATATCTAAAACAGTGTTACGGAAACGTGCGACATCTTCTTTTCTCTGCCACGTTGTTTCAACTTGATTTAACCTTTTTAACATTAGTTGGAATAGTGAATGTGAAAATCAAAGTACTAAAAGCACCGATAATGGCAAGTCCATGACAATAATACAGTATTATTTTAAGAGACAATTTTACACACAACTTTTCCAATAAAATAACAGAATACATTAGCGTTTTCAGAAAAGAAAGTGCTAAGGACAGCCTGGTCTGTTTTTGTGTGCTGATTAGTAAACCAAATCTTTCTAGAACGCCTTATATAAGATTTATTTTTAACCAAACCCATTATATACAATGGCGTGATCCTTTGGGCATGCGCAGTTTAGGTAAAATGTGACGTTTGTATCTATAAATAGAGATATGTAGACATGATCAGACAGGTTCAAAACTGGTTCAAACTGGAAAAATATCTACAAGGCCTTATATAAGATGTATCTTTAATCAAACCCATGATAGCGTGATTGTTTGGGCATGCGCAGTTCAGGAAAAATCCCACGCTTACATCTATTAATAGAGATGACGTGAGGTAGGTCGACACGTTTACACTCGTTTAAAACCAGTTCAAACTGGAAAAGTATGGTAGGAGAATGCGCAGATTGGATGGGTTGTCACGCACTGTACATTTGAGTATAAAATAGATGTACTAGCTCGCTCAAACATCATTCTGCTCCCGAAGGTACTGAGTTGGACTTAGCTTTGAAACAATTTTTTCGTAAGTTAGAATTCTCTTTTTCGACTTATGAAAAAAAAATGGAGACTATTTACGGTGACAATGGATCTTTAATAAAACTCAAATATAAACTAACAAGTACCAAGGAAGTGTGCTTGTCAAAATGGAGTGACACTGCCATCCTACATCCAAATTGTAGAAAAGACTGCTTTTTAGAAAACGGTGGCTTGGATAAATCCAAATCAAAGACGATTTCCATACGATGGGATACTGCTCAGGACTTAAAGATGGCAATCCAAGAAATGGAACAGTATGTTCCACAGATGAAAGCTAAGGTGGGGTGTTTTTAAACATAATTTTTGTAATGACGTTACTTATCTTTTTATATTTTGAAAATAATTTTTCTATAATGAGTTGACTTGACTTCACAACTTTTATAATTCGTTCCACTCATACTTATATTCTGCAATTATTAAAAAAAATGTGTAAGAATATAATTGCAAATCATAATTATTTGTTTTAGACTGAGGAAAAAGAAAACCAAATACCAACCTACTTCAGTTCAACCCAAGGCTCTAGTCAGAGCCCTCATACTTCACAGTATATTCCTACAGTACAAAACAGAAGTCAGAAACCATTTGTTGCAGTCCCCTGCAATGTGAAGGGTAACAGATTTCAACCATATTAATGCCATCATCATTCTCGATGGAAATTTACTCTACCTAGGAGTTGACCTATTTCTTTTTGTCAAAATTTGGACAGATGAAATTTTTTACGTCAAATATAGAATACCTGTAATAGTAAATGGCTCATGCTCAAATTGATTCTTTGGACTTTACCTTTAAAACAGAACCCTTTGAAAACGTTCACTGCCAATTAAAATATGACAAAATAACGTGCACGTTAAACGAAACAGATTCTCTAACAATAACTAAACAAAATAGTAAAAGTGTCATTGTGTTAAAAAGTGGAAAAAAGCAAATAAAACTTCACAAGGATATTTTTGATGCATTGTGTAATTCGAAAGTAAGTGTAGACTTTTAGCACGGTATTTAGACTGATAAAAATGAATAAAGCAAAAGACAAAAAGTACTGCGTTATGTGTCAAAAACATTTACTGTTTTGTAATTGGAATATGCCCGTAAACAGCACAGTCCATCAACAAAATTTAAACATTCAGGCCGAGTTTTATTCTGCATCTTGTGACATTAGTGACGAATCGTGAACAATTACGCCAGAAGACGTACCAACATCGTGTTTAAATGATGATCAGTCCCATATTTCTCAAGATGATATACCAACATCGTTTATTGAGGATTGGTTTAATGAAGATACCATTATTTTACCATCACTCAGTGATCATTCGAATGATACGTTTTTCTGTGAAAATTCGACCAGAGAAAACTGTATGTCACATCAGGCGTATTCAACGTTAAAATCTGAGAACAGTGAAACATTACTTGCCAATACCACATTGGAAAATTCTAGAATAAAGCCTGATATAGACCTTGAAGAGCCTGCAATGGATAGAGATAACACATTTCCTAATGGTCCTGTGGTGAAGAGCATCATAATCAGTTGGGATATTTACAATGTCGTGTATGTAACCCAGGTGACTATCAGAACTGGCTAGCCTGGTAACTCTTTCTTAATAAATCGAGAAAATAAAACGCAGACTAATCATAGTCAACTTAGAGACACACGTATAAACATGGAAAGTGCGGAAACTAAAACCATTGATATAAGCCAGCAAGACTTAAACTTTTCACATATTCATTATTATAGGTTTGAGGTGCGATTAAATTCTTTTCAACGATGGTCGAAACAAATCATGCCTCGTAAATATGAATTGGCGAAAAGTGGATTTTTCTACACAGAACGTGGTGACATTGTTCAATGTTTCTGTTGTGGTGTTAAAGTATGTGAATGGGAACCTAATAACGATAGTTTTGAAGAACATTATAAACATTCACCAAAATGTGATTTCTTAGCCATGATTGGTTATCGTGCACCATTTCCACTATCTTATTCAGATCAAGACAGCAGTTCAGTCTCGTCTCTGACAGTGAACACAAGTGATTGCGATTGGAGTCCATTTTCATCACCCTACCTGGAGACCCACTGATAAAAAATAACTATGGACCAACGACAGGCAGTGTCCCTAGCCGATTGGTGCTTTGATGTTTTATATGCGGATTCTTTATTACATGAAATAAAAACTCTAGTGAAATCAGCGTGCTGGGGATGTCGTTTTGACGAGTTATCTCAATGCACACATTCCTGTATAAATTATGATTTAAAATGTGTTATAGAAAACTATTTTGATATAGCCATTCAACCCATTTCAGAAGAAGATATTTTGATACGATGGAGTAATACACTGAAGACTTATGATATTTCACCAGAACTTCAAGGACTATTAAAACTGAAATATTTTTGTAATGACTGGCGTCAAACTATGAAAACAGAGTCGTGGTGTAAAAAAAATGAAGAAAATGATTTTTTCTATAAATGAGTTGAACAAAAGATTATGAATACTGACATGAAGTGTCGTGGATATTAGTTTTAGTTGACATATTATTCATCTCTTTATAAACAAGAATATATATGTATGGTGTGTGGGGAAAATACATTTTAAAGATACCACCGTGTTGTGTTCACATTTTTCCTTAATGATGTTCTAAAGCTACTTTCTACCAGCTCTTTACCTTCGGAAGCAGAATTTGATCCATATTTATCAATGTCATCGTAAAATCTTTGTTAGCAATTGGTATAAATTGATATGTAACATTACAAAAGTATCATTCTGAAATTTTTCTAAGGATGGAGAGTGTTCTTAAATTCCAGTCACCGTGTAACATAATTATTAGCGGAATGTCTGGGTCAGGCAAGACATGTCTTGTCTACGAACTGTTAAAACAAGTCAACGGCGTTTTTAAAGATCCACCGTCATCAATCTTTTACTGTTATGGAGTTTGGCAAAGACTTTACGATGACATGAAAGCCACAATTCCAAAAATTTAGTTTGTGGAAGGATTACCAACTAAAGAAATGATGGAAACTTGGGCTTGGAAAGAGCCTAACCACAAAGTTATCGCAATTGATGATTGTCTGCAACTCGCTTCTAAATCCAACATTATGGTTGACTTATTTACAAAGTTTTCACACCACCTAAATTTCAGCGTTTTTTTTCATTGTGCAGAATTTGTTTTCGAGTGGAAAACAGTTTCGAACAATTTCTTTAAATGCTCATTATTTGTGTTTATTTAGAAACAACCGCGATGAAATGCAAGTTCAAACTTTAGGTCGACAAATTATGCCTGGGAAAACAACATTCTTCATGGATGCATACAGAAAAGCAACGAGTAGGCAATATGGCTATTTGCTAATTGACGTTAGTCCTCATTCAGATCCGAAGTATAAATTACGCACTAATATTTTACCAAATCAGTTGATGATAGTCTACCTACCTAAAGACACGCAATGAACTCATTGTTAAAAAGGAACAATATTTTCTCAAACTATTTCTAACTGCGTCAAACTATCAAAAAAAAGCTCTCATGAAAACGATGTCAACATCTCAGATGATAGCTGTAGTACAAATTGTTTATAATGTAATACGAGGAAACAGAAACTTGAGTGAATCCAACAAAAAGAAAGTGCGACGATTGAAATCGGTTATTCGCCAGTTCGTTGAAAGAGGAACATCATTGCGAAAAAGACGTTCAGTACTCCTAAAGCATATGCCTATATTTGTGATTTTACTTCAAACCGTCAAAAACGAACTTTAAAATGGCAGAAGAATTAGTGGTTGTTCCGAAATATAGGTACGACATTTTAATGGAACGTGCTAATCATACAGACAGTGCAAAATATGAAAAACCATCTGTAAAATCGAATCAAGATGAATCTAAAAAAGGTGCATTACAACTAGAGAGCAAAAACAGTGTTGAAAAAAAAAAAATCAATTCAAACTGGTGGCGATTCTATTGAAAACGAGATACCAAACACGGATAGAAAATTATATGTGGAAAAAACGCTATCTCAGTTGAAATTTGGAGCTACTCGTGTGTCAAAGTTAAAATGGATTAATTATTTAGGGTAAAAGTTTGTGCACTTACTCAATTTAAAAAAACTTTAAAATAGTTTCTTTTTTATATTTAAAGTTATTTAAAACGGCACCATGAAAAGAACTAACCAACACTTAAAAGAATCTTCCAAGGAGGGAGAAGAAGATGCAATGAGAAAAATAAACTGTCCATATTGTGCTTCAACATTTTCACTCCGAAGCAATTTAAAAAAAAAAAATTTAGGGATTTATCATCACTTTTCCCATCAAGCACCTTTACTAACGTGTGATCAGTGTTCAAAAACATTTACTACAAACAAGTATCTAAAAAGACAAACATAATATACACTTGTCAAAATCAATAGACAGGAACACTTCATTTCAGTGTAGACATTGTGAGCAAGACTTTGACCAATACAGGGATTTATTTGAACATGTGCAACAACATCATCCTTTAGTTCAAACTGGAGGACGTGATGTATCTACACGGGACTTAAACAAAGCACTTCCCATTCCTTCTACAAGTAAAAATGATTGAAAATCATTATATATATCCAAAGGCAAGTGAAAAATATGACGTCTTGGTGTTTCTAGCTAATGTGAAAGATCAACTGCGACAATACCTTTTGTCAAGAAGCACAGCTTCTAGAGGTATAAAATAAAATCTATGTATTCAAGTGCTCATGCAGCGGGACGATCAAGCAGAAAAAACGTCGACTCCATTTTTTAGAAGTCTTACTTATCGTTTGCTCAATGAGGACACGTTTAACGAAAGTCACTTAAATGAAGCTATGCAGAAAATACATGCCAACATGGAAAAGTATCTCCGTGAAGGCTCGGGGTGGTTTGTGAAACAAGTAATCAAGCTTGAAGTTCACACCATAAACTATTCACCTATTAATGGATCTATGTTTATACCATTGCCACACACTCTTTCCATGTCCCATAGCATTTTAAACGTGCAAAACAATGACAATAAGTGTTTTGTGTACTGTGCTTTAGCATCTCTACACCCTGCAATGAACACTCCAGAAAACGTGAATCATTACATACCTTATGAACACGAACTCAATATGAAAGGAATACAATATCCAATGACATTACCACAAGTAAGCAGATTCGAACGTCAAAATTGCAATATGTCGGTAAACATTTTTACCATGGAAGATAAAGACATCATTCCATGGAGAATTACGGAACACACCGAACGCCTTCATCACGTCAATCTACTTTTACTTCAGGATAATGAAAGGTCGCACTACTGTTTGATTACTAATTTGGACCGTTTCCTATATAGGACAAATTCCCGTAATGCTCGATCATACTTCTGTCCTTATTGTCTTCATGGTTTTATGAGAGCCGAGTTAAGGTCAAATCACGTACAATCAAAAATTGTAAAATTTGTAAAATCAATGGTCCACAAAAGGTAGAGTTGCCAGCACCTGAGGACAATATTTTGAAATTCTGGGACTTTCATAAAACGCTAAAGACCAGTTTTGCCATCTACTGTGATTTCGAGACCTTGAATAGAATAATTAGACACATGTCCACCCAACCCAAACCGTGCTCACACACTACAAAGTCACAAACTCGATGTGTGTGGATTTGGCAACAAAGTGGTTTGCGAAGACTGTACATATACCAAACCTACGGTGGTGTACAGAGGACCAGATGCTTCTACTAAACTGATTGAGTGCTTGCTTCAAGAAAGTGCATTCATCAGTGAGATTATGTCACATCCAAAGGATATGATCATGACTCCCGATGACCTTGTGAAAGCAAAAAATCCACAACATGCTGCCTTTGCAATCAAAAATTCACACTTTACGATGATAGCTACAACCGAAGGGTTCGACATCACAATCACATGACGGGAGCCTTCATTGGCATGGTTCATAATGAATGTAATTTGAAATGTCCCGTGGCAAAACATATTCCTGTCATTTTTCACAACTTGAAAAATTTTGACGCACATATCCTATGTGAAAGTATAGGCAATTTCAAAGACCACAAGCTATCGTGCATTGCACAGACGGAGGGAAAATACGCCAGTTTCACCCTGGGTAATTTACGATTCATTGACAGTTTCCAGTTCTTACCCTCCTCATTGGAAACTTGAGTTGGCGATTTATCTCAAAATGGACTCTCAGCCATGCCACATTTACAAAGTGAATTTGAAGAGGAAAAAGCTAAATTGTTAATGAGAAAGCAGGTGTATCCTTACGAATATTTCACCTCATTCGATCAATTTGATGAGTCCAATTTACCACCTAGAAAAGCGTTTTATTATTCTCTGACCCGAGACACTGTCACTAAAGAAGATTATCAACACGCCTTAAATGTCTATGAAAAATTTGTATTAACTTCTCGGGGAGAGTTTCACGATTTATACCTTAAGTCTGATGTTGTGCTACACTGTGACGTTTTTGAATCCTTTCGATCCCTAAGCATGGACCAGTATGGGTTAGATCCTTGTCATTTTCTGACTTCACCGGGTCTATCTTGGGCAGCATGTTTAAAAATGACCAACGTGTCGCTTGAACTTATGACAGATATAGATCAAATTTTGTTCGTAGAAAGGGCTACAAGAGGAGGAATTTCACAAATTTCACACCGTCACGAAAACGCAAATAACCCAAAACTGGATGACTATGACCCAAATCTTCCAACCTCTTACTTAATGTATTTGGACATGAATAATTTATATGGATGGGCTATGTCACAACCTCTACCCGTTAACAGTTTCCATTGGTTGAAAGAAAATGAGATTCGAAGATTCAATGTTCAATCAATACCAGTGGGCAATGACTTTGGTTATATACTTGAAGTGACCTTGCACTATCCAGCTCACCTTCATGATCTTCACAAAGATTATCCATTAGCGCCTGAACAAAAGGTTATTACAGATGATGAATTATCGCCTTATGCTACGAATTTATGGAAAAAATTACATGGGAAACTTCCTGAAGAGGAAGAGAGCATGCCCCCTTCCCCCCCCCCCCCCCCCCAGGAAAAACTGACATGATAAAGACAAATACGTTCTCCATTACAGAAATTTATAACTCTTTCAGTATGGTTTTAGTGGACATACACCGAATCTTAGGGTTTAGACAAGCTCCATGGATGAAAAAGTATATTGACTTTAACACACAAAAAAGAAAAGAAGCCACGTCTGCTTTTGTCAAATCTTTGACAAAGTTATACAACAACTCAGTCTTTGGGAAAACAATGGAAAATGTGCGAAAACATCGCCATATTGAACTGGTGCACACTGGTGCACACAGACGAACGTGCACGTAAACTTGCGTCCAAACCCAGTTACAAGTCAAGCAAAATATTCTTCGAAGATCTGGCTGCGGTGGAATTAAATAAACTCAAAGTGACATTAAATAAACCCAGTTTCAGTGGCATGTGTATTTTGGATCTTAGCAAACTCATCATGTATGAGTTCTATTACAAATATCTAAAACCTAAATATGGAAATGTTTCATTGTCAGACAGACAACCTTTATGACGACATGTTGCAAGACAAGCAATTATTTGACTTTTCAGATTACCCAAAAGATCACCCCATGAAAAATGATTGCAATAAAAAGGTTCTTGGAAAAATGAAAGATGAAACTAATGGTCAACCCATCTCAGAATGTGTAGGGTTAAGGAGTAAAATGTATGCCTTCACATGCAATGACAAAGAAAGCAAAAGAGCTAAAGGCATTTCTAAAGTCACGGTAAAAAAAGATCTTCGCTTTGACCACTACAAAAAAACGCTAGACAATGAAACAAAGCAGCTTTCATCCATGACTGCTATACGATGTCGTAATCATCAACTGTTTGTTGAAAACATTGTCAAATTGGGCCTGTCTGCATTCGATGACAAACGCTTTCTACTGGACGCAGTAAATAGTTTTGCATATGGTCACTATAAAATAGCAGGATTAATGTTAGGCGTTGATATTAAAGTTGTATTTTAAACATGTATTTGGATGATGTGAAATATGTATTCGGAGAAAAAAATAATAAAAACAAATAAAAATAGTCGATTTATGCTTTTATTAATGGTATACACACTTGGTCAAATACGGAACATTTAGATGTGCATTGTGAATACATATCACTCATATACGTATAGATAAAGGAATCATTGGCAACAAGATTGTCACGATTGAATCTGTTTACAAAATCGTTCATGGTCGTTCCTAATAAACGTCCTCTTAAAAAGATTAAACAATACAGTCCACAAACAGATGAGTATTCACTCTGTATCTGAACTGTATTAAATGTTTGATGTTTGGAATTTTCTTCCATCCATAGTGTAAAAAATTGGTTGTACTCCTTTGGTGGGAAACCGTTGAAAAAGTCTGTTTCTCCGGATTCGTTCACGTAAAATGCACACCAGTGTTTTCCCCATTGAGACTGAATATCCGTATTGGCAATAAATCCACATGGATAAGTGGAAACATAAACCTGCGAAAGCTGATCTGCAGCAAATACTCCAAGAACATGTTGACGCAATAATGGATCACAGTCGATGCAAAACTCGATTTGCGATGTATCCATTACTCTGTAATGATGTCCCTCGCTTTATTGATCTGAAAATAGGCTGGATGCACGGAATAGACGAGACAACTCATCGTTTCTGAAATGGATAATATATGAGATTGTTGAATCTAATTTTCTGTCAAATAAAAAATGCATATAAAAATAAAACAAAATATATCGACCAGACCTACGTGATACTGATTTTAAAAAAATGGTTTATTGTTTTATTCATGTAGACTGAAAAGCTGTCATGTAAAGATGAAAAAGACAATAAAGCATTTCAAGAAGTATCTTATTCGTCAAAGTTGTTGCAAACTGCACTTCTAAGTGCACATTTCCGGATTTCACCAGTGACAAGTACTTGCCGTGTTGTGAGTAGTTGGGTTCCAACTCAAATGCAAACAACGTGGTACCCGATGCAAAATCGTTTCTATCAATGTAGTTCCCCCTGTCTTTATTCCAAGTCCCATTCCAGAAGAACAAATTGGCAAATGCTTCGATTGCTGATACACCACTGTTTTGAGAAAAATTAAGCTGTAGTGGAGCTCTTGTTGGAAGACCGTCTACATACAAACATATGCTACGAATATTACAGTTTTCAAATTTAAACGGGTTTTTTGTCATAAGCACCGGAAACAGCTTGTGAATCGACAAATCCAACAATGATTCGTGTAGGCTTCTGTCCTTGAAACAAGTTGTCCCAATTAAATGATGATGAGTCCTTAGGTATTGACTGTAATCGCATTTCCTTTTTTAAAAAAGGGTATTTTGTTTTTTCCGATTTGAGAATCTCGGAATGTCCGAAAATGACTGCAGGATTGCAGTGAACCTTTCTTACAAGCAAAAAGATATCCTCAACATCAATCACGTATAAGGGAGTTGCTTCATTAGACATTATTGAAAATTCCGGTCATGTACGATATAGTCTTAACCGCAAATCACATCCAGTAATGAGATAACGAGACATTTGAAACAAGTCGTGAAATACTGGTCCAACCATATCCAACGATTTGGATTCTGCAATGAAATTTGCTCTCTCATACAACCCAGCATTACTTCCTGTAGGATCAGAAACAGCTATCTTTGCATACGAATCCTTGATAAAGAGTTGGGAAGTCAGCTGCGATCTTTTGGCATCTTTTCCATATTCCAATAATGTTTCTATCATCGCACGAAATGGAGTATAATTGCGCGTAATGGTTGCTTTATTTTGCAAGGTCACCTCCGTTGTAGAGAACAAGCTTTGAAGAAATAAGTTGACAGGACCGGTTTTCTCGCCTTTCGACATAGCCGAACCATTAGCTTTTTTTCACTCTCAGTTCAACACATATCAATGTTCCTTTTAAATCCAAATAATCTTGACTGTTTTGTCCACTAATTTGAAACTCGATGGGACTGTCTCCAGAAATCTGAGAAAGGGGACGAACCTCTTGGTGAAAGATATCACTAACGGCAACCTGCGTGGGAGGAAGATCAAACAAAGCCATTTCACTGGGCATTCCTTCGTGAAAACTTTTAGCGTTGAAAAACGACATCTTAAAAGTTGAATAGGTCCCTTGTGTTTGTATTCCTCTTATGATTTAGTCGTCCTGATTGTTTTTTTAGACCACTAATTTGTTTTTTTATCCCACCACTTTGTTTTTTTCGACCACCAGTTTGTTTTTTTCGACCACCAGTTTGACGTTTTCGGCCACCAGTTTGATGTTTTCGTCCAATCTTTACGATTCGACCGTTGTTTCTTCGTCGACGTCTGCGTCTGGTTTGGTTCATTTTCACAATTTTTTCTGGTTTTATGTTTTCCCTTTCTAACTCACTTTGGCTTGCAGTGTTGCCTGTCCTGAGGGGCTCACTGCTTTGACAGCTAATTGTTGGTTTTCAGCCTTTTCTACAGGAGTATACCTTTCTAAAGGTAAAATTTGAGATGTACGAGATCCACCTGACTGTATTAATTTCACTTTTCCATCCGCTACTTTGTCATACAAATGTATCCATTTTTGTGGGTTTGGAATGTACAACTTAGATGGTTTCATAGTCAGCGTAAAATGGGTATCGCTTAAAATGAAGTGTCAAACGCACAGGCCCTTTTAAAAATGAAGGAATAGATCCATCGTCGCTTCTTATAACTATTTCAAATTCATATATTTCTCTACGTTTAATAGGCAGGTAAATGACAGGATTGAAAATGTTGCTCCATCCGGTAGACAGATTTTGCTGCATACGTCTTAATAAGGGCTGTTCCTCCCCAGTAACGATACTTTCTTTACAAACGTTTGAAAACACGTCTAAAATTTGAATTTTACTTTTTGATTTGGTTGTTTTATTTTCTCCGTGAAATTCACTCAAACCCACCTTCCAAAATCCATGTAAGGTTAAAGGTTTTTTAAAATGAATTTTAAATGTATGCACTTGATTGTCTTCAAAAATGTTATCGCTGTCAGAACTTTTAACATAAACGTAATGTTCCATTTTTCAAGAAGTTGTATTTTTAACTTCACTTGCGTCTATCCAACTCGAAAATGAATCGTCAAATCCCTGCCATTTCACAAAATATTGCAAGTTTCCTTTCCTTTTTCTTTTTTTGATGATTTTTTTCAATAAACCACAAACTATTTTCGTCCTTATCGACTTTCTGTAATTCATTGGTATAAAACATCTTTGATTTTCTCATTTTTTAGGTTCTCTAATTTTTATATAGGAATACCCTGCTTTAGAAGACGATTTGACACACGAAATACCTCGGTTGTAAATTGTTCTTGATAAGCTCTTCGAAAAGGCTGTTTCAAAAAACTGATTCGTACCAAATCTCCAAGTTTGAATTTAAAGGTTGGTTTTACTTTTCTCGCACTACGCTTTTTCAAATATAAATCAGGCCATACATCCGCTTCGTTTTCTTTGTTGACATCGTTTGGTGCTAAATTTTTTAAACTGCGGTGTGGTGCTGCGTTATAATTGGCTACAATGTCATCTAACTTATCAATGTAACGATAGTTGCGTTGATATCGCATCATCCGGTAAATTGCAGTTTTCATTGTACGCTGCACCCGTTCTACATAGTTGGCTTTAGCGGGATTATTCGTGGTAAAAAAATAGATGTTTTGGTCTTTACAAAACGACTTGAACCATTTATTGGCAAACTCCGATCCTTTATCGCTTCTGATCTTTTTTGGCTGAACTTCTTTAAGAATATCCCTCATAGCAGATAAAACGGATTTTGCAGTTTTGTTTTTCAAAGGTTTTACCCAAATCTTGCGATTAAAGACGTCAATGGCAAAAAGCAAATACTTCACACCGTCATTTTCCTCAGCTAAGTTCATCATCGATAATAAATCCAAATCCAACTGTTCTCCCGCACCAGAAACACGCACCTGTGCCGTTTTGTAACTATATCGAGGTTGTTTCTGTAGCGCAAAGGCATCCTGGTTATTTAACAAAGATTGAATGAATTGTAAGGATATCATCCCTGGATGCTTTTTATTTAATTCCAAAAACACTTTCTTAGCCCCTATAAACGCGCCAGCATTCTTAGGATTAAAATAGTATTCTTTCAATATTCTCTTTTTCTGTAACTGAGTCATTTTTATTAACTGTGCAACGTATGACAATCCAAGTAAAAATGACTTACATTGTGCATTTTACAGTGTCAAAATTTTCAATAATGCACTTCTGTTGCAAAAAGTAAGTTAAATGTGTCCACTGTCAAGTTGCTTCCCTTCCACTGTCAAGTTTCATTTTATCTAACGCTTTCTGCCTTTTTGCGGTTCAAATTGAATCGTTTTCAACTAAAAAGATAACAATTTAGATCAAACAGTTAGACAAACAGTTGAAGTTGTAAATAACGATCATTCAAGAACATTTAAAGTTCTAAAAAGAAATAGCGATCATCGAAGAACGCAATCCATTCAAAATGGAGGAAAATTCAAAATGGAGGAAAATTCAAACATTATGCGAAATTTCTCACAAAAATCGATCATCAAAGAACGTGAAAGTATCCAATCATGTTTAGGAATGAAGGAAAATTCAAACATTACGCGAAAATTCGCGCAAAAATTCAAACTTGGGATCAAACTTGGGATCAATCTTGGGATCAATCTTGGGACTCTTGTACCAGTTTTACCCTACTAATAATAAATCAATGTGATGAACGTCTCGGCAAAACCTGTAAGATAAAGAGATGGCTTCAGGTCTGAAAAGAGAAGATGGGTAGGGCTGTTAGTTAGAACCGCTTTAAAGGTGAATGGCTACACTGGCAGAGGGAGATAAATTTAGTCTAGAAGAAATCATCTTCAGTTTCAAAGGCATTACTTTGTTACAAATAAATGTACAGCATGTATACAAATGAATCCGAACATCCACACAGGATCTGACTGTAAGCAGTAGCTTATCTTAAAATCATCTGAAAATGTTAACCCTTATCCTGCTAAATACGTGAAAATGACACTTTCAAGCCAAAGGTAAAAACCCAAATTTTGCTATAAATTTCAAAGGTATTTTACGGGGAAAGGTATCCCCTTATCGGACAGTGTAGATCCAAGATCAGACTGCACGTTCTGTGCAGTCTGATCTTGGTCTACACTGGCTGCAAAAGGTCCGTGAGTCGCGCTTAGCAGCCTATCGGTTAAGTAGGTTTCAACACTGCTGTCTGAAAAGACTGTTTAGAAGGGGCAGTATACAGAAACAAGTTTTTATAAGAAAACTTGTTTCTGTATACTGCCCTTTCTAAACAGTCTTTTCAATACGATTCTTCAATCTGGTGATTTCCCGGATATGTGGAGCGAAAGCTTAATTAGCCCTATATATAAATCTGGATCCAAAAATGACCCATCTAACTACAGGGGTATTTCCCTTTTAAACGTTATGTATAAGATATTCTCTAATATTGTGACCAAAAGATTAACACGCTGGACGACCGATTCTAATGTAATAGATGAATCTTAAGCTGGATTCAGGGCCGGATATTCATTTATAGATAACATATTTTGTCTACAGAGCATGACTCAGAAATATATTTCAAAAGTAGGGGGGCGTTTTTATGTTTTGTTCGTTGACTTTCAACAAGCATTTGATACTATAAATCATTTTAATCTCTTTTCCACTTTGTCACGACAAGGATTAAGCGGGAACATATTGAAGGTCTTGGTTTCCATGAATTCAAAAACAAAAGCACGTATAAAGATAGATAGCTGCCATGTTACACAACCATTTCCTTGTAGTATTGGCACCGTTCAAGGAGATTCTATGTCACCTTTAATCTTCAGCATTTACATTAATGATATATGTCCACTTTTACGAGAACGTGGTGGAATCGGTATTTTCATTTCAAGCCAAATACCTGAAATATAATGTCTTCTGTTTGCAGACTACGTGGCTAATTGTGCGGACACAGTCAATTATTTACAGAAACAGATAAATACTATTAGTCAATTTTGTGATACCTCAGGTATGAAAGTAAACCTAAATAAAACAGAAATTATTGTTTTCAGGAACGGTGGGCCACTGCGGAAAAATGAGAATTGGAAATTTAATGATAAACCAATTAAAGTTACATCTGTGTATAAATATATGGGGTTTTTATTCATCCCAAAATTATCATGGTACTCTGCTAAATCAAAACTTTGTGCTCAAGCACAAAAAGCCATTTTCACTCTTAAACGTTTTCAACACAATTTTGGCACTTTACCATACTCTGAAATGTTCAAACTATTTGATTCGATGATAGTTCCTATACTTACATATGGATCAGAAACTTGGGGCCACAGTTACTCGGAACAGATTGAAAAGGTCCAAACAGTCTTCTGTCGGTACTTTTTAGACGTTAACCAATCGGTTAATAATTGCATGGTTCTCGGTGAATGTAGTCGATATCCACTATGTGTAACTTACTACTTCAAGTGCGTTTCATATTGGTGTTAACTTCTTCATATGCCCCATTATCGTTACCCATGTAACTGCTACTTAAATATAGAAAGAAACCGCTATCTATTTAACTGATATTCTGGAAGCAGAGATCGTTACGGATTTTACCGACTTTTTCAATCAACTAACGACGCCGTAGTAAGAAAAGTAGCCATTTATGTCTCCAAAATTGTAGAAATAACAGATAAAGAAAAAATAGTTCCCCATCGATAGTGTCTAATCAGCTGAAGAGACTGAGAAATAAGTAAAGACCTTTAGATGTTCCGCAACATCAACATATAAATGTTACATGGACATTATGTGCTGCTGTTGCAGAATATCTGAAATAGAGGATCTTACATTCGTGTTTATGTATTATCATTTTTATTAAACGAGTTGACTAAAATTATATGACCCGAGCCTTGGCGAGTGTCATATAGATTTTAGTCAACGAGTTTGATAAAAATGATAATACATAAACACGAATGTGAGATTCTATTTATCACATAAACGAATGACAGACATATAAGTATCCTGCATCATCACCTTCAGCCTTTATACCGTTCACGGGTCCATGTATAGAGTTGTAGTTTCAAGCGTGTGCAGACACAAGTAGATAGGTGTTTGACATTTACCCCGAAAGTAGAATGAAACAGTTTCTACAGGGGATAATTCCACCTATTTCAGCAAATTTGTTGATTTTAAAAAAACTTCAGCTGCATTTTTTGGTTTTAATTACAAATGAAAATAAAAAAAAACTTCCCACGCGTATACGCCTTAGCAACAATGATGTCATTTTTCCGCGAAACGGCGTAGTAGTATAAATTCCGGCACGTGCTGTGTCTTGTTTCTCCGGCTTCGTGCACTCATGACTAAAAACTGATCAGAACCGGGACCCAAAAAACGATAATACACTTGTGTATTATCGAAAATAAGTCATGGGTTTAATACACTGCTGTAGGAGGTTTTATGTGATAAACTGATTTAAGACTTGTTTTTTTTTTTACCTATTTCACCCATTTATAATTAGACTCTATTCTGTGGTTACAATTTGATGTATGAACTGGACACAACTTGCAAACATATTGTACTAGCTGTTGTATTTGGGGCCGGAGGCCTTACTGTACAAGTAAAAAAATTTCAGTAAATTTCAGTAACTGTCTGGCGAGTAAGAAACCTTACCGCTGATAAGGATAATAATTATTATTCGCACGACAACAGTAAGGTTATTATTTTCTATGAAAGAAAAATATGGCGCTGTATCGATTATTTTGAAAATATCGAGGAGAAGATTCACTCTTCTTATGCTAAACTGTTGTCTATGTGAAAATTATGTGAATTAAAGGCCCAATAGCGGCCAAAAACACAATGCTGGTGTTAAAACACATTTAAATTTAAATCATGCCAAATCACAAGTATGGAAAATATCGTGAGGATAACAGTCTGTTATTGTATGGTAAGTCCAGTTGTTAGTCGCAGGCAGAAAAATGAATTCTAAAATCCGGAAAAAAGTAAACAAAAGATGGAATAACTTGGCAACTTTTAACTTGGTTTTGAAATTAGCTTCTCTGCCAGCGACTAATACCTTGACCGACTGTACAATATCAGACTGTCATTTTCACAATAATTTTCATACTTTTAAATGATAAGATTTTAATCTAAATGTATTTCAATACCTGCTTTGTTTACTTTTGGCAGCTATTGTTACTTTAAGAAATTCGGGGACTGACTGAACTAGAACCCAAACTTTTTCCCCCAACATCGAAGGAACTCACAATGTTCAATGTTCAGCTAAAAGACCTGGTGGCTATTTAAGGCAAAGTTCGAGCTCCGGTGGATGTAAGGGATAGACATATCCAGTCCACGTATTGATCAGAAATATCGATGCCAAGACTTAAAGAAAATTTACCAGAAAGAGTCATAGGTATGCTGGAGGCTCGGCTACCTACTTCAGAGGCTGCAATTCATGTTGGCGCATTCAGCCTCCATCTGTGGCGATTTGCGCAAACCTGAAGTGCAAAAGACTTACACGTAGCGGCAGACCGCGCGTTACAACTCGAGCCTAAGACCAATATATCGTGAATCAGTACCCACGAGACCTACGAGCAACAGTTACAGCTGCTGTTATCCCCGGAATTGTTTAGCTGATAACGGTTTGCTCAGACGTCGCCCGCACCTTCGCTCGGTTCTGACGCGCAATTATAGAAAGCAATTGGCCTTGGGACACATAAACTGGACAAGAGAGCGTTGGAGGACATTTTTTTTTTCTGAGGAGTCGAGGTTTGTATTGTCTCGAGCTAATGGCCGTGTACCATTGTTCCGATGCAGGAATGAACGTTATGCTGACTGTTGCGATCGTTTTGGGTGTTGGGGTCAGTTATGGTGCGGGCGGTATTCCCTACGGGTATTGTGCTCCTCTCGTCGTTATCGGATGAAATTTAAATGCTCCCTGAAAATAAGGAAAATAATCTAGGCCTTCATATTGTCCCTCTGCTTTGACTGAGCAGCGACATAATTGCTTCACTTACAGTTGCCCTATAAATGAAGAACATTTTAATGATGATTTATTTCAATAACAAAGTGAACAATAATCCAGATTCATTGCAATAACGCGATCTTCGTGCGTACAGCTGATATCAAATTTTAATATTTACCTATTTAATTGCAATCAAAAGGAAGATGATTTAAAAGGAAAACACTAATTAAGGTTTTACTTTTGCTTCATTTTGTTCTATTTTGTTTTGTTTCGTTCTATTTCGTTTCGTTTCGTTGGGTCTGGTTCCGTTTCGTTTCGTTGGGTTTGGTTCCGTTTCCTTTCGTTCCGTTTCGTAACGCTTTGTTGCGTTTCGTTTCGGTTCCGTTTCTAAGTTCATAGGGACCCTAATAAAACTTCCAACTACGTGGTCTATCCTCATGTACCAAGGCCTGTCGGGCAGCTCAGTGGTTAGCTTATCTGACTCCATCCGGCAAACCTCGGGTGATTTGTTGGTCAAGTCCATCGGCTGTATCACGTAGCTTGATATGCACCTACACGGTACGTTTCTTCGCCGGAAATACACCGCTTTACCGTTCTTAAATTGTAATTCTCCAACTGAAAAAAAAAGTCACAATTTTCTATTAGAATCTTTCGAAAAACATTTCTGTTGACCAACAGTTTGTACATTTACTTTCTAACTTGGTCTATCAATTCCGTTGGCATTTTTCAGCGACATGTTACTTATCACCGTGGCCGTTGTTGCCATAGCTAACCGATTTACATGGGCGCCGCCATGTTTAAGATCATTTGACTGGCAGTATTTCAAAATGGAAACCCCTTGATACAGATGAGGCTAGATGTAGGTACGGAATCGGCCGAGTTGTGACGAGTTATCTGAATCGTGACCTAGTTTTTGCGGGTTAGATACCCTATTGCGGCAAACTTTCTTAACGGCGTCTTTTTCGCGTCTCATCTCTGATGCATATGAAAAAGTAGTAAGTGGCTTGGAAAGAAAGCTGTGTCAGTACTGGTATGAATAAGAAAGGAAACACATGCGAAGGTTCACTGGCCGCCGTGATATGAACAAAGCTGTTAACAAAAGGGGGCTTAATGCATCTCCGTGATGCATTGTACCAATCAAGCCATTACATAATTATGGATCCATAATAGCCACTTTTTTAACAACCGACTGGATCATGACGTAGACTCGTCCTTGGACTTGCAGAAAACTGGCCAATAGCAAAATGCTTCGATACTTTTTTTTGCAAATGCATTAAAGCCCCCTTTCACAGAGCATGGCTCATTTTAACCCTAAGGCTGCTAAGCGCGACTCACTGACCTTTTGTGGACAGTGTAAATCAAGATCAGACTGCACAGAACGTGGATCTACACTGTCCGATAAGAAGACATTTTTTTCCTCCAGAAAAAAATAAGTTTGTAATAGCATTGTTCGGATTTTTACCATTGCCTTGGAAGTTTCATTTAACCCTTTACCGCACAATGCCGCCTTTTAACGACTCTGGGAAAGAAGCCTTTTGAAAACATTGTGGGAAAAGGAGAAAATGCTGGTAACCAGCATTTTCTCCTTTTTCCACAATCTTTTCTCCCTATCAAAGAAAAATTGAGCCATTTTAGCCACAATGAAATTGTCGTCTGCAATCGCTTTCAATTTGGACAAGGCTAAAATTTTGTCGTCTGGTAAAAAGTTAACTTATTTAGCAGGATGAGATTAAGTGGTCTGCTTGACGGTATAGTAATCGTCTGTAAGAAGTAATGTGTTAATCTGCAGAATCCAAACAACGGAATATAATCAATACCTTTGAATATATTATGAGGGAGATAAAAAAAGAATCAAGCAGAAGAAAAGCCTGAGTGGCTTTGGGGCACTAGAGCCTGACACATTAACCTTTATCTGTTATTGGTGTACATACGTATTTGCTGTTCGTAGTATTAGAAGTTATTTTTTCGATGGGATTACAGGAAATCCTGTGTTTCAGGTAATGTATTATTCTAAATGTCGGGAAAAAACATCGAAAATTATAACAATATTTACTGCTTTTGATTGATTGAATGGTGTTTTACGCCGCTTTCAACGTTATTTCAGTTATATCACGGCGACAGCTCACACGACCCCGAATTTTACTGGTAGGTTTATCTTGCTTTTGTTGATTTTTTACACTGTTCTTGCTTAATGATTTAGTTTATTTTGGATTGATTGATTGATTGACTGATTGGTGTTTAACGGCGTATTCAACATTATTTTAGTTACATAGCGGCGCCTAATGCACATATCCATGCTTTCGTGGAGTTTCTTTTATCAGTCCTTGGCACAATATTCTTCCCAAGCTACTGGCTGCTTTCCCACATAATCTTGGTCGAAATAACGTTCTGCGTTTGGTTTCTAATGGTTGCTTTTAATAATTACATGTTCCATTTTTTTCCGCATCCATACACTAATAACCCATGACGCTTTCTACATTATAACGTTCACTGTCAAAGGATACCCGTCATTGCACCAATCACGAAGGACCTTGTTTTAATTCTTTACCGAGAGACAAAATTTTTAGACTTGGCTAAATTGAAAGCTGCTACAGAGGAGAAGCTCGAAATTGATACAAATAAACCAAAGTTCTTCGACAGGACAGAAAACATCGTGAGAAAAGGAGAAAATGCTGGTTACCAGCATTTTCTCCTTTTCCAACGATGTTTTCAAAAACCCTCTCCTTCAGGGTCTCGGGATAATGTGGTAAAGGGTTACACGAGTACACGAGCATCAAGCAGCTTCGATGGATTAAAACCTCAGACTGCTAAGTGCGACTATGCAAACAGTGCAGATTAAGATCATACTACACAGAACGTGCAGTCTGATTTTGAATCTACTCTGTCCGATTGCGAAAAATCTGTCCAGCGTAAAAGAGCTTTGACATCGAAATATCTCCAGTTTTACCATCGGTTGGAATCTATTATTTAATTCATTCAGCAGTGCAAGGGCTTAGACTGATTTGTTTTCTAATCTAGCTATATCGTATATTTGAGCCAGAAGCTCTGGAAAAAGGGGGTTTAATGCATCTCCGTGATGCATGATACCATGCAAGTCATCATACTATAATTATGTTTCCATAGAAACCATTTTTTCTGACAGCCGACAGATTCATGAGGTAGACTAGTCCTTTGTCATGCAAAAATTTGACAAATAGCAAAAAGTTTTGACCCAGGTCAGTCTGCGCGGCCTGCTCAAGCTGGCCCGAGTCGATACATATTGCAAATGTATTAAACCCCTTATCAAAGATATTGAAATTTTGGATTGTCCAAATTCAAATCATTTGCAGGCAACAAATAAGATGTGGCTTTAAAGTTGAAATTTTCTGAGAATAGGTAAAAAAAATGAGTGGAAAAAAAAAAGTAAAATGCTGGTTATCAGCATTTTCCCCCTTTCTCAGAATGTTTTAAAAAGCTTTCTCTCTTAGAGTCGTTAAATTACAGGATTGTTTGGTTAACTGTTCACCAAACGACAAAATTTTAGAATCGTCCAAATTGAAAGCATTTGTGGATGGCAAATGAGATGTTGCACAAACTATGAAATATGTATGAGATAGTAGAAAACATTGTGGGAAAAGGACAAAATGCTGGTAACCAGCATTTTTTCCTTTTCCCCACAAAGTTTTCAAAGGTCATTTTCCTTAGAGTTGTTAAAACTGGGGATAGTGTGGTAAAGGGTTAAGATTTTACCCCATTTTTCAGATCATCAAGAAGAATGACAGCAATGGAAGCACGTTTATGTTCTCTGTCAGTGGTCACGATGCTTACACTGTTTGGGATATTCTCAATGTATCTGATCTCAAGTAGGTCAATCTGCTACTTTCTTTCTTATTTTTCCACACTATTGTTTAATTGGGGTCTGTTGCAATGCAAGAAGAAAATGCCTGCACTGTGTAACTTAGCACGATACTTTCAAATGCGTTCCTCTTCAAAGTCGCTGAAAACATGCTATCGTTCGGTAAAGGAATTTGATAAAGCGCATAAGCTGTAAGAACTCAATCAAAGCGTTGAAAGCACTAGTGTGGCATTTGTCAAGGTTGATTGATTGTATGGTGTTTAACGCCGTTTTCAACATTATTTCAGTTATATCACGGCGGCCAGTGCACCTATCCATGCTTTCCTGGAGTTTCTTTTACCAGTACTCCGCACAATATTCTTTCCAAGCCACTGGTTGCTTTCCCACATAACCATCGTCGAAACAATGGACAGCGGTGAGAGAGGAATGAATCCTGTCGCGATGACTATCATCAATCCTCGGAAAGAAATTGGCCAAGCCGGGGATCGAACCAGCGACCTCATCTTCTCAAGTCCCGAACGCTACCGATTTGAGCTACGGGGGCTTGGCGGCATTTGTCAAGGGAGCCATTGTGGAATTAGTAATTTGAAAAAAATAAACAAAAGAAATGGTTTCGCTTGAAAATCAACCTACTATATAGTCATGCACAGTTCGATAGAGTAGGTGCAATCTTGTGGGACGATCAAGGTCGGGAGAACAAGGCCAGGGACGAATAAGACCGGGAAAGAACTGGTTTTGGGACGAACAATCGGGCGGTCGGGAGACAAAGATTGTGAGTATCATTACGCCAATAGAAGGCCATAACAGATCAAGTTATTTTCGATAAAAAAGCAGTATATCCACGATCGATGGCCTAACCCACTTTATTGTAATACGCCATTCTCAATTTCATATCTGGGTGAAAAACTTATTTGTCATAGAAAAATTAACTTTAGTTAGGTTTACTTCCTTCGCACAAACTACGATACATGATTTTCAAAATGGTGTATTGAACTCATAGTGGCATTGTCTTCGACAAATGCCACTAAAAATATTCCTAGACAGCTCGCCCGGAAAAGCTAAGAGTTGGGATTGCAGTGTATTGAAACAGCAACAGGGTCCCACCCTAGGATAAGAGACCAAACACCAATCCAACGCCAGGATTAGTGCTATTTACCTCCTCCTGGACTTCGTCGATGAAATTATCTATGACCTTGACCTTTTGGCCACAGGCATGGACAGGGGATAGCTGATAGACTTATATTTTTCTGCAGGCCAAATAGTAACCAAATCTATCATATGGTCTCGAAATTAAGGGGCCCTAGAAAAACTTGTAGGCCTAAATGTAATTTCAAAATCTGTTACCTTCACCTCAAGATCATTGGCATTTAAATTGCTAGAGTATTGCTTAACTCCTTGGCTGCTTAGCACGACTCACGTACCTTTTGCAGACAGTGTAGATCAAGACGTGCAGTCTGATCTTGGATCTACACTGTCCGATAAGGAGATATTTCCCAAACCCCCCATAACGTTGAAATACCAACATTTTGGTTTTTTACCATCGGCTTGAAAGTTTCATTCAAGTTATTCAGCAGGATAAGGATTAATAAAACTTATGAGATGTTTCTGTCATCAAGCCAGATATGAATCAAATCCTTCCTTTAGTTTTGGAAAATGTGACGTCTTGAAAAACTTTAACGCAAAACTTCAATGTGAAATATCAAAGTCTACGACCTTGACCTTAAGATCATGGACATTGGTGGCGGGGGAACTGATGAAAGAACCTTTATATCTATATTACCATACCAAATATCAACGAAATCTATTGTATGGTTTAGGAAATGCGACATTTTGAAAAACTTTATCCTAAATGTTCCAAAAGCCTTCCTTCTCAGGGTCGTCAAAATAAAGGATTGTCTGGTAAAGGGTTAAAATTAAATGAAAAGTTCTTTTTTAAAGATTCTCCTGGATATCTGAAACGACCTACATCGAATATCGATACTGATGGATTGGCTTTTCTCCGTGATCACCGTATACCTCCGATCAACCACGGTAAGACGTTTGTAAAACAGATGCTACTGTAACCCATATAGTGGCCTATTTCAATTTCTTTGCTGTCAGTTTGATATTTTTTCTTTAACCCTTTATTAACCCTTTACCACACAATCCCGAGTTTTAACGACCCTGAAGAAAAAGCCTTTTGAAAACATCGTGGGAAAAGGAGAAAATGCTGGTAACCAGCATTTCCTCCATTTCCCACAATGTTTTCTACCAGTCCCAGAACAAATTTCTATTTTTGAGTCACATTTTACGTCTGCAAATGCTTTAAATTTGGACCAGTCCAAAATTTTGTCGTTTAGTAAAGAATTTGACAATACCGTCATTTCACGACCCTAAGGAAGAAGCCTTTTTGAAAAAAATTCTAGGAAAAGGAGAAAATGCTGGTAACTAGCATTTTCTCCATTTCCCACAATGTTTTCTACCCTGTCAAACCACTTAAGTGTATTTGTACCACTTTGAAATTTGTCGTCTGCAGATGCTTTCAAGTTGGAAGGGTCTAAAATTTGTCGTTTGGGAAAGAGTTAAACATTGATAGATACTACAATATTTATGAGCCATGTTCTCTGAAAAGGGTGCTTAATGCATCTGCGAAAAGTATCGATTCTGGTCAGCCTGTGCAGTCCGCGAAATTAAACGATGAAAGAATAAATGTGTGTGTGTGTGTGTGTGTGTGTGTGTGTGTGTGTGTGTGTGTGTGAACTATGCTCTGTGAAAAGGTGGCTTTATTCATCTGCGAAAAATGTTGTCCCAGGTTAGCCTGCGCAGTCCGCGCAGACTGACCTGAGCCGAAAATTTTCGCTATCGGTCAGTTTTCTGTATACCAGTCCACCTCATGATTAAGTCAGTTGTTTAACCCTTTACCGTACAATGCCGCCTTTTGACGCCCCTGGGAAAGAAGCCTTTTAAAAACATTGTAGGAAAAGGAGAAAATGCTGGTAACCAGCATTTTCTCCTTTTCCTACAATGTTTTCTACCCTATCTAAGAAAAGTTGCACCATTTGAGCCACATCGAAATTGTCGCTTGCAAATGCTTTCAATTTGGACAAGGCTAAAATTTTGTCGTCTGGCGGTTATGGTTCCATAGTTATGTGATGGCTTGCTTGGTATAATGCCCTTAAACCAATTTCAAAGATTTTTTTTTCTTATAATATTTGTTCTCATTTCTTGTTTGTTTGCTAGCTATTGTCTTACTGAATTCAATGATAAAACATTTTAGATGTTTTGTTTGATTTACCCTTTGCCACACTACAGAATGTAAGACTATAATATATTGAGATAATTTGAAAAAAAAAAAAAAAAAGACTTAAGAAATTGATACTTATGAACAAGTTGGCAGTCTCAGATAGGGTAGAAAACATTTAGGGAAATGGAGAAACTGCTAGTTTTCAGCATTTCCTCCATTTCCCTCAATGGTTTAAAAAGCTGCCTTCTTCCAGGATGTTTAAGGACGATTTTGAACTATGAAGCGTTAAAAAATTAGATCGAGATAAAAGAAAACCTAAATATAGCATTTAGAAGTTTTTTCCTGGCCGTATGGCACCGTATCTGACAGTGACGATCCAAGATAGCACTGCACATTCTGTGAAACTCGGTCCGAAGTCACCAACCATTCTCAAGAATAATTTTAATCTTATTCTCACGAACTGTCTAAATTTGAAAGTAACAAACTTTCTGCTTGGCTAAACCATTTGGTTTAGAAATAGTTTAGCCAATCAGAAGTTGTGTTACTTTTTTTTTTAAATTTAGAGTAAGAGGAAGAATGAAACTAACAATGGTTTGTGAATACTGGCTCAGATCTACACTGTCTGAAAAAGAGCCTCAAGTCATGCGTAGCAGCCTAAGGGTTAACCCTTATCCTACATAATAAGTCAAATAAAACTTTCAAGCCGTTAGTAATCAAAGCACTGAAAGCACTGCTGAGGTGGGGGTGCGTTTTAATCCATCGATTGGTTGATTAAATGTTGTTTTATGCCGCAGTAGTGTAAAAACACCGATTCTCGCAGACACAGTCATATATTGATGCATCCCACACATCCCACGCATTTCCTGCATCTCCTGCATCCCACGATCCGCGGTCTTATCTAACGCACCCCTGCGTCACCTGCATCCCTATATCAATTGTGTCACGTGTCTCAACCACCCAATGCTTCCCCAGCATCCACCTCTGATACACACCCATCTTGCTGCATCCCCCACATCCGGTTCTGGCACACACAGCCATTTCAGCCTATATAGCTAATGTCGGTAATATCAAGCCCTTTGCTAACACCACTTTTTCAACCTATACAACCATAAAATCAGGTCAGATCCACGTGGTGAGCTATGCGAGTTGTAACGCATTGACGATATGAGAGTTGTAATGCATTGACAATATGAGAGTTATAACGCATTGACGATATGAGAGTTATAACGCAGGGCAAAGAGCTTATAGTCGGAGTGTAAACGAACACAGCCGTTTACAATCCTTACAAGTCTAATTCGGGGATGTAAAACGTATCAAACCCGCTCCTATACTTTCCATTGTGCTTATTACTCGCTAGGTCGATGATAACGAAGTTATTTTTTTATCCACGTTGTTTTACAAAACTTTCGGAATTCATTCTTAGGCATGTCTTGCGCTACATGATCATTGTAAATATGATTAATATTTTTAACGTCTTGTGGGCAAAGACATATATAAGGCTGCATTCTCTCTTATCGTTTGACGCGATAGTTGAAATAATTTTGTTGGAGGTAAAAACAGATGGATAGGTCTATTGTGGATAAAATAATTGGTACAAAAGTAAGATTTGGGATGGGACTTAAAAAAAATGCTGAGCTAATGCAAACTTTAGCGGAGGAATTACATAAACGAAAGAGTCAATAGCATAGACGAAATCTGTGCTGCGGATTTAGTAGACATGCGAACATTCTCTAGATTCAATCGCGGTGTAAAATACCTCCTCGCTATTGTCGATATTTTTTCCAAATACGGTTGGCAAGTACCCTTAAAAGACAAGACGGGAAAAGCGGTTGCCACCGCATTGAAAAACGTATTTCGAAGCAGTGGCCGAAAACCAACTAAGATGTAGGTTGACAAGGAGTTCTATAACAAAGAAGTTAAGAGTTTGGTCGAGTTGTATTCCACCGAGAACGAGGAAAAATCTAGTGTGGTTGAGAGATGGAACAGAACAAAGAAAGAAAAACTGTGGAAGTATTTTTCCGCACACTCCACGAGCGTGTATATCGATGTGCTGGATGATCTCGTTGATCAATACAATAACACCAGACACTCAGTAATCAAGATGAAACCTGTTCAAGCTAGCAAAAAAGAAGAATGAAACCATAGTCTGGAGAAACCTTTATCCAGACCATTATAAGGACACTATAATGTCTTCAATGCCGTAGCAACCTACAGGGATAAAAATTTCAAACCATGTTGTGCCACTGTTAGGTGAATACCTGAAGTAGTTATTGGTCGAGTTGATGTTTGGAAATGAGTAGTAAGTTTCGAGGTCAACAAGTGCTACTTCGAACTTTTTATCTTGATCCAGTTCAATAGGTGGGTTAAACCTAGTTTTAAACCGCGTCTTGTTATCGCTTAATACGATTTGGAACGAGCCCTTTGGCTCTGAAATTTTAGCAATTTTCTCGGGTAGTTCTTCTATTTTTTTACAAGTTTCCCACAGTACTCGACATTTCATCGAAAGGGTGATTCGTCGAAATCCATGTATGTGTTAAAATACCGATGCTAAACTCCAATGTCTCTTTCTTGAAAAGCTCTGTCTGGGAGCAAGATTTGAGCCACAATTTGTCTGGGTCAGGGTAAGGATCAGGGCTAGGGAACGTTTTCGACGAAATTGGTTTTTGACGAAATGTCGCGGATCCGGTTCCCAGTGTCGTTAAAACTTGGGATTTAGTGGCAAAAGGTTAATTTCTTCATTATTGTAGGCCACCGACCCATTATACAATTAACATTTCAGCTGTCAGCTATACAAATATTGATTATAGAGAGCTATACACACACTAGAATTTCTAATTTTGTGACCTACATAGATCACTTCCTCCTTACAAAACTGACAGTTGTTCAAATACAAATTTAGGTTGTGGTTTTTTTTAATGCATTCCGAGACATATTTCTTTTATCATGTTCTTGAAGGTTTTCATCCCACACAATAATATCATCAGCAATAACTTGAACACCTTCTAAATCTTGTAGATCATTACTGTTTTGACACCTTGACTCATCTCCGGAATCGATTTTATCCTAAAAGGAGCACGCAAAAATCTGTATCTTCTAAATGCCGTTTAGAATGTTGTTAGTTTTGAGCTTTCTTCATCCAACTTTAATGTCTAAAACCCACCAGTAGCACCTAAGGTACTAAAGACATTTGCATTTGGCATTTCCGCAACTATCTCCTCAACAGTTCACATTGGACAGTGCTCTCGTAGTATATTGCCTCATTTATCGTAGATTTATGTGTTTTCGATACCTACTTGTTGTCGAGACCTTGAGGTATTTTTACTTGTTATGACGTCGTTTATTTAATCAAGGTACTTGGGAGCAGCATTCACTGTAATGTGTCAAAAAACAAGTGGGTGAAAATCATTTCAATCAATTATTATTTACAAAATCACGATTTTTGCTTTCACTTGATGAAGCTGCATAGCAACTTCGGTAAAATTCATACTTTAACAAAAAATTACGACAGGAATACTGCCAGAGAATTTCCTGTTTGTCTGCTTTCATAAATGCATGATTGTTATTCATACGCGACCATTTTTCTTTATGCATTTACCGCTTATGGTATCGAAAACACGACTATCCTCAATAAATGTCACGGGTAGATAAGAACATCTGTGTTTGGTAAAAAGCTCAAACAAAATTCAGACGGTCATCCATGACTTTTCATATTTAACTGTCTGCCAGTACCATACTTACAACCATAGCAACTGCCTTTTTCATAGTTAAGTCTGCCTGTAACCATAACTTTCTCTGCATGACACTGTTCTGTAACCCACAGACAAAACTATCTCTCAGCGCCGCCTCAAAAAATGTTCAAAGCTCACAGGACTTAATTAGTCACCTCAATTCTGTCAATTACTGAGTTAGTTTCATTTTGACTTTCCATCTTTCAATGAAACTTCAATCTTTCTGCACTGGCGAGGGCTTTGGGTCTCAAGTGATTTAACAGTAATGGTTTTCAACTGGGTCCAAGTCATACCACTAGGCTTTTGAGATACAATCAAATTGCGGAGCAGGCTGTAGGTCTAAGATCCACTTGAAAGCCAGAAAATACCTCTTTTCTAATCATTATCATCGATGCTAACTGCTATGAAAAGCTGCTAGATACTGTTCCTTGTACTCCACCCAGTTTTCGACGTACGGTCAAACTTGCTCTTATTTACCTACTGTTGCCATATTTCAGGTTATATTTACTGTATACGGAGAGTATAAAACAACCTCGTCGCCAGTGTAATGTTTTCAGGGTCCGGACAGCAGCAATAATCGGCATAAATTATGTCGATTTTTAGCTTCCTTTGCTGACATTCTTACAGTATTCGTTTCCATCTCAGGGCGCATGCGCCAATTGAAATTACCTCCTGATCGGATGGATCGAAGTACTAGCCTAAAATCCAATGAAACATTTCACCTCACTTTTTCGTCCGATCAGTCATTCGACTCTCTGACCAGTCTCTTACTATCACTCGCGCAGAAGTTATTTGAGGTTGCTCAAAAATATCTTTGCCGTCTAAAAATTAGAATGGATATTTTCTTTATTTGCATTGAAACCACGGTACCTAGTGATGCTGAACGGCGGCGGCCATGACACAAGAACGCAATCTTATCGACTAAACCAAGGGTAAAGTTACGCTGAAATTTACGGAAATTGTAAGTTTTTTTTCCGTTTAGCTAAACAGGTTTTCAGACTGGATGCTTGCGTACGTAAATACTAATGCGAAATCTCTGCGTTCGGTTTTCAATGAAATGGCTGCCATAGCCTTTTCATGCCATGGCACTTCTTGACGTCTTTTGTCGCTTAGTAGTGGGACCGATACACATTATCTTCCGCTAGGTGGATTTTTTTTTTTTTTCAAATACATCGCCTATCTGAGATGGGCATTCTGGGTAGAGAACCGGATTATTTTTTAAGGCGGGAAACAATGCAACAAATTTCAAAATAAAATATACGTTTACTCTCTAAAACCTACCTTGTACGATTCATCCAGCTGTGGTTAGCTAGCATATAACCTATGCACCAGCCATTTTATAAACATAAGCTCCTATAAGCTTGGAAAAAAGCCCCGGTATTAGCCCAGCAAGGGTGGGGACGTTATTTTTGTTGTCAATCTGTTGCACAAATCCCGGTTTTCCCCATGTCTATATTTAGAAACTGTTGACAGAGGTTTGCAGTAAACAGTTGGTATTTTAAAAGATATTTTCCCCGTTTGAAATCATTTCGTCTTCTAAGAAATTTGTAGTGAAAAACTGGCTTGATTTTTCCACAGACGTATTATTTATTGCCATTTTCGCCTGCACTTTTTAAGCGGCAATTTACGCACGGGGTATTGATATATGTCCATTTTTTTTCCAAGTGATGCGTCAAAGCAGACAGGTAATCTTCGAAGAATATGACATGCGCAGACAACGAACCGATACATAAACGCATATTCCTACGCTTGCTTTTTTTCTCATATATTGTAGCCGTTCTCACTTTCAGTTTTAACTCTTTTGGGATAACAGTACGTATAAATCGTGCAATTCGTTAAGTTTCTCAATTGTTCACGTTGTTTTAGTTTTGCATCGATGCCGAACTAAATGCAGTGTTTTCTTAATCGTACTATATATATATTTTTTTGTCCGGGTACTGATTTTGCGATGTTAGGTCTCCTATAATCAGACTTTCTAGTGTCAGAATCCACCTGTTCCTGTTAACTCTGAGGTGGGGTGCTACGCCACGCTTCGCATGCTACGCTACGCTTCGCACCCCAACTCAAAAGCCCGAATAATGCTATGCCAAACTTATTTTTTGAAGAAATACATCTCCTTATCGGACAGTGTAGATCCAAGATCAGACTGCACGTTCTGTGCAGTCTGATCCTGGTCTACACTATCCGCAAAAGGTCAGTGAGTCACGCTTAGCAGCTGAAGGGTTAACAAAACGGTGCCCCTAACCCCTTGCAAAACCTAACCAAAAGCTTGGCACCGTCTGTCTCTAATTACCAGAAAACAATAATTTGAGCCTTGCTCTGGCAAAAGAAGGTTAAATGCATCGCAGCAAGCAAATCATCCCATCATCATTGGTCAATAAATTCCATTTTGCTTGGCAACCGACTAAATCATGAGGTAGGCTGTTCATTTGACATGCAGAAAATTGACCAATAGTGGACAGTTTCCACGGATTACCCAGGCTGATCTGGGTCGATACGCTTTGCAAATAAGCCTCCATTTTACAGAGCAGGGCCAGTTAGTAATCTTCCATACTGAGAGCATTTGCAAATGACATATTAAATGTAGCTCAGCGACTCAACATGTAGTCTGGGTTACCTGCTCCTACCACTACGCTATAGGACTTTTGAAGTACGGCGGGTACCAGACTGCGCGACTTGCCTTTGAAAAAGTAGAAAGCGTTGTTGTGGGAAAAGAAGCGTAAAGGAATCAACACCCTTGTATGATTTCATTGTCAGTGTTCAAAGGCCTTCTTCCTCATTGGCGAAGAGACATGGATTCGTTTGATTAAGAATAAAAACCTTAAATTTATTCTTTGAAAGCATTGTGGGAAGATGGGAAATTAACGGTTACCAGTATTGGCTTTTTTTTTTTCACACAGTCTTATCAAAACCATTTGAAGTTAACAGTTAACAGACTTAATTCCATTATTTTGCTGAGTTGAGTCTGACACGTTATATCAACTCGGGGTTTGAGAACGTTACTTAAACAATTTTTGTGACATGCGTCTCAAATAACGAACTCAACTTAAGTCGGAAAATGAGTCTGTTAACATATTCGAGCAAAATAAGACACTGAAGTTTTTTGGGAAACCAGGCCCCGGTCATGAAACAATGTTTATTTTTCGGCGTAGCTGTACGCGCTGGCGTTTGACCTACTTCTTAGTATTGATATATTCGGATGAATTGGTAGAAATTTGCAATTGGTAAAAAATTACGGGCATGTTTATCCTAAGGGTCCCTGCCGACCTACTTGCGGGCAAATTTACGCCGTCTATCTTTTTAAAAATATGTATAGAGGATATATATATATATATATATATTTTTTTTTTTTTTTCGGTAAAAGATCGAAAGTTATTTCATCTCGTGAACATCATTGGTAATATTTTCACGAGTGGCGCAAATTTCGATCTTTCACCGAAAAATTGCTTCTAACCCCAATTTTGTTGGAACATTCGTCAATATCCAGGACAGTTGTGTTTGGTGATCCCCTGTGGCGTATCCCCCTCACATAATGTTAGGTTCAACGCATTACAGTATTACGTAAAGCGCGAGAAATATAGCCGTAAATTACGTCATATTTCCCTCCCCTTGAATGGCACGCGCTGATTACCTAGGTAACTAGTGCGCTGGAAATACTGTTTCCGGCTTTCAATTGAAGAGTTAGAAAATATAAAATTGGTATTTTCACTGGTCGTAACCATGAAATATCAAACCATAATCCACCATTATTTCTCGATAAACTGCCAAAAAGCATGAAATAATTCTTGTGTATCTTTCTTCAGGCCCAAGTGATGTGTTGATATTGACATACATGCGTAGCGGCTCATCCTTTGTTGGTAAAGTACTCGGCTGGAGAAAAGACGCATTTTATTGGTATGAGCCTATGTGGGAGACTCACAAATGGATCTATCTGTCAGGCGACCATCTGATGTGCAACTGTAGGAAACCTCGATGTAAAACGATGTAATAAGTCTGTCCCCTTGCTAGTTTTCTTATCTTTATAGTAGATCATTAGATATAAGCCATGCTCTGGCAAAAGGGGGTTTAAATGCATCTCCAAGCAAGTCATCACATGATAATAGATCTATAAAATCCATCTTGATAACAACCGACTCAATTATGCGGTACACTGGTCTTTTGACATGCAGAAAATTCACCCCTATCAAAACGTATCGTCCCATGTCAGCATCCGCGGACTGCGCAGGCTGACATGAGTCGATACTTTCTGCAGATGCATTAAGCTTCCTTTTCACAGAGCATGGCTCATGTTTGGGACAATATTGTGTAGGACAAGTTCTTTTTGTAGAGTTACCCGATCGTGCGAGTGCAAATACACCAGAAGAACGAACACGTCCAACATTAGATAATCCGATGGCCCGGCCAGTTAGCTCGGTGGTTAGCGTATCTGACTCATGACATGGTGGTTGCGGGTTCGATACCCGGTTGAGGCAAACTTTCTTTCCGGCAATCGTTCACCTCTCACCTCTGATGCATGTGAGAAAAGCAGTACTTGGAAAGAAAGTTGAGTCAGTACTGATGTGAGAAAGCCAGGAAACATATACGTAGGTGCACTGACTGTCGTGATATGACCTAAGCTGTTAAAATGGCGTTAAACTCCAAAACAAACAAACAAATATATAATCTCATACAAATCTAATTCTCTTTGTATTGAGTACTTTGATCTTGTAAACGTAATTTCTTAAGATTTAAGGTTTTTCTTCCTACTTTTTACTCATTTTCGCATTTTCTTTTCAAAAGCTATGAAAAAAAAAAACGTACAGCCCTATAGCGGAATTTTATTGTTCGCGCATGATTACATCTGCCTGTATGAGAAATGTTGACCCTTAGGCTGCCAAGTGCGACTCAAGGACCTTTTACAGACAGAGTAGATCAAGATTAGACTGCACAGAAGGAGATATCGCCCCCCCCCCCCCCCAAAAAAAAAGAAAGAAAACTTTGAAATAGCATCATTTGGATTTCTACTATCGGCTTGAAAGTTTCATTTCACTTATTTAGCAAGTGAAGGGTTAAGACATAAAGTGGCGACGGGGGTGTCTTTTACGTTACAAGAAGTTTCCAGCTTTAACAAATAAGTTTTAGTCTATTTGGTATAAGTTTTCCTGAAGACACTTGTTCCTGGTTTTTTTTTTTTTTATTATAATTATTATTAAACGGGCTGAGATTGTTTAATCGGCCTGGCACAGAGAGAGAGAGAGAGAGAGCAAGAGAGAGACAGAGAGAGAGGGAGGGAGGGGGTGGGTACAGGGAATCATTTGAAAAAATTATGTATATAGATGTAAGTTTGCAAGTTTTATGTTCACATATTTAATTCATCCAAAAGAAATGCCGTCGGCAAAACAAGATATTGTCAATGTAAAAGTTTTATCACTAATGATGATCACTTGTTATCACTAATCAACTGTAGCATATCCAAAAGATAACCGATAATTTCTGTATATGTATTCTTATGTATGGTAATAAAATGTGTTATAGTTCTTCAACACAAAGGGGTCCTGTGTGAATCAGTGGTAAAGTGTAGGACTCGTAACCTGGAGGCCCGTGTTCAAGCATCTATGGGTCCACTGGGTTTTTCGTGGTCCCGAGTATCCTTGGGCAAGACACTTCAGAACCCTAGCCTAGTACTGGTGAAACCCAGGAAATACATGAATATGTGAGCTGTCACCGTGATATCATTGAAATAATTTCGAAAGCCGCGTAAAACACCATTCAATCAATCGATCACTAAAAAACTGTAACTTATCCAAACGGTAACTGATAGTTTCTGTACATGGTATTCCTATTTATCATATACCTGAAAATTTTCTGGCTCAAATATATGCGTCGCACGCGGATATTACGGAATATTACAACAGTCTGCATTTCTGCGTGGTCGGATCATGTCGAGTTGCGTGTGTAAAGAGATGCGTATTGGATGAGACCGAAGGTGAAATCCGATGCACATCTCTTTATACCCGCAAATGAGGAAAGTTACTACAACATAATTTTTCGTATGTATGACATGTAATAAATTGTGTTTAGTTCTTCAACACCAAATTGTGACGTTTCATCGAAACATGCAGTTGGCCTATGAAACGCTTTTGGAAATTTACTCTATCCACCATGTCTGTTATTATTTCATTATAGACCTGAAAATTTTGCGGCTCAAATACATGCGTCGCACGCGGATAAAATAACATACACAACAAAGAAAATCCGTATACACACACTACGAAATACGGTTCCAAATATGGTATGATGACGTACCTCACTCGCGCAATACATGCGTATTGATTCGCGATTGGATCTGTCAAATTGTTACTCTATAAAATTCATCCGCCATTCATAAAAACGAAGTTACTCGCCACTCTACCATTATTTCTTTTATTCTATTTACCGATATCGAATAAATTGTCAATAATTGCAAATTTTTGTCTTTAAAAGTGCTAGGTATATAATAAAAGTTCTGAATATAATGTTATACTAACTTTCCTGGTGCTTGTATTTACCTCTTGCTGCGTAAGAATATTTTGACATCTCGCTCGACCTTCGGTCTCGCGCGATATCAAATTTGCTCATGCTGCTCGAAGTAAATACAAGCACCAGGAAAGTTACTACAACATAAAATTCCGTATGTCCGTTATTCGGCAGATCTTCATATGATGAAAACCAAAATGTGTATTTTTAGGATTTTTGAATTTTGTGTTAGCCTAAACAACAAAATCCATGGTGGTAGACCAGAGCCCGTTTTCACCAACCATTTTTAAGAGCATACCTAGTCCTATTCTAGATTTAGAAAGTTGCACAACTTCAGATTGGCTAAAACCAAATAGTTTATCCAGTCAGTAGTTTCGTTACTTTCAAATAAAGAAAATTCTTGACAAATGAGACTAAGAATGTTCCTAAGAATGGTTAGTGAATACGAACCCAGGATTTATCGAAATGGTTGGCTAATTTATTCTTTTATATGGCGTGCAACACACGAAAAGGGGCCTTCAGACACATGCGTAAAAGTGTGTCGTTCCAGATCAGCCTGTGCATTCTGTGACTAATCCGAGACGACACTTCCCGTTTTTGTGCGATTTTCTGTTTCAAAAAAAGTCTACTGTATGAAAAAATCTTGTGTAGTCGTAAAGTGCCCTCTCGGATTAGCCTGCGCGTACTGCGCAGGCTTATCTGGGACGACACTTTACGCAAATGTCCGAAGGTCTCATTTCGCATGTTGCGGGCCACATAGGACACTATGAAATAGTGTTGTCCTGGTAAAAACGAGATATAACGGATATGCGGTGGAGAGACATTTAACCCTTAACCTGCTAAATGAGTGAAATGAAACGTTCAAGCCGAAAGTAAAAAAAAAATTTTTTTTTGCTATTTCAGAGGAATTTTGTGGGGTGAAAATATTTTCCTTTCCTTCAATATTTTTAAGCCTATCAGAGAACTATAGCTCATTCGCACCAATTTCGAGTTCGTTGTCAGCAGGACTTTCAGTTTGGAAGAGTAAACTCTTTATGTTGTGAAAAGGTTAATCACACTACAAATTCTTTTTTGACCATTGATGTTTCAGATCAGGGAACACAACGCTATCTCTTGATGGAAATCTGAAGTTTTTACTTGATTTCTACAAATGTGACAATCTCACTCAGCACTGGGATCGATATGGAAAGATACATAAACTACCAGCGTATTCAGGTAGATATTCTCCTTCTAGGGAGAGCATTTAACCTGCTGACGTAACACAGAGAGAGAGAGAGAGAGAGAGACGGACGGACGGACGGACGACAGACGAAAAGACATAATGACCTACATTTTGTTATTCCCGATATCCGCAGCAATTAAATGGTTTTTACTGAGAGAGAGAGAGAGAGAGAGAGAGAGAGACGGGCGGACGGACAGACAGACAGACCTCCATTATGTTTTTACCGATATCCGCGGCAATTTAAATGGTTTTACTGCAACGGAGAGAGAGAGAGATGGGGTTTTATAACCTCCATTTTTTTATTTGCCACCTCTCAATAATAGGGTAAAATGGTTTCATGTTACTCAGGTTGATTGATAAGCTGTTAGCCTTATATGTACGTAAGGATTTGATGTTTAGCAGAAATTTTGCAACATAATCCCATTCCGAATCTATATACACTTTTGCCATCGATGTTTAAGGGCCCCAAAGCCACTTTTAAAGAAGTCATTTTCTTGACCGTTTAAAAAATCCTCAACTGCACATATGACGTCATCATCTGACCATAGGCCTCTGAAACTTCACTGCTCTATTACGGGATAACGAAATTTTCCTTTTCGGACACCGTTACTATAAATAGCACATTGGCGACTGTCTCTATATTTTATATACATGTAGGATAAGACAAGCTTGTCTTATTATATACAATATAGAGGCAGTCGCCAATGTGCAATTTATAGTAAACACCGTTACTATAAATAGGACTTTGGCGACTGCCTCTATATTACATATATAATAAGACAAGCTTGTCTTATTATATACAACATAGGGCAGTCGCCAATGTGCTATTTATAGTAACGGTGTAAATAAAGATTTGAGAATTCCGTGATATACAGGCGATGCACCTAATTTGCAAATGTTCGATGATCAACCAAGGAAAATTTTAATGTTCCATGATAGACCAGCGGAGCTTAAAAGGCCTGTATTCTGACAGACAGTGGATACCGGAAATGACCTTTTTCAATTTTGGAAATACATGCATATATGACGTCATCATCTGACTGACAGTGGATACCGGAAATTACCTTTTTCAATCTTGGAAATACATGTAGATGAAAGTCTGATGGAGCTAGATCGGGCGAATTAGGCAAATACTCAATCAATTCAAAGCCATAATCGTTAATGACAGTCATGGCAATGACAGAAATGACAGCATTGTCTTAGTGGAACAACACATCTTTAATTTACTGAGTTTTCCGCTGCGCTTGAGTTTAATATTTTCTCTTAAATCTCTAATAAACTGCTCAAGAAATGATGCATAATATATATCATTGATTGCTTGTCCTTTTTGCGGATGTCTAAAGTAAGACCACCATCAACATATCAGAAAAACGAGGCCATAACCTTTCTATCTGATGGAACAGTCTTTGCCTTTGTTTGCGGGATTGAACCAGGATGCTTCCATTGTATAGACTGTTGTTTGGCCTCTGGGGTGAAGTGATGGACTCATGTTTCATCCATAGTCACTAACCTCTTCAAAAAGTTAGCTGGATCTACCTCTAAAAGGTTCAGATTAGCTAGCGACAAAGTTCGCCTCGTGTGCTTCTGAATAAGTGTCAGCAGTTTTGTTACCCAACGGGCTGAGAGCTTTCTAATTGCAAGACCTTCCGTAAGAATGGAATATACTTTTTCCGGTGAGATTTCAGTTTACCGGCTATATACGTTTGTAGCTCGACTGTCAGCCATAACAATATCATGGACTTTATTAACCATTTCTGGGGTTGCAACAGTGACAGGTCTTCCAAGACGGGAGTCATCCTTAAAGCTCTGCCTACCATGCTTAAATTCTGCCAACTACCTTTTCATTGTACATAGCATTTAAAGGGGCATCATTCCCTAGTATTGCTACCATATCAGTATGGATTTTCTTAGGTGCTAGACATTTCTAGTGAAAGTATTGAATCACCGCTCTTTCAGTGATTTGTCCATTGTACAACAATCACATGCCTTGACTTTGTAGAGACCTATTCCTTTTATATGAACGACCAAATGACACGAGTCTTTGGGTACACAGCCAATAGTAATAATAGTAGGGCGGAAAAACGACGTCCCTGTTTAACTCCTTCAATACAAGGCTCACAAATCATCAATCAGCCCTTTGCCCATATAGCTACCGCAAGTAACAAAAAGACACCTTGAAATGACACCCGTACACCATAATACTTGGTTGTAGGCAAAAGTTTAGAGAAGTTTAAGAAATTTGACCTTTGACACTAAATTTGACAACGGCTTTAACAAATACCACCACAAGGTTGCAACCTGATGATGGAAATGCATTTCCAAATGTGAACGCTCTTTCTCTAGTAATCTGAAATTTACTGGCTCGGTAAATTTGACCTTTTACCTTCAAGACTGGACAAGACCTTGAACATAACACAACTTCAAAATTGAAGCTTATGAGACAGGTGCGAATAAAAAATGTGTGAGTCCTCTCTTTACGATATCCATCTCTTGAAATTAGAATTTTAACTTAAAAGAATGACCTTGATCTTGACATTATACCATTTGAGCCATGCTCTGGCAAAGGGGGCTTAATGCATCTCCGTGATGCATAATACCAAGCAAGTCATCACATGATCATGGATCCATAAAGTCCATTTTGTCTAACGACCGACTGAATCATGAGGTAGACTGTCCTTTGACATACAGAAAATTTACCAATAGTGAAAAGTTTCGACCCAGGTCAGCCTGCGCGGACTGCGCAGGCTGACCTGGGTCAATACTTTTCACAGATGCACTAATCCCTCTTTCCACAGAGCACGGTTCATTTCTTGTCGAAGCCCGGTAGCGCAGTACAGGACGTGCGAACAGGGGGTCGCTGGATGGAATTCGCAGCTCGGCCCGTTTCTTTCCGAGGATTGATGATAGTTATTGCGACAGGATTCATTCCTCACTCACAGCTGATCAATGTTTCGACGATGTTTAAATTGGAAAGCAGATAGTGGCTTGGGAAGAACACTGTGCGAAGTACTGGTAATAGAAACTCAAGGAAAGAATGGATAGGTGCACTGGCCGCCGTGATGTAACTGACATAATGTTGAAAACGGCATTAAACACCAATCAATCAATCAATCAATCAAAGCACCTTTCGTTGTTTAATTACAACCACATATGATGGTTGATTGTATGGTATATAACGCCTTTTTCAACATTATTTCAGTTATATCGCAGCGGCCAGTGCACAGAGCAATGCTTTCCTGGAGGTTCTGTTACCACTACTTCGAACAATATTCTTTCAAAGCCACTGGCTGCTTTCCCATGCCGATCATCGATACAATCATCAGCTGTGAGAGAGGAATGAATCCTCTGGCAATGACTATCATCAAACCTCGCCGAGCTGGAGATTCGAACAAGCAACCCCTTATTGATAACGGGTTCAAGCCGTTTTTTTCGGGCGTTAAGGAAAAATGGTTTAGTAGCTGTTGGGGGATTGGGGTTGCTGAAAAAGTCAGGGGGCTAATGATAAACATTCACAGAGTAACTATGAAATAGTTTCGTATGATATTTTATGTCAGACGACGCCTAATTGTTTGCATAGTTTTATTCTATGAGTAATGCTCTGTGAAAAGGGGGTTCTAATGTACATCTACATGTATCTGCGAAAAAAATATCGACCCAGGTCAGCCTGCGCTAGCTGCGCAGGCTGACCTGGGTCGAAACTTTTTGCATTTGGCCAATTCTCTACATGTTCAAGGACCATCTTACCCCAAGATTCAGCTGGTTTTTCGATGGATTTCATGGATCCACAATTATATGATGACTTGCTTGGTATAATGGGTAACGGAGATGTAATGAACCAAGGAGTGGGCTATATTTATCATTCTATTCTAGGGCCGACTGGTCTCGCGTTTCAGAAGTGTCTTCGCATGTCGTCTAGTCCCGGCAAGTCTGCCAAGCCTCATTCAGGGAGAGCCTGTTTCGAACTTGTATCAAAAAACTGTGCAACGGCAAAGCACAGGGTGTTAAAAGTTCTCAGGCTAGAAACAGCACATGCTCAATTTCTACTCGAACAGCATAAACAGCTAAAACTGGTTCAACTTTTCCGTGATCCAAGAGCGGTCATTTACAGTAGGACAAAAAGGAAATGGTACTACCTAGAAGGGGATGCGATTGAAGACGACATTCAAGTTTTATGTAAGAGGATGTCTAAAGATATTGAAGATGCCGAAAAACTTAGAACATTGTATCCAGAGAGAGTAAAGATACTGCAATATGAAGATTTCTATGACCCCCGTAGATTGGCTATTAACTTGTACTCATTTCTTAACATGGAGATGTCACAGTCGGCGGAACGCTTGCTGCAAAAACTGGCTAAAAACGATGCAACTAGCCGAAGTGGTTTCCACCCAGATTCTTACAGAGCTGGCTTGGACTGGAAAATAATCCATTTCACTACAAAACATTGTCGCAGTGTGCTAAGGCGTCTTGGATTGAGAATATTCGAAAACGAGAAAGAATTACGAAACAACAGTTTGAATGTCGTATTGGGTAACCTTCCGTTTAAAATTGACTGAGTGTAGCAATTATACATGCAAGAATAATGTTAAAATTCTTCTTGATACATACCGGTATATTCTATTTAACTACGTGTCCCCATCCCCCATCTCTGAAAAGTATTCAAAGCAGGAAGCATAATTATGAAATGAAACGTGCTCTGTGAAAAGGGGGCTAAATGCATCTGCGAAACGTATCGACCCAGGTCAGCTTGCGCAGTCCGCACAGGCTGACCTGGGCTGAAAGTTTTCGCTATCGGTCAATTTTCTGTATGTCAGAGGACCAGTCTTCCTCATGATTAAGTCGGCAAAATGGACTTTACAGATCCATGATCATGAGAGGTCTTGCTTGGTCAATGCATCACGGAGATGCATTAAGCCCCCTTTTGCCAGAATACGACTCAAATGTGAATAACCGTTCCAGGTCGCCATCCATCCTTTTTTTTTATTATTATTTTCTGTCAATATCTTGGTTTAAAGTCCCATGCCCTCTCCAACTTTTTTTTCTACAGGTGATTAAGAAATCCTCTAGATTAACCCTTTCCCAAACAAGCCCTGGTTTTCACGTGTCTGCAGTACAAGTCTTTTGAAAACACTGTGGGAAAAGGAGAAATTGCTCGTAACGAGCAATTTCTCCTTTTACCACAGTGTTTTCTACCCTTTTTGAGACCTTTCTGCCATTTTCATCAAATTTAAAATTGTCGTCTGCAAACTCTTTCAATTTGGACCAGCCCAAAATTTGTCGTCTGGGAAAAGGTTAAGCCCCCTTTTGCCAGAATACGACTCAAATGTGAATAACCGTTCCAGGTCGCCATCCATCCTTTTTTTTTTATTATTATTTTCTGTCAATATCTTGGTTTTAAGTCCCATGCCCTCTCCAACTTTTTTTTTTCTACAGGTGGTTAAGAAATCCTCTAGATTAAGTGAAAAAAAATCAAAGAAATCGTTACTAGCAAACTACAGTAATACGGCATAGAGATCCGTGCGCATTGTAGGAATTAAACGAAGTGTCAAAGATGGTGTTAACAAGTAGCATCTAATCGAGCAATGGAGATATTTCAGGGTATATGATGTTCTGTATAATGAGCCATGTTCTGTGAAAAACGGGTCTTAATGCATCTGCGAAAAGTATCGACCCATGTCAGCCTGTGCAGACCGCACAGGCTGACATGGGCCGAAACTTTTCGTTATTTTTAAGTTTTCTGAAGGATAATTCTACCTCAGTCCACGCACGCTGACCTGGGCGAAACTTTTCGCTATTGGTGAATTTACTTTATGTCAAAGGACCAGTCTACCTCACAGTTTAGTCGGTTGTAAGACACTATAGATTTTATAGATCCAAAATTATGTGATGACTTACCCGGTATAGTGCAACACGGAGATGCATTAAGACCCCTTTTGCCATAGCATGGCTCATATGTTTATTTAAAGCTTCAGTCCATCTTCTTTTCCCCCATTTTCCACCATTTTCTTAAAGATGGTAAACTTTTTGTCAGCCTCAATAAATGTAGCTCTGAGGGTTTTGAAAACATTAAAATGTAGATTAATAGAGCATTTCCCAAACTGTTTATTCTTACCAAAATCAATTTTCCCCATTCCATAACTCTGTAAAGGATACAATGTGTTTTAACTTAGGTAAGTGTGAAAATCTTATTCCCATTTTGAAGGATGTTCAGAAAAGCTTTTGAAGCAACTTATCTGATTGGCCGAGCTGTATTAACTATATACATAAGGGTTTTCAGAAGAACCAATGCAATTGGTTTTTGCCTGTGATTGTGTTTTAGTAAGATTGAAAATATTAACAGCTCACCATAGGGTTCGTGAACATTTGAACTAAAACAGATACACTACACACAATGATTTTTCTTGTTCACAGCATTTTAAGCATTTCTAAGACCATTGTTATTCATTATAATGAAAGACCTTGTAAAATATGGAAACTTCTGTAAACAGCCATCAAGGCTTTGATTTTTAAAACAGTATGTTACAAATCTATTCAGACTATCAATACAACATTTTCTAAACCATTACATACAATGTAACGTTCTGTACCCAACGTACTTAAATCAGATAGGTATATATTTGAAAAATGCCATCTAGCGTAAGATAACGGAATGGTACTCGTTTTGCTGCAGCATGGTAAAAGTGGCCAGTAACAAGGTGCAAATTTATGCGGGTCAATTGATTTTACCTAAATGGTTTGTACAAAGTGCTGACCATTATCATCCGCTAAGTGACATTTTTCGAATACAAACTTATCTGATTTGAGCATTCTTGATACAGAAACTGACTACTTTTCAAGGCGGCAATCAATACAGCGAATTTCAAAATAAACGTTTACACAATAATACGCTATCTCGTATCCCTTGTGTGGTAAGACCCGTTGTCTCTCATTTATGTTAAAAAGATTATTACTATGTATTGGTTCGTTTTTATCCATAGGAAAAAAGAATTTGAAAGAGAACTCAATCCAATTTTTTCTTCTCATTTTACTTCTCATTTTACAAGCTGGGGATGTTGAGCGAAACCCTGGTCCTGTATCTTCTGGAAAATCTTTTTTATTATCAATATTGCATTGCAACATAAGGAGTGTAAGAAATAAGTTAAACTTTATCAGAGATGAGTTTTCAGATTTTAACATATTGTGCTTTACAGAAACTCATCTTAATAATGTTATTAAAGATGATTTCTTATGTTTGTCAGACTCATTTGACAAACCCTATAGAAAAGACAGAACCAGCCATGGAGATGGGATTCTCGTCGACCTAAATAAGGATCTTGTTCATTCGAGAGTTGCTGATCTCGAGGTGTATTGCAATGAGTCAGTTTGGGTGAAAGTTATAATAAATACTGAGCTATATTTAATTGGTACCTTTTACAGTCCCAGAACGGCCGATGTTGATTTTTTTTTAGAAATCTCAATCTTAATATTGAAGCAGCATTTAATATCTCGAAAAATGTTATTATTCTAGGTGATTTAAACGAAGACTTGCTGAACGCCAATTTCCATAACCTAAGAGATACTCTGATTCTAAATTCAATGATTAATGTTATTAACAACCCAACTAGACAAAATGCTATTCTCGACCCCATTTTAGTCCCAAACGATATGGAATTTTCAGATTCGGGTATTATTATATTACCACAAGAAATAAGTGACCATTCCGCTACTTACGTGTCAATACCTTTTTCCTACGAAGTTCAACAAAGTTATGAAAGAACTATTTGGCTGTACAAAAAAGCTAATTTTGAAACGTTAAATCAAAAGATTTTTAATTATGATTGGAATATTTTGCATAATGGTTCTGTTGACGAATCGTGTGAAATTTTTACTGATACCTTTATTGAAATAGTTAAACAATGTATTCCCTGTAAAAAAGTATGTGTTCGACCGGACGACCAGCCATGGTATGACAGTGGAATTAGAAGACTTTCCTGCAAAAGAGATCGAACGAAAAGCTTAGCTAAAGCTACAGGAAAACCCGCTCTCTGGTTAAAATACAAAAACATAAGAAATACAGTTAACAATATGAAAAAATACGCCAAAGAAAACTTTTTTAAAAATTTAGAAAATGATTTAACGGAACTCAATTGCACTGATAAAAAGGGGTTTTGGAAAATTATTAAACACTTTGTCAAAAAACACAATTCTGTTTCTTGTTTTCCACCTTTGAGTGAGACACTTCCAAATGGGGACAAAATTTGGCATACCTCTCCAAAAGAAAAGGCGAATTGCTTGAATAGTTACTTTGCAGAAATATCAGCCGTTAATGATAGTAACACTGTACTTCCTCAATGTCAATACAAAACCCTCAACAAACTAAACATTAATGAAATCACCATATCCGAAATAAAAGACATTATTCATTCTTTAGATATAAATAAGGCGAGTGGTCCAGACAATATCAGTCACAGGATGCTGAAAGGATGCATAAGTACCATTTGTAAGCCACTTTGTATATTATTTAATCGTTCGCTTAAGGAAGGAGTCTTTCCGGAAACATGGAAGAACGCAGTTGTTACACCATTATATAAAAAGGGCGACAAATCTTTACCATCTAATTACAGAGCGGTTTCTTTTTTAAGTTGTTGTGGTAAAATCTTTGAGAGAATTATTTTTAAATATTTATACAATTTCTTCATCGCAAATGATCTTATTTATAAATATCAGTCTGGCTTTTTACCTCAACACTCTACAACGTATAAACTCATAGATATTTATCACCAAATATGTCAAGCCATTGATCACGGCCAACTCTCATGTATTGTTTTCTGCGATATTTCCAAAGCTTTCGATAGAGTGTGACACAAAGGTCTTTTGTTTAAGCTTAAGGAACATGGAATTGGTGATCATCTACTCACTTGGCTGACAAGCTATCTGAACAAAAGAAAACAAAAAGTGGTTATCCAAGCATCCGAATCTACTCTTTTACCTTTAAAAGCAGGTGTGCCCCAAGGTTCTGTTCTTGGGCCTCTTCTATTCATTATTTATGTCAATGATATTACCCAATCCTTATTAAGTTTAACTCGACTATATGCAGACGACAGTTCTTTGTTTTGTTCTGCAACCTCATTACAAGATATAGAGGGTATACTTAACCATGATTTAACTATTGTTTCTAAATGGGCAAAGCAGTGGCTGGTTGATTTCAACCCAAACAAGACTGAAGCGTTTATTTTTTCTACGAAAAGAGATTTAGGGGAACCAGAGTTAATTTTTGAAAATACTAAGATCAAAATCGTGGATCAACATAAACATCTTGGTTTGACATTAAGTAGCTCAGCCCAATGGAATGACCATATAAATAATAGTTTAGAGGCTGCTTCTAAGGTAATACATATCATGCGTAGACTTCAGTTTATCCTTACTCGTGTTGCTCTAAATCAAATTTATCTGTCTTATGTAAAACCCATTTTGGAGTATGCATCGATGGTTTGGGATGGTTGTTCTAAAGCATCTTCAGATTCCATTGAAAAATTACAAAATGAAGCTGCACGCATTGTAACAGGCCTCACGAGATCAGTTTCCCTAGAAAAACTTTACAAAGAATGTGGCTGGGAAACATTAGAGTCCAGAAGAAAAAGTTTTAAATTACATTTTATGTTCAAAGTATCTAATAATCTTGTCCCACATTACATAGAAGAACTGATCCCTCCTTTAGTTGGTAATAGAACGCAATATGAGCTTAGAGACAGCAAAAATTTTGATAACTTATATGCCAGAACAAGTTTATTACAAAAGTCATGTATCCCTTCTTCTATTTGTCTTTGGAATAATCTCGAACAAGAAATAAGAAACAGTACTTCGATCAATTCCTTTAAATGCAAAATAAGTAAAAAGACGAAATCTACAAAAATTCCAAACATCTATTGTATTGGAAATAGAAATATTTCGGTTTTACATGCACGATTAAGAAATAACTGTAGTAATCTAAATGAAGACCTCTACCAAAATCACTTGAGATTGGACCCTCTGTGTGAATGTGGTAACGAAATTGAAAATGCAGAACATTATTTCTTTAAGTGTTCCCGCTATATAAATATCAGATCCTCGCTTTTCAGGGCAATTAGGACTTTTCATCCTTTGAGTGTTCATAAATTATTGTTTGGAATTGCCAGTTTGAGCTACAACCAAAACTGTTTACTTTTGAGGCAATTCACTCATACATTAAAGATACCTAGCGTTTTGTGTAGCTGTTTTTTTTTTGTAACAGTTTTACTTTTTACTGCCTATTGGAGCATCAGTATCATACAGAGATCACCATCTTGTTTCCTATAAATTCTCTCTCTTTCTCTCTCTCCCTCTCTCTCTCTCTTCTCTGCATGTGTGTAATGCGTGTGTGTATGTGTGTTTTTTTTCTTTTATTTTATGTATATGCCATTGTAAAATTTGTACTGAATGTTTTGTAGGGGAAGGACCGTTTCTAAGTTGGAAGAACTTGTGGTCCAACCCCATTTCTATTTGTTGAAATAAAATATGTTTAAACTATCCCTTGTGTGAAGTCGAGAGACCACATGTGTTCTGTCTGATACTTGTGTAACTTGGTCAAAGCACTCCCTTGTTTTACATCATCACAACCTGGAGCTCTTCAACTTTATTGATCCTAGATGACTTTACTTAGATGAGTGCTTTAGGTCCAATGTCACTCTTGTTTATGAAAATTGGCTCTCTAATTTGGTTGCTCATAGCAACTTAGAGTATCCATATACATGTACTTATAATGGGGGAAATTTGAAAAAAAAAAGTATTAACTGCCAAGCCACCGCAGATATTTTGACAAAAGTTTTATAGAAATGTTCCTTGAGTCGTCTTGTATCATGTATGATTTTATTCCACTGCTGATCTCTAGCTCGGCTGGATTGAATATATCGAGGTATTGTCATAGCCCTTGTGTCGTTGTCAGGCAAAACACTTTATCATGTTTCTGTTATTTCTGAAGATATTTACTTCAAACTTGAACTAGAAGTTAATGATCACAAGGGGTATCCTTACAACAAGGACAGGTAACTTTCAAAATATTTTTGACATAGTTACGCCTTTATTTAGACTTTGAATTTTCAAAATCTTTGACAGTTTATTATACATGTATGTACCTATGTCCTTGATAAAGATATTTACTTCAAACATGGACTATTTGTTTACTATGAGATGGTGAACTTACACAACAGAGGCAGGTACCCATCATTTTTGACAGGGCTATGCCTCTAGGGCTCTTTTCTTAGAATTTTTACTAAAAGCACCTGCATACGGTGCTCTTTATATTTGTGGCCATATCAACCAAAATGCAATTTAAATAAAAACAAATACTGAAAAATGATCTTCTCAAAAGCCATACGCTGTGTGAAGCTGGAACTTTATGAAATTAATTATCATATGATATTAGCCCTTACAGAGTTTGCGTTTTTCTCTGCCATTGTACAAAGGACATGGTTGACATGGCAACTTAAAGTTACCATATACTGAAAATGGAAAAAAATGAGAGAAATATGGGGTGCATTGCTAGGCCATTGTGGAATGTTTGCACCTTTCCAGAAATGTTCCCCGAGTTGTCTCCAGCAAAGTGTGTGTGTATGTGCCATGCCCTGAGAAAAGGGGGCCTAATGCATCATTTTCGCCATTAGTCAATTGTCTGTATGTCCAAGAACCAGTCTACCTCATGAATCAGTTAGTTGTACTAAAAAGTGGCTATTATGGATCCATGATTATGTGATGGCTGAATCGGTACAATGCATCACGGAGATGCATTAAGCCTCCTTTTGCCAGAGCATGACTCATTTTTGCACAATACTCATGTTGATTGGTGACCATTGCAACCACCCCCCCCCCCCCCCCAAAAAAAAAAAAAAAAAAAAAAAAAAAATAAAAGGAAAAGAAGAATTTATTCGAAAATAATCTCCTTTGAATCCTTAAAGACCATGAGGCCAAGACTTTACGAAAATACTAATTATAGTAGCTTTTACAAATTTATGTTTTTCCATTCTGTTGTCAACTTTACAGACTGTCAGTGTTAGCCTATGTAGATATTTTTTAAGCCTGTACAAACGTGATAGCAATTTTGATTTTGAGCTCTGTGGTCCCTGGACATCTTCCTACTTCTCCATTCCATTCTGATACCCAGGCCTTTAGCACTTCATGTCATGTTAAACGGTTTACACAATTTGTTTCTGTTTCAGTGTAGTCCCATAATAATTGTAATCATAAAGGAGAGTTCAATTTGCAAGCTGCTTCAAGAGTTCAAAGCCATGTAGGTCAAGATTTTCGCTATTTATTCAGTTTTGTAATAGTAATATATCACAAAATAAATGCTTTTAGAAGAGATGGCATCATGATACCTCACAAGGTTGTGTGATCAGTTAACGAAAGTATGGCACATTTGATAAAACTGGGTTTACAAATGAACATCGAGATGGCAAATTTTGCAGCTAGGGGGAAGCCCAAAGTGGGACATGGACATTCCTGCAGACCGATATCATCAAAACAGTGATTATGCAATTTCTGTTCTAAAAAAGTAGAGATAACAGAAAAACAAGATCTAACTAGCAAATAACAGTTTATTTTGACATCAACCAGAAGAAAATGACATGATACATGGTAAGTCATACAAAATTGAATGCAAAATTAACGAAAAAGTTTCCGAGTCAATGCGAATGCATAATTTAATCTTAAATTAATGTCACAAAGGGACATTTATCGCAGCCACAAGAGACAAATATTTTAAAGTATTGCAGCAGGAAATCATAGTTTTACCCTTTACCAAATGACAAAATTTTCGTCATGCCAAAATCAAAAGTATTTTCAGGCAAATTAATTATTATTCAAATGACGAGGTTTTCCTTTGAAATGGTAGAAAACAAAGTGAAAAAAAAAAGGAGAAAATGGTGACGACCAGCATTTTCTCCTTTTCACACAATATTTTCCAACACCTTCCTCTTCAAGGTTGTTAAAACATTGGATTTTTTGGTAAAGGATTAATAACAAAATCATATCTTTGTTTTTTCTAATCTTTACAAGACGACATTTCATGACCTTAAGAAATGTTTTTCTTATCATAACAAGATGACATTTTATGACCCTAAGAGAGAAAGTATTTGAAACTATCATGGAACTAGAGGCGCTTGAGTGCCTGTATCGCTCCACAGGCCTGATATTTCTATAATGGCGAAAAGAAGTTTTTAACAATTACCATTCAATCCTGCATTTTAGCTCACTGAAGAAAAAAGGTATGGAAAAAACTTGTGAGAAAAGAAGAAAAAAATGGTAACCAGTATTTTCTTAGTTTCCCACAATAATTTCTATCCTTTTTTATATATGTCTTACTAATTTGAAGATATGTTGTCTGCAACAGGTCCTTTCACAAACCATTTTGGGTGGGGAAACTTCAAAATATAGAAAATATGTCTTTCTCAGGGTCGTTAAAAGTTGTGATTGTGTGGTAAAGGGGTAATCTAAAAGAACAGCTAGGAGGGCAAATGAATGAATGTTATAGCAATATAGATCAACTTACATCAATACACCAGATAGAATGAAACATGCTGGCATACAATGAACACCTAATCCCTAATAATCAACTTTTCACAGTCACAGTTAGAATGTCTTCTGTGGCAAACAACACAAAATGGTCTGCAAATGCATTTACATAAATCAAATATCCTGCTCCAGGGCACAGATTAATTCTAGTGTACTGAAGTTGCGGGATCAGTTTGACTGGATAACATTAATGCCTTATCACAAATGTAAAGCCCTGTCCCACTGTGTACCAGGTCACCAGGATTTACACCCCTTCTGTCCACTCTGCATTTACTCATTAGTAGGTCAACAAACCTTTACCAGAACTACTAAAAGTGCAGAGGTTCTCTTGTTCTATATCAAAAGGACTATAAAGTACCTACAACATGGGGGTTTTGTTATTAAAATACTTTTTCTTTTTTATCTTGGCATGGTTACTCATGCTTAGTAATAAGGCAAAATTGAAAAGCTCAAGTTGTGAAAGGTGCTCAAGCTTTTATCTTATTTATGGCCAGTGATATTTTATTACTAGTACTAACTAATAGCATATCATTGGAGTAAATCGTGATCTTAATACCAAGGAAAATGTGTGGGCTTAAATAGGACAGCCCTGACTAGGTCAAGTCAATCCAATTTTCTTCCTTTTTCTTTGTTAGTCGATAAAACTAACACAATAAATAGTTTTGGAGAAGAACATTTTTTTGAAATATAAGCCTTGTCTATAAAAAATGTGTTTTTAGGTGTATCATTATTTTAAAAGGAATCTGGTATACAACCACCATAGAAACAATTTGGCAGACAACCACCATGGGAACTTACCTGCAAAACAACAATGAAATCCAATGAATAGTTTTAGAGAAGAAATTTTTCAAAGATTTTACTTTATACCATAAAAGGAAAATGAGTCTCCCATAAAAGCCATGTTTTTTGACAGATCATTTTTTTTTAAAGGAATTCTGTAAACCTGTATCTAAGGAACATTCCTGCAAAATAATAATGCTATCCAAATAGCGGTTTGGGAGGAGAAGATTTTTAAAGGTTTTTTACTTTGGTTGCCATGGCAACCAGAATTCTTCATGGAACACAATTATTTGAAGGAATTTGAAAGAGGACCACCAAAGGAACATTCCTGTGAAATTTGGTAAAAATCCAGTCAATAGTTTCTGAGGAGAAGTTTTTTAAAGAAAAAGTTTACGGACGCACGGACGGACGGACGCACGCATGACGGACACAACGCCATGACAATAGCTCGCTGGCCTTCGGCCAGTGGAGCTAAAAAGCAGAAAATGCTGGTCATGTCCTCCTTCACCTATAATATTTCCTACCATATCAAAGAGAAATCTGGTCATTTCAGCCCCACTGAACTTGTTGCCAAAAAATACTTTTCATTACTGAAGGTCTGAAGTTTTGTCCTCTGTTGAAGAGTTAATTAGCAAAAGTCATTTTGACAGACATTTAAATTGACTTGTGCTCTGACAACAGGGGGCTTAATGCATCTCTAAAATGCGTTTTACCAAGCAAGTCATCACATAGTTGTAGATTCATAAAATCTGTTTTCTCTAACAATTGACTGGATCTGGAGGTAGAATGGTCCTTTGACATGCAGATAATTGACCAATGGCAAAAAGTTTCAACCCATGTCAGCCTGCATGGACTGCACAGGCTGGCATGGGTCGATACTTTTTGCAGATGCATTAAGCCCCCTTTCCACAGAGTATGACTCCATTATAAAGTGGATTTTGACATCATACACTAGTACCGTAACTCAAAATTTAGCACTTGTTACAATGTCACACTTTCAAAGTTATACCATTGCCTATTTCACAATTTTCACATTCTATACTCGAGGCTGGACGTCCCCCAACCCTCCAAAACAAAAAAAGATGATTTTGACCAGTTAGGGCACTTTCAAAAGCTTCCTGTATAGAATCTATACAGAAGACTGCAAACTCAGCATTTGGCAGAATTATCCTGTATTAAACTAAATATAGGTGTAAACTTTTACCTGATTGAAGAATTTCTGATACATTCCTGTTGAAAGCATTTGCAACAGAAAAGTGGCCCAGAAAAGTATCTTTGATTGGGTAGAAAGTCTATGGGAAAAAAAGGGAAAATGCTTGTTACCTGCATTTTATCCTTTTCCCATAAAGGCTTCAAAGGCCCTCTTCAAATTCATTGATCCTTTACCATACAATCCCACGTTTGAAAACATTGTGGGGAAAGGACAAAATGCTGGCAATTTTCTCCTTTTTTCCATAATGATTTCTAACTTTCCAAAGACAAAGTTCAGTATTTAGGCCATAATTCATTTGTTGTCGGCAAATGCTTTCAATTTAGACCAGTTTGAAACTTTTTTGTCTTGTAAAGATAAAAATATAAAAAACCACAGGATCAGTTGGTGAAGGCATGATCTTATCGTAATGCAGCGTGAACAGATCTACCATCTGATTTCATACAAATCATTTTACTGAATTCTTTCAGAACTAACATGATAGAATGAGTTATGTGTCTTTACACACAGTTCAGATTCATGATTATCTTCAGTCTCAAAAGTTTATGATTTCACTTCAGCTTCTTTTTCCTCTTCTTTTTTTTCCTTTGGTTCCTCGACTGGTTTATTCCAGTTTTCCAGGCCTTTGGGCAAGCTGGTATCCTCTTCAAATGAACCTGAAAACAGAAAAGAGATAAAATACTGAGAATATTGAAAAGAAATCATACTGTATGTGTGTATCCTCTGAGAGTGAAAATAAATGAACTATGCTCTGTCAAAATGGGACTTAATACATCTGCTAAAAGTTTTGACCTATGTCAGCCTGTACAGTCTGTGCAGGCTGACCTGGGTCAAAACTTTTTGCTACTGGTCAATTTTCTACATGGCAAAGGACCAGTCTACCATCAGGTCCAATCGATTGTTAGCCTAAAAGGATTTTATGAACCCATAATTATGTGATGATTTGCATGGTGTAATGCATTATGGAGATGCATTAAGCTCCCTTTTGCCAGAGTCTGGCTTGGATAATAGACATTTTCAGTAAGGAAACAAACATCTGGTATGTTAATTCACCGCTTGATCTGTTCAGAGTATCTTACAGAGAGATTTTTTAGTGTAGGTCCTACACATTCTCTGTAGTCTGATCTTTATCCACAAGGCCTTTAGAACCATTTTTCAAACCAGTTTTACTTGTGTAAAACACATGCACATGTATTTGGAAAGTAATTCAACCTTTAAACTTGGGCAAGTCTTACTGTTTGATTTGTTTGATTCACAAGAGTAATGGAGATATTTGTTTAATTCACAAGAGTAATTGAGATATTTTTTTGATATTTGTTTAATGCACAGGGGTAAGTGAAATGTTTGCTTAATTCACAAGAGCAATAGAGATATTTGTTTGATATTCATACCGCTCTCAAGAGTAATAAAAATATTTGCTTCATTCACAGAGTAACGGAGATATTAATGTGATATTTGTGAAATTCACATGAGTGATTGTCTAGTTACAAGAGTAACTGAGACATTTGTTTATATCACAAGAAAAACTGAGATATTTGTTTAATTCACAATAGCAGTTGAGTATTTGTTTGATTCACTTAAGTAACTGTGAAATTTGTTTAATTCACAAGAGTAATTTGAGTAATTTATTTAATCTGCAAGGGTAATTGAGATATCTGTCTAGTTCAGAAGAGTAATTGATATTCCTATTGTACATTTGTCTAATTCACATGAGTAAATGAGATACTTGTTTAGTATATAGTCAGATAATTCTGCTATCTATGTATATTGATTACTATTGTACTAGGTCTATCTTCCTATTGCAGCAGACCTCCAGATAAAAAGGAGTGATAGTATTCTAAATCCATTATTTCTCTTCCAAACCCTATATTGTGGGTACCCATAACATGGGGTTTAGTTGAGAGTGATTAATATTTTCAATTTTGAAATCAAAATCACTCCCTCTATCTGGCGCTCTGTATTGCAGCACACCTCCATTGTCACAAGCAACTGCTCCATGTCCCTCAGTTTTTAAATAAAGTTCAAACGGTGTATTACTCTATGAGTAATTAAACTCTTTACCATAAAATGCAGTGTTTCAACAAACCCACTGAAAACATGGGGAAAAAAAAGGAGAACAATCCAAACCAGCATTTTCTCCTTTTTCCACAACCTTTTCCACCGTGTCAAAAAGTAATTCCATCATTTGAGCAACTTTTAATTCATTCTCTGCAAATCCTTTCAAATTCGACAAGTCAAAAAATTTCATTGTTTGGTAAGGAGTTAAACAAGTTACCAGTTCCTTCGACAAATTCCTCATAGGTGGTCTTCTCTGCAAATGGTCTAGGCCCGAGAAGTTCTACAATGTCAGCTTTTTCTATCTTTTCCTGATCTAATAGTTTCAATGCTACCTGTAAAATATAAAATGACAGGTGCATGTCATAATTACTTGTTTGGAAAAGTAGACAAAATCATTTAATTCCTGAACAAATGAAAAATGTAATTGACTTTGAACAATTTTCATTGATTTCTTGTTTTAAACCTTTACCTTTACCACAATATCTCAACTTTTAGCCACCCTGAGATAGAAGGCTTTTGAAAACATTGTTGGGAACATTGTTACCAGCATTTTCTCTTTTCTACCAATGCTTTCTACTCTATCTAAGACAGTTCCCACCTATTTAATCCATATTTAATTTGTCTTCTTCAAATAATTTTGATTTGGACTAGTCCACAGTTTTCTCCTCCAGTCAAGACTTAACCAGATGACAAAATTTTGGATGCCCCAAAATCATGAGCATTTGAAGATGATAAATTTATCTCAAATTATGCATTTTTTGTCAGAAAGGATAGAAAAAATTGTGGGAAAAGGAGAAAATGCTGCAAAGCAGCATTTTCTCCTTTTCACACAATGTTTTGAAAAGCTTTCTCCCTTAGGGTTGTTAAAACACAAGATTGTTTGGTACAGACCTAATGATATAGAGAATATATGGTTGGTGCCAAAATAAAGTTTATCTGGAGAGGCTTCAAAAACTGAGCTTTGTGCCAAGCTGGATAAGATCAATTTTTATCCATCTCAGCACCAACCATATATTCCATTTATTCCATTTTCAAAAAGAAAAAGCACCTTTTTATCTCTCATTTGTTTCTTTAATCATTTGTTTCTAATAGGTCCTGATACCTCACCTTGTCTTTAAGAGGTTTTCACAGCCTAAGTATGCACTTATTCTAGTGATCCGAAGAAAGCAATATTTCCTATTATATCTGGCTAGAACACCCTTATATCATCAAAAATGAGTCCATTTTCACAATTTCTAGTGTGATATTAATGTTTTCATTGTTGAATATGTCATTTTAAAGAACCATAGTTATGGTTTATCATATTAGATTCTCCAACCTTATAGCGCTTAGGAATACACAATTGCCAGATAAAGCCAAGTTTATTAGGCCACCCCTTTATTATCATGTAAGTAATGAAAACAGGATAAAACTAAATTCATGGAGTGTTCAGACAGCTTACCTTTTCTACATCTGCTTTATGTTTGGTGAGGAGTTCCTTAGTTCTTGTATAAGCACTTGATACAATATCCCTCACTTCTTTATCAATCAACTGTGCCGTTTCTTCACTGTAGGGTTTTTCCATCCTAAAACCTCCAGCATCCGAGAGGTCATAGGAGATCTGTCCAAGTTTCTCACTCATACCAAATAGCACTACCTGTATTGCAATATACAATTATACATAAAGGGTGCCCTGGGAAAATGGGATTTGTTGCACATTTGTAGTGCATTATACTAAACAAATCTCTGCATGGCATGGATCCAGTTTGTATAAAAAGTGGTTAAATCATGAGGTGTAATGGTCCGTTGACATGCCGACAGTTTCTGAAAGTTTCAATATGTCAGCCTGCATGGACTGCACAGTTTCAATGACCCTGAGGAAAGGGTCTTTTGAAAATATTGTGAGCAAAGAAGAAAATATTGGTAACAAGAATTTTCTCCTTTTCCTGCAATGTTTTCTACCCTTTAAAAGATAAATCCTAACATTTTTGCAAAATTTAAGTTCTTGTCTGAAAATGCTTTGGATCTGGGCAAGGCTAAAATTTTTATGTTTAGTAATATGTTACAGAGCAGATGTTGTGTTTGGTGCTCTAAAAGATATCAGGTATTGTTAGTTTTTCAACAATTATCGCAACTACATATTTGTTCTATGAAACAATTACACTTGTCTTCTTAAAAACACTAGTAATGGCATTTGTGAGCTTATAGGCATCTTAGTCATCTTAATTTGACTGTACAACTGTCAACATTGACACTTCATTGTCAGCTGAATTCTCGAGGGCTGCTGACTAACATTTATTCTTTTGAACCACACAATCCCATTTTTTAAGACTGGTTGATTGATTTCAATGTTATTTTGGTTATGTTGCTGTGGCCAGTGCACCAATCTATGCTTTCGTGGAGATTCTATCACCAGAACTACGCACAATATTCCTTCCAAGCCACTGGCTGCTTTCCCACATGACTATTGTCAAAACAATAGCAAATGGTGGGAGAGGAATGAATCTTGTTGCAATAACTATCATCAATCCTCGGAAAGAAATTAGCCTGTTCTCAAGTCCCGTATGCTACCGACTGAGCTATTGGGGTTCCACCCAAGTTTTTAAGACCCTGTGGGATAAAGCATTTGAAAACAGTGTGGGAAAAGTAGAAAATGCTGGTAGACAGCAGTTTCTCCTTTTTCCATAATATTTTCTACCCTATCAGAGATCTTCAGCTTTTTTTCAAACAATTTTCACTTTGTAATCTGTAGATGTTTTGAATTTAGAAGAATCTAGAATTTGTTGTTTGGGAAAGGGTTAAAAGTTATTTCATCCAAAGTTTTGTGTTTGTATACTTTGAAGGTTTTCTGGATAGAAAAATGTTTTTCTCCAGAAACTGACTTTAACTACTAAACAACAAAATTTTGAACTCAAACAAAATGAAAGCAATTGCAGATGACAAATCAAATGTGGCTAAAATGATTGGATTTGTTTCTGAAAGGTTACAAAACATGTGGGAATAATAGAAAATGTTGGTCACCATTTTCTTTTCCCACAATGTTTTCAAACGCCTTCATCCCCTGGGTAGTTAAAACTTGTGATAGTGTGGTAAAAGGTTAATTCAAATGACAGCACATCCATATATGGGTCATACTCTGGCATGAGGGGGCTTGATGCATCTCTGTGATGAATCCACAAAGCAAGGCATTATATAATTATGGATCCATAAAATCCACTTTGTTTAACAATGGAATGAATCATGAAGTAGACTGGTCCTTTGACATGTAGAAAACTGATCAATAGCAATAAGTTTCGGCCCTGGTGAGCCTGACAGTGCAGGCTGACCTGGGTTGATACTTTTTTGCAGATGCATTAACTCTGTACCACATGAGAAAAATGCAGTCTTGTCCAAATTGAAAGCATTTGCAGGCGACAATTTTACAGGTGGCTCAAATGATAGAATTTGTCTTTGATAGAATTGAAAATATTGTGGGAAAAGGATAAAATGCTGGCTACCAGCATTTTTTCCTTTTCCCACAATGTTTTCAAAAGGCTTCTTTCTCAGGGTCATTAAAACTCGCGATTGTGTGGTAAAGGGTTAAGCCCCCTTTTCAGAGAGCATGGCTCATATTATGTAGTAGGCAACCAAATGAATTGCTCAGGGGAATGCATATAAGGCCATAGTATGAGAAAATAACACATACCTGTGAGTAAGCCATTTCTGTAACTTTTTTCAAATCATCTTGTGCACCTGTTGTGACTCTACCGAAAAAGATGTCCTCAGACACGCGACCACCTAATGCCATGCACATTCTGTCAATTATCTATCAATGATATAGAGGATATATTACCTTTCACCCTTTACCACACAATCCCGAGTTTTAACAACCCTCAAAGAGAAGCCTTTTGAAAACATTGTGGGAGAAGGAGAAAATGCTGGTAACCAGCATTTTCTCCATTTCCCACAATATTTTCTACCCTTTCAAAGATAAATTCTGTCAGTCTAGTTACATTTAAAATGTCCTCTGCAAATGCCTTCAATTCGGACAAGTCTACATTTTTGTCGTTTGGTAAAGGGTTAAGTATATCCTGCTAAATAACATTTCATCCTTTTCCCATAATGTTTTCAATCATTTCAAATACAAATCTCATCATTTGAGCAAAATTTGTATGATGCTTCTGATATGGACAAGTCTAAAAATTTTTCATACATTTTTTAGATTTACTCTACCAAACAAATCTGTGTTTCAATGACCCCAAGGAACAAAGCTTTTGAAAACACTGAAAAAAAGAGAATATGCTGCTTACCAGCATTTTCTCTTTTTCAAAAAATGTTTTCCATCATTTCATAGACAAATCCAATCATTTGATCCTGATTCAACTAGTCATCTGAAAATACTTATGCTAAAAATAAATCCAATCATTTAGCAAGTTTCAGTTTGTCATCTGCAAATGCTTTCAATTTGGACAAGCATAAAATTTTATCTGGTATTGAGTGAAATCTTTACTTATCCACAAAAGTTAAGACCATCGGCAGATGACAAACTGAATGTGACTCAAACACTGAAATTTCTTTTTTGGAAGTGTCAAAAACATTATGGGAAAAGGAGAAAATGCTGGTTACCAGCATTTTCTCCTTATCCCACAATGTTTTCAAAAGCCTTCTTCCTTAGGGTTATTCTAACTCTGGACTGTGTTGTAAAGAGTTCAAACAACATAAGCAAACACTTAAGCAAACACTTACCTGCTCCTTAGAATAGAGAAATTGTTCTTTTGGAAGATATAAAGCATATCCCAGACCTTTGCCTCGTGGAATAATTGAAACCTGTAGATGAGAAAAACATAAATGGTAATGATGACGATGAATTTGGAAGACTTAGGTCCTCAGTGCTCTGCAGAGTAGTGTTCTAATGGTGTTTTACTCTTTTTTTCAGCATTATTTTAGTTATATCTTGGTGGTCAGACTTATGATAGTACCAAAACTTTTGCAATTAGATAGAAATTGACAGAAGCAAAAGATAAAAAGAATGGGCTGGCGAACAAATGAAGAATTCAGTGAAACTAATAGCAACTTATTACACACAAAGGCATAACAGATTAAAAATAACTTCATAAAACAACTTCTTTAACATTGTTTCTTGTTGTTAAAGGCCTGTAAGCTGCCAAATGTAAACAATTCAGGGGTCAAATTGCAGACAAATTTAATTCATACATTTAACAGTATGGATATTATCATCAGTCTGATAATGTGTTACCATGGAATCTGTCAAGTTCAAATTGCTGGAAATTGTATCCTGATTCTAGAACAAAAGTTGCCAGCTTTTGTTCTAGTTTTACATTTTTCTAGCATGCATTTTTCCGCCAATGACTGCAACTTTGACAGACTGCAATGTGACATTAACAGATTCATAGTATTATCTATTCTTTATGAGTTAACCCTTGTCCTGCCGTTTGTGATCAGAGATGTCTTTTGCAGAGAGGGTAAAGCAAAATCGGCCTGCACATATGTGCAGCCTGATCTTGCTATACACTCTCCGCTGTTCTATCAGTAGTTTTGGTCATATAAACCCTGCTCAATGCCAATAAACTTAATGGAATACATTTGTGTCGACATACTAAGTTCAGCAGTATAAGGATTAAGTTTGTCTGCATTTTGACCCCTGAACTGTACTCTTTTGATGGCTAGTGGGCCTTTAACAATATTTCAATTTGAACTATGTATGATTAAACTTACTTTCAATAAAGGATCGGCATATTCTAGAAACCATCCTGCAACAGCATGGCCCGCTTCGTGGTATGCAACAATTTTCTTCTCTGCAGGTTGTAACACTTGTGTTTTCTTTTCCAAACCTGAAATTAAATCCAAAGTATTACACCTTTACCAAATAGCCCTGCTTTAATAATGCTGATGAAGAAATCTTTTTAAAAGATCGTGGGAAAAGGAGATAATGCATTTTCTCCTTTCCCCACAATATTTTATACCCTTTCAAAGACAAATACTTTCACTGAGACGTATGTAATTGGACTGAAGAAAAACTTGCATAGTATAGAGTTATACATTCACCAAACAAATTCCAGTTCTTTATGTCATTGAAGTACACAAATGTTTGAAAACACTGCAAGAAAACATTCATGTTTTACCAAATTTCATCCATTGTCTGTGATTAGATTCAATTTAGATGAGTCTACATTTTGCAGTCCGATTGACAATTTACCTAACATAAAAAAGATCTTGTGATTTTCACAACCCTGTAGAATGGGATTTTGAAAACACTGAAGGAAAATGAGAAAATGCTGGTAAACAAACATATTCTCAATTTCTCACAATGCTATTCAATCTTTCAGCAGCAAAAACCATCATTCGCACTACACCCTACTTCTGGGCTGCACATGATTTCGAATGGGTGTGTTTAAAACATTATTGTCTGGTACAGCGTTTATCTTCGTATGCTTACCTGCAACAACTCTTTCTGTAGCTTTCTCGAAATCTATCATTTCTATGGAAGTCTTACTCTCTCTTGCCGCTATAAGGGCAGCTTCATTACATACATTCATTATGTCTGCACCTAAAACAGACAAAAATGTAACTGTTTAGTAACTCTTTTACCACATGACAAAATTTTTACCATTTCCAAATTTAGAGCTTTTGCAGACAACAAAATGAATTGCCTTAAATGATAAGATTTGTCACTGGAAAGGTACAAACATAGTGGAAAAAGGAGAAAATTCTGATTACCAGCATCTTCTCATTTTCCCACTATGTTTGCAAAAGGTTTCTTTTTTTGAGTAGTTAAAAGTGGGGATTGTATGGTACAGGGTTTAACTAAATCCAGAACTGAACCTAATGCAGGCTGACAAATACCCATCATAATTTCCTGTGAAAAACACATAATTCTGTTTAATAGTAGACCAGTCATAATGACATTGGCTGGCACGTAAGTTCCAATGGTTGGAAGGCATTCTTTAATTTTCCAGCCAATTTGTTTGGAAACTGTAGGAGAAATTGAATCTACGGGTTGAAAATCAGTTTCCACTATTAAGCCCCCATTTCAAGGTGGGTTTGTTAGTTTGTGAGGTGTTTGATGCCATTTTAAATATCATTTTGGTTATATTGTGGTAGCAAGAGCACCTATCCATGCTTTCCTGGAGTTTATTTTACCTGAAATTTGGACATTCTCCCCAAACGCCTGCCTTCTTTCCCACATAACTATGGTTGAAACACTGATCAGCAGTGAGAGAGGAATGAATACTGTCCCAATGACTATCATCAACCCTTGGAAAGAAATTGGCCAAGCCAAGAATTCTAACAAGCGACCCCTGTTTTCTAAGAATTTTATATACATATCAGTGTCTTGCAAAATTTTAATAAAAGCTACCGGTTATTTTTTTTTTTGTCCGCACAAAAATCATCAATTCATGAGAGGGGATTACAGCTGTGAAGATAATTAATCCTGCTGCCATGACTATCATAAATCAATAAAAAGAATGTGAATTTCTCTGTGCTAATATTCCAATCATCAACCCAGGATAACAAGCCCTTATGTTACCAACTGAGCTACCAAACTTGACAATAACTTTTCGCTTTCAATTCTGCTCAAGAGTGAAGTACCTTATAAATTATCCCTTTATCAGTCAATCCCATCTTGTCATGACCATAAGAATGAAATCTTTAAACATTTTGGGAAACTAATGCCTGTGCATCTTTTGAATTTGGACTAGTCAAAAATTGTATCCTCTGGTAAAGACTTATCATACTGTACATACCAGAAAAGCCAGGTGTGGTTGCAGCCATCTTTCTCGCTAATTCTTGTTTGTCTACTTCAGTTTTTAACTTCTGTAGATGTACTTTGAAAATGGATGCCCTGTTTTTAAAAAAAAAAAATAGTTGAATGAAATTTTCTATAATACAAGATTTTACACAGTAAACAGAATAGCTTCAACAAGGTTCTTCACTGTTTTCAAAATCAAATGAGCCATGCTCTAAGAAAAGGGCTTTTCAGGCATATCTGTGATACAATACCCCAAGCAAGCTGACGCATAATTATGGATCCATAAAACCATTTTGTCTCACAACCTACTGGATCATGAGATAGTGTGGTTCTTGGACATACAAAAAATTTACAAATGGCAAAAAGTTTCAACCCATGTCAGCCTGCCTGGACTGTGCATAGGTCAAATAAAGTTGTGCTTGCCACTCCACATGTTTATCTTATGGGGAAAAAAAGCAACACTGTAAAATCCCAAAAAGTCAATGTCCTCTCTAGCAAAAACTGATTATCTTGGATCATTTCATTTCTTCTCATCCCCCCCCCCCCCCCCCCCCCTTGGTAAACCAAATGTTCACAATGCATTTGCAGACAACCAAGTAGTTGTAACTAAAATGGTTGAAATCATATATTAAATGGAAAAATATAATGTGGAAAAAGGAGAAAATTAATTCTGGTAACCAGCATTTTCTCCTTTTCCAACAATTTTTTAAAATATCAGAAATGTTTTGATGGCTACCTGCTTTTGTTGTATGGGTTCCCCTTTTGCTAGTTAAAAACTAGTTCAAGTCTGAAGTAAATATCTTAAGTAATGACAGAGATATTATAAAATATCACAGTTTTTGCACTATGACACAGATGACGATGCAGACAAGGCTACGACAATACCTCAATGTTTTCTTCAAAACCAGCCAAGCTAATAAGATAACACACCTGTCTCTTTGTGTCTGGGAGACGAATGAAAACCAAATACGAGAATAAAACACACACCCCAAGCTGTTGTAGGGGGAAGGAATTATAATAATTAGATTACATACCTTCCTTTAATATCTGGGAGAGGAATGAAGATCTGCCTGTCAAATCGGCCAGGTCTAAGAAGGGCTTGGTCCAATATATCAACCCTGTTGGTGGCTGCAAGCACCACAATGCCACTCTGTGTTTGAAAACCTGCAAGTAAATGTATAATTTGTTTGTTTACTCTTTACCTAACAACCCCAAGAAGATGCCTTCTGAAAACATTGTGGGAAAAGGAGAAAATACTGGTAACCAGTATTTTCTCCTTTTACCACAATGTTTTCTATCCCTCTAAAGATTGTAGTCATCCTTTGTATAAGCCTTGTGTAATGTCATCGGTTAAATGCTTTCAATTTGGTTGAGTGCTAAGTTCTGTTGTTTGGTATAGAACTGTGTTTCCAGGGCCTGTATTCACCAACAATTCCAAATTGCATTCTTTGTCTTATTCTAGATTTAGAAAGAAACACAATTTTTCATTTGTGAAACTGTTTGGTTTAGCCAATCAGAAATTGTGTTACTTTGAAAATGAGAAAATTCTTGAGAATAGGACTTAAAACGATAAAAAGAATGATTGGTGAATATGGACTTAGGCTTCAACATAAAATTTTAGTGCAAGTGCCATAACATGGCATAATTCTGTACACTTCATTCCCTAAAATGCTGAATCTCAGGTGAACCATCCAAAGTTTTGTTTCTTATCGAATGCAGGCCACTGTGTGTGTCCACTCCTGATTTTACGTCAGTTCCACAGTATTTCTAGCATATCAAGGTGACAGCTCACTTATTTGTGCAGTCTGATCTTGGATCTACACTATCTGCTTTGCTGAAACAGCAAAACATAATCAACTATGAAACTGCAATCATTTGGGTCTTACTGCAGTGATGAAAATGTCTTTTGGATTTATTCAGCGCTCTAAGGATTAAAGTGTAGCCCTGTACTTACCATCCATTTCTACAAGAAGCTGATTCAGTGTATTTTCTTGTTCATTCTGCCCACCAAACGAAGCTTTGCTTCTCTTACGTCCAACAGCATCTATTTCATCTATAAACAAGATACAAGGAGCATTCTTTCTGGCCTCTGAAAACATGTCTCTCACCTGCAAAATGGTAAAAACAAAACACAAACCTAGTATCAAATGGTCCCATGCTTTCATGATCTGTGGAAGGCCTTGCATGGCTCAAAGGTAAAGTGTAGGACTCCTAACCTGGTGGCCCTTGGTCGAAGCCTTACCTAAAGCTCTGGGTTTTTCAAGGCAAGAAATTGAGAGCCCTAGTCTAGTACTGGGGAAACCAAGGAAATACATGAATATGCAAGATAGCAAACTGATTTGAGAAAAACAATGTTAAAAGTATGGTAAAACACCATTCAATCAATCATGATCTGTGGAAAAGACACAGCATTCCTTCTCTTTTTGACAATCTTTTTCTACCTTTTCAAAGGCCGACTCCATTGTTTGACCCAATTTTAATCATTTGTCTGCATCGATTTTGAACAAAGTTAATATGTCTGTTTCCTGGTAAAAAGTTAACCCTTTACCATACAATCCCGAATTTTAAAAAGTTTTGAAACAGTTTGGGAAAAGGAGAAAATCTGGTTACCAGCTTTTTCTCCTTTACCTACAATGCTTTCTACCATTTCAAGACCAACTCCATGTATTTTTCAATTCAGCTTGATTTGCATTTTCAGCATCTTTGCTCTGACTTGAAATGTTTATTTCGTGCATGGGACTTTCTTTTTAACAAACTAATTACAATACAAATAGCTTCAAAAACAGCTCCTTTTCCTTAAAACTTTTTTCAACATCACGAAAGTATTTGAAGGTCTTAGAATAGGTTTGTACAATAAATGGTTAAAAGTGAACAAGGAGACATACCCTTGAGGACCCAACTCCGACAAACATTTCACTAAACTCAGACCCTGACACTGTTATAAACGGAACACCAGCCTCACCCGCTGTTGCCTTGGCAAGCAAAGTTTTACCCGTACCCGGGGGACCAGTCAATATGGCTCCTTTTGGAATTTTAGCTCCAAGATTCACATACTGTGAAGGGTTTTTCAGAAAGTTGACAAATTCCATGATTTCAATCTTGGCTTCCTCGCATCCAGCTACATCTCTAGTGAGCAGAATGAAACAAATGAGCCATGCTCTAGCAAAAGGGGGCTTAATGCATTTCCATAATGCATTATACCAAGCAAGAAATCACCTAATTATGGTTCCATAAAGTCTGTTTTGTCAAACAACCCACTAAACCATGAGGTAGAAATAATCCCTTGACATGAAGAAAATTTAAAGATAGCGAAAAGTTTCAGCCCATGTCAGCCTGCGCGGACTGCGCAGGCTGACATGGGTTGATACTTTTCGCAAATGGATTGAGTCCCCTTTTCACAAAGCATGGCTCAAATACATAAAAGGAAAGTGATAACTTGGCTCAGAGACTCCTGAAATAAACTTGATGCCAATGCAGAGGGTGACCTTAAAAATATCCTTGATTTTGTTTTTCATTTGTATGCTGCCAGTCTACCTATCCATGCTTTTCTGGAGTTTCTCTTAGCAGTGCTATGCACGTTATTCATCCCAAGCCACTGGCTGCTGTCCCACATTTCCATTTTCAAAACATTGATCAGCAGTGAGAGAGGAATAAATTCTGTCTCAATCATTATCATCAAGCCTCAGACAGAAAATCGCCCAGCTGGCAGTTTGCACTGCCCATTCCCCTGGTTTCAAGCTTTTATGTTACAGACTGAGCTACAGGGCTTGGCAAATGTTCCTGAAATGACTACACCAGTACTATGCTACATATTTCTATCATTTAACCCTTTCCCAAACGACAAATTTTAGACTGGTCCAAATTGAAAGAGTTTGCAGACGACAATTTTAAATTGGATGCAAATGACAGAAAGGTCTCAAAAAGGGTAGAAAACACTGGGGGAAAAGGAGAAATTGCTCGTTATGAGCAATTTCTCCTTTTCCCACAGTGTTTTCAAAAGACTTGTACTGCAGACACGTGAAAACCAGGGCTTGTTTGGGAAAGGGTTAAAGGCCCAAAAGTGGCCAAAAAAATGTAGGTGTTAAAATACAATTAAATTAAAATAAAATTTAAAAGTATGGAAAATATTTTGAAGATGACAAGCTATTATTGTGTGGTCTGTCAAAGTGTTAGTCACTGGCAGAAAAATGAATTCTTAAGTCAGACAAAATGTAAACAAACGTTAGAGTGACCTAGTTTAGGAATTAATTTCTCTGCCCATGGTTAACAGTTGCACCGACCATACAATAACAGATTGTCATTCACACAATGATTTCCATACATTTAAATGCTATGATTTCAATTTAAATGGATTTTAACATCCACTATGTTTGCTTTTGGCAACTATTGTTACTATAATATTAGTGCTGGTGCTTCACTGTTTCATGCAGTGTGATTGGGTTTGTTTGTTTTTTTTTTTCATACATATATAAAAACAGAAACAGAAATTCTCTCCACATTCTTTACAAGAAATCTGACAGCTCATTTCAACATAACAACAAAAAGGCACAGAAAGAGTGCAACAAAAAAAACCCAAACGTTTACTTAACTCTTTATCAAACGAACCAACTGAAAGCATTTGCAAAGACCAAATTAAATGTAACTCAAAACATGAAATTTGTCTTTCATAGAGTAGAAAACACGCTGGGAAAAGGAGAAAACGCTGGTTACCATCATTTCTCCTTTTCCCACAATGTTTTCAAAAGGCTTCTCCCTCAAAGTTGGAATTGTGTGGTAAAGGATTAAGTCTTTACCAAATGACAAAATTTTAGACACAACCAAACTGAAACTAGAGCTGTCACTGAATGTGACTTAATACCCCCGCCAGCACTTTGACAGGAAAAAAGTGTCAAGTTCAAGGGGAGATAATTCCTCAACCAGGGGGAGTTGATGCTTGAAAATTATGTCTTGCAATTGTTCAATATATGATCAATATATGTGCAAAGTTTCAATGCAATTGAAGGAAAACTCTAGGAGGAGTTCGCGACACACAATTGCTAGTATTTTGTACACAGATGGACACACAGACACACGGTCGGACGGACGGAGAGGATGATTCCAGTATACCCCTGAAAACATTTGTTTTGCATGGGTATAATCATTTGCAGACAATTTGTCATATGAGGAAAAACAGAATAATTTTGTCTTTGAATTGGCAAAAAACATTATGGGAAAAGGAGAAAATGCTGGTTACCAGCATTTTCTCCTTTTCCCCCTATGTTTTCAAAAGCCTTCTTTCTCAGGATTGTTAAAACACCGGATTGTGTTGTTACGATTTAATTCTTTTCCACACATCAAAATTTGGACTTGTTTAAATTCAAAACACTTTCACACAACCAATTAACTGTGGTTCAAAAGAAGGGATTTGTCTTAGATAGAGTAGAAATCATTGTGGGAAAAGCAGAAAATACTGGGGACAAACATGTTTTTTTCCTATAATGTTTTCAAATGTTTTTTTTCTCAAAGTCATCAAAACTCAGGATTTTGTGGTAAAGGGCCAAACTGTCAAATGACAGTGCAATGCTGTACGTCTATGAAATATAAATGCTCATTTCACCTTACAACTTTGCAACACGACAAAATTTTCGACTTGTCACACTTGCTAGCATTTGAAGACGACAATCTAAAGGTGGTTTGATTGACTGAATATTCCTTTTAATAGCACAGAAAACACTTTTGGAATAGAATACCTGCATTATCTCATTTTCAGAGAATGCTTTCATAAGCTTCCTTTATCAGGAATGCTAAAACTTGTGGTAAAGAGTAAATCCATTCCAAAGGAACAAACTGGAGAAAATCTTTAAAATTGAAAGTCACCACAAAAGACAAAATTCAAACATAGAAAATAAAAAGAGCTATAGATCTCTGATACAGGAGAAAACATTGTAAGAAAAAAAGAAGAAAAAGCTTGTTGCCAGCATTTTCTGCTTTTGCCACATGGCTTTCATAAGCTTTTCTTAGTGTTTTTCATTCTCTGAATTGTATGGTAACGGGTTTGGAACAAGAAGTCACAAAAAGATTATATCAAAAAACCAAACTACTTACTTAAACTGTACACCACTTTCTTCCTTTTTCACAATTTTAGCAGTTGTCTTTCCAAAACCAAATATTCCAGAGGAACGCCCCCTCCTTGCAGCCCCTGGGCCTGCATTTTGCTTTAAACAAATAGGTAATACAATTTATTTCATGCTTTTCGGTAGTTTATCAAGAAATGATGGTGGATTATGCCACTATGAAATATCCTCCATGTATATATATCTAAGGTTAGTCCAGAGTCTAAATTCAGCTATTTGCATTGATCATGTGGGATGATATCGAAATAAATACTGTGATGTCATAATCATCTGATATCATGAAAATAGAACAGATATTACTGAGTTCAAAACGATCATCCAATTATTCAAACATTTTCACGGAATGTGATTGTCCAGCTTCTTAGTTTAACCCTTTACTGTACAACGCCGCCTTTTAACGAAGCCTTTTGAAGACATTGTGGGAAAAGGAGAAAATGCTGGTAACCAGCATTTTCTCCTTTTCTCACGATGTTTTCTACCCTATCAAAGAAAAATTGCACCATTTGAGCCACACTGAAATTGTCATCTGCAAATGCTTTCAATTTGGCCAAGACTAAAAAATTTGTCATCTGGTAAAGGGTTCAACACAATTTTATTCAATATAATTATTAACATATATTAATCAATTACAACAAAACATTACGAAACGGATTGGAACTGAAGCATAAAAGCTTATATAGTTCCTCTCCCTAAACAGACAGTCACATGGTACAACAATTACAGTAAATCAAATAAAATGAATATACACTTAAAATATGAACTGATTGTGAAAACTTGAGAGAGTGATGATGAAAAAAGAAATATGGAGAAAGGAATAATGGTAGGAGATTGCGCAGAAAGAAGGAGGAAATGCTTCAGAGAAAAAAAAATAAAAAAACATCTCAGAGTGTTTACCTGTACTTTACAAAAAAACAAAAAGGATCCACAGCAAAATATTTAATTAGGCACCATTAAGGCTTTTTAACTTACCATGACTGATCGAAACGAATACACAATAAAGCCAAAGATAAGGACATTCAAGGCAAAACCAAATACAGCTGACCTGGAAAAAAAACAAGAGGCCCATAAGGACCCAAGTTACTCTATTGGCAGTTATTTACCAACATATCTTATGTGAAAGAAATAGAGGATTTTATGTGAGCCCTCATGTTATACTGAAATTACTAAACAAGTTATCTAGATCTAAATGAGGCTTGCTGAGTTTTTTATCTGTTTTCGGTAACAAGTTTTGTCAGTAAAGAGTTAATGCCACTTACTACACTTACTACATGGCTTTTAACACAAAGTCAGGGGTTTATATTGAAATACTATATTATATGATGAGAAAATGATGGATATAAAAAAAGAGACAAAAAAGAAAATAATAGAAACTAAACCTAGCCCAAAATTGGTCCCACTTTTTTCACATGCCAAGAAGTATATTGAATAAATACTATTCACACCAAATATCAATGAACTCTGAGAAACAGTATTTTGACAAGTAGACTCCCCACAATTTTTTCTACTGCATAAATAAATTTTAGGGGAAACTGAAATGATACAACCCTTGCTTTACTTAAATATTCAACTCGACTGAGCATAACCATTAACATCGAAAGAAATCATGATGAATGAAAGCCAAATCTTTTCTATCCAAAGACCTTAAATAAGAATCATGCTATGTGAAAAGGAGGCTTAATGCATCTGCGAAAACTATAAACCCAGGCCAGCCTGCGCAGTCCCCGCAGGCTGACCTGGGCCTAAACTTTTCCCTATTGGTCAATTTTCTGTATGTCAAAGGACTAGTCTACCTTATGATACAGTTGGTTCTTAGACAAAATGGTTTTTATTGATCTATAATTATGTGATGAGTTGCTTCGTATAATGCATCATGGAGATGCATTAAGCCCCCTTTTGCCAGAGCATGGCTCATATACACCAACTTTGTTTCAGTGTAGTTATGACAGTCAAAGGAGAATAAATGGTAATATACTGTCACAAGAGAAACAGGTGTCACTCTGTCTAACATCAAAAACTTAACTACCTTGTCACTGATAATTAACTCTTTCAGTACCAAATATATAAATATGACCTCTTCCTGAGGCTTGAAATACCATCCATTGAAACTGAGAAAAATTTGTACCTCACAGGCTTGACAAAACAAGCGGGCAGCATAGATCAAAGATCAGACTGCATGTTCTGTGCAGTCTGATCTTGATCTATCCCATCCGCAAAAGACCATCTTTTCACCTATGGTGCTGAAATGGTTAAGCCAAACAAAAAGCTGCCATATTCTTTGCCAAATCAAAATCATAACAAAATCATAACATGAAATCTGAAAGCGTTCAACCAAAAGATCATTTTGGTCAATTCGTAGAGAATTCAAAACTGCAATTTCTGAGAAGTTTTTATTAGATTTTCAATATTTTTTAGTTTTGTAGACAGGCAACAAGAGTTTTTCATGAATCAAAACTCACTGATGAAGTTCTGGGGAGGGCCTCGCATGATCATTTCTTAGCAGACAAATTATATACGACTCAATTGGCAGATTTGTCTCTGACAGGAAAGAAAACATTGTGAGAAAAGCAGAAAATGCTGGTTACCAGCATTTTCTTCTTTTCTCATAATGTTTTCAAAAGCACTTTTTCCCAGGGTTGTTAATCGTCAGGATTATTTGGTAAAGGGTTATTCAAAAAAAAAAAAAAAAAAAATGATGATATTTATCAATATCACATTGAATGCATTATATCTCTCTTGTCTGAAAGCTTCAATAGCATCTTATAAATACAGATACATACCATTGGCTTGTTAACAAAATGTGTAACTAGTACTTTCTCCTTTTCTCATCATGCTTTCCAATGGTTCATTTAGTTGTTTAATCAACCCCTATTAACTCTTTACCACACAATAAAATTCTGAACTTCTCCATACTGTAAGTATTTACAGATGATGTTAATAAAATGTAGCTCAAAAGATAACTTTTGTCTTTGATAGGGTGGAAAACTGGAAAACTAAGAAAATGCTGGTTACCAGCATTTTCTCCTTTTCCCATAATGTTTTCAAAAGCCTTATTCTTGAGGATTATTGAAACTTGAAATTGTGTGACAGAGGGTTAAAAGAATATTAGCAGAACTACTGCTTCAAACTTGCATTTCTGGATAACTTTACCTGAACATAATGCCCAAAATCTAGTACTTACGTGGTTGGCATAGTCGTGTATTGCACCTGCACAAAATTTGCAGCATTGACACCTAAATCAACCTGTGCCTGTTCAAGATACTTCTCAAACACCTCCAGACTTCCTATACTGAACCATAACTTGGTACCAAACAGACCCTGTGTGTTCAGGAAAGTAATATATAAACCATGCTCTGTGAAAAGGAGGCTTAATGCATCTGCAAAAAGTATCGACCCAGGTCAGCCCGTGCAATCTTTTCCCTATCAGTCAATTTTCTGTATGTCTAAGGACCAACCTACTTCATGATTCAGTCAGTTGTTTTAAAAAAAAAAAGGCTATTATTGATCCACAATTATTTGATGGCTTGATTGGTACAATGCATTACAGAGATGCATTAAGCCCCCTTTTGCCAGAGCATGACTCATGTCTAAATTAGTTATCCTAGATTTGGAAGTAAAAATCCTTTGAAAGTGCACAAACAAAAAATCATGTGGCTGATATAGGACAGGCCAAATGATATTTAATACTTGTCATTACTGCATTACCTTCTCAAAAGTGTTTGCAGGAGAAAAAAAAAAAATTGTAAAACATCTGTAATCAAAAAGAGTTAGGCTGCATTAATTTACACATATGAATAATTTATAGAAAAAGGATATATTGCTCCAAAAAGTAACAGAAAGAGTCTGCTAAAAAAAGAGACAAGTGTGCTTCATGTGGGTGACATCACTTCACTGTTTGCTTTTATCAGTGAAAATTCTTACTCAAAAGAAAAGCATTCAATGTAATGAATGAATGAATGTTGTTTTATGGCGCATCGACAGCTTTGGTCATTTAGCGCGCATGTCTGTGTTAAAAGATATTAAAAATGGGATTATAAACTGAAAAAGGTTTGAATATATTTATAATAGTAAAAGAGTTGAGTTAAGAAGGATTGTGTGTGATCTTAATATGTATAAAGGACATTATTGAGTGACAGGGCAATCCCTATCATCTCAAAAGTAGCAAATATCACAGTTTATTGTAAATGCCAATCTCCTTTATGAAAGCGATAATAGATTCAACGCTGACAGAATCAAAAAGATTTTTTAAACTATCGACGCTGAAATATTTTGTACGAATTGGCTGAAAGTCAATGCAATCTAGTAGAATGTGTTTTATAGAAAAATGTGCATTGCATGGAATACATTCAGGGGCATCATCTCTGGTCAAGAGCCAGGAATGTGTGATGCGTGAATGGCCAATTCAAAGTCGTGCAATTATCACTTCTTCTCGACGAACAGACCTGTAAACGGGGTACCATTCACCAAGGGAAGGTTTTACTGAATGCAGTTTATTGAAAACATCAGCATCCCACTGGGATTGCCAAGAAGACTGGATATGTGTTAAAACAGAGGATTTAAAATCAGTGTGTGGAACTTTAAAATCTGAAATGGGCAGGTTAAGTGCAGATTTGGCAGACCTATCGGCATTTTCATTGCCTTTGATGCCTACATGACTTGGAAGCCAGCAGAACACCAATCTATTCATAGAAGAAATTTGTGAGATCCTTTCAAGTAAACTACAGATTAAGGGGTTCTCAAGTCGTTGATTTGAAAGGGCCTGTAATGTTGACAAAGAGTCCGAAAAGATAATAAAACGGTTGGAATTAGAATGTTCAGCTAGATTAAGGGCAAGATCAATAGCTTTAATTTCTGCAGAGAAGATAGAGGAATTGTTTGGAAGGCGGCACTTTAAGCTCCTTTCTCCATAAATAGCGGCAGCTGCTACAGAGTTTCCCTCTTTGGATCCATCTGTATAGATTGGTTTGAAGGAAAAATAATGCTCCTTTATCTCATTGTATCTAGCATGAAACACAGTTCTATCTGTGACAGACTTTTTGTCAGATGCAAGGTCAAATCTGAATTCTGCACTGTTAAGAGTCCATGGAGGGATTTCAGAGATTTTATAGTCGGCAATAGATTCAGTGTCTATGCCAAGGTTATCTACTATGGGCTCCATGCGGATACCAAATGGAGGAATAACATTTGGTTTCCTTTCAAAAAGACGTTTATATTGAGGTTTAAAAACAACTTTATGAGTTGGGTTAAAACGATTCGACTTCAGTTTTAAAAGATATTGAAGCGATAGTTTTTCCCTCCTGTAAGAAAGAGAAGGTTCATTAGCCTCAACATAGAGACTATTGACGGGAGAAGTTCTGAAAGCGCCGAGTACAAGACGCAGGCCTTCGTGGTGTATAGGATCAAGAATTTTAAGGCAAGATTTACGGGCTGATCCGTATACGATAGATCCATAGTCTAATTTGGAGCGAACTAAAGACCGATAAAGCCGCAAGAGGACTTTACGGTCTGCTCCCCATTCAGAATGGGCCACAACCTTTAGAAGATTAAGAGCTTTCTTGCATTTCTTTTTAAGTGCAGTGATGTGAGGAAGGAAGGAAAGCTTTCTGTCAAAGATGACTCCGAGAAATTTAAACTCAGAAACGACTTCAATTTTAGTTTTGTCCAAATACAGTTCAGGGTCTGGATGAACACCACGTAGATTACATAGGTGCATGCACTTGGTTTTGGACTTTGAAAATTTGAAGCCATTTTCTTCAGACCACGTTTGAAGTTTGTTAAGACACTGTTGAAGTTGTCTCTCAATAATATTCATATTTCGAGATCTGAAGCATATAACAAAGTCATCAACATAAAGAGAACAGTCTACACCAGGACAGATAGCTTTGACTATACTGTTTATTTTTACACTAAAAAGTGTAACAGAGAGAATACATCCTTGGGGCACACCCATCTCCTGTTCACGGGCTCCCGAGACAGTACTGCCAACTCGGACGCGGAAAAGACGTTCATCCAAGAAGGCTGAGATAAAAAGAGGAAGACGGCCTCGAAGACCAAAGTCATGTAAGTCTTTAAGAATTCCGTATTTCCAAGTCGTATCATAAGTGCTTTCAAGGTCGAAAAAGACAGATACTACATGTTGTCTATTAATAAAGGCTTCTCTTACAAAGGTTTCAAAGCGGACAAGATGATCGATGGTGCCATGTTGACGACGAAATCCATTCTGTACATCAACGATGAGGTTGTTTTTTTCTAAAAACCAGACAAGCCTGTCGTTGACCATACGTTCTAGAGTCTTGCAGAGACAACTAGTTAGAGCTATTGGACGATAGTTAGCTGGGTCACTAGCATCCTTGCCAGGTTTTGGCATAGGAATGACTAGTGCCTCTCGCCAAGACGAAGGAAAATCACCGGATTGCCAGATATCATTAAAAATATCAAGTAAAACAGAGAGAGAAGTAAAAGGTAAGTGTTTTAAAAACTGGTAATGAACTTTATCTTGGCCGGGAGGAGAATCGTGAGCTTTATACAGAGCAGATTTTAATTCTTTAAAGGTGAAGAGTTTATTATAGTGCTCTGAATTAGAAGAATTGAAATTAAAGTTTTTTCTTTTCTTCTCTGGCTTTATTCCTCTGAAACTTTTCAGAATAGTCTGCAGAGGAGGACTTTTTGCAAAAGGTGTCAGCAAGAGCATCAGCTATATCCTGGGGGGTTTCCAACGAAGTATTGTTAACATTAAGGTGACTGAGAGGGGGTTGGCCTTTGCCATTGATCTTTCTGATCATGTCCCAGGTTTTTTTAGTAGTGGTTCTACTATTTAATTTAGAGACATATTGTCTCCAAGCCTTGCGCTTACTTTCTCTAATGGTACGACGAGCCTTTGCCCTAGAAATACGGAATAAGTCATGATTTTCTTTAGTAGGCCTGAGGTTAAACTTTCTAAGGGCTTGTTTTCTGTCTCTGACCGCCTGTTTACAATCATCATTGTACCAAGGCTTGTCAGGACGTTTTGGATTTGTCGAGGTCTGAGGGACGGACTGTTTAGCTGCATCAATTAATAGGGAAGTGAAAAGTTTTGCGGGATCATCGCAATCTCCAAATTTGTCATGTGTAATGGTCTGTTCACAGAGGGTTTCAAATCTATTCCAATTGGCTTTGGAGAGCTTCCATTTCTGTGGTTTTATGCTGCTGGATGGTTGTGTAGATGAAAAGATAATAGGGAAGTGATCACTTCCACACAAATCCTCTTTCACTTTCCAAGTGAAATTGCAAAGTAAGACTGGGCTGCATAAGGTTAAATCAATAGAAGAGTAAGATCCAGTTGCTGGATGCAAGTAGGTTTTGGATTTGTTATCATTCATGAAAGATAAAGAGTTATTCGAAATGAAGTTCTCCAAATGTAAACCTCTCTGGTTAGTGTCATTGCAACCCCACATAACATTGTGACCATTAAAGTCCCCAGCAAGAATATAGGGTGATGGCAATTGGGAAATGAGATCATTCAGATTGGTCTCATTAATAGATGTGTTTGGGGGGAGATATAAAGAACATAGTGTAACGGCACTGTGTAAAGATAATCTGATGGCAACAGCTTGCAAGTTTGTGTTAAGAGAGATAACTTTATGAGGAATGTTGTTATTGACAATAATAGAAACACCACCTCTAGCTTTCTCTCCTTCGGTAAAGATTTTATTGTAAATGGAATGATATTTGACAGAAATATCATCCTCTCGCTTAAGGAAGGTTTCTTGCAGACAAACAGCAACTGGTTTGTGATCATTGATTAAAAGGGAAAGTTCGTCAGAGTTTGACTTTAGACCTCGACAATTCCACTGAATTATGGTATCCATAGTGCATGAAGAGAGTATAAAAGCTAAAGTAAAAAAAGAGGCCGTAAACCAATACATTTTAAAATAGATTAAGATTTAATTACAGTTGTCTCGGGTTTGGACGTGTGCCAAGTGTCAGTGTCCTTGTTCCAAGTATCTTTAGAAATGGACCAGATAGAGGCTTCTGAATCTGAAGCCTCACCTTCCAGATTTTCAGTATCTGCATCCATGTCCTCTAGCTCCGAAAATCTGTTGGAGGTAGGGACCGGATCATCTACTGTGACTGCTACTTCACAAGATCCATGGTTATCTTTGGACTGTGGTTTAGATTTCGAGGAAGATCTTTTTGGTGATCGGGGTACATGATAAGATTTGTTATCTTTAGGTGAAGTGCTAGATTTATTTGTAGACTGTGAAGATGGAGGTTGGGGTTTCTTAGGAGGTTGTTTTGAAGGGGCAGAAGGCTTTGAAGCTTTTTTTGAAGAAATATTTTGCGAAGAGGAAGAGGGCTTTGGGGTTTTTTGTGAAGGAATACTTTGAGAGTCTGTGGGTTTTGGGGTTGCAGAAGAGGGTTTGTTTGTTTCAGATGCAGGCTGAGTCTGAGTGGAAGGTGTTGTAACCTCGACATTGGGAACTAAGCTCTTCAACTCATTGGCCATTTCTGGAAACTTTTCAAGAAGTTTCTTTGCCAAGAGTTCACAGTTTGAGCAATGTCCTTGTGAAGATATGGGAGATGTGACTTTGGCATAAGAAGTTGCACTAGTCAGCAATGTCTCATCATTTCTCCGGTTTGTAACAATTTTTCTGGCTTCCAAGAAACTGACGTTTTCTTTAAATTTGATGGACAGAATTTCCTTCTCATCCTTCCATACTGAGCAGTTTTTCGAGAAGGTTGGATGAGAAGACTTGCAATTATAACAGAGAACTGGATTGTTGCAAGTTTTCGGATCATGGTCGGGGCCCTCAAAAGCACATTTTGGGCAAACAGGGGTGTTTGTGCAATTGCTTTCATGATGTCCATACCGCTGGCATTTATAGCAACGCAGCGGGTTTGGCACATATACATCGACATTCACCGACTGATATCCTATCTTGATGGAAGCAGGTAAGGAGGGTGTAGAGAAGGTTAAAATGTATGTGTGAGTATCTCTACGTATTCCATCTCTAAAAACAGAGATTCTTCTGACATCAGACACAGCCTGAGATTGTAGATTAGTTTTAATCTCTTCTATGGAGTCACAGTAAGACAGTTCTTTGCATCTGATGACTCCTTTGCTGGTATTCAAAGACTTATGAGGATATATTTTTACATCTAGGTTGAAAAATTTTTTGTGCCCTAAAAGATTTTTTGCCTGCTGTTGGGTAGAGCATTCAACAAGCAGGGTTTCATTTTTCAATTTCTTTACGGATTTTGGGGTACCTAAGATAGAAGAGATTGTTTTTTCTATAACAAAAGGTGAGAGCTTTGTGATAACTTTTGATGTCTTAGCTGACTCAATTACAATAAACCTAGCAAAATTTGAATGTGAAGTAAAAGGAATATCTGATTCTGAATCAGAATCTGAAAGAACGCGCTTGGGTTTTTTTGGGGTTGCCATGATAGTTGTTATTAATTCATTGCCGATGCTCCCCACCCGCCTTGGAGCCCAACAAGGGGACATGATCTGGGGAAACCAAACACAGATCATGACAAGGATACATCGGCAATATACTCGAAGTGAAAGGGCTAGACCAGACAAATGTAGGCCCTCAGAATGTCACACCAAGCATAGACTGTCTTTGGGCGGTTACAAGAGTCAATCAAATACCAACTTTCACCCGATTAGCCCATGAGCCACCGCCTTCTAGGGCATTTATTTATATCTTTGACTGAGAGGAAAAAGATCTGATATTCTTCTGTGAATTTTTGTGTATGATAAAACGATACACAGTTAAGAGAAATGCCCTAGGGCTAGGCATGACCAGCCGATTGATCAGGACGGGCCCTCCTGACCTCTCGTTTAGTCCAATTCAAGGCCAAAGTGGTGTGTTGTGAAAGCAGAACAATTCAAGGGCCATATTCTGAATCCACTCAACCACCAGGATCCCGTCATCAGACGACACGAGTTGCAGCCCACGGCAAACGGGCAGGCACAGTGGGGGGGTCTTACCCCTTCTGTAGTGCGACAGCTGGGCTATTTCTATCCCCCCGCCCAGCTGGGGGACAGCATTCAATGTATTTAATTAGTCAACCTTAATAACAAATAACTTGTACAACGGCCCGTATTAAACAACCATCCTATATTACATTCTCAGTGTAATTATGACAATATTTGATTGGCTAAACCAACTGGGTGAGCCAATTGGTTTTGCCAATCAAAAATTTCATTTCTTCTAAATCAAGTATAAGACTCCGAATGCAATTTAGAGTGATTGTAGACTACAGGCCCTCAGAATTTAAACCTTACCCCATAAGATGCTCCAGCTGCTTGGCTATTGGGTTGTAATTGTACATAGACCCACTCTTTATTATAAACAATCAATTTCTGCACCTGAAAAGAAGAAAGAGAAAAAAAAGGAATTATGTCACATGTCTATAAAAGGTCTTACAGCTCTTTACAAGAAGACAAAATTTTAGACTTGTATAAATTCAAAGCATTTGCAGGCAACAAATCATATGTAGCTTATATGATTATATTTGTCTTTGTATTTAATCCTTTGCCATATCATCTCATGTTTTCATGACCCTGCCAATTAGAGCTTTAGAAAATATTGCGGAAAAAGAAGAAAATGCTGGTGCCCAGAATTGAGCCACATTTAATTTTTCATATTCAAACATTTTCAACTTGAAAAAGTCCAAGATTTTGTTGCCTGAGAAATAATTAAAAGGCTAGAAAACATTCTGAGAAAGGAAAAAAATGCTGGTTACTAGCATTTTCTCCCAAATGTTTCCACATGTAATTTTCCTAGTGGTCTCTAAAACACAAGATTGCATGGGAAAAGGTGTATACAGATGTACATGTATAAGGGTACAGGTAACAACCTGTAGCATAATTAAAAATAAAATTATTAACTCAGACCACCTTTTCATCTCAAAAGCATTGCAATATCTGGGTTTTTGTTTATACACTCAGTAACAATGTTTTCAACATTATTTCAGTTATATCAGGATGGTAATCAAGACACACACTTGAGTACAAAAATACTTCTGACTCTGGTTACCAAATGGCAAAATCATAGCCTTGTCCGTAAGTTCTATCAGAAGCTTTTGCAGACCACAAACAAAATGAAATGTGACTCAATTGATCTCTCAGACTCAATTTATCTCTGAAAGGGTAGAAAACATTGTGGGAAAAGGTGAAAATGCTGGTTACTAGCTTTCTGAGAGGCTCAAACCCAGAGCCTCCAGGTTATGAGTCCTAAACTTTCCACTGAGCCATGCTGGACCCAGGAGAAAATACTGGTAACCAACATTTTCTCCTTTTTTCCAATGCTTTCCACCATTTCTGAGGTATTTTTCATCAGGTGTTTTGGTAATGGGTTAATGTTTGGAATATTATAAACTAGGCCTAAAACTTTATATAAGAATTTAACCCTTTACCAACAGACTTTTAGACCGATCTAAACTGAAAGCATTTGCAGACAATGGATTAAATTTAGCTCAAATGATGGAATTTGACTCTGCATTGAAGAGTACAAAACATTGTGCAAAAAAAGAGAAAATGCTGCCTACCAGCATTTTCTCCTTTCTCCACAATGTTTTCAAAAGCCTCCCCCCACAGGGTCTTCAAAATTTGGAATTTTGTGGTAAAGGGTTAAGTGAGAGAATAACAAGAGGTCCATGATGGTCCTAAATCACTCACCTGAAATGCAACTCAGCTCAGTACCATAATGCTACATGCCAAATATGAAAGCTCTAGCCCTTACGGTTTGGGACAAGAAGATTTTTAAAGATTTCCTTCTTTATCTCTATGTGAAATCCGAGACCAAGAAAATATGGCTAATTTTCACACCAGGGCCATAATTTTAAGTGTTTTAGTAGAGGGCCACTAGATTATGCTACATGCCAAATATGAAAGCTCTAGCCCTTACGGTTTGGGGCAAGAAGATTTTCAAAGATTTCCTTCTTTATCTCTATGTGAAATCCAAGACCCCACAACATAGGGCCAATTTTTAACACCAGGGCCATAATTTGAAGTATTTTGGTAGAGGGTCACTAGATGATGCTACATGCTATATATGAAAGCTCTAGCCCTTACAGTTTGGGACAAGAAGATTTTTAAAGATTTCCTTCTTTATCTATATGTGAAATCCAAGACCCCACAACATAGGGCCAATTTCCACACTAGGGCCATAATTTGAAGTAATTTGGTAGAGGGCCACTAGATGATACTACATACCATATATGAGAGCTCTAGCCCTTACGGTTTGGGACAAGAAGATTTTTAAAGATTTCTTTCTTTATCTCTATGTAAAATCCGAGAACCCACAACATAGGGCCATTTTCAACACTAGGGCCATAATTTGAAGTAGTTTGGTAGAGGGCCACTAAATGATGCTACATGCCAAATATGAAAGCTCTAGCCCTTACGGTTTGGGACAAGAAGATTTTTAAAGATTTCCTTCTTTATCTCTATGTGAAATCTAAGACCCCACAACATAGGGCCAATTTCCACACTAGGGCCATAATTTGAAGTATTTTGGTAGAGGGCCACTAGATGATACTACATACCATATATGAGAGCTCTAGCCCTTATGGTTTGGGACAAGAAGATTTTTAAAGATTTCCTTCTTTATCTCTATGTAAAATCCGAGAACCCACAACATAGGGCCATTTTCAACACTAGGGCCATAATTTGAAGTAGTTTGGTAGCGGGCCACTAGATGATGCTACATGCCAAATATGAAAGCTCTAGCCCTTACTGTTTGGGACAAGAAGATTTTTAAAGATTTCCTTCTTTATCTCTATGTGAAATCCAAGACCCCACAACATAGGGCCAATTTCCACACTAGGGCCATTATTTGAAGCATTTTGGTAGAGGGCCACTAGATGATACTACATGCCATATATGAGAGCTCTAGCCCTTATGATTTGGGACAAGAAGATTTTTAAAGATTTCCTTCTTTATCTCCATGTGAAATCCGAGAACCCACAACATAGGGCCACAATTTGAAGTATTTTGGTAGAGGCCCACTAGATGATGCTACATGCCAAATATGAAAGCTCTAACCCTTACTGTTTGGGACAAGAAGATTTTTACAGATTTCCTTCTTTATCTCTATGTGAAATCCGAGACCCCACAACATAGGGCCAATTTTTAACACCAGGGCCATAATTTGAAGTATTTTGGTAGAGGGTCACTAGATGATGCTACATGCCATATATGAAAGCTCTAGCCCTTACAGTTTGGGACAAGAAGATTTTTAAAGTTTTTTCTTTCGGTTGCCATGGCAACCAGAGTTCTTCATGGAATTCAAATCTTTGAAGTATTCTTAAAGGGCATGACCTAAGGATCATTTCTCTGAAGTTTCATTGAAATCTGATTGGCAGTTCAGGAGGAGAATATTTTTTTGTAACTGTGAATGGACGGACAGACGGACGACGGACATTGACCGATCACAATAGCTCACCTCGAGCACTTCGTGCTCAGGTGAGCTAAAAAGCTAAACTAATGATATTGGCGGACTATCATAAGGAACACATGTATGAAGTTTCACAAATTTTTGTCCAGGATTTTGAGTTGAAGATACATGTATATTGATCCTTAACAGAAATATACATGAAGCTCCTTTTTCTTATGAGACAGTATTTGATATCAAAAAGGAAAAAAATACAATAAATATTAGCAGACATCATTACGAATACCTGTATGAATTTCTATTAGTTTTTGTCAAGGATTTTAGAAGATATCTGTCCTGAAAGATGGACAAACAGATGGTCATTGATCCATGACGAAATTAAACATTTAGCCCCCTTTTTTCATGACATGGCGTTTCATGAAATAAAAACAAATAACTATTGTCTGTGGCTTGCAATAAACAATAACAAGAGGGCCATGATGGCCCTGTATCGCTCCACTGGCTTATAAATATAAACCACGAAGAAAAGTCTTCACTATATAAGCCCTTATAAAACTTTGACCTCATGGCTACAGTCTGACTAAATGGGGAAGATTGTATTAGAAGAATAACATGCCAAATGTGGGAGTTCTTGGCCTTATGGCTGGTAACAAGATGGTTTCTGAACTTTTCACTCCATAAACCCATGTAAAACTTGTGATCCCTGGTGCAGGGCCAAACTTGATCCTAGAGCTGTAACTTGGGCCCTCTTTGTAACTGTCCACTAAATAATGCTATAATTATATGCAAAATTTGGTAGCCTAAGCCTTATGGCTATGTACACCAAGATTTAAAAGTTTTCCCTATGTAAGCCTATGTAAATCTTGTGAACCCCCCCTCCAAGTATGAGGCCAAATTGACCCCAGGACTATACTTTGGGCACTTTTGGTAGACTCCAACTAGATCAAGCTAAATGCCAAATTTGGTAGCTCTAGGCCTTATGGTTTCAGACAAGAAGATATTTAAAGTTTTCTCTATATAAGCCTATGTATAAAACTTGTGACCCCTGGGGAAGAGCCAATTTTGACCCCAGGGCTATAATTTCAAGAAACATGATAGAGGTCTACTACATAAAGCTACATGCCAAATTTGGTAGCCCTATGCCTTATGGTTTCAGACAAGAAGATTTTTAAAGTTTTCTCTATATAAGCCTATGTAAAACTTGTGACCCCTGGGGAAGAGCCAATTTTGACCCCAGGGCTATAATTTCAAGAAACATGATAGAGGTCTACTACATAAAGCTACATGCCAAATTTGGTAGCCCTATGCCTTATGGTTTCAGACAAGAAGATTTTTAAAGTTTTCTCTATATAAGCCTATGTAAAACTTGTGACCCCTGGGGCAGAGCCAATTTTGACCCCAGGGCTATAATTTGAAGAAACTTGATAGAGGTCTACTACATAAAGCTACATGCCAAATTTGGTAGCCCTATGCCTTATGGTTTCAGACAAGAAGATTTTTAAAGATTTCCAATATTTTTCAGTTTTGTTGCCATGGCAACCAGAGTTTTTGAAGGAATCAAATTCTTTCAAGAAATTCTGAAGAGGACCATGTCAGGATCATTTCTGTGAAGTTTCGTGAAAATCGGATGGGTAGTTTCAGAGAAGAATATGTTTGAAATAAAAGTTAACGCACGGACGGACGGACGACCGGACGGACGGACGGACGCACGCACGACGGACACCGGGCCATGACATAAGCCCGCTGGCCTTCGGCCAGTGGAGCTAAAAAGATGAAGTTTCATGACATTTTGTCCTGTAGTTAAAGAGATACTGGTCCACAATGAAAATATACGTCAAGCCCCCTTTTTCCATGACACAGCAATAACTGGTCCTATTAGACCTACAATCAAACTCATTCGAGATCTTACAGTCATATATATTTTGACCAAGTTTGGTGCTGATTGGTTTAAATTTGTAGATGCTAGAGTGTAAACAAAGTCAAATGTAGCAATTTTTTTAATTCAAGGGCAAATAACTCCAGTTGTTCTAGTCCGATGACACCCATAATCGAACTCATCTGAGATCTTATGGTCATATACATTTAGACCAAGTTTAGTGCTGATTGGTTAATATTTGTAGATGCTAGAGTGTAAACAAAGTCAAATACAGCAATTTTTCTAATTCAAGGGCAAACAACTCCAGTCGTTCTGGTCCGATTAGACCCATAATTGAACTCATCCGAGATCTTATGGTCATATACATTTTGACCAAGTTTGGTGCTGATTGGTTGAATTTTGTAGATGCTAGAGTGTAAACAAAAAAATGTGGACAGACGGACGATGGACGGACAGTGAGTGATCACAGTAGCTCATCCTGAGCACTTTGTGCTCAGGTGAGCTAAAAACCGTCTACTTACTGTTCCTGAAGCTAAATAGTCATTCACGAAATCCTTCCATAAAATTTCTTTATAACTTGAATAATACATTAATGCACCAATAGACAGGGCTGTTACCGCGGCACTTGCTCTTGCAAAATTAGGTGGTATCTCTGGATCTCCTTCTTTCCTTTTCCTAAAATTAGGAAATTAACCCTTTACCAAACAATCAAGAGGTTTCACGACAGCTTTTGAAAACATTGTGGGAAAAGGAGAAAATGTTGTTAATAAACACTTTCTCCTTATCCTTCAATGTTTTGTTCTCTTTCAAAGACAGAATTCATTATCTTAGCTTCTTCAATTTGTTGTCTGCAGATGCTTTCTCTTTGGTCGAGTCAAAAATATTGTCATCTGGTAAAGGTTTAAACCTTTATCAGGCAATCATGTGTTGTGTTTTAACCCTTTACCAAGCAATCCCGTGTTTTCATGTCCTTGAGGAAGAGGCCTGTTGAAAACATTTTTGGAAAATGAGAAAATGCTGGTAACCAGCATTTTTTTCCTTTTCCTTTTCCCACAGTGTTTTCTACCCTGTCAAAAAACCTTAAGTTCATTTGTACCATTTTCAAATTTATCGTCTGCATAATTATGCTTTCAATTTGGGAGGGGCTAAAATTTATCGTTTGGGAAAGGGTTAACAGTCCTGAGGAAGAAAGGCTTTTGAAAACTATGTGGGAAAAGAAGAAAATACTGGTACCCAAAAAATAACCCATTACCAAACAATACTGTTTTAAAGACCCTGAGGAAAAGGGCTTTGGAAAACATTTTGGAAAAACAAGAAAATGCTGGTTAACAGAAATCAACCCAATAATAAACAATAATGTGTTTAACCCTTTACTAGGTGACAAAATTTTAGCCTTGTCCAAATTGAAAGCATTTGGAGATGACAATTTCAATGTGGCTCAAATGGTACAATTTTCTGCTTTATAGGTATAAAACATTGTGGGAAAAGGAGAAAATGCTGGTTACAAGCATTTTCTCCTTTTTCCACAATTTTTTCAAAGGCTTCTCCTTTTCCCACAATTTTTTCAAAAGGTTTCTTTCCCAGGTTTGTTAAAAGGCAGTATTGTGTGGTAAAGGGTTAAATGATCCTCTGGAAGATGGCTTTGGAAAACATTTTGAGTACGGAAGAAAATGCTGGTAACCAGGAATCAACCCATTACCAAACTGCCATGTGTTAAAAGGACCCTGAGGAAGGTCTCAGAAAACATTTTGGAACAAGCAGAAAATACTTTTTACCAATAAAGGGAAATGTTTTTGAAGATAATCTCTAAAACCTATGACATTGGTACTCATCAGTACTGTCTCTTTCTGACAGTATCAATGAGTAACAAAAACAAAGGTTTTGTGAAAGAAATAGTGATTTTAATACCAGTAGTGTGTTTCACCCAATAAGACAGAGCTCTGCATATTGTGAACAACTCACCCTTTTTCAAACTTGAAAGTAAACTCTTTCTCTGGAATCTTGAACTCATTCTTATCTGCAAACATAAAGGAAAATCGTAGAAAAAAACGAGGACAAAATAGGTCATGCTTTCCTGGAGTTTTTTTACCATTACTCCTCACAATACTTTTCCCAAGCTACTGGCTGCTTTCTCGTATGACCTTTGTCAAAATAATGATCAGTGATGAGAGAAAAATGAATCCTGTTGCAAAGACGATCATAAATCCACCGAAAGAAATTGGTCCAGCCGGGAATTGGAAGCAGCGACCTCTGGTGTCGAGTCCTGTATGCTACCAACTACTCTATACGATTCAGCGTAAGTTTTTATCTACATCATCAAATAACAGTAGTGAAATCAACTGTAGCACAACTTTATTCCTCAAAGTTCATTAGAATTATTTCACCATTCCTTACAGGCAGAACAAGTTGCTCACAGAAAAATGAATTGTAACTCACAGAAAAATGAATTGTAACAATAGAATTAATGTTGCTAACTTGAGTTCTAGGTTTGAGATTAATTTTCATTCCAATGACTGGAACTTTGAAAGAATGTCTATACCTTTTTAATAGTACTGTAAAGATAGGTCACCTTATCGCTGTATCGTGATAGGTTTGCTCCAGATAGGAACACGTCGATAGCCTATAGTTAGTTTGGTAACTATCACAGTAGCTTGTCCGACTATCGACAGTTAAAGACAGTTTTCCTCTTAAAAAGAATCTCTACTTTCAGTGTTTAGTTTAAAATTCCTGCAGATCCTTTTAACCCTTTCCCAAACAAGCCCTGGTTTTCACGTGTCTGCAGTACAAGTCTTTTGAAAACACTGTGGGAAAAGAAGAAATTGCTCGTAACGAGCAATTTCCCCTTTTCCCACAGTGCTTTCTACCCTTTTGGAGAACTTTCTGTCATTTTCATTAATTTAAAATTGTCGTCTGCAAACTCTTTCAATTTGGGCCAGTCTAAAATTCATCGTTTGGGAAAGGGTTAATATTACTGACACCGGTCTGCTGGTCATGTCAGGTAAAATTGGCAGAGGTCTGGCAAATAAACATCAGGATACAGGACAGATTGAGCAATAAGATTAAACAGTGGACATAGCCTTAATAAATTTAATGTACATGTTGTAATAAACTGTAAGATACATCAATCAAAACTTGCCTGATTTAACAGAGAGTTCTTCATGGAAAACACCTAACATTACAACTGCAACTTTTTGCATGCTGCAAAGCTGGGGTTACTCTGACAACCATCCTAGGAATGCTATTCCTCAGTAGTAAGTGATGGACCAAGCATACTGCCGCCTAAATGTACCACTGCTTTACATGTATAACTTTGGGTCTTAGCTTACCACATACACATATACAGAATGAATTACTGTAATTCGCCAATGTGTTTGGACACCCTAATAGTTCGGACACGGTTAAAAATTTTCAAAAATAATTTATTTTGAGTCCTTACACCGGACAGTCCAAAAAATGAATTTTCCTATATATTCGGACAGCTGTAACATTAATTTTCGAAAAAATCAGCCAGTAAATACATGTTTTTTTTTTTTAGAAAATGTTTCCGATAATGATCAGCTGCATATTTGCACATTTCTGCATCGCTGATATTCATCGCTATGAACATGAATTCCTTAAGAGTCAAGTAACTCAGCGGTTATTTTAAGTCATGAAATCAGACAAAAAAAAAAAGGAAAACAACAAGGTTGTCTTTGTTGAAAATTTCTAACAAAAACAGAAAAGTGTAGATTTAGATCAGAGATCAGACCAAACATTCTGCCTAGTGTGATCTTGATCTACATAGGCCGCTCAAGCAACTAGTTTTGAAAGGTGCTTGAAGAGTTTACTGTTTCTCGGCTTTTTGGTGTTGTGCAAGCAGTTTTTTCCTTTTTTCGTAACGTTTTCAAAAGGCACCTGCAGAATCGTGAAATTGTCCAGCCATAAACAATATTAAAATATTTATAAGTACCAAACCTCATTGTTTCTTTCCTTTATTTATCAGTATTAAATCCATTTATATATAAAACTACATCTCTAATGCAATAATTGTCATATGCATTCCTTTTTATTTTGGTTATTTTGGTTGCAAGGAATCTTTTCGAAGGAAAAAAACTGGCATTTTCTTTTTTCTGCTGACTACATAAATTATGTGACAAAGCCACCCAGGTGTTCCTGAAACAACCATTACTAAATGCAAAAAGACATTACCAGGTAGTATAAAGTGGGCATGATATATGCTTATTGTGTGGTCTTTTCATGTCGATCGGAGGTCAGCATGTAGCCCGGGATAGTGTGTACAAAAACAGGTGCATTACAACCCTCTCACTCTGGATGATTTGCACGTTATGTCACTCATACCCATAATCCAAAGTTTACTGCAAGCATTTGTGTACCCACAGCAGGTGTGAAATCTTGTTGACAGATGGCTCTTTGATGATGTTAAGATGGCGGAGTTTAAAATGTTGACGTACGGTGTAGACAGAGATCATCAGATTACAGACAATGTGCAGTCTGATCTTGGATATATACCATCCAATACTAAACTATGACTTTAGAAAGCTACTGCTTTCAGGTCTAAGAAATTAAGAAATACTTAAAACACATGCCTTAAAGATTGAAAGCACACTGGAACTTTAGATATATATTACAGTTTTGACCCCCCTCATCGGTGCTATAAATAGATCTAAAGGTTCGGACACTAAAAAAAATTAATTATTTTTTTCTGTCCGAATACATTGGCGAATTACCGTAATACCATCATAATACTTAACTAGGTTTGATTTAAGGAATAAAGTGATAAACTGTTTGTTTATCCTCATAACACACTTGTATAACTATCCTTTATAAAAGCAGAAAAGTAGCCTTTTTTTATTTTAGGGTAAAAATATTACCATTACCATTTTTTCCTTCTTCTTTTGTAGGTTCTTTGGAACGTTTGTTTACTTTTCGAAAAACTTTCTCAAGCCTTGTGGACTTAGTATTGCGCATGACTGACCAGTTTTGGATTATCTGTTTAACATCCTCTCTCCCCAGGCGAGACAGAAAATGCAACCCTCTTCTGATCTGGAAAAAAAAAACAAATACAATTCTGTTAACTCCTTACCAGATGAGAATATGTGTATATTTGAACGTTTTAACTCTTTACCAAACGACAAAATTTCAGACAGGTCCAAATTGAAAGCAGTTGTAGACGACAATTTAAATGTTGCTCAGATGATGATATCTGTCTTTGATAGGGTAGAAAACATTGTGGGAAAAGGAGAAAATGCTGGTTACCAGCATTTTCTCCTTTTCCCATAATGTTTTCAAAAGGATTCTTTCTCAGGGTCGTTAAAACTCGGGATTGTGTGGGAAAGGTTAACTGAAATACAATCGCAGATGACAATTAAGATGTTGCTAAAATGATAGGGTTTGTCTCAGAAAGGGTAAAACACTTTGAGGGAAAAGGACAAAATTTTTTGGTGCAGGGATAATTCTTTACCACACCACAAAAGAGTCATCCATACTAAAAACATTTGCAGACAAATTAATGGTATAAATGATGAAATCTCTCTATAAAAGAGTAACAAACTTTGTGGAAAAAGATCCATTTCCTCTCATTTTCAACAGCTTACTCATTTATTGACTTAACCCTTTACCAAATGACAAAATTTTAGACTGGTCCAAATTGAAAGCATTTGCAGACGACAAAGGTGTACCAAGTGATGAAATTTGTCATTGAGACGTTAGAAAACATTATGGGAAAAGGAAAAAATGCTGATTACCAGCATTTTCTCCTTTTTCCACAATGTTTTCAAAAGGCCTTTTTCTCAGGGTCGTTAAAAGTCAGGATTGTATGGTAAAGGGTTAACCCTTTACTACACAATCTCAACTTTTAACGACTCTGAAAAAGAAAGATTTTGAAAATATTGCGGGAAAAGGAGAAAATGCTGATGACCAGCATTATCTCCTTTTCCCACAAAGTTTTCTACCCTTCCAAAACCAAATTTTTGAGTAACATTTATTTTGTCATCTGCAAATGCTTTCAATGGCTAGAATTTTGTCATCTGGTAAAGGTTAAGTATGGATTCAAAGCATTTTATTCACTTGTTGAATTTTATCAAAACATACAGTACACTGTTATGTCTATTTAACTTTTCCTGTTAATATGCTTTCTCTGTTTAAGTCATCTTCTCCAGAGCCAGTATATTAAATAGGCAACAAAAACAGGTTCAAGTAGGGATGTATATATGCATTGAGAAAACCTGTTAACCCTTTACCACACAGTCCTGACTTTTAACGACCCTGAAAAAGGAAGCTTTTGAAAACACTGCTGGAAAAGGAGAAAAATGCTGGTAACCATGTTTTCTATCCTATTAAGAACATATTTTGTCATTTGGGCTACCTTTGTCGTCTGTAAATGCTTTCAGTTTGGACCAATCTGAAATTTTGTCATCTGGCAAAGTGTTAGACAAATAACAAAAATAAATTTGTAAAAAAGGGAGGTTAAAAGATGTTTCAGCAATTACCTCTTTACATAACAATCCTAAGTTTTAACAACCCTGAAAAAGAAGGCTTTTTAAAACAAATGGGAAAAGGAGAAAATGAAACTAGCATTTTTCCCTTTTCCAACATTGTTTTCTTCCCAAAACCTATCATTTGAGCCACATCTTATATGTCATCTGCAAATGCTTTCAATTCTGACAAGACCAAAATTTTGTTGTTTGGTAAAGAACTAATTCTCCGAGTTCATCTTCTCATATTTATAATCTCTGTCAATAACAATGAGCCAACTATTCAATGACAAGCATCTTTACGATGCATAAAACAAGCTGTAATAAGGTTTTTATGATTAATATTGGTATGACGGGTTAAAATAGGTAGACAGCTATTACAATTGAATTTCCTCAAATTCGATCCTTGTTTCTATTCCAGTCTGTCACTGTCTAATTTAATTACATAAGATCAAGCACATTTTCATTCAGCTCACAGCTGATCAATGAACTGATAGGAAAGAAACATGGCAAATTTTTGAAAATAAATGAAATTACGTAACAAATACATAATATTTCAAATTGTTCTAATTATTGACTATATAACTGGCAATATGAATAAACATTCTTCCATACGAGAACGTTCTTAAAATTTCTTGGAAGAAAAGCTTCAGTCAAAAACTCGAGAATGGTGCAAGGTCATACCTGCACTGGTCCGACATTTTTGGCAACGGATCTTCTTAGCAGATGTTCCATTTTTCTTGAAATACAAGAATAAGTGTGTAACATTGTAATGTACTGTGCAATGATATTGACAATCCTTCAGTGTGTATAAAGTACTGATTTCATCATTAAACTTCCAGCGCCGTTACAAAACAAAATTGGACGTCTTTGATTACGAATATTCGAATTATTAGCGGTTTAGTCCTAACGCAGATTATCATCCTATTCTGATTTAAAACACCACTTTCAGGGAATTGAATTCGTTTAAAAACTTTGTAAATACTTGAATGGAAACATATCAAATTTATTTCAATCTTTTTTGAAATATCCGAATTTAAGTATAGGACAACAAACTTCCGGCCGAAATAACAACAACGAAAACACGTGAAAACCCATCAACATGAAACACGCAACAAGCAATTACTTGAAAAGGGCAGCTGAGGCTGCACAGGGTGGATTTTCAACGAGTGAAGAAAAAGGTGACGTTTGGTTTACCGAGTCCACTGGTTTTCTCGTTGGAGTGTCCCTGGGCAAGACTCTTCAGAGCCCTTGCCTTGTACTGGTGAAACCCAGGAAACACATGAATATTAGTGTTGGGCAATCGGTTTAAAATCTCAATCGATTATCGCTTTGTAATCGGAAGAGCAAACCAACTAGCTATCGATAGTACAATCGGTTTAGACTGTCACTCCATTTAACTGAGAATGACTTTTTTCTTAAAATACTGCGACAATTTTGTAAACATGACAGTCTTCATGTATTAAATTTATAAAGATGTTGTATTCTGCACTTTAATCAATATCATTCATTTTGTTCCTTATAATTTCCAAACGAGTTTAAAAAGAATCAGACATATACCTTATAGTTCAAACATTTGCAGACGACCCTCTTTCTCCCCATCCCCCCCATTTCATAAAACATTTTTTTCCACTCATGAACAGAATTTTAACTTCCACTTATTGCTTTATTCAGAAATTTGTGTAAATTCACTATTAAAATTCATTATTAAAGATAAGAAGATGGTTTGAAGTCTCTCTGATCGGACGATGCCACGTTGCTCACTATAGTGTCATGGGTTTTCGCGCTTTTTTGGCGATCTATTTTTACTTGACAATTAGTTTCTGGAGAAGTATTACTGCATGATTTGACATCATTTAGTCAGTTTAAATAGCAAGTAACTTAAAATGCTGTCACTTTACACTAGATAAAAGGAATAACACCTTTGTTACTCTGTCATAATAGACTCGCCAGCTTCATTATCATCCGGGTGTCTTTCGCATTTTATACTGATCGTGTTTAATCCATTTTTCTGCCCGCTGCACGCAAGCTAGGTTATATGAAGTTTTAGATGATAATTTCGTGCCTCAGATTGACATTTAGGCAGATATCTTTCATCGCCAAAGACAGGTCATTTCAAATTTCCACATGTCAAAACCTGGGCTCAGTTAAGCTTGCCGAGTTGTCAACTTTTGTCAAGACATTCATGGACAAAGATTCGTTTCTCATTTTTCAGCCAGTTTTCGTGTTTGTTATCTACTATGTTTAAAATCCAAGATTGTGATTAATAATAGTCACAAAACCAAGCGTTAAAAACCAGAATTCAAGTTTTGGCACCAAGCCAGCTTATCAACCGACTACAATCGATTCCGGGATTTCTCAATCGATTATCGGAATCGGAAGCCAAAACCAACTGACTTTCGACTATAGTCGATCATCGGCCCACCACTAATGAATATGCAAACTGTTACCGTGATATGCCTGAAATAATGTAAAAAGTGGCTTTAAACACCATTCATTGAATCTTTGTCCGACCTGTACATCCTTACTATATTTGGGGCCATGTCAGAATGGCCCATTTCCAAAACAGACCACTCAACCAAAACAGCAAATCAATATAGGTAACGAAAATGCCAAGCTTGTGACTTAACGATGCATAAATCATTCATTTTGTCAAAATGAACTGAATTTACTCTAATGGCCCTTATGGACGCTCCCCCTCAAATGAAAACTCCACAAGCTTTTTTTCTAACTAAAATGAGCATATTGGATCGGCAATCTATTGCAAAAGTTGAATAAATCAGCAGAAATAAACTTACGGAATCTATATAATCTTAAATACTTCTCAAATCAATATCAGTTACACCTGACTATCCAGCTACATATAATTTGTCAAGAGACTTAAAAAAACCAAGAAAGTGAAGGTATTGATGACCAGTGTCACATGTTAATTGTGAATGCAATTTAATGTCTAAATGATTCATGAACAGTAGTAAAAATCAGTAGTCTGCATTAAATACAGCGGGCTTCTCAAATGCGATGGCTTCACAGTTGGCACTGTCTAAAACCAAGACAATAATGATATTGCTGTCCTCGGAAAATTCTATGCCGTTTTACGGCTATTAACTACCCCTTTTTGGAAAATGTATTGCCTCTAGGGGGGTTAAAAAGAGACAGTACTGTATCTGTATTTAGATAAAGAAATAATGATTTACAGTAGTTTTGGTAGCAGAAAAGTTTGGTAAATTGGACGTATATTCAGGCTATCCATTTACTTAAGATTTTATTTAGTCCAAGGGACTCAATGTCACTGAAAAAGTTGAGTCCAACTGAGTTTCTTCTGAGTCCCATTTTTTTTCTGCATAAATCATCAGCTAGATATCTTAAAACTATGTGGAAAAAAAAAAACTGCCCTTTGCAAGATTTTTTTCTATTTTCGCATTTCTGTCTGTCTATCTGATGATTACAGTTTTAAAGAATTGCCTGACCCATGATTGAATTTTAAATGGATTTGCTTGCAAAACTAAAAAGTCAACTAATCACACATGAAATCTACGTTCAGAAACTAAACTGGATCATATCGATGAAACTTCATGCAAAAGGAGGAATCTGTAAAATTTATTTCCATTAGCAACACATCTTGAAAAGCTGGATCTTTCAACCATTGATCTTTGAATGATTGTGAATGTTTTTTTTTTTTGCTGGGGAAGCCATCTTCAGCCTCTACATAGTACCGTTCTTTCTGTAATTCCTTTTTCTACCAGCTACTGGAACTTTGACTGTGACACATTGTCTGACTCATAATAATATTCACACTTTAAAATGGTATTAATTGAATTTATCTACATTTTTACTCCTGAATTTCGGTCACTTGTATGCCTTAACTCTTTACCAAATGACAAAATTTTAGACCAGTCCGAATTGAAAACATTTTCAGACGACAAAATAAATGTGACCCAATCATTGAAATTTGTTTTGGATAGGGTAAAAAATATTGTAGGAAAAGGAGAAAATGCTGGTAACCAGCATTTTCTCCTTTTCCCACAATGTTTTCAAAAGGCCTCTTTCTCGGGTTGTTAAACCTCGGGATTGTGTGGTAAAGAGTTAAACCCTCTACAACACAATCCTGACTTTTAATGTTCCTGATTTAAAAGCCAGTAGGAAAAGGAGAAGATGCTGGTTACTCTTTCCAAGATGTTTTCTATCCTATCAAAGACAAATTACCTCATTTGAGGCACATTTGAATTGTTGGCTGCTTACATTTTGGACTAGTCTACATTTTTCTCATGTGGGGTCCTGGTTGGTTCAGTGGTAAAGTGTAGGACTTGTGACCTGGAGGCCTTGAGTTGGAGCCTCACAGGGACCACTGGGCTTTTTGTGGGACTGTCCCTGGGCAAGACACTTTAGAGCCCTAGCATGGTACTGGTGGGACCAGGAAATACATAAATATGTGAGCTGTCACCATGATATGACTGAAATAGTGCTAAAAGCAGCATAATACATTTGATCAATCAATCATTTTGTAGTGTGATGAAGAGTTAATGTAATATTTACATTTATTATCTATCGTTACAGAAAGCTGCCTGGAAAATGTATTTGCTGAGCTAGAAGAAGATGCATTACACATATGTCAGTGTGCAGAAACAAGTGTTATTGTGGAACAGTTTATCTCTATGGCAACTGCTCAGAATCTTAATGTACTTTATGAAGCGCTAAAAGCTGAAGTAAACACTGTCTTAAGAGACAGATTTGCAAGCCATGTTTTAGAGAGTATTTTGTTGAGATCTACAAAGTTTATAACAAAAACTGAAGACACTGAAGATGAAAATGTAGAAGACTGCCAGGACCAGACAAATGATTCTGAAAATAGAGCAAGTTCCCTAGTAGACATTATCTTTCATTTATCCGACATGATTGTAGAAGACATTGGGCCATTTTTGACAGACTCATACTCGTCTCACGTTGTCCGAGCCTTGTTACAAGTTCTTGGTGGAACAAGTGTGGAATTCAAAATTAGTCGACAGAAAAAAGGTAAATTTAACTGTACAAAATTTCGTTGAAGAAGTTTTTCTGTGCCCAGTAAAGGAAGAAAAATTAACTCCTTATCAGACGGCCAAATTTTAGACAGGTCCAAATTGAAAGCTTTTACTGATGGCAAATTGAATGTGGCTAATTTGATGGAATTTTTGTGTCTCAAAGAGAGAAAACATTGTTCCAAATGGAGAAAATGCATTTTCTTCTTTTCTCACAATGTTTTCAGGAGCTTTTCTTGTCAGGGTTGTTAAAACTCTGGACTGGTTGGTAAATTGATTGAGTACTCCAGGGTCTGTGTTCACCAACCATTCTCAAGAATATTTTTAGCCTTATTCTCAAAGATTCTCGAAATTTGACAGTAACACAACATCTGATAGGTTAAACAAATGGTTTAGCCAGTCAGAAGTTGCGTTACTTTCAAATATAGAAAATTCTGGACAATAAAACTAAGAATGTTCTTAAGAAGGGTTGGTGAATACGGACCCAGGAGACAAGTTCACCAACAGTTTTGAATACTGTTCTGTTTCTCTGTCTCGAAGACAAGATATATGAATAGCTGAGACATGGCCCGTTGTAGAATTTACAATCAGAATTTAATTTCAGAATAGTTGGTAAACATGGCTCCATTGATTTTCTGATGGGGGGAGGGGGGAGAGAAAGTTAGTTGACATTTTTTAATCCTTTACCAGACGACAAAATTTTAGCCTTGTCCAAATGGAAAGCACTTGCAGATGACAATTTCATTGTGGATCAAATGGCACAATTTCTCAATGATAAAGTAGAAAACATTGTGGGAAAAGGAGAAAATGCTGGTTACCAGCATTTTCTCCTTTTCCCACAATGTTTTCACAAGGCTTCTTTTCCAGGGGTGTTAAAAGGCGGCATTGTGCGGTAAATAATGACCAGGACATGGCTGTTTACCTTTATCTGGGTAAAGAACAAAAACAAAAAAGATCCTGAGATGAAAAGATACCTGAGTTGAGACTTGAAATTCAAAACAATAGTCTGCAACTTTACCAACTTAGCTATCAAACCATTCGAAATTTTACTGGGTTAAAAATGTGAAAATTTATCATTTGTTACCTCTTTACAACCCAATCCCGACTTTTAATAACCCTGAGAAAGAAGCCCATTGAAAATATTGTGGGAAAAGGAGAAAATGCTGCTAACCAGCATTTTGTCCTTTTCCCATAATGTTTTCTACCCTGTAACAAGCATTTTCTCCCTTTCCACGATGTTTTCTACCCTTCCCAAAACAAATTTCAATTTTTGAGTCACTGCAAATGCTTTCAGTTTGAACCACCGGTACCTGAAAATGTTGTTGTTTGGTAAAGTATTTATATATTATATTATAAATACAAAAAAGAACTTGGTAATTCTTTGTTTTCTACATGTATATCTATTTCTTTCTATTTTTAGCTCACCTTAGCACAACGTGCTAAAGGTGAGCTATTGTGATCGCCCTATGTCCGGCGTCCGTCGTCCGTCGTCTGTCATCCGTCGTCCGTCGTCTGTCATCTGTCAACAATTTCTTTAAACATCTTCTTCTCCTAAACCACTGGGCCAATCTTGATGAAACTTGGCAGGGATGTTCCTTGGGTGAAGCTCTACCAAAATTGTTCAAAGAATTGAATTCCACCCACAACTGTGGTTGCCATGGCAACAAAAAGGAAAAAAAAGCAAAATCTTTGAAAATCTTCTTCTCTGAAACTAGAAGGCGCAGAGCTTTGATATTTGGTACGTAGCATCTCCTAGTGGACCTCTACCAAGTTTGTTCATTTGATGTCCCTAGGGTCAAAACTGGCCCCGCCCCGGGGGTCACAAGTTTGAGCATAGTAACAAAGAAGGAAAACTTTAAAAATCTTCTTCTCTGAAACTTGAAGGCGTAGAGCTTTGATATTTGGCATGTAGCATCTCCTAGTGGACCTCTACCAAGTTTGTTCATATGATGCCCCTGGGGTCAAAACTGGCCCCGCCCCGGGGGTCACAAGTTTCAAACATAGGAACAAAGAAGGAAAACTTTAAAAATCTTCTTCTCTAAAACTAGAAGGCATAGAGCTTTGATATTTGGCATGCAGCATCTCCTAGTAGAACTCTACCAAATTTGTTCATATGATGTCCCTGGGGTCAAAACTGGCCCTGCCCCGGGGGTCACAAGTTCAAACATAGGAACAAAGAGGGGAAACTTTAAAAATCATCTTCTCTGAAACTTGAAGGCGTAGAGCTTTGATATTTGGTATGTAGCATTGCCTAGTGGACCTATACCAAGTTTGTTCATATGATGTCCCTGGGGTCAAAACTGGCCCCACCCCGGGGGTCACAAGTTTGAGCATAGTAACAAAGAAGGAAAACTTTAAAAATCTTCTTCTCTGAAACTTGAAGGCGTAGAGCTTTGATATTTGGCATGTAGCATTTCCTAGTGGACCTCTACCAAGTTTGTTCATATGATGCCTCTGGGGTCAAAACTGGCCCCGTCCCGGGGGTCACAATTTCCAACATAGGAACAAAGAAGGAAAACTTTAAGAATCATCCTCTCTAAAACTAGAAGGCATAGAGCTTTGATATTTGGCATGAAGCATCTCCTAGTGGTCCTCTACCAAGTTTGTTCATATAATGCCCTTGGGTCAAAACTGGCCCTGCCCCTGGGGTCACAAGTTCAAACATAGGAACAAAGAGGGAAAATTTTAAAAATCATCTCTCTCTGAAACTGGAAGGCGTAGAGCTTTCATATTTAGTATGTAGCATTGCCTAGTGGTCCTCTACCAAGTTTGTTCATATGATGCCCCTGGGGTCAAAACTGGCCCCGCCCCGGGGGTCACAATTTCCAACATAGGAACAAAGAATGAAAACTTTAAAAATCTTCTTCTCTGAAACAGGAAGGCATGGAGCTTTGATATGTGGTATGTAGCATCTTCTAGTGGATCTCTACCAAGTTTATGCATATGATGCCCTTGGGGCAAAAGTTGGCCCTGCCCCGGGGGTCACAAGTTCGAACATAGGAACAGAGAAGGAAAACTTTAGGAATCATCTTCTCTGAAACTGGAAGGTGTAGAGCTTTGATATTTTGTATGTAGCATCACCTAGTAGACCTCTACTAAGTTTGTTCATATGATGCCCTTGGGATCAAAACTGGCCCTGCCCCGGGGGATCACAAGTTCAAACATAGTAACAAAGAAGGAAGACTTTAATTTTTTTTTTTCTCTTAAATGGGAAGGCATAGAGCTTTGATATTTGGTATGTAGCATCTCCTAGTGGACTTCTACAAAGTTTGTTCCAGGGATGCTGCTTGGGTCAGAACTGGCCCAGCCCCTGGGGTCACAAGTTCGAACATAGGAACAAAGAAGGAAAACTTTAAAATTCTTTTTTTCTGAAACCGAAAGGTGTGGAGCTTTGATATTTGGTATCTTGCATCTCAGAGTGGACCTCTACCAAGTTTGTTCATATGATGCCCCTGGGTCAAAACTGGCCCCGCCCCAGGGGTCACAAGTTCGAACATAGGAACAAAGAAGGAAAACTTTAAATTTCTTTTTCTCTTAAACGGGAAGGTGTAGAGCTTTGATATTTGGTATGTAGCATCTCCTAGTGGACCTCTACCAAGTTTGTTCCAAGGATGCTGCTTGGGTCAAAACTGGCCCAGCCCCGGGTGTCACAAGTTCGAACATAGGAACAAAGAAGGAAAACTTCTTGAAAATTCTTCTTTAAAACTGGAAGGCGTAGAGCTTTGATATTTGGTATGTAGTGATTCTCTTCTAAGTTTGTTTGCCCATCTAAGCACAACAAGTTCATTGAGTTCAAAATTGGGTCATCTTGGGTCATAAACTAGGTCACTAGGTCAAATTAAAGAAATACCTTGTTGGTACTCTCGAGGCGACATTATTTGCTCAATTGCCTCGAAAATTAGTTAGAAAGTTTGTCTTTATAAAGTCTCACATAAGATTAATTTGGGTCAGCTTGGGTCATAAACTAGTTCACTGGGTCAATTTAAAGAAATACCTTGTTTGCACTCTGGAGGCCACATTTATTGCTCAAATGACCTGAAATTTGGCCAGAATGTTTGTCTTGATGAAATACCAGATGAGTTTGGATTTGGGTCACCTGGAACCATAAACTAGGTCACTAGGTCAAATTAAAGAAATACCTTGTGGGCACTCTAGAGGCCACATTATTTGCTTAATTGCCTTGAAAATTGGTCAGAATGTTTGTCTTTATAAAATCTCACATGACTTTGAATTTGGGTCAACTGGGGTCATAAACTAGGTCACTTGGTCAAATTAAAGAAATAGCTAGTGGGCACTCTAGAGGCCACATTTATTATTCAGTTGATTTGAAAATTGGTTAAAATGTTTCTTTTGATATAGTCCAAGACCAGTTCAAATTTGGGTCATCTGGGGTCATAATCTAGGTCACTAGGTCAAATTAAAAAAATACCTTTAGGGCACTCGAGGCAACATTTTGTGCTCAATTGACTTGAAAATTGGTCAGAATGTTTGTCTTCATGAAATCTGAGTTTGAAATTGGGTCACCTGCGGTCAAAAACTAGGTCACATGGTCAAATTAAAGAAATACCTTTAAGGCACTCTACTAAGGTGAGCGACCCAGGGCCATCATGGCCCTCTTGTTTAATTTTAAAGCCATCTTTGCATGCAAATGAAAATTAGCAGTCTTTGTTAACGTTTTTCTTAAAATCTCACAAAATTATATCTGGTTTAACCCTTTTGTACACAATCACGATGTGTAACGGCCCTGAAAGGAAAGTCTTTTGAAAACATTGAGAGAAAAGGTGAAAATGCTGGTAACCAGCAATGTTTTCTATCCTATCAAAGACAGAAATCATCAGTTTAGCAACATTTAATTTGTCGTCTGCAAATGCTTTCAATTTGGTCCAGTCCAAAATTTTGTTTTTTGATAGCGAGTTCATGTCCGTATAACCCTGTCCCATATAATCCTGTGTTTTATTATCGCTGAAGAAGAAGGTATTTGAAACATTGTTGGAAAAGGAGAAAATGCTGGTAAACAATAATTTCTCCTGTTCTGGCGACATTTTCTACCTTTTTGAGGTAAATCCTACTATTCGAGCTTCATCTAGTTTGTTGTCTGCAAATGCTGTCAGTTTGGAAGAGTCTTAAAATGTTGTCGCCTGATAGTCAAGTGACAGACTTAACTGTTCACAGGGTTAAAGAAGGAAGAACAAGGTCCACGATTCAGTGATTTTGAAGTTCCAGACACATTCAGAAAGCAACTGAAAAAAATTGGGAAACATATATTTGATATACAGCACCTGAATGGTAAGTTTATACTTTACATTGCATTATAGAGTTTTTAACATAGTAAACCCTTTACTACACAATCCCAAGTTTTGACTTCCCTGAAAGGACAGGCTTTAAAATTTGAAAAAAATGTGGGAAAAGGAGAAAATGATAACCAGCATTTTCATAGTCTACAACAATGTTTCTACCCTGTCAAAGAACCTAGGTTCATTTGTACTTTCAAATTTGTTGTCTGCATGTGCTTTCATTTTGGAAACTTTTAAAATTTATTGTCTGGTCCCAATTTTTAATGACCCTGAAGGAAAAGGCTTTTGAAAACATTGATCTACACTTTGCTACTTTGATTCATCACATAACTTGGCTGAATTAACACTTTGCCACGCAATCCCAAGTTTTAATGACTCCAAGGGGAGGGACTTTTGGAAACATTGTGGGCATTATTAGAAAATGCTCATAGCCAATATTTTCTTTTACCACAATGTTTTCTACCCTTTCAAAGATAAATTTTATCATTTATGTAACATTTATCGTCTGCAAACCATAAGGACTTGTGAATCAGGTCCCGCAATTTTCATCAAGATTCGTTGACTATTACATGAGTAATAGCCCTTTAACTCTTTACCAACGACAAAATTTTAGACTAGTCCAAATTGAAAGCATCATTCTGCAGACGACAAAATAAATGTCACTAAACAAATTGAAATATGTTTTGGGAGGGGTCGAAAACTTTAAGGGAAAAGGAGAAAATGCTGGTTACCATCATTTTCTCCTTTTCCCCCAGTGTTTTCAAAAGGCTTCTTTCCAATGGTCGTTAAAAGGCGGGATTGTGTGGTAAATGTTAAATCTTATCCAGATTCAGTGACAAGGCAACCAGTCATGGGATTAGCTGGCCCTGGCAGTTTTAGTTACGGTAACTCTGTACAACACAATTAACTCTATACCACAATCTTTTATTTTAATGATCCTGTGGAAAAAGCCTTTTGAAAACATTGTAGGAAAAGGAGAAAATGCTGGTAGCCAGCATTTTCTCCTTTTCCCACAATGTTTACCATCCTTCCAGAGCCAAATCCATCAATTGAGCGACATTTAAATTTTCACCTGCAAATCTTCGAATTTGGACAAGTCTAAATTTGTGTTGTTTGGTAGAGTTTATGTTAAGATTTCAACTGAAAGTTTTATGTATAACAAATCATTATTTTACAGCGCTGTTGCTCGATACCCATGCAAGTGCTGTGATTCAGACGTTGTTGTTAGTATGCCATAAAGTAGATGGAGACTTGTGTGGAAAATATATTAAAAAAATCATCAAACTTGCCAGGATCAGTGAGGACAGTGTTAGCAGCACCACGAAGTATGTAGAAGATTTCAGACCTTAACCCAACCATTAGGATCTCATTTTCTTTCATGGCCCAGAGGAGTAAGACTTTCAAAAACATTGTGTAAAAAGGAGAAAATGCTTGTAACTAGCAATATCTCATTCTCACTCAACCTTTTTGTAACCTTTTCAAAGACAAGTTCTATCATTTGACCAATATCTAATATGTCGTCTGTAAATTCTTTCCATTTGAACAAGTGCAGATTTTGTTGTCTTGTCAAGTATTGACCTTTTAACCCTTTACCACTCAATCCTGAGTTTTAACAACCCTGTGGAAGGCCTTTGAAAACATTGTGGAAAAAGGAGAAAATGCTGGTAACCAGCATTTTCTCCTTTTTCCACAATGTTTTCTACCACTTCAAATACAGCCATCATCATTTGAGCTACATTAAATTTGTCGTCTGCGGTTGCTTTCAATTTGGACCAGTCTAAAATTTTGCTATGTGGTAAAGGGTTAAAGGACAAAAAAGCTGGTACAGAAGAGCAATTCCAATATTTGCCATTATGGAAATTATATTTCATATCTGAATTCTTGTTGATTATCCATATTTCAAAGTTTTCAAAGTGATCTGAACATTTGTTGCAGGAGGGACTGATGATAAAGCATTTTTACTGTCTTCTAGCAGTCTGGCTCTATTGCTGTCTGTGTTTCTGTCTGTCTGTCTCTACCTCCTTGTCTTTCTGTCTATCTCTCTCTCCCTCTCCTCTCTCCCTCCTTTTCCTCTCTCCTCCCTCCTCCTCTTTGTCTCTCTCTCTCCATCCCTCCCTTTCTTCCCTCCCTCTCTCTCTCCCCCCCTCATTTCATACAAAACTGATTTTTTTTCAAAATCTTCACTATAATTTTGTGTATTTCCACTCCGTGTCACTGTAATCTATAAAAATTTGAAACATATTAAAACTCTCACTTTAGTTTTATGGTAGGATCTTTTATGGTTCAGTCTGTTTACAGTTATGGCATTCAGTATGTAAGAGGCAAGTCCTGAGATCAATTTCCATTTGAGACATTGATCATTTGGGAGTGTTCTTGGGCAGCCTAGTACCGATGAAACCATGAAAAACATGAAGGAGTGAATTGTCTCTATGATAAACCCAAACTCTTTACCAAATAACAAAAATTTGGACTAGACCAAATTGAAAGCATTTGCAGACAACATATTAAATTAGCTCAGGTGGTGATTTCTGTCTTTGACAGAACAGAAAACATTGTTGGAAAAGGAGAAAATGCTGGTTTCCAGCATTTTCTACTTTTCCAACAATGTTTCCAAAAGCCTTCTCTTTCAGGGTTGTTATAACATGGGTTTGTGTGGCAAAGGGTTAAATACTAATGAAAGTGGCCAATACAAATGATTTCAACAAATCAAATATGTATTTATTCTTTTAACATGGGCTTCATTTCCTGTATTGAACAGTCTCCCTCCAGTTACAACAGACAAAGTGGGTTCATTTCTTGTGCAACAGATTATGACATTAGCCTCCGCAGATGTGTATAGTAAACTATTTACAAAGCTGTTCAAAGGCAATTTGCTACAGTATGCCATACACCCAAAAGCCAACTTTGTTCTGCAGAGTTTACTAGGCAGTTGTATGGAAAAAGAAATAGTAAGTAACCCTAAATACATGTACATGTACATAACAGAATATTATGTTGTAGTAAATTTCCTCTGGCTTGTATTAGTTTAGAGCTGTGTTGGAAAATTGAAAGCTTGCCAGACTGAAGAGGCCTCACCACTAATCAGTTTCCTCTAGCAGCTCAAAGCCAGAACAAGCACAAGAGCCCAGTTTCACGGAAAAAACTTAAGTCTCCTAATTTACTCAAGTCCACTAACAGATTTATTTTCCCACTTAAATTGAGTTTGTTATTTGCAATGGCCCAAACCTTTGCTCACACAATGTTTCAGACCCAACGCAGGTGAATAATGGACTTAAGTCCATTATTTGGGTCAAGTCCGTTTATTTTGCTGAGTTGAGTCTAAAGTGTTAAGTCAACTCAGGATTTGAGAACTTTACTACAGTCTGTTAATGTTAGTGAAACACGTCTCATATAACAAACTCAACTAAAGTCAGAACTTGAGACCTGTAGTGGATTTGAGTAAAGTAAGAGACTTAAGTTTTTTAGTGAAACTTGGCCCAGGAAAGTTACTACAAGATATTTCTGTATATACCTACAAATTTAAACAAAAAATACATGTACATACAGAATATTGTGATGTATTAGCTTCAAGCTCCATAGAAAATGAGATATCTTGTGAGACCTTCTTGGCCTCTCGAAATACCAATTTTTCTATGCAGTTACTAAAAATCAGTACAAGACCAAGGTTACTGCAACATGATATTCCTTTTATTACATACCTGTAAATTCTATCGACAAAATTTTGTAATTATGGACAATACTAATTAAAAATGGTGAGAAGTATAAAACAGATAACATTTTAGTGGGTGCAAACTTTTTTTTTTATGAATGACAGATGAATAGTATAAAGTAAGATTTTGACCAATCCAATCAGAAACCAGGCTTAAAGTAGTCCGCCTCCAGGTTACAGCATAATACCATATTTGGAACTATATTTGATACTGGGTAGGTACAGATTTTTTTCTATCATGTGTGATTATATCTATAAATATATTTTATCTGAAAATTTGCAAAAAGCAAAAAAGTTTCGAACCATGTCAGCCTGCGCAGACTGCGCAGGCTGACATGGTTTGATCATTTTTTGCAGATGCATTCAGCTCCCTATTTATAGAGCATGGCACATATTTATTGCAAAACTACCAAATTTTGTTTTGGATTACCTTTTCTTCTCTCCACTTTCTTTTTCTAATACAGTTCAAGGAACAGTTTGAAGAACTTGAGGACAAATTTGAGGATGTGATGGCCTATGGACATTATGGTGTCATTAATGCCATCGCCAAAACCTGTCAAAAACTGGAATGTCAACAGAAACATTTCAAACAGGTATTGCTAATCTTGATGCCATTGACAAAAGTTATGTCCCTCTTCTCTTGCAGAGGGACATATATGAAATGGCCTCAAATATTTTTTAGGCCATTTCATCAGTGCTTCACTTGTAGCAGGGTTTCACCAGTGCTAGGTTCAGAGTCCTGCAGTACCATGCTCAAGGACACTCGGTCTTGGATTAACATCACCACTGATGATTGAGCGGTGGTCCGTATTCACCAACCATTGTTAAAGGCCCTGTAGCGGCCAAAGGTAAACAAAAGGGGTGGTAAACTGCATTTGAATTTAAATCATACCATTTTAAAGTATGGAAATCGTTGTGGAGATGAGAATCTGCTACTGAACGATCCATCCAAGTGTTAGTCACTGGCAGGAAAGTGAATTATAAAACTAGGTCAAAAGTTCCCAAGTCGCTCTATCTTTTGTTTACTTTTTTACCATTTTCTTTTCAGTGACTAACACTTGGACAGACCGTTCAATAACAGATTGTCATCTTGAAAATAATTAGCATACCTTGAGTGGTATAATTTCAATTTAGATGCATTTTAACACCCCATTGTTTACTTTTGGCCCCCACTGGGACTTAAAGAAGTTTCAGTCTTATTCTTAAGAATATTTTAAATATGGAAAGGGCATGATTTTTGACTTGTTGGACTATTTCTATACTCAATAGGTTTAATCAATCAGAAAATTGTGTTAGTTTCTAAATCTAGAATTAGACTTTAAATTAACAGTGTAATTTAGTATTGTCGGTGTGTACAACCCAGGACTCTATGGTACAAATCAATTACCTTAACTCTTTACCAAACGACAAAATTTTAGACTTGTCCAAATTGAAAGCATTTACAGATGACAAAATCAGTGTGACTGACATATTAAAATTTGTTTTGGGAAGGTAAGGAAACGTTGTGGGAAAAGGAGAAAATGCTGGTTACCAGCATTTTCTCCTCTTCCCACAATGTTTTCAAAAGGCTTCTTTCGCAGGGTCATTAAAAGTCGGGATTGTGTGGTAAAGGTTTAACTCTTACCAGACGACAAAATTTTAGACTAATACATATTGAAAGCATATGAAAATGACAAATTGGGCTCAAGTGATGGGATTTCTCTCTGAAAAGGTAGAATATATTGAGGGAAAAGGAGAAAATGCTGTGAACCACCATATGCTCTTCCTTTCCCACTATGCTTTCTAACCTTACAGGGACAAATTTTATCAATTGAGCCACATTTTTAGCTTGGCTGTTTTGAAGTAAAAAACCTCAAGGTATTGTCTTAGCCCTGGCATCACTGTCTGTGTGGTTTTGTGAAATCTTTGACAGTTTATAATATCTCTCTTATTACTGAAGACATTTGCTGCAAACTTTGAAAAGTTGTTAACTATCAAAAGGGGAACCTGTACAAAAAGGGCAGGTAACTGTCAAAGTTTTTTTTGACAAAGTTATGCCCCTTTCTCGACTTAGTATTTTCACTTAAAATCAAGCAAATGCAGCCTAGCATTGGCAATGGCATGCCATGTTCTTGTTTTTGTCATCTGCTGATGCTTTCAAAATGGATGAGCCTAAAATTTTATTGTCTACAATATAGATAAACAACAGAGATCCATTTTGGTCATTTTATATTTTCTTGTAGTAAATTTAAATGTTGTTTCTTTGTCATTGCAGTCTTTAATGAGCGCCCTTCATTGTCGAGATCCCCAAGGAAGACAGAAGAAACTGTTTCCTATTGCTCTGACCATGAGAACCTACGAGGTGTACTATGATCTGCCTGATGATGAGGAGACAGAGGGGGAAGAGAAGAAACCTGAAGATGTGGGGGAGGTATGTAATGTTCACATCATAAATACTTGTACTGTTTTAACCCTTTACCACACAGTTATAACGACCCTGAGAAAGAAGCCTTTTGAAAACATTGTTGGAAAAAGGAGAAAATGCTGGTAACCAGCATTTTCTCCTTTTCCCACGATGTTTTCTACCCTAATAAAGACAACTTCCATCATTTGAACCACATTTTAATTGTCGTCTGCAAATGTCTTCAATTTAGACAAGTCTACATTTTTGTTGTGTGGTAAAGAGTTAACTCATTACCACACAACAATATTTCGGATCCATTGAAATCCAATGCATTTGCAGACAACAAATTGAAGCTCGCTCAAAGAGTGGAAATTGTCTTTGAAAGAGGTGGAAACATAACCAACATTTTCTCCTTTTCCCACAATGTTTCCCAAAGTCTTTTCCCTCAGTGTTGTTAAAGCTGGGGATTGTGTGGTAAAGAGTTAACTCTTTATCAGATGACAAAATTGTAGACTTGTCAAAAATGAATGTATTTGAAGATGGTCTGTTAAATTGTGGTTAAAATAATAGATAGCATTTGTGTTTGAGAGAGTAGAAAACCTTGTGGAAAATGGAGAAAATACTGATTTCCAGTATTTTCTCCTTTTCCCACAATGTTTTCAAAACTCTCTTTCTGCAACTTGAGATTGATTGGTAAAGGTTTAAAGTTAGGAGACATCTGCAATGCTTGTGATCAGCATTTTCTCCTTTTCCTACAATGTATTCTACTCTTTCAAAGACAAATCCCATCATTTAACCCTTTACCATACAATCCCAATGTTTAATGATCCTGAAAGGAAAGCTTTTGAAAACCTTGTGGAAAAAGGAGACAGTGCTGGTAACCAGCATTTTCTCCTTTTCCCACAGTGTTTTCTATCCTTCCTAAAACAAAATTCAAATTTTAGGTCACATTTCTGTTGTCGTCTGCAATGCTTTCAATTTGGACTGCTTGAAAATTTTGGCATTTGGTACTGAGTTAAGCAACATTTGATTTGTTGTTTGTCAATTTGGAAAAATCTAAAATTTTGTTACTTGATTAAGAGATGGTTCTTGACCAAATAATCCTGATGACCCTGCTTTTGTAAACATTGTTGAAAAAAAAAAAGGAGATAATTCTGGTAATCAGTATTTTCTCCTTTTCCTACAATGTGTTCCGCCATTTCAAAGATGGATCCCAACATAGTGCTACAATTAATTTGTCCTCTGCAAATACTTTCAGTTTGGACAAGTCTAAAATTTTTGTCTCATGATAAAGAGTTAAGGCATTTATTTTCTTGAGTCATTTACTTCCTTTGTCTCTTGCTCTTGTATTTTTCTTTGACAGAATTAAAGGATTATTTTGAAATTCACACAGTAATATCTATTTCCTACTCCATATATGTTTGCAGACTCCAGATGTGACACTGAATGAAACAAACATAAATTATTTTGGCTCCCTGCTTCTACAAGAAATGCTCAAATTTACGGGAACCAAACTGGTAGTGGAAAGTTTACTTGACATGACATCTGCAGATCTATCCACAGTGTCTTGTAATTCATTCGGAAGTTATGTGTTGGAAACATTTTTCCGGAGTAAAACTGTGGCCAAAACAGCAAAGGATTCCTTTATAGATATTTGGAAGGTATACTTTAATGTCAATATTGTGTCACTTGTATCCAATCCTATATCCCAGAACAGGTGTTATAAAGTTTGGTATCATTTGTTTAACATATGTTTAGGAATGTATTGTATCTTTTACAAGATTTGAGCCATGCTCTGTGAAAAGGGGGCTTAATGCATCTGCAAAAAGTATTGATTCAGGTCAGTCTGTGCATTCCACACAGGCTGACCTTGGTTGAAACATTTTGTTATTTGTCAATTTTTTTCCTGTTAAAGGACCAGTCTACCTCGGAGTGGCTAACATCATTTTCTTCATTCATATCAGTTTTTCCAAAGTTTTCTTTTTCTTGCCGTCAAAATATTGGATAGTTTGGTAAAGAGTTGAGCATTTTTTTTTATTTACCTGTATGTTTTCTAAGTTTTCTCTTAACGATCTTAACCCTTTACTGCACAATGTCACCTTTTAACGCCCCTGGGAAAGAAGCCTTTTGAAGACATTGTGGGAAAAGGAGAAAATGCTGGTAACCAGCATTTTCTCCTTTTCCTACAATGTTTTCTACACTGTCAAAGAAAAATTGCACCATTTGAGCCACATTGAAATTGCCGTCTTTTTGTGTATTTATGCATTCACCCTGTATCACACAATCCTGAGTTTTACCAACTCTGGGGAAGAAGCCTTTTGAAAACCTTGTGGGAAAAGGAGAAAATGCTGGTATTCATCATTTTCTCCTTTTTCCACAATATTTTCTACCCTTCCAAAACAAAATCCAGTTTTCTTGTCACATTTATTTTGGCATCTACAAATATTAGCCTGCGCAAAGTTTTGTTGTTTGTGAAAAGAGTTTGACTTTATAACAAGCTGATCATTCATATGCTATAAGAATGCTTGTGTGGTTTGCTTGGAAGTTTGTTTCGGCTGGTAATGTTTCATGTTATATGTCTTGAATTATCTCTTAACCAAACGACAAAATTGTTGACTAGACCAAAATGGAAGCAGTTGCAGACGAAAAAATTTATGTTGCTCAAGTAATGATTTCTGTGTTTGATAGGGTCAGAAACATTGTGGGAAAATGAGAAAATGTTGGTCACCAGCATTTTCTCCTTTTCGCATAATGTTTTCAAAAGGCTTCTTCGTCAGGGTCATTAAAATTTGGGATGTGTGGTAAAGGATCATAATATGTGAAAATCCCGACCAACATTAAACAATGTTTTGAAATTGTATTCATGGTTCTATTCTAGACATAGAAAGTAGAACAATTAAAGATTTGCCACATCAAGTTTGGTTGAGCCAAACAGGAATTGCATTTACCTTGACGTGTAGAAAATCTTTTAGACATAGAATAAGAACAGTATTAACCTTTAAAGCACCTTTCATGACTAAAGTTGCTTTTGTGGCCAGTGTAGAATCAGACTGCACAAAATGTGCAGTTTGATTGTTGATCTACTTTGTCTGCTTTACTGAAACACTATAGACAAAAACAACTATGAAATATCAATTATTTCAGTCTTATTCCAGACTGAAAATATCTGCTGGGTTTACTGAGGGCTTTAACCCTTTACCGCACAATGACGCCTTTTGACGCCCCTGGGAAAGAAGCCTTTTAAAACATTGTGGGAAAAGGAGAAAATGCTGGTAACCAGCATTTTGTCCTTTTCCCACAATGTTTTCTACCCTATCAAAGAAACATTGCACCATTTTAGCCAAATTGAAAGTGTGGTCTGCAAATGCTTTCAATTTGGAGAAGGCTAAAATTTTGTCGTCTGGTAAAGGGTTAAAGGTTAAGAATCGTTTGTGTGAATACCGGCCCTATTTATTTAACAGGGTAAATGTGTTGAAGTAGCCTGTAACAGGATTGGTTGTCAAACAATCCAGTCGCTATGGAAACATTTCACTTTGTCACAGAAATCCTCCGTAGCCGAAGAGTTGTGTAAGGATGAGATAAAAGTACGGAGTGACCAGTATGGAAAATATGTGTACTCAACTTTTGCGCTACAGCATTTCAAAAAGCGTCCAAAAGACTGGGAGTTTATTCAACAACAGGAAGTGAAGAAAAGGAAATTATTGGCTGAAATGACTGGAAAAGGTATGAATGTATGAAAAATTCAATATCTTTTTCGAAGGATTTTCTCTTTAACATAACAATCCCTTTTTTTACAACCTTGAAGAATTAGATTTTTAAAAGATTGAGAAAAAAAGCAAGAAATCCTTGAAACAATCTTACAATGTTTTCTGCCCTTCTAAAGACAACTACCATCATTTGAGCCACATTTAATTGAGCCATGCTCTGTGAAACGGGGGCTTAATGCATCTTTGTGGCACATTATACTGATAAAGCCATCACATGTATGTAATTATGGATCCATAATATCCACTTTTTCCAACAACTTAGTTGAGAGGCAGACTGGTCCTTAGACATACAGAAAATTGACCAATAGCGAAATGTTTTGGCCCAGGTCAGCCTGCATGGACTGCGCATGCTGACCTGGGTTGATACCTTTTGCAAATGCATCAAGCCCCCTTTTAAAACAGTATGGCTCAATCATATATGCCAAAGTGAACAGTATCTTTTTTTCTCCCCATAGACATATGATTGATTTTCTTTTGCACAAATTAATTTGGCTATTTTGTGTTAATGTAGATTGAGACTCCTTCAGCTTAATTGTACTCCAAATTAGCAGTTTATCCTTTGTTGCTATGTTTATCAATAATTTGTCTCCTGTAACATTACAAAAAAGAACATGAGCCATGCTCTGGCAAAAAGGGGTTTAATGCATCTTTATGATGCATTATTCTCAGCAAGTCATCATTTACCATTAACTGTAATTTGTTTTACAATGGATTGAATCATGACGTAGAATGGTCCTTGGACATGCAGAAGAAAAATCTACCAAAACTAAAAAGTTTTGACCAAGGTCAGCCTGCGCAGTCTGTCTGACCTGGGTCAATACTTTTTGCAGATGTAGTAAACTTCATTTTGCCAGAGCATGGCTCATATCTCTGTGAGGAAGAACAATAGTTCAATCACTCTATTACCTAGAAATGCCACATAAAAGACACAAGAAGAGCACAGAAGATCAGGATTCTGTACAGAAAACAGGTTTTACATATGGAGAAAACATTGAGGTATGTACTTATATATATATTTCAGTGATTATTCTCATTAGATCTTGCACTACAAAGCAAGGGCAGGTATGCTGGAATCGGTTTGTGCATCCATCAGTAGACCCAATTTTTTTTGTCCCCTCCTTCTACAGTTTTCATCCAAATTGTGCTGAGATATTGACAGAAGCTTACATACAATTGGGTTTCATGCAACTGCTATGTTCATTATAACTGACTGACAGTTAGAGGAATTATGGCCTTTTGAATTTTTAGCTCAGCTGTTTTCGAAGATAACATCTAGGTATTGTCATAGCCTTGGCTGTCTGCATCATTGTGCAAAAACTTTGACATTTTATAATATCTCTGTCATTACTGAAGATAATTACTTCAAACTCGGGTTAGCTGTTAAAAGGGAAACCCATACAATAGGGACAGGTAACTGTCAAAATATTTTTGACATAGTTATTCTCCTTTTTCAGCTTAAAATTTTCATAAACTCTAACATTTTATGATATTTGTGTCATTACTGAAGATATTCACTTAAACATGACTAGTTTTTAACTTTCAAAAGGGGAATCCATGCAAAAAGGGCAGGTAACCACCAAAATATTTTTGACACAATTATGTTTTGTACCTTCTTATTTTTGCCATTTTTGGTGTGTGGCAGAGAATGACCATTTAATCCCATAACATGAAGAAACCCTGCTTGCATCTGCGGACAGTGTGGATCATAGTGTGCAGTCTGATCTATGACCTACATGTACATGTGTATTGATCCATATTTTGAGGTGTCTTTTTTGGATAAAACAGCCATAGCCATTTACCATATTATACGATTTTAGACTTGTACAAATTGATAGCATGAATTTTGGAGATGACAAGTGTGGTTCTAAAATGTAGGATTTGTCCTAGAAAGGGTAGAAAACATGGTGGGAAAAGGAAAAAATGCTGGTTACCAGCATTTTCTCCTTTTCCCACAATGTTTTCAAAAGCCTTCAAGTATTCAGGGTGGTAAAAACTTGGGATTGTTTGGTGAAGGGATAAGATTGCAATAATTTTAGTTTTCTAGTGACTGAAAATGAGTTCTTAACCACACTAAAAGTTTAGTTTTGCAAAGTTTTAACAGTCTCCAATCCTCGTTCTGTTGTTACACAATGTTGCAGTATGAGAAAACAGAGGATACATTGTTACAAGAAGATCCCATAGGACATAGAGGCAGAGGACAAGATGGACTACCATTTAGAAGCCGGGGCAGAGGAGATGCTAACTTCAGGGGAAGGTCAAGGGGCAGGGGAAGAGGAGATGGACAATTTAGGGGAGGCTCTAGGGGCAAGAGAGATGGAGAAGGACGTTATAGGGGAGGTTTTAGGGGCAGAGGAAGAGATGGAGAATTTAGGGGAAGGGCAAGAGGGAGAGGGGGTGAGTTTGACAGGAGAGGTCCAAGAGGTGGTGGAAATGATTATTTTGAGACTAGTGCGAGTAAGCACCACAATGAAAGAGGTAGTGGCAGGGGAAGCTTCAGAGGAAATAACTTCAGAGGGAGAGGGAGAGGGCCTAAAGGAAACAGAAGTGATGTTCAGAAAAATTTTAGTGATAACTTTGGGAAAGATAATGAAAAAGGAAAGTCAGAAAGTTTTGGTAGCCATGGAAATAAGAAAGGTGGGCATACAATACCCTGATTATTGATAGCTAAATCCTTTAACCCTTTACCACACCATCCTGAGTTTTATTGACACTGACAGAGAAGGCTTTTGAAAACATTGTGGGAAAATAAGAAAATGCTGGTAACCAGCATTTTCTCCTTTTCCCATAATGATTTATACCCTTTCATGGACATATTTAAATCAATTGATGGAATTGTCCATGAAAGGGTATAAATCATTATGGGAAAAGGAGAAAATGCTGGTTACCAGCATTTTCTTCTTTTTCCACAATGTTAAAGAATTGATTTAAATATGTCATTTGCAAATACTTTCAGTATTGGTAGGTCCAAAATTTTGCTATATGATAAAGAGTTAATATGTATGATAAAATGATGGTGTTAAAATGCTGTACTGCAGCAGTTGACTTCAAAAATAGTATGAACCAGTATAAATTTTCAATACATGAATACCTGTGAAAACAGAGCGAGAAAGGGAGAAGTTGCTATATATCATATTTCAGTGTTTTCAAAACTGTACCATTAATCTGTGGGAAAGAGATTGCTGCAGACATTTTAATTTTAGGTATACTGATAACCAATATGAATTAACCCTTTATCACACAATCCAGAGTTTTAACAACCCTGAGAAAGAGGCCTTTTGAAAACATTGTAGGAAGAGAAAATGCAGGTAACCAGCATTTTCTCCTTTTCCCACAATGTTTTCTAGTTTATCTGATACAAATCCAATCATTTGTGCCATACTTATTTTGTCATCTGCAAGTGCTTTCAAATCAGACCAGTCTAAAATTTTGTTGTTTGGTAAAGAGTTAAGTTTTAGCATGTGAACAGCTTTGAAAAGTGTGAGAAGGGGGAAGAAGTTGCCAATTATGAAGCGGTTGTCTCTTTCAGTTCCAAATGTATAAACTCAACTTTCCTAGTACAGCTGAAAGTACAATCCACTGAAATTCAGAAAGAATTTCATCTTGACTCTGTACTCAACGACAAAATTTTAGACCAGTCCAAATTGAAAGCCTTTGCAGACGATAAAATAAATGTGACTGAAAAATTGAAATTTGTTTTGAGAAGAGTAGAAAACATTGTGGGAAAAGGAGAAAATGCAGGTTACCAGCATTTTCTCTTTTTCCCACAATGTTTTCAAAACACTTCTTCCTCAGGCAGTATAGATTCTAAATCAGACTGCACATTATGTGGAGTCTGATCTTGACCTATTCTGTCCACAAAAGTTCCTGTTTTTGCCAATGGTACTGAAAGGGCTGAGAAGGTTATGGAGTATAATTTTGAAGTTAAATCTGTTGTTAAATATGTTAGTTGTCTGTGGGGTGCTGCATGGCCATTATGAAGCTGTAGAAATTGACATCTGCTCTCCCTAGGTTCAATTCTCACTAGAAGTGCCAGATTTTTGGCTTTAGTGTGCTTGGAACCAGATATTTCAGAACCCAAGCCTAGTACTGGTGAAACTCTGGGACAACAAAGCTAGGTGTCGCAACGATATAACTGAAATAGTGATGAAGGTTGCGTAAAACACAATTAGTAATTTTTTCCAGTATGATGCCTACTGTTTAAAGCTGTAATACTCTTATTGTTCAGTTCTCGGAGCTCCAGATAGAGGGAGTGACTTTGATTTCAAAACTGAAAATATTCATTATACTCCACTAAACCCTATGTTAGACGATTCTAATGAGTACCCACAACATAGGGTTCGGAAGAGAAATAATGGATTTAGAATACCATCACTCCCTCTTATCTGGAGCTCTGAATTCTACAGCAGTTGCTTGTATTTCTTTAACCCTTTACCACACAGTCCCGAGTTTTAACAACCCTCTTTAAGAGACCTTTTTAAAACATTGTGGGAAAAGGAGAAAATGCTAGTAACTAGCATTTTCTCCTTTTCCCACAATGTTTTCTACCCTTCCAAAAGCCAATTTTTATTTTTGAGTCACAATTACTTTGTCATCTGTAAAAAATTTCATTTTGGGCAAGTCTAAAAATTTTGTCGTGTTGTATAGGGTTAACTACTAACCACAAAATTGAAAGCTTTTGCAGACAACAAAGTAAGTGTGACTAAAAAATTTACATTTGTTTTTTGGAGGATGGAAAACATTGTGGGAAAAGGAGAAAATGTTGGTTACCAGCATTTTATTTTCTTTTTCCACAACATTTTCAAAAGTTCTTTTTCTCAAGGTTGCTTAACCCTTTCCCAAACAAGCCCTGGTTTTCACGTGTCTGCAGTACAAGTCATTTGAAAACACTGTGGGAAAAGGAGAAATTGCTCGTAACGAGCAATTTCTCCTTTTCCCACAGTGTTTTCTACCCTTTTTGATAACTTTCTGCCATTTTCATCAAATTTAAAATTGTCCTCTGCAAACTCTTTCAATTTGGACCAGTCCAAAATTTGTTGTTTGGGAAAGGGTTAAACTTGGGATTATGTGTTAAAGGGTTTGCATTTGAAGCTTTGATCCAGGGACTGGTACAGTTGTGATTAAAGTAAATGAGCCAAGCTCTGTGAAAAGATGGTTTAATGTATCCACGTAAGCACAGGCAAACATGGGTTGAAACTTTTGCTATTGGCAAATTTTCTGCATGTCAAAGGACCATTCTACCCCATGATTCAGCCTGTTTTTAGACAATGTGGTTTATGTTATGCAATGGTTGCTTGATACAGTGCATCATGACAATGCATTAAACTCCCTTTTACCAGAGTGCTACTCACATACATTGTACATGGACTTTGAAGTTTTATTTTACCCTCATTTGCATTCTTCACTGCTCAAGACAAATGTCCTGTGTTTTAACCCAGTGTCTTTAACAAAAATGTAAGAGTTTTGAAAACATTGTAGGAAAAGGAGAAAATGCTGGTTATCAGCATTTTCTCATTTTCCCTCTATGTCATTTTGAGAACAACATTCTTCATTTGGATTGCATGTAATGTGTCGCCAGTGCTTTCAATTTTGCCAAGTCTTAAATTTTGTTGTATTATTGAGAGTTGAAGGCCAGTTTGGTCCCCTATCCATATTTACCACATAAAACCTCCTCCAGCAGTGTATTAAACCCATGATTTATTTTCGATAATACACTAGTGTATTATCGTTTTTTTGGGTCCCGGTTCTGATAATTTTTAAGTCATGAGCGCTTGAAGCCGGAGAAACCAGCCACAGCAGGTTATACTACTACACCGTTTTGTGGAAAAATGATGTCATTGTTGCTAAGGCGTATACGCGTGGGAAGTTTTTTATTTTCACGTGTAATAAAAACCAAAAAATGCAGCTGAAGTTTTTTAAAAATCAACAAAATTGTGGAAATAGGTGGAATTATCCCCTGTAGAAACTGTTTCATTCGACTTTTGGGGTGAATGTCAAAGACCTATCTGCTTGTGTATGTACACGCTTGAAACTGAACTACAACTGTAATCGTGGATCCGTGAACGGTATAAAGGCTGAAGGTGATGATGCAGGATACTTATTTGTCTGTGATTTGTTTTATGTGATAAATAGAATCTCACATTCTTGTTTATGTATTATCATTTTTATCAAACTCGTTGACTAAAATGTATATGACGCTCGCCAAGGCTCGTGTCATATAATTTTAGTCAACTCGTTTGATAAAAATGATAATGCATAAACACTCATGTAAGATCCTCTATTTCTATTAAGGATTGTAAGAAGATTGGTGGCTTTGAATCTGTACCAGACGACAAAATTCTTGACTTCTCCTGATTGAAAGCATTTGCAGACAATAATGTATATTAAGCTCTAATGGTGGGATTTTTTGTCTGGGAGGGTAGAAAACAGTGTAGGAAATGGAGAAAATGCAGGTCGTGTGTTAAAGGGTTAGATCTGTCTACAGATGATCTGTGTTGAAAACATTTTGGGGAAAGGGAATACTTTGCTGGTACCAAACAATTTTTTCTTCATCCTTAATAGATCCACCCTCTTAGAGGACTGCAACTCGGTAGTACTCTCATATATCTTGTGTTGTATTGACTATTGTGTTTTTGCAGGTGACGCATTAATTCTCAACCACAATAGAAAAATTTGGACTTCTCCAAACAGAAAGCATTTGCAGACTATCATTTCAATGTGGCTGAAATAATGGAGTTTGTACTTTATAAGGTAGAAAACATTGTGGGAAAAGGAGAAAATGCTGGTTACCAGCATTTTCTTCTTTTCCTACAATGTTTTCAAAAGAGACTCTTCCTCAGAGTCATTAAAAGCCAGGATTGTGTGGTAAAGGGTTGAGGTAGCCCAGTTGGCATGCACAGGTCTTGAAACCTAGGGGTCATAGCTTTGCCTTAGTCTCTTGGAGATTTATTGACTTTATAAATGTGACACAATTCATTTTCTCTCAAAGCTGAACAGTATTACCAGATGTTCATGCAGGAAAGCAACCAGTGTCTGGGTCAGAAATGTTGCTCGATGTACTGTTGAAACCTCCAGGAACATATGGATAGGTGCACAGGACCTGCATTTTGACTAAAACAAGAGCAACTCATGAAGTTACCATGCTTGGGTGCGGTGCAGTTGCTTCCTCAGTGAAAATTTTAAGTTAAAAAAGGGGCATAACTGTATAAAAATATTTCAGTGTTGCCAGCTCTTGTTATATGGGTTCCTCCCTTTGATATTTAACAAGTAGCCCAACCTTGATGTAAATACCTTCAGTAATATGAGACAATGTCAAAAGTTTTTGCATGGCTACAGTGCAAAAATGTCGACCAGGCTATATACCCGCAGTAACTCAGGTTTTTGTGTGATAATGTTGAAAAAAAGCTTTAACAATTTACCAAATGATAAAAATTTTAGACTGGTCCAGAATGAAAGCATTGCAGTTGACAGATAAGATATTTCTCAAATGACAAAATTTGTCTGTGATAGGATAGAGAACATTGTGGGAAAAGGACAAAATTGCTGCTTACCAGCATTTTCTCCATTTTCCACAATGTTTTCAAGTGCCAGTTTTTTATGGATTGTTATAAGTCGCTATTGATTGGTATAGTGTTAACCCTTTACCACACAATTCCTACTTTAAACGACCTCTGTAGAAGATTGCATGTGAAAGCATTATAGGACTTTGACCTTTTCCCAATGTGACCCACAAACAATAGGGCACCTCCTTGGGTCATGAGCAACACCTGGACGAAGTTTCAGGGTCCTAGTTCAAATGACGTTTGAGTTCGAGCACGGAAATGATTTTCATAGTTCACTCATGACCTTGACCTTTGACCCACGTGACCCCAAAACAACAGGGCTCCTCCTTGGGTCATGAGCAACATTTGTAAGGGTCCTGGATCAAATGGCTTTTGAGTTAGAGCACGGAAATGAAAAGATGGATTGACAGACAGACGGACATACATGGTGAAACCCCTTTCTACTTCGTAGGTGGGGGGGTATAACAAGCAGGTGACTCAGTATCGTTGAAGTGAGAGTAGAACATGTTCTAGTTTGTTTATGTTGGACTGGAATAAAAGCCTTGAAAGAGAGTAACTCTTAACCCGACTACAATATTGTAGACTTGTCCAGATTGAAAACATTTGCAAATAACAAATACGATTCAAATCATGAGATTTGTCGGGCAGCAAGAAATTCCCAAATCTACCCAAATCTTTCCCAAATGATTATCTACCACCGTATTTGTCTTGGAAAGGGTATAAATATTGTGGGAAAAGATGAAAAAGCTGCCTACCAGCATTTCCTACTTTTCCCACAATGTTTTCCAAAGGCATCTTCTTCAGGTCATTAGAATACAGGATTGTGTGGTAAAGGTTCAACCCTTTACAGTACAAAGCCAACTTTTAACGACCCTGTGAAAGAAGCCTTTTAAAAACAATGTGGGAAAAGGAGAAAATGCTGGTAACCACAGCTGGTAACCAGCATTTTCTCCTATTCCCATGATGTTTTCTAACCTTTCAGAAACAAATCCTAACATTTGAGTCACATTTAGTTTGTCGTTTGCAAATGCTTTGAATTCTGGCCAGTCTAAAGTTCTGTCGTCTGGTAGAGTTAATGCCAAGAAGCATAATGATTGCAAGGTCAGCTGTTCCAGTCACTATGAAACAATTGAAGAAGAGTGATAATACAAAACAAACTCGCCGAGCCCTGCTGGGCAGTTCGTAGAACACTGGACTTGAAACCGAAGATCAAATTCCTAGCTCTGCAAATTTCTGTTTGTGGATAAATGATAGTCATTGAGACAGGATTCATTCCTCTCTCACCGATGATCATTCTTTTGATAGTGGTTATTGAAAAGCAGCCTGTGGTTGACTGATTGATTCGTGTTTAACACTGATTTCAACATTATTTCATTTCCCGGTATATCACAGTGGTTAGTGCACCTATCCATGCTTTCGTGGCGTTTCTTTTACCATTAGTCCACACATTCTTTCCAAGCCATATGGCTGCTTTCCCAGTAAGAGAAGAAAGAATTCTGTGGCTATTACTATCATCAATCCATTGAAAGAAATTGGCCAGGCCTGAGATCGAACCAGCTACCTCCTGTTCTTAAGTCCTGTATGCTACTGACTAAGCTACTGGGGCTCTGCAAGCAGCCAGTGGCTTGTAAAGAAAATTGTGCAAAGTGCTTTAACCATTCTTTGTCAAAAGAGGGCTTAATACAACTGCAAAAGTATCAATGCAGGTCAGGCTGCACAGTCTGACCTGGATGGAAACTTTTCGCTAATGGTAAATTTTCTGTGTGTCCAAGGACCAGTCTACCTCATGATTCAGCCGGGTTCGTATTCACCAACCATTCTTAAGAATATTCTTAAGTCTTATTCTCCAAGATTTTCTACATTTGAAAGTAACACAACTCCTGATTGGCTAAACCATTTGGTTTAGCCAATCAGGAGTTGTGTTACTTTCAAATGTAGAAAATTCTGGAGAACAAGACAAAGAACGTTCTTAAGAATGGTTGGTGAATACGAACCCAGGTTATTCGACAAAATGGATTTTATGGATCAATGATTATGTGATAACTTGTTTGGTATCATGCATCACGAACATGGATTAAACCCCTTTTTGCCAGAGCATGGTTCACTTGTAAAAGAAACAAAGGATAGCATGGTTCACTGGCCCTGGCCACTGCACTATAACTGAAATAATGTTGACCATGGTATTAAAAGTCATGCAAACAAACAAAACAAAGTCAAAAGATTACATTAACAAAATTTTAATGAAACTGGACTGCTGACAAGCACAAGCCTTTAAAAATTGATTGTGTCATGCAGAGTAATAGTCACCAAGTTTTACCCTTGACCACACTATCCCGAGTATTTACAACCCTGAGGAAGAAGGCTTATGAAAACATTGTGGGAAAAGGATAAATTGCTGGTACACAGCATTTTCTCCTTTTCCCACAAAGTTTTCTGCTCTATCAAGGACAAATTTCATCCTTTGGGCAACTATTAACCCTTTACCATACAATTCCGACTTTTAATGACCATAAGAGAGAAAGCTTTTAAAAACATTGAGGGAAGAGGAGAAAATGCTGGTAACCAGCATTTTCTCCTTTTCTGACTATGTTTTAACCCTTCTCAAAAATTTAAATTTTTTAGTCACAGTTGTCATCTACAAATACTTTCAATTTGGACCAGCCTAAAATTTTGGCATTTTGTGAAGAGTTAATGTGTTGTCTGCAGATGCTTTCAATTTGGACTGGTCTAAATAAAATTGTGTCGTTTGGTAACCAGTTAATCCTTAACTCTGTGCCTCATGTAGAAATTTTAGATTTATTGAAGTTGAAAGCTTCTGAAGACCACAACCTGCTCAATTGATGGGATTTGTCTTTGAAAAGATAAAAAACATTGTGGAAAAAGAGTTCTGGGTAAAAGCATGGTGGGAAAAGGAGCAAATAGTAGACTCCAAGCAGTTGTCCACAGTGTTTTCAAAAACTATCAAAATACATAATTTTTGGAGGCACAGGGAAAACGTTTTCTTGCAAATTAAACATTGATAGAGTTTTATACCAAGTCATCGTTAGCTTCAACAAATCACATGCTTTTGTCCAACTGGGAAAAAAAAAAAATCAATCAAAACAGAAATGTATTTTCCAGAAGCAGGAATGTATTACACTATCAGAGGATAGATGTTTGAATGAATGAATGAATGTTGTTTTATGGCGTATGTGCATTTTTCAAATAATATACCGTAAGCCAAATACCCTAGGGCCAGGCATGACCAGCAGATTGATCAGGACGGGCGCTCCTGACCTCTGGTTTAGTCCAATTCAAGGTCAAAGTGGTGTGTTGCGAAAACGGAACAATTCAAGGGCCATACTCTGAATCCACTCAACCACCAGGATCCCGTCATCAAACGACACGAGTTGCAGCCCACGGCAAACAGACAGGCACAGTGGGGGGGTCTTACCCCTTCTGTAGTGCGACAGCTGGGCTATTTCTATACTCCGGCCCAGCTGGGGGGGGGGGGGGGATGAGAAAACTTAATGTGAAGATTCAATGTAAACACTTGCTGGGAAATCTTAAACATTTGCGTTTTACTTCAAATCTATTTTACTTACAATGCTTATATTTGGTATGTAGGTTATTTTCAATAATACACATTTGCTGATGGCTATATTTCCAAGGTCAAGATCAAATTTCAACCTTCAATGAGAAAACTTAATGTGAAGATTTAATGTGAAAATTGGTACATATTCATTTTGGTAGATGCCAGGGTCAAGGTCATCAGACAAGCCAAGGCCATTAGACAAGGTCACATTTCGTAAATTTGGCCATAAAAGGACATTCATGTTTCACAATCACATCTTGTTTACAAATATTTTCTTTTGTAGGTATTTTACTGCGAAATTTCAACAATCAAAGGATGAATTTCACAGGGTTGTTTGCTTCAGCCCTGCAGTCATGAAAAATGCTGAAGCATCTAAAGATCCTGTCAGCATTACTGATGGCATCATGACTCCATTAGCTAACGGCAAGAAAGAATTAAAACTCAACTCAACAAAACAACCACCATACGCAGCTCGTCAAGGAAGTTGAACTTTTCCAAATCATACCAGAAGACTATACCATGTGATACAGCTGTACAAAATAAAATGATTGCTGAATTCAATGAGGAATATGAAATGGTAAGATAAATCCTTTGACATTTTTGTTCTCCCCAATAGAATTCAGGGGAAGCATAAAGTCATGGCGTTTTCCATTTGTGTGTCTAAAAGTTTTTCCAGAGCATGACATTAAAAGTATAATAATCCTTCCATAGTTTGCACTCAAATCTTTCTCACACTAGGCGCAACAAATAGCAAAAACGGGGGGACTCTCTTGAATATAGGGCGCAGAAGCAGGACTAGAATAGAATGAATGTTGCTTTATGGCTCATCGACAGCCCTGGTCATTTAGCGCTCATATCTGTGTTAAAGGAATGATTAAGGCGGAATTTTTTAGCTAAAAAGATTTGAGACATGCTGACAGTAAAAGAGTTGAATCAAGAAGGATTATGTGTGATCTTAATATGCATAAAAGATATAATTGAGCAACAGGACAATCCCTAACAATTCAAAAAATTTTGAAGGATGATGTTAAGATTGTGATAAAAAGATTTAAACAGTCTTAAATTGATAATAAAAAAGTCTTTAAATGAAGAAAGGTTATGAGTAACTTTTAATGTGCATAAAATATAATATTGAATGACTGGGCGTCCCTGCCTACTCAAAGTTTTAAATGAAAAAGTTAAGAATGTGAATAGTAGCTTAAAGCAAATGAGAGCTTAGAATTGAGAAAGTGTGGAGCCTCCAATGGGATCAAACCACTCCCATTAAAGAGGTCCTGTCTCCAATGAGATAACATGCCCTCAAGAGAGCTAATCCTCCAATTAAGGAGATGCAAACTGGAGATAAAAAGGATTCAGTGGTAGAAATATGGGTTTACACAAGAGGTTAAAAGGTAATTAAGGAAATATCACAGCTTGTTCTATAGATCAATCTCTTTGATGAAGGTGATAATTGAATCACTGCTAACTGTTTCAAAGAGATTGTGCATACTGTCAACATTGTAGTATTTCTCATGAATTGGCTGAAAGTCAATGCAATCTAATAAAATATGTTTGATTATAAGGTGTTCATTGCATTGAATACATTCTGGTGCGTCTTCTCTGGTTAAAGGCCAGGAGTGTGTCAACCAAGAATGTCCAATTCGAAGCCTTGTGATTACCACCTCTTCTCGACAAAAGGACCAGTAAGAGGGGTACATTAAGGAAATGGAAGAGATTCAAAGTGTGTACTGGAATGCGGAATCAGTTACCCTTCACCCTGTTGCGATATATTATCATGAGAATGATGCTGTGGCACACTGGAGTATGGTTGTTATTTTTGAGGTTCTTAACCACAATTCATCCATGGTTAGAGCAATTACTGACAAAGTGATAAAGGTTGTGAAAGACACCTGTCCTGAAGCAAAGTATATCCATTACTGGACAGATTCTCCAACAAGTCTGTATAGGAATAAAAGCATGTTTGACATGGTTACTAGACAGGAGAGCTTATTTGGATTGAGGGCCAGTTGGCAGTATTTTGAAGCCGGTCACGGAAAGGGTGCATGTGATTGGATAGGGGGCATAGTCAAAAGGTTGGCTGATACAGCAATTAAAACTGGCAAGGAAAACATAAATTGCGGTAAAGATTTCTTTGAATGGGGATCCAAAACAGGTGGCAAGATCAAATATGAATTTGTCGAGAAGACTGAATATGAGGAAGCAAATAAGCAAGTTGAAGCAAGAAAAAAGCAGATTAACCCAGTGAAAGGAACATTGAAATTACTCAGTGGCTTGCATATCAGAGGATGAAATCATGGTCAGGGATGTGACGTGTGTGTGTGAAAAATGCTTCACTAAGGATGGGTTTGTGTGGACAGATACAAGTACCTGTGGTTGGCGAAAACATAGCTTACAAAACACAAAAGCATCAGAAAAGTCTGGTCAAGATTGTCTCCCAGCAACCGAAATCAAACCAGAATCAACTGAAAACGAGAAAGCTAAATGTTCTGAACACTTATCAGAGAAAAACAAATATGCTACAGGAGAATTCATTGCTGCTTTATATGAAGATGAGGTATATATTGGGAAAATAATAGACATAGATGAGGAGTCCATACTAGTCACGTTCATGGAAAATGGATCAAAACTTAAAGATTGTTTGAGGTGGCCTACAAGAGAGGATATAATGGAACCTGAAACAATTCTATGCAAAGTACATGAACCTGTACGAAATAGGAAACAAGAGCGATTTTTTAAGATTTCCGATGAGGACAGAAATAAGATCATGGAAGTTTCAAAGGGACAGTAGATGAGATTTACGTAACAATTAAGATGGAATGAATTTTTTAAAAGGAATTTAGTCCTTGAAAAGATGTTTAGATGTCGTCTAAAGAGCGATGGTGTAATGAGAATTATATGTTAGTGATTGTATAACCATTTGTTGTTGAATCATGCTTTAAAATGCAGAAAACGAAATAGCCAAAATATGATTGAATTTTATGTGACAATTCTATTGCTCTTTAATAAAACGACTAACATTTTCTGTAGTTAACAAATCATGTGGAGTTTTACATTTCAATGTTTTTCACATCTGTATAAACCAGAAGTATACATTTATTTTTGAACTGAGACCTGTCTCGAAAATTGATATTTTCATTGAATTTTACTTGACAACTAGTCATGTTTCCTTAAGTCCGAGTATGGCTTTATGTTCACGAAATATGTTATCAATGATACCATTTCAGGTAGCATACATATATTGTTTGTCGATTTACTGTTCTTATTAAGGAGATTAAGGATCTTTAGAAATATAAGAGTTATTGCAAACAAAGCTTTAATATCTATGAAAGTTTATGACAATAATTTCATTATATGTATGACTTGACTTCTTTCTAGTTATTCAAGTTTCCAGTTACTGTTCCAAGAAAGTTAAGTGTTGAATTTTCATATACATATCCAGGTCATTAAACATAAAAACAACATACTTTGTGACTTATTTGGACGTATTTATTACTAAAGATAATGGTACATATCCTTGTCACGTAAATTACAAAAGCAGTTACAGTGGTATGGCTTTCACATATGCACATCAATATAAAACCCGTTCATACAGTGGCCATTGTTAAATTTTGAAGCTAGAGATGATGTACTTTCATATTACAATCAACATTTCACAATACTTTAAAGTCAGAATTTTGAAAATTTGCATGTCCGTTTTGGCCAAATAAATGAGACTGAGTGATAATTCTTCTTGTAAAAATTGTTACATCAAAATGTGCGAATAAATATGTTCATATTAAAATTATATTTTCAAGTTGTTTTCTTTCAGGTGTCTGGCACCTGGATTTAATGTACTCAAACATTATGGTCCTACTAATTTTCTCTATATTTTACAGAATGGCAAAGGCATTGTGGATAACATTATATGTTTCAATTATATAATTTTATTATTTTTGAAGGACTAAAACTCAGGTGAGCATCATGGTCCTCTTGTTCTTTGATAGGGTAGAAACATTGTGTGAATGGAGAAAATGCTGGTTGGAATGGAGAAAATGCTGGTTACCAGCATTTTCTCCTTTTCCCACAATGTTTTCAAAAGGCTTCTTTCCAAGGGTTGTTAAAAGGCATCATTGTGCAGTAAAGGGTTAACAAGAGGGCCATGATGGCCCTGTATCGCTCCACTGGCTTATAAACCATAAATACTAAACATTTCAATTCTGAGCCACATGGTTTCAAAATGAAGACTTACAATTTTTTCTCTGTAAAAGCCCATGTGAAAGTTGAGACCCGCAGGGCAAATCCATTTTTGATCCCAGAGCTATAATTACTTGAACCCTGGTAGAGGTCCACAAGATAAAGCCACATGCCAAAATAATACAAGTCTATGTTGTATGGTTATAAATAAAGTGATTTTCAATTTTTGTCCATATAAAGCCTCTGTAAAACATAAGACCCCTGATGCAAGGCTAATTTCAAAAAAAAAAACAGGAAGATTTCTTAAGTTGTCACTATGTAAGCCCATTTAAAACTTGTGACCCCCTGCGGCGGGGCCAATTTTGACCCCAGGGCTAAAATTTTGGCCTGCTTGGTAGAGGCCCACTAGATATAGCTACATGCAAAATTTGGTAGCTCTAGGCCTTATAGCTAGGTTCAGGAAGATTTTTAAAGTTTTCTCTATATAAGCCTATGTAAAACTTGTGACCCCTGGGGCAGAGCCAATTTTGACCCCAGGGCTATAATTTGAAGAAACTTGATAGAGGTCTACTACATAAAGCTACATGCCAAATTTGGTAGCCCTATGCCTTATGGTTTCAGACAAGAAGATTTTTAAAGATTTCCAATATTTTTCAGTTTTGTTGCCATGGCAACCAGAGTTTTTGAAGGAATCAAATTCTTTCAAGAAATTCTGAAGAGGACCATGGCAGGATCATTTCTGTGAAGTTTCATGAAAATTGGATGGGTAGTTTCAGAGAAGAAGATTTTTGAAATAAAAGTTAACGCACGGACGGACGGACGCACGCACGCACAGACGGACGGACGCACGACGAACACCGGGCCATGACATAAGCCCGCTGGCCTTCGGCCAGTGGAGCTAAAAAAGAACACACGTGCAAAGTAAAAATGCTTTCTGGTTTAGGCAGCAGGAACACAGGATCACTGCTTCAATGTTTGGAGCATTTTGTCACATAAAGCCCTCAACAGAATGCTATAACTAGAGGCGCTTGAGCGCCTGTATCGCTCCACAGGCCTGATATTTCTATAATGGCGAAAAGAAGTTTTTAACAATTACCATTCAATCCTGCATTTTAGCTCACTAAAGAAAAAAGGTATGGAAAAAACTTGTGAGAAAAGAAGAAAAAAATGGTAACCAGCATTTTCTTAGTTTCCCACAATAGTTTCTATCCTTTTTTATATATGTCTTACTAATTTGAAGATATGTTGTCTGCAACAGGTCCTTTCACAAACCATTTTGGGTGGGGAAATATCAAAATATAGAAAATATGTCTTTCTCAGGGTCGTTAAAAGTTGTGATTGTGTGGTAAAGGGGTAATCTAAAAGAACAGCTAGGAGGGCAAATGAATGAATGTTATAGCAATATAGATCAACTTACATCAATACACCAGATAGAATGAAATATGCTGGCATACAATGAACACCTAATCCCTAATAATCAACTTTTCACAGTTAGAATGTCTTCTGTGGCAAACAACACAAAATGGTCTACAAATGCATTTACATAAATCAAATATCCTGCTCCAGGGCACAGATTAATTCTGGTGTACTGAAGTTGTGGGATCAGTTTGACTGGGTAACATTAATGCCTTATCACAAATGTAAAGCCCTGTCCCACTGTGTACCAGGTCACCAGGATTTACACCCCTTCTCTGTCCACTCTGCATTTACTCATTAGTAGGTCAACAAACCTTTACCAGAACTAATAAAAGTGCAGAGGTTCTCTTGTTCTATATCAAAAGGACTATAAAGTACCTACAACATGGGGGTTTTGTTATTAAAATACTTTTTCTTTTTTATCTTGGCATGGTTACTCAGGCTTAGTAATAAGGCAAAATTGAAAAGCTCAAGTTGTGAAAGGTGCTCAAGCTTTTATCTTATTTATGGCCAGTGATATTTCATTACTAGTACTAACTAATAGCATATCATTGGAGTAAATTGTGATCTTAATACCAAGGAAAATTGTGGGCTTAAATAGGACAGCCCTGACTAGGTCAAGTCAATCCAATTTTCTTCCTTTTTCTTTGTTAGTCGATAAAACTAACACAATAAATAGTTTTGGAGAAGAACATTTTTTTGAAATATAAGCCTTGTCTATAAAAAAATGTGTTTTTAGGTGTATCATTTTTTTTAAAAGGAATTTGGTATACAACCACCATAGAAACAATTTGGCAGACAACCACCATAGGAACTTACCTGCAAAACAACAATGAAATCCAATGAATAGTTTTAGAGAAGAAATTTTTCAAAGATTTTACTTTATACCATAAAAGGAAAATGAGTCTCCCATAAAAGCCATGTTTTTTGACAGATCATTTTTTTTTAAAGGAATTCTGTAAACCTGTATCTAAGGAACATTCCTGCAAAATAATAATGCTATCCAAATAGCGGTCTGGGAGGAGAAGATTTTTAAAGGTTTTTTACTTTGGTTGCCATGGCAACCAGAATTCTTCATGGAACACAATTATTTGAAGGAATTTGAAAGAGGACCACCAAAGGAACATTCCTGTGAAATTTGGTAAAAATCCAGTCAATAGTTTCTGAGGAGAAGTTTTTTAAAGAAAAAGTTTACGGACGCACGCACGGACGAACGGACGGACGGACGGACGGACGGACGCACGACGGACACAACGCCATGACAATAGCTCGCTGGCCTTCGGCCAGTGGAGCTAAAAACCTTTGAACAGAAAAAAAAAAGCATATTTCACCAGTCCAGGTGTAACACATGGAATTCAATACAAAGATATGGCACGTGCAAAATTTCTGGCACACAACGAGTGTGAAAACAGCCCTGTAGACTCAGTTGTAAACAGTAAAATTCCTTTCCTTGGCGCTTCACCAGATTGCTTAATCATCCAAGGTGACCAGCTTAACCCTTTACCAGAAGACAAAATTTAAGCCTTGTCCAAATTGAAAGCATTTGCAGACGACAATTTCAATGTGGCTCAAATGGTGCAATTTTTCTTTGATAGGGCAGAAAACATAGTGGGAAAGGGAGAAAATGCTGGTTACCAGCATTTTCTCCTTTTCTCTCAATGTTTTCAATAGGCTTTTCTAGGATCGTTAAAAGGCGTAATTGTGTGGTAAAGGGTTAACCTAGGACCTTCCAATTATAATTGGAGATGCCCCAGAACAAGACCTTAAAATTCTGCCAATCCACTTAATTGAACTGAACCAACAGTGGCCCAGAGTTCTAATACAACTGGTGTTGGAAATAGAGAAAATAATCCCAAGATGTTAAAAAAAAAAAAAAAAAAAATCAGAGGCACATGTTTCAAGGATAAAAAGTCTTGAAGAGTCTTGAAGAAGTTGTTCTTCCAGGCAAAATGAGTTCAGGAGAGAAGAGTGTACAAAACTTTTAGCCCCCATGCACCACAGGTCTTGGGGAGAAGAGCGTAGTGGAAGCTATTCTTCCAGACACCATAGGTCTTGCAGAGAAGGTAAAAAAGTATCGTTCCCCCTCCCTGGCACCATGATAGGTCTAGGGGGCAAGAGCATAAAAGCAGTCATTCTGCAAGGCACCATTGGACTAGGGGAGAGGAGTATGAAAGAAGTCATTCCCCAAGGCACCATTAGTCTCCGGGAGAAGAGTGTTTAAGACATTGTTCCAGTCCATAGACCAAAAGGCACCCTGAAGAGTGGAATGATGGGTCTTTGGAAACACAAGCGAGGCAGGAAAGGTCTCGTGACAAAAGACCGGAGGCCAGCAACTAGAGGTCAGTTCGACAAAAAATACAAAATACCAAAAACCTTTGCAGGGATGCATCTAGAAATTTGTAATTTGGGGGGATTTGCACCCCACAATTTCTGAAATTGGGGGGCAATGAAAGTAAATGAGGGATGAATATCAAGACTGTTTTTTTATGCTTTGAGGTTGTTTATACTATATTCATCTATAAACAATGTATAAATATTACTTTTATTGAATTCATATACCCAATATTGCTTGTTCTTGGTCAGAGTTGAATCTAGAATTGAAAAACAGGGGGCCAACTCCTCCACCCCTTTCAAAAAAGTGGACCTATTTGAAATTCAAAGTTGGCAATTTAAAACCAAATACATATATGTATTTTAATACATAACACCTGTTTCTATGCTCTAAGTCATGCTGCAAGAACAAGACCCCCTCCCAGTCCCACTCTTGTTGGTTGTCCCTTTATTTTGATTTCATAAAATCACCTAAGTCTTTTCCTTCTGATGAAATTGAAAATTTAGTTAATATATCATACGCGTACAGTTCAGTCAGTATAAATGTATGCAAATCTGTTTTTATAATAATTATAAAAAACTGAAAGACAGCTTGAAGTGTCTATGAGCGGGCGATGTCAAACTGACATTTTTTGTCATGGTTTTCGTGTTTTACATCAATCTAATTTTCTTGTAATTTATCTTTAAAAAAAAAAAGGTATTTCTGGATGATTCTGATTCTGCTGTAGAGGACTTGGGGTAAGAGGAAGTGATGTAGCTTTACTCAATGCCTTTGTCCTCTGCAACAACTGCAGATCGAGACAAATGAGGTAGAAGTCTGTACAATAGTGCAGAACCCTATCCCAGATGTGCCTGTGGTGAGGACTCGCAGTGGTAGAGTAAGTGGCAGTGGTAGAGTAAGTAGGAGCCTTAAAGGTACAGGGACTGGCTTTCCTACTAAGATTTCTAACAAGTAAAAATTCCAGTTAGTGCTATTTAAGAAGACTTTTTCAGCAAAACATACTGAAGGAATTCTGGATTGGAAAAGATGTTTGCCACTATTTTAGGTTGACCCTTTCTTTGACCCTTGGATTCCTCTGCTGTTAAGGATTGTGAGGTCTTTCATGGTGAGGAGGGCTCTGAGGTACAGCTGAGTTCACTACAGCTTAGCTGTGCCTTGGATAACTCTGCTGTAGAGGACTTGGGGGAAGAGGAAGAGATATAGCTTTGCTCAGCACCTTTGTCCTATGCAACAACTGAAGACCAGACAACTGAGGTAGAGGTCTGCACAATAGTGCAGAACCCTGTCCCAGATGTGCCTGTGGTGAGGACTCGCAGTGGTAGAGTAAGTAGGAGGCCTGAGAGGTACAGGGACTGGCTTTACTAAGATTTCTAACAAGTAAAAATTCCAGTTAGTGCTGTTTGAGAAGACTTTTTTGGCAGAACATATTGTAGGAATTCTGGATTGGAAAAGATGTTTGCGACTGTTTTAGAATGACCCTTTCTTTGACATTCCCCCTGTCTCTATAGTTTTACCCACTGTGTAAGTGGATCTTGAGCATTAAGTGGCTGGAGAATGGAATGGATGGGATCCATCTGTAGAAAGACCAGGGACTTAATGACAGGTTCGTGCCCTTTTTAGTGCCATCTGTAAACTTAGGCTGCCTAAGGTCCACAAATGTGTTGGTCAAGGAATGACCAACCCAAAGTTTCTGCAGAGTGTCAGCCTGGGAGTGTTTCAATCTGTTGTGATGACAGATTGTTAGGTGGAAAGTATTTTTAGAAGTTAGATATTTGTATATATTTTGTACAGTAGTATAAATAATTTGTATATATTTTTCTTGCCTTATTCAGATGTATTTGATATTTTATATGATAGTTACATGAGAAAGAAGCCATTGGCTTTGGAAGAATATTGTGCAAATTACTGATATAAAGAAACAACAGAAAGCATGGACTGGTGATTCATATGCTGGTGATGCATTTGAGGAGTGGGATGTCACTATCCACCCCTCTCCTGTACTGTCAGAGTATGTGGCGCTGTCTGTGAGTGATGTTGCTGCAGTGTCTGTTGGTGCTGTTGCTGTTCAGGGGTCTGCAGTCTTTCCTGGTAAGGAGGGAGCTTGGGTAGAGCTGGGTTCCAAAGAGCTTAGCTGTACCTTGGATTCCTCTGCTGTGAAGGATTGCGAGGTCTTTCATGGTGAGAAGGGATCTGAGGTAGAGCAGAGTTCACTAGAGCTTAGCTGTGCCTAAGTTTCTTCTGCAGTCGAGGATTGTGAGGTCTTTCAAGGTGAGGAGGGCTCTGAGGTACAGCTGAGTTCACTAGAGCTTAGCTGTGCCTTGGATTACTCTGCTGTGGAGGATGTGTGGAAAGAGGAAGTGATGTAGCTTTACTCAACACCTTTGTCCTCTGCAAAAACTGCAGACCCAGACAACCGAGGTAAAGGTCTGTACAATAGTGCAGAACCCTATCCCAGATGTGCTTGTGGTGAGGACTCGCAGAGGTACAGTAAGTAGAAGGCCTGAGAGGTACAGGGACTGGCTTTACTGCTAAGATTTCTAAGAAGTAAAAATTTCAGTTAGTGCTATTTAAGAAGACTTTTTCGGCAAAACATAATGTAGGAATTCTGGATTGGAAAAGATGTTTGCCACTGTTTTAGAATGACACTTTCTTTGACACTCCCCCTGTCTCTATAGTTTTACCCACTGTGTAAGTGGTTCTTGAGCATAAAGTGGCTAGAGAAGGGAATGGATGGGGTCCATCTGTAGGAAGACCTGGGACTAAATGACAGGTTTGTGCCTGTTTTTAGTGCCATCTGTACACTAAGACTGCCTAAGGTCCACAAACGTGTTGGTCAAGGAATGACCAACCCAAAGTTTCTGCAGTGTCAGCCTGGGAGTGTTTCAATCTGTTGTGATGCCAGATATATTATTCTATCTGGATGTAAAGCGCAAGTTTTTGGTGCATATGATTTAGGATTTAGTCTTAAAACCTGTAGGGATACAATACTGCCATAGTTAGTTGTTAGGTATTTGTAGAAGTTAGATATTTTGTACAGTGGTATAAGTTAGATATTTTGTACAGCAGTATAAGTAATTTGTATATATTTTTCTTGCCTTATTAAGATGTATGGTATTTGATATTTTTTAAGATGGTTACATGAGAAAGAAGCCATCTGCTTTGGAAGAATATTGTGCAAATTACTGATATATAGATACAGCAGAAAGCATGGACTGGTGGTCTGTATGCTGCTGGTGCAGTTGAGGAGAGGGAATGTCACAATCCTCTCCTCTCCTGTACTGTCAGAGTATGTGGCACTGTCTGTGAGTGATGTTGCTGCAGTGTCTGTTGGTGCTGTTGCTGTTCAAGGGTCTGCAGTCTTTCCTGGTAAGGAGGGAGCTTGGGTAGAGCTGGGTTCCCAAGAGCTTAGCTGTGCCTTGGATTCCTCTGCTGTTAAGGATTGCGAGGTCTTTCATGGTGAGGAGGGCTCTGAGGTACAGCTGAGTTCACTAGAGCTTAGCTGTGCCTTGGATAACTCTGCTGTAGAGGACTTGGGGGAAAAGGAAGAGATATAGCAGTGCTCAACGCCTTTGTCCTCTGCAACAACTGAAGACCCAGACAAATGAGGAAGTGGTCTGCACAATAGTGCAGAACCCTATCCCAGATGTGCCTGTGGTGAGGACTCGCAGTGGTAGAGTAAGTGAGAGGCCTGAGAGGTACAGGGACTGGCTTTACTACTAAGATTTCTAACAAGTAAAAATTCCAGTTCGTGCTATTTAAGAAGACTGTTTTTGGCAAAACATATTGTAGGAATTCTGGATTGGAAAACTATTTTAGGTTGACCCTTTCTTTGACAATCCCCCTGTCTCTGTAGTTTTACCCACTGTGTGAGTGGATCTTGAGCAAAAAGTGGCTAGAGAAGGAAATGGATGGGATCTGTGACTGTCTGTAGTAGACCAGGGACTTAGTGACAGGTCTTTAAAGCACCTTTCTCAGTGCTATCTGTAAACTAAGACTGCCTACGGTCCACAAATGTGTTGGTCAAAGAATGACCAACCCAAAGTTTCTGCAGAGTGTCACCCTGGGAGGGTTTCAATCTGCAGAAATGACAGATTGTTAGGTATTTGTATAAGTTAGATATTTGTATATATTTTGTACAGTAGTATAAATAATTTGTATATATATTTTCTTGCCTTATTAAGATGTATTTCATATTTAGTATGATGGTTACATGAGAAAGAAGCCATTGGCTTTGGAAGAATATTGTGCAAATTAGTGATATAAATAAACAGCAGAAATCATGGACTGATGATCCATACGCTGTTGATGCAGTCGAGGATTGGGATGTCACTATCCACCCCTCTCCTGTACTGTCAGAGTATGTGGTGCTGTCTGTGAGTGATGTTGCTGCAGTGTCTGGTGGTGCTGTTGCTGTTCAGGGGTCTGCAGTCTTTCCTGGTAAGGAGGGAGCTTGGGTAGAGCTGGGTTCCCGATAGCTTAGCTGTGCCTTGGATTCCTCTGCTGTTAAGGATTGCGAGGTCTTTCATGGTGAGGAGGGCTCTGAGGTACAGCTGAGTTCACTACAGCTTAGCTGTGCTTTGGATAACTCTGCTGTAGAGGACTTGGGGGAAGAGGAAGAGATGTAGCACTGCTCAACGCCTTTGTCCTCTGCAACAACTGAAGACCCAGACAATTGAGGTAGAGGTCTGTACAATAGTGCAGAACCCTATCCCAGATGTGCCTGTGGTGAGGACTCGTAGTGGTAGAGTAAGTAGGAGGCCTGAGAGGTACAGGGACTGGGTTTACTACTAAGATTTCTAACAAGTAAAAATTCCAGTTCGTGCTATTTAAGAAGACTGTTTTTGGCAAAACATATTGTAGGAATTCTGGATTGGAAAACTATTTTAGGTTGACCCTTTCTTTGACAATCCCCCTGTCTCTGTAGTTTTACCCACTGTGTGAGTGGATCTTGAGCAAAAAGTGGCTAGAGAAGGAAATGGATGGGATCTGTGACTGTCTGTAGTAGACCAGGGACTTAGTGACAGGTCTTTAAAGCGCCTTTCTCAGTGCTATCTGTAAACTAAGACTGCCTACGGTCCACAAATGTGTTGGTCAAAGAATGACCAACCCAAAGTTTCTGCAGAGTGTCACCCTGGGAGGGTTTCAATCTGCAGAAATGACAGATTGTTAGGTATTTGTATAAGTTAGATATTTGTATATATTTTGTACAGTAGTATAAATAATTTGTATATATATTTTCTTGCCTTATTAAGATGTATTTCATATTTAGTATGATGGTTACATGAGAAAGAAGCCATTGGCTTTGGAAGAATATTGTGCAAATTAGTGATATAAATAAACAGCAGAAATCATGGACTGATGATCCATACGCTGTTGATGCAGTCGAGGATTGGGATGTCACTATCCACCCCTCTCCTGTACTGTCAGAGTATGTGGTGCTGTCTGTGAGTGATGTTGCTGCAGTGTCTGGTGGTGCTGTTGCTGTTCAGGGGTCTGCAGTCTTTCCTGGTAAGGAGGGAGCTTGGGTAGAGCTGGGTTCCCGATAGCTTAGCTGTGCCTTGGATTCCTCTGCTGTTAAGGATTGCGAGGTCTTTCATGGTGAGGAGGGCTCTGAGGTACAGCTGAGTTCAATACAGCTTAGCTGTGCTTTGGATAACTCTGCTGTAGAGGACTTGGGGGAAGAGGAAGAGATGTAGCACTGCTCAACGCCTTTGTCCTCTGCAACAACTGAAGACCCAGACAACTGAGGTAGAGGTCTGTACAATAGTGCAGAACCCTATCCCAGATGTGCCTGTGGTGAGGACTCGTAGTGGTAGAGTAAGTAGGAGGCCTGAGAGGTACAGGGACTGGGTTTACTACTAAGATTTCTAACAAGTAAAAATTCCAGTTAGTGCTATTTAAGCAGACTTTTTTGGCAAAACATACTGTAGGAATTCTGGATTGGAAAAGATGTTTGCCACTATTTTAGGTTGACCCTTTCGTTGACAATCCCCCTGTCTCTATAGTTTTACCCACTGTGTGAGTGGATCTTGAGCAAAAAGTGGCTACAGAAGGAAATGGATGGGATCTGTGACTGTCTGTAGTAGACCAGGGACTTAGTGACAGGTCTTTGAAGCGCCTTTCTCAGTGCTATCTGTAAACAAAGACTGCCTACGGTCCACAAATGTGTTGGTCAAGGAATGACCAACCCAAAGTTTCTGCAGAATGTCACCCTAAGAGGGTTTCAATCTGCAGAAATGACAGATTGTTTGGTATTTGTATAAGTTAGATATTTGTATATATTTTGTACAGTAGTATAAATAATTTGTATATATATTTTCTTGCCTTATTAAGATGTATTTGGTATTTAGTATGATGGTTACATGAGAAAGAAGCCATTGGCTTTGGAAGAATATTGTGCAAATTAGTGATATAAATAAACAGCAGAAAGCATGGACTGATGATCCATACGCTGTTGATGCAGTCGAGGATTGGGATGTCACTATCCTCTCCTATCCTGTACTGTCAGAGTATGTGGTGCTGTCTGTGAGTGATGTTGCTGCAGTGTCTGGTGGTGCTGTTGCTGTTCAAGGGTCTGCAGTCTTTCCTGGTAAGGAGGGAGCTTGGGTAGAGCCGGGTTCCCGAGAGTTTAGCTGTGCCCTGGATTCCTCTGCTGTTAAGGATTGCGAGGTCTTTCATGGTGAGGAGGGCTCTGAGGTATAGCTGAGTTCACTAGAGCTTAGCTGTGCCTTGGATAACTCTGCTGTAGAGGACTTGGGGCAAGAGGAAGAGATGTAGCAGTGCTCAACGCCTGTGTCCTCTGCAACAACTGAAGACCCAGACAACTGAGGTAGAGGTCTGCACAATAGTGCAGAACCCCATCCCAGATGTGCCTGTGGTGAGGACTCGTAGTGGTAGAGTAGGTAGGAGGCCTGAGAGGTACAGGGACTGGCTTTACTACTAAGATTTCTAACAAGTAAAAATTCCAGTTAGTGCTATTTAAGAAGACTTTTTTTGGCAAAACATACTGTAGGAATTCTGGATTGGAAAAGATGTTTGCCACTATTTTAGGTTGACCCTTTCGTTGACAATCCCCCTGTCTCTATAGTTTTACCCACTGTGTGAGTGGATCTTGAGCAAAAAGTGGCTAGAGAAGGAAATGGATGGGATCTGTGACTGTCTGTAGTAGACCAGGGACTTAGTGACAGGTCTTTGAAGTGCCTTTCTCAGTGCTATCTGTAAACTAAGACTGTCTTCAGTCCACAAATGTGTTGGTCAAGGAATGACCAACCCAAAGTTTCTGCAGAGTGTCACCCTGAGAGGGTTTCAATCTGCAGAAATGACAGATTGTTAGGTATTTGTATAAGTTAGATATTTGTATATATTTTGTACAGTAGTATAAATAATTTGTATATATATTTTCTTGCCTTATTAAGATGTATTTCATATTTAGTATGATGGTTACATGAGAAAGAAGCCATTGGCTTTGGAAGAATATTGTGCAAATTAGTGATATAAATAAACAGCAGAAATCATGGACTGATGATCCATACGCTGTTGATGCAGTCGAGGATTGGGATGTCACTATCCACCCCTCTCCTGTACTGTCAGAGTATGTGGTGCTGTCTGTGAGTGATGTTGCTGCAGTGTCTGGTGGTGCTGTTGCTGTTCAGGGGTCTGCAGTCTTTCCTGGTAAGGAGGGAGCTTGGGTACAGCTGGGTTCCAAAGAGCTTAGCTGTACCTTGGATTCCTCTGCTGTTAAGGATTGCAAGGTCTTTCATGGTGAGGAGGGCTCTGAGGTATAGCTGAGTTCACTAGAGCTTAGCTGTGCCTTGGATAACTCTGTTGTAGAGGACTTGGTGGAAGAGGAGGTGATGTAGCTTTACTCAACGCCTTTGTCCTCTGCAACAACCGTAGATCCAGACAAATGAGGTAGAAGTCTGTACAATAGTGCAGAACCCTATTCCAGATGTGCCTGTAGTGAGGACTTGCAGTGGTAGAGTAAGGAGGAGGCCTGAGTGGTACAGGGACTGGCTTTACTACTAAGATTTCTAACAAGTAAAAATTCCAGTTAGTGCTATTTAAGAAGACTGTTTTTGACAAAACTTATTGTAGGAATTCTGGATTGGAAAAGATGTTTGCCACTGTTTTAGAATGACCCTTTCTTTGACATTCCCCCGTCTCTATAGTTTTACCCACTGTGTAAGTGGATCTTGAGCATTAAGTGGCTGGAGAAGGGAATGGATGGGATCCATCTGTAGAAAGACCAGGGACTTAATGACAGGTTCGTGCCTTTTTTAGTGCCATCTGTAAACTAAGACTGCCTACGGTCCACAAATGTGTTGGTCAAGGAATGACCAACCCAAAGTTTCTGCAGAGTGTCAGCCTGGGAGGGTTTCAATCTGTTATGATGACAGATTGTTAGGTGTTAGGTATTTTTAGAAGTTAGATATTTGTATATGTTTTGTACAGTAGTATAAATAATTTGTATATATTTTTCTTGCCTTATTCAGATGTATTTGATATTTTGTATGATAGTTACATGAGAAAGAAGCCATTGGCTTTGGAAGAATATTGTGCAACTTACTGATATAAAGAAACAACAGAAAGCATGGACTGGTGATTCATATGCTGGTGATGCATTTGAGGAGTGGGATGTCACTATCCTATCCTCTCCTGTACTGTCAGAGTATGTGGCGCTGTCTGCGAGTGATTTTGCTGCAGTGTCTGCTGGTGCTGTTGCTGTTCAGGGGTCTGCAGTCTTTCCTGGTAAGGAGGGAGCTTGGGTAGAGCTGGGTTCCAAAGAGCTTAGCTGTACCTTGGATTCCTCTGCCGTTAAGGATTGCGAGGTCTTTCATGGTGAGAAGGGATCTGAGGTAGAGCAGAGTTCACTAGAGCTTAGCTGTGCCTAAGTTTCTTCTGCAGTCGACGATTGCAAGGTCTTTCAAGGTGAGGAGGGCTCTGAGTTACAGCTGAGTTCACTAGAGCTTAGCTGTGCCTTGGATTACTCTGCTGTGGAGGACGTGTGGAAAGAGGAAGTGATGTAGCTTTACTCAACACCTTTGTCCTCTGCAAAAACTGCAGACCCAGGCAACTGAGGTAAAGGTCTGTACAATAGTGCAGAACCCTATCCCAGATGTGCTTGTGGTGAGGACTCGCAGAGGTAGAGTAAGTAGAAGGCCTGAGAGGTACAGAGACTGGCTTTACTGCTAAGATTTCTAAGAAGTAAAATTTTCAGTTAGTGCTATTTAAGAAGACTTTTTCGGCAAAACATATTGTAGGAATTCTGGATTGGAAAAGATGTTTGCCACTGTTTTAGAATGACACTGTCTCTATAGTTTTACCCACTGTGTAAGTGGTTCTTGAGCATAAAGTGGCTAGAGAAGGGAATGGATGGGGTCCATCTGTAGAAAGACCAGGGACTTAATGACAGGTTTGTGCCTTTTTTATTATTACTGATATATAGATAGAGCAGAAAGCATGGACTGGTGGTCTGTGCGCTGCTGGTGCAGTCGAGGAGTGGGAATGTCACTATCTTATCCTCTCCTGTACTGTCAGAGTATGTGGCCATGTCTGTGAATGATGTTGCTGTAGTGTCTGTTGGTGCTGTTGCTGTTCAGGGGTCTGCAGTCTTTCCTAGTAAGGAGGGAGCTTGGGTAGTGCTGGGTTCTCAAGAGCTTAGCTGTTCCTTGAATTCCTCTGCTGTTAAGGATTGCGAGGTCTTTTATGGCGAGAAGGGATCTGAGGTAGAGCAGAGTTCACTAGAGCTTAGCTGTGCCTAAGTTTCTTCTGCAGTCGAGGATTGCGAGGTCTTTCAAGGTGAGGAGGGCTATGAGGTACAGCTGAGTTCACTAGAGCTTAGCTGTGCCTTGGATTACTCTGCTGTAGAGGAATTGGGGGAAGAGGAAGAGATGTAGCTTTGCTCAACGCCTTTGTCCTCTGCAACAACTGCAGACCCAAACGACTGAGGTAGAGGTCTGTACAATAGTGCAGAACCCTATCCCAGATGTGCATGTAGTCAGGACTCGCAGTGGTAGAGTAAGTAGGAGGCCTGAGAGGTACAGGGACTGGCTTTACTACTAAGATTACAAACAAGTAAAAATTCCAGTTAGTGCTATTTAAGGAGACTTTTTCGGCAAAACATATTGTAGGAATTCTGGATTGGAAAAGATGTTTGCCACGTTTTAGGTTGACACTTTCTTTGACACTCCCTCTGTCTTTATAGTTTTACCTGCTGTGTAAGTGGTTCTTGAGCATAAAGTGGCTAGAGAAGGGAATAGATGGGGTCCATCTGTAGAAAGACCAGGGACTTAATGACAGGTTTGTGCCTTTTTTAGTGCCATCTGTAAACTAAGACTGTCTAAGGTCAACAAATGTGTTGGTCAAGGAATGACCAACCCGAAGTTTCTGCAGTGTCAGCCTGGGAGTGTTTCAATCTGTTGTGATGCCAGGTATATAATTCTATCTGGATGTAAAGCGCAAGTTTTTGGTGCATATGATTTAGGATTTAGTCTTAAAACCTGTAGGGATACAATACTGCCATGGTTAGTTCTTAGGTATTTGTAGAAGTTAGATATTTTGTACAGTGGTATAAGTTAGATATTTTGTACAGTAGTATAAGTAATTTGTATATATTTTTCTTGCCTTATTAAGATGTACGGTATTTGATTTTTTTTAAGTTGGTTACATGAGAAAGAAGCCATCTGCTTTGGAAGAATACTGTGCAAATTACTGATATATAGATAGAGCAGAAAGCATGGACTGGTAGTCCGTACGCTGCTGGTGCAGTCGAGGAGTGGGAATGTCACTATTCTATCCTCTCCTGTACTGTCAGAGTATGTGGCACTGTCTGTTAGTGATGCTGCTGCAGAGTCTTTTGGTGCTGTTGCTGTTCAGGGGTCTGAGGTCTTTCCTGGTAAGAAGGGAGCTGGGTTCGCAGGAGCTTAACTGTGCCTTGGATTCCTCTGCTGTTGAGCATTGCAAGGTCTTTTATGGTGAGGAGGGATCTGAGGTAGAGCTGAGTTCACTAGAGCAGAGTTGATTCTAGGATGCTGGATTGCGGGAATCCCACGAAAATTAACGTCAGGGCGCAAAAATGTCATGCCTCTACGCCCTATGTGCCGCAAATTTAAGAACAGTCCCGCGATTTTCGCTGTTTGTTGCACCCAGTGTGATAAATTTTATAAGTGGAGTGCAGCCTCCATTGTTTCCGTGAGACCTTGTGTCGACAGCAGCGACTGGTTAGAAAATTGATTCCGCTTTGTAGCTGAACATTTTTTGATTTTGTTACAGGTTTGAAATTACCGTATATTTACTTGCAGTTTGCGAGTAAAAATTAGAAAATGCAAGCGGAATTTTCAGGCATTCGAAACAAAAATGCAAATTGTGGAAGGTCAGTTATGCGAATGAAATAGATTGCACGTGCGAATATGCCCATTTCCAGCTTGTGATGCAGAGGCAGGCAAGTAAAGCACCATCTTCATCAGATTTTGCATTACAGCTAGATCTAGCACATGTTTATACTGCCAGCTTTTCTTTGAAAGTGAAAAACAAAAATACTAGTATATCATGATGCCTATCACAGTTTTATTTATGATTGTCTCTCAAAATTTCCGTCGCCTCAAACAGCCATGCACTGGTCCTCTGATGCGCTCTCTGGAAATCTAAGCATTCGTAGAATCATGAAAGATTGACTGATTTGATAAAATATCACAGTATTTCCATGCAAATGATAGAAGGCTCAATCCAACCTGAGGACAGCCAGGCCATGACATGCTTTTTCACATTAGACCAACACAAACACACAAAATATGGAACAGATGTAGATGAGAGCTGACCTTACAAATGTCCACAGTAACCAGTTCCAAGTTTATACAGGGAAAGAAAATGGTGCTCCTGAAGGTGGAATGGATTCTTGTGTTGTGCAGGATATGACCCAAGGAACGTGTGGAACAAACCATATTGTAAACATTGATAACTATTTTACCAGCCCAACTCTCTTCACAACCCTTCTTGAAAACAACACTTATGCATGAGAAACTGTTCGGAGCAATTGTAAGGGATTTCCTATAAATCAACTTCAATCAAAGGAATTCAGGAGCAGGGTCAAGTTAGAATTACACAGAAAGGAGAGGCAACAGCATGTGTGTGAAAAGATAATCTGTCCACTGCAGATAATCTAGCACACACTGATGCAGAGGTGGATAGAAAAACCCACACAAGTGAACTGAATATGGGTCCAGCCCCATCAATTGTTCTTGAGTATAATACGAACATAATTGGTGTAGATCATGCCGACCAAATGCCTACAGACTACAGTATATACATGTATTGTACCTCTATAGGTTGGTAGCTCTACCTTTCCTGGTTATAAGTGGACCTGTCCATTACAGATTTATTCTCCTGAAAGAACCTGTGGGCCACATAAGGAAAACAAGAGGGCCATGATGGCCCTGGATCGCTCACCTGAGTCAAGAGGCAAATTTCATCCCAGGGTCATAATGACCCAATTTAAAACTCATCCGAGATATTATTAAGACAAACGTTCTGACCAATGGTCAGGTCAATTGAGCTAAAAATGTGGCATCTGGAGTGTCCAAAATGTATTTTTTTCAATTTGACCAAGTGACCTAGTTTATGACCCTATGTGACTATATTTCAGACTCATCCAAAATATCAAGACAAACTTGTTAACAAAGGTTCAGGTGAATTGGGCAAGAACTGCCCCCCTCTAGAGTGCCCACAAGGTATTTCTGTAATTTGACCTAGTAACCTAGATTATGACCCTATGTGACCCAATTTCAAACCCATTCAAGATATTATCAAGTCAAACATGCCGACAAATTTTCAGCAAAAATTGTGGCCTCTAGAACGCCTACAATACATTTCTTGAATTTGACCTAGTGACCTAGTTTAGGACCCTATGAGACCCAATTTCTGACTGGTCAGAGATATCATAAAGTAAAACATGTAAAACAATTTTAAGGTCAGTGTAGCTAGAATTGTGGCCTCTAGAACGCCCACAAGGTATTTCTTCAATGTGACCCAGTGACCTTGTTTTTGACCCTACGTTACCAAATTTTTAACTCATTCGAGATATCCAAAGACAAATATGCTGACCAATTTTCAGGTCATTTTAACAAGAATTGTGGCCACTAGAGCGCCCACAAGATATTTCTTTAAATTTGACCTAGTGACCTAGTTTATGACCTAGGTGACCCAAATTCAAACTCATCCCGAGATTTCATCATGACAAACATTCTGCCCTATTTTCAGATCAACTGAGTAAGAAATGTGGCCTCTAGAGTGGCCACAAGGTATTTCTTTGATTTGACCTAGTGACCTAGTCAATGACCTCAGGCAACCCAATTTCAGACTCATCCTAGATTTCATCATAACAAACATTCTGACCAATTTTCAGGTCAATTGAGTAAGAAATGTGGCCTCTAGATTGCCCTCAACATATTTCTTTAATTTGACCTAGTGACCTAGTTTATGACCCAAGGTAACCAAAATTCGAACTCATCCAAGATTTTATCAGGACAAACATTCTGACCAATTTTCAGGTCAACTGGGTGTGAAATGTGTCCTCTAGAGTGTCTACAAGGTATTTCTTTGATTTGACCTAGTGACCAAGTTTATGACCCCAAGGTAACCCCAATTCAAACTCATCTGAGATTTTATTAAGACATACATTCTGACCAATTTTCAAGTCATTTGAGCAGAAAATGTGGCCTCTAGAGTGCCCACAAGGTATTTCTTTAATTAGACCTAGTGAACTAGTTTATGACCCTAGGTGACCCAAATTTGAACTCATCCAGGATATCATCAAGACAAACATTCTGACCCATTTTCAGGTCAATTGAGTAAGAAATGTGGCCTCTAGAGTTCCACAAGGTATTTCTTTAATTTGACCTAGTGACCTAGTTAATGACCCAGGTGACCCAATTTCTTACTCATCCAAGATTTAACAAGAGATGTTTGTAAAACATGCATGCCCCCCTAATGGCATCCAATTCTAAATATAACATGTGATTATAAACTGTTAAGTTCAAAGTGTAAAAACGAACAAAGGGTAATTACTCAAAAAATTATTAATGATAAATTAACAATTCTTGGGCACTGCACTTCCCATTTATGTGAACTATCAACTTATAAAGTTTCATGATTTTACCTCACATACTTTTTGAGTTATGCTCCGGAAAAAAATTAAGTACCAAAAATCAACAAAGGGCAATAACTGCAAAAATATAATGGGCAGAGTTATGGTTCTTGTGCAGTGCACTTCTCCTGAATGAGATCTATCCACATGTAAAGTTTCAAGATGATATCTGAAAAACCTTTTGAGTTATGCTCCGGACAAAAATTAAGTATGAAAATCAACAAAGGGCAATAACTCCAAAAATATGATGGGCAGAGTTATGGTTCTTGTGCAATGCACTTCTCCTGAATAAGATCTATCCACCTATGAGGTTTCAAGGTGATATCTGAAATACTTTTTGAGTTATGCTCCGGACAAAAATTAAGTATGAAAATCAACAAAGGGCAATAACTCCATAAATATGATGGGCAGAGTTATGATTCTTGTGCACTGCACTTCTCCTTAATGAGATCTATCCACCTATGTAGTTTCAAGATGATACCTGAAATACTTTTTGAGTTATGCTCCGGACAAAAATGTGGTCTACGGACTGACCAACGGACCGACCGACGGACCGACGGACCGACCGACAAGTGCGAAGCAATATACCCCCGCTTCTTCGAAGGGGGGCATAATTAAGACAAACATTCTGACCAATTTTCAGGTCAATTGAGCAAGAAATGTGGCCTCTAGAGTGCCCACAATGTATTTCTTTAATTTGACCCAGTGACCTAGTTTATGACCCCAGGTGACCAGAATTCACACTCATCCAAGATTCTGACCCATTTTCAGGTCAATTGAGTAAGAAATGTGGCCTCTAGATTGCCCTCAACATATTTCTTTAATTTGACCTAGTGACCTAGTTTATGACCCAAGGTAACCAAAATTCGAACTCATCCAAGATTTTATCAGGACAAACATTCTGACCAATTTTCAGGTCAACTGGGTGTGAAATGTGTCCTCTAGAGTGTCCACAAGGTATTTCTTTGGTTTGACCTTGTGACCAAGTTTATGACCCCAAGGTAACCCCAATTCAAACTCATCTGAGATTTTATTAAGACATACATTCTGACCAATTTTCAAGTCATTTGAGCAGAAAATGTGGCCTCTAGAGTGCCCACAAAGTATTTCTTTAATTAGACCTAGTGAACTAGTTTATGACCCTAGGTGACCCAAATTTGAACTCATCCAGGATATCATCAAGACAAACATTCTGACCCATTTTCAGGTCAATTGAGTAAGAAATGTGGCCTCTAGAGTGTCCACAAGGTATTTCTTTAATTTGACCTAGTGACCTAGTTAATGACCCAGGTGACCCAATTTCTTACTCATCCAAGATTTAACAAGAGATGTTTGTAAAACATGTATGCCCCCCAAATGGCATCCAATTCTAAATATAACATGTGATTATAAACTGTTAAGTTCAAAGTGTAAAAACGAACAAAGGGTAATTACTCAAAAATTATTAACGATAAATTAACAATTCTTGGGCACTGCACTTCCCATTTATGTGAACTATCAACTTATAAGGTTTCATGATTTTACCTCACATACTTTTTGAGTTATGCTCCGGAAAAAAATTAAGTACCAAAAATCAACAAAGGGCAATAACTGCAAAAATATAATGGGCAGAGTTATGGTTCTTGTGCAATGCACTTCTCCTGAATAAGATCTATCCACATGTAAAGTTTCAAGGTGATATCTGAAATACTTTTTGAGTTATGCTCCGGACAAAAATTAAGTATGAAAATCAACAAAGGGCAATAACTCCATAAATATGATGGGCAGAGTTATGATTCTTGTGCACTGCACTTCTCCTTAATGAGATCTATCCACCTATGTAGTTTCAAGATGATACCTGAAATACTTTTTGAGTTATGCTCCGGACAAAAATGTGGTCTACGGACTGACCAACGGACCGACCGACGGACCGACGGACAAGTGCAAAGCAATATACCCCCGCTTCTTCGAAGGGGGGCATAATTAAGACAAACATTCTGACCAATTTTCAGGTCAATTGAGCAAGAAATGTGGCCTCTAGAGTGCCCACAATGTATTTCTTTAATTTGACCCAGTGACCTAGTTTATGACCCCAGGTGACCAAAATTCACACTCATCCAAGATTCTGACCCATTTTCAGGTCAATTGAGTAAGAAATGTGGCCTCAGTGCTCTCAATAAGGGTCCATTTCAGGAATTTTTGTAATTCCATGTTCAAAATTTAGGAATTTTTTTTAAAAAATCAGGAATTTTTTTCCGCATCGGTCAATGTGGTCAGAGGCTTAGATTTATTTTGACTGTGTTGCAGAATGTCCAATCCTAATTTCAAACCCTATGTTGTGATTACTCTAAGTATCCAGTCTATGTGAGATTTCCTTGTCTCTATTTAAGAACTTTAGAAACCTAAAATTTTAAGTCTTTACCAGACAACAAAATTCTAGACATGTCCACATTGAAAGCATTTGCAAATGACGAATCAAGTTTTAACCAGAAAGACATGTCCTAAGAATAACCATATAAAAGGGTTAGAAATGTATATATATCTAAAACAACACTGAATGTATGGTAAGTGTTTAATTCGTTGGTCAATTATGATCGGCAAGTAATCAAAACAAATTAAAATCACTAATTATTATCTGTGATTGGCTGGCATTGATGGAACCATGGCATTAAGATTAAATAAGCAAATCACCATTTCATAACTGTAATAATGACAATTCATTTGCAAAAGGTAACCCAAGTGATCATGCTAAACCATCTATCTTGAATTTTTTGATGTGCATGATTTTCTTTCAGTTTCTTAGTGGTTTTTGGAAGAGACGTATCTCGGATAGACGTGGTTTCCTTCGTAACGACGTCCACGTTGCACGATGATTTTTTAAAGAAATTTGCCAAATTGCGCTGCATAATTCCCAAATAAAATGCGCATCGAAATTATAATCTGCCGATTTTTAAAGAGTTGGACAAATAATTGATATTACTCAATTATTTCAATTTCTTTCATGTTGCATGTTTGCAAACAAACAACATTCCCCGATCCTGATTGCGTGTCTTATTAATTGCAATTATCCGTTAATTTCTACAGCTGCAGTCAAATTTAAGACGGCTGATTACTTGCCGATCATAGTTGACCAACCAATTAAGCACTTGCCATAATGCGGGCATAATTGGATAAACAATCGCATATGTGTAATTGTCATCTCTACACTGTAATCTGGATCACCAAAACGCTTTAACATGATTAGAGACTCTGTAAAGCGCCTTCCTTACATTGAATAGACAATATCCAAGTTTTCCACACCCATCAAACCCTTTGTGTATTGTTTTTTGAAAAAACATACGGGTTGAAATTCTCAGATGTTTTTGTCAAAATATGGACGTAAAAAAAACGTCCGACTTTCAAAATGCCGACGTTTTTTCTCCAAATTTGGACGTAATATACGTAGAGTGCCCACAAGGTATTTCTTTAATTTGACCTAGTGACCTACTTTATGACCCCAGGTGGCCCAAATTCGAACTCATCTGTGATTTCATCAAGACAAATATTCTGACCAATTTTCAGGTCAATTGAGTAAGAAATATGGCCTCTAGAGTGTCCACAAGGTATTTCTTTAATTTTACCTAGTGATCTAGTTAATGACCCCAGGTGACCAAATTTCTAACTCATCCAAGATTTAATTAAGACAAATAGTCTGACCAATTTTCAGGTCAATTGAGTACAAAATGTTGCCTCTAGAGTGCCCACAAGGTATTTCTTTAATTTGACCTAGTGACCTACTTTATGACCCCAGGTGGCCCAAATTTGAACTCATCTGTGATTTCATCAAGACAAATATTCTGACCAATTTTCAGGTCAATTGAGTAAGAAATATGGCCTCTAGAGTGTCCACAAGGTATTTCTTTAATTTTACCTAGTGATCTAGTTAATGACCCCAGGTGACCAAATTTCTAACTCATCCAAGATTTAATTAAGACAAATAGTCTGACCAATTTTCAGGTCAATTGAGTACAAAATGTTGCCTCTAGAGTGCCCACAAGGTATTTCTTTAATTTGACCTAGTGACCTACTTTATGACCCCAGGTGGCCCAAATTCGAACTCATCTGTGATTTCATCAAGACAAATATTCTGACCAATTTTCAGGTCAATTGTGTAAGAAATATGGCCTCTAGAGTGTCCACAAGGTATTTCTTTAATTTTACCTAGTGACCTAGTTTATGACCCCAGGTGACCCAAATTCAAACTCATGTGAGGTTTTATCAAGACAAATATTCTGACCAATTTTCACGTCAATTGGGTAAAAAATGTGGCCTCTAGAGTGCCCACAGGGAATTTCTTTGACCTAGTGACCTAGTTTATGACCCAAGGTGACCCAAATCCAAACTCATGCGAGATTTCATCATAACAAACATTCTTAACCATTTAAAGGTCAACTGAGTTAGAAATGTGGCCTCTAGAGTGTCCAAAAGGTATTTCTTTGTTCTAGTGACCTAGTTTATGACCCCAGGTATCCCAAATTTGGTCTTATCCGAGATTGCATCATAAAAAACATTCTGACCAATTTTCAGGTCAATTGAGCAAGAAATGTGGCCTCTACAGTGTCCACAAGGTATTTCTTTAATTTGACCTAGTGACCTAGTTTATGACCCCACGTGACCCAAGTTCGAACTCATCGGAGATTTGATCAAGGCAAACATTCTGACCAATTTTCAGGTCAATTGAGCAAGAAATGTGGCCTCTAGAGTGTCCACAAGGTATTTCATTAATTTGACCTAGTGACCTAGTTTATGACCCCCCAGGTGACCCAAATTCAAATTAATCCAAGATTTCATCAAGACAAACATTCTGACCAATTTTCAGGTCAATTGACGCATCACAATACCTCACCCAGCTCTTCGTGCTCAGGTGAGCTAACAAATAGGCCTAACGATTGTCTATGGCTTCTGATAAACAAAATAAAGATGAAGTTTCATAACATTTTGTCCTGTAGTTAAAGAGATATTAATCCATAATGAAAATATATGTGAAGCCCCCTTTTTCCATGACACGACATTTAATCAAAAAAGCTAAAATAATGATATTGGCGGACTATCATATGGAACACACGTATAAACTTTCACAAATTTTTGTCCAGGATTTTGAGTTGAAGATACATGTATATTGATCCTTAATAGAAATATACATGAAGCCCCCTTTTCCTATGACACCGTATTTGATATCAAAAAGGCAAAAAAACCAATAAATATTGGTGGACATCATTAGGAACACCTGTATGAATTTCTTTTAGTTTTTGTCAAGGATTTTAGAAGATATCTGTCCTGAAAGACAGTCTGATCTTAATCTAAACTATGCACATGTATATTGATCTTAACAGAAATATACATGAAGCCCCTTTTTCCATTGAGACCGTATTTGATACAAAAATGGCAAAAAAAACCAATAAATATCGGCGGACATCATTAGGAACACCTGTACGAATTTCTCTTAGTTTTTGTCAAGGATTTTAGAAGATATCTGTCCTGAAAGATGGACAAACAGATGGTCATTGGTCCATGATGAAATTAAACATTTAGCCCTCTTTTTTCATGACATGGCATTTCATGAAATAACAAGAGGGCCATGATGGCCATGGATCGCTTACCTGAGTCAATAGGCCAAATTTCACTCCAGGGTCATAATGACCCAATTTAAAACTCATCTGAGATATTATTAAGACAAATATTCTGACCAATTGTTAGGTCCACTGAGCTGAAAATCTGGCCTCCTGAGTGTCCAAAATGTCTTTCTTCAATTTGACCTAGTGACCTAGTTTATGACCCTATGTGACCATATTTCAAACTCATCCAAAACATCAAAACAAACTTGTTGACCAAGGTTCAGGTGAATTGGGTAAGATTGCCGCCTCTAGAGTGCCCACAAGGGGTTTCTGTAATTTGACCTTGTGACCTAGATTATGACCCTATGTGGTCCAATTTCAAATCTATTCAAGATATCATCAAGTCAAACATGCTGACAAATTTTCAGGTCAGTTTAGCAAAAACTGTGGCCTCTACAGTGCCCACAATACATTTCTTGAATTTGACCCAGTTACCTAGTTTATGACTCTATGAGATCCAATTTCTAACTGATCCGAGATATCATCAAGTCAAATATGTAGACCAATTTTCAGGTCAATCTAGCTAGAATTGTAGCCTCTAGAGTGCCCAAAAGGTATTTCTTCAATGTGACCCAATGACATTGTTTGTGACCCTATGTGACCCAATTTTGAACTCATCCGAGATATCATCAAGACAAAAAATTTCGAACTCGTCCAAGATTTTATCAAGACAAACATTCTGACAATGTTTCATAAGTATCTGACTGAAAATGTGGCCTCTAGAGCGCACACAAGGTTTTTCGAAGATTTGACCTAGTGACCTAGTTTTTGACCCCACATGACCTAATTTCGAACTCGTCCGAGATTTTATCTAGACAAACATTCTGAACAAATTTCATAAGTATCTGACTGAAAATGTGGCCTCTAGAGTGCACACAAGGTTTTTTCTAAGATTTGACCTAGTGACCTAGTTTTTGACCTGACATGACCCAATTTCGAACTCGTCTCAGATTTTATCAAGACAAACATTCTGATCAAGTTTCATGAGGATTGGACTGAAAATGTGGCCTCTAGAGCATACACAAGGTTTTTCTAAGATTTGACCTAGTGACCTAGTTTTGGACCCCACATGACCCAATTTCGAACTCATCTGAGATTTTATCAAGCAAAACATTCTGACCAAGTTTCATAAGTATCTGACTGAAAATGTGGCCTCTAGAGCGTACACAAGGTTTTTCGAACATTTGACCTAGTGACCTAGTTTTTGACCCCATATGACCCAATTTCTAACTCGTCTGAGATTTTATCAAGACAAACATTCTGACCAAGTTTCATAAATATCTGACTGAAAATGTGGCCTCTAGAGCGTACACAAGGTTTTTCGAAGATTTGACCTAGTGACCTCGTTTTTGACCCCAGAAGACCCAATTTCGAACTCGTCCGAGATTTTATCAAGACAAACATTCTGACCAAATTTCACAAGTATCTGACTGAAAATGTGGCCTCTAGACTGTACACAAAGTTTTTCTAAGATTTGACCTAGTGACCTAGTTTTTGACCCCACAGGACCAAATTTCGAACTCGTCTCAGATTTTATCAAGACAAACATTCTTACCAAATTTCACAAGTATCTGACTGAAATTGTGGCCTCTAGAGCGTACACAAGGTTTTTCGAAGATTTGACCAAGTGACCTAGTTTTAGACCCCCACATGACTCAATTTCAAACTCGTCCAAGATTTTATCAAGACAAACATTCTGACCAAATTTCACAAGTACCTGACTGAAAATGTGGCCTCTAGAGCGTACACAAGGTTTTTCTAAGATTTGACCTAGTGACCTAGTTTTTGACCCCACATGACCCAATTTCTAACTTGTCCGAGATTTTATCAAGACAAACATTCTGACCAAGTTTCATGAGGATCGAACTAAAAATGTGGCCTCTAGAGCGTACACAAGGTTTTTCTAAGATTTGACCTAGTGACCTAGTTTTTGACCCCACATGACCCAATTTCGAACTCGTCCTTGATTTTATCAAGACAAACATTCTGACCAAGTTTCATGAGGATCGGACTGGAAATGTGGCCTCTAGAGCGTACACAAGGTTTTTCGAAGATTTGACCTAGTGACCTAGTTTTTGACCCCACATGACCCAATTTCGGACTCATTTGAGACTTTATCAAGACATACTTTCTGACCAAATTTCACAAGTATCTGACTGAAAATGTGGCCTCTAGAGCGTACACAAGGTTTTTCTAAGATTTGACCTAGTGACCTAGTTTTTGACCCCACATGACTCAATTTTGTACTCATCCGAGATTTTATCAAGACAAACATTCTGACCAAGTTTCATGGGGATTGGACTGAAAATGTGACCTCTAGAGCGTACACAAGGTAAAAAGTTGACGACGGACGACGCACGATGGACACAGCACGATCACAATAGCTCACCATGAGCACTTTGTGCTCAGATGAGCTAAAAACAAATTACTATTGTCTGTGGCTTGTAATAAACAATATAAAGATGAAGTTTCATGACATTTTGTCCTGTAAAGAGATATCGGTCCACAATGAAAATATACATCAAGCCCCCTTTTCCATGACACAGCAATAAAAAAAAAACAAAGGTATATATCTGTGGTGTTGCATGGTCAAACTGGGTGAAACTTACTGTCCTGCATTTCCTAATAGTGGTTGACAGATGTTACAAGTTCGATGTAAAAACTCTGTATAGTTTTCAAGATATTAGTCAAAACACAACTTCACTCTATATACATGTACCTTTATGTCCTACTTTGTGACCCCTGGGGCAGGGCTGATTTTGACCCCAGGGACATCATTTAAACAAACTTGGTAGAGGTTCACCAGGAGATGATCCAGATAAATTATCAAAACTCTAGGCCTTCTAGTTTCAGACAAGAAGATTTTCAAAGTTTGTTCTATATATGATTTTGCCCAAATTTGTGACCCCTGGGGCCCTGCCAATTTTGACCCCAGGAGCATCATTTGAACAAACTTGGTAGAGGACTACTTGAAGATACTACATACCAAATATCAAAGCTCTGGGCTTTCTGGTTTCAGACAAGAAGATTTTTAAAGATGTTGTAAATTTCCCCTTTTTTGTTGCTGTGGCAACCAGAGTTAATGGGTTAATTCAATTCTTTTAACAACTTTGGTAGAGCTTCACCCAAGGAACATGCCTGCTAAGTTTCAAGATGATTGGCCCTCCAGTTTAGGAGAAGAAGATGTTTAAAGGAATTGTGGACAGATGGACAGAATGGATGCCAGACAATGACTGATCACAATACCTCACCCACTTCGTGCTCAGGTGAGCTAACAAAACAAAACATAAAAAAAATGCAAACAAGGATAAACCATGTACATTCTGAATAGATTTGGCAAAGGTGCTGATAGGTGATTATGTCGAAAACAAGAGAGTTGCACTAACAACAATTGTTGTAGAACATTTTTCAAGAACCAATGAAAAAAGGGGTATATACCATCAATGCAACAAGCAAAAAAGTAAATAGTCTGAATCTACAGAGAATCAAATTCTGATGCGGGACCAACGGCGGCGAAACAACCTTTCACAGAAAGAAATGGGAATCACAATTCTCATAGTTGTATTTATCATGTTTTGACTGAAAGCTGAAGTTGTCGAACTCGAAGCCATTCATTGAAGGATATACCCACATGCACACGTCCTCATTAAAGTGCAAGGAACACTCAAATTAACACAAACATGCCCATATTAGAGTGAAACAGAATTTTGTTTGTTTAGGTATACTGTCCCCTAAAAATATTTTTTGTCCCCCAAAATTTTCAGAAGGGGGGCCCAGTTGTCCCCCAAAATCAAAATCCTAGATGCAACACTGCCTGTTTGAGACAGACATACCTGGACCTACTCTGCCAGACTGCCTAGAAGTGTTTTTGAACAACATGAAGCCTACAGGGGATGCATCTGTTCCATCATAATTTATATCAGAGGCATTAAAACATTACACAAACCACAATATCCCAGAATACCCAATCTATAAATCCACCAACACAAGACACTTACAAACCATTCCAGTATCTTAAACAAACTCCAATATGAAAAATAATAAAATGACCTTGTTGGTTGCAAAGCTCTGCAAGGTTTATCATAAGATCTGTTTTGTTCATTAATTTATATGTAACTAACTACTTATTTGGCAAGGGTAATAAGAAGAGTTTTAGAAATGAAGTGGAATTTATCATTTCTTTTTTACATTCAACCCTATTCAGTAGAAATATGGTATCTGCAAATAAATCGAATATTATAAATTGGTCAATTTCATAAGGCAAAATTTGTGCAATAGAACAGCTAACACCCAGTTTCATGAGCATTATTTGAATTAAATACAACATATACATAATATGAATATGAAATGGTAAGTTACTGCTCTAAAAAAGAACTCTCACAGCCCATGATATAAGCTCTACTGGCCCCTGCTAGTAGAACTTAAAAAGCAAGGTACTTATACTGCCAAAAGTTCAAACAATCTGGAAACTAGAAAACAATACTAACTGAGCTGATAGGGATTTTTGTGTTGGATGACATCATGTTCAACCTTTGCCTGTCCTTTTGTAAAAGTTTACCACATGACAAGACTAATTACTTGTTGAAACAAAGTATTTGCTGATCCAATACCACTCAAGCGAAGGGATTTATCACTGAATGGGCAAAAAAACATCAGCTGGTGACCAGCGTTTTCTCCTTTTCCAACAACATTTTCAAAAGCCCTCTTTCCAGGGTCGTTTAAACTTTGGACTGTGTGAAGAAGAGTGAAAGATAGATATAGCAGAATAGTCATCTCCTACATAAAGATTTAGTTTATATTTTGCAAGGGCAAACTTATGAAACAACTGTGACAAAATAAGAAGTTGCTGGTAAGCTGTGAGTACATCTTTGATAGCTAGGGACAACTTTGTGGGAAAAGCTGTAATTGCTCATGAAGACCAATTGCTGTACTTCCCATAATGTTTCCGATTCTACTGAAAGATAATATTCTTTTTTCCTGGAGCCCTTTCCCACACAGTCCTGAGTTTTAACAACCTTGAGGAGGAAAGCTTTTCAAAATGTTGTGGGAAAAGGAGAAAATACTGGTGACCAGCATTTTCTCATTTTCCCAGAATGTCTTCTTTTCTTCAAAAGACAAATTTCAGTTCTTGATTCAAGTTTACTTTGTTGTCTGCAATTACTATCAATTTGGAAAGTTAAAAAATTGTCGTCTGGTAGAGAGGTACATGACTGTTCTAAATGTACAATTTGTAAAGTTAGGGGTAATCCCTTTACCAAACAATCCACTGTTCTAACAACCCTGAGAAGGACCTCTTTTGAAAACAATTTTGACCAGCATTTTCCCCTTTTCCCACAATGTTTTCAACCAATCAAGCGGAGGAGGACAGCTTTTGAAAACAATTTTGACCAGCATTTTCCCCTTTTCCCACAATGTTTTAGACCCCTTCAATGACAAATACTCAATTCTGACCCACAATGAATTTGTCATCTGCTAATGCTTTCAAAAGGGACCAGTCTAAAATTCTGTCTACTTGGATCAGTCTACAATTTTCTCATCTGGCAAAGAGTTAATGAATTAGCCCTTTGTGCACTTCAAGTTGTATTAGTACTCCCTGATGTTGCCTGTTATAGAGTTGCACTTGTTTCACCCCTACCCTCTTCATCATCACTCCTATCCTGGTAGGTCAGATGTAAAGCTATTCTTATGTAGAGATCTTGTAAAATATCCAACACCCCTTCTTGTATGCTGTCCACTTGGTCTGGTGGGCAGTAATCATCTAAACTAGATCTGTAGTATCACAGAGATTTTTGACCATTTTACCCTTTACCACAAGACAAAATTTTTCACTTATCCAACTCAAAAGCATATATTCAGATGTCAAATTAGATAAGGCTCATATGATGGGTTTTGTCTCTGAAAGGGTTGAAAACATTGTGGGAAAAGGAGAAAATGCTGGTTACCAGAATTTTCTCCTTTCCCCACATTGTTTTCAAAAGACCCCTTTTCTCAGGATCGTTAAAACTCAGGATTGTGTGGTAAAGAGTTAATGTGCACTTACGTGTACACCTATTTATGTCTCTACTTTGGAAAATATTGCCTGAAAAGGGGAAATTGCTTGCAATTAGCAATTGCTTCTTCATGGATGCTTTTTACACAACATTAGATATGACTCATTCTAGACAACTTGGACTTGTAAATGGTATATTAAGTATGTCATTTTTTTCATTTCGCCAAACTAATTTGCTATCATTTTCTTTAAATCAATATAATGTGTGTTAACTCTTTATCTTAGGCATTTCACCAGCTACAAACCACCAACCTGCTATCTATGTGTTGTTTCATCTTATATGGTACTGGAATTTTTAAAATTTTCAAAAAAATGACCAGTTATATTGGTTTTACCATGGAGTAATAAAAAATGCCTACAACTTTTTCTAATGCCGCCGATATAGTAAGATGATAAAAGCCTGCAAGGAAATGACAATTATCACTGACATTTTGCATGATTTTCTAGTGTTATATTAAGATAAATCAGAAAGAAAAAGACATACTTATTTTCTCTCACAACTAATGTCTTATAACTATCATCATTCCTCAATGGAAGTTGAATCACTATTTTATCTTTACTTAACCCTTTCCCAAACAACAAATTTTGGACTGGTCCAAATTGAAAGAGTTTGCATACAGCAATTTCAAATTTGATGAAAATGGCAAAAAGGTCTCAAAAAGGGTAGAAGACACTGTGGGAAAAGGAGAAATTGCTCGTTACGAGCAATTTCTCCTTTTCCCACAGTGTTTTCAAAAGACTTGTACTGCAGACATGTGAAAACCAGGGTTTGTTTGGGAAAGGGTTAACAGACAACCACTATGATACAGAAATATATCCCAACAGTGCCTCAGTGGTAGGTTTGACCAAAACATCACCACACTGAAAAAACATAGTGTCCAGTAAGTGACACTCTTTTGTCCCATACATGACTCATTCATGACACTGATGGAAAAAGCAGCATTTTGGAAATCTTATGATGAATTGTGTATATTGAAAGCAGAAACTATCTTCGATCATAATATTCATTATTGTATGACTTCCTGGAAGACTGCTCTTAATAACTTGTTGACTTAAGATTTCAATAAGTGTTAATTTTTTATGAAATCTGACAGTCTGGGTTAGGACATTTTTTAATGAAAGAGCTACAGTTTGAACTACCATGTGATTGTACTTTATATCACACAATCCCTTAGCCAGATGGCCGATTGTATTTAAATTGTGGACTATGTAGATCCCAGATCAGACTGCATGTTTCACTTAGTAGGTGATAGGCACTTAGCCCTTATCTTGCAGAATTTAAATTGTTGACAATCACAGAAATAAATGTTGAAACATTATTTGACACTAAATGGTGTTTGTATGACCAAGATTACTGAAAAAGCAGCAGAGAGTGTTGAGCAAGATCAGACTGAATGTATGTGATGGCTGATCTTCCACTACACTCTCTGCAAATGCATGTATGGTCGCAAACAGTATGATAAGAGTTAAAAGATAATAGGAAACTGTAAACGAATCTAAATCAATTAAATTCAGTAGTTCCTGATGCCATTTACCATAATTATTAACAGGACATACAACACAGCTGTTGGATGAACACAAAATCCCACATGGGTTGGTTGACGTGATATAATTGAAATAATGTTGAAAACGGACCTAAAACACCATACAATTAATCAACGTCTTAATCAGGCATCAAAATTTTAAGATTATTCCATCCTGATAGCATTGGCAGATGACAAATGTAGCTCAAATGATAATATTTGTTTTCAAAAGGGATATAAACATTGTAGGAAAAAGAGAAAATGCCGATTACCAGCAACTTCTCCATTTCTCAAATTGTTTTCAATGTCTATCTTTTTTAGAATCGTTACAACACATGACTGTGTAGTAAAGGGTAATTGAGGTATACTAATATGAATGAGAAGGGTTCTATACCTACCTTGCAACAGTGATAAAAGTTGGTGCAGGAAGATAAGACAAAAATTCCTGTACACAGTCTGTCAGCAGGCTGATTTCTGATTGGTTACTGACATGATGAGGTAATTCTGTGTCATCACATGTACAGCCAGCTTCATACAATAGACCATAATCTATTTTACTTGTGCTTGAAGCTTTCAGATCCTGAACCAATTGGAGTATGAGATCTTTTCTGAAAAAACAAACCAGGACTGTCGCAGGGCAATGAAAACCCCAACCCACTGTTTTGTCACTTGAACAGGAAAGAAGTAATAATCAACTAATCAAAATGATAATTGCAGGCACAACAGTTCTCTTACTATGACAGCTTCCACTGAACTTTCATTCAAATCTCTTTCAAACCTGGAAACTGGCACAAAAGGGACTAAAAAATTACAAAACTGTATCTTGACAGCCATCCCGATTCCAGTATAATCCGCTCCCTCCCAGCTTAGTTGTAGTTGACATGATAACCCTTTATCAAACAGAGGACAATATAAATGTGGCTTAAATGGTGGAAATTCTTTTTGAAAGGGTAGAAAACATTGTAGGAATAGGAGAAAATACTAGCATTTTCTCCTTTTCCCACAATGTTTTCAAAAGCCGTCATTCCCTGGATCATTAAAACTCAGGATTGTGTGTAGAGGGATAATGAACAGGAATATCACAGAAAACTGTAATGACACGTGATTTCTTTTTCCATTCTCAATTTCAAAATGAGCCATGCTCTGGCAACAAGAGCTTTCATACATCTCCATGATGCATTATACTGAGCAAGTCATCATGTAATTATGGATCAATAAAATCCATTTTCTCTAATAACTCTCAGGTACAAATGTCCTTGAACATGTAGTAAATTTACCAAAAGCAGACTGCTGACTGCACAGGCTGACCTGGGTCGATACTTTTATCAGATGAATTAAACCCCCTTTTTCACAGAGCATTGCTCAGTCATCCACCTTACAGTCCGCACCTCGCTCCCATGGTCTTTCGTGTCTTCCCGGAGGTGAAGTCCCGTTTATAAGGTACACATTTCAGAAGTGGAGATGCGCTGATGTTGGAAACACTGAAGATTGTGTCATCATTTAGAAACGATTTTTATACAGAAACATTTGACAAATGGATCGCACGTCACGGGAGGTGTGTTCACAATGTTGGGGACCACGCAGAGAAAATATAATTGGCGACATTGTTTTTGAATTGACGTGACATTATTCTGTGCACCGTTTGGATTATAGTGTTGTATGTATTTTGATTTGTGTTTTCATTATTATTCTATGTATTTTTATTAAACTTTCAGGAATTGATCATGAGATATGACACTTGATAACATGTGAGTTTTCTTGTTAACATGCCAAAAAATTGTTCATGTTATAGCAATAGTCCTTTTACGTCTGCGACAACCCTTGTATCTAGTGTTTCTCTACATTCTTAATCTTTACCTTGGATGTTTTATCTCACTATCAACATCTTTCTGTAGGGCAAGGAAAACATCTTTTAGCTCTTTTAGCTGTTTCATCCTCCTGTTCACACACTCTTCAAGAGCCTGAAATAAAATTCATATATCGATGTTTAAAACCTTAGACTGCTAAATAGTTTAGAAAACATTGAGCAAAAAGGAGAAGTTGCTCGGAATATGCAAAGCAAATGCTCCTTTTATTATTAACTTAAGTTATTAACTTAAGGGACATTTAAAACCTTTATAGAATGAGCCCTGCCTTGTGAAAAGAGTGTTTAATATGTCTCCAAAAAGTATTGACAGAGGTCAGCCTGCACAGGTTGACCTGTGTTAAAACTTTTTGCTTTCATTCAATTTTCTGCATGTCAGAGGACCAGTCTACCTCATGATTCAGTCAGTTGTTTAAAAAAAAAAAGGGATTTTGTGGATCCATCATTATATGATGACTTGCTTGGTAGAATGCATCATGGAGTGAAAAACAACAAAAACTGCATATCGCAAAATTTTAGCCAGAATATCTTAACAGACGTCGTAATCCAAATAAGTTATAGGGTGGCGCGGTATGCTGGAATATGAACATACTTACATTCCATGGTTTGGGGGTTGCTCAAAAGGTTAGGCTTAACCCTTTCCCTCTCAATCCCGAATTTTAACGACCCTGAGAATGAATGCTTTTGACAACATTGTGGGAAAAGAATCAGCATTTTCTCCTTTTCCCACAATGATTCCTACCCTTTCAAAGACAAATTCTATAATTTGTGCAACATTTCATTTGTCGTCTGCAAACACTTTCAATTTGGACCAGTCTAATATTTTTTTGTCTAGTAAAGAGTTAAAACTACAATCTTTAGTTTGTAGTAAAGCCTGTACTCTACTTTATACAAAGTTCATTGCATCAGCACAGCCGATCTACAGAAATAAAAAATATAAGGAAAGAGAAACAAAAGTACCACATGCAGGTGCCAATGCTCAGTTGCAGTTGCCTACAGAGATGGTGAAATGGAAAAAGGCTGTGTAAAAAAAGGGGCAAAATTGTGTCAAAAATATATTTTGAGGGTTATCTGCCATACTGGAAGGTGTTCCCCTTTTTGATAGTAAAAAAATCATCCATCCATGTTTGAAGAAAATATCTCCAGTAATAATAGAGATATTAGAAAAATGTTGAATTTCAGAGAAAATTTTAAGGGGCATTATTGTGTCAAAAATATTTCGATGGTTAGGTATGAGTTTTCCTTTTGATAGCTAGAATTTGTCCGAGTTTGAAGTAAATATCTTCAGTAATGAAATGACAGAGATATTATAACATGTTAAAACTTTTTGCACAACGTTGACCAGGCAAAGACAGGCTATGACAATACCTAAAGATTTTCTTGGAAAACAGCTAAAATAATAAATAAAACATACTTCCTTATCCTGCCTCTCTGGTTTTTCAAATTTGTAAAGCTCTGTTAGGATTTGATACTGTCTCTCCCCATACATTTCTTTAAATGGGTTCTTTGTAGAGAAAAAATCCAAATCAATGTCCAGCACATAATACTGACCATCTAAAGCATTACAAAGTTCTGTTATTTGCTTGGTATTTGGTAATCTCAGAGGTGAAATGCTTGAATCAGAGTTCTCCTTGTTCACAGAATTAATCACAATATCACCACTTCCTCTCCTAAATGTGTTTATCACAGTATCAGCAAGTTCATCATCACAGACTTCATGCAGACTTCGTCCACTACAATCCTTAGTATCACAGTATTTGTGGGAATTTTGCCCATTTCTATCCATAGTATCAGAGTCTATTTGAGGACCTTGATCACTATTGCCTGTAGTGCCACCATCTATTTGAGGACCTCTAGCGCCACAGTCTATTTGAGGACCTGTAGTGCCACAGTCTATTTGAGAACCTGTAGTGCCACCATCTATGTGAGGACCTGTAGTGCCATCATCTGTTTGAGGACCTGTAGAGCCACAGTCTATTTGAGGACCTGTAGTGCCACAGTCTATTTGAGGACCTGTAGTGCCACAGTCTATTTGAGGACCTGTAGTGCCACCATCTATCTGAGGACCTGTAGTGCCACCATCTGTTTGAGGACCTGTAGAGCCACAGTCTATTTGAGGACTTTGATCACTACTGCATGTAGTGCCACAGTCTACATGGGGACTTTGATCACAGCTGTCCTCAGTATTTCCATCTTTGTAAGGGCTTTTTACACTACCATCACTTAGTTTCCAACTTCTGTTGTCAATGTCAAGCTTTGCCCTTTTGTGAGTAGAATTATCTGATTGCTGAGATTGTCTTGAAGAATGAATCCTTTTCTGTGCTGAATAAAGATGAAAAGTTAACTATTAAAGTGCCTTTCATAACTATAGTTGCTTTTGCAGCCAGTGTAGATAAAGATAAGGCTGCACAAAATATGCAGTCTGATCTTTGATCTACACTGTCCGCTCAGTCTAAACACTATAGACAAAAGCAACCATCAAATTGCAGTTAATTGTGTCTTATTCCTAATCAGAATATGTTAGTTGGGTTTATTTGGTGCTCTAAGGGTTAACCCTTTACCACACAATCCTGAGTTTTAAAGACCCTGAAGAAGAAGGCTTTTGAAAATATTGTGGGAAAAGAAGAAAGTGCTGGTAACCAGCATTTTCTTCTTTTCCCACAATGACAGATACTGTTGTTTGTGCCCCATTTTATTTGTCATCTGCAAACGCTTTCAATTTGGACTGGTCTAAAATATTAGTTGTGTGGTGAAGCGTTAACATTGGTTTGTAAATATTAACAACCATTCTTTTTTGTGCTGAATAAAGATGACAAGTAAACGCTACATCACACAATCTCGAGTTTCAATGGCCCTTATGGAGACAGCCTTTGAAAACCTTGTAGGAAAAGGAGAAAATGCTGGTTACAAGCATTTTTTCCTCTCCCCCACAATATTTTCTACCCCTTTACAAATAGATTCCATAATCTGATTATAGTCTGATTTGCAGTCTGCAAGTGCTTTGAAAATGGATTAGTCTAAAATTTTGTGATGTTTTCCTGGAGTTTCTGTTACCAGTACTTCACACGATATTCTTCCCAAGCCATAGGCTGCTTTTCCTACATAATCATTGTCGAAACAATGGTCAGCAGTGATAGAGGAATGAATACAGTCTCAATGACTATGATTAATCCTGGAAAAAGAAATTGGCCAAGCTGGGAAATCAAACCAGTGACCCCTTGTTCTCAAGTCCTGTTAACTACCGACTGTGTCATCAGGGCTCGGCAATCTGTTTTAGAAGGTAATTAGTAAAACTAAGCGAGTCATGCTCTGAGAAAAGGGGGTTTAATGCATCTGCAAAAAGTATTGACCCATGTCAGCCTGCGCAGTCGAAGCAGGCTAACCAGGGTCAAAACATTTTGTTGTTGGTCAAATTTCTGCATGTCAAAGGACCAGTCTACCTCAGGATTTAGTTGGGCAAAATGGATTTTATCAATCCATAATTATTTGATGACTTGCTTGGTATAATGCATTATGAAGATGTATGAACCCCCTTTTGCCAGAGTGCTGCTCAAGTCTTTATATACCATCAGTGGATGCACTTCCTTCTTCATTGTTCATGCCGACACCATTTTGCGATAATTTCCCTCCAATTTTCCCTCTGTTTGATGGCCCATTTCCTGTCAGTACCTTCCAGCTACTTGGAACTAGGGTCAGTATGGTAAAGGTCAGTTTTTTCTTGTTGTCCAGCTGTGACTCCTGAACGTAAAGCCCTTCACTTAGAAAATAACTCTCAGAGCAGGTAGTCCTATGAAGTAAATGAACAAAAAGCAAAAAACTGTACTGTGGTGAGGATTCTTTTTTTAACTCTCTATACCAGACGACAAAAAATTAGACCAGTTCAAACAGAAAACATTTTGCAGATGACATATTCAACATGACTCAATTTATGCGATTTATCTTTAAAAGGCTAGAAAATATTGCGGGAACGAGAGAAAATGCTGGTTACCAACATTCTCTCCATAACCACAGTGTTCTCAACAATCTTCTTCATCTGGATAGTTGAAAATTGGGTCAATTCACTACTGTCTCACTGAAAAATGCTGCGTTTTAATGACCATGTGATCTTGAGTGAAAAATGGACAAATGCTGATAACTTGTCAACTGTTTAACCCTTTACCAGACAATAAAATTTTAGACCTGTCCAAATTGAAAGCATTTGCAGAACGACAATTTCCTTGTGGCTTGAATGGTGCAATTTTTCTTTGATAGGGTAGAAAACATTGTGGGAAAAGGAGAAAATGCTGGTTACCAGCATTTTCTCCTTTTCCCACAGTGTTTTCAAAAGGCTTCTTTCCCAGGGGCGTTAAAAGGCGGCACTGTACGGAAAAGGGTTAACAGACAACAAAAGTTAAAGAAACAAGACAAAAATATGAAAAAAATATTTAATTCCCTAATGACCTATGTAACCTCTTAACACTTTACCAAACAATAAAAACCTATACCTGTCAAAACTGAAAGGACCTGCGGACGACAAAATAAATGTTAATTAAAAAATCAAAATTTATTTTGGGAACGGAAGGAAACAGTATCAGAAAAGGAGAAACTGCTGATTACCTAGATTTTCTCCTTTTTCTACATTGTTTTCAAAAGCTTTCTTTCTTAGGATCATTAAAAGTTGGGATTGTGTGGTAAAGGGTTAAGGTATTTTCAGATTTCACGCTAGAGTCTGCAGAGACTTGCAGGAATGTAAAATGATCAATAACATGCATTGATGACAAGGATTCACATTCAAATCGGTATGACACCATCATATCTAGTGCAATAAGTTAAAGATTGTGGAATGAGGAGAAATGCTGGTTACCAGCATTTTTTTTCCCTTTTCCTACAGCATCTTAACTCTTTACCACACAATCCCGACTTTTAACGACTCTGAGAAAGAAACCTTTTGAAAACATAGTTGGAAAAGGAGAAAATGCTGGTAACCAGCATTTTCTCCTTTTCCCACAATGTTTTCTAGCCTCTCAAAAACAAATTTCAATTTTTGAGTTACATTTATTTTGTTGTCTGCAAAAGCTTTCAATTTGGACCAGTCTAAAAACTTGTCATTTGGCAAAGAGTTAAAAAGCTTTCTCGAGTGTTTTAAAATTCAGAATTATTTGGTAAAAGGATATCTGATAATTGTACTACCTAATGGTTCCTGTCACGTTACATTTTCCCACATAGAACTGGAGTGTTTTATCCTCAACCTGTGCACACCATGGTGGCTTTATCCAAATCACATGATTTATATGTCCTGCATAGACAGCTGGCAAAATCCAGTTTTCTATGCTCAAAGATCTGGAAAAAAAAATCACTACCTACAATCTGGATCCTGTCTCCAGGCTAAAGAGTAAAATTCGAAACCTGGAGGCAAGGAGTTTGATCCTATTTAACCATTTACCACGTGAGAAAAATACAGACTTGTCGAAACTGAAAGTATTTGCAGATGGCAATTTAAATGTGGTTCAAATGATGGAATTTGTCTTTGATAGGGTAGAAAATATTGTGGGAAAAGGAGAAAATGCTTGTAGCATTTTCTCCTTTTCTCACAATGTCTTCAAAAGCCTTTTCCCAACTTGGAATTGTATGGTAAAGGTTAAGCACTGGGTTTTTCATGGGAATGTCCTTGGGAAAGACACTTATGTGCCCTAGTTTAGTACTGGTGAAACCCAGGAAATATATGAATAAGTAAGCTCTTGACATGATATGACTGAAATGATGTTGAAAGTGGCCAAAAACACAATTCAATTAATCAACTAAATAAAGCCAGACCTGTTTTAGAGACATCCTGTCTTTAGCAACCCACTGCTTTAACCGTCTACTGAATAATCTTGTATTTCAATGACCCAGAGTAAGGAGGCTTTAGAAACCAATGCTGGAAAAAAGAGAAAATGCTGGTAACCAGAGTTTTCTCCTTTTCCCACTATATTTTTAATACCTCTTAAGACCACTTCAATCACTTAGAGAACATTTGTCATCTGCCAACATTTTCAACATGGACAAGTGTTAAATTTTGTTATCTGGTACAGAGTTATTCCTTTACCACACAACCTCCAGTTTAAATGACCCAAAAGAAAAGCACTTTTTAAAACATTGTTGGAATAGGAAAAAAACACTGGTTGCCTGCTTTTTCTCCTTTTCTCACAATGTTTTCTACCATTTCATAGCCATAATTAAGCCATGATTAATTAGTCTTTAATGCTTCCAATTTGGATCAGTCTAAAATTTTGTTAATTGGTAAAGACTTAACTAAAATATGACATATAGTTCAAATATTCTTCCAGACCATTCTAGGCTAACTGAGAAAACAATACACAACAATAAATTAGCAATGTTCTGTAGAAAAAGGGGTTAAATGCATCTACAAAAGTTTTGTCCATAGTCAGCCTGCGCAGACTACAGGGCTGAAACTTATTGCTAGGTCAATTTTGTGCATGTCTAAGGAGCAGTCTACCTCATGATTCAGCTGGTTGTAAGACTTTTTAGATCCATAACTATGTGATGACTTGCTTGGTATAATGCATCACAGATATGCATTAAACCCCTTTTGCCAGAGTTTGGCTCAAATGTATATTTACGTACTCAAACAGTTCATATTTGTTGAAGACAGTATCTGCTGGCATTTCCAATGGTATCAACATGTCTGGGTGTGAGTCAAAGTGTAGAAGTGTCATTTCTTTCATTGGAAGATGTTTTGATCCAATTGCTTTGTAGATATATTGCAGTACCTGAAATAAATCACCCAACATATGTTATTTGTCATTTTCCATTCATCATGTATGTCAGATCTTATCAATCTGTTTGTAGTTTCCTTAAAAAAAACCTGTTTAACTTTTTACCACACAATGCCTAGTTTTGAAGATCCTAAGAAAAAAGCCTTTTGAAAACATTGTGGGAAAAAGAGACAATGCTGATAACCAGCATTTTTCTCCTTTTTCTCACAATGTTTTCTACCCTTCCAAAAGTAAATTTCAAGTTTAGTCTCATTTATTTTGTTGTCTTCAAATACTTTCAATCTGGACAAGTCTAAGACTTTGCTGTTTTCGCTAGACTTAAACTTCACATGCAGCAGAACACTGTGTCTCATCATGTAAAAATGTACATGAATCACATAAATTTTGAAATGTACAACATAACGCCCATACACATGCCGGAACGTACGCAAAATGGATGCCGAAAATCATAAATTTTTATAAACAATCGATGCAGAAAGATAGCGGTTAGGTCAGTCAGGTTGCTGATTTTCCATAACCAAATAGATCTACAGAAACACACTATTTTTGGATACCTTTATTTTTACCGCAGAATTTGTTGACTGGAATCCTGATGAAGATATCAATATGTTCATATATCAGATTGAGACCGGTGCTCATTCTAGATGAATTTAGGCCAATAATGTTGTGTTTAGATCTATCAGTATGCAGCAAAAATTTAAACTGCATAACATCTGGCAAAGTGACAAATGATCTTGTCAATTTTCAACTTTTTCAGCCACAGATAATCCGCCTTCATCGCTCAACACTATTACTTCACCTATTACTCCCCCTGTCAATCGCCACCAGCGCCAAGTGTGAAAATTAAAAAAAAAAAAAATGACTCCGAAAATAAAGCACTGGCGACAAGTAGTGCCTTTACATGAATCTTAAAAGATTTATACTCCAACAACATAATCACTATGTATCAAGTATGAAGTAAGCATGCGTCCCTGTTATCACAGTTAATCAGGCTGGCTTGTCATTTATGAAAAATGTGATAGTGATCTTAATCACTGATCTAGAGTACAAATAGCAGATTTTGAAGTCATCTGCTACCCTATTCACAAATTTATGTCAAATCATGCAGAAATACCTTTCCAAAATTTAACTGACATGAAAAATAGATTGCTGCAAAAAATGCAAAAAAAAAAAACCATGACACAACAAAATGTTCGATGGGCATTGTCTGATCAGAGACACTCCTGAAGTTCTGGCTGTCTTTTCAGCTTATTTAATGACTTTAACAAGTAAATTTGCATAAATATCTGTATAAAACAAGAAGTTGGTGCCAAAATATCTGCTTAATAATGAAGAGAAAACAAAAACAGACATGGATGATTTCATGAAATGAAAAAGTTGATCAACCTAGAAATCAAACAGGAGCGTGGGAATTATGCCACCTTGTCTTAAAGTTATTGTACTCGAACAAGTTTTAGAGAAGAAGGTATAGGAGGTTCATTTTTCCAAAGAAAATCAAATTAAACATTAAACCTTTACCACAAAATCCACAAACAGATGGCAATCAAAAATTTTTCAGGGAAAGCCCAGATAGATTTATGAAAGTGACATTTATCGAAAAATAGATCTAAATGTTGAAAATTATTGTACCCCCAATTTTGCAACCCAAGAAGTACAAAAAACCCATTAGAAAAATTCAGTTGACACATTGTCAGAAAAATAAATTTGAATTGTCTGTTACACCAATGCTGAAGGGTAAATATAGGCATGATTATGTCTAAATATTAGGACTAGTTTGGACCAAAGACTCAGTTCCCCTTACACTGATCTATGTCGTTGCAGGGTATGGAGTTAAATTTCGGGAGTGCAATATTCTCTCTAAAATATCTTAACTGTAAATTTTCACACAGTAGTATCCAGTTATTTCAACACCCCGTCAATTCGACACCCGGTCATTTCGACACCTATTGGTCATTTCGACCCCTATTTTGGTCATTTCGACACCCAGTAGAATTTTTTTGCAAAAAAAGGTCGTTTCGACACCTGTTGTTTCAACCCTCCCTGAAAATTAAAAAAAAAACAGGTAATTTTTTGCACAGTATGTTGTTAAAATGCGCTGTATTTTTGTGGTATGTATAGCGAATGTTGCCTCTTTTCCGATCTTTGTGTTTACTACTTTTCTTATTCTATTGCAGATGGGCAACTATCTTGATTGATACATAGGTGGAATTCTATACAAGGAGGTTGTTAAAAGCAGAAGACAGAGAATGTGTTATTTGTTAGTAATAATCAAATATCTATATATCTACTTTTATGTTCTTTCATGTTGCTTTCATACATGATAATTATGAAACAAACTGTTGGTTAACTTGGATTGATTGTTTTGTTTGCTTTAATTGAACTTGTTGATCATTTTTCACAAATTATACCCCCTCACTGCTGTTTTACTTTAATTTGAATGCTGTAGTGAATATTTTGTTAACGAAATGTCTTTAATGTAATTGATTGTTAAATGATAAAAAGTAACGTTAATTTTGTTGAAGTCATTTTGTGTTTGTTTAATAATGCAGTTTTGTAAATAAACGAGAGTTTGTAAAGTTAGTAGTTCATTGTTTTATTGTTCTGCAATGGCAGATAGCTGTGTAAAGTGTGGTCAGAAGGGGACAACAGGCAAGGCCAGACCACTTTTTTGGCCAATTATGCTATTGGCCCTACCCCTTTTTTTGTCTTTTCAGCCAATTGTTCTTTTGTGCTTATCTGTGCTTTTATTGATTGGCATCATCATCGGTGCCAAAAGTCATTGATGAAATTATCAACTGCGGTAGGTGCTTGTGTCATCAACAGACCTGGCCAAGGTGTTAAAACAACCGGTAACACACAGCGCAAAACAATGCAAATATTATAATGACACCCGCTTGATTAATTTCATAATCGTTAAAGGAGATATAATAAAATCTTAGATACGACAAATGCGAGTTGAGAACGGACTACTTAAAGGTGCAATTGATCTAGATTCTGCACAACCTTCTAAAAGCAGCCTTATGAATTTCTTCTTTGTCAGAAGGTTTGATTTAACGAACATGGCTCTCTGTTACTGATTTTACAACCATATTTTGTGGGCAGTGTGGGACGAGATTGAACTGCAGAAAACTGCGGTCCTATCTTGACTCTACACAGTTCTACATGGTGAATTTTTGCTGACTAAAATAAGCTTCGCAAGGCAATTATTTATGAGACCTATTTCGATGGAAAATTTCATATTACCGTACATGTAGTTGTTGCAGACGTAAATCAGGATCGGACTGCAACTTAGCTGAGGATTACGCGTGATTTTGCTCATGTATCGAAATACATGTACTGGTAAAAGGAACTAAGGGAAAGCATGAATAGATGCAATGGTTGCCGCATAATAATCAAAAGAATGTTGAAACGGCATTAAACTCATGTATCTTTCCATCAAGTCTTTGTGAGACTGTGACCACCGCGAGTTATATTTATCAATCATATGCTTGGAAAGAATAATGTGCAGATTACTGTTAAAAGAAAGCCCTGTTAGAACCACTTTTGTAATAAGACAGCTTTTTACAAAAGTGTTTCTAACAAAGCACGGCCAGGTAGCTCAGTGGTTAGTGTATCTGACTTGGACCTGGTGGTTGTGAGTTTGATACCTGGTTGAGGCATACCTTCTTTCCAGCGATTTTACACCTCTCACCTCTGATGCATGTGAGAAAAATAGTTGGTGACTTGGAAAGAAAGTTGTGTCAGTACTGGTGTTAGAGAGCCAGGAAACATGTGTAGGTGCAATGACTGCAGTGATATGACCGAAACTGTTAAAATGGTGTTTCACTCCAATTCAACAATAACTGTTAAAAGAAACTCGGGGAAAGCATGGATAGGTGCAGTGGTCGGCGCGAAATAACTGACCAATAAAAAAAGCAGAACATTGGTAAAAATAATGAATTTTGAGGGTCTGATGAATCACAGAAATACCACCAAAACACCCCAATTTTTTTTTTTTTTTTTAATTACTGAGTTCAAATAAAGAAAGTAATCGTTTTTGACACAAGTTGTAGTCGTATTGATGAAGCGCGGTTAATTTAAAACCAAAGGAAATAACAGCTGAGGCGCACCGTGAACAAGTGCACAGGAAGAGCCTGCCCGAAACACTACTGTAAATGTCCACCAAAATACCCGCTACACATAGAAAAATTTGTCGATTCTGGTATTCTACCTCCAACGTCTTACTTCAGTAGCTTTTGCACAACACTGATGTGTCTAATCTTTATCCATAAGTATGCTAAGAAAAACAGTTTTCATTTTTATATTGAAATTAAAAAATTGCCAAACTAGAAAACCATCAGCCACTTTGAATCTGTGGTTAATCACGTTACAAGGTGTAAATTGATAAGAAAATTATAAATCTGCCAATAAGATTATGAATAATGACTTTGTCACTTTAAAAATAACAATGAAAAATTAACACATCAAAGAAGCTGGATTATATCAGCCAAACATGTTCAATTATGACTGCTTCACTTTCATAGAACAGAGGAGAAATTGCTGAGTTACTTGTGCATTTCGATGGATCAGAGACCTACATCATGCAATGTCTGATTTGGGTCTACTTCATTCGCAAATGAGGTGCATTAGCCCTCTCTTTTTGTGTGTGTTTGTTGATCTTACAAAGAAAAAATTAAATATAAGTGATAATGTCATACTGAGAGTTCTTTAGTCTAGATTGGCGTAATCAAGATCGGGTATTTCGGTGTGTAACAGACCAGACACATGAGTGTTTCAGTGATTGTTCTCCATGTAAATCAATGATCAGTATATATTAACAATATCAATCTTCTAAATAATGATTAATACTTTGATAAAGCATATTTTCTGTTAAAAAAAGGGAATACATAAATAAATATATGCATATTTATCAGTTATCTGAACTCAATAATAAATTAATAATAAACAAGCATTCTGATAGTGTTGCATAGCAATACACAGTCCCCTACCGGCCGTATGTATCGCTGGCATGTCAGTGAAATTTTCTAAGTCCAAGGCCCGTAAATGCATCAAAAAGCAGTGGAGCGGAACGAAACTTGAACTTGATGTGTACGTCATGGTGGTTGATGTACATACCAAAAATCAGCTCGATATGTAGCAGCGTTTAGAAAAAAAGTGCGGAAAAATGTTTCATCAGTGAAATTTTCTAAGTCCAAGGCCCGTAAATGTGTCAAAAAGCAGTGGAGCGGGACGAAACTCGAACTTGATGTGTAAGTCATGGTGGTTAATGTACACACCAAAAATCAGCTCGATATGTAGCAGCGTTTAGAAAAAAAAGTGCGGAAAAATGTTTTATCAGTGAAATTTTGTAAGTCCAAGGCCCGTAAATGCGTCAAAAAGCAGTGGAGCGGGACGAAACTCGAACTTGATGTGTAAGTCATGGTGGTTGATGTACACACCAAAAATCAGCTCTATATGTAGCAGTGTTTTGAAAAAAAGTGTGGAAAAATGTTTTATCGCTGAAATTTTGTAAGTCCAAGGCCCGTAAATGCGTAAAAAACCAGTGGACCGGAACGAAAGTCGAACTTGATCTGTAAGTCATGGTGGTTGAGCTACACAGCAAATCTGAGATCAATACCTACCAGCATTTCGGAAAAAAGCCTGGAAAACTGATTTATCAGTGCAATTTTATAAGTCCAAGGCCCGTAAATCCGTGAAAAACAAGTGGACCGGAACGAAAGTCGAACTTGATCTGTAAGTGATGGTGGGTGACTTGCACACCAAAACGCAGCTAAATATGTACCAGCGTTAAGAAAAAAAGTCCAGAAAACTGAATTGCCGGACTGACGGACAGAAGGACAGATAGACTGACGGACAGACGGACGGAGTGCAAACCTAAAGTCTCCTTCGGCTTTGCCGGTAGGGGACTAATAACAGGGGTATTTTGGTGTTTTGGTGATATTTCGGTATTTCGTTGATTCTTCGGACCTGTAATTTTAATTTTCTCGGAAATTAGGTGATAAAAGCAAGACTTTGGTCATTTCGACACCTGCTATCCGTGTTAACATTGCCAATTAATTATGCCCTTTATTTGACTCTTCATATTGAACAAAAACACTTATTTTGAACATGCACTTAAAACAAAATTACAAAGTAAAAGTTTAGAGTAATTTAATTCTATGGACTCGAATGTAAATAATCCTTGGAAAAAAAGCAGATGTTGAACTGACCAAATTTCGCAAAAAATTTTCACCGGGTGTCGAAACGACCAAAAAGTGTAGTTCTAAATGACCGGGTGTCGAAATGACTGTCATTCCACACAATGAATGTGAAAAGCACTGGAAAACATAGTGAAATCAGTAAATTCCCGCTGTAACATGTTCGTAAATGCTATGTTGCTTTGATAATAACATTTGTTTTATCTAATTCTTCGTGTAAATTGGGGTAATCCGCAGAAGATAGACCGAGATTAGAGGCGAATCTCCCGATAGCGAAACATCCCGATGAGAAACCACAATCTGATAGCAAAGAAAACTTTTACATCATTATGATCCTCTGTTACATAAACAGGCAGATTGCTGTATTTCTTCATTGCTATTTTTTGTGGCTAAATACTTCATTTATTCACAATGATAACCTTGCCGCGAAAACGTATGACCCTAGTCAGGAAAATTGTTGTTGTGGAGTAGTTGTTGTTGTAGTGCTGAAAAGAAACTGATAGAAGGGCAAAAACTCCTACATTTATTTTTAAAAAAAAATATAATATGGTTGCCTCCCTTGTGTGATCTTAATCCAAGCGGAAATGATTATTTAAAAAACTTTTTTATTTGGTAGAATTGAAAAATTTGCACATTTATTCTAGCCTTATTTAATACTGAAAAAAACGAGCACGAATGATTTGCTCCCAGGGAAAAAGTGCAATAGCTCTGATCGCTTGGAATCAGCTAATGGCGTGAACTATTTCAAATGCATATTCAAACAAGATATAGACGAACATTATTTTTTATCTAGCTTTTTTTCCTTCAAAGCAACAAAAGACAATTTACACATTCCTTCAGTTTTTAGTCTTGCAACAGACCACATTTGAAAACATTTTGGTAAGAGAGAGAGAGACACACACACACACACGCACACACACGCACACAATCTCCTCACATGCATTTCTTAACAATGATTTTATCTACATCTATGATTTTACTAGTGTGACCGTTTATTAAAACTTAGTAATTGTTGATTATCTATTCTAACCCGTAAAGTGCCATTGATAACTCTGTTTGCCTTTTCGGCCATTTAAGATCAAGATTAGACAACAGAAATCCATTCATGGCAGTCTGATCGACACTGTCCGTTCTACCGGGCCAATCAGAACAACAGCAAACTTGAATGATTTTCATTGAGATCCTGTATTTCGAATGAACTTGTCTGTTGGGTTCATTCACCGCTCCTGAGTGGATTAAAAAGATTATTGCGGTGCTCTGGAAAAAGCATCTGCATTTTACACAATATTTATTAACAAGGTGTGTTAGTGAATGACCTATTTGTTAGCAACTGACATGTACCTCGGCCAATAGGAAATTACATGATTAATCCGTTATAAACTCACTTCGACGCGTAACATTGGATTCATTTTGTCTAAGGGCCGGCCAAGTCATGAGACATAGTAGAACGGCTTTTGACGTGCAGAAAACTTACTATTAAAGTTTACAAAAAAAATTCGACCCAGGTTAGCCTGCGCGGACTGTGAAACCATCTTTTCACAGAGCATGACTCATTTTTTTCGATTCTAAGGCAAGTGGATTAGACTAATTCACTGGTTTATCTTTGACTGATTACAAATCATAAAATATCTTATCAACCCATGAAGTGCCATATGAATGAAGTTAAGTCAGCTCTAAAGATGCACAGATATTGTAAATTCAAACCTGTTACTTGTTTGTCAGAATATTTAGTAAACTTGATAGCAAAAAGTGTAGACCCAAGATCAGACTGCACGATATTGTAAATTCAAACCTGTTACTTGTTTGTCAGAATATCTGGTAAACTTGAAAGCAAAAAGTGTAGACCCAAGATCAGACTGCACGGTATGTGCAGTCTGATCTTGATCTACACTGTCAGCATAAACAATCATATCCGGGTTGAGCACTACAAGGCTTAGGGGCTATATCTCGCTTCGAATGGCTTTTTGCTACAAATCTTTCAACACAGCCTGTCTACATGTATGTAACTTACAGGTAAAACTACAAGAAATAACTAGATACCGCTAAATTATTTCCTACTCGAGTAAGAAACGAGTGGTCGAAAATGTCTATAAATGGGCATGCTCTGGCTAAAGGGGGTTTTATGCATCTCTGTGATGCATGATACTAAGCAAGTCATCACATAGCTATGGATAAAAAAAAAACATTTTGATAAATAATGGCTGAATCATGAGGTACACTGGTCCTTTAACAAGCAGAAAATTGACCAACAGCAACAAGAATCGGCCAGGTCAGCCTGCACGGAATGCACAGGCTGACCTGGATGGATACTGTTTGTAGATGCATTTAGCCCCCTTTTCACAGAGCAAGGCTCGTCTAAATTTTGATCATATCAAATTCAGATCCGCTTCCGACGTTTGAAGTACAAAGTAACCTGTACGCTTAACCCTTTACAAAACAATATTGTGTTGTAATGATCATCTCTCTGGAGTGAAGAAGGCTTTTGGAAACATTGTGGGAAGAGAAGAAAATGCTGGTCTTTGAAACAGTAGAGTACACTGATGGAAAAGGAGAGATTTGTCGGCATTTTGACAGCTTTTCCATAAAGTTTTCAAATGCCACCTTGCTTTTTAAATCAGCTGCCCCGATCTGTGCGAAGGGAGATAACCACTGTATGTCACAAACTTAGTATGTATATATTTGTCACAGGCACTTTTTTTGACAACCTTTGCCCTCTATAAAATATTGTTTACGTGTGACCCATGCTCTGGCAAAAGGGGGTTTAACCCTTTCCCAAACAAGCCCTGGTTTTCACGTGTCTGCAGTACAAGTCTGTTGAAAACACTGTGGGAAAAGGAGAAATTGCTCGTAAAGAGCAATTTCTCCTTTTCCCACAGTGTTTTCTACCCTTTTTGAGACCTTTCTGCCATTTCATCAAATTTAAAATTGTCGTCTGCAAACTCTTTCAGTTTGGACCAGTCTAAAATTTGTCGTTTGCGAAAGGGTTAATTTATCTCCGTGATGCATCTTACCAAGCCAGTAATAACATAATCATGGATCTATAAAATCCATTTCGTCTAACAACTGGCTGCACGCCGAGGTACAGAAGTCCTTGTCCATGCAGAAAATTTACCAAAAGCAAAATAGTTTCGACACAGGTCAGCCTGCGCGGACTGCGCAGGCTGGCCTGATTCGATACATTTTGCAGATGCATTAACCCCCCTTTTCACAGAGCATAGCTCATGTATATTAGGTTACGTTGACCGAATTTTGGGGGGAAAAAATGCCTTTGCTCTGTTCCTTCCTAATACTGTTAAAGTTTTCCCAAACATTGCAAGCCGACATCGTAATACACCTAATCTCATTGAATTAAAACCTTCCATATTTGGGAAGGATCAAGATTGGTAGGTTTTACCTTTAATGGATAAGACGGCCTTATTTGGCAAACTATAGAGCTTACCTTGTAGAGAGCAAAACAAGTTAGCTTCTTTGAAAAAGAAGCAAGGAGGGGTCAGCATCAATGTTTTCAAATACAGTAGTTTATTGGCTTTTAATTTCTATATATTATATTGGTACCTGTAAACAAACAAGTAAGTAATCATGATTGCCGCTGCGTAGTTCTCAACCTCTTATGCCTTATATGACAGACACGTGACCTTACCATGTTTTCAAGTCGCGAGACCTTTTCCCGCGTTGTCCTCTTTTTTAACGAAATTCATTTTTTTCTGCTTAACTTTATTTCTTTAATGAAAAATTACCAAAATATTGGAGAGATCATTTGCAATCACCTCAATATAACAAATCTTTTTTTGAAATCGTCATATAAAAACAAACTACATCTATTTCCTATTTCAGTTTTTTTTTTTTATTTCGGTTTATTTATAAAATCATTACGAAACAGACTGTGTATCAGAACAATGTCGTGAAAAAAACATGGATTTAGACAGAAATTTCTGAAGCAGTCTGCCTTTTAAACTCACCACTGTTGAAGAGGTTTGATGACCTCTCCAATGACCTTAATATTTGGCTTTTTTTTTTGCTGGGTCATTTCGTCATGCACACTATACAACCGCATGATCAGACCATGATTGGTATTTAGCTCCTCCACACACACACAGTTCTACATGGGGGCAGTATATGAAAACGTTGGGGTAAAATTAGCAAATCTTTTGCTGAATGAAATTGGGCTTTTTACCACAATGTTTTCCAAGAGCCATTTTGTTTTATTGTTTGTTAATTTATTTTTTCATGAAGAGTCACGTGCTTTTTTTTTTTTTGTAACTTGCTTTTACTCTTGGCCTGTGTTGCTGAGCTTGGTAGCTCACTTAGCGTACAGAACTTGAAAACAGTGGATTGTTAGTTCGAAACCCCAGCCTAGTGAATTTCTTTCCGAGGGTTGATGATAATCATTGTGACACGATTAATTCCTCTCTCACTGCTAATCATTGTTTCGACGATAGTTATGTGAGAAAGCAGTCAGTGGCTTGGGAAGAATACTATGCGAGGTACGTGTAAAAGCATGGATTGCCACGATATAACTTAAATAATGTTGAACGGTATTAAACACCGCGCAAACCAACAACTACCACAAAGTTATTTCTAACATAGGCCAAGATTTGTTGTTGTTCTTTTGTTGTTGTTTGTATGGTGTTTTCAACATTATGTTTCAGTCATTTTAAAATTTGTTTACATTTGATTAACGTTAAAACAAAATTGTAAAAGTCGTCAACTGGATTTGTGCTTACCAGCTACAGACTTGAACCCAGGGGGGTCGCCGGTTCGAATCCCAAACTCGATCGCTTTTTCTATTTTCGTGGACTGTTGATAGTCACTGTGACATGATTCATTCCTCTCTTACCGCTGTTCTTTGTTTCGACGATGGTTATGTGGAAAAGCGGCAACTTGTTTTCGACGGATATTGTGTGAAGTAATGATAACAGAAACCCTAGGAAAGCACGAGTATGAGCACTGGCCAAAGCGATATAATTTAACACTCAGGCTGCTAAGCGCGGCTCGGAGTGCTTTTGCGGACAGTGTAGATCAAGATCAGACTGCACAGAACGTGCAGTCTGATCTTGGATCTACAATGTTCGACAAGGTATTTTTTCCGTTGTAATCAACTTTGAAATCGCACTATTTAGGTTTTTACAATCGAGTTGAAATTTTCGTTTCATTTATTTAGAAGCCTAATTAAGGGATAATAAATAATGTTGAAAGGTTGTTCAACACCATACAAGCAAACCTAATTCACAATGATTACAAATATTTCACGTGGATGTTGTCAAATATAAGAATTGCACTGGTAGGGCAAAAGTCAGAAATTAAGACTATTTTGTGCATATCTTAAATAGCGCACAAATACTTCTACAGATTAAGATCTGCTATAGTAATTTTTGTACTGATTAAATGTTTATATAGGGATTTAAAATTGTAATTGACATAGGCCTACTTTTTGCGGCATTTGTCGAAGACAATGCCACTATGAGTTCAAGGCGGCATTTTGAAAATAATTTATCGTAGATTGTGCAAAACCGAAGGAAGTAAACCCAGTTGAACTCATTTTTTCTCAGACAAATCATCAAGTGTTTCGATTGCACTCAGACATGAAATTGAAAATGGCATATTAGAATAAATTGGATTAGGCCACTGATTGTGGAAAAACGTCTTTTTTTTTTTAAATTGACAATAACTTTGCCCGCTATGGCCTTCTGTTGGCGTAATGATACACTCAATCTTTGTCTCCTAAGGTGATTGCTTCCGGGTCGTAGTAGTCAAAAGTAGTGAAATTTTGCAGTGGCACTTTTGTTGCACTGTTTCGTGGAGCTGAGAGGGCTTGGTGGTATAAAATTTTGATTTGCTTCAAATTTAGGCAGTGGGGGACCATTTAGATGTATATTGATTAGACTATTTTGTGTCAATAGAGGAACAAAAAAATGGGGTCATGGTCGTGAACAGGTGTTTTTGAGAGGACAATTTCTAGGGTGCCTGTACTGACTGGGATTTAGCGAAAAACGCAGTCGGTTGACATGTTTTTTTTTTTATGAATTTTTTTCAAGGACTATAACTATACTTTTAGAGCAAGAGACGGTAAAGTCAGTTTTGCCATTAATGATTTGTGAAGCTTCAAAGAAGGTCAATTTCAGTCTATTTTCAATATGGCAAAAAACCGTTGGTGTGACACCCTAACAGGTTCCCTTCTTGTTCGTCCAAAAACTGGTTCGTTACTGGGCTCGTTCGTCACTTGGATTGTTTGCCCGGGCTTGTTCGTCCCACATGATTGTATGCTACTCTTTTGGATTTTGCATGACTATGAAGTAGGTTGTTTATCAAGTGAATAGTTGGGAATTATTTCTATTGGCTGTTTTTCAAATTATCAATTCCACACAATGGCTCCCTTGACAAGTGCCACACCAGTGCTTTCAACGCTTTGATTATGCTTCTAGATCTGACTTCTGAAACATTGTCGAACATACAGAAATTGCTCAGAAAGGACGATTTCTATCGACGCAATGTTTTCCTCGTTAGCCTCTCAGGGCCATCGATATCTACTGTTCTTTTCATCACTTGTGATTTAGAGTCGTGGAACAGCCCTAATACGGCTCACAGAGCAAATACAGATAAATACAAAGTAGGGAAAACATCGGTGAAAAAAGAGATCTTGCTGATTTCCTACATGTTCAATAAAAATTTTGAATCTTGAAATCTTTAACGCGCGTTTGTTCAACTTGCTTTCGTGTTACCTTGTCATTCTCAGCTAAACCTAATGAAATTATACCCACCAAAATACCTAATAATCTTTAACCATCAATAAATAACTCTCGATCTTCTACCAAAAAAATAAATACAGTGTACCTCAAATTTTATGACCAGCAATAGATACCTAACGATCTTATAAACAACATTAAATACCTCACGATCCTTTAAGCACCAATAAATACCCCACGATCATATAATCACTAATAAATTCATAATGACAAATAAACACCTAACGATCTTATAACCACCAATAAATACCTCACGATTTTAAAACCACCAATAAATACCTAATGAACTTAAAACACGAATAAATACCTAACGATCTTATGACCACCTATAAATACCTAACAATCTTATAACCACATATTTTTGACAAACTAAAAGCAACCAATATCTGACGATTTTATAACCACTATATCTGACAATATTTTATGGTGAACGATAATGGTATTGTTACCAACATTATCTGAAGATCATAAAGTGACCTATATCAAGAAATCTTGAAAATACCATTTTAGCTGCGTTCTGGCAAAAGGGGGTTTAATGCAACCCGCGATACATAAAACCAAGCAAGTCAGCATATAGTCATGGGTATACAAAGTCTATTTTGTCTAACAACTGACAGAATCATGGGGTAGAATGGTCCTAGGGCAAGAATAAAATTCACCTATACCAAAAGGATTCGACTCATGTCAGCCTGCGCGACCTGGGAAACTTTTTGTAGATGCATTAAGCCCCTTTTTGACAGAGCATGTCTCATTATATAGGTACCAATATTTAACGAACATAAAACTAACAATTTCTGATCTTGTTATCACTACCAATATCTAACGACCCTACAACAACAACAAAAAATAATCAGCCGACCATACAGCTACCTATATCTCTATCTGAATATGTTGAATTTTACGATCTTATAACGACCATCAATATGTAAAAATGACAAATATAACCCATCGTGCACTCGTGTAACCGACAATATTTGACGACCATACATATCTCACTATCGTAATATGCAGTGTACATTATACCCTCCACTGTCTGGCAATCATATAACAACCTAGGTCAAAGGGTCATATAACTACATATATCAAAAGATCATTAAATACCTAAATCAAAGGATCAAATAACTACTAATATCAAAGGATCAAGTAACTACTGTACCTATATCAAAGGATCAAGTTACTACCTACATCAAAAGATCATACAACTGCCTATGTCAAAGGATTACATAACTACCTATATCAAAGTATTATACAACTACCTCCTATATCATGGGATCATATAACTACTTATATTAAAGGATCACATTACTAGTTATATCAAAGGATTATATACATGTAACTACCTATATCAAAGAATCATATAACTACCAGTATAAAAGATCATATGATCACCTATATCAAAGGCTCAAGTAACAACCTACACCAAAGGATCAAATAACTACCTATGTCAAAGGATTATATAACACTTATATCAAAGGATCATACAACTACCTATATCAAAGGATCAAGTAACTACCTACATTAAAACCATATCAAAAGATCATATAATTTCCTGTATCAAAGAATCATATAACTACCTATATTAAAGGATCATATAATTTCCTAAATCAAACGGTCATATAACTAACTATATCAAAGGACCAAGAAACTACCAATATCAAAGGATCAAGTAACTTCCTATATCAGAGGATGAAGTAACTATCTTTACCAAAGGATTATATAACTACCTATATCAAAGAATAAAAAAAACACCTCTATCAAATGATCAGATTACTACCTACATCAAAGGATCATCAAAGGATCATAACTACCTACATCAAAGAATCAAATAACCACCTCTATCAAAGGATCAGATTACTACCTATATCAAAGGATCATAGAACTACATATATCAAAGGATCAAATAACCACCTATATCGAAGGATCAAATACGTGCCTATATCAAAGGATCAAGTAGCTGCCTATACCAAAGGATCATATAACCACCTATATCAAAGGATCAAGTAACTACCTATATCAAAGGATCATACAACTACCTATAGCAAAGGATCATATAACCACCTATATCACATTATCATATAACTACCTATTCAAAGGATCAAATGACTACCTATATTTAATGACAAATAAACAAGTTACTCCCCCCCACACTGTCTACCAATGGATCAAATAACTACCTACATGAAAGGATCAAATAACAAGCTACATCAAAGGGTCACATAACAATTTTAAGAATGGTAAAACGGCGTATTTCCGGCCAAGAAATGTATCTTGTAGGAGCATATCAAGCTACATGATACAGCCGATGGACTTGATCAACAAATCACCCGAGGTTTGCCGAATGGTGTAAAGCACCACTAATTTTAGACGATGTTGTTCGTGACCACTTACATCTAAAGATATTTTTAACACCAACAGAAACGATCCTTTAACCACTTACATCTTTACGATCCTAAAACATTCGATGTCTGAAGGCCAATCTGACGATCATAAAACCACTATCTCTAAGGATCTTAAAACGACCATAATCTGACGTTCTGAAACCGCAGACATAGTGAATACGACCCCGGTCAAAACGCCACAGGTTAATGCCTCCAAATTCAAAGTATTCTTCCTTGAACGCCACAACACCACTTTCTAGTCGGCTTTCTGGTGAGGAAACGTGGAAACCAAAGGTCAATAGATACACTAACTACTGTGCAAATATTACGTAGCGGTGATTCTTACCGATATACAATTGAAATAAGATGTAAAGAAACATGTTATGTAGACAGTATCAAATGTTACATAAATGAACCGAAATGTATATTGCTTAGACGCGGGACTTTTGATATGTGAATAATATTCCTTTACAACGTTTTTCACATTGATGGAATGGTGAACTATGTAGTACAAGTTTACCCACAGTTTACGTGGTTCATACGTCCACGCACTTTACCCCTCCGTTTGATCTCCGCCTAGTCTCCGTAGTACCACTTGCATGTACTTGAAATATGCGTTACCATGGTAACGTTACATCATTCCTGGGAGCTTTTAATTGCAAATTCAGTTTTGCTGATGTACATCGTTAAGATTATGCTAAACTAATTTAAGCCTTATCCTGCTAAATGATTGAAATGAAACTTTCAAGCCGATGGTTAAAATCAAGATTTTGCTTTTTCAAAGGTAATTTTTGGGGAAAGATATCTCCTGATCGGAAAAGTCCACGCAGGCTGACCTGGGCCGAAACCTTTCGCTGTTGGTCAATTTTCTGCATGTCAAAGGACCAGTTATGAGTCAGTCGGTTGTCAGACAACATGGATAGTATGGATCCATAATATAGGATGACTTGCTTGGTACGAAGCATCACAGAGATGCATTAGCCCTTTACCAGACAACAAAATTTTAGCCTTGTCCAAATTGAAAGCAGGTGCAGACGACAATTTCAATGTGGCTCAAATGGTGCAATTTTTCTTTGATAGGGTAGAAAACATTGTTGGAAAAGGAGAAAAATGCTGGTTACCAGCATTTTCTCCTTTTCCTACAATGTTTTCACAAGGCTTCTTTCCAAGGGGCGTCAAAAGGCGGCATTGTGCGGTAAAGGGTTAATTAAACTCCTTTTTCACAGAGGAGCGACCCATATCTATCCAAACAGTAATTGAGCCGGATTCCGGTAGCTTAGCCAGTAACGGCTTCGCTTATAATCTGAGGGTTGCGAGTTTGATATCCGGTCTTTCCGACATCCTTTCCAATATTGAGACAAAAGTCATTTGTTGTTCATAAAATGGAAAATGAGAAGGACCGATAGTTTGTCTATGGTTTTAGTAATTCTTAGCTCTCCCATTGCCAACTGTGTAAACTGCACCGCTTCAGCCCACTAAACCTCTGAACAATTTTTATCGTATGGACTTGTCAAAACAAGCGGAAGGTATAGATCCAAGATCAGACTGCACATTCTGTGCAACCTGATCTTGATCTATGCCGTCCGCAAAAACCCGTGTTTTCACAATATGCACGGGGATGTATTAAACCACGTTATCCCAAAGAGCTGCTCAAATGTATAGTTTACCATAATTATCTGCTTTTAAGCTTTATTTATAACGAGATATTAAGTAACCTTTGATACAGTGACCTTTGCACCTGGCTTATGAAATATGATATCTACCACGCCCAAAATAGCACCCTGGAAAAGTTTCCGTTGTCGAAAGTTTGTAGTCTGTCAGCAAACTTCCGTCGAAATTGAACAAATGAAATAACAGATTTTTTTTTTGTCAACGGAAATGCATTTTTGAGTGGAGTCTTATACTTCTTAGAGCAGTGCTGCGGTCTGTATTTCCGGCGAAGAAATGGGACGTGTTGGTACATCGTTATAAATCCGAGAGTTTTGATCAACGGATCACACAAGGCTTGTCGAATGACCATCCCACATACCCGGTAATCGTCGTGTTTTATTGTTGACCATGTGACAATCCCACTAGCCTGTGCGATATTCTAACTGCAATCTTAGAATACCATAAGACGCTACATATCACTTTAAGTGAGTACTGTCAATTTATCCTCTTTCTAGATGGTTTGCAAACTATTGCCTTACTGCATTTGATGATTTAAAAAAAAAAAAAATAAGACGTGTCGCTAGGAAATGACTGATGCCCCCAAAATTACACATGACCTCGCTGTGACCTTGACCTTTAACTTTACCCTACGGACATGACTGTTGCGCATGACACATCGTCTCAATGTGGTTAACATTTGTGCAAAAGTATTTTTGAAATTAAGTTAAAGGTAAAACATTATGTCCCGGACATAAAAATGGCTACCCACCAAGCACATTTGACCTTGTTGTGACCTTGCCCTTTAATCTATGGACATGACTAATGCACATGACACACCGTCTTTATGTAGTTAACATTTCTGCAAACTTCTACTGAAATTCATTCACAATTAAAAAAAGTTGCAGGCCGGACACGAATACTATACACCACTCACATATATGACCTTTCTGTGGCCTTGACCTAAAAACCTTTGAACAAATCTCTTGTGCATGACACATCGCCTCAATCTGGTTAACATTTGTGCAGAGTTATTTCGAATTAGGTTAAAGGGAAAAAAAGTTATGTCCCGGACACCTACACGACCCCCGCCCTAAACACATTTGACCTTACTAGAACCTTGACCTTTGATCTTCAGACATGACCCTTGTGCATGACACATCGCCTTTATGTGGTTAATAATTCTGCATGTAATACTGAAATACATTCATAATTAAACAGTTACAGGTCGGACACGAATACTACCCCCAAAACACATTTGACCTTGCTGTGACCTTGGACTTTACCCTATGGACATATCTCTTGCGCTTGACACATCGTCTTAATGTGGTTAACATCTGTGCCAAGTAATATTGAAATTGAACCATAGGGAAAAAAGTTATGGCCCGGACACCAAAACGACCCCCACCTCAACACATTTGACTTTGCTAGGACTTTGATCTTTAATCCACGGATATGACTCTTGCGCATGACACATCGTCTTTACGTGGTTAACAATTCTGCAAAGTAATACTGAAATTCATTCACAATTAAAAACAGTTACAGGACGAACAGGAATACTACCCCACCAACACATTTGACCATGCTGTGACCTTGACCTTTACCATATGAACATATCTCTTGCGCATGACACATCGTCTCGATGTGGTTTACATTTGTGCCAAGTTATATTGAAATTGAACAATAGGGAAAAAGTTACATGTATGTCCCGGACACGAAAATGACTAAATCCATCATGCCCAAATCACATTTGACTTTGCTGTGACCTTGATCTTAATCCACGGACATGTCTCTTGCACATGACACAATATCTATATGTGGTTAACAATTCTGTGAAGTAACACTGAAGTTCATTCATAAATAAAAAAAAAATGTTACAGGCCGGACACGAATACTACCCCCAAAACACACTTGCTGTGACCTTGACCTTTAACCCAAATCTTTTCGGGGGCATAAAGAGAAAACTTTAGAGTTTGATATGATTATAAAAGTCTAAATATGCCCTTTTATCTCTTTACCAAAGAACAAAAAATTTAATCGGTTTCAGATTGAAAGCATTTGCTGATGATGAAATAAAATTAATGTTTCACAAATTATGAATCTGTCTCTGAAAAGGGTAGAAAGCATTGTGAGAAAAAGAGGAAATGCTAGTTACCAGCATTTTCCTCTTTTCCCACAATTTTTCAAAAGTCCTTTTCTTTGGAGTCGTTAAAACTCGGGGATGTGTGGTAAAGGGTTAGAACTAAATGTCGTTTGGCTTATAACGATTACCGAACGAAAAAGTTTTATAAGGCCCTGCAGAGGACATTTTTGCGTTCCGCCATAGTATATTCTTCAAAACATTGTTACAAGCAACTTGTCCTGGCAATGCAATGTTTTCACTCGAATTTTTATTCAAATTTACAATGATGTTTTCAAAAGTTTCTAGTGTAAAAATTTCCCTCAAACAGTTAATGCCTAAACTGTTGATAAAATGGTGTTTAACGTCGCTATCACCATTATTTCAGTCACATCACGGCCACACCTTAGTCCAAATATTTAGACGTATACATGCTTATTTACCTTTCAACATTTATCATCGGACTTTTCACGTTTGATTTTTCTCATTGCATGTAACGTCTAAACGGGTCCCATTCAGTACTATGTAGCAAATCCGATCTCTCTAAAACCAGTATTATAACAAAGGAGAACTTCATTTACCTGTAGGTGGAACTTTTTTTGAAAATATTCAGCCGCTGTCTTGATAAATAATGGGCAGATTCATTCATAATTCAATAAAATCACTCGCAAGTGGGATTGCCGACAGAGTCGCCGCCATGTTTTTCAGTCATGCAGACGGTTGCATAACAAATAAGAATTGACTTTAAGTTTATGAACGAAATCTGTTACAATAATCAAACAAGACCGAAGCGAACAAAATTTCGTTTTAAAAAAAGACATAATACCATTCTGTAAGTTGCATTGACCCGCACATGACGGTTCATTCGGAACAATCATATCTCTTCCACGGCAATTCATAGCAAACCAGAGTGGTGTTGAATCGGAATGGATTTAGCTCATAAATAGGCAAGTTTTGGACAAATATCCTTTTTCAATCGAGAAATTATTCATTTATCTTACTTCTGATGTATATTTTATTGAACATGTTCACTTGAAAGTATCCAAATTTGCTGTTCAAACAGCGACAAAATTCGATGTCGGAGTTTGCTAAAGGAAACTATGAAGGAGCCGATAAGACCCTACGTACACGATGAATGTCAAAATGAAAAATAACGTACGTAGGGGCTTATAAATAGGACTAGGCCACACCTCTGCCTGTTCATGTATGTTCCAGAGTTTCACCATTACAAGGTTAGGGCCTTGGAGCGTCTTTGGGGCTCAGTAGTAAAGTGTAGGACTCGTAACCTGGAGGCCCCGGGTTCGAGCCTTACTAGCTTTTTCGTGGGAGAGCCCTTGGGCAAGACCCCACTTCATCCCTAGCCTTGTGCTGGTGAAAACCAGGGCATACATGAGTTTCTGAGCTGTTGCCGTGATAAGAATGAGATAATCTTGAAAGTGGCGTAAAACGCCAGTCAGTCCACAGCAAATCAAAACTGAAGTATCTTGCCTTATGTACCTCCAGTGGAAAACTTCTAGACTGTAAGTCCTACATCTTTGCACTGGACCACGCAGGACAGTCCCCTACCCCCGCCCCCTTGAGGACGGAAATTTACAGGGATATTTTCAAAGTCGTCAGCAGAGGAGGTAATGGGTTTATCCTTTACAAGAAAAAACAAAGCCTGTCCATATTCAAAGCATTTGCAGACAACAACACAAAAGTTAGTCTATTGGTGCGAGTTCACGGTAGGTAGAAAAGGTAGAAAGTGTTGGTAGAAATGGTTACCATCATTCTATCCTTTTCTCACAATGTTTTTGAAGCTTCGTACTCCAGGGCATTGAAAAAAAGAGATTGGTCAGTAAGGGGTTAGAACGTGATGGTTCGGGAGCGTGAAGGAAAAAGACATATAAAAAATGTTCTTTACGACGGTCAGTCTGTGTGACCTTGACCTTTGTGATCGATGACAGTTCTCTTACATAACATGTTTTTCCATTCAACGAGCGAAGTACGATACAGAGAAATGTATTCCTGTACGGCCGACACGTGAGTATAAATAGAATGTAATAAAAGGGATCATGAGTTAAAAGTATGACTTACGATAACATAATAATAACAACGTTTTTTGTGACCTTGACCTTTTGAAGAAATGGCGGGATGTTGAGATTATTGTGCAGACCGTGTTTAGTTATTTTCAATGCTTAATAAACGAAACGGATTTGTTTTGTTAGTCAGTATGAAAAGTCTTAATTATTGGAATTTTGTTGCGTTTTCATCAATATCTCTCTAAATGTTAACGGTGCAGATCAAGACCAGACTGCACAGACCATGTATTCTGATCTTCATCTTTACTATTAGCAGTAGGACGAATGATCTTACACAGAAAAGAAATAAAGCGTTATGGAAATATATCTAGGTGGTGATATTAAAAAGTTATTGTTAGAAAAGTGATAGATCTAGTGATTTTGAACTTGGATTCTCGTGGCCGAGTTTTATTAAATGGGCTCAATAGCTGTGGTATGTATTTATTTTGTTATACTACTAACTGTTTGCTAGACAACAAAACTTTAATCTCGTCCAAACTCAAAGCGTTTGCAGACGAAAAATGAAATATGACTCAAACATTCGCCCATGAATAAATAGAAAACGTTGTGGGTAAAGGACAAACCGCTGATTACCAGCATTTTCTTCTTTTCCCACAATGTTTTCCAAAGAATCTTCCTCATAGGTCGTTTACACACAGGTAAAAGGGTAATAGTGCTTATCACAAAATTTTCATAACACATATTACTCAAAGTCATTTAAAGAGAACAAAAAGTGACTTTATTGCTTTTTCATTGTGTTTTTATTATAGTTCCATCGCTTTGAAAATAATTTGACTGACTGTTTATTACGCTTAACACCCCTCCCCTCAAAAACATATTTGGGTCATGCTCTGTGAAAAGGGGGCCTAATGCATCTGCAAAATGTATCGACCCAGGTCATCCTGCCCAGTCCGCGCAGGCTGACCTGAGCCGAGACTTTTTGCTATTGGTCAATAATCTGCATGGGAAAGTACCATTCTACCTCATGACTCAGACAGTTCTTGGACAAAAAAAAAAAAAAAAAAAAATTATGGATCCATAGTTATGTCAAGACTGGCTTGGCATAATACATCATGGAGATGCATGAAGCCCCCTTTTGCCGAAGCATGGCTCATTTTAATTATGTTCAATACAATACAGTACGATACAATCCAATCAATTTTATTTGCTCTAGTATAGCCAATGTACATCTAGCAAAGCCGGGTAAGGTCGCTCAGCTCGTAACGTTCAGGGCTTGAAACCAGGGGCCGCAGTTTCGAATCCCAATTTTCGGCCATTTTTTTTTCCCGAGGATTGATGATTGTCATCGCGACAGAATTCCATTTTTCCCATTGCTGATCATTTTGTCAACGAAGGATATGTGGAAAAGCAGCAAGTGGCTTAGGAAGAATGTTGTGCGAGGTACTGATAAAAGGAAACGGTAAACGGAACTCCAGGAAAGCATGGATGAGTGCACTTGCAGCTGCGATATAACTGAAATGTTGAAACGGCGTTGAACACAAAAAAGAATAAACACTTAGCAAACTTCAAACACTTAAATTGTCTCGATGATGCGTCAAAATGAAGAAGTGTTGGTCGTATATTTCTTTCTGCTTATATCATTCTTTGGTCAATTCATTTTCCTTTTTTTGAGGAAAGTATTTTTTTTAAAAAATGGCTAACGGCCAAAACCTTTATTGTATCTATTCAAACATAGTATGTTTATGCACAGCTTTAATGTGGCATTTCCTGGTCTAAAAATCTCTTCGACATCCGCATAATTTAGATTCGTCCAAAGTACAAGAAGATGCAGAAGACAAATTAACGTGGCTCAACTGATGAGATACATCTCTGGAAAGGTAGAAAACCTTGTGGGAAAAGGTGAAAATGCTGGTTATTAGCATTTTCTCCTTTTCCCACAATGTTTCCCAAGGCCTTCTTCCATAGAGCAGTTAAAACATGGAATTATTTTGTGCAGGGTTAATTCTTTACCCAATGATAAATTTTCGACACGTACGTATTAATATCGTTTGTAGAAAGAATAATTATGCGCCTGAAATGACGGGTTTTGTACATGAAAGAGTATAAGCCTTGCTCTGGCAAAACGGGGTGTAATTCTTCACCACAGGACAAAATTTTAGACCTGCCCAAAATGAAAGCATTTGCAAGCTACAAATAAATGTGACCTAAAAATTGAGTTTCTTTTGGGGATGGGGGGGAGGTAGAAAGCATTGTGAGAAAAGGAGAAAATGCTGGTTACCCGCATTGCTCCTTTTCCCCAGAATGTTTTCAAAACGGCTTTCCTTATCAGGGTCGTTAAAAGTCGGGACTGAGCGGTAAAGAGGTAATGCATCTCCGGGATACATGGAACCAAACAGGTCATCCAATGATTTAGGGAACCATAAAATCCATTCTGTTCAAACACCCGACTGAATCATGTGGTACACTGGTCCTTTGGCACGCAGAAAATTGATTAATATCAAAAAGTATTGACTCAGGTCAGCCTGCGCGGACTGCGCAGGCTGACCCGAGTCGATACTCTTTGCAGATGTATTTAGCCCCCATTGAACAGAGCATGGCTCGTCGATATCATGGCGGGTAAAGGCCGGGAAAATTCTCATTCAAAAGCCTTCTTGCTTAGGGTCAATAGTGTATGGGAATATTTAGTAAAGTGTTATTTCTTTACAAGATGGGGTACAATTTTAGACCCGTCTGTACTCAGTGAATTTGTGAAACCATTTACGACAGAAACACAAGCGGAAAAATTGCCAGTTACAAGCTTTTTCTCCTTTTCCTACGAAGTTTTCCGAAACTATCTGGAGGCGTGTAGAAACGTAAGATTGTTTGTGAACTCTTTACAGATACAATTCCGAGTTTTGACGACCTTGAAGTAGAAGACTTACGAAAACAATGTGGGAAAAGGAGAAAATGCTGGTAACCAGCATTTTCTCCATTTCTCACAATGTTTTCTTCTCTTTTACACCCAACTTCCATCATTTAAACTGCATTAAAATTGTCGTCTGCAAATGCTTTCAAATTGGATAGGTCTAAACTTTGTTGTCTGGTACTGAGGGACTAAAAAGTTACAGAACGTTGCCCTGGTTTTCACGTGTCTGCAGTACAAGTCTTTTGAAAACACTGTGGGAAAAGGAGAAATTGCTCGTTACGAGCAATTTCTCCTTTTCCCACGGTGTTTTCTACCCTTTTTGAGAACTTTCTGCCATTTTCATCAAATTTAAAATTGTCGGCTGCAAACTCTTTCATTTTGGATCCGTCCAAAATCTGTCGTTTGGGAAAGGGTTAATAAGATTTCCATTGTAGGAGTACGAATGTAGTAAAATACGGTACAGTGTTTACCATAAGAATTAACCATTCCTGTACATTTGAGAAAACATTATCCCTTTCCCAAACGACAAATTTTGGACTGCTCCAAATTGAAAGGATTAGCAGACGACGATTTTAAATTTGATGAAAATGGCAGAAAGTTATGAAGAATGGTAGAAAACACTGTGGGAAAACGAGAAATTGCTCGTTACGAGCAATTTCTCCTTTTCCCACAGTGTTTTCAAAAGACTTGTACTGCAGACACGTGAAAACCAGGGCTTGTTTGGGAAAGGGTTAAATGAAACGACGAGTAATGCGGATCTCTGTATGCCCTAATTCACAATTTTGTACATCTGACACTGTGTAAAACTCTGTAATAAGCGGCAAAGTTTTAGCCCCATCGAAATTGAAACCACTTGCAGACAACAAGTTAATTGTTGCTAAAATGATGAGATTTCTCTTTGAATGGTTAGAAAACATTGTGTGAAAAGGAGAAAATGCTGGCTATCAGCATTTTCTCCTTTTCCCACGATGTTTTCAAAAGCGTCCTTTCTGGAGGTCGTTAAAACTCAAAACCATTTCGAAAAGGATTAACACTTTAGTGTAGTGTGCCCGGGTAAGTTGGTCACCCCCGGGAAACAAACACCGCGAAGAACAGTTTAACCCTTTACCAAACGACAAATTTTAGACTAGTCCAATTTCAAAGAGTTTGCAGATGACAATTTTAAATTTGATGAAAATGACAGAAAGTTCTCCACAAGGGTAGAAAACACTGTGGGAAAAGGAGAAATTGCTCGTTCCGAGCAATTTCTCCTTTTCCCACAGTGTTTTCAAAAGACTTGTACTGCAGACACGTGAAAACTAGGGCTTGTTTGGGAAAGGGTTAAATCAATAATTGGTGAAAACATGTACGTGTCACTGAGGTTTATGCATTAAATTTCTACATCTGTATCAAAGAGAAAATTTCCTTAATCAATCAACGGTTGATCGATCGATCGGTCGGTCGATCGGCTGGCCCGACCGATGCATCCATGCATCCATGCAACCATCCATCCATCCATCCATCAGCTCAAAGACAAGTCATCTGATTCAACGAGACTATTTTATCGCTAGCCTTGGAATTCCAACCTATGCGCAAGTAGTAATGCGCTATTTCGTGCACTCTGGATCAAGATCAGAATAAGCACAGAGCGCACAGTCTGATTTTGTCCTACACTGTTCGAGGCCATGATAATGTTCTGACGAAAAGAACTTTGAAATCGCGGTATTTAAGGTTTTACTATTGGCTTGAAATTTACTTTGCGTTCATTAAGCAGTCTAAGGGTTGAAAGGAGCCTCTTGAGATTTTTTGCTGAGAATAAAAAAATCTTTGTTAAACACTGATGAATAGTACAATATATGCTTTTTTCTTTTTGTAAGCGTAAACAAACTGGACCGTTGTCGGTTCCATTCAAGTAAGAGGTGTAAATTTGGCGTTCCGGTAACGGCTTGGTCGCTTTGCAATCGGTAACTCGTCTATTATTTATGAGATCAAAAATGACGTCATCGTACTCGTTTTTAACACGATCTAACATAATCGATGCCACTTGTCACAACTCAGACGATTCCGTATCTACATCACCGGATCACCCGATGTGTGCCGAATGAATATTTATGTTTTTGATCACGCAAACCTTTGCAAAGCGCCGGTACGAAATCCAAAAATACCTAAGGAGGCTACGTGGTCCATTACGGAAACATATTCTTTACAGATGGCAAGCCAGCTATCGCCTTAGCTTCAGTGATGAATTATTCTTGAAGTTCGGTCTGATTTTGCAAGCCTGAATACCTCCCCTCTTTAAAGTGAGAAAGGGAATGATACTATAGAAGGATATATTAAGATTTTGTTTTCTTTGTGTATTAGGGAATAAATGCTAGGCCTGGATTATTTTCATAAATTATTTTCAAAGGGAAAGTGTGGGTTTAGCCCTTTACAACAGAGTCCCGAGTTTTAACGACCCCGAGAAAGGGGCCACCTGAAAACATCGTGGGCAAATAAGAAAAATGCTGGAAACCAGCATTTTTCTCCTTCTCCAACAATGTTTTTACCCCATCACGGACAATTTCCGTCATTTTAGTAACATTTAAATTGTCGTCTGCAAATTCTTCCAATGTGAACAAATCTAAAATTTTGTCGTTTGGTAAAGAGTCAACCCTTTTCAAAACGACTCCGTTTTTTCCGCTAGACCATGAAGAAGAAAAGCTTTAAAAACATTGTGGAAAAGGAGAAAATGGAGGAAAACCAGCACCCCCCCCCCCCTTTCCGAACAACTTTACTCTTACCTTTCATAGACAAATTCCATGATCTGATCCATGCCTATTGGCTTACCGTCTGCCAATGCTTGCAATATAAACGAGTCTTAAATTTCAGTCTGGTGAAGTGTTTATCCATTTTCTATACAGGTCTAATTTAGACACACGAATAAGGGCATGATTTAATTTATGACGTTAAACGCTGTTTTCCAACATTATTTAACTTATATCGCGGCGGCCAGTGCATCTACCCATGCTTTTCTAGAGATTCTTAAACCACTTCTTCCGCACAATATTCTTCACAAGCCACTGGATGCTTTCCCACGCAACCATCATTGAAACAATAATCACCGATGAGAGAGGAATGAGAGCAAGGGCTACAATCAATCCTCGGAAAGAAAAATGGCCGAGATGGGGATTCGAACCAGCGAACCCCTGGTCTTAAGTCCCATGTGTCACTGGTAAGGTGTGAGATGACATAGATGGAAAGATGTTGGATTGATTTACCTTTAGCAAGACTACATTTTTTTCTAGACCTTTCAGTTTGAAAAGCATTTCGCAAACGACAAATAAAACCCATGCCTTACATGGTGATATTTCTTTTAAAATGGGATAGGAAATATTGTGGGAAAAGGAGAAAATGCTGGTCACTAGCATTTTCTCTTTTGCCACTAATGTTTTCAAAAGCCGTCTTTTTCAGGGTCGTTAAACGAGGTATTGTTTGCTAACCCTGTACCTCACAATCCGGAGTTTTAACGACCCTGAAAGACCAGGCTTTTGAAAATATTGTTGGAAAAAGAGAAAATGCTGGTAACCAGCATTTTCCCTCTTTCTCACTTTTTTCCCCTGAAGACTACTTCTTCAATTGAGTTATTGATCGATTGAATGGTATTTTATGCTGCTTTCAGTATTATTTCAGTTATATCATTGTGATAGACCACAAATTCATGTACTTCCTGGGTTTCATGAGTACTAGGCTGGGGCTCTTAATTGTCTTCCCCGATGAAACTCCCTCAAAAAATCCAGTGCTTCCAGTTAGGCTCGAACCCAGGGCCTCTTGGTTGCGACTCCTACATTTTACTACGATGCAGGACCCCTCTACTGCTCAAAGGTTGTAAACGGACTGGATCGTTAACTCGTTCACTGTCCATTTCGCCTTGGACAGCTTTTGCGGACGGCATAGATTAATATCAGACTGCACAAAACATGTAGTCTCATCTTGGATATACAACATCCGCTATCTGATGCCAATCTTCAATAAAAAATCAGGTTCAAGTGAAACGTGTAACATACTTATAGATGGCAGCGAAAGAGTCAAACAAGTCATTTCCAGCATGTTTGCTGTAAGGCTTTCAGCGGCATTGGTGTGAGAAGTCGCAGAAGTATAGTAATGGCAAACTCTACACCTGCCGACTAAATGTTAGACTTGTCCAGTTGCAGCCAACAGATTAAGTGCAGCTCAGAAGATGAAATTCATCTTTGAACTTGTAGAAAACATTGTTGGATAAAGGAGAAAATGCTGGTTACCGGCATTTTCTCCTTTTCCCACAATGATTTCAAATACCTCTTTTGCTCAAGGTCGTTAAACGGAGGAATGTTTGGTAAAGGATACAGGAGTATACTTTGACCCAATACTTCATGATACTTCGTGGGCTACTTGTAATAGTAGTGACAAATAATTGTGGGTGGGGTGGAGAATAGTACTATTTATATGAAGAGAGAGATACATGTGTATGCATCTTATAGTAAACTATGGAAATGCCCTTCTAAAGCAAATACTCCATTTGTGACATAATTATAATTCTTTTTCCTTCAAAGGAAGGGGATTGGTAGTGTTAAATACGGAGGAGGTTGACGGATTGGACCGCCCATGCGTGAAAACCAGTGGATTAATAATGAATACGAATTTTGAATTCATTGACTTACTTGCAGTACTTTGTGCTGTAATGGTTTTCGTCCCGCGCTACTTCGTGTATTTGAAAAGGTTGCTTTTCTGGTAACTTCACACGTGAATAAAGATGTAAAAGGATTTTGTATAAAAAAGGAATACTGTAACATATGCCAATCCTTGATATGCAAGGCACACATTCAGTATTTTTTTCTTTCGGTCAGTGTAGATAAAAGATTAGAATGCAACGAACGTGCAGTCTGATCTTTGACCTATACGTTGTTGGATATTTTTCTGATATTATTCTGAGAGAAAACAGTGCTTAAACTGCAATAGTTTAGTCTCTGCTACCTTTCTGAAATGCCCTTTTCGTTTATTTCGACTGTCAAAGCGCGAAGAAGGTATTTAATTTCATAGATGAACTTTAAGCGTAACTAATACTCTTTCACCATCATCTTTTGTGAATTTGTGTAGGCCTACGTGTCTGGTGGATTTATTTTGTAAAGTTTGGAGGACTTAACCGATGAACAGGAAGTTATTCACATAAATCATAATTGCACGCGGGATATTGTTGGACCTATTTTGCAGCGTACAAAGAAGATAATTATCGTAAGTAGAAATAAATATGTGTAGATCATGTAAATTGAATCCCTTTACCCTTAGGCTGCTAAGAGCGACTCGGGGGCGCTTTTGCGGTCTGATCTTAATCTACAATGTCCGATACGGTATATTCTTTCCCGTGAAATCAACTACAGTCGGTATTTTTTTTTTTTTTTTTTTTTGCGGACAGTGCAGATCAAGATCAGACTGCACCAAAACGTGAAGTCAGATCTTTGATATACACAGTCCGATTCGGTATACTCCTTCCGGTGAAATCAATTTTGAAACCGCAATATTTGGGTTTACACTATTGAGTGGAAATTTTCGTTTCATTTATTAAGCAGTTTAAAGGTTAAAATACGAACGGCCCCGTATTTTTATTTCTCCAAGAATGAACACGTTTGAAAACGTTGTGGAAAAAGGAGAAAATGCTGTTAACCAGCATTTTCTCCTTTTACCTCAACATTTTCTATCCTGTCGGAAGACAAATTTGAACATTTGAGTTGTCTGCAAGAAAACGATGCTCTCAACGGACGAGTCTAACATTTAGTCGCCCGGTCGGGTAGCTCTGTGGTCAGCGTATCTGACCGCTGACTTGGTGGTTGCGGGTTCGATACGCGGTTGAGGCAAGCTTTCTTTACGGTAATTTTTCGCCTCTCTCGTCTGATGCATGTGAGATAAGTAGTCAGTGACTTGGAAAGGAGGTTGTGTCAGTATTGGTGTGAAAAAGCAAGAAAACACAGGCATAGGTGCACTGACCACCGTAATATGACCTAAGGTATTAAAACGGCGTTAAACTTCAATACAAACCAAAACCAAACCAGCTTTCTGCGTTTTTTTTTTTTCATCGGAAGTACTGCATACTTACTGCAGTTCACTAAATATGATAATGTAACATTACATAATACTACATGTAGACCTTTTTTTTTTCGCTTTGTGCAGGACGAATCTCGAAAATAATTGTGACGAAAGAGTAAATTGCTCGCAACGAATATTTGCTTTCTTACAACGCAATACTTTTGCATTTTATGCAAAGGGTGACCTGAGTTGAAACTTTTTGCTATTGCTTTGGTGAATTTTCCACATGTCCCACGACCATTTTGCATCAGGATTCAGCCGGCTTTTAGACAAAATGTATTTTTTGGTCCATAATTGTGATGACTTGCCTAGTATAATGTATTACAGAGATGCATTAAAGCCCCTTTTTGCCAGAGCGCCGCTCATTGAATAGAAACATCAACGTAAATGTGGCGACAGCTGGATGAATTTTTCGTTTTGTGTGTGTCTGTGTGACACTTAAGTCATTTCTCAATTTGTTTCCATGTTTTCAAAATTTAAATTTTCTACTGTCGATGCATCGCTCGAAAGAGGATGGAAGGATGTAGCCTCAGAATTTAATACACGTATAATTCGAATGTGATATTTTGACGATGAGGGGCGCGAGGGGTGGGGGGACTCATGCTATTTTTGTAAACAAGTGGTGAGTATATTTTGATGATGTTAAAAGTCGGTGAAATGTGTGATATAGGTAATTGGCATTTAATACCTACAGATAAATAGCGGAATTTCTGATAATGGTCAAATAGCTTGTCGAATTTACATTTTATATGGCAACTTCTTATGTAAACAGTAAATAGTAAACAATCTCAAAAGGGAAGATAAGCTTTAAGCTAAGTAGGTGAAGACTTATATTTCATCACTGATTTCAAACGTTCATCATGATGCATACGGAATTCTTTGTGTCGATTATGCTAAGGCAGCCTAACTAGCTGGATATCTAAAATTATCCTGTACAGAAATGGGTTATTTTTTTTATTTACGCCTTCTCGTTTGTATTATCATAAAACACAGTAGGAAAATTGGCAACTGCTTCTAAAGTTAAAGTACAATGTTGTCTTAGATACCTGGACTAGGGGCGCAATAGGTCGTTTTTGACTAGCAAAGCTAGTCTATAGGCATCAAGACTGACCTAGATTCAAAGTAAACAAAAAAACCCACAGTTGCCAAAAACTGCCTCACAGAAAATACTTCTTTCTGTTAGAAATCTTAATTCTGTTATATATGACAATTTAGACAATCCACTGAATTTGTACCTATCCGATTTGAATATGTCGCCTTACAAAGTAATAAACTGAACAAGATGTCATTTATAAGTTACAAGATTTTTGCTTATATGTAAATTAAGTGACCTATGCAAACCAGAGAATCACTTATTCCTACACCACTGCAACATTATGAATGAATCTAGTAATAGATACACCTAGGTAACTTGTAGCAAATCCCAGTCATATTAACCCTCACTGGACAGGGAACCCTTGTCATTCCTTCAGTCATTCTTAGATCATTCTGTACAGTTAAACTTTTATGTTAAACTGTTATTATATTAACCCTATACCAAACAGTCCAAAGTTTTAACGACACTGGGGAAGAATCCCTTTGAAAATATTGCGGGAAAAGGAGAAAATGCTGGTAACCATCATTTTCTCCTTTTCCCACATTGTTTTCTGCCCTTCTGGAATCATGTTTCATCAGTTCAGCCACATTCAATTTATGGCCTGCAACAGCTTTAAATTTGGATGAGTGTAAAATTTTTCGTTTTTAGCTCCGCTGGCCGAAGACCAGCGAGCTATTGTCATGGCGTTGTGTCCGTCGTGCGTCCGTCCGTCCGTCCGTCCGTTCGTCCGTTCGTCCGTGCGTGCGTCTGTAAACTTTTTCTTTAAAAAACTTCTCCTCAGAAACTATTGACTGGATTTTTACCAAATTTCACAGGAATGTTCCTTTGGTGGTCCTCTTTCAAATTCCTTCAAATAATTGTGTTCCATGAAGAATTCTGGTTGCCATGGCAACCAAAGTAAAAAACCTTTAAAAATCTTCTCCTCCCAAACCGCTATTTGGATAGCATTATTATTTTGCAGGAATGTTCCTTAGATACAGGTTTACAGAATTCCTTTAAAAAAAAATGATCTGTCAAAAAACATGGCTTTTATGGGAGACTCATTTTCCTTTTATGGTATAAAGTAAAATCTTTGAAAAATTTCTTCTCTAAAACTATTCATTGGATTTCATTGTTGTTTTGCAGGTAAGTTCCTATGGTGGTTGTCTGCCAAATTGTTTCTATGGTGGTTGTATACCAAATTCCTTTTAAAAAAATGATACACCTAAAAACACATTTTTTTATAGACAAGGCTCTTATTTCAAAAAAAAGTTCTTCTCCAAAACTATTTATTGTGTTAGTTTTATCGACTAACAAAGAAAAAGGAAGAAAATTGGATTAACTTGACCTAGTCAGGGCTGTCCTATTTAAGCCCACACATTTTCCTTGGTATTAAGATCACAGTTTACTCCAATGATATGCTATTAGTTAGTAGTAGTAATAAAATATCATTGGCCATAAATAAGATAAAAGCTTGAGCACCTTTCACAACTTGAGCTTTTCAATTTTGCCTTATTACTAAGCCTGAGTAACCATGCCAAGATAAAAACGAAAAAGTATTTTAATAACAAAACCCCCATGTTGTAGGTACTTTATAGTCCTTTTGATATAGAACAAGAGAACCTCTGCACTTTTAATTTTTATTAGTTCTGGTAAAGGTTTGTTGACCTACTAATGAGTAAATGCAGAGTGGACAGAAGGGGTGTAAATCCTGGTGACCTGGTACAGAGTGGGACCTCACAAGTTTTTTCCATACCTTTTTTCTTCAGTGAGCTAAAATGCAGGATTGAATGGTAATTGTTAAAAACTTCTTTTCGCCATTATAGAAATATCAGGCCTGTGGAGCGATACAGGCGCTCAAGCGCCTCTAGTGTAAAGAGTTAAATAGCTAACTACATCTAGCGATATTGGATATTGATTAATTGACTGCATGGTGTTTAACGCCGTTTTCAACATTATTTCAGTGATACTGCAGCGGCCAGAGCACCTATCCATGCTTTCCTAGAGTTTCTTTTACCAGCACTACCGCGACTCAATGACCTTTTGCAGACAGTGTGGATTAAGATCAGACTGCACAGAGCATGCAGTCTGATCTTGGGTCTACGCTGTCTGATAAGAGGAAATATTTTCTCCAAAATGTAACTTTTAAATAGCAATATTCAGGTGTTTACCATCAGCTTGAAAGTTTCATTAAACATTTTTAGCAGGTTAAGGGTTAAACTTAAACTGGATTATAGTTAACCAACAGCACACAATAGACCCAGCAGCTCAGTCGGTAGCGTACAGGACTTGAGAACAGGAGGTTGCTGGTTTGATTCCCGACTCGGCAAATTTCTTTCCGAGGTAGTCTTTGCGACAGGATTCATTTCTCTCTCACGTTTCGATGATGGTTATGTGGGAAAGCAGCCAGTCCCTTGGAAAGAATATTGTGTGGAGTGCGGGTAAAAGAAACTCCAGAAAAGCATGGATATGTGCACTGGCCACCGCAACATAACTGAAGTAATGTTGAAAACAGGTTTATAAACACCATACAATCAATCAATCAATCAATCAATCAAATTCGCTAGTCTGTCAGTACTTTCAGTACTTTGATTATATATGGTTAAGCTTAATAGATGTTTAAAGTACCTATGTATCTCACCACATACTGTTTACAATCATTTTTGTGTGTGTGTGTGTCCCTACTAATGTCGTTATTTGCCCTTTGAACAATTTCTATCGATTCAGAGGGCTTTCCCTGTACTCTGGGCAGAAGCAGGGTTCAGGGAGAGCCCTGGAGCCGTATTCACCAACCATTCTAAAGAACAGTCTCTAAAGAACAATTCTCCGGAATTTTCTAAATTTGAAAGTAACACAACTTTTGATCGGCTAAACCGTATGGTTTAGCCAATCAGAAGTTGTGTTACTTTCGCATTTACAAAATCTTTGATATCAAGCCTAAGACTGTTCCTAGGATATGGTTGGTAAATACGAACTTTGGACTTACACTGAGATTATATAAGTAGCAACCATACCGGGGATAGATCTAGCATCTAGGAAGAGTACTGGAGAATAAACCCCAGGTCCTCGGTTGCAAATACTCCAGCCTTCGTGTACCCTGAAGAGGCAGGGTACAAAGGGCTAGGCTGAGCCCGCCAGTCTGAAGCACACAGGGCTTGAGACCAGGTGGTCGCTGATTCGAATCCCCAGCCCGGCCTATTTCTTTACGAGGGTGGATGATGGTCATTGCTGAGGGATTCATCCCTTTCTCACTGCTGATCATTGTTTCGACTGTGGCCATGTGGGAAAGCAGCCCGTGGCTTTTAGATAATATTGTTCAAAGTACTGGTTAAAGAAACTCCTGAAAAGCATGGATATGCGCAGTGGCCGCCGCGATATAACTGAAATAACAGAGGTTCGGAAATGTGGACTGTAAACATTGTACAAAGCAATCGATACTGTTAGTCTGGATTACCTATCCCTGCCACTACGTTATCGGACTCTTGAAGTACAGCGGGGTAGCAGACTATCGATACTGTGTGCATTTTAAACCATTCGGCATACCTCGGGTGATCTGGTGATCAAATCCCTCGGCTGTATCACGTAGCTTGATATGCATCTACACGGTACATTTCGCACATCTCCGGAAGCACGCCCCTTTACCGTTATTGAAATTGTAAGGCTCCTCATAAAAAAGAAAACATGAGTAAATTTTCTGTCGCTATCTTTCTAAGAATATTTCAGTCGGCAAACAGTTTGTACATTCAATTTTTAGCGTGGTTTATCTATTCCGTTGGGAGCTTTCATCGACAGATCCACAGAAGTGAATAACTTCACCGTGGTTGTTCATGTCGTTGCTAAGCGATCTACAGGGGCGCCGCCATGTTTAAGATCATGTGATTGGTAGTTCAAAATGGAAGCCTCCTTTATACAGACGAGGTTAGATGTAGGTACGGAATCGGCCGAGTTGTGACGAGTGCATTTTAAACCAGCCACTGTGTATCATGAGGAAGCTAGGTAAAAGGGTCAGAAATGTAAATATTGTGTTTAGCAATCGATACTTTTACATTTTAACCGCGCTCTGTGTATCATGTAAGAGCTATGTGTAAGGGTCAGAAATGTAAACATTTTAACCCTGTACCACACAGTCCCGACTATTAACGACCATGTGAAAGAATCCTTTAGAAAACATTGTGGGAAAAGGAGAAAATGCTGGTAACCAGCTTTTTTTTCCTTTTCCCACAAAGTTTTCTACCCTTCCCAAAACAAATTTTAATTTTCAGTCATGTTTATTTTGTCAACTGCAAATGCTTTCAATTTGAACCAGTCTAAAATTATGTTGTTAGATAAAGAGTTAAGCACTCGATACTTTTGCATTTAAACCACCCACTATGTATCGTGTAGAACCTGGGTAAAAGGGACAGAAGTGAACTGTAGAAAATGCGTTAGCAAATCGGTACTTTCGTCCTACTTTTCTCTATTGAAGCTATGAATGAATAAGATATTAATACATTTTAAATGCAAATATGACGTGTCAGCCTCATTCAGTTGAATACGTGCTTTTACAACCGGGAACCCATGGGAGAAAACATTGTGGAAAAGCAAGAAATTACTAATGACCAGATTCCTGTCCTTTTCGTCATCCTGGGCATTTCTCAATTGTTTATTTTTTAACGCAGCTGACTGTATGCTGGCTTTGACCTTATTCTTTGAACTGATATTGATGTTTTTTACGCCGCTTTCAATATTATTTCAGTCATATATGGCAACAGCTCACATATTCATGTATTTTTTGGGTTTCACCAGAACGAGGCTAGGGCTCTGAAGTGTCTTGCCCAAGGAAACTCCCACGAAAAACCCAATGGATCCAGTGAGGTTCGAACCCTGGGCCTCCAGGTCACGAGTCCTGCACTCCACCACTGAGCCACGCAGGTGGTACTGATATACCCGAATGAATAAATAATTATTAACGATTGGTTAAAAAATGTAGACGTTTATTTTACGGGCCCCTTTAAGCATATTTAGGCGCACAGTTATGCCACCAATATTCAAGCGTTGCTATTACTATTTTCCCACAGAACAAAATTTTAGACTAGTCTATTACTATTTCCCACAGAACAAAATTTTAGACTAGTCCAAATTGAAGGCATTTACAGACAACAAACTGAAGTTGCTGAAATGATGGGATTTTTCTTTGATAGAAAACATTGTAGGAAAATGAGAAATTGCTGGTTACCAAAATTTTATCCTTTTCCCACAGTGTCATCAAAAGCCTTTTTCCCAGAGATCGTAAGAATTTTGGATCGTTTGTTAACTCTTATACTGCTAGATAAGTTAAATAAAACTTTCAAGCCGCTAGTGAAAACATGAATAATGTTATTTCAAACTTACTTTTTGGAGAAAACTATCTCCTTACCAGACAGTGTAGATCTAAGATCAGACTCCACGTTTTGCGCAGTCTGATCTTGATGTACACTGTCCGCAAAAGGTCAGTGAGTCGCGCTTAGCAGGTTAAGGGTTAAACAAAAGGGTTAAGATTAGAGGCCATTATAGAGGCCATTACAGTATGTCTACATGTATTTTCAGACAACCTTTTCATCCGCAACTGCTTCTTTTCCAACGATGATTTGGACTAAGATCTAATCTTGAAAAATATATGAGCCATGCTCTGACAAAAGGAGGTTTAATGCATCTTCGTTATGCATCGTCAAGTCTTCACATAATTATGGATCCTTAAGATCCATTTTTTTTCTAACAACCGGCTGAATCATGTGGTAGACTAGTCCTTGGGCATGCAGAAAATTTACAGATAACGAAAAGTTTTGATTCATGTCAGCCTGCGCGGACTGTGTAGGTCGAAACTTTTCGCAGACGCATTAAACCCCCTTTTCACAGAGTGTGGCTCATATGTAATTAAAATGATTTCACTTTTCAAGGAAATGCCAACCAAAGAGGGAAAAGAAGAGGTAACTGCTAGGGAGATTGCTCTTCATTATTGCTCAGTTGCGTCGTCTATCTTTTTTAACCCTTATCTAGACTGGTATCCGTCCGTTAAATAGAGCATTTTCATTTAAGAAAAAATCATAAAATAAAACAGAAAAACAAATACACCCATATAATATTTTCAAGGTCTGATTTAATGTATTCTAGATAATGAGCAAGTCACAACATATATGTCTGAGTCTACAGTATTTGTGTACCTTGTTTATTAGAATGACTCAAATGCAGGGCCTGAATGCAAGGCTTACCATTATCCTGCTAAATAAGTAAAATGAAATTTTCAAACCGGTAGTTCAGACCCGAATAATGCTATCGGACAGCGTAGATCCAAGATCAGACTGCACGTTCTGTGCAGTCTGATCTTGATCTACGCTGTCCGCAAAAGGTCAGTGAGTCGCGCTTAGCAGCTAAAGGGTTAAAAGGAATTTCCTGTTTCTCTTTCAAAAGCAAATGCCTTGCCCTGGTAGCGCAGTCAGTAGCGTACAAGACTTGAGACCAAGGGCACCTGGGTCCGTATTCCCAAACCATTCTTAAGAATATTCTTAGTCTTGTTCTCCACGATTTTCTACTTTTGAAAGTAACACAACTTCTGATTGGCTAAACCAAATGTAGAAAATTTTGCAGAACAAGACTGAGAACGTTCTTAAGAATGGTTGGTGAATACGGATCCTGGTCCGAATCCCCAGCACGGCTAATTTGTACCCGTGGATTGGTGATAGTCATAATTGCGACAGGATTCATTTCCTCTCTTACCGCTGATCATTGTATCGACGATGATTATGTGGGAAAGCAGCCAGTGAATTAGGAAGAATAATCACGGTGCAAAGTACTGCAAAAAGAAACTCCAGGAAAACTAGTCTTGTACCCCACCATACTTCAAAAGTACGTCAGGAAAAGCCAATAATGGCGGCCCCCTTCAGTAATATGCACAATAGCAATGGCAGTTAGTTTTTTAATTGTCGTTCTTATTTAGCGAGAAAAACTATATATCAGAAATGCTTTAATCCGAAATGTCAATGGACCGATATAACGTCCGAAAATGGGGCTACTTTTGAAATGATTCACAGTCAAATTTATATTTAAACCATTCCCTAACAGCATGTTTTAGATTCGATGGTGTACATTTTGTGCAAAATTGATCTCATTTTATTCTCTGAATACACTGGATCACATGAAATTGTAAAAAACGGGAAAGCATTGAGGTCGCCATTGGAGGCCGCCATTATTGCGCTTTGCCTGGCCCTATAACGTAGTGGTAGGGGCAGGTAATCCAGACTACAGGAAACTATGAATAGGTCTACTGACAAAGTTAAACCACATTTTTAAAGAGCATGGCCCAAACGCATTTATCCGTTGGTAACTTAAAACCTCTACCAGAGCTCCAGACAGAGGGAGGGACTTTGATTTCAAAATTAAAATATCAATTATTCTCCACTAAACCCTGTGTCATGGATACTCATTAGAATTGTTCCGTCGAGACGATTCTAATGAGTACCCACAACATAGGGTTTGGAAGAGAAATAATGAATTTAGAATACTATCACTCCGTCTTATCTGGAGCTCTGGTCTTCCGTTTACCACGTGACACACGGGATAAGAAAACTGCGTTAAAATTAAAGCACTGAAAGCGCTGCTGAATCGAGGTGCATTTAATCCTACTCAAGTTGAAATCGAACTGTTGTACCAAATAATGGACACGTAGTGCTGCTAAAAATTAACGTGTAAAAACAAGCAGACATTCAAAGAGCTGAGAGGTAGCTCTGCCAAAAATCTCAGAGCGCATATATATATATATATATATATATTTTTTTTTTTAAGGGGGGGGGTGCGTGGGTGGGAGTTCAATAGAATTCAAAACGATGTGAAAAGTATTATAAAGCACTTAGTGGACAAATAAACCAATCTATTCAAAGGAATTAGCACAAGAGATATCATGATGCTTCTAAGCTTTCCGTGGCACTTGTTGACGCTTGGTGACGCTATTTGGTGGAATTGAAACATAAACGTGTATTCCTATGCATGCCTCATAGTAGTCTTTTCAAACACTCTCATTTTTAGCTCCACTAGCCTAAGGCCAGCGGGCTTATGTCATGGCCCGGTGTCCGTCGTGCGTCCGTCCGTCCGTCCGTGCGTGCGTGCGTGCGTGCGTCCGTCCGTCCGTGCGTTAACTTTTATTTCAAACATCTTCTCTGAAACTACCCATCCAATCTTCATGAAACTTCACAGAAATGATCCTGCCATGGTCCTCTTCAGAATTTCTTGAAAGAATTTGATTCCTTCAAAAACTCTGGTTGCCATGGCAACAAAACTGAAAAATATTGGAAATCTTTAAAAATCTTCTTGTCTGAAACCATAAGGCATAGGGCTACCAAATTTGGCATGTAGCTTTATGTAGTAAAGCTCTATCACGTTTCTTGAAATTATAGCCCTGGGGTCAAAATTGGCTCAGCCCCAGGGGTCACAAGTTTTACATAGGCTTATATAGAGAAAACTTTAAAAATCTTCCTGTACCTAGCCATAAGGCCTAGAGCTACCAAATTTTGCATTTAGCTTGATCCAGTTGGGGGTCTACCAAAAGTGCCCAAATTATAGTCCTGGGGTCAATTTGGCCTCATGCTGGGGGGGGGGGCGTTCACAAGATTTACATAGGCTTACATAGGGAAAACTTTTAAATCTTGGTGTACATAGCCATAAGGCTTAGGCTACCAAATTTTGCATAATTATAGCATTATCTACAAAGAGGGCCCAAGTTACAGCCCTAGGATCAAGTTTGGCCCTGCACCAGGGGTCACAAGTTTTACATGGGTTTATGGAGTGAAAAGTTCAGAAACCGTCTTGTTACTAGCCATAAGGCCAAGAACTCCCAAATTTTGGCATGTTATTCTTCTAATACACATATTCCCCATTTAGTCCAACTGTAGCCCTGGGGTCAAAGTTTTATAAGGGCTTATATAGTGAAGATTTCTCTTCATGGTTTATATTTATAAGCCAGTGGAGCGATACAGGGCCATCATGGCCCTCTTGTTTTTTTAAATTGTCTTATGATAATGGTGTATTTGTTTACATATTTATCGTCCTGGTCGAGTAAGTTTCCTTATTGTTAGCGTTTTAGTCATGCATTGATGCCAAAGTGAATGAAATGCTTTCTTAATGGTACTATTTTTTCAGGTAATGATTTTGCAATTTTACCTTGTTAAGTACCCAAGAATCAGATTTTTTAGTTTCAGTTTCCCATATGCTAAATCTCAGTTTCCCATATGCTAAATCTGAGTTGCCTCAAAAATGAGACAGTCCTCATGTTTTCCACTCATACTTTTGTCTATGATCTTTGCATCGAATTGATTTTTTTTTTTTTTTAAGATGTCTTAAATACAGTTGTATGCCAATTTAAGTACTTATCAAAATTACATCGTTGTTATGTTAACAGATTATTTTACTCCTAAATTTTAACTTTTTACCAAACGACAAAATTTCAGACTCATCCAGATTGAAAGCATTTGCAGACGACAAATTTAATGTGGCTTAAATGACAGACTTTGTCTTTGAAAGGGAAGAAAACATTGTGGGAAAAGTAGAAAATTTTTGCTTTTCCCACAATGTCTTTCAACAGCCTTCCACCTCAGGGTCGTCAAACCTCGGGACTGTGTGGTAAAGAGTTGAATGGATTTTTATTATTTTTTCCCCCAGTAAAATTACATAACTAGTTTATTATAATTCGTTACAGCTGCAAAATTTCGGTAAAGAGAGGTTTCCGAGTTTAATGACAGAATGAAGGCTTTAGTTGATCACGTGTTCATGTCTTGCATCATTCTAAAGTCCATTATACACGCCGACTTGTTTATCCCTCGCGTTGTGATATTTACCCTGACCTTGATAGCCGACTTCAGACAACAGTGCTCAGATAAATTTAAACTGAAACAAACCCGTGATTTGCTTTAGTCAAAGGACGGTGAGAGAATTTCTCACACTCAACTAAGTCATTGAATCCTCTGCCTATCGTTTGATTGGTATTTAAACTGATCTGCGTTTTCTTTGACTATACTGGTATATATCGTTTTGCTATTGACATGTATAACTCTTAACCCTGCTAAATAACTTAACCCATAAGCTGCTTAGCGCGACTCGCTGACCTTTTGCGGAAAATGTAGATCAAGATCAGACTGCACAGAACGTGCAGTCGGATCCTTGATCTACATTGTCCGATAAGGAGATATGTTTTCTTCTCAAATAACTTTGAAACAGCAAAATTTGGATGTTTTACCATCGGCTTGAACATTTCATTTCACTTATTCAGTAGCTTAAGGATATAATAAAACTTTCAAGCCGACAGTAAAAACCTGAAAGGTGTTATTTCAAAGTTGTTTTCTGGTGAAAAGATATTTCCTTATCGGACAGTATAGGTCCAAGATCCGTGCAGTCTGATCTTGATCTACACTTTCCCCGAAAAATCCTTGAGTCGCGCCTAGCAGCTTAAGGGTTAAGATAACTTTCCGGCTCCTGCTCCGAAAGTCCACGATCAACCCTTTCCCAAACACGCCCTGGTTTTCACGTGTCTGCAGTACAAGTCTTTTGAAAACACTGTGGGGAAAGGAGAAATTGCTCGTAACGAGCAATTTCTCCTTTTCCCACAGTGTTTTCTACCCTTTTTGAGAACTTTCTGCCATTTTCATCAAATTTAAAATTGTCTTTGAATTTGGACCAGTCCAATTTGTCGTTTGGGAAAGGGTTAATAATAGTATGTGATATTGATTTGATTTCTACCACCTGATTCAGGGGAGATAACGCCTTTGTCTGAGGGTGGGGTCTACAGCATCTTGAGGTATTTCGGTCGACATGCAACAGTGCTGAGAGTGTCTTTTCTCCTGTCTTATATATAAACTCACATCATCTAAACTGGAATGGTCCAGCTTACTCCGTTGATATAGTCCTAACATACTAAAAGACATCATCAGCACCAGCAGTAGAGTAACTGTTACAATAAAGTAAACAAAGTCATGAGATCACACGAAAAGTGATTATTTTGGTCTATTATTGTAACCGATAGCCAAAGAGGAAGCAGCCTGAAATGTTCAGTTAGTATTCAAAGAACTTTGCATTTTTTTGGATGTTAACGAACATGAGAAGTTTACAGGGCCAGTATTCAACAACCATCCTTTGCCCTTAAACTGCTGGTAAGTTAATTGAAATCAGGCCGACAGTAAAAATCCAAATGTTGCCATTTCGATTTTTCTTTTTTTTTTTTTTGGGGGGGGGGGGATATCTCCTTATCGAACATGTTAGATTCAAGATTAGACTGCACGTTAGGTTCAGTCTGATCTTGATCTACACAGTCCGCCAAATGTCCTTGAGTCTCGTTTAGCAGCCTAATGGTTAATAACATTCTTTATCTGATTCTCAAAAATTTTCTGGAGTTCAAAGTAACAGAATTTCTGACTGGCTGAACCGAATGTTTCAACTTAAGATATTGCATCACTTTCTCAATCTCGAATAACAATTCCGCGTTTGAAATCGTTGGTGAACACGGGCCCATGTCGATCTTTTGCGCAATGTTGTCACGTTTGGTCTTACGCCCAGGGCAATTTTGGACAAAGGAAGACCCGGTCCAGTCTGAAAAGACAGGGATTACTCTTTTCTGTGTCTGAATGCAAATTGAAATATCATGTATTTCTCACAGTTTTACAGGATTTTTGAATTTCGGGTCTTTCTATATGCCAAAATGGCTTCAAAACCTACTTTTTTCATGTATTTTAGAATCTGAAAGGAACAATCTCCCATTCACGTTTTGGATAAGTTGATCATACTTTAGTCATAGAAATAATTACCATATGCTTAGGACAATGTAAATGTAATAGAACAACTAAAATACTTGATGAAATGGACAAGAGCGAAAGCTAAGCTTATATACCAGTTATTCTTCTTCAATTTCCGGGTAACAGTTAATGTTGATTGATGCCATGGCTACACTTAGAAAAAAAAAAAAGTTAATGTTAATTTTACTGTTCGGATGAGAAAACAATGACAACAATAGAAGGAAGATGGGAAAAATAGAGAAAGGAAAAAAAAAAAAGACAAAAGCAGATTGGTGTGGAGTGTTTAAAGCAGAGGGTTTCAATTAGAAGTACAATATTTTTCAACACTCTTATCAAATTGTCGTCTTTCAGTAAATTTTCCATTTACCTTTTCTCCGAAAAATATAGCGTTCTACCCCCAAAACTTGTATGATCTTTAATAATGTATCATTCGCCAAGGACGACTTTATGTAAACAAACATTGTGTGGAAGAGTTTAGGAAGAGTTTATGATGGATAATGTATGACAACATTTACTTCGTACGTAAGTGTAATTCATAGAAACATGTGACACCCCAGGTAAAAAAACTCAACATTCATAATCATTACTTTGTCTGAATTTTTACACGAGCACTTTACTTCTCTTGATAGAATTTAATATCTTCTATACACATATATATGTATGTTCACATAATGCCACGATCTTCAGTAAATCCATGTTTTCGGTTTCTCATGTTTTTCTTCTTGCTATTAACATGTTATGACGTTTATCGCAATATACGATTCGTATTGTAATTTGGAAACATGAGACAAAAAGACAAATTGCTCGTCTCAAGCAATTTCTCTTTTTGCCACTATATTTTCACAAATGGTCTGCAAGACGGAAGAGGTCATCTACAGGTGGCATTGTGGTCACAAACTGGTTATATTTATTGAGATAATATGAGCACATGACATCCCTGTTGTGAAGCATGCCGTGTTTTCCCGTGTTTACAGTTACCGTTTGCATGTTATGTGTTATCGGTGCATTGTGGTCGATATAATTTAAACTCAGCATGCACTGCAGTTGCAGTCTGTCTTTTTTTTAAATCGACATATGTCGTCGTTTCTGTAGATAACACCCGTACTACTGAAGTACTAGAGTCCAATGTCTAAACCTGAAAAGTGTCAGTATAATCTTTATCTTACAAGGAATGGTAAAATTTATTTAACATATACCTATAAATGATCTGCCTATATACTGATGTTATACATAACACATATACAACAGAAAAATTTATACGTTTTCCGTATCACTCATGTACTCCGTGTAGGTTTGTCCATATCACACATGTGCTCGGTGCCGAACATCGTCGTGCGGCTCTGATTTTTTAGCTCACCTTAGCACAACGTGCTAAAGGTGAGCTATTGTGATCGCCCTATGTCCGTCGTTCGTCGTCCGTCGTCTGTCGTCCGTCAACAATTTCTTTAAACATCTTCTTCTCCTAAACCACTGGGCCAATCTTGATGAAACTTGGCAGGGATGTTCCTTGGGTGAAGCTCTACCAAAATTGTTCAAAGAATTGAATTCCGACCACAACTCTGGTTGCCATGGCAACAAAAAGAAAAAAAAAGCAAAATCTTTGAAAATCTTCTTCTCTGAAACTAGAAGGCGCAGAGCTTTGATATTTGGTATGTAGCATCTCCTAGTAGACCTCTACCAAGTTTCTTCATTTGATGCCCCTGGGGTGAAAACTGGCCCCGCCCCGGGGGTCACAAGTTTGAGCATAGTCACAAAGAAGGAAAACTTTAAAAATCTTCTTCTCTGAAACTCGAAGGCGTAGAGCTTTGATATTTGGCATGTAGCATCTCCTAGTGGACCCCTACCAAATTTGTTCATATGATGCCCCTGGGGTCAAAACTGGCCCTACCCCGGGGTCACAATTTCCAACATAGGAACAAAGAAGGAAAACTTTAAAAATCTTCTTCTCTAAAACTAGAAGGCATGAAGCTTTGATATTTGGCATGAAGCATCTCCTAGTGGACCTCTACCAAGCTTGTTCATATGATGTCCTTGGGGTCAAAACTGGCCCTGCCCTGGGGGTCACAAGTTCAAACATAGGAACAAAGAGGGGTAACTTTAAAAATCATCTTCTCTGAAACTGAAAGGTGTAGAGTTTTGATATTTGGTATGTAGCATTGCCTAGTGGACCTCTACCAAGTTTGTTCATATGATGCCCCTGGGAGAGAGTAATAGGGAGAGTGCAGACGCAAAATATAGAATTGGAATGCAATGCGGAATCTAGGGATGCAAAAATATTTGTTCATATAAACGAGACCCACTTTTTTTTTCCCTCGCAGTCTTTTCCTTCGCAGGTTCTGAACCACCCAACTGCATTTTCTCCCCTTTTTCCCTTCGCATTGCGTGCCTTTCTACTATTTTTTTTGTGGTTGATTTTTTAACCACACTGTCTTTTTCGTGGTTCATTGTTGAACCATCCCCCTTTTCCCCTGTTTTGTTGTTCTACGCATTTTCGAATTAAGGATACCCCTCTCGAGTTTCCTTGCGTTGCTTTTCTTCGCATCTCTTTGCTTATTGCTTATTGCTTATCCACTTATTGCTTATTGCTTCTCCACTTATTGCTTATTGCTTCTCCACTTATTGCTTATTGCTTATTGCTTCTCCACTCATTGCTTCTCCACTCATTGCTTCTCCACTCATTGCTTCTCCACTCATTGCTTTCCAAATTGCTCATATAGCTATATGACCAATTTCCCTTTTCCCCTTTTCCCCTTTTCTCTGCTTCCTTTGCACCTGCACTCCACTGCACTTGCACCCTCAAAGGCCGGGAAGTCCGTCAGTTTGTCAGTTCGTCAGTCCATCAGTCAATCAGTCCATCAGTCCATCAGTCAATCAGTTTTCTCAGCCTTTCTGGTTTTCTCAGCTTTCTCAGTTTTCTCAGTTTTCTGAGTTAGCTGATAAGCTGATAAGCTGAGTTAGATGGGTTAGATGGGTTAGCTGGGTTAGCTGGGTTAACATACAAAAGGTTTCTAGAGAGAGACACTCGAGCGAAGCGGGGAGACTTTAAGAGGGGGAACGAGGCGTGTCTCGGCGGAACTCTAAACAAACAAAGCAAAACTTAGCGAAACTAAACAACTCAACCAACTCAACCACCCATCACCCCAACAAAACTCTTATATGAACAAATATTTTTGCATCCCTAGATTCCGCATTGCATTCCAATTCTATATTTTGCGTCTGCACTCTCCCTATTACTCTCTGTTTGTTTTTTCGTTGAGCGCACCGCATTTTGCAAAAGAAAAAGCAATAGCAATAGGGGAATGAGGGAAATGTAAATTAGTCATATAGGTATATGAGTAATTTTTAATTAAAATGAAGTGTTATTGTTGAACTCGGATAACCACTAATTCCTTCTAAACCATCAAGAAATTTAGAAAACAATTCTCTTAGTTTTTTTTTTGCTTCATCTATTGGAATCTTTAATAAATCATCATTGATTTTTTTTGGAACACGACTAGTATAGTCATTTTGATATATTACATAGTCTCTAGCTTTCATCATCCACGTTTCATAAAAATGTTTAAAAACTCTATCTACTGCTGGTTGTATTGCTGCTTCAAATGATTCTTTGTTTTCTTCTAAAATTTCTTCTAAAATGTTTGTAGCAAAGATTTTATCAAAATCTCTACTTCTTTGTATGTATATATTTCTTTGTTCACTCATTTTTTTAAAATTCTTTTTTCTCATGTCAACAATATTGGATCTCCAATAAGTAAATACCTCGTTGAAAAACATGCAATACTATGTATTAGACATGAAGAAAAAAGTTCTCTGACTTCCTTTTCTTCCATTTCATAGATATTTTTTCCTTCTTTATTCAATTGATATCTACGACTCCTATTCTCCACTATTTCAAATATATCTTTTTTAAACCATTCAAACAATTTTCTTTTTAAAACTTCTGCTGATTGATTTAATACAGTTGATTGAATGAAATCTTCTTTTTCATTGAAAATCTCTGTCAAAAACTCTTGACTCAAAATATTTTCTCTCGTCATATTTTTTTTTAAAATTCTTTTTTTCTTAATTCTTTTTAATCTTCTTCTTCTGAAAAGTAACCTATCGGCACAGTATTAATTCCATCTTTTAAAATGTGTCTCACATCTTGTAAAGGATTTAGTGCTATCTTCTCAAACTTTTCTGTATACACTTGATGACTTGAACTTTTAAATCCTAAAAATTTAACATGCTTCTCTTCTTCTTCAAATATACATTTTATGTAATCATTAAACTCTATATCTTTACTAATACAACAATCTACAACTCCTTTAATTTTTAAGTTTTCTTTCAGTTTTCCTTTTTCTTCAACTCTAAAGGCATATGATTTAGCACAGGTAGCAGCATAGTCTTTAATTGGTTTTCCCTTTGTCTCATCTTTAAAAAATCCTAGTCTGTTCTTGTTTTCCATTGAATGAAGTGGATGATTTTCTGGATACTTCCAAGTATCAAAACAAACATTAATATCTTCTTTCATTTCTTCATATATGTCTTCACTTTGAATATCCAATATCAAACTGTCTGTATCAGTATACAACAGTTTTACACGATCTCCAAATTTCGGTTTAAGATAGTCATAGTACAACTGATACATCTTTAACTTTGCCATCTCTAAAACACAAAATCCAATATATATCGGCTTGTTGGCTTTAACTAAAGTTTTCTTTTTTGTCACACTCACTAAGTCAGGACTAAATATTTTAAAACTTACATACTCCGGACTTTTTAAAAGTTTCTCTGCTCTTTTTTCAGTATTAACTATCTCAACATTCGATCTTTTACGTGGATTTTCAATCGTCTTACCATATATAGCATTGATTGAAAGTTTAAAGAAGTTTTGTTTACTCGTTTCCTTTGCTTCACTTCGTTTCTTTGTATTGTTTGTAATATATGGTTCAAGCCACTTTGATACTTTAAAAACATATCCTCTATGTATCTTTGTAATCTCCACTCCAAGTTTTACGTAATACTTTAACAATTCACTATACACTAAATATTCTTTTTTGTTTCTTAAATTCGTAACAAGTTTTTGAACTCCATTAATTGTCAAATGTTCTGGGCAAAGAGGAAAATCCTTAAAATATTCTTTCTTGTCTCTCGGTATCTCTATATCACAGATTAAAGCGCAATGAAAATTCTGCCATTTGTTTAATTCATCTTTTCTAAGTTTCCTCTCTATTTCATATGGCATATCTTCACTCATTGCCTCCCCGTAAAGATTGTTCTTGTCTATGTAAAAAATGAAGTTACTCGGCTTGCTTGGATCATAGTCACTTAAATACTTGTTGTTGGCTGAAGCATATCTAGTAATACACATACTCACTCCCCCACGAATTCCTTTTTCAAAGTCTTCGTAAACATCTCTGTCAGTAATGAGGTTAATACTTTGTTTTGTAAATTTTAACATATTCATCCAAGATGCTCCGGGTAATGTATATCCATAAACTACTGGATCTAATTCATAAGTTTCTTTGTTTAGTTTTCTAAAGTTTTCAAATACATCAACAAGTAAAAAAGTATCTATCTCACAATATTTTAGTTGATAGTCATTCATTGTATGACAATCAAAGACTTTCCAAGAATTTAAAGCATGTTGATAATCTTCATTTGTGATCCCTTCTTTTTTCAGAGAAGAATAAAAATTTTGTACAGGGGGTAATACAGTGGATTTTGTTTTTTCAAAACTATCCATCCATTCGTACGGATAGACACCTTTTCGTGTTAACATTTTTAACGGAATACCAGAGAAAGCTGATAATGTATATTTAAAATTGTTTTTGTTTTTTGGTGTATCATCCACAAGTTGAGACAAAGATGAAGAAAGAAATTTAAAACTATCTAAGAAACGAACTTCATGTTTTTTGTTGTTAATGAAACAATATTTACTGAAAGAAATATATTTTTCTTCATTTGATGGAAGCACAGAAAGATATCCAGAGTACTCTGCTAATTTTAGAATACAAAGATGAGCATCATATCCTGAAAGATTATGACAAAGTACCGGAGTAAGATTTGATTCTTTACCCAAATTTAAAAATATTGTATTTGCCTCTGTTACTACTTCCATTAATTTTTTAACAAATATCTTCGCGATATCTTCTCCTTCTTTCTGTATGACATATGATACTTTATAACTTTTCTAAATTTTTTCATCACTTGATACAACGACAAAACAGAAAGCACTAGGTTCATGTTTTTGTATTCTTTTTCCATCTTCATCTTTAACTGGAATTAAAAAACTCTCAAAATCGAAATATATCGTAATGTTAGGTGGCTTGTCTTCTTTTTCTTTGAATTCAAGAACAGAGGCATCTGAATCTTCCTCAGGTAATTGAAGTAATGTACTATCTGAACAATTTTTTAAATGTTTGTTTAAAACATCTTCTTCTTTAAATCCTCTTTGACATTGGTAACAAAAGTACAATCGTCCATGATGATAGGACAACTGAGATGAAAGAAGTCTTGATAAATCTGATACAAGATAGTAATGTTCTTCATGTAGTAGTAAAAATATTTTTTCACTTGCTGATTTTTGTCTCCCATCAAATATCACTGGAGTACGTTTGTTAATTTTGTCAACTCCATATACAATTAAATGAATATCAGGATTTTGCTTTTGAAATCTTTCAAGATCATTAGAAGAAGCTGGAAAATTGATACCAGTGAAGTCAGCAAACTTGTTAGGTTCTTTCCTTTGTATCTTTCTTAAATCTTTCGTAATCCTTCCTTTGTCCTTGTCTTTTGGGAAGAAATGTCTAAGTATACACCAATAAAAACATTTTTCATCTCCAGATATTATATGTACCAAAGCATGTTTCGATTTTAACCATTGAGGAAGTTTGTTGTTTCCACATCCTCCTTTGAATGGTTTGTACTTTCCATAGTTGATACTTACACAATCAAAATTTAAAAATGTCCATCCACTTCCTTCATATTCTTTTCCATAGAAGTTTTTTAATACTTCTTGTATCATTTCATTAATTAATTTTTGTTTACTGTTCAATTGATTAATTACATGAGGAGAAGAATTAAAATAGAATTTTTTTGTTTGTTCCCCATTTGTCATCTTTACACATACTGAAAGTATAGCCTTGTATCCTACATTTTTAGACAATGACAAACTCGCAGAAGGTTTAAACTTTGATAGATATGTTTCAAGATTTAGACTTTTTGAAATTTGAGGCACATCTAAAGATGTTTGTTTAAAATATCCATTTAAAGCAGAGTGAGTGATAGTAGTTTTTGTTTTGTTGTTTGCTATGATGGATGATCTTGTTGATCTACTAATTGAAGGGAGTGGTTCCATAGTTTTAACCATTCTTACCACTCCGTTTTTGACCATATATTTGTAATTTTGCGTCATATTTTAAATTAAGTAATTTTTTTTTAATTAAAAAATTATTTAATAAATATGACGAAAAATCAAATCGTTGAAACAAAAAAGAACAGTACAGAGGGGAAGGAAAAGGAAGTTCTTCCTTCTACTGTTGTTTACACTCTTGGCCCAGAGAATGCTATTAGAGGTGAAAAGAAAACTGACAAGATATTTTTTTCAGATATTCGACAAAATGGAAAGAGTGGAATATTTACAAACATTGTAAGTAGAACACCAGAAGACAAGTCAACTCTTTTAACTTTCGGTCAAAACAAATATATTAACATTGAACTAAATGATATGTTTACCCAATTTCTTTATGGAATATATGATAGGTTTGATCCTGAATTCATTGATAAGATTAACGAAGATTATCAATTTGAAAGTGTTCTTCAATCATATCAAACACAAGGATTTGTAAAATGTAAGGTGGATATTGAAAAGTTTAACAAATCTTTTTTCTCAAAAGTTGTGAAGGATGGTTCAGGTAAAAGCATTCAACCTTTAAAAAATGTTGACTTCTTGTATGATTGTATTACTTCTGGTGTCTATACATTGAAAGTAACTGGTTTCTGGAGAAAAGAAAGTCTTGTTAACGGTAGACTACAAACAACTAATAGTGGTTTGAGTATCAAGGTTCTTGGAGTTATAGTACATGGATATGTAAACTCAGAGGTTGAAGATGAAGATTATGAAAGTTTACAACTTTCTCAACTTCGTGAAGACAGTATCCTTCTAGGAGATTAAATTAATGAAGGTTAATTCGTATTGTGTACTTGCTCTGTTCATTTTTAAATATTTTGAAAAATATTTAAAAAATCTAATACTAATAAAAAGGGGAGGGATTTGTTTCGGATGGGATGGGTAATTAATTTCTCCGTTTGTATTTCCATAAATTATTTTCTTTCATTAATATATTACCTAAAACATCAGGTAATATATTATACATATTTTTTTCATTTTAATAATTCTGAAAATTCTGTTCAGGTTCATATATAGGAACATAAAACTTGGCAAATCCATGTCTATATTTTCCTTGATCTCTTGAACTTGTTCTATCAATTACAGCAAAACCAAAAGGCTCAGACCAACATGTATACAAGAAATGTTTAAATTCTTCCAATGTCATATCTCTGCTTGCATAGTCTGTATAGATATTCATAATATCTCTATCTGGTAAATCAAACAAAATGATAAAATTCGAATTTCCTCGTATAGTATGTCGAGGCAAGGAAAAAAAAGACTGAGACAAGTAAAAACAATCTGTATTGCTATGTCTCCCTCTTGTGTAATATTTCTCAGGTACATCTTGTCTTTCTTTTAACAAATCATCAAAGATTATCAAGTTCTTGTTTGAATTACACAAATCTCTTGGATCGGGTACCTGATCATCTTCTTCACTAAAACATGGAACAATCATGGTTCCCTTCTTTCTCTTTTGTTGATTTTTTAATTCTTCAATTAATTCCTTTTGTGAAATATTTCTGTTTTCAATTTCTTGCATATTCTCAAATATTCCATTGACTGATTCTTTGTTTAATTCTGCTTCAAGGGCTTCTCTTAATAGTATGTATTCAGGTTGTTGTTTCATTGATTTACCAAAAATATACAAATGATCGTAATCTAACCAACCTGGACGAAGTAAAAGATTTAAAAGAGTTGTAGTTTTTCCACATCCACTCTCACCAATAATCAATCCTCTGATACTCTTCGGTAACATAGCACTATTCTTCCTTTTAGTCTTATTGAGATTACAACTATAATTTCTAATTTCCATATTCTTTCTCATTTTAGAAAATATTTAACTAAAATGAGAAAAATTATTTTTTTGCTTCAGTTGTTAGATGTTCTAAATACATTAAATTATCTCCCATTTCACACTTTAACTCATGCCATTCATCTCCTAAAAACATAGATATATCATCTTGTCTTAATATTTTTGCTTTCTCACATGCTCTTTTAAAAAAATCTTTCATTTTTTTAAATGTTATGAAACATATGTCTATATCCCTATAATATTTATTATCTAGAGTTATACATGCTTCTTTTGTTACTTCTCTTACAGTTTCTTTGTATGAACATAAATCATCACTTACTTCTTTTAAAAATATTTCTATTCTTCTATCCATTTTTATTTTAGCAAATATTTAACTAAATTAAAAAAACATGACAAAGATATATTGTGTAAAGTGTCGAAAAAAGACAGATACAACAAACTTAACACAGACAACAATGAAAAACGGTAGACCTGCCCTTAGAGGTACCTGTTCAATATGTAGTACACAAAAAACTCAGTTCTTACCAGGTTCTTCTTCTAGTGGTAAAAAAAAAAAGGGCAAAGGTATCATAAATGATTTTATAAACAACCTTCCCGTTGAGATGCATTTACCTGGTTTCAACTTCTGCGGTCCAGGAACAAAACTTAACAAACGTTTAAATCCAGATTTAACTCCAAAGAAAAACAGTAAACCCATTAATCGTGTTGATGAAGCATGTTATCGTCATGACATTGGCTATATGAAAAATTCAGATACTGCTACCCGTAATATTTTAGATGGTAAAATGTTAAAAGAACTAAAAGGAATCTATAATCCTTCATTAAGTGAAAGAGTTGCTAGAGGTGTCATTTCTCCTATAATATCAACTAAAAAGCGTTTCGGTATGGGATTAAAAAAAAAAAGTTGCAAGTAAAACCTAAATCTCTTTCTGACGAACTCCATCGTCCTATTCGTCGTCATTTTCCCACCCGTCGTATATTTGTTAAAAACACTGATGATACATGGACAGCTGATTTAGCCTTCATGCCTAAGAAAATTAAAGTCTGAGAGACCGAGGGAATCGAAGAAATTTTAAAACAAGAAGAAGAAAGAGGTGAAAGACAAACTGCCTCAGAAAAACAGACTGACAACTTAAATATTTTCTTGGTTGTTTTAGATGTGTTTAGCCGATATGCATGGGTCCGTAGACTTGACAATAGACAGACAAACAGCGTTGTTAAAGCATTTGAGGATATTTTTAAGACGTCAAAAAGAAGACCAAAGAAATTATGGACAGACCGAGGAGGAGAGTTTATTGGGTTAATTGATAACTCAAAAGAAGAAGACAAACAAGTAACGAATTTTCAGTGTGAACATTGTAAGACGTATGTTAAAACAAAAGGAGCATTAACAAATCATTTAAATCGTCTTTGTCCTGTATTGTATCCAGAGAAAGCGAAGGAAGAAAAGACGAGATTAAAAGGAGTAGAAATCTATCATACTGAAGGTAAACACAAGGCATCAATTGCTGAAAGGTGGATTAAAACTTTAAAAGATAGATTAGGAAGATGGATGACTGACAACAATACAACGAACTATTTACCTCATTTACAGGATATTGTTAAAAGTTACAACAACACACCACATAGAAACTTCAAAGATCAATTCACTCCAAGTCAAGCGAGTAATCCTGACAATGAAGAAATGATTTACAAAAAATTTTATAAAAATTCTCAATCGAAAAAGTTTAGAGCAGATAGAACAACTCAAAAGATTCCGTTAAAAGTTGATGACTTAGTTAGGATACCAAGAAGAAAAGCGGAAGGATTTGAAAAAGGTTATACAGCAAATTGGACAAGAGAGATTTTTAGAATTCGTGAAATCAAGGATACCGATCCTATGACTTACTATTTATCAGATGCTAATGATCACCATATCACTGGAGCATTTTATAGACAAGAACTACAAAAAACACGTTTTGGCTTTCAAGATTGGATGGGAGACAATAAACCAAGAATTAAAGAAAATGCTATTCTTGGGATGGAAGCAGTTAGAAAAGAGGCAACTAGACAGAAGGAGAAGAAACAAAGACAAAGAGATAGGAAGAAACAATCAGCAAAAGGTTATGGTTTAGAGGTTTCTAAAACTGTTAGAGATTTACCAATTAAATCTTTAACTAATTTCGAACTTACAGACATATGTAAACATTTAAAAGGTTGGCGTGGTGTTTTCTCAAGAGATGCTTTGCCTAAAAAACCTAATATGTATGAATGTGGAATTTTAAACCTCGATGACAGTGAAGGACCAGGAACTCATTGGACGTGTTGGCATCGAAACAAAAAACTTAAGTTTTACTTTGATAGTTATGGATTGCCTCCACCTCTTGAATTCCAGAAATATATGAAAAGTCCGATTTTGTATTCATCTGATCAGATACAAAATCCAGGGACCGTGATCTGTGGTCATCTTTGTGTTCATGTGTTACAAAAACTTAACAAAGGCTATCATCTTCAACCTGTTGTATCACATTTAATGGATTTAAAAGAAAAAGGATTAATTTAAAAACTATGAGTATACCTATTACAAAATTTGGAGAATTAGAAAAAGAAATTACAGAGTTAGAGGAAGAAATTGTTCCACTTCCTTTCATCGTTGATAATTTTTTGGGAAAAAATGGAGGAGAAATTACCGGATCAATTGATATGACAGGTAAACCTATTAAAAATTTACCAGATCCTGTTGATGGACAAGATCCAGTGACAAAAAATTATCTAGACAGCAGTCAAGGTCTTTCATTTTTTAGACGAACTCCAGGAAAAGGATATATAGCAAGTAAAGATTTAGACATGGGGGAACATAAATTACATAATCTACCAATGCCGATTGATAATCGTGAGGCTAGTACTAAGTTGTATACTGATATTATGACAAATGATGTTAAAAAAGGTCTTGAAGCACACAATCCTTTCTATTTTAACAGTGATAAGTACAAAGCGAAGGGGGATATAGATATGTTGAATTTTAAAGTTGAAAATGTCCCGATGCCTGTTGAAGACAATGATGTTAGTAGTAAGATATTTACTGAAACATTAGTTGAAAATAGACGAAGACAATTGGAAGCGAACAACCCGTTTAATTTGGATAATGGAAACTTTGTGGCAAAGAACAAGATAGACATGAAAGGAAACAAAATCGAAAATGTAGGATTTCCTGATTTACCAGAAGATGTTGTTACTGTAGCATTTTTTGACGAAGCAACTGGATGGGAACATAAGAATGGGGGATTTGTTGCTAAAGATCATATTTATCTTGGAAAAAAGAAGTTGGGAGGATTAAAAGATCCAACTGCTAACGGAGAAGCCTGTAACAAAGGTTATGTAGACAAAGAATTTAAAAAAGTATCAGATGGAACATTAAAAAAAGGAGATGATGGAATTTATTCAGTTGATACAGATGTAAACCTTAACAATTTTAGACTTTTCGGAGTACCAGATCCAACAAGAGATGATGAAGTAACAAATTTGAAAACTGTGAATGAGAAAATTGCAAATCTCCAACCTGTAGGAATTGATCCTGCTGAGTTAGACAAAGTTAAATCAGATATTGAGAAAAATCTTGCTTTCAATACAAGAAATCAGAGAACTTTTACTGCTCGTGGAAAAATCAACATGAGACAAAAGACATTAAGTAATATTCCCGATCCTGTAGATGCAACTGATGCCGTCCCTCTTGGTTTTGTTAATGAGATGAAAGAGTTTTTTGAAGATCGTATTAAAGAAGTAGAAGATGAAGCAAAGGAAACAAAAGAAGCAATTGATAGAGTATCTAGACAGTTGCCAGGAGGAGGAAACGCAAATGGAAATGGAGCAGAATTTGGAGATATGAAAGGAAAGAAATTGTTTAATGTTGGAGATCCAGGAAATCCAAATGACGGAGTGAATTTGAAGTTTTTAAATCAAAAGACGCCATTTACTAAAACTAATGGTTACTATACTACGTCTCATGGGATAGATATGAATTTAAAGAAGATTACAAATTTGGGAACTCCTACTGCTGATAACGATGCAGTCAGTAAGCGTTTCGTAGAAGATTTAAATGGCTTTGAAAGAGAAGGAATATATATTAAATCAAAACATCCTATTTTAATGGGGGGTAACACGATAGAACAACTTGGAAAACCTAATTTTTTAACAGATGCTGTGAATAAAGAATATGTAGATGAAAAACTTAACAAAATACCTTTTACAAAAGTTAACGGACATTTTTTTGCAACGGGGGAAATAGATATGGGAGTGAAAAAATTAACAAATTTGGCACTTCCTATTGATATTCAAGACGCAACTTCGAAGGCATATGTGGACAAATTAATTAAAAAACTTGAAACAGAAGATCAAAAAAGAAAAGATGAAATAGAATGGGTGCATGAGTTTACAAAAGAAAAAACAAAAGAATTAGATCAAAAAAGAAATGAACTAAAAGAATATTTAGATATAGAAAAAGCAAAAATTTTACCAAAAGAACGAATTTATAAATTTTTGGGTACTTCAATAATTTTAATAAGAGGTGAAGCAGAAGGACCTTTAGTTGGAATGGTAGAAGTTTTAAATTCTAATATTAGAAAACCTGCTCCTAATTTACCTGGGGGTTTTATTGCTTATGATAGGGATCGTAAAGAAATTAAACCATCTATCATATATTTTGGAAAATATGATGGGGGTTACTATGACAATAAAGAAACTGAATTAAGAAAATTCCCAATGTTTTTAATTCCTTCTAATTTTAAAATTTTAAAATATGGTATATTTTTTGAAGGTTTTAATAAAGAAATTCCAATAATAGGAATACGCGGTGCTTTTAAAGATCCACCGACAGAAGAAAGTTTTAATTTAGAATTAGAAGTTAATTTTCAAAATGGAAATACAAATAAAAAAGAAAATTTTTTAATAAATACAGGTTCTTTAGAATATGATAAAATGCATTGTAAAGTTTTAAGTGGTGTAAATTCTACAATTTTCCAAAATTGTAATTCTCTTTTTTTAAAATTTAGGAATTCTCATATAAATGTTTCAAGGTTTTTTATAACTTTTGTTGTTCTTCTTCACTTACCCGATTACAATGAAGACTATCTACCCGAAGGCTTTGACATTTAAAAACATACATATAATATATAACCTTTCTTCAGGTTACATATTAATTTCCCCCTACAAAAGCCGAAAAATCATATTCTATCAAACATCTCTCATGTTTCATTTTCATTAAATCCTCAAGCAAATGCATTTTATCTTCCCACATATCATCTCCATCTTCTACAAAAAAGTAAATCTTAACATCTGGAAAATACAAATGATGAAAAATCTTAAGAAACACCCTAATTTTTTTTATCAATTCCGTTTCATTTTGATCAAACAGAAAAACATCTCTATATCTATATACATATTTGTTTTCAATAACGAGACAAGAGACCCACATGTTAAATGATTTGCTTGTTTCTTTTCTCTTAGACCATTCATACATCAAGTAAGATGAGAACTTTTTTTTCAAACAAATCATTATAGCTATATGAACTATACTCATTTGGCTTAAACTCATATTTCATCAGTTCTAATTTTTCATTTGGCTCAATCTCGTATTTCAACTGATCTATTTTTTCATTTGGCTCAAACTTGTATTTCAACTGATTTAATTTTTCATTCATGTTTTTTTTCTTAAGAAATTTTTCTCTTAATCATGTTTTCTTTTCTACATACCGGACATTTAGAAGATGATGTTGACAACTTATCACATTCATCACATACACACAGATGCCCACAGTTACAAAAAAGTATATTTGGTTTACTCTGATAGCATATCACACATTCTTCATTTTTAAATGTTGATTGAGCATTTTCTTTGTTTTCATATTGTTCGAGTTTTAAACGTAATCTTCTGTTTTCACCTACTAGAGTTTCTTGTTTTTCTACTAATTCATGATATTCAAGTGCCAAATCTTCAAACTTTCTAGCCATTTTTATCATATTAAACATTGATGACACATCATCATCATCATCATAGATTTTCTCTTTCTGAGTTTGTATTTCCATTTTTTTTTTCTATTTTATTAATACAAGATTTTTTTAATCAATTTTAGTTAATTTATGTGTTTTAATAAATGACTTCATTACAAATTGTTTTGTCAGACAACAAAACAGATTTTAAAACTGATTTTAATCCTCCTTTGCATTTAAATCATCCTTGTGAGATTGCTTTGATTAATCTTGAGACGTATTACAGCATACCAAATATTAAACCTGGATTTAATGAATTTAGGATGTTAAAAAATCCTGAAAAAGGTGCATGGGATTTTAAATTAAAAACAGGAAGTTATAGTTTAGTAGATATTAACAAAGAAATAGAAAATATTTTTGAACAAAACAATTTAAAAGATCAAAACAATCAATATCCTTTTAAAATATCAGCCAATACAAAAACTTTTAAAACTATTTTAGTTGTGTCACCTAACTATATAGTTGATTTTACACAAAATAGTTTAAACAAAATTTTGGGATTTAAGCCTATAATGTATACAGAAGGCACATATGAAAGTGAAAATGATGTTAATATTTTACCAGTAAATAGTGTATTGGGTAATTTAGATATTGTAGAAGGTTCTTATGTGAAAGGTCAAAAAGGAAATTCCTTTTTTCCAAATGTAAACCCAGGTCATAAAATCATAGAAAGACCTCCTTATCCATTGTATTCACCCTTACTTTTAAACACTATTCATAGTATTAGATTGACATTAACCGATCAAAATGGTGACATAATAGATTTAAGAAATGAAAATCTTACTGTTCGTTTTCATATACGAAATTTAAAGTAATTTAACTAAATTAATAATTTAAAAAACTATGACAAAAACATCATATATTGAAACAAAAATTAATTTGTCTGAAAGTCAAAAGCAAAAAATTGCTTCTGCTTACAAGAACAAACAAAAAATTACAATAAACTTTAAGCCCGATAATGTAGGAGGAAGCGAAAGTTTCTATTTTACTAGAGGACAACTTTCAAAAATGAAAAAGGCTTTTAAGCAAGGAAAAGGTGTCAATATTAATCTTTCAATGGCACAAATCAGATACAATGCAAAACATGGTGGGTTTTTAGCCACTCTTGCTGGATTAGCATCTCGTGCTTTACCTCTTGTTCTTCCTTTTGCTGGAAAGGTTGCTAAGAAGGTTCTTCCTGCTCTTGGTTTAGGTGCAATATCTGGGCTTGCCGATAAAGCAGTTAAGTCCATTTTCGGTGACGGACTTTTCTTATCTAAAAATGGTCAAACAGCACAAATTGAAACAGATGGAAAGGGATTGTACTTAAAACCTATAGATGGTTCAGGTTTTGAGGGAAATGGTGTCTTCCTTGTAAAAAATGGACATGTTCAAGATGGTTCTGGTCTCCTGTCTAGTATCCCACTTATTGGTCCTCTACTTAAAGCCATAATTTAATTAAAAAAAGATGACACAACCTAAAACAATTTATTGGAAACCAGAAGATGGATTAAAATATCCACCATTAAAAAAATCAGGTACTTTCTGGTTAATATATACACAACAGACTTTAAAACTTGATCCTCATGAAAAGAAAACAATTGGTTTAAATTTTGGATATATGTTTTCAGATGGTTTGATATTAACATTTGCCACAGATGCTATTAAACAAAATCTAGAAATTAAAACTCCTTTTCATTATGAGAACAAGACAGACAACATTAAAACGATTCTTTACAATTTTTCTAAAAATCCTGTTGTGATACCAGAGTGTACACCGTTTTGTTTTGTTAAATACCTTAAAGCATAAAAGTCATTTAATAAAAAATGACAGAGTTAAAAGAAAACAATAGACAAAGTGGGATATATCCTAACATTGTCACCCCTGATCCAACTGCTCCGGTTGCGATCATTGAAATGTCAGATAGCGGACAAGGTTTTAGACTTTCGAAGATATCTGATGTACAAAAGTTTCTCGAAGATGAGATCAAAGAGAGAGGAGCATTGTCAAAGAAGTTTATGAAATATAGTAAAGTATCAGATGGGATTGAAGGTGGTCTTTCAATAGCAACATTAGGAATGGGTGCCGGTGGTGTAGCATTATTGAGCACAATAGTCGCAATACCTGTGACAATAGCATTAGAGGCTTGTGCTCTAGTTACCGGTTTATCCTCAGTGGCACTTAAGTTTTTTACAAGAAGAACCAGGACGAAGGCAGAAAAACATGGGGAGATAAAACATTTGGCATGTTCAAAGTTAGATACAGTCAATACACATATATCAAAGGCTATCAGTGACAACAAGATTACACATGAAGAGTTTACATTGATCATGGAAGAACTTGAGAAGTACAAAGTGATGAAGGAAGAAGTAAGAAGCAAAATCAACAAGAAAAAAAAAGATCGAGGAACAAAACAGTTTGATAGAAAAGGGAAAGAGAGAAGCCAGAGAAGAATTTCGACGTTTGGTCGAGAAGAATCAGGGAGGTCCTCAACCTTTCTAAATTTAAAAGTTCCCAAATTTTCTTTCAGTTGTTCTTGCGTGTGTAGTAATATGAGTGAGATGATATAGTAAAATGTATTAAGTAGTTACTTAATATATTTTAAGTATCAATAAACTTTAAAAAATGTCATTCGTTAACATTGATGATATCAACAAAAGAGATGAGATAGTTAAAAAATTTTTAACTCTTAAAAAAAATATTCGTTCAAGGGATAGTGCTGAAATACAGGCAGAAAGAGGTAATGTTGAAGCACTACAAAAATATTTTAAACCAGTAACAGAAGGAATTGCTAAAATTACACCGGCACAACCTCCTACACAACCAACAACAAAAGAAAAAGAAGAAGAAAAAAATATTTTTCTTAATGATCCTGAATTAAACAAATATGTAAACATGGGAAAAAAAGATCAATTAATTGACTTAGATCTAACGGGAGAACAACCAAAAATACTATTAGGTAATTATCCTTTAAATGTTGAAGGTGATAGTATTGAATACTTTGGAACCAAATACAAAAGAACTCCTGAATTAATGAATTTAATATTTTCTCCTACACCCACAGTTGATAAAAATTCACAAGAATACAAAGACTTTAAAAATATGATGAAAGATAGTAAAACCCTTGTTGTACAATCTCCAATTACTCACAATTTAATTTTTAATCCAATTTTAAATAGAAATACCATTAGATGGAAAGATCTTTTAAAAGATATAGCAATTAATTTAAAAACGGGTTCCGGTATACAAGAAGGAGGTAAACATGAAACTGTGATTATACCATCTGACCCATTAGCGCTTGCTGATCGTTTAAGTCTTGTCTGTGGTAGTATTAAAGCCGGTAACACGGGGCTTAAAAATGAAATGGTTGAATTATGTAATGCTTTGATTAGAAAAAAAATAATGACAAGAAAGGAGCGTGATGAACTTTTAAATACTGTTTAAAGTAAAATAGTATATATTTAAAAATGATTATCACAGACGATCAACCAGGTTATGAAATGGAATATGTATATGGTGGGTCAGGACTTTTTACTCCTGTGGCTGATTTTTTTTCACGTATCTTTCGTAGTGGAGCAAGTAAAGTCACAAAAAAAGTATTAAAAGCAACGGCTGAAAAAATTGCTAAGGATACAGGAAAAAAACTACTTGATGCAGGAACTAAAAAGGCCGAACAACTTGCCAGAGACAAAATTAAAAGTTTGTTAAACAAGAAACAACCAAGAAATTTAAAAGTTTCTGATGCTCCACCTACTGCAACGATAGCACTTGATACTCCTAGTTTTGGAACGATACCAAGAAAAAAAGGATTGAGTGAAGGCCTTGGTATTAAAGTCATTTAAAGTAATTAAAAGTAATTTAAAAATCAATATGGCTAATAGTACTATATTACATTGGAATACAGAGGTTCCCATAGACGAAGACATTGAGAGTTATCAATATCACGAATATCCTCCAGACAAAGGTGCAACACAATTAAACACACCAGGTGAAATTAGGCTTACAATTGAAAGTCAAGATGTTTTTACTCATACTTCTAAAAGTTACTTGTATGTTGTAGGAAGATTGATATCAACGGCGGAAGTTGCGGCAGGAAGTTTTTTGTTTCAAAATACTGATAATGTGGCTTTGGTTAACAATGGTATCATGAACCTTTTTAGTCAAATAAAATTTTCATTGTCAGGACAAGAAGTAGAAAATATTCTATATCCAGGACAAACAACCACAATACTTGGAATGTTGAATTATCCGGATGACTTTAACAAATCAAGAGGTTTAAATCAATGTTGGTTTAAAGATTATGAAGATGGAAGTGTAGGTCTTCTTAATGTTGGATTTGAAACACGGAGAAAATTATTATTGGGAGGAACCACTCCTGGTGACTTTTCCTTTTTAATTCCTGTATCTCATATTTTTGGGTTTTTTGACGACTACAACAAGATCCTATACGGTGTTAAACAAGAAATCAGTTTGATACGAAAAGGAGACGGGGAAGCAATCCATATTTCCGAAGGAGATAGACAAGTAGGCGGAGTAGCAAAAAATTATGGAACAGGAATGGTAGAAATAGTAAAACTCTCCTGGTTTGTTCCTCATGTTTTGCCTTCTGATGAAGCAAGATTTGCTCTTTACAAACAGATAGATAGCAAGATTACAACAAAGATAGGTTTTAAAAGTAGACAGTGTGAAAGTATCATAGTACCACAAACAAGGGAATTTGTTTGGAGACTTGCTGTAAAATCAGCATCTGAAAGACCGAGATTTTTAGTTCTTGGATTTCAAACTGGTAACAAGGATTTACAAACACAGAACTCCGCTATTTTTAACCATCTACATCTAACAAACGTTCATGTGTATTTGAATACTGAAAGGTATCCAGAAATAGATTACAATATTAACTTTAATGTAAATGAGTATGCCAGGGCATACTTTGAAACTTCTAATTTTAGATATATGACAAAACATCTTCCAATGGAAAATTCAAACTTCTCTATTAATTCAATTGACTTTAAAACTCTATATCCTTTGTTTGTATTTGATTTGACAAAACAAAAGAGTAGACTACGTGCTTCAGTTGTTGATATACAAGTTAGGGCAAAGTTTGGACAAAACGTTCCAGCAGACACAAAAGCATATGCCGTTGTGTTGTCAGATAAAATTTTTAATCTTCAGTCAGATGGAAAGAAGATGAACCCAGTATTTTAATATTTAAATATTTTAAAATCTTGATATGTTTTAAACAACATATGAAGATTAACTATTTTAAATTGTTTCATGAAATATATCAACACGTCTATCTTGTTTTCCTTTTTTCGGATGTCTTGTACTCCCATCTAAAAACAACTTTAAAGGAGTTTTAACCTTTGATAGATCTTTAACATTTTTATCGAGATGTTCTTGAAGATAGTAACCTGTTACAGGATACCTTCCTTCTTCTGTTTTAATAAAAAGTATTTTTTTAATAACACCTCTAAAATCATATTCACTAAAAGCATCAACTTCGTATTCTCCTGGTTCAACATTCATTAAATCTCGTGGTTGTTCTTCCGATCTTTTAGGTTTAGGTAAATTTAGTAAAAGTTGTGGAACTTCATTTAATTCCTTTTCTATTTCTTTAAATCTTTCTATAGCATTAGTAATATCATCAATCGATTTTTTAAATTTTGTTTTAAAAAATATCATTTCATCTTCGTTTTTACCAAAAACTAATTCATTCTTATGAAGATAGAACCTTAAACTATGTATTGACATACAATAAATATTTTCATTTCTGTTTTTTGTTTCAACTTCTTTAAAAAATGTGTTTTGTGTATCTTTGTCTATTAACCATCTTTTTAAAGCCTTCGTAGGAAAACAAACACCTTTTTTGTTAGTCTTACCATAATTGAAAAGTATTCTATAACTTCTTTCTTTTGTTCTTTCGTTGTATTCACCAATTTTAAAAGCATATATTTCTATGAATTTGTATTTTGTGATTTCCTTCAATACATCTTCCTGATTTGAAAATCTTTTTAAATCTTTTTCAACTGTTTTTCTTCTTTCATCAGCTCTTTCTTGTTTCTCCATCAAAATTTTAAGACTTTCCTTTTCTTTCAAGAGTTTTAGTTTTCTTTCTTCTTCTTCTTCTTTTTGTTTTTGTTTCAGTTCCTCAATTTTCTTGTGCCATATATACATTCTATATTCTGAATCAAGTTGTTCTAAGATTTCCTTCCTCTTCCTTGTTGAAATCAAAGAAATATCAAATGTACAATCTTCTAGTTTACTTGGTTTGTTTAAAACGGAACGTTCACCTCTGGCTTTTCTATTTTTTACTTTTCTAAATTCAAACTTAATATCCTCAGAAGAAGGACAAGCTTCTGAAATATCTGGTAGATCTTCATGAGTACTATAATCTTTTGTAGGTTGATTTGTTGGAGTTAAAAACGTTGGTCCTCGTCTTGCATAACATTTAGGTTTAAAGAAATGTAATAATTTATCATCATTTTCATCACGTTCAAATTCAACAACATTAATTACTAAGTTATTGAAACCAAATTCACTCATAGCCTCTTTCTTCGCGTGATCATAACGTTTTAATAAATCTTCTTCAGTTTCTTCTTTTCTTTTAGAAACATTATAGTTTACACATGCTATTCTTTGTGTAAGACTATTCCCATACCATATCATAGATATTTCTTTTTTTGTTCTATCACATATTAAACAACTTTTAGTAATCGCATCTCTTAACAGTCCAAATTGTTTAACTTTAGGCTGACTGTGAAAGATTTTAAGATTGTGAACCTTGCTTAATTCTTTCAGAATTAAACTTTTAGCATCAATTTTAAATTTCATTGAAGGACAGAAACTCAATTCAAAACGCGTTACTCCATGCTCTATCACATCAGGATGATTAAAAACTTTTTTTAAATATGGACTTTGATGATTGTATGCATATTCAGCAATGTGAACCCCCATTTTCTTTTGTGTATTTCCTGCTTCAAAGTTAGAGACAATCTTGTTGTAATACTTACAACGTATAGTTTGATTTTCATAAACAGTTGTATATTTGAAAATGTTTCGTCCAGATTTTCTTTCTTCTTTTCTTAAACTTATCAAAACATCTTTACTGTTGTATTCTGATCTTTTCTCATCATAATCAAGTTTAAAAGAAGAAGCACTTTCTTCTGTATCATGATATTCAAATTCAGGAGGTTTCTCCTCTTCTTCTCTTGTATTTTCTCTGTTTAAAAATGCTTGATACAAAGCAGGAACGTCAAGAGTACCTGCTTGATCAAGAGTGATATCACACTTTCCTATTACAAATCCTTTAATTTTTAAAAATTCATTTAATCTATCTATTCCCCTATTAACAATCTTGAAAGGAATGTTGGAAACATTGATCTTAATTCCAACAACGCCAACAGGAGATTGATCATTTTTTTGTTTTTGCATTCTTCGAGCATTTTTTAAAATTCTTCCATCTTTATCAATCAAATCCATAGTATTTAATAAATCACTTTTACTGTTTGTACGATATTGTGCTGTTGTAAATATTCTTGCGTCATAACAATTAATTCCATTAAAAGTGGCTATTGTTTCATTTTTAGCAATATCTAAATATCTTTTTGCCACTCCCGTAATTTTTTCTCCATCACTGTCTTTGATGTCACCTTTGAGAGTGATTCCTCCTCTATTGCTTTTAATAACATCTGAAGGAAAGACGTAAGAAAATATGTATATGTCATCAAAAATGAAAGGTATATCATGTAAACGTTTAAGATACATTAAACCGTTTGAATTTTCGATATATGAAACATTTCTAATGTCACTAATTAAATTGCTGTCATATGTATTTTCAACAGCGAGATAATATATTAAATTTGTATCTGTTCGAAGACCTAAATCTTTTAAATTCATTGAAACAGGTGTTTCATTTTCATCATAACCTCTATTAATTTCTCCGTTTAATCCCATTTTATAAATATAGAGAAAAATTACTTAACTTGAAGTATTTTTTGCGATTAAAATTGTATTTTCTTTTTAATTTTTTAAAAATTACTCATATACCTATATGACTAATTTACATTTCCCTCATTCCCCTATTGCTATTGCTTTTTCTTTTGCAAAATGCGGTGCGCTCAACGAAAAAACAAACAGAGAGTAATAGGGAGAGTGCAGACGCAAAATATAGAATTGGAATGCAATGCGGAATCTAGGGATGCAAAAATATTTGTTCATATAAGAGTTTTGTTGGGGTGATGGGTGGTTGAGTTGGTTGAGTTGTTTAGTTTCGCTAAGTTTTGCTTTGTTTGTTTAGAGTTCCGCCGAGACACGCCTCGTTCCCCCTCTTAAAGTCTCCCCGCTTCGCTTCGCTTCGCTCGAGTGTCTCTCTCTAGAAACCTTTTGTATGTTAACCCAGCTAACCCAGCTAACCCATCTAACTCAGCTTATCAGCTTATCAGCTAACTCAGAAAACTGAGAAAACTGAGAAAGCTGAGAAAACCAGAAAGGCTGAGAAAACTGATTGACTGATGGACTGATGGACTGATTGACTGATGGACTGACGAACTGACAAACTGACGGACTGCCCGGCCTTTGAGGGTGCAAGTGCAGTGGAGTGCAGGTGCAAAGGAAGCAGAGAAAAGGGGAAAAGGGGAAAAGGGAAATTGGTCATATAGCTATATGAGCAATTTGGAAAGCAATGAGTGGAGAAGCAATGAGTGGAGAAGCAATGAGTGGAGAAGCAATGAGTGGAGAAGCAATAAGCAATAAGCAATAAGTGGAGAAGCAATAAGCAATAAGTGGAGAAGCAATAAGCAATAAGTGGAGAAGCAATAAGCAATAAGCAAAGAGATGCGAAGAAAAGCAACGCAAGGAAACTCGAGAGGGGTATCCTTAATTCGAAAATGCGTAGAACAACAAAACAGGGGAAAAGGGGGATAGTTCAACAATGAACCACGAAAAAGACAGTGTGGTTAAAAAATCAACCACAAAAAAAATAGTAGAAAGGCACGCAATGCGAAGGGAAAAAGGGGAGAAAATGCAGTTGGGTGGTTCAGAACCTGCGAAGGAAAAGACTGCGAGGGAAAAAAAAGTGGGTCTCGTTTATATGAACAAATATTTTTGCATCCCTAGATTCCGCATTGCATTCCAATTCTATATTTTGCGTCTGCACTCTCCCTATTACTCTCTCCTGGGGTCAAAACTGGCCCCGCCCCGGAGGTCACAAATTTGAGCATAGTCACAAAGAAGGAAAACTTTAAAAATCTTCTACTCTGAAACTTGAAGGCGTAGAGCTTTGATATTTGGCATGTAGCATCTCCTAGTGGACCTCTACCAAGTTTGTTCATATGATGCCCCTGGGGTCAAAACTGGCCCCGCCCCGGGGGTCACAATTTCCAACATAGGAACGAAGAAGGAAAACTTTAAAAATCTTCTTCTCTGAAACAGGAAGGCATGAAGCTTTGATATTTGGTATGTAGCATCTTGTAGTGGATCTCTACCAAATTTGTTCATATGAGCCCTTGGGGTCAATACTGGCCCTGCCCCGGGGGTCACAAGTTTGAACATAGGAACAAAGAGGGGAAACTTTAAAAATCATCTTCTCTGAAACTGGAAGGCGTAGAGCTTTGATATTTGGTATGTAGCATTGCCTAGTGGACAATTTTGAGCATAGTAACAAAGAAGGAAAACTTTAAAAATCTTCTTCTCTGAAACTTGAAGGCGTAGAGCTTTGATATATGGCATGAAGCATCTCCTAGTGGACCTCTACCAAATTTGTTCATATGATGCCCTTGGGGTCAAAACTGGCCCTGCCCCGGGGGTCACAAGTTCGATCATAGGAACAAAGAGGTAAAACTTTAAAAATCTTCTTCTCTGAAACAGGAAGGCATGAAGCTTTGATACTTGGTATGTAGCATCTTGTAGTGGATCTCTACCAAATTTGTTCATATGATGCCCTTGGGGTCAAAATTGGCCCAGCCACAGGGGTCACAAGTTCAAACATAGGAACAAAGAAGGAAAACTTTAATTTTTTTTTCTCTTAAATGGGAAGGCATACAGCTTTGATATTTGGTATGTAGCATCTCCTAGTGGACTTCTACCAAGTTTGTTCCAAGGATGCTGCTTGGGTCAAAACTGGCCCAGCCCCGGGGGTCACAAGTTCGAACATAGGAACAAAGAAGGAAAACTTTAAAATTCTTCTTTTCTGAAACCGAAAGGTGTGGAGCTTTATATATTTGGTATGTTTCATCTCAGAGTGGACCTCTACCAAATTTGTTCATATGATGCCCCTGGGTCAAAATTGGCCCCGCCCCAGGGGTCACAAGTTTGAAGATAGGAACAAAGAAGGAAAACTTTAAATTTCTTTTTCTCTTAAACGGGAAGGTGTAGAGCTTTGATATTTGGTATGTAGCATTTCCTAGTGGACCTCTCCCAAGTTTGTTCATATGATGCCCCTGGGTCAAAACTGGCCCAGCCCTGGGGGTCACAAGTTCGAACATAGGAATAAAGAAAGAAAACTTTAAAATTCTTCTTTAAAACTGGAAGGCGTAGAGCTTTGATATTTGGTATGTAGTGATTCTCTTCTAAGTTTGTTTGCCCATCTTAGCGCAACAAGTTCATTGAGTTCAAAATTGGGTCATCTTGGGTCATAAACTAGGTCACTAGGTCAAATTAAAGAAATACCTTGTTGGCACTCTCATTATTTGCTCAATTGCCTTGAAAACTAGTTAGAAAGTTTGTCTTTATAAAGTCTCACATAAGATTAATTTGGGTCAACTTGGGTCATAAACTAGTTCACTGGGTCAAATTAAAGAAATACCTTGTTTGCACTCTGGAGGCCACATTTATTGCTCAAATGACCTGAAATTTGGCCAGAATGTTTGTCTTGATGAAATACCAGATGAATTTGGATTTGGGTCACCTGGAACCATAAACTAGGTCACTAGGTCAAAATAAAGAAATACCGTGTGGGCACTCTAGAGGCCACATTATTTGCTTAATTGCCTTGAAAAATGATCAGAATGTTTGTCTTTGTAAAATCTCACATGAGTCTGAATTTGGGTCAACTGGGGTCATAAACTAGGTCACTTGGTCAAATTAAAGAAATAGCTAGTGGGCACTCTAGAGGCCACATTTATTATTCATTTGATTTGAAAATTGGTTAAAATGTTTCTTTTGATATAGTCAAAGACCAGTTCAAATTTGGGTCACCTGTGGTCATAATCTAGGTCACTAGGTCAAATTAAAGAAATATCTTTAGGGCACTCGAGGCCACAATTTTTGCTCAGTTGACTTGAAAATTGGTCAGAATGTTTGTCTTCATGAAATATGATTTTGAAATTGGGTCACCTGCGGTCAAAGACTAGGTCACATGGTCAAATTAAAGAAAAACCTTTAAGGCACTCTACTAAGGTGAGCGACCAGGGCCATCATGGCCCTCTTGTTTCTGTTATTTACTTTGTGTTTTTTAGCTCACCTGAGCACAAAGTGCTCTAGGTCAGCATATGTGATTGTTCTGTGTATATGTACGTCGTCAATTTTTGCCTTGTGTACGCTCTAGATGCTATATTTTCAGTCCAATACTCATGAAACTTGGTCAGAAGTTTGTCTTGATAATATCTCGGACGAAATCGAAATTGGGCCACGTCGGGTCAAAAACTTGGTCACCAGGTCAAATCTTAGGAAGAAAAAAACTTGTGTACGCTCTAGAGGCCACATTTTCAGTCCAGTACTCGTAAAACTTGGTCCGAATGTTTGTCTTGATAATATCTCAGACGACTTTGAAAATAGGTCGCGTTGGGTCAAGAACAAACTCACCAGATCAAATCCTAGGAAAAACCTTGAGTACACTCTAGAGGCCACATTTTCAATGCAATACTCATGCAAATTGGTCGGAATGTTAGTCTTGATAATATCTAAGACGACTTTGAAAATGGGTCAGGCCAGGTCAAAAACTAGGTCACCAGAGCAGATTTGAGAAAATCCTTCTATACCCTCTAGAGGTCACCTTTTCAAAGTAAAACTCATGACAGTTTATAAGAGTATTAGTTTTTCTGATATCTCAGATGAGTTTGAAAATGGGCCACGTCCGGCGAAAACCTAGGTTACAGATCAGGTTCGGGAAAAACCTTGTGCACACTCTTGAAGGCCACATTTTCGGTCCAATACTCATGAAAGATTGTCAGAATCCTTGCCTTGATGATATTTTGGATATGTCTAAAATATGTCTGAGTAGGTCAATAGGACAAATCCTAGAAAAAAGCTTATTTACTCTCTAGAGGCCACATTTGCAGCTCAATACACACAAGAATTGGTCAGAATGTTTGTCTTGATGATATCTTAGACAAGTTTGAAAATGGTTAACATTATATAAAAAAGAAATAGATCACTGGGACAAATCATAAAAAAGCTTATGTACTGTTGAGGCCACATTTTCAGTCCAAAACTCAGGAAAGTTGGTCAGAATGTTCGTCTTGGTGATATCTACGGCTTTGGAAAATGGGTCATGTTGGGTAAAAACAAAAATAGGACACTGATCATAGAAAAAGCGTGAGTACACTCTAGATGCTACATTTTCAGTCCAATACTTATAAACTTTTGTTAAAATGTTTGTCTTGATATCTCGGAGAAGATTGGAAATCGGTCGTGTCGGGTCAAAAAGGCTCAGGTGAGCGACTCAGAGCCATCATGGCCTTCTTTTTTGCAGTTAGACAGGGAATGTATATACTAAAAGGCCATTACAACAGTCTGCATTTCTTTTTGGTCGGATTAGGTCTCGCTACGCGTGTAAAGAAATTCGCATCGGATTCGATTGGAAATCGGTCGTGTTGGGTCAAAAAGGCTCAGGTGAGCGACTCAGGGCCATCATGGCCTTCTTCTTTACAGTTAAAAGAAGATATATAACAAAACAACTGCCTGCATTTCTTTGTGGTCGGATTAGGTCTCGCTACGCGTGTATAGAAGTTCACATCGGATTCGACCTTCGGTCTCATCCGATATGCATCTCTTTACACACGCAACTCGACCTGGTCTTACCACACAGACATGCAAAATGCAGTAATCTTCCAACTATATTATAAGCATGAGAGGAAATTTCCATATCGCACGGTTGCAATGAGAAGGGCAAACTTGTCACAAATATTGTCAGTTTTGAAACTGTTTATTTCATGTCGTTGCGAAACCAGTTCTTACTACTTATATTAACCCTGCTAATGCGGCTCAGTGCTCATTTGTGGACAGTGTAGCCAAGGTCAGACTGCACAGAAGGTGCAGTCTGGTCTTGCATCTACACTAGTCCGATACGATTTTTTTTTTCCAGCTATAATTACTTTTTAATTGCAATGTTTTGGTACATACTATTAGCTGGAAATCTGTTTATTTGGCAGTTTAACCCTCATCCTGCTATATAAGTGAAACGAAATTTTCAAAGTGGTATTAAAAACCCGAATAATGCTATTTCAAACTTATTGTTAAGAAAAAGAAATCTCCTTATCGGACAGTGTAGATCCAAGATCAGACTGCACGTTCTGTCCGCAAAAGGTCAGTGAGTCACGCTTAGCAGTTTAAAGGTTAAGAGTTAATTGCTCTCAGTGATTGCTCCTGAGAAACTTTTACCAGTAGGCTAGCCGCGCCGTGATTTCGGTTGTTCTAAAGGTTGACTTTGGGATTCGAACCTGGAATCTTTGATGTAAAAGGCCAACGCTTTAACTCTACACCAGTTTCTCCAATTTTTTTTTCCGATGTTTGTTCTTGCTTTCGTGCGGTTGTTCGTTCATGCGTGCGTCCGCACGGATTTGTACGAGCCATATGCTCCACATACGGATGGATTTCAAAAATACTTTGGCATACTAGATGATTAGAAGTGTCTTGTAAAACATCTTTGAGGTAGGCATAAGGTCAGGGTCACACTGGAAGGTCAAATGATAAAAATGTCATAAACTGAGCTTGTCCGGGTTATACCTTTTACATCTACTGATTGATTTCGAAGTAATTGTCCCATTCATTTTCTTTGATGAGTATAAGAAGTAAGTTAAGTTAGTTAGAGTTAAGGTCAAGGTCACTTAATTTCATTTTTTAATATATTCATATTACTTGTGAGCAGTTGTTTCGTTTGTTCATTCTTCTACGAATTGTTTCTATATTCGTAGATGCAAAGGGATTTGGAATGATAAAAATACACACCTTCTCGTATATAGAGTAATTAGTTAGTCACTTTTCCCAGTAGGGCTAAAAGGTTCATTACTTTTTATCGTAAGAAAAGCCGGACATGCTGCTTTGAGCAATCTATTATGTTGATGTATGTTTGAGGTATGACGTTACCTAACCGTTTTCATACCCTTCCCCCTTTTCCGAAAAAAGGAGGGAAAAATTCTGGTCCGTTCGTCCGTTCGTAGATGCCAGTTTAGGTCATTTTCTCCTCCCACAGTTTTCAAGCAACCTGGCTGAGACTCTTATGAAGCCTTCCAAACACAGGATCCTTTTCACCTTCAGTTTACTTTGTGATGAATAACTGCAGCCTTCAATTTGCTATGTGATAAATGACTACAGCAGGAGTTTTGGTTGGGGGTATTCAACGGTCTTTGAGAATTCTACTTTCAGAAAATACAAATCAAGACCAGACGGCACAAGTATTTCACCCATCCTCAGTGAAAGAGGTTTTAGTGCATCCGCAAAAAGTATCGATTCTTGTCAGCCTGCGCAGTCCACGCAGGCTGACCTGGGTCGAAACTTTTTGCATTTGTTAAATTTTCTGCATGTCAAAGGACCATTCTACTGCATAATCGGTTGTTAGGCAAAATGGATTTTATGGATACATAGTTATGTGACTTGGTTTATATAATGCATCAGGGAGATGCATTAAGCCTCCATTTGCTGGAGCATGGCTCAAATCAAGATCAGACTGCAGAAGTATTTCCATTGAGGATGCGACGAACGGAGAGCAAGGTTTTTGAATGAAATGAGAAACTTTAAAAAAAGGGGAGAGGCTATATGAAGAAAATTTACAATCATTCCAAGATGTCCTAAAATGGGCATAAAAAGCCAATATTTCACTGTAAATGATTAAAGATACATCTATGCTCGTGTTAAGCCAGTATTTTTTTTTTTATTCATTTCATTTTTATTCTATGCAGCAGTAATCATATTTGTATCTTCATGCTACATTTTGTCCCTGACGGTTGCACAGATTACGAAGGATAGTAAATGCATTTTATTTTCTGGGGGGCCATCAAAGAAATCATTGTTGTCAATTCTGTCTGGCTTATATCATGGCCCGGTGTCCGTCGTGCGTCCGTGTGTCCGTCCGTCCGTGCGTTAACTTTTATTTCAAACATCTTCTTCTCTGAAACTACCCATCCAATCTTCATGAAACTTCACGGAAATGATCCTCCCATGGTCCTCTTCAGAATTTCTTGAAAGAATTTGATTCCTTCAAAAACTCTGGTTGCCATGGCAACAAAACTGAAAAATATTGGAAATCTTTGAAAATTTTCTTGTCTGAAACCATAAGGCATAGGGCTTCCAAATTTGGCATGTAGCTTTATGTAGTAGACCTCTATCATGTTCTTCAAATTATAGCCATGGGGTCAAAATATAGAGAAAACTTTAAAAATCTTCCTGTGCCTAGCCATAAGGCCTAGAGCTACCAAATTTTGCATGTAGCTATATCTAGTGGGCCTCTACCAAACGGGCCAAAATTTTAGCCCTGGGGTCAAAATTGGCGCTGCCGCAGGGGTCACAAGTTTTACATGGGCTTACATAGTGACAACTTAAGAAATCTTCCTGTACCTAGCCATAAGGCCTAGAGCTACAAAATTTTGCATTTAGCTTGATCTAGTGGGGGTCTACCAAAAGTGCCCAAATTATAGTCCAGGGGTCCATTTGGCCTCATGCTGGGGCGTGGGGGGCGGGGGGTTCCACAAGATTTACATGAGCGTATATAGGAAAAACTTTTAAATCTTGGTGTACATAGCCATAAGGCTTAGGGCTACCAAATTTTGCATAATTATAGCAATATCTAGTGGACAACTACAAAGAGGGCCCAAGTTACAGCCCTAGTTTGGTCAAGTTTGGCCCTGCACCAGGGGTCACAAGTTTTACATGGTTTTATGGAGTGAAAACTTCAGAAACCGTCTTGTTACTAGCCATAAGGCCAAGAACTCTCAGATTTGTCATGTTATTCTTCTAATACACATATTCCCCATTTAGTCCGACTGTAGCCCTGGGGTCAAAGTTTTATAAGGGCTTATATAGCGAAGACTTCTCGACAATCTTTTTGTTTCTAACCATAAAGCATAGGACTAACAAATTTGGCATGTTTTGAGCCTTTGGATCAAAATTTGTCCCACTCCAGGGTTCACAAATTTTAGATAGGCTTATATAGTGAAAACTTAAGATATCTTTTTTTATCCTTACTGTAAGGCCTAGGGCTATAAAAATTTGGCATGCTGGTTCATATTGTAGACTTCTACCAAGACTGTTCCATCTTTTTCATTGAAATCACTCTTCCAATTTTGACCAAACTTTACAGATATCATCTTGCCATGATGTTCTTCAGAATGTCTGCAAAGAATTAAGTTCTGTTAAAAGCTGTGGTTGCTATGGCTACAAAGCTGAAAAGTATTGAAAAACCTTTTAAAATCTTTTCCAAAAGCTTGTATTTACTAACGTCATTGTAGCTCAAGAAAAAGATACTGCTTTTTAGCTCCACATGCCTAAGGCCATCAAGCTTATCATCTCTGAAACTGCTTCACCCAATAAGTCACAAGCTTTACATAGGCCAATATAGTGAGAACTTAAAAGGTCTTCTTGTTCCTTACCTTGAGTTACAGCTGTAATATTGTATGAGTGTAATCTAAATAACCTCTTCCAAAGTCATTCAAGTTATATCAAAATTAGTCCTATCTCATGGGTCATAAACATGTGCTTATAGCGTGAAAATTCAAAAAATCTTTTTGCTCCTAACCCGCAAACCCAAGGGCTACCAAATCTTGATTATTTTTTTAGCTCACCTGAGCACAAAGTGCTCAAGGTGAGCTTTTGTGATCGCCCAATGTCCGTCGTGCGTCGTGCGTCGTCCGTCGTCCACAATTTCTTTAAACATCTTCTCCTCCTAAACCACTGGGCCAATCTTGATGAAACTTTGCAGGGATGTTCCTCAGGTAAAGCTCTCCCAAAGTTGTTCAAGAGATTGAATTCCACCCATAACTCTGGTTGCCATGGCAACCAAAAGGAAAAAAATAGCAAAATCTTTAAAAATCTTCTTCTCTGAAACTAGAAGGCGTAGAGCTTTGATATTTGGTATGTAGCATCTCCTAGTGGACCTCTACCAAGTTTGTTCATATGATGTCCCTGGGGTCAAAACTGGCCCCGCCCCGGGGGTCACAAGTTCAAGCATAGGAACAAAGAAGGAAAACTTTAAAATTCTTCTTCTCTGAAACTGGAAGCCGTGGAGCTTTGATATTTGGCATGTAGCATCTCCTAGTGGACCTCTACCAAGTTTGTTCATATAATGTCCCTGGGGTCAAAACTGGCCCCGCCCCGGGGGTCACAAGTTTCGAACATAGGAACAAAGAAGGAAAACTTTAAAATTCTTCTTCTCTGAAACTGGAAGGCGTAGAGCTTTGATATTTGGCATGTAGCATCTCCTAGTGGACCTCTACAAAGCTTGTTCATATGATGTCCCTTGGGTCAAAACTGGCCCCGCCTCGGGGGTCACAAGTTTCGAACATAGGAACAAAGAATGAAAATTTTAAAATTCTTCTTCTGTGAAACTGGATGGCGTGGAGCTTTGATATTTGGCATGTAGCATCTCCTAGTGGACTTCTACCAAGTTTGTTCATATGACGCCCCTGGGGTCAAAACTGGCCCCGCCCCGGGGGTCACAAGTTTCGAACATAGGAACAAAGAAGGAAAACTTTAAAATTCTTCTTCTCTGAAACTGGAAGGCGTGGAGCTTTGATATTTGGCATGTAGCATTTCCTAGTGGACCTCTACCAAGTTTGTTCATATGATGTCCGTGGGCTCAAAACTGGCCCCGCCCCAGGGGGTCACAAGTTTCAAACAAAGGAACGAAGAAGTAAAACTTTAGAATTCTTCTTCTCTGAAAATGGAAAGCGTGGAGCTTTGATATTTGGCATGTAGCATCTCCTAGTGGACCTCTACCAAGTTTGTTCATATGATGTTCCTGGGGTCAAAACTGGCCCCACCCCAGGGGTTACAAATTTCGAACATAGGAACAAAGAAGGAAAACTTTAAAATTCTTCTTCTCTGAAACTGGAAGGCGTAGAGCTTTGATATTTGGCATGTAGCATCCCCTAGTGGACCTCTACCAAGTTTGTTCATATGACGTCCCTGGGGTCAAAACTGGCTCCGCCCCGGGGGTCACAATTTTCGAACATAGGAACAAAGAATGAAAACTTTAAAATTCTTCTTCTCTGAAACTGGAAGGCGTGGAGCTTAAATATTTAGCATGTAGCATCTCCTAGTGGACTTCTACCAAGTTTGTTCATATGACGTCCCTGGGGTCAAAACTGGCCCCGCCCCGGGGGTCACAAGTTTCAAACATAGGAACAAAGAATGAACATTTTAAAATTCTTCTTCTCTGAAACTGGAAGGCGTGGAGCTTTGATATTTGGTATGTAGCATCTCCTAGTGGACTTCTACCAAGTTTGTTCATATGACGCCCCTGGGGTCAAAACTGGCCCCGCCCCGGGGGTCACAAGTTTCGAACATAGGAACAAAGAAGGAAAACTTTAAAATTCTTCTTCTCTGAAACTGGAAGGCGTAGAGCTTTGATATTTGGCATGTAGCATCTCCTAGTGGACCTCTACCAAGTTTGTTCATATGATGTCCCTGGGGTCAAAACTGGCCCCGCCCCGGGGGTCACAAATTTCGAACATAGGAACAAAGAAGGAAAACTTTAAAATTCTTCTTCTCTGAAACTGGAAGGCGTGGAGCTTTGATATTTGGCATGTAGCACCTCCTAGTTGACCTCTACCAAATTTGTTCATATGGTGGCCCTTGGGTCAAAACTGACCCCGCCCCGGGGGTCACAAGTTTCAAACATAGGAACAAAGAAGGAAAACTTTAAAATTCTTCTTCTCTGAAACTGGAAGGCGTAGAGCTTTGATATTTGGTATGTAGCATCTCCTAGTGGACCTCTAACAAATTTGTTCATATGATGCCCCTGGGGTCAAAACTGGCCCCGCCCCGGGTGGCACAAGTTCAAACATAGGAACAAAGAAGGAAAACTTTAAAGTTCTTCTTCTCTGAAACTGGAAGGCGTGGAGCTTTGATGTTAGGCATGTAGCATTTCCTAGCGGACCTCTACCAAGTTTGTTCATATGATGTCCCTGGGGTCAAAACTGGCCCCGCCCTGGGGGTCACAAGTTTCAACATAGGAACAAAGAAGGAAAACTTTAAAATTCTTCCTCTCTGAAACTGGAAGGCGTAGAGCTTTGATGTTTGGCATGTAGCATCTCCTAGCGGACCTCTACCAAGTTTTTTTCATACAATGCTCCTTGGATCAAAACTGGCCCTGCCCCGGGGGTCACAAGTTCTAATATAGGAACAAAGAAGGAAAACTTTAAAATTCTTCTTTTCTAAACCTTGAAGGCATAGAGCTTTGTTATTTGGTATGTAGTGAACCTGTTCTAAGTTTGTTAGCCCACCTGAGCACAACATGTTCACTCAGTTTGAAATTGGGTCACCTGGGATCATAAACTAGGTCACTAGTTCAAATTAAAGTAATTCCTTGTGGGCACTCTAGAGGCCACATTTTTGGCTCAAATGACTTGAAAATTGGTCAGAATGTTTGTCTTGATAAAATCTCACATGAGTCCGAATTTGGGTCATGTGGAGTCTTAAATTAGGTCACTAGGTCAAATTAAAGAAATACCTTGTGTGCACTCTAGAGGCCGCATTTATTGTTTAATTGATTTGAAAATTAATTAAAATGTTTCTCTTGAGGAAATCTATGATGAGTTCAAAAGTGCGTCACCTGGGGTCATAATCTAGGTCACTAGGTCAAATTAAAGGAATACCTTGAGGGCACTCTAGAGGCTACATTTCTTGCTCAATTGACTTGAAAATTGGTCAGAATGTTTGTCTTGATGAAATATCAGATGAGTGTGATATTGGATCACCTGGGGTCATAAACTAGGTCATTTGGTCAAATTAAAGAAATACCTTGTAGGCACTCTAGAGGCCACATTTATTGCTCAAATGACCTGAAATTTGGTCAGAATTTTTGTCTTGATAAAATCTCGAATGGGTTTGGATTTGGGTCACCTGGGGTCATAAACTAGGTCACTAGGTCAAATTATAGAAATACCTTGTGGGCACTCTAGAGGCCACATTTTTTGCTCAGTTGACCTGAAATTTGGTAAGAATGTTTGTCTTGATAAAATCTCAAATGGGTTTGGATTTGGGTCACCTGGGATCATAAACTAGGTCACTAGGTCAAATTAAAGAAATACCTTGCACATAGAGGCCAAATGTTTTGCTCAATTGACTTGAAAATTGTTCAGAATGTTTGTCTTGATAAAATCTCACATGAGTCCGAATTTGGGTCAACTTGGATCATAAACTACGTCATTAGGTCAAATTAAAGAAATACCTTTTGGGCACTCTAGAGGCCACATTTATTGCTCAATTGACTTGAAAATTGTTCAGAATGCTTGTCTTGATAAAATCTCTTGAAAAAATCTAGGATGAGTTTAAAATTGGGTCACCTGGGTCATAATCCTGGTCACTAGGTCAAATTAAAGAAATACCTTGTGGTCACTCTTGAGGCCACATATCTTGCTCGACTGACTTGAAAATTGGTCAGAATGTTTCTCTTGATGAAATATCGGATGAGTTTGAAATTGGGTCACCTGGGGTCATAAACTAGGTCACTTGGTCAAAATAAAGAAATACCTTGTGGGCACTCTAGAGGCCACATTTATTTCTCAATTGATTTAAAAATTGGTCCAAATGTTTGTCTTGATAAACCCTACATGAGTCTGAATTTGGGTCATGTGGCATCTTAAATTAGGTCACTAGGTCAAATTAAAGAAATACCTTGTGGGCACTTTAGAGGCCAAATTTATCCTTCAATTGATTTGAAAATTGCTTAAAATGTTTGTCTTGATGAAATCTAGGATGAGTTCAAAATTGGGTCACCTGGGGTCATAATCTAGGTCACTAGGTCAAATTAAAGAAATACCTTTAGGGCACTCTAGAGGTCACATTTCATGCACAATTGACCTGAAAGTTGGTCAGAATGTTTGTCTTGATGAAATATTGGGTGAATTTGAAATTGGGTCAGCTGGGGTCATAAACTAGGTTACTGGGTCACATTTAAGAAACACTTTGTGGGCACTCTAGAGGTCACATTTATTGCTCAATTAACTTGAAAACTGTTCAGAATGTTTGTCTTGATAAATTTTTTGATGAGTTCTAAATTGGGTCACGTGGGGTGATAAATTAGGTCACTAGGTCAACTTACGGAAATTCCTTGTGGATGCTCTAGAGGCCACATTTTAAGCTCAACTGACCTGACAATTGAGTGAATTTCGCCTATTGACACAGGTGAGCGACCCAGGGCCATCATGGCCCTCTTGTTTAAATTAGCCTTGCATCAGGGGTCTTATATTTTACAGAGGCTTCATATGGACGAAACTTGAAAATCACCTTATTTATAACCATACAGCATAGACTTGTATCATTTTGGCATGTGGCTTTATCTTGTGGAGCTCTACCAGGGTTCAAGTAATTATAGCTCTGAGATCAAAAATGGCTTTGCCCTGCGGGTCTCACCTTTGATATGGGCTTTTACAGAGAAAACTTTGTAAGTCTTCATTTTGAAACCATTTGGCTCAGAATTGAAATGTTTAGTATTTATGGTTTATATTTATAAGCTAGTGGAGCGATACAGGGCCATCATGGCCCTCTTGTTTTGCATAAGGACACATCTTGAGTTTCTCTATCCCTTACATCATGTATATCGGTAATTTATCTACACACTTGCAAGTTTTAGCAGCGTTTCTCTCTCTCTCTCTCTCTCTGGGTGTATCTTAAAATGGCACCAATAAAGCTTAACCTATCCTAAACAATCCCATGTTTTAACAACCCTTAGGAAGAAACCTTTTGAAAACATTGTGGAAAAAGGAGGGAATGCTTCTAACCAACAACATTGTTTCCTCAATGTTTATATAGGAAAGTAGTCAGTGGCCTGGAGAGAATGTTGTACGATGTACTGGTTGAGGACTGGTGAAGGAAACTCGAAGAAAGCATGGGTAGGTGTACTGAACACCGCGAGGTTACCGAAATGATGTAGGTTAGAAATGGCTTTATCTCCATCCAAACAACATAAAATTATTTACTAAATTCAACGGCCTGCAATCGGGTTGGTCCAGAAAGAATTTTTATCATAATTTTATTTTAAAATAAAGCATATAAACTCATTAACAATACAATACAATACACAAGAAATTGACACATGCATGGAAATATTAGGTTTATAAATTGTATGGATTTATTCATACAGAAATTCAAAGAAATAAATGAAGAAATCAAACGAGTCATACTTATATTGCATTTCTATTTCTATTTACTGCCTACGAAGTTTCGGTAATTGAATAAGGTAGTAATTTGTAATGGATGTGTGAGTATTTCAATTTACATGTATTCAATATAATAATAATAATAATAGAATGGAAAGCACCTGAGGGTATAGTGCACTTCTCCCCCATATTTGTCGGTGGGTGAATTGAAGATATTAGCCAGTGCTTTGACCGTAAATAAGAGGATTTTAATATTAAAACTTTATGCAATCCGTGGACAGGCATGGTAGATCCAAGATCAGACTGCAAGTGCCTGAGGGTGAAGTGCATTTCCCCGAAAATCGCATAACTTACTTTGTTCAGTGTACTGTAAACATTACTTATTTTCTTATCTTACATATGTTTGAGAAAAGCATTGTTGGGCGTCATTTGTGACTTCATTTTATATTAATTTTGTCTCAGAGAAGAGAGTGGTGTTTTATTCATGTGAATTACAACGTGTGCATGTATGTTTCTTTTTTTTTTATATTCTGACCTACAATTTGTGAAATGTCGTTATGTGATATAAGAATCTGACATTCGTTGGTTTTTGAGATAAAATTCGTTGGTTTTTGAGATAAAATTTTATTTTATACTCGTCTACAGAAATGTTATTAAGCTCATTTAACCCTTTACCACACAATCCCGACTTTTAATAACCCTGAGATAGAAAGCTTTTGAAAACATTGTGGGAAAAGGAGAAAATGCTGGTGACCAGCATTTTCTCCTTTTCCAACAATGTTTTCTACTCAATTAAAGGCATCGTTCATCTTTCGAGCCACCTTTGATTTGTCGTCTGCAATTGCTTTGAATTTGGACGAGTCTAATATTTTGTCGTGTGGTACAGAGTTAACAGAATTTTCGCTCAAACACCAACTTATGTCCGATCCTGTAGATCTATGTGCCGACGACTCAGAAGGACATCTTGAAATTTAGAATAAGAAAAATGATTTTGTATGGGAGGGGGAATTGGGGTTCCTGTGTGGTTGAGGCGCTGAGGAAGTAGAATTCGCATTACGTAAGCCATAGGTTCGATCCTCACTCTAAGCGCTTGGTTTATCTTGTAAGTGCCCTAGTATAAGACACTTCAGAGCTATGACTTAACCCTTTACCAAACAATCCCGAGTTTTAACCACCCCTAAAGAAAGTTTTTGAAAACATTGTGGGAAAAGCAGAAAATGCTGGTAACCAGCATTTTCTCCTTTTCTCACAATGTTTTCTATCCCACCAAAGACAGGAATCATCATTTGAACTACATTTATTTTGTTGTCTGCAAATGCTTTCAATTTGGTGGAGTCCAAAATTTTGTCGTTTGGTAAAGAGTTAAACAATATAAAACCATTCCACGGGTTGGGAAATACGGTCCGATAGCTTGCAGTTCACATGTTGACTCCTTTCGCGATATGTTGACTAGTTTTCTTGCCCGTTTTTACAAGAAGATTGAGGACTTATCAAGCTTTTTTTTTTATTTGTTCTTTTTGACATGCATTATATAATGTTTAATGTCACTTTGGAATGTGGTGTTGACTGACTGAATAGATTTAGCTTTGTCACGTGATATTACTTCCGTGCGGTATATTTACACAAAGTCATGTCGCCATACACTTTAATATACATGAATTATGTTTCGTCTCACTTAAATGACGTTGCCTTCTTTATCGTTAGGAATTTAACGTCATTTACGCTCGTATTTATTATTAGGGTTTTTTTTATGATTGTTCGGCATTTAACTGCAGTTAGGTTAGTATTTATGATTGTTTGGGATTTGATGTAATTTACATTAGCCTCTTTGGCATTTGATGTAATTTACGTTAGCCTCTATGTTTGTTAGGAATTAAACGTCATTTACACCAAGTTTTATTATTCTATAAATAGAAACTTGTGTTACGTCAGTATTTATTATTGTTTGGAATTTAACTTATGTAAGTATTGATAATTGTTTGGGACTTAATGTCATTTACGTTAGCATTTTAGGATTGTTTTGAAATTAAAGGTTATTCACGTTGGTTTTTATGACTGATAGGGATTTTACTTCAGATACGTTTGTATTTATGACTGTTCGGAATTTAATGTCAATTATGTTAGCATTTATGGTTGCTAGGAATTAAACATCATTTACGTCAGCTTTATAATGATTGATTGGGAATTAACTTTAGGTAAGTATTTATGATTGTTCGGAAATTTAAGGTTAATTACGTTTATAAACTACATCCTTAACTGTTTACCTAACGACAAAAGTTAAGAATTGTCCAAATTGAAAGCATTTGCAGACTGCAGATTAAATGAGGCTCAGACGTTGGAATTAGTCGATGAAAGGTAGGAATCATTTTGGGAAAAGGAGAAAATGCTGGTTTCTAGCATTGTATCTTTTTCCCAAAATATTTTCAAAAGCCTTCTTCCACAGGGTCGTTAAAACTCAGGATTGTGTGGAAAAGGTTTAATCTAATTCTAAAGACTTAGATTAAATTATTAGCATATTCTCTTTTTCCCAAAATGTTTTCATAAGCCTTCTTCCACATGGACGTTAAAACTCGGGATTTTCTCAAGAATTTTCTAAACTCTAAAGAATCGGAATTTCTGACTGGCTAAACTATTTTGGTTTAGCCAATCAGAAATTGTGTTACTATCTAAATTAGAACTATACGAAGACTACAATTTAGAACAGTTGGTGTATACGGGCCCTGAGTTGATTACTGGTTTCCACAATCACTGCATAACAAAACATTATGTTTTCCAAATATGGAACATTTTGCATTAAATCCTTCAGCGCCTAAAATATAAACTCGACCTCTTTCCGCTGCTGCAAATACAATCCACTGAAACTTAAAGAAAATTCTATCTGATGGACCAGACAAAACCAGCGAAAAGTGTAGATCCAAGATCAGACTGCAAACTGCTTTGGTCTTGATCTATAGAGCCTCTTGTTTTCGTTTGTGATGCTAAAAGGGTCTAAGTACGCAACAGCCTACTACTGTAGACTTACCATTGTAGACTTACAAAGGGTATTATTATACAACATTTAAGATACATTAGTTACATACAGATCTCTACTTAAACGATGATAAAATGTCACCTGCATTCAACACTTTACCTAAAACCCCCTCGCTTTAACTACCTACAGAGATATAAAGCCTTTGAAAACAGTGCTGGTAACAAGCAGTTTCCCCATTTCTCACAAAGGTTTCTACCATATCCTAGACAAATTCCATCATTTAAACCACCTTTGATTTGTCGTCAGGAGGAAGTTTCAATTTAGAATAGGATTTTATCGCTTGATGGATTTTTCCGTTTATTTATCGTCGCCGCCGATTGTCGCCACCGCTTCCCCATGTGGGCGACACTATCCGCTGTTTTGTAACGGGTGATAGTGCAAGATACAGAAAGAAGTCTGTTTTGAGTTATGCCTTGTCCTGTTACATCCTCTTGGTATAGCACCTACGTTTAACCCTTAAGGTGCTAAGCACGACTCACTGACCTTTTGCGTACAGTGTAGATCAAGATCAGACTGCACAGAACGTGCAGTCTGATCTTGGATCTACACTACACCCGATAAGGAGATATTTTTCTCCAAAACTGAGTTTGAAATAACATTGTTCTGGCTGTTTACTATCGGCTTTAAAGTTTCCTTTAACTTATTTAGCAGGATTAGAATTAAAGTCTCATCCGAAGGACTATGAGTAGATATGAGTCATGCTTTGGCAAAAGGGGGCTTAATGTATCTCCGTGATTCATGGTACCAAGGCATTCATTACACAATTACGGATCTATAAAATCCATTTTGTCCAGCAACCGACAGAATCAAGAGGTAGACTGGTCCATGAACATACAAAAAATTAACCAATAGCGAAAAGTTTCGGCCTCGGTCAGCCTGCGCGGACTTGGCAGGGTGATCTGGGTCGATACTTTTTGCAGATGCATTAAGACCCCTTTTCACAGAGTATGGCTTATATCTTTTCTTACCCACACGCCAACGTGTCGCTTACAAGTCTCACGGTCTACCACTTGAGCTATTCGGGATGAATTCTCTCTAACGTTTGATTGATTGATTTTCGTTTATTTATCGTCGCCAGTCCTTTCCCATACGGGCGAAGCAACCAGAAAACTGTTATGTTGTGGAGGATTGTGCAAGATACAGGACGAAACCCATCCTAGGTTACACCTGGGTTTGAAACATGCTCGGTGTATGGCATTGTCACATGGTACCTTGGTTTATCGTCTTATCTGATCGACTACAAGTAATTTTCTCAGCCGACCGGCCGTGGGGCTCGAACCCACATCCTGAAGTGTCCCCAACATTTGTCACTTACAAGCAAAACTGCGGGCTATTCGGCATAATCTGTCTCTAAGCTTTTTCATTTTGGTAAAGACTTTAAAAGCCGACATAATAACACAGATAATTCCGTAGGGAATTCAACACTTAAATAAAATATAGTCACTCAGTTTTTCAATATTTCGGCCAGTGGCCTTTCTCAAGAAAAGAAACGTAAATTTATCTACTTTGTAGATGCACGTCGTATGCCATTGTTGTATACAGGATGTGACGTCATTGTGAAATACACAACGTTTGATCCCGCGCTAATTAAATTAACGTTAATTGATAGCGGGAATCTTTGACGTTACACCCCGCCGGCCGGTGAGTCCGTAATTTCTGTATCCAAGTTGATTCGTACATCAGTCTCTCTGTCTTGCAGCCTGATTTTATTTGTTGTAATATAGAAAAAACAGCATCCTCTTCTGAATGGTCTTTCTTTGAAAAATGACCGTTAATCGGCTTGTCTCTCTGCAATTTGATGTCACGCAAGTGCTCAGTCATCCTCTCATTTAGTTGTCGTTCAGTCTCTCCAACATATACTACCGTTTCACATTTCTTACAGCTTATTGAGTAGACTACGCTGTGCTGTCTACAATTGTTGTAATTCGGGATTTTGAACCCTTCTCCTGTTGTACTAATAATTTTATCGCTGTCGGAAATGCGGGCCCATTTGTCACAATCTAATTTGCATGGTTTACTTGATTTTTTAACCTGTTTATTCGTCTTTCCATGAACTAAAGAGTCGCCAAGATTTCTGTCCCTTCTGTATGCAACCATAGGAGGTTCTTGAAACACTTTCGTCATTCTCTCTGACTTATATAATACTCTCGTGTGTTTACGGATGATATGGTTCAAGTCTGGGAGGAGGTTTGAATAGGTTACAGTCATCGGCACTCTGTCTGATTCTTTTCTACGTTTACGCTTCTTTAATAGTTCGCCCCTATCTAGTTTGTCTACTTTCGTCATTTGTGAATTTATTGTTTTGCCACTATAACCACGTTGTCTTAATTTCTTTATCAGGATTCTCCTTTGATATTCGTAGTCTTGTGGTTTTTCGCATATTCTTTTTAGTCGTAAACCCAATCCAAATACCAGACCTTTCTTTGTTGATGGAGGATGGCAAGATTTGCTATTCAAATAAAGTTGTTTATCAGTTGGTTTGACGTATAGGTCCGTACAGATCTTACCATCCGCCATCTTCACTAGAGTATCTAGGAACTCTATCTGTCTCGTGTGCATTCTCAACTCAACCTTGATGTCATTATGTATGCTGTTGGCATGTTTTGCAAACCCCTGAAGTTCTTCTACACTCCCACACCAAATACCAAAACCATCGTCAATGAATCTCTTGTAGAAGAGTGGCTGTTTTGAATATTTCAGAAGTTCCTCATCCCATTTTCGCATGTAGGAACATGCAAAGTTTTTTCCTAATTTGGAACCAATAGCCACCCCTTTTCTTTGAATAAAATAGTTGTCGCCAAATTCAAATATGTTGTTGTCAAGTACAGCCTCGATCAGTTTCATAGCATTTTCGGTGTCAATTAATTTTGTTGAGCGCGTTTCTAAAGCTTCTTTGCATGCAGCCAATCCCTCTTTCCTAGGAACTGATGGGTAAAGCTTGCAAACATCAAAGCAGAATAAAATACTATCTTTTGGTATTTTGTCATTAAAATCTGCAAGTTTATTGATAAAGTCATCTGTGTCTTGTATATAGCTTGGTGAAGATTCGACGTACTGATTTAGTTCATGTTCTACTAGTTCTGCTATTCTCTCAGTAGGTGTGTTTATACCACTGACAATTGTCCTGTACGGTATGTCCTTTTTGTGTATTTTTGGGTTCCCTTTAAGTTTTCCAGCAGTTGCATATTTTGGCATTAGATATTGTTTCATTTCCTTTGTGATCACCCCTTCCTTATGCATTTTATCTACCAGTTTTTTTATTTCTTTATAACTGTCCTCAATTTGCTTCTGCTCCGTCCTCTCATATATATCACTTCTATCCATTTCGGTTAATAGTTCACTTATGTATTCATTTTTATCTACTACGACTATACCCGATCCTTTATCGGCTGGGCGAATCACTATATCTGGGTTGTTTAGAAGCTCAAAAAAAGCCGCCTTTTCTTCCTTCGTTACGTTGAAATTTCCTTTCTTTTTCAAATTTTCTATTATATCTGTCTTTACAAGTTCTATATATAGGTCAAGGTGCACATCTCTCCCAGGATTGGGCGTAAAATAACTTTTCTGCTTCGATTGGAATTTCGTTTGCACATTACATGCATCATTCAGATTTCCTTCTTTGTCATAAAAGAATTCTTTCAGTCTCATTCTACGTTCCCACTCAGCTAAATCCGATAGAAGTTTTATCTTATTTATCTTGCCATTGGTTGGAATGAATTTAAGTCCTTTTTCAAGAAGAGAAATTTGTGCGTCAGTTAATTTATGTTTTGAAAGATTAACAACTGAACATCTTGGTTCTTGATATGTATGTTCATTCGTGCAACCATATTTCCGGTTAGCATTGCACTGAATATTTCCACTTCTAAGATTATTATTTTTCTTATCTGTATTTGCTTTGTAGGTTTTAATTTTGTGAAATGAGCTATGGGTCGCTTTGGTTTGCATATTTTCATGTGTATCGACACATTTTGGGTATGTGAGTTCTGTTTCTTCAGGTTCGAACCAGTCAGGTATGGAGCGCAAAGGCAAATCATCATTTCCAGGGTTATTCTTGGCTTTTTTCACCAATGAAAAATGGGAGTTTTTGCACAGCAAATATATGTTTGCATCAATGGTGTCTGTTTCCAAATCATGATCACCTTGAAACGTATTCCATGTACGAAATGACTCATCGATCGCAACTAGTATATTAACTTGATATGTATCAGCTGCTGCTTGAATCTCAGCCTCTGTTGCCCATGATGAGATTCGACCGTCACTAAACCTTTGAAGTCGTAAATGCATTTCTATATCTCCGTCAATGAGCGGTGCATATTTTTGTTTATTTAATGACATGTGTTGAACAACCTTGTCTCTTATCACTCTATGTCGCATTTGCGTACCATGCAGATTTTGACTCAGACATCTATAAAAACAGTTGCCATCTTTAACTATTCTTACTACTGAGAAAAGA